>OW029918.1:10020000-19342500 GCA_932305915.1 Agriopis marginaria
CTAATAAAAATATCTTTTAAAAAAAACTGACTTCAAAAAACCGCATAACACAAACATTCCATGCGACTACAAAGAACAAAATAATATATTTAGAAGTCTGGTCACATCTACAAAAGAAATATTGAAAAATTTAAATCTAAGTTTGAATTATAATAGTTTCCGCCCGACTTCAAAATCCGTGTAAAAATATTATTTTGTTCTTTGTATGTTTTGTGGTTTTTTGAAGTCGGTATTTTTAAAAGATAATCCTACTAATATTATAAACGCGAAACTTTGTATGTATTGACGTATGGATGTATGGATGTTTGTTCCTCTTTCACGCAACAGAACAACGGATCGACCCGATTTTTTGCATGGGTAGTTCCAAGAACCAGAGAGTGACATAGGCTACTTTTCAGCATCATCATCACCATTTTTCATCACTACGCGGGTGAAACCGCGGGCGCAGCTAGTTTATTATAGTTCCGCAAAGCATGGATAAATTACGCAAAGTAACGCCTGATTCAATGTGTTCCTGATATGGATGTCTGTGACATAATTATATCCAAATAGACAGACACCAGTCTCACTAGGGTTTCTTTAAGAGGCGTATTACAAAATGAACCGTAAAATTTTAAGTATTTGTATTTTCGGGCATTAAAACGAAAAAATAAAGCCGTAATTTTCAAGATAAATATAAAATAAGTAAACCATAACATAAAAATGTTTATTTTATGACAGTAATTTAACGAAATTCATTCTCAAACTTTCCCTCCTAAAGTTTTACGAAAAATTACTTTTGTAAATTGGAGGTAACAAATGTATATGTTGAGTTTTACCAAAATCTGAAGCCACTACATTCAATAAAAAATACAGATCTATTTAATGCAGCAACTGAATTTTCTACAGATCTTATTAGTTGAAAGAAAAATTATACCAAAAATCCAGTTTTCGATGTTTTTTTCGTAAAAATAAAAATGTGATAGGACCCACAAGTAACGCCAGATTCAATCAGTTCCTGTTATGGCTGTCTGTGACAATTATATCTAAATAAATTGATACCAGTCTCACCAGGGTAGGTTTCTTTAAATAACGCCTGATTCAATCAGTTCCTGCAGTGGCTGTGACATGTATGCAAATAGACAGACACCAGTCTCATCATTGTTTCTTTTTACCACTTTGGTACAGAACCCTAAAAACAAAAATAAAGGAACAAAAATTATTTTGGAAAAAATAATAAATTTCTTTGTTTATTAGATTAAAAAATTGGCAAAAAGACAACATATAGTTGATTGAATCAGGCGCCACTTTGCGGAAGTCAAATAAAAACAAAACATACACACAAAAAACATAAAAACTACCCAAATAAAACATTATCATATTCGCAATTTATCAAGTTTTCCTCCATAGATACGTAATTAGATATTTGATAGATGGATAAAACTGGGTACTTAGTGCCAATTTTGCACGATAATTATCAACAAACATGAAATTGTGAAAACATATAATAATATGAATAAGTAAATGGAATGATATTCAGTTAGAATGTTTTTTTTTTTCACATGGTATTTACATAAACAGGTATCCCGAGGTTACATGGATCGGTGACTTTAAGCCGAAACAAGGGCATTGCTCTCAGAATCTTGAAAATAATTTACGAAGAGACCAATCCTGACGCCGGTAGCACACCTCCGTCGCAATACCTCAGCAGCGAAACTGCTACTCTTTGAAATATGAACCCCTTTGCAATGTTACATACAGCAGTTTTAAATGTGAAATAAAGGCACTTTGTCGTTTAAATTTCTGCTTTAAATAACACAATATAGGCTATACATTTAAACTACATAGTATCAATTTCGCTGCTATGATATCGCGGCAGTGTGCTAATGGCGTGAAGTCGCGAAAAAATTAGAGATTGTGGTCAAGCAGGTGGATGGCGCAAGCCTTATTATTTATAAAAAAAAAAAACTACAAAAACATATTCAAATAAATGTGCAGAAAACTTAATAATTTTATGTGATTTCATAGTTGGTCCCACACTAAAATTATTAGTAATTAGTAGAAATAGATTTAAAAATGTAATAAACCAAGATCATTAATCAATCAAGATTTTTGTATGTTTTTACGATGAAAATGACTTTCCGATGCTAACGTTCATAATGACTCGACTACCATTACCTCCTTTCAGCCGAGTACCATAACTTTGTATAATAGCACTACATAAAAATAAAATCACAAATTTCTGAAATATGGCAATAAAAAGAAAAAATATGAAGTAAAATTAAGCCCATTAGGGATTTTTAATTTACATCTTCACCTTTTTATTATATACTATGTATTTACGCTGCATTTTCACTTACTGAACAGTTCTGATTCACTTGTTCACATGTAAATAAAAACAATAGCGAGTGAACTATGGAATATTTGGAACTCCAAACATTTGCCTAGATCAAATGTCTGCAAGTGATCACAAAGTAATAAAAGAATACAATTAAAGATATACAGATGCTTTAAATCACTCATTAAATTTATTTAAAGCTTAAGTAACAAGTACCAAGAATTTGTTTTTTTTTTTAATTAAAATTATATGCAGTTTTAATAAACTAACTCAAGACCATTTTTCTATATGTATAAATTTTCAGAACTATAAGTACATGCTATAGAACCATAAACACAACATAAATATAAATTAACCGTGGGTAACTCAGCTCTGAGCTGGTTCAAATATGTAGATGACTTATGTTTGAGTTCGAGTAACAGCTCAAGTGTAAAACAGGCAGCTCACTCACGGCTTGCGGCTGATGCTAGCTCACTACCCCATTAGAATCTGTCACGCGAAAAACGGCGCAACGAGCCGAACCGGCTGACACGAGTTCTAGTGTGTGTAACAAAGAGCAATAGATAGAAAGAGCAAAAGAGATGCGCTGTGCTGTAGGAATAAAGGTGTGGTGGCGGCTAATATGATGATAAAACCGTGATGCCTGCATAAAATCAAACAGTTCTTCAGAACTTCACAACATAGTGCTTTATCTCTGGTATACTCGTATCACAGTTGTTTTTTTTTTTATGCCATAGATGGCACACAAGCAGGCCGGCTGCCTGATGAGAAGCAGTCACCCTCGTCTATGGATACTTGTAACACCAGAGGCATCACAAATACCTTGTTGACCCTTTAGAACTCGATTAACTCGCCTTTTGAAGAACCCCATGTTGTAGCTTGTCGGAAACACCGTAAAAGGTAGTTCATTCCACATTTTGCAGGTATGAGGCAAGAAGGATCGTGTGATTATGTGGTGAGCTGATCTGCGAGTCGTTTCCCGGTTCTGGCCCAAGTGTGTGAACTATGAGCTGAGCTACGGCTCACTAATACCTGTTACCCATGGCTAATATAAATACAAGATACTTGCTCAAATGAGTTACTTAATAATAAAACTAAGTAAATACAACCTCTACCATGCTACTTTTCTTGTATAAAAGCACAAATATTGTCCATAATTTTACAATATCTAAATCTAGATGATGTTTTTTGGCTATATCATATTTTAATTACGAATTTTTATTGTATATCAGGAAGATCTTCCTCCTCACTGGAGCTAGATTCTTCCTTTTCATTTCCATCTCCGAAATCGTTTATCTTGTTTGGGAACATATCCATATCATCAAAGTCCTCAGCTCCGCTCTCATCCTCATCCTGCCAGCGCTCAAAGTCAACTTTAAGCCAGTGGTGTTTCTTCTTGTCACTTGTCAATGTGGGCCAGAAAGGTTCATCAGTCTTTTCTTTAGCTAAAATTACTTCAATTAACCTGCCTTTGTTAACGAACGCACTTTTTTCAGGGTCTATTTCGGCATGTAACGGTATGGTAACCTCATGCAGTTTTTTGTCAGGGGCACATGTTCCTTTAAAATATACAGATTTTTTTTCAAATTTGATATCTGGTTTCTCGCACTCCACATTAAATGTCAAAAATATTCGGGCGCTTCTCTGAGCCCATGATACGGAAGGTGGCGTGCTAATCAGATTCGATGTCATTGTGGCTGCTGCTGCTGAAAAAAATTAGAATTAAAGCTACGCAACTTGCCATTAATGTTAACTGGGATATATTACAAGTTTCGATACTTACAGTTGCTGTTGAAGTGATGTACACTAAATGTGTGTAATAAAATAGTGATTTTTAATCAAATTAATTTTACTTATATTTCCACTCCGCTCCGCCCAATCGATTCCTTTTTTTTTCAAAACGTCAGTTTATTTTTGTTAATTTTTTCGATGACCTTTGGTACAGAGTCCTTCAGTCGTAATATTTGCATCATCATCATCATAATTTCAGCCATATGACGTCCACTGCTGGACCTGGACGTCCTCTGGATAGGCATCCCCATCGATCTCCAAAAGAACCGGTTGAAAGCGGCCTGCATTCAACGTTTTCCTGCGGTCTCTTTTAGGTCGTCTGTCCAGCTTGCTACACTACGGACCGGTAAGGGCAATGTAGGACGTCCACTCACAAGATGAACAGACGATTCAAGTTTACAAATTATTAGATACGTCAAACAAGTCAGAGTCAAGTAAAATAATCCACGGTCAAGTCATACTCATGCCCCAGTAAAGTGGTGGAGGCTTTACGTTTACAAGAGGCTTCTATGGGGTTTTGAAAACAACATATATGTTTCACCTCGTTATATCACTTGCCCGCACTCGAGTAAGTACACGACCACTTAATAAATAATAATCCACTATTATTACACACTAGCGACCCGCCCCGCCCGGCTTCGCACGGGTGTAATTTACGTGCGAAGCCGGGGCGGGTTGCTAGTTATACAAATATAAACCTTCCTTGAAAATGTATGTAACTGATGGTGAAAACCGCATCAAAATCCGTTGCGTGGTTTAGGAGGAGTTAGCGGCCATACAGACATACAGACAGACAGACGCGGAAAGCGACTTTAATTTATACTATGTAGAGATTACCACTCGAAAATATACAAGTGTATTTAAATAATACTACGAGTCGACATGATTTTTTCACGCTTGCGCCAAAAAACTCAAATAAATGGGAACATAAATTGTTAGTAAAATACGTAAGACGAGGCGTCCGAGGCGATATGACCGTAATGGCATTAGCCTGCCCAGTAATGGGCGAAAAAAAAATAAGCATAAATGAAAATGATCGTGCTGTGAATGTGTTGATTTTTTGTATATTTTGATAATAATTAAAAATAAGTTCAAGGGCCATAGCCGGAAAGCATACTCTTGTAAACGATTTTTTTCTTTTCTTGTTTCATGGTTATGTGTGCCATTATCTTATTTTCTTATAAGAGGAAATTTTGCACTAAAATAATACGAAGGAAATAACGAGTTAGGTACATTCTTTGCGTTTTACTCTAACTCGCAGAGCAAATCTCTAACTATATCTAATTCAGCATTTCTAAAATGGAGAAAAATCCCTCCAGGGCCTCGAGCAAGCAGCATAATATCTTATCTCACACTAAGCAGGAACAGAGCCCAAAACTTCTCCAGCCATGCATAGTAGGCTACATGAGTGTAGACGCAGCAAGAAACTATTGCTCAGATCTTTCCCAATTAAAGTTCATCACCCATATTCCCAAAGGTACATTAACATGGGACCTAAATCATAACATTGACCAGGCTGTGAAGCGAACTACTGATGATAAGGATGAAAAAATTGACTTGCTACTCAAGTTTCTTCTTGACCAAAGGGGTAGATTTAATTTACCTTCAAATACTTTCATCACACACAGACATACATTGATTAATGTAATGTACACTGCATTTAATATAAACGAACCAGTTTATATGAGAGCATGTCTGTACAAAAATCATATTTACCTGGATGAAATAAAATCTGAACTGGAAATCCAAAGAAGGCAATCGTTCACTGATCTGGATAAAACATTCTGTGCTTGGGGTTACAAATTTGAACAGTATATGTCATCAGGTATTTATAAAACACTAGCTTTTATCAGCAGCTATACCCACTTTGCCAAAGTAGAAACACCATGAGCTGTCAGGCCTTGCCATAAAGTTTCAACTTGATCGGATGAACACTGCGCAAACTCATAGAAGACAAATATACTTACACACAAACATTAGTTTTTATATAAAGGGTGAGGAGCGAAGAGGGCTTCTTAATTCTTTGGTAATGGTCTTCTCAATGACAGCGTCGGACTGGCCATATAGTCGAGGTAACATTTGCCAGCCGGGCCCGAGCCTGTGCAGGCCCCCCACGGACCTGGCTTGCGGGGCCTGCTACAGGCAGTATGTAGGATAGGGGGTCTCCAGTCTCAGGGGCCCAGGCTTGTTGGGAGCCACCCGGGCCCTTCCGGCTCATTCTGACAATGCTTCTTAGTACCACAAGACCCATACATGTATATATGGCCAAAACATTTAGTGTGACGAAATGTCATTGACCTATATGTAGGTACATACATTTCTTTGCAAAATGCGCATAATTTTTATACATACATATTTTCAAACTGAATGTAAGGAGCATGTATATAGTGGATAAGAAGGCATATTCATTTACTTAATCTATCATCATTATAAGCCTATCTTGGTCCCGCTGTTGGACCCTAATCCACCATGCCCAGTGCATGTTGCTGAATGCCATGTCACATCAGGTGATGAGACTGTCAAACACAAGTGAATTGTTTAAAAAAGTCTAAAAGACGTCTTTCGTCTACGGTCTGCTAGTAAGTAATACATATTATTATATTTTTTTTGTCATTTCCAGATCATCCAGCTGTTGCACCAAATATTGACAAACCGGTGGTAGAGAATGAAGAATTCTCACTTTTGTTTTGTTCCGAAATTGGAGACCACAAACTGTTCTATGGTGCACAAGTGGACGGATTACTTGCAACGGGATCCATATCTCCTCCACCAGATACTACAGATGTACAAGAGGCTGTGGATTATTTAAGACAGCATCATTTCGTTGAGCTAAAAACGAATAAGGAAATACTTACCCCAAGACAAGAAAAGAATCTTAAGTATGCTTTAAGAAATGCCCACTACACCAGACCATACTATGAACGTACCAGGGGCCTTACGGCTACCTCTTAACGCGGGCTCGAAACAGCGCAGTGCGGAAAATCACGCGAATGTTAACCTTAACGCGAACTTAACGCCGAGATACGGTTTGCGGTCGCGCAACTTTTCGCATCACCTAAACAGAATCGCTTAAAACAGGTAGCCGTAAGGCCCCAGACATAAATAAAACATGACAGGCCCACTCAAGGGCGGATCGGGGGGGAGTCATGACATGGGCTGGGTCCAGGACCTAGGTGGACCACTATATATATAAAAAAATATTATAACCACGACTATGTGACCTTCCTGGCACCAAAGCTGGATTCGCCCTTGGGCCCACTATAGCTGCTGCTATAACAATGCTAGAAATAACGTTGTGAATTCTCACTGTCATGACATGTAATGATGTTGGTTGGTGATGGTACAGTCTAGTAGGAATAGTTTCATTATAATTTTATGCGAGTTTTATCTTTTTGCGATATCTGATGATGATTAATATATAGTATATAATATATATTAATATATAATATTAAATTAATTATAAAGTGTACATAATTAATTTAATAAATATTATTTAAAATTAATATTTTATATTTTAATATATTAATAAATATATCACTACTTTTGCAGTGTTTGTGTTTATGTTTGCTTATTTTAATAATATTGTTTTTTGTCAGAAGGTACAAATTGCTCAAGTGTTGGTGTCAATGCTACTTGGCAAATTATAGAGGCTTAGTGGTCGGGTTCAGAAATGACCATGGTATTGTGCAGAGACTTCAGTGGTTCGACACTGCAGAAATAGCAGATTACTGTTGGGTAAGTGAACTAGCTGCATATAGCATAGCTAAATTGATTTTGAAAGTTATACTTCTTTATTCAATGTATTCCTAACAAGTCATTGTACTTATATAAATGTTTTGTTCAGAATCTGAAAAAGTTTAGTAGTATTGGGCCTCAACTAGAGTTGTATCTGATGGCCCATCCCCATGATGGCTCCGTGGTAGCATGTCTGCCTTATTAGTCCCGAGTGTGATGCCCGGCTCAGCATGTTATAGTGAATTTAAATATCTGCTCTGAGTCTGGTTTTTAGTTGTGGTGTGTTCATGGCATCGCCAAACAAATCGCCACGGAGAATCCGAATGGAGTATTTTTTTATTGGCTTGCGTTTGACCGCCCGCTCTTCTGATGTTAAGCGATGATACGATCTATGATGGAGCACTCCTGCCTTGAAGAAAACTATTATGCGTTATGTTAGAGTAGGTATATTCTACTGGGTGTAAGGGGAATACTCTCGAAGCCAAAAGAAGGTAATTGTACTCATCATTATGAACAACTTTTACTATGGGACCAGCCCTGAAATCGCGAAAAAAATATCAGCTGTTCTATAGAAAACGGTAATTGACACTCGACAAAATGTATGTGTTAGGTATGTTTACCTGAGGCGCGGCTGCGCCCGCGCCGCATCGAATAAATCAGTGCGTAACCAGCCAGTGGTTTCATAGGTCGTCTCCTAGCTCCGCGTAGCATTTCAAATACACAACAGTGGCGACGTTCGGACCTACACCAAAATGGCGTCGGTTACGTTTGGAGTTTTAGACACGTTTAACCATGTACAACAAGACTGGCAAACGTATAGAAGCAGGATTGTGCAGTTCTTTATTGCCAATGACATTGACAACACCTCAGATAAGGCGGGAGTCAAGAGGAAAGCGATCCTGCTTAGCGCACTCACCGAAGGCTCCTACAAGTTGGCAAAAGATTTGGCGTTGCCAAATGATATAGCCGATTTAAATTACGAAGCTGTACTGAAGACTTTTGATGACCACTTTACCCCAAAACGATGTGGATTTGCTGAGCGATATCGGTTTTACTCGGCAATGCAGAATCCGGGGGAAGGACACTACGAGTGGGCGGCTCGCATCAGAGGGTTGGCTACTCATTGCGGTTTTAAGGATCTCGAAGAGGCCTTGCTAGACCGATTCGTCATGGGCATGGCAGCTGGATATGAACGAGACAAGCTTTTTGCAAAGGACCTGCAAGACCTCACTCTCAGTAAAGCGGTTGAGCTGGCTGAGAGCGTGCGCTGCGCGCGCGAAGGTGCGGCGGCTGCCCCGGGGGGCGCAGGTGCCGTCTCGCGCGCAAGTGCAGGACAGGATGTCGGTGTATTCAGCATCTCGGGGAAAACCGTGGAAAAGTGTAGTGTGTGTGGTTATACAAATCATAAAACCATGCAGTGTAAATTCAAGAACTATAAATGTAAAAAATGTGGCCAGAAGGGTCATTTGCGCAAAATGTGTTCAAATAATAAGATAAAGCACGTTGAGGAAGGTGAGGTGGACGAAGGCGATGACGGTGAGTCATTTTGCAATATTAGGTGCATGCGAGATAGACCTATGATCGAGACTGTAGATGTCGGTGGTGTTAATTTTGAGTTCGAAATAGATAGCGGTTCGCCAGTTAATGCAATTTCTTACACCACGTACAAAGCATTTTTCAGTCACCTGCCTTTATCTCACACTAATAAAAAGTTTAACAGCTATACGGGCGAGAAAATGCATATAACCGGTTATATGAGCGTCCCAGTCTCGTACCGCGGCAGTACGCGTGAACTCGATATCTACGTGGTACGTCATGGCGGCTCGCCCTTACTTGGCCGTCATTTTATGTGTGCATTTGGTTTGGAGATAGCGCCCGCGTCATCAAATGTTTATTATTGTAATGCAGCGGACGAACCGCTTGTCGCTGAATTAGTTTCTAATTTCCCTCAACTGTTTTCGGGTGATTTAGGTTGCTTTAAGAAGTATGATGTGAAATTGTACTTAAAACCAGACTCAAACCCCATCTTTTTCAAAGCGAGACCGGTAGCTTTCGCTTTGAAAGATAAGGTAGACGCAGAGCTCGATCAATTAGTGTCATTAGGAGTTCTTAAACCAGTTGAACATTCAGAATATGCCTCGCCTATAGTTCCGGTGCTAAAAAATGACGGTAATGTAAGGCTGTGTGCTGACTACTCTGTGACAATTAATAAACAATTGGTCATAGAAAAATATCCACTCCCCACTATCGACGAGATGTTTTCTAAGCTGCATGGCGGGAAATACTACTCTAAAATAGACCTATCTAAGGCCTATAATCAACTTTGTCTTTCGGAAGATTCGCAGGCACTAACTTGCATCAATACCCACCGCGGGTTGTTTAACTTCACTCGATTAGTGTTCGGTTTATCGAGCGCAGCAGCAATTTTCCAGCGAGCGATGGAATCTATCCTAGCCGATATGGAAGGGGTATTGGTTTTTCAAGATGACGTTTTATGTAGTGGAAAAACATAGGCTGAGAATTTGGAACGTTTACGTGGCGTCTTACAACGTTTGCAGGATGCCGGTCTAACTGTACAAAGAAATAAATGTGAATTTTTAAAAAGAGAAGTCTGCTATCTAGGGCACGTCATCGATGCACAAGGTATACGTAAGTCTAAAGATAAG
Organism: Agriopis marginaria; assembly: GCA_932305915.1. Taxonomy (NCBI): domain Eukaryota; kingdom Metazoa; phylum Arthropoda; class Insecta; order Lepidoptera; family Geometridae; genus Agriopis; species Agriopis marginaria. The sequence continues at coordinate 10,030,510 of OW029918.1, forward strand.
GTCGAGGCGATTGTAAATGCTCCGCTACCTACCAACGTATCACAGTTGCAATCTTTTTTAGGGCTCATTAATTACTATCGCAATTTCATTCCGGACGCTTCCACTATTTTGAGTCCCTTGTACAATTTGTTACACAAGAACGCAAAGTGGACGTGGACATCGGTCCATTCGGATGCATTTATTCAAGTAAAAAATATTCTCGCTTCTGATCAAGTCCTGACACATTTTGACCCGCATGCCAAACTAATTTTGACCGTGGACGCGTCCCCTTTTGCTCTGGGAAGTATATTGTCCACGATATGTTCGGATGGTTTAGAAAGACCAATCTCCTATGCTTCACGGACGTTGACACCAGCAGAGAGAAGATACTCTCAGATTCAAAAAGAAGCTACCGCCATCATATTTGGAGTAAGGCGTTACCATCAATATCTCTATGGGCGTTCTGACCCATTCGTTCTCCGAACAGACCACAAACCCCTGATCACGATTTTTGGTCCACACAAAGGTATACCGGAGGTATCGGCCAATCGTTTACAAAGATATGCAATTTTCCTAGGAGCATATAATTATACGATAGAATATATAAAGAGTGCCGATAACAGCGCTGATTATCTTTCTCGTGCGACGTTGCCGTTCCGCGACCAGGCGCTGCCGCCGGTGGCGGTCGAGCGCGCTGTTTACGTTAACTTCGTCATAGACGGAACCCTGCCCGTCACACTAAAAGAACTGCAGGATGAATCTGAACGTGATGCCCTTTTTCATAAAGTCATTAACTACGTGCAGATCGGTTGGCCTAAGAAAATGCCAGATTCACTTTTAAAACCGTTTTTTGATTGTCGGCTCCAATTGTCCTATGAGAACGGCTGTCTAATGCGCGGCCATAAAGTTGTCATTCCTACCCGGCTCCGCTCTAAAGTGTGCAATGAGCTGCACAGCTCTCACTTCGGTATAGTGAAGATAAAAGCCGCCGCTCGAGCTCGCTTCTGGTTTCCGGGAATAGATACGTACCTACAGCAGCTGGTAAGTACGTGCGCCGTGTGCGCGCAGCTCCGCCCCTCCCCGCCGCGCGCGCCGCTCGCGCCCTGGCCTTTTCCCCCGCACTGTTTCTATAGGATTCATATTGACTTTTTAGGGCCGATTTACAATAAAATGTATTTGATTGTCGTGGACGCTTACTCCAAGTGGGTGGAATGTTATTGCATGAATATGAACTATGGGTCAAAAGCAGTTATTGACAAGCTTGTTGACCTTATGTCACGAATAGGGGTCCCAAACGTGATCGTTAGTGATAACGGGACGTCATTTACCTCCAAAGAATTCCAAGATTTTTGCAAATGTAACGGCATAGATCACGTTTTCTCTCCTCCCTACCACGCTGCCAGCAACGGCCAAGCCGAGAGTATGGTCAAAGTTGTAAAAAAAGGTATTAAATCGATTATCCTTTCCAGCAATACTAAAAATGTCAATGACGAAACAATTTCAAAATTTTTGTTCGATTATAGAAATTCAAAAAATAGCACCACCGACAAATCGCCGGCAGAATTGCTTTATGGCCGTCCTTTGCGTAACAGGCTCGATCTATTAAACCCTTCGAGCGTCATCGCCTCGTCGTCAACTGACCTTTCTCGCATGGTCAAATCCAAACAGTGCTCACAGGCTAAATAATATAGAGGAAAAGCACGACGCGACTTCAAAGTCGACGATCTAGTTTGGACAAAAAAATTTCAAAATAATAATAAGTTCCATTGGATAAAGGGTATTATCAAAGAGCAACTAGGGAATATGATGTTTACAATATACATTCCAGAGTTGGACGTGTCGACAAAAAGACATAAGAATCAGTTATGGCCGAGAACACCAAACGATAATTTCCCGGCATTGGATCAAATACCAAATTGGTGCCCGGACTCGGTAGACTCTGACTCTTCCTCGGGTGATGAAGATGCAGTCGTAACCCCTTCGAGTCCAGCGACAACAGCCAGTTACGAAGCTCGCTCTGCGGTCTCGTCACCTCGCGACACCAGCTCCGCCAGCGAGGCAAGCGGAGACGAGCGGGAAGTTTCCGCTACCTCATCGCCCTGCACGCCTGCAACGCTACAGCTACCAGCACTAGATACTACTCCAGTATTCCTAACTCCCACGTCAAGTTAACTAGCTCAAGTCCAACAAAGAAACCATCGGTTAAAAAGAAACGAAATCGACCGAAGGTCGATTATAAAAGACTTTAATTTATGTATATTTTTACTTCTTTAATCTAGATAGATTAGTACTCCTTTATTTGAAAGGGGAGGATTGTTAGGTATGTTTACCTGAGGCGCGGCTGCGCCCGCGCCGCATCGAATAAATCAGTGCGTAACCAGCCAGATAAATGAATGCAATTTCTTACACCACGTACAAAGCATTTTTCAGTCACCTGCCTTTATCTCACACTAATAAAAAGTTTAACAGCTATACGGGCGAGAAAATGCATATAACCGGTTATATGAGCGTCCCAGTCTCGTACCGCGGCAGTACGCGTGAACTCGATATCTACGTGGTACGTCATGGCGGCCCGCCCTTACTTGGCCGTCATTTTATGTGTGCGTTTGGTTTGGAGATAGCGCCCGCGTCATCAAATGTTTATTATTGTAATGCAGCGGACGAACCGCTTGTCGCTGAATTAGTTTCTAATTTCCCTCAACTGTTTTCGGGTGATTTAGGTTGCTTTAAGAAGTATGATGTGAAATTGTACTTAAAACCAGACTCAAACCCCATCTTTTTCAAAGCGAGACCGGTAGCTTTCGCTTTGAAAGATAAGGTAGACGCAGAGCTCGATCAATTAGTGTCATTAGGAGTTCTTAAACCAGTTGAACATTCAGAATATGCCTCGCCTATAGTTCCGGTGCTAAAAAATGACGGTAATGTAAGGCTGTGTGCTGACTACTCTGTGACAATTAATAAACAATTGGTCATAGAAAAATATCCACTCCCCACTATCGACGAGATGTTTTCTAAGCTGCATGGCGGGAAATACTACTCTAGTATTCCTAACTCCCACGGCTAGCTCAAGTCCAACAAAGAAACCATCGGTTAAAAAGAAACGAAATCGACCGAAGGTCGATTATAAAAGACTTTAATTTATGTATATTTTTACTTCTTTAATCTAGATAGATTAGTACTCCTTTATTTGAAAGGGGAGGATTGTTAGGTATGTTTACCTGAGGCGCGGCTGCGCCCGCGCCGCATCGAATAAATCAGTGCGTAACCAGCCAGTGGTTTCATAGGTCGTCTCCTAGCTCCGCGTAGCATTTCAAATACACAACAGTATGGAACAGCCGATTTTGTTTTCCCGATTTCAGGGTTGGTCCCATACTAAAAGTGGTTCATAATTATGAGTACAATTACCTTCTTTTGGCTTCGAGAGTGTTCCCCTTACATTCTGTATAGTTTATCAACCTCCGATGCAAAAAAAGAGGGGTCTTATAAATTTTACGTGTGTATATGTGTGTCTGTCTGTGGCGTAGTAGCTCCCATACGGCTAAAGCTATTTTAATTTAGTTTTTTTTTAAGATGACTTGATCTGGCTGGAGTGTGCTTCTGTGATTCATGAAAATCGATTCAGCGATTTGAAGATTATCAGCTCTTTATCAGGGATAAATAAATAATGTTATATACAAAATACGAACGATCAATGTTATGACTATTATACAACTTGACTTTCTTATGAATGTTGAATAAAGTTATGCATACTGTTTTCTCTTTTTCAGCGTGAATGGAACCCTCAAACCGCATTAAATTTTCTAAATAATTTTTTAACATTTGTCAAGAACTCTTTCAAGTCATACAACCATGGAAACACAAATAGCCCCATAACACTGGACTTTCACATAGATATTAATAGAACAATTAGGGTAGTGGAATACAATCATGATAACCATGACATTATGCTCTTACCAGATTGGTACATAGCGGCGACCAAATAAAACTTCTATATAACTTAGTTTACTACCTACACTACAACCTTATTGTAATAAAACCTTTTACTTTATTCTATATTTTTTTTTACTTTATTGTAATAAAACACAGATATATTAGATCTGTGTAATAAAATAATTTTTTGTTTGAAATTGTAGTATAGATTGATACTCCAGCTCATTGGCGGATCCAAAACACCTAGCAATTCCATAAATTCGACTCAATTTTTCGATTTGATTCCTTCGAACCTTGTAAGAATGGCCACCCCCAAAATGAAATCCTGGATCCGCCCCTGCTCCAGCTACAGATCTTTCAGTTATTTTACCTTCTAAGACTTGATTCCTTAGGTTTTTCAATTACTAAACATTGAAATCGAAACACTTTTAACGGATTTTATGTATCGCGTGTATTTCACATTATTTTAATTCCCGACGTTTCAAACACTGCAGTGTCCGTGGCACAGAACACTAGGTATTACTCCTAGCAGCATTTTGATAGCCCGTTGGTCGAGTTGGTAGTGAACCTGCCTTCTGAGCTTGGGGGCGTGGGTTCGATTCCCACATAGGACAAACATTTGTGTGAAGAACATTTGTGTTTGTTCTATATCTGGGTGTTAATATCTATTTAAGTATGTATTTAAACCTATATATGTATATATATCAGTCTCTGGCAGCCATATCACAAGCTTTGCTTAGTTTGGGGTCAGATGACCGTGTGTGCAAAAATGTCCCGAATATTTATTTATTTATTTAGGGCATTGTCTCTGCCTGTTCCAATGAGCTTGATATTATTTCGTCATAGATCTGTTCGGTCGGCATTATAGGATCTCAGAGCAAGAGGCTTGCATTGGCGTATCTAGGTACGGGCAGGGGGGCTGATGCTCTTCCTAGGAGTGTGGGTAAGAGTAAATAATTTTAAATAACGTTACGTTTGCCCCAATTTAGTAAAGCGCCTCTATCGGAAACGTGGAAGAACTAAAATCGGTAGTAATCGGCGGTATAGATTGCTTCACTCTAATACGAAAAAAGTTTTCGAATACTATCAAAACTTGTACTAATGGTACTGTTACCACTGTAACGACGTGCGCAGTGTTTGAATTTTGTGACTAAAATGTCCAGACTTTTATTGAAATATCCGGCTTTAGGTCATGGCTTTTCAAAATTTGATATGGGAACTCTAGCTGCAGCTAGAGATAATTGAACGGTCTGTAGTAGAACGCTGTAGTGAGTATATAACTAGTTTTTTTAACAAGGCCGATGGTGTTGGGAATGCTCAGTTGCTCACCTTCACTGACGCCTTTCATCCTTAAAAAAGGTAGGATGAACTCGAAGATATGTGGTTATATCGGCATTGGGAGAGGTGGATTAAAGTGTTAGTTGTTTTAACAGGCCCTATCAAGGCGGGCTCCAAGACTAATTAAGCAATTTTTTTACGTTCGCCTTCCTCCTTTCCTACCACTTGCTGTTTTTGGCCAAATAAAGCAACATCTGTAGATGGAATAGGTATCCTAGGAGTAATACTCTCTTAACGGCAATATGCATAAGTCGGCGTACATCTGGGATAAAAATCCGCAACGCGAAATCGCAAAATGCATAACGTTAACAACTCCTTGCACGTAAAACTGCATGTGATCCTGACAAGATGTCCGCATGTTAAGATGTCACAGTCACGTTCAGCGTTGCTTCTTGACAACACTACAATTTTATAAACAAATAAAAATGGATATTGAAAATCCACATCATCTAAAATTGAACTGAAAAATATGACTTGAGCCCATTACGCCACCGGAAATGGGTCGTTTAGAAGAAAAATCATCAAATGCATCTACTAAAATGGCTAAAGCGGCTACAAAAAAATCTAACTCGGCTCCAGGAGGGAAAACGGGGAATTTAGATTTGACAGACCCTCAGACTCAGACAGTAGTGCTCATCGGTCTCCTTGCTATTCTGGCGGCACTCCTTTGGTTCGGGTACACACGTGGCTGCATGAGACGACGCCCTGCTAGGCGTGCCCGCCGCCGTTCGTGCTAGCAAATATAAGATTATTTATCTGGGACCACATGCAAGTTGTATACTTATACTACTCAATGTAGTACATAGGTACCTACTTAATTTTCTTTATTTGATATCATAATTATCTGCCGAAGGCTTCGACCAAAACAAAATGAATAGACGGGCCATAACCATTGAACTTGCTGAGACTGAAGAATGCGGGTGGTTGGTCGAACACTTAAAAAGTTAGGTGCAGACATAACAATCTACCCTCTTTCTTAGTAATTCTTCTTAGTCGTTTATATCTCGTAAATAATCATATAACTTTAGTGAACAACCGTGATAGTTTAAAACAGTGTTTTACTTAGAGTTAATTTTATAGGTGTATTTGCATCGATGAATGGTGAGCTAAGATTGTCTTGAGTGCGGAATCTATAGAAGGTAATCTGTGTCTAACGAATATATGACGAATTAGGGCAAGGAATTAGCATGCATCATGAGGGATCAAAGATAATAATATAACCACTTGATCGCGCATGTAGTCAAAATTCCTTTTTGTTAAATGATGTCACGTCGGTCGCGGGGGGCAGCTTGTGATTGGAGACTCGACGCTTGCGATTGGAGAATAAGTCATTCATTCAATTGAGGATTGGCCCCGCTCGAAATAGTTTAGGTTGACATGCTAACCTTTGCCTCTTGCGGGGTAAAGGATGAGCAGTCAAGTGGATATATTGTCATTGTGAGGGATATGGGATTATCACCTCGCGATATCATATATGCACTAGATCTATAAATAAATAAACCGGCCAAGTGCAAGTCGGGCTCGCGCCCTGAGGGTTTCGTACCACCACAAAATACAATAATAATAATTATAAATTTTAAAAACCGACTTCAAAATTAGTAAGATATGGCATTTCGATCCGGTGAAATGACAGGTAAGGAATTACCAGTTTTATTTATTATTTGTTGTTATACTTTAGAGTGTGTACTATAATCATGCCAAGTTTGACGGTTGTACGTATTGCCGTTTTTATATTAGAGCTAATACAAAAATACGTTTCGTTTTTCCTTTTTTATTATTTATTAGTTAATCCGCCGTAACATTACATATTCTGTAAAAAATTCAACTGACCATCTATTACGGATCGAAACATATAGCCGTTAATATGTAGGACAGACAGATATCGTAGGCTTAGTATTAGGGTCCCGTTTTTACCCTTTGGGTATGGAACCCTAGAAACAAAAATACTAGATGCTTGAATAAAATTACAACCAAGGTGGTAGAGGCATAGAAGAGCATCCAGCATTTCGTGCTACCTTGTAGGAACAACAGGAACTTTTTCGAGTACTTGTAGTCCAGATGTCCGGACAAAAGAATCTCTTCCTATGCGGAATACAAGAGACGTAGAAAGCAAAGAGAGAGCTTTTTATAAGCTGTATTTTGTGATTGTAATTTTATTTTAGTGTTAGCCTACTTATGTTCCTATGTGTTTGTAACTATTAACTATGTAACTATTATGGATCTTGGATCTGAAATAAAGATATATAATAATATAATAATAAGTCTTAAAGACACCTAAATGTGGATAATCATCCTCACCATGATGAGATTTAATAAGCGCTAATCTCTCACTAGGAGGGGGTACTTCTTTCCAAGCAAAGTCCTCTCCAAGAGACTTAGTCGAGTTAGAATAGCGATATATTCTGCAATCCACCAACTTAAAAGAGTCCATGAGAGATCCAACTCATTGCCTCATTGTAAAAGGGACGGTTTTTCAGATGCGGTTTCACAAAGCCAGAACAGCATACAATCTTGACAATTTTTTCCATTGCAGATGACCGAATTAGATTTGAAACTAAATCAAGCCTTGAATTGAAAAAGTTTTGTTGTAAAAATATCACGTGAATTTAACAAAATGAAGATCCTGATTGACTTGTTACAAATAAAATAACCATTGAGGGTTATGTATTATTTATTGTGAGACTTAATACAAACTAAGAATGAAACTATGAAGTTATAATTGAACAAAAATCTATCAGAATAAAAAAGGCTGCAACTCCAGCAGCTTTTCCCATCAAGTATTAAGCTGTAAAAGAAACGTTAATTTATATTTATTAAAGTAATTTAAAGTAAAATCTGATTTTATTTAAGAATTTAATAAAGGCATCGAGCTTTCTGCTCTGATAAACAGTATTTTGACTTATGGTCCCACATCGAAGGCACATTCAAGCTTAAATCATCATCATCATTTCAGCCATAGGACTTTTTTCTTCTTCTTTTATTTAATATTAGGCTTGCGTTTGACCGCCAACTCGTCTGATGTCAAGCGACGATGCGATCCACGATGACGCACGCCTGCCTAGAAGAAACCGATTCACTCGTGATTTGAAGACACCCAGATTGTAACTACAACTTGATTGTTGATTGTAACTTTAGTAGAAATCGAGCCCGTAGGTCTTCAGGTAACTTCTCCCTTGTTCTTTCTAGTCGTTGGCTATAATTATATAAGCACTTAGCATCCAATATAAAATTACAATAGCAAATAGCTTTTTCAAATGCCCCCATGCCCCATGCCATGCTTTGTACACTTTGCAAATCTTTTTAAATTATTACAGTAATCATTAACGACTAACACTCTTCGAACACACAACTTCATCATTCATCATCATCATTTCAGCCATAGGATGTCCACTTCTGGACATAGGCCTCCCCCATCGATCTCCAAAAGGGCCAGTTAGAAGAGGCCTGCATCCAGCGTTTTCCTGGGGTCTCTCTTAGGTTATCTATCCATCTTGTGGGTGGACGTCCTATGCTGCGCTTACAGGTCCGGTTAATCCTAAATAGACTTGAAAGAATGCTGAATATATATATGCTGCTATGTTTATATTTGACTGTATTAAAAAAAAACGAGCTGGCGAATTCCAAGTTTTTTTTAAAATTTGTATTTACTAGATAACAGATTTTTAGAAAAAACAAAACAATTTTTTTTTGTATACACACGAGGTTTACTGCAATCACTCTATTTAGGTCTAATGACTACATGACATCACAGGCAAGTAAGTGAGGCAACCAATTTATGGCGAATTTGCTACGTTGTGACGTCTTGATTTTAAATTTTGACTGAAGTCACATGATCCCATAAATTTCAAAGGAAGCGTTTACGGGGTAGTATATTAATTTCAATTCTATGGTTGATTTATAATACACATACTGAAAAGTATGAAGCTTGAATCACAAGATTGCTTTATTATAAAATTATTTACAATTTAAGATGGTTTCATAAAAACAGTAAAATACTCTATTTAGGCAACTCATCACATAACCTATAAATTTTGCGAATCTAAAAATTTTTGCAATAATACTTCATTATTAATTTAAAAACTCATTAAAAATATTACCTTTAGCAGCGGTTTGGTCTTGATTTTCCCAGGCTTCGTTGCCCCAGTCATCATCAACGGCTCCTTTAGTTTCACCTGCAAGACAAGAAAAACAATTTAAACCTAATAAACCTAAATTAAAACAATGTTTTCGGGTTCTGAGCTCATCATACCTATGGCACGAATTGACTAAGAAGCAGATTGCTTAACCTTCAATGCCTATACTTTGTAATTGCCTAGATATCATTTCGTCTATAAATCGAAATGCCTAAACAATACTTTGTCTACAATGCCTAATGCACATTATGCTTTTTTTGTTGGAAACTTGTTTGAATGGTTTTTTTATTGTTACTCGATACTGGCACTTGAAACTGAAAACTTTTATTCGTTTGCTCGCTGCATATCTTTTGGGTGTTTTCTATCTGATCGAAATACGCACCTTCAGCACCTTCAACTTCAGGTTCAACAGCACTTTCGTTTTTTTCTGAAAAAAAATATGAAAAATAAATATTCGGGACATTTTTGCACACACGGTCATCTGACCCCAAACTAAGCAAAGCTTGTGATATGGCTTCCAGATACTGATATACATACATATATAGTTTTAAATACATACTTAAATAGATATTAACAACTATATATAGAACAAACACAACTGTTCATCACATAAATGTTTGTCCTAGGTGGGAATCGAACCCACGCCCCCAAAATCTGTATATATTTTTAAAATTCGATGATGACGAATGGACACAAAACTGCTGTACCAATTTTGACGGAGCTGATGTTATAAGGAGTAACATAGGAAATGACGTGAGTATGTACCCAACAGGTTCCATTTTGTCATAGAATATTAAAATACTAATGTGAAATATATTGAGGATGGAAGATGAAAATTGCAGCTAACTATATTGACACATACCTTCTGAGCCGTCATCTTCACCCCCATTCTCCTCATCTTGGTTTTCTTCTGAAAATTAGGAACAAATAAAATTTACAGAAAAAACTATACTGACTAACATCAGTTTCTGTAGACAAAATTTCAATTACATATAGATTAGATATCATTTCATTGTCTACAACGCCTAATGCACATTATGCTTTTTTTGTTGGACATTATTATTATGGTAAGGTAATAGTCAAAAATCTGTATACATCCTCACTTCAGAGCTAGACTCAATTTCAGGCATTCACCGAGGGCGTAGCCAAGTATGGGCAGTAGGAGCAGCACCTCCCCCTACAATGTGGGTAAGCGCCCTTTCGGACAGCTTCCGAACTGAAGATTAAATAAGTAATATTAAGTAAGGTTGAACCCCTGAAGAAAATCCTGGCCCTTATAATTATATATAAACTAGCGACCCGCCTGCCCGGCTTCGCACGGGTGTAATTTACGTGCAAAGCTGGGGTGGGTCTTTAGTTATATATATAAACCTTCCGCGAAAATATATCTAACTGATGGTGAAAACCGCATCAAAATCCGTTGCGTGGTTTAGGAGGAGTTAGCGGCCATACAGACAGACAGACAGACGCGGAAAGCGACTTCAATTTATACTATGTAGAGATATGCCCTTGAATCACTAACATCAGTTAAGCTTTGGTCAAAACCAGGTCAATTACAGTACTTTGTGGTGATCTCTAACTAACGGGTATCCGTATGTATTAATGGAGATTGTAAGTCGTAACAGCACAACAGCCACTACCAATCAAGAATTAGCTTACCTTTGCCACTCATCATGTTGAGAATATGATTTTTTTCCTTGGATAGATGCTTCTTCCCATTCAGATGCATTGTCATCTGTTCCGAGCATGTTACCGTGGTCTAGAATGAAAACAAAAAGCATTAATAATTATCAATTTAAAAAACCGACTTAATTTTGTTTACTTGGATGACATATTTTTCCAGTTTTTTATATGTTTTCTGAACTACACAATGCTCACAAAAACGAAAACTGGTGAAAATGGTGGCAAACTGGTGATTGCTGATAAGATACCACAAAAATGCTGTCTTGTAAAAGTTTTATTTGAATGTTCGCAATGTAATACAAATAAAATATCAGCTGACGCTGAAGGTCAACAAACGACCTGCACTGCGTGCATGCTTTATATTGCTGGTTTGCAAAATTTTAAACAACAATAATCACACTAAAACTACATGTATAAGGCAAATGGTTCATGGTATTCGGTTGTGTTTAGATATTATAATATTAGCGTTTTGGCTTCGGGAGCGTTTCCCTTACACCCGGTATAATAGTTTATAACTTTTGTACCTTGCAAATGTTACAGAAAAGTTCTGGTGATGTGGTTTTAGGCTCATTCGTGGCCCCGTCCTCCGCTCCTGCGGCTGTTTCTTTAACGGGCTTGAGGCAGCGCTTCTCGCGGCGAATCAACTGCTCACTAAAACAAAAGTAGCACATTTTTAGTACGCTTTTATTACTACTTACTCTCACTTACTTTATTACTTTTTTAGTACTTGTAACTTACAACTTACATTGTTAGTTGATTGAATCAGGCTTTACTTTGCGGAAGTTCATCTTCAAGTTATTAAATTTGTGCTTAAGTCACTTAAGACCACACGACAGATGTTAAAACCTCATCAAGGTTAACTATATCTCTCTCGCTCCCTTAGTCGAATTGAACCGAGTTTAACCAAACGAGTTTTACCTGAGCGTGACGGTCATGCGAGTTCAGTGCTTTTTCCCATCCCAAAAAGTGCCCAACGTAGTGCCTAAAGAATTTTTCACTTCAAAAACAAAATGGCGGATCGGGACTATGCTGAAAGTTTTCCAACCTCTTTGTCAATGATAACAAAAATAATTCATCCCATATTCCTTATTGTCTTAATGCGACGTTAAAGCGGTAAATGCGGTAATACACTAGATATTCGTCCAAGAAACAGTTTTGACTTACACTGTTAAACAAATCTAAGAAGTCGATTTTAACCTTCTAAAATTAATAGTTTTTCTATGCATTGTAATTACAAAACCATTTGGAGAAAGTCTCCCCGATTATCATACATCAGTTTTTGGCTTAATACACACATGTACCCCTCACAGCTTATAGAATATATATGTTACCGGCAATGTGTATAATCCGGTATTCTATAGAATGCCTAGGCAATGTATAGAATGCCTAAAACGTTCAGGCAATAGGAAATATCGGAGTGAGGCTCCTGTGTGTAAAATACAAGAGCAGGGAAGGGGGAGACGTGCGAGCAGGAAGTAAACTCCTTGCGACGCGGGCGGGAGGCGTGATGACCCTCTAAAACAGTTTATAAACATGGCTTAGAAGCGACACGCACACTCACACGCACACTCACACTCGCACGCACACCCACACCCACCCGCACACCTACATGCACACCCACACGCACACCCACACCCCACTCACACCCAGAACACACCCTTAACACGTCAACGCCCACAATTACACCCACACCCACATACGTGTACTCACACACAACACCCACCCACACTCACACACACACACACACACTTAGCCGAGTTCTACGGCACCTACGGGAAGAGAACGGGGGAGTACATTCTTAGGCCGGTCCCTCCACGACAGTACTTACATAACATTGATAATTATAGAACAAAATCTATTTACTTTATACATGGCCGGTGGACCAGCAGGTATTCTATACAATACCTAGGAATTGTATACATTGCCCAGGCAAAGTATGAAACGGTCAATAATATTCATAATATTTCATACATTGCCTGGACGCCCCAGGCATTCTATACATTGCCCAGGCATTGTATAGAATACCTGAATTATACATATTGCCGGTAAAATTTATATGAATATATTGTATAAGAATTCCCCATATTTTATTTCAGCTAGTTTAACACTTACTAACGTGACTGCATTTTGGCCTGCAGCAGCAAAGGGTTTTTGGGCTTCTTGCGACCCTCCACAATCCTGCAAAACAAAATATGTAATATCAAACTTACTTAACTTTTTCGATTTAGACAAATGAATTTTGGTAAAATCATATTATTTTTGAGAAAGCCTTCTTTGCCTACTCCATAAATGAACATAGAATTCATTCTAACTTTGAAACCTATAGAAGCATTTATCGAATGTGATAATAGCTCATCCATAAGACCTACAGCCATGGAAATAGAATAAATACACATTAAATAGTACATTACTTTACGCGCGGGTAAACGAGGGTGGCAGGGTCGCACTGGGCCGGAAGGGCCCAGGTGGCTCCCTACAATCCCGGGGCCCGAGACTGGAGACCCCTTATTCTACATACCGCCTGGCAAGCCCCGCAAGCCAGGCCTGTGAGGGGCCCGCGCGGGCTGGGGCCCAGCTTGCAAACTTCACCTTGACTATATGGCCAGTCCGACGCTGGAGGGTGGCATTTGCGGCACTATAGTCATAATTCCGTACTAACCATAATCGAAATTTGAATTTTTCATGTATTTTCACCATATTTTAATGTCATAATAACTTAACGCATAGAAGCATCAAGATAATTATAAAATATCATGTAACAGTATATATAGCAAGATACACTTACCCGCGATGGGGTTTCCCATCATAATGAGCATCTCCATGCATCTTGGAAGTAATCTGGATGTCACACAACTCGCAGTACAAGTCGCGAGACTTAAAAGGCATCTAAAACATATGACATTAAATATAATCAAGGATTCATAGATATAATATCGTACTCTCAACAAAACCTACTGGGAGGATTTTCGTGATATAATATGAACATAATGTGTTCAAATTTACGACTGCTTTGCTAGATATTTTGTCACCAACGGGATCGGATTCTCTTTAAGGCAATTTAAGGCTTTGAGCGGGTTTCACGGGGTGAACGGTTTGAGGAGTGGCGGATTTTAAACCTGGAGCTGCATTGAAAACTACCTTTGTAGTGAAGAGCAGCATAGTCATGTAGCCCACACCTAATGTAAAAACAGCTCTACTTCAGTTAAAAGACCAAAAAACTTACAAAAGTACTGGGCATATACTGGTGTCACAGGGTAACAACGGAACTGCAGTCTCGTATATGAGTTTTTATTAATATTTTAAGTCCTATGAGTCAAGGTGACATGACACACAGGTGGCACACATTTCAATGCTTTGCTTTTAGCCGGCTTATTGTTGAGTGGAAATAGTGTGTTTAGTAGTGCCTTTAAGCTGCTGAGCTTAGTGTATAATTGACGTTTGTGATACCCAGGGTTCTACATAAAATAGTCATATTTAAAAAAAAAAACTATTTAAACTTTAGGTCACATTGGAAAACACAAACATACATACTTACATACAGCCGAATGACATTAAGGCTACTTATTCAGGTAAAAATTTAATTTGGCATAATTGACCGGAAATGGAGCACCGTAAGGAGAAACAGAGGATACTTTTTACCAAAAAAGTATTTTTTTTTCTGTAATATGTACAACAATGATTTCTCACCCCGTAGACACCTGTTATATGGCGAATATTTCTAGTCAACACATTAGCACAAATAGCGCTTATAATATCCAATATACAGCAGTATCAGGTTAATGACCTTGGGCAGACCAATCAGCATTCAGTAGCATCTGCCCTGCGCATCTGAGCTTTGCAGTAATGTCTACAGAATGAGAAGTCATTGGTACAAAATGATAAAACCCATACGTCTACTGACGTATGGGAAGACAATTGGTTGAATGCAAGTTTCATTTTGGCGACAACGTTCACATAACCTTCACTAGCTACATGCTGTCAACAGTGCCGAGTGCTGACAGCTGCGCAAGTGATCATATACTTTCTGATATAGTGCAGATTCATTTCTAAATGTTTATCACCCAGTTTCTCAAACTCATAAATGCTGTGATAAATTATTTCATAAGCTGTTACAAAAAGAATAATGAATAAGAAATAAAATAAGTAACATAACATGTTAATAAACATAGTATATTATAAAAATAAAAAAATTCAATGCTCTAAATTCACAAATTTTTTGAATTAGAGCCTTGAAGTAAAAAAAAACACGACATTGTAATTTGTAGACTTAAATATTCGATAATTTGTTTTTTGAAATGGTTCACTTGACCTCCAAATCGACAATTTGATTGAAATTCGAAAATGTACCAAAATGAACCAAAGAACCAGAACATCTATTGGAGTATGAAGACTACATAATGCATTTGACAATCCGGTGCAAATCAGACAATGAAAAGAGAAACAATTGTCTTCGTGATTGTAGCCAGAACTAAGTTCAATTATTAAAAAGTAGAAAGCTAACCAAAAAAACATTTAAAACTGGATATTGGGTCAAAGTAGAGAAAGAGAGAAGGTAAAAGTAGACAAAAACCATACTAACTATTAAAATTATATGGGCATTTAGTCTACATTAGTTGCAAAGCTAATTTTTTTGGATTTTTATGATTACAGTGTTTAAATTAGTTTGTCGGTATTTCTAAAATTTATCTAAATTTATATAAGTAGTTAGGTATTTTTTTACGCACTTTGCACTAAACCCAACCCATGTTTGTAAATCATGGTTTGTAAATCAAGGCTAATCACAATCGATTGTGTTAGGTTAAAAAACTGTACAAATCTCTGCATTTGATGGACTATATACTTGACATTGTTCAGAAGCGTTACAGATAGATAAAAATTATGTGAACAGATACAGTCGTCAAAATATCTATGGAAACATTACATTGCCAAATTGTCTATTTACCTCATTAGATGGCATGTTATCCTGGATCCTCATTCGCCATTTCTTTTGATTTTTGAAATGATTTTTTGAAATATAATGCATCCGCGCTGCAAAAAAAAATTTGAATAAATAACTTATTATGGAAACTGATGTGGTTTGAACACGTTTTGTTTATATTACATAGGAATTATTTGCTTAACATTAAGCCAGTTACTCTGACTATAGTTTCAATCGCATTTGGCGGCTTTTTCAAGGTGATCATGCGCGCGCGGTTTCATCTTGCATTTTAGTACCCCAGTCGGTCGCAACTATAGTCAAAGTAATGGGTTTAATCTTAAGTCAGTAATTCCCGTACAAAATAAACAATGTATTGATTGATCTCATAATGACAAATAGAATCTATATAAAATTTAAACACACTCACTGACAAATAGAATCTACATAAAAGCTAAACACAATTACTGACAAATAGAATCTACATAAAAGCTAAACACACTCACTGACAAATAGAATCTACATAAAAGCGAAATACACTCACACACTAATCACAAAATCTTGAAAATTACTTTAGACACATGAAGCTGAAATTTGACAAACAAATTCCTTATGTGGTATGTAGACATTTGCTAAGAAAGGATTTTACAGGGGTTCAAAAGGGGGTTAAAAGTTTACATAAGCCTATGCATACATATCCATAAAAAGAGGACTGCGGCAGGGAGACACCATATCACCCAAGCTCTTTACGGCTGTCCTAGAAGACGTTGTGAAGACGCTTGCATGGGAAGAAAGTGATACTAACATCAATGGTACATACCTGTAGCAGATTGTTGCAGATGACCTCGCATTGTTTGCCGAAAACCCTACTGACCTCCAGTGCATGCTACAAGACCTGAATGACGCATCTCTGAAAGTTGGCCTCAAGATGAACATGTCCAAGACCAAAGTGATGTCAAACATCTCCAGAACTCGTAATGTAACCATCACGGTCGGTAACGAGAGGCTTGAGGTAGTTGAAGATTACGTGTATCTTGGACATGTTCTTTCTTTTGACAATGAACCTCAGAACAAAGAGATCGCTAGGAGAATACAACTTGGGTGGGAAGCTGTAAGAAATTCTCCTGAAGACTCGTCTCTATAACCAATGTGTCCTGCCCACCATGACCTATAGTGCTGAGACATGGACACTCACGGAGAAGACTGTGCACAAGATAGCCGTCGCACAGAGAGCCATGGAGCGAGCCATGCTTGGCAACAAATTGCAGGACCGTTACACCGAAACACTGAGATACGATGTCGCACCAAAGCTGCAGACTTCGTAAAATAGGTGAAGGAACATAAGTGAAACTGGGCAGGACACATGGCCAGACGTAATGATGGCCCGTGGTGTATAGCAGTAACTATGTGGTGGCCGAGACTAGGTTGGCGGAACCCAGGCCGAGCGAGGATGAGGTGGACTGACGATATCAGAAATACTGTCAGGAACGAGTGGATGCGAATAGCGAGAGACTGGGGAGAGTGGCATAAACAAAGGGAGGCATATACCCAGCAGTGGGTCACTCAGGGCTGATGATGATGATGATGATACAAAGTCGCAGGGAAATAAATAAAATCATTATATCACCAGGGTTTTGAACTGTTGTTCAAGTTCTAAATTCTGTGTCCCATCAGGCATGCAACTTGATCATGCAGTCTCTAACTTGCATAAAGAAACATTCACTTGTGTGAATACTTGCAGACTTACATAAAAAACATTCAATTTCTGAAGGAATCACACAATAATACGACAAAAAACAGAATTTTTAACCCCAAACGCAAAAAGAGCAGTGTTATAAGTTTAATATTGTGTGTATCTGTGTGTCTGTCTGTGGCATTTTAGCTCCCAAACGGCTGAACCAATTTTGATTTAGTTTTTTTTTTGTTAGAATGGTGACTTGATCAAGTGTTCTTTGCTATGATTCAAGAAATTCTGTTCAACATCAGCTATGTATCGGGCCTTTTTTTTTAATTCCTCGTAAAAACTGGATAAAACTGAAAAATTCATCTTCCAGAGTTGGATGAACTGCAAAAGTACATGACGTAACCTAAAGTAAATGTTTCAATTGGCTGAAAAAATAATAAAGACAACAACAACCAACTAAAAAACCTTAACAAATATTATTGCACAGTTGCCTGGAAGAGATTGCTTTAAGCTCTAAGGTCGCCTGTTAAAAGCTTAGATAATAGTTTTATTGTAATTTGTATGTATACAGGGTGTAAGGGGTACACTCTCGAAGCCAAAAGAAGGTAATTGTACTCATCATTATGAACCACTTCTAGTATGGGACCAGCCCTGAAATCGCGAAAAAAAAACAGCTGTTTCATACATTTTGTCGAGTGTCAATGACCGTTTTCTATAGAACAGCTAATATTTTTTTCACGATTTTCGAAGTTGTTTATAATGATGAGTACAATTACCTTCTTTTGGCTTCGAGGGTGTTCCCCTTACACCCTGTATAGTATGACATGTTATCTTTGTTTTTGTGGTCATTTAATAAAGAGATATTTTATCTTATAGGATTTTTCCTTTAACTACTTGACTAAACAAAGAAGATCAAGTAGTGTGAAATATTACAAAAAAATACCATCATTAAGATCCACAGGTTTCCACAAACCTCAGCTGCTATGCCATCTGCTTCTGTCCTGTGTCAATTGATTCCATGTTCGACCGTTTAAAGAAAAAAAATTACTAAGTAAAAACTACTCACAGGTGTTAAAAGAATCAAAACTGAAATCGCAGAGTCCACAGTGCTCTGGATCAATCAACATCAGCAGATCATGAGGTAAGTTCTTTAAATGTTCTCTAGAAACACCACATTCTGAAAATAATGCACATTTAATTTTATATAATTCTAAAGAAACATATCGGTTTCTTCTAGGCTAGCGTGATCCATCGTAGACCGCATCATTGCTTAATATCAGGGGAGATGGCGGTCAAATGCAAGCCTATATTTTTTGTTACAGTTTTATCTATGCTTTTGCAAAACTAGCTAGGTTCAGTTGCTTCAACTCTTAAACTCTAGTAAAAAGGAACAATTTTGTACCTTCAGTAAACGTGGAAGGTTTGACTTTTCCATAGCCACTTGTACGCCATGACACCTTAACTTTGAAATGGTTGGTCCCCTGAAGGCCTAGCATGACCTGTGGATATTTTGTCTTTTCATCGTTTTTATCCACGCCTAGACGCGACAAAGCTAAAATATGGATACGTTTGTCTTTTTCTCGCGGGATAAAAACGGTGGAAAGACAATTTGTCCACGGCCCGTGCTAGACCTGCTGAGGAATTAATTACTAGTTGACCATTTACTAAAAGTCTGATTTATCTTTAGAATTTTTAGGAACAAACACATTTTATTAGATGCTCCATACTATAAAATACAATAGATAAATAATGTGTCTGCTTATTTCTGTGTGTGAACTTACTCATTAAATACTTGAGAGCTCGATCATCTTCCATTTTTCTTCGAGAAGGTCCTCCAGGGCCAAATCCTCGTCCCCACATAGGAGGCCTTGGTGGTCCAGGTGGCCCTGGTGGTCTCATTGGACCCATCAACGGGGGTGGCATACGTGGTGGCGGTCCTGGCATTAAGGGCCTCGGTCCAAACCCTCCACCCGGGCCATATCCACCTCTATAGTCACCATAAGCATCACTATAGCGAGGGCGTCTGGAACCGAACATACTTAATAAACTATTAGCTTGTACTTCTCGCTATAGTCAAATTATTAACTGTGTCTGATAGAAAGATTACTACTCTAGAAGAAATAGAGCACTTTAAAAAGAAGAGTGACAAAAGAATTGTTTGTGGAGAGTGTGAATCGGCAAGCTGGTAAAGGTTGACACATGCAAACATTATCACAACCAAATTGAAGATCTGTTGAGTTTCCCAATGGGAAAGCGAGGTTACTCTTTATGCATTATTTTAACCTAAAGGTGCCATTGCTATTGCAGACGAATCCAACACAACAACACCCACAGAAGGTAACAAACAATAACATTAGATAAAATAATATTACTACATTATAACCCTATGAAAGTTACTTACTTGATATTCTTAGCAAATGGTCCATGACGAGGTCCTGGGTTATTATCCCAAGAAAAATTATCTTCATCAAACCCTCCATCCATATAATTATCGTCATCGTCATATCCTTCCTCGTCATAGCCTCCTTGATAACCGTTGAAGCTATTATTGAAGAATCTACGCATTTTTTGCTATTTTTTAAGGCGTGAGACCTTAGTAAGATAAAATAAATTTAATCCGGCGAAGACGTGTAAACCAGAGAGAAAGCTGCTCCTGCTGCAAGAATGGACCTGTTTCTTGGTGTAAGCCCGCAGCACTTGAATTGAACGCCAAGCCAACAGCCAAGTGATCTGTATCCCGTTGTCTCTGTCGGAAATAAGTCAGGTTATGAACAACTTACGAAATCTTATCTCGTTGGGATACAACTATCAGTCTTAATTCATGAAGTCGTGCACTGCCTTGATAGCAAAATACAAGGCAAATTAGTTATTCACTCCACAATAGTTTTATCTTGGTCCTCCACTGCGCTGCGATACTCGCTCAGCTACACTACGCTGATGATAAAGCGCCACAAATTACCTGAAATTACTCTCAGCAACACAACATACTCAGCAGACTGAATACGTACGAATGGAAATAAGGTATTAGTCGAAGTATATTATTATACCATGGTATTAGTAATTTTGTATTGATTTGATCACACATCAAGTCATCAATACCGCCGGGCCGCCATGATTTGATTGATTTGAGTGACGCGACCAGTGTTGTTATCGTAAAAATCTGGGTTGCCGTATGTCACATTCTGATTTGCCGTATTTTAAGGAAAAAGTACTAAAATGCCGTATATAATTTTAAAATGTTTATTCCTTACTTGTTTCTTCTCCATAAAGGATTCTTATCGTTTCTACCACTTCAGATTCATCCTACTTGTTCTTGTTTCTCATTCTGTCACACAAGTCGCGCGACACCTTTAACTTCGTACAGTAGGTACAGTACATTTGACTCATAGATAAACCCAATTTTCTTTAGTTCAGTACGTTGTCTCATTCATTTTTAACTTAGGCGAAAGAAGACGCGTGTCGGGATTTCCCCGGCTGTGGTACAAACGTACCACGAAAGTTTGTAGTGGTACGTTTCGCTGCGCTAGTTAAAAAAACGTTTCGAATCGCTTACAGCCAATTGCCGTATTTTTTGATACGGCATTGAAAGGCCTGCCGTATACCGTATTTTCTGAGAAAAAAACGTGGATTACCGTATATTACGGTAATTGCCGTATCAATAACAACACTGGACGCGACGCGCATTTGGTATTTGTATTTTTTTATGACCATCGATACATATTCTTTCAGGCGTAATATTAAACTAGTTTACGTATTATTCTGTAACGTCAAACAAGTCATAGTCACGGTCACAGCAAAGTCAAGCAAAGTAAATCACGTTTAAGTCAAGCTCATGCCTCAGAAAAATGCTGGAGGCTTTACAAGATGCTTCTATGGAAATTTGGAAACAAAACTATAAGATGTCATGTTTCACCTCGTTATATCACTCAACCACGCTCAAGCACTATCACGAGCTTTTAAAAAATAAAAATCTACCATTATTACTTATTAACATACAAAATAAATACAAGTTTAGGAAAATAATACGAGCCATTTGTGTTTGTTCTATGTCTGGGTGTTATTATCTATTTAAGTATGTATTTAAAAATATATATGTACGTATATCAGTTTCT
Source organism: Agriopis marginaria (assembly GCA_932305915.1). Taxonomy (NCBI): domain Eukaryota; kingdom Metazoa; phylum Arthropoda; class Insecta; order Lepidoptera; family Geometridae; genus Agriopis; species Agriopis marginaria. The sequence continues at coordinate 10,052,284 of OW029918.1, forward strand.
GGCAGCCATATCACAAGCTTTGCTTAGTTTGGGGTCAGATGACCGTGTGTGCAAAAATGTCCCAGATATTTATTTATTATTTATTTATTTTTACTTTGGCCAGCGTCTATACCACAACGGAGGTCAAAACTCCGCGATACACGTCACCGGCAGTACCAATGAACCAATCAGTACTGCCCACTCTTAAATTCCGTAACGTAACTAACACGCTAGTAACGCGGCGCGTTAGTTACCTCAAAACATTTGGCCTATATTTCATAGGGAATAAATGCCAACTTACTAAAGGATAACTTAGCGTGCTGCGTTACGAGCGTGTTTGTAGTTAGTGAATAAAGGCCCAGTCCTATGAATGAGTTCATTTTTATTTAGAATGAAGGACTCTGTATACATTGGTATAATATAATATTTTCAAAAAAAGTGTCAATACGGAGTTTTGGCGCCACCGTGGAAACAAAGAACATGTCGGCTCGTTGGATTATTTTCCTAAACTTGTGTATTTTCGAGTGTTAATATGTACTAAATAGTGAATTATTATTCATTGAGTGCTCGTAAACGTGCTCGAGTGTAGGCAAGTGATATAACGAGGTGAAACATGTCTTTTCGTGTTGTTTCCAAAACTACACGGGAGCCCCTTATAAATCTCCACCACTTTACAAGGGAATGAGTTTGACTTGACTGTGACTTACTTTGCTTGCTTGACTCTGACTTGTTTGACGCTTTTAATAAAAAGTAAACATGGATAATATTACGACTAAAGGACATTGAATCAACGGTCATGAATATTTTAACAAAAAAAAATAGTCAATACAGTAGTGTCACTGTCGTGTCAGTCAGCACTGTCAGCAGCGAGTACCACATCTGCTAAATCTGCTAATTTTATTTTGATAAAATAGATCTACCTACTTCAATAATGATTAGAATTAAATCAATCATTAGTTAGTTAGAATATGCTATCGTAACAAAGCATATATTAGAACTCAATTTGCAAAATGTGTGCTTAGCATCACAAATTATCCAACTTGGTGTACCTATGGTACCTAAATAATTAGTAAATACCTTAAAATATGTTTAAAAAACTGAAAGATAAGCTGGCCGAGGAAGTCAAATCTTCTCCACAAAGAATCCAGCTCATTGCCCAGGCAGCCCAAGTAAGTTGTTATTATTCAATATCACGTTGATATTGGTGTTCCATCTGACCTCTTTACCATCAAACTAATATTTATCTTGTAGATAGAGATTAGTCATCATTTTATCTACCATTATGAACTTATTTATTTACTTAAATCGCTTACTTTCACAATTTACGATGTACGAATTACGAATCTTCTAATTATCTTAGAGCCGATTTGTCTTGTGCCTTGAATTATCTCTATCACATACAATTTACAACCCTAGGCAAACCCTTCATGATATATGTTTATAAGGTTTTTGAGCTGTTTTCTAGTTATACACTTCTATTTTTAGATTCTTAAATTCCCTAGATTCATTCATTAGAGTAGGTAGTAGATTTATTAGATTCACTTTCACATCACACTAATATAATTAGTCATGTCCCACAATATTCATTGCAATTTCAAACTTTCCCTCAAAATCATATTGTCACCTGTTTTACAGGTTAGATAGGCATTTTCAGTGGAAAAATATTCCAATGTCCACTCATGATGCTCTGTAATGCTTTGCCAAATTTCATCGCAATCCGTTCAACTGCTTGGTAATGAAAAAGTACCTATAACAGACAGAGCTACTTTCATTTTATAATCATCATCATCAACCAGAAGATGTCAACTGCTAAATATAGGCCCCTCACTTAGAACGCCACACTGAATGACAGATAGTGGGAGGCCTACCTCCCTGCAACTTCCAGGTTGTCGTCTCCACTCAAGAACTTTTCATTCCCATCGGTTATCAGTTCTTCGAGTGATGTGGCCTGCCTATTGCCACTTCAACTTGCAAATCTTAGCGGCTTTGTCATTGACTGTGGTTGTTTCAGCGAATATCTTCCCAGCAACTATTTATAATATTACCGTTTTATTCACAAATTCCTCTCTCTCTGAGAGAAGGCCTGTGTCCCACCAGTGGGAACGTGAAAGGTTGTTAATGATTCACAAATTTATAATTTCAAAAAAATGCTACACTGAATGAAATACATAGGTCCACAAGTTATCATTGATGAGTAGTTTCATGCATGAAAACAAGATAAAACTTAATTACAGAAGGGATTAGAACAGACAGGCATGTTTCAATTGGACGGAACGTGTAATTGTGTAGAGGGAATTTTCCACAAATAGGCCATTCATTGGCTCATTTTGGGCCACCCGGTTGCAGCTAGTTCAGCCACCCGGTCCCCTCCAGAAAAGCCAGCAGCTCTCTGATGCCTGCAGAAGCTTCCCAGAGTGTCCTCAGTGATTCGAGGATAGTATTTCGTTGTTCTGCCACGCTGCTGCCCTCCAGCAGCAAATGCGCATCCGTTTCTCCAGTCTCCTTGCTCCCTCTACATAGGGGACTGTCAGTAACCCCAATTTTGAAAAGGTGTTTGTGTAAAAGGCAGTGTCCTGTGACAACCCCAACAACTTTTCTGAGTGTGTCACGTTTTAGATTCAACAATCTACGGGAATATCTAGGATTAAGTTCCGGGAAAGCTTCCCTTGATTGTTTGTAGTTTTTGGTACTTGCTCAGTATTCTTTGTGAAGTCATGTAGTATGTTGTCGAATCCAGATTCTGATTGATTGAAAGGTAGGGAGATTATCGGCTGGGCCCTTGGATCCATTGGAGAGTAAATATTATTGTGTTTACTTACTGGTATGTTCGGAACATGAAAATAATATGATTAAGCTATTCTGTCGCTGGGTAGGCTATTTTATGTCATAACTGAGCTGGAACTATATTAAAAATATTGCTATCATAGCAATATTTTTTTGTGAATGCATCATGAAAGATTATTGAATAAAATTGCAGGCAAATTTGTTATGCTCAGCAGAAATTATTTTAAACTTGCTAATGGGCCCTGTGGTTTCACCCGCTATCTCACAAGAACTGTTAAATTTATCTTGTGTTAATCCATGGTAAAGCTACCCTCTTACCAAATTATATTCAAATCTGTGAAGCTGTAACGAAGTTGATTGCGGACAAAATACACATTTAATTTATACTAACTTTTGTATTCATTTATAATAATAAATTATAAAGGTCAAAGCGTAGTGCCGCGCCTCCTAAATGAGGTGTGGCGCGACTCTGCGCTTCAAAATATTCTTTGTATGACGATATCTGCACTACAGAGGCGCGGCGCAGCGCGGTTGTGTTGCGTCTAGGGAGAATATATCTTGCAGCGCCGCGCCACGCCGCCTAAATATTGTTTTACCTTTAGTGTGATTAAACTTGGTCCAAGCATTTACTTGCTCTGACAGCTCTGACAGCAATTACTTTGTAAATAGCCAATGAAAACCACAAATTCTAAACACTTTCGCTAGGGTTTTTTTATGTTATATATTAGCAGGTACTTGATATGCTTCAGTGAAATGGCATTGATTCTGATGCACTCTAAACTAAACCAAATTTGACAGCTCTAAAATTGTTGTCATCCTTCTCTCACGTATTAAAATGAAAAGAGAGGCAGATAATTTTAGTCCTGTCAGATTGGTTTAGTTTAGTGGTATGACAGAATAGGCTTATAAGACAATTTTTAGACAGCTTTTAACAATGTTGTTGCAGCTTCAATTTTCAGTTTCAAAATATCTTTAATAATCATAAGTGTAACAAATGTGTACAATTACCAGTGTACATAGATCCTGGTAGTACAGTGCAATGTGTTATAAACATTTTATCGGGCATGCAGGCTCTTTTAAAACTTACAAAACGGAAAATACTTATAAATTAAATAAATTAAAAATATAATATTGATGGAACAATGTTAGGAAAGTACATAATTATGTATGCTTTGGTAAGAGCATTACATTTTTAACATATTTTTTTTTAAATTTTTAAAATCCGAAGGTAGGCAAGTGTAGTGAAGTGAGTGAATCAGTCGTTTTCGCGTCACAAGCGCTCGGCAGTTCACAGCTAGCAAAAAGAACTCGTCATAAACTAGTCACCCACACAAGTTGTTGTTGCAGCTGTGAGAGCAAATAAATGCTTGGACCGAGCACTAAAAGTCACAGATTTCAGACATTATGGTTTTTTATGCTTGTTGATATCTACTTACTGATCTGCTGATATTTTTTTAACATTTCAGGCGGCAGTCACATCGGCATCTAGCAGCATATCAGATATCACCAATAGTGATCTATTCTCTATTGGTGACAATGGTAAGTTATCATAGAATTTTAGAATATGCAGGGTAAAACTAATATGGCAGTAAGGGAGTATATCTACATGAAACTGATCTTAGAAAACATTTGTACTTTTGAGATCATTTAACTGGGCGATTATAGTTTTTGAAAAAACCAAGAAATTTTCAAAACGAATCTCATTATTGAAACTGATGCCTTATTATGGATGATTCGGATCGTGATCGTGATCACGTGCCATCTCACTTACGCACGTGGTGCGAGTAAATAGATGCGAACGGGACGGCATGCAATCTCGATCACGATCAAACTTCTATAATAGGGCCGCAGATCTGGTTTTCACTTAAATATTATATTATGTGATTTAACTCCAGTATAATATAAACAAAAAAAGAGTTTTTGCTAAAAACTTTTTTTATAAATCATATGATTCTGGGACCAACTTTGGTTTAACTAGGAACCTTGAGCCACCCATGGATATACAACAATGTATTGGACAGGCATGATACTGTACTAGTCTTAAGATTTCGTTCTAGGTTCACTCCATGTAAAAAAAAAACTCATTTAATGGGAAAATTAATAATTCCAAACTTTCCTGTTGTAACGTCATAGATGATTTATTATATTATACATCACATTATTATGAAATATGCCCGGAACCAAAATCCAGTAGGTTAGTATCTACCAGTATGTAAGTAATCAACCAGTTGGTTACAAATTAGGTTTCTGTAGCAGCATTCTGGTTGAGATTCTTTCAGACTCAGCCAGAATGCTATTATATAAATAGTTATAGAAATAAAAATAATGTAAATTATTAAAATTAGAGCGTCATATTTGCAAGTGCGCAATAGCTCTTTAAATTCATTGATTTATATGTACTATGACTGAATTCTTTGTTTAAATTAGAATTTAAAAAAAAACTAAACTTCAAATACCATTCTGGATGCATGTACATGATTTGTGTATCCTTCTCTACCTGCGCAGCTTAATTATTTCGAGATTATGTAACTATCCATACCATTTCAAACAAGTCTGTAAGTTTGTATAGGCCCTAATGTCAGAGTTGTTAGGACTTTCGAACCACTGAGGATCTGACATGGTCAGATGGTTGTTTTTATAGGACTAACAACCGTTTCAAATTATTATTCTCTGATATTTAGTTGTTGACTCACAGCTACTTGATTTTTGTACTCATTGTTCTTGCAGATGCTCAACAGCCTCGTCAAAATAGAACACCATCCTCTCCAGCATCACAACATAGAACACTTCAAGACGTATCTCTTATGCAATCACCAGGAGAAGCAATGGATTTCAATCAGGAAATAGCTGTAAGTGTGGCTTAGTAAATGCCAACATACAAATTTTCATGAGGCTATAACAAAAAGTTACCTTACCATACCTCAAGGTTCAGCTCGACGTCGCGAGGTATGCGTCGCGAATTGTTCGCCACTAATAACTACAAATAATGCTCACTTTGAGTGTTCATATATTGCACGTCTCACGCCATACCTTGGTGAGAGCCGTACGTTTCGTGTGGATGGATGTGTGAAGCGAGCATCATGCATGGTTGTTTGTGGGCTCACTATGTGTGTGTCGCTTGGAATAAAGACTTCGCAAGCCTCGGGCCGCAAACAATTTGCGACGCCTGCCTCGCAATATCTGGATGCTTCTTAACTATTATACCATGGAATTTTGGCGCCAACGTGAAAAAAACATGTCGCTTCATTGTATTATTTTCCTAAACTTGTTATTTTGGAGTGTTAATATGCAATAATGGTGGATTATTATTGATTAAGCGTTTGTGAACAAGCTCGAGTTTGGCAGTGATTGTTGTTTTCAAAACTCTATAGAAGTAAAGTCTCCACCACTTTACTAGGGCATACCAATGCCAGGTGAGGTGGTATGGCCGTAATGGCTTGCGCCTGCCAAGTAATGGGCGAAAAAACAAAAATAAACTTAAATCAACATACCATATGACACCTAACTATACCCACCATACAGTCACCTTAATAAGCTTAACTTTTCTGGTAATGGTCTTTGCTTTGTTTAAAGCCGGACTGGGCTTCATGAAGGCCAGTCTTTGAAAGCAAAGGCAATTACCGAAGTTACGTAATAAGGGTGCTAGTAATAATTATGTACACCACCGCCTATAACTTACCTAGTATACCATAAGATTATCTTTGGGTTATTAGAATCCTAATTTTATTTAAATTTCAGGATGGTCAACGACAGAGGAGACTTTCAAACAGCTCATTTGCTAGTGACATCTCCTTCAGACTGCCAAGCTATGAAACCCCATCTATGTACCACTTGCAAGTATGTTTTGTCGAAAATTCTACGTTTATTATGATTTATGTTCAATCCTACTAATATTAGCAACGCGAAAGTTTGTATGTCTATATGTATGGATGTTTGTTCCTCTTTCACGCTGCAACGGAACAACGGATCGACCTGATTTTTTACATGAGTATAGTTCAAGAGCCAGAGAGTGACATAGGTTTTCATCATCATCACCATTTTTCATCACTACAAGGATGAAACCGCGGGGCGCAGCTAGTGTGTAAATATTGCCAGGTATACCCTGAAGTGTACAGCTGCGTTTCTTAACCCCTGACCCAAAACCCCCATAATTATGTTAAGTATTGGTCAGTGCCACTGAGGATCTGACATGGCCGCCGTAACTCAAACGGATCGACCAATTTTAATGGTTGCTTTTATTTGAAAGCTGGTTTCATTGCGGTTGTTCTTAGCTATGTTTGATGAAAATTTGCTGTTTAAGAAATGGAGGTTTTCTAAATTGATCAGGGGCTGTTATTTTTATATGCTTGTTTTTGGAATCTATCAAAGGAAGCCATAGTTGTCATAATAATTGTCATACTGCAGGCCTAGCACGGGCCATCGACAAATTGTCTTTCCACCGTTTTTATCCCGCGAGAAAAAGACAAACGTATCCATATTCTAGCTCTGTCGCGTCTAAGCGTGGATAAAAACGGTGGAAAGAGAATTTATCGACAGCCCATGCTAGGGCTGCAGGAGAGCTTAGGAAGAGCCAAAGCTGATAGGAAGTCAATGGCGCCAATTCTGTTGTACCATTTTCTAAACTAAACTAATGTCACAGGAATAAAATTATCTGCGTCTCTTTTCATTTATCTCTTCTCTACATAGTATAAATTGAAGTCGCTTTCCGCGTCTGTCCGTATGGCCGCTAACTCCTAAACCACGCAACGGATTTTGATGCGGTTTTCACCATCAGTTAGATACATTTTCAAGGAAGGTTTATATATATAACTAGCAACCCGCACGGGTGTAATTTACGTGCGAAGCCGGGCGGGCGGGTCGCTAGTATGCGATAAAAGGATAGCAACAATTTAAGAGCAGTCAAATTTAGTTCAGTAAAAAAATGGTACCATAGAATTGACGTCAATGTACTCATTATTATGAACATTTACTTTGGAACCAAACCTAAAATTGCGAAACAAATATCTGCTGTTCCATTTCATTGTGTTGAATGAATTTTTTATATGAAATAGCTGATATTTTATTCGCGACTAGCGAATCAATAGCCTATGACACCCGGGAATAATGTAGATCTGTTAAAAAAAAAAAACACTGTGTCAAATCGGTTCAGTAGTTTCGGAGCCTATTCAATGCAAACAAACGAACAAACAAACAATCAAATCTTTTCTATTTATAACATTTGTAGATATGGATTACAAGGTTGGTCCCATAGTAAAAGTCCCATAGTAATTTGTGTAATAATATGTAGTAAAATTATATTGTACTTATATAATTTTGTATTGATATATAATTTAAGTTAGATTCATATTTATTGTAATCTGTTGTTATGTATATTATGTTGTAAAACTTTGGTCTTTCTGTTAATTTCCTTTTGTCTTTTATAAGGTGTTTTTGATGCACGCCTACGTACTATTTGTTCCAACCTCGTGGATGACTGGTAGAAAAGGTTTAGCATTAAGTCCTCCAATTGTACATGTTTACTTAATTTGTAAGTGTACAATAAAGTATGAAATAAATAAAAGTTGCTGATGAGGACAATGACCTTCAGCTTAGTACATCCCAAGCTTATAACCCTGTATATCATGCACTTGGCTAAAACATAGTTTACTTGTTTCAGTCTGACATGGAGGTGTCAGCAAGTGAAGCTGATGACAGAGGATTTTCGGGGGGTCCTGCAACTCTGGATCGGGTAACAAAAGAGCAGCTATATGCTGCTTATAAACGTACACAAGAACGTTACAAAAAGTATAGGACTCAATATGGAGATCTAGCACGTCATTACAAACTACTGGAGCGAGAAAACGCCAAAGCAAGGGTATGTTTTTAAATCAGTAATGTTTTTTTACTGGCTTAGACAATTCAACCAAAATAAAATTAATGGACGGGCCCAGGAGAAACGCATTTTTGAAGATTACAAAATGAGCGCCGGCCCTCACTTCGTTTCAGTCGGTCTCTAGCCGTAGGAAGCGCAACACGCGGCTATTGTTACATGATAACGAAACATCTGACAACATTATGCCTTCGTGTGCTTTCCCGAAGTGTAAATACACAAAAAAAACCGCTATCTATTTTTTGTAACAAATGTACTGTACATGGTTATAAATTAGGTGTTGAAGTATATGTGCGACGGTTTTGACTAGTTTTTACTGAGCAAGTTCAATGGTTATGGCCCGTCCATTCATTTTATTTTGGTCGAAGGCTTAGACACGTCAATTAAGCAAATTTTGCTTTCGTGCATGACAATCTCCTGTCAGCAATAAGTGGCAGCTTTATGCTTAGCAGACGTTTCAAAGTAAAACCGATGAAAAGAAGCTTGGATCAGTAGTTATGTTGTTCTTAATTTTTTTAGAGTGTGCTAGTTGAAACCCAGGATAAAGCTCTTAGAAGAATATCGGAACTCAAAGAACAATGCTCGTTGGAGCAAAGTGCAAAGGTTGGTATATTTTACAATTTTATTTACACTCATCGGAAAATCCTGACTATGAATTCAAAAATAGTGATGACATACTTTTCTTTTTATTAATAAAAAATAATTATTTAGAGAATTGAGTCATGTTTGAATAGGTCAGTTCATTGTCTGTCCTATAATATTATAATACAGTAATACCCCGGACTTACGAACTTATGTAAATAGTTTCTTCCTAATGCACGGTTCTTAGCAAATAAATCATCATCATCAGCAGACTATGATGTTCCCACTTCTGGGACGCAGGCCCTCTCTGAGAAAGAGAGGATAGGCCCTAATCCACCATGCTGCGCAAGTGCATGTTGATCTGGCCCAGTGCATGTTGGTAAGCAGCAAATAAATGCTGTGCTTTTAAGACGTTAAGAAATGGTGGCCGCAATATGTAAACCAGCAGGCCTAGCACGGGCCGTGGACAAATTGTCTTTGCACCGTCTTTATCAGTACTCATCTGTACCCTTAGTACAAGTTTTGATAGTATTCGAAAACTTTTTTCGTTTTCGTATTGTTCCATACATTGCTGGGCTAAAAGGTATTAGAAAACTTTTTTCGTATTAGAGTGAAGCAATCTATACCTCCGATTACCACCAATTTTAGTTCCTCCACGTTTCCGATAGAGGCGCTTTACTAAAATGTATGGAACAATACGTAAACGAAAAAAGTTTTTTGAAAACTATCAAATCTGGGACTAAGCGTACAGGCTTTATCAGTACAGTAATTATCAGGCTAAACAGTAGCCTATGTCTAGGTATTTCATCCCAATCCGTCTAGCCGTTACAGTGTTCAGAACAAACAAATACATTACACTCACGCAAACTAAAAATATGTGAGATGTGATTGTTATTTAGATATTTGTCTATTGCACTCCGTCGATGACTTTAGTACTTTTTTTCTATTATGTTATTTATGTTATACTGATGTTCATGGAAAAACAAAAGGAAATTGTTTGCACAATTTACATTTGCTGTTGTTTTAACTTTGTTTTTTTATGAATTACTAGCGACCCGCCCGCCCGGTTTCACACGGGTGTAATTTACGTGCGAAGCCGTGGCGGGTCGCTAGTTATATGTAAACCTTCCTTGAAAATGTATTTAACTGATGGTGAAAACCGCATCAAAATCCGTTGCGTGGTTTAGGAGGAGTTAGCGGCCATACAGACAGATAGACTTCAATTTCAACTTCAATTTATACTATGTAGAGATAGAGAAGAGAAGAGAAGTACCTACCTAGTACCTACCAATTGCATGAGTTTCGATAAAGTAGTATATAACGGTCACTTACATGTGCTATGCAATTGCACGCACTCAACATGAACCGCTCTGAGATTATTGTATACTCGACATTATTTCAATTGCACAAAAATTTTTGCAAAAGCAAAATAATAAATTTCTAATGTACGCACAGTATTGTCGAAATACGCAATATGCAAGAGAGATACAACGGTTAAAGGAATGTGATCTCAAGGAAGAATAAAATAAAGTCGAAAATTAAATAAAATCAGTCAGTAGGTACAACGCATTGATTTGCGTCTGTTGAACGACTGCACATAACTTGTTTATGGGTATTGAAACACTTGTGTGATACAGACATCCCTAAAATTTCATCATGTGTTAACGTTTACAGGCTCATTTAGAAAAGGCCCTTCGTGTGGATATAGATGACAAAAATATGAAAATAGAAGCTTTAAATACAAAAGTACAACTATTACAAAGCAAGCCAAGTGATGACGATAATGCCAATAAACGTATTAACGAGAACACTGAAATCGAGGCCAAATTGATTAATATCGATAATGAAAGTAATATTACCAAAAATGAAGATTCTGGTTTAGAAGCTATTACTTTGAACAACAAAATTGAAAAAATGGAACAGCTTTTGAACAAATACAAAGAATCACTTAAAACGAGTAAGGAAAAAAATTCACAGCTTACTACAGAACTTCAGATTTTATCTAAAGAGTTAGAAAACAAGGATAAGCAAATTCAAGACTTAAAAAAAGCCGAAATTCAACTTGATGAAGCTAAGTCGAAAATTCAAGAGCTTAACAATTTAAATGAGGAGCTTCAAAATCAAATCAATAGTTTCGACTTCAAGAAGACAAAAGAACTATCTACACTCGAACTAGATCTACAAAAAGCTAATGATGAAATAGCCGAATTACGTGGCAAAAATGAAGTATTCAATAAGCGAGAAGAAGAATACGCTATTTCTCTCGCAGAAAACAAATTAAGCATACATAAAGAACTGGAAGATAAAGAAGCAGAGATCAAATCGCTAAAAGACAACTTATCATCAAGCAAGAAAGAAATTCAGTCCCTCAAAATAGTTGCTGATGATTACAAAAAAAACATTTCTGTTTTAGAAGAAGAAAATGTTAAACTCAATAATGACTGTGCTGAACTTAATACCTTGAAAAATAAAATAAGTGAAATGGATTCAAAATTACAAGAACTCTCAAAAAAATCTCAATCCCTGGAACAACTGAAAACAAAGGCTGATGAGGAATACAAATGTCTACAATTACAACTAAAACAAGAGACTGCTGAAAAATTAGCTATGATCGATCGAAATGCATATTTAGAGACTAAAAATACACAACTTTCGGATGAAACTGCGAAAAAAAATACAAAGATCAACAATTTGGAAAGCCAGCTGCAAGTTCTTACCACCACTAAAAATAACGAGGATGATCTTACATTAAAAGAAACGGAAAAACTTCAATTACTCGAAGAAAAGAACTTGTGGAAAGAAAAGTGTAGTAAGTTAGAACTAGAAATTCAAGAAGAAAGAGAAGAGTTGGTCAATTTGCAGACCGAAATCGAAAAGCTTTTGTCCAACCATGAGTTAATACAAACACAAAATGCTGAATTCCGTACAAAAATTGCTAATTTAACTTTAGAGTATACTCAAGAACAAGAAAATGCATTTAAATACAAGACTTCAGTTCATACTACTTTAAAAAACACATTCGAAGAACTTCGACAATTAAAAAAACTTATTTCTGAGACTTCCAATGAAACTAAAACAAGCTTGCAAACTAACGAAACAACTTTGTCATCCTTAGCAGGAAATATTAATAGCGTCTTGAGCAATTCAATCCATAATTTAGTTGAAGATGTTGATATGGCTAAAGCTAAATACAACAATTTAAAATTAGACTTTGATAAGTTACAAATCACAGTAGCATCGAGTCACACTGAGAAAACAGAAAATTTCAATAAACTTGATGTACTACAAAAAGAAAATGACAGTCTTAAAATAAAACTGAAGGAAAACGAATCAAAAATAATACTATTAAATGAGAAATTGGAAAAAAATATTCATGGATATGATTCTTCTGTAGAACAAGCTAACTCATTGTGTAATGAAAATAAAGAATTAATTAAAAAAGTAAATGAAATAGAAGAAACTAATCAACAAATCCAGTCTATGCTAGAAGATGAAAAAGCCCAACATATAGCTACTGCTGACAAGCTCAAAATATATGAAATAGACAAACAAAAATTAGATGCCACAATTCAGACTTTAGACTCGCAAAACAAAATGTTAAATAACGAAATTGCGCAATTGCAGCAGGAACATAAAGTAATTCTCGATGATATAAATAATAGTAACAAAGAAATACTAAAAGAGAAAGAAGACATAATTAAAAAGATGACTGTTGAAGATCAGCATCACTCTGATATGCTTGAAAAAATGCGACAACTGAATATTGAAAAAAAACTATTAAATGATACGCTACAAAGTTTGGAACACACAAATAACAAAATGCTAACAGATATTGAAGAATTGAGTAAAAAGCACGAAGCAGCAATTGTTGAAATAAATGACCTCAATATTGAAATAGATAAAAAAAATGTTTCTTTGGAAAATATGGAACAAAATCAAATTTCTCCACAAAAAGAAGTAGCTCTGTATGGAATTTCTCTCGAAGCTATTTCCGAACTGGAAGATGTGAATCAAGATTTAACCGAAAAACTCAATTATATTGAAGAAACAAATGAGCAATTGAACATAGAGTTAGAAGAAATTAAGGAAAAACATAAAGCTGGCGAAATCCACATTGAAGAAGTTAACTCGATTCTCACAAAAACATCTGACGAATGTGATGCCAAACAAGCACTTATAAATGATTTAAACGAAAATATTCGAAAGTTAACTCAAGAAAACATCTGTCTGAAAAGTGAGACAACCAACTTCGATTCTAATATTAAAAAACTCGAATCGGAAATTGACGATATAAAAGTATCACATGCTAAAATTGTAACTGAAAAAGATCGTTTGAATAGAATCATTGAAGAACTAGAAGGTAAACAAAAGGAAGACAGTATTTTATTGAGAAACGATAAGGATAGTCAAACTGAATCAAATAATGACGATAATATTGTAAAAGAAGATACCTCTGCTGTTTTAGAAAATAAATGGGTTATGTCCAGTACAGCATCATTGAACCTAAAGAAAGAAAATCTAGAAGATTTGTATGAGCAATATAGTACCTTAAAGATGAATTCCGATTCATTAAAAGATGAGAACAGACGACTGCAATCCGACATTGAAGGCCTTCAGTCGTATCTGACTAAGATATCGAAAGAAAATAGTGTTTTAAATGACAAATTAAGAGAATCAATTGCCACAAGTGAACATTCGACTGATAATGATCAGTTATCAAGTGATGTTAAAGAACTAAGAAATGAAGTACAAGTAAGTAAAGAAAAGATTAATGACCTTCAAAGAGAAAATTCATTGCTAATAGAAGAAAATCTTGAGCTGAGAGATCAGCTACAATCACAAAATTATGCTAAGCCCACAGAAATAAAAGCTGTCTCCCAAAACGATATAGATCTTGATACAATTAAAGTTAAATTCAATGATTTGTTACATGCCAATAGTAATTTGGAAAAACAAAACATGGATTTAGAACAAATCAATAAATCTGTAAATGGCAACATGCAACAGTTGCAAGACAAAAATGAGCGGCTTAAACTTTCCAATGAAAAATTAGAACAAAGACTAGATGAAGCACTAGTCAGTTTGAGGCATTTGCATTCCTTGCAAGAAAATACAGAATTAGAATACTTGAGGAATATTCTGTATGAATATCTGACAGGCTCAGGCACACATTCCGTTACTCTTGCTAAGGTCCTAGCAGCAATAGTAAAGTTTGATGATATACAGACTCAATTGATTCTTCAGAAAGAAAAAGAAAGACAAGGATTTGTAAGTATTTTGTAAAATGTCTAACAGAATTACTTGACATTGATAATATGCTAATGTTTACCTTTTTTATATTTTCAGTTGCGTCAACTTGGAATTATTTGATATATATTACTGCCTCAAGAAATTTAACAAGATGTTTGCATGACTTAGATTATTATAAATGCTCAGATTCAGTTTTCAATCTCTGCGCGTGAGTAAGCGCCATCACGAGTTAATTTCTGCTGTGAAAATCTTAAAAAATGAAAAAGTGTAATAGTTACATTTCATAAGTAATATAAATCTTCAATTTTCCAATGTATTCTTTTGCAAAACAAAATAAACAAAAAAAATTAAGGCAGAAATTGAACGAAGTTGCCTTCTATTTGGAAGCATTTTTCGGTGCACTTACATACTAGGAATCTGGATTTATAAATAACTTTAGAATTATAATGGTCCATTTTAATGCTATGTGTTTAATGTATATTTTTTTTTTACTTATGATTGTGTTATTGAAATACATGGATCATTTTAATTGCACATGTATTATATCATTGTATAAAATATGTTCAAATATATCCTAGGTCTAGGCAGTATATAGTAGGTAATGTGTAAGCAGGTAAATTAATATATTAATAATTATTGAGTTATTCTAGTTTCCGTCTAGTGTTGTGTATAAATTACATTATGAACATTATAATTTAAGGAATGTGCAAAACTGGTAATTGCGGCAATCTGTGCAGCATTATGGAAACAATACCGGTTACTTTAGGTGTTACGTCCTGTTTCGGAGAAACGTCGCCTGCATGTACAATTGTATAGATAAGCTTGTCTTAAACTGATTGTTTTATTGTCTTGTTGCTTCCATTGGAGACACAATTTTATTCGACCATAGCAAGTGTTCGGTGTCAGCAAAAAGAAACTAAGTTATCAGTTTGCGACACGCAATATTATTTTTGCATAAAAAAGTAGGCTGGTGGTAGGCGTTGGCTGTGTCCACCTGAACCACCTGAATCCGGTGCCAACACTGGCCAACAAAACTACGATTTGTGTCCAGTGTTAATAAGGTGTCAGTCTGTCACACGTTTGCTCCCCAACATACAAGGTTATTCCGAAAGGGTATGCTAAAAGGGGCTCACTGTATTCATCATCATAAAAAAAAAATACAGTCGAATTGATAACCTCCTTTTTGAAGTTAGTTAAAAAAAGAAGTTGGACGCAGATGCCCGGCAGATGTGTGACATACACCTTAAGAGAGCGTCATAATTATGTTGTTTGCCGTCACCAATGACAATTTATATTATCTTTGGCAGTCATGGCGCGCCAATATGTATCACAGCAAAAACTTGTCATCATCATCAGCCTATCACGTCGCCACTGCTGGGACACAGGCCTTCTCTCAGAGAGAGGACGAGCCCTAATCCACCATGCTGGCCCAGTGAATGTCATATGACTTTGAACTTTTGAGATTCTTGGACATTCCGGTTTCCTCACGATGTTTTCCTTCACGGTTTTTGAGATTGCATCGAAACTGCACATAATTTATTGGTGCAGGCCGAGGATCGAACCGGGTGCCGTCAGATTGTATAGCGCACATGCTTAGCCAGCATCGCTCTCAAAAACTTTTACTATGGCGTTAACTCTGAAATCACCTGTAAATGTTTATCGATAAGTACCGCGATTTCAGGTTTGGTCCTTTATTCATTATGCCTTTATTATTATATTTTTACTATTAGCCGGTTTAGGCTTAACATACCCTCTCAGAATAAATAAAGAAGCAGTTTATTATAAAGTTTTAGATTGTTAAGTTTAATATTTTTAGTCATGGTTGTATCTTTTACTTGTTATTCTTATGTTTTCTTCTTATTTTTGTGATCTTCGCCTTTTTAGGAACACGGAGAGCTTCATGAAAGCCAATGGGTCAATTCATAAAGCCCAGTGTGGGTTTCTTCATTAAAGCAAAGGCTATTGATTACCATAAAAGTTATGTAATAAGGCCACTGGTCTTTTTCTTATTGATCATATTAGTAATAATTGCAATCAAACACATGAATGAAAAGTAAGGAAATTAGTGATGCTTTGCTATAAGAACCAGCTAAGTGAATACTGGATCACATTAAACTTGGAATATTAAAAGCTTGGGTATTAAAAGATTAATATTTTTTTAAGAACCTCTCATAATAATTTCATGTATGAATATTCATACATGGCTTATTCATTTTTTTCATACATAATTGTTCTTTTAACATACCTAACCACTTTCTTTAGATGTACCATAGAATAAATAATAATATAGTACACTCTTTACAACATTTTAACATGTCTTGATGCACACCCCTCAGTTTAAAAGTGTGGGTGATATCTTTAGCAAGCTCGTACAATATACCATGTCTCTACAATTTCACTGTGTACTCCTAACATAGTTTAGTTTAGAAATACAATATAAGCAATAAAAATACACATAAAATAAAACCCTTGGATGTTTTAAAAAACATGTTTGATACTTTTCTATGGTAACACTTAGGTATTTGTAATGGCTTTACCTAAATGTTCATTTTTGTTCTAGGATGTAAATTCAGTACCTGCCGTTTATAATAAAATATTAAAATAAGCTCATTCAATATTAATTGTTTTCGACAAAATGGTTGTATGTATGAAATAAAACTATGTATGTAAAGTTATTGTACTAAATTTATTCTTAAAAACTTAACAAGTGTTTTAATTCTACATTTATACATGATCATAAAAATGCTTAGTATTCAAAACTATTCCTACCACTTTTATTTAACTTGTGCTGTTGCTAAATTAAATCTTGTCAAAAGGATGAATGTGAAAATGTGGGTCGAGGTGTGGCCAAGGACAGCATATGTAAGCTTCAAACGAAGAGTGAATAGGCCTCAAAGGCAATATTTATAGGCAATGCACACCCAATGCCCGGGTATTGTAGGTGTCCATGGGCGACGGTGACTACTTACAATCAGGTGGCCCGTAGCTTGTTTGTCTAATAAGACATTTAAAAAGAGTGAGTTTATAAATGCTCAGTTGCGAGGCCTGTATAATAGGTACTTTTCTCAAATAATGTGCGTAAATACAAACTAAGTAGAACATTTTATTTGTAAATACGTACGTAGTACATATATAGGTCAATAGTAAATACCTGTTTATTTGATTGAAGGATAATACAGTAAGTTTTCTGTTTCAGAGTGAAAAGTGAGTTTGATATTTAAATAACATGACAGTTACATGTGTAAATAACATGAGTTTTCATAGTAATTTAACTGGCCAGCTAAACATGGATTTTCATACTTTGCCGGCCGCTGCTTGCGTGTATTAGTTCAGTACAGCAATTTCAATCTATCAAGACCATTGCCAAAATAATGTTTGAATTTCCAAGCATATTTGAGAAAAGGTTTTTATAGTGATAATAAACTAAAGTAAATTTTCACAGCACACAACATTCATACTGATATATGAAGTAACAAGCGTGATATTTTAGTGTTTTGGTGCCTTCTCTCTTCAGTACCAGTTTATAATAATTATATGTAGTAACCTGGGTTACCTGGGGTTTCCTTGATATTTGATCCTTTGGCATACATTCTCTTACACTTAAAAAAACTATCACTGGTGAAATCGAATGCAAGTGGATCCTGGTTTTACGTATATTTGAATTATGGGTTTTCATTTTTTTACAGAATGTAAAAAAAATATTTCAAGCTGCGGCCTTATTATAGAAGTTTGATTGTGATCGAGATTGCATGCCGTCCCGTTCGCATCTACTTACTCGCACCACATGTGTAAGTGAGATGTCACGTGATCACAATCACAATCCGAATCACGATAAGACATCTATAATAAGGCATCTGTAACTGGTAACTTTACTTTGGTACTTTTTTTCGCAATGTCGAATAGAACGACAAATAAAAATAAAACATGAATATTCTGTAGTAGTTTTTTTTTTTTTAGTTTTTTCCTCGCCGTTATCTCCACGTTATAGTATTGTGATTTATCTGTTAGTTTTTCCATTAATAGAAAACAAAATATAATGTGTTTCAATCATCATATTTTGTCTTCTATTAATGGAAAATCTAACATATAAATCACTATACTATCACTTGGAAACACAAAGGCGAGGATTGCATTAGCAAATGTATTGTTAAAAAAATGTGACCCTAAAGGATTTTGTCCAATACAATTGCGTCAATTCACATGAAAATAGGTGTGCATTTAAAAAATCTAGTCCCTGGTGTTTTGCACCAGTATCAACATAAGGAAAACCTAAGATGCCAGATTACTAAGCTTGTACTGCATTTACTTGTAAATGAATCTACTAAGAGCACTCTTCATCTTCACCATCTGAACCACTAAATTCTTCATCAAAAAAGCTATCATCATCTAAATTAATGCCATCCATTTTTGATAACATATCCTCCACTTGCGCCTTTATTTCAGGTGTCAATTCTTGCTGGCCTCCTTCTTGTTTATTGATTTGCCTGTAAAACGATGAAATATTAATACATAAATAAAATTACATAATATATAAATAAATGAATTTATGGAGGAATTAAGCCACCTGTAGTATTATAGGTACACAGCCTACACAAGGAATAGCATGATTTAAAAAAAAATAGGCTTGCTCTTGACCGATGCTAAGCGATGATGCAGACTACAATGGTGCATGCTTGCCTAGAAGTAACCGATTCACACCTTGCATACCATGACAATATTGTTCATTCTTAACTAAAGACGATATAACCCCTTGACTGTTAATCTTTTACCCCGCCATAATCCAAAGATACTGAATTTTCAGCAGAATCATAATACACACGAAATGGTGGTACTAAGTCAAAAATAAATCATTGTACTCCCCAATATGAACAACTTTACTATAGGAGTATGGAAATATTTAGTAATTTAGGACCAATCCTAACTCGCAAAAAAACCAGCTATAGAGATATGTTTGGAACAGCTGTCTGTGGATATGAAACAGCTGAGAGCTTTTTCGTGATTTCAGAGTTGGTCCCATAGTACGTTGAACTAAGTTATTCATAATGATGGGTACTATGGACCCCTTTGGCTTATTACACCCTTTCCGCGTAACTCAATATAGTTAAAATACTTACCTTAGTATTGTACGTCGTTTTCTTTCAGGTAAACTTTTCAGCATTGACTTTAAGTCCGTTTCAGTGTCTTGAAGTTTATCTTGTGTAACATCTACAATTTCTTCAACCTGGAGAGAGAATAGAATCAATTTTGTTCAAAGAAATTGCCCTGGCAGCTGTCGCTGACTTTTTAATTTTGTGCAATAATATATCAAAACAAATTCTTTTTCGGATGTCAAAATTTTATAAATACAAGTTAGGTTACATAGCATACCTGGGCTGGTTTACAGCACTTTGGACAAACATTTTTCTCTTTAGCACATTTACTACATAGCATGTGATAGGCGTGTTTAATAGACTTTTGTTCACAACCAGTGCACTTTCGAGGTGCGTTCAGCGGCTTATATTTCTTGTACTTAATTTTCCATTCTAAAATATCCTTGCAACGTTTGCAAACACCAGATATTGAAAGCGAATTTATAAATTTTGTTGTATGACTCGTGTCATGTAGATCGTTTTTAAAAACAGTCCGGTTCTGGTGTTTTTGTGGGCGATTTCTATTTGTATTGCCTCTTGCAGAACTCATGATGGAACAGGGCTTATAATTCTATGAATGCAATATTCAAATAAATATTAAGACAAAAAGCAAAATTAAATAACCCAAACAGACAAAACATAACCTCAATATATATTTTTTTTTTAATGGCAAAGGTTAAAAGACATTTTTGCCAAAAACCACAGATATACACAACTAGATCTGTGCCAAAAACAAACTATGTGATTCCTATGGGACTGACATAGTCATTTACTTTTTATATTCTCTTTGATTTACTTTGGTCATTTATGACTAAATGTCCCTAATAAAAAGATTAAAAAAAAAAAAAAAGTAAATGGCTACGAAGAAAAAGACGGAATTTAGCTGAAACAAAAAGAAAATATCCTTTAAAATACAGAGGCTACAAAATAAAATGGACACTTATTACAATAATAATTATTACATAATATATTACATATATAAAAAAAATTGCAAAATTAAAATAACTACAATTTAATATTATTTACAGAAATAAAATGTGATAATGAAGCGATTGAAGGGGGGTCTATATTATGAAGAAGATTGTCGATGTGAATGGGAAATGTTGGGGAAATGGAAATTTATAATGAATTAATTAACAAGTTGAAAAATGAATTGTGATCCAAATTGCTACATGAAAAGAAAATGTGGTTTAGGTTGGACTCGTCCATACCACATTCGCTTATGGAAGAATCTTTAATCCGTAATTTGTGTAGATGCACACCAGTACAGCAGTGTCGCGGAGGGTATATATTTATGTGTATATGTTGGTAAAGTTATATCATGGAAATAGTTAATAGACTAAGTATAAATCTGCTTCGCTTACTTATACCCTTCACGAATGATTCTCGTAAGACTTATGATTCTCATCTGGGTTTGCCCTATCAATAGATAGTCAACTTCCTTACCTATGTCCCATCCTGATCTCTCTCTGTTATCTCTCTCAGATTGTTGCCATCTAGTTTTGGTACCTCGCCCCCATGGTTTCTACGTGTAGTATCTGTAAGTATAAAACACTATGAGTGACAGCTAAGTATCTTCGCGTCAGTACCTAGTTTCTTTGGTTTAAGTTACATTCAATTCAAAGTCTTATTCTTTGGTGATGGTACAGGAGCTCACGCCTGGTACGATAAGCGGCCGTGACTCTTATTATACGGTGGTGATACAGGAGCTCACGCCTGGTACGATAAGCGGCCGTGACTCTTATTATACGGTGGTGATACAGGAGCTCACGCCTGGTACGATAAGCGGCCGTGACTCTTATTATACGGTGATGGTACAGGAGCTCACGCCTGGTACGATAAGCGGCCGTGACTCTTACCATCAGGTTACTGGAATACAGGAACCTTTCTTTCATGAGGATTCACCTTCTGTAGACTCCCATCATAGGAGAGTGAATGCACGCCAAGCCAAAGCTCTTTACTCTTCCCTGCTACCAGGGAAGATCGTTCATTTCAATCGTCAGTGTTCTAGTATACAAATTATAAAAGTTATGAGTACTCGACGTTACGATACTTAGCTGTGTTATATTGGTTATCTGTTTGCTCGTGTGGAAGCGGTCTTCGCAGCCCACGCTGGTCAGTGATCACAGTATTCACAGTGAAGACACAATTAGTTTTAAGTATAATACTTCACAATGCTTTGTAAACATAAACTCGATAATTTCACTGCACTGAGAATACTTACAAACTTTCTTGTAAAGTTCGTTGTAAACATAGAGTATACATAGAGAATATCATAGACAATATCCTATACTTTTATTTACCTTTTTATCATTTTTCGTGACGAGAACCACCGCTCGTCACGACACTCCCGACGCCGAAAATTTAGAACAGAGAGTTGAGTTGACGCGTCCACTCACGGATTTTCTCCCGTGCTTGTTGTGACGCAACTCTAGTTCTTCTCCTTCCATTATAGCTATCATCGGGATTGACCTCAGCTGCACTTGGAGTATTACTTTGATGTGTTTCAATTTTTGACTCTGCTTCTTGACCTGACTCTGCCTCTGGAGATGCTTCCGATTCCGGAGATACCTCCACTTCTGGCGATGTCATGTCAACGTCAGCTGTCTGAGCATCAGTATTTGACTCAGTCATAGGATCTTCAGGTAATTGTTCATTAGATTTTGTTTGAATCATTGGTATTGAGGAATTATATTTAATTTGATTTCTTTCACTTTGCAAATTTAGTTTCACTGCGGGCATATCATCTTCTACCTCCAAGGGGTAAAGATGAGCCAAAGAACGAGTAAATTCCGTGTTTCCAACTTTTATCCTTGCTACTCTGCAAAGACCATCGGCTCCAAGGGGAAGAAAAATAATCTTTCCTACTCTCCAGTTCTCGCGATTTTTAGATTCTCCTTTTAATTGAACAATATCTCCTATTTTAGGTTCTTTCGAGCTTGTCACTCTATTTTGCTTGTGTGAATGCTGAAATCTTTCACGTAAACTTGGTAAATATTGGTTCGTAAACATATCCTTAAATTCGTTCAGTCTTGATTGACCTCGTTTCCAACTTTCAATCAAGTTTTGTTTTGTCATAGAGCTTACTTGGTGTGGGAACTGTTCTGATGACTCTGTTGTGATACACTTGCCCAATCTCAGGAAATCTGCTGGTCTTAATACTCCTTCTACATCAGAACCGACACATGTTAACGGACGTGTATTGACCACAGCCTCTATCTCCTTCATGATGGTGATAAGGTGGCTCTCACTTAGCAGTTGTTTTGTGAAAGTTCTTCTCAGGCAATTTTTTACAATTCCTACTAACCTCTCGTAAAATCCCCCATGCCACGGTGACAGTTGTGGTATAAATTTCCAAGTTATTTTATTTTTGATACAATAGTTATCAGACAACACTTCTGCGCTTAATTTGAATTGCAATGCATTATCTGAAACTATTACTGCTGGAATTCCTCTGGAGGATATAAATCTTCTTAATGCGAGAAGACATTCTTGAGCCGTGAGATCCTTGACTACTTCTAAGGTTATTGAACGTACTGCAAGGCAAGTATACAGGCAGACCCACCTCTTTTCCTCCTTTGTATCTGTTTTAATATACAGAGGCCCAAAATAGTCTAGTCCGCAAAAGGTATGAGGGGTACTGTAGTTGACTCTTTCTCGTGGAAGTGCAGGAGTAGGTGGTAATTTGTAAGGTCCGCCTTCTTGTTTGATGCATCTCCTACATTTCTTTAAAACGTTTTGTACATATCGTCTACCTTGAGGAATCCAGTATTTTTCTCGTACTAAGCTCAATGTATGGTTAACGCCTATGTGGTAATTATCGTCATGTATGGTCATTATTACTTTATTTGTAAATTCGCAATTCTTGGGAATTAATATGGGGTATTTTTTATCAAATGTCCAGTCTGCATTCTTCATCCTTCCTTTACAGCGTATCACTCCGTTCTCATCCAAGAATAAACCCAAATTGCGACTTAAGTTTGTTTCTTTTCTGTTAATCTCCTCCGGAAAATAATCCTTCTGAATTTCCTTAATTTTATGTAATAGATTGTCTTGTCCTAGTGATTCCCCAACTGGTCTCAAAGGCATTGTTATGATTTGTTGTTGCGTAGTGTCGACATGATTAGTATTTTCAGATACAGGTTTTACTTCATTTGTTAGATCCTCCCCACACAAAAAGGATACATTGTTTCTGTGATTCGAAGGCCACGACTTCGAGTCGTTTAGTAAAAACTTCGGACCTGATAACCATATCAGCTTATCTTCTTGTGTATGATTCGGTCTTGTTGCAATGTCTGCTGAATTAAGTTGTGTGGGTACCTTCCTTATTGCCAGTTTTGTGTTTTTCTTTATTTCATCGATTCGTCGGGCAACAAAGGGTGTCAACAGTTTGTTGGAGTTGTACCAGTCTATGACGATTTGGCTATCGGTCCATAGAATTTGTTGTGTGAACTTAATATAGAGTGATTCATTTACGTATTTGACAAGACGACTGCCTATTAGCGCACCCAAGAGTTCCAAGCGAGGGATTTTCAGCTCTTCCTGGTCTTTGATTGGCACCAGGCGCGATTTGCCTATAACAAATGCTACTTCTCTCCTGTTTGTCATGTATACTACTGCTGAGTATGCTTTCATTGAAGCGTCTACAAAGCAGTGTAACTGAACATCACTAAGGTCATCATTTTTAAGATAGCATCTTGGTAAAGTAATGTTTTGGATTTCTTCCAGTTCTTTTGCTATTTCAGACCATTTCGTTGCTAAATCAGAAGGTAAACGAGTGTCCCATTTCAGCTCTTTCCTTTTCCATAATTCCTGTAGGAATAATTTTGCTGGAAGTAAATGTGCTACAGCATATCCACATGGATCGAATATTGATGCAATGACCTTTAATACTTCCCTCTTGGTGTTAGCGTTCGTAGTGGTTTGGCATCTTAATTGGATTGTATCATCTTGGACATACCAATTCAAGCCTAGTACCTTTATTTCATTGTCATTACATGCATCTTCTTTCGTAATTTGATTCATGAGCTCTCTTGAATTAGAACTCCATGCTCTCATATTCATGGAAATACCTTGAAAAGCTCTTTTCATTTTCTTATATAAGGTAATCGCCTCTTGATTTGATTTCGCCCCAGTAACGAGATTATCTACGTATATATCATTTGCCATTTGCTTCAAAGATTCATCACAGTGATGTGATAAGTGGTGTCTTATTGTAGCATTTAATAGAAATGGGCTAGAAATTATCCCGAAAGGTACTCTACAAAATCTCAAGTGTAGGAGATTTTCTTCTGTTGCAGGCTTTGTGATATCTTTCAACCATAAGAAACGAGTCACATCTTTATCCTTATCATGTAGAGCAAGTTGAAGAAAAGCCTTCTCCACATCAGCTATTATGCCTATCTGATGAGATCTAAATCTTAGAAACATTCCCGTCAAATTTTCTAACATCATTGGCCCACAATGTAGACATTCGTTCAGACTTTTATTGTCTTTAGTCTTTGCAGAAGCGTCATACACGATTCTTGTTGGTTTTCCTGGTTGACATACACCATGATGTGGTAGATAATGTACTGGATGGCTGTTGACGCGGGTATCTTCCTCTGGTATAACTTCTATTATTCCTTGTCTTAACTGTTCTTGTAATGTCTTATTGTAGGAGTATAAATTTTCAGTATTCAAGCGCTTCAACAGATTGATTAAGCGACCAAATGCTAAGCCAAAGTTAACCGATAAATTTGGTGGGTATTCATTCCAAGGCCAACTTACAGCATATCTGTCATCTATCACTTTCGTAGAATCATTAAAGTGTTGAAGTGCTTCTTCATCTCTGTTTGCCTTTGGCGAGTCGTATATTCCTATGGATTCCAATTCCCATAAACTTTTAATGTTTCCATTATTCAAAGGCAAATCTGGTTCAATTAGTTTGCTTTCAGCTGATTGGAAATATGTTATCGCTGATAAGTCATATGACGGTATTGTATTTGGTAGCTTTCCTGACAGTATCCATCCAAATTTTGATTCAATCAAAAACAAATTGTCATTTAATTTTACCTTTCCAGTTGAGATCAAAGTGAAGTAATAGTCATTACCAATTAAAATGTCTATTCTTGACAATAACGATCCGTCGTCAGCTAAGATCGCCCTATCCTTCCATTTGTCGAGTGCTTCCTTAGGATAAGCAATTCCTTCTGATATTGTAGGAACAACATTTGCAAATAATGTTATAATATCATTAGTGCGGGTCTGAATTTGTAGTTCAACTATTTTGCTATCGAATTCTTGAGGCTTATTGGAAGCAAATGTAAACACCGAGAGTCTACATTCTTCTTGCACTGGAAGGTTTAACCGTTTGGCCAAATCTTGTGTCACATACGTACGCTGGCTTCCTGAATCCAGAAGCACTCGGCATTTATAGTCACTGGAGTTTCCTGTGCCTTTTGCGTTTACTACAGCGGTTTGAAGTACAGTTGAACTCTTAGAATTTATATGAAATGATTTAGTCGACTCCCTTTTAATGAAACAATTCCTTGGACATAGTGCTCTGTTATGCGAGTTCTTTTGTTGACAATGTACGCAGAATAATGTGGCTTTACATTTACGTACTGTATGACCCTTAGAAAGGCAGCCAAAGCAACGTCCATTTAGTCTAGCCTTCCTATCCTTTAGAGTTTTCACTGTTTGACACATGTCATTATAGTGCGTTCCATTGCAAAATATGCAGTTTTGTCTAAGTTTTTTCCTCTCTGGCCCACTATCATTATTCCATGAATGTTTTTCATGAGGTCTCTTCCTTTGATTACTAATATTTGATTGCTCTCCCAAATGTATCTCATATTTTTTATTTTGAATAGGCTTGGTAGTTTCATTCCAGTTATGATGTTGGGAGTTCCTGTAGATTTGGTTCGGTTTTGTTTTATTGATATTTTGTTTATTTGTAACTGTAGTGTGTAGATTGTCTGTAGTAAATGTCTCGGTTTTGTTGTCTTGGACAATCCTATTGGCCTCTTCTCTCGCTGATATAATAACCTCTAAAATTTTTCTCATTTCTTCGATTGATTCAGACTTTAATTTCATTTTCATTTCGTACACAATATCTTCTGGAAATTTCTCCATTATTAGAAATCGTAGATGATTGTGGTTTATGTCTTCGCCTAGGGATTTTAATACCCGCAGATGTCTTTCGACTTCATTTAAAGTTCTCCGAGCGTCTTCACAGGTTTTATCAGAATTCTTTATTCTATATATTGCTGAATAATGTGCGTCAACAATTTGGTTGTCCTTGCCGAATCTTTCCTTTAGAGTGTTCACAGCTATTATATAGTTTTTGTTTGTCACTTCCAGGCCATCTATAGCTACTTTGGCATTTCCAGTTAGCGATGATTTTAAGTAGAGGAGTTTGTCTACGTCTGTTAAATTCCGACAGCCAATATTAGAATGGAATTGGTCCCAAAATTGGTGCCATTCGAGTATGTTACCATCGTATTTAGGCAAGTCTAATTTTGGCAACTTACTGGATTGCACCATTACATTGCTTCTGTTTGTCTCGCTAAGATTATCTTCATTTCTCGATTCTTTCTTCTTTTCCAACTTCACACTTAATTCAGATAATATCTCCTCACCCTTTAACTGAATTTCACTGAATGCTGAAATATCGTCAGCCGATGGTTCTGTGCTCAGACGAAAATAATTGTGAAGCTCCGTGGTAAAGCGATTGATTGCAGTTTCCAATTTTCGAACTGTTATCTCCGCTTCCTCTATATTGTTTAAACTTTTGCTATGAGCAATTGCATGTTCGGTGGCTTGCTCTATTTGATTTGTAATAATGCTCAACCTTTCCAGCATTAATCTCTCCATAATGTTTTATTGATCAACCTTATAGATTTTCCTACTGGAACAATACTCCAACGTTTGTTACACACTCAAAACTTTGTTTTACACTGATTATTACAATGTTTAGTAGTAAAGAAACAACAAATTAAGCGTTTTTCGTATATAGAAACTTCGAACTTTGAAAATTTGTACGAAACTACGAAATCTACGAATGCGTGGGTTCATTTGGCCACTAATTGACAATTGTGTTCCGATTTATACCAACTGTGCTCATAACATAACAACTGACATAACTTTTATTTTAAAAAAAAATATTCATAACATCACAACTTTTACTTTTATAACATTACTTCGGGCGAATAAAATCAAATTGCTTCAAATTATCATAGTTTTGTACATCAAATTCATGTTCAGTATACAAGTTTTGTTGAAAATTTATCTAAAGTATGGGTAAGTAGACACGTGAACGAGTTTAAGTGATATGATTAATCAGTTAGCTAAAGGCATCAACATAATTCGGACCGCCTGTCATAGACAAAGTACGTAACTTAGACTTCCCGCTGGGCTTCCCCGCCAGTTACATCTTGCGTTCAAAACATTAGAGCGAGTGCGAAAATGACGCTTATTTCGACATTTTTATCGGACCTCGCCGCCGCACGGTTTTTTTTGTTTTTGTTTCGAGTGCTACTCGCCCCTCGAAATTCCATCCCCGGCGCCAGATGTTTCCAGCCGGTTGTAAAAAATGGTCTCAAGTGGTTAGTTGTGAAGAGAATGGGTCGAAATTTGTGTCAAGGCTAGTTGAATACCCAAGTTAGAGGTTGCATAAATAGAAACAATCCAATCGATTAGGGAGAGGCAAATTTCAACACTAGATGGCGCTACGCGTCTTCAAATTGTTTATAAACAGAATTATAGTTTCAGGGACGATAAGAAAGTTGACTTTTCTCTATCTTACTAAATTTCAAGATTAATCCCAGCACATCTCCACCATGTCGCGGAGGGTATATATTTATGTGTATATGTTGGTAAAGTTATATCATGGAAATAGTTAATAGACTAAGTATAAATCTGCTTCGCTTACTTATACCCTTCACGAATGATTCTCGTAAGACTTATGATTCTCATCTGGGTTTGCCCTATCAATAGATAGTCAACTTCCTTACCTATGTCCCATCCTGATCTCTCTCTGTTATCTCTCTCAGATTGTTGCCATCTAGTTTTGGTACCTCGCCCCCATGGTTTCTACGTGTAGTATCTGTAAGTATAAAACACTATGAGTGACAGCTAAGTATCTTCGCGTCAGTACCTAGTTTCTTTGGTTTAAGTTACATTCAATTCAAAGTCTTATTCTTTGGTGATGGTACAGGAGCTCACGCCTGGTACGATAAGCGGCCGTGACTCTTATTATACGGTGGTGATACAGGAGCTCACGCCTGGTACGATAAGCGGCCGTGACTCTTATTATACGGTGGTGATACAGGAGCTCACGCCTGGTACGATAAGCGGCCGTGACTCTTATTATACGGTGATGGTACAGGAGCTCACGCCTGGTACGATAAGCGGCCGTGACTCTTACCATCAGGTTACTGGAATACAGGAACCTTTCTTTCATGAGGATTCACCTTCTGTAGACTCCCATCATAGGAGAGTGAATGCACGCCAAGCCAAAGCTCTTTACTCTTCCCTGCTACCAGGGAAGATCGTTCATTTCAATCGTCAGTGTTCTAGTATACAAATTATAAAAGTTATGAGTACTCGACGTTACGATACTTAGCTGTGTTATATTGGTTATCTGTTTGCTCGTGTGGAAGCGGTCTTCGCAGCCCACGCTGGTCAGTGATCACAGTATTCACAGTGAAGACACAATTAGTTTTAAGTATAATACTTCACAATGCTTTGTAAACACTCGATAATTTCACTGCACTGAGAATACTTACAAACTTTCTTGTAAAGTTCGTTGTAAACATAGAGTATACATAGAGAATATCATAGACAATATCCTATACTTTTATTTACCTTTTTATCATTTTTCGTGACGAGAACCACCGCTCGTCACGACAAGCAGTGGCCAAATCTCATTCTGGAAACCATGGAACCAACGACCTATATGTACTACGTAGTACATTATTATTATTATAACACTTTATTTCAATATAAACACGGGTCTAGCCCGGACATTTGGTAGGCATTGGTGGAGCCGAAGCCAAAACCAAGAGGCCCCGTTGAATATAAAAATACAATTATGTGATGTTATAGCGCGCCATTCGCCAGTTAGAGCGTCCGAGCACTCACCCGATATTTCAAATATTCCCGCGCGCAGCGAGGAGGTGTCGGAGCCTGGACGGCGTCGACGCATTTCTTCGCCGGGTGCGCCATCTAGGGATTGCGTGGTGAAACGAGAACGCGTCTCGTACCGGCCGCGACAGAGAGAGACAAGACTCCCGGCGCGATACCGCGACTAGCGCTAACGTATAAGATTTTGGTGTAAAAATAAGGATTGTTGATTTTTGGCGATTGTAATACAAACAATTATACATAACCATAGTGTGTGGACTGTTTTATTTATGCGGCGAACCCTAAGAGCCAGTCGGGCGTTAAAACTGGCGCCCAACGTGGGGCCTGCGCGAACAACGCAGTGAATAAAACCCGCGAATAAAACTACGTATAATAATAATAAAACATAAACATGACGCGCACACGCCGGCAATCGCGTCGGCAAACGTCTTTCGAGGATTGTGAGGAGGAAGCGGCCGCGGCAAGTCTGTCGCCGCCAGCGGCCACGCCGAGCTTCAATGAACTGGCGACAGTGATGGCGTCGCTGCAACAAGCCCAAACCGCTGCCATGGAGCGGTTGCTTGACCGCGTGCTCGACCACGAGTCGCGTCGCGCGTCGCCGTCGCCGCAGTCGCCGTCGTCGGGTTCGAGCCCAGCGCCCGCGCCCGCTCAGCAAGGAAACTTCGCGCGCTGCACTACGCGGTTCAGTGGAGCGCCGGATGAGAACCTTGACGCCTTCCTCGACGCCGTCGAAGCCTACAGAGAGTGTACCTGCATCTCGGAAATCAATGCAGTAAGAGGCCTTTCGATCTTGTTGACCGGAGAAGCGGCAGTTTGGTGGCTCGGAGTTAAGGCCACCGTCAAATCGTGGAACGACGCCGTGACAGCGCTACGAGGCGCCTTCGGTGACCGGCGGCCTCCACATCGTATCTACTTGGAGCTGTTCCGGACACCTCAGAAACAGGGGGAGCGGACGGAGCGCTTCGTCGCCAGCGCGCGCGCCCTGCTTGCGCGCCTTCCTTCCGGCGACCTTAGTCTAAAGGTCCAATTGGACATGATCTACGGCCTACTTCATCACCGCGTCCGAGAAAGACTCCGACGAGAAGAGGTCGATAACTTCGAAATGTTATTAAGCAAGGCGCGAGAAATAGAAGATTCCGTGGACGAGGTTAACCATGAGAAAGCGCCTTTACGGTCGGCGGACAAAGCGACGACCTTCAAATCACCAGCGACTACTACTTCTACGCCACCGCAGACACGCCGCGCTAACACCTCGATGACGCCGCGCGAGGCGCGTGCTTTTCCTGCATCGAGTGGTGGCGGCGGCAACGCCGGCGGTGGGCTCCCTGGCAACAGTAACAACGCAGCGCGCCGCGCGACCGCGACCGCGAGACCGACGTATTCCGACAACAACGCAGCTACGAATTCTACGATACGTAATCGTTATTGTGTTTACTGCAAGATGTACGGACATGTCCGCGAAAACTGTGTAAAGTTATCCGCGTCGAAGTCGGACAGCAACAATAACAATAATACGAGTAATAATGACAATAGTTTACAAGCAGTGCCGTCTTGTTACGGGTGTGGGGAAAAAGGTGTAATTCGGTCCCAGTGTAAGAAGTGTAACTCCGCCTTCTTCGCAGTGGAGTGCGTTGACCCCGTCCAGGTTCCACTACCGACTCCGCTCGGCCGGACCTCTTTTCCTACCGGTAAGGTAGAGACACAGGTGAGTGCTCATTTTCATAGCGAACATAAGTTATTAAATTTATCGCCTACAGCTACCCCTCTGAGCGTGGTGAAGCGCCCTGTGTCTAAAAATAAGACTAAAAGCAATAATAGTGATGGTAACTTGCATGACAACAATAATACCTATTTACCGGCTCAGTTTAAAGCCGTGATTCCCATGTTGTTTTACAACGAAAAACCTACAACAGAATACGCTCTAAGCGAGTTTACGGCGATTCTTCCTCTACCATTTTTCGGCATAGACTTCGGAACCCGACCTAGTACATTCGCGGAGTTAGGTTCTAACCTAGGTACTGTAGGTAAGTCGTACTGTTCCGAAACGCCTGAGACGTGTTATTCGGATCGTGTGGGTTGGAAAAATCGCGCGGCATCAACCCGATCAACTAGGGTAACCATGGAAAATGAGGACATGTTAAAGAAATCAACCCGATCAACTAGGGTGACCATGGAAAATGAGGACATGTTAATGAAATCAACCCGATCAACTAGGGTGACCATAAAAAGTCAGGACAGTGTCTATAATCAAAGTTGCAAACAATTTTCTTCTGTAAATTCTAATGATAAAAATTGTTCTTCGGGATACTCTAACGAGTACCAGTACAAGTTGAGACCTATTTTAAGTGTACAAATTCTAGGGTTACGGGGAGTTGCTCTAGTGGACTCTGGGGCTAAAAGCAGTGTTGCTGGTGCCCTACTATATGAACAATTGCAGAAGCGCAACCACCCATGTGAGGAAACAACTCGGTGGGTGAGACTAGCTGACGGCTCAACGCGCACTCGCCAGGTACTGCTCACCATCCTTGAAGTAAGGTTAACTCCGGAAAGGTCAGTGACTTTAGAATTTACGATATTTCCGGATGCTCATAACAATGAGACTCTCCTAGGAATGGATTTTCTGGTGGCCGCAGGTATCATTCTTGATTTTGCTTCATCCAGCTGGCATTATTCCGGGAGCCATATCTCATACCCAATGGAGTATGAAAGCCCTAGGACCTGTACGGAGATATCGGCTGCTGAGACTGCCGACCTTTTACGAGACGATGAGGGTGTTATGTTGGGAGTTGAGGAGAGACAGCAGTTGGCAGGTTTGTTACAGCAAAACGAGGATATCTTTGCAGCAGGGGGAGCTCCGACCCCTTTTGCCGAGCACCATATTGATACCGGCAGTCATTTACCTGTGTCAGTACCACCTTATAGGCTTACTCCGGCAAAAAAGGAGGTTATGAAAGCAGAATTGGAGAAGATGCTGAATGAGGGTATAATTGAAGAGTGTGAGTCTGCTTGGACCTCACCTGCTGTACTTGTGCCTAAAAAAGATGGCAAGGTAAGGTTTTGTGTTGACTATCGTAAGCTTAACGCCATTACGAAATCTGATGCTTACCCGATGCCGCTCATCGACGAGTTGGTTCAGTCAACAAAACGCCATTGCATAATGAGTACTCTAGACTTGCGTAGTGGGTTCTGGCAGGTGGCTGTCAGGGAGTGCGATAAGGATAAGACTGCGTTCCAAACGCCGTTTGGAACGTATCGCTTCACGCGTATGCCATTTGGGCTCAAGAACGCGCCTTCGACCTTCCAGCGGCTGATTGACAAACTGCGTTCGTTTGTCAACCGGTCGCTGAGTCAAATAGGGGAAGATAACGTCACACTACTTGCTTACCAAGATGACTTGCTTTTAATAACAGAGACGTATTCAGGCCAACTCGCGGCTCTGCAGGCGGTGTTTGAGGGGCTACGGCATTTTAATTTAAGGGCAAACCGCGAAAAGTGCGTTTTTGCTCGACAACAGGTAAAGTATCTGGGGCACGTTATTACACAAGATGGGGTGTCACCTGACCACGGGAAAGTGCAGGCGGTTGTGGATATGAAGCCACCAACGAGTCTTAAGCATCTGAGGTCATTTCTTCAGACATGTTCCTGGTTCAGAAAGTTCGTCCCGAATTTTTCTGCTATCGCTGAGCCACTGACTCGGTTGACTAGGAAGAACCAGCCGTGGACGTGGGAGCTGGAGCAAGAAAACGCCTTTGGTAAGTTAAAGGACTGCCTGACCTCCGCCCCTATATTGGTGCAAGCTGACTACTCGGAGCCATTTATCCTGAGAACTGATGCAAGTGGTTATGCGTTGGGCGCGGTCCTGATGCAGGGTGAAGGTTTCGAGGAGCGCCCTATAGAATATGCGAGCCGGCTGTTAACTACAGCTGAGCGAAATTATAGCACGACTGAGCGCGAGGCGTTAGCCGTGGTATGGGCTGTAGAACGGTTCAGGGGTTACATTGACGGACATCAGGTGATTGTGAAAAGTGACCATCAGCCGTTGAAGTGGCTGCTCACTGTAAAATCCCCGTCAGGAAGGTTGGTCCGATGGGCATTGAAACTACAGTCCTTCAACATCACGTATCAATACACGCCAGGTAAGGCAAACGTACTGGCTGATGGCCTAAGCCGCCCTCAGTGCGCCTTGGAGGAAACGGAGCAGTGTAGGGTAAGTTCCGTCGTTATAAATTTGCCAACTAGGAACCCAGCTGACCTGCGCACGGCACAGTTAACCGACCCAGACGTCGAGAAAATAATTTTAGAACTTGAGAACTCCGACGATTTGACAAACACCCGGTGGTTAGAACGAGGGTACGTTTTGTCTCACGGTGTTCTTTACCGGTACGATCCAGATTCTGATACGGAAGAGGCCCAGTTGGTGGTACCGGTTTCTATGAGAGAGGAAGTCCTAAAGGAGTTCCACGACTCTCCTACTGGCGGTCACCAAGGAATTGAGAGAACTCTGCATCGAGTCAAGGAACGGTATTACTTTCCTGGTATGCGCCGGTACATCACTGACTATCTAAAGGGATGTCCCGAGTGCCTGAAGTATAAGCCCAGTAACCAGAAGCCGACTGGGTTGTTAAGGACTCCTGTTCTCCAGCAACGTGGAGAAGTCCTCGCGATCGATTTATTCGGTCCTCTTCCGGAAGGAGAACAGGGAGAGCGGTGGGTACTCCTGGTCGAAGACGTAGCCACAAGGTGGGTAGAGGTGTTTCCCCTAAGGGATGCTACTGCTGAGACGTGCTCTCGAGTCCTGTTGGAGGAATATTTCCTGCGCTATGGATTACCGCGCCGCGTCATCTCTGACAATGGGACACAATTCGTATCTGCCGTGATGCAACAGTGCATGCACGTGATGGGGGTGAAACAAGAGCTCATTCCTTTGTATCATCCGGAGGCCAATCCAGCAGAGCGTAAAAATCGTGATTTGAAGGTACAGTTATCAATTCTTGTAAAAACAACTCATACTGATTGGCCAAGGCATTTAGCTCATGTGCGGTTCGCGATGAACAGTGCTGTCTGCGCGACCACAGGTAAGACACCTGCATTTTTGATGTTCGCTCGTGAGCTGCGCACTCCGTTTGAAGTACATCACGACCTACGTGGTATATTGGAGAAGGATAATTTTGTCCCTCAAGTGACACCATATTTGAGGTCTTTTATAACCACTCTTTCCGATGTCAGGGAACGAGTGGAAAGGTCACAGGATATACGCAAAGAAGTGGCTGATAGAAAGAGAAGTAATTTGGAGCCAAAGTATAAGATAGGCGATTTAGTGCTCGTTAAAACACACAATCTAAGTGACGCGTCAAAGGGTTTAACGCGTAAGTTTATGCCACGACGTGATGGCCCGTACCGCATTCAACAGGTAGTTGGTCCTACGACTTTTGTCATAGCAGACCTATCAGATAACGTGCTAGGTAAATACCATTCTACGGACTTAACTCCGTTTACCTCACCATCTGACACCGTTCCAATAATGCCTAGGAAACGTAGAGGAAGAACGCGCTATCGTCATAGTCCTAAGCTGGATGCGGGACGCATTACCAACTTAGAGGGGGAGTGTATAGCGCGCCATTCGCCAGTTAGAGCGTCCGAGCACTCACCCGATATTTCAAATATTCCCGCGCGCAGCGAGGAGGTGTCGGAGCCTGGACGGCGTCGACGCATTTCTTCGCCGGGTGCGCCATCTAGGGATTGCGTGGTGAAACGAGAACGCGTCTCGTACCGGCCGCGACAGAGAGAGACAAGACTCCCGGCGCGATACCGCGACTAGCGCTAACGTATAAGATTTTGGTGTAAAAATAAGGATTGTTGATTTTTGGCGATTGTAATACAAACAATTATACATAACCATAGTGTGTGGACTGTTTTATTTATGCGGCGAACCCTAAGAGCCAGTCGGGCGTTAAAATGTGTATAAAATGAAATATTAAACTATTGTACAGTATAGGATATTAAAAGTCTGGGCTATTGAGGTGAACAACTTGTGGATGGGTTAACAGATCTATGGTATGAGGTACGGCACCTGCCAATAATGCCTCATATCAAAATGCTAAGGCAGGTGATGACTTGCCACCCACTAAATGGGCCCCCCATAATGGCTGCCGCATATTGGCACGGGAGGGGCAACATTGGCGTGGGTGGCTTAGGGTGTAGAGAGGTGTGCTGCACTTTCACTAAGAGCTACTCGCGGCGTTATGCCCTTTAACACTTCCACCCTGGAGCTTAGGTTCTTAGCTCTTGCGGTTTCCACCCCCAGACGGCCGATTAAGGCAAGCCAGGGGTCAGGGTCTCTGGGGTTTTAGACCCATGGAATCGGGGTACGCGGTGTCCCCACTCACCGACGGCTCGCCATAAAGCCGCCCCTGCGTTTTTATTATTTTATTATTATTATTTCCCTTTATTTGTTATACTTCTCGGGTCTAGCCCGGACATTTGGTAGGCATTGGTGGGGCCGAAGCCAACACCAAGAGGCCCGTTGAATATAAAAAGACAATTATAGAATGTGTATAAAATGAAATATAAAACTATTGTACAGTATAGGATATTAAAAGTCTGGGCTATTGAGGTGAACAACTTGTGGATGGGAAAACAGGTCTATGGTATGAGGTACGGCACCCGCCAATTATGCCTCATTTCAAAATGCTAAGGCAGGTGATGACTTGCCACCCACTAAATGGGCCCCCCATAATGGCTGCCGCATATTGGCACCGGAGGGGCAACATTGGCGTGGGTGGCTTAGGGTGTAGAGAGGTGTGCTGCACTTTCACTAAGAGCTACTCGCGGCGTTATGCCCTTTAACACTTCCACCCTGGAGCTTAGGTTCTTAGCTCTTGCGGTTTCCACCCCCAGACGGCCGATTAAGGCAAGCCAGGGGTTAGGGTCTCTGGGGTTTTAGACCCATGGAATCGGGGTACGCGGTGTCGCCACTCACCGACGGCTCGCCATAAAGCCGCCCCTGCGTTTTTATTATTATTATTATTAGTACATTATTCTTCTTTGCATGGAACAGAATTTTCTATCACATTTTGTTTTAAAAAACCATCGATTCTGATGTACTCTAAACAAAACTAAACTAAATTTGACAGCTCTAAAATCGTTGCCATTCTTCACTCACATATTAAAATGAAAAGAGAGGCAGATAATTTTAGTCCTGTCAGATTGGTTTAGTTTAGTGAGTGGTAAGACAGAATCGACGCCACTGTCTGACACGTCCCGCGGCCGTCGTTAGATAGCATCTGTTTATCTATGATAGCATTCAATTTCTAGATTATCAAAGCTAGCTTAGTATAATAATATCTCAAATAAAATACTCCTCAATACTTCCGCCATATATAACTGACTAGTGGTCCGCCCGTCTTCGCACGGGTATTATTGGACTTTAAGTAAGGATCCCTAACTTTTTTTGATAGTATTATATAGTCTATGTCACCCAGGGCTAGTGTAGCTTCCCAACAGTAGAAGAATTTATCAAATCGGTTCAGTAGTTTCGGAGCCTATTCAATGCAAACAAACAATCAAATCATTCCTCTTTATAATTTAGTGTAGATTTGTCGCTGTTGTGGAGACAAATCAGAGAGGTAAAGAGGCAGTGGCCGCTAGTGTGCCGTGGGCAGTGGACAAGATTTAAAAAAACACTTTGACATAACAACGGCCTGACTTTGACATATTCTCTTTTTACTTTCTGTATTTTTTTTAATTGAATATCTTATAATTTATTTATTTCTATTCTTGTTCAA
This sequence comes from Agriopis marginaria, assembly GCA_932305915.1. Classification (NCBI taxonomy): domain Eukaryota; kingdom Metazoa; phylum Arthropoda; class Insecta; order Lepidoptera; family Geometridae; genus Agriopis; species Agriopis marginaria. Next base: position 10,089,789 of record OW029918.1, read on the forward strand.
TTCAATAAATTGCAAAGATAATATTTTATAGAAATACGAAATACCTACGCCAGCCACCTACGGAGAAATATAAATGCTTTACTTGTTTTACTTTGTTAATTTTCTTTAATATGCGTAAATAATTTAAAAGTTGTAGGCTGCAGTCAAGAAATAGAAATACAAACATTTTATCCAATATAGTAAGTAAGTATAAGTAATGACAATTTCTAACAGAACACTTGTGCAAATCGCTGCATGGGGCGGTTTTATAGTCAGCAGTACAGGTTTCTATTTGTCAAATCGTTTAGTAGACCGGTATCGAAGCTGCGATTACTACAAACAGGCCTTGAAAAGTCTAAGAACACATGCGGGAGCGGTATACTACTTGGGGGAACCTATAAAAGATAAACGTTTTAAATTAACCGACCCTGAAAACAACTATTCAAACGAAGAGAAGGCTAAGTTCACTATACCTGTCTCTGGACCAAAAGATAGAGGAACTTATCACATCTGGGCCGTGAGGGAAAAAGAAGAATGGAAACTTTCCAAGGCTGAATTAGAGCTGAAATCAAAGCCCGACGCGAGACTTGTAATCATAAAAGACAAGCAACTCTAGTTCTTATTGCTAACCACATAGTTTGAAAGTAAGTTAGTGTGCTTTGATATTCATCTGCTTTAGACTGCATACCATGAATCTCTTTTAAAATATAATAATGCATTTATAAATCTGAAATTTCATTTATATATTACAAAAACTTATTGATTCTGTTCTACCGTGTTCAAGCATGTTTCATATAATTATATTGTCAACATGACAGCACTTTAATTAACTTTGCCTCATTTCAAATGCAAATGTGTGAAAAGGATGGTAATAATTTAAGAGCTGTAAAACTTAGTTTAGTTTGTAAAATTCATAAAATGGCATAAAACATATGTGACATCCTTTTGACCGCAAAGACAACCATATGCCCCGCCTTTCCTGGGTCCATCTTGCTGCCATGTTTATCACCTTTCTCAAGCCGTGCAAAGCAGACTCATACATGGCAAAGGTAAAAAACCAGATGGGATGACTTCAATTCTGTGGAAGATGGGGAGACCTTTAATGAGATGCGACTTGCATTGACACATTTGCCATCACATCTTTCTAGGCAGAGTAAAGCCGCGGCGGCTGAATCCGGCGGCGACAGATAGCCCCAAAAAGCACAAATATTAGTGCCATGGACACGGGTACATTTTTTAGTCTCTTGGGGTCAAAACTAAGTGGGCAACGGGGATCGGGAGCTAAAAAATCTTAAATTTCTGTCATCATATCTGGTGGATGCAGCATATGACTAAAATGCTGGCTTTTGCTTTGCTCAAAGGGTGAACATCGCAATTATGGTAATAGAGAATTGCATTGGAAGAGTATTTTGGGAACAATTTCCACTAGTAGCAGTTCAATAGATTATTCTTTAGTAACTATTTAGTAGTTAAGATTTAATTTGTTTTTCTGTGTTCATACCTTTTTCAGTTACTGTTAATTTCAGCAATAAATAAAACTATGTTTCAGTTGGCTGATGTAACTTTTATTTTTCAGATCTGTAGTTTTATAACATGTTTGCTGGCACAGCTAGAGAAAAGTTTTTCTACCACAACACATTACTATGCTTAGTAAAAGCTTTACAGGGCAGAAATATCACTGTCGACTTACGAAATGACTCTTATGTGTGTGGCAAAGTAGCATCAGTTGATGGGTATGAGCTCTTTTTCTTATTTTCGTTCTGTGACTTGGCAATATTCTGCTGTTGGCAATCTTTCCACATTTTCCTTGGGCTAGCTTTTAAAATGACTAAAGAAATATGACTGCTTGTACATGTCAATACCTATATTTGCTATCTAATTTAAACTGGGGTTTTTTCTGATGTTTCTGTTATCTCTACATAGTATAAATTGAAGTCGCTTTCCGCGTCTGTCTGTCTGTATGGCCGCTAACTCCTAAACAACGCAACATATTTTGATGCGGTTTTCACCATCAGTTAGATACATTTTCAAGGAAGGTTTATATAAATAACTTGCGACCCGCCCCGGCTTCGCACGTAAATTACACCCGTGCGAAGCCGGGCGGGCGGGTCGCTAGTTATTTATATAATATAGTTCAGTATAGAAATCGTTTTTTTTTATGTAAGCCAACTGCCCCTCCCCATACTACCTCTGGCGTCTGTTGTACTCTGTGATTGTACTACCTCAACCATCTCAGTTAATCATCATAAATTGCCCCAAAAACCAATAGGGCTGTAGCAAAAAAAAAAACATGTCTGTCATTAAGTATTGACATTAGTTTTGATGTATCTATCTCTCGCGAAGTCTCTTTACATCATGATACCTACTACCCAAAGGGACGGAACGCTTCAAACAGAAAAAACAAGCAGAGCGAGAGGTACCACGTTTAGCCATTTGTCCCTTTCTAGTGTTGACATAATCACTGATACAAATTCCTCATAAATTTTCATACTTTTTATATTTATAAACAGAATAGATCTACGTTTGGCCACCAACTCGCTTGATGGTAAGCAACGGTGTGGCCGAGGATGGAACACGTTGATATAGAAGAAATCTATTCACTCTAGCCTTGAAGATGCCTAGATTGTACTTTTCAGGAAACAAGGAGGATGGCAGGGAGTTCCATTCTTGGACAGTACAGTATCATAAAAGATGACCCAAATCGTTGTGTTCGAATCTTTGGAATTTCCACGTGGAAGGGGTGATAGTGTGCAGTCCTTCTACTTGTCCTGTAGTAAAAGGGGGAGGGTGGAATAAGGTCATGAAGCTTTTGCTCACACTCATCGAAATATATCCGGTAGAAAATAGACAGACAAGCTACTTTACGGCGGTGCTTGAGGCTTTGTAATTTATTGGCGACTAGCTTGCTGTCACCAACGGGTGCCTCATAGCACCCATCGAATAGGTGGCAGCAGTACTCAACACACGTATATACTTATTTATTCCTTATTTTATATCACTACAATAGAAAACGGATGCACCGGAACGCAACGGAAATAATCACGGGAGTTTTCTTTTAGATATGTTTCATAAATAAAAATTAACTATATAAAAATGATGCTGTTCAAATTACGTACTACCCAAAATAATACCAAATTTACGGTTACAATATTTTTCCAACAGTGGTAACACCACACATTAAAACGTGTTCATGAACGTCATTGTATATAAGATATGTAGTGTGAAAGGGACAAATGGCTAAACGTGGTACCTCTCGCTCTGCTCGTTTTTTCTGTTTGAAGCGTTCCGTCCCTTTGGGTAGTAGGTATCATGCTTGACATATTAATATGTTAGAAAAGTACAAACAAGATTAGTAAGAGAAGAGCTATAGAGCGTCGTCTCTGTCACTCAATACATTATGTGATATTTTTGACTGTATGACAGAGACGACTCTCTATGAACTTCCGACGCTCCGACACTAGCCAATTATCTCTCACTTTCGCTCGATGCGCATTACGTACCGCCGGGTACTGTACTTTTCTAACATATTAATTATGTAAAGAGACTTAGATTAAGTGCTCAGATACATAAAAATTAATCAATACCGTATCACTATTAGTTTAGAAATGATTACTGATTTATTAACACAAGTATAATACATACAATATGGAAAATCCAATCATTTCAACCTACATGACTTTAAATTTATGTTGCAGATATATGAACATTTCATTCATAAATGCAGTTTTCTGTGATCCCCAAGGCAATGAATTCTCTTTTGAAGATTTATTTATACACGGCAGGAATATAAGATATGTTCACATTCCTGAAGAAGTAAGTATTTGGATTGTGTGTCATTAAAACTCTTGTAAACGTTTACATGGAATGGTCGTACTAAGCCATTACGGTCATTGTACTCATGACTAGAATTATTTTTTCCTTGAATTGATTTTTCTATGGTTATCCTGTAAAGGCATTGTCCTAATAAATACCTATTATGGTTTCAGATGTCAATACTAAATACCATGAGAAGTGAATTTGTTAAGAATAAAAGAGAACCCCCCAAGAAACCTACACAACAATCTCGGAAAGTAAAGAAAGCTTTGAAACAGCATATGGAAGTTGTGGCATCATTAGATATTTAGTTTTAGTAATAAAATTTGTAAGATAACATGGTATACATAATTATAGTTTTATTGCATCCTATATTATGTCATGCATGTTATGTCAATCCTGTTATATTTATGAAAAAACCTTATGTACAACAGAAAATAAAATTACTATGGTCGGTCTAAATATGTATCTGCTCTGACAGCTGCAATAACAACAATATCTTTTTATATTAACTGAAGAATATTGGGCAGGTATACCTACTACAGTCTTACGATCAAAGATCTAAATGATCAGAATATGAGGTTTTTATTCACCTTTTTGTATGCTACAATGTTATTGCAGCTGTCAGAGCAAATAAACACTTGGACCGAGTTTAGTACCGTGATGACACTCATAGAATCGTTTATTATCCTATAAAACTTACTAACATACATTACATAAACTTTGTTTACTTATCAACATAATACATCTTGGTGCAAAACAACTGCATCTTTCTAGTTTCTAGATTTCATAAAAAAAATTAACACAAGCTCAGATGGGGCAAAATCATAGTTGATTGAAATAGGGGCCGAAATCGCAATCTCGGATCAGATAAACAAGGGTGATATGATAAGGTGGTGTAATGGGTACGAACTGGTTTAGCTTCAAGTATATTAGTGTGCGTGAGTTAATATACCGTGCTTACAGTTTTTGCATTATACGGTTTCATAGTACAGTGAAAAAAGAGGAAGTAACATGGGAGATATTTAAACAAACTATAATTGTACTTAGGCACAGCACATATCCCGTTTCTCTGATCTGTACGCTTAGTCCCAGATTTGATAGTTTTCGAAAACTTTTTTCGTTTAGGTATTGTTCCATACATTTTCTAATATATTTATCTATGATACATTTTAGTAAAGTGCCTCTATCGAAAACGTGAAGGAACTAAAATCGGTAGTTATTGGCGGTATAGATTGCTTCACTCTGATACGAAAAGAGTTTTTGAATACCTTTTAGCCCAGCAATGTATGGAACAATAAGAAAACGAAAAAAGTTTTCGAATATTATCAAAACTTGTACTATGGGTACAGAGGTCACAACAGATTTACATAATTTTTTTTGCGCGAGCGAGATAGAAGACTAACTATGCATATACTCTTAACTTAATGATTTCAAGTATATGATGAGAGGTATGTTATTGCTGCACTTGGTCACCGCGAACTGAAGCCAACAGTAAAATACCTTTATACTTTTTCCAAAATTTTTGAACATCCATACTGTCTTTTTGCGCCAATAGACGAAGACAGTACTTACCACAAACAACATAAATAGGTACATCAATATTTTCTAACAACTTTTAAAGCTTATACAAACACATTTATAACAATTAATGCAAGAACTATGCAAGATCTATCTATAGGAAAATACATTATCCTCAGAAAATTTAAAAGTAAATAAATACATATTTTTTGGAATTGTATTTGACTGCCGTCTCTCTCGATGTTAAACGAAGATGCAGTCAACGATGGCGCATGCTTGCCCAGAAGAAACTGATTCGCTCACGATATAAAGACACCCATATTGTATCTATCCGGGGAGCGCACTCAGTCATCGCATGCTATTATACTCGGTTTATTAATCTTAGATATTATATGTAAACAAAGGAGTTACTAGTGCAAAAAATATCTTTCATAATGGTAGTTTACAATATTTGACCAAAAAAGTATTTCATTATGTTATTCTAGTCGATCTGTGCTATACAATACAATGTTATGATAAAAAAAATATGAAAATATTTTATTATACTAGTAGTAGGGGTTCTAAACATTTCTGGCCAATGTTTGATTTGCCCTCTATTACGACTATCATAATAGTCAACGCCTCTATAATAACGCCATCTATTACAATCTTTTAATAATGTTTTTTTATTAATTTTTGAGCTATCAGAATATCCCCTACTGTACCACGCGAGAGCCAAGCCGAGGAAAATAGAGAGTAAAATATTTTTCATAAGTGAAAAATGTTTTGAGCAACTAGCATGTCAAATTGACAGTGACTTTTCGTGACATTTCTTTGTTTACATAAAATATCTAAGATTTGTGAAAGGAGTATAGCATACCTATAAAATCATGACTCATGGTAAACTGAGTTTTCTCTATTGGACTGCTTCATTGTTTGTGTTTTCTTCAGTGTACGATCCATCTCTGATCTCATTCAGTGGATGAGAGAATTCACAATTTTCTTCTTTTATACTGTTGCTCTTCTGATGTTGAGTATAGTCAGGGAGAGGCGCCGGTGTGTAGGGCTCCAGGGTGTCGTGAGGCGCGCACGGCTCGGTGGAGGAAGCGCTGTCCTCTCGGAATGTCGGCCTGAACAACTTGCTTTTCTCTAATCCGAAACTGTTGGTTTGTTTGTTTGAATTCTGAACCACTTGCTCGTACAACTCATTAGGAATGGGACTTTGATAAATCGCAGCGTTAGAACACCCGCCGTAATTGTGAATAGCTAAATTTTTGAACTCGTAATTTTTCTGTGGAGGCGGTAAACTATCGCATTTGTGGTTTATTTTGTAAGTCGCATCTAATTGGCCGTTCGCGACTCTACTTTGTTTCTGTTGTGTTTCAGTTATGTGTCCGATCGAAATGTTGGAGTTGTCGCATTTGTGGTTTATTTTGTAGATCGCGTCTAATGGGCCGTTCGCGACTCGACTTTCTTTCTGCTGTGTTTCTGTAATGTGTCCGATTGAAACGTTAGAGTTTTGCGGTTGTTGTATGATGACGATCTCTTTGAACGGCATCTGTTTGTCCGACTCGTGTGTGTGGTTTATAGGGCCGTGGAATGTTTCTGTCACTTTGCAGGGTGTTTTTTGCGACGTTGTCTGCAGGTCGGGTAATTGACTGCAGAGGAAGTTCGACTGGTTGATGCTTCGGATTATTGAGGTCGGGCTCGGCGAGGACTGCGTCACGCTGGGCCTTTGTACGTTCTGAGGACTGATCGTATTACCGCCTGCGAAATAAACAAAGGCGATTAATATACTTTTCAAAAGTGGTTGATGTACGAATTCCACACACGGTAAACATAAAAAAAAACTTGGATTTTATACCGACTTTAAAAAAGATGGGGGTACTCGATTCTGTATTTTTTTTAATGTATGTTACCTCAGAACTCTGTCATTTATAAACCTACTAGCTGCGCCCCGCGGTTTCACCCGCGTAGTGATGAAAAACGGTGATGAAGCTGATGAAAAGTAGCCTATGTCCGTCTCCTGGTTCTAAGCTACCTTCCCACCAATTTTTAGTCAAATCGGTTCAGCCGTTCTTGAGTTATAAATAGAGTCTAACACGACTTTCTTTTATATATATACATAGATAAACATATAGATAACAGGCTTAGCCTAGGATATAATTTTACTAAATACATTACGCGGGGCGCAGCTAGTTTGTCTATACCAATATTATATAGAGGAAAGATTTGTATGTAAGTATGTTTGTAACGAATTGGCTCAAAAGGTACTGGACCGATTTTAAAAATTCTTTCACCATTTGAATGCTACATTATCACTGATTAATATAGGCTATATAACTATACCCGTGCGGAGCCGGGGCGGGCCGCTAGTAATAAATAAAACACCAGTCTTCTTCACTCCAACTAGCCAGTATGGGTGTGGACATTCACCTGGTTTGAACTTGGCTAGCAGCGCGTAGACATGCTTAATGCGCTCGATGTTGATTTGTGAGGCTTCGCGGTGGTCCACCATAGGCATCGGGTAGTCGCGGCCTACGATGCAGCGCGCCGCTTGCTGCACTGCCTCGGGCGCCATCCACGGCTCGTGGATGTACTGCGACGGCATGTTCTTCAGTGCTGGGATGTACCGTCTGAAATACAAACACATCCATGTTTAAAATTTTCAGCATACTCTTTCGTGCGGGCTAATCGGCTAATCCTAGGCGCGAATTGAATCAATGGCTTTTGAGTCTCCAATCACATTGAATGAATGAATGAAGTGTTTTGCAGAAAAGACTATCAAATAAAATCTAGTACTTATTGACCAATCAGCATCTGAGAGTATCTCGTCTTGTACTTACCTGTGCAGCTTGGAAATTACCTTATAAAGTCTCCGTTAGGGTCAGTCTTCCGTCCGAAGCGCACAGGACAGTAGCAGTGGAAGAACTGCTGGAAGAACGACGAGCACGAGAGCCACATCCACATGCCAGCATTCACCGACCAATCAGCGTCCAGAAGTAACTCGTCGAACACCTGGACAGTACAAATAATAATATGGTTGGTATTCCGAAAACCCGAACGAAGTGCTTTGATTCCACTTTTATTGTGCGAACTGCTAGTCTGTGGAATGCGCTGCCAGAATGGGTGTTCCCCGATAGTTGCAATCTGGGTGTCTTCAAATCACGAGTGAATCGGTTTCTTCTAGGCAAGTGTACTCCGGTCGGTCGGTTGCGGTCAAACGCAAGGCTATTAATTATAAAAAATAAGGCATGCTGTCGTTCAGTGTGGAGGTTAAAGAGGGAGGCCTGTGTTCAGCAGTGGACGTCTTTTGGCTGATGATGATGATGTCGAATGGTCATTTCTAAAATTCATATCTTGCCGCTATTTTGAGGGGATAATTACGGTCAGACATTGAATATGTGCGGTTCAGTCAGTGTCTACTATAATAGTAAATTCTAAAAAAGTAAATGCATAAGTAAAGAAATTACATAACCATGACGGCATGTGTTTGATAAGCAGGGCTGCGTCTAACACGCGAACGAACACGTGAGTTGTAGGACCAGTTTCTGAGGAGTGTTGATGTTGTAATGGAACATTTTTACTGGCTAGACTTTATGCGAGTTTTATCGGTAATTGTTCCTTCTTTTGTTTTTGTTTACTTTTCCGTTACTAAAAAGCTAGGTAAGATCTAGATTAAAAATAGATATACGGGGTGTAAGGGGGACACTCTTGAAGCCAAAAGAAGGTAATTGCACTCATCATTATAAACCACTTTTATTACGCGAAAAAAAAACAGCTGTTCTATAGAAAACGATCATTGACACTCGACAAAATGTATGGAACAGCTGATTTTGCTGATTTTTTTTTCAGGTGGATTGTTATCGCTACAAGTATGGATCGTACCTTCATGCCTTCCTCCCAAGAGATCCAGAGGTCTCCGCGCGTCAGGAAGCAGGCGACTGCGTGCCGCGCCAGGTGGTGGATCCAACCTTCTTCCCGCAGCTGGATCATTATCGCATCGACCCACGGATAACCGGTCATGGCCTACAAAATGCAATTACAAATATATAGGGACGACGAAAATAGAAAAAAAGAAAAAAAAACAATTGGCATCGATTCTTATGCACTCTAAACTAAACTAAATTTGACAGCTCTAAAATTGTTGCCATCCTTCTCTCACATATTAAAATGAAAAGAGAGGCAGATAATTTTAGTCCTGTCAGATTGGTCTAGTTTAGTGAGTGGTATGACAGAATAGGCCCCAATCTCTCTCTCTATCTCTCTTTTGATCTAATAAATAGATCAATTCCAAACTCTTTCAAAGAGCACCACTCTCAGATTGTATCAATGAAAATTTATATTATCTTTGGATTGTATGAACATCTACTATTATGCTTGATATAAGTAAGATAGATATTTGATTGAGGACTTCATTTATTCAATTCGAATGAACTTTCACAGCATTCAGAATATAACGGACCTTCTTTCCCAAAAGCCATTAGAACAATATGTAAAAAAACTATACTCACATTCGCCCATTTATTCAGGGCATCTGGATTCTTCTGCCAAGGGATCTGGACACATATAGGGTTCCCCTCCATCCGGTCAAAGTTAGGGTTCCGTGTGGCGGCACAGTAAAAGAACTCTCTCCATAGTATTTGTCCGTGAAGCGACAGCGGAGGACGCTCCCCCTTTATCTTTTTGTATAGTTCCGTTAATTGATAGTAAAATAATCTCGTGGATAAGCACCCGAATCTGAAACAAACAATCATGACACATCGTTTTTTGTATGACTAAGATTGGACTGAGTAGTGGACTGTGTACCTCCTAAAAGCAAAGTTTTAGAATATGATTATTCTATTTAGTCTAGTAAATAATATTTTCAATCGAGAAACAGCTAAACGACGCGTATTTTTTTTAGTGTTTATTTGTTTGCTAGTGTTACACGTGGTTTTATTCTAACTAAAATATATGCCGATGTATATAATCGATATATTATATAACAGGCGATGTGTGGAAACGGCTGGACCGATTTTGACGGGACTATCACTGGCAGATAGCTAATGTTATAAGGAGTAATCCCAGCTAGTATAATATTATATTGTAAAAAGCTAAAATGAAAACATTTACTTTTGAATATTACTTTTCAGTAGATATATTAGTAAAGTACATTGACTAACAGCTATAATCTTATGTTAGAATAATTTAACAATAATATTGAAAAAAAAAAAATGTTACGTAGTAATAGTTCTAGGTTTTAAATACGTGTAATAAAAAAAATTGCATATGAATAAAGTTATATAAAAGTAAAAAAAAAAAAAATAACATATAAAAAACTGTGCGTGGAGTCCCTTCGCGCGGAAGAAGTTATACTTCAACAAGGAACCCTAAAATTATAACTAGGGCAAAATTTTAGGGTGGATGGTGGAGGTAGAAAAACATGCTTTTCAGGAGATTCGAACCTAGCTACTTTATTCTTTATTTCGGAGCCTATTCAATGCAAACAAACAATCAAATCTTTCCTCTTTATAATATTAGTATAGATTACAAATTAAGCATATAATTAACAGATAATCCAAAACATTACATGCTGCAGCTTAAATTATTATTTTGACGTGCAAACTATTCATCATAGGTAAATCCATAAAGCCTAGGCCAAACTAACGCTTTCAGCTGGCGTCCGCGGTGGCGATCACGCCGCGGCCAATCAGAAGACGCATCTATGTCTTCTGATTGGTCGCGAAGTAATCGCCACCGCGGACGCCAGCTAAACGCGTTGGTTTGGCCAAGGCTTTAGAAGCTTTATCTTGATACAAACGTAAACATAGTTTTGTTTCGGTTTCACATCCAATACTGGACTTTGTAGCACAGACGTGTTTGGTAAATAATTGAAGTGTATTTTCATTTCGCTGCGAGTTACGGATTACGAAAGTTACTGTAATATGGTCGCCCGATTGTATGAGTGTTGTTTTACGGACGTAACGAATATTAACAACCGTAACATTACGTACTTTGTTCTTAACTTTTAGTGCCAAAAACAGTATAAACATATTGTGCTGATTTTTTTCTTCAAATATGGTTTTCAACCGATTTCAATCATCATCAGCCCTGAATAACCCACTGCTATAGTATAGGTCTCCCTTTGTTTAAGCAACTCTCCCCGGTCTCTCTCTAGTCGCATTCACTCGTTCCCGACACTTCCTTTGATGTCGTCTGTCCACCTCATCCAAGGCCAGACGTAAAATTACACTACAGTGTAACCCTGTTTGTTAGCAACGCTCGAGTTTACATTTCCAAATAAATCAAGCAAGCCCCTTTAAAAAAAAATAACAACATCAAACAGCGGCCCACCGTCACTCTTTCGACCCAATAATACCAAAACGGCTAGAGCAAAGATTTGAAATATAATTTTATACGTCATGGATTGACAAGAGGTCGCTCGACTGATGGTAAGCGTCACACTTGCTTATATTAGTATAGTACTACCCAGAACTTTTAACAGTTCAAAATCCTGCTAGATTAGATTATTTAGCTGTAATAATAAATAAATTATAAAAATGTTTTTGGAAAAAATTACAGTGGTATTATAAACAATAGGAACGTTGTTAAATATAAATATCTGTAATTTCACTAGAAACATTGCCCTTCAATAGAGTAATGTTTACACATTTCTGCTTTGCGGTTGAATAACATGTTAATAATGGCAATATTTCGCCAAGCGGACTTTACAAGTCTTTACCACTACAAACTATATGAGCCCTATAAGTATGAAAAACAATACAATTTAAAGTTACGCGTCAACGCCTCGTACACTCTTTTTTGTCACTTGAAATGTTACTGTACGTCACACGTTATAGGGACCACGTTTCAATGCTTTGGTTTTTGCCGAGTCTGTGTTGCGGGCTCAGAGCAAATAAAAATACAGAGGGACTACCGCGAACACAAAAAGTGAAGCCACTTTTTGAAACATGTGTGCGTAGTCGAAGTTCGTGTCGTGTAATTCATCAAAATAAGTGATAATATAAATACTAAGTGTGGAGATATTCCATCCTTATTCTTATTTACTTTTGTGTTGTTTTTACAGTTCTTAACACAGCAAGAAGTAATTGTTTCTTTTTAAAACGGATGTTTTCAGTAAGACGTTCTGACAAGAAATTCACGTAGTTTTGAATGCGTATGTGTGCGTGAGTTGTGTATTCATAGGGAAATTACGTGCGCCGTAGGGACTCTGTATTTTTATTTGTTCTGAGGTTGCGGGTGGGTGTACAAGATGACGGGCCAAATGAATTCACGTTATGCTGACCTCATGTATGGCGACAAGCCAGTTTGACTTGCAAGTAGCGATTCTGGAGTCATTTTGGGTCGGCCGAAGGAAGCCACCCAAGCTTTTCTTTCGAGGTGCCTGTCTAACCTAGTTAGAGCTTCACTCTCTCCGCCGATCCAAACCGGCGTTTTAAGATTCTCCGTGTCAAATCCTGAAATATAGCAGGATTAAGTATCTTGTGAAACATTTTATAGTCATAAACATCGAATGAAATGAATGAGTGATTTTGTATCGATATTACAAAATATTCTGATAATACTTAAAGTTCAATATTTTTCTGTTTTGGCGAATAACTGAATAATTATGGATCTTAGATAGTAGTTTTTTATATGCTTATTATAATAATAATAATAAATATTCGGGTAATATTTTTTTGCACACACGGTCATCTGACCCCGAACTAAGCAAAGCTTGTGATATGGCTGCCAGAGACTGATATACATAAATATATAGTTTTAAATACATACTTAATAAATAGATATTAACACCCAGATATAGAACAAACACAAATGTTCATCACACAAATGTTTCTCCTAGGTTTTTTTTTTTAATGCCATAGGTGGCAAACAAGCAGACGGGCTGCCCGATGGAAAGCAGTCACCGTCGCCTATGGATACTTGTAACGCCCGAGGCATCACAAATACGTTGTCGACCCTTTAGGTGGGAATCGAACCCACGCCCGCAAGCTCAGAAGGCAGGTTCACTACCAACTGGACCAACGGGCTATCTAAACTGCTTATTGCATCGTTATAACTAATGGTCCATAGTAATGCCGCATAGATTTACTTTGCTTTAGCATTATTTATTTCATATAACTTTAGTGGACAACCGTGATAGTTTAAAACAGTGTTTTATTTATTTCAGTTGGTTATCATTATCAAAGATGTTCAGCTATTGAATACCAAAATATATTGAGTGCATACTACTATCGGGCGACCCAGTAACTTTACCTCCATCGACGACAAATTCGTGTGGTAAGTAGTTTTCGTGGTGATTTGAGCATGGCGGTGGTCAACAAGGTAGTTATGTTTGTGGAATCAAGGAAGAGAGACTAAAAGGAAAGACAATAGCGGATCATTAGAGCATCATACATCATCAGCAGCCATCAAACGTCCACTACTGGACAAAGGCTCTTAAAGAGCTCTTAAAGAGCGGTGTTGCCATAATCCCCACGCTTGGCAGGCGGCTTGGGAATCGCAGTAAGTTCACCGTGTACTAATAGGATGCTGCTGCCCATCCTCCGGTGGTTCTGGTCGCAGTTTTAGGACATACCCGGGTTCGGAAAATTTCCGAGCTACGCTCTAATGATCCGATATTGGCATCGATTCTGATGCACTCTAAACTAAACTAAATTTGACAGCTGTAAAGTAATTGCCATCCTTCTTTCACATATTAAAATGAAAAGAGAGGCAGATAATTTTAGTCCTGTCAGATTGGTTTAGTTTAGTGAGTGGTATGCCAGAATCGAGGCCATTATCTTTCCTCTTAGTCTATCTTCCTTGGTGGAATTTTCAATTGGAGGTCATTTGTAAGGATTAACTTTTCAATAAAATGTGCTTAAGGTTAACTTCTGGTTATCTTCAAACAGATTTTTTGTACGATGTTCAGGACTAAGCAATGTGTCCCTGAGGAGACAAACTGGGGCCTTACGGACAACAGCTATTGCGGCACCTGATACGCTCAGTTGGAAAATCACGCGAACGTGAACCTTATCGCGCCCAGATACGGTTTGCGGTCGCGTGATTTCCCTGGTCCTAATAGTTTCGAAAAATATTGAAGTCTTTTGTTTTCGAGGTGTATTGAACAAAAGATGAACATACTTTAAAAGCAGACTATTATGTAACATACACAAAAAGTGAACAAGTGGCGTACACAAAAAGAATGCGAGGCTGCTACATTCGTTGCGAGGGAATAAGAGGAAAGGCGGGACAGTCGAGTGGTGAAAGTGCGCCAGGGCGGGTAATGGGCATCCCCGCATCATCATCATAATCAGCCTTTTAACAGTCCACTGCTGGACTTTTGCCTACCCCCGAAAGGGTGATTGAGCCATATCCACCACGCTGGCCCAGTGCGAATTGGTGGATTCACATACGCTATTGAGTTCCTTCTTCTTCCTTTCCTTCTTTGCAGGTTTCCTCACGATGTTTTCCTTCACCGAAAAGCCAGTGGTATGAAAATCCGTACATAAGCTCCAAAGAGCTTGAAACGTTCACCAAGTGAAGCTTGGTGAAGTTCTACCTAGCAGTGGGTAGGAGTTTCAAAAGAAAGAGTTTAAGATAGTATAAGTTAAAATTTAATAAAGTAAGAATGAATTTACAGGAGACTGAGGGTCGTGTGAACTCGGAAGGTGATGGCGATAAAAAAACGTGTTGGTCCCTTGTTTTGAGACTTAGCTTGAAGAGCTGGGGCGCCGATCGCCGCGTGGCTCGACGCGGCTCGTGGCACGTAGGATGTCAGCAGGCAGCGCAGCGACGAGAGGCTTCGTGAGCTTTTCAGGCGTGACCGGAGTGCGGTCTGCGCGTAGTAGTTCCCGAAGTTTGTGCGTGGCCGGAGTACGACCGACGTAGTAGTAGGGAAGTAAACGTAGCGCCACGACAGCGTGGCGACTCGTACGTGGTCGGAGAATTGGCGTAGAGGGTAGGAGCCTGAAATGCGTCGAAGAAACTACGCATGAGGATCAGTACTCAAGAGCCGCACGGCCACGTCGTGTGAGACCCCGAAGATAACGGCAGATCGGACTAGGCCCCGCCTCACATGACGTGGTACCGGCGTTAAAACACAGTTTTTGATCGGAAGGATCCAAGATTACAGAATGCTTTAAGAGCTTAGAACACAATTATATTATAATGTAAGTACGGCGCACGTCCACATCCGCAGATAGTACGGATACGAAACGCACTTGCACTGCGTTTTAGAACACAAGTGGCCTGATGATAATTCAATTGACAAATAACGATTAGCATTATTTGTCGAGACAGATTTCACAATTAACACATCTAAAAGGCATCTCACGTAAACTTACCCGATTGAAGACGGGCTAACCAGTTGATTGTAAGATTTGATTGTAAGGTTAAGTTCTGAGCGACTTTTTCACTGTAGTCAACTGCGCGTATGACCCAGTTTTTATTTCGAGTCCTATATATAGCCTATTCCTTCTAGAAAGAATTCGATATTTATATACCCGAATCTTTTTAAAATGTAGTTTTTTACACAATTTCCTTTGTCTTAGAACAATGTTGTTTTTTGCATAGCGGAATGAAACTGACTGACATTACGTCAATCACCTTCATTCTGTCAACAATGTTTATGTCATAGTAGTGACCTTTTTTATTCGTTAAGTTTGGCTTCTAGCGTATGTGCCATTTGCCATGAATTTGGGAGTAGGTAACGATCATGGAACGTTACATACCCCCTTTTTCAGTTAAGAATTTTTGCTCAAGAAAATTCGCTGACCTCTCTAGCATCCTAGTTATAATTTACACCTTCCCCGTCCAGGGTTGAGTCTAATATGTTAACATTAAGTAGGCTCGAGTGTAAAATTAATTTAATCAGGATGCTATGGTCTGAAGTTCCCAATAAGACTTGTGGCGTACTGTGAAGAGTCCGGTATCGCTGTATAAATGCTTTAGTGGCACCTATACAGACGGCAAGAATACCGGTGGGTTCTCCATTTTGCTGTTAAGAATGTTAGATACTATACTTAAAAGCAGCAAAATAAAAGAAAAGCTAACAAAATAAGGAACTATTTTGCTAGTTAGTACGTCAAAGAGAGTAAGTAGTGGTATTCAAGTGTAGGACCAAGAGATTGTAGGTAGCGATTGTAGTCTAGGTGACTAGAGAAGTTATTAAGGTATCGATAGAGTTAACTATAAGTAAACTTTAATTGTTTAGTTTGCTATAGCTATATTGACGACTGACTTGAATTACCTAGTATACAAAAGATTATTTTAATTAATATTCGTGTTTTGGGCTTTTTTTATGGAGTTCACGAGTACCGCTCCTAGCAATTTAGAGGCTTTTTTTTAAAGAGTTTGCAATAACCGCTCTTAGTGTGAAGGCTTTCAGTTTTAGAGTACACTAACCGCCCTATTTCTGATATTAATAGACATACATAAATAGATATTATACGATATATGTAAATAAAAATATTTCTAAGTTTTTTTTTTCAAGTCAGGTATTTTTTAATTTTTAGATGTTAATATCAAGTTTTAGATGCAAGATTAATTAGATTTTCTTCAGAGGGAAGCTATAGTGGTAAAATATTATATTTTAGTATTTAGTAAAGTTGACGGGTTTTTTTTTTTTGTTTTTATTTTTCATTTTTTTTTTTAATTTTATTGTTTATTTTTTTTTTTTGTATGTAGTTAGGATGTATAGTTTGTTATTTTGAAGTCTTTGACATGCCAAGAGCCTATATTTTTACCCTGCATGTCCGTAAGTTCGTATACTAGAGGTGATAATTTTGTTTTAATAGTACATTTAATAAATTTCGGTGCTAGTTTCTTTGAGAACCGTTTGTCCTTGTCACTTTGATAATAAGTTTTTTTCCATATGATGTCACCTGCATTAAATTCAACGTTCTTACGGCGTAGGTTGTAAAGTCTTGAGTTTCTAGAATGTGATTTGATGAGAGAGCTTTGCACTTGATCGAAGATTTTCCTTAAGTTGCCTACATTTTCTGCGTATTCATCTCTAGGTGAGAATATTAATTTGTCAGTAAGATCAGGGTCAACGTAATGAGAACCACATGTTACTAATTCCCTACCGAATACCAGGAATGATGGTGTATAGCCTGTAACCTCACTAACCGCTGTATTTAGTGCGAATTGTATTTTTGGTAGGTTTACATCCCAGGCCCGGTGGTCGTCTTCGATAAATGTTGAGACAGCTATCATGATTGTTTTATTGTAGCGTTCTACTGAGTTGACCTGTGGGGTATACTTTGGGGTGTATCGAACATTAGGAACTTTATATTTCGAATATAGTTGCTGTAGTTTTTGACTTATGAATTGTTTTCCGTTATCCATTATGACAGTGGTAGGTACTCCGTGTACTAGAAAGACACGCTCCTCCATTATTCGTGTAATTACTTCTGCCGTTGCTCGGCGTATAGGAAATAACAGACAATACTTTGAGAAGCAACATGTTACTACTAGGATCATGGTGTTTTGCTTGGATGACATCGGAAGGGGACCAATGAGGTCCGTAGATATCATGGAAAAGGGACGGTTGCAGTTTTTAGGACGGCCCATAAAACCTAGAGTACTATGATTTGCATGTTTATGGGAGATACAATCATCGCAGTTGTTTACAAAGTTTGTGATATCTTTTATCATAGCCGGCCAGAAATATTTTTGCATTATTCGTCTGTTGGTTTTGAAAATACCTAAGTGCGCCGCTTTAGGGTCTGAATGGTTTTCTATTATGATGTCCCGCCTAGATTCGCTAGGAACGACCTCTTTCCATTCAAATTCCCGTATTAATGGGTTTAGGTCTTTTATGTATCGATATAATTTGTTGTTTGTTACCTTGTAATTGAGATAAGATGTAGGGGACACCTGACAGCCGTTGTAGATATTGAGATACCAAGGGTCTGATGTTACAGGAATAGCTTGGTCTGTGCTCGAGATAGCAGAAACCGGATATGCACGCGATAAGAAATCTGGTACAATATTATCCTTGCCACGCCTGTGTTTTATTTCAAAATTAAATGCTGAGAGTCGCACACCCCATCTGGCTAGTCTACCAGTTGGGTTATTCAGGTTTAGAAACCACTTGAGAGATGAATGATCAGTATATATTATGAATTTTAGTCCGTTATCTAAGTAACAACGCCAGTGTTCTATAGCTTGTAGAACAGCCAACGCTTCCCTTTCTGTAGTGCTGTAGTTACGCTCTTGGGCAGAGAGTGATTTACTCATATAGGCTATGACCTTCTCCTCTCCAGCGAGGAGTTGTGTGAGTACAGAACCGGTTCCAGTATCCGAAGCGTCAGTATGAATTTGGAACGGCTGTGTATAGTCCGGACAAGACAAGACTGGTGATGAAATTAAGCAGTCCTTGAGTTTTTGAAAGGATATATTGGCTTCTTCCGTCCAAGTAAAGGGAGGTACCTTCTTGCCTTGCGAAGTCAATTTATTAAGAGGTGCTGCTAAGGAGCTGAAGTTTGGTATGAACCTACGGTACCAGGAAGCTGTGCCCAAGAATCTACGAACCTCCTTCTTATTCGTGGGGCATGGATAGTTTACAATAGATTCAACCTTTTCAGGGTCGGCATGTAGACCTTCTGAATCTACAATGTATCCGAGATATTTTAGTTTTTCCCTAAAAAATTTGCTTTTTCCAAAGTTTATGGTAAGACCTGCATTTTTTAGTTTATCGAGGACTTTGGTAAGTAGGGAGATATGCTGTTTATATGAGGGTGCTACGATAATAACGTCATCCACGAAGACGAATACCCTATTCTCGAATTCTGGCCCGTAGAACAATGAGTCAACCAGTCTCTGTTGAGTTGCTGGAGCATTTGTTAATCCGAAAGCCATTCGCTTAAATTGGTAAGTTCCTCGTGTCGGGATGTAGAACGCAGTCTTACAGCGGTCCTCTGGTCTAATCATAATTTGCCAAAAACTTTTGGATAAATCTATACTTGATAGGTATTTAGAGTCCCTTAGGTTATCTAAGATTTCTGTGATGTATGGTAGACTATAAGCATCTTTTTTTGTTACCGCATTAAGTTTCCTACTATCAAGACAGAAACGCATTTCACCGTTCTTTTTAGGGGTCAGTAGTACTGGAGAAGACCATGGGCTCTCACATAGTTCAACAACGTCGTCTGCTAGCATCTCATCTATTTGCTCACTAAGAATTTTTTGTTTTACAGGGGACATTCTATAGTACCTTTGTCGTATAGGAGTAACGTCTCCGGTGTCTATAGCGTGGGTTATTAAAGTTGTTTTACCTAATCCTTTTTCCTCATATGAGATAGCACGAAATTGTGTAATTATAGCATCTGCGGTTATTTTTTGATCAGCGGAAAGATGGTCATATGAACTGAGATGTTTATCGTCAAGCTTAACGTTGGCTAGTTGCATTTCATCTGGGCGTTGTAGTACTATACTCTCAAGATATTTTGGAAACAATCCGAAAAGTTTCCAAAAATCCATGCCTAGTATCAATTCATTCTGTACTTCCGGGACAATATGAACCGCTAAAATGTGACATTGATTTTGAAAAGTAATTGGTAGTTGTATGACGCCTAGGGTTGTCATCTCTTGACCTCCCGCTGCTATAAGTTGTGTGGGCTTAGCATTGTAAGTTTGGTAGTGTAGATCTAGAATTTTTTTGTGCGAGTTATTTCCTAAGATCGAGATGCTAGATCCTGTATCTAGAAGGCCTACTATATCGTGGGTGTTTATTTTAACTGACACATACGGTCGTGCAGTGTTTGGTTTAGTACGGATTGAAGAGACTGTGTAGCAGGAAAAGAATTTTGATACCGTTTTTAACCAGTCGACCCAGTCTGGCTGATTCGTGTGGTTTGTCTTTACACGGGCTCTACAATCCTTTCCTATTAGTTTTTTTGAGTATTATAACTATTGTTGGTGTTGCAATCTGGACATTCCGGAGAGCGGAAGTCCTTCTTGCCGCATTTGAAACAAATGATCTTTCTTGGTTCTTTGCAATAGAGAAGTTCATGAGTGTTTGACCTACACCTAGGACATGCGAATGGGTATCTGTTTTGTACTGATTGTTGAGTGACAGCTGACACCCTATTAAAATTCCTGTAGTTATTAGTATACCTTGTATTTTGTTGTCCTTTATTAAATGTTGAAGTTCGGTTTTGGTAAGTTCCTGAGCTACCTGGTTTAGTGTATGCAAATTCCGGTGCTAAAGTTTGAGATGTGACCTGTGGTGGCTCACGGAATTGAGTTAAGCGAGATTGTATGTTTTCGTAGTTTCTACATAGCGCTTTAAGAGCTTCAATAGTGTCTATGTGCGGTGAAGCCGCTAATGTACTAGCGTAAATCGGTCTAACATTGTGTAACAGTATTTCTAGTTGACTGCTTTCAGTAAGTGGTTCGGTAAGTCTGGAAAACATGCCATGCATTATCGCGATATAAATTGAAATGTTCTCAAGTTCCCCTTGTGTTCGCGAGCGTATCTCGTTAAGTAACCTATAGTCATAGTCACTATGGCTGAAGTCCGCTTTTAGTAATTTAGTTAAGTCATTCCAGGTGGTGATACTGTCCTTTACATTGCGATACCAGTGGAGTGCCTCGTCAGTAAATATCTCGTATGAGAATGATATAATTTTTTCAAAAGTTATTCCGCGAGACTTTACGAATTCTTCAATTTTTTGTATAAAAGCTCTTACGCAAGTTTTTCCGTTATATTTAAGTTTGTAAATTTCTGAATGCAATCCCTTCTCACAAGTCACCGAGACTACTTTTGGCTCTGAAGGAGCATCGCCTTTGTTGGTAGGATTTGATACCTGTACTGTTTCTGAATAGGGTCTTAGTTGGTCAAGGTCTTTTAATTGTGATGCTATATTTACTGAGCATGTTTTGTGAAGTTCTTTATCCGATGCATTTATCCTAGATAGTCTATGTTGAATATGATTTAGTAGAACTTCTGTTCTCTGGTATAGGTTTTTCTCATATTTTGTTTTTAGCGAGGTTAAATTGTTATATGATTTTATAACTGAATCTTTTAGTTCTTTTAGGTCTGTATCCGTGTCTAAATGTGATTCTAATATTGCTTCTGCGGGCAAGTCTTTTGCTAGTTTCATTATTTGTTTCCGTAAGTCTTGCACAGAGTCATCCGAGGAACCACCACGAAGGGCGACCTCATATGCAAGTTCGGCTTTTTGTAAGGACAAATAGTTATATATGGGGTACGCCATTTTATATACCTACGTCAAAAAGAGTTTAGATTTTAGTTTTTAGAGAGATATCCGTCAAAAAGAGTTTTGATCTGGATTTTTAGAGAGATATCGGGTGAGTTACCGTGAGAGCAAGTTTTACATATACAAGTTAGATGTTCCGAGTGTAGGTTGGGTGGTAAGTTTTGTAAATAAGTTTGAGTTTAAAGAACAAGATTTTAAGATAGTGCGAGTATAAAAGTACTGAAAGATTTTAATTCTACTATAATAAAAAAAAATTCGAGTAAAAAAATATTATAGTGCGTTTAAGACGCGGACAGAAGGCGTTACTTCTGTAGGTGTAACCTTTGTCTTCCTTAGTCGCCTCTTACGACATGCATGGAGACTACAGCTGGGTATTCTAACAAATGCTCCCGCACCAGCACAGGGCGGTTTTTACCATACAACCTACAGACGGACACAAGGTTACAGAGAAAGAGCCGTGAATATACCACGCCAGAGAGATCAACACTTTTTTATCCACCTTCCTGCTTAATACCTGGGCGCCACTGAAACGTTCACCAAGTGAAGCTTGGTGAAGTTCTACCTAGCAGTGGGTAGGAGTTTCAAAAGAAAGAGTTTAAGATAGTATAAGTTAAAATTTAATAAAGTAAGAATGAATTTACAGGAGACTGAGGGTCGTGTGAACTCGGAAGGTGATGGCGATAAAAAAACGTGTTGGTCCCTTGTTTTGAGACTTAGCTTGAAGAGCTGGGGCGCCGATCGCCGCGTGGCTCGACGCGGCTCGTGGCACGTAGGATGTCAGCAGGCAGCGCAGCGACGAGAGGCTTCGTGAGCTTTTCAGGCGTGACCGGAGTGCGGTCTGCGCGTAGTAGTTCCCGAAGTTTGTGCGTGGCCGGAGTACGACCGACGTAGTAGTAGGGAAGTAAACGTAGCGCCACGACAGCGTGGCGACTCGTACGTGGTCGGAGAATTGGCGTAGAGGGTAGGAGCCTGAAATGCGTCGAAGAAACTACGCATGAGGATCAGTACTCAAGAGCCGCACGGCCACGTCGTGTGAGACCCCGAAGATAACGGCAGATCGGACTAGGCCCCGCCTCACATGACGTGGTACCGGCGTTAAAACACAGTTTTTGATCGGAAGGATCCAAGATTACAGAATGCTTTAAGAGCTTAGAACACAATTATATTATAATGTAAGTACGGCGCACGTCCACATCCGCAGATAGTACGGATACGAAACGCACTTGCACTGCGTTTTAGAACACAAGTGGCCTGATGATAATTCAATTGACAAATAACGATTAGCATTATTTGTCGAGACAGATTTCACAATTAACACATCTAAAAGGCATCTCACGTAAACTTACCCGATTGAAGACGGGCTAACCAGTTGATTGTAAGATTTGATTGTAAGGTTAAGTTCTGAGCGACTTTTTCACTGTAGTCAACTGCGCGTATGACCCAGTTTTTATTTCGAGTCCTATATATAGCCTATTCCTTCTAGAAAGAATTCGATATTTATATACCCGAATCTTTTTAAAATGTAGTTTTTTACACAATTTCCTTTGTCTTAGAACAATGTTGTTTTTTGCATAGCGGAATGAAACTGACTGACATTACGTCAATCACCTTCATTCTGTCAACAATGTTTATGTCATAGTAGTGACCTTTTTTATTCGTTAAGTTTGGCTTCTAGCGTATGTGCCATTTGCCATGAATTTGGGAGTAGGTAACGATCATGGAACGTTACAAGCTCATTGGTACGGGCTCGGGGTTTGAACCCGGGACCTCACGCTTTCAGTCTAGCGGTCTTCCAAATGGGCTACAACGGCATCCCCGCATATGATACTACTATCCTCTTGGTGTTAGGGAGGGAAGGCTGCACAATGCAGCCCCCATCTATATGTAAATGTAGAGTGTAGACTAACCAAGTTCCTCAAGCGTGGGGACGCCGAAGCGTTCATCGTGGTTGTCGTTGACCGGCGTGGTGACGCCATCTAGATCCTGCTCGGTGATGACCGGCTCGGCAGGGACCGGCGGCGGCATGCTCGCTATCAGCGCTTGGAACTGGTGGTATGTCAGCGGGGCTTTGCCGCCGTTGCGCTCTATGATTCTAAAAGATAAATCTTATGTCTTTTTGTTCTATCTACATATTATAATGGGACAGAAAATGATGAAATAATGGCCATGAGCATGTCGAGACTCGCATTTGGTAGGGTTCCGTAACCAAATCCATATAATTGTGGTCACATTCATATTTCAGAAAATTCATAATCGAAAGTTCGTTTTTTTTTTAAATTAGAACGAACGAAGTTCTGTTGACTTGGCCAGATGTATCAATTATCATCTCACAATACTTTTCCTGGTTTAGTGACTGGTGTTAAGATCATTTTACGAAAAGTTCAATGAACTTTGATCTAGAATGTCTTGTTTTTTTTATGACATAGGTGGCAAACAAGTAGATTCAGATTCAGATTATTTATTCATCAATATAACATGTTCGTCATATGAGGCAAGTCAGTTTAAATGAGTGCTTTGATTGCTGTGATTGATGTAGACGTATTTTTTTATTTTATTTTTAGCTCTGTCCTAGAATAGTGTGTGACTTATAATTGTAATTGATAAGGCAAAATTGTTTTACTTTCTTACACTAATAACACTAGAAATAAGCACTCATGTAGACTGACCGCTTGATGGTAAGCAGTCACCGTCGCCTATGGATATTTGCAACACCAGAGGCATCACAAATACGATGCGACCCTTATTTCAGTCTTATCGATATAACTCAAAATGTTGTGATCGCAAAATTATCGAAATCATTTTAAATGATGGCCTATCAGCATGGCAAGTTACAAGCTTGCAAGCTTAGTCTAATATCTAATTAAATGTCTAATAACAAAAAAAAATATTGTGGAGTGTCATGCACTTGCCTTAGTAACTATAATAAATATCTGGGACATTTTTGCACACACGGTCATCTGACCCCAAACTAAGCAAAGCTTGTAATATGGCTGCCAGAAACTGATATACGTACATATATATTTTTAAATACATACTTAAATATATATTAACACCCAGACATAGAACAAACACAAATGTTCATCACACAAATGTTTGTCCTAGATGGGAATCGAACCCACGCCCCCAAGCACAGAAGATAGGTTATACCAACTGAGCCACCGGGGCAGTCAAATATAGTGAGAAGGTTCGAAAGAATTTGGACGGGCAAACAGACAGACAGACGGACGGATAGAACGAACTTATTTATTTATTTATTTTTTATTTCCAACTTAGAACTATCATTACAGGTTATAACCTAATGCGATAGGGTAGCAAATTTACATTTTCTCAACAACATTGTGACAATAACACTAAATTATTTAATAACATAAAACCTTTAAAGCTATCTTTGTAAATTCACTCAGAGCACAACTAAATAGGTCTATTTCAACGGCAATGACGTTGAGAGTGCGAAGTGCTCGTGTAAAAGGTGCCTCCTGCAGAAGATTTGTTCGCGCGCGTGGCACTGATATCAGTTTTGGCAATCTTCGCCGCCCCACATACCTATCAGGAACGCAAAAATATAACTGTTTCAGTATATCCGGATTGTGCACCCTACCTCGCACCAGTTTGAAAATATAGGAAACAAGTGTGAGCTCTCTCCTGACCCTTAGTTCGTTGTATCCAACCATGCCTAAAATAAATAAAGTAGGGTACATTAATGGATAAAACGGATAAACTCCATATTTTTTCAAATACAAGTACCTAATGAACTTGTTTTGTATCTTTTCGACCATCAGAATGTACTTCGTCTCGTGAGGGGACCAAATGACTCCATTGCATTCAAGCTGACTTCTGACTAAAGCGTTGTATAAGGCGGCAATCGCATTAATATTTGTAAAACCGTTAGCCATACGCAGGATAAAACCCAAATTTCTGTAGGCTTTTTTGCAGATTTTAGTAATGTGATCCCGAAATATCAGCTCTGAGTTAAGAGTCAACCCCAAATCCCTCACAGCATTAACTCTAACCATTGGCATCCCGTCAATGCTATAATTGTGAAGTATTGGGTTACGAGAACGAGTGAATGCAATTGTCATACATTTAGAAGCGTTGAATTGCAGACAATTTTCCTTGCTCCAGGCCACCACTCTGTCTATATCATTTTGAAGCCTTTCGCAATCACCTGCACTCTCAATCGCCAACGACAACTTGAGGTCGTCCGCAAATAACAGGCATTTGGCATCCTGAACAACACTTGGCAAGTCGTTTATCATTAGAATAAACTCCAGAGGACCCAAATTATAAGGGTTCCTTGTAGTATTACGGAACCGTCAAAAATCGAAGTTTTACTTAATAGCATGTGCCTATGACGATTTCACTTACTTGTCTAATTGGTAAAGCGTGTGCGAAACCCTTCGAATAACTGATATCCCGCATTCTCGACATTTTGAAGTTATATTGTGGTCTCGAACGCGGCCGTAGGGCTCCGGGTCCTCCTCAAATGTGAGCGTGGTAGTGCCCCATTCCCGAAACAGCTTCGGCAAGGCATCTGCTGGCTGGCCGCGCACCACGAACAGCCGAGAATTCAACTTCTTCAAACTACAGTCTAAGTCCTCCAAACATTGGAGCAGGAATCTGTAAACCAGGACGGGTTAAAGCTGCGCAGTGTTTTGATGTTTTTAATACTTCTTACGAGAGATGTAATGGATAGCAGTTTCATTCAATATTAGATGTCAAACAGCTGGAATATCTGGCGGACATGAAGATTTTTATATTTGATATCGGGCTTGCGTTTGTCCGCCATCTCGCCTCATGTAAGACGATGATGCGGTCTCCGATAGAGCACGTTTGCCTTGAAGAAACCGGAATTTCGGATACATTTCGGGGAGTGTGCATCGGATCTGCGTGATCCTTTTTGCTCATTTCTATCGGCCGGCAAGAACAGGCACGAAAAGGCGACTCCGCGTCTTGGTTGATATTTCGAAAACCCGTACGAAGCGCTTTGATTTCATATTTGTTGTGCGAAGCGCTAGATTGTGGAATGCGCTGCCTGAGTGGAATCCTCATAGTTGCGAGTGAATCAGTTTCTTCTTGACAAGCATGCTATGCGAGACATATGACATTCATGACATTCACCAACACGCACTGGGCCAGCATGGTGGATTAAGGCCCATCCTTTTTCTGAAAGAAGGCTTGTACTCACAGTGGGAACATGATAGACTGAAATAATTATGATGATGAAGCATGCTCCATCGTAGATCGCATCATCGCTTAACATCAGGCAAGATGACCGTCAAACGCAAATTCACTTTAAAAATGACGCCACTGCGAAACTGGCGTCCAGGAACGAAGCAATACTTGAGCCGGGTCAACAGCTTCTGCTTTATAAAGCACATGTGCGGCCCCACATGGAATATTGGTCCCTCATCAAGAATGTTGGACCAGCATACCAACTGTAGCCTTTTTGACTCTCTACAGCGGCGAGCCACTAGAATTGTCGGCGATTCCAAGCTCACTAACAAGCAGGACCCGCTTAACCTCCGCAAAGACGTAGATTCCATCTGCATTTTCCTCTGCTTGTTTTTTGGGGAATGCTCTGAAGAGTTTCTTGATCTCATTCCTGCATCGGAATTCCACTACCGCATATCGCGTCAAAATACGAATTATAAGAACTGTGTGAGGAATGAGAAGCAAACAAGTTCGCCTGTTCTCAGCAGTTAGAACCAACATCCCATCAGGTTATAGCACGTGGAAGTAGTGAGGGGCGAAAGTTCGCTTCGACCAATTTATAACTAGACAACAAAATGCTGTAGATACTAGCCGTAAGGTAAGAAGCCAGTTTGTTCCCTGTTCGACTAATGTGGTTGAAGCAAGCCTTCTGAAAAACCTTTCCAGGACTTCGCAGCATTATTAAGAGCTTTCTTTGTTTGATGTGTGTTCTTCACCTTACGGTATCAACCATCGACCCAGGTTAGGCATGATTATTGATTAAGCCTCAGAGCAACGTCAATAAGGGTCAAACTAAGGTAAAATTAGACCAGGTACTAGATAGTTGCCTGATATCCGTATCACCTCTATTTTATATTTTATATTTCATTCTATGGTGTACATCTTACCTCCATTTGTTGATACCGACGTTGGCCGCGCTCGCGAACCAAGGGTCAATAATAAATACGCATCGAATGGTGGCGGCGTTGACGAGTCCATCTCGCAGTGCGGGGTTGTCATGGAGTCTTAACCCTTTCCGGAACCAGTGGACTGTGTGCTTGGCGGGCGCGGAGTGTGGTGGGCGCATGAGTGTCGCGGTGCGCACGTGTGGCGCGGGGCGTACATGTGTCACGGAGCGCACGTGTGGCTCGTGGCGACCGTGTGGCTCGTGGCGACCGTGTTGCGCGGGACGTGGTAGCCGCACTGGTGCCGCGGGCCGTGGCGGGCGCACGAGTGACACGGGTGGCTCCGGCGTGGGCGGCACGAGCAGAGGCGCGAGCGGCGTCAGCGTGGGCAGCACAGGCGACAAGAACAACGGCGAAGGCGCAGGCGGCACTGGCGGCGCCGGCGTAGCTGGCGCTGGCGGCACGAACAGCGGCGCGGGTGGAGAGTGAGCGGCGTCTGTCACCGGCAGCGTTTCCGGGGCCGCAGACATAATCACGTCGCCGGCTTCACTT
Organism: Agriopis marginaria; assembly: GCA_932305915.1. Classification (NCBI taxonomy): domain Eukaryota; kingdom Metazoa; phylum Arthropoda; class Insecta; order Lepidoptera; family Geometridae; genus Agriopis; species Agriopis marginaria. Next base: position 10,117,942 of record OW029918.1, read on the forward strand.
GCATGCCACCTGTCGTATGTTATTATCTATAACGAAAACTCAATTGTTTTGTGAGAAGAACATATTAATACATAATTCATACACTTATTGCGCGCCATATGGGTTCATATACCCATAGTTTATGGGTTTATATATGCATGGGTTTGGGTATAAACAGTTTCTATCTTTACAGTATAGGTGGTTTACATTTAATTCAGTGCTCTATTCTATTACCTACGCCCAGGATTACAGTAGGAGTGAAGACAATGTTATTCACATCATATCCTGATAGCTCCACAAATTTTAAGCAGATACGCGAGTACTTGAAAATCTTACTGGACCAACTTGTTGAACCAAACCAACATTCCATACCCAAAATCATTAGAGCAAGTAATAATGTGGAGGCAGGCCCCCACAAGTGTTTACGTGAAAAAAAAACATGTTAGTAGCTAAAGGTTAAACAAAATTGCCAACTGGTTTTTTGCAGAAGCCTTGCAAATACTTCTTTTAAAAGGCTTGCAAAAGTATATGCCATTATACAGATGAAATAAATGTTTTTTGTTTCATTGGTAATGAGGAAACATTTCACAAATTTTGAAATGTTTCCTCATTGTTTAAACCTTTAGACTGAAAACAGACCAAAGATCTGATCATAATATCAATGAGGCTTGCTGAAATCTTGGGATTGATGTGGAGATACATTTTAAACCAAATTAATTTGAGATTGAGTTAGTTCACCTAAAGATAATTTTAGTTGACACTAAATTAAAGATTGTATGGGGACCCCCTTTCGTTTTTACTTTTTTATATTTCTTAGTTAATCCGCCGTAACATTACATATTCTGTGAAAATATTACGGTTCGAAAGATACAGCCGTTTAAAGGTAGGACAGACAGACAGACAGATGGACTGACAGAAAGACAGACATCGTAGGCTTAGTAATAGGATCCCGTTTTTACCCTTTGGGAACAGAGCCCTAAAAAGTATGGCACATCCCTGGTTATGGTAGTGAACTGCGTAATTTTAGATAGCAAAATGTAAGTTTTTTGTCAGTGACTGGCTAGGCTTTTGACCACAATTCACCTCATGTTTAGTGACAGTGTGGTCGAAGACGGTAAACTTAGCTGGAGCCTAGGCTGAAATAGAAACTGTCTCTCAATTGAAGAAGTAAGGTTAGGTGCATATACATGTAGGTATAATGCATGTATGTTTGAGAATAGAAACTTGTTTGAAGTATGATTATCGTGTCTTAGGCCTTGTTCAATTCAGGTATAGTAATGTAAAAATAAAAATAAATTATAATAGGATGTTTATACCAACCTGTATGTATGTTATTTTGTACATAACTTTATAAATTAAAACCAGAACAGGGGAAGGGAAACTCGAAAAGTGAAACACTGGAAAATACACACAACAAACAGGGTTAAAATATTTGTCACTTTGTATCATGTTTTGCCTAGTTTGTAATGTAAATATTATTTATATAAAAAAAGTATTACTTAAATTAACTGTCGAAACAATTTCAATAGATATGATGTTATTTATTTAAATATTTAACAGATAGACATTGTATGATAAACAAATTGGCCTACTACAGTCATTACTAAAATTTATCATTTATAAAATCAGTAATTTTGTAACAACATTTCTCGACTGAAAGTTTTTTTAGTTTATGTTAATAATAAAGTTTTTTTATTTTTTTTATTAGCTATATTATTATTTAACATACCTTCAGCTTCATCTGTAAACAATCTAATCCGAGAGATAACTACAACCTTGATGTAACACTACGTAGTCACTGAATTTAGTTTTTTTTTTGCAATACAAAACTCACTTTTACTCTACTACACAATTTTTTTTGCCACAGAATAGGAAAAATATTTAGAATCATTAATTACCAAGGAATCGATACCTTCTATATAGAATGTTATATACAAGGTAGTCGTACACTGGAGTTGTGTGGAATACGTACTAGCTAAGTACAGACCGTTCTGAAACTAAAGAGGAAAATATAAATGTCAGAGCCATACACGCCGCACGCAACGTGACCACAAAATCACAAATGTTTATAATAACTATTATTCATTCTGTGCCACAAGCATGTCGACAACGTGACCTACTTGTTTTGTATTGTATGTATACGTTTGTTTGTAACATCGATCTATATGTATTGCGTACGTACGTTTGCAAAGTGAATTTACCATTGATATACCATCAATGTAATTTATTTATTTACCACTGTGGAGATTGAGTTAATTAGGTTTTTGCACTCTCGTGTCGTGTCGAAATTCACTAAACTTGTTATACTTATTAAATTTGTTGTTCTTGATTCAATCAATATTTATTTATTTTATATTTAAACACTTTATAGTACTCATTAAATTTTATTTCATTTCTAATTTCACAAAAACATGAAACAGATTTCAATTCTATACTTCGTTTCGCTTATATAGTTTTATTAATATTTTTATTTCGTTAAATTTTAATTTGAAGCAAACAAAAATAATTTCTATTGCATATTGCATACGTAACTTTTTTTAAATTTTTGTTTTCTTTAATCTTTATTCAGTCAGTGTCATGCTTTTAATTTTTTATTATTCGCCCATCGAGTAGGCTATAGCTTTTAAGACCATACCGCCTGTTCATATGTTTCAATCAGTATCAGCAAGGAAGATAGACTAATAAGAAAATACAATAGTGCGGAACATTAAAGCGTAGCTCGCAAATTTGCTTAAAACTGTATAAACTCAGATGGCACTGTAATTTCAGCGTGCTATAGGTTGTCTCGAATTTCCGTAAGCGATAGACAGATAGCGTACGAAAGGGTTCTACAAATTACCGTAGCGCTAGTATCGTAGTCAAGTTTCGCAACATTTCAAGAGAAGCGTAACTAAATGGCGCTTTTCTTTAGTGAGCGGCACACAACAGCAAACGATATGTTTAATAGTCATCAAATGGACGACTAATGGATAAAAGTGCTAAAAAGGAAACAGTAAGTATAACGTTTAACTTTTTTCTTTTCTTCTGAGAATAGCTGCAAAAAACGTACGCTCATCTCAAACGTAAGTTCATACGCAAGACGAGACGATATGGCCTTAATTGATTTAGCTCGTCCAGTAGATATTTAAAAAAAGTATTTTTTTGACATTGACATGTAAACAAAGTTGCAATAAAAAAAAACATCTCTGATTTGTTCTTTCAAAAGTGACCGTCTTGAAGGTGTACGTAAATGCATATTTTTAATGTTTAATCATTATTTATCGCAATGATCCGACTTATTTATTCCTGCAAATAATAAAATAATGCTACTCACGATGACTAATTTCGTATTACGTTGATATTTTGGTACTGATAGATTTCAAAATTTCAGTGACGGGACATAACCATGGGTCGGGTTATTCGTGCTCAGCGTAAAGGTGCCGGTTCAGTGTTCGTTTCACACACGAAGAAAAGGAAAGGAGCCCCTAAACTCCGTTCTCTTGACTATGCCGAGCGTCATGGATACATCAAGGGTGTTGTGAAGGTTTGAACAAAAACTAACCTATAAGTTACCACCATACAATAATATTATCAACATGCGTGGTATTTGTAAAAGTTCCGCTTTATTATCTAAAATTTTAAGCCAACTAAAATTGTTGCGATTGCACATAGAAGTATTAATACTTAAACCTGACCCCTGTAGTATTTTCTTCCAGTTTATTTTAGCATAGATATTGAGTCTTGCTATCCTATTTCTTTTACTGTGCATTCGTAAACTAGTATATCAAGACACCTACCATACCCTACCAGGGCCAGCTAGTGCTGTCATTTATTTGTCTTCTAAAATTAACCTAATGTGAGACATTTGGAAGAATGTTTCTGCCCCTCAGCTGCTGCTCACCTAAGAAAGTTTTATCCTTATATCTAAAATAATACAACTGATAGAAAATTATGCCAGTGACACAATCGTCTCATAGAACTATACAATGTAGATACTATTATTCATGGTATTGAAGAAGTAAACATTGTCACTTCCCAGGACATCATCCACGACCCCGGCAGAGGTGCCCCACTGGCTGTGGTGCACTTCCGTGACCCGTACAAATTCAAGACACGCAAGGAGCTGTTCATTGCCCCTGAGGGCTTGTACACTGGCCAGTTTGTTTATTGTGGAAAGAAGGCCACTCTTGAAGTTGGTAAGTAAATTTTTAATGTATTTTTCATATTAATCTATGCCAAATATAGACAAGGATGGGTCTTTAACCAGTGTGCGTTGCCAGTGATGACATGTTACTGAGACGTGGTCATTAACTGCTACTGGCCATTTGGAAAAACTCGAAGCAGGAAATGAATAGAGCTATGCTTTGAGTTTCTTTGCATGATAGAATCCAGAATGAGGATATCCGATGAACCACAGTCACCAACGTAGCTGCCAATATTTGCAAGTTGTAGTGGCAATGGGCAGAACATCACTCAAAGAACCGATAACCTATGGCGAAGAAAAGTTCTTGAGTGGAGACCATGAACCGGAAGATGCAGCATAGGTAGTCCTTCCACTAGATGGATTGATGACATCGAGAGTCACGGGCATCCAGTGGATGCAGATGGCAGGCTACATTGAGAGGGTTGCCTATATTCAGCAGTACACGTCTTTTGGCTGGTGATGATGATGATGTCATGATATCATTTGCTGACCAGTTTTATTTATCTTGCTAACCACACTGCTGACCAAAAATATTATAGAGTACTGTAAAATCAGAATGCTATTTGTTTGAATGCACTTTTATTTTCTATCAGTATTGGTTCAGTGGTTGTGATGGGATGTCGGCATGTCACCACGATCATTGCAACATGGTTGAAAGGTCAGCAGATGTTTCCTCTAAACCAGGGGTGTCTAACATACTGCCCGCGGGCCACAATGCGGCCCGCCAAGATTACTAATCCGGCGGTGGTCAAAAGTTGGGTCACTTTAACTTTTTTTGATGAAATATTGTAAAGAACGATGAGTCATTTGTTCGTAAAATAGTGAAACGCTGTTCTTAAAAAAATTACGTCGATCGATCACAATACGACTCGGCGAAAACGTGGACCAGACGACCATATTGGGAAGTCAATAAATCCATGTAATCCAATAAATAAATGATGGACACCCCTGCTCTAAACAGTTTTAATATGACATAAGTCCCGATAGGTATTTTAACCCCCGACGCTAACAGGGGGGCTATACGTTTAACATGCTAATGAACCGAATGGTTTGCAAGGCAACTTGATCTAGAGTGTTCTTAGCTACGATCCAAGGAAATTTGTTCAGCCATTTGAAGATTAGATGAACTCTAATCAAGGGTTTAAAAAAATCTATACTTTTATTAGATTCACCTATAAATATTGAACTAGATAAACAAATAATTTATTCCATGAAGACTATTTAATCTACTTATAATAATTGTTGTATCAATTCTATCTATCTATGTATGTATAAATAAATAACAGATCTTTTACACAGGGTTGAACAAATTGTTTTAAATGTCTCTGGGAAATCTCATCATCATCATCATCAGCCAGAAGACGTCCACTGCTGAACATAGGCCTCCCCCTTTAACCTCCACACTGAACGACAGCCTGCCTTTTGCATCCACTGAATGCCCGCGACTCTCACAATGTCGTCGGTCCATCTAGTGGGAGGCCTCCCTACGCTGCGTCTTCCGGTTCGTGGTCTCCACTCCAGAACCTTTCTTCCCCATCGGTTATCGGTTCTTCGAGCGATGTGGCCTGCCCATTGCCACTTCAACTTGCAAATTTTAACAGCTATGTCGGTGACTCTGGTTCTTTGGCGAATATCCACGTTTCGGATTTTATCGCGCAAAGAAACTCCGAGCATAGCTCTCTCCATTGCCCGCTGTGTGACTCTGAGTTTTTCCAAAAGGCCAACAGTTAAGGACCACGTCTCAGTACCATATGTCATCACTGGCAACACACACTGGTCAAAGACCTTCGTCTTGAGGCACTGTGGTATCTTGGACGAGAAGATGTCACGCAATTTCCCGAACGCTGTCCATCCGAGTTGGATTCTTCGGGCGACCTCTTTGCCTAAGTTGGACTTACTTAACTGAACAATCTGTCCAAGATAGGTGTAATGGTCAACAACTTCGAGAGTATCGTTCCCAACGACCACTGGCACGGGTTCAACATGGACATTGGACTGGGAAATCTAGATCTAGATAAATAAATTATTTGAATTTCATTAGAACTTTGCAAGTATAAAAATTAAATTAGAATCACAATTGTATTAATAACTACCATCTGATGATAGAGCCAGGAAGTGGACAGTTGAACTCTTCAGTGGCACTTAGTATGTCACTTAGGCTGTCTGAAGACCTATGACATGTCTTCATAAATGAATAATGTTTTCAGGCAATGTAATGCCTGTGGGTGCTATGCCTGAGGGTACCATTGTGTGCAACTTGGAGGAGAAGATGGGTGACCGAGGCCGGCTCGCGCGCACCTCCGGCAACTTCGCCACAGTCATCGGACACAACCCTGACGCCAAGAGGACCAGAGTCAAGCTCCCCTCGGGCGCCAAGAAAGTCTTGCCCTCCAGCAACAGAGGCATGGTTGGTGAGTACTAACTAACTAGTCTTTATTTGAATATTGTTGCCCCTGACATCGAATTTATAATTTGATGCCCATGTCTGTCTGATTTCGGAGGCCCCTGATAAATCAACTTCAAAGTGTATTTTTAAAATTAAAAGTTAAGTTAATTTTTAGGGTTAACTTTAGATTAAAAAACATAAACAAAACTATTTCGCAGGGATAAAAAAAAAAAAAAGAAAGTTAATGTACACAACAAAAATTCATAATTCACTGGCAGACTACTCCATCAGTGATACACTGAGTGTTAAGAGCCCTCTCTCATTTTTTTAGGGGAAAAAGCAGATATCTGGATTGTTTGTGTTCTATCAAATAGAAAAAAATATTTTTGTATCTATAATTTTCTTTGCTTTGCTAAACCTGTTATTTTTAAGAAATGAAACATAAGCAAACATAACACAAGTCTATTATAATCCTGTATGCATTTGCTTCTTTTTAGTAAAATAATATAATCAAACTCTTTGCATGTTAAAATATTGTGTGCACAAGTTAATCATAGAAGACTAAAATTTGCCACGAGTTTTGGTAGAAGTGTATTCTTAAATAAATAGACACATTCAACAATACCTCGTATGAGAACAATTTTTAATAACGATATATGACTAAAAGACAATTTTTTTAAAATTATTATGTTGGTAAGGCTGTACTAATTACGGAATGATGTTTTTCTACTTACCTACTCTGATAATCTATGATTACACAAGAGGCTCTTTCTGACTGCACTAAAAATTATAGAAAAGTAGTATGTAATTAAATATGAAAATTAAAGCTAATTATAATACTTCAGGTATCGTTGCCGGCGGTGGTCGTATTGACAAGCCCATCCTGAAGGCTGGTCGTGCGTACCACAAGTACAAGGTGAAGCGTAACTGCTGGCCATACGTGCGAGGTGTTGCCATGAACCCCGTGGAGCATCCTCACGGTGGTGGTAACCATCAACATATTGGTGAGTATCGAACCCTATTTTCATATGTTCTCATGTCATCATGCATACATTGTATTTATAGCTAATGCAAATTGCAATTTTTGTGAGTAAGAGTTAGCGAGACTGTGCCCTAAAATAGAACACATGTAACTGTATGATGTAGTGCCCACAGCAAACTGAAAGTTCTGTGTTGTACAGCACGCTCAAGTCTGCTGAAGAATTGGGGGAACTCTTTTTTTCAGCTTAAGACTTGCATTAGCATTATCAGGTCTAATAAAGATGTTGATTTAAAAATTGTTGTGAAGTAACCCTACTGAGAATCTATATATAAATCAAAATTGTTTGTTCTTTTCTCAATTGCATTTTGCACTTTTCCAGGTAAGGCGTCGACGGTGAAGAGAGGTACCTCCGCTGGTCGCAAGGTCGGTCTCATCGCCGCGCGCAGGACCGGAAGAATTCGTGGTGGCAAGACCGACACCAAGAAGGAGGCGTAAACATATTTCTATTCCAAATAAAAACACAAAACCAATGTCTATTTCATTCATCATATTTAAATTTACCTAACAAATTGTTGATGCAAAAAGGGTACAAAATGTCCATTATTTAGTGGATTATCCAAGGTTGGTATTACGTGTATTTGTAGTACATAGCTACTTTTAATAAAATGTATTTTATGCACTGATGATTAAAATTTTGCTTACAGGATCTGTAAATTTGCTGAGTAATGGGTACTACAACATTTATGCAAAGGAACCAGCATAACTTGGTAAGTAACCTTATTTATATTATAAAATAAATCGTAGCTACTTAAAACTGCTCCATAGTTGAATCAAAGCAGATGATTTTACTTACTCATAATCTGTGACTATGGGTAAAATACCTCTAGTCGACCAGTTTGTCTGGACTATTTGGTTAATGTTGGTGTGGGTCAATACATAATTACAGGCTGGCTGCATAACTTGATAACTTGCCTGTGACACCATAGTGGTGTGGGGCAAGAAGACATCAGGGATTGCGTGAGGAGTGGGACACCCACTCCCGATTCCTTGTCTTCCCTTCTCAATTATTTTTGTGGTCTGGTCGATATCAATTATGCAAACGGACCTACAGCCACATTTCTCCTTGCTATGGGTTGGTTGCCTTCGAATTCGTAAAGCTAACTTGACATGATGATTTCTACTTACCTACTCTGATTGTTTATGATTACACATAGAGGCTCTTTCTGAAGATTAACACAAATATTTTCATCATCCTTTTTTAAAAAACGTCATTAAAATACCATTTACTTTTTCAGGTTAACTGTCGAAGCAAAAGCTGCGTGCGAGGTCTCTGGCCAGTCCAACAGTTTCTGTGATAGGTAAGATACTTTTAAACCTTGAAAATGTAGCCAGCAATCGCTTTACAACAGGCAAGGCGGCGGTTAAACGCAACATCTGGACACTGAATAATTCAGCATGAAATCGCAAAAAGCTTTGCACACTGATCTCAAAACTTGAATATAAAGCTGACCCAGATGATAAACCAACCTCCATACTGCAATAAATGAACATGGCACTGATGAAAAACTAACCTCCAAACTGCAATAAATGAAGATCATACTAATGAAAAACTAACCTCCAAACTGCAATAAATGAAGATTGTACTGTTGAAAAACTGGCCTCCATACTGCAATAAATGAAGATGGCACTGGTAATTAACTGATCTCCAAACTGCAGTAAAAGAAGATGGCACTAATGATTATTATTTTGTCATACAATATTTTAGATGTTGACAAGTTGATGTTTGACATGATGATTTCTACTTACCTACTCTGATTGTTTATGATTACACATAGAGGCTCTTTCTGAAGACTAACAGAAATATTTTCATCATCCTATTTTAAAACCGATAAATAAAGTTCCCTTTGCTTTTTCAGGTCAACTCGACTGATGTCCAAGCAAGAGCTATATGAGGTCACGCCAGTTCAACATTTCCTTGATTGGTAAGTTGAATATCAATAACCTTTGAAAATGGATATGCAACAAAATGCAATAAAAAAAATTAAGGTAATAGAAATCCCAAACTTTTCAGTCAAAACTTGCTAGACTGAGCTTTTCAAACTACAGTAAATAAAGATAGCACTAATGATAAACTGACCTCGAAACTGCAGTAAATGAGATTATAAAACACTAGCCGTCCGTCCCAGCTTCGCACGGGTATAGATTATAGCCTATGTCACCCGGGGATAGTGTAGCTTCCCGTCAGTGATAGAATTTTCAAATCAGTTCAGTAGTTTCGGAGCCTATTCAATGCAAACAAACAAACAAACAATCAAATCTTTCCTCTTTATAATATTAGTATAGATGTTTAACGTGTTCTGTGTGTCTGTCTTGTGGCATCATAGGTAGGTACCCAAATGACTGAATCGATTTTTTTATTTAAATTTTTTGTTTGAATAGTGATATGGTCAAGAAAGTTCTTAGTTTTGATTCAAGTAAATCAGTTCAGCCGTTTTTAGAGTATAAGATCTTTTATCGGAGATTTAAAAAAAAAAAAACAATTTATGCTTGTTTATCATCGAGATACAATACATATAGAGTCACAATCGAGACAAAAAAAAGCGAACCAAAACTCTGCGCACGCTACGAATTGCGCCTACTTTTTGGTTAGTTACAAGGTAACCGCGATCTGACTACAACGCCGCGCGAAGCCAGAGCTACGATGGCAGCAGACAACTAACGTTGAATACTGCAGTGACATAACGTCTAAATTGGAGTAAATGTGGCATTGTGAAGTATATAATTGATACAATGTAACTACAATAACGCTCGGACGTTTTTTTGACTGTTTTCACTGAGAGATTGTGACTCAATAGGTATTGTATCTCGATGTTGTTTATACAATATTTTAGAGGTGACAAGTGGATGTTTGACATGATGATTTTTACTTACCTACTCTGATCAGTTATGATTACAAAAGAGGCTCTTTCTGAAGATAACTATTACACTTGCACAGTAAGCTAAGTGAGGCAGGTAAATTAAATAGTTCTTTAATTTTATTGCAGGTATAAGTCAGCTGGGTCAAGTGCCAAGAAGCCAAAACTTCCAAGCAGTTCAAGATTGAAGTGAGGAAGATAAGTTTCAATTTAAAAGATCCCATTTAAAAAAATCGAATGTGTGTCTTGTTTGAGTAATTAAAGGTGCCAAAGTATATTTTTGTTTCATTATACGCTCATTCTACTAAAATCCATTGTTAAGATCCATTGATGGATCTTTTTGCACCTTTGTCTACTTTATCCATTATTTTTCACAATGTGGATTTTTTGAACTAACAAATCGATTATAAGGACGAGAATCCATTAATAATCGTGCCAAAAAACAGATGCAATCTTTTTTTATCAATACTTCCAACTTCCGTGGCTGAATCATAGATAAATATTCGGGACATTTTTGCACACCAACAACAAATTTTTGTAACGTTTCACATCAAAAAGTCGCCGCTGGGGGAAAATTCCTCTAGCAGTGTTTTTTGCAAATACAGTGTAAACTCTTTATAACGAAACTCGAGAGACTGAGCATTTTTTGTCGTTATAGAGAGTTATCGTTATATGGAGTGAACAAAAAAACAAGCAAATTAACAAGAATTTTCGTCAACACTAATCGCTTTCCGTTTACTGTCCATGTTAACAGTTTCAAAGTAGGTTTACGACTGATAATACGATAGGTACCCAGTATGATTGGTCGAAGACCATCACTTCCGAGAAAACAATGCGTCATACTGCACGTGTTCAAGGCAATTAAGGATAACAAAAGCTAGACCGACCTCGGATGTTTCGGAGCTTCAAAGTCTTTTGTTACCTGATATCATAAACAATAATACCGATAATAAATATTTACTGTCTAAAAATATGAACACATTTCTTCGTAATAGAGAATGGCGTATCGCTATAAAGAGTGTTTCAATATGAGGGTTTTAACGCAAACCAACCAAGTTGGGCTCACTTCAACGTAACAGGGAGTTTATTGTTATAAAGGATAACGTTATAAAGAGTTTACACTGTATCTCAAAAACGGCTGAACTCTAATTTAAAATTGTCATACACATTTATAGGACGTCATGAACTAAAATATACTCGGCTGGAATTCGATACTCCCGCTGGGAGTATAGCGCACACCGTAATATTTATATTCTCTTTGGCGCACACGAGAAAGCTCGGGTGAGCCTACAGATCTCGATTTTTTATACAAAATCTATAGGTTAACCTTACATATAGGTATGTTCACATATTGGTAGGAGCTATGCTCGGAGTTACTTTGCGCGATAGAATCCGACGTGTGGATATTCGCCAAAGAACCAGAGTCACCGACATAGCTGTTAAAATTTGCAAGTTGAAGTGGCAATGGGCAGGCCACATCGCTCGAAGAACCGATGGGAAATAAAGGTTCTTGAGTGGATACCACGAACCGGAAGACGCAGCGTAGGTAGGCTTCCCACTAGATGGACCGACGAAATAGAGTCGCTGGCATCCAGTGGATGCAAAATGCAGGCTGTCGTCCAGTGTGGAGGTTAAAGGGAGTCTTCTCACAAAGTGGACGTCTTCTGGCTGATGATGATGATTCGTTCGTCAAAGTTGTGTGAGAAAATTAAATGAATTGTGTAAGTTGATACATCATTTAATTCAAATCTTAACAAAAATATATAACAATCTTAAAAAGATTCGTTCTTATTAGCTATGCCATCTATGCTGAATTCCGATATATCTAATTCACTGTCGTCCTTTTCAGTAACTTTCCTCGGTTTTACGAACGCTTTATGATTAACAGTTTGCATCCCATCGGAATCGTCAAGGATCGAGCTGCCTAGACTGGTGTTGCTTCCTCCAATACTTGGCACCCGAGGTATGGGCCCTGCGAGAATATCCACGCCGCCAATTATCGCAGAGGAAGGAGTCTCGTTCCGCCGGGCCAACTGCGATTCTATAGTTTGCTTCAACTCAGCTATTTTCGGACTGGTACGTGTATTTATTTGAATCTTGGTGTCATTCTTCAACGGTTCATTTTCAATGCTGTAAATAAGGTTTTATAAGCTAAGTTGTAAGCCATACATGAACTGACAGAATATAAAGACTTAGATGGAAGGACTTAAACAACTTTCTGGCTGGTCTGAATGATCAAGTATAAAAGTGAACTTTTGTAGTTTGCGCCTAACAATTAAATCACGGGAACTTGAAAGGTCTATTTAAAACTTACCTAGAAATATCCCACTCGTCCCCATCAAGATTTACCAATCCCAATTCATATTTCTCATTGCCATCACTTTTCTCAGTGATACTTTGCGATGGGGACGCACTAACGGACTTCATTTGAATAGCATCCATGTCGAACAAGACTTTCTTTTTATTTAGAGAAGACATTGAAGAAGCATTTTTGAGAACGCCCTTGGTCTGTTTTACAGTTTGAATGTTTTCATCAGAAAACGTTTTTTTAATTGGAGTGTCTGTTATAGATTCCACATCTTCGCTACTGTTCTCATTGTTATAGTTTTCTAATTTTTTTGCATTTATTTCCACTTTAGTTTCTGATAGGTTTGTAGCTGATTGAGTGCGCGTGAACAAGTCACCATTTTCAACTGTGTATTTGCGTACTGTATTACTCAAATTCGTATCTGCAGAAGCTGGTCTTCGTGCAGGAGATTTGATCAGATTTTCGATAGATTTTGAGGTGTCTGATACTACAGCCGTGTTATAATACTTGTGGTCACTTTCATTTGACTCTTCTTCGGAACCAAAATCCAAAACGTCTTTCTTTAGGTCTTTCTTAGCAGGTTGCTTTGGGTTACTTTTTTTTAAGTCAACTCCTGTTTTAATGTCGTGATTTGGTTTGGATTTCAGTTTGATTGAGTTTGTGTTATGTTGTTTATTTTCGTTCTGGATGCGTTTCTCATTTGGATTTCGTACATTCACCGGGCTCTCTGGTGCGGAACTTGGTGGAGTAATTAGTAGAATCATTGCTCTTTTGGCTACATCCGAGTTTGCAAATTTTCGTTTCTCTTTGTTGTGTTCGTTTATCTTTACTAGAGACAATGCTTTAGATTTTACGTTGGAGATCACTGATGTTAGACTTCGAAATGGCTTGTTTACTTTATTAGGAGAAACATATTCATGTATGGCATTATCTTCTTTGTTTGAAATTGATATATTTGAATCCAAGAATGCAATAATACTATGTCGAACTTTTTCATAGCTTTGATTTTTCTGAAATACAAATAGAATAACATAGAACAATAATTGTAAAGAGACCTCGGTGACAAATTCATCCGCAAAAAATTATACCAGTACGAACTTTTATTTTTGCTTCATGTAGTTGCTGTAGTTCATGTCGTTGTTTATGGAAGACATTTCGAGGTAGCCTGCATTTTAGGGGATCCACCCCAAACGATACCAGTCGATTATTTACTTCTTCTGTTAACTTAGCTCTTACTACTCTCATAGGACTGCAATCAAATTAAAACTTTAAGTAGTGGTACTTAAGTCAGTTGGACGTCGACACGTCGTTATCTAAAACGTTTACTTACCTTCCAGATTTAATAGGAGTAGTTTCTTTTAAGGCTTTTGTAATAACTCTGTTTTTGTCATTATTTGCTTTGGGCATTATATTTTTTGTCACCTTATTAAAATCATTTTGTGCATGAACTGTAGTACGGTTTCTTTGTTTCGGCTTTGGAGGTTCAAGTTTAAAGATTTTCGAGTTAGAAATTCTAATCGGAGAATTATCAACTTTTTTATCATTTTTATGAACCGTATGAACGGGCTTATTAATTTCTTCTGAAGGCGTGCTTGATGATTCAGAAGAAGTCGAACTAATAGAGCCCATATTAAGAAGTTCTTGTGCTTCTTTATGTAAATTTTCAAGTGTATTGAGATCTGTCATTTGCTTCATATTGCTGCTTGGCTTTTTATTTTCTGAGTTTTTCACGTGATTGACTTTGTGATTTTTAACATGATTTCCCTGAAAAAAATATGTATTAAAATATTAGACACACCAGTTCACACCACATTAGACACACCACATAATACTGTAATCATACCACAATAAGATCATCAGTTGACGTCATAACAGTTTCAGAAGCTTTCCGATTAGTACTTTGCTGCAGCAAACTTTGTAACTGTTTGGCCCTTTCTTTTTGCTTTTCAGCTAAAGCACGGGATTCTTTAGCGTCTTTGGCTACATTATTCAGTTTTTGTAATAAAGTCTCATATTGCTTGGACTGGGTTTCAGCTCGCTTGGACCAAAATGATATTTGAGCTTCAGTCTCTTTGTTTTTCTCTACTTCCTCTTTATGCTTTTCTTGTTGCTGAAAATTGTTCTCTACTGTATTTTAAAACTGTATGTATTAAAATTCTAAGAAATTATTTAATAAACACAGAATATTCTATATTACATAGTGGTTTGCTCAATACTTACCGAATTAGATAATGCTTGTTTAAATTTCAAAATTTCTATTCCTTGCTCTTTAATAGTATTTTTTAACTGTTCTACAATTTTATTCTCCATAGGCTCAGATTTAGAAGCTTCTTGTTTTTCTTTGATAGAGTTAATAGTCTCGAAAATCTGAGTTCGTAGATCATTAATTTCTTTATTATACTTTGCATGTTCTTCTGTTTTCCATTGTTCAAATTTATTTAGCAAATATTCTTCAGTATTAGTTGAAACTTCAGCATCTTTAACATTCTTCTGAGCTACTGTCTTTATGTTCTCGGCTGCTTCTGGAGGTGTATTATTTACTACTTGTACTGGCGCGGTATTGTTCTTATTACTTGCATTAGCAATAGCCTGTTCCATCTCTTTTAGTTTAGTTCTAAGTTCCATAATTTCTGCGTTCATCTTTGCATTTTCATTGTTTTGTTCAGTAATCTGTTTTTCTTTTTGTGGAGTTTCCAAAACTTCTGCGTGGCGTCTTGCTATGTGGCTTTGTAGGTATAGTTGATTCAAAAATACTTTGTCACAGTAGCTGCATTTATTATGCTGAAGTACATCTGCATTGGAAGTAGATGGGAAAATACCATCACCTTTGTTGGATAAGGTTTTTAGAATCATTGCGGCAATGTTATCATTGCCATAAGGTAGCGGAGTTTTGTACGAATGCCTTGTTCTTCTCTTGAGTTTTCTAAGTTCTTCCTCTCTGTCTTGAAGCTGTTTCTTGGTTGCATCCAGTTCCTGAAATTGTTCAATTGAAATTATGACTACATTTATGTTTCTCGATCTTCGAAGAACCTATTTGTCGGTTACCTGAGCAAGGGAAGTTATTTCTTCTCTAAGAACGTAAACACTGCGATCCAAATAGTGGCGACAGAACTGCTGATATTCAACTGCCAGTTGCGCCAAACGAAATATCTTCATTACACCTTCGTCCAGAATACGCACATCAAATTCTGATTCAAAAACACAGTCCAGAATCTGAAAGTAAAATAGATACTAACAGTTCAAAAAATGATATCCTATAATCTTCGTTACATAACTTACATAATAAGTAAGTTAGATAGATAGGTGCGATATAGTAATTTTTAAACTTTCGCGATTTGAACACACGTTTTAAATGTTTATCGGGACTTGTCACGAATTATCCTATTTAGTTAAAAATAGGTACCTTTCGCTCGAATGATGTTGAGGTATGATATGATGATAAATGTATTACTGGAAGAGTACTTACCTCTTACCTAATTTGGAATATAGATTCTTACCTCGTAAATTTTTTTAAGGCAAGGCTTCACGATTCTCAATTTAATATTATGTATATTCAAATGTGGCGTGCATTGGGAGAGGCCTAAGTATGTCCAGCAGTGGACTGATTATGATAATGATATAAATATTGTACAAATTTTGGCTTACTCACGTCATTGAGGTGCTGCTCAATAAGTACAAACTTTCTTTCCCTGATAAGACTGTCTAAATCTATTAACTCTGAAAAAAAAATGTTTTTGTTACTATTGCATTGATTGCACATGTCAACTGTGCAGTTTGAGAAAGAAACTAATGAACAGAAAGTATAAAGTTCTGTTTTACTTACTTATTTTGTTCCAGTCTATATGAACCCTTGGTCGATGTGTGTTAAATGTAAACCCAGATTCTTCGGCTAATCTAGGGAAGTGGTGGTGAAGTTCGTATGAGGTTTTATACGCCATACTTCGAACTGTCCTCAGTTCGATTCAAGTAATAAAATAAGCACCGTGTTTAAGCCATGCGGTTGTGGTAAAAGCAGGCAAAATTATTATACGAAAAATTACTTTAAAATATTATCATTACATTGTATTGTTGACATAATTAGCCGCGTGTTTTGATGTCTGTGTTGCTAGGCAACCATTGTATGTAACACGCATGCGTTTGTTACCTCGTTGCCACTAAAAAATCCATGGTGAAATTATACGTAGGTTTTATTGCAAATAATGTGTACCTATCATAATGTGTGTGTGTGTGTGTGTGTGTGTGTGTGTGTGTGTGTGTGTGTGTGTGTGTGTGTGTGTGTGTAACCTATTCTGTCTGTGTATTCTGTGACCTTGTGTACCTTACAGCCGCACTCAGAGACGTTACTTAAGTTAAGGAATACTTAAAATTGCTCTGTCAACTTCTCGTTTGCGGAAATTGTCACACATGAAAACGAGACAGAGCAATTTTAAGTATTCCTTAACTTAAGTAACGTCTCTGAGTGCGGCTGTTAGTCTTTGAGTATTAAAGACTAATTTTGTCATTGGGTTTAGGATGGTGTATCTGTGGGATGGTGTATTACCATAGTGTGGGGTTTTATAGTACTAACAGACGTTTGGATTTGGCTGACGGACCGCCGTCCAACCAAGTCCGTCTCGTCTGTTGACTATAGGCACTACTTTTACTACTATTACCTACCTACTTATGTTTTGTATACAACAAGGAATATAATATACTGTATAGTGAGTGTATACAATGTGCCTCTCGACTCTCGATAGGATTTTTTTAGTAGAGCCAGTAATAATCTTAGATATACATATATGTAAGGTAGTTACATTCGTCAAAGGTAATAATGAAGGCGTTGGTTGGTAAATAAAATGCACGAAGTACATTTTTTAATGTGGCCAGCTACCACTTTGCTCATCATAAATATCATCTTTATTAGTACATGATACAGCGCTAATCTACTTGTCTAAGTCTATGGGAGCAGTCTCATAGGAAGGGGGCAGCCTGACGACACGTTGAAGCTTAGTTTTTTTTTGTATTTTTATCGTGCCGCCGACCGATGTTTACAAGCAAGGTATAAGAAAAGTGTGCAGCATTCAACTTGACATAAAACGTGAACTCAAAATATGCAACGATTTCAAACTACGAAGGAACATCGAATACATACGCTGAATATTTTGCAAGCTTACGTTCTGTGCTCAAGTTTTACTTTGTACAATGTAAATGTTGAGTATAAAAATAATAAAGATCATCGCTTCGGCAGAATCCTGTGTCCCGTGATCGGTGCTATGGTCGATCGTCGTGAGATAGCCAGGGCTAGGAACTCTAGGCGGCTGGCTTTTCCTCGGAGACCGCGGTGGCGCCCGAGGCTACGGAGCCACCATCGTCCGTTGAGGGTCCACTGCACGCCAGCGCAGGGAATCGCGCGTAAAGCGCCAGCTGGTACTTAGGGTGGCTGCAACAAACATGGTCATCAACTTCTGCCCCACATATAAGTAACTAGCAATGCACCCCGGGTGCTTCGCACGGGTGTAGGTAAATCTTATTTTTTTACACCTTGGGTTACTTTATTGGAGTTCACTGTTTTAAACTATCACGGTTGTTCACTAAAGTTATAAGTATGATTATTTACGGGATATTTACCGTGGTAAGGTTGTGGAATAAGCTCCCGATATTTCACAACCTTGCCACGGTAAATATCCCGTAAATAATCATATAACTTTATTATTGGAGTTTTAGTAAGGAATAAGAAAATTTTTTTTTTTTTAATATGGCCTATGTCACCCGGAGATAGTGTAGCTTCCCAACAGTGAAAGAATTTTTCAAATCGGTTCAGTAGTTTCGGAGCCTATTCAATACAAACAAACAATCAAATCTTTCCTCTTTATAATATTACTAGCGACCCGCCCGCCCGGCTTCGCACGGGTGTAATTTACGTGCGAAGCCGGGGCGGGTCGCTAGGTATATATATATATATATATATATATACCTTCCTTGAAAATGTATCTAACTGATGGTGAAAACCGCATCAAAATCCGTTGCGTGGTTTAGGAGGAGTTAGCGGCCATTCAGACAGACAGACGCGGAAAGCGACTTCAATTTATACTATGTAGAGATTAGTATAGATTATAGTATAAATATACCTAGCTCATAAAATATCTTCGTTATAAGTTTCATACCTGATACCATATACAATCGGGTTATAGACGGCGTTAGCTTTAGCGAAAAGCGATCCCCAGATGGTGGCGAGGGGGCTGATGTTCATGCTCTCAAACACGCCCGCGTAGTTGATCACCAGATATGGCGTCCATGCCATGAACCACAGCGAAATGGTCATCAGTGCTACCTGCATACAATATTATGGTTAGGATTTTGCGAAGTCGTCGAGCAATACATATATATATTAATACTAGCTGCGCCCCGCGGTTTCACCCGCGTAGTGATCAAAAAATGGTGATGTTGATGGTTATGATGAAAAGTAGCCTATGTCACTCTCTGGCTCTTGAACTATACCCATGCAAAAAATCAGGTCGATCCGTCGTTCCGGTGTAGCGTGAAAAATGAACAAACATCTATAGGTACATACAAACTTTCGCGTTTATAATATTAGTAGGATTTGTTTGACAATTGTCACGTAAAACAGGTACACAGGTACATATAGTAAAATGATTGATTTACAAATAAAAATAATTTTAATCTTATTGGGCCCTACACAGTTTTAGAAAATTATTCTAATTATGTATTATCAAAATGTATTACCTACTAGGAAACGGTTAATAATATTTTAGCTGAAGTGTCTGCTTAAAGTGACATATTATAAATGAATTGCATGACTGTACTAAAATATTATCAGTTGGATCACGGGGACTTGTAAAGTAACCCGTGCTTCACCCAGGTGGAGAACCTAGGTGGAGAACCTAGGTGGAGCACTGGTCCGACCCCGTATGTTGGTGGTACCTTGGCCAGTTTGCACTCGGCGCTAGTGTTGGCGGCTTCAGATGATCTAAGAGACGCCACGTTCATTTTCTTAGCCTGTTCCCTCATGCCCCTCTCGTGAGCGGCTACGACCTGCGAATAACCAATTATGTAGATACTAGCTGCGCCCCGCGATTTCACTGGCGTAGTGATGCAAAATGGTGACGATGATGAAAAGTAGCCTGTCAGTCTCCAGCCCTTGAACTATACCCATGCAAAAAATCAGGTCGATCAGTTGCTCTGTTGCTGCGTGAAAGAGGAACAAACAAACTAACACACCGACAAACACTTTCGCATTTATAATATTAGTAGGTATATGATATGATGTTTAAAATATATTATATTAGTAGGTACCTATATAATATATATTTAAAATGTAACTCCACGGACACCAGGGTCCGTGATTTTTATTAAACTTAACTAGGTACAGTAATTTTATTAACTTTAACGAATTTACTTTAGTTATTCACAATACTTACTGGGAGCGGAAAGTTAGTAAGTAGCAAGTATATTAATGCGGCAACACCCCTCTTTAAGAGGGAGGCCTTTGTCCAGCAGTGGATTTTTAATGGCTGCTGATGTACCTAAGTATATTAATTAGGTATATTAAAATAAATAGTAGATATGCATTAAGGGAATAAAGCAGTGTCTTACATCGCGGGCGGCATATTGAACCCCGAGGGTAGCGAGGAAGTTATATAGAGTCCTGAGTGAAGCGAGAGGTTCAAGCTGCCTCCAGCATACTCTACTTTTCACACCTTCTGCGAGACAATAAAAAGCCAGGTTTCACTGAAAATCACAGCACCAAACACCGTCGTTTGTTTCACATTCTTTGTAAACGCACCTTTTTTTATTTATTTTTTAGTTCCGGCTTATGGTGGCTATTTCGATTTTCGAACAAACCTCTTTACAATGCCATATGGGCATTTATTTACTTCGAGTGTTCCACGAGTTTCCACACGAATTTGGCGTTCCAAATTCAAATCACTTTATTCCCCAGGGAGTTTAATACAACTTTATATCCCTTTACGTCGAGGTTGCATGATTTATATAATTGGAAATTTTCGAGCAGGTGGTGTGAAAAATAAAATATTAGTAGGTAGCTCATTTTACTGGTCTGTCGACATTCTCACCTGTACAATGAAGGTGTAAGAGTAGATGATAAGGAAGAGAGGCAAGAAATAGACGAACACAGAGTAGACAAGGATATAACTGCGGCTTAGCCACTCCTTGCTCAAGTAGTCGGTTCCACACGCGGTCATGTTACCTTCTGGGACGTACCTGTATAGAAAATGTGGTATGACTTTAATAAGGCGTGGACGACAATAAAAAAAGTGCATAAACATGTCAAGTATAAATATAAATATTCGGGTAATTTTTGCACACACGGTCATCTGACCCCAAACTAAGCAAAGCTTGTGATATGGCTGCCAGAGACTGATATACATACATATATAGTTTTAAATACATACTTGAATAGATATTAACAACCAGATATAGAACAAAAACAAATGTTCATCACATAAATGTTTGTCCTAGGTGGGAATCGAACCCACGCCCCCAAGCTCAGAAGTTAGGTTCACTACCATCTGGACCAACGTGCTATCAAGTATGATAAAAATTGTAAATGGTTTTTACCTATTCCAACCGAAAAATGGAGCAAGAGTCCAACCGGCAGAGAAGATCCAGATGCCGACAATCCGAAGTAGAGCTCCATTGATACTCATTGGCTTTGCAGCTATACCCTTGACGATAACGTTGTAGCGATCGAAAGCAATCATTGTCATTGTCCAAATCGATGTACAGCCAAATAGCGATCCACAACATGCGTAAACTTCACAGGCGAATGGACCTACAAAATAACAAACATTACAATACAAATTTGGATCTAATACATCGAGATACAATTCCTATTGCGTGATACCTATACCTACAGTCACAATATCTCAGTGAAAGCAGTCAAAAAACGTACGAGCGTAATTGTAGGTACATACATTGTATCAATTATATACTTCATCATCATAATCAGCCTTTTAACAGTCCACTGCTGGACTTTTAGCTTACCCCTGAAAGGGTGATATACCTACTTCAAAATGGCACATTTATTTTACTCCAATTTAGACGCTTGCATAGTCTTAGTTGTCCGCTATGTCATCGTGGCGCTGCCATCGCGTGGCGTTGTAGTCGGATCGCGGTCACCTTGTAACTAACGAAAAAGTCGGCGCAATTCGTAGCGTACGCCGAGTTTTGGTGCGGACATTTTTGTGGCACGACTCTATATGTATTGTATCTCGATGATCTAACTTCAACGATAAAATATAATTAACATACCCCACACCCAAGTTTCGTAGTAACAGTTAACGACCATAGGAGGAGCCATCGCAGACATCATCAAAAAATCGGAGAACGCAAGATTAACAACAAGCAGGTTGGAGGGGGTTTTGAGATGCTGCAAAAAATTACAACACGATTAAAAAAAACACTGAATTCTGTACGCTTAGTCCCAGAGTTGATAGTTTTCGAATTTTTTTTCGTTTTCGTATTGTTCTACACATTTTAGTAAAGCGCCTCTATCGGAAACGTGGAGGAACTAAAATCGGTAGTAAGCGGCGGTATAGATTGCTTCACTCTAATAAGAAAAAAGTTTTTGAATACCTTTTAGCCCAGCAATGTATAGAACAATACGAAAACGAAAAAAGTTTTCGAATACTATCAGAACTTGTACTAAGGGTACAGGAAGGACTAAACATAATTACTATTAATAGTAGTTGAACTGTAAACCTTAGTTGTCATGAAGATGTAGACAACCATGCCGTTGCCGCTGATCGAGATAAAGCCAAGGACGCCGATAGTGAAACCCAGTAGACCGTGCCACAATGGGTTCATAGGGGGAAATTGATACCTGGAAAATTATTAATGCTTAGAAAAGACAGTTAGAGATCACGAAAATCACGTCCAGTAATTAAACAGGCGAGTTGGCGGCCAAGCGCAAGTCTATTTATAATTTAAAAAAAAAAACCTCACCAGTGGGGATCAATCATGTGGAGCATATCTGGCGAGACCATGTCGACGACGGTTTGATTGGCGGCTCCGTAGGCCGCCATCTGGCCACCCCACGCCTGCATCGCGGCCATACCCGGGCCGGGGTCCAGGCTGCCGATCGTCATCTTCACTGCTGCAACCAGTCAACCTGCGAACATGCACCTCTCCACACTGACAAATTTCACCAAGCACTTGAGTTGACCTGAATCTCATTCAAACGTCTCGATATTTACTTAGGAGTTCCAGGGGAAGGAGAGTAGCGAGATGGTTATCACAAAAGAACTGAAGAAAATCGTTGCACGAACTACTTCAGTCTTTGTAGCGTGTACCCGATCCCGTGACTTCGGGAGTCGAGACTGCGGAGAGCACTCGACTCTTTTCCCACGGCCGAGCCTTTTATAAGAAAGTTGAGGATTAGGAGCATCGTCATAAGAAACAAAATCGATATTTATAATTAAATAAGATGCTCACCTATAGGAATTGCATGCACGTCTGAGAAGGTGCATGCGTTTACCTATAACGGTTTTTTTAAGTTTGCCTTCTTGAATTATCTGGTGTTATTTTTAAAGATAAGTAGGCATTGTGTTGTTTTAGTAGGTACCTGCCGTAAAAAGTAAGTAACCTAAGGTATTTAATAGGTTGTTACTCTCGATAGTAGTAGCAGCACAAAATAAATAGGTACAGAAGGCCGGCTTCAGCTCACCTTGGGTTTAATAACCTACGCGCAACTGTATAGCGCTACGGCTAGCAAAGCAACTACAAAGATACCTATAGTGTTCTGTAAAAAGTTTAGATTTGGGAGTATCAATTAGATACAATTTATTATGTTTATTTCTAATAGAAAATGGTAACAAAGTCCGAAAAGTATTTTCGTAAATTACGGCACACATTAAATGTCTCCTCTGTTTTGTATTAACTCCATTTATTTGTATTCTGTATTATAGTTAGTAAAAGTAGTAAGTTATTAAAGTTGTAAATACATGTACTTAGTATGTTATGTCCCGTAATTATTAATTGTCTTTTTATTACTAATTTTGTTGTAAAAGGTATATTGTGTGAGTATTATTTTATACCTAGTTAGAATTATATTTGTTTTAGTGTACCTACATAAAAACGCTCCAATCACCGTTCAAATTTGTGCTCACCGGACATTCTCCTTCGTATGATGGTCTATTCCAATACGTTGCATTGGCGAAATTGTGGTGGCTCCTCCACAAAAGAAGCCATAAGAGTTGAAGCTGTTGAAGTTGAATTATATTGCCAAAGCGCAGGCACTCACGACTGGCGTTTGAACAACTTGATGCGAGATCGTTGTACACTTGTACGCGTCTTTGTGTGCGTGCTCTTCTTAATGCTCGTAGGCCTTCTGTACCTATTTATTATGTGGTAGCAGACAGCATTACTTATTGGCAACGTAAGATTCTTGTATTCGAGAATTTTAAGTATTGGGCAAAGGAAATAGGGATGTAATTGTTTTGGCGCCAACGTGGAAAAAACATGTCGCTTCTTTGTATTATTTTCCAAAACTAGTGTACAAATGAGTGTTAATGTGTAATAATATTGGATTGTTATTTATTTAAGTGTTCATGAATGTACTCGTGTGAGAGCGAAGTGATATAATGGAGTAAAACTTGTAATTTCATGTTGAGTCTAAAACTCCGTGAGAAAAAAAACTAGGTAGGTACGTACTTATGTATGACAGTAAAACACGGAAGACGAGGCAGTATGGCCTTAATGAATGTAGTCTGCTGGAAATGAGCAAAAAAAATATGTATACCGCTTATTTTGCTTACGGGACATCACAATTTGAAAACGCATTTTGAGGGTAGTTTGTCTATTATCAGATAAAAATATGTTGATAAATTAGATAAAGATAAAAGATAAAGATAAAGATTATTTATTTGCACAAAACACGAGTATTATACACACATTTAAAAACGCATGCACAATAGGTGGGTTAAAATATTAGTCACTTTGTATCATGTTTTGCCTAGTTTGTAGGCGTACAAATCTAGAGAGAATTAATGCTTCAATCTGATAAACTCGTTAATATAATTGCAAAGTTTCAGTTCGTTAGGACCACTGAAAATAAAATAAAATCGTTTAGATTCTCTTTTCTCTGATGTAGTTATTAGGTTAAATGAATTAGTTATTAGGTTAAATTATTATTATGATTCTGCAGTTATAATAGATTCCTAAGATTTTTTTTTATCCATTCTATACAACATGGCAACATATTCATTGGCCCCGTTGTACTTATTTTGGTCGTCATTTTCTTATGAATATTTTTTTCAGGTCACCCTTGCAGTAAAGTTCTTATGGCTGCTCCAGTACTTCACTAATATGGTTATGAAGGCAGTAAGAACTAGGTAGGAGTTAACCTAACAAGATTACGATGCTAAAGACTTAACTGCAAAATGTAGCGTAAATGTAAATGTAGGTAGGTACTTTAATCCTCAGTGGTTAAAGCTGTTCGACAATGGGTGATTCAAATCTCAACGCCAAGGACAACATCTTCAAACCAAGCATGGTAATAAAACACATTATTAACTGGCTACCAACATCGAGTTTATCTCCCTCTCGCCCTAAAATAAAATTTGTCTCCAAACACCTACAGTACCTACTGTCTCCTAACACTACAGTGCATTCTAGATACCCCAAATTAAATCCGATTCTCAGGTTAGGTGTGTTCATTATCTTGAGGACATCGTGATAATATTATGTGGTTGTAGTGAAACTCTAGCTAAACTGTTAGTATTCATTTAGTGTGTCCATTTTGATATAATATACAGGTAGGATATAATTTCATGGTGTAACTTTGTACTTAGCTATATCTATACTATAATATTATAAAGAGGAAAGATTTGATTGTTTGTTTGTTTGCATTGAATAGGCTCCGAAACTACTGAACTGATTTGAAAAAATCTTTCACTGTTGGGATAACAAAGAATTTTATCGATGCCTATTATACACTAATCAGTGTATACTGTGATGCCTGTTGGGAAGCTACCACGGATCGCCCCTCATTTTTTTTTTAAATTTCATCCTCTTAACTTTATTTGTAGCCAAATAGTACTGAAAGATCCATTAATCCCGTCCGTTAAAGGTCCATGACCGGGGTATACTAAGTGGCATATTAAGTATTATGCAAGGACGTTATATGGTTTTATTAGGTGTAATGTCCTTGGCTTGTCCTGACTATTTCTGTAAAATAAACATTAGACCAGGCGGTATAACTTTAAAGCATAGGCCTAGGCCCAGTAATGGCCGAAAAAAAATTAAGTGACGTTTGCATGTGTCAACTGTTATAATCGACGCTTGGTTCTTTGTTATTTTTTTTCAATCAACAACGAATTTTGTCTTTTATTGTATTGTGTTCAAAATTAATAACTTTTACGATTTTCGGCCCAGTTTTGTAAGATTTGGTTCATACTTGTTACTTTAAAAGTTATGTTACGCATAGATGATTTATAAGAATTATTATCGGGTAACAGAATATGGACTTGCCCGAAGATATTGAAGTTAGTGATGAAGAGGAAGAGATCACCGCCGAAACAGTTCTTAGAACTCTACAAAATGCTTGGCAGAACGAGCGTTTGGCTCCAGAGATCCTTCCTCACAGAAACGACATGGTAGAGTGCATGCTAGGACAAATACAACATATGGAGCGCAACATAAACAAGTTACCAAAAACTGATCTTCGAGCCTCTATTCACAGAATGGAACTCAATAGAATTAAGTTTTTAATTTGCAATTATCTCAAAACTAGGCTTAGTAAAATAGAAAACCTTTGCATACCTATAATAAACGAAGAGAAACAGAGAATAGAAAGTGGTAACAGTTATTTAACTCCATCTGAATATAAATATGCTCTGGACTATTTATCAAACATGGAGAGTCATATAAAAACTGTAGCGTTAGACAAGATGCCTGGAAACATGCAAGTGTTTGAAATGAGTAAAATGGCAGTGTACCCTAACTTACAGACTCATGTGTTTTTGAAAGCAAATGAGACGGTGAATGGTGTTGTGCTGGAAGATCTAACGGGTGATGATGAAGAAATAGATTTGGAAGGTAAGTAATCCATTGCTGACAAGATAGCAAGTAGGAATGGTTTTTAGTCGTGTGTAGGTAGTCTCCTCTTCGGAACATGTCTACCTCAATGATTATTGGTTCTGTGATAGATATAACCGACCAACTGCTAATTTAGCTTGCTAGATATCTTAGTAACTTTGGGTTTCTGGTCCAAATCCTGGCAAAATTTGATCGACCAGACCAGACACCCCAAACGAAGAAGCGAGAAAAGCAATGGGACCAAACTCCCGCACCTCGACAATCCGCTTTGGCGTACTGTCAAAACGTAGGACTTTTTCCGGAAACTTCCAACTCTGGGTACACTTGAATGATGTTTAATTTAAAATGAAATTTCCATGTAGTAAGGAGTCCAAAATATATTTGGCCAGACACAACTGTAAAATAAAAGGGTCATTTAGCAACCCTAAATATATAATACAGCTTGCAACAATTTTATTTTAGTGTTGTCACCATACTTTTTTTAGGTCTGTAGTTGTCACACATTTAGTGATGGCTGGCTGACTGGTAGTGGTGGCTAGCCTATATGTACTTGTATGGTACTTAGTTACTGTTATATGTTTCAGAGGGATCACAACACATACTCCAGTACAAGCCTATTGCTGATCTGGTCAAGAATGGAAAAGTGCAACTTATTTAATAGTGTACCTATTACTATATTTTTTGCATATTGCCCTTGTAAATATGTGATAACCTACTAATTGTACCATTATACAGAACTTTATACAAGGTATTTTCGTTTTTTGTTTCTATTTAAGTGTATTAGCCGAAAGTGGATATCTAAGGAACGGAAGCGAAACTTTTCCAAAAGTGTCTCTACGGGGAAAGTGTATGTCTGGGGAATAAATCGTTTAAATAGCTTTCTCTAATCCACTTTATATTGTATTTATAAACAAACCTGCAGGCTTAATTGTTACTAAGCTTGTTGCCGTGATAACATTTTGCTCTCCTTTTTTATCTGTGTGCATACATTACGAAGTTAGAATTTGTATGTTTGTTTCATTTACGTATTTTGCACGTCTATGGCTTGTCTTCAGTTGGATCAATGCTTCAAATAGCATGCCTCTTCGATCTTCGTCATCTTTTCAGTAGCATGAGAGTCAATACAAATGCCTATTTGCGCCATGGTTAATTTCAAAAGCAGTTAGCCGTGCGAGTACAGATAAAAAAATGCGGAAGTGTATATCCTGAGGTGCTCTCTTGCAGGAAAAATAGAGGACCATATTTTTTTTTTATAATAAGCTTGCGTTTGACCACCATTTCGCCTGATGTTAAGCGATGATGCGGTCTACGTTGGAGCATGCTCGCCTAGAAGAAACCGATTCACTTGTGATTTGAAGACACCCAGATTGTAACCATCTGTATTTGTATTGTATCTGGGTTCGAATGCTAGGTCTGCTGTCGGGTAAATACATTTAAAATAAAGGAATTTTTCAGACTGCAGACAGTTGCTCTTTATTTCAATTATCTACACCTGACACAACAATATATTTCACATACATTTTGTACAGAAATCTTCACACTATGCAATAGTGGAGCAATATGCAATGTTTACAGCCAGGTGTAAGCAGTGTTTGGAAATCTATGATATTAATATATTATAGCATTTTTATGAGTTCTTGCCCACCGTCCCCCTCCTGAGACCACCTGGGTGAAGCGTGGAAAGTATTTTTTATTTAATAAAACAAATGTATAATAACATCAGAAAAATATATTTAATCCAATGCAATATTATCACATTTATTAAGGCAGACACATTTACAAATTCAAACATTCACTAAGTACAACTTGTCTTGTAAGCTTAAGTAACGTAATTCAATACATAATACAAATTTGGCTACTCTGTACAATTCACTTTCACTTATCAAATATTCAAAGTGGCATTCACTGGGTCTTTTAACATCAATATGTCCAAACATTTATTTTGGAAGTAATCTTAGGCCATCACCTGAGGTACCGATGATACTAGAAGTGGCCAGATATTACACTCTTAGAAAATAAAAATCATGCAGGCATCTTAGGCTGTGACCTGATAAGCCCAATGACTCAAATCGATTATAAACGAGTATGTAATTCTACATTATCAATAAGTAGTGTAAGTACGTAACATATATTATGTAAAATTATAATTACAAGTATGTAGAATTGGGACTTTAAGTTGGTCCTGTATAATGAAAAGGAAATTATTAAATTTTTAAGTAACACTTAAGTAAGTGGCACTTAATAAATACCATTATGTAGCACCTTTGTGACGTTTTGTAAACTTATATCTGGCATTAGCTGAAATAATAATTGTATAATAAGTAGTAGAAGAAATTAGCTACTAATTAGCTTTTTCTCAGGATTGGAACAATTAAACGTATAGCAATGTTTCTAAAATTTATTTTATAGGAATCTCTTCTAGTATCTTATTATGGAAACTGACGTGGTTACTTGTAGTAACTAGTATCCGTCAGTAATAACACATAATTTGAATACCTACCTATACACACTTATACATGTATTATCCCCTGCAATTCTCTTAAATAGTAGTAAGTAAATTTTGAGAGTTTAACTTACTAAAATTTAAGATATCAAATATCATATTGTCATTCATGTCATGACAGTGTCATACTCTTACAAACAAACAAGCATATTTTTATAAATAATATAAGTACACATATAAAAGTATGGTACAGTTTTAGTCAAATTTCTATTGAAAACTAAACTTACTAGTTTTCTTTGAACACCGGAAAAGGCCATGTACATCATGAAGAACACTGGGCAATATCAGAGAGGTTTAAGAAAACTAGTCCCTGCCAAGAGATTATAACATTCAAGATTTTTGAGATAAATTTAGGGACCAGTATTATAGTCGAGTACCTATACGAAGATGTAGACTGGGCATGTCTGAATAGATTTAAGCCTAGTCTCCTGCGCTTCTTTTTCCGAAACATACAAAAACATGTACACAAACATTGTTTTTCCACACATTTCAGGGCATAATACCCATTAGAGATCCAGTTTCATCTAAATTTTTTATTTTTTATTTGATGATAGCCGAGCAGCATAGGCTGAAGTGGCTATCACAGTGTCAAGGTATTTTATTCATTCTTTTCCATCGATCCACACTCTCAGGCAACCTGTTCAAAATGTGTGGCGAAACAATGTTTTGTGTAATATTTTAAGCAGAAGAACACGTCACTTAGAGAAAAGTCCTCCACATTGGCTCTTTGTTATAACATTCAAGTTCGTAGTTTCTACAAATGTATGTTCTCATCTGCGTCGATTAATTTGATGTGTTCGGCATGAGCTTTGGCGGAGAGCTCCCGCAAGCTCTGCTCGGAGGCTGGGCCGAGCTGGCTCACCATGCTGGTGAAGTGGCCCGCCTCCATCTGCAGCAGCTCGTGCGGGTGACCTGCTTCCACGATACGGCCGGCTTCCATCACCTGCCCGAACATTTGCATATTACTATCTATACAGGGTGAAAGAACTCCTGGCTTAGTACAGTTCCCTTTGCGGAAAGGGTGTACTAAGCCAAAAAGAGTTCTTAAAAAGTTATTTCTAAAAAAACTCCTTTATTACTATAACAGGTGATTTTTTTCCTATTACAAAGTTGGTCCCATAGTAAAAGTAGTTCATAATGATAAGTACTAAGAACTCTTTTTGGCTTAGTACAGGGGCCTTACGCCTAGCTGTTGAAAGCAATCCAGTTTAGGTGATGAGAAAATGTTGCACGAACGAAAACCTTATCTGGGCGCGTTAAGGTTCTTGTTCGCGTAATTTTAGTTTGACACTGCGTAAGGAGTGGGGCTTAAGGTCCCAGTTCCCTTCACGGAACAGATGTACTAAGCTAAAAAGTTCTTAGTACTTAGCTTAGTAGTTCTTCACGCCAAAAAAAGTTCTTAGTAATTATCATTATGAACTACTTTTACTATGGGACCAACTCTGTAATAGAAAAAAAAAAAACACCTGTTTTGTATTTAAGGATATTTTTTAGCATAGCTGTTTACAGCTGTGCATATGCTAAACGTATTGTTTTACTCCCGATGCAAACAGAGGGTTAGTATAAGTTGTTTAACTTATACTAACCCCAATGAACCTGTCTGTGGCACTGTAGCTCCCAAACGGATTTGGCGTTTTTTTTTTTGTTTGTTTTCAAATGTGACTTGATTGAGTGTGTTCTTAGCTATTTATGAATCATGAAAATATGATTAGCCGTTTGAAGATCAGCTCTTCAGTCGGGATTTTTAAAATTAATCTATACTATTGTTAAATTAATTTATATGGGATGTTTCTACCCTGCACAAGATATTTTACAAAAGGCTTCATCCCAAGAAAATGGAAACAAAAACAACTGGCAAAATAACTTACGACAACTCTGTCGGAGTCTGCGACAGTGTGCAGTCGATGCGCGACAGTGATCACTGTGCAATCGGCGAAGTGCTTACGTATGGACTTCTGAATTAGCGCGTCGGTGCTGCAAACAAAACAATCACATTACTATGTGTATCTATATTATCAAAATGTATGATGTGCTATCAATACTTTTAGAAATTCAGCGACGAAAGTTTGAAGCATTCTATCTACATATTATATGTTTTTTTTTATTGCGCACAAGGCCGGTTAGGTGGGGGGGGGGGGGGGGGGGGTATTTTTGTGTACTGTGGAGATTCCATCACAGTACATACTTAGAAGCAAATCGAATTATCACAGTTGTTAAAATATATGAATAAAATACAAAGGTTTGATCACCCGTATTATGAATCAAGATGTCGCAGACATCATATACTTCCTCTCTATGAGAGACGGAAAATAGCCGACATTGTATTGTTAATGAAAATAGCACAATCTCAGATCGATTCTCCTCATCTTCTTTCTATGATAAATCTGAAAGTCCCTACAAGGTCTTCTGTAAGACATCCTATTAGTCTCCATATCCCTCATAGTTCTACAAACTACAGGCAAAACTCTTTTTTCATAAGGTCAGCAACCTGTGTTAACAGACTGAATGATTTTCCTGAATTTGATCTATTTAATACATCTCCACACAAATTTAAAGCTATATAGTCTTCAAGAACTGGTTTGGTGCGAATTTGGAACTGTCTCGTTTATAGGTTATGTTATGACATTACTTATCTAGCACTTATCTTAATCTTAATATATATAAATCTCGTGTCACAATGTTTGTCCTCAATGGACTCCTAAACCACTTAACCGATTATAATAAAATTCGCACACCATGTGCAGTTCGATCCAACTTGAGAGATAGGATAGTTTAAATAATTATATAACTAGCGACCCGCCCCGGCTTCGCACGTAAATTACACCCGTGCGAAGCCGGGCGGGCGGGTCGCTAGTACTACTATATTTTTATACTTTTTATATTTTATACTTACCTTAACCTATAGTTAATTTTTAGCGTAAACAAGTTGTTAATTAGATTTGTATATGCGGAAACGTGTTAATAGTGCTAAGTTATCATAATTATTTTTAAATTAGTTATATATTATCACTGTATGTTTCCTGAATAAAAATTAAAAGTATCTTGTTGTTAGGCTCCCCTTACATGGCAAATAATTTTAAGTACAGAATACAAATAACACATAACAGAAAGAACATGATTGAAACTCTTGTCTATTTCTGACTGGGATTGCGAATTTTTGCTCATTCATCATCACCATTTATCATCACTACGCGGGTGCAACCGCAGGGCGCAGCTATTTATGTTGTAAAATGAAACTTACTTAGGATCAACATTGGCGGTGGCCTCGTCGAGCACGAGGAGCTTGTTGCGAGCGAGCGCCGCGCGTGCAAGGCACAGCAGCTGTCTCTGTCCCGCGCTGAAGTTGGATCCTCCCGACGCGACCGTGTTGGACAGAGACGACACGCTCGGTTTCAATTCCACCTACAAGGATAATAGTAATTATGCTAACCTCGGCAGTGGCTACATTATTAAGGCGTTTGGGGTAAAGACATTAGGCCCATTAGCCTTGATATTGTAAAAACGCGTCGACTAGAGAACCTCCTCCCTTTTTTCGTAGGTGAAAAATTGTGGAAAACTGAAAATAAGATAAAGATTAAGAAGGGCAGTAATAAGAACCCCACGATGACGTTGTGGAAGCGTGGTGGCGTCTAGATGGACCGACGACATAGTGAGAGTCGCTGGCATCCAGTGGATGCAAAAGGCAGGCTGTCGTTCAGTGTGGAGGTTAAAGGGGGAGGCCTATGTTCAGCAGTGGACGTCTTCTGGCTGATGATGATGATCACGTCGTGATATTTCAACGTTTATAAATTCTATATGACAGATGTTTCAATACCATTGATGTTGGTTCGTACAGAACCACCTTTCCTATATTTTCCTCCTTTTTTCTTTCCAATTTTGAGATTCAGTGTTCAATGCACATCTACCTGTGACGTGACCACGTATAGAGAAACATCATTTTCCGAGTATTACGGTGATGGTAGAATTGCTACGCACCGTGCGTTTTCGCTGTGTTGGCATCCCAACCTTCGGGAGCCAGGCAGTTGGAGATTGACCGTCGCGCGTGCTATACGTACTATACGTCTCCACCTCTCGACTGCGCATCCTTGAAGCCTACGAGATTCGCGAGCGCGTCTAACGCCACCACATCATATTCACCAATTGCAACGAACAAACCCAAAAACAAACGTGATTGCACACCCCGAGTACCACCTTCGGATCCTCACAGGTTAGTGGCTTTTCCTCCGCACCAAATGTATCATCATCATAATCAGCCTTTTAACAGTCCACTGCTGGACTTTTAGCCTACCTCCGAAAAGGTGATTGGGCCATATCCATCACGCTGGCCCAGTGCGGATTGGTGGATTCACATACGCCATTGAATTCCTTCTCTGTACGTATGCAGGTTTCCAGCCAGTGGTATGAAAATCCGTTCATAAGCTCCAAAGAGCTCATTGGTACGGGCCCGGGGTTTGAACCCGCGACCTCACGCTTTCAAGTCTAGCGGTCTCCTAAATGGGCTACCAAATATATAGAAAGATTCATTCCGTTTACTGTTTAGCAGAACGATGAAGCACTCTTTGTTTGTGTATAATTTCCCATACCTGTTCCAACGCCTGCCATATCTCCGCGTCCGAGTATTTATCGAAGGGGTCCATGTTGTATCTGAGACTTGCCGAGAACAGCACGGGCTCTTGCGGGATGATTGAGATTTTTGATCTTAGCTCCTGTAAAATATACGTTTCCAAATAAGAATAAGATTTTATTACAGGTACAGAACATGTAAGAATCTCAAAAATTGTTCTACCTATTTACGAAGCTAAAATTTGACAGGAAAGTTTCCTTATCGGTAGAGGTCCGCTAAGAAAGAATTTTGGGAAAGAGCCTAATTAAAGAAGGCCTTTTGTCTTCTTTTATTATATGAAACGCCTATGAAATCGCAAGAGCTACCTACGGAATAAAATTTGTAAAATTTAAAACGCAAACGCAGAAATAGATAAGTTTCTTCCAACATCAAATGAGCAGGTAATTACTAATATTATTTTGTTGCAGAGAAACTAAAAAACAAAAAAAAAAAAAATATAAAAATAAGATAAAGAAAAGATAAAAAAGAAAAGAAGAAAGATAAAAAGATAAGATGAAATGTAAGATTGGGTCGAGAGACCAGTAAATAGCACGAAATAGGCCTATACACAGCTGTTGGCCTATACAAGATGATTGAGAGCTTACCTTGAGAGCGATTTCGCCGGTATCTACATCATCGATGAGGACGTGGCCTTCAATAGGCGCCAATCGGAACAGAGCTGAGATCAGAGAAGACTTGCCGGCTCCCGTGCGTCCTACCACTCCCACCTGGAGAAGAATAAGCAGATTTAGTATTGCTGTCCTTAAAAAAATATAATA
This sequence comes from Agriopis marginaria, assembly GCA_932305915.1. Classification (NCBI taxonomy): domain Eukaryota; kingdom Metazoa; phylum Arthropoda; class Insecta; order Lepidoptera; family Geometridae; genus Agriopis; species Agriopis marginaria. The sequence continues at coordinate 10,152,635 of OW029918.1, forward strand.
ATAAAAGGGTAAAGAGGAGGCTTAAGAGGCTCTCGCTAGACGGTTGGGTCAAGGGTCAGATGCAGAAGGCGGTAATCCTTGACACGGCACGTATTGTCAGGAGGTTCCTCACTCTGCAGCCCTAACCACCGGTAGCTTGGGCCCTGCAGGCGGCAATCTAGATTTAGTATTTTTTAACAATACATATATTGTTTTTACATATTTATTGTAAAAAAAAACTAAATTTAAGAATAAAAATAAATGATGTGAATAATAATAAATATTCGGAACTTTTTTGGTGCACACACGGTCATCTTACCAGAAACTAAGCAAAGCTTGTAATATGATTGTCAGAGACTGATATACTTACATATATATTTTTAAATACATACTTAAACAGATATTAATACCCAGATATAGAACAAACACAAATGTTCATCACATGAATGTTTGTCCAAGGTGGGGATCAATCAAACCCACGCCCCCAAGCGCAGAAGGCAGGTTCACTGCCAACTGGACCAAGGAAGAAAGGAAGAAATAATTTAATTTGTCAAATGCGCTGTTACACCGATTTGAAAGTATTTACGAGTCGGTGAGATGGTTTCTAGATACAATTATAATTTCGCCTACCTTTTTAAGATACGGTTAACATCCCTTTAGTAGGTTAGTATCTTAGAAACAGTGTTTGAGACTAACCTTCCATCCACTTTCAATAACGATGTTCAAATTTTTTAGCACAGGCTCTGAGTCCACATCATATCTGAGGTACAGGTCCTTGAAGACCAGCTTAGCGCGTTGCGGCCAGCTCTTGGGCGGAGAAGGACCCTCAGTCTTTTCCAACGGTAGTGAGGTGAACTGCACGACACGCTCGACGCTTGTCATCTGGGATATGACCTCGGTGGCTTGTTTCACGCCGTATTGAACCATGTTGACGAGGATCAGACCTTGGCTGATCGCGAGCCCCACGTTGCCGGATTTTGTGGAGCCTGTTAGGTTGAAAATGTTTTGTAAGATTCTGTAGCATTTGGTACTAATTTAGTTTGTAATCTATTTAGCCGGCGTTATGTTTTAGGGCACGTTTAAAGTTGATAAAGACACCCAAAGGTGTCTTATTAAATGTGTATTAATAAAGATTTTGCTTTGAAGGACAAGTATCCACTGCTACCTTGGTAATAGAGTAAAGTTTACTTAGTTAATACTTACGTTTACTCTATTAACAAGGTCTTGCTTACTTACTTGTCCTTCAAAGCAAAATCTTTATCTCTTTACATTAGAAAGTGAGAACGAGACAAAAGCCTAGTAAGATTGCAATAAGAGTGGCATAGATGGTTGTGATAGCCTCCTGGGTGAAGATACCTTATTCCTACTTCCTTATTAAATACTTAGGGCTTATTATAATTTGTTTAGTTTATCCTATACAAGCGTTATGACTCGCGTAATTCCCTCAAGAATTGTAAATTTTCCCGGGATATAAAGTATCCTTTGTCACCCGTCCAGCGACCTTATTACTTAACTTTTATGGTAATGACCTTCGCTTTCATGAAAGCCCTCGATCCTTTCGTTCGTAAAAGAAGGACAAACAAACACGTAAACTTTCGTTTAAAAAAAAGGGTTGCCTGTAAAGTCGGTTTACGGACGATAATTTTACGTGATAACTCTTAGGCCAATCGTACCTCTCTATCGCTTGTTCCGCGCTCTCGCTTGCACGCGCGCCTCAGGGGAACGTGACAATTTTTCGTGCGTGGAGCCGGCGTACATAGATTTATAAGACGTTATCACGTAAAAAAAACGAATGTACGATAATTATCAGATCGTCACTTCCCAAGAGAGCTTGGGGGTCAAACGCGGACTTATTCGCGTTAAAAAGAGTATTCATTTTGTTACCGTCATCAAGAAGCAGGAACGTGTAAGCGACTGTGACCACATAAGCAGCGGAGATCAAACTGAGCCAGATAGAAAACGCCGTGTTTGTCACTAGAGTTAAATACCTGAAACAAACATTTAGAAGAATAAGAGATTACAATATAACATTAGATAGCCTATTATTCTATTGCTGAATATTTGAGCGAAAATTGCTTACAAATTACTGAAACTTAAATAATAATCCAATATAATATAATAAACTGAGTAATAATAAATTGATAAGTTGACATTGAAATAATAATTAAATATAAACAACTAGGGAAAAATATAAATAATTAAATAGATATTAAAATTTTAATAAATATAACCGTCCTCCTCATTCCTACTGTGCTGTGCCCGACAGGGTCCATCATGAAACTATGTACTAATTAAATTTTCGTGTTTTTTTTACCACCTTGTACTTTATGGAAGCAATAAAAATCTAATCTAATCTAAGATTTAATTTGACAAAACAAGTTCCAACGAAGAAAGTGGCGCGGTGAAAATATTTTTGATGTTACCTGAAATCCCGGAAAGTTTCCTTTGATCAAATAAACAGGTATTTTCAGATAAAATGTTTTTCATAGGTACTATTTATAGTTTTAATTTCCGCGCATTATCTGAGACAAATACTACACAAGCCTTGGCCGCAACTGAGCATTTATGGAATCATGTATGCTGGCCTCAGCTACGCCTCGGCTGAAATTTTCACGACCTGCTGCAGTAATGTACTATAATAACATATGTATTACGAACAGTATAATTTAGTACAATTCAGATGAATTATTAAAATTATAATTCAAATAATATTAAGGGTATTTTTATACCATCTCTTTAGATTTGTACGCGTACAAACTAGAAAAAACATGATACAAAGTGACTAATATTTTAACCCACCCATTGTGCACGCGTTTTTAAAAGTGTGTATAATCTTGGTATGATTTACTCGTTTTTTGTGCAAATAAATTATCCTTATCTCTATCAGATTACCAGATTTATACATATAATTTATCATATTCGTAAATAATTGAAGATCCACTATCACATAGACAATTACGCAAGTCACAAACTGATAGTAGTAAAGAAGTCTAACCCATCGTTACATGCATATGATAAACATTCTTCGAGGAAAACACACTTCGATATAATCGCTATATCGCGTTAGCTATTCACGATGTATGTAACAAAATAAGACTTAAAACTAAAACTTAAAGCTCCACTATATGACTAGTACGGATGTTTTGGACCTGCGCAGACAGTTGATGTCAGTTCATATGGCCTTATCACAGAATAAGGACTAGCAGTGCTGAACTGCTGATCCTTATCCTCACTAATATTATAAAAGCGAAAGTAACTCTGTGTCTCTGTCTGGATGTTTGTTGCGTTTTCACGGCTAAACGGCTGAACGGATCTTAGTAAAATTTGATAATGAGTTGCTGTATATCACAGAGATGGACATAGTTTTTTTTTTGACGATTTTTTAAATTATTTTATGAATTTCTGGAAAATAAACGAAAATTATATTTTGGCGCTCACAGAATAGAACGTAGTAGTCGAGGTCAGTTGCGTTTCACGATGCGATGTTGCCAGTTTGTGCTGAGAGTTAGGCGGTATGCGGACGCGGACCGAACAGCTGAATCATTATCGAGAGTCTGGCGTTGGCATTGATATAGTAAGTGTAGTTATGTCTCACCAGGCAGCAGTGTGCACGTCCTGTTTGTCGTCGAACTGCGCGGCCAGCATGGCCTGGGCGCCGCACGCGCGCACCGTGGGCAGTCCCGCCATGCTGGCTGACACGTGCGAGAAAACCGGGCTACGGGAGATGCCTTCCACCCTGTATAACACACATAGGTCCACAATTAATCTATACTAATATTATAAAGAGGAAAGATTTGATTGTTTGTTTTTTTGTTTGTTTGTTTGTTTGCATTGAATAGGTTCCGCAACTACTGAACCGATTTGAAAAATTCTTTCACTGACGGGAAGCTACACTATCCCCGGGTGACACAGGCTATACTATATTTTCAAAAAAATTAGGGATCCTTACTAAAACTCCAATAATACTCGTGCAAAGCTGGGGCGGACTGCTAGTCATTAGTAAATCATTAAACATATCTGGGGCGTTACGGACAACTGCTATTGCGGCACCAAACTAACGCTAAATCCGGTCAGTTGGAAAATAACGCGAACGTGAACCTTAACGCGCCCAGATATGGTTTTCGGTCGCGTGATTTTCCAACTGTGCGGATTTAACGTAAGTTTGGTGCCGCAATAGGAGTTGTCCGTAAGGCCCCATGGCAAGACTGGGCTAGCCTATGCTATAAGGTTAAAACAATAATAAAATAAAAAGGCTAAGCTGAAACAGTGTAACTTTGGCTTACGGCGGAGTAAAGGATGAGTAGTCAAGTGATTATATCGTCATTGGTGTTTATCGAATTAGCGTTTATCGAATTATATCGACGAAACCCATCGACGAAAGGAGATCCATATTCGCCATGATTAACAAAATAGCACTTTATCGAATTTGGCGAATTCAACTGTAATTTTTATCGATCGTAATGAACGGTACTGGCGCTGCTGTAGGTTCAGTTTCTTATTTAAAAAATATGGGAACACCACTGAATTGTGACCTACCAAACAAAAAAAATAATCATCAAAATCAATTCATAATTAACGGAGTAATCGCCTAACAAACATACAATCGAATTTATAACCTCCTCCTTTCGTCAGTTAATAACACAACAATCACTTAGCATCCCACAGATACTGTTTCAATCGTCTGTCGTAGACGTATAGTCCATGTATAATATCTATGGCACAGACATACATTTAACAAGTGGTCATACCTTTTGATAGATTGCGCCGTGTTGAGGTAGACAATAGTCCAGAGGTACATGGCGATGCCGCACACCGCCGTCGTCACCAGCATGAAGGGATTCACGATCGCCACCATTACCAGGATACCCATCATCACCATGAAAATCTACGTAGAGATAAATTTCGATGATATATATCATAGCTAATCAGATTCACACATAAAAAAAATAGGAATAGGCTTGCGTTTAACCGCCAACTCGCCAGATGCTATGTGATGATGCGGTCTACGGAGGAGCACGCTTGCCTAGAAGAAACCCAATCACTCGTGATTTGAAGACACCCAGATGGTAACTATCGGGGAACACCGTTAAATTATGAAATCAACCAAAACTCTGTCTGTCTCTTTTTTGTCTTTTCAGAGTCTTTACTTCGTGCGACCTCTATCTCAATCGCGCATTTCAACATTTTTGAAAATACAAAACGAATACAAAACTTTTGTTTAATCTATTTGCAACAAATAAAGAAAATATGGTTAAAATCTGGGTGTCTTCAAATCACGAGTGAATCGGTTTCTTCTAGGCAAGCGTGCTCCAACGTAGACCGCAATGTCGCTTAACATCAGGCGTGATGGTGGTCAAACGCAAGCCTATTATTAATTTAAAAAAAATATGCTACATGGACTTATAGTAACATCTTCATTTCGATTCAAAGTTTTTTAAACATAAAGTTACAACTTCATGAGTATGAAATTCCTAAACTTTTATAAAAATTTCATATAAGCAATACAAATGCTATACTGTTACTTTTTAACAATTCTCAAATTTAGCACAAACCTGTATACTATCGAGGAACATTCTCGGCAGCATCTCATCTACGATGCCCATGTCCTTGGAGAATCGGTTCAGAATACGGCCTGAGGGGTTCGTGTCGAAGAAACGCATCGTGGCCGCCAGGATGTTTTTGAACATCTGGTTGTGCAGCTTTATGGAGCTTCGCATGCATACCCACAGGAACATTATCGATCTGAAGTACAAATGTACAGAATTCATGGTCAAATATTAAAATAATCATAGACTAACCGAAAATCTGGAACTTATCATTGTCATCATCAGCCAGAAGACGTCCACTGCTGAACATAGGCCTCCCCCTAATTGGGTTGCCATAATCCCCACGCTTGGCAGGCGGCTTGGGGATCGCAGGAGGTTCCACCATTCAAGTAGGAGGATGCTGCTGCCCATCCTCTATAGCCCAGGAAAGTTAGGGTCTGACCCGGAATTAAATTTAAACGGCAATTTTTTTTCGGATTATTATTCTAGAGCCAACCTCTCGTATAAAAACACAAAAATTAAAAAAAAAGTGTTTCGGAAACATCCCCAAATTTAACATTTTGCATTTAATTGAAATTATCCCGATCTAAAAATGCTAATGGGATAAAACGTTTTGCACATTTGATAAAATCACAGTAATTAATTATTTATTTAAAAATTAAAAACTTTTATTAATGGCAAACGTTGTTAGGTCACAATTTTAGTGTCAAAATTAAAAACTTAAAATGATGCTTAAGCCATAATAGCTAATGGAAATATTTTTTGTGATTTACATGTCGCCTAACATCTAGAACATAAAAATTTCATAATTAAAATGTCTACCCCAAAGGAAATAGGTATTTTACCTCAATTTTGTATTTCCACGTTTTATGCCTCGACCAAAAATGCTAATGGGAAAATTTCTTTTTAATTATTTCATTTTATACATTTTACAACATAAAAAAGTAAAATTAAAAAAAAATACTATACGGAAATGACGAAACATAGATATTCCTAACGTCCACATTGCGATATCGTCTCTACGGCGCGGAAATAATGTCTATTTCAGCTTGCGCGGCAACGCGAGGTCAATGGGCGCCGATATGTATACCTATACCTGGAGCGTTAGTGCAATCGCGTATGGGACAGAACAAATAGGTAGGGCTTATCTAGAACCAAAAAATAACAATCGACGATATTGTACATTTATTAGGTTTATACCTACCTAATGTAGTTAATCAATTTTTCAACTAATAGTGTTAAGTCATTTCAGTTATGAAATGATAGTTTGAAAATAAATAGGTACCTACCTGACGTATTTTTTGTAACCCTCGACCATATTATTGTACTATTATTTATTCTGTGCCTTGACGCAAAAAGGGGTGTTATAATTTTGACCACTATGTGTTTGTGTGTCTGTATATTTGATCGGGGGTTTTTAAACTCAATAAATACCTAGTTTGTTTCAGTGAGTATTGTACCTACGTAAAATAACATAAAAACATTTTAGGTACCTACCTAGGTAGGTATTTACCTATTACTATTGATACAAAAAAAAAATTACTACAAAAATACGAAGAGTTGATCGATCGGCTACTTTATTACGTAACTCACGACCGGTTATTTTACCGTAAATTTTGAAATCGCTGTTGTCAAACGTCCAATTTTCAAAAATATGCAGAGCTTTTGAAAATCTAATGTCTGGGAGCACGTGTGGGAGGTTTTTTTTTATAGCTGCTGCGACACTTTGATCGTTGATATAGGGTAGGTTCGCCGGTTTCGCGACCACGTCCTAATTCCGACCATTTCGCATACCTGTGGTATACAGGGACAAAAAATAGGATACTTGACAGTAACACATCTAAAAATATACTTTAGTGGCTACGTAAATATGAACCCTACGCACATGCACACTCCTCTGGCTAACTCAAGCGTTTGATGAATAATAAAAATTTAAGTTTGTGGCTCTACTTTATTATACTTACCAGTTTGTCATTGTTTGTGAATGTCTAGTTATTGAATTGCTAAACCCGTTTACATGTTATTTTACCGAGATTTATGCTAATAAACAAGTAAAAAGCGGTGGTCACATAATAGACAAGCTCTTTCTTAGAAAAAGCTAGATTTAATCTAGGGGGTCGGAAACAAGCGTATTCCTGTCAATAAAGTCGTGTCTTGTTTACAAGTAAGGTTTGAAAAATACCTTTTTATGTTTTTAAATTTAGAACCTTGTAAGCACATTATTTATATATTTTTTTACATCGGACTAGGCTAACGTTTGACCGCGATCTCGCCTGATGGAAAGCGATGTTGCGGTCGAAGATGGAGCACGTTTGCCCAGTAGTAACCTATTAACCTTAGACTTGAACACTCCAAGATTGTAATGCTTTTGAAACACAGACAGAGTTCAGTGTGGAGGTTAAAGGGGGAGTCCTATGTTTACCAGTGGACGTCTTCTGGCTGATGATGATGATGATCCCTTAAGAATAAAACATACTGACACCAAAAATTATTCGTGGTAGAAAACCATGCCAGCCTTAAAAAGCACGCTAGTATTCGACTATTTTTGTTTTTAATAAACAAAAATGGTGTATTCAATGTTTTTTTCTAAGTGATGGTTAATTATGTAAAAATAAGTAAAAGTTAATTTCAATATTCTGTAAAAAATATCATTATAATGAACACAATTTCTTTTAACAATGTTATTATGGTCGAAAACCGAATAACCTCGATTCCGTTTTCGACCAGTAAAAACAAACTTTTATTTAAAAAAGTAAAAAAAAAAAACTCCTGTTTTCCGACGTTTTAGTGGTGCTTTTTTCTCCTAAGATCATAAGATAACAGGCCAGGTAACTTCAGGGGGTGCGAAAATTCACCGGCAGTTGGGCCGCTACCACCCCTAACGAAATTTGGCCTGGCAACGCACAATATTCGCACGCTGAGGACCGACGAGAAGATTGCCAAGCTGGAGAAAGAATTGAGCAAAATACGATGGACTATCTGAAGTCCAACGAGAGGGAGAGGATACTATAGTTCTGGATTCCAGAAACATACTCTTCTTCTGGGAAGGAGAGCGAAAGTTCCAGGATGGTTTAAGTTTTCTCATCCACAGGTCACTCATCAACAACGTGATTAAGGTCGACAGTATGTCGAGCAGGGTAGCATACCTCATACTCAGAATAACCGATCGTTATTCACCGAAGGTCATACAGGTATATGAGCTGACCTTGACATACCCTGGTGATGAAGTAGAGACGTTTTATGAAGAGATATCCAAGGCCATAATATATACCTCCGAAACATACTTCATCGTTGTTATGGGTAACTTTAACGGAATATATATGTGATAAGATTGGGGTCATAATAGTATTGGTCTAGACAGCGGAATCTGAGGGGGCATCGGCTGGTCGACTTCATGGAGAAGGAGCAACTCTATTTGATGAACTCCTTGTGACCATACAAGAAGTGGACGTGGATGAGCCTGGATGGTTCGACCTAAAATGAGATAAACTTCATCATGAAAAGACCAAGAAGCGAATATTCTATAATGTCTCCGTGATCAGCAAGGTGAAAACTGACAGCAATCACCGTATTGTCAGAAGCCCATTGCATATCAACGTCAAGCTCGAGAGGTCGCGTCTGGTGAAGTCCACGCTCCGTCCTGGTCATGCCCAAATCCAAAACCCCAGACTTCCAACTAGAACTGAGAGCTGGGTGTCCTATCGAAGGTGCGACGTTATTTCACGTCGGAACAGTTGCTTTCACTGTATCAAGCACAAGTTCGGTCGTGCATGGTGTACTGCTCTCACCTTTGGGATGGATCAGCTAAGTATCAGCTTGGGGCGTTAGAGTCTATCGAGAAGCGTGCCAAGAGGCTCGTCGACAACGAATCCCTGGTTCAGACTTCAGACTAAGCTCCTTAGTCTTGAGCATCGGCGCAAAGTTGCTAGTCTATCGGTCTTTTATCGAGTACATTTCAAAGAGTGTGCATCGGACCTTCATGATCCCTCCCTCCTGCCCATTTTTCTATCTGAATGCCAGAGCGGGCACAAAAATCGACACCGATTTATGGTTGGTATTCCGAAAACCCGTACGAAGCGCTTTGATTCCACTTTTATTGTGCGAACTGCTAGTCTGTGGAATGCACTGCCTGAATGGGTGTTCCCCGATGGGTACAATCTGGGTGTCTTCAAATCACGACTGAATCGGTTTCTTGTAGGCAAGCGTGCTCCACCGTAGACCGCATCATCGCTTAACATCAGGCGAGTTGGCGGTCAAGCGCAAGCCAATTTTTAATATAAAAATAGAACTGCATAATCGCTTCCAGGGCCTTGCCGAAAGTGGAGCTATGGTCTAATTAAATGATGGGCTGGTAGAAACTATCCAAGCATTGGGGTCCAAGTTCATTAAATCCCACGTCGGAAAATACCTCAGAAGCTCTCAGACTAAACCATTAAGCTAATGGGAGACCTGACTGAGATCAGACTGCAGTCTTCAGCTGATATGTCGGAATATGGCAAACTCAATGGATGAATCTCGAAATGGGTGCGCCACGATTTGCGTTCCTATAATACAAGATGTATTAGGGGTGTATTTGTGAAGAACTCGTCTATTGGGTAAAAAGCCAAATAATGGAGCTGAAGATCGAGGATGGCAGTATCATTTCGTCAAAGCCAGAGATTCTGAGAGAGCACGAGAGGTTTTACGTACACCTCGACACGACAGCCTATTGCCAGTACAGCTCAGGACAAGAGAGCTACACTGACCCGACACTACACTGAGGAAATCCCAGACATCAGCTTTTACGAGATTAGAATAGCTCTGAAACAACAACGCGCCAGGTGATGACGGAATCACGACAAAACTACTGCGAGCGGGTGGAAAACCGGTACTTTTATTCCTCCAGAAGTTGTTTAATTTCGTCATACTCGAACATACTCGAAGTTACTACGCCTGAACCATGGCTATGGGTGGTTGTGCTCTTCTTCAAAAAATGGTTATAACACCTTATTGATGAAATATAGATCCATCTTACTCTGGAGCCATGTGTACAAGTTATTCTCCAGAGTCATTACGAACCGTCTTGGAAGCAGGTTTGCTGACTTCCACTCTCTCGAACAAGCCGGTTTCCGTAAAGGCTGGAGCACCATAGACCACATACACACAGAAGAATCCAACTCTAATGGGCAGCGTTCGAGAAATTGCGTGATATCTCGTCCAAGATACCACAGTGCCTAAAAAATACCACAGTGCCTAAAAAAGGTATTTTGACCTGATGACATATGGTACCGAGACGTGGTCCTAAACTGTGTTGGCCATTAGGGAATACTCTAAGAGTCACAAAACGGGCAATGGAGAGGCTATGCTCGGAGTATCTTTGCCCGAAAGAATCCGGAACGTGGATATTCGCCAAAGAACCAGAGTTACCGACATAGCTGTTAAAATTTGTTGAAGTAGCAACGGGCAGCCCACATCGCTCGAAGAACCGATAACCGATGGGAAGAAAGGTTTTTGAGAAAAGACCACGAACAGGAAGGAAGAATCAGCGTAGGTGAACCGACGATATTGTGAGATTCGCGGGCAGATGTCAGGCAGTCGTTTAGTGTAGAGGTTAAAAAGGTGGAGGCCTATGCTCAGCAGTGGACGTCTTCTGGCAGATAATGATGATCATAGGCCTCCCCCTTTAACCTCCACACTGAACGACAGATGATGATGATGTTTCTCAATAAATAAATAAATACGTACATAAAAACATTTGTTGACTTGTTTTTTCATTGTCGACAGTTCAATTTAGAGAGTGGTCGAAAACTGGTAATTAGGTGGTCGAAAATAAAATTTTGTGGTCGAAAACTAGAAAAATCAATACTTATGGCTATTGATCAAAATATATAAAAAATGGCAGGGCGCAATTAATAATTTTTCACATTTTAATAAACTAGAGGATGTAAGAATGTTACTTCAGTAGGTTAATGTCTAAAAACGACACTGTACCTAACATTTTATTTAAGCTTTCCAAATTAGACAACTTCACTCGGTCGGAAACCGGCGAAATCACCTTATGTACCACGACACTTTAGGTATATGTAACGAACGACAAGCTTTTTGTGGTGTCGATGTCGCTAAAAAGCCCATCATCACGTATTTCACTCACTTATATTATTTTTATCAAGCCTTGTGTACCAATATTTGCCGTACCTGAACTTAACGCGCATTTGCATATACGACATATTTGAAATTCCATTTTTCCAAAATCTAAAACGCAGCTTGTTCTTTGGCCATCTTGAAACAAAATGTACACGCGGCTGCACAAAACAAACGGAGCGAGCGAACGAGTATCATACCTACGCATCGACAGTGCGACGGCCGCACGCCTCGCACGACCCGCCTTCACCCCGCGATCGTCCTGCGCTTCATACCTACCACAAATATCATTCATTTTATATTACTTCCAATCATTGTATTTTTTTAATTATTATATACGTAATTCCGTTTAATTATGCTTTGTATAGTTAAAATAAAAACCATCCATTAGTATTTATGGCTAAACGGTGATTTCAGTTTTTATGAATGCGGCTAAATCCCTTAGTAAATTATTTTAATTATGATAAAGAATAAAAATACTATTATTTCTAAGGCTACACACACTTATAATATGGAGTTAATATTTTTGGCTACTTAGAAAACAATTAAAAACACGTTATTATTTTTTAATGATTAATCCAATAATATTTTTTTTTAATTTCGGTGTAAATTTATATTATTAAATAATAGCTAATAGGTAAAATTAAAATCAGCCCATTAGTATTTTTAGCTAGTGAGTTTCAAGCCTTCCGGGAGTTTTAATTTTTTTTTCTATGTTCCATACAAAATTTTGGGATCAGACTATTTTATACAATTTTTTGGTCAGTAAATGGTACCAACTGTAATTTAAAAGTTCCATAATTAATTATGTCCGACCTCTCCATACTAAGTCTCCCCCGTTTACTGGGCTACTAGTGGTTCTGGTCGCAGTTTTAGGACATACCCACTGGAACTTATACCACAGTGTAATATAGACTGTCCTTATAATAGGTAACATTCAAAACCTAAATTTCGATTGCTAAACGTTACCATCATATTTGAACGTGAATATCTCAAAGAGTAGGTAGTATAATATAGTAATAGTAGGTATGGTAAAATATATCTCCTATATCCTTTGAGATATTTTATAATTGAAAACTTTTTGTTAGTAATCATTCAGTCTATCGACTGGCACAGTTTCATCATGGCCGCCAAAAAAAATTCAAAATTACGGATGGTAGGTTTTTGTCTCAGGTATATGCATATTAATTAGCTCTTAATTTAAACACGTTGCTAACTGCATGGCTATTAAAATGGTAATCTAATTTTGAAAAGAATCCTTGAACGATATTCGTTTCAAGTTTTAATTGAAACGACCTTCTACTTATAAAATATACCCATATTTTATTTTAATTTAAACTTATAAACGGGTCTGGCCCGGTCCTTTGTGGTATTGGTGGGGCCGAATCCAACACCAAGTAAGTGTATGCATGCACTGGATCCACGTACAGATCGTAGAAATCATACTACCTATTAAGATGTGATATAATCATCACTCAGCGGAGAGCGTGTAGTGGTGGCCAGAGCGGCGGCTTCATTTGTATGGATCTATACCCTACACTGCCCACTGTTCCATTGAGACGTCGAATACGGTTCCATAAACTCAGGGCAATTAATTATAAAGTCCTGCGCCCTCTGCTCGCCAGCCGGCCTTGGAGCCTTACGGCTACCTGTTTTAAGCGATTCAGCAGCGTACAGTACACTTGCACTGCTGTTTAGGTGATGAGAAAATGTGCGCGACCGCAATCCGTATCTCAGCGCGTTAAGATTCACGGTCGCGTGATTTTCCGAACTGCGCTTTTTCACCGCTAATTCGAGCCCGCGTTAAGAGTTAGCCGTAAGGCTTCTGTACTAGCACTATCTACTACTGACTGCACTGTTCTACTGACGTAGATAGGTATATATTCAAAAATCCTTATAAAAGAATGGCTTATATTCAAACTGCTGAAAAGATTTTTGAAATCTAGCTAAGAACGATCTTGATAAAAAACTGAATCAAAAGGCTTAGTCGTTTGGGAGCTACGATGCCACATACAAAAACATCAAATACAGAATATGGTAAACTATAACACCCCACCCTTGTGACAGAATAACGAAATACTATCCTCGGGCCACCGATGGCGCTCTGGGAAGCCTGCGCAGGCATCAGCGATCTGATGGCCTTCCTGGGGAAAACCGGATGACTGAATTCGCTGCAGCCGGGTGAAGCAAAATGGGTAAATGAATGGCTTTAGTTACGGAATATGCCCGCTAGACGAGTAACACGAGGGGTGTTTGCGTCGGGGTTAAAAACGTAAAGAAAAAGACTTTTTTAAACTATCACGGTTCACTAAAGTTATATGATTATTTACGGAATATTTACAGTCTACGATCTAGAATGTATGAATGTACATTCTTGATCGAAGTTTACCGCGGTAAGGTTGTGTAATGAGCCTTCGATATTTCGGCGCACTTACATAATATGCACCATGTTCACGGGAAGACTGTAGAATCAGTAAATATCCCGTAAATAATCAATTTGAAGATTGTAGAATCAGTCAATATCCCGTAAATAATCAATTTGACGATTGAAGAATCGGTAAATATCCCGTAAATAATCATATAACTTTAGTAAAGAAAAATATTTCAGAACCAACCTCTCAGTGGTGAGTATAATGCAGCCAATTATCCCAGCGGTCCAGATGTAGATGTAATAGTTATGGTTGACCGTCTGTTCGCCGACCGTCGTGCCGTTGAACGCAGTGAGATTCGGTGCTAAACTCGTGACTACAGGTGCCAGAGTCGTGAATATAGTGGAGGTTTCTTCTGTAGAGTTCAGCAGGGCGTCGGTGGCGTTAGCAGTATTATATAAGTCAGTGATACTCGCATGTTCTGATAGGTCTTTTCTTTCGTAAGTCTCTTCCACTACGTTCATCCTAGAAGGATAAGACAAGGTAAAGTAGGCACTTATAGAGCAGCATTACCTAATCCATACAGTGTGACATACGGGCGTAGTCAGGGGGGTTTTTGGGGTTCAACCCTCTCCCCCTTCCCCCGAAATATTCAAAATATTACTTTACTATTATATTGAAATAAGGTGCACATTTTTTTTTTTTTTTTAATCCCTTACTAAAATCTGGCTACAATATTACAATTATTATTATAACACTTTATTCCAATATAAACACGGGTCTAGCCCGGACATTTGGTAGGCATTGGTGGAGCCGAAGCCAACACCAAGAGGCCCCGTTAAATATAAAAATACAATTATGTGATGTGTATTAAACTATTGTACAGTATAGGATATAAAAAGTCTGGGCTATTGAGGTGAACAACTTGTTGATGGGAAAACAGGTCTATGGTATGAGGTACGGCACCCGCCACTTATGCCTCATTTCAAAATATTTTGGCGGGTGATGACTTGCCACCCACTAAATGGGCCTCCCATAATGGCTGCCGCATTTTGGCACCGGAGAGGCAACATTGGCGTGGGTGGCTTAGGGTGTCGAGAGGTGTGCTGCACTTTCACTGAGAGCTACTAGCGGCGTTATGCCCTTTAACACTTCCACCTTGGAGCTTAGGTTCTTAGCTCTTGCGGTTTCCACCCCCAGACGGCCAGTTAAGGCAAGCCAGGGGTCAGGGTCTCTGGGGTTTTAGACCCATGGAATCGGGGTACGCGGTGTCGCCACTCACCGACGGCTCGCCATAAAGCTGCCCCTGCGTTTCTATTATTATAACACTTTATTTCAATATAAACACGGGTCTAGCCCGGACATTTGGTAGGCATTGGTGGAGCCGAAGCCAACACCAAGAGGCCCCGTTGAATATAAAAATACAATTATGTGATGTGGATTAAACTATTGTACAGTATAGGCAGAGGCGTCTTTACCTATGGTGCAGGGTGTGCG
Organism: Agriopis marginaria; assembly: GCA_932305915.1. NCBI lineage: Eukaryota > Metazoa > Arthropoda > Insecta > Lepidoptera > Geometridae > Agriopis > Agriopis marginaria. The sequence continues at coordinate 10,168,146 of OW029918.1, forward strand.
GCGCACACGGGCGCCGGGTCTAAGGGGGCGCCGAGCGCCCTCTAGTGCGACACCTCCAAAGATGCGTCGCTCGCGGCGCCGGCGCTCTCAAAGACCATGTCAAAGACAAAAAGCGCCTGTGTTTATGGCTGACGCCGGGCGCGCGATAGCAAAGCAAGGCGCTCAACCACAAGCTAGTCCTTTTCCTACTCTACACAATAACTTTTGTTTCAACGTGAAATCAGCCTTAATACAGACAGTTAAAGATTATATTGGCGTAATGTCGCATCGCTACCAAAGTAACGTGCCGGCGTTGCACCTGTTTGTTTTGATTTGTTTGACAATACGCCGACTATCATTGCTAACTCGGCTGTATTGGAATGCTATAAAGTTCAAATTAAAATTCCCAGGGACGTGGGGCGGTCATTTTCAAAGGCTTGTGTACGCGTGCCGCATTTTTTGTTTTACCGCTACAGCGTAGTTTTGCGAAATAAGCCTTGATGTAATTGGATTAACTATCATCTTTGAGTAAACATGTAAATGTGAAGTAAATCGGCTTTTCTTTTGATAAAAAATATATAAAAGATAAGATTTGGTTATTTGCTTGCACAATTATTGCGACAAGCATCGAGGTCAGAGGTCATCAAAAATAGCCAGCGAACAAAACAACTATCGAGGTGCTATCGAGTGATAGATAGTGATATCTAAGTTAAATACCCACGACCTAGGATTTTTCATTTGTTTACCCTACTGCAGTGCGGAACAAACAACGGTAAGTTAAAGTGCTTTAATATGTTTTACCTACTAGTATACTTACTTAGGTATTTATTTAGGTCTTACTTTTACCTAACCTGTGAACAACAAACTACTTTTTTATTTAATTTATTTATTCTGTTTGATTGCCTAATGAAGGTACCGCGACGTTGATTGATATGTGCCATAATTATAATATATAATACTTAGTCCAAGTTGCAACTATTTCTCTGGGCCTAGGTATATTAATTTACATTGATAGTACTTTTAGGTGCCTATACTTAGTTTATTATTTATTTTAGATGTCTGATGGCGATGGAAAAAAGAAACTTTCTGGTGCACAAAGTCGAAAAAGAAAGCTGGAGAAGGAAGTGTCTCTGAAAAAGAATACATGTTCTATTAAAAAGTTTTTTGGTCGACCCGTTCCATCCTCGGACGAACACCTGGAGACTGAGACATATGAAAACCAAGATAATTCTACAGCAGAACTCGTCCCTTCAACGTCGCCGCCGCCGCCGCCGCTGCTGTCTTTGTCGTCGGTAGTCGAAGAAGACGAAGAACCTCCTAGTGCCGAAACGTCCCCGGAGAATATACTTCGAGAAGATGTAATGAATGATCTCGCGTTATGGCCACAGGTGTTATCCGATAAACAGAGAATATTTTTGATGGAGCGTGGGCCAGTACAAGTAAAAGTGGGTTCATATCCTTCGAATAGTTCAAAAAGATCTTTTTCAAATGCTTATTATACTAAAAAGATGTTAAATAATGAAACCGTTTTAAGAAACTGGCTGGTTTACTCTAAGTCGACTGATTCTGTTTATTGTTTTTACTGTAAACTTTTTCATGCTGATGCGACTCCTTTTAATGGTGAAATAGGTTACAAAGATTGGCAGCATTTGTCTACTGCTATAGAGCGTCATGAAAAGAGCTTAGGGCACCTATCATGTCTTAAGAAACAAATTACGTTGAAAACTGTTATTTTAAAAGAAAAGTCGGTAGATTTCTTGCACCAAAATGAAATTGATCGGGAAAAAAGACGTTGGGTTGCAGTACTCGAACGAATAATCAACATGATTCATTTTTTAGCGAGGCAATGTCTGGCTTTTCGGGGAAGATCTCAAAAAAATTCCGATTCCGATAATGGTAATTTTTTAAAGCTGGTTGAATATACCTCTAATTTTGATAATGTGCTTGCGGAACACATTGCTCTTATTCAAAAATCTGAGTCACGCCTAACTCATTATCTTGGCCATAACATTCAGAATGAAATAATACAATTATTAGGAGAAAGAATAAAAAAAGCTATTGTTTTGGAATTGACACAATCCAAATATTTTTCCGTTATTTTAGATTGCACTCCAGATATTGCACACGAAGAACAAATATCGGTTGTCGTACGGTACGTTCTTTTAAATGCAAGCAACAACAAGGCTGAAGTAAAAGAACACTTTCTGGGTTTTTTTCCTATTACAGACACTACTGGCCTGGGCTTAACTCAATTTTTGTTAGATTGTTTAATCTCAAACGAAATTGACATACAAGATATGCGTGGTCAAGGTTACGATAATGGTGCAAACATGAAAGGGAAAAATATAGGTCTACAAAAACGAATTTTAGATTTAAACCCACGCGCATTTTACGTACCTTGTGCGGCACACAGCCTAAATTTGGTGGTGAATGACGCTGCTAAAAGTTCATTAGAAATTGTCAATTTCTTTTCAGTTGTGCACACAGGTTGTGCAGGAAATTTATGTTTTTTTTTCTGCGTCAACAGCACGTTGGCAAATACTTGCTAAAGAAGTGCCAACTTTAAGTCTAAAACCACTCTCAAATACTCGATGGGAGAGCAGGGTTGAAGCAGTAAAAGCTCTACGTTTTGAACTAAGAAAAGTGTATGATGCCTTGTTTACCATATATTCCGATAGGAGCAAAGATGCCGAGTCAAGAAATATGGCAAATTCATTATTGACAAAAATTAAGTCGTTTAACTTCATCTGCTCTCTGCTTATTTGGTTTGAAATTTTAAGCAAGATAAATATTGTTAGCAAGGCACTTCAAAAGTCAGACGTTGTATTGTCAGAAGCGGTGAAAATGATTGATAATGCAAAAATAAGTTTGTCTGAATTCCGCAATGAGTCTGCTTTTGAGGAGCTCCTTAACAGCGCGAAAACTATAGCGGAAGATTAATTAATATAAGCTTGTTAAAAAAAGTCAAAAACATTAAGTAACTAAACAGTGCTTTTTCTCAAGTATTTTATGATAAGTAGGTAAGAAGTACGTCGATACTGATAGCAATGATGCTTGTAATTTAAGGATAATTATTTTGTATCTTCTAACAAGGTCGTATTAAACGACCTTGCGATGCAAATACACATCTTCGCTTGCTATTTTTATACGATCATTGTGCTTGATTAATTTCCGTATTCGAGATTAGATAAGTTAATGAATTGCCTTTTGTCATCATCATCAGCCAGAAGACGTCCACTGCTGAACATAGGCCTCCCCCTTTAACCTCCACACTGAACGACAGCCTGCCTTTTGCATCCACTGGATGCCCGCGACTCTCACAATGTCGTCGGTCCATCTAGTGGGAGGCCTCCCTACGCTGCGTCTTCCGGTTCGTGGTCTCCACTCCAGAACCTTTCTTCCCCATCGGTTATCGGTTCTTCGAGCGATGTGGCCTGCCCATTGCCACTTCAACTTGCAAATTTTAACAGCTATGTCGGTGACTCTGGTTCTTTGGCGAATATCCACGTTTCGGATTTTATCGCGCAAAGAAACTCCGAGCATAGCTCTCTCCATTGCCCGCTGTGTGACTCTGAGTTTTTCCAAAAGGCCAACAGTTAAGGACCACGTCTCAGTACCATATGTCATCACTGGCAACACACACTGGTCAAAGACCTTCGTCTTGAGGCACTGTGGTATCTTGGACGAGAAGATGTCACGCAATTTCCCGAACGCTGCCCATCCGAGTTGGATTCTTCGGGCGACCTCTTTGCCTAAGTTGGACCTACCTAACTGAACAATCTGTCCAAGATAGGTGTAATGGTCAACAACTTCGAGAGTATCGTTCCCAACGACCACTGGCACGTGTTCAACATGGACATTGGACATAATTTTTGTCTTGTCCATGTTCATTTTAAGACCCACCTGTTGGGAAAGGCTACTGAGGTCGCTGAGCATCGTATTGAGATCCTCCAGCGACTCTGCCATGATGACTATATCATCAGCAAAACGAAGGTGAGTGATGTATTCGCCATTGACGTTGATGCCGAATCCGTTCCAGTCCAAGAGCTTGAAAACGTCCTCCAATGCGTTCGTGAACAGTTTCGGAGAGATAACATCTCCCTGTCTCACGCCTTTCTGCAGTTGGATTGGTTCCGTGCTCTCGTCCTGTAATCGGATCGACATGGTGGCGTTTCTATACAGACACTTCATCACTTCGATATACCTATAGTCGATATGACAACGCTGGAGGGACTGCAATACTGCCCAGGTCTCGATTGAATCGAAGGCTTTTTCGTAGTCCACAAACGCTAGGCATAATGGCCGATTATACTCCTCAGTCTTCTGTATAATCTGGCGGAGCGTGTGAATGTGGTCTACGGTGCTCCAGCCTTTACGGAAACCGGCTTGTTCGGGGGTCTGGAAGTCATCAAACCTGCTTTCGAGACGGTTCGTAATGACTCTGGAGAACAGCTTGTACACATGGCTCAGGAGTGAGATGGGTCTATAATTCTTTAATAAGGTGTTATCACCTTTTTTGAAGAAGAGTACCACCACACTCCTGTGCCATGCTTCAGGCGTAGTACCTTCGAGAATGACGGAATTAAATAACTTCTGGAGGACTAAAAGTACCGGTTTTCCACCCGCTCTCAGTAGTTCTGTCGTGATTCCGTCATCACCCGGCGCCTTGTTGTTCTTAAGCTGTTTCAGAGCCATTCTAATCTCGTACAAGCTGATGTCTGGGATGTCCTCAGTGTAATGTCGGGTCAGTTTCGCTCTCTTGTCCTGAGCTGTACTGACAATAGGCTGTCGTGTCGAGGTGTACAACTGTCCGTAAAACCTCTCGAGCTCTCTCAGAATCTCCGGCTTTGATGAAATGATACTGCCATCCTCGATCTTCAACTTCGTCATTTGGCTCTTCCCAAAAAAATAAAAAAATAATGGGTAGGTATTATAAACCTCGTTCGGCTTAGTACACCCCAAGCTTATAATCTTAGCCTGTATACGGGGTGTAAGGGGAACACTCTCGAAGCCAAAAGAAGGTAATTGTACTCATCATTATGAACAACTTTTACTATGGGACCAGCCCTGAAATCGCGAAAAAAATATCAGCTGTTCTATAGAAAACGGTCATTGACACTCGACAAAATGTATGGAACAGCTGATTTTTCTTTCGCGATTTCACGGTTGGTCCCATACTAAAAGTAGTTCATAATGATGAGTACAATTCTTTTGGCTTCGAGAGTGTACCCCTTATACCCTGTATAGATTCACATGGTAGGTGCGTTAGCCACGTCTTACCAGCGCGTGAGCCAGAGGTCGCTCATGGAGGTGACGACCTGCGCTGCGATGATGGAGAGCACGGTGAGGGTCAGCAAGAACCAGCCGCCGCCAGCGCCGAAGTACTGCGCGTACACCTTGTGCGACACGCGACCTAGCGAACAAACGATATAAATCAATAAATATTTGGGACATTTATGCACACACGGTCATCTGACCCCAAACTGAGCAAAGCTTGTAATGTGGCTTGCCAGAGATTGATATACATATATACTCATATTCATAATATACATTTATTAATAAAAATTTATTTTACATGTCAAACTAATACAAATCAAATAATAAATTATATCAATCAAATAATAAATTAGATCAAACAATAATAATTTGGAACTAGACTAGAATATTTTTTTTTATCAATCAATTAAATAGTAAAAAAATAAAAATATATTATACATTTATAAATACATACTTAAATAGTATAGAACAATCACAAATGTTCATCACATGTATATTTGTCCTAGGTGAGAATCGAACCCACGCCCCCAAGCGCAGAAGGCAGGTTCCCTACCAACTGGATCAACGGGCTATTGCATAAGCAGGGCGGATCCAGGATTTCATTTGGGGGGGGGTCATTCTGACAAGGTTCGAAGGAATCAAATCGAAAAATTGAGTCGAATGTATGGAATTGCTAGGTGTTTTGGGGGGGGGGGGGGGGCATGGCCCCCATGCCCTCTGGATCCGCCAATGTGCATGTACCTATCCACGTTTTATTGAAGAAAAGATTGTTATATTTCAGTTTCATGAGTAGGCAAGCTGCTTATATATCCCGTTGCACCAGAATTTTACTATGAAATACGTCACGATGATGCGCACGAAATATGATTATGTAGTTGTTACCTATGTACAGCTATCACTGTTTCAGTACTTACCAACTTTATCGTATTTTTAGCATTTTATCTTCACTAGATGACTAGTGGTCGGGTTAGAAACAAAACTAAAAAAGTTTTTGAAAATCAGTAGGTACTTTTTTGGTCCGCGATAAAATCCGTTTTAAATGTGTAAACAGTACTTTTTGTCACCCAGTAAAGCTTTTTTTTAACGCGAAGTTCGCGTGTGTTCGCATTAAGTCAAAGCCATTCAGTCCATACCGCCTCATCTTACGTATTTTACTGATATAAAATATGTCAAGTCTTCGGCCCTGTTGGAGTTATAGAGTTTTGAAAATTAGTTTTGAAAACATCATGAAAATACACTTTTCACCCACTTTCCCACACTCGAGCAAATTCACGGACACTCAATAAATAATAATTCACTATTACTACACCTTAACACTCTAAAATACATAAGTTTAGAAAATGTATAAATGTCAAAAAAACACTGTAGGTAGCAGCTATGTACCTGATTCTGTGATTTCAGCAGTTTCTATCTGATCATCTTGTTCATCGGCTTCAGTATCTTGTATGGTGCTTCTGCTTGTATGCGACTGAAAGTTAAATCACACCAATAAGTAATGTAGAATGATTTTCATGAATAAAGTCCTACGGCAAACAGCGGAACTAAATTTCCATGTTGTAGTTGTCAGGTGTTTAAATAAAATAAAATAATTTATTTGTCAGAACATGGTAGGTACACAGGTACAGGTACAGGAATGGAAACGTATCTCATGTCCTTGCCAGGTTTGACGTACAAATGTTAATTTCTAGGGTTCCGTATCCAAAGAGTAAATACGGGACCCTATTATTAAGCCTATGATATCTGTCTGTCCGTCCGTCTGTCCTACCTATTAACAGCTGTATCTTTCGAACCGTAATAGCATAGATAAATATATACTAGTAATAGATAGCCAGTTGTTTTTTAAATAAAACTTAAAAAAAAATATTAGTTAGTTTTTGTTATAGCATAGAGTTATAGTAAAAAAGCTTAGCCTATGTTACCTATGCCTTGAAACATGTTAATTACTACCGATATTGGTTATTATTATTTTATTTTTCCTAGTACCTAGTCTGGATCTTATGTCAATTATTACACATTCAAAATGTGATCATTTTATGACCATGCACATAACAAATTGTGTATACGTAGTTACGCTGTATTTTATAACTCTGCGCGAGTTTGTTATAGTGTGCGTTCATATTATCAGGATTTTATGTTCTTCAGTGTGCGTATCTATGTGTGCTATGCGTGTTTTCCACACCCTTCAAAAGGATGCATAATAATTGTTAAAGATCTTTTGCGTAGGTGCCAAACATGGTGAAATGCTCGAAGATACTTTAAAAAAACATAATTTCCGCATAAGACTCCGGAACGTGAAAAGAAGAGTTGCAGATTGGTTTAATAAAATGCCAGCTTCGCTAACAGAAGTTGGCGTTTATAGAGTAGGTACAACAAATCTTTATCAAGTAAGATGCTGCAAGCACGTCAAATCATGCCGCAGCGTGTCGCATTATTTGTACTTCATAATTTACTGGCAGTTTAACCCCATTCGGCTAACTGCTTTCTACAGGTGTTTACAGTATACTATGGCGCAAATTGTCATTTTTCCATTGACGTCTGACGTGCTACTGCAAAGATGACATAGATCGCACTAAATTAAGTTGGAGCACTGATCCAATTTAAGCCAGGCCACAGCCACGTAAAGTAGCTGAACTTGCGGCATCTAACCTGATAAACATCTTTAGTAGGTACCTAATGTATGTAGAGTAAAAGAGTAAAATCTATGTAGTCTCTGTAGAGTATTGATTCTTCTGTGGTAGAGTTAAGCTTCACCTGGATAGACATGGTACGCTGGCGAAGGTATTTAGGTCTAGCAGCTTCGTCGGGTTCTTCTTCCTGCAGAAGCTCAGCAAATAGCGGCGACTTTGATACCTCGTCGAAATCATCTTGCGTCTCGATTTCTCCCTGAAAATTTAATACGTGGTTTGACACAAAGATTTCGTAACGTAATGTTGCAACTTCACCAGAACTTGAAAATTTGATTTATTTTATTAACCCATATTTTCAACTCCCGACGAAAAATGAGCAGTGTTATAAGTTTAACGTATCTGTGTATTGCGTGTCTGTCTGTGGCAACGTATCTTCCAAACGGCTCAACCGATTTTGATTAAGTTTTTTTGTTTGAAAGTTGACTTGATCGATTCACAGTGTTCTTAGCTATGATTTAAAAAAATCTGATTAGCCGTTAGAAAATTATTAGCTGCTTTATCGGGAGTTTAAAAAGTATTATACCTTCTCTTATATCTAATCAAAGAAATGTCGTACCTAAACCGAAGATCAAAAAATGTATACTTGTCAAATTCTTGAGGTAAAATTTGAAAAATATTTAAATAGCCAAAAAAATATAAAAAATATATATAATATTTTTAATAATTTAAAAATTGTGAAATTTGCCTTATAATGATGTAGATGACATTCTTTACGACCCGACAAACATCAAGGCTAGATAGGTGTAGGTAATATAAAAATGCATGCACTTGTGTCTATTTACATTATGAGTCTTTTACTACTTTTAAAGTAGTAGCTCGTAGTGGAAAAAATAGACACTCTTTTATAATAGTAAGTAATTTATTCTTAACTATAGTGTGATAACTAATGTCACCGATGTAATGCATGTTATACAGTGTTATTGACAATTAGCTAAAAACATCTCGTTCGGAGGGTGTTACGAGTGCGACAATAAACCCTTTTTCAAGACCCATAAAGGGTTGTAGCGCCGCCGTCGAAGAAAAACCGCCGAATTTGTGATTTTTACACATCTCGTCACGTAAGAGCAGGGGGTGTCACTCGGCAGTTTAGGTATGTTCAGCCGGCTCGTCTTTCGGGCAGGCGTATGGCAGGGCAATGGCCGCTCGGCTCGCACGCAAGCCACGTCGCGCGTATGCATCTTTTCTACAATTTTTGCAACGAACAATGACTTCTAAACGATCTTATAATCCGTATAAAAGATACTGTTGTGCCTATAAATAAAAGGAAGAACAAGAAATCGAAATTAAAATTTTTTAGAAGACAACCCTAACGTTACACGTGCCCCGTCAGGAAAGATAGAGCTACGTGATAGAAAGAGAGCAACTCTCTAGGTGAATATAGCGAGCGGTATCCAGCGCTGTGCGAGTTGAATTGCTTCTTTATTGTCTCGTAGATAGTCGTTATTTATTGAAATTTCTTTTCAGAGTGAACTTTCAGCTCCTTGGTGTATTCTGTGGTAATAGTCTGTTTTAAATTGAACATTGTATAATATTTATGTGTATGGCGTGCGTGTGTTTGAAAGTGCGTCCTTTGCATTTATGCCGAGACGGACCCATTCGACACTGATTGTATTCTCTAGATATAAGTTTTTTGTAAAGGTGTCGAATAAAATTTATTTTCTTTTCTTTTTTCTTTTTTTTTCTTTGTACAAGAACCGTCACGTAGTCATAACAGCAATGCAAGTACCGTTCTTTATCGATCATCAAATTTGACAATCACAACTGTCAAATTTGATGATCGATAAAGAACGGTACTTGCACTGCTGATTCGGTAGCAAAATTTGAATAGTCTACGTACTCTTAAAAATGTGTAAATGAAATGAGTGTAAATGTGTAAACTAAAATATGACGATGCAAATCTGCATCACTTGTCAATCGACAGTTTGATACAGAATTTGACACTAAAGGCCTGATAAATAAATCTCGCTCGGTTACGACACGATGACAAGCAAGTTCGAAGGATGTAAAGATCGAAGATAAAACTGTGTCTATCTAAAAGTATTTGGTAGTTTTGAAAGACAGCGAAACATGGTTCAGTATTTTTTTAAACAAACTCAGCGATTTAATAATAGCCCAGGAAAGTTAGGGTCTGACCCGGAATTAAATTTAAACGGCAATTTTTTTTCGGATTATTATTCTAGAGCCAACCTCTCGTATAAAAACACAAAAATTAAAAAAAAAGTGTTTCGGAAACATCCCCAAATTTAACATTTTGCATTTAATTGAAATTATCCCGATCTAAAAATGCTAATGGGATAAAACGTTTTGCACATTTGATAAAATCACAGTAATTAATTATTTATTTAAAAATTAAAAACTTTTATTAATGGCAAACGTTGTTAGGTCACAATTTTAGTGTCAAAATTAAAAACTTAAAATGATGCTTAAGCCATAATAGCTAATGGAAATATTTTTTGTGATTTACATGTCGCCTAACATCTAGAACATAAAAATTTCATAATTAAAATGTCTACCCCAAAGGAAATAGGTATTTTACCTCAATTTTGTATTTCCACGTTTTATGCCTCGACCAAAAATGCTAATGGGAAAATTTCTTTTTAATTATTTCATTTTATACATTTTACAACATAAAAAAGTAAAATTAAAAAAAAATACTATACGGAAATGACGAAACATAGATATTCCTAACGTCCACATTGCGATATCGTCTCTACGGCGCGGAAATAATGTCTATTTCAGCTTGCGCGGCAACGCGAGGTCAATGGGCGCCGATATGTATACCTATACCTGGAGCGTTAGTGCAATCGCGTATGGGACAGAACAAATAGGTAGGGCTTATCTAGAACCAAAAAATAACAATCGACGATATTGTACATTTATTAGGTTTATACCTACCTAATGTAGTTAATCAATTTTTCAACTAATAGTGTTAAGTCATTTCAGTTATGAAATGATAGTTTGAAAATAAATAGGTACCTACCTGACGTATTTTTTGTAACCCTCGACCATATTATTGTACTATTATTTATTCTGTGCCTTGACGCAAAAAGGGGTGTTATAATTTTGACCACTATGTGTTTGTGTGTCTGTATATTTGATCGGGGGTTTTTAAACTCAATAAATACCTAGTTTGTTTCAGTGAGTATTGTACCTACGTAAAATAACATAAAAACATTTTAGGTACCTACCTAGGTAGGTATTTACCTATTACTATTGATACAAAAAAAAAATTACTACAAAAATACGAAGAGTTGATCGATCGGCTACTTTATTACGTAACTCACGACCGGTTATTTTACCGTAAATTTTGAAATCGCTGTTGTCAAACGTCCAATTTTCAAAAATATGCAGAGCTTTTGAAAATCTAATGTCTGGGAGCACGTGTGGGAGGTTTTTTTTTATAGCTGCTGCGACACTTTGATCGTTGATATAGGGTAGGTTCGCCGGTTTCGCGACCACGTCCTAATTCCGACCATTTCGCATACCTGTGGTATACAGGGACAAAAAATAGGATACTTGACAGTAACACATCTAAAAATATACTTTAGTGGCTACGTAAATATGAACCCTACGCACATGCACACTCCTCTGGCTAACTCAAGCGTTTGATGAATAATAAAAATTTAAGTTTGTGGCTCTACTTTATTATACTTACCAGTTTGTCATTGTTTGTGAATGTCTAGTTATTGAATTGCTAAACCCGTTTACATGTTATTTTACCGAGATTTATGCTAATAAACAAGTAAAAAGCGGTGGTCACATAATAGACAAGCTCTTTCTTAGAAAAAGCTAGATTTAATCTAGGGGGTCGGAAACAAGCGTATTCCTGTCAATAAAGTCGTGTCTTGTTTACAAGTAAGGTTTGAAAAATACCTTTTTATGTTTTTAAATTTAGAACCTTGTAAGCACATTATTTATATATTTTTTTACATCGGACTAGGCTAACGTTTGACCGCGATCTCGCCTGATGGAAAGCGATGTTGCGGTCGAAGATGGAGCACGTTTGCCCAGTAGTAACCTATTAACCTTAGACTTGAACACTCCAAGATTGTAATGCTTTTGAAACACAGACAGAGTTCAGTGTGGAGGTTAAAGGGGGAGTCCTATGTTTACCAGTGGACGTCTTCTGGCTGATGATGATGATGATCCCTTAAGAATAAAACATACTGACACCAAAAATTATTCGTGGTAGAAAACCATGCCAGCCTTAAAAAGCACGCTAGTATTCGACTATTTTTGTTTTTAATAAACAAAAATGGTGTATTCAATGTTTTTTTCTAAGTGATGGTTAATTATGTAAAAATAAGTAAAAGTTAATTTCAATATTCTGTAAAAAATATCATTATAATGAACACAATTTCTTTTAACAATGTTATTATGGTCGAAAACCGAATAACCTCGATTCCGTTTTCGACCAGTAAAAACAAACTTTTATTTAAAAAAGTAAAAAAAAAAAACTCCTGTTTTCCGACGTTTTAGTGGTGCTTTTTTCTCCTAAGATCATAAGATAACAGGCCAGGTAACTTCAGGGGGTGCGAAAATTCACCGGCAGTTGGGCCGCTACCACCCCTAACGAAATTTGGCCTGGCAACGCACAATATTCGCACGCTGAGGACCGACGAGAAGATTGCCAAGCTGGAGAAAGAATTGAGCAAAATACGATGGACTATCTGAAGTCCAACGAGAGGGAGAGGATACTATAGTTCTGGATTCCAGAAACATACTCTTCTTCTGGGAAGGAGAGCGAAAGTTCCAGGATGGTTTAAGTTTTCTCATCCACAGGTCACTCATCAACAACGTGATTAAGGTCGACAGTATGTCGAGCAGGGTAGCATACCTCATACTCAGAATAACCGATCGTTATTCACCGAAGGTCATACAGGTATATGAGCTGACCTTGACATACCCTGGTGATGAAGTAGAGACGTTTTATGAAGAGATATCCAAGGCCATAATATATACCTCCGAAACATACTTCATCGTTGTTATGGGTAACTTTAACGGAATATATATGTGATAAGATTGGGGTCATAATAGTATTGGTCTAGACAGCGGAATCTGAGGGGGCATCGGCTGGTCGACTTCATGGAGAAGGAGCAACTCTATTTGATGAACTCCTTGTGACCATACAAGAAGTGGACGTGGATGAGCCTGGATGGTTCGACCTAAAATGAGATAAACTTCATCATGAAAAGACCAAGAAGCGAATATTCTATAATGTCTCCGTGATCAGCAAGGTGAAAACTGACAGCAATCACCGTATTGTCAGAAGCCCATTGCATATCAACGTCAAGCTCGAGAGGTCGCGTCTGGTGAAGTCCACGCTCCGTCCTGGTCATGCCCAAATCCAAAACCCCAGACTTCCAACTAGAACTGAGAGCTGGGTGTCCTATCGAAGGTGCGACGTTATTTCACGTCGGAACAGTTGCTTTCACTGTATCAAGCACAAGTTCGGTCGTGCATGGTGTACTGCTCTCACCTTTGGGATGGATCAGCTAAGTATCAGCTTGGGGCGTTAGAGTCTATCGAGAAGCGTGCCAAGAGGCTCGTCGACAACGAATCCCTGGTTCAGACTTCAGACTAAGCTCCTTAGTCTTGAGCATCGGCGCAAAGTTGCTAGTCTATCGGTCTTTTATCGAGTACATTTCAAAGAGTGTGCATCGGACCTTCATGATCCCTCCCTCCTGCCCATTTTTCTATCTGAATGCCAGAGCGGGCACAAAAATCGACACCGATTTATGGTTGGTATTCCGAAAACCCGTACGAAGCGCTTTGATTCCACTTTTATTGTGCGAACTGCTAGTCTGTGGAATGCACTGCCTGAATGGGTGTTCCCCGATGGGTACAATCTGGGTGTCTTCAAATCACGACTGAATCGGTTTCTTGTAGGCAAGCGTGCTCCACCGTAGACCGCATCATCGCTTAACATCAGGCGAGTTGGCGGTCAAGCGCAAGCCAATTTTTAATATAAAAATAGAACTGCATAATCGCTTCCAGGGCCTTGCCGAAAGTGGAGCTATGGTCTAATTAAATGATGGGCTGGTAGAAACTATCCAAGCATTGGGGTCCAAGTTCATTAAATCCCACGTCGGAAAATACCTCAGAAGCTCTCAGACTAAACCATTAAGCTAATGGGAGACCTGACTGAGATCAGACTGCAGTCTTCAGCTGATATGTCGGAATATGGCAAACTCAATGGATGAATCTCGAAATGGGTGCGCCACGATTTGCGTTCCTATAATACAAGATGTATTAGGGGTGTATTTGTGAAGAACTCGTCTATTGGGTAAAAAGCCAAATAATGGAGCTGAAGATCGAGGATGGCAGTATCATTTCGTCAAAGCCAGAGATTCTGAGAGAGCACGAGAGGTTTTACGTACACCTCGACACGACAGCCTATTGCCAGTACAGCTCAGGACAAGAGAGCTACACTGACCCGACACTACACTGAGGAAATCCCAGACATCAGCTTTTACGAGATTAGAATAGCTCTGAAACAACAACGCGCCAGGTGATGACGGAATCACGACAAAACTACTGCGAGCGGGTGGAAAACCGGTACTTTTATTCCTCCAGAAGTTGTTTAATTTCGTCATACTCGAACATACTCGAAGTTACTACGCCTGAACCATGGCTATGGGTGGTTGTGCTCTTCTTCAAAAAATGGTTATAACACCTTATTGATGAAATATAGATCCATCTTACTCTGGAGCCATGTGTACAAGTTATTCTCCAGAGTCATTACGAACCGTCTTGGAAGCAGGTTTGCTGACTTCCACTCTCTCGAACAAGCCGGTTTCCGTAAAGGCTGGAGCACCATAGACCACATACACACAGAAGAATCCAACTCTAATGGGCAGCGTTCGAGAAATTGCGTGATATCTCGTCCAAGATACCACAGTGCCTAAAAAATACCACAGTGCCTAAAAAAGGTATTTTGACCTGATGACATATGGTACCGAGACGTGGTCCTAAACTGTGTTGGCCATTAGGGAATACTCTAAGAGTCACAAAACGGGCAATGGAGAGGCTATGCTCGGAGTATCTTTGCCCGAAAGAATCCGGAACGTGGATATTCGCCAAAGAACCAGAGTTACCGACATAGCTGTTAAAATTTGTTGAAGTAGCAACGGGCAGCCCACATCGCTCGAAGAACCGATAACCGATGGGAAGAAAGGTTTTTGAGAAAAGACCACGAACAGGAAGGAAGAATCAGCGTAGGTGAACCGACGATATTGTGAGATTCGCGGGCAGATGTCAGGCAGTCGTTTAGTGTAGAGGTTAAAAAGGTGGAGGCCTATGCTCAGCAGTGGACGTCTTCTGGCAGATAATGATGATCATAGGCCTCCCCCTTTAACCTCCACACTGAACGACAGATGATGATGATGTTTCTCAATAAATAAATAAATACGTACATAAAAACATTTGTTGACTTGTTTTTTCATTGTCGACAGTTCAATTTAGAGAGTGGTCGAAAACTGGTAATTAGGTGGTCGAAAATAAAATTTTGTGGTCGAAAACTAGAAAAATCAATACTTATGGCTATTGATCAAAATATATAAAAAATGGCAGGGCGCAATTAATAATTTTTCACATTTTAATAAACTAGAGGATGTAAGAATGTTACTTCAGTAGGTTAATGTCTAAAAACGACACTGTACCTAACATTTTATTTAAGCTTTCCAAATTAGACAACTTCACTCGGTCGGAAACCGGCGAAATCACCTTATGTACCACGACACTTTAGGTATATGTAACGAACGACAAGCTTTTTGTGGTGTCGATGTCGCTAAAAAGCCCATCATCACGTATTTCACTCACTTATATTATTTTTATCAAGCCTTGTGTACCAATATTTGCCGTACCTGAACTTAACGCGCATTTGCATATACGACATATTTGAAATTCCATTTTTCCAAAATCTAAAACGCAGCTTGTTCTTTGGCCATCTTGAAACAAAATGTACACGCGGCTGCACAAAACAAACGGAGCGAGCGAACGAGTATCATACCTACGCATCGACAGTGCGACGGCCGCACGCCTCGCACGACCCGCCTTCACCCCGCGATCGTCCTGCGCTTCATACCTACCACAAATATCATTCATTTTATATTACTTCCAATC
This sequence comes from Agriopis marginaria, assembly GCA_932305915.1. Taxonomy (NCBI): domain Eukaryota; kingdom Metazoa; phylum Arthropoda; class Insecta; order Lepidoptera; family Geometridae; genus Agriopis; species Agriopis marginaria. Next base: position 10,184,213 of record OW029918.1, read on the forward strand.
ATTGTATTTTTTTAATTATTATATACGTAATTCCGTTTAATTATGCTTTGTATAGTTAAAATAAAAACCATCCATTAGTATTTATGGCTAAACGGTGATTTCAGTTTTTATGAATGCGGCTAAATCCCTTAGTAAATTATTTTAATTATGATAAAGAATAAAAATACTATTATTTCTAAGGCTACACACACTTATAATATGGAGTTAATATTTTTGGCTACTTAGAAAACAATTAAAAACACGTTATTATTTTTTAATGATTAATCCAATAATATTTTTTTTTAATTTCGGTGTAAATTTATATTATTAAATAATAGCTAATAGGTAAAATTAAAATCAGCCCATTAGTATTTTTAGCTAGTGAGTTTCAAGCCTTCCGGGAGTTTTAATTTTTTTTTCTATGTTCCATACAAAATTTTGGGATCAGACTATTTTATACAATTTTTTGGTCAGTAAATGGTACCAACTGTAATTTAAAAGTTCCATAATTAATTATGTCCGACCTCTCCATACTAAGTCTCCCCCGTTTACTGGGCTATAACGTCGATCCTGATATACCTTTCCTTAAACTAAACTAAATTTGACAGCTCAAAAATTGTTGCTATCCTTTTCTGACGTATTGAATTGAAAAGAGACGCCAATAATTTTAGTCCTGTCAAATTAGTTTAGAGAACGGTACAACAGAATTGATGCCATTATATTCAATATTATGATATTGTGCGAGCGAGAGTTCTGCTGAGAGGACCTATCCACTGCTATATATCTCTTTTGCACATTTTCAATTTTTTTGAAGATTATAACACTGAGTGAAAATTTTTAATCATCGATTGCGCATTATTTCTATAATAACTTTGCGAATGTTTTAAAGCGGTTTTGATACCCATTTTATATTTTAGCGGCGGTAACTAAAAAAAAACTCGATAAAATTGTTATTTTTAATATTCTTCGTCTACATAAAAATATGTTTTACATGTTTAAAAAAAAATACTTATTTTAACTTATTCACGGGTCTAGCCCATTTGAGATGCATTGGTGGGCCGAGGCCGAAGGCCCTGTTGAGTTTAGAAAATACAATTATGGGGTGTGTATTAAATGAAATATGAAACTATTGTACAGTATAGGATTTAAAAAAATCTAGGCTATTGAGATGAGCAACTAGTGGATACGAGAACAGATCTATAGGATGAGAAACGACTCCTGCCTTATCTAAATAAATTTCCTTATTGTTAAGATAAAGCGTTGGTAATTGGTTTTTTCAAATTCAGCAGCGCGAGTATCATTCTTTATCGATCGTAAAATTCGATAAAATGCCATAGAATCGATCATAGCGACTACTGATCACATGACATTTTATCGAATTTGACGATTTAAACTGTCAAATTTGACGATCGATAAAGAACGGTACTTGGAATGCAATATATGTAATAATTTATACGGCAACATATCTACATAATATCTACATACAACATACGAAATAAACAAATACGGCACAATATCTGCTGTTTTTTTTAACTGCTAGGTACGTAACATGCAAATTAACAATGCTTAAAATTATTTTAATTTTCGGAAGGGTAGGTAGTAATTAAATTATTTTTCTCAAACAGGGTATATAATGTCTGTGTATTGTAAACACGCTTCGACGAATATTGGCCTCGACCGTTGCTAAAGTCATTAGTGGTACATTTTTGTCTCTTTTGATTAACTTGTACATGCATACCAAACAGAATATAACCGGTGCATACAACAGGTTTTTAATACAAGTTGGTGAGTCAAATATTTCAATGTGCAAAGAGGTTTGTGTTTATGTTTTTCCACTAAAAAGAGGCTATGTTGATGTAAAACGCATAGAAGTTATTAATTTTCCGATGGTGTCCTGTGATTCGTTCATATTACAAGCCATGGCCGTCTAGAAATATTTTTTCTTCAATGTTTGGTTGCTAGGAAAATTTGTAATAAAATGCGGAAATTACTCCAAAATACGTATGTATATTTTAACGTGAATATTCGCGCGATGTTTGAGAAAAGTATATAAATATACCATGTCTATACAAGCTTTGGCGACAACTGGGCATTTTCGGAACGCCTAGAACCCCCTCGGGCAACCTCTTCACATAATTCCAACCGCTGCAGTAATGTACTATTGCAATACTAGGTGGTCCAAAAAGTTATATTATAATAGTATAGGAAGGTCCACAGAAAAATCTAAGTTCTTCATAGCCAGGAGCTACTTAAAAATATCTTAAACAGATTTAGAAATTTTTCTTACATAATTTTTACATCATTAAACAAGCCACCCAGGCCGGATAAATGCATTTTTTTTATGTAACTTACATTCCGTAATATGATGACACTGTCAGCGGTCTTGAGGTGATGAAGCTGATGGGTGACGAGGATCCTGGTGTTGTGTCTCAGCAGGCCATTGACGCACTCCGAGACTAGGTGCTGGCCGACATGCGTGTCCACGGCCGATAGCGGGTCATCCAGCAGGTAAATGTCCGCCTGAGAATAACATCTGGTAATCATACGCATACATCATACGCTTATTAACCAACATATAATGCGAACGACATTTATCTGTGGAAGTGGCAAAATGAGGCAACTAACATTTTCCACGGCAAAATAAACATGTATTCGGAAATATAATGTTGACTTCACTACCCTGCAGAAAGTCGCATTGTTTTATATCTGCACAAAATATCCCGAAGTCATTGTTCTCGAAACAGAAGAAACCAATTAAATTTTTCTTGCAACCCCCGTATTTAGACGAACAAAACAAACGAAAAAACAATACTTAGTTAAAATAGGTCAAGCTGTTATTGAGTTTTAGCAAGACTAACGAGCAGCAATTGATTTTATGTACCTATATTATATAGAATAGCTGTTATTGACTTTCACATCCTTTGTTTGTTGTAATGCTCTCCTTAATTCGGCCGTTTCGCAAAATCGTTTCTTAATGGAGTTCTAAGGACTATCTGCCAAATTTCAGCTACGTAGAGCAAGTAGTTTTAAAGATGTAGTCATGAGTCAGTAAGTCAGTGAGTATGGTATTATAGATTGTTTGTCTTACAAATAGTCTACCTACTACATATTGTGTTGCCTCCTAAAGGCCTTATATTTAACTGAGTTGGTTTCTGGGGGAGCTACGTGGTACAGGGGCCTTACGGACAACAGCTAATTGCGGTACCTAATCCGCTCAGTTGGAAAATCACGCGAACGTGAACCTTATCGCGCACAGATACGGTTTGCGGTCGCGTGATTTTCCAACTGAGCGGATTAGGTGCCGCAATTAGCTGTTGTCCGTAAGGCCCCAGGAGAGGTGTGGTCGCGGTGCGGGAGAATGTCTAGTTTTACTCACCCCGTCACCCCTCCTGCACTTCACAGCTACCTAAGAAACTCACGTTTTTTGCCCAAAGATAGGTAGGTATTTATGGTCTAGAATTTGATAAGCATAATACATATTGCGTAAACAAAAAATCACTAACCTTTTATCAGCGCTTTGATTGAATGATAGTTTGACAGCATTGCCTGGCATTACTTGCAAAAATATGCTTTATTATCTGTGATGCGCCTTATGCGCCTATTGTTTAAAACACTCATATTTCCGTATTTTCAGATAAAGAAAAATTACAGTCATCATATTATATCATTTTATGTTATTAGGTAACCACGTGTCCTGGCTAGCATCACTTGAGTCGTATTATACGGTTTCCGACATTATACTGTTTTTAAGCGACGAAAGGAGGAGGTTCTAATATAATACATACCTATTAGTTTATTTTAATTGTTTATCGTTACTACATGGGGAGGTACTTATGTTACCTAAATAATAATACCGCAGGATAAGTAACGATAGGCAATCAAAACATATATGTTTAAATCGGTTACATAAAAATTTTGCTCATTGCACTGTTATTTTCGATTATATTTGATCAAAGGGTCTGTATTATTATATATTTTGGTGTGGACTATCTCTAGAGCCAGATAAGTAGGTACTTACACTACAGTTATGTCTTTAGGAGTTCAGGATACTACATGTCTCGTTCTCTGAAGTAATTGGAATAATGTCAGATAAAGGCAGTAGGACAGAGTAACAAACTATGGGCCAATCGAGTGCTTGCATATATACCTACGTATGTCTCATTTCATCATATACTTAAGCCAACAAGTATGTGAATAGTATAATTATGATAAGGATAAAACTACCTCAGTATAATTTAATTTGCTTACAGTACTAAAATTGTAATTATCTTCCTATGTATATCTATTTTGTAGACGTGGTAGGTAGGTAAACATGTAGGGGTCAAAACAAGTTTCTGACATTTTCTGTGGTCGCGGTTCCGTTATTCTACTGAAACTGGTTTATAAGTAAAACTAGTTCTTCTGACAGGGTTTTTATTTTGAATTGGGTTTGAAGCTTAGGTTCCAAATTAGGTGCTATTTTGCATATTAAGGTGCCCGCAGGTGGGGTAGACGTGTTCTACAGTGGAGATCATACCGGCAAACGTAGTAGGATAGGAAGCCATGAGACTCAAGTGAATGCCGATATACGAAAGGCAGCTGGCAGTGACAGAAGATCACGCTGAGTTGTGTGCCTTATGGTGCTTTTCCATCAGAGATGTGCGAGGTAGCTAAGCGGTGTGCGAGGAAAAATCAACCAACCCCAACTGACCCAAAACTGTGATCGCGTCTATGGCTCCCGAATAGCTTATTTAGCCACAAGCGCAGATGTGTTTCGGACGCTACTTGAATCATCTCTTGTAGATGGGAACAAGCCAATGATGATGAATAAGCTACCCTTATACTAAATGTCATCCAAATACGTCCGTCACCCATACCCCAGAAGCCATAATACAGTCATACACACAATCATACACACCTACTTACGCAATAGTGTGATCTTAATTGCACATCAGACCTTAGCAATCAAATACGTGGCACTAAAAAACGCAAAAATAAACAAAACCATATGCGAGTGATACAGTGAGTGTTTTGTCTCGACTTAGGTTCAAGTTCGAGTTTCAGTGATGACCGTAGCAAAAGACTAAGAAAGAGGGTAGACCGTTTTCTCTGCACCTAGTTTTGAAGCGTGCGACCCACCACCCGCATTCTTCAGTCTTTCCGTGAACATTGTGCATGTAACTGTGCCGAAATATCGGGAGCTCAGTCCACAACCTTACCACGGTAAATATCCTGTAAATAATCATATTATAACTCTACATGGCACCAAGTCAATTACGTCAGCCATACACACTAACTTACGCAATAGTCTGATCTTCATTACACCCCTGATCTTAGTAATCAAATACGTGGCACCAAATTTGTATAGATTTAGGAACAGTAAACATTCCGATTACACTATCTAAGGATAGGTGTTAGTCAAAAATAATACCAGTCTTATGCCGTAATTAAAAAATTCTTAAATAGACTCGATATTGTCTATTTTTAATTTTAACCGACTTCAAAAAGTAGGAGATTCTCAAGCGGTTACTTCGCCAGTTATGGATTGATTTCGGTCGAGTCGGTGACAAATTTCTGTTCAATTATTATCAAGTTAAGCAACGTATTCGGCTACCTAAATAACCTTATCATTCGACTCACCGAATCGAAATGCCATATTTTACTAATTTTGAAGGCAGTTTCTTAAATTGTTAATTATTGTATTTTGCGGTTGTACGGAACCCTCGGTGCGCGAGCCCGAGTCGCACTTGGCCGTATTTTTTTTTTCAGTCTGAACCAGCCCGATGCAACTCTGCAGTCACAATAGTCGCATACCTATTTTAAACTTAGGTAATGTATAGTCATTAGTTTTATGTAATATCATATATAGTAAAAAAAAAAATTGTAAAAGTTGACAAAGGGCACGGACCCAGGAGTCCGTGGAGAAGCAAAATAAACAATAAAAACAAACTTTGGTAATTTTTATCGATCTAAGAATTGATATAGTTAAAAAAAAATTTGACAAAGGGCACGGACCCAGGAGTCCGTGGAGAAAAAAAAACAATAAAAAAAAACTTAGGTAATTTTTATCGATCTAAGAATTCCACGAGACTAAGTTCCTCGATATTATGTACCTCAGATCAGACAATCAAGGGAGATGTGGTAAGATGTCGCAGCGGATGCGAAAGCATCAGGCATAAATCAGGCTTGTTGCCGGTAGTCGAACTCATCTTGCAGTAGCAGGTAAGGCAATGCGAAAGGTTCAGGAATGGAGACCACGGACCGGTAAGCGCAGCGTAGGACGTCAACCCACAAGATAGACAGACGACCTAAAAAAGACCGCAGGGATACGCTGGATGCAGGCCGCTTCCAACCGGCCCTTTTGGATATCGATGGATGGGGGAGGCCTATGTCCAGCAGTGGACGTCCTATGGCTGAAATGATGATGATGAAGGCAATGCTGATACAGCTTTATTCGTCGTATGCCACAACCCGCACTCCCGCTTGCTACTCGGAATCTCGAAGGAGTCCAAATGCAGTAACGGTCTTTATTTTCCAGAAACATACCTGTCTGTAACAAGCTCGCGCCAGTCCCACGCGGGCCCGCTGACCACCGCTCAAGCTGGATCCTCTCTCACCGACCAGGGTCGAATCTCCCGATGGAAGCTGCTCGAAGTCACGCAGCAGGGAGCACGCAGCTACGACCTTTTACGAAAAACATAATTATTATGTATGTTAATTATGTCTTTTTTTTTATTGACTTATACTGTTGGCCTTTTGGCCTCTACAGCTTGACCGGACTAGTTAGCGAACGCAGGGTGCGTTCGGCATAACGTCTTGATGGTTTAAGTTTTGGGCGACTAGCTCAAGGGCACCTCGAAGGTACGAACCTCAGCTTGGGCCGTCGCCGGGAGTGGGCATCAGACTTGCCCAGGCACCCAAGAGGGCGTATGCCCTGGAGCCCTAGCGGTTTGTTGAACTGATTTATTATTTGGAGAGAATCTAACCGATCTTCTAACAGACCCTGGGGGTCTACGATCCCGCCGGCGAGATCGCTATGCGGGTGTGCCTCTGGTAACCGACGCCTGTACCGAAAACTGAATATTTCCTGTTGCAAGGAGCAGTTTATGTCGGAGTTTTTTATTTTATTTGTAGATAGATAGATAGATAAACTCTTTATTGTTCACACCACACATTTCGTACACATGATAAAACAGCTTAAAAACTATGAAGTGCAGCTGCACGGACGCCCATGCCAGAAGTTTGTTCAATGTTACATTGTGATATATGTATAAGGGCAGAAAAAAGGCCTCTGCCACCAACTAATTTACTATCGCGGGTTTACTATCGTCAATAAATAACAAGTAAGATTTCTTTGCATAATTTAAACAATATTTAATGCCTTAGAAAAACTTTTTTGAGGAAAAGTATTTAAAATGTTCTGGTTTACTACTAGTAGGAGGGTATGCAGTTGCACAGTGCACACCCTCCATTCGCTATGATGTTGGGAAAACCAACTCCCAAAAATTCGGCGGGTCTAGGACTGGATACTATTTTGGCGGACTGTTTAAAATTTCGGCAACGGACAGGATTTGAACCCGCAAACAAGCAACGATCCGGGTAGACCAGACTCGAGACTAGATAAGGTTGAGTAAAACAGTTAAGTACCCAATAAAACAGTCACCGGCTTAGTAAATTAATTATTATCTGACCTTTATCATGACCGACAAGCTGACAACTACCATTTGTTTGGGTAGATTTATTGCGAGGTAATCGATAACAGACACGCGAGGGCTCGTGATAAGAACCAATGTGGTTTTATTCAACATTTATTTATTAAAGTATAAGAAAAAACGTAACGATTTAGTACATAAAAAAATTATACCGCATCATCGCTTAACATCAGGCGAAGAGGCGGCGGTCAAGCAAAAAACCTTACACGTTTATGTATAAGGTTGAAAGCCGCGAGTTTACCTACTTATTTAGCGTCTGTTTTTTTTGGATAATAATGTGAATTTTGCATTATTAGTGTAATAATTGCGGAAATAGTGCTACCGTGTTGTGATAGTGAATTTCGTATGATAAAATAACATATTTAATCCAGAAGTGCATGAAAATACTCCGGCGCATACGTTATACGGGTTAAGTTGGATCAGTTAATTGCTCAAAAATTCTTTAAAAAAGGCTATTTTTAGGGTTCCTTGCCCAAAGGGTGAAAACGGGACCCTATTACTGAGTCTACGTTGTCCGTCCGTCCGTCCTACCTTTAAACGGCTGTATCTTTCGAACCGTAATAGATAGCCAGTTAAAAGTTTCACAGAATATGTAATGTTTTAAAATTTACAATTATTATATTTTGTGTCGCACTTGGCCGGTTTTTTATATTAAAAGATACTCTATATTCATAAACTTTACTATAGCTATAGACCTGTTCTTTAGCACGCCATTCTTTCCGATTTAGTGCTTATCTCATGCTCGATTCCATGAATATAACTGGCAATTTGTACAGCTTTATATTGATCAAATAATGCGAATCATGAAGCATCGCTCTTATCACAAGTTATCACCTTCATAAGTCATTCACTTTCCAAACGCCGCTGATTACTAAATCGGATTTTCGATACCTTACCGCTTCGGTACCTTTTGGTACAATTTTTTTTACTTTGATCATTTGATACAGGATTGTGTTCAATGTCATGATTTTTATGTCTTTTGTACGAACGTTTCTACAAACTACTTTAGGGTTACATACCAAAACGGTAAAATGAAATCTTTTTGATGAGACTGGTAGAGTCTGGGTAGATAGCTCTGGGATTGCAAGTGGCAGCATGTGAAAAGGTCTTGGTGTAAGAAATTATTTATTTTTTCTAGGGTTTTTGTCTTATTTTTTTTATTCGATGTTTTTTAAACTACCAAAAAAGTCCGTTTTAAACTTCGGAGAAAAAGAAAGCACTTCCCCCCTTTTTCCGAAGTTAACGAGTTGAAAGTTCTGAATTAATTCAGGCAAGTATTACATATACTTACAGCAAAGTTTACCGGCAACATAAAATTAAATATTGAATAATAATTAAAAGGAAAGAAAAAAACTTTCTTTTTTAAATTAGTATGGAACCATCAATATTTGACAAACGATCAGTATTTCAAGATTATTAGCATTCAATAAAGTTGAATTAAATTTTAGGATTAACGGAGTAATTATCGGAGCTGTTTTCAGGACTCTGGCCCTCATGCTACAATAATATCGTAATCTCACCTTCTTGTATCGCACTTTATCGTAGGGCAGTCCAAAGAGGATGTTCTGTCTGATAGTGGCGACGAACAACCAGGGCTCTTGGCTGGCGTACGATATGCGGGACCCTCCTAGAGACACGGTGCCGGAGGAAGGCTGCAACTCTCCCAGGATCAATTGCAGTAGAGACGACTGTTGGGCAAACAAGTCAATTATATATATGGTGAAAGAAAAAAATCTGTAAATAGTCAAGTGTAATAAAAAAGCAGCTTGAGGTGTAGGTACATACATAACTGTGACATTGACAGACTGCACCTTGTGACGTAGAATTTCGACGCAATTTTTTTCAAATACCTAATTATTGACTATTGAGTAGGTATTTTGTGTAAATGAATGTTCGATGAGGCATCTCTAGAGACATAATACCTCGATGGTAATAATTATCCTTATATCATATCTTATACTTCTTGTCATAATATAACACTGCTGTTCTGTGATAACACAGTTTAACATTACTTACCAGTACAATTGAGTTTTTATATCGAGTTATATAGTGCACTATAACTGATATGAAATGTTTTTAGTTTTTTTACTCTTGGTCACACAAGCCGTGTTATTGTAAACTTTGTGAATATAAATTCGGTCATTGACTTTTTATGACTGGCAAAGATGTAAGATCGTTTTCAAGTTTCAGAATCATATCCATGGAACTCTTCGTCTCGCTCCGATAAACGACTTATACCTGATTTTATGATAACAAAAATATTTTGTTTATAAGAATAATAAAATTATATACGAGTACGAATAAAGGTACGAGTATATCTAAACATTTGTCACAATGATTTTAGAAAAAAGAAATAGGTATAAAACTAAAGCCATAAAATCATTATGAGAAATGTTTAGTTTAGCTGGGCAGAAAAAGAGAACCAGGAAATATAAGCCTCAAGCCGAGAGTGAATAGGTTTCTTCTAGACAAGCGTGCTCTATCGTAGGCCGCATGATCGTCGCAAGCCTATTTATAATTTAAAAAAAAAAAGCTACCGATTAATTTTATATCTGAATCGTATGTAAGTTAGCTACTTGATCCTTATATTTTACATTTGTCAAAATATAAATCTGACCCGATAGATTGTGGTATCGGGTTGACCCAAGTCGGAATGATAAGAACGGTCAAAGACGCGGCCAGTAGTGACGATTCATAGCTTATCATTTTACGGACATACATGTCATGTTCCTAATCACTATGAATCAATGTATAACTTATACAATAATACTTATAACGATTATAAAAAAAATATCACACTGATAAAGTATGTGTCAATATTGACATTTATTTTAAAGGTGAGTGCTGATAACGGATAACAATACGAGTTTCTGTTAACCGTCTATGTCTACATTACTATTGTTTGGGTAAAGATGTAAGCGATTAGTCTGGGTTTTTTTTAAAAGAAAAAGTAACTAGAATTTTAAAGCGCTTGTGCTCTTTAATTTACTTAGGGGTTAGGGACGTGAGGCAATTTAGGCGATTTTTCGACTCCTCCTCCACCTTGGTGAGATGTCGTAAGATTTGGCTCGATCCCTCCCCCAATCCCTAAACTCACGTGAGATTTTTAAAATTCGTATTTTTAGTGCAAATACGTTAATCCGAATACTTGTGTAGAATTTAGCAATATTTTAACGGAGAAACATTTTACTTAATTTAACCCAGTTTCTTCGCAATTTTACTCTGTTTCTTGCAGGGAAAAAATCACGTGATATTTGCCGAGGCACCCCCTCTCCCCTAGTGAGATTGGGTGAGATTCAGCTCGACCATCCCCCCCCCCCCTAAACGCCTCACGTAATTAATGGACGCCCCCTTACATGTTTTACATCATCTAAGTTTGCTAGTGAGGCAGAATAAATTAAAATAAAAGTACTGCTGTTGAAACACTATCGACTTTCGTCTAGGGCATTTATTTAATTAAAATTATTCTTGGCGATCATGATGTACTTAGTTACTTACTCATACTTATAAGATAAGTATTAAAAAAGGGAGCAGTGTTTAGTAATTTTTACCCAAGTTATTATAACAATTCAGTAGAATATCATGTAGTTCTGTCTAAGGATTACTCCAAATATTCGCAATTTTCACAAAATAGTACAAACGGGGAGGCCTGTGTTCAGCAGGGGACGTCTTCTGACTGATGATGACGATAGTGAACATACAAAAACCTCTTAAAACTTGATAGTGTGATATTATGATGTAATGTTTTTAAATACTTTCTTCTAAAATCCTACTGAAATCCTTCCTAATACGAACTGCACAGGAATGGAATGCGCTTCCTGCCTCGGTGTTCCCCATAAGGTACAACCTGGGTCTCTTCAAGACAAGAGTGAATAGGCACCTCATGGGCAAACTTGCCCCATCTTAGACTGCATCGTCACTTACCATCACGTGAGTTGTGGTCAAAAGCTAGCCCATTTCATCATATAAAAAGAAAAAAAAACTCACCTTTCCTGCACCCACAAGGCCAGCGATGCCGATGAACTCCCCAGGCTTGACAGTGATGCTGATATTTCTCAAGGTCTGCACGATGGGATCCGGTTGCCAACTGGCGCTCACGTTGGCCAGCACCAGACCAGTTGGTTTTGGCTTCTCCACTTCCTTCTCTGTGCCGTTCAGGAGGGATCGAGAGTTGAGCAGACCCATCTTGTTAGCTGGTTCCAGCTCTTCAAGTAAGAGGAACTCCTGCAAAAAATATCATAATAGGTAATCTTGTAGTTATGAAAACTAAACGCTAATGTGGTTGGAATGACACTTCAAATTGGATCCCGACTTCCGCTTGTTCGTTCTGGAAGTACAATCGTAAACTGCGGGCGGTCTACAACACTGTTCAGCCAGTACCTAGACCTGGCGATTTAGGTACCTACGAATTTACTTCACGAAAATATCCAATTTGAACTAATTACTTTTCCCTCACATGTTAATTTAACAGATGGAATTTCAGGTATAACTGCTTTCAGTTTACTTTCCATATTGCCCTTACGGATCGAATATACCTTACCTAGTAATTTATTTTGACTTGTATACAGGGACTTGATTGTATATATTTTGTACAAAAAAAACTTCACAGGCAGCTTTCCTACATCACACATCACAAAACACAACTTTTTACAAAACTTAATACATTAAGCAAAGCTGCGGAACAAAATTTTGCTTTATATTTTATACGTGCAAGAGTCGGGTTTGTATCCATCCACGGATCCCGAGATCAGACTGAAATAGGCAAGAATCTCGGAGAGTTGTATCAACTGATACCGGGATCCGTTTCCTAAAAATTAATAAGTTAACAATTTACCCGATGATCCCAGTCTCCGTGGCTACAAGAAATATCGGCACCTAAGCTTCTTATTTGAGACCACGTTAAGATATTTCTTTTAAGACCTATTTTTTTTAAATAGAAAGAGCTGCTAACAAGCTTGCGGTCCACCTTATGGTAAGCAGAATCCACCGCCTATTGACACCTGCAACACTATAGGGGTTGACGGTGCTTTATCAGTGCCAGCCCGGCCTCTCCGGGCTGGTACTACTTGTAGACACTTATTAAAATATTTATAATTTTGCACGTCATTGAACTAAAATGATTAGGAACATAAGTTGCCCGTCCGATATTTTTGGTAAATAACCCTGTATAGCTAATGATCTTTATTTTGAAAATTACTTCACATTTTACGTAAATTAATAAATAGACTGATCACTCCTTCATTAGGCCAGGCTTTTAAACAAACATGATGATGTTGATGAAAAAATATCAGACAGATATATTTACCTCAATTCTCCTAACGGAGACTTTGGTTTCGGCAAGGAACGCCAGCGCCATTGGGAAGAAGATGTTGGCAGCCAGTTGGAGCAAGTTGAAGTACTGCACGAGGGAGAAGGTGATCTCCGCTCGGATGGTCCCACCCATCACCACGAAGGCGACGACCGCGGCGTAGAGTATGAATCGCTCGGTGAACACGCTAAGGGCGGTAGAGAATCCCTTGATCATGGACGTGCGCATTATGAAGTTTATTTCCATTCTGAAATAAAACAGAAACGTTAGAGCAATGCCCATTTGCTTCACGAAATACAGTGCAATTGCTATTCGTGGAATTGAATCGGTTTCTTCTAGGCCAAGACAAGCGTGCTCCATCGTAGACCACGATCGCATGATCGTTTAACATCAGGCGAGGTACAGGTAAAACGCAAGCCAATTATATATTTTTTTTAACTTGAGGGGGGAGGGGGGGAGTTTGGAGTATTCAGTACACGATTCCAAGTCAATCCAAAAATTGATCTAAAGTCAGTCTTTATGTGCATGATAATGGGTATAGAAGGTCTTAAACTGATAATGACTTTTTATTCATTAATCTATTATGTAAACAAGCCCACTCGTGTGTGAATATAAACGACATGTCATTTCATATGAAAATGTCTAAAAAGCCCTCCTGTCACGACTTCTTCATATATACTGATATATACTGACAGAATTGCCACTTTTTTATTAGTTGGAAATTCGATTTAAATAAAACCACTAAGCATAACCACCCTGAAATACAATAACAAAAGACGTACGCGAAATAACGACTTCACGTGAGAATAACTGAAAAAATCTCACGGCTTAAAAATATACTATGTACAAAGCTATTAACACGTGCGTGTGAATTCAAACTATTTTCATACCTAGTTGCCTCAGCAGTTTGCGTCCATTGAAATTACTTTTAAAAACATTATTGTCATTGATTAAAAAACGCATAATGATTAAGCAGTGTTGTGTTTTAAACCTATGGGGAAGTAGCATTGACCTCAGATGCATGAGGTTATCGAACTTAATAATAATGTTCTGAGATTACCAGTTATACTTATTTATTTTTCATTTGAGAAATTCGAAGCCCGAGTAACTTTTCTCATCCTGATTCTACTGCTCTCAACAAGACGGTATATTTTGCGTAGATCATGATCCAAGTATATTATTATACCATGGCGTAGATATTATGTAGTAGGGTCATTTATTCGGGCAACTTCGTGGCATTCTCGGCTGATTTCGGAATTATTTTTCTTTTCTTCATACCGTATCTCTCAGAGCAAATAAAAATACAGAGGCACTACGGCGCACTGCCAAAGTGACGCCAAAATCGCACTACACTACGTGACTACTACACATACGCATTCAACACTACGTGAATTACTCGTCAGAAAATTGCACTGGCAACACTTCGAGTACGTACACATGTTTCAAAAAGTGGCTTCACTTTTCGTGTTCGCCGTAGTGACTCTGTATTTTTATTTGCTCTGAGACCGTATCTAGACAAAGACCGTGTTTACTTGGCGTTTACCCTAAGATGGTTCACGGAAATTTTTCTTGTTTTTGTACCTCGGTTTTGATGTGAAAATCCTCTTGAGGTAAGTAAGTACTTACTGGAATTACATTTCAAGGCCTATCTCTAAATATTTTTATCCACAGCGATTCATGTAATTCAGATAGGTCAAAAAACGGAAGCATATAAGCAAACAATGCTCGAGAATGAGTAAGGAAAGCACATGGTAATAGTGGACTCGGGGGGACAATCGGAGTTCTATGTTTTCTATACTAATATTATAAAGAGGAAAGATTTGATTGTTTGTTTGTTTGCATTGAATAGTCTCCGAAACGACTGAACCGATTTGAAAAATTCTTTCAATGACGGGAAGCTACACTATCCCCGGGTGACATCTATAGGCTTATAATCTATACCCGTGCGAAGCCGGTGCGGGCCGCTAGTTTTAAATATAAAAATGAAACCTCAACTGTCTAATGTCTTCACACTTGTTACACGACTAATCAGCTGAAGCGATTTAGACGAAATTCTATAAGGAATAAGTTTACACCGTGAAGAAAAGGATATTGAGAAACATAATATCCTGTTTCTTTCATAACATTGTCGGTTGTAAATCTAAGTTAAAAAAACGCGTTAAAAATTTGTTTCTAAATACCATACGCAGCGATACAGTGAGAGTGTTTTATCGGGACTTAGATTCGAGTTTCAGTGATAGCCGTAGTAAAAAACTAAGAAAGAGGGTAGATCGTTTGGTCTGCACCTAACTTTAAATCTTTTTACCAACCACCCGCATTTTTTCTGTCTGCCCGTGAATAATGTGCATGTAACTCCAAATTATCGGAAGCTCCGACCACAACCTAATCACGAGAAATATCTCGTAAATAATAATATACGATAACTACATTTTATTACTCTGACTATAGTTCATTCAGTATATCAGTATCAACCGCATTAGGCGGTTTAATGCGGTTGAAACTATAGTCGGAATTCCCATGTAATACAAATAAAATGTGTGAAAGCCACGTCAGTTTCTATAATAAAATCATATAACTAATTTTGCATTTACAATTAAGTTTACCAATTCGTTTATCGCGGAAAATTGTCAACTCCTGGGGCCTTACGGACAACGGCTATTGTGGCACCTAATCCGCCCAGTTGGAAAATCACGCGACCGCAAACCGTATCTGGGCCCGATAAGGTTCACGTTCGCGTGATTTTCCAACGGAGCGGATTTGGTGCCGCAATAGCTGTTGTCCGTAAGGCCCCTGTAGTAGGATATTGGGTTAAACTGCAGGGTGCAGCAGGCAGCTACACTATTTCCATTAGTTTATTTACTCTAACAGCTGCAATAACATTGTTAAAAGCTGAATGAAAACATTATCTTTTAATATTTCACTGTAGTATATCGGGTCTTACCTGCTAGTCTTCCATCCAAACACCTAGTGAAAGTGATAAGAATTCGTGGTTTTTATTCAACTTTTTTCATATTGCAGCTGTCAGAGCAAGTAAATGCCTGGACTAAGTTTAGTGTTACATAAGCAAGTTTGTTAGCACTCACATTCTCAGTTTGTCGACGAGTTTCTCGAAGGGTTTCTCCCAGGCATACATTTTGATGACTTGAACGCCGTTGACCAGCTCACTCATGACCTTTACTCTCTCGTCCGTGCGCTTTGCTATTTTACCCCGAAGCACTCCTTGACGATTACTTAGATATGCTGCAAATATACATTGGTTATGCTCCGCTTCTTCCTTTGGGATTAGATAACTCGTAGTACCGCCTAGTGGTACTACGAGTTATCTAATCCCTTCGGAAGAAGCTGTCACATAGTTATGATAGAACTTCACGTACAGGTAAGTTCGTTTAATCATTAAATATACCTACAACGTGTCATCGAAATAACGGAAAACCTGAAAATTGTTTATTCAGAATCGGGGGTAATCTAATGAATTTGTTTTAAATTCAATTATCATAGTGCCCGTACAGCGCCAAGCGACCGACGACGCAATTTTCGAACAAATACCTACCTACAATACAATTTCATGAAGCAATACCTAAAAGTTAGACAACAGCAGCCGTCAACGTATTCTCTTTGGATGTAAAAAATATACGTATCTTAATAGTTAACAAAAACGATATTTTTTAACATTAAAAAATGCCGTTAAGTTGTTTGAAAATGCGCTAGTTGAAAATAATTTTGGGATTGTACACACACCTTTAAATGTGGTAATATAAAAAACGTGCCAGGTAAATAAACAACAGCTTGAATAAAATATTGCTTATGATTACGTGAAGCCGTGAGAATTTGACTTATTTATCAACAATATTATCTTCAGTTGAGATTAAGTAAAAATTTTATTTAAATTTGCAAACTTTATAGCTGTTGAAGAAACTACTCATCTGATAACAAACAGTAAATAAAAAATAGGCAATATATAAATGTTTCAAAGGTTGGGTTTTCTAGAATTTTGGTCTCTCGGATATTCAAATTATTCAATATTACAAAAGATTTGTTAATTCAGTGTTACGACAAAGAAAACGCTCCAACTATAGCTGTGCTGTGACTATAGTAATTATTTATATTTATATATATTTTTAAGGTTTAGTAATTTTACACGGAAGTTCACGGAACTAAAAATACTGATTTTTTACGAGGGTTAACGAGGATTGCGTTTGCGGATTGAATCTTATAACTGAGCGCCACACTTATATACTTTACCTTGAACAAGAACCGTTTGCAAGAAGATAACAATAAGGGCAGCGAGGGTGGCCCAAGCCACATGCTGCCAGACCAAATATGAGACCACTGGCACTACGATAGGCATCACCCATATGTAGTTCAAGAACAGAGTCACCATGTCGAATCGGTTCACATCGTTTGACATCAAATTAATTACTTGACCAGTCTCAGTTTTCCCCAATCCCGTCCGATCCAATTTTAGTATCTAAAACAAAATATGATAGGTTTATGTTAATTATTAAGATTATTGTATATCTGCCGTATCTATTAATTACTTGACAAGAGAGGGGCGAGTCACGCATATGATAGAGTTCCATAGACATGTTTCCAAATCGTTAAGAAATTACGGTGGGAGGAGTGACACATTATCAACCACTTTCTCACAAGTGTTAGAAAAATAACTTTGTAAAACAAAACTAAGTATGCAACGAAACCCTTACAAATTTTACGAAATTGAATAAATTAAAACTTAACACCACAACGACGCTATTAGAAGTCATTATTCCCTACCAACATTTAATAGGAAAGATGATTTGTATTGGTTGGCAAATGCCATTGATGATATTAGCGCTACACCAATCGCGTTTTATGCATTGGTTTTTTTCTACTGTCCACTTACTTTTATCTACTGTAAAATAAATTCCATGTACGTAAGTAAGTTTGCAGATAATTTTAAAACTAACCTTTCTATAAAGTAACGAACAACAAGCAATCCTCACTCTCATCCCGACACGACCTTGGCTTAAATTCGTGTGGTTCAGCATCAAAGCCGTTGATATGCTCAAAAAGTTCATGGCGAAATTGTATATGTGGGCATTTCTATAGTTCTCTGGCGTTTTTTCTCCGGAAAAGTATCCGATGAACAACGCTAATGTGAAAGGAATCAAAGGCCTGAAAGAAAAACGGTATGTTGAGTTACACCCTTAGCTAAAGTCATTTACAGACATTCTTATAATAATTAAGGTACCAACCATAAAACAATAAACAACAGGCCGACAAGCAATCCACAAAGCATGTATTCGGCCCAAAATGATCGAACTAAGGCTTTAGATAGGGACGGTTTTCCGCCTTTTTTTTTCGCTATTTCCAATTCTCTCTCCCATGCTTGCTCGAGCCGGTCTCCAAGTCGGCCGGAGTGGTCTGAATCTCGGGCTTGAAACAAGTCTTCAATGGTGAGTCCATGCTTGAAACCTCGCTTGAATAGCTTGAAACTCCATCTGCAATTACGTCATGGAACGAATGAATAACTTGGAGATATCCTATAAACATCACAGTAGGCATGACAAGGCACATACTGATGATGTTGACGGCATATGAATCTAAGACTTTCATGGAAATTGCCTCCCCCGCTTATGACCCCCTTAGTAGGCCCTTACGCAATATTCTTTCTGAGCGGACCTCAACACTATATGGAATCTACTTGCAAAATTTCAGCTTCGTCTATTATGTCTTTTGTGGCTTCGTAGGTCAAGTAGTTTTCGAGATTTCGTGATAAGTCAGTCAGTGAGTATGTCTCTTCTTAATATATATTTATTTAACAGTTACCTATATTAAATATTAAAATGTTCTTGATTTTCCTAAATAATTTACGGATGATAAATCGTATTCACAAGCTAACATGAAGGTGATCTACGACAAAGACGGATATAACGGAAAGTTTTGCATAACATTTCTGCGGAATTTGTAACTCTGAGAAGGAAAACCAACACAAGCGGTATATTTACGAAACAAGAGTACAAACTGTGTTGAGAACCAATCTAGACATATATTATAATAATTATAATTGGTAATTACTGAAAATATGACCAAGTATGTTATTGTTAGGTATTCTGTAGACATCAAAAATATATTCGAGGATAAATAATTGTACCCATCAAGAAAAGTTTTAACAAAAAGGTGAATAAAACCCTGATGAAAAAATCAGCTATACCATAAAGGTTCCATACATTTCGTTTAGTAAATAAGTTCGTATAGGCCGAATTGATTAATTGAATTTAATTGAGTGTGACTGTTATTTTTCTATGGAACAGCTTTTTTTCGGTTTCTGCGTTCATATAGGAATATAAACTGGATGTTCAGTTAGACGTAATAATGTTCCTTGAGTTAGACGACGGATATTACAGAGGACATCATTGTACCTACTCACCATAATAAACAAATTTTACCTATTATGGGACCAACCCCAAAAACGCGAAAAATAATGGGCTGTATCCTCGAATATGTCCATCGATTAACCAAACACCCGGTGTATGTATATTACGAGTACTAATAGTATTGTTTTATATGGTATTTTTATGTACAAATAAAGTGGGCCAATTAAAGCGTTTGATGTATTGAAGATTGCTTCGTAAACGAGGTCAAAACTATTGTCCCTATCAGCCTATAAGCTAAGTTTTCATGTCTTTGTATGTTAGCTGTAATAATGACAGTGTTGTTACAATGTTACACATGTCACGTACGTGTTCACGTTTTTTATCTTTACTGAATATTCTAACTTCGGTCAAGGGCACCCATGATCTGTGTGGAATAGCGTTATCTTTATTTATTACATAGTGATGTCGATCTTGAAGGCTTTGGCTTTCGTTCAAAGAACTGTAATATAACGTCGAATAAACAATAAGTTAATAAAGTTAGAAAACAATGTAGACAAAGTACAGCAAAACTTTGAGTTAGTTTTTTTAATTAATCTAAAACCTCTAAAATGTCTCGTTTCATTAGTTTCGAATATGAAAGTGATATAGGTAGTTAGGTACCTACTATTCGAAATCTCAAAAATTACTGGACCTACGAATCTAAAAATTGGCATGAAGGTAGGTAGGTAGATTTCTTATGGGGTGTACCTAGAGGTTCACTAAGAAAGGAATAGTGTAATACCTATAATATGGAATTTTTATTACAATAATAACTTATAACGAGCTTAATTTTTACTGACGTCAGTAGGTATATTTTTAAAATGCAAAAATTCAGAATTGAATTTAGTTATACGTCATGAATGAAACCAACCGTAATATGAAAGATCCTAATTAATATTTATAATGATACTTAACGTTATAAACGTGGAACATAAATTTTATTTTTTCTTTTATTAAATAGGTACCTATATTATCTTCTCGTCAGGTTGATTAAATGGGTTTGTATCCACGGATCCCGGTATCAGATTAAATTAGCCACGTATTCCGGACAGTTGTATCCACATATACCGGGATCCGTTTCCTTCAAAAACATTGTGACTAATATCATTATACAACTCTACATAAACTCAATATTATAGAAACTCAACTAATTATCTACGAAGACAATAATTTATTGTAAATACTTACGTCAAAAATATTTTTGAAACAATGTTTGCTTTGTCGTGAGGGTTTTTTTCTTTCAACACAACTTTTGATTCCATATTTCACTTCGTTAAACCCTGTTTTATTCGAATATAGTTTAGACTAATATATATCAATTTCAACTTTATCACGATATCACAGTTTATTTATACAATAACGGTATATGATTTTATGAATAAGTATAATATTATTGTAAAAGAGCTACCCGCACTAATTTGACGGTTTGAGCTTCCCGCTCAAAATTTTGTTTACGAATACGGTGTAAGTATACTTTTTTTAATGTATAAACTACTAATTATTGGCCGGAATTTAAAGTCTAGTCCTTATTATATTTCAACATTGCGAAATATTCTAAAAACACTTGTACTTATTTAAGAATTCGGACATAACACGTTGATTAACAATCACAGATGTTGTATTCGGAACAATCACTTTTCACGAATGAAATTATGTAAAAGACTACAGCCTTATATATTAGAGTAAAATTAAGATTCGATATTAAATGTTATTTGTGAAAAAAATTAAGTAGGTAGGCAAATATGTGATAACGCGACAAGCGCGGGCACGGGCGAGTAGCTCGGGCGTTGCCGACGTACTAAGTTTCTAACTAGCACGGCCGGCACGGAGTCGGGAGTACTGACTCAACTGACTGTGACTGACGGTGCGGGCGGGCTCGTATTGTGTGTGACGTTGACACGTTGTCGATCCAACAACTCGATTGCCGTTTGCCGTGCCGACTTCGCGCTCCACAGCACTATATCTGAATCACTCTACCAGACACCATAGTTATCGACTTATCGCTATAAATATCAGTTAGCAGTCACAGAATAAACAAGAGTGAATACTCTTGTAAAGATGCGAGTAACCACTAAAAATCACAGTCATGCTTGACACTATAAATATGGAAAGTTACGTGAAGACATACAGAGATTTTATGCTTATGTATATTCTAAGATAAATAATGTAAGTGAGAGGCACTTTGCAGAGGATTTAAATAATATGGCTCTTTTCAAGAGCTGGAATTTTCAAATAGATACCTACTTATTTCGACCAAAATTAAATGAATGGACGGGCCCAGTAGAAGCGCATTTTTGAAGATGACAATATGAGCGCCGGTACATGGCCGGTACTCACTTCGTTTCAGTCGGTCTCTAGCCGTAGGAAGTGCAACACGAGTCTATTGATTAATGATAACGAAACATCTGACAAAATTATGGATTTGTATGCTTTCCCAAAGTGTAAATACACAAATAAAACCGGTATCTATTTTTTGTAACAAATATACTGTACATTTTTAGTAGTAGAATCCTGAACGTAGCGAGGGATTCAAAGTACGCCGCCCGAGCCAAAAAAAAATATTTTCCGCCCGAGTGATACTTTTCATCATCCACTATGAGAAAATAAAAGGCGCCTCATATTTTATTGTATTATTATTATTTAGTAAAACATAGAGTACCAACTAAATAGCAGTCAAATAAATCCTAAATATATGGTATTCACTAACAACTAAACTAATAACTATTCAAATAACCCACCCCTAACCGTTCCCGGCGCAAAGGTACCCAAAACACTCGCTGCGTTACTGCGTTGGATGGCAATGGCCAACCTTTGCACCAGGAACGAGCCGGAGCGGTCATCATCATAATCAGCCTTTTAACAGTCCACTGCTGGACTTTTAGCCTACCCCCGAAAGGGTGATTGGGCCCATATCCACCACGCTGGCCCAGTGCGGATTGGTGGATTCACATACGCCATTGAATTCCTTCTCCGTACGTATGAAGGTTTCCTCACGATGTTTTCCTTCACCGAAAAGCTCATTACTGCCCGCTAAAAGTTTCTTATAGAAAACACCACCTTTGGGTGCACTTAAAGGCGAACCAAGTCGTCCTTTTCGAATAGATGGGATGAAAAATAACGATAACATTACAAGCATTTTTGAGTAAAAACTATTACATAGGTAGTTGCAAATTACTGCCAACCATAGTGAATTAGGTAGATCGTGGCTTGGGAAATGTGTAAATAGTAAAATGGGCAATCATATTATAGGTAGTACTACCACTACCTACTAATATTTTATATGCGGAAGTGTCTGTTTCTTTTTCACGCAGCAACATAAATTACAACATTTAGGTACAACAACGGCAATTTTTGCATAGGGTGTTTTGTTTTGTTGGAGGGTCGGAGAGTGATTTTGAGATACTTTTTGTCCCGGAAAGTACACGATTCCTGAGAGTGTGTCTACGTGGCCAGTATAAATTGTAAGTTCATCTAGCACTATTCGAATTCCGCTAAACATTCCACGACTGCAAACGTAAATTACTTTGCTATAGGTACCTCACTCGGACCGCAGAAACCTACTGAAGAAAAAGCACAAGCATTTAGCATGTGTTCATATTGTTTCTGTAATATAATTCTTTTCATTCATTACAATCATGGTCCACTTATCCGAGTCTTACCTATACTCATACGTCGAGGTATACCGACAATAGCGGATCCAGGGGGGGGAGATCATGACCCCCCCCCTCCCTGGGCTGGGCCCAGGACCTAGGTGGACCACTAATTAATATAAAAATTCATTTATAACTTCTTGTGACTTGACCACGACTATGTGACCTCCCCCTGGCACCAAAGCTGGATCCGCCCTTGTATACCGAGTGAGTAACCTACCTTGAGACACGCCCTGCTAACAATTACTTGAAATACGATAGCGCCACAGAATACGCAATAGTTATTAAAGGGAGTTATCAGACCACAACCCGTAAAATCACGAAAAGGATACCTTTTTAGGGTTTTATAAAAATTATGTTTTGTTGGGACAGGATCATACAAAAAAGCATCAGGTCTAAATCAGGCTTGATGCATTTAGTCGAACTCACCCTGAAGACGTACTAGTCGCCCTTTCTTTTTGCATGTGGACTATTTTAATATACATAATTATTTAGTTCAGTAATATCGCTGCAAGTTTCTTAGCGTGCGTGAAAAATCAGTTAGTGTGCCGTACTTATAGTTTTTGCGCGGTATAGTGAAAAACAGTATGAAATATGGAGACACTAGCAACCCGTCCCAGCTTCACATCACATCACATCAGCAGCCATTAAACGTCCACTGCTGGACAAAGGCCTCCCTCTTAAAAAGGGGTGTTGCCATAATCGCCACGCTTGGCAGGCGGCTTGGAGATCGCAGTAAGTTCACCGTGTACTAATAGGACGCTGCTGCCCATCCTCCGGTGATTCTGGTCGCAGTTTTAGGACATACCCGGGTCCCAGCTTCGCGCGGGTGTAATTTACGTGCGAAGCCGGGGCGGGTCGCTAGTTATAAATATACAAACATTCCGTGAATGAAAAATTATCTAACTGATGGTGAAAACTGCATCAAAATCTGTTACGTGGTTTAGGAGTGAACGGTCCTACAGACAGACAGACGCAATAGCGACTTTAATTTATACTATGTAGAGAAGAAGATATAAACACGAACGATAATTGTACTAAGATATATCCCCCTTGTTTGTCAGATCTGAGGTCGGGACAACTTATCTCTGAAACTTGGCTAAGTCCGCCGAGATCAATTCGTTCGATTTTTTTTATAACCACCTACGGAACCCTACCATACACAACACGCCAACAACATATATGTCTCAACACGCTCTTGGCCAGTTATTTGTTTTATTTTGTTACGTAAATTAAGATATTGATAATTAGGTTCTTAATTAAAATAAATACCTATAATATGTTAAACTAGTAGGATAAGAAAATTAAACACAAAGGTATACCTACTTTTCTAGTTTTGCCAAGTGTCGAGTTGCCACCCTAAATAAGGAAACTACGAATATAAATACCATCTTCAATATGGGGGAATTTTAATATAACGGACCTAAAGTTTCAGCCAAAATAAAAACACCGTATCATGAATTCAATTTTTTGTGTACTATAATACAAATTAATATAATATACTTAAATATACTATAATTTATAAAGATAATATATTTACAAACAAATATACGGATTATGTATCACTAACATATATATGTATTTACGAAATGTATAATAGGTTTACATTGATGAATTACCACTATAAAGCTCTCTGTACTTTTCTTACGTGTTGACTTTTGGATTCCTTCAATGCCTGTTCTAGTTTATTTGTTAGGTGCAGTAAATTCGGTAGATCGCATTGTACGAAGACGTGGTTAATTATGTTCTGGCAATGACTGGCAGCTTTCGCGTCTTGTATGGCAGAGTTTACTCGGATCGGCGACAAAAATGTACCTGCATCCTTACTGCTATCTTTGTACTGCCCGTAATTTTTCGGTTTCATTATTACGAAATTCATTGTTATCATAGGCTTTATCAGATCACTGTTTATCCGTGACGACAACTGGAATCAAAAGAGTAAGTCATTACGATACATTTTATTATATTTAATCGTAACTTAAAATCACTTCTATCATGTCATGCTAAGTATACAGGGTGGACATTTTAATAGGAAAAGAAAGGGCAGGTTGCTTAAGGTATAAGGGACCGGCTCCAGGCTATAGATATCTCTTTCGCATATCATTAACATTATTAACTTCAACTTAAACTCGATTATGACTTTTGTTAAGATCACGTAGATAGATCATTAAACAAAAAGATTTTGTACAATTTTGTACTGTTTTCGCCAGCGCATAATTTCAACATTTTGAAAATAAAAACCAATGAAAAAAGGAAAAAAAAACTGTATCTGTGAAATGTATTTGTTACTGAAAATGTTTTGAAGCAATATGATATGATATTTTTTGTATTGGCGAAGGAAGATAAGGAAAACCACGAAACAGTTATTTTCCTTTTCCTCCGTCAAAATATAATGAAAATTATTAATAATATTAAAATATGCGAACGGAATAGCTAATGGCGGAAAGCGAGATCTTAATCGACATAGATATATTTATAATATGAAATCAGGCTGACAAAACATTCAATGGTTTTAGAGACATGTTGATAGCGATTTCTGAAAATCCTATTGCTCAAAATCGCAGTTTCAGTTGTTCCTCTTGATTTCTTTACGGAACAACATCGAACGGCACCAATTTTTTTTTTTTGCGAAAACCAAACTTTTCTTGTTGGCTGTACAATATTTCCAAAATCTGTAAATGCCTCCAGCATACATGGAAATACTCAGATTGTTTTCATGTAGCTATAGCGGTTAAGGCAGCTGCCGTGAATGTCTCTATTAAATTGTCCATCCTGTATAGCATAACTGATGTCTAATGTTTTGTTTACATGTATGACTAGACGTATTATTATCAACATGATAAGTATTTTTATATGCGAGCACATGACGAACATGGCAGGTAACTAATATCTGTCTACAAATCATACTTTACACTGATAGATAACTCATATTTTTATAGATAGATCTTGAGTGTTACTATAGAGAAGAGGTTACCCTAATTTTGTACCAAAAGTTCTTAATTTTTTTTTATAAAAGTTGTATATACTCCATAAAGATGATGTTGCATTTATTTTTTTTCGTTTTGTGTCTGTAATCCAACACTAACACCAGTCTTTGTTTTTGGGAGCGTTTACCTTACACCAGTACACTTAGTCCCAGATTTGATAGTTTACGAAAACTTTTTTCATTTACGTATTGTTCAATACATTTAAGTAAAGCGCCTCTATCGGAAACGTGGAGGAACTAAAATCAGTAGTAATCGGCGGTATAGATTGCTTCACTCTAATACGAAAAAAGTTTTCGAATACCTTTTAGCCCAGCAATGTATGGAACAATACGAAAACGAAAAAAGTTTTCGAATACTATCAAAACTTGTACTAAGGGTACAGATATCCGCAAGAATGAGACAGACATTAGCTTTATCTCATTCATGCACTGATCAAAATTATGGAAAAATATTTTACGCGTCGAGCGTCTTGGCCTGCAGAGCCCTAGTTTGAACAAATAGCAAAACTAACAAATAAACGCAATAGTAATAAGTATGGAAAAAATATGTACAATATAATATACTGAGTATATAATTAATAACATAATAAATAGCATAATAATAGTCACTTAAAATTTAAATTGTGTGATGGAATGGAACACAAGGAAGCAGAATTAACACTGCAGCCTTTATGTCAGAAATATTTTATGTACATCAAATTTATACTAAATTCACTAATTATGTAAGATAAAAAAAAATACAAAATATAATAGTAGTACTACCAATTAATATTTAATTTAATTTAATTTTAATATTAATTAATAAGACTGCGTCAAATGTTACTGTTACAATAAAATAAATGTATTCTGTGTACAACTCTCACCATAATGTGAGCATGGTCATCAACCTTATAGCAATGGTGTGCGAAATCGAAAGAGATTATACAACTGTGTTTAGCTGATCAATGTCTCCGACCTTTGTTGGAGAAAAAAAAGCCGAACATACAAAATAAAAAAAAGAGCCCTAATTCCATGAAAAACATAAAACATGGTCCTGGTAACCATGGTCTCTGACAACACGGTAACCATGGTTAAAAAATAGAAACGCGTCAAACGAATTAAACAAGTCTTCTGATTGGATACTATACTCCATTCTCTTGACAAGCGCGCACGAAACGCGCTAGCTTGCTGCACTTATGAACTGCATTAGCGAGATAGAGGATGCACGTGGGATGCACGAAGCATGAGCTCTTAAAATAACACACATTTAATATATAGTTATTTATACTACTTATCTATACTATAATCTACACTAATATTATAAAGAGGTAAAGTTTGTAAGCTTGTAAGTTTGTAAGTTTGTTAGTTTGTAAGTTTGTTTGTTCTGTTTTAACTCCGAAACTACTGATCCGATTTTAAAAATTCTTTCACTAATAGAAAGCTACACTATCCCTGAGTGCCATAGGGTATGTTTTATAGTGGTAAAAGTAAATTTTCTGCACTAAATAACCGTATTAGTAAAACATGTTGGAGAAAAATAAGCTGCTTGGCTTCTTTATCGGCGTACGCTGACCTAACGGTTTGAGATAAGTAAATACAATGTTTCACAAAAATGTAGTTCTTAAGTAGTTTTACAAAAAAGTCCGCAATAGCATATATCTATCTTTTATAAGAACACCACAATAACGATAATAACCGGTTATTGTGTTCAGAATAAAAATTAAAATTAAAAGGTCATGTTTAGATGCAGTTTTGTAATCTAACTTATGAATCTTTACAAAAATAAATGAATTTATTATTAGGAGTACTTAATGTAGATAAAGTTTGCCGTTTACAGTTTGTGATTTAGCCGCACAGTTTATGAGATAATGTAAAATTAAAATAACGCGACCATAATAATCCGCGCAGCGCCTTCATACTGCACGTAATAAGTAGGTGATATAATAAAATAACTCTTTATCGACACCATAAAAAAATATAACAAGAAGATAACATTAAATATAGGGGGAAAAAACGACCTTATCGCTATGAGCGACATCTTCCAGACTACCTTTAACAATGGTGTGCTGCGGTGGAGTGGTATCACAGGTATTTAATTATTAACCGACTTTAAAAAACGTTCTCAGTTAGGTGGGTTTTAGGATTCCGTACCCATAGGGTGAAAACGGGACCATATTACTAACGCTGTCTGTCTGTCTGTCCTACCTTTTAACGGCTGTATTTTTCGAACCGTAATAGATAGCCAGTTGAAATTTTCACAGAGTATGTAATGTTACGGCGGATCAACTAAGAAATGTAATAACAGTAAAGTTTCAAATAGTAAAAACGAAAGGAGGTCTCCAATCCCCATACAACAAAAGTATTCTTAGTTCTTAGCTCTAATATAAAAACGGTAATACGTACAAGCGTCAAACTTGGCATGATTATAGTACATAGTACTCTAAAGTGTAACAACAAATAATAATTTATGGCCAAGTGCAAGTCAATGACAAATTTCTGTTCATTACCAAGTTATACTCGAGCGTCACTGTAGCAAAGAATTAAATATGTGACTGCGTTGCAACTACTTCGACAATTTTGGAAGGCGTTAAGCCTGAACAATAACTGGTTGTATTTTGTGGTGGTAAAGAACCCTCAATCCGCGAGCGAGCCTGACTCGAAATGCGTATTTTAGTAATTTTGAAGTCGGTCTAATCCCTAATGTTTTTAGCTTTACATAGATAAAAACTATGGACAGATGCGGGACTATAGCTACGATATAAGGGCGCGATAGGAGTAGGTTGAATTACGGTATGGGAGTGGAGTGGAGCGGACGGCTACGGGACTAGATCGGAAAGAGTGGGACTGAAGTAGATTGGATTACGGAACGGATGCGGGGCTGGATTGCAAAAAGGTGGAAAGAGAGTAAATTGGATTACGGGACGGATGCCGAGTTGGATCGGAAAGGGCAGGCCTGTATTAGAGAAGATTATGGGACAAATTCAGGACTGGCGCCGTAAGGATGGGGCGGAAGAAGAGTAATTTTACGGGACGGATTCGGGCCTGGAGCGGAAAGAGCGGAACGGTAGTAGAGTGGATTTAAGAGCGAATGCAGAACTGGAGCAGAAAGGGTGGTACAGGAGTAGAGTGGATTACAGGATGGATGCGAGACTGAAACTAAAAAAACGGGAGGTAGTAAAGTAGATTTCAATACTATGCGAGCGAAGCCGCGGGCAACGGCTAGTAATATTATAAAGAGGAGAAAGATTTGATTGTTTGTTTTTTTTGCATTGAATAGGCTCCGAATCTACTGAACCGATTTGAAAAATTATTTCACTGTTGGGAAGCTACACTATCCCCGGGTGACATAGGCTATATATACATACCCATACCCATACTACATACCCGTGCGAAGCCGGGGCGGGCCGCTAGTAATACATAAACCTATTTAAAAAAAACGGGTTTCTTTGTTTCTGCATAGAAACTTGTTATTTACCTGAATTTCAAATCTCCATCTAAAATCTTGATATGTGGGATCATTTTGCTGAAGTAAATTTAAGGCTTCTGAAAGTTCAGCTTTCTTTGCAGTGTGGAGCCTCACCAGGACATCTTGCTTTTCTTCTGGGAACCCAGCAATCGCTAGAGACGATTTGAAATCTGACTCTGATAACTGGAAAATACAAATTCGTTTGATTGCCTGTTGTGCCATTAACAATGCAACACAGATCATGATGAATTCGGAAGAGGTGCTGATGTTGTATTGATAGGTGACTTGTATAAGATGCCAACAACTTTAGTTCCTTTTTTGGTCACATTCATTACAATCTACTCATACTGGGGGCGGTTCTTTTATTTGATTTCATTTAGTAACTTATTAAATGCATACTATATCTTACTATTTTAGGGTTCAATTTACTATAAGGCATACATATTCCAGTAACATTTATCTCACTAGGCAATATCTAGTATCATAAGAACAAATGCTAGCCTACTGAATAATGGGGGTTGTTTTTTTTAAATAAAATAAGTGTCAAACTATCTATAAGCCACCTGATTGTTAGTAGTCACCCCACCTATTGAATACTATAGACAAGAACCGAGAGGAGGGCATTTTCAGTGAGTTACCTACCATTGAGGACTCTATTCACCCTTTGTTTGAAACAGCCCAAATTATACTTCGGAGGAAAAAGGTGGTATGCCATTCAACAGCTTAAAGATACATGGAAAAAAACTAACATTGTGTGACTTTCACGTATCTAATGTGTGAATGGCATTTCTGGCGATGGCTGCTTGTTCAATGGTTAAACCGGGACAGAGGGAAGAGTTCAAAAAGTCTATCGGAGCATTCCCTTTTGAAGAACATGCTGAGCTAATCAACGTCCGGGCGCAAGCTCAGCAGCTCTAAATTGTAGGATAGTTTTCCTCAATCCACTAGGTTTCGAGTCATCAACAAGTCTTAACTGTTCTTCTTTGCAAGGAGTCAAGAGGATCGAGCTGGAACTTTGGTGCACCACTCCAGAGCTGAGAGCAATACTTTACGTGCGGCCAGATCTGCGCATTATAAAAGAAGGTGCTGGTCTGGCGTGAATTACCACATGGCTCTATTAAGCACAGCAAGTTGTCTGGGCATTATTCCAGCCTTGCTGTTCAAATGACTCCTAAACATGACCTCGCAAAAAATCTCAACGCCCAAAATGTTGATGAATGCCCTGAAAACAGGAGATCTAGGAAACGGGGTTTTCTTAGCAGTTGCTTGCATCTTTGTGGGGTTGAAGGGCACCAAATTTTGCACACCCCAGTCAGTATGTACTTTGGGTCCTGACTTTTGCGATAGATGGCACAAAGTCCTATAGCTTATACCGGCTACATACCTCAGCGAAATAGAAATGCATCCCTGCCATGTTGTGCAAATGGTGTATCAAAGTTTGTAGATCACAGATATTATCAAAAGTAACAAATTTGTATAGAATTATTAACTTACATTATGTTTGCTTCCTTCAACTATAAGGTATATCAATGCATAGACCAGATTTGAGACTTCCTCCACTGATATATTGAGTTTTTCTGAAATAATATTAAGATGTGCTTGTAGGTCTGGAATTACATTATACAGGGTTACGCATATACCATGTACTAAGTTGAAAGTAGGTCATTGTACTCATCATTATATACAACTTTTACTATGGGATCAACCTAAAATTGCAAATAAAAATCAGCTGTTCCATACATTTTGTTGAGTGTCTATGGAACATGGAGTTTTCTATGGAACAGCAATTTTTCATGATTCCTGAGTTTGCTCCATAATAAAAGTTGTTCATAATAATGAGTACAATGACCTCCTTTTGACGACTGGGCACCAGCGACACTCGTGGCCCCTCGCCGTCGCCCCTCTCCTGTCACTCGTTGCCGGACCAACATAGTTCCCTGAGGGTGTACAATGTTGCTAGTATTCTGACACAACGACACCGAGACGTGTGGAGCAGAGCTCCCTGTGGAGGGGGTCTCTAGGGGGACCGGCTGTCACTTCATCACATTGCAGGATTTAAGTTTGCCTAATCATTATCTTCACTTCACACATTGGATAGCTAAGGTGAGTCATTAGGCATATCCTAATAATTTCCCTAATAGCTGTTAAAATTTGCAAGTTGAAGTGGCAATGGGCAGTTCACATCGCTCGAAGAACCGATAACCGATGGGGAAGAAAGGTTCTGGAGTGGAGACCACAAACCGGAAGACGCAGCGTAGGGAGGCCTCCCACTAGATGGACCGACGACATTGTGAGAGCCACGGGCATCCAGCGGATGCAAAAGGCAGGCTGTCGTTCAGTGTGGAGGTTAAAGGGGGAGGAGTTCAGCAGTGGACGTCTTCTGGCTGATGATGATGAATAATTTCCCAAGTCGCCCCCCCCCCTTAGCTAGACTCCTGTGGTAGAACACTGGCAAAGGGCCTGCATGGTATTAGATAAGTTATTCACTTTAGAGACATTACGTACCAGCCGCGATGTTGTACTTTTTAGAATTGATTCCATTGGACAGATAGTCTAGTGATAACTTGCAGAAATCGATCAAAACTGAAAAAATTGCGTGTGTTAATAATAAGAATAGCAGTCCCGTCCCGATGGTGGGTAGGTAAAATATAGTTAAATAATTATAAGGTTAGAGACGAGTAGAACGGTTAACAACTTACCCTGGGTTGAATGTTCGTGTAATAAATTAAGATGTTCTTTTTGTAATTCACTCAGGAAAATAATCATTTTATTATAATTATGGTGTGTACTGTACTTATTTAAATTGGTTTTGTTTGTTTTTGATTTGTATATTAGTAAATGTTATTTATTGTACGTTCGTGTATTGTTTTGTTGACTTATAATTTGAATGTTTGTTTTGACTTTTGACAGTATAAACAGTTTTGACTTGTAATTGACGTTAATGATTTTTTTCGTTTATGCGCCCATTTGAGCGGCTAAAGTCATTAAGGCCATACCACCTCATCTTACGTTTTAACACCTATTATACACGTGGAGAATTTACTTCAATGGACTTTTTTTTTTTGATACAACATGAAATTACACGGTCTTATGACCCCATAGGCGTTATATTACTGTCGCGGTCTGTAATGACTGCGTTGCTGGCAGCAATATGATGATTGCCGAAAGCATAGGTCCAAGCCATCATATCGCAGTCAGCATTGCAGTCATTGATGGATAAGCTAGAATAAAGGCCCAACCCAGACCGAGTTCAAGGCCTCTATACTATAATGCAGATAGCAAGGGCTGCAATGATAACCAAGTGAGGCCGAGAGCATAGCTAAGTCGAGTTGCCAAGCTGAGCACCTTGCAATTTGCCGTCCTGACAAAAGCATATCTGTTTCGTTCTGGTAACAACAATTTTGGCTTATGAGTAAAGAATGTAACATGTGTAATTCGTATAGGCTAAATTAGCACTACTGCTACTCTTTGATTATATAAATAATGAAAGCTGCTACTAGTCCTTATTCTGTTTTTTTTTAAGTGAAACTTTGGCATTTAAATGAAACGTCACAGTAAAATGTCATACTTCAAACAGCACATATGTCATGTTGCTGTCAGTCAATCAGGCTGTCCTGCCAGACGTATTTTACACGACTTTTTTCAATTTTTAGTTTTGTTGTCATGTTTCTTTAATTTAATTGGATTCAGAGGTGATCAGGATCATAATTAATGGTTACAGAAACTATTCTATCAATATGGCTTTGAAAAAAGTCAAAGGAAACTTTGAAAGGATGTTCGATAAAAACCTGACGGATTTAGTTCGTGGGATCAGAAACAACAAAGATAATGAGGTACCTTCGGTTTTAGCTTAATTATCAGGCGATATATTTGTTAAAATCATCCTGATGATATCTATGTTTATCTTTATCAGACTTTTAAAACATTATTTACGCTAAATTTGGATATATTGCCAAGTAACAGCATTTTTTAGTGCCAACCAGGAGGTGGAATGCTTGCAGAAGTAGGCTTAAAATGAGAAAGTGTGTCATGTTAAACTATATTAGGCTTAAACTCCTCACATTATCAACTATCTCCTTCTATCTAATTATCTACTTCTTCTATCTAATTATCTACTTCTATCTAATTATCTATTCTTAAATGAATGCTTATAAAATTTAGTAATTTAATTCCACAGCTGGTAATACAATAAATTATGGGAAATGTTTTTATTTTGTTATATTATTTTAGGCAAAATATATTGCACAATGTATGGAAGAAATAAAAGTGGAACTGCGCCAAGATAATACTGCTGTAAAAACAAATGCTGTTGCTAAGCTGACTTACGTGAGTACATAATTTGTTAAACAAAAACTAAAGATACAATACAAAAATAAAAACAAATTGTAAAATATTATTGACAGAGCATGTTCTCAATAACTGAGATTCTCAATTAGGTAAAAGTTCCTTTTTCTGACATAATTACTTGAGAAAAAAAAACTTGCTTCTTAATTAACTTAGCAGTGGTATTGATTTTGATGTACCATCTGCTGAACAAAACAGTCTGAATAATTTGAAAGCTCAAAAATTATTGCCATCCTTTCTCACATGTTGAATTGAAGATTGAATGAAATCCCACTTTTTAATTTTATTTATCTCTGACCTCTGCAATAGATTAAAAAATCATGTACACAGTATCAACCTATCATGTTCCCACTACTGGGATGCAGGCCTTCTCTAAGAAAGAGAGAGAGAGTATGAGGCATTAATCCATTGTGCTAGCCCACTGCATGTTGGTGAACATCATATTTCTTTGAACTGTTGTGGTACTTGGACATACCAGTTTCCTCACGATGTTTTCCTTCACCGCTGTTGAGTGATAGCATCTAAACTACACATAATTTATTAGCCCTGAATGATATGTATAAAATTATTGAATAAATTATTGACAAGGCTGAGATCGAACCAGATGCTGTCAGATTGTAAAGCACATATGCTGTCGTTTGACCACCATCACTCAACTCAAAAAACCTGTTTGAATACCATTAATTGTGACCCCCTTTTGCTAGGTTTTGAAAAGTAGTTACATTGTAGCTTGTTGCCGACTCCAAAGATAGAACTACTGGAATAAGAGTGTTCTAAAGTGGAGACAATAAATCTGCAAACGTAGAATAGGAAACCCTGAGACTTGATGGGGTTATGATAATGTAAGGTACCTGGCTGTGGCTGGAAGCAAAAAGCCAAATATTGGGCAGAGTAGTGTGCTTTAAGAGAGGTCTATGTCCAGCAGTAGACTAAGACAGGACGATTATGATGATGTTGATGATGCACCAAATAAAAAAAAAATGTTTTAATTTCACATCATACACATCAGCAGCCATTAAAAATCCACTGCTGGACAAAGGCCTCCCTCTTTAAGAAGAGTGTTGCCATAATCCCCACGCTTGGCAGGCGGCTTGGGGATCGCAGTACGTTCACCGCTGCCGTTTTAATTTAGATAAATGAAAATCAAAGTTAACATGATTCCTGTCTAATTAATTATTTCATCAAACTTCGTTTCAGTAAGTCATTATTTTAAGCTTCGACCAAAATAAAATAAATGAACAAGCCCAGTAGAAGCGCATATTTGAAAATTACAAAATGAGCATCGGCGCTCACTTCGTTTCAGTTGATCTCTAGCCGTAGGAAGTGCAACACAAGACTATTGTTACATGATAACAAAACATCTGAAAAATTATGGATTCGTATGCTTCCCGAAGTGTAAATATACAAATAAAACTGTTATCTATTTTTTTTTTTAATGTGCTGTATATTTTTATAATTAGGTGTTGAAGTATGTGTCTGACGGTTTGACTCGTTTTTACTGAGCAAGTTGTAATCAATTGTTAGGGCCCGTCCATTCATTTTATTTTGGTTGTAGATTTTAAATCACAATATTGTTATTACAGCTCCAAATGTTGGGATATGATATATCATGGGCCATATTCAATATTATAGAAGTAATGAGCTCAAATAAATTTACACATAAGCGAATTGGCTACCTGGCAGCCAGTCAGTCCTTTCATGCGGATTCAGAGTTGCTCATGCTGACTACAAATATGATTCGGAAGGATCTCAATGCTCAAAACCAATACGAGGCTGGTCTCGCGCTCAGTGGCCTTAGCTGCTTTATTTCACCCGATTTAGCCCGAGATCTGGCAAATGATATCATGACTTTGGTTAGTATAATCTTTATAAATTATTCATGTTATTTGAAACAAGTTCATATGCTAATTAATGTGTTATTTCCGCATATAGATGAGCTCCACTAAACCTTATTTGAGAATGAAAGCTGTATTGATGATGTACAAAGTATTTTTGAGGTATCCTGAAGCTTTGAGGCCAGCATTTCCTAAGCTAAAAGAAAAGTTGGAAGATCCTGATCCAGGTAATAAGATTAGCTATATGGAAATATTTAAAGAACCCACAATCGATTTTGAAAACAGCTGATAACTTTGAAACTGCTGGGGCCTCAGGGCTTACTCTTAACAATGGCTCGAAATAGCACTGAAACAGAGCGGTGCGGAAAATCACGCGAACGTGAATCTTAATGCGCCGAGATACGGTTTGCGGTCGCGCAACTTTTCGCAATCACCACCCTGGACAGGTTTTGATTAAACATAGCTAAAAAGACTACAATGTAAACTGTTTTCAAACAAAAAAAACTGATATATAAATTAGTCTAGGTGTTTAGGAAAAAAATTGTCAGACATACAAACATAAACTCACTCAATCTCTTACCTCAAATGCAAAAAACCTTCTCCGTTCCATTGGGAGTAAAAAAAACACATGACCACTAACATTATAATTATTTTTTTTAAGTTTGTGAATGTATGTGTGTATGTTTTTCCCCATTCATCTCCATAACGTCTAAACAGATTTAGATGAAATGTGGTATGGTGGTAGCTTGTACCCTGGATTAACATAAAATCAATTTTTTATTCCCAAAAAACATATGGTTCCTAAAGGCTCAAATCTAATTGTTTCAAATTAATGTTTCAGGTGTCCAATCTGCAGCTGTGAATGTAGTGTGTGAACTTGCCCGAAAAAACCCCAAAAACTACCTCTCACTAGCACCAGTATTCTTCAAATTGATGACCACCTCCACTAACAATTGGATGTTAATAAAAATCATCAAATTGGTGAGTGGATGTGCTTTGTGTAGGTTTATTGAATTATAAATAGATACATATAACTGATAACATGTTCATACGCTTCGCTCTGGAGTGGAGATAACAAGTCTCAACAGCTGTGTAGATATTTTATTATACATATTTGAGTTTTGTGTCAGCAAACTAATATTATAAATACGAAACCTGCTCATGCTATCCTGTTACGATTAAAGGCGTAAAGCAACGTTAACACAGCTTGAATTTGGGATAGTTGGTGTGTGATGGCTCATTATGATCAGTTTGGTAGCATGTTTGCCTCAGGTCTCGGGTTCGATTCCTGGCCGGGCAGATGTATTTTTATGCCATAGGTGGCAAGCAAGCTAACAGGCCGCCTGATGGTAAGCGACCACTGTTCGCCTATAGGTGTCTGTATCCATCACAGATAAGTTACCAATCTGTAAAGATTCTATTAGTAGCCCTTATGAAGAATCCTATGTTGTAGTTACTCGGATATGCTGCAGGAGGGTTGATTTCACTTATTGCAGTATGAGGCAAAAAAACGCGCAAAACGCACAGTGTGCAATTTTCACAGATCTATGATATGTGCAGCAGCTACTCTACAATAAAATAAAAAACAAATGTTGATATACTTTATGAATTCTCCACAGTTTGGTTTAATGACACAGTATGAACCAGATATCGGAAGAAAAATAACCCAAAGCCTCATAGATCTCATTTGCAGGTACCCACGAGAAAGAACAACAGAGTAATGCCAATACCGCTAGTAGAGTTCACTACACCTCACCATTGATATTTTATACATGTACTCCAATTGTTTTACCACATTTAATGAGCTTTTACCTGTGTGCTGGGA
This sequence comes from Agriopis marginaria, assembly GCA_932305915.1. Lineage (NCBI taxonomy): Eukaryota > Metazoa > Arthropoda > Insecta > Lepidoptera > Geometridae > Agriopis > Agriopis marginaria. Next base: position 10,221,671 of record OW029918.1, read on the forward strand.
ATGTTATGAAAATGCCCTTGTACTGGAAAATGTAAGCTTGTTGCCAACCTTACATTGTTATACAATATTTTCTCTTGCAATACACCGGTTCGTTGGCATGTCACTGGCCGGTCAGAATGATCCAAGCTTAACATATTTTTCTGCGATGCAGAGGCTACACTAAACTTGTCAGTTCAGTCCATTGTAATAGGTACGATTGGAATGATGGAATTATGGAATGGCGGCAATTATACAGTGATTCAGACTTAAGATCAGGCCCCCGATTCTACTAAAGAAATTGTTTTTAAATTGTAATTGTTTTTTTTTTTTTTTTTATTAATTGTGTCAAAACGGACAGTTTAAAAAAAATTATACTAAAAAAATACCACCACCTAATATTATAACTTAGTATGATAAAAATAATTAATAGCTGTCAATTTTGAGGCAATTATTTAAAAAATAGAATTGAAACAATTACAATTTAAAAACAATTTCTTTGGTAGAATCGGGGCCCAGTCCAACCGAAAACTTTGTCGTGGTAACATGAATTATGCATGGATATGAACGATCGAATACATAGTGGATATCGCACGTACGTGCACGTACTTCGTACATGCACTGCGAAAATAGGGTCATAATTGTCTATACAAACAAACTATAATTTTTTTATGGTACGTCATATTTACGCGTCGCTAGGTTATGAGAAACTTATTGCAAACTGGTGAACTGGTATCTTTTACCGGAGTTTTAGGTAGGACGGCTGGTGCTATATCCTGTTTATTTGACCGAAGACTATTTCCTATTCTGACGTCCGTCTCAACAAAATTTAAAAATCCAGGACTTGGATCAAAATTTGGGTTAGGGGATTGAATGACGAAGATCCTTGAATTTGACCAAAAACACAAACTGAACTGAGAAGAGTAACCCCTGCCTGCGATTTTTAATAAATATTGTAAACATATTCAGTTTTTATTATTCTGGCTGGTAGAAGAGTGACGGGCGACTCTCTATATTCATAATATTCCAAACACAGGTAACACATGGAGAACACCTACAAAATGGCACACTTCTCACATTTTTGTATTATTTTTGCCGCTACATATAAAATTAATTTATACTCAGAACATTTTCCAATGAAATATATCATAGATCTAGGATCTAATTAGTATTCTAAAAAAGGTGTATGAAAATTTGGCTGTAGTAATAATTTTTTGAAACAATCTAGAAAAGTTGAAGTGTTTTAGTTTAAACTTTCTATAAGTTTAAAAATAAAAATAAACTTATGACATTTGATTAAAATCAAAAATTTTAGAAATTAAATTTGAAGTGTTTTAGAATAAAATGTTTTGGAAACAGATACAAGAGTGGTGTAAACAGGATGTTCTAGAAAATAAACTTTTTAACTTTTAGTAAAATCAATAATGTAAAAAATTAAATTTGAAGGTGTTTTAGAATAAAATGTTTTGAAAACAGATACAAGAGTGATGTAAACAGGATGTTCTAGAAATTAGTGTTCTAGAAGCGAGTGTTTTAGAAACATTCATAACATTTATTTATCTGTTGCTCCCACATAAGCTAGACTTATGTTATGTAGTGTCATTGTGTTTGTTGCAGTTTGGTGCCTTAACTCCATTAGAGCCTCGGCTTGGCAAGAAACTGATAGAACCATTAACTAACTTAATACATAGGTGAGTCAATTACGTCAATTGACATGGCAACAGTGGATCTCATTGTTGCTGTTGTCTTAGTACATGGGTTGCTGTTGCCATAAACCATAAGTGACGTAACATCGATTGACGTGGAAGGATTGGATGATTTGACTTTTAAAATAATGGCTTCGATAATAAAAAATCTCCTTACAAATAAGCATAATAGGTAGAAGGCGTCCATTGCTTATTTAAATTTTTTCGTTTTACAAAATAGCACATCTGCTTGAAATATTGCACTAGAAAAATGCTTTATAAAAACAGCTATACAGTAGTTTTAGTTAGTGTGCAAAGTGTATTAAAATATTAGTTATGCTTATTTTGGCTAGATGCCATTATCTAGCCTATGCAACAGAGCACGTCTACGCAAGTTTGTTATCAAACTTCCTTTATTTAGAAGAGTGATAAAATTTCGCTGATATAAATCAGGTGATATTGTCCTTCTCGAAACATAGGAACGATCACAGATTATTATCAGTTAAAGGTATGTGGGAACAATATAAGAAACTGTGACTAAATTATGACATATTAATTATACCAGTTTAGGGATATTGTTGGCTATTTATGATAGTATCTATGCAACCAAATAATATCACAGCTGTTGTGTGTGTACCAATCAAATAATACCTATAATCAAAGTGTCGGTGAGATCGCTTACCCACACGGTGTCACTCGTCAAGATGCACCTCGCAAGAACTGATGACTCCATTGATGTAATATTGAACTAGGTGGAGGAGGGCCATGAAGAAAATAGGATCGAAATTATTTTAGATATATAGGTGTAAGAGAAACACTTCCGAAGCAGAAACGCTATTAACATACTATATCTAAACATAATCGAATACTAATAATAATTTTAATTTTAATAATAATAAAATAAATAAATAACTATTTGGGTCATTTTAACGGTTTAGTATTTTGCAACCCAGCAATGTAAAGCGCATAAATTCAAAAGCGCGCAAGCGTGCGTGCTGCGTTGATAGTGTGTGCGTGCGGAGGTCATTTGTCTAGCGTCAGCTGGATATTTAGTTTGCATTATATTGCGAACTTTAAAAAACAAAAGGTTTTTATTTTGTTATTACAGTTGTATTTAACTCCCAGGAGTTAGTATTGTTTTTTATACATGTAAAAAACGCACGTTTTTTTTTCTGGCATCGTATCACCGTACACTCGGAATAGCTACAAACTGAAGAACAGATAGTAATATGTTAGCAAATTCAGCTTAATATGAGCCATAACGCTAAACGCACACTGAGATTTTGACGCATCCCCACGTTAATTATAGTTGGACTAAACTAGTTTTATATCACACACACACTTTTATTTGTGTTCTAGTATCCTATTTTTGTGTGGATGTGATCTACCATCTAGTCCTGTATTACATCAATGTTATAAGTTCCTTTGACACGAGTACGACCGCAAAATATCGACACGACTGAGACCTCACGAAGCGGAGCGCGAGCGAGCCAGATTTAAGACGACGATTTTTACGAGATTATCTAGTACACTCGCTCTCGGCCTGTCTCGGCGAAAAAGCACAGGTGAACGCAGTGTTAATTTTCAAACCAATAAAAAATTGCTCTAACTGCTCAGTAATAAATGTTACTGTTCTAAGTAAAATAAATGTTCCTGCCAGAAGTAAATCTAATTGAATGTTTATACCACAGTACAACGGCAATGTCTTTGCTGTACGAATGCATCAACACGGTCATCGCGGTGCTGATTAGCATCAGCAGCGGGATGCCGGGACATTCCGCCTCCGTTCAGCTGTGCGTACAGAAACTGAGGATACTCATCGAGGACAGCGATCAAAACTGTAAGTACGGTTCTGTAGAAGAATTTGTCAAAGAAATTGTTATAAACGTCATGAACTGGTTGGTAAACGCTGTATGTGGCGCGCCAGACTTTATGGATGCGGTCCGAATTATGCCAACAGCGCCCACGAGTTGTTGTACATTTTGCTTTTGTAACGATGACAGCGCAATGGTTGACGCGTACGACTTCCACTTTACAAACGTAGTGGGTTCAATTCCTAACAATTCACTTTGAGATGTCGACTGTCGATGAAGAAAACAATAATATTAAAAAGTAAAAATTAGTAATAAATAATAAGTAAATAAATTAATATTAGTAAGGTGCTTTCTAGTGATCGGCTACCCTCAAGTAAAAAAATTGTGTGTCTACAATTGTGATTCGATGATCTCCAACATCTCTCATCTTTTTTCTTAAATAAAAAAACCATGAATCACGAGTGAATCGGTTTCTTCTAGGCAAGCGTGCTCCATCGTAGACCGCATCGTCGCTTTACATCAGGCGAGTTGGCGGTGAAACGCAAGCATATTAATAGATAAATTAAATAAAGTCAACCATAAAAAAATTATGTATCGCGATCTTACTGCAAAAGCACGGTTCTTCTTTATAATCTATGCAAAGATCAAGAGCGAAAGCTCAAAAGTTCTGATTGAGCCTAAAGTTTGGCGAAATCTCTTGGTGAACAAGTGTGTTTCCATTTTCCAGTGAAATATCTCGGCTTGCTGGCAATGTCGCGGATATTGAAGTCTCACCCGAAGTCGGTTCAGGCGCATAAGGATTTAGTTCTCGCGTGCTTGGACGACAAGGACGAGTCTATTCGACTTCGGGCGCTAGGCCTTTTATATGGGATGGTAAGCATTATTACAATAGCCACAACTGAATTACTGATTTATTTCACCTTCATTTCCAATGAGGGAAAAGATGAAACTGAGAAACTGGTTGTTACATTTTAACTAGTAATAAACACTGGCTAATAGTGAGTTTGGACTCATTCACCGAGGGTTCTGCTCCCAAATACATATCTGTTTTTATTAATTCAGTTCAGAATGATAAGGGTACAGTAAAACGGAATGAATAGAAACGACGGGGTGAATTGAGACAAACTTGAAAAGTTATTTTTTTATGCCCAAACCTAACCTAACCCTAAAAACATAACACTATTTTTTTCAGCAGTCATGTCAAAACACAGCCTTGAAAGGCTTTTTTTATTTTTATTTGTAATGACTAATTGAGATTCATCATCATCAACATCATCATTTTAGCCATAGGACGTCCACTGCTAAACATAGACCTACCCCACCCATCGATCTCCAAAAGGGCCGGTTGGAAGCGGCCTGCATCCAGCGTTTCCCTGCGGTCTCTTTTAGGTCACCTGTCCATCTTGTGGGTGGACGTCCTACGCTGTGCTTACCGGTCCGTGGTCTCCATACCATTCGTGGTCTAATTGAGATTGATTCATTACATTCTATTTCTAGTATTACATACTTAATTGAAGGTCTCTTTCAGGTATCCAAAAAGAACCTGATGGAAATAGTGAAGAAGCTGATGATCCACATGGAGCGCGCCGAAGGCACGCTGTACCGCGACGAGCTGCTGACTCGCATGATAGAGATCTGCTCGCAGAATAACTACCAACATGTGGTCGACTTCGAGTGGTACGTTACAGTACTGGCGGAGCTCACGGAGATGGAAACCAGCGCTAAGCACGGTGAGTGTTTTGAAAGTCTGCCCAGCAAAAATACTGACTAGGAGACTCATATATTGGAGACGCTTTTATTAGCTTTACTTTGTAGCTTTGTAAACAAATCTTGGAAGTCAATTTTAACCTCAGATCAGACAAACAAGTGAGATATGGTAAGATGGCGTGGCGAGTGCGAAAGGTCTGGCCAAATCCGTGTATAAAAGAAGTTAGCCGTACTTACGCCAATTGTACTAAGGCATATCTCTCTTGTTTGTCTGATCAGAGATTTTAACCTACTTCTAACTGTCGCATTGATTTGAAACTGATTGCAGATATTATGTAATCCGAATGTTTTTTTATTAGTAATAGGCTTGCGTTTGACCGCCAACTCGCCTGATGTTAAGCAATGATGCGGTCTACGATGGAGCACGCTTGCCCAGAAGAAACCGATTCTCTCGTGATTTGAAGACACCCAAATTTGTAACTATCGGGGAACACCCATTCAGGCAGCGCAATCAACTGACTAGCAGTTCATACAATAAAAGTGGAATTAAAGCGCTTCGTACGGGTTTTCGGAATATCAACCATAAAGCGGTGTCGATTTTTTGCGCCCGCTCTGGCAGTCCGATAGAAAAATGGGCTGGGAATTAGATCATGCATCCGACGCACACTCCGAAATGTATCCTAATCTATACTAATATAAATATAAAAAGGAAATATTTGATTGTTTGTTTGTTTGCATTGAATAAGCTTCACAACTACTGAACCGTTTTGAAAAATTCTTTCACTGTTGGGAAGCTACGCTATCGCCGGGTGACATAGTCTATATTATATATATTTTTTTAAATAGTGATCCTTACTAAAACTCCAATAATGTAAACCCAAGGTGTAAAAAAAATAAGATTTACACCCGTGCGAAGTCGGGGTGCGTTGCTAGTACTTTATAAATTGTCTGTCACAGACATACGATACGAGGCCAGATGATGACGATTGGTTAATCCTTCAGGGGCCATAATAGCCGGGCAGCTTACGGAGGTAGGCGCTCGCGTGGCGGAGGTGCGTGCGTTCTGCGTGCGTGAATGCGCAGCGTTATGTTCGCGTGCCGCCGCCGCGCCGCCCGGGCCCGCATCGCGGGAGGTGCTGTACGCGGCTGCGTATGTCCTCGCAGAGTACTGCACGTGAGTATAGTCAGGCCTGTGGGGTTAGAAAAGACCCACTTTCTGTTAGCGTTAACGCCTGCGGAAAGATGAATTTGTATGAAAATTACATTCGCTTGAGATAACATCTCTCAAGCTAATGCTAATGTCATTGTCAATGTCATTTTCATACAAATTCATCTTTCCGCAGGCGTTAACCCTAACAGAAAGTGGGTCTTTTCTTATCCCCCTGGCGAACTCCGCACTTTAAGTATGAAGCTACGTAGTACATAGCGGGAACAGTTTAGACAAAGCTGCCGCGCGATAGACAGAGATAACGCGGCGATAGACAGAGAGGTTAATATAGCAGTAGGAAGTTAGCGCTTGCGCGTCCTAAATTGCACTTTATTGTGTAGTAGCAAGAGTCGCTACTCTTATTTAAATGATTTGTTGAGTGAATTCTCTGTACTTGTACTAATATGTATTTATTGGTATAGTATAGTTTTATCACAGTGTCATTCATGTTTACGATTCACCACAATAATATTGCTAATACGTGTGGACATAAGTTTGGTCCTTCGAGCTGAGAATTATGTACGATATATGGGATCTGTGTTTTTATTTTCAAAGATATACAATAAAAAAACTTGGGGCTATGATTTTTATGTTACTCTATGTTTTTTTAAATCTCTATACCAATAATACCGTACCTTTTTTATTAGAAACTAGCTGCGCTCTGCAGTTTCACCTGCGTGGACATTCCCATAGGAACCGCACATTTATGTCGGCATCTGGCCCTCCAATCTATGCAAAAAGTCATGTCAATCTGTTGAAACTCTAATGCTGCTTGAAAGAGGTACAAATAAACTCATCTTCGTATTTATAATATTAGTATGATAATATTTTAAGTAAACCTTAGTTATAGTTTTTAGAGTGAATACCCTCAATTCTCCAATGCGATTCAGTGTGATGTGTAATGCTCAGTTCGCTCATTTCATATGATTCCTCCCCACAGAGAAGAACAAGTGATGCGCGAGGCGATATCCCCGCTGATGGTGTGCGCGGGGGTGAGCGGCGCACACATGCGCGCGCGCGCCGTCTGCGTACACGCAGCTCTCAAGCTCACAGTCAAGTTACTCGTTATGTTCGAGAAACGAGGCGACTCTAAGGCAGCCTTGTCGGTAAGTTACCATCTGTTTTGTGCCACGTTTTTATTGACTCGCTTTCTTGTCTGTCTGTTTGTCTGTTAGGTACAAGTAAAATCGATTTAAATTTAAACTTCTTGAAGTTCCCATGTAGTCGTTCATAATTTTGGTACCCTTGATCCTACTTTTTGCATCAGGGATTAAAAATATACTGGAAAAGGTGTGGTACGTCCCAGGTGGACTCTACAAGAGCCTTACCACTACCAACGCTGCAAATTATTTGAGACAAATGTAGACAAGATGTCCGCCAATGATCGAATGCAAAGTTTTTAACCCCCGACACAGAAACAGTGGTGTAATGAGTTTAGTGTATGTATCTGTGCGTCTGTGGCATCGTAACTCCCAAACAGCTAAACCGATATTGATTTAGTATGTTTTTGTTTGCAAGGCGACTTGATCCAAAGTGTTCTTAGCTATGAATCAAGAAAATCATTTTAGCCGTATGAAGATTATCAGCTCTTTTATCGAGGGTTAAAAAAAATCAATTAATACCTGTTGGGTGTGTGGTGTGTATAATAATTTCGCTGGTTCTGAACCGATAAAAAAAAATATTATATCCCGTTTGTTGAAACAGTCGGTTATAATTTTTGACGTGATAACGTCTTATAAATCGATGAACGCCGGCTGCACGCACGAAAAATTTTCACGTTCCGCCTGAGCCGCGTCTGCAAGCGATAGGCACGATCGGCCTAAGCGTTATCACGTAAAATTATAGTCCGTAAACCGAATTTACAGACAACCCCTTTTTTTGTTAAACTGTATCAATTATTACCTTCGATTTTCAAATCAAAAGGTGCTCCGTGAAGCGATCGCTGGCGTCCGTCCGTTGCTCTGCAGCGAAGACATGGAAGTACAGGAGCGTGCTCACAACGCATCGGCCTTGCTCTCGCTAGTTCTCCGGAAGTTGGACGCTGAAGACGAACTCTTGCCTGAAGATTCTACGTTCCCATCAACAGTACCGCTGGTCGACCATATCGTGGACCATGATCAAAGGTAGATTGAGTTTAAGCAACGAAGATAGACTTAGAGGAAAGACAATAGCGGAACATTAGAGCGTAGTTCGGAAATTTGCCTAAAAACGAGTTTAAGCAAGGAAGATAGACTAAGAGGAAAGACAATAGCGGAACATTAGAGCGTAGTTCGGAAATTTGCCTAAATACGATATAAACTTAGATGACACTGTAATTTGAGCGTGCTATATAGGTTGTCTCGAACTTCCGTAAGCGCTGCAGTCAGATAATGTACGAAAGGGTTCTACAAATTACCGTAGTGCTAGTATCGCAGTCATGTTTCGCAACATTCTAATTCAAATTGGGGGAAATAAGACCTGCACTGACATCCCCTCAGGGTGTCAATACACCCAACAACTAAAATAAATAAAAACAGTTGTGGAGTTTTTTTTAATAACAAAAATAAAACACAGCAATGTTTTTTTTTTATTAAAGTTATAATAGGTGTTCAATAAAGAGTCCTGTCCTTAATCGTTTGTCTTCTGTTGCCTTGCAGTACAGTAAGTAGCATATTCTCGTTTTCTTGTAGACAGCCTCGGTTACAGGTGACCGTCTGAAGCTCCAATATTGTTGTATCACCATTTTTGTATATTTCCACTCATAGAGATATGGCCGTCACCTCTGCAAAAAGTCTTGTCTCATTCCAAGCAAAATATCGGTTTCTTACTGTAATTGCTAGACTTTAAGACCAAGACTTTTTTCAGTTCGTTGTTGCCTTCGACTTAGCTTACTTAGTTAGGAAACGTGGTGCTTTTTATGTTGCAAGGCATGACCGAGATATTTTGAATCTCAATGTGTGCTAGACAAAATCGTTAAAAGCTAATAAACTTTGATATCCTAGCAAAACTTTTGTCTATTCTGTAGCATAACTATAGTATGCTGTATCATGATTCTGCAAATATTACAGTCAGTTTTTATTGCTATAGAAATTTAATTCTATTACTGTACTAATATAGTTCATATTTCATCTTTTTCCAGTAACGGCTTAGGGGATGAAGCGAGCGAAGATGAGATCGTGGGTAAATCTTCTCAAGGGTTCAGCGGTGGTCTTATCGACGAGCTGGCGGACTTGTTTGACGGCGAACTAAAGCCGGTCGCGCCTAAAGCGCAGAAGAAAGTACCCATGCCATCAGAGTAAGTAGTACAAGGAAAGTTATTTAAAACTATGGATATTGGGTCAGTGACAGTTTTTTATATTTTTTATTAGTACGACCATCAAAGCATATTTGTAAGAAATTTGTTATAGTCAGTTGCACCCATATAAACAAAACCTCAGTCATTCGAAATCAGTTAGCAACTGTCAATTTGGTTCGACGCGTTGATCCAAATAAGAATGTTCAATCAAGGTTCACTCATAACGCCTGGTAACAGATTTTCCTTCTATTTACTTCTCTTTTCTGTGGGGTCAGTGCTGCAGAATGTCCAAACCAAAAGTACTTATACTAATCAGTATCAGCCTATCATGTCCCCACTGCTGGGATACAGGCCTTCTCTCAGAGAGAGAGAGAAAGGGTGGGCCCTATTCCACCATACTGACTCAATGCATGTTGGTGAATGTCATAAGTCTTGAGCTTGTGAGGTTCTTGGACATACTGTTTTCCTTCACCGTTGTTGAGTGACGGCGTCGAAACTGCACATAATTTATTTAAATAAGGCATTGGTGCACAACCTAGGATGGAACCAGGTGCCGTCAGATTGTAAAGCGCATATGCTATTGCTTGGCCACCATCGCCCTAAACCACTACTTATGATGTAGAACTTTATTAGCTGATAGAAATATTTTTTTCAGTATCCACATTACATTTAATTTTGGTTTTTGACTTTGCCTGCTTTTTTTAACACATCAAACACCTGTCCGATAGCCTTTTAGTAAAATAAACACAGAGGAGTTATGTTGCCAACGTGAAAAAAATGTCTGCTCATTGTATTATTTTCCTAAACTTGAGTTATTTGGAGTGTTAATGTGTACTAATGGTGGATTATTATTTATTAGGTGTTCATGAACATGCTCGAGTGTGGCAAAGTGATATAATGAGATGAAACATGTATTTTGGTGTTTTTTTTTACTAAATGGAATTTGATTATATTGTAATACTTGACACTGGCAAATGCACAAGAAGTGCAACGCCAAAATCCACACAGAGGAAAGATTAAAAATAATTACCAAAAGTAGTAAGTTCGAATGTATGAAACGGGCGCGAAATCAAACGTTCTCTATCCTACTCTAACGTATAAGCTTGTCTCTATTGGCGTCTCACTTCATTATAGGACTCGCGCCCATTTCATAAATATTTTTCTGTATGGAAGTCCCACCTCCTTAGCGTTAACGGTTATATTCTCTTTGGTAGTATTGTGTACTACTGTGTACCAAGAAGGTTGCCGTTGCTAATGTAATTTATTGTATTTCCAGTCTGAACCTGGATCAGTGGCTGTCACACTCGCGCTGGTCGTCGGAGTCCAGCTCGAGCTCGGACTCGGAGGGCGAGGGCGGCGGCGCCGTGTTCGCGCCGCCGACCGACTCCCGGCCCACCGCGCAGTTCACCCCGGAGGAACTAGAGATGGTAACATGTCGGCTGTACGCTCTTGGGGGTTAGACAAGACCCATTTTCTGTTAGCGTTGACGCCTGCGGAAAGATAAAATTGTATGTAAATGACATTAGCTTGAGAAATTTTATCTCAAGCTAATGTCATTTTGCGAAGCGGAGGACCGAGATTTATGGAAGGAGATGGGGGAGACCTTTGCCCAGCAGTGGGACAGTATAGGATTAAAAAAAATGACATTTTCATTTTTCCGCAGGCGTTAACGCTAACAGAAAATAGGTCTTGTCTAACCCCCCTGTACACTCGCACTGGACCCTGATTCTCTATCTCGCATGTTTTCTTGATTTATGATTCATTGCCATAAACGCGTGTAGTGGTAAACTGAAAATGTAATTGAATAAACCCATAATCAAGGTAGTGCAATATTCCCTTTCGGCGCCTTTTTTTTTTTGGTCGACGCTTTCACGTCATAAATTGCCCCGCGCCTCTCAAAACGCGCCATTAAAATTATATTTTTCGCATTTGGCATTTTGACGCCCCTTGCTACCTGGCGCCTAGAGCGACCGCTCCTCTCGCTCTACTCTAGGGCCGCCACTGAGCGCATTCCACTGCCTAGCAGTTCGCACAATAAAAGTGGAATCAAAGCGCTTCTTCCGGGATTTCGGTTTTTTTACGAAAAATCAAAGCCCATGGCCCATGATCAAAGAAAACAAGGTCTACTCTGGCAGTTGTCCCAGAATTACGTCACTGTCCAGTTGCCACTTTATCCAATCAGCTGTTACGTGGTATATCGTCATCTCTCTCGAACCTGTTGTAAATTGACATCATGACATCATTGCAGGACGCCCACGTCACATTATTTCTCGGAGTATTATACCTGGCGGAGTATATTATTATACCATGGTATGGCCCTTAAACTTGTGATATGTGTGTGCAGTTGCGCGAGGCGCGGCGGCAGGAGCAAGCCAACAACCCGCACTACCTCAAGGACGAGTCCCCGCGTCTCTACCAGCACGAGGACGTCCCCGTCGCGGAGATCGCGCTCGAAGTGCCACTGCAAGTGCAAGGTCAGTACTCTAATGATGAGGCACATAAAAAAAAATCTAGGGGTTCTATCTGAAGGTTTGTTATCTTAAAGGTGCGTGTTGAAAATAAACTCAAGTGTCAAGTCTTAGTGGATTAGTTGTTATTCCTATTACCTATGTACAAAATATAATAGCTCTCTAAGCCCTAGGTACAAGCAGTAGTTACCGCGCGGAGCAATCAGCTGGTGGTATGTGCGAGATGGCATGTCTTGCGTCCTTCTTGCACGACGACAAAGATACGTGAGAAATGGCATGTCTTGCCTCTTTCTCGCACGACTATAAAGATACAAAGCGGTCGCCAGTCACCCACCCAAAGATGCTCAACGCAGGCGCACGCAGCTCTCTCCGCCGTCGGCCACCATTATACGCGTGTGCGCACGAACATCAGATGCCATCAGATGGATTAGTCATGAAAAGCGAATTAACATCTAGACAGAGAGACAGAGTTACTTTCGCTTTTATAATATTAGTAAGGATTGTGACATCCGACATGAAAATTTGCGCGATAAGGCTTGCCTAGTGAGGTAATCAATAGACAAGGGTTGTAAAATAATAATTGTTTAATGAAAAATATTTTTATTAAATTGATGAAATTACTGAGCGTCACTGCGCAGTGCATTGCCGCGCACGGTTCTGAACAGTAGAAGTTCTGGGTTCGACAACTTCTTCAACTGTTGAAATTCATCAACACATCATCGTTTAACATCAGGCGAGTTGGCGGTCAAGCGCAAGCCTATCTATACTTCTATACTAATATTATAAAGAGAAAAGATTTGTATGTAAGTATGTTTGTAACGAATTGGATCAAAAAGTACCAGACCGATTTTAAAAATTCTTTCACCATTGGAATGCTACATTATCACTGATTAATATAGGCTATTTTACTAGGCTATATAACTATACCCGTGCGGAGCCGGGGCGGACCGCTAGTTATCTATACTTCTATACTAATAATATTATAAAGAGGAAAGATTTGATTGTTTGTTTGTTTGTTTGCATTGAATAGGCTCCGAAACTACTAAACCGATTTGAAAAATTATTTCACTGACGGGAAGCTACACTATCCCCGGGTGACATAGGCTATAATATATACCCGTGCGAAGCAGGGGCGGACCGCTAGTTTATAATAAAAAAAGAAAGAAAAAAAAGTTCAACAGTTGAAGAAGTTGTAGTTCAGGGTGGAACTGAACCGTTGAAGCATAACGCTTACCATCAGGCGAGAGCCTTGCTCGTCTCGTATGAAAAAAATGCCTTTGTTCAGCAGTGGACGTTTACGGGCTGATGATGAAGTATGCCCGTATTTCTCAATTTCGCTCTAAGCTCAAGTGGCTCCCTATTCCTCTTCACAGAAATGCGTACATTTTGTCACTTATATATAACATACTATTTAATCCTTCCACCTCATGCCATCTCAAGGAATGTTTCAAATTTTTCTTTAAGTCTACTCAACATCGTTCTCCGAGGTAGTAAAAAAGACTGTCGAAACCTAAGTCTGTTTATTTTTACATGTCCAACTATGTAAACCTACATGGCGTTTTTCGACCAATAGCAGCTCTGAATTTTCTCGCTAGTAATTGTCATTGGCCATCAGCCATATTTGTTGACATAATTGGAAATCTAAAAAGAAACAGACTTTAATTGTCAACAGATTTCTGTGGGCGAAGAACAAAACAAATTTTGAAATTCGAAATTAAAATTTCTTTGGAATTCGAAACGTATTTTACGTAGCGAAAATTCGTACTACGTACCTACGCACTGCAGACTTTGTCGTGTGTTGGTTGGTCGTAATGACCTAAACGCGTCTGATTTTGCTAAGTTTTAAAATGCATCTAAAACCATGTATCTAAGTGGATTTTTGTAATGAAACTGCGCTATTTCTGTGCTAATGTAATATTTATGCATTTCAGCTAAAAGATCTGATAAGTACATAATCTCACGAGAGAACTCCACTAAGAAGAAAAAGGAAAAGCGGCCGACGAAAAAGCGGAAGAGCAAAAAAGATAAGCATGTGACCGAAACAGAAAGTGAAGGTGAGGTTTCCTAAAGTCTTTAGATTCAACTCCATTTCCATTTGGTTCTGTCATTTGCTTTGTGTATATCTTTACATGAAGACTCAACAGGAACTTTTGATGAAGGAAAAATAGTGTGAAGTTATAGTGTGGTGCACTTTCTAGTTCAAAATCTGTTGCCAATGATGTTTTTCACCAGCCTCACTTAAGCTAGGGCCTTACGGCTAGTTAGGAATAAGAGCCCGCGCTAAGAGTTCTTAACGCGGGCTCGAATTAGCGCTGAAACAGCGCATAGTGTCACAGTCCGTCACTAGTGTCAAAGTGTAAACATCGCCATCATTCCCGTTGTCCACCACTGGTAGACAGTGAATTATTCTCGTCGCCCTGTGATTCTGAGCGTCGTTATCAGAAGATTCCAGGTTCGAATCCTGGCAAGGTCGCCATGTGATGATGGTAGGCAGCCAGGGATCAGGCAATGAATGAAAGACGTGCGAGTTCCTCGAGAGACGTTTATTAACTGGACTCTTATTCCTATACCTACGCTACTTACATACTACACTAAGACTTACGTTGCTTACACACTACAGCCCACCACTGGTGGACAGTGACACGCGTTTTTTAAATCATTCGAAGTCATCAGTCCGGTCATCGGACTACTAATACTGGGCCGGCATTTCCGTACAAAAAAACCGAACTAGTGTCATTAGGCGTTTTCAAATTCAAAATATTTTATTAAGGACGACTAAAAATCCATTGCGTTAGTACAAACAAAACTTAACACTATTGTTAGATAAAAATACAAAATAATAATAATAGGTAATGGCCTTTAAAAGTTTTTTCACGCACCTTCGGAACTTCTGCACTAATAACGACTGAGGAAGAAATAATATACTTCCTACTCAGTCATCACCCGCACAAAATTCCCGAGTATAGGCGCGTGAACATCTTCAGCCACTATTTTAAGAGCCTCTTATACCAAATTTGACGGTTTTAAATCAATTTTATTCAGTTAAATTACAATATTTGAGCTGGAAAAAAATACATGTCACAGATACATCTGTGCTTGAGTTTATGATTTGGTTCAAAATACGATGGAATAAACTTTCCTCGATCAAAAAAAATCTGAAACAAAGTCGATTTAGTTTTTTTTTTTTCGTTTTATGCTCTAATGACAGTTTGTAACAACCTGGAAATTGCATGTACTGAAAAGCAATTTTATTCAAAAAACATTTATTTGGATAGAATTTTGATGGTTTCGTTTTTTAGTGAAATTAAAACCGTAACAAGGTCGCGAGAATTTGCGCGCACCGCGTTCAGTACCGCGCCAGGCGTCATCGAGGTCGGACCTATGTTCGTTTTTGTAGTTGCACTCCCCCCCGCGGGCGCCCTGACTCTAGCGTGGCAAAATACATCGTCGCTATAACTTGGCGGGGGCTGAGGGAGCGTTTTGTTGCCTACGCGACTCGGATAACCGGCCGTTAAGATAGTCTTTTGCCTGCCTTTAATATTGAATAACAATTTGTTGTGCAGAGGAGCCGTGGCGGCCGACAGTGGCCAGCGGCGGCGAGATGCCGGAGGGCGCGGCGCAGTCCGACGAGGAGGCGCCGCCGCCGCCCGACGACCCGCACCGAGCGCTCGACCTCGACCTCGACCAGTAAGATATGCATACCCAACACATCTCTTTATTTGTTTTTAAGGCTTCCAGTGCTGATCTAGTTGTTTGTTTCTCATAAAGGCTTCTAATAAAGGCAGTTTTCTGTCAAACATTAGTTCTTATCAAGGGCATCTGACCGCAAACTAAGCGAAGGTTGTAATATGGCTGCCAGAGACTGATATACATACATATTTAATCTTATATTTTGTTCTATATCTGGGTGTTAGTATCTATATATAGATATTAACACCCAGATATAGAACAAACACAAAAATGTTCATCACATGAATGTTTTGTCCTAGGTGGGAATCGAAACCACGCCCCCAAGTGCAGAAGGCAGGTTCACTAACAACTAGACCAACGGGCTATCGAATATATATTCAGATTCGCACTCATTACAAAAAAAAACTATGGTCTGAGCCTACGTTTGGATGTATATGGTTTTTTGAGTTTATATTTGTTTATTTCATTAGCACGGCTATCAATTACTCTAATTACATAGTAATTAAAGATACAAAAGAACGAAACTAATTTCATAGTTTTGAATATCTTTGGTACAACTAGAATTTGTCGCTCATTATGCTTAGTTCGACTATGACAAAGCATTGAATATGAACCTCTAACATAATATATAGTATCAGTCACGCACAGAAGAATTCCGAGTGAGGCCCTTGGTGAATGCACTCGATATTTGACGTCGAGAGAGTCTCTTATCAGATTGGTCATTAGATTGATAAGTAAACATCTATATCTTTATCAGATAAATAAATGGAAGCGTTACACCTACGGCCATATGTATGGCATATGTTCAGCAGTGGACTTCTGGCTGATGATGATGTTATACCTACAGTTTCCCCTTTAGGACTTACACGCCCTAGTCGTTATATATTGAAGTGTGCGTTTATACAACTAGTAAGAATATGTCAGTGTGTGCAATACGTGTTTACCTCGCCCCTTCAGTTTATGGCACACTTTTTTCGGTACTGGCTCGAAAAATTAAAAATATTTACGTATAACATTTTTGTTTTCACTGTACTTTACTACCAGGAGTTCTGTCTGGAATAAAATTTACGTGTCTAAAATGTTCGACTAGCCAGTATATCAAATTGGAAAAAAAATTGTCCAAACAGATCATTAAACTACTAGTGAGACAGAATGGAATAAATGGTTGTCTAAGCCAGATCCAAACTTTGTAATTTTTTAATAGAATAGATTTGTTAGGTATGTGTCTTCTCTTAACAGTATAGTTACGACTTTTATAGGTGACAGTCCATAAGTAGGATCACGATGATATACTTATCCTTATAGTCCTACCGGCAGGAGCATAAGCACATATTAGTCCTCGTGCTCCTAATAGTAGGATCACCCAGTAGGACCAAGCGGAAACGCTCATATTATTAGTCTTTATATATGTTACGCTCACAACACAGAGCCACATAAAGATTTCAAAATAATGCGTTCATCAACGCTGAAGGATAATTTTCCTAACCAAAACAACTATTATTTTCAGACCTCTACGTGAAGACGAATTGCTCACTTCTAGAATAAACCAATACCCGTCACCTGACGCCGGCTTCCTAGAAAAGCCCAAGGAATCGAAAAAGAAATCCACCGAAAAAGGAGCAGCCGACAAGCCTTCCAAGAAGAAGAAGGACAAGAAATCTAAAAAAGAAACAAAGGTCGATTTGATTTTACCTGAACTGGCGAAAGTCGAAGATGGTGAAGACGCGTTAGTAGCTAAATCCAACGGCAAGAAAAAGTCCAAATCAAATAAGACGGTAGATGATAATTCGATTGCAGAAACCTCGAAGGCAACAAAGACTGATAAACATAAGTCGAAGAAGAAAACAGAGGATAAAGACTCAAAGAAAAAGAAATCAACGAAGAAAGGTAATTATGTTTTTAAAATTTCTAACGCTGGAATTAGAATGATCATGACGTCGGTCGCGGATGACTATAAATTAAATAACAATAAAGTGTATAGAGTAACTGATGATCAGCGACTCTTTACTTGCGCGGACGACCGTGCGATCATTAATTATTCGTCATCAGCAGGCCTAGCACGGGCCGTGGACAAATTGTCTTTCCACCGTTTTTATCCCGCGAGAAAAAGACAAACGTATCCATATTCTAGCTTTCTCGCGTCTAGGCCTGCAGAGGTGGTGTGCGACCGAATCATCATCACTCTTCCAGTCTTAACAAGATTTTTTTGCCTTTATTGAAGAAAAAAAAACAATGATAGGTGATGGGGAGGCCTTAGAAATAATATATATTATCAAATGTGACATACCAAAACGTGACGTTTTCATAGGCCTTTAGTAAGTCTCTCACTTAAAAGTGTGCTTATCCGGACTAATTTGTTGAGCGTTTTTTTAATACCTCGAAAACGTCTATGTTCTAAAGTCTATTTATGAAGACTACGCAGGGCTTCGCACAGGTACCGAAACGAGTCACGTAAAACGCCTGAGGGCCGACCGCAGATCAAACAAACAAGGGAGATATGCTATAGTACAATAATTATCGTTTGTTCAAATGTCTCCGTTTCTCATGCATTTTTTTACTACACTGCTAAACCGCCATAACGCAAAAACTAAGAAACTTGTAGTGACACCAATTAAAAGTCCACGTGCAAAAAAGGGTGCTAGTCGTCTGCTGGATGATTTCGAGTAAAGGCATCAAGCCTGATTTAGGCCAGATGGGTTTGCACCTGCCACGCCACCTTACCATATCTCCCTTGCTTGTCTGATCTCGAGGCCGACGCAAGGATCCGCGTCTCCACAAACGAGGCCTTCTCATTTTTTTATGCCATAGGTGGCAAACAAGCAGACTGGCCGCCTGAATGTAAGCAGTCACCGTCGCCTATAGATACTTTTAACACCAGAAGCATTACAAATACATTGCCGACCCTTAAAGACTCTATTAACTTGCCTTTTGAAGAACCCCATATTGTAGCTTCTCGGAAACACCACGTTAGGTAGCTCATTCCAAATTTTGCAGATGTGAGGCATCAAAGATCGTGTGAAACGCACAGTGTGCGATTTCCACTGATCTATTATGTGTGGATGAACTTTCAGGCGGTGGCAGCTAGTACGACCATAAAACCGTGAAGCCGTCTCTCTTTCCGCCGTCGTTCTCATTTTCCAGCCTTTAAATTTCAATAGTTCTTATCAATTTTCAGATAAACACGAAACTAAAATTGGTTACGAAGAAGCGTTAGGTATTTCAACACCCAGCAAGGAAGTCGTATAGTGTAAAATAATATATTATTATATAAATTAACATTTCTTGTCTTGTCACGTTATTCATGCTATCTCAGTGCAATTGTTGATTTGAACAATTTAGTTTTATATTGTTGTCGTAAGGTCGTTTATGTATATGCTTTAGTTACGTTATTATCATGATCCAGAGTCAACCATGTCCATTAAGTCTAAAGTTAAAAATAACGAAATATTATTATAATCATGATGTACAGTTTTATTAAAAATGATTTATCACGAATTGAATTTTAATTTTTTATTTACTCATGATTAGATTACTTTAGAGCAAGTGGTTCCCAATTAGTGGTACGCGAAGTTGCATAAAGGGGTACGCGACGCGCGGCAATATCTTGACTAAGATAAGTTAGTCAGTATCCCGCTGCCGTCCGATTACTAAAATACCGTTTAGTGACATTGCCACAGTGTCACTTAACGGTCTTTTAGTAATCGGACGGCAGCCCGGTACTAGTATTTAATTTTTTATTTATCATTCCTGCAAAAAGGCTGGAGCGGACCAAATCTAGTTTCAGTCCGGTCCGGTGCAGACGCAGTTTGTGAGGACCAGTAAAGTATAAAATTCTATGAAAGACGTCACACCGTATGCAGTCCGTCTGCATCCAACGGACTGCATACAGCGTGCGGTCTTTCATAATTTACTGGTCCTCACAAACGGAGTCTGCATCGGACCGGACTGCAAATGGATTTGGTGTGCTTGAACCGAGCTCGAGGGGTACGCGAGTTTGAGGTCTTTCTTGAAGTGGTACGCAGGTAAAACTAATTGGGAACCACCGCTTTAGAGGGTACAATAGTTTCGTAAGAAAATTGTATTTTTCGTTTTTTTATTTTTGTTATTGATTACGTATTACAATATATTTTTTATCAAAAACATGATTTTACAAGAGATTCAGTAATGACCCCGGCGTCCTTTTCTGCCAGGCGCAGGGCAAGTACCACCACCACCGCCGCCCTAGCCTCCGCCGGTATCGCCCTTCTTCACACTCAATCTTGCCTGTAAATTATACCCACTCACAACTATTGGACAAGTCATATCTTACAGATGCGTCAAATTTGACGCGTAGGTCGATACATCTATACAATATTATAAAGAGGAATGATTTGTATGTAAGTATGTTTGTAACGAATTGGCTCAATAAGTACTGGACCGATTTTAAAAATTCTATCACTATTTGAATACTACATTATCACTGATTAATATAGGCTATATAACTATACCCGTGCGGAGCCGGGGCGGACCGCTAGTTTATTATAAACAACAGAACACCAAAGTTTTCTTTAAACAAAAAAATTGCCTAAAACAATTTTTTTTAACTTTAAAAAACCCCCAGTTAAAGCTTTAGTCCAAGAGGGCACACTAGAACACTATTCCTGTGACAAGATATGTGAAAGGACAAGAAGTTAGTCTACCGAGGCAAAAGCTTTCCCGTTGTGTACAATTTTAAAGGAAGTAGGTATAATATTTCCAAAAGGCCAAAAGTTATGCTCGGAGTTTCTTTGCGCGATAGAATCGGAAACGTGGATATTCGCCAAAAAACCAGAGTCACCGACATAGCTGTTAAAATTTGCAAGTTGAAGTGGCAATGGGCAGGCCACATCGCTCGAAGAACCGATAACCGATAGGGAAGAAAGGTTCTTGAGTGGGGAGACCGCGAACCGGAAGACGCAGCGTAGGTAGGCCTCCCACTCTATAATCAAAGCTCCCACTAAATGGACCGACGACATTGTGAGAGTCGCTGGCATCCAGTGGATGCAGAAGGCAGGCTGTCGTTCAGTGTGGAGGTTAAAAGGGGGGAGGCCTATGTTCAGCAGTGGACTTCTGGCTGATGATGATGATGAGGTTTTTTTTTTACAATATATGTGGTCTGTCCACTGAACCTTTAAGGTTGCATTCGGAGGTAATTTTCATGTCATCTGATAATTCTGTGATGAGGGTTCCTAGTTTTACTACATTATATAACCCTTAGACGACGACCTCGCAGGAATGAAGTTGTCTTCAGTCTCACCACATCCCAGTGCTGTGGCCTATGCTCAAAATAATTTTAAATAAAGATTTTCAATATGACCTATCAGCATTGTAAGTTACAAGTTTCTATGACTAATAGTTTTAACAATATGGTTTTAATATATACAGGAACTAAGATGACGATTACTTTAAATTAAACTACATTTCAGATCTAAAATAAATTTATTACAACGACGCTTCAAAAAGCCAGAAATAAATATGATGTTTACATTAATTATACATACAATATTGTACTTTTCCTGCGAGAAATTATCTACTATAATCAAATACATAAACTTAACAAATGTCTGCTATTTACAAAGAAATACATATACACTACGTAAATGTACAAAATACTTCAAATTATTGCATTGATACACGTCTGAGGCCCCGTGAGGGTTACCCTTCAAATAATAAATACTCCAAAATAATGTACCTATAATAAACATTGCTGAATAATTCACTTACAGCGGTACTTGCTAACATTTAAAACAATAAGCTGCACTTCCATGCTTCACTGTAACATTTATGGTAATATCTCATGGAATGCAGCGTCAAAATATTCGATATTCAATCTAAAACTGTTAATTAAATGAACTAAATTACATAATCAACAACTACTAAATGGTCACTTAGTCTAGATGGTATTCAATAAATAGTAACATGACTTTAATCCTAACTACCTACATAGATGTACCAACTCCCAACTGTTACAAATATTTTCCTTTACAAATTTCTTGTTTATACCAAGAAATGTGTGGAGAAATTAGTAAAGGTAACACTGACATAAAATACTCTGGAACTTACACAAATGACATTACATGACAAGATTTAACGTAAGCGCGATCGTTTTCACGCCAACCGCGCTAAAGATAACCAACACGGGGCACAAAGAAAATTTAATTGAGCTGTGTTAGTTATCATTAGCGCTAGCGGGAATCTGAAGCCGCTTAAAGAACAGTAAATATATCGAATACATAAGTATAACAATTTATATTATATATACCTATCTAAGTAATACATAGCTTGAATAACATAAGTGTTCTAGAAGCATACAATGGACGTACGAGCAGGGTTACCAAATCCAAATTTGAAAAGTCCTGATGAATAAGTCCGGACATTTTAGTATATTTTTTTTAATTTTTGTTTTGTGTATACGGTGACGTTTATCAAGATTTGCTCGTATTACATCGCCCAAGCTAAAAAGGTCTAAAAGTCCGGACAAATCCGGACGGATGGTAACCCTAGTCCAGTTACAGAGGTGATAAGAGTAACAATGTGCAATAGTAATAAATTCGAAAAATACAATACAGTAGGCGAGTGGCAACACGTCGCTGTAGGTAATATGATGATGGTAATACTGTTTACTTTTCAATGATGTGTTTCGGGATAGCGAATCTAACCTCGACGCCGGCTTTCTTAGCGAGCGCGACGATTTCCGAGAGCTGCACGACCAGGGCCGCCGCCTCGTCCAGGTCGTTACGGGGTACGATCCTCAGGCCAGACTCCGCTATCAGCTTCCTAGCCTCGGTCACTTTCGTACCCTGGAAATTATAACATAATACTATTATTAGAAATGCGAAAGTTTCTGTGTGCTGTTACATCGAACCTCAACTCCGCGACATATTAGTGGTAAGGTCAGCAGGGCAATCGCGCTAAAAATTACAGACGAGCAACCGCTCCACTACTTTTGGTCGATTTCGTATCGCGCTAATGATTTTAACCAAAGACGAAACGCAACCCGATAACAGTTAGAACTTAGACGCTGTCAAACGAACGTTTGTGATAAAGTTAGAAAATATCAACTTTTTCGCGCCGCTATGAAATCGATCAAAAGTTGTTGAGCGTTTGCGTTTCGTCAACGATTCGTCTGCAATTTTTTAGCGCGATTGCCCTGCAGGTCAGGTAGCGGAAAAAAATTATCATCAGCCAGAAAATGTCCACTGCTGAACATAGGCCTCCCCCTTTAACCTCCACACTGAACGACAGCCTGCCTTTTGCATCCACTGGATGCCAGCGACTCTCACTATGTCGTCGGTCCATCTAGTGGGAGGCCTACCTACGCTGCGTCTTCCGGTTCGTGGTCTGCATTCAAGAACCTTTCTTCCCCATCGGAAGAAAATATAGATATTTAAATCAAGTTTTTTTTTCATACAGTATAGATCTACGTTTGGCCAACTCGCCTGATGGTAAGCGACGGTGTGGCCAAAGATGTAACATATTGATCTAGAAGAAATCTAACATATATTTGCTCTGACAGCTGCAATAACATTGTTAAAAAGCTGTAAATCAAGTTTTTTTTAAACTCCTTTTGATGATTATCTTCAAACAGTTGAACAGATTCTCATGAACATAAGCTCAGAAGACTCAATCAAAATCAGTTCAGTTGTTTGAGAGCTACGATGCCACAGACAAACAAACAAATACACACATTAGGCTTATAACACGTTTTTTGCTTTGGGGGTTTAAAACCACAAATACTGCTCACTTTCGCTAGGTTTTTGAAAGTTTAAGACTGTAGCAGGTACCCGATATACATCAGTGAAATATTAACAATACAACAATGTTATTGCAGCTGTCAAAGCAAATAAAGGAATGGAAATAATGGTGATTTGTTAAAAAAACAGATTTGCTTATTACATTATAACCTGGATAACACACAGACACCAACCAAATAACTAACCAAACTTTTTATCTATAGCTCATAAATAACCGCGGCTAAAACCGTGAGATGAAGCTAGTCAATAGTAAAAGTAATGAGTCACTCCCGCATTTTGCAACGTCAATCAATTGAGCGTACACGAAGAGTAAACATTACGAAACATGACAAGAAGTGATAAACACGACAATATCATTGTGAGATAGACATAGCAAAGTCCAATCTTCGCATAACAACAAGCTGAGATAAGTAAAAAAAAACGGACTTCCTACAGATTCTACTATAGGACAAGTAGGAAAACGGCCCACTACCACCCATACATTGTGGATTTTCCTTGGATACGTACCAAACTTTTCGATTCTACGTTTCTAATCCGTACGGCCAAAGATTGGAACAATCTGCCAGCGTCCTTATTTCCTGAGAGATATAACCTGGGCCTTTTCAAGGCCAGAGTGAATAGATATCTTCTAAGTCTGCGTGCCTCATCTTCGACCACATCGTCGCTTACCAACAGGCGAGTTGGTGGTCAAACGCCGACATATCCGCGTTAAAAAAAAAAGCAAAAAAAAGATTCAGTCAGTCAAGTCTATTTCTATACTGATATTATAAAGAGGAAAGATTTGATTGTTTGTTTGTAGTCAAAATTCCCTTTTGCAAAATGATACCACGTCGGTCGCGGGGGGCAGCTTGTGATTGGAGAATCAAAAGTCATTGATTCAATTCGCGCCCAGGATTGGCCCCGCTCGAAATAGTTTAGGTTAGAACCTTTGGCTGATGCGGGGTAAAGGATGAGCAGTCAAGTGGTTATATTGTCATTGGTTCATCCCGACTGGAGCATCTTAGGAGGGAACAAGTGGCCTAATATACAGTCATTGTGATATGGTGTCCACAAGCGAACTCCTATAGCTAATATCTAATATTCACGCTACTTTCCATTTAATAAAATATGTAATTAATCGATTTAGTTTGTATTATTTTGTTTGTATTTGGGTTACATCGACCGATGGGCCAGGATCGTCACACAGTGGGTGCCCGATGGACGACGCAGTCAAGGGGGTCTAGACAAGAGCCACACACTTCATTAGTTTCAGATAATTTATCTCATGCTTATGTCATTGTCAATGTTATTTTCATAAAATTTCATCTTTCCGCAGGCGTGAACGCTAACAGTGTGTGGCTCTTGTCTAGACCCCAAGGAAGGCCCAAGAAACGCTGGCGTGACGATCTTGACTCATTCCGGAGAGGTTGACAAGAGGTGGCGGAGGGCCGAGATTTATGGAGGGAAATGGGGGAGACCGTTGCCCAGCAGTGAGATAGTTTAGGTTTAAAAAAAAAGTTTGTATTTAGAATAGTGTAATTACAAACCTGTAGACGAACGATGACAGGAATCTCAATGTTGAGATTCTTGGCGGCGTTGACGATACCTTCCGCGATGACGTCACAGCGCATGATGCCGCCGAAGATGTTCACGAGGATGGCGGACACTTTCGGGTCAGACAGGATGATCTTGAAGGCTTCCTACAACATGCAAAATGAACCTTATAAGCTAAACCTAGAGATTAATATAGTTGACGATAGAACCTATACTTTACCAATAAAGTATCTGTATCTGAAGCCGTAGTAGCCCATTTGAAAGACCGCTAGACTTGAAAGCGTGAGGTCGCGGATTCAAACCCCGGGCCCGTACCAATGAGCTCTTTGGAGCTTATGTACGGATTTTCATACCACTGTCTTTTCGGTGAAGGAAAAACATCGTGAGGAAACCTGCATACATACGGAGAAGGAATTCAATGGCGTATGTGAATCCACCAACCCGCAATGGGCCAGCGTGCTGGATATGGCCCAATCACCCTTTCGGGGGTAGGCTAAAAGTCCAGCAGTGGACTGTTTAAAAAGGTTGATTATGATGATGTTGATTGTGATGATGTGAAGCATTATTTTTCCCATCTACAGTATGTGTCATGTTACTGATTTATTATGATTATAAACCACTGCATTGTATGATGGTGACAATATGTATGTAAGGTATAATTAAGCTTTGCATTACAAAAATCTCACAAAGAATCATTACAATCATGAGAACATGTTGATCCGAACAAGCTGTAACAGGACACTTGCCAGTTTGTCTTCCTGTTTATGCATTATTTTAAATACTAGTTTTGCCTGGATGCAGTCTGCCTGAATGTGGCAAAGGTCACATTGAGGGTTATTGTTTACTTAAAACTAGTACTTTCAACTGTTATCGAGAATAAGAAATTGTTGTGCAAATGTACCTATATACACATTTATTATGCGAACTGCTAGTCTGTGGAATGCGCTGCCTGAATGGGTGTTCCCCGATGGTTACAATCTGGGTGTCTTCAAATCACGAGTGAATCGGTTTCTTCTAGGCAAGCGTGCTCCAACGTAGACCGCATCATCGCTTAACATCAGGCATGACAAACGCAAGCCTATAAATTATTTTTAAAAAAAATGCTGTCATGTTTGTGGTAGCCATTTGGGATACCGCTTGACTTGAAAGCGTGAGGTCGCGGGTTAAAATCTTGGGCCCGTACCAATGAGCTCTTTGGAGTTTATGTACGGATTTTCGGCTACTGGCTTTTCAGCGAAGGAATACATCGTGAAAAAACCTGCATAAGTACGGAGAAGAAATTCAAAAGCGTATGTAAATTCACCAACCCGCAACTGGGCCAGCGTGGTGCATGTGGCCCAATCGCCGTTTCGGAGTAGACCAAAAGTCCAGCAGTGGACTATTAAAAGGCTGATTAAGCTATGCTATGTCAATAAGTCGTTTTGAGCTTCAACAGGATAAATCCCGTGAGTTCTCCTACATTTCATGTCTGTTTCCTGTTATAAGTTGGACCATTGCTCTAACTAGCATGCTGTATAATCTAGTTGTATCTTCATCGTCTTAGCACCTCAGGTCAATACATTTTTTTTAAATTGCGTCACAGTAAACTGTTGAAACCTCTTCGCAAGCAGTTGGTCGAATGGACCACTAAATTGTTCTCGTGTCGTGACGTCGTATCAGATACAAAAATGCGGTGTAAGGTTTTCATATAACTTGACGTACTTGCGGTATCTATGCAGATAAAAGTCATTTGAGTTTTTAATATTGTGTTTGGTTGGAAGAGTAGAACCAACAGATAACAAGGTGAAACATGTATTTTCTTATTGTTTCCAAAACACTATGGAAGCCTCTAGTAGTCTTTAACACTTTACTAGAGCATGACTTGGACTTGACTGTTACTTACTTTGCTCGACTCTGACTGTGTCTGTTTGACAATCTTACTAATATTATAAACGCGAAAGTTTGTATGTATGTTTGTTTGTTTGTATGTATGGATGTTTGTTCCTTTTTCACGCTGCAATGGAACAACGGATCGACCTGATTTTTTGCATGGGTATAGTTCGAGAGCCAGAGAGTGACATAGGCATCAACATCATCAACATCACCATTTTTCATCACTACGCGGGTGAAACCGCGGGGCGCAGTTATTATTGAATAAAACTTGATAATTTAATACTTGACTTGACACTGGTCAAAAGCCAAGCCAAAATCCGCTTAGAGGGTATGAAAAAATTATTAGTGTACTATGATAAATTACCGTGACAGCCTGCGCGGTGGCGCCGCCGCCGACATCCAAGAAGTTGGCCGGGTCTCCACCGTACAGCTTGATGATATCCATCGTGGCCATAGCCAGGCCCGCACCGTTCACCATGCACCCTATGTTACCTACCAACCAAATGGGATTCATCATCATCATCGTCAGTTTTTATCGACATTGTTGGGTATTAGCTTGCCAAGACTCCGACTGACTCCGTTGACCGCTTTTAGAGCTGCCGTGACCAATGGCACAAAGGAGAGGTCTTGGTCCATTCTCACGCATGACACACGATGAGCCTGAAGTCGTCAATTCATCGGGACATGGGGCAACTGGATTATCAACATTTACTTCTTGCAAGTACACAAACAACATTCATCGGCGGCTCTAAAAGCGGTCCACGGAGTCAGAGGATCCGACACTATAGACATCATTTTGATCTGCCAAGAGGAAAAGGTCAAGAACCACTTCAAAGCAATTCGGATGAAAACGGCAATAGTAATGAGGACTTCCTCTCGACTAAGGCTTTTGAATTACTGGCGCCTTAAGCAGGGGAGGCGTCCGCACCACCACCACTGCCACTGGGAATCTAGATGTTGCAATAGCATTCATAATCAGAGTCGCCGAGTCATACACGTTTCTTTCACTTCATTGTTTGTTTGTTCAGATGCCATCAGTGGTTAACTGGTAATATCACATGTGTAAAATATAGCGCTTAATCACCTAAGTGTAGTGTGTGTGCCTGAGTTGTTTCGGCACATACATTGAGAAAAAATTCCTAGGTCACAATATCTCAGTGAAAACAATCAAAAAACGCCCGAGCGTCATTGTATTGTATACTTCACAATGCCACATTTACTCCAATTTAGACGTTATGTCGCTTGCAATATATTCAACGTTAGTTGTCCGCTATGCCATCGTAGCTCAGGCATCGCACAGCGTTGTAGTTGAATCGCGGTTACCTTGTTACTAACCAAGTCGGCGCGATTCGTAGCGTACGCCGAGTTTTGGTTCGGACATTTTATTTGCACGATTGTGACTCTATTATGTATTGACATCGATTCTGATGTACTCTAAACTAAACTAAATTTGACAGCTCTAAAATTGTTGCCATCTAACTTTTCTCTCACATATTAAAATGAAAAGAGGGGCAGATAATTGTAGTCCTGTCAGATTGGTTTAGTTTAGTGAGTGGTATGACAGAATCGCCGCCATTGTATCTCGACGGGCACATGCCCCAAGTTTGGCGCACGCATGTACCACATTCATGTATAAATGCACCATATAATGACGTCCACAATGTGTTAAAAACTTGTCATAATTACCATCCAAAGCGATGTAGTTTAAGTTATATTTGGCGGCCTCAATTTCCTTAGGGTCTTCCTGAGTGGTGTCCCTGTATTCGAAGAGCTTCTTTTGTCTGAATTCGGCGTTGTCATCAAAACGGAACTTAGCGTCCAGGCAGAAATCTACGAGAATACAGAGTTGTTAATATTATGGGCAGATAATAACGAACTTGCAGCATGACATTGACTATAGGCCGCATATTCGACGTCTACGCGAGGACCGACGGTGGCAAGATTAGTAGCTTTTTATAGAGCCACCGGTACAATGTCTTTGACAAAATATATACAAATCATTCCGTATTTTAATGGATCACTGCGTCATGCCACTCTCACCAGAGCGGTTGCCTAAAAAAGATTCGCATTGAAAATGCGACCTAATAGATATGCTTTTAAATTAACCGTTTAATTATTCCGTTTCACTTTAAAGTAATAAGTACTGTAAGAAATATTTCTAGGCTAAATAGCAATTTCGCAAGAGCTTACATTTGCCAGAGAGTGCATCTTCAGCATAAGGATTGATTTCAATCAGCAATGCGTCTTTTTCTAAAAATAGGTTGTACATCTTTTTGATCATGTCAACTGCTTCGTCTCCTTCCAAGCCAATCTACAAAGAGAGAAACAAGTAAAAAAAAAGATTATATTGTCCTATTTGTGTATATTAATTTACTGGCGAATATTGTGGTCACTCTAAACAAGCCTTTTTTTTGGCTTCAGACTTCCTGTTTATTGAGTCAGTGTCAAATTCAATCCTATCAAATTCTTTCAATTTCAGCATGTTAATGATCACTTAATATAAAAAATAACCCTAATGGTGAGTTATTATTTATTAAGTGATCATTACACATTAACACTCGAAAATAGACAAGTTTAGCAAAAAAAATACAATACGGTGATGAGGCGCCAAAAACTGACAAGCCAAGGAGGCTTGTCAGTTTTTGGCGCCGACGTGAGAAAATTTTATCACCTTATTCACAATTGTTTGAAAAGTTATAATATATTATGTACGTTATAAATTTCTAGTTGAGAAGAAGTGTCACATACAAAAATCTGTCACATTTTACACTAATTACCTTTGCCGTGACACGTTTGACTTGCTCATCAGTGATGCCTTGCTTAATGTCAATGGGCTCATAAGTAATGGCATCAGGGTTCTCTGCAGCAACATCTTCAATGTTCACACCTCCTTGGGAAGATGCTATTATTACCGGACCCTGTTTATAAAACAAATAGTATTCGTGAAATTGACTAGTTTTCACATATTGTAATATGGTCATAATGTGTTGTGTGGCTTAATAAAACGGCAACAACAAAAAAGCCAGCTTGATGCGTTGAAATCCATTGAGAAATATACCAAAAAGCTCATCAGCAACGAACCACATGTTAAGACTAAGTTTCTGCTTTGAACATAGCCACAAAGTTGAAAGTCAAATGATTTTTTATCAGATACAGTTTGGAGAGTGTGCATCGAATAAAGATAATTTAATTATCCCTTGCCCATTTTTGTATAGGACGGCCAGGGCAGGCAAGAAAAGATGACATCCTTTAATGGTCGATAGATTCCGAAAAGGAACTCCTAGATTGTAACTATCAAGGAACAATGGGAGTTCTCTGATATTTTATTATTGAAACTCTGATAGTTAATCAGTTTAATTTGAGTTATGAATGATATGGTTCGTATCAGCTCACTTACATTAAAACTGCGTTCCATCATGATGGCTACATAGAACTCCCTGCGAGGAAACTTTCGTTCGGTGACCATCACCATGTTGCAGATACGTCCGCCGGCACCGGTCTGCTTTGTCACTAGTAGTTGATTAAGCATCTTGCTTGCTAGTTCACCGGCTATTTCGGGCCTATGGAAATTGAAATAAATAATATTTATGCAGCAGGAATAACGCATACTGCCATGGCCAACTATTCTATTTTCCCAGCTTAGGGAGGTCTATTGAGTTATGTTCATTAAAATATGCAAATTTAATCCACAAAGGTATAAGTACTTACGTGGGAACCATCCTAACTCCACCCTTCAGGCCAGATTTGAAGGTGCCCTTGCCTCTGCCGCCAGCAAGTACCTAAAATTATTATTTTTACATACATACTCTCTACATTATTAACATGCAAATTATATTGACCATAATAAAAACTTTTTATATTTACATTAACATAAATTTATGCATACATTTTATTAGCTATTTATGTTAGCAAGTAAAAGTCATAGATCATCAACAGAAAAAATGCAATAAAAATAACAGACCAAAGTCTATATTGCTGTCTTAATTTTTTTTGTACACAATAGTTAATCAATAAAATAAATTATGTTTGTAACATGAAGTCAAAGGTATGTATGTGTGTATAGGGTCAGACAGAACTCTTATGCTAAGCCAAAAGGTTATTTTATTCATTATTATAAATAAATTTTACTATGGGAGCAACCCCAAAATCACAAAAAAAACTGTTCTATAGATTTTGTCAATGTCAATGACCTTTTTCCACATATCAGCTGAACTTGAATTTACCTGAGCTTTGAGAACAATGTCCTGGGTGTTGAGGTCAGTTGCAAACTTCACAACTTCTTCTTTGGTCTTGGCGACATTAAACTTTGGAACAGGGATGCCAGCATCTCGCAAGAGTGTGTAGCTGACATATTCATGAACGTTCAGATGGCGGACTTGCTGCTTGCTTGGGATAATAGTGCTCGCTGCTGCCTGTGCTGCCAGTAACTGATCAAACATAATAATAACATTAAGAAATCACCATCTTCCTGTCCAAATCTCACTCTGACAGTAAGAAATTAACAGCAGGCCTAGCATGGGCTGTGGATAAGTTGTCTTTACACCGTTTTTATCCATGCCTAGATGCGACAAAGCTAGAATATGGATACGTTTGTCTTTTTCTCGCAAAACTGTGAAAACGGTGGAAAGACAATTTGTCCACGGCCCGTGCTAAGCCTGCAGAACAGTTTTAAATACAGATTAATTAAACAAAAGTTTTTAAGCAATGCTGTGTAGGATTAGGTACATTTAATAATCATCAATTAGTTTTAATCAATAGACTAGTTTTATTAGTTGAAAACCTATTAACCGAACAAACTTTTGCATGGTTTAAAAATGTTAATAACCAAACCGGTTAATTTCTTGGTAATTATATTTTAAATATATTTATTAAAATAACTTCTCAATATTGAATAAAGGAACTGTTTAAGAATTCAAGATTAAGTACTATACCTGTGATTGATGTACTATATCAGTGATCGATTAAGATCCCAAGTTTTATCAGGTCAGTGACCTCTGCCTAAGTAGTAATTTCAAAACATAAACTACACAATTTATTTGGTAACTATATGGTATGGTGCAGCCACTAAAAGAATTCATCTGACAGCTGCCGTAACAGTGAAAAAGCTGGATAAATACAGTAAATTCTGATCACTTTAAATAGCTTTTTGAACGTACTATTGCATCTGGTAGCCAATATACCTACCTAGTAGGTACTGTAAAATATTACAAGAAAATGTTTTCATTCAGATTTATACAATGTTATTGCAGCTGTCAGTCGCATCCTCTCAGCTGCCATACTGTAGATATATACTTATTACCCGACATAAGCAAATTCAAAAAGAGGGGTTCCTAATTAGCATATAAGTGTGCTTGTATAATTAATATTTTTGTAGATACACCTGAAGTTAGCCCTACAATATTAATATTAATTATTGAGCCTTGAAATAGTTTCAATGGGTTTAATTGGTAAGTGACAGTTCTATTGCTGCTACAAAAATAGATTCAATAACAAGGTTTTTAAATAGTTACTTGTGTATGACAAGACTTTAATGAGTAAATTCTACTGCTGATGTATTCAGATTGTTTTTAATGGTATCAGAAGAGATTAGATTATATGATACCTAGTTACCTACCTACTTAAATAGTTTGGTATGGAATCATTTGGTACATGAAATAAGTACACTGGAAAAGCAAAATCAAATTTTTGTATGGGCGATTATGTTGTCTTTTTCATACACGTATTTATTTAATTTAGGTAGATTTTCAGCGAAAATCGTTCTAACAGCTATACAATGTTGATGACGTAAGGTCATACACGAGCCGAAAACGACAAGGTCACATTATAAATAAATTTGAAGTTTGCAATCAAGGTCCAATAAATTGGTTCGTGCACAAGCTGTTTATCACTCCTACATAATTGTATTGTATATTGTAGATGTATGAATAGTTAATTATTAAATAACGATCTTAGGGCATTTACCACATTTTACAACCAAACATCCGAATGCACTTGCCACAAGGTTTACATTTTTCTCCAAAACATATAGTATCGTAATGTTTATAGTTTTATGCAGTAAATGCTATTACGCACCTTACTTCCATTTTTTACGATTAATGTTTCCGCGAGACCAAGGGAACGGGGTAACAGGGCCGCCATTTTTGCACAAACTGACTAATGTTGCTAGTCGTGGTTATTATAAGAATAACCACAAATTGTATACAAAAGTAGCTAATAGAATATAATAATAATCTTATGTACGAACGATATGTAAAATACACGCGAGAAAATCCGTTAGAAGTGTTTAAAATATAGTGAACAAAAATACATCATAACTCGTGGCCAAGAGTAGGTAAAGCTCCTAGGGTTACACGGTTTGTAGATATATTGAACTTCTAAAATTAGCTATACGTAGTTACAAGTTTGCGAAGCTGGCGATACTAAAACTGACATTAAGTTTTTTTTGACTCGTGTAATATTGTGTATTTAACCCATAGATACTATCAATGATTTAACCAGTTTCGTGTCAGTGACTTGATTCCAGCTTACCATACAACAGATACAGACAGAGGTGGTCAGAATGTCGGAACCCTGAAGGGATTACAGCTTCTCAGTTTTGCACAATAAATACGATCGGTGTACCTAAACTTATAAGTTATTATCGCAATGTAGAGCTTGTTCAAATCAAGAAAGATAGATTTTTTTCTATTTACAAATTAACTTGTCCTACCCCACGCCTACAGCGCTGCGTCTGGAGAGTGGGGATACGAAGTAACATAAAAAAAAGCAAATCTCATAGTCTGGGGTTTTTTTTAGCACACTATGCATTAAAATATAATATATTAGGTAGTTGTGGGGGAGTGGGATAAAGACAATATATTTTGCATTCCTTTTTAGCAATTTTTTTACAGGCAAGTATTTTACACAATAAAAAATATAGTATGTTTTTAATTGAATTTATTTGCAACACATTAGCAGCCTTATTTAGAAACATTACTTAATTTACACAATGCTTAAAATTGCTCTGTCTATTTGTCCCTAAAGGAAATTGTCCCATGTGATAGTGGGACAGAGCAATTTTAAGCATTGATCAATTTAAGCCATGTTTTTAAGTAACACCAATCATGTAACATTATACGTACATAAATATAAATATTTTAACAAGGAACAATAGTTTTTGATTTTTCTTCAGTCCACACTCCATTACCTGTAAAATAATGGTCTCTTTCAAGAGCATACAGCACTAAACTTAGTTTCTGTGATTTACTCAATCTATGGGTGTCTAAGGATTCATGAAAATGTGACGATCTAATGGGTGATAATATCTCCTCGTCAAACTTACTGAGCATCGCTTTAAGTTTGTTCCAAGGATACAACAGTATAGAACAGTTTTCGTAGATCTCATGAGGTGAGAACTCTTTTGATAACTGCTCATAAACATATTTTACTTGAACCAAGGGTATGTTTATCCAGAAAGGATGCCTTTTTATTACATTTCGTATTTCATTGTTTTTGTATTTTTTACCTAGTGATTGAGATATACAGAACAATAAGTCATTGGCTTTCCCAAGCCTGTCTCCAGGAGCTTTCTCATAGACTTCATAGTGTAATGAACTTCCTGAGAGTATATTTAAACTTAGACATTTCTTATTGTTGCTGTACAACTTTTGCAATCTCTTTATAGCAGTATTGTTGTAATGGATCATTTTCAGAAAACGTGGATGAGAGGTAAAAGTTTCAAATTCTGGTATGCTCTTTGCTTTTTCCAGTCTCTCTCTCACTGTACTGCTGCTTAGAGTATAAATTTCAAAGCATCTTCTCTGAGCTTCATCTTGTATCTTGTACTCTTTCAAAATCTTTCTTGTTTCAACTAAAGCATTATAATTTCGCATAGCAATTTTAGGATGTCTCCTAATAATTTCTTTTATATCAAAGCCGCCAATGGATCTAAACTTATATATGATGTTTTTCAGGTTCTCAGGATCTCCATGAACAAGGTATAAGTTAGATTTTATTTTGTGTGCTGGCATCATTATTTGTGACTGTAGTATGGTGAGCGTCTCATTGATCACTGCGAGAGGCCGGTGCTTAAGAGTTGGGTATGTTTGGATACCGCGTGCGAATTCATGGTCTGTGAGATCTAACATTAATCCAAGATATCGCTGTATGATTTGAAGTCGGAGAGCATAGAGTGTTATCTGGTTTGTATCTCCCCAGACAGATGTAGTCAGTGATGTCGGCCACTGTGTCATGCAACTTGCTAGCCTGTTCTCTACGTTCAAAATAGATGGTATCAATCCTGAATTCTTTAAATCACCAATACGTTTTTGTTTCATCACTGTTAAATAAGATGTTATTAATTCTGGGGAAACATTAATAAATCCACATTCTGTCAAGACTTGATGTCTAAATTTTATTGTGATTGGTAGAATCCCAAATAACACTGGTTCTTCAATCAGAACGTCTTCGCCATATCCCAATTCATGAACAGTTTGAATCAATGCTTTTACTGTGCTTTCGTCCATTTTACTGATTATTGGGTGTTTAATACACAAATATTCAGCCACATTCTCGCTTAAATTAAAATGTTTCCTTAAATGGTGCAAATTTATTGTGCCTTTCTTCATATCCGAAGAGAACTTACGACAATGTGACATCCATTGGTAGAACCTCTTAAAACAATGTCTCTGGCGATTCATAACGGAACATTCACGACGCTGTAATACAATTGATACGCTGGCTGGTGTATTTGTATTAATGTGTTTGTGGTTAATATTTAAATATTTTTAACATTTTTCAGTTTAGTCTGGTTATGTTATGACAGACATTTCTATTTTCTTTTCTTTTTTTCTTTTCAAAAAACTTAAATTGACATTTGACGTTGACGTTAACTCGGATGTATTCCTTGCTCGGGAGAGTTGACTTGACGCATTGATTCTATAAACCAAATTATTTTTTTCTTTTTCCCCGTATTGGTGCTTTTTGCTCCGCGTGATTTAGGGAAAGCGCAGCTAGGACGCTCTATCAGTCTGCCTACGGGCTATTTAAGGATAGACCTTAGCATAATCTAAGACCTTAGCATATAAACTTTGTGATTCCTATGGGACCGATACGCGAAAATTAGGATAAGGAAGGATTAGGATGGACGGATCAGAAGAGTGTAAAAGAGATAAAATTTATAGTTTTATGTCATTCAAGATGATAAATCTATGATAAAATCAATTACACACTGACAGTGACAGCCTGCCTTTTGCATCCATTGGATATCCACGTGAGTTTGTTTAAGACTGCGTAAACCTGATTATTATTCCGGCTGAAGGACTATGTATCCATAGCCATGAAATAAATAAAAATAAACCAACCAAACGTCAATCAATTATATGTCAAAAAAGGGAAAAATTAGTTTTGATTTGAATTGATGAGTTTGTTCGGTTGGTTTTTGGGCGTGTTTGTGTTTACTTTTTCTTTCATTTCACTCTGCAATAGCAAAATAGTGATTATAGCCCGTTTATTACAATGAAAAAATCAAAGACAGGACTCGTTGCTCTTGGCTTTTTTGTATTAGCATCATTTTTCGTCGTTATCGCATTTGTTAGTCCTTATTGGTTAGTTACTGATGGCAAACTAAAAAATCCTAAATTTATTAAAATTGGTGAGTCCTACTTAATTTTTTCCTAGCTTCTCATCTCATCAAATATTTTGTTATACGTTATGTATATCTTCACGTTTTACCCTTGCAGGACTTTGGGAAGTTTGTTTCAACAAATTTGAAGAAGTACATCACTGGTATGACACCGTTTTCACGGGCTGCTGGTGGATATTTGAAGAAGAGTATTATATCATTCACGATATTCTTCTGCCTGGGTTCTTCGTGGCCACACAGTTCTTCTACACAATAACAATGTGCTGTGTTCTGGCATCCATGTTTTTGTCATGTCTTTACTTGAGGAGGGATAGAGATGATAACTATTTGACTCTATTGGTAACACTTGGAACTGTTCTGGTTATAGGAGGTTAGTATCGTTATAAATATACTAGCTGCGCCCCACAGTTTCATCCGCGTGGACATTCCCTCATCCCTATCTTTTCAGCCATAGGATGTCCACTGCTGAACATAGGCCATCCCCCCTAATGATCTCCATCAAATCCAAAAATCGGCTTCCATCCAATGCTCTGTTACTGTGTGAAAAAGGAACAAACAAGCGAACTCTTAAGAATTTATAATATTAGTACAATTTACTGTAGAACCATCAGTTTAGTATTATAAATGTGCAACTAACTGTCATGTCAGTTTGTAAATTTTTCACAACTTAACATTAGTAAATAAAGTCAGTGGCACTTGGCCAGATGCAGTGACCGCAGGTCCACAAAAGGATAGCCACAGCCCCAGAAGAGTAGTCCAATGGTGGCATAATGAAATCGTAAATTTTATGGAATTACATGGACTAGATTAGTTTTAAACAGGGAAAAATTGGCAAAAGAGGGAAAAGGCTTATGCAGTAGGCTGATTGACCTGACTATGATGATGAAACATCTAAATCTATTATATATAAAATATGATGTGTGTATGTATGTAAGTTCCCTATGGACTCCCAAGTGGCTGGAATGCTTTTGACAAGACTCACTGGCTGGTTCCCACAGGTGAAACCGTGGGGCACTGCTAGTATATATCTATAAAAATGATATGCTGTTCATTGGTAAGCCTATCAATTGAGAATAGAAGGACCAATTTGGCGATTTTCTGTTTTAAAATGTTTCTAATAGTCCAAATTACGTTCTATGGAAAGAAAAATTAAAAAAAGTTTAAATTCAAGAAAAGCTGAATATTCTTTTTTGTATGAACTCTAGACTATAACTTGAAACAAATTTATTTTGGACAGGACATCTCTCGGGTCATCAAATAAAAACAAAATATGCAAGGTTACTCTGTAAGTGTATTCATGCTTGTTTTATTTAACAGGATTTGCAGGTCTAATATCTGTGGTTACATTTGGAGCAAGAGGTGATGGCCGAGACTGGATGCCAAACTGGGAACACAATGACCTTGGATGGGCGTTCGCCTTGGGTGTTGTTGGGGATGTACTCCTCTTTCCGGCCGGCATTCTATTCTTAGTCGAAGCAAGGGTACAGAAGTACAAGAGACTTCATGAAATGCAAAGTCGTGACCCATCATCATACACCATGCAAGAAAGAAAAGTGGGATTCTCCGGGGGTCATACAGATATTTAAAGTTTTGGATTATGTATTTTATGCAGAAACATTCAATAAGCTAAGCTAATTAATATCCATAGATTGGTCTAACCACTTACCAATGACAATTTCTTGTTGTTTCTGACACCAAATATTGGTTGTCTACGGCTATAGATAGCCAGCAGAGAGAGTGAAGTGCGATGAGAAGTATGACATGCAATAACAAAACAAAACATATCTGCAACAGATTATTTGGAAGTTTTTGGATAAAACTAAGGTTCTGATATGTTCAAGTTCTCTTTACCCACAACAGAATGAAGAAAGTATTATGCATTTGAGCTTTGTGTGTCTGTGTCTTACCATTTTGCTCCAAAATGGATGGACCAATTGGAATGCCAATTTTTATTATACATTCGAAAGCAAGTTCATTTTGGTAAATCATAACAATATGTTCCCTGTATACCTAAGAACTGGAAATTTATACACAACTTGTTGCAATGCTGGCACCTCTACTCAATAAGTCACTGGGTCATGATTTTTTCCCTATTTCATATTTTGTATGTGAAAGCCGTTACAAGTGGTTAATTTCACACATGTCAAAAGTACTTCCCTTAAAGTTATTTGGGGTTGTGGCCCCATGTATATTGCACAAATTTAGATTTAGCACAAAAGGCACCATGTATGGAGCATCCGCAGGGAACATGTTAGATTAACTATGTTAGATTATAATCAGGCCAGAAGTGAAAGATCTTTTCCAAATTGGTTGTTCATATAGAAAAAAAAAAAGTGTACTTGTACTTAGGAATAATACTGATTGCACTAATCCGTCCAATGTACTGTAGACATTAGAATCAAGTTATTGGTTACTTGTGCAGAAATCTCAGAATTATGTTTAACTGTATCCGTCCAAGACTAAGATTACATATGTAATTTAAATTAAATAAGAAGTTTATAGGTATGTAAGATTTTGTTTATTCTTCTATAAAAGTGTTATTCACTGCCTTGAATATTTACATTTTAAGACCATGAAAAAAATTATTGTTTTGTAACTTTTTATATAGACATTCTCAAGATGACTAAGTAGTACCTAAGTAAAGATCTTATATTTTGCATTTTTGCTTACATATACAATTACAAACTGTGCCTAGAATAATGAGCCTGGAGTGATTTTTTTAATAATTGAATGAAATAATTTCTTACAGTTTGTATTACTTATATACACTTACAATTAATTAAATGTACTTATTAAACTATGCATTTATTTTATATGTTACGAACTCAGCTTTATTTATTGAATGTGTAATGATAGACAAATCTTTTGGCACAGTGTTTTTACAGTATAAAGCCTGTTTTGCCGATTCAAAGCCAATGAACACACTATGAGCCTCTTGAAATCCTAAAAGCATTCCATGAATAAAGCCACTAGCAAAACAGTCCCCTGCACCTGATACGCTTTCGACTTGAGATAGAGCTTTTACAGGGTAATGATTAATTGCTAAAGTTTTGTTATTTGATTTATCAGCATTTTTAACAGTTACTACACCCTCGGCTCCAATTGTAACAATAATAAAATCAATCATTTGGGACACAATCTTAGATAATGCTACAATCTCGAATAAATCTTTAGTTTCTTCAATGGAAGTTTTAGGTGAAAGAAAATGTGCCATTGCCCGCAATTCAGCTAGATTGGGTGAACTGTAGATTATAGCTTCCTTGCGGTGAAGAGCTTTCGTCGCTTTTCTTCTATCCGTGGCCTCAAAGAATACTGGAAAACAGAAATAAATATATTGAAGCTTAGAGGATTTATATTTCCTATGTAATGGGAAAATTTTATTTATGTACAAAATTGATGATCTATTCA
Organism: Agriopis marginaria; assembly: GCA_932305915.1. NCBI lineage: Eukaryota > Metazoa > Arthropoda > Insecta > Lepidoptera > Geometridae > Agriopis > Agriopis marginaria. The sequence continues at coordinate 10,261,699 of OW029918.1, forward strand.
TAAATTGGGTATATAAATAATAAAAAAAAACATCCACGAAGCCTCTTTTAGCAATACAATCGAAAAAAAGGTTTTTTTTGCAGATGTTTTTTTTTAATATCATGAAAAGTTAAGGATATTTTAAGAACCCAATTTATATTTTTTTGTTTTCTTTCTATTTAGTAGTTACATGGTTATATTTTTTTGAAAATTTGAATCCTATGACGTTATAGGTATAGGTACCTAAGCACAAAACGTCGTTGCGAGAAAACGAGTAAAAAAAAATTAAATTGTATCCTGCGATTTCATTTTAGAGGTCAATTTTATTATAAAGTAGCTAAGAGACGTGCATTTGGTTGACGGGCCGCCGTCTGACCAAGTGGACCAACGAAAGAGAAAGTTTTCCCTAAAAGGTCAGAGCACAGAAGACATAATAAACAGTCAGAGAAGAAAAATAAGATTTAGTTTAATAACCAAACATGTCGAAATGGTTTCAGAATTGGCAGTTTCGATTAAAACGTTAAGTTACGTTAACCGGAAGACGCAGCGTAGGTAGGCCTCCCACTAGATGGACCGACGACATAGTGAGAGTCGCTGGCATCCAGTGGATGCAAAAGGCAGGCTGTTGTTCAGTGTGGAGGTTAAAGGGGGAGGCCTATGTTCAGCAGTGGACGTCTTCTGGCTGATGATGAATGATTAAAACGTTTGATTTTTATGTCACATCCCTAGTGGAGCTGTCTCATTGGCGGACTACGCCCTTGCAAGTTGCAACTGTCAAACTGTCAAATAAATATTCCAAAATGCAGGGCTGCCAACTTAGCCCTTTTTCTGCTTGTTTAGCGATACATGATTTAGATCCAAAACTATCACCTGTCAAAACCTTTGATCTTAAATAGCTTGGATTTGCCTTAAACTCTAGCTAGTACCGAAAAAACTGCCAGAATCTGAAGGGGGTAAGACACGTATTGCACACATTGTCATTTTCTCTATATCTTACCAATTCTACAAACACATACTTCTGCTCCAGCACAAAGCAAACGAGATAATCAAACAAAGTGACAAAGGGAAAACTGTAGGTATATCACACAGAAAAGAGAAGGTAATCTAAACTATTTTTATTTTTTCTGTGGTCTATAACACTTAATTTTTTTTCTTCTGAGTTTAAAACATAAAAAAAAAAACTTAAAATGAAAGGAAGTTTTTATTAAATACTAACTCTAAACACGCGTCGTACTCTCAATGTATGGGAATACCCCGCATTTACTAATAACGTTTCCGTCTTACTTAACCATATTGTACACTATATATTTTTTCACATTACTTACATTCCAAAATTCTGTATTGTATTTTTATTCTACTCAATACGTGAAAGATGTATGTATTAAAAATCTTATTTTGTTTTGTAGTCAATTTAGCCCCAATATCAGATTTCGAGATGGCAGCACTGACAAAAAAATCTAACTCTCTCCTACTCTACTAGCTGTCTCTTTCTCACAAACAACAAGTAGATGTTCGGGGCGGTAGTTTTTCGTTGTTTCGGAATTTATTTCGTTTACTTCCTTGCCCTGAATTCTTTTGATTGATATTGAAATAAAACCTAAAGTTAAGTAACTGGTGAATTTCTTAAAAGCTGTTATATTTAGCTTGAAGGGTGAGTGTTTGAAAACTATCGCATTACATGTACACGCCGTGATGTCAACATGATTCTAAGCTAACGTTTACATTATTTTTTAGTTTGTATGTTACTTAAGTCGCATTTTTGAGCCTTTACTTTAATATGCTTACTTTACGTTGATTTTAGCATGCTAATATAAAAGAGTTTGTCTGCGTTAATTACGTATTACAAAGTACCTAAATCCTACTAAGTAGTTTCTCCTTGTAACTTTGCATAGCCTGCACTCAATTAGCTGATTCACAAGAACTGGGCTCAGTCAATTGTTTAAGCAGGCACCTACTTACCCAGGAGTTTTACCCATTACGCAACTCTAAATGTTATCCTACAGATAGTTAAGTAAGTAAATGAAGATTATTTGGGTGTAACTTTAACTGCAGTAAAAATGTTATGATGAGTTGGTAATTTATAATAATTATTTACCGTAATGAGAAATATTTACAGCACACCAGTAAAATTAACACACATAAAAGTCAATATTATATATTATTATGATTTCATATGAAGTTTTTTTCTTATTAGACCAGTTAGATATACTTTTGCTGTGCGGTTTATTGTTGTATTGTATAGTAAGTTTGGGTGGTGGTTTTGTCAAAACATTTTGCAGGAAAACTGTTTCTTTTTTGTCTATTATGGCTTGACGAATTAAATGTGTGAATTCCACAACCAAAGAATTAAATTCAGCCATTTAAAGTTACAGAAATCTAATAATAAATGATTGATAATCAAAGTTGCTTTTATGCCTGCCATAAAAAAACATTATAGAAAAAAGTAACCGAAGTAAACCAGCAAACTCGATTTGATTTTTTAAGCAGCTGAAATTATTTTGATATGAAAAAATTACAATATTATTATCATTGATAAGGGTAATTTTCCTCCTGCCTTATTATAGCTTGTTATTTTGGTCATTCCAAGTTATTCAAGATTATTATGCTTATGAAATTCCCGCAGAGTGAGACAATGTTTGAAATAATCACAAGTATGCCAGAAAAGGGTCTCTAATTCCAAAACTAATTACAACCCCGCTTGAATATTAACTGCTTAAACCTAGTTCCAAGATCAAAATTCATGAAACAAATTTCACTTACTAAAAGGCTATTTGTTTTGGAAGCCAACCTTTGCAAATCTCAAGATGACAAAATGACCTCGAGGTGGGCTAGAGGATTTGTACAGTAGCCATTATTCTCTCTATAAGAAACCACGATTAGTCATACTGGGTAATTAATCAAACAAGTACAATTATTTACGTCTTTGTGTTCCTATTAATGTTTGTTCTTTAAATTTTAGTAATTGCCTATGTGCTATAATACATTTTTGAATGTAAGTACTTAAATAGTTTTTTCATCTATTCTAAATTAGAGGTTTTAATCTTCAATAAGTGCACCTTAAACAGTCATATGCACAGTCATTTCATGGTGTTCCGCAACCAAAGAGATCTAAAGGTACGCGTCAACTGGGTCGGGATTGGAGTGTACAGATTTGTTGCTTTGTATTGATTTCTATGGTACTGCGTGCACTAGATTGGCAAATCTGCGCCATAGTACTCAATACAAAGCAATAAATCCATACACTCCGATTCCGACGCAGTGGACACGTACCTTAACAAGTTACTGGCCGGTTAGAAAGACGGCGCCCTGCCAGCTGTAAAAAATAAATACGTCCTCTACGCTATTAGCTGCTCATAACTCACGGATTATTAACACATTTAAATTGGAAATAATTCAAAACTGTTTTTCAGTTTTGAAGATGGACTTCCGCAATGTAACACCATATCCAATCAACTTTGCAAATAATTTCAAAAATTATCATTTATATACATAGATATAATAGGTAGAACTAAAATTACATCAGGGGTCTGTGGTGAAACTGGTAAATGTATATTTAAAATATATATTTCTTGTGAAAAAAAAACATCCTAAACCTTAGATTTATTTACAATATAAAATAACATCAGTAATTCAACTTTGAATAATCTAAGATAATTACATTCAATGTTAATTTATAGAGTTCTCACGGTAGTAGCACTTCAATGCATGTGAACTTTTTGGCATTGTATTTCTGGGTGAATGTTATGTTGCTAGGTCTGACAAATTTATCTGTACAGTTGGGTGGGGGGCAACCATCGTATATTCTTACCAAAACTATGTACCAGCCCTAGAAACATTCTAGTTCTTTCATTTGGCCGCCTCTACAGATAAGTTTGTCGCACGGTACGCATTACGCGTTGGCTATTCGGCGTGTTGCGAAACATTTCACATGTTGTCGCCTTCATAGTGTTTGTTATTCTTCTCAGAGACAACCTTGTGTCAACTGCGTGTAAAATAGTATATCCTTTTTAAGCTTCTCTAGGTTCACTGTTTGCTAATTGACCATGTACTTGTAAGTCTGCTCTAATTAACATGTCAAGCTTTGCATGCTAACGATCCTCCACTGTAGGTATCATTAATAAACATTATACAGGGTTATTGTTAAGAGTCTATGCTTCGTGTGTTATCTAACTCGCTCGCGCATTTCAAAATTAGAAGGCTTAAAATAAGAGACTGGACATACGTAAAATCTAAGCTACAAAAAAGGTATAATTTTTTATGAAAGCCGATCTATGGCTTTTTATAAAGGTAACACGCTTCATAAAAAGTAACAAAAAAAAAAACTTAAGACTGTGGGGTACGCGCGCCCCCTACATTTTTGTTTTGTGGTCTTCCGGCGCGAAGAACCACCAAGATACGTACTCCACAGTGTCTGAATGTTAATTGTTAGTACTAGTAAGTTATAAAAAGTACGAAAAGTTGTAATTGTTTATTGCGCGGTGGCGTTGAGTGCACTGACGTCTGTCTGATGCTTGTAACATCAATTGAGTTAAAATTCTGATCCTCAGAAAATGTGCGGTTTGAATAAACCATACAGTTGTTAAGAAATATAATGTAGGGAAGCTGCTTGCTAGGTTGTTTGCTAATAAACAATAACCCTGTATAGTATATAAGTATTTGTTACCATTGGGTAGTGGGGTCTTATGACTCACGACAGTTCTCACGACCTCTTGGTAGTTACAACATAATTATTTGCTCATAACAATTGCATTAATTTAGTATATGACTTCGATCCCACTTTTAATAAAAACAATGGATTCATACATTTAAATTAACCAACAAGCGATTTGGTGGTTAAGACGAAATATGTTTCAAAATTTGACTATTCGTCCTCACGAATATTCAAAAGACCTTTAAAATCGATTAATTGACATTATTTCTTTATCTATACTAATATTATCAAGAGGAAAGATTTGATTGTTTGTTTGTTTGTTTGCATTGAATAGGCTCCGAAACTACTAAACCGATTTGAAAAATTCTTTCACTGTTGGGAAGCTACACTATCCCCGGGTGACATAGGCTATAATCTATACCCGTGCGAAGCTGGGGCGGACCGCTAGTGTGTAATAAATGTACTTGAAATATTTTATTCAGATGTGTTCACCGATACACGATTAAAGAAATTTGTCTCGATGGAAAAAAATCGTAAACTTTCCTAAAAAACACCCGTTTTTACGTTCCCTTCGATGGATGGAATCAATTTCATTCAGTTTCTATAAAAGATATTTTTATTTTAAAAAATTGTGTGTAATCCTAACAATCATTCAAATAATGGTAATGCTGGTAATGCTGCCAGCATGCTGGGTACGCTGCCAACTGGTAGTGGGCTTGAGCATTTGGATTGTCTTTAGACCTTCAACGGTCTATGGGCAGTCTAACTGTATTTGTAGTTTTAGTTTTAGATTGTATTTTGTTTAGTTAATAAAGGCACTTGCGCGTCAAAAAAAAAAATTACAATTCAAATACTTTAGTGATCGCAGTTGTTTTGTAAAAGCGTAAGATTATTTTTAGAAAATAAAGAAAAAAAATATATTAAAAATATTTTGAAAGCGCGCACTCCGAGTATGCTAGCATTACCGCCAAACAAGTGTACCGTCTCTACAATTTCGCCTTAAACGCGGACTTTAAAGATAGATCATTCTTTATTGTTCACACTAGAAATAAAATACATAAGATAAAAACAACTTAGTAAAACTTATCACCGTATACGCGATAAAGACAACGCGAAAACACTCGTAAACATTCGAAAAGTTAAGCGTCACTTGAGGTCACCCACCTGCCTCTGTTAAGTAACATTTGTATTTCAGAAACAATGAAGAATAGAAGCTTGGCCGGTAATTGTGGGATTGGCGTGTTCGTCATCGCCCTTGTTACAGTGGCATTGGCATTCGGCACGCCCAGCTGGCTGGTCAGCGACTCGAGGATAAGAGGCGCCAGACTGGACAGGTATTAACCAGATATTATAGGTATAGATTGGTTTCTTCTAGGCAAGCGTGCTCCATCGCACACCGCATCATCGTTTAACAACAGGCGAGGTCGCGGTCAAACGCAAGCTGGCCCATTGGTCCAGTTGGTAGTGAACCTGCCTTCTGCGCTTGGGGGTGTGGGTTCGATTCCCACCTAGGGCAAACGTTTATGTGATGAACATTTGTGATTGGTCTATATCTGGGTGTTAATATCTATTTAAGTATGTATTTAAAACTATATAATATGTATGTATATCAGTCTCTGGCAGCCATATTACAAGCTTTGCTTAGTCTTTTGCTTAGACTTTTGCTTTGGTCAGATGACAGTGTGTGCAAAAAAAATCCCGAATATTTATTTATTATTTACAATGAAAAAAAAAACTTACCTAGATTATGCTACACTATGGGCTCGATTTTTGAATCGCTCGTATGATATTTCGCACGAAAATATCTGTGCAAAAATACAGGGTGGAAACTATTCCTGATTGATTAAGAGACTTATCTGGTACTTATCTGGTATTTTTATAACTAATCAATGTAACAAAACTTTTAGTAACACTCTGAAATTATTTCTACTTGAATGTAAAATGTATTTAAATTTATATTTTATGTAAGGTTTCCTTCCCCAAACCAAGGATTTTTAGGACCTTGTTAATTAATATTTTTATACAAAAAAGCGATGAAATGATCAAGTAGCTTGCCTGATGGTAAGCGCCACGTATTTTGTTTTTATTATGCGGGAACAAAATGTGTTTAATCCATCGGTCGAAAACGGTAATACTAAAATTGCTTGTAACGGTTGTAGTGTCACCTTCTAAACTTCCTGAACTATTTATCTTTTTAAACACAATGATACTAATTTCCTGTTTCTTTTCTAGATTGGGACTATGGAGCCATTGCTTCAGATCTCTGCCTGACCCTTTGGATCAGTACCAAAGGCGCTTCTTTGTTGGGTGCCGTTGGGTGTACGATCCGTTTACGACTGGTTATGACAAAATCCGTGGATACTTATTACCTGGTAATACTGCTGATCTTAATATCTACATTTTTTTTTGGATTTCGAATAAAACTTGGAACGCGTACCGTTTTAAATAATTATAAAAAAAACACAAATGTAATGAATGAAATAACGTAGTATAAATAATGAAGTAACATACTTGGAAGTCATTTGTGATGTCATCAAAAGTTACTCCGAAGTTTTCATTCATTTTAGTCTCTTATGTGTTAAAAAAAAGATAACCACAAAAGGAATGAATGAAATAACATAGTATAAATAATGAAGTAACATACTTGGAAGTCATTTGTGATGTCATCAAAAGTTACTCCGAAGTTTCCATTCATTTTAGTCTCTTATGTGTTAAAAAAAAAGATAACCACAAAAGGAACGAATGAAATAACTTAGTATAAATAATGAAGTAATATACTTGGAAGTCATTTGTGATGTCATCAAAAGTTACCCCAAAGTTTCCATTCTGTTTTGGCTCCTGTGTTTTATTTTTAATTCAAATTAATTCATAGAACTGTAAATTTTCCTCCGACAAGGAAAATCACGCGTGGAGAGATGCGAAAATGAGTTTTTTGTTCTATGAATAGATTAGCTTATGCGTATATGAGGATTAGTGAAAATTTAGCCCCTAAAGCCCTCTTGGTAGGAGGGCGTGGCGAGTGGTGATTTTATCATCGTACTAGCCGGCACCGGCTGAAATTTCATCCACATATCATGGATCATTGGAAATGGCACACTGTGTGATTCACATGATCTTTCTTGCCTCACACCTGCAAAATGGGGAATGAGCTACCTTCCGCGGTGTTTTCGAGAAGCTACAACATGGGGTTCTTCAAAAGGCGAGTTAGAGTCATTAAAGGAGTGCGAACGCATCAGGTCTTATTCAGATTTGAAGGCCTTTAGTCGAACTTACTCTGCAGACGACCTTGTTGCCCGTTTTTGCATGAAATGGTGGACTATTATTTATTAGTGTTCGTGAAAAATGAGTAAGTGGGCTTTACTTACAGTTTTTGCGCGGTTTAGCGGAATTGTGATTTTTTTTATGAAACACTGTGACATTTGAATACGAGAGATAATTGTGCTACGGCATATCTCCCTTGTTTCTCTGATCTGAGAACTGAATAATCATAAAAGAAATTTAATACATGTGAAAAAAAAGAATAATACTTTATTTTGATTCCAGGGTTCATGATCGCAACTCAATTCTTCTTCACGCTATGCCTTCTTGGTGTTCTTATCTCTACGATATTGGTACTTATATTTTTCCTGTGCTGTGGACCCGATCAAAACAGATTTTTAACTTTGATCAAAAGCATCGGGTTTATTATGTTGGGATCAGGTAATTCATCTGTTTGGTTCATTATATATTTTTTATTAATCCATATTAGAGATGCCGCGATTAGTCTCTATTATTTGATATTCGACATTATTCGTAATTTTTTTGGTTCCGTACCCAAAGGGTGTAAACGGGTCCCTATTACTTACGCTGTCTGTCTGTCTGTCCTACCTTTTAACGGCTGTATCTTTCGAACCGTAATAGATAGCCAGTTGATTTTTTTACAGAATATGTAATGTTACAGCGGATTAACTAAGAAATATTTATAGACCAAAAAGTAAAACCTTTTTTTTTAAACGTATTTTTGTATCAGCTCTAATGTAAAAATGGTAATACGTACAAGCGTCAAACTTGGTATGATTAATAAATAAATAATGGCCAAGTGCGAGTTAGTGACAAATTTCTGTTCACCACCGGTTCTCGTACGATCAGCAACATCGGGCGCGGTCGGTACTTGGATGGGTGGCCGGGTGGGTGTTGAGATGTTTGAATTATGAATTTAAATAGTAATATATTTTCTGGGCCTAGGTGCTGTCCGGTTCTGTGGAGTTTGTTCTATGGCATACCTGACACAGGGAATCCTAGTGCGGAGCAAAGAAATGAAATAGTTTAAATTACATTGTGAGGAAACCTGCATATGTACCAAAGATAATATAGGTAACCACTTGATCGCGCCTGTAGTCAAAATTCCCTTTTGCAAAATGATGCCACGTCGGTCGCGGGGGGGCAACTTGTGATTGGAGAATCAAATGTCATTCAATCAATTCGCGCCTAGGATTGCCCCTCTCAAAATAATTTAGGTTGACATGTTAGAACCTTTGGCTTATGCGGGGTAAAGGATGAGCAGTCAAGTGGTTATATTGTCATTGATACGTACGGAGAAGAAATTCAATGGCGTATGTGAATCCACTAACTTGGAACTGGGCCAGTGTGGTGGATATGGTCCAATCGCCCTTTCAGGCAAAAACCAAACTCCAGCAGTGAACTATTAAAAGGCTGATCAGGCTATTTATTTATATTAATTTTCAGGTATATGCGGAGCAATTGCTGTTATTGTGTTTGCTTCTTTGGGAAATGCTGATGGATGGATGCCAGATCATCCGAACAACTATTTAGGTAATTATAAAACAATTATTAGAACTTAATGTAGAAAGTAGACTGCTAAATATTTCATCAAAACATCATCATCATCATCATTTTCATCGTGAGTGCAAGCCGGTGTTATAATAATTTACAAAATATTTGTTTTAAGTTTACGGGATTTACTCACATGGAAAAACATGTCGGTATTTGGGTGCCTGGTCGTGTCATACCACATGCGGCATCATATTATAGTGTCGGACCACTTTTAATCGCCCACAGCTTTTATTTATACTCAGGGTTTTTTTTCTATGCTGTAAGGCCTATAATATAATGTATCTACAAAATGCAATAAATGTATTGAGGCAATTCGAACCACGAATCGAAAAAATTTTTTTTTGATCTACCGTATTTTTGTACACTGAATTTTAGAATTTTTAATAGAGGTCATCTCTATCAAGTTTTGAAATAAAGTGTGTTTGAGTTTTTTTTTATCCACAACGGAACAAATAAGTTGTACATATGTATGTGTTTGGGGTAAAAGTTTGTATGTGTGTATGTCTGTTACCATTTTTCTCCAAAACGAAATGGCCCAATTTGGTCGCGTTTTATTTTAAAGCAGGTTATATTGCAGTAGCTCTTAGGTACGTTTGATAAAAATATGTTTAAAGTTATGAACGTTTTTTGTTTTAATTGTGTTTTTAAACAAAAACAAATGTCTGACTGACGCAGAGTCGAAACGAAACGCAACAAAAATCTAAACTTTTACATAGCACTCTTCTATTTCCACCACAGAAAAGAGAAGTAAATAGAACGGAAATGAGAAGGAAAATCTGTTACCAGGCATGATGAATGAACCTTGATTGAACATTCTTATTTAGATCAACGCGTTGAACTCCGCATCACAGTTGATAACTGATTTCGAATGACTGACGTTTCGTTTATATGGATGCAACTAGATACAACAATTTTCTTACAAAAATGCCTTGACAGCCGTTCTAATTTAAACACAAAAAAAAAAACAAAGCGAAGCGACAATCTAAAATTGTATAACAATAATATTGACCTCAATTTCCACAACATAATGCACAAATTTCTACAGAGATAAAAAAGACGCGCGTAAACGCAAGCGAATGTGCTGATTACTGATTGTCTGTTTTGTTTCTTCTAGGGTGGTCATTTGGTCTGGGAGTGGTGGGATCAGTGGCGTGCATCGTGGCCGCAGCCCTGTTTCTCACAGAAGCTAACATACAAGCCAAGAAACTCAACAAGTTCAAAGAGTCGCAAGCCCGGTTTGAAATGGAGTACGAGTCGAAGGCGTGATAGTGCTTTAATAAAAACCACACCAAAATATTTACTTAGACCAGTTTCTTATAACATGCCACTTTTAAGCTTTAACATTGTTTGGACAGATGTAGTGGTTAAAATTAATTGAAATGTTACTTGATTTTTAGAACTCTGATAAACAAAATATTTGCAATTGACAGTTTGATGATAGGCGTGCTTACCATCTTTGATCACACCGTCACTTCAGGGGGCTGTTTCCGTCTGCAGCTCTCTTTTTTGCGGACGGGAAGAGCTGCCTTAATAGGGATTATACAAGACCCATTTTCTGTTAGCGTTAACGCCTGCGGAAAGATGAAATTATATGAACATGACATTAGCTCTCAAGCTAATGTCACTGTCAATGTCATTTTCATACAATTTCATCTTTCCGCAGCCGTTAACGCATACAGAAAGTGGTTCTTGTCTAACCCCCTTTAACTTCAGTTCAGTTAGTCAAACCATGGATATCATTGCTAGGTCAAACATAAAAATAATAATATAATTAAATAAAACTAATTTGCACTATTTAATGGTCTAACTAATATTTAAGTAATTTTTTTTTAACTGTTCCCAAATCATTCGGGCACTTTTTGTCTGCTCCATTAAACAACGAAAGTTATTATAATTATGTTGTTTGTGTTTTTACTAGACGAAAAGTTACACGATATTAATTTAATGTAACATTTTCAATGTGCACATTTAGACCTCTTAAAGATTTTTACTTTTCTACAATCTTAGTTCGTGCACATTTTTATTATTCATGTTGGTTGTTCTATGAAAGAAAAATAATTTGTATAGTTAATATGAGTGGTATATCAGTGTGTGTGACAAAATGTGAGTATGTGTATGTATAATAAGATGTAAACTTGTGCCTTTTCTAACAATTAATATTAGCATTATTCTTAGGTCAGACAAATAAGGGAGATATGGTAAGGGGCGTCCATTAATTAAGTGAGGTGTTTGGTGGGGGGGGGACCCTTCCCCCCACCCCAGATCGGCTCGACCCCATAGTCGAGCCGATCTCACGTGGGTAAGAGGGGGGTCTCTGCAAGTACCACGTAATTTTTTTTTGCAATAAATAGTACAATTGCGGGAAAGCTAGGTTAAATGAAGTAAAACATGTTTCTCCACTAAAATATGGCTAAATCCGAATATACACAACGAATAATAAAGATTAACGTACACACTAAAAATACGCATTTAGAAAAGTCTCACGTGAGATTAATGGGTGGGGGAGGGGGTCAAGCCAAATCGCATCACATCTCACCAAGGGGGGAGGCGCCAAAAAATATCGCCAAAATCACATCACGTTATTAATGGATGCCCCGGTGGAGTGGCAGGTGCGAACGTATCTGGCCTAAACCAGGCGTGATGCCTTCAGTCGAACTCATCCAGCAAAAAACCTTGTTTTGCATGTGGACTATATTATTATGTAGTTAGTTCATTGGTGTTGCTGCAAGTTTCTTAGTGTGCGTGAAAAATTAGTAAGCGAGCCGCACTTCGTTTTTGCTTTAAATTGTTTAGGGGTATAGTAAAAAAAAAATTAAAAACAATAATTTTACGAACTCATATCTCTCTTGTTTATCTGATCTGAGGTATTACCAGTAATAGTACAGCATGTACTATAGCGTAAGTGCCAGAGCATGTGCAGAGCTACCTCTTGTAACTGCATATTAAGTTTATTTTTATGCACATTATTTTATGTTTAACTGATTAGGTTTTCAAACAATTTGTTGTCTGTTGTAAGAAAATCCAGCTTAAGAGTTTATATGTCGTCAACATGGGTTGCGTTGCATCCATTTGCGCGGTTATGACAAACAGTATCAAATGCATGTTTTGTTTATGAATACTTGAGGATATAATTAAGTTTAATGTAATTTTAAACACAAACTTGGTGAAACTTTTCTCGATAGAATAATTCGGCAAAAACAGGCCTTCTAAAACACGATTTTAGTGTTATCTTCAAATCTAGAAGTCGTTGACAATATTTTTTTTCATATTCTAATGTTAATTTATGTAGTATAATTTTATTTAATTTTTTTATAAAGTTCTAGTTCTTGAGTAATCCGGAGTTTAATCATTTGTCGCTTACGTTATATAGTTCTGAGGCGGGCGTCGACTCGTGCGTATCTCTTCCTGCAGGCGTAGATCGCATAGATTTGTCACTGTTTTGCGCAGGGGCAAAACTCTGATATGAGCTGACAACATATCGACTCTTAATCTTACGTGAGCAATTTGTTCATAAAATTGTTTATTTATAATATCTGGGGCCTTACCTGTTTTAAGCGATCCTGCAGTGCAAGTACCGTTCTTTGACGATCGTAGTGCAAAAACCGTTCTTTATCGATCGTCAAATAAGATAAAATGCCATAGACTCGGCCATAGCGAGTACTCATCAAATGTCACTTTATCGAATTTGTCGATCTCAACTGTCATATTTGTCGATCGTTAAAGAACGGTAGGTACCTGCACTGCTGTTTAGGTGATGAGAAAAGTTGTGCGACCGCAAACCGTATCTTGGCCCGTTAAGGTTCACGTTTGCGTGATTTTCCGAACTGCGCTGTTTTAGCGCTAATTAGAGCCCGCCTTAAGAGTTAGCCGTAAGGCCCCGAGCTAGTATTATGATTAAAATTTTCATTGTAAGGTACTAAAATGTTTACCTTCAGTGTCGTAAATATCATGAAATGTAAAAAAAAAACTATTACTACGTCATTTAATTATCACTAGAAAAGCGTAGTGACAAATCTATTTTTAGCCCTGTGATGCAACAAAAAGAGAGTAGTGTATAATTTATATTACAATCAATCAAATTGCACTGTATGAATTGACGTAGTAATATTTTGTGTTATTTTTTTGTGTATTAATTTTTCTAAGTGTATGTGTCTATTTTTATTCCGTCCATTTTATAATTAAATTATACAAGTATGTATACATTAGAACCAATATAAGCAGCTAACATTATAATTTGTTATGTATTAACAAAGATAAAATAGTTATAAGTAAGTAATTGATATTTCAATAGAATCTCTTAACTGCCGTCCGTAGAAATAAAATGTTTACAATGAATCTTACATGTTTTATTTTTTTTATTTTAAACGACTGCCATCATAAAAGAGTACTAACTTAGTCTTTAATGTTCTGGCCAACAACGTCGCCTACAGCCTACAGGCATAAAAATATTTTCATTTCTCATACTTGGAAACCAATGACGCAGGTACCTAATCTAAGTTGGAAACATGATACCTACTTAGGTCTTATATATATATACCCTAAAGGGAACTTCCTTGCTACGGCCCCATTGGTTGTTGGGGCAATTTTGCCATTGAGGGAGAAGATAATGAGATTGTCTAAAGACAAGGTAATCCTGGTTGATGACACTACTAACAGAAAATAACAAATGGAAAAACTAAAAACGAATACATATTATTAGATTGAATAAAATTAGCTAATAAAAAAAAAACTTTTTTGTTTGGGAATGAGAGTAGAGAAGAAATAGCTTGTTACCATTGATCTTTTTATCATACGATCCTTATCAGTGTAAATATTCTAAGATGCGATCAATGCTTATTACCTACTTGTCTGTCATTAGGCGGTATGGTTTTAAAAGCTTTAGCCCACACGATGGGCGAATAAAAAAATTAAAAAAATTGTTTGTCAGTTGTTTGGTTGTCAATTGTCATTGTTACTTCACTGACAAATCTGACAATCAGAAACAAAACAACAAACGGCATTCATGACAACCGAAGACCGAACGTAAAAGCGTCTGTTGTGTGTGAAATGTTTCAATAAATAAAGTTAATTAGAAATACTCTTTCGCGAAATCTCACCAACGCACCCAAATATTCACGAAATCTCACCAGCTTAAAATATGGCAGCCGCCAATAACGAATATCCAAAAGCTTCAAGTAAGTTCCACTAATCGGGCACGCCCATTGCTTACTTGTTTTCCAATTCCATAGTTTTTATATTTTACTAGTTGTAAAACACACTTTAATTATGATCATTCAACAGAATACTAGCGTTTTATCGTTATATCGACATTTCAGATGCCACTCTTATCGGAGCTTCGATCACATACTTGGCAGGGCTTTTTCTCCTGCTGTCGTTTGCTGGGCCTTACTGGATTGAGTCTTATCCTGAAATGTTCTCGTCGTTCAAGCGCATGGGACTGTGGGAGTACTGTTTCGATCAATTTCGCTTCCCACATTTTCAATTTGATAAGTTGTTTGATGGGTGCCACTACATATTCAGTGAAGTAAGTATTATTGACAGTTAATTTAAAAAAAAAGTTTCATTCAATAAAAAGTTCAAACGAGTATCTTTACAGGTAACTTGTATTAAATGTTATTAAATTTTTCAATATAGTCACCTTTTAGAGTTAGAGTAATACAATTGGAATACCTTTTTTCTAAGCTTACAATTCCCTTCTTAAAGAACTTTTCATTCTGAGCATCTAAAATTCCTGTATGGAAGCGATTCTGTTTCATCACTTTCAAATTGCTGTCCTTTCAGATAATAAGTACTGCAACCTCAGAAATCCATTTTTGCCAACGCTGTACAACAAACAGCAAACAAATGACTTCTATTTTAAAAAAGATTAAATAATGAGTTTAAATATTTTTTTCTGTATTTAGCAGATAATCCAGATTTGCGAGCCAGTATTTACATTTTTAACTTCCAAAGAGCTTGTCTGCATTCTCACTTTTTATTGAATGCCCTCATATTAAATTACAGTGGAATTCATATATAACGACTTCGCTTATAACGACTAACCTATTTTAGCGACGATATTGTTTACTCAAATTAGGTTTCATAATAAATGTACTCAATAAATAATCCTGCCGTTTTGTGCGTCATCCGGTTAGTACGACATAGTATCGCCGGTCCCTTGAAGGTCGTTATATCCAGATTCTACTGTACTTGCACTGGCAAATGCACAAAATGGGCGACGCCAAAAACCTCTGGGAAAAGAAAAACAAAATACAGATATTGTTTTGTGTTTTCAGGAGTTCTATGTAATCCGAGAATGGCTAATCCCTGGATGGCTGATGGCTGTCCAAGCTTTTGTTACGTTGGCGCTGATGCTTTCTCTAATGTCTCAAGTTCTGCTGGCTTGTGTGATAGTACGCTGGCCACTGCGTACGGTGCTGCGCTATGAGTGGATCTTTGTCTCATTTGCATTTGGAATGGTGGCTACATCCAGTAAGTGCAACATTTATAGAATATTTTTCTAAATGTACAGGCTTACATGTTTCATAATACCTATCATTATGAAAAACATTTGCTATGAGACCAACCCTGACATAAAAAAAAGTATCATCTGGCCCCCGATTCTACTAAACCAATTGTTTTTAAATTGTATTTGTTTTAATTTTTAAGCAAATGCCTCAAAATTTACAGTTTTTTTTAATTTTTATACTATGTAAAAAAAACACCACCTAATATTATAACTTAGTATTAAAAAAAACTGCCAATTTTGAGGCAATTCATTAAACAGTTAAAATTAAAACAATTACAGTATAAAAGCAATTGGTTTAGTAGAATCGGGGCCCGGTTCCATAGAAAATGGTCATTCACACTCATCAAAATGTATGGGACAGCTATTTTATTTCGCGGTTTCATGGTTGGTCCTATAGTAAAAGTTGTTCATAATTGTGAATATATGAACCCCTTTCGGCTTAGTACATCCTTTCCGCGTTACCCATACTGGGTTATTATACTATGTACACCAACAATTTAATTATCATTAAGTTGTTGGTATACATTGTTTGCAAACTAATGCATGAAGTGTGTGGTAGCTAGCTAGTGTTCTATTTTCATGGTTTGTTCATTTAATATCATTTTACAGTTATCTAAGATGAGAATTTTATTATCTGATGACCTTACCTTTTTTACCATGTTAACCCCCTTCCCTCCAACAAAAAATAATACAAATTTTAATAGTTTATAATTACATGTATAAGTGGCTTACCGCTGACACATACTAATTGACTATTATCATGAAATCTCGACAGCTAATAAATCTACGGAACGGAAATTTGGCATGTAGATTCCTTATAGTAAGAAAGGATTTTACAACAGAGAATTAAAAAGGTTAAAATATTATGTGAAACCAACATGTATGCAGTCACGAGTAACAGTTAATTTTATTATGGAAATTGACGTGGTTTTCACATATTTCATTTATATTAAACGGGAAACGACTATAGTTTCAACCGCATCAGGCTATAGTCGGAGTAACCGGCTTAATCTTATGTGGGTAATTCCCGTGTAACAGTTAATTGTCTTCTATTATGTTCTAAATAAAACATCCTTTTATTATAACATATTATATTAGAGCTAAGTAGCCTGTCCATTTTGTATCAACTCAAAATGGTGGCCCAAAATGTCAACCACAGATTAAGTAAGAAATGAGGTTACGTATAAACTTATGTCAAAACCATTTACATGGAACTAAATACAGATATAACATCTTCGAAATATTGTCAGTCGCTCTACATGAATATAATGTCTATTGACAGGTGTGTTCTTGTTCCTTGCTGTGTCTATATTTGGAGGGAACTGCTACCGTCGTGATTGGCTGCTGTATCCATCATTCAACGTGCTATCGTGGTCCTATGCATTTGCTGTTGTGGCGTTCATTCTTTTTGGTATGTACATCACAATTATTTTTTCAATCAAACTAGGCTGACTTTTGTTTTCGATCTAACTCATTTTTAACCCTCAATGCAATAAGATTGGTAATGTTATAAGTTTAATGTGTGTCTGTGGCATCATAGTTCCCAAAATGCTAATCTGATTTTGATTTAGTTTTTATTTTTGAAAGATGACTTGATCGATATTGTCTTTAGCAATTATAATTTTATTCAAGAAAATCTGTTAAGCCGATTAAAGATTATCAGCTCTTTAATCGAGGTTTTCCAAAATATTTTAATTTATCCTTGTGTCTATTATAAAGGACTAGCGGTCCGCCCCAGCTTCGCACGGGTATAGATTATAGCCTATGTCACCCGGGGATAGTGTAGCTTCCCGTCAGTGAAAGAATTTTTCAAATCGGTTCAGTAGTTTCGGAGCCTATTCAATGCAAACAAACAAACAAACAATCAAATCTTTCCTCTTTATAATATTAGCATAGATATATTATATACTTTATAAAAAAAAAAGGACACAAACATAAGACACCAACCTAAATCTATTATATATACAGATTTTCGGCACAGACGAGACTGCATGTTACCATAATATGAACTTGAAAACTCATGAGAACATGATGGGAATCTTATTATCAGACGAATAGAGTTTAATATAATTATATTCGCGTGTGGACACCTGTTTCCACAGTGACACCAACTCGGTCACCCACATTAAATGTGTGGTAAATATAGACAATCTTTAATCATTGAGGTCTTTTACTATACAGGCATAGCGGCAATCCTTCTCTACCTCGAGTCGTGCAAATTATACGAACTACGTTCCGAAGCCAAAAACCTTGTGGCTCAGATGCAACACAGCCAGCCCGAGCATGCCCTCAACCAATTCCGAGAGCAGTTGCAGCAACAACGCCAAGGCGGCGGCAATTGGTAACTTTACCAGTAACATACAGCTTGGCGAAAAGACTGGAAATTGTGCTAGAAATGGAGCTATGATTTGTCATACAACACTCATATTTATCTGAAAAATATCAGTGGCGATTCTAAAACTATTAATGATGCAATAGCATCATAAGGGCGACTATGGAACGGAACGGAAAAAATTCAAAATAATCATCGTCAGCCATAAGACGTCCACTGCTGAACTTAGGCTTCCCCCTTAACCTCCACACTGAACGACAGCCTGCCTTTTGCATCCACTGGATGCCAGCGACTCTCACAATGTCGTTGGTCCATCTAGTGGGAGGCCTACCTACGCTGCGTCTTCCGGTTCGTGGAACTGCTGTTGTCATCGAATTTGTATGCATTTGACAGATGTTAAGGGTGACCATTTCGACATTTTAGCCACAGCTATTTTGGAGGTTGAAGATCACAACTGGGCAGATGAAACTATTCGGACATCAAAAGTTTGCCGTCATGTTTAGTGCGGACATTTTACACTGATCATACAGCCGCTTCATCAATCTCCTACCTGTCATGTATTATAGTAATGTTTTGAGTTTTAGATTCCAGAAAATAAATAAAAGTACCGGATATTCTAGGATAATAAACTTTTAAAGTGATTTTTATTCTACAATTAACTTCTACGTATTTTTGCCAAGCTGTAATATTTAGCTATGTCAATTTGGCACTGTAGTTATGAAGCTCTATATTAACTTGATTTTGTATATCTGAGGGAGCTAGATAAGTATTTGATTATTGTAAGCACTTTGTTTTAAATATATTTTGGCATGACATCTACTGATGAACTTATTTTAAGTCGCTATATTTCAGAAAATTGATTGAGTTTAGATTTATAAATTATTATAACACCGGCTTGCACTCACTTGATGTTT
This sequence comes from Agriopis marginaria, assembly GCA_932305915.1. NCBI lineage: Eukaryota > Metazoa > Arthropoda > Insecta > Lepidoptera > Geometridae > Agriopis > Agriopis marginaria. Next base: position 10,280,916 of record OW029918.1, read on the forward strand.
TGTCGCGCGTAATCCCTGATGAAGGGGTTCTAATGGTTCCGAAACCGGTCGATCGTCTCGACCGATAAAACATCATCGTGAGTGGAAGCCGGTATTATAATAATTTATAATAAACCCTCACGCGAGTTTTGATGGAGTTTAGATTTATTATAATTATATGTAATTGGGAAAGAATCTCACAACCACTACAGCTGCCCACTAATATTCATATTTCTAAAAATTAAGGCTTAATGTAGCCAACAGAATTTTTATTGGCATGGACATAAATTCAAATAACTTAAAAAAGGGAAATGAGTTACTTTCCATCAATTAAAAATCCCTCTGTAAACGTTCGCTCTATAAACTAGTCTAAGCAACTAAAAGAATGAAACGCGTTTATTGGAACAAGATAAAGTGCCTTGTTTTTAAAGGATATAAAACTAATTGAACATAATTGGAATATGTAGTTTAATCGATGTATTGTAAAAATTATGCATTTAAATATTAATTGAAGCGCAAACGTACAGTCACTGGCAAACATCTTGAAAAACGTGCAATAGGGGAGTTTTGGCGCCAACGTGGAAAAAACATGTCGGCTTGTTGGATTATTTTTCTAAACTTGTGTATTTTTGAGTGTTAATGTGTAGTAAATGGTGAATTATTATTTATTAAGTGCTCGTAAACGTGCTCGAGTGTGGGGAAGTAATATAACAAGGTGAAACATGTATTTTCGTGTTGTTTCCAAAACTCTATAGGAGCCTCTTGTAAATCTCCACCACTATACAGGGGCATGAGTTTGACTTGACTATGACTTGTTTGACGTTTTTAATACTCTACAGAGCATGTTTAATATTACGACTAAAGGACATTGAATCCACGGTTATGAAAATTTTAACAAAAAAAAGTGCAATAGGTCGCTTTGGTGGATCGAGATTTTAAGTAATTTCGACCGCGCGATTGTTTGTAGTGTATGCATGTGTGCGTGCCTGCGTACACAACTGTACATGCTTATTGTTTTTATCAGCAGCGCAGGATGAATGTTGAATTGGTACCATGACAAACCAGCTGTGGTTTTTTGGTACAACATTAGTGTAACAAATATTGTAACATAAATTTAACAAACAAACAAAAAACGACGCCGCTTTCTGCTCAAGATGTTTGCTTGGTAGGCATACTATGTATTTATTATTGTCAAATGCATTTCTATGTACCTAGGACCCTGGGACCACTACAAATATGACTATAGTTGTTCTAGAAATTCAGATCATTAAGTTCCTCGAGCCTTAAAAATGCGCATTCCGGCCTGCCTGAGCTATCTCTTTTTCGCACATTCGCAACATTTTTGAAGATAAAAATATCACTGAGACGGAATAAAAAAAGCCTTATCTTTATAATAACAATAACAAATAGACTAGAATAACAAATGGTATAATGCAATTTTCGTGTTACTACCATTATAGGATGGCAGAGATCGAAAAAAAAAACAATATAGTATTAGAATTTATTTTTCGATCACTTCCGCCAAAATAAAATATATCAACATTAAAAACACACGCACAGACACACACACGCACACACAAACACACAGAGAGAGAGAGAGACACACACAGGCAACTATTCGTAAGGCTCGAGAGACTTATAAAACAACACACATTTTTATCTATTGCAACAAATGTGTGCGATAATACAGAATCATTATACACACATCTACATAATTATGTATGATAATACAGGGTTATTATTAATTATCTTCTAGGCAAGCATGCTCCATCGTAGACCACATCATGGCATAACATCAGGCGAGTCGGCGGCCAAACGCAAGACTATTATTAAATATTAAAAAACTATTAAAAAACTCTGTGGCTTTCCACAAAACTTATTACATTCACAAAAAAAGTTTGAGTGGTTTTTTAGTTTTGTACTTTTTAGGTGCTACTGTCGGCGCCTAAATTTCACTTGTGCCCTTGAGACCGTGTAAAGTTCCATTTAGACCACTTATTAAAATATTTTTGTTTTTGTGTGAAAGAATAATAGACGTATTAAAGTCATGAAACAAAAGTGGTTCAATAGAATGTAGAGAATTTGCTTGCGAAAGGTTTTTGGTCCATTAAAAATAACCCTGTATAAAAAATATTGGCAAAAAGTTTAGTCACATATTTTAGTGATATGTGAGTAAAAATTCTTAAATAGTTATTCAAGATTGCCAGCACAAGTGTACAGTCGAGATGTATTTTTGTGACTTATATGCAGTGCACTGTAGCTGAACTTATTGTAAATCTTGTTATTATGAAATTATGTCGAGCTATACCTTTTTACCAATGATAATTTATATTATCTTTGCTTTTTACGAAAAGCAACATGTATTGAATCTCTTGATTTATCTCAGTCTGTATAGCAAACCGTCCAGTAAGTACTTTATATCATTTATTTTTACATTAGTTTAGCACTTAAATTAGGTACTTATTTGAGTTTATTGACTATAACTGACTTTGATTTGTAATAATCTTTAGTTTAGTTTTTTTTTAAGTTTAAAATTCACATCCGTCCAAATATGCATTGCCATTACTATTGTAAGCATGTTGTACTGAATTGAATAAATCATGCATTATTTTGGTAACATATTGTTGAGTTTGTACTATTCCCAGACTGCATATTTATTATATACATTATCATCATGTCAAAGACAAATAAAATAAACAGGCCAAGTGCGAGTTGGGCTCCTGCTCTGAGGGTTCCGTACCACCACAAAATTCGTTTACCTAACTAAATATAGATGTTTAATAATTTAGTATAATGTTTAGTTATTTTAAGTCTAGCCCGCTAACACCGAAATTCTTGTAAATGGCACTTTACAAAATCCAGTCTGACACCCCTGATCTAGGGAGTGATCAATTTGGTTTATCTAAGGGCAGGGTCATCACAGACGACAGAATATAAGGTAGGTTAGTTGGCGGGCATATAAAAACTGCGAGGATGGAGGTAGGGTCTGGAGAAAAATCGGCTTGAGTTTGGAGTAAGAGAGAAATTTCTCTCGCACGCTAACTTAGGCCGTATTTTTTCACATAACGACTTAATACTCACAGACCTTAGGGTTTGTGCTCAGATCAGACAAACAAGGGAGATATGGTAAGGTGGCGTGTTTAGTGCGGTCGCATCTAGCCTAAATCAGGCTTGATGCCTGCTTCAGAACTCCAGGGGAGTTAAGGCTACCTCTTAACGCGGGCTCGAAACAGCGCAGTGCGGAAAGTCACGCGAACGTGAACCTTAACGCGCCCATATACGGTTTGCGGTTACGCAACTAATCGCATCACCTAAACAGAATCGCTTAAAACAGGTAGGCGTAAGGCCACTGGTCATCTGTAATATTATCTGAGGTTGTTGAAACAAGATCAAATAAATAAATATTCGGGACATTTTTGCACACACGGTCATCTGACCCCAAACTATGCAAAGCTTGTGATATGGCTGCCAGAGACTGATATACATACATATATTATATAGTTTTAAATACATACTTAAATAGATACGATTTGACATGTAAAATAACATTTTATGAATAAATATGAATATGAATACATATTAGTAACACCAGATATAGAACAAACACAAATGTTCATCACATAAACGTTTGTCCTAGGTGGGAATCGAACCCACGCCCCCTAGCTCAGAAGGCAGGTTCACTACCAACTGGACCAACGGGCTAAATAAAGCGAGACTCACCCGGTTTTTGCATACGATGACACAGCTGTAGCACATGGTCCATTGTCTCCTGAGGAACGTTGCCATCGATCACCACCAGGGGCGCCTGCTCCAGAATTTCCAGATGTCGGTTAACCTATTGTAAAAACACTTCAAGTATAGAGATGAAAGGCGCGCAGAAGTGGCGTCATTGGGGAAAGGAATTACAGGTATAACTATATAACATGGCTAAATGTAGGTTTGACCCCCATAGTCGCTCGGGAAGGTGCTGAAGTGTTTCTTGAACAATTTTTTTTGGTAACGTGGGGTATCCATAATTAATTATATTATAGGTACCTAGTTATAAAACTCATTGCCGTCAAAAAGGCCGCTAATCTGCGTTTTATCACCTATGCAAAACATTGTGTTGCTGGAAGTACTTAGTACATGTTTTAAATGTTTATCGGGACTTATCACGTATTATCAGCAGCATGGCGTGGCGGGCGTGGTCAGCTCGTGACCACGGTCATTGTAACATGGTCGAAACGTCGAGCGGCAGGCACATATTTTTTACCTAAATTAAATAATACGTGATAAGTCCCGATAAACATTTAAAACATGTGTTCAAATCGCGGTAGTTTAAAAATTACTAGTACTTAGTACCTACTCCAAAGGTGCTTCATTGCATTCTCGACAGACTGTCAGACTCAAATTTTAATTTGGTTATCTTTTAGTATGCTTGTTATCTTTTTTAAGATGGGGGCGCCACTCCTGCGCTCTCTTCACTTTAAAGAATTCTGCTGTAACAAATTGGGTCAGTCGTAAAGGATCGTGATTGCATTAAATATTTTATTTTGTTTGTAGGTAGAAATTTGGTAACAGTGGACCCAGATAGTTGGGGGGGGAGCTTGAGCCCTTAACCTCCCCTCTCCCCCCCCGCTCTGGAACCGTTACTGTTCTTACTAAGTTCTGGGGCCGTACGCCCAACTTCTTACGCGGTCTCGAACTAACGTTAAAACCGCACAGTTCGGAAAATCACGCAAACGTGAACCTTAACGTGCCCAGAGACGGTTTGCGATCGCTCAAAATTTTTTCATCACCTAAACTGGATTGCTTTAAACACGTAGGCGTATGGCACCTGGAGGGCTCAAGATTCACATAAAATACTTTAAAAAAAAATGAGCGGATGAATGAAACTGTGCGGCGCAGCTTGTACTTACTAAATCAACTGTGATGTGATTATGGAGAGCCATATCGCCCAGGCCCAGCAAACACTCGCCTCGCGTATCCAGCACGGCAGCGTAGGTAGGAGTACGTGAGTTTTTTACGATGCATCCTGAAACCGTTAAATGTACTCGTAAATGTTGAAATACGAGCTGCCCACCTCTTACTACACTTTTAGGGCAATTCTTTGTTGGACCAATTAGGGTCCAATTTTGTTAAGAGATAGAAAGCCGAGATTTTCGTTTCTGGGTCAACATCGTGGGTCTAATTCTACTTCGATTGAGTGTGGCCGATTTTATGTGCCTCGTTGTAGGCAGTAAACCAATTCATACGATAGGTAGGTATATCTACGTTCTATACGGTCGAAATACAAAGAATCAAATTAGTAAGTAATTTCGGAAGGGTACGTTTCTGATAAGGTAGATAATCTTGCTGGTTGTCCATGTCGGACAATGATGATATAACCACTAGTGTGTGATTTATTACATAAAATTCATTCAAATTTGATTTTTAGGTGACATTATCGATACACGGTTTTCATTGCACGTCTTTTTCCACACCACAATTTTTGAATGGATTTCGAACTGACCATTCCTAGGCGCTAATCGCATGAATTACTTTTATTACGAGTTCCGTAAGTATCACAAGTGCCATACCCCGAAGGAGAGAGCGACGTTATAAACTCGTGAAAAAGCTTTAATAGGTTATATAGGTTTAGGTTTTAATAGGTTAGGTTATTATCTTTGATGTAGCATTTTTTTTAACCCGAAAGCCTAACTAAACGGGACAGGAACAAAAAGCTGTTGCACTTTAAAGTCATGTTTGTCTTTTTGACCGACTTCGAAAAAGGAGGAAGGTTCTCAATTCGGCCCGTATTTATTTTTTATGTATTTACGCCGATTACGGCATCTGTAAAGCAATTTGCGTGTTTATTTTTTAATAATGTATAAGGAACTTACGAGGTGGTTCCACAATATTTTTTTTATTATGGCTCAGTGTCAGCTTGAATAATATTGATAATTTTGCTAGACCGCCTACAAATTTGGCGATAGCAAATAACTATAACTACACTACTTTTGTTCAGGCGCTTTGTTCGAATCAAAACAAGGAGGTATTCATGCATGGATGTATAATTGTATCTATAAATAAACTAGCAGTTCGCCCTGAACAGAGTTAAAGACGGTTTTAAGGCATGCATTCCACTATCATGGTCGTTGTTTCACTACAATTTTTATAAATTATATTTAAAAAAACACGAAACAAAAACATTTTAATATACCACTACAAAGAACAAAATATTTTTTTGCACGGATTTTGAAGTCGGGCGGGATTGCGGGAACAACTACAAAATAAATTTTGAAAAATTTAAATCTTCAGACAGGTCTTCGAGCATGCAGCAGATATGTCCGGCCCAATTCCATATTAGACTAACGGCCTGAATGACGGCAAATATGGAATTAGGCTGATAATCACAACCGGTGAAGAAATGTATCTAGGAATTCGCTCTACTACTGAGCTACCTGAGCCAGTTGATAATTATGTTAAGATTTACCATCGAGTAAGAGTCCAGGCGCGATTTCTGCCAGGTATCGTCCGTCAGCGTCGTCTCCCACAGCTGTGAGCAGGCGCGTGCGCCCGCCTCGTAGCCGCCACAGCGCTTCGGCTATGTTGCGAGCTACTCCACCCGCGCATTGCTCCGTCTTGCAAGGGTGGGTGCTGCCGTCTAACTGTCAAAAAATACGCTATCAAATAACTGTTTCTTGATGCTATCAACTTATCTATACCGTAGTCTAACTTACCTACTTAGGTAAGCTAGATGGATGACCTCATTATGAAATTCATCAAAAAGCTGTAACAAAAATTTCGGGAGGTATGTTTAAAGTTTAATCCTCAGATCAGACAAATAAGAGAGATATGCCTTAGTACAGTTATCGTTCGTGTTCAAATGTATCCGTTTTTCACCCACTTCTTTCTATTGTAAGTATAGCTACGGCCTTTGAGGACTTTTGTAAAGGTATGGCACACTTACTCATTTTTCACACATAAGCCTCGGAATAGTTACACCGCCTTTTGTCTTTTTCGATCGAGTTCAAAATTTGAAAGAGAGAAAAAGACAAAACACGGCGTAACTATTCCAAGACTACTCCACGTTTATTAATAAGGGGGTAAGAGACTTGCAGGGACACTAATGATTAGTTCATTAGTAATAATAGTCCAAACTAATAGTCCAAAGACCTGGTCGATCACAAATTCGCTGGACCGACTTCATCAAAAAAGCCATGCAGTCCACCATGGTGTAGTGTGCTCGAAGTGCAACCAGCCGCCAGAAATGGAGAAGCGTTTCGGGTGAGTTCGAACAAGGAAGATATCTTCCTTGGTTCGAATAAAGGCATCAAGCTTAATTTAGGCCTGACGCCTTCGCACCCGTTACGCCACCTTACCATATCTCCTTTGTTTGCCTGATCTGAGGTAAAAACACCCAAGAAGTTAATATATCAACGCTATTTAAATTTTGACATTTTTCTCTGATAAAATTTGTCAAATTCAGCACAATAAAATTTAAAGGAAATGTTTCATTGCATGTGAATTTAAACCAGATTTCGCGAGGTTGCATGTGACACGAGTAGAGTACAGTGGGGTAGGGTGGGTGTATTGTATAATGTATAGAACATTTGTGTAGTGGTGTCAGCGGGCATCGGCCAGTGGTAGCGGTGCTTCGACCGCGGCACCGCAGCCCGCCACTGCGGCGATGGTATCTCCGCACGCTACTCCGCAGAGTCCGCACCACTGCACTTACCCACCACTTTTTGCACTACTATAAATACTGAATTTATGTTGTTAAAACCGAGCTATCGCGGTTTTTACCGAATACTGTATGAATTCCTCGCTAGATCGTGTTGTTTTTGTATTCATACGGTTGGGGTAGGCCGTTATTTCCCGACAACTGCTTTATGTTGCATGCCATTTAAATAAATTGAAAGAGACGCTTAGGTTAGCAGGTTATTTATTCGGTATTCCAGTGACGTTATTCTATTACTGCAGTTATATAGCTGTAGTTACAAATTGGCGGTGGCGACAGAATAATACTTGGCTATACTTACGAGTAGGTACCTATCGGTACATAATATATACGGTGGAAACAGCGGATCTTTGTTTCTCTGACGTTAGGCTGTTGCGAACCATTGCGTAAGTAGCACATCCCTTGCGACACAAAAATAGCTACTGCGCAGCCTTGCAGCCAACTTTAAGACAAAGATCCGCTGTGGCTATTGTACCTAGTTACCTGTAGATCATCAATATCAGCCTATCATGTTCTCACTGCTGAGACACGGCCTTCTCTCAGAGAGAGTGTGTGAGAGAGAGAGAGGGAGAGGATGGGCCCTAATGTATATTACGTGTATATAATATTATGTGTATAATGTATATTACGTATGTATATTACGTGCTGGCATGTATTTGAGGTAGATTATACCCTGGATTAACACATAAGAAACTTTTTATCCTGAAAAAAAGGCCGCAGAATGAAGCTGGATAGCGGGTGAAATCATAGGACGCTGCTAGTTTTATATCTAAAGTATCTATTTCCATAGGGCTTCCTAATGTGCCTAGTAGTTCCTATTAGGTACTGTGTTGTAGTTTCTACTGTTGTTTATTCTGTGGTAAGTACCTACTATCAGTAAATCTTTGGGAGCACCGCCAGAGGGCATATAATAATACCATACCACTATTCCTAGCGGAGCTTAAGGGTCAAAGTAGATGTCATACTATTGAATTCACATGTACCTACCTACACAAATGCAGTGGATTGTTACGAATTTGTAGAATTTTTTCGCTTAACATCAGGCGAGATGGAGGTCAAGCGCAAACCTACCTTAAATATAGTAAAAAAATTAGCTACTTTTATGTACTGTAGGCAAAATAAAGAAAAGTTAAAAAATCCCTTTTCTTTTCTATGAGGCAAAATGAGGTAAATGAAAATTTCAACGAGCGGTTATAATTTTTCTTAAAAATACAGAAGAGATGAATAAGGGTTTTCAACTTTCAACTTTATAGATATGTTGTTTTCACTGCCCACGGAAAAAAGAAGGATTTTTCTCTTTTCTGTGGCACTGCCTATTTGTTTTACATAACACTCTTCAAGACTTCATCAGTCAACATACTTGTATAGACATGCGCCGCAAACCCCATTCGTTTGTAATTAATAATTCACTTTGACTTTAGAGACGATAATTAGCTTGTTCTCATGATGATGAAGTGAAATCCATGTTTGTCAAGTGTAACACTTGACTCTAATAATAAATATAGATGCGTAAGCTGTTTATCTGTCAGTCTGTTACCCGTTTACGACTACAACCGATCTTCTTGAGGCAAAGATATGGGTTTACCGGGTATATCTACTCTAGACGACGGACATAATATATTCAAGATTATCATGTATTAATCCGCATAGGGAAACACTGGATGCAGGCCGCTTCCAACCGGCTCTTTTGGAGATCGATGGGTCGGCCTATGTCCAGCAGTGGAATGTTAGCGGTGCTTTTTGGTTAGGGCATTAGTAGGTAACGTGAAACGAAACGTAATAGGCTAGTTATATCTTAATCTAAAGTTAAAACAATTTGGACATAGGAAATTAGTTCATACGTTAGAAAATTATCAATTTATATACCTATAGTGTGTATCATGAAAACCAACATACAGGTTACAATAACTTTTTCTCCCGTAAATTCAGAAAAAAACAGTAAACTGCAGGAAAACACAGGAAAAGTTACAAGGCGCACTAACATAAGTAGTTAAAGTATAATCATGCTCGAATTACACATGAATGACGACAATTGATGAGTTTAATGACGTCATAACACGTACGTAACGCTTAACAACATAATGGCAGCTATGTTACAGCATATTGAGTCGTATGTCGTTGACATAAAGCCGAAAAGGTCACCTAATGGTTGTCGTCAGTTGTTTTTAACAGTGATTAATTCGTATGTCCAACCAAAACACATTCAAGTTGATTGTTTGATAAAGCCTCGCGCATTAGTTGTCAATTAGTAGGTAGGTTCATATATTACTGTGAATTTCATCCTACCGGGTTAGTGGTTACCTACACGGAATTGTAGTATTAAGTCGAAGGAACGTCATTTTATTAAACAAATATGAGTTAATTATGAACTACCTTTCCTATGGTAGCAGCCCTACCTAATATCGCGAAAAATCTGCTGCCCCAAAGAAAAATGACATTCACACGTAACGATATGTATGGAACAACTGATATTTTTAGGGTTCCGTACACAAAGGTTATTAACAAGACCCTATTACTAAGCCTACGCTCATAGTATGAAATCTTTGCCTACGCTGTCTCTCTGTCCGTCCGTTCTACCTTTTTACGACTGTATCTTTAGAGCCGTAATAGATAGCTAGTAAAAATTTTGAAATTTTCACAGAACATGGTAATGTAACGGCGGGTTAGGTAACCAAAAAATTATAATAAAGTCAGAAAATATTTTTTTTATCGGGGTTGCCTCCATGCAACAAACGTTTTTAAAACGTATTATTGTATTTGCTCTAATGTAAAAACGGTAATACGTACAAGCGTCAAACTTGGCATGATCATAGCTAAGGATCATAGTACCTACTTACTTTAAAAGTAAAACAACAAATAAAAATAATGGCCAAGTGCGAGTAATTGGCAAATTTCTGTACACCAGCAAGTTAAGCAACATAGGGCGCGGTTTGTACTTGGATAGGTGACCGCCTAGGCGTGATGTTATCTTTATGCTCTACTAGCTAAGTATTTGTATTTTGTTGTGGTATGGAACCCTCAGTGCGTGATCCCGACTCGCACTTGGCCGGTTTTTTTATCAACCCACAATTATCCCATGTCCTTGGCAAGCTACCTCAATGCCAAATTTCAATCTAAATAAATTATCCATTAGCACAGTTTCTATAAAAGGCAACGGTTTTCCAGCCTTGGTCCACAGGGTAGCAGAGAAGGGTAGCGGATCAGAATTTAAATACTTGGTGACTGGTGGCACAATCATCCTTACATAAAAAACCGCGAGCAAAACCGCAAAGCACAGCTGTTTAGCAGTTTTGCTCGCGGTTTTTTAAATTTTACAGTTTTTATTGCTTATTTTTTTTGGTTGACATTGGCATCGATTCTGATGTTCTCTAAACTAAACTAAATTTGACAGCTCTAAAATTGTTGCCATCTTTCTCTCACATATTAAAATGAAAAGAGAGGCAAATAATTTTAGTCCTGTCAGATTGGTTTAGTTTAGTGAGTGGTATGCCAGAATCGACGCCATTATTATGCATTTATTATGGTGTCGGCAATGAGTTCCAAATTCAAGGTTTTGCACATTATATATTTTCCGATTTCTTTGTAATACGTAATCTTATTTGTCTTAAATATTAATTTTATATACATCGCTGAAAGAACCTACCCGAGGTATCGTCAAACAAACATACATTATAAACAGTTAAACACTTCCGATTTACACGAAGCCGTGGTACCCCATTTGGGAGACCGATAGACTTGAAAGCGTGAGGTCGCGGGTTCAAACCCCGGGCTCGTACCAATGAGCTCTTTGGACTTATGTACGGATTTTCATACAACTGGCTTTTCGGTGAAGGAAAAACATCGTGAGGAAACCTGCATACGTACGGAGAAGGAATTCAAAGGCGTATGGGAATCCACCAATCCGCACTGGGCCAGCGTGGTGGAAATGGCCCAATCACCCTTTCGAGGGTAGGCTAAAAGTCCAGCAGTAGACTGTTAAAAGGCTGATTATGAAACACTTCCGATTTATTCCGGTAGTACTCCAGATTGAGACGTATGCTCATTTATAATTACATACACGAACTGATATACCTACTTACAAGTACCTACCATACCTACAAAATTTCAAAGCAAAGTTCAAAGTCAGCTAATTATTCAAAAAACTCTGTTGGGCTTATTTGGAAAGGAACAAATTAAATTGAATTTCAGTGATTCAGCATTCATGTGAAAGCTTGTTCTTGACGTAATTAACGTTGTACACATACCGAATTTCTTTGCGTAGCTTTAATGTAAGTAAGTAAACTAATTAATACATAGCATTTGTTTATACCTTATAGGTACCGCTAACTACAATCATAAGGTATTTGCTTGTGTATTGCCTGACAGCGATGCGAAACGAATCAATGTGGAATCAATGGAAGCCGGGCGGTAGCATGTGATCTTTACAATGTGACGGCACCCGGTTCGATCCTCGCCCCTGCATCAATGACTTATTTAGTACTTATTAATAAATGATGTTTAGTTTTCTATGCCATTGCTCAACAAACGGCGAAGGAAAACATCGTGAGGAAGCCGGTATGTCCATCAAGAACTTCAAAAGTTCGAAGACATATATTATGTCATTTCCAAGATGCACTGGGCCAGCATGGTGGATTAGGGCCCATCTTCTCTCGCTGGGAGAAGGCCTGTGTCCTAGCAGGGGGAACATGATAGGCTGAAATGATGATGATGATAAGAGGTAGTCTTATGGCTTAACTCCAACGTTCCTCACTAGTTACTGAAGTTAAACAACCTTTAACACGTTTTTTATTGGATGGGGGTGACCGCAACTGGCATTTATTTTCAATAAGTCATTGGTACAGGGCCGAGAATCGAACTGAGTGCCATTAGTTTATAAAGTGCACACGGTATCGCTCAGCCACCAACACTCTTATATAATAACTAGCTGCGCCCCGCAGTTTCCCTCGCGCGGATTATTCCTTAAAACATCAGCTATCGGCCAGTGAAAGTCCCATCAAAATCAGTCCAGCTGTTTCGGAGTCCATAGGGAACATACATACACACATCGTCGTTTACTTATATACTAGCTGCGCCCCGCGGTTTCACCTGCGTTATATCCTTAAAGCAACCTTGTTAGCGACAGCAACCTCCTTTTACTTAGATGACAATATCTTCTTTTCTATGATGTAATATGTCAATGTATAAGACTTCAATTCTTGCCATTCCATACAAAATGTATGGGAAAATGAATTTTCATTAAAAAAAACGTGAAATTTTCCGTTTAGTATAATACTTTTTCTGCTATTCGGGGCCGAGACAAATGCAACAAATCAAATATCACGAAAATCGGTCCAGCCATTTTTGAGTTATAAATGGTGTAACTAACCCAACTTTGTTTTTAATATTTAGATAACTAGCCGCACCCCGCGGTTTCACCCGCGTAGTGATGAAAAATGGTGATGATGATGATAAAAAGTCACTCTCCAGTCCTTGAAATATACCCGTGCAAAAAATCAGGTCGATCTGTTGCTCTGTTGCTGCGTGAAAGAGGAACAAACAAACCAACAAACCAAATAACCAACATTTCGCATTTATAATATTAGTATATATATAGTATATTAGTATGATAATACATTAGGTATGGGTACAGTATAGGTATTACATCACCTTTTCCCCAAAGTTTAATAATGCAAAGCTGACTTGGCTTAACACGGGGCTCACTGCCGGCACTCCGCTGACGAAGGTTTCCAATAACCACCTTCCGCTTCCATCGTTACATCCTATGGCCTTAAAAGCCTACTTATGTACCCCATCGGGGCTAAACTAATTAAAATTGTATTTATTAGTTCCATTAATGTTTAATGGAATATCTGCTGCCCATCTCTTATTTCAGTAGATATTCCCTCAGCTCCCGCGGTCTGACTTGTACGGAAACAGTAAATTTTTGCGGGATTAAAAGTAGCTTATTGTTGTTCGTTTTTTCATGACCATGGATGCAGAGTCCTTCGGTCGTAATATTAATCAAGTTAACATAGTCTTAAATTTTGTCAAAAAAGTCATAGTCAAGCAAAGTAAGTCACGGTCATATCAAACTCATGCCCCAGTAAAGTGGTGGATACTTTACAAGAGGCATCTATGGAGTTTTGGAAACAACCCGAAAATACACGTTTCACCTCGTTATAGCACTTGTCCACACTCGAGCACGTTCACGAGCACTTAATAAATAAAAATCCACACATTAACACTCGAAAATACACAAGTTTAGGAAAATAATACGAGCCGACATGATATTTTCACGTTGGCGGCAAAACTCGATAAAAAGTAGCGTGTGGTGTGTGTACCATCTATGTATCATCCCTCCTGGTTTAGTAGACAAGAAAATTGAATTTGCAGACAATAAACTATATCCTTACGAAATTTCATTCAAATGAAATGGTGCTCAAACGCGGACTTATCCGCAATAAAAATAACTGCTTAGCCATTACTGAGGTGGGTGACAGCAGACGTACTTGTCACTTGCGAACACTTTCGTGTAGATAATGTTAAAGTGCGGCGGGTGAAAGATTACGCCTGACAGTTGCTGTACTGCACTGCACTGTAAAAATCTGAACGAAAAAAGTTTCTTCTGTTAACTTTTACAAGCTTTTTGATCGTAAAATGCTGGTACCCAATAAATATATTACAGTAAAATATTAAAAGAAAATGTATGTATATTTTTTTTTGTCATTCACACAGCGGCCAGACTGTAGTGTAATATTGAGCTTGACGATCTACTTCCTAATTCACATGAATTGATAAATTATACATTGGCATGTCCATGCACGTACGAAGTCACCGCCGCAAACAAAATTATTGCGATTTCAAAATACTTGACACGTGCTACGAATTCGCTACGAGCTACGACACATTTTTCGTAGACGTGCTACAGCGATGTCATCGCAAGATGTCGCAGTTCGCGTTTGACGTTTGATCAATATGTTTTTATTGAAAAAATGGTACGCTTTGAATAGCTTTGGAGGCTTTGATATTTAACATATTATTAAAAATATATCTCTTATCTTGACAAGCTATAGTGGCAATTCTGTCACCATCATTTACACGCACACTCCAACAAAGGTGAAGGGTATCAAATTCCTACACAATAAATATTATGTAGGTCAAATACTTGATCAAATACATGACTTCTACCTAAATATAAGAAATATAAGTATTGGTCCCACTTGCGAAGAAAATGCCGTTTGCATGATTCTGGTAAAATGTCCTAATTACCTTCATTAGAAGGACTTTTGATGTTATTGCACTGCGACATTTTTAGACTCATAATTTTAGGAATTTCATTAAATACTTATATTATTTTAATAAATCGTCAGTTTTAAGCAAATTAACTCATTTTTCGTCATATGCATGTATGTGTGTATTTCTAGTAGGTACCAACGCCATTGATGTTGCCATCTGTGTTTGTCCGCGATAAAATAAAAAACAAACGGAACAAGCAAAATTAATCTCGTAATATCTATTTTAAAAGTTTAGTTAGTTTTAGTTGAGTTTAATTGCATTTTTGTGTAGTTGAGTTTTTAAGTTATTAAGTTTTTTATAAGGTTGCCTATTTTTATTTAACTCTTAAGAATCTTTGTAAAAATTACTTGCCTTAACATTTCATGTTTTTATAGCCAATAAATATTTCTGATTTCTGAACCACTGACTAGATCTAATAAACTGTAACGATACGACATTCAAAATTCCGTATTAAAAAAGAAACCGAACTTACAATAATTTGTAAAATGTATTAACTAAACTACTTAGTATAGATAATCCGATGGATTGGTTCGTATTTATTTATGGTTCCTTAGCGTAATACTTATGTTGTGTCTGTCTGTCTAACCCCCTGTCCGCTACTTACGAAAGTAAGAAACTCTTACGCGTACGACAGTCGGGGGCATCAGCTAATAATATATATTATAAATAATAGTGACCTTTCTCATTTAGTCTATGAAATCATGTTTACTAGTAAAATAATTATGATATGTATATAATTTTAATAATATGCAATAAATTATTGAGTTGTTAAGTATAAGCAAAATATACACAATTTTTCTCTGCTACTGCGTATTATAAAATTCATATTTACAGATCAATGACGAGATACCTAATCTAAGATACAGATCTTAGGTAGCATGTTTAAGGTAGGTAGATAGATGATAGATAGTTATGTAAAAGTGTTGACATTTACTACAATTCAAATAATTTATTTAAAAAAACATAGGGGGTGTTGATATCCAGTGTAATAATAGATAAGTGCTATTCAATGACATTACCGACGCCCAGTTAATTTTGGGGCCTATATTTAGAGGAACCTGTCGCTATTTGGAGGTTATGTTGCGTGAATAAATAATTTGGTTAGTAGAGCCGAAATAGATTTACCAAAATAAATAAAGTTTTGATGAACTCGTAGAGGCGTGGTTCTACACCTCTACCAGTACCCAGCTAACGATGATTACAGAAGTATATAATTTATGAGGCGCTTGGAGAAAAACCAGGGAAGCTTAAATGTTAAAAGCTTAAAAATAATTCATAGAATAAACCGTAGACAGAATAATGGGTATCGCAGCGTACGTGTTTTACAATAAAGTTGATTTTTTATAAAATGATTTTGCAATGTGGGAGGGCGCGGGAAGGCGGCGGTATCGAGCGTGGGCGCGCCGCCCTAGCGGGACGAAGCCCTACAGTCGAGAGAGCGAACCGGGCCGGCGCGCACGCCCGCCCCGCCGCCGCCACGCTGCCGCCGGCGAGTCCAGCCACAGTGCACTCCGCCCCGCGACACGACACTCGCTCCGCCGCGTCGCGCTCCGCACCGCCAGCTGCACGTGCCGTGCATACAGTGACACGCGCGCCCAACCACCCATATAAACACCCTTTACCACTAAATCTTTAGAAAGAAAAAAAAAAATAACTCGTCGCGGCATCAAAATTGGCTCCGATAAAATTGATAGTGTTACAGTAAATAACATGATATGTGACCGAAAAATAGTGTTTACAGAATAAATTGGGCGGTGGCGACGCCACGTCTACATCATGTTTCTTGGTATGGTTATTATAATTTTATTTAATCGCTTAAAGCTTTCATATCATCAAATATTTCATTTATCATGTTTTGCTGACACTTATGTAAGTTTTACATTTTAACTTAGATCGTAAGTACGAATGGAGAGTAAGAGTACGAATGTAATATTTTACCGAAGGTCAACAGAATTTTTGCTTGAGAATAATTGACTTTACTACGCAGACGACTTGGCAGCGCTTTTTATTCGTTTGAAATAATTTGAAGGAACGCCGACTTTTCATATTATTTATTCTATTTATCGTATGACAAAAAAGAGCCGGAGACATTTTCTCGGCTCTTTGCGGGGTAAATAAAAATATATTTAAATATTACTGTTATTTTATTATGGAAACTGTCATGGTGTTATTACTTGAACCAATCTGCATAAATAGCAATTTAATAGTTGAAAAATAACAATTCAATGTTGTTCCATTCAAATACAATAATTTGTAGTGGATCGTATGCTCATATACTAGGAGTAATAATGTTCCTTGCATATACTTAAGTACTCTGTTTTTTTTAAAAGGCAGCAAAATGACATGACAAATAGACATTTCGTGTCATTAAATGTATTGAAATAAGGTACGTATAATTATAATTGTATCATTGTAAATACACTTATACCTTTATGTACCAATTTTTCGGGTTCAACCTTTTGTGAAATTCACCCTTGCCAACCAATACCGAATTGGTTTCTTTAATCTATTTTTACTTCAGGTTCAGGATAGATAAAACTTCAATGAGATGAAAGTTATCAAAATCTTGCCTTAACATAAAAAAAAAACAATGAGTAAAATTGAGAGCCGCTGTTGCTAACCTAAACTTATTCAAGGCTTCTTTTTATTTCGTTCCTCTACCATTAAAACAAAAAACAAATAAAAATAATTGTATAGACCCGACTAAGTATAAGGCCGTTCTAAAGTTTATACCACCCTGGGGCCCTATCCGGAACTTCGGTAAAGTAAAAGGACTCCAGCTTTTATGAAGTAGAGACGTGTCGTATCGAGTTTCGCGATATAATTTCAGCTATTGATTTTGGAAAACGTATTCTTTAATTAAATTCATTAACCTTATTTATTCATGAAAACCCAACGATTGAAGTTCGTTAAATACAGGGTTTTAATTTTATTATTGGTCTTATCTGTCTTATTCGAGACTTTTGCTTTGTGCTTTAGCCATATTTTTTTGAGGTTCTGTACCCAAAGAGTCAATCAATCATTTATTTTTATCAATTTAGTACAGTTATGTACACTTTTGAACGGCAAAAGCTATACAATGTAAATGATTTGTAATAAAAATGTATGAATAATAAATATCATAATAATTGTGTCAAATAAAATATACTTAAATAAATTCTATACAATGCCAATATTATCAATACTCAAAGATAAAAAAAAAAAACTGGAAAAAACGGGACCTTATTACTAAGACTACTACTGTCTGTCTGTCTGTCTGTCCGTCAGTCCTACCTTTAAACAGCTGTATCTTTCGAACCGTAATAGATAGCCAGTTGACATTTTCACAGAATATGTAATGTTACGGTGGATTAACTGAGAAATAATATAAAAGTAAAAACGAAAGGGTTTTTTTTGTATAAGCACTAATTTAAAAACAGTAATACGTACAAGCGTCAAACTTGGCACGATTATAATATGCAGTCTAAATAGTATAACAACAAATAATAAATAATGGTCATGTGCCAGTCAGTGAAAAATTTCTGTTCATTACCAAGTTATAACTGGTAATTGGGTTATTTGGATGACCTCATTGTCTTTCACCGAATCATAATGCCAAATTTAACTAATTTTGAAGTCGGTTTTCTTAATGATAATTATTGTATTTTGTGGTTATACGGAACCCTCAGTGCGCGAGCCCGAATCGTGCTTGGCCGGATTTATTTATATTCTGTTTTGCATATTCGCTGTCACCAAAAAACTACCGGAAATTAGAATTATTAGAAGTAGTTTTTCCATTGTATATTTTTACTGTAAAAAGCTGTTGGTTTGCCAAAAATAAATAAATATATACGTCTATACTATATATATATATACTATTATTAAAAATTACTATTACAATTATTATTATAATATATCTGTAATAATATATATAATATTATAAAGAGGAAAGATTTGTATGTTTGTAACGAATTGGCTCAAAAAGTACTGGACCGATATTAAAAATTCTTTCACCACTTGAATGCTAGCTACATTATCACTGATTAATATAGGCTATATAACGATAACCGTGCGGAGCCGGGGCAGACCGCTAGTACTTTATAATAAGCTTACTGTATCTTTATGGCATTTTACCATTAAATACACAGGGAATCAATATGTCTATTTTTATATAAACAGTTTTGTACATGTTATCTTTGTAGCTCTTGTAATCAAATAAACATAAACGTAATCAAACTTAGCACAATAAAATATTGTACGCACGTACCTATAAATTTTTAGGGGAGACAAACATACTCTTTGGTGTGGTCAATAAAGTGGTCACTTTATTGTCGAGGCCTTGAGAGCCAACTTTCGTAAAAGAGGGTTGTTCTAATTATGAAGATATTAAATACTATGTTGCAAAAATTAAACTGAACGCTTAGCTCTCTACTAGGATTTTCTGTGCTGGTTATGCCATGGAGCACATACAATAACAAATAAAGGCAGATCCAGAGCGTATATTATAAAATTCTTCTGTTTTGTTGGGAATCGAACCCGGAACCTGCTTATGAATCTGACGTGTAACCACTAAGCTAATCCGCTAATCAAGTGTTTAAATAGTATTGTCAGTTAGAGGCCCCGCAAACGGCAAGTTTAGAAGAAAACAAATAAACTGATAGTCCAAGCGTGATGTGCCAAAACATCCCTAAGACGAGTTACAGGTTTGGGCCACCTACCCTTAACCCATCAATTCAAGTGGTCATAGTCTTTAAATAACTCTATTTTATGATTATGCGTTAGGATTTGGAACTAAGAACCTCATCTATATTTTGCGTATTGTTTTAAACAAAAAATAGTTTCATTCCAAGAACAGCGGAAACCTCAGTCAACATTGCTATTGATTTGTTCGGTAAAAGCAGTAAAATCCAATTAGTTCATTCGTCGCAGCCTTGAAGACTTGGTTTTAGGTACCCAGTGCTTACAACTTGAACTTATACACCTATGGCTTGGCAAATCAACTATTTTTAAGTTCTACAATCATTATTTACCCTAAAATAACAATAAAGCTTATTTGATACTCTTTAGTAGATAATTTAATGGGATTAATGACTTTTAATTAAACAGAAAATAATTATCACCTTAGACAAAGAGGTATTTTTGGGATCCCCACTGACTTACTGACACATAAAGATGAGTAGGTTTTCATGATTATTAAGCATTGAAATTAAATATTTTTATAGGATTTTATCGCGAGTATTTTAATATATTCATGACGTTTCGAAAACTGCAGTGTCCGTTAAAAGTGCTTAATTTCGTAATAACCTGCTCATCTTTATGACGTGTCAGAAACCAGTGGAGAACCCAAATATACCTCTTTGAATTTGTTGAAGTTCCAGTTTCTTTCTCGTTTCTTTGCGAAGCCGTAAGTATGTATGTACCTACCTATCAGTAATAGGGTCCTTTGGGTACGGAACCCTAAAAACCAAAATCTAGATCAATGTCAATGAGTATAATAGTCACTATCAGCCTTGTAGTACTTTCTCTCTTTTATGCCGTAGGTAAAAGCAGTCCAGTCTAGTCGCAATATAGCTTGCGTTTGACCATTATCTCGCCTGATGTTAACCGATGATGTGGTCAATGATGGAGCATGCTTGCCTAAAAGAAATCGATTCACTTGCGATTTGAAGACATCCAGATTGTACCTACCGGGAAACACCCACTCAGGCAGCATAATTCAGAAGTTATTTTGGTTTTTAATACTGAAAATTGAAATTAAGTACTCCACATCAAAGAAAATTAGAATAAATATGCCTGAAAACTTCTGCAGGGATCTTTTAGTGTAGATTTATTACCTAGACGAGTACTTGTGTAACTTTTGCATATGTTAGGTGTTTTTGTTGTAAAGAATTTCAGTGACGTGCTACACGCACGTCACTGAAATTCTGAAGATATTTTGTGATACAAAGTCAAATTGCAATATCCTTGGCATGTTTGCAAGAATAAGATATCTCATAATTTATTTCAGGCATAGACTTGGTGGGTCAACTTTGATTTAGCTGTGACAGCGACGGTGTTTTTCATATCACAGTAGCACTTGGGCGTGTTCTACGCGAAAGCTTGACTGAGTTTATTTTATTCTCGACGTAATATCAATAGTTATTTTTGTAAAAGAAAACCAAATTACCAAAGTTTGTACAGCACTTTAATTCGCAACGTGTGAGATAGACATAACTGTTAAAAGATAAACAAATGAGATAGGTATTAAGGGTGATTGAAATAAAAGCAAGACTAAAATAAACTCAGTGGGTAAAACCTGCGTAGGTACTTATATGTCGGGTGTTGGACGGCAAGACTAGGTTTTTGTTTTTATGCGACACTAGAGGAGTGATAAATGAAAAAAATCTTGAGTCTAGGGATATTTCCTCACGGGGAGACGCGATATCGATTCGCCTGTCAGTCCACGCGAAGTAAACTGTGCTTTATTGCGTAATAATAAAGCACGGTTTAGTTTGAGCAGAGCGCGATCGCGTGCAGGCCGAACGACCGATCTATTTGTCAGTCTGTGCGAACTGACATTGCAATAAAGAATAAAGTACAGTTTGGTTCATGCAGACTGTCAGTGGATTTCATTTCTCTCGCACATCCGTGAGGACGGACCAAAGACTTTCTATTAATAGCTTAGCTCTACCTAGTCTGTGGGATGGAGCTACGTTTTGTTTTTCGATAATACGAAGGATATAAAAAAAACTGGCCAAGTGCGAGTCAGGCTCGCATTGAGGGTTTTGTACCACCACAAACTGCTAAAAGTTGTGCAAAAATACAATATCACGCCCAGGCGGTCACCCATCCAAGTACTGACCGCGCCCTACGTTGCTTAACTTTTGGCTATTATTTATTATTTGCTGTTATTTTTAGAGTAAGTGTATTTTTTAGGTAATTCACCGTAATCTATACTAATATTATAAAGAGGAAAGATTTGATTGTTTGTTTGTTTGTTTGCATTGAATAGGCTCTGAAACTACTGAACCGAATTGAAAAATTCTTTCACTGACGGGAAGCTATACTATCCCCGGGTGACATAGGCTATATAATCTATACCCGTGCGAAGCTGAGGCGGACCGCTAGTATTACATATTCTGTGAAAATTTCAACTGGCTATCTATTACGGTTTGAAAGTTACAGCCGTTTAAAGGTAGGAAGGACGGACGGACTGACAGACAGACATCGTAGGTTTAGTAATAGGGTCCCGTTTTTACCCCTTGGGTACGGAACCCTAAAATATGGATGGAGTTGAGAACTTTCTTCCAGATGTTAGTTAGAGATATATTACCGATGTGTGAACGCAATAAATACCACTGACTAAAATGAATTGATCATTACTCAGTCTATGAATAAAGGGCTTTTATATTATTTTTATTCAGATTCATAAGTAACGAAGTCGTAGTCTTGACCACATAACTTTAGGGAAAGTCTAAGGAATATATCAAATAGTACAAATTTAGACTCAAGAGACAGAGCTAGCGACAGAAATCACTATTCTCATGGTCTACGCGCCCTTGTACGGGGCAAATATTTGTTGATCCTGCAAACATTTGTAGGTACCACTCATATAGGCCTTTTTAGTCAAGTCCACTACCATAGGGGAATACTCAGAGTAAACGTTATTTACTCTACCAATTGGTAATTATTAAGCAATAAAATCGCGCAAATTATCCATCAGGCGCAAGGTCCTGTTCTAATTAATGTTGGGAGCGGTTTTATGTCGGTTTAAGGGCAAATATCGCGAATGATTTATATAGTGTCCCTCGCCCGGCGCCCTTCCATAAATTACAGGTTTCGGGTATAGGTCTTATTTCATAAATAAATTCTGTGCCTTTGTATTATTATGGAAATTTTCAATATGAATTTTACTATCTCTGTTTATTCAATGCATATAAACGTTCCTTTTATGACTTCCTTATTTTTGTAAAATATTAAGGACAATCTAACAGATATGATACTTCAAGAAAATGTAATTTTTACACGACTGAAAAAGTGGAATATTTTGTAAGTAGTAGGTGTAGAGCGAAACTTAGTAGCCGAT
Source organism: Agriopis marginaria (assembly GCA_932305915.1). Classification (NCBI taxonomy): domain Eukaryota; kingdom Metazoa; phylum Arthropoda; class Insecta; order Lepidoptera; family Geometridae; genus Agriopis; species Agriopis marginaria. Next base: position 10,303,916 of record OW029918.1, read on the forward strand.
TCTTGCACCAAAGGTCGACGGCAGCATGGTGTTGTCAGGAAGAAAAATATGTATTTTTTTTATTAGGTTACTGTTTAATATACATTTTCATCCCATCTATCCGAAAAGGACGACTTGGTTCCTTTAAGTGCACCCAACGGTGGTGTTTTCTATATGAAACTTTTAGCGGGCAGTAATGAGTTTTTAATCCTCTTTATAAGTGCGCCGCAATTATCTTTGCCGCGCTTTTTTTTTTATTTGGAACATCTTAGTGTTCAGCGCCAAAGAAATCGAACGCAATTATTGTTTGAATAAAGACTAGCTGGTACGATGGCCCATAGTCGCGCCGCCAGCTGAAAAAAAAAAACAAAAAAAAAATACACGCGAACTAGGTACAGCCCGCGTTTTCGTCACTTTTGACGGATTGTTAGAAGTTCATGGTTTTGTGTAACAATAAATTTTCATAATTGCAAAAATGTCTCAAATGTAAATATAAGTTTTTAGTTGTTTTATTATTAGATACTATTTGATTTCAATTTAGTTGTTACTCTATGGTTTATTTAATATTAATATTACAATAAAATATGAGGCGCCTTTTATTTTCTCATAGTGGGTGATGAAAAGTAGAGTGTATCACTCGGGCGCAAAATATATTTTTGGCTCGGGCGACGTACTTTGAATCCCTCGCTACATTCAGGATTCGACTAAAGAATCTACTCTAACTGACTAAGATTTTACTCTAAAATGCCTCACTTCGCTCTGGATTAAAAAAAGCGCCCTCGCCGTAAAAATATTATTTTGCTCCCTTATGTTACAATCTACTATAATCTTCATAATGTACATGTATAATTTATATATATGTTATATTAGTTAATAGCAACGATCTTTTACTTATACTACATATATCCAGGTGGACTGTTCAGTGAAAGCGCAGCGTTCATTTGTGAAGCCAATGTACGTCATCGATACGTTTCTGCGCATGCGCGATGTATTATTACCAGTGCATATAGTATACCGCAAAAATTGGATGAAAGAAAAACCGGGGTAAATGAACTTGCAAAATACAGGTCTAAAATGTTAATACGGGAACAAGTACCTCCTTAATTGTTTTTATAATAAGTGATGAGAAAATTCAATAATTAATGGAGTTGGGCGTTACTTTGGTAAAATTCATGATAATAACTTTGTGGTGGTTATAAATAAGATAATTTTAATGAACGCAAAAGTTGTGTCATACAAAAAGTGGAAATATTAAGGTGTTTTTTGAATCTGTATGAAGTTACGTGTAAATAGTTTTAACATAAGGTTAGATGTAACCTCTTTGGTTATTTGATCTGTGGCTGAGGTTTGGCTGCCATTTTCAGTTGGTAATTAATGGACATACTACTTATCACAATTATAATAATGTTTGATTAAAAAGACGATTACATTAGTTGATAGTGATGAAACATAAGGTATATAAATTTCATGCCCTTGCCAAACAGTTTAGAAATGGCGTTGTTATATTTTCGTTTTCTTATAATTTTGCGTAGAATTACAGCAAGTAAATTGAATACTGTTTTTTGAAATGTGATGTTCGTAGACTTATTTTTTTTTGTGGGTGTAATTCTTACATGAATTGAAGACACAACTAGTGTTTAAAAAAAAAAATCACACGTTTTGACATCGGAGGCTTCTTGACGCGTGGTGGGACGAACGAGCGACCTAGATGATATTATCTAGCTTTTTTTGGTATCATTTTACGATGCGCTACTAGGAATCTTGTACACATTATATCAATGGTTAATAGTATAATGTGTCGATGCAGATGCACCTACCTGAGAGTAATACTGGTGATGGTGTCCATGCTTGCGCCTACAAAATACAGAACTAAAAATGTCCCATATTAGTCGTCATATTCGTACTAGCATGTCATATTAATATGACCTCAGATCAGACAAACAAGGGAGATATGCCATAGTACAATTATCGTTCGTGTTTAATCGTCATGTTCATATTGTTCATGTCTTCGCGTTTCATACACTTTCAGGGTTCTGTAGGTCTACAAGGAACCCTTATAAGTTCGTTCTGTCCGTCCGTCTGTATGTCTGTGTGTCTGCCTATCCATTCGTCCTCACTCAATGCACTCACTTATGGAAGTAGCGTTCTTCTCATAGTTGTAGATGTTGTAATGTAAGTCTTCGTATTCTCGATCGGTTTTATTGCTTTCCCTTATAGAATTAAACACTTAAAAGGTAGTACGATTCACTTATGGCGGGAAATTCAAATTTTAAACAGTTTTTTGGTCCTAGTAGCCAGGACAGGTAATTATTTTTAAATAACACAGTGTTTGCTCAAAATTTTGGCTGTTCTTTACATTATAATGTACAATTATTTAACAGTAACGAACTATATTACTTACATTTGTGAATAAACTGTTTGAAACAGCAAAAATTTGTTTATTCACAAATGTAAGTAATAATGTGCATTAGAGATAAATAGCTTTACATGATTTTGTAAAGAATAATATTCAATTTGCGCAAACATCATGGTTGTTTACAATAATTACCCGGCCTAGCTACAAGGACAAGAAAACTGTTTGAAATTTGAATTTCCCGCCATTTGTGAAACGAACCACCTTTATTCTTTACAAAATCATGTAAAGCTATTTATCTCTAATGCACATTATTACTTACTTTTGTGAATAAACTAATTTTTGCTGTTTCAAACGGTTTATTCACAAATGTAAGTAAAATGGTGGGTAACTGTTAAATAATTGTACATAATAATGTAAAGAACAGCTAACATTTTGCGCAAACACTGTGTTATTTAAAAATAATTACCTGGCCTGGCTACTAGGACCAAAAAACTGTTTAAAATTTGAATTTTCCGCTATAGGTGAATCGTACCACCTTAACATAATCAAGGAATATATATCTTAGAGACCTGTCAAGTCGGCCGTTCTCTACCTCTGTGCGAGCGGTGATTGTCCAATTCGACAATTCGGCCAATCACTGACGAGCGTATTGCGCGGCTGTGGTAGTACGGTGTTGCCGCCACAAACTAATAATAGACTACATGCAAAAAAGAACGGCAAGGTCGTCTGCAGGGCGAGTTCGACTACCTTAGCCAAACTCAACCTGCAGACGACCTGATTAATTTTCATCAAGCCTCATTAAGGCCAGATGGATGCTTTCTCACCCAGCATGCCATCCATATCTCCCTTGATTGACTGATCTGAGGATATGACCAATAAGAATCGTTTGTATTTGTTAATGTATAAGCTACGTACGAAAAGGTCTCCGGTACACTTGTAGCGATGATATCGGAGATTGGCACGATAGGATTCCAAACCACAGGTTCTGACGAATTTATGAACATCATCATTATCAGCCTACCATGTTCCCACTGTTGGGCCACAGGCCTTCTCTCAGAGAGAGAGAGAGGATGGGCCCAAGTCCACCTTGTTGGCCCAGTGCACGTTGGTGTTGGGTGAATGTCATAATGTCTTTTAACTTTTTAGGTTCTTAAACATACCAGTTTCCACGCGATGTTTTCCTTTATTACAAGTAGAAATCAAATTTTAGACTAGCTGACCTGACAGAGGTTGTCCTGTCTTAGAACTGTCAAACACGCAAAGTTAAAATTGTAAATCTTATATTTTTACACCTTGGGTTACATTATTGGAGTTTTAGTAAGGATCCCTATTTAAAAAAAAATATATCATATAGCCTATGGTTACCCGGGGATACTGTAGCTTCCCAACAGTGAAAGAATTTTTCAAATCGGTTCATTAGTTTCGGAGCATATTCAATGCAAACAAACAAATAATCAAATCTTTCCTCTTTATAATATTAGTATAGAAGTATAGATGATGCGTCTCGTAATAATTCGTTCGTACATAAGTAAATAACTAAAACTAAGGAGCGATATTTGTGTAGTTATTCAAGGCAGGGCAATAAGCACGTAGGGTACATAATGGCACATATGTTACGGTCGTCGTCTCGGGAATCAAACCCTTGGCTTTACTTATTCAAAGGACTTGCTTTGCCGCATTACGTAGTTGGAGATGTGCAATCCATGTCCAATTTTACGATTGCAAGTAAGTGAAAGGTGCTCTTATTGCTCATGTGTCATGCAATTATTATTTACAGCGACCCACTTTTTTATACGGGGTGTAAGGGGAACACTCTCGAAGCCAAAAGAAGGCAATTGTACTCATCATTATGAACAACTTTTACTATGGGACCAACCCTGAAATCGCGAAAAATATATCATCAGCTGTTCTATAGAAAACGGTCATTGACACTCGACAAAATGTATGGAACAAGTGTTTTTTTTTTTTGCGAGAGATCTCCAACTATCTCTTTAAAAAAACCGCGCCTATCCTCCTATTCCTATAGCTGCGTGAAAGAGAAATAAATGAGCAAATATACTTTCGCATTTATAATATAACGTCCACCCACACAGTGTGTAACTGTACACTAATAAATTGTCAAAAAAAATTTATACATTATACATACAACGATAATAATTATTTAAAACTCTGGACCAATGTTCAAAAACGAATAAATTAAAACTACACAAAAACCAAACAGCGCATTTCGTCTACGAGTATATTTGGTGCAAGCTATGCATTGTATTCAATCTAAGCTATACATATAATTTTAATTAGTTTGTCGGTGTTTCTTAAATGTGACTAAAATTGCTAAAATTAGGTCAATTTTAACAATCCTAACATCCAGTACACATACTTACAACATTTCCATGCGTATTTAGTTCGTATAAAGCGGTTATCCTAGAGCTCTAAGTGTATATACCTAGCGTTATATTGAGTAATTCAATCAAAGGTCAACTGGAATGGCTTGTTTTCCGTAAGTGGTCTAGCATTGCAGCTATGTGCAAATTGTGAAATATGAACTTACTTTTTGGTTGACTTACTTGACTTAAAACACTGTTTTAAACTATCACGGTTGTTCATTAAAGTTATATGATTAACGAGTTGATTGATGAATTCCACAACCTTACCACGGTAAATATCCCGTAAATAATCATAAAACTTTACTTGACTATTTAATAAGGTGGGCCGTGTGGGCAAGAGTGCGTCCACAGTAATTTTCTATCCCGTTTATTTTCCGTCCGTTTCTAATAGTCTGCCTTGAGCCTCATGGCTACTTGGCCAGCTTGGCCAGTAAAAGGTATTGCTTTGTTAATTTCATCATCATCATCATCATCATCATCAGCCAGAAGACGTCCACTGCTGAACATAGGCCTCCCCCTTTAACCTCCACACTGAACGACAGCCTGCCTTTTGCATCCACTAACTAAGATTAACAAAGCAATACCCCTTACTACAAGGGGTATTACAACTCTAAATTTTTTTGAAGGTTACTAAGTATTTATAGTATATCTAAACATCAATCTTTACTTCGTATACCTATAGATAGGTGAGATTAAGTAAAAGTATAGGTAAAAGCTAGATGGAGTAAAACTGCTCGTTATCTGGCTCGGGGTAATGTAACTCTCATCTTGGGAATCCTTCTCGTGCATACCTATATACATGTAGAGGTACGTGCGCAGATACCATCTTTACCGGTTTGCCTGATACGTACTTAAGTATCTAATAGTATGAGCGTGAAATCGTAGATAATATATTCACAAGTAGCGTTTCTACGGAGATATTATATTTTGTATCTAAGAAAATAAGTAATAGTGGAAAATCATGTCGTGATTTCGTGATCCATAAATGGAAAAACTAACGTACCTTCTTAAAACTATTTATCAGTTCAGTAAACATAAAAAAATCAAAGACAAAACACCAACCAACTTGACAAAGACTTTTCAGTGTCTTGAAGGGTTTTAATTTTTATATATTTTCACTTGGGTCCTAACTGCAGTGCATTTTTAAGATCAGCACTTATAGATTACTAGCTGGGCCCCGCGATTTCACCCGCGTAGTGATGAAAAACTGTCATGTAGATGATGATGAAAAGGAGCCTATTATGTCACACTCCGGCCCTTGAAATATACCCATGCAAAAAATCAGGTCGATTCGTGCTCTGTCGCTGCGTGAAAGAGTAACAAACACACTTTTGCATTTATGATATGGTTAGTATTAGTATGAAGAAATAGACATAGAAGTACATAGACTTTAAAAATTTGCAAGTATATGTAATCCGGATGCCATGGGATGAGGTGCCCATTAACTCTTGTCTTGATGGGACAAAGGTTGTACTTTATAGGGAAGATCGAAGAAGGGAGCGCATTCCATTCCTTTGCAGGTCGTATTAAAAAGGAAAGGAAGAAAATACATTTTGGAAACGCTGTGTGCGGGGTTTAGCAAAATTAGCAAACTACACAATGTAAGTATGGAAATACTGATTTGATGACTTATGGCGGAACAGCACTAATGCACATTCTCCAAAATAAAGGCGACAAAATATGGACAGACAAGCTACTCTCCGTCTGCGCTGGAGGATGTGCGACCTCTTCAAGAAAAAGAGTAAAACTCTTCAATGGCTATTTAAACTAGTTTAAAATGTATTATTTCGTTTTTTTTAACTAAAATAATTATTTTTGTCTAGCTGGCATAAGCAACAACGCACTAGTCCGCGTCCACATTAAATATGGACACATTTTACAAATAATTTATAAATAACATGTATAAGTAACAATTTTTTATACGAAAGTCGTAGATTTAGTAAGTATCTAACAAGAAAATAACGCACAATCGTGAGAGCGTTCAGGTGGGTACGATAGCTTAAGTAGTTAAAGGTAATCTATTGGAAGTTGATTGGAAATGCTACGTTAGTACACACTTTCAGATATCATTTAGTAATATTGATTTGTCTTTTTATATCAAAAGTAAAATTTAGTAAGGAACTACAAGATTACACATTTATGAATAAGAAAAATAAACACTTTGGTGTTTTGTGAGATTTGATTTCTTAATTAATTAACTGGTTAAAATAGTAATTTAATCTTGTGCAGCAAACGGAACTCCAACCATTGATTCTACTGGCAGTTTTCCTAGAGTTCATTTGGCATCGTAAAGTTCACACCACATTAAGTCCTGCCGTAGTTTTGGCCCCAAGCCACAGCATTTTGTTAGAACTGGTTTTCTGCCAGATACTGTTTCTGAATGAATTATTTTTCTATTTTCATCACTTGATAGATATATTTTTTTAAATCAAGTTTGATTATAGAGTTTTTGAATAGACGCACTGAAATAATTTGAACATATCAGTCAATATTTGTTCCATGCTAGACGTAAAGCCTCTCTTGGCCTCTCTTTATAATACATGCCACAGAGCTTACTTCAACACTGTAAAGCCAATTTTTGCCCATGCAGGGCACCATATTACGCAGGCCTTCCATTAAGTTTGCCTAAACGAGTTTTCTACCCTAGAACTCACCTACTACAGCCTTTTTCAGTTATTCGGGAACTGTGGTAAGCTTTTTTTTTTGTTAAAATTTTCATGAACGTGGATTCATTGTCCTTTATTCATAATATTAAACATGTTTACATAGTCTTAATAGGGTCGAACCAGTCATAGTCACAGTCAGAGTCAAGCTAAGTAAGTCACGGTCAAGTCAAATTCATGCTCCTGTAAAGTGGTGGAGACTTTACAAGAGGCTCCAATGGAGTTTTAGAAACAACACGAAAAGACACGTTTCACCTCGTTATATCACTTGCCCACACTCGAGCACGTTTACGAGCACTTAATGAATATTAATTCACCATTTAGTACACATTAACACTCGAAAATACACAAGTTTAGGAAAATAATCCAACGAGCCGATATGTTTTTTTCCACGTTGGCGCCAAAACTCCACTGTGGTAAGCCCTTTTATTGTATAGCCACTTTAGTTTACTAGGTATCCATAAGGGATTGCTTACCATTGGGTGGCCCGTCTGCTTTTGCATAAAAAAACCTATTAATAATTTGAGCTATTTCAGTTTTCTAGCAGATCACTTCGGTACGAATAAACTTCGAGCATGGATTTGAGCATACTTATAGAGAGAATGTACTCGAGTATGTCCTAAAACTGCGACCAGATCCACCGAAGTATGAGCAGCAGTATACTATTAGTACACGGTGAACAAACTGCGATCCCCAAGCCGCCTGGCAAGCATGGGGATTATGGCAACACTTTTCTCTAAGAGGGAGGCCTTTGTTCAACAGTGGACATTTAATGACTGATGATGATAGAGAGAATACAAAATATGTACTTACCCCAAATATCCCTTTTGCTGTTGTCAGCTATTGACGATTTTTGCTTCGTGTTGTACCTACTAAGTTGATACACGAAGTTATGGTCTATCTCAACATAGCTTGTCAGAGGAGATAATTGTTCTAGAAACAATGCCTCGTTGACCCAGCTACTATAAGCTATTCCCAATGGCAGGACTCTGCGGCGTTCGAATACCAAATTCGATTACGAAATGTTGGTAAAGTTCTGCATACGGGCAGCATTACGACGGAGTAGAATGTTTCAGTTTTAACTCAATTGAGACATGAAAAACTATAATATAATCAGTTTATCACATGTTGAAACAAATTGACTTCGAATTTTATCGAGAACGTAATAGACGTTTTAGATTGTAAGTACGGCTTACTTACAAATTTTTTACACACACTAATAAACTTGTAGCGATACCAATGAACTTACTAATAGTCCACATGCAAAAAAGGGTGACATAGTGGTCTGCTGGGTAAGTTCGACTAAAGGCATCAAGTCTGATTTAGGCCAGATGCATTCGCGCTGCCACGCCATCTTATCATATCTCCCTTGCTTGTATAATCTGAGGAGCTTAATCATTACTGTTTTAAATTCTCACTAAAGGCATAACGCTGCATCTAATATTCCCACAACGGTAGACTTTATTTTATTATTTATTTGATTATTTTATTCAAAGATGTTAATAACGTGGAATGGGATCTTTGACCCTAAAATGATTCCTTGCCATTGACTATCATGCTGCTCTGAATTTCTAGTATTTTATGTAACCTGGCACACTGCCATCGCAACTTCGCATCTCTCGCCACCTCACCTTTCGAAGGGTAATTTGAAGTGATTTCATTTGAACTCAAGTCACCCAACTCAACAGTTTAATTTCGCAAAAATACAAAATTGCATCTAGAATAAAGATTTCTTTGAATTAGAACTTAGTTCATTTATCCAAGTAAGGTCAATAGTACATTGTTGTCGCAATTAGGTACAAAAAATGGCAGATTAGAGTGAAAAATATGAACCGAGGTGAAAATTGAGGCACACATAATACAATTGGATTAATGCTACCTTTCTCGAGATATTACAGAAATACTATGACATAATCTGGGCATATTTGAAATATAAATATTAATCTTCGGTAGGTACACGGATCCATAATTAGTACCTACGCCAGAAACAGTATGAGTATTATGATGAAAAAGGGTTGCCTCAAATTTTTGTATTTTTTTTGTCTTTCTTTAAAGATATAGATTCAACATTACTAATGTAACTGTACTAATATACTAATAGTAGAGCATTTCCTATTCAAGTTTCGTAACTAGCTTTCATTTGTTTTTCCGATATCCAACATTTCAAAAGCTTACTTTCACATTGTGGTGCGTCTTAAGATACGACATCAATTTGTATATACGTTAAAGCAGAGTGCTCGAGCGCTCCGTACAGAAACAACAGGGATGCGGGCTGGCAGCGTGCCACCGCCGCCGCTGACTCCGCTCTCACCACTTCACCTCAATGTTGAGGATAAAATCGTAACGTTTCGTATTTACATTCAAAATGTTGATTGATTGGTTTTGTGAACTACATTCGAGAACTACTGTTGTATATCTTGTATCTTTTACTTTGCATGGTTGACAACCTATGCGTTTGGTCAAAGCTTACTTAATCGCTCTGATGATAGAGATTTTTGAAAATAGGATGAGCTTTCTATCTTTAAGTACTCAATGTCTTAAACGGCCCTAAACGGAAAATATTTTCGCTTGTACTTTTCCGGCAAATTAGCTGCTACACCAGCACTACTCTGTGTCTCTGAAGATGTGATGCCTACAAAGTATCGCAGCTCGCGTCCCACACAAAGGGCTATCCTAACTACTAAGGCACAAGTGTCATTGGCGGTGGGTCATTGTGGGTGAACTTTCGGAACACAGGTGTGAACATTCGGAGAAATACCGACGTATGATATGACTAGCAGCCCTTCATATCAGTCGTAAAAGCCGTTAATTTTTGATATACGTTAATTAATATTTGGGATAATAAGCTAACTAGGTATAAGCTACTCCATTCCAAATTTCATATAAAAACTTTACACCGTAATGGAGTAATGGAGTAGGGAACACACAATCTTACACACACACATACACTTAGACGCACACTAACTTTTGCTATTATAATATAAGTGTAATTTAGGCTAGAGTAAGAATAATATAATAGTTTTTTTATTAAAATTAATATTCTGTCTGAAACAGTAGAGTTTGTGAAATTACGTTGTAAAGATATTCGTCAATACTGAATTTCTTATGCCTACTTAGAGTAAATAGAAGTGGAGCAGTCTAGCGGAATGTATCTGAATCATAATCAGTATGAATCAGTCTGCAGGAAATTTAATAGAATGCTTTCAGTGGATTGCTCTACGTGACAAAGGAAATTTCTTTGCGCCAGAATGTGCCCTATCATATAGCTACTATCCATGAAATGTGCAGAAATCAAGCCCTGTAAGTAGAGAGGAATCATTGATGAAATATTGACACGAAAAATCTTATCACAACTTCAGTAGAAGCTGATCACATTCAGAAAAATGTTGCCTATTTGTTTTATTGAACCAAAAAGCTCACTGCAGCTTCCGCATATTTTGTTTAACAATTTTTCTTCCATAATTTTCCACAAATTAAGTTTTGTGGAAAATTATGGAAGAAAAGTTGTTACTCACATTCAAAACTTTACTCACACTCACTAAAAATTCTTATGTTTGTATGTTTTTAGGGTTCCGTAACCAAAAGGTGTAAACGGGAGTCTATTACTAAGCTTACGCCGTTTGTCTGTTTATTAAAGAAAAAACCCATAGATGTAGCTTTCTTAGTAAAATTCGACTCGAACTTGGAACTTGAGAGTAATTAGCGAAAACATGAAGAATAATTTAATTGCGCGATTATTTTACAGATAAAAAGTTCTGGCAAAATTGTGAATTACTTTACCAAGAAAAGCTCCATTTATCCGCTAACGACCAAAGCGTATCTGGCAAACGAATGGAAGTTTCTCGGAGTCTTTCGAAAGCACGTTCCACTCGCATTTAGTGGTGTTCAAGTGACGGGAAACTAGATGACTGAATGGTAAGCGGCCGGCAGTGTGTGGCGGAGGTTCGGCCCTAACCCAATTTCTTGACACGAGGTCAATACCGCTTATCATATTGCCAACGCAGCCTTTTGTCCAATGACACCACCTATGTGATATTGTAGTAAAGATACAATAGTCCCCTACCAGCATACTCATACTCCATTCATTCTACACAAACAAGTTTTGCAAGTAAGCAGCTGTTTTCAAAAGTATTGTGATCGGTTTAAGAGAAATAAATATCTTCAGGGCAAATCGCCCAAGCTTAGAAACAAAATGCAATTCATTTTGTAGACGTCTCGACATTTTATTGATTTATACAGCTTACAGGACTTGCTGAAAAATAGAAGAGCAAATAAATAGCAAATAAAACCGAAATAATATTTATTTCGAAAATTTAACGCTCATGCTACGTAACACACATATCTATGTAAGATATGTGTGTTACGTAGCGCGCTAAAGCTTGTAGAGGTGCTACGCACTTCATAATTGTAAAAGTTTTTGCTCGTAGTAAAACTCCCTGAGTTTCTGTTGTGCATAAAATATTATATCACCATCATGCATAAATATTATAAATCACGAGGGAACGATACGAGTTCTATACAAACTTCTGATTCGAACTCCTCCACTCGAGGGAATATTATTGTGTACCTCGCTTTTAAAAAAGAACCTCGTGAACCGATGTTAATTTACTCCATTTTGTAACAACAGTGAACAGGTATTCAAAGCAGAAAAACATCTAAAATCTTCAAAAAGGTATTTGCAATTTTTCCTTATTAAACTGATGAAAAGTTAGGAAAAGGAAAATTCTTTTTAACTAGGCTTTTTAAACGGTCTTTGAGCCAGCGGACATACAAAGGCAATAATCGAGGGGCTCACAAAGGAAAATTACAAACGAGGAGTTGACCCTTCGCTTCCTTCGAAGCGGATACTATATACCTATGCATGTACTTGACCTGGATCGGTTATGCGTAGAATTTACTAACGAATTAGCATATTAGTGCAAATTTGCATGTTGTAATTTGACCAGTTAACGCGGATTAGTCTGTCACTAACACATGGTGTTTGTACGTTATAAAACGTAATAAAAATAGTAAAATCTAGTATGTTAATGTCACGCATTGGCTCGTCGAACTAATTGAATTAAATAGCTTTACGAGGTCTTTGTTTCCGTTGCATGGTTTTATTATACGGATAAATTTTCACTGCAATACTAATTTACTACATGACAATGACTAATGGTCTGACATTTTCAGACCTATTCATCAAGTGGAATGCTGAAACTAGAGATTTGTTTTGAAGTGAGCAATATCCGTTATTATTAAAAATTACAGTATGATTTATATAAAACTGGCCAAGTGCGAGTCGGGCTCGCGCACTGAGGTTCCGAACCACCCCAACATTCAATAACGAAATTACCAGTTATAACTTGGTAATGCACGGAATCTTGTCACCGAATCGCAATTGGCTATTTAAAAAAAAAAATAGTGTGTGTACTATAATCATGCCAAGTTTGACGCTTGTGCGTATTACCATTTTTACATTAGAGCTAATACAAAAATACGTTTGTTGTATGTGGACCCTTTGGTTTTTACTTGACTGTTTTATTATTTGTTAGTCAATACATTGTAACATTACATATTCTGTGAAAATTTCAACTGGCTTTCTATTACGGTTCGAAAGATACAGTCGTTATAGGTAGGACAGATAGACTGACGGACGGACAGACAGACAGACATCGTAGGCTTAGTAATAGGGTCCCGTTTTAACCCTTTGGGTACGGAACCCTAAAAAGCAAAAGTTTATGGTAAGTGTTGTTCCCAATCAACTCTGAATAAAGATGTTTGCAATAGAGGCAGCTTATTTTGCTCTTCGGGCCATGTAAACACCGAATCTCATCACCGTTGCCACTCGTTGTGGTGGTGGTACTCCAATTTCTCAACTGGCCACCACTGACCAAATAACATGCCATACATTTTCAGTGGTAAAAACTGAAGATAAATACACGTTTTATATCATACAAGAGATTATATAAGTAACGTTTATGCCGTGGCCCTAATTAGACTTTAACCCATGTCGTAGGAACCTCAGTGATTGAAAATTACATATTATTAAGGTTTATACTAAGACGTAATGTAAATCGGAAACAAAAATGTGTAAAAAACGGGGAAAAAACATTAAGACCTGCTAGGTAATTACTAGTATGAATGGTGTAAAGTAACTTTTGAGTCACAACTAAAAAAAATGCAATGAATATGTTTATAAGCTTCATGAGAAAAGTTAATGTGTGAATTATCTCATTTGATGTAGGAACACAGGAAAAACAGGAGGGTGCAGCTAGTCTAAATAAATTTAATAGCGAAATACCTCTCACTCATTCACTGGCTGTTTCATCACAAAATTTCTAAAACTATTAGACCTACGAAGCTGAAATTTCCATGTAGATCCCTTAGGAGTGTAGAGATGATGTATTGTAGGATTTTGCGGAAGGGGTCAAAAGAATATTTTTTAATAAAATTCTACGCGTACGAAGTTCCGGTCAACATCTACTTAATTAAATGCTAGTATTATAAATAACAGGTCAGTTGCCTACGTAATTATTCTACCATAATAAAATTAATGCATGTTCAACACAACTAAATAAACAACCGAGTAAGTAGAACTGTTCAAAGTTCAATGCTATGGTAAAAATAGTCGAAGACTGCGCGGGTGAGGGTCACGAGAATTTTTTAACACTAGAATAAATCAATCAATAAATGTTGGTGATTTTAGAGAATGCACTACTTTGATTCATGATAAAACTCAAGTAAAACAAACTGTTATTTATAATCAATATGATGTAATATGAATCAGGCTATTTCGTTTAAGATATGTATGTAATGCATGGTTGTTTATTCACGTGTGATAAAGCAAAGTGGTGAATTATTTACAGATATAATCATTTTGTATGAATGAGTATCATGAGTATTCCTTCGCTAGTTATAATAAGATAATGAAAATAAAATAGATAATAGTAGTTATATTAAAGGTATTTCTATAATTTATTTACATTTCATGTCAAATTTTAACTTCATATATTTGTTTTATGAGGTTTCATTGGTTATTTATATATTATGTATAATTATGTATATCTAGGCAATATTTTATTTTTTATTTTACAGGTTATTGTAAATGAATGAATTAATAAACGAATTCCGTATATTATAACGTAATTATGGTCCATAATATTTAAATGTTTTTTAATGTATGTGGGAAGCAAGCGTCGTGCCACCTGATGGCATGTGACTAAAGATACAAAGAGCCACGACGCGTCCAAAGACATGGGTGCGTCTTCGTAGATTGAACTGTCTGTACCTACATATATTATGTATATGTGTTCAGCAAACAATGTGGAATATCCCCCAAAGGTCAGGAAAACAGGCACACAGGTAAAACTAAAGCGGGCAACGCGGCCAAAGCCGTGAAAATGTGTTGTCTCACGCAACTTTCCAATTGTTTACTTTTACACGCAGGAATCGGTGTCGGCAAGTCACGGGCGTTTGCCGCAAACGTATAATTACTGCCGATACAATTTGTTAGGACGATATTGAAACTATCTAATACTCAAACTACACATTTTCACGCTAAATAGCAACCAATTAATATTTATTAATCAGATTTACATTAAAGTTATAAATGTGAAAATAGATACCTATGTTTGTTTGTTACCTTTACGCAACTTGAAAAACGCTTTTTATTACACCATGCTTACACCAATTTTGGTGAATGATAAAAATGTGTGTTTGTTTGTTTGTTTGTATTGAATAGGCTCCAAACCTACTGAACCGATTTGAAAAATTCTTTCACTGACGGGAAGCTACACTATCCCCGGGTGACATAGGCTATAATCTATACCCGTGCGAAACTGGGGCGGACCGCTAGTAATAATATTATAAAGAGGAAAGATTTGATTGTTTGTTTGTTTGCATTGAATAGGCTCCGAAACTACTGAACTGATTTGAAAAATTCTTTCACTGACGGGAAGCTACACTATCCCCGGGTGACATAGGCTATAATGTATACCCGTGCGAAGCTGGGGCGGACCGCTAGTAAGTTATATACGAGAGACGTGGTGCGGGTGCGTCGTTTCTCCGCCTGAAGGATGCTGCTAGGAAGCATTACCACCGTTCGCTTTTTTTGTCTGAATCAGCCCGAGGAATTACACAAGTTTAATTTCGAGCAAAAGCGGAAAATCATGACCATTGTCGGAAAAATATAAGCGAAGCTACAGTCCAAGTACCGTTCTTTATCGATCGTCGAATCCGATAAAATGCCATAGAATCGATCATGGCAAGTACTGATCAAATGGAGTTTCATCGAATTCGTCGATCTCAACTGTCAAATTTGACGATCGATTAAGAAAGGTACTAGCACTGCTAGATAGAAATAACATAGGCGAAGTGTAGGTATGTTGATAGGTAGGTACATACTTAACTGTAAGTAGATTTATGAATTATTCGTAAATATTATATTTTCAACTCAAAATGCAATATAGGTACATACCATTTGAAAAAGCTTGTACTGTAATTATCAAACGGCAGCACTCGGACAAGCTTTAAGCTCCTTTAATTTACTTATTTTAGCATCTGTTAAAACCTTCTGCTGCCACAAAATTATAGGTACCTAAAAACTCTGCGAAATTACATTTACACAGCAATAACAGAAGCAGGGGCTTGCAATTAAGCTTAGCCATAAAATTATAGCAGGTGTTTGTTTAACCGGCCTTGTACAGTGATGAGTTGAAGTGGCAATGGGCAGGCCACATCGCTCGAAGAACCGATAACCGATGGAGAAGAAAGTTCTTGAGTGGAGACCACGAACCGGAAGACGCAGCGTAGGTACATCCACTAGATGGACCGACGACATAGTGAGAGTCGCTGGCATCCAGTGGATGCAAAAGGCAGGCTGTCGTTCAGTGTGGAGGTTAAAGGGGGAGGCCTATGTTCAGCAGTGGACGTCTTCTGGCTGATGATGAAGATGATGTACAGTGATACTTCTTTAAATTATTTCATGCAGTCAGGCTGGATGGTATTCGGTTTCCTTTTCCATTTTGCATATAGAAGGTTCTTATCCCATTAAATACTGAAGTTGTGGGAAAAGGCTATGATAGCGACGTAACAACGGCAAGCAGTTCTAAGAACAGATATAAGCTATAAGATTATATGAAAGGCGAATACAGCTTACATACCACCAGCAAACCAGCAGTTCTGATTATTGTTGGTCCACTCGGTAGAAAAACACTAGATAAGATTGGCACAAGGCGGGAATTAGAAAAATTTTCAACCTATTTAAAAAAAAGTTTCAAAGGAGATTAGTACTATTATCGTTCGTGTTTAAATGTCTACATGTTTTACACTTCTTCTACGCTAAACCATTTAAGGCAAAAACTGTATGTACGGCACAATTACATACACATAATTACAACCTCGACGGATGGTTCAAGTCAAACGGACTAGCGCTGAACAGGGACAAGACCTGCTTTATGGCCTTCAATCTCAACGGCCACATGACAAAAACGTATTCGGTAGCAATAGGTCAAACTGCTCTCCAACAGGTCCCCTGTACCAAACTGCTAGGCTTCCACCTAGATAGCGCATTGACGTGGGAGACACATG
The DNA here is from genome assembly GCA_932305915.1 of Agriopis marginaria. Classification (NCBI taxonomy): domain Eukaryota; kingdom Metazoa; phylum Arthropoda; class Insecta; order Lepidoptera; family Geometridae; genus Agriopis; species Agriopis marginaria. The sequence continues at coordinate 10,320,868 of OW029918.1, forward strand.
TGGAGGAGCTGTGCAAGAAGCTCGCGGGCTCGTGTTTCGCCCTCAGGCGGCTTGCGAGCACTGCCACTCGCAGCGTCGTTCGCACGTGCTACTTCGCAACTGTCCACAGCGTCATCACGTACGGGTTGGAGCTGTGGGGCCGTGCTGCCGATCGTAATAGAGCTTTTGCGATGCAAAAGCGAGCCGTTCGTGCCATATGCGGGGTACAAAGTGACGTCTCCTGCTTTGAACTGTTTCGAGAGCTTCAGATATTGCCACTGCCCTGTGAACTAATATACCAGGTTGCCCTGTTCACTCACACACACCTCGATGCATTTCAGCGCAGGGGCGTGCATAGTACGATGAATCTGCGGAGCAACGTGAAGAAAGCGCAATTAGTAACGCCATCGCACCGGCTCGTCAAATCAGAGAGATCAGTGTACATCCTAGGGCCCGCGATCTACAACCGCTTACCTGCTTCCATCCGGGATGCACCATCCACCGCGTGCTTTAAGACTAAGCTTAGAGCCTGGCTACTAGAATTATTATTTTATAAGATTGAGGATTTTTTTAAAGAATAAGAGACTTAAGATTAGAAGAATTAATTTGACATATGAAATACTGACATAATATATTGTAACACATTTTTGCTCATAATATTTTTAATTGAATAGGATTATTTAATTTGAATTATGTACACATGATAATATTATTAACATATACTGTTTATATAAGTTTATATACATCGATGTAGAAAGTGTACTGGAGGAATTTGACTTGTAACTATGGAGTTATTAATAAAGAATTGTATTGTATTGTATTGTATTGTATTGTACAAATTTTTCACGCACACAAAAAAACTTGTAGCAACAACAATAAACTAATTTAAAAATGGACGGAAAGGTCGTCTGCAGGATAATTTTAACTAAAGCCCTGATTAGGCCAGAGGTCTTTGCACCCGCCACGCCATCTTACCATATCTCCCTTGTTTGTTTGATTGAACACAATTTCACAGTACAGTGGGATTTACAGTATACCTACTATTGGATCATCACACCAGAACTTTTATTCGTTGAACATTTCTAATTTCATACATAGTTACGATTGGATATTTTGCATTGTGAGTCAGTGTCGTTGGAACTTGCCATTTTGTTGCCACAATGGTCGCATCGTCACCTCGTTTCCGTTCTGTGGCTTTCAGAATATAATTCTAATTCAAGATCGTGCATAAAGATATTTTTACGACTGCGTTTTTCTACTGATTGGCTGCGGACATTCTCTCATGACGAATGGGCTACTTTTTCTTTCGAACTGCCTCCAGACTCTGCAGTGACACTTTGGAAATTAGTTTTGTGGTATGAATAATGAGTGTTCTTATTTACGTTAGACTGCAAATTGGCCTGTTTCGTTTAAGAAAACTTAATAATTTGTTAGTAATTGGACATTTGCAGTTGCAGTTAAAGCCACCTGTTTCCTAATAAGGTTTTAGACTTATTTAGAAATGGTACTTGGCATGAGAGTTTTAGATTGAGAGGCAATGTTTCTAGTGTAATAATAGACATAAAGAGATTTAATATCTAATGCTAGGGTTATGAGCACAATGCATTGCCGCCGCCTTGAACAGTTGAAGGTCTGGGTGGTGCTGAACTGATGAGCAAGCGTGACGTTTACAATCAGGCAAGTGACCTGCTGGTCTCGTCATTAAGTTGCATATATAGATAAAACAGTTTTACAGTGTCGCCTTTCTCATAGAAATAATAGAAACAAAAGAAGAAAAGAAACTGTTTACTAAATTTAAATATTTTATTTATATTACACGGAAATTACTCACGTAAGATTAAGCCGGTTACTCCGACTATAGTTTCAACCGCATTAGGCGGTCTTTTTCAAAGTCCCGTTTCAAAGTTTTTCCCAGTGCAAAGCGAGACGCAGCCGCGCGCGTGCACTCAACTTGAAAAAGATCGGCTAATGCGGTTGTAACTATAGTCGGAGTAACCGGCTTAACATTACGTGAGTAATTCCCGTGTAATATAAATAAAATGTGTGAAAACCACGTCAGTTTCAATAATAAAATATTATAAATATTATTAGGACTTATCACGTACTATTGTTTTTATCTCAATTAAATAATGCGCGATAAGTTCCGATAGATATAAAAATATATGTTATTAAATAATAATAAAGAAGAATAGGTGAATAGGCGATGGTGGTGATATTGAGAGTATTTGGGAGAGAATAAGTGTTATTACCTATTGCGAATAGTTATATCAAAGACTAAATCAACTAATGTATATCAGTTTGGTTTCTCCGTGTTAATAACTACGTATCAAAATTTTAATATACACAACTTAAAAAACAGAAAATTTACGAAAACTTAAAATATTAGCTAAAATCTAAACATTAAAATAACCAAATAAATAAAAAATACCACATGTGGAGGGAAAGGCCACCAGAATGCTGGCGGCATTCCCACGTTGAATGGCAATGCTCAATTTCTGTGCGTCAAAGTCAGCATTCTGGACACCCGCAGCCCTGCCAAGTGCCGATAACTAGTAGCCGTTTACTAGTAGCCATTGAAGAGTTCCATTATCCATACCCCTTCTATATCATCAGATCAGCTCGATGGTAACAAATAATTTTATTGCCACCTGGATTATAATAGAAAATTTCAAATCGATATGGTCAGACTGATGGCCGAGGCAAGAAATAAAGTCGTCCGTCGTCGTAAGTAAGCTGTAAGATGGCTCGACGATATTTTCACCATTGCGGGTCGAATCTGTACTTGAATGACACAGGACCGAGGCAGACGTCATAGCAAGAGAGGGGCTATCTATACTCAGCAGTGAGCTATGAAAGGCTACGGGTGGTGATCATGATGATTCACATAATATACAAATAAGACATCATCATAATATACAAATAAGAATTCTAAAAGTGTCGGCGAATCAACGATGTTGCGTGAACTAAAGAAACGGAAAAGAGCAAAACGATACTTCCTTCCTCAGGCGCCAGTACACGATTTCCTAATTTTGATAGAGCCGGCGTGATATTAAGTTAACTGTACCGAATATTTCACGTAACAGTTTCAACATTTCCTTTTCATTTATTTCAATATACGAACATGATTTCGCAACACGAGAATTAAAAAAAAAAAAAATCTACTCAACAGCACTGTTTTATATTATAAATAGATACTTAGAAAGATACACAACCTGATACACAAGGTAGGGCTGTCGCGGCTGCCAATTCGGCAGAGCAACACAAACGGCACAAATGCTAACCTCGGCAGTGATGGTTACAAATTTGAGGCGTTTGGGGATCGAGACATTGGGCGTTTGGGGACTGGGAAACTCACCTCATTTTCAAAAATATTTCAGAGCGCCTGCTTAATGCGACGAGTGACCAAAATACTAGCGTATTTCTGGCTCAACGCATAAACACGCTGCTAACTGATAGAAGGCTTGATCATTTGGTCTGTTTGTTTTTTACCTTCAACGGTCTATGGGCAGTCTAACTGTTATTGTGTTGTAGCTTGTTTTTGATTACTTATTAAGGCACTTGCCCTATTTAAGAAAATTAAAAAGTATTCGGTAAATATTGGACATAAATTATACAACGAATACGAGTAGGACACTACGAAAAAGGAAATAATTCAGAACTCTAAAACAACCCCAGTCAAAATAAAACTCGTATATGTACCTGAGAAACAGAACATTGCAAACTACGACGTAAATTTCGGTGAAAATTTACGATGATAACCTCGTAGAGTCGTAAAAAGCTGTATTTGCGGTGGCTTATATGACCGGAAAGGCGGCTGCGTTGCGTGAGTCGCAGGTCTTAGCGGAAAAGGCCGGCCGCCGCCGCACTTGTCACCGCAACCTATGTTGGTAACTATGGTATGTTATTTTGGCATGTATACTTTGTTGTAACTGACATATGGGAAAGAAATACAGAGAGCCGTATGCATTGAAATAGCCCGAGCTGCATATTCAAATATGCAAAAAGGTCTGTGTAGTCGACAACTTTCCATTGAACTACGAACCATGCTCCTCCATTGCTACATTTTGCCCGTTGTACTGTATGGATGTGAAGCGTGGACCATGAAAACAGAACTCCAAAAAAGGTTGAAGCAGTTGAGATGTGGTCTTGCCGCCGCGGCACATACTTCGCATCAGTTGGATGGATAAAGTTACCAACGAAGAGGTCTTGAACCGAATGAGGAAGAAACTGGAACTTATCCGGACCATTAAACAGCGAAAGGTCGCATACCTCGGACATGTACCTGTATTTTCTCCATGAGAATGGGACAAGACCGGTATTTTCTCCTGGAGACCATCATGATGGGACAAAATATCCAGGAAGCGTAAGGTTGGAAGACGCAAGATGTCGAGGCTCCGTAATAGCAGTGAGTGGAGGGAATTAAGACGGTAGAACTGGGGCCTTACGGACAACAGCTATTGCGGCACTTAATCCGCTCAGTTGGAAAATCACACGAACGCGAACCTTATCGCGCCCAGATATGGTTTGCGGTCGCCTGCGGTTGCGTTTGCGGTTTTTGCCGCAATAGTAGTTTTCCGTAAGACCCCTGTTCAGACTTAAGCTTGACTAGAAAAATTTTAAGAAGCTATCTGCCGACCATCGTCAATGGAGAGGCACTGAGAGAAGAAGATTTTTATTAAGCAATGGACGAACTGGTCAGTTTTTGGTTGGGTGACCACGAGTAGCATTTACAGCTGAGCGCTACCGTAGGTCGAATTACACGTTAAATAGTCCTGGTTGTTTGTCTTTCGGGTGGCCTGATAACTGGCTATCGAACTCACCCTACAGACGACCTTCCCGCCCTTTTTGCATGTAGACTATTATTTAGTTCATTGGTGTCGCTACGAGTTTCTTAGTGTACGTGAAAAAACAGTAAAGAAAGTCATACTTTCAGTACTTTTAACCGACTTCGACAAAGGTGGAAGGTTCTCAATTCGGCCCATATTTTTTTGCGTTAAGCGGTTTAGTGGTATATTGAATTAATGACAAATGAAATATGTATGTAACACGGAGATATTTAAACACGAACGATAGTTCTGTTATACTAAGGCATATCTCCCTTGTTTGTCTTATCTGAGGTCACCTTACCAAATTTTGTTATATTACTTGTAGCGCCTCGCGGTTTTTCTCGCTATCCTTTAGAACTATGGATTATTCCGGGATAAAAAGTGCATTATAAGAGCTTGCTTCTTGCCAAATTTCATGATTCTAGGTCAACGGGAAGTAACCTATGGGTTTTGATTCCCTTGTGAAATCGCAAAATATGCGGAAAAAAATTACAGCTAAAAGAAACCGTAGATTTGAGTATTTGATATAAATTTCAACTTGATACCTCCACGTGTTCTTGAGAAAAAATGTCTTGACAGACGGACAGACGGACAACAAAGTGATCCTATAAGGGTTCCGTTTTTTCCTTTTGAGGTACGGAACCCTAAAAACGATAGACTAGCAATCGGCGCATCAGCATGCGCCGTTGTTCAAGACTAAGAAAAACCATAATATGAGAAAGTTTAAATGGTAGTCAGCGTAATTATTTGAATATCATTAGATTTTCAACGGTATCTGAGGATTATGCGCTTATCCGCAAAAAAAATAATTCATGATAAGGCAGAAGGACCAGCGCCTAGCTATGTTTATACGACCACTGTGGAAAAGAATTTCATCTCAACATGTAGGTCATGCCGTTAGCTTAGAATCCTTTCGGGTGGCAGCCTGCGTGTGACTTCTAGCTCTAGACTTGTTTGATAGTTCGTTCAAACTATCTTTATGATCGATCATTAACTATCACATACTGTTCGAGCTTCGCAATTCGTACGAAACATTGTGATGGGGCTTATGAAACAAGTAGAGCCGTTTCATGAGAACTGTAGAATTACTCGAATTTAATTCGCGCGGGAGTGGGAAAGGGCGGATCTCCCTCCCCCTGAAATTATTCATTAACTTGAGAGAGCACTCGCGGGCCGCTTTGTACGTACATGATCTCCGTTTGTGGCTGGTTAACGATATTACCCGCTTTGAATCAGCCGATGGCCGCTGGAGCCCGTTTGTAATAATGTACCTAAGTGAACTCAACAAGCTGTGTTCGGGGAAATTTCAGCTTTTGTTTTTTTAGCGTTTATCTTTTTTTACAAGCGTTTATTTTACTTGCAATGTTTGTTAGTTTAGTTTCGTTTAGGTAAAATTTTGCAAACTAAATTAGAACCAGTTGCTCTTAACCGATTCTGCTGAAATTTTGCATGCACCTTTAGTTCTGTATTTATGCAATACCCAATATTGTAATATGGTTAAAATGGTCGCCGCCACAAGATATAAGGCATATGGTGTATCTATATTTTTTGTCCACCCTGTTAATATGGGTATCAAATGAAAGAGCTTGAAGAGGAGGAAACTACCAAGAAAAGTATATTTTCCTGTCATCATCCAAATTTTTCAATTACTTTTTCGCAACCAATCGAAGTTTTGGTTGGTCTTATCTGTGATCATTTGTTGCAGATAGCAGACGTCCCCACAGGACGAGCGTCTCACAACAATGGAGCTCATCACTTTGCGTCTATTTCCACGCATCTAACTAAAAGGTAACTTCAAAATATTTTGTTTATTCATGTTAGTATCGAGGAAAATACCTTCGATAAATAAAACGGTCAAAGTTAAGGAAGTGAAAGGGTTGGACGTGCCATCCGTGTAAATCGTACTCCGTGTAAATCTCTGATAAAATATCATATAACTTAAGAAGATTTCCGTAAGATATTCTGGCCTTCTTTGTGGCCCTGCCTGGGGTAGATCTGCGGGTTCCCGAACCCCCATCAAGCACGGATATTGTATAAAAGTTTGACGTCTACAGATAGAATATAAAAGGCGATAGGTACGTGACCCGGCATTAGACATCTGATGCGTGCTGCCGGCAAGCGGCGGCCCGCGCGATCTCGACGCGATCGATAACTTTGAGAAATAGCTAGTTTGTGTCGTCTGCCTCGCTAACAATAATGATTAGCTTCAATCGAAAAACTTCGAAAGCTTTAAAATCGATGTTCTTGAGTATAATAGGCAATCACACTTATATTTTGAGAGCGGAAGTTTGTGTGTTTGTCAGTGAGTATATATTTGTTGCCATCCAGTAAATAGATTTGGATAAAGTTTCATGTTGAAAATAGATTGATACATTTATCCTGGAAAATTTCAGGTTCCTGTAGAATAGGAAAACCAAGAGGGTGCTGCAATAGCTAGCCATAAACAAAAACGAAAACGTTTAAACGTTTTTTCAGGTAATCAAATTATGTTTTTCCTCTTTTAGAAATGGAAGGTTAAATGCCTGTATTGTATACAGGCATAGAGAAATATACTATACTAGATACAGGTTATGTATAAAACTCAAAGAACATCGATAAAATCAAATCACTAAAAGTTTTACTCAATAAAGTTGACAAGGAATATGTAACAAGCCCGTATTCGCGACACCACTCTTGATCGAGACGGCGCAAAGTATCCGTTGCTGTCATCGGCTTATATAGTAAGATGGCTAATATTTTTTTGCTGCTTATGCTCAGTACTGCGCACCAGTGTCAAGACAGTCATTCGCCAATTTCGTTGGAAAATGGCCGTAGCCTGTTGCGTCATTCTTAAGAGCAATCATAAATGGGCACAAATAATTATATTAAATACATGAAGGCACACATGCGACATAGTTAAATGAGATATCGACAGACAGCGCACATTTTTCAAGTACAAACATGGACGCAGTGTACGGATCTTCCCCTCTTGATATTTAGTTCCATGGTCGCTGTATATGGCCAACGTCATAAAGTATGTAGTTACGATAAGATGATACGTAGGCGCTTCCTGTTTCTGGGGCAATCGATTTATTAGCTCGCCTTATGTAGGGTTTTCTATAAGTCGTTACGGATTATCTTGGTACAGCGACTATAGTGCGAGAGCCAGTTACGTGAAAAATCGTTTCTATTGAGTCACTTACAAAGACATAGTCGACCTTTATAAAAAGTCGCTTAGTTCCTTCGGGATGGAACTTTTAGTAATTTTTAGACGAATTACTATGTGAGCTCTACCGGATTCATCCATAGATAGTCCGTAGGGAAAAAAATCAAAGCTAAAGCTTAATCAGAGTAATTTGTTATTATGCTCAAAGACGCAAGTATTGTGCTTAACGCGTTTTTTTGTATGCTTTTATATGTAGATTCTTTTAAATTCTGGGATATGTTCAGTACAATATGGTGACTAGCTCACATATATACACAGGTACATGTAATCATTGTAGCGTTGAAACATATTTTTTGGCAAACCCTCCATGTTATCGTTGAATAGGTCATCAGTTTTGAACCAGTTGTACCGATTGTTATCCACCAAAAATAATGTCATCCTTTTTGTTACAATTTGTTTTTACAAGCTTTTAAACTTGCTTTGTCATGAGTCAAATGTTGCAACTAAATTTTAAAACAGTTATCCTCAACCGATTAAACAGAAATTTTGCATTCACGTTTAGTTTGAATAACAGTGGCGTCGATTCTGTCATACTCAGTAAACTAAACTAATCTGACGAAAGGACTAAAATTATCTGCCTCTCTTTTCATTTTAATATGTGAGTAGCAATTCTACTATGGGATCAATAATAAAATCGCGAAAAAAATGCTGTCACCATGGAACAGCTGATCTCAGGGTTGGTCCTATAGTAAAAGTTGATCATAATGATGAATGAAATACAATGACCTCCTTTCGGCTTGTACAATCTAGGTATATGCGTTACCATGTGGAAAAAACGCATTCCATATGAAGTATATGACATCATGTTCAGGTGACAGGCTCTCGGCCTGTATATATAAGCAGTAAGAGGATCAAGTGGTATTAGCGTTTGATGAGCCAATACGAGGGATAGGAGATAATCGGGGACTGGACTCGATTTTACTCCTTTGTAATGACAAGGTGTCATTTAGCCGACTTTAGCCGAAACTCGAGATGGGTTCACGAAGTTTACGATGGCGATAAGGCACGAACTTCAATGGTACCTAGTATAAGTGTAGGTATACAAGTGTAGGTAGCTGAGTGTAGATAGCTGTAAGAAGATTGCTTCTTATCCGAACGCGACCTCGGAATTTCGAGCGCACTTACCTACATTACCTTCGACCCCGCAAAGTTCTTATGACGTTTGAATGTTTGTTCGGGTACTCGATGAAAATAGTTATGGATAAGAGGAAAGCTTCTTGAGTACATATCGTAAAAGAAAAATGTGTACCTACTAACATTACATACATTATTTATTCGTACAGTTATAAAAATGGCGTAAAAGAAACAAACCTATTTGTATTATAAATTAAGTAATTTTATGTAATTAACTCAGAATTTACTGTTATTACCTCTAAGCGGGTCGGTAAAAAGTACGTAGCTACTACGTACACTAAATTCCGGAACTGGAGACGTAAGTTAAACAGTAAACTTTACGTGTACTTGTGCGGTTTATCATAAACTAGCTACACCCTGCTGTTTCACCTGCGTAGATATTTCCTCAGGAACCTTAAGGTTTCCGGGACAAAGGATCACTCTCCGGCTTTCCAACTATATCTATGCAAAAAATCACGTTAATCCGTTGCTCTGTGCCTGCGTGAAAGAGGATTAAAAAAACAACAAACAAACACACATTCGCATATTCAATATTATAGTAAACGCATTACCATCTGAGTCGTCAGGTCATAAATCATTGCTCATCTCATCTCGCTCGCACCCACATGTCATACCTATCTATCTCGCTTGCACTTACAGATCTTATGGTGTGACGTTTATTGCTCGACGACTCAGTTGGTAACGCGGTGACTATAGTATGTAATAGTCGTAGCACCGGGCCTACGGCGTAGCCGTCATGCTACGAGGTCTATTTACCGTACTAGTCCAGTGTAGTAAACACGCTACAAATATGCCAAGTTACAAAAAGTGCTTTACAACACATGAATGGATATATGACAGACTAGCGGTTCGCCCCAGCTCCGCACGAGTATAGTTATATAGCCTATTAAAATAGCCTATATTAATCAGTGATAATGTAGCATTCAAATGGTAAAAGAATTTTTAAAATCGGTCCAGTACTTTTTGAGCCAATTCGTTACAAACATACTTACATACAAATCTTTCCTCTTTATAATATTGTATAGATATCGGCTGAGTTAGAGAAAAAAACATAGTGGGATGCACAGATTTTTTTTTCACTTCTGTGGTGGGATGAGACTTAGGATGAATATGGAACAACCCCATTTCGATGATCAAGCCAAACGGCAGCCTTTAATGAATTAAAAAAGTAACACAGAGTAGGAACTAAAGAATATGATTATGATTATATGATAAAAAAAAAAATATAGTTTGCAAATGAAATAATACCCCATAAACAATTCAATATGTGTACAAGGCCTACTCTTAGTTTTCATAATTATTGGAGGGCAGCCACGGGCGTGACCGCACGGTGGCAGACACAGCCATTATGATTGATTTTCTCTTCACACGAAGGCATTTTGTCGAATCCTCTGTTATCCGACCTAGTACTGGAACAGTCATTTGTTTCCCTCCATAACAATCCAAAGTTTCGTTTGTTCTACAACTTGTGGCATGTATTGTGATGTTCGTATTCACATCAAAAATGCGTAGGCTGGATACGTGTTTTCATGTTGTTTATTTTACGAGCTTTTTATGTAAAGTACCTGGCTAGATGGTCGTGAATCGCGTGACGGAACGACGCGGCAGGTGGAGCGGCGCGCGACGTGGCGTGAACGGCGCGCGCTCGCTGCGGTTGGAGTACAACTTGGCAAAATATGTAGAAAATAAGAGTTTTTTTTAATTTGATTAGGCTTGGCGTTGATCCGTCATATCGCCTGATGCTAAGCGATGATTTGAAGACAACCTAGATTGTAACTATCGGGGAACACCCATTAAATAATCTTATTGCTACACTGAAATAATTGGTAATCCTTATTGAACACTTTTCAGTAGAAAATCCCATGGATTAACTAATAATTAAGATTATATATATATATGCGAAAGTGTGTTTGTTTGTTAGTTCTTCTTTGACAAGGCAACGAGTCGACAAGATTTTTTTCATAATTATACTTAGATAGTTTGGGAGCCGAAGAGACACATAGGATACTTTTTATCCCGGAAAATTGTACGGTTCCATCCGGGTGAAACCGGTCTTTGGAATGCGCTGACTGAATGGGTGGTCCCCGATTGTTACAATTTTGGTTCCTTCAAATCACGAGTAAATCGGTTTCTTCTAGGCAAGATTGCTCCATCGTAGGCCGCATCATCGCTTAATATCAGGCGAGTTGGAGGTCAAACGCAAGGCTATTTTTAAATAATAATTAAAAAAAAACACAAGGCGCAGCAAACAACACATATTTTTATTGAAGTTATAATTCTTATGCGACTTGCAACAAGGTTGCGTTAAACGTTTAACGCTACCATGGAGGGAGAATTTTTCTCTCTCGTATGGTTTCGAAATGCGTATCCTTTTTTCGCGCTGCGACTAGCAGACTCGGTAGTGTAATGGTGTCGCTAATGGATTGAGAAGCCTAAGGAGCAAGGTTCGAATCTCGAGAAAAGCAAGTTTTTAAATTGTTGATAATTTTGCCCTAGTTATAATTTTAGGGTTCCTTGTTGAAGTATAACTTCTTCCACGCGGAGGGACTCCACGCACAATTTTTTTTATTCTGGCCTTTAATAGATAAAGCCAATATTGTCAATGAAAAGAATCATCAAAAACAGACTGTTCTGTAAAAAGTTATGCGTCGTCACATAAGAAAATGCGTCATTAGAGAACCTTCTCCTTTTTTCATCGGTTAAACAGTGTTTGTTCCGTTTCTAGACTTTTAGGCAAGCTGTACTTGTACCTACCACAATGCAGGGTGCAGTGCGCCACCACCCGGCACACTTTGCTCTACTAATTTATAGTTCATACGTCACCGCCTCCCTTATCGGGTTTCCGGTGGCGTGTGCGCTGCGGCCATTCTGCAAACGTAATCTATGCAAGCGCTGCAGGTAAACGAACCCGTTTAACATTCAAAAACACTTTACAGCGCTCGACTGTAGGTGAAACTATCATTGACATTGTCTGGGTAACGAGAGCCGAGGAGTGGCTGCTTATTTAAATTTTAAAAAAGAGGTATATTATTGCGACGAAAAAACGATTGTTTGTTCTGTTGGATATTAACAAACTGCCCGTGTTTTCAAAACTTATTAATAATTTTGAATGGGAACAAACTTCTATAAGTGAGCTAAACGCAATTACCCGACAACAGCAAAGCTAAAACAGGGTATTGTAGTAAGCAAGTATATAGTTATGTATATGTTTGTATGTGCTAACACGAGTGCATTAATTACTCACTTTAGCGAGGTGCGTAAACTACTTTTCTTTCAACTACCAATCTACCTACCGTGATAAAATATACCTACTCAAAATAAAAACTCAAGTTAATGAAAACAAAGTTTAATTCATCTTCTCCTCAAACATTTAAAACTTACAATTATTTTCACCAAGTCGGTTTTATTACAAAACAAGTAATACAATAAGTACAGTTTTATTTTATTATTTATAAAAACTGTGCAACAATGACATTTCATATAACATTTCTGCACTGTTTTGGTTCTGAGCAACAAATACGTCCTTTGTGATCGGTTTTGTAGTGATTAAAGATAAGATTACTAAGTAGTTGAAAGAAAAACTCTTTTCATGGATTTTATTGCGTGTATTTGACATTATTTATTTCCTGATGTTTGAACACTTTGCAATGTCCGTAGTCCAAGGACGCTTCATAACCTACGAGTTATATGAAACGTCCTTGCCGTAGTCATGCACAGATATACTGAAAAGTGTCCGTAACGTCAGTTATTAAAATAATGTAAAATACACGCGATAAAATCAGTTAAAACTGTCTTAATTTCAATGTGTAGGTAATCAAATATGTAATTAGATATAAAAGAACACGTCTGTTTCCATACTGAAATTAGGATAATAGTATGAAATATTGTTGTCAGGTTTTAAACTTTTATTTTTACATAGGAACTTGTCTGCATTATGCCTTCAAATATCCAGTAGCATTCAGAATTAAGCTCGTAGCTCGTGAAACGAGTATCGTGCAGGTATTTTTGCCTCTTTTTGTAGATAGCGCATGGATGAAGCGATTACCCTACTTTAACTTTTGATTGCAAAACAAGTAGAGTATACGGTCCTACAGAAAGGACTTATCTTTTTATTAAACATGTTAGATGTTATCGTAACCAACAGGCGAGAAATTAATTAGAGACGTTACGCTCGTTTGCTGCGGTAATTAATACGAAGGCCCCGAGCAAACATCGATAAAGTAACGTTACGGAGCGTTACGCACTTCAATAGCTCGCATTTATTACGCAGCTTAGGAATATTGTGTTTTTGTAACGCTAGTTGTGCTTCCTTCATCACTTCATTATCATCATCATCTTCATTTCAGTCTGAAGATGTCATTGCTGGACATAGGCCTCCCCAAAAAGGCCGGTTGGAAGTGGCCTGCATCCAGCGTTTCCCTGCGGTCTCTTTTAGGTCGCCTGTTCATCACTTACTATCTCACAATTATTCACAAAAACGTGACATACAATTTAAGTGATTGAAAACTTTAAGAGCAAACTAGACTTACACTAGATGTGCCCCGCGGTTTCACCCGCTATCTCACTGGAATAGTTTTTTTTTATTGGGATAAAAGTAGTCTACATTCCAAATCTGTTTAGCCGTTTCACCGTGAAGAAGTAACATAACTCACAAACTTTCGCATTTATAATATTAGTGTGATAGTGCCTATAATGCTAACCGATATGGCTCAGTGGTAGCTCATCTGTCTTTATAAAATTTACGACTGGCAGGATTCGATCCAGAGCTCATTTTTTGAATGGCTCGTATATTATTTTGCACGAGAATGTCATGAGAAATGAACCCAGACTTTCGATCGAAATCCCAAACACAAGTCAAAGTTTTGAAATAACCCATAACGCAAGGAGTGGTTTAAACCATTCGAATTTTATTTCATTCAATAGAAAATGTTCAAGGTATAGTCGTGCGAAATATCATAAGAGCGATTCAAAAATTTAGCTCTTGTGCAATGCGGGTAAACGCCCGAGCGTTTTAAACCTATTACGCCCCAGCATAACATAAAGAAAGGCTCTCTCCCAGAGTCCCAGCAGTGGGAACATGATAGGATGAAATGATGATGATAACATAAAGATGATAGATCTACAATACAATATTGGTAACGAGGCATTAACTTAATGTTCTCAGATTCGGTATAGCGAAAAAATCGATTACAAAAATCATATACGAATAAGGTCCGTTTTATCCAATGATGTTATTTATAATTATAAACTGAGTTAACTAGCTTGAGTGAACAGAGACCTTCCTTTGTCCGGCGACGACGCAAACGTTCTTTTGTTCACGATTTTGTAGTATGAAAAATAATCAAAAATCCCAGGGGTCTTATATCTCTGTGATCTTTTAACCTACTCAGTTATAGAAATAAAGTCCGTAAGCTATATGGGGTATATGCATATACGATATTTTGAGATATAGCAGAGTTTCCCGAAGGAGATAATGCACATAACTTTGGAGTACAAAATCTTGACAAGTTTGTCTTTTTAACCGACTTCAGGAGGCAGGTTCTCAATTCGGTCCGATACATCATGTTTTGGCGCTTTTTTAATGAGTGACGTCTCTATTAGTAAAACCTCATTGGTTTATCCATATTCAACGTACCATTGTTATCTTAAGCTCAACTATTAGACTCTCAAAACTCGAGCAGCACGAACTATCCTAATAAGACAACAATGCACGTATGCCAAGTAGAATTTAATTCGCTGCACGGCAAGCATCTGTCAAGCGGCAGTTCTCAGAAACTTCACGCTACGCTGGGTAGACTAGACGTGCATAAATATAATTATTAGTAGAGGCTAGAGCGAGTGTCTGAGAGTCTCGCAAAATGTCAGACACCTATTAAATACTATTATATGTTACTTCATGCGACGCGATTTTTCTTTCTTCTTGTATATTTACGTACTGAAGCTGAGTGCCAGGCTTCAACACCTATTAAATCGCGTAGAATAAAGTGATTTAAATATGTAATAGTGATCAAACTATAAATATTTGGGTAAGTTCATATGACCAATTTTTCTCAACAAAAATATTAACCTCAAACATAATATTAAGACAAATATAATACTAACGACTTAACTAAAAATGTACTTCAAACGATTATGAGTTAAAACGAACATGAAAAAAGGTTTAGTTGACATTGGACCTATTCGCAAAATGACATATAGTCTTATAAGGACCTGTTCGCAATATGCCTAATTCGGGAAATGCCCTATTCGTACAAAGACTCATTCGTAACAAGTCTTATTCTTAAAACAACTTATTCTTAAAGGGATACTTACTTCTTTGGAAAACAGCTCAGAACTCCTACATCACTGGACATATTGTGAAAACACAGACAGACAGCAAACACCGTGCTGCTTTCAAATAAAAATAGGATCCAAATAGGCCCAGCAGCTTTAGAAAAATTGTAACAGACTTACTCATATACCCAGACAGACACACGACATCTTTCACTAATCACAAATCATTAATCCGTTCCGTGGAGGGTATTAAAAAAAAAAACTTCACCAAAAATGTAAGCGAGAGGCTCCTTTTCCCACTTAGCATTATCTCTGGACATAATATATTTTGCTGCGCATTAAATTAGTGATGAGCAATTAAATATTTTCCCATGCTATATCGTTGTGGCTGTGATGAATAGTGGGCGAAGTCTGAAACTTGATTAGTTTATTCGCTACTTTTCGGATATTAGTTTGAGTAATTCAAAACAGCTGTTTGACTCAACGTGGCTTCGTCGCATATTCGAAACTATTTCTTTATTGTTATGTCGCGACATTTTACTGCTACGCTATAAAAGCCAATACTTTTATTTCAATTTTCAATAAAAATATTTCAATTTAGGGAAAGTAAAGAAATCGCATTTAATGTCGAAAGCATTTCGTTATGAATATTGTCTTCTGGGGCCTTACGGCTATCTCCACGAAACGGCGCTGAAACAGCGCAGTGCGAAAAATCACGCGAACGTGAACCTTAACGCGTCCAGATACGGTTTGCGGTCACGCAACTTTTCGCAACCACTCGCACGATGCTTATGATGTGTGTAACGAGCTTTTGATAGCGCCGTATTTCATTTCCAGGTAAGAGCTGTAGGCCAGTTTGAATAACATGCCTTTTTACACACGGTCATCTGACCCCAAACTAAGCAAAGCTGCCAGAGACTGATATACATACATATATTTTTTTAAATACATACCTACTTAAATATATATTAACACCCAGCCACAGAACAAATATAAATGTTCATCACATGAATGTTTGTCCTGGATGGGAATCGAACGCATGCCCCCAAGCGCAGAAGGCAGGTTCCTCTGCTATATATCAATTAAAACACATTGAAAGCAGAATTAAACAATCTAAACAAAATATATTAGTATCTAACCATTTAAACTATTAGATTTTCCATCAAGCTTTTACAGACTTCATCTTTGTGTAATCCATTCTCGAAATGAAAAGTTGATATTGAAAATGGTAACATTTTCTGAGCACCAGCTCTCTAGCTAACCAAGCGACGTTTTATCGCTTCTCTAACGTCATTTCGTCGACAGTCACCTGTCACATCGTCAATTTAAATCGGATAAATCGACGTACCTCTCGTGAAGGCATTTCGTATCTCGTTTTCCCAAGAAGACAGGGTGAACGTTTGTTTGCGCAACCATTATTGGTTCGATAAGACGTGTCTGTATCCTTTCGGTGCTGAACGATGTGTTTACAAGCGGGAAGATTTCAGCTAAATCGATATAAGAATGTTTTTCCATTCAATTCGATAAATATAGCTTTCTGTGAATCAGTTATATACCTACCTAAGAACATGTTAGACAGTTATCTTTTTTTTCTTCTTTTTTTATAAACATATAGCGGTCCGCCCAACTTCGCACGGGTATAGATTATAGCCTATGTCACCCGGGGATAGTGTAGCTTCCCAACAGTGAAAGAATTTATCGAATCGGTTCAATTGTTTCTGAGCCTATACAATGCAAACAAACAATCAAATCTTTCCTCTTTATAATATTAGCATAGATAAGCTCGCGTTTGACCACCATTTTTCTGTTTGTTTTAATCATTATTATGATAATAAGGTTTTTGAATGACTGATTTAGGTATAAAAATATATAGCTAGTTTCACGTACCTACATACTAGCACAGTTAGTATTATACACATATTACACATAATAATATATCAATGTTTTACAATGTTCACGGTTGTATCCAAAAATAACCGTAAACATGAAGATAGTTTTTCATATCACCTATTTTATGTGTCGAAAACTCGATAAAATCGGAAATGTACGGTACACGAAAGCATAAAACTTGAAAAGGAAAAGAACTAAAAGTCCACATCTTGAATACTTTATTGACTTTTGGTAAAACTGCTGTGTGATTCCGACATTTGCTGAGCTAGTCGTAAGTAGGACGGTAACTTTGTAACGATTTACTAAAACTTTTAATAGTGTTCTCGAAAAATAGATCCAATGTTTTTAATCGCAAAAAATCGATAAATAGAAATAAGTGTCTACAAAATTATTATATTATATAAAATCTACATAGTTTAGTTTTCAGTATAGTTTTTAAGTACCTAGTTAAATATTTTTTTTTGTGTTAAGTTTCTAACAATAATATATTAATGCTTTGCACTCATGTCTAGGATTCACGGAACACACAGAAGACAGGGACAACTACAGACTCAGATCAGATATTCAAATTCATCATTGGAACATTGGAATCAAACCCAGTACTTCTGGCTGAGTCACATTGGCCGTAAATTTAATATTGTCCGTCTATTTTATCTTTAAAGTTGAGAAAACAAATTTAAATGAGAAATATCTACTTATTGAATATTACCTCCGGATATTGAAAAAGATAAGAATATCTCGAATAATATCTTTCATCTCAGTGAGCGCGCTACGAGTGCTACGAGCCTCGCTACATCGCCGATAGACAGGGGTCATATTCTGACGCAGTCGAGATTTTTTTCCGACGGGGCAATCGACATTGTTTTCCGTCACTCTGGTGATAATGAGAGTGACTGGACGCATAATTATTGTCGTTTGCTGATTGTGCCGCAAAATCCAATTTAATCCCAACTAATATTATAAAAGCGAAATTAAATCTGTCTCTCTGTCTGTTTCTCTGTATGTTTGCTTGCTTCTCACTACTAAACGGCTAGGCCGAAATTTAGCAAGTGTCCATCGAGAGGACAAACATAATTATAGTACTTTTCCCTCCAAAAATGCGGAAAAACTGGAAAATCGCGTGATACGGCTAGTACTAAATATGACTGAATATAGTAACTACATTTCAAAATAACGAATATAGAAAGAAATGCGCATCCAAATTGGTCGCCTGGTGATGAATGGCATGAGAGACGGTTCCCGATTGCATATTTAACGAGAGCCCGCTAACTGCCCCGTTACAGACCCGAGCCGGGACTCGGTAATCGGATAATGCTATATTTAGCTACATTCCGTCGTTTGTCGTCTCATCACGTCACTATAAAAAGTTTACTAGGATTCATTCAGAGCTTGTATTGATCGCTTAGATAATCTGAAGGATAAGTTTGTCTGCCTTCTATGCTGGTGGTTTCGGGTTCCATTCGAAACTGCACATATTTTCTTGATGAATCAGGTACTTTACACATATTATATTATGATCGGTTGAAGTATTTATTTGCTCTGACAGCTGCATCAACATTGTAAAAAAACCGAATAAAACATTCAAATTCAAATTCAAATTCAAATTCAAATTCATTTATTTCAGGCTACGAAACCCATACCATAATTACACAATAATTAAAATGAAATAAAATATATAACAAAATAAAGTAAAGTAAAGTCAGAGCAATCAACATCAACATTATCTTTCAATATTTCTTGAATATAGCTTTCGCAGGAACGTCTTGCTTGCAACATTTGTGTGTCTGTTGTGTGTGTATGTGTGCGAAAATTTATTAAATTATGATAAGCACCAAAGTTCAGAAGCTCCATCTCAAGGTTTTGCCAAAGAGCAATGGAACGCAGTATCCTTGGAATTAATAGACAAGATCGCGTCCCCACACCATATTGCGTTACATGACAGGCGTCACAGACGTAGGGATTAATCTGCCAGGTTTAAATGGGAGTGGGCGGGCCACGCAAGCCGAATGCATCCGCATAGGTGAGCGAAGGTCTCCACGGAGTGGGTGCCCCGAATAATTGAACCCCAGGACGCCCCCGGACCTGACGGCGCAACGAGCACGGAAGGTTTAAAAAAGATTGGTCGGTGTTGGCACAGGACAGAGACCAGTGAAAGGAATTTGGGCAGACCTCTGCCCAGCAGCGGGAAAATATAGGTAATCATAAAAAAGAGAGGCGTAAATTGTGCAGTTAAACGAGTATCTAAAAGAATTAACTGTAAGTATTAATGAAGGAATTCCGTTGCAGAATTCTGTTATTTAATTAATGTTGATTTCATTGAATGATTGCAAATATCTAGTTGCATTCATTCAATGATTTCAACAAGGTAAATCGGTTCACAAATGGCGGCGTAATCGGTGAACATACATTAAAAAAATACAGACCGTATCGAGAACCTCCTAAAGTGAATTAAAAAATACTTTTGTTATTCAAATGCTTATGTTAAGAGCCCTCTCACATTTTTGACAAAAGAGCCACGAAAACTGGATTTTTGGCGTTCTGATTCTATCAAATAGAAATATCTATAGAAAATATAATTTCTGTAATAAATTGAGTTTTTAAATGAAATGACGGCTTCTAATTTTGGAACAAATCGACATAATTATTACGACCAATTTACAAAAGTAGTTACTTTTTTCGTAAAAATCTAGGATAAAGTTTGAGCGGATTTCTTAAATAACTGACATAACTGATAAATAATTGTAGTGTTATGGTTTAGGCTTAGGCTTGTTTTATATTCGTCTTGACAATAACGGCAAATTTTTTTTTTGTTTTATGCCCGAAAATCCAGATACTTAAACTGAACGCATTGCATTTTGTAATACGGCTCTTAAGTAACCGTCGTCTAAATCACGCCTCTATACAAATAAAGAGCGCTTGCTCAGCTTATCCATCTGAGTTAGTTTTCTTAGTATGCGTTTAGAAACGAGAGCTTGTATCGAGTTGTAACTGTCGCTAAAGACCTAAATCGTATGAACAAGAACTTAGTGTAACGTTGGTGTGTGTACACTCCCATCCAAACATTCCTCTTTATCACGTTGCAATAAAGTTCATTTTAGTCGTAGACGGTTCACCAGACAAAGTTTTGATCAAAATATAAATTGCACATGTATGTAGTCTGTGTTTGTGTAAAGCATGCAAACGGGACCACTTTGCCCGTACCTGAGTTCAGGGCACGTTATTAACGGGCCAAAATAAACATTGTGTGTTCGTTGTTTGTTCTCATTCTATTGAACATGTTTCACTAAGGAATCATCATTATCATCATCATCAGCCAGAAGACGTCCACGGCGGAACATAGGCCTCCCCCTTTAACCTCCACACTGAACGACAGCCTGCCTTTTGCATCCACTGGATCCCAGCGACTCTCACTATGTCGTCGGTCGATCTAGTGGGAGTCCTACCTACACATCGTCTTCCGGTTCGTGGTCTCCACTCAAGAACCTTTCTTCCCCATCGGTTATCGGTTCTTCGAGCGATAACACACTCACTAAGGAATGCTGAATTTCACTAAGGAATAATGAAGTTCACTAAGGAATGGTGATCTAAAATGTCTTTGACACGTTAACACGTTCATGAGTTAACACACACTTTAGTTAGGTACTTGATCGAGTTTTTACCCGATGACGTAAAGCATCTTGTTGCACTGTTTTCAACTGTCACGTTTGTTCATTACAGTTACATAATAATTTTAGGGATATTTACCGTGGCAAGGTTATAGATGGAGCTCCCGATATTTCGGCGCAGTTACATGCACCATGTTCACGGAAAGACTGTTCGACCAACCACCCGCATTCATCAGTCTTCCCGTGAACATGGTGTATGTAACTGCGCCGAAATATTGGGAGCTCCATCTACAACCTTGTCACGGTAAATATCCCTAAAATTATTATATAACTGAAGTGAACAAACGTGATAGTTTAAAACAGTGCACAAGAAAGGTTTTGTTTTAATTAATGTGTTTGTATGGATTATTCCCCCTACGCTGCTTCCCACGATGCCATTTGCGCTTCTACGTCAGTCTTACTACGCCGCGCGTCGAAACTCTTATACACTGGTCCCCATGACGCCACCGTAAAAATCGCTCAACGCAGCTAAGGAAGCATTTAAAAAAATTACAATTGACGGATATATCACAAAACGTACCTTGGTACATTAAAAATTAAAAATATAGAAAAAGAAAAAAAAAAAAAAACAAGTTTTTGTAGCCATGTCTTGGTGACACAATACATGATGGGTTATCATATTATGAATGTGTATACAACATTAAATATCTGTAATGCTATCATTGAGGTGTTCCCTAGCCAGGACTCAACCCTGAGTGCAGTAACCATGTCATTGTAAAACATAAAACCAGCTATCATTTATCTATATCTTCTGTACTAATATTATAAAGAGGAAAGATTTGATTGTTTGTTTGCATTGAATAGACTCCGAAACTACTAAACCGATTTGAAAAATTCTTTCACGGCTAGGAAGCTACACTATCCCCGGGTGATAGGCTATATTATAATTAAAAAAAAAATAGGAATCCTTACTAAAACTTCAATAATGTAACCCAAGGTAAAAAAAAAATACAATTTTAACTTTGCGTGATTGACAGTTCTAAGACAGGACATCGTCTGTTAGGTCAGCTAGTAACAATAAAATGCGTGCACAAAATTTCGTCTGTGCTGTTGACCGCTGAAGAGTTCCTTTTTCGTTGAGATTCAGGTCAAGCTTATCATAATAAACCGGCCAAGTGCGAGTCGGGCTCGCGCACTGAGGGTTCTGTACCACCACAAAATTCAATAACGAAATTACCAGTTATAACTTGGTAATGAACAAAAACTTGTCACCGACTCGCACTGGCCATTTTATATTATTTGTTGTTATATTTTTTAGTGTGCGCTATTATCATGTTAAGTTTGAAGCTTGTTAGTATTACCGTTTTCACATTAGAGCTAATACAAACATACGTAAAAAAAATGCGTTTGTTGTATGGGGACCTTTCGTTTTTACTTTTTGACTTTTTAATTATTTGTTAGTCAATCCGCCGTAACATTACATATTCAGTGAAAATTTCAACTGGCATCTATGTTAGAAAGATACAGCCGTTAATATGTAGGACATACAGACAGACGGACAGATATCGTAGGCTTAGTAATAGGGTCCCGTTTTTACCCTTTGGGTACGGAACCCTAAAAATGCATTGTATGTAAAAATTCAACTGCGTAGGATAAGAGGAAGTGGTTCTAATTCAGCTTGCGAGATTTGACCTAAACAAACATACAAACAATAAAACTTGTAAAAACAGTTGAATTTATGACCTCCTCTTCTGAAGTCTGCTGAACAACTAACAAATATAGGAAAGCACATTCAGCTTAACACACCCAATAACTTAAACCTGTAGGGACAGATACCTATCGGGTTCCTTAAGATTTATGAGAAGTTAGCAAACGCGTGACGTCGTACGCAGGGAGCGGAAAAACAAAACATCCCACCCTTTGGCCTTGTCCCGGCTCGTCCCATACATTTATCGTCAAAGCGATTCACAACTCCGCCCTTCACTCTCGACACTAAACGTAATCAAGAAAGCTTTTAATCTTCGTAATTCCACAGCCGCTTCAAAATGAGGGTCAAGTTTTCGCTAGTATTACATGGTACTGGCCTCATTAAATATTTCCTTCTGAAAGCAATCTTTACGGGAATAAATCATGTCTATGGAGGTTGTGGGCCTCCCTCTCACTCCCACGATCTCGGGAGGGCTGCCAGTCGCTGGAATTTTCTAGAAGGCCACACAACGTTCTATTTTTAAACTTGAATAACAGTTTATCGGGCGTTAATATATACTCGTTTTGTATAACATATAAATATTCTAGGCTACGTCTGCCTTTGTTTACGCTAAAACAGGTTAATAGTGGCGGTGTTATGGTAGTTAATAACTTACCCTGTTATTTCAACCGTGAATACGTTAGGCTCTGTTCCTGATATAATTAATTACGCCTTAGAACTTGTATTGTAGAAGTAGACCTGTGTGCGTGTAGAGCACACTTCCACGGGGCGTAACATAAAGGATGTTACATACTCACAGATACTGATCTACGCATCAAAGTAAACAACTTGTAGAACTCAAGTTAACTAAATTCGAGAAACCATAGTGTCCTCGTGGCTCGTACAAAATGGATCACGTGATCGGTAATTTTGTATGAAGACAATTTTTTTTCCTTGTATTTAGCAAACTTGTTTTCTTCAAATTATCCGCTTTGATGGGTATATCAATTCCCTTAATTAGTATGTAACAACACCCCTTAAGTAGCACCTCGTATATGAACAAAGGTGGTACTTGCTCTGCTCTACGAGTACCTACAAAACTTTCCTGTATCGAAAATATAGATGTGTGTAGAGGTAACTATGAATTAAAGAAATTGGCGGCTCACCTATTTCAGTTTATCTGTAGGTATTTGGTCATGTATCTAACAATATTGATTAAACCATTCATTATTGGGGGTATTGAGTTACGAGGAGCTTGCTATAGCAAAAACCCGAGTATTTTTGCTAAACTAGTATGAGCAAACACGAGTAGCACTTTAACAAATTGCTTGCGAAAGATAATTTTTCGCTATAAATGGTTATTAAATACTTACTAACTAATTTAATTTCCTAAGTGCTGTAGACTTGATGGATAATTGGATATTATAGTCATCTGAGGCAACACCTCAGGCTGTTCATAGAGGAGACAATATCATTAAAGCTTCTATAGACAAAAACAGCAGCAGCTTGAACGAGGACCCGCGCGTTTGTAATAAAGGAGCTAAATGGACCACTGCACATCAAAGATGCGAAGGGCTCATGAACTAAGCTGCTCCGCGACTGCGCTGCTCTGCAAGTTTGAACTAACGTAGAGGTTCATTAAATTTCTTGTATAACATCTATATCTATATATATAAAAGCGAAATTCATCTACTCATTCACTCATCTCGAAAACCACTTAACCTACAAAGCTGAAATTTGGCAGGTAGATTTCTTATGGGGTGTAGAGGTCCGCTAAGAAAGGATTTTGCGAAAGGACCGAATTAAGAGGGGCAAATGGAGGTTGAAAGTTTGTATGAAACTCCTTTGTTTTTGATTTTAGGGACATGAAATTTGGTATTCAGGTTAATGGATTAAAATAACTAAATACTGCATAATTGTTTTTTCATCAGCATCATCACCTTTTTTCATCACTACGCGGGTTAAACCACGGGGCGCAGCTAGTACCTTCTTCTATTTATATATAAAAGAAAGTCGTGTTAGTTACACTATTTATAACTCGAGAACGGCTGAACCGATTTGGCTAAAAATTGGTGGGGACGTAGCTTAAAACCAGGAAACGGACATAGAATACTTTTATCATCATCATCATCACCATTTTTCATCACTACGCGGGTGAAACCGCGGAGCGCAGCTAGAACCTTCTTCTATTTATATATAAACTAGCGACCCGCCCCGGCTTCGCACGGGTGTAATTTACGTGCGAAACCGGGGCGGGTCGCTAGTTATATATATAAACCTTCCTTGAAAATGTATCTAACTGATGGTGAAAACCGCATCAAAATCCGTTGCGTGGTTTAGGAGGAGTTAGCGGCCATACAGACATACAGACAGACAGACAGACAGACGCGGAAAGCGACTTCAATTTATACTATGTAGTATAGTATAGTATATATATAAACCTTCCTTAAAAATGTATCTAACTGATGGTGAAAACCGCATCAAAATCCGTTGCGTGGTTTAGGAGGAGTTAGCGGCCATACAGACATACAGACAGACAGACGCGGAAAGCGACTTCAATTTATACTATGTAGAGAAGATGGAGATAGAGAAGAAGAGTTACACTATTTATAACTCGAGAACGGCTGAACCGATTTGGCTGAAAATTGGTGGGAACGTAGCTTAAAACCAGGAGCCGGACATATAATACTTTTATCATCACCATTTTTCATCACAACGCGGGTGAAATTGCGGGGCGCAGCTAGTTATCAAATAAAAAACCGATTTCACAATATTAGTAAAATACGCAATTTCAGTCACTTGGATGACATACTATTGTCATCCAATAAACCGAAATTTCCAGTTATTCACGTTATTGGCGATTACTCCGCCAATTTAGAATTGTTTTTGATGATTCTTTTTTTTGGTTTGTAGGTCATATCTCATAGGTGGTCCCCAAGTG
This sequence comes from Agriopis marginaria, assembly GCA_932305915.1. NCBI lineage: Eukaryota > Metazoa > Arthropoda > Insecta > Lepidoptera > Geometridae > Agriopis > Agriopis marginaria. Next base: position 10,346,408 of record OW029918.1, read on the forward strand.
GTCCCATATTTTTTTTATCGACATTGATTCTGCGCTTTTTGCAAAATCTACAAAAACATGACGATAAGCAACGAATTTAATGTACATTGTACAGTGCCACCAACTTAGCTGTTAAGGTAGGCAAAATTGGAACTACAGTTATTTCTTGGTGAATTTCATACTTTGTTCTCCACTAACGACGCTGTCAACTGAACAGCAAACATAGAGGAACTGTTCCTATAACAGAACTTCAAACAAAAAAACAAAGAAGTGTCTCCATGGCGACCGGGCCCTGTTGTTTTTCGTTAAATTTTTCATGACCATGGATACAAAGTATTTCAGTTGTAATATTAAACAATATTTTCTACTTTTTAGTTTCAGTTTGTAAATGTAGGTATAGTAATGAAGTCGGTTCTTTTTTTTTCTATAAACTATTATGTATTGAAAATTACGCCTTCAAATTTTTGAAAAACTTAACGTAGGTATAACATATTATTTTGATTTAAACCAACCTACTAAATAGAATTTCGCGCTTTCTTTGCGCGATTGAATCCGAAACGTGGATATTCGCCAAAGAAATTAGAGTCACCGACATAGCTGTTAAAATTTGCAAGTTGAAGTGGCAATGGGCAGGCCACATCGCTCAAAGAACCGATAACCGATGGGGAAGAAAGGTTCTGGAGTGGAGACTACGAACCGGAAGACGCAGCGTAGGTAGGCCTCCCACTAGATGGACCGACGACATAGTGAGAGTCGCTGGCATCTAGTGGATGCAAAAGGCAGGCTGTCGTTCAGCGTGGAGGTTAAAGAGGGAGGCCTATGTTCAGCAGTGGACGGCTTCTAGCTGATGGTGATGATGACGACTAACCAGATTTTGATGAAATTTATATGGGGAAGTATATCCATTAATTTGAAATTAAAATAATTTTCTAAACTGATTCATAAATGAAGAAGCTCTGAGGTAATAAACATTTGAAAAAAAAAAACAACTGAAATGGCAACAGCTCCTTTTTTGAAGTCGGTTAAAAAAGAAGAAAGCCCGTGCTCACGTTGTGCTACTGCTAACACGCGTTCGATCTGTACATGATTATTAATAGCACGAAAACATGCTGTTATTGAGAAGTAGCACGTGTTTGAAAACGTTGCTAGTAACAAGCATATTAATTTCAGGTATGCTCCAAAATCAACTGTTGTTTGAATTTTGGGGCATGCTACCTAAGAGACGGATGCAAGAGGTTGTGCTCCGAGCGCGTATGAACAAGTTTAAATAAATAAATATTCGAGACATTTTTGCACACACGGTCATCTGAAACTAAGCAAAGCTTGTGATTTGGCTGCCAGAGACTGATATTCATACATATATAGTTTTAAATACATACTTAAATAGATATTAACAACCAGATATAGAACAAACAACGTAAATGTTCTTCACATAAATGTTTGTCCTAGGTGGGAATCGAACCCACGCCCCCCAAGCTCATAAGTTAGGTTGACTACCAAATGGAACAACAGGCTATTTATAGTTTCTAAGTTAGCAAGTTTCTTTTAAACAAGATGTGTAAATTACCTACTATACTATCATGCCTGTTCGCGATAGAAAAGACTTGGGGCTTTACGCCTAGCTGTTTAAAGCAATCCAGTTTAGGTGATGTAAATTGTTGCGCGACCGCAAACCGTATCTGGGCGCGTTAAGGTTCACGTTCGCGTGATTCTGCGCGGTTTTAACGTTAGTTTCAGACCGCGTATAAGTAGTTGGGCGTAAGGCTTCTGGGTGTCTTCAAGTCACAAGTTTAATCGGTTACTTCTAGGCAAGCGTGCTTCATCGTAGACCATAGCATAGCTTAGAATCAGGCGTGGCGGTCAAACAAATGGCTGTTAATCAATAAAAAATACCTATTATTTAAGTATGTAAACGATAAATAGTAACCAGTAAAACACCTTGCCTTTGCAAGTAGCATGCTTATTGCTAGAAAGATGTGTATGTTACAGTTGAAAAGCATGCTTTTTAGCATGCTCAAAAGCATTTTTGTGAGCATGTCTGTACGTAGCTTAATATCTACTCATAACTTTAGGCAAGCAACCATGGTTCACCTATCTATACATACATACATAATTACATATAATATTATAAAGATGAAAGATTTGTATGTATGTTTGTAACGAATAGGCTCAAAAAGTACTGGACTGATTTTAAAAAATCTTTCACCATATGAATGCTACATTATCACTGATTAATATAGGTTATATAACTATACCCGTGCGGAGCCGGGGCGGACCGCTAGAGATTAATAATGCACGAATGAGGTAATGAATGCATTCATTGAAATAGTAAAAGTGCTATTTTGCTAAAAACAGAGTAATTTCTAGTTCTTTGAAGTCGTGTTTACTTAACATGAACATTTATATGAGTTAGACTAATTTGATCCCTCAGAGCTGTTGCTGGATGAGAGGTATTAATTAAAACTGTTATTAGGTTTTTATAGCTGCATGCTAGTTACTGCTGCATTTTATTACGAGTGAACATAGCTTAATTAAGTTTTGTTTGAAATTCCCTTTATTTTTCTATTTTCTTAGAGTATTTTATTATTTATTCAGACTCGTTAAATGAAGTACCTATTTGTAGTGACAGAAAAATATTTAAGTTCTAGCAGCGCCTATCAATTTTCCAGTTTTCAGTACCATTTTTTCCGAGATATTAAGGTATTATACCGAATCGTTCACTTTTTAGCCTTAAAGATGTAGGTAATATTACAAATTGTAACTAAACTCAGTCCAAGCATTTATTTGCCGTGTCAGCTGTAATACCATTGTAAAAGGCCAAATGAAAACTCTGAATTCTGATTACTTTTGCTACGATTTTGAACGTAAAATTCTACCAGGCAATAGAAAAAACTACTAGATATTAAAAACTATTAAAAAAAAAAGGTTTTTATTCAGCTTTTTACAATATTATTGCAGCAGTCAGTGCATACAAATCCTTGGATCGAGTTTAGTAATATTTGGTTATCTGTGCAATTTTGACATCGTTATGACGAAAAAATCGTTTGTAAATATTTCTAAAATCTAAATTTGTAAAAGTAAACTCTCATTTTCTCTTGAATTTTATGCTAGATTTTACCTTTTAAACTATCACGGTTGTTCACTAAAGTTATACGATTATTTACGGGATAATCGGGAAATATCAGGAGTTCATTCCACAACCTTGCCACGGTATATATCCCGTAAATGATCATATAACCAAAGAGAATATAAATATGGTACCATTGCGTTTGTAAACCAAAATAACGCACGCATGCGCAGGGCTTGTCTAGAATTCATTCATTTCGTTTCACCTTGCAAGCTATAGAATAAACGGGTACGGCGAAAATAGTATTCAATGAACCTTTCAGGTCTGTAATTCATTCTCGCTAAAGAAACGTATAAGATCCGTAGGTATTGTAGGTGTTAGTAAATTTATTTGTTTGGAAACTGTACGTAAGCTTTCAACCTGTAATAATATTTAAAGAAAAGAAGTGAGGTAAACATATTAATAAGGCACCTGTTTCGCCGCGAGTAAGCGGCGAATAGCTGTGGACTTTATATTATCGCGGATAATATAAAGCCTTTGACCACCAACTCGCCTGTTGACTATTTTCAGTCAGTGTATTAGCAACCTGAAGTGGCTGTGGGCCGGTCATATCAGTTGCGAAACCAATAACTGTTGGGGTAGATGCATCCTAAAGTGGAGGCCACGAATTGATAAACGTAGCGTAGGACGAAGCGTCTGTCGTTCAGTCGCACAATGTCAAAAGCGCAAAATGTAAAACGGTAGCTAATTGTCAAAAGAGCAAAATGTCCAAATTCCAAGGCGTACAATAATCAACGAGCAAAATGTCCACAGCTCATAAAGATCAAAGAGCGAAACGCAGACTCGATGGCGTGACTATACATATAGGCAGCTAGCGGAGACTGGAAGAAAAAACTGTAAATCGGGTTGTGGCGTGCTTTGGAAGAGGTTTATGTCCAACAGTAGACTCAGATAGCTGATCATGCTGATGATGATGAACTTTCGTAATAAAGGATTTAGTTCTGTTAATGTAATCTGTAAACCAGCAATAAGTTTTCATACAAGCGCTTTGTCTTAAAAACGTAGGTAAACTACCTATCTATAGTTTTTTAAATACGAATTTAGTTATGAATAATAAATAGTTTAACTCACTTCTATTGCAACGCGTTGGCGGTTATAGGTGTCTTACTTAGCATCAGCAGTACTTTTTTTATAAGTTATAAGCTAGCGTTTCACCTTAATCTGGCCGGACGATGGAGCACGCTTGCCTAGAAGAAACCGATTCACTCGTGATTTGATGACACCCAGATTGTAAGCATCGGGGAACACCTATTCATTCATTCCACAGACTAGCAGTTCGCACAATAAATGTGGAATCAAAGCGTTTTGTACGGGTTTTCAGAATATCAACCATAAAGCGGTGACGATTTTTCGTGCCTGCTCTGGCAGTCCGATAGAAAAATTGACAGGAGGGATAATTAGATCATGCAGATCTGATGCACACTCTCCGAAAAGTATCCGATAAAAAACCGATAGACTAGCAACTTTACGTCGATGCTCAAGACTAAGACCTACCTACCTACAAGACCTATCACGTCTATTTGAAACAACTCTGTTTTGAATGTGTTTATTTGAATAAATTAATGGTTTTACAATTTGTGAGATTGCTGTTTATTTTGTTTAGAAATTCGTTTAGGTATTTTTTTGAATACCTTAGTTCCGCCTCTAGATGTTATCTTTACCTAGTTATAGGTGTCAAAGTCATTATTGTTTGTTATGGTACATTTGTAATTTGAGTAGAAGGTATTGATTGAGCGTGCTTAATTAGAGGCCTATGTCGAGCAGTGACATCGATATGGGCTGAAACGAAGACAACACAGCCACGTTAATATTATTAATGCAACTTATGCAATAGCTAAACGGATTTGCATGAAATTTGGTATGGAAGTTTGTGACTTGGATTATTACATAGGCCATTTTTTATCCTGGATAATTTCATAGTTATAGTATAGCCGGTTAAACAGCGGGGCGTTGCTAGCAGTAGATAAATGACATACATACTAGAGTCATCGGACATTATCTTTTTTATTTTCTACATGAGATTTTTACCTAGAAGAATAGAGTCCCATTCTATTACAGTATATGTATTTGTTATGGGCGATCGAGGTAGCGATCCGTAGCCAAAGAAGCATCAAAAGAACTACGCCTGCGTCCTCCGCTCTTGACCTTTTTACCCTACGATATTACCATTTGAATCAATGCTCCGCTGCCCGAAAATACTAAGTAGGTGCGACCCTAGATTTATTATAATAGACTATGTAAATCTACAGCTGTTTTTGTTTATTGAAATAGTTTTGAAAATAAATACTTATTATCTTGCGTTTGACCGCTATGTCAACGTCAACGACTTGTTTTTGTAGTACACCGTAGCATAGAAATCGTAGAATACATACTCCATAATGTTGATGACTTCTTTTTCTTCGACAGCTCATTAAAATAAGTCAGGAAAATAGACTCTGAAAATGTGCCAGAAGTTCATTTTTCGTAATTTCGGTCATTTTGGCATTTGCAAAACTCATCGTAGTCTTTGATGTAAGCCAGCCGTGATTTGTTGAGTAGCAAGTATTCTACAATATCGGCCGCCCTTTCTTTCATAAACTCAGGTGTTAACACATCACTTAAATGCATATTCAATCGATTTATTACACTAAACTTCGTGTTCGTATAACTTACAGTATTCAAATCACAGAACACATACCAGGCCTTAAGCACCAACCAAGGATTTTATATATACCCTAAAGCTTACTAGTGACAGCAAAGAACACAAAACAGTTTTATTTTAATGCTAAACTCCTTGTCTAAAATGTCGACCAATCAAATCTCGAGGAGTTATTTGCACAATGAGTTTGTATGTCGAGTATTCTTTACACAAGGAATTTGTATCAAGTATTTTTTGCAAAGCATTGAGATGGAGGTCGAATATATTGGTGTGTTCTAAATTCAATCATGCACTAAGGGAATTAAGCAGTGTCTTACGTCGCGGGCGGCATATTAAACCCTGAGCGTAACGAGAGAGGGATTTAAGAGCCCTGAGTGAAGCGAAGGGTTCAAGCTGCCCAAGACGAAGACAGGCTTTATTCCAGAGGAGCATACTCTACTTTTCACACCTTCTGCGAGACAATAAAAAGCCAGGCTTCACTGAAAATCACACCACCATACACCGTCTTTTGTTTCACATTCTTTGTAAACGCACCCTTTTTTTTGAATTCTGCTTATGGTGGCCAGTTCGATTTTCGAACAAACCTCTTTACAATGCCATATGAGCATTTTTTATTTAGATTTTTCCACGAGTTTCCACACGAATTTGACGTTCCAAATTCAAATCAGTTTATTCCCTAGGGAGTTTTTCTAACTTAATATTCCTTAAGAGATAATGCTTTACTTTACGTTGAGGTTGCATGTTATCTAATTGGACATTGTCGAGCAGGTGATGTGAAAATGCTTTTTATTCACTATTTTCAGTCAATAAAATAAGCTTTTTAGAGGGGGAATGGTAAAAACAAAACTATGTCACGCTAAATAATAGTAACGCCATTCGCCATCAAGTTAAGTTTGATAGAACTCCACCCTGAAAACCGTGTATATTAATTTATATTTTTATAGTAAAAGTATCTCAGACTATTCAAACTTTGTTACTTAAAACAAGAAGGATACCTGGTTGCATTTTTAATGAAAGCTTGGAAACAATCTTGTTCCTGCCAGACCCAAGATTTTGTGAGAGCGCGACCTTTACCAAATTAGGTGGCTATAGGCAAGTAACGTAGGGTACTCATAAAATGTATACAGGAGCGGGTTCGTGCCCCGAACAATTAATTTTCACTAATGACTGTGCCACCTGCTTGCAGACATTTTGTCTAAAATTAATCATGTTGTTGTGTGACTATGATATCATCTTTGTAGTTTATGTAGTGGCTTTAAAAATAATGTCTCAACTGTCATGAGGCTTACTTCTGAAGAGTGAAACACTAATATAACTGTGATTCATGGTTTATAACCACTGTAAAGAAAGCTTTAGTAGCTGTAATATTGACACATTTTGTTTTTATTACTCGCGTAGGTATCTAAAGCAGCTAACAGATGAGACGGAATTGGTTGACAAACCACCGTCCAACTAACGGGAGAGAAAGATAAAAATTTCTCTTTCTCTCCTGTTGGTCAGACGGTGGCCCGTCAACCAAATCCACACGTCTGTTAGTACTATAAGATTAAGTCGGTTACTAAAAATATAGTCGGTAAAAACTATATATTATCAATCAGTTATTTATTTTTTCAATTTGGTACAGTTTTGTACCAGCATAATAATTGTATACTTTAAGTATACAATTATTATGCTTTTTTAATTTAGATTTTTAAATTGTTGCCTCAAAACATTTGTCATTTAAATTCAAAATGCCACGTGTGATATTTAATACTAAACACAGCAACCTGTATGATCATATTATTGCAACATATTTGATCATATTATATCTTTGGTCAGTTTTGTAGAATGGAGGATCTGGATTCTTGACACGATCAAAACATTCCCAGTCTTTCCCGCTTTTTGTAAATAAAAGTCGGGATATCCGATGAGTCATCGTTGTTGGGGGGTACGAAAATGGTCAAAATCGTCCTTACGTAATTAATTAATGGATCTATCTCTAGTCTATAGTGCTGAGTGCCTGAAAGAATTGAGCGAGCGTCACATGTTCTAATAAATCGGGACAAAATTATACATTATAGGGACGCGCGACAATATCAACTGTTCCGGCAGAATCGGGACAGATGGCAACTTTGTAACATAGATAACTTACCTATAGTCGGAGTAATCGTTTTATAATCTTACGTGAGTAATTGCCATTTATTTTATTTTTTTAAACTACGCCGGCTTAGTTCTCCCAATTATGTGGTATCTCTGGTTTAAGTCAACAATATAACACGGTGGGCGATTATCGGACAAATAACACTATGGGCCGAGTCATTATCATTTCCATGTCAGTGACAGCGACAATTACAGAAATAATATATATTGTCTGAGAATCGGTCACTGATATATTCACAATTTATAGCTATAATTAGATAAGAATATGTCTAAGTATTATTGACCATAAGCGTGGATTTTGCTTGAAGGTGAACGCTAGATAAAGCTCATTTCTCTAAATGACAAAACAAGGGTAGGCCAAAAGTCTCTTGGGGACATTGGTTTTATATTGGTATTTTAGTTCGCTTCAATCATGGAATTAAAACAAGTGTATAAGTGTATAAAAATAAACCCATGACCGATTCAGAGTTCATAACCTTTAACTAATTACTGGACAGAGTTTTATCCAGTTTTATCTACCATATAGCCAAGAAATACACGCAACCTGCTATCAAATAAAAATTAAAAAAAACGCGTTTAATTCAATCCGGAGCAAAAAGGTAGACACAAATACCCACTTTCACAAACTCTTACCTCAAATGCGAATATAAAACTTCTTTTTTTTGCCGTGGGTAATAAGCTACAGTTATCAGTATTTTTATAATTACTGTTAACATAGGCGTTAAACCACAAGCACCTCACCTACGACTCTTGGTGATCGTGCAATTAGCCACATATCGTTAAAGAGTTCGAAAGACTAGCTACTTTGCGTATAAGTTTTTCGAATCTATATATTCAGTTCTTTTGTCAAAATTTGTTTTGGCGTTCAAATTAAAACAACTTCTTAAAACAAATTCTTTTAGCGTTGCGTTGTCAGGTAAAAATAACCATAACACATGTATACATACCTACTCGTAGTATTTTATTTTTGAAACTGACGTGGTTTTCACACATTTTATAAAATAAAAATCATTCATTCATATTAATTTTTTATTTTTTTATTTCATTTTTTAAAATACTCGTAGTATTGTTTATAAACTAAAAAGTCCCTGAATAGAGTGTCTTGCCTCTGATAAATAGGTATCTGACCATGCACTTATTAATATCGTAGAATCTTGCAGCTGGCACATGTGATATCGACAGTTTGATAATATTTTGTATAGATAATAATGGGATATTGCACAGTATTATGTAACTCTGTGCGTCATCGCAATTGATGCGCGGAAGCGGGGTCGACTGATGTCGACCGATGTTATAATAAACCGCCCATTTCCGCACAATGACGCACCAACAAAAGTAGCTGATTATTTGCGCAACAAAAACGAATTAATACGAGTTTTAGATGTAACATTACTGATTAAGTTGTCACTAAAAAAGATAGAACAACCCAATACAAATCTAATATCTATCAATATTTTATTATTATTTGTTAATTCACTAACAAGACAACGCACATCATAAACCGATGGCTATAGATGCATTAAATGTTGAAAAAGTATTCCTTATATAACGAAAATTAGGAAAAAGGAAAGATTAATAAAAAATCACCCTCTAAAATATGAATTAAAAAATTTAAATTCATAATTGCCGGATTACTCGCGTAAAAAACATACAGTCGAACCTCCTCCTTTTTAAAGTCGGGTAAAATGTAAAATACACGTGATAAAATCCATAAAAATATTCAATATCAATGTTTATTAATCTCGAAAACATAAGAAATAATTTTTCAAATTTAATATACTATGCAGAAGTAAATAAGGATATGTTTTCACTGTTTTTAGAAAATGCACCCTTAAAGAGGTGGAACGGGGTGTTCAAATTTGCATTACTTCAGGTCCAATCAAATATCTGAGAAAAAACACAACCTATTCTATCCATATCATTTCTGCTTTGAGGATTACCTCGCCGGATAATAATAGATACTAGCGGTACGCCCCGCCTCCGCACGGGTATAGTTATATAGCCTATTAAAATAGCCTATAATAATCTATATCTATACTATTACTATTTACTATATATAATATAATAATATTATAAAGAGGAAAGATTTGTATGTAAGTATGTTTGTAACGAATTGGCTCAAAAAGTACTGGACTGATATTAAAAATTCTTTCACCATTTGAATGCTACATTATCACTGATTAATATAGGCTATTTTAATAGGCTATATAACTATACCCGTGCGGAGCCGGAGCGGACCCCTAGTCAGTGATAAAGTAGCATTCAAATGGTGAAAGAATTTTTAAAACCGGTCCAGTACTTTTTAAGCCAATTCGTTACAAACATACAAACAAATCTTTCCTCTTTATAATATTGTATGTATAGATTGTTAGTTCAAAACAGGTAGGTAGTACATGTGTAGAAATAGTAGGTTATTTTGTAAGTTTGCGCGAGCGAAGCCGTGTGCACAAGCTAGTATATTATAAGCGAATTAATACGGTCTCACTTATGGACTCTATGCTCTGCGTGTAAAGCAGTGGCAGGTAAATTCCCTATGGATTGTAGACATCAGCATAGAAAAAAATTACGGCAGGCCCAAATTATGGGAGAATCAAAGACAGTGTGAACTTTATATAAAACCTAAATATTAAGTCGCGGGCAACAGCTAGTAATGTTATAAATGAGAAAGTTTGTTTAAAAATGCGCGTGTTTGTTTTTACAACTCCGTAACGGCTCAATCTATTTGGATGTTTAGTATTAGAAAAATGTACCATTTCTCAAGCTAAGCAAATCTCTAGCTGATGTTACTTCTGGCTAATAAATTGATCAGCTTGCCGCTGACATATACCGATCTATAAGTATAATATGTAGATATCGTATCGCGTTTTTAGGGTTCCTTACCTCAAAAGGAAAAAACGGAACCCTTATAGGATCACTTTGTTGTCCGTCTGTCCGTCTGTCAAGACCCATTTTCTCAATAACGCGTTGAGATATCAAGTTTAAATGTATACCAAATACTCGAATCTACGGTTTCTTTTAGCTGTAAAAAATCAAACTTGTAAGTCAACGCGTTCAAAAGATATGACCGTTTATGTCGCACACTTTCGCAAATATTGCGATTTCACAAGGGGAGCAAAACCTATAGGGTACTTCCCGTTGACGAAGACTCATGAAATGTGGCAAGAAGCAAGGTCTTATAGCACGTGGAAAGGAAAAAAAAACGAAATATGTTTTTGCTATAACAAACTTACATTTTGTAGTTGGTATCACCTGTTTCCTAACTACAAAGATAAGTTTGTCATTCAATATTTTAACCTTTTTGTCAAGACTCGATTTGCGGGATGGCTCTACATACATATTAATTAAGTTTGTACGGAACCCTTAGGGTGCGAGTCCTAGTCACACTTGCCCGGTTTTTTTATTTTAATAGGTTAACTTCCGCTGCGAACAAAAATCTTTGATCTTTATGAAGTCCCCGGCCCGAAATGCTAGAAAGGTTCTTTCATAGCTGGAGGTAATAAAATTTTGTTTTATTACAGGAATTTTCCAAGGTGTAGGAGTTCTTCAGCATGCCACCTAAGTAAGCTAATAAATGTTCGTAGAATTTTGTGGTGACACTAGAAACGGCTTTTCAGCTTTATGGCATCGAGATCATAAATTCATTCATAGTGGCTGTTTTAAAGCTTCATTTGTTCATAATAATATAACGTCGTTGGTGAGTTATACTTTCAGCCTACAACGCCTGTTTTATTGTATAGATGCACGCTAAGGGTCATTTATCATATCGAACACATGTTGCACTCCATTATCATATTAGTGCAATAAGTATTTCTAGTAATATTATCGTTTGTAGTTGATAATTTATGCCTGTTTATTCACATGACACATTATTGTGACAATTCTAACACGGACGTTAGAAATATGGAGCCTACATCTATACTTCTATACTAATATTATAAAGAGGAAGGAGTTGATTGTTTGTTTTTTTAACTGGGCTTTATTATCTAAACAAAATACAAGCTAAAACTAAAACTACAAATACAGTTAGACGGCCCATAGACCGTTGAAGGTCTAAAGAAAATCCAAATGCTCAAGCCAACTACCAGTTGGCAGCGTACCCAGCATGCTGGCGGCATTGTTTGTTTGTTTGCTTTGAATAGACAACGAAACTACTGAACCGATTTGAAAAATTCTTTCACTGTTGAGAAGCTACGCTATCCCCGGGTAACATAGGCTATAATATATATTTTTTTTTAAATTGGGATCCTTTCTAAAACTACAATAATGTAACCCAAGGTGTAAATAAATAAGATTTACAATTTTAACTTTGCGCGTTTGACAGGTCTAAGACAGGACAACGTCTGTCAGGTCAGCTAGTGTTAGATAACGTTACAATCACAGATATACACAACCAGATCGGCAATATATTTCAGTGAAAAAGACAAATTGATATGGCTCAGCACATGTACAAAAAGGACATAGATAGACTTTTTTGTCCTTATCGGCGTGGCCTCTTTTTTGCACCAAAAATGTCAAAATCTGACGGTTTTAGTCCCAAACAAAACGGGTCTGAATATTATTTATTGCCTTTTTTGGTGATTTAATGTGTTATGTGCGTCTTTTCTCTGAGTAATAACTGTAAAAATGGTTCTACAATGCTTGGGTGTAGCATTTTGGGCTGCAAGAAGCGCAGTGAGAGACAAAACGATGAAATATTATTTCACAAGTAAGTAAACAATAACGCTTGTAACGATCATCTAAAGACATTCAGGATAACAATTCGTAAACGTATTTTCATAATTAGTCCGTTTTTGGGTCGATTTGTGGTCTAATTCTATGAATTTTATCAAATTATTCACTTAGAAGATAAATGATGAATGTTGCCAGTTTATGAAAAAAATTACCCACCGCATCTAACATAAATTATTCGTTCTGCAGGTTTCCAACTGATCCTGTCTTACGAATGAAATGAATGTGCTACGCGGTCGTGAAAGTTGGGTGCCAGCAAGACATGGTAGATTTTTTTCGAAACATTTCAATGCCGGATCCATTGTCAGAAGAGATATTAATTATTTAATTAAAGAGTTTTATCTATTTATCTAATTATTTGGAATGTTATACATAATACCATTCATGAAAAAATTTACTATCCAAGCGCGAAAGTGCCCTGCCATCATGCTATGGTTACTTCACAACCTTTTTTCTAGTATTATATTCTAATCCTAACAAATAATTATAATAAAAACTAACGTAACTTTCTGTCTGTTTTTTACGAGGAAATGGCTAAGTCAACCTTAAGTAAATTTGTCAGGACGATAGGGTGTGTCATGAGGACAGACAACGTGCTTTTCTTCCCAGAAAATTGCAGGTAGTACTGCGGGTTGCAGCAGATAGTGTATAAACAATAAATATTTAAAGGGTAGTATTGTTTCCAAAATTACTCATTGAAGATTCACTACCCATCATAGTAGGTAAATTACCCTAACTTATAGCAAATAATTTTAATGTGGCAACACACCTTGTTGAAGCGAGAGGCACTGAGCTAGCCACGCTCATTGAAAATCTATAGGTAGTAGATCTGTGGTTACAATCAATGACTGTTTTAAAAAGGGTGAAGACGCGTGACATCCAAACATTGTACCCAATAAATATGGCTCTGTTTCGGTTCGAGTCAGCGGCGACGTTGACGGCTATACTGTAAACGTCAACTTCACCGCTCCATTAGACACTACACTAGACCATAGAAGTGACAATTAAAGAAAATTTAGTTAATAAAATTGTTTAAGTATAAGTATTTACGAGTGAATAGTAATGCCGTGAAACTTGTTTTTTGTCTTCGAACTGTTGGTGCACCTTGTGAAAACGCAGGAAGAAATTTTTGCTGCTTTATTTCACACAATTTTGACAAGTAATTCACGTGCTATCAAAACGCCAGTTCAATTGTGACTGAAGTGGATTGTGCCCCGGAGCCTATATTGTGCGGTCCACGTCCCGTATCTTCCCCCTATTTACTTACATCAATGAGCTTATACGAGTATAATATGTATGTTGTATAGCTTGAAGTATATGTGGTACCACGACATCGGTCCCGTCGTTAACCTTCCAAAATCTAGGCAAATGTTAACGCGGGTTAATGTAGATTAGACTGTTCCGTGTCTCTTATCATTAGGCGTCCTGCAACTTTTATCACTTGAAATTAGTTCTCCGACCTCATTTTCTGTTTAAATAAGCATAAAAACGCGCGTCAGAAACGATTTCGGCTACGCAGAGCAGGTTACCCGGAGGATTTATAGGGCTATCAATTGTATCAAACAAATTGCTTTTCGGCTTAGGTAGGTATACATATAATTGTCGATTTAAAATGTTTTCATAAACTTTTGCTGCCTTGATTTTTATAAAACATTATTTCTTTTTATAAAACGTCCTCGAACTTTAAAGTTTACAAACATAAGTGAAAGTTTTCTCTTGTGAAAACACTAGAGAATTTTAAACTTTTCCACATTTAAGTTAAACCTTGTTCTGTAGGTAAAATGCAAAGTGGTGAAGTGGAAGCGATGGTGGCCGAGCGGTAGCATATGCGCTTTACAATCTGACGGCACCCAGTTCGATCATCGGTCCTGCACCAATGATTTATTTAGTAACTAAATAAATTATGTGCAGTTTCGGTGCCATCGCTCAAAAACGGTGAAGGAAAATATCGTCAGGAGGAAACCGGTATGTCCAAGAACCTCGAAAGTTCAGACATATGACATTCACCAACATGCACTGGGCCAGCATGGTGGATTAGGGCCCATCCTCTCTCTCTGAGAGAAGGCCTGAGTCCCAGCAGTGGGAACAAAAAGGCTGAAATTATGATGAGAGTAGAAATAGGCGCGACTCATGGCGGAGCGCATCGTCATCGCAGTAATGTGTCACTTCGTAGTTTACCCTTTCTAAGCCTTGTTAGAGACGGAAATGACTTTAGAGAACCGTCATAATGTCGTAACGAGAGCGCAAATTGCCTCAATTTGAGCTCAGACATGATTAAACAAGCTCGCCGTTCTTACGTGACGCGATGTAGGGTGAAAACTGTCTGAACTTTTTGATGTTTGCATTTTAGTAATTTCCGTTTCGGAAACACTATTTTCTCGGCAGACATGTTGGAAATGGCGCAGTAGATAACTTTTAATGGGTTCATTTTCTTTTTGTCTCATTTCAGACTGACAGTGGATACAAAGTTGGGTTGAGAGTGTGGGTTTAAATATTAATTACCTTTGATAAAACTAAAAGTAATTTAAAAAAAAAAACAGAAAAATCCGTGCAATTTTATCTCTCTATCTATTTTGATTCAATATATCTAATATTGAATCAAAATAGATAGTAAAAGATTATAATAATATTCATAAATATTTTCAGTTGGTACCATTATACTATTTTTTGATTTTTGTCTGCTACAGCAGCATTATTATTATACAGATATGTTTCTGCTAGATAAGTCTGCAAAATAACGCCTGATTCAATCAAACCCTAATAAGCAGTTTAGATAATATTATGTAGGAAAATCAACTAAATTTAGGTTTCATTACAAACTAAGACAACGGCAAAGGATATAATCGCTTATATAGGTCGTGAGCCTCTTAGTGCCCTCGTACGGTTGGTGTACAGGCAACTTGTTCACAAGTTGGAAACTAATTTCCTGCGCCACAAAGCAATCGCCGAGACCCGAGACCGATGTGCGCTATCTCTGATACACACGCTGCGGCACGTCTCCCTCTGATTTGATTTTTATTGCCGTTTCCAATTTTCAGCTTTTAATTGCTTTTTGTGATATGCATCTGTTTGTTTTATTGAATTTTTTGATACTTCTAAAGTTTTAGACCAAATGGCTATGGAATATAATCCCGTTCGCGACTGAATGAAAACTCGTTTAAGAAGTTAAATAGCATAGTACATACTATAAATAATCAGGTATATTGCAAGTCGTTGATGGTTATCGAAATTTGATAGCTTTGGTTAAGGAAAAATGTTTTAAACCATTATAAATATGAATAAATACCTATGGTTATGGAGGAAAAACTCAAGCTTTGGCGTAAAAGCTAGAAGAACTCTCATTATTTGATGGCATCCCCGAATCATCTTTGCAATTTTATGTTTGCCTAAATAAACACGTACTCTTTGATGTACTTTTGTCTTGTTTTGTGGTCTAAAATCACAGATTGGAAGTTACAGTTTGTGTTTGTTCTATATCTGGTTGTTAACATCTATTTAAGTATATATTTTAAACTATATATGTATGTATATCAGTCTGGCAGCCATATCACAAGCTTTGCTTATTTTGGGGTCAGATGACCGTATGTGCAAAAATGTCCCGAATATTATTTGTTTATTTATTTACTACGTGTATCAATTATTATGTGGTATAAAAAAGTTATTTAAAATCAATCTACGCCTACCGATTTCGAAATTAATTTTTAGGCGTTGAAACCAACTAGAATCTGCAAGGGAAAATGGAGTTCGCAGTGTGCATTGCACACACGAATGTTGATTTTAAAGTGATGTTTGTGTTGCCGACCGAACTGGGTTGGTTATGAAAATACGGGTTTGTATCCACGGATCCCGGTATCGGTTTGAATTAGCCACGGATACCGGCGAGTTGTATCCACCGATACCGGGATCCGTTTTTTTCAAAAAAATAAATTTTCATATTACCCGCTGATACCGGTATCGGTGGATACAAGAAATAAAATAAATTCGTTTTAGAAACGGATCCCGGCGTACAGAGTACTTTATTTTTTTGGTATTTCCCAAAAGGAAAGAAGACGGCCTTTGGCCTCTCTTAGGGTAAGTGTGGGCGTTGACACAATATGTCAGTGGGACAGATGTCAAACTTGGCTGGGCGATATCTCGGAAACTGTCCATCTTGGACCACCGGTTCCTTCACAAAAGTGATAGGTCTCGTCGAGATCTTCATTTCGGATGACAGCTGTCAAACTTGTTTGGACGATATCTCGGAAACTGTTCATCCTGGACCACCAGTTCCTTGACAAAAGTGATAGGTCTCGTCGAGATCTTCATTTCGGATGACAGCTGTCAAACTTGTTTGGACGATATCTCGGAAACTGTTCATCCTGGACCACCAGTTCCTTCACAAAAGTGATAGGTCTCGTCGAGATCTTCATTTCGGATGACAGCTGTCAAACTTGTTTGGCAGATATCTCGGAAACTGTTCATCCTGGACCACCAGTTCCTTGACAAAAGTGATAGGTCTCGTCGAGATCTTCATTTCGGATGACAGCTGTCAAACTTGTTTGTGATTGTTGTTTGTTTGTGATAGCATTCTGATGTACAAGCTTATATCGAGATATTGCTTTCCAAGATATCGTCCAACCAAGTTTGACATCTGTCATCCGAAATTAAGATCTCGACGAGACCTATCACTTTTGTGAAGGAACTGGTGGTCCAGGATGGACAATTTCCGAGATATCGTCCAACCAAGTTTGACAGCTGTCATCCAAAATGAAGATCTCGACGAGATCTATCACTTTTGTGAAGGAACCGGTAGTCCAAGATGGACAGTTTCCGAGATATCGTCCAAACAAGTTTGACATCTGTCATCCGAAATTAAGATCTCGACGAGACCTATCACTTTTGTGAAGGAACTGGTGGTCCAGGATGAACAGTTTCCGAGATATCTGCCAAACAAGTTTGACAGCTGTCATCCGAAATGAAGATCTCGACGAGACCTATCACTTTTGTGAAGGAACTGGTGGTCCAGGATGAACAGTTTCCGAGATATCGTCCAAACAAGTTTGACAGCTGTCATCCGAAATGAAGATCTCGACGAGACCTATCACTTTTGTGAAGGAACCGGTGGTCCAAGATGGACAGTTTCCGAGATATCGCCCAGCCAAGTTTGACATCTGTCCCACTGACATATTGTGTCAACGCTCACACTTACCCTAAGAGAGGCCAAAGGCCGTCTTCTTTCCTTTTGGGAAATACCAAAAAAATAAAGTACTCTGTACGCCGGGATCCGTTTCTAAAACGAATTTATTTAATTTCTTGTATCCACGGATACCGGTATCAGCGGGTAAAATGAAAATTGTTTTTTTTGAAGGAAACGGATCACGGTATCGGTGGATACAACTCGCCCGGATCCGTGGCTAATAAAACCGATACCGGGATCCGTGGATACAAACCCGAAAATACCGCTAACTTTGAATGCACAACTTTGCCTGTGTGCATTAGAACCTGATTTCTATGATGTTTTTGAACGAAGCATTTTGTTCTTGTAGGTATTTGAATAAAATTTTATTGAGTTACTTAGCTTGTTTTTATTGCTTGTTAGCTTTTTAAAATAGTTTCTTTTCTTTTTTGATTAATTACAAACGCATAGTGTAATGAAATAATGATTCCATAGTGTATTTTTTGATCGAAGCTCCATAGGCTCAATTTGCAATACCGTATAGACGTTTTAACAACAAGTTTTGCTTCCTTTGTGCTGTCAAAGTCCTGACATAAATTGGAAAATTATAACAAACTAGCTGCGCCCCGCGCTTTCACCCGCGTAGTGAAGAAAAATGGTGATGATGATGAAAAGTAGCCTATGTCACTCTCTGGCTCTTGAACTATACCCATGCAAAACTTTTTTTCTGGGCTAAAAGTACTTATTACTGTTACTCTCCGGTCCTCTTCACAATATCACCTATTTTGTTTTATTCTCTTTAACATTATCAGCCATTCGAACATATACGTACTAGCTTTGCTTAGTTTGGGGTCAGATGACCGTGTGTGCAAAAATGTCCCGAATATTTATATTTATTTATATTTAATTAACAGAGTTCTCGATTACATGAATGCGGCTGAAATAACGTTACTCCTATCATATATAAACGCTTTTTCCTATTTATTCTTTATACGCAGAAAATGCTTTCATAAAAATACCTACTTTTAAAACTGCACTTAAAACGTAAAGGGGCTGTGTAGATAACTTGTTGCTCGTGCTGTTAGTGCTACGTGGTATGGGCTGCGGGACAGTCGACAAACACAAACACTGTTTATTTGCGCTGCGACCGTTGAGATATAATCTGTGTATCATAAATAATGCAAAGGAGGAAAAATACTAGCAACGCCTTACGTTCTTACTCGCTATTTTGCAGTTTGATCTAATTTTCCTGGATAAAAATATTTTAAGCCGATTACCTCTTTACCACGTTTTTATTGACTCGCTTTCTTGTCTGTCAGTTGCATAAGGTAAAAAAAAAAACATCAAAACTCGCGCGAGGATTCATTATAAACCGAAACCGGTCGATCGTCTCGACCGATAAAATATCATCGATTGTGCAAGCCGGTGTTATAATCAAATTAAAAAATTGGCTTGCGCTTGACTGTCATCTCATCAATGCGGTCTACGATGGAGCACGTAGGTATAGGTATGCCTAGAAGAAATCGATTCACTCAGATTGTAACTATCGGGGAACACCCATTCTGGCAATGCCTTCCTTAATTTAATGACTCCTATAATACTAGAAGAATCTAAGCGCTTCGTTCGGGTTTTAAATTAATTTCACAATGAGCTTTATGAACTTATTAATGAACTTTAAATATAGCTGGATGACAATGCAATATTTTTTTTTTAATACAGAAAAGTTTATTTTGCGATAATGCAATTTAAACTTTTTTTTTTTTTTTTTTTAACCTATACTGTCCCACTGCTGGGCAAAGGTCTCCCCCATCTCCTTCCATAAATCTCGGTCCTTCGCCACCTCTTGCCAACCTGTCCGGAATGAGTCAAGATCGTCACGCCAGCGTTTCTTGGGCCTTCCTTGACTGCGCCGTCCATCTGGCACCCACTGTGTGACGATCCTGGCCCATCGGTTGGGATGCATGCGCGCCACATGTCCCGCCCAATCCCATTTTAGTCTGGCAGCTTTTTGGCCAACGTCGACCACACCTGTTATGGAGCGCAGCGCGCTGTTGCGGACTCTGTCCATTCTTTTGATACCCAGCACGCTGCGTTCCAGTGTTCCAATTTAAAGCTAAACAAAATATTTCAAATATAAGTAGGTACATTATCACAAAAACCGGCCCCAACTCAGCATGTTGCTGGTTGTACACAACCAGCGCTGGTTGTGTTAGAAACTGGTTTTAAACTTATGCTGTTTATGTATAACTTAACCGACTATACCAATATATAAATAATTTTGTTTGAGCGCTTGTTGATTAAGCAATATCAATAATTTTGTTCGACCGCTAACTAATTTTGAAATGGGGTTTTTAAATTGATTATTATTTTAACCTATATGCGGTAGATTGCCCTTCCAGTGCAAAGGTCTTCCCGTTGTCTAAACTTTAGCTTTTGCTAAGTAGCTTAGTTAGCATATAAGAGTTTAATATAAAAGGAAGAAGGAAGATTGTTATCTGAATTATTTTTTTACTCGATAATTGAGTGTGCAACAAAAAATTGTATCTGTAGCTAACTGGGGTTATAAATTTTCCACGAAAAGCAATTATTTTGTTTAGAAAATACTATGGTGGTGTATGGTGGTCCACACATAACTCTAAAAAAAGTTGTTCACACAATACAAGACCGACTTAACTTTTCTTCAAAACCCATAGATTATGAATATCGGAATCACTTATCTTACAGACTATAAATTCCATTCATAACGAAAGTTGAGGCCAAGGCGGGCGGCGCCCTGCGAGCTGGGCTCTAATTAATTGCGACCGGGGCTATTTTTGGAATTCAAGGACACTAGAACGTGCCCAGAATTATAATCAAATAAAAATGGGAAATCGATAGGGGATAATGAGTTTACCACTATAGGTGATGGTTTGGGCGGCTTAACGGTAACGGTTAGCTCAATGAATATCTGTAGTTAAATTAACTGCTACAAAACTGTAATAGTAGTCAATAGCGTGGTACAAGATTAGTCATAAATAAATCAAACCTAATTTTATATTGAAGCGTAATTCTTTTTAATAAGTTTTGACTTGTCTGTATATCTATAATATAAAAAATATCGAAATTGTTCATTTGTTAGGATTTAGATATGTGATGGATAAAGTCTTAAATTAAAAGAATGCTTCACTATGATCAACCTTATTGGGCGATCGAATTAATATATAGTTCATTCATTTGGAATATTATATTGTTATAGTTGTTGTGTTGTGTATAATATGGTGTTTGACCCGCGACGGTGTTATTCACATAAATGATTAAAGTTATATCATCCTGAGTATGAGATTAACAAAATAATTATCTTCCGTAGAAAACATTGCAACAAACTGAAAAAACAAAGAAAGCTTTTCATAGACTTGATTTAAAAATAAATTGTTCCGGTCGACTTTAAAGTGATACAACCGCAATTAAAAAGGAAATTATAGCCTATAAGTTTCCTTTTGGACTTTACTCCCAACTGAGTTAAGTTGTTAGCGCCATTTTGTGAAACTTATCGGAAGTAAGACAATGACCCATTGACATCGGCGAGCGTGACACTACAGATGAAATGATAGATGCTACACGTGATCATCATTATCATTATCCAGCTCATCATGTTCCTACTGCTGGGACACAGGCCTTCTCACAGAGAGAAAGGGTGTGCCCTATACTATTATGCTGGCCCAGTGCATGTTAGTGCTACACGAGATGCTTGTTGTTAGTTATCAGTTTCCAAAAAAAATACAATTTTATTACGACTTTGTTTTGAAATTTAGCTTAGCTTAGCTTTGAAACTATCCTGCATTTCAAATGATCCGTTTAAATTTTGTTTTGTCTTACACAACACGATGTATAAACATGCAAAATGAGAATACTTTAGCTTGCATATTTCTGGACTTTGGAGTGCTTAGGATGATTATAGCTCTATTTACAGAAGCAAAGTTGTACCCACCTACCTTAGTCGTGTCATTGCTGTTTTTCAACACATTAGATTGGCACCATTGAAAGTGCGAAGGAAATAGTTTACTTATCCCATTTGTGTAAGTTTGAACTACCTAGCATTTAGGTAAATTTTGCATTCAATGGACGCTATGTAGAATATCAGGTCCATTTAGATTGCAATAAAGCGGTTGCCTATAATGCAGCCACACCGGCGGCCTACCGAGCAAGCCTCGAATCTCTGGAGCATAGCCAATTGCAACAATTTATTCCTATTGGATATGCAAACTAACACAATATTCCAGTAAACGTATTAGTGTTCGTTTCAAATCCAATTAAAAACGAGGGTTCTAAATACTCTGCTCTATCACCCAAAAAAAATGGCTACACAAAATAAATTTCTGCTTCTGATTCAACTGTAATTAAATCAGCTGCATATTGAGTAGACGATAAATGCTAATAGGGATTATTATGTATTTTTCATAGCTCAGCGTGTGAATGTTATGAATTTAAATGACGTGTAGCCTTATATTGCTCGAATTAATTGAAAGCTGTTCAATTGTTTGTTCAATTAGTCCGTCATTGTCAATAACGATTGGTTTTGTTGTGTCAATTTGTTATTCAATATTTGCTTTAACATTTTATACTAAGTGCCTATTCTACTCAAACTTTGTATTAAAGTAGGTATAAAATTAGTTAAATCTGCGTTGTCTTGATAATATGACATGTCTACGAAGATACACCTCGTAGTTTCTTCAAATAGTTCACAGAACAAGTATACAATGCTTGGTTAGTTCGTTAATTGTATTGTATTATTAACACATTTCTTACTTAAAAATAGGTCCGTTTTATTGCAAAATGTGAGAAGACGTGAAAAGATTCATTATCAACTCATTATTTTGAGGGAAGATTTATAAACAAAACACACACGAGAAATTAATAAAAATTGTGCTCACAACAAACTCTTATTTTTTAAAGTTTTATCTAAGGAGGTTTCAATAAAATTCTCGTACACGTATGGTATCACTATACATGACTAGGGGAAAACTACAGATTTCAAGCACGGGTTGATTAAGGTGGATTATAATATCACCCTCGTTAATAATCTATTAGTTTACTCCCTCGTAAAGTAATCCACAGTGAGTTTTCAACATATAAGATCATTGATAATCTATGTGAACACATACTCTCAAGATAAATCTAAGTCCAAGAAACATAATAATCCATGTGAAGAGTAACGATCACTTGGACAGTTATTAAGTGGGCACATGGGCAGCGTTTTGTCCATACAAACGTATTCTCGTGTTTCCTCCCTGGATAATACCGCTGGAACTCTATTTTTTTAAAATAAAATGTATCTCCTTAATTGTCATGCTTCTATCATTTATTTTTTCTTATAAGTTAACTACTATGAGAAATATGATCCTTTAAATATACCAAAAAAGCCGCCATATTCAGACGTCTATCAAACAAATTTGACGAGTTTATAAAACAAAAATAAATGACAGAAGCATAACAGAAAAATACGAGACGTTGATTTTGTCTACTTTTCGTAGGTATAATCGATCCGAGCTGCAGTTGTTCCTATTGCGCTGTACGGGGAGAGGCTTGAGGTCAAGCAATAGATTTGTTAAATACATATGCATCAAGTTTCTTGGCCCTGGTATGCCCTCTTAAGATTAGCACTTTGCACACTTGCACTGAGCTACACATACACTCCTATATCAACTATAACGAATCATGTCACTTGTTTTCGTGGAATGAACAGACTAACCAATACCTAGTACTTATACATATCTACATTTTAATTTATCGTAAATTTCTTCTGATTCATCTTGAGAGACAACTTAGACCCAAACTATAAATTACATTGCAGGAGAGACACAATTTCCTTCAAACTATATCTCACCTTTACTCAAGGTATACCCTTATACTACAAAGGTGGCCTAATGAGAAGCGGTCGCATAACCATCCATCATCGTTCCACCTTCCTAATCCCATAAAATGTTTCGTTTAATCAAATTTTAAAGCGGCTTAACCCAATTCCGCCACGTTGATAAATTGTGCTTTGTAATAATCAGTTAACGAACCACGATTTGATAATTTAGACGTATAAGATGGTTAGGTATACTTTAAAGCTTAATTGCATTTCGATTTACATATATAAGGAATTAGTACCCGGTAATGTTAATAATAATATTATTAAGGATAAGGCAGATGACGTTTCTCATCCTATAGATCTATTCTCCTATCCACTATTTGTTCACCTCAATAACTCAGTTAGGGTTTCGTACCCAAAGGGTAAAAACAGGACCCTATTACTAAGCCTACGATGTCTGTCTGTCCGACTTTCCGTCTGTCCGTCTGTCCGTCCTTTAAACGGCTGTATCTTTCGAACCTTCGAAATATTCCCAGAATATGTAATGTTACGGCGGATTAACTAACAAATAATAAAAAAATAAGGTAATAAAACTAAAAAAAGCTACCCCATACAGTGCGAGTCGGTGTTAAATTTCTGTTCACCACCGATTCTCGTACGATCATCGAAGTGAAGCAACTTTGGGCGCGGTCGGTACTTGGATGGGTGACCGCCTAGGCGGGATGTCTTTTTGCACTACTTTTTGTATTTTGTGGTGGTAAGGAAACTTTAATGCGCGAGCCTGACTCACACTTGGCGGGTTTATTTTGTTTCCCAACTAGTTTCATATCATCAAGACATGCTGTTAACGGTAAACTAACGCAAGCCTATTACATATTTATAAAAAAAAAAAAAAAAACGGTCTCTTTGTGTTCCATGTATTGTTAGTTGAGACGAGAGCTATGAGTTTTTTTCCGCATAGACACAAGTCTAATCCCGAGTCCTAAATCCATAACACTCGCTATAATATAGTTTTACGACAGTACCAAGACCCTGACACATTGACCTATGACAATAATTCTATTTGCATGTGACTATCATGTCACTCATAAAATCTTCGCGCCTTTGCCATAGATGAGCAGTTGCTTACGTAAATTGTTCCAGTAGATCGTGGAACTAAAGGCCGGCTTACATTATCTTAGCCATTAGTAGCACTAGAATGCCAGTGCTTTAGTTTTGGTGTTTTTCCAGTAGACTTTTATACTTCTTCGAGTAGGTACATTGCCATTTCGTCGCAATGCAGAATAATTATGGGCAAGCAACGTCAGGAAATTTTATGCGATCCTACGCAAAATACCGATTGTTGTGATGGAACAAAATTAAATAGAGAAAGAGTTTTTTCAGTTTGCCAAGATGTCAACAACACACGTTCGCGTCACGCGTTTTCTGCTTACTCACTAATGCACTCTGCTAGAGTTGCTACTAAATTGTCTGTACAACTATAAGTAGCGAGAATAATGACGCTCGGGCGGTTGAGCTGATCGTTGAGGGAAAGAAGTCACTAGATACAACAGAAAAGCGATTCTATTCGATTTTAGAAATGAAATGAAAATTTATTGATAACAAACGTCTTCTTAAATTAAAATACATGGTGTCATTACGTACCTATTAATATTCCTATTGGAAGTGCATTGGTACCCAAACTAGGAAATCCTGTGAGAGGGCATACCAATACCCTTCGCCGAACAGAGGTGGTTGGTTGAGTAGAATTATACTAATATGAGTACCCTTGTCCTTTCCCTGTAATGGAGCATTTTTTTATTTGGTTAGCAAGTACCAGATGGTACATAATTATTATGGTGATGATGGTCCAGATAGATAAATCCAATATCAGTTATCAAATTAATGACATTTCCAGCTCGGACACCTTGAACCTGTGGACACCGTGAGCGAGTAATGCGTACACGGGGGAAAGTTTTGATTAAAAATCATTGGTGGCACCTACTTGGAAATAATTTCAAACATTTCTATCATATGTCGCAGCGTAGGGAGGCCTTCCACTAGATGGACCGACGACATTGTGAGAGTCGCGGGCATCCAGTGGATGCAAAAGGCAGGCTGTCGTTCAGTGTGGAGGTTAAAGGGGGAGGCCTATGTTCAGCAGTGGACGTCTTCTGGCTGATAATGATATCATATGTCATCCAGTCTGCCTGAGACCATGGACACGGCAAATTGTTAGAAACGTCAGGAATGAAATAACAAAATAACGCGATGAAATTTTTTAAAAGTGTTTATTTCAACGTGTAATAATTGCAAATATCTAAGCAATCAATAGAAGTAATATTAATCATTAAAAGCTTACTATTTACACGTTTTTACTAATTTACTCTTCTACCTAACGCACTCTGCCAATGGCTAAGATAATGTAAACTGACCTTAAGAGCTATGGAACTTATTTTTGTGTAGGGCATGTAGAGGACGACAATATTTCAGATTGCCAATGGCAACACGCTAAAAGTAGATATTTTAGCCTATTATAGGTATTTGATTCCACTTTAAATTGTCAATTTGTCATCGAGTAGAAATAGTTTTTGTAAGTAATTCTTTATTGAAGTGTCAACTCTTTAGAATTTACTTATTTGACAAGCTTTTGTTTAGTTTCACCTGTCCCGGTGTCTGTCTGTCTGTAATCAAATCTTGCAAGTCACAGATGTAGATCTGTGTTGCAAGTTAAATTTTTGACCCAGTTCCCGGTGTTCGATTGAGCTGAAATTTGGCATACCTGTCAAGTACCGATGACAATACAATATTATGGTGACGGCGAGCTGATTTGATGATGGTGACGGTGGACAACGCACTCCTCGATCGATAATAGTAGACTACTATAGTTTGGACTCATTTTGATAAGCACACGCGTTTCGATCACTAATTAAAATTTCATAAAAGCTTGGTTTGAATAGGTTTGTTTTTAATTAAATACTGTTCTTGTTTTACTACAGTTATTATGATTACTGACCGTAATATTTTAAAAACACAGATTCAGGGTGAAAAGTCTGTATAAAAGAGTGCTTAAAACAAGATATTGGTATTATTTTGTAGTGATGGAACTCTTTTGCACTCTCCAAAAGAATCTCCTCAGGCACCTCTGGGGAAATACTACACATTTACACCTATAATAAGTCAACCCCCAAGCAATGTTGTGCAACCATGTTTCCCGAATTGAAAAGCAATGTTTTCAGTGGAATCACAGGGCATAAAGAAATATAAAATCGGATATCCCACCGTGTCGATGCATTGCCACACAGGGTTTTGAATTGTTGAATATTAAAATTTTGGGTGGCACTGAACTATTAGAAAGCTTCAGAGCGAAAGAACTCGATGCAAAAAAAAAAAAAAATTTTTTTGCAGGTTTTGGGAACATCAGAGGCTCAATGGAAGATAAGTACTAATGTAAACATTTTTAATATTGTATGTTGAAACAATATAAGAACAAGACTCGTAAGCAACGACAAGTCTTTTCTTTGTTAACATAAATAAAATCCGTAACTTTTTAAATGGAAAATTTTGCCGGAGCAATTTGGGTATAAACTCGGCAGCGGAATATGAGCCACGTATGGCGGTGGCTGACGGCCGCATAAAATGCTTTTATTGAAATAACAAGAATTTGGGTCTCGCCACTCTGCCCCCAGGCTCTGCGCTGTGGCTCGAGAGTAGGGTTACCATTTTGAATTTGAAAAGTCGCAACATAAAGCCAGACATTTCTAGAAAAACCAGGACCTTTAATTAGTAAAATAATAATACTGAAATAATAACGAATGGGTACTTATCTGCTGTGTCACGTAGGAAATGTATTTTTATGGAAATAAAATGTATTTAATTTAAAAAGAATAAATGTATATCGCGGGTCGAACCTGGACTAGATTAGGACAGGACCGAGGCAGGTGGCATAGCAAGAGAGAGGCCTATACCCAGCAGTGGGATAAGGAAGGCTGTGGATGATGAAAAAGATGAAATGTATATTAAACGAAACAAAAAATAAATAAATTAAGGAGCTGTCTGGGCATAAATCTGAATATATTAAAAAGCCGGACAAAGCTCAGACAAAAAGCAGAAAGTCACGGGCATGTCCGGACCATCAAAATGAAGAATAAATAAAAAAAATAAAAACCCACGACAAATTCAGAAAAGAGTTCATAACTTTTAAACTGCTAGGCAGATTTTGATCTCATATAGCCAAGGTGGTTCTTAGCAATGAAGGTTTCATTAATAAATAATATATATTTCGGGACATTTTTGCACACACGGTCATCTGACCCCAAAATAAGCAAAGCTTGTGATATGGTTGCCAGAGACTAATATACATACATATATAGTTTTAAATACATATAAACAATTAACACCCAGCCATAGAACAAACAATGTTCATCACATAATCCTAGGTGGGAATCGAACCCACGTCCCCAAGCTCAGAAGGTATAGGTTCACTACCAACTGGACCAATGGGCTATCGATCATTGCGGTGGCTTTTCAAATAGGTCCAGTCGTTTTGGAGTAAAATGGTAATATACATACAAACGCGTACTCTTGACCCTTATCAGTTATCTTGTGAGTATAAAAATAAATCGCACGTAGCATAGCGCACATTTTACAGGAATTTTCATCTTAGTCATAAATCCGGATATATTAAAAAGCTGGACAAAGCTTAGACAAAAAGCCGGATGTCAGAATGTCCGGACAAATCCGGACGGATGGTTACCGCGGTACTCTGATACTCGCGGGTGCTGTGGCACATTCGTACAACAGTATAGTAGTTGTTCGCCCGAACTGAGAACTTGTGACCCCTATATCTTCGCAACCCCTTAACTGACATTGCTAAATTTAAACTTTAAAAATGTAATAATATGAACTACTAGCTTACAAAATTTCATGAATATCGAATCAAAATTAACCAAGTATGCAAAAGTCTGGTTTTTATGAAGTAATAACATGTAAGTAATTGTCGGTAGATAGGTAATATTTTAGTTACAGTCTGAAAGGCAACTGTATATAATGATTATACGCCTTATATAGTGATCTATTTCAAACTCAATGAAGAATAGTTTTTTCCCGGAAAAATCTGCGGTGATTTACCTATAGGTGTGCGTAGAAATCTTGATACTTAAGTAGACCTAAAATTTGGGTTACAGTTAGAAGTATAGCAGTCATAAGATAGATTTACTTATCCTTCATTTTGGCGTGGTGCCCAGTCTGAGTTGTTCTGACATATTGTTGCAGAGTTTTTCTACTCAATATTGTTTGGGATCATGATTAGTTGTTGTAGATGTTAAAACGGCAAATCATCGAAAGATACTGACGATCTTATTTATAAACGTTACTTAAATTAAGCAATGCTTGATCTGTTCTCTCTGACGGAAATTGACATACATGAAACGAGACAGAGCAATTTTAAGCATTGCTTAACTTAAGTAACGTAAGTAAGGCCGTTAGTGTTTATAGCAATTCTAGATTCAATCATTGATTCAAAGTTTTCGTACAATCGTTCTAGGGTTTCAATCACATCAAAATTAATGATTTAAATGAGAAATAGTATGAGTTGATAAGGGGACGTTTGTTTCCAATCAACTCCGTTACGACTGAAATTGGTATAAAGGAAGCTTAAACGTAACCTGGATTAACACGTAGTACAGAATATACTGTTCTGTGCACGTAGGGTTCATTTTAAATTGGAATAATTAAGATGTCCTGTAAATTGCAGATAAAACCAGCTAAGGTCCGTCTGCTGAAATAATGCGTCAGACAGTTGCCATAAAATTGTAAAAAGTATATCGAAAACTGTAAACTTTGGTCATTTTTACTAGTTTTTTGAACGCCAGCTACTGTACCTACTACAGTAAAATATGAAAGGAAAATGTTTCTATTTACTTAAATTTTTAGCTGTAGACGCATTCTCTTAGTAGCCGAACTGTAGTTGATAATAAAGAAATTGTAGGTAGGTAGTTACATAAACGCATGACAACTGGTTGTTTCACTAAAAGACGTTGAAGACCATTCGTAGTAGTAGTCGACATGTAGCAAGTACAAGTTGCAAGTACCTTCTAGGTACGCTTCATCTGCATCGTTTTGCTTAGTGCAAGTGGCAGTGGAAGTACTTACTAAGCACTTCCAGTGCCACTCGCACTAAGCAAAACGTTGCAGACGACGCGTAGTAGGCACTTGCAACTTGTACTTTCAATTTGCACTTGCAACTTGTACTTGCTACTTATACTACGCATGGTCTGCAACGGGCATAATTGTTGAAGGTTGTCATATATTTTGTATATTAAAGTACATAAACAAACCTACAGCTATGAGTACGTATAACACTCAACCCATTTCGTATCCCTTTGATCAAATCTTCTCGTAGAATTCGGGACACGTTTCTCGGCATTTAAGGATGTAACTCGTAGTTAATCTCTCTGAAGTAACTAGTTAACTCGATTTCAAGCGAAAAGGTGAAAATTCTTTGAAGCTAGTCGCAGAGACAAACGAAATACAGTGGCGAAATGTTAACTCGATTTTTACTGAAAACCGGGACTTTATACAGATATTCTCAGTCTTTAAATATCAGAGACTCTAAAATTGTTATTCTGCAATTAAAAGTTGTGAGGTGATTTCACATTCCTAAGTTAGATATCTTGGCTACGTCTTACGCTATTAAAAACACTAGCTTCTCCAGTTACCTATAATAATTAAGGGCAAAGTTAAAGGCAAACGGCGCGCTAGAAGAAGGAAAAAGTGGTTGCGCAACATCTGGGATTGTATCAAAAAATATAGCCAACCTCTAACAAGTATTCCCCTCTGCACAAGATAGAGAGAAATTCACTGCACTGACGGCCAACCTCTAGTATTAGAGAAGCACCTGAAGAAGAAACGGAGCTAAGTACCTATATAAACATAAAATACCTATTCATCTACCCTTAACTAAAATGTATAATGATTACTTATTAGGCCCATGGACCCCATGGTATCAACGTTTGCACTTATCTAACGGAGCAACACGTATCTGTTTTTTACTAAAAACTAAACAATATTTTTGGATTATATTTCAGGAATGGTTCCTACACTTGATTAAATAATTATATACCAAATCTCACTTTAATTTTAAAATTTCCATTTGATGATGCGTCACGTCATGTGCGGTTGAATTATGTTTTCTTCCCCATTTTAAATGTCATCATCTTGTATTTGTGTTGATTTTCAGGACCTGGGTAGGTGGGTACCCATGCAGGAACCATCCCTGAACTTGGAGGATCAATACCTTATACATCAAAATCGGTTGAGGCGTTTGAAACATTCATATATACGCAATATTCGCTATATATAGTATAATATAGTACAGCGTCAGTCGGAAAACAAAAATATTCAGTAAAAACCGCTTAAAATAGGATACCGGTATATTTTATCGAACAAACGTCAAATTGGTCAAACGAGAAGATATTGGACGGGTTTCGTTCGTAACTTTACATAAAAAACAAAACATGCCGGTTTGAAAGCTCACCGGTGGAAAAAACAAACGAAACCAGTGACAGTACCAGGGATCAAGTCTGAAGCGAATGAGAAGAGAAAACAAAGCGATATTGGCGCAGTGGCGAGCTGAGGCCTATTTCACTTCCGGTGGCTGCCCGTTGACAGATTTCATTATCTCGTATGCTGCTTCCGGACAGACTAAGGACGGGAATCCGCCGTACTGTGTAGTGAAAAGCTAAACGCTATAATATTATGCTTTATTGACCATATTTGCTTGCTATATTTTATTTTATTATTGGTTAAAAAAACACAGTTGCTCTTAGCTCCGCACTACACAACTTGGACGGATTCCCACTCTAGCTGTTTTGTAAATAATTTGCTTCAATGGAATAGTTACCAATTTTTTTAATCTTATTGGAGGTCATCCGAATAACCCAATTACCAGTTATAACTTGGTAATAAAAATTAATTTGTCTTCGACTCGCACTTGGCCATTAGTTATAATACTTTAGAGTGCTATAATCATTCCAAGTTTGACGCTTGTACGTATTACCGTTTTTAAATTAAAGCTAATACAATAATACGTAAAAAAATACGTTTGCTGTTTCGTTTTGACTTTTTTGTTATTTCTTAGTTAATCCGCCGTTACATTACATTTTCTGTGAAAATTTCAACTTGCTATCTGTTAAGGTTCGAAAGATACAGCCGTTTAAAGATAACAAGAAGACAGAAAACAGACAGACAGACATCGTAGGCTTAGTAATAGGGTCCCGTTTTTTACCCTTTGGGTACGGAACCTTAAAAACATACAGTCGAATTGATAACTTCCACCTGAAGTCGGTTAAAAATACAAATTTTGTATAAAATTTAGAGTGACGACAGTAATTTTTAGTAGTATATTTTTGTCTCGCAGTATGTGTGAAAAGTAGAGTATTTTCCTCGGGGGTAAAGGTGTCTTCGTTTTGAGCGTGCTTGAATCCCGAGCGTAATGAATGTTTTTGTTCTTAACTCTAACTCTCGCTACGCTCGGGAGTTAACCTTTGAATCCTTCATTACGATCGGGATTCAATATGACGCCCGTGACATATGATACTGCTTTATCCCCTTGGCAAATAATATACTAATTTATATTGAAAAATATGAAAGTAAATATTTTGGATTCAGGATTAAATTCATTGTGATGACGTTAATAGCTTCGTGTTAACTATGGAGTTTTCTAGATCCATCCAATATAAGCATAGTGTTATAGTCTTCTTCTTTAATGTTTATTTATGATGGCAATAAAATATATTGCTCTATATTTGGACAGTGATTTACTATTTAATAGCCTACTCCATTTTGATTCGATGGTAGATTCAGAATTGGGCAGATCGTTGAAGGTTACGTGATTGAAAGTTACGACGCCTAGTCTCTTCAATAGTTTTTAGGTCACTTAAATGCGGAAGATGCGAGACGTGGGAGTCGAGAGGAATACTTCAGAAAATCTTGATCTCGATTCTTGATGTCGGAATTAAAGTGAACTCATATAAGTTAGGGAAGTTCTTTAAAACATTGCAGCGTTTCAGGCATTGGTTTGGTTTTTATCTATTTAAATATGTATTAAAAATATATTTATGTATGTATATCAGTCTCTGGCAGCCATAGTACAAGCTATGCTTATGTTTAGTATGGGGTCAGACGACTGTGGGTGCAAAAATGTCCTAAATATTTATTGAAATATAGCCGTCACGTGAATAAATTTCTGTCCAACTATTCAATGGTACCGACTAAATGGACCTGCCTTCTGAGCTTGGGGGCGTGGGTTCGATTCCCATCTAGGACAAACATTTATGCGATGAACATTTGTGTTTGTTCTATATCTGGTTGTTAATATCTATTTAAGTATGTATTTAAAACTATATATGTATGTATATCAGTCTCTGGCAGCCATATCACAAGCTTTGCTTAGTTTGGGGTCAGATGACCGTGTGTGAAAAAATGTCCCGAATATTATTTATTATTATGGTAGCAGTAAGCTCACCAATGTAACGCCGTAGTCATTTGTGAGCGGTCATCATACTTGAGAACGATATAATGTACTTTATTTAGTAGATAACAATACTAGGTACGTAGTTGCTAGGTAGGCGAGATAATACTATAATAATACTAGGTAGTCGAGATTTTAACCGATAGAGCAATTTTTTCATGTATATCAGACACCCAAAAAATTTAGGACAGGCAGATTACACTGGTTAACGGTTTTTTTTAAACAGCAAAAACCATAAAAGTAACCATTTGGTAGAAGAGAGTAAACAACTGTTGTGTGCACATGATTTTACTTTTTATGTAAAAAAAATGCCAGCCGATGGGTCTAGGTGCTCATTAATTTTGTTTGCTTTCCTTAAAACAGCTTCTCATTTATTTTTCACGTGTATCGGCACCGACATGAAGTAAACATACTTTTTACGTTCCGTTGTAAAAGGTGCTAGCAGTTACCGAACTTTTCTTATTACCAACCGTGCTGTAATAACCCACGGAAAACAAATGGTATGTAAAATAGTTTCTAGAATTGGGTACAGGTCTTTTAGGTAGGAAGACTATGGAGTGTTTATTGTTAAAGAATTTGTGTGGATAAGGCCAATCGAAAAGGCCACCTGGCCGACTGTACGCGTCCACGTTTCAGCACTGTAAGTCATGACGGGTCTACCCGGTACCAGTGCGTTCTAACGCACTGGTTAAAGATTTGACTTTGATAGAGAGGTGAAGAGAAGACTCTACGTAATATCCCGAACGTAGAACTTAGAAACTTTACACCGATTATTTATAGGTACCTACAACCGCTCTACGGAATTCCTACCTACTATAGTATATGTCCAGTGTAGGTATAGGTACCTACAGTGAGCAAGCTTACGTATACCTTGCTAAAAAAGTCATGAAAACGAACTAGCCTTTTTATCTGTCAAATATCAATCAAAATATAGTTTTGATTGCCAACAATGTATAATAAATGCATTGAATTGTCAGTTAAAGAGTGTTCATTATTAATATACTTTACAAGCTGTTTCAGTGTGGAATTTATTTACGAAAGTGGCCTCCTAATTTTTTTCAAAAATGTTTGTGCTGGACATGAATTGTATTAACTAAAGTAGATAGCGATTTGCAAATAATAAAATTATACATTTGGAAAAATTTAACAGACTAAAGTTATTAAATTTTCATACTTTTTCGCTACGAGCTCAAATGTCTGTTTTAAAAATTCTGACAGCTTTTAAAAGGGCACGGTTCCGAAATGCCAATAACGAGGTAAAATCGTATCGCTCGGGCACCCTCTTCAAGTACCTGCCTATAACGCTGGCAATCAATAAGGGAATTGTAAAAACCAGGGGAAATGTTCAGGGCGAGTCAGAGAGCTTTGTGATGCTGACACTTATACATTTTCTTTACCAAATCTAGAGTAATGGACGTTGCAGTATTTATTTTTACAAATAGTATTTGAAATTGCAGTTTTAATGTTTATTTTATCGCCATAGACAGGAAGTATTTGTACGTTTATACGTTTTATAGCTTTGTTTGTCGTATAGAAATATCACGGATGTGGTACGGTTAGTGCCCAAAACGAGTTTACAAAGCAAGCATACTGTTTACTTTCTGTTATATCTACCATGTAAAAAAATACATCGCTATTTCTTTAGAAGAAACTCGTTTCCCTTACATCTGAATCCAATACTAATTTTACATTATTTTCGTTTACTCTCATTCAGTGTGTTTTTTTTCTCGATTGGTACCATGTTACAGAAACATAGAAATATTAATTGTGCTAACATTTGATCCATAGATATTATTACTTACACAATAGTGACAATAGACCTGTGCCCTAATTTTTCATTTATTACAAACTAGCTAAATCCCGCGCTGCTACCCGCGATTATCCAATTTTCCGGCATTTTCAGGGAGAAGAATTACCCTATGTCCGTCCATATGATGTACACAATCATCCTGCCAAAATTTGTTAAGATCGGCTTAGCGAATAAACATCCAGACAGAGAGACAGAGTTACTTTCGCTTTTATAATATTAGTAAGGATAAGGATATGTAATAGACTTCGAAAATGATATTAACTAAAAACATTACACATGCTGAAACATTCCAGATCGGCTATCGATTGTACTCAGTATTTTTTTTCGAGACACATTTCAAGGAAAACGAATAATACATAATAAAATTGGTTTAAAAAATTATAAATTAGTTAATCGTTGTAATTAAGTAATGTATAATTATATAACATGGATATACATTACACAGACACTATAGTCACCGCGTTACCAACTGAGTCGTAGGGCCATAAACGTCATACCATAAGACCTGTAAGTGCGAGCGAGACAGACAGATATGACATGTGGGTGCGAGCGAGATAGACAGACAATTGATTTATGACCTGATGACTCAGATGGTAATGCGTTTACTATAAATATTTTCAAAAGGTTTTCGTGGAAGGTTAAGTCCAAGTCCAACAAATCGCTTCGTCCATCTATTGTCCGCGAACCGGCAAATGTCAAGTCGTTTTTGCTACGACTCTATGTAGAATGTCGAGGTGGTATTTTGAGTGTCATCTGTCTATTTACTAGAGATTTGTTTAGGGACAGCGGGGTCATGGAGGTCAGCTGCAAAATACTTTGTTAAACTTGTTTTTCTCGTAAACGGGTTTCTCAATGTGCGTTTGAGGGTACAAATAAAATGAAGAGGTTTTTAGAACTTATTTTAGCCGGTATAATAATAACGTTTCATACAAAAGTTTCCCTTGAAACTTTATACGAGTGTTACGCAAGTTTGGGATGTTGGTGACATTGTGATTGGCAGGTAGATCGATTGCTGATGATGATGAATAGCTTTTGGCCGTAGTAACGCAAAGTACTATACCTAAGTTCGTGTTGCACAGCCTGCACTAACTTTGTAGTAAGCGTATAGAATAGTAGGGTATGAGTTGGCACAAGTGTGCTCCTACAATGCTTGTTCAGATATAGCAACATTCAACAAAAGCCGTTTCCCTCAACTTATTGTCGTCCCTATTCAATGAACGTTGTTCCCTACCACATGTAGCCATACATTGTTATTTAACTTCGCATTGTGAAGATATCGATAAAGGATAATAGCAATACTTACAGCCAATTGAGTTGGGAAATAATTCGTCCAGTGTTTTTGTAACGAATATTGGAGCCTAGAATTGATTGATCAATATTTTTATATTGATTTGTGTCATTGTAAATGACTATTAGAAATGTATTCCAACTTCTATGATATTCAGAAGTATGCTTAGTCGAATGAGCTGATATTTACTATGGGACCAACCTTTAAATCACAAGCAGACGTTATAATAAGAGAGGCCTGTACTCAACAGTAAATATAAAGAATCGATGATGATTTCTTGTGTTATCCGCTCTCGCAAAGGCCTCACTCAGCGCCTCAGGTTACATCAGGGAACTGAAAAAAGAATAAGATTTACGGGCGCACTTTTTTGTCTTATCCTTTTTTCTTTCAGCGGCGTGACCTTGATTACCTATTGCTCAGTAATATCATGAATGGACCGGGATAAAGACTTCAATTATTGAAGCTAGCCTTTATGAATGGAGAGGCACTGAGAGATGATTACTGAATTCTAGATCCTACAGTGTCGTTTTTTTTAATTTATTTCTTTTCCGTGCACGGTTGCCTGGAAGAGATCGCTTTAAGCTATAAGGCCACCTGTTAAAAGCCTAGATAATATTTTCATTGTAATGTTTATGTTATCCTTGTTTTGTGGTATTTTAATAAAGAGTTATTGTATTGTCGTAACCATGCTGGTTGCTGTTGCAGGCCCCGCACCGGTGTGCTAGGAGCGCTGCAGAGACTCGCGCGCCCCCTCCTGTGACTAGCCCGGGCGCTCGCTAACGGTACGGGCGGCGGATTGTAAGTACCATCACTTTTAGTTAAATATATTAAATATTAAATAAGACTCCAACAATACAAGAAAAGGAACAGCGAAACACTAAAACTATGTCGCAGCCTTCAATGTACCTACTCACACTGAAAAACAAAGAAAATCTCACGGAACTAATCTATGCGTTGAAACAAAACAAAACAAATCAAATGAGACATAGTTGGCCTGAGCGAAGTAAAAGGTTGAAGGAGGCCTGTGCCGACTGGCAAACAGATCTGCAGAAAAGAAGCAATTTTTTTTTTTACTAAGTTTAACCTTTAGTTTAATTTTTAATCATTTATTGTAACTAACATGATCTAAATAAAAGACTATATTATTATTATATTAAATAAGAAATAAAAATAAAATTAATATTTCCGGACATTTTTTGCACACACGGTCATCTGACCCCAAACTAAGCAAAGCAAATCCAGTGAACCTTTTGGAGCCAAGCCGTCCAAGATAAAACATGGTCTAAAACTTGTTTATTTTCAACTTACTGCATATGAGAAATGCTTAGTGACTATAGTCCAGATGTTTGGCCACCTTGTGCGATATGTCAAATTAATGAAAACCATCATAGTGGGAAATATAGGAAGAAAAAAAGGACTAGAAAGACCAAGGCACTTTACATCAAATAAAAGAGAAGGCAAACAGCATGTTGTACAGGGAGGTCAATACACTGCGGCAAACTACCGTGAAACCTGTCAGTTACCTCACTGACAACGACTATGCTCTGAAATGATGAATGAATGGCTAAAAATATAGTATGCACAATTCTCGAAGATGCGCTCTACCTTTACTCCTATTCACCATCACCATCATCATCATCACCATCATCATCCACAGCCTTCCTAATCCCACTGCTGGGTATAGGACTCTCTCTTGCTATGTCATCTGTCTCGGTCCTGTGCTTACTCCTATTACCCGCATACAATACAATACATACATATGCAATGTTCTGCTAAAAGTAAAGATATTTATAGTCACTAAGATGAATGACTAAAATATAGTGTGCACAATTCTCGAAGATGCGCTCTACCCTTACTCTTAGCTGTGCTTTTAGTAGCCGCATACAATACAATGCAAACACGTGCAAAG
Organism: Agriopis marginaria; assembly: GCA_932305915.1. Taxonomy (NCBI): domain Eukaryota; kingdom Metazoa; phylum Arthropoda; class Insecta; order Lepidoptera; family Geometridae; genus Agriopis; species Agriopis marginaria. The sequence continues at coordinate 10,384,525 of OW029918.1, forward strand.
TTCTGCATGTGTGTTAGTTCTAGCATTAAATATACGTACGTACACTAAGATGAATTGAACTACCATTGCACACTTGCACTAAAAGTAAAGAGATTAATAGTCACTTAGCTTTTCATATATCGTAAGTAATCGGTTGTTGGTTGCAGAACAACAATCGTGAGGTCACCTTATGGCGTGTACGAACGCGAATACGTTTTCTCTTGTTTCGTTTCAATTTAACGAAACGAAGCGAGAGAAAACGAGAGAAACTTCTCAAAACAAGAGCCAACGCATTCGTGTGCGCTCGTACGAACTCTGCGACTTTACGATCATAATAGTTATGTACGTTCAATTTTCTATGGATATTTGGTCCGATGTATTTCGACTGGGGTAAACGACGTGCTCTACGCTATTTAGAACTTACCATTTGTTTTCTTAATAGGGCAAGTGCCTTTATTAATTAAACAAAATACATGCTAACACTACAATAACAATTAGACTGCCCATATACCATTAAAGGTCTAAAGAAAATCTAAATGCTCAAGCCCACTATCAGTTGGCAGCGTATATACCTAGTTTAATTGCTGGTGACATTACCACGCTGAAAGGCAATAGAATGCCAATGCCAATGCCTACTTTCTTGCAAACCGCGCAGAACATAATATATTTGATGCTAGCGCCAGGTATCTAAAGATGCTATGGATTCATATATATTTGACTATTAGACAGGCAATGTGGACAAAATTCACGTGAGATGTCCTTTTGTCTCCTTAATGAGATTTTACCAGACCCTTCCCTTCCGTTTGCATAAATTGACTTCGCAAATATTGCTCAAATTCTTTAGAACTTCTTTTCCGAATCTCTTTGTGCTGAAGAAAACACAATATCATTTACCTTAATTTAAAAAAAGTTGTAGCGATCAAAAGTGGGTGCCGGAATGTTAGGAGTAGGTTAGAAAATCAGGATTCTTTTAGAGGGAGGAAAAGCTTTAATAACATCTTTGCCAAAGTTATGAAAGTTTTAATACGATTATGATTTGCCGCTTTTGTAAAATACGAGTACTTATTAACGTTCAAAATTGCATACGTAACAGATTTTTGTTATTAAAACTATAAATGCATATAGGTACGTTGATTAAGTATATAGGCTTGGTCCTAGTGAAAGCAGAGAATGTGCTAATCCCATCGCTTTAAAAAAGCCGTCATTATAATGCTGTGACGGTAAAGTAACGGATAAATAAAATTGCTAGGGTGGTTAGACCTGTAATGCAGCTCATTCTGAAAGTCCGTGGCTTCAACTGGAAAAAATGAGAAGTGTAAACAATAATTATGCTTATAGTTCGTATTCACTAAATATAAAAGTTCATGATAAGTATCCATAAATTTGTTCTAAGAGATAAGCTATGGTGATTCTTACATTGCAACTCAATGCGGATAGTTTTTCAAACACAATATGAGGTACACAACAAACAGTTTCAATTTGCTCAACATATATATTGTATTCTGAACCATTCCTTTACTGTGTTTGAGGATTTACTAGTGGATGGAACATTTTCGATATTTTATTTGGCTTGGTTTGAACGCTTTCGCAGTTACAGTTTTTCAAAATAGATATCGGTAGATATGATATCAAAAATAATAAATTTTTGTGGAACTCTCTTGTGAGCCACTTACGATTACTTATTACAAGTTATTTGTAGTTCACTCGATTTTGAAAAAAAGTAGTTTAAAGTACTTAAAACTAGTAATAAGTAAGTGCAAGTACTGATAAAAATAATAAATGCGGTTTTTTGTGATGTCGTTATTGTTTTGATGTGTTTCAGAGGCGTGGGGCGCGGCGCGTGGCGGCGGCGCGGGCGCGGGCGGCGCCATGACGCGGCGCCCGCCACCATGACGCTGCCGCCGCCCGCGCCTCCTGCGCACCCTGCCGCGCATCGCGCAATGCGCTATTACCGCATCTGGATATACGCGTGCAACGGTGCGCTGCTGCTCGGTGCGCTCGCCTTCTGTGCGGCGGCAGGGCGCGCGCTCTCGGACTACCGGCGCGCGCTCGTGCCCGGCCTGGGCGTGGCGCAGCCCGGCTTCCTGTACGGGTACGCAGCGCTGCCGGCTCAGGCGGGCCTGCTGCAGCTGCTCGGCTGCCTCGCCGCACTGCGCCTCTCCGAGCGCATGCTTAACGCCTATTGGCTGGCGCTGCTGGCGCTACTCGTCGGCGACGCCGCTATCGGCGTCTACTGGGCGTTCAAGTTCGAGCGCGTATGTCGCGAACTTCGGCCGCAGCTGAAAATTCGCCTGGCGAGAGATTACGAGACAGAAGTCGAATTTTCAGAGGCTTGGGACCGCCTGCAGCGAGAGCAGCGGTGCTGCGGAGTGACGGGGCCCGCAGACTACGCCGCTTTGAACCGCACCGTACTGCCAGCGAGCTGCTGCCGCATCCCGGCGCACACGGCCGCTGGCACGCCTGCGCTCTTCGCCGCCACCTCTGCCACCTCCACCGCGCCGTTCACGCCCGTGCACTGCGCCCCGCACACGGCCGCCTGTGCGGAGCGGTTGCTCATCTGGCTCCGGAGAACAGCAGACGCGCTGTTCGTTCTAGGGTATTGCGTCATCGCATTTTTAAAGTTGTGCTTCCTCGGGATCCTCCGATACGAGATAAAGGAGATGATTCAGAAAATTAGAATATTACGGACCGAGATAGGTGCGGGCGAGCTCCTGGACGCGAGTCCGATACACGGAGGGCCTCTCTCTCAGACGGTGATCGTGAACGCTGTGAACGCAAACGGTGGCGTGCGCGCGCACGGCGGCAGCCCCGAGCGCGCAAGCGAGCGCGAGGCACTGCTGGGGCGCGCTTCGGAACAGTGCTCGCGGCGCAGCATGCACGACGAGCCACTCGGGCCGAAGACCATCAACGGCAACAACAACTGCGAGATGCGCGAGCTTGCGCGCGGTGAATACAGGCCCCTGGCGGTGGACAGCGCAGCGACCCGGATCTGACTAAGATGTTACCTGGAGCGGCTGTTCGGGCGGCGTTGGCGCTCGTTCCCGGCGGCCGGCTTCGAGACGGAGCTGCCGCTCGGCCGCGGCGGCGGCGGGCCGGGCGCGCCCGCGTGCGTGCGCCGCGCGGCCGCGCGCGTCCGCCTCGACCGCCGCCGACACACCCGCTCCGAGTTTGAGCTGTAGGCTGCGCGCACGCGCATTCAGCCTACTGCTGCCTTCACTTAACGCTTCGACCGCTGTCAATTGTGAGGACCGAACTTATCGGTAGTAATTTGTTTTTATTGAATAAAAAGATTATCACGAATAAGACGAGTGTTAAAAGTGTCGTTTAATAAAAATTTGCGAACATTGTGTGACCGGTGGCGAACGTTCGTGTGACATTAATGACGACCGTGAATCGCGTGAAGCTTGTATTTAGTTCCTACAGGTTCCAGATATATGTAGGCCAAGAATACGTTAAGGAATAATATCCCATTTCATTTTATTACCCTTTGAAGATTATTGTCTATGACGTAGGTATAATTACGCGAGTGCAGGAGATGCAATCACCCGGAGCTGCCATTTCGTGGCTTCTGGAGCAGGGGCTCGATTTTTAAAAAGTACGCCAAACATTTTCTCGGGAAGTCACAGACTTTCAAATGAAATCCTATAGGAAGTGAATTTTTTTAATAATCACTTCATCCGCTTACGAAACGAGTTATTTTAACCGTTCAATTTTGTCTTCTATCAATAGAAAATTTGACAGATAAATCACTATACTATTACCACGGATTTGTTTAATATTACTTGGAGGCACAAAAGTGAAAAGTACACCTTTAAAAAAATTTCGAAAGTTTGTTTGACATAAAACAGACTACATAATTATATTTATCTGTTTAAATGACGTTCCTTTCGATGTTGCAAAAGTTACCGGTTTACCGGTTGTTGCGTGTTTTTTTTTTTTTTTTGTATTTTGTAATAAATGGTTACTTAGACCAGAATTGAAAATTGCAATATCAAAATAATCAAGATCACGTATACATTTGATTCGACCAGTGATTGTTTTCGAATCCTTAAAAGAAAATTTATCTTGAAGGATTTAAAAAATCGAGCCCAGGTCTTTTGGAGATGTTTCCAAACCCTATGGATATAATATTGTGTTGTACTGAAAACGGGAATCAACCAATATTTAAATAGTTGTACCTAATTACTGTTAAGTATAAGTCCGATCAATATTTTGACTGTTTACCTAATAACCAATAGATTTACAAAAATTTTAAACCATTACCCATATTTTGCAATACAATGTAATGACGCCTACAGCTTCTTCATGAGATCTTTACTGTCTGAAAATACTTATTTGTTTCCTATACATATAATATCGCTTTGCAAGAAGTTACTATGCTTTCAGTGATCTACACACACCAACTAGCTATCTATTCTATAAGATTATCTCTGACGAAACGTGCACGAGAAAAAAAGATTTTTTTAACAGTTAGCTAGCTTATCGAGTTTAGAGCTCTACCGGCGTGTGTCCACAGTTCCAAAAATTTACACATCTACGCAAGTTTGTAAGTTGCAAAGTCGATATAATTTAAATTTTGACCGATATTCACCATTTATTTAAATAATATCACGTTCTATACAATAATATTCACTTTAGTGTTAGTGACCATGTTAGTTAAAAACCTATAACTTGTAAAACCTTAATTGTAGTATCTTTTTTAATATTTTGTAACCTATTGCACAGATATCCTGAACAGTATTCCTAGCAGATAGTTAGTTGTAACACCGCTTTATTTAGACCCAAATGCAAAAGTTAGTTATGATTTATGCATAGCTAACTGAAATACGAAGCAACATCACGTCTGTTAAATTGCAACGCAATTTGTGCGAATACTGAAATAGACTTAGTGTGAACGGTTTGTCGTGTTGTTTGTTTACGTATTAAATAGAATTGTAATGAGAACATTTACAGCAGCGTTGCAATTAAGAACCTACTTAACAGTTCAATTGTCCCGTGGCTCCATAGCGTTTATCTTTCTTTCTAATTTAGAAAATATTGATGTTTCAGCCGTGACTAGCCATCGTTTTTATGGTGAGATTGCTTTGAGCCAGTTACTGGTCCAAATAAGTGGCTATGTTACAGTAACGTTTAGTTGCTGGATACAGTAACTGGACCAATGTGAACTGGCCGTGTTTTAGATCTAGGTATCTTACGTAATGTTGTTCGTATACTTGGATCAAATAAACAGTTCGTATATGTAAATAGATATACATAATTTGTACATGTATAGAATGCGAGTAAGACAGATGACAAACATAGTACTGATATGAGCTTAATGACGTAGTGCCTACAATTATATGCTTGTGACAGTATAAAGCGAACGACTACTTACTACATACACACAGAACTGCTATCTCTAGGGAGCAGGCAGCCTTTAAAATATTTAAGCTCTTTTATAACCTTATCACAATAACTTTTATTTGACATGTTCGTGCCGTGAAGGCCATGACGTCAAGGTCTTTACTGTGGTAAAGTTGTAAGGTTATTTATTTTTCATCTTAACAGCTCGTAATGAAAGTTTATTTCATGATATAGTATTTTCATTCGATGTAATAATAACGTGAGATATCGAACCAAAATCATTGTAATGTAAACGCGCCTCGGTCTTAGATTGCGCATTATGTAAATCGATAAAGACGCGTAAGGAATTTAGGTAAAATTAATAAAGGCTGTGTCAAGTATAGGTCAAACCTATTCGAGCAGTGAACTGCGAGGCGTCCCAAACGGAACTCTCGCGGCCGCCCCCAGGCGTAGGTATCGTTCACAATCATGCGACTCACTGTATGTTGTCTACCCGGTGTTTGATTGAGTACCTACAATTCATATATTTTGTACTTAATACGAAGTAACTTTATAGATTATATTGTAATGACGAGTATGACGTTATGTTCGCTTAGAGTAGGTATAATATTTTGTGAATTTATGCAGAAAAATAGTTTTTTAATATTGTTGTCACATAAATGTACCAATCTTATAAAATTTGTACCTATATTCGGAAAGTTGAATAATTTGTAGCTAGGATCCAATCTAAATCCTGCATTTCTTCCAAAAAAACTGTAAAGTGACATGTGCCTTGGCTTTTAAAAATGTATAACTGATGTTATGTTTATTGTAAACTAAAAAATATAAATAAATTGAAATGTAAACTCGTCTCATGTCTAATGTGCTGCCTACACCTTTTGACAGTCTCTATCTAGATTTACTTTGACTTGCCGTCTCTACCATCTGAATGTTTGATGAGCATTTTCTGTCTGTTCTAATATTTAAAATTAATTAAACCGAGTATGCGACGAAAAGTAAATGACAACATTAATAGTAGCAAATACATAAATTGAATAGCAAACATCATTTCGTCGCATGATCGGCAATACGTGCTCGATAAACCGATGTCTGATAAATATCGCGTGTCTACCTACACAATTTATTTGTGGTACGTACCTACAGTTTATAAATACCCTTGTCCTTATTCATTTTCATCTCGTTCAATCCATTACCGAACGAAAATCTAAATAATCTACAAAGTTCATTTTAATTTAAACTCTAATTATAGTCTACATCAGGGTTTATAAAGTGGGGTCCATGGACCCCTATATGACACGACTGCCAGGAGTTTACAGTCCCGAGATTTATATAATTGAATTCGTTTGAAGTATGTATGCAGTTATTTAAATAAAATAAACAATAACAAAGTTATTTTCAAAAGTTCTGTTTTCTTATTTTTAATTTCTAGTAGCCATTCGGGGTCCGTAGAATTACTGAAATTTTGAAAGTGGTCCGACTACAAAAAGTTTACGAATCATAGACTTACAGAATAAAAAAATATATATTTCTTACTAGACATATTATAATTGAATTTTAATTGCCTTTTAATTGGGTTTTGCATTAAAACTTGTGTCTATAATTCTGATAAATGAGAAACTAATATGAACGTGTTAAGTTTTAAACGTAATTTGTTTTTAATGTTAACGTACGAGTGGAATGAACGAGATGGGACGAAACCTTCAAATGTTTTCAATAAGGTGTTTAAAGTAGAGTTGTTACAACTTTCCGAAGGTACGCACTAGGCGACTGAGAGCTAAATATTATCATAATAAATGCATTAAATAAAGAGTTTGTTAAAATGTTGGCGTATTTCATTTTATTCATATCACAACCCAACAGCAAGAGAAAACATACAACATTTATAAAATGCAGATTTAATTAGGACATGTTTCTTGAGAGATTAATTATGATTAACTCACGTGCACGTTCTCAGATGTTCTGTAGGTTCTATCTACGTTGGCGCCTCCGATGACTAGTACGTCTCCACCGGCTCCGCCCGGGTAGAGCGGCAAGTCTCCGTCCGCAGCGGCGCGCTCCACCCCCGCCCCTGCGCTCACTCGATCCGCGCTCCAAGTGTGAAAATGTCTCGATGACAATTTCCCACCGATATTAAACGCGTTCTTTGAGTCGTGAGCATTCTTCACCTTTTTAAACTCGACGGCGATGTCGGCGCCGACTTTAGCGTTGTTCTTTATGAGAGCAATGTCTGCGAGCCGTTAAAGAAAGAAATTGTGGCAATTAGCTTCACTACTATCATTTAGAGTTCGTTGCCGTTTCTGCTCATTTAATTTACGACAAAATTACGCAGCTTCGGGCGAGCCAAGGTTTCATTAAGCATTTTAATAGGTGCCAAATTGTTCTGTGAAGGTATATCTACGCATTAAGAAGACGTTTGATGGCGAGCACGATGGTGGAACCTCAATTAAATGGGAGATACTAAAACAAAATGTGTGAAAGGGGGTGTTTGTGACTGAAGTCTTAATCAAAGTATGCTTATTTAATAGCAAATCTTTGTATTGTTGTTTTGAAAGGATACTAGCATCAAGGGATGCTCCCCCAGTGGCCTTAGCGACTGCAGCCAGGATGAAGGGTGTCACTTCCTTCCCATGAACTCCGTTTAGCTTTGCTTCTCTCAGTGCCCCACTAATTGCTTCCTCAATTACACTTTCTGAAAATATAAAAGTTCATCAGTTTTCTTTATTAATGAGAACCTTCTCATGGTGATTATATAAAAAAACTGTATCTCGTCATTAGGTCGTTATCTATAAAAAGTAACAAATAATCATGATATGTAATATTCATAAATATCATAATTCTAATCATACTAATATTATAAATTTGAAAGTGTATTTGTTCCTTTTTCATGTTACAACATAGCAAGGGACTGAGAGTGACATAGGATGCTTTTTATCTCGATAAATGTACGATTCCTGTGGGTATCTCATCACTTCAGCCTATCATGATCTCCATGCTGGGACACAGACCTTCTCTCAGAGGGAGATGATGGGCCATCATCCACCATGCTGGCCCGGTGCATGTTGGTGAATGTAAGTCTTTGAACTTTTGAGGTTCTTGGACATACTGGTTTCCTCACGATGTTTTCCTTCAACTTTTTTGAGCGATGGCATTGAAACTACACATAAATTATTTAAGTATCTACTAAATAAGTACCTAATTAGTGCAGGGCCGAGCATCGAACCGGGCGCCGTCAGATTATAATCAAGATAAGATAATTCTTTATTAAAAGACCACAAACACAAGGAAAATTGTTATACATGCATGTATAACAATGAAAATATTATATAGGGTATTCATAGGCAGCCTTATCGCTTAAAGCGATCTCTTCCAGGCAACAATGCACGGAAAGGAATTACATTGATAAAATCAATCAATCAAAGATTGCCGTCAGGGGAATCTATAGTGTTTTTGCCCACGAGTTTGCAAGTGGTGATAGACAATATAACTTGTACGTTCTTATGTCTTATACGGTGCGGCATAATGATGGTTTCTGGATATAAGGGTAATTAACTATTTGCAAATTAATAAATAACTCGTTGTACGATGGTGGGTTCATAGTACCTAGCAGTTAGCAGATAGGTATAAACATCACAAGGAACTTTTGTAATTCGTTTTGTGGTTTCGGACATGAAAACTTTCTTCCCATGGGTAATAGAAACTTGGCCTATCAACACACCCGAGGAATGGGCATGTGAGTGTAGGTATTTAAGTTAATAATGCTCTAGTATTACAAAAGTTACCACATTGCCTTCGTCGTTAGGACACAAACAACTAAAGGTATCTTTAGGATATTTATGGTCATTGATGAGTTTTTGGTATACTGAGTGACTTGACTGGTATCTTGATCTTGGGAAATTTTGCCCAAGATCAAGATTTCAAGATTTGCGAAAAGTTGGCCCATGGTACTGTACACTTGTACAGCATACACTACAACCAATAGCGAGAACTCGCTCGGTCTAAATCTGCATTTTTCTGTACATCAAAAAGATTTAAAAAGTGAATATTTCGTAGTCAAGGTATTGAGTCGTTTTTTTTACTTTTTATTATAATAAATAATAAGAAAGAAGGAATTAAAATAAATTTATTCGACACCTTTACAAAAACTTATATCTAAAGGATACAATCAGTGTCGAATGGGTCTTGAAACTCAAGGAGTATCAGCGCCGGTTTTCGGACGAACAATAATTAAATTAATAGGCTAATAATGGTTAACATTAATAGGCTTGTGCTTGACCGCCAACTCGCCTGATGTTAAGCGATGATGCGGTTGCCTAGAAGAAACCAATTCACTCGTGATTTGAAGACATAGATTGTAACTATCGCGGAACACCCATTCAGACAGCGTATTCCACAGACTAGCAGTTCGCACAATAAAAGTGGAATCAAAGCGCTTCGTTCGGGTTTTCGGAATACCAACTATAAAGCGGTGTCGATTTTTTTGATAAAGTCATTTGCCCGTATCTGTACCTTCACAAAACAACGAATATATTATTGATTGTTTTGTGGAATTATTTAAGGTTGATAGGCTATCTACAAATCACGATTATTAAGACTTAACAGTTTACTTACTTAAAATAAATACATTATCACTTATAGCAACTGTGATTCTTTATCGTTAATGAATTCGCTAAATTAATTTACTATGTTTTGAAGAGACTAAAATAGGCAAAACATGACCGCATGTTCATAGTTAGAATAACATGTTGTTTTTCCTTTTGAAACTGTATAGTACATATATCGATGTTTGCAAAAGTAATTCTCTTTTGTATTCTCTTTGCAATAATGGCCTCAATAGACCAAAAACGTTTCAGCGTTTCAGAAAAATCGGAAGGGGAATTGGCATACTGCTTAGATACATAGAGTAGGCTCCGCCCCTGAAGCACTTTTGAGTATACCGTTTTATAAAAACTAGTTGTCATGAAAAATCTCCGACTAGTGTAGTGGTAAGATATCTGTGGTAAAAATCGTCTGTTGGGCAGTGATTACGAGTATAAACGGATCAGGAAAGACAAATTAAACCAAATGCCAAGTTACCTATCACGAGTTAGTTATTTTTTTTAATTACGTATTATTTAACCGACTTCAAAAAGGAGGTGGTTATTTTACCACAAAATACGTTTTTAGTATTGTTTTTAAATTCCTATACGAACTTCTTGGTACGGGGCCTAGTGATGTGGTAAACTTCGTAAACTTGGCTGGTCAATGATTTACTTAAAGAGCATAATAATTATTGTTTAATCGATACAAGAATTTGCTATAGTTATTTTGGGTTCTCATAAAAGACAATTAGACTTGTATGTATTCTACTTTTAATGCTGGAATTCATGTGTTTACCTCACTCCCCTCGAGATATTGCACTCTTTTTTCAGTAGGTACTGCAGTTTATGACAGATCCCTAGCTATATCAACTAATAATATAGGTATGTATTCTGCGGCTGTACTTACAGAGTTACGCATTTACCCTTCACTAAGCCGAAAGGAGGTCATAGTACTCATTGTTATGAACAACTTTTACTATGGGACCAACCTTGAAATCGCGAAATAATCTGCTGTTCTATACATTTTGTCGAGTGTCAATGACCGTTTTCTATGGAAGAGCTTATTTCAGATTTTTCGTGATTTTAGGTTTGGTATAGTAAAAGTTGTTCATATGATGTGTACAATGACCTTCTTTCTGCTTAGTACAGGGTGAATACGTAACCCTGTATAATCAAAGGCAGTAAGTACACTTTGAACGCGGCCTCGCGCGTGTATTGGTTCATCTAGGTTGTATAATAATACAACCTAGATGAACCAATATACCTGCATAAAACACTTCATGGCTGCATTGCTCACGTGTTTCAAACAGTTTCATGTATTATGAAACGTTTTTGCTGTTCTGATACTGTTATATAGCTGTAGAACCTTACTTGTAAATTTTGATACTGTGGTCACTCGGCCTAGAAAAACTTACCAGGCATGGCATGTTCCTTCGGCACCGGCACAGCGACTACAATGCCCGAGCCAAGTCCTAGTTTCCGCGAGGCGTGCAGTACTCTGGCTGCTTCTTCAGCGTTAGAGACGCGATGTGGCGCTTTGTGGCCCGACCGCTGTGTGTAAAACGCCGGAAAGTCATGGGTATCACCGAACGCGCATACACAAACACCTTGGGTTTCCTGAGAATAAAGAAATACAGTTTGTTGCCATTAAGTTGCACCTAATGTAGCTGGTGGTGGCCGAGGCAAGGTAAGTGGAGAGTTGATTCACTACATAAAACGTACTGTTACTATTAGTTCCCAATAAAAATGATCGACGATATTTTCACCATCGCGGATCGAACCTGGATTAGCAGATGGCATAGCAAGAGAGAGAGAGAGAGAGAGAGAAAAGTGGGATAAAGAAGGCTGTATATGATGATGATTGTGATGATGATAATGAATGTAGTTAAAGTAGACTGTGGCCACAAGGCATTAGGTAACCTTTTAAGCTAACTGCCACAGAGACAAATTCGCAAGATCTATAAGAAAAATCGCAGCTTATGGCAGTTGTATGATAGATTAAGGATTGTAAGTAATTATATATAGTAACAAAAATTCTTGATAAAAAAAAATTTAACAAAAAAAAAATTTTTGTGAGTGGGCCCACTGGCTTTGATCAGTTCTAGAGATACGATAATTATCTTCTTTGTATATAGATATATACGATAGGTTTATGTATGACCGCCTTCTCATTTGATGTAAAGCGATGATGCAATTAAGCACGTCATTGGGAGTGAAGATTCAATGAAGGCTTGAATCAAGTTTATTGTTAAAAATATAATATTTCGTAGATTTATTCTATGTAAGCAGAACATAATAACATAGTAAGTAAATTACTAATTGAGTCGACGCCAATCAAGCAGTGTCTGAGCTATGATTTGCGATCAAATTGTCTATGTCTACCTATTAACTATGATTGCACTAGTCTGTACATACCTAAATATAGTTCAATCGATAAACACCATGGAAGGTTTAGCCGTTGGAGCCAATTTAATATCTCAACAAATCAATGAAACTACACAACCTATATCCAATCGTTTATTTGCTCTGGCAGCTGTAATAAAATTGTAAAAGCTGAATAAAAAACACAAATTTTGATTACTTTTGCTAGGTTTTTGAACGTAACTCTTTAGTGAAATGTTAAAAGAAAATGTTTTTTATTCAGCATTTTATGTTATTTCCGCTGTCGGAGCAAATAAACCAATAATGTACTTTCTGGCTCAGCGTTAAACATTGCCATTCAACGTGGTAATGCCGCCTGGGCTCAAGCTTATGATGGCTTTAGACTTTGAACACTATCCTACTAATATTATAATCGGCAAAGTTTGTATGTATGGATGTATGGGGGTTTGTTCCTCTTTCACGCTGCAACGGAACAACGGATCGACCTGATTTTTGCATGGGTATAGTTCACGAGCCAGAGAGTGACATAGGCTACTTTTTATCATTATCATCACCATTTTTCATCACTACGCGGATAAAACCGCGGGGCGCAGCTAGTGGTCAATATAATGGATTGTATTGTATGAGTAACTAAGTTGTTTAGGGTTTAGTGCAAGTAAGTTTGGATTTTGTTCTGTTAAAAAAAACCCAACTGATAATAAAACACATATTGCAAAATTTCGCATACCTTTTACAAAACTTGCCTAAAAGATAAAGCCACACCTAGCCGAATGACGTTTAACACATTGCATTTTGCTATCAATGAGTGTCCTTTCTTGGATTCATTATTACCATTACGCTGAGTAATGCTTGAAGATTGAATTTCAGTAGTATTCATTGAACTTTGTAATATTGGGGATAGTGTGTGTCATTATAAGGATATTTTATGATACTTGGACTAAGCCAGAAGAATTAAGACTTTAAAAAGACAAGTATATTTATTTATTTATTGGAAAACCAACAGCTTTTTACACTAAAATAGACAATGGAAAAACGATAGGAAGCCAATTACAGGTTCTCACGAGTAGATATAAATTATATAAGAAGTTAAACATGTGCAAACACTAAGAAAGGTTTCGGTATATCTACCTATTCGTAAGTATTTAAACACTTAACTTTCGAGAGTTACGCATATTTATGTATTTGTGGAGTCATGAGAAGAGGTACTAAGACTGCCATGGTACTAAGAGGACACTTTTGTCTCTGTTGAAATCTTCCAAAGATACCCAGCTGCATTGGGGTGCAGCCCGGCTATTTAGGATTATAGCCCCCCCCCCCCCTTCCCCCATGGTCTTAGTGCTCTTTTAGCGTCTTACTATAAAGGCAGGAGATATAGGTGCTGTATTATATTGCCTCGACACCAGGACTAAATGAGAGGAATGATGGTATGCGGTAGCACTGGAAGGTAAAGGGACGACCTTAAAAAGATGACGATGGAACTGTGTGAAAAGATGATTATGGTGCATTTACATATGGTCTAGTATCCGTGATTTAGATTTCTGGAATTAAAAATAAGTATTTTATATTAGTTCTCATGATGCAAACTTTCAAATTTTATCAGGATCCGTCTGCCGTTTCATCATGGGAGAGAAGAGAAGAGAGAAAGAGAGACATAGTAACTTTGACATATACATAATGTAATTTGATGTGATGACTGAAATGCTTACCAAATATTCAAGAGTTCTTCCGATGTCGAGGATAGATTTGACTCCGCTGCAGACGACCAAAGTCTTGCTGCGACCGAGCTCGTTGAGATCAGCCGATACGTCCAGAGTAGTTTCTCCTTCGCGATGGACTCCACCTAAATTTACAATGTGATTAATGACATTTCAGACTTATATTATAACTAGCTGCGCCCCGCGGTTTCACCCGCGTCTTCATCATCATCATTTCAGCCATAGGACGTCCACTGCTGGACATAGGCCTCCCCCATCGATACACCCACTACTAGTCACTTAATATAGCAACACATGTCATGGTGCTAGTGCACAAAATTATAAAACTAAATATTACGAGATAGATAATTGGAAATATATATATGTAAATACGAGACTAAGAACCCACATCAAACAGAGAAATTGAGAAGAAAACTTAGTATTAATAACATTATTAAAAGATAGTAATGATAAAAAGATGACAGAGCCGTACGAATTAGTCTTATATTAAGAGTTTGATGAAAAAAACTGGTTATTAATTAAAATTTGAAAAATATTGAGCCTAGATGTAAATAAGTCAATAAGCTGAGAAAAGTTAAGAGTTTAGGCACGTTGGTCACTATTTGGAAGGGGAAAATGGGGACGGAACTCGCGTGACTGTCACGCTCAAATAACCGTTCAGGTAAAGTCAGCTCGAGTCAGCTAAGAGAGCAAGAGAGATACAACTTTGATGAAGTTTTCACTTCTGTCGTGTGGTATAAGCACACAATTTTTTATTTAACTAGCTGACCCATATATCTAGATGTAGCAAAAAAAAATTAGTCTGTGAGCTGACCCGACAGATGTCTTGTCACAATTTCAATTTCAACGTGTTTCATCTTCGGCCACACCGTCGCTTACCATCAGGCAAGTTGGTGGCCAAACGTAGAAATATTGCATAAATATATAAAAAACAAAAACGGGCCGAATTGGGTACCTTTCTCCTTTTTCGAAGTCGGTTAAAAATAGTTATGGTCTTTAGTTCATACAAAAATTCTATAGCAGGAAGTTCAGTTTTTTTGAAAAAAAATCTTTTTTTTTTCTTCTTTCCATGTATACATAATTATGATTATTAGGGACATTTAAAAAAAACGCCAAATCGCAGCCTTTCTCAAGTGATGCGCTTACCAATGAATAAGATAGATAGGCCTGCCTATGTTTGACCACCAACTCACCTGATGTTAAACGATGATGCGGTCTACGATGGAGCATGCTTGCCTCGAAGAAACCGATCCACTCGGGAGTTGAAGACACCCAGAACAATGTAAGTGGTATAGCTAGCAAAAATAAACTAGTTGCCAATTTAGGCTAGGCGTGTTTACCTACCACCAAAACGCCTAGCTTGTTATCGACAGAAAAATTAATACTTGTTCTACTAAGATTATTTTTATTGCGTAATTATACATAGATCTGATTGTGTTCTATTTCTATCTGAATGTAATAAATCTCAGCTCTGGTGAGTTTGGTAAATAGCAAGAATCGGAACTGTTCGCGTGAGTTATTGCTGGAACTTTGTTTCATTCATGCGAATGTGTGAAATGCTTGTCCGAAAGAAAGGAAAAACAATAATAAACGTGATGCCAGAGGGTGCTGGAACAAAATTACTTCTTTGTGTTTTTATTAGACTCTTTGACAGAAAGGGACATTAAACTTACAGTATAAATGAGGTACAGAGTTTTGGCGCCAACATGAAAAAAACATGTCGCCTCATTGGATTATTTTCCTTAACTTATATTTTCGTCTTATTTCCAAAACTTCATAAAAGCCTCCATAAAACCATAAAAAGCACAAAAAGCTTTCAGCTCTTTACTAGGGCATCACTGTGACTATGACTTGTTTGACAGTATTTAGTAAAACTTAATAATATTTCAATACTTGACACTGGCAAATGCACAAGAAGTGCGAATCCAAAATTCACACAGAGGATAGAAAAAATAAAAATTTGGTACAGCCTGTGGGTACAGCTTAACATGAAAGCCATAATATGTAAAAGAAGTACAAAGTAAAAAAAGAAACACCAATATAAACCTATCATAAGGAAAACCTTAGTATGAAATCTTTGGAAAACCTACAAGTACCTAAACTAAGTAACGGCACGCAGAAGCAAAAATCGACTACGGAAGATAACGGTTTCCATAATTTAATTTTTATCCACAATTCGGCATATTATTAGGGTAACAACCACGATACCTTGAATAAGATTTACATTTAGACCTCCGTGGCACGCTTTGACGATGAATATAAAATATTAAGATCAAAAAGGTGCAGGTGCCGTCTCTCGTTGAATAATTCGGAAAGGAGGGCGAAACGGCAAGGAAATAGTTACTATTCAGAGACCAGAACAACGCAATCAGATAAGTGAGTAATCGAATTAGGAGGACAAAGGCATTTCGATGGTAAACGGGGATTGTGAGGTGACAGATCACGCTCTGTAGCGTGGAATTCGTTGTTGCCTATTGTCCTAGAGGTCTCACTCTACGGTATCTGATCGGAGTTTGTACGTATGTTTATGAGTTAGTGAGTTAGTATATTTGTTCGACGATAATTTGCGTACTGTTTATTCTATATTCAGAAATTTTGTAGCCAAGTGTCCAATATAACTTTTAAATTCTAATATAGTCCAGGAGTTCCGAAGATACAGGGTCACTGTTCGGGCGAACAACTAGTCAACAAAGATGATGTAATATAGATAATACTCAAAGAGAATATTATAAAATACTACCTATATAACTATGTACTATTTTTTAGTACTATAGTTTAGTCAACAACTGGTTCTGAAATGTTATGAAATAGTACACCTACACGCCATTGGTGATAATATTTTTTCTTAACTCCTTTTGAGAGGATTTTGGCGTCACACGTCTTGTGCATTTGTCAGTATCAAGTATTATTTTTAAATATTAAATACTAACAAGTCATAGTATAAGTACAGCCACTCCATAGTCTTTCCACCTACTATGGTTCTCTCGATCACGCAATTTGGCGAATATTGGTACTTTTGACGGTCTATTTAAAAAAAAATGCGTTTGTAAGATTATTATTATTTTAGTATATAGTATATTATTATTTTAGTATATATTTTCAAATATAGCAAAAACTTTTATTGCCTGAGTACACAAGATCTGTGCCTGAGTAACAATCACGCTTCATGACGTCACAATTTGCTCTACGCAGGATAGCATTACATTCTCTTTGCTCTAAGATGTACACAATCAAAGGCTCTAAGCAACAACGAAACCCACGTCTGATTACACGTGTTGATATTTTTGTGTTATGTGGCGTCGGATAGCTGAATAATAATTGGTCGCTAGGATAGTGGGTTAATCACTTCGAATGTTTGGCGTGAGCGAGTGGCGACTCGGCTCACTGGACTCTGGCTTTCAGTTCTACAGATACCATCTCTTTGTCTTAGAAATGAACAGCGCTCTATCGTCAGATTGGATTGCACTAGGAAAAGTGATTAAAACGACGCTGAATGAACTAGCTTTGGTCAATCCAGGGGAAGGTTCAAAGCGTAGACAATTCATTTAATTGCTATTTGCTTCTGATGATGCAATTTTCACTTGCAACCTACTTTATACTTCTTTATAATTAATAGTTGGTACGATACAGTTTATTTGTAGGTATATTGTATTTTTTTAAATTTATCAATAAACCTTTTAGTCGTTTGAAACGTAGAGTGTAGAACTATACCTAACGTACCATCGATATAAGAAAAAAAACACGTCGATGTAACCAACACATCCATAAGCCCAATGGTGGACGTTTAATACCCTATTTTAGGGTATAAAACGTCTTTGAAAAAAATAGATGAAAAATATCAAATTCGTCACCATAGGAAGGTTTTATAAAATGTCGTGGATTAAAATACATCCAAGACAAACCTTCACAAAGGCCGCTATAATTATGTCACTACTCATGAAGGCCATTAATTAAAGTTTCGCGGTGCGCTCGTGATTGCCCTGCAGTACCAAGTACGAGAATAGCGTGCTTCTAATTTGTATCCTCACGCGCAAATGTACCTATTTGTCTTTGTTTGATTTTTCCCTAATAATATGACTGAATTTTCTATCATCATCATCATCATAGTCAGCCTTTTAGCAGTCCACTGCTGGACTTTTAGCCTACCCCCGAAAGGGTGATTGGGCCATATCCACCACGCTGGCCCAGTGCGGATTGGTGGATTCACATACACCATTGAATTCCTTCTCCGTACGTATGCAGGTTTCCTCACGATGTTTTCCTCCACTGAAAAGCCAGTGGTATGAAAATCCGTACATAAACTCCAAAGAGCTCATTGGTACGGGCCCGGGGTTTGAACCCACGACCTCACGCTTTCAAGTCTAGCGGTCTCCCAATGGGCTACCACGGCTTAAATTTACTATAACTTTTGTATAATTTTTCTATATTACTGAATTAGTAAGAATTGGCACCTATACCTAAGTATACATCTGCAACTACTCACAGGATTGCACTGTTTCTTCTGAATATTTGATGCATAAAGCAATCTCAAGCCCTGGGGAACTCCGCTGAAAAGGTTTATTATTTTACGTAATACGGTATATCTGGTTATTGTAGTGATGTTTTCCCAAGATGCGGTGTTTATTTATGAATGTTATCTTCCTTGGTGAAAGTTTGATAGTGTGTGCAGATTGTACGCCGCAGCTGAGGGTTAGCGTTTCGTTTTCTTTTTACCGTTACCTTTATTTCGTTTATTTAGTTGTTGCCATTTTCAGAAGTGCTCTCAGGTATTATCAACACTTCTGGTGAGAACAGAACGGGTTTCTTATACCTATAGTAGGTATAAGAAACCCGTTCTGTAGTTAGATGTATAGTTCTAAGAATACATATAAGAGACTGAAATGTCAACAAACACTACATGGGTAAATTAAATGCCTATCACATTTATATGCAAAAGTAACTAATCTCGTTTCATGTTTGTTTTATATTTTACTCCCTCTCCCTGTTCATCTAAATGGTTGAAGTAAACTTGATGAAATTTGGCACGGAATAATTAGTTTCTCAATAATTATATCCCGGCTTCGCCCCTGCTCGCACGGGCGAAGCCGGGATATATAGCCTATGTCAACCGGGGATAGTGCAGCATCCCAACAGTGAAAGAATTTTTCAAATCGGTTCAGTAGTTTCGGAGCCTATTCAATGCAAACAAACAAACAAACAATCAAATCTTTCATCTTTATAATATTAGTATAGATAAGCCGTGGTAGCCCATTTGGGAGACCGCTAGACTTGAAAGCGTGATGTCGCGGGTGCAAACCCCGGGCCCTTACCAATGACCTCTTTGGAGCTTATGTACGGATTTTCATACCACTGGCTTTTCGGTGAAGGAAAACATCGTGAGGAAATCTGCATACGTACGGAGGAGTTCAATGGCGTATGTGAATCCACCAATCCGCACTGGGCCAGCGTGGTGGATATGGCCCAATCACCCTTTCGGGGGTAGGGTATTAGTCCAGCAGTGGACTGTTCAAAAGACTGATTATGATATTAAAAAAAAATACGGAATATCGCGGTTAAAACTGTGAGGCGTTCCTAGTTATGGATTTGAGAATCTCAACAGTTTTATATGGACGGTTCTTATTCTTTCAAGTACATAGATGATTGAACCATACCTACACCACCAGTGACAAACACTGGTATATCCGCCAGCTCCGCAGCAATGATGGTGCCAGCCACGGTGGTGGCACCGTCCAGCCCGGCTGCTGCCACGGGAGCTAGGTCTCGCCTCGACGCCTTCACCACGCCTTTAGCCTGGGCTAGGTATTGGAGCTGGTCTTCTGTGAGGCCGACGGTTAGCTGCCCTTTGAGGATAGCTACTGTTGCTGGAACTGCTCCCTGGAAACCAGATTTATTAAGCAAAGATTCCCCACTAATAAAGATTTGTGATGTCTCAATCATACTTATATTCTAATTGCAAAAATTGGGGCGTGTTTAGGCAAGCATGTTTGTTTCTCCTCAATTACGCAACAACGGAATGGATAATATTTAGTACAAAAGGGAGCCTATGCCTACCGTAAATTATATTAGGCTACTTTTTATTATACTGGGAAAAATGGTGGCTCCTGGCAAGAAAGACCGCAGAGCGCAGCTAGTTTAATAATTATTATATTCGATTTAGTTTAGCATAGGATTAAGATTTCCAGTTTTAATAGAATCGTTCCGGGCGATAAGGCATATTCTACATGGGCGTATGTAAATACGCGTTACTTCAATTTCTCGATTCAGGGAATCCTATCTGTATGCGAGTTTGCAAAACAACTCTTAACAAATACGATAACATGAGATCCGGGAAGATACGACTCCATTTTGCGAAAAATACCACTGCATTTGTTTGTTACTTGACTTTCGTAGCGCGTCTATGAGTCTACGAGAATCGTAGCATATTACAAAGATTCTACAATCGGATAATAGTGGTAGTTTCTCACAGAATAAATATAGACACGTCAAGTAGGTACTAACTAATCATAAGAATTTCATTTATGCGTGTAAATAAACTTAGCAAATTGCTTCATTGTAGATAGCACCATCGCTTAACATCAGGTGAGATGGCGGTCAAATGCAAGCCTATAAATAAATAAAAAGTCACATTTTTCGTAACGACAGTTTAACTTTGATAAATTACAAATTTTTACAGATTTAGTCCAAACAGTAGACAAAAAAAAAATCTTTTCTGTGAGTAAAACTGTAAAAATCTGTCATGACGAAATTAAGAATGAGGGTGCAAAAAACTTTGTAAGACTTTAGTAACTCGTGTTACACGTTTGCTACTTATCATGTACCTACACATCAATTATTTTGAAATAAAAAACACGTGAACTCACCCGCTGTCTAATTATGTTTTCGACTTGTTCAGCAGTATCTAAATTTTGAGGGTACGGCATCCCATGAGTGATTATTGTAGACTCTAACGCAACCAGCGGCTTCCCGGCTGATTTAGCACGAAGTACCTCTTCCGAGAAAATAATAGGCGGTGACGTACTGAACCCTCGTCGAAACCGGATTATTCGCGACCCCTTTGACACATACTTCAGCAGAAATGCCATTCTGATATCTAAAAATAAAACGGAGCTCATTACAGTTCACTGAAAATACATTGGGTGGCATTTAAAAGCGGAAACGCCTGGAATAAATCTTGGGTGGAACTGGTGTTCGACTCCGGCAGACTACCGTTAGTCGACTGCAGCTTACTTTTGTCGGCAAGTTATTTCGGTGGAATTGACCTGGGGCCGTACGGCCAACGGCTAACTCGGTATCAAACTAACGTTAAATCCGCTCAGTTGGAAAATCACACGAACGTGAACCTTAACGCGCCCAGATACGGTTTGCGGTCGCGTAATTTTCCAACTGAGCTGATTTAACGATAGCTTGATACCGAGTTAGCCATTGGCCGTAAGGCCCTGTTCAGTTATTACTAGTTTACCAAGTTTCTTTCACAGCGCTCGAATTTAACAATTTGGGGTAGGTTTAGAGTATTGGAGTAGTGTTGTTTAAACAACTCACCCATTAACGCTATCAAGGACTTTGGTTTTAAGTTTAATTGTTTTTACAACAGTTTGCTAAAAAGCAACCAAATTTTTCAGTCATTAGCAAATTACACTTTTCGACCCATTTTCGCAAATTGAACTTAGTTTTAACTTAAAATATGTTTTTTACAAACATAGTATAAATAAATAAAGCAATTATATATTAGAATACTTTGAAAAAAAAAACTGTACATTATAAATTGTTTTATTTATGAGTTACGCTAAACTTTCAGTGTAAACACAGAAAATGAAAAACGTTCCCTTCTCTTTTTGTGACTGTACCCCAGTTATTGGACTAAACATAAAAAAAAAAAAAAAAAATGTCTACCGATATGGCTCAGTGGTAGAATATCTGATTTAGGAGCAGGAGTGATTCCCGGCCGTGAAGATTGTTGAAAGATTAATTTAAATATCTAATCTGGGTCTGAATTTTGGCTGGTTGTTCATGTCATCGCCGACACAGGGAATCCTAGTGAAAAGCTGTGAATTTTATTCAAGACTTCTCTGAGCTCCACTACGTATGCACAAAGGTAGCGCCAGGCTGCAGTTCGACATTTTGATGAAGGCTCCTCGGCACCGAGCGCTCGCATTAATCAATGTATGTCTGACTCCTGGGGCTCTAGTTAGTGTGGCCAAATAAACCCTTTCCAATTTTTTCGCGTAATATTACCTAGGAAAGTTCAGCTGCCATACGGGAGCGAAATGGATGTCGCTTTTTCAGGCGTAGTTTTAACAAGGATGTTGAGATGATTTGTCGGTGCTATATGTATTTGTCTTCGTACAAACGGTAGCTTACTTTATCAAAAACCCTAAGCCAAATGTCTGAAATTACAGTAAGATATATCCATTGACGTAAATGTACTACTTAATATATATAGTACGAAATCTTTGCTTTAAATTGACTTACTGTGAGAACTATTAAAGAGTCTGTTTGGTCTATCACTGATGATTGCTTTAGTGGATCTGCTTTTCCCATACTTTTTTTAAAATTCTGCGAACCCTGTGATCTCCCTAACCCTTATACATACCTATACCTCGCGGTTCAAATATAACATTTCCCCTAAATGTAGGGAACCTTCCCTAAGGATATTTTGCGTATTACCATGGAGATTTTATTTGGTTTACTTGAGAATAAAATAGTTTTATATCGGCTTAACTGTCGTCGTTGCTAGGATACCAAAGGATTCGTCGTTTCCTTCAAACAGCTGTTTATTTCTTGTCTAATCATAGAGCCGTCATCACATTATACGATACGAATGGTTTATTTTAATGTTTTCCTATGTAATAAAATTTTATATTTTACCTTTACATAATTAGATTTTTTTGTGTGGAATCTATTGTGTCTAGTTTTGGTAAGTCGATTTGTTCTTATTGGCAAATCAAACAGTTCTGCAAAATTGTATAGCTTGATAAAAGTTGAAAATTCAGCCACCAACAAGTACATAGAGCATTTGGATTGTCTTTAGACCTTCAACGGTCTATGGACATTCTAACTGTATTTGTAGTTTAATTTTTAGCTTGTATTTTGTTTAGTTCATAAAGGCACTTGCTCAGAAAAAATATACGTAAAAAAAAAGTACATAGTCACCAATAAGTATCATAGTTACTACAATCATAATATAACCAGTGTTATCTTCTATTCATTAAACTACGTTAACAATAAAACAAAGACTCAATTTTAAAACAAGTTTGTGATTTTAACTTCAAACTAATTTCAAAGAAGTTTAAGTATGTATTAAGCTTGTATTAAGTTAGGTTTTAAGTGACATCTTAAAGGCAATTGTACTGTACAATGAATGCACATAATATACCTATACATTGATGTAAGTAAATATACATCAATGGTACTATAGTTTTTGAAGTTGCCTACATAAATTAATATTTTTAAACTGATTAGGTAGTAGTGTAGTTTTCTATCTCTGATTTTTATTCGGTAGGTACCTACGTAGTTTTTTGTATATGCATATGACAGAACGGAGAATGCTCTCACGTTCCGCTTATCTAGTCGTGTGGCGTGCTCATGCATACATGCTTGAGTGCATTTGGAAGCTTTAAAGCGCTTACTTTAGTTTTAGCAGTCGTTAAGCACGTGAAAATATTTTTATTGAATCTCACATAAAGTGTTGTCGTATTTTGCTCGACCGGTCTCAAATTAAATTGCTATAAAAACGGCTTACACTCACGAGTCGAGTCGTCGATGTTTAATGAAGTGGTCTCAAAATATTGTCTATCAATTTATTCAGTTCATTGAATTTTGATCCATTTGAACTCAAAGCAATTCAAACTATTATCATATTTAATCAGTATATTTAGTCAGTATTCGCAACTCGAGAAAACCAGTTAGCGATTGTAGACACGAACGCCAAAGTTCGTTCTTAACAAGGAAAGCTATTTTACTTCTTTGTTGGCAAACGACTTGCAGAGAATGCAACTTCAAACAGGTACTAGAACTCGATACAATTTTATTGTTAGTACATAAAGTTTCATCCAACGATCGTAATATATTGGTAGTATGAAATCTTTGGTTTCATCAAAATCAAAAGTTTGTTCTAAGTTTTAATAATTTTGATGTTTATTTGGTAGAAAATGGCGTGGGGTCTACCAAAACTACCGGGATTGACGTTTTCGGATCCGACGAAGACTCAATTTCACATGAAGAGTTCGCTTCGATATTATCAAGGATACAGGTTCCCAGACACTGCCCTGCGTGGTCCGGGGGGCGCTGATACCGATGTCGACAGCAACGCATTTGCTCTCCCTGAAGACGCTGTCAAGTAAGTTTGGTAACTGTCATAAAGTTGCAAACCGAGCAAACGCGAATTCGTTTTAATTGAATATAGATATGAAACAAAACGCAGTGCGTTCAGCGAACGCAAGCGAATGTGCTGCCATAATTTTTCTTTCAATTGAAATAAAAGGAAATATTGCGCATTTGCACTCGCTAGGGATGTACATGGGATAAGACATAGGTTTGTATATGTTGTACGTGATTGATTATCTTCTACGTGCGTACAATGTTTCAATACGCAGATTTACGTTTTTTCACTATCTCTTCTCTTCTCTATCTCTACATAGTATAAATTGAAGTCGCTTTCCACGTCTGTCTGTCTGTCTGTATGGCCGCTAACTCCTCCTAAACCACGCAACGGATTTTGATGCGGTTTTCACCATTAGTTAAATACATTTTCAAGGAAGGTTTATATATATAACTAGCGACCCGTCCCGGCTTCGCACGTAAATTACACCCGTGCGAAGCCGGGTGGGCGGGCCGCTAGTAACATATATAGAGAGATTTTGTTAGAATTTACGATCAAAAAAAAATATTGATATTTCCAGGCGTCATATGATTGGCTCATAATACAAGCCATAGCCATACAGTATTTTTTGTAGTTCAGATTAGATTGCAATGTTCCAGAAAAGTACTATTCAAGCCTTGGCGGCAACTGAGCATTTTTGTACTTACGTATGCTGGCCTAGGCTACGCCTAGGTCCAAATTTTTACTTTCTTCCATAAATGTTTCTTTTACAAGGACGCTGCAGTATTGTGTTGTCAATATTCAATTTAAACTTCTTACCGTACAAAAATATCGTTAAAAGAATTGACACAATTACATTTATTTGCTTTCATAATTCTTACTAAAAGTGTATGTTTTGCTAACCGCGAATACCTACTATATAAATAAATTTATGGTTATGAGAGACTCTTTTGATATTAATATCGGGCTACCTACGCTGTGAAGAGATAGGGGCGTTGCCCTGTTGCTCCGCACTGAGGAGAAAGCGTCCTTGTTAAGAGCCAAGAAACCGAAAACATGCGAAACAAACTTACATAGTAGGTATGATTGTTTGGCAATGGGCCATCCCGAACCCTCGAGGCACCAACGCCTCGGGTCATTTCTCAAGACCCCGTACGGATTGATTGTATCGATGTTCGTCGACCGAGATCACTCTACATTACATTACGATCTGTAAAGTTCAAGAGATACCTGTGCTGAAAGGTCAGTGCACGCCCGTCCCATCTAATGAAATTGACTCTCGATGTACTTTAATGTTATTTTAGAATTAAATTCGAATACTCTGTTTGTTTCCAATGCTGAAGGTATTCGACATAAATTTTTAGAAAAAAAAAGAACCGACTATGACTATATCTACATTAACAAACTGAAACTAAAAAGTAGTTTGACGCTATTGAACACTATATAAAATTGTTGAACATTACGACTACATTCCTTTGTATCCGCATGGTCATGAAAAATTTAACGAAAAACAACAGGGCCCGGTCGCCATGGAGACACTTCTTTGTTTTTTTTTTAAAGTTCGGTTCTAGCATGATCAAAGAAAACAAGGTCTTCTACTCTGGCAGTTGTCCCAGAATTACGTCACTGTCCAGTTGCCACTTTATCCAATCAGCTGTTACGTGGTGTATCGTCATCTCTCTCGAACCTGTTGTAAATTGACATCATGACATCATTGCAGGACGCCCACGTGGACATTATTTCTCGGATTGCTATACCTGGCGGAGTATATTATTATACCATGGGTTCTAGGAACAGTTCCTCTATGTTTGCTGTTCAGTTGACGGCGTCGCTAGTGGAGAACATAGTATGAAATTCACCAAGAAATTACTGTAGTTCCAATTTGCCCACCTTAACAGCTAAGTTGGTGGCACTTTACAATGTACATTGAATTCGTAGCTTATTATCATGTTTTTGTAAATTTTTCAAAAAGCACTAAATCAATGTCGATAAAAAAATATGGGACCACCTAAGAGATATAACCTACCAACCAAAAAAAGAATCATCAAAAACAATTGTAAATTGGCGGAGTAATCGCGTAACAAACATACAAAAAAAACATACAGTCGAATTGATAACCTCCTCGTTTTTGAAGTTGGTTAAAAAATGTACGAAATTTTGAAACATTTCGACTGGATTAGGGTTCAGTCATTTGCAGGCAACAATTACGGGAACGATCCCAAAGGCAAAATACGGCAAATAATGAGTTCGTTAAAAGTTATAAACAACGAGTACAGACTTCAATTTAGCCGGCAGTTTTTGATTGGACGAGTCATTTATTTTGTGTGTGCTGGTTTTGCAGACTACGCTGTGTTTTGTCATTATACTGATAGCTTTCTAATAAAATTATGTTATTGTACTGATATCTTTATAACTATATTATAATTTATTTCAATGCACGGTTACCTGGAAGAGATCGTTTAAGCGATAAGGCCGCCTGTTAAAAGCCTAGATAATAGTTTTAAAGTAATGTTTATTTTTTCCTTGTTTTGTAGTCTTTCAATAGAGGTTATATTATTATGTTTAAAGCTATGAAAACGGCGGAGAGTAACGGTTTACGGTAGGCAGAACTTTCTTCACTATTTATGAAACACGACGCGTTTTCTATTACGACAATATCGCTCGAGTAGATTGTGTATAGCGGCTCACACTTAGCGATATCTTTCAGGCGTCACACAAGATTATACGGAATAGTGGTACTAAATATGGAAAAAAATTGTTCAGTGAACAAAATTTTCATGCGATTTCAGAGTTGGTTCCATTTCATTATTTATAATGACGAGTACAATGACCTCCTTATGCCTAGTACCAGTTGTTTTTTTGTTTCGTGTTATCCTGTAGGATATCTTAAAAAACCTTAGTATAGGGTTGACTCATCCAACGGTATCGACTCCCTCCCTGCGGCATTTCCGAGTTTAGTAAGAGGTTCTTTAAAAGCGCTGTTAATAGAGTCTCTAAGGGCCGGCAGCGTATATGTGATTTCCTTGGTGTTTTAGGTGACGTCACAGAATAGTTTTTTTTTTGTTTAAATTAGAACGGCTGTCAAGACATTTTTGTTAGAAATTTGTTGTTGCCAGTTGCACCCATATAAACGAAACGTTAGTCATTCGAAATCAGTTAGCAACTGTGATACGGACAAAGAACTTTGAGACCTAACCTAAAAAGGTAAGGTCCAAGTTCTTTGGATGCGGAGTTCGACGCGTTGACGTAAATAAGAATGTTCAATCAAGGTTCTGTCATAATGCCTGGCGACAGATTGACCTTCTCATTTCCGTTCTATTTTCTTCTCTTTTCTGTGGGTGACGTTAATCGCTTACGATCAGGCGGTCTGATCGCGAATCTGGAAATTTTATGATATAAAATTTAAATAAACACCAGTGAAGTGCGACTCGGATACGCGCACCGAGGGTTCCAAACCCAAAAAAAACGTTTTCTTTTATGCAGTTCGGGTTAATTAGCCCACGCCCGACACGCACTTGTCCGACGTTTATTATTTTTTGTTTTACTTTTGAGTTTATACCTACTATAATCATGCCAAGTATGACGATTGTACATAATATTACCGTTTTTACAAGCTTTTATTTAACTTGCAATGTTTGTTAGTTTGTTTATGTCAAATCTTGCAAGCTGAATCAGAACCTGCGGCCTTATTATAGAAGTTTGATTGTGGGCGAGATTGCATGCCGTCCTGTTCGCATCTACTTACTCGCACCACGTGCGTAAGTGAGATGGCACGCGATCGCGATCACAATCCGAATCACGATAAGACATCTATAATAAGGCATCAGTTCATCTAAACCAATTTTGCTGAAATTTTGCATACACCTTTAGTTCTGGTGACATTACAATATGCAATACCCAATATTGTATTTGTTTCAAAATTGCTGCTTAAATATTAATAAAAACATTTAAATAAAAATCATTTATATAAAATATTGTTTTTAAAATGTATTTAATTAAAAGCTTATTTACAACACGTAACAAAATTAAATAGGTACGTTTGTTGTATGGGGACTCCTCCTTTTTTTTTTTTTTTTTTTTTTTTAATCCGCCGTAACATTGCGTCATATTCTTGAAAATTGTATCTGTCTATCTATTTCAATACAAAAGATACAGCCGTTAAGGACAGACAGACAGACTGCATAGTCTTAGTAACAGGGTTCCGTAAACACCCTATGTGTACGGAACCCTAAAAAAATTATGTTTGCAGCTACGACCCTTCGTTGACATACGGGCGCGTGAAACAGCCCGCCCTGCCGACCGTGATTCCGCACTGGGTGCACTACGATAAGCGATGTCTCAATTTCACGGCGTTCTTCAAGCAGCCGGTATTTGACAACCCCGAGGAAAAGTATCGCGTGCGGATCGTTAACATCGTGTACTTTCTCGAGGACGATTCGATCACGGTGATGGAGCCCAGAGTCCAGGTAAATAAATATTTAAAAAGGTCACCACTCTGCAGGGCATTTTGTACAGCAACGATTTGCAGCACGATAACAGTAACTTTCTTAAGTAAATTATGTTATTTTCTCAAATATGTTATTTTATGTGTCCATCATTTGAAGCACCTACTTCGACGAAAATTTGACTTTAGGGTTTTGGCCTTGACCTTAAAGTAATTTGGCATATAATATTTCAATGTGTAAAGAAGTTTGCCAATTTTTCCACAAAAAAGGCAAATGCTCAGAGGTTATGTCATAATTTTCAGACTAAAAAGAACGACTTTTCCAAATGGTTATGGCTTTGTGGACTTGATGGCTCATACTACAAACCATGGCCATCTAGATTAGTTTTTTTTAAATTTTGATTGCTAGTTAACTATTCAATAAAATGTGAAATCATTTATTTTTCCACGTAATGTTTGAGAAATGTAGGTACTAAACAAGTCTTCGGCAACTGAGTATGGACTTACGTTTGTTGGCCTTGGCTACGCCTCGGCCCATAATATTTTCACGCCCATTAAATGCTTATTCTGTTTCCTACCGCTGGAGTAATGTACCTACTAGTTACAAATAGTAGCACCATAAATAAGTTACTGCGGTGCACTGCACCATTAAAGATTTTTGCAGCTATTTCTAACCATTATGATAGCTGTAAAATAACATATTTTATATTTCACCCAGGTTTAAATGTTAGTTTATTTCCTTGTTGTACGTCGGTTGCGCATATATACAAATATATATAATGCGTTATTTACAGCACCACGAGTTTTTGGCGCCAACGTAAAAACACATGTCGCCTCATTTTGTATATTATGACGAATTTCTAGTGTAATTCCGCTTCTAAAATAAGCTACTAGAAATTCGTCATATACACATTAAAAATGGACTTGCGCAAAGTAACGCCTTATTCAATCAAATATGTCGCCTTATTTTGTATTGTGTAAATTATTTTCCTTAACTTGCGTATTTTCGAGTGTTAATCTATACTTAATATTATAAAGAGGAAAGATTTGATTGTTTGTTTGTTTGTTTGTTTGCATTGAATAGGCTCCGAAACTACTGAACCAATTTGAAAAATTATTTCACTGTTGGGATGCTGCACTATCCCCGGTTGACATAGGCTATATATCCCGGCTTCGCCCGTGCGAAGCAGGGGCGGCCTACAAGTGTGTAATAATAGTGGATTATTATTTATTAAGTTCGTAAATATGCCCGAGTGTGCGCAAGTGATATAATGAGGTGACACGAGTATTTTAATTTGTTGTGGTTTCCAAAACTCCATACAAGCCTCCACTACTTTACTGGTGCATACCATATGTCAGTAAAATACGTAAGATAAAGCAGAATGGTTTTAATGGCTTAAGCCTGCCTAGTAATAGGCGGATAAAAAAGCCTCACACTGCGACGCTGATGATCAGAGACGCAGGAGTTTTCAATACATAGTGCATATAACCGACTTCCACAACCGACGCATCGTTCGCGACGTTAGCGTAATAGGAGTCAAGTTATTATTGCACCGGCCAAGTTAAATATCAATAAAGTACTATTTATGTACTGTTTAATGTCATCTTACAAGCTCTAGCGTGTAAATACTCTGGTAATGTACTTTGTTTTCATTAAATCATTTAAAATCTTGGAATCCAAATGTTATTGCAACCTAGAAGAATGTTTCTATGATAATTTTGACGAAATTGAAATAAATAATTCCGTGCCGACTATTGCCATATACCGAAATAGGCCCAAATAGGATCATAATGTATTATACATATTACTTTAATAAAATATTTACCTACAGGTACATTGATACTGTCGTTGTTGAGGGGATGAAGTTTGACAATCGAAATGCTTAACTTAAATCTAGTAATAAACTTGGAAGCAGGTGCCTCGTAATCCTCAACGTTCACCCCTATATAAGCTGTAGATAAATAAATAAAGTAATATTGATTTTGTTCCACTTAGGTATTTGTTATTCTAAGCGAGCATTCACCGCCACATGTTTTGTAAGACAATACTATGTTTAGGTTGGCCTTCTTTGCTGTCAGGAGCGTGCTACTACCAAGTACGAGTACCTATAGGGTAGGGCGGGGCTAATTGAGCATAGGGGTAAGTTGGGCAATCGAAATATCTCAGAAACTATACACCGCACGCTAACACATCAAATTGCGGAAAGAAGCGGTCGGGGGAGGGGAACTTATCACGTGACCGCCAGTGATGACTTCTCGATCGAGTGAAGTACAAGCACGCTTTGTTTATTATGCGACCAAAAAGTTAAAAAAATTGTGAATTGGAAAATTTCTTCTGTACGAGTCAAATATTATCCGTTTTCGATCAAGTAAGTGTTAAACTTCCAAATATTTAGCATATTTTTGATATGTATAAAGGTTTTTGATATAATTCTAACAGTTTTTTAGCCTCACTTTTATCCCAAATTTTCCGGTTGGGGTTAATTGAGCAATAGTTGCTCAACTAACCCCTTTAGATTTAGCACGAGAGTAAGGGATATTTTTTTTATTTTATTTTAGGATGCAATCGTATAAAAAGAAAACTTAAAGAGGTTCTAACACTACTCGAGACTTAATTGATGCTGCAAAGGCTTTCAATGATGAAGGAAAAACTGTGAATGCCGCCAATGCCAAAGAATTCGGTATCAAACGGATGACTTTTGCAAGATTTTTGAAAAATTGAGTGTAAGTGGCGATTCATCAGTGGGATTAGCTTTATTGATAATTACATAAATGCTCAAGTCTGATTTTATTTAGAAAACCCGAGTCTAATCCAAAACGTAAACTTAAGAAACATTGAGATTTTTTGATACAATTTTTTTGTTTAATATTAAAATAAAATTACTTTTAGGTTCTATGTTATGTCACTAAAAGACTATTAATATAAAATGATTGTTAAATAGAAATTTTATTTAATGTTTAGTAAACAATGAACCCATAGTTCGGCTAGAATTTCTTACTGTTCAACTTGCCCCATACCCTTGTTCAACTTACCTCATCTATGGGGTACGTTGAGCATATTTGGCTTTCTTCACTTAAATGGCTGTAGCTCTCAAATGCGGTTTGTTAGAAATTAATTACTATGGACACTTTTGGAAAGGGTTAAACTGCTTATCCAGCAGTATGGATAACAAGGAATTAAGACTTATTGTTGAAGAGCTATGTATGACCGATCAAGTGAAAAATTGTTCCTCTAGCCCCGCGTTAATACACGTACTTTTTTTTAAAATCTAATAATAGGCTTGCGTTTGACCTCCAACTCGCCTGATGTAAAGCGATGATGCGGTCTACGATGAAGCACGCTTGCCTAGAAGACACCGTGAATCGGACACTCGTGATTTGAAAATTCTACCACCATAAAAAAAAACTTGAAACGTACCTACCCCAAGTGAAGCTTGGGTTAAGTCCTTACCAATCAGTGGGCAGGCGTTCCAAAGAAAGATTTTATGAAAGTATAAGTTAAGATTTGTTCAGAAAAATTAAAGCATTCGAGGGTCGTGAGCTCGGCGGTGAAAAAAAAATTACGGTGGTCCCTTGTAAGAGACTTCATCATAAAAGTAGTAATCGTTTTTTTTTAATAGGCTTGCGCTTAACCACCAACTCGCCTGATGCTGATGTTTAGCGCTAATCTTCAAACTAGATGACATTAAGAATCCGCGCGAATTTTGAAGATTATGCCTTCCCAATTCCCAACGGCTATTTGTAAGAACATCAATAGTACTAGACATTTTGTTTATGAAAGTACATACATAGGTATCCATGACAGATAAATTATATCTAACTAACGCGATTACACAACAGGTGCATGCTTTTATCTCATCCGGCTTATAATGTACAACACACAAAATGGTAAACACATAAAAGAGTCCATAATGAGTAAAATCTTAGAATTGCTCTTTTAAAAATGCTGGTCTCGCCCAGCTTAGAGAATTTATAGAATTACTCTTTAAACTGCAATCGGGAAACACTGCAGGCTTCTCTGGTGCTAAGATTTTTTAAATTAACCCAGTGAGATTAACTTTATTAATTAGATTACCTAGATGAAATAGCCAAGTGCAGAGCAAGACATTTTAATGAATGAAAACTGTTTACGGGTAAGACTACAAACTTAATAAAAAAAATTGAAACCATTATGTGAAATAAAATATGCGTCATAAAATAATATTCACGTAAAAATAAAAAAATTGGGGCAATTTTCGCGTTTCATATAAACGTAGCCTAAAAACCAGTATTTTTTTAATATTCAGATGACTTGTACTATGAGCAAATCACACCCACCCGCCATAGCCATGGCCATAGCCATCTGGTAATGTCAATATTTTTTGTCTGTAAATTCGAATGTAAACTAAATGCATTCACCTATTTTCAGTTAAAAACGTTATCAAACCTCTTTGCACATTAAAATATTGTACATGTGTAAGGAGGAAACAAAAAATGGTCGCCAATAACTATAGGAAAGGTACTTATTCCTATTTTCTTCGATGTGTGTTCTTCAAATAATGGACACTATAAAGTCGCTGAATGCGATTGAAGCTATATTTGAAATAATCTACGTGAATAAGTACCGTGTAATATAAACAAAATAGACGCTTAAATTCCATGTTAGAGAAAAATGCTTAACAATGATGAAACTAACGTAGCCCCCGCCCACTGCGCCCCGCGATTTGAACCCGCAAGTTAAAATCATCGTATAGTTTCCTGAAATTGTAATATTTTCTATGCTATTTTCCTAATTTTTCTTTCCGGAAGAACCTTCTACAAAGTATTAGAAAACTTAAAAAATAAGATGAATGAAATCGGTAAAATCGTCACAAGTTATGGCGTGACCTAGGTGACTTAGGTGTCCTAAGTAAATAGGAATTCATTTATAAATATGTATACTTTAAACTTGGATATAAGCATATAGGTACGGTTAGATTTATCTATGAAATCTCGGTTAGGAATTACTGGCACGTTTTGATGCGCGTTATAGTCTGCAGGCGAGCTTTCCAAACTACCCTCGATCACGCGAAATGCAATATGAATAGTAGAATTCATTTTCTGTAAAGTGGAAATGCTTCCGAGTTCTGAACAAAATGCAATAAGATGAAATCAAATGAATCTGATGAAATCTGACAAATAAATATTTTGAATTTCAAAGATGACAGCGGAATGTAGGATTTTCAAGGATTTTCTACCTAAAGGTACATATAAAATTCTTGAAGATTTTATATAGGTTATGTCAAAATAATTATCAATTTAAAAAATCAACTTCCAAATTAGTAAATACGCACTTTCGTTTACTTGGATGAAATATTTTTCCGGTTATTTTGATTAAAAAACAAACTACTGAACAGATTATGATGAAATTTCTATGGGAACAATCTGAAAGTAGGTACAATATCCTTTCAAATAAAAATAGTAGATTTTACGAGTGCTTAAAACAAGTGATTTTAGCTGAGACGTTTATCAGCCCGTGCCGAAGGTGAGGGCGGATATTTATGTCGAGGATAAAAGTGCATAAAAGGAAACTAAACCTCTTTAAATTGTTCAAAGAGGTTCTGAACTGAACCACCAGAACGGTATTATGCACGAACCAGAACAGTTCAGAACTCTTTTTAAAGTTGTTCATAGATGTTCATTGTTCAATTTGTAATACATGTAGGAATGACTCATTTTATAAGCACTCTTTGTAAAGTCTATTATTTCAAAATCGGTCTTTAAATGACGGTGTATTGAGGTAACAAACACCATATACCACAGTGCCTCAAGACGAGGGTCTTTGACCAGTGTGTGTTGCCAGTGATGACATATGGTACTGAGACGTGGTCCTTAACTGTTGGCCTTTTGGAAAAACTCAGAGTCGCACAGCGGGCAATGGAGAGAGCTATGCTCGGAGTTTCTTTGCGCGATAAAATCCGAAACGTGGATATTCGCCAAAGAACCAGAAACACCGACATAGCTGTTAAAATTTGCAAGTTGAAGTAGCAATGGGCAGGCCACATCGCTCGAAGAACCGATAACCGATGGGGAAGAAAGGTTCTGGAGTGGAGACCACGAACTGGAAGACGTAGCGTAGGGAGGCCTCCCACTAGATGGACCGACGACATTGTGAGAGTCGCGGGCATCCAGTGGATGCAAAGTGCAGGCTGTCGTTCAGTGTGGAGGTTAAAGGGGGATGCCTATGTTCAGCAGTGGACGTCTTTTGGCTAATGATGATGATGATGAAAAGAGCTTGGGTACGGCCTCGCATTTGCACACTAGTAGCTGCAGTCTAGACTTCATTTTAAAATAGGTTACGAAAAAGGAGCAGAGACGCTAGCGAGCAAGGGACTATACCTTCCAGATAGCAGTCTAATGGGCCGCCAAATGGTGAGCATGAATGGTTTCAAACGTTTTGGTAGTCATTAAATGGAAAACTGGCAACTGTTTCAGAAAAGATTGTGAGTGAATCGAAGACGGAAATGTAGGCTATGATGGCTCGATGTTGGAACATTTCGTTACACTGTATCATAGAATATGGAGACATAGCAT
The DNA here is from genome assembly GCA_932305915.1 of Agriopis marginaria. Lineage (NCBI taxonomy): Eukaryota > Metazoa > Arthropoda > Insecta > Lepidoptera > Geometridae > Agriopis > Agriopis marginaria. Next base: position 10,419,835 of record OW029918.1, read on the forward strand.
GAACGTTGAAATAGGCTGCGAGCATGCAAGATAGAGAAACGTAGACTAGAGGTACCTGATCTATAGAAATAAATTTTTGTTCGTTTGTAAGCGCATTACCTGAGAACGTCTAGACTGATTTGCTCGTATTTTTAAGCAGTACAGAGAAAGTAATTTTTGAAACACAGAAACTCGAACGGTAATTGAACTAAAGTAAATATCTTTGATATGCATAATATTGAGAACTAGCGGTCCGCCCCGGCTCCGCACGGGTATAGTTATATAGCCTATTAAAATAGCCTATATTAATCAGTGATAATGTAGCATTCAAATGGAGAAAGAATTTTTAAAACCGGTCCAGTACTTTTTGAGTCAATTCGCTACAAACATACATACAAATCTTTCCTCTTTATAATATTGTATGTATGTATAGATGAATATCAGGTTTATTTCAATAGGTCTGCTCTGGGCTTGCTATGGATGTAGGATCTGGGATGTATGGTGGATCTATTATACGCTTAGCCCACCCTATACCCACCCGAAGCACAAATTTTCGTTTTGAATAAGTAGAATTACGTTTAATAGTGTATATGTAGTGATTATAAATACGTTTTAATAATATATATTTTAGTTATACAAGCTGACTTAGTATTCCTTATGGACGATTTCAGGAAATGATGGCAATTTGAGGCTTAACTTGGCCGCAGGGGCTAAATAAATGGGGACCTTGCTAAACCGCCATCGATCTGGATTTCCTGTAAAGGTCTGCAATGATATGACCTTTTAAATCCTGCTATTAATTCACACAGATTTTAAGGGTAAAGTTAATGAAGAACGCATATTTAGGCACTAAATTAAGTTAATCTTCTAATTAGCGAGGAGTTTTTTTACACAAAGGAGAAAAACAAACGAATGAATGAGAAATGAACGCGGGAACTACTTAAGTACCCATATGTCCAATCGGAGTGATCAAGTGTCGATGTAAGTAGGTACGTACTACTTGAGACTAATATTCGGTCTTTCAACATACGGTCATGGACTGTATTTTTTTAATGCCATAGGTGGCAAACAAACAGTCGGGCTGCCTTATGGTAAGCAGTCACTACTTTATTAGGCCGCGCTCACCGGCAGTGCTATATCTTTGTTGCATTTTCAACATTTTAAATGATAAACATTCGCAAAGTAGGAATAAAATAAAACTATTGGGTATTATTTTTAGAATTACTTATACTATAAACGTTATAGATACATTTTTAGAGTTCTAACTTCCTACTACAACGAACCCTTATAAGTTCGATCTGTCCGTTGGTCTGCCCGCGTGCGTCTGTCTGTCCGTCCAACTTATTTTTTAGAGCCTTCTAGTAAATAAGTGCATGAAACGTTGCACCATTACAGTTGTAGTAAAGATCTAATTTTAAAAGTATAAAAAAACATATTAGAGGTGGCTCTGAAACATGTGAAATGAGGATGATTTTTTTTCCACTGCACCCCCTTAGTGGGTTATCTTTCAATAGGAAGTAGGTATCGTTCGTTTTTTTATCAAGTCTAGTCGACTATCCAATCCCACTCCCGCTTTTATAAAACTCCCATCTGGCTCACTCACAAGCTTTATCTCCGTTTTACTCCCTAAATTCTTATTGTAATCTAACTGTAATTGGGAACGATAATGCTCTTGCAAGAATACATCCCCTATTTAACTCCTTTAGGGGATGAATTTCCAAAAACGCTTATACAGTTGAGACCAACTTCCACGTCTCTAATTCCAAGAAATTACGAACTTCGTACAAACTTCTATCCCTTTATTTAACCCCCATAGGGGATGAGTTTCTAAAACACAATGATAATTATAACTAATTTATACTTGTAAACAGAAGTCTTAGTTAAGTACCAACCGGAATTACTTCTGGTTGGATATCTGCATGGTATTTTCTTTTCCAGTGTCGAGACCAAGTTGAGATAGGTGGATACATTCGTGCGCACTTCATTAGGATTTAATTGTTTTCGTTATCATAATGAATAATTTTCAGGAGAAACAATGACGCTAAGACAAAAATGTAAATGTGGTCATTAACATCGTAAAATTATCACCTACCTATCAAAATTTTATCAAACAAAAGATGTGAGAACTACCTGAGCTAAGACAGAGCTAAACAAAAAATTAAGGTAAGAATACAAGGTGATTCTCTGCACGGTACAATCTCGGGATTGTAGCGTACCGGGGAAAGAATAATTTTAATTAATTATTATGAACAAGCTGCATAAGCAACACATTTAGCTTAAAAAGGTAGTAAAGCAACCCGATTTGTGTTAGAGGTACAGGAGGAAATACAAAAACAAAACTTTTTCTTTCTATCTATCTATAATTTATACTCTGTAGTGTAGGTATAAATTAAAGTCACTTCCCGCGTCTGTCTGTCTCTATGGCCGCTAAGTCCTCCTTAACCACGCAACGGATTTTGATGCGGTTTTCAACATCAGTTAGAAAAAAATTCACGGAAGGTTCATATATACAACAAGCGACCCACCCCGGCTTCGCACGTAAATTACACCCATGTGAAGCCGGGCGGGTGGGTCGCTAGTACTTATATTTTTTTATATACCAACTAAATAAGCAAGACAGGACTGTATGATGGAACTATTTTTGGCATGGGTGGGACAAAAACTCAATTTTTCCTTAGAAAAGTCATGAAAGTACCTACATGAAAGTTATGTACTACGGAAATCGAAACTTAGGTAGGTATGTACGTATTTTATGTATCGAAAATTCGTAGTTAGCCCACTGTAGGTGGGTATTCGCAGAAAAAGAACGGCAAAGTAAGCACTTTTTTAACTTACAAAGCACTACTTGCAAGAGATTCTTGAGCTTTTAAGTTAGTTGTTAGCGTCGGGCGCGGCTTCGTTTAAACGCTTTACTTTCATTCTTCGCTTTATACAGGCTACATAGTGCTCATTAAAAGGATTTATTCCCAACATTCCGAGCGTCTGTTACATTGTATATTGTGTAACAGTAAGTAGGTAAGTTTAACATGTATTACTTATTATTTCAAACAATCTAGGTGCCTACAAAATTATTAAAATATTATAATGTAAGTACTTTTATACTTATCTAAGTATTTAACCAATACTTATTCTAGTCACAAAATGAAAAAGAGTTCTAGGCTTTACCTTTGTTTAAATAGTAATTACTACCGAGAATACCGAGATCTGCATCTGATGAAACCTTCCAAAAACCTTCCCGATTAATCCTTTCAAAATATGGCTGCCAGCCCTACTTTAAAATATGTCACATAATCATATCATCAGCCAGTAAATGTCCACTGCTGAACAAAAGCCTCCCTCTAGAGAGGGGTGTTTTCAAAATCCACACGCTTGGCAGGTGGCTTGGGGATCGCAGCAAGGTATTAATAGGACGCTACTGCCCATCTTCAGGTGGTGGTCACAGTTTTAGGACATACCCGGGTCCGAAAACTATAAATCTGTGTATATTATGTTAAAATATGTATTTACTAAATTCTTATTCAGAAAATACTGTTTTTTGTAGGTACCTAGGTGAAACAGCTACATTTTATTTGGTTAACATTTTTAATATTCAACATTAATCATTTATCGCTGATTTTACAAGCTAAGAATCTTTTCTTTGAAATCCTGCTTGTACAAGTACAAATTGCTTTACAGTATAGGTACAAATATTCGTTAGTTTGCGATTCAATTCAGCATTCGGTGAAACAGTAGTAATTAAATTATTATGTAAAGTAATTTATTACATAAAAACATATTACATATACAGGGTTACGCGGAAAGGGGTCCATAGTACCTACCGATCATGAACAACTTTTACCTACTATAGGACCAACCCTGAACTCGCAAAAAAACATCAGCTGTTCCATACATTTTGTCGAGTGTGACCTTTTCTCTATGAAATAGCGGATTTTTTTTCTCGCTTTCAGGTTGGTCCCATAGTAAAAGAAAAGTTGTTCATATAATGGATAATAAGGACCTTTTTCGGCTTAGTAGGTATATCCTTTCCGCATAACTCAGAACCTATGTTTTTATTTTTATTTTATTGGTATCGTCTAAGGTGTTTTATTTATTTATTAATAGGCTTGCGTTTGACCGCCAGCTCGATGTTGAGTGATGATACGGTCTATACACAATACTCAATACTCAATCATTTATTGCATAATTATTATGAAGTTCACATACAGATGTTAGGTAGCATGTTTAAATTAGGTAATACATAACAATAACCCTGATTGGGTATGGCAATATAGTGCGGAGCGGATCGATTTATTCCATAATTGATTTGTCTTCTAAATACTCGTTTAAGCTATAGTAACATTTTGCTAGCAATATGTTTTTTAGGGTTTTGACAAATTTATTTTCATTTTCTATATCCTTTATCTGTACTGGTAGTTTATTATATATTTTGACGGCCATTGGATTTGGGCCGGAGCTATGCATTGCTAATTTAGATGTCGGTAAGATTAATTTATGTTTGTAGGTAGACCTTATTCGATAGTTTCGGTTTTCAACTAATTTTTAAAAAAAATGTGGGTACTTCCTAACAAATTTACAGTTTTCAAATATATATAGAGAGGTGACAGTTAAAATTTTATATTGAATAAAATATGGTTTATGAAAATTTGGTATACTGATGTCTGGGAGTTTGATATTGGCGAGGATACGGATGCATTTTTTTTGGACAACAAAGAGATCTGTGGCGTCTACACTATTGCCCCAGAGAGTGATGCCATAGCTGAGCCACGAAAATGCGTATGCGTAATAGGCTGTTAAAGCTGTGTCTAAATTAGTAGCTCGGCGTAGTTCCCTAAGTGCGTATGTGAAACTTGACAATTTGGTTTTTATTTTTTTAATGTGACTTTTCCAATTTACATGCGTATCAATGTCTATGCCTAGTAAATTAGCTGCGTCTACACATTCTAATTTAATATTATTATATGAAAAGTTTATGTCAAGAGGGGCTTTTTGGTGGGGTCTAAATTGTATGATTGCTGTTTTTGAGAAGTTTAAGTCAAGGTTGTGGTCGGTCATCCAATTAATTATATTATTAAACATGTCAGTGAGATTTTCATTCAAATTATTATTATTATTACACGATGTCAAGATAGAGATATCATCTGCAAAAAGTACACAGGGTTCGTTAATTATTTTAGGAAGGTCGTTAATATAAATTAAAAATAAGATGCATGCAGCGACGCTTCCTTGGGGAATTGAATTATTAATTTGCGTTGGGGTTGATCTAGCTATATCTATCATACCAGTGTTAGGGTCAAAATTTTCAATTTCCACACACTGTTCGCGATTTTTTAGATAAGAGCTGAACCATTGGTGTGCTATACCGCGTATGCCTATACTATATAATTTATCTAAAAGTATGTCGTACTGAACTTTATCATATGCTTTCGTCATATCTAAAAGGATGCCAATTGCGTATTTTTTATCATTTATGGTGTTCAAGATTTCGTTGATTAATTTATATACTGCCAAAATTGTTGAGCGGTTTTTTCTAAATCCATTTTGAGCGTCATCGAGGATTTCAAATTTTTCGCAAAAGGAATTAAGACGTGTTAGCATTACCTTTTCAAAAATCTTTGAAGAGGTAGGTAGGAGTGCTATTGGTCTGTAATTACTTGGTTCTAATTTGGAAGATTTTTTATGTATTGGTTTAACTAGAGCTTTTTTCAAATAGTCTACGGTCTACGGTGGAGCACGCCATCTATATTTTATAGATAATTCTCAAGGCCTCTGAAATACATAATACACATCAAACTTGATAATCCTATTTCCCAACCCTACTTATCTGATTACCTGATTAGTCTAAACTTTTGTGATAATAGTAATTTTTAAACTTTCTCGATTTGAACACATGTTTTAAATGTTTATCGGGACTATTTACCTAAATTAAGTAATACGTGATAAGTCCCGATAAATATTTAAAACATATTGTGATAATATTATTGCATTATGTAAACTTTGTATATACTGTTCTAGAACTCCGGTCTATGGCAAGGGCGAATGGTAAAGAGAGGCAAGATACCGAAAAACGACCTCGGCGAGTACTGGCACTGGAAGGACTTGGACAACGGCAAGGACATCTGTATCTTTGGCAAAGTTTTCCACACTATCTCATGTGATCTTTTTACAAGGGTAAGTAGTTACACATTATCTAAATTGGTAACCAACTGGTAGTGGGCTTGAGCATTTGGATTGTCTTTAGACCTTCAACGGTCTATGGGCAGTCTAACTGTATTTGTAGTGTCAGTATTAGCTTGTATTTTAAAGGCTCTAAATAGGTATACTTATACTAAGCGAATGCTATCGAATTAGGTCATCTAAATTAACAAGTATTTAGTAAATTCTAAAGTGTGGAACACTTCAGATCAGATCATCAGACAAACAAAGGAGTTATTCCCTTAGTACAGTTATATTTCCTCCATGTTTCACCCACCTTTTTCACCTACATACTGCTACTATCCACTGCTAGTCTGTGGAATGCGCTGCCTGAATGGGTGTTCCCCGATAGTTACAATCTGGGTGTCTTCAAATCACGAGTGAATCGGTTTCTTCTAGGCAAGCGTGCTCCACCGTAGACTACATCATCGCTTTAAATCAGATGAGTCGGCGGTTAAACGGAAGCCTATTAATAAATAAAAAAATAAAACATATGGCCTGCCTACGGCACACTTAAAAATTTGCAGCGACATCAATGAATGAATTAATATAATCCACATGCAAAATAAGCAAGGTCGTCTGCAGATCGCAGGGTGAGTCCGACTGGTTCAACGAAAGGTACCTATGAAGCCTGATTTAGGCCTGATGCGTTCGCACTCGCCACGTCATCTTATATCTCTCTTGTTTATCTGATTTGAGCGCACAGACCTCGTATTTTTATGGATTTAAAAATTAATTATAAAAATTACATCTAAACGTTTGTCATGGGTATTTCATACAGGTTAAGAAAAAGTTCAAATTTAAAATTCAAATTCAAAATTATTTTATTCAGTAATCGGTACATTTCCTCTCGTATATCACACTAATGCCCAAACTAGGTATGTGTAGTATGTAAACACCTGTATCTTAGGAATTAGTCCTTCCCGTTTATAAATCAATTTATTATTTTGTACACGTTCGGTCTTTCATACAGTTATCTCATGATCATTACCATCAACTATATTAATTTTATCATGCCAACTTCTAACAATGTTATCTTTCATCACCTGATTGCTACTAACTTCACGTTAGTGTACGGTCAATAACCTTGTAGGCTGTCTGTTCCATTCCACTGCCACGATACCTTCCTACGGAGAGGTCTGTTTGTCCTTCTCCAACACTTGACAGCATTACGTGATGAAGTAAAATTATATAACTTCTCACAGCGGTATTTTGGATTCTGAGCTGTTTGTTCTTTACGACTAACGACACTGGGCGATCGAGAATAGTTTTCTCAGAAATTATACTGTATAACGTATAACTATACGTAGGTACAATTATTAACGAAAGTGCAAATAGATCCATATTAATAATAAAATTATACTTACGTTTTACCCGCGTCTGTCGGCATAAACGCTCTGCAATCTAACCTAAAAATAATTTGCCTACTTTGCATCAAATAACAGCAGGCAATTGTTAAAAAATATTAACAAAAACTTACCAAAAGTATGCCCGAAATGGTGTATCAGATAATATATGTGAAGCGTTGTGTGGCACAGAAAGCGGTAGGTATACACGTGAACGCGCCGTTGGCGTCCTATTTTTAGGTTATTAAGTTTGTGTATGCGCACAAGGTCACGGGTCGCCGTCGGCTGGTCACTGGACCGCGGCTTCTTCGCTACATTCGCTAGTGATATCAATGTCTTCTGTGGTGATATTGCTGATATTACCTACTCGCGTGTGATAATGGAAGCCTAGTACCATGCAGCTCTTTCTTACATTTAATGCTTGTTTCCTATTATACGTAGGTATAATTATATATAATTATATTCATCATGAATAGGCACGAAGTTAAAAATGGGTGTTTAATCATAAAAACTTCTTCCGTTTTTGGATCTAAAAACTTTAGGTTTGGCTGATAAAAACTTTTTAGAAGAGATTTTATTGTGTCATATATATGCAAATATCAAATGTAATAATGATAAAATTATTTTGCGATTTGAAAAAAACATGTCGTCTCAGTGGTCGCCTCATTGTTATTTTCCTTAACTTGTGGTAATTTGTAATAATTAAATTATAATACCTAATTTATTTTTATTCCCACCACCTATATTCACACGTTCTTCATACCATTGTTTATTTATTTGTAATTCATACGGCTCCTTTGTAATAACAGGAACCTTAATGCTATTCGAATGGGTGCCGTAAAACCTTGAAATGCTTTTCAAATAAAGCCCGAAGGGAGGTCGTGGGGGCTTAAATAAATGCGTTTATAGCAGAAACTCAGTCCTGAATAAATCCCGGATAGATTGTAACATTATATATGACATGAAGATAACAAATACTTACCTATATAAAAGCTCCCCGACGACCTCGACATTCTCTTAAAAAAAAACTGTTTTACAATGTCATTGCAGTTGTCAGTACTAACAGAATCTTGGGCCACGTACTTAAAATGCTTTTTTTTTCATAAAACTTAATGGCGAGACAAGCAAGTCGCTTGCCTGATGGTAATTTGACGCTTGTCCATAACAGTTTAATGCCACCCACAATTTAGAACTTCCAATGTAACTCTGCGCTCGCCAGCCAGATATACCTATTAGAGCAACCTACCTATCTGTATTTACAAACATACTGTGTAATTATAAATTACTATAACAACGGCTTACCCTCACGATTATGTTTATCGGTCTAGCGAGACGATCGACCGGTTTCGGAGCCATTAGAGCTTCTTCATCAGGGAATACGCGTGATTCAGTGTAAGCCGTTGAGTAATTTATAATGAATCCTCACGCGAGTTTTGATGAAGTTACTGTATAGTTATTGTTGCAATTGGGTCTAAAGTTCAAGGATAGTTGGTATCCAGTGTATACATAAATTTTTAACTCTGTTACATAGTTCTGTGTTCTTAAATAATAATAACTATACAATTCGTCTTTTATATACTTACCTACCAATGCGTGTATACGTTACTATCTGTTGCCCGCGACCTCGTACGCGTAGACTTTCATAAACACCCCCTTTTGCCTGCCTTGTACGTGCCACAGACACGCAAAGTAGGTAAACTTGCTGCAGAGATGCCTCTCTCCTAATAAATTTATTCTGTGCATTTTAATTTTTAATAGACTACGATGGAGCGTGCTTGCTTGTAGAAACCGATTTGCTCGCGACTTGAAGACTAATAGACACAAACTTTCGCATTTATATTATTTCAATTCCTATAGTTTTACGAATAACGTATGGGTATACTTAATAATTTTACTTTCTTATTACATAAAAAATTAAAAAAAAAAATTAAACAATCAATATTTTTTGAAAAATTTACTCATTTGTTATTTATATAGTTGACCTTCTAGTTTTAGTGTTTTTATTTATATTTTTTCAATCTAATCAACCAGAGTCACCCAGCTTATCAGTTTAGATTTCAACAACAATGAAATAGAAGGTTTCTTCACCTTCAATAAAATAAAAACGAAAAATGGTTAAGATTTTTAAATTTATAATGTTTATAAATTATACAACATACAAAACAATCTCATATTATGTACTTATATACTAACCCTCTTAAGTTAAACTATGCTATAAAATTAGGTACTTGTCAACTTTTCACTAACCAGAAGTGTCACGCGTGCAAGCGAAATAAATATTTTTATAGAACAGTCAGAGTTTTTGCATACGAGGGTTAGCTTAGCTTATAACACACAAACTTCACCTTATTCCCCTTAAAATTAATTTCACTTATGTAGGTACGTGCATGATCACTTAATTAGTATACAGGAATGTATGTATCCACATAAAGTAGTACGGCTGGATACCTAACCGTTGTTTGAACTATTTACAAGGCAGATATGTAGTGCATCACGACTTTGACTCCCATGTATATGTTGATAAGATAGGGAATTCCAAAGGCGATTCCTCGCGCTGGCTGTGGCAGTGGCTTGATAGCGTACACTATGGTATGCACCACCCGACCTGCAGTAAATATTCTGAACAGCATCGTAGCCCACGCAGCCGCGGGATTCGTGGTCAGGAACAACGCGCCCAAAATCCAGAACGCCGGAATGTTCTCCAAATCGTTTAGATGCGCTCGCCGCACTCTTTCAACGTCAGGGTCATCAAGCTTCACTTTTCCTTTCGTCGCTTTGGCATCTTCAGGATTGGCGAACGACTTTTTTGCGTACCTCACTCTCGATGTCAAAAACGAGACTCCTAAAACTTTTAAAGCAAGTATCCCGGAGTACAAGATATAAGACTGCACAGCCGGCTGTGACAACAACAACGCCATGATTTATTGCGAGCTAAGCGAACGACGATGTAGTCGCGTCGCGAGGTAACGGGTGAATGGTGTTACTCTATCTACTCTATGTCGAGAACCGAGATAGCAATAATATTACACTCGCGAACGAAACATAGTCATGATGACAGGCCAGTTTGTTGTTGTTCGGTTGCAATCTCTTATACATACTAAATACAAGTTTTTTATCGGTCCACGTATGGCCTGCATGTGTAACTGTACCTTGGCCGATCGCCTGGCAACCTCACACATTTTACATATTTTATTCAAAATATATACCGATTTACCGATATCTATGCAAACTATATATTTAATAATTAAACTAAAAATCACGTATCACGCCTAACTTATAATTATTATTACGCATAATTTTACATCTTACTTTTAATAATTATGCGAAAGTGTTGTTTGTTGGTTTGTTTGTTTATCTTTCACGCAGCAACTATGCAACGGATCGACGTGATTTTTAGTATAGAAATAGTGAATAATACTTTTTATCTCGTGAAAATTTAAGGTTTCTGAGGGAATGTGCTAGTAAATTGTTTTTTTATTTTTATTTAGTTGCTTTATTATAATTACTAAACGGCAATGAACAATCACATCGACATAGTCAAAGTACAAATCTTAGTAAATATTCAAATTAAATGTCACAAATAATTTAAATAAATAGTAACTAAATAAATTTGTACCGTATGACATTCAAAAACAAATTAAAATTAAAAAAAAACAATGTTAAATTAAACAACAACATCAGCAAACCCATTATCTCATCTCTTCTAATTCAAGTCCACGCAATTTATCTAAAATTTCTAATCTAAAGTTATACATATCACATTACATTCCAGAAGCATAATGCAATGCAACTTGTAGACCCATGTATAAAATAAATTGACGATGTATGCCACACCCCAGGCGATCGCACGAGTTGGTTGAGGGATAGGCATCACCGCGTACACAATCGTATGAATTATTCTTGATACGGTAATAACACGGAACAGTAGGATGGCCCACGACACGATGGGGTCAGTTGTCAGATACAGTGCAGCGAGGATCCAAATAGCAGGTATGTTTTCTAGGTCATTGAGGTGTGCACTTCTCGTTCTTTCTAACGCCATTGTGATAATTTTGAATTTTATTTATTTGTAAAACTTCAAGTGCAGTAATTCCGTTAAAGTCTAACTATTAATAGAATATCCTGAGACCGTGTATGTGAATTATATAAGAGATTTATTGCGCCTGCGCTTAACCGCCAACTCGCCTGATGTTAAGCGATGATGCGGTCTACGGTGGAGCACGCTTATCTAGAAGTAACCGATTCAATCGTGATTTGAAGACACCCAGATTGTAACTATCGGGGAACACCCATTCAAGCAGCGCATTCCAGAGACTAGCAGTTCGCACAATAAAAGTGAAATCAAAGCTCTCTCAAAGGGTTTTCGGAATACCAACCATAAAGCGGTGTAAATTTTTTGTGTCCGCTCTGGCAGTCCGATAGAATAATGGGCAGGAGGGAATTAGATCATGAAGATCCGATGCACACTCTCCGAAATGTATTCGATAAAAGACCGATAGACTAGCAACTTTGCGCCGATGCTCAAAACTAAGGAGCTTAGTCTGAACCAGGAATTCGTTGCCGATGTGCCTCTTGGCACGCTTTTCGATAGACTCTAACGCCCCAAGCTGATACTTAGCTGACTGATATGTTTTGATGATATGGCACAATTTGGACGATAAAATCAAGTTTAAGTTTAAGTTTAAGCATATACCTACTAGTACCTACTCCTACACTAGAGTCAAAATTTATAGCAACGCAAAAACTTGTGATGTCGCGTTTGATTTCTCATATTTTCTTATACATGAGAATTTTTAGTTTTTCGCGTGTCTTACGAGAGTAATTATCTAATCCTATCTCGCCACCAAATTTAGAACTTTTTTGATTGAAGCACATCATTGATTGATTCAGTAGATTTGGCGTGATTTTAAGATAGATAGATAAACTATTTATTGTTCACACCACACATTTCGTACACATGATAAAACAGCTTAAAAACTAGTGCAAAAATCGGCGGCCTTATCGCTAAGAGCGATCTCTTCCAGACAACCTTAGGATGGAGAGGATTTATACAGGAGGTAGAACGCGGGGCGTGCAATATTAAATAATGTAAGAATAATATATAATAAGAATAAGATATTAAGATATATCTAAACTGTCGAATTTATAATACATAGTATATTTCTCTATGATAATACTAAAGCAGCACCCCGTATGTAAAATGAAATAACAAATAAAACAATACAGTTACAACAAATTTAATAAACTTAAAATACATGTTGGAGTCGGTGGTTATTTATATTACAGGGCAGAGCTATAGTATGACAAAACTTGCACTTCCCAACTATGGAAAAAGCTATGGAACGACCCTGCACCCTGTAGCACGGCATACGGAAAAGGGTGGAATATTCTAGTCAGGTCAATTTCATAATCGTCCAGTAACTTTTCTCCCGGGTTTACCATTTCTGGGTTAGAAACCACTCCCTTAGAAACAGGTAGCCTCCTAGACAGACTATAATCTTTAGGGTCAACACACCGGAATAAAAGATAAACCTGCACTGCGAGATCTGTTGATATGATCGATATGATTGCAAATTGATAACACTATTTCAATATTTAAAAAAATACAAAACTAATTCGCCATCACAAAGTGATGATAAAATACCTATAAGTATCGATGGGATGATCCTTTTTATTTTGGCGTCATTACAAAACACATCCGTGCCACGACACAGTTTGTACATAGGTATACATTTATAATTTTATTCCGTTTAGTCATCATTGCATCGCACAATATTAATAAATAATAAAGTTGCCTCAGAGTCATACTATCAATACTGCAGTAATATAATAATATGAGTTACTATAAAAAAATAATCACGCGAATTTTGATGAAGTGATTACAATATTACTTTTATTGCCATTACATATTTAATATGTTAAAATTAAGAGCATTTATCGTTCGGTATCTGGTCACGACCAATAAACATAATTAAAATACCTGGGAGGAATTCAAATAAAAGTATGTAAGAATTCATGCAAAGTAACAATTTGTTAAAAGTAGTTACTAAAATAATTCAGGACTGTCTTTCCAGGGCAATACATATTCGCTTACTTTTCGAACGTCCACACATTGAATTAGGAAGATTCGACAATTGAAAAATTAATTTTTTAAATTTTATTTTAAATATCATGAAAATAAATTGATGGGAAACAATATTATGGTACATTAATTCACTGCGCCGCGTTTTTGTCTCTTTCCCGCGCTTTTTTGTACTACCTATAGGTATACAGCCCAATTCTGAACAAAATCTTTTTGCACTAAACCTTTTTTGAAACAAAACTCGACAATTCGTTTTTTAAAGGAAATTGCTGGCCGCTAAAACACGCCAGCAATGAAATTCCATACAACTTTGCTGGCGCCTTTACGAGTAGCATGCAAAGGTCAATTCAATTCAATTTCTTCTTCGTGGCTTCGTGCAAAGACGTTGCCCATAGAAGGTTGTCAAAATGCTGACAACATTACAAGCATTTCTGAGTAAAATAATTAATCGAATTCAAATAAGGAAGTAGTTCTCAAATCAACTATATTTTTTTTATGTTTGTTACCTCAGAACTCCGTCATTTATAAACCAATTCGGAAAAAAATATGTTTTATGTAGGTTGTTAAAAAAAATACTTTCAGATTGGTGCCATAGAAATTTCATCAAAATCAGCTCAGTAGTTGGTTTTTAGATTATAATAACTAGGAAAAATATGTCATTCAAGTAAATGAAATTGCGTATTTACTAATATTGAAGTCTGTTTTTAAATTAATAAATATTTTATCGAATAAAAAGGAAAGTTCTAAAAATATTTTAATTACATGATGCAAATTACATCCAAAACCAAAGATAATAAAAAAGTCAGTCAATATTTACACAAAAGTTTTAATAAGTAAACAAATTACACAATGTAATATACTTTTTCACGACCATAAACCTAAAAAACCACTAAATGCCTAAACTGTTTATATGGCAGTTATGTAGTACAGCACTGTTTGTCCTCCCATATACAGGTTGATGAGGAATGGGGCTGCAAAAGCGATGGCTCTTGTTGGCTGAGGTAGAGGATAGACAGCGTACACTATAGAGTGGATAACTCGTGCGAGAGTAAACACGCGGAAGAGCATCGTGGCGCACACAACCGACGGACCAGTAGTCAGGTACAACGCACCCAGCATCCAAAACGCAGGAATATTCTCCAAATCGTTGAGATGAGCGCGCCGGATTCTCTCGACCCCTACATCGTCGTACTTCACCACACCCCTGAATAATTTGGCGTCCTCTGGATTAGAAAAGACACGGCGTATGAATATACGATTGGCAATGGTCAGGACCGTCAACGCGAACATCTTGAGTGCCAGGATAGCCGAGTGAACGATGAACGCCTGCACTGCCAAGTTGTCCAGAGATAAGGGGGTCATTTTAAATGGTTGTTATGTAACACGAAGCACACCGTTCTGAACCGGACACGTCGGCGTCGTCGGCTCTCAACATACTACTCGAATGAATTGTGAAAGGCCACTTGTTTGCCTCTCTCTATTAAAATTATTAGAAAGTTAAGACAAGCGTGTCTTTTGAAACATGGAAACAGTTTAAAAACTGGTTTTTACCCAACTGCCTAAAAAAAAAAAAAAAGTGGGAAATAAATAAAAGGAGGATAATGTTTTTCGGGTATATCTATGTTTGTTTATTTTACCTTACGTAGCCTAAAAGGCGGAATAGATAGGCGAAATTTTGAAGTTACAGGTGTAATTTTTATTCGTCTGCATGTACAAAGAAAAGCTACATTATGCAGTCAGATTTTGTTTTTTTTTTTTAAATATTTCATACTAGCAACGCATCCCAGCTTCGCACGGGTGTAAGTCTTATTTTTTTTAACCTTGGGTTATATTATTGGAGTTTTAGTAAGAATCCCATTATTTTATATATAATTATATGGCCTATGTCACCCGGGGATAGTGTAGCTTCCCAACAGTGAAAGAATTTTTCAAATCGGTTCAGTAGTTTCGGAGCCTATTCAATGCAAACAAACAAGCAATCAAATCTTTCCTCTTCATAATATTATAGTATAGACTAGCTAGCTACACCCCGTAGTTTAACCCACGTGGACATCCTCAGAAACTCTACATTATTTCGGAATAAAAAGTAATATGCTTCACTATCCGGTCCTCCAAAGAATATCGTTTCGATCGTTGTTCTGTTGCCGCGTGGAAGATAAACAAACAAACACGCATTTACAACATTACTATGATGGGTACTTATTACATGAGTGGAGCATAATTCAGCTGAGCATGTTTATTAAATAAAAATAAAAAACTTATCAAATATTTAATAACAAAATGCAAATTTTTTCAAAAAAAAAATCTAAGCATTCGACGAAAATACCCCAATAGTGTCAATCATTACATACACTTCAATTATAAATTAATACGTACATTACTTAAAAAATAATGTCCACTACCATATAAATACAAAACCACTAAGTTTAATTGTTTATACAGCAGTTATGTAGTACAAGACAGTTTGAGCTCCCATGTATAGGTTGATAAGGTATGGGATTCCAAAGGCGATGGCTCGTGAAGGCTGAGGTAAAGGAATTACAGCATACACGATGGAGTGGATTATTCTTCCGAGAGTGAACGCGCGGAAAAGCAGCGTCGCCCACGCGACTGACGGGTCTGTCGTCAGGTACAGGGCTCCCAGGATCCAAAACGCCGGGATGTTCTCCAAATCGTTGAGATGAGCACGCCGGATTCTCTCAACCGCTGGGTCGTCAAACTTCACTACGCCCTTCAAATGTTTCGCGTCTTCTGGATTAGCGAACACTTTGCGTACGACACGAGTAGCTCCGGTCAGGCCCGTCAACGCAAGCACCTTGAGTGCCAGGATAGCTGAGTGAACGATGAATGCCTGCACGGCCAAGTTGTCCAGAGATAAGGGGGCCATTTTAAATTGTTATCACGCGACACACTAGCGCACTGTACTGACTCGGAGACGTCGACTCGCGGAGTGATCGAATGAATAATGAAGTAAAGTAAAGAACGGATTCGACTTTGGACGTGAGTAAACAACTTCGTGTTGTCGTACCTGCCGGCCGGCGCGAATGACGTTGTTATTGTTATATAAGTCTGCCGGTGTAGGTATGTGTGCTCTTGTATGTTGGTGTAAGGTACTCGTGTGCTCTTGACTTTATCGAGGACGCTCATAATTTACATACATGACATTTAATCAACATTCTCAAAGAGTAGGTGTAGTTATTCGCTAAGAATATTTCTTGTGAATTTTATATAATTAGTTACTTGAATAGGTACCTACCGTCCTACCTATTAAGTATGCCAACGGTGAATAGTTAATTATGGACTTTATTTTAATGATTTTTATTAGGTAAAGAGAACGTTGGGTAAATTCTGTTTCTCATACCATAGTATTTGCTATAGCTACGTATTGTAGACACTAAGGAACCAGCATAATTATATTAGATGCCATCAAGTCCAGTGCCTATACATTAGCTCATAGCAACGATCGCATGCGGGCCGATATAGCAGAAATTATGCTTTTAGAGATATCACGGAGATATCACACGGTAATACCACAGAATACATATTAGTACAAGCATAGAGAAATATACTAAACTAGAAGTACAAGTAATACTGACAATGTACCTACCATTGAGCAAAGTACCCCTACTTACCACCCAAAATAACAATGTGATAATCCAGATGTAGAAATTAAAATGGTAGCTAGCGATGGTACATTATCTAAAAACGTCAAAATCTACATGCAAATGTATGATACATTTGCATGTAGATTTTGTAAGTGTAGATTATTACAGCTCTTTGTTTAAATAATAAGTGATATTATTATAATGTATGAATGAACAAATTGAGGAAAGTGAACTTTTTTAAGAAAATTTATATGGTAATGCTATATATACTTTGGGATGTTCAAAGCGAGATTTACAGAAATAGGTATCTGTGAGTACTAATGCAAAAAAAGCGCCCCCGGGTGGACTCGAACCACCAACCTTTCGGTTAACAGCCGAACGCGCTAACCAATTGCGCCACGAAGGCTTGTGTGTGAGATGGTGAAATTTATTATCTCACTTCAATATAGATTTTTCTACTTACATAAAATAAAATAGATAAAAATATGGTACAAAAACTAAATATGTAGCTTAAACCTATATATTTTTCTGTGCTGCTGTTAATTACATACCTGATATTCAGGGTTATCGGAAAGGGTGTACTAAGCCGAAAGGGGTCCGTTATACTCATTATGAACACACTAGCTGCGCCACGCGGTTTCACCAGCGTAGTGATGAAAAATGGTGATGATGATGATGAAAAGTAGCCTATATCACTCTCTGGCTCTTGAAATACCCATGGAAAAAACAGGTCGATCCGTTGTTCCGTTGCAGCGTAAAAGAGGAACAAACATCCATACATTCATACATACAAAGTTTCGCGTTCATAATAAATTAGTAGGATTACTTTGGTGTAAACACTGAAATCGCGAAAAAAACAGCATACATTTTGTATTGTGTAAATGATAGTTTTCTATGGAACAGCTGATATTTTTGCATGATTTCAGAGTTGGTCTCATAGTAAGTTGTTTATAGTGATAGGTATTATGAAGGACCTCTAGTCATATCTTCCTTGGTATTATGAGGCCCGTTCGGCTTAGACACTTTCACCTACCTACTTTCCGCGTAACCTTGTATCGTAAGATAATCAATGTTTCATACTTTGTGGCAATCCTGACATCTCCATGAAACTACCTACTCTTCAAAATACTAGTATTTCGTGGGAAAAGTTTTTCCCGCATCTTGTGTCGCCGAGCGTAGACTTATGACATGTTTCACATGTTCCATTTTATCACTGCGCTCTAGTCTGTTTGTCAGTGCCATGATTCATATCTTTTTTCGCAGTATTTTTTTACGACAGACTCTCCTTATGAATAATACTCGTCTATGAGTTTCTATGCTAAATACAGATGTGTGTGTAACTATCTTAACATTCTAATTGTAAAACTACAAGTAGTACGAATTAACTAAACCTACCTATGTTTTAAATGTTTATCGGGACTTATCACGTAAAATCGCGAAAATTTAAAAATTACTATACCTACCAATTTTATTTTTGTAGGTATAATTATTATATAATTATATTAAGATGGGATGTGATGTACTTACCAAATTTTTTTAGTTTTTTTGTATTACCTGCGGACCTCTTTTCGTGGTGTGCACAAATGTTATCATTTAAAGTGGCCAGAGGGCCAGAAGGAACTGTAAACTGCAATACAGGCCCTAACAAAAAAAATAATTAAAAAAAAATATAAAAGTAGCAGCAGCGGCAGTTTAGTTTGAACGTGGGCTCACGCTTATTAGCATTCGTAACATTTGAATTGGTTAAAAACTACTGAGCTTTAACGAATTCAAATATTACGAATAATTTTGTTCGAGCGTCGTCAATAAAAAATATGTGGGACTACCTCGAGAGCTTCTTTTACATACTAAAAAATAACCACGTAAATCGGTTTACGATTGGCTGAGTAATAAATGTACATACACAAACATGAAATTAAACGGACCGAATTGAACACTTGAAGTCTGTTATTACAAACGCACTGGCCCGCGTTCAAACTGTGCTGCTGCTGACATGCGTTTGCATGCATTCAATAAAACCAACCCGTGACTAAATGTTTAAAAAAAATACTTATAAAAAAATACTTTATTCGATTTTTTTAAAGAACAATCTTTACTCTCTTCTGGGGCAGTTAGGTAAAAAAAATAGGCCAGTCTTTATAGATTAATCTCTCTGTATAAGTTTGAATTACAATGTGTACAGAGCTTCGAAATAAGACTAACTGGACACGTAATACAATAAAAGACCGTTCACTGGATTGTAGGATTTGATTCGATATGATCAGAAGAGAATTTTTTGGATTAGTAAATTTTATTTTGTTCAATAGTTCAAATATTAGTATGAGCAGCCATTGCAGGTTTTTTAACGACTACTTTCTAGCTGCTGGGATAAAATGTCCCCCACTTCCTCCCAAAAGATCACGGTCCATCGGTATTTTCTTCCTCAAAAAAATTATGCATAAATCCTCTCTTTAAGAGGCCTTTGTTCAGCAGTAGACGTTTCATGGCTGCTGATGTGTGTATATATGTATACCCAAGCAAGAACCTCACGCCGCATTTTTAGGCACACTGAAACGACGGGGTCGAAATACGTTACGGGACCAAATGTAATAAGTACCATATCCTTGTTACCTAAAATAGCAAGAATTTTATTGATTTTGCATTATTTAAGTCTGAACATTGTACAAGCATATTACAAGATTTGCTTAGTTTGGGGTCAGATGACCGTGTGTGTAAAAATGTCCTGAATATTTATTTATTTATTGTATGTTTCGTTTCTTTACCCCGCTTACGGAACTTAAAAGAATAAACATTAATATATTAATATTAATTAATTTAATTGTTAATAACACGATGTCAGATGGAGCAAGAAGGTATATTCCCAGTGGGACAAAGAAAGCCTTAACGATAATGAAGAAAATTGTTAGGAGTTGTTTGTTTGTGTATTTACAAATGTGTGAATAGGAGAGTGCGTAGGATGTGCTACCCGACCGAAATCGATGTGATCCAAATAAATAATGTGGTCGTTACCCCTTTTCTCTTACTCTAATTGAATTTTCTCTTCCCATTGAATGCGGGTACTACGGCTCACGTTCCATTATCTACCTGTACCTAAAGTATCGACCCTTTACTCTCAGGTTGTTCACATCTCTCTTTGCTGAAGTAAATATAGCTAAGTAAGTATTTCTTAGAAACGCCCTCCACGCGAATTCAGTCTCTATGCTTGTTTTTGTTTAGTCTACTCTAATATACCCCCCCCTTACCCCCAAGCCGTGCGAATATGGTTCATTTTGACTAGATCTAGTGCTATAAATAGACATTGATTTGTACCTTGAATTAAAACCCTCCAGGGTAGCCACCCTGATCCCACTATTCTAGATCCGAAGTAGATTGTATATGGTAAGAAGACGAACAATATTTTCGCAGGAATGGTTGGAGTCGCAAGGCATAGAGATATCGAAAGAGGAGGACGTACCAGAAGATGCGTACATGGAGAAGGAGCGATGGAAGAAAGTACCGCCCCCAGTCAGGAAGAGTGTTCATGAGGACAAGCTGCGCCGCTTCTTGGAGTACGACGGGATGGTTCTAGCGTAAGTACTTTTAAGATATTACATGTACATATGGGTAAATCCACATCCTTTTAAATATTCACAGAAGATCAAAATGCTTGAAACGGTTCTTCAAAATGTTTTTTTTTTTTTACCAGACGTCGCACTCTAAAGAAGGATATTGTGTTCAACGTTCATTTATGTATGTTCCCACTTACAGCCTAAGCCCCCTCACTGATTGTGGTAAATGAGATGGCAGTAGATTTTTCTACATTTTGGAACTGGTCCGGTCGCTGAGTAGGAGACGTTATCATACATATAAACAAGACAGCGACTAGCTGCCAGGAAAATTGAAGATGAAAACAATTTTTTTACTGCTCGCCTTAATTTGGGGGATATCATTGAAAAAGTCACCTTGAGTCTTGAGTCAATTAAAACAAATCTGAGTGCTCACTTTACTGAGGTTATTTATTGGTCATCCATGTCATCATTAGCGTTAGCATTGCTGGCTGATAGCATTAGCTAGTTGTCTCTCAAATTCCCTCAGTCCACCTCAAATGAGAACAAAGTGATAAATTACGTCATCAGATCTGAAGATATCCTTTATTGTTCCCCGTACCCACCGTAGGGGTAACATTCGTGTGATGAACATTTGTGTTTGTTCTATATCTGGATGTTAATATATATTTAAGTATGTATTTAAAAATATATATGTACGTATATTATCAGTCTCTGGCAGCCAGTGGCAGCCATACTACAAACTTTGCTCAGTTTCAGTCAGTCAGGGGTTAGATGAACGTGTGTGCAAAAATGTCCCGAATCGTAAGGTATATATTATTATAATATGTATTGTAGGTAACCTTACTAAGGGAAACTTAAGGTTACCTTATTTTATTAATAACTAGCTGACCTGACAGACGATGTCCTGTCTTAGAACTGTCAAACACGCGAAGTTAAAATTGTAAATCTTATTATTTACACCTTGGGTTACATTATTAAAGTTTTAGCAAGGATCCCTATTTAAAAATAATATTATATAGCCTATATTACCCGGGGATAGTGTAGCTTCCCAACAGCGAAAGATTTTTTCAATTTGGTTCAGTAGTTTCGAAGCCTATTCAATGCAAACAAACAAGTAAACAAACAATCAAATCTTTCCTCTTTATAATATTAGTATAGAAAAATGGCGAAACACAACTTAAGAAAACCAGAGGTAATGTCCATAAATATGGGGGGGTAAGTAACGATGTGGTGGTGTGTAATATACTGGCCGTGTGGTTGGCCAGACGATCTCAACTGTCAAATGTGACGAACGTTATAGAACGGTACTTGCACTGCTGGAGGCCTCTGACAAGGCAATGTTGGGTCACATTGCCTTGTCAGAGGCCTCCAGCAGTGAGCCTCAAGCTTGAGGTAAGAGAAACTTACATAGTAATTTTATATTGAAGTGTTCCTCAGTTTATATAGATAGTTCTATTTAAACAAAGCCTAGAATGGATCATGAATCAGCTAAAATATGGTGGAACCCTGCTCACCCAACGCACTCAGTTGTATCAGACCTTTCTCTCGCAAAAGCTCTTGATATTTGTGTACCTACAGACGTCAGTTTCAGGTAAAATATTTACGAACCGGCCCGGTGATTGGTAATTCCATTCGATTAGAGCCGCGATGGATTGAGCCGAGCCTGACAATTCCTCGGGGGTAAACATCGGCATCGGCCGGTATTCCCAAATAATCCCGTGGCCACGTGATGACTGAAGTCTACAGACTGCACGGAACAAATTGCTCGTGCCTTTGTGTTGTTGGCTAGGATCACAGGTTAGGATTGTGAGCATTGAAAATCTAAAAATCAAAACTACAGTCTACGTATTCGTAGTTTAGATTTATGTATGGCGAATTTAGTGAGAGAACTTTTTTCTTTGGCCAAAACACCCGTTTTGGCAAAAGAAAAAATCCATTCCACCTTCCAGAA
The DNA here is from genome assembly GCA_932305915.1 of Agriopis marginaria. NCBI lineage: Eukaryota > Metazoa > Arthropoda > Insecta > Lepidoptera > Geometridae > Agriopis > Agriopis marginaria. The sequence goes on from OW029918.1 coordinate 10,442,538, forward strand.
ATCGGAGCCCAGCTTCACAGAGAGCCTCGTGAAAACGTGTTTTCGTTGGTATAGCATTTGAATGGCGAGCTTGAGGCGTGACGTCATAACTCACTATAGTGCGCTCTCTATCTAGCATGAAAATAAAATACTTATAACTTGTTTATTTTTAAGCTAGCTTGAAATTTTGTTTATGTTGATGCGCTCTATTTATGATTAGCTTTTTTTTAATGAGGTATAAAAAAATATTAGTCATCGTGCCTGTCGTTAACGCGGTAACTGGCTACCGCTAAATATAAGTAGGTACACTTGTTCAACTACACGCAAGATTTAATTATGTAAATTTATATTTACTCAAAAGAAAACTTTCTGCTCTGATAATAACGCATTTTCATATCCTTCAAAGGAATATCACAAAGTGCCAGGAGCAATAAATAAATAAGTCCCTTTTATGTTTTGTTCGCATACTTACCTACTCGTGTAGCTAGTAGGTATAGGTTCGCGTGGAACGTGGATGTAGCGACTAAGCACGAAATCGACTCCGCATTACCCGAGGCGTCAGTTTCAGGTTTCAATATTGAGCGCTCGCTCGATACCGACTGTTTGCATGTTTTGTGTAAACCGGCACCTTTAAGTATTTGCAGAATTGAGCCATTAGGTACCTTGGAAAGCTGTTTCCACCCCCCTCCCACGTTGGCATGCCCTCCCTTTCTCGTCTGCGAAAGTAAACAGCGGGAAATTGAAGCTGCCCGTTCATGAGAATCTGAAATGGAACTTCTCGGTCCTATTGCAAGTCTACCTGCTTAATTAGCGCTTGGCTCTGTATATTTGAAGAAGCTCCGGTTTTTGATTGTTATAGTAGGGATTTATTCTTACCCTCTTAAGTTGGTGAGAGAGCGATGGTAGCCGAGTGGTAGCATGTTCGCTTTACAATCTGACGGCACCCGGTTCGATCGACGGCCGGATGCACATATATTTGAATATTACATATATAACTTTTTAATAATAATGTAATATTACACCAATAACTTTTTTAATGAGCATAAATATCATGAGCAAACCGGTATGTCCAAAACCTCAAAAGTGCAAAGACATAATATGACATTCAACAATATCCACCTGGGCCAGCATTGTGGATTAGGGCCTATCCTCACTCTCTCTGAGAGAAGGGCTGAGTCCCAACAGTGGGAACACGATAGGCTGAAATGATGATGATGATTATGATGATGCATAAAATAGGCCTTTATGTTCGGCTTTTATAGCAAATTTTCCTCTGTATACCTCTTTACCGATGATATCATTTTGGTATTTTTTTGATATGTTTAAAAGGTTTTGGGTAAGTTGGATAATTAATAGAGACTGATGCTAGAGAGTGTTGTTATGGGGTCTACGTAACTGCATCTAATAAAAATAATATTTCTAATAATATTTATGTTTGAATTGGGTGAAATGCTGTACAATTTTCTTGTATTATTTTTAGTCTCGCAACATGTAACAGCTGTTTCAGTCCCCTTTCGAAGCTATGTATTAAATGTTACCATTTTATCTTACGTAAAAGCGTACGAACTTCGTATCCAAATTGAAATTAAGATTTTCACGGGCGACGATTTTTCAAATAGGTTTAATAATAATCGTAAGGCCACAGAGTAGAAGGAGGCTGACCGGGTCGGAGGGGGAGGGTGACAAACCGCCGCTGGCATGGGTGGCTTGGATGCTCACTAACCCATTGTCCTAGATGACATAGTTAAAGTCATGACGCGATGCTATGCAGCTTGCGCATCAAACGAAATTGGGCAAACTGATCTACGCGAAAACATTATACATCTGTGTTTTAATTCGTACTGTGTTGTGTCCGTAACGCACTACTCTACGTTGGCGACAAATGCGGCAAAGCGATTCAATGACTTTTACTTTGGGACGCTACGTATAAAGAGTGAAGAAATCTAAAACCACCCGGAGCCGTTGTGGCGTAAAACAGTTTGATCGATTTAGTTATGCATTAATAATAATTGTGGAAATGCAATGTGATGCTACGAGAAGCGATTAAATATAATAAAACTCTACGTAGGTATTATTTGACCTATTAAGTTTCGTAGCGTAAATCATTTTGCGCGATTCTGTTTATAAAGATTAGCAAATTAATACTCATATATTTTTTTTATATCAATCTCAGTGATTTTATAAAATTAAATATTATGTTGACTGTGAAAACGAATGGGCGCGTAACCTTGTCCACGCATAACCTAAAGTCAAATCCTACCGTCGCGAGTCATCGCTTTCTGTCGCCCACCTGGGGCAATAGATAAGAATTACCTCCATGTTAATTGCCGACTTTAATTACGTGCTCTTCGCACCGCTTACAGCCCAAGCAGAGCCTTTTAAACCAACTTATTACAAAGGATAGGTAGATTCCATTGTGATTTTAATGAAGCTTGCCAGATTCTTGTCTGCTAAATATCAGTTATACGAGTTTGGCAATAGGTGTATGTATATTATATCAGTGAAAATCTAAGAAATAGAAAAGTAAAGTAATAGGCAAGGTGAATAATATTTTTATTACCTCATAAAAAAGCTGATCATAAATAGATCAACAAAATTAAAATTAGTTTAGATATAAACAAGCTATAAGTATTTTACTTCACTAATTCAGTGCATTTGGTAGATATGTCTATGTAATGCTTGCAAAACGGTAGACATTTATAATACCGACATCATTGCAAAAATGTAAATAAACCAAGTTCCGCCAACATTTTCTGGGGTTTTTATCTTTCTACTCGGCATCCTTAACTCCATCATTGGTTCAATGATCCAGTAAGCCCTTGTGCTAACGATGCTGTCAGAACGCTCCCTCTTCCATTGTGCTGAAAGCTTTTTCGTCGGAGCTTTTCGTCTGACGTTCAAAATGGACGTTAACTTTTTCAAAAGTGTTTTTAAGTTTCACATTGTTTGGGTTCGAAATATTTTTGCATTTCACATTCTCTTAGCTATTGTTTTCTTTACGCAAATTTGATGTTTATAAACAGAACATAAGATACATCAAGATACTAGCGGTTGCCCGCATCTTGCTACGACTTTTACGTAATATTTATTCCCCCCTCTTCTGACCCCTTTAATTTATCCCTGTTGTAAAATCCTTTCTTAGCAAAGGTTTATTTGCTATAAATTTCAGCATGGGTCAAGTAATTTTTGAGATTATGTGATTAGTGAGTCAGTAACTGCACTGCGCGTTATTGCGCTTTAATAAATTTTGATGACTAGCTGTTGCCTGTGACTTAATAAGTTTAGATTTTCATTTCAAGTTTAAGCCCTTCACCATCCTTTATTCGACCCTTAAAAATTCGCGGACAAATTTATTGGATCTCTATATACGGTAAATAAATATAAGGAATCTACCTACAAAATTTCAGCTTCGTAGGCGAAGTATATAGTTTTCGAGATATCGTGATTAGTCAGTTAGTCAACGAGTGAAATGTATTTCATTGGTATTTATACAGGGTTATGCGGAAAGGGTATGCTAAGCCGAAAGGGCGTTCGTTATCATCATCATTATGAACAACTTTTACTATGTGACCAATCATGAAAAAAATATCAGCATTTTCATAGAAAACGGTTATTCACAGTTGACAAACCACCAACAATTATGTATCTGTTAAAATTACATAAGTAATTATGAATTTACATAGTTGGATAGTTGGATTCCGAAAGCCATCCCAGCAATGGTTGAAGTTTATAATATTGTTTTCAAAGCTTTATTTGCAACGAAGTAGTAGTGTTTGTACGAGCATTGTAACATAATAGTTCCCGACACAATCTAAAGTTAAGTCCTATAATGCAAGCAGGTGCCACCTGTAAAAGGAAATTATACGACAAGAAAACCTTCAGCCCTCGCTAACGCACGCGCGTGTGTGTGTAGGTGAAACAATTAGGTACCTACCTACGGCAGAAATAAACTTCATTTGTAGGGCGGGTAAGAACATTCAAGCATATATAGCTGTCAGTAACTTAATTTTCTATTTCAATATTACATAAACTTTATGCGAGGAGTTTTCCTCTTCATTTCCTTCAATACTTACTTAAAGCGAGAATCATTATATCGCAATATAAGTGCCAGCGTAAAGTTCCCTCTCTATTCGACAAGCGGTCTCCAGACCGTAGCCGCCTTTTATGATCCATAAACAAGGGCCTATATCATTCCAGGGATTTTTATTCTAAGTAGGCAAGCCATAAATATCAAGTTCTTTATAATGAAAATATGGAAACCTACTTACGAATTCTATTGCTTCCATATATATGAAGCACATATTCATATAAACATAAACGTCTGCAAGGAAAATTTTAAACGAGGTTCCAATCTGACTACGAAATTTCTTGTTCTTAATTTAGATAGGAGTATTATCTTCCGACACGTTTGAACTGCTCGAGCAAATATCACAAGTAACAAGTTTGTAGAAAGCGGTGTGCTGGAATGAGCGATGGCTGTGACTGCTTGCTTACAATATACTACGGTCGGATTGATATTTTGGGGAATGTTTCGGCCGATTCATCTTGATCTCGGTTCGTCCTTGACTACCGAGAACCCCAATATGCCTCCGCAGTTTTATTTCAATGCCTCTTATATTAAGTCATAGTCATATTTTGTATGTATGTGTGAATAAGAGTTGGATTGCGAAGGACGCGGTCGTTTGAAAGGTCAACTTGAGCATTTGATTTCCGCTGATATAAGAAACTCAACCTATTCCGTCGTAATTCCGTTATGCTGGTTTGTAGGTGCCAAAAAAGGGATGACTATTTATTAGTGAAAGAGGAAATGTAACCAAGTAGGTGGGTGTAATGCTAAAAGATTTGTCGGTTAAGTACCTAAGCGGTGGTAGTGACGTATTTTGCGATGCTAAATCTCTCGTAAAGTAAGTGTCTTAGCCAGAATGATGTCTGCTCCGAGGTGACATTGATTCTTCATAATGCATTCAGTACCTATGAATACTAAGAGAAATGTAGAACTTCTGCACTAATATTATAAAGAGGGTTACGTATGTTTATCGTTGTGCATGTTTGCAGGAGGTAATATATCGTACTACCAGAACCGATTAAAAAAACATTTTACTGGAAGAAAGCTACATTTATATTGATAATGATTATTTTGTTCACGGTTTGGGCGAAGCCATGTGCGAAGCTATAATCTAATAGTACTTGTAAGGGATTCTTGTAGTACTTAAAAACTACATAATATACCACGGACTAGGTAAAGCTACTACGTAGTAAAAAATCTGACGAAGTAAGCTCCGTGTTGATAATCATAAACGTTTTTTAGTTTCTAACGATAATTTTCTTAATAAATTAACAAATAAAACTTGTTTTTGCGAATGCTAAAAACGAAACTGAAGATAACGTATACAAATACAGTTGAGGTAATAAGTATTAAATTATTATGTTATAATTTTCTAATTATAACATAATAATTTAATTTTGTTATATAAAGTATCTCAATCTCGCCTCTACCACTTTTCTATTCCTGTCTTATTAATCTCACTTCTTGACAGATGTTTTTACCCGACTGCGCAAGAAGGAGGGTCATGTTTTTCAAGTGTATTCGTATATGTATGATGGTTTCTTTAGCACGCCCTATAGCCTAAACGGCTTAATGGATTTCGACATGTGAGGTGTCATTCGAATGGTTTTAATAGTGGTTATAGGGTACAAGAATTCAAGATGGCGAACACGAATAAAAAAAGTTATTTTTTTTCGGTAAACTTTGCTATATATGTCAATACTAGCTGCGCCCCGCGGTTTCACCCGCGTAGTGATGAAAAATAGTGAAAGTGATGATTATGATGAAAAGTAGTCTGTCACTCTCTGGCTCTTGAACTATACCCATGCAAAAAATCAAGTTGATCCGTTGTTCCGTTGCAGCGTGAAAGAGGAACAAACAAACCAACAAACAAACACACTTTCGCATTTATAATATTAGTATGATTACCACACCTAATTATGGATAGACTGACGGGAGGTGGCAGTCGCGACCCTCAGCCATGAGGAGCACGACGCGAGGAGGAGGGAATTATGTAGAGCTCTCTCAGCAGATTTCAAAAATATAAAATTCTACATAATGTCTAAAAAAATCGACATCGTTTTATAGTTGATATTCTGAGAACCCGTACGAAGCGCTATGATTCCAAATTTATTGTGCGAATTGCTATATAGTCTGTGGAATTCGCTGCCTGAATGGGTTTTCCCCGTCAGTTACAATCTGGGTGTCTTCAAGTCGAGAGTGAATCGGTTTCTTCTAGGCAAGCGTGCTCCATCGTAGACCGCATCATCGCTTAACATCAGGCGAGATGACGGCCAAGCGCAAACCTACCTACTATAAAAAAAAACTTAGTAGTTTACGAGATAAAGCGGAATGAAAGAGCTCTTACTCCGAGTAAGAGGTATAGATAGGTACACAGCGCGCCGCTGTTACTTTTCAGTTACTTACCTACTATTTATACAATATTCAATGCAGTCGGGTTATATTTTTTTATAATTAAAGGTACTTTTACTGTTATGTAAAAGTGATGAAACCTGTAGTTCAGTGCGAGTTATAGAAGTAGTTTGAGTGGAACGAAGGCAATGTTTCGAATGTGTGTCGAACGTTGGCAGGCGGCGACCGCAGCTCTGGCGCCTCTCGCGGTTTCAACCTCTTTGATCGTGCCCGAAGCAGTAATAGATGTAGCTCGCTTTCGGTGAAGCAGCTATACAAAGTAGAGTATTCACTAGCGAGCTCTAATTATTGTGAGATGACCTGCCCTGTGTAACTAAATGTTAGTTACATCGGCCAATAAATTATTCTTAGTTTGATTAATTTTATGACATTTTCATCGTAGACCGCATCATTGCCTACCATCAGGCTAATTGGCGGTCAAACGCAAGCATATCCTACTAATATTATAAACGCGAAAGTTTGTATGTATAGATGTTTGTTCCTCTTTCACGCTGCAACGGAACAACGGATCGACCTGATTTTTTGCATGGGTATAGTGAGCCGGGAAGTGACATACGCTTACTTTTCATCATCATCATCATCGCCATTTTTCAACACTACGCGGGTGAAACCGCGGGGCGAAACTAGTAAATTAATAAATAAAAAACCTGGCACTCTATAATAAACTAGCACTCCATGATTTCACCCGCTATCCTTGAAGAACCATGTTTTTTCACCGGAATAATGCTAAGTGTTAGGGAGATCTTTGCACAGCAGTGGGACAATACAGGTTATCATAAAAAAGTTATGTGTTAATAATACGGACAAAATTAATGGGTATAAGCTATCTCCATTCCATTTTTGTTCAGCAGTTACGGAGCTTCGTTCAGACAAACATACTTTCGCACAAACTTTCGCATTTGTAACAGTGTGATAATATGAACCCAATAACTGAGCTCAGTATTAGTGTGCGTGCGAAGTTTATTTCGATCTACGAGTAACATTACCCCACGTGGAGACAAACCAAAGATAGAGGTTATATCGTCATTGGGATAGACCAACGTCGGTGTTCAATAAGATCTTTTTGGACTCCTATTACGGACTTTTTTTTCTTTTCTTGTCTTATCTCATCAACTGGGAACGCATTAACGTCTCAAAAGTGTGTCTTGGTGAAGAAAATCTTGCCGCGTTTTATTTGTAACTGAATTACGGAGCTTATAAATGGATTTGCGTGTGTGCGTAAACGAAATCTCGTAGATAATTTAAATATAGCCACGGTACTGGTACTAGTGTGTAACCTAGATGTGGTACCGGGCCGCAGCCGCCAGCCCATCTGCTCCGTGTTGACTAGATGATTGCTCAAACTTTACTGCTCGCGGTAACGCGGCTTTAATCGTTTTATTCTATTACTATTTATTTAGAGCTCCATTAAATAGGTGCTTGATATAATTAAAAAAAATTAATATAAAGGTTGAGCCGCAACAATTTTCTAAAATCAAGCTGAACACACAGGGCTTCAGGGCCACTCCGGTCACTTTGGAAAAGATTTTGTATAGAATCAGTGCTCATTGGCACGTGAAACATGTTCAAACAGAGGCCTGCCCTTCGGTCACCGGTGTCCCCAGAAGACTGCATGGTACATCACCTATTCAGGCACCACGGCCCCCAGTGGCTTGAATGGAAAATCATACTTTTTCACGTGGCAGATAAGATGTAAACTTTTTTTTAAATTAACAGATACTAAAAGCTTGTCATAAAAAACTGTTTTTTGTTTTTTTTTATTTTTATTTGCAACCGTTCACCAAATCAATTCCAATTAAAGCCGTGGTAGCCTATTTGGGAGACCGCTAGACTTGAAAGCGAGGTTGCGGGTTCAAATCCCGGGCCCGTACCAATGAGCTCTTTGGAGTTTATGTACGGATTTTCATACCGCTGGCTTTTCGGTGAAGGAAAACATCGTGAGGAAACCTGAATACGTACGGAGAAGAAATTCAATGGCGTATGTGAATCTACCAACCCGCAACTGGGCCAGCGTGGTGTATATGGCCCTTTCCACCCTTTCGGGGGTAGGCTAAAAGTCCAGCAGTGGGCTGTTAAAAGGCTGACCAAATCAATCAACGCATGTGAATCTACAACATCACTTCTTATCTTACTGTCTTGTTATTTATATTCTTCTGGGCTATGTTAATATTTTACTTTAAATTAGTTTGTTAATAAGAAACAACAAACTGTCCATCAAATCAATCAATGTAGGTAAATCTACATCATTTATTAACGTCTTGTTATCTTATCTCTGGTCATAATAATAAACACGACCCGCAGTCCCGGGGACGTTAATAAATCACGGACAGCTCTGCGGCACCCGTCGGGACACTTGTCTGGGGGGACGCTTTTTATTTTTGTTCTTTTCCTCATTTTGTTGGCGATATACGAGAATATTCTAAGATTAATTGCGTGTCTAGAAGCCAGTCTACTGATATCTATGTAGACAGTAGCTTTCGTCTGGTACCGATAATTCGCGTAGTCGTTTGTGCTACGAGAAAGCTACGCTGATGTGGGCAATATACAGTTATACAGCTTGTATAGATCGACGAATTTGTAATCGAATTCCTGAAAAGGGCAAATGATGAACAGTCAGGATTTGTTATCAGACCTTGAGTTATAAAGATAAATATATTAAATTTTCGACTAAAATTATATGATTATTTACGGGATATTTATAAAGGTAAGGGGTAAGGTTGTGATATGAAATATCCACTAATATGTGAGTTAAATATCCCGTAAATAATCATATAACTTTAGTAAACAACCGTGATAGTTTAAAACATAAATTTTCAACAGTCTTTAAAAAAAGAGGTTCTATTTGACGACCTTTTCTGTGTGTATGTTAATCGATATCTACGCTGATTGTGAACAGTTCTTAGTGATTAAATTTTTATTGAATAAAATAACTCGAGGATGGTCTTATATAAATTTGGAAACAAGTATAAATTGTTTTTTAAACCCCCGATGAAAGAGCTGATAATCTTCAAACGGCTGAACCGATTTTCAATGACACTCTCGATCAAGTCACCCTTCAAACAATAAAAATTAAATCAAAATGAGTTTAGCCGTTTGGGAGCTACGGTGCTACACACGTTAAACTTATAACACCCCTTTTTTTGCGTCGGGGGCTAAAAATATCCCACCCCTAAAGTTGGATAATTAAAAGATAAATCATACTTATTTAATTTCACCCACTTGCGTGAATTTGGTTTTTATGTTTCCGTATAAAAATATATTATTTAAATAAATATGGTTTATGAATTGGAACACAAACTTGAATAAATTAAATATAGCATAAAAGCTACTTTTATAATACCAAAACGCTGGTTCAGACATTCGCTTTACATATTGTGCATCTAGCGTGTCTTATGGCATTATAATGTTTTCCTCACGATTGAACAAGAAATAAATTGGTGCATAAATCTTTAGAACACATTGTTAAAAGCTAAAGCTCCATCCCACACAAAGGCGAGATATGTTCCGATGTTACACCTTGTACAGTCAACGTCAAAACGTCACTACTTCCCTTCGTAGCCTTCCCAGTTTCGTAAACCATTTATTATAGCTACAAAAAAAATGTTTTTCGTAAACCTTTTTTTATATTTCATACGTTTGGTCATTACATAAGGTTGCCTAGAATTGGTAGCATATATTAATAAGACTAGTTTTATTTTACGTTGTGTTTGTTTTATGTGTTTTGCAGTCTACGGTAACATATTATTTAGTAGCAAGACAGATAACATTTTGGCCGTGTCGTGTTTTGTTATATATATTTTTATATCGGTGTGTGTTAAAATATGAGTAGGTATATAGATAACTCTTTGTTGTTTTATACCAGGAATGATAATTATGTAATTAAAAATCGCATCCATAAAAATTAAAAAAACACGACCAAAACACGACATGGCCAAAATGTTCTGTGTCTTGCTACTAAATAGTACCTATGTTACCGTAGACTGCAAAATAAATAGAACAAACGCAACGTTTAGTGGCGGCCTTATTGCTATAAGCTACCATTTCCATGCGACCTTGTTATATTTATGTACTTGGGTGGGTGGGGTACATACCACATACCTCATCAGGTTATTTACGGAATCGTTTGAAGATTTTTTCAAAGGTTTTTCGGCCGCTGAGTGTACCAAACGTAACATGTCGTTGCAGGTTCAATGTGGTATGGGATAATCGCGAGCTGGAAAATGGTGAGCTAGAAGAATTCAAGCTGCTGTACTTTCTCCAAGACGACACAATCGCTATAAAGGTAATTGAAAAATTGATTTTACTCCAGAATTTCATTCTTAAAATAGAAGAAGTAACAATGTACGAAAAAAAATGCTGTAGGTACAACAAAATATTGAAGCGTTTGCACTATTATTAAACCGCCACGCTTTAGTACTTACAGTCTTACATACTAGGGCACAAGTTTAAAATCTGTAATTTATTAAATGCAAAAATAAAATAGCATTTATTTACCAGTTAAACTGAAATGTACAGTTATTTTTAATCGGGCGCCAAATCTGGGAGAAGATCTCCTGCAAGCAATGCCAAAATATGCACCGGTCTTGGGCTAGAGTCCAGGTAGCACCTTATTTTTTTTTTAATTTAATAATAGGCTTGAGTTCGACCGTGGTTTATTTTCAGAATATAGGTATGTATAATATGTATGTCCATTATCCACACTTGCTGATACGACCATTTAGTAAAAAAAACTTTTCGCTTTAAAATTGAACCTATTTCTGAGTAGGCATGATAAAAATTAGGTAGATATCGTCAAAACTAAAATTTGCAAGTATTGCATGAGCCTCTTATACCAAATTTGACGGTTATAAATCAATTTTATAGAGTTAAATTACAATATTTGAGCTGGAAAAAAATATATGTCACAGATACATCTGTGTTTGAGTTTATGATTTGGTTCAAAACACGATGGAATAAACTTTCCTCGATCAAAAAAAAAATCTGAAACAAAGTCGACTTAGTTTATTTTTTTCATTTTATGCTCTAATGAAAGCTCGTAACAACCTGGAAATTGCCTGTACTGAAAGGCAATTTTATTCAACATTCTTTTATTTGGATAGATTTTTGATAGTGAATAGTGTCGTTTTTTAGTGAAATTAAAAGCGTAAAAGGGACGCGAGAATTTTGGCGCGCCGCGTTCAGTGCCGCGCCAGGCGTCATCGAGGTCGGACCTATGCTCGTTTTTGTCGTTGCACTCCCCCCGCGGGCGTCCAGACTCTAGCATGGCGTCGCTATAACTTGGCGGGGGCTGAGGGAGCGTTTTGTTGCCTACGCGACTCGGATAACCGCCCGTTAACTTCGCTGCGTATTGAGTTTCGCTCTTAGAAGTGCGCCCGCGCCGCCGCTGCAATTCCTCTTTCTTTGAAAATGACCAAAGAAAATGGTTATAACTAATGTGCGTATTTGGTTCAATTAGCTACACGTAAGTAATCTCATCAGAAACACTGTTAATCTAGCACGGTTGTTCAATACAGTGAACCACCCCTGTGTACAGTGCTTGGGAGCTCCTTCCACAACCTTGCCACGGTAAATATCCCGTAATTAATCATATAACTGTAATCTAAACAGAAATGATCTGGGGCCTTACGGACAACAGCTAATTGCGGCACCTGATCCGTTCAGTTGGAAAATCACGTGAACGTGAACCTTATCGCGCGTGGATATGGTTTGCGGTCGCGTGATTTTCCGACTGAGCGTATTAGGTGCCACAATTTGCTGTTGTCCGTAAGGCCCCTGTTGTGTAATTGCTTAGTGGTTGGCTAAGTTTGAAAGAGTTAACTTTTTAATTAAAAAATTAAGTTAAAAACTGTCTACTTGAGTTTGAATTACGAAAAAGTAAGTAAATAACAAAAGCGGAATCTATTTTAGGAAAGTTTTAATAAATTCAAACATTTCCTAATGAAGCTAACTGTGAAATAATTGATGCTGTACAAGTTCCTCGAGAGTTTCACGTTTTAATTTGGAATCGAGCGCGGGACTCGCTAAATAAGAACTGAATGAATATTTATTGAGGTTTCATGGGGCGTCCGGACGTTCTCCAATTACTAGGGCTCAATAAAAATCCTCATCGCCCACATCAACAAACGCTTTTCGACCAATAGACACTCGCAGTAAATAACTATTGCCAAATAATAAAACCGAATGTTTTTTCAATCGCTTTTATTTATCATAGGAACTTCACGACGGGAGAGGGGGGAAAGACCCATTCCCCCTGCTGCTGAAGAAAACTAAGCTGCCCAAAAAATGGAAAGAAAGACCCAGTGAGTATTTTTACGCATTTTAATACCAGAAGTTTTTGAGTAAGCACCACAGAAAAGAGAATTTAAACGATATTTTTTCATTTCTTTTGTTAGCGCCTAATATCAGGTTCAAATAATTTTCACTGACACTGAAATATTATTAGAGACTCTAGTTTAATGTTGAACAGTTTTAGATGAGTTTCTAAGATAGATCATTAACTTCGCATGATCCGGGCGGGAGTTAACTAAGTACGTAAAGCTGAACGAGGTGGCACAAAAACCTTTAATGGTCTTACAATGGCGCCTATTAGAGCGCGCGCGGAAATGCCGATAAAAAATGAACGGGAAAACGATATGTGGCCTAGAGGGAAAATATCGCATGCCTTCTCTCAATAATCGTTCAATCGGAGTTAAGGAGTTTGATAGTAATGGCTCTTGATATTGGTCGTAATTCATATAATTTTCTTACTAAATAGCACAATTATTTTCAAGGGATATCGTTATTTTAGCTTTAACCGTTGTGTTTTAAACAAACGTTTCAATTTTCACAGCAAAATACTCTGTTTCCGCATTTTTAACTTTTCAAATAGCTTTTCGATGTTCCACTTTGTTGGAGTTACCGCGCCTCAATGCACCTAGTAAATCCCTGCAGACAGCCTGAACAACTGAGCCAACTGAGCTGAATACAGCCTACACAATCTCCAAACGAATACTGTACATAAATTACATACACAGTTTACAAAAAAAAAAAACCGGACATGTACGAGTGCAAACCAAAAAACAACATATTATATAAAATGAAATATTGAAAGATAAACTTAACTTTGTAGTGGACAATAAGGTTCTTCCATACATACCAACTACAAAATGTAAGTTTGTAATCACAAAACAATATTTTTATATGATATAACTTCAAATTAACAACTTTTGGATGTTTTCCTTTATATAATTATGTGCTATAAGACCTTGCCTTTTGCCAAATTTCATGATTCTAGGTTAACTTTACTGGAAGTACCCTATAGGTTTATTTTTATTTATCTATTTTATTTATTTAATAATAGGCTTGCGATTGACCGCCAACTCGCCTGATGTTAAGCGATGATGAGTCTACGGTGGAACACGTTTTGATTCCCTTGTGAAATTATAAACTATGCGAAAATACGCGACCTAAACGGTCATATTTTTTGATCGCATTGACTTAAAAGTTTGATTTTTTTACAACTGAAAGAGACTATAATATACTAGTATTTGATATAAATTTCAACTTGATATCTTTACGCGGTTCTGAGAAAAGGGTCTTGACAGACAGACAGACGGACAGCAAAGTGATCCTATAAAGGTTCCGTTTTTTCCTTTTGAGGTACGGAACCCTAAAAAACACGTCTTAGAAAGTAAGGTAATAATAACTTACGTTTCTCTGCCATTCTAAGTTCAATAATTAACATTAATGATCCTAGAATGGCACAGCGACATTTATAATTTAAACGGGTAATGTTTAACTTTGATACAAATAATAATTTGAACGGAAATAAATACGGTACTCGCTTTGTATTAATAGGCTGCTTTTAAAAAGATTAAGCCATGAAAGTTTGAAGAGTTGCCGGGCCGTGTCTGCGCAGAGTTCTTTACTAAAGAGATTATGAATTGCAACTGAAGAAAGCGCTTTTTGCGATGTCTCCGTAATCACTCTACTGCGGAACTCTAAGCGTCCAAGTTTTTGTAGCCGGAATTATGTAGGTAGGCATGAAAAGCTGCTAAAGTCGTAGAACGAGATTTATATCTACGGATAAATTTGAGTCTCTTACAGGGGTGGTTGAAATTACTGCTGCGTATTAGGGCTAAATGAAATAGTGGCCAATGGAAATTTTCGGCTCCAATAAAGTAAAGCAGAGATCTAAAATATGGCTCAATCCACTTATCATGTATTCCCTTTGTTGCACTATTTTTCTTCGGATGTGTTCACGCTTGAATATTCAAGCACAATACACTCTGAGTCTCTGGTTGATATATAACTTTAGCAGATACAAAAAACAGTAAGTGAATGTTACAAAAAAAATTGCCTCAAATTTTTCATCTGTATCAAAAAGCTTCTTGCCATTACAATAAACACTCATATTGCACTCCCGAGAATGTTGTGAGTAAAGGTAAGTATAGACTTAAATTTTCACCCAAGTAGGTTTCAAGTAGAATAAAACTTGAATAGGGTATTTGACTGATATTACGAAACCATCTTAAAATGTTTATTATATTAAAATATCAATCTTAAAAATCATGTGATTTAATTCCCATAATTTTCAGTATTTGTGTTTCAAATGGCGGATCAAAATTCTAATTATTAAACTACGGCGTAAACGCAAACGAGTTCTTCTCGCCATACAATTGTTGCCTCTATTTACTTCTCTGTGACGTCATAAAAACATTCGACCTACTTACAGTCAAGTCACGTGATCAATGAAAAAGACATTTTTATTGTGTGTTATTCTGAAAATCGGGACTTTTTTGTTTCTAGTAAACCTTCTAGGATTACACCAGCTTGAATTATATTTATAATAGAGTCAAATACCCTGTTACATTGCGCCGGGCTACGTCTACTCTGTGGCGGATAGTGTACATCAATTAAACCTTGGTAATGTGACATTGCAATGTGAACCTTCAATCGTGACACGTAAATCGGATTTCCCGTGACAAACTTTAAATGCTCATCTCCACAGCGTCTCGGGGATTTCACTTGTTTCACAATGACATTAAACAATAAGTAGACACCATGATACCTACTACCCAAAGAGACGGAACGCTTCAAACAGAAAAACGAGCAGAGCGATAGGTACCACGTTTAGCCATTTGTCCCTTTCACACTACATCTCTTATATACAATGACATTCATGAACACATATTAGTGTGTGGTGTTGCCACTTTTGGAAAAATATTGTAACCGTAAATTTGGTATTAATTTGGGTGGTCCGTACATGATTTTATCAGCATCATTTTTAATTATTTATATTTTTATTTGTGAAACATAATATCTAAAAGAAAACTCTCATGGTTATTTAGGGTGCATCCGTTTATTATTGTAGTGATATAAATAAGGAATAAATTAGTATGTACGTGTGTTGAGTACTGCTTCCACCTATTCGACGGAGCAGCCAAGTACCAACTGGAAGCTTTAGATTCCGTAGACCGGCGTGCTATGAGGCTGATTGGTGACAGCAAGCTAGTCGCCAATAAATTACAAAGCCTTGAGCACTGCCGTAAAGTAGCTTGTCTGTCTATTTTCTACCGGATATATTTTGGTGAGTGTGAGCAAAAGCTTCATAACCTTATTCCACCCTCCCCCTTTTACTACAGGACAAGTAGAAGGACAGCACACTATCACCCCTTCCTCGTGGAAATTCCAAAAATTCGTACACAACGATTTGGGTTGTCTTTTATGATACGTATTGTCCAAGAATGGAACTCCCTGCTGTCCTCCTTGTTTCCTGAGAACTACAATCTAGGCATCTTCAAGGCTAGAATGAATAGATTTCTTCTAGATCAACGTGTTCCATCCTCGGCCACACCGTTGCTTACCATCAGGCAAGTTAGTGGCCAAACGTAGATCTATTCTGTATAAAAATATAAAAAAGTATGAAAAGTAATGAGGAATTAGTATCAGTGATTATGTCAACACTAGAAAGGGACAAATGGCTAAACGTGGTACCTCTCGCTCTGCTCGTTTTTTCTGTTTGAAGCGTTCCGTCCCTATGGGTAGTAGGTATCATGGTAGACACATACAATTCTTTCCTGTTCAGTGACATTTCCATCGACGGTGCTGGAAACGACAGAGGAAGAAGTGACGGAGTACTACGCGCCGAAGGACCTCATCGTGGGACAGACGCTATTCGTGCTCGGTCGAAGGCTCCTCATCTGTGACTGCGATGCATTCACTAAGAAATATTACCGGTAAGTGCATTTGGTCAAGGTATCTTCTAGTTAATATTCGAGAAATCCTATGCAGATATGGTGCAACGCATTTGAAACTGGTTATAGGCTCGAGTCCGCTCCGTATCAGAAGGACAGTCTAGCAAAATGGCCATCTTTTAAGACATCTGAATTATAAAATGCCTTTGTGATAAAGAACACCGGTAAGGCGAAATGACCTACTAATAATACGTCTTAAATGTCTAATGACTTTAAAATGTTTGTAATTATTCTACGTCTGATTTGCGTAATGTTCATTAAAAATTTACAATTGACAAATTTCACATTGTGTAAAATTTTACGCCCCTAAATCAACTTCAGAAAAAAAACAAAAAAAAATACTTCAAAAAATAATAATACAATCATTTGACTTTCTGTCTTTAAAATTAATATGTTATTTTGATGATCATAGGGGATAATGAAACTAACCCACCAGCACACACTAGCTTTTATTGTGTGCTTAGATCAATTAAAAATATACAAAATGTCGAATCATACGGGGTCACACTATGTGCTTAAAGATCAAAAGAGAGCTCGAATAATATGAGAAGTTTCGATATATTGAAAGTTTTCAACATTGCGATTCCTAAAATTAATGAAAGTCAGTGCAAGTACGATATACAGGAAAATAGTTTGAAAATTCTCTCAAAATATAAAATACTTTTTGAAGTATATTCACGTCATTATATTAAATAGAGGCGTATGAGAAACAATGCTTTAATTTTAGATTTCTTTTTCATGTTATGGTAGGGTACGTCTCTAACTTTAAACTGAAACGTTTTAAAATTTACACGCTTGCTTCTTCAGACTAGTTATTAGTTTGAGGACGTAAGCAGTGAAATAAAATCAGGATTATCTGGGTGGTTGGCGACGGGTGGCCACCGCTAGATTTAGTTACGTAACGGATAAGAACACTGCATTACAGTAGAGCGTCTTCAAACAATTATTTACATAGCAAGCAAGCTGATTTT
Organism: Agriopis marginaria; assembly: GCA_932305915.1. Lineage (NCBI taxonomy): Eukaryota > Metazoa > Arthropoda > Insecta > Lepidoptera > Geometridae > Agriopis > Agriopis marginaria. The sequence goes on from OW029918.1 coordinate 10,460,201, forward strand.
AGTAAGCTGATTTTAGCAAAAATGTGCCATCTAGTTTGACACTTGACAAAAAACGTACTATGGCTTATGTAGATTTATCTGAAATTTGTCTATAATATTCGGGACATTTTTTTTTTACACACGGTCATCTGACCCCAATCTAAGCAAAGCTTGTGATATGGCTGCCAGAGACTGATATACATACATATATAGTTTTAAATTCATACTTAAATAGATATTAACAACCAGATATAGAACAAACACAAATGTTCATCGCATAAATGTTTGTCCTACATGGGAATCGAACCCACGCCCCCAAGCTCAGAAGGCAGGTTCACTACCAACTGGACCAACGGGCTATCAAAACTGGATGCATGATATGCGCAGAATGAGTTCGTAAACTTTTTGCCATGTTAAGTGTTCAAACCCGTTTCGTAGATAGCAAAACGCTACGAATTGAATTGGGTACCTAGCTACTACAAAAATGCAAATCAAACTTAAAAAATATTACGTAACTGCAGCGGTAGGCAAATTAAGCATTTATGGTCGACCGCTTAAAAAATATGCGCAAGGCTTTTGTAATACTCTTATCAAAAATTGCGTGGATATTCAAAGATTTTGGGGCCATTTTTACATATCATTAAAAAGCACGCAAACTTTGAAGAAAAAAACATTTCTAGATGACAATCAATCGCCAATCATAGGACACTATCAGCTTGGAAAAAATCTATATTTTTTTGCTGTTAATTCTAATATAACCTCTGTGCCTCTTTTTAGTGGAAAAACGTAATCAAACCTCTTAGCTCATTGAAATGTTGTACGCAGGTACAAGATAACTAGCGGACACAAAAATTGGCTACCAATTAATTTCATTACTTTAAAGGTCGAAACAATAAAGCCAAATTTTTGTCGAAGTATGTTATTCAAAATATCATCATCATCATCATCAGCCAGAAGACGTCCACTGCTGAACATAGGCCTCCCCCTTTAACCTCCACACTGAACGACAGCCTGCCTTTTGCATCCACTGGATGCCAGCGACTCTCACTATGTCGTCGGTCCATCTAGTGGGAGGCCTACCTACGCTGCGTCTTCCGGTTCGTGGTCTCCACTCAAGAACCTTTCTTCCCCATCGGTTATCGGTTCTTCGAGCAATGTGGCCTGCCCATTGCCACTTCAACTTGCAAATTTTAACAGCTATGTCGGTGACTCTGGTTCTTTGGCGAATATCCACGTTTCGGATTTTATCGCGCAAAGAAACTCCGAGCATAGCTCTCTCCATTGCCCGCTGAGTGACTCTGAGTTTTTCCAAAAGGCTAACAGTTAAGGACCACGTCTCAGTACCATATGTCATCACTGGCAACACACACTGGTCAAAAACCCTCGTCTTGAGGCACTGTGATATCTTGGACGAGAAGATGTCACGCAATTTCCCGAACGCTGCCCATCCGAGTTGGATTCTTCGGGCGACCTCTTTGCTTAAGTTGGACTTACTTAACTGAACAATCTGTCCAAGATAGGTGTAATGGTCAACAACTTCTAGAGTATTGTTCAACATGAGTATTGTTCGGGTTCAACATGGACATTCGACATGATTTTTGTCTTGTCCATGCTCATTTTAAGACCCACCTGTTGGGAAAGGCTACTGAGGTCGCTGAGCATGGTATTTAGGTCCTCCAGAGACTCTGCCATGATGACTATATCATCGGCAAAACGAAGATAAGTAAAGTAAGTAAGTAAATCTTTATTTCTAAAAGCTGTGTAATCTTAAATTAATTTTAATACAAACTACTAAGACTTAATATTAAAAAGTAAGAAATTTCCAAAAAAAATTAAAAATATTTAAGATGTCGACTTTAACAAGGGCCCCCACACTAGGCTCTTGGCCCGTATTGTGGCGGCCAAGTGACGATGTACTCAAATTTTTTTTTTTAAGTGGAGGCATCCAATATTTTTTTTATTTTTGTTTTTCCTAGATCATTAATTTATATTAATATTAGTTACATTTAGGTTGGTTAATTTATTAAAATTACTACATTTGTGAGTGAGTGATGTATTCGCCGTTGATGTTGATGCCTAATCCGTTCCAGTCCAAGAGCTTGAAAACGTCCTCCAATGCGTTTGTGAACAGTTTCGGAGAGATAACATCTCCCTGTCTCACTTATTCAAAATATGGACACATAAAATACAATGTGTGTGAAATACAAAAAAATATTTGTAACATACTGCGTGACTCTTGTCCAGTGTGTAGTTACGTTCGGTTGGGAATCTAATATAATTCCTGGCACGTTCTGAAAAAAGTCTCTGCGGGTAATGTAGCCACGGGCATGCAAGGGTCCTTTAACGTGTCACATTTCTATTTTTGGATATGCAGATTTTGGCTGGAGTTTCAAGTCGTGAGTTGGGGTTTTTCCGTTCTCTCTGATCCTTGGTTTTGGAAAACAATTATTTGCTGGCTGGTTTTTTACCCAGACTAGATTGCTTGTAATCTAATTGTACCCTGATAATCATAAGATAGCCCGTTGGTCCAGTTGGTAGTGAACCTGCCTTCTGAGCTTAGGGGCGTGGGTTCGATTCCCACCTAGGACAAACATTTGTGTGATGAACATTTGTGTTTGTTCTATATCTGGGTGTTAATATCTATTTAAGTATGTATTTAAACCTATATATGTATGTATATCAGTCTCTGGCAGCCATATCACAAGCTTTGCTAAGTTTGGGGTCAGATGACCGTGTGTGCAAAAATGTCCCGAATGTCCCGAATAAGGCTACACTCACCGCCCACACCTATCTTTTTCGCACATATTAAAATTTTTTAAAGATAAAATATCACAGAGACAATTAAAAAAACAACGATTAAGCAATATCTTTAGAATAACATTCTCAACGGTGTAAAAGAAATTTACGAGTTGATATTTTATAGGATGGAGGAGGAAACCGAAAAACTTGAGAATTTTTTTTCTTTCGATCTCTTCGTATTGGGTTACTGTAGGGCATAAGCCTCCTCCTTCTTTAACCAATCTTCTTTGATTTTAGAATTTAGAATTTTGAACTTAGAACTAGAATTTTGAACTCGATTTTTCGAATAAAGGAATAGTGATGTTCAAAACCATCGAAACTACCGCTTATCGATATTATTATAAAACTATCAATACCACATTCAAAAAATGGACGTCCACTACGTCGCCTCACCAACTATGGGACAAAATAATATTACAACTTCGTTCCAGAAGTATTCTGTACTCCCCCCAATCTGCCATTGAAACAGAAAAAGGCAACGAATATTTTTTTCTCTTTATATCTGGCGCCCTGGGCAGTCGCCCAACTGCGCCTTACCCTAACGCCGGTTCTGATAAGAATGTTCAATCAAGGTTCTGGCATAATGCCTGGGGCCTTACGGACAACAGCTAATTGCGGCACCTTATCCGCTCAGTTGGAAAATCACGCGAACGTGAACTTTATCGCGCCCAGATACGGTTTGCGGTCGCGTGAGTTTCCAACTGAGCGGATTAGGTGCCGCAATTAGCTGTTGTCCGTAAGGCCCCTGGCGACAGATTTTCCTTCTCATTTCCATTCTATTTACTCTTTTCTGTGGTACCCTCGGTGCACAAGTCTGACTTGCACTTACCGTTTTTTAGGGTTCCGTACCCAAAGGGTCTAAACAGGACCCTATTACTAAACCTACGCTGTCTGTCTGTCTGTCCGTTCCTCCGTCCGTCTGTCCTACTTTTTAACGGCTATCTTTCGATCCGTAATAGATAGCGGTGGTAACGTGATAGAAAGCATATGGTGACAAATTTCTGTAGCAACATCGGGCGCGGCCGGTACTTGGATGGGTGACCGTCTGGTCGTGATGTTGTCTTTGTGCAGTATTTTTTTGTATTTTCTGGTGGTAAGGAACCCTCAGTGCGTGAGCCCAACTCTCACTTGACTGGTTTATTATTTCATTCAATGGAGCCATGTTAATGTTGACTGCGTCACAATTAATTAGTTATATGTCAAAAAGCAATAAATAAGTACGTTGTTCGGTACTCCACAGGTATAACCGTAACCGTAAAATCTATAACACCAATATGAAATAGCAAAATTAACCAACAGTAGCTGCGACTATTACCCACCCTAACAGGGACAATTTGGCGTTACATGTGAACAATAAACCCTAATTACTTTCCCAGCGCCTACTCAGATATTTGGCAACGGTCTGCGCTAACTATCACAAACTGGCGCGCTCGTGGAAGTAGCACAATGACAAACTCTGCTAAACAATGATCTAAGAGCACATTGTCGCACCACAATGACCATTTCATTAGGCCCTGTTAGCCGGCATACGTTACTAGGATTACCATCGTCCTAGGAACGTAGAAGTCTTCATGAAATGTCATGATGAGATTTTACAAAATTAAATGATGCCTCAAGGTGATGAGAACAGTTTAGTTCTAGCTCATATTCCAGGGTAGCGCCGCAAGTGTAATTTTGAACACCTGTAAAAAGAGGGATGTTATAGTAGATTATGCACTAAGGGAATAAAGCAGTGTCTTACTCGTACGTCGCGGGCGGCATATTGAACCCTGAGCGTAACGAAGGACTCTAGAGTTAGTTATATAGAGTCCTGAGTCAAGCGAGGGGTTCAAGCTGCCCAAGACGAAGACAGGCTTTATTCCAAAGGAGTATACTCTACTTTTCACACCTTATGCGAGACAATAAAAAGCCAGGTTTCACTGAATTTTGAGTTCTTTTTGAGTTCTGCTTATAGTGGCCAGTTCGCAATATGGCCATTTTTTTTACTTAGAGTTTTCCACGAGTTTCCACACGAATTTTACGTTCTAAATTCAAATCACTTTCTTCCCTAGGGAGTCCCATACAACTTTATATCCCTCAAGAGATAATGCTTTACTCTATGTTGAGGTTGCATGATAATATTATGTAATTGGACATTGTCGAGCAGGTGGTGTGAAAATCATAATAATATTATTGACCAGCGGGTATGAAATTCAGTACAATATTATTGCCAAAGTTATAAGATTATTTACGGGATATTTACCGTGGTGAGGTTGTGGAATGAGCTCCTGCTGGTGCATGGTGGTGTGGTGGTGACGGTGGTCCCGATATGGTGCATGTAACTGGGCCGAAATATCGGGAGCTCATTCCACAACCTTAACACGGTAAATATCCCGAAAATAATCATATAACTTTAGTGATCGACTGTGATAGTTTAAAACATTGTTTTTAATATTATTGCCCTTCGTTGGTTTGGTTTGCATGACATATAATTGGACATTGTTGAGCAGGTGGAAAGAAACTTTGCTACTTATGTATGCTTAGGTATTCGTCATATTCAACCTATTATAATCCACCACCTCACATAGGCCTCTCCCAAGGCACGCCACTTAGACCGATCTTCGACGTTATGCTTCCAGCCACTGCCAGCTGTAGGTATATCGTCACTAGTAACATAAGACGTCCTGAGGCTTGATAGAATGACGATATACCCTTAGTAATATTTAAACTTTCGCGATTTGAACACATGTTTATCGGGACTTATCACGTACTATTTAATTTAGGTAAAAATATGTATCTTTCGCTCGACGTTTCGACCATGTTACAATGGCCGTTAAATAATACGTGATAGGACCCGATAAACATTTAAAACAGATATACCCTTAGATATAATTACGAGTACATTCCAATTGATAAGGATTTTTCTCAGAGATTGACGTAAAATAAAGAGATTATGATTGAACGAGATCACGGTTTTGATGGACGGTTACAAGATTTCTAGTATATAGACATTATTAATTCTTCTCTATATTTCACTTGAGCTTAAAACATCTAAAATAAAACATACAATGTTTACGTTTCTATAGCAGATAAGTACGCAGTCAGAATTTTTTGGCTAAAGGGTTCTTAACGAGTTGGCGCGGCGGCGGCGTCCGTTTTCCTTTTACCACTAAACATTTTTTCATTATTTCTGTACTAGCACAAAATACCTCCCGGAAGTATTTTCCAGCTGTCCGCGGAAAAAATAGACGAGGGACAACACTGGACATAACAGACGCGTTAGTGTGGATTATTTGCTATAGATCTCGGGCCATTCCATCTCTCTTCAAGTAGGTATATCTAATGTTTTGTCCTGACAGTGAAATATTTTCTTTTTAGTGCAAGTCCAGCTTTTACCATCTCATTACACAAATTGCCTTCTTGTCTGTAGGTTGATTTTATAAATAAATGTATATTTAGGAGGTTTTGTCAGATTGGGGTGTCAGCGTTTGTTTGATTTAGTAGGTATAGCTTTACATCTAGACTCACTCCCAATTATACATAATTACTTATACACTAAACGAGTTATCATACTAATATTGTTGATGCGAAAGTGTGTTTGTAGATTTTATTGTTCCTCTTTCCAACAGCAACGCATCGATTACGATTTTTTTCAATAATGCATAGTCGGAGGGCCTACTGACATGAAATAATTTTTATCCTGAAAAAACGTACGGTTCTTAAGGGCCAGAATAAAGGGAGCAGCAATATCCCTTGCGCATTTGAGAGGTTCTTTTTTAGGATTCAGTACCCAAAGCGTAGAAGCTCTAATGTAAAAACGGTAATACGTACAAGCGTCAAACTTGGTATGATTATAGTACACACTTTAAAGTATAACAACAAACATAAATAATGGCTAAGTGCGAGTCGGTGACAAATTTCTGTTCATTACCAAGTTATAATTTTAATGTGTTATACTCGAGCGTAACCGTAGCAAAGTATTAAATACTATGTGACTGCGTAGTAATTCCATAGACAATTTTGGAAGGCTGACTGATGGTTGTATTTTGTGGTGGCACGGAACCCTCAACGCGCGAGACAGACTAGCACTTGGTCAGTTTATTTAATATATAAAATGACACTTCTTTTGAAAAATTTGCTTCGTTCGTTTCACGACGTTATTATTTCAAAATATTTAGGACAAATATTTGTTAAAGTTATATGATTATTTACGGGATATTTACCGTGGAACGGTTGTGGTTTTTTAAAATGTAATACTGTAAATAATAACCAGAATAAAACAAACAAATAATAAACACTGGCCCAGTGTGAGTCAGGCTCGCGCTAAATATCCCGAATTGAATAAAAGAAAACACAGTAAGGTGTGGAACTCTCGGTGCTCGAGTCCGAATTGCACTTGGCAGGTGGTTATTTTAGTTCTTTACGGCGTTCCCAACTTGACGATAACTTAAATTTTAAGTGTTTGTAGTTATTAGGTCTGTAAATGTTGTACTCGTACTAAGTAAGCCGTTATCAGCACTTCGAGGAAATGCCTACGTGATAGCGAAAAGTTGATGAAAAACTCGATCGTGGGTAAATAAGACGAGATCACTGTCGTTGGATATAATTACGGACAATGCCGAGAAACATGGCAATTACACGAACTGCTGTTTTCAGTAGAGCTAGCGATCTATTAAAAGGAAGCACTATGTTATCTCTTCTCTACATAGTATAAATTAAAGTCACTTTCCGCATCTGTCTGTCTGTCTGTATGACTGCTAACTCCACCTAAACCACGCAACGGATTTTGATGCGGTTTTCAACATCAGTTAGATACATTTTCACGAAAGGTTTATATATATAACTAGCGACCCGCCCCGGCTTCGCACGTAAATTACACCCGTGCAAAGCCGGGCGGGCGGGACGCTAGTTTATTTATAGTACACAAAAAAATTACTAATAAATAAGTTCAGATTAGCTGAGTGGCTAACCCTGGTGTCAGTTTTAGGCCGCTCGGACTTTGCGCATGACTCTGACATGGCGCAAAATTAGAAAATTTGATCACAACTGTACCAAAAAGTATACCTATATTGATTTTATTAAAGTCCCGATAAAAGAGCTGACCAGCTTTAAACGACTGAACATCATTTCTTGATTCATAGCTAAAAACACTCGATCACGTAAATGAAATCAAAATCGGTTCAGCCGTTTGTGATCTACGATGCCACAGACAGACACTCAGATACATGAGTTAAACTTATAACACTCCTCCGATTGCGGAAACAAACGGAAATAGAACTCTATTTCCTTTTTATTTATATTATAATATAATAGATTTCCTTTTGTTAAATAATAGAAACATTATACACCTCCCTGCATATATCTCCATTATAAATCTTTCTTTCTATGGCTTACTTACGCAAAAAAACTCGTAAACAATTATTATGACAATAATGGTAAATATAGGCCTAAACATATACATGCCATGTATAGGCCTCTATATTATTTACCTGCTTAAAAAATCGTTTCGTCTGATAAGTCATAAGTTTTTTTTTTTTTAGATCTCTTATAACTGGGAACCCTTTGGCAGCATCATACATTTTCCTTAAAGCATTAAAAGCATTCGATGTGGGTGGCAGATAGGGTATGGCATTTGTCCAAAAACTAAATTAAAATGAGTATACCTAATAGTTTTCCTTGTAAGGAAAACGTTACTTTAGTTTCTGCACAGATTTATTTATTGAGCAATCTACACGAACTTCTGAAAACATATAAACATCTATACATATTTAGACCTTCACTCACTCACTAATCAAGAAATTTCAAAAACGACTTGACCTTCGTGTTCCCGTCTACGAAGCGGAAATTTGGCAGGAAGAATTCTTATGGGGTAAACTCGCGATAAGAAAGCATTTTACTAAAAGGATTGTAAATATTGTATACAAAAGTATACGCGTATGAAATCGCGGGCAACAACTTTATGGGGGAGGGGGTTTGACATAATCATAATCTTGCTTTTTAAAGGTTCCTGTAAGAGAGCGCGGGTGAAACTGCGGGGCGCTAATACTATTACATTTAAAAAAAACTTGAGTAATATTCTCGCAATTTTAAGCCAAGTTATCAATAACTTAATTTGCACTTAATTAATATTTTGTATTTGTCAGCCTTGACTTAGACGTAGAGTGTGTTCAATTCTGATACTTTTTATGTCTATGCCGCAGAACAATGCTAAACATAGAACAACCTCCGCGAGTTGAAGTCCAACACGAGAAAAGGAAGTCGTTTCCAAAGGTGAGCACGTGTGTCCTTTATTTCACTTATTACACTTATTATAAATGCGATATTGACTCTCTATCCTTCTGTCCGATTGTTACTTTTCACGACTAAATCAGATGGAACTGATTTTGATGGCATTGGGCAAATTCATTGCCCTGTTGGGCCAGTTGATAGTGATCCTGCCTTTTATGCTTGGGGGCGTGGGTTAGATTTCCACTTATGGCAAACATTCGTGTGAGGAACATTTGTGTTTATTCTATATCTGGAACTTAATATCTATTTATGTATTTAAAAATATATATGTATCTGGTAAGGTTGTGGAATGAGCTCACAGTAAACTACCTAAATATAAAGAACTTTTCATTTTCACAGACCTTCCCTCCGCACATTGGTATCGGAGCACCAGAAGATTCTCTCCAGTCCTGCTTCAGCTTGATACCAAAGCCTCCGCATAAAGATATTATCAAATACAATCTCAATGCAAACAAGGTGAGTAGGATGTGCAAAGAAAAAAATATATAGTGAACGACATAAAATTAAAAAATGCCCCATGATTCCACAAGGCGCAGCTTTAGTGTTATACTATAGCTTTTACTTGCGTCTTTGCCCGCGTGGCCACACAATATGTATTGATTAGATTAGTAACACATTTCTCACATTAAATATCAATTTCGATCCCATCACTATCTTATCTCAACCGCATCTCAACTGCATCTCAACTGCATCTCGACTGCATCTCGACTGCATCTAACCGCAACATATCGCATGACTTTAAAAAAAAGATCAATGTTCATCATCATCAGCCAGATGACGAACAGTCTTACACTGCTAAACATAGGCCTTCCCCTTTAACTTCCACACTGAACGAAAGCCTGCTATCTGCATCCACTGGATGCCCGTGACTCTCACAATGTCGTCGGTCCATCTAGTGGCAGGCCTACCTACGCTGCGTCTTCCGGTTCGTGGTCTCCACTCATGAACCTTTCTTCCACATCCGTTATCAGTTCTTCGAGCGATGTGGCCTGCCCATTGCCACTTCAATTTGCAGATTTTAACAGTTATGTCGGTGACTCTGGTTTTATGGCGATCGACGTTGCAGCTCTCAAAATGAGAGTCGTACCGTTAAGGTGGATTTTATTTTAGTTGCCCATAATAAATCTCAATAACATCTGCTCTACTATAATTATAGTAGTTCGCCCCAAGCTGTGATCTCGCGAGCATAGATCTTAAGAACCCCTAGATCGATTTTGCCCATATTCAAAATTTTTTTTTTATTGTAATATACTACTTTCCTACAAAGTTTCATGAAGATCGGATTAACGATACGCAAGTTATCGTCGAATAAACCATGCATAGAATCACCGACTTGTCCCATTCGAATCTGAGACCTCTCTTCGCATGGTCACCAAGTTCAGTGACGGTGTCAAGCCCGTCAAAGACCACCGCCTGAGACGGCACTGTCCTAAAAAAATCTTAAAACGTGTAAATAAAGTTTACAGCAATCTCCAAGGAACGTAATAAATTATTGTTTGATGTTTAAGTTGGGAGTTTGTTGCAGACTCAATTAAAGTTGCAGTCGTGCTCCAAAGATCCGAAGGCGAAGTCTCGTGACTCGCGCCTATCTGTCCGTTTCGTTTGATGAAAATACTTCTGAACGTTTTATGAAACTGGAAAAGTAATTTTCCGCCTTTCTGACGTTCCGCATGAGTGTTTTCGTATTATAAATAAATAAAATATTAGTTAAATCTGTAGGTACAGTCACCACATAGAAAACGTGATAGCTTTCCCAACATTCCTTATGTATGTATATACCTACTAATGTCGTACCTACTTAATTACTGTCGAGACCAAAGACCATAGTAAAAATTCTACTATGCAAAGCAGTGGCGTAGCTAGGTAAGCAAAGGCCCTGGAGCAAACAAAAAACATTGGCGTCCTATCTAAACTGGTTATGTTTTATCAATCCTTGGTTTAATCAAGCAAAAATATTATTATAATTATACTAGCGACCCGCCCGCCCGGCTTCACACGGGTGTAATTTACATGCGAAGCCGGGACGGGTCGCTAGTTATACATATAAACCTTCCTCTTGAATCACTCTATCTATTAAAAAAAACCGCTTCAAATTCCGTTGCGTAGTTTTAAAGATTTAAGCATACATAGGGACGGACAGACAGCGACAGCGACTTTGTTTTATACTACGTAGTTGATAATGATAAATAGGAGGTGAAAAGCTACATAATATAATGTATGTGTATGAGCATGGATATCATTGGTATGAGTTGCCATGATTGAAGTCGTGTTGCAACCTGTTATTTATATTCTGAAGGTGGGACAAATTTAGGCAAGTTCAGTTTGAGGTTTGCTGGTCAGAGCCCGAGGGCCCCCCCTAAGCTTGAGGGCCCCGGTGCACTGCACCACCTAGCCCTCCGATAGCCACTGATGCAGACGCTCCATAGAGTGGACGTGACCATCGTCTACCTATAGCAAATTAGTAAATAGGTAGATATGTGATCCGTTTTTACGTAGTTAGAATATTAATAATTATTATATTATACTAGCTGTGCCCCGCGGTTTCGCCCGCGCTTTTTACTCTTTATAACATCAGCTATCTGTGAGTGAAAGTCTCGTCAAAATCGGACCAGCCATTATGCAGTCTATAGGGAGGGAGCATAGACATACATACCCACACAAACACACATCGCTTTTTATATTAAAGTATATAGATTTAGGTACTCACATTTTCTGTTTACAAGGTCAGGTTTATGATAAAGTAAATGTACTTACCTGTTTTAATCTTCGACCATAATATTTTGGTCAATAATTAAAAAAGTAAAAATGAAACACGCAATTCTTAGAAATCAACGGGCCGCACATCTCTTGACCTTGTTTCCTATCCACTACTATAGAGAATCCTTGGTTGGGACAAAGAAACCTTCGGGCTTAGATTACTCAAACCATTAGAATGTAGGTAAAGCAGGTATCTACTGGCATTAGTCTAATGTCAGAGTGGTCGGCTGACCCCGGGGACCACCTTAACCGCCTTGACCCGAGTGCTACGCAAATACTAATTCGCTACTTCCGAACGTTATACCATTTTGAGTAGGTATTCATGCCCACAGATTTACACGTAAATGTCGGTGCTAAGTATGAAATACACAGAAAAAATCCTGAGTTTATAAATATAAAATTTGATTTAACAAATAAATTAGAAATCCTATGTCGCGACAGCAATAATTTAGCTTGCGTCAATAAAATTGTAGTCTTATGCAAAGATGATTAAATACCTAAATACCTACGGTTTTAGTCCTACCTTTAATTGATTCGGCCTGTTTTGAGCGCGGCCCGAAATTCGTGGTTTTAGAAATATTTTCTAAATCAGAGGTATATCCAAGCTCATAATATGTTTTTATATAAAAACCTCGTTAACGATCACAAATGAGTACTTTCACCAATGGAATAGGTACACGGTCCCAAAACGGCGACAATTATATTATTCAAATCCTTTTTTTAGGGAGCACGTGCCTTTATTTAATAAACAAAATACAAGCTAACTAACACTAAATAACTAAACTACTTGCCCATTATACAAAAAACATTCGGATGGACTATAGACCGTTGAAGGTCTAATTACAATCCATCACATGCAAAGCCCACTATCAACAAACACGGCAGCGTAACCAGTAGGAAAGTTGGCGGCATTACCACGCCGAATCTGCTTATCCTTTACTTAAGGTGAGCGAGGTGCTCGAGCGGTAGCATGTGTCCTTTGCAATCTTACGGCACCCACTTCGATCCTCGACCAATGACTTATTTAGTACCTAAATAAATTATATGCAGTTTCGATGCCATCGCTCAATCACAGCGAAGGAAAACGTCGCGAGGAAACCGGTATGACCAAGAACCTCAAAAGTTCAAAGACATTATGACATTCACCAACATGCACTGGGCCAGAATGGTGCTTTACGGCCCACCCTCTCTCTCTCTCTGAGAGAAGGCCTGTGTCCCAGAAGGAGGAACTTGATATGCTGAAATGATAGCCCTTTGCTTATAAATTTTGTTTATAGAAGTAGGTAGGTATATTATAAAAATGCTAAGTCAAATTAAGCTGTCTATCGGACTGTATTATTTGATTGTGTTTTTTGCGTTTACTTACTTAGTTAAACGATGTGAATATAGTATCTGATCTTGGTAATTTAAACTTCAGATGCGAGATGAGATGAATTTTTTGAGTCTCTGAATTACTCTGAAATGAAATAACTCGGCCAGTTATGTCTGTCACAGGCAATAAGTATCAAGTGCCTACTTATCGTAAAAGTACAATAGTTATCGTAAAAAAAAAACTTTAAGTTTGATTTCGCGTGCAGATAGTTATAAATACCTACTCCACAAAATAAACAACATATTTCTTTGGATAAAACTATAATATTTTTGCAATACATAAACAATTATTTTATTAATATTTTAATTTATATCGGACGATTACCTTTTGAATAACACTAAATACCTACCTGAATTAACCCAACTAAAAAAGAGTTGCCAAGCTCGCCAAGCACCTAACGATGTGTTCCGGCAGCAACAATTGAGAGCCCGTTCCCATTCTAGGCTAGGCGTGATTACCATCTTCGCCTATGTCGTCACCGTCACCTAGGTCGACCGTGTTGGATTGCAAACAGTTGAAAGTCTAAAGATAGTTCAAATGTTCAATCAAGTCTACTATTGACTATATTATAGGATTATTCCAAGTAGGTATATTAGGTTAGTGTTAAATTAGTAAAAGACTAATTCAAAATTCACAATAGTCCGCCTTAGGAGTACCTACCAAATTTATTATTGCAAATATCACTCATAAAAGCCCAGTAGAAATCAACAAAAAATAATTACGATTTCTATTGGGCTATAAGAATTTAATGAGCCTATAAGAACACTATAATGATTTTTTGAATAAAACCCCCGAGATGTTGTCATTCTTCAAGGCATCCTGACCGCAACCACATGTGATGCGGCGAGTGCCTTGTAAGTATACCATGGTCTCGGACTTGCTACTGGTTAAGGCAAGGTTTTCCCACTTTTAAGCAGTGCTTGTTTCCACTGATGATACATTGTATTAAAGTCGCATTTAGTGGAGCAAAACCGTGGCGTTTATAAATACAGTTGTGGGTTTCGCTACTTCTATTATTGAGGTTTTTCTCATATTTTTCGAAAAGTATAGCTGTAATGTTAAATGTGCCTTTGCGTTTCCCTCCATAATTTTGAAATATGTATATTAAGATATCGTAGATATAATTTAGTAAATAGTTATTTGAATGAATCCAAAAAAAAAACAGGAAGAAGACCGCAAATCAGTGTTATTTTTTTTTATTTTTTTTTATCTTGTTTCGGTCTTTACAGTTTGCTAGATAAAACATGAAATTTTTGTATGACAACATTTTAATAATTTCAAGCTAACCATGGATACTAAAACTAGAATGACCAAAAGTGGGAAAAGTGGGCCTTAAGTGTAGGAACTTCAATCTCTTTTGTCTTCATTATTAGTTGTATAACGAGCCTGGCATAATCGCATGGCGTCTAAAAGCCCCAGATAAAAATCAGATTTCAAAAAATACATAATACCTACTCATTGTTCTTAATACTAGTATCTGCGGTACTTATGCGAGCTTGAGTGGATCCACCCCGAGGACGACGGCCGGCGCTTCGTGCTGTCCTACAGCCTGGCGGATGGCTCCATCAAGATCGGCGAGGTGCGTCGCCGCAATTCTGGCATCATGGAGGGCAAGTTTCTGAAGTCGATGCGCTTGGAGACGCCCACATCTGACCCCAACTTCCCAACTTATTATACACCAGATTTGTTCTACATTGGTGAGTAAACTAAAAGATACTTAGAAAATAGCGGGCACCATAGTTTTTTTTTACTCACAAAATTTTGGCGTTTCACTTGATCATTTGCCGACGGTATTTTAGGACATTTCTGCATTATAAGATACGGGTTGAATTGACAACCTCCTCCTCCTCTTTTTTATAAGTCGGTAAAAAACAACCAATTTGGAAAACCAATTGCCAATTTGCACTACTTTTTTGTACTTTAGTAGTTAACAATTTATATGGTGGTACCTACGGAACCCTCAGCACAGAATACATAATAGCCCTCAGTGAGCAAGCTCGATTCGCACTTGGCCGCTTTTATAAAGTTAGTGTCTCGACGATGTCCTGCAGATAGCATAATCTAGATAGCCTGGTTGCCGCCCGAAAGTCTGGCATTAGGACGACGAAGTTTCGGAGGCAATGCACTTCCAACCCCATAACTTTTGGTTTATTTTACAGCAGATTGTTCATAAGTTAACTTGCACATGGTATCTGGATTATTGAATATATTTATTTACACACGAAAAATATTTAAAACATATATTTAAAACCTAAAACTATTACTACTTAATTATTTATATTAAGTATGTACATACCTATACAGGGTTATGCATATAGACTGTAATAAGCCAAAAGGAGATCATTGTACTCATCATTATGAACAACTTTAACTATGGGAGCAACCCTGAAATCGCGAAGGACTGACTGACTTCCGTTAAAACGGTCATTGACACTCGACAAAATGTATACAAAAACCCTGTATATAAATTACTAGCTGACCTGACAGACGTTGCCCTGTCTTAGAACTGTCAAACACGCAAAGTTAAAATTGTAAATCTAATTTTTTTACACCTTGGGTTACATTATTGGAGTTTTAGTAAGGATCCAATCATTTTTTTTAAATATAATATTGCCTATGTTACCTGGGGATACTAGTGTAGCTTCCCAACAGTGAAAGAATTTTCAAATCGGTTCAGTAATTTCGGAGCCTATTCAATACAAACAAACAATCAAATCATTTCTCTTTATAATATAATATTAATATTATATATATAGTATAGATTATTATAGATAATATTATAAAATACAAAAAATTACTACGCTATATGCCCCTTGGTGGACGGAAAGGTCATGAAAGGTGGCCAGAATGCTGGCAGTATTGCCACATGACAGTCAACTTGATTTTATTTAAAGATTATTTCAAATGAATTAGACGACTTCATCAATTTTGGAATTAACTATACTCACCTAGGTACTTATAAGATAAATTACCACTCAAAATGCTGACTTTGCTTAACGAAAGAAAATCTTTAATCTTTTTTCTTATCCAATCACCGATCATTACCTACAAATATATTTGTATCCACACACATAAGCCAAGCTCGAGCTTTGCCAATAATAAGAGATTCTACGTATATTATTGGAAATTAATTTTGTTTTCGTAAAGCTTTTATTCAATTACCGTTGGAGAAGTTTTTATTGGTAGACGAAATGTACGTATAGAACGAAAATTGAATAAGAAGGATACTATTTGGATTTACTCGTATTTGGGTCAAACAAATTGAGAGTGAATCGGTTTCTTCTAGGCAAGCGTGCTCGCTCCATCGTAGACTGCAGACTGACGTTTTTATTTAATAATTTATGCGTTTGGCCTGATGTTAAGCAATGATACAGTTTGCGATGGAGTACGTTTGTCTAGAAAAAACCGATTCGCACACACGACTTGAAGATTGTGATTTTAGATTTGCCTTTACAATCACATCTCCTAAACACAGTATATACGATTGGTCTGACTTTGGAGAATTTGGATGCAAGTAACTTCTAGGTCTTTCGTGCTCGAAGCCCTTTTCAACCGACTAAAAAAGGAGGAGGTCCTCTAGTCGACCCTTATTTTTTTGTGCTTTCTATATGCTCTCTCTGTTCTCTGTTCCAGGTGTTATAGTGCCCGTGTTCAAGCACCGGTTCAGAATCATCGGGTGTGATCTCTTCGTGTACCGGTACATGACCGCTAACCCTGAGAAGTTCCCGCAAGAAGTGATCGACAACGTGCGTAACTATCACATGCGGGAGGGCAACTTGAAGACCGATCTTGAGGTAAGAAAAAGCACCGACATCATAATCGCAGCACAATCGACCAACATATTTTTTTTTTGTACAACGTCAAACCTGCAAGCTAACAAGCCATTTTATTTTCTATATGTATGTGGATGTTGTCTATATGTGGATATAAAATGGACTTCCGCAAAGTAACGCCTGATTCAATCAACTATATAAGTCATTTTATGTTACTGGGCCCTGATTCTGTAACTAAAACCACGCACGGAACGCGCCGTGTTAAGTTAACCTCTAAAAGTTGGTCTTTATTGTAAATCTAATGCTCTAATGTAAAAACGGTAAGTAATACGTACAAGCGTCAAACTTGGCATGGTTATAGTACACACTCTAAAGTATAACAACAAATAATAAATAATGGCAAAGTGCCAGACGGTGTCAAATTTCTGTTCACCACCTGTTCTCGTATGATCACCGAAGTGAAGCAACGTCGGGCGTAGCCGGTACTTGGATATGGGTGAACGCCTGGGCGTTGATGGGATGTTGTCTTTTTGAGAAAAAATAATTGTACTTTAGTAGTTAATAATTTATGTGAGGGATCGCGCACGGAACCCTCAATGCGCGAGCCCGACTCGCACATGGCCGGTTTTATTTAAATGATGGATAGGCTCGCTGTTGTGACATTTCACGCCAGTCACGGCGGTGCACTATTGATGAATGTACGTGACGTCATCGTATGTCTGTGACGTCACCATGCAAGGTCCTATACAAGCATCTTCCTAATTAGATGCCTTGATAATCAGGAACAAAGCAGGTAATAATACTTCTTAGAAAACTCGTTAATGAGAATTTCTAATTGTAGGTACAGTCCCCTCGTTCTATATTACTGAACTTTACTGAAACAATCACAACGGTTCCTTCACTTTAGTGCTACTTTTCCAGAGTTTTAATGGCACTACAAGTGTTGGAAAATATTTTACTGGATCCTTCGTAAGTTTTAGGTACTTATACCTACTTGTTTTCTATTATACTGCACATAATTATTTGGTGAACTGTGCTTTAAATTATCAAATGCCTATGATTGTTTGGTAAGTACGTAGTCTTTTCTAGACTATTGAATGTAGAAAAGGAGATTTTAGGTAGCCATAGGCCATGGCCTGTACAGTGATGTTGACCGAGCGGTAGTTATCATGTGCGCTTTACAATCTGACGGCACCCGGTTCTATCTTCGAACTTCCACCAATGGCTTCATCATCATCATCAGCCAGAAGACGTCCACTGCTGAACATACAAAAGGCTTATATAGTACCTAAATAAATTATTCTGTTTCGAAGCCAAAAACGGTGTAGGAAAACTTTCTGTGAAACCAGGTATGTTTTTTCACCCATGCATTTTTTTTATCTGCCCACAGCTTATTCGACATTTAACTAACATGGCCAGTTTAGTCTTACTTCAGTTTGTGGGCTTTTTCATTATGTGATATTTATGTTTTATGCCATAGGTGGCAAACAACCAGACGGGCCGCCTGATGGTAAACAGTCACCGTCGCCTATGGATATGTCCAAGAACTTCAAAAGTTCAAAGACATATGCCATTCACCAACATGCACTGGGCCAGGGGTGATTATGGCCCACCCTCTCTCCTCTCTCCTGAGAGAAGGCCTGTGTCCCAGCAGTGGGAACATGATAAGCTGAAATGATGATGTTGAAGATGATGAGGCTATGGCCACCTTAGTAGGTGGTACGGGGTTATGGCCCACGTAGGTTAGGTACCTACTACCTACTGATTTATTACAAGTGAGTAGTGGTATTTTAGTGGTGTGTTTTAATGGTGGGGCCTCGCCTCCGGATAAGTCTGCGTTTGACCACCAACTCGCCTGTTGGTAAGCGACGATGTGGTCGAAGATGAAGCACGCAGATTTAGAAGATACCTATTCACTCTGGCCTTGAAAAGGCCCAGGTTATATCTCTCAGAAAACAAGGAAGCGGGCAGGTTGTTCCAATCTTTGGGCATTCCGTCAGGAACCGAGTCAGATCGACAGATTTGGTCATACCCTGTAAAGAACTGCATGATGCGACTGCCAACATTAATAATGAGTATTTGATTATCAGGGTGCAATTCGCGAAGAGCGCGCGGCTGAAAATCGTGCTCAGATGATGAGGATCGGACAGGACGCGGTGGCTCACCCGAGCGCCATGGAGCGCTGCCTGCAGGCGTTGGACGTGGTGGAGGGCAGCGCGACGCCGCCACGCCCGCCCACGCCGCCTATCACCACCGACCGCATCTCGTACGACGACACGTTGAGGGTCATGCGGCAAAGGTATCTTACTTGAGAGCCAGTTACCTTTCTCGGCTAAGCTTAATTGCTCACTACATAACATATACCGTCACTTAAATTTCAGGTGGACTATGAACAAAAGCCTCAAGTGTCCAGCGTAAAAATAAACTTTAAAAAAAATGCATTATCTACGTACGTAACAGTATTAGCAAAATGAAACAATATTATATAAGTAGATTGTTTTATTTAATGCTAAGATTAACTAAATAAGTGCAAATAAGTATAAATAATTTTAATATCTACATACCCAGTGATGTGGGTGCATCTTAATCTGGGAATGTTTGACCTGAAAATTCAACAATTTTTAATATACTTCCAGCAAACCGAAGACCGACAGCGTCATACCTCTCAAAGGCATCCTGAAGTCGGGAGCGGCCAAGGAAGACCACCAGAAGGTTGTCTGCTTCAGCGGGCCAGCGCCGGACGAGCACCGCGGGCCCAAACCCAAGCGCATGGAGTACCCGCCGGGACAGCAGCCCCACTACTCAGACGACCCGGACTTCTGCGAGAGATACAAGGAACCGGTATGGATAAATCCTCCTCAAACCCATCAACCAATTAGTAACTAGATAGTAGTGGGAAATATATTACAGGATACTAGCTGTTGCCCGCGACTTCGTACACGTAGACTTTCATATAAACTTACAACCCCCTTTTGTCCTCCTTAATTCGGCCCAAATTTCAGCTTCGTAGATAATATTCATATTCATTTATTAATAAAATGTTATTTTACATGTCAAACTAATCAAATAATAAATTAGATAAAACAATTATAATTTAGAACAAGGCTAGAATAATTTTTTTTATCAATCAATTAAATAATAAAAAATTAAGTCAGTTATAAAATAAAAATTACATTTAATGTAATATAATACTACCACATTGCTTAATGCCAACATTTATGAATTTCACATCTGTAATTTTTTTGTGATCCAATCATTGCTTTCTCAAAAGCTTAATCACATTACCTATATAAAAATAAAAAAATAAACCAAAACTTACTTCAAGACTTCTACATAGTTAAAACAGAGATTGCAAGTCCTCATCAAAACTTTTGAACTACAAACCAAAACGTCATTTGTGTATGTATGTATTTGTGTTTAGTATGTATTTTTGGTTTATGTTGAATTATTCAAAAAGCGCTGATTAAATTTTGATAAAATTTGTATGGAACCTCTGAGGTATGGTCTACCAAACAATAAAATAATCTTCAAAATCAATACATAATTAGCGGAGTAAACGCGTAACAAACATAAAATAACATACAGTCGAATTAATAACCTCGCCTTCTTTCGTCGGTTAAAAAGCACAAGTCGTGCGTCACTTATCCTCTCAAGAGGAAAGTAGAAGAAAATATACCTACATTTAACAGCTGTTGAAACCTGTATAAATATTCCCAGGACTACAAGGAGCGCGCGGAGCGACGCGCGGGCGACGTGTGCGCCTACGACATCGTCCCGAGTGCGCAGGTGGCGGGCTCCTACATGGAAGACGGCGGCCCGGATCGCCCGCAGCTGCCAGGCTACCTCGGCTCTTATGGCGTCGACTGCAAAGAGGTAATTCGCTTGGCAGCTAAGTTTTTCGTCCCATCATGCAGCCAGGGGGGTTAGACAAGACCCATTTTCTGTTAGCATTAACGCCTGCGGAAAGATGAAAATGACATTGACAATGACATTAGCTTGAGATAAATTATCTCAAGCTAATGTCATTTTCATACAATTTCAATTTTCCGCAGGCGTGAACGCTAACAGAAAGTGGCTCTTGTCTAGACCCTCAGTGTGACAGACAGCAGGTCAGAAGGGTAGTTGTTTGGTCGCGGGCCCGCGGAAGTAGTTGCAATATTGGAATCTACCAGTATGTATATATGCGTATTGGAACCAACAGTAAAGCAAACATGTCAAGAGCAGAGCGAAACGCAAGTGTAGGGTGGGGTGTGAACACTGCGGCAGAAAGACTCATCTGAAGCGGCGTGCTTTAGAAGTGTTTTATTTTATGGCATAGGTGGCAAACAAGCTGACGGGCCGCCTGATGGTAAGCGACCACCGTCGCCTATGGATACCTCCAACACCAGGGGCATCACAGATACCTACCTTGTTAACAGCCCTTTTGAAGAACCCCATGTTATAGTTATTCGGAAATGTCGCAGGAGGGAGCTCATTCCACAAATTATCATTCATATTTCAGACAAGCTCATTGGTAGTGCTTAAAATGTTATAAGCAATATAATAAAGTGGAAAACGCTTTTAAAGTGTGGACAATTCTTGCGATGGTAGTTTGTTTAAATTAGGTAATTGGACCCACAGACGCGTAAACGTAGTAGCTCTATAAAATAACATAGGTACCTACTTACATTAATTTGATTATCACACTAATGTTAATTTAATGGTTGCCTGGAAGAGACCACTTTCAGCGATAAGGCCGCTACTTGTAGCACTAGCTCTTAAGTGTATTCTCATCTCATCATCAGCCAGAAGACGTCCACTGCTGAACATAGGCCTCCCCCTTTAACCTCCACACTGAACAACAGCCTGCCTTTTGCATCCACTGGATGCCAGCGACTCTCACAATGTCGTCGGTCCATCTAGTGGGAGGCCTACCTACGCTGCGTCTTCCGGTTCGTGGTCTCCACTCAAGAACCTTTCTTCTCCATCGGTTATCGGTTCTTCGAGCGATGTGGCCTGGCCCATTGCCACTTCAACTTGCAAATTTTAACAGCTATGTCGGTGACTCTGGTTCTTTGGCGAATGTCCACGTTAAGTGTATTCTATCTGTTTGTAATTTTTATTTCTGGTGTGCACAATAAAGAGCTTTAAGGAGCTATGGAGAGGGCTATGCTCGGGGTTTCTCTACGAGATCGAATCCGAAATGAGGAGATCCGTAGACGAACGAAAGTCACCGACATAGCACACCGGATTAGCAAATTGAAGTGGCAGTGGGAAGGGCACATATCACACAGGACAGATGGCTGATGGGGCCTAAAGGTTCTGGAATGGGGACCACGGACCGGTAAGCGCAGCGTAGGACGTCCACCCACAAGATGGACAGACGACTTAAAAGAGACCGCAGGGAAACGCTGGATGCAGGCCGCTTCCAACCGGCCCTTTTGGAGATCGATGGGGGAGACCTATGTCCAGCAGTGGACGTCCTATGGCTGCAATGATGGTGATGATGATGATGATCTATAAGAACACCATTACCAAAACTGGTTATTTCAACAGGTGCCAGATTATATGCGTCTATCAAAGGACGCGTACGAGAAGGTCAAGAAGCTTCGTCGCGACATCACCGAGATCTCTCCGGCGGCCGCGCGCATCGCAGACTACCCGCCCGCAGCAAGCCCTACCGTCGACGAGTGCGTGAACCCACCGCCTGAAGCCACGGGGCCGTGCGCCCCCAAGAAGGAAGAAGACGTCGCCTTCGCCTGCCCGCACGTCGAGCCCAACCTGCCGTGCTGCGACGAGGAGACTAGGCAACAGAAGCAATGACTGATGTGACAATAAACTAGTTTTGATACATTCGTGTTTGTTTGTATTCGTCACTGATGGATCAAATTGTAGATAATATATCCGAGTCTGATTTTCATCTAGGATTTTGTTATCTTCTTTTGTCATTGGTATCATCGTAAACCGCCTGAGACGTGGTCCTTAACTGTTAGCCTTTTGGAAAAACTCAGAGTCACACAGCGGGCAATGGAGAGAGCTATGCTCGGAGTTTCTTTGCGCGATAGAATCCGAAAAGTGGATATTCGCCAATGAACCAGAGTCACCGACATAAGTAGTTGTTAAAATTTGCAAGATGAAGTGGCAATGCCGGCCACATCTCTCGAAGAACCGAGAACCGATGGGAAGAAAGGTTCTTGAGTGGAGACCACGAACCGGAAGACGCAGCGTAGGTAGGCCTCCTACTAGATGGACCGACGACATTGTGAGAGTCGCTGGCATCCAGTGGATGCAAAAGGCAGGTTGTCGTTCAGTGTGGAGGTTAAAAGGTGATGCCTATGTTCAGCAGTGGACGTCTTCTGGCTGATGATGATCATCGTGAACTAAGGTATCTAGGGGCCTTACGGACAACTGCTATTGCGGCACCAAACTAACGTTAATTCCGCTCAGGTGGAAAATCACGCGAACGTGAACCTTCAACGTGTGTCTTGGAGAATAGTTTGTGGAGATCGTTGGTTAGTTTTTCGTACTCGCCGATGAGACCGAGTATTCGAGTTAGGAAGTCCCTCCAGGTGTCGAGGCTGGCTTGCAGGTTGTCGACTCTCTTCACAACACCAGCGTATTCCATCCTCACCTGGGCTCCGTAAGCGTCCTCCGTGAATATCATTCTTAAGGTTGACTAGAAGTTTCTCCGACTGTTTCTTGCCTTCCGGCACTTTATCTGCGAGATTCTGTATTTTGGCGAGGATCTTGTTCACCCTCTTGATGTGGACATATCTAAGCTGTAGTTTTTCTTTCTCTCGCTCCATTTCCTTCAGCCATCGCAGCAGTTCCGTGTAGACATCTCTATACTCGTCCCACGAGGCGATACGGGTGCAAACTTCGTCGTGTCTCTCGACTATCCTCGCCAGGGTCTCGTTGTGTAGATTGGTCAAGGTGTCAAACTTATCAGCTAAGTCTTTGTTCTTCGTGTCCCTGTTTTCATTCATGAGGACAGATCTCTGAGACGTGAGGAGGTTTCTGTGAACTCTGCACAACCGTCGGTGTTCCGTCAAGTTTTCGTAGTCCGCTGGTACGGAACCAGATAGGAACGACTGTAGGTCTATCAAATATTCGTGCCATAAGACTATGGACGACCGCAGCGACCGCTCTCAGACGAGAGCGGTCGCTGCGTCTCCTGATCGTACCAGAGCCGTCGATAGTCTGTGGTAATGCAGGAAGGTGTCTCTGAACATAGCCTGCCATAGTTGCAGTATCCTGACGATAGAATGTTCATCGGACACGTCCCGGTCAATGTCTGGCAACTCCGCCTTGGCCGGGGCGATGTCCGCTTCACTCTTTCCGAGTGCTATGAGATTATCCCGAAGGTTCACCCAGATACGGTTTGCGGTCGCGTGATTGTTTCGTTTGGTGCCGCAATAGCAGTTGTCCGTAAGGCCCCAGGCTTCGAATCTTTGGTCCCATAAAAATTTCATAAAAATGGTATCCAAGTAAACGAAATTGCGTAACAACTAATTTTGAAGTCGGTTTTTATTTATATAAGGCCTGTCCAAACCCAGAGCGCATTGCATGGTAAAATCTATTGGCATTATTTATTTAGTTCCGAAAAATATCGCTAGATGTCGCCACAGGAAAAATTAGATCGCGCAAGTGTTTCGTTCGCGGCAAACTAGGGCCATGTCAGTGTTTGTGAATAAAATTGCTTTCTTTCTACGGTATACAGTGTGTTGTTATTTGTGAACCTTCCTACGAGAATAAACAAAATGGTGCCGGAAACCCGAGGAGTGAATCAAGGACAATAGTGAGTAAAGTGAAACAGTGCAAAAAATACAAGTGTCAAAGACTTATAAAATTCGGAGTAAAATTATCAAAAATATTCTAAGTGTTTGTTTAGGACTTAGCAAATTCAGAGTTCGATTCGCAAAAATATCACAAGTGTAAAAAAGACTTAGAAAAATTCGGAGTTCAAATCGCGAAAAATTGCAAGTGTCGGAAATGACTTAGAAAAATTCGAGTGAACTTTAAAAAAGTTACTAAGTGTCTAGAACTTAGAAAAATCACGCAAATTTAATCGTGGACTCGGTTTGTGAATACGAGACATAGTCTCTGAGTGACTTTAGACTTTGTGTTTTGGAGCATCATCGAAAAATAAAAGTGACTTTCATCATTGATTTTAATGAAAGTTTAGAAAATGACTGACGTACTTGAGGCATGCTTTCGAAGGCAAGAAGAGTTATTAGAGCGTGTAAAAAAGGCACAAACCAACTATAAAAAGACATCAAAAGAGAGACTTACTGCAACATATATTGAGACAAAAACGGAGGCATTAGAGAAGCTGTGGGATTTATTCTTGGATGGTCATAACGAAATTGCTGCTTCGATAGATAAGGCAGATAAAGTCAAGCATAATTATTTTAAGGAAGATGTGTACACACAATTCGAAGATATTTACGCAGATTATAAGACAAAGCTCAAAGATGATCTAAAGGCCCGTAAACCAACTTCAGTATTTTCTGGCGCATCTGGTTCTGGTATCACGAGAGCTACTATAGAGAAGCCTAGTGAAATTAAACTACCACAAATCCACTTACCTAAATTTTCCAGTGGTTATGAAGAATGGCAGACATTTCACGACATGTTCGAGTCTCTAATACATAAAAATGCCAGCTTGAGCGCCGTTCAAAAGCTACATTACTTGAAGAGCTGCTTGTCGGGAGAGGCTGAGATTCTACTGAAAAACTTAGCTACTACAGATGTTAACTATACCGAAGCGTGGAGTCAGCTTATTCGTCGTTACAACAACAAACGCTTCAACGCCAATGAGATAATGAAACGATTATTCGCACAAAAGAATATAACAAGTGAGTCGCCTACCGCTTTAAAGCACCTTCTTGATACGACATCTGCGTGCTTAAAATCTTTGGATAATATTCATATTGAGACGAGTTCATGGGATGCGATTATCAACTACTTGATAGTGTCGAAGCTGGATCCTGATTCGCGAAAGTTATGGGAGCTTGAAGTGAGCAGAGTGGAATCGGAGGATAATGCAGACCAGTTACCTACATGGACGCAACTCAAGAAGTTCCTCGAGATGAGATTTAGGACCTTAGAGATTCTAGAGCCATCCCAAACCTACAACAGCAAACCCACAGTTAAAACACTACAATATAGCAACACTGCAAAACAAACTGTAAAGCAGAGATCCTATCATTCGTCAGTGCAAGAGGAGAAAAAGAGTTCTACCTGTACGATGTGTTCTGGACAACATACACTGTACCAGTGTAAGCAATTTGCAACGCAAACCCCTGAGAAGAGATCTGAGTTCGTACAATCAAAGGGTATGTGCTTCAACTGCTTGTCCAAAACTCATGCCGTGAAGAATTGCCAAGTATATACCTGTTGTCGTCGCTGCGGCAAGAGGCATCATACGCTACTGCATTTTGAGAGAGCATTCAACCAAGATTCAACTACTGCTGAATCTTTAAGTTCTGAGAAACCTTCTACTGAAGCACCACCATCGAGCAAACAACATGAGATGAAAGTTGTAGCTCACTTTGCAAAAGAGAGTCACCAGTGCAGAGTATTATTAGCTACAGCGATGGTCAAAATAAAGTCACCTACTGGTTACTCACAAATAGTACGAGCCTTGATTGACCAAGGCTCCGAAGCTTCGTTTATTAGTGAAGCTACTGCACAATCGCTAGAACTAAAGCGATCTACTGTGAATGGCTTTGTATCTGGAATCGGTGACGGTCAAACAAGAACCAAGAGTTTGGTTTCCTTTGAGATAGAGTCTTTACATAGTCCTAAATTCTCTATTTCTGTTAATGCGTTCGTATTAAAGAGATTGACGTCATTCTTACCGTCTAGAGACACATCAATACCTAACTGGCCAGAAATCAGAAACTTACCTTTGGCTGATCCAACGTACGGGACCCCTGGAAAGATAGATATTATTTTGGGAGCTGAAGTTCACGGTGAAATTCTACTAGATGGACTTCTGAGGCATTCTGCGTCGAGTGGACCAGTTGCACAAAATACACAACTGGGATGGATTCTATCTGGAAAAATAGGAAATGAGTTAGTACTGGAAGATCGTCAAGTAGTCAGCATGCATATTCAATTGAAAGAAGATATACTTTTAAAACAATTTTGGGAGATAGAGAGAGAACCTGATAACATCAAAAAAAGAATGACAAAAGAGGAAATACGAAGCGAAGAAATATACGAAGAAACAACATTAAGAGATAGCGAAGGTCGTTACGTTGTGAGATTGCCTTTTAAAGATTCTAATCCGGAATGTTTAAATGGCCAGTCAAAAGAAATAGCCCAAAGAAGATTCATATCACTAGAGAAGAGATTACTTAAAGATAAGAAGCTACATGAGGAGTACAAAAACGTGATAGAGGATTATGTAGAACAAAATCATATGAGCCAAATAACAGATGAGAGGCAGTTAAACGATTCTGACGTAGTTTATTTGCCGCACCACGCAGTGATTCGAGAAGATAAGGAGACAACTAGAGTGAGAGTGGTGTTCGACGCTTCGAGTAAAGGAGTAAATAATGTGTCATTAAACGACAATCTTCTCGTCGGACCTAAATTGCAAGGTGACTTACGTCACATTCTAATGAGATGGAGACGCCATGGAATTTGTATCGTGGCAGACTTAGTGAAAATGTACCGTCAAGTTGTTGTTGACGACCAAGACACAGATTTTCAAAGAATATTGTGGAGATCTAATCCACACGATCCAATTCAGCATTACAAACTATTGAGACTTACCTTTGGAACATCCTGTGCGCCATACTTGGCTGTGAAATCCCTGCAACAACTAGCAAAGGATGAGCAAGAAAAGTATCCACTCGCAGCTCAAATCACGCTGCAAGATTATTATATGGATGACTTACTTTCTGGTTGTGAAACTTTAGAGCAGGCTATCGAGATCTACAAACAGATGAACAATTTAATGAGAGCAGGTGGTTTTGAGATCCAAAAATGGTGTAGCAACAGTCACGAATTGCTCGATCATATTAACAAGGAGAGTCAGAGATCAAATCAGTTGATAAATTTTAAATCTAATGATAGCATCAAAGTATTAGGTCTATCCTGGAATAAGAACACTGATCAATTTGAATACCACTTTAAATTACCTGAGACTTATGAAACGAGAAGAGACGTAACCAAAAGAATGGTACTGTCCGAGATAGCTCGACTATACGATCCAATGGGCTGGATAGCTCCGATAATTGTCACAGCAAAAATATTCATTCAAAAACTGTGGAAGTCGAAGTTATCTTGGGATGAGGAACTTACGCCACTACTCTTACTAGAATGGCAACGGTTCAAATCGGATTTACCAAACGTAAAAAAGATTGTTATACCTAGATGGTTACAAAGCAAGAACGACGATGACGTAGAACTTCATACATTCGCTGATGCATCTCAATCAGCTTATGCAGCAGTTGTTTACCTGAAATCAACGAGCAAAGATGGAAGCACCGCTGTCAATCTGGTCACCGCTAAAACTAAAGTGGCACCAGTTGAGAAGGAGATTTCAATTCCGCGCCTGGAACTATGTGCGGCGCTACTAGCTACAAAACTAGTATATGAAGTTTCCCAGATAATGAACGTACCTAAGATTAAAATATTCGCTTGGTCAGATAGCACGGTCGTTTTAGCATGGATAGCAGGAGAGCCAAGTCGGTGGACGACTTTCGTAAGCAATAGAACATCTGAGATACTTACCATGCTGGATCGTGATCAATGGAGACACGTCGGAACGGATCAAAACCCAGCCGATTGTGCGTCAAGAGGGCTACAAGTTCTAGAGTTAGTAGAACATCAATTGTGGTGGCATGGTCCCAATTGGTTGCAACGAGATGATCATTCACAGAGCATATGCAAGAATTTCGAGACATCGGAAGAGACAAGAGCGATTAAAGCTTTAACTTCTACTATAAACGAGGAGGAAACAATTTGGACGAGATTTTCAAATTTACCTAAAATGTTAAGAGTGTTATCCTATTGCAAGAAGTTTTTAAACATGAGACTACCTAAAGAACAGAGAAAGATGTCATTCCAAATTGTGAGTAGAGAAGAAACTGAAGATATATTACAATTTTGTATAAAAGAGACACAGAAAATGTATTTTAAAGAGGACATCAATCGTTTGAGAACTGGTCAGAGTATTCCGAACAAGAGTCAGCTCAATACTCTTCATCCAGTTTTAGATGAGAACGGACTCTTAAGAGTAGGAGGCCGAATACACGAGGCTCAAGTGGAATATGATAAACGTCATCCTGTGATTATGCCTAGTGAAAGTCACCTCACTAAGCTGATAATTCTGGACGCGCACCTTAAAACTCTCCACGGCGGACCACAACTGATGTTGAACTTCTTAAGGTCGAAGTATTGGATACTTAGAGCACGAGATATGGTGAAGAAATGCTATAGAACTTGTGTTACATGTGTGAGATATTCACAGAAAAACAATAACCAGTTTATGGGACAACTTCCAGAAGACAGATTGAAGCCAATGAGACCTTTTAAAATTTCTGGAGTTGATTTTACTGGTCACATCAATATCCGATTTTCACCAGGGCGAGGAGCCAAATCCTACAAGGGCTACATTTGTGTATTTGTATGTTTTTTTTCCAAATCGATACACCTTGAAGCGGTATCAAATCTGACTTCATCAGGATTCTTGGCCGCATTCCGGAGATTCGTATCGAGGAGAGGCCATTGCCAGATGTTATACTCAGACAATGGCACGAACTTTATCGGCGCAGACAGAGAGTTACGAGAAATGTTTACCAGATCTACGTCACAGCTACCTGACGAGCTTCAGCACCTTCTGGCAAACGAAGGCACAACGTGGAAGTGCATTCCACCATACGCACCGAATTTTGGAGGCTTATGGGAAGCGGGTGTACGCTCTACAAAAAAGCATCTCAAGAGAGTCATCGGGGACTCTACACTTACCTTCGAGGAGCTAACGACGGTCTTGACACAGATAGAAGCCTGTCTTAATTCACGACCCCTATCGTATCTGAGTGATAATCCAGACGACCCGAAGCCCTTGACACCTGGTCATTTCTTGGTGGGAGAACCATTATTAATTATACCGGACGAGACTTATGAGGAGCATAACATTTCGAATTTGAGACGGTGGCAGTACTGCCAAAAAATGATGAACGATTTTTGGAGAAAATGGTCCAACGAATACTTGGTCACCTTGAACCAGAGATACAAGTGGACCACAAAAAAGACTGAACCTGATATCGATGACATTGTCATAATAAGGGACAATAATATACCCCCAGCTAAATGGTGGTTGGGCAGAATTGTAGAGAAACACAGCGGAAAAGATAACATTACGAGAGTGGTATCTATTAAAACTAAAAATGGAATTTGCAAAAGACCGTGTAATAAGCTATGTTTCTTGCCAAAAACAACTGAGTAGATTAGATTAGACTTTAAGTTGTTTGATATGTTTAACATGTATTTTAGAGGAGTAACTTTGTTTAGAGACATTATACTAGTTTCTTTATTTGTTCATATATTACCAGACATTCTGTCATGGTGGGCGGTTGTTCTAACTGTCACAGTTTATATCAATTTAGAGTCACAACTTATTTTATATAGTGTTTTTAGAGTTTCTTAAAGGACTACGTCCTTTGGTGGGCGGTATGTCCAAACCCAGAGCGCATTGCATGGTAAAATCTATTGGCATTATTTATTTAGTTCCGAAAAATATCGCTAGATGTCGCCACAGGAAAAATTAGATCGCGCAAGTGTTTCGTTCGCGGCAAACTAGGGCCATGTCAGTGTTTGTGAATAAAATTGCTTTCTTTCTACGGTATACAGTGTGTTGTTATTTGTGAACCTTCCTACGAGAATAAACAAGGCCAAAAGAATCCAACTCAAGTTCGCACCTTTTATCAGGGTGTCTCAGGGCGCGTTCCGAGGAACCCCAACAGCCCTAAAAAGCACCCACCCACACGGCACAAAAATAGTAGATTGTAACATAAGGGAGCAAAATAATATTTTTACGGCGAGGGCGCTTTTTTGAATCCAGAGCGAAGTGAGGGATTCATTAGTAGAATCCCGAACGTAGCGAGGGATTCAAAGTACGTCGCCCGAGTCAAAAAAATATTGCGCCCGAGTGATACACTCTTCTTTTCATCACCCACTATAAGAAAATAAAAGGCGCCTCACATTCTATTGTAATATTATTATTTAATAAAACATAGAGTAACAACTAAATTGAAATTAAATAGTATCTAATAATAAAACAACTAAAAACTTATATTTACATTTCAGGCATTTTCGCAATTATGAAAATTTATTGTTACACAAAACCATGAATTTCTAACAATCCGTGAAAATTTACGAAAACGCGGGCTGTAGAAGTTCGCGCGTTTTTAATTTGATTTCTTTTTTTTATTCAGCTGGCGGCGCGGCTATGGGCCTTTTTTTATATTGACTTGTAATGTTGGCCTTTTGGCCTCTACAGCTGGACCGGACTAGTTAGCAAAGGCAGAGTGCGTTCGGCATAACTTGATGGTTTAAGTTTTTGGGCGACTAGCACAAGGGCACCTCGAAGGTACGAACCTCGGCTTGGGCCGTCGCCGGGAGTGGGAATCAGACTTGCCCAGGCACCCCAGAAGGGGTGTGCCCTAGAGCCCTAGCGGTTTGTTGAACTGAATGATCGGCTATGGGCCGTCGTACCAGCCAGTCTTTATACAAACAATATTTGCGTTCGATTTCATGTACGTGTTGGTTGCCAACAGCTCTAATGTTAGACTCCGAGTTGAGCTATGGAGATTTTTTTTTATTCGACCTTTTTTCCCGTAGTCACAACTAGTTGCGACTACGGGACTGCTAAAGTCCAAACAGCTCTACTAGTTATGCCTCGCAGTAGAGCCGAAACGGAGCTGTTGGCGTAGGATCGCTCTCTCATCGCTGTTGCTAGCCTAGATAATATTTTTATTGTAATGTTTATAGTTATCCTTGTTTTGTGGTATTTTAATAGTCATTGTATTGTATTGTTACTAGATAAATGACTGGTACCTAATCAAACCAAGGTGCATCTGCATATTATATTATTTACTTCTTTTGAATTGCTGATTTTGCGGGTGTCTAAAGTGTATAGTTAGCGTGGGAATTTTATCCTGTACTAATACATACAGGGTTATAAGGAAATGGTATGCTAAGCCGAAAGGTCATTGTACTTATACTTATGAACAACTTTTACTATAGGAATAAATAGCTTGAAATCACGAAAAAACCAACTGTTCCATAGAAAACGGTCATTGAAACTCGACAAAATGTATGGAACAGCTGATATTTTTTTCACGCTTTCTGGTTTGGGCCCATAGTAAAAGTTGTTTCTTAATGATGAGTATAACGAACCACTAGTGCAAGTACCGTTCTTTATCGATCATCAAATTTGACAGTTGAGATTGTCAAATTCGATAAAATGCCATTTGGTCAGTACTGTCTATGATCGATTCTATGGCATTTTATCGAATTTGACGTACGATAAAGAACGGTACTTGCACTGCACTTTCGGCTTAGTATACCCTTTCCTTATAACCCTGTATAAAATATCCTCTGTGGACTTACCCATGCATGAAATTCTGATGACGTATCCGGATACGTTATCAGAACTTCATGCATGGGTAAGTCCACAAACTAATACTTTATATTTACAGAACAAAATGGAAGATACAAGTGCATCATACTAATATTATAAATGCGAAAGTGTGTTTGTTTGTTGGTTTGTCTGTTCCTCTTTCACGCAGCAACAGAGCAACGGATCGACCTGTTTTTTGCATAGGTATAGTTCAAGGGTCGGAGAGTGACATAGGGTACTTTCATCATCATCATCATCGCCATCACCATTTTTCATCACTACGTGGATGACACCGCGGGGCGCAGGTAGTGAATTAATAAAATTAAAAGTCACATTGTTGAACAATATAAAATTTAATACAATAAAATATTACAAACAACGCATATTTACATTTATATTTTTTTATTACGATTTCATCCAAACTGTGGTAACATTTAGTAAAATTACAATAAAAATAAATAGGAATGTGCCAGCAACATAATATAACATTTAAATCAATATTTTATAATCAATACTCACACCCTCAGAACAAACAAACAAGGGAGATATGGTAAGGAGCATGGCGGGTGTGAAAGCACATGGCCTCGATCAGATTTGATGCTTTTAATTGAACTCACCCTGCAGACGGCCTTTCCACCCTTTTTTCATGTGGACTATTAGTTAGTTTATTGGTGTCATTGCAAGTTTCTTAGTGTGCGTAAGAAAATGAGTGCCATACTTAAGTTTAGCGATATAGTAAAGAAAGTGAAAGAAACACGGAGACATTTATACACAAACTAAACTATGTACTAATGCATATCTCCCTTGTTTTTCTGTTATGAGTTCATAACTATAATAAACCAGTGGGCGAAGTACGAATTTTGGCTACGTAAAATACGTACGTATCGAATTTAATTTCAAATACGTATCTGTTACTATTACTTGGAAAGAACTGAATACAGATAATCTACCTAGCACAGAACTCAGAGATTCACCTAACTTGTATATCAGAAATTATTAAGAGACAAATAAATATTATTGTTTTATTTTTTGTATACAAATTTTGTATTTCAAAATTGAAATTTGTAATCGTAATTCGCCCACAGTATATAATATTTTGTCAAAGGCATTTCTTTATAATGGCCAAAGTTGTGTCTGTGGTTAATGTAAAAAAAACCAAGCCTAGTGTCAATGTTGTTTATACTCCTTATATTTATACTTATATACATTGTATCATAATTATTATGTCGTCTAAAGTATTTTCCCGTCGTTTTCATGTGACAAAAAAAACTGGCCGAATTGACAACCTACTGCCTTTTTGAAGTCGGTTAAAAAAGAAGCTGGAATGACAATCGTCAACTGTCTCTGTTGAAGTTTGGTAGGTAGGTATATATATAGGTAACTAAGCCCCAAAACTATTCAAACTATTTCATAATAAAATATATTTTTTACACTATTAGGAATTATTATCCCTAGTTCAGACTAAGCTTCTTAGTCTTGAGCATCGGCGCAAAGTTGTTAGTCCATCTGTTTTTTATCTGATTTCGGAGAGTGTGCTTCGGATCTGCATGAACTTATTCCCTCCTGCCCATTTTTCTATCGAACTGCCAGAGCGGGCACGAAATATCGACAACGCATAGTTGATATTCAGAAAACCCGTACAAAGCTCTTTAGGTTTCACTTTTATTGTGCAAACTGCTAGTCTGTGGAATGTGCTGTCTGAAAAAGTCGACTTTGATCACCCAGGTGATTAAAGTGGAATAGACCTCCTAGATAGTTAGAAATTGAGTGTATTCAAATCACGAATGAATCGGTTTCTTCTAGGCAAGCGTACTCCATCGTAGACCGCATCAGCGCTTACCATCAGGCGAATTTGAGGTCAAAAGTAAGTCTAAAATTAAATTAAAAAAAAAAACAAAGGTATAACATAGGGAATAACAGTGATGTCAAATTGTCGATACCGTTGTACCATTCTCCTAAACTAAACTTGATAAGACTTGTTGCTTTCTTGTACTATAAACTGAGCAGTATTAATAATTAATTATATTTAAGCTCCCAACAGTCCCAACCACATTCCACAACCTTACCACGGTAAGTATCCCGTAAATAATCATATAACTTTAGTGAACAACCGTGATAGTTTAAAACAGTGTTTTAAGAATATTTAGTTCATAAAATGGTACAGCAAAATCGACGCAATTTTTTTGTACCCAACCCATCGACATACATGTATTGTATGATTCCTATGTATTGTATTTCGATGACCCAACCCCAACAAAAAAACCTTTAGATAACGTTGGTGTTTTTAAAGGCATGGCCCGGTGATTAGGTACATACGCTACGTCAAGTAAATGATAACTAGCACAATCACAGCGACAGTCAAAAACATGCCCCCAAACAGGACGTACTTGTCCTGAGACACCCTTCTTTCTATAAGAGAAATGGTCGCATTGGAGAGGCCAAGTGTGTTCGCCAAGTCGATGATTCTTCTATGTGCGCCTTTGAGGGTTTCCCGGTTGTATTTTAAGGTCTCTAGCATGCTGGAACCTGAAACAAATAAATCACAATGTTAGCTAAAAACGATGTAATGTGGTCATGCGTTTTTGAGTGACGAAGTCGAATCAAGTGCTTAAGCAGACTGAAAAAAAAAAAATGAAAAAAAAAATATG
Source organism: Agriopis marginaria (assembly GCA_932305915.1). Classification (NCBI taxonomy): domain Eukaryota; kingdom Metazoa; phylum Arthropoda; class Insecta; order Lepidoptera; family Geometridae; genus Agriopis; species Agriopis marginaria. Next base: position 10,495,415 of record OW029918.1, read on the forward strand.
GTCATCTTTTGTTGAGTAAGGACAATTTTCGTTTCAGTATTTTTTTTATTGATCTACGTTTTATTTATGTAATGAAGCAATTGTGCGTCGGGTTGACTTGCTGTTCCTAATAGACCACTAAAATCAAGCAACGAATGCGTGCGAACGCACCGTTCAGTCCTTAGACGGGTGACCGCGAGTGGCATGTACGACTGAGGACTACCATGGATCGGATGAGACGTTAAAATTGTAGCCTGTAAGAACAACCGTTCAGCCATATCAGATGCATTAAGAAAACACTAAGGCTAGCCCGTGCATTCTTCACTCAGTTACTTAACTTTTACAATATGCTATCGGGCAGGTATTAGATTTATTAAAAACTAGCGGTCTGCCCCGGCTCCGCACGGGTATAGTTATATAGCCTATTAAAATAGCCTATATTAATCAGTGATGATAATGTAGCATTCAAATGGTGAAAGAATTTTTAAAATCGGTCCAGTACTTTTTGAGCCAATTCGTTACAAACATACTTACATACAAATCTTTCCTCTTTATAATATTAGTATAGAAAAATATAATCAAATGTAGTTTGACTGCCCCGGTGGCTCAGTTGGTAGTGAACCTATCTTCTGTGCTTGGGGGCGTGGGTTCGATTCCCATCTAGGACAAACATTTGTGTGATGAACATTTGTGTTTGTTCTATGTCTGGGTGTTAATATCTATTTAAGTATGTATTTAAAAATATATATGTACGTATATCAGTTTCTGGCAGCCATATTACAAGCTTTGCTTAGTTTGGGGTCAGATGACCGTGTGTGCAAAAATGTCCCAGATATTTATTTATTTATTTAAGTATACTGAATAAGTTATTTAAATCGGCTTTTAATGTTCTGAGATAAGATTTTGTTTTATAACACAATACAAATAAACAGTCCGGTAGTCTGTAGTATTTTTCTTAGAATTTTAGTAAGTAGAATTGAAATGAGCAATAAGCATTACAATACGCTTTTGCAATAAGCATTATAATATGAAAACGAAATGTAATTGATTGTACGACAACGAATAAAGCATACGACAATAACACACACTTAAAATTCGATCGAGTCTGAGGTATAAAATTTAAGTGCCTTTACAATAACTCGAGGTTATATCATTACATACCTACAAAATACATTATATTACGCATTCTTGACAGGTAGGTACGATTGTAACCTTGCCAACAACCCTTGAGATCTGGCAAAATTTAAAATGGACAAGAAATATTTATAAAATTGCGTTTGAAGTTCTGCATGTTCTAAAGATAGCATGTGTTTGACCGCTGTTTTATCACCGCACTAGCCGCCACCGCCAAAAAGCTCATCTACATGATTTGTGAAAATCGGACATAATGTGCGACTCACACGATCTTTCCTTTGTTACACCCGCAAAATGTGCAATTTGCTCACTTCCGCGATATTTCCACAGACCTAAAAAAATTGCTTATCTATGGAAATTTCTAACAAGCTTACAACAAGGGGCTCACGAGTCTAGTATTATTTTTTGGTGTTTGTAGCAGTAGGTTTCTTTTGCAGAGTCCGCCTGGGTATGTACCACGCCTTTCCCAGTCAAATTACTGGGCATAAAGAGATTTGTCATCCAATACTGAGGGTGAAGACCGAGGTTAACAGTTGATGTTCAAAATTCTGGGTGGCACTGAACTGTTATGGGCAAGCATGACCGTTATGATGAAGCGAGCGACTTGCTCGTCTCGCCATTCAGTTGCATGAATTTTTATTTTATTTTTTAGCTACCCCCCAATAGGTACTTGCTTTTCTTCCAAAATACCCCTTAAAAATGTAATGCTATACTAAAGTGTACATAACTTAGATGCAAATTTGTAATGTTTTTACTGGTGTATAGAATAAAGTCATAAAGTCATGTTTATCCAGAAAATTATAAGTTGTTAAGTTTTATATAAGTTAATTAACTTGCTAAACAAATAAAAACACAAAGATGTTTTAAACTAGGACCAACCATGTACACTAGTTTAACACACTCTTATTATTAACAAGAAATAAAGATACTTTGAAATTGAAATTGAATAGAGTTGCATGAATGTAGTAAAAATGGTTTCACGAAACCTATACTTGGAACGTTATTTTTTTTTAACTTTAACAAAAACTAATGATAATATATATATAAAAAACTAACATTTGTACGCTGTAACAGGTAAGGACATGAGATACGTTTCCATTCTTACGACCATGTATGCTACTTTACATGTATGTGTACCTACCATGTTCTGACAAATAAATAATTTGAATTTGAATTTGAACGCACTCCAGTAATAATTCACAGTGTAGTGTAGTAGAAGTCTAGTAATTGTTACATAAATAACGGCCAGACCAACTTACAATAAAATTGATAGATACCTACTGTAATTATCATAATTTATATTCACTAATGAACATGGTGATGACTATAACGAATGGACATGGATGTTTGTCGCAACTGTGTTATTATATCATTATAAGAACAATGGTGCGTAATTATTATTAATTAATTATTATAATGAGGGATGTGGCAATCAATTTCTAGACATGATGGATACGTGAGGAAGTTCCTTGAAGCAAATTATACTACAGGATTATTTTTACGGATTTGCTACACGATTACTCCGCCAGTTTTTGTTTTGTTTGGTCATAGGGTAGGTATTTCAGAGGTGGTCCCATATTTTTTTTATCGAAATTGATTTGGCGCTTATTGAATAAATCAACAAAAACCAAAGATATATACTCAGATGACCTTTTGGTTTGATACTCATATGACGTCATTATTTACTAACTACAGACCGTTCACGCAGTTACTGTAACTCTATATCTATTTATCTATACTAATAATAATATTATACAGAGGAAAGATTTGATTGTTTGTTTGCATTGAATAGGCTCCGAAACTACTGAACCGATTTGAAAAATTCTTTCACTGTTGGGAATTTACACTATGCCTGGGTGACATAGGCTACATTATATTTTTTTTTTAATAGGGACCCATACTAAAACTCCAATAATGTAACCTAAGGTGTAAAAATAACACCCGTGTGAAACCGGGGTGCGTTGCTAGTAACTACATACAATTACAGATCAAGAGATGCCAACCGAACAGACAGAGACAACGACATTTGCCAGAGGTAAAATTACCGTGAACGATCGTATCGCTTCCAAGTATGAATACCGCTTAACGGGCGGTTATCCGAGTCGCGTAGGCAACAAAACGCTCCCTCAGCCCCCGCCAAGTTATAGCGACGCCATGCTAGAGTCGGGACGCCCGCGGGGGGAGTGCAACGACAAAAACGAGCATAGGTCCGACCTTGATGACGCCTGGCGCGGCACTGAACGCGGCGCGCTAAAATTTTCGCGTCCTTTTTACGCTTTTAATTTCACTAAAAAACGACACTATTCACCAGGTTGATACGAGCTTTCATTAGAGCAAAAAAAAAAAAAAACTAAGTCGACTTTGTTTCAGTTTTTTTTTATCGAGGAAAGTTTATTCCATCGTGTTTTGAACCAAATCATAAACTCAAACTCAGATGTATTTGTGACATGTATTTTTTTACAGCTCAAATATTGTAATTTAAGTGAAAAAAATTGATTTAAAACCGTCAAATTTGGTATAAGAAGCTCTTAACAAAGTCGGCGTGTGACCGAGCAATATACTTACCACTAAGTCATTACCATTGAAGAAGTTTCATTGATCCTGTCCTTAGGAAGAAATAAAAGAGAAGTCAATGCATCTCGCTCATTTCACTAAAATTTCAAAACTACAAGCACAGTGTCAAGTCGCAGAACGTTAAACATTCTGGATGTCATTGCAACTAATCTTGTCATAACATTAACTATGTAATAACAACTTAGACCCAATTCCAAGAGAAATTACAAGATGACCTCTGTACTAGACAGTACTTAATCAATTTTATTGCATCATTCATTTTATGATTCAGTAGAAAAAAATAAAACATTGCGGGCTAAAAGGGGTCCTAAGTAAATAGTGTTATGAGTAATTTTAATCAGCAAGATGAAGTTTTTTTTTTAAATATAAATAATTGCGTTTGACCACTATCTCGCATGATATTAAGCGATGATGCGGTCTACGTTGGAGCACGCTTGCCTAGAAGAAACCGATTCACTCGTGTTTTGAAGACACCCAGATTGTAACCATCGGGGAACACCCAATTGGAAGTGGCAGTTGGCCGGTTATATTTGTCGCAGAACCTACAACCGTTGGGGTAGACGGGTTGTAGAGTGGAGACCAGAAATCGGCAAAAGTAGCATGCACGCCTTGACACTCGATGGAGTGTTTTATATACGTGGCATTGGAAGTGCTATCTTGGAAGAGCCATATATCCTTCTAGCAGTGGACTAAGACAGGCTAGTAATGATGATGAAGTCTTCATATATCTTCCAAATGACACAAGTAATTTAATGTTTATTTCAAACGAGGTACAACATAAGCAATTTTCTCGTTCTCGTCACTGAATTGTCAAACAACATTGACTTAATTTATAAGGACTGGCCCAATGGAACTTTTCTAATGGTACCGACTCAGTGAGTGATGAAACATACAGCGCACCTATGTGAACCCAGGTGCGTGTAAAATATGTAGGTAAGCGATTGCCGTACTTGAGAGCGATGTGACGTAGTAAAGATTTCGACAAATGGCACAAATTTTTCCAGTCCTAGACATCTTAGTCTTAGACGCAAACAAAGATAATAATACCATGCTCATTGGACGCAAATGTTTAGATGTGCATATCTTAGTATCTACATCTATGAGAACAATATATAAATTTACAAACCGTTAATGAGACATTTCGAGGTCTAAAGATCAAACGACTAAACACATAGGTACTGCCAAGAAGGTCATAATGTTGACGCCACAGATTAGAATAAGTCGTAACATTAATTATACTTAGAACTCATAGGTGATTATTGTCACATGAGTACCTATTATAAATTAACTGAACGTTTTTGGAAAAGAATAAAAAAATAACATAACAACCGACTTAACAGAAAGTTGAAAGAGATAGAATATACCACCCGTGAAATATAACCAATTCGATAAACAGGAATCATTGAAATCGGTTCAAAATAGGCGAATATATCGCGTAACATACACATAAAGAAAAAACAGTTGAATTAAGAACGCTCTCTTCAGAAGACTTTCTCGAAAAAAATAATGAATCATTAGCATGAATCCCGTTTATTGAATTTCACCCACTTCCCGTGACATGTTTTATATTTTCTTTTAAAAATTTATATTATTTATTTGTAGTAGCTACCTTTGTGTTAGTTTTATGTTTGAATGCGTAAAATTTGTAAAATTTTATGATCATCAATCGTTGTGCGTAACAGGTACTAGAAGCAATTTGTTTATATATTTTTTTTGCTTTAAGTCGACCTTTATACGGATTTTGTCTAAGGACGCATTGAAGCAAAAAATCTGATTGTCTAAAAAAATTGTTGATACGGACAGAGAACCGGCTTTGAGTGTTTGTTAATTTGTTGAATTTAATTATGTTGTGTATATTATGTGCTTTGACAAATGTACGTGTACCACATACTAGGTATAGCCAAGTCTTTGACGTGAACCTTATCTAAGATTATGTGATCACTATGATAAAACTTCTTCATACTGATTGTTCCATAATGTCTAGGAATGAACTTGTATATTGATTCTACTTGTCTAGTCTAATTTCTGTGAAATTGGATTATTCTCGATGTTCCGCACAGGGGTATGTTATTACGACTTTTATGAAACGTGCAAACGAAAGGGCGTGGGTTCGATTCCCACATAGGACAAACATTCATGTGATGAACATTTGTGTTTGTTATATATCTGGGTGTTAATATATTATATTTAAGTATGTATTTTAAAATATATTATGTATGCATATCAGTCTCTAGCAACCATAGTACAAGCTTTGCTTAGTTTAGGGTCAGAAGACCGTGTGTGCAAAAATATCCGGAATATTTAATATTAACATAGTACAAGCTATACAATACAATCCAACTCAATTTTTTATAGTTTTGTTGCTAGGCACCATTTTAATGAAATGTGAAAGTATCCCCAAAATATAATTACGTGAAGATACTCGCAATGTTTCAGAAAAGTACTATATTTGCAATCAACTATGTTAAGCCCGCCGTGGCATAGAATAAATAATAGTAGTCCAAGTAGTTATGGTAAGATTGGTATAGAATATTATAATTTAATAACTGGACATTATCGATTTGAGTATCACATAACAATGATGGTTTTTACCATAAAAATATGCTAATATCTAATATCGTTAAAACATAATTATATACCCGGATCCCGGACCCGGGTATGGCCTAAAACTGCGACCAGAACCATCGGAGGATGGGCAGCAGCGTCCTGTAAGTACACGGTGAACGTACTGCGATCTCCAAGCCGCCTGCCAAGCGTGGAGATTATGGCAACATCCCTCTCTAAGAGGGAGGCCTTGTTCAGCAGTGGACATTTAATGGCTGATGATGTGTGATGTGATAATTATATATGGGACAAGGGAAAAAATATTTTCCTAATGCATATCGCATTAGGAAAATATTTTTTTATTCATGATAGGTTTGCATTTGTCTACAATGCCTCCAGCGAGGTCGAAGGCCGAGCCTGATGCTTGCGAGGGTAATAGGCCAAAGTCTATGCAAGGCAGAAGGCTGAGATCACTGGTTCAAGTGCCGTGGTGAGGCCGCATCGACTAAAATGGAGCACGCTTTCATAGAAGGCTTACCAGCTTCGGTTTTTCTTCCAAAATATAACCTCAGCGAAGAGTGAATAGAGTCCTCAAAGGTAGGCAACGCACCGCCAATACCCCGGGTATTGTAGGCGACGGTGACTACTTACCATCAGGTAGCCCGTCGCTTGTTTGTCTACTATCATATAAAAAAAGTACCTGCCGGTCGATTTGAAGTCGCTCATATTGTACTTTTCTAGGGACAGAGACTCCGGCTGTCTGGAAGCGGCCTGCATCCAGCGTTTTCCTGCGGTCTTCGATTTAGAAATATTTCGATTCGATTAGTTTTTTTTTTCAAACTCATTTACCTAGTTTTAAATATAAATATTTGCTTACTAGCTGCGCCCCGTGGTTTCACCCGCGCAGTGATAAAAAATGGTGATGATGATGATGAAAATAGCCTATGTCACTCTCCAGCCCTTGGAACTATACCTATGCATAAAATCATGCCGATCCGTTGCTCTGTTGCTGCGTGAAAGAGGAACAAACAAACCAACTAGTTCAAGTCTAGGGTTAATGGGTTAACTGGGCAAACGTGCACCACCTTCGACCGCATCATCGCTTTCCATTAGGCGAGGTCGCGGCCAAACGTTAGAATAGCCCGAAGTAAAAAAAAAAAACAAGCTTTTCACATTTATAATATTAGTATGATTCTCCATTAATAAAATATCCAATTAATATAAATAAGTAAAAAATTTCAAACTTCATTATTACATTACATTGATTTGTTAAAAAAGGAAATCATCAGTAGATGTCAAGGTAGCCATAACCGAGACTGGCGAAGTGCGACTTCGACCAAGCAATTATGCAACCAGTTTAATTCGGGATCAACTAGCACGTTGCTTTCGATTCAACATTGTATGTAATACCTAGAAGTTAAAATAAGCCATATGTGTATTGTAGTCATGTGAAAAACATAAATAAAATACTCTAGGTATTTTATTTGTTTTTCACTTATACATGACGCGACGGCCATGTTACATGTATACTCATTAAGGATTTATCCACGTTATATGGAGAACAATGATCTTCACCTGCTAATAATAAAAACTGTGAAGTACGTGTCGTGAAACGCTCATTAGAGGATTCCGTTGCTATGTTAAAAATAAACAATCAAGATGATAGGCCGAGATTATAGTGTGCATAACTATTTTGCGGGTCTTCCGGAACTTTAGTTCGTCTCCACATTCGCCTTTGTCGGCTATATCTCTTAAACTGACGACTCTATTGACAGCCTATTTTTTTAAAGATATTTCCGTTTGTTTTATTATTCCGATTATTTTTTAAATATGTTTGGGATGAAACTTCACCCACACGAAATAAAATTTAAAATTGCCATTTTGTACTCGATAATTCAAAATTGATTCGATGAAATACCTACAGCTTATGGAAACCACAAAACGATTTCTTTAAAAAAAACCCTAGTATTCGATATAATTATCTGATCGTGTACTAATTTTCAGTGCTATAATGTTTGAATAAAGGGATTGTAACATACATATGACATAGACATGACGAAACTATAATATGATGGTTTCTTAGTTTGCTGCGGAACCCTAATAATGAGAAAAACAATGCGGGCAATGCGGCAGCATCCAGTCAGTTATAGATACACAAGTAACAAGTAGCGAACAGAATCCGCGCGCTATCCAAGATTCCAAGCCAAATTACCTAGCATCAGTGGACATTCCATGTTGATAAAGTGCAATCTAAGAAAATTATCAGGTTTATAAGAAAACAGTTCGCCTTGATTCAATGTGATCATGCGCAGCCGTAACATTGCAAGGCCGCGCGCCCAGTTTGTTTTGAACCGCTTAAGTGAAACCAACCTTTTATAAATAAACAAATCGAACTGTGAAAATAATAGTGATACGTGGCCCAATAACCGACCAAAATGTGGTGAGTAATAATTATTAAATATTAACAGTCGTGATATCATTTTATATGCTTAATATGACACAAAAACTAATCCGAAATAGGTATATCTGGTCTTTTTAGTTGTATCTTGTATTAGACAAGTAGGTATAATTATCACTTTTAGCTGATTAGTTCTGTGATCTAAGATAAATATCATAAGAAAATTTGTGTAATTAAATATACGACTCGCAAAACACCTGAGCAGATTAACTAAACATAGCACAAACCGGTTTAATTTAATAAAGGGATCCACAAAACTTAAGTCATGAATGTCGATGTAGGTACCCATGGCACTGTTTTTAAATATTTTTACGGAAAAAATTTGAGGAACATGCGTTCAGAGCGACTGGTTGCTTGCAACTCGCGAATTACATCACCATTATCACGACGTCAAAGTAAGTATATCTAAATAGCTTCTATTACTAAAGGAGTATTTTACTTGACTGACGTCAACTAGGTATCTATCAGAGTTGTTTTTATAATTGCCATTGGAGTTATACTATGTGGGTACTAAATGAAATTGTGTTCGAGAATTACTATGACTTGACAAGGTATACCTACTCCGTCCTAGTTTTTTTTGTCTGAGCTGTATTATGAAACTCGTGAATTATGATCACATTTGCTAGGTTTTTAGACGTAGGATTGTAACTAGTAGCCGATATACTACTATAAAATATTATATGAATAGTACATTGTTATCCGAGGGGTGAAAGTAACTTATTTAGTCCCGAGTCGGGGTTTTGCGCCCGAGAGTAGCGAGGGCGCTATCAGTTCGAGGGACTAAATAAGTCTTTAACCCCGAGGTAAACACTGTGCTTTTCATTACGAATACAAGGAAACTAAAAATAAAAACATGAACTGACTAAAGAAAATATGAGTGAATTTTATTTTACATAAATCAACATTTATGGTGTGAGATTTATTTAAAGTTTATGATAAAATTAGAGCAATTACTTATATTTAGTGAAAGGTTTTTTTCCGGGTATATTGATATTAGATATTTTCCACCACTGCTTTAGCCTCTTCTCTTATGAAATCAGGCGTTAAATCCATATCGGAATCAGATGAACTATAAATCTGCTATACGGAAGTATAAACATAACTCTACAATGAAGATCGGATTCCCGCCAATATTTTATTTTTATTTTGTACATCCTGAAACTGGCAAATGTACGAGAACAACAACAATGTACATAATCTTCTGAGGAGCAAAAAAAAGTTTGGTTTGATACAAATGTGAAAATAGAACTAGTTTTTTATTTTATTTGAGTGTTTGTAATTTGTCAACTTTCACTGTCAGTTGAAAGTGATTCTCCCTAGGGCTGAAATGTATTACTTTCAGCCCGCTCCTCAGGCAATTTCAGACCTACTTTCCGAGTGTGAGTAATGAAAAATGAATGCACTTTTTACAATATTATTGTGTGTAGTAGTGAGTGTATAATCTCGTCGACGTTCCGATGTTATTAATGGAATACTTACCGTACAGTTACATGCGCAATGGGCAGAAGCCTAGGTAAGATAGATTTAAACAGTATTCCAATGTGAGTTCACGGCTCTCTTGTAGTCTCCTACATCTTCTGTTCTACATTGTACCATACCTGATTGTATCATGTCGCCAATGTCCAATGTGAGTTTGGCAGCTAGATTTACTGTTCCTGCACGAGGTAGTCCATATTGACACCCCATGTTATCGGGGGGGTCTCTTGTTCCTTCCCTTCTAAACCTTCTGTTATACACTGTACCTTGATAGCTCTGTGTATCATCTCATCAACATTTCAATGAGTTCTGCAGAGAAACTAGCGGGCTCATTATAGAAGTTTGATTGTGATCGAGATTGCATGCTGTCCCGTTCGCATCAACTTACTCGCACCACGCACATGAGTGAGATGGCACGCGATTGTGATCACAATCCGAATCACGAACGGAGATCCATAATATCATGGCTGTTTCTGTGCCAGGTCGTCTAGATTGACATTAGTGTGGATGTTACTTTTGTTCTCTCCTACATCTTCAGTTCTTCAGTTCATATCAGTCCGTCTTATCACCCCCACTTTGAATAAGAATTAAAATCTTCAGTTCTACACTAACATACCTGTATGTATCATCTCATCGACATTCCGATGTGAGTTCTGTAGCGAGGCCTGTTCCTGCGCAAGGTAGTCCACATTGATAGCTGTATGGTCATGGCCGAAGCGTCGGCTGAGCAACTGCTCTCTGTCCGCTGCCTCTTGCTCCCTTCTACGTCTTCTATTCTGCATGCTTATTAGTGATGCCTGTAACATGGGGAATGTCTCTTTTAGTGATTATTATTTCAGCTGTAGTCATCCCATTGCAGGGCAAAGGTCTCCGTTTCTTTCACTTCTCTCTATCCTATGCTTTGGTAAACCCGTCTTTTATATGAGAGTCAAGGTAGTTCTGCCATCTTTATGGTCTTCTTTAGTATATGGATGTGTGATGGTGGATGGAGTGTGAGATCTGCCCACAGCTTATTCAACATTCAACTAACATGGCCAGTTTAGTCTTTGTTTGTGGGCTTTTACATTATGTGATATTTATTTCTAATGACATAGGTGGCAAACAAGCAGACAGGCTACCTGATGGTAAGCAGTCACCGTCGCCTATGGATACTTGTAAAACCAGAGGCATCAAAAAATATATGTTGCCTACCCTTTAAGACTCTATTAACTCGACTTCTGAAAAACTAACCCCATGTTGTATCTTCTCGGATACACCATTACATGAAAAATGTTTACTTAATGTATAATGTATAAAGCAAGTACCATTCTGGCAGGCAATGTTTAAAAATAAGGCACTGGGATTAGTCTACAGCTTTGGCCAAAAGACTGAGGTCTTTATAAAGTACTACCCAGAAGTTAATATAACTTTAAATTAAGTAACCACTTTGTTTAAGAAATCTAATTTAAGTGTGCAATTATGTAATTTAAATTTTATGCTTATATGTTAGATATAACAGGGTCTATCTTCAATACAGTACCTTTATTTGTATATGCAAACGTTTTAGCTGACAGGTATCCAACAAATTAGTATGAAAAATATTATAAACCCAGGAAAATGAAAGTTCATAACACAAAAAAATTTGGCTACATGTGGATAACTTACACTACGTTTTTTTAGACTATATTTTTTCACTGCTGGGCAATGGTCTACCCCAGTACCAGATAGTGCGATCAATCTATCTTTTTTTTTTTTTTTTTATAAATAGGCTTGCGCTTGGCCGCCAACTCGCCTGATGTTAAGCGATCGTTATGTTATGTTATCTGGAACGTATCGAGGTCATTGTGTGTTTTCTCAGCCTGCCTTGACTCCTTCATCCGTTTTTAGGCAACTGCGTGATACCTCTTGGCCCATTTATCAAGGTACATGCTGGCTGGCCACCTATCCCCACTTTAAAATTTTAAAACAATTTGGCAGATTTAATGCCAATCAGCGATTCTAGTAATTGAACGCAGAATCGTATTTCGGACTCAGTCGGTCTTTTTGATTCTTAAGGTGCTGCACTCCATTGCTCTTTGGCAAACCCCAAGTTTGAACTTCTGAGAATCGATCAATGACCAGGTCAGGGCACTGTAACTTAGGATGGGCAAGACGCACATACATATGTCGCTGAGTGCGCGCTTTAGTGACAAAGGAAGGTCACTCTTCATAAGCTGTTTCATGTACAAGCTGCTCCTCCGAGCATGCGGCGGTTAATTTCTTTATTCTGCCGGTTGTCGAAGGAAATTAGCTGGCCCGACTAGGTAGGACCTTCGTCTGATAATAGGTACTATCACAATATGTCAAAGTGACCTAAACTATCACTTATACAAAATTGGAGCCACAGACAGCCCTCTGTGCCGCTCGGTATTGCTGTGTCTGTGTTGCTACAAGAGAACGAGACCATGGAGCATGTACTACTGCATTGCAAGGCATCAGAAGAGATATGATTAAGGTCGAGACACCTTGACGAAACTCAACAACAATTCTCCAATACCACAACACCTGGCGAAATAAGGGTAGAGCAGTTTAATCAGCGACCCAAAGCCGTGCTTTGTTATTTTAGGGAGCCTGGCTGATTTGGGTAGGCAGGCTGCGGCAAATGCACATACACCCCAAGCGGGATGTCAGTGCAGGTCTTATCACCCCCACTTTGAATTAGAATTAGCTAGCCCAAGTATATTCATTGACATAGTGCAGTTCCTGCCCACTACCATGACCTTACGCTTTGTGCTAGTTATCATCATTTGTGTTTTGGATCGATTTATTGTAAGATACACCTAGATTACTTACAAAAAAAAAATGGTCCTTAACTGTTGCCCTTTTGGAAAAACTCAGACTAACACAGCGGGCAATGGAGAGAGCTATGCTCGGAATTTTCTTGCGTGATAGAATCCGAAACATGGATTTTCGCCAAAGAACCAGAGTCACCGACATAGCTGTTAAAATTCGCAAGTTGAAGTGGCAATGGGCAGGCCACATCGCTCGAAGAACTGATAACCGATGGGGAAGAAAGGTTCTTGAGTGGAGACCACGAACCGGAAGACGCAGCGTAGGTAAGCCTCCCACTAGATAGACCGACGACATTGTTAGTCGCTGGCATCCAGTGGATGCAAAAGGCAGGCTGTCGTTCAGTGTAGGTTAAAGGGGGAGGCCTATGTTCAGCAGTGGACGTCTTCTGGCTGATGATGATGATGATGACTTTAAAAAAATTGCTATACCTGTATATGTTTGTTGTCATATTTCAGTTGGTCAACTCTCATTTTTGCCATCGGTCGCTGATTGATTGGTATTTTGAATACAAATATGTCCAATTTTTCACAGTTCCTGAAAATTTTATCACAGCAATTTGAACACTGTGTTATTGGTATGAGAGCTATATTAGGCTTTATTTCATTCTTATTCAATATGCTAGAGATAAGACCTATACTGACATCCTACACACAATATTATTTAGGTTGCATTCCAAAAATCTAATCTTAATCTTAGATACAGCCTATGTTAGAGTGTATCCTCAGATCTGACAAACGAAGGAGTAATATTTTAGTACAATAATTATTTGTGTTCAAATTTCTCAATTTTTCATACATTCTGCTATTCAATTCTGCTTCAATTCTATACTGCTAAACCGCTTAAAAGTACGGCTCACTTAATTCTTTTTATGCATACTAAGAAACTTGTAGCGACACCAATGAACTAATAGTCCAGATGCAGAAAAGGCCACCACGGTCGTCTGCTGGGTGAGTTTCACTAACTAAAGGCATCAAACCTGATTTAAGCCAGATTCGTTCGCACCCACCTCGCCACTACCATATCTCCCTTGTTTGTCTGATTAGAGGGTGTGTAACTGTTGTGCTTTTCTGTGCACTAACCTAACCATGAAAAATACGAAGATTGTCCCGGATGTCCCTTAAAGTGTGGCTATTGTCTGCTGGGACAGTTGCTTCAGTGGTACAAATTTACAATCTAGCACACATACTGATTATAAATAAGAAAATTTGCTTGTTTTATGAAATAAATATGAGTATGTACCTATTACATACCATACAACATTGAGTTAAGTGGATTTTAGAGTTAAAAAAATGCCTGTAGAATTATGTGTGTACATAATTATTAACGTTCTTGATTATCTAAATGAGTGAAAGTTTGTGTCAGTGTTTAAAATAGCTAGAGACCGGTGAAAACAATAAAATCAGCTAATATGGAACTTATACTGTATTTTGTTACTATTGCATCATTGTGTGTGTGTTATTTGTGGTATGAACAATAGAAAGTTTATCTATCTAAATAGAATTACGGTAATAAAATAACTAATATAGGTAAAGTAAATACGTATACAATTTACAACGCAAGTATTAGCAACTGGAGAAGGTTCCTTAAAGCATTTGCTTAACTTCATTGATGTCAAGTTCGTATTGTTAGCCTGATCGTCAAAACTTAACATATTTCTTAAAATTTCAAGATAATTCTGTGTTTAACTGAGCTCTACATAGAATCATAGTGGTAAATATGAATAATTCTTATTAATCCAGTAGGAACTTACGCGTTAACTGCATTAATTTTAGTCTGAATAGCATTTTCAATAGCTTCGTAATTGCCTAGATCTTTTTCAAGCCGTTGAAAGAGCTCAGATGTTTCTTGTATGAGTTGATTTGTTTGATGGTACAAAGTCTCCATTTATATAAATTTCTCGGGGTGATTATTATTACTTCTTATTTAAAAATTTGGTATAAATAATAAATTAAATTAAGTTTTCTAATTTTCGATTCTTGGTTTCAGTCACATTTCAGTCGTATCGAACGAAGTGACATTGATAATGACAATTGATTGACTTTATGTACGTACGACTACGTGCTGCTAACGTCAATTATTTTTTTCCGGCCTCTACCGAGCAAGGTAAAGCCATTCAGACCATACCACATTGTCTACCGTATTTTATTGCAATCTCTTATTGGCTCAGAATCATTAAATTGAAGTGTTGTTATACTTTCCCATATTACTTCCACCCACCCCCCTTTGGTCGTCCATTTGATGACTCTCTAGCATATCGTCTTTGCAGATGTGTGCCGTTCAATATTGAAGTGTGCGTTTGTAGAACTAGTAAGAATATGTCAGTGTGTGCTGCACGTTGTGTTTACCTTGCCTACTCAAATTTTGGTAGTATTTTTTCGGTACTAGCTTGAGTATAACTATGGCAGATCCAAACATTAATATATTGTAATTTAAGGCAGAAATAATCTAATGTTGTTAGTGTAAGTATTGAAAGGGAAACCGGAAGTATAGCACTTCCATTTATTATTATTTTCTGAGTTGACAAGGGATAGGGATGTAATTTTTTGATAATGGCGCAATACTTATTGTGACAGCAAAATACGGAAGACGAGGCGGTATGGCCTTAATAACTTTAGCCTGCTCAGCATAAGGCGAAAAACAAAAAAGTTTATGTTCAAGTAATCAAATTGGAGTTTTGGCGCCAACGTGGAAAAAACATGTCGGCTCGTTGGATTATTTTCCTAAACTTGTGTATTTTCGAGTTTTAATGTGTACTAATTGGTGAATTAATATTCATTAAGTGCTCTTAAACGTGCTCGAGTGTGGTAAAGTGATATATGAGGTGAAACGTGTCTTTTCGTGTTGTTTCCAAAACTCCAAGCCTCTTGTAAGTGTTGTTGGAGCCTCTTGTAAAGTCTTCACCACTTTACAGGGACATGAGTTTGACTTGACCGTGACTTACTTAGCTTGACTTTGACTGTGACTATGACTTGTTAGGCGCTATTAAGACAGTAAAAAATATGGTGTAGAAAAATTAAGATAAAGAGACTGATGAATAGGCGGTATGGCCTTGAAGGCTTTAGCCTGCCCAATGGGCAAATTAAAAAAAAAAGTTATCAAATTGTGACACTTGACTTCTTGCAAAACAAACGTCAAATCAAATGTGACGTGCGAAAAAACAACGATCTCAATTTCTAAAGATTTTCGTTCGTGTTTTAGTTTAATTTTACATGTGTATCAGTATTTGAGCTACATCTAATCAAAGAAATAAAAATGGGCGACGGATGTCAGGCCTGCCTGACGAGGGTGCCGCACGCGACGCTGATCGCGACCATTATGTGCTGCCTGGGCGTGGGTGTGTTTTGTGGTACAATGTACCGCGGCTCCGCACTCTCCATATTGATGTTCGACGAGGTATTCCACTTCAGACTTATTTGGATCGAAGCTCTGCAAATGATCTTCATAGTGGGCAGCGCTTGCATGGCCGCGCTGGGATTCATGCTCCTTTGTTTGGGTTGTCTCACAACAGGTGCCACTCGACAGAGAGTGTACCGAGCGTGGCGAGCGAGAGTTGGTGGCCGGATATCCTGCGCTATATTCATGATAATAACCTACATTCTAACGTTTGTATGGATCATACTACTGGGCTTCCTCGTCATCACGACCTTCCTCTTCACTATTTTCTGGAAACTGTGTTCGAAACCGAAAAACATCGACTTTTCGACGTGTATCGACTTCACCCAATTCGATTTTATGTTCCCTGCTAGTGTAAAGCAGGAAGATATGAAAATATGTGAAGCTCACAAGGTAAAGCTGTTTTGTAAAGACTATGTGGAGAAAGCTGAATTTATGTTCATATTGGCGATGGTCTCCTGTATTTTGGTGATATTGAGTTTGGTGCATTATTTGATGTGCCTGTCCGCCAATTATGCACACATTCGGGATCATGAGAAGTTCCAGGAGTTGCAGGAGCTTCAGTACCTGACCAACCCTGACCTGCATGCGTCCAAGGATCGTTTCTAGTATATGGCCCGTGCGCCACTCCTGCGCTCCCTGGAGGCCACTACTAAAATGTGACACAATTAAATGTGACTGCGTACGTGGCAGTTTTTGACCCGCTGTGTTCATTAGCATTTGGGGACATTAAAGACTGACTTTCATTGGAAAGTAATCAATTAATTGCATTAAACATATCTAAATTAACATACAAATAGTGTTATTTAGGATACATTGGCATTTATTATGTTGTACTGTTCTCTAACTTGACAGAATTATAATTTTTTGTGTCTTCTTTACATTTCAATGTGACAGAAAAATATAGGTATATTTCAAGGTATTGCATACTTCGAAAATGGTAAGACAGAATCTAAACTATGATTAATCATAGTTTCACTGCATATTTGACATTCCTTTATCTTATCTTGTTAGAATGTTGATTGTTAGCTCAAAGACTTGCTTATCAAATTATCATTCTGATTTTGTTTATTTGCCCTTACACTTGTGTATATTTAAACAATAATATTGATTTAGGTCAGATGAGATATTTAAATAAGACTGTGACATTGACAACAGACAAAAGTATTAATCACAAGACCCGTGTTAGGGTCCTTAATTTTGTTAATTTTTCAAACATGAGTAATGTTAAATGGCAACTCAGTGCTTTATTCTCGAGCAACTTTGATCTGCCAATTTTTTTAAAGTATACCGTTTTTGTTATATTTTCTTGAACTACATAATTGTTTTTTTTTTTTTCAATAGTTCCCTGTATTTGTTAATCTGACTAAATACAATTACTATGACTATTTACGTATTTAAAAATAGCCTAAAAATAAAAACCTAAACACATGAATATTATAGGTGTAAATTTTTTTTATTACAAATTCTGCACTTTTGGGTGCTTAACAGCCTGGTGGCATATCCGTGCTGTATGTCCACCAATATACTACTTACTCATATTTTACTAAAGGACAAGCCATTCAATAATAATGAAATTGGCAAAATATATTAGCCTCGTTGGCCCAGTTGGTAGTGAACCTGCCTTCTGAGCTTGAGGGCGTGGGTTCGATTCCCATCTAGGACAAACATTCGTGTGATGTACCCTTGTGTTTGTTCTATATCTGGGTGTTATTATCTATTTAAGTATGTATTTAAAAATATATATGCATGTATATCAGTCTCTGGCAGCCATATTACAAGCTTTGCTTAGTTTGGGGCCACATGACCCCATAAAGTGCTAAATAATGTCCCATTTAATTTTCTTATATCACATAATGGTTTTTACAAGATAATAAAACAACACAGGTGTACTTTTCAAGTTTTGGTGGTTCAAATTTATGTGAATTTTAAGCTCATATGATAATATGTATTGGCACCTAATTTTTGTTTAGATCAATTAACATACTTCTGTTTTTCACGCCTGTACACTTTATTTTTAATTAAGTAGACTATATAATTGTTTGATGTTCAAAGTATTGTACAATAGGACATGGGTATTGTATGTACTACACCATTGTAATCATAGAATAAGTTGTTAAAGTATTTAGGTATTAATCTAAGGTCTTATGCTCATGGTTACTTGATTTTGTTTATCCGTCCATGATTTTTCAATTGAAAATCCTAAATAATAAAATCAGCCTATCTTAGTTTACTGCTGGGCCGATTTCAGCTTTTAGCTTCCAGCCACTGCCAGCTGCAAATGATGTATACAGTGTAAACTCTATATAGCGACACTCGATTTAACAACAAACTCTCTAAAGCGTCGAATTAACAACAACTTTCAATAACGCCATAAAATGCGCAGTCCCTTATATGTGGCTATATAGAGTTTACACTGTATTTTTATTTCAAATTAATGTAAATATCATATTCCTATGCCTCAGTATATTTAGAATAAAAATATTGGATTTTTGATTATTTACACTGCACAAATAAAGCTTTTTTAGGTATAAGTAAAAAAAATATAATTAATGCAAGACTAGATGTTAATTATACTACACGAGAACAGGTTTATCATTATCAGCTGACCTAACTTGACTATAAATTGGGCCCACCATTTTGTATAACTTTCGCATCTAAATTATACATTTAAGTACAGTAAAAATATTACAATAAGTAGATCAATTAAGGACAACACAAAAAAAATACAAGATAATATAACATTGAATTTTGGTTTGGGAATAGATTTCATTGTATTTAAATCTGAAATTTTAGATAATTAGATCGAAATTATATACAGTGTAAACTCTATATAGCGACACTCGATTTACCGACAACTCCTTAAAATGTCGAAATTACTTGACTTTGTTTGGTTTACTTTGTTGTCCATACAATGATATACTCTATGTAGCATCACACACACTCTAAATAACGAAAACAATACGTAATTATTAAGCAATAAACAGTACTTTCTAACACCTCGTATATAAATAAAATTAAATACTGGAGCAGCAAAAAACGTCAAACAAAGATAACAGGCTATACGCAATAACAGTTATGAATATTAATATTTGTTGTATGTACATTTTATACTTTACTAGTAAATACATATTAAATAAAAGTAAAATAATATTGATTTTTCTTCTCTCCATTCATTCAATCCAACGACAACTCTCAATAACGCCATAAAACGCGCAGCCCCCTTAAGCGTCGCCATATAGAGTTTACACTGTAGTTAAATCTAAAATTTTAGGAAGTTAGATCGAAATTATATAATTTAAATTTTAGATTTTCTAAACCTCTTTAAAGATAAAATTTCTAAATCTGTATTAAAATATTACGAAGTGATAGGTAAACAACTTTAGGTTTATTTATTTACTGGAGTAGTGTAAGTTTTTTTCTACATATATAAAAATAAATATTAAATTACTCAACTACACATTTTATTTCGAATCTTCGTGTAATGGCTAAGTTTCCTCCATACATATTTCTCACTAGCTGAAACTCGATACTTCATACGCGTAGAGCTCGGCCTTCGGCCTCGCTACTACAGCCCTTTATAGCCTATGTGTTATTCTAATGTATAAGCTATATTATTGTAAAATTTCATTAAAATCCATTCGGTAGTTTTTGCGTGAAAGAGGAACAAACATCCATACATACAAACTTTCGCGTTTATAATATTAGTAGCATTATGGTAACTTGGTTGGTTTATTCATAATTATATAATTTTTTACTCACTATGGAACTAAGGCGCATACACCTTGTATGCGTTTGGAGTAATAGGTTGAGTTTTTATGTCTATACCATATACGTAGGTATCTCTAAAGTGGCTGGACCAATTTGAATGCGGTTTTTTTATTTGATAGTTTTTATTGTAGTTGTTCTTAGCTACCTTCTTATATAAATGGCGATCTGTGTATGCATTTATGTTCCCTATGGACTTCAAACGGCTGGATCTATGTTGACGGGACTTTCAGTGGCAGATAGCTAATGATAAGGAGTTATCCAAGAGGGTGAAACCGCGGGGCGCAGCTAGTATTTGATAAAATCTGTCCAGCCATCTGAAAGTCAGGTTTTTGACCAACTTTAAAAAAAGGGGTTACTTATCAATTCGTTTTTTTATGTTTGTTACCTCAGAACTCCGTCATTTATCAACTGATTTGGCAAATTATTTATTCTCATTGAAAGGATATACTTTTAGATTGGTCCCATAGACATTTCATCAAAATCGGTTTATTTTATAATTTGGCTTTTAAATCTAAATAACTGGAAAATTCAGCTACTTGGATGACAATATTATGTCGTCCAAGTAACCGAAACTGCGTAATTTACAAATTTTGTAAAATACATTTTTTTAATTGATTATAAAGGATTTTTGCACAATGCGTAGTACTGACAATGTACCACCAGCTATGAGTGTTGTAAGGGATAGTACGTAAGTAATTAAGTATAGGGATTTTTGAAATGTGTACCTACTTGTTATGCGTTTCCTTGATGACGTCTAGGAAATCAATTTATGATGCCTGTGTTAAGATAAAATGTACACTCCCCGGAGCCATGAGTCTTGGGTCAACTTCAATTAAGTCTTGTTAATCTTCATCATCGCACACGTGACACACTGAAGAAATGACGCGACGTTCACATTTCTTGTGCTTCTATCGTCACATAACTTATACTTCTTTATCAGGTACCTATGTAGTACGTAGTAATTACTGTATACCTACTGTATACACTACGTACCTATATATACTACGTATATGTATACTACGTACCTTACATACTATTATTATTGAAAAATATGTACATTTATTGGTAGGGTTGCTATACGTCCGGAATTTTGCGGACAATATGTCCGCGAATTTTGGCTTTTGTCTGGAATGTGGGGAGGAATTCAAAAACGTCCGGAATTCTGTAAATGAAATGAAAAAGTTCTCCACACAGTTCGTTATGCCGCGAAATAAGAACTTTGATGGAAATGTTCTTTAAGCGTCCGGGTTTTTCCCAGGATATTTTATTATTCTTCTGGTAACTCTATTTATTGGTAGGTTTTACGTTTTTATAATGGTGTTTTAAGTCGAAAGCAATGTTATTTAGAGCTGGCGCTAAATTTGTTATTTTTAGAAATTATTTTTTTACGCCGTAATAAAATGGCAATCCAATTTGAATTAAATCTTAATTTGCATCTATATAATGTATAAACAACTTTATTTTTTAATTATTAAATGAACACTTGATTAACACATAAAAAATATTTGTAATAAATTGAAATGATTTGAAAACCCCCGATAAAAGAGCTGATAGAGATGTATGTGGTATCTCAGTCCACACACACAAGATAATCTTCAAATGGCTGAACAGATTTTCTTGTAGGAGCACAAAATACAGTTTGGAATTCCTGCCTGCTGCTTTAGCGTTCCCAAAACTGGGAACAGCCACAAACAATATAAATTAAAATCATAACACAAGGAACATAACATAGAAGTTCAATAAAAGTCATTAGTAGGTAAATAAAGAATAATTGAGTAAAGATACAAATGTACAGTTACATAGGTAAATTATTAGTCATAACCTTATTACCGACGTCTACGGGAAAACAAATGCAGGTCTTTCCAATGCACAAACAACACTATACGTAATTAATAAATAAAACCCGCCAAGTGCGAGTCGGGCTCGCGCACTGAGTTCCGTACCACCACAAAATACAATAGTTATCAATTTAAAAAAGTTAAATATGGCATTACGATTCGGTGAAAGAAATGAGGTCATCCAAATAACCCAATTACCAGTTATAACTTGGTAATGAATAGAAATTTGTCACCGACACGCACTTGTCCATTTTTTTTATTTGTTGTTTTACTTAAGAGCACGTGTTTTTTATAATCATGCCAAGTTTGACGCTTGTACGTATTACCGTTTATACATAAGAGCTAATAGAAAAATATGTTTAAAAAAATACGTTTGTTGTATGAGCCCTTTCGTTTTTACTTTTTATTATTTTATAGTTAATAAATAAATAAATAATAATCGGGACATTTATGCACACACAGTCATCCGCCGTATCTTGGTCATTGAATGATACAGTCTTTTAAATGTAGGACAGACAGACAGACATCATAGGCTTAGTAGGTACCTAATAGTGTCCCGTTTTTACCCTATGGGTACGGAACCCTAAGAAACAATTGTTTTTTATACTTACCTACTCATTTTCCATTACACCATACACGTTATATATGGACAGAAACATGAATGAAATATCGATGACCGTACAGCTTAGTTTTGCTAAATGTCCTATCTCCTACTTTATTGCTCTTGTCGATGGTATAATTTCCAGCATTCCCCATCTAGATATAACCAGCATTTTAATTTTCTTGTAGGTTTGACATGCTCTCCTTGGTCTTCCTGGACCTCTCTTTCCTTTTTTTCCTTATAAGATGGTATTTATGAAATTCTAATTCTATCAAGACCGCAATAACACAATTAGATCAAATAGCTTGTAAACGCAAACTAAGACCTAAAAACATACCGTTAGGTGACAAAAGGTAACTTAAAAAACACCTTTTAAGTAATTAGCACATTTTAAGACACTCCTTGAAATGCAGACGTATACTTACTGCTTTCGAGTCAGTCGACCTTTTCCTTGTATTTACATTAATGATTCCATCACTCTCTCCGGAAAAGGAATGACAAAAAGGGCTCGAGATAGGTCATGGTCAGCCTGTTTTTTCCGTGTTCTTTATCCCTTGATATCTTCCTACTCGAGACCTTTGAATCTTGTGATCAAACTTAGTATGGTCAATACAAGTGTATAATTATACCTACATGTTTTGTGTAGGTGTATCTCAAGGTTTATGTAAGTAGATATAGGTTGTTTTTTTTTTTTTCATTTTCCGCGCCCGTTTTTGCATCGCATCGGCACTCCATACACATTTTGACTTTCGTTGTTTTAAATTTAATTAATTGATATTTGATTGAATCAGGCGTTGCTTTGCGGAAGTTCATCTTCGAAACTGTTTCTTAGACTTCGTCTTCGTTCTTAGATTTTATTGAGGCCGTAGCGCCAAGTTGCATTTAAGTAAGGCTTTAGATAGCACGTACTTATTTAATTTGGTACTCACTTTTTATTAATATAGCTTCGAATTTCAATAGTATGGGTAGGTCTACGGTACTTTGGTAGAAAAAGGCATATTATTTAGTTAGATACGGGGAAAACACTACGAAGCGCTTTAGTATCGTAGAGCAACGTCAAACTGTTTGCTACGGTTGCTCTATCAGGCGCTTTTGCATAATCTCTAGACTTTATGCTTCCTCTTCGATATTTTTTCATTATTTAAAAATAAACAAGTAGTTATCTCCTTTTAAAACAACTGACATTCGAAATGTTCCGGAGAAAATATGATAATTAAAGTTCACGGATTACATGCCGAATTGTTCGAATTTTAAAACGGGGTGGCGCATATCCGGAAACTCTCTTTTAGTGTACTAGAGAATGGTTCCGCGTACGAATCATATTGATTCTTCTGCGTATGACAGTAAAAGAAATACCAAATATGGTGACTCGCCGATAAACTAACATGATTCGTTATTGGCGTATAAATGATAATTTATTCATTTACCCACGCTACCATTTCCAGTAAGAATGACAGTTAAACGTCGATCGGGTCACGCGAAGCGACGTCCGTGGTTTTTTAGTAAATAAACGCAGGTCGCGGCGGTAATCAGTCACCCGGTAACGTTTTAACATAACATGTTCGGTGAATTGAGAACCAGGACGAGAATACGAAGAACCGTAAGGTGTAAATTCCCTCAGTCGAGACGTGTGAGCCGCGTGACACGCTAAGCCAGTCATCTGTGTACCCAGCGCAAGTTCCGCCGCGACAACAAACTGTAGCGAGAACGTCCGCCGGTAAGGTATGTGCTCCACAATCATTACAACCTAACGATTCACATTAATGAACTAGAATATTAATATAAAATGTTGTCCGGATGAGATGTCGTAACATAACAGGTCATAAGGTCCACTGCCACCACTGATAACAGCTATAGTACCTACTTCAATGTCCATCACGACGATAGGTAAATTATATTTTTAGTTATTAATGTGATGTCATTTCGATCGTTGCATGGAGTTATTATTATGTATATTAATATTAGTCAATACTACAGTCAGTGTGAAAACAGAGAAGACACGGAAAATACAAGAGCATTGTTTAATGTATGGTGATATCTATTGTAGTCTCAGTTACTCTAAAGTACAAATAGCCGGTGAACGTTCACCTCAAATTTATGAAAGTTAAAACTACACATTAATACAAATAACGTAAATAAATCAATATGTCTCTTACACGGACGGTTTCGAATAATATAAAATCTCAGTTGGAAAGTGACGAAACAATATCAACTGAAATCATTTTAAAGAATGGTGTTTTAAAAACTGACGCAAATGACACATCCCTGCAAAAGGCTAACGCAACTCTACCAAACAATGGTGAAATTCCCTCAACGCTGTGGTACCTCGACAGGGACGTGGTTTCGAAACATATCGAAAATACGGATGCAGAGTTTGTTGAATCAGGGAGCGAATCAGACGACAATGAAACTACAATAGATTCGGCAATAAAAACGACGGCGTCTGACCCTGCGCAGGTGCAATCGGAAGTAGACCAGTGAGTAACAGATAATATTTCTCCAGCGCTACCTTGGACTTGTCTAACCGCGTCGCTAACCTTCGGGTTTACCAAACGAAACTTAGTTACCTATCATGGTAAAGTAGCCTTGACTGTAACTATAAAATGCTATATACGTTTTTGGGCATTCCTATTGATTTTACCTACTGTATAGTGTATCTGAATCATCTATACTCACGGTATTTACACAATAAACGATAGGTGTAACACACTGTACAGGGCATGCAACAGATTCCAAGAAAAAATCTTCTCTTCTCGAAAAAAAGGCTCCTCAACTTGAAAATTTAATCACAATTTCTAGTTCGGGATTCATTTTCATATAGGTACCTATACATAGATACCTATATGAAAATGAATCCCTATATACTTACCTGGGTCCCGCCATAACTTGAGAACGACTTTACCGATTTCATTCATATTTATTTTAAGTTTTCTAATACTTTGTAGAAACAAAAAAAGAACGAAAGAAAAAAAAAATGCGAAAAAAATTGGAAATATTTAGAAAACTTTACGATTATTTTGACTTTGCGCGTTTGACAGTTTTATGGCAGGTCAGCTAGTAGGTACCTATATATATATATATATATATTATATCTGTATATATAAAAATGAATCCCTATTTACCTTGGCCACGCCATAACTTGATAACGACTTTACCTATTTCTTTTTTTTAAGTTTTTTATTACTTTGTAGAAGATTCGTACGGAAAGAAAAATTTACAAAATTGCGAAGAAAATTGGGAAATTTCAGAAAACTTTACGATGATTTTGACTTTGCGCGTTTGACAGTTCTAAGACAGGACAATGGCGTCGATTCTGGCATACCACTCACTAAACTAAACCAATCTGACAGGACTAAAATTATCTGCCTCTCTTTTCATTTTAATACGTGAGAGAAGGATGGCAATAAGTTTGGAGCTGTCAAATTTAGTTTAGTTTAGAGTGCATCAGAATAGATGCCATTGTCTGTCAGATCAGCTAGTATATATACCTGTATATATAAAAATAAATCCCTATTTACCTTGGTCACGCCATAACTTGACAAAGACTTTACCAATTTCATATTTTTTTTTAAAGTTTTCCAATACTTTGTAGAAGGTTCTTACGGAAAGAAAAATTAACAAAATTGCGGAGAAAATTGAAACATTTTACGACGATTATAACTTGCGGGTGAAACCGCGGGGCACAGCTAGTATTAAAACAAATTTAATTGACACTAGTCTACTAGGAAGATGATTATTCATAAATAAATTTAAAATAAGAATGTAGATGAGACAAACTTTAGAACAAATGTGATAAATAACTGCTTTATTAGGAACTTTATCTCACTTAGGAAGACAACTCTGTGCTTGTTATTGGGCACAGATCAAGGTCGTAGAGACAAGGCTATCGAAATTAATTCAACTATACAAGAACATTAAACAAATATTAGATAATTATCTTCCTATATCTAATTAGCTTAAATCTAAACAGTGTCCATTTCAATATTGTTAGTAGGTATGCAGCGCAAGTCTTTTCACGTAGGAATATAAATAAGCATTTAATAACTTTAGGTGAATTACTTACTTAGGTGGTTAGGTGATGAATATCAAACAAGGTATCTAGACATAAAAAAAACAAAGTCATGCACCTAGAGATTCGTAGTCTTTGACTTGGAGGTATTATACCTAGTCACGTTTATTGATGTTTTGTGTGTGACTAAAATAATAAGTATAGCTAGATTTTTTAACGAGCTCAAACGAGCTATTTGTAGGTATGTCAAGCCTACAGAAAAGCGCAACTTTCATACTTCAGCAAAATATTAAAAGAAAATGTTTTCATTCAACGTTTTATTGTAGCTGATAAAGCTATAAAAAAAACTTAGACTGAGTATAATTTGGTAGAGTTACTGGCGTCGATTTTGTAACTAAGTAGAGATACTAAAATATATTAAATTTGAAAGCCATGCAAAATTTTGCAATCCTTTTCTCACTTAATGAATTGAAACGAGACTCAGATAATTATCAACAGCCACAGCTATCTCATTCACAAGTTTTCAACATTTTGAAGATAAAACAATCACTGAGCATTGCAATACAACGCGGCAATGCGGCCAGCATTTTGGGAACGATGCCAACGGGAAGCGGTTTATTATATTAGTTTGGTTTAATATAATATATTTTTATTTAGCGTATTTAATTTAATTTAGTTTAGTATTAGTTTTTAATTTTATCACTGAGTGAGAATAAAAAAAAGATTAGACATTATCTTTAGAATAACATAGCAAATAGTAGGTATATAAATATTTTTTTATGTTGATACTTTATAGGACGGAGGAAGAGATCTCCTGTAAAGCCTTAAGTTTAGTTTAGTGAGTATTAAGACAGAAATACAACAGTAAATTTTAAAACATCATGAACTAATTAGTAATCATTCAAACAGATAGGTATTGGTCATAAGATAAAAATGACCACTTATCTCAAACTAGTCACCATAATATAATTCTAAGTCTCGTCGCACTTAAATAAATTGACTGTAACGTTATTCATATTTATGAATCAAATGGATAGATAAAGTCACCTGATCAATAAAATTGTCAGTTTAACAATTTGTATAAATAGACACTTTTAAGGTCGATTCAAAATAGGCATGAATAACTAGTACGAGTATTTTAATCAAGATAAGTATAAAACGTATGACATCTGTCTGGAACAAACAACGGAATTTCTATACGAAAAGCGCAGAAAAATCCATGTTTTCTGTAACTTCGTACACCGAAATAGAATGTGATATTGGATGACCTACAAACTTACGTACGAATAATGAATTTTTTGAAGAAAAAAAGACTTCAAGAATAAACCTACATGTTTAAAACAGCGATTATAAGTCCTCATCAAAACTTTTGCTGAAAGGAACCACAAACCAAACCGTCATCCGTGTATGATTTTTTTGGATTTTATATAATTTTTCAAAAACCGATGTATCTATTTCGATATTAATTACCTCTAAAGTATGACCTACCAAACAAAAAAAAACATTAATCGCGTAAAAACATACAGTTGAATTCATATACCTAATATAACCTCCTCCTTTCATCAGATACAAATAATAAATACTGTATTCAAACACTTAATAGGTAAAGTAGTTAGGTATACTTATGTATTTATTTGGCGAAGATTATTTATCTGACCGTTCCGTACTTTGATTACTTATGGATAAAGATTTCTGTGAGTATTATAAGCAGGTAATTGTTTTTTACTGTTGACGTCATCAGTGTAATGAAGTGATGAAGTTTTCAGTATTTGCTGAAGCGTAAATTGATATAACTAGGCTTTTTATGAAATCTTCATTATTTTGAATTTAAAATAATAATTAACATTACTATTTTGTTGGTCAGATTTGACAAACGACTAGTAAAAAAGGAGGAAGGTTCTCAATTAGATCCGTATTTTTTTATTACTATCAGACCAGCTAAAAATTTAGTTGTTAAATCAAGTTGGAAAAGTTGTAAAATCACGCGACCGCAAACCGTATCTGGGCGCGATAAGGTTCACGATCGCGTGATTTTCCAACCGAGCGGATTAGGTGCCGCAATTAGCCGTTGTCCGTAAGGCTCCTGAGGTCGATAAACTGAACAATATGCCATATATTCAAGTTTACTTGGAAAGGTGGTTAAGCCGAAAGGAATCCATAATCTGCATCATTATAAACAACTTCTACTACGGGGCCAACATTGAAATCACGAAAAAAAAAATTACTGTTCCATGGAAAATGATCATTTACACCACAGAAAATAAAAAAGCTATTGTTATTTACACTCTACAAAATGACACACCTGATATATATTTCGCAATTTCAGGGTTGATCCCATAGTAAAAGTTGTTCATAATGATGAGTACAATTACCTTGTTTTGGCTTCGAGAGTGTTCCCCTTACACCCCGTAGGTATATCGATCGGGTTTTATCGAAAGAAGTCCATGGTGGACTTCTTTATGCTTAGTACACCCTATCCGCGTATAACCCTGTATAGACAGTAGGTACTTGCAGGGCAATTATACAGGGTGTAAGCTAACTCCATACCAAATCCGTTCAGCCGTTACAGAGTTGAGTATGGACGGACAAACACACATGCATACAAAATTTCGCATTTATAATATTAGTTTGATATTCCAACTAGTTGTTTATATATTTCTAATAAACATTCCCGCTACAGTCCGCTCGCTGAGAAAATGAGTCTAACAACTGCAATAACATTGTAAAAAAATCTATTTATTTTAATATTTTATTGTAGTATATTATATTAAAGGCTATCAGCTACAATCTTACGTTCAAAAAGCAAGTAAAAGTAATCAGAATTTACTGTTCTCGTTCAGATTTTTACAATGTTATAGCAACTGTCAGACGTATTCTTTCAGCGGCAACACTTTAGTTAAAAAACTTTTAAAACGCAGGCATGTAGAGCAAAATTATACCTGTAATATTTAGTGATAGCACTAAATATTTTTGTATTTTCCACTGTATAAAAACCTAATAACCGGTTTAGCCACAAAATCACCTAAAAATAATTAAAGAAGTTCCTATGTTTATAGATATACTAGCGATCCGCCCACCCGGCTTCGCACGGGTGTAATTTACGTGCGAAGCCGGGGCGGGTCGCTAGTTATATATATATAAAAACCTTCCGTGAAAATGTATCTAACTGATGGTGAAAACCGCATCAAAATCCGTTTTGTGGTATAGGAAGAATTAGCGGCCATACAGACATACAGGTAGACAGACGCGGAAAGCGACTTTAATTTATACTATGTAGAGATTTTAAAAGAGCAAGGGTTAAGCCCCACTAGGTTATAAAAAAATTTATTAAGTATTTTATCACGCGAGTACGCCTACGAATTGAATTATCCTGGTAGTGGTAGATAATTTTTGTATATCAACACAAGATATTCATATAATTATGCAAAGTGTAAAAAAAATTTATGCAACGAGTGAAGTAGCTAAATGTCACAGTTTGCGTTCTCCAAAGGAAATTTTATTTAGGAAGCTGAGCAATTAATTAGCAATCACTACCTGTAAGGTTAGGAGGCTTAGGGGTCCGCCAAATTTCAAGTGTTGCGTTACCGGCATTCTTGTCCTCATTTCATAGTACTCATAAATTAATAGAAAAAATCCTTGCACCCTCTTTAGGCCTTTCCGAAGTAGTTGTATCCCATTCGAAAGAGCCAATGAATGCTTGGAGGCTTGCTTGTCCAAATACCGATTTTCCCAGGAAGTTGTCTTCCCAGAGACTGTGGGATCGGCCGATCTGCGAACTAGCACGGAAATCGCTACTAGATACGTGTCCTAGTGTTGCAGATCGCGCTCGTATTCTTGCTGTCTCTGTTTGGGAATCGGGACTTTGGTTGCAAGCTATGCCCTCTTTTAACACGGGTAGCCTTTTAGATCCAACCGCATTTCGTCTAGCTGTCAGCTTACGTTTGGGTGCAAGGTGCTGTGAGGCCCATCGCTGTCAGTGTGGTACTGCTGTTGACCAGCTCGGTCACCATGGTCTCTCTTGCTCGAGAAGCGCTGGTCGTATTGGCCGACACGCTAGCCTGAACGACATCATACGCAGGGCTCTTTCCACCGCCAATGTCGCAGCTGTGCTCGAACCGAGTGGTCTTGTGCGCGACGATGGAAGGAGGCCTGACGGTATGACACTTGTGCCCTGGAGGTTGGGGCGGCCCCTTGTATGGGACGCAACTTGTGTTGATACTTTGGCGCCGTCACATCTTCCTGAGACACAGGGTAGGGCTGGCGCGGCTGCCAATTCGGCAGAGCAGCACAAGCGACGCAAATATGCTAACCTCGGCAGTGGTTACATATTTGAGGCGTTTGGGGTCGAGACATTGGGCCCTTGGGGACCGGGAGCTCACCTTATTTTCAAAAATCTTTCTGAGCGCCTGGTTAATGCGACGCTTGACCAAAATGCTGGCATGTTTCTGGCTCAACGGATAAGCATTGCCATTCAACGTGGTAATGCCGCCAGCATGCTGGGTACGCTGCCAACTGGTAGTGGGCTTGAGCATTTGGATTGTCTTTAGACCTTCAACGGTCTATGGGCAGTCTAACTGTATTTGTAGTTTTAGTTTTAGCTTGTATTTTGTTTAGTTAATAAAGGCGCTAGCCCAGGAAAACAATTAATTAGCAGGTGATGTTGCCTTCATCAAATATATAAATAGAAAGAATAGAAAATAGGCTAAAATGAACGTTACTTTAAGTACGTTTGCGTACTCTACAGTTAAAGCTAAGTAAATAAACTGCAACCTTATAAATAAGTATTAGCTATACAATTTATGGGTGGCTTTCATATCGGAGGGCAAAATCTAACATCGGTTGAAATGTGTTAGTATACATACCTTCCTTCCTCTTATAGTCCCTTATATGTACATAGCTTTGATCCAAGGAACAGGGACTTACGGCCAACTGCTAAAATAAAATTAAATAAAATTAAATTTGTTTATTGAGATAATAACGATAGAATCAATTAAATTTAACTCATACAGTAATACAAAAAACAAAAATGAGTAATAATAATAATACATTCTAAAATTACACAAGTAAGCATAAAAATATCATCAAATAAAAT
This sequence comes from Agriopis marginaria, assembly GCA_932305915.1. NCBI lineage: Eukaryota > Metazoa > Arthropoda > Insecta > Lepidoptera > Geometridae > Agriopis > Agriopis marginaria. Next base: position 10,527,095 of record OW029918.1, read on the forward strand.
AATAATCAGTACAATTTCCTAAATGTCAAACAAAATAATATAGTAAAAACAATTTCCTGAATAATAACCTTAACGCGCCCAGATACGGTTTGCGTTTGGATGATTTTCCAACAGAGCGGATTTAACGTTAGTTTCATACCGCGTTAGCAGTTGGCCGTAAGGCCCCAGGATCGAATGACATAATAGTAGATTGTAACACATGGGCGAAAAATAATTTTTTTACGGGGAGGGCGCTTTTTTGAATGCAGAGCGAAGTGAGGGATTCTAGAGTAGAATCCCGAACGTAGCGAGAGATTCAAAGTACGTCGCTCGAGCCAAGAAATATTTTGCGCCCGAGTGATACACTCTACTTTTCATCACCCACTATGAGAAAATAAAAGGCGCCTCATATTTTATTACAGTAATATTATTATTTACTAAAACATAGAGTAACAACTAAATTGAAAATAAATAGTAGGTATCTGATAATAAAACAACTAAAAACTTATATTTACATTTGAGACATTTTCGCAATTATGAAAATTTCTTGTTACACAAAACCATGAACTTTTAACAATCCGTGAAAATTTACGAAAATGCGGGCTGTGATTCGCGCGTTTTTGATTTAATTTCTTTCTTTTTATTCAGCTGGTGGCGCGACTATGGGCCGTCGTACCAGCCAGCCAGTCTTTATTCAAACAATATTTGCGTTCGATTTCTTTGGCGCTGAACACTAAGATGTTCCAAATTCAAAAAGTGCGCGGCAAAGCTTATAAAGAGGATTAAAAACTCATTACTGCCCGGTAAAAGTTTCTTACAGAAAACACCACCTTTGAGTGCACTTAAAGGCGAACCAAGTCGTCCTTTTCGATTAGATGGGATGAAAAAGTTTTTTGTGAAAAATCGCCTTGTTTGGTTCTGGTCATAACTTTTTTTTTTGCAAAATCTATAAATGCTAATTGAAATAGCTAAAAAATTGGCTAACATAACGGTAGGTTTTCATACATTAAATATGTAGGGCCATTTTTTGTTGACGACATTCAAATCTTCACAAGACACTGCGTTGAGGGGAAAATGGGTTACAGATTGTACCCCGGGGTGGTCTGCTTTTTGTTGCTCGACGTGGGGCATAAGAATCTCTAGAGAAACTCTATTTTCATTTTTCAATTGCTCTTTTTAGTCGCTCTTTGCAGAGCGGTCGTGCGTGGTCGTCATGTATAGTCGTAGTATTGGACGGGGTAGATAGAAATGTCACGCTATCTTTCTTTGCTAGAGGTCATCCTGCTGCACTCCTTTAACCACCCACTGCAGACTGGATCTAAGGCCTTACGGCTACCTGTTTAGGTGACACGAAATGTTGCGCAACCATCCATATTGAATGGGCGACCTGACCACCCGCGTGGTCTAGTGCCATCCACCTTTCCTTGGACGAGAAACTCAACGCGGCCAAATTATGCAACTAGCACTAGGTGTGATTCGAGTACAAAACAAACAATAAAGGAATGAATCATTTATAAATATTCAGTAAAGTTCTCGAACTTTGTACCAAGCCACTTGCATAGTAGGTAGGTAGTACCTAGGTACCTACAAGATGTGAGTATTGAACACGTTGCGACTGTACTTCTACTACTCTGATATCTGAATAATATGACCGAAGTGCAACCGAATATTGACACTAGTAATTATCATCAATGATCACCATTTTAACTGATTTAGCAAAGCCTTAAATGCATACCTATCTTTCTGAAGGTAAACAGTTCTGACACCTCGCATATGCCTTGTGTAGTATATACCTGGGGCCTTATAAGCATTTTTTTAATGGACTTTATTACATTAACTGTAATTTTTATTTTAAAACGGACCTAATTTTTTATTTATTTAATTGATTGATAAAAAATTTTTATTCTAGTCTAGTTCTAAATTATTATTGTTTTATCTAATTTATTATTTGATTAGTTTGACATGTAAAATAACATTTTATTAATAAATGAATATGAATACAATTCAGCAAACCGTATCTGGGCTCGTTAAGGTTCACGTTCACGTGATTTTCCGAACTGCGCGGTTTTAACGTTAGTTTGAGACCGCGAAAAGAGTTGGGCGTAAGGCCCCAGGTCTGTATACCAACCAACTCCATATTCTGATAAGCCGTCTAGGCTACAGGAGACAGGGACCTTACTGACACCTCTTAACGCGGGCTGGAAACAGCGTATATAGTACGGAAAATCACGAGAACGTCAACCTTAGCACGCCGAGATAAGGTTTGCGGTCGCGCAACTTTTAGATAGCCCGTTGGTCTAGTTGGTAGTGAACCTGCCTTCTGAGCTTGGGGGCGTGGGTTCGATTCCCACCTAGGACAAACATTAGTGTTTGTTCTATATCTGGTTGTTAATATCTATTTAAGTATGTATTTAAAACTATATATGTATAGATATCAGTCTCTGGCCGCCATATCACAAGCTATGCTTAGTTTGGGGTCAGATGGCAGTATGTGCAAAAATGTCCCGAATATTTATTTATTTTCGCAATCACCTAAACTGAATCGCCTAAAACCGCTAGCCGTAAGGCCGTATACCTACTTGCAGAAAACAATGGGTGCATCTAAAGTGGTTGCCTATTTCCAAACTTTAAACGAGTTTTTAATTGTAATCAGGTTACCTATTTAATCACAGACAATTAAAGTAGATAGAGCAGTTAAATCGACACCGCCTGTTGAATTGTTCCTATAGTAAAATAAATAGAGTAAGGTACATTGAAACTTAAGCGCATACCTACAAGTGCCAACTTATGTAACCTAACCTCAGCCGAAGCATTTATTTGCTCTGACAGCTGCAATAAATTTGAAAAAACTGAATAAAAACATTTTATTTTAATTTTTCACTGAAGTTTATCGTATATCTGCTACAGTATTGCGTTCAAAAACTTAGCGAAAGTGATCAGATTTCGTGGTTTTCATTTTTTACATTGCAGCTGTCAGAGAAGATAAATGCTTGTACCGAGTGTAATTTAAATGAGTAGTTCTTAACAAATAAATTAACTCAAAAATTCTTCTATCACACAAATATTATTGAAAGGAAAGTTTGTAAAATGGCTCTGTAAATTAAAACAATAATTGATCGGCAATTTCTTACTGTAGGTACTTGATACGACACTGAAGCAGAAATACACTAGAGATTCGTCTAAGAAACAGCTTTGAAGAGGGAATGAGGTCTAATATTGAAATCTAGGCTATCTTATAAACGAAAATTACTTTATAATAGTTTTTTTAACTATCATAACCTTATTCATCTGCTATCTATTTATATACCTACCTATATGTTGATTTAGTCGTGTAGCCTATTTGGGAGACCGCTAGACTCGAAAGTTTGAGGTTGCGGGTTCAAACCCCGGGCCCGTACCAATGAGCTCTTTGGAGCTTATGTACGGATTTTCACACCACTGGCTTTTCGGTGAAGGAACACGTCGTGAGGAAACCTGCATACGTACGGAGAAGGAATTCAATGGCGTATGTGAATCCACCGCACTGGGCCAGCGTGGTGGATATGGCCCAATCACCCTTTCGGGGGTAGGCTAAAAGTCCAGCAATAGACTGTTAAAAGGTTGATTATGATGATGTTGATTTAATTGTTTTAATATATTTATATTCTAGCCCCATTGGACCTAACATAATAACTTCTAATTAGGTACACTGCCGTCTTCAAAGCCAACAAATAAATGCATTTACCCATCATGAATACTAAATATAACCACAGGTCAAGCCGCAATAATAGTTGTGGAAAGATGAAAACAATAACAATTATTCTTGGATTAGACACCATAAGTAGGTACCTACCTATCTAGCAAGGACTCATAACGCGAGCTCGAAACAGCACTGATACAGGGCAGTGCGGAAAATCATGCGAACGTCAACCTTAATGCGCCGAGATACGGTTTTCGGTCGCGCAACTTTTCGCGTCACCCAAACAGAATCGCATAAAACAGGTACACCTGGATCGGTCTAGACATCAAGATCTCACTGCAAAAAAGATAATTATAGCTTCAACATTGTTTGACCTATTGTCTAAAAGTGAACTGGGGCCTTACGGACAACATCTATTGCGGCACCTAATCCGCTTAGTTGGAAAATCATGCGAACGTGAACCTTATCGCGCCCAGATACGGTTTGCGGTCGCGTGATTTTCCAACTGAGCGGATTAAGTGCCGCAATAGCAGTTGTCCGTAAGGCCCATGGGTGATTTAATTGTATTAGTTTTGACGCTAGAATGATAAACAACGGATTTCGGTTTGAGAGGTTGGAGAATTAATTTTTCAAACAAAAACGGGATATGTGGATTTTTTACGGCAGCGGCGGCTGAATAAACATCTTAAGCGATTTACTTATTTGCATTGATATGATTGCTTTTTACTACGTACTTACAAGTACGTAAAGCATATTTTTTTTATTATTGTAATTGTACCTGACTACTGCAGGTGGCTGGCATTTAGGTATGGACAAACATGAAAATGTGGGCCGATGCGCCGATGCCTGCATATGTGACTCCACTGAGATTTGACTTAGTACTTTTCTTAAGCATCGCGTGGATATTCACGTAAAAATATACCAGCAAAAATATTTTAGCGTAATTTTCATATTTCCTTACAAAGTTGCTTGCCTATTAGCAAAAAAACTACAATAAAAAACAAGACATTTGAGATGATTATGGCAAGTTATGGCTTTAATTTGGGCAAAAGTACAAGTACTATGAGCCAATCGCAGATACTCAATCCATAGTAGGTGGATGGAGTGGAAGGTCCATGGAAAGGTCAATTATTTTTTGTCTGTTAAATTTAACTTCCTCATAACCTCTGTGCATTCGGCTTTTTGTGGAAAAACGTAGTTGGTATGTACAATTCAACTGTAGGTATTGAACGAATGGGAACGATCAAACCCATTTGCACATTGAAATATTGTTCGCACGTACCTACAAAATATTAGATGAGACATACTCCCCGGCCCGGTTATTACTCGTAAAATAAAATTTTCGTCGAAGTGGGTTCTTTACAATACAATACAATTAAATTCTTTATAACTCTATAGTTACAAGTCAAACTTCTCCAGTACACTTTCTACATCGATGTATATAAACTTATATAAACAGTATATGTTAATAATATTATTATGTGTAGTACATCATTCAAATTAAATAATAACTTAATAACTTATTAGTTTAAATTTAAAGTTCTTTTTTTACCATTATAATTATTGTATTTTTTTGCCACAATTAAATGATGTCTATGTCTATGTCTAATTAAAAATATTATGAGCAAAAATGTATTACAATATATTATGTCAGTATTTCAATATGTCAAATTAATTCATTAATAATTATTTTTTAACGCAGCTACCTGAAATATTTATGGACGAATCCATTAATATTTCAGGCAGTTTAACATAGTCGTCAAAATTATAAAATTGTTGGTCAAGGAGGCGGTGGAAGGTGCATCACGTACGTGTTTAGGCAGGCGGTTATATATCGCAGGTCCTACAATGTAGACAGACCTTTAATTATGGCCATGTTTAAAAAAAAACGGGCTCGGTTATTGGTTAATTGATGGGTCTAGCATACGCTGAGGTACATATTATTAACGTGAGTCCGTGATAATAATTACGTGCCTCGGTGTAGCCACGGCCCACATATTTAACGTTCGTCCTTCTAAACTCAAGGGTTTATCTGAAAACCATCGATGATAGCCCTTGACTGAGGCGGACCCATTCGACACTGATTGCATCCTAGATATAAGTTTTTTGAAGCAATGTCTAATAAAATGTATTTTCTTTCTTTCTTTTCTTTAAAATACCTATTATATCTGCTGCGACAGTACTCTATTTGAATCTCTCTATATTGTACGCATAATAAGCAAAACATAATACAAAACGACTAATATTGTTTACTGCCTTTTGTCCATGTATCTTTATATGTGCGTGTTTTTTAAATGTTTACTCGTACTATGTGCAAATAAATTATGTTTATCTTTAAAAGCCTCCACGTGGGACTGGTTGGCCGTGAGAATAACAATAAAATAAAAACTGGCTAAGAGCGTGTCGAGACTCGAGACTCGAGACACGCATATGGTAGAGTTCCGTTTTTCGTAGCCAAAGTCTTATAATTGTGGTCACAATCATTATATTATGTATTTCATAAATTGGTGGTCACAGAAAAAATCGAAAGAACAAAGCTCTGTGGACTAAACTAATTTCAATTTTTACATACCAACATAACATATACTTTTTCAGGTTTAGTCGAAAAGAAAACTACTTGAGAGATATTCTTTGTTGAAACAATACAAAAAAGTTTATGACCTTTGAGCTAGAATGTCTTGAACTTATTACAGTTATATCGTTATGTCTCAAAAAGCTATTATAATCAAATGTTTAAAAAAAATTGAATAAAGGGTTTTAATGTGAATTACCAGCATGACACGATACTAGGCCTAATAATTTAGAAATGCAGGGGGACCAACTTTTTGCCACTTAGGCGGGCAATTTTTCACAAAATATACACTTGATAAAAAAGTGATGTCGGAAAGACCTGTGAGTGCAGCGAAAAAAATATATTTTATCTCAAATTCGATAAAATTCCGAAAAACCTCTGAAGTATGCTAGTCAAACAAAAAAAAAGAATCATTACAATCAATTCATAATTGGCGGAGTAATCGCGTAACAAACATATAGTCGAATTGATATCCTCCTCCTTTTTGAAGACGGTTAAAAATAATGTCGATGATTGCAATGTTTGAAGGTTTACTGATTTAATGTGATGTCGTAATATGATTCATCGTACATTGTCTCGTTATAGATAATAATAATTGATGGTGAAATGAATCTTATCACCTTTTGCGTCATTAAGTAATGCACAACAATTGTACAAAGAGTACTTAAATAACATTTATAAATGTTGATTTCTTATCGAATTTTCGACTTAGTGTAGGTAGTCTGTGTGTGACATAAAAATAATACATAAATGGTTATGAATAAGTATATGTACGTTATGATATGATTACCTACGTAATTGTTAAAAATAAACATTGGGTTTTACGCCCACGTGGAAAAATGATGTCGAACCAATTTATTGTTTTCTAAAAATATAGTTTTTTTCAAGACAGTGGTAATGTGTAATGTTGGTAATATAATGGTGGCTTTATTAATCATTATGTGATCGATAACATGCCCATACCTAATGCAGTGAAACGTGTATTTTCGTATTGTTTCAAATTTTCCATAATTTGAAATCTTTGGTAAAGTTTTCACCACATTACTGGGACGTGGCTTGGACTTGACCGTTACTTACCTTTGTTTGAATCTGACTGTGACTTATTAGAAGCAAAGATACCTTCAAAAACTTGAAATTGTTAAAAATAACAAATAATATTTGAGTATTATTATTAAGTACCTGGGGCCTTACGCCCAACTCCTTACGCGGTCTCAAAATTTCGTCCAAATCGTTAGAGCCGTTTCCGAAATAAGCTAAATTAATTAATACACAAGAATTGCTCAATTAAAGATGTTAGATTAGATAGATAGATTAGAAAGACAAGTGTTTATCATTATAACCATCTTGATCTTCAGACATCTCTTACGGTATATATCTAGGTAAGGAAAACAAGATTTTAATGTCGGAATACAACGCCATGCGTCGCAGTAGACACACGTGGCTACGGACTACGCACAGGGTCAATACATAATTTATCCCCGAATATTTACTCAGTTGGTTTCATTATATACCTATTAAGATAAGATAATTCGATCGTTGTACGGCTTATTGGATCTGCCAACAGTGTCCAACGAGAGGCGTAGGCGTTGAGATGTGCTTAAAGTTTTATGTGTCTTTCGGCCAGTAACTTGTTTGCAAGCTTTGAAGCCGGTACGCGCTGCTTCATTCTGAATTCAAGCTGCTGAATTCTAATTGACGTTCGTGTTTTTTGTTTTGTCGTTCCTCACGTTTAGTGAATTTAGCCAGTGTCAAGTGATGTTATTAATGTGAAGTGGTATGTGTTCAGGTCATTCGCGATTCCGGAGGGGCTGGTGATGGACCCCCTGGCACCCACCGCGCTCGCGGTCTCCTCTGAGTTCATGGACCGGATTGGCAGTGGCCTCACCCTGCTTAGAGGCCATGGCAAAAAAGTTCAGAAGGTTGGTAGGTCAACGGTATCTATGACATGATACCGTTGCTATTTTGTTTTCTCTTTTTTCTCTTTAAATTGCCTATACTACCCTAGCCATACCTATCAGATTTGGAAGCGGGAGACCTGCACTATCACCCCTCTTGGGGTGTATTGTCAATTGTGCAAGACTATAAAGTGAATTACGAATATTTACGCCACAAATTTCATATTTTTATTGCTATATTAAATATGGAATTCGATGCAGTAATGCGTACTCACATGGAAAATTATTTAAATTTCCTATTGTCAAGTAATAAGATGGTAGAAAATGGCAAACACACCAGGCCTGAATTGCAATACCATTATGTTAATTTCTTAATTCATTTCCTATTTCTACATAACAAAGAAGTCGCTTTTTATTATTATGCAAATTAAATTGTAGTACAAGTTATGCTACCTATACTTAAGTGCTGATTCAATTTGCAAATATAAAAGCATTATAATAAGGTTATTTATATTTAATATTTCTTATTATTTACTTTAATTTAAGTTCATGTTTAAATATACCAGAAATATAAATACATTATGATTAAAGTGATGATTCAGCGACTACTTTTCACAAATTTGTGACTCCGGATCAACTTTTAAAAGTATTTTTTTCTATGGACTCGGGGTCCGTGGACTTTGTCAACGTATAATTATTTTTGTAAGCTATGTATTTTTTGTTTGTTTTATATTGTTATTCCACTACTTTCAAAATAATTATGATCATGCCATTAACAAATTTTATTTTGTAATGTATAAAAATAATTTATTAATTTTCAATTAGCGGTATGCCCTTAAAAACTAGTAGGCTGACAAAATGACACAAAAAAGGTATCTCAACTTTTCGAGTTTTGCCGGTTCAAATTAATGTAAAAATAAGACGTTGAGTTAAAACGTTTCTAGTTAGCGCGCCACAATAAGATCTAAATGTAGATTTTAAATAATATTGTAAATGTAAAAGTTTGAATAAGTTTATGTTGCCACTCAAATCCGTAATGGCTGAACAGATTTGAATGAAGTTTGGTACATAGGTAGCTAATACCTTGAATTAACGTAAGGAACTTTTATCCTGAAACAAAAACAGATCTTGTAGGATACAGCAGGTAAGGGATGCTAGATTTTCAATTAAAAAAAAAAAATTGATGGAATGCATGCTGTAATTGAATTATCATCAACATAAACGGAGAAGAATTAGAAAAATAAAAGTGCGCCAAATAGACCAAAAGTATCAGGAATCAGTAATATATATTTTTCTAGTAGGGACATGATCAAGGTACCCTACCTTTTAAGGTAGGTCTTTTTTTTTAAGGTAGGGTACCTTGATCATGTCCCTACTAGAAAAATATATATTACTGATTCCTGATACTTTTGGTCTATTTGGCGCACTTTTATTTTTCTAATTCTTTTTTTTTTCTTCTCCGTTTATGTTGATGATAATTCAATTACAGCATGCATTCCATCAATTTTTTTTTGTCCCTAGCTTTGTTAAAAATAAAGCTACCGATGGCTTGACGTGAGAGATGTAATGACAGGCAACAAACTTCTTCTGAGCAACAAACCTTAGCAGAAGTTAATCTCACTAACGACCATGGGAAAAAAACACAGATCTCTACGAAAAAGAGGAGATAGTAGGAAAGAGTCTATTGTATATCGATAAACACGCAAAAAAAATAATCATACTTTACTGCTCATTATAAAAATCGTTATCTGGATTTCCCAACTTTTTGCAACACAAAAAAAAACTTGAGCTCGGTCGATTTTTGGCTAAATTATTCAAATTGCGATCGTCATAAAAAGAAGATCTTCCTGTTATGCAAGTTAGGTTAGGTTAGATATTAATTTAAAAAATAAGAAAAACTCAAAGAGACGACTGTTGATACCTATATTATGTATACCAGGGGCCTTACGGACAACAGCTAATTGCGGCACCTAATCCACTCAGTTGGAAAATCACGCGAACGTGAACCTTATCGCGCCCAGATACGGTTTGCGGTCGCGTGATTTTCCAACTGAGCAGATTAGGTGCCGCAATTAGCTGTTGTCCGTAAGGCCCCAGGAACACTTATTTACAAGCCAAATCACTGGTAGCGTCGGTTTAGTTTATAATTTTTTTTTTTTTTTTTTTTTAAGTTTGCAATAAGGAAAATATTTATCATGATACCAATGCAGATTTTAGAAATTATCAATCGGATCGTGTTACCTATTCTGAGAAATACAGATTTTAGATGTTTCGAAAATTTATCACCACAAATTCGTTGGTATATCATTTGTCTAGTGTCAAATTTATTCGATTTCACTAGTTTAACTTTTAAGCCCTTGATATTTTTTGTTAAGGTGGTTCGATTCACCTATGGCGGGAAATTTAAATTTTACACAGTTTTTTGGTCCTAGTAGCCAGGCCAGGTAATTATTTTTAAATAACACAGTATTTGCGCAAAATGTTGGCTGTTCTTTACATTATAATGTACAATTATTTAACAGTAACGCACCATATTACTTACATTTGTGAATAAACCGTTTGAAACAGCAAAAATTTGTTTATTCACAAATGTAAGTAATAATGGGCATTAGAGATAAATAGCTTTACATGATTTTGTAAAGAATAATAATCAATCTGCGCAAACATCATGGTTGTTTACAATACTTACCCGCCCTAGCTACAAGGACAAGAAAACTGTTTGAAATTTGATTTTCCCGCCATTTGTGCAACGAACCACCTTAATAGTAAGAATTGTGGTTTATCTATACTTATATAATAATAAATATGAATCCCTATTTCTACTTTACCGATTTCATTCATATTTTTTTAAATTTTCTAATAATTTGTACGGTAGTTCTTACGGAAAGAAAAATTAAGATAATTGCACAGAAAATTGGAAAATTTTATAAATTTTAACGACGATTTAAACCTTGTGTATTTGACAGTTATATGACAGGACAACGTCTGTAGGGTCAGCTAGTTGTTATATAGTTTTCATCCCCTCTACCTACTCAATCAAAAAACGATGATTGGATCCTTAGCATCTGCGTCTGATGTAGATATTATTATCTCCAAAAGAGAGACACAGCATGAAAAGAGTTAAAATAATTGACTAAATAATTGATTGCACGAAGTGACGTATATTGCATGTGACCTATAAGGGATAGCGACGAAATTTCATAGGACGAAATATAGCTAGTGTGAATAAAATGCGTCAGAACCAGACCAAAGAGAATATAACCGTTATCGCTGAAACCCACAGCTGAAACCAGACTTTCATATAGAGCAATAATAAGTTTTTAATCAGGAACGTGAATATTGTTCTTAGGTGTTCCGTGATCAAAGAGATGGTATACTTAAATAATGTATATATTTAAAAAAAGTTACTGGCCGGTTGGCGGGGCGGCGCTCTGGCTGTTTAAAAAAAACATGAGCCGTTCGCGTCTTACTTTTACTTCTATTTCATAAACGCCATGCACAAGTAGTATAGTATGAAATCTTTAGCCATACATAAACCTTTGACATGTACCTTATCTAAGGCATAAACGTAACTTCCTAGTTTTTGCGAAGAGATGTTAAATTTTTTGCTCCGGCGTCGGGCAACGTAAAATTCGCATCGCTCATGCTCTTAGTTAAAATTAGCATCCTTTAGCGTAAAAATACGATTTTACTCCTTGTAATCTACTATATATATCTAGTAAGTGTATCTACTATATTTATTTATTTCAGTACGTGTGGAAAAATCGAAAGTTTGATATCTTGAAAAAGTCTTGGAAGTCGATCGTCAACGTGGTCCTGATTGAAGCCAAGGACTTGCCGGATGGCCCCATTGGAAATGTCTACTGCAAATTCAAGTAAGTTGGGTAAATATAAACGTCTTAACAGATTAGTGAAGTGTTCCAACTTGGGCACCAATGTTTTACAAGCTAAAGACCCAAATCAGACAAAAGTAAACATCTTCGGTCAAGATCAAGTCGCGAGTTAATATTATTTTAAATATATATATAGAACAGATCTACGTTTGGCCACCAACTCGGCTGATGGTAAGCGATGGTAACGCTGTTAGCGTTTTACTGCCAAGGCGTGCCAATACAGGTTTCAAATAAAAAAAAAATATTGCCATATTTATCAGAACTTAGTGAAAAGCAGAAATCCTAAACCACCCAGGAAACAAAAACAGTAGACACAGAACAGAAACAGAAACATTTAATTACACAAATAGAAATTATTAAATTTTGATCTAGTTTGTTTAAAGTCATAAAAAAAAATTAGTTTTGTGTCGTTGCCAATTTTTTGACCTCATCACCGAGTCATTAAAATTAATTTTAATTTACCGTTCATTTGAGTGGATTTTACCACAGCGATAATAAATGAGCGACCTTCGGTACGGTACTTTTTTTCATACCATTCATAGGTATGTAAATAGAGGTCTTATTCAGGTATTATGTGTTCGCTGACGTTTCCTCTTTAAAAAATTTAAACAATAAACACGTTGGAGGACAACTAAAAAATTAACCAATCAGCATGAAAACTGTGAGACCTCGCTCATTGGCTAATTATCTTTTATAAAAAATTACACATTTTAGGCAAGTAGGTAGGGCAATTTTTGTGTTGAAGTTTTAGTCCTAAAAATTGAGTTCAACTGAGCATAATATAAGAGGAAGCCACTTCTACCATTTTATTTTAGAAAAAAACCTAACAAAAAAGTCTATGATTCATTCAGCTATCATGTAATACATAGACGTGATGCCTGACTAGATTGCGATGTTCCATTGACAATTCACTCGCAAAATAAAACCTATACCCGGGATGAGATAGTAAACATTACAGACCCATAAAGACATATAGATAATAGTAAAAAGTCCACGACATAATATTTATGCAAATAACACAACACGTAATTTTACGAGTACAGTAAACGTCTAGCGAGCGACTGAGGGAAGTGTAGCACAGTGGCCACAATTAAATGGGACAATGCAATTATCATGATTTTTAAGTTATATTAGCAATAGTTGACAAAATAAAGGTAACCCCGGAGTCCGCATAGACAGCAAAATAAACAATAAAAAATTGGAAAATGCGGTGTCACGCCTAGTACGTAGTACATAGCTGCTCACAGTTTACCACCATTTGTCGACATGGTTTTTGCGACCTACACGACCTTTAATTACTTGTGAATTATCTCGGATATCACAATATAGTCTTCCAAACCGGTAATCAAACAACAAACTCATTAAATTCGTTGCCTATGTCCACCATTGCAAAAAACGTTCTTTACCTCCAGTGGAAATTTCTGAGTAATCCAGAAATAATGTACCACAAGAAGCAATTTTGTATTGTAAGCTTAGAATTAACGCATTGTAAAAAAAAGGAATAATCATGTGTAATAGAACGTATCCGGGTATTAAAATTTGCCAGTATATTATAACTACGAACAATATAATACCCGTAATTGCTATTGTATATTCCTTATTTTTAACAAAAAAAAATATGACGTTCATATTGTTCGTAATGAGTATTGTTCGGAAACAATTTGAACGTCAAAATTAGTGGGATGCGAAATAACTTCTATACCTACATAGCGTATCAAATTAATGTTAAAAATTCATGTTTTACGTGAGTTATACGTTAATGTAGGTTGTATTATAATGTTTACTAAAGAATCGACGTTATGGATGACGAATAACATAGCTAGTAACATAATTTTAAACCGTAGAGCGTTTTGTTTACATATTTTTTTGAATATAGATATTCCCTACCTCTTTGAATTTCTTTTTATCCACGACAAAACGGATAAAATAATGCGTTTAGGGTAAAAGTTTGGGTATATTATGTTTGTAAGTAAAATCATTATTTTATTATCTAACAGCGGGACCGATTCGAATGCGTTTTAATTATATGGAAGTAGGTCGTTCCTCGCTAGGTTTGATCAGTCTTTCCAACAGCGGCTTAAAAATTATGCGCTTTTTCCGTATTGGTCGTGGTTTTTTAAACTTGCAGTTCATATACTTGTTTCTTTACTGATCCTGATTTTCCTCAACAGGCTTGGCAACGAAGCTCACAAATCGAAACAAGTGTCAAAATCGAAGCCAACGTGGTGCGAGAGATTTAACCTTTATCTCTACGAAGACAGCTCCTTAGAAGTCACAGTCTGGCATAAAGGAAAACAAAAGAACTTTATGGGAAGGTAAGACTTTATTTCTTCTTTATTTAATTTGAGTCACTGCGAAAAGGTCATAGGTATTTTTAACAATGTGTTTACTGCGCAGATAGTCTTTCGTTTTGTCTTGCTTTTTCTTTGTCTAAGAGATGTAAACATGAAAAATAAGTGGTTTGAGTTATTGTAATAGACTACCGGACTGTTTTTTATTATTATCTTATTTAAAAAAAAACTGACATTAAATAGAGCCGAACAACGAAAACAAACATGAGAATATTAAAATTAAGGAATATTTATAAGACAGACAGACAGACAAACAGATGGATGGACGAACAGACGGACGGACAGACAGACAAAGACATTCTAGGCTTAGTAATAGGGTCCCGTTTTTACCCTTTGGGTACGGAACCCTGAAAAAGTTAAGTAGAAATGAGGCATGTCTGCCAGTACCATTAGCAGTTTGTCTTGACTTTGATTTTTTTGGCCTGTTGAAAAGGCTGAATGAAGCCCTTAAGGCCACAGCGTCTCATCTTCCGTATTGAGCAGACAAAGTATAAAAATAAAATAGATGTCATGATGACATATTATTATGTAAAACATTTCAACAATTTGTTACCTAATCTCGTTTACAGTACTAACTACAAATTAAGATAAATGGCTAAATATTCGGGGATTTATAAGCAACTCTTTAATGCAGAGCGGGACCAGACTCAATAATCACTTGACTTTGAACTTAACATCCGAACCTCCTTGCACGGCAAGAAGGGCAAAGACACCTCCATAAGAACTTGAACTACAAACGAGTTCCGAGTGTTGTTATCATTGTGTTGTTATTTAATTTTGGTTACGTCACGCATACTTTGTATAAAGTCACGGATGCTCAGATATTCGTTACTTAAATTATCGTTTTGAATTAAGTAGGTACAGCGTATTTAATTAACTTCTGGTGACCTTTTCATTGACAATGCATTTCGTTTTCATCCTGTTTTTTTCCTGTGTTGCGTGGTACCGGTGCCTTTTTTACCGAAACAGCAGTACAAGTACCGTTCTTTATCGATCATCAAATTTGACAGTTGCGGTCGTCAAATTCGATAAAATGCATTTTTTTCAGTACTCGCTGTGATCGATTCTATGGCATTTTAGCGAATTTGACGATCAATAAAGAACGGTACTTGCACTACAGAATATTTTGACAAATACATTTATGGAGTAGGTGATAGAAGACTATGGCATAACTAAATCAGTCGAAGCAAACTTTTTCCGGCCCTCACTACCTCTTCTGCTGGAACCTGATGGGACGCTGACACACCGCAGACGAGAAGGCAAACTCATTTGGTTCTCAGTTTGCAGAGTTTTCAGCCTAGAAGCTGACTTCCACTTCTGACTGACACTTCCAATACCTCGAACCTCTTCTGGTAGCACGACATGTCCAAAATTAGCATTCACTAAATGGGGCTTCGCAAACGCTTAGTAATATTTACGTGAACAAAGCCAGTGTCCCGGATGGTATTCCAGAGATAGTTCTGAAGACATATGAGCCCGAGTTTTCTCCTGTACTGACACGCCTCTTTTGTCTCTCTCTCTCTCTGTCTCTCTCTCTCTCTCTCTTGAAACTGGTAAAGTGCCGAAATCGTGGATACTTGCAAACGTGTAACCACTGCCCAGAAAAGTACTTGCACCGATCCTGCTAACTATAGGAAAATCTCAGTCACGTCAGTTCTCAGTAAGACAACAGGCTCCAAGCAAATGATCTCCTTCATGATCGCCAATACTTATTCCACGAAACCGGTCTGTTGCGGATGTTCTAACGTCACACACACTACTCACATTTAGACATAGCCCAATTCCATAAATGAGGTATGACTATGACTGCGTGGCAATGTCTAACACACACTACTAACATCTCGACAGTTTTTGCATGGATTATTTTCCTTATTTCTATTAAAAACGTTAATTAATGTTTAATCGTCACATGACCAACCTCCTTTATTCAGCGGAAGGTATTGGTATGTCATCTCACAGGTTTTCCTAGTTTGGGTACCAATGCATTTCCACTAGGAATGTAAATATGTACCTAATTGCACTATGTATTACAATCAAAGACTGTAGTACCTTTACCTAGTCTGTGATTATACTAATTACAATACTTAAGAATTACAATAATTAAGAAGAATAATTAAATAACTTTTTCATCCCATCTATTCGAAAAGGACGACTTGGATCGCCTTTAAGTGCACTTAACTCCAAGGTGGTTCTATAAGAAACTTTTAGCGGGCATCTTGAATTTGGAACATCTTAGTGTTCAGCGCCAAAGAAATCGAACGCAAATATTGTTTGAATAAAGACTGGCTGGTAAGACGGCCCATAGTCGCGCCGCCAGCTGAATAAAAAAAAAGTAATAAAATTAAAAACGTGCAATCTACAGCCCGCGTTTTCGTAAATTTTCACGGATTGTTAGAAATTCATGGTTTTGTGTAACAATACATTTTCATAATTACGAAAATGTCTTAAATGTAAATATAAGTTTTTAGTCGTTTTATTATTAAATACTATTTAATTTCAATTTAGTTGTTACTCTGTTTTAGTAAATAATAATATTACAATAAAATATGAGGCGCCTTTTATTTTCTCATAGTGGGTGATGAAAAGTAGAGTGTACCACTCGGGCGCAAAATATTTTTATAGCTCGGGCGAAGTACTTTGAATCCCTCGCTTCGCTCTGGATTCGAAAAAGCGCCCTCGCCGTAAAAGTATAATTTTGCTCCCTTAAGCTATCGAATGGCGGCTTGTGATTGGAGACTCAAAAGTCATTCATTCAATTGGCGTATTAGGATTGGCCTGCTCGAAAAAGATTATGCTGAAAATTTGACTTATTTTAATTAAAATATTATTATGTTATATAACACAACACATACATACATGGCATATTTGTAGCAAAAATAACTATGTGACTGCGTGGCGTGACTATTTTGGAAGGCTTTAACTGAAGATTCGGTTACTTGGACGACCTTATTGTATTTTGTGGTGGCACGGAACTCTCAGTGCGCCAGTCCGACTCGCGCTTGGCCGGTATATTTATCATTTGTTGCATCCCAGACAAAGAAGATGTCGTAAAGATAAAGTCACACTTAAGGCCGCGCTTTTTAAGCTATCCATTTCGCACCTTTTCAACATATTAGAAGATACAAATAACTAAGTGAGGATTAAAAAAACCATTTGGGCAATTTCCGTGTTGATATTTTATAGGATAGCGAAAAACTAGTTTTAAATCCCTTCCGCCAAAATAAAACATCAACAAACAAATACGCCGACTTCTCAAAATTTTAAGCGTTTATTGCTATTGCCAAATCAACAGCCGCTCGAACAAGAATGTTTTGTACTTATCTATGATTGGGTAAAAAACGACTGAGCCAAAGTGAATGAAATTAGTAGGACAAAACTTATAAAAAATTAGAAACAACTAGGGTTCACCAAAATTCTAGGAGTCTTACGTAGGTGATCTACGATTTATAACGTGCTTTGTCAAAAAAAACAAAAATTAAAATCGCAAGCAATCTGTAACACCTCTATGACCTCAATTAACATTAAATGTTTGTCAAAATATCTCTAAATTTCTTTGTTAGAAACAAGAAACAATAGGAGCCAGATGTCAATATGTGTTACCTTATATTTTGTATTTACGAGTACATTTGCGTTTTGTACGATCTCTGCGATTAAATACGCACTAACATGAGTTTAAACGTCATACTCAAAAGTTTAAAGTTGTTGTTAATAAAATAGCAATTTTAAAATTTTTGCATCTTTCCTATAACTACCTATTACTGCACCATAAGACCTAAACGATTAAAAGCCGTGGTTGCCTATTTGGCAAAAGCCGTGGCATCCTTTTTGGGAGATCGGTCACAGGTTTAAATCGCGCGCCCGTACCAATGAGTTCTTTAGAGTTTATGTACGGATTTTGATCATGACACGTATTTAGGTAAATACTTAGGTGCTTTTATGTTTCTTAGCTTCAAAACAAAATTTTCTTACAGGTGCGTAGTCGACCTGTCTCAGCTGGAAAAGGAGAAGACCCTTGACGTGTGGCAGGAGCTGGAGTGCGGCTACGGGTCTCTTCATATGCTGGTAACTGTCAGCGGAACAGCGCGCAGCTTGACAATGGACAACGTACCGACCACCACTGGAGCCCACGTGCCACCCCCTGCAGAAGACTTTGTATGTATTTTTCAATTACTTTTCAACTGATGACTGGTATGACGCAGTGGTGGCACATCTGTCTTATGAGCAGTAGATTCCGGGTTCGATTTTCAGCCGGACAGACGTAGAGTTGAATTTAAATACGGGAAATAATAATAATTATATCTAATACTAGCTGCGCCCTGTGGTTTCACCAGCGAGTTAAAATCGTCGTTAAGTTTTCTGAAATTTTCTGCTCAATTTTCTTTATATATCTTTCCGTAAGAACCTTCTACAAAGTATTAGAAAACAAAAAAAAAAGAATTAAATCGGTAGTCGTTCTCAAGTTATGGCGTGACCAAGGTATATAAATAGGGATTCATTTTTATATGTATAGATAGATATAATTTGTCTAAAACACAACAAATAACTTGGTATACCCACGTATTAACAATAGGTTTCCTGGTTACCTTGAGAGCGCTACACTAAATCAGGTTAATTTAGAATGTTTATTTATTATTCATGCAGAACTTGATAATAGCAAATTCACAATTTGTTATTGATGAATAGAGCAAATAAAATTATACAGGGTAAATCGGAACAGTAGTGCTAAACCAAAAGAGGTCTTTTTACTCATAATTACACACGACTTTTACTACGGGACTAACCTTCAAATAGCAAAAATCGGCATATTCATAAAAAAACACATTTATTAATTTAAAGACAAATACTCGTCACACTTGCAGTTACGCGTGTAACGAGTCATTCAACAAAAAATTACAAAAATAATTAAGAATCAGTATACAAAAACAATAAAATAAATTTTTAGTTGGGAAGTCGGAACCAAAGTCACCGACATAGCTGTTAAAATTTGCAAGTTGAAGTGGCAATGGGTAGGCCACATCGCTCCAAGAACCGATAACCGATGGGGAAGAAAGGTTCTGGAGTGGAGACAACGAACCGGAAGACGCAGCGTAGGGAGGCCTCCCACTAGATAGACCGACGACATTGTGAGAGTCGCGGGCATCCAGTGGATGCAAAAGGCAGGCTGTCGTTCAGTGTAGAGGTTAAAGGGGGAGGCCTATGTTCAACAGTGGACGTCTTTTGGCTGATGATGATGAGGTAGGAAGTAGGAATGTCAATATTTTCTAGTAACAATCATAAAATTATAACATTTAAAAATTAAAATTCAATATTATGTAAATTATGTCAGTCATTTAGATTCACTACGACGAAAGGTACGTAAGCCATTGTACAATAATCTCTTTTCGCCTTAGTGCCATCCCTGTAACTCTATAGTTACGCGGAAAGCGTGGACTAAGCTGATAATAGTCCGTTATACTTATCATTATGAACAACCTTTACTATGGAAGTTGGGACCAACCCTGAAATCGCGAAATAAAGATCAGCTGTTTCGTACATTTTACCTAGTGTCAGTGTCTATGGAGCTCTTTTGGCTTAGTACCCCCTTTCCGCTTAACCCACTATGCCTACTTTTCTATTATTCATTGCATCGCTAAACATTTTTTTGTCACTTGTTTGTCACATGCTAAGAGAGATAATCATTAAAACACACACCCATGTTATGCTAATAGCGGTATAAGTATGTAAAGGTATTTACGAATAAAAATGTAAATCCGTCCTACAAAATAGAAGGGGCTTATACAGAGCTACTGGTAATTAGTAAGCATCCTCTTAAGGGCGGCCTCAGTACATCAATACTTTTGTTATACCGACTTAAGGAAAATTCGCGAAAAATTATCAACTATTCCATACAAAAAAAATATTCACTCCCGACAAAATGCATGAAACAATTTTTTTTCTGCTAAATTCTAAAAGTCGTAAAACAAAAGTTGTTTGTTATGATGTAATGAGGCTGCCCTTAAGAGGATGCTAACTGATTTCCAATAACCTTGTATATTTGTAATCTTTTTGCACTTTTATTTGACATACTTAGTTATTATCTTTGCACGGTATCCTTTGGTTCTATTCTGTAGCATCTTTCTTCAACAGCCAAAATGTAAATTGTGGCTTTTATCCATGTATATGTTAGCATATCAAGCATATCGATCAATATGTTTGTGTCGCTCCAACCGCGCCCTAATTAAGAAAAATCTGAATTATTAATTTCATCAATCAATTTAGCTAACTTTCAAATTGTCACCTATATACGACGTACACCTAAGATAAAAATATATAACTGGCTTACAAGCTTTTATTGAAATGTTTATTAGTTTTTTAGGTAAAATCTTGACAGCTGAATTAGAACCAATTCTTCCTAGAACCGATTTTGCGGAAATTTGTCATACACTTTAGTTCGGATGACAATACAATGTGCAATACCCAAATGGCCACCATAATAATAATAAAAATTTAAAGAAACATTAATTTAAACATTTTATACCCATAATTGTAAATTTTGTACCAACAGAGCCTCTTGGTGTTTGTTGGCTTCGGCTCCACCAATGCCTAGCAAAGGTCCGGGCTAGACCCGTGAAGAAAATGAAATAAAACATTTAAATAAATAAAATTAAAAGCATTATTTTAAAAAGAACAAATAAATAAAACTATAAAAAAATAGAAACAGGTTTTTTATGTTTTTATAGGTATACCTGAAGATTGTCGCTTGTCTCGAGTTGACAGCTGGGTGCTTAGTTGATGACGTTAATTGCAAACTTTAGTGAACTATCCAATTTGCGTCACCTCATCCGTCTCATCTGTTACCTTAAATTAGAATAATTTATTCCAACTATATTATCGTGACCTCCGCTTAGTATAGTATCGCGACCTCTTGACACTGTGAGTGAAAACTGCGTGCATAGATAACGTTTTGATTAAAATCATTGGTGGTGTTTCTAAATAATTTCATAACATTTCTATAGACATCCTTCATCTAGTCCAGAAGAAGCGCATTTTTGAAGATTACAAAATGAGCGCCGGCGCTCACAACGTTTCAGTCGGTCTCTAGCCGTAGGAAATGCAACACGAAACTATTGTTACCTTTATGATAACGAAACATGAAACATCTGACAAGATTATGCCTTCGTGTGCTTTCACCGAAGTGTAAATACTCAACAAAAACCGCTATCTATTTTTTGTAACAAATGTACTGTACATGGTTATGATTCGGTGTTGAAGTATACGTCGGACGGTATTGACTCGTCCATTGTCCATTCATTTTATTTTAGTCTAAGCCTGTGACCACGTACACTAGAAAGTGTTCGAAACGTCAGGAATAAAATAACCTAAAATAGAAGCGATAAAATCCTTTAACAGTGTTTAATTTCTATACCTATTATCTTGTCCATATTTTTTGGAGGTGAAATAACCAGGAAACAGTACAAACACGTTAATAAAACAAATGCAATCAAAACAAATCCAGTCTCCAAGGATACGACCTATAAAAGATGCACGAGGAAAATGGATGCATCCTTTAAATCTTGCTGCTCAAAATGCGATCCCAGTCTTCATCTGGCCATCAGCCAAGATGTCATCAGTATTCAGAGCACAAGAAAAGTAGGTGCAAAGGTAGATCTTTATAAAATTTTACCTTATGCATCTATCCTATAATATATTCTCAGTAGGTATATAGGCACTTAGAGGCGCGTGACTCACCTTGTCAGTTCCTTGGACTCGAGAGCTCGATATCAAAACCACAAAACCGATCGTAATCCGGTTCTTTTCATTACCACCACTGGAATATTCCGTTAGATGTTCAGGAGGTAATTTCTCACGTAATTAACTCGGCTGGTAAAAACCCAGGTTACTTGAATTATGACGTAGGTGTCTTTTTATGTTCATAGGCTTTGATTATTGTTCATAGGTAATACAAAGGTTTGGGGTTTTAATTGGTTTTAAACCTCAGTGTCTTTGTGTGTATTCTATGGCATCCCAGAGAATCCCAGAGAGGGAATCTTAATGAAAAGTTATGGTAGCATTAGTGTGGAACGTTTAAAAAACTGATTAAAAAAAACATTTCTCAAAGACAAGTAGGTAACATAATAAAGACATAGGTACTTAAGGATGTTTTAGCTGTTCCCTTTTGGGTAGGTTAAATATAAGGTATATATAAAATCCTTGGACGTACTTCAATAATATTATCCTTTACTAGCTGACCCGACAGACGTTGTCCTGTCTTAGAACTGTGAAACGATCGTCGTTAGGTATTCTGAAATTTTCAAATTTTCTGAGCAATTTTCTTAATTTTCTTTTTCGAACCAACACATATAAAAACAAAGTATAAAAAAACATGAATGAAATCGGTAAAGTCGTTCTCAAGTTATGGCGTGACCAAGGTAAATAGGGGTTCATTTATATATATTTTTTTTTTTAATTTCAATTGATTCTTGTTATTTATAGTAGGTATATTCATTTTATTAATATACGTTAAATTACTAATTAGTAATTGGATGCAAAAGGCAGGCTGTCGCTCAGTGTGGAGGTTAAAGGGGGAGGCCTATGTTCAGCAGTGGACGGCTTCTGGCTGATGATGATGAGGTAGGAATGATGATTTCTGGATGATGATGATGACTAATTACTCTCAGTCTGTATGATGAAGACAAATAAGGTAATAATTTCTTAATAAAGGGTCATGTTATAAATACTTATAGGTAAAACATAAACACAATTAAAATTATACTCAAGCTATGAGGATTATCTAAGTACTCGAACAAACGACATGACATACAATGGATGAAACTTAATTATGAATATTCTCGTCACAATAATCGAAAAGTGTTAAGTTACTCCAGGGGCCTTACGGACAACAGCTAATTGCGGCACCTAATCCGCTCAGTTGGAAAATCACGCGACCGCAATCCGTATCTGGGCGCGATAAGGTTCACGTTCGCGTGATTTTCCAACTGAGCTGATTAGGTGCCGCAATTAGCTGTGGTCCGTAAGGCCCCAGTAAAAAATATACGACCGTTTAAAGGACGCACATATCACGCTTGTAAGAAATTAAATTGAATTTGCGTCAGGCATAAAAACAGGTAATAGGTATGCAGCGTGGAATAAAACTGACTGGCAAAAAATGTGGTTATTATAGATACTTAAGTAATATTTTTTGTATGAATACGCATAGGAAAGCTTCCCGTTTATTACCAGTCATGCTGATACAAAAAAAAGTAAAGTTTAGTCCTAGGTACAATGTACAAGCGTAAGTAAAATAACTTTTAAACTTTTTGTTTCACCCATGCGTAGTCTCAAACATGATTTTTATTATTCTGGGAAAGGCCAAAGACGTAAACCATGATTAAAATTAAAATATTTAATACATGTCATGTTTGCGTCACAAGACTAGAGACTCTAGAGAGGCAGTCAGGCTCAGACAAGTATTCGTAATTAGTGGGCTACCTACTCAACTTTATTGAGAATTTAGGAAAAGGCTACAAATGCTACAATTTTGTAGTCTATGAAATCTATAAAATTTTATTTGTTTATATGTGTACTTCCTGTTCCGTGATACATTTCGCTGCTCTCTCTCTCTCTCTCTTTCTCTCTCTCTCTCTCTCTCTCTCTCTCTCTTTGATCCAACCTTGATGATAACATAAGACGTCAAGACAATAATAAATAACAGTCCTCCTTAAAAAGCTTTAGTCCAAATAACAATAACAATTAAGAACTCAAGAAACCAAACAAACAAAATAAGTTGAAAACTAATACGACCTGTTTTTAAATCATCAGATCTGTCTAATACCACTTGTCGTTATTAGCCCATCAAATGCGTTTATAGAGGCCAGTATTTGATAAAAGAACTAGCTAGAGTACTTGTTTTTCGAGTTTGTCTGAGATCATAACCTGCCAGGGTTGCCAAATACGCCGATTTTTTGCCAGTTAATCCGCTTTTGGGGAACGCTGGTCCGTTTAAGCGGACGGAAAATAGAAGCAATAGTGGATTTTCACTTTGTTTGGTATATTATCGATCTTTTCATTGGGTCACGCTGCTATTTGCTCTATTTCGGATTTAGATATTTATCTAGTTCGACTATATAAACTGAGACAATTTAAACCCTTAATTAAACCACCTCTAAGGCTCTACCTACAAGCCAGCAGTTCTATCATATTTTATACTACTTCTTTAGAACCTTCTAACGTATAGTTACTTCTATAGTTAGTGCATGAAACTTTGCACAATTACAGTTATGGTATGGATCTCAATTAGAAAAGTATAAATAATATAATTATGCCTTTTAGGCTCGCTCTGCTACATGTGAAATTGTTTTTTTTTTGCCCGACCCTCTCTTGCGCGGTATCTTTGAATAGGGCTTTTGGCATGAAAGTCATTTATTTTTTTCTCGTTTGTCGAGAATGTAGAGACGTTGCCTGTAGAAGGTTGTTAATAACCCTGTAGATAATTGGCAGATGTAGAATAGTGCAGATACATAACCTTGTATTAATGGAACGACTTGTGACAGTCTCCCTGTAGAGAAACAGATGGAGAATAGTGTAAATACAAAACGATGGATTAATGGAAATACTTGTTACAGTCTTGGTACCGACTGAAAGACCTGAACGAAGTTGGACAGCTGTCAGTGACAGTGCACGGTGCACGAGGCCTCAGTGCTCTCGGCATCAGCGGCAAGGCTGACGCATACTGCGTACTGGAGCTGGGCAACTCGAGGGTGCAGACGCACATCATGTCTGGCACCTCCGAACCTATTTGGAACAAAAGCTATACCTTGTAAGTATATTATATTGACCTAAGCAAGATGGATCAGCTGTCGGTGACGCTTGCGGCATCAGCGGCTAGGCTGACGCGTGCTATGTATTGGAGTTATCTAAGTACGTGATTATTGGTATTATTGTGGAAACTGACGTTGTTTTCACACATCATCAAGTGCAAATCAAGACGGAGCTGCGCGTGCGCACACACCTTTAAAAATACCTCCGAATGCGGTTGCAACTATAGCTGGAGTAACCAATTACTAGTAAATAATTAAGTCTCACCCGGTATCCTATAAGAACCGTAATTTTTTCGGATAAAACAGTAGCCTTATTGTTCCAATGTATTCAATCCAATGTATTTATATCTCCATTCTAAATGTTATCCGAATCCTTTCAGCTCTTATAGAGTTTAGTGCGAACAAATAAACATACAAACTTTCGCAATTAAAATATTACTTAGTATGTGATGTGATAAAAACCCAAATACTACATGGTACAGCTTAGATGCATGGGCAAGGATAACAGTCTCTCCATCATGTAAAAAAAATATTCAGATCAGATTGTTTAGAGAGTCATGTTAGTCAGAAGTTAAATGAAGCTTGCGAGCCTAATTTGAGCAAGAAAGCCTATTTTAAATACCTTGTATGTACGAATACGTATCCATATTCCACATTAATATTATAATATACTTAAGTTATGTATCGTTTACTTGTCAAGTGCCAAATTACGTATTGGCAAGAACATGACATACGTGCGACTTGCAGCAGTAGCTACCACAGTGAGAACAATGTTAGTTCAGGCATTCTAGTTGCTTAGGACATAAATATTTTCAAGTTTCCTATTCATATGTAAAATAGTGTCCCTGACTTCTAGCAAAAAATCAAATTTTCAGCTCAGTAAATGACGTCACATCGACCTTAGACCTGACAGTTTACGACGAATCCTTAATCAACGAGAACCTCGGCCGGATATCCATTCCACTGCTCAGAATCGAAAATGACGAAAAAAGGTGGTATGCCTTGAAAGACCGATCGAAAAAATCAAGCGCAAAAGGAAACTGTCCTAGGATATGCCTGCAGATGTCACTAGTTTGGAACCCGGTAAGAAAACAACAAAAAACCATTAAACTTATAAAAAAAAACCCAGCTATTTCAATTCAAAAATACACTATCATCATGCGCCTATATCAGTCTACTGCTAGAGTTATGTTTATCCATAAGCATACATGTATACTAAACCTCGGCATTACTCGAAAAAAAAAACACATTTAGATATGAAAACAATTTAATACTATAGACACATGTAAATAGATCACAAAATTTAACAATTAACTAATTTTGTCATAAAACATTTGACAAGCATACGCAAAAACAAATTTACTCCATACAACACATTATCCATAATTATGTTGGCGGGTTGGGGGTCTATATTATGAACTTTTTATTTATGTCAGAGTAATATATATTCTTAGTCATAACCGTTAAAATTAACATATTGCTATTTTTATTATAATTTATGCAAACCGATTAGGCACCGATTTTAAATTCACGTTCTATCTTAGTGATTCTATATTTATATAAACCTATATTCGTAATATCGAAGGATCCGCCAATACAGGTGTCTACCGTATTGTGTTTAAAAATAAACTGGGCTAGCATAAACAAGGGCCTTACGGCTACCTGTTTGAAGCGATTCTGTTTAGGCGATGTGAAAAGTTGCGCGATCGCAAACCGTATCTCTGCGGCGTTCTCGTGATTTTTCCACTCTGCGCTGTTGTAGAGCTGTTTCGTGCCCGCGTTAAGATTTAAGGTAAAGTTGCCGTAAGGCCCTAGATTTATATATATTTTTGTCAAACCTTGCTTTTTTTACTGTACACTACATAGTACATACAGATACATGTAAAGCTAACTATTCACATGTAAACATTTGCTCTTCTGTCCGAGTAGATGTTCCGAATTCAACATTTTCACTTGCTATAAGTATTTTCATTTACGCGTGAACTAGGGATTGTTCGCTCAAATCAGAACCGCTATACGCAAAAAGACAGTTTATTGCATAATAACTAGCTGTTTCCAGCGACTCCGTACGCATAGACTTTCATATAAACTTTCAACCCCATTCGCCACCCATAATAATTCATCACTTGCGTAAAGTCCTTTCTTAGCGGATTTCTACACAAGGAATCTACTTACCACAGCTTCGTAGGTTTAGTTTTCGAGATTTCGTAATTATTGAGTGGTAAAGAGATTTCCAGATTGGCAGAAAGATTAATTTTACAGGTAAAAGCTTCGCTAAGAGTACTCAGTCCGAAGGAAGAAAAATACACCGAAAAGACGCAAAACAAATTCAGCATTCCATTGATTTATAGCAACTTGAAATTCATCAAGGATATTTTCCATGCCGTGTATTTGGGAAACGAACACTTCAAGTGAGTATTGTCATATATTTATTTATTTTCATCCTTCCAACAGTCATCTATAATATTAACTATAACTACGTCCCGCGGTATTTCCTTCAATTTTACAGTTTCCCACAACCAAGGGGTCCCTTTAGGGTAATATTTATATGAGATAACTTTGCCCACAACATACTCGGATAAAAAAATACCCTTATCTCATTTATTCCCCTTTCTTTTGTTTATTATTTATTCTTTTTTAATTCGATTCTCTCTTTTATTCAAACAGTCAACCCTGACTGACATACTGTTAGTTGGGTGACCATTATAACGTTAAAATAAAACTGCTCCCATTATCTATTCAGGTCATTGATTTACAAACACATCATGTTGGGTTGTGTCTAGAACAAAGTTTAGTAAATAAGTGTCTTAAATTTTTTTAAGGTGTATCTTAGAAATTCTGACAAACAAACAAAACCTTTGGGATTATAACAATGTCTAATTTAGTCTAAATGCACAGATTACCTAAATAAGTTACTATGCTTTTATACTACCTTTGGCTTTCGGATTTTTTGAGCGCTGACGTAAATCCATTATTTATTCAGCGTGTATAGTTTTAATACGAATTTCCGTATGATATTTATTTACGATTATGATTGTTATAGTGGTTATTAATCACTCCATAACACTCATTCTTCATTTTTGAATATCAGGAGTCAAAGCGATTCAATTTTTTTTTGTTAGTGTTTGTTTTAGTAGATTATGGCAATTTGGCTGACAGTTGTATTGTATTGTTTTTCGGTCTTTTGTATTATTTTGGTGCATCATTCTATAAATATTCATACGTATAAAGTAATATACGTAAGTATAGTTCCAAGTACCGATAGGGGGGAGTCCAACTGTCCAGGCTCCATCTATATTCAACTAGTCTATGTATGTCACGTTTACATAGTTTAACAATTTTATTCTATTGTTAGATGCGTTTATTTTTAACTTCAACTACAAATTCACTTGGTACGCTACGACTTCCAAATGTAGAACAGGGCCTTACGACTACCTACTTGTTTTAAGCGACTGTTTAGATGATTGCGAAAAGTTGCGCGACCGCAAACTGTATCTTGGTGCGATTAGGTTCACGTTTGCGTGATTTTCTGCACTGCACAGTTTCAGCGTTGTTTCGAGCCCGCGTTAAGAGGAAGCCGTAAGGCTCCAGGGCCTCATTTATAAGTAAATAACTGAAAGTGGGTATTCTCCATGTACGCCCAAATCGCTTGGATTCCATTTTTTTTAATTGTAGTTCGTGGTTTTGACGTATGTTCCTCGAATTGTACCAAAAATGGCTCAAATCAAGAGTAAACAGCAAAACAGGTTTCTTCTCATAGTTGTATTTTACGAAGTTGATATTTTTATTGGAATTTTTTTTGCTTTTTTTCTTGGGAGAGATCAAACAATAAGGAAAACCGAGAGAAAAACCCTCAGAGTCAAAGTTTGTTACAGACAAAAAATTACTTTGAAAGTCTAAGCTATTATTCTTTTTCGTCTTTGCACCCAGCACCAAATACCGTGTTTAGTGTAGGTATAGTATGACAAGTAATTATTAACTTTGCAATTGTTTTAACTTTTCCTATAGTTTACTTTTCTCTGCTCACTTTTCATATTTCCAAATTTAATTAATTTATTTTTTATTTTTTTCTACTCTCTCCTACAAAGGTGAAAGTTGACATTTCGAGATCTCGTAAAAGATAGAAGACACATTCAAGAATACAAAGATTTTTATACAACTGGGCCCAGGTTTATATGTTGGGTCATCATCATCATTTCAGCCATAGGACGTCCACTGCTGGACATAGGCCTCCCCCATCGATCTCCAAAAGGGCCGGTTGGAAGCGGTCTGTATCCAGCGTTTCCCTGCGGTTCTTTTAAGTCGTCTGTCCATCTTGTGGGTGGACGTCCTACGCTGCGCTTACCGGTCCGGTATATGTTGGTAAACCATCTCTATTATCGTCACAATCATCAGCCGACATCAGTCCACTGGACGTAAGCCTCTCTCAACGGAAAGCTGAGAATTTAGAGAAGTGACGTGCTTTGGGATAAGCTGATACCTGTACATAACACCATAAATTGTTCTAGATATCTCTTCGAGTGGGAAAAAAGAGAAGTGTCAGCGCTGGCTCTGCTCGCCTGGCTGACATTCTGGTCCATCTTCCGAATGTGGATGACGCCCATGCTGCTGATCGTGCCGTTTATATACTACTGGGTCTCAAGTCAGGGCAACAGTAAGTCTTGTTTAAAGTTATCATTACAAAATGTAATGTATGATTACTGACAGAAAATTGCAGTTTTATACACTGTGTCACTGTGTGAGATTAGTAGAATAAATGTGGCACCTTTACGTGAATACTTTGGAGAATGCCTTCAAAATCAACACCAAATATAACGACACATCTAAGCTAAACTTTTAAAATGAGACTCTAGGTAAAGTTGTTTCTCTGGTATTTATATTTGTTAGTCTTTCCTATAGCCTGTTTTTTATTGCGTTTACCTACGGCTTGGCTGTTTCTGAAGTGCGAGGGGTCTTTAGATTCATCTTCAAGTCCGGAATATTATACCTTACCTTCATTTTGCAGTCAATATCTTTGTGTTTCCTTAATAATAATATTATTTCTATTAAATAAAACAATATTTTATTAGAAAAAAATACTTGATAAACAAGGCGGTGATTTTTTATTCTTCGAATAATTTTGTACGTAATTTTTCAGGCTTAAACACACTAATTCCTGTACAAAGCTCATCAGAAGAAGAGGATATTGACGATGATTTGGAATCGACAAAGGTACGTTTTTCCTCAAATAGGACCTTACAAAAGAAAAGGAGTTGTATTTTCCGTAAACAACTCATTAAGTAAAATATTTCATAAAGTTTGAAATATAAACAAAATAACAAACAGCTATGTAAATAAAACATATTAATCATCTTCAACAGGATGAAAAGACGATAAAAACAAGACTCTACGGGCTCCAAGATCTGACGTTAACAATCAAGAATGGGATCGACTACATATGTTCGTTAATAGAAAGAATTAAAAAGTGAGTCCAAGAATATATACAGAGCTTTCCACAATAAAAGTTGATTTATAATGGTATTTACATATTATAGATTTGTATATAGATACGTACGTCGTATTTTGATCGTAAAATCTGAGGTTCCATTCTACGCAAGAATAGAACTTCTTGCCTTCCTCTTTATTTGCTGAGAACTACAATCTAGGTATCTCTAAATCTAGAGTGAATACATTTCTTATAGATCAGTGTCCTCTGCCACACGTCGCTTGAGTTGGTAGCTACACATAAATATCTATATATAAAGACAAGTATACATTGAACGGTCTAAGAACACTGACGATCAAGTCACCTTTCAAACAAAAAAAAACTTAATCAAAATAGGTTCAATCGTTTGGGAGCTACGTTGTCACAGACAATACAGACACAACTTATAACCCTATGTTTGCGTAGGGGTTAAAAAATCAAATAATGTAAGGAAATGTTTAAGCAAAGCGTATCTATTGTTTATAATTACTTTTCTTTTTCAGTTTGGCTAATTTCTCGGTTCCTTACCTGAGTTACTTAGCGATGACTGCAATGGTAGCCTTGACTGTGGCGCTGTACCTGATACCTATTAACTATTTATTTATGGCTTTTGGTAAGTCGTTCTTGAACCGTAATATCAATTTACTTTGAAATCAGGCACTTATTTTATTCTCATGTTTACCTATAAAATATGTATAGAGGCATAAATAAAGCAAAAATGGGCCTTAGAGGATGGGAGGTCTTCCTAGACGTTTTTAAATTAGACTGAAAATCTCATAAGCTGACCAACAATAATATGAACTGGCTCGCCTTGATTTTCCTTGCTGATGACTCCAGGACGTCCTGGCACTGACAAAGAACGATATGTCATCGTATGCGGCACACTACGATCTTCTTTTTGTAAGATTATTATTATAATATTTTTGAAGTTGTGGTAGCCCACCTGATCACTTGCTAGTTTTTTGAATTATAGAGTACTAGCTTCGCCCCACGGTTTTACCCGCGTAGTGATGATGATGATGAAAAATGGTGATGATTTAGCCTATGTCACTCTCTGGCTCTTAAACTATACCCATACAAAAATCAGGTTGATCCGTTGTTCCGTTGCAGCGAGAATGAGGAACAAACATCCATACATCTATACATCCATACATACAAACTTTCGCGTTTATAATATTAGTAGGATAATACTTAAAAAAGCACATTCAGCTTGTTACAATGTTAATTCAGCTACCATTGTAATTCCTATTTTAGTTATAGTATAAGTATGTATTACAAATTCTTGTTTATAGTTCTCTTGTGGCTGATAATATTTTTACGTAATATGAAGAAAATAGTAAATAACATACATCTGTTTTATTTTTTCCAGGCACCTATAAATTCCTGCGGAAATTCCTGAATCCTGATAGAGTTCCCAACAACGACATTCTAGACTTTCTATCTAGAGTGCCAGATGATAGAATATTGGTGAGTTCCCAAGTTTTTAAGGCATTTATGGTAGTATAATTTTAGAATACTTGAAATTGACTTGATAAGACGTGTTTGAAAAAGTTGAAATAATAATCAGATTAGCATGCTAAGTACCAATATTTAAGTGCGTAACTACTACGTATCGAATCTCAGAATTTAAATTTCGAAATATATTATAAAAAATTCGTATAGAGTTTGAATTTTAGGTACGCACAGTTGTAAATATTTGTATTTGCTCACAGAATTATAACGTAAATTTTCAAGCATTTAGATACGGGAGGATCTAATCCGAATCTGCCAAATAATGTGGGATATGCCCACAATTTTCGGCAGTTTAATTACGGTGTATTTTAAAACTGTGTGCATGTTTCAGTCGGTGTTGCAAGTTTTTTATTGTGTGTGTTCATATGAACAGGGTTTTGTTTTGTTATATGCATTTATCTGTAAATTTGTGAAAACATGTACCTCCCCCTCTTTATAAAATGACAGTTTTTTTTGCTGATTATAGCGGGCCACGCTTAACAGCCGCAGCTATCTCATACGAACGTTTTCAACATTTCAATTTAAAAAAACACTCATAATAAAAAAACTATCGGGCTTTATCATTAGAATAAAATAGCAAAGAAAATTTATGCAGCTATCAGAAGAAAATATGTGTAGTTTGCCATCCTTGATATTTTAGAACATTCAAAGTTTTAAAAGGTCCTTCTGAGAAGTGAGAACATTTAAATGCCAAACCAACTATTAAAATGAAATTCTTAAATATTGATTATCTACCTTGTATTAGTTTCCTGATATGTAGGTATTGCATTAAGATAATTTTTAAATCAGTTTTGGACATTTATCTTTCTGATATCAATAAAATAACTATGAACTATTACATATAACTCTATTATTATTATGACGCTTTACGCAGGTAGCTAGCGGTAGTGACGTGAGAAGGGTTAAATTTTATCAGGTCCAGATCACTATGATTTGATTTTGAACTGTATAAAATGAAATGTGTGTTTTGAAATATTGACATTGAATTAAGCCCATGTGTAGAATTCAATGAGATTATCACTTATCAAAGTATGACATGTGTCTATCATGACTTTTGAATTTGGGAATTTTATCATTACCATTTGACATTTTCCAAATACAAAAAAATATCCTTATATAAAACGTTAGTTCATAAATGCCTCGATTGTCTGCCGCTGCACAATCTACACTGTACTGAATCTGTAATCGCTGTACTATACAGGGTTACGTAGAAAGGGTGTACTAAGCCAAAAGGGGTCCATAGTACCCATCATTATGAACAACTTTTACTATGGGACCAACCCTGAAATCGCGAAAAAAGTATCATCTGTCTCAAACATTTTGTTGAGTGTGTATGATCGTTTTCCATGGAACAGCGGATTTTTATTCTAGTGGAAAATGAATTTACATAATAAATATTTCATTATATAAATGTATTAATTTGTAAGTACTTAATCAGTTTCTTATTTAATTTACAGAAACAATGGCGTGAGCTGAAAGTCCCAGAACCCAGCGTCAGCAGGTCAGGCTCGCAGAAAAGACGGTAGAAAACTGACGAGTGTCAATACGACTATCAAATGTGCCATACTCTACCACAAACACATCACTCTCTAATGTAGAATCTCTTTAAGAAATTATTTTCTGTCAAATATTAATGTACACAACTTTACATTGTAACTTGTGTACACTCAACGCAACTGATTATTTAATTCTCGTACAAATACGATTGCATTTCAAACTGATACTTTCAGTAATTTTTCTGGAAATTAATTTGTTGGTGTTTGACAAATACTTATAAATACTTATATTTATTAGGAACGTTGATGACGCCATCAAATCTGATGATATATAATATAACTATCACCTATATTGTGCCGTGTCGTTATGTTACAACTTTTCTTTGTGTATATTGTAAAAACTGATTAGTTAACATGTGATTGCTTACAAACAACAAATGAAACTGTGTATGAATTTTCATAAAGAAGTCATATTATGAAATGCACCTAAATAGTTACATAAAATATTATAATTATGGTCCGCAAATTCGAAATAAAAACAGTTTCGTGAAGAAACAATATATTTGAATGTTGTGGATTTGTCTGCTAAGTATGTGTATTTTGTTCATTTTCTCAATGTATTGAGAATCTAGAACTAAGACGTGAATGTACAGACTGTTATAACTTCGATATTAGTATATAATTATATATGTAAACATATATGATAAATATGTTATGTATTGTAATATTACTAAACATTTTTGTGTCAACCGACTTAATAATAATTTTGGTAGATATAAAAATGTTCTAACAATAGGCATGACGAATATTTTGCTAAAACTGTTCTACGATGTTCTTACGGTTCAACTATTTCCAATAACAACTTATTTGTACAAAAAAGAGTGTTATTTAAAAATTTGTTTTATGCAAAACACTGTTTTAAACAATCACGCAGTTATATTTTTAAATCGTCTTTTGTCGTCGTAACCTTTCGTTATTTGATCTTTTTCGTTGGTTTTTTAACTCATTTTGAATTTGCGTTAAAAGATAATGGCGTCTGCTTATGACTTTGACAAGAATTATATAAAATGGTGTCCGTTTTCATAATCATGACGACATTCGCTCTGATTGGCGTTTCACTTATCATGACGGATTGCTGTTTTTTTATAATATAGAAATATACCTTAATCTCTCTTTAAAACAACAGTTTTAAGAACCTTTCTACCCATTTCCTTATTCAAATCATAATTTGAGAGATTTTTGTTACTGTTATCATGCCTATTAAAATTATTTGAAAGGTTGTTCAAGTAACATTGAATACTGAACAATGTTATCTTAAGGTTGCGTTAACTTTACACTCATTAGTTGTAATCAAATTAGGTACAAACATTATTCTAATATTTTATGGGTACGAAGTTAAGGCGGGAATGGACCTCAGCTTATTTATATATTTTAATAAAAACATACTAGTAACATTTTCCGGAAACTGATTGTAAGATTATGATTAATTTTTTGTAATTTAACTAAGAAAATTATTAAAATTTGTTTTATATTTTTTTTTTACAGAAATTAATATTGCCAATGTAAATAACATGCCAAGGTTATTCAAAACCGTTTTTTTTTCATTGTTTTTTTTTTATCGCATACGTGTGTTTAGTTATTTTACAACCTAAGAAATCTTTAACTAGTTTGTTAGTATGAAAATGGCCCGATGTTTGGGCGCCGTTTAGAGGGCCAAGGGAGTAGTAATCTCTCACGAGATATGTCAGGGAATTGTAAGACTTAATGTGAAATGTGATGATTAGCTGTAATTACCTTAGTAAGTTATTAAATAAAATACAAATGCTTTTTTGACAAAAATTGGTTTTATTGAATGCAGCACTGGAAGTTCATGTTGAGCATTCCGGATCCAAGGCGAAATATATGTTAGGATTCAATTACATTATTCTTATTTTATTTATTTACTAGCGGTCCGCCCCAGCTTCGCACGGGTATAGATTATACCCTATGTCACCCGGGGATAGAGTAGCTTCCCGTCAGTGAAAGAATTTTTCAAATCGGTTCAGTAGTTTCGGAGCCTATTAAATGCAAACAAACAAACAAACAATCAAATCTTTCCTCTTTATAATATTAGTATAGATTAGAATCTGGATTTGTGTTAAGTAGCCGAACAGACGAGACGGATTTAGTTGACGGACCGCCATCTGACCAACGGGAGAGAAAGAGAACTTGACTTGTATGATATTATTATTGTATTATTTTTATTTCTATGATTTAATTCTTGAATAATAAATGTGTCTAATATTTACAATTCTTATCTTGACAATTTGAATATGGAATTACCTACTGATGTTGAAATATGATTGAATTCAATTGTATAAACTCTTTTTAAAAGTAGGGCTCTGATAAATACATACTTAAAACTAATAATTATCATTAAATAGCCACATCGTAATTAAAAATGTGTTAGACTCGTCCATGTTCTAAACACAACGGTTTTCTGTACCGGTTTTTTTAAAACTATCAATACGATGCCAAAGCTAACCAAAAGATACTAGGTAGTTAGAATGTCACGAGCGTAGCCAGGGGGTTTGGGGTTCAAAACCCCGAAATATTCAAATACATTATTATTATATTGAAATAGAGGCGAGAACGCATAACGCATTTCATGCACATTTTAGTTGTTTTGAAACTTTTTTCGCCTGTGTTTACTACCTAAGCGATTACTTATTTGTGAGTTTCATGAAAGAAGTCCCACCACACGCGGCGCTGTCATCGCGTATCTATCACCATCAGTATAATTTCTCGAACACTTTTAACAACTTTAGGACTCTTTAACGGTGGCAAAATCTCACTCCAAACACCTGACAACTACAACATGGAAATTTATATCCGCTGTTTGTTGTGGGACTTTTTTCATGAAAAGTATACTCTACATCGCCATCTTCGTCAGCTAACATTAGTCGCTGCTTGACATCGGCCTCTCCAAAGGCACGCTGCTAAGCGTTGTGGACTTTATATTTTTCTTTTCATCTTCTTCGTTCATTCAATACATAACAGAGCCTTTTAAGCTGTAAGGACGGCTACCAACGTTGATTCCGTTGACTGGCGCCGGCTCTGGCACATTTAGTTCTTTCCAATCGTTCTGTAAAAAGATAACAATTTATTGCGATAATTGTATAAAATGTTTTGTAATGCCTACTGATAGCAGCTGATTTTGGTTTGATTGGGTGTTTCAAATGAAAAAATGTTGATAAATAAGAGATTATTATTTTATCGTCGTTTACCACCAAGCGAGTTGGTGGACAAACGTGGCTCTATTCCCGATAACCATAACCGATAAAGCGCGAATCGGCCCCGCTGACCGGAGGTGTCGTACCACCACCATAGGTTACGTAAAAAGGGCTTACGAAGCCAAAAAGAGTCCTAATACCCATAATCATGAACAATTTTTATTATGAGAGCAACTCTGAAATTGCGACAAACGCCAAAGCTGTTCCATAGAAAACGGTCATTGACACTCAACAAAATGTATGGAACAGCTGATATTTTTTTCTCGATTTCACGGTGTCATAGTAAAAGTTGTTTATAATAATAAGTATGACGGACCCTTTCCGCGTAACCTTAATTGTATTTACCAAAGTTCAGGGTTCAGTTCTGTCTGGGTCATTAGCGCAAGTCCGACTCAAACTTGGTAGGATTTAATTTCTTATTTAATTTTACATGTTGTTTAGAGTTACCTAAACAACCATCAACCTATTATTGCTACCTACCTAATCAAGCATCAAACTTGATGATTTATGCAAACCTACGATATAGTTTTTACAGTATAGCAAAAATTTTACCAAAAAACGTAAAATTTATTTTGTTTGTTGAATGTTATTGGTTTCTTGCATAGGGTTTT
Organism: Agriopis marginaria; assembly: GCA_932305915.1. Lineage (NCBI taxonomy): Eukaryota > Metazoa > Arthropoda > Insecta > Lepidoptera > Geometridae > Agriopis > Agriopis marginaria. Next base: position 10,564,615 of record OW029918.1, read on the forward strand.
TGACGGAAAAGGGAAGATGGACGGGTGGCGTGGCTTAATAATATAGTCCCGCCCGTTAGCACAGAACCCTTAAAATATAACTTACCAATGAAATTGTCCTTACCAATATTTCCGTGTCCGGTATCCTAGAAATAAAATCTTCTAAATCGTTATTCAATATTTTCTCTGATCTCAGGTAGTTCCGCGAAAATTTATAAATTCCTAAAAAAGGAAATGTTATATTAAAATAATAATATTATTAAATACAATTATTATTATATCCATTCATAGGTAGAGGAGATCTTTCATTCTAAATTCTCTACCTATGTATATCCAAGGTTAACTTACCAAAAATCATCATAATGTAATTAAATGGTATCACATAAAATCCTGCAGACGCAATGATTAGCAGCATCATGGTGATGTAGCTCAGAAAAGGCACTTTAAAGCTTGCCAGACTGAAACAATAATAAAAAGGTCGTCTAGGTTTTTTCCAGTACCTATAAATATAATCTGGTAACCTGATCGACAGAATAATATGATAGTTACATTATATATACGTACAATAGTAACAACGGGATTAATTTCATGATAACAATATAGAAAAAAAAAACAAAGATGATGTTTTCAAAACTTCACAGATGCCTCTAGTAAAGTCTCCAACATTTTACTAGGGCATGTGTTGGACTTGACCGTGACTTAATTTGCTAAAAATTAAATTACAATGATACTAAGTTTTGCCCGCAGCATTGCCTGGGTTACTGCCAACAAAACATAGTATTATTATATACAGGATGTAAGGGGAACACTCTCGAAGCCAAAAGAAGGTAATTGTACTCATCATTATGAACCACTATGGGACCAACTCTGAAATCGCGAAAAAAAAATCAGTTGATCCATACATTTTGTCGAGTGTCAATGACCGTTTTCTATAGAACAGCTGATATTTTTTTCGTGATTTCATGGCTGGTCCCGTAGTAAAAGTTGTTCATTATGATGAGTACAATTACCTTCTTTTGGCTTCGAGAGTGTTCCCCTACACCCCGTATAATAAATAGGTAAGTAGTTTTAGGACAATTTTTTTTTTCGTTTATCGTATTTTTCTGTTATTTATAAACAACTATGCAAAATATGTTGTGCAACTATGTGATGGAATAGCTGAAGTATGACAATTTCTGGTACTTACTTATAAAGTTTCTCTGTTAATGAAGCTATGTAATCAACACTATTTGTAATAGTCAACGTCATTTCTGGAAGCTCTTGTAATCTGTCTGTTAAGCTTTTCTCCATTTTCACTCTATCGAGGATTCCCTTTGTTTCTTTGTCTGGAGTGTCTATTACACCGTAATTTCTCATAAACGATTTCTCTGAAAGAAAAAAAAACTATCGTTTTATCTGATTAGATTCATCATCTGCAATTAATTCCTGATTTCTCATGAAATCCGGAAGATCATCATCCATCATCATCATCATCCAAGCAAGGCAACAGCTCTATTTCTCGCCGTCTATACTACCGAATGCAGCAACTGTGCCATCGGTATTGGAAGGTGCTAGCTTGGCTATGTAGATGCCCGCAGGGGGGAAATGCACAATACACACCGATATGTCAGTGCAAGTCTTTTCGACCACATTTCGAACAAAAAAAAACACTTTTATTGTGCGACCAGCTAGTCTGTGGAATGCCTAACTGGTTGTTTCCCGATAGTTACAATCTAGGTGTTGTCAAGTCGCGAGTGAATCTGTTTCTTCTGGGTATGCGTGCTCTATCGTAGACAGCATCATCGCTTAACACGAGGCACGGCGGCGGTCAAACGCAAGCGATTATACAATTAAAAAAAATACCTGAGAAATAATTCTAGATATAATTATGATCCTTTTACACCATGAGATAGCAGGGATATCAGGGGTATCATCATCATCCAGTAAACGTCTACTGCTAAACAACGGCCTCCCTCTTAGACAGAGGTGTTACCTTAATCTCTACGCTTGGCAGGTGGCTTGGGGATCGTAGTACGTTCACTGTGTACTAATAGGATGCTGCTGCCCATCCTCCGGTGGTTCTGGTCGCAGTTTTAGGACATACCGGGGTCCATACAGGGGTATGATTTGCATATATATAGTGGATACAATGGCAGTCAAACGCAAACCTATTTATAGATATAAAAAAAAACTAGAATGATTCATTTACATTTACCACCATTACACCATAGACAATTTTACATGTTCTACTCTTAGCCTCACTTGCTCATCTTGCTATCAGCTGTAACTCTGCATCTTGCTCAGGGACAAATGCACGAGTGAATCGGTTTCTACTAGGCAAGCGTGCTCCAACGTAGACCACATCATCGCTTAACATCAGGCGAGATGGTGCTCAAACGCAAGCCTATATTTTTTTTTACTATCTGACCAGTGGCACCTTATTACATTTTCTAATACCCGGTTTCCAGTCTAGAACCCGTGTACTCCGGTGATTGTTAGTTTAGAGATGGTGGTCAAACGCAAGCCATATTTTTTTTACTATCTGACCAGTGTGCACCCTATTACATTTGCCAATACGCAGTTTCCCGTCTAGAACCTGTGTACTCCGGTGATTGTTAGTTTGGGTAATTAATCAGTAGTTCATTAAATAAATCTTACGGTAATGTCGATTGGTTATCCAAAAGTAACAGAATGGTGTCAACAATAGTAAAGGAGCAGTCCACAGTTTGAAATGGTACCAGAAAAGCAACCAGGAGATAAGAACTGCAAATGACAACTCTTGGTTTTCCCACTCGAAAAGGCGCCTGAAAATAATACAGAGGACTTATTATAGAAGTTTACGAATATTTTCAGATGAACGGTTGCGGATGCCAGAACTGATGGGTTCAACGCGATCATACGAAAGAGAATCTTTTCGCTGCTAAGTCGGGTCAGGGCCAGTCATAATAGGGTATTAACGACGATCACAGATAAATATGATTGTCATATTCTACAACACTGGGTTAAAACCATTATTTAATTTTTAGTTATACCTACCGTAATTATTATTGTTTTTATTTTATAATTTTTCATTTATTGTTTCCAATACAGTTAGGCCTGCTTTAATTTGTCAATAGCTGTACCTACCTGTTTTCTGAAATGTGCTATGTAAACTACCTACTATGGATCTTGTATCTGCAATAAAGATTTATTATTATTATTATTTATTATAAATAGAAGAACATGAAAATTTGTAAAAAAAACATAAATTTACATTTATTCAGATTCAGATTCAGATTTTATTTATTGTTCAACTGTGTTACATGTCAGGTCTTAATTAATGTTATTGAGACATTTTAAAACATTCCTAAGAGTACATCTATAATAATAATTATGATAAAAATTTAATAATATAGTCTACTTCAATGCCAGAAGGTTTCAGTCATGTGACGTTTCTATTATGTACGTTATACGTACGTCTAGTATGTAGTGTGTACGTTTTCCCATTCATTCCTATTCCTATCATTTGTCATAATTTGGTTCGCTCCCTATTATTTCCATCTTCTTTCACAGTCTACACATATCTTCAATACTTCTTTTTTTTTTGAGACTACAACACATATCCATGTATATAAATATATGACACGCGTTGATGTTTTCGGGCTCCGTTCAAAAGACATCAACGCGTGTACCGTTTTCCTCCAAATCACTAAACGGAAGGATACGTCCTGGGACTTGCTGATATCTTTTGAATCCCTCCAAATTAAATTGTCATCAAAATTTACCCTTTGATCAAGTGGACTTCCGACAGGACATTAGCTTAGGTAGGTTTATTCGGCATAAATAAATAAATATTCAGGATATTTTGTACACGTTTATCAGACCCCAAACTAAGCAAAGCTTGCACTATGGCTGAGAGACTGAGTTAAGTATAAATATGTTTTTTTATATATACTTAAATAGATAATAATGCTTAGATATAAAACAAACACAAATTTTCATCACATGAATGTTTGTCCTAGTTGGGAATGGAACCCAAGCCAGTACAAATTGAGCCAACGGGGCTTCAAACGTTACTGTACGTTACTATACGTTGTATTTAGTTAGTATTTATTGTAGGATTTCGCCAAAATCGTGATCACATCACAGAGTTTGCATACTTACACCCGGTTTCTGAAAACCAAATAATAATTAACTAACATATTGTTAAATCTCATTTCAACTGACGTGATTGGTTGAACGATAAATAAACGTCCAATTAAGTCACTTGACATGTGTTTTGACAATAGTTTAAATTGAACAGGCTATCAGAAACTGGGTGTCAGAGGTAGAATCAAACGTCACTACAAAAGACATCAACGCGTACATTTGTATATCTCACATGCATAACCTGCAGACCACCCAAAGCAGGTAGTTTATTTAGTGTTAATTCGTCTTATATGTTTATTTGTAGACGATTCACGTCCAAACTACGTATTTTATTAAACGCAATCCGCCTTATTACAAAAAAGTCCATCAGTCCAGGTTTAAACCAGGACTAAAAAGTCCGAGTTTGTTACGGTACTAAGGGATTAAAACTTGACCTTATTACAAATCTTCGACTAATCGAGGACCAGCTGATACCAAAGATAGTCCATGGTTTCAATATTAGCCACAGATAAGAAACAAAAATTTAAATCATTCATTCGTTCCTGCAGGTTTAAAACACACTTCAAAAGCTTAAATAATTATTTATTAATGCAATTTAAGATATTTAGCTATTTTAAATTGCTGTTTGTTTAGGTTTCAATCTATTAAACAAGCATAACTTATTATTTTGAGCACTTTTCAAATTCATGGCATAATACGATCACGTGCGACGCCAAAATCCTAGCGTAGAAAAAAGCTATGCGCCTGTCCCGCGTAATTCGAGGCGTTCAGATAAATATTTGTAATTATCCAAAGACATTAAGTAGTTCAATGAAATCTTTGTAATTACGGTGGGAAAATTAGCAATGTTCTTAAATTTTCTCATAGCTTCCTCCTGTTCATTTAATGTAGCTCGCAATTTTATAATTATCTATGAAATGGAACATCCCTTGCCATAATACCCGCTACATTTTTGCAAGTTTTACTGACTGGTTGAGATACACTATGCAAATCGGCTGTAATATCTTGAATATACGAAGAAAACAATAATTTAATGCATCAGTGTATATTTTTTACTTTTTGCGTAAGTACCTACCTATAGCTATATTGTAATCTACCAAGGTTATAAACAAGCACTTAATTCATGGCGAGCCCAGTTGCATAAAGCGCAAGCCACTTGAACTTCAGGGCTTAATGGGCTTCCTCTAGGATCGTGGACCAGATCCTCACGTAAAACATGCACTATTTTTGGGCCAAAGCGTTTTGTGAACCTATATTTATATCTTAATTCTTCGTCACTCAATTCGAAAGGATTCACACGATGACGAGGTCTATCAGATCGCCGCGATGCCTCCAGCATGTCCAAATCTTCTGATTTCATCATGTCAATCGTGTTTAAATCCATTTTAAACGATATGTAAATAATAAAAACACTAAATAAAATAATTATAACCAAATTCTATTAGTACCGAAGTTAGTCCATAGTTAAACTAGGGGTCTCGGCGGTCTAACTTTAGTACCATAGACAATCCGTGGTTTAGAGAAAAACTTCGTTTTATAATAACGTTTATTTTAGTCCATGGTAAAACCTGGTACTAATCCCAGTACTAAAGTTAAACCGTGTTTTGTAATAAGACGGAATAAGTTTACCTCCTTCCTGTTTTTGTTGTTTTCTTGTAGCTAAACCTTATCGGATACAATAGAAATACGAATGCCTACAGTAAAATTACTAATCAACAATATTTCAGAAGTACCAAGGCCATACTTTGTATTTCATAATTAGATTATAATTGCTCGTTACAGATTAAAACAACGCACTATTTCGAAATCACTTGTAATATGTATTTATCTTTTTAATATTGATTAGCTATATTGTCTTTTTACGAGTCTAGTGCACGTGCCTGATAAGGAGTAAAGACATTGACAAACTAAAACTACAGGTATCGCAGATTAATATTCATCAAGGCTTCTTAGTTCTGGTTGAACTAGCACGTTTGTTATTATTTATTCAGGAAAAAATCAAATACTAATATTGTGAAACGAGTACGTTGAAAACAAAAGAAACTCTTTCATGATGTTATGAAATCAGCTGTATGTTCGTCATTTCATTATATTTAATTTTATTGATGTGAAACATCCCACCCAGGTGATCAAAGTGGACCCTATTGGCGCGCCTTGGCAGTAAAACCAACTCGTATGCCGTGGCGGCAAACGATATGACTCTCTCTTATGCCGTCATGTTTCACATCAGCTGCCGGCCGTCCCATGTTTTTAAAATGGTAAAACATTTAGAAACAACTTACAATAAGCCCTTATAAAGGTATTTTAAGGGTTAAATTTGATTTAGCCAGATCTAATCATCGGGAAAACTCGAATAATCACAAAAGACCGCGTTTCGAGAAAAAATATTCTAGTATGAGCCAATAGGGAATATGCATGTGTTTTTTTTATATTTTTAATCAACTGTTAACATCGTTATATCATAGTAAAAAATATAATTACAGTTGGAAATGCTCAAATTATTTTTTAAAAAAATATTAAAAACGTCGAATAAATTTGAGCTGTATGAACGCCACAATTTTTCGCGGGCTTTGGATGACGTCATAAGCCACGCTCTGTGTTTATTTACTATAGAAAATACAGTTATTTCACACAGATTTTCAGTTTTATAGATATTCAGACCATGGAAGAAGCTAAAAATACCGGACAAGTACGAGTAGGACTCGTGCTCTGAGGATTCCGTTGGAAGGAAACGTCTAGAGAGCACGAGTCCAAAAAAATAACTAGCAAAAGTTGAAATATTGAAAGACAAACTTAACTTTGTAGTTGACAATAAGGTTCTTCGATACATAACAACTACAAAATGTAAGTTTGTAATAGCAAAATAATTATTTTTAAATGATATAACTTCAAATTTGTAATTTTCAGATTTATTCCTATATATGTGCTATAAGACCTTGCTTTTTGCCAAATTTCATGATTCTAGGTCAACGGGAAGTACCCTATAGGTTTTGATTTCCCTGTGAAATCGCAAAATATGCGACATAAACGTTCATATCTTTTGATTGCGTTGACTTACAAATTTAATTTTTTTACAGCCGAAAGAAACCGTAAACCCAAGTATTTAGTATAAATTTTAACTTGATACCTTTACGCGTTCTTGAGAAAAAGGGTCTTGGCAGACGGACAGACACATAGACGGACAGACAGACGGACAGACGGACAACGAAGTGATCCTATAAGGGTTCCGTTTTTTCCTTTTGAGGTACGGAACCCTAAAAACAATTTTATTGGTATTGTCTTGTGCCAAAGTGTACAAACACTACTAGAAATACACCCGATAAGTGTTTTTTTCCCCATTCCAAGAGATGCGAAAATACGTAAACAATGGTCTAAGGTTATGAGAAGAGATGAAATATCTCCAACATCATGTTTGCATTGTTGTGTAATTCATATGTTATATTTTGATAGCATGGTGTGATTTAGTCAGAAGTGTGCTTTGTTCCTATTTAATATTATGCACTCTGTACCAGTGCCGGTTTTAGCACTACCAGCGCCCTAAGCGAGACTTCTACGGTGCCTACTTTGACAAAACCAGTCTCAGTCATCGTCCTAAAGATTCCTAGTTTCACGAGAATGCTAAAATTACACTATCTAATGGAAAACAATTACAGAAACTCAACATAAAACTATTTTTCTATCAAACACTACTAAAATTGTATGAATATCGACGCCGATAAAGAAGATGTTGTGGCTTTTGACGTCACGTTTCGTTTCGACCAATGGTGAAGCGTTTCGCAAATTTGAATTTCCCTCTTATATTTTGCACTTTTTAATTAATATTTTAAGCAATTATAATACAACTAAATAAAAAAATATTTTATAGAATGTAAAGTCAGAACAATAAAGATTCGGAAAAAAATTGTTTCAACGATATTTAAACCACATGCATATTCCCTATTAAAGAACGCCCACCGTAACCATCGTGAAATTACAATTATTTTTGTCTGTAAATTCTGGCATAATCTCTGTGCATTCGCCTCTTTTTAGTTTTATGCGTAATCAAAACTCTTTGCACGTTAAGGGTCATGTAAGAAATTGTCAATTTGATATATTTTAATATGACACAGTAAAATGGTAACAAGTGATTTTTATTTCTCGTGTCATTTTATTCCGTCAAATTACAAGATATCGAATCAAACATTTCTTTGTTTGTAATGTTAGGATAGACACCATGACATGATTTTGTTACTTTTTGGAAATTCACACTCATTGATTTATATCTTCAATAATGTGAAAATGTGCGAGCGAGAGAGCTGCAGAGGGTATATAGGACCCTTAAACTATTGTATGCACTTACGAGATATTGGAGGAGACGAAATTTGGTAGACAGACATCTAGGGGAAGGATCAAATTTTCATTTGAGTGGTTTTTTAAATAATGAGCCAATTAATTACCATGTTTGAGAAAGCACACTAACATGCTCTAGACTGGGTAAACCAGAATATGCTTCAGACATCTGGAAGCAACCAAATAGAAAATATTTATGTGTAGATTACTCACTTGTAGTTTTCATTGATTTTGGCGAGAAACACAAACAAATCTCGTGTAAATTCCATGTTTTTGTAGACAAGCGATAGGTCAAACTTCTGTGGCTTTTTTAAGTATTTCACTTCACGCGGCTGAAACACTCTGAGAGACGCCTTTACCTATAATAACAAGCATAGCTGGGCATTAGCTCGTTAATCCGTTAATCGTTAATTAACGAAGTTAACATTTTGATTAACGGATTAACTTTGAAGTTAACTTTTAAAAATGTTAACGGATACGTTAACTTCCGTTAATATGCAGAAGTCCGTTAATCGTTAATCCAATGCCTAATAGTTACCCGACAAGTGCCGGGCGGCTAGTGGCAGCGAGTGAAACAAAAACAAAACCAGATATATTTTGCCGGCGCGTGCGAGTGAGAAAGAAAACTGCGAAGAGATTTGTTTCGTTTGATCATTTCATTACTTAGCACCGGTGCTTAGAGTGACGAGTGTTTTGTTTGTTTGATTGTTGTTGTTGTATTATAAAGACATTTTAACACCAAAACGAGCCTCGCTTTCAGACGAGAACTTCAACATGTTAATGTTCATGAAAGGGAATAGCATACCTTATGCCCGACGATTAAATTACACATTTGAATTATACAAGTATTTTGTTTTGTTCCTAACCTGTTAACTTCCAGAACCTAAGCAAACAGAAGTTCACTAACGCAACGATATAAAGATGCAATTTTACACATATTAACGGATTAACGATTAACGTTAACCTGCGTTAATTCTTCCGAAATGTAACGCTTTAACGTTTAACGAAGCTAACTTTTTTTGTAGCGGATTAACGATTAACGAAGTTAACTATTTGATTAACGGTGCCCAGCTATGATAACAAGTATAAATCAGATTTTCATGAATCTTATCTAAGAAAACTTTCGATCAAGTCAATTTTCAAACAAAAAAACTAAATATAATTCGGTTCAGCCGTTTGGGAACTACCACAGGAAAGATATTTTTTTTAACATTTAATTATTTTTTTCCTTTTCTGTGGGAACTACGATGCCACAGACAGATACACACTTTAAACTTATAATATCCCTCTTTTTGTATTAAGCAAGCAATATTAAAATTTTAAACGTCATAAAAACGTCATCATGATCAAAATACTCCTTCATATTGTAGAACACTTAGTTCATTAAATAATATTTTAATGCAAGTGACTTAAGGCGAGGTTTTACCACTTTCAAGCAACGCTTATTACTACAGGTGGCTTGGTTTGAATGGAGTCTCATTTAGCGGAGCAAAATCATGGCGCTTACACACAGTCGTGCGTTTCGCTGTTTTTATTTTTGAGGTTTTTCTCATATTTTTCGAAAAGTATAGTTTTAATGTAAAATGTACCTTTGCGGTTTCCTTTATAATTATGAAATCTGTATATTAAGATATCGCAGATATAATTAAATAAATATATAGGCATTTTAATGAATCCAAAAAAGAACAGGGAGAAAAGTGTAAATAAATGTTACTTTCATATTTTTTTCTATCGACCCAAATGTCGAATCATGTTTCTACGGTGATTCCTAGATAATCACACAATTTTGATATGACACCGTTTATAATCTTCTAATTTTTATTTTTAAGCTAAGCATGGAAGTAGACACACTTAAACTAGAGTGACCAATATTGCTAAAAGTCGGAAAAGAAGGCCTTATATGTCTTAAATGTTTCAGTTTCTGTAGAAAAATAAATTTCATTTTTAATTATCTGCACAGGATATTTGTAGGTGTTGAATACTCACTGGATTCCAAAAGAGCGACATTTCCAACAGTACCCTCGGGCAGTTTCCTTTGGCGCTACTTCTATTGCTCTTATCCTTCAGAGCGTACCACTTCATGTCTCCGTTCCTTATCTTCAGCAACGGTATGGATATCCTGCCCAGAGACTCGTTGTGGAGAGAAGTCATCAACGAGCTGTCATACACCTTCAGATCTAGGGTTGACGTGACGTCATATACATTACTAAAACGAAAATAAAAATATTAGTAAGAACAAGACCAAAATGCTGACGTTTTTCTGGCACAACATTAGCATTGTCATTCAGCGTGGTAATGCCGCTAGCATTCCGGGTACGCTGCCAACTAGAGGGCTCGAGCTTTTGGATATCGGTCTCGGTCTATGGGCAGTCCAACCATTTTTGTATATTAGGCCAATTAGTTTTAGTTTTTAGTGTTAGTTTAAATTTTGTTTAGTTATTATAAGAAAACATCACATTACTAGCTTCACTACATGCACGGTCCACCTAAAATTAATGTTTTTACAACCTCTTATATCCCAAACGTCTTGACTGATTTTGATAGATTTGTCTTCATGGCTAGATTATCGTATAATATTTTACAGTCGGGTAATTAGTTTTTTTTTAATAATATACTTTTATGTTTATTTATTTATTATTATTTTATTTATTTATTTAAAAACACATTGTACGTTACATTTCGAGTTAGTAAGTTGTCTTAAAACCTATGTTAGATTCATCCAGACTACTGGTTCTCGGTATAGTATATATTGTATTTGTTTTTACTAAAGGGTACGAACGTATTTGTGATGCCTCTGGTGTCACGAATATCCATAGGCGACGGTGACTGCTTACCATCAGGCGGCCCGACTGCTAGTTAGCCACATGTAGCATTAAAAAACTTGTTTGTACTTACAATCATCATCATCATCATCATTTCAGCCATAGGACGTCCACTGCTGGACATAGGCCTCCCCCATCGATCTCCAAAAGGGCCGGGTACTTACAATACAAAACTCTTATTCCAAGTGGGTTCAGAGCCGCCGCGCACGCTGTGCGTCCTGACCCTCTCGTTATCCACCTCCAGCGAGCAGTAGGCGCTGGGCCTTCCGCTGAGACCCTTCGCAGAGACCACCTTCACAAACAGCTGGCCTACTAACTTCCAGTTTGTGTTTGGGTTGAAAATAGCCTGTGGGCAAAGTAATAGTAGATTGTAACATAAGGGCGCAAAATAATACTTTTACGGCGAGGGCGCTTTTTTTAATCCAGAGAGAGTAGTATTGCTAGAGTTCTTTAGTAGAATCCCGAACGTAGCGAGGGATTCAAAGTACGTCGCCCGAGCCAAAAAATATTTTGCGCCCGAGTGTATCACTCGGGCATGTACTTTTCATCACCCACTATGAGAAATTAAAAGGCGCCTCATATTTTATTGTAATATTATTATTTCCTAAAACATAGAGTAACAACTAAATTGAAATTAAATAGTATCTAATAATAAAACAACTAAAAACTTATATTTACATTTGAGATATTTTCGCAATTATGAAAATTTATTGTTACACAAAACCATGAATTTCTAACAATCCGTGAAAATTTACGAAAACGCGGCCTGTAGTTCGCGCGTTTTTAATTTGATTTCTTTTTTTTATTCAGTTGGCGGCGCGACTATGGGCCGCCATCTGCCGCCATATTCAAACAATATTTGCGTTCGATTTCTTTGGCGCTGAACACTAAGATGTTCAAAAAATCCAAATTCAAAAAGTGCGCTGCAAAGATAATTGCGGCGCACTTTTTGAATTTGGAAATTTATAAATTAAGGTGGTTCGTTGCACAAATGGCGGGAAATTCAAATTTCAAACAGTTTTCTTGTCCTTGTAGCTAGGCCGGGTAATTATTGTAAACAACCATGATGTTTGTGCAGATTGATTATTATTCTTTACAAAATCATGTAAAGCTATTTATCTCTAATGCCCATTATTACTTACATTTGTGAATAAACAAATTTTTGCTGTTTCAAACGGTTTATTCACAAATGTAAGTAATACGGTGCGTTACTGTTAAAAAATTGTACATTATAATGTAAAGAACAGCCAACATTTTGCGCAAAAACTGAGTTATTTAAAAATAATTACCTGGCCTGGCTACTAGGACCAAAAAACTGTTTAAAATTTAAATTTCCCGCCATAGATGAATCGAGCCACCTTAAAAACACATTACTTCCCGCTAAAAGTTTTTCATAGAAAACACCGCCTTTGGGTGCTCTTAAAGACGAACCAAGTCGTCCTTTTCGAATAGATGGGATGAAAAGCTTATTTGTGATTTCACTTATTGTTCTAATTATAAAAAGTTCTAAAGGTCAAAAATCAAAATACATTTCATTCATTCAAAAATCAGCTGTGCCGTACATTTTATCGAGTGTCAATGACCGGTTTCTATGGAACAGCAGATATTTTTTTCGCAATTTCAGGGTTGGTGCCATAGTAAAAGTTGTTCATAATTATAAGTACAATGACCTTCTTTCGGCTTAGTATACCCTTGACTGCGGGACGCCGTTAGTTTACATACATGCTTGTTCTCCAGTTGAACTTCTTCCGATTCATCTATATCGACGTCCTTCCGCCTACTGACGTTGCAAATGGTTATCGACAGGTGTACTACTCCATATCCATCGTCTAACTGCTGCCAGATCTCGTGAGTTCGCTCTTTCTCCAACTGTGATAAATCTAACACTGCACTGCAACACATAAAACCATCATAAAACATTTTTCGCTAGCCAATGTTATCCCGGGTGACGGCCCAAGCCCCTTTATTATACTACTCTTTGGCCCAAGCCGCCTTTGCACTAGTTACTCCAAAACAAGTTAGGCCAAACGTCATTTATCTGCGTTTGCCAACTGTCCGATCACGATGTCGAGACCGTTTGAGGTCAACAACAATAGCATTTTTTTATTTTTTTACTCTGTGTTTTTTAAATTAGATTTTGCTCACGCTCTCGGTCTCTCTACAGTAGAGAAAGGGGTACCTACAATAGTTCAAAATAATGTAAGAATGCAAAGCAGAGCAGTGCAGACTACAAAAATGCACAAACCTGCCCATGAAGGTTTTTTGCTTCCCCTTGTCCCACAGGGAAACGCTGAGTATGTGGTCTTTGAAGAGGTGGAGTTGAAACCGTTCCCGCCACATTGGCTGAAGCAAGTTCTGGACCGTTTTGGACTTTAATGTTTGTGAACCCAACCTAAAAACAAATTGTAACTTCTAAACTATATACATTAAAACACCAACTTTTGTGAAATCAATTACTCGTGCTTACCGTATTTTACAGTATACTCCGTGAGACATTCCATCGGTCGGTGAGTTCGGAAGCCCCTTTGCCTCCACCAAGACTATGCTCACCAACGTCCCCCATCCTCCTGGTGATTTCTTTACTGGAGATTCCAACTTTTCACTCTAAGAAAAAAATTAGCTTAAAACATTTGTCAATTAATCGATAACATTTCAATGAGGCTATTGTTTTTTTTTTTGTAAGTAGCGTTTCCAGTGAAAGTACAGGGCATACAGGCGAAGTCCACCACTAGAAAAAGTTTCTATGTATCTTATTGTTAAAAACAATCCACGTACGAAATCTCATCATCACCGTTTCAGCTATAGAACGTCCACTGCTGGACTTAGGCCTCCCCCATCGATCTCCAAAAGGGTTAGTTGGAAGCGGCCAACACTCAGCGCATCCCTACGGTCTCTTTTAGGTCGTCTGTCCACAGGAGTATCTACTTACTTGAGGCTATGTACATAGCTAAACGAAAACCGTAAATTCTGATATTTTTTTCTGGGTTTTTCAAAGTAATACTATACCTACAGTAAAACTTTAAATGGAAATATTTTTGTTCTGAATTTTACAGTGTTATTGCAGCTGTCAGAGTTAGAACTTGAACCGAAATCAAGTCGGTTATAAATTGGTTACTACAAAAGTAAGTAAGTTACCTTTTTTTTTGAGAGGGAAATCTTCCAAAGGTACTTGGCTCCATTGGAGTGCAGCCAGGTTAGTGCTTGACAAGAGGGCTCTGGAATCTCCGGAGGAACGCACCGGAGACCTCAGCACTGCGCTACGATTCCTCCCGAAACAACTGAGTGTTGTCTTGGCCCCTCCGCCCGTGACAACGTTGGTCACACAACATTATCGTTCTCTCCCGGGGCTCACTTAAGTGGATGGTTAGAGCCCCAACTTTGACCATCCCAAGCCCAAGTCTAGGTAACTAATATACTGAATTTCATACCAACCTTTTCAGCTTTACTCAAAAAAAGAGCTGTAGTCTCACTTTTGGACAAGTCAGTTGCGCTTTCACTAGTCGGACTGGCAGGGATCGAAGGGCTCGTTGGTGATACGGGACTGGAGTCAAACACTGCACTGCCCCTCTTCCTGATTGGACTCACGAGATTTACCAACGAACTGGGGCGCCATCTACAATAGTTTTTCAATACATAATACCTACTTTATGAAGTATGTAAACTTATGAAAAATATTTTTTCACACCACCTGCTCGACAATGTCCAATTAGGTACATATCATGCAACCTCAACGTAAAGTAAAGCATTATCTCTTAAGGGATATAATTTTGTATGAAACTTATTGAAACGTTCACCAAGTGAAGCTTGGTGAAGTTCTACCTAGCAGTGGGTAGGAGTTTCAAAAGAAAGAGTTTAAGATAGTATAAGTTAAAATTTAATAAAGTAAGAATGAATTTACAGGAGACTGAGGGTCGTGTGAACTCGGAAGGTGATGGCGATAAAAAAACGTGTTGGTCCCTTGTTTTGAGACTTAGCTTGAAGAGCTGGGGCGCCGATCGCCGCGTGGCTCGACGCGGCTCGTGGCACGTAGGATGTCAGCAGGCAGCGCAGCGACGAGAGGCTTCGTGAGCTTTTCAGGCGTGACCGGAGTGCGGTCTGCGCGTAGTAGTTCCCGAAGTTTGTGCGTGGCCGGAGTACGACCGACGTAGTAGTAGGGAAGTAAACGTAGCGTCACGACAGCGTGGCGACTCGTACGTGGTCGGAGAATTGGCGTAGAGGGTAGGAGCCTGAAATGCGTCGAAGAAACTACGCATGAGGATCAGTACTCAAGAGCCGCACGGCCACGTCGTGTGAGACCCCGAAGATAACGGCAGATCGGACTAGGCCCCGCCTCACATGACGTGGTACCGGCGTTAAAACACAGTTTTTGATCGGAAGGATCCAAGATTACAGAATGCTTTAAGAGCTTAGAACACAATTATATTATAATGTAAGTACGGCGCGCGTCCACATCCGCAGATAGTACGGATACGAAACGCACTTGCACTGCGTTTTAGAACACAAGTGGCCTGATGATAATTCAATTGACAAATAACGATTAGCATTATTTGTCGAGACAGATTTCACAATTAACACATTTAAAAGGCATCTCACGGAAATAACTTACCCGATTGAAGACGGGCTAACCAGTTGATTGTAAGATTTGATTGTAAGGTTAAGTTCTGAGCGACTTTTTCACTGCAGTCAACTGCGCGTATGACCCAGTTTTTATTTCGAGTCCTATATATAGCCTATTCCTTCTAGAAAGAATTCGATATTTATATACCCGAATCTTTTTAAAATGTAGTTTTTTACACAATTTCCTTTGTCTTAGAACAATGTTGTTTTTTGCATAGCGGAATGAAACTGACTGACATTACGTCAATCACCTTCATTCTGTCAACAATGTTTATGTCATAGTAGTGACCTTTTTTATTCGTTAAGTTTGGCTTCTAGCGTATGTGCCATTTGCCATGAATTTGGGAGTAGGTAACGATCATGGAACGTTACATACCCCCTTTTTCAGTTAAGAATTTTTGCTCAAGAAAATTCGCTGACCTCTCTAGCATCCTAGTTATAATTTACACCTTCCCCGTCCAGGGTTGAGTCTAATATGTTAACATTAAGTAGGCTCGAGTGTAAAATTAATGTAATCAGGATGCTATGGTCTGAAGTTCCCAATAAGACTTGTGGCGTACTGTGAAGAGTCCGGTATCGCTGTATAAATGCTTTAGTGGCACCTATACAGACGGCAAGAATACCGGTGGGTTCTCCATTTTGCTGTTAAGAATGTTAGATACAATACTTAAAAGCAGCAAAATAAAAGAAAAGCTAACAAAATAAGGAACTATTTTGCTAGTTAGTACGTCAAAGAGAGTAAGTAGTGGTATACAAGTTTTGGACCAAGAGATTGTAGGTAGCGATTGTAGTCTAGGTGACTAGTGAAGTTATTAAGGTATCGATAGAGTTAACTATAAGTAAACTTTAATTGTTTAGTTTGCTATAGCTATATTGACGACTGACTTGAATTACCTAGTATACAAAAGATTATTTTAATTAATATTCGTGTTTTGGGCTTTTTTTTATGGAGTTCACGAGTACCGCTCCTAGCAATTTAGAGGCTTTTTTTTAAAGAGTTTGCAATAACCGCTCTTAGTGTGAAGGCTTTCAGTTTTAGAGTACACTAACCGCCCTATTTCTGATATTAATAGACATACATAAATAGATATTATACGATATATGTAAATAAAAAATTTTCTAAGTTTTTTTTTTCAAGTCAGGTATTTTTTAATTTTTAGATGTTAATATCAAGTTTTAGATGCAAGATTAATTAGTTTTTCTTCAGAGGGAAGCTATAGTGGTAAAATATTTTTTAGTATTTAGTAAAGTTGAAGGTATGAGACTTTTTCTTTTAAAAGATTTATAGTGAAAGATGGTTCTGCGAGTCATTTTAACGAGTGATATTGTCAGGTACGAGTAAATTTTAAGTATGCTAACTAAGTATGCGATAAAAATTATAAGTGGGGTAAGCCATTTTATATTCCTACGCCAAAAACAGTTTAGATTTTAGTTTTTAGAGAGATATCCGTCAAAGAGAGTTTTGATCTGGATTTTTAGAGAGATATCGGGTGAGTTTCCGTGAGAGCAAGTTTTACATATACAAGTTAGATGTTCCGAGTGTAGGTTGGGTGGTAAGTTTTGTAAATAAGTTTGAGTTTAAAGAACAAGATTTTAAGATAGTGCGAGTATAAAAGTACTGAAAGATTTTAATTCTACTATAATAAAAAAATTCGAGTAAAAAAAATATTATAGTGCGTTTAAGACGCGGACAGAAGGCGTTACTTCTGTAGGTGTAACCTTTGTCTTCCTTAGTCGCCTCTTACGACATGCATGGAGACTACAGCTGGGTATTCTAACAAATGCTCCCGCACCAGCACAGGGCGGTTTTTACCATACAACCTACAGACGGACACAAGGTTACAGAGAAAGAGCCGTGAATATACCACGCCAGAGAGATCAACACTTTTTTATCCACCTTCCTGCTTAATACCTGGGCGCCACTGAAACGTTCACCAAGTGAAGCTTGGTGAAGTTCTACCTAGCAGTGGGTAGGAGTTTCAAAAGAAAGAGTTTAAGATAGTATAAGTTAAAATTTAATAAAGTAAGAATGAATTTACAGGAGACTGAGGGTCGTGTGAACTCGGAAGGTGATGGCGATAAAAAAACGTGTTGGTCCCTTGTTTTGAGACTTAGCTTGAAGAGCTGGGGCGCCGATCGCCGCGTGGCTCGACGCGGCTCGTGGCACGTAGGATGTCAGCAGGCAGCGCAGCGACGAGAGGCTTCGTGAGCTTTTCAGGCGTGACCGGAGTGCGGTCTGCGCGTAGTAGTTCCCGAAGTTTGTGCGTGGCCGGAGTACGACCGACGTAGTAGTAGGGAAGTAAACGTAGCGTCACGACAGCGTGGCGACTCGTACGTGGTCGGAGAATTGGCGTAGAGGGTAGGAGCCTGAAATGCGTCGAAGAAACTACGCATGAGGATCAGTACTCAAGAGCCGCACGGCCACGTCGTGTGAGACCCCGAAGATAACGGCAGATCGGACTAGGCCCCGCCTCACATGACGTGGTACCGGCGTTAAAACACAGTTTTTGATCGGAAGGATCCAAGATTACAGAATGCTTTAAGAGCTTAGAACACAATTATATTATAATGTAAGTACGGCGCGCGTCCACATCCGCAGATAGTACGGATACGAAACGCACTTGCACTGCGTTTTAGAACACAAGTGGCCTGATGATAATTCAATTGACAAATAACGATTAGCATTATTTGTCGAGACAGATTTCACAATTAACACATTTAAAAGGCATCTCACGGAAATAACTTACCCGATTGAAGACGGGCTAACCAGTTGATTGTAAGATTTGATTGTAAGGTTAAGTTCTGAGCGACTTTTTCACTGCAGTCAACTGCGCGTATGACCCAGTTTTTATTTCGAGTCCTATATATAGCCTATTCCTTCTAGAAAGAATTCGATATTTATATACCCGAATCTTTTTAAAATGTAGTTTTTTACACAATTTCCTTTGTCTTAGAACAATGTTGTTTTTTGCATAGCGGAATGAAACTGACTGACATTACGTCAATCACCTTCATTCTGTCAACAATGTTTATGTCATAGTAGTGACCTTTTTTATTCGTTAAGTTTGGCTTCTAGCGAATGTGCCATTTGCCATGAATTTGGGAGTAGGTAACGATCATGGAACGTTACATTATCATCACATTCGAACATCAAATTCGTGTGGAAACTCGTGGAAAAATCTGAGTAAAAAAATGCCCATATGGCATTGTAAAGAGGTTTGTTCGAAAATCGAACTGGCCACCATAAGCAGAACTCAAAAAAATTAAAAAAGTGCTTACAAAGAATGTGAAACAAAAGACGGTGTTTGGTGCTGTGATTTTCAGTGAAACCTGGCTTTTTATTGTCTCACAGGTGTGAAAACTGATGTACTAAGGCATATCTCCCTTGTTTGTCTGATTTGAGTATTTAATATTACCAAGAAAACCACACTAAAATTGTGGGCTGACATAAATAAACGACCATTTACTTAAAAACCAACAGTATTTTTATAACGATTCGACTCATTTCTCAAGTGTGTCCTGCTTCTCGCATGCAATTAAATCTTTTCATACACGAAAAAAAAAAAACTTTTCTGTGACTTCACAAATCACTGCGTTTTGTTGCCGTTCTTGGAGCGTCGTTATTGAATAAAATTCGTTGGGGTAAGAACATGAGCCAGCATTTCTCATTAAAATTAGAAAGTATTATATTACAATAAGTAAAATAATATTTGATTATTTAGAATATTTGAGATCGAATCCGAAATGAGGAGATCCGTAGACAAACGAAAGTCACCGACATAGCCCACCGGATTAGCAAGTTGAAGTGGCAGTAGACAGGGCACATACTTATCACGCAGAACAGAATGGCCGATGGGGCCGAAAGGTTCTGGAATGGAGACCACGGACCGGTAAGCGCAGCGTAGGACGTCCACCCACAAGATAAACAGACGACCTAAAAGAGACCGCAGGGAAACGCTGGATGCAGGCCGCTTCCAACCTGCCCTTTTGGAGATCGATGGAGGAGGCCTATGTCCAGCAGTGGACGTCCTATGGCGTAAATGATGATGATGATGAACAATATTTGAAGCTTACAGATTAAGAGATCCGATTTTGTTCCGAAGGAAAACTCCATTTTCAATAGCACTACTCGCTCCGGTATCCACCGAGCCACCTCGTTTACTTCGCGGATTTTTGTCACCCTCTAGCGATGCGTGCGGTAGCATGTTTACAATTAAACTACGAAACATTGTTACCATATCTCAAAACATTATTGTTTCTTTACCCTTCAAATCTCTTACGAAAACCGATAACTCTATAATCGAATTGCTGAAACTGATATCAAACAATAATATCACTATCACTCACGTCACGTCTTATCGTTTACTTATCCCTGATTTCTGTAAGGCATTCTTCTGATTGGTCGATTAATTTTGTAGTATATTTTAGGCTGCATCTTTTTTACTAGGAACTAGTTGCGTCTCGTGGTTTCAACCGCATGGACATTCCTTCGAGCACTGTTATACCTACATCATTTCGGGACAAAAAGTATCCTACCTCATTCTCGGGCCCTCTAACTACTTATGCAAAATCACGTCGATGATGCTGCATGAGACACCTAAATAGAGCGTCGCTCTATAAAGGTATCTCTTCACTAGTCCGGTCAAGCTGTAGAGGCCAAAAGGCCAATAAAAAAAAGGTATCTCTTAGTGGCGGTGTAAAGCGCGTTTTCGTAAATTTTCACGGATTGTTAGAAATTCATGGTTTTGTGTAACAATAAATTTTCATAATTGCGAAAATATCTCAAATGTAAATATAAGTTTTTAGTTGTTTTATTATTAGATACTATTTAATTTCAATTTAGTTGTTACTCTATGTTTTAGGAAATAATAATATTACAATAAAATATGAGGCACTTTTTATTTTCTCATAGTAGGTGATGAAAAGTAGAGTGTATCACTCGGGCGCAAAATATTTTTTGGCTCGAGCGACGTACTTTGAATCCCTCACTTCGCTCAGGATTCAAAAAAGCGCTCTCGCCGTAAAAATATTATTTTGCGCCCTTATGTTACAATCTACTACTATTATCTATTTTTAACTGTTTTTTTTTTCAAATCCATCGTTTTGCTTTTCAAACCAGAGGGCCTTGCAAAATGTATGTGGCCACATGTTGCCCACATGAAATTTAGGTCTTAAATCGCCACAGAGCGATGGTGGCCGTGCGGTAGAAAGTGCGCTTCAATCTGACGGCACTCGGTTCCATGGGCACCAGCAGCAGGGTGCAAGAGGGTGCACTTGCACCCCCCTGTCAGGGAAGAAAATAGGTACATAAAAAATACAAAAAATATTTTTTTATTAGGTAACTGTTTAAAAACTGAAGAACTAAGAAAATGCATAATAATAATAATAATAAATATAAAACACTGTTTTAAATAAATAAATATTTCTGGACATTTTTCACACACGGTCATCTGACCCCAAACTAAGCAAAGCTTGTGATATGGCTGACAGAGACTGATATACATACATAATTATATAGTTTTAAATACATACCTACTTAAATAGATATTAACAACCAGATATAGAACAAACACAAATGTTCATCACATAAATGTTTGTCCTAGGTGGGAATCGAACCCACGTCCCCAAGCACAGAAGGTAGGTTCACTACCAACTGGACCAACGGGCTATCTTATACAATATGTATCATATACCTAGTACCTACCTATAATGTGTAGATGCAAATGCAACTCCCGGGAAGAAATCCTTGCGAAACCCATGCCCAGTTAGATCCTATCGGCTCTACGCTAATGACTTATTTGGTACCTAAATAAATAATGTGCAGTTTTGATGCCATCGCTCAAAAACAGTGAAACATCGTGATACCGGGGATACCGGTATGTCCAATAACTTCAAAAGTTCAAAGACATAAATGCCATGACCAACATGCACTGGGCCAGCATGGTGGAATAAGGCCCACCCTCTCTCTGATAGAAGGCGAAGTCCCAGCTGTGGGAAACATGATAGGCTGAAAATATATTATGATGGTGATGATACATATAAAAGGAACAAACAAACCAACGAACATAAGTAAGGCGCTTGCAGACGACGCGTATGAAATTCCTAAATTTAATTTTCGAAATTTGTATGGAACTCGACTCGATTCATATTCTACGCAGGTACCTAATCTAAGATTTTACGTACCTAACGAATATTCGTACTTCATCGACTTTTTTATTAGATACCTCCGAGAGGATTCTAATAAAAAAATCGAAAGTGATACTTACCTATTTAAGTAGTAGTTACTTATGTATAGCAGTAGTATAGGGTAAGGGTGGCATTGTTTTGGTCATCCTAGTATAGGTTACCGCGTAGGTCAAGGGCAAAAGGATAGGCTACCTTCGCGACTGTATTTAATCATAGAGGATATTCACTGAGTACGTACCTACTGCTTAATAACTTATTTAGCTTATCGAACCTAAAGTAAAGTACCTAAAGTAACAGGTTGGAGTGGGTTGGATGGAAGAAGTAGTAACCGCGGAACACAATTACTCAAGGACTGTCAAGGAGTAATAGTCAAAGAACAATATTACTCACAAGGAGGTAATAATAGTAATAGTGCATAGACTCAGTATTGCTTTCTCCCTCTACGTAATAGTGGTAGTGACGTAGGTCGTGTGAGCACCGCTATTCTAGGAGTAATAATTATGAGTAATATTATAGTATTCACCGTGTGAGCCGTGCCGTGCCATACTTTTTTTATTTTCTTCCTGCGAGAATTTTGGCGTCTCACGTCTTGTTCATTTAGCAGTAACAATAATATGCGACTAGTTACGCCATCTATTGTCGAGTAGTAAGTTTGAAGGGTTCCTATGTCGTACCCTTCTCATGCAATAAAAGACCTCGTGTCGGACTACAGTATTTATTCTTCACACTGATTTATACATTGCGTACACCAGAAAATCAAACAAGAGATAATTTTTACAATCTTGCATTGTCGGATATTTATATCTGACGTTTGTAGGGATGTCACCTAATTACAACTATTTTAGTGATGTGACACTAGGTGCAAGAATAGTGGACGATGACAATCGCCACACCACCCCCCTACGCAGAAAGTTACCCCATATGTCAAAATATCTGCCACGCAAAAACGCCATATGAAATACAGCGCAAAATCAACGTTTGTCACTAAATCCTTCATAGGAGACAGGTAGGTATGTACATTATTATTATCTGCCAGTGTAGCAACACAATGGCGAGTAAATAACCTTAGCTTAAATTAATCTAAATTCTTAAATCTAACGCGTCTGCCAGAACGTGTGATATATGGTTGCTTTTGCAAAGGCATCATAGGTTTAGCTCCTAGGGCTGGCTGCGAGGATGGAGTATAAGGTAGTGGTGGCTGTACCACTTCGGTAGGAGGGACACTCGGTACTGGGTAGGGTTCGGTGTGGTCTACGAACGCTGGCTTTAGTCGATCGACGCTCACCACCACTTTGTTGCCCTTTAACTCAAGGGTATATGTTTTGCCGTCCATTGAGCGTTCTAACACTTTATATGGACCAGTGTAAGGTGGCTGCAATGCACGGCGGACGGTATCATCTCTTAGAAAAACGTGAGATGATGTGACTAGATCCTTAAATATAAAGGAAGAGGTTTGGCTGTGTTGGGTGGCTGGTAACGGGCGGAAGGACGAGATCTTTTGCCGTAGCTGTACCACAAAATCGGCAGGATTTTCTACTCTTCCTGATGTAACTGAAGGAATCAAAAGCTCCCCAGGGAGTCTCAGAGGTTCCCCATATACCATTTCAGCAGTTGTAGATTCAAGATCTTCTTTGTAAGCTGATCGCATACCTAATAATACCATTGGGAGGGAACGAACCCATGAATCATTATGGCACATCAAGGCTGCCTTGAGCTGTCGGTGAACCCGCTCAATCATCCCATTTGCGCAGGGATGGTATGAGGTAGTCCTAATACGCTTTGTGGCGAACTGAAACAGCAATCGGTGAAATAAATCCGATTCAAATTGGGAGCCCTGGTCGGTAGTAATGACAGATGGTACGCCAAAACGGGAAATCCATTCTCGTGTAAAGGTTTCTGCCACCTCCTCTGCTGTGATCGAGCGCATGGGCCAAACTTCCGGCCACCTTGACACTCTATCTATGGCTGTTAAACAGTAACGGTATTCATTGCATACAGGTAGAGGCCCGATAATGTCGATATGGACGTGTAAAAAACGACCAGATGGTAAATTAAACTTACCAGGAGGGGCTGAATTATGTCTTGAAACTTTGCTACGTTGGCACGCATTACAAGTTTGAGACCAGACACGACAGTCCTTTTTCATCGAAGGCCAGACATAACGATCTCCCATCAATCGCGTGGTAGCTCGGGCACCAGGATGGCTTAAATTATGCAGTTTGTTGAAGACTGCCTTGCGGAAAGGGGGCGTCAAATACGGACGCGGTTTGCCTGTAGAGATGTCGCAGTATATGGGAGTGTCTGTTCCTGGTGTGCTGACTTTAGTAAGGTTTAGGCTAGTACTGCTTTTCAAAAGGTTAGTAAGTTCTAAATCTGTGGCCTGTGATTTCGCAAGGGCTTCGTAGTCTTCATCTAGAGAGATGGCGTCAATGCCAACACGTGACATTGCGTCTGCCACCACGTTATCTTCCCCCTTAATGTATTGTATGTCCGTCGTGAATTGGCTGATGAATGATAGTTGATTTAGTTGAGGAGGCGGTAGCTTCTCTCGGCGTTGTAAGAAGGCGTACAGAAGAGGTTTATGATCTGTAAAGATCGTGGCGTGCTGAACTTCTAAGATATAACGGAAGTGTTGCACACTTTCGTATACCGCTAGCAATTCCCTGTAGTAGGCCGGCCATTGTATTTGTTGTGGTGTCAGTTTCTTACTGAAAAACGAAAGGGGAAACCACTTGCCATTGACCATTTGTTGAAGACAAGATCCGATATGAACACTAGACGCGTCAGTAAACAGGCCTAGACCGGCGTTGCTAACTGGGTGTTGTAGTAGTGTTGCATGGGATAAGCTTTTTTTACAGATTTCGAATTTCTGCACTAACTCCGGTGTCCAGGGAAATGGTTTGGCGCCTTTACTGTTAGTGGATACCAATGCGTCTATTAGTGGAGCCTGAAATTGGGCAGCACGGGGGACAAAACGTCGGTAGTAATTTAACATGCCGAGGAATCGGCGCATGCCTTGTACTGTTTGAGGAGGTGGAAAATCCAACAAAGCTTGGATGCGATCCTGAGGTGGGCGAGTACCGTCACTGCTTATATGATAGCCCAAGAAATCTAGTTCATTTACTCCTAAAACGCATTTGGAGGGGTTAATAACTACCCCGTAACTTTGTAGACGGTTGAATAGGGTCCGCAGGTGTTCCAGGTGGAGAGTTTCATCAAATGAATAAACGAGAATGTCATCCACATAGGGAAAGCAGAAATCGAGACCCCGCGTGACCTCATCTATGAACCGTTGGAACGTTTGGCCCGCATTGCGGAGGCCGAAAGTCATAAAAGGAAACTCGAAAAGGCCAAACGGGGTCACGATGGCTGTTTTCGGAATGTCCTCTTCAGATATTGGGATCTGGTGGTAAGCTTTGACGAGATCGATTTTGCTAAAAACTTTTGTGCCAGTTAAATTGTGGGTGAAATCGTGGATATGTCGCACGGGATACCTGTCTGGTACAGTTTTAGCATTAAGTGCGCGGTAATCGCCACATGGCCGCCAGGTGGCATCCTTTTTTAGGGTCATATGTAACGGAGATGACCATGCACTTTTTGAGGGCCGTGCTGTACCACACTGCACCATGTTCTCGAATTCTTTTTTGGCCAATATTAACTTTTGAGGGGCCAGACGTCGAGGGCGGCACGATATCGGAGGCCCATCCGTCGTTTTGATGAAGTGCACGGTATTATGTTTGATGACTCGAGGCAGGCCAGGGGGTCGCACGATGTCAGGAAATTCAGCAACCAGTTCGGTAAATACGGGTTTCCCGGTCGCGACTGCTCGAACACTTGGCTGGTCAATATTAGCTGTGGAAGCGGGAGATGTCAGTCCCGTGGTTCCATCAACTAGTTTTTTATTGCGGCAATCTGGTAAAAGGTGATAAAAGGCCAAGAAATCAGAGCCAACAATAGCTGAATTGACATCCGCTACAGTGAATTGCCAAATAAAATCACGACGAAGGCCAAAATTCAATTTTAGGTTAACCGTGCCAAAGGTTTTGATGCAGCTTCCATTAGCAGCGCTCAGTTCGTAGTTAGTAGCTTGTCTGCGTGACGGGAGCCAACGGTGTGGAAAGCAACACAAATCCGATCCAGTGTCCACTAGAAATTGACGTTTAGTTGCTTGGTCTGTGACAAAGAGGCGGCGACTAATTTTTTGACAATCAGCTGCCGCCGCTACTGACTGCTGTTTAAGTTTTCCGGTTGCCAATTGCATGGGCTGGTACACTTAGCTGCCTTCCGACCCCATTTTTTGTGGTACCAACATAGCTTGCCATCTGATGACCGCGTCGAGGAAGTCGAGCGGTCGCGAGATGAACGGCGCTGTTGTCTGGAAAGAGCGGCCACTTGCTTGCTTACTTCTTCCAGTTGCTGAGCTAATGAACTTAGTGATAGAGTCGATGTTGGGGTCGATGTGGAACATACCACCGCTGGTGTTGGTGCTATCTCGACAATCCTGTCTGCCAATTCTGCAACTTTATCTATATCTAGGTCGGCCTGTGCTGCTAAAATGGCCTGAGCCTGTTGAGGTAGGCGGCGCAACCAGAGTTGGCGAATGATGTCATCTGAAAGAGCCGTTCCTGCAAGGGAGCGAAGGTGACGGAGAAATTGGGACGGTTTCCTGTCACCAAGTTCCTCGTCGCTCAAAAGTTGGCGGACTCTTTTCTCCTGAGATACCGATAAGCGTTGTATAAGCGCTTGTTTTAATTTTTCGTACCTATCTTCCGTTGGAGGGTTAACTATTAAATCTTCAACCTCTCCGGCAAGCTTTTGGTCCAGGTGGCCTATCACATAATTGTACTTAGTCATGTCTCCTACAATATTTGCAATTTGGAACTGAGCCTCGATCTGGGCAAACCAGATTGCTGGTTTATCTGGCCAGAATACGGGTAATTTGACGGAAACCCTGCATACTTCTGGCTGTCTATTTTTTTCCTCGACCTGCCTCTGTAACGCCGCATTCTCAGCTAGGAGTTGCTCAAGCTGTGCCTGAAGTTGATCATCAGCCATTATGGCAATTTTTTTTACCTCAAAATACACAAAATATCACACGCTTTGGCTGAGCGAAACAAACTCCATTCAAGATGTTTCTAAATAACAATGATTTTAACCGATGCCCAAAATTATAATGCTTTTAGATAATAGAGTACCTAAGCAATGTTGTGATACTATTCATTGATTAAAGTTTTGTCCGTGGACTGAGAAATAATTAAAACAAAGTTTTCAAGCTATATGCTGGCTACATGAACTGTTTGGACGGTTAACGTAAAAATTACAATAGAAACTGAGACAATATGGGTGTTATAAGAAAACACAATGTGCACATAATATTATAGCAACAACTTGCAAAAATAGAGGTAGTAAGGTTACAGGTCATTACCGAGTTACGATGAAATACATCAGCAAATTACAGATTGTAAATAGTAAGGATCGTTGCAAAGTTCTATGTGTAAAAACATTAGTAAGATAAAACTTGCTTGTCCAGAAGGTGTGAAGTCTGCCTCTGTTAGTACACTCACATAGCACGTATAGCTGATCTGTTTGAGTTTTGTTCGTAGAATTTCTTCAGTGCCTACTTATGTGTTGCACTAAAACGTTTTTTTTAACGAAGTTATTCATTTACACAGCACTGTTTGATTCATTTGGATGGTAAAAATACCTTGTACATCGATCTTGGTGATGTTTGTATTGCACTTGGTTACGTCGTCGGCGTTCCGAATCGTCGATCACCTCGGCGGCGTAAGGTGCACGCAGGATGGCAGGTTCGCAGTACTACAGCCGGGACACACGGCGAAGTGGTGTAGCAAGGACGAGGCGTCTCACAGACGTTCTGAAAGTCCTGAGTAGTTTGCGACTTCGAGTGCTGAAGATTCGTCGCGATTAGCATGTTGACATCACGTCGGGGTCACCAATGAAGGGTTCCTATGTCGTACCCTTCTCATGCAATAAAAGACCTCGTGTCGGACTACAGTATTTATTCTTCACACTGATTTATACATTGCGTACACCAGAAAATCAAACAAGAGATAATTTTTACAATCTTGCATGGTCGGATATTTATATCTGACGTTTGTAGGGATGTCACCTAATTACAACTATTTTAGTGATGTGACACTAGGTGCAAGAATAGAGGACGATGACAATCGCCACAAGTTTTTCATTTATTCACCAAAAGATGGCGCTTTGATAAACCTTAAAGCTACTCCCCGCTCGGTGCGCTATTTTCGGCGTCTATTTGCGTTTGTTTGCGCGTCAGTTTCGTTCGTATGGCGCTAGTGTTGTTAAAATCATTACTTTTCTGATATTTTTGTGTTTTACGAGGTTATGGAGTGTGAAATCAGTAAAATTCTGTGTTTTTAGTGAATATTACTAACTACCAAAATGGAGAAAAGAAAAGAGACTCTAAGTTCTCTAAAACTGTGTCGGTTTTGTCTCACAGCAGAAGAATCGCTCATTTCGTTGTACGACAACAAGAACCGAGCGCCAAAAAATTCAGTACCATTTGCACTGAAAATTCTAGCATGTATCGCGATAGAGGTAATTCAGTATGCAATAATATCACTTATTTTGTTTAAATTACACTTTCTGAACGCTGAATGCTATAAATTTTAAGCGTAAATTATCATGTTCTACATCCAATCCAATAATGTCTAGGTACTAGGAATCTATGATCCGTGGCCGTTATTTTATTTCTTTTATGTAATGCAGAATACAGATTGATTTTTAGAAAGATATGCATATTCTTAATCCACAAAAAAGCATTGCTATGTAATACTTCATGTCAAAAAGTATGCAACTCAAGCGCCATCTATATTAGATTTATTTTGTCTCTTGCAAAGATATACAAAAAAACTGATAAATGTTCATTTTTTTCCAGATATTTCCTTCGGACAATATGCCACAATTTATCTGCCAGCGATGCAAGTTATTCATGGAACTTAGCTATGCATTCAAGCAACTTTGTAGACAGGCCGATGAAGCTATACTACAGTTTATTCAAAATGGAACACCATTGGCAGCGATGCCATGGCCCTCTCAACTTAATAAAGTAAGCTGAATGACTGGGTAAAAATAAAAACATTAATTATAAATACGGAATACCATTCAAACATTCTAAATATTCATGAAATGTCAGAAAAAACTGATTGGCCAATGATTAAAATAAAACTTCTTGACCTATAAACAATATCAATGAAAAAAGGATTTTAAAACAACTGATGAATTGAAATTGGGATGGAAGTATATTTTTTTGTACATTTAGAAATAAGCTTGCATATGACCACAAACTCGCCTGATGTTAAGCAATACAATGGAGCACGCTTGCCTAGAAGAATCCGATTCACTCTTGATTTGAAGACACCCAAATTGTAGTTATCGAGGAATACCCATTCAGGCAGGGCAATCCACAGTCTGGCAGTTCACACAATAAAAGTGAAATCAATGCGCTTTGTATGGGATTTCGGAATATCAACCATATCACGTTGCTATGCCCTGTGTTTTCTGTGTAAACATTAACCTGCTTGATGGTTGAATAACTATAACTGGCCAAAGTGTGGTACTTCCCAGGCAGGTTGTTAAAGAGTCCAGCTAGAACAACAGAATCTTACACAAAAGCATAGTATTACTAGCACCACAGAAAACATGACCAATTCCATAATCGATGCTTCCACTATGCATTTTATATGGCGTATCTCAGGATCGAACAGACAGTAACAATAAAATTGGTTAAATTTTAGGTGTACAAAACTGTGAACAAATCTGCTGAAGTTAACGTAGTTAAGACCGTTGTGCAAGGAGGTGCTACCGTCAAAGTAATGGCAGAGGAGGTCTCCGACAGTGAAGGAGAAGAGGATAATGTTTATAATGTTAAGGTGGGTTTACATTTTAGTGGTGATT
Organism: Agriopis marginaria; assembly: GCA_932305915.1. Lineage (NCBI taxonomy): Eukaryota > Metazoa > Arthropoda > Insecta > Lepidoptera > Geometridae > Agriopis > Agriopis marginaria. Next base: position 10,594,596 of record OW029918.1, read on the forward strand.
GCATATTCAGTGGGGTTGTTGTAAAAGCTGACGGTCGTTATAGCTATAGTGTCATGCCACTCACGCCAACGTACCTCAGAAAAAAATTATGGAAGTTACAATTTCTCCTGTAGCACTTACAGTCCCCCTTGGTCATCCATTTGATGACATTTTCATCATCCCGTGTGCAGTTGTGTGTGCCGCTCAATATTGAAGTGTGCATTTGTAGAACTAAATTTGTGTGGTGCAATACGTGTTTACCTCGCCCCTTCAGATTTTGGCAAACTTTTTATACATATATAGGCATATAATTATGATCAAAGTAATTTACTCTCACCATGAGCGTGAACGTAATAAGAACATTCGACCTATTCAAGTGTTTGCAGTCGTCACATGTACAATGTTTTTTTTAATATTTTTCTTAAAATCATCTTTTTATTTTGTAGGTTGTATAAAGTAATTTTCAAAATAAATGATCTTCTAGAATAACACCTGTATGAACTATATTTTTGATACAGTCAAATACCCAATTGGAGCAATTTAGTAATACATTGTACATAAACAAAAATAGGCCGACATGATCTTGAAGCCAAATTCCTTCAAGTGTGTTCTACAATCATGGGGCACGGGCATGTCCTAAAACTGCCACCAACCCATGCAATGACAGATAAGCGTTGCATACGGCCCCCAGTCCCCGGCAGCTCGTCTATCCCTGGCCATAGTAGTGGGCCAGGTAACGGTGGAGCAGAGGGTGCGATGGTACTGCGACATGGTCCTTAACTGTTGAAAAAACTCACAGCAGGCAATTAATGTAGAGGGCTATGCTCGGAGTTTCTTTGAGTTTCTATATATAAACATTGCCTTTATATGTTTCATCAACAGATAGGGGATGGTTCAGAAGAAGGCAAGAGCCTCAAAATCATCACAAGCATTGATCAATCAGCACCCAAGGGCCGTCAAGGTACTTCCAAAAGTACGTATATTTTATTATTATTTTGCGTATTTATTTTATTTTCGCAATTATTTGTCTTCAATATGTGTGTGTTCATAGCTTTACAATACTATGTCGCGTAATGTATTTCTCCTTATTATATACAGCATGATTTTTTTGTAGTGGGTAACTTATTCTCCATTTTGTAACTGGCAGTTAGAAGACAAAATGTTTTGTAATTTCAAATTGTGATTTAAAAGTGGAGAGTAAATCAGTCCTTTTTAGAAGACTGCAGACTGAAGATAATTAATAAGGTACAAAAAGTAAGTTTTACTGCATATGGTATGGTAATATGGTATTTTTTTCTTTTTCAGCTGTCTCATTATAAATTTATGCATATTTTGAGGCCGTACCGTCACTGTTTTTAGCGATTCAATTTAGGTGATGGCGAAAAGTTGCGCGACCACAAGCCGTTTCTCGGCGCGTTAAGGTTCACGTTCGCGTGATTTTCCGCAATCACCTAAACTGAATCGCTTAAAACAGGTAACGGTACGGCCCCTGGACAGTAAATGATTTGGTGCTTGTTGTAGTGTTTATTTATTAGGTTATACTTATTTTTATCGTCGAAGTGGTTTCCAATGGTTTGGTTGTGCTTTTCGAAGATTGCCTCTTATTTTCTTTTTTAATAGCATTTTATGTACAAGTTAGTTAGTTTAGTAACATAAACAAAAATATTTATTTATTTGTCTGTGTATATATAATTATTAGTAATATTGGCTGCGCCGCCCGCGGTTTTATGTGACTTTCCAGTTTTCCAGCACTTTTTGGAAAAAATATTCTGGGTTCCTCTTGATACACATACTATTTCTTTGTTGAATCTCATTCAGAATTCATAAAAAAATTACACACTTTTATATTCGTACTATGAAAAATCTTTGCACATTGGTAGTACCCATTGTTTCGTGTTTATTAATCAGGAACATAATTTTAAAGCTTTTTTTTTACATCATACCTACTCATAATTCTATATCTCACCGAAAATTTAAAAAAATAATCTCTATTTTTTTTATTAATGACCACCTCATTTAAGTATAATGCTAATTCAAATGTGCTATTTAACCTCTTTTCAACAGACTTCAAATAAAGAGGTTCTCAATTGTATTGTTTTTTTGTGTCCGCGATAGTTTGACAAACCGATTTTAGTATATTTTTTTATTAAAAAGGTTATAATGTTACATCACCTTGGTAGGTGTCTTCAAGTCGAGAGTGAATAAGTTTCTTCTAGGCAAGCGTGCTCCATCGTAGGCCGCATCATCGCTTAACATCAGGCGAGTTGGCGGCCAAGCGCAAGCCTATTTATAATAATAAAAAAAAAGAAAAAAGTATGCTTAAAGCCTAGAACGCTACCAAAAATCTCTTTCCGCCAATCTACGTTCAATCATCACCTAAAGTGGCATAAGGCTTCCTCTCAAAGGCTAGCCTAGTCAATTGGTATGGTAAATCAGTTACTGGATAATAAATATTACCATAGTATTAGCAGTAACAAGTTCCTACAGATTGTGAAGAGGCCGATAATAGTGAAGGGGGCGTGATGGCGGGATGCTGGCCGTGCGATGACTGCGAGTGCACGTACCCGCTGGAGCAGCTTCTGACGCTGCACAAGGCGCAGAAGCACCGCGCCCGGAACGAGATTTGCGACGAATGTGGCGGGTAACACACAAAGCTCAGTTTTTAATTATTAAAACACGACGCCGCTCGATGACATCCCCTTAATGAGTTGAGAGTCTTCTCTGTCGAATGAAGGCTTCTCTGTCGAATGAAGATTGCTACATTCATTTGCCGCATCGGCAAAAGCAAAAGAAGTGTGCAGAAGCAGTAGGTTGAGCTTAAATCGACATACTTCAGTTAGAGATATGAGAGAGGGTTGGGCCATAGCTTCATTATCATCAGCCAGAAGACGTCCACTGCTGAACATAGGCCTCCCCCTTTAACCTCCACACTGAACGACAGCCTGCCTTTTGCATCCACTGGATGCCCGCGACTCTCACAATGTCGTCGGTCCATCTAGTGGGAGGCCTCCCTACGCTGCGTCTTCCGGTTCGTGGTCTCCACTCAAGAACCTTTCTTCCCCATCGGTTATCGGTTCTTCGAGCGATGTGGCCTGCCCATTGCCCCTTCAACTTGCAAATTTTAACAGCTATGTCGGTGACTCTGGTTCTTTGGCGAATATCCACGTTTCGGATTTTATCGCGCAAATAAACTCCGAGCATAGCTCTCTCCATTGCCCGCTGAGTTGAGTTTTTCCAAAAGGCCAACAGTTAAGGACCACGTCTCAGTACCATATGTCATCACTGGCAACACACTGGTCAAAAAACCTCGTCTTGAGGCACTGTGGTATCTTGGACGAGAAGATGTCACTTAGCTTATCAGACTCATAACACCAGTAGTTAGGGTAGGGCCTGGTTGGGCAACCGCCCAGGACGACATAGGCGCCTATAAAGGGGCGCCACAGGTATATAAAAATCTATAGATGGCAGTCTCGCCCTGGGGTCTTACGGACAACTGAATCCGCTCAGTTGGAAAATCACGCGAACGTGAACCTTATCGCGCCTAGATACGGTTTGCGGTTGCGTGATTTTCCAACTGAGCGGATTAGGTGCCGCTATAGCAGTTGTCCGTAAGGCCCCAGGACGCTGGTAGTGCTAAAACCGGCACTGCATAACACGATGTAAAAAAGATCAAGTGAGCGAAGGGGAAATGAGAGATTCACCACTGTCTGAGCTGAGATGGCCCACGTCCCTCTTATAGCCATAGTTTCTTTGTGTCCTATTGTGCTCTTTTTCTTCGGTGGTGCAGATCAAAAACAAATCAAAATCATTTATTGGGCAAAAAATTTAGCACTGCAGAGAATTGTCTGTGGGCCCCAAACTCGGCTCAGCCTGTGTCTTGGGATCCGATGAGCAAGGAATTCCTGTTCTGACATATCGCATGCGCTTACAAGTGGGATTCACAATATAAAATATTAATTAAAAATAGATGAAGCCGCGTTTGTGGGCGTTCGTTTGGATCACTTGTTCGAAGCTTCCTCACTCTCGCTACGCTGATAATTAATTGTTGGTCACATGTTTTTTTTTATCCCGAGTAAGTTCTCCTTTGACCACCAACACGCCTGTTTGTAAGCGACAATGAGTTCGAAGAAATACTAATACTTTAAAAGTAAACTCAATTGTAGCTATAAACTTACATCAGCATCATAAACAGATACTTGGATCACAGTACGGCCAGGAAGAAAAAAAAATACGCTGATTTTTTTTATCAGTAAATATTGGGATAATTTTTTTTTCATGATTCTGTAATTGAAAACTGAATTGTTGCTATCGCCTTTTTGTTTGAACACTGAGTTTATGCTACGAAACAATCAACAGAACAAAAATACAACAGTAAACAGATAGCGGAATCCACAGAAAAAAGTGAATAGCCACTTTCTAGGCAAGCATGCTACATCTTCGACTACATCGTTTCTTCCCATCAGGTGCGATTGTGGCTGAAAGCTTGCCTAGTATATTGTAAAAAAAAAAACATCGCGAAATACGAGTCAGTGAATTTAAATGAGTCATTACTGATTTTATTTCAAAAGACTGATATTTGTTTATGACCATTGTAGCATGTAATTTTTTAGGAGGTTCTTCTCGAAAAACGACCTGGAAGTTCACCAACTGACGCACACGTCTGAAATGCCGTTTCAATGTGTCGCGTGCGACAAGAAGTTCAAACGGCTTATACTACTGAAACGCCATGAAAAGGTACGTGATTATTATCAAGTAACCACATAATTAGTTTGAATTTTAACCCCAGATATTTTCTCTCATATTTCAGGGTTCTAAAGTAACCTATACTCAGTTCTAACAGTTTTTAGCTTCGACATCGGTAAAACATTGGAAAAGCAAAAAATAAATAAAAAAACCGTAGCAATGTTAAGGCTTGCAAAAATATCTGAAAAGTTTTAATTAAGCTTTAATTTATTGCGGCAAAAAATAAACACCGGCCCAGTGCGAGTCAGCTTTGCGCACAGAAGGTTCGCTACCAAAAAAAAAGCTTTTTCTCAAATCAGTTCGGGATCTTTAACGCGCGCCCGACTCACACTTGACCGTTGTTTATAAATTTTTGTATCATTTTAAGTGTGTACCATAAACATGTCAAGTTTGACGCTTGTACGAATTATCTTTTTTGCACTAGAGCAAAGACAAAAATACGTTTGTTGTAAGGCGCTTTTATTTCTTACTTTTATGATTAAATTATAATTACTTAGTTAATCCGCCGTAACATAACAAATTCTGTTAAAATTTCAACTGGCTATCTATAACGGCTCAAAAGACAGCCGCTAAAGGGTAGGACAAACAGTAGAGTCTTGTGTTTGTCCGCATTCAACTCTCTAACAGCTTAACGGATTTGGATGAAATTTGGTATGGAGGTAGCTTATACCCCCTGGATTAACACAGGAACTAACTACTATTAATCCCAAAAAAATTGCAATAGGCATTGTATTTTTGTTTTTTATATTATCTCTTAAAAATCAATTATATAATAATATAAATAGAAAAAGAATAATATATAAATAGAAAATGAAAACAAAATTAAAATTTGTTCAAAAATAAATAAGTTATTAGTATTTCAATTGTATGCTAAACACAGAGCGCACTATAGCAAGACGGCAATCGTCACGCGCGCTATACAAATGCTATACGTTAGAATAGCACGCTTTGTGGGAGAGGGACAGAGCACCTATCTTCTATCTTAAAATTTTAGGTCTGCCCCACCTAAAACTTTTAACGCTTATATCTCAGAAATGTATAAGCCAATTTTTTTATTTTTTTTTCAGTATTTGTAATGTATTTGATTATATCCTTCGCTAACCCTGTTATTTGTAATGAATGGAACATTAGGACAAAAGCCTATTCATATAGTATAGTGGGTGATATCGAGGGGCGCTGCTAATCCATTATATTATGTATAAAAAAAATTGTGTACACAATAAAGGTTTTCTTACTATCTATCTATATTTTTTTTATTTTTAGGTAATGCATTCGGAACTGCCTCAGCTAAACTGTCCGAACTGCCCGGCAACATTCCTCTCCATCGAAGAGCTAGAGGCGCATCAGTTAAAGCATGAGCGACACCCTTTCCGACCGTTCACTTGCTTCATTTGCGACAAAAGGTAAATCACTTTTGAGAAAGAAAGAGAAAAGAAAATAACTTTTATTCGACAACTTCACAAAAACTTATATCTAAAGGATACAATCAGTGTCGAATGAGTCCTTTTAGTCCGTCTTGGCAGAAAGCCTTTTGAGGTAAAATGCAACTATAAAAGTATTAGTTGTGCTTTTGATTTCATCAGAAGAATTCCGAATCATGAGTTGAATTGAATAACTATGTCTAGAATGTATAATAATGTAAGAATTAAACTACATCTAGTAATGTGTGATAGTCTCAGATCAGACAGACAAGGAGGATATGGTAAGGTGGCGTGGCAGGTGCGAACGCATCTGGCCTAAATCAGGCTTGATGCCTTTAGTCGAACTCGCCCAACGTACCACCTTTTTGCCTTTTCTTTGCTTGTGGACTATTAGTTCATTGTAGTCGCTACAAGTTTCTTAGTGTGCTTAAAAACGAGGATGTGAGATGTTTTTTAATGAGTCGACTAAGTCGGAATATTATTATAATTCTAAAGGCAATAATTGCTTGAAATTTAATTTTCGAACTTCCATAAACAATACGCATGTGTCTACTTACAATGTACACGTGTACACTCATAACTAAGACCAACCCGCATTCGAAAGATTTAAAATGTGTTGTTACTGGAACTTTTAATGATGCTTATCTCTTTCTAGCTTCCCTAACAAGACCTTGCTACAAAGGCACACCGCAATGGTTCACAACAAGAAGTCTGCTTTCAGCTGCCAATACTGCCCAGAGCGTGAGTCTGCAAGAAGATAATCAAACCCTTTTCTCCTTTACTATTTATTGTATGAGCTATGAACTACACGATTTGAAGAGTAAATAAACTTAAATAAGTAGAAAAGTTTACAAGGCTATGAAACAAAATTGTGACGAAATTGGCTAAATGATGTATTTGTATTTCGAAAAATAAGCTGTCGGTGGGGTCACTATTGTTTCATGGCCTGCTTAAATTCATTTGAACAACTGCGACATACAATAGACGTTAACAGAATAAAAATCTAGCCAAAACGGTAAGGAGTCAGAAAACAAAAAAGGTTAAAGCCTTTTGTACTGTACGTTCAAAGTCGTAGGTCGCAGTTGGTACTGCTAAATACAGAACAAATCGTGGCCCGGTTGAAGTTAGTGCGTTTCACTTACTGTCGAGCATAACTGGTGTCGTCTCACGGAAACCAAGCGGGCCATGATAAATTGCGCGTATTCTTTTCAAATTGTTATATTTTCCCCGTAGAGTTCCCGTCAGTAGCTAAGCTGACGCGCCACGTAAGAGAACACGCCGGTGTGAGGCCGTATCCATGCAAGCATTGCGACAAGAGCTTCACGAAGTCGCATCATTATACCAGGTCAGTTCATCCTCAAATAAATAAATAAAAACCCACACACATTGATATAATTATATAGTATAAGTATGAGATCGTTACCCACACCCAATTCTCATCGGTTCTCGCGATAGTGCTCATAACTTAAACGGCTGAATAGTATTGTTGAAACAGCTAAGAACAACCAATTAAATCTAGACCCGAGAGAGAGTAGATAGAGACCTAAAGAGTAAACAGAAATAAATTATAGCGTAGTTTAGTTGCACCATGTGCAAGACTCATAAGCAACATCTTAGGTAAAAAAAAAACGAAGGTAAGGCAGAGTTCTAAGGTTAAACTAATATTTTCAGACACCTTCGCATAAAGCACTCGGAGACGACCCGCATCCCGGGACCATACAACGAATTTGATGCGTATCGCTGCGACGAATGCGATGAAACTTTCGCGACTCAGGACGAGCTTATGTACCACTCGGCTCTGCACGCCACTCGGAACCTCACCTGCCCGCTGTGCCAGGAGAAGTTCGATGACGTCGACACTGTCACTGCTCATATCAAGTCTCATGTCAATGGTAAGTCTTCAATATTGTTAGACTCTATACTAGGCGAGCTCATGTACCACTCGGCGCTGCACGCCACTCGGAAACTCACCAGCCCGCTGTGCAAGGAGAAGTTCGATGACGTCGACACTGTCACTGGTCACATCAAGTCTCATGTCAATGGTAATTCTTCAATATTGTTAGACTTGAGATTCTATGCGAGCTCATGTACCACTCGGCGCTGCACGCCACTCGGAAACTCACCAGCCCGCTGTGCAAGGAGAAGTTCGATGACGTCTACACTGTCACTGCTCACATCAACAGCTTTTCGACATTAATATACTAGCGGCCCGCCCTGGCTGCGCACGGGTGTAGATATATATAGCCTATGTCACCCGGGGATAGTGTAGCTTCCCAACAGTGAAAGAATTTTTCAAATCGGTTCAGTAGTTTTGGAGCCTATTCAATGCAAACAAACAATCAAATATTTCCTCTTTATAATATTAGTTGTTCTAGTTAGAGCTCGGAGCTGTAATGTTTCGGAGCTAAGTGATGTATTTATTTTGCAGGTACGGAATTTATGTGCGACTTCTGCGAGCTAATATTTACGTCTAAGGAAAAGCTTGAGAACCATATAGCACGGTCGCACGATGACGAACTTTTAGCCAATGACCAGGTAAATTAACAATCATTTACCACTAACTTGATATGAAGTTTCATATTGTTGAAAGGCAACATTGTTTTATCAATACTTATGTTACAGGAAACTGAACACGACGAATCTTCTATGGACATGGATGCAGAAGAAGATGATGACAATTCGATCAATGGTATCTTCTTTTTTTATGGTTGAGGCTAGGCGTTTGATTACAGCTCATTATCCGGGTGAGCGTTGTGAGCGTTGACGGTGTCGAAGATGATAAATATGCTTAGCCTGGAATGGGAACTTATAGGTCATAAATTCAACTGTGTTTTTTTAGGAATGTGAACTTCGTGTAACCCTCTCCCTAATCCTATATTAACATCAATGATTAAGTTTCATCTGTATTTGCTAATCTTTTCATTTCTATTTTTAGTGAAAGAAGAAAACGGTGAAATGGTGGTGGAAATTAAAAAAGCTGGTGAATACATGGTAAGCTATTATTTATTTGTAAAGTTTTTATTACCTACCGTTAGTCATGGATACATTATTTTCATGAAAATTATCATTTATATTTCTAGTTGCCTGTGGCTCAAACAGAGGAAGACAAGGGAGATAATACGCAGTCAGAGGGTAAGTTTTCCAAATTATGGTTATGTTACTCTTATGACAAAACAACATATGCGGTTTCCTTGTAATTATCAACTTCAGTACCTTGGAAAGACCAAGAGGTCTTTTCTAATGAATAGGCATCTTCAAGTCTGCGTGCTTCATCTTCGAGAACATTGTCGCTTACCAACGACTTTAAGTCCAAGTTGTCCCCGTATTGAGTCGGGCCAAGTTGCGTATTACCGCGATTAGCGAATCATTGTGGCATCTTTGTATTTTTTTAACGAAGGCCACCATTCTGATACCATTTCCAAATAAGTTTTAATCAAATAGATGACTAAAATAAAACTACCCACTTTTTTGTTAATATAGATTATTTCTGTTTATACTTATTTATAAATGTGTTTTGAATTGGTTATTCTAAAATTTAAAAAATTAATACTTTACAATATAATTATTACGCACTGTACGCAAAGCCCATCAAATATAAAGGGTTATGGATAAGTAATCCAATTTCAATTTTAAAAAAGAAGTTAGTTAGGGCTTCTTATGGCAATAATGAAACCCAGTTTGAAATGAAAAGGAACGCCTTCCTGGGGCCTTACGGACAACAGCTATTGCGGCACGTAATCCGCTTAGTTAGAAAATCACGCGAACGTGAACCTTATCGCGCCCAGATACGGTTTGCGGTCGCGTGATTTTCCAACTAAGCGGATTAGGTGCCGCAATAGCAGTTGTCCGTAAGACCCCAGGGCGTAACTTTGGACCGGACACTTGTTGCACCTACAAAATGCACAAACATTTTTTTTCCCCCTGAAATTGTTTGTTTTTGAAAGCCATGAAACAAAAAGTTGTATATTATAATCTTAGAGAGCTGCCTGTGAAATGTTATTAGATAAATAACCCTTCATTTCTTATGTGTAGTCTTTTCTCATGTAAATGAATCTAATTCTTATTTGAAATAAATATTCTTAAAACACAATTAAGGCTTACATTCCAAAATCAAGACCCGAAGGGGCCATACGGCTACCTGTTTTAAGCGGTTCGTTTTAGGTGATGAAAAAAGTTGCGCGACCGCAAACCGTAAATCGGCGCGTTAAGGTTCATGTTCGCGTGATTTTCTTAACTGAATTGTTTCAGCGCCCGCGTTAAGAGTTCGCCGTAAGGGTTATGTCAATAAAGTTTTATTTTTCCAGACAGTGACATGAACTACACGGATTCGCCAGTTACAGAAATGGAAGCAATGCTGACCCCAAAACAGCAAGAAGTGGTCAAAAAGGGAGCCATCATCACCAAGATGCCAGAGGCAGCTGTGGTCACTCGTGTAGTCACTAAACCACCACCAAATGTAAGAACGACAAAAAAAAAGGAAAAATTTCACTGAATTGAACCTCCTCATGAAAAATATGTAAATTATAGTTAGCTGGTAATTGATTGATTGTATAACACATTTGACATAATTATCTCTTCTTCACTATCACTATCACTACATAGTATAAAACAAAGTCGCTGTCGCTGTCTGTCCGTCCCTATGTATGCTTAAATCTTTAAAACAACGCAACGGATTTTGAAGCGGTTTTTTTAAATAGATAGAGTGATTCAAGAGGAAGGTTTATAAACAAACAAACAAACAATCAAATCTTTCCTCTTTATAATATTAGTATAGACTAGCGACCCGCCCCGGCTTCGCACGTAAATTACACCCGTGCGAAGCCGGGCGGGCGGGTCGCTAGTTACATATAACTTGAAGTCCCTTTCCGCGTCTGTCTGTCTGTATAACCGCTAACTCCTAAACCACGCAACGGATTTTGATGCTGTTTTCACCATCAGTTAAATATTTTTTCACAGAAGGTTTATTTTATAAATAACTAGCGGTCCGCCCCAGCTTCGCACGGGTATAGATTATAGCCTATGTCACCCGGGGATAGTGTAGCTTCCCGTCAGTGAAAGAATTTTTCAAATCGGTTCAGTAGTTTCGGAGCCTATTCAATGCAAACAATCAAATCTTTCCTCTTAATAATATTAGTATAGACTAGTGACTCGCCCCGGCTTCGCACGTAAATTACGCCGGGGCGGGTTGCTAGTTGTTAGACATAACAGTTTCTTTGAGCAGTTAAAATTCACGTATGCACGGTGGTGCGATTTGGAATTTGGCCATCCACGCCCACTTGAAAATTTACCCTGTGCCTATTTATGAATGAAATGTCAATATTCATTTCCTGTTTCAGCCTTCTCCCATATTACGTAAAGCTGAAGATGTAAAGCGTAAAGCTGCTGTGATGCAACAACAGCAACCGCCAGCCTCAGGTATTTTCACTGTGTATTTGCATGTGTGCTTACGGTTGAGCGTGTTTGAGTGTGTGCATGGAACTTATTTTTCAGATGCTCAATACTGAAATTACACTCCCACGAAAGGTTTACGCAAGCCACTACATATTTTTTTTTTTTTTCAATGTTGTTAATTGCAATTCATTATCATCATAATTTCAGCCATAGGATGTCCTCTGCTGGACATTTACTTTACTCATGGAGAAAATGTTCCTTAGTTGCAGATAAAAAAGAAAAAGCGCCAGTGAAAGTGGAACCCAGCAGCGCAGCTACTGGCGCCAGTGACAAATCTCTTCGTTTGCTTGAAAAAGAGCTACAGGATCTCAAAAGGGTAAGACAAGACAATCTTCTCAAGAATTCTCTATCTAACAGTAATAGAAGTCCCAAGTCCCAATAGATCAGGTTCTTGACCTTTGTTATTAAGAATCATTTCATGCAACCTCTTATTTGGAAAAAGACGTAAACCGAAAGGGAGTTCAAAAGTAGAAGTACCACACTTTTTTCTCTCAAACAAATTCAGTCATAAACTCGATCCATTTTTTTTTTTGCTCTGACAGTTGCAGAATATTGCACAAACCCTTATCAAGATAGACACCGCGAGCACGTCAATGTTTATGAAAACCCAGCGTGCTGCATTTTTCGTACCTATAATCTCACTATGGCAATATGGCATCACGAGACCAATTTAATGGTAGTTTAAAAGAGAAGAAGTTTAAAAGTTTCGAAGAGTTTTTACAGTTTCATTAAGTGAAATTTGGCATTATTTGTCTGACCAAGACAATGGAGATTAGCAAGTTGGAGCATTAATCCAACGTGAAACAGGCTATCTTTTTTTATCGGATACATTTCGTAGAATGTGCATCGGATCTGCATGATCTAATCCCTCCTGTCCATTTTTCTATCGGACTGCCAGAGCGGGCACAAAAAATCGACACCGCATTATAGTTGATATTCCGAAAACCCGTACGAAGCGCTTGATTCCTCTTTTATTGTGCGAACTGCTAGTCTGGAATGCGCTGCCAGAATGGGTGTTCCCTGATAGTTACAATCTGGTTGCGTTCAAATCAAGAGTGAATCGGTTTCTTCTAGACCAGCGTGCTCCATCGTAGACCGCATCATCGCTCAGCAGGCCTAGCACGGGCCGTGGACAAATTGTCTTTCCACCGTTTTTATCCCGCGAGAAAAAGACAAACGTATCCATATTCTAGCTTTGTCGCGTCTAGGCGTGGATAAAAACGGTGGAAAGACAATTTATCCACAGCCCATGCTAGGCCTGCAGGTGATTTGGCGGCCAAACGCAAGCTAAAATGGAGCGCGCTTGCTCAGAAGAATCCGATTCTGATACTGGCCTGATGTAAATTGTTAAAAACTGATAGTAAACTGTAAATTCTGATCACTTTTACTAGGTTTTAGAGCATTAGATTTTCAAAGCTTATAAAAACTTGGGCCAATATTGCGCTCAACATAATGTTTCATACTTGGTTTGAAAATTTGACTTTCGTACTTTCCTGTTCCAGACAAACTCGCGAACCGAGGCCGCAAAGACTCCAGCGAAGCCTGTAGAATCTCTAAGAAGTAGACGACCGCAGATGTTTTCTTCCACACCAAAAATGAGGTATAAATCACATTAATCACACACTTCTAATGTTATAAATGCGCCAGTTTGTGTTTTAGTATCATTATCATCAGCCAGAAGACGTCCACTGCTGAACATAGGCATCCCCCTTTTAACCTCCACACTGAACGAAAGCCTGCCATCTGCATCCACTGGATGCCCGCGACTCTCACAATGTCGTCGGTCCATCTAGTGGGAGGCCTACCTACGTTGCTTCTTCCGGTTCGTGGTCTCCACTCAAGAACCTTTCTTCCCCTTCGGTTATCGGTTCTTCGAGAGATGTGACCGGCCCATTGCCACTTCAACTTGCACATTTTAACAGCTATGTCGGTGACTCTGGTTCATTGGCGAAAATCCACGTTTCTGATTCTATCGCGCAAAGAAACTCCGAGCATAGCTCTCTTCATTGCCCGCTATGTGACTCGTGAGTTTTTCCGAAAGGCCAACAGTCGAAGGGTACAGTAGTGGAATTCTGGCGCAGGAATGAGATCAAAAAGCTCTTCAGAGAAAAAAAAGAGATGCAGATGGAACCCACATCTCTTCGGAGCCTAAGTTATTTAAGTATTAAGTCCTCCAATTGTACATGTATACTTAATTTGTAAGTGTGCAATAAAGTATTAAATAAAATAAATAAGTGGGTTCAGCTTCTTGGTGAGCTTGGAATCTAGTGGCTCGCCGCTGTAGGGAGTCAAAAGCCTGCAGCTGGTATTCTGGCGCGCCATTCCATAAGAGGAAGCAATCCTCGTATGTGGGGATGCACTTGTGCTTTTTAAAGCAGAAACCAGTGTCCCGGCGTGAAGTATCGTATCGCTTCGCTCTGTTGGGCACAAGCTTTTAGGAAGCGAGTATGTTTATGGCCACTCATATCTGTAACGGCTGAAAGCATTTGGACGAAATTTGGCAAGGAGCTCATAACCTAGATTAACACTTGCTTCTTTCAAAAACATGTATGATTCTTCTAAGATGGTCAGTGAAACCGCAAGGCGTGACTAGTAATTTTATGAATGCCAAAGTCACTCTGTCCGTTACTTTTTCACGATAAATCGGTTGAATCGATCGTGGTGAACTTTAATAAAGAGCTAGTGTGCGTCATATTATGCGGTTAATTTTAACTTTTATCCAGAAAAAAATGTGGAAAGGCGAAAAATGTAATGCTTATATTTTTGCCAAATCGGCTATATCCACTTTGACTAGTCTCACAAATATTGCATCTTCTATAATAATTTTGTTTTGCTGTAGAACTGCTGACAAGAAAGAGACTGTTCCACCAAAATCAGCCATAGAAAAATTGACGGCGGAAAAGAAGCAAACAGACCGCAAGGGCAAAGATACTAAAGAACCAAAGGAGGTCAAGAGCAACAACAACACTATCAAAGAAGATAAGGAGCTCAAAGAAACCATTAAAGAAGAAAAAGGGTCCAAAGGAAATAAAGAAGATAAGGAGATAAAAGGAAACACCAAAGAAGATAAGGCGATCAAAGAAGATAAGAAAGAAAATCCTAAGGTATTTACTAAGTTCGATATAGTTGACTACATGTTACATGCTAAAACAACTATCTCTCTCTTATTATCTGTTGATCATTGTTTTCAGACGGTTGTAAAGAATGGTGCAAGTGAGACCACTGCTAGCGCCTCGGAGGACACAGTACGCAGGTCCACCAGACCTTCCAAAATCAAGGACTACGCCAAAATGATCCGTGACAGGTAAACATCACAATACGTCACATTTGTAAAACAATACGAATATCTGTAATGCTATATTTGTTTGCAATGCAACTAAAGCACATCTGAATACATATACATAGCAATATATTTATTTGGTTATTCAAAATAATTTCGCAAATTTGTATTACTAATTTAAATACAAAGTTTAATCAGATTCGAACGAAAAGTTTTTTTTTTTTTTATATTTTTATGAAAAATTATCCAAATGAGTGAAAGTGTTAAAATTACCCGAAGTCCAAATTGTCGTTCTATGTTCACAGTTCAATGGAATCCGATGAGGACACGGATGCTGAAGAAGAAGAGGAAGACTACAAAGAACCCGAAAAAACACCAGAGGTAACATATTTAGCAAACAGTAAAAAAACATAACAAAGTGAAAGTCTATATTTGCTGTTTATCTATTCGAAGCATGTTATTGGGTACTCGTGATTTAAAGTATTTTGGGTCTATCTTCTGGAGTTTTGACGGCTCCAAGTGACTAGGTAAAACTGCTCTTTTTTATTCTGTGCGTAAAACTAAGTTACCATGTCACTTTTGACGTGATTTGAAAGTGATGGGATACGACAACTGTCATATCGATAAAGTTATCTTATAGTTATAAGAGCGCGCGTAAGTAAATTGAATAATCTTCGTTACAATGTGTGGACTCGATAAAAATGTCGGAGCTAAAGAGAACGTCGCTTCTATATTGTAAAGAAAAAACAGCGTCCATGATATATGTTTTTCTTTTGGCCATGGTTGCTTGTCAATTAATTATGGTACTTCATAGGCATGCTTATGTCAAGTTTGACTTCTTAGTTTGGCATTACTGTAATTTGAAAAATGTGATAAGAGTGGCGCAGCTTCACTCGGTATTCCTAAAACATCACCAAAACCAACGGACGACCCAATCAATCTAGATGGTTGACCGCGACTGGCATTTACAACTGATAACTACAGTAACATTATTTTCTAGGTACTGTTTATTTGTCCTATAAAAATTTGCTAATATAGAAGCCTACAGGCGGCCTAAAATCTCTTACATAGTGCAGAGGGCTGGTCACTAGCCTATACAAACGCATTGTTTTATATTGTTGAATTATTCATGACAGGTGTCCCGCATACGAGGGCGGCGCTCCAGCACCAAGCCCACACCGACTCCGGTCGCGAAGAGCGCTACGCCCGCTAGCAAGGTGGAGACGCCCGCCGCCGCGCCCAGGAAGCGAGGCCGTCCGCGCAAGGAGCCGCGCCCTGTAGTGTAAGTTACATGATGAGCAGCTGAGATACATTCAGCGGTGCGCCAGCAACAAGTCTGCCTCTGGCTTTGAAATTGATGCAACTCACTTGATGCAATTGACTTTGAAGTCGAGAGTGAATCGGTTTCTTCTAGGCAAGCGTGCTCCATCGTAGACCGCATCGTCGCTTAACATCAGGCGTGATGGCGGCCAAGCGCAAGCCTATCTACTATTAAAAAAATAAAAAAAAACTTACCCAGTTCCAACAAACTACTTGGCGGAATACCTTGTACGTTCGTATCATTATTTGAAACTGTACCCCTGAAACTAAGTGTTTATTGTTCAGGCCCAGTAAAATTAAGAAAGATGACCCTTCGGAAGAGGAGGCTGACACAGAGCCGACTAAAGGCGAAGCCGCGACATCGCCCAAACACGACACGCCCAAAGAGAATGAACCAAATAATCTTGCAGACGGAACCAAGACACCGGTAATATTGCATTCATATTTTGCACACTCGTTCAACTTATTATTATCTTAATCATTCTGCCCACATCATAAACTGGTTAACAATAGACCTTTCTCAGAACGCGTCTTGCTTCTAGTCAGTATCAGCATTATATCATCTCTCCTTCGTGTCGCAAACCGTCTTAGGTCCATCTAAAGGTGCGTCCAGATCTGGCATGTCTACTAAAGGTTTGCTAGCTGCGCGAGTGAATTACATACTTCGATCAGGTCGCGTGCCTCTCCTGCGCCGTTTGCGCGCAAGCTACGCGCCGCGTTTGACCTATTTAACCTAACCTAAACTGTTTAAAAACTTTACAACTGACGCGTATAGTATGTAAGCGAACTGATATGTATGTGCGCGCGCGCGCGTGCAGAACTCTTGTTTTACGCGACACTTGCGTGAGTTGCGCAAAAGAGGCTCACCAAACAATTGCAATAACAGCATGTATGCGAGCGGCACATATGCGGCGCATTCGTTAGATCTAGATCCACCTCTACAAGCAGCCATGGAACAGTCAACCCTTTTTGGTTAAAGCCAGGTTTAAAGTTACTGATAGCCTTATTGCCTCGACTCTCCATTAGACCTTGGGACTGACGCTACGTTAGCTAATCTCTAGAACATCTCTACTCCAATGCTTATTTGGTTGTGTGGCATATACAACCGGCCCACTGCCAATTTAACTTACTAATGCGACTTGTTATATCCTGTATATCATAATTATGTGAATACCCTTGCATTTCACTATCTGTAGTTTCACATTTACAAACCTAAATTACTCAGGAGGGTAATGTTTTTCGTGTGTATGTTTCTATATTGCCTCTTGTAGCCCATATGGCTTGACAAATTGTTAAGTTACATTCTACTTCATGTCCGGAATGTCAAGGGCTACATTGTGCATTCGAGTTTTTTTATTTCTTTTTATAATATAGTTCTCTTGATCTTTTTTAGGAAGGTAACAAGCTGCCTGTGGAACCTAGGCCGGGGGTTATAATGTCTCCGTCTGGGCAAACTCTCAAAAAGGTTTGTGCTATTTTTTATCTGTTAAGTGTTTCACCAACGTCCTCTTTGAGGTATATTGTGTTATCCCTACCAGCATCTAGCCGTACCAGGTTCCTTGAAATACCGAAGCGAGGTGACACATTTGTTATATTACATTATTGTTCTTTTTTACTTCATAAAATTCTCTGGTCTAGTTCTGACGTTTGAGAGGTATTGGGCAAAGCCAATAGGCCCTGTTAAATATAGAATACAATTATTCAGAGTGTATAAAAGGGAATATAAAACTGTTGTTCTTAGCTCTTGCGGTTTCCAAACCCAGATGGCCGTTTAAGGCAAGCCAGGGGTCTCATTTAGCCCCATGGAATCGGGGTATACGGTGTCGCCACTCACCGACAGCTCGCCACAAAGCCACCCCTGCGTATATAATATTGTAATTATTTATTTCACATTGATTCTCGGGACCAAATCCCCCTCCCCTCCCCTTATACGGCACGCACCAATAGGGCCAAAGCCCACACACAGAGGCTTTTTGTGCTAAAAATAAATTAGGCTATGTGGATTGGGATTGTTGGTAAATGGACTATTGATGCTATGGGGTTATAAATAAACTGGGTTTGTGATGTGAACAACTTGTGAATGAGATAACAGATCTATAGGACGAGAAACGGCACCTGCCTTATCCTGTCTCATCTCAAAATACATTTAAGCAGGTGATTTTTTTCCACTTGCTTGCCACCCATTATATGAGCCCCCGTAAAGCTGCCGTATATTGGCACCAGAGGACAATATTGGCGTGGGGTGGCTTAGGGTGTCGAGAGGTGTGCTGCACTTTCACTAAACGCTACTTGCGGCGTTATGCTCTTTAACATTTCCACCCTGGAGCTTAGGTAAGCCAGGGGTCGGGGTCTCATTTCTTGTTATTATTATTGTAGTGCGATGTGATAATGTATTCTGTTTTATTTGCAGGTACCAATCAAAGCTCTACCGCCTGGAGTGAAGCCTCTTCCATTGCCTGTTACCTCCAGATGTAAGTCTTATTTACTTCTTTGACGTTGTTTGTAAAGCATTCTGTTATGCTAAACATTTTAAAACAATTTTAACAGTGGGCGGTGGCGAAGTAACAGAGATGCAGATAGGCAAGAAGATTGTCAAGGTACAGAAGATTGTGATGACCAAAGCAGAAGTTGAGGCTATGACTAAAAAGGGACTTCTGGAAATAAAGGTAAGAGTGTTGAAGCGTAATTCAGGCGTTGATGTTGAATTTTCCAATATCGGGCCCAATTTGAATGTGAATAAATTATAGAGCTCTATTACGCATGCTTTTTCTTCACATCAGTCTAAGCTTAGGGGCCATCCATAAATTATGTTACACGTTATGATGGAGGGAGGGGGTCAACAAAGTGTGACATCTTGTGACAAGGGCGAGGGAGATCATAAGCTTTGTGAAGTCACATGTATAATAAAGTGCTAAAATTCTAAACTTCACCTCCAACGATAAACTTTATAATATTATCAATTCTACCAATAATAATATTATAGTTAAAATTGTTTGTATCGCTTTTTGGCACTTGACGTTCGCTTTAATTAATTAAAATTTCCTAAATATGTGACTTCACACCACTAAAATGTTACCACATGTGCATGATAAGGACGGGGAAGGCTCCAAAAATCATGAAATTAATTCATGTGAGTTTATGGATGGCCCCTGACGCGTGTGGTCGAAGATAAAACACATTTACTTGATTTTAGGGAGAAATTTTAGAATTGTGGGCGACGTTGAATGAAGTTCGATACGTAGTTTTACGTATCTAATTCCATACAAATTTCGCCCACACTGTATATTGTACAATTATATTTTTCTTTGTGCAGGACGGTACGATGGTGCTAAAGCAAGGCATAAAGTTGCCAGGTTCTGACCCGGCGATGCTGAAGTCGAGCCTAGTCAGGGAATGCGGTTAGTATTATTAAATTAATCATATTATCATATTAATTTTATTAGTTTCTTACATTGACCATAACAGGTATTATGACAAAACCAGTAAAAAAAATCCTTGTGACAAAAAAATAATTGTAATTGTGTAAAGTCACACCTATCACATTTGTGTACTTAATAACGGCCTCTTATACCAAATTTGACGGTTTTAAATCAATTTTATTTATTTAAATTACAATATTTGAGCTGGAAAAAAATACATGTCACAGATACTGATATATCTGTGTTTGAGTTTACGATTTGGTTCAAAACACGATAGAATAAACTTTCCTCGATCAAAAAAAAATCTGTAACTAAGTCGATTTAGTTAATTTTTTTGTTTTATGCTCTAATGAAAGCTCGTAACGACCTGGAAATTGCATGTACTGAAAGACAATCCTATTCAACATTTTTTGATTTGGATAGATTTTTGATAGTGAATTGTTTCGTTTTTTAGTGAAATTAAAAGCGTAAAAAGTCGCGAAAATTTGCGCACGCCACGTTCAATACCGCGCCAGGCATCATCGAGGTAGGACCTATGTTCGTTTTTGTCGTTGCACTCCCCCGCGGGCGTCCTGACTCTTGCGTGGCAAAATACATCGTAGCTATAACTTGGCGGGGGGAGCGTTTTGTTGCCTACGCGACTCGGATAATAGGCCCTTAAACTGAAAATTGTATTTTCTTTACAGAGGCAAACAAAGAATCTCCAAAGCCGTTGGCGACACCGATGAGGTGCGATTTAGACGCTGATTAACCTCGACTTAAGTTTTTAATTATTATTTGAAATACTAAATAATTTTACATTTATTTTTGGACTATCAAAAAATGACACTACTGATAGGTTTCACATAGTGAACTATCTTGAAATCTAAACTTGTTATAACGTGTTTAAATTAAACTAGGAATATTTTTATTGTAAATCTGACAACAGGGCTGGCCACTCAGCTTATTCAAACAGGGTTACGTGGAAACGGTGTACTAATCCGAAATGGGTTCATAGTACCCATCATTGAGAACTACTTTTACTATGGGACCAACCCTGAAAAAATCGTGAAGCGCTTTGATTCCACATTTATTGTGGAATAATAGTGGTTCCACATACATAGTGGGTTTTCCCCGTCAGTTACAATAGATTATAAAATTTTATATTCACGCATGATATGATTTATAAGTTTAAGATAACGCTAATACAATTATGCAATACAATAAAATAACTTATGTGCGGCCCTAGCTCCCACAGTAGGATACCCTGAGTTTGTGGAAGCCAGAATCTGGGTGTCTTCAAGTCGAGAGTGAATCGGTTTCTTCTAGGCAAGCGTGCTCCATCGTAGACCGCATCGTCGCTTAACATCAGGCGAGATGGCGACCAAGCACAAGCCTATAAAATATACTATAAAAAAAAGAAAAAAAATACGCGAAAAAAATATCAGCTGTTCTATACATTTTGTCGAGTGCGAATGACCGTTTTCTGTGGAACACCTGATATTTTTTTCGCTATTTCAGATTTCCTCCCATAGTGAAATTTGTTTATAATTATGGGTATTTACTATGGACCCCTTTCGGCTTAGTACATAAGGAACAAATTTTATCGTGCGTGCATCCATGCTCTGTGCTTTGCTTTTACTATAAAAATAAATGACCAAAGGCCGTCGTCTACATGTTTTGTTTAGTTAAGAGCCCACTTCCCAGAGTCAAATCAATTTCGCACATTTTCAACATTTATGAAGATAAAAAATCGCTTAGTAGGTTTTTTAAAACCGATTGATATCTTTAGACATTGCATATTTTTTTTCAGTTGAATTTTTTTTATTTTGGCGAAAGTGTTCCAAAGAATATTTTTATATTTCATATTATTCGATCTATTTCGCTCCAAAAGCGCCCATTCTTTTTTGTTTTTCATAAATGTTTAAATTTCGTTTACGATATAGCTGTGACGGAAAGCGGGCTCTTAATCGTAGTTTTAACGCACATTGGATCAGCGCGCGATACCAATAAAAGTACATAGTGCACGATAGCTCTTGGTTTTAAACAACCGCGAAACGATTAATTGCAACAGGGCAATTTTACCACCCATTTCAGATACCTGGGGTATAGGGTTAATTGGTGTTTAATTTATTAAAAATAGCAGGCTTAGCCAATAATATAATACTTATACTGAAGAAATAGTTAATATCGGCTCGTAAAGTTCTGAGATATAAATATTTAAAGTGTTTGGTAGGGATTGAGAGGGGATACTCTGTCCCTTTTCCGCAAAGCGAGTATACCCATACAATTTGTATGGCGCTGATATGGGATGACGTCATATCTTATTATACAGTGCTCCCCCTGTCAGGTATGAAATTATAATTCTTATTATGTACTTTCTAATTTGTGTTTGTCTGCGTTCGAGTCGTTCAATCATGTGCGATAGTGTTCGCCTATGTTCGACTCGTTCA
Organism: Agriopis marginaria; assembly: GCA_932305915.1. NCBI lineage: Eukaryota > Metazoa > Arthropoda > Insecta > Lepidoptera > Geometridae > Agriopis > Agriopis marginaria. The sequence goes on from OW029918.1 coordinate 10,616,641, forward strand.
ATCACGTACGATAGTGTTCGTATGCATTCGACTCGTTCAGTTATGTAAGATAGTGTTCGCCTACGTTCGAGTCGTTCAATTACGTTCGATAGTGTTCGCCTGCGTTTGACTCATTTGGTCACTTACGATAGTATTCGCCTGCGTTCCATTCGTTCGGTCACTTACGATAGTGTTCGCCTGCGTTCCATTCGTTCGGTCACTTACGATAGTGTTCGCCTGCGTTCCATTCGTTCGGTCACTTACGATAGTGTTCGCCTGCGTTCCATTCGTTCGGTCACTTACGATAGTGTTTGCCTACGTTGCATTCGTTCGGTCACTTACGATAGTGTTTGCCTACGTTGCATTCGTTCGGTCACTTACGATAGAGTTCGCCTTCGTTGAATTCGTTAGGTCACGAACGATAGTGTTCGCCTGCGACTGCTAGGTAAACACGGCATTATATGATTGATAATTGTTGCAATTGATCGTTTCGCGGATGCTTTATACGTATTCGGTAATACAGGGTGTCCGGTGGCAGATTTATGTTTTTGAAAGGGTATATCTAAAAAAGTTATAAACGGTGCGGGGGGAGAGCGGTGTCATTCGACGCGCCGCGAATGCGGATTTGTTAGTCACAATGCCGCAGTGGTCGGGGCAGCACCGTGCGTACGCTATTGAGGCATTTTTTAAGAGTGGTGATTCTTACGTGACTGCGCGCCGACAGTTTTGTGCCCACTACAATATTCGGCGATTAAGCGATGGACCAAGTGTTAATTTGATTAGATCGTGGGTGCAAAGGTTCCGCCAAACATCTTCTGCTTTAAATAACCCTCAGCCGGGACCGAGCAGAACATCAAGGACCACAGAAAACGTTCAAGAAGTTGAAAGAAGCTTACGGGAAAATCCACGACTCTCAGTGCGGAAAAGAGCAGCTGCTTTGACACTTCCTAAAAGCATTGTTCACGAAATTTTAAAAAAAGACTTAAAGTTCCATCCCTACAAGATCCAGATAGTCCAAGAACTTAAAGAAAATGACTTCATTTTAAGAAAAAACTTCTGCGAACGGATGTTGGAGGGATTTCGCACAGTAAATTGCGTTTTCTGGAGCGATGAGGCCCATTTTCATTTGAACGGCCATGTCAATAAACAAAACTGTCGTTACTGGGCCCCAAAAAGACGTAATCCACGACAAAAACATCAGCGGCCCCTGCATTGCCCAAGAGTTACTGTTTGGTGCGCATTATCGACGAATGGAATCATCGGTCCCTATTTTTTTGAGAATTCTCGGGGTGAAGCTGTAAATGTCAACAGTGAAAACTATGGACGCATGATCACTGAATATTTTTTACCAAATTTGCGAGCACATCCATCCTACTCGACGCACACGTGGTTTCAGCAAGATGGGGCGACTCCGCATACAGCCAGGACGTCTATGGCTTTACTTCGACAAAATTTTCCACGGAAATTGATAAGCCGCTTTGGTGACATCTCGTGGCCTCCGAGGTCACCAGATTTAACTCCAATGGACTTTTTTTTATGGGGCTATCTCAAAAGCAAAGTCTATGCCAATAATCCTTTGTCTGTTGTGCAGTTGAAGGAAAATATCCGCAATGAAATTCAGCAAATCCAGCCGAGCCTGTTGCAGCGCGTAGCCCGTAATACGGTGGACCGTTTTGAACAGTGTGTGCGTATAAATGGACAGCATTTAGACGAAGTGATTTTTAAAAAGTGAAATCCGCATTATGCGTTTATTGATTAAATTACTTAATAAAACCCTAAGTTTATAAGTTTTTCTTTTATTTGCTTTCAAAAACATAAATCCGCCACCGGACACCCTGTATTATAAATGCGAATGTTTGTACGGAAATGTGTATTCTATATACCTTGGATTAAGACAAGCTTTTTGACCCTGGACAAAATCACGATACTTAGGATAGAGGTGATACTGCGGGGCGCTGTTAGTTAGAATAAAATTATAAATTAAGTTTACACGTTGCGTGTATGTACCTACGCATGTAACATACATTATAATAGGCTATCGGACAGGTGTTTGATTTGTTAAAAATAACAAACTTACTGCCTTAGTTATAAACGTTACCTAAGTTAAGCAATGCTTAAAATTGCTCTGTCAACTTCTCTTTGCCGGAAATTGTCACAGGTGAAAACGAGACTGAGCTATTTTAAGCATTACTTAACTTAAGTAACATTTATAAGTAAGGTCGTTAGTTAAAAATAGTATTAAATGTAAAACATAAATATGGACTAACGCAATTATTTAAATCGGCTAATAAAGCTCCGAGATATAAACGTTTCAAGTTTTTGGTTGGATTAGGAAGGGATGCTATATCCCTTGGCCGCAAAGTGATTGTCAGTATGGAGTTTGTATGGCGTACTTACAAGTGACGTCATCTGTAAGTATGTGCGCTATCTGTCTAGCAAGACATTAAAATGCTTATATCTTCTTTATTTTTGAATACATTTTAATTTTGTATTCGGTGATCGGCTTTATTTAGGGTCAGCTTTTTTATAAGACAATAAAAAAAACAGTCCGGTAGCCTATTACTTATTTTAGTTGAAATGTAAAACGTAAGACAACGTATTTCAAGCTGTTTATTTTTAGGATAGGTTATTTAATTTTCATGTACTTAGGTCTAAGTACCTAAGTAATATTGTTGTATGATGATATGATTTCACCTCTATCAATTGTAGAATTTATTTAATCTCATTTAGTAGAAAGATTATAATTTGATTGTTAATAACAAGAATTTCACATACAATGTCATTATACGGGGTGTAAGGGGTACACTCTCGAAATCAAAAGGAGGTAATTGTACTCATCATTATGAAAAACTTTTACTATGTCCCATACTAAAAGTGGTTCATAATTATGAGTACAATTACCTTCTTTTGGCTTCGAGAGTGTTCCCCTTACACCCTGTATACTGTATTGAGCTATAAAGTTTAAGAGTAATATAGCTCATGAAATAAGAAAAAAGTCGAATGCAATAGCGTTTCAAATATATTGTACTCTACGTCAAAATCATGTATGTTTTATTGAACATTAAAATTATTTCGTTTTTAGCATGTAAAAAGCTTCAAACCAACGCTGCAGAAAACTGAGTATTAAAACGTGTACTTCACTCTATACTTTGAACTAGGTTATAAATAAGTAATAAATATATGAGATATATTTTTCAGGTTTTCAATCATACTTTGTTAAGAAGGATTAGGAAACACCATGTAAAATCTTAGAGACTATCCCTGACTAAAATCACCCGTGTTCTAGGCTATAAGGTAAAATAATTTTAGCCAAACGAAACCGTAAGCGTACGCGCAACGAAGCTAAGGGGCCTTACGGCCAACGGCTAATCAGTTGGAAAATCACGCGACCGCAAACCGTATCTGGGGGCGTTAAGGTTCTCGTTCGCGTGATTTTCCAACTGAGCGGATTTAACGTTAGATAGATACCGAGTTAGCCTTTGGCCGTAAGACCCAAGGTACTTACGTCGCGGTCGACAAGATCGGAATGCTACCCTTACAGGTTTTGGCGCCAACGTCGATGTCAAGTAAATTTTGTGCAATTATATCTTCTCCACTTTGGTGCATACCGGCCCTAATACTGATAAGTAATCATTTACCTATTACACTAAGAAAAAAAGGGGGGGGGGGGAAACAGTCAAATTGATAACCTCCTCCTTTTTGAAGTCAGTTAAAAAGTACTTTCTTGAGTAAAGGCGAGTTTCACACATTCTCCTGTTTCGCTGAAAACCCAGCCCGCTGCAAAAGCCATTATGCAAGCAAAAATTACAAATTGGCGTAATTTTTTTCGCGGCCATCAGTCATACTTGGTAATTATATGCAGAATAATATGACTAAAAAGTGTGATTGATACATAATTAAAATTTTAAGTCAAATATCTGTGACTGCGTTTGTAGAAAAAGTATCCATAAATTCATTTTTCTGATAGTTTTTTTCCAACGTAGGCCAAGGTTTCAACGATGGCCACGGAGTAAAACCAAATGCGCCACATCTCAGTGATTTGGTGATTGTCTTTTAAGATAAACATAGGTACACATTTAATCGGCTATATGCACTAAAAATCAAATTATGAAATTCGACATTCCGCTGGGAGTACGCACAAATGCAAATAACTGCCAAAGCGTTGCCCGCAGCAAAAATTACATTGGTTAGTTCTTCTACTCACCCACAGATGTCGCGTACAAGCGAGTATAACGAAGTAGATGTCGCTCTATTGCCTTTTGCCGCCCTTTCATCGAGGCACCGCGCGGGCCGGTTCAAAATCATAACTTTAATCAAACGACATCAAAATCCCGCGACAGTCGGCTGTGCAGCCGGCTCTAAACCGAAATTCTTATATATTTTTTTAACTACAAATATTTTTTAAGGGCCTGTATTCAAGAAAGAAGATAAAACTGAGTAAAGATTTTGAGTGCTGTGCATCTAGTGATTAAAATTCACCAAGTTTGATCATCCTTCTCATCTGGAAGTCTGCAACTTGGTAAGTTTATTTAATTTTTCTTTGAATATTTATTTGAAGGAGGCTTGCCCATGTAATATATATTATTTAATTTCTGTTAGTTCTCCATTTATGTCTGCAATATTTTTTGCGGGATTTGTTACGTTTACTTATTAACCAAAAATTAATAACTTTACAAAAAGATGGGGTAACACAAAAATACGTTTATAGATTTTAGTTAAAGTTCTACTGCATTTTTGTCTTTGTTATTATCCATGGCAAACAAATTCCGTGACTAGAGTTTGGTGGTATAGCTGCATAAATTCCGAGTTAGATTGGTTTTCGCAATAGATAATTTTTAGACGATAAGATAACACGCACGACCGTCTATTGTTAGCGTTTATTGATAAACGCACTATTAGGTTTTAGGACATTTTCATTAGTTTAGTTCGTTTTTAACCCCAGACGAAAAAAAAGGGGGTTTTATAAGTTTAACGTGTGTACCTATCTGTGTTTATCTGTGGCATCGTAGCTCCCAACCGGCTGAACTAGAGATTGCAACCCGGTATGTTTCTCAACCCGGCCGGGCCCGGCCGGGTTGTATGTTAGCGATGAAATATGAAAATTTGTGGGTGCCTAAAGGCGCACCGGGCCCGGGCGGACCCGGCCCGACCGGGCCCGGTTTGCAATCTCTAGGCTGAACCGATTTCAATTAATTAGTTTTATTTTTTGAAATGTGACTTTATCGAGAGTGTTCTTAGCTGTGATTCATGAAAAACGGTTTAGCTGTTTGGAAAAAATCAGAAATTTTTTCGGGGTTTAAAAATATATATATGTTGTTACTAATATTTTTTGTTAGAATTGGTTTTAGTAATTTCTACACAGTAGGTATACATATTTTCTCTTAGTTCACCTATCAATTTAACTCACTACTTTTGATTACATAGGGGTTGCCCGCGACATCGTGCGCTTCAGATTTTCTTTAATCTTTGGACCCCTTCAATTGATGCCGTAAAATCCTTTCTAAGCGGATGACCCATAAGAGAAGCTACCAAATTTAAGCTTCGTAGGTCAAGTCGTTTTCGAGATTTCGTAATTACCAAGTCTTAGTCAGTGGTATTTTGCTTTTATTCGGGGTTTTAGAGTAGGGATGTACCAAGCCGAAAGAAAGTCATTGTAGTTAGGTATCAATATGAAAAACTTTTACAATGATATGATATTTTATATTATCATTATCATACTTTAAAATAATGTTTCATAAAAAATGCATTTGCCCTAAAAAAATACTAAAGTTTTTTTTTACAATAAATAAATAAATAATAAATAAATATTCGGGACATTTTTGCACACACGGTCATCTGACCCCAAACTAAGCAAAGCTTGTGATATGGCTGCCAGAGACTGATATATATACATATATAGGTTTAAATACATACTTAAATAGATATTAACACCCAGATATAGAACAAACACAAATGTTCATCACACAAATGTTTGTCCTAGGTGGGAATCGAACCCACGCCCCCAAGCTCAGAAGGCAGGTTCACTACCAACTCGACCAACGGGCTATCTATAGGTTTGCGATTGGCCTCCAACTCGCCTGATGATGCGGTCTAGATGTGCTACTTGCCTATATAGAAGAAACCGATTCACTCATGATTTTTTTCCTCGTTAATTCAGGGTTGGTCCCATAGTAAAAGTTGTACATACCTAGTAGGGAATAAGCACAATGACGTCCTTTAGGCTGAGTACACACCAAGCTTATTACCTGTAGTAGTATAATATCATCATCATCATCAGCCAAAAGACGTCCACTGCTGAACATAGGCCTCCCCCTTTAACCTCCACACTGAACGACAGCCTACGTACTGAACGTAGTATAATATATAGATTTTTAATTGTCTAATCAAAACTAGTGAGGCTAGTAGTTTAAAAAAAAACATCAGTATTTTCATTTTAAGGAGGAAACAATATTTGGGCACTATAACACCTAAATTCAAATTATTTATTGAGAATTAAAACGGACAATTCCACTAACATTTATCTCGCACACTGTCACACATAAATATAAATAAAATTATAAAACTAAAATAATAAATACAATAAATTGCGTTAAAATGTTAATATAAAATTAGCATGTCATAAAATTGTCATCATAGTCATCGGCTTTTTTGCCTCTGTCCCATTGGTCAGTTAAGTTTTCGCGGTATAAAGTCTAAAGTTTAAAACTTTGAAAATAGATGTCTTAATAGCCACAGTCAAAGTTCTATATCATGAAGTCTAACGCGAGCTTTACTGCCTCTGTATAATGTAGGTAGAATTATTATTCTATACTTACCTTCCCTTATTAGGTAGTAACTAAAACGATGCCTTGGGACCATGAAGTCATATTTACAAAGGTGGGACGGATGTTATTAATTTAAACAACTATAACGTCATCTACTTACATAAAAAGGGAGGACAAAATAAGCTCAGATCAGCCATCCAATGCCGCCCATAAAGTAGTGTAGAAACTGGCATATAAACGCTTTCCGATTATTCTAAAAGTGGAAGGTAATGGGTTGCTTTTGTTTATTTAACATTTTTCTTCGAATTCGTTCTTTTGCTTGTTTTTTAACTATATTTTTCTTATTAGTTCCTACAAGATATCCTACAAATTAGGATAAAAAGGTCAAAGTAGTACTTAGTGTAAATCCAGGGTACCAGCTATCTCGTTACGGGGTAAGGACAAATTTACACACAAACATTTGAATTATGTAATATTAAACTCGGTCCAAGCCAAGCATTTATTTGCTCTGACAGCTGCAATAACATTGTAAAAAGCTGAATAACAAGTATAAATTGTAAAAAAAAAAACGTTCAACTACGTAGTAATGTTATCATTTATCACTACAAAACCACAAAGGACGTATTTTTTCTTAGAAACAAAATAGTGCAGAAATTTGATATGATATCTCATTGTTGCACAGTTTTTCATTAATACACTGTTTTATATTTTTTATTTAGATATACATTTACCACAGAGGTTTAATGTCTCCCATTAAGTTTAATATAAAATGTATGCATTAGATCGAAAAGATACTGGGTGAAAATAAAAACCAGCGGAATAAATAATTATTGTAAGTTTTAAATGTTTGGGGAGAAGATGAATTAAACTTTGTTGTTATTAAAATGAGTTTTTATTTTGTAGGTATATTTTATCACTACCGTGGATTGGTACCATAGAAATTTCATCAAAATCGGTTCAGTCCTTTGGTTTTTAAATCAAAATAAGCCCGAAGTTAAAGTCGTCGTTAACTATTTTGAAATTTTCCAATTTTCTGCGCAACTTTCTTAATTTTTCTTGCCGTTGAACTTCTTAACTTACTTCTTAAATTATATAATACTGATATAATATAAGTATGATATAATTTAAGTGCACTGTTAAAAAAATCTGTAAATTAACATACTTTTTTTACATAACTACTGTAAAAAAAACAAAAAAACATGAAAACCAAACTAAAATTATGAGATATTACAGAAAATCTGTAATTCTGTCCTATTTTTCGGTAATTCTACATTTTTTCAGAACTTGTTAATTTTTTTCTGTTATTTTTACATAAAATGTAACTAATAATAAAAAGCCATAAGCTTTTTACATAAACGTCCATGGAACAAAACTGGAAAAATCACATAACTACAGAGAAAAATGGGTTTTGTAAAATTACGTAACCATGTAAAATTACATAAATTTGTGAAATTACGTCTTTTTTGGGGGCAGCGAGAGTTGCCCCAATTTTTATGTAATTCTACATGAATTTTTTTAACAGTGTGATCACCTATACTATTTAACAACTATGTCAAAGTTCAGTTAACTGGGCCAGTAACTTGTGATGCAACATGTCGACACAAAATTCCACTGAAAGTTTGCTCTTACAATTACACCAGTGGCATTGAGACATGAAAATCGTAAAGCAGGAAGAACCAAAAATCATACCGAAATGGCCAGTGTCAACAGCACTTGTTAATTCAGCACTATCGCGCGGGCTGTGACCGACGTGCTAAACGATTGGACATGGCAATCGGCCAGAAGATACGGATTTGTTTGATGCTGATGTTCCGAGACAAATCTCGCACATACAACAGAATCTTACAGGCCTGCCAACTCGAGTTCAACGCATCAACGAGAATTAGGTCGTAAAAACGAATCCAAGCATACGTATAATTTTTCGACTTTAAATCGAATTTCAGAATTAACAAATTAAATGCGAATGTTTTTGTCTGTTTTTCCGCACTCAACTGCTGGCCAGTTTCGGATGAAATTTGGTATGGAAGTCATATCCTAGCTTAACACTAGGCTGCTTATTATCCTTAAAAATTACGGTTCCTGTAACAGATAGCCGGTGAAACCGCGGGGCGCAGCTATACAATATAGAAAAACGATTATCAAATCCAGCAGTGCTATGCTTAGGTATCTCGTCAAACCAAGTTCTTGCCCAACATACGGTTACATCAATTTTGTTAACATAAATGCTCACACATTCAAGTAAAGTTTACCATGAAAATATCCTTGCAGTAATTGTTTTCAATACAGTTTCAACATGTTCAACCCATGCGTACTGAGTACTTGACCAACAGTATATTTCGTCTTTGTGATTCTCGCAGGGCATGCTCATTGTCATTTTGGTATGCATAAGAATTAACGAATGACCCACTTTCCAGCATAATAGGTAGGCAAGATTCTGACAAAAAATACTATAATAATGGAATAAATAACCATAATATTTTTATTTTTGTTGGTACTTCCTGGATTTGTTCGCTGAGGGATTTCCGTTGACACTACCATTATTGTGATAAATTTTAAAATACCTTCTCTATTTTCATGTTTGTAACTCTTAGATTGGTTCGTCATGCTTGCTGAGGGATTAAAACGCCCTATTTGAATGTCAGAATTTAAAACCATCATCATCATCATCAGCCAGAAGACGTCCACTGCTGATTCTGCTGAACATGCCTCTTACCTCCACACTGAACAACAGTCTGCCTTTTGTATCCACTGGATGCGAGCGACTCTCACAATGTCATCGGTCCATCTAGTGAGAGGCCTACCTACGCTACGTCTTCCTGTTCGTGGTTTACACGCAAAAGTCTTTCTCCGCCATCGGTTATCGGTTCTTCGAGTGATGTGGTCTGCCCATTGTCACTTCAACTTGCAAATTTTAATAGCTATGTCGGGGACTCTGGTTCTCTGGCGAATATCCACGTTCCGGATTTTATCGCGCAAAGAAACTAAACGTAGCTCTCTCCATTGCCCGTTGTGTGACTCTTGAGTTTTTTCACGGCTCAATACCATTTATGTCATCACTGGCAACACACCCTGGTCCTTGTCTTGAGGCACTGTGGTATCTTGGACGAGAAGATGTCACGCAATTTCCCGAACGCTGTCCATCCGAGTTGCATAAGTTGAACTTACCTAACTGAATAATCAACTTCGAGAACAACAACTTTCGTCAACAACTTCGAGAGTATCGTTCCCAAGGACTACCTGTACGGGTACAACATGGACAACATAAATTTTAGAATACTTAATAGAAAATAAAAATAATATATTTGCATGTTGGTAATTCCGCAAACGACTTTGGGTTTATTCGTCATGCTTGCTGAGAGTTGTCCATTGCCACAGCAGTATTTCGGCAGAAATCAAAAATACTCAATAATTCTGTAAATATTTAAATAATCTTTTTAAATCTTTTTCCATTGTGGTAATTCTTAGATTTGTTCGTCATGTCAGATGCGGGATTTCCGTTGCCATTTTAATGCCATTCACTTCATTAAATTAGACCATTTTTTTAGATAAGTTTGATTCATTCGTGAGTCACTAGATTTTTTATGAATCGTTTTTGTCTATGTCTGTCTACAATATGAAGAAAAAGGCAATCAGAGTAGATAAATATGTATATTTGTGGACATTGCCTCACGAACCGTAAATTTTTCTGGGATATGTGCAGTGTGGGAAGTGGACAATGTGATAGTAGTCATTCTGGTACACAGGACATTTTGGGACTGGAGCCGACCGATTGAGACCGGGCCGATTTGAGAAGCAAGGAAAATCAGGAGCAGGAAACATCAACGCGAAAATATGTTTGTTAGTTCTTCTTTAATGCAGTAAAAGAGCAACGGATCGACGAGATTTTTGCATAAAGGTAGTTGGAGGGCCGGAGAGTGGCATACTTTTTATGACTTAATAGGGCTACATTGACTGGATTATCAAACCGTCTAATATATCAAACAGACCTGGGGCTTTACCGATAACTACTATTGCGGCCCAAACTAACGTAAAATCAGCTGAGTTGGAAAATCACATGAACGTGAACCTGAACGTGCCTAGATACGGTATCTAATAAAGTAGGTATATAAAAAAATATCCCACTCTACGGCCCTCCAACTACCGTTATGCAAAAACCTCGTCGATCCGTTGCTCTTTTACTGCATTAAAGAAGAACTAACAAACATATTTTCGCGTTGATGTTAAATATTATTCAATGTGTTTTTCTAAAAAACAAACTTTCCCTGTAGATTTTGCTGGGTTCTGTGTGATTTCTAATACTCATTTTGGCCGCCCACTCAGAGACAGTTTGATGACTCCCATACGAGCGCATTACTAATTTAATGAGCTAAACATTTGCTATCTGAAACATCAGGATTCATTATAATCATATGCTGTATACAGGCTTTACGACCATCGGGTGTCGATAGGAGCCAGGCTCGTAGGAGTAGGTATTGTGAAGCAGCATGAGTGGCATGACGACTGTCAGCTTTAATTGTGTCCAATACTATGCGTGCTGGAACGAATCAGTGTATTCACGATAATCACGCTCCGCCGGTAGCCGGTGGCCAAGTACGTACTCTGTAGTTACTCTCTGTACTAGTTACTACTGTAGTTATTTACACATGTTTTTCTTTCAATAAACTGAAACCTAAGCTGAAACTGTGAGATGTTTTAAGACAAAATATTCATTCTTTCAAAAGTTAATAAACATGCGGCATCACATCACAACGGTAATCTTCAGCCTTTGTATTGTCAGAAAATTTGCAATGAATGAAAAATTATTCCTTAACAATGTCAAGCGTATATAGCCATTGTCAACTGCAATGGTTGGTAATTAATTTGCCTTGAGTCTTAGGATTTTTTTTTTTAATACTTATGGGATGACATGTAATAAAGGTTTGCATTTAATGTTTCAAATCAAAACGTAACAATTATGTACTTAGTCTTAAATGAAAAATTCGCTCGAAACATAATACATAACACTAAGTAATAATGTTAGCCCTATACCGGATATGATCTTGAAAAATATTGATATCTTAAAAATCTATTTTTCCTGAATGCGTTTTCTTGTTATAGTATTATTTATTTATACTGATAACTTCGATAAGATTAAATACAAGGTATTTCGTTGCATGCTGACAAGCGGTCACCTTGTGCCACCAAAAAAAACCTGGTGCATTGCAATATAAACGCCAAATTGAAAAATAATTGGTGGCTATTTTTTGTGTCATTGCTATTTTAGTTGTAAATGCACATTGGATATTCCAGGTATTTAACGCATCACACTAATATTATGTACTAGCTGACCCGACAGACGTTGTCCTGTCTTAGAAATGAAAAACGCGCGAAGTTAAAATCGGTGATAAGTTTTCTGAATTTTTCCAATTTTCTACGGCCCTCCAACTACCGTTATGCAAAAACCTCGTCGATCCGTTGCTCTTTTACTGCATTAAAGAAGAACTAACAAACATATTTTCGCGTTGATGTTAAATATTATTCAATGTGTTTTTCTAAAAAACAAACTTTCCCTGTAGATTTTGCTGGGTTCTGTGTGATTTCTAATACTCATTTTGGCCGCCCACTCAGAGACAGTTTGATGACTCCCATACGAGCGCATTACTAATTTAATGAGCTAAACATTTGCTATCTGAAACATCAGGATTCATTATAATCATATGCTGTATACAGGCTTTACGACCATCGGGTGTCGATAGGAGCCAGGCTCGTAGGAGTAGGTATTGTGAAGCAGCATGAGTGGCATGACGACTGTCAGCTTTAATTGTGTCCAATACTATGCGTGCTGGAACGAATCAGTGTATTCACGATAATCACGCTCCGCCGGTAGCCGGTGGCCAAGTACGTACTCTGTAGTTACTCTCTGTACTAGTTACTACTGTAGTTATTTACACATGTTTTTCTTTCAATAAACTGAAACCTAAGCTGAAACTGTGAGATGTTTTAAGACAAAATATTCATTCTTTCAAAAGTTAATAAACATGCGGCATCACATCACAACGGTAATCTTCAGCCTTTGTATTGTCAGAAAATTTGCAATGAATGAAAAATTATTCCTTAACAATGTCAAGCGTATATAGCCATTGTCAACTGCAATGGTTGGTAATTAATTTGCCTTGAGTCTTAGGATTTTTTTTTTTAATACTTATGGGATGACATGTAATAAAGGTTTGCATTTAATGTTTCAAATCAAAACGTAACAATTATGTACTTAGTCTTAAATGAAAAATTCGCTCGAAACATAATACATAACACTAAGTAATAATGTTAGCCCTATACCGGATATGATCTTGAAAAATATTGATATCTTAAAAATCTATTTTTCCTGAATGCGTTTTCTTGTTATAGTATTATTTATTTATACTGATAACTTCGATAAGATTAAATACAAGGTATTTCGTTGCATGCTGACAAGCGGTCACCTTGTGCCACCAAAAAAAACCTGGTGCATTGCAATATAAACGCCAAATTGAAAAATAATTGGTGGCTATTTTTTGTGTCATTGCTATTTTAGTTGTAAATGCACATTGGATATTCCAGGTATTTAACGCATCACACTAATATTATGTACTAGCTGACCCGACAGACGTTGTCCTGTCTTAGAAATGAAAAACGCGCGAAGTTAAAATCGGTGATAAGTTTTCTGAATTTTTCCAATTTTCTTAATTTTTCTTTCCATAAGAATCTTCTACAAAATATAGTAACCCCCATTAATTTGCATCACGTGATTTGCGGACCCTTTTTGGCATTTATTTGTTTAATAAGATTTATTAATTTATAGATTTATTAAGTACCTACTTAATGTACACAACAAAATGCGCTACAAAGCTACCTCCAGCTTAAGATGAGCCGTACGTTCAAAGGTTCCTGTACATTCCGGAGGTCAAGTTATTTGGACATTATTCTGACGGTTGTGATGTCTGTAATTTTTGAAATACGAAATCGATGACCTTGAAATTTTTACGGGACGTTTTATGATGTATTTCCTTTCTAACAAAAAAGGAATTAATGAAATTGGACTACGCGGTAATGAATTACAACTAATTACACATTTTGACTTTCATCCCCTCTCCCAAGGGAACTATGCAAAATTTCGGGATGAAAAGTATTCTATAACCTACCTCGTAGAATGAACTCAAATTATGCTAAGATTCATTTGAATCCATTGAGTAGTTTCAGCGTGATGCACGGCCCAGATACAGACAGACGGACACAAAAATTAAAAAAAAAAAACAGTTTTGACTTCAGTATCGATTATAGATAGCAGTTCAAAAAACAAAAAAATATCTTTAATGTACAGAATTGGACCTGTTACAGTTTTATTATAAGTATAGATAGATATAGAAATATAGATTCTCTAGATCATTCTAGAACTTGCTCGAACATTCTATATCGATTATAATAGTTTGCAGTCATTTTAGAATTTTTTAGATCATTCCAGAAATTTCTAGAACTTTCTCGAACATTCCAAATCGATTACAATAGTTTGTACTCCTTTTAGAATTATGTCGATCATTCCAAAATTTCTAGAAATATCTCGAACATTATAGATATAGTAGGTATTTCCTTTCTAAAGGTGTCTTCAGATAGGATATCTAAGTACCTACTCAACGTACACTACAAAGTGCGCTGCAAATCAATCGCCAGCTTAAGATGAGCCGTACGTTCAAAGGTTCCCGTACATTCCGGAGGTCAAGTTATTTGGACCTAATACTGAGGGTTGTGATGTCTGTAATTTCTGAACTACGAAGTCGATGACCTTGAAATTTTTACGGGACGCTATTTAATATACCCCCTTTCTAACAAAAAGAGAATTAATGAAATCGGACTACGCGGTAATGAATTACAACTAAGTACATATTTTGACTTTCATCCCCTCTCCCAAGGGAACCATGGAAAATTTCGGGATAAAAAGTATCCTATAACCTACCTCGTAGTATGAACTAAAATTATGCTAAGTTTCATATGAATCCATTGAGTAGTTTCGGCGTGATGCGCAGCCCAGATACAGACAGAAAGACAGACAGACAGACAGACAGACAAAAATGAAAAAAAATACAGTTTTGACTTCAGTATCGATTATAGAGAACCGTCCAATTTTTTTTTTCAAAATATCTTCAATGTACAGAATTGGACCTGTTACAGTTTTATTATAAGTATATAGATAACTACGAAAGTGTGTGTGTTAGTGTATAGATTGGTGAGTGTGTATGTTTGTCCGGACTCTACCGCCAGGTTTATTTATTTTCAAAAAAGCACATTCTGTTTTTTTTTTTTGCAGCACTAGGTCTGCCCCAACGTCAGTTATAAAACGACCGAAGGATTCTGATATGGTTATTAGTTAGGCGGTTGCTACTATAAAAGGACCAAAGCTTTACCTAGTCTGTGAAAAGAACAGACAACTGAAACATACAATATAACGTATCATACGGTACTGCTCAGTTGGAAATGTCACTCACGGCTATTGGCGAAGATTCGCCGGATCGTCTGGTGATATTAGGAACGCCCTAGTCGAGCTACTCCACCAGCACTACTCAAGTCCGTGATATATTGTGATTGACATGCGAGGACTGTAACAAGTTCTACAATCATGACTTCAGTGAGCAAGTCAACTGACAAAATGTGACGCTCTGCAAATATTTGCAAGTGTTTCTGCTCTCAACAAATATCACGAAAACAAACATGCCTGAAACTTATCTTTATCACTGGTCGCCGCTACGATTAATCACAATTTCAGTAACATATCAAGCTATAAGCTGAACGTAATAGTAGGTAGGTACTCAATACCATGGGCGTAGCCAAGGGGGGGCTGGTGGGGGGTTCACCCCTTCCCCACCCCGAAGTATTCAAAATATTAATATTATATTAAAATAAGGAGTGCCCCAAATACTTAAACCTGGCTACGCCCGTGCCAGCGTGCGTGCTTGCATTAATAACGGTTGCATCTTGCATCTTGGTTGCAGTCTAGAGCGGCTATGATGTCAGAACTATGCTCATTTTATTACCACGTTTTTATCGAGTCGTTTTGTTGTTTGTTCAGTAGTACGGTAGTACTAATGTTAATATCAATCCCAATGAGCTAGTTTTGACATTCAAATATAGTGAAAAACTGGATGACAATGCCACATTTACTTTCTTCAGAAAAAAACAAAAACATATTATATTTTTTTGGTAGGTATTTTGTATTAGTATTCGATTAGATTGTATGATAATAAGACAAGTCTTGTTAGAATTATCTAGTTGTCTAGACCAGTAGGTAGTAGATCTGACCTCAACATTTGTACCTACTATCATTTATTCCGGCCTTAACCTAAGAATTGGCATAAATAAGCGAAGTCGTCTATTTCAATATAATTTATAACCGTCAAAGATTTTACTGTTAAGGTGAAAAAATACATGAGCTTATGGTAATGAAATGGCGGTGGGCGGGTCTTTTCCGCCCGCCCAGCGAACAATTCTATGAGGAAACCCGGACCGGACATCCGGCGATGTATGCGAACACCATTTTTACTGGTTCGCTATTATTACGGAACCTTGAGTTTTGTATGGTAAAAACGTTATGGAAATGTGACCACTCGCTGCGATTACCGAATCTATCTTGCTTCTATTAGAGTTTGGACGGCATTTGGTCAATTCTAATCTTGGAAGCTGCCGCTTTGAAGAGCGAGGTGGTGGCTGCAGTCAAACTCCCACAGGTTTTGCAATACTCCTGGTATTGCCTCCTGCCGGCATTTCGTTTTCTTACTATCCTCCCTTATTTATTTGATGAGCCAGAGTATTTTGTACTTGTCATTCTCATGATAGAATATATGTATTCCAATTAATGGAACAGCTTAAAAATACAATTATCGAACATGAATTGAAATATGTGTTCGAAATAGCCGCGCAGACCACTGACTGACCAATTTGTATGCAGAGATCGCCAAGTGGCTGTACTAAAATGTATGTGTGGGTGACTTTTGGTTTTATTCGGAAAATACGACTGTAGCCCCCTCATTCACTCAACAGCTAAATTGGCGGTACTATAACGAATAATTATCTTTTTTTGTCTGTCGCAACCAAGTATCTTTTTAAATATTACGTCATATTAGGTAGTGTCCGGTCTGGTACATAGCAGCAATATGGTAGCAACCCAAAAAAGTTGAGCTTGCGATTCCGGTCACAATATAAATCTATCATTGTAGGGTCATTGACCACTCCACAGCAATATGTCGTTGAATACGAAATTAAAAATAGAATTTGGTATTGTAATATGTATTAGATAATCGCAAAATATTCTAAGCGTTGGCCAGTGATTTGTTACAACCATGACATTCTCTGTGGAACTGGTTTAAGTTTAGTTTAGCGCAAAAGAACAAGCCGATTAGGGCTAGACACTGCATGGGTGCATGGTCACGCAACAAAGATAATTATAACCACTTGATCGCGCATGAAGTCAAAATTCCCTTTTGTAAAATGATTCTTCGTCGGTCGCGGGGGGCAGCTTGTGATTGGAGACTCGACGCGACCCGACGCTTGTGATTGGAGAATCAAAAGTCATTCATTTTATTCGCGCCTAGGATTGGCTCCGCTCGAAATAGTTTAGGTTGAAATATTAGAACCTTTGCCTCATGCGGGGTAAAAGATGAGCAGTCAAGTGGTTATATTGTCATTGTCACACAACGATCACAGAGCTTACAAAGCAATTGATCATTACAATAGTATCTACATAATAGGTATATAGTTATGGATCACATTTCAATATCTCGTATGAACGATTTTTTTCTTTTCACCTCCCGCACGTAGCTATGTTCTCACCTGTGAATAACAAAACAAAACAAACAAACAAAACAAAGTAATTTATTTTGACATAAATTTAGTTTTACATAACGTGATTTTCCATAGGCTCCCGAACTAGTCTGGGACTGTGTGTCGGGTGATAACATACCTACATTGTACATCTAGATCCTGATTAACTATGTATAATGTAACTTTACAGTCTCACAATCAGAAAATGACGAGAATTATACACAATTAGCCGTTAAGTGCAGCCTGGCTAAGATAGCAGCGTTTTCAGTAATTTAGAAATGTCAATGGCGGTTCACTTTACACTTAATTAACACGTTGGGAAAAGTTAGTTTGATAAAGGTTTAGTTATAAATAGAGTAATTTATTTTAATTTCTTCACTGACAGGGTAATCTAGTCACATGAATCTCTCATAAGATGGGGTTCGAACGCAAGCGCTCTGCTTCAAAGCAATTTCAAACTTAGTTTCACGTTAATACGATGCAAAACTGAAATGGTTGCGTACATGTCCCATGCTCTCTGCTGTCGCGCAACGCGTTTATTTATTTGTAAGACACTACGGTAAAAAAAACTGAAGGAGATCACCTAAATCTTGCGCCAAAGGTTATATTAGATCTTGCGCCAAAGGAAAGGTATTTATATCTGTATAAAAGTATTTTGTATTTTTTTTTATTTGGCATTGGTCTGAAGCAAATATACCTAATAAAAAAAATGTGCTTAAAACAGGGCCTAAAAATGAAACACTAAAACGTTAAAGCTTAGCAATTTGGTCATGTCAAAAGATATTTTTACGGTTAAAATTACAGTGAAAATGAGCATCTTTTTTATACAAGTCTTACGAGTGTGTATAGCGCCTTAGGTTACTATATTTACCTACTATCTAAAGATATTTGTATGAATCTGAACAGAACGTATAGCAAAAAGAAAATTCTTGTCTTTTCCTTGACCTTGTGGAACCGTGTATAAACATTGCGTGTGAATTGTTTTTCCTGTCAGTAATATGCATAAAATTGCGTAATAATTTTCAGGAGCACCTGCTTCCATAACGATAACATAAACATAAACATCCTATACGGTACTAGGTATATAGAGCACAGATTTCATAAATATACCATAATACTTCGAAAAAGGCTTGCTTTCGATAAAAAAATGCTATCAATCAATAGAAAATATTTCATTTTGCACATCGAGATTATTAAAGAAACAGATTTTGCATGATATTTCTCACGAAAATATCATGCGAAATGAAAGATTTCCCATTGATAGAAGCAAATACGAATAGTGTAAACCCGCACTCGTTATTGCGTTAGCGGTATCCTATATATATGATATTTTATATAGGTATGATAATTTAATTTTCGTATTTCATTCGTATGTCAGCTATTTCGTATGATATTTTCGTGCGAAATATCATACGATCGTCGATCATTCAAAAACTAAGCCCCTGATTCGCAGTTCTTGGCAAATTTTGATAACTTTAGTAAAATACTGAATTAGGTCCGGGTCTTATTCAGAGTTTACCTAGCGATGTTTTAACGAGTTTTCAGAGCTTTGTTATTGATTGCGTAACGACGGATGATAGATTTTGACAAATTTAATATAAATATTATAAATATTTTTTCTAAATCCTCCGTGACTAAATATCACTTTTTTTTTTTAATTTATGAGTAGCTATAATAGTCACATTAAGGCCATTTTCATGATCTACTTTTTAAATAGAGCAACCCAAGCTCAACCCACTTATGTTTGAGATTACCCGCTGTTGTGTACTCATGACTTAAAGTATATTTGTGATGATAGCGTATTACTGATACTAACTGCAATTATTTGTTTAACACGTACGGGAGTCATGCTGTACAAAAACATTCAGATAAAAAGCGTAAAATATGAAAATTATGCTAAATTAGACCTTCGTCCGATACCTGCTCTCGTAGCTATGATAGCTCAGTGGGTCATCATCATCATCATTTCAGCCATGGCTCAGTGGTTGGCGCGTTCGAATTCCATACCGCAGGATGCGGGTGCAAATCCCAACAATGAGCTTTCGCTGCCGATGAAGGAAAAAATCGTGAGGAAACCGTATCACGATGGTATGACTAGAATCTGTCAGCAACTGCCTGAGTGGGTGTTCCCCGATAGTTACAATCTGGGTGTCTTCATGTCGCGAGTATGTCTGTTTCTTCTAGGCAAGCGTGCTACATCGTAGACCGCATCATTGAGATGGGGGTCAAACGCAAACCTATCTATACTAATATTATAAAGAGGAAAGATTTGTATGTAAGTATGTTTGTAACGAATTGGCTCAAAAAGTATTGGACCGATTTTAAAAATTATTTCACCATTTGAATGCTACATTATTACTGATTAATATAGGCTATTTTAATAGGCTGTATAACTATACCCGTGCGGAGCCGGGGCGGACCGCTAGTATATTATATAATATATCTATTCCATAAATAAACAGGCCAAGTGTGAGTCGGGCTCGCGCACTGAGGGTTCCGTACCACCACAAAATCCAATAATTATCAATTTAAAAAACCGACTTCAAAATTAGTAAAATATGGTTGGTGAAATGATAAGGTGGAGTTTCCAATCATAAGGTCGTCCAAGGTACAAAATTACTTGGAAATGAACAAGAAATTTCAGAAATCTATTCTACCATTAAACTAATCTGACGGGACTCCAAATCTGTGTATCTGTAACAGAGTCTCTTAAAAAAATATCTGTGAAAAAAACACAGGAACCGTGTTTCTTTCCGGGATAAAAAGTCTGTGCTAATCCAAATTTCAAATTACATCCCAATCCCTTCAGCTGTTATGAAGTGTAGAGACAAACACATTACTTACATTCATAATTTTAGTGTGATTAGTGTTATTTTAGTGTGATGATCTGACGCTAAATACACAAAGCAAAAAGTAGGAAAATAAGTTTAATTAAAATAAGTTAAAATTATAGCTTGAAGTCATGTTACGACTTACGAGAAACAAAAATCCATGACGTTAAAGGATTTGAAAAAAAACTTATTATACCTACGTGTGTCATAAGTGCTGTAACAATGAAAACGTGTCTGTCCGACAAAAAATTAATTGCATTTCGAAGTTCCACTATTCTATCCCTTTCGTACCGTTGTGGTTTAAAAGAGATAGAAAATTATCTTGAAAGGCTTTTTTGTATCAAGATGGCTACGTCATTGGGACTTGCGGAGCGTAAACCCCATCGTTTTCCTCCTCAATTCGTGGGATTCAATTATATTCGGCTCGGAGGCTCGCCACGTCTACTATTATTAACCGGGGAAACAAAAAACTCGGTAGGTAGTATCTTTCAACCACCTCGCCACTAGGTTGAGATTGAGGCTAATTTAGCTACTTATGGTATCAGGAAACTTACTAGTCTAAATACACTCGTAAATGCCAGCCTCCTTAATAATCTAAATATTAATTAACCGGCCCCCGTGCAATGTTATTGGTTTGACGTTTAGAACCTCAAAATTTATCGCCAAGAAAAGTGCGTTATTTTGGCACCACTCGATGCTTATTAAGTCTTGTTCACAGTCTTGCTTACTACGTGTATTGTCACAGAAGACATATTAGTACAAGTAGTATTGTATCAAGTTAAAACTTACGTAAACATTATGAACAACTTTACTATTGGACAAACCCCGAAATCGCGAATAAAAACGTACATCAGCTGCTCCATACATTTCGCTGATTGGTTTTTATTACAATTACCTCCTTTCGGCGTGGTACCACCGTTCTGTTATTCTGTGTAAACCTGTACAACTCTACCAACCTGTATCTGACCATTATTATTTTTTAAATGAGCTCTTGTTAATTCTGTAATTACAAGTTCTGTTAGTTATTTTAAAGTATAATTTTTATTCTCAATAAATAATAATTATACATCTAATATTTGGAATCAAAAGTGAACTAACCAAGCTATTTTAAAGTTATGTGGGTTCAACGTTCTGTATAAAACAAAGAGTATTTATCAGTACGTATTCGTCGATGGATTCATCATAATTGTTATGTAAATGATTCAAATAAATAATTAGGACTGATGCTATCTTCTACTACGTCCAATTATTCGAATTACAACCGGATAAAGAAGTAATTAATTGATAAAATGGGAGCGGCCTTTATTACCTTGCGAAATTATCGAAAAACCACTCCTATATATAGTGATGAAATGTCATATCTGTAACATAATCGTTCATAAATAATAAAAAATATTGATGTTATCGAATTATTTAGCTGTTTCTTGATCAATTGAAAATACGTTTTTTGGTTAGTAAAAAAAGCGAAAAAATCTTGACTGTAATAAGGTGCACAATTCTGGAAAATTATTCTCCTCATTCGGAGACCGGAGGGAAACGCTGGATGCAGCCCGCTTCCTACTGGCCCTTTTGGAGATTGATGGGGGAGGCCTATGTCCAGCAGTGGACGTTCTATGACTGAAATGATGATGATTCTCCTCATCACTCTTGATGAACTTCAACATGGAACGATAGTCGGTACTAAGCAGAAAGGATGTAATTTTACTCATTGTTAGGTATAACGATTATTTACTATGGGATAAATCCTGAAATGGCGAAACAAAAATCTGCTAATCCATAACCTTCATCGAGTGTGAATAACATTTTTCTTTGGACAAGCAGTTTTTTCTTCCAGATTTTAGGATAATGCTTAGTGCAAAAACCTCCCTTCGGCTTAGTGTCACCGTTCCGTGTAACCTTGTATAGGCAAACCACCAAGGGACTGGCTGAGGACGCTGGCATGCATCGCTGGCATCCACTTGCATGCCAGCGTCCTCAGCCAGTCACTTGGTGGTTTGCCTATACAAGGTTACACGGAACCTAGCCCGTCAATGGATCACTTGCCATACATCTCTTGCATCTTCTAATAACTTCTTGTGTACACTAAACATCATACCTAATAAAACGTATTTTCCTCTCAAACATCATTGAATAGATAGTGGACTCTGCGGTCTATGGATCTGTATGTATATAAGTTAACTCAAATTACTTATTTTCTGCGCGTCTATAATTTGGTTAGTACCTACCTCAGTACCTCTTAAACTCTACCAACAAAAAAATCTCACGCCACCGATACATCATCAACGTTAAATCGCCTCTACAAAGGTTCTCTAGCTATTACGCCCACGGCGATGGGATGACTACTCACAACTAAGTACCCACTGGTGCCATCGAACTCTACAGCATCATAGCAGCAATGTTACAATATAACTCCTTAGTTTAGTAAAACCCGTCGCAGACGATGCACAGTAAACTGGCGCGAGTAACACTTGCGGAAGTGCTGCGCATGTAAGGCTGTTCCTATGTAGACGACGTAATAGTCAGCGACTCTTTTCTTTATTTATTCGACAATAGGCGTTTGACCGCTATCTTGCCTGATGTTAAACGATCTACGAGAGTAAGGGTGGGGGAGTGAGTAGTCTACGATGGAGAAAGCTTCCATAAAAAAAATGGATCCACTCGCGACTTTAAGACGCCCATATTGCCTATCGGGGAACACCCACTGAGGCAGTACATTCCACATACTACTACATCCAGCGGTTTCCACGAATGTAGAATCAACGCTTTGTTCGGGTTTTTTGGTATGTCAACCATAAAATGATGTCGTTTTGAAGCTCGTCAGCTTGGTAACTCGAGTCGTGATAAAAAGACAAAAAGAGAGACTCTGTACAAAAAGAGAACCGTCTGTGCGCGTGTGCCAATTTACTGAATAAAACACCCCACTTTTTGCTTTGGGGGTTAAAAAGTATAATGGATGCTTGTTATTTGTATAAGTTATTAATAGGTAGAGTTTGCGCAAAAAGAGAAGCGTCGTAGAGTTGAGGTCGTGCGTGTACTATTTTACTGTTTTTAGACTCTACTCTAGTCACCAAGTATGTTTTCGTCTCTGTACGAACGCCCTAATAGTCACTAATGTTACTATGATAGAACTACTAGTAAGGTACCTCGAAAACAAGGCTGCAAGTGGCGCGTGAAGAATCAAATTACCTTTTCATCTCACCGGACTGTAACTACCTGTACATGATACGCTTGTTTCGTTTTATATTTGTAATAATTGGGTAATGGTGGGCAGCTAATGTGGACGTGGGAAGTTATTTTATGTATAATCAAAAACGTTTTATCTGGGTAAATACGGTATATGTCGTAAAACGTTCTAACTTACACAAGGTTTTGCGACATTTACAAGTTCTATACTACCTAACTACAGAGTTTTACGCAGTGTCACGCCGGAAACTATTGAGCTTTCTGATTACTTTCAAAATACATTCAAGGGTGAGGGTTACGCAAAGTCAAATATCAAAAACAAGTCAAAGAACTTTCAATGGTAACTTCTGTTATAGCATTATAAACGATTACTTTTACACTGAAAAGCTCTAGTTGTTACTGTACGCCAATTTAGCACCATGTTATTGTGTTATTTCGATATTATTTCATAAAACTAGGGTGGTAAAAGGACTAATAAATCCTAATCGGACTCTACACTGGGTGTGCGTTGTAACAAAATGTTACCGAGGATATTAATAGCTGTAATAAATAAATAAATCGTCGGGGTGACAAATCGTACCACTCCGTGTCGGATCCTTGGGACACGACGCGGAAACAAATTATAATGTCGACTCACTTTATATATTTGAGATAAGCATCAAATACTTACGGAAAGTCCTTAATAAGTAATAATAAAAGCTATTTAACGACGGGCGAAAAATGTTATACAAATTATAGCAAGAATTGGATTGACAGACTCATTTCATAGAGCTTTCAGACACGCTATCGAGAGGGCTTGGTCGAACATTTATTCAAGTTCGCTATTCCCTGACGATAATAAACTACTGGGTATTATAATAAATAACAGGTGAAGTCTTCTCAGAACAAAGCTGTCAGTAGAGGAGTTAATAGGTTAGGTCAGTCACGGGCGCGCCTCCCTGAGGGAAGCAAGCGATTACCTCATTGCTGTTTGCCACAGGTTAGGTAACAAGCAACAAAGAATAAGCCAACTTCACACTCTCTACAAAATTTCCTGTCTTGAAAGGTTGGGTATCTCTGAAAGGTTTCTTCTTTTAATATTGCTCTTGGAAGAATTGTTCAATTCAGAATCAGCTCTACTGTCCGTTAACAATCTAGGGGTTCGGAATGTTTTTCCTCGTGTGTTTCCTGGCTCTTTTTTCCTTTTTTTTTACCTTAGATACCCAATTAACAAATGCAGAAGCTTGTGACATTGTATATGTCGATACAATGTACATACATTGTAGCGAGCTGCTGAGTGGAAAATTGCTGGTGAGTAGGTGTTAGCGAGTTTGTGTAGTCACGATCCCGGACTTTTTAGTCCAATTGGGCTACTTATAGCTGACCAAGTTAGTGGGCGCAATGTGTTATGAGATCATCTGTGGGGTCTGTGGGCTTGCAAAGATTTATTGCTTGCATCCGAACGTTAGACCACTTAGGGCAATAGCACTTGTTTGACTTGATTCCTTGACGTTGTCCTCAGGATGACGGACTTGATCTCTGTTTTATTGAGCCACTGGAATGTTATTTATGAATAGCTTGACACTAGCGTAGATTTCCTTCATGTCCATGAAAACGAGCATATTAAGTTTCATCCGCACCGCATTCTGAGAAGAGATGACGCCAGAGCACCTGCGCTGCAAGTGCTGCAACCGCCACAGACAGGTACGGTATCGCGTTTTTTCCCTCGACCTTTCTATGCCTTCTTGTGAGTAACACGATAGATTTAAATATATAATGACATGTTTATTCATGGAAATCTTTTAGCCTGACCTGATTCAATAAATTCCATTCTAAGTAATTATCTCGCGCGCAAATAAATGATTACACTTGATTACGTATTTCCTTTGTCCTCTGTGCGGTGGATGTCAGTTTTTCATTATATGATTTTAACTTGTGATGACTGACCGGACAACTGGAAAAGTAAGTAAGGTATATTTAGGTAATCACTGCAAGACTAATTTAGAAGATGTTGTCAAGACAGAAGTACTTATCGTGGTCATATTAAGGCACGCAATGAGTCTAGCTAGTTTATAGGAAATGTTTAGCAAATGTTGCTAAATTTTCTGGTTAATGAGGCTATAAGTAGGTATTCATCAGATATGGCCCGTCTGATTTGGAAGCAAGAAGGCTGCAACGCTGTACCAATGTGTCCTGAGGGACTGGTGACTGTGGAATACTAACACGTTGCCTTGAGTATTCAATGTTGTATTCATACTAAAACGCCATGTTAATTACCTGCATAAGTGTTGCGGAAGATAGGGCTGGAGTGTATGCTAATTGAAGTCGTGCAGTTTGAACCCTGATTGTAGTCGTAATGAGGTTACAAGCTTATGAAGATTTAATGTTATCTTCAGGAAACATATAACCAGTAACTCTCACTTACGTTACTGAATGCATGTAACATTAAGTTTTAAGTTCTCCGTCTCTTTTTTTCATGAATTCGTTGAGGCGTAACGTCTGCGTGGAGTAAGGTCACAATTTTTATTATCTTTTTATTATGCAGTGTACACTTCCTCATTGTTTAGAAATTGAAGGAAAATATGTGGGAAAGCACTCATACCGTAAAATCTTATCTTTTGCAAAGGTTATTAAATCAGCAGATTATGTTAACATTACAAATGACGTCAAGTCTCAAAGCACACATTTATCTAACGTAATCGATAAATAAAGACGCTGTGCTGTGCCATATTATAAATAACTTTTTTCTCCAAATTCCACAGTGAAAACCTGAGATAAGATAACATTGGGTTCGGTAATCTATCGTAATCTCTACAATCTGACAATTTAAAGAAGTTTTGACTAGCCAGTGCTAGCGGGAGCAGCTGAAAATATGACTGTTTTTTTTTTTTATTATTAAACTAAATTAATATAATTGCTGGAAAATAAAAACTCAGATTGAATCAGGCGTTATGTTCATCTTCAACACTGTTTCTCACACGAATCTCTAGTTTATTTCCGCTCCAATGTCGTATTAAATCATCATCATTATCAGCCTTTTAACAGTCCACTGCTGGACTTATAGCCTACCCTCGTAAGGGTGATTGGGCCATATCCACCACGCTGGCCCAGTGCGGGTTGGTGGATGGCGTGTTAAATACAATAAAAAAAAAGGTAAGAACAAGCAAAAGAAATAGAAGAAGTCGAATAAGGTAATCAATTATAAATTATTTATTCTTCACTTAACAGGAATTTGTTAAAAACACAAAAATTAAAACTTCCCTACTTAACTGAAACACTATAACAACCAATTCATTTCTACGGCGCTAAGATATTTTTTTTGTGGTAGAGCTCTCAGGAAAAGTTCCACGTCATCCGGCACTAATGCTGTGATTCTCTAAAAAATAATGCCACATAATGCTTTCAAAATTACGTAAGCTGAGTTCCAGATGGAAAGACAATGTTCATATTGCCTCTAAAGATACTTTTACTTTGTTTGAACTATTGGCGTAAAACAAGAGTAAATATATTATATCCTTTGGCTATCCTTTCATGTTATATTTATATGAATAAATGAATACTTCACCGAATCGTGTAGCTTGGTTTGGTTCGATTGGATATATTACGTCCTTTACCCGATTATCACCCGCTTAAACTAATTTTAAAAATAGGTAAAGCTCGTAATTTTTGTGACTTTATTTATGTAAGTAATCTTTAAAACTACTGAACTGACTCAGAAAATTCTTTCACTGATAGAAAGACCCTATCCCAGAGTATCATGGGCTATGTTTTGTTGAGAACGCGTTCCACGCCGCGGACATAAGCTAGTCCGATAAAAGTGGTTGACATCAAGTGAGATATGACCATTTCCATCTTTCGTTCGTTACCTTGCCCTTTTACAATCTTTGACATTGGTACAGTTTTTAAATTACCGCACCTTTTAAAAGGGCTCAATGAAAAACCGTAAAATCTTTAAAGCATTTCAAGTTCAAGGTGGAAAGGCTTTTCATACCATTTGCTGATAAAAATACAAAAAATAGCATAGTTACGAGTAGGAATGGTTCTAATTCCACTTTTTGATTGTTTATGCCTTTGTTTAGAATATATATTATACTCAAAGTCTTATTTAGGTATGCCTTTGTAAACTAACGCGTACCAGTATTATAAGAAGGTAGGTTCTCTTTGACGCGTACTAACAAAAGACGGAATTATGAAAAGCAACTTATAATTCACATATACTCAAGTAGATATTATTTTATGTGTCCATTTGAGATGTTGGGGCAAAACAATTATTTAATGTCATCATCATCATCAGCCAGAAGACGTCCACTGCTGAATAAAACCCCCTCTCCACATAATTATATGTACAACGGACGAACAAACAAGATATAAGTATATAAAAAGAGCGGAAGATGGCCGGCGAGCAAGAGGGATGACAATAAAAGACAAGTAGACATGGAGACCTCAGTGCCTTAAGACGAAAGTCTTCGACCAGTGTGTGTTACCAGTGATGACATACGGCACTGAAACGGGGTCTCTCACTATGGGCCTCATAAGCAAGCTCAAAGTCGCACAACGAGCTATGGAGAGGGCTATGCTCGGGGTTTCTCTACGAGATCGAATCCGAAATGAGGAGATCCGTAGACGAACGAAAGTCACCGACATAGCCCACCGGATTAGTAAGTTGAAATGGCAGTGGGCAGGGCACATATCACGCAGAACAGATGGCCGATGGGGCCGAAAGGTTCTGGAATGGAGACCACGGACCGGTAAGCGCAGCGTAGGACGCCCACCCACAAGATGGACAGACGACCTAAAAGAGACCGCAGGGAAACTCTGGATGCAGGCCGCTTCCAACCGGCCCTTTTGGAGATCGATGGGGGAGGCCTATGTCCAGCAGTGGACGTCCTACGGCTGAAATG
The DNA here is from genome assembly GCA_932305915.1 of Agriopis marginaria. Classification (NCBI taxonomy): domain Eukaryota; kingdom Metazoa; phylum Arthropoda; class Insecta; order Lepidoptera; family Geometridae; genus Agriopis; species Agriopis marginaria. The sequence continues at coordinate 10,645,102 of OW029918.1, forward strand.
ATGAAAAATGATGAGACATGGAGAACATACATACATACATACACAATTACACACCACAGTGGATGTATGGGTGTCCTTTGAGAACATAATACCATTTCTACAAAATAGGCTTGCTATATATTAACCGCGGCCTGCTAAGGTAGTGCGGTCTACACCTACATTACGATGGAACACGCTTGCCTAGAAGAAACCGTGAAACTCGCGGCTTGAAGACAGATTGTAACTATATGATTATTCCATTAGTTCGGTTTTCCAATAATTTAGCTGAAGTTCAAATCAATGACGTTTATTCCTGTATTGTTAGATTTCTAGAACATCATCATAGTATTAAGCTATTAAGTCATCTCTTCTCTACATAGAAGAAATTAAAGTCGCTTTCCGCGTCTGTGTGCATGTATGGCCGCTACCTCCTCCTAAACCACGCAACGGATTTTGATGCGGTTTTCACCATCAGTTAGATAATTTTTCACGAAAGGTTTATATATAACTAGTGACCCACCCCGGCTTCGCACGTAAATTACACCCGTGCGAAGCCGGGGCGATTCGCTAGTAATATATACAATACATATATTCAAGGACGTTATCTATACTAATATTATAAAGAGGAAAGATTTGATTGTTTGTTTGTTTGTTTGCATTGAATAGGCTCCGAAACTACTGAACCGATTTGAAAAATTCTTTCACTGTTGGGATGCCGCACTATCCCCGGTTGGCTATATATCCCGGCTTCGCCCGTGCGAAGCAGGGGCGGCCTACTAGTATATTATATTCACAGGATTGAGAATATGTAGGTACTCATACGAGTAAGTAGGTCCTGCGGGTATTGCTTATATAAACTTCCAATATTTATGGTTTGGTACTCAAATACAGTTAGGAATGCTAGAAGTTTTGAGTAAAATGAACTCATTTGACCACTTCAACGTAACTTTTATGCAACTTTTTGCCAAAGATACCGCCATACAAACTTGTTACGATAACCATCGGCGCTAGATTTATACATATAAAGTAGCAAGTAGCTAGCTCTATCTGTAGAAAAGATAACGCCTCGTCACTTCGATACTGGTCCAACCTCATGGCGGCACGAAAGCTACGGACAAAAAATAAACACGTTCTAGTCGAGAGAAATCATTATCCAAAATTCATGGTTGAACTCTTCCTTTTTTTGTTCCCGGAAAAGAACCAACACAAACTCGCGCCACGGCATGCGATCACAGGCCGGATTTGAAACATTATTTAATGTCGATCGCTACGTTATTAATAAAAGTAAAATTAGAACTCTGTGTTGACCTATCCCATAGTTAAATATATTTTTTAGGTAATATATTATTAAAATTTAAGGAGCTATTCCATCTATCCCCATATATCATCATAAGTAGAAAAAGACCAATTGTATTCAGTATTATTTTAATGGTTTTTTTAATCCACGTTACGCCCTTGCTTGTATATACAATGGGAATAAAAATGTTTTTAGAGACTATTATAATTATACACTTCTTAAAATGGAGTAAAAATTACTTATTTCAATTTTTTGCCACCATCTATCGAAAGGAATAAAAATAAACAATTTTTTTTTTAATATATCGAAAAACCTAGTATTCATATCGGAAAAAACTGTTGTGGACAAAACTAAAATGTGTAAAAAAACTAATGAACATTTAAGCATTTTAATGTTTTGCTAGACAGAGAGCGCTCTATACTTACCATGATACTTACTAATGACGCCACCTGTAAGTATGCCATACAAACTCCATACCATACTAACAATCACTGCGAGAAAGGGACAGAGCATCTCTTCTTAATCCGACCGAAAACTTTAAACGTTTATATCTCAGGACTTTATTATCCGATTTAAATAATTTCTTCAGTATACTACCTAATCTATTACAATTAATTAAATTGTTCACTAGACAAATCAAACACCTATCCTAGAATCGTCTAGAGGCGCCTACTGGAATGAATATGAAAACTATCTGAATTTCGTAAAAAATGTTCATTCGTTTTAGATTATTAGTTTTTAATAATAATTATAATATCATTTTATTGCAAACAATAAAGATCCATGTAGATTTACAAATTATATATTTAGCTACTTTTTATTACTTTACATTTGTCTTCACGTCTGGTCGATGCAACTCACGACCAAAATGCTGGCCTCTACTTTTCTCAAAGGGTGAGCATCGCCATACAACGTGATTATGGGGCCAGCATTTTGGGAACAATTCCCACTGTTAACGTTTTAATAGATTAATAGTTAGGTTTTAATTTGCTGTTGTTTTTTTTTTAAATTTTAATGTTACGTAGTTAAAGATGGCATGTTATCTAAAACACATAAAATCCTTTTTATATAATCAAAGGCAAAAAAAATATTTTTTATGGAAAAAGAAACTGTCTCTGTGGTCAGTAAATATTAATGCATCGGAGTTATATTTTGGCTGTACCTCAGGAATGTGTAATGTATGGAATGCCCACTACGGCATAACAAAGTTCGTAATACGTAACGTGCGTGTAATTTCAATAATATAGGCAAATCGCATTGGACGCATTGTTTGAATTATAAATAACGTTGGCTAATGACTACTAAACTCTGTTATTACGGAGTAGCTGATCGCAATTTAAAGTAAGTCAAAGAATTGATTTGTTAGTTGCAAGTAATGCCAACATAATTAAATAATGTAAAAAAAGAAGAAGAAAAAACTCCTTCAAAATTAGTGAAAAACACAATTTTGTAAATCAAAATAACTGGAAATTCGTTACTTGGATGACAAGAATAATATTAGAATTTTCCAGTTAAAGTCATAATAATATTATGTCATCCAAGTAAACGATTTTCCAGTTATTTTGATTTAAAAACCAAACTACTGAACCGATATTGAGGAAATTTCTATGCGACCAATCTGAAAGTATATCCTTTCAAATAAATAAAAAACTTTCCAAATCGGTTTATAAATGAGAGGTACATAACAAAAATAAACTGAATTGAGAACCTCCGTTTTGAAGTCGGTTAAAAAGCATCTTAATAATAAAAAGTTATTATTACTGAGGAATGCTAAAAAAAACACAAATTCTGACAGCAAGACCGTTTTGTTATTTACAGTAAGTAGGTATATAGGTACCTACAAACCTATATACTACACTACATATTGAGTTATTAGGACAATAACCCAAAATACTTGATGTATGTAGGAACAGAATAGTCTGCCTACATTAAAATAATGCTAACGATGTTAATGTTGACAGTAGGTAGTGTCGATAATCACAGTGTCTCTACTGTCTATTGCCGGAGTGATAACTATCATTTTTGATATTTCGACGTTTTCGAGGTCAGAATCTCCCATTAGTGAGCTTCTGGAAATTTCCAGGTAGTAAGTACTCTCTTATAGATAGGGTTTGTATAAAAAGGTGGTAATTTGTGACGTCAACAGGGTGTTTTTTCATCATATAAATGTTTTCTACCCATTAGCTGATACCAATGTTGAAGTGAAATGTGAAGGCAATGCCATTGTCACGAATAATAATTGTGGTAATTTATTCATAGCTTGTATTTTTTTTATTCGGTACTTACTTGCTCCCCACGGTTTCATACACGTAATATAACTCGCTTTGAAGCAACCTCCTTGGTAGCGACAGCAACCTCCTTTGACTTAAAAAAAAGACTTTTTTTCTATGATGTAATAATTATATCAATGTACATGCAATGTACATAGACTCCAATTCTTGTTCTTGTTTTTCACAGATCTAGTTTTTTGTAGGGATAAATATTAAGACACCAAAAAATTTACAGACAGACAGAGTAGGCCTAGTAATAGGGTCCCATTTATACCCGTTGTGTACGGAACCCTAAAAATGTATGATACACGGAGATATTTGAACACCAACGACATTTTTACTAAAACATATCTCCCGTTTGCCTGATCTGTGGGTCAATCCAATTTGAATGAATTCAGGGCATAGGTAGACAGACTGACTACGTGCGTATACCTAAATATTATGTAACGCCTTAAATACACTTAAATGACCAACGTTAGTATAAAGTATTAGCGCTCTCACTGAACAACTAAATCAAGAACAAACAGTGCTGTCACACCTGCCTTTTATGTGCCATGCTCGGTATCACTGACACCTAGGTAAGGAAATATACGGAAAAATTCCAGGTCCTTCAGACCAATTTGATCTAGATTTAGTGGCATACAGGCAGACGGCGCTTGATATTAAGCAGTCACCGTCGCCTATGGAAAATGCTTGTAAGTACATAACGTTAGGCCTTCAGGGGCCTTACGCCTAGCTGTTTTAGGTGATGAAAAAAGTTGCGCTGCCGCAAACCGTAGTATCCGAACTGCGCTGTTTTAAGAGCCTCTTATACCAAATTTGACGGTTTTAAATCATTTTTTTTACAGTTAAATTACAATATTTGAGCTGGAAAAAAATACATGTCACAGATACATCTGTGTTTGAGTTTATGATTTGGTTCAAAACAAGATGAAATAAACTTTCCTCGATAAAAAAAAATCTGAAACAAAGTCGACTTAGTTTATTTTTTTCCTTTTTTGCTCTAATGAAAGCTCGTTACAACCTGGAAATTGCATGTACTGAAAGGCAATTTTATTCAACATTCTTTTATTTGGATAGATTTTTGATAGTGAATAGTGTCGTTTTTTAGTGAAATTAAAAGCGTAAAAAGGACGCGAGAATTTTGGCGCGCCACGTTCAGTCAGTGCCGCGCCAGGCATCATCGAGGTCGGTCGGACCTATGCTCGTTTTTGTCGTTGCACTCCCCCCCCCCGCGGGCGTCCTGACTCTAGCATGGCGTCGCTATAACTTGGCGGGGGCTAAGGGAGCGTTTTGTTGCCTACGCGACCCGGATAACCGCCCGTTAAAGTTAATTTGAGACCGCGTGAGGAGTTGGGCGTACGGCCCCAGGGGCCTTACGGACAACAGCTAATTTCGGCACCTAATCCTCTCAGTTGGAAAATCACGCGACCGCAAACTGTATCTGGGCGCGATAAGGTTCACGTTCGCGTGATTTTCCAACTGAGCGGATTAGGTGCCGCAATTAGCTATAATAAACTTATGTATCCTTTTAACAAGCCAAAAATTACTTCTCGATTCTTTTTGAAAAATTACAAAATACGTAATGTTTTGGTTTCTACCATAACGTTACAAAAAATAAGAAAATTTTATTTGGAAATCTTTTAATTTGATGAAGTAACATAGCATCAAAAAATACCCTTGTTACCATTAATATTACTACTCGGTCAAAGAGGCGACTGGAGACCGGAACGCTGGCGCCTAAAAATTAGCATTGCCATTCAACATTGTTGTTAGTTTTTGTTCATGACCATGGATGCAGACAGTCTTTCGGTCTTAATATTAATCAAGTTTCATCATCATCATCATCAGCCAGAAGACGTCCACTGCTGAACATAGGCCTCCCCCTTTAACCTCCACACTGAACAACAGCCTGCCTTTTGCATCCACTGGATGCCCGCGACTCTTACAATGTCGTCGGTCCATCTAGTGGTGGGAGGCCTCCCTACGCTGCGTCTTCCGGTTCGTGGTCTCCACTCCAGAACCTTTCTTCCCCATCGGTTATTTATCGGTTCTTCGAGCGATGCACCAAGTCAATCAAGTCAATCAAGTTTACATAGTCTTAAATAGCGTCAAACAAGTCATAGTCACAGTCAGAGCCAAGCAAAGTAAGTCACGGTGAAATCTAACTTATGCCTAGTAAAGTGGCGAAGGCTTTACAAGAAGCTTCTATGGAGTTTTGGAAACAACACGAAAAGACATGTTTCACCTCGTTATATCACTTTTTCACACTCGAGCACGTTTACCATTATTACAAATTAACACTCAAAAATACACAAGTTTAAGAAAATAATACATGCCGACATGATTTTATTCACGTTCGCGCCAAAACTCATGCCATTAAACTTGGCAATAATGCTGCATACTGGCCACTTTTTCTTCCGCCAAGGGACTTTTTTTTTTTTAATTTCGTGTTTTTTTAAAGTAGTTTTTGGTTTTAGTTTAAGATCATTGAAATTGTATATCTATACTTCTATACTAATATTGTAAAGAGGAAAGATTTGATTGTTTGTTTGTTTGTTTGCATTGAATAGGCTCCGAAACTACTGAACCGATTTGAAAAATTCTTTCACTGTTGGGAAGGTTCACTATCCCCGGGTGACATAGGCTATAATCTATACCCGTGCGTTGCTGGGGCCGACCGCTAGTATTAGTTATACTAAGTTATGTTTTGTAAGACTTTCTTGTGTAAATAAATAAGTATGCCCAAATATGTATATCCAGTTGAAAATTTATTTGTTAGTAATGTTATGATAGGTTAACATGGTTTAGTCACTTTTTGTAAATTCACATATCTTTAATAATGTGAAAACGTGCGAGCAAGAGATTTGGAATTTCCATACGTCACGTTACGATCAGATACCGTCCTGTGACGATGTTCAAGGTAGAGCAAGTTCACTCGGATCCTACTTCTACAAACTCGGTAATCATTGCTCAGGGTATTAATGTCAAGATTACAAGCACGTTTACGTACCAGCTTGTAAGGCAAAGTGCGGTCGGTCACGGTAAACGGCACAGGCCTTGGCGGATGCACTCGGACCCTAAAGTGTCGGGCTCGATGGATTATTGCCAAGAATTGCGTCCTTTATGAGAAACATAATATATAATAGCCACTGACAAAAGCTGTAAAACGCTTGCAGGAAATATATTTTCAGTACTTTACTACATAAACAATAATAGTGGTACAAGGTTAGCTGTATTTATTTATTTAGACACATACAATAACCTGTGAGTCATCGGATTGAATTTATGCTCACAGCCCTCTCAATGATACTATATTATCTTCGGGTATATATAAAATATAATAAAATAATCTAAATATATAAAAAAAAAATCCTTGGTCACGTCATAACTTGAGAACGACTTTACCAATTTCATTAATTTTTTTTAATGTTTTATAATACTTTGTATAAGGTTCTTCGGAAAGAAAAATTAAGAATATTGCTCAGAATATTGGAAATTTCAGAAAACTTAACGACGATTTTAACCTGCGGGTGAAACCGCGGGCGCAGTTTGTTATATATAAAAATGAATCCCTATTTACCTCGAATACCTTGATCACCCCCTAACTTGATATCGACTTTAAAGTTTTCTAATACTTTGTAGAATGTTTTCACGGAAAGAAAAATTAAGAAAATTGGAAAAATTCTGATAACTTAACGACGATTTTAACTCGCGTGTGAAACCGCGTTTGACCCGGGTATGTCCTAAAACTGCGACCAGAACCACCGAAGGATGGGCAGCAGCGTCCTGTTAGTACACGGTGAACGTACTGCGATCTCCAAGCCGCCTGCCAAGCGTGGGGATTATGGCAACACCCCTCTCTAAGAGGGAGGCCTTGTTCAGCAGTGGACATTTAATGGCTGATGATGTGTGATGTGTGAAACCGCGGGGCGCACCTAGTAATATTAATACCTATTAGTATTGATAAAAAATAAGCACTAAACAATATTTGTTAACAAGCTGAAAGAAACCATATATATGTAATATTACTAGAGTAGGTGTCTATTTAGCTATTTACAAGTGTATTGTCTAATGTCTCTCGAACTAGCTATCATGTTAAGTATTTATAAATACGCTACGTATAAAGAAATAAATATCAAGAGATTGCGCAGGATAACAAAAAAAAAAAACAGGATAAAAATTTCTCGCTGGTCTAGCTCTATGTTGCACATGTCTATGCGTCATCCAAGTTATTGTTATCTTCCGCTTTTCCCCCACTATTAATTCTTTCCCCATGCATAAAGCCCGGAAGCACATTTTCCTAATTTCCCGCTAATTATCACATTCAAACGGTCACAGATAGTAGTTGACAATCAGACCATGCCCTTCGAATTACTATAATACACGTCCGGTCATAGCAACACTCCAGCCCTATGATTACCTGCACTTGGCCGTGGAATATCGCTGAGGCATCTCTGTGCTTTTATACCTTTGTCCATTGTTATGTTACCATGAAATGTGTGACGTAGATTCCACACTAGAAAGCAATTTAGTTAATATGTAAATCTAATAACACTGAATGTTATCAGATGCAGTGAACCAGCGACGTATAACATGCCTCTAATTTGGGTTTCATAATAAATGGCCTATTTGGAAAGGGTTTCGAGAACATCGTTAGAGGATTTTTTGTTCGCTTTATAGGGCTTTGGTACTATGATTGTAGATGCGCCATGATCGCTCCAGGCTATTCCTTTTTCTTTATTCTAATATTATCTAACAATTTTATGTTTATGGCCGCTATTATACTACAGCCGCGGACAGAGATTACACAGCTATTCACACGTCTTCTCTTATTACCCAGGCCCAGCACGCGACAAGAATAAAAAAAAACATCCAACAATACAAATAGATGATGTTTGGACACTGGACACCCATCATAAAAATTTAAAACCATTCAGAAGAAATTCTGTTATAATAATTGTCAGGATAAATCAGCCGTTTATTTTCAAATATCTTTCAGAACGCCTGTTTTCTGGTTCATCGTACAACCAATCCATTCAGCGTGGTATTTGTGCCAGCAGTGGCGTAGGCATAGCTACCGGAGGGCTAGGTGGTGCAGTGCACCGGGGCCCTAAGGCTCAGGGGGCCCTCGGACCCTGACCGTTAAATCACAAACTGAACTTGTGAAAATTTCTCCCTCATTCAGAATACAATTCATTCACATGTACCTAGTAAGTAGCTTTGCACCTTTAAAATATTCATATTAATTTATACTTGATAAAGCCTAACCAAGTTCAGATTCAGACCCTATTCTTTTTTTGTACCAGGGCCTTTGGTTACCTAGCTACGCCACTGGGTGCACACATGCTGGGAACGCTGCCAACTGGTAGCTTGAGCATTTGGATTGTCTTTGGATCTTAAACAGTCTATGGGCAATCCAACTGTGTTCTGTAGGTATATAGGTTAAGTAGATTAGGTATTTGATGTTAGCTTTATTATTATGTTTCGCACTTGCCCGTAAAAAATACCTCGTATAGAATCAACGAATGTTCCATGTTTCAATATTACCTACTCCTTGTCCTCAGAACCATGGGTGAACTGGGAAACAAACTGGGCCTGGACGAGCTAGCTGGTGGCGCAGCTGGCATCAGCAGAGCAGTCCTCGCTGAATTCATCGGTAAGTTGAATATACCCACTTACCTTCTCCGATTTAAGAGTTGTATCGCAAAATGCCATAGTTCAATTTAGGTATCTGTATTTTCGGGCATAAAACGAAAAAATAAAACCGTAATTATCAAGACGAATATAAAACAAGTAACCTATAACATTAAAATTGTTTATTTTATGGCATCAACTTAACGAAATCTACTCTTAAACTTTTCCCTTCTAGAGTTTTACGAAAAACTACTTTTGTAAAGGTAGGTAATAAGTTGAAATACAGTTTTTTTTTTTTTATTCTTACAGGTCTATTTATTACAGAAATTGGCTTTTCTCTAGATCTATTGATTTTGATTCTCTAGTTAATAGTATCTATGCCAAAAATCGCAAAAAATCCAGTTTTCGTTTCTTTTTTCATAAAAAAATGTGTGAAGGCCTTAAATAAGTCATTTTATAAAAGATCAATATACAAGCAGATCTACCTCAGACTTAATAAGCAGTAACTGCCGTCTATGGATACCTGCAGGCCTAGCATGGGCTGTGGATAAATAGTCTCTCCACCGTTTTTATCCACGCCTAGACGCGACAAAGCTAGAATATGGATACGTTTGTCTTTTTCTCGCGGGATAAAAACGGTGGAAAGACAATTTGTCCACGGCCCGTGCTAGGCCTGCTGCAGTGATATTACAGCCCGTGAACTTGACAAAAATAATGAAAATTTCTTATTTATCATTATTTTTAAAGAGATTTTGGTAAGACGACCTTGTCTCCCACCTTCATTGGCCCGTTCTTTAAATTATGTTTTTAATTTCCGAATAGGGCAACTATCTTGAACAGTATTCTAGACTTCTCCGATATGGGATCAGCCAGCATACTGTTACAAACTTATTTATTTATAAATTCATAAACTGGCATCGCTAGTTTTTAAATGATATAAAGTAGGAGTGCCGGCGGCTACCTGATGATGTAGTCGTGAGGTCATTAAAGACCGAGAAATATACTGTAGGACACCAAAGTTGAACATAGCAATAAAGCTCTTTCATCTTGGTGAGGTCATTCGTACCTACATCGCCATCAACTAATAAATAATATGAAATGAATCACGTATTTATAAATAATAGCTACTTATAACCAATTGTCTTCTGTGCTATAACCAGGTACAAAAAAAGGAGGGTCTTATTTCGACTATCTTTTGTATGTATTTTAGGTAGATTGCGTTTCATGAAAGAAGTCTCCCAGTATTTATCATCGCGTATCTATCAGTATCATTACTCGAGCAGCACTTTTAACAACTTTAGGCATCGTGCACATTTATAGTGCACATGGAAATTTAGTTCCGTTTTGTTGTTTTTAGTTTGCCGTTGGACATCTTTTATTTTTAACTCAACTCACTCAACGATGTCTTGTGTGGCCAATAGTAAACCGATTTTAACTATTGTTTAAATTAAAATGAAAATGCTATTAAAATTAGAACAAAATATATTAGTTATATATTATTATTATTATTTTCTTAGTTAATGTTACATACTGTAACATAATGTAATATTACATACTCTGTGAAAATCTCAACTGGACGGTTTAAAAGAAACGTCTGTTAAAAGGTATGACAACGTACCTACTCTACAAGTGGGTCCCGTTGATACTCTTATACCTACCTACAAAACCCTAAATATGAACTAATAATATTTCTTCCAGGTAACCTTCTCCTGAACCTGTTCGGATGCGGCGCATGTATAAACATCGCGCAGGGCTCTACCGCGGCCCCCGACATCGTCCTCATAGCACTTGCTTTCGGTCTCACCATCTTTGCTGTTGTTTCGGTGAGTTTCTTTGGCATCGGTACCTACCTCCTTTCCTGCATACTTAATGTCCATACATTGAGAGGAACTCAAAGTAATCAGTAATAATTCTTACTTACTGTCCGGTCATTGACTGAGGAGTCCAATGCGCTGCGCGACTAAGGGGGACGGACTACTGTAGGGTTTTTTTTTTCTTCTTTCATTACAGTAATGCCTATACAAGCCTATTGGCTTGCATTTGATGTTAAGCGATAATACGGTACCTATATATTCGGTTAAATTCATCTTGAATTCCATACAAATTTCTATTTCGAAGGTCTAACGATTTAAGTGTCGTGTTTTTTCGACGTTTTATATTCTCGCTCCTAATTTACTTATGGCATCTTCTAATAGATTCAATAAATCCTTGATAAAATGTCTAGTAGATAATTAAGACATCGCGAACGTCCAAATGTGCGGATGAAACCGTCCTTTAATTTTCTCACAACGAAATCCCCATGTTTTCAATTGGCTTACATAGACACATATTTGCCCACATTATGGAAAACAATAGAGATAGCGTTATCACGAAATTTGTGGCGAACAAGACACATGCAGGTCAACTTCATGGCGCTACGCTTTGCCTCTATTTTAAAACTAACAAAAATTTATGATTGACCATGATTGATCTAAATCTTTTCTTTTAAACTGAAGTGTATTGCAGCCATTTGAGAGTCAATTGTCATTCTAGGTTAGACTATTCAACGTCAGTTAAACTTCTATCATGGCAACCATTAAGAAATCGTGGGTGCCTAGGTTATTTTTAATACCTATGAATTTTATTTTGGTCTACATCTTTGATGCAAAAATAATCTCCAAAATACTTAATCACTAAAAAAATTGCCGCTTACATGCGCATAGTATAGAATCTTCCATGTATCTAAAGTAACCAATTGTTCTTTGAACAGGCGATAGGTCACGTGTCCGGCGGGCACATCAACCCTGCCGTGACAGTGGGTCTCGCCTCAGCCGGCAAGGTCAAGGTTGTGCGGGCGATCCTATACATAATCGCTCAGTGCGCGGGCGCCGCCGCGGGTTCTGGCCTGCTGAAGGCGCTGACGCCGGAGCGCGCCGCTGGCAAGCTCGGCGTCACGTCACTCGGCACTGACGTCACCGCGCTGCAAGGCTTCGGGATCGAGTTCTTCCTCGGCTTCGTGCTCGTCTTCGTGGTTTGTGGAGTGAGTATAGCATTAGATATATATGGCTATCTGTTCTTATATTCACAGCCTACGTACTTACAAGTGACAACTTTTACGTTAATCATCATCATCATCATCTAGCTAGAAGACGTACACTGCTGAACATAGGCCTCCCCCTTAAACCTCCACACTGAACGTACGCACGTTACGTTAATGGTAAACGGTAATGAAGAGCACGCAAGGCGGCTGCCCCAGCAACTCTTTCAAAGCAAGTATAGAAGCTAAGGGGTGAGAGATGGTCGCGACAGATACAGGTACTCCTGTAGCTGTTTTCATGTAAGGTATCAGCGTTTACGTATCCGTTCTTTTCTAGATATTAGACACTACTTACTTTACCAGTAGGTAAGTAGGTAGGTACGATTTGCTAAGGTTAAAGAACAGACTCAAGAACTAGTTTTAGCTAATTTGTCACTGTCAAGGTGTTTGATCGTATCACAAACGCCAAAGCAACTTCTATTAGGCACCTACTTCTGTACAGATTCGACATTGTTAAGATTTGAGATGACCAAACTAATTGAAAACAAAACTAAGATCCTTCAATGTAGAGCCTTTTAGTTAGAGCTTTGATTATCTAATTAGATAGTTATTACAGCCGTAATGACTATGTTAATAGTTATATGAAATTCCATTTAAATGCAAGAACCGTTTGAGATGTAATATTACCTAAGGAATTCATGGAACTTTATGATTTTAATTGCCATAGAGAAGGTGTTGATTCATCCGCTTGTTTCAAGGTTTGTCATTTGCCGTAATATACGTACATTATAATATCGCTTAATAACTATAATTGACATACAAATAGATAATGGAAATAGCATCGAAACAGACGGTTCGTGACTCGTGACACAGTGCTATTAGCGAGATCGACGTAAGCCGTGCAATCTGCACTCTTCTAAATTAAATATTGATGATGTTTTCAATGACAAGGTAAAAATACTCGTGGAATTGATTCACAAACGTCACAGCAATCGTTTTTGTCGTTTTTGCCCAAGGACGTTTTTATACCGGTATACAACGTCCTTGTTTTTGCCATATTTCAAACAAAAGTATTTGACATTTTTTGGTGCTGTAGGCCGAATAACTTTTGTTGGCTTGTGGTCCAAATCAGGCTTCAAACTGCTATCGTCAAACTGCTATCGTTACGTAAAAATGTGAATTAGTAGTGGTTCTCCCTATCTTCAATTGGTTGTTACCAAACAAACAACAAAGAATAGGTTTCTCTTTTACGAAGCGATGGTAGCACTGCAGCACAGCTGACTCCACCACGCTGCAGGGTGTGCGGGTTCTAATCCCAACAAAAAGCCTCCGCTGAAGGAAACCATATCATGGTTGGTGGTTGAGTACTACTAGAACTCGCCTGGCTAGCTGTCAAAGTACCTAGTCTAGGTACTATTCTATTGCAAACAGCGGTGTGTTGTGACAGCTGCATTGAGAGCTAGTTCCTATTCCTGGCTAGGCATTCAACGTTTGCCATCTTTTCTTCGTCTACACTTTCAGTCGCGCACTCGCGCTGTGCTCTAATGCTTAGCTTGTCAACAAAAACTACTGTATACGGTTGACAGCTTTGGAAAAAATTCCTATACCTGCCTATAAGTATAGGTACGCGTATTTACTTGTAAGGAGGTATTTTTATCCTTAAATATATTATTCAAGTTGAGTCAAACAACAGTCAGTTGTACAATGACAGTCTGATTAGGTAATTAGAATACAAATCACAAAAAACAAATCTTTGTTTCCAACGCAAACAAAAAACAGCATTCTTATAAACAAAAAACGCAGAGCTTAGACAAGTTTTTCAGCGAAGCCACATCGCGTGACGGTATTCAGTACTTATTTTGTTCGCGAAACGAAATGGCCAAGATATTAGCATAAATCAATAGTTATCTACGCAGTTGGAAGAGAAATTATAATCGGAATAAATCTTCGTACTTATAAAGAACAACAACCGGCAGACGATTCCGCCTGATGGTTAACTGTCTATGGACACCTACAACATTTATTTTTAGTGTTGTTAATGTTTTGCCAGCCCTCAAAGGTGTTTTATACACCTTTTTTGACCGTTCCTATGTTATAACGGCGTGGAGATCTCTGAGGGCAGTATATTCCACATCTTGCAGGTCCGCAGATGAAACTAGTGATAAAACCAGAGGATATGGGATACATAAATCACAAATAACTGGTATACTCACCTGCCAATTTATGTGCCATATAAAAAAGGCAGGTATACTTGGCAAAAAAGTCAAGAAACGGAACTAACCTTTTTATCAGTCAAATGTCAATGTAATCCAAAAAATTATGTTATACGCAAGGATATTCTACCTATCATGTATATATAAAATCCTTGGTAATACGGGATATTTTGTGGTTTAAAATACTAACAATGATTAACACATCAGATTGTTTAATAAGGAGTGCTCATGATACCTAACAAGCTGTTTCCGTGTGGGTTTATTCACGCTTTATTTATGTGGGCATCCTCATTATTTTCTAATTTTTTTGCCAAGCTGTAGTTTCAGAAAGAAATGATCATTCAAATTATGTTATTGTTTAGAGAGTTAGGTACATACAGCATGGCGTTTCCTAAACTCACGTTTACATCACCACACTTGATGAAAAAATACGTAGGTATATTACGTTTATAACTTAGTAATCGGAGCTTTGGTGTTTGTATTGAGTTCCGCTACTAATGTTATAAGTATAACCGCTTTTATTTGACCTACCCTCATTTAAGAGTCAGTAGGTTAGCTGAATTTAATAGTAAAAACTAGATCTTAGTATTAATATTTTTATTGTTATCGTTTAGGGTACACCTAACTGCAAAGTGTGTATGGTTGGAAAGTCCGAAGTTGTAAAAAGAAATTGTAAAAGTAAAATTACAGAGCATACTTAATCTAAGTACCTTCCTATACCGCTATAGATGCGTTAAGAAAAACGGCTTCATAAATCAATTTGAGAGAGGTGTAGAAAGAATGGCATAAAGGAAGTTTTTAAATGAATACGAGCTATTCAATCCAAAATACAGTTATGTAGAGTTATTGTGGTCGTAACAAAAACAAAACAGGGGATAACGATTTGTTTCAAAATTAATGAACCGAGCTGAACGCGCATCAACAGATTTTATCTTCAAGGTGAAATCGATGGAAATATGTTTTACTAATTTGTACTAAGTCGTCGATTTTATCCACTTACACAACACCACGTTCAGGGTATCAGTATAGGTACCCATTCTGCCCCTATCTTGACGTGGCTCTAATGTTTCGCAGTCATCTGCTCTACCTAGTTACTTAGATAGATACTTTCGTATAGCATTTACTGTCCTATTAAGAGGCTTATTACAAAATAAACCGTAAAATTTTAAGAATTTGTATTTTCGGGCATAAAATGAATAAAGTCGTAATTTTCAAGATAAATATAAAATAAGTAAACAATAACGTAAAACTTTTTATTTTATGACAGCAATTTAACGAAATCCATTCTCAAACTTTCGCTAGGTACTAAAGTTTGACGAAAAACTACTTTTGTAAATTGGAGGTAACAAATGGATACCTTGAGTTTTACCAAAATCTGAAGCCGCTACATAAAGAAAAAATACAGATCTATTTAATACAGCAACTGAATTTTCTACAAATCTTATTAGTTGAAAGAAAAATTATACCAAAAATCCAGTTTTCGATGATTTTTTCGTCAAAAAATGTGATTATTGACCTTAATTTTCCGACATTTGATAGGTAGGTAAGTACCTAGTATTACCCACATACGGCTGTTGGTTAATTATATCTATTTGTTACAGTTAATCTAAATGGATCACAAAGAGAAAATTTGGAGTATCAAATGGTGGTATAAAATGAACCCTAGTAAACAGATACGCGTTATCTTATCACCACCGGTAGCTGCGTTGGGAAAACAAAAGTGAAACTTGCACTTGACCGAATGAGATTTATTTGCATTCTTATCTATTTATTTTAGTAGATGAATTTGATAAAAAGCAAAATAGTATGCCGTTTGAGAAAACTGTAATAAGTAGCGTCACCTAGTGGCGAGTAGCGATGTCTAATAACTACTTAAGGTCCGATTGTCGTAGGATTTCGTGTGAATTAGTAACGAGGTATCATATTTTTTTATCTAAAAGTATCATAGAGTTAGAATAAGGTGTGATCTATATACTACCATATTATCCAAAATAAGAGGGAAGGAGTACTAGGTAACGTTATTATGTAGTTAGGGAAATACTATAATAACATATAATACCTAACCGACCGTGTGAAGCTGGACTCATACTTACACAGAATAAACAATATTACAAAGTAGGACAGGAAGAGTAGACTAGGTTCGTTGGTGCTCCGTGGGGAATGAACAATTGAAATTTCACCAATTGGTCTATTTGGAAAATTATGTTTCCATCGTTTTCCAGTTGGTATTTGGACTATGGAAACCTGCGGCCTTATTATAGAAGTTTGATTGTGATCGAGATTGCATGCCGTCCCGTTCGCATTTACTTACTCGCACCACGTGCGTAAGTAAGATGGCACGCGATCACAATCACAATCCGAATCACGGTAAGACATCTATAATAAGGCATCTGCTCCGTGGACCAATTGGTCAAATTTCAATTGGTCCACAGAGCACTGACGACTAAGTCAGGATTGTAGTACTGACTGAGACTTGATCGAACCCTGTTTACTTTTTGTATAGGTATGCGACCCTAACAAACCGGACAGCAAGTTCACGGCGCCACTCGCGATCGGGCTGACGGTGACGCTGGGTCACCTGCTGGCGGTCGACTACACCGGCTCGGCCATGAACCCTGCGCGCTCCTTTGGATCCGCGCTCGTCGCCAACGAGTGGGCTGACCACTGGGTGAGTTGACGGGGTGACGCTGGGCCACTTGTTAACGGTTGACTACACGTATATAGCTAGTACGTGTTCATACTTCCAACATTATTGCATACATTTACACAATTGTTGAAGTAGGTAATAGACTACCGGTCAGATGTTCGATTTGGTTAAAATAATAGACTTAGTGAAAAATATTAACTCATCTTTTTCTTGAAGTCGGTTAAATAATAATTATTTTCTTTTAAATAAGAATACTATCTCGTGATAGGTAACTCGGCATTTGATAAAATTTGTCTTTTCTGATCGGTTTATACCTACTCGTAATCACCGCCTAAGAGGGGCTTTGCGGACAACTGCTATTGCGGCACCAAACTAACGTTTAATCCGCTCAATCACGCGACCGCAAACCGTATCTGGGCGCGTTAAGATTCACGTTCGTGTGATTTTCCAACTGAGCTTATTTAACGTTAGTTTGGTGCCGCAATAGCAGTAATCCGTAAGGTCCCTGATGAAGTTATTTGAATCGGCTGATAAAGTTCTGAAATAAAAGCGTTTCAAGTTTTTGGTCTGATTAATAAGGGGTATATTTTCTTCCAGCTGTTTCAGCTCTACACACGCCTCAGTATTTGCTATCTCTTGTATATTGTTTCTTATTGTATATTCTTGTGCACAGGTGTACTGGGCCGGGCCCGTTGCCGGCGGCATCGCAGCAGCCCTGCTCTACACGCACGGGTTCGCGGCGCCGCCCGAGGCGCACCCGCCCCGCTACCGCCCCGTCGCTGGCGACGAGAAGGAGGTAACCAAGGTCTAAACTAAACGTAGGTGCAAGAGATCCTTTAGTAAGCGCTGGGCTGGGCTTCTCACGTGCTAACTTTCAAAAAACTCACAACTTATCTACGCTCGCCATCTAGCGGAGAAAAGCGTAATTAACCTTTTTTGCCAGATTCACAAAATATTAACATAGCTTGATTCACATTACATTAGCAGAGTCCAGACGGGCCCTATATTAATTTAGGATACGATAGGACTGCCCATCAGGTGGGCCCGGTTATTCTGAAACATACTTACCTACATATCACATACATACTAAAAGTCTCTTGTTTTTTTAGTTAGATCTGGGGCCTTACGGACAACAGCTAATTGCGGCACCTAATCCGCTCAGTTGGAAAATCACGCGAACGTGAACCTTATCGCGCCCAGATACGGTTTGCAGTCGCGTGATTCTCCAACTGAGCGGATTAGGTGCCGCAATTAGCTGTTGTCCGTAAGGCCCCAGTAGCACTTTAGCCAGTATGCAATGAAACCTGCTTCATATCCATTATAATAACGCTAATAATAAATGTTGAATTACAAGCGTACTGGACGTCTAGCACCCACCGCCTGGACGGTAGAACAAGGAGTAAGCTAAACTTGAAATTCATTACAATATACCTGCGCTTATCACCGGAGTATCTAGAGCATATTATACAAGGTGTTCGGATTCCATCGTCTATTCGTCCACCTGTATAATTATAAAAAAACTAGTTATTAAAACATTCATCATTTATGGCTACTTTAAAGCTTGCTTTTAGTGATTAAAGAACCTAATACCTATGCACACAATTTGATTTCATTTCCTGTAGTTTCATCATCTGGAATAGTCCTACAGCTTAAGCTTAGTGCTCAATTATCATGAATAACCAGTAACATAGGTTACATAACTATCTTCTGTCTAAAGAAAACTACCTACTAACCCGAAGCGATTCTAAAGTTTACAAAATTTACTTTTTACAATTAGAATCCCGTCTCAACTACCCTTTAAGGAATAATTTTCTCTAAATTAACTTTCTATTATTACTACTGAGTGATGGGACAAGATTGGTGTCTGATGGTAAGCGCCACTCTTCCCTAAAGTCTTTTCTAAATTCCCATTATAAGGAAGCCCTAAAGTCTTGTTTAAATTCCCTTTTTAAAGAATTGAAACCTCGTCTAATGAACATTATATGGGTGTTTCTAGCTGAAGCGACTGGATGGCGGTAAGGCGGAGGAGCTGGCCTGAAGTCGCGACTGGCGGCTCATGCCGCCGCCGCGGCCCGCGCCCGCCGGCGTCACCGTGCCCAGCGAGACGCGGCTCGCGGCCGTCACCCACCACTACCTGTGAACACCACACTTACCACCAGACCTACCAACCGTTCAAATTACTTCTTAACTAGAATCTGCTCGTTCCTAGCATTCCAACTAAACAAACAAGCTTCCGACTGACCACTTAGTTTAAACCAATATCGGCAGCAATGTACGTCGCTGGTTCTTCCACCATAATCTTCAATGTGGTGAGATTTTGCCTCGGGGTTGCTCCCCTTTGCCAAACTTGGCCCCAGAGGAACCTCTGGGGAAGTTATTTGTGGCGTGTGGACTTCCTGTGCAGGCGACATTGTCAGCATCAATGCTTCTCATATAGTTGGACTTCTTGAAAAAATCTAGTACGATGTATTCAACCTACCAGTGAATCACTACGAAAATATTAATATTAAAACAAAATCAGAACATTAACTGTGAACAAATGTTTTCTAGCCATACTGAACAAGGGACAATGTATATTTTTTTGCAAACATCACTTGCAGACTAAAGTTCTATGAGAAAACAGAGTTAACGTATGACAAAAATTATATAAAAAAATGTAATAACCGGGCTTTATTATGAAATAAGGACCAGTTGAATAAAAATCGCACCCGCGATTGATACCACTAATAAACTTTGTAATGAGATATTGAACCAGTAATAATCACAAGCCAACGAACATTTAATTTTGGTGAACTATACAATTAACGCCAATACCTATTTTGGTGGCAACATTTGCTCGCGAGTGTTCACGTACTTATAGATTTTATATAACTTTATGAAATGTTTGCACCCAGCACTTTATACAACTTTACAATATTTTGTAACAAAATATGTCAGTGTTGTACATATTAATTAATGAGGAATAGGTATCTCACGACGCTCTCCGTAAATTATAAAATATTAACTATGATATCCTATAATTTATACGAAAGTTTTTCTCGTGATAGGCCCCACATATGCACATCTATTAATAAAAAACTTAAGATTTTATACTATACGATATTCGAGATTCTATTTAACATAAGTTTAAATATAATATTATAATGTTTAAGAACCTAGAGATAAGTACATTTTTTTAAATATATGGATAGTCAAACAAACTGGCACAAGATTTTTTT
Organism: Agriopis marginaria; assembly: GCA_932305915.1. Classification (NCBI taxonomy): domain Eukaryota; kingdom Metazoa; phylum Arthropoda; class Insecta; order Lepidoptera; family Geometridae; genus Agriopis; species Agriopis marginaria. Next base: position 10,665,379 of record OW029918.1, read on the forward strand.
AAATATGACAACACTGAATGTGTCAGTAAATAATTTTGACACTTGGTTTGTTTGTTTGACATTAACCATAGATATAAAATAAAATGGTTATGATAATATCATATATGATGTATATTATACATCAAAGTACAACTTCAAAATCAATTATTTTATTCAAAACCATTCTAAATAATTTTATAATTTATCTTTATTTTAAATGCAAGAAGCATTACTGAAACAAGCTCTCGTAAAAAAAAATACAATCTTATAATTAGGTATTTATTCCTCAATTCTCTAATTTTACTCTGCAATGATGCCTCGAATAAAATCCGTTTCAATTCCATAAAACAATGTATCACGAAAATAATTTATGTTTCTTTAAGTAAATAGTTTTAAGTACCAATCGAACTTTAATGTCAAAGTGTTCATAATTATTTCTACTTGAGTATAACTATTGAAACTTTGTAAATGTAAAATTATTGACATAGTTTTAATAAATCTGATATTATTTTATAGACACGTTTTATTCCTAATCCTTGAGAATTTTCTTTACCAACGTAATATATTTGTTACTAAGTAAAGGTAGGTTTAATTTTCTAAAAGCTCTGAGGATATTTTATAAACAGTTACTAAATTTATACTTTCAAAAATCTTTTAATTAATTTTAAATACTATAAAGTGATAAAGGGGACGGACCCCAGAGTCCGTGGAGCTGTACTAGTATTTATATTATCTTTGAGCTGTACTACAAAATTAAATTATTAACAAAAAAAGTTTTTTTTTAAATTATCACAAATAAGTTTCGTTTTCCTAAGCATTTGTTAAGAGCGCGTTCCTTTTTACGCGAAATACGCTAATGCAAACCAATACGGCGCGAAGAAAATGATTTGTATTGTGTTGTTTTATTAGCGATGTTGGCGTTATTCGGAACGCGTTATTAAACCAACAAAATAATGTGCTTGTAACTGAGACCGGTATCGGTAGTGGTTGAGGTTGAAGTATCAAATTTACCGCAATTGAAACATAACACTTACCTTATAGATAATCTGTAATGATTCACCTAAACAAAGTCAAGGTGGACCGCGTATCAATTACGGAATCAAACCACAATGCGTTAGAAATAGTTCATCTATTATATTACAAGTTATTAACATAATATAGTACAAGGTCATTTACATTTCGTACAATTATGACTCGACTAAGTTAACATAATGTCTATTTTAGTCAGCAACTAATTAAAACTAAATATATGTAGGTACTTCATCAAAACTCGCGTGAGGATTCATTATAAATTATTATAACACCGGCTTGCACTCACGGCTTAACATAATCGTGAGTGCAAGCCGGTGTTATAATAATTTATATGTAGGTACATGGAAGAAAATCCACAGATGCTCATCAACAATTGCTGATTGATCTGCTTTTGTGTTTTTTTATTATTATTATGATTAAAAAACATGAAAGTCACGGAGCCACTCCTGCTACTTTTTTACATAATATTTAGTATGTATGTAGGCTATTAAACTTTTTTTTAAACCTGAATAACTTTGCGTTTGACCGCTTATCAAGTCTTATAGATTTTTCGGAAACCAATTCCATTTTCTTAAAATGCTAAAGACGTGTCTTGATTTGGTTGACGTCAACCAACGAGATAAAAAGAGAGGGAAATATATCTCACTCTTTCTCTCCCGTTGGTTGGACGGCGATCCGGCGTACAAAATCCACGTCTGTTAGCACTATTCGATTGATGTTAAACTATCATATGAAATATATTATGCGAAAACAGCGCTGTGTTTGCGGGGGGACAAGGTAAAAACGCGTCTTTTGCTCGTAATATTATTAAACGTTCAACGAAAACACGTAAACAAATTTAGTTTCTCTAAATGTTTGTTTTGTATGTCAACAAAGACTGAAAAAAAAAATCGTCTTGGTTAACGTGCAAGGTGAACTATTGCCGCACGTGAATCATTTAAAATTACTATTTTTAAAGTATAATGTTTTGATAAACAAAAAAAATAACTTTTTTTAATAAGGTTTTGTATTCCTCTCAGCAAACTTTTCATTTGATACCCATATCACGGGGGTGCATTAAAAATAACTGTTCCGCCATATTAGATTTAGAATGACGTCATTTACCTAACTTTCATTCAAACTAAACGTAAATATGTCAGCTTAATCGGTTAAAGATAACTATTTTGAAATTCAGTTGCAAGATTTGACCCACACTAACAAGCCAAGTAAAATAAAAGCTAGTAAAAAACAGTTCTCGAAAACATCGACCTGTGGTCTTACTCTTGACACTCGATTTCAATCGTAATTTGGGATTGGGATCGAAAACATGCCATTTGGTACTCTTGATTTCTAAACTAGCGCACGATTGGGACCGATAATGGTGGAATATTATGGAACTAAATAAAATCGACTCAACTCGACGCTTTCGGTATTCTTGACGTGATTGAAGAGTACCAAATGGCATGTTTTCGATCCCAATCCCAAATTACGATTGAAATCGAGTGTCAAGAGTAAGCCCACTGCTCTGGCCAGTGATGTCGTCCACACACACACACACACACACACACACACGCACGCACGCACGTAGGCACACACGCAAAAACGCCCGCCCGCACGCACACACACACACACACAGAGAGACACACGCACACGAAACATACTTTGTTCACGTGGTTTTGTGGAACGTTTCGAGCAGCAGAACAACAGATGTTTTAAACTATCACGGTTGATCACTAAAGTTATATGATTATTAACGGGATATTTACCGTGGTAAGGTTGTGGAATGAGCTCCCGATATTTCGGCGCAGTTACATGCACCATGTTCACGGGAAGACAACATATTCACCATTCCATTCATCATTCCACAACCTTATCACGGTAAATATCACGTTAATAATCATATAACTTTAGAACAACAGATATTCCAAATTATTACATTTACAATTTAAAAAATACGCGACTAATTCGAAAATTCCTCATAACTTTTATGTCGTACAGATCAAACATAGACCTTATAAACCCCCTTCCCAAAGAATCTCTTTTATTCCTTGAATAAGTAAGAGGTCCACTTATTCAAGGAATAAAAGGGACTTAGGATAAAACAATATTGGAGGAGGGATCAGTCTTAAAATATAAGAGACTAGTGAATTCGTTCTTATTATCTCTAAGCTGCCTTCTGACTTTACAACCTGGATAGTGTTACACTTAAATACAAAATATTTACATTCCATGATTTTAAACTTTTCGTATAAACCTATGAAAATATTTTACAGTAAAGAGATATCTAGTAATTTGAAGGCTTACAATAGCAAAATCAAAACTATAAATAAAAATCATATCAAGCGTGTTTGTGTGTTTTTATGTTCTGAGCGAACAATAGGCATGATGACAAATATTTATTTATTCCAAATAATCGGCTTAGCAATTAATATAACTAAATACATTACACATACTGAAAAAATAATTTAAATTGACTGATAAATCTCTGAGATATGAGTGTTTAAAGTTTTAGGTGGGGATAGAGAGGGGATGCTCTATCCCTTTCTAGCAAAGCGTGAATTAGTATAGCATTTGTATGGCGCTCCTGAGCCGTGACGTCACGGCTCAGTGTGCTCAGTGCAGTGTGCATAGTGCGCTCTTTGTCTAGCATGAAATTAAAATGCTTATATCTTATTTATTTTTGAACAAATTTTAATTTTGTTTTCGTTGATGTGCTCTATTTATGATCAGCTTTTTTATGAGACAATAATAAAATATTAGTCATCATGCCTATTGTTCATACAAAATATTAAAACACAATTTTATACACCTTGCTAAGTATGTGATTGGGAGATGGTCATACTCCACCATCCATGGTCTGGTGGTGGTGTTTTGATTATAATCATAATAAATAACTTAAAGTTAGAGTCAATTCCTTTTTCTTGTATAATAAATGCATGATTGAGTAAATCTATAAACGTCATGAGACTCTCTTAGTATCACTAATATTAAGTATTTTAAAACCATAAAAATATAATCTTTATCAAAGTTTTTTTGATCGTGGCAGTTTTTATTCCAAAATATTATGAATCTCAGGTCAACACCTCTGTAAAATAAAGTGCACTATATTTCAAAAAAACTCTCAAAAAATTTACTGTACTTGTTCAAAATTTGTTCATCGGGAAACCTATAATGATTGAGATCTTCCTAGAACACATCGGTCGTAAAATACAAAGTACGCTCTAACAAGGATCACGTCAAAAGTACTAAGAGTAAAGCTGATTTATATTATTTTCTCTATAGTATTAAAGAGATACAAATGTAACATCCAAAAAATCTAATCTAGGTAACAACGCCCTCATTCTGTTTTATCAATTAATCCTTTGTCGGACTGCAGATTCTTATACACCACTACTTTATAAGAACATCTAAATGAAATCGTGGTGGGCTAAACAATGACGATTTATAACCACTTGACAGCTAGTCCTTCCCCCCGCGATGAAAAGATTGTTAATTTTCAGCATAATCTTTTACGAGCGGGCCAATCCTAGGCGCAAATTGTATGAATGACTTATGAGTCTCCAATCACAAGTGCCATTCGATAGGAGGGGGAGAGGGGGCAGCGACCGACGTGGCTTACCCGTGCAAAAGCAAATTTTGACTTCACGCGCAATCAAGTGGTTATATTATCATTGGGTTTAAAGTACCCGATACGATACCCCACTACTGGGGGGTACATTTACCTCATTTTTTTAGATGTACATAAAAAGTTGTTGTGTATAGTGTATATGCACGAATGCCACCGACTTTGGTGGAGCAGCTTTGGCTAAAAACCATTCAAAATGTGAAACCTAAGCAGGTATGCTATATAAACTTGAAACATTTCTGTTTGGTGTGCGGTATCCGCGTTTTGAAGAGCACAGAGTCGGCGCGGTACTGCGTCGATAGAAGCGGCGTGTAGCCCATTACCTGTGAAATAGTATAGTCTGTGGTCATATTTCCGAACCATGAACTGATGGCGAGATGGCGGCCAAGCGCAAGCCTATCTACTATAAAAAAAACTTCAAGTTGTCAAACTCGGACCTTTATATGGCAAGTATACAAACGAGTACGTCGTATGAGAAGTTTTTTTTTTTATACACTTAATAAAAGTGATCATGATCTTCAAACGGCTGAACAAATTTGCTTGAATCATAGCTAAGAACCACAGACCAATATCTAAGATCAGATATAGGTCTGTGCTAAGAACACTCTCGATCGAAGTCACCTTTCAAACAAAAAAACTTACATGAATATCGGTTTACCGCTACGATGCCACAGACACACAGATAAACACGTTAAACTTATAACACCCCTATGTTTGCGTCGAGGGTTAAAAACTCGGCGTGCCATCTACATTTTTAGTACCTAGTTACCTACTATGACGTCACGAGAGCAATTTAGTGATAGTTTAACTACTTGTACTATTATGTATTCTGTGGTTTAACTCTATTCGCACGGCCAACTACGTCCAAAGAGTTTTTACAGTTTTCTAGAGCACAATTTGAACTTTTTGTATTGACGTCTGACTGCTATGACGACGGAGATCGAACTGAATTTTGCAGTGTGCATTGATCCAGGCCCAATTGCACTTTGATTAGTGAATAGTGCGAGTGATTAATGCAGGTGCTTAGTGATTTGTACTAAACACATTTGGACCATAACTGATTAGTGCGAGTGTATATTTTAAAAACATCTATGTAGAATATCCAAGTAGGTAAATCGACCAATTAGCAATAAGCTATTAGCAAATCATCATAATAAAATGTCCAACCATGTTCTGACGCGTATCAAGAGCGGGTTGGAGCGCGTATGTTCTACGCGCGCAAAGAAAGATGCGCGCGTTCTAACATGGAACTGTGCGTACCTTGCGTATTTTGTACAGTTACACAGTTCTCCAACTATTGTAGGTAACACAGTTTCTATCTCTTCTTCTCTAAATAGTATAAATTAAAGCCGTTTTCCGCGTCTGTCTGTATGTCTCTATGGCCGCTAACTCCTCCTAAACCACACAACGGATTTTGATGCGGTTTTCACCATCAGTTAGATACATTTTCACGGAAGGTGTATACACAGGGTGTAAGGGGAATACTCTCGAAGCCAAAAGAAGGTAATTGTACTCATCATTATGAACCACTTTTAGTATGGGACCAACCCTGAAATCGCGAAAAAAAATCTGCTGTTCCATACATTTTGTCGAGTGTCAATGACCGTTTTCTATAGAACAGCTGATATTTTTTTACGATTTCAGGGCTGGTCAAATAGTAAAAGCTGTTCATAATGATGAGTACACCTACCTTCTTTTGGCTTCGAGAGTGTTCCCCTTACACCCCGTATATAACTAGCGAGCCGCCCTGGCTTCGCACGTAAATTACACCCGTGCGAAGCCGGGCGGGCGGGTCGCTAGCTGTTTATAAAACCATTGTAAATTTTTCCAAATAAACATTTATTTACTTTATTTATTTTCAGGTTCTATTGATAGCGTTAAACGCTCGTTTTGGCATACACCGGTCACGCGCTTTTGTAAACCGGATGCGCGTGCATGCGCTTATTCCGGTTTTCGCCCGAACCAGTGGGTCAGTCAGTAGCAATAGGGAGGCGTTTTTCGCGCCTCACGCGTATACGAGCGCGTCGTGCAAAAAAAAACGCTAATCTGAAACTGCCCTAAGATCTAACCAGTATCGAAGCAAGAGGAATGCTCACCTGAGAGAAGAACTGAATGCACTTGTGTCTCTCATCAAAGTGCGTGTCGTCTGAAGAAAGCGTCACCGGACACCCCGGACAGCGGAACGTCCACCGGGAGGTAACCTGGAAAGTAACAATCATTATCAGGCTATCATGCTGTCACGCCCACTGGGACACGGGCTTTCTCTCAGAGAGAGGACGGGTCATAATCCACTATGCTGGCCCAGTGCATGTTGGTGAATATATCATTTAACTTTTTGTAGTTATTGAACATACCGATTTTTTCACGATGTTTTCCTTTACCGTTTTTGAGCGATGGCATCGATACTGCAAATAATTACTAAACAAGGAAGATAGACTGATCCCTGGTACTAAATAAATCAGTGGTGCAGGGCCGAGCATCAAACTAGGTGCTGTCAGATTGTAAAGTGCACATGTTACCGCTCCGCCACCATCGCTCTTTACACTAAAGATTATCAGCACTTTTATTAGAGGTTTAAAAAATATACTTATACTTTTTTTATTTATATGACACGGGAATTACTCACGTACGATTAAGCCGTTTACAAAATGTGTGAAAACCACGTCAGTTTCCATAATAATATATATATATGTGTGTTCCGCCTTTGTATGAAATAAGAACAGCGCTATCTAGCATGTAGCGCATGTAGATGGAGCTGCTATTATTTCATACAAATTGTAGTTTTGTATTACAAAATGAACCGTTCAATTTTAAGTATTTGTATTTGCGGGCTTAGTAAGAGTATTTGGCTTTAAGTATTAGTATTTGTATAAAACTAATAAATAAAGCCGTAATTTTCGAGATAAATATAATATAAAACTGTTGAACCATAATTTTTTTTTTATGACATTAATTTAACAAAATCCATTCTCAAACTTTCCCTCCTAAAGTTTTATGAAAAACTACATTTGTAAATTGGAGGTAACAAATGGATATGGTGAGTTTGACCAAATTCTGAAGCCAAAAAAAAATCAATAAAAAAAAAATCATTCAGATCTATTTCATAAATCAACTGAATTTTCTACAGATCTTATTAGTTGAAAGAAAAATTATACAAAAAATCCAGTTTTTGATGCTTTTTCGTCAAAAAATGTGATAGGACCCTTACCGTTGACGCAGTCGAGTAAGTAAACGCAAGTAAACAAAACTCGCACTAGGCACGGGGTCTAGACAAGAGCCACTTTCTGTTAGCGTTCACGCCTGTGGAAAGACGAAATTGTATGAAAATGACATTGACAATGACATTAGCTTGAGAGAAATTATCTCAAGCTAATGTCATTTTCATACAATTTTATCTTTCCGCAGTCGTGAACGCTAACAGAAAGTGGCTCTTGTCTAGACCCCCAGGTAGGATTTGCGCTCTTGCTCTGCGTCAGAGACGAGGCGACTGTCTCAGTCGCGCGCCTAAAGTCGTCGATTAAGTAGATTTTCATCAGTATTTAATATGATGTAGATACCTTGACGGGTGGTTGCCTAGTGATATGCGCGACGAGGTAGTTCATGGCGATATCCTCACAGTTCATGTACTCGTCGACATAGTCTCTGATCGCGGCCGGCAGCTGGCGCCAGTACGCCCACAGGTAGTAGCGGTGGATGAATGCAGCGCCCGTCAGTACCATACTCAGCTCGCAACTGTACCGACACAGATTTTTTTTTGTTAAAAGCCTAGATAGTAGTTTCAATGTAATAGATAGATAAAAACTCTTTATTGTGTACACCAGAAATAAAAATTACAAACATAGAAAACAGTTACGAGCAAATGCATCCGAGCAGTAATGTAAGTGTTTCGCTTGTTTACGTGGTCTTTTAATAAATAGTTAATCTTAACGCAATTTATATAACATTTTAAAGTTGGACTCAATTGGGTAGCGCAAGTTCCCGCACGCAAAACACCTGACATAATGGATGCATGGAATAGGTCAGAACAATGCGAGACATCACGGCGAGACTCGGTTCGCGCTGTTACGCGGATAGCACACGGATATCTGAGGCACAAACTATAGCTAAGTTTAGAAATCCAAATCTCAGCAAAATAGTAAAATAATTGTAGTTATTGATGAAAACCTATCCTTTAAAGCACATCTAATGACCACAGCCAAGCGGGTTCGTAAAATCGTATACATCATGAAACTGTTATGCAATTCTGCACACCTCTGGGTTCTGCAACTTGGTTACTGCATTACCATATGTGGGAGGCGCTGCTGTCACGTTTATGCTGAGAATTGAGTGAGCACAAAGCTCGGTTCTTAAAACTATGTTCAAAAAGCCCTTCCGAGATACCCCACAATAACACTGTACGACGATGCTAAATGTTTAACTGTCCGTCAACTATTTATCCTTCGTGTTTTTTTAAGCACCACTCTAAAGTTTTAATCTATCCAGACTACCTCGAGAAACTAAAAAAGCGCACTCTCAAAACTCCCAATGCCGTTGTTCGTAGCAAATTCGCTCAAAAACTTCGTAACCTTTTGATTCCATTCATTTACAACAAAATAGTTAAAACGGTAGATGTCAAATACTTTTCTTTTAACCAGGCAAAGCGCATTGTTCAAAAGTGGCATCTATCCTTATCATATGATGATACTGAAAAGTTTCTTAAAATTATTTCTTAATGTTATGTTATTTGTTTTGTAAATCTAGTTTTTTATTACTTTTGAGCTCTTGTCGTAGTTTCGTAGAATATAAGTACATATATCTATTTTGTTAATTTGTTTTATGGCCTCCACGAGACAGGCTTTGTCCTAGTGTCGGACCAACAGTAAAAAAATATTTTTAAGGCGTTACTTTTTAAGCAATAAATTAAATCTTTAAATCTTAAATCTTTAAATTGTATATCTATTCAATCATTTAGTATTTATAATTTGAATTTACCTATTTATGCGCTTATCTGCATAAATCGAAATGCTACGTAATAGTTGTCAGACAACTAGTTTACTTTGCCTGACATAATTATATGTGTATTAACATAATATTCCTGTGCATATCTCACCTGTAATTAGAATTGTATAAGAATCCATTATTGAAGTTGAGATCCCAAGCGTGGTACCGGCCGGGAAACCCGACGATGCGGTCGCGGTGTTCCCGCCACACTCTGTGAATACGATACACTTAATATGGTCATTTTAATTTGCATTAATTATGCAAAACATTAAAAAAACTGATAACCATTATCAGAAAACCAGTCAATTACAGTCTAGTCCGTCAGTATTATGATGTGACAACTTATGGTCCATCTTAACCATATTAAGCGTTTTCTTTCATAACCGCAGAACTATTTGTGGTAAAAAAATTATTCGTTTTTTTTTATATTGACATATACTATTGGCCTTTTGGCCTTTACAGCTTGACCGGACTAGTTAGCGAGCGCAGAGTGCGTTCGGCGTAACTTGGTAGTTAAAATTTTGGGCGACTAGCTCAAGGGCACCTCGAAGGTAATTTAATCCGGTCCGTCGTAATGTAAGTAGTATAGAAATAAGGATGAGGAGCAAAAAAAAAAGTGGCAGGCTGGTATGATCTCGCACATAATCGAAAAAGGTTGCAATTTTTAGTATCGGAGGCCAATATGTGCGCCAACAAAGTTAGTTATCGAACCAAAAAGCTGTGTATGTCAGGTATTACCTAAAAGCGAAGACGATCTCATCATGCCTGAGATGCGCATCATCGTCAACACAGAGCACGGCCTCGGTGTCTATCAGATTGTAAGGCAGGAAGCGGTTGTTGAGCGAGTTGCGTGTCGCACGCACCACCGCCACCGGCGCTCCGCTCTCCGGCCATGAAGCTACTGATGAGGGAGACGATGGCCCGTTCCATACAACCACCACCTGTGATATGATGATGTTAGTGAAACTCCATTCCTTATTACCCGCAGGGTAATGGAGTGTGTGAGCGAAACACGTATTATCTAACTGGGGACAACAGGTACAGAGAAATAGTTGGAAGGGTGTGGTAACCTAAAAGAAGTAATTGTACTGATGAAGGAAAGGAAAAACCGTTCCAAACAACCATTATTGCTTTATTGCTTTAGGCGATAAGGCCGCCCAGTACCGTATATTTGCTTTTTTATTTTAGTTAAGTTTCATTCGTATTTTCTGTGTGTAATAAAGATGTATTGTATTGTCTGCGATATGGATTGGTATAAGCGACACTTTTAATCACCGCATGCACGGTTATGCGAGTAATACGTTTTTTTAGGACGAAATGCGCTACCGTTTGACCTCAACTCATCTGACGGAAAGTGACAATGACGTGGTCTAAGATGGAGCAAGGTATAGAGAATTAGTTTGCTAGCTAGGGTATGATAACCTCTGCTGTTACAGAGCCAAACTAAAACTTGCAAAAATAACAGCTATTCCATATATTTTGCTGAGTGTCAATAATCGTTTTGTAGTAGGAGCACCTGATGCTTTCTTACGATTAATATGGTTGTTACAATAGTAGATATTGTACGTGAAAATAAATATAATAACCCCCATTCATTTCGCATGCTTGTAATCTAACTTTTATAAAAACCATACAATTAGTGATCCAAAATTCAGAACTAGACTAGGCTTCTAATTGCTAGGACCATGTAAAGGTAGTAAAGTGTGTCATCACCACACACCTGGTGCCAAGGTTGCCTGAAAGAGATCGCTTTTAGCGATAAGGCCGCCAGTTGTTGCACTAGTTTTTTTTTAGTTTTAGTTTTTTGTCCTCTGTATCAATTTTAATGGTGAGATTGTGAACAATAAAGAGTTAATCAATCAATCAATCACCTTGTTCAAGTAGGGCAGTCCACGGAGTCTTGCGAGCGCAGCAGCAAGCACGGCTTCGCGTTCGTACGTAAGGATCACTATCGTGAACTGCTCCCGCGGGCGGTCGCCGCCCAGCGCCTCGCTGAACTCGCGCCCCGCACCGCCCGCGCCCGCCCCGATCGGACGGAACCCCGCTGCAGAGCCGAGGAACCGCGCCTCGGACGTGACCGCCGGATCCCATGGTAGTTGCGGGAACAGCGCGAATGGTTCGCCCCAATCATTCCACGTGTGGTACGCGTGAACTAATCCTAGGGAATAGTTGCGGCGGTAAGCGGGGCTTGCGTATGGCGCTTCCAGCGGACCGAGCGTCTCCTCGGGCTCAGGGTCGGGAGGCGCGGGCTCCGAGTGTGGGGGTGTGTGTGACTCGTTGAAGGCGGGCGGCGCGGGCGTGGGCACGGCTGCGCGCGGGGGGATCAGCAACCGAGACCGGACTGTAGCCACCAGCGAGTCCACGCTCGCCTGTAGCGAATTTTTTTATATCAATTTATATCTCCATAACAACAAAGAAAGATAGACTAAGAGGAAAGACAATAGCGGAACATTAGCGCGTAGCTCGTAAATTTGCCTAAAAACGGTATAAACTTAAATGGTACCGTAATTTGAATCATGCCAATTTTGACGTTTGTACGTATAGTAATACGTACAAACGTCAAACTTGGCATGATTATAGTACACACTCTAAAGTATAACAACAAATAATAAATAATGGCAAAGTGCGAGTCGGTGACAAATTTCTGTTCATTACCAAGTTAAGCAACATAAAGAGAGGTCGGTACTTTGATGAATGACCTGGGCGTGATGTTGTATTTTTGTGCAACTTTTTGTATTTTATGGTGGTACGGAGCCCTCAGTGCGCGGGGCTGACTCGCACTTGGCCGGTTTATTTATGTAACGCTAGAAGCGCACAAGTGACCTGCACGGAGCTGAGGTACCGCTCCCACAGCACGCGGCCCTGCCGACGCAGCGCTAACAGATCGGCGTCGCCAAGCGCTCGCAGCAGGAAGTGCAGCTCCGGCGCACGCGCAGCCGGCAGCGGCACCGCCGCGCGCCGCCAGTCCAGCGTCTCACTGAACGGCAGGTGCACGCGGTCGCCGCCCATCACCTACAAGAGATCGCACCAGTCACAGCAAGGGGCCTTACGCCCAACTCCTTACGCGGTCGCAAACTTACGTTAAAACAGCGCAGTTCGGAAAAACACGCGAACGTGAACCTTAACGCGCCCAGATACGGTTTGCGATCGCGCAACTATTTTCATCACCTAAACAGGATTGCTTAAAACAGCTGTGTAAGGCAAGTGTAAGGCCCCAGTCCTTTTTACCCGACTGCGCAAGAAGGAGAGTTATGTTTTTCGAGTGTATGTATATTATGTATGATGGTTTCTTTGGCACGCCCTATAGCCTAAAGGGCTTATGGATTTCGACATGTGAGGTATTATTTGAATCGTTTTCATAGTTGGACTGATATAGAGTACAAGAATTTAAGATGGCGTCCGCGATTTTCTTTTTCTCTATAAAAGTCCTACCTCTTCAGCGTTAGCGGTTATATTTTGAATTAGCCTACGGTGGCAGTCTCCGCGTGGCCGCGACGCGACCAAGCTGGGTCAACAGATAATGATTGATGCCTAAACATTTCATAGACCCGAATGGCTACTTCATAACTTCAGTCGTCAGTGCCGCCAGGATACGGGTGAGCACACCCATGTCATAACAATTTTATATCAAGGATCAAAGAAACTCTTTGATCTTTAAAAACCGTATTACAAAATGCAATAATTCAATTTCAGGTATGTAGATTATTGGGCATAAAACGAAAAAATAAAGCCGTAATTGTCTAGTCGAATATAAAACAAGCCAACCATAATAACAAATTTAAGATAATTATTTTAAAATATGTAAGAATAAAAAGCGTGTCAAAACCCTGATTATGTTAAGGACCTAGCTCGCGGAAGTCAAAGGTTTTGGCCGGTAAGAGTCACTGTCGGCACTGTCTGGGTCCTCCATTCCCAGTCGCCGATTTTTCCTTTGGCAGCCACAAAAAAAACATACACTAACATAACTGTTTGTTTTCCGTAAATAAATAAATAATATACACAACCTCTTCACTATCACTACATAGTATAAAACAAAGTCGCTGTCGCTGTCTATCCGTCCCTATGTATGCTTAAATCTTTAAAACTACGCAATGGATTTTGAAGCGGTTTTTTTAAATAGATAAGAGCGATTCAATAGGAAGGGTTATATGTATAACTAGCGACCCGCCCCGGCTTCGCACGTAAATTACACCCGTGCGAAACCGGGCGGGCGGGTCGCTAGTAAGGTATAATTTTGACCTAGCTTAAAAAATTGCTTTCCACGGCCACTTGTACTCTGCGAAGCCGCTTTGTCTTCATTGGGCCTTCATGTCCTCACACTTTCACTCTCTTCTCGAAACTGAGTATTCAATATTCTGGTCATGTATATACAATTACGCTTCAAGTCTAGCGGTCTCCCAAATGGCCTACCACGGCTTACCATACACTACTACTAATACCTCTTTTCGGTGAAGGAAACCTGCATAGGTACGTAAGGAGAAGGAATTCAATGGCGTATGTGAATCCACCAACCCGCAATGGGCCAGCGTGGTGGATATGGCCCAATCGGCCATGGCGGGCGGGTCGCTAGTCTATTTATAATATGAGTGTGATTACCACAGGGATGGCGCCGGAGCGCAGCGCTTCGTATAAGCGCGCTTGTAGCAGCGCTGTGCTCGCGTATGAGTCATCAGCGGGCGCCAATATCAAGGCGAAGGTGGAGTCTCTGAGCACGGCGCGCCGCGAGCGGTCGGTGCCGCACAGCGCCCAGTCGCCGGCTGGCAGCAGCGCGCGCCGCTCCACGGGCGGCTCGCACTCGAACTGCAGCAGGAAGCGGTCAGCGGGCGGCGCCGCGGACACGGCGCGTCTTAGTCGCTCCACCAGCAAGCGCGACCGCTCCCCCTGCGCGCCGCTCGGCGGCGGCTGCGACCCCTGAAAGCTGCGTCTCGCTCATCAACTCATATCAAACCTATTGTTCCCAACGACTTGTTACCCTAGCCCTAGAGTAACATCAAACTTATGCGCAACAAACGAAGAATGGGCCGTCCATTAATCACGTGATGTTTTTTTTCTTCATATATGTTACCCTAGCCCTAGAGTAACATCAAACTTATGCGCAACAAACGAAGAAGGAGCCTTCCATTAATTACGTGATGTTCTTTTTCTCATATTTGTTACCCTAGCCCTAGAGTAACATCAAACTTATGCGCAACAAACCAAGAAGGGGCCGTCCATTAATCACGTGATGGGTTTTTTCTTCATATTTGTTACCCTAGCCCTAGAGTAACATCAAACTTATGCGCAACAAACGAAGGAGGGGCCGTCTGTTAATCACGCGATGTTTTTTTGCATTTTGTAACCCTCCCCTATTTGATCAATCATAGAATTGAAAAGTCATAATAACTAATGTTCTACAATATCTTTGACATAATAAATAATTTGTAATTGGTAAGGTACTTCTGGAAGTACCCTTTCTCCTTTATTTCTTCAAAAGAGTGTAAATAATCTTAAAAGTTTGTCAACATAATTAAATGATGTTGCAGATGGATGGGCGGTAGTGATCGATCGCTTACCATAAGACGGCTCAGTTGCTTGTTTGCCACCGGCATTAAAAAATACAACAATTTAGTAAACTGTTTGAGCAGCATGGGACTAGATACTGTATGCTGATTGGTCAACTCAATATCACGACATCGATACTGAGATGGCGTGCCATTGGGCTTCTCATTTTATAGGCACTTTTTGTGCCAATATGTTGACTGAAAGGACTGTATGGTGTGGGGAAGAAAGTGGTTAGTTTTTTTTTTTTTTAATAATTGGTTCACTAAACTGGCCGTAACATCTTTGAATTCGTTTTTTTTTTAATACATATAAATATGGCAATGTACGACCTCCTAGAAGTGAACACTGCATGCACGTGAATGAATACAATAGTAATATTTAATACACTACTTAAACCCCCCACTGGCGAGTCGGATCGTTACCTGAGCAAGTATGTACGTCTTGCGGGCGCGATGGGTGCACACTCAGCCCAGACGTCGCCGCCGGGCGGACCGAGCGCAGGCGGGGTCACGATGTCGAACCCAGGCCGGAACTGATCGTGAGTGAAGGTGGACTGCGCGAGCATCGCCCGTCCGGTGGAGGCGCCTCGGAACGCGTCGCCAGACCCCACCGACAGCTCTCTGCGCGCTAAATTCAGTAGCACGTGGTTCCGTCCGTCGCCGCCCCAGTAAGGCAAGCTCTTCAATGCGGTCTCGTTCAAGTATAACTTGAAGGACTCTGCCGTTGACCTGAATACGATTTTCTTTTAATTTATGCCTAATTCAAAATTTATAGCAATATAGTAATTTACGAGACATGAGGGCCCCGATTTTACTAAAGCAAATATTTTTAATTTGTAGTTGTTTTAGTTTCAGTTGTTTAATGAATTGCCTCAATGAGTACACAAAAGTTTAAAAAAAATTAAAAAGTGTCAATTTTGAGGCAATTCTTTGACGATTCAAAAACAATTGCTTTGGGTACACACAAATTGTCACTTACGTCACTTTTTTAATACTCTTGTGTATTAAAAAAGTTAATTTTTAATATACCCGAAACATAACCGGTGTTATAATAATTTATAATGAATCCTCACGCGAATTTTGATGAAGTGATTTAAAACATGGTTCAGAAGATTTTTTTTTGTAAGAAAGGTGTTTTTGTGTGTGATTAAATACTATTGGGGGAGGCCTATGTCCAGTAGTGGACGTCTTATGGCTGAAATGATGTAATAATAGACAAAAAGTTGTACATACATTGCACTTTTATCCAATGGGAACGCTTCTCCGACAATGACAAGGTAAATGCAGGCTTCGTTGGGTTCGCGCGTTAGGTGCGGGTTATATCCGAGTGTCTGTCGCAACGTAGTCTTCAAGAAGCCATCCACTTCCGCACCAGCGAGTGGCGCGTACTTGTCTGGATCATATAAATAGACGGGAAAGCCTGAAGTGAGCGAGCAGCGGGAATGGTCGAAGCAGGAGAACATCCGGCAATGTAGTTCAGAGTTGATGTCCAGAGGTGGCAGGACACGTGGTGGTCGTGAAGGGAGGATGGGGTCGGGTGGCGCAAGCGCTGGTGAGTCACGGCGCGTGGCTTCCAGCTGTGCCAGGCGAGCTTGCTCGGCGGAAGCTCGTAATCTCTGCAACTCGGCGGCGGCGCGCAAATGCTCGGCGCGTGCGCTGTCGGCTCGCGAGCTCGCCGCCGCAGCTTCACGTTGCAACCGCCCGCGACGAGCTTCTAACTCGCGCAGTTCCGTCGACACGGAAGCCTACAATTACACCACATATTATTCCACCTCTTTTCACAACAGCTCCAGTGGAAATGCACCTTAAAGCTCCTCTGAAGATCAGCCACGAATTTACGATTTTTCCGAGCAGGGGCAAAAACATTGGCGCCCTTCACCAAGAACTTTTAGGATTGGTTTGGTGTAAATAAAATAAACTGAATTTGTTGCTTTAGTGAAACAAGTCCCCCCCCCCCTCCTGAGCTGCTGCCCGGGACACGTGCCCCTGTTTGCCCCCCCCCCCCTAGATCAAAGTCTGCTGAAGATCTAGTATGTTTGTAAGAAAAGTGTAAATTGACCCGATGTTCGAGGCACCTTTGAGTAAGTCGAAAATAGAATCTACATTTAATTAGCTTGCTAGGCTGCATAACTCAAAATAACGAGATCGCACAGGGAGTACCTATATACTCCCTGCCCGATACCTTAGCCATCTTGCTATCCCTGTAGCAACGGTGATGATAATATATCAAATTCATGCAGTCAGCTGCCTATAGTTTAGTTGATTGGGATAATTTGTACTTTAATAGCACATCTAGAAGGATGGAGCTTTGGTTAAACAATATGTGAGTAGTGTTTAGGAACATCAGGCGAGTTGACGGTCAAACGAAAGCCTATTACTAAATAATAATAAAAAATGGCTTACTTTGGATGTCTCACAGTAGGGCAAACTGTATAGTGTCAAACTGTTTTTTTTTTGTACCTACAATATCTACATGCTAAACATATTTTTATTTTTCTGTTATTATCATGGGATTAGTCTTTTGACTATAAGCAGATGAGGTGAAGGCTTCTTTACACGGAGGGCGTTGCTCCCAGTGGAGCCAGCCCTTTCTTTTGTACAATCAGTTTGCGCCTCTTTTTGTGTCGGCGTATGGTTTCATACGCCGACATTTGGATAGTGAGTTGACCAGATGCCTTATTATAGATGTCTTATCGTGATTCGGATTGTGATCGCGTGCCATCTCACGCACGTGGTGCGAGTAAGTAGATGCGAACGGGACGGCATGCAATCTCGATCACAATCAAACTTCTATAATAAGGCCGCCACAAGCTGATTCTGATGGTGTTTTTCTAGTCTCAGTTTGTAATTGGCTCCATGAGTAAGTATTTCTTTGTCTACCATAGCCATAATACATAATTGTTAATAAAATGTTACCTATAGCATAGCCTATAGACAGACAAGCTAACTGTCAGTGCTTACCATCAGGTTTTTTGTTTAGTTTTTTCCAACCAATCTCATTTCAAACTCGGATGTAGAGCCAAATTGAATGCATCCTTCTTCCAAAGAAACATCCAAAATCAGACAGTAAAAAAGAAGACAAAAACTAGTTGCACAAAATGAATTTCAGTTTATCAAGCTTCATTTATTTTGTTTCTTTTCTCACCCCACTTTAGTCTGATTGTTAGCAGCAAATGAATGATAAAAAAAACTTACCTTTATTCTTAACATTTCTTCAATTCTCACTTTAAGGTCAGCAGCATTCATTGTATAAATGTCTCCCAATGCTTCCAGAGTATGGTGCAATGGGTTCGCTTCCACCGTGTTCGACTGTGTGTCATACTGCAAAAATATGCAAAGAAAAAACAATTACTAAAATAAATACAAATGATATGATGCTATGACAGATTAGAGTGGATGAACGGCTAGAACAATCATGGCTTCTTGGCACAAAGAGAAGTTTTTAGAACTGTCAAAATGATATTGAGGAACCGTACCATATGTACATGCTGCCGTCCGATTACTAAAAGACCGTTAAGTGACATTGCCACAGTGTCACTTAACAGTCTTTTAGTAATCGGACGGCAGCATGATACTTCAATACAACAAACCTTAATGGATGGATGTTTTTACATGGGTTCTGTACCCAAAGAGTGTCAACGGGACCTTATTACCACAGTGTAAAAAACCATACAATGAGTATGGTTTTTACACTATTTATACTAACGCCTCAGGAGTTCACAGCTCAGGGTTGAAACCCACATCTTCATGTGACGCGGCTGGCGATATTTTGTAGATAGAACATGAATGTTTAGTATGTATATTAAATTACCTACACATTATTAACATATAACGGTGGGTTCGCAACAAGTCCCACAAGATCCTATCACAATATAACTTGTTGGGATTTTCTGTTAGTAGTGTCATCAACCAGAATTACCTCATCTTTCAATAATCTCACTAACTGGCAAAACTGCCCCAAATAACAATGGGGCAGTAGCCAAATAAAAAAAAAGGAAAAAACCCCCAAGGAAAAAACATGTTTTTATCTGATGTTTTAGATTTTATTGTAAGAACAGTAATGCACACATAAGCCAGTGTGAGTCTGACTTATTATTCTGTGGTGATACGGAACCCTTGGTTGGGCGTATCCAACTCGCACTTACCCGATGTTCTGCATGCCCCATATTAACAATTATTATAAACGCAGGTGTGACTGTTACTTAATTTTTTTAACTATCTTTCATACAATAACAAAGTGACAGCCTGATGTGGTTTTAGCAAGAGTATGTGATGCACAGAACACTATTACTCCTACCGGAGACACAGAACACTATTTACTCCTGGCGGACCGGAGATGTGATGAGTATAGTTCAAGCAAAGAGAATACAATAGAGAAAAGAGAAAATACAATATAAGAGAGAATACAATATCATCACTTGGCACAGAGTCACGGAACACCAAAGAGAATACAACTGAAAACTATTACTCCTGGCGGAGGACAGAGTTCAAGGGCCAGAGTGAAATAGGCTACTTTTATCGCATATATAGGGAAGTTTGTCTACGCAAGTTCGACGCAGGTGAAGTGAGTATAAAATAAAACTATCTTTTACCTTGGACAAATAGTAATGAGTAACAAGAGGCACCACAAATAATATTGTTGACACCAACAACAACACACGAGATAATTTCAAATGTCCAAGCCACTGGCAAATACGTTCATAGAAATACATCTTGCTATGTGTTGTTAGAATATTTCTAACTCATTTTAATAAAAAACTTATCTATTTCTTTTACAGACCATAGGAGGTACTCTTTTTGGATTCTTTTGATTTGTTTACAATGTTTACATAGCATACATAATTTCATGGTTTAATAAAATAATCTAGTTGGATCATGCACAATTTTAATCTCGCATCGCAAATTGTCGCAAATCGCAATCGCTTCGTATGTGACAATGACAACCAAGATAAGATGACAACTGTGAATGACTGACAAACTTGACAGCTTGTCCTGTCTTGTCACATGCGATGCGAGACTTCATCATCATTGTTCCATTGTGAGTGCATTGTGATATCATTATTCGCTGGTATTATTTATAGGAGAATATTTTACAAGATATGAAACTCACAGTAATGAAAATAAATACGTAAACTAATATGTAAAATTAACTGGAATACATACTGGATATTATAATTGATTTTTTTTTTTTTTTTTTTTACTGGGCAAGTGCCTTTATTAACTAAACAAAATACAAGCTAAAACTAAAACTACAAATACAGTTAGACTGCCCATAGACCGTTGAAGGTCTAAAGACAATCTAAATGCTCAAGCCCACTACCAGTTGGCAGCGTACCCAGCATGCTGGCGGCATTACCACGTTGAATGGCAATGCTTATGCGTTGAGCCAGAAACACGCCAGCATTTTGGTCACGCGTCGCATTAACCAGGCGCTCTGAAAGATTTTTGAAAATGAGGTGAGCTCCCGGTCCCCAAGGGCCCAATGTCTCGACCCCAAACGCCTCAAATATATAACCACTGCCGAGGTTAGCATATTTGCGTCGCTTGTGCTGCTCTGCCGAATTGGCAGCCGCGCCAGCCCTACCCCGTGTCTCAGGAAGATGTGACGGCGCCAAAGTATCGACACAAGTTGCGTCCCATACAAGGGGCCGCCCCAACCTCCAGGGCACAAGTGTCATACCGTCAGGCCTCCTTCCATCGTCGCGCGCAAGACCACTCGGTTCGAGCACAGCTGCGACATTGGCGGTGGAAAGAGCCCTGCGTATGATGTCGTTCAGGCTAGCGTGTCGGCCAATACGACCAGCGCTTCTCGAGCAAGAGAGACCATGGTGACCGAGCTGGTCAACAGCAGTACCACACTGACAGCGATGGGCCTCACAGCACCTTGCACCCAAGCGTAAGCTGACAGCTAGACGAAATGCGGTTGGATCTAAAAGGCTACCCGTGTTAAAAGAGGGCATAGCTTGCAACCAAAGTCCCGATTCCCAAACAGAGACAGCAAGAATACGAGCGCGATCTGCAACACTAGGACACGTATCTAGTAGCGATTTCCGTGCTAGTTCGCAGATCGGCCGATCCCACAGTCTCTGGGAAGACAACTTCCTGGGAAAATCGGTATTTGGACAAGCAAGCCTCCAAGCATTCATTGCCTCTTTCGAATGAGATACAACTACTTCGGAAGGGCCTAAAGAGGGTGCAAGGATTTTTTCTATTAATTTATGAGTACTATGAAATGAGGACAAGAATGCCGGTAACGCAACACTTGAAATTTGGCGGACCCCTAAGCCTCCTAACCTTACAGGTAGTGAGGCTTGTGACCATGTCCTGTCACTCAAATCAACATTCAAAACCGATATTAGAGTTTCCTTTACGACATTGTCTAAGCTCGAAAGGAGCTCACCGTGTTTCCACAGTGGACTACATCGTAAAGTGTACATAAATTTAGGAACAAACAAACAGTATCTGATAATTGTAAACGCCATATGGGCGTTAATTTTTAGTAACCTGTCGGAAGAACCCATAAAATTTTGAATTTTTTCCTCAACAAAAGGTGAAAAGGACTCATCTAATATCGGTGAACCCAGGAGTCGGAGCGAACACCTGTCTAATGATTTTATATTGGGAGCTAAATCATTGAATTTTTCAATAACCACATTTTTATCCGGACATGAATCGCAAACAAAAAGTTCGCATTTCGAAAAATTTAGTTCCAAACCAATATGACGAAATTCGTCTATAAGAATTTTTAAATCACTCAGAACAGTGTCAACGTCGCCTCCTAGGGTTCCGTCATCCAAGTACCAAACATTAAGTTTGGACTGGAGACGTTGAATAATTGGGTGAATAGCCAGGCTGAAAATGGCGGGACCGAAAGGATCACCCTGTTGACAACCGACAGATGATAACAAAACATTGTTTTGGTATGTCAATTTGGTGGGACTGCCATAGCATTGCCAGAGAAAATTGAAAAGATCAGGAATTTTATCTTTTACTTGTGTCAACAGGGCACCGCGATCAACCGAATTAAAAGCGTTTTTGACATCCACCTTTAGCAGCACCTCTCCACAATTTTGATCGAGAAAAGTTCGGACAGAGTGAACAGCAGCCTCACATCCACCTCGCGAACCAAAACCAAGCTGTATTGGTTGAAAAAGGTTACTCAAAAGAGTGACCTTTTTCCTACAGCCTGCCTTGGCCGCAAGGCGACGATATGTGGTGCCAACCGCAATAGGTCTGATACCACCGTCTTTTTTGATAAGTGCGCATAAATTAGCGCCATACAAAATTTCAATGACGTCATCACTGACCCGCCCAGATAACATGAGGTTTACCAAAGCCGTTAGGTCTTTTAAGAGGGACTCGCTAGCCTCACCACAACTAAAAGATAGAAGATCTTTTAGGTGTTGAGGCGTCAGACCATCTAGGCCTCCAGCTGAGCCACTCTGAAAAGATGCAACAGCCGCTGCAACCTCCTGGCATGTGGCTTCAATGACAACGTTGTAGGCTCCACTCTAATTTACCACACATATATAAATATTAATACATACTATTTATTATATCTATTAATACACAGTACATAATCTAATAATATAATATTTAATCGTCAATATCGGATGCAATGGAAACACGCCATTCGCGCAGCGCCCATTGTTCTAACGTCGAGCGAGCGGCCGCAGTTTAGTAAAGAGTTAGTACGCGGCCAACCCGGCGCGGACCGGTTACTTGCCCGCGCGGCGACCGCTCCTCGCGCGCCCTCTGTAGCCAGTCTGTTTGAGATAGCGGAACTACGCGCGTGTCGCACCGATCGCTTACTTAATACTAATTCCTTCCGATAACCCCATAGTGGCACGCAGAAACCAAAAATTACTATAAGAACAAAAATCGTCGAAGCTATAATTGTCGCTTCTCTTTTACTTCTCTGGAGCTTCACCCTAGGGTCGATTCGAGGGTAATGTCGAATATAACGGTCAATAAAATTGAAAGATATGATCGCTCCCAAATTTATCAGCGGAACATCAAATGTCCCCCAAAATTTCACACTACAACTCCCTATTTATTTGGTTGACAGTTAAAAGGGATATTTTACTAATAAAAATCTCAATTATTTACTCTTCTAACATCGAGCTACAATTCCTATTATTTCTCGATCTCGATGACTACAAATAATAAAATGAATATTCGTTGAAATTTTTTTCTTCAGCGTAGGTAGGCCTCCCGCTAGATGGACCGACGACATAGTGAGAGTCGCTGGCATCCAGTGAATGCAAAAGACAGGCTGTCGTTCAGTGTGGAGGTTAAAGGGGAAGGCCTATGTTGAGCAGTGGACGTCTTCTGGTTGATGATGATGATGATGTTTTTTTTTTCTAGCTATAAAGCACATGTTTCACATGTTGTCCAAAATGGGGCTACTAAACTTTTTAGAGATTTTTAGGAAGGAATAGCTAACTACTGTCTTATTATCTGTTATCTAGTGACAGGTGGTTAATGTGAGAAGTCACTATAATTATATGCACCATGGTCGTAATGCACTGTCTCCTTTGAGAAAGGAAGTTTTACCTCATTGACTGTCTCCCACTACTTAGTATAATAAATATCAGTAGTTATCTGGGATGCACTGTTAGTTTGGTGCAAAGAGAATATAAATACTACCAAGAAGAATGATCACAGGGCAAAATAAAATTGGCGTAGCATGATTTTTCAAGAAGTATAATTAAGTAGCACAAAAGCACATATGCACAGAAAAGTTGACTTTATGACTAAGAATTGATTCGCAAATGTTCTGGACTCGCCTTATCTGGAGGATGCCTGTCCATGAGAAGGTGTCAGCGCGGAGATTCGTGTCCGCAATAGACACAATACCTACACGGTGGTAACCTAAAAAAGGTTTATGGGGTATCGGAAGGAATTAGTATTAAGTAAGCGATCGGTGCGACACGCGCGTAGTTCCGCTATCTCAAACAGACTAAACTTACACATTGTACAACTATCTAGCAATCAGCGTAGTGTATAATTATCTCTACATAGTATAAATTAAAGTCGCTTTCCGCGTCGGTGTGTCTGTATGTCTGTATGGCCGCTAACTCCTCCTAAACCACGCAACGGATTTTGATCCGGTTTTCACCATCAGTTAGATCCATTTTCACGGAAGGCTTATATATATAACTAGCGACCCGCCCCGGCTTCGCACGTAAATTACAACCGTGCGAAGCTGGGCGGGCGGGTCGCTAGTCTATATTAAATAATGTTACTGAATCTTAAACAATGACGAGTCAAAACCCTACAATTATGATAGCATTTAAATTTAAAGCATTCTCATCATCATTATATCAGCCTATCATGTTCCCACTGCTGGGAAACAGGTCTCTCTCAGAAAGAGGATGGGCCCTAATGCACCATGCTGGCCCAGTGCATGTTGATGAATGTCAGATGTCTTTGAACCTTTTCGGTTCCTCGATATACCAGTTTCCTCACAATGTATTCCTTCGCCTTTTTAGAACACAAAACGCATTCTATCCTTAAAAATCAAGTAAGTGATGTAAGGCCTCAGGTCTGCAAACCTATGGGGTTATCGGAAGGAATTAGTATTAAGTAAGCGATCGGTGCGACACGCGCGTAGTTCCGCTATCTCAAACAGACTGGCTACAGAGGGCGCGCGAGGAGCGGTCGCCGCGCGGGCAAGTAACCGGTCCGCGCCGGGTTGGCCGCGTACTAACTCTTTACTAAACTGCGGCCGCTCGCTCGACGTTAGAACAATGGGCGCTGCGCGAATGGCGTGTTTCCTTTGCATCCGATATTGACGATTAAATATTATATTATTAGATTATGTACTGTGTATTAATAGATATAATAAATAGTATGTATTAATATTTATATATGTGTGGTAAATTAGAGTGGAGCCTACATCACTCCCCTCCAGACCGTTACTACGGTCGATAGAAGTCGGGAAAACGAACCGTACGCCCAGAACGAGTCTTTTTTATGACCTGTGCCGGGACCGGGATGGGTACTGTGGCTTGGTTGGGTATTGGTACTGGAACATCCTGTTGCCGTATTGGGATTGGGTCTGGTGGGGTGAGAGCAGTGGGGGTTGAAGTAGGAGTAGGAGACGGGTCTGTCAGAATGTAGGCTGGTTTGAGCCGATCGATTGAGACAGTAACCGCTTTGCCTTTAACCAATATTTTATAAACTTTGTCACCCCTTTCGAGCACTTCGTGAGGGCCAGTGAAGGGAGGTTTTAAGGCACCTCGTACTGCATCGACCCGCAAAAAGACGTGACTCGAAGTTGCTAAATCTTTAAAAATAAAAATTTTGTTTTTATTATGGCGAGCAGCAGGTGCGGGTTGTAACTTCACAGCGAAGCGGCGTAAGCGAGTCGTAAAGTCTGAAATGTCAGTACTATCAGCGACGGATGGCTGGAAAAACTCACCCGGCAGACGTAACGTCTCGCCATACACTAATTCTGCTGAAGAAGTTTGCAAATCTTCTTTAAATGAGCTCCTGATACCCAGGAGCACCAAAGGTAATGTGTCGACCCAATTGCTGTCCGCATGGCACATTATTGCTGCCTTAAGTTGGCGGTGAAATCTCTCCACTAACCCATTACACGCTGGATGATAGGCGGTAGATCTGCGGTGTTTGGATCCAGTCATTTTTCCTAGATATTGGAACAGTGCTGATTCAAACTGAGCACCGCGATCGGTTACAATGTCTGTCGGAGCTCCAAATCTGGATATCCACGACATCAACGCCTTGCCAACAGTTTCAGCTGTCATATCTGGCATTGGCATGACCTCAGGCCAACGTGTAAAACGGTCTACCGCTGTGAGGCAGTACTTCTGGCCTTGTGAGAGTGGCATTGGGCCAATAATGTCTACGTGGACGTAAGCAAAACGAGCGCGGGGTAAATCGAAAGTGCCCAATGGTGATGACACATGTCGACTTACTTTAGCACGCTGACAAGCCAAGCATTTTTGTGTCCATTCTCGACTGTCTTTGCGCGCCCCAGGCCAAATAAAACGCTCAGCAACTAGTTTAGCAGTTGCTTTTGCGCCTGGGTGGCTGAGATTATGGAGACTGTCGAAAACTTGTTTTCGAAACGATTTCGTCACAAAAGGTCTTGGTGAGGTCAGGCTTACGTCGCAATAAAGCTCAGTTTGACTGTTGGGTAATTTCAGCTTCTTTAGGCGGAGTGAAGATTCACCACCAAGAAGTTGTACCATTTCGTGGTCAGAGGCTTGTGATGTGGCTAGTAAGCCCCAGTCAATTGGCATCTGTAGTTCCTCAATTCTGGAGAGCGTATCGGCAACAACATTGTCGCTGCCAGATATGTGTCGTATATCCGTAGTGAATTGAGAGATATAATCAAGATGCCTAAACTGACGAGGGGAACAGTTCGCCTTTCTTTCGCTAAAAGCAAAACAGAGGGGCTTGTGGTCTGTATACACCACGAAATGTCGAGCCTCCAACATATGGCGAAAGTACCTAATACTTTCGTATATGGCCAAGAGTTCACGGTCGTATGGCGAATACTTTTGCTGAGCTGGGTTTAGCTTACGCGAAAAGAATGCAAGTGGTTGCCACACGCCGTTAACCAGTTGTTGCAGAACGGAACCCATTGCCAAATCAGACGCATCTGTTACCAGAGCTAGTTTGGCTTGACAATCTGGGTGTGCTAGTAATGCAGCATTGGCCAGGTTCTCTTTGGATTGGTCGAAAGCAGTCAGAGTTTCTCCGGAAAGATGAACTGGATGAGACGCTTTGACTGAGCCAGTTAGCAATGCATTTAGGGGTGCTTGAATATTTGCGGCGTGTGGTAAAAATCGCCTATAAAAGTTAAGCATCCCTAAGAAGCGTCTAAGTTCTTTCACCGTCTTTGGTCGTGGAAAATTCCGGATAGCTTCGACCTTGGTATCTAAGGGTTTCGTGCCGGATGGTGAGATTCGGTACCCTAAGAATGATACTTCGCTAGCTCCGAAGATACACTTCGAAGTGTTGAGCAAAATACCATATTCCTTCATGCGCGTGAATAGTTGATGGAGGTGAGTCTCATGTTCTTCTACTGTCTTTGAGAAGACCAAAAAGTCATCAAGATAACAGTAGCAGAAATCGAGGCCTCTAGTCAACTCATCCACAAAACGCTGGAAGGTCTGACCAGCATTTCTCAAACCAAAGGTCATGTATGGAAATTCATACAGGCCAAATGGGGTTGAGATGGCGGTCTTTGGGATGTCTTCTTCGTGCACAGGTATCTGGTTATAGGCCTTGACAAGGTCTATTGTCGAGAAGACCACACAACCAGATATGCTGTGTGCAAAGTCTTGAATGTGTCTGATGGGATAACGGTCGGGAATAGTGCGTGCGTTAAGCATTCTAAAGTCGCCGCAAGGTCTCCAGCCGTTATCTTTTTTAGGGGCAAGGTGTAAAGGAGAAGCCCAAGGACTTTCTGAAGGTCGCGCCGTGCCATTGCTGAGCATAAGTTCGAATTCCCGCCTAGCTATCTTAAGTTTGTCGGGGGCTAGTCGACGGGGAGTACACGAAATGGGTGGGCCAGGTGTTGTTCTGATGTGGTGTTGAGTGTTGTGTTTCGGTAGCATTGGTGTGCCTGAAGGGCGGGTAATCTCAGGGAAATTACTAAGAATCGCGTGGTACCGCGTGTCGCCCGACCAAGTTTTAACAGAAAATACATCAGTATGAGCCTTAGAAGCACTAGAACTTAATGTTGTAGTATTATCTATTATTCGCTGATTGCGACAATCTACAATTAAATTATAATGGCTCAGAAAATCAACACCTATGATAGCTTTAGTTACATCAGCTACAGTAAAACGCCAAGGGAAGTTACGCCTTAAGCCTAAATTAAGACTAAGTTCTATGTAGCCGTAAGTATCGATGTTGGTCCCATTTGCTGCACATAGCTGGTAGTTTGTCTTACTCCGTTGCTCCTGCAGCGCAGTTCGAGGGTACACGCAGAGGTCGCTGCCGGTATCCACCAGGAACTGGGTGTCAGAGCCGCGGTCAGTAACAAAGAGGCGACCAGTAGACGCAGGGCAATCGTCAGCCGCCATTAGTGATTGCCCACAGCGTTTCCCGCCTTCCCGAAGTCGCATGGCTTGATGCACTTGTGAGCATTAGCGCCATGCCTCGAGTGATACCAGCACAGAGGAAATTTTCGATAGCTGGAGTTCGATCGTGACATCGGGCGAGATGAAGAACGGTGCTGCTGTGGTCTGGAACGATCGTTGGAGCTGCATGCTGCACGAGTATGCTCGTCAAGCCTCAGGGCAAGGCGCTCCACCATCTGCTTCAGCTCTGCGATTTCGCTAGGTGGTTGAGCACGTTCGGTGTTAGACGAGGTTGATGCGACGTAAGTTGGTGTCGTGATCTCGTGTATCCGGTCAGCCAGGTCAGCAAGGTCTTCTAAGGTTTGGGAGGTCTGAGAGGTTAGCACTGTCTGGATACTGTTGGACAGGCGGTTGCACCAAATAGTCTTGATGAAATCTTCAGGGACAGCAGGTCCAGCCAAGTCCTGGAGATGTCTCAGGAACTGTGATGGTCTTCTATCTCCCAACTGCACGTGTGTCAATAACTGCTTGACTTTTTTTTCGTGCGAAGCGGAGAGGCGCCTTATGAGTTCTGTTTTAATTTTGTGGTACCGGTTCTTGGCTGGTGGGCTCATAATAATGTCTTTGACTTCTTTTGCGTATTGCATATCGAGGTGTATTATTACATTATTGAACTTGATTGCGTCATCGGTAATATTATAATTATGGAACTGACCTTCCAGAAGTGCAAACCAGATCTCCGGATCATCCGGTGAAAATGGTGGCACTTTAATCTTGACTTGCCGTATCGGTGTTGTGGAAACGCGCACCTTTTTGCAACGACGCGTGGTAACATTGTCACCGTCGCTTCCATTTGGTTTCACTGATATAGGTACATTATCAGACTCACCGCTGTCACTCATCTTCGTGTAAATCCAGGGGTCACCAGTTATGGGGTTATCGGAAGGAATTAGTATTAAGTAAGCGATCGGTGCGACACGCGCGTAGTTCCGCTATCTCAAACAGACTGGCTACAGAGGGCGCGCGAGGAGCGGTCGCCGCGCGGGCAAGTAACCGGTCCGCGCCGGGTTGGCCGCGTACTAACTCTTTACTAAACTGCGGCCGCTCGCTCGACGTTAGAACAATGGGCGCTGCGCGAATGGCGTGTTTCCATTGCATCCGATATTGACGATTAAATATTATATTATTAGATTATGTACTGTGTATTAATAGATATAATAAATAGTATGTATTAATATTTATATATGTGTGGTAAATTAGAGTGGAGCCTACAACGTCATCTGGTTGTGGTGGATCAGGGAGGTGGAGATTTGCCGCTGCAGGTGGATGTTTGTCACGTAGTGACTGAACCGTAACTGGTGTATAGGGGGCGATTGTGTCGCTAGAAAACAAGACACGTGCGGCGCCTTTGATATCGCCATCACTAATTTTGTTCTCTACTATTTTGAAATTAGTCAAAACGTCAGTTGTTTTGGAATTTAAATTATTCCGACTTTAATTGATTAACTTATTTTTTTCATCTTGCCTGAGAGTATTTTGACGTTGCACGTCTTGTGCATTTGCCAGTGTCAAGTATTTTAATAATTTCACGAGTTTGTAAAATACATCATCAAACAAGCTACAGTCCATTTCAATGGCAAGCAAAGTAAGTCACGGGCAAATCCCAAGTCATGGCCCAGTAAAGTGGTACTTTACTACACGCTTTATGAGAACACGAAAATACGTTTCACCTTTTTACCAACACATCATACCGTTATTACACTTAGCGTACGACGTCCACCCACAAGATGAACAGCAGACGCCCTAAAAAAACGTAGGGAAACGCTGGATGCCGGCCGCTTCCTACCGGCCCTTTCGAAGATCAATGGGGGTGGGACACCTTACGGCTAACTTTCAATGCGGGCTCAAATTAGCGCTGAAACAGTGTATTTCGAAAAATCACGCGAACGTGAACCATAACACGCCGAGATACGGCGGTCGCACATCTTTTCTCGTGGGGACGAGAAAACCCACCGTCACAGATCGTGCGCCCCCCTAAACAGAATACCTTTGAACAGGTAGCCTTAAGGCCCCAGCAGTGGACGTGAAGGTTTCGAATTTTCGACTATTCGATTATAATATGACTAAAAGCAAAGATTTTTTATATAGTACATATTTTATCTAAGACTAAAAGTGTGACGTTAGCAAAATGAATAAAATAAAACATCTAGTACATTTTTGTAGGACTTTATTTTCATTAGTAGCTTTTTATCTAAGTAATTAGTGTTAGATATTATTATATATTTCTATGTGCATAGTAATTGTTTTGTAGTGTACAAAACAACGCAAAGAGAATATAAATACCAACGAAAAAAGAGACGTTAAAGGGACGAATCGCGCGACGGCAGAGGATGTGGCATATTATGTCACAGGCACGACCTTATTATGTTTTGCATCATCATATACATATTTTTCTAAAAAGGACACGATTACACGAAGGTTGAAATAGCTTTACATTGTTGTTTTTTTGTAACGGAGAACGCCCGCACTCCTTTTTATGAATCTGTCTTGCGCCTCATTTAGAGCTAGTTGGAAAGTTACAAGTTAGTACCTACTATTTAAATATTAAAGTACAAATTGGTGCCTACCAAAGTAATTAGTAGGAATGTGAAATCACAAGACTAACCGTGTTCATTAAGTTATACTAAACCAAGAAGATGCAATTTACAATAATTTTTCCTTAAAATTAAAAATATGATAAATTTAAATATTTATGTGTTAGTAAATGTATTAAACTTTAGTAAAAAAAACTTAGATAAAATTACATTACATCTTAAATCCACAAACATACGATGCCTGGGTACAATCTACTAGCTATAGTGGATGTAGTAAGCACTTACATGCTGGTAATAACAAAATAATAGGCAGGCATAAGCACCAACACAGTGTGCCTGCCTGGAACATAAATAATTAAATAACTTTCTAAGTATGCAAAGATTTTAATACAAATATTTACAAAAATGTACTTTTAAAATTTTCATTTTCAACCAAATAACTAAACATCTAAAAAATATGTACACCTTTTGTACAATCCTATCAAGTTTGTTCCATGAACTTTCATAAACCTAAGCTTATCTGATTTACTTTTCCACTTAAGTAATATGTAGGGAAATATTATATTATTTTTGTATTGTATCTATATTTCTGCCTTTACCTCGATGACATTATATTTAAATGTTTTATTTTTGTCACCATGATGCGCTAATATATGTGCGAATAGCTCTTTTGGGTTAAATGTTAGGTTACATTTTGAACAATTTTGCCTTATTATTTTCATTTTAGGACAACAAAGTTTAGCATGATTTTTTGCAGTTATTTCATCCATATAGTGCAACCCACAAACACATTTGTAAAGAATTATAGATTCTTTATATTGATCATTACTATTCTCACTGTTTTTAGCAGTATTTAGATCTACTTGTGTCTTAACACAATCTTTTTCAAGTTCTATAACTTCATGGTCAACTTTAGAGTCTGATTCATGTTTATTTGAATTGTTACTTTCATTATTACCACAGTGTATTTCTTTTGTTCCATCTGGCCTATTGTTCTTGCCTTTGGAGCCAAAATTTATGAGAGTAAAATTATCTGTATTAAATTCTGTATGAAAATCGTGCATTTTTATATGTTGTTTAATTGATCGTGTAGAAATATAATTACCACATTTAGGACATTTCCACTTTGAATCATCAAACGTACAAACGTGTCGTGAAATTAATTTGTCGTCATTTTCACAGTCCTCACATTTATTGCATTTGTACAACTTGTAATCGGAAATCATGCCATTGAAGGTGGAGGATAATGTCTTATTTCGAATTGACTCGTCTTTGTTTCCAAATAAAATAACTTTCATGTTTTCTGTGTTGTACATAGCTAAATTGGAATGTTTTGAAATATGCCTCTCAAAATCATCTTTGTACAATAATAATCCACAGATTGGACATTTCTGCAGGTCATCGACATTGCATTTGTGATCATGGCGTTGTAACTTGTCTACGATTCCGTCACATGTTCTGCACTGATACAAAACATATTGCTTCATTGATTTTATGATACTAGCATTGTAACTCTTATGACTCTCACAATTTATTAAAAGTATATTATATGACTTCAAGCGGACATTGTCATGTAGTTTATGAATTTTCTCGTGTTTAGTGCGGGATAAACTTGAAATAAATGGTAATCCACATACCCAACATGGATGTTTTCCTATATTCCTATGACACCCATCATTAATATGTGAAATTAAACATTCAGGTTCAATAAATGAGCCACATCTGTAACATTTGTATACAGTTAAGTATGATGGTCCTTGTTGACCTATTTCCATTTTAATTCTGCATTCGTGTTGGTACATTGATTTCTCAATAGCTTCTTTCTGTATAGATGGAGTGACAGATGCAAATACATGCCGAGTCCATGTATTATTATCTGACGTAAAATATGTGGGATCAAACGTCAAAACTTGTATTATATCGCATTCCAAATGTATTTTTTGGTGGATTTCATAGGTGTCTATGTCGAATTTCAATGAACATTGTGAGCACATCTTTAAAGATGAGGGAATCTCTGGATTAAGACTAAAGTGATTTTGACAGTGTTGTATCACTTTCTCGTATGTGTCGACTGATATATTACAAATTTGACAAGCGTAAAGAATAATATTACTTCTTGCATTATTGTCAGTTAGATCTTTGTGTTCACTTTCTATCACATTACTTGGACCTGGATTCTGTATCTTCGGAGGAAATTCTGTTTCCTCAACTATTTGTGAAATATTTGCATTTTCTTTAAGCATAAAATTACATAACTGTACATTAGAGGTCGCTGTGCCTTCATCAAATTTTTCATTACGCTCTTGGGGATCTGTGTGCACAATAGCTTGTGGTTTATCTTTTGGAATAGCTGCACATAAACGTTGATTTAAAGATTTCGTATTCTTTTTCGGTTCGATGTCTTTCTGCTGTGATTTTTTAGGGACAACATATAGGAATTGATCTACCTTTTCATTTGGCATGCGATAATTATGAAAATTCATATGCAATTTAAAAGCGTTTTCAGATAGCTTGACGTTGCAGATTTCACAAGTTAAATATTCTGTTTCACTGCAGATATGACTTATGACAGCGTTTCTGCCCACAAATATAACTTCGCAATTATTGCAGGACGGATATTCAGGTATAGGTGGACGGATCTGAATTCCTTTAAGATCAAAGAATTCAAAATCTTGCAATTTTAATCTCTTTTCTTTTTTGTGATGATCCCTATGTGTATTTATTGTTTTGTTAGTGAGAACTAGTCCACAAGTAGGACAGGTGTATTTAACCATTTTAGAACAGCGAGCTTCAACATGTGATTTACGGTTTATTGCGATGTCTGAAAGATAACATTTGCAGGTTTGACAGAAGGTTAAGCAGTTTATTGGGCTATAAAGTGTTGCTCTGTTCTTAACAGTTTCAATTGCTTCTTTCTCTTCATGACTGTTAAATTCTTCTTGAGTATTTGACTTTTCAGAGTTGTTTGACTTGTCTTGACTCTTTTTCTCCGACTCTTTCTGAGTTTTTGTGATTATATCTCCTGTAATCACAATGATATCCGAATTATTTTTTTCCGTTCTGTGATAGGTTTCATGGCTGACGTAACCGCATTTGTCAATTAAAATATCGCATTTTTTACAATACACAGAATCCGTTGTATGATTACCACATTTTGAGTAGTGTTCCAAATACCTCTCTTCTGTAAAGTGAATACCACATTTTGTACAATTGTACAGAAGCCTTGAAAGTTCTGATTGATCAAACTGACAAACATTAACAGTTTTAGAAAATTTATGTTGTTTTAAATGCAATTGTTTATCATGTTTCTTGAATATTTTTTTACAGATTGGACACTTCCAGTTTATTAACAGTTCCATGTGCTTTTCGTGGTCCTTAGCAACACATGAAGATAAAAAATGTATGTCACACTTAGAACAATTGTAAACTATAGATTTTAAAACAAAAGACTCAACTTTTTTAAATGCAGGGTTTTTATATATCATTGCTTCTTTTTTCCCTAGGCAATCTTCAGCATCATCTTTGTGTGGTTTGTTTAGCAAATCATAGTGACTAATACGTATATGTCTATTGTGGTTCTTTTTAGTATTCCTAGATGGGCAATATTTACATTGTCTGTCAAATGTGGCTCTATTAACTCGAGGAATTTTTTCAAGTTTATGTTTCCAAAATATATGCATACAATACGACCTAGGTGTTGGAAGTATGTATGAGCAATATAAGCACTCATATACAAATGCACCTTTCGAGTTATTTTCATTGTTATTATTGGGTTGAGTCAATCCTTCTCTTAATCCAAGAGTCTCACTTTTAGAAATCGCGTTAAGCAATCTGTTTTTAGGTTCTTCTTTTTTCTTTTTCAAAGGTCTGTGTTTATTAAGTGTACCTAGTTTTGCATTTTTGCTATTATTTTTAGAGGTTGCTCCGCTTGAAGTTTGGTATTCAGTTTTAATCTTCCGTCTTTTGTTCAATGAATTAAACTGTGGTGGCTGGTTTTCGATTGTTACATTAGTATCCAAAAAACTCCACTCCGTTGAACTTGCACTATCACTAGAATCGTGTTTGCGTTTGTTCCTCAAGGGTTTGGGGCTGAATTGATTTAAACTTCTACTTTCATCATCAGTAATGCGTTCAGTATCTTCTTTTTCTGGAGTAGTAGATACGGTGTTTTTATCTGGATTCATTGTTGTTTCAAAGTCATCATTTTTAATTATTTCTGTTTCTGATGATGGGGACTCACTTTCATCAGAATCTTGACTTTCAAATTTTAATTTATCTATCATTCGAATTTCTTCCGTTTTCGTGTTACTAGGTTCTTTGTTTATTTTTGTTGTTGTAGGATTATATTTATCTTTGAACTCTGTTGATGTTTTATTAACTTTTTGTTTCGGGTGTTGTTTCGGTTCCAAAATTTTGTATATATGTTCTATAAGACATTTCTGGTCAGAAAATTGTTTATTGCAATGGAAACAGACATTCTTTGCATCCGGCTTAGCGTTTTGCCGCTGTGATCGTGATGGTTTATTTATTGACACCATATTATTATGCGTCGAGTATGTGTTTTTATACTTTCGTTTCAAAGTCACATTCTTTTTATGGACGTTTCTGTAATGTCGATTTAAATTAGCTCTATTACTGAAATATGAACCACAAATGGTGCATTTACTTTTGTTTAAGGGCGCATTTTGTTTGGTTTGGTTTTTGTGTAGTGCTTTATCTACTTTTTTCTCTGACTGAGTTTTTTCCAATGTCACTTTTACATTAACCTGCTTGTTTCTTGTTCTTATAGTATTTTCATGAATTGTGCGATTAATCAAGCCACAGTTCTTAAGTGTAGGCTTTGTATCATTTATTGATGCAATGCGCGGTGCATTTTTCATACTGTTGTCGTTATTCGTAATTTTCTTCTTGTGCACATTTTTGTAGTGTCTACTTAAATTAGCTCTGCAACTAAAGCAATAGTTACAGATATTACATTTATTCCTTTTATCCGCTGAACCTTTTTTCAGTGTTACTTTTACGGTGGTTGGTTTGTTTCGCGTTTTTATAGAAAGTGATTTTTGTTTATGATCGTGAAAGTCTGCTTTGCTTGGAAATAATGTTTTACAGTCTTTACAATATCTGTTACTTTCATAGATGTACTCTCCAAGGTCTTGAACTAAA
Organism: Agriopis marginaria; assembly: GCA_932305915.1. NCBI lineage: Eukaryota > Metazoa > Arthropoda > Insecta > Lepidoptera > Geometridae > Agriopis > Agriopis marginaria. Next base: position 10,701,332 of record OW029918.1, read on the forward strand.
ACTTTTGGTATTCGCACACCCGCTTCCACGGATAAGTTTTGTCCTTTTGTAACATTAACTTCTACATTTTGACTTTTTTCTACTTTTTTATTAGGTTTTGAACCAAGGATAATTTTATTACCTTGAAAAGCCTTTTTCTCTTTGTCATGTTTACTTTCAGAGTTATCTAGTGAAACATGATTTTTACTAATAGATTGTTCATGAACATGTCTTACAATTTCATCTGCCTTTGTATGAATAACTGGATCTTCCGATAGTTTCTTTTTAATGATAGTTATTTCCGGTTCTTGTTTTATTGGCCCTGAGAAAGAGAATATGTTAGAACAGTTTTTAAACATTTCAAATTATTTACATATTACAAGTACCTAGTTAGTACGTTGCTAATCAATAGGGACAAGCGAGGTATCTGTTAATTCCATGAGTACAATTTATTCCAGAAATCTGTTACCATTTAATAGCTCTAGATATTTAAAATCATATAGTTATTATATTACTTTATTTATTAGTTGTTACTACTTGCGTTTATTAGTATGTGGTTGCAAAGTAGTAAGAAGGGGATCTTATGCCGTTTAGATGACTTTGAACCATGTTTTTTCCAACGAATTCCGAATCTATGTGTTAGTAATTAAATTATTTTTGAACATCTTACCATCTTCATAGTACAGTGAGATTTCTTTTTTTAAAACAGAGATGTCCGGAAAAATGTTTCTGATAATTGGATTGTCAAGAACGTCATGTTCTTCTATATCAATATCATCAGCCATACCCAACAGACCTACAATTATAACAAAAATGGTTTTTAATGACAACACAAGTCAATAAAAGAGCAGTTAGCTTTAAATATACTAGAACACTAAACACTGCCCTTTATTCATAATGTATGTCTATTGCATGACAAGACCAGGCCTGTCAAACTTTATTTGGTCAATATAAAAGAAATCATTAGGTATATACCATACGCTTAACAATGCTCGAGCGCAGCGAGTGCGAAATTAATGTGCTATTTTGGGTTACCATAGTTTAAATTATACGTACCCGTTTATGTATAAATTATATCATAATAACAATGCAAGAGCGTAGCGAGCGCGATTTTTGAGCCTTTTGGTAAATAAAATGTGGCAGAAACAAAGCACGACGGTATCAATCTCAGACCAGACAAACAAGGGAGATATGGTAAGGTGGCGTGGCAGGTGCGAACGCATCTGTTCCTGATGCTTGATGCCTTTAGTCGAACTCACCCAGCATACGACCTTGTCGCCCTTTTTTTGCATGTGGACTAATAATTTCAGGGGTTCATTTAATTGGCGACGCTACAAGTTTCTTATTGTGCCTGAAAAATTATTAAGTGAGCCGTACTTACAGTTTTTGCGTTAAGCAGTTTAGCGGTAAAGTGAAAAAACAAATTAAAAATGGATATAATATGAATTTGGACACTAACGATAATGTAGTAAACTAAGGTATGTAACTATGTATAATGTATATCCCTTGTTTGTCCGATCTGGGGTATCAACAATGCGCGAGTGAAGCACGAAGATTTTGAGCTACATCTGGCATTAGCTACATCTACATATAGCACAAATTATTTTGTGACCACTCATATGTAGATTGTTGCACTAGTTTTTAAGCTGTTCTATCATGTGTACGAAATGTGTGGTGTGAACAATAAAGAGTTTGTCTATCTATCTATATGTCACTCGGCTATGTTATAATGATGATTTGCGCGCGCGCTGAAAAAAATAATATTCGCGATGATCAGACACAACAGTGCAACTATTGCAAATAACCCGTAACCAAAAAAAAAAACGACCAACGCGAGTCGGCTTCCAGCACTAAGGGTTCCATACAAACTTAATAAATGTTTCATATATCTGAAAGACATTACCCTCCAGCAGTCATTAGCAGTCGAGTAAAAAGGTTAAGGGCCCATTCAAATATGAATCACGTAAGCACCAAAGGGGGTGGGGGATCTTTGCTTTGCTTCTTTTTGATGACATGGGGGACGGGGACGGGGTCTGGGAAGTGATTACGTAGCAGCAATATTTATTTATTTACTTTTTCAGATTTTTCTGCCAAATATACTTGACTAAATAATTAATGGGTATTTAATTTCTTTATCTACATCTACCAGTATCTACACTTCTACCATATGATATAATCATTGAATTAATAATGAAGTAGTGTGTATGTTTGTAAGTTTGTTTATCGAAAGTAATATCCGAAACTAATGATGCGATTTAAAAAATTCTTTCATTAATAGAAATCTACACTATCCCTGAGTACGATAGATTGGAATAGATAAAAATAAAAACAGTTTCCTTTGCTGAAAAACTGTATTAGTAAAAACATTTCGGAGAAAAATAATCTGTCTTATTGATTGACTGTTTTATCTCCTCCTAACGTAACGGTTTGAGATAAGTAAATATAGTGTTTGACAAAATTTAGTCCTTAATTATTTCTATAAAAAAGTCCGCGGCAGCATTAATACCTTTAACTTTTATAAGAAAGCCACAATAACGGATATAAACCGTTAGTGTGTTTACAAATACAACACAGTAATTGTGGAAACCTGAACTGAACCTGACTAAAGGAACCTGAGAGAGACAGATGCTGGACTAAAACGGAAAAAATAAGATTGAGTAAAGTGGCTTACGGTGCAATGCAGAAATGGAGTAGAAAGAGCGTGACAGAAGTAGAGTGGATTACGGAAAAAATGCGGAACTAGATCGGAAAAGGCGAGACGGGAGTAATAGGAATTACAGAACGAATGCGGGACTGAAAAGGAAACGGCGGGATGGGATTAGAGTTGATTACGGGGCGGATGCGGGCCGGCTGGATCACATAAAGATAGAAAAGGAGTAAAGAGGATTGATGGATGCCGAGTTGGATCGGAAAGGGCGGGCCTGTAGTAGGGAAGACTACGGGACTGACGCGCTAAGGGCGAGACGGAAGAAGAGTGGATTACGCGACGGATTCGTGCCTGGAGCGGGGAAAGAGCGGAACAGGAGTAGAGTGGATTACGGGACAAATGCAGAACTGGAGCGGACAGGGCGGTACAGGAGTAGAATGGATTACACGCAGACAAACTGTAGCCTGCAGCCTTTATCAAGCTTTTTATTTTAATTAGGAAGACAAAAGTTCTTCGGCTTATTTATTGTAAGAAACATTTTATTGCGTTGCGTAAGAGCGTGTAATATCATCAAGATATATTAGAGGGTATAATTTTTTGGTATATTCGTCATGAATGCCTCTTTTATTCTACAATTAGATCACAAATTCACAATATAAAAGTTTTTATTAGACGTTATGTCCTACGAAAAAACATTAAAATCGTCATTTTGTTGATTTTGGTTGCAATGTTATTTGTATGAAAGTATACTTTAGATCTAGACCACTCTTTTAATCTAAATTGTGGTTTCCATTGGTATTAAGTTACCTCAGTTAATAATTGTATTATTTAATATGTGTACTGTTGGTGTTACTGTATGAATTAAATAAATAAATAAATCAGTTACTTTCTAACTCTGAAAACCTTAACTGTCACTTTATATCGATATCTGTAGAGCAACTGGTAGGTGGAACAATATGCCGTAATTTTATGCATAGAGAAAGTCGGACAGCTGAGTGACAAGAAAATATTTGCTCCAGAAAAATTTATGGTTCCTGAGGAAATGAGCGCGCGTGTGAAACCGCAGGAAGCAACCAGTTCATAACAAAAAGTAAGACAAAGTCCGTTTGCTACCAAATGATTGCTGATTGTTACAGTAAATTTAAGCTTCTCTACATAGTATAAAGTCGGTATCCGCGTCTGTTTGTCTGTATATCCGCTAACTCCTAAATTACGCAACGGACTTTGATGTGGTTTTTACCATCAGATAGATCATTTTTCTCGGAAGGTTTATATAAATATATAATAAAACTTACACCGAACTTACTGAAACCGGGGCGGGTCGCCGGTATTGTATATTACATTTTTAGGATTGTGACTCCCAGTTGTCAGCAATAATCCGACACCCAACAGGCTAGAGATGTAACTGCAATTTTGAGTAAGAATCTTAAATGAGTTATTTAGCATAAGTATTAATTAAAACACCAGATACTTTATTAAGGATTTATCATTATCACATGTACTACGGTGCATAAAATGTTAAGGATGATGGTGACATCAACTATGTAGAATGTCACCATCATTACCACCACTTCAGTGCACATAATCAGGGAACATACCCATACTACAGGAGCGGAGGGGGTTTCTTTAAAATACCATGCTTGGTCACAGCGGCAGAGGAGGGGCTTAGGTTTTCGTCACCCAGCCAATATCCTCTATGCAAATCTCGCGCTTTTATAGCTATATCCAACCTTATGAGGCAAGCGCCGTAATAATAAAAACAAATATGAGCAAAATAATTTATTTTTTAACTTTCCGTTTGCAAAAAATGTTAAAACCTTATTTATGAATCACTACGTGAAAACTAGTGATTCATGAGTGTCAAGGCATATAATATGGGGGGGGGGGGGTAAAAAAAAGGGTCACATAGTATGGGTACGTCTACGTTCCCTCATCTAGCATAGAAGCGTCCAAAATAAGTACAGAACATAGGTAAGTTTCTACTATTTATAATCATTTTCTGAAATGGGTAGGAGAACAATATTATGTATAATATCAATTTGTGTCAAATGTTAACACTGTTCATAATGGATACAAATTATGGTAAATGGCCTCTAGCTAGAGCTTTGGGAGTCTAGAAATGAAAAAAATCGCCGACCTAAGTACCTGATTAGCTTGTTGGAAGCAAAATATCATTCCTTCAAAGATCACGTCCACGATTCGGCAAATAGAGAAGTTATGAGGAAACTGCGAGGTAGTTAACAAAGTTGAAATAATATGTTTTTTTTAACTTTACTTTAAGTAGTACGTTGCTTATATTTATTATAATTTTACCTCGTTACCAATTATCAGTACCTGCCTAGGTATTATAGTATTCAAAATCTTTGCTGCCTAGTTATTTATGTCAGGAAAAACAACGTTTGCAAAGAGAATATAAAATAAACATTTAACAAAGAGCATTTAATTTTGTTTCGAAAAGAACACAGACTGAAAATATTAGATTAGAGTAGAGAATATAAACTTTTTTTTCTTTACTCCTTCCAAGGATTTTGGCGTCGCACGTCTTTTGTTTTATTTCTACATAAGTTTTTCTATGCACCTTACCTTTGAGACATCAGTACGAATTCTCAAAGGTAATAGGTACGTTGTAGTACCTACTTACCTTGTGGTTTAAGTTTTAAGTAAATATCGTCAAACAACAAGGCACGATCAAGTCAAAGTCATGCCCTAGTAAAGTGGTAGAGACTATGTAAATGCTTCTTAAAGTAGGAAACAACGCCAAAAACACGCTCACTTCAATAAATGACTCGAGTATTAATAATCCACAAAAGAAGACGAGAAGACGTGTAATATTTACACAACTTACAAAAATAATTTTCCGGAATAGCGTCTACCAAGGAATATCTACTACATACAAGGAATATACTACTCTCTACCGAGAGACGTCAACACTTTGATTTAATCTCACAGTTTAATCTAGTACAGGAAATCTTTGCTTCAACACTTTAAATTAATTTTCTGTTGGACTCGTTGGGATTTTTTCCACGAATACTTTTTTTTTTACATATTTTTTTTAGTTACAACTTGGCTTGCCGGTTGGAGGTGACATTTAATTAATTTAAAGCATTGCAATACAACGCGGCAATGCGGCCAGCATTTTGGGAACGATGCCAACGGGCAGCGGTTTATTAGATTAGTTTAGTTTAATATAATATATTTTTATTTAGCGTATTTAATTTAATTTAGTTTAGTATTAGTTTTTAATTTTGTAAGTAGTTTTAGGTTTTATTTTTGTTTTTATTCTAATATGTGTAATTTTCTTGTTTACTGAATAAAAGTGATTAATTTAAATCGCGTTTCGAATCTCGAATCTCGCCAAAAACCTTAGAGTTAAAGTAACTAACAGACGAGACGGATTTGGTTGCCGGACCGCCATCCAAAAAAAAGAGAAATATTTTTTTTTCTCTTTCTCTCGCGTTTAAAATCAGGCAAATATATTATATTTTTAGAGAACTTACTATTATTTTTTATCACTAAATCACAAACTGGCTCTGACTCGGCACTGGCACGATCAGCAGTCACATTCTTTCTATCATAACATTATGTCAAACCTGAAAAAATCGTGGTACTGGCTGAGCTGGCTTGAGTGGTTTGATTGACTTTTTTTTCATATGATAACCCTGAAACCCCCTTCACTCCACCTCACTTCACAGCTGATCAAATGTCAAAAGAAAATGGAGTTTTGTTACGCATTTTACAATTTCAGATCAGAAAAATATTCGTTATGAAGTCAATTAACGAAGATATTAGAATGAGTTAGGGCTAGAATGGATAGTGCAAGTCCATTTCAGCCTTGGACCAGTGACGATAGTGCAAAAAATGTTAAATCGGAAAGAGATTTAGTGGATGACGCGAAACTTCATAGGGAAAATGTCAATCATCCAAAACATAGGCAAACTGCGTCTTACGATAAAGAAAGTGTCTCCGTTCCGAGCAGCACTCCGGGGACTTCGGGTGCGGCGGGCTCCGGCACCGACCCCACTCGGGGGAAGGAGTCCAAAATGGACTCCAACAAGATAGCTTCTATGCAACAAATAGTCGAAAACACCCTAAGGTAAAGTTCTGAACTCAGATCATGTTCTCTGCCAGATTGTTTCACAGACAAAAAACTTCTAAGGCTGTTTGCCACTGCTAGATATAATTCGATCATTAAACCTGTAGGTACTTACTTTGTATGTTCCAATCCAATTTCAAGCTCGTAGAAAATTATGATTTCTAAAAATTGACCAGAACTTATGGGTTTATAAATTAAAACATTTTAAATTAGTAAGCAGTTTATATACACAGCCACAGAGAGCCAAAACCGTTTGTTGTTTGATGACATTGATAGGATTTTAAACTTAGTTTTGCAAAGTACTCAATTATGTGTACATAAAACAAAATCTCAACAACTCTAATCACCTTCAGATACCACCCTGTAAGCATGCACAAGGGCTAAAACCACTACATCAAAAATAATGTACTAAGAATAGTTCTATATATCTATGAATATTGGTTAATCGCTTAAATTTGTCTGAACCAAAAGTAGACTTAAACTGTATTAAGGTAATCTGTGTATTTTGTTTATATTTGTTGCTAGCTAAATTAGACATTGTTGTAATGACGTTGGACTTAAATTTGTTTGTTGGCATTTCTTAAATATATCTAAATTTACTTATACAGTAGTCTCACTTATCGGGCACTTCAGTACATTGGCACGTCCAGTAGTCCAGCACTCTACACCTCCAGCCCCCGCTTTCTCCGCCTGTGCCTTCCCCTTTTTCTTAGCCACTACCTACATACACCAACTTGCGCTCTTTCTTCCCCTGATTACTTAAGTAAGGTAGTTGTCATAAAGAAATTTGCAATCGGTATACATACCTACATGCAATGTTTTATTTTATTTACTTAGAATTTTCCTTTTCTGGACATTCAGGACATTTTTGCACACACTGTCATCTGACCCCAAACTAAGCAAAGCTTGTGATATGGCTGCCAGAGACTGATACACATACATATATATTTTTAAATACATAAATAAATATTATAACCACCCAGAAATAGAACAAACACACATTCACATAATATAGTTCATCACACAAATGTTTGTCCTAGGTGAGAATCGAACCCACGCCCCCAAGCGCAGAAGACAGGTTCACTACCAACATAACCAACTGGCTATCATATAATAATAATCCATTAAGCCAGCACCTCCTAGTATTAGTATTTAATAGTGCTGGATTACCTGATTAGTAAGACTCAACTGTATTGTTAAACCCTTAAAAATGAATTTTGAACAAGACCCAACCCAACATACATGTGTTAATAAATTTTGCAAACGCATCAGACTGACCAAATATCTACTTATTGTCTGATATTCCTTGATTTAGTTACTGACCAGGTATTCTGTTGGGTTATTTTACGGCCGACAAAAACATATTATGCTGTCAAAATAATGTTTTTGCTGAATTTTTTTGCTGACCGAATATAAAAAAAAATAACATTTAATTACTTGTGAAGAGCCCATTGATGTAAGTAAATAGGGGGAATATACGGGACGAACTTCTTGACGTGGACCGCACAAATTAGGCTCACGGGCCTAATCAACTTCAGTCACAATCGAACTGTTACTTTAATAGCACGTGAATTACTTGTCAAAATTGTGTTTCAATAAAGCAGCAAACATTACTTCCTGCGTTTTCATAAGGTGCACCAACAGTTCGAAGACAAAAAACAAGTATCACGACATTACTTTTCACTCGTAAATACTTAAAAACAAATAACTTAATTTTCTTTAAATGTCACTTCTATGGTCTAGTTTAGTGTCTAATGGAGCGTAGAAGTTGACGTTTACAGTGTAGACGTCAACGTCACCGCTGACTCGAGCCGAAACAGAACCATATTTATTGGGTACAATGTTTGGATGTCACGCGTTTTCCCCCTTTTTAAAACAGTAATTGGAAGACCAACTTAAAATTATCAGATTACCCACTTGTTAAAACGGTATTACTTTTGCAGCCAAGAGGGTCGACAGAGAGTAGGCCAGCTCCTTGAAGCAGTAGAAGCGTTGAGTGGAGCTGAGAGGCTGATGCTTTATCTTCGGTTGCCAACAGGAGTGCCACCGCATGACCCCCTCAAGCAGCCCATGAACCCACTAGGATCCAGGTATTATTTCTTCTTATGTAAATGGAAAAGCTCAATAATTATGGCTGGTTTCTCCACAATTTTAGTCTATGTTAAGAACAGTTTCTTCTAAAATACAACACAATAAAAATATATTATACACCAAACAAAATACAAAGTGACCTAAAATTTATACTAAAACCGGTAGTATAATAGGCGGCCTTATCGCCTTACGCGTTTTCTTCCAGGCAACCACCAGGATTCAACTTAAAATAAACACTAAAAAAATGTGTCTATTCGTCAAATCAAATTATCTTTTGCTCTTTTGCAAACCTTGAGTTTGTACTTCTGCGCTTTTATAAAAGATTACGTTTGTGTGCCGTAGGTAAGAAGTAAGAACGGAAGAAAGCATACATCCATGATTTTCATTTAAGTGCGGATTGTCTAACAATATGTATATTTATAGAATACTAGCGGTCCGCCCCTGCTTCGCATGGGTATAGATTATAGCCTATGTCACCCGGGGATAGTGTAGATTCCCAACAGTGAAAGAATTTTTCAAATCGGTTCAGTAGTTTCGGAGCCTATACAATGCAAACAAACAAACAAACAATCAAATCTTTTCTCTTTATAATATTAGTAAGTATAGACTAAAGGTAATTGTTTTTTTTTTTGTTCTAAGGGCTGAACTTCAACAAACTGTCATATGGATACAGACACACCTAGAAGTGGACCCTGACGTCTCGCTGCCCAAACAAGATGTTTATGATGAATACATGTAAGTAAATATTTTTAACCCGTAAATAATTCATCATCCTTGAAGCTTGCAGAATACATTCAGTATTGAAATCTCGCAATTTAAGGCCACTCAGCGAATATTTTTCACTCTTTGTCTTTTTCGTTTTATAATGGTATCTAACTTCCAAAAATCTGTTTAGCTGTTACCGTTTAGCGCTTTTTGAATTATGGTAGCTGTTCGGGTTTTCGTACGCTTAGAAAAAAATTGTTGTTATGCCAAGCAAGTTGTTATTTCGCGCGTGTCATCTTATTTTCCCGCTCCGATCTCGTACCTTTCCCAATCCTGTCCAATTCCATTCCATCTTCCATTATCTTTCCATCTCGCATCTAATTCACTTTCGCCCCATTACACCCTCGTTCTTATCAAACTCCCATCTGGTTATGTCCGTTCCATTCCTGCGCCGCAAATAATAATTATAATTAAAATCAATTCTAAGTGTAATCATTTCATAGTAAATAACGAAGCTCATTAAAACTTTCGTCCCCTATTAACTTCTTTATCTTTAGGGGATGAACCTTCAGCTGATACCAACATTCACATTTCCATCTCCAAAAATTACTAACTTAACCCCCTTAGGGAATAAGTTTCCAAAAAAAAGTTGCTACAAGTAACTTTTACTTTTAAACAGTAGTCTAAATACAAACTTTAACGTTACTAACTTCAAAAGTGACGAACGTCCATTCACAAACTTTCATCCCCTACTTAACCCCCTTAGGGGATAACTTTCCAAAAAAAGTTGATACACAGAACTTTTACTTATAAACTGTAGGCTATGTACAAACTTTCACGTAACTAACTTCAAAAATGACGAACTTCTATTCAAACTTTCAGCCCCTACTTAACCCCTTTAGGGGTTGAGTTTCAAAAAAAAACGTTGATACACATAACTTCTACTTATAAATAGAAGTCTAAGTACCACTTATCTAACATAAAAATGACAAATTTCCATACAAAATTTCATCCCCTATTTAACCCCTTTAGGGGATGACTTTCCAAAAACCGTTCCTTAGTTATGTTATAACATTTGAGCTAAATTTCTTGCTTCTAGACCCAGCGGTTTAGATGGCATTCTCTGCCGGTGAATTTTAGATTTTTGTTTAGTAGAAATTTAATGTGATATTCTGATGTAATGTTATTTGTGAGAGAGCTCAAAATCGCTCACAAACTATGAAGGAAACAGTAGGTAAGTCGAAGAACCTTAAAAAGTTAACAGACATGACATTCACCAACATGCACTTGGCCAGCATAGTTCGGATTAGGGCTCATTCTCTCTCTGAGAGAAGGTCTGTGTCCCAGCAGTGGGAATATGATAGGCTGAATATGATGAATGTTTTTCGTAGCTATTTTACCTCTTTACCATATTCTGATTACGATGTTTCTGATTGTCACAGAGCACATTGTATGAGCAGCAACATGAAGCCACTGTCGACGGCGGACTTCGGCAAGGTGATGAAACAAGTGTACCCGAGCGTGCGCCCGCGCAGACTCGGCACGCGCGGCAACTCTAGGTAACAATTTAAGAGATTAGGGTGTGTTTTGACACAACCAATCACATTGTTTGAAATCCACATCTCGTCAGCTTTATTAGTAGCAGTCATAGCGGAGACGAGAATAGTTGTATCAAATTGTATGGCAAGCGGGGTGGAGAGGAGAGGAATATAGCGGTGTGGCTTTGGAGCAAGCTAGTGTATGATGGTGAGAAGTATAGCAGAGTGGGGTGAGCCAATATGAAGTGTGCTCTCTCTGACATTTAACTAATAATGTATTGGGTCATGCTCTGGCCGACTCTGCTACATAGACGGCTCGTCTCCGATATACTGCTTCGCTTGTCTCCGCTTCAATGGAAGCACCCATCTCTTTTCACATCTCTGTTATCATCATCATCAGCCGGAAGATGTCCACTGCTGAACATAGGCCTCCCCCTTTAACCTCCACACTGAACGACAGCCTGCCATCTGCATCCGTTGACTGCCCGCGACTCTCAATGTCGTTGTCGCCGGTTCGTGATCTCCACTCAAAAACCTTTCTTCCCCATCGGTTATCGGTTCTTCGAGTAATGTGGCCTGCCCATTGCCACCATTGCCATTCGCCAAAGAACCAGTCACCGACATAGCTGTTAAAATTTGCAAGTTGATCTCTGTTCTGCTCCAATAGATATACACCTTTAACTTACTGCCAAATTTACACACAACGAAAAGTTGAAAAATAAATATTTTTTGATTATTTTGCTATCCTAATAGTTACATATAATCAAGAACATGCAGCCAATTTTTGAATTAATTATATCCGATGTGGCATTACAATATTATTAATAAGCTACCATTTTTGATCTGCAATTTATTTGGAACATAGATGCGAAAATACTTTACGCACGAAACACCGCGTTGCAACGGCCCGAAACGAATTGTCAATTTCTAGCCATCCAAATTCAATAAAAATATGTAGGTACATAAGAACTTGCGCAAACGATAAACTCGAGTCAAGTTTTCTCTATCCAACTAACTTACACGAGTTTATCTCCTATCTCTTTCTCACCTAAGCAACATTAATCCCGCGCAGTAGATGATCTCGAGTACAGTTTTCTCTATCCCTCTAACTCACACGAGTTTAGTTCGTCCTATCTCTGTGTCACCTAAGCAACATTAATCCAGCGCAGTAGACTATAAACTTGAGTCCAGTTTTCTCTATCCCTCTAACTCACACGAGTTTAGCTCGTCCTGTCTCTGTGTCACCTCTAAGGAACATTAATCCCGCGCTGTAGATGATCTCGAGTACAGTTTTCTCTATCCCTCTAACTCACACGAGTTTAGCTCGTCCTATCGCTGTGTCACCTAAGCAACATTAATCCAGCGCAGTAGACTATAAACTTGAGTCCAGTTTTCTCTATCCCTCTAACTAACACGAGTTTAGCTCGTCCTATTTCTGTGTCACCTAAGCAACATTAATGCCGCGCAGTAGACGATAAACTTGAGTCCAGTTTTCTCTATCCCTCTAACTCACACGAGTTTAGCTCGTCCTGTCTCTGTGTCACCTCTAAGCAACATTAATCCCGCGCAGTAGACGATAAACTCGAGTCCAGTTTTCTTATCCCTATAACTCACACGAGTTTATCTCCTATCTCTGTCTTACTTAAGCAAAATTTTTGTCACGCGCAGTAGGCGATAAACTCGAGTCCAGTTTTCTCTATCTCTCTAACTCCCAGAATTTATCTTCTATCTCTATCTCACCCAAGCAAAATTTTTGACAAGCGCAGTAATCTCGTATGCGCCGCAGTCTAATATTATGATAATGCATTTAGAGTCCTGATAGTCACGTGATTTGTATAATCGTTAACCATTTTATTAGATAAAACAGGAAACATCACAGTCATTATAGGTATGGATAACACGAAACTACTGATATTGAGTGATAAATCTGCAAGATAATTGTGATTAAAAAAGCCATTTCATAATATTTTGTCCATGTCGAACCGAAAACTGCAAGCATTTTATTTTTTAGAGAAACGTAAATTAATAATTTGCACACTATATTTCCATGATTGTTTTCGAATTTTCTTACATACCATGACATACAAGTATAAGATAAAATTTAGATAGAATTTTAAAAAACACATCCAAATCCAATCCCAAACAGAGCTTTAAACTACCACAAGCGCTTAGCTTAGCGTGCTGCATCTTCGATACGTCATCGCTTCGCATCAGGTGAGGTTGTGGTCAAACGCTTGCCTAATCCGGAGAAAAAAATAATCTAATAGCTTGACAGATTTTGATCTCTAATTGTAATATGGTTAATTTTTTATTTCGTAATCATTTATTCAGGCATAATTTCTCACTCCATACTTATCCTCTTATTCATAAACGCTATGCCACAAAATTTCCCTGCAGGCCTAGCACGGGCTGTGGACAAATAGTCTCGCCACCGTTTTTATCCGGTTTTAGATTTTAGCTTTGTCGCGTCTACGCGCGGATAAAAAAGTGGAAAGACAATCTGTCCACGGCCCGTGCTAGGCCTGCAGCAATCCTATGGCGTAGGACAAATTGTCTCTCCACCGTTTATATCCGCTTGTAGATTTTAGCTTTGTCGCGTCTACGCGCGGATAAAAAAGTAGAAAGACAATCTGTCCACGGCCCGTGCTAGGCCTGCAGCAATCCTAGGGCGTAGGATAAATTGTCTCGCCACCGTTTTTATCCGCTTGTAGATTCTAGCTATGTCGCGTCTACGCGCAGGTAAAAAAGTGTAAAAATAATCTGTCCACGGCCCATGCTAGGCCTGCAGCAATCCTAGGGAGTAGGACAAATTGTCTCTCCACCGTTTTTATACGCTAGAAAAAGACGAACGTATCCATATTCTAGCTCTGTCGCGCTTACATGAGTGACGAAAAGTGTCACAAAATGTCAAAAACTCTTAAAAAACAGATAATCTTATCGAGCGTTTATGCAACTTTATACATAAACGCTCTATAAGCTAATTAAACGCTAATATTTTTCACATAAATTGTCTTACATAATAATAATAATCAATATAAAATCGTTAATATCTTTACACCTTCATACAGATTACTTATCTCGATTTGATAAAAATGTAGGAGCCGATGAAGCACGTTGTGCTAAAATTAGCATAGCTAATAAATGAAATTAGAACACAATAATATTTATTTAACATACAATTTTGTCAAATAATCGTGTTAGATCACTATTGTAATACATAAAACATCAGTTTAACACATTTTTATCATGTATTCTAAAATATATTTTACTCTTTGTCTATTTGTTGCCTTTTACGATTAACTGTACAACAGATCTAAACTTTATCAAGTTAGAAGCTGTAAAAACGTTCAAAATGTATGAAAACCTAGCGTGCCTAGGATTTGTACGTCGTCGCAAGAGAAATTTTGTGGTAGTTTAACTCCATTCGTACGGTTAAATGCTTTTAAAGAGTTTTTACAGTTAATTAGGGCGCAATTTGTCATTTTTGTTTTGACGTCTGACGTGCTACTGTCATGACGACGGGGATCGAACTGTATTTTGTTAGAGCATTGATGATTAATCCAACACCAGGCGAGATGGTGGCCAAGCGCAAACCTATCTATTACAAATAAAAACACGCAAATTAAACTCACTATGCTCACCTGATCCAAGGTCTTTGAACTGAACCAATCGTAATAAAATTTCGTAGTGTGATACGCGTTATATTTAATTTGAATGAGAGCACAGATGAGAGCTACGCTAGTAAAACACAATTAATAGTTACAATAAATTTAACACTAGCAGTGCCCCGCCGTTTCACCTGCTATCTTACAGCAGGTCTGGCACGGGCCGTGGACAAAATGTCTTTCCACCGTTTTTATCCGCGCGTAGACGCACAAAGCTAGAATATGGATACGTTTGTCTTTTTCTCAAGAGATAAAAATGATGGAAAGACAATTTGTCCACGGTCCGTGCTAGGGGTGTAGGATCTGATTGTTTTTCGTGATAAAGGCCGCCTATGTGTTAATCCATATTCCATGGTATACCTACTTAGTCCTACATACTAAATTTAATTCAGTGCTGTTCAGCCATTACTAAGTTGAGTGCGAACAAACACACACACACACACACAAACTAATAGCATACGTATGGTTGTGTCGAAAAATAATATAGATGTAATAGGTATGTGTATACTATTATAAATTCTGTGGCAATACAGACTCGTAGAACACCTGTTTATGTTTGGTATTTACAAACACGCGCCCTCAAAGCATTATGCAAATGTATGGAAATACTTATTCTATGTGTATTTATGTATTGCATGCTTTGTCCGGTGTAATGTAATAATTTATCAAACCCTGAGTCATAAGCTCAAGGGCACGGACAAATCAATAGTCAATTACGTTAACGTATTTAGTGGTACAAGTTATAAGTAGAAAACCGGACAAGTACGAGTAGTACTCGCGCTCTGAGGGTTCGTTTGGCCGGAACCCTCAGAGCGCGAGTTCAAACAATTGCAAAACAATATTTTTGTATGATATAACTTGAAATTAACAACTTTAGGATTTTTTCATTTTATGTGCTGGCTGTGAGGCCTTGCCTCTTGCCAAATTTTATGATTCTAAGTCAATGGATAGTACCCTATATGTTTTGATTCCCTTGTGAAACCGCAAAATATGCGTCATAAACTGTCATATCTTTTGATCGCGTTGACTTACGTATTTAGTATTTACGTACTTACGTTTACAAGTTTGATTTCTTCACAGCTGAAAAAGATAGTAGACCCGAGTATTTGATATAAACATTGTATTTCGATGGATATAAGTTTCAACTTGATACCTCTACGCGTTTCTGAGAAAAAATCTTGACAGACAGACGGATAACAAAGTGATCCTATGAGGGTTTAATTTTTCCTTTTGAGGTACGGAACCCTAAAATTGTTCGAAGGTGGAGTGAATCCATTCACACTTCCATTTTTCGATAGGTATACGTACCTATGATGCCTGCGCCATGTGGTTTTCCTGTTTTCTCACATCTGGAAAATATATTCTAAGTATATCCGTCCCCTTGATGCATAATGAATAATACTTCCTTATCAATTTTGTTATAAAAACTGATATGGTTTTGAGAAAATGTAGTTCTTAACCCGACGCAAACAGAGGGGTGTTATAAGTTTAACGTGTTTAGCATCGTAGCTCCCAAACGGCTGAACCGATTTTGATTTATTTATTAAAAGGTGAGTTGATCGTGTGTTCTTGGCTATGGTTTAAGAAAATCTGTGAAGATTAATTTGCGGGCGGCATATTGAACCCTGAGCGTAATAGCGAGGGAATTATATAGAGTCCTGAGTGAAGCGAGGGGTTCAAGCTGCCCAAGACGAAGACAGGCTTTATTCCAGAGGAGCATACTCTACTTTTCACACCTTCTGCGATAAAATAAAATTCACTGAAAATCACCGTATCAAACCGTCTTGTTTCACATTCTTTGAAAACGCACCTTTTTTTTTTTTTTTTTGAGTTCTGCTTATAGTGGCCTATTCGATTTTCGAACAAACCTCTTTATAATGCCATATATGGGCATTTTTTTACTTAGAGTTTTCCACGAGCTTCCACACGAATTTGACGTTCCAAATTCAAATCACTTTATTCCCTAGGGAGTTTTATACAACTTTATATCCCTTAAGAGATAATGCTTTACTTTACGTTGAGGTAGCATTATATGTAATTGGTCATTGTCGAATAGGTGGTGTGAAAAAAAATTATAGGTTCTCAAATTTATCTCTTCTCTATCTCTACATAGTATAAATTAAAGTTGCTTTCCGCGTCTGTCTGTATAACCGCTAACTGCTCCTAAACCACGCAACAGATTTTGATGCGGTTTTCACCATATGTTAGATAATTTTTGACGGAAGGTTTATATATATAACTAGCGACCTGCCCCGGCTTCGCACGTAAATTCCACCCGTGCGAAGCCGGGTCGAGGCGCTGTATTAAATATTATAAATATTTTATTTATTATGTCAACAGTACGGAATTTTCTACTTTTAAACAAAATGGTATTAAATTTTTCATAATTGTGACGTGATTTGCTGTTTAGCGTTTCACATAAAATATAATTAACTAGCGGTCCGCCCTGGCTCCGCACGGGTATAGTTATATAGCCTATTAAAATAGCCTATATTAATCAGTGATAATGTAGCATTAAAATGGTGAAAGAATTATTAAAATCGGTCCAGTACTTTTTGAGCCAATTCGTTTTTCGTACATACAAATCTTTCCTCATTATAATATTGTATAGATCAAGACGGATTGCTGTGTTTTGTATTTTTTTATTTTATACTAGCGGCCCGGCCCAGCTTCGCACGGGTATAGATTATAGCCTATGTCCCCCGGGGATAGTGTAGCTTCCCGTCAGTGAAAAAAATTTTCAAATCGGTTCAGTAGTTTCGGAGTCTATTCAATGCAAACAAACAAACAAACAATCAAATCTTTCCTCTTTATAATATTAGTATAGATAAATATACATCAATCTCGCTTTTAAAATAAATGCAGTTTACTTAAAGCACGTAACTTAAAACATTGATAAAAAAAAATAGACTTTGTTACTGACATGTCATCATGCTTACCTAAGGCTAGCTCTTTTGAGCGATTCAATTTAGGTGATGAAAAAAGTTGCGCGATCGCAAACCGTATTTGGACACGTTAAGGTTCACGTTCGCGTGATTTTCCAAACTGACCTATTTTATCACTAAGTTGAGACAGCGTAAGGAGTTGGCCGTAAGGTCCCTGTTCAGTAATAAATTCGAAGATTGAAATTTGGCTTCGGCCGTGAGTGCATCGTTTGTTAGGTAACCCAATTAAATCATACGTGAACCCGCGAGTCAGTAGCAGCTATCCTATCGTTTGACGGTTATCGGTATCTTATCGCGAGGAACTGTATTTTATTTCAAAGGTGTGTCTAAACTGAAAGGACTATTGCGAAATATTTTTAAGCAACACTATGACATCACACCAGTATAAAATTTTTGTAAATAACTCTGTATGAAACGCCAGGCAGAAACACGCCTCGCCTGCCTGGCTTTACATTTACACGACTAAACGGCTGTCCGAATCTATAATAATATTATAAAGAGGAAAGATTTGTTTGTTTGTTTGTTTGCATTGAATAGGCTCCGAAACTACTGAACCGATTTGAAAAATTCTTTCACTGTTGGGATGCTGCACTATCCCCGGTTGACATAGGCTATATATCCCGGCTTCGCCCGTGCGAAGCAGGGCCGGCCTCGGAATCACTTTATTGATAAAGTCAAAAAGTTTAAACTAAAAGGGAGTCCCCATGCAATAAACGTTTTTTTAAAGGTATTTTTGGATTTGCTCTAATGTAAAAACTGTAATACGTACCTACAAGCGGGAAACTTGGCATGATTATAGTTCACACTCTAAAGTAAAATAATAAATAATGGCCAAGCGCGAGTCTGTCACAAATTTATGTTCACCACCAAGTTAAGCAAAGTCGGGCGCGGTCGATACTACTGGGGTGAAGTTGTCTTTTTGCACTACTTTTTGAATTTTGTGGTGGTAAGGAACCCTCAGTGCGCGAGCCCGACTCACACTTGGCTGGTTTATTCGTATAACTATTATACTCGGTTTAAGTTTTTTGTAGCTCTGACAGCTACAATTACATTGTGAAAACAATGAAATAAAAAGTTCTTTTTTTCATATTCCACTGTGGTAGTTTCGGCTATCTGTTGCAATCTTACGTCAAACCCCTAGCAAAAGTTATCAGAGTGTACTGTTTCTATTCAGCTTTTTACAATTTACTGCAACTGTCAAAAAAACTTCTAAGTTTTTTTTAGCTACGGCAGTATAGTGTGATGATATTCTCTCTATTTATCTTTTCAATTGTGCATCTTTCTTGATAATTATGTTAGAGGCCAATGTGTGTAAGGCAGTCGAATTTTATCAAGAACACAGTGAACTTGGTGTTATCAATGACGTACATCATCATACTAATATTATAAATGTGAATAGTTTGTTGGTTTGTTTGTTCCTCTTTCACGCAGCAACAGAGCAACGGATCGAGCTGATTTTTTGCATGGGTGTAGTTCAAGGGCTGGAGAGTGACTTTACGTTACTTTTCATTATCATCATCATCACCATAATTTTTCATCACTACGCGGGTGAAACCGTGGGGCGCAGCTTGTATTGTATAAATGATTTGTATGCCATGTACTCATATGCCATGTATGGTTTTTTAGGGTTCCGTACCCAAAGTGTAAAACGGGATCTTATTACTAAGGCTGCGATGTATGTCTGTCTGTCTGTCCGTCCGTCCGTCTGTGCTACCTTTAAACGGTACCTTTATCTTTCGAACCGTAATAGATAGCCAGTTGAAATTTTCACAGAATATGTAATGTTAACTAACGATTATTATAAGGCGGATTAACTAAGAAATAATAAAAAAGTAAAAAGAAACGGGGGGTCCCCATATTATAGCAAACGTATTTTTGTAAAGCGAATACAAATTTAGTTTAGTACATAGTACATCAGAATCGATGCCAATGTGGCAAGAGTTGGATTATGCATATCCTTATTGGACATCAAATATTTGAAAATAGATGTGTTACTTAGTTTCCGGCTGTTATCTAGTGCATGCAAACATACAATAAAAGTATAGACTCCTTCACTATCAGTATGCGAGTGTGTGTGTGTGCTGTTCCGGGTCATTGAGGTGTAGACCACTGTAGACGTCGGAGCGTGTCGTGCGTTCCACGCGCATTATTATCTAATCTCTACATACTAGTATAAATTAAAGTCACTTTCCACGTCTGTCTATCTGTATGGCCGCTAACTCTTCCTAAACCACGCAACGGATTTTGATGCGGTTTATTTATAACTAGCGACCCGCCCCGGCTTGGCACGTAAATTACAGCCGTACGAAGCCGGGCGGGCGGGTTGCTAGTTAAATAATATATTACAGAATGAACTTGTCTGATCTGATTACTTTTGTGTGTGTATCTGTTTTGCTGATAAGAATGTTGTGTATTTAACTATTAGCTAAATATAATTATCATATCAAAAGTTATTATTAACTTGACATTAACTCGCATAATATAATCATTAATTAGGGTTTCTTGCTATAATATAGTAGTATTAAAAAAACTAAAGTTTAACTACCACTACTGGTACCCTACTGGTACGGGACCAACTCGCTATCTATTACAGTTCAAAAGATACCACTGACAGAGAGCGTAAGCTTTATAATAGGGTCCCATTGACATTCTTTGGGTACGGAACCCTAAAAATTATCTAACCAAAGATAACCATTTGGCAAGCCGTCAATCTTTGACCTAATTAGGAAAATAGGCCATACACGTAATCTATATAGGTACATTAGGTACTGTATTTGATAAATATAACGTAATTATTAATATTACGACTTTATCGAAGTACAGAAGAACTCGTACTTATTCATCAACATCATCATCAATATTTCAGCCATAGGACGTCCACTGCTGGACATAGGCCTCCCCCATCGATCTTCAAAAGGGCCGGTTGGAAGCGGCCTGCATCCAGCGTTTCCCTGCGGTCTCTTCTAGACCTTCTGTATATGTAGAGGGTGGACGTCCTACGCTGCGCTTACCGATCCGTGGTCTCCATTCCAGAACCTTTTGGCCCTATCGGCCATCTGTTCTGCGTGATATATGCCCTGCCCACTGCCACTTCAACTTGCTTATCCGGTGGGCTATGTCGGTGACTTTCTTTCGTCTACGGATCTCCTCATTTCTGATTCGATCTCTTAAACAAACTCCGAGCACAGCCCTCTCCATAGCTCGTTGTGCGTACTTCTTACGACGTTAAATAAAGTATGTTATGTATTAAAAAGTTTTCACATACAACATTTGGAAAATACAAGCCCATTTTGTCGTTTACAGATACTGCTACGCTGGACTTAGAAAAAAAATCAAGCTAGAAGTACCGCAGTTACCTGATTTGGGTGAATCATCAAAGGTAATAAAAGTATATTTAGTCTTATAATTAATACTTGTTTAAAATTTAGTTCGTTTTTTTTTATCTGTTAGAATAATTTGTTTGTAATAGAAATTAATATTTTGATAATATTGGCTTGCTGTTCGCGTTGGCTTCGCTGTAAGCACAGCAAGCATTTAAACTTAAATAAAATAAAATTAGATAAACTGAAAGTAGGCTGAAGTGTTATTTTACATTTATATTGTTTCTTGTATTTCAGGAACCGAGTTTACCGATCCAAAGGGAACCCGAAAGAATTGTTTGTGATTGGGCCGAAAGTAAATTAGGTATGTATATTATAACATTCATAATAATTTATGTCATAACTAAAACCCTATTTTGAGGTTCATTATCAACTTATCATGTCCCCACTGCTGGGACTCAGACCTTCTCTCAGAGAGAGAGGATAAGCTTTAATCCACCATTCTGGTCTAGCATGTTGGTGAATGTCATCTGTCTTTGAACTTATCGAGGTTCTCGGACATACTGATTTTTTCCACGATATTTTCCTTCGACGTTGAGCGATGGCATCGAAACTGCACATAATTAAGTACTAAATAAGTCATTAGTGCAGGGCCGAGGATCGAACCGGTTGCCGTCAGATTGTAAAGCGTACATGCTACCTATGCCCTCCCACTATTGCTCACCATCAGCAGGCCTAGCACGGGCTGTGGATAAATAATCTTTCCACCGTTTTTATCCACGCCTAGACGCGATAAAGCTAGAATATGGATACGTTTGTCTTTTTCTCGCGGGATAAAAACGGTGGAAAGACAATTTGTCCACGGCCCGTGCTAGGCCTGCTGGAGGTTCTTCCGTTGAAGAAAATATCTAGAGAGTGTAAAAAGTAAAAGTGGAAGTTTAGCATGCTAGATGGATCACTTTTTAGAGCTTGCCTAGCTATTAACGTCAAGTCGAAATTCTGTTGTCGTTTGTATGGTATTGATAAGTAAGGTCACTTAAACTCGGTCCAAGCATTTATTTGCACTCATTACAGCTGCAATAACATTGTAAAAACCAACAATTCTGATCACTTTCGCTAGGTTTTTGAACGTAAACCAGTAGATACTCGATATACTTCAGTGAAATATTAGAAGAATATATTTTTATTCAGCTTTTTCCAATGTTATGCAGCAGTCACAGCAAATAAATGTTTAGACCGCGTTTAACATCAAATGAGGCGACACCTAGCCTCCCTTGAAAAAGCTCAATACGAAAAGTGTAGTTAATTGTTAATGTTGTTGATGCAGGAATAAAATGTGCGAACATATCGGAGATAGCGCGGCATCTGATGGCGGCCGGTGCTCCGCCCGCCGCAGCGCCTGTCGGAGCTTCGCCCCCGCCACTGCCTTCGCAACACGGTAACTTACTACTAACAAACAGACTCGCTAAACATAGGATCCATGTTTTACAATTTTAACATGACAATCTGTAATGTAATGACCAAATTGTTGGGGACTTACGGGAGATGGGTGATAGTGGTTGCATTCTCGATCCTTTGGTTTAAACTTGAGGAGAGCTGTACCCTTAGTACAAGTTTTGATAGTATTCGAAAACTTTTTTCGTTTTCGTATTGTTCCATACATTGCTGGGCTAAAAAGTATTCGATAACGTTTTTCGTATTAGAGTGAAGCAATCTATACCGCCGCTTACTACCGATTTTAGTTCCTCCACGTTTCCGATAGAGGCGCTTTACTAAAATGTATGGAACAATACGTAAACGAAAAAAGTTTTCGTAAACTATCAAATCTGGGACTAAGCGTACTGGTCGCGGTGATGATGGTGATCGCGAACTAGGCGTGTGCATCTACCAGTTGGTAATCGTGGTTGCCGTCGAAGCGCTAGGCTGAGGATGCGCGAGCGATCTAGGCGACGGTTGACAGCGGTGTAATGTAATGCGTCGCTGGCATCCAGTGGATGCAAAAGGCTGGCTGTCGTTCAGTGTGAAGGTGAAAGGGGGAGGCCTATGTTCAGCAGTGGACGTCTTCTGGCTGATGTTGATGATGATGAATCTGTAATGTTGCAGGGCACGCAGAAGATGCTGCTAGTCGTCAACTAATAAAGCATTTGAAAAGAAAAATGCAGGTCAGTAAAACAATATAATTATATAAAATAAAATAATAATAAAATAATTATTATGTCCCAAATATTGTGTCGCTGTTTTCTTTTTGTGTATTTAATTTATACGACGTATTAGTATCTTGTTACATCGACAGTAACTGTTACAGGGTCAGGGCACGCCGGGTCGGCCGAAGAAGAACAAAGGTCAGGACGTGCTCGAGGAGTCTCCTCCATCGACGTCGTACGCGCACCACGTGCCGCTGAAGCACGAGAGCCCCCCGCCCGCGGCCGCCGAGCCCGCCTACCCCTACCAGCCGTACGTGTATGACGTGCGGCCTCCCTTCCCGCACTACCCGCCGCGCGCACTGCCGCCCCACCCCGCGCACCCGCCGCCCCACCCCGCGCACCCACCGCCCCACCCCGCGCACCCGCCGCTCGCG
Organism: Agriopis marginaria; assembly: GCA_932305915.1. NCBI lineage: Eukaryota > Metazoa > Arthropoda > Insecta > Lepidoptera > Geometridae > Agriopis > Agriopis marginaria. The sequence goes on from OW029918.1 coordinate 10,724,893, forward strand.
GCCCACCCTCCGCCCCCGCTCGGGCAAGAGTACCGACCCGACCCGTACGCGTTCGACCCTCCGTACGCGGCACGAGATCTCACACGTTCCGCCGAGTCGCACAATCTGCCCATCAATCTGAGCAGCGACGCGTCTCTCGACCTGTCGACGGAGCGCGGCGACTGGCAGCGCCGGCGGCCGCCTGAGCCGCCGCCGCGCCTTCCACTGCCCGGCAAAAAGCTCATCCTCGAGACGTACCAAAGCGAGACGCGAACGAGCACGCCACGCGCGCCTCCGCACCCGCCGCCAGAGGACTTCCCGCGCACAGAGTACCTGCCCAAGAAAATGCGAGCCGCCGAGATTATGGGTGGTAAGCTGGCTGCCACGAGACACGCCGCGGCGGAAGCGGCCGCGCGTCACGCCGCGGCAGAAGCCGCCGCTGCTGCCGTTGCCGCCGCCGCGCCTGTCGCCGTCCCCTCCCTCGCGCCGGTGGATCCCTCCGTTCATCCCGAGGTTGCTTTTTTAGAGGATCCAAAAAACTTAACCAACCGGTCCAAGAGCACCGCCGCGGCGCTGGCCCGGGAGGAACAAGAGGCGGCGAGTCTCACACGGTCGACGAAGACGACTAAGGCCACGCGGTCGCGGCTTCGGACCGCCGGCTGGCGGGCCAGGGGCGTCTCGCCCCACCGGACCCAGTCGCCGGAGCGGCCCGCCACGCCCGACTCCTGCTGCGGGCTCGACGGCATCAACATCAAGACAGGTATGATCTGCGAGGAGAAACACTCGGAGATACTGAACCGTGAACGCGTTATCAGCATCTGCAATATCGACAAGCACGACCTGGACGACTACCTGAACGAGGGCAGCAGCCAGGATCACGAGGAGGAGCTGCTGCAATACTTCCAGCGAGCCGCGCACGCACAAGCACAAGCATCGTCCGCCGCCGCGCCAGCGCCACCGTCCCTGCCGGCGCCCGATGCTCACCCACCTCAAACTACAACAACTTTTTTAGAAGGCGCAGGCCAGGACCCACAAGACGACCATAGCCAGGGAAAAAACGAAAAAATATCGCAGCTTCGAGAACTGCTAGCTAAAAATTTGAAAAACCAAAGTGGGTCCAGCGGGCAATCCAATCAGGAGGCTCTAGTTCTAGAAAAGGCCAGCGAAGTTCCTAAAACGCCGGCCCCTGACGGCGCTTTCAAACCCCACTCTAATGGTAATCCGAGCGAGATGAACGGGACTCCATTACCAAACCGCGCCGAAGTTAGCAGTAACCACAGTAACGACGCTGTCCCGCCGTATCAGAACGGCACTTCTGTGCCTTACGTCAATGACAACAACGCGAACCAGTCTATTTCAAATGTTGCTCCGCCTCACTTGTATAACGGCCACCATCACAATGAACCTCAGAGCCCGACTACTAGAACGCAGCAGTACGAGTTTGTCCCTATTTCAGACGGTTGTCATTCTCCTGGACATTTTAATTCCAAGTCTCCGCTGGGTTTCAGCGCGAGGGGACAGAGTCCAACAAAAGTAAATAAACAGATAGTAATGGGTGGGTCCCTGCAGACGTCGCCCATATCTCACAGCACTGCCGCCAGCCCGTTCGTAAGTCCTAGAAATACTCCAGTGCCCCGTTCTCGGTTTTTCTCTCGACCAATACCGAAAGTGAACGGAAGAAAGAGACGTAACCCTCTATCATTGGGCGTCGCCGATCCGTCGTGTAAATCTTTCGCAGTGCCGAACGAACAAAAATTTATAGGTAAATCTCCTGTCTGCGGCCCGGGGAAATATTATCAACCTATGTCCGCCCCGCCTTCGCCTAACATTCTCACTTGTCATTACAAAGGCCACATGTACCCATGTGTTACGAGCATGCCAAATGGTGCTAGTAACTTGAGTATTAACTTTTTGGCAAACCCTCCTTTCCGAGATAACGTGAACGGAGAGCAACCTCTCTCCGCGGATCCGTTGTCGAGTGAGGTGAGCCAATTTTTCCAAGAGACGATGCTCAGTTACAGGCCGGGACACGACTCGTTTAGATCCCAGTCGGTACCGCTGAAACAAGCCCCAATGAACAATATGGGGATGATGAGTTACAACAATACTCCCGTGGGATCAGTGCCCCCCACGCCGATACCTAACGAATTTTGTGACTTCGGAAATCTCGCCGATGCATGCGACATATCAAGAGCGGGCCTTAATTCGGAAACATTAGATAAAATCTACAATGCCATCGATAGTAGCAATGACGTACTTAACTCAAACGCGACACAAAATCTCTTGAATTCCAACGACACGTTGAGTAATGGTTGCGATCCTTTGCCCGATCAACAGATTCTCTCTGATGAACAACTGACATCGCTCATTCCCAGCGGAGACGATTTGCTCGACAGAACTAACCAATATAACCCACCTTTTGCGAACGACGGCGCGCCACCAGATAACGTAGAAGACTTTCTAAAAAGAGCAAACAGTATGGAGTTCGATTTCACGGGGATGGTAACTGAAAAGAACAAGTATTACACTTCTCGTTCGGTTCCCGGTACTCCTCTACCGTTCAAGCGAGCCGCGCCTAATTTACAAATCGACTCACGACGTTCAAGAGAATTGTTCGCTGCAGAAACTTACCCCAATGCTTCAAATGGCATTTCGTCTAAGTCTGTACCTTCGACTCCTCAGTTCGCCGAAGATAGAAGCGTATTCAGTTACAGCAACAGAGATTTCCTCATCAACGGTAATTCCGTTAGTGGTTCGACGCAAATCCACGACGCGGTTGTGGACAGCGACCAAGGGTTGACTTCCCCGCTTCATGGCCATTTAGAAGAGATATTAGTGGATCCGCTAACGCCCGCACTGCTGGCCGACCTCGACAAAATCGACGGTGCACCATATGGCGATCTCTAGTCAGCCAATTTCGTAAATCATCACTGTACATATATGTAGTATAATGTTATTTGATTTTATTTGTACAGACACATAAATATTGGATATCTTTACAGAGTACAATATTCGTTAGCGTGCCTTCAATGAAGGCAAACTCTAAATCGTGCTTATAATATTATCGATGCGCACTCCCAAAAATTGAGTCAATATGCCGTGCACCGTAATATTGTGATAATATTATTGCGTGACTTTCAATTTCTAGAGAGTAAGTTGAAGTTAACTCTATAAGTATAATGCGTCTTGCACAAGGCGCATCTAAAGCGCATAGGTTGAGAAAGATGCATCTATCATTACAGATATGTATCCTGCTCTCGCATGCGCTTGCTTGTTCTAAGTTGTTTATTTGAACCGTGTGCAAGACCTATAAGTCTTATCAATTTTACTTGTTTATAACCTCTTGCACGCTAAGTCTTGCTTATCGTAACAAACTTTAAGTTACTTACGTTTGTGTATTCTTCGTTGCGATAACTCATATTTAGATTTATAATAGAATTATTTTGTGATCGCTAAAGAGTTAGCATTGTTTCAAACAATGGGTACAAACATTTTGTTACTTTTGATACTATAGAAGCTAGACAAACATTTCTATTACAAAAAATGCGCCTAGGTAATAACTAATATTCACAATTGCCTTTAACAAAATACCTATATAAGTACCATGCATTAATTTCAGTTTAGACAAGTTTACTACGAAATCATGCGTGTATTCAATGTTATTGTAGGCCTATGAGTATTTTTATATGTGGTGCATTGGACCATAGATTATTAAGATAAGAAGTTAGTTGGTGTGTATATTTATTTGTTTTACCATCCGTGGAGCAAGAGTGACTAACAAGGAACATAACCCATAACAAAGTAGTCTACAAGCTGCATCCACAAAAAACTAAAACTTATGCCCATCAAAGATACTACAACAAGTTTGAAACTAATTTCTGACTGTTCAAGCCAGTTCTACTGCGCCCAAAATCTAACAAAACATGTTTATCAAACATTGAGCTTATAATGGATATCCGTTAATGATTCTGATTGTGATCGCGATCGCGTGCCATCTCGCTCACGCAGTTGATACGAATAAGTAAATGGAACGGGATGGCACACGATCGTGATCACAATCCAAATCACCAACGGACATCATTAATAATCCCGATGTTAGCTATAGAAACTCTTTATTGTGTATATCAGAAATAAAAAATACAAACAGATAGAAAACACGAGCTAGTTTGTTTCGTTCTACAGTGATCTATTATATAATTGTTGGCGCAGGAGACCCGGCTTAAGTTAGATCAATCTGGCTGGCAGGGTGATGGCATACCCTTTTAAGATTAAACCAACTTCGACATCAAATGTATGCAACTTAAGTCGAAAAGTCATCAGTTTCAAACATATCACATTTACCAATTTTGTGACAAATCACATATTTGTGTAGCTGGTTACTCGCGTATAACTCTTAATATTTTGATTCAGGAAGTTTCAGTCATTGACAATATAATCTGTATTCTGTACATAATATTTCTTAGATTTACCGAGCCCGTGGTAAAAACTTCTCTTCGTGGAAACTTTTGTTGTTTTTATTTTTATAGTTTGAAATGTAATAAACAACAAATAGCACAATTCTAAGAATGTCAGTGTAAACTGGTCAAGAGCTTGTCTCGACTGATTAACATAATGTGAGTATAAACCGTTCTATCATAGTTTATAATGTCAGTGTAGTCAGATAAACATGGAGATCAAAAAATAAGTACAGAATACATCTGGCCCTTAATTTGAATGAAATTGTAAAATGTTCAGTCCATAATTTAAAATCTCTAGACATACCATATTCTCACTCAAAACTTGAAAGCATCCATTTAATAATATAATCGGATTAGAATATTATATTGAGGAATCTTAATATTGACGATGCGTGAAGACTGTTGCAGCAGATTCTTGATCTGGCAACACTACTTGCAATGTAGCTGAAGATTGTTTATTGTAACAACTAATATATTCAGTGGAAAATATGGTATGTACCTCATATGAATACCAACCAAGTGACATCGAATTTTTATACTAATATCATAAAATATTTAGTGAGAAAATAACAATAATCGCACCTCGTCTAAACGATTCCACAATCGTATAAAATATAGCTAAAGTGGCAAAATGTACATAGTTTTAGTATATACCTAAACCTAACCAGACCAATGCGGCGTGCCAAGCGCGCTTGTAGTAAATTAGAATTGGTTTTCGTAAGAAAAACGATATGATAGCATATAGTTTATGAAAAATGAATTTATTGTAAGTTAGCACAAAGATTTAATATATTTTATTATCACATAGGAATTTTACTTGATATACTAAATTTACATTAATCGCATTAAATGCGAAGTGAAATTGCACTTTAACAGGCCGAGAAGGCTGCTGTAAGCTTAAAAGGCGTAATTATATTTTTTGTTTGATAGACCGGTTTCTATGAACCCAGGATGGCCTGTTTTTTTAAACAGCCTTGTAAATTTTCGCTCTTCATTTCATGCAATGGATCAAAGAAAAACATTGATATTGTTAATCAGAACTTATTATTGAGGCCGGTCTTTTGATCTAAATTCAATATAACAAGTTCACAGAATCGCCATTAAAGTAAATTCTGATGACACATTATCTAACGGCACTAAAATATTCGGTGTCTCTTTTAATTTCAATTAGTGATAAAAAGATGGCAACGATTTTGAGACCAGTCAAATTTTGTTTAGAAAATGGTACAACAGAATCGTAAACATAAGTTAATTGATTATCATAACAACTAAACCTTTTAAATTAAACAAGCAGTAAAAACAGGCAGTAAGGATTAAAGTTCTTGGAAACACTTCAATCATCAGAAAATAGTATGGATTGTTAAGGTACTTGCACATGGTGCGAATACTCTGCGCAACTCGAGATGCGCGCTCCTGCTAATGCGTTTCCACATGTGCATCTTGCTCGACGCCGGTCGCGTTTCAGTTTGCGCAGGCTATATGCACCATTATGTTAACAAACCATGCGTGATTAAATAACAAGTAACGCCACACCAACTTCAAGGAAAGATAAAAATTGTCACTGGATAGTTTTTACAACAATAATAATGAACTAACTTTATACCGATAAGCTTCATTTGTTTAGCAAGTTTCCTCGACCTGTGTCTCAGTAACTAAAATTATACATCATTATTATGTATCTGACATTGTAATTAAAGCTTGTAGTTTGGTGTAACGCTAGTACAAAAAGAAACACTGATACGACAGGGATATACCTAGGTATATGTAAGTGAAACCGAAGACTGCATTAAAGTTTGTAGATATTTTAAACACAATGAATTCAGTATTCGATAAGAAACACTAAACATGGAAAACCATTTTAGAACAAAAGCTCATGAGTCTAACAAGAGACACATTCGACTATTGTGATATGCGCAAGCGCATTGCTCATCTCATAGGGTCATTTAGTTCAGATGAAGAGTTGCCACATCAGTGTGTAGATAGTTGGTATTAAATATTTTTCGAAGTAATGTTTCTTACCGCATACTATAATGTCGTCCTGCATAAAATTACTGTATTCATACTCTTATAGCATACAGATCTATGTAGACCTACCAGCACCTCTTATTTCAATCTTTTTTTTTTTACTCTTGTTTTCTAAAGTTCAATACAAGATAGCAGTCAGAGGATTGGTAGGCCTTCAAAATGTTTGTATGTTCATGATCGCAAATGCGGTTTTTTTAATTGTTGGATGACAGTTGTTGTGATCACTTGTCTCGAGGGATAGATATAGGTAATCACAACGAATGACCTCAGTGATCAGATCAGTGTTTGATTCCAATTTGGTGCACTTACCAAAATCGCCTAGTACCTAATTACTGTTAAGTCTTAATTTAGGCACGTCACACATGTAGGTAATAAATGTTGACATGTAGATATTATAAATCATTTCTCACCGAGTGTCATTTTTCATACAAATGGTATCATTTTCATGTTAATTGTTCTTCGTATTTTCATTTATTATATGACGACTTTTAACAAAGGAGAACATTGTTAGTTTAACTAGTTAAGTATGTTCTGTGTTGTGATCATTCTGTTATATGTAAATGAATGTCTTGTTTATAGTAATTGTATGTCTCCATTAACTGTCTATCATTTATATGTAAAATACAACTGTCCCTCCCTAATACGTTTTTAACGTTTGACTTATTTTACATTCATGCATAAAAATATGTACACAGAACCACAGACCTATACATAAGTAGACTTCACAAACGGTCTAAACTGTATGAAAACTAAGCGTGTCAACTTTTTCGTACTTAAAAGTGAAAAGAAATATCTTTATTCTGTCGGCCAACTCTATTTGTGGTGTTCTTACAACTCAGTATTGCAAAATTACCCATTTTCGGTTCAAACTGACACGTGTTGTCGCGGCACCGATTGAGCAGACTGATTTTAGCCGGACTCAATTATGACGATTGATCATAATCGTATTGGAAATATGACATGCAAGGTAGGTCGACTTGTGATGTCTACTTGGATATAGGTCTGTGCACGGAACACTAGAAATGCACATTTCTAGTGTGGTTAATGAACTATTTATGTCTCCCCACATAATTTAATAAAGTGTAATTATACATTTGATTATATTTTATGTAATTCTATGCAGCATACATTTTATTCGTGACAATGATAAATCGTGATTAGAATATTCAATGAACGTTTTTTAATGTATTTTTTTATTTTAATAATAAATTTGACAATCAGAATTTGTTTGTATAGTAATATTTTTAAAACTGGTTTAACGGTGCTTTTAAACTAGCCTAGCTAAATCAAAATTGGTATTTGTAAAAATTACTTAATTTTTTAATCTTTCAAAATTATGGCCAATTAAATAGGCATGTTTAACATGTTTCGAGCATGGGACCCGTTTTTATTTTTGTTATCTAATAACTGTAATGCTACTCTAGAAGTACGCCTCTTATTATGACCTTTCATTTCCTGATGTGTGTACTGTATTTGCTTGGTGTAATATTTGAAAAAAATTACCTATATTCTGTCCTGTTTTCTTTAGCTCTGACAGCTGCAGTAAAGAACCGCAGATCTCGTTTGCTTGGGTACGTAAGATTGTAGCTAGTAGCCTGATATACTAAGTAAAATTTTAAAAGAAAACTGTTTTCACTAAGCCTTTTAAAATGTTATTGCAGGTGTCAAAGCTAAAAAATAGGGACCGAGAATAATCATAAAAAATTGCCCTAAAAATTATTCTATGTAATATTAAAAAAACAAGCAATTTATGTAAATAAAAAACAGCTAATGTTGATGTGATAACACTTGACACTATGTTCATTTTAAACTTACAAAGTAATTTGTTATTATCAACATTTGTTTTTCTTTGAATATTTTATAAATAAATGTATGATAAAACTTATGTTTAGAATGTATAACATACTTTTAGGTGAAAAATTAAATATCCATGTTGTTGATTAGTCTTTTATGGATGTTGATTTACACCATTTACTACACAGTGATAATAAATGGTATCATAGTATTTTCAATTGATTTTACTTTGCTTAACCTTTTCATGCAAAATTGTCGAATATTATTATCTTTTAAACGTTCAACGGTACATTTTACCTGCGCTACTTGAAGAGCGCATACAACTTAAAACAATATTTAATGCAACTAAGTGATACAGCAGGTCGCTCGCTTGATGGTAAGGGTCATGATTGCCCATAACAGTTTAGTGCCAATCAGAATTTAGAACAGTTCAAAATGCTGCATGGCAACGCCATGTACTAGTCACCCTGAGATATGACATAATGTCAACCTCCCTCTCATGTTGCGGCCACACTCGACGAGTGGCGAGGGAAGTAGTCAGAGACGTAGTGTGGCTGCGATAGTCATGCTCCTCGCCTTGCCTTCCGCCACAGCAGTGGAAGTACAGTTCTTTATCCATCGTCAAATTCGATAAAATGCCATATAATCGATCATAGCGAGTACTAATCAAATGGCATTTTATCGAATTTGATGTTCACAATTGTCAAATTTGACAATCGATAAAGAACAGTACTTGCACTGCAGAATAGGTATAGAATGTGAGATGTATACAACAAGCGTAAACAGGCGCACGCACTAAGACGCGTACGTGCAGCTTTCTACATATTGATAAGTAATTTAAAACACGTTAAGTTTGTATAATGTGTATTTAAACAACCAAACACAACAATTCAGGTAGGATAATCATTGTAAATTAAGACAATTCCTCGCAACTGGCGTCGATCGTCTTGATCCGAGATCGCTGTACGTACGCGTCTCTGTGTGCGTGCGCCTGTTTACGCTCCTATGCAGCCGACTTTACACCTATTCTGTGGTGTGTGTGCATAGCGAATAATCGCGGCAACGCGAGGAACACAGTGTGGCTGCAGGTCAGTCATGTTCTTGTTTGAACAGATTACTTGCAGTATGCCAGATGCATTAGAATATGCTACATGCTACCTTTACCATATTGTTCTATAAACCAATCAGGTAGTACAGGGTCATCTTCGTAACTGTAACTCTCGTTTACCATCACTGGCATTCCAGGGCTCCATTCAAACATTATAGTCATCATTGGCAGTGTGTGTATGCTGTTCAAAGCATGATCCCCATGTGTTTTCCTTATTTCTCTTGTTAAACATCTTTTTACATACGTAAAAAAGTTGTCCAGAAAGTTAAAACATACATTTGGGTTCCAAAATTTCTGAAATTTTAAATAATTTCATATTATTATAGTAGTGATATGGGGTAAGTGTGGAAACTCATGGAAGCTCTGTGGAGCATGGGTTGAATATCTACAAAGAATTCATTTTTCAAAGAAATTTTTATTTGTTTAGTTCATGTTTTGTATATTTTTAGGGTTACGTACCCTAAGGATAAAACGGGACCCCATTACTAAGCCTACGATGTCTGTCTGTCTGTCCGTCCATCCGTTCGTCTGTCCTACCTATTAACGGCTATATCTTTCGAACCATAATAGATACGACAGTTGAAATTTTCACAGAATATGTAACGTTACGGCAGATTAACTAACCAATAATAAAAAAGTTTATAAGTAAAAACGAAAGGGGGGTCCCAATGCAACAAACTTTTTTTTTTACATATTTTTGTATTAGCTCTAATGTAAAAACGGTAATACGTACAAGCGTCAAACTTGGCATGATTATAGTACACACTAAGTATATCAACAAATAATAAATAATGGCCAAGTGCGAAACGGTGACAAATTTCTGTTCATTACTAAGTAATAACTGGTACTTTCGTTATTTAGATGACCTCATTGTTTCTTTCACCGACACGAAATGCCACGATAATTTACTAATTTTGAAGTCTGTTTTAAAACTGACTATTATTGTATTTTGTGGTGGTACGGAACCCTCAGTGCGCGAGCCCGACTTGCTTTTGGCCGGTTTATTAATTTCCTTGGCAGCACTTTTATATTTAATTTCCAGTGGATTCTCGCCCTAAGTACTCGAGTCTGCTTCCTATGATTTTTTTCGGTTTTGTCATTTTCATATTGTACAGAGTTCCTTACCAAAAATGGCATCAAAACGGTTACAGCCGAGTAGATAGTAGATATAAGAAGGTAACTCGAGAGTTTTACTTTTAATGTTAACTTAGTTTTGTCAGAACTGGTCCCAACGAGCAATAGAGCATGAGAAATGGAAAGAAATGGGAGAGACCAGCAGTCGAAACTAATAGGTTAATAAAAAAAGTTTACCGCGCCCCGGATAATAAGCATAATTATATGAGTCACTTCTTTGAAAAACTCAACATAAAAAGTTTCATCATGTCACAAACGCGAGTTGTGAATGGACTCGATTAGCACAGGATCGAGGCAGATGGAATGCAAGAGAATGGCCTATATAACAGTGGGTTAAGGAAGGCTGTAGATGAGGGTGATGAAAAAAATAAAAAAGACCCGACCTCTGGTCCCGTGACGACGGACTCATAGTCACACTGTTTTGCTACACCAGTGCTGCCTTAATAATAGTGTGACTAAATTTGACAGCTCTAAAATTATTGCCATCCTTCTCTCACATATTAAAATGAAAAGAGAGGCAGATAGTTTTAGTCCTGTCAGATTGGTTTAGTTTAGTGAGTCGTATGACAGAATCGACGCCAATGTCTTACCTGTGACATTTTTGGTAAATCCTTAACAGAGAATAGTTTTAGTTGCTCGACAATCCCATCATCATTCCGTAAGCCACAAAGTATAGAATCTATACCAACAAGAAAGGATTGGCACCACCACTTTTTTGTTTTGAATCTCCTGCAAGAATTTTTTTCTCAGTAAAAATCTTGAAAATTTGTGCTACTGCTACAACACAGCAGGTATTCTGTTTGAATGTAATCCAAACAGTTCACTAAAACACTCGACGAAAGACTAAAGCCTTTGACGAAAGAAAGTGAATTATTTCATCGAAGCACAAAGGATATTTTTAGACTGGTATTCTCATATATATTGTCTATGAGCAAGGTAAAAAAAAAAAAAAGATTACCTGAAACTTTTTTCTTGATTAGGATGTTGTATATGTCTCTGCGTTTTAAGTTCAATGAACTCTCTTGTAGACAAGTATTCTATAATAGAATCAGAGCCTTGTTCTTTGCTGGGTGGTTCAGAAACTAGTTCTTTATCACATCTGATTCCATCCATTTCTGCTCCATACACAATTGTATGTCGATTCAAATTAGTTGTGAAAACCAATGAGAACTCTTCAGTTTCATCTACAGGGACGTCTGGGTTAGGTTCCTCATTTGGTTTATCTGTAAAAAGATGCATATATTCCTAAATGTTTATAACCAAAATGTACAAGTGTCTTGAAAGTTTTATATAACCACCAAATTTTTACCTGATAGCATATATTGTTCAAACTTATAGCCCCAAGAAGTGAATAACTTCTCTTTTTCACTCATATTTTTTTTTCTGCGAATTTTGTCTTCGGTGTCTCGTGCGCAGAGATATATGTTACCTTTGTACAATATTGCTGCTATTTTCCATGGCTCCCGATTCTCATATGGTGTACACGCGACACATGTCATCAGACCACGATAACAGAAAATTTTTGCATTCTCTAACCGGCTTTCTAAACGGTAGTTCAATCTTGCTTCATTTTCAAGTAAGAACTTAAGCAAATCCGTCAGTTTTACATCCAGATCGTCTGGTTTGTGAACAGCTTTTTCGTAATGTAGGTTTAAGTCATATCGCACTTTATCTTCATGTGTTCTTCGGGCAAACTTAAGATTCTCAAGATCAATGAAACCTATTACTTTAGGCCGTTCAAACCGAGGAAAAGAACCTTTATAAATGTTGATCTCAACATGAAGTTCGGGTTGCATACTCATGCTCTAATGGGTGAGCCGATACACTTATTTTCTTTATATTTTCGTGTTTATTTTATATTATTTGATTCGTAAAGAATTCTACTTATGATTTAGCCGCAAAAATAACAGATGTTTTCGTTCTAAAAGTCCAAAGATGTTAGATTAATGTTAGATTATATATCAACTTTAACTCTTATTTTATGGCTTCTTCTTTTGTGGAGTGGAGGGAGGGACGCCACAATTTCACCAATGCTACGTTTAAACGGGGGTTTACGGGATAAACCTTCGATCACACCTTCGATAAACTGGGATAAACCATCAAACGAAGGCTTGAAAAAAAAAAAACACAACACAGTTTTTTTTGTTACATTACATTTTTTCATAACTATGGATACAAAGTCCTTTAGTCGTAATATTAAACAAGTTTTCATAGTCCAAATAGCGTCAAACAAGTCACAGTCACTGTCAGAGTCAAACTCATGACCCAATAATGTGGTGAAGGCAATGACGTAAAGAATACCAGATCTCAATGGGTGAAGGCTATATACGAGGCTTCTATGGAGTTTTGGAAATTAGAGGAAAATACATGTTTCACCTCGATAAATCGCTTATCCAAACTCGAACACTTAATAACATGACGCTCTTACATTACGATAATACGACTGCAGGAAAGTCCTGCAGTCGTATTATCGTATCTATAAAATAGTATAATATTGCTTTCTCTCTCTACGCCCATTATCCAATAACAAATGGGGCCGTGGCACAGGGCCGTGCACAGATCTACTACCCGTGGCATAATCTAAGGCCGTGGCCAATTTTTTTTTTTTAAATCAAGGATCTGTCAGTCAAAGTGCCTATTGTCAATGTCAATCAATGCCGGGCCGGATGAATGGTGGATCTTGCGTGGGACTGGGATAGTTTTATTTACATATTTGAAAATAATGCAAAATGAAGCGTGTAAAGCACCATAAAATAAAAAGGGAAAAAGCAGAGTCTTCTTCTCAGCAAAGGGTGCAAGAGGAACATGATTTGGCCTATTACATACACGATAGAGTTGAATTGATGCACCAAGTGTTTTCGATTTTAAAGTATAAAGAATTGAAAGTAATGGCACCAGAATGCGTTAGAAACCTGGCTGTTGGTGATTTGCAAGAACTGTGTACTGAAGAGGTAAAATAAATCATAAAACTGAAGCTAATTAAATCGAACAAGTCCCGTTCTTCATAAATTCAAATTATTCATAGAAGCAATTGAATGTGATTTCTTTTAAAAACCTGTAGTTACTGTTGTCCGAAGCCATCGCAAACATCGAAATGTCTACGTACGACCGAAGTTTATTATTGTGAACTCAAGAATCATACATAATTATGGTACATACAGGATTAGAAAAAACAACTATTTAAACTATGTTCCTATTGTTTGAACTACCACTTTTACAAAAAGCAACTTTAGGGTTGGTTTTTGTAAAAGTGGATCATAGGAAAAAGAACTGTTTCAATAGAAAAGCTATTTTATATTTGTAATTTCAGGGTTGGTCTTATAGTAAAATAGAAGTGGTTCATAATGATGATTACAAGTCCTTGCATTACAATTACCTCCTTTCGATTAGCACAGCAGTTCTGCATTAATAAAAGTAAAAAATCACATGACCAAATAATGAAAGCTTTTTATTATGCTATATTAAAAAAAACGAGTTTCACTAACTAATAGCTGAAACCTGAATAGTATACTCTAATCTCATATTATATACCCTGCAGTTATTAGGCATCAGCTCCAAACGACTACTGGCGATCCTTGATGGAGTGGAACCTCCATCTGACACAGAGTCATCCAGCCCTTCAACTCCTCCTGAACAGCTGGAGACCATTTCATTAGATAGCATATCCAGCGATGAAGAATTGCTTGCGTCTAACAGTAAGAAAAAAAAGGTTAGTGTTATATTTCAAAAAATAGTCTCTAATCTGTCTGATATTATTTAATAAATATTTTTAGGATTAAAAGAAAAATAATGGAACCCTTATAGAATCACTTTGTTATCTGTCTAACTTCTTTCTGTCCGACTGTGTGTAAAGACCTTTTTTCACAGTAACGTTTACAGGTAGGTATGAGTAGAAATGAATATCAAGTACTTACTAAGTTCTACTGTCATTTGGAGGTGTAAAAAATTCAATTCTAAGCATAATCAAAAGATACGGCCATTTATGTCACATATTTTGATAGCAAACTCACAAATCAACACTCATAGGGTCCCATTGATCTTGAATGATGAAATTTGGCCAGAAGCCAGTTCTCACAGCACAATTCATTCATTTGAAGAAATATTAATTGTAGTGCCTTCATATTTGTTGATAATTTGTTCATAAAATATTTTATAGCATTTACAAACCTACATATTGTACTGGAATTTTTTTGTGATGTAGACCGATGTACATAAGCACATATTTTAAACTGCATAGTTAAGTTTGTTCATCAATATTTCAAGCTTTATACTCTACTGCTAGAAGGCAATGTTTTGTGAGTTTATGTTTATATTACACATTACATTTTTATTAAGTTTGAACAGAACCCCCAATGGGCGAGCCCGACTCGCACTTAGCAGGTTTAAAAAATGCAAATAAGTAATGTGGCAAGCAAGGCATTCTCTGAAGTCCTGTAAGTAATGCACCTTGAGTTATTAGATGTTAAGCCTGCCATCTATTCATCCTGCAATGTATCCCAAGGGTATATAATTCTAATTTAAAGAATTAGATTTTTTTTAAAGTCTGACATCTATTCGTCCTGCAATGTATCCCAAGGGTATATACTTCCCATAAGTATGTAAGATATTGTTGAAACTATATTTGATGCTTTAACAATACTTCCAGCACAAACATCGACGCCGCAGTTCTAAGTCAAAATCCAAGAAAAAAGACAAGCCTAAAGATAAAGAACCCATTCCTCAGATAGATGAAATCTCTGAATTATCTAAAGCATCCCGTGCTGGTCTTACGGTGCTAGAGTTATTGGAGCTGCAGGCGAGAGCCCGGGCAATAAGGGCACAATTGCAACAGGAACAGGCTAATAGTGAGTAAAATCATACCGAATTGGCCGACAATGATATATTTTTTGTAAAACCTGCCGCTCAATCTACTCTTAAAAATACTCATGTTAAGAATTATTATTAGTAACAATTCTTAATATGAGTATTTTTAGATAACTCCGTATTCGAATCTTTTCATAGTAAAACTCGTGCTCCATCTTAGACCGCATCATCGCTTAACATCAGGCGAGTTGGCGGCCAAGCGCAAGACTATTTATAATAATTTAAAAAAAAACTGCTGAACTCAGGCTTAATTTCCTCCTAACCTAATGTCATTTAGCTGAACTCAGGCTTGATTTCATCCTAAGCTAATGTCACTAAGCTGAACTCAGGCTTGATTTTTTCCTAAGCAAACATGGTCAAGCTGGACTTAAGCTTGGCTTTCTTCTAAGCTAATATATGTCACTGAGCTGAACTCAGGTTTGATTTTTCCTAAGCCAATGTCGTCAAGCTGAACTCAGACTCGATTTCCTCCTACGCTAATGTCACAGTTAAATTTAGACTTGTTTTCCTCCTAGGCAGATGTCGGTGATGCGCGCCCAATATTTACATGGCAAACTCCCACATCTCTGATCACCAGCGTCACAGTGCAGTGCTTTAAGCTGGTTTTCCTATCACGCCAACGACCATTGTGAGAGGAAAACCAGTTTAAAGCATCACACTAAAACCTCAAGTTGTGAATCTATTTATATAAATAATTTCAGAGCAGCCTTCTGAAACGACAGCTGCAGAATCCAGTCACCATTCATCAGAAAATGAGGTGGAAATTAAAGAAGAGCCTGCAGATGTTGTCGAAATCAGCAGCGAAGATGAGAAACCTAATGTTGACCAGCTGAAAAAGAATATTGGTAAGAATAATCAACAACCACTCAAACTAGTTCAATTTACTTATTTGGGTGGGTACCCATAACTATCTATTTCTTAGTGCAGATTTGGCCTGCACTGCCAGTGCACGTTTGGTGTGTTTTGTGCATTTCTCGCATCCAGCCCACACATACCATCTAAGCTTAAAATAACAGAGCACGGCCTTGGGTTGCAAGCATTTTTAGCAGTTCCACTCCTATTTCGTCAGGTGTTGTGGTATCGAAGACTTGTTGTGGGGTTTCTTCAAGTAGTCTCGCCCTTAAACGTGGGCCGTGGGCAACCTCTCGTGAGCATGCAGCATGACTCTGTTGAGGACTCTATGTTGGCTGCACTGTTCAATAGCATAGTTGAGGTCCATATTTACATCAACGTTACGCCTTCTTCGACCATTTTCTATTTTTTTTACCCATAACTATTCAAAGTTAGTTAAAACATAAATACTTATTTAGCAAAAATTTTATGAAATCCTTGTTTGCAGCTGAAAAACCAACATCGTCAAAGGTGACCAATACTGAGCAACTAAAAGAAACAGAAAAGACACCACAAACAATCACAAAACGTGTCAATGATCTAATCATAACAGTACCCCAAGCAGTAACTACTAGAAAAATAAGGCTTAACAGGAGTAAAGTCACTAGGTCTACAGAAAATAGCTCGGGTCCTTCTTCTACCGAAACACGTAGTGCTACCATTGTAGCACCACCTGCTGCTGAGAAAACTGTAAATAACTCAAAGTACACACCACAAAATCCTGTCGAAAGTAAACCTAAGAAAAAGAAAAAAGATAAAAAGAAGAAAGCTGTGGAAAAAGATGGCAGTGATCATGATGAAATAACACTACAGTTATCTGATTCTGAAAAAATGGATTTATTGGAAGATCTGGATGAATCTAGAAAAAATTACGATAGAGTGTCATCAAGTTCAGAAGATACCGACAGTAGCAGTTCTGATTCAGAGGATGATAATATTTCTGACAAAACATCACCATTTGCCAATCCAGACACACTTCACATTGAAATTAAAGAAAAAGAACAAAATAAGCCTAAGGATACTTCTCTAGAGACACTATCTTCAGCTAACAACGCTCAAAATACACCAAAAGACACATCTGTTGAAACACCACCTCCAGTTCACAATGAGGATTACTCTATTAAAAGTATTTTAGAAATAGAAAAAAAAACTAGCAATGAATCAGAAACAATCACTAATATACAAAAACAACAACAAAATTACTGTTCTGTAAACCCAAGTCAAAACATTGACATGGACTTAATTGAAGAAAGTGAAAACATTGAAAATGGAAAAGGTCCTGAAGATAAAATTGATAACGGCCCAGAAAACCTTAGTAGTGGAGATAAAACTAATGATGATTCTAAAAAGCTTAGTCCTGGAGATAAAACGCTTGACCATGAAGTTGGCGGGATTTTGCTAAATGAAACTGCAGAATCATCTACAGAGCAAACTGCCATATTATACAAATCTTTGCATGTAAATGACAATTCTAATGAAACTCGCTCTGTAACAGTTGTTGAGAAATCTTTTGGCGAAGAAGTAAACTCTTCTAATAATGATTCCTCACCACCCAAACCTATTGTAAGTGATGAAATAGTAATGGAAGTTACTTCAATTGAAGACACACCAGTTGTAAGTGACAGAGCGACAACGTGCAACAAAAAGAAAACTCGGATAGATTCTAAAAAAAATTACGAAACAACTAAAGAAAGTGAGCAAGATTTGTCAGATGGTGAACTCTCCGATCGTCAAAGTTCGGAAGTAGAAGCGGTAGACGTACAACCCGAAGTGGTTTGTATATCTGATGAAGAAAGCCCAAAGAAAAAACCCGACAAAAAAAAGAAAAAGAAAGAAAAGAAATCCAAAAAAGAGAAAAAATCTAAGAAATCGAAATCGGATTTTTGTGAGGCTTCTGACCAAAACTTTTACAAAGATGCCAATTTAGTTTCAGATTGTAAAAGTAATGATATCAACCATTCACCTACAAATGAAACAACTACTGTTATATGCGACAATGGAACCATAGATTTAGACAGTGATGAGGTTTATGAATATTTGGAGCTTTCTGATGATTCTTCTTGTTATGAAGTCGAAGGAACTGTTCTTTCTAAAGAGCCTACTGCCGCAGAAATTAAAGCTCTATCTGCTAAAATCGATGATATTAAGCGTGAAGATGTGGTCACAGATGCACAAATTCGTGAACATGAACAAATTATAGCAGAAACAGATACTCATGAACCAGATGAAGCAAATATAGAAAATGTATCATGGAAAGATAGATATTTAGGCAGCAAGAAAGTTATAAAAGTATTAACAACTGCTCACATACTCAACGCACTCAGAAATAAAAACAAAGAATTAAAGAAAAAGATTCAACAATCTAAAATAACGGAAGAGAAACAGACACCCATTGAAGAAGATGTTCCTAAAGAAAACATTGGGTTGGAAGAAGGATCAATAGAGCAGTATAATGCTCTACAAGGATCAACTAAGTTTGTCGACCCTGTAAAAGAACCAGTTGAAGAAAATAAAGATTCTAAGGATAGCAAAGAACAAACTGAAAAGCTTGTTGAGGTTTTGGATGAAAACAATGTTACCAGAGAAATGAAGAAAGATGCTCGCCAATTGTTAAAAATGTATAGAAGATTATTAAAACATAATGACATGAACAAACAGAAAGATCCTAATAAAAAGAAAAAGAAGAAGCAAAAGAAAAAGGATAAAAATTCTCTTGAAAATAATGTTGCTGCAACAACCCTTACTAAGATTGATGATAGTTCATAATCCAAGCCAGCATGGGGCGTGCACAAATTGTCTTTCCACAGTTTTTATCCAGTTGTCAGTGGAAATAGTTCTCTTTTCCACCTTAGATTGCACGGCAACCGGGGAAAGGGATAAAATATTTCCACTTGACGTTTGTCATAGACAGCACGGACTGGGAAAAACGTGGATGAAATACTCTCCGATTAACATTAGAAAGAGAATATTTATCACAGATCTTGAAGCATACAAGTTTATCCTCATACAAACCAAATGTCGCGAGCATTTTATAATTATATTTTAAGGCAAGTAATACCCCTATTGTTTAGAAAATTACGCCGGAGATATGGTCGAAACACCAACATTGTGTTTGAATTGCCGGATAACGAATTTTAACAGCAAAATTGGGATCAAGGTATCAAAACCATGGCTCATAAATATGTTTGTGATAATCCTAAGTTGGCCTAGCTAGTGGCGGAAATAAATTTCCTACGGGCAACTTTATGTTCAGAAAATACAATGGTGGCACTTAGCTCGACTCAAAAATCACTTACGACAAACTTATTTGTATATTTTTTTAATATAATTAATAGGCTTGCGTTTGACCACCATCACGCCTGATGTTAAGCGATGATTCGGTCTACGTTAGAGTACGCTTAGTTGGCCAAATGAAGGAACTAAAAACTTTGTACTGACGGCTGTCAGTTTTGTTCAGAAAAATCAAAGTGTATATTTATTATACCAATAGGGTATAGGGGGTCCTTGAGAAAAATAGGATGATGACACACTCATTCAATTCTGTGAATTTTACAGATAAGTTGGTCCCACTGCACACTCAATTTTGGCGCGGTCGAGATTATGCTGGTTATTGTTTCTCTTATGACATTTCTAATGTGAAAGACAGATAATCTTAAGCGCGTGAGAGTAAGGCCCCTTGAAAGTATTGATGGATTGAACGAAATTACTGAAGATATCGACTGATAGCGGAAACGCTACTACCGCCGTCTATCCCCCTTGGATAAATTTATCCACCGGCGTGGCCGAGCTCTGAAGGTAGACAAAAATTACAATAGGGACAGGATTTTCTACTGCCTGTGCTAGGCCTGCAGAAGGGGAGTAACGTTTTTTGGGTGTATGTGTGTATGTTTCTGTACTTGTTATTGTAGTAGTGTCTCATAAGACGCTTGCAGATGATGCGTAGTACAAGTAGGAAGTACAAGTTGCAAGTAGCCTCTTTTACTAAGCAAAACGATGCAGAGGATAGCGACGCGTAGTAGCTTCTTGGAACTTGTACATGCTACTTGTACTACGCATCATCTGCGAGCGCCTATATTAATGCAATTAGTAAAGTAAGCATAATATAAATATATTATTATTAAATTTTGTTATTGAACCTAGTGTTTTTTTCATGATCAAATTATATTATTTATTTGTCAAAACGTGGTAGGTACTCATCTCAGAAGGAGGACTTATTCTGTGGTACTCATACATACAAAGTAACATACAGTGTCGTTCAAATGGAAACGTATCCCATGTCCTTGTCAGGTGCGGCGTACAAACACAATATAAAAGATTCTGTGGTACCTTTTATATTGTAGTTTTGTTTGTTAATGTAGTTTTTTTGTTTGTTTTTTGATTAATAGTATATTATGCAATCAGTGAACGAAGGACGGATTTAAAGCGAGGGCCATAGATTAATCACGACCAAGTGAAGGATTCTAACGACTGTCAATGATTCTAACGACTGACTGAATCACTCCCTACTTTGTACTTCCGCTACCGCTAACACTATATTAAATTTATAGTAGTGAGTAAACATAAATGAGCAACCTATACCAACAAAGAGAAAAAGCATACAAAAGAGATGTGTACTATTTGTACAAACCTTAGTACAGACGCTTCATCAAGGAATATACTACCCAACGATCTATTACTATTAAGATAATATATGGATCCTTGATAAGATACTACCGAGAGCGCTCCATGTTCATTATCAAGGATCCATAGTTCCATACTAACTTCCTTGTCATGATAGCCTTTTTTGCAGCATTGATAGTTCCATACTAACTTCCTTGTCATGATAGCCTTTATTGCAGCATTGATTACTTTCTTGATTATAAGTACAGGGGCCTTACGGACAACATCTATTGGGGCACCTAATCCGCTCA
Organism: Agriopis marginaria; assembly: GCA_932305915.1. NCBI lineage: Eukaryota > Metazoa > Arthropoda > Insecta > Lepidoptera > Geometridae > Agriopis > Agriopis marginaria. The sequence goes on from OW029918.1 coordinate 10,746,054, forward strand.
GTTCGGCTCAGTTGGAAAATCACGCGACCACAAACCGCATCTGGGCGCGATAAGGTTCACGTTCGCGTGATTTTCCAACTGAGCGGATTAGGTGCCGCAATAGCTGTTGTCCGTAAGGCCCAAGACATAATAGAACGCCATAACGCCATCTCTTGACGAGTAGCAAGATCATTATTACATCGATTATAATTATCACTCCTCTATATTTTGTTAGGCTATGTTATTGACAGTGACATTTTGTAACTCTTGACTTGATGTATTTAAACCGTATGAGATGACGTCGTGTTTTTCGGTTGCGGTTTGAATTCTGTTATTTAATTTACGAAGTGTTGTGTGCGTTTTTGTAATATAATTTTGTATGATATAATATATAAAATGAATTCTTTTCATAAATGTAGATTGTGTTTAAAACTTGGTGATTTCTGTTCAATATTTGAGCAGGATGATTCAATAAAACTATCTGAAATGGTTATGGGATTTAGCAACATCCAAGTAAGAGTGAAATGTTGTGTTTATTACAATGGTTTATTATGTGTAAAGGTTTCCGTTTACGTGTTAATTCTTTTTTGAAACGTATGTCTTGATCGTCGTTTTTTTATTACGTTAAGTCTAGCATCTTCAGTTATACTGTAGGTAGTGTCTATTTTTTCAGATCTACGAAGGTGACGGGTTGTCTGACCGAGTTTGTGCATCTTGCATAGAGAATCTAAGCACAGCATACTTGTTTAAACAGCAGTGTGAAAGAATTGACAGTCTCCTTAGAAATGCTCCAGGTATTTCAAAATTCAACCTTTTGGTATGGCCTTATTTTGAAGTAAATGTGTGTAATCATTTTCTTTCCCACCATAGATACAGATCTTATCAAACCTGCAGTGGCTAACTACCATGATTTGTTCAACAAAGAATTCCACATGCATGCAGAATACGATGAAAGTTCTGTGGAAGGCGATAATGACCAGAATTGTGTGAGAGATACGCATACAGACAACCTCTCTGGATTGAACAATAATCTAATGACTGGTCATGAAATAAGCGATGAGACAGACAGTGACATGGATTCTGTGAAGTGTGTGTGCTGCAATCAATCATACAGCACTGTTGGTGCTCACACATGCCAAATACAATGCACAATTGAGCACAATCAGCTGCAGCGATCAAGCAGCAACGAAACTCTCGTAGCATCTGATTTATCTCCCATCATACACTCCATGAGACCAGTTCCTCCCGTCCCGGAACGGCCAATCGCTGTAAGTGTTTCTTGCTTACTTTGTGACAACAAGTTTCACCAGTATGATGACTACGTAATTCACTTAAATAAGTGTACCACCAATGTAAAATTGCACCACTTTGTGTGCCCAGTGTGTCATGAAATGTTCTCTAACAAATTGGATTATTTGGATCATCTAAAAATTGCACATTTCAAGTCAGCATTGGTTGAATCTGGCACAGACTGTGTAGACGCTGTTCCGATAATAGAGAAAACCAGGAGACCTAAAGCTGTAAGGCGTCAAATAGGTTGGTCTGTTGAAGATATTTATCAAGAGATTGACTGTAAAAGAATTGATGAGAAACGCTCGGAGGCTTCCAGTCCATCAAACGCTTTCTTTGAGAAAGAGACACCTACATCGAGTCCACTTAAGAATTTCTTTTCGAAATTAGGGAATGAGTGAGTGCACATTAGAATGTTAGCATGTTTGGGATTCTACAATGCTACTCTGTCACTAACAATTCTTTCTAAAAGCTTATAAATTTCATGCTTATTCACTGCGGTGTAAAGAATGTTCTCTGTCAAAGTGCATCAAAACTATTATGCTTATGGGAAATCTTGAAAATTTACTAGTACAAATTAGTTATAAATTATAAAGTGCATCATTATAATCAACCTACCTTAGTCCAGTGCTGGGCATTGGTTTACCCCAAAGACACCACTCAACCTGATCTCCAGCTTTTTGCTTCCAATACTATATAATTGTTAATTATGTACATATTTTCTCAAAAATAATGTAAAACATAATGTAACGTCATGTAATATGTTGTATACATATTGAAATAAACCATATTTTTTCATTAAACTTTTTCTACTTCTGTAAATTTTTTATTGCATAATAAACAGGAGTTCCAGTCGGCAAAGCACCCCCAAGAGAGTAAGCTTCCGTAAGTTCATTGAAAATGGAAAGGCCAAGACTGCTGTGTATTTACCGTTTCAAAAGTACATACAGAATTACAAGCAGAAGAAAAAGGCTAATGGATACAGTCCTATCCAAAGTAAGATGCAGATCACTACTAAAGTGAGGGCAAGCTTGCCTGCCGAAGTTATATCAGGTATGTGTAATTGTAAAAGTTCATTATAACGGGTCACATAGGTACAGTAGTTACGCCACTGCCTCGTAGATACAATTTAGGTACCTTCAAGCTGCGAGATAATGGGTTTCGTTTAAGCAAGGATGCTCCAATTGCTCCATCATAGAGTGCATCACATAACATGTTGGCTTCGCTCTAAGCACAGTAAGCATTAGAATAAAATAAAATTCAACATCACATAAGATGGATTCAAACACAAGCTTATTTATGAATACAAGTACAAAGGTGGTTCTCTCCTGTTCCAGACAGTGATTATAATTCTCCCAGCGGCACTTCTGAAGAGTCGTGGCGGTTGAAGCAGAACTTGATATGTGCATGCGACAAGAAAGTGTTCATGCTGTCAGAGTTTATTCATGTAAGTCTGACTAATTATTCTTGTCATAAAGATAGTTTTATAAGAAACTAGCAACACACCTCAGCTTCGCACGAAAAAATATATAATTATAGCCTATGTCACCCGGGGATAGCGTAGCTTTCCAACAGTGAAAAAATGTTTCAAATTGGTTCAGTAGTTTCGGAACCTATTGAATGCAAATATTTTTTCATCACAAAATCTGTATTGCTTTAAACAGCTAGCCGTAAGCCCCCAGTACTTTAAAGGCTTATCAATTATGGAATAAATCCATCAGCTCTGCACTTTATTGCCATACCCAATCAGGGCCATTATGTGACGCCTACCTTAAACATGCTACCTAAGATCTGTAAGTGAATTTCATAATATACAATAAATTATTGAGTATAAAAGCTTTTTAGTACCAAGTATAACAAAGAGCAAGTAAGATGGGAAGATGAAATTAAAAAAGTGGCTAAAAGAGACATGAATGGAAGTCCCAGGAAGAGGCCTATGCCGGAAGGGAAGCTGGAAAGAATACAGCGGAGCCGATGTCAATAACTAATTAATAATATTATAAAAGTCTGACATCTAAAATATTTATATAATAATTAATTAATTTTACAGTAAAATAGATAATTAACATCATTGCAAGATGAGAAGCAAGAAACTTGACCAGTGTAGAAGGCTATAAAATAATAAATAAAGATATTTTTATTTAGGATCGTGACAGAATTACAGCCATGATAAACGAACTGGGCGGAGTGGTCGCTGAGAATACTAAGATGGAGATGATGGCGACCCACTTCATATCTGCGCTACCGAACGACACCTTCACAGGGATGATGGTGTGTGCACTCGCTACAGGAAAATGGCTGCTGACCATCAACTTTGTGTACGACAGCTTCAGATGCAAGAAATTCCTGCAGGTAATAAATAGGCATAATGACTCATCATCATCAGCCAGAAAACTTCCACTGTTGAACATAGGCCTCCCCCTTTAACCTCCACATTGAACGACAGCCTGCCTTTTGCATCCACTGAATGCCCGCGACTTTCACAATGTCGTCGGTCCATCTAGTGGGAGGCCTATGCTACGTTGGTTCGTGGTCTCCACTCCAGAACCTTTATTCCCCATAATGGCAGGCATAATGACTAATATTTTTTTATTACCTCATAAAAAAGCTGATCATAAATAGAGCCCATCAACAAAAACAAAATTAAAATTAGTTCAAAAATAAATAAGTTATAAGTATTTTAATTTCATGCTAGACAGAGAACGCACTATACTGAGTTATGACGTCACATCTCAGGTTCTCCATACAAATGCTATACTAACCCACGCTTTGCGAGAAAGGAACAGAGTATCCCCTCTCTATCCCCACCTAAAACTTTCGTAAACGCTCGTATCTTGGAGATTTATCAGCCAATTTAATAAATTTTTCAGCATGTAATGTATTTAGTTATATCATTTTATTAGTAACTAGTAGGCCGCCCCTGCTTCGCACGGGTGAAGCCGGGATATATAGCCTATGTCAACCGGGGATAGTGCAGCATCCCAACAGTGAAAGAATTTTTCAAATCGGTTCAGTAGTTTCGGAGCCTATTCAATGCAAACAAACAATCAAATCTTTCCTCTTTATAATATTAGTATAGACTAGCAACGCACCCCGGCTTCGCACGGGTGTAAGTCTTATTTTTTTACACCTTGCGTTACATTATTGGAGTTTTAGTAAGGTACCCTGTTTTTTTTTTTTTTATATAGCCTATGTCACCCAGGGATAGTGTAGCTTCCCAGCAGTGTAAGAATTTTTCAAATCGGTTTAGTAGTTTCGGAGCCTATTCAATGCAAACAAACATACAAACAGTCAATCAAATATTTCCTCTTTATAATATTAGTATAGATAAATGAAACATTTAGACACATTCTATTACGAATGACATGAGTAATAGAATGTGTATATGTCTTCTCTACTATAATATTATAAAGAGGAAAGATTTGATTGTTTGTTTGTTTGTTTGTTTGCATTGAATAGGCTCCGAAACTACTGAACCGATTTGTAAAATTCTTCCACTGTTGGGAAGCTACGCTATCCCCGGGTGACATAGGCTATAATCTATACCCGTGCGAAGCTGGGGCGGACTGCTAGTATACTATAAATATATGTATATAAATACACATTGTATATGTCTTCTCTAGGATAGATATTCGTATGCGGGTAAGTAGCCCGGCTGCAGTTTCGCATCCTCAGTTCATAATGACATCATATTTCCCTAGGAATACTTATACGAATGGATGAAGCACCCCAAGATCCTCGAGATCGACAGTACGAGCGTGGAGGTGGCGCGCGCGGCTGCGTACTGGCACCTCGAACTGGCGGTGCCGGACGCGCGGCTGCCGTTCGAGGGAAAACAAGTGGTGCTCATCATGAAGAAGAAGTATAGACAATACTACCACATGATCTTCAAGACGCTCAAGGCAAAGCCTGTCACTTATGATCCCAGGTAAAAAAAAACATAGACCCTTTTTGGCCATTGGAATTAGAATACAAATCGGATTTAATTGCTATGTTGAATGTTGTCTTCTATAACTTATGTATACACAACTTAATGATATATGGGTAAGTTTAGATAATATTGCCAAAAATCAGAAGAAAAATTTAATTTTTTCATAAATATGTAAAATTTGTCCAACTTTGACGAGCGGGAACGGGTGGTCCAAAAAATGTGCGTTTAGTTTGCGTTTCATGCAATGCAGAATTGATTCCCGTACAACTCTTACATGAACCATGTTTCGATATTGTGAGTCCTTTACGAGATATTATCGTAAAACCTCAAAAACACCCCTTCTGGGGGTACATTTTCACCCCACTACTTATGCACAACTCCCCGAAGGAGGAAAACTTATGGTAGTCATATTGGGCTACAAATGAAGCCATTAAAACAATAAAACCTTTTGTAGCAATTAAATCCGATTCGTAAATTTTTTTGGTCTTATTCTAATGGCCTATTTTACAGTATCTGTACCTTTCTACAAGCTTCTATTTAACTTGCCTTGTTATGTTTGGGTAATATCTTGCAACTGAATTTTAAAACGGTTATCCCCAACAGATTGATCTGAAATTTATGCGTGTTTAGTTTTAATGACAATGCATGGTTAGCTAAATAACGTCACGTTATTTTATACGCGAATTTAGCTTAATGCTATTTTGTCCGGAACGCAATCCTCGCGTAAAGTATTACTGTAGTTGGGAAGGCGTGAGAGAGATATAGAATACTTTTAGCCCGAAAAAATGTACGATTCCGGAATCGCTGCGGGGGAAACTGATACCTAATTGCTAGTGGTCAGATAGCCCGTTGGTCCAGTTCGTAGTGAACCTACCTTCTGAGCTTGGGGGCGTGGGTTCGATTCCCACCTAGGGCAAACATACATGTGATGAACATTTGTGTTTGTTCTATATCTGGATGTAAATATCTATTTAAGTATGTATTTAAGACTATAATTTTATGTCAGTCTCTGGCAGCCATATCACAAGCTTTGCTTAGTTTGGGGTCAGAAGTTTGAGTGAATCGGTTCCTTCTAGGCAAGCGTGCTCCAACGTAGACCGCATCATCGCTTAACATCAGGCGTGATGGTGGTCAAACGCAAGCCTATTATTTATAAATAAAAAAATGACCGTGTGTGAAAAATGTCCCGAATATTTATTTATTTTATTTATTTAGTTCTGATGTATTGATGAACTTTTCCAGAACCCCTGGCAGTTGCTGCACCGCGGACTACTGCTTTGTGGACATGAAAGTGATCGAGCGAGTGAAGCTGCGATTTTTCGGCCGCCACAATGTGCCTGTATTTCCCTACCAGTACATTCTGGTATACCTACTGAAGAGGGGCCGGGTTGAAGACGAGCACAAGTACTTGCTGCAAGACTGTAAGATGTACGCGATGGATAACAATTATTTGCTCAACAATACCTGCTAGAAGACATGTTTTTGCTAAGTTTGTAATCTAACTTAAAAGGCTACCGGACTGATTGTTTTTTAAATTCTTATAAATAAAAGGCTATATATATTTATGTATGTTCCCTATGGACTCCAAAACGGCTAGACTGATTTTGACGGGACTTTCACTGGCAGATAGCTGATGATATAAGGAGTAATCCACGCGATTAAAACCGCAGAGAGCAGCGTTTTGTCTTGTCTCATAAAAAATTAAAAAAGCTGAAATGAAAGCTGAAGCTGATAAATAGAGTCAAACATCGAATACAAAATTTAAAAGTGTTCAAATTAAGTATATAATAATTTTAATGTCTTGCTAGACAGAGAGCGCACTTTACATACGAAAGACGTCACCTGTAGGTACGCCATAACGGGACAGAGCATCCCTTCCTAACCCAAACAAAAACATTTAACACTTGTATCTCAGAACTTTATTACCTTATTTAAATATTTGCTTCAGTATATGTATTACATTTATTTTTAACTGAGCCTGTTATTTTTAACAAATCAAAACACCTGTCCGATAGCCTATTGTTTGAATCTTGGTGTAATAATATTCTGCCAGGTATAGTGTTCCGAGACAAAAATGTTCCCAATGTATCGCACTGGGTTGTTTCCATTTGTTCTACCAATAGTACAAGTAGGAAACATATTTCCTGTTTGTTCTATTGGTGCCAGCTGTTTAATGTTTATTTTACCAATAGAACAAGTAGGAAAAATAATTACTGTTTGTTCTACTTGTGGAGCATCACAGTAGAACAGATGGTACTACTGGCTGTGGTGAGTGATCACGGGTCGCGTCGCCAGGGGGAAAACCTCTTCATGCAGGGCCGTTCCTTATGTGGGTAAAACGCACCTACTATGTCATCGATGCCATGATTAGTTCATAAATTTTAGTTTGAGACCTAACTTGCAATAGGACAGTGACGTAGATGGGAGTCATCATGATCCAAGAAAACAAGGTCTAGCGCTCTGGGAGTTGTCCTGCAATGACGTCACTGTCCAGTTGCCACTTTATTGTAACAAACACAGATACTGGGAAACAATTTATTTAATAATCTATTAAATAAAATCCAAAAAGCATTTCAAATGTCATTTGGTTTGTCCACTCAAGCAAATCAATTCAAGTTAAGCACGAATTTAATATATTGAACATAATTTCATCAAAACCACATTGATTTATTGGATTTCCCCATGTAATATACGGATATTGGAGAGTTATAATGTCACGCTACTGTTAACACAGAAAATCTGCTGTTTCATGGTGTATCGTCATCTCTCTCGAAACTGTTTTAAATTACTTATTCTGCTCTTGCTTATGCACGTGTACGTGTATCCATGACATTGGTGTCATCATTGCGGGACGCCCACGTGTTTTTTTTTTCTCGGAACGCTATACCTGGCGGAGTATATTATTATACCATGGGTGTCATCTCCCGAAACGCTAGACTTTGTTTTTTTTGAGTAATTTTTAGAATGAGGATCTGTCAACATTTTTATTTGACTACCAACCTTTCACCCTACCTCCATATTCTATGTATATATAACACATTCCCTGTGTACATTAGAACAGAAAATCTATACTTTATACATGAAAAAACATACTGCAATACTGGCAACCCTTACCAAAGTCACAGCCTCATTGTTCGTACGAGTATGCCGACAAAACTGGTTTTAAACTTGTCTGAGCTCGTGCCCCATGTCCAGAATCATCCAAAAATGCACCATATTTATAGCGTCCACAGAGAATATGTTATGGTGTGAGGTGAAATTTTGGCAGGAATAGGATTCTTATTGTTTTAATAGAAGAGGAAAGTAAGAAGGATGGCTTTAATGACTGACCTAAACCTTAGTACAGTCCCAATTTTTTAAACTATTAGACTTTTAGATGTTTATGAAAACTGTTTATTATTGAGCAAAGTCTTCCAGATAACTTCTATGTTTTAAGTATGTACTAAAGGTCTGGCCACACCAAACCCAGTCGTAGTCCATGTGGACTAGTGATGTATGTGAAAGGTGTCACACTGCATGCGGTAAGAAGAACTGCTTAGAATTATAGTTGACCAATGACCAATTACCAATTATGACCAATTTACTGAACTAATTATTATATACATAGACAAATAATATCTATAGTTTCTCATGTAATGTGAAAATCTGAATAAAAATCTTTTTAGGAAATAAACGTATTAAACCACAAGAATGCATTGTGACACCTTTCATATAATTTCAGACATCACTTGTCCACATGCACTGCAACTGGAATAAGTGTGGCCAAGACCTTAATCAGATTTAATATCATAGGTATAATTATATTTTTTGCACATATAGATAAAGTGGGCATTCTCCATGATGTGGTCCTGAAAAAGAGCGGGTAATAAAATTTTTGAGCTCAAAATGTTTTGTCAGCTATTTAGCTATTTAGTAAATAGTTGACCAATCATAAAAACAGTAACGAAATCGATAAACAAATTAAGCATTGAGAATCCCACTTTTGTTTCTATGTCCAGCTTTTCAAATAGTGTTTATTCAAAGGACTATATTTTATACTTTGACGTATTTCTAATACTGAGTCATTTGAAGCTGTGAAATCATTCCGTCGCTGACTCATTGCATAGACTTCGGCAAAACGGTGAGATTTATTAGTTCGGTCGGTGTATGCGCGTAAAATTTTGACAGCTCCAAGTGACTCATTATTAGAGTTAATAGTCTAAGCTTCGGGCGTCTTCTATCTCGCTCGCGCATTTCAACATTTTTGTAGATATAAAATGATTGAATGTACTTATGTGAAACTAAAGGTGCATCTAGACCAGCGTTGACAGATATTTTTTTGCCATGTCGGGATTTTGGAAGTTTTTGAGTGAAAAAAGCGGGATTCTGTCGTCAAAGCAAAGTAAAAAAAAACCTATATAATCATAAGTCCACAACCGTACCATGGTAAATATCCCGTTAATAATCATTTAACTTTAATCAGAAGTTTTTAAATATTATTTTTTTATTTGACTTCAAATTATGTTTATGTGACAATAGATAGCAAAAATAGCCATAGACAATGTATTTTAATAAAAATTTGATATTCTAAATCAGATTTACACTATCGTTAAATACTTGAGTCTTATTTGCCTTCTGAATAAAAAATATAAAAAAACACCCACCCACGCTTCCTCAGCACTCTGCACGGCGCACGCACGGTCGGTCGGTCGAGTTATCCCCGAAAAGCGGGACATTTAATTTTGATTTCAAAATCGGGACGTCCCGCCAAAATCGGGCATCTGGCAATACTGATCTAGACATCGCGAGGCATGCGCTGTGAATGGTTCGTCACGTAAGCCTCAGGCTGTGGGCGGGTGCTTCACTGTGAGCATTCGCTACATACACACGTCGTGAGTGCGAGCCGTGCGTTGCGTGTGGACGAATGTTTTTAGGTTAAGTGCGCAAGTCTCACCCGATAGAAAAATGAAATAAAACAAATTTTTTTGGTCAAAAGTCAAACAACAAGTCAGTTCACGCAAGAGCGATGCAAGCTTCTTTTTTATTGTAGCTCTTTATGTTTGTTGTTTTTGGGCTTGAGCATGTGCCGTCCGGAAAAAGGGCGAGGCAATCGTGACGAACAGTTTGCGACGCATGCCTCGCGATGCACCCCGAAAAAATAAATAGAATGAAAACATCAACATCACATTATTAAAAATCAATTTCTAATAAAACTATTACTAATAACTAATATAAACTAATACTATTCAGATATTAATTGAAAACTCGTTTGAATAAAAAAAAATAACATGTATAACGTAATGTTATTTTCATTATTCGTACTGCTTAGATTTCACATTTCAACATTTTTGAAGGTCTAAAATGATTGTTAATGTACTTATAAATTCAATTATTTTATATCTTCATATTGTTGAAATGCTCCGAACAGTTCGCGTCGCATGCCTCGCGATGTCTGGATGCACCCCGAAAAAATAAATAGTATGTTCACATTAAAAATCAATTTCTAGTACAATTATTCTAGTACTAGATATTGATTGAAAACTTGTTTGAATAAAAAAAAATACTGAACATGCGTAACGTAATGTTATTTTTCTTTATTGGTACTGCTTAGATTTCACATTTCAACAATGAATGTACTTATTCAATTATTTTATATTTTCAAATTGTTGAAATGCTTGAGTAAAATAGAGTATGCACAAAGCATAGGCGTATTAAATGTATCTTTTAAACATAAGTAGCGTTATAAATAAACGCAGAAATGTATATAATATCCTAGAAATAGTTTCTCCGTGTTTTTGTCTTTTTCGCCCTTTCAAATTATGAACTCATTTGAAAAAGACAAAAAATGGAGTAACTACTTCAAGGCTTCTCCGCGTTTATTAATAAGGGCGTAGTATTATAGCAATGCATTTATTATTGGTATTGGTGATGAAAGCAATTTTTTACTAAAACAATTATAGTCTAACCCCCCTATTATTAAACGTAGAGTAGCCTCGGAATAGTTACACCGCCTTTTGTCTCTTTCGATCGAGTTCAAAATTTGAAAGAGAGAAAAAGACAAAACACGGCGTAACTATTCAAAGACTACTCCACGTTTATTAATAAGGGGGTAAGAGCCCACGACACTAAACCTAGTACGATAAGACTACATTGCAGCACTGCATTTTCGTATAGTCCTACCCCTCACCTGTTTCGAGGAACAAACGAAACTTGGTAGGCTTATAATACGTAGAAGTCGTATTTTTCTTTTTATTAAAAAAATAATATTAAAATTGCTTCGCCTGGTTTTTTGCATTGCAGCATCGCCATTTCGTCTTATCGTACTAGGTTTAGTGTCGTGGGCTCTCTTACCATTATGACTTATTAATATTTAGATAAATCGTAAATGCCATATTATTTAAAAGAAATGATATACGACATGTTCGAGTTTTAAGTTATTATGAATAATATATTTTATCATTTTAAATACAGTGTTCTTATTTACATTCTCAATTCTCTGCGTGGAGTGTGTTGGACTCTCCGCGTGGCTGGTTGGAGCCTGGGCTGCAGGTGGTTTCTGTGCACCTCTCTCTGATCATCATGCCGTTGCTGCTCGCACTGACGGATCTCGGCCATTTGCTGAATTTTTAGTTTCATTCTTATCTGATAAAAATATATAATTGTATATCATCATAATCAGCCTTTTATCAGTCCACTGCTGGACTTTTAGCCTACCCTCGAAAGGGGGATTGGGCCATATCCACCACGCTGGCCCAGCAGGCCTAGCACGGGCCGTGGACATATTGTCTTTCCACCGTTTTTATCCCGCGAGAAAAAGACAAACGTATCCATATTCTAGCTTTGTCGCATCTAGGCGTGGGTAAAAACGGTGGAAAGACAATTTATCCACAGCCCATGCTAGGCCTGCAGTGCGGGTTGGTGGATTCACATACGCCATTGAATTCCTTCTCCTTACGTACCTATGCAGGTTTCCTTCACCGAAAAGTGGTATTAGTGGTAGTGTATGGTAAGCCGTGGTAGGCCATTTGGGAGACCGCTAGACTTGAAGCGTAATTGTATATACATGACCAGAATGTTGAATACTCAGTTTCGAGAAGAGAGTGAAAGTGTGAGGACATGAAGGCCCAATGAAGACAAAGCGGCTTCGCAGTGTACAAGTGGCCGTGGAAAGCAATTTTTTAAGCTAGGTCAAAATTATACCTTACTAGCGGCCCGCCCGCCCGGTTTCGCACGGGTGTAATTTACGTGCGAAGCCGAGGCGGGTCGCTAGTTATACATATAAACCTTCCTCTTGAATCACTCGTATCTATTTTAAAAAAACCGCTTCAAAATCCGTTGCGTAGTTTTAAAGATTTAAGCATACATAGGGACGGACAGACAGCGACAGCGACTGGACTCGCTCCGTTAGCGAGTAGTACACGCCGCGAATTACACTCCGAGACAGGCGAGTCTACAGCTTCCGCGTCCCGTGCACCAGCAGGAGGAGTGGGGACTCCACTCCCGTGTGTTGAGACCCCCGCCTGACTAGGCCAACGCACCGCGGAAGCACACACCGACGCACACACGAGCTCCTGTGGCCCCGCCTCCGCGCGCCAGTCGGCCGCGTTGAGAGCGGGGCTGCCGAAAGGGGCTACTAGTTGCGAGATGGGCAGGGCCGACGTACCCGACGGGTCAAGCGGCCACCGGCGGACGCGCATCGGCTGGCTAGGTGTACTCGCGTAGTACACCAGTTGAGCGGTCGACGAATTCCGGGAGACCTCTGCTGCTGCTGCTGCTACAGTCGACAGTTGATAAATGAACGTAAGACCACGTGAATTTGAAGAAAACTCTTCGCTTCGCATCGCTCCGCGCGCTGCCAGTTTCCGCACGTACCGTCTGTCGCCGATCGTGCTAGATGGGCTTTTCCGGTTTCAGGCCGGAATTCCACCCGTCTGGCACTGCATCGCCGGCGGTACACCTGCGGTCTGTGCTGCGCGCAAACTTTTCTATCGGAACCAGAATAACCATATCGGCGCGAGGAAGAAGCGATGGCCCCGCACCACTTCCCCCCCGACAACACCAATGCCACCGTCGTCGCCGAGCGCCCGTTCGCGGCCCTATGTGGACAGCGGCGCCCGCACGACACACTCGCGCAGCGCTCCGCCGCGTGACTACGCCTCGCCGAACCTGCGACAGGATACACGCCTGCGGAGTTGTTATTCCGTGGGCGAGGTATCCCCCTCCAGGCGCACGGCAGGCGGTCCACGCCGCGCAGCGCGCGCCACCATCGAACCGAACAGGAGCATCGCCGACACCGTCGCGACACTCAGTTACCGCCAGACATCCGACCGGAAGAGTCGCGCACAAGAGCGCCGCTCACCGGTCGCGCCTAATCCACCGGGTTGGCCGCCTCATTGCGCCACCCGTTTACCATCAAGACCTACGCACGCACCGGACCGGCGCGTGCATCCACATCGGACCAGCCCCGCGCCAGCGGCGTCCTCGCGCTGCCGAGCGCGGGACCGTACAACAAGGGACCCATGAAGAGCAGATCCCAAACACTGCTCAAACAGGCGCGTGTCTCGTGTGTACCGGGCCCGTCCCCCCGCGCTTCCCGCCGCCCGTCCGTCACGGTTGGGGCCGTGACCGACCTGGCCGCCGGAGCCGGCCCGGATGGGTACTGTGGAAAGCGAGCCGCTCAAGCTGAAAGGGTGGGGTTCTTCGTGCAACCGACACGCGGCTAGCGGAGGACTCCAAGCGCCCCCCCCCTACCGGTCAGTGTCACGTTCTGCGAAGACCAGCCGGTAGTCATCGGGCAAACCTTCCCACCTGATGGAACCTAGCCCGGCGGGTCTCCCGAGCGTAAGCGGGAACGCCGGTGCTGAAACATGGACCTACAGCGCGGCGACGACCCCTGCCGACTAGAGCCACGCCTAGCGAAGACCGGACGACAGCGGCGCCTGCCGCGCACCACCAAGACTACCGCCGACTGCGACTCGTCGCATCGGCCCATTCCTACCTCGACTGTGGACGGCTGTGCCGGTTGGAGCGTCGCAACATTACCGCGTATGGCCGCCGGCACACCACCACCATTTTAACCCTGCCCTGCGCGCCCGCCCCGCGCCACCGCGCCCGGCGGGAAGCCAGGGCCACCATCTACCACTGCCCGGACTCCGGGCCATCACACTGCAGCCGCGGCCCACACCGCCGCAGCAGTGCCCGGCGCTTGCGGCCCCGCCCGTGAAAACGGGCGCAGACGACGCAGCGCCACCTACCGCGCGCAGGGACGCCTAGAGGGAGACCTCCGCTATCGCCGTCTCGCTCCAACCGGAGCGAGCTGTGATTGGGCGTCGCGCCCCCGACGGCGCGCGGTAGCACCGTAGAAGGGTCGCTTGAGTTCGCTCGCACCCTTCCGCCGGACCACAGAGGGTGTTCGAGGCGCCGCAAGGCACTCGCACCCTCGAAGATTATTTCCCTGGGGCCAGTGTGCCCCAGAGCCCAGCCACGGCAAGAAGACACGTCTTGAAGCCGCATCCTGCCTCGTCCAACATTGGCCGAGGAGAAGAACCCACGACAGCGACTTTGTTTTATACTATGTAGTGATAGTGATTTGCTCATTTCAAGTGTAACCGCGCGCGACATTTCGTTTACTAAATCCTGTTTGGACCTCAAGATACAGGCTTAGCTTAGTTTGAGGCCCTCAGGCAATTGTTTCTTTGTATAGTTATGTTTATGCGAAATAAATAATTTTGTATTTTGTAAATAGTAACCGCGAAACGCTTTAAGACAATTTTAAATTTACTGTACACTAGAAAGAGTTGTATTTGGCAACTTTGTAAACTCTCTTGTCCTGTTGTTGTTGGGCCTTATTGCTTACATCCAGAGGATGGGTACTGTTTTTTTCAACAGATGTTGGGGTTTCATACAGTCTTGTCAAGAAAAAAAAAATACAATGACAAGTTGCTTATGGCTCTTAGTTTTCCCGGACAAAAAATATGATTCACCAATTCATGGTTAACTTCCCAGATTTCATCAGAATCGGTAGAAACTGTTTTTTTGCCATAATATATTCCTCAGAATGAAGAGCATCACAACATAGCAGCTAGTGGACGAAACAAAAAGAGACTCGATGGTCTTTGTCCAGAAGGAACATGCTCAGAATCTCCGTTACCTAAAAGGAACATGTTTACAGATTTCATGCAGCACTGCAAGATTTACCTGCTATAATAGGTACTCAAGACTAAAATAATATAATTATCAATTTAAAAAACAGACTTCAAAATTAGTATCAAATACGCAATTTCGTTTACTTGGACGACATATTTTAACCAGTTATTTTCATTTAAAACCAAACTACTAAACCGATTTTGATGAAATTTCTATAGGACCAATCTATGTCCTACCAAATTCTGTCTATATCCTTTCATATAAAAAAGAATTTTCCTAATCGGTTCATAAATGACAGGGTTCTGAGGAAACAAATATTAAAAATAAAACTAATTTGATAACACCTTCCTTTTTTGAAGTCGGTTAAACATGTCACGTCCGTGCAAACCTAGAATTCGCGCGGCGGATTCCGCGGATTTGAAATCTTGGCTGCCCTATGCCTATGGAAGGTTGCCGCTCCCGACTAGGCAACGCACGAAAATAACAACGAGTCTGAATGATAAATCTATCTCAAGCAGTCTTTAGAATTTAATTTGTGAGTAACAATGAATTCACAAATCTTTTGCCTGGCCTCGGCAAACTTCTACTTAAAACTCGGCTTCACGGAGGGCGCGACTACTAAAAAAACCTCACCAAGTTTTGCTGCCAAGGCCCCGGCCTACTCGACCTATATTTCCCTATAGGGAAATCCGCCCCTGGGTAGAATAAGAATTTGTATGTATACCTTTGTATAAAATATCCAACATACAAGTGTGGCTAGTATAGTCAGTGCCATACCCCAGATTTGTTCAGTATTGGGAAACATATCATCGTCAGGATGGCCATTCTTTTCGGGTTCATCACAATTACAAAACGATACTATAAAGAGAAACATTTTATCATTACTTGTACAAAAAACTTACTGCAAATTTTTGTGACAAATTCGAAATGCCAAAAATAAAATTGCACAGATGCAAAAAACTTGAAAACTAATTCATAAATATTTTTTTTACATAAAAGACTGTTATCGTGGAAGTTTTTATTCTATTTCTTGAATAGAAAATCCATAACAGTCATCTGACAAAGAGAATGTATTATAAAAAAAATACTGGCACAGATCAGGGGCTTTACGGACAACTGCTATTGCGGTACCTAATCCCCTCAGTTGGAAAATCTGGGCGCGATAAGGTTCACGTTCGCGTGATTTTCTACTGAGCGGATTAGGTGCCGCAATAGCTGTTGTCCGCCAGGCCCGCTAGGAGTAATAGTGTTCCGTGCGCCAGGCCCCCGCTAGGAGTAATAATGTTCCTTGGCACAGACTGGCTGGACGAAGTACGAATTATTTCTACATAAAATACGTATCGAAATCCAATCGAAATCCATACAAATATTATTTCGAAATTCAAAATTTGTATATAATTCGATACGTATTTTACGTCTTAGATATTTTATCTTACTTCGCGCACTGTGAATACTAACTAGCAGTCTGTGACAGGCAAAAAAATCATACAAAAAATAATTGTGATTTTTAGAAAATTGGTTTACATTTTGGTTGGTAAGTTTGGTATTGGTCAATGAATAAAGATATAAACATTGTTTTTTGCTTCTTTTACATCATCTAGGTATGTTTTAAACTCACTCTGAGCTTGTAAACCTTAGAGTAATAAGTAAATAAATAAAAAAATCAGACATCGTCAAGTGTTTTATTAAACTTAATAGTTAAACATCTAACTTCATCTAAGACTTAAACATGAAAGTTATGAAATCCCTCAGGAGTTTCATGTATTCATTTTCATATAGGAATCACGCTGTCCCATTGACGAACACTTTGGTGACCATTGGCGATAGTTTTGTGCGACCCAAGTGCTTGTGAAGGCACTCCACTAAATCAATGTTGTAATCGTTTTGCTTCTCCGTGAGATAAGCGAAGATAGGCATCAGGACAGTTCCGAATTCTTCTATGTTTTCGTCGATCAGTAGCTCTATGGTCATGGCTGCTTTTCTGATTATTGACTGGACCTGCTCGTCTGTTATAGGATCCGAGATGAATTTATACTGGAAAATACAGATACACAATTTAATTACATTATTTATACAAAGTTACGAAACGGTGGTACTGTCTTCCATGGGCGTAGCCAAGATTTAACTAAGAGTATTTTTTTTTTTGTTTTTTTTTTGTGATAGGGCCGAAAATTGCTTTAGTTTAACTATAATCATTCAACTATCCTAACATTGAAACTTTGTCGGTCTGCCCGGTGGTCCTGGACTGTCCTGTTGTGCTCATGATAAATTTACGTCATAAATATTTTGTTTCACTCACTGCAGTATAACCACAGTCTCACAAGCAAGACCAGTGTGAAGTGATGACATATGGTACTGAGACGTGGTCCTTAACTGTTGGCCTTTTGGAAAAACTCACGAGTCACACAGCAGGCAATGCTGCTATGCTCGGAGTCACTTTGCGCGATAGAATCCAAAACCTGGATATTCGCCACAGAACCAGAGTCACCGACATAGCTGTTAAAATTTGCAAGTTGAAGTGGCGATGGGTAGGCCACATCGCTCGAAAAACCGATAACCGATGGGGAAGAAAGGTTCTGGAGTGGAGACCACGAACCGGAAGACGCAGCGTAGGTAGGCCTCCCACTAGATGGACCGACGACATTGTGAAAGTCGCGGGCATCCAGTGGATGCAAAAGGCAGGCTGTCGTTCAGTGTGGAGGTTAAAGGGGGAGGCCTATGTTCAGCAGTGGACGTCTTCTGGCTGATGATGATGATGATGACTCCAGTATCATTTTATGTGCTGCCATATTTGTTGTTTGTTATTCACGTCCGCTTAAAAAGCCGGTAAAGGTTCCGCTAAAAACAAAAACTGCCACAGACAAAGTAGTCATAGCTAAGACCGCGCTAAGTTTGTGACTTAGTCGATGCTCGGCTAAGCCTGATTTGGACCATTGTCTCCGAATCTTAGTCTAAGTCAAAGGAGGTTGCTGTTGCTTCCAAGGATGTTGCTTCAAGGTTTATAACGCGGGTGAAACCGCGGGGCACAGCTAGTTAGCTAGTTATTATCTATACTAATAAAATTTGTTTGTTTGCATTGAATAGACTCCGAAATTACAGAACCGATTTGAAAAATTATTTCACTGTTGGGAAGCTACACTATCCCCGGGAAACATAGGCTATATTATATTTAAAAAAAAATAGGGATCCTTACTAAAACTCTAATAATGTAACGCAAGGTGTAAAATAATAAGATTTACAATTTTAACTTTGCGTGTTTGACAATTCTAACAAAGGACAACGTCTGTGAGTTCAGCTAGTCTATTCTAATATTATAAAGAGGAAAGATTTGTATGTAAGTATGTTTGTAACGAATTAGCTCAAAAAGTAGGGAGCGATTTTTAAAATTATTTCACCATTGAATGCTACATTATCACTGATTAATATAGGCTATTTTAATAGGCTATATAACTATACCCGTGCGGAGCCGGAGCGGACCGCTAGTTATTAATATAACTGATAACATTTGTGGTACCTCTTCATGAGATGACTGGAAAATACCAAGGACCCAATCAGCTCAAATATGTAACCTGCCAAGTTTAGCAATTTACTCACCCGCATAATGTACATGAAGTTCCTATAACAGTGAAAGAGGCAGGCACAAGAATCTCCTGTGCGATTGGTCTGCTCGGCGATAGTCACCATTGCTACAGCAGCATGAAAAATGTTCAGAATCATGTTGTTATCAAACACTTTTAAACTCTCCCATATTTCACACCATTCTTGCTGAGTACATGAGCAAAGTATCTGAAAAAATATCATGAAACATATCATTATATTTTACCCAGATGGAATGGAGAAGGTATTGGTCTTTTTTTAACCCGTCGAATGTGGCGAAGGAGTTTTTTTATGGCTCAAATGGGGAATTTCACCTACATTTCAGATAATTAAAAAGAAAAAAAAAAGTTAAGAAAAAGGTATAGAATATGTGCATAATATTATATACCATTGGTATTGTGTATAAATCTTCTTACACACAATACGCACGTCGGAGCACTTTTTGCTTACGCCGACATGCGGTGCGTATTACAATGTATTTATATGGGGTAACCCAAAATAAAGTTATTGTACTCATCATTATGAACAACTTTTACTATGGGACCAGCCCTTAAATCGCGAAAAAAATATCAGCTGTTCTATAGAAAACCGTCATTGACACTCGACAAAATGTATGGAACAGCAGATTTTTTTTTCGCGATTTCAGGATTGGTCCCATACTAAAAGTTGTTCATTATGATGAGAACAATTACCTTCTTTTGGCTTCGAGAGTATTCCCCTTACACCCTGTATATCAATTACTTTTGAAGACAATAAGCATTATTTTGAACTGTTGTTTGGGGTACGAGGTTATGAATGATTGTTAGTCTGGCTAATGAAAGCAAAAACTGAAAAACCGGCCCACTTAAAAAAAAAACCGCATTGCTACCCCAAAATTAATATGAAATACAAACATTACTGTATTCTGACTGTGTTACAATAAAAATTAATAATTTACAAGTATCAAGTGAGATTATTCCAGGTATTTCATATTCATTTTTGGGGTTCCAATGCAGATATTTTTAAATTTTCCGCGCTTTTTCAGTCTATATTTTCATTAGCCAGACTACCATTTTTTGCAAAACGGCAGGACCGATATGAAAGCAGGTTTTATTGCGGCGTTCACAATTTTAATTACGGTTTTTAAATTATGACCTCTTATACTAAATGGTTATGAGTTTTTTGAATCAAAATTTGCTTGTTTGAATTTAAAGTACTGTAATGAACCAACCAGTGATAAGCAGGATGTCAATTGACTCAAGTTCATAATATTGGTGATAGTCAGGCCGCCGACAATTTCCAAGTAGTTTGAGCCAGGTGGGTCCCACAACGCCCTGTAGTAGTACATATTTAATTCTTTCAGATCTTTCACTTTGCTCTTCAGCCAAAGTCTTTGATTTTCTGAAATGTTAAAACATGTACAGTTATATGATGTTCAGTAGAATAGGTATCTATACTAATATTATAAAGAGGAAAGATTTGTATGTAAGTATGTTTGTAATGAATTGGCTCAAAAAGTACTGGGCCGATTTTAAAAATTCTTTCACCCTTTGAATGCTACATTATCACAGATTAATATAGGCTATTTTAATAGGCTATATAACTACTTATATGGAGCGGCGGCTGAATCCGCAGAGGGCCTCAAAAGGCGCAAATATTGTAGCTTAGACAGTGGGTATATGTTTGAGCCTTTTGGGGTCGAAGTTTTTAGTTATATATTTAAGTTTTCGTAAATTTCCTGTTTTTTAAGTTTTGCCAAATAAATTTACTACTTACAAAAAACTAGCGGACCGCTAGTTCTTTATAAGATTGCTTCGATAGAATAATTGAATGTGGATGACTAATTAGTATTAGGTAGTATTTAAACAAGCGAATATAACTTCAAAGTAAAGGTTTCGAAAATACTGAATATTGAGGGAGAGTGGCATAAACAAAGGGAGGCATATACCCAGCAGTGGGTCATCCAGGGCTGATGATGATGATTACTGAAATACTAAGTGGGCAAATACCAATGTTGAAATTGGCTCACATTATATTCAGTATTTTAATATACATATTTTATTTCAAGAATGCTTCATCATATCCTAATCGAGGTATAAACCTGACAGAATTCGAATCTGCCCTGAATCCTGATAAAGGCCCGTGAGGGAAGATTTTGCATTGTTATAAAATAAAAACTACAAAGGCTAAGGCGGGACCTTCGCTTCGCTCCTGCCTTAGCCTTCTAACCTAACTGACAGAATTCGTATCTGCCCTGATATTAATTACTCATTTGATATTACAGTCGCTCACTCAGTAATTCCAGTCAGCCACTTAGATTTAATATGCATCATAGTCATTTTTACTTTTCTCATTAGTACTTTTTTACTTATAATATTTTAGTTGACTGTACATTTAACTTTTACTAAAATAATATAATACCGCCCAAGTAGTATGCATACTCTCATTTTAAGATGTTAAGTAATTTTTTATTAATAGCCTCTTATACCAAATTTGACGGTTTTAAATCAATTTTATTTAGTTTAATTACAATATTTGAGCTGGAAAAAAATACATGTCACAGATACATCTGTGTTAGAGTTTATGATTTCATAAACACGATAGAATAAACTTTCCTCGATCAAAAAAAAAATCTGAAACAAAGTCGACTTAGATTATTTTTTTCATTTTATGCTCTAATGAAAGCTCGTAACAACCTGGAAATTGCATGTACTGAATGGCAATTTATTCAATTTTTTTTTATTTGGATAGATTTTTGATAGTGAATAGTATCATTTTTTAGTGAAATTAAAAGCGTAAAAAGGTCGCGAGACTTTTGGCGCGCCGCGTTCAGTACCGCGCCAGGCGTCATCGAGGTCGGACCTATGCTCGTTTTTGTCGTTGCACTCCCCCCGCGGGCGTCCTGACTCTAGCGTGGCAAAATACATCGTCGCTATAACTTGGCGGGGGCTGAGGGAGCGTTTTGTTGCCTACGCGACTCGGATAACCGCCCGTTAACATGATATTTATCTTGCTGCATGTTATGTCACAAACCAGACATTTGAAACTATGGATTCAACATCGAGACACCAAAAAGGGTAACAAAGTGCAGTAATGTTATGCTCTCTAGCATAACATTACTGCACTTTGCCATTTGAAAAATTACTCAGAATCATATAGGAATATGCTTAGTTTTGGAAATGGTTGTTTATATCTAAATCTGTCCACAATTTAGTACAGTTTTATATGTTGAATCTATAGTTTTATATATGTTAATTATACACATATAATTAGAATAAAGATACTTATGTAATATCTTCTAGTAGGAGGGCCAAAAGTTATAGGGAATATACCTGGTATCTCTCCATTGTATGATTGAAACAGAGTTGTTTGCATATGTATAGCCAAGTTAAGTGTAGCCGGGGAAATTGGGCTAAATGTGTTTATATCCCATCTAACTAAATCTAACACCTGTGCTAGCATTGCCAGCATTGGTGCCCGGTACTCTATCAACTCCTGTAGTTTATACACTTCCTTCATCAATTTAAGTTGTACATACAAGCTGCCAATATCTTTTTCCATAAGTGCCTTGTGAATATTGGTCATAATTATTTGCAGCAACAATTTTGTCCCAGGAATCATGTTGGCACTCTTCAAACCACAAACAAATTGGATGAAATTGTTCTCTTTTGCCTCATTATCTAAAGCTGTAAACATTTTCTGTGTGATTTGAATTATGCAGGATTCAGTCTCTGTGTTATAGTAGTGATCAGAAAAATTTTCCAGTAATTTCATAACCCTCAGCATAATCTGGGTCTGCTGCATATTTTCAGAAGCTAATTTAAATATTCTCATCAGTACTTGGTAGGGATTTTGGAGGAATACTGTTAATACATCAGTCAGATCTGAATCTGGCGATGCAATGAGCTTGTTGAACACAGATGTCATTGTATCCGCGAATTGTGGAGTCTCTTTCATGTCTACAAACATGTTATTACAGAAATGGTTCTCCAAAATGTCATATTTGTTTGATAAGTCACATTTCTCAAATACTTGAACTGCCAACAACTCTACAAAATCTTTATTATCCAACTCGAGAGTGTGGTATTGCTTCAATATTGTGTAAAGTTTGAAACATTCATCTTTATCATACACATTCAGATTCGATTGGACAATTTGTAGTAGCTCTATGTTTTGGCACAGTTTTTCTTTATGAACCAGTGCTTTGATCCATGCTTCACTCTCTTCACTGTTTTGTTTAATATTTTTTATAATATCATTGTCTTCAGTGGCATTGATTTTCTCCTTCATTTCAACAGGTTTGCGGGATAACTGCTCGAGCATGTTGACTACTGGGTGCTCAACCAGGGTGGTTAGATTGGCCAGTTTATTATGCACTTTGTAGCACAATTCACCAACAATTTGTTGCGTGGTCTTGCCATTTTCCTCAAACTCACTCCAGCAACAAAACACGTCAACACTGACATCCATGACGAGTACTTTACATGTATCCAGCATTACAGTGTTAGCATTATTTAGACGTTCCAGCAAAGTATTATTCGAACTGTCACAGATATTGTAAGTGGGGTAATCTTTTGTTATGCTTTCCTTTACATATGTAAGCTTATAGATCTCAGTTCTGGTCGTGTTCGCTTCCAGTTTGCTTGTGAATTGTGTCAAGCAGTCATCTATTAACTGCAGCAGAGAATAAACACTCCTACCCTGGTATTTATAAAGCTCAACCTTTTGAAGAGAATTCAATTTGTGATTGTTTGGTGGTGTCGTATAGTACTTCAGACATTGCTGGAAGTTATTGAAAGCTGCTGTTGACTTGTTCTCTAGTTGATAAGATTCAAAGTTGAACAAGTGGAGCCTGCAAATGAGTGTGTAGCACACTGAAGACAGGAGTTGCAGCTGTTCAAGACAATCAAGTGGACTGAAGTATTTGAAGTGCTCCAGAAATGCACCGGCCACTTCAAGAGCAAGTTGAGGATTGGCATAGGATATTATTTCGGAGATAAACCTCTCCAAGTGGAGATTCCACATCAATTCACACATGAGACATTTTGGAATGGTAGGTGTAGTCCAAATGAGTGTACTTATTTCATCCAGTTCAACCAGCTGCTGAAGCTCTGGCAAGTCTGCGTTTAAAACAATGTAAAGAGCGAATTTTCTGACTTGGGAAATCGCTGATGTTGAGATTTTGCCATCAATTATGTACTGGCTTTGTTCAAGAAATGTTGATAAGCTCGCGATCACAAAATCGATGGCATCTTCATTGCCTGAAACAAACAATTACATTTGAACAAACTGCTGCAGGTTCAAAGCAGCAATGAAGCGCGGCGGTACGGTGTTAACTCTAAGCTGGAGGTAGACCATTGTAGACTGGATGGAACTCTTATCCGTAGTGTGCAATTGTGCATACATTGTAAATTATAATAACTCACCGCCTTTTGCTGTTAATTTTGAGAACTGATGAACATTATCCGCTGACAAAATTGTGCCTTGAAAAACGGATAGTTCAGGAGTGAAGTTCATCGTTTTGTTTTCATTGATATTACAATTTAATTAACTCAACACAACAACGCTCACACAGCAAGTGAATAAGCGTTCATTTAGTTTAATCTATTGTAGCAAGCAAGCAGAAACTTATTTTCCATAATATTTTATTTGCCGGTTTAACTTCAACTAGGCATGTCGATATTTAATCGATTAATCGGAAAATCGATTATTGGAGATCAGAAAATCGATTATTTACATCGATCTGACAGAGTGGATCGATTCACTAGATCGATCCTCGAACCCTGAGAATCGGACCGATTCACGATGTTGAGAGGTACTAATATAGATCGAAGAAATATAGTGCATTTACCTAGAATCGATAATATTACACGGGATTATCTACGGAATCGATTTTCTAGATCGTTAAGGTATCTCTATGCTGTAAAGTTTAATTTAATTATCGAACGATAGTCTGGAAGTCTGTGCAATCTATGGTATGCACGAATGTGTAAATTGCGTGGATTATTATACGGTAGTTCGGTTAGAAGTAACGGCATTATCATTCCCACGCGCGCAAACAGGCTGACAATCTGTCACCATCAATCAGAATCTCGAACGGAAATCCTTACTAACCTAGTATACTATTATATATTTTGTAGTAACGCGAGTTTTGGCACCAACGTGAAGAAACATGGGTCTTTTCAAGGCAAGAGTGAATAGGTATCTTCTAAGGTAATTTTTTTTTGGGATAGGCTTGCGTTTGACCGCCAAATCACCCGATGTTGAGCGATGATGCGATCTACGATGGAGCACGCTTGCCTAGAAGAAACCTTTTGTTTGTAAATAAAATAGATTTTAATTTGTCCCTTGTGTTTGTTTTATTTCATAAAATATTAGCCGTATCCAATCAGTCAATTATTATTAAATAGGATATTATGCTCGAAGTTAAGTAGATACTTATTCTATTTATAAATCTTAATATAAATTGAATCGATCTATTCTGCTCCGAGCAAAAATAAACTACTTTTTTTAATTGAATAAAATGAATAAGTAACCATTTGTCCTCAAGAATCTAACCAAATAGAAGATCGATTCGGTTTAAAAAAAAATAGTTTTTTTTTTGTTTGAAAATAGAATCGATTAATCGAGAAATGATTTTCTAGAAGCTAGAAGGTTAATCGAGAATCGATTCGGTTGACTTCGATTAGAATCGATTATTTTTTTGAAGAATCGACAACCCTAACTTTAACTCAAAATAAAGAATTAATTTTTTTATAAAGAATGCCATGGGCTAACTTTTTTTTTATTGTCGTGATGTCGTTGAATATTTTGGCGTCGAACTTTTTGTGCATTTACCAATGTTAAGTATTAAAATATTATCAAATCAATTAAATATAGTCAAACTATCATTACCTTTTTCTCAACGACTTACTTTGCTTGAATTTGAGTTAATTAACGTTATAGCAAACCTAAATAGTAATTATTCCGACTGAAGGAATTTGTATCCATAGTTATTAAATAAATGAAGAACTTGTTATGTTGTTTTGTAGAATTTTGGCGCCAAAATAATAAAAAAAAACAGCATGTATTATTTTCCTAAATTTGTGTATTTTCGAGTGTTATCTATACTAATATTATAAAGAGGAAAGATTTGATTGTTTGTTTGTATTGAATAGGCTCCGAAACTACTGAACCGATTTGAAAAATTCTTTCATTGTTGGGATGCTGCACTATCCCCGGTTGACATAGGCTATATATCCCGGCTTCGCCCGTGCGAAGCAGGGGCGGCCTACTAGTTGTGTGATAATGGTGGTTTGTTATTTATTAATTGTAAGTGATTGTGCTCGAGTGTGGGTATGTGATATTATGAGGTAAAACATGTATTTTCAGGTAGTTTCCAAACTCCATAGAAACCTCTAGTAATGTCTAAGGTCAGAAGACATAATTATATTATACTAGCGGTCTGCCCCAGCTTCGCACGGGTATAGATTATAGCCTATGTCACCCGGGGATAGTGTAGCTTCCCTTCAGTGAAAGAATTTTTCAAATCGATTCGGTAGTTTCGGAGCCTATTCAATGCAAACAAACAAACAATCAAATCTTTCCTCTTTATAATATTAGTATAGATTACTTATATATCACTGTTTCATTTTCTCGCAATTAAAGTGAAAAGCAGAGTGTAACTCGTGCTTAAAGCAAATTTTAGCCGAGAAGTATATCAGCCCGAGCCGAAGGCGAGGGCGGATATTTAAGTCGAGGAGTTAAGGCACTTACATTTACCAGCCTTAAGTTTAACCACTCGTTGTACAATCTACTATTATGGCGGTTTTTTTAACTTGGCTACAAGTTAGTTGTTGTACTTTTTGGCCCATTGGTAATTGGTTGTTGGGGCAATTTTGCAATCAAGAGTATGGGAGGAGATAGTCCTGGTTGATGACACTATTAACAGAAAATAACAAATGGAAAAACTAAACACTGATATTATAAGATTAAAATATTGAATGAAATTAGCTAATGAAAAAAAATGTTTTTGTTCCCTTTGGCGCTGTTCGCGCCATTGGTGTGATTAGGAACACACACACATTTTGTACCAAATTATTATAAAGAGGAAAGATTTGTATGTAAGTATGTTTGTAACGAATTGACTCAAAAAGTACTGGACCGATTCTAAAAATTCTTTCACCATTTGAATGCTACATTATCACTGATTAATATAGGCTATTTTAATAGGCTATATAACTATACCCGTGCGGAGCCGGGGCGGACCGCTAGTATTTGAATAAAATAAAATACAGTGTTCTATTTATTTTTGGAGAGCTTTAATAAACTGTGAAGATTTCTGGAAGCACTTTTGAACTGGGGATCTATAAGCAATGCTTTCTCGTACATTTCCTTTGCTAAACCATATTTTTTCCAGCGATGGTACAAGACACCTGTAACAAAAAAAAAAAACTATTCAAAAAATGTACATTCATAATTATTAATTACTGACTCTAATTGCCAAACTAGGTGTCGGAAACCAGTTTCTTGGACGTAACAAGTTCTTTCCACTTTTCATGTGCTAATGCTAAGGTTGTACTGTGTGCATTCAGTTTAAATACACTTTATTTCAACAAGACATTCACACATATTTGAAAGAAACTGTTTAATACATATAATAGGAGGTTTCATTGTGGTGGTTCTTAGCTATGTTTGATCAAAATCTGTCCAGCACTTTAAATTATGAGCTCTTTTCAGAATGGTTGTAGGTTTTTATTTTTATTTTAATGTTTACTTGTAACACATATTTTTCTCACCTAAATTTGCATAATGTATGGCTTGAGCAGTGTCATTGAACAGATTAATAGCTTTTAAGAAATGACGTTCCGCGTCTTCATACCGATCCATTTTTCCGTAAACATTAGCGATGGCAAAATTAACTGACGGCGATTTCGGTATCTCCATTAACGCCTTCGGTATGACTTGTAAGGCTTTTTCGAATTGACCTATAACCAAAATAAGTGGGTACAGTACCCTTAGTACAAGTTTTGATAGTATTCGAAAACTTTTTTCGTTTTCGTATTGCTCCATACATTGCCGGGCTAAAAGGTATTCTAAAACTTTTTTCATATTAGAGTGAAGCAATCTATACCGCCGATTACTACCGATTTTAGTTTCTCCACGTTTCCGATAGAGGCGCTTTACTAAAATGTATGGAACAATACGTAAACGAAAAAAGTTTTCGAAAACTATCAAATCTGGGACTAAGCGTACTGATAAATAAAGTTGTACGTATTACTTCCAAGGAAGATAGACTAAGAGGAAAGACAAAAGCGGAACATTAGAGCGTAGATTGAAAATTTGCCTAAAAACAGTATAAACTTAGATGGCGCCGTAATTTGAGCGTTCTATAAGTTGTCTCGAACTTCCGATAGCGTATGAAAGGGTCGTACAACGTCAAGTTTCGCAGCATTTCAAGAGAATAAAGAAAAGCGCCATCTACTGGTATCGGATGCGCTTCTCTTGAAATGTTGCGAAACTTGACTGCGATACTAGCGCTACGGTAATTTGTAGAACCCTTTCGTACGCTATCTAACTGCAGCGCTTACGGAAGTTCCAAACAACCTATAACACGCTCAAATTACGGCGCCATCTAAGTTTATACCGTTTTTAGGCAAATTTCCGATCTACGCTCAAATGTTCGGCTATAGTCTTTCCTCTTAGTCTATCTTCCTTGGTATTACATGCATAATTACCAGCAATCATCATGAGCAAAAAGTGGCAAAGGTAGTGGAGGAAAAATATGCACATGTACACAGTACGAGCATCGTGCGGACCCCAGGCGATCGAGATGGTACGAGGGGTCGTACCCTCTTCGGTCCTCCAAAGATATCTAAATATTGCACAATTTTTCAAAATTATAAAAACCTTTAACCTGTATTATCCAAAAGTGCCAACAGATTAGTCCAGGCCAGATTGTGTTTAGGGCTCAAGTTGATTGCTTCAAGCCAGGTGTCCATTGCCGCTTTAGTTTTGTTCATTTCCAAATGCTGCAATTTGAAGTGCTACATAATTACCAATTATAATGGATTTGTTTATATTTTTGCGCGCAAACCATTTGTGCGTCAAAATAGACAATATAGGACTGTATTACGAAAAACATACGGCAGATTAGAAGTTCGGTAGTAGGTAAGTATATATCAGCTACTGGCTACTATAATAATAGTGACCTTAATAACCTCGCAAAAGTAATCAACATTTTCATTACGCTTTTGTCAGGGTCGCGGAAAGGGCAATGGAGCGTGCATTGTTAAAGTCAGAGACAGACTCCGTGTGGCAAGGAATGTATGCATCAGCGTTTTGGGCCCAAATCGCCCAGCCCTCAGTTTTCTTCCTCCCGCCGGACACCATGTGCGCGCATTGATGAATATAATCGGTTAACTATGAATTCTAGTCCTACTAGAAGTGTTTAAAAAAAAATCTGATATAATATTACGTAGTGTGCATCGGATCTGCATGATCTAATTCCCTCCTGCCCATTTTTCTATTGGACTGCCAGATTGGGTACAAAGAATCGTCACCGCTTTATAGTTGATATTTCGAAATCCCGTACAAAGCGCTTTGATTCCCCTTTTATTGTGCGATCTGCTAGTCTGTGGAACGTGCTGCCTGAATTGGTGGGTGTTTCCCCACCCGTGTGGTTGTTCGGTTTCTTCTAGGCAAGCGTGCTCCATCGTAGATCGCATCATCGCTTAACATCAGGCGTGTTGGCAAAGGCAAGCGTAATATTGATTTTAAAAAATTACCTAAGGGTAGCTCTATGCAGTGCGACCCGTCAATGTAAGTAGTCAGTAATCGACAGTCTGATATGAGGAAATTCGACGAGGGACAAAAGACACGGATGTCGGAAACCGTTTTTTTTAATAGTAGATAGGCTTGCGCTTATACGATATATTATACGAGTCCAGTGTCGCTGGGCAGGACACGTGGCTAGGCAGGTGACGGCAGGTGGAGTTAAGGTTGCCAGACACCCGGGAAATCCGGGATAGTCCCGGAACGAGGTGTCTTGGCCAGTGTCCAGTAATTTCACTTTACTGTCCCGGAATTCGCGAATACTAGTGGTTTTACTAACTTTTGGACACCATACTACGCACGGGCTGCAGAACCTCATAGAAGACAAAACGAATAAATTCACATCACAGGCACTCATTTAATTTATGAAATTTACAATAAGTTTTTAACTTTAGTTCAGTTAATCAGATGAATTAAAATTGCCATGGGGTGTGCTCTCTGAATAATAGTATAGTAACCATACCGGTACATGTACTGACGCCGTTCCTAACCCCAGAAATGTCCAGGAATTGATAAGCCAGGATCTGGCAAGCCTAGGTGGAGTAGAGCCCAGGCAGAGTGTTTGCTGATAGCGGGTAAGCGTTCCGTCGGCGTGGTTCAGACAACCAGCTCGATGGGTTGACGACATCTGACCTATCGCTACTTGTATGAGATTGACCCGAGACAGGCATCAATGGCACAAGGGAGAGGAGGCCTATACTCAGCAGTGGGTTCATGAAGGCTGACGATGATGATGATGATTACGCTTTTAACGCAGCTGTCCAACGACTGAGCAATACCCAACGTGGATCGAGTTATAAGTTGCGATTGGTTACTTTGCCAGTTCGCATTGTTTGATTACATAGAAAAAGTATAGTTTGTGACGACTTCCTTATGGGTGGCAAGTACTGCACTGTACATATGTTTTAAATGTTTATCTGGACTTATAACGTATTACTTAATTTAGGTAAAAATATGTACCTTTCGCTCGACGTTTCGACCATGTTACAATGTCAATGTTACATGCATGTCAGCTCGTGACCACGGCCGTGGTCACGAGCGTGGTGTAACATTGACATTGTAACATGGTTTCGACCATGTTACAATGTCAATGTTACATGCATGTCAGCTCGTGACCACGGCCGTGGTCACGAGCGTGGTGTAACATTGACATTGTAACATGGTCGAAACGTCGAGCGAAAGGTACATATTTTTACCTAAATTAAGTAATACGTTATAAGTCCAGATAAACATTTAAAACATATGTACAGTGCAGTACTTGCCACCCATAAGGAAGTCGTCACAAACTATACTTTTTCTATGTAATCAAACAATGCGAACTGGCAAAGCAACCAATCGCAACTTATAACTCGATCCACGTTGGGAATCGCTCAGTCGTTGGACAGCTGCGTTAAAAGCATAATCATCATCATCGTCAGCCTTCATCAACCCACTGCTGAGTATAGGGATAAACATCTAAAACATGTGTTCAAATCGCGAAAGTTTAAAAATTACTATTGCACTGTACATACCAGATTGCCCAAGTTGTAATAGCAGTCGGGATAGTGGCGGCGATACTTTAAAGCCATGTTATAGGCATCATGAGATTCCTTGTACCGCTTTGTATTTGCCAATACTATGCCTAAGTTCATCCATGCAGCAGGAAAATTTTGCCTGTGTATAAGATAAAATTAAAAGCTAGTATAAATGTTGGTCATTGAGCATAAATAAGCCTTAAAACCATCGAGATACAATACCTATAGAGTCACAAACGTGCCAAAAAATGTCCGAACCCAAAATCTGCGCACGCTACGCATTGCGCCGGCTTTTTAGTTAGTTGTAAGCACAGGTTGTAAGGCAATCGCGATCCAATTACAACACTGTCCAATGCCAGTGCTACGATGACAGCAGACCAGCGACGTTGAACACTATGCAAGTGACATAACGTCTAAATTGGAGTAAATGTGGCATTGTGAATTATATAATTGATGTCTCGAAGCACTTTTTTTTTCCTGTTTTCACTTAGAGATTGTGTCTCTGTAAGTATTGTATCTTGATGCTTAAAACACAACTAATAGTTGCACATAAAGGTTTGTCCATGAGGAACTCCTGAAAGAAAAAAAATAGCAGTTTAACCTCGTAACGCCCTCGGTTCCTAAAAAAGTACTTTAATGAAGTAGTGGTTACATCCCAGAACTTTATCCAATTTCATCAGCCTGACGCCCGGGGTACCATAAGGTACATTTTTCAATGTTCAATGTCTTGGGTCGGAACCATGCAAACCTTTTAAAAGAACTCTGGGCGAAGCCCAAGAAAGGAGAGTAAAACCTGGGCTTTAGGAGGATAATGTACCCACTAAATTAAATAGTACCCTAACGACACATGCTTAGTTTCACTATCCTCCACTGGTAGATTATACCTTAACTAAGTGTACATCTAAAATCTAAATAAATCTAAGAAGCATAATAGTGCTGGATATTTTTTTTGTTTCCATAGATTTTCCAATGCCTCGAGTGCAAACAAATATAATTATACACATTTTATACACACACAAACTTTCACATTTACAATATTAGTGTGCTGTGTACTCATGCACATTACTTTATATACTTTTTTTTTAGTTATAAGTTTTTCATTATGATCGATTCGCTCGTTCAGTTGCAGTATTTATATTATTGCACCTATATTTATGTGGTGGTCACGTACTTGTAGCTGATAGCTTTCCTCAAGTACAGCTCAGCCTCTTCGTACTGTTTCAGATTCTTGAGCAAATTAGCCAAGTTGTTCATTGCTTGGTAATATTCAGGATACAACCTGTAATCAATAAATAATAACATTATTGTGTGGATCATGATTCATATCATGATCATCAGCCATCAAGATGCAATTCCTATAGAGTCACAATCGTGCCAAAAAAAACCGAAAAACTCGGCGCACGCTACGAATTGCGGAGACTTTTTGGTTAGTTTGGTAAGTTAAAAGGTTACCGCGAACCGACTACAACGCCGTTCACAACCTTATCATGGTAAATATCCCGTTAATAATCATATAACCATAATACACAATTCATATAAAATACTTAACTTATTATCATTATTTTACTGTATTTTTAACTTCCGACGCAAAAAGAGGAGTGTTATAAGTTTAACATGTATACCTATTTCTGACAGCTTCGAAGCGACTTCACCCATTGTGATTTTGTCGTTTTTTTTTTTGTTTAAAAGGTACTTGATCGAGAGTTTTCTTAACTATGATTTAACTCAGCCTTTCCCAAAGTGGGCGATAACGCCCCCTTGTGGGCGCTGCAGGCCAGCAAGAGAAGTACGTGGTAAGAGACCCAGAAAAAAAATGGTGCCGTTGTGTAGAGGCTTGGGGGTGATTTGTAATTTAATTTAGCTAGGAGGCCTCTTAGACACCGACTGCATGAGCTCTCGACTCTCAACTACAACTTGTGAACATCAACTAATATTAGTTAAGAGAGTGCTCAAACTCGGTTCGATATTTCTCTTTTTTCTCTATTTCTATTAGTTTTTAGCGCCCCCATTTTTTCAAAATAATTAAAATAATTTATTCTCAAAGTGGGCAGCAGACAAAATAAGTTTGGTAACCCCTGATTTAAATGATTGATTAATAACTATGTTTTATGATTTGATGTTCTTAATTATGTTTTTTTTTGGTTCAGCCATTTGAAGCTTATCAGCTGGCATATCGGGGGTTTAAAAACTCTCACTAACCTGATAGCAGCTTTATATTCTTCTAGGGCCCATACAGCATTCTGATTCGCATCTGCGACCTTCGCAATATTGTAGTGTACTTTGGCGTTATTGGGACACACAGAGAGACCACTTGTGAACAAGTGATACTCTGTTCTCCACTCTAAAGACCGCTGCCAGCTTCGCAAGCCGAATGTCAGCAGCAGCAGAGAGTATAATAACACACTAATCTGAAAATAAGACACATAAATTATATTAGCTGCAGCATGTGGGTTTACTCGTTATTTCTTAGCTTTAAAATTCAACAGGGTTTAATTGATAAATCAGTAAACAATTTCGGAGGCAGCTTCTGTACATCATGCTATGGACATCGTTCATAGAATTTCATACATTATGCAGCCAGACCGGGTTTGGTGTAACCGAGCCTAGTCATTACTATAATATCAGTACCAAATGACCAACCTTACTGAATGATTTCTTCGTTCTAATCTTGGTCAATCCAATCGCAATAAGTGCACAGTACCCAGCAGACGATATGTAAAGCACTCTCTCAGCTATGACAAAGCCAACTGGATAGAAGATGTTTGCTGCTGGTAGAAACGGTATCACCAAGAGTGAGGAAGCCAGTATGATATGTCTGGAATCATAACAAAACCTTTATGCATTTAACCATAGCTAGCAGACGTACTCCACTGCCAAAAATGTGACAATATGACTATGCACGCCGCATTGTGTAGTTTTTTTAGCCTGTGAGCGTGTAGTGTTGCGAGCTTGTTATAGTGTGCATAAATGTAACTAGCCATTTGCAAAGTGTCGAAAAAAATATTGTGGGTTATCATGTTGGTGTCTACCGTAGTTAATGTTAGAAGGTAAAAATAGATTAAGTATATTTTCACCTAACTGATATTATAAATAAAGTAGTAACTGTATTTGTGTCAGTTTATTACCTTTTCATGACTAAAACAGTTTTTGAGTATTAAAATTTTATGCATTTTGGGAGTAGTTTATTTCTATTCTATGGGTTAATACAATCTTGATGTTGAAATGATGTCAATCTTGACAGTGCCAGCCCTGTGGTAGAGCGAGAGGAGCGGTCGCACTAGGCGCCGGATAGCAAGGGGCGCCAAAATTTTAATGGCGCCTCGCACCTCGGGTCCAGATGGCGAGGCACACTTGCGATGTAAATTTTGAAGCGGAATTATTTTAAGTCCTGGATTATGGAATACTCTTTATCCCAGAATAGATTCCTGCTACGATAGTTTTCAGAAATGAAACGCGCCGAAAGACAATCTCGCTCTACCCTGATCAAAAGCTAGGGCCGGCGCTGGATCTCAGTGAAAATTAGAATTAACAGAATTGGCTATGCCCATTGGTTATGTTAGAGAAAACTAAGCAAACATTTTAGAAATTGGTTTACAATATTACCTCTTGGTTTCATGTCTACTTTTGTTTTTTATCAATGTCCATAACAGAAATATGCCATAGAGATAGATCAAAGCCACTGGAACTATTCTGTAGTCGTTGATACTGCCTATGAGTGGTACGCAGCCCATGGACCAATCATAGCAGAGCCATTGAGGCCACACTAGTAATAAGGTATTTAGGAAGTATATGTAATTAGATGTTGTTATCTGAAAGTATTTAATGATTAAATACTTCTTCCAAGGAAACTTGCTGAAACTTGGTATGTATAAATGATTAAAAGGTTTATATTTTTTTATTACTATGTAAAAAAAAGTTTATTGATACAACCATATCTATTTTGCTTAAATTAAAAATATACATACCAAGTTAGTTCAAAATCAGACATATTAAAATAAATCAATAATTGAATTATAGTATTGGTAAACTTTTTTCAATAGATTGGAACATCTTTATTCCTTTAGTCGAAAATGAAGTATGGATTCAAATTTCCCAAACTCTACTATTAGAGTTTTCTGGGGTTTATATGTAAAACATGTTCAACAGGTTATAACTTATGATAGATATATTCCCATTGTCCCCAGCTTACACCTACAAGGTGTAGGTGTAAGCTGGGGACAATTTCGGAGAATAAATTTTAACTCAGGATTATAACGAATGAAATAATAAAATAATTACTTGCCCTCTGCCACTGGGTTGGGTCTTACAAATTGATGAAACAAAAAAGCAGCTTTGTAATAAAATGTGTCTAGTATTTACCCTAGTAAAGGTAGTATTGGCGAAAGCAGCTGGGTTGTCAATGGGTAGGAACTTTGGCTTTGTGCCACCCATGACGGCCCACCTTCCAGACAGCAGGCACAATGTTGCTATCGTAACCACGCAAATTCGAACATAATGAGCTTCCAAACATGGTGCAGGCTTTTCGTTCTTGTCTACTTTCATTTTGAACTTGGTAACTAATTCATACAGCATACAAAACCCCTGAAAATGTACAGTTAAATATAATTTAAGCAATATCTGCATGATTAATTGGACATGAAAGTAAAATATAACTTGGCAAAAATGTCTAGAAACAAAAGTGACATTTTTATCAGTCATGTCAATAATTAATCAAAAAATTTAAATAATGTGGTGATCTACTATTTATTTTAATCATCGGAAGTGATATTTTGTGTTATGAAAGGTTAAAAAAAAATCATGCCCTACAAGCTTCGTAAACTCATCCACCGATAATGTAAGAAGTAGTATTATTTCTATAGATATATGGAGCCAAAAAAATTTTTCTCTTAACCGATGATCTATCTTCTAATACTTGAAAAAACCTTGTGAAATATAATCCCAGATTACTGGACTTGCTAGATTATCAAACTTGTACTGTTTACTTTTGGATGTCATGATATACTCACCAGCACTGTAACACCGTTCTCTTTGCAAAGCATAGATAATCCAGAAATTACTACAGCTGTTACCAAATACAGCCATTTAAATCCGGTGGCTGATGTTATAGCTTTATCATAAGCCAAGAAAGCTATAAAAAAAGTAATTCCCGCCAAAATATCAGCTCTTCCTACAATACCTGAAATTGCTTCAACATGTATCGGGTGGACAGAAAATAGCAATGCTGATAAAAACGCTTCGTCCAACCACAATTTTTGTTTCTTATTTATTTGGAACATTCTGTGGTAGCTCTGCCATACCAATACGGTGCAAATAACATGACAAACTAGGTTAGTAATTTTAAAATGATATGGTATTAGTTTTTTCCCACTTTGTAAATAGTTCAATCTGAAATTTAAATTAAAAAAATGTGTGAAACCTTAATTTTTCACGAGAAATTTAAATACCTATAACTTCAAAGGCTATGTGTAAACAATCATACTAGTAATTTAGAAAGAACTGGGACACAATCTCTAAAATTATAATGCTATAGTAGTCTCACTGTGAGGCAGTGTACTAGATAGAATAATTAGAACTTACTTGAAAGATATAATGGTCACAGGGCGGTATGATTTGTGGCTCAAATTAGACCTTAAACTAGTTCCCCAGAAGTCATTGGAGAAGGTGTTTGTCCAAGAACTGTTAAAAACATCTTTATTCTTTACAATTGCTTCGGAGTCGTCAAAAACAAAATCCCCACGTAAACTACATAAATACGGGGCACTCGACAAGCAAACGATACATATCAGTTTATAAATCATGTTTATTGAACTTATTGGTAGTTAGAATATAATTTTAATTCAAGAAAATAATTATAAACTATCCCAAAACAATTTGAAACAGATTCCGACATTTTGTTTGACATAAGTGATGTAGGAAATTGGGGAAGGGGGAATCGATTTATAGAAAAATCGATTTATGGGGTCAGTAAATTGATTTCTTGAAAATGTCTGACATGATAAATCATGGATAGATCGATCCTCAAACCCCGATATTTGACCCGATTCATGTTGTAGTATTCGAACCTTTCCTTAGACCGAAATATTGAAGTGCATACAGTGCATTTAAATTAGAATCGGTTTTATATCTGATTAGTGAACGGACGTCCATAAGAAGCTCAGTTTATGGGCTGGAGCCTGAAAGATTAAGGAAATAATATTTTTGAAGTATTTTGATGGTATTGAATTGAAAAGACGAGTTATTTAACACCCTTACAATTTATATACAATGATTTTATTGGTCTGTGAATTAGGTAATTTTTTAAGGTTCATTTTTTATTTGAACTGTCTGACTTTTGATTTGTCTTTTATAATACCATTCAATGCAATAGTCAGTCAATTAAATAGACTAGATTATTTATGCTAAGTAGGCTGATTCTTAAACAATAGTAAATATTTTAAAAAAAATTAATCGATGAATGGAGAATATTTTATAGTTCGATTTAATCGAGAATCGATTCGGTTAAACTCGATTCAAATAGTTTTTTTTGGAGGAACAATCGACATCCCTTTTGTAATTATTTTTGACATTGACAATAGCACTGGACTTGTCTTTGACACCGTAGGCACCGCCAGCCTCGCAGCTGGGCAAAAAAAATATATGTGACTGCCATGCCATAGCTTAGAAAAAATAAATAAATGGAAGCGTTATACCTAGTTTCCTTTAGCACTTACGTCCACACCTACGATTACTATATGCCCCTTGGTCGTCAATAATGATAAAATTTTGAGCATTATCATAATCATCAATATTGATGTGTGCGTTTATAGAACTAGTAAGAATATGTCTGTGTCATCGAGATACAATTCCTATGCCGTGTGTGCAATACGCGTTTACCTCGCCCCTTCAGTTTTTGGCCGACTTTTTCGGTACTAGCTCTGGTTTAAGGCAGATCCAGACTATATATACATCGGGGAAGCCATACAAAATCAAAATACAAATTTCCACTGCAACATTTATTTCACAACGAGAAATACGATACGATATAGCAACGAACAACACGAGAAGTCTATATAAATCGGCTACACCACTCCCGCACAGCAGTTTTTAACAGAGCCTCGCGCCAGCAGCGACTTGAGAATAGGGTTTTTCAGGAGCGTGGTCGCTGGTGCGTCAGTGAGAATGGAACACGGCTCTAGCGGCTAGAGCCGCCAAGTGTTTGATATCGAGCATATTGCACAGCGGTACACTGCACTCTCGTAGTAGCAGAATTAGTCGGAGCTTGTGCGGTGACGGGTGGGGCCCCGCGCCAGCAGCGACTTAAGGATGGGGTTGTCGAAGCGCGGGGGCGCTGGCACGGGCGGAGGCGCGGGCGCAGGCGGGGGTCAGTGGCCGTGGAAGGA
Source organism: Agriopis marginaria (assembly GCA_932305915.1). Lineage (NCBI taxonomy): Eukaryota > Metazoa > Arthropoda > Insecta > Lepidoptera > Geometridae > Agriopis > Agriopis marginaria. The sequence goes on from OW029918.1 coordinate 10,784,660, forward strand.
GGCGCCAGCGGCGAACGGTGTGAGCGTGTGCTTGATGTCGAGCATGGTGCGTGGGTCGCGCAGCTCGGAGGCGGCGTGCGACAGCTGCAGCGCGCACTCAGACGGCGCGCCCGCACCCAGTGTCGCGCACTCGCGGTCCAAAGCGCTGCTCACGCACGTCAGCAGCTCGGAGAAACCAAGCGAGATAGCCGCACGACGCAGACGGTTTAACTCCTGAAAAATAAAAATAAACTAGAAAACGTAATGACTGTTTTAAAAAGGGGGAAGACGCGTGACATCCAAACATTGTACCCAATAAATATGGCTCTGTTTCGGCTCGAGTCAGCGGCGACGTTGACGTCTACACTGTAAACGTCAAATTCACCGCTCCATTAGACACTACACTAGACCATAGATGTGATATAAAAAAAAAAAATGTTAATTGTTTTTATGTATTTACGAGTGAAAAGCAATGCCGTGAAACTTGTTTTTTGTCTTCGAACTGTTGGTGCACCTTGTGAAAACGCAGGAAGTAATTTTTGCTGCTTTATTTCACACAATTTTGACAAGTAATTCATGTGCTATCAAAACGCAAGTTCGATTGTGCCCCGGAGCCTATATTGTGCAGTCCACGTCAAGAAGTTCGTCTCGTCTTCTCCCTATTTACTTACAACAATGAGAAAACGCTGCATTATGTGGTTGAGCTACCTAAGAATAAAGGGAGTCTCATTGAAAAATTTTTGTTCGATATTTTGCTTTCTTCTACCGATAAGTTTCTGACATTATATAATAGAAGACCTTGTAGAGATGCTGCGTCTTGTCGGGCAGCTTGCGCGCGTGGCGCAGCACTTTCTGTACGTCCGCAAGCAGCGCGTGAGGGCGTGCCCACGCGCACCCCGACCCGCCGCCGCCGCTGTACGAACGGAACGACCGCACCGGGAAAGTCTCCTCACCTGTGGAACAAGCACTTATTACGTCTACAAAAGCGATTACGTAGCTATCAGTGGACGCCGAATTAGCGTTCCAGGGTAATTTTGTGATTGAGATAGTTTGTCGCTTTGTTTAACATCATACTTTATCTATCTATACTAATATAATCTATACTCTATCTATAGTATATTATTTATAATAATATTATAAAGAGGAAAGATTTGTATGTAAGTATGTTTGTAACGAATTGGCTCAATAAGTACTGGACCGATTTTAAAAATTCTTTCACCATTTGAATGCTACATTATCACTGATTAATATAGGCTATTTTAATAGGCTATATAACTATACCCGTGCGGAGCCGGGACGGACCGCTAGTAATAATATTTTAAAGAGGGTTTGATTGTTTGTTTGCATTGAATAGGCTCCGAAACTACTGAACCGATTTGAAAAAATCTTTCACTGTTGGGAAGCTACACTATCCCCGGGCGATATAGGCTATATATCTATACCCGTGCAAAGCCGGAGCGGACCGCTAGTAATATTATAAATGTGAAAGTGTGTTTGTTACTCTTTCACGCCGCAACCGAGCAATGGATCGACTGATCTGATTTTTTGCATGCGTATAGTTCAAGGGCTGGAAAGTGACATAGGCTACTTTTCATCACCATCGTCATCATCACTATTTTTCATCACTACGCGGGTGAAACCGCGGGGCGCAGCTAGTATAACACAAATAAATGGAAGATTTTTTTGGAGTGTGCCGTAGCCGGATCACATTACGGTTAACAGCAGGTAGGAGCAGATGCCTTATTATGGATGATTCGGATCGTGATCGCGATCGCGTGCCATCTCACTTACGCACGTGGTGCGAGTATATAGATGCGAACGGGACGGCATCCGTTCGCATCTATATACTCGCACCACATGCAATCTCGATCACCATCAAACTTCTATAATAATGATGGCCGATGGGGCCGAAATGGTCTGGAATGGAGACCACGGACCGGTAAGCGCAGCGTAGGACGTCCACCCACAAGATGGACAGACGACCTAAAAGAGACCGCAGGGAAACGCTGGATGCAGGCCGCTTCCAACCGGCTCTTTTGGAGATCGATGGGGGAGGCCTATGTCCAGCAGTGGACGTCCTATGGCTGAAATGATGATGATGAGGGTACCTTCGCTGGCGTCGTCTGCGGGGCCCAGTTGGTCGAGCGGGCCGAGCCAGGGCGCAGCGGTGGCACCGGGCCGAAGCACGCTCAGCAGCAGGCAGGACCGACGCGCACGCACCGCTTCACACCACGCGCTCACTGTGCCCCACCACTCCGTGCCTAGCACTACGATAGCTGCCATGCCTTCCACCTGCCCAGAAACAAACAACGGTTTTTTATCGGATACATTTCGGAGAGTGTGCATCGGATCTGCACCATCTAATTCCCTCCTGCCCATTTGTCTATCGGACTGCCAGAGCGCGCACGAAAAATCGTCACCGCTTTATGGTTGATATTCCGAAAACCCGCTTTGATTTCACATTTATTATGCGAACTGCTAAACTGTGGAATTCGCTAGCTGAATGGGTGTTCCCCGATGGTTACAATCTGGGTGTCATCAAATCACGAGTGAATCGGTTCCTTCTAGGCAAGCGTGCTCCAACGTAGACCGCATCATCGCTTAACATCAGGCGTGATGGTGGTCAAAAGCAAGCCTATTATTTATAGATAAAAAAAAAATACCCACACTATGTAGATCATTGAAAGCCCGAAAAATCAGCTCATAAATTGTTAGAAGTTTGTCAACATGGATCAATCTCAAGTAAAGTAAAGTAAACATTTATTTCTGAAACGCTTTAACATTATCATAATTATGATGTATATACATAGCCACTAATCATATCTAAAATAGGTTACATTGAATTAGCAGTGGGCCCCAAACTCGGCTAGACCGGTCTCTTGGTGACCCGAAAAAGATTTGCCAATTTTAACTTAAGGCGCGCGCTTGTTACTAATACAACTTATTATTATTTTTACCTATACTGTCTCATTGCTGGGCAAAGGTTTCAACTAATACAACTAAAATACTTAAATTAAAACTGAAGTAGGTAAATTAAGAGTAGGTCCAATTAAAGTTAATTATGTAAAAAATAAGGTGCAGATGAGTTAATTATTATTAAATATGCTTATTGCGTATAAGTAAAACCACTTTCATTACTTTGTATTTACCTTGAGTGCACCATGGAGCAGGACACAGAAGTTTGGCACCTTACTTGGATCTGATTCTTCTTCATTAGAAATGCTTTCGGTGCTACCTTCCTGCAATTGTGTGTAGTAGTTTATAATTTGATGAACTTCCATAGAAATACTTAACAGAGTGCGAAATAATATTGTACATTACTGCAGCTGCAGCGGCAGGGAACAGATGCATTTATGGACGTAATAAACCAGCCAAGTGGGAGTCGGGCTCGCGCTCTGAGGGTTCCGTACCACCACAAAACTCATGGGCCTTTAAAATAGATTTCTCCTATGGTACCCATCATGAAAGACAATGAAGACCTGCATTTGTGTTAATAGGCGGCGCGGGGCCCAAAGCCGCTATTATGCGGGAGAATCAGCCATTGCCCTGCATGGATAAACTTTTGTCAAAAATCGGTATAGGTAAATATTTTAGCAAGTTAGACACTAAAGACGCTTTCCACCAGCTGGAATTACACCCATAATGCAGACACATAACAACCTTTATAATGGCTTAAGGGCTCTATCAGTACAAAAGACTTATGTTCGAAGTCAGTTGAGCTACAGTTTTTTAAGTACTGGAAAAACTTGATAAAATACGATGGAGTCATCAACTTCATTGACGACATACTGGCCCAAAGACAATGGCGTCGATTCTGACATACCACTCACTAAACTAAGCCAATCTGACAGGACTAAAATTATCTGCCTCTCTTTTCATTTTAATATGTGAGAGAAGGATGGCAACAATTTTAGAGCTGTCAAATTTTGTTTAGTTTAGAGTAGAATCGATGCCAATGAAGATCAACACAACTCATGACTGGAAAAAGTGTTGTAAGTACTCAAAAGAAAATTATGTACAAATTGGCGTTGGTACGTTAATTTAGTACTCGCTATTGCCTGTTCTCTAAACTATGAATATATTAGATACCGTGTTTGAGAAAATAATATTTAGTTGATACCATCTTACCTTAGTTGGAGTTTTGGATCCATAATTTTCTCTATTTGCAGAATTGCTACTCGTTTGAGCCTGTGGTATAATTACATGTTTGCTTATTGCTATTGGTGTGCCTGAAAACAGAAATGTGATATCAAGCCTGGGGCCTAACGCCTAGCTGTTTAAAGCAATCCAGTTTAGGTGATGAAAAAACTTTGCGCGACCGCAAAACCGTTCGTGTGATTTTCCGAACTGCGCGGTTTTAGCGTTAGTTTGATAACGCGTAAGGAGTTGGGCGTAAAGCCCTTGGTATTTAAACTATTAGTTTCACATAATCAAGGGCATCTCGCCAACTGAGTTTTTTTTTTTTTTTTTTAATTTTATTTTAATTTTTAGCTAGCGATGTAATCTTGATTATTTGATACTAGTAGAATGGCAAAACATTAACATTAGGATGGCATACAGAATGAGGACATGATTTAGAATGCTACCTTATTGTCTGGTGATTAGGGTGGATATTCGATAGTAGCGCATCTAGCGGGATCTCGGCCGCCTACAAATGAAAGTGTTACCTAATTCTTGTTGTTGTACGAATCCAACGACATGTATCTGGTTGGCTAGCGTGTAAGTCCCGGCGAGACTCTCGTCGGATATCGTCTGCGGCGCCGGGAACAGCTGCACTCGCGCCTCCAGCTGCCCGCACTTAAGCGAACACCAGAACTCTTGGTACTGCTGCTCGCATAGCCGCGTCATGGCCGTTATAACCTGCAAATTTCGTCAAATCAGGTGGGTTACCAGTTACCATAATCTCAAAAAAAAACAACTTATTATATTGCTTTGCTTTGAATTTTGTCTCGCACTCTCGGCTAATGAGAGAGCAAGACATAAGTCAATGTAAGGTTATTATAAAAATGATTTTGAGATTATAATAATCCCCTGGTTTATCTTTTAGTAGGAGCAAAGTTCTGTCTGGAAACTGGGAGTCAATTTCACACATTTTGTTTTTATAGTACAGACATATTTATGGAGCAACGTCAAAATGTCTGCCAAGGCGTAGCTGGGGCCAGCATAAGTAAATCTACAAATGCCCAGTTGCTACCAACACTCCAATAGTACTGTTCACGAGGATATAATATATTCACATAAAAAATCCATAAATATTTTTATCTGGAAATGGCAATAGGAAACATTTTCTATTTTACAATGAAATATAAAGAAAGAATGAGCTATGGCTGGTAGTATGAGCCAATCACAGGACACTCTCAACTGGAAAAGTAAATTATTTTTTATCCATACAACATAATCAAACTGCTTTGTGAATTAAAATAGATAATCAAGATTTAAGAGGAGCAAAAATACACCTCCAATACGGTTTAAAGTCTAGACTCTACTAGATCTTAAAGTCTAAATTCCCTTGAAGTGTATTCTTCAAGTAAAACACACATTAATTATCATGTTTGAGAAAATCAGTTTGATTTGCTCACTAGTATTAGTATAATAAAAGGTAACTCACACCGGGCACAGACAGTTGATCCGGACAGTAGATAGTACCACGAGAGATTGTGCCATTTATGGTGTTATTTGGATTGGTAGCCAAGTCTATGATCTTTTGGTACAGTGGCATTGCTGAAATAGAAATTTTATTGTGGTTAAAGATATTTATTATTCTCATAAAGAAATACATTTCACTTATATTATTTCAGTTATTTTTAAAATAAATAATAGGCTTGCTCTTGATCGCCATCTCGCCTGATGTTAAGCGATGATGCGGTCTCCGGTGGAGCACGCTTGCCTAGGAGAAACCGATTCACTCGTGATTTGAAGACACCCAGATTGTAACTATCTGGGAACACCAATTCAGGCAGCGCTTTCTACAGACTAGCAGTTCGCACAATAAAAGTGGAATCAAAGCGCTTCGTTCGGGTTTTCGGAATACCAACCATAAAGCGGTGTAAAAAATATAAAATATAACTTAAAATAAATGTTGTTGTCGGCGTACACTAGAGGATAGGTAAAACAATCTTTTCAACATCGGGCGGAAATGGGGTGTTGAAAGTTTATATGAAAGGCTAGGTGAAGGCTAGGTGAAGGCTAGGTCCCGGGCAACAGCTAGTACATATATCATACTAATATTATTAATGCAAAAAGTTTGTTGGTTTGTTTGTTCCTCTTTCACGCAGCAACAGAGCAACGGATCGAACTGATTTTTTGCATGGGTATAGTTCAAGGGCCGGAGAGTGACTTAGGTTACTTTTCATCATTACGCGGGTGAAACCGCAGGGCGCAGCTAGTATTACTATATATCAAAGAACTATCTATTACAGTACAAAAGATACTGCAGTCAATAGGTACATACAGAAAGGGACAGACAAGGTAAGCTTAGTACCATAAAAATGGTTTGTACAATTAGTGAGTTGCACAGTTACTATTGTAAGTCTAATTTAATTATTGACTAACCCTGTTGTAAGCAAGAGTCGTGGGGCGACACAATAGGCAGGATATGTATTTTGGCAGGGAATGAAGGGGGCAGAGGCAACGCTTGAATTATGCGATTTCTGCCAATAGGGCCCACACCACAGCTTCCATCTGTTACCTGAAAAGAAAAATTACAAAAATACATATTTTGAGCAAATCAACCCCCGACATAACCCATGATTGTCTATTTTTGATAAAAATCACAGAACCAAAAATATTACCTTCATCAGCTAGGCCTGGTGGATAACTTGGAAGAGCCATATGGATAAAAAAATTACATGACTGGGGGACTCAAGGAGAATTTGTTATCTACATCCCTAACCAAGTAGAATCGATTTCAGGTAGGGCATGCTATCTCGCAAGATAATTTCAATCCAGGTATTTGAGGGACTGAGCCATCTTAGTCCCGCTGGACTCGATATTTTGTCGAGTGACAATGACTATCTATGGAACAACTGATTTTATTTCGTGGTTTCAAGTTTGGTCCCATAGTAAAAGTTGTTCATAATGCTGAGTACAATAACTTCCTTTCGGCTTAATACAGGGTATATGCGTAACCCTGTATTGGTACTATAGTGCCATGAAATAAATATGAACATCTTTAGCTAGGTTAACTAGGGGAGCCACGTAAACAAAAAATACACTCAAATATGACCTAACTGTGTATTTTTTATTCACATGAGTCCCCCAAAGGATCTGCCTTGGTCGAGTAGACAGAGGCAAAATATTGCATAGTTTTCAATGCAGTCTATTTGTCTATTTTTTGGCATAGCTTGAAAGAAACAGCTAGAAGGGAATAATGAATTTCTAATAATTTGCCAAAATTTATTGATTTGACAAGGGCATAGCTTGAAAGTAAGAGGTAGAAGTAATAATGAATTTCTAATAATATGCCAAAATTTATTATTTGTAAGTAGTAATTGTAGTCATACCAATATTATTTGTACTGGAGTTTGGTATCCCCATTCACTGAGTACCAGCTGATTGACTCCTAGCAGTGCGGCTTCAATACAAGTTTTATCTCCATCTTCTAACAATGGGAGCTTGTTTTTAATGCTATCAAAGTCACGTGTAAATGGGACCACCACTGTAATAAATAAAGTTAGTTTTGTAGCATTGGTTCTGCCATTCCTTTTTACCGCAAACCTGCAGGGTGAGGACGGACTTTCCCTCCAAAAGGTATTACCGACACGTTTCAACATGGAGCGTTTGAAAAGGGGTATCTACAAACATTTCTCCGGGCTGGCAAAGTATCGACAACGCCGCTAGTGTCGCAGGTGTCCATAAGCGGTGATTACCGCTTACACATCAGGCGAACCCCTTGCATTATGCCACTCTTTAAATAAATCATTGTGCTAATAGAACTAAGTCACAAAAAAATTCATAATATAGATAAACTCTTTATTGTTCACACCACACATTTCGTACACATGATAAAACAGCTTAAAAACTAGTGCAACAATCAATAATAATATGTTGGTTGTCACTAGCAATGTTGGCATATAACTATACTAGTAGGCCGCCCCTGCTTCGCACGGGCGAAGCCGGGATATATAGCCTATATCAACTGTCACACATTCTCGTACTAACTACGCGCAGAATTCAATTGTTAGTCGTCTACACAGAACTTACAACATGAAGTTTAATAATTTAATTGACATCTTTCACTCTAAAAAGCAAGTTTTTAAAAGTGATGTCTTTAAAATTATACATGACAGAAATGCAAGTTAAATATCCACTCACACACACACTCACTCACTCACACACACACACATGCACACTATCACCCCACACACTCGCCTCCCACATACACCCACAACATGTAGCCATAAATTGATTATAATATACGACTGTAGGTATTAATTAGATTAGCAATATAATGTAAATCCATTATTGGCCGTAAGTTAAGTTCTTAGTTTATTGTTAAGTTTTTAAAGGGCTGTGGATTTTGTTAAATAAATAAAATAAAATAAAATAAAAATAAAATAGTGCAGCATCCCAACAGTGAAAGAATTTTTCAAATCGGTTCAGTAGTTTCGGAGCCTATTCAATGCAAACAAACAAACAATCAAATCTTTCCTCTTTATAATTTTAGTATATATAGATAACATAACTCTGTTCATTCTTTTATGATCAAATAGGAACAAATTTTAATGAAAGCATAAAAAAGCGGTAGGTAGTGTTCAATATGAGGACAAACATGAGACATTTTATCTCGGAATATTGCGGAAAATCTGAAAAATTCTCGGTAAAATAGCGGTGCAGCTAGGAAGGACTTAGTAGGTTATACAATACAAGAGGACAGTACCTTCGTATGCCGACGAGAAAGTAACGAGTGCAACGTATTCCAGCTTTGCATGTACACTCAAATAATCTAAAAATGTATTAATTGCAATAGTAGCGATTGTATGCCGGGTATGGCTCTCTGTAGAGTCCGATGAAGGCACGGGCCGAGACATCGACAAGGAAACGTCGAGTAATAGTACGGTAGGCATTTTAGCTTACAGTTACAAATTTGATAACTATAATTAGATGGTTTTAATTCATGGAGAATTAGAATTAAACATTATTTGTTAATATTAAAATTTCTGAAAAACAACAATACAGCACACGCAAATGTTTTGACATTTAGCAGTTCGAACTTCGAATTTCGATGACAAAATTCAAAATCAAAACTGTCAACTCTCAAACTCAAAACTATGTAAAATGTCAACGTCAAAATGCTTTTTTTTTAAAGTTGGCTTCACACTATGATATTATATTTTTCGCCTGTGGGATAGTGATATAGCGTGGTGAAACTTGTCTTTTCGTGATATTTCCAAAACTCCATTGAAGCCTCTGGTAAAGACACCACCATTTTACTAGGACATAACTTTGACTTGAGCGTGACCAACTTTGCTTGACTCTGACTGTTGTTATGACTTGTTTGACGATACCAAATAAAACTTGAATAAAAATCAATACTTGACAGTAGCAAATCCCCAAGGGGAAAGAATAAAAAAAAACAGTAGGTTTTTTTACTTGGCTTTTGCCGTGCTTTTGCTCTTTGGTTGTTGGGGCAATTTTGCCATCAACAGTGAGGGAGGAGTTGGGGAGGAGATAGTGAGATTGTTAATTGGGGAGATCAAGGAACAAAACAAGCACTATCCTACCGTTCTTGTCTTTAGATACCGGAAATGAGTGTTGGGTGGCGGTAAATTCAAAAACATTGTAATGTTGCGTAATAGTATGTGTTACCGGTTTCTTTCATAGTAGGTATTGTACTTGTTTATTTTATGCTAACTACCAGGTGGTAATCAATACTGGTGCCTACTTTAAAAATGCTAAAGTTCTACAACCACAAACATATATTTATTTTATGCCTAAAGTTTACCTAAGACCTTTAATTGCCTATGACCGACCAGTGGCACGGCATCGCGGCATCCAACCCGATTTTGCGGTAACACTTCAACAAACATTAGATTTCAATGGAAGAAAATATTGGTATTAACAAAATATTTGACAGTGATGAAGATACAGGAAACTTCGAATTCAAATATAATTTTATTAATTTACCTTGGGATGATCGCTCTAAAAAGAGTAAATTCGGTATTGTTGCTTTACTGGTTGCAATATTTGTCGTGATAATGGCTGGCGTTATCTACAACTTCGTAATGCACTACAGAGGGTTTGGAATAGCTGCAAATATTACTAATAGCGAAATGAACTGCTTCAGGATGAAAATAGAGGATTACCCCTTCGTTGCTAGAATACATTCAATGTCGTCTAAAGAACTCTTATGCGTAGGTGCGGTAGTAAGCACGACTTCAGTCTTAGCTAACGGCGTTTGTGTCAAGTCGGGGCCTATTCGAATATTCTTGGGAAGTCCTTCTCAGTAAGAACATTTTCGTTGGATTACCTATATTTTTTCTTTACGCATCATATTTACTTATCTCCGAAACTAGGTAGGTATATTAGATCACCTTGAATTCTTAACAGTTGGTAGTAAAATATTTTTTAAATCATCATCATTATCATTAACGGCCTATCATGTAGCAATAGGACTTCTCTCAGAGAAAGATAGAGAGAGGATGGGCTCTAATCCACCGTGTTGCATGTTGGTGAATGTCATAATAATTATAGTAAAGTAGGTTTAGATCGTTGAGGTATGTATTTGAACCCAATTTTGAACCTTTTTGAGATTCTTAGACATATCGGTTTCCACACGATGTTTTCATTCACCGTTGTTGAGCGATATTTGCTTAGTGTGACGTGACGAAATTAACTGATCCCAAAAATATACTAGGTACATGTAGAAAGAACACTAAGAACCTCTTATACCAAATTTGACGGTTTTAAATCAATTTTATTCAGTTGAATTGCAATATTTGAGCTGGAAAAAATACATGTCACAGATACATCTGTGTTAGAGTTTATGATTTGGTTCAAAACACGATAGAATAAACTTGCCTCGATCAAAAAAAAAATTGAAACAAAGTCGACTTAGTTAATTTTTTTCATTTTATGCTCTAATGAAAGCTCGTAACAACCTGGAAATTGCATGTACTGAAAGGCAATTTTATTCAAAAATTTTTTAATTGGATAGATTTTTGATAGTGACTAGTTTCGTATTTTAGTGAAATTAAAAGCGTAAAAAGGACGCGCCAGGCGTCATCGAGGTCGGACCTATGCTCGTTTTTGTCGTTGCACTCCCCCCGCGGGCGTCCTGACTCTTGCATGGCAAAAAACATCGTCGCTATAACTTGGCGGGGCCTGAGGGAGCGTTATTTTGCCTACGCGACTCGGATAACCGCCCGAATTTTGATAAATTATTTGAATTAAAAAATATATATACAAATTGTGCATCAAAAATAGCCTTTGAATTGAAGTAGGTACCTACTCTGAATTTACAGCGACAATATTTTTTTTTGTACGTATTGTATTCAGGTGAATAATTTAAAACTTTAACCAGTTAATTGTTAAAATTCATTTTAATATTTCTATTAATTAAATAAAAACACTCATAAAGTACTCAGTCATCATCATCTTCAAAAATATACGATTTATTCAGACTTTAAATAAGTTTTTATATATTTTTTCGTTTTAGATCCAGGGGCGGATCCAGGATTTCATTTGGGGGGGGGGGGGGGGGCATTCTGACAAGTATCAATAGGTACCTATGAGTATGCTGTGTAAAAGTGCACCTGAAACAAATCGAAAAACTGAGTAAACAGTATGGAATTGCTAGGTGTTTTGGGGGCATGGCCCCCATGGCCCTGGATCCGCCAATGTTTAGATAGCCAATAGATCATGGCGTGAGCGGGTGAAAAACGAATTTGAAATCGTGATTAGACTGCGCCTTAGTAAACATAGTTAGACATCACCTACATAATTATAACTGTTCCTTCTATTTCAAATTGTTTCCCCTATTTCAGACCACACTGCAAAAAAGGCTTCACAGTGGACGTAATTGAGACGGTGTTTCACGAGGGCACAATGTCAAAGAAGCTGGCCCTTCTATCGAGCTACGATGACATAACAAAATGTTCATCGGCAATCAGCATCGGTAGCGATATAAAATGGGATTCTCTAGCACAGGTCATCGGGCGGCCCCTACACCTCGGAAGGACCTTACCACGACAACACGTCTCATTGGTCACGAAACAGAATTTACCGAAGGGTTTTAATATCAAGACTTTGAAAATGGAGAGCATGATATGTGCGAAGGCGTTCGCTCGGTGCCCAGTGAGAGCTGGCGACTTGCTGTTGCAAGACGGTTATCTCTTCGGAATATCCTCGACGAGTGTGCATCGCATGGACGATAATATCATGGCTTGCTTTGCGGACTTGAAAATCGTTCGGAACCAGCTTAAGGAACTGGATTCAGATATAATTTGAAATAATAACTAGACGGTACCTATTACCATATTCCTGATAATAAACTATTTCGTTATTATTATCCATTCAACTGCTGGTGGTACTGTTACATATTTTGTGCTGCAGGCAAAGATTTCGTATACTTTGGCTGCAGAATTCTATCAAGGCTTAGTCCTCAGAAAAAAAAATATAAGTGTTAGGTAAGTATACCTACAGTTTCCCCTCTTGGTCCTCCATATCATGAAATTTGATCATCTCGTTTGAAGTCGTGTGCTGTTCAATAATAATGGGGTTCAGACAAGCAAAACCTCGATGGCCTGCCCTGTGCCTAACGGAGGGCACCGGAATCTCCATATAAATGCACCCCTTGCACGCTGCCTGAAGCAACACTTCCGGGCAGTGCTCTTGGCATTTCCATTCCTAAAACTCGCTTGAAAGGGGAGGTCATATCCCCATATTTGACTACCTATACGCCTGAAGGTCCCACGATAGATGGCAATAGATATGGCCTATTATTATACGTACCTAAAAGCGAAAGTCATGTTTCCTTTATACCTCATTGCTTTTGGAACATTGTTTTCATTGAACATTGTTTTCATTGAACATTGTTTTCCTTCTGTGGTTGTAAAAGATGATCTGGGTAAGTGTACTTACATAGTTATATAAAGAATAAAAATAAGAAATATTAAGTATATAGGCAGTTACTTGTACAGTTGAGAACGATATTTTATTTTACAAAAGTTACAAATAACGCGGGTGTTTACGTTTATAACTGTTTGTAATTATCGTCCCGAGGTCCACTTCCTCAGGTCCGGTGAGCCACTTCAAGTCTTCTTTAGGGACGTACACAATGACCACCGCCAGTAACAGTAGAAAAAAAGCGAGGAATATCCATCTACACAGCTTGCTGAACACTCTAAACGTATTCATACTAGACATCGTGGTTGTATTCTGATAGGGAAAGCTTGTAGATCACGCAAGGATCTGAAAAAAAAAATACTGCGTTAGTGACTTACTTGTTCGCTCGAAAGAGCGTGCTAGGGATTGCAAGCTACATCTTCGCAACCCCGCGACCGATATTACACATAAACTAACTTATTTCTTTTATTGAAATTAACTAACTACTAACCAACAAAATCATGATACGCAAGTTATCGTCGAACAAATACTAGGTAATCTCTTCTCTATCTCTTCTCTACATGGTATAAATTAAAGTCGCTTTACGCGTGTCTGTCTGTCTGTATGGCCGCTAACTCCTCCTAAACCACGCAACGGATTTTGATGAGGCTTTCACCATCAGTTAGATAAATTTTCACGGGTCGCTAGTACTAAGTACAATAAAATAAAAATACATAGAAACGCCGACTTGTCTTATTAGAACCTGGGACCTCTCTTCACGCGGTCAATCAGGTCGGCCTAAAATCAGCTAAACCATAATAAAACTTGCTATAATAAAAAGCTGAACGGCCAACCAAACCTAGTACTTACTTTTTAGGGTGAGTTAAGGGGAGTTTTTAGGGTGTAGATACAAAACCCTTCAACATAGCTTAAAATTTGGTTTTCTAGGAAAAGGAATCTCGAGTTTAACTATATTATAAAATACTAGCGACCCGCCCGCCCAGCTTCGCACGGGTGTAATTTACGTGCGAAGCCGGGGCAGGTCGCTAGTTATATATATATATAAACCTTCCGTGAAAATGTATCTAATGGATGGTGAAAACCGCATCAAAATCCGTTGCGTGGTTTAGGAGTTAGCGGCTATACAGACATAAAGACCGACAGACAGACGCGGAAAGCTACTTTAATTTATACTATGTAGAGATAGAGAAGAAGAGATATGTAGAGATAGAGAATAGATGAAACAGTAGCGCTCAGTTCTAAAAACCACTCGAGGTTTCAGAACCACTCAATTTTCAGATAAGCAACAACCCGAAAATTTACTACCTACTCGTATATCGTCCGTTGCTCACTAAAAGCCATGCTAAAGTCACTCGAGGTTTCGGAACCACTCAATTTACAGATAAGTGACAACCCGAAAATAGACTACTTATATCGTCCATTGCTCACTAAAAATCACTTGAGGTTTCGGAACCACTCTATATTCGGAAAAGCGAGAACCCGAAACTTGACTATATAGTCCGTTGCTCACTGTTTTATTCTGTTGGTTAAGCTAATTGCACGAGAAGTTATATTGTATACTGGGCACATTCATAAAATAACAGCTGTTCCATATAAAAATGTCTTTCACACTGAAGGAAATGTTTGGAACAGGCTGTTTGTTTCGCGATTTCTGTGTTGAAATACTTCCACGTATTTAGTTAACATTCTTGACCGCTGATTGAGTTGTCAGTTTAGGAGGTCACTCCGATCCCAGCTTCATTTTCACGGAGCGTTTAATTTAACGCATTCGTTACTGACCCGTGGAAAATTATAATAACCCATTATGGTCTCGTCATATGCGCGATTGGATGTCACGCGTCACAGAGGACTTTCCAGAGGACTGGAGGCTGTCAGCACGGGTGCTCAGCCCAAGTACCACGCATTAGGGCTACCAACTCGATAATCTCGATATTATAAAAGCCCTAGCAAAAAGTCGGATATTTTAAAATTAATAATTATGAATGCAAAATACCACTCATTCATTCACTTACTCACTCACTGAAATCACAAAATTTCGAAAACTACTTGATCTACGAAACTCAAATTTAGCAGGTAGATTCAGTGGTATAGACACCGGCGAAGAAAGGATTTTACGATGAATATGGTAAAAAAGGGGTTTAAAGATGATTGGCATAGTAAGAGAGAGGCATACCTATCAAGCATTGGAATATAGAAATATGGATAATGATAATGCAAAGGGACTCCTTGACTAAGAATCACAAAGCTATTCTCAGACAGCTGGCTTCCTGTCCATGCAGCTGAAAGGGGTCTAGGAAGCTCTGCAGGATGACGATTTTGATTTATTTCGGAAGAGTTTTTTTTAGGTGTTATAGAGCTTGAGAGGGAGAGGTGTGGAAAGTTCTGACTTCAGAAGGCGTTGTCCGGACAAACCCAGTCGATTGGTAACCCTACACGAACCGAAAAGGCTGTGGCATTCACAATTAAAATGTTAATTTGTCGCTAGTTGCTCCACTCACGCGTGTCACGCACGCCTTTCATCTGGCAACGAGATTGTAGGGACCTACTTCAATTTACCTAATAGTCGAAAATTTTGGAATAAGGCTAATGGATAGAAATTACATACTCAAAGACTATTAGGATTCCGCAGCCTTTGCAAGTGTTCGTTCTTCCTATGTTACCTAATATTTTATGGTCTTTAGAGCATGTATACTACAGTCTGTAGAGAATTTATGTAAAGGATAGAACGAGTTTACCCATTCCCTAGGAACCAACCTTTGGTTAAATAATCAAAGAAACCAACCTACATTTACAAACGAAAGATTGATTAGAATGATTGCCTTAGAATTATCTTGTAGGTAAATAGTTAGTGAATACTAAGTGACAGGGTAAATTGTGTGGTTATCTACTCTTCTATTTACTGTAGTAAAATAATAAAAAATAAAATAAAAGTAGAATTTTATTTATATTACACGGGAATTACTCACGTAAGATTAAGCCGGTTACTCCGACTATAGTTTCAACCGCATTAGACGGCCTTTTTCAAGGTGAATGCGCGCGCGCGGTTGCGTCTCGCTTTGCACTACTAATCTTACGTGAGTAATTCCCGTGTAATATAAATAAAATGTGTGAAAACCACGTCAGTTTCAATAATAAAAGTAGAATTATTTAGTCTGATATGTTTTAATTTTTTTTTATAGATAGCAAAGAGTTATTTATTACATATAATTTGTAAGTCTTATTTTTAGGGTTCCGTACCCAAAGGGTAAAAACGGGACCTATATATATGTTTATCTATGCTATTACTAAGCCTACGATGTCTGTCTGTCTGTCTGTCCGTCTGTCTGTCCTACCTATTATTTGTTTCTTTCGAACTGTAATAGATAGCTAGTTGAAATCATTACAGAATATGTAATGTTACGGCGGATTAAATAACAAATAATAAAAAAGTCAAAAAGTAAAAACCCGTCAAAAGTAAAAAAAAGGGGGGGTTCCCATACAACAAACGTATTTTTGTAGTATTAGCTCTAATGTAACAACGTTTATACGTACAAGCGTCAAACTTGGCATGATTATTATAGTACACACTGGTGAAAAAATTCTGTTCATAAAACCAGCTACTTCGTACGCGTTGAGCTCGGCCTTCGGCCTCGCTACTATAACCCGTTATAGCCTATGTGTTATTCTAATGTATAAGCTATATTATTGTAAACTTTCATTAAAATCCATTCGGAAGTTTTTGCGTGAAAGAGGAACAAACATCCATACCTACATACAAACTTTTGCGTTTATAATATTAGTAGGATATGACTTCGTAGCAATTGCTTGGCTATTTTGGTAGGCGTTAAGTTGGACCAAATAGTTTTTAAATAAATAATTATTGTAATCTGTGCTACGGAACCCTCAGAGCAGTTTCGCACCACGTCCGATCCGAATCCGTGAAAATACGTTCCGAAGTTGTCGTAATACTATTTGTATGGTAGTTTACCTACGCACTAGATCCGATTTCCGTCATCCGAATTCTCTCCGTCATCCGTAAATTTCCATTTCGGAATAGATTCGGAAGTTGACGTCGATTGAAAGGACTCATGATCAACGACGTGAACACTCTGCTGTGGCTCCGCCTAAAATGATTGCTTGGATTTGTATCAGAGATCGGACTATAGTGCGTACGCAATATCCGATTTCGGTTCGAGTTTTCTAGATCCATATTTTCACGGATTCGGATCGGATTCGGATCGGCCGTAGTGCGAAACCGCTCTCAGTGCGTGAGCCCGACTCGCACTTGGCCGGTTTAAATGTATCATAACAGATTAATACCTAATTTGCTTTAGGTTTAATTACCATTATTTACGGGATATTCACCGTGGTAAGGTTATGGAATGAGCTCCCGGTATTTCGGCGCAGTTACATGCACCATGTTCACGGAAAGACTGAAGAATGCGGTTGTTTTGTCAAACAGTTAAAAAGTTAGGTGCAGACAAAATGATCTACCCTCTTTCTTAGTCTTTTGCTACGGTTATCACTGGAACTCAAACTCGAACCTAAGTCCCGACAAAATACACTCCCTGTATTGTATTTTGAACACATTTTGAACGCGGACTATTATTAACACTGGATTCAACGCACTGGCGAGTTGAAAACCATCACCTCTATTGAAATTCTGGCATTTCGAGATCTCAATAGTTTCCTTTACTAGCCTTGGTATAAAATGGCGTTAAATATCCCGTAAATAATAATATTTATAACTTTCGTGAAACACCATGTTAGTTTAAAACAGTGTTTAATTATCTTATTTGTTTAACGGCCTCTTATCCGAGTCGCGTAGGCAACGAAACGCTCCCTCAGCCCCCGCCAAGTTATAGCGACGATTTATTTTGCCACGGAAAAGTCAGGAGGCCCACGGGGGGAGTGCAACGACAAAAATGAACATAGGTCCGACCCCGATGACGCCTGGCGCGGTACTGAGCGCGTCGTGCGCAATTTCTCGCGACCTTTTTACGCTTTTAATTTCACTAAAAAACTAAACTATTCACTATCAAAAATCTATCCAAATCAATTTTTTTTGAATATGATTGTCTTTCAGTACATGAAATTTCCAGGTTGTTACGAGCTTTCATTGGAGCAAAAAATGAAAAATAAAAAAACTGAATCGACTTTATTTCAGATTTTTTTTGATCGAGGAAAGTTTATTCTTTCGTGTTTTGAACCAAATCATAAACTCAAACACAGATGTATCTGTGACATGTATTTTTTCCAGCTCAAACATTGTAATTTAACCGTAATTTAACTGAATAAAATTGATTTAAAACCGTCAAATTTGGTATAAGAGGCCGTTAAAACTTAATTAATTTTTGTTTCAGGCTTGTTTCTGGTTAGGATACATATACATACAATCATTAGCTGTGTAAGGTTATAAATATTTAATTTCATTGCCCGCATTGTACCTACCTGAAACGACATTGAAGCTGACACACCAAGGGATTCGTCTAAGAAACAGTTTAAAAAAATTACTCTTCTTAAATAACTAATTTTTATACTTACTTAACGATGATGTATAAAGAATGTTCAACAACGTATGCAACTTATGTACCCAAAGAGTATAATTACAACTAATTATAAGTACCTGCCAATACTATAATGGAATCCACGGAATAAGTAAGGGGGATTTAATCGGATGAATTCTATACCTATATAAGCAGGTATTTTACTTACTTTTACGTAGGCTATTGGTAGGCACCAAATAGGTATATAGAGGTAGGTACCAAGTCGGTTAGATTCCTACATGATATAAATTCCTATTGAAAACAATTTAACTTATTTATAAACTAGTTTCATTACTGAATTTTTTGTGTTGTTTTCGGCCATAGAGTAAAGTATTATTATATACGTTTTTGGCTAAGGTTTTTGGCTTTGAGAACTGTGTTTGAGAACATGAAATGCTTTTGGATTTGACTTTGGCATTTTGAAAGATTTAACAGTTCGTGTTTGTTGAGTTTGATGATAAAAAAAGTTTTTATAAGTACCTGAAAGTAGGTATATAGGTTAGTGTGTATGTAGGTTCTACTTAGTAAAATATTAATGAACTCACAATATTATTATTGAAACTGACGTGGTTTTCACACATTTTATTTATGTTACACGGGAATTACTCACGTAAGATTAAGCCGGTTACTCCGACTATAGTTTCAACCGCATTAGACGGCCTTTTTCAAGGTGAATGCGCGCGCGCGGCTGCGTCTCGCTTTGCACTACGGGCCGCCGCGCGGCGCGCACGTGATGACACCGGCTGCTTGTCGGGTGCGGGGGTGGGGGTGCGTAGAGAAATATGTTGCGCCGGCGCACACTGGAGCTCTTCCTCACTCGAATCTTCCTGCGTGTCGGGAATACACCCGACACGCAGGCAGGGGCGCTGCGTGTAGGGGACGGCCTTGAAAAAGGCCGTCTAATGCGGTTGAAACTATAGTCGGAGTAACCGGCTTAATCTTACGTGAGTAATTCCCGTGTAACATAAATAAAATGAACTCACAATACATAAATGCTCCTTACGTGAGCGGGCTTAAGTATTTTTAGGTTCCCATTGTTACAGCTTACAGGTAAGATTATTTCTTTCCTCTCACCAAAAATTACACTAAATTATTCTTTAGAAACTCGCCATGAAGATGAATGAGTGGATTAACAAAATCCTGAGAGGAAGCTGATGTAAATACCGCCTAAATCGCGACAATAAGCGGCCTTTTTGTTGAATGCTGGGATTATAAATATTTTTAAATATAATTTATTCACCATTTTCTGAAGCCCCCTTTATTATACTACTCTTTGCCTCGTGCTTAAACCGCAATTTTCCAGTTTTCCCGTATTTTCTCGGATAAAAAAATATTCTTGTGTGTTCTCGTAATATACACCTCCTTGCAGAATTTCATCAATATAGGTAGGCAGATACCTACAGCTGTTTTGTCGTCAGATGGTAACTAACAAAGCCAACAACGCTAATGAGAACCAATACGGTACCTAAGTACGGTACAAATAAATTTTATTTGTGCCATGTTGGTAACAGCGCCAACAACGCTTGTTACTTTGATATTCACAAGAATTTTGATTTTTGATATCACACTATGAAGTAATCTATGGTGTTACCTTCGACCAAAATTAAACGTATGAACGGGCCCACAAGAAGCGCCTTTTTGAAGATTACAAAATGAGCGCCGGCGCTCATTTCGTTTCAGTCGGTCTCTAGCCGTAGGAAGTGCAACACGTGACTATTGTTACATGATAACGAAACATCTGACAAAATTATACCTTCGTGTGCTTTCTCGAAGTGTACCTAAATACACAACAAAAACCCGCTATCTATTTTTGTAACAAATTTACTGGAAATGGTTATAATTAGGTGTTGATGTATATTTCCGACGGTTTTGACTCGTTTTTACTGAGCAAGTTCAGTGGTTATGGCCCGTCGATTCATTTTATCTTGGTCGAAGGGTGTTACTACCTTTCTATTTTCCACTTATTTTTTGTACCTAAGTTAAGTAGGTAGGTAGGTACCTACTTACTTACCTATAGTCCTAAATCCTTAATCATAAACGCCTTACATTTCACTCAAATCAACCTTTTGTATTTCCCGATCCCCTTGTTGAGCAGTTTTCCTTTAAGAAATTTCAAAATGATCTCATACAAGTATAATCAAGGTTTACCGTTCAAACGGAACGGAAATTTCCGTGGGGGATTAAAGGCGATCTCCAGATCATAATGACATAAATAAAGATCAATTTGGAGGGCATTTTAATATTGATGAGTCGGCGGCCCTAATAAAAATATTAATTGTCGTACCTCGTAAACGATTCAGTGATATGAAATATTTAGTACCTATACCTACTTACTAGCTACACACCGCGGTTGTATCTGCTATTCCCCAGAAACGGACAGTATTCCGGAATTTAAAGTAACCTAGGTACCTATTACGTGTTATTCAGGATATAAGCTACCTCCATACCAAATTTAATTCAAATCCCTTTGCGAAAATCCAAATGCGAGTTGAGTAAACATGCAGGAGCTTACACTGAAACTTTCTCAGTTAATAAATAAGTTGGAATCTGCCGCCTAATATCGAATATATTTAATTATATTATTTTATTATCTATTTTTACCTTACGTGAAATTAATAATACGCCCTACTAATACCTAATCTAAAACAGGTAGTTAGGCATAGCTTACACTCAAACTTTCTCATTTAATAAATTAGTTGGAATCTGCCGCCGAATAGGAATCGAATATATTTAATTATATTATTTTGGTATCTACCTTCCGTGAAATTAATAATACGCCCTATACCTAATCTAAATCAGGTATATATAGGTATCTGAGCTAAGTTTTTTTTATGTTACGTCGATGGAATGTTATTAAGTTATAGACAAAATAAAATGTGCGGTATGTTGAGAAAGTGGTATTCAGCGACGGAGCGTACAAAATATGAAGGGGCTTAGTAGCTAAGTATTCCGTGTTATGATTTTTTCTTTTTACTCGCCTGAAAAAAAAAAACATTCGTTTTAGTTGATTTTTAGGTTCTAGCGGACGTTTGGTGCGAAGAGATATCGATCGTGCAAGTCGAGGCAATAGGATGTTTGAATGAATTAAAAATATAATTCATGCTGGTGTAATCCAAGAAGATTATCATTATTTAATTGCCTACTAAAAAATTAAGTCCAAAGATTTTCAGAAATATACAAAATATATATATATATTTTTATTGATCACGTGACATGACTGCAAACACTCTATGAATGGCGAATGTGCTTATGACGTCACAGAAAAGTAAATAGGGGCAGCAATTGTATGGCGAGAAAAAGTTATTTGCTTATGTGTGACGTCACTAATGTCACGTGGCCCCATAAATGACAAAGGGAGCGTTTACGCGGTAGTTTAATAATTTGAATGTTGACTTTAGATAAAGTATGTACGTAGTATAGTAATAGATCCTTGGATCTGCCATTTGAAACACAAATACTGAAAATTATGAGGACTAAACCACAAGATTGCTTTATTTTAATATAATAAACAATTTAAGATTGTTTCGTTAAATGAGTCAAATACCCTATTGGTTGTACTTTTTTACCGCCGCTTTTTGATCATGTTTACCGGTCACTATACCTACTCTAATATGTGTCTACTTCTATTTACTCTCCTAGACGTAACCAGACAGCTAAGTAGGTACGTGCTATAGGTTGCGTGCATGGCTCGTTAGTTCGTTGATGTCTTTTTCAGGAACATTTGAAGCAAATAATTTTCAAGAATACATTATCGGAAAAATGACATTTTTCACATACTCAGCATACGCAGAGACATTAGATCTCCCTGTATCTTTTATCACATTTATAAAGGGGAGTGTTCGGTACATTCCATCTGATGCTAGTAGCGTCTCAGTTTTATCATCGCACTAGCCGCCACCGCCTGAGGCTTTACGGCTAGCTATTTTAAGCGATTCAGTTTAGGTGATGAAAAAAGTTGCACGACCACAAATTGTACCTCGGCACGTTTAGGTTTATGTTCGCGTGATTTTCCCAACTGCTCTGTTGCTTATTTGAGACCGCGTAAGGAGTGGCCGTAAGGTCCCTGAAAGGTCATCCACATATCATAGATATCTGGAATTCGCACACCGCATTTTACGGTTTTACGCGATATTTTTTGCCTCATCTGCAATAATATTATGTGGAATGAGCTCACTGCTGCGGCATTTCCGAGTTAATAAATAACATGGGGTTCTTCAAAAGGGCTGTTAATAGAGTATTTTGATGGTTGGCAACATATCTGTGATGCCATCAGGTGTTACAGGTAGGTATCCATAATTGACTGTGAACGCTTACCTTGTGGTATGGTGTGGTGGTACCTTATGGTATGGCTCGTTATGGAGGACCGATAGTTTGTTTGAAAAAAATATATATAAAAAGTGTATTATGTAATTTAAATTAGCTGCGAACCAAGCAGGTCGATCACCGGAAGCAATCCCTATTTTACTATTTCATCATCGCATCACGTATTCAGGCGGCGGGCCTTGAAGGGTCATTGTCAGCGTTGATGATCGATACTTTGCCTACGCTACGCCAAAACAATGTAAACATTAGTACGTGCTTTCCCTCACCGCTCGTATAGCAGGCGAACTAATCTACGAAAATAGACCGAACTTACGGCCAGTTTGCATAGGTTCACTAATGATGTCTATAATTTCCAAGCTCGACTCTTGTATGCTCGTAGTTAAAAGTGTAATAATAATTAAGCTAAACAAACTCCATGTTTACGTTTATGAACCTTTTCATTCGCGAGAGCGTCGAGTGGAGCCTTCTATGGGGGGTTGTAAAGTTAAACAACTGTATTTTAGGATTATACCTACACCGTGATGCTATGTTTGTGAACTTGAACAAGCTGAAACTGAACCTTAGGGTTCAGTTCGTCCAAGTTGTATTTATATATACTTTAACTATTTATAAGATTTTATAAAACACCTGCCCCCTTACTAATCTTACTAATAAACGTGGAGTATAAGTAGTCTTGGAATAATTACGCCGTGTTTTGTTTTTTCTCTCTCAAATTTTTAACTCGATCGAAAAAGATAAAATACGTAATAACTATTCCAATGCTACTCCACGTTTACCTATAAACAAGGTGGCTGGAATTTATAACGAAATGTAGCAATAGTAATGTTACGGAGCCCCTACAAAATTATTGTTTGCGTAAAAAACAATTGCATTATGCGTTGGATTCCAGCAAGGTGATCCGCACGCTCCTCTAATTTTTAGCTTAGGGATGCATTCAATAATTTCGGAGTATACTTCAAAATTCAATGTGTCGTATCTTGACGTTGGTTCCAATAGACATGAGTGCTTCTGAGGTTTTGGAGTATCTTAAAAGTAGTATGGGTACAACGTTTCAACTCTATTGGTTTCACAGTTCTTACACTCAATTTCGATAAATGCGAAATGTATTTCCATGATCACATAAAAAAAAATAACTGTAAGTAAATCCAGCTATTAAAAGTTAATAAGACTACGCATAAGATAAATATCCAATATAAAAAGAAAACACGGAAAAAATATTTAATAATAAAATGGTATCCATGCGTCGAAATTTACTTTTACGTTAGAAACACAATTTAGTTATGATAAGAATATCAATTGAATGTATATTGATAACCCACTTAAGATATGATACTTAATCATAAGACGAGACGACGATATTTATTTATATATCTATTTATCGATATATATGTTTTTTTTTCTTGATACGGAAGAACTCAACGTAAATGTATTTTAAAAAGAATGTACTTAGCTAGGCGCGTACTTATATTTGATCAATTTACAAAATCGTCCTAGCCCTAGGCATGTCATTTTGATAACTGTCCTAGGACTCGAGCCCTATTTTACGAACTATATTTACCCGTCATTTTATCCCGCGACTACTCAGATGTTCAGATATTTTTTTTGTATAAAATGTATCCTAAACACATACATCCTTTAAAATTATTATAAAGATGGACCCAACCGTTTGTTGTGAACAGATAACAAACAGACAGACAAACAGAGATACTCATATTTCATATTTGGGTATTACAATAGTGTGAATTAGGTAGGTACTTTGAATATAATTTTATTAAAGGTGAGAATAAAGATTCTGCAGCTGTCCCTGAAAGTTCTGAAACTCGAGT
The DNA here is from genome assembly GCA_932305915.1 of Agriopis marginaria. Taxonomy (NCBI): domain Eukaryota; kingdom Metazoa; phylum Arthropoda; class Insecta; order Lepidoptera; family Geometridae; genus Agriopis; species Agriopis marginaria. The sequence goes on from OW029918.1 coordinate 10,809,378, forward strand.
AAAAGTGTTCTTACATATGCGATAAAAGTGATTTATACAACTTGCCAACTAAATTTAAACAAGTTAAAAGCTTACGGCGTGTCTGAACGAATCAACGATTTATTCCAATCTCGGTTCAAGGGTAATTTGACCGATATAAATATCAAGCTGGGGCTATATTCTTGCGCACTCGAGATTACCGAGGTCTCTGTCTATCTTATTAGACAATACATGAAAGCGAAAGTGACCGATATAGTCTCGAGTACATATGAATAGGGGCCCTGAACCCACACTGATACGAGCTAATCGAGGATAGTTCCCGAGAGGGTTAAACCGGGATAACACCAGACCATTTCTATGTTAATGATTCCTTGTTGGCACAGAGTACAAACTGTCGTCAAACACTTTCACGTAAAAGTTAATTGTCAGTAGCCTAGCCTGCCTGATAACTGTCTATGTTGACATGTTATTTACTGGTCATACAGGGTGAATAGCAACGACGGGGTGAAATATAAAATGCATAAACAGGGTGAATCTCGCGACAAAACTTTTTTATCGTGCAATTTCTGGTCCTACGAAAGTTTACTTAGTTTAGATAACAAGTTTTTGGTACTTTTGATTTTTCGTATAATATAGCCTTGGAAATTGTACTTACAGTAAAATACTTTCTATGTTACATCTCTATTCACCCCCATCGCTTTAGTTCTATTTACCCTGTTTTACCGGTACCTATTATGCAGGTATTACTTATACCATTTAGTATTATATCTATAGGTATTAAAGTATTCTCGAAATTAACGAAATAATGTAGAGTACAGAGAAGAAAGATAAAGAGAAAAGAAGAGAGAAGAGAAGAGAGAGTGTGTGTGTGTGTGTGTAGAGTGTATCCAATTAACAAACTAACGAAAAACAAAATGGTCGAATATCGTGAAAAGCAACTTCATCGATATAGCAAAAACTATCGAAAGTAAATTATTATTTTAAATGCATAAATATTGATACCACACATACAGACCTACTAAAACGTGTCTAACTTTGTTCCCACTTCAGTTTATAAATAACTGAACGGATTTAGTGAGATCAGGTGTACAGACATTATAAATGGAATTATAACTTTACTATTGTATGAAATCTTGGAAAATGTTAGTTATTCTCGTCTTCCCTGGAGAGGTAAACTTTACCACTTAGCCCGTGATTGATTTCCACTATTGTAGACAGACTGGTGTTATTTATCACACCCTGTTTCTTGCTGATATACGAGCAAAGGAAAGCTACCTATAAATTAAATTATTTTTATTTTGACAACTATGACATAATATATTAATCAATATCTATATCAACGATATCAACATATATATATATATCAATATATAGTCTACGATATGTATGAAGATCATGAAGTGGCTGTAATGTAAATGTAACTGTTGTTTAACCGTGTTAATTGAATAAATACAAATTGCTTGTTTAGATTAAATTAACTTTGATGAACATACCTTGAAACAAGCATGCAGAAGACTCAACATAATCCCTACGGTAAAGTAACTGGAAATAGCGGACTCACTCTACCTACAGCAATGCACATTGATTCTGTCCCTATCACTCCATGTCAATCTCAATAAAGTGATGTCACCTAGCTGAGGTGACAGCAATGTTGACATTACAGCAATAATTTTCATTGCACAAATATTATTATGGGTAGAGGTTTCTGCTCTAAGATGAACAACAATACTCGCTAAGCTCGCTACCATATAATATAACTAGGACATGAAGAAAATGTGGTGTTATCGAAGGTGTTATTTTTCCAAATAAGGTTGTGGAAAAATAATGGAATATGATGACGGTTGCGGAGGCGGTCATTCAAAGAGTGACATGAATGGTTGCGGCGCATGCGCGCAGGCAGACGCTCCGCCGGATATAAGCACGCGGGCCCAAGCTGCCCGCCACACAACTTTGACGCGCCGAAACGTTCCACCAGAGGACTTGGCGACAGAGCTTCACGCACCACACCAACTAAACAATATTAAATTCCACCGATAAAATCGTATTGCACCCCAGTGACTTGTGAGTGAGTTCGGGAAAGTGCAAACTCGACCGCTAGCCCAGAACACTCTCCGCGAACTTTCCGTTAGTTGTTCCAAAGTTTTTGGCGGCGTCACACAACTTAGTGCTCCGAAAGGTGAGTGTCTCATTATATTCTAATTTATTGCTATAGTCACGACATATTGTCAACATATTTTTTGCCCAAACAGTAGTTTATTTCGAGAACGATAAGGCAAATTTTTTGTACAAAAATTAGAAACAGTATTATGTATAACATGTTTTAAGGGCGAAAAAATATCAAGTAGGTAGGTATTTATAACCTACCCACGATATTTTTTTGTGAATTTAGGTAATTACTCGTTTACTATTTATATATAGACGTGATGCTTTTTTTTCGAATATTTATAATTAAATTAAAGAAAAATCAGAACATTTCTTTTGGCAACTAAGTATCTAAATAACCCATTAATTACGTCATAGTATACCTACCATATCTATGCAGGAAATTAGATCAAAACAAATTCGCCAGAAATTAAAATTATGGACGATAATTACTAACTAAATAATGTTTTAGTTACTGAACTAAAATTTATTCGCTGTCCACGAAATTTTTGCTAAATCTCCATAAGTTATTCATTGGTAGAAGCAGTATGTATAATATAAATCTAGCAATGAATTGAAATTAATCTATGACGAAATCACCCCTGGGACGTATCATGGCAATCTGATAACTTTCCTTGTTATCATTCTTATAAGGGAGGTAGAAAAAGTTGAAAAAAAATATGTAGGGTAGGTACAATTTTTTTAGTTTTGAATGTCAAAGTACACTGACACTACCTACAAGGCTATTTATATTTACTATTTTGACTACTTTTGACATATTTTATGGCTAAAATGTTAGTTAAATACATAATCATCATGTTAAATTTTGATGAATATGAATCTAAGCAGAATTCAACGTAGCCTGTACGCGACTTATCCTGTAAAAATTATACAATAATGTAAATAATTATATTATGCAATATAATATTTACTGTTACACCAACGGGATAATTTAAGTCTTAATCGAATCTATGGCAATAAGAAATCCCTCGAATAAATTGGATATTTCAAAATAAAAGTACAAGCCTTTCGATTATAATTGAAGTTTAATTTGTTTAGGTACATTTCCCGCTAAGAAACGATCAAGGCACCATTAATATTAAATTTGTGGAAGAGCTCCCACGATGGCTCAAATTGCTTGCAATTATAAAGTTAGAAAATATGTACAATATAGGTATTAACATCTCATAAATTCTACGATACATAGACGAAAATAACTGAGGTCGATTATACCTAAGCAATTTACTATCCATTTTGGTTGGATGGTTTAATTACCACACTACTTCATCAACTAAAGCTAGATTTTATATCCTCTAGTTACATAAAGAAGGACATGCTGTTATTAGAAGAAAATTGATTATTTTGCATAATTTTTTATCTTGAATTTTCAATTAATTTTATTTGCCATCTAAACAGTTGGGATCGTGTACCTCCCTAACTGTTTCAAGTATTAAAGGAAAACAAAGAACCTGTCTGCAAAATGGACACTATGAAACTCTATGCATAAAGATGAATCTAACGACCCCTCACACATTATAATTGGTCAAGCCGTTTAGGCTATGGAGGTAATATACAAACATAAAAAAAAATACAAACAATCATAATTAACCTCCTTCCTGGGCAGTCAGGTAAAAAATAGATTATTCTTATATAATTATGAATATTGAGATAAAATAAAACAACTCGAAATTAGTAACTCACGTTCAATCATGGTCGGTAAGATCAAAACTAGACAATCTTGGCACAAAATAGATAGATTACCTACTTAATTTACTTTATCTGGCAAACGAAAATGAAGATGAATTATTGAATTAGAGTTAATTATATTGGCTTATATTATTAACGCGTATTAACGTGTATGTATCTAATTCTTCCCCTTTAATTTCTTTCGTATCGACTGCATGGATTAGTGTGGAATTTACTGTGGAGGTAGTTTGCACCATCGATTGGACAAACAAAAAACAACAAAACAAAAAACAAAACGTTTTCGTCTATAAACAAAAAAAAACTGTACGGGTTCTTTAAGATAGCGGGTAAAACTGTAGAGTGCAATTGTAGTGTATAAAGATTCAATAAAATTTTCAAGAAAAATAAAATTTAAAAAGTAATTTTGTATCATCTTCATCATCAGCCAGAAGACGTCCACTGCTGAACATAGGCCTCCCCTCAATAGGTACTTTTGTATACCATCGGAGAATTAAATGATATTTTACTACCGTAGAAATAACCGAGATGTTCAATCAAGACCAAAAAGCTTTGATTAGGTATACCTACCTAATAAGTAGGTACAATACGTATTCTTGTAGACATCGTGTAGCACACAAATGTAGACATTACTGTTGATTAACAAACACATGGGTGATGGGCCTAGCACAAATTTCATGACAAGTGTTCTGAGTTCACCTACTACAATTTAGAAATGCAATGTCGTTAAAGTAATGTCTAATTTAGCTTGCAACAAAAGTAGACTAAATTCACAGGTAAACTTTTTCAATTAGTAGAATTTTTGTTTGGAGCTTTAGTCACTATGAGATTATGCCAGCCCCGTTTAACAACCCTACTTCTACAATCAAAAGGGACTAAAGTTCCTACGCTGATATAATTATGTTGGTCCGAGAATATAGCCATACTAGAAAAAAAAACATGCAAGCAAACAAAAAATACAAGCAGCAAAGCAAACAAGCATACAAGGAAAGTGGGAATATCATACCTACAAGGTCCTCGCCGCCTCACATGACATAATCTTAATATGTAGTTAGAATGATTATAGTTACTTTTGATTCGGACTTTATTGAGCGCTAACCCAATATCCATGGCTTAAAATATCTTTGCTCATAATAATTAAATAAGGTACTGCTGAAACATTTGTTTCTAAGGCTGAAACTTTGAAAGGAGTGGAGACATTGCAAGTTCCAATGGTGTATAATACTAAACACTCCTGCGAAGTATCAAGCATATGGCCAGCAATTTTGAAGCAGGTAGGTAATGTTTCGTATTGTTGGGGTAACGAGTAAAGTGAGAAACTTGAATGAGTTTCTGCAATCTCAATGAAGCTTGTAAATTTTTTACAACCCTATCGCATTAATAACAAGGCTGGCCTACACCATGATGAAACTGGTAATTTATTTATCAGTGGGTATCATTTTCCTCGTTTCCGCCATACACAATCTTAAATTAGGGATCTACAAGCCCGACGAAGCCTCTTATCAACTTTCCGTTTCATACAAGGGGAAATTCTAATGCGTAAGTAGTGTTTTCTTTTGATTGTAACTAGCACAATTTTCTAGTGCTTTTCATAAAAATTCGGTTATTTTTATACAAACTCTCTGTTTCTTGTTTACTTTGACCCATTAAAAAGAAAATTAAGGGGTTAAATTATCATCTCAGTTTTGACTATCGCAAAGCTCGAGATGCCTCACCAGTGCCTACACCAACCTCCTACCACTGGATGATGCCAACATCAGTTCTTTTAAGTCTTGCGTGTACGTACTAAAATTTAGGATTTTTGTTGTAAAAATAAATAATTATAAATATATTTAAATTTTGATAAACTCTCGTATCAGAGCTCACCACTTGGCCTTTACGAATTTACTTAAGAGGTGTTGAGATAGAAGTAGGTGCAAATGCAAAACAAGCGACCGCTAAGTGGGATCAAATAGAACAATAGCTGGACTGCTGGCGAGCCCTGAATAATTACAGCAAGCGGGGACATGGCCATTCTCTCGTTATCACGATTTCTTACTTAAGAGGAACCAACTTGCCATCAAGAGCTCTTATCAGATTGACTCATAATTGAACAAAGAACAGAGGAACAATCTGATTTAGTGTTTACAGAGGAATTTGTTATCGTTAATTATTAGGTTCTCTATTGTCTGGTTTGGACTGTTTGGGAAGTGGTCTGAAATCTTAGTCTCAAGAAAAACCTACAACTTTTAACACCTGTCCTTATTAAAATTATACGCTTTATAAGCGTTTAGGTCATCTGTGACCACAGACACTGCAAAGTGTTCGAAACGTAAGGAATTAAAACAATGTAAAATACACGCCAAAAAACCCTTTTTAATTTTTTATTTCAATGTGTAAAAATCGCGAAACCCTAAGAAATCATGACCATTCAAACTTTATAAAATTTTCTTTTACTGTACTTATATAGTAAATAACACATGCGAACACAAGTTTACTATTTCGGTGCAGTTTTTGGAAGTAGGTACGAAGTCATGAAGCAAAATGCAACTTTAGCAGTGAGCAAAGCAAACCTCCATTCCTCCATTGCAAATTTTCTCAATCCATCTTGCATTTCCTGACACGAAATTAGACTTTGTACCTACACTGTAAGTATTTGATCTTTAGCACAGTAGGTATAGCAAAATACAGAAAATGAACCTCTAACGAACGGTCGCAAATTAGTAAGTAAAAGATTAGTGTCCGCAACTTCATAGACCTTCAAAAGATATTCACGTACAGAAAACGTTCAAGAAGTTTGTAATCTCGAAGAGTTGCAGCCCGCCTACATCGACATAATATAAATAAATCTCTCTTAGTTCAAGACCCGCGTCCAGTTGTCGGACTTATAAGTTTTTATTTTGTCATCCATCGGATTACTGCAACAACTTGCGGGATTCCCGTCGGACTTCTTAAGATTTGTCAGCTTTCCGTTTAAACATCTACGATTTCACGTTTCTCAGACTACCCTACTGCGTGTAAAAACGAACATGTGTCATACGTACTATGCCCTTTAGTCGTTGTCATGTTTTCTATGCACAAACACTTACATACTCTACCCTGCTCTACCCAATTGGCGACTACTTTGTATTGAAGTATGAGTTAGAGTAGGTAACACTTTTAAAATACTATATAACGAATTCAAAACAATCTTGTAGCATTACATGTCGTGGTTTTCAGTTTAATGGAACGTATTTTATTATCCTGTCTAGGATTAGGCACCGGATCACTGCAATGGTCTGTAAGATTTAGACTGGAGTTAGCTAGGTATGTTTTCTTTTCCGTAAATAGTATAAATACGCAAGCGGGATTGTCTTAGACTTTACGTTGGTACCGTCCCTCCGTTGGGTCCGTGAAATATAAGTTTATATTTACTTGGTGCAGACTTTCCAATAAGAAAGCTAGATGCCTTCTTGTTATTGGTAGTTATACCAAAGCGAACTAATTTCTTTCTTGCCGCCGCCGTACCTTATATACATTTGTGTTACGACAGTAGCTTTTTTATAGTTTTCAATATAGTATATGTCAGTATAGCTAAAGAGTAGCTATATTATATAATTCATATTATCTTATTTTTTGTGTAAGATTTCAGCAAAATATTTAGCTTGCCCCAGACTTTAATCTCATCACATAAGTTGTATCATACTAAAGAGAAAAGTTAGTTAAATCACGGTCTCTATTATTCTTCTACTCAAGTTACGTAGTATCGTGGAGAATAAATAGCCAAAATAAAAATTCTGCATCAAAAACTTAAGAAATATGTATGACACTCAAAATAAAATTAAATATAGGTACCTACATACTTAAATGTTTTACTTGTCATAAATAGATATGTTCATTAAGATTTAATGCAGTTACAATGTAAGTAGGTACTAGACATAAAAAAAACTATTAGATTACATTAGTATACAGGGTTACGCATTTAGACTGTACTAAACCGAAAGGAAGACAAAAATCATGTCGAATGTCCATGTTGAACCCGTGCCGATAGTCGTTGGGAACGATACTCTAGAAGTTGTTGACCATTACACCATCTTGGACAGATTGTTCAGTTAGGTAAGTCTAACTTAAGCACGAATCCAACTCGGATGGGCAGCGTTCTGGAAATTGCGTGACATCTTCTCGTTCAAGATACCACAGTGCCTCAAGACGAGGGTCTTTGACCAGTGTGTGTTGCCAGTGATGACATATGGTACTGAGACGTGGTCCTTGACTGTTGGCCTTTTGAAAAAACTCAGAGTCACACAGCGGGCAATGGAGAGAGCTATGCTCGGAGTTTCTTTGCGCGATAAAATCCGAAACGTGGATATTCGCCAAAGAACCAGAGTCACCGACATAGCTGTTTAAATTTGCAAGTTGAAGTGGCAATGGGCAGGCCACATCGCTCGAAGAACCGATAACCGATGGGGAAGAAAGGTTCTTGAGTGGAGACCACGTACCGGAAGACGCAGCGTAGGTAGGCCTCCCACTAGATGGACCGACGACATTGTGAGAGTCGCGGGCATCCAGTGAATGCAAAAGGCAGGCTGTCGTTCAGTGTGGAGGTTAAAGGGGGAGGCCTATGTTCAGCAGTGGACGTCTTCTGGGTGATGATGATGATACTGTATTAGGTAACGATATGAAATTATTATCGATAGTTTATCACACCAATAGTTACTAACGATTTTGGAGTTAGTATTATTGATTAAACAAGATGTCGAGCATACGTTAACCGCATGAAGACGAAGGGAGTTGTTGTTTACCTCCAAATATAACTGTTATTCGTACCTATTTCATTTTCTATCACAAAACCTCAATAGTAAATATTTCAAGCGAGTACAAGTATCTGATGTGGTTTGTGTCCATAACTCCGTGATACTCCGGTTAATAAAATAGGTAGACATTATTGCTCTTACCGTCACTGGAAACGGTTACACCTCATTCAACATGGATACCAAAATTTATAGTTCCTAATTCGTTTAAATTTAAATAGATTTTCATGAAGTAGGTGGGGGTGGATTGAGATCTAGATCGGACCAAGGCACAACGACCATAGTATGACTAACTCTTTTTTCGGGCTACGACAGACAGACAAACTTATATCTAAGTAATTAGGTACCTACCTACATTTTACTTTAAAATTTTATATAGTTAATCATATATCGAAGACATCATTTAGTAAATATTATTTTTATGAATACAAAAAACAGAGAGAAAAGTAATTAGTGTAACTGGAAATTAGTGCAACTTTTTTTTTTATCAAGCGAAATGTCCTTATTCGTGTTTCGGTCTTTACTGTTTTCTAGATAAAACATTCAGTCTTGATGTAACACAATTTTTATAATTATAGGCTAACAATGGAAATAGACAAACTAAAACAAGAATGACCAAAATTACTATATGTGGGAAAAGAGGGCCTTAAATGCTATTAAAAACTGCTTTTTTTAATGTAAACCAGTTTGTGTATTTGCTGATAAACTCAATTCTCAACTCTGAATTGCCTGTGACAATATGGGACAACACAACTAACTAGGTGCACAGTTTTTGCGAAGTTCAGGGAGAATCCATTTTTTTCGGTGAAATGAATAATTGGATTATGTTATACAATGTAGGCAGGTTTTTCTCTCATTCATTAACTAACTACAGAACTACGCGACATTAATTTTCAACGGTTTGAGATTCACATTTTCATATAATAATATAACATTAGATAAATTCGAAAGTATTTTTTTAATTCAATAAAAAAATTAAGAAATAAAAATTAATATTGATTAGTCATTATTGATATGAAGTAAATAAATTGGTGTATGAATCGGTGTAGGGAAACTAACGACGGGTTGTTAACTAATTGTAAATAACCCTGTATAAACTACAAAAATATTTAATTTGTATGAAGTAAATAAATAAATTATATAAAATAATTTATTTATTTTTCTAATTAATTAAAGATGTTGCTTATAAAACTTACAAATTATTTTTCATACTTTTTTTAATAGGTCTACCTAAAAACTCAATCTTGTGGTAGCCTTTTTGGGAGACCGCTTAACTTGAAACTGTGAGGTCGCGGGTTCAAATCCCGGACACGTACCAATGAGCTCTTCGGAGTGTACGAATTTTCATACCAGTGGCTTTTCGGTGAAGGAAAACATCGTTAGGAAACCTGCATACGCACGGAGAAGAAATTCAATGGCGTATGTCCGCAAATGGGCCAGCTTGGTGGATATTATGGCCCAATCGCCCTTCGGGGGTAGGCCTAAGTCCAGCATAGACTATAAAAAGACTGATTATGCTATGCTACCTAAATTTGCACTACCCTGTTATATTATAGCCTTATATTATACTAGCTGCGCCCCGCGGTTTCACCCGCGGTGAAGAAAAATGGTGATGATGAAAAGTAGCCTATGACACGCTCTGGCTCTTGAACAATGCAAAAAAATCAGGTCGATCCGTTGTTCCGTTTCAGCGTGAAAGAGGAACAAACATCCATACTTTCGCGTTTATAATATTTGTAGGAAGTATGACAAGATATGGCATTATTTTTTTCATCATTTTCCTGCGATACCAATAAGAATCTACAACAAATCAATGAAAAGGTAGCACTCATATAGTATCGAATGTTCTCGCAGTTCAGTTTTAAATGTATTATCCTGAGAAGTAGGCCAGGATGCAATTGTAATTACTTCCGGTTTACGTCCGGCCGTAAAAAGCGTCGCACGAACGCAGCTGGTTCGTTCTCTCTCTTGATGAGAGTGTGACATCCATACTTCCACACTAATATAATGCATGGGAGAGTAACTCGTTCCGTATATAATATAACCTATTCACGTCTTAACGGCTGGACTGATCACTGATCAAATTTGAGAAGCGTTTAGTGAACACTATGTAGATGGACGTAAGATAATATATATAGATATAGTAGGTACCATATATTATTACATCCCTACTATACTCAGTATTTTTTGCGTTGTTTTTTTTAGTTTACGGCATGTCCTACTAGGATGATAAAATAAATATAAGAGGTACTCAATAATAACTTTCCAGTTTAGTAAATAGAAAATTGTGGGCAAGACCGTAGGGCGCAGCTTTATTGACATGTGATACTGATGTTTTGATATAAAGCGAACTGCAAAGGCATTCGTATAAAAAAAAAATGAATAAGAATAAAAAGAATAAGATATATTTAATGCCAAAAACAATGGACGTAATATATTATTAGAAACACAAGGAGAAACAATATTTGGCAATTAGGTATAGGGATACGCTCAGTGCTTAATTTTTGATGGGGGTTCTTATATCGATTGCTTTTTTAAATTATTTTATTAGTTTCTTACCTCAGAACTCCTTCATTTATGAACCAATTGAAATTATTATTATTGAATGTATGAACTGGCACTTTCAGATTGGTCCCATAGAAATTTTATCGAAATCAGTCTCGTAGTTTGGCTTATAAATCAAATTAAAAAAAAAAAAATGGTTTCTTGGATGGCAATATTATGTCACCCAAGTAACCGAAATTGCATATTTGACTAATTTTGTGATGTCGGTTTTTTAAATTGATTATTATTCAGGTAATAAAAATATCTAAATATAAATTCAGGTATCAACAGCGTATTTATAACAGGAAAACAACGACAACGCCAGTGAATTTCGATAATAAGAGTACCGATGTAATTTTCCAATTCCAAAAACGGACTTATACTTACCAAATTCGTTCTTTGGAAGTCATAGTCATTTACCTACATATATACAGTTTGATTACGACCGTTAAATTATGTTAGGGATCAAAAGGAAAATCACGGTCATTCCATATCACAGTATTACCTATGGTATGACGATTGCGTGATTTCTTATTACTTCATGTTTTGCGACCTAACTCTTTCCAAATTAGTTTTTGTTGACAATAGCAGAAATATTATGTACAGGTAACATGTATTACGTAGGACGTATGAAGTATGTAGGTCCGAAGTAGTCAGAATCAATCACTACAATCTTTTGGTTTTATTGCAAGAATTGGTTACCAAGTAAGTATACCTTTTTAATGAGGAGACCGTCTATACAGGTAGGTACTTACTGTAGTTTATTTTTAAAGGTTTTAGTTGACAGAGCTAAACTATTTCTATTGCTATATATATTGCTGTCTCTTTTTCAACAGAAAAGTTAGATAAAGACAGCAATATCTTAAATAGTTTGGTTCTGTCAATTAAAACCTCCAAAATTTACCACAATTGGATTATCAATTATTCATGCTTCTGTTCTTGCAAACGTTATCTTACAGTATCGGTCTCATGTAATTTTTCCCATTGTGTTTTCCGCTTCACCCGTTGTGGAAACCAAGTTTGGTTACCTACCAGTTTCTAAGAAAGAAAAAATCAATTAAGTAGATGTCACCGTTAAAATTACTTCCATTAAAATAATCTCGTAAATGTAAAATTTGGAAAGACCGAACTTATTTTAAGCTTATTTCTTAGTTTTAAGATTTAGATTTATAAACCTTCAACTTATAAATAGGACTTAGTGTCTTATTGAAAAACAAGCTTGAAAAATAAAAACTTTTAGAATCTTCAGACCAGCTGAGGAGAAGTCCGTCGGCTTATAACATTATTAGAACGAAGTCAGGGGCTGGTCGCAATTACCTCGACTGTAGCATGTACCAACCTATCTGTAGGTAGATACCTACTTCGTTTCTTCACGAGTAAGAGTCCTAACTTTTCTTGTTTTTTAGTGCAATTTGTCTTACAAAATATTATTTAGGATATTACGGATTCACTATTTTAAATAAATAATTAATATATTAGACTCAGTTTTTATATCGTCGGGTTTTAAAATAGAACCACTATGAGAAACTAGTTTAAAGATGACATATGACATTCACCAACATGCACTGGACCAGCATGATGGATTAGGGCCCATCCTCTCTCTCTCTCTCCCTGAGAGAAGGTTTGTGTTCCAGCAGTGGTAACATGATAAGGCTAATAATAATGATGAGAAACTATATAGTCATATTTCAAAACCTGTTTTTAGTTACATTATAGAGATTAATCAAGATTGTTTGCCTTTTTGAATTCGTGTAGAAAGAGGCTTTAGCTACTTCTCTAATCGAGGATGCCCATTTTGGACAATTTAATTACGGTGGCCACTTACGGAAGTCTCTATAGATAATATAATTTACTGCTAAGAGCAAAACTTAGGTGTTCCTGTAAGTTCATGCAAGAGGGATTCAGGCTGAAATTAGGTACTTATACGCCTAAATAGATAAAGCGATAAGGTTTTATCTAATTAGGAATAAAGTCAACCAGTATGTAAAGTGGAATAGAAAGAAAACAATTCTTATTCGGACGTTCGTTTCTATTATTTTATTATGCTGTCTATGAAAGTACCAATATAAAATTATAATGCATTCATAAATATTTTGATAAGTATTTTATTTTAATGAAAATATAGATCCTTCTCATTGCAGCAACAAACTAAACCAAATAAATGGAAGCATTAAATTGAAAATTCTTGACAGGAGTAAACCCGTCTTAAATACATAGAAAGGATAATCTTAGTTGATCCGAGTCGAGAGGCAGTCCATTTATTCTTTTGCTTTTGAAATTTTACCCAGTCTGCCTTCAAAGTCTTGCATATAGTTTTTTTTATTTTTTGTTATTTAAATACACATTTCTTCACCGTCAAATTAGAAAATGTATTAATTAGTGAATTACTCTGCATAGTTCCACGTTTTGTAAATTGTCAATTAGTTTTTGACTGAAGTCCGTAGACTGAAGTCCCTTGATTTAGTACCATCTGCCCATCTGTCAATGAGCTTTGCGTATTGTTCTTTATAAAAAACTAGCGACCCGCCCACCCGGCTTCGCACGGGAGTAATTTACGTGCGAAGCCGGGCGGGTCGCTAGTTATATATATATATAAACCTTCCGTGAAAATGTATCTAACTGATGGTGAAACCCGCTTCGAAATCCGTTGCTTGGTTTAGGAGGAGTTAGCGGCCTTACAGACATACTGACAGACGCGGAAAGCGACTTTAATTTATACTATGTAAAATAAAATAAAATTTGCTTCGCCATCGTTTTGAAGGGGTGCGTAGAGACGGGTGAGAATAAAACATAATCAAACATATGGAATGCGCTGCCTAAGGTTATTCCCCGATAGATAATCACGAGTGAATCGTTTTCATTTTTCTTTATATAAAAAAATAATCTATTGAGCAACTTCGATTAGTTACGCACACTACGCACGCAACTTAAGTCGAAAAACAGCAAAACACGTCTCACCATGTGGGGAAGACCCCAACTGGCGTAATAAACCTAAACTTCTCCACATTTACCGAAAACATACAAGTTTCCATATCACAGGAATGTTTCGAGAAGATTCAAATCACTTTGAAAACAGGCATTTGTATTGTGATGTCAAAACGTAAAGTCCCTATCGCACTATTGGCGTTATAATGCTTAGAAATGGAGCTACTGAAGGAGCTTATTACCTTAAATTATTATCTTGAAACATTTTCTTTGATCATACATTTAATATTTGTAGTACTCATAGTATTGAATTTTACAATTAATTGACTAAGCAGGCAATTCTGTGGGTATTATTTTTAGTAGGAAGTTTATTTGATCTGCGATCATCATTTTTTTTTTATAAAAATAATATTGTAGCAACATTTGATATTCTGTAGTAATCATACATTTTCAGGATAAAAATCAGTCTACGAGTTAACACAGTAAATACGTTCCTTCTACTCTATATTTCATCCAGATCTTCACCCATTATTTAGTGTGAATGATCAATGAGTGTAAAACTGTTTTTTATTATTATTGTAAACCAAACAACTCGTGCCTAAACGGCACAGATGCTCCACCACTACTAACCCAGCCAACTAAATGGCAGTAGTTGAAGCACCGCGTCCTATGATTTACGACTGTTTGCCTGGCTCGATAAATAACACTTTTATTGATTGATTCTAGCTCTGATCCGAATCAAGCGAGTTTGCATCGATAGAGCAGAGTTAACATTGATAAATTTATTACGCGTAGTTTGATTGAGAGTTTAACTATTTAACAGTATACTTCCTTTTAATTGTTTACAAGCGTTTATAATATGAAGAATGTATGTTCCCCGTACCTACAGCCTAAACTCTTCAACCGATATTGATAAATGTTGTGTGTCTAAACTTTAGAGACATCGACAGAACATTTATCAATATGAACCGGCACAAAGCTTTAGAGTCTAAAGCTTTGTGCAGGTTCAGGACTGGTTACTGATAGGTGACGGCATCATAAATATAAGATGCGACATGTAAAGTAGGGATGAAAAAAATACACCACTTGATGTGACATTTCATTAGATAGGTTTTATAAAATGTAAGGTTTGATACATAGGTAGTTTGATAGGTAGATCTCTACCTGATAAGAAAGCTACCTGCTAAATGTCAGCCCCGAAGATCAAGTTGCGGTTATGATTTCATGATTTGCCAGTCAGTCAGTAAGTAGTGTTTCGCTTTTTATATATACTAATATTATAGAGAGGAAAGATTTGATTGTTTGTTTGTTTGTTTGCATTGAATAGGCTCCGAAACTACTGAACCGATTTGAAAAATTCTTTCACTGACGGGAAGCTACACTATCCCCGGGTGACATAGGCTATAATTTATACCCGTGCGAAGCTGGGGCGGACCGCTAGTATATTATAGAGATTTACCTGTGGAATATATTTATTTCCAGCAATGACACCGGCCTGTCAGATGGCAGCGACCGCGGTCGTGGGCGTTTCTGCTCTAGGCAGCTCTCTACTTCGTTCTCACGCATTGTTTTGTATTTTTATCTGGGTCTTTGGATTTGCCTGTTAGTTTTTTTTAAAGAGTTGCCGTGAAAACGATCACCTTAATTAACCGAATTCAAAAAATAAGGGGTTCTCAATTCTATTATAGAAACTGACGTGGTTTTCACACATTTTATTTACATTTATATGCGGTTGAAACTATAGTCGGAGTGACCAGCTTAATCTTAAGTGAGTAATTCCTGTGTAATATAAATAAAATGGGTTCTCAATTCGTTTATTTTTATGTTTGTTATCTCAGAACTCCGACATTTATGAAGCTATTTTGATTAAAAAAAATATTTGAAAGGATATACCTACTTTCAGATTAGTCCCATAAAAATTTCATCAAATTCGGTTCAGTTTAGTTTTAAATCAAAATAACTGCAAATTCGTTTAAAAAAAATAAGTTCCATAAATAAATATGACATAAAATATGTCGTAGGTTTTTTTACTAGTTTAGAAGTCGGTTATTTAAATTTATAATTATTAGAATGTTCCATCATAGCATTTGACTTCATTCTAAAGTTAGGTACTCTTATTTTAGGTTAATATTTTGTGTTTGCCAAAGAATAATATGTAAAATGAAAATTTATAAAAAAAGTAAAGCTTAGTTATATTTTTGCATAACTAGGAAATTAACCAATATGTTTTTATCAGAACTTACAATCTACAAATAGATGTAATATTTTAAATGTTAATCAGGACTTATCACGTATTATTTAATATAGGTATAGGTACATGTGTTCAAATCGCGAAAGTTTAAAAATTACTAGATGTAATATTACCTTAATTCAACTACTTAACATTCCTCAAGCATCTTTTGTTAAACTGTTACAACCTTAAAAGTGAAGTGTTTGTATTAAGAAAACAAACGTTACCTTTGTTATTTGATTCCTTTTATTGATTTCCAGGAATTTGTGATAAATTTGAATTTGAATTTGTATATTTTGGATTGTTAATATTTTTCGGTTTAATTACTGGAAATATAGCTTAGTCAGTGTATTTTGCTGCCTGTTAGTTTTTGTAATAATATTTATCATGACATTTTTTTTTTATTGTAAATTACCTATAATAATTTACCGTGATTTTGTGATGTTGACTAGCATCTTTGAAGTCATTTTGCAAATTGGACATTTTGAGATCTGAAACATGGCCTATGTTTCAAATCTCAAAATATCCCTTTCCCAATTTCTTTCATAACCTGCAATATTCTGCATTAGCCATCCAGTCGTTACCTTCGTGTCTTCGTAAATCGGCAATTTTGCGTTCAGTGGACTATAAACATTGCTTAAATCATCAGTCAGTATGTTCAAAACCTAAATTCGCGAAATAATATTTAATTTCATCACTAAGCAATTTGTGTATAAATACAACATTAAAAATACGCCGTTCAACATTAGATATCAAATTTTGATATCTAATGTAGAAGGGCGTATTTTTAAACCCATTGTATTATATGCTGTACGGCTATAAGTTAATTTGGCAGGAACGTGAAAATCCACTCCATGTAAATACGTGTGTTTTCACAGATTTGGCACACTCACGTTTTGGCACAGTTAGAAGTTAAATAGCTTCATTCTTGTTTATTAACCATGAAAAGTCGGTTTGTATTTGACTCCTTCTTTTGTGATTAATGATTTATAAACGTGGGTGTTATCTGGGATAACGATAGAAAATTTCTGAATATTTTTTTTAATGTTTAAACAATGGTGGTGTCATAAATTTCTAGTTATGAATGTGTATGCAGGGTGTCAATCAGTGTCAGTTTCCGTTGTGTGATAAATAGATTAGAGAGACAGCATTTTGCATATTATCAGCAATTATATTTAAAACTATGGATATTGGTCAGCGCTCAAAAATGTGCAAATCAAAAACTATAAATAAAAGAGAATAGGTTTCTTCTAGGCAAGCGTGATCCATCGTAGGCTGCATCATCGCATAACATCAGGCGAGTTGGCGGCCAAGCGCAAGCCTATTTATATTTAAAAAAAAAAAACTATATCATACTACCAATGTATTTAGTCTACATTAGTTGCAAGCTAAATTCGATTAATTATTGTAACAGTGACTTCGTTTATTGATATAATTTTTTTTTATCATGTATACGTACAACGTGTTTCAAAAAGATGTGGTAATACTCTACTGGTAATACTGGGGTATGTATGTGCTCACCATTATGAACAACTTTTACTATGGGACCAAGCCTGAAATCGCGAAAAAATAATCTGCTGTTTCATACATTTTGTCGAGTGTACGGCGTTTTCTATGGAACAGCTGTTTTTTTTTTCCGCTATTTCCTTTTGGTCAAAAGTGGTTCATAATGATGTGTACCATACCCTTCAGTATTACCACACCTTTTTGTTACACGTTGTAAGAGGAAGTACAGTATAAATTTTTCGCGAAATTTGTACCAGACCCAATCTGCTTGTCTTTGTAAATGAATGGTTTTAAGCCTATAATTTACTATTGATAGACGCTTATCCTAGTTCAAAAGCGCGTGCTTCAGCAAAAAAAAAACAGCAGATTTTCACCCGCGTAGTGATAAAAAATGGTGATGATGATGATAAAAAGTATCCTATGTTCGTCTCCTGGTTCTAAGCTACCTCCCCACCAATTTTCAGCCAAATCGGTTCTGCCGTTCTTGAGTTATAAATAGTGTAACTAACACGACTTTCTTTTATATATATAATATAGATTCTAAGAATATTCTCTTTTAGTTTTCCTGGTTTTCGTCGTCCATCCCACTTGTTGAATCCTTCGTCCCACCTTTTTGTCGGAATCTGGGTCAGTGCGGCTTCGGAGCAGGACACTGGGCACTTAATCCGTGGGTAGTTTTATACGACTAAACGACGGATTTCACTGAGACACGGTGATTTGTGCCCATTATTTAATTAGTATTCAGAAAAATTGTGTTGTGCTACCGATGGGGAAGAATGGTTCTGGAGTGGAGACCACGAACCGGAAGACGCAGCGTAGGGAGGCCTCCCACTAGATGGACCGACGACATAGTGAGAGTCGCGGGCACCCAGTGGATGCAAAAGGCATGCTGTCGTTCAGTGTGGAGGTTGAAGGGGGAGGCCTATGTTCAGCAGTGGACGTCTTCTGGCTGATGATGAAAATTGTGTTACGTTAGTGACGTGACACGTGATCTGACTAATTTTCCTTGCGCGTAACCTGCAACTTGCCACGCGTTGTATATGTGCAGATTTGTCACGTGTCACGTCATGTCACTTAGATAGATAAACTCTTTTTTGTTCACACCACAAATTTCATACACACGATAAAACAGCTTAAAAACTAGTGAAACAATCGGCGGCCTTATCGCTAAGAGCGATCTCTTCCAGGCAACCTTAGGATGGAGAGGATTCATACAGGAGGTAGAAGGCGTGTGCAATATTGAATAATAATAATTATTATTATTTATTATTTTATTTAATAATGATTGTTATGATTTGTTATACTATAGTTGTACAAATAAGGTCATTTTTGAACCTTTAGGAACCTTATCTGCTTGTAAGGAACTTGTGAAAAAACAATAATTTATGAAAAGATGACAAACATACAGATACTTTTATTTCATGACGCTTTGACGAAGGCGAGAAGAGCAGTCGCGGATCATTATATCATAGGAATACTTATATCTACACGTATTTGGACACGATGTGACTGTAATATACGAAAATGAATTTTGAATACAAATTTTCTTTGGTCGGAGCTCGTTCGTTAGCATTTCAGCGGCTTTGTACCGCTGAGCCACGCCGGAGACCGTAGTCTCTCGTTGATAAAGGAAGCAAATTAAACCTTTAATTGTTTGCCTTTTCTTGGGATTTATTTAAATTCTACGATCGTAGGCGTTACGTATTCTAATATCACTGTTATCTCTGTATGACCATCTTGGGTTGGGCCCAAGGTGGGCCCATTGTTACCTCTTACACTGAAGCTGTTATAGTCCGTTTAAAAAACAAAAAAATATTGAGATTTATATGGAATCCTTTATTTATTTAAACTTGTAGAGCTTCACAAATTTTTGCTTGGAATTTTACTTGGATTTAATTTAAATAATAGGTTTGAGGCGAAGTACCTACTTGCGTAGGCTACGGAGTACGGAGGTACGGAAGTTTCTTTGCGCAGCTGCCTCATTGAGGTTAGCTCAGCACTGAGTATTTTTTCTAGTGTTAACTTGGCACGCCTGTTCATTTGGATAGATTTTACAAGAAAAAGCTTTTCATTAGAACTCTTAGAAATGTACTGCAAGAAATTAAAAGTTACTAGTAGTAGTAAGTAACTAGTAGGCCGCCCCTGCTTCGCACGGGCGAAGCCGAGATATATAGCCTATGTCAACCGGGGATAGTGCAGCATCCCAACAGTGAAAGAATTTTTCAAATCGGTTCAGTAGTTTCGGAGCCTATTCAATGCAAACAAAAAAAAACAAACAAAAAATCAAATCTTTCCTCTTTATAATATTAGTATAGATGAGGAGGTATATCGCTTAGTGAATAAACACGCTACTTTTCATTTTAAAGCCATGTGAATGATATGTGATCAAATAACCTTTGTAATGGTTTTGGGCTTATTTGTAAAACTATTTTCCTTTTTTCCGTTATGTGAGCTAAATAATATCAGCTTTATTGTGACAGTTGTACTGTATATGTGGACACAAGTGACGTGGTACCGCCACATCATCTCCGCTAAATATATCTAGTGATTCATTTTAAATTACCTGCTTACCACAATGATCTCTTGATAAGAATAGTAACAAAATGAAAAACCTAATCTCGAGATTACGGTTTTATCATATTTGTACTAGATAGGAGCATAGCAAAAATTTAAAGAGACCTGAGTTAGGAAAATAACCTCTGAAATTTTTTAAGTGAATTCTGAAGGATTATTCTGTTAGTGGCATTAACCGGATGTCCACTTTTGCTGGCTTAAAATATTTTGGAGTTATTTTCAGTACTGCTAGAGGTCTCTCGGAGCCACTATAGAAGTCTTCACCAAAAATGCAGGATTGCATTTATCAAGCAGATGCGATGTGGTATTTTTTTACAAACAAAAGCTATATATTGCTGCAGTTTATTTATCTGGTAGCAAAGTGAACTACGACATTAAAAAACTTACCTTTCAGACATATTTCTTAATACCAACTCGTTTTACAAGCTTCTCGAAGTATGCAATCGTCCAAACAATAATTTCTGTCAAGTACAGAACATGTCTGTCCCATGGATAATGACGTCGTAACAAGACGCGGGCGAAACAATCGAGCCACAGCGTTTTATACTGATAAATTGGAATGAGACTACTACTCGTAGTAGATAAGTAAGTCAACAAAACAGATTCAGTAGTAACAACCACAAACACCCTGGGACAGGGCGCCCACGATACGTCGTGATTTCGGCAATTCAATTCAATTTCACAGGTAGCTTATAAATCTTGTTTGTGTTATTTCTCAATCTAATAATTTTAAATACTTAACGTGACACGTTTCACATATGGCGAGAAATTCAAATTTCTAACAGTTTTCTTGTCCTTGTGGCTAGGCCGGATAATTATTGTAAACGATCATGATGTTTGCGCAAATTGATTATTATTCTTTACAAAATCATGTAAAGCTATTTATCTCTAATGCACATTATTACTTACATTTGTCAATAAATGATTTTTTGCTGTTTCAAACGGTTTATTGACAAATGTAAGTAATACGGCGCGTTACTGTTAAATAGCTGTTACATGATAATGTAAAGAACAATCAACGATTTGCGCAAACACTAGCTAATTTTAAAATAATAACACAGTCTAGCTACAAAAACAAAAAACTTTAAAATTAGAATTTCCCGCCATAGGTGAAACGTACCACCTTTATATGCCAACCTATTTGATGTTAAAATTGAACTTTGATTATTCTTTACAAGATAAAGTAAGCAAGAGAACTATTTTTATCTGTTATTTGACTATTGTTGCCCGCGACTTCGTACGCATAGACTTTCATGAAACTTTCGCTCGAGGTTCGATCGCGTAGTTCGATCAAGCGAACCACGACTATTTTTAGATCCTAACGGTTCGATTCAATAATCGAACTGTGCAGAGTCAACCCCCCTTTGACCCCCTAATTCGTCACTGTCATAAATTTCACGAATTATTTCTTAGCAGATATTTAAGCTATTTGTAGCAGAAACCACGTGCCAAATCACAGCTCCGTGATTAATCAGTCGACCAGTGACTTGTATCTCGATTTTTAATTGATAGCAGTTGCATAAAAATGTCGATTTACAAGCTTTATCTAACTTGCTTTCTTAGTTTGGGTCAAATTTATCAACTGAATTTTAATAGTTATCTCCAACCGATTGAGCTGAAATTTTGCATACACGTTTAGTGGATGACAATACAAATGGTTAGCGAAGTGACGTCACCATGATATGATTATCAAATGAAAGGATTTGCTGTAAAAGCTTGTTTTAAAAAGTTTATTTTTATTATCAGACGTGATCAAAGACACCAAATTGTTTTCACGCTTATAGTTATAAATATAGTGATTAACATATATGATAAATAAAACAAAAGTTATATGATTATTTACGGGATATTTACCGTGGTAAGGTTTATCGTGGTGTGGAATGAGCTCCCGATATATCGGCGCAGTTACGCATGTTCACGGGAAGACTGAAGAATGCGGGTGGTTGGTCAAACAGTTAAAAAGTCCCGCAAATAATCATATAACTTTAGTGAACAATCGTGATAGTTTAAAATAAAACAAAGTCGTGTATTACACCATTTATGACTAAAGAATGGCTGGAGCAATTTTCATGATATTTGATTTGTTTTCGCCCCGAATAGCAGAAAAAGTAAATATCGGAAAAATTCCAGAAAAAATAAATTAGATCATAGAAAAAAAAAGAAGTCATCTAGCTCAAAGTCTCGTCTAGACTCTACAAAGTCTCGTAAGTCTAAATAAGATAAGCTGTCGCTACCAAAGGGGTTCCTTCAAGGAAGTATATAACGCGGGTGAAACCGCGAGGCGCAGCTGGTACATGATAAACGAAATATGCAAAAATATAGTCACCTTTTAATATAAAAGTGAATCCATGAACCGGCAAGGCTCAAGTGTAACAGGTGCCTTAATCGCAGGTTGTCGCAATTAGCTCGTGAAATTGCCTGGCAGACATTACACTCGCCATTAATTTTTCCGTCGACGCTGTTGTTGGATGTCGAGAAGTTAAACGTTATAAACATTATTTCGTCTTCGAATGATCCTAGAGAGCATTAAAGGATCAGCTTCTTTGTAACGCGTGATAAATGTCTTTGAAGTCGCGGATGACGTCGTTCATGGATAATAACTGGCTGACCTTATAAAAAGAAAGATTTTATAAAAGAAATTATACTTTCTGCTTAAACCTTCTTACCTGAAGGTATGTACGTATGCTTCATTTACCTATAACTAAATCTGAAAAATATATAAGATTGGAATTGGGAATTTCCCATATCAGAAAGGTTTCTGTAAGTGTGGATTATACTTATACCTATGATTATCCAAAATATATAGGTACCTTGTTCCTAAATACCAAATTGTAAAAAATGTACCAGGTTAATAGAGCAATGTTTAATAGAGCCATCTTAAGCACAAAACGTTAAACCATCACGATTTGTGATAAAACTGGCTGTAAGAGTAAAGGTAACATTTTTAGCCCTTGTTTTATTGAGGTATAACGATTTTATGGCTACATTTTGCGCGGGAAATACTAATTCTGGCTTTCTACCTAAAATAGACCATTCGGTTCAATTAAACACAACTAAGGAAACTTTTGGGCAGTATCTAGTGAAACTTTTAATGCGGGCAACACTATAGCTGTACCGAATCAGAAGAACCGAGATTATATAAATAGCATATCTATTTCCATGATACGTAACTAGTTATCCGCAACTAGGCATAATGAAAATTGGTGTACCGCATTAGTTCGATGTTACGAGTACAAAGTTAGTCTGGTTTCTAAACAGTATTGTTTCAGTTTTCAGTGGTCTAATAACATAAAATTGTTTACAACTAACTTGCGGTTTTTGTGGCTCCGAAATAGATAGGTTTAAATATTTAACTAACTTGCAAAACCTTCTTCAAAAAAGGAGCTTCTCAATTAGACAGTTTGTTTTTTTGTGTATGTTACGCGATATCTTCGCAGACTTTTATTAGTTTACTTTGGTCACATTTAAATAAAATGTTTCACCTCCAAGAGTAGAAATTAGGCGATGAATCCCGTTTATTAAACTTCCCGTGAAAGTCGATTGTTGTTTTTTAATATAAATGTAGATATTAATTATAATAAATATTGAAATAGACTAGTGTTAGTAAAGTAGTGGTAGTAAAGACTAGTAAAGCACCAGACATAATAATACAAATATATAGTAGATACAAAAGAAAGTAGTAACTATATAGTAAGTATACAAGTATAGTACCATGTTATAGTAGCAATTTCTTACAATTAAGATTTTCTGCACCTTTATATCTCTACATAGTATAAATTAAAGTCCCTTTCCGCGTCTCTCTGTATGGCCGCTAACTCCTCCTAAACCACGCAACGGATTTTGATGCAGTTTTCACCATCAGTTAGATAATTTTTCGCGTAAGGTTTGTATATATAACTAGCGACCCACCTTCGCACGTAAATTATACCCGAGCGAAGCCGGGCGGGCGGGTCGCTAGTATTTGATAAAATGTTCATGGCTATCACAGAGATATTTGCAACACCAAAGTTCTCAAATCCAGGGATCTAAAGCAAAAAGGATTCACAATAAATCGTCGATAAAAAGAGAGATCAAGTAGGCAAAACTGTATCCGATTATAGTCTCTTTGAGCTCCGTGTCAGGCAGTTCTCGCTACCCCAGCTCACGTCAACAGCTAGCTCAAATCTATCACGACCTCTACGTAAATTGCTTAAACTTGCTCGTATTGCCTTTGTTTAGCAAACGATAAAAATAGAGCTTACTACAAAGGCGTACGCGACAACTAGGTCGATGTTGAATTTTTCTTTGTGACTACTAACAATCCGACTTGATCTTTACCATTGATGTTAACACCTACATAGTACTAGATAGAGGGTCACCACCACAATATATGACCACGAATAGAAATGTGGTTACTGATAATGTTATGTTTATTGCTAAAAACCGTTTTTTTTTTTGGGCAAGTGTTTTATTAACTAAACAAAATACAAGCTAACATTAACACTACAAATACAGTTAGACTGCATATAGACCATTTAGGTCTAAAAACAATCCAAGTGCTCAAGCCCACTACCACTTATGTTTCTTTATAGCTGAAATAACCGTCTTCTACGTCTATAAATCCTTTCCATCCTAAGGTTGCCTGGAAGAGATCGCTTTTAGCGATAAGGCCGCCAGTTGTTACACTAGTTTTTTTTTTAAGAGTTTTTTTGTCCTTTGTATCAAGTTTTATGGTGTGAACAATAAAGAGTTAATCAATCAATCAAATAACGCAAAACCTAAAATTAGTTTTGCTATGGAAACTGTTGTAAAAACTGACGTGGTTTTAACACATTTTATCAATCAAACGTGAGTAATTCCCGTGTCATATAAAAAAAAATGTGAGTACAATAATTGATATAATTATTAATTAAAGGAGTTTTTTTTAGTTTATTAGTTAAGTTTTTATAATGCCGTTTCTAAAACTCATAGCCATAGTACAGCGCCAGCGACGACGTAAATTTTTAACAAATACTTACCTACTAAAAAATCACACACATTTTACAACATTTAACGAAACCTTATATTTTTTATTTTATCATGTTACTACATAAAAAACCGGTCCGGTAAGCGCAGCGTAGGACGTCCACCTACAAGATGGACAGACGACCTAAAAGAGACCGCAGGGAAACGCTGGATGCAGGCTGCTTCCAATGGCCCTTTTGGAGATCATTCTTTAGGAGCCCTATGTTCAGTAGTGGACGTCCTACTCCTGAAATGATGATGATGGTGACATTAAAAACAGTTATTGAATTCTCTACATATATTTTTTTTCTACATTTGCTAGCTATAATTTATGATAGCATAGGTATATCTAAACGTGGATAAATACGGATATGATTTACATCGTGACCCTCCATCTAGTTCTATATCAATGATCTATAAACACAAATGTTGAATAAACTTTAAAAAAATTAAAGAAGTAAGTAGAGGAAACATTTACAGTACGATTTAATCTACAAATTTAGTGTTATTCGTCTAACAAGTCGCATGTTGTCTTCGTCGCCTCGTGTACCTATTTGTGTTTACGAAATGTAAAAATTATACAAACGTTCATTTTGTGGACAAATAAACATGTATTGCAGTCATCATGGAGTTCATGACCCGGTAATTTGTACTTTTATACGTCTTTCAAAGGAGTCACTATAAAATTAACATAGAAACGCCGTTGATGTGACATGAGCACATGTAAACATATGGAAATGGCTGGAAGACAAGGGTACGTCGTTATGATCCCCTCCCCCGCAGTGCTATGACGTTTAGCGTTATCTAAGTTGTAACAAGCGGGCAAATCCGCCTGTTTGAGCAGAAAAACATTGGAAAATGTTTGAGGATAAAAGTAATTGACCTCGTTTGGGTCCTTTGTTGATTTTTACATGATATTCTCCTTTTATCTTGCATCGTTTGCTGAACAATGCACATGTTTCTGTTTCTTAATATGACTTGCCACCACAGACAGAGCATTTTATCAGAATAGACACCGCGAGTTTACCCACTTTGCATGACTGTAGTCTGTTTTAACTTGGCCAATGCTTCAACTAGCACTCCGCATAATTCAGTTTGATTTCCTTTGTCTTGGAAGTACCATTGAAAAAATTACTAATTGCGCGCTAGTAAACTGAAAAACTCTTCGAATGCGGTTGGCCGTGCAAATAAAAATAATTAAGATTCATAATTGGGTATTTGACTACTATTGGGAAACTATTGCACATTATTGCCTGGTATAATTTAATGTAAACTGCATCTATATTTTCTGGATATCAGTCATATTTGCGATATAAATCTCTCTCTTGCTGTTGGTTTCGGCCCCACCAATGCCTCTCAAAAGTCCGGGCTGGACTCGTGAACTCGCGATGAAAATAAATACGTCATAATAATAATGAAAATGGAGTTAAACTACCACATTTTTTGTACCACAATTGCTCTCGTGACGTTACAGTAGGCACAAAAATGCGGTGCATTTTCAAACAGCTTAGCACGCTAGCGGTGTCTATTTTAATGAAAATCTTTGCTCGCCACAGAACTCTTATAAGTAATACACGGAACCTCCAGAAGCCAAACTCACGAAGTTCTATTAATCTCTGCTCTTGCGAAGTCATCATTGTTTAATCAATCCTAGTCGAATGCTGATTTATAACGAACCGCCCGAAAACTCTGTCGAATACTTACAATTACTTGGGAAAGTATTTTGTTTTTTAATTTTGTTTGTTTCCATACTTTCCATTTTTAGAACAGAGCTTCCCTAAGGAAATCCATGTTGTTTAAAAGTATTGGGTTAATTTTAAAGTATTTTTCCAAAGAGTTCCAAGAAGTATTTTATTTAATAAAATATGTAATAATGTTATTTATAGTGTTGAAGTTTGGTAGTAGATGAAATGAGAATGACCTTTCACGTTTATAGTCCACTTACTGCGCTTCTACTTCAGGTACACTTCAAGTAGAAGCGACAAGTAGTATAAAATTAAGATAAAATTGCATGGAGCCAACTGTCAGCAATTTTAATGCACAATTTTCTAAACTTAATTGGTAGCATTTTGTTGTCATCCTTTTTCACATTTTGAAATTAAAAGAGATGCTATCTGCATTTTAGTCATGTC
Source organism: Agriopis marginaria (assembly GCA_932305915.1). NCBI lineage: Eukaryota > Metazoa > Arthropoda > Insecta > Lepidoptera > Geometridae > Agriopis > Agriopis marginaria. The sequence goes on from OW029918.1 coordinate 10,836,866, forward strand.
TGGTTTACTTTAGTAGGTTCATAAGTAAAAGAGAATTAACTACAAATATCTCCGCAGCTCACCATTAAACATTAAAGGCTTGGACAGGACTCGTTAGAAGTTATTGAACAAATTGCTTCCAGTGATTAATTGACTATTAATTACGATATCGTTTAGCACCAAACTTCTGGTTAATTTGATCATGAATACAGGTAAGTCCACTATATTAAACTACGGTTAATCGAGTTTACATTAGAACTTTACTAAAAGTCATCTGTATATTATCCGCTAAACCCGTATGTATTTAGCGATTATTTCTTACAATCTATTATACTTACCTTCATTATTGTAGTTAATTATGATCATTGTTTTGTTCCAAGTCATCTATAGAATATGTAATTAATGCAACATGTGTGAGCAAACTCATAAATAAAAATGCTTACGTTTTGATGCAAACTTTATTGGGTGAACATTTTGCTACTGACGTTTTTGTCCCATTAAAAATAGAAGCAATTGAGTTACAAAAGGTATTACGAGTAACTATGATTATAATAACATACATAATAATAATATTATGTAAGTGCTCATATTATGCATTTTTGATGACATATTATGATAATCCTACTTTAATATTGTAAACGCGAAAGTTTGTATGTATGTATGGATGTTTGTTCCTCTTTCACGCAAAAACTACCGAATTGATTTTAATGAAAGTTTACAATAATATAGCTTATACATTAGAATAACACATAGGCTATAACGGGTTGTAGTAGCAAGGACGAAGGCCAAGCTCTACGAGTACGAAGTAGCGGGTTTCAGCTAGTAAATAATAATGATTAAATAAGTTAATTATTTATTTGACAACTAATGCTACAAACATCTACAAAAAATATGAATGAAGAATATACACGATCTCAGCATATGACAACTGGAAGGAAGTAACGACTAAGACACGGGGTTCCAACACTCAGTTTGGCAGTTAGAGCAGTTACAATATATTATGGTACATTTCTTAAATAAATAATTTTAAATTGAATTTGAATCAATATTTCTTTGTCCGCTGCTGGATATTCCAGCAGTCGACAATGGCAGAATGGAGACCTATGGACCTCTCTCAAGGCCCGCCACTTAGCTCTATCTTCGGATTTTCTCCTCCAAGCTGCATTACGTATGTAATCACTTCATCTGGCCTCAAAGGAGATAAACTTAATAAAATTTATACGGGTTCAAATATAATGATATTCAGGTTCAAAAGAGTGATTAACAGTTCAGCACAAACTCATTTGTATCGTTTTAGGTGCGCGATACTTGTATCTAACTTTAGTACAAGTATTAGCTATGCTGTAGATTGCAAAGTAGTTTCACGATAAAAGACAAATCAATTGTACTCTCATAGTATTGGCGTCAGTGTATCGTCAGCTTCAGCCAACATCGTAGTCGAGCCTCGAAACTTCGCTCAATTCCAAATGTCAAACAATAAATTGAGCATACAAGCATTATCTATTTACGTAATAATGGTTTTTAGAAAAAAAAAGAACCGTTTCATGACTATACCTACATTTACAAACTGAAACTAAGAAGTAGAAAATATTGTTTAATATTACAACTGAAATACTTTGTATCCATGGTCATGAAAAATTTAACGAAAAACAACAGGGCCCGGTCGCCATGGAGACACTTCTTTGTTTTTTTGAAGTTCTGTTATAGCAACAGTTCCTCTATGTTTGCTGTTCAGTTGACAGCGTCGCTAGTGGAGAACAAAGTATGAAATTCACCAATCTTCAACTGTAGTTACAATATTGCCCACCTTAACAGCTAAGTTGGTGGCACTGTACAATGTACATTGAATTCGTTGCTTGTCGTCATGTTTTTGTAGATTTTGCAAAAAGCGCTGAATCAAAGTCGAAAAAAAAATGGGACCACCTATGAGATATGACCTACCAACCAAAAAAAGAATCATCCAAAACAATTCTAAATTGGCGGAGTAATCGCGTAACAAACATAAAAAAAAACATACAGTCGAATTGATAACCTCCTCCTTTTGGAAGTCGGTTAAAAATAGGGAATCGGAATAGGAATATGTTAAAATGGTACCCAAGAGATATGAAACGGAATAAAGGAAGACAGCAAGTTAGATGAGAGGATGAAGTTAAAAAAGAGGGTGGCATAAATTAGACACAACTAACACAGAAGAGACATGAATGGAAGGCCCAGTAAGAGGCCTATGCCAGAAAGCAAGCTGGGAAGAATACAGTGGAGCCGATATCAATGAATAAATATCAATATTATAAATATCTGACATTTAAAATAGTAAATATAAATTATAATTAGATAATACAACGTACAATAATTAATGAATTTGACAGAAAAATTGATAAATTGACATCATTGCATACCTAATGAGAACTAGATAATCATCATCATCATCAGCCAGAAGACGTCCACTGCTGAACATAGGCCTCCCCCTTTAACCTCCACACTGAACTACATACCTAATGAGAACTACACCAAAAATATTGAAATATGAACATTTTTGTTTTATTTTCTTGAAACCCTGATATAAAATCTGTCTGATGATGAATAAAAAAACACGGTAAATCAGTGCACAAAAGTCGGAGTAATCGGCGTACATACATTAAAGAACGTTCAAATTCCTTCAGGTAACATTGAAAAATTGCAATAAACACATTTTTCATTGATATATAAAGCTATTGTTGTGACAATCTATGCACATGCTTACGTTCGGAAATTGATTGTTTTCGAGCTGAACAGCACCTAAACGAATGCTACGAAGTTAAGTGTCTACGAGATAGCGTAGACGCTTCGACGACATGAGCTACGACTTTGCTACAAGACAGCTACACGTACATAATGAAATTCACTCTGTAGGCAAAAATATACAGCAAAGTAAAATGTAAAACTGAAAATGTCGGTAAAGAGGTAACGCACGATAAAATTAAATTTTACGAACAAGTGTAATATAACTCAAAGCGTAATAATTTACAAATTTTCATGGCAAGTGGGTTATTATTGTGTCTCCAACATTCACACTTGTGTTTTGGTAGCGTTGGTATTAATAAATTTTGAAGCGGGACTCGAAACTTGTTTCATAAGACCAACTCTCGTGAGATGTGGGAAACTCGAGGATAATCCAGCAGTTTTGTAAGAGTAACACTCGAACAAGATTTTGACTTTGAAATTGTTTAACGCATAATATATGCTTAGCCGGGTCTTAGCAAAATTAAACATTAGTTTAAAAAAATACGAGTTTATTTTTCATACAAACTTTTAACCCCCTTTTGACCTTCTCAATTCATTCCTGCTGAAAAATCCTTTCTTAGCAAACACAGTCTATACCGAGTGTGTGTTTTCGAGATTTCGCTTTTACTTTTATTATGTTACCGGATTATAAATATCCTAGGAAATGTATAGAATGCCTAAATATACAAACACAAGTAAGATAATATATATTGTGTATTAACAACCTACTATATTTTATATTATTACCGGAAGAGCTTCCATGTTAATTAATTGTTATAACAAAATAACGTAACCTACCCGTAATCCAAATCGGTTTTGTCACCAGAAGGGTTTCCGAGGTTATGCATAATAAAAATTCTTTAAAAAAATGACTACTTCAAAAAAACACAAAACACAAACACCCTATGCGACTACAAAGAACAAAATATTTTTTTACACAGATTTTGAAATCGGATGGGAACATCTAAAAACAAATTTTGAAAAAATTTAATTTATATTTGGTAATAAATTATAGTTCTCATTAGGTCCCTATTACTAAGCATATGTCTATCTTTCCGTCCGTCCGTTTGTCCCACCTATTAACGGCTGTATCTTTCGAACCCGTAATAGATAACCAGTTCACATTTTCACAGAATATAACGTTTCGGAGGATTACATAAATAATAAAAAAGTTAAAAACAAAAAACGAACGGGAGTCCACATACAACAAACGTATTTTTTACGTATATTAATGTAATAACTCTAATATTAATGTAATAGCGTATATTAATGTAATAGCTCTAATGTAATAACGATAATACGTACAAGCGTAAAACTTGGCACGATTATAGTACACACTCAACCAATAAATAATTGCCAAGTGCGAGTCGGTGACATGTTTCTATTCATTACCAAGTTATAACACGTAATTTAGTTTTTTTTTGTGGTGGTACGGAACCCTCAGAGCGCGAGCTTTACTCGCACTTGGCTGGTTTATTTTCCATAAAAACCTTCGAAATATTACAAAAATTTTAAAAAGTTAGCTAAATCGGTCTAGTCTTTCTCAAGTGATTTCTTACTAACGAACAGCATTTAATTTTTATTTCTATATTTACATTCCATTATAGTACATTCCATATTACAAGTCCATCACATAGATGGACTTTAAAACTAAAAGCTACGCAGAAATTAGAAACGGGAGCTTTATAATTGTTTATGTCGCACGTGCTAGAACAGCTATTTCAACTCTTGTATTAACGGAAACATTTTTAATTCTAATAACGAAGTAAATCTTGCTCGCTTTAAAAAATCTATACATATGTGACCGGAAATGTATGCAATTCAGTTTTATACAAAATGCCCAGAATGGCCACGCTGTGTTTACGTTAAATCTTATTTTTATCCTATCTATTCGAAAAGACTTGGTTCGCCTTTATGTGCACCCAAAGGTGATGTTTTCTATAAGAAACTTTTAGCGGGCAGTAATGAGTTTTTAATCCTCTTTATAAGTGCGCCGCAATTATCTTAGCCGCGCACTTTTGGAATTTGGAACATCTTAGTGTTTAGCGCCAAAGAAATCAAACGCAAATATTGTTTGAATAATGACTGGTATAATATTATTATACCATGGCTGGTACGACGGCCCATAGTCGCGCCGCCAGTTGAATAAAAAAAAAAAAAAACGCGCGAACTACAGCCCCCGTTTCCGTCAATTTTCACGGTTTGATAGAAATTCATGGTTTTGTGTAACAATAAATTATCATAATTGCGAAAATGTCTCAAATGTAAATATGTATAAGTTTTTAGTTGTTTTATTATTAGATACTATTTAATTTCAATTTAGTTGTTACTCTATGTTTTAGTAAATAATAATATTACAATAAATATGAGGCGCCTTTTATTTTCTCATAGTGGGTGATGAAATGTACAGTGTATCACTCGGGCGCAAAATATTTTTTTGGCTCGGGCGACGTACTTACTTTGAATCCCTCGCTACGTTCAGAATTCTACTAAAGAATCCCTCACTTCGCTCTGGATTCTAAAAAGCGCCCTCGCCGTAAAAATATTATTTTGCTCCCTTATATTACAATCTACTATTATATATCATTTGTTATAGACAATTTTAAAAACACAACTTCATAAAACTCAAACATTTTATGCCACTACAAAGTACAAAATAATATTTTTACACGGATTTTGAAGTCGGGTGAGAACTATAATTTACTGTACTATAATCGTGCCAAGTTTTACGCTTGTACGTATTATCGTTATTACATTAGAGCTAATATACGTAAAAAATACGTTTGTTGTATGTGGACTCCCGTTCGTTTTTTGTTTTTAACTTTTTTATTATTTATGTAATCCTCCGAAACGTTATATTCTGTGAAAATGTGAACTGGTTATCTATTACGGGTTCGAAAGATACAGCCGTTAATAGGTGGGACAAACGGACGGACGGAAAGATAGACATATGCTTAGTAATAGGGACCCGTTTTTACCCTTTGGGTACGTAACCCTAAGAATTATTTAAAAGTTGCCTGTAAATTCGTAAATTTGGAAAAGAGCTTTTGTTATGAAATTTAAGTTTGAATCAAGACCATAAACAGATTTATTGAAATTTTAACATGGCAACGTCTGTCGCATCAGCTAGGTCTAAATGATTATTTTTAACTTACTGCGGTATTACCGCAGTAAGACAGTATAAAAGCACGTAAGTTTCGATGTCAATTTAGCAAAGGTAGTTGTAGCTGCAAAGTTTTTGATAGGGTAGTGATAAAGGTACTTGATATGATACGAAAATTGAAATTGTTCATGTATGACCCTTGTCATATTTTGAAGTGATATTAAACCCCGTCATACCATAGCTACACAATTAAAGGTTGTGGGTATCCTACCGAAAACTCAGAGCATGACATTTGTATACAGGGTTATTTTAATGTATTAAAAACCCTTCCCTCCTTGCGTCCTTACACCATGCTTATTAAATTTTTATTAATGACATGAAAACACTAAATACATTCAACAAATAAAACTACATTAAGGTTTGTGTGATTTTTATTACGGTTTGTAAGTTTTTTTCTTTTATATTCTGTATGGACGCTAGAATCGGCGTCTAAGTTTCGCGCGGACTCCTTCCCATTAGAGACCTCGTAAAGTTTTTGCTATTTGGAGCCCAATTATAAATATATTTGGTTTTGTATAGTAGAAAAAAGATGAATTATTAAGTAATAAAACTAAAATTGTTAGTTATGATGTACAGAAGCTGCTTGCAGAAGGATTTTGGTATATTGAAAAATAAAATCCTTGTACAAGTATATAGTTCGTATGCAAGAAATAATAGATTTCAGGATTATAACGTACCTAATGATTTCTTAGGTTTTCGCGATTATTACACATTGAAATTAAACACTTTTAACGGAATGTATCGCGTGTATTTTATCTTACGTGCGTGCGTTTTGCATGTAAATATTTTCATAAGATTTCATTATACATCAATCTCTAGCTAGTCTAACGTGCCAACTTAGAAAATGCTTAGATATAAAAATTTGTTCGGCATCTTTATATATTTCGGATTAGTGATTTGCGAAAGATTATTTCCGAAGTCTTTGTTTTTTTTTTTTGCTCCGTTTTTGTCGATTTCGGGAAATTAGAAGACATATTGCATAAGATTTACTAGTTAGAAATTCAGGTCAAACATCAAATCGCCTAGCTTACGAGATTCGTGTTTACTTTGATAATTAATTTGGAGAGTAAACAACCTCAAGAGTAATTTAGCGAATGCGTATGTTATAGCATGTATATATTACCTACTATGCTATCTTGTATAAATAGTTTGCGTAGTCACTTATGTAGAGAACGTCGACGTAACTTTTAACTGAGTTACAAAGACTTTTTTACAGCAGCCAGTTTATTTCTGCGTTGAATACGTAAGTGAAAACTTTGCAGAGCCCTTGCATAGACCGTATCAGGCGCTCGCATATAAACAGGCCAGTTTATTGTGGATGCCTATTCTGCCAATAATAATATGGGTCCAATACCTCGAAAGAGAAATGGAATCCTTGCGCGGGTCCAATCATTTGTCCATTCATGTACGCAGGGCATCCGTTTTATCCGTAACATATAATAAAGGCAAATGAAAAAAAAAAACAGGTACAATTTGGAAATCATTTATTGTATGTGATTTATAAATACTCATAGTAATTGGTGAAAACCATCCCAGTTTTATTTAGTGGTAGGACGTTACTAAATTTGGCAGTGTATCAGACTTTCGTGGGGGTCCTGAAAACCTGAGTCGGTAATGGACCTGAATTTTTTAAAATGAATGCGTGGGTTGTCTGAACCACACAATAGTGATTAGATAAAGTAGATTTAAATGGAATTAACCAACACCGTATTATCGAAACCGAAACAATCAAGTACGTAAAAACGCATTACACTTTGTTATTCAATATAATATTTGTATACACTCTTTTTTAGTTCAAACAGCAGCACTGGGAAAGGATGATAGCATTTCATGGTATACCTACTACCGTTATACGTACTAGTAATATCGCTAGCAACTACCTATAATTGTACGTTTATAGATTTAGCAAAGCTATGAATTGTCTGTATGTCTATAACATTTAAATTGTAAATCCTTAAGTGTGAAAAACTTTAATAGTTTTCTAGTCCCCTGCATTGTACATGGAGAGCATACCACACGCCCATTACTTAATTTAATTTTTTTATTTGCCTACTGTTTAGTTTTTAGTTTCTAAATTAGTTTATATGGATGTAAATCTGGAATAAAAACATTTCATTTCATTCATTCATTTTCATTAGATTACTGTCCTCCTAGCAAACATGATAATAATCCAGCCTTTTACAATCTCCTGCAGCTGTCAGAGCAAAAAAAAACTTGGACCAACCATAAGATAAGTTTAAATTAGTTTCAAATAAATAAATATTAAGGGATTCATCTTATCACGCATGAGGGTGTACAACTGTCTCAACTGTACAAACCGGGCTAAGTCACACTAAGCTCGCGGGGTTCAAAAACGAATGAAACACAAAATAGGACATTTCCCTTTACCTCCAAATTAAAAATTTAATGATAGAAACGAGTATTTCATATATCCACAGTGCAATGAGAAATCCTAAATTAAAGTCTGAAGTATAAATGTGAGGGGAAAATGAGTCTGTTAATGCGCAGTGTGGCGTTTTTTTACGCGATGCACTTGATGCGCGTAGCGGAAAGCGACGCGTATGAATGTGATGAGCAACAAGCGGCAGCAGACGACGGATGTACGTAAAGTGATATAAAAAATAAAAAATGATATGAAAAGCGGGCGACGACATCTATAGCGCCTGCTTCGTAGGCGTACGTCGGCCTCACACAGATTGTGCAATAAAACAACCTTTCGCATTGCGTATTATGAATCTGCGCAATCACGACATTTTAATCTAAATATCGTTTAGCTAGAGCTCTTGTGAGTTTCCTGATAAACGTCCTGGTAATCTACATGGTTTTATAGAAATGCGTCTTATTACATGACGGCTGATTTATGTTTGTGTTAAGTTTAGTGTGAGAAATCACGGGTTGAAAAGTTGAGAAGCCTGCGTTATACCGAGGATTTTTTCGGTAGTTAATTATAATTACAAGTAAAAACTTACAAACTTTCATTGTCAAGAGGGTTTTGTGAATTTTAGTACGTTTAGGTGCGTAGGTATCTACTGTAGAAACAGCGCAAAAAACCAAGTCAAAGCAACTTTAACTTGTTTCTCCAAAGCTATATTAGTCAGTAGGCACCTATAACAAGTAACTTTGTGAATGTGAATTATCAAAGTTATCAGCTGCTAAAGCATATTTGTCCCAATTCCCCGAACCCATAGCATCATAGCTGAATCATGTCAAAGCCGATCTAAGCGATGCTGTTACAAAACATGTAGGCCACCTTTGAAACTGTTAACGGTACAGAATTTAATATCTATTTCGGGCAAGAAGAAGCCCGGTACCTGCTTGCAGACTCCTCACGATGTAAAATGTATATTTGGAACGACGCGACATAAAATCAAAGTTTATATCTGGCGAGTAAAGTTGTCGTGAAGATGGTGTAAAGGAAATTGTGTATCTTGTCCCTTGAAGTTTTCTAGAAACGTATGTATAATATACTAGCTAAATGCCCGCGACTTTGTAAACGTAGGGTTCGGCCTTATTCATCGCTTTTAAATAAAATATTGTACAACCTCCTTAATTAAAAATATCAGCGCCTCAGTGCCCCAGGTTTTTAAGGGTTAAATGGAACGGTGGTACAAGTCAAAAGGAGCTCCTAGTACTCGTCATTATGACCAAATTTTACTATGGGACTAACCCTTAATTCAGCCGTTCCATACATTTCGTTTTGCGAATGACATTTTTCTATGGAACCACCGTTCCGTGTAACATTGTTTAGGTACTTAGCGAGTTTGGTCCATATTTAGACACAATTAATTACTATCTAATTGTAGCACCGAATAACGCAGGAAAATTATGTAGGTAGTTTTTCCTCGATTACCAGGATAAAAAGTGCTTCCGTATTCTATAAAGGTAATTAATTAAGGGGTTACAAAGGTCACAATCTGTTTCTAATATGACTTTTATTGAAAACAATTAATCGCTACATAACAATTGGACATTTATACACAGACATGTTCAAATTTATATTGTTGACTAGCGACCCGCCCATTCGGCTTCGCACGGGTGTAATTTACGTGCGAAGCCGTGGCGGCTTGCTAGCTATATATATAAACCTTCCTTGAAAATCTATCTAACTAATGGTGAAAACCGCATCAAAATCCGTTGCCTGATCGTGACGTTGTTTTAGGAGGAGTTAGCGGACATACAGACAGTCAGACGCGGAAAGCGACTTCAATTTATACTATGTAGAGAGTAGAGATAGAGATAGAGAAGAGATGGAGATGTGTTAGTTTAATGTGATAATGCCCTAATTAATTGTGCCTACAGTTACATCAAAACAGATAAGGACATAATTATCTTGTAGTTAGACCCATAATTGTCCATTTTGTAGAGTCGTCACGTACGCTCTCTGGTTTAGGACACTACTACAATCTGGGCACGTATTTCATCGAATAATTAGGTTTGGTCCATCGTAATTATGTTACCGTAAACAAAGCTGGTTTTGATTGATTCTAATTTGATCCCAGTTCCGATATGAATGACATATTTCTATGAAACATCATATTATTTTTCCCTATTTCAAGATTCCGGTAAAAGTAGTTCACAATGATGAGTACAATTACCTCCTTTCGGCTTATTATCACCGATCGGTGTAACCCTGTACCTATTTGTCGTCTTGTGTTTATTATTGCGTGTTCGGAAACGCAAATTGTAAAGTTATGAAACCAATAGCGCTATTGAATAGATTAACCACCGATAAAGTACCTCAGAAACCGGACCTTAAGAAATCATTTAGGACGAAAAAATCAATTTCAATGTTTAAAGTTTGTCGTACCTTTGTCGCGGTGAGAGTTAGATTAGTTTCACTCACGTTTACATACACAATTTAACTTTCCGCTACGCGAACGCCTATTCACCTTGTTTTACGATAAAACAACTATTTAACATTTTCTAAATGATTTAGATGACAGAGACCATAAAGTTTTTACCTTGTTTTAGAAAACCAAATCTTTATATTTTTTCACGTTGGGCCAGATAGTATATAATTATATGGACCATGTTCAAAATTTTTGACGTGTATTATGCTCGGCCCAAGTATTTGTTAGCTCTGACAGCTGCAATAACATTGTAAAAAAGCGGAATAAAACATTTGCTTTTAATATTTCATTTTCTATTGAACAAAGAGTAGAACAAACTTAACTGTTTTTACTTAGCTTTTTACAATGTTATTGCAACTATCTGAGCAAATAAATGCTTGAACCGAGTTTAGTAGTTTTATTAACCCTACCCTAGAAATAAATATCAATAGTTATAATACTAGTAGGTAGGTATACACTTACCTCCTGGATAATGAGAAAATGATAGAATATGAGTACAAAGAAAGAAATTCCAAACCTGAAATAGAATAAGTAGGTATAATACCAATTTCCTCACACAAAGCTAGGGGAATGTGGAAGATTCGCTGCGTTATTTATTATTAACGCAATCGACATTAGATCATGTCTGCACGCAACCTATAGTGGGCGGGTCAAACACATTATCTGTGAGAAGATAAATTGAAAATATGCCATCAGCAGTGCAAGTACCGTTCTTTATCTATCGTCCACCACATAACTTGTTAGCTACTAAAGTACAAAAAAATAACATCCCATTAACGCCCACGCGGTCACCCATCCTAGTACCGGCCGCGCCCGACGTTGCTTCACTTCGGTGATCGTACGAGAACCGGTGGTGAACAGAAATTTGACACCGACTCGCACTTGGCCATAATTTATTATTTGTTTTAAGTGTGTACCAAACAAAATACAAGCTAAAACTAAAACTACAAATACAGTTAGACTGCCCATAGACCGTTGAAGGTCTAAAGACAATCCAAATGCTCAAGCCCACTACCAGTTGGTAGCGTACCCAGCATGCTGGCGGCATTACCACGTTGAATGGCAATGCTAATGCGTTGAGCCAGAAACACACTACTAATGTGTACAGTGTGTACACACTAGTAGTGTGTACTATACTATACTATAGAACAGTGTGTACTATAATCATGCTAAGTTTGACGCTTGTACGTATTACCGTTTTTACATTAGAGTTAATACAAAAATACGTAAAAAATACGTTTGTTGTATTGGGACTCTCCCCCCTTTCGTTTTGACTTTTTTATTTCATAGTTAATCCACCGTAACATTACATATTCTGTGAACATTTCAACTGGCTATCAATTACGGTTCGAAAGATAAGACGTTAATAGGGTAGGACATACGGACAGACAGACAGACATCGTAGGCTTAGTCATAATATCCCGTTTTTACCCTTTGGTTACGGAACCCTAATTACAAAGTTAGGGTATAGCCAAAGATAATATTGTCATTGGGTATAAGCAAGTATAAGCTAACTAAAGGTGTAGCTGGAACTATCAGAGCAAATAAATGCTTGGACCGAGTTTAGTAGTTTTATAAATCTTACCCTAGAAATAAATAAAAATATGAATAACACGAATAAATAAATAATCACGAATAAATAATAAACGATATGTTTAAATAATTCCCGTGTAATATAAATAAAATGTGTAGCTGTAACTTAAAATTCATTGGAGCTCTTTGATCTTGTGTTATGTTTGTGTGTATTCCACGGCATCCCCGTCGCAGGAAATCCCAGTGGGGAATTACCTACATGTGAAGCGTCATTTATTTATCAGCGTCATAAACTTAACAATTGGTTCAACTACCAGTAAAAGGCATAAAATATTTAAATAAATTTTCCTAAACCGTAATTTTTTGTTATGCGTTGGCCACCAATTCGCCTGATGTTAAGCGGCGGTGTAGCCGAGGATGGAACACGTTGATCTAAGAAATTATTGCTTGCAAAATGTTACTATAGCGTAAACGAGTATAAAGATAAATAAATTATGGATTCGATCCGCTCCACGCTTTCTTGCTATGATAGGGTCATTATTATTATGATAGCTACCTTAAACATGCTAAGTACCTATATTAAGATCGTACGTGAATTTCATTATTTATGCAATGAATTATTAAACTTATTGAACAGTGTCCGGCACGGAAAGAAACCGCTTCAGAGCTTACAAGTTTCGCCTTTAGAGCAGGCAGTTGACAAGTCAATTAGATCAAGTGGACACGCATAGCATTGCAGATGGGTCGATCATCTTAGCACGATCGGAATGAGGCGTGAATAGGGTTGCCATATCCACATTTGAGCAACAAGTCCTGAAAAAGCAGGATATTTTAGTATGTTGGTCAATTTTTAAAAGAAGATTTTTGTTTTGTGTATAGGAAGACGGTAATCAAGATTTACTCGTATTACATCGCACAAGCTAAAAAAGCCGGACTAATTACAAAGCTGGATAAAGGTATTAAAATCCGAACATGTCCGGACAAATGCGGACTAACGGTAACCCTAGGCGTGAATGCCATTATGCCAGTAATCAGATTGCAATGGACTGCCGCGCGGGATTGATTGCATTCAACCGTGACACCCCAATTAGCAACCATTGACGTAAACAAGTTGAATTACAGGTAAACCTATGGTACCTAGATAGGCTCTTAGTTCTTAAAAATATATGTTTCAGGAAGATATTTTTAAACTAAGTGGCAAAAAACCTAAATACAAAAATGATTTTGGCTAGTAGATCTCATCGTAATAGTTCATTTTAAATTGGGTTTTCCAAGACATTTTCATGAATGTACTGAGCAGTAATAGGTATAATTTAATTTTATGACTTGAACAAACAATGCTATACTTGTGCACTTTTATGATTCAATGCCAACAGTGATATTTCGGAAGATTTCGAATAAGTAAATAGACGACGAGATCAAGTTTATATCATCGTCAATTCATCTTTTTTCTTTTTTCTATTTCATAAGATTAGTGAACTTCAATGCTAAAAAGTATTAAGAAGAAAAAAGGCCTTTTCTTTAATGTCTGTTTATTTTAAATACTTCCACCTCCAAAAGAATACTTTATAAAACAATTTACTCGGCTAAAGCAACGAACTTGCCGAACTATTTCTGACTTCTCTTTACCAAAGGTTAGAGTAGACTGGTACGTGTTTCTGGGGTATCCAGTATCCGCTTATAACGTTAAATTGTGTAATAATACGCTAAATTCTACTTTGTTTCGAAACTATTTACTCACACACCGCTATAAATGTTATCTAAAGGAGATTTAGTTACAGTGTGTACTGCGAGGAAATATCTATTAGTCACTTCCCTCAAAGATGACGAAGTACTGTATCATCTTACATGAGAATTAAAAGTAAATAAACCAAAAACTAGGTATAAAAGTACTATAACTAAGATAATGTAGGACCATTGTGGCTGTAGGCAGTGCTTGTGTAGTGCTCATGGAAAGATTTTTGAAGAGGGTTATTTTAAATTTTAAACTCAAGTTGCGGAGAATTTTGTAGATAGGACTATCTTTGACAGTGAGTCAAATAAATACCTACTTCATTTATTTTACAACTAGCTGAAACTCGCTACTTTGTAGCGTAGTGCTCGGCCTACGGCCTCGCTACTACAACCCGTTATAGCCTATGTGTTATTCTAATGTATAAGCTATATTATTGTAAACTTTCATTAAACAACTTGGACTGCTTCAAACGAAGGGTGAATAGAGTCCTCAAAGGTAGGCAACGCACTGGCAATGCCCCGGGTATTGTAGGTGTCTATAGGCAGCGGTGACCACTTACCATCAGGTGGCCCGTAGCTTGTTTGCCACTTATTCTATAAAAAAAACAAAAAAACATTCGGTAGTTTTTGCGTGAAAGAGGAACAAACATCGATACATCCATACATACAAACTTTCGCGTTTATAATATTAGTAGGAAGTAGGATATCAGCCAAAGCTACGCTTGCCAGCTACAGTTATCTCTTTCTCACGTTTATAATATTTTTGAAGATGAGAAATCACCGTGAGGGAAAAAAAACGATTGTGCATTATCTGTAGAATAACATTGCAAATAGTATAAAGCGGTTTTCGTGTTGATATTTTATAGAACGGCGGAGAAAATAAAAGAAAAAATTCGACAATATTGTATTTTTCTATCTCTTTCCCCATCTTATAAAATAATAACACGAAAATTTATATTTACTCTGGTACTCTAAATGTAATACACAATCGTTTTTTTAGTTCTCATTCAGTTATATATTTTTTTCTTCAAAAATGTCAACAGCGTGCGGTTGAAATGGATAGCTGTTGAGAGTGCTTAACTCCGCGCCTAATTTTTACACAACTTGGACCAACCTGGGGTACCATAACCTCCAACATTTTTATAATAATCTTTCATTGAGCTTTGCCTTGCTCTCTCGGCTTTTTTTTCATTTTTCTGCATTTTTTATTAGTAGGAAATACTTTCAGATATAGTTCTGGTCCTATAGAAATTTCATCTAAACCGGTTGAGTTGTTTGGCTTTTAAATCAAAATAACTGGACCAAGTGAACAAAATTGCGTATTTTACTAATTTTCTGAAATCGGTTTTTTAAATTGCTAATTATGTAATCGGGTTTTATCAGGAAAAAAATATTATACTTTTGAAGTTTTGATCGCTTATATTTGTGTGAAAATTAGACTCCAAATCAAAAATCAATCAAACAAAGAAAGGTTTATCAGTGTTCTCGGACTAGTAGATGTTTCGCAAAAAAAAAAAAAAACTGAGTACCTACCTAGGACCCGACGTTGCATCTGAAAGCTCAAATTGGGTCATTTTGATTGCTGTCCATAGGAGTACGGATGGATATCGAATATTACATTACAGTCCTTTGATGCAATGTCAGTCAAAATTACTTCCTCGTCGGCGATCGCTTATATTCATAAGAGAAAATTCATATTTTTATTATGTCCCATAACGAGACTACTTGGATGTGATATTGAAACGGCGACATTTTAAAAATTAAGTAGGTTATTAGAAAGTAATAAAATTGTGCTAATGATGAATTTTTTGTTTGTTTCAGATTTAATATTTCAAGTTTTACACTTCTACCCTATCAATATGGTAAGTAATTTTTAAGTTTTGTACTTTTCAGTTATTTTCAAATTAAGGTTTAAGAGCGAACGTAGCATAGGACGCCCTCAGACTGCATGAAGTGATAATATAAGTATGGCAGCTAGAAGAAAAAAGACAAAGATTGGGCTAAGTGGCGTGCCGTGGGACAGGCCGATGTCCAGCAGTGAACTCAGGTAGGCTGATAATGATGATGATTAGTGACTTCTATCTGCGTGTTTAATAATAGTTGTGAGTGGCAGTAATTTTCTTGGCTTAATTGACTTGGCAACATCGTTTTATTTTTAAAACCCGTAGGAAGCGCTTTTATTCCATTTTTATTGTGCGAAACGCTAGTCTGTGGAATGCGATGCTTGAATGGGTGTTTCCCGATAGTTACCATCTGCAGGCCTAGCATGGGCTGTGGATATATTGTCTTTCCACCGTTTTTATCCACGCCTAGACGAGACAAAGCTAGAATATGGATACGTTTGTCTTTTTCTCGCGGGATAAAAACAGTGGAAAGACAGTTTGTCCACGGCCCGTGCTAGGCCTGCTGGGTGTCAAGGCGCGAGTGAATCGGCAAGCGTTCTCTATCGAAGACCGCATCATCGCTTAACATCAGGCGAGATGGCGGTCAAACGCAAGCATATTACTTCCTTTTTTATTGGTATTCAATTGGTTCAAGCGAACGTTGCTACCAAATAATGAGTTTCTAAAAAAAACGCGAACGAACAAATTCCTCAAATAGAATATAATTATTATCTTCTTCATTTAGTATCTTTTGTGTTAGATGCTTCTAATCATTTCGAAGATCGAGGTATACCTACACTTATACAGTCTTATGAAAGTAATTAATTACTCTTTATTAGTTTCTCAGATAAGGTTTTGTTCGCACGATACATCTAATAATAATAAAATTAAAGCAAGTACTTATTTATAGTGCCTACCAAAGACACCTGTTCAAAAAATTCGTTATCACGGTTTTTGATCACACTAATTTTATTTCATGTTATTATGTAATGGGTAGTAATTAAACAAGCAAATAGAAATTCAAATTAAAGATATCAAAAATATTGAATGCAAGTCGCATTCATACTAAGAGGACGAAAGACTGGAAAGTGTGGACGAATACAAATATTGAAAATGGCTCAACAATATGAAACACTAACGGTTTAATTGCTTATATTCATCTATTTACGTATAGTTTGTTAATGCTGAATTCGGATCTGCCCAGATATTCAATACTCATGTGATATTACAGTCGCCCACTCAGTAATTCCAGTCGGTCACTTAGTTTTTTACCATGCATCTTTGGTCATATTTAGTAACCTGTTTTCAACTTGTAATGATGAGTACAATTACCTTCTTCTGGCTTCGAGAGTGTTCCCCTTACACCCTGTATATGTATGTATATACAGAGGGGCTCCGAAACAGCTGGACTGATTTTGACGGGACTTTCACTGTATACACACATCCCCTTTTATACATACAGATTATTCGTTATTATGAGTACAAAACCTTTCTGCTTAGTCGTATCTCAGAGTATCATCATCTGTTTACATTTATATATTACCTATATTGCACAATACAAAGTACATTATCAAGTATAGCAAACTTAAGCCGGATAACGTAGTCAATTCGACTTCCTCGTCTAAATCCAATATACAAGTCGATCGCTCTATTTACTACGATTTTCTTTAGGATTACACGTACAATACAGAAAGAGTTTCAGTTTATAAGTTAGCAATATAAAATTAGCTAAGAGCGTGTCGAGACTCGAGACATGTATAAGATAGGGTTCCGTTTTTCAAAGATATAACTAATTACGGTCATAATCATCATAGTTCAGGAATTGGTGGTCACAGAAAAATTCGAAAGAACGAAGCTCTGTGGACAATACCAAATTTCAGGGGAGCATCATATCAACATAACATATAATTTTTATGGTTTAGTCGAAAAGAAAACTACTAGAGAAATGTTCTTTGTTAAGACACTTTTACGACAAGGTCAATGACCTTTGAGCTAGAACGTCTTGAATGTATTACAGTTGTATCGCTATATCTCAAAAACTTATATTCAGAAAATTCTTGAAATAATTTTGAATGAAGGTTTTTAATATGGCCTTATCAGCATGGCAAGTTTATATGTCTTATAGTTTACAAATGCAGAGGGGACCCACTTTTTGTCACTTTGGCGGGCCATACTTCACAAAATAAATACACTTGACAAAAAAGTGATGTATGAAACCTTAATTTTTAAAGACCTGTTCAACGATATCCAACACAAGGGGTTGCAGCGAAAAAAACCCATCCCTATTTCACATGTACCCGAGCCACCCCTAAAACGCAAAATTATTCTATAAATAATCTGTAATTGTATCGCAGTTTCAAGAACGTGCCTAAATAACTATAGAAGTTAAAAGGTTCTAAAAAATTTGAACGGACGGACAGACAGACGGACGGATAGAACAAATTTATAAGGGTTCCTTGTCGGGCGACGGAACCCTAAAAACTGACTTCAAATTTAGGAAGTGCTCTGGCAAAATTATGAATGTTGCCAAATCAACAGGCGCTCGAACAAACTTATTCGTATTATTAGAGCTAGTTAAAATCACATAGCCAAAGTCAATAAACTATATAATAAATAAACAAAAATGTCCCGAATATTTAATTCGGGACATTTTTGCACACACGGTCATCTGACCCCAAACTAAGCAAAGCTTGTGATATGGCTGCCAGAGACTGATAAACATACATATTATATAGTTTTTAAATACATACTTAAATAGATAGTAACTTCTTCTCCATAATAAAAAGAAAATCGCGTAAATCGGTTCACAAATGGCGCAATAAACGGTGTACTAACAGTACACCGTTTATTAGTATTAGTACAAACAAAAAAATAGAGGACTGAATTTATAATCACACGGTTAAAAAAAATATTTATGTTACATTCCCAAAAAAAAATAAGTTACCCTCATCATCATCAGCCAGAAGACGTCCACTGCTGAACGTAGGCCTCCCCCTTTAACCTCACACTGAACGACAGCCTGCCTTTTGCATCCACTGGATGCCAGCGACTCTCACTATGTCGTCGGTCCATCTAGTGGGAGGCCTACCTACGCTGCGTCTTCCGGTTCGTGGTCTCCACTCAAGAACCTTTCTTCTCCATCGGTTATCGGTTCTTCGAGCGATGTGGCCTGCCCATTGCCACTTCAACTTGAAAATTTTAACAGCTATGTCGGTGACTTTGGTTCTTTGGCGAATATCCACGTTTCGGATTCTATCGCGCAAAGAAACTCCGAGCATAGCTCTCTCCATTGCCCGCTGTGTGACTCTGAGTTTGTAACTTATTAGTTAAACCTACGTGTAAATCTAAAACTGATTGATGTGCAAATCTTAAAGCTATAAAGCTTGTTTAAGAAAAAATAATATCTTAGGTATCGTATCTATTAATATGTGATTTCTGATAATAGCAATAAACAGAATGGAAAATATTTTCCTCTGAAACAAACTGATTGATTGGAGCGAAATGCCAAATTCTATTATAGCCGATGCCTTTTATTATCTTCATTTTTCTTATCGAAGTTATTTAGTTGTACACTTAATTTGACGTAGCGTAATAAAACGCTGTTTCCAAGTATTTTTCTAAGAAATGATAAGGTAGAAATCTCGGAATGTAATCGCGAGGGACGGTACTTATGCAAGAAAACGAAAATGATAGCCGGCCCCAAGACATTCGTCCGGAGTGGCTTATCGCTGAAATTTATTACGGCCTAAAGGCCACCTATTCAGGAATCGTGATTGAGTGCGACGAAGGACGCTGTCAATTTTTCATTAGCAAAACTTTTATTTCATTCCTTACTAACATTACATGCATTATTTATTAGGTAACAATGTTTGATCTATTATATTTAGAAAAGAAGGGGTGAATTTTATTTTATTAAAGTACAAAGGTATATCAAACAAAGAAAATATAAGAGCCTTAATTATTACTTATTACTAATTATCACTAATATTAATTATTAAACATCAAAAATCATAAACAAGAAGTTGTCCGTGTGTGAATGCAGCCAGCGTTCTTGGTACTTTAGTACCAAGAACGCTGGCTGCATTCTCGCGTTGAATTGCCAAAGGAATAGGGAATATGCATGTGTTTTTTTTTTTATATTTTTAATCAACTGTTTACATCGTTATATCATAGTAAAAAATATAATTACAGTTGGAAATGCTCAAATTGCTCAAAAACTTTGAAAGAAAACATCGTGGGGAAAACGGTATGTCCAAGAACCTCATTTGCGTGTCCAAATTGTTTGATCAGCGTAGTGCGTTGAATCCTATAGAAAAACGCTTATTCTTTTAAATATCATCATCGCTTAACATCAGGCGAGATGGAGGTCAAAGGCAAGCCTATTATTTAAAAAAAAATACAATACACGATTCCCGTATAATAAAAACAAATTGAAAAAAAAAACAATAGTTTCCATAATTAATGCCAAAATTGTTAATAAGTTCCCGTGTGAACTTTTAAACGCGAACTCTCAATATGAGCAGCCATCTTCAGGGAAGCGTGTTCAGGCCACAATAGCCGTGGAAGCGCAGGCAGTGGTGCCGTAAACAGCCTTCATTGTTCTCTAACGGAGGCATGGATGGAGGCTATCACTCGGGCTACCTGCCTGTTATACCTCATATCCGACCAACAAACGAGTGCATTCGCAAATAAACTGTGGACACACAACGGGTAAACTTTATAGATCGAAACTTGTTGTAGCGTTTCCGTCGCTTTGGAAACGTTTTTTAGGGTTCCGTACCCGAAGGGTAAAAACGGGACCCTATTACTAAGCCTACGATGTCTGTCCGTCTGTCCTGACTATTAACGGCTATATCTTTCGATCCGTAATAGATATCCGCTTGAATTTTTTACAGAATATGTAACGTTACGGCGGATTAACTAAAAAATAATAAAAAAGTCATAGTAACCGAATTACTAGTTATCATAACGCCTTCCAAAATTTGTTGGAGTAATAATAATTGCTACGCAGTTTGCTACAGGCAAACACAAGTATAACACAATTATAACTTGGTAATGAACAGAAATTTATCACCGACTCGCACTTGGCCATTATTCATTATTTGTTGTTATACTTTAAAGTGTGTACTATAGTCGTGCCAAGTTTGACACTTGTACGTGTTATCGTTTTTACATCAGAGCTAATACAAAAATACGTTAAAAATTTTTTTGTTGTATGTATCCTCTTTCGTTTTTATTTTTGCCTTTATTATTATTTTTTAGGTAATCCGCCGTAACATTACATATTCTGTGAAAATTTCAACTGGTTATCTATTACGGTTCGAAAGATACAGCCGTTAATAGGCCGTACAGACGGACAGACAGACAGACAGACATCCTAGGCTTAGTAATAGGGTCCCGCTTTTACCCTATGGTTACGGAACCCTAAAACGATTTTTTTTCTACAAAAGTTTTTTTAAATTTGTTTTGGCTTTCATTCTAGTTCCTCTCGTTCATAACAAAATATTACGAATGAAATAATCAAGATAAATGGTAGCAAGTTGCTAAAACTTTTTAGAATAAATATGTCCGTTTTAAGCAATAGAGGTGATAGAGGTACTCGTATACCTACTTTTATCGTCTAGGTATGTCTAATCTAAAATTAGCTTTTGCTTTGACATATAATGTCCTTTATGAGGCTTCTCGTTTGCATGCATCGTAAAAACTGCTGCAGAAAATATTAACATACAAGTAATGTAGGTAC
This sequence comes from Agriopis marginaria, assembly GCA_932305915.1. Taxonomy (NCBI): domain Eukaryota; kingdom Metazoa; phylum Arthropoda; class Insecta; order Lepidoptera; family Geometridae; genus Agriopis; species Agriopis marginaria. The sequence continues at coordinate 10,858,511 of OW029918.1, forward strand.
CAGTGGTGACATATGGTACTGAGACGTGGTCCTTAACTGCTGGCCTTTTGGAAAAACTCAGAGTCACACAGCGGGCAATGGAGAGAGCTATGCTCTTAGTTTCATTGTGCGATAGAATTCAAAACGTGGATATTCGCCAAATAACCAGAGTCACCGACATAGCTGTTTAAATTTGCAAGTTGAAGTGGTAATGGGCAGGCCACATCGCTCGAAGAACCGATAACCGATGGGGAAGAAAGGTTCTGGAGTGGAGACCACGAACCGGAAGACGCAGTATAGGGAGGTCTCCCACTAGATGGACCGACGACATTGTGAGAGTCCAGTGGATGCAAAAGGCAGGTTGTCGTTCAGTGTGAGGTTAAAGGGGGAGGCCTACGTTCAGCAGTGGCCGTCTTCTGGCTGATGATGATGATGAATGTAGATACCTGTACTTGATAAAATCAACATAGTAATTACCTTCTCAGGTCTCAGGTATTTATCACGAGAGTACAGGTGGTGTACCATAAACAGCTAAAGTTTGCCGAGTCGTCGAGGGGTCCTCTGCAAATAGAATAAACTGAGGGGTTTGAGCCAAGTTGAGTCCGCTTTGAAGACATTTGAAGTGACAACGCAACTGGTAAATTGCAAGCAAGGGCACTTTATAACCTACAACGTCCTTGATTACAAGTGTTAACGCACGCACGCACATATAACGCGTATGACTATCTATACTACCCAAAATGGTAAGGTCCAAGAACTTTGCTATCTATACCACAGAAAAGAGATGTAAATAGAACGGAAATGAGAAGGAAAATCTGTCGCCAGGCATTATGACAGAACCTTGATTGAACATTCTTATCTATATCAACGCGTCGAGCTCCGCATCCAAAGAACTTAAACCTTACCTTTTTGGGTTAGGTCAGCTTTTTAAAATAGTCATTGTTGACAGCCTTTCTAATTACACATAACATTCTACTAATATTATAAACGCGAAAGTTTGTATGTATGGATGTATAGATGTATGGATGTTTGTTCCTCTTTCACGCTGCAACGGAACAACGGATCGACCTGATTTATTGCATGGGTATAGTTAAAAAGCCAAAGAGTGACATAGGCTACTTTTCATCATCATAATCATTACAATTTTTCATCACTACGCGGGTGAAACCGCAGGGCGCAGGTGGTTTTATATAATTACTAGCTGTTGCCCGCGACTTCGTACGCGTAGATTTTCATACAATATTAAAACTTATTTTGCCCCCCTTAATTCAGCCCTTTCGCAAAATCCTTTCTGGGCGGACATCTACACCCCAAAAGTAATCTTCTTGCCAAATTTCAACAAACTTTCAATAAAAAATAAAACCCCCATTTCTCATCTTTAATCAGTCTTTAAAAAAAAATACAGTATTTATTTATTTTAAATTATCAACCTAAATACCAAATTTCATGTCCCTAAGATCAAAAACAAAGGAGTTTCATACAAACTTTCAACCCCCTTTTGTCATCCTTAAATCGGCCCTTTCGTAAAATCCTTTCTTAGCGGACCTCTACCTCCATAAAAAATCAACCTGCCAAATTTCAGCTTCGTAGGTCAAGTGGTTTTTGAGATTTCGTGTTTAATGAGTGAATGAGTGAGTGAATGAGTAGATGAATTTCGCTTTTATATGTATAGATAAAAAAAAAAAACTTATCTGTGATCTATACCGAACGCGACTGAAACAAAAGCAAACAAAACAAAAGCAAACAAAACAAAAGCAGACAAATCCTACTTCGTATTGTTTGATTTGTTTACTTCGCGTATTCGGGTCATGTCAGTATTTCAGACCGAAACACAAACAGTCAGAAGCCTCAAACGAGCCAGATATCATGTGCAACGAAAATCTGTGCCATATCGGCGGGAACAAAGTACATGAAAGGGAAAGGCCCATAAACTCTGAAAGCATTTTTATTTCAATCTCACATTAAACTTTCTTTCACTCTTTCTACCATAGAAAAAACAAGAACACAAAATAATGTTAAAAAGCGTTCATCATCATCAGCCAGGAAACTTCCACTGCTGAACGTAAACCTTCTTAAAAGAGGGTTGGGGATGAAGAATTGATTTTAATAAACCTAACCGGTTTTAATATTATACCAACTAATATTTTTATTTAATTTTATATAATAATAAATAGCCACTTACCATCTGGAGGCCCAATACTCTATACTTAATAATTTATTACACATTATGGAATTTACTTCAATTGGGTATGGCAATTAATAAAGTGCGGAGCGGATAGATCTTAGCATTGGATCTATCGAGAATGATCCGATTTATTTCATGATTCTCGTCCAGGCTATAAGTTACATTTTGCGACGAATGCTATGTCTTTTAAGATTTTGGAAAAACTAGGTCGTGCTTTGATTTTTACTTGTTCTACAAAATATATAGTGACAATGAAACAGGTGGTTATGGGTATACCCACATCATGACCTGAATAAAGGCAAATTAGAGGTAGGTAAGTACTGGTAGATAGTATACTCGTACACTCATCATCTAACTGATGATGGTTGACTAAAATGTTTGCCTGGAAGAGATCGCTTTTAGCGATAAGGCCACCACTTGTAGCACTACCTCGTAAGTGTTTTCTATCTGTTTGTAATTTTTATTTCTGATGTCCACAATAAAGAGTTTCTATTTATCTATCTAACCTATTGATTCTGAATACATTTCCATAAAATATTTTATATAAGTTCATAAATAATCCATTTCCCTACAAATATAAACCTGTCAACATCAAAATTGAATCAAATAATAAACTTTGCTTGATTTGAAAGCTGAGAGTAGGCAAATGTACTTACCTAGTTACAAACAATATTTCACAAGATGAGCGATGATGTGTTGTAGGTGATATTATAATAAATCATAAAAGGAAAATATTACATGAAAGTTTATACTGCTATTTTAAAACTAAATATTACTACTTTTTAATTAATTAAACATAGATTCCTATTTGTATTTTTTTTATATCGTATTTATCAGAAAACCTATTTATTAGTTTCACCACTTCTTCAAGCAATTTATATGATTATTATTCCTAATTTGCTCAACCGGGCCAAATATTTAAAAGTTTATCTATCTATACGCTTCCTAACGCATTTAGTAGGTAATTAACCATGCAGTATTTGTCGTAACCTTGACAATATGTTATATAATATGCTACTATTATCTTTATTTATTCTTCCTCTTAGAGCACTACAAAGGACTCGCATAAATTATATAGAAAGGTAAAATTAACTCTCATGATTAATTTAACATTGGCCCTCATTGAATATTTAAACGGATCACAGATGTAAAATTTGTAAGGAAATTCAAGTGTATAATTAATTAAACTTCTCACTTAGGTAGTAAAGTAAAAGTTAATTCCATTTGTAATAAAGTTATACTTGATTCTGCGCAATTTTGTAATGATGAATCATTATTAAAGTATCTAATATTAAAAGATACCTACCTTCTGTTGGAAGCGAAAGTGAAGGAGTAGGGGTATTCAAGCAAGGAGAATGTTTCTTTGTGTTGTGTCAGATGTTTGACATGTTCGTTATTTGGGCGTAAATACCCGACATTCAATTGAAGTGTGCACAAAAAGAGACATCAATGTTACACGAATCATGCCCTACTAGTATTTGATATGCGCAAAAGTTTTCGTTGGTATTTGTAACAACATAACTCTTTTTTGTTTATAAATAAGTTATGCTGTTCAAATTTAATTAAAATTATTGTTTTTGTCTCATATTTTTCACTTTTATACCTAGTAAGAAATCAAACTGACTGAAGAAATGATTTTGTGTAATTGTCGTGGTAAAAAATTAGATGGTCGAGCGAAATTTAACACAGCAGCTAGTAAAACCGAAATTATGTAAAGAGCAAATGAGGTTTGTGAATATTTATGAGATTAATACCAAAATGCACACGCCACTGGCTCCGTGTGGCCGCAATCAGCGAACTCAAAAGAGCACCGATCACACCTCTACAGGCGCACCATGTGCCACATTTTACTATTCATACATTGTTCATCAATGCAGAATAAAGGGGTGTTTTATTGAACATTTCATCGAGTTACAGATAATATAATAGGCCTGCTAACTCTTTGGCATATATATACATATGTACCTAAGTACATGGATTTATAACCAAATTATAGATAACAACTAAAGTGTAGATGGAGGATTCATTTCCTAGTAATCCACCCTTAAGGCGAGGTTTTCCCACTTTTAAGCAACGCTTGTTACTATAGATGACCATAAATATAAGGCTTAATATATTGTAAAGTCGCATTTAGTGGAGCAAAACCATGGCGCTTACAAACCAAGTCGTTCGTTTCTCTACTTCTGTTTTTCAGGTTTTTCTCATATTTTTCGAAAAGTTCCTTCCATAATTATCCAATATCGTAGACATAATTTCGTAAATAAGAATTTGTATGCAGGTAGTACCCGTGGACTAACTTCTTCGCACAAATAGATGTGCTAAAGGTAAACTACTACTAAACTTCAAAAAAAGAAAAAGAAAAAAAACAAGGAGAAAAGCTCAAATCGGGTAAAGATCCGTGCTCCACCTAGGTTCTCCACCTGGGCGAAGCATGAACATGTCCTCGTGCTCCAACTGATAATATTTTAGTACAATCATCTCAGAGTTACTTTCACTTTTTTTTCTATGGAGCGAATTGTCTTTAATCGTATTTTGGTATTTACAATTTCCTAGATTAAACATAAAAAAATTATATGCCACCCTTTTTATCATTTTAAGCTAACTATGGAAGTAGGACCAAAATGGAAAAGGAGGGCCTTAAAGACGAAATAAACTCCAAACTAAAATATGCACTAAGCATTTTTTTGCTCTAAATTCAATTAACTCAGCTTGCCGTTGAGCTTAAATGCCGTTTCCTGCAATAAATTCAGCTGTCAGTGCAAATAAATGCTTAAAGCGAGTCTATGAGAAATTAACATTTCATATAGACGACGGAATGAGCATAAAATAATGAGACCAAGCTACAGACAAGTATGACCTATTAAAAAAAAGGATCATTAAAATCGGTTCACAATCGGCAAAGATATCGCGTAACATACGTAATACACACAAAAAAACAGTCGAATTGAAAACCTTCTTTTTATGAAATCTAAATTAAAAAAAAAAAGCCAGGACAGTGAAATTAAAAGCAACAATCACTACTTCAGACTTTTATGGACCATTACAAAGCTTAATTTATCTCAAAATTCAGACAATACAATGGCTAAGTGACACGTGATACAAAACAATTTAAAAAGTTGATACTGCAAGTTTTTCACACAGATCTCGGTAATACCAGCCGGTAATTTTTCGAAGCACCTGGGGCCTTACGGACAACAGGTAATTGTGGCACCTAATCCGCTCAGTTAGAAAATCACGCGACCGCAAACCGTATCTGGGCGCGATAAAGTTCACGTTCGCGTGATTTTCCAACTGAGCGGATTAGGTGCCGCAATTAGCTGTTGTCCGTAAGGCCCCTGCATTTCTTTGCAATATTTGTTGTTTCTAAGTTGCAGTAATAATGATGTATGCCAAAAGAACCTATGACTTTCAAAGAAGCTGATGATTTTCCTGACAAAGAGAAGTGGCAAGAAGCCATGAACAGGGAAATAACTTCATTGACAGACAATCAGACCTGGGTGGTGGTACAAGCTGAGGCCATTCTTATAAAACAATAACCACTTCCTTTTTGAAGTCGATTAAAAACTATGGAAATACATAGAATATACCCCGAACGCTGAAACTGCGGCTGAGCTCAAAAGGAGCGATTATTAATACAAGTTTTGACCTTTACCGAAAAAAAATCTTTTCTGTGGTTTTGACGTTGCTGGTCTACAATAACTATGTTTCTCATTGTTGCAGATGTGGTGGGCTCTATGGTGCGCTGCGATGGTTGCCGGTAGCACGTTTGCGGTGGCAGCGCCAGCGCCGGACTCCCTGGCTCCTCTCGATCTGATGCAAATCGACCCTTCGACAGCCGACGATGTAAGAAAACTACAATCACTTGCCGTATTCTTCTATTCAGCCACCAGCTCAATGGATCGACGACATCAGACCTATCGTGGAGAACACGTGGACGAGATCGGTCCGAGACGAGCCAATAGCAGAATAGAAAGGAACGGACGCCTTTACCCAGTAGTGGTATACAGGCTGATGATGGTGATTTCTACTAGCTTTATGTTTATCTAAACTGTTTATGTTCAACTCCGATAGTGGACATTGCGAGCGTGATAGGGTTCCACTGAGCTAAGATATATCGCCAAGTTGTTTCCTGTTTTTGCTCAGTTGTAGGTGGGATAGGAATTTCAGTGTGCATGGTTAGGCTTGCTGTTAAAATCTTTCATTGTTCGTATGTGTTTTTAATCGAGTTTTGCTCACGACTGTGAATAATTAATTACAAAATAAATAAAACGAACAAAAAAATTGCAGGTGTCATCATAACATTTATATGACACAAACGTCAACTAATATGACAACACGTGGACAACACAAACCAAACATTTCAATTTCGTTCATATTTTGTTGTGTCTTTTATATAAATAGGTCCAATGCTCAGATTTATAATAATAAATGATATACAGTATAATCTCACTAATCCGGCACTTCGATAGATCGGCACGTCCAATAATCCGGCACCCTCCGCCCACGCCTCCCTTACCCCTCTATACGAGTGCGCTTTGGTCGCTGCGTCATCGACTAGCAGTCTAACCTCAAATATTACATATGTACCTACATGTTAATTCAATTGTTCCATAATACATTACATACATTTATTCTCTCTATGAAATGCTTTATTTTATTTATTACCTATGACTTTTTCAGTATAACCCAGTAATCCGAACATTCCAATAATCCGGCACCCTCCGGTTTTTAATAGTGCCGGATTAGTGAGATTACACTGTATTTACATAAGCAAAATCTCGTGCAAAATCCATATATCAGCTGCTATTTTTCAGAGAGACGTTTAAAAACAAAGACATAGTTTCAGCAAGGTTTCACCCGATAGATGACTATATAAAAGCAATTAAAAAAAAAGTTCGCCACAAGTCTTGCAAAGCTGGAAATCTCACACTGTCCGGTTTCTCCGCTCCTTTCTTCAGCGGACCTGCAAGACGTGGAATGTCGTTCCGCCAAAAGTCTTCCCTCCCGCCTAGCCGCCTAGCTTCAACATGAAGCGTTTCAAAACAATGACAGTTTTACCTACATCAATTTTACAAAAAGTTTGTTTACCACCTCTCCGTGCTAGGAAAGCACCACTGCTAGTCAATACCGCTAGTTTTACAGGTGTCCATACGGAAAAAACTTTTCTGTGTATCCATAAGCAGTGGTTATTGCTTTCCATCAAGCGGACCGCATGCTTGTATACCGCCCTTTTTATAAACAAAAAATATTTATCACAATTATTATAACTCGTTGGATTTAGTTTGGTTGTTAATATTGCGAAAAATTACGCCACTGCGCTAAGCTTAATCTAAGGCAACTGATTCGGAAAGATGACCGATGTTTCGCAATGTTGCGTTTATCATACAATTTGTAGTTTTCTGTCAGCTATGTAAACTGTGATTACAGCTGTTAGATCAAATAAATACTTTTTTGGTTGGGCAAGTGCCTTTATAAACTAAACAAAATACAAGCTAAAACTACAAATACAGTTAGACTGCCCATAGACCGTTGAAGGTCTAAAGACAATCCAAATGCTCAAGCCCACTACCAGTTGGCAGCTTACCCAGCATGCTGGCGGCATTACCACGTTGAATGGCAATGCTTATGCGTTGAGCCAGAAACACGCCAGCACGCGTCGCATTAACCAGGCGCTCAGAAAGATTTTTGATAATGAGGTGAGCTCCCGGTCCCCAAGGGCCCAATGTGTCAACTCCAAACGCCTAAAACATGTAACCACTGCCGAGGTTAGCATATTTGCGTCGCTTGTGCTGCGCTGCGGAATTGGCAGCCGTGCCAGCCCTACCCTATAAATACTTGTACCGAGTTTAGCAATTTTTCCAATTTCCTTATTTATGCTCGTTCTGATAATATTTGCTAATAGTAAAATGAGTAGATTATAAAAATAAATTTCACTCTGAATATGCTCATATTTGCTTGAATAAAAGGAAAAACACGCAAATATGATTGGTATTGTAAACAGTAGATATCGAATATTATTTTTGGTAGAAAACATGTTTGTCAAGATCGTAAGGTGGAAAATTGACAATCCCTCCGGGACTGGGTACGAGTGATGAATTCAGAGAAACAGTCCTCCGCCAAACCACTATTTATTTGGCTGAATGCTTCAATACGCCTTTATATTGGTAAATAACATAGTACGCGATACGTGACTGGCTCACAAACGTCGGTTAAATATGGTATGTTCCATACCTAATAGGGTCGAGACATGGAAGTCCACGTTATCGGTTTTAAGCCTTAGTTAACTACCCTAATTAACAGGGTGAGCCCTTTGAGAGTACTTAGGAACCTTAAAAATAATTAAAGGTTATTATATATATTTGAAATCCGGCAGGAAAACCTCGGGTATGCAGTACAAACGATGGGCGGGCATTACGGGGCCGGCGCTCCGTGGCTGTACTTGCTTGCTGACATGCCGCGTGACTCACAGGTACTATACCTACTAACTATATTTCTATTCAACCTGACATTTGCGTCTACAACAGACAACTGTAAGTACCTAGATAGAAAAAAAAAATTTTTTTTGTATACGATATCATGTAGACACAAAAGCTCTTTTGAAGTGAAGTTCGTAGCGCCACGGCAACACGGCGTAGCGCTGCTACGAATTTACTACGACTCGTAGCTACTCAAGCGTAACATGATTTAATTTTAATGTTGTCGTTTTTCAATGTGTCGTTATATTAGTTATCTTGTTAAATTAACATTAAAATATAATTGAAAACTCGATCGGGCTTCAGTTCAAAGTAAATTGAACTATTACTATAATTTTGCTAAGAATTTGTGGTTATTTTAAAAACATTTCCGAATTATGTAATGTTCTGATATGTACAGAAAGTAACTTTTTTTACAATTGATTCTACATTCAAATTCAATTAATCGTCAGCAAACTGAGTCTGTGGAACAGTGAAGTTTGTTGATTCGTCCGTTATTTACTCGTGATTTTCAGAGTCCTTTTTGTTAGGAACGTTAAAAGGCTCCTTGTAATTAGTTGAACAAATTACAATGTCAATTAGAGACGGCGAGTCAGCTCTCGAGACCGATCGTTAAGGTGTTTAAGTAGCACAATATTTAGTTACTGACAACTCTATTTTAAAAAAAAAAAAGTTTAAGAGTTTATCGAGGGAGTAAATAAATTTATGCGTTTGACTCCGTACTGATAATATTTGATAGCATTTAACGACTATGGAACATCCCCAATATGCTATAAAAATATCATATTCCTTCGAAGCACTGTCCACTGATGGTTATATCCATAGCTATTCTTTATTTGGGTCGGATTATAAACGGCTTATAAAACGATTATTGGCTCATCTATTTGTTTAGGAAACCCTGCGTTTAACGTGAACAAGTACTGCATAGATGATGTCGGATTTTATTACCTATTGATTTATGATAACATTACGTATGTTATATTTTATTACGAGGATTCAGACTACACAAGGTTACACAGAAAAAGTATACTAAGCTGAATAGGGGACACTGTACTGTACTCATTGCTATGAACAACTTTTAATATGGAGCCGACCTCGAAATTGCGGAAAAAAAACAGCTGTTCCATGGAAAAATATCAGTAACACTCTACAAATTGTATGGAGCAGCTGATTTTTTTCGCGATATCAGGGTTGACCTTATAGTAATATTTGTTCATGATTATGAGTTTAATGACCTCCTTTGGTTCAATACTCTTTCTGAGTAACCTTGTGTAATTTCGTGTACATAATATTTGTTTTGTAACGAGCCATCTTGTGATAAATCTCGTATAACGAGATTTTACGCGGAAAAAGCTTTCCCCTTCATATCTCGTGTGTTTTTGAATCTTTTTATCAAACCCCTCGAGCGTTAAAGAGATAACGAAAAACAAAAACAAAGAAATAAGACATTTCACCGTTTCGATAATTTTCACCTATAAAAAATCAACCTGGTTTTCCCGATATGATGTACCACCAAGTAACTTTCTATAACAAAAAAATAAAAGCTATAATAACTAATACCATAGATAAACATATATCTAATACTAAATACATAAACTACTTGTCTAGTATACAAAAAAAAGTTGGATAGCTCATACACCGTTATTATATTATAGACCATTAAAAGTCTAGGAGACAATCCAATGCTCAAGCCCATACTACCAGCTGGCAGCGTATCCAGCAGACTGGCTGGCGCTGAATGGCATAAACACTGAAACTATGGTACTCTTTTAATTTTATGTCATTTGTCTAAAAAAACTTTAGTGAAAGCAAATTAAGACACTTCCACCACTTTTATTCATTCTACTAATTGTTTATTAGTATTTATTGTACGAACTGCTAGTCTGTGGAATGCGGTGCCGGAACGGGTGTTCCCCGATAGTTACAATGTCTTCAAATCACGAGTGAGTCGGTTTCTTCTAGGCAAGCGTGGTCTATCTTAGACCGCATCATCGCGAGGTGGCGGTCAAACGCAAGCCTATTATTAAATATAAAAAATATATAAACAACCATACCTGCCTATAAATGCCTTCGTTATTCTAGAATTTGCCAATTAAAAAGTTTCCTCGACCTTTTTGAATTAATGCTACAAGCTTTTTGAACTTTTGTATTCGGTTGGATAAACTGAAGTGTGTATACACAAGGTGTCAAGTAAGGAGGTGTCCAAGCGGTCAAGGCGGTCCTTCTCTGTGAACCCGGCGGTAGACCTGCTCCAGAGAAATGCCCTCATCAACTATATCAGCAGGGTAGCCCAGGACAACAGGAGCTTCCTGGACCGAGTCGGGAAACGAGGTCAGCAACTACTATTCATTTTCCTCACATTTTCTCTAATGATAAAAAGATTTTGGAATAGCCATTCACACCTTTCCTGTAGTTTCCCAATACCATATTTAAAAGACAGTAAATAATGTTTTTTAAACAAAAAAAAAACATTTAAGGCATGTCGTGTATTGACCAGTAAATAACCGGTATAATGATTAGTTGCATGATCACTGCATGGATTTATAATTCGGAGGATAAACTATAATAATGACGTGAAAAACTAAACAAACCTTTTCTTTTTCTAGCACGATGGAGCAGCTCGGACGCGTACTAAAGAATGAAAGGAACCGATACTTAAACATCTTGATTGCCGTCCTGCCTCACGTCAGTTTTCAAAATCAACAGTTATCTATTAGTTTTTACATATATAAATGTATATATTATACTATATACTTGTTATTATGTGTAGTAATTTTTTTTCTTAATACTTGAGGATGTATTTGTTATGTATCTTTATCGTTGACATGCACGTATTACCTACTACGGAACTGTTGTTATTTTATCAAAAGTTGAAATAAAATCTATTGATAACTTCTAACTTTCGTCTTATTTTTGCATACCTGTTAATGTAATATTACGTAGAAATATAATCCCTTGCGATACGGGCATACCTATATAATAATTATTCAAAGGTACCTTCGTGGACAATAGGCGTATAATGCACCACAGTTTTCTAACTTTACAGACTAAGAAACTTTTCATAAAAAGAATTCATACATATAACGTGCCATCGAAATAATGCTAACCCTCACCCAAACTGAGTAATGTAGTAATATGATTAGATGAAAATAAAATAGTTTTCGTTGAGTATTGGTAAAAATCAGATATGTATAATTATGTAAATTATATTAATTTTTGATTTTCCAAGAGTAAGTGTAACGGCTGTTGTTTTCTCTTTTTACACATTGATCTATTGTCCGGAAAGAAATTGCATAGTAGGTGATCCAATGAATCCAAGACCTATGATCAAAATTTTACGTCAACAATTGCGCTGTGCTATGGGGATAAATATTAATTTGCATTATACCAATAAAAAAGACCTAATAATTAATTAATAGTTATATCGATTGTACTCCCGACTCTAAATAAAATATTTTCAGGTTTCATGTTATTTCGATAGCACATTGTACAGTAAACGATCTGTTAAAACATGTAGCATCAATTTACTGACAAGTGATTATACTAGTACGCAAAAATGAGGTCAGTGCATCCATTACAAAGAGTAGGTAGGCACTAAAAAGTTCTAATAACCTGATAGTTAGGCAACGGAATTACAACTATCCTAATATGTGTGTCACGACGATGCCGTGAAGACCAACAGCGGGCGCGTGAAGCGGCGAATGCCCTCCCTGTCCATCGACCTGCCGATGTCATTGCTGCGCCAGAAACTCAGCCTGGCCAAGGAGAGGAAGGAACACGCTATGCGGGCAGCTGCCAACAGAAATTACCTCAACGACATTGGGAAACGAGGTACGTACACATTCGGCATTTATCCAAATTTTTCAACCAAAAAATAAATAAAAGACTAACTATATAATTATAGTAAAACGTAGGTGGAGGTTTACAATAACAATGTGTTTAATTATACAGTTGCTAACTAAATGTAATTAAGCGCATTTTAAGAGCGATATTCGGTTAACAGTCCTATTGAGTCCGACCCGTTTATTTTATCTATTGTTTAGATAATGGGGATTTTAAGTAGCGAGTTAAGATGAAAATGGTGCAATAAATATTAATTGAGGTTCATGCACTCTTGATAATTCTAGGTATGATACTTATTCTTGCTATTTTGTTTATTAATTTTTCTTCAACGTCTTTAGTGCAATTTTGAAGACACTAATACATATTCTGTTTTATTACAGGGCTGCAACAATGGACCCTGCCTGCGAGATATTTCTAAACACTGGCTAGATTAGACACTTTAAGTTAACAACTTGACAAATAGGTACCCATCGTAGAACGCCTTCTACGAACTTCATAGTTTAAAGTAATTGTTATTAAATTCATAGATATTGTAGAATAAACTTTATGACGTTTCTAGATCTCAGTTATGAGTAGATGTAAATTAAATTGTATCTATATTTTAGCTAGAATTTGTTGACTTCTCATTTAAATAGCAAAAGTACAAAATTTACTTATAGTAACGTAAAATGTTAGTAGAATAAGCTTATTTATTTGTAGTGCGTTAAAGTGTTGGCTGATGTAATATTTTAGCTATATAGAAACCGTATTGTTACTCTATAATATCTTATTGGCCGTTTTACCTAGATTCTAGAGGAGACTTTAAAATTGTATCAGCATTTTAAATGCAATAAACGCTGTTTGACCACTGCACGTAGTTTCATTTATTCACTACACTAGGAAGTGATAAACATAACTGTTCAGATAGGAAACTAATTTTGAACACTACAGAGCTTCAAACTACACTACTTTTAAGCAAACCTGGTAGGTCACTTAAATATGAATTTATCTACTTTTAGCAGCTTTATAAAGTGTACATAGTGTATATACACTTGTGTATATAGTGTGTAGTCTGTGGAATGCGCTGCCTGAATGGGTGTTCCCCGATATATACAATCTGGGTGTCTTCAAATCACCAGTGAAGCACGCTTGCCTAGAAGAAACCGTTCTTCTAGGCAAGCGTGCTCCACCGTAGGCCGCATCATCGCTTAACATCAGGCGAGTTGGCGGTCAAGCGCAAGCCTATTATAAAAATATATATATATATATTATAAAATATTAAATTGTCTGTTATGTTATGATTGGTAAGTATCACGTAATTATGGATAGTTTGTGATCTAGCGCTAAACGCATAGATGCCAGATGTCCACAAATATGGTCTATACTAATATTATAAAGAGAAAAGATTTAATTGTTTGTTTGTTTACATTGAATAGGCTCCGAAACTACTGAACCGATTTGAAAAATTCTTTCACTGTTGGGAAGCTACACTATCCCCGGGTGACATAGGCTATAAACTATACCCGTGCGAAGCTGGGGCGGACCGCTAGTATCTAATATTTTTCCTCATAAGAATTAGGTACAAAGCAATAATTAGGTAACCGATGTTGTGCGCAAAAGAAACATATATAAACGAATAATTATATGCAAGGTGGACATTTTCTAATTCCAAACCATAGTTAGAATTAACATGAAATTATTATTGCGCTAAGTAAACTATGTCTTACATAAGAAATATTATTATTTAGATGAAGATCAAATATGATATTACCTACACACTTCAATCAGAATGTAAGAAGTCAAGAAAGCTGTTACCAATTCTTAGCATTTTGATATTTGCCAACACTTGCATGACAATTCAAGCAAATGTTTACTGTTTCTTCAAATTCAGTGACACCGGGGCGTACACCAGTATTCTGTCAGTTAGGAGATAAGCCATAAAGACTACTCCTGACTGACACAATATTTGTTTGCTACGTCCCTGATACTTCGAGAGTGTAGAATTAGGTACTTCTCATATAACGCCAGTAGATTAACTGCTTTTAGCTCACTGTCTGCGCCAGTAGGGACTTCATAGAATCCAGATTCTTTACCAACGTTTTTCACCGTTCACCCCTTTATTGGTAAATGAATCGCGCCTATTTCTATCACTCCCGGAGAGGGTAGAATGATTCAATAAGCATAATAGCGCTCTGCTCCAGATGAGTGCCTCGACGAAGCTGAGTCACCTTTTTAATTCCGATTTGTATAGCATAACAGGGGCCTTACGGACAACAGCTAATTGCGGCACCTAATCCGCTCAGTTGGAAAATTACGCGACCGCAAACCGTATCTCAGCGCAATAAGGTTCACGTTCGCGTGATTTTCCAACTGAGCGGATTATAGGTGCCGCAAATAGCTGTTGTCCGTAAGGCCCCAGGTGGTCATTCAAGCCCGGACGCTAGTCACGCTACTTAGAACTGGAAATTGTCGTACTCATTTAGCATTCCTTGCTTAATTAGCCATATCATTTGCATTTTTACATTTGAATATTAATTGATTGCGCAAGGTGAAGGTTTTTAGTCAACGGGAATAAATCGGTATTTGTATGTATGTTTTTTTGACGATAGCTTACTTCAGCGCCGGCCCTGGGGTAAAGCGAGAGGAGTGGTCGTTTTAGGCGCCAAATTGCAAGGGGCGCCAGAAAGCCAAAAACTAAAAAAACGAGCGAAATATTTAAATCTATATATATAAAAAAGTCGTGTTAGTTACACTATTTATAACTCAAGAATGGCTGAACCGATTTGGAAAATTGGTGGGGAGGTAGCTTAGAACCAGGAGACGGACATAGTACATTTCACCAGCATCGTCACCATTTTTCATCACTACGCGGGTAAAACCGCGGGGCGCAGCTAGTTTTTAATTTAAAAAAAAAACGCGCTTCGCGCCTCTGGGCTTGGGTCGGCGTAGCAGGCGGTGAGGCGTAAGTACTTGTGTTGTTTGTAGACAGCATACAATGTTGATGTGGAAATAGTTTATATCCTGATTAGCACATACAAATACTTACACTTTTTATCCCGGAATCGATTCCTGTACGATAGTTTTCACCCTGACCCTAGGACCAGCGCTTCCTTGTGTATCGTTGATCAGGTATTCATAAAATTTTGTTAGACACGATGAAATCTTTACGATTTATTATGCTCAAGCAAAATTCACCCAGTGGTTGCGAAGATACACGAGACCGTGCAGCATGTGCTACTGTACTGCGAGGCTACAGAAAGTAAACGGTTAATACCTTCAATAATCTTTAATACTAGTCTTCATTATCACAACATCTGACAAAATAGGAGTGGAACTGGTATGCCAACGACCCAAGGCCGTTATTTTAAGGAGCTCGGGTATTATGGGTAGGCTGGATGAGGGAAACGTACAAAACACCCCAAGTGGGACGTCAGTGCAGGTCAAATCACCCCCCCTAGAATTTTATTATAATTACGGGTCCCAGTTCGGGGCAAGCTACTAGGAAGGCAACCATTATTCTTCTCTTTTCTTTACTATTAATTCAAGTTATTTGAACCAAGATATACCTATTAATCATCCCTACGTTACATTTTCAGGCTAGTCTCTTCTATTCAAATTTCTTTATGTATATCTAGATTACTAATTTAACGTATAATTGAAACCATTTTATGTAAAGAATACAACTGAATAGCAATAAACTCTTTGCTAAGAGGGCTATCACCATGTTGCAACTTTAGCCTTTAACAACAACTTAATAGTTCCCTATCCAGATCTCTCTACATTGTTAAAGAATTAGTTGTTCACTTAAAATTAGGTACTACTAAAGAATAAAACTACAAAGAACATAGGGCGATGTGTTATTGAAAGCTGTCATGTATGCTAACAAATTAAAATCAAATATAAACAAACTAGCACTAAAATATAAAACTAAAGTTGGTTGGAAATCCTGTGCGGAAGCTTCAAGCCTGAAGCGAACTGCCTTTAAATCATGGTCCGAAGCACATGCTAGTCATAACTCTGACACCTCCGTCTTGAAGAAAAAACTTAATGCTGCCTCCAGGTCCAGCAAAGGGATTATTGCCGAAGCCAAGGCAGCCCATATCAGCAGAATTGGCGACAGACTTGCTTCATATCCAACTGGAAGTCGAGCCTTTTGGTCTTTAGCCAAGGCTGCTGAAGGCAACTTCTGTCAGTCCTCTCTACCAGCCCTGCGAAGGCCGGATGACACATTGGCCCATAGCGCAAAGGAGAAAGCCGATATCCTTGGTACTCTCTTTGCCTCGAACTCGACTCTCGACGACGGGGGCGCCACATCACCCAACATTCCGCGGTGTGCGAGTTCCATGCCAGAAGTACGTTTCTCTCAGAGATCAGTACGGAAGGAACTCATGTCCCTTGATGTGCGTAAGTCGAGTGGGCCAGATGGCATTCCGGCTATCGTCCTTAAAACCTGTGCTCCTGAGTTGACTCCGGTCCTAACGCGTCTTTTCCTTCTTTCGTATTCAACTGGATGTGTGCCGTCATCATGGAGGACTGCCCTAGTCCATCCGATTCCTAAAAAAGGAGATCGGTCTGATCCAACTAATTACAGGCCCATTGCTATTACCTCCCTACTCTGTAAGGTGATGGAGCGTGTGGTAAACACCCAGCTCCTCGGATACCTGGAGGAACACCAGCTCATCAGTGACCGCCAGTACGGTTTCCGTCACGGCCGATCAGCTGGTGATCTTTTGGTATACCTCACTCACCGCTGGGCTGAAGCCGTTGAGAGTAGAGGGGAGGCGCTTGCAGTTAGTTTGGATATAGCCAAAGCCTTTGATCGGGTCTGGCACAGGGCACTCTTATCCAAGCTACCATCTTACGGCCTTCCTGAGGGGTTATGCACTTGGGTCGCCAGCTTCCTATCTGATCGGAGTATTAAGGTCGTTGTCGACGGTTCCTGCTCCGACAGAATGCCGATCAACGCTGGCGTCCCACAGGGTTCTGTGTTATCGCCAACGCTCTTCCTTCTCCACATCAATGACATGTTGCTTTCGAGCAATATGCATTGTTATGCGGACGATAGCACGGGCGATGCACAGTATACCGGTCGTGCTAACATCCCTCATGCCGTAGTTGAAGAAAGTAGGAATAAACTTCTGTCTGAAGTCGAGACCTCTCTTGAGCAGGTCTCGGTCTGGGGTGAACTGAACCTGGTTCAATTTAACCCAACAAAGACACAAGTTTGCGCGTTCACCGCTAAAAAAGCCCCATTTGTTGTAGCTCCTTACTTTCAAAACACTCCCCTCAAGGTTTCAGAAAGCATTGGAATCCTTGGAGTCGACATTTCTACGAATGTACAGTTCCGCGGTCATATCGCAAGTAAGGCCAAGCTCGCATCTAAGAAACTTGGTGTGCTCAATAAGGCAAAGCGGTACTTCACGTCGAGACAAAGACTCTTGCTTTATAAAGCGCAAGTCCGACCTCACATGGAGTACTGCTCCCATCTTTGGAACGGAGCACCCAAGTATCAGCTTGACCCACTTGATGCATTACAGCGTAGAGCTGTCAGAATTGTCGACGATTCCAAGCTCACTGAACACCTAGAGGCGCTCAGCATGCGCAGAGACGTTGGGTCACTCTGTATCTTTTATCGCATTTACAACGGGGAGTGTTCTGAAGAACTATTTGATCTGATGCCGGCGTCGCGGTTTTACCATCGCACTAGCCGCCACCGCCTGAAGGCTCATCCACACATAATAGATCAGTGGAAATCGCACACTGTGCGTTTCACACGATCCTTCTTGCCTCATACCTGCAAAATGTGGAATGAGCTACCTTCTACGGTGTTTCCGAGAGGCTACAACATGGGGTTCTTCAAAAGGCGAGTTAATCGAGTTCTTAAGGGTCGGCAACGTATTTGTGATGCCTCGGGTGTTACAAGTATCCATAGGCGACGGTGACTGCTTTCCATCAGGCAGCCCGTCTGCTTGTTTGCCACCTATGGCATTAAAAAAAAAAAAAAAAAAAAAAAAAAAAAACTAAACTAATAAACTGCTGCCAGCAGGCAACATACCCAAGATGCTGGCCGCATTGCCACGCAATTGCAATACTTATGCGTTGCACAAGATATCGGCCCGAATTTGGGTCACGAGATGCTTCGACCAGACGTTTTGATATATTACTAAACGTAGGTACTTTTGGCGCGTAGACTGCGTTAACAATGGAAATTATATCGATTTAACGAGATTTGTATCAACAATCTGACACTGTATTGGGATTTTCGTTTTCGTATTAAAACACCCCAGTGTTTTATGGATGCAACTTTTTAACAACGTGATTAGAAAATGATAGTTATTTTGCTAAACAGTTGATTTATTGCTATATTTTTATCAGAATTCACGATGTTTTTATGCTTGTGTGGAAATAAATGATTGTGGCTTAAAATAATATCTACTTATACTATGTTAAGGGCACATAAATACTAACTTAGGTTGCGTATATTACAGGGACCGTATTTCAGAATACCTTTATAGCAAAATTCAAACAATATCACGCGAAAGTGTCTGCGGATTGCAAAATGCCTTGTATATTATGCCTTGCGTAGTTTTTTGATATTCCGAGAACCCGTAAGAAGCGCTTTGATTCCACATTTATTGTGCAAACTGCTAGTCTGTGGAATTCGCTGCTTGAGTGGGTGTTCCCCGATAGTTACAATCTGGGTGTCTTCAAGTCGAGAGTGAATAGGTTTCTTCTAGGCAAGCGTGCTCCATCGTAAGCCGCATCATCGCTTAACATCAGGCGAGTTGGCGGCCAAACGCAAGCCTATTTTTAATTAAAAAAAATAGTTAAAGGTTATGTAATGGTTGATGAAGCTGATTGGTCGGGTGTTGGCAGAGGTTGGTGGAACTAGGAGAGGGGCGCGCGCGGCCCAAGCGCAAGATGCCGTCGCTGTCCATCAACAATCCTATGGAAGTGCTGCGGCAGCGGCTTCTGCTCGAGGTGGCACGCAAGCAAATGCGTGAGGCCAGCCAGCGGCAGGCCGTCGCCAACCGGGTCTTCCTCCAGAACGTTGGCAAACGAGGTGGGTATCACAAACACCAGGATGTCATTGAACTGTTATGGACAAGAGTGGACCGATAACCGATGGGCCATAAAGATTCTTGAGTGGAGACCACGAACCGGAAGACGCAGCGTAGGTAAGCCTCCCACTAGATGGACCGACGACATAGTGAGAGTCGCTGGCATCCAGTGGATGTAAAAGGCAGGCTGTCGTTCAGTGTGGAGGTTAAAGGGGGAGGCCTATGTTCAGCAGTGGACGTCTTCTGGCTGATGATGATGGACAAGAGTGACACTTACCATATGGTGAGCGACTTGCTCGTCACTCAGTTGCATGAAAAAAATTACCGGGTAAGTGCGAGTCGTGACTCGAGCACCAAGGGTTCCATACTAGCATACAATAATAAGTCAGACTCGCACTTGGCCGGCTTTTATTATTTGTTGTTTTACTTTAGAGTGTGTACTATAATCATGCAAAGTTTGACGCTTGTACGTATTATAGTTTTTACACTACACCCTTTGGGTACGGAACCCTAAATACATTAAAGGGTAAAATACTAATATACCTTAATATTTAGATACATACTTAAATAATCATGTATCTAAACTTCACTAAATTTCAAATTGTTTCTATTGGTATTTCTCGTTCTATTGGAGCATTAAAGTAGTAGTCTTATCCGTGCCATTACTACAATTGTACGAATTCAGCATTAGTACGGATGGCGATGCTTTCCTTTTGAGTCTGTATCGGGTCGTTACCAAATGCACTATATCGCATTCTTATCAATAACTAAAAGTGCACAACATCTACCTACGTGATACGATATTCGCCAAATTCTAATTGCAGGCACGCCAAGAAGATTCAAACAGTGTTTAATTTTTCAACTCAAACAATCGATCACGTCTCGATTTTCTAAATGTTAAACTACTTTACCAATATTTGCAATACAATTTGTTTTCTAGACATTTCACGAGCTCGCACGCTCGTAGCAGTACCACTACGCGTCGCCTACAAGGCTACGAACGCTACGTAAACAGACTGCTTTGCGATTCTATTTCACTACTGCGCAGTTTATTTAAGTTTACAGTCTTTATTTTATATTCTTACTAAGAATGCCCCGCAGTTTCACCCGCTATTCTACAGGAACCGTGAACTTTTCCGGGATAAAAGAAGCGTGTTAATCCAGCGAATAAGCTAAGAAAAATCAGATAAATCGCACTAACGCGCGCGACCTTAGAAAATGACGATCTTTTGTTGATGAACAGTGATGAAAGCACTGCTTCCCTAAGTAAAACGAGAGAGTTTCCCCAAGTACGGCCTTTCATAAAAATCCGTTTAACCATTACGGAGTTGATTGTGCACAAACATACATACTTACAGACAAACACAAACTTTCGCTTTTACAATATCAGTGTGATTCTTTTACGTAAATAAGATTGATTCATAAAAATTTATTAATCCGTTAACAAATATTTATAAAAGTACTAGATATTTAAATACCTTGTAAAAGGCCAAGTAAAGCACATGATATACTTTGTTATTCAAATTGACGTAGGCAAGATTATGATTGATGAATGAATATATCGATGTTTTTCACCATTAATGCATGATTTATTCCCATAGATAAGAAAATGTATCTTCATGTATTTGTCCATATAAACTGAAAATTGCGTAGTTTTATTTTTATCTATTTTTGTTTGTTTTCAATTAACAGCAGTAGTCCTCAATTATTTGAATGCAACAATAAAAAAAAAATATAAATGCGCTTTAAAAAAAAAAAGGTGCTCTTAATTTTTATATGTTTTTATTTTTATATTGGCAGCCATTTTCAAAATATTTCATTATTGGGTATTGCATATTGTATTATTACCAAAACTAAAGAAGTATGCAAAATCGGTTAGGAGAAACTCATAATCATAATCATAAATAATCTAAAATCTTAGACACTTTTGGTGCCAAAAGCATAACAAAGCTAATACGTATCTCAGGACCGTAGTACGAACCTCCAAAGTCTCGTTTGGCTAGCAATGGATCACCAGTGCTCCAAAATGTACCTAGTACCTACTGACGCTGCTCAAAACATTAATAATGATAGACATTTAAATTTAACACTTTTAAATTATCTATAGACTATCGTCATCTAGTCTACCTTTGACCATAGACTGCAAAGTTGACAGAAAATCAAGAATTAAAATAACTTTAAAAAAAACGTGATAATATCAGTTAAAAGTTTTTAATTTCATAGTGCAATAATCGCGAATACCTAAAAATTTTTTTTGATAATGTTTGTTGGTGGTATTTAATTTTCTAAATATACAGACTTGTTTCTAATATTACTTTCTGCACAGGTTTTTGGGCCAACAACGCTCCGGCTCGCTACAACAACTAGAACCCCCGGATCCTGACCTATTTTCTTTTCTCTGCCGCTGTCATCACTACCTGGCTGGATGCAAGGAGTTACGTCAACACTCTTAGCTCTTTAATCCAAAATATAACATTTCATATTACAATGGTAGCTAATTTAGTAATTTGAACTTTGTAAGAAAGTTGTTGTTTAGTAACCGTGTTGGTGTTAACTAGGAGTTTCAGAAAATTTATCAAAGCAAAATTGTCACAAGTCGGATAAGGGAAACATAGGAATCCATCATTCGTATTGTCACCCAGCTCGACGTACGCCATGTTGATGTTAATTCCTTGTTTGTGGTGAACAGCTCTTACATTTCCAAATTCATATTTTTCTACGCTTATTATTAATTGTTACGTAGGTCGCGGTTTGTTTAGGAATGAAATACCGACATATTAGTTCGTAGACGTAATATTTCACTGAGTTATTAACATGATTCATGTTATTTGTTCGTGCCAAATGAATAAGCCTTAATAACCGTCTTCACTTCATAGGGCCTGTTAGATAAATTATATGTTCTCTTCGTATTATATAAAATTACACGCCTATTAGTCATAATATATTAGTTTCTACATCTCAATGTACAGTTTAGATTTATTCGTAAGTACGTATGTTATTTTATGTTATTCTAATTGATCTCTATATTTAGCGAGTAAAGGTAGATCAGATGTAATAGTACATGTAACTACGTTCAATAAAAACGTTAACTTATTCATTGTATCATTGATTATTGTTAGTTTTTTGTCATCGGTATATGAGTAGCTCTTAAGGGGCTGCTATGGGCTCGCTGATATCTCATTTGCGCATTTCAAAGTTTTTAATAGAAAAAAATCATTGAGTAATAATAAAAAAAACAAAGAATGGACATTATTTTAATTATATTACACGGGAATTACTCACGTAAGATTAAGCCGGTTACTCCGACTATAGTTTCAACCGCATTAGATGGTCTTTTTCAAGGTGAATGCACGCGCGCGGCTGCGTCTCGCTTTAGTCAGAGTAACCGGCTTAATCTTACGTGAGTAATTCCCGTGTAATATAAATAAAATGTGTGAAAACCAAGTCAGTTTTAATAATAAAATTGGCCTATCTTTAAAATAACATTGCTAAAATAGTATAAAGCAGAAGAGGAGAAAGATAATAGACAGTCACCAGACTGCTGGCAGAAGTGAAAACTTTACGTCACAAACATATCTGTGACTCAAACCCATAAATTTTGCCCTACCAAAAGTTGCTCAACGTGGCTATACAATTTTTCGAGTTTTTTTATTTTATCTCTTCCGCTATCGCCAACGTTGATAATGTGCGAAAGAGATAGCTAAGGCCGTTGAGCGCAGCCTTAACTTATTTGATCATCCATCCACAAAGATCCACATCCATTTTCTCTTGTCTTTTTTTCTTATTTTATCTTGACAGGGTTACATGGAAAATTGTACCACACCACATTAGACCATATTAGCCACTCAATTTTAAACATCTTTAAATTTTTATGTATATTACGCGGGAATTACTCACGTAAAATTAAGCCGGCCATTTTGACTATAGTTTCAACCGCATTAGGCAGTCTTTTTAAAATTGTTCAAAGAGGATCAGTTTGTAATACATGTAGCAAATTTGCTTCGGGGTCTAATAATATAAGTCGGGGGTTCGGGGTCTATTTAAGTATGTATTTCAAAATACATATGTATGTCACTCAGTCTCTGGCAGGCATATTACAACCATTGCTTAATTTGAGGTCAGACCGTGTGTGCAAAAATGTCCCGAATATTTTATTTTAAATCTCCGCCCTCACCTTCGGCTCGGGCTGATAAATGTCTCGGCTAAAATGGCTTGTTTTGAGCACTCGTTGTAAAATTTACTATTGGGGCCAACCCTTGAATCGCGAAAAATACTGGTGTTGCATAGAAAATTATATTTACGGCTGATATATTTTTTGCGCTTTCAAGGTTGGTCCTGATGACGATGATCTCTTTTCGGCTTAGTACCACCATTCCGTGTAACCTTGTACCTATACGTATTTTCAATGTGAAACTTTGGTAACTCCTTCCACTAAATATTATAGATGGGATTTAACTAACATTTAAAATTCCTCTACCTACACGAGGAATGTAGCAAACTATGCAAAGCGAGTAGGTATGCCTTTGATGCTATCTATCTCGTACTAAAGCAATCCATAAATTTAATCAGGCAAACAAGAACTGGGCGCAGATGCTGCATTATGTACTAAATTTTGGGGCAATTTCTATCTAACAAGATAGGTATCAATCTATTTGTCAGAACGGAAATTTAAATATTGTAAATAATTATCCTATCTTGTCAAATTTACGAAAAAAAATGTACTAATATTCTCTATTCTGGTTATGATGATCTAAAAAATGGCTGAGTCATCAATAGGCTTAAAAAGTATTTAAAGAATTAAAGTAATCATGTGAAGTATTTATTTCCGGACAACATCATCCTAATTTATATTATGGCCAATTTAATAGATCACATTTGACATCTGTCAGTCTGGCAAAGTAAAGTCAAAGTAAAACGTAAAACTGCTTTCTTTTGTTAATCTATATCTTATCTATAGATATTATAATAAAATCGTTGAGATAAAAAAATCTGTAATTGCGAGAAATCAACGAAAAAACACATTAAAATAAGCAGCTGACAACGTTAAAATAGTTTTTTTGATTTTTTGTCTGCTTGTTAGTTTGTTTGTGCAAGCACACCTGATAAACCACTGAACGGATTTATATACGGTTTTCACGAATATGCTTAGCTAAGGCCAGATTGAAGTACAGGCTATGTTATGTCGCGGGCAACAGCTAGTATTACAATAAATATGTATTTTAACTGAAAAAAACTTAAGCTAACTTCGAAAAAACATTATAATATAGATATTAAGATTACGTTGTTGAATTTTGATGAAGTGTCAAATGTGATCTATTAAATTGGCCCTACTTTAGAGTAAATTTAAAACTACAATATTATTTATTTTTTATTAACATTTTGTGTAGACTTCACCTTCGTCGACTCTGTTGACATTTGTCTCCACAAATGCCTATAAATATGGGCGAGAAGGGGTTCTCTCCTTAATTTTTTAGCATGATGTTGCTACTACCCCGCGGTCTTTTCTATAACGAAGAGACTATTTTCCTAACACAGTTTGACAGTAGGAAAACATCAGTTCGAGCCTGCGCAAAAAATTCAGAGGCGCTACAAAAATATAAGTTTTTTGTTACAGCTGAGTTTGTGTTTTGTTAAAGCTGATACCAAAAAAAAACTATTAAACAACTGAAGATTATTATATTATAAAATAATCTTCAGTTATAATGATGCACTGTATTGTCAGTATAGTTACACCAAACGGTGGTAGGTACTTACGACTCAAAATTGGTGAAGACACGTTTACAACATAAGAAGAAAAAGTAAGACTTGCTTATTTGTGCTGGAGAATTTCTTCTTCTGAGGAGCTAATATCGTTTTTGGTGAAGTAGTAAGAATAATAAATCGAGACAACTCTTGGCTCAGTGAAAGAGCCAATATTGACTCCACCCGGCGCACAACATCATTATCATAATCAGCCTTTTAACAGTCCACTTCTGGACTTTTAGCCTACCCCCGAAAGGGTGATTGGGCCATATCCACCACGCTGGCCCAGTGCGGGTTGGTGGATAAACATACGCCATTGAATTCCTTCTCCGTATATACATATGTAGGTTTCCTCACGATGTTTTCCTTCACCGAAAAGCGAGTGGTATGAAAATCCGTACACAAGCTCCAAAGAGCTCATTGGTACGGGCCCGGGGTTTGAACCCGCGACCTCACGCTTTCAAATCTAGCGGTCTCCCAAATGGGCTACCATGGCTATACTACCGGCTCACAACATACTTACAACTAAAAATCGGAGTACCAATCGTGCTCTAAGCCACAGGAGGACAGTGCATTTATTCTTGTGAACAACTTTTACAATGAGATCACCTGGAAATCGCGAAAAAATCTGTTCCATAAAAACGTTATTCAAAATCATTCATTAGAGCGAGTATGGAACAGCTTATATTTTTCACGATTTCAGGGCCAACCCCGAACTGACCATGGTAAAAGTTGTTCATAATGATGAGTAGGTATAATAATCTCCTTTTGGTTTAATACCATCTTTCTGGGTAAATAAGTCCAGGGGCCTTATGGCCAACTCTTAACGCGGGCTCTAATTAGCGCTGACTCAGCGCAGTTCGGAATATCATTGGAACTTGAAACTTAACGCGCCCAGATACTGTTTGCGGTCATGCAACTTTTCTCATCACCTAAAGAGAATCACTTAAAAAGAGTATAGCCGTAGTAAGGTCTTTGCGATCCACGTAAGATCGAACTCCAGCTATTTGGATAATGAAATCTGACCGGTGCCCGAGGTACGCGACGGGCAATTATTACCGTGACTCTGTTTTGGAGATTCCGACAAGCGAAAGTGCTCCAAATAAAAGAGCCCCAATCAACTTTCACAACGCCCGGCCCAACCCTTTGACTGGCATTAATTAGTTTTTTATTTCCACAGAAATTAGGAAACCACTTGCAACTCACCTTTGTTAGACACGCACGGTAAATATCGCTTAATATTTATCACAAGTGTGTGGAGTAAAATCCTAACTAGATTCGATGTTAAAACACGTACAAAGTAGCTATTAAGACCAAAGTTTCAAACACTGTCTACATTTTCATTGAATTAGTGAGACATAGAAATTCGAAACAATCGTGAAGTAGCATTTATAATTATTTCAACTCTTAACCAACGTTAGTTCGGCAGAGTGGTAAATTCAAATTATTTGTATTATAAAAGTCAATCAACCGCCTCAAAGCTTTTCAGCGAGCAAACTCTCTAAAGAACTTGTGTAGGTACTTAATGAAGTAGGAAATACGGTTTGGGGTTGAGACATTGGGCAGGTGAACGAGAGCTCATCTCATTTTCAAAATTCTTTCAGGCGTGTGACCAAAATGCTGGCGTGTTTCTGGTTCAACGCATAAGCAATGCCATTCAGCGTGGTAATGCCGCCAGTATGCTGGGCATACCTACTGCCAACTGGTAGCGGGCTTGAGCATTTGGATTTCGTTTTGACCTTCAACGGTCTATGGGCAATCTGTTTTTGTAGTCTTAGCATGTAATTTATTTAGTTAATAAAGGCACTATTAGGAAACACCTATTTTCCAACATAAAGCCGAGAATTCTGTGTATTATATTACGAGCAACATATTTCGCACCTGTATAGCTTTAATGATGCCTATGTAGGAGGTAAGTATATACTTACATGGATATATAAGCAGCTATAAGCGTGGTGGCCGCAGCGTTCCGCTTCAGGCAACTTTACGTCTACAGGCGATAATTAAGGTGATTCAATTTAATGCGACGACGCCGAGCCACGTGATTTCATTACTCTTCAGCACATTTTCGGCGCCGCCCGTCCTCCGAAGTGTGATATACCCGCCCGCCTTTAGAAGTATCATGTTTGCCGGCGGCGTGGTACGAAACTGCGACTGACAACGTTTGGCACTATCTACTTAGGTACTTATTTTATTTGCTTATAGTTTGTAAATAAATTTGTGATACACTTTTCGTAAACCAAACTACTATAGCTATAGTAAGTACGTATACAAATAGGCCCAGAAAATTTACTAGTAGCAATTTTTTCGTTCAATGAACTAGAAAAAGAAAATTTTCTCTATTTTAGGACCTTATATAACACTACCTAATCACCACCATCCTAATCTACTATTTTCTATCTACCTAATTAATTACTTATTATTAAAACAATCCGTAGGGCCTGCATCATTAAAATAAAAACGATCTAACTACCCACATCTTTACGTACTTTGAAAAATGTCCCGTTTTTTTTTTTTTGTTTTTTTTTTTTTTACTTTATAACAAGCTTTTATTTATCCTAAAGGTGTCCAATGGTGTCCATATGCCTATTTATTTCGTAATATGAACGGACTTTTTCCTCGAAGCCTGTAAACCAGCTTAAAGTCACCGAAATTAAATACATCGTGCAAATATTTGTGTTACAATCATTCTGAGAATCTGGCCCAAACCGTGACTTTTCCGCTTTGTAAAACTTTTCTCGTTGACACCAAATGCTGACCGTTTGGAAAGTGTTATAAGGAAAATAAAAAAGTATCTTGAATCGGTTCACTGGAAGGTACGCAAGGGGCCAAAGGGTAGTCGAATATTCGTCGACAAAGTTTTTGATGAAACCTTGTAAAAAATTAATATCTCAACACTTGCAGTCATTGATTTAGAAAAACTTCGTGGCTTGCAATTTTTTAAGTACTACCTTATTATGATAACAAGCATTGCAAGAAACGAAGTTTTCTATCTATATAATATTTTATATACAAATCGATGTGTGTATGTTCCCTATGGACTCTAAAACGGCTGGACCGATTTTGATGGGACTTTCACTGGCAGATAGCTCATGTCATAAGGAATAACTTAGGCTACTTTTATCTAGGGAATCCAGGCAAGTGAACCGCAGGACACAGCTAGTACAAGTCGGTTCAATTTTAGATCTGACGGATGCATAATATTGCAAAAAAAAAGGCTGCCACCTACAATCTAACGTTTAAAAGCCTATCATAAGTGATCAGATTTGATGGTTCTTAGTAGCTATTTACACTTTAGCAAAACTGTCCAGTCAGAGTTAAAAAAATCTTGGAGCAAGTCAGTACGAGTAGGTATCTATAATTATGTTTACTAGAAAAATATTGCCACACCTCGTTTGGTTGAATGAAATGATAAACGTTTTTGGGTTCCGCTGATAGAAACATACTCGTATGAGTATGCTAGTTGATACGTGGTTGATACCCAGTCATTATTTGAAGCCACTTTCATTGATTTAACAAACATTTGTATCACTGTTGCTACGTGATATCCCCTCTAAAGATCCATAATATTTAATCTGTGTTTTCACTGCAGCCGCAATCTATTTAACAAACACACAATTTTTGAATGCTAGTTTTTGTAAAAATCTAATGAGGATTTATTTTAGTTCAGGGGCCTTACGGCTAACTCTTATCGTGGGCTCAAACAGCGCAGTTCGGAAAATCACGCGAACGTGAACCTACGGTTTCGCAACTTTGCTCATCACCTAAACAGGTCTTAAAACAGACGTAGCCGTAAGGCCGTAAGGAGGCCCCTGTTCCTGATATAATTATGCCTTTTTCTGATATTTCCTCCCAAAAATCATCGTTTTATCAAATGCATGCAGCGTGCCAGACTTATATAATTCTTCCTTTATTGACGAACGTTCGCATTCATCATTTTGTTCGTCAGCTCGAGGCAATGAAAACGTGACTTTAGAGAAACTGCTACTGCTACGCACTCGAGCCATGTGAAATCGAATGTTTCAAACAAATGGGTACAAACAGTAGTATTTTATTAGGCAGTGTTTGTTTACTTTATGTCAATATCACGGAGTGTTTGTGCAGTAACTATTTACTTTAAAGCAACTGAGAATGGAACCTCCTGACAAGTAAGTAGGATTTCAAACGGTGCTTTCCACCCTGTCATTTTATAATTAGGCATGGAAAAGACAGAGTTATGTATACATACTTAATATAAGTTGTTATCAGCAATATTATTACTTCCTAAATTCAGCCTAAGTTGGTCTTGCAAACAAACACATTTAGAACTTGAATGTAGGTCTAGTCTAGATAATTGCGTTTCAATTTCAGCGAGACATAGTCCCTTTTATTTGTATAAGCAATTTCCATGTTGAATAATAGTGGTTTGTTCTGTCACTGGCGTTAGAGTTCATTAGCATGGCCCGCTGGGAATAGACTGCGAGTTATGGGAGCTTGAAATTTAACAATACGACTTTTAAGTAGGTACTTTTTTTTATTCGGACTAGGCAGGTACCCCTCAGATCAGACAAACGAATGAGTTATGCCTTGGAATAATCATCGTTCATATTCAACTGTCTCCGTGTTTATTTTTTTTAACTATTCCACTAAACCGCTTGACGCAAAAACGGTATCTAATAAACTATATATACGGCACACTTACTAATTTTAACAATGAAACACAAATAAGAAACACAATGCAAAAAATAGGGGGGCAATGTTGTCTACAGGGTAAGTTTGATTAAAGACATCAAGCCTGATTTAAATCGAATACTTTCGCAACAAAGAGTACTATAATAATAAAATATTTGTTCGTAACTTCCCACCCGCTACAACACCACCTACCATATCTTTCTTGTTCGTCTGATCTGAGAGGTATCCGTTATAGTTCAGTGAAAATATTAAAAGAAAATTATTTTTACAATGTCAATGCTGCTGTCAGAAAATAAATGCTTGGACCGAGTCACTGGCGGCCCTAGCCTTTGATCAGGGTAGAGCGGGATTCTCTTTCGGCGCGTTTCATCTCTGAAAACTATCGTACAGGAATCGATATTTTTCCGGATTAAAAAGAAGCCTATGTGCTAATCTAGGATGTAAACTATTTCCACATCAAAATGTCATGCTGATTACAACCAATGCAGGTGTGCCCCGCCGCCCGTCCAGAGGCGCGAGGCGCCATCAGAATGTTACTTTTTGTTCGAACTTTTTGACATTTTGGCGCCCCTTGCTATATGGGGCTAGAGCGACCGCTCCTCTCGCTCTACTCCAGGGGCCTTACGGCTAGCTGTTTTAGGCAATCCAGATTAGGCGATGGAATAAGTTGCGCGACCGCAAACTGTATCTGGGCGTGATAAGGTTCACGTTCTATTTTCCGAAATGAACTGTTTTAACGTTTGAGACCACGTAAAAAGTTGGGCGTAAGGCTCCAGGGCGCGCGCTGGACCGAGTTTAGCGGAAAGGCGGAAACGTCTTGGAACCAACGTAGGCACAGTCATAACGCAGCCAAATGGATGGGGTACCATGGTAGCGTTGGTACCTGTTGAAGAATGAACAGTAGAACATGAATATGATCTGAAGAATTATAAGCCTCGTAAACAACCTGCTGCATCTAAAAGTGTCTATGTAATAATTGAGGTAGGTACTAGTAATTTTTAAACTTTCGCGATTTGAACACATGTTTTAAATGTTTATCGGGACTTATCACGTATTATTTATCTAATATAGGTAAAAATATGTACCTTTCGCTCGACGTTTCGACCATGTTACAATGGCCGTGGTCACGAGCTGACGAAAGGTACATATTTTTACCTATAGTATTAAATAATACGTGATAAGTCCCGATAAACATTTAAAACATGAGGTAGGTACTGTCTATTTATGGTGGAACAAACCCTCTCCCGGTGCTTCGTCACTATTCTTCTCGGGGTTTCGTTAGCGATTGGCACCGGTAACATGGCGTGGCTCCGGATATTGCGAATTACCTCTTCATTAAAACTGTTTTGAAATATCGTATATAACAAATGATATTGGAAATAGTATGAGACTAGAAAATTTTACAAACAGTTAATTTGATGATATCTTTTGTGTTTTCAGGATCGGTAACATGGACGCAATACTGTTTGCATTGACTCTGGAAGTTGTGTTAATTCAGATGCGAATTTTAGGTAAGGAAATACGGTATTGCCTAAAAAATTAAAAAGTAGGTAACTACGGCAAGTATTGCCCAGAAGAAAAGAAAAATAGAATTGAATGTTTAGACACATCTATTTTATACCTATTGATTTAAATAGGAACTAACATCCTACACAAAAAATTTAGGAAAAAAAAACGAAAAATCTTGCTTGATGAAAATGAATTCAAAATGCACGTCAAAAAGATAACTGAACATGGTGTACTGCAGACAACACAGTTAAGTTGAACGAATTGAGTGTTAGGATCAAAGACCTAGTCTGTGTTTCAGATCATACTATCTACTACCATAGATAAATATGCTACTACGTAGGTAGAGTACCTACCACAGGTAGTACTAGTAATAGGTATATCAGTGCTTGATGCAAATAGGCAACTCACTCACTCTCGAAATCGTAAAACTAAACTAATCTGATAGAAGTAACATTATTTGCGTATTTACATTTCAAAATGTGAGAAAAGGAGAGCTGTCAAATTTAGTTAAGAAATTCGTACGACAAAATCAACACCTAACTCCTGCTAGGTATAGATACTATTATTAGATAAATACAGTACGGTCCTTGGCCATGATTCCGTAACTTTAACACGCACGTAACGCGCCGCGTTAAGTTAACCTCTTAAAATTTGGACTCTATTCCCTGGGAATAAAGACCAACTTTTAGAGGGAAACTTAACACGGCGCGTTACGTGCGTGTAGTTACAGAATCAGGGCCTTAAGTAAGGTACCTACCTACTCTGCTCTTTGTAGTAGTATGGTACTAGGTATATAGTAAGTGGTGGTATGGTACCTTACCTATCACTTATTACCCTCTTTTCTGTCATAAAGAGCATGAGTATGTCTATATATGTAGGTAGGTATTTAGGTATCATCATCATCAGCCTTGAGTGACCCACTGCTGGGTATAGGCCTCCCTTTGTTTATGCCACTCTCTCCGGTCTCTCGCTATTCGCATCCACTCGTTCCCGACAGTAGGTATTTCTGATGTCGTCAGTCCACCTCATCCTCGGTCGGCCTGGGTTCCGCCAACCTGGGGCCTTACGGACAACAGCTAATTGCGGCACCTTATCCGCTCAGTTGGAAAATCACGCGACCGCAAACCGTTATCTGGGCGCGATAAGGTACACGTTCGCGTGATTTTCCAACTGAGCGTATTAGGTGCCGCAAATAGCTGTTGTCCGTATGGCCCCTGGTATATTTAGGTATCTACATCTACTATATTTAATTTTGTACTGAATATGGATCTGCTTTTGCCAACAAGTATTGATGGTAAACAATGGTGCCGGTGTGGCCATTCAAAAGATTTTTAGCAGAGAAGACATTAGGAAAGCAGCTTGGTCTAAAATATTAAAAACGTTTTTAGTGTCCCTTTCTACCCACATACAGGAAAATTTTATACTTAGGTTAACGTACTGCCATCTAGAGGCGTAGGTATAGGTTAGTAGCACAGAGTTTCCACCAAGTTAACACTTGCAGAGGGCAGCACTGAGCTCCGAGCTGAGCAGTGGAAAATTATGACGAAAAATCAGAAGCTTCAGCGCGACAAGCTTGTAAGGGACCGGTGAGTTACTTGCATGATTAGATAGATGGCGCAGCATTATTTTAAAGTTATTTGCTGAGGTAGAAACTTCGCCTTATTTGATTGCAGGGAAACGGTGAAAGACGTGACTAGACGAACTCTCATAGAAGTAGCCGAGAGTGGTCAGTGGCTTACTCTTCAAAATGCAGTCGAGATCCTTAAGCACCAAGCTGATCTTGCTGTGTCCATGAGACTTCAGTATGAAGAGTTACTAAAGTAAGATAATCTTCAGAATTGGAATTTGATCGCATGCTATGAATTTTTTTAGGACTGCAGTAACTTAAACACTGTCAGTGTTTAAGTTACTGCAGTCCATAATACAACCTTGCACTTAACTTCTCCCAGGTCAAAAAAAGCGATCGTTGCGGAGCTTGATGCAAAACGTCGTCAATGCGTAATGGAGCTTCGAAATGCTGACCTCAAAACTGCACTTCTTCGAGACAAAATGAATGTGAGTTTCTTCTTTAGCAGAATTTCTTCCATGGTCTGCGAACTATTACCCTAGCCATTCTGTCGTGACGTAGGTACGCCTTTATTTATATCGTCGATCCAGGGGTTTTACAAGAAAGCTTTGTGGTCTATTTGCATGCCCACGGTCATCAAGAATTCATTGCATCCATCCAAGGACGGATCCAGTTTTGGGGGCACATAGTCGTGGCCAAGTCAAAAGAAGTTATAATTTAATTTTTATATTTATTAGTGATCCACACTAGTGAGTGATCCTGGGGGTCAGCCTGGGGGGGGGGTCATGACCCCCATGACCCTCCCTGGATCCGCCCTTGCATCCATCGGTGTCAATCTTTCCGAATTATATGACACATGAATCCTAAGCATAGCTCTCTCTACTTCATTATGAACGTGGCATCAGATGAACTTGTCGGCACATTCCAGGACGATCAACTGAACGCGAACGCCCGGTTAGCGTACGCGGAGAAGTGGATAGTCGCCCGAGCAGAGTCGCTGGAGCTGCAGTACGAGCAACCGCGGCCGCCGCCACCGCGTCTCGACCACGAGGACCGCGTGCATCGCGAGCTGCTCAAGGCTTATGCCATACAGATTCAGGTTACCTCGCCATTTCTTCCCAGTTTACTAAAGTTACAAAAAATATTGGGTTACACAACCTTTGAAGATGAGGAAGAGTAATAATTGAGTATACGCGTTGAACGTTATGCCAGTTTAAATATACTCAATCATTTATTTTGTCCGTTTTTGGCCACGCCTATCAGGCGTGGCACAGGTCACCTACAACACTAGCGGTGTTGACGGTGCTTTACCAGCCCAGAGAGGTAGTTATCGACGCCCTTTTTAAAACGCTTCATGTTGAAGCTTGGCGGTGAAAAATTGGACGGTGTTGGATTTTCCAGGCAAGATGTGCATTTTGACAGTGTCGGTATGTGAGGTAGTGGAAGTCCGACGCAGGATTGAGATCAAAAAGCTCTGCAGAGCATTTCTCGACAAACAGGCGATAGAAAATTCACACAGGGAACCTACATTTCTTTGGAGGCTAAGTGGGTCCATCTTGTTAGTGCGCTTGGCATCGTCTACAATAATTCTAGTGGCTCACCGCTGTAGGAGGCTGCAGCTGGTATTCCGGTACGCCATTCCAGAGGTGGGAGCAATACTCCATGTGAGGCCGTAGCCGCGTACTTGTGCTTTATAAAGTAGAAGCCGCCGAACCCGGCGTGAAGTATAGCCAAAAAGGCTTCACAGAACAGATATTATATTTTAATGGATATGGATG
Organism: Agriopis marginaria; assembly: GCA_932305915.1. Lineage (NCBI taxonomy): Eukaryota > Metazoa > Arthropoda > Insecta > Lepidoptera > Geometridae > Agriopis > Agriopis marginaria. The sequence continues at coordinate 10,893,298 of OW029918.1, forward strand.
GATATGACTTCATAAGTGGCTTCTTTTTCATGATTCCAGGAACGCGAGGAAGCAGTGAAGTATTGGGAGGCTCGCTACGGCGTTGACACAAAAGACATCACTGCCCGGCTTGCCATCATGCGTGACCAGCTCCGCGTGGCTAGCGCGCGCCATGCGGAGCTTCAACAACTGGTGAACAGAACACCCATCGTGCACTATATTTCAAAACTAGATAGCTATTTCTGATAGGGATTCTTGCACTAGCTGCGCCACGCAGTTTTACCTGCGTAGACACCCCCTTATAGGACTACATTACAGAGACAGAGCTACATTATCCAGGATGAGAAGTGTCAAATCACTACCTGTAACTAGATAATAATTATGTAGGTATGCAAATCACGTCATTCCCTTAATCTGTTGTTGTGCTGCATGAAAGGTCCAACCCTTAGAATAACTACGCAGTTATTCTAAGGTCCAACCAAACAAACATACCTACTTTCGAATTTATAATATTTAGGAGTAAGAGTTAATGCACAATGTACATATTTTTGAACACCGGAATTAATTTTGTATTTATTTGGAAATCGGGTCAGGGCATCTTATGGTAGGACGGGCCCTAATTATGTATAAAATCGAAGAACGTTATGGTTGCTACGTCCACGATGAAACCACATAACATGCCATTACGACGCGTAAACGTGATACGTGTTAGAATAGGTTAGAACACGGTAACCATACATACATGCAAATATAATATGGTAAACATGGTTTCAAAATTGACAAATGCGTAGAAGTAGATACGTAACACCCAAGGAAGTGGTCCCTTTAGGGTATATATAAAATCCTTGGTAACACCACAGCGTAACACGCTAGCTTGTTCTACGCTATTTTGACAGTTCAAAATGTTCAACAAAAAAGTTCAAGTTTTACGAACCTCGTCGTCCTCGTCGCGTTATCGAACTTGATTGCCAATCCAAATCCGCGGATTAGATATAAGGCCGCGTTACTAGTTTATTTTAGAGACTAAACTCGATCCAAGTAGTTATTTGCTCTGGCAGCTGCAATAAATTTGTAAAAAGTAGAATGAAAACCACGAACTCTGATCACTTTTGCTAATATAGGTACCTACCTACATAGGTTTTAGAACGTAAGACTAAAGCAGGTAGGTACAGGTACCTACCCCTTATGCTTCAGTGCAATATTAGACGATTTTTTTTTTTAATTTTTCAACTTATATTTTTTTTACTTTACCTTTTCATGTTAAATGACGTCATGTGTTTATGGCAAGGAATCTCTTATGAGATAAAGAATAGGATAAGGTATTCATAGTAATATATGTACACATGGTGATACTACTTACCTATCTTATTTTCAGTTTGACTTGCACGAGGGTGAGATCCGCGGGTGGCTGACGTTCAAGCGTGAGCGCGCGGCGCGCATCGCGCTCCAGGAGCATCTGCGCGCTTCAGCAACGCGCATCCAAGCTTGGTGGCGCGGCCAAATGGTGCGGCGCGCGCTCGGCCAATTCAAATACTTGAGGAACGTCAAGAAACCGGGCAATAAAAGTAAAAAGAAGTAGGATTTTGTGAGAGGTTGCCATGCAGACCATTTTGTTTTATATTTATTAGATATAATTTAAGATAATGCTGCTAATTGCTGCTAGGGAACAGGGTCTTTGTACCGACGTATAGTTTTAAGGACCTCATGTACCTACCTACCTAATATGTACACTGGCAAAATAAATAAATAAGTGTAAACGCGCCTCGGCCACGCATTCAGAGGATGTACCTACCTACCACCAGTGCCGGTTTTAGCACTACCAACGCTCTAGGCGAGATTTCTACGGCGACTTTAATAAAATTGATTTCTTATTTAATCCGCCAATATATTTACCTGTTTATAACATTACCATTACCATATTCTGTGAAAATTTCAACAGGCAAAGGAATAAAGTAGGCGTAGGCAATAGGGTAGGTACTATTTTTACCCTTTGGGTACGGAAACTTGTATTATCTTTGACGGAACCCTTAAAAGAAAAAAAAAACACTCTCTTAATTAATAATGTCAAATGTCAAGATGTTTGATTTGTCATTGACGTCACTGAACTCAGTGATGTCAATGAGCTGTAATCAAGGACGTTTTATACCCTATCCCTATACAACGTCCTTGGCTGTAATGTAATATAACCGGAGTCACAGTGTAGTCACGTACTTATAATAGAAAACACGGGTTGGATCTTAGTTTATATACCCCGATTGGATACATGCAACTCAAATGCTACTCCGACCTAAATCTGTGAACTTTCTGGTTTTGACGCTGCGCTGCTTTGATTCTATAAATAATCAAAGCTGCGCTGTGATATAATAATAGTTATTATAAATGCAGCAAACTTTCGGACTAACACTGGCAAATAACATGAAAGCTTTGTGACTTTTGACTAACTTTGGCTTAGCGCTGTTGGAGTTGATTCGGAACGCGCCCAGTCAGTGAGAGTGCTGCCAACTTAGAGCTTTTGTTGCTAAGTTTGGCACCGATTTCATGAGTGTAGCACTTAGTCTAATATTATACGTACATAACTCTCATTATAATAATAAAACATCATGCTGATTATTACCGCAAAACAAAATGCAGCCACGTGACTGTAATGAATATAATCCACGTGGGTTTAATGACACAAGCGAGGCAGCACTGCAATGTATGTTCGTTCTGTTATAATACTCTATGATAATACTAAATCTGTCTTGCTTGTCGGTTGAAGATGAGAGCGGGTATTTTAATAAATACACTATCACCTTACTTTTATTGTGAATAAAGTAAAGCCCATTGCAGACCATCACAATCGCTTGCACATGTACTTGAGCGAGAACTCGCGCCAGCGTTCAAAAGTAATTAATGGGCTTCCCCGGATCTACTAAAATATTTCCATTTCTGTCTTAGATCAACCATGTTGTATTCTTTAATCTATAATTATTTCATCCTCTGATTACAAATAATAAGTATTATGTATTTTATAAAGCAAAAAACTAGGTTGTTTTGTGATAAAACAATATTAAGCAATACATATTACGTTTTGTGCAAATAAATTGTCTTTATCTTTATGTTTAGTATCCAAAACTCTGTATTTCATTTGTAATCTACACAGTGGTTAGACAATTATATATATATATATTTTATGCCATAGGTGGCAAACAAGCAGACGGGCTGCCTGATGGTAAGCAGTCACCGTCGCCTATGGATACTTGTACACCAGAGGCATCACAAATACGTTGCCGACCCTTTAGAACACGATTAACTCGCCTTTTGAAGAACCCCATGTTGTAGCTTCTCGGAAACACCGTAGAAGGTAAGCTCATTACACATTTTGCAGGTATGAGGAAAGAAGGATCGTGTGAATCGCACAGTGTGCGATTTCCACTGATCTATGATGTGTGGATGAGCCTTCAAGCGGTGGCGGCTAGTGCCGCTTTAAATAAATAAAAAACAAGTACATAATGTTAAATATAAATTTAGCCTTTTTGCATTTTTGAGCAATTTTGCCCTCACAAAATGTCGATTAGCCCGAAAGTCAAATATCGAGCTGGCAGCACTGAGAGACTGTCAGTGTCAGTGTCAGTCCGTCGCACTTGCCGTGCTTGACTTTGAAGTTTGACTCGACACTCTCGAGTCGAGCGAGAGACGAACGAGCGCGAGTCGCGTGTTTTGGCTTGTCGTGGTTAGTGGTGTTTGTAAATTGTAAAACGATATCCCGAAAGTTTTATTTTCGCAGAAAACTTAGATAATACTGAATTATATGACTTAGGTTGTTAGCAAAAAAAACTGAAGGTTTTGCAAGGTGAAGTGTTATTAAACGAACTGTGGAAGTATTGATCACGGACTGCGTTTCTTGAAATTCTCAATTCTTGGAAAGTTGGATTGCTGCTCACGAGTTTCGGTGAGTAATACTTACGTTTTGCCATAGAAATATAACTTTGAAATTACAGTTTTTGCAGTCAGTCATATCTGTTTATGCAATACTGCTAGTGTATTTATATTATTTATACATTAATTTAAGTTTCTGCATTACACACTCACATCACACACTAGATTACATACTTTCATTGCATAAACACCTCATTCATGCCTGTTTGGAAGTTAAATGTTCAATCTCACATCTCACACCTTTCTTGGGTATTTTTTTCCAAAATTGCATACCTAGTGTCTCTCATGTTTGTATCAAAACTTTATTGTTCTACCCCTTTGATCAAAAAATACAATTTCGTGCACATAAATTTAATTATCTCCCTAGGCTTTTTTGTGAAGGTTTTTAAGGATTTAGTTATAATTTTTACTATGGTATTCCTAGATTAGAAAAGTAATATGTATATGAATTTTGGTTTATATACTGCAATAATCACCTATATATGATATTTAGATACAGTTCTTTTAGACCACAGTATTAATCAATTGAAGTTGAAATTTTGGTAGTGTTTGATGAATTTCCTCTCCTCGACACACATTTAGACATCACTGCGAGCCCAACTCTTCTGAGGCTGGTGCTATGCAGTGAAGTTTAACTTAAACACGCAGAAAACACAATACACAACACTCTACACAACACCTAAGTGTTCCAATGCCAGGAATTTAGCATGGTTAACTTTAAAATATTTAAATACTTAATTAGTTTAATAAATTTTGTTTTTCATTTTTTTTGTTACAAATTCTTTAGTAAACACGAAAGAGACTAGATCCTGCAACACAGGCTTCGCCTAGTGTAGGGTCTAGGGCGCAACGGGTAGTTTTTATAATCTAGACTAGGTTAAAAATATTATTTAAGTAAACATTTTTGTAATATGTAAGTCTAACTGAATTAAACTTAAACTTATGAATACCCGGGACCCGGGTATGTCCTAAAACTGCGACCAGAACCACCGGAGGATGGGCAGCAGCGTCCTGTTAGTACACGGTGAACGTACTGCGATCTCCAAGCCGCCTGCCAAGCGTGGGGATTATGGCAACACCCCTCTCTAAGAGGGAGGCCTTGTTCAGCAGTGGACATTTAATGGCTGATGATGTGTGATGTTATGAATACCTACTCACTAAACTTATATACAGTTAGTTCACTTATAGGTATTTCAAGTGTAACCACTTGCATGAACCTAACTACAGCTTTGACCAAAATAAATGAATGGATGAGCCCAGAAGAAGCGCATTTTTGAAGATTACAAAATGAGCGCTGGGACTCACTTTGTTTCAGTTGGTCTCTAGCCGTAGGAAGTGCGACACAAGACTATTACTACATAATAACGAAACATCTGACAAAATTATGCCTTTGTGTGCTTTCCTGAAGTGTAAATATACAACAAAGAAACGCTACCTAGTTTTTGTAGCAAATGTACTGTACATGGTTATAATTAGGTGTTGAACTATATGTCCGACGGTTTTGACTCGTTTTTACTGAGCATGTTCAATGGTTATGGCCCGTCCATTCATTTTATTTTGGTCAAAGACCTACATATGATTGCTGCTTATTCTAGGAAAACAATTTTGCTATATGTACACAAGTACAAAATAAATACAAACAAATACATAACTTAAACAATCTGATCTGAGTCTTCTTCCTGCAAGTACCTACATTGTTCTCATTTGTTTTGATCTCAATTTTTACTGGGGGTTTGGTCAGAAGACTATCTATGCCACCCTCATTGGTCTGTTCGTATTTGTTTATTGTTAAAACCTGTCTCAAATAAATTTGAACAATACTTGCACTCTTAAATATGATCTTTTTCTATGATCTTATTTGACTTGGGGGCGATGAGTCTTGCACTGAAGTTTTGGAATGTATTGTGCATTTCCTCCTACCAGGATATTTCTGAGCCAACCCAGCTCCTTGAAATACCAGAGAGAGGCTCTATGAATGTAATTGTAAATATAATGTGAAAACAAGTAACCAAAACAAATAAACAAAGTAAACAAAATAAATTATTATTCGGGAATCGGGACGTTTTTTCACACACTGTCATCTGACCCCAAACTAAGCAAAGCTTGTATTATGGCTGCCAGAGACTGATATACATATCTATATATTTTAAATACATACTTAAATAGATATTAACACCCAGATATATAGAACAAACAAACATTCATCACATGAATGTTTGCCCTAGGTGGAAATCTAACCCAAACCCCCAAGCGCAGAAGGCAGGTTCACCAACTGGACCAACAGGCTATCGAAATTTAGCAATGTGTGTATTGTGTGTGTGTAATGCTCCAGACATGATGGAAATTCTACTTGAAAATTTGGCGTGCTGTTTAGGGCACAGGAGGTTATAATTATATAGACATACTTTTATACATATTATGTAACACACTCACACTCGAAAAACACTACCTTCCTCTGGGCAGTCGGGTAACTTGAACATCGTTGGTGTATCTGACCCCAAACTAAGCAAAGCTCAAAGCCTGTACTATCGCTGCCAGAGACTGATAAATATACATATATATTTTCTAAATACATACTACATCTACGATCAAAAAATACTACTTCATTGACATACCTACTTAAATAGATATTAACACCCAGATATAGAATAAACACAAATGTTCATCACATTAATGTTTGCCCTAGGTGGGAATCGAACCCACGCCCCCTAGTGCAGAAGGCAAGTTCACTACCAACTGGGCCAACGGGCAGTCACATTTAAAGTCGCCCTCATCCTTTGAGCTGCAGAAGCCCCCTACAAAGCGACATCAGTACCGCGCCGCGCCGGTACAGCAATTAGTGCGTTAATCGCACTAGCTCGGCGCACGGTTGATGCAACTGTGTTTCCCAGAAGCCCATCACCGGAGCTCGCGAGGAGCGGCAAATTGCCGGCAGATATGTGTGCCGCCAGTCCGTAATTGCAAAAATCACTCGCTCTGCCGCGAAACAAGCTTGCGCTTCATGTATTACAAGTACGACTCATGTGTGAGACAGCCGCCCTCCGCTCGTGTTGCCGGCTTGAGAAGTATATCATACCCGTTCTGCCACTCTTGAACCTATTGGGTTTAATCGATTCGTTATAATGGCAATTTGCGTGTTTCTTCTATGGATACAGCGTTTTCATCTTATTTCAATCGTCTTGAACGGATGGTAATGCCGATTAATTAAGTAGTTAACATCTCATTTGTTTGTAGCGTGTCTCTTAGCCGTTGAGATGCTTATCTAGTACGAAATTACGTGTCTCAAGTACCTATTTCAATCCTTCAATAATAAAATTTATCATCATCAACTATTTACCACTAACTGCTCGATATAGGTCTTCTCTTCAATGCTCTATTAGATCTTTTCCCGTGCTAGTCTTGTCCACTGCTTTCCTGCTGCCTTAGCGATGTCGTCCGACCAACTGGCTAGTGGTCTGCCCGGTGGTCGCTTTCCGTTCCGCTGCTAGTAATTACATAATATGTATATAAATTAAAAAAAAAAATATAATGGCTGGTGAGACTCAGAATGTGTCTTGACTTTTCATACTAAAAGCATTTTTCTCGATGAACGTAATACAAGTAAACGTGTATCATACATAGCGTAGATTCAAGGTATGAAGATCTCTCTAGCAATGCAGTAAAATCTATTAAGGTGGTACGATTCACCTATGGCGGGAAATTCAAATTTTAAACAGTTTTTTGGTCCTAGTAGCCAGGCCAGGGAATTATTTTTAAATAACACAGTGTTTGCGCAAAATGTTGGCTGTTCTACCATATTCCTTACATTTGGGAATAAACCGTTTGAAACAGCAAAAATTTGTTTATTCACAAATGTAAGTAATAATGTGCATTAGAGATAAATAGCTTTACATGATTTTGTAAAGAATAATAATCAATTTGCGCAAACATCATGGTTGTTTACAATAATTACCCGGCCTAGCTACAAGTACAAGAAAACTGTTTGAAATTTGAATTTCCCGGCATTTGTGAAATGAACCACCCTAAAAAGGATTTTCCTAGAATAACTTGGCTACGCTAAAAATCTATTTTCAAAAAGTTATCCGCGACAAAAAGTGTCGAGGCTACATCGGCTACATTGGTTTTCCGAGAACAGTCAGGCTATCTAGGGCCAGTTACTGTACAACTGCCGATTCTACGAACACTTTACAGGTTTTTTTCCCTGGCGTGCTGATCACCGGCGCATGACTTTCATTGTCCTGTGTTGATTATATTATTCGGAATCAATTTGTATACCGTTGATTAAGTACCTACCCAATTAATTAATGCAATTTAAAAGTGCTTGTCTTCAATACCTTTGAAGAAAATCAACAACATCCATAGTAAAGTTACGAAGGTCCGTTGACGGAAGTACTTGGTAAAATCCTACTATACTCAAGTAGGTATGCATTTTTTTCTAAATAACTTTTCTTTCTATTTATCGATGTATTATGTGCTGTCGGTACATTTTGTGGTAAACATCAAACAGTGTTATTGCCACTTAAATAAAATACCACAAAATGCAGATGCCAAACATATTGTTGAGTAGCAATTATACCTATACACCTATACTGGTAATGGTCTTAATTGTTTGTTTTTTTAAATTAAATAAAATGTTAAAACTAAACTAAATATATACTCGGTCCAAGCTATAAACTCTGGCAATTGCATTAGTTGGTGAAAAGCTGAACGAAAACCGTAAACAATGACCGCTTTTGCTAGGCATTTAAAAACAAGACGTGTAGCTTCTAACAGATATATATTATACTAGCGGTCCGCTCCAGCTTCGCACGGGCATAGATTATAGTCTATGTCACCCGGGGATAGTGTAGCTTCCCGTCAGTGAAAGAATTTTTCAAATCGGTTCAGTAGTTTCGGAGCCTATTCAATGCAAACAAACAAACAATCAAATCTTTCCTCTTTATAATATTAGTATAGACTACCAGCGAAATATCAAAAGAAAATGTTTTCATCTTTTACAATGTTATTTCAGCCAACAAAGCCAAATAAAATATGGACCTGACTACCTAGGAACAGACTGCCCCGGTGGCCCAGTTGGTAGTGAACCTGCCTTCTGCGCTTGGGGGCGTGGGTTCGATTAGCCTAGGACCTAGACCACATATGAGAATCATCCATGTGATGAAAATTTGTGTTTGTTCTATATCTGGGTGTTTTTTTATGCCTTGGGTGGCAAACAAGCCGACGGGTCGATGATGATGTTAAGCGATCACCGTCGCCTATGGATACCTGCAACACGAGGGGCATCACAGATACGTTGCCGACCCTAAAAGACTCTATTAACAGCCCTTTTGAAGAAACCCATGTTATAGTTACTCGGAAATGCCGCAGGAGGGATCAGCTCATTCCACAAATTGCAGGTGTTAGGAAAAAAAGATCGCGTCCGTGTATTTCCACCGATCTATGATATTATGTGGATAATCTTTCAGGCGGTGGCGGCTGGTGCGTTGATAAAACCGCGATGCTGGCATCAGATCGAACAGTTCTTCAGAACATTCCCCGTTGTAAACGCGATAAAAGACAGACACAACGTCTCTAAGCATTATGATCGGTTCTAGATGTTCAGTGAACTTGGGATCGTCGACAATTCTGACAGCTCTACACTGTAATGCATCAAGTAGCTCAAGCTGATACTTGGGTGCTCCGTGCCAAAGATGGGATCTATTTAAGTAGTATTTAAAAATGTATGTATATCAGTCTCTGGCAGCCACATTACAAGCTTTGCTTAGTTTAGGGTCAGATCACCGTGTGTGCAAAAATGAAAAAAAAAACCTTGTTATTATAGATCTAGTTTAGCTTGCAATATTTTCTTAACGTATATAGAAAATAATAATATGTTTCCCGTTTATAATTAGTGTCGAACGAACAATATGTTGGGCATCTGAATTCTGTGGTATTTAAGTGGCAATAACACCGTTTAATGTATACCGCAAAGTGTACCGACACCACAGAATAAAAGGATTACTAATGTTCCTAAAGTTATCCATATATACAGTTATTTAACCGAGAAATCTAAAACCCTGACTATTATTGTGTACAATGAAAGACAGCCTCCATAACGATGTTGTTATCATAATCCTTGGACTTTCTAATGACGTGACGACAATTGCCTTTTTTCTATTCGAACCGGTTTCTTCGTACCTTACTAGGAATCTAAACTGAAACAATAGTCCAAGGACTGCGGTTCGGTGACTCGCGCCTCTGTCACGATATAAAGTGTAATTGCTAAGGCGAATAGTTAACGACTGTCTATTGTTTGATGATTTCCTTTCCACGGTAGCTTGATGCGATTCGGCCCGTGGTTTTGACTTCTCGGAAAAGTGTAAACTTGCTTTAAGTGATTAAAAGAATCGATATCGATAGCCGAAGCGGATGTTGAACTGGTGCCTTACGCGTCCTTCACATTACAGACGCAGATTGGTGGTTTACTCATTCCGACCCGAACCCGAAGACGCAGGTTCAAATTCTGCCGGTCACAATTTTTTTGAATTGTTAATCTATAACATTTAAATAGAACACCCTATAGAGTGAAACGTAACACTTCAAATATATATATAAAAATATATTTATATATATATATATATATAAAAGTATTTTTATGTAAAAATACTTTAATGATTCTTATTATTGAATATGCTATTATAACTAGAGGGTCCCAATAAAATTTTATTAATATATTCCACATGAAATGTGTTTATTAATTGTAGTCCCCTTCCATGCCCATGCCCACCCTTACCTCATATGTAACACATTCCAATTAATCTACGTTCTGACAACACGTAAATTAATTAGTAGTAACCACCCACTATCTTAATAATTAACCTACCTATTGCCATTACCGGTTTTCCAGAATTAATCAATAAGTAATTAAGTTGCGCAAGTATTATATTCCAGAACACCTTTGTATTGTAATTTATGGAAACTATACCTAGAACCACAAGCGCGGGTGTTACTGGAGACTGAAGTACTTCCTGGGTAGATAGGTACTTACTGCGTAAACTTTTACAGTCCAATGACTTTTCAACATAAACCGCGTTCCTGTAGATAAAACTAAAATTATGCTCTTTTAATCGTGAAAATGCGCTGTGTAATTAGCGCGTATTGTTTCCAGTGTATTTAGACTTCAGGAAAAACAATTTTCTGTTTGATGCGTAAGCCGTTACTCGGAATATGACTAAATAACGCGACGGTTTAAATGTACACGGACATTTCGACGCTACTGTGAACAGAAAACTGGGCCAATGAGACAGTATTTAATAAACTTATCATATAACTGTGATATTGTTACATCGTTTACTTTCACGTACGGTTTGAGGTTACTGAGTCATATTTTCCGAGTAGAGACAGAATAAATGTAAAGATCTGTTTGACACAGTTCCGTTATAAATAGAGTGTTTGGGTGCGAGTAAAAACTCGTCTAACAATTAGCTTTCAAACGTGCAACCTTGAAGCACGATAATCTCATTCATAAAAGTCCGGAAGGTGAAGGTAAAAAAGTTTGTGACGCATACGTCAATGGATGGGACTCCGATGTCGTAAAAAGATTACTCGACTAACTTGTCCACATTTCATACTTCTAACATAAATATTATCTCGCCTTTTCTACATTGCCATTTGTTTTTCTTACAATGATAATTTGTGACACACACCAATGCTTTGAAGTGAGAAACCAATTTGTCAAAGTGTAATTTGTCCTCTTTTACTTTTCTAAACAAGGACGTTTAACGTATAAAAAACTCGACTGCAAAATGTATATAGCCTATAATGTATATACCCTGGAGACAAAGACGAATATAATGATACCTCACACTCCAAAATCTGTTAAATCTTTTAGGTGGTAGAAGCATAGAAACAGACATCATATACATACTTCAGGACTCAGTGTCAATTATTGCAAACAGTTTTTTTTAATGAGCTAATAGGCTTGCGCTTGACCGCCATGCGCCACCAAGCGGCCTGGATGACAAGCGATGATGCAGTCTACGATGGAGCACGCTTGCCTAAAAACCCCATTCACTCGCGACTTGTAAAAAGTATAACCCAAAAGTTTCCTAATTTTTATTGTACTACTTAGTCTTTTTGGTAAATAAAGATAAAGATATTATTTACACTTTTTTTTTTTTACAATATCTATACAAAAACAAAATATTATAAAATATTAAAAAACTTAAACCTAGGGTGCCAAAGATATTATTATTATTATAGAAGGGTTCCGTTTTTTTTAAATTATTTCTTAGTTAATTCGCAAAACAATACATATTCTGTGAATATTTCAACTGCCTATCTATAACGGTTCGAAAGATACAGCCGTTTAAAGGTTAGACGGACAGACAGACAGCGTAGGCTCAGTAATAAGGTCCCATATTTTCCCTTTGGGCACGGAACCCTAAAAATTATAAACAATTATTCTAAATGTTTTTTTGTCACCAGGATGGTGGTATAGCCAAGATGTGGTTGAAAGCAGCTTTGCTGCTGTCGTGCGCCGGCTGCGCGCTCTCAGCCGGCTACTGCTCTGTGAACACCTTCATCTCCAACTCCACGTACATGCAGTTCACCAAGGAGCCGGTCCCTGCAGAGTATGGCTTCGAGGACAAGTTCAAAAGCATCCATTGCTGTGTCAAAGGATACAGGAGCCTCGAATGGTAAGTCACTTTATTTTAATTTTATTAATTGCTTGCGTTGGACCGCCCTCTCGCCTGATGTTAAGCGATGATGCGGTCTACGTTGGAGCACGCTTGCCTAGAAGAAACCGATCCACTCGTGATTTGAAGACACCCAGATTGTAACCATCGGGGAACACCCATTCAGGCAACGCATTCCACAGACTAGCAGTTAGCATAATAAATGTGGAATCAAAGCGCTTTGTACGGGTTCTCGGAACCATAAAGCGGTGACGATTTTTCGTGCCCGCTCTGGCAATCCGATAGAAAAATGGGGAGGAGGGAATTAGATCGTGCAGATCCGATGCACACTCCGAAATGTATCCGATAAAAACCTATAGACTAGCAACTTTGATTGCAATAATATGACATCGAAATGAATTTACAAACTATTTGTCTGACACACACATCGTTCAGCTATTAAACGTCCACTGCTGAACAAAGGCCTCCCTCTTAGAGAGGGGTGTTGCCATAATCACCACGCTTGGAAGGCGGCTTGGGGATCGCAGTATGTTCATAGTGTACTAATAGGACGCTGCTGCCCAATGCCCATCCTCCGGTGGTTCTGGTGGCAGTTTTAGGACATCACATCAGCAACCTTTAAACGTCCACTGCTGGATAAAGGCCTGCCTCATAGAGAGGGGTGTTATAATCCTCACGCTTGGAAGGCGGCTTGGGGATCGCAGTTACGTTCACAGTGTATCTACTAATAGGACGCTGCTGCCAATCTTCCGGTGGGTCTGATCGCAGTTTTAGGACATACCCGAGTCCATTTGTCTGTGTTCTCGATTTATTGTGTAAAAGATATTTTAATACCTTTTATATCACAATAAATTTAGTGTTAAGTATTTCGTGAAAAATATTATTTCTTTTGGCCTTTTATATTTACACGAGACTAAATTAATTCACTTTCTATTAATACATCTAGTAAAAAAATACTATAAGCGAAACTGAAAACTTGTCTTAAGAAATAAAATTGTGGCAGAATGAAAAACTTCTTAAGCTATGATTTTTAAAACCCAGGGGTCTACCATGCCTGCTAAAGAAGTGTTAAGTGAACATAATCGTAAATATAATTTGATTATTACAAGCGCAAACAGACACTTTCTTGCATCCGGGTGGATACGCGAGCAAATCGATTTCAATATTTGATTCTGTTTAAGCCGAACTAATAAATAAACGTATGTTCTCGAACAAAAAATTATAGCCAGCGAAGCTTTCCGTCGAGCGACAGACGTCGGACAGGTGTGCGAGATAAGCGTGGGGCTTCTCGGAAACAGTGCTCATTGTGCGCAAAAATAATGATTAACTGGCTATAGGTACGACAAAGGATGCTGTTTCTGCGACAATTGGCAGGGTACATCTTAATAATGTATCAAAGGATAATATAAATAGCCAATCTCTCAGGAAACGTGGGAATTTTATATGAACTCGTAGAATGCTATATGAGTACCTACTCGTAGCATGTTATCATTAGAATTATCAACATTATCGCAATATTTTGTGGATTATACAGAAATGTTCGGATTTTGCTGATAGTACTTATTTCTGAGATCACAAAAACAAGGGCGATATGCCTTAGTACAATAAAATATTATAGTTTGTATTCAAAAAGTGGGGTGTTGTAAGTTTAATGTGTGTAATTGTGTATGTGTGTGGCTGTGGCATCGTAGCCAAACGGTTGCACCAATTTTGGTTTAGTTTTTTTTTGTTTAAAAGGCAACTTGTTCGAGTGTTTTTAGCTATGATTCAAGAAAATTTGTCAGCCGTTTGAAGTTTATCGGAGGCTTAAAAAACAATTTATGCTTGTTCATACCTTTTTTTACTATACCACTTAACGCATAAACTGGAGAACGGCTGACTTACAAATTTTTCACGCACATTAAGAAACTTGTAGCTACACCAATTAACTAAAACATACATGAAAAAAATGGTGACAAGGTAGTCTGCTGGGTAAGTTCGAATAAATGCATCAAGCTTGATTTAGGCCAGATGCGCTCTTACCCGCCACGCACCATTACCATATCTCCCTTGTTTGTCTGATCTGAGACTTATTTGTACTTGCAATAGACATTTCATATTAGTTTATCCTCATGAGGTAACGTGAATAGGCAGCTGTGCCGTGATTCAACCAAACTAATTTTTTTAATAACAGGAAAGCCGCAAAAATTCTGCTTTTATGTACACTCGATATTCTTGGCACTTGACATGCAATATTATACTGCCCTTCGCACGGCTGTTTCCAGTTAGAGCTGTTTCCCGGAAAATGACAATCAATTGATGGAGCGATTTTATCAGATTATACACAGTTGTGTACTGAACCACCAACATGTATGCAGCCGTGTCATTCATATGGGAATCGTATATAGGTATCACATTTACATCTCTAAATAATAATCAATTTAAAAAACCGACTTCAAATTTAGTACCTTCGCATTTTCGTTTACTTGATGGATGACAATATTATGTCATACTAGCTGCGCCCCGCGGTTTCACCCGCGTAGTGATGAAAAATTGTGATGATGATGAAAAGTAGCCTATGTGTTAAGTAGTTATGTTAAGTAATGTCCTGGATTTATTATCCTGGTAGCTTATTTGGATAGAATTTAGAATGTATACATTCTAAATTCTATCCAAATCCGTCCAGCCATTTCAGCGTGAAGGAGTAACAAACATACAAACTTTCGCATTTATAATATTAGTGTGATATCTAAGCAAACTAATTTTTCAGTTGTTTTGATTTAAAAACCAAACTACTAAACCCATTTTGATGAAATGTATGTACTTTCAGATTCCCCATTTGAAAGTACATATATTATTTCAAATAAAAAATATATCTAAATTGGATTAGAAATGACCGAGTTTTGAGGTAACAAAAATGAAAAAAAATAAATAGAATCTTCTCCTTTTTAGAAGTCGGTTAAAAATTTTAAATAAAGATTTCATTGGATATAACCATATTACCTTTGAGATTGGATTCAATCCATAGTACCCATCAAATAAAAAATCAGAGTCAACATGCCTTTAAAAGGTTGGTGCAATTTGCAAATCACTAAAAACTTAAGATTACAAAATGTTTAATTACACCGCATTCATTTCAGTGAAGTAAATGTGGGTGGCGGAAAACCCGACGTTCCATAAAAAAATATTGTTGTGAGTAAATTTGTCCTTACGAACGAGGAGAACACACATACGTCACTTATCAGTATTGTGAGATGAATATTAACCGTACCAATACGAAATGTTACATCAGATGACACACACGTTGATTGTATCAGAAACCACAATTACCTATCGCAACTTTTTCCTTATTAAATACACTGTAAATGGCAACGTGAAAAAAAAACATGTCGCCTCATTGTTTTGTTTTCTTAAACTTGTTTTATTTATTTATTTAATAACTCGCTGTTGCCCGCGACGGCCGCGACATAACATAGCCTGGGACCGTATCTGGGCGCGATAAGGTTCACGTTCGCGTGATTTTCCAACTGAGCGGATTAGGTGCCGCAATTAGCTGTTGTCTGTAAGGCCCCTGTACTTCAAACTGGTCATAGCTAAGCATATTCGTGAAAACAGCATTTAAATCCGTCCCATGGTTTAGGAGACGTGCGTGCACAAACAAACAAACAGACAAAAATTATAAAACGTTAACTTCTAAAACGTACGCAGCAGCTGAACACGTTTAACGTGTTCAGCTGCTTATTTTAACTGTGAATCGCCCTATGTGAATTTTTATTGATATATCGCAATTACAGAGTTTTATAATATCTACGATTTTCACTAGTTCACTACATAGTATAAAACAAAGTCGCTGTCGCTGTCTGTCCGTCCCTATGTATGCTTAAATCTTTAAAACTACGCAACGGATTTTGAAGCGGTTTTTTATAGAGATAGAGTGATTCAAGAGGAAGGTTTATATGTATAACTAGCGACCCGCCCCGGCTTCGCACGTAAATTACACCCGTGCGAAGCCGGGCGGGCGGGTCGCTAGTAATATTATATTTTAATAATATGCGTCTGTTTGGCCGCTAACTCCATGATACGGTTTACGACGGAGCACGCTTGCCTAGAAGAAACTGATTCACTCGTGATTTAAAGACACTCAGATTGTAACTATCGGGGAACACCCAGTTCGAGTGTTAATGTTTGATGTGTGAATTAATATGCTCGAGTGTATACAAATGATATAAAGATGTGAATCATGTATTTTCGTATTGTTTCCAAAACTTCATAGAAGCCTTAAGTAGACTCACATTAGACTGTAGTCTAGGGCATGACTTGACTGTTTGCTGCTTGCTTTGCTAACTTTGACTTGTTTGACGATATTTAGTGAAACTTGAAAATATTTTAAAACTTGACACTGTGGCAAATACAAAAGACGACTGACGCCAAAATCATCTTAAGAAAAAAAAATACACTGTGAGGATCTCTTTGCTTATAATCTTACGAGCATCTGATTTGCGTGAACAGTCTCTAATCCTTTGTGTAAAGGTTATCATACAGACGTGAGTGCACCTGGTGCGAAAACAAGTGCGGTTCTGAGAAACGGTGATTGCAAGACTCCGACGCGATGGTCACGTCAATCCGGCCAACGTTGCGTGCCGCGGCAACATCGTACACAAACTTTTTATTTAAAACTAGCCGCAGTTTCACTCGCGTTAGGTATATAATATCTCCATGAAGCAACCTCCTTGGTAGCGCCAGCAACCTTCTTTGACTTAGATGGCTTTTTTATATGCTGTAATAATATCGTATATGTCAATGACTTCAATTCTTGCCGTTTTGTACAAAATTTATGGGAAAATGAAATTTCTCCATAATTTTTTTTTCTTGATTTTTTCCTACGTTTTAAACTTATTTTTTCTGTTATTCGGGGCGGAGAGAAATCTAACAAATCAAAGATCATGAAAATCGGTCCTGCCGTTCTTGAGTTATAAATGCTGTAACTAACCCGACATTGTTATGTAAAGGCTTTATATAAACAACTAGCTGAAACCCGCTACTTCGTACGCGTAGAGCTCGGCCTTCGGTCTCTCTACTACAACCCGTTATAGCCTATGTGTTATTCTAATGTATAAGCTATATAATTGGATACTTTCATTAAAATCCATTCGGTAGTTTTTGCGTGAAAGAGGAACAAACATCCATACATCCATACATACAAACTTTCGCGTTTATAATATTAGTAGGATGATCTTATTCTTTATATAGAATATAATAAATATCTAGAAATTATGATTTACGCTTAAAAATATAACGTCGTGTTGGAGTTGTATCTCATCAAGAATATTTTCGTCCGTTATCAGTGCAAAACAAACTAATTATACCTTGTAAATAGTTGTGAACAATATCGCTGTACACATATCTTTGTTGATATAAGCTTATACACCGAAAGGACTAAATTCATTTGCGTGACTCAGTACGCTTGTGATACGGAACTCTAGGCCGTCGGGCCGGCGGATTATGTCATTATCCACTTGTTACAACTTGTTAAATTGCAATAACATCATCACGCACAACAGAAAACTTCTGAGAAATGAGTTAGCCGGTGCTGCAATTATCGATTTTCGTTCATGTGAAAGTTAAGGTGATGTGCAGCAAACCTTGAACGGAGTCAATGCCCCAAGATGGTATCGCCGTCAGTCTGCGCCCATCCTATGCTCCTCCAATATTCGACATAAATCATCTCTATATTTTATGACTAGCTGACCTGACAGACGTTGTCTTGTCTTAGAACTAATCAAACACGCAAAGTTAAAATTGTAAATCTTATTTTTTTACACCTTGGCTTACATTATTGGAGTTTTACTAAGGATCGCTATTTTTTTTGAAAATATAATATAGCCTATGTTACCCGGGGATAGTGTAGCTTCCCAACAGTGAAAGAATTTTTCAAATCGGTTCATTAGTTTCGGAGCCTATTCAATGCAAACAAATAAACAATCAAATCTTTCCTCTTTATAATATTATATTACTATAGATAAAAGCGTTATGTTTTCTATTTCTTGTATAATTTGCGTAATCGTGTTCAGAAACAGAGATGACTTCATAATGCCTCCAACCCAATATGTTATCGGGAGTTATGCCTATAATGATGATCCACTTTATAATTATCCACAATTCTGAATTTGATAACGTTAAGCCCTTACTATCCAATTTCATTCTATGTTGAAATTCATGAGTAACTCTTGCATTAATTGAAATCATTTCAATTAAGTAAGTTTGTACTTAATTCTCAATAAGATTTTCAGTTTTATACGTCACTAGCTGACCCGAAACACGTTATTCTAAGATTATATAGTATAGTATGAAATCTTTAACGTTATCCTTTCCAAATTTCAAGTTCATACTAAATACAGAAAAATTCTTTTTTCTATATTTTTTTTATACGTTCAGTTTTTCCCGAATTTGAAAATTTTCAGTTTTTTTTCTCAAATCCATCAAAAAACAAATTTTGACTATAACGAATATTTAAAATAGCCGAATCGATTCAGTCGTTATCAAGTGATGCGATTACCAACGAAGAGCATTTAATTTTTATTTATATACTTAGATAGATTTCCCTTCTTTATAAAATTCACACCCGTTTACGAAATTAAGTGTCATTACCCCGCGACATTATTATTTTGCTATAACGACAGCTACGCATGTCGGTCTTCGCGGTGAAAATTCCTAGAAACTTGAAGGTAAAATTGTTGCGTAAAATATTTGCAAACTGTACAATATATAAGTGCGTATAGCAATCATTTCGTCGAATTCGTAACAGGCACAATGTCGAAAGAGTTTTACTAAAATTATTAGGCACCTTTTACCATGGTTCTCGGTTTACCATCCCCTGTGGGACAAACTACACCTCGTTAGTTTGAAGTGATCGTTCACCTGTTTCCCGGTCTCCCTTTTTGTAGTTTTACGATCCTGTTGTAAAGCAGTATAAGGTTTTATAAGGCTGTTGTGTCTGTCAGTTAAATATGTAGGAGCGAGAGTGTTTCACTGGTTCGTAATAAATCCAGCGTGCCGGAACGTGGCGCGGGCCCGACTGCCTGGGAACTTTTATTTTATAACCCCACTTTTACTTTTAAGCTAAACCACGAACGTTTCTAAACGAATCTTCCACAACTTATCGTCCTTCAAAAACACTTGAAAAAGCCGTGTAAATCTGCCGCTCATTGCATTTACATTTGCGGGGTGATCGTCCTCTCTATAAAAATGGTTTTTCAATACGCGTCAATTGGCCGATGTTAAATCTTATCAATATTCGTGTCATACGTCTTGAAATTCCCGGTAAGCCTTTCGTGCGAACTCGGCGCTGGCGATTTTTTGTCACGTGTGATTGCTATCAGGACATATACTTAGATAATGATTAGCGAGAATTGCGAATGAAGTAACTTGAACGATTCTCTAATGCGATTTTTAATACATCGTACTGCATATTCAATGATTTGTTTAATATTACCGAAACAATTTTACCATCGACTAAGTATAAATAACATGTAAGCCTGGCAGTTTCGATACGATTAGTCTTTAAAGGTTTTCGGTTTTGAGATTAAATAAAACCCGCCGCCGCCGCAGTCTCTATGGCCTCGTAACTTTACCGAAATCATGTCATGAAATCCTTATTGGAAGTCGTTTTATGGTATTACACTGATATTTTTTGCGAAATATATGTTTTGGAATGATTCGGATCTTTTTAAAGTGAACTTCGGGTATTCTTTCTGTTTTCATTTTAATTACTGTTTAATTATACGAAGTTATGTTGTCTCATTAACTGTACGAAACATGTTTGCAATCTACTGCGTGTTCGGTAAGACATAGAAACATATGACACTAACTGTTGCCCGCGACTTTGCACGCGTAGACTTTCATATAAACTTTCAGTCCCCATTTTTTCGCGAAAGGGCCCAATTAAGGGGGATACCCTTAATTCGGCCCTTTCGCAAAACCCTTTCTTAGCGGTCCTCTACATCTCATAAGGAATCTACCTGCCAAATTTCAGTTTCTTAGGTTTTTTTTTACATCGGGCTAGTCTAACGTGATCTCGCCTGATGGATAGCGATGATGCGGTAAGGTCAAGTATTTTTCGATTTCGTGATGTTGTAGTAGATAAATTTTGCTTTCATAATATAATTATTGATAGATAGATTCACACTCATTGAAATGTACAATGTAAATTACAGATTTTTTTTCGCGATTTCAGGGTAAAGTAGCTTATAATTATGAGTAGCTTCAATGATATCATCGAATATGTCCATTCTCTAACCGAACACCCGTATATTTTCGAACCGAGAAGTAACCGTACCATGTTCAAAATTTCAATGTAGTCTCCAAAGATCTTCATGGTATAGTTGTAAAATTTGATAGCATTGAAATATTTGATAAAGAATGTGTCGCAGACGAGTTTACCGTTGGTTCTTTCTTATTTGGTTGACAAAGGGCCTGGTAGCGGTGCTCGGACTCGGGTGCGGGCTGTGAGCGTACCTGGCCGGTCGCGGCCGGTATCTGCGAAGGTATCGCACGTCGCCGTCGCCGCAAACCTGTATTGTGGCGGTTTCCGGGAAGGCTCTTTGTTAGTCGCCGCGGCCCCCCTCGCTTGCCTGCCCTGCATTGCGCTGCCATACTGCAGCGCTACTATGGGAACGATCTCTCTTACGACGCGTCTCCTACATGTACTGATTGTCACCGTTTTATGTTTATTTGAATAATAGTATCATTTGGCTGAGGTTTTAAGCGGAATATGGATAAGTCACGTTATTAGTCACTAACCCTCTTTTACTGATAATATTCGATACCTAATATACAACAACAACTTTTCTTTACCTCTTCAGATAAAGTGAAACCCTTGCGAACAATCAAACAACCAAATCCCCGTACCGAACCCGTACGAAGCGCTATGATTCCACATTTATTGTGCGAACTGCTAGTCTGTGGAATTCGCTGCCTGAATGGGTTTTCCCCGCTAGTTACAATCTGGGTGTCTTCAAGTCGAGAGTGAATCGGTTTCTTCTAGGCAAGCGTGCTCCATCGTAGACCGCATCGTCGCTTAACATCAGGCGAGATGGCGGCCAAGCGCAAGCCTATCTAATATAAAAAAATAAAAATTATAAAAATATCTTGAATGATCAACGGGCAACAAGGTTGATTATGTTACTGCTTATACAGCTGCAGCTGTTCGAGTGCTGAAATGATAAAATAACCCCCTTATCTTATGAGGTCAGTATACATCAAAACGATCTTTTTCATTGTAAACTTGACGGAAAGGTGATACCCATAACTTACCGCAGACATTTGGCTCGTCTACAAAGAGATAAGAAATCCACAGCCCAAAGATTCAGAATTGATTTTATACCTACTTCCCAAACGAGCTTTGATTCAAACTTTAAAGTGGCATGTTTCTGACAAGTATGATTTCAAAAGGACGTAAATAATGCACTTTACACTGCTCACACATTGTTATCGCAAATCGTTGATGTGTCAATTTCTAGAGGTTCCCAAAGTGTCCGTCCCGGTGCTCCTAATGAAGTGGCCATAAAACACACAAAACAACCATAGACATCCCACTGGGCCCAAATAAAAACCGACAGCTTGTCCTGACACGTTCAAACGACTCGATTTGTTGAACCGATTATTTTTAAAGCCCCTATTTAAAACTGCCCGTGAGCAGGTAGGAGTTCACTTTGTTTTACAAATCGTTGATCAGCTTATCGGATTACAATCGTGCTGGAATATTTTTGATATGCAAGGTGCATTCTATTATATTTTCGTCTTTTGCTTTGTCCTTTTCCGCATCATACACATTTTGATCAGCCTTTTCTCTTGCCTAACAAACAGCAGCCGATCGTCATGTAGAGTAACACAGTTTTGTTTTACATAAACCCCAGTTTAGGTTATGTCGCGACGATCGAATGCAGATTTATAAATTGTGCCTCCAAATCGATGTTTTATGAAGGGGATGCTCGCATGCGCTCGATGCGGGGCTGCGCTGCTCACAACGGCCCGGTTTATTTATCTAACATATAAATCTTCCTCGCCTGCATACCTATTATTCTCTTTTCCCCCGATTCGAGTATGGAATACAATAATTCCTTTGTAAACGTTTTTTGTTCACATATTTCATTGTAGTTGTTACGGTGAGACAAGGTCCACTCCCGGGTGAATAGGCTGTTCAATTATTTTGTAGTGTCCCCATCCCGACACGAGAAGTTCTCGCCTTCTAACAATGCTGATGCGGGGATGAGATGTTTGCGCAACATTTCGTCACGGTGCATTACTTTCTACTCTTGAGGTATTTGAACATACCTATACAGCTCAATAAACAAAAAAAACGTGATGTTATGTCAAATTCTTGATATAAAATTTTGAAACCACTAAATCTACTTAGGTCATCAAACATCTCTGCGAGTTTACTTTTTGCAAATAGACAGTTTTCTAGTTAACTTGTCGTGCGAATACGTGGTTGTAAGTTCAATCGTTTATTAATTCAGCTATTTTGATTCATGATACCGTGCCTGTCCATCCAACCGCGTTTTCCACGTGTTGCTTTAGTATGCTAGACGATATGCAATGGGATCCAAAGATCCATTCATAATTTGCCGTTTATAAAGTAGCCCGAGGTGAAACGATCGTTCACATTCCAGGACGGTCTCCGAATGCCTCACAAATTAGTTTCCATAGCATCTCGCTACCTGGATGTCTCGTCATCGCGTATCTCACGATCATTATCCGTCTCCTCTGATCTCTTGTGACAGTTCGCTGTGACATTGATGCCTCTTATTTCAAGCCTTAGTTTTTACCGCAACATCCTTCTAAAATTTAATGATAATGAGATTCGTCAAATTACAAATTGTAATATGATCAGGTCCACGCTCGTGTGCTCATGTTTTAAGCACCACTTAGTGTGTCTATTTTCTCGGAACAAATATTCAATGAGGGCATCGTCCATGTGTAAAACAGAAACGCGTGACTCTTGATAACATGCGTAATGGTTGCGAGGCCTTCGGAAAGCCTGCGGAGTGTGATTCCGAGCGGAAATGTCAGTTTGTCGAGATCGAAAGGCTGCTGCCTGGTGACCAGACACCGCCTCGGTTCACACGCTGGTGTCTTTACTTCACAAATACTCGAGCATTTCTATTGGAATAGGCAATATTGACATGACATGGATTGTTGAGTGCGACGCTCTTTTGAGTTCATCTGCAACAGTGAACGACGCGACGTTAAAATGAGCTTTAGGGGAGCTTTTTATTTTATGATCATGTTTTTGAATACTCCTGCTATTAAGTGCTTTTGCAAATAACATTGAACAAACATGCAAAGACGAGGTTAATCTCTTTACGAAGCTAAACATGTATGTATCATAATGAAGAGTGATCTAATACAATGTTTCGAGACCACCGTGTCAGACGTCAGCGAGGAATGTCGCAAGGAAACCCGACACCCTCACTTCGGGAGCAACCACGGAGACATGCATGTTAAACCATTTTATTATGAACAAGGTGTCATAATACAAATGCATTCTTCATATTGATGTCTCTGATATTTAAAGATAATCGAAACAAGGAATGTTGTTTTTTTGCAGCGAGCCTCCGGTGCGCATACGGAATGCTCGGATTGATCGTGTCAAAGCTCCGGGCTGACGTCGAAACTTTTAATTCTGATTCGCATAATTCATGCAACAATAGACATTGCACAGTGGTCGATGTGTTTCGAGAAATGTGGCGCGGGCTCGTTATGACGCCGGCGCACGTCCGTCAAATGGCTTCATCGGGGAAATTAACATTCGGGCAGCATCTCGAGTCGCGCCGGGCTAGCAACCACCCGCGCAGGACCCGCGTCCCTCGAGCAAATATTGAATCTTCGTATTGGGACCTCCATAGTGGTGTCGCATTCCCACTGAGTAAATAAAAATGTTCGTTCATAACTTTTTTCTAGGGAACGCTTAATTTGATTCATTCATTCTCTGAACGGCTCTCAATAAGATCCAGTTGGCTGACCAGATCGTTGAAAAAGTAATTATTCGTTGTTGAATGAGCTGTTATCTGACGTTGAACGATGCCAAGTGAAATTATTAATTCTCGACTACTGTAGCTAATTGATTTGTAATTGAGAAGCTTGTGGAATAGATCAAAAATATTTTCTTTCTTTCAACTGCGTAGTAATGTTATCATTAATCACTACAAAACCGATCACAAAGGACGTATTTTTTACTAAAACCAAAATAGTGCAGAAATGTTATATGAAATCTCATTATTGCACAGTTTTTCATTAATGCACTGTTTTTAATTTTTATTTAGATATAAATTTACCACAGAGGTTTAATGTATCTTATTAGTTTAATATAAAATGTATGCATTAGATAGCTTGAATACTTGAAAAAAAAACAATGACCCATTTCAATTGTTTTGCCATGTCGTTCCGCTCTCTGATTATGACATACATAATATATTATGACAAGACAAGATCCGTAATTTGATAGCCCCAGTACAACTATAATTTTTAGGAGAGCCGAAAGATGCATGACTCACCTCATGCCCGTCGGACTGAGAGCTGGTTTCACTGTCTTAAGGCTGCTATCAACGGCCGCAAATTATCACATTCGCACGTTTTCAAAATTTTAGTAGATTAAAAATCACTGAGTAAGAATTAAAAAAAAAACTATTTGACATTATCTTTATAATAGCAGGTAAAGCAATTCATCTGTTGATATTAAATAAAATGGCGGCGAAGATAAAAAAAATCGACCTTTTTCTATATCCTAAGATAAAATAGGTTTGCTTTGTTTTTTTTTCTATCTCATCCGCAATCCTATAAAATATCAACACAACAATTGCTATAAAGTATTTTCAATGTTCATAGTAGGTACTAAAGGTACCTACATAGTTTCACATTAATAAAATTATTTTATATTAAATATGTTTTAACTTGTATTTTGATTAGTTAATACAATACAATAACTCTTTAGAATAAAGACATTTGCCACATTTTTTTTTAAATTAATTATGTGAAACTATAACTGTAGTAAGTAGTAAGATATCTAAATAAAACAAAAACATACATTAGCAGTTTTGGCGTGTCAAAGTTGGATGAAAATTTGTCGCTGCGTTAAGACCTTAAATAACATTAATCAAACATCATTCAAGTTTACTTTTTTATGTTTAAACAACCAATAAAAGCCTTATAAACATTGAGATACAGCCGAGTGGGTGACGCTAAATGACAGTTTAGTATATTGATTGCCGACCTGTTACCTATATAAATATAAAAAAGCGAAATACGTTTTCTGAATGACTGATTGACTGACTCATCACAAGCTAAAACTAATTGACCTACACCTACGAAGCTGAAATATGGCAGGGAGATTTCTTATGGGGTGTAAAGGTCAGCTGAGAAATGATATTGCGAAAGGGCCGAATTCATATGGAGGTTGAAACTTTATATGAAAGTATACCCGTACGAAGTGGCGGGCAACAGCTAAGTTTCTATTACAAACAATGTCATGTTTGTAGTAATTTACATAAGCTATTTGCTGAGAATAATTATTATCTACAATAAGAGTAAAACGAGCCGGTTTTGAGCTAGAATTGCCCTAATGTAAGGGTGGGTTGCACCATCTTACTTTAGCTTTAACAAACGTCGACATTTCAGTTAAAGTACCAATTAGGCAAAACATTAGTTGTACCATCTGCCAGTTGTTAAATGACGTCATAACTTTAACTGTTAACCGTAACTGCCCACAATTCGCTATTGTTTATCTTAAGTATCTGTCAGATGCATACAATAGAATTCCAGCTATGTATCTAGAGTAAATAAGGTCTCATTTGACTTGCAACCCTGGTAACTTTAACTATGCTATAATACGCTGGTGCAACGCATTTTGCAGTAACTGCTAAAGCCAGCGTTATTGTTATTGTCAAATTTGTCACAAACCTTAACTTTAACTACTACTATGGTGCAACCAAGCCTTCGGTTATTTTTTGCATTCAAGCTACTATTTTGCTCGTCTTAACTGTTAAAGTAAGCATAGTTGTCTCCAAGTCAATTACTTGACCTTTGTAACTCTGAAAGGTTTCACTGGAATTATTGAGAACGATTAAGAAAATTATAGTCGGACAAATATACAAGGTTACGCGGAAAGGGTTAACAAGCTGAAAGGGGTCTGTTATATACTCATCATTATTAACAACGTTTACCATGGGGCCAACCCTGAAATAATGAAAAAAAAAGTATCAGCTGTTTTATACATATTCTCGAATGTTAATCAATTACCGTTTTTTTCAACAGATTTTTTTTTGCTATATCAGAGTTGCCTTTTTCTAGTAAAATCATTATAATAGGTAGTATGGATCCCTTTCGGCTTAGTACACCCTTCTGCGTAACCCAGTAACCTAAATTTAATACCAAATAAACAGAGATAGAAAATAATTACCAATATAAAAAACTGACTTCATAATTAGTAAGCGCTTGAACAAAATTATTGATAAAACACCGTTTTAAACTATCACGGTTGTTCACTAAAGTTATGTGATTATTTACGGGATATTTATCGTGGTAAGGTTGTGGAATGAGCTCCCGATATTTTGGCGCAGTAACATGCACCATGTTCACGGGAAGACTGAAGAATGCGGGTGGTTGGTCGAACAGTTTTAAAATTATTGATGTTGCCATATCAACTAGCGCTCGAACAAATTTATTCGTACTATTGGAGCTGGTTAAAAACCACTTTTAATAAATAAAAATTGGGGTCACTTCGAGAGCTTCCTCTTCACGATAAAAATAATCACGTAAATTGGTTCACAATAGGCGGAGTAATCGGTGTAAGTACATACATACGTCATACATACATAACAAATAATAATTACCAATTTAAATAGCCTGCTCCAATATAAGTAAGTAAATACTCAATTTCGTTTACTTGGATAACTTATGTTTTTCCAGTTATTATGATTTAAAAATCAAACTATTAACCGGTTTTAATGGAATTTCTATGGGAACAATCTGAAAGAGTATACATTAAAAAAAAAAAAAATTGGTTTATAAATGCCGGAGTTCTGAAGTAACAAACATAAAAAAGAGAACCCTCCATTTTTGAAGTCCGTTAAAAATACGAATCGAATTAAGAACTGAAGTCGGTAACGATTAACGATGTACTTATATACCTAACTAGCGGTCCGCCCGAGCTTCCCAACAGTGAAAGAATTTTTCAAATCTGTTCAGTAGTTTCCGAGGCTGGCCGAGTTCGGTAGGTGAGGAGTCAATGCAAACAAACAAACATACAAATCTTTCCTCTTTATGATATGAGTATAGATGACAATGTTGCCTACACCCAAATTAAAGAGAAGATTTTTTCCTAGAATCTATGGCACGCTTATATGTCTACCTACATTTAATTATAAAGATTAAAAAATAAAGGTTTTGCATGACTGCTTATTTTTAATTTTCAATCCTCTTAAACAAGTTAAACAAAAACCTACAAGTAATTCTGAGAAAATGTTTTTTACCTAGGTATTAAGTTGGTAAACTGAATGTTAATTAGGATTTTCCATCGGAAACCTGTTTCCGACTTCGACTGATGTCATATTTTTATGTAGGTTGTGCAGGAGTTTGTTATTATGCTGTTGGTTTAGTTAGCTTTGCATAAAATTAAATTCTTAAAGTTGTTTAATTACTGTGTTGCTATTACATATCATTACATAATGCCCTTTGTGTTCTTCAATTTATAGAACAACGCGTTTCATTCAGAACATTCAGCTGTTCTATGCAGTGCATCTCGAAATCGGCGACTTCAATCACATGCATTATGGGAATCAGCGTGTGTAGAGAGATTAGCAGGCACGGTTAGCTACCGAGAAGGCTAATTGCACGAGTGAGTCTGTCGATACATGGCCCGATTAGCGAGAACATGGTTGCGTGCGTCTAAGATCCACCGACGGAGCCCGCGGGGGCTCCGCTGTCCAACTCACGCAATCACGCATGTTGTGTGCTTTCTACTGCACGATACAAGCTGCCTCTACGTGTACTTTTTTTTTAAATAGCGTTTCATGCTCATAGCTCCTCACTAGGACTCTCTGTATCGGGGTTGCCATGCAACACATTTAAAAACGAGAACAACTAACACCTAGACCCAGAGCAGATATTTCATTTCGTCATTCAAACATTTCTTTTGAGGTAGACGTCCTACCCTTTTCTGTGGTCCTATCACTGAGATAAACTATTCTTCATTTGATTTTGCACCCTTTTTCCACAACCTTTCACCAGCCAATTTGTACAACCCTTGTAGTAAAAACATATTGATTTATTAATGTTTTAAGATCTTCACCTGCACACATGTTTGGACAAATAAACGTATCTTTATTTAGATGTGTGTAGATAATCGGGTTTACATGTAGTACTCAACTTTTTCTGTAAAGAGATTACATACATACATTATGAAGAATTTTTATTGCTTAAAAAGTAACAGCTTAAAATCTATGTACCTATTGTATGATGATCTGATGATATAATGATTTACATCACTGCACTATTTGGTGATTTTTGCATCCTCTACTATAATCAGCTATTATAATCAGCTTCAGTACCGGTTACCATTGAAATTGGTCAACTCGTCTCGTGTGCTTCGTCACTGTCCTGAATCTGCAGCGTTGCTATCTCTTCGTACGATGTACATTTCAATAGCATTTTAAAGCCATTACGAGAGAAATGATATCGTTAACCGAGTTAACGTTATCGCACGTGCATCTTGGCAGCCCGAGCTTGCCAGGACTTATTATGCTGTCTCCGTGTCGCGCGTCCGTCGCCCCGTCCACCGCGGTGGGCGATATGCATTATCCACCGCTCACATGTCTGAATAACTTGCACTATCTTTACAGTTTCGCGAAATTATGCTTTATTACTTCCTTTTATTAGAAAATAAAATTGGCAGGCGTGTGAGCCGTTCTCAGGCATTATAATGACGTCGATACTTAGAAGCGTCCGTTAACCTTTGTTCCTGCGTAGACATCGCCGTCGCTCTATGAACGATCCTTATCGTCCGATTTCGAGAAAATGAACGCCATCTGACCGGCGGCGGCGGCGGCGTGCCATCCAAATCGATCATTTCACGCACCCGCCGCGCATAATGAAACAGTCATTTCCGGCGGATTCGTCGAATCTAATATTTAATATTTCGCACAATCAAGCCCCATCGCGCCTGGACGGCGGAGCACGCACCACGACGCTGCGACCATCCCTTATTAGTATTCGTCGCGTGACACAAACCAATAATAAATTCTTGTGCACTTGCAGTTTCACATAGTGCCAAGAAACCGCGACTGGCTACCGAATGCTAAATGGGTATTGTTCGATGGGCTACCACAAGTTACTAACCCGCCGCATTACGTATAATGTGGCTACTGTCTCGTGTTTAGAATATTATGAATTTTATGACAATGCATCAGAAAGCCAGTGCTAAGTTTGGCTCTAGCGTGAACAATTTTGTTATGTTTTAACCCGTACTTCTAATTGTTTAAACAAACATGAATTGATTTTTTTAACCCCCGATAAAAGAGTTCATATATAATATTCAAGCAGTAATATTTCTTGTATCATAGTTAAGAACACTCTCAATCAAGTCACCTTGCACACAAAAAGCACTAAATCTGTTAGCAATTTGAGAGCCACACAGATACACACGTTAAACTTACAACATCTTCTGATTGCGTTGGGGGTTAAAAATGTAAACGTGTGAAATAAATAATAAATATTCTGGACATTTTTGCACACACGGCCTTCTGACCCCAAACTAAGCAAAGCCAGCCATAGGGCTGCCATGTAGAGAATGAAATACACATATATATTTTTATCTAGGACACACCCAGATGGGAATCGAACCTACGCCCCCAAGCGCAAAAGGCAGGGGCAGGTTCACTACTAACTGGGCCACCGGGCATTCATAAAAAGCATCCACAAATTTTCAAACAATGTACTAATGTGATATTGTTCTTCGATACGAGAACTATAGTAATTTTACGTGATAGGTTTGCCATAACCATAACTGGTGGACAGTTCCTGTTTCCGTTTAAGCTTTATACTCACACGATTTAAATACAAAGCATTGTCTATAATCGAACACCGGTAGCGTTACGTGTCCGTTTCACGTCCGACGTCTGCCCAAAATTAGGTAACAGACGTTGTCGCCACCTACTTGCCACGTCCGTCTGTGTCATCAAGTCTGAGGTAAAAGCTCATTACGCAGTCTGCGTTACGAACTTTACGGCGACTTTGCAACTAATCAAAATACAGTGTAAATTTGTGGATGTTTATTCGAATATCCCGGAATAGGTTTTTGTATTGGATTGTTGGTTTTGTGGATAATTATTGGACTAAAAGGATATGATCCTGATCATTAGCAATTCAAATGCAAATGATTATCGGAAACATTCGATTAAGTTTTGCCAAAATACGGCTACATCATCACTCGGGATCATTACCTACCATTATATAAATGAAACATTTTCCGTGCGTGAAAAATAAGCAGGTAATGGAGTCGTACTTGCACTTTTTGAGTTAAGTGGTTTAACGCTATAGTGAAACAGAAAATTTATGAATAAACCAAGTACGAGTCGGGCTCGCGCACTGAAGGTTCCGTACCACCACAAAATTCAATAATGAAATTACCAGTTATAATTTGGTAATGAACAAAAACTTGTCACCGACTTGCACTTGGCCATTATTTATGTTTAACATTACATATTTTGTGAAAATTTTAACTGGCTATCTATTACGGTTCGAAAGATACAGCCGTTTAAAGGTAGAATGGACGGACAGACGGACATCGTAAGCTTAGTATTAGGGTCCCGTTTTTAACTTTTGGGTACGGAACCCTAAAAATGAAGACACAAACACGAACGATAATTGTACTAAGAGATATTTCCCTTATTGGTATGATCTGAGGTCTTAACTTTTAATTTCGGTGTTTGGTTAGTAGGACTGGACAAAAGGAGATGGTAAAGCTAACTAATGAAGGGTCTACGTGGCCGGTACGACGTTCCCATGCGAGGTTCTGCAGCCTGAGCATTCCTTGCCCTTACTCGCCTGCCAGAGGCACCTGGCTGATCCCGGATGTGCCATTACAGCCCGGGACTACATTCCTGGGACACCGGGAACGCAAATACAAACTGCCGCCTTCCTCTTGGCGCTTTTTCACCACGATATCAGGACTCTGCACGCATGACAGACGTTCCCTCGCTGTAATTATTATGTAATTATAGTTCAGAGTCAGTTTTTCAAGTCGTAATTCAATTGAAAGGATTGCAGTAAGCAGCGCGTTAAACTGTCTAAGTAACATTAATTAGGTTTTTGTTGAATTCTGCTGGCTCGTGTTTTCTGTTTTTACAGGCTTTTCACTGTTTCTATTTCGATGTATATCTTTATGTGTATATTGTCCTTTTAATTCAAATCTTGCTATTGTTTTTTCGCCTACCACTAGGTATCTTATTTTTGATCGAATACTGATAGTAGATCACAATAGTTGACTGATCTGATGTTGGAGCCGGCGAAGGGCACTAGAACTTTCTAATGACTTATCATTGGCCCGTCGAGTTTGGATGCATGTGTTATGTTATCATGAGTACTTTTCAATACACATCATGAGAGTGATAATGAAGCTTAAAAATTACCGCCAGAATTTTCTAATGGTAGACGGGTTTTGATGTCGTTTTCACCATCAGTTTTTTTTTAATTAAATAATAGGCTTGCGTTTGACCACCATCACGAATGATGTTAAGCGATGATGGGGTCTTCGTTGGAGTTAGATAATTTTTCACGGAAGGTTTATATATTACATTACTAGCGACCCACCCGCCCCGGCTTCGCACGTAAATTAATAAATAAAATAAATAAATAAATATTCGGGACATTTTTGCACACACAGTCATTTGACCCCAAACTAAGAAAAGCTTGTGATATGGCTGCCAGAGACTGATATACATACATATATATTTTTAAATACATACTTAAATAGATATTAACACCCAGATATAGAACAAACACAAATGTTCATCACATAAATGTTTGTCCTAGGTGGGAATCGAACCCACGCCCCCAAGCGCAGAAGGTTGGTTCACTACCAACTAGGCCAACGGGCTATCTAAACCCTTGCGAAGCCGGGGCGCGTCGCTAGTCATAAATAAAGCATAATCAGCCTTTTAATAGTCCACTGATGGTCTCAGACCTACCCCCGAAACGGCGATTTCCCAGTTGCGGGTTGGTGGATTCACATACACCATTGAATTTCTTCTGCGGACGTAGGTATGCAGGTTTCCCCACCATGTTTTCCTTCACTGATATCGATTCGAGATATCATAAATGATGGCGATCAAAAAGCCTGTTTTTAATTTTTTTTAAAGTTTTTAGTATAATAATTGGGTCCATTTCGCACATAACTCAAAACCCAAAGCCTGTGCAACGATGTAAATTAGATCTCTCGGAATGCTTAACTAAGCGTGCAGACAAAAATGACGCAGCTTCAAGCGATTTGTCGAAAACTGAATCACATCCGGAGTGCATGCCTTCTAAAATTCAGGACAAGGTAATTTGAATTAACTCCGTCTATTTTACTGCGTCCTTTGTTCCTTTGTTATAAATCTTATTATTAACTGTTTTTTTCTTCGTAAATCGCGGATAATTCTGCGTTTGACCGCCGACTCGCCTGTTGCACTTCTCAAAAATGTTATTTAAGTTCCTCGGCTATGCCTCGGTCCATATTTTCATGCTCGTCTGTAAATGCTTGTTGTCTGCCACTGCATTAATTAAACTATCATTACGAGTCATATTATTGTAGGCTGTAGGCGTTACAACCTAACAAAATTAAAATCAAAGTTGCAGCCTAGGCTTGTATAACATTTTTCACAAAAATTTCGTGGACATTCACGTAAAAACATAAGTACGTACATAAAGATTGCGGACAAATGTTCACATTTCATTAAAATGTTGCCTAGAAACCAAATTTCGCAAAAAAAAACATAATTATATGGCTATGGCATGTACTATGAGCCAATCACAGTACACCAAGCCCACCTGGAAATGTAATTTATTTTTGTCGGTAAATTCCAACTTAATCTCTCTGCATTCGCCTTATTGTGAAAAAACGTAATTAAACCCCTTTGCACGTTGAAATATTGCACGGACGTACGTACCTACAAGATGATATCAAAGGAGACAAAAATAGGTCGCAAATTACTTTAAAATACGATAGTCGAGACCTTAAAGTCCAATTTCGTCAAAGAGAAGTTTTCAAATTATAAAAAAAATTAAATAGGTACATGTTTGAAAAAAAATCTGGTGTTGCGTGCGTACTTTATTTTACATTCGGGATATGCTAAAATTTACTGATTCTCATACGCTAAAAAGCTATATTTCTAAAACTTTATTTGTTGCCAAACTTTTTTTAAATTATGACCAATAACTGCTTCACCACCTATCCATCTTACTATAAGTTTTATTGAGATGTTATAATTTGCTAAGTAAAGGATATGTCGGCGTAGATCCCTAGAATCGTACGTTACATGTGTAGCGGAGGATCGAGCACATGTGAGACACGACATACGGGACCCGAGCTGTCGCTCCAAACAGGCCAGGAGATGCCGGTCCCACCGTTTCCCGCTCACCTGTTATGCGATCGACTTTTTGCCCGATACTTTGCGGTTTTTCTAATACAACCGTTCGATTCCCAACGTGCATCCCTAAACCGCACTAACTGTATGAAATTGCTACACTTGTTGTCTCGGGAACGTTAGTTATCGCCGGTTGGTTCTACTCTTTCATTACTGCATAAGAATTTCAAAGCAAGCTGTACTTGTAATTACATACGTTTGTAGATATAATTGCACGCTATGCAAAAACGTTGCATCCCCGATGTTCGAGCTCTCGAGTACCGCTATGGCTTGTCGACCGAACCTGATCGTTTATTCGCATTTAGCACGTAACCAAACATTTATTCGATGACATTTCGAATGTATCTCTCTGTAATTTTCGCCAGAAATCGTCATAAATCAAGCATTTATCGCGAACGGCGAGTCGTGCTCAAAGTATGGCGTGTACGGCTGGCCACACTTACAGTCTTACATTCACCGCCGAGGTGCTTGTTTTTGTCCTAATTTACAGTCACTGTAGAATCGTTGAATGTTATTTAAAATGAATTACGTGCACAGTTGGTCCATAAAGAAGGGTTATAAGAATTAATCTTGCAGCGTATTTGTTGAAAACCCTGTATCATCAAGAGAGCTTTGTGCAAGTATTTTTTTAAGGTGCATTACAAAACCATTTGGAGAAAGTTTCACTAAACACGACAAATTAATTTATAATGATTTACATCATCATTGTCATTATATTGAGCTCGTTTCGTGCTTTAAAAATACGAACATAATCATCACTACATAGTATAAAACAAGGTCGCTGTCGCTGTCTGTCCGTCCCTATGTATGCTTAAATCTTTAAAACTACGCAACGGATTTTGAAGCGGTTTTTTAAAATAGATAGAGTGATTCAAGAGGAAGGTTTATATGTATAACTAGCGACCCGCCCCGGCTTCGCACGTAAATTGCACCCGTGCGAAGCCGGGCGGGCGAGCCGCTAGTATTGCATAAAGCAAAATCTCAATAATGACATTGACAGATGAGAAACATCTGTTTTTTGGCAACGCACATTAAGATTATTCCGTCGATTCTGACGACATCGCATATACAAATTTCGAAGTCTTAGTACCTATATATTTTTTATATCTAGGGACACATGAAAAATGCCATCTTAAAATTGTCTTCATTTGTTGAAAATAATATAAAAACTATTTGCAAAAAAAGTTAACTATTATTATAAACTTATTATCTAGTATTTTCAGATGAAGTAAAATTCAAAGTTAGTACGTTAGTACCAAAAAAGATATAACCGCTACTTCTGAGTTAGTACTATCGTTTTGCATCGCATCTATGTTGAACTAATTATATCGGATGGCATTGTAATAAAACGATAAAATTAATGCTTTTCAATTGAAAATGGTCGTCGTTTTCCGTATTCCATGAAAATTCAATTGCCTTTGAAAGTTCCCGCTAAGTGATCAAAATTGTACGCGTGCCCGGTCACGGTAGTTGCCCGCTGCAATAGGTTTGTCGGAACTAGCACCTACTGTTTTCCGTTTATGCAATTGTATCGTAGAGGTATTTCCAATTCCCACAATAAGTATATCATAATTATGATTATTGTCATGGGTGCGTGACGGCGAGCGGTGATTACTTGTACTGTGAGGGTCATTACGGACAGACTGTGTGACAAATGGGCCGTAGATACTATGTAACGGGGAGAACTCTGTGGTGCCGTAATTGTAGCTGCATGGTTCAGAGAAACGGCTGCGACAAAGTGCCACCGTGAGCCCACGCAGTGTGTAGTACGCGAGGGACTCCAGGATGCAACCCTGTAAAATAATTATAAGCACACTTTTGTTCCCAGTTCCCCGTACTTATTTGTATAACAAATCAGCGTAATACTTTGACAAGAACTATACTTATACTCCCTTACTAATAAACGTGGAGTAGTCTTGGAATAGTTACGTCGCGTTTTGTCTTTTTCTCTCTCTTTTTTTTTTAACTCGATCGAAAAAGATTAAAGACCGAGTTACTTTTCCAAGGCTACTCCACATTAAATTTATTGGTAAGGAGGCTATAGTTTTATTGAAATCGGTTCACAATTGTTGAAATAGGGTTCCGTAGTACCCTTATAAGAAGATCGTTCTGTCTGCCCGTCCTAATCCTTTAGAACCTTGTAACTTCTAGTGTATGAAACGTAGTTGAATTACCGTTTTGGTATAGGTTTATAGATTACACACTAATTTAAAACAAAAAAATATACACACCGACCAAATGCGAGTCGATCAAGCGTTATAGATCCCAAAATGAATGAAACAAAAAAAATTTTTTTGGGTGTTGATCCCTTGGTGAATGAGTCCCACTCGCACTTGGCCGGTGTTTATTTGTTGATTTTCTGTTAACGGCATGTCTAGATTATGCAAAACTAGTAGGAAAACAGAATCAACAAGAAGTTATGCTTTTCAAAAATGTGTGAAAATTGGGCACTGAGTTATACCTTTAAATATGAAATCTCAACTGTTAACTTCATGTTACGATATTACTTTCGTCTATTCTTTTATTTGATCGATATTTTTTTTCCTTCTCCTTTTCCTTCTATGATAGTCTTTATTATTAGTCTTTCTCATGTCGTGTCAAGTGGCCAAACACTGCTTTTCCTACTTATTGTTACTAGTATTTTTTCTTGCACTGTCCAAAATTTCCTGGTTGACTTTATATTTTCAACGACGAAAGTTACAAAAGAAGTCATATGTACTAGGTACTATTCAAAAGAGTAGACTGACAAAAACCGCGATCACCTTTTGGCCGCAACATAATCGTTCAAGTCCGTTAACCTCACAGAAATAAGACACTGCATAAACAGGATAACTAGTTAACTTTTTAGACCATTTGCTATAATTGCAAGTTTTTTGCGCGACCAAATTTCCAGTGAAATGACGTGATCAATGTCTCGCAAAAACCCGGACACGTTGCTCAGATACTGAACAAACAAAGAGAATGCATATGATTATAAATAGTCTAATGGATAATGTATCGTTAAAGACCATTACGTATTCCTGTAGATGTGATCATTAAGGATGAAATTGATACAGTCTGTTCTCATGGGATTCCCGGAACGCTAAGTTTCACTCTCTAAAGCTTTCATTGTGGCTATAAGGAAAACGTCTGGCTTGATGATCATAATGCTCTATAGGTACAAAAAGGACGCAAGATATTGATAACTTGAATACAAATCTATCAAAAAAACTTATTTTTTTTTAATAATATGTAACCAAAAATGTTAATACAATGATAATTAACGTTTTTCTTTTGATAAAATGTTCATGCTTTTAAACACAATGTCACGTACCTAATAAAAACAAGCTGGGCTTGTTGTGAAAGTCTTCTCAATAGCGAGTAATTTCCTTGAAAATTGGGAATAACTAATTTTCAATCTTCCGAGAATCGTTTCAATCAATACCGTCACTGGCTCTTGTAGCTTAGGAATAGGAAGGTTAATACTGTTTTGCGAGAGTAGATACTGCGAGGCTATCCGAGAGAAAGTTACTTGGAAGATGATTGCCCCGACTCTGCGGTACCGGTAACGGACGCTCAGGCTGGCCCTGCACTACGATTCACGAGATTGGCGATACGATAGCGAACTTTATCAAACAGATGACTCACAGCACAGATTGTTGAAGTTGAAGCGAAAGTGGTAAGGGTCAGGACCGTCGATAATGTCTGACGTATACAGGACGTATAATTAAAAATTGTATAATGAAATTGGCACCTAGCGAATTTGCTTTAGCGAAGTTCAAACTATGTGGCATGAACTTGTAAAAATGTGAACGTTTCTTGAAAATTTTCTGAAATAATAATACCATTTCAGCTTGATCTCTCTGATCGAATGCCAGTTTATGAAATAGCAAAGAATAGCTTATATTGGCATACAGAGGTGCACGCGTCGATGCACATAGGCATTATTCAGACTGCCTGACCCACTTATATTGTAAAATCTATCTCGGTAAACACTTAAGTTGTACATTATCTAAATCTGTATAGATTTTCGTAAGTAAGAAAAACTGCTGCTTTTCTTTTTCGCAAAGCCAGTTTCCTTCTAGAGTTTTGTCTCTCTTATGTCCATACTATTTCTGCGTATATTTGAAAAATCAAATGTTCCCAGCGAATAAAGATCGCAGAATACAAATTCTGCGATTTCTTTTGATTTGATTCTTGCGGACACAAGTCGGCCATGTTGAGTTTTAGTGCCAAATGAAAATATCCTCGCAACAACGTACCGCGTGTTTCTGAGTAATAATGCGCAGCTCCATAAGGTATAATGAGATAATTCGAGATATTGTGGTGTGCGTAGCCCTTTGTGTCAGAGCGGAGGCTGCTGGCGAATGATTTGTGGCGAGCGATGAGGGAGTGCAACCCGACACGGTCAAAGACCGGTTTGCTTTATTTCGGAGATATTCGACGGTTTTTGCCAAGAGGGCTTGGCGGGCGCGCCGCTCTCTGAGCATGCATGACCTCATCAATAAACTCCTTTTATTTGAACCTCTCCTATGCCATTTTTCTTAACCGCAGGCGCAATATATATCGAACGTAACGGGCAAATGACGTACGAGTATATATTATACATGCATTCAATATTTGCTACGATGCATAGAAGAGGAATGTCGTTCCTTCATATTATCTGTTACCTACTAGCAAACACGAAGCTATATTACAAAGCGAACTTTCAAAAGCAAGTTTATAGAATGAAACCTTCAACACAAGGATGACAAAAGGTCTTGTTAGTGTTATATGTCCCCATAAAAACTCTCGCCATATAATTATTTCTCTCTTTCCTTGCACTAATTACATAAATTTATTTCTTCGTTAGTAAATTGTTTACGACGTCGCGGTGGGATCGTTGCCGCTTTTTTATACACATTCTCGGTATAGTTTTCACGATATAACAAGTAAACATTTATGTAGTACAGTGTCAGGCTCTGTTTATTGCGGACAGTTGTAAAAAGAGGAGCGCGGGCTATGCGCCTGTAGAGCGCGAGCCGATGCGTTCGCACGCCCCGGACCGCAACTGCGAGAGCATCATGAGAATAATTCCAGATATTAATATAAGAACTCGGAAACCTCTCATTAGCCATGTAGGTACGACCGAAGCCACAGGCATCACTAGCAACTACCGCTTCCCAGGTAACAATATCATGCAATATATACTTTTAATAATAAACCGGCCAAGTGCAAGTTGGGCTCGCGCATTGAGAGTTCCGTACCACCACAAAATAAAAAAAATTGGAACAAAAAAGACAACATCACGCCCAGGCGGTCACCCATCCGAATACCGACCGCGCCCGATGTTGCTTAATTTGGGGGTGAACAGAAGTTTGTCACCGACACGCACTTGGGCATTTTTTATTATTTGTTGTTTTACTTTAGGGTGTGTACTATAATCATGCCAAATTTGACGCTTGTACGAATTACCGTTTTTACATTGGGTAATACAGCGATTCGCACCTCGGTGTGAATCGCTCAAGTAAGTACTCTAAAATACAAAAATTTGTTTTAAAACGTTTATTGTATATAGCTGTTAAAAGGTACCACGGTCAAACAGACAGACATCGTAGCCTTACCGTCCCGTCCCGTCCCGTTTTTACATTTTGGGTACGGAACCCTAAAAACAGCAAGTTTCTCTTTTTGACCGACTTCTTATTTATAAGACACGGGAATTACTCGCCGGTTATTCCAAACACTCGGGTGCAAAGCGAGACGTAGCCGCCCGCGCGCATTCACCTTGAAAAAGACCGCCGAATGCGGTTAAAACTATAGTCGGAGTAACCGGCTTAATCATACGTGAGTAATTCTCGTGTCATATGAATAAAACGTGTGAAAACCACGCCAGTTCCTATAGCAAGTTCCTCGTATACAACTTTAAAAAGTTGGGAAGCACTGCCTATAATTAAAATCTGATTGATTTCCCTGCGCTCGCGTGGCGTGACTCATTACATTGAAAAAGTTAAAAATATTCGCGTATCGTTCTCCCAGGGACACCGGGAGTGGAATAAAGTTGTAAACATACGCGTATGAAACATCTTCTCAGAAATTGACACGAGACCATTAGCGCAAATAATAGATTTTGTAAGATATACGCTCCCGGAGCGTAAGCTGCCTGCGCACGTTACTTACGGTCTAGTCGACATGACTTTGAACTTATTTGAGTATCTACTTATATACGAAGGTAGTAAAAGAGAAATAAATCTTTTAGCGGTATTTATAATGGAATTTTGTAAATAAACGGCTCAATCTGTACAGGGTTAAGCGGAAAAGGTGTACTAAGCCGAAAGGGGTCCGTAATACCCATTATTATAAACAACTTTTCTATAAAATTAAGTAACTTGAAAACTCGTGATTTGAACACATGTTTTAAATGTTTACCCTTTGGGGGACCCTGGTATGTCCTAAAACTGCGACCAGAACCACCGGAGGATGGACAGCAGCATCCTATTAGTACACGGTGAACGTACTGCTATCCCCAAGCCGCCTGCTAAATGTGGGGATTATGGCAACATCCCTCTCTAAGAGGGAGCATTGTCTAGCAGTGGACCTTTAATGGCTGCTGATGTGATGTGATGATCTGTTTAAATGTTTATCGGGATTTATCGCCCATTATTTTATTTAGGTACTTAATATTATAAAGAGGAAAGATTTGATTGTTTGTTTGTTTGTTTGCATTGAATAGGCTCCGAAACCGACTGAAAAATTCTTTCACTGTTGGGAAGCTACACCATCCCCGGGTGATCTATACCCGTGCGAAGCTGGGGCGGACCGCTAGTTTAGGTATAAAAATAGATATGCCTGTTTCGTCCGTGTACAACTTTTACTATGGAACCAAACCTGAAATTGCGAAAAAAATATCAATAGTTCCGAAGAGTACGGTCATTCACACGCAACAAAATGTATGGAGTAGCGGTTATTTTTTCGCAACATCAGGGTTGATCCCATAGTAAAAGACAAGCGGCGCTTGTCATTGTCAACAACCGCTTTTCGCGTAACCCTCTATATATTAAAAGCTAAATATCAGTCAGTCACTGACTGACTCAAAACGAAATCTCGAAAACACTTTGACCTACGAACCTAATTTGGCCAGATTTTTTACCGGATTATCCTTATGAAGTGTAGGGGTCCGTAAAGTTTTTTTTTGCGTTAGGGTCGGCGAATGGAGGTTGAAAGTTTATATGAAAGTGAACGCGTACAAAGTCGCGTTAGCTAGTTCTTTATATTATTATTTAGTCGTTTACTAACCTTGTGCTATTCCTTTGTTAA
This sequence comes from Agriopis marginaria, assembly GCA_932305915.1. Taxonomy (NCBI): domain Eukaryota; kingdom Metazoa; phylum Arthropoda; class Insecta; order Lepidoptera; family Geometridae; genus Agriopis; species Agriopis marginaria. Next base: position 10,934,801 of record OW029918.1, read on the forward strand.
AAATTTATTATTAGATTTTTAAATGGTTAATAAATAACAATTTAAAAAAATATGGGCTCTGAGCATCACATTACCTACCTTAAGATCTAGTACAAAAACTAAATTTTCATGAATAATTAGAACTAAAAATTTGTCTCTTCCATGCACCTGTTCCATCATTACGCTTAATTAAACTTACTATAGATAACACACAATGCGCATAAATAATTAAGCTTTTCATCGATATCATCCGTATCGAGATTACATTGAATGTCATTATGCATAGGATTGACAATGGCAGTCATCGTCTGATATTAATCGGATAAATTCTATTATAAGCCCTAATACTGCGGACATTCACCAGATTACGAGTGCTTGTAACTTCTGGGAAACAATTCCAGGGCGGCCTTGCTATGAAACATCGCTCACATGTTTGTTTTCCTTACGTACGATTCAAAAACGGCTCCCGCAAAATTTTACTGTTCGCGGGAATCGGTTACTTCGCGCGACGTTTTGTTTGCACAAGCCCGATTCGTTGAACGAATTACAGCTGTTTGATTTCGGCCTAACCCGAATGTTTCGGAATCTAAACATTGGAGATGAACTCTCTCATCGTGACGCAGGTAGAGCGCCCGTGGCACGCGAGCGATGTATCATTGCCGCGTCGATTCGAGTTCGCGCATAAAACCATATTCATATTTCCTCATTGAGAGGCGAATGCAATCCGGCGCGTTCTCGGAACAGCGGCTGTGATCAGCAGCTGCATAACGCGATCGCCGCCGCCGTGCCGGAATGAAGTTCCATTACTCGTTACCGGGAATTATTTCCTGCACATAGACACGCATAGATGTCATCTCGACTCCTAACGATACTGCCTTTAACAAAGGACATGACAATCTCACGAATGAGCCGCTACAATGTTCGCTCATTAAACCTAAGTATGGTTATCTATGCGTAACTTTACTATACTCAGTCCAAGTTTTTTAGCTCTGATAGCTGTTATGTAGTAATTTGTAAAAAGTTGAGTGAGAACCGAAACTTCTGATTACTTTGGCTAGGTCTTAAGAGAGTATGTGCTTTGTGCGTCCTCTATCTCGCTCGCGCATTTCAAATTTTTTAAGACGTAAAGTTGTTTAAATATATGAAATCCAAGCGTAGATCGAATAAAGAGAAATAACTTCACAAATGTTCAAAATTTTGATTGATTCAAACAAGTTTTCAGACGTAAAAACTGAATAGAAAAAAAATTGTACTAGAATTGATTTATAACGCAAAAATTGATTTATTTAGTACGCAAAACTTCGTTGAATCAAAATGAAAATTTTACTGATCATTTGTATTGTTATTTTCTGTGTTCGTTCTGTTTAGATTTTACATAAGAACATGCAATAATTTTTTTCATAAAAGATTTTCTTTTCTTTTAATATTTCACTGTAGTAACAGTGAAATATTAAAAGAAAATCGATTTTATTCAGGTTTTTACAATGTACCCGTCAGGACTAAAAAAAATGGACCGAGTATAACTGTAATCACAATATACTAGTAAGTATTTATGCATAATACGGAGAGCTATTCAGTACTAAACTAACTGATGCACATAATATATCTCAAAAATATGCTCAAATATTCGTATGCACTCTACATTTTGCCTGAAGTACATCATTTACGGTTTATTACGCGATAAAATCCCGTACGCCATTTAAAATTTCATAGCCTTAAACGTCTTTCCTCGTTGGCTATAAATATTCATATTTTGTATCAAGTATAATTTATAATGGCACCCCAAAGCGACTCCACCGTGTCTTCTCAAATATTCGCCGCAAATCAAATGAATCTGTATACTAAAAGTTTTGATAATACACAAAAAAATAAAAACCGACTTCACGGGAAATAGCTGAATTTCAATAAACGAGGTTTACTCCCTATCTTCTCACATATAGAGGTGGAATATTTTCTTCAAATTTAAATGGGACCACTATCGAAATATAAGCCTATTTACGAGTAATTAATAAAAAAAAACATATCGGTTCACGGGGAAAGTATCGGGTAACATACACACGATATACAATTTGATAAAACCGATGCGAAACCGAAACCCGATACGTAAATTCTATCCATCCAATGGTTGCCTGGAAGATAAGCTTTTAGTGCTAAGGCCGTCACTTGTTGCTCTAGCTCTTAAGTTTATTTATTTGTAACTTTTATTACTGCTGCCTTATTATAGATGTCCTATCGTGATTCGTATTGCGATCGCGATCGCGTGCCATCTCACTTACGCATGTGGTGCGAGTAAGTAGATGCGAACGGGGCGGCATGCAATCTCGATCAAGTGTTCTCGAGCTCTCGGTTTTTCTAGGCAAGCGTGCTCCATCATAGACCGCATCATCGCTTAATATCCGGCGAGTTGGCGGTCAAAATCAAGAATTATTGAATTAAAAAATGTTTCTATCTATCTAAAAAAGTTTCCGTTGCAAATTGAGTTTTATTGTTCTAGGTTCAAAGACGGGGTAGCGTATCCATGGTCCGCTGGCGTTTCAAACCTGATCCTGTATCCTGAAGCAGCGAACCAGACGCTGTACTCGAGGAGAGCGGCTCGAGCCGACTCCGGCAACTACACCTGTCGACTCAGCAACGAAACCCACTCGGAAACGCACACTGTCAGGCTTGAAATATTAGGTAAGCATTGAGTATGTATAAAATATTCTTTTTACCATACCCATTCGGAAATAGGTTAAATTTCTTCAAAGAGGAGGGAAGCAAAAAGAAAAAAAAAAAACATTCATTACATGAACGGTTTTCTTTTTTACACAAATTGGAAAATTCCTATATTTCTTAATGTTTTAGATTTAAAAAAAAATGTCAATTTTCTGAAATACAGAAACAATTACGTCGTATATTTATTGTTTTTTTTTTGTGTGGTAATTTTTACGCGGCAATGGCTTCACATCAAAACAATTATTATTATAGTTTTTGTTACGACTTATTTAGGAACCGCGCAGAGCTGAATATTAGATAAAAGCTCACGGTTTTATCCGCCACGCCAACGTTTTTAGAAAGTTTCACCCAAGGAGGTTCTTTTAGTGCTACAATTGTAACATAAAAATTCATTAAAATTTTCTCTTAGTTATGGTGTAATTTAATACATCACTTGGAAACTACAGATTGGACGTGGACGTGACGTGGATGGATTATGGCCAGGGCTACGCTCATGCCGCAAATGCCACCCTCGTTAAAATTCTGTTCATTTACCACCGCGTGAAGTAATGCACTATAGTAGGTACACAAATATCAGTAGTAAGCGTTTATGCAAGTTCACTCATATTCTCAAAATAGAAACATCTCAAAAATGTGTTACGTGCAATTACTAACTCGCCAGCTATTGCATGCGTTTGCTTTAATTACCACCCGTTTTTAATAAATAAGGTGATATTTTTCTAGACAGGTTGGAATATGCAGTTTTCCACTATCTAGAATCTATACGACGTCCCATGTCGATTTCTATTTCTATTTTCCTAGAAATGATTGAACCACATTAAACATAGATTGCATATGCGATAGGCTCGCTTTTGGTTCGGCGTAAATGCTAATGAATAGTCGTTTAAAAACAATTTCAAAGACATTTATGCTAGAATAAGTATAGGTATACCTAAGCATAAAATACATGACTATGTATTTTGTTATTTTGATTTGAATATATACCCATATGAAGTTTTCTTGGATGTAAGTACTTTTAATGATTTGTATTATTGTAACTAAGCCTACTTATATGTACGGGTGTTTTATTGTATTACCGACTATCTGCGCCCCGCGGTTTGACCCGCGTGGACATTCCCTCATGTACCTTGCATTTTACAGGGCTTCAAATATAATTATATGGCAAACAAATAAACACACTTTCGCTTTATAATTCATGGTATAACGCTAGTCCAAATTGGCTAGCTTTTTTATCATGAAATCATCGTAAAAAAATATTAGTATGATTCATACCAATCTTTGGTATCAACCTGTCTTTATTTTGTGCCGGTCTTAAAAATCTTAAAAGTCCAAATCAAAGATATTCAAAACTATAGATTAGGAGTAACTAAAATCGTAGTAACTACATATTTAGTAATATCCGCATTTAGACTACAATAAAATTGTCTACAGTTGAATTTTGACTACAGTTGTGTTAGCTGAATTAAACATTGTTATTACGATATTGGATTTACATTGGTTTGCGAGTATTTTTCACTGTCTTAAAATTTTATATAGGTCATCTTAGAACACTTTTTAGGGTTCCGTACCCAAAGGGTAAAAACGTGATCCTATTACTAAGCCTACGATGTCTGTCTGTCCGTCTGTCCTACCTATTAACGGCTGTATCTTTCGGAACGTATTAGGTAGCCAGCTGAAATTTTCACATAATATGTAGTGTTACGGCGGATTAACTAAAACATTATAAAAAAGTCAAAAAGTAAAACGAAAGGGGGGTCCCTTACAACAAATGTATTTTTTTAACATATTTTTGTATGAGCTCTAATGGAAAAACGGTATTACGTACAAGCGTCTTTAGCACGATTATAGTAAACATACTAGAATATAACAGAAAATAATAAATAATGGCCAACCGCGAGTCGGTGATAAGTTTCTGTTCATTACCAAGTTATAACTGGTAATTTCGTTATTGAATTTTGTGGTGGTACGGAACTCTCAGTGCGCGAGCCCGACTAGCAATTGACCGGTTTTTTTCTTGAATTTTACTACTACGAGCATCCATGACTACTAGAACGAACATCCATGTGTTTGTCCAAAACCATAGAGTATTCTTTACCTAAACCATAGAGATAGTAGGTATATATTTTTTTTTTTTTTTTTTTTTTTTTTTATAGAATAAGTGGCAAACAAGCTACGGGCCACCTGATGGTAAGTGGTCACCGCTGCCTATAGACACCTACAATACCCGGGGCATTGTCAGTGCGTTGCCTACCTATATATATATATATAGCTTTCCTTACTTCTTAATAGGGAAATGACTTTCGAAAACCCACGGTGATATTGTTTTTCATGCTTTGGAATATATTTTGCCTATAATACGATATTTCGTGGAAAATACATGATTGTTGCAAGTGTGTCGCATTGTTTCACAGAAAAGCCGACGGATTCGCCGAGAACAATGTTCATATCGAAAGATCAGTGGGTCGAGGAGGGCGGCCGGGTGCGACTATACTGCGAGGCTCTCATCGGTAAGTACGACAATAATAACAGTGTTATTATTGTTAAGGTCACAATCACAGGATTGTGACCTTCGACCAAACTAAAATGAATGAACGGGCCATAACCATTGAACTTGCTCAGAAAAAAACGAGTCAAAACCGTCAGACATATACTTCAACACCTAATTATAACCATGTAGTACATTTGTTACAAAAAATAGTTCGCGGTTTTTTGTTGTGCATTTACACTTCGTGAAAGTACACGAAGGCATAATTTTGTCAGATGTTTCGTTATCATGTAACAATAGTCACATGTTGCACTTCCTACGGCTAGAGACCTACTGAAACGAAGTGACCGCCAGCGCTCATTTTGTAATCTTCAAAACTGCGCTTCCTCAGGGCCCGTCCGTTCATTTTATTTTGGTCGAAGATTGTGACACTTAGGCACTGGCAAAACATCTAATGGTCGCGGGCACCGACTAGAGCTAGTTTTTTCGCACGTTTTTAGCATTTTCAAAAGAAAAAAAAATGGCTGTTATAATTAAAAAATAGCGCTTGGGCATTTTATTTATATTACACGGGAATTACTCACCTAAGATTAAGCCGGTCACTCCGACTATAGTTTCACCGGATTAATCTTACGTGAGTAATTCCCGTGTAATATATCGTAAATAAAATGCTTGGGCATTATTTTTAGATTTTTTTGCGGAAGATTTCGTATAAACTACTTTTTCGAGTTTTTTTTTCTCCGTCATTCTATCAATATCATCATGAAAATTGGTGTGTACTATTTGCGATGTCATATATTAATGATAATTCCCAATCGTTTTTTTTTTTATGTTCTCACTCAGTGATCTTCAAAAACATTGAAACGTTGCGGTCCACGTGCTCCTACGTAGACCGCATCATCGCTTAACATCAGGCGAGATGGTGGTCAAAAGCAAGCCAAGCCTATTAAAAATTGGCGAATGAGATAGTCACGCCCTTTTAAAAACGGCGGAGTGAGGAAAATATAGCATACGGAAACATAACCAATCGCGCGGGTGAAATCCTCTCGTACACCTTCGGTCTTCCAAAGTCTCAAAAAACATTACGTACTTATAACTGTGCTTATAAGATGTTTGCCGTTCACTATAGTACCTACTATTTTTGTGCTCCGGCTTTTTATCTGTAAAAAATATTCACTCCATGACATTTATCTAACTGCTGAAATGTATGGTGACATTGGCGAAAAATATTATTGCCGAAATAGCCAAATTTGAATAAATTATAATTTTTAAAAAGCAGGGATTGAGTAGGTACAAATAAATCTTTGATAAATGTAACTCCGGAGTCCGGACATCAAAATCCGTGCAATATTTTTTTCTTTGTAGTGGTGTATCGATATGAAATATTTCTGTTGTGTATTTGTGTGTGGTTTTTTGAAGTGGTTTTTTTCATCTATAATAATTTATTCTATTAATCAAAAGGTATCATCATAATTTCATAATTATCAGCCTATCATGTTCCCACTGCTGGGACACAGGTCGTTTCTCAGAGAGAGAGAAAGAGAGAGATATATATGTATATAGAGGATGGGCCCTACAATGTTGGTCCAATGCATGTTGGTGAATGTTACATGTCTTTAAACTTTGAGTAATTTTGAACATACCAATTTTCTCACTATGTTTTTCTTCGCCGTTTTTCAATCAAAAAGTATATATTTCATGGTTTTCAAATGGTGACCTATATTTTTTCAAATGCTTTGTTCTATTAATAAAGAAATATTAATGTTAATTATAAATTAACGCAGTCACGGATACATGACAAGAACCGAGTAATGAAGGTTCTTGCTAAAGGATACTTCTTTAGCATAAAAAGTTAACGTCCATAGGTATAATGTTGCATTTACCACAGTTAAGTATTTATAATGCATTAGTGCACGGCGCATGCTAGGAATTCCCGATAATACCTGACGACTGACCATTTCATAGAAAGTCTGGGTAAACCGCAGAATTCAGTGTTGTTTACTCGAGCTGGTGTGGGCGTGGGTAAACTACTCGTAGTCTTCGAGTCACTTATTTCAAACTCAAATGAAACATACAGCTTTTTCTCGAACGTTTAGTTTTATCTGTGGTTATAGTCACAGAAAAGAGAAGTAAATAGAACGGAAATGAGAAGGAAAATCTGTTACCAAGCATTATGAGTGAACCTTGATTAAACATTCTTATTTATATCAACGCGTCGAACTCCGCATAACAGTTGCTAACTGATTTCGAATGACTGGCGTTTCGTTTGTATGGGTGCAACTGGCTACAACAAATTTCTTACAAAAAACATTCTAATTTAGGCAAAAAAATTTTTTTTTATGTGTGGTAGTATCTTTGGAATGTCAGATCGAAATTCTTTGTCGTTTTGAAGATTCATTTAAAGTCATTTGAACATTGCATAATGTTTATTTAAAAAAAAAACCAGACTACGCGAAGTAGTGTTGAAATTCGTCAAATCGGCGTTCTTATATAAAATTTTCAATAGTAAATATTATAGATAATTTTCCATGCTTAGAGGTGGAATATTTTCTTCAAATTTGAATGAAAAAAAGTTTGCCGTCTCCGGACGCCGGGCACATGTAAAACGTGACGGCATAAGAGAGCGTCATGTAGTTTTCTGTCACGGCATACGAGTCGGTTTTATTGCCATGGCGCGCCAATAGATGTTTAATATCAAAATGATCGTTAAAATTGGTTCTCAATCGGTGAATAAAACATACAAATAAAAAAAACTAATACAAACCTCCATTGAAGTTAGTTGAAATCGCGCGATTCCAGGAACAGCACTGGCTGTATGGAAGTTCTATACATTACAATACATAATTCAAATTTCTATAATACATTTTCAGCAAGTGTGGCATTGTCCTGATGAATTCATCATAATCATAATTTCAGCCATAGCACGTCCACTGCTGGACATAGGCCTCCCCATCGATCTCCAATCGGATTCGATCTCGTAGAGAAACCACCAAGCATAGCCCTCTCCATAGGTCGTTTTGCGACTTTGAGCTTGCTTATGAGGCCCATAGTGAGAGACCTGGGGCCTTACGGACAACTGCTATTGCGGTACCTAATCCGCTCAGTTGGGAAATCACGCGAACGTGAACCTTATCGCGCCCAGATACTGTTTGCGTTCGCGTGATTTCCCAACTGAGCGGATTAGGTGCCGCAATAGCAGTTGTCCGTAAGGCCCCTGATGAATTGCACTGCTGTAATTGCACTCCTAGAACAAAGTAGAGTATTGAAGATGAGTTGTTATTGGCAGGTCGTTCATACCTGGCGGACGCCCGCAGCGACCTCCGCTGGAGGAAGTTCTGGCCCAACGGCACCGATGGCGACCTGCTGCTCACACAGAACGAGATTAAGACTACACGGTGAGTACCATTAAAACATCACATAATTTCGCAAACATCATCATCATAATTATAAATGCGATAACAAACTCTGTGTATCTGCCTCTCTCTGTTGGTTTCCATTTACATCTTACATATAGTCTAATATTTTATATAATTCAATTAAACTCATGAAATATTTTTTTACGTAGGTATTTTTAACGTGTTTTTCAAATAGTGTGTTTCCTTTGGTGACGTTTTATTGCATGCAGTAGGTAAACGACGCCATGGTTAATCGATGTAAAATATTTAAATATTCATCATCATCATCATCATCATCATCAGCCAGAAGACGTCCACTGCTGAACATAGGCCTCCTCCTTTAACCTCCACACTGAACGACAGCCTGCCTTTTGCATCCACTGGATGCCCGCGACTCTCACAATGTCGTCGGTCCATCTAGTGGGAGGCCTCCCTACGCTGCGTCTTCCGCATTTAAATATTAATTTATACATTTGTACTGTTAATATAAGACAATGTGTACAAACATAACCGCATAAACAGAAGCTGTTAACTTGGCTACAGGCCGCCCAAGATACAGGCTTTGCTTAGTTTGGGGCCCATCCCATTAGCTCAACTATTTTTGCGGCTAGTAAATTGTTCTTTAGTATTTATTCTATGATTGTTAATTTAAATAACTAGATTTGGGATTAAATTAATTTTATTATTATTATTATAAATGCGATAGCAAACTCGGTGTATCTGCCTCTCTCTGTTGGTATCCCGTATCCCCATTTACATAACCCACTCAAAATAATCATAGACTAAAATAGCTAAGATTGAAAACTTTGATATTTAATGCAAAACTTATACATCTTTTGCATAAAAATTTGGTACATCAAAGTAAGAACAAATAATGATCCATTTCTGACAACTGTTGTACAATGTTCTCGTATATGTATGTAAGACTGAGATGTTTAAATAACGATTTCATCACACTTTTACGACTTCCCAGATTGTCGCTATTGTGGTAATGACTGTTCTTGATAAAAGAAAATTGAGATACAAATAATAGCATGAAGAAGAAGAAAACGACGAAAATTTACGATGTGAAGTCTTATTTTGAAGTTACCTAATGAAGTATTGTTTTCATTTTCAACTGGTATTTTTTGCTTCGTTAGTTCCCTTTTTGATGTAATGTATGCTCGTTAGTATGTCCACATGGAATGCATGTATAAGTTAGTTCTTTATCCTACCGCTTAGGAAAAATACTAAAAACAGGCCAAGTGCATGTCAGACTCGCTCTAACGATCCCGAACCGGAAAGAATAAATGTGTTGTGTGATTAGTACGTAACCCTCGGTGCGCGAGTCCATCTCGCACTTGGCCGGTTTTTTTAGGCTTTCGCAATTATATCTAGATAACGTTTGCACAAATACGAACCGTGCCTCAAATAACGCGGCGGCCACCAATCTGAGCCGATAATTGGATATCTGATAGCGCACGTTTCATCAAAATGCAATTTTCTCGAGTGCCTATCTAATTTGAGTTAATCTACGTTGTAACACGTTATTGCGGCGTTTATTATAATTGTGCCATTTAGATATCTGCGCAAATTCTATGTGCCGTAGAACTTTGCTGGCGTCCATCTCGCCTGAAACCAACCAATCAATATATTAAGATGCCTGATGCAAGGTGCGCCTGATGTACCAAGAATAAAAATGAATTTCTGAAACATACGACAATTCAAAATAAAATAAATAAATAAATATTCGGGACGTTTTTGAAATTAAACTTATACAGCTCGTCGTGACGACCTTTTTTTTTGAAGTCGATCAAAATTCGAGATAACGGTGTCGTTACATTACACTCTATTCCAATGCTGGTATAGTTTAGTTTCGTTCTAAGCCTTTGATCAGCCTTAAACTGATAAATAAATAAGGTTGAGCACAAAACCTTTACGTATAAGAAAGTATGAAGCTAAACCACAGCTATTGTTTCAGCGAGGACGTGAAAGACATAATCGGGTCGTACCTGATGATGGACCGAGTGTCGGCGCAGGACTACGGCACGTATGTGTGCCTCGTGCACAGCAACGAAGTGGTCTCGCGGAGCTACGTCACCGTGCACTATAGACGTAAGTTATGTTATTATTATGTTATTATTATTATTTATAGTTTTTCTTGCGAAAATCTCTCGTTTCCGAGGTTAAGCTAATATTCGCGGGCTTTTGGCCAAACGAAAATTAGTTGTTTTTTTTTTTTTTTTTTTTTTTTTTTAATATATATATGTTATTATTCTTCTATTGACAGGAATTTTCGTACTATTCTGCAAGTGTTTAAAATGACTGCTTTCTGAAGCAAGATGGAGGTTAGTCGGTGTATGTCCAGACTTTGTAGGCTAGTGTGAAGTGTATGTGGGATCACACCGGTAGAGGAAAGAATTATTATTATGTTGATGTTTGATGATTGCCGCAACTGTTTTTGATAAGTAAGTTTTTAGAAATAAATGATTAGATTTGATGTTGACTGTTTGTGTAAGTCTAAATTAAGAAATTATAGGTAGGCCTCCACTAGATGGACCGACGACATTTTGATAGTCGCGGGCATCCAGTGGATTCAGTAGGCAGGCTTTCGTTCAGTGTGGAGGTTAAAGGGGGAAGCCTATGTTCAGCAGTGGGCGTCTTCTGGCTGATGATGATGAAATTAGGAAATTTACCCCTTATTTATTGTTGATAAGCTAGGATTTCATCACAGACAAGGCTCCTTTGAATTTTAATATTGTGCAAATTAAACGCAATAACTCCTCAAAAAAAGGTGAATGTTATTATTATAAATTATTAAACCCTATAAGGAACTCTCGAACATCTCAAAGATTGTATGGTTAATTTAATTTCTATGATCTAGTCTAGATGCTTATAAATAAGTATTCAGCTTCTAAGAAGCCGCTATCTGAATCAAGAAAATTATATGAACAATGTCCTATATTCGTCCGTACCAAGAACGTTGTCTCCGAATAATCTTTAACAATGTAGATATTGATATATTATTAGTGTAGTTGCAGACAGTATTGTATTCTCTACGTTGTTTTGACTCAGAAACTAAAAGTGGGCCGGAATCAAACTCCGCCCAGTACCGCCTACAGGCATTTCAAGTGATGACGTGAGTATGGTAGATTAGCTTTCCAGGAATCCGCACGTGTTCCTATGGGATTAACAATAATTTATACCCGTACAGGATGCGTTACATTTTAAGCCTTAACAACATGAAGATTGAGATGATATTCCTGAATAAGGAGTTGATAGCTGTCTGTCGTATTACTTTACAATTTATATTCTTTCGAAGATTGATCATTTATCAATATGCTGCGTTCGCTAATTATTTTCGTAGTAAATAATCGTAAGGAAGTCGACGTCAAAACGACTGCTGGAAATTATAGTCAACAACTGATAGAGGTAGAAAAGAGTGGAAGAAGTTGGGAGAGAAGAGAGATCTCTGGAGCTCAGATTCTTACCTCTTGCAATTTCCACCCTAGACAGCCGGTTCAGGCAAGCCAAGGGTCATTTAGCCCCATGGAATCGGGGTACGCGGTGTCGCCACTCACCGAACGGCTTGCCAAAGCCGCCCCTTTGTTTTATTATTATTATAATTAAGGAGTATGAGGTATATTTAAAAAAACTTGGGTCAGGATCGTCATTATGTCGTGAACAGGCACTACTACCGATTAATAGCTTTTTTCTCATCGGTATTCAAATGTCGGCACGATTACAAGAGGAATATTGGCTTGTAATGGAATTATTATAGTCCTTAAGTGATGGTTCCAAATAATTTTAACCTGTTTTACTATATTAACGCTTTTTGTTACGACCCGAGATGATAATAAGTAACTTATGTGAGTAGACTAAGTGTACGCTTCGAGCGATCATGAATGGTATATGTGTTACACAGCAGGAGCAGGTGTTTTGCATAATTAGGTTATAGAAGAGGATATGAGACACGTTTCTAACTAGTTTCCTTATAGCCATCATCTCACTTTGTTTTCCAAAGATTTTGTTTATTATTCAAGAGGAAATTTACTAATTAAAAAACTTTGTCGACGGATAGCTTTTTTATTTTATGTAAGGTTAGACGAAAGTTGAGTCTTTCGTTCGCATCGACCCAAGAAAGGTCAAAGGCTACAAAAGGACGATAACAAGCTACGTAAAGAAATAAAACTTTTTTGGTCCTAGAACTTAATTTAATAATAAATAATGTAAGAAACATCGATTCAAAAGAAGAAATACTTCACTCTTGTGTGTATATCATTCTGAATCATTTCTGGGATAATGTAATGGTATTTTATCTTAAAAATTATAATGTACTTCGGCTTATGTCCCAGGGCTTATGTGTCGTAGAGGAGTTCATCATCTTCGATCGACCACACTTTCATTATGATTTGTAGTCAAACGCCTCACTTGTAAACCCTCAAACCGAAGCCGCGCCACCTCCTGCCTCCAGTGGGTCTTTTATACTTTGTCAGAAAGAATACACATTGTCTGTGGAAATTGCTGCATTCATAATATGGTGAATCATTCTAATATTATAAACGCGAAAGTGTGTTTGTTTGTTGGTTTGATTGTTCCTCTTTTTTTATTGATTTGTTCACAAAAATGGACATACACATAAAGAACTAACATAATAAATGGGCTTAAATTGAAGGCAAGTATATGCATACATCATGTTGTAAACACAGCATGCTTAAAAAATATAAACTAACGAATTTAAATTAGACTTGAGAGTAAGAGTCTCTTAAAAGAAGAGACAGAGCAGTTAAAAATATCAATCTCATTACAAATATTATTGTATGCAAGCACAAGCGATATAAAGACGAGTGCTGGCCATAATTTGTACGAGCGTAGGGAAGTTTAAATGTTTTCCTATTTTCGAGGCGGCTGGAAGGATGCGGGACAAGTTTTTTTTTTCCAGCAGTTGAGGGCTATCTATATGTCCTTGTATGAGCTTATGCAAAAGTAAAATGTCGGCTCTATTCCTCAAGAGAAGACAGCTTAAAATATGAAAGTCTAGATTCATAAGAGTCTAAATGACGACAAAGGTTGTTAGAATACGAGAGATGGTATAGTTTTTTTTTTAAGTCTTTCTAATCTATCTATATGCACCTGGTACGATGGACTCCAGACGGGGCTGCAGTATTCTAGAAGACTGCGCAGTAACATAGCTGATTTTCTTTCCTGGGTATAGTTCAATGGCTAGAGAGTGACATAGGCTAGTTTTCATCATCACCATTTTTCATCACTACGCTGGTGAAACCGCAGGGAGCAGCTTGTATTAAATATGTTTTATGTACATGTGTAGATGGTGTCGGAGCTCGCGGGGGCGCGTGGTGCGGCGGCGAGGCGGTGCCGTGGCGAGCGCTGGCGCTGGGCGCGGCTGGCGGCGCCCTGCTGCTGGTGTCTGCGGCTGCGCTGCGGCGACGCTGCGTGCCGCGGCTGCTGCTCGCCGCGAGACACGCGCGCGCACGAGCCGCCACACCCGCGCACAGAGCTAGAGGTACCTTACAATACAATTCTTTATTAATAACTCCACAGTTACAAGTCAAACTTCTCCAGCAGGCCTAGCATGGGCTGTGGATAAATTGTCTTTCCACCGTTTTTATCCACGCCTAGACGCGACAAAGCATATGGATACGTTTGTTTTTTTCTCACGGGATAAAAACGGTGGAAAGACAATTAGTCCACGGCCCGTGCTAGGCCTGCAGTACACTTTCTACAACGATGTATATCTCTTCTCTTCTCTACATAGTATAAATTAAAGTCGCTTTCCGCGTCTGCCTGTCTGTATGGCCGCTCTCCTAAACTACGCAACGGATTTTGATGCGGTTTTCACCATCACTTAGATACATTTTCACGGAAGGTTTATATATACAACTAGCGACCCGCCCCGGCTTCGCATGTAAATTACACATGTGCGAAGCCGGGGGGCGGGTCGCTAGTAAACTTATATAAACAGTATATTTTAATAATATTATTATGTGTAATTAAATAATAACTGATTCAATTAAAAATATTACGAGCAAAAATTTTATACAATATATTATGTCAGTATTTCAATATGTCAAAATAATTCATCAATAATTATTTATTAACGCAGCTACCTGAAACATTTCTATTATATTCTTGAAATATTATATATCTATAATTATATATTCCTGTAATATTCTTACTCAACTGCTTACTTGCTGAGCTGGTGCCATCACCCTAAACTAGCTCTTGAGTTTCAACAATAAAGAGTGCCATTCGCTTGTACAGATCCCTCACCATGGCGCTGTAAAATTTATTTTCTTTCTTTCTTTCTGTACCAGTGATAATTGTAACGCCTTATCGGCCTTCCCAAGAAGAACGCTCGATTCACCGTACCCTCAGATCAGACAAAAAGGGAGATATGTCGTTGTACAATTATAGTTTGTGTTCAAATGTCCCAACTTTTAATTTAAAAAAAAAATCACTATACCGCTAAAACTGTAAGTAATATGGCTCACTTACATACGTGAGTTCGACTAAAGGCACCAGACTCATTTAGACTGGATGTGTTCGCACCCGCCACGTTACCTTACCACATCTCCCTTGTTTGAATATTCTGAGACTGACATAACTCTATTAAAAAATGGATCGCTCGAGGCTGTCATCATCATCATTTCAGCCTAAGACATCCACTGCTGGACATAGGCCTCCCCCATCGATCTCCAATAGGGCCTCCAAGGGTTGTAAGGGATCGAGGCTGTAGCGGAAATATATAATGGTATTTGAAGGGTGGATAGAATTTTGTCAATCTCAAAACATTTGATTATGTCAAATCAAAAAATACCTATAAATTTATCCCTGGGCATAAACACCTTCGTCGAATGTGTTTTTGCCCAGCCACTTGGTTTCTATCATTTTCTGTCGTTACTTCCAGTGCTAGAGAAAGAGTTCGACGTGCTGGTGTGTTGGACGGCGGTGGACGGAGAGTTGGTTCGCGGCGCTTTACTTCCCACTCTAGAACTGAAGTACAAGTACCGCGTGCACTCTGTACCGCTCTCCACGCAACCTGACACCTGTGAGTATTCAGCTAGCGTATGCCAAAACACATTCATCATCATCAGCCTTTTAACAGTCCACTGCTGGACTTTTAGCCTTGCAGCGAAAGGGTGATTGGGCCATATCCACCACGCTGGCCCAGTGCGGGTTGGTGGATTCACATACGCCATTGAATTCCTTCTACGAACGTATACAGGTTTTTTCACGATGTTTTCCTTCACCGAAAACCCAGTGGTATGAAAATCCGTACATAAGCTCCAAAGAGCTCATTGGTACGTGCCCGGGATTTGAACCCGCGACCTCTCGCTTTCAAGTCTAGCGGTCTCCCAAATGGGCTACCACGGCAAAAAAACACATTACTTTAAACAAATTCGAAGTTTAGTTATAGACTAAAACATGGCATGTGTCTAGGTTACAATTAAAACATGTGTTCAAATCGCGAAAGTTGAAACGACTTACGTCACTCACGCAAACCTTATAACTCGGCCTCTAATAAACGCTCAATCACCATTCGTGACGTCTCGGATGGTGATTGGGCGTCGGTTGATTTTCATGGCGTGACGTGACGTTAGTTTATTGTGTTGATCTGCGCAAGGGTTTTCGGAAGATTTATTTTCAACTACCCGCGTTTTCTTACTTATTTCGTCTCGCCCTGACATTGCCGGTCCTTTGACTCGCGCACCAAATACCGACCAAATAGGGAGCGATGGGCAAGGCTAGGAGCATGACGTGCGGTAGTCACACTAGTTTCTGCCTATTTCCCGCCTCAATTAGTCGAGTTTGTCATCATCATTATGTGCCCACTTCTGGGACACAAGGCTTTCTCAGAAAGGAGGGAAGATGGGCCCTAATCTACCATACTGGCCCAGTGCGTGTTAGTGAATGTCATAATATGTCTGTGAACTTTCTTTTAAGGTTCTTGGACATACCGGTTTCCTCACGTTTTTCTTGGCCGTTTTTGAGCGATGGAATGGAAAACTGCACACAATTTAAACACTAAGTTATTGGTGCAGGGCCGAGGATCGAACCGGATGCCGTCAGATTGTAAATCGCACATGCTGCCGGTCGGCCACCATTGCCACAGTATAATAGTGTAATCTGTGTGTTAGGGTACAGCGAGTTGGTGAGCGAGACGCCGCGCTGCCGGTCGCTGGTGGCGGTGCTCTCCCCGGCGCAGTACTCCCCGCAGCAGCTGATCACTGCGCTGCACCAGCTGCGCTCGCTGCCGCTGCCGCCGGTAGTCGTACTGCTGCAGGTACACTCGTCATGAGGATCGTCCGCACGGACGGAAACTTTTTTGAATGACTACGCTGTTGATCTCTGATAGCCTCGACATCTTGACCGGGCGGTTGTCAAACGCAGATGGCGTTGGGCCTAAAGGACGGAAACCTGTCGTAACCACTGTATTTATACTACTTCTTCGACAAAGGAAACTGAAATCGAATGATTTTGTATCAAAAAATTACAAACTGGGATCAAACTGACATAAGGCAGTTTTCTATTAATAAACAACAAAAGTTACAATTTAATACGTAATACTGGAAATTAAATAAAAAAACTTAAAAATAATCGTTGAATTGGCATGAGGTTTTATGAAATTATAATATGGATACTATTTAGTCCTTTTTTTCTTGTTATTTAACTTAATGTCTCTATCTGCTAAAGATATTTTATGTTTGTTTTCCGATTTACAATTAGAATTATTTATCTATCTAGACCCAAGTGTTGCAACGGGGTATTTATACTATTTAGGTTTGTAATTGAGTTTGTAGTGAAAACTTTTTGGCTTTTGTATAACCATTCATCTTATACATCTACTGTGTTAGCATCAAGGACTTTGTAATCCCTATTATACAAAGTCCTTGGTTAGCAGCTGTTTGTTTGACATGTAAGGCCCGAAACCCATTTAAGTTACGTGACACGTGATCTGCCAAGTTTTCTTGCGCGTAACCTGTCCCTTGCCACATTTGCCACGCGTTGTATGGAGATTTATCTAATCACGTGTCACGTGTCACTTAGATGGGTTTCGGGCCTAAAATAAAACAACAACACTGATGCAGAATCTCAAGTAATCGCCGTTCTAAGCTCAAAGATAGAGCTCTTTCTATATGCAGTAGCTTATATTCAATAACCGAGATGGGCAACTTTCTTGCCTTTGTGCGTGCAATTTTTTTTCAACCGTTGCCGTGACCCGTTTATCGCCAGCTGGATTTTATTTCATTGTTAGTCGGTCGGTGGTGTCGCACCGCTCGCACCGCCACTGGTCGTGGCGCGTGTCATCACGCTGATTGTACTGAAGCGATGGTCGTATATAGAGATGGTAACGTGTGTTCCGTGTGCAGGACCTACCGAAGCTGAAGCGCGAGGGCAAGGAGTGGTGCGCGCGGCTCGTGTCGGAGCTGCGCGGCACGCGGCTGGTGGCGTGGCGGCACGTGCACGAGCGCGCCTTCTGGACGCAGCTGCGGCTCGCGCTGCCGCTGCCGCCGCCGCACTTCAACACACCCACACAGGTACTATCACAGCCACACAGGTACTATCACACCCACACAGCTACTATCACACCCACACAAGTACTATCACACCCACCGCACCGCACCGCTCGCTTTGCTATACTACCTATCACAGGTACTAGAACAGTCTATAACCTGATGCCATCGGAGATGCACAGACCGCGCCTATCCCTTTCAAAACTTACCAGAAACTCTCTTAAAATAACTCTGGTTGGTTGATTTGGTTGGTAATTTTTGATTTCCATAAATAAGAAATAATTTACTTTGTTTAAATTTTTAATTTTTTTAACCTTTTTTTTTCTCTAAAATCTGTAAGTGCCTATCTGAATATCTCTAAAATCTGTAGAATATCTTCTCAGACCTGTTTCTAACGGGTGCCCTTATCTTTTGTGCCCTTACTGTCCGCTTTAAAGCCCTCTACGCCACAAATTAACTAATTTGTAGGTCAACTCTTTTTTTGTAACTGAAAATCACCAACTTGATCCTCAAAAAATTTAACTTTCTTTTTAGTGTTGCTACGTTCAATCTCTCTTGTCGAAGCAGCACATGATAAAATTGTTTGCGAAAGCTTCCAAGGACCATAATTGTGTATAGTCAAAGTCTAGATTACCCGTTCGTAGAATCGATTTTCAAAACATTTTTTGACTGTGATTCGATCTTTAAAATCAGTTTTATTGCTTGGTTTCAGGACCATATGTATAATAAAGTCAAGGATTAAGATTACTCGTTCCTAGGGTCGATTTAACAATTTTTTTGACCGTAGTTTGATCATTAAAATCAGCTTTATTGTATCATTTCAGGAGAAACCCACCCCGCCGACAGTGACGATAGAAACAGACGACAATAAGAACTCTCGCTCCGGGAGCCTAACAGCGCTCGTGTAAACAACGCCACCCAAGCGACATGCCAAAACTCGGCGGGCTGCTTCATATAACGGCAGCTACGTACCGTGTATATACGGTGGAACTAGGTAACTAGTTCAAAGAAACTACGTACATAGAGAGAAATCTTCTTTTAGTCACTTTTGAATGTTTAAAGTCATCCGCTGCTCGATCGGAACAGTTGGAATCGACGTTAAAATGAAAGTAGAACTATTATAGTTGAATGATAGTGCGTATTCCCTTGAACGTGTTGTTGACCGATATAAGTTAGTGGTAGTAGTGTGAAACACTCGGCGCCAGTACTGATGAGCAAGGACGCTACCTGTGCTGCCAATCTGTTCCAAGACTGTGAATAGTTATAATCTATTTTGTAATACCCAATTATCACATAACGAAACATTAGGTATAGGACGATACGAAATCTGTATACAGTTTTCTAAGATCTCAGTATCTCCCCTCTTCTGACTACTTATCTGTTTTCCAATTTCTCTTGTGCCAAACAAAGAGAAGCTCTCATGACAATTTTATTCTTAAGGTCTCGTCTTACGGTTGTATTCTATTTATTTTATTTATCTTCATTTCTGACTATGTTAGCGTTCGTCGCATATGTTTTATAGTAGAATAAGCGATCTAACGACTGTAGCTATTTTGGCACGCGTTTCCTGTATCGATAAAGGGGTTGGTACAAACTGATGGCGCTAGAATTTGAAGTACCTTTTTAAGGGTTTCTTGTACATGGAAACTGCATGACAAGGGTTACCATTAAAATATTTAAAAAAGGACATTATAGTAAGTTGGTTTTTAAAATAAAAATTGCTTTGTGTTTAGTGAGACGTTAATCAAGATTAAAGACTTTACTCGTATTATATCGCCCAAGTTAAAAAAGCCGGACATAATCCGGACGGATTGTAACCCGTAAGTCATGACAAATATCCCATAAGAAAGGTGCAAGCGATGCTAGCGCCACTATGACAGTTTCCCACCCCATTCGCACACAAAGTGTGATAGGTATAAAACATGTGTGACTTTTGTATGTAAGTGATCTATTTATGTTCTCATTGTAATTTTGTATTAGTTAATTTATGTTGATTGTGAACAGCGGAGTGAAGTTTGTTGAATGGAGATGATAGATGAGTTCTGTGATAATCGAAGTGTGCATATTGTTCGAAGCGTCACCAGTGTATAGAGGTCCTTAGCTTGTATTATACGTAACGACTTCCATTTCTCTTAACCTTAGAATTCGCTTTGGACTTTTATATACTGTTGATTCTTTGTTTCTTTTATTTTTATACTTTCAATACTAATTAGCATGTTAAATTACTTGTATTGATGTAAATATTATAATTACGATTTTGAGAGTATTTCGCAAATTATCGCATTAGTTTAGGATTCGAAGAAGCTAAGCAGTTAATAGTTTTAGTACGAAATGTTTGTAGTATTATGTTTTCGCGTTACATTCCATAGAAAAATGGTTATTATTTGAATACGGTTTAAGTTCATTGTGGAAGATGCGAAATAAAATAAAAATTTGATATGAACAATGTTGTTTTATTTACTTTTTTTGTATTAAAATTGTATTATTTAATTATTTAAATTGTAATTGTACACCCAAGTATCTGAACTTGTTCAGATATTTGGGTGTCGGTTCATTTTAAAATATGTATCGTCATTTCTAAAAGGAAAAAAGAAAACACAGAGTTACGACAAAATCATTTACTGTTGCAACAAACAACAAACACTTAGCGCTATTTCGGTTTGAAAATGGCAGCGTTGAAAAACATTATTTTTATAATTCCTTATCACATTGGATTGATAAGATGACCCTAAAATAAATATTGTCTAAAATTGAATTAAATAATAAAAATATTCGAATATTAAGTATCAAAATTGAGCACTCATAGTGCATAAGATCGATTTACAATTGAGATTTTGAAGTATGCATTAAGTACATTGATAACTGAGAAATGTCCGAGATTACCTGTAATTTACTTAACATTTAAGTACAAAAGGTATCTATTTATAGGCACTAAGTAACACGCTTTAAAGCTCATTCACATTCTTAGATCATGAACATACTGGTTTAACATTGTACACAAACTACAACAACAAAAATATTTTCGAGTAAATATTTGGCATAAAGTTTAGAATTTAAGTTTCAATTTCACTTATGTTTTGGTACCAGACGTTCGACGTTTCAAAACTTCAGCTACAGTATACAATAACCTATTCTTATAAATAGTTAATCAAATTAAACTAATACATTAATAATTGTGGTATAAATAACATTAACTGTGATATTCGTAAGTAGATTCTTTTCACTTATCGATCAATAAATCGTGATGGAACAAGCTCACTCCATGCATTAAATAATAATTGAACATAATTTCAGATCGTTTGTACGTTGTAGATCAGGGGTGTCCAACTAAATTTTGTAACTATGGCGGGCCAAGAGATGTTTTGTAATTGAGCAAATCAAGACTAATATAAGTAAAATGGTAGAAAGGTAACCTTTTGGCGGAATTCACAGCAGGTTTCACGTGCAATTGCATGCACAGGCACACTAATATAGATATGAATATCCGTTCTTTACAAAATTACGTTTAAAAAAGTTCAGAGTTACCCAACTTTTCACTCATTCGTGGGCTGGATTAGGAACCTTGGCGGGCCGCATTGTGGCCCGCGGGCCGTATGTTGGACACCCCTGTTGTAGATAGTAGGAACGTTACCTAGCAACTAATAGTGATTAACCTAAGCGGGAGGGTCGGGCCGGGTGGAGTCGCTCGGCCCGGGCTTCGCTCCCGGCCCGGGCTCCGTCGGTGCAGAACTCGAAGGCCCAGAAGTACTTGATACTCCGTATTTTTTCTCGTAAGCCTGAAAGAGAAATTCTCAATTACAACTTGTTAGTAAATTCAACTCTAAATAACTACAGAAAACAAAAGCAGTTATGCAACGTGATCATAAGTAATAGCGACCTTATCCTAGGATCTCCATTCATGATTCCTTCATGAATGAAACATTGAACAGATTTATCCTACTAATATTATAAACGCGAAAGTTTGTATGTATGGATGTTTGTTCCTCTTTCACGCTGCAACGGAACAACGGATCGACCTGATTTTTTGCATGGGTATAGTTCAAGAGCCAGAGAGTGACATAGGCTACTTTTCATCATCATCATCACCATATTTCATCACTACGCGGGTGAAACCGCGGGGCGCAGCTTGTCTATGATAGTAGCACAAATATTGTTTTTTTTATTATATTCTCCACTTTTTAACTGACTTCAAAAAAGGAAGAGCTACTCAAGTCGGTTGTATTAAAAAAATATTGTTACCTTAGAAGTCTGTCATTTATAAACCGTTATGAAAAAAAGATTATTTTGTTTAAAAGGATATTCTTTCATCTTTAAAGTCAGTAGTTGTTTATAAAATCGAAATACCTGGAAAAAATATGTCATGCGATATTGGTTGACTAATTTTGAAGTCGGTTTTTTTAATTGATAATAAAATTTTTTTATTACGCAAGTGGCAACCCTATCTATAAAGGAGTGTATAGACAGGAGTTTCGGCGCCAACGTGAAAAAAACATGTCGGCTCGTTGGATAATTTTCCTAAACATGTGTATTTTCGAGTGTAATATGTAATAATGGTGGATTACTATTTATTAAGTGCTCGTGGACATGCTCGAGTGTGGGTATAATATAGAGAGGCGAATCGTGTCTTTTCGTATTGTTTCCCAACCCCATAGAGGCCTCTCGTAAAGCCTCCACCTCTTTATTGGGGGCATGAGTTTGACCGTGACTAACTTTGCTTGACTCTGGCTGTGACTTGTTTGACGCTATTTAAGACTATGCACACTAGTTTAATATTACGACTAAAGGACTTTGTATCTAAGGTCATGAAAAAATATAACAAAAAAGGAGTGTAAAGACTAACCTCTTTGGCGACCCTGTCCAAGTTGTCGGCCATATTGCGTCCGGTCTGGTCGACCATGGAGCGCAGCACGCCGTCGCGCCGCTGCAGCAACACGTGCGGGTGGTCGAACTCCACCAGCTGACCCGCGTCCATCACCATCACCTTCACAACATATCACGAACATAAATAAACAACGCTATCACAATCGTAGCTCCTAAGTTAGAATAGAATATGCGTCCAAACTCATTAATAAAAAAAAGTCTGGGATTCAGTTTTTTTTTGATAGGTTAGATCTACGTTTTGACACCAACTCGCCTGGTAAGCAACATTATGGCCAAGAATAGAACACGTTGATCTAGAAGAAATCTATTCACTCTGGCCTTGAAGAAGCCTAAATTGTAGTTCTCAGGAAACAAGGAGGATGGCATGGCAGGGAGGGGGAAGTTAGTACACTAAAGTTACGAGTACTTACTTTATCTGAGTCCATGACCGTGTGTAGACGATGCGCTATCGTAAGTACGGTGCAGTCGGCGAATTTGTTTCTTATTGTTATTTGAATCAGGGCGTCCGTGCTAAAAAGACAAACAGCATATTTATTTTCTAAAATATTGGCAGTTATACAATTGAAAGGGTTCTGTTACTATATTGAATTTTAAACTTAACCATAAAAAAGACAATCAAGATTTAACGTTGGCTGTGAGCAGCTGGTTGCGGTGCACGATGGCTCGCGCCAGGCACACCAGCTGCCGCTGTCCCACGGAGAAGTTACTGCCTCCCTGGGACTGGCGCGGGTTGACTGTCAGTTATATTACTCACCGTGGGTCGACGTTGGCGGTGGCTTCATCGAGCACGAGCAGTCGGTTGCGGCGCACGATGGCTCGCGCCAGGCACACCAGCTGCCGCTGTCCCACGGAGAAGTTACTGCCACCTTCTGACATACGCGAGCTGAGACCCGCGGGCAGCTCGTTCACTGCTTCTTTTAGCTCCACCTATTTAACAAAAAATTATTGCATATACTGCAAAGTCGAAATAACCTTGAATAGTCTTCATTAGCAATATTATATTGTTGAAAATTTAAAACCATAGCTGTGGCTAAGAGCAATGACCCGAAACGTTATGCAGATTCGAATCTTGCCAGTCATCGAACTTTTCAATTGTCTATCATACTTAATACTATAACTGCGACAGTGTATCGGTTTCTTCCTCTTTCACGTAGCAACCTAGCAACAGGAGGGCCGGGGTGTGACATCGGACACTTTCAATCCCGGAAAATGTATGGTTCCAGATGGAACGTCCACGCGGGTGAAACCGCGGGTCGCAGCTTAGTAACATTTAAGCAGTCTTTATTGTGTATGACTTTTTGCTACGGATTATTTCATCCTTTCCATCATAAAGTTGCCTGGAAGAGATCGCTTTTAGCGATAAGTCCGCCAGTTGTTACCACTAGTTTTTAAGAGTTTTATGTCCTCGTATCTAATTTTATAGTGTGAATAATAAAGAGTTAATCAAATCAATCAATCAATGTATAAAATAATTTTACAATTATTTTCGGATGATAGAGATAGTTGTCCTGTTTCACCAATGAAATTAGTTTTTTTTTACCTATTCTGTCCCACTGCTGGGCAAAGGTCTCCCCCATTTCCTTCCACAAATCTCGGTCCTCCGCCACCTCTTGCCAACCTCTCCGGAATGAGTCAAGATCGTCACGCCAGCGTTTCTTGGGCCTTCCTTGACTGCGTCGTCCGTCGGGCATCCACTGCGTGACGATTAAATGCGAAGTAAAAAAACATACCTCTTCCAGCGCTCTCCAGAGCACTTGATCAGGGTATTCGTCGAACGGGTCGAGGTTATGACGCATGGTGCCTGAGAACAGCACCGGCTCTTGAGGAATGATAGAGATTTGACTGCGGAGCTCGTGGAGCCCGAGGGCTGACGTCTCGCGTCCGTCGATTACGATCTCTCCTTCGATTGTTGCTAGCCTGGGAAATGCATACACAGGTTATATAAGAAAACCAACAGTTACTGGCGACTTCATGCCACTTTTTTCAACTTCCTTTTCGCCCTTGCGCAATATCCTTTCTTAGCGGACCTTTACACTCCATAAGAAATTTATCTGCTAAATTTCAGGTTCGTAGGTCAAGTAATTTTTGAGATTTGGTACTCACTAAACTAAACCAATGTGACAGGACTAAAATTATCTGCCTCTTTTTTCTTTTTAATATGTGAGAGAAGGATAGCAACAATTTTAGAGCTGTCAAAATTTGTTTAGTTTAGAGAACATCAGAATCGACGCCATTATTTCGCTTTTATATGTTTAGATAATAGGTTAAAAATATTGCTTGAAATGGATGTTTTGTCTCTTTTCAGGACTGACTTGAGAAGGTGTCTACAATTTATATCCTACATTAATTTTTTGTGATCAGCCCATTTCCATAACCTGCTTGTCCAGGCCTTATCTCTTGACGCTAATCTTTACAGTCATTTAGTCTTTTACTTAGTCGCCCGTTAAGCGAATAGGCATTGATTGCCTTTTTTTCGAGGGGTAAATCTTCCAAAGATACCCGGCTGCATTGAGGTGCAGCTAGATTATGTGAGATTGTCCTAGGTGATGTCATGGGTCCTATCACATTTTTTGACATTAAAGCATCGAAAACTGGATTTTTTGTGTAATTTTTCTTACAACTAATAAGATCTGTAGAAAATTCTGTCGCTGTATTAAATAGATCTGTATTTTTTATTGAATGTAGCGACTCCAGATTTTGGTAAAACTCAACATAATTATCCATTTGTTACCTCCAATTTACAAAATAAGTTTTTAGTATAACTTTAGGAGGGAAAGTTTGAGAATGGTTTTCTTTAAATTACTGTCATAAAATAAATATTTTTATGTTATGGTTTACTTATTTATATTTATCTTGAAAATTACGTCTTATTATTTTTATAAATATATTACGTCGTTTTATGCCCGAAAATACATATACAAAAAAAATTACGGTTCATTTTGTTATAAGCCTCTTAACAAGATTAGAGCATTACCTAAAGAGCGCGTTGATGAGCGACGATTTCCCAGCACCAGTGCGACCGACAATGCCCACTTTCTCCTTGGGCAATATAACTAGGCTAAGGTCTTTTAGCACAGCAGGCTCGCCTGGCGAGTAGTATAAAAATACATGTCGGAACTCGATGCGGCCAGCATCGGGCCACGACGGCGGCGGCTTCTTCGAAGGCTCCGACTGGAGTGGAGGTTCCGACTCGACGTGCGAGTATTCTTCGATTCTGCGAGGAAATAAATAAGCAAGATTTTGTATTAGAATTTCAAAACGATCTTACTGAAAGTATTTGGAAGAGAGTCCCTCGCAAAGCTGTGTCACCCTATCACAATATAAATACTTTTTAAAATTAAATTTTTCATTATAAATAGGCTTGCGCTTGACCGCCATCTCGCCTGATGTTAAGCGATGATGCGGCCTACGATGGAGCACGCTTGCCTAAAAGAAACCTATTCACCCTCGACTTGAAGATACCCAGATTGTAACTATCGGGGAACACCCACTCAGGCAGCTAATTCCACAGACTAGCAGTTCGCACAATAAATGTGGAATCAAAGCGCTTCTTACGGGTTCTCGGAATATCAACCATAAAGCGGTGTCGATTCTTCGTACCCACTCTGGCAGTCCGATAGAAAAATGGGCAGGAGGGAATCCGCTGATGCAGCGACCTGAGTAAGTCTTGGTCTCGGAAACTAGAAAACGCTTTCGGCATCTTTTTCAGTCGACGGCAGGATCGATTTAGATAATTTTTCATTCAGATCCAATGCCAAGGCGCCATTCCATCGGCATCCAGGTCGACTGAGATATACTTCTTGAATTCTTCTAAATTATTCTCATTACAGCGTAGGTAGGCCTCCCACTAGATTGACCGACGGACAACATTGTGAGAGTCGCTGGCATCCAGTGGATGCAAAAGGCAGACTGGCGTTCAGTGTGGAGGTTAAAGGGGGAGGCCTATGTTCAGCAGTGGACGTCTTCTGGGTGATGATGATGATGATGATTCTCATTACAAATGCAAAATTGTATTTGCCGTTGTAGGTTTGTTTGTTTTTCATACTCAGTATTACTTTTTGCACAGAGATAGTTGCAATATTAAAGAGTGACATTAAATACTGCAAAAAATGGTTTGCGGACTAAGAAATTAAAAATGTTTAAGAACAATCATACTCAGTATTACTTTTTGCACAGAGATAGTTGCAATATTGAAGAGTTTGGAGAGACATTACATGCAACAAAAAAAAATTTGCGGTCTAGGAGATTAAAAGTGTTTAAGAACAAATGAAATCCACTGGGCTACCTTTCGACGCTGGTCATTTGGTTCTCGAGTTCTGTGGACTGGCGCATGCCCCACTGGAACATGCCCGTGAGGCCCATCGCCTGAGTGATGGCCAGCCCAACGTTACCGCCATATTCCTCTGGAAACAATTAAAATATTATTATATTCATGCGTTTTTAATTTTATTGGACACAAGGAACAAACGCACAAGGGAAATTGGGACACAGCGGGTCCAGCGACCAGACGCTTTAGGCTGACGACGAACTTTTCTTACTAAACAGAGAGATCACGAGTGAGTCTTTTTTGTGTTCCGATTGTATCTGCGATCAGTTGTATATAAACTATTCTTAGGATAGAACCCAAGAAGGGGGCGTAGCCAGCTGAATTCACGTCGAAGGCTCGCGGCTACTTCAGAGTGGTAGCGTGGAGTAGCAGGCGGAGCGGACAGATCACCTCGGCCATTTTGCTCGTGACCCCAGGGATGGATGGACGGGCGTTGCGTATTCGCGTGCTTGTTTAGTTACCCACATTGTTTTGTTAAAAAGTCGATTATCATAAGAAGTGACATTGTTTTTGTTGTATCGATAACATTTTTTTAAATAACATTGGTCGTGTTTCCTAAGCAGATGTCTTGAGAGCAGGGTATATCGTGTGTCAGTGAAGATATATCCTTTAGCGCGACGCAAAAAGCCATAAAAGGGGTGTTATAAGTTTAACGTGTGTATGTCGCATATATCGTAGCTCCCAAACGGCTAAATCGTTTTTTTTTGTTTGAAAGTTGCCTTGATCGAGATGAGAGACAAACCATTATGTTGAAATGTGAGCCCTATATTGAGAGTTACCTTTTCCGAAGACAAGGAAACTGAGCGTGACCACAGCGATGTACATGACGCACACCAGATCCAACCAGAAACCGAACGCACGGGAGCTCGCTATGAACAGGTACCTGTAAGCAAGGAGATGACAGATTTGAATCGCGTCGCGTGGAGCAAATTGTTTAATTGTATTTAAAACTAAGTGAGGAAACAAGCAAATTATGGTACTCCAAGCATGTCCATCACTGTTGCAGTGCCACCCAAAAATTGGGACTATAACTTTAAGACCCGTTCGGTACGTGCTAAGGCTTGGTATGAAACAAAACTGTCAATCGCAATCGCGATCTCACCATCCCGCTCGCGTCATCTTACTCGCGCGCCCGATCAGAGCGGCAGGGCAATTGACAGCTAACATAATATGGCTGCAGGGCTGGCGATTGTATTTAGTTTTTTTACGTTTTCTTTGAAGAGTTAGACATCTCTACTCAGCTCCATTCAGCTTTGGCTTTGGTTGGCCAGATCTAAAAGATTTTTACTTACCAAGCGGAGCTGTGTACGTCCTGATGGTTGTCAAACTCCCTGATAAGCGCCTCTTGCGCCCCGAAGGCGCGGATGGTGGTGATGCCTTGCAGCGATGCGTTCAGGTGAGAGAATACCGGGCTGCGAGCTGTGGGGAATACGCTCACTGCAATAGTGTTTAGGGATGCTTTGCAATATTAGACCTTGAGACGATGTGCTCCAAGACCGCATCGTCGCTTTCTATCAGGTGAGATAAGGTCAAACGCGAGCCAATTTCATATATGTTTTTAAGTCTACAATCGGTAATAAAACGGTAATTAAATTTTTGAAATAAAAAAAATATTACGGAAATTATTTAAATCGGCTTATAAAGTTTTGAGATATAAGCGTTTAAAGTTTGTGGTCGGATTAGGAAGGGAAGCTCAGTCTTTTCGGCAAAATTAAAAAAAAACCCAGTAGTTTCTATGGCGTACTTATTAGTGACGTCATTTGTAAGTATAAAGAGCTATATCAAGCAAGATATTAAAATACTTTTAATTTTGTTTTCGGTTTCCAGCTCTAATAGGTTAGCTTTTTTAATAGGTGATTAAAAAAACTCTCCAGTAGATTATTGTTATTGGATGCTAAATTTTGATTATATGTATTGTTTTAGGAACTCTCAGGAAACCTGCTGGTAAGCCATGTGTATAGTAAGTTTTATTTTGAGTGTGTGGGTAAAAAAGCTTGTCAGATACAGGGAAACCTGCTGGTAAGCCATGTGTATAGTAAGTTTTATTTTGAGTGTGTGGGTAACAAAGCTTGTCAGATACAGGGAAACCTGCTGGTAAGCCATATGTATAGTAAGTTTTATTTTGAGTGTGTGGGTAACAAAGCTTGTTAGATGACTCACTCACACCCTCGAGCCGCTTGATGCTGCGAGAGGAGGCGAGGTAAAATATCCTGAGGCCGTAGAATATGACGCCAATCAACACCGTGGGTAGCAGCAGCCAGTAGTTCACCACACCCACTACCACCACAATACCGATTAGGGATAGACCAATCTGGAAGAAGGTTTATTAAGGTTAGTCGATTTTCTGTTAGAGGCAGTAATGATTCAGAAAGCTTTGAAGCTAGCTGTCCCAGCATATTTTCCTCACTGTGCAGGATGAAGATTCCTATATATTTATGTCCTCCAATGCACTCTACTTACCATTGTATATTGTTTTTGCCACAAATAAATAATGTCTATGTCTCCTTGTTAAATTTTACTAATCAGTTCGTCTTGTTCCTTCGGTTATTCGTGTGTCAATTAACAATTCCATCAGTATATTTAGCTAAATTATACTGTTTCTTTGCCTCTAAATTATTCATGACCAAGCGACCAAACTGATCGGAAGAGAATTTAAAGAAATAGTACTAATGGTAGAGAGCATCGTGAGGACTGACATACCATGGCAGTTCTGGTCAGTAGTGCAGCTTGGTAGTGTTATGAACATATTTTTTATCGGGGAAAATGCGAGAAAACTGACAAAGGGGAGTTAATAGATTCTTAAAAGATCTGCATAGTAGCTGTCATGCCTCTGATGTTACAAATATTCATTGGCGACGGTGACTGCTTACCATCCAGGCAGCCCGTCTGCTTGAATGGCACCTATGGCATCTTTTTTTAAATTCGTCCTGTTTTCAGTAAAAAAAACTCTTCTGCAATACGTCAAGCAAAGCCGAGGGTAGCACTTTATCAACCTTTAAGAAATTGTCTAGGATCATTCATCATCATCATCATTTCAGCCATAGGACATCCACTGTTGGACATAGGCCTCCCCCATCGATCTCCAAAAGGAGCGGCTGGAAGCGGCTTGCATCCAGCGTTTCCCTGCGGTCTCTTTTAGGTCGTCTGTCCATCTTGTGGGTGGACATCCTACGCTACGCTTACCGGTCCGTGGTCTCCATTTGAGAACCTTTCAGCCCCATCGGCCATCTGTTCTGCGTGATATGTCCCCAGCCCACTGCCACTTCATTTTGCTAATCCGGTGGGCTATGACGGTAACTTTCGTTCGTCTACGGATCTATTCATTTCTGATTCTATCTCGCAGGGAAACACCAATCCAAAAACCAGGATCATTCACGTGGAAGACTCTCAGTAGGCAGGAAGAAGTCTTCGTGTTGACCCAAAAAAATCGGGTGCGAGATGCCCCACTGCAATCATTCCAGTGGGCTTACTGTTGACACTCGATTTCAATCGTAATTTGGGATTGGGATCGAAAACATGCTATTTGGTACTTGAATTCTAAACTAGCGCACGATTAGAACCGATAATGGTGGAATTTTATGGAACTAAATAAAATCGACTCAACTCGACGCTTTCGGTACTCTTGATGCGATTGACGAGTACCAAATGGCATGTTTTTGATCCCAATCCCAAATTACGATTGAAATCGAGTGTCAAGAGTAAGCCCACAGGTTTGAAAGTACCCACCTGCAGTACATCAAGCAAAGCCGAGGGCAGGACTTCATCGACCGCCCCCATGTCCTTCGAGAACCTATTCAGGATCCTGCCTGAAGGGTTCACGTGGAAGAAGCGCATCGGCGCTCGAGTGATCGAACTGAACATGTTGTTGTGGAGGTTGGTTGATGCTCGCATCGCCATGAAAAAGAATAGGAACGAACGGAACAAGGACACGACTACTAGGGCGATCACCATGGCTGTGGACAAGAGAACAGAAGGTTAGAGCTGACGTGTGGAAGATATATTATAGTGCTACTCGGTGTACTAAGCCGAAAGTGGTCCGTTGGTTACACTCATATAGAATGTATGTGTATGGTATAAGAAGACCCGGGTACCCGGGTATGTCCTAAAACTGCGACCAGAACCACCGGAGGATGGGTAGCAGCGTTCTATTAGTACACGGTGAACATACTGCGATCCCCAAGCCGCCTGCCAAGCGTGGGGATTATGGCAACACCCTTCTCTAAGAGGGAGGCTTTTGTCCAGCAGTGGACGTTTAATGGCTGCTGTGTGTGTGTGTATGGTATAAGTAAAAATTTAATAGTATATCCTCTATTGCGCACACCGTCTTCTACATCTTCTATAAATCTTTTCCATCCTAAGGTTGCCTGGAAGAGATCGCTTTTAGCGATAAGGCCGCCAGTCGTTACACTAGTTTTTAAGAGTTTTTTGTCCTCTGTATAAAATTTTATGGTGTGAACAATAAAGAGATAATCATCATTTCATAATAAGCACAATAAGAAATAGCAGGGATGGTTGGGCTGCAGCATAACTTCTCTCTTCTTTTTAGGGTTCCGTACCCAAAGGGTAAAAACGGGACCCTATTACTAACCCTACAATGTCTGTCTGCCTGTCCGTCCTAACTTTAAAAGGCTGTATCTTTCGAACTGTAATAGATAGCCAGTTGAATGTAATGTTACGGTGGATTAATTGAGAAATAATAAAGTCTAAAAGTAAAAACGAAACTTGGTGGTCTTCCACTTCACATAGTACTAAGCAACTTTGCTAGTATACGTTTGGCTTATATTTAGAATCCCGGATTCTGAATAAAGTGTTTCGGTATCGTAAGTCGTAGGCTTTCTCATAATTATGACAAAAGTCACGATCAAGTCAAACTCATGCCCCTGTAAAGTGGTGGAGATTTACAAGAGGCTCCTATGGAGTTTTGGAAACAACACGAAAAGACATGTTTCACCTCATTATATCACTCGCCCACACTCGAGCATGTTTACGAGCACTTAATAAATAATAATTCATCATTTACTACACATTAACACTCGAAAATACACAAGTTTAGGCAAATAATCCAACGAGCCGACATGTTTTTTTCACGTTGGCGCCAAAACTCCGACTGTGCTACTGACAATATTGACTTACCAGAGTAAACATAAACAGCGCCGTATCTGGAGAATCCGTTTTTATAGAACGTGTTTTCTAAGAGGTGTACTTCGGGTGTTATCGTGTTATTGACACCATTGGTAAAATTCTGGGACAAAACTTCCTTCAATCTATTAGTATTAGGATTCTCTTCTTCGAGATTCACCCTGGAAAAAAGAAAGAATATACAAAATAGTAAATTTCGTATAGCTATAAAACAAGTAATGTTGTGGGATGATTTGAGACTTCAGTTTTAAAGATAAAGACAACGATAATTTATTTGCACAAAACACGAGTAAATTATATATTTAAAACACGCATGCACAATAGGGAGCGTGATGTTGTCTTTTTGCACTACTTTCTGTATTTTGTGGTGGTACGGAACCCTCAGTGCGCGAGCCCGTATCGCACTTGGCCGGTTTATTTATAGAATACCTTAATTTTTTTGCCGGTTTTCGATTGGTCCCATACTACAAATTGTAGTATTTTTCCTATATCAAGAGTGCATGTAGTAGACGACTTCCCACTCCATAGATATTTGTATATAGGCTATATACAGACATCAGATTTATTTTATATACACAAATGTAATTAAAACTATAACTTTTTTATGCACTATATAAATATGCAATATATATTTATTTATTTTCAATTTGTATATCTTAACTTTTTTTGTAACATCATTATGTCGACAGAGGAACTTTAAATTTAAAACTTTTTTAAACAGGATTCCTCGATACAGGTTTTGCCTAGTGAGGAAACTATTAGTAATTACCTTCTAAATTTACAAAACCTACTCTGCAAGATATATGCACTATTCAAACTTTATTTTATTGTTTTTATTTTTTTATTATGTATTGTATGGTATTATTTGTAGTAAATAAACATTTTTCATTTTCATTTTCACTATAACTTACCAGTAACCGGTCCACCAATCAGAGCCCGAGCCTAGGAGCTGTGCAAGCACTGCTATTCCCACCATGAGTGTGACCATGCACGCGTTCCCACTCGCCTTCAGATACGCGCCGTACACGCGCGTGGAGACGGCGCCTGCGGACCGCATCTCGGCTTCTTCCCTACCGCCCTCTGGCGGCGCCACGCCTGTCAAGTTGTCGACGGAACTCACCTAAAAATATACATATTTTTCACTTCATCATCATCACTATCACTACATAGTATAAAACAAAGTCGCTGTCGCTGTCTGTCCGTCCCTATGTATGCTTAAATCTTTAAAACTACGCAACGGATTATGAAGCAGTTTTTTAATAGATAGAGTTGTTCAAGAGGAAGGTTTATATGTATAACTAGCGACCCGCCCCGGCTTCGCACGTAAATTACAGCCATGCGAAGCCGGGCGGGCCGGTCGCTAGTAATTTATAATTCATATTATTCATTGCAAAATAGGTAAAAACAGTAAATTGTGATCTTAAATAATTATAGTTAAGCACTCTATTTTCGCTGATAAAGCATGCAATCAGTTTTTGTCTTAAAAATATTTACACTTAATAAAACCACCAAACCACCAAAATTATATTATGTCATGTCAGATAATAAAATAAATTCAAGTATACATAAAATTTTCATTTATATTCAATGGTTGGACTAAATAGTATATTACTTTAAGCCGACTTTTATAACTATTATACCTTATGTTACTAGAAATAGTTGTACAAAATATACTTGATTACCTTCTCGAGTGACAATGGGAAAGAAAATTTTATTTAATTATCTTTTAGTATACCTGTTGGTTTTTTTTTTATATTGAGGTCGCCGCTTTTTTACTTCATTGAGGAATTACTGAACATGTTTTTCGCTTTCGAGCATAGACAAGTAGGGTCGCCATATTTGTTCAAATCATAATCTACTAAATTTTACATAAAAATCCATGTCGGGTAATGCGATTATAAAGACAACATACGACCACTGTTTTTATTTACAAAAGGTTGGTCTTTAAAGTCTAATGTTATAAATTTTAAATAACTACATTTATAAATATAATTTGTAATTCTACATGGATCTTTGTTATCTCTAATAAAATGATTTTGATTTTGACTAGACAATTTTTTTATATTAACAATTATTTATGTCGTTTTTTGGTTGTCAACAAACAGTACTGGTTCTGCGATAGAAATGATCGGCCCACAAAACTGCAAGTGGAAATATACTCACAGAGTGGATGCTCAATTGGCGTTTCCTGAAGCTGCCCTGCATCAGAATTGATTCATCCATGTCCTGCATGGAAGTGGAATCCAGAGCGCTGTTCTCCGCCTTCTGCTCGATTTCTTCCCGCGCCAGAATAGCCGCGAAGTTGAGGCCTGATGCGCTCAGAGTGTCGAAGTTACCCGCCGCCGCGATCGCGCCATTGCGCAGTGTTATGATCTGAAAATATAGAAGATATTGAGGAGCATAAGAAGACGAGCTGGTATTTTTTTCTTCTTGAATCTGATTTTATCTTCGCACATCATGTGCATTTGCCAGTGTCAAGTATTGAAACATTTATAAATTTTATTAAATAATTGTCAAACAAGTCAGAGTCAAGTCACGGTCAAGCTCAAGTCATGCCTAGTAACGTGGTGGAGACTTTACTAGAGGCTTCTATGGAGTTTTGGAAACGACACGTAAAGACATGATTCATCTCGTTATCACATCCGGCCATCATCCATTATATCAGGCCGCAATCGAGCATGTTCACATACTCTTAAATAATAATCCACCGTTATTACACATTAACACTCAGAATAATACACTAAGGACAATATATAGGCAACTAGCGACCCGCCCGCACGGGTGTAATTTACGTGCGAAGCCGGGGCGGGTCGCTAGTTATACATATAAACCTTCCTCTTGAATTAGTCTATCTATTAAAAAAAACGCATCAAAATCCGTTGCGTAGTTTTAAAGATTTAAGCATACATAGGGACGGACAGACAGCGACAGCTACTTTGTTTTAATACTATGTAGTGATATATAAGGGCTATATATAATTACTAGCTGAATCCCGCTACTTCGTACGCGTAGAGCTCGGCCTTCGGCCTCGCTACTACAACCCATTATAGCCTATGTGTTATTCTAATGTATAAGCTATATTATTGTAAACTTTCATTAAAATCGATTCGGTAGTTTTTGCGTTAAAGAGGAACAAACATCCATACATACAAAATTTTCGCGTTTATAATATTAGTAGGATCATAGAGAAATATACTATACTATAGGCGATAATAAGGAAAATAGTTTTCACGTTCTTCGATATCAAATAAAACTATGTAACTTAAAGACACTCCAGTTACTGGAAGTATTTCAATACTTGACAGTGGCAAATGTACATGACGTGCGAGGCCAAAGGCCACCCAAGGAAGACGGAAAGAAAAAATTGGGTGATCTCACCTGGTCAACATCCCTCAGGAACTGCAGCTGGTGCGTCACTAGAATGCGGGTCGCGTTCCGGAGATATCCCACGATGCACGATTCAAACAGATGACGGCCCACGTGAGAGTCCACGGCCGATAGCGGGTCATCCAGTAAGTAGATGTCGGCGCGCTTATAAACCGCCCGCGCTAGGGATATGCGCGCGCGCTGCCCTGAGGAACAAATGAAAAAGTTATCTAAAAGTGTGCTTCTAAGTGATGAGATGGCCAAAAGTGGCTTAAGTATCTCGGCTTAGGAGCTCGTCTGGTATAGTAAGGAAGTCAGTTGGTTTGGCAAGGAGCTCGACTGATATAGTAAGGAGCTGAGTTGGT
Source organism: Agriopis marginaria (assembly GCA_932305915.1). Classification (NCBI taxonomy): domain Eukaryota; kingdom Metazoa; phylum Arthropoda; class Insecta; order Lepidoptera; family Geometridae; genus Agriopis; species Agriopis marginaria. Next base: position 10,970,968 of record OW029918.1, read on the forward strand.
TTGACAAGGAGTTCGGCTGGTTTGGTGAGGAGCTCAGTTGGTTTGGTAAGGAGCTTGGCTGGTATGGCAAATAGCATATCTGTTTTGGTAAAGAGCTTGGCTAGTTTGGTAAGGAGCTCGGTTTGTTTGGCAGAGCTGGACTGGTATAGTAAAGAGCTCAGTTGGTTTGGCAAGGAGTTCGGCTGGTTTGGTGAAGAGCTCAGTTGCTTTGACAAGGAGTTCGGCTGGTTTGGTGAGGAGCTCAGTTGGTTTGGTAAGGAGCTCTGCTGGTATGGCAAAAGCTTGTCTAGTTTGGTAAAGATCATGGCTGGTTTGGTAAATGGCTTGGCTAGTTTTGTAAGGAGCTTGGATGGTTTGGGGCTCGGTGAAGTGTATATAACCTGAGTTTGTCGTCTGATCACAATGGCATTGTAACAGAAACGGTCTATGTTCTGCCGGATGCTGCGTACGCTAGTGAGACGGAAGACAGTATGACTTACCTCCACTGAGACTGACTCCCCTTTCCCCGACCATGGTCTTGTCTCCGTTCGGGAAAAGAGTGAAGTCGCGGTCGAGCGCACAGCGGCGTACCACGGCGTTATAGCGGGGACGGTCCATCGGCTGCCCGAACAGAATGTTCTGCCGAACGCTACCTGTGTAAGAGAAATGAAAGATACTATAGAGTGAACAGGAGACAGAAATAAAAATCAGTCCACTGCCGGAAAGTTTTTTCCCAAGGCACACCGAGACCGTTTCATTGTAACCGGGACTTGCAGGTTTAGAAAACATTGAATAGTCCAAAAAAATTACGAAATCTTGACTAGTCCAAGTCACATTTTGCTGATAACTTATATAGCATACATTTTGGCAGGATAACTTTGCTATGATTTAGAATCGAGGTGACCGTAACTAAAGTCAGTTCTCTTACTTTTTAGTTACCATAACTTATATTCTCTTTGGCATTGTTGGAACAGTAGTTTGTACTTTTTAGCTGGGTTGGTTGAAAAATATTGTTTTACTTATTTACCTGCGAAAAGCCACGGTTCCTGGCTGGCATAGGAGACTGTGCCACCGATGTGCACTGATCCTGATTGAAGAGGTAGCTCCTTCAGCAATACGTGCAAAAGTGACGACTTGCCGGCGCCTACTGTTCCTATTACGGCTATTAATCTAAAAAAAATATTTAAAAAAATCATTAAATAACAGTTTATGTGCTCTCGATAAATACTACGGTGACTCAAATTTGGAAAAGTGAATGTCTTTTTGAAAGGTTTTTTTTTTATAAATAATAGGCTAGCGTTTGACCACCGGACCCGGGGGGGGGGGTTTGGACCCGGGTATGTCCTAAAACTGCGACCAGAACCACCGGAGGATGGGCAGCAGCATCCTATTAGTACACGGTGAATGTACTGAGATCCCCAAGCCGCCTGCCAAGCGTGGGGATTATGGCAACACCCCTCTTTAAGAGGGAGGTCTTTGTCCAGCAGTGGACGTTTCATGGCTGCTGATGTGTTTGACCACCATTGTTGTTCTCGCGAGTTATTCTTAAATTTCTGCCTATTAGGTCATGTAATAAAGACCATAATTTGAATTGTTGTAAGGTTGAAATTTGTACCCACTTGCCAGCTTTTATTGTGAGCGATAAATCCGGGAACATATTTTCCAGATGTGATACGATCCATTTAGGTGTGACGTTTTTAAGCTCTCTCCTCACGAGTCATTGTCAAATTTCTGCCTATTAGTTCTTGCAATGAAGAGCTTAATATAAAATAAATAAATAATAAATAAATAAATATTCGGGACATTTTTGCACACACGGTCATCTGACCCCAAACTAAGCAAAGCTTGTGATATGGCTGCCAGAGACTGATATATATACATATATAGGTTTAAATACATACTTAAATAGATATTAACACCCAGATATAGAACAAACACAAATGTTCATCACACAAATGTTTGTCCTAGGTGGGAATCGAACCCACGCCCCCAAGCTCAGAAGGCAGGTTCACTACCAACTCGACCAACGGGCTATCTAAGAATATGAATTGTTCTAAGGTTGAAATTTGTACTCACTTGCCAGGTTTGATTGTGAGTGAGAGATCCGTGAGCGTATTTTCCGGGTGCGACAGGATCCATTTGGCGGTGGCGTGCTTTAACCTCACTCCCCTCGAGTCGTCCTCTACTCTGGTGGAGAGTTCCTGGGCATCATCTTCTTGCGTATCATCTGTGTCGTTTGGATTTGAACTGGTACCTGTAAGAGAAAGTTAAAAAATAATAACATTTAAAGATTTAAATATGAGTTTTTTTAATGTAAGTAATATTCACTCAACTCCACAGTTAATAATAAAAATTCGGGACATTTATGCACACACGGTCATCTGACCCCAAACTAAGCAAAGCTTGTGATATGGCTGCTAGATACTGATATACATACATGTATAGTTTTAAATACATACTTAAATAGATATTAACAACCATTCATCACATAAATGTTTGTCCTAGGTGGGAATCGAACCCACGCCCCCAAGCGCAGATTGTAGGTGCACTATCAACAGGACCAACGGGCTATCAGGTCTTTAAGTCAACCGTAATTTTATGATATTTATCACGAGATTTTATGAGACTTTTGAGACAACTGTAAGAATGCCAATATAAAAGTTTATACGCCTTGCTGCCCAAAACGCGTCTATGAACTTACCATTTCCCTGAGCCTCATCATTTTTTTGTTCAAGCGGTGACAGCACAGACTCTTTTGTCTCCTCCCTTGGCAAGTCCTCTTTCGAGGCCCCGCGCTTCACTTTGGGCTTGGTGCAGGTCTGTATCTCGGCGAGGCCGGGCACTGGCTTGGTGGTGTCTTCATACATCATGAAGTTCTGTAGCCGCTTTATCGAAATCGTCGCTTCGGCTATTTGTGCAATACCTGTAAAGAATATTTGGTAATACATATTATTTAACTATTGTAACTCCTGGATACGTTTGTCTTTTTCTCGCGGAATAAAAACGGTGGAAAGACAATTAGTCCATGGCCCGTGCTAGGCCCTAATAAGTTGTCCACCCCATGGTATAATAATATACTCCGCCAGGTATGGTGCTCCGAGAAAAACTATCACGTGGGTGTCCCGCAATTACGTCATCAACGTCATGGATACACGTACACATGCATAAGCAAGAGCAAAATAAGTAATTTATAACAAGGTCGAGAGACATGACGATACACGAAACAATGGCGGAATCTCTATGAGACAGCTGATTTTATGTATTACCAGTAGCGTGAAATTAAAACTCCCCAATCTCCATATATTACCCGTGGGAATACAATAAATCAATGTGGTTTTGATATAAATAATGCAATAATAATGTAATAATTCGTGCTTAACTAGAGCTTTGCTTGAGCGGACAAACTAAATGACAATTGAAATGCTTTTTGTATTTTATTTAATAGATTATTAACAAATTTGTTTCCTAATATCTGTGTTTGTTGCAATAAAGTGGCACTGGACAGTGACGTGAGTGGGGGGAGGCCTATGTTCAGCAGTGGACGTCTTCTGGCTGATGATGATGATGATGGACAGTGACGACATTGCGGGACAACTCCCGGAGCGCTAGACCTTGTTTTTTATCCCTGTGTAAAGGTGATAAAGTACGCATTTGTCTCAATCTCGCCATCTTAAAAGATTAGTCAACATTTTATCGAAGTTAGGGTGCTAGGCCTGCAGCACTCATCCTCATCATCAGCCAGAAGACGTCCACTGCTGAACATAGGCCTCCCCTTTAACCTCCACACTGAACGACAGCCTGTCTTTTGCATCCACTGCATGTCTGCGACTCTCACAATGTCGTCGATCCATCTATTGGGAAGCCTCCCTACGCTGCGTCTTCTGATTCGTGGTCTCCACTCCAGAACCTTTCTTCCCCATCGGTTATCGGTTCTTCGAGCGACGTACCTTGCCCATTGCCACATCAACTTGAAGAATTCTAATAATAAGATATTATATTAATATCATTCTAATATTTTTCAAATTTTAATAGCTATGTCGGTGAAAACCGTTTTAGTGAACATAAATGACGTCATAACTTACCTTGTGGGAAGAACACAGTCATAGTCTGTCGCAGTATGTTGTAGAAGCTAGTGACGACAAACACTTGTTTGGCCGATATCTCGTTGTACACGAGCACATACGCCAGGATTGAGACGAACAGGCAGATGCGGGTAGTAAACATTATGAATGACGTCAGCACGCCGCGGATGTATGACGTCGCGCGGATCTGCTTCACTTCGCGTCTGTAATAGCACATTGTGGCATTAGGATGGTAGACAAGGCATTACAAACGAGTTGAAAATTCTGAATCTAAAAACAATTTATTCATCTATGTCAGTAATTTCAGTTCTGACAAAAGATGACTTTTCAGCCTTTTCTCTACATGGTACAAAATAAAGTCGCTTTTCGATTTTTCTGTCTGTATAACCGCTAGCTCCTCCTAAACCACGGATTTTGATGCGGTTTACACCATCAGTTAGATTATTTTTCGCGGAAGGACCTAGCAACCCACGTAACTTCGCACGTAAATTACACCCGTGCAAAGGTGCGGGTCGCTAGTTTATAAATAATACGATTACGACACTATAACTGCCAGATAATAAATCGTCAATTATTTTTTTACCTATTTACAGATACCTGTTTTTAATTTTAAAGTAATTATGTACATGATAAACTGTGATTATAATTTTTTATCTCGTCATTATGCAAATACATTATTTGATAACCGTAATAGATAAGTTAAAATATCTGCCTGTGATAAAGTTAAGGCCAGAAATAAGTGCTTAAGACGATACCATAACATTCGTTCATTCACTGGTCTTCTGCCTCTCCCCATGGTGGGAGAGGTAGGGAAATCGGCGGCGAGGCATTACGCCTCTTTGCCGAGGCTGGGCGCTGGGGGGACATTACCCCCCAGGGAAATTTGAGGGGCGAAAATCTAGCCGGGCGTTGAGTGCCCGGCTGTTTTCAGCACCCTCTAATGGACTGGGTGCGGTGGTCCTCTACCATAACATTGCAGATATGTCCTTGGCACATTAAGATATCTTTACTCTTAGGTAGACACATTTATAACACATTTAAATATTGAGATTTTTGCCTTTTTTTCGAACTACTGTACGAGAGCTACTGTAATGTAACGATACAAGATTATGAACGCCATTACTTCATCATCTATCGAATTCCTATCGAAGGTGCGACGGTACTTCACGTCGGAACAGATGCTTACACTGTACCAAGCACAAGTTCGGTCGTCCATGGAATACTGCTCACTATTGGGATGGATCAGCTAAGTATACCAGCTTGGGGCGTTGGAGTCTATTGAAAAATGTGCCAAGAGGCTCATCAGCAACGAATCCCTAGTTCAAACTAATCTTCTTAGTCTTGAGGACGGCGCAAAGTTGCTAGTCTATCGGTTTTTATCGGATACATTTCGAAGAATGTGCATCGGATCTGCATGATCTAATTCCTTCCAGCCCATTTTTCTATCGGACTGCAGAGCGGGCACGAAAAATCGACACCACTTTATGGTTGATATTTCGAAAACCCGTACGAAACGCTCTGATTCCATTTTTATTGTGCTAACTGCTAGTCTATGGAATGGTTGCCATGCATTGGTGTTCCCCGATAGCTACAATAATCACGAGTGAATCGGTTTCTTCTACGCAAGCAAGCTCCATCGTAGACCGCATCATTGCTTAACATCAGGCGATTAGACGGTCAAACGCTAGCCTATTTCAAAATAATAATAAAAAAGTGAGGTGATGGTTTTCTTTTACCCTCACAAGAAATTGTTGACGTAATAAGGTTAAAACAACCTTCACTTGTAAATAAAACTGAGGTAAGTACCTACTCGTAATTATTACGACTAATTTCTTTCGCCCACTGGTTATATCTTTATGACAGCTATTATGTTCTAAGATCATTGCTCGTTTATCGCTTGACATTGAATTCTTTTAAAAACAACCTGCTGTGTTTGTGTTGTTTTGGCTGGGGAATTGGGTTACTATATTATCAGTAGGTATTCAGGGGGGGCTACCACAACTTCAAAAACATTTTTATTTTAATCTTACATTGAATATTGTCTTGCTCTATCATTTGCCGACAGAGCGAGACAAAGTTCAATTTAAGATTAACATAAGAATGGTTTTGATGATGTGTTACGGTCCCATGTCATAATACAATAACCGGCACACAACTTGTGCCATGACCTTGAGTTCGCAATAGACTATTTTAAGGTATCGTTGGTGGAAAGAGAGGTGCCGGGGGCATTCCGACGGCACGCGTCCACGCGATTGGTCAAATGCCATTTTATCGAATTTGACGATCTCAACTAACAAATTTGACGATCGATAAATAACAGTACTTCCACTGTAGATTAGACAAATCTCGAAATGATTGTTGACTAATTTATCCACAACAATTTCACCAATTTTTTTTTGCATTTGTAATGTAACTCATTACATAAAACACAGTCGGTTAAAAACTACTAATTTGTAGTGTGTATTGCTTGATTACACCAAAACAGGTGAATGCAGTAAAAATATATACATAGTTTTTTTTTAAAGACTTCTTTTTTAGACCCGGGTAAGTCCTTAATCTGCGACCAGAACCACCGGAGGATAGGCATCAGCGTCCTATTAGTACACGGTGAACGTACTACGATCCCCAAGCCGCCTTCCAAGGGTAGGGATTACGGCAACGCCCTCTCTAAGAGGGAGTAGCCTTTGTTCAGCAGTAGACGTTTAAGGCTGGTTATGTGTGATGTGATACTTTTTTGGTGATTAGATAGCTGTGGGAACGCATCGGTATAATTTATAGTATAATTTTTTTATAGTATTATCGGTACCTCGATTGCCCGTTGGTCCAGTTGGTAGTGAACCTATCTTCTGAGCTTGGGCTTGAACCCACGCCGTTCGATTCCCACCTAGGACAAACATTTATGTGACGAACATTTGTGTTTGTTCTATATCTGATTGTTAATATCTATTTAAGTATGTATTTAAAACTACATATGTATGTATATCAGTCTCTGGCAGCCATATCATAAGCTTTGCTTAGTTTGGGTCAGATGACAGTGAGTAAAAAAAAAAAAACTTACTTTCTAGCCTTAGCGACGAGGTCCGCGAATGGTTTCTCCCACGTGTACATTTTGATGACTTGAATACCGGACAAGATTTCGTTCATAAGCCGGACTCGCTCGTCTGTCCGAAGCGCAGTCTTCAATCGGAGAACTGACGTACGCTGGCCGAGGTACGCTGAAAGATTATACACCTTATGTACATGCCAATAAGGATTAAACTGCAGTATCAAATATATATTGTGCAATTGATTTAAAATACCTTAGTCAAAAACGTCACATTATTAAAGTAGTTGTCGGTAAGTATGTAAATACATATAAATTATGAAAAAATAAGAAAGGTACCTAAAATAAAAAAAACCGAGCTTGAGTTTTTCTTAATTTTTTTTGTGACTGCCTAAAGACGAAACGTCCTGTTTCGTTACTTCTTGAAGGACATTTGCATCATACAAAGTTCAATTCGTGCAATAATTATTAATCTGTTAATCTCTAGGTTCTTTTTAATCTATTTCTGATTATTTTAAGAATAAAAAACAGAGATATTTAATATTATGGATTTTAGCGCTTGAAAATATCCGAAACTATTATATGTAGTAAATTTTTAATGGTCTGCGCTTTCATATATAGTTTGGATTTGCCTTAAACTCGAGCTATAGTAAACGCATTATCTGAGTCGTCGAGCAATAAACGCCATACTATAAGACCTGTAAGTGCGAGCGAGACAGACAGATATGACATGTGGGGACGAGCGAGATAGACAGACAATGATTTATGACCTGACGACTCAGATGATAATGCGTTTACTATAGTACCGAAAAAAGCCTGCCAACTGAACGAGGCGAGGTAAACACATATTGCACTGACATATTCTTACTAGTTGTACAAACGCACACTTTAATATTGAGCGGCACACGAGATGACAAAATGACATTAAATGGAAGACAAGTATACACTTCCATTTTTTTTGAGGCATTTTGATTACAATTGTTATAAGCTAAGTTATACATTCTCAAGAAGATCTTAGGGCTTCTTATTACGCGAATTTTGTACTAGACGTAGACCCCAACATCCATGTGTTTTTAAATCAATGATCAAAAAGAAAGATTGTATTACAGATAAATTATTATTATCGGGATATTTGCCGTGATAAGGTTGTCGATGAAGCTCTCGATATTTCGGCGCATTTACATGCACCATGTTCACGGGAAGGCTGAAGAATGCGGATAGTTGGCAAATATATCAGTCGTTCAAATTATCAGATCTGTATAGGTACAGACAAAACGATCTACGCTCTTTCTTAGTCTTTTGCTACGGTTATCACTGCAACTCGAACCTAAGTCCCAACAAAATAAACTCGCTGCGTATCGTATTTTTATTTTTAAGGCAAAACCGATTAGTATTTGTGCCGCCTCTGGTGTTACAAGCATCCATAGGCGACGGTCACTGCTTACCATCAGGCAACCCGCCTACTTGTTTGCCACCAATGGCATAAAAAAAATGAATTTCACACACATAAGTATCATTCCATAGAAAACGGCTATTTACAGTCGACAACATGTATGGAACAGCTAGTAGTTTTTTCGCGATTTCAGAGTCGGTCCTATAGTAAAAGTATCATCATCATCATCAGCCTCTAAATGTCCACTGCTGGACATAGGCCTCTCCCAATGCACGCCACTGAGCTCGGTCGGCAGTTCCTTGCATCCAGTTTTACGCAGGTCATCACTCCACCTGGCCACAGGGTGTCCTACACTACGTTTGCCTAAACGTGGTCTCCACTCCAGAACTCGTCTACCCCATCGGTTATCGGTTCTTCGGGAAATGTGGCCGGCCACTTGCAATGGGAACTGCCACTTCAGCTTGCTAATCCTTTGAGCTATGTTGGTAACTTTGGATCTATGTCGAATCACTTCGTTCCGAATTTTGTCCCATATAGAAAATCCAAACATAGCTCCATAGCTCGCTGAGCGACTTTAAACTTGTGGACAACCGTAACCGTGAGTGTCCACGTTTCGGCACCGTAGGTCATAACGGGTAGGACACACTGATTAAAGACCTTTATCTTCAGACACTGTGGTATGGACGACGTGAAGTAAGAAGATGTAAAAGTAAGTTGTAGTTATTATAATGAGTATAACGGACCCCTTTCGGCTTAGTAATCCTTTTACGCGAAATCCTGTATATAGATTTACCTTGCAACGGTATGAATGCCAGCATGAATCCGACGCCGACTACCGCCGGCCAGCTGATCTCGACCCACATGAAGTAGGTGATGATGACTGTCGCCACTGGGCCGATCCACAAGTAGTGCATGAATATCACAGCCACGTCGAATCGGTTCACGTCGTTCGACAGCAGATTCACCACCTGGCCGACTGTCGTCTCGCCGAGAGCTGTCTTCGAGAGCCGAAGCGACTGGAAAGGACAGAAATTTTATTATAGTAACTGACGTGGTTTTCACACATTTTATTTATATTAATGCGGTTGAAATTATAGTCGGAGTGACCGGCTTAATCTTACGTGAGTAATTCCCTTGCCATATAAATAAAATGACAGAAATTTTGCCTTGAGTTTTTTTTTACTTATACTCCTTGGGAAAGATCTGTCGTGAGCTAGGTTGTGACAATTTTTTTTAATGGATGAGTCTATTACATTTGACGATCAGTATAGCTCGGCGGTAGCGCGACTTCCTCATGAGCAGAAGGTCCTGGATTATATTCCCTGCCAGGCATATGCTTGAATGATGAACTTAAATATTATCTGGTCTGGGTTACCTTGTCTGTGTGTTCCATGACATGCCAGTAACAGGGAATCCGTGTGGGGACCTGACTCTGATGCGTATTTTTTTATTGAATAATAGGCTTGTTTTAAATTTATATCGGGACTTATAACGTATTATTTTATTTAGGTAAAAATAAGTACCTTTAGTTCGACGTGTGTTCAAATCGCGAAAGTTTAATAATTACTAATAGGCTTGTGTTTGACCGCCATCTCGCCTGATGTAAAGCGATGACGCGGTCTACAATGTAGCACGCTTGCTTCTACGATGGAGAAACCAATTCAGTCGCGGCTTGAAGACACTTAGATAGAATTATCGAGGAACACACTTTCTGGCAGCGCATATCCAGTCTAGCGGTTACGCATAATAAAAGTGGAAACAAAGCGCTTAGTACGGTTTTCGGAATATGAACCATGAAGAGGTGTTTTACTTTCGTGTCCGCCCTAGCCGACCAATAAACATATTAATAGGAGGGAATTGAATTAAAGAATGGGCAAAGGGAATGGGAAAACCTGAAAATTCTTTTTAACAGATATCAAGAAGAAGGAGGAAGGTTTTTGATTAGTATTTTTTTTCTATGGGATTTCTGTATGAACCATAACTCATATGTTCATTGTTTTTGTTTGTTTTTGGCAATAAATATATATTATCTTATCATTGAACAGGACGTTTTTTGGGTCAGCTAGTCCTTATTAGGTAAATAACGCAAACACCGTTTCACAACGGTTTTTATAGCAACTATATTTTTTCAAATACATGATACTCATCGTGCTAGTACATACAATAGAGATAAAAAAAATACTGCAAAGATCTTTCAATTTCTCAAGCAAAGCGTTTAATTTACATAAAGTTCAGAGATAAATAAATAACTGCAAGAACCTGTCAACATGTCCAGGAACAATATTAAAGTACGTTTAATTTACGTTGTATTTTCAGTGGTCGGTCGGTACCTACGATATGAATTACTTTGAACTGATAGGCACGACATTTAAGTGCCATCCTCTTATCCGAATTCAGCGATGTATAACGGAACGAAGGCCGGTGCTCACAGTTAACGGACGCAATCACGATGGAATTATTCATGGGCAGCCAAGTTCAGAGATCAGAAGACATCTTGAAAAGTGCGCAATAGTCAATAGTCAATTTTTAGGTCTGTTTGGCGGACCGACGGGAAAGGGGTTTCGAATAATTTCGAAAACGCGCGATTGGTGTAGTATGTGTGCATATACATCGAACCCCCCCCCCCCCCCTCGATAAAACCGCCTCGGAGAAAACACACCTCGTGAATTAGAATAGAACACCCAATACTACAAACATGCATGTAGAAGCAAAAAAAAACTAACTTGATAACTGGTTACCACGAGGATATTTTTGTCTGTGCCACCAAAAAATTCATTAGCAAACAATCGAGTTTGCTAATAATATTTTTTGTCTGTCGACCAACAAGAATACTAAGTACCTACCTATATTATTATGTGTTTGTGTATAGTACAATTTAATATTTTAATACGTTTGCGTCTTGCCAGTTTGTAGTTTGTACATGTGATTCAAGAGTCGAGAATATTGAGCGTATGCATGATGACTATTTTTTTTATTACCTCATAAAAAAGCTGATCAAAAATAGAGCCGAAATCAACGAAAACAAAATAAAAATTTGTTCAAAAATAAATAAGTATTTCAATTTCATTCAAGACAGAGAGCGCACTATAGCGAGTTATGACGTCACGCCTCAGGAGCACCATACAAATGCTATACTAACACATGCTTTGCGCGAAAGCGACAGAGTATCCTCTCCTTCATTGGTTACTTCATGGGTGTCGCAGCAAGTCTCTTAGTGTGCGTGAAAAATTAGTAAGTGTGCCGCGGCTTAGCGGTATAGTGAAAAAAGTGGGTGAAAAACGGAAACATTTGAACACGAACGATAAATATACTAAGGCATATCTCTCTTGATTGTCTGATCTGTGACAGTTAGTTACTATTTGCGTGGCTATCGTTTTCGTAACGGTGTCGTACTTTATGAAAGAACGGAAGGCATAAATCATCTTACAAATTGCAACTGATTTTTTTTCCAAGAAACAATAAAGGTTGCTCAGGTAGATACCTATATCATTATAGTTATTGTGTTTTATTTCAAAGGTAAACTACGGTTAGTTGTGGTTGCCCGCCGGCGTATTATGTAACATGATATTTGATTCGCACGTTCCCATAGGAGTGCGGTGTTGCCAGGGAAACAATTTTCTATATGAATCTTGGAGGTTGACTAGACGATCGCAGCTTAGTTGGCGAAGCAACGGTGGCAACCCGGTTCGTTGCATGTAAGTTTGGATAGGTCATCTATTTTTACAAGCTATTTAACTTACAATGCAAACATAGTTACATACATATTGTATGTAACTATGTTACATACATATTCTATGTTTTTCGGGTGGAATCTTGCAACAACAAAAAAAAACTCAATTTTGAAGCAGACATCTTCAACCGATAGAGCTGAAATTTGGCATACTTAAGTTCGGTGACAACGCAATGTTATGGTGCCTTCGAGCCGGTCTGATGATGGAGACAGAAGGTGGTCATAGGAACTCCTAAACGAAACGACGTAACCCCGTCGAGTTTGGATTCATTGGATTTGTCTTCCCAAGCACTTTGGTCCTAGATGGTTAATTCAATATGACGGACGCTTCATGATGGCGAACAAAATGTTCACCATCAAAAATGTTCAATGTTCATGATATGGGCATCAAATGAAAGGGTTTGCTGAGAAGAATACGAAAAAGCTTGTGACTAAAGTTTTTTTAAAATTAATAAAGCTTATTTTAGTTATAATATACTGTAACATTTTAAAAGTAGTTTGTGGATATACGTTACCCATACTTTTAGTAAAAATCAGTTCGACCAATTTTTCTTTTCGCATTTATGTTATTGGCATCATACTTCAACATGTAATCTGGATAGATTTTCAACTCAAAAAAGATACAAGTTTAAAAACGTCTAACCAGACAAGCAAATAACATCTGTTTAAGAACCCCTAGGACTAATAATTATGGTAAAAATAATATAATGTATGAAGGGGCACAACTTTACAACAAATTGCCGAAAGACAAAAGAAATATAATCGCCAACCAAATTTAAAAAATTGTTAAAAGTCCACATTTTAAAGCATATTTCTTTAATGTAATCATATCTACTTACCTATAATAATATCATACAAAAACGCTCTTTTTCGTACTATGGGCCATAATAAACAATGAACGGTACGGGCCGCTTGCATGCATAGACATACTTCTAAACTTTGTAAATCTATCCTCTAAGTTTGACTTTTTAATTTTTATTGTTTTGTTAGTTAATTTATTGTTTGTATAATTATCTCTGTAAACTACGCTCAATGGCGCTATAATACATACCTATTTATACTGTGTTTTCTCAATAAGTAAATTTGTAAATTCTTTTGAGGAAATAAAAATCTTATACTGTAACTGCCCGAAAAGCTTGTACAATACTTACTTTCCTGTAGATGAGCGAACAACACGCCACCCGGAACTTCATGCCCATGTGCAATATGGCTTGCATATACGGATGCACCACGAAGACATTGAGCGCCGAGCACAGCACCACGGCTCCAGCGTACAAGTAAGCTTCGTGCACCTCGACAACACTGTCGTCTGTGGGCGTGTAGTACTCGACCAGTTTACCGAGAAACAGGGGCTGGGCTATCCTGGAGGAAACAAAACAAAAATTCAACGTTTCTTAGGAAATAAGGGTTCTGCTTTTGTTGGCCGAATGGACGAAGCTTGATGCGGGTTTGTGATTGCAAAGTTAAAAAGTTAAGTTTTAGTTCAATCAAAGAAAGTAAACTACGCGCTCATTGCGGAATTTCTGGTGACAGCGAACGGAATCAAGCTGCCGAATATAATTAACGCCTGTGTTTCGATACCACATAAAACTTCTTTGTCATGTTAATTTTAGCATAACTATTTAGTTATACTAACGACAACGAACAACCAGCGGGCTTCCTTGTTTCCTGCGATATGTATATAATCTAAGTTCTCTAGATCAGAGTTAGTGGGTATTTTCTAAGTCATCTTCATCTTCGATTACATCGTTGCCGACTTGGAGGTCAAACCTACTTAAACGCACTTAAAATGTATCGGTAAATGTCTATTTCTAATTGTTCCTTTTAAACCCATGTCTGTTCCGACAACATAATATTTATTATATCCGCAAGATTGTAACTATGGCAACGCACAAAATCGATATAAAACAATGTCAACGATTAATTTATAAATTACATGCACATACTTTTATTTTTAGTTTCCTGACGCAATTTACATACCTAATTATATACAGTGAAACTTGGTTAAATGGGATCTGGATATATGAGAAGCCTCTATTATTGAGAGTTGCAATGGGGTCCCGGTCCTTTTTCATTAAATTAACTCTATTAATGGGACTTTTAGAACCTGCAGTGCAAGTACCGTTCTTTATCGATAGTCAAATTAGATAAAATGCCATAGAATCGATCATAGCGAGTACTGATTAAATGGCATTTTATCGAATTTGACGATCTCAACTGTCAAATTTGATGGTCGATAAAGAACGGTACTTGCACTGCTGGTTAAATAAGATCTGATTTCTAGGATTTATTCGATGTTTACCTTTATAATTGGGACTATTGGAGCTCAATTCCCTTTATAAATATGACAAATTAATCGGGGTGGGACAGGTTTTGACTGATTTGTTTGCAAAAATTAGAACGTCTTTCACACACGCTTTGTTTGTCAGTACTATCTCAGGTTTTAACCTAAAAACAAGGGATTAACATAATGTATGTACATTTATACCTACATATATTAAATTCATAACACCAAAAATACGCATTTTTATTAATATTTCCATCTCTAAAAATGGAATAACCGTACATTTCTACCTCTATAAGCGGGGAGCCTCTGTAAATGAGACAACTATTATTTTAAACCTGCCTAATTGGAATACTGGATTAATGGAAACCCTCAATAAATGGTACAACATTCGTGGTCCCTTGAGATCCCAATTAACCAGGTTCCCCTGTATATGAAAATATATGTAAGTACACAGCGGAAATCACTAATTCTCTACTGAATCACAATGTTTGACTACATCGTAGGTCAACAACATCTAGAAATTAAACTAAATAAGATTCAATTTGAGATAACTAAATTAAATCAAAATTATGCATGCTAATAGGAAAGGTTTATGACATCTGATAACATTATCTTAATATTTGTAGTAGTGCATGCAGGTTAATAATGTTTAAAATATGCTTACAAGATAATGATAATATAAAATTGCCTACAACATGAATGACACTCAAATCATTCAAATTAAATCTATATTCTAACGGAGTAATTTGACACGCTATCTATCTAAAGTCTCGGATAAACTAATTAATGGCAATAATGTGTGAAATATGAACAAAGATGCAAACTGGGTAAAAGAGTATTTTTTTACAAAGCTAATAATAGCTTTGTAAAAAATACTCTTTTACCTCTCTCTTTTTTTTAGTATATAAATACTATGGAATAGGCTGTAGGAGGATATAGAAAATGCGACGCTTTGCCATCCATAATTAAATAGAAGGCATAGAAATATATGATTCTCTCATTATTATTGTGACATGGCGATTACTCATACTCCGTCAACGGATGGAACGAAGGAAAAAACTTGCACAATGTGACACAACAATGATCAGCCAACCACGTCGTGATATTGAAAATTTATTTATGTAACAATAAAACCTTCATTTTAAAAATAATTGTTTTTTTTTCTTACTAATCTACCTTTACATAAGTATTTGTCTAATCAAATACGAATACAAACAGGAACCGGGTAAACACGGGGTGAATAGAAACTACGGGTGAATTGACATTAAACATTAACGTTTCTATTATCCTTCTATTTATAGACCTACGAAATACAAAATGTATCAAATTTATGTATTTATTACTAATATTTATCTTAGGCAGGTAAAAAGTAAAAAAGAATTAGGTAAATTTGAATTTTTTTAGATCAGGAAATTGAACGACAAAACAACTTTTCGTCTGTGAACCATAAAACGGGATGAATAGAAACGACGGGGTGTCATGTTTTCTAAACAGGTTTTAGGCTAGCTAAAAATATAATACATACGAAGGAGATATTCAAAGAGACTACACTACGATCTACAAGACCCGTGCTTGTCTCTACAAGATCTACTAAATACTAGCCAACGTCCACCTCGATGAATTATTGTTTTCTTGTTCTTGGAGCAGTTCCAGACGGTTTTGTGAAGACGTCAAGGACTCCTTGCCGAAGTAACCGAGGAACGAGCCCAGCATACGAGGCTGCTGGATCCTGGATAGGGAAGGATTGTGAAGGATGTATTATGTCTAGGATGAGGTTTCGAGTAGGTATGTATAAAGATTATTAGTAGCGCTTGCGATGAAGTAGCGATTTTGTAAGTATCTTGAGAATTGCAATCCCGATAGTTAAAGATAAGTTGGTCGCAATAGGCAGTTGCAGAATTTCGGATATTTGGCCTGAGACGAATAGTTGTAATGGGCAGTTCAAGAAAAGTCTTGTGACCAAAATTTTATTTAATATCTCATAAAATAGTATAATACTAACAACGAAAACAATATTGTTCAAAAAAAATCTCTACATGGTATAAATTAAAGTCGCTTTCCGCGTCTGTCTGTCTGTATGGCCGCTAACTCCTCCTAAACCACGCAACGGATTTTGATGCGGTCACCATCAGTTAGATACATTTTCAAGGTTTATATATATAACTAGCGACCCGCCCCGGCTTCGCATGTAAATTATACCCGTGCGAAGCCGGGCGGACGGGTCGCTAGTAAGTTATAAGTATTTTAACTTCATGCCAGACAGAAAGCGTATAGACCGCATTCTGTCTGGCATGAAGTTGGCACGTGATGACGTCAAGCCATGCACGCGCCATACAAATGCTTAACTAACACATGCTTTGCGAGACAGGACAGAGCATCCGCTCTCTATCCCCACCAAAAACTTTAAAAGCTCATATTCCAGTTTTTTTTTTAGCTACGGCCCCATAAGCCATTGTAATTTATTTTTTCTGTATGCGTAATGTATTTATTTATATCTTTCGCTAAACCCGTTATCCTACTAATATTATAAACTCGAAAGTTTGTATGTATAGATGTATGAATGTTTGTTTGTTGTGGATCGACCTGATTGTTTGAATGGGTATAGTTCAAAAGCCAGAGAGTGACATCAATACGCTACTTTTCATCATAATCATCACCATTTTTCATCACTACGCGGGTGAAACCGCGGGGGGCGCAACTAGTTTGTAATAAATGAAACATTAGGACACATGCCTATTCCGGATGTGTGGCCTAAAAGTGTTTCGTCGCAAGGACAGTTCAAGGGTTACAGATTGGTTTCAGATATTTGAAACGAGACAAATAATGGGCAGTTTAAGAATTCCGGACGTTTGGCCTGAGACGAATCAGTATAGCTGGTCACAAACTTCTTTTTTGTAGGTATAGTAAATGTTTTACGAAAGGGAAGTAGTATCGTGTTCATTGATGCATAATGAGGGGCAAAGCATCTTACCATGTTATCTCATATCTCATATGACTAATAAAGTATTAAGTCTGTGGTAGATAAAAGTGATTTATTACTACTGTACACGTTGCGTAATAATTTTAATAGGCAATAAAATATATTATTATATAGTTGTTACTGATAACTATAATATAAACATTATTATCTACCCGTGTGATTAAAATGTTAGGGTAGGTCGCTAAAAACTTTTGGAAGTAAATAATTATTTTGTTCTGTTCGATATGACACAAGTATATTAATAGAAGGTACAATATAGGAAAACCGCACGTCTGTTTGATTAAGAGCTGTTTACACAAGCATGCCGCGATTTCCTACTGTCGTACAATTCAGAGTACATACACTCAGAAACGTGAATAAATTGGGACAGGAAGGCAGACTGATTGTGACTATTGAAAGGCTAATCAACAACAGTTTGACTGTCAATTAAGGACCTTTAGTTAAGGATTTTTTCGGTGTTGAGATAATGGCATCGATTCTGATGTACTCTAAACTAAACTAACTTTGACAGCTCTAGAATTGTTGCCATCTTTCTCTCACATATTTAAATTAAGAGGCAGATAATTTTAGTCCTGTCAGATTGGTTTAGTTTAGTGAGTGGTACGACAGAATCGACGGCAATCTCTGTATCAAAACATTTGTAATGTTATTCTTGGGGCCATACGGCTAGCTGTTTTAAGCAATCCAGTTTAGGTGATAAAAAAGTTGCACGACCGCAAACCGTATCTGGGCGCGTTACAGTTCATGTTTGCGTAATTTTCCGAACAGCGCTGTTTTACGGTAATTTGAAAACGCGTAAGGAGTTGGGCGTAAGGCCCTTGCTTTGTCTTATATACCATGATTTTTTCTTAAGTTCAGTCATATTATATCTTCAAAAATATTGAAATGCGTGAGCGTGATAGTGAACGTCCTTTGTATGAAGCGTCGTAAAATCCATATTAGAACTCAGTCTGGGAATTAAAAAATTGCTGGCATATTTATGCTTCATGGCAATGACATCACAGTACAAAGTTCAGGAAGGCGTTGAATGTAAACAATTAATACCGACATAGCTAAATAGACCACAAACGATTATTATATTATATTGAAGCGATGCATGGACGTCTTCTATCAGTGCTTCAATGATGTTGAAGATATCTAACCTTCTACATCATTGAAGCACTGATAGATGCAATTTGATTTAAAAGAATTACCAGCGAGGACAGTAAATGTTACAGAATCTATATTTTGCTAACAAAGTTGTAAAAAAAAAAAACAATTAGCGAGGCACCCAAGGATTTATAAGTTACCAGATATTCTGCAACGACATGACTGACACTCGCTTTGCGGGAAAGGGATAGAGCATCCCTTCCTAATCCGATCAAAAACTTTGAAACGTTAATATCTCAGAACTTTATAAGCCGAATCAAAAAATTTCTTTAGCATACATATTACATTTATATTTTTCACTAAACCTGTTATTTTTATTACTGTTTATAGTATAACAAACGCACAAGGATAATAGGGTCAACGGTGTTTTCTCAGTTAATCAAGTTTTTTTTGCTGGTTGCTGCAATAACATAGTAAACATCCGAATGTTTTTAACGAATTGAAATTGTCCGAAACGTTTACTTTTAAAACTTCGCTGTTGTATATTAGCTACCATCTATTCATATTCATTTATTTTAGCATTCCACCATTGACCTATATGTACATATATATACATATATATACGTACCATTCCACAATGTTTTTTGGTTGTAGAAAAGTATTATAGTAACTATTATTATTGTGGACCCCGTCGGGCACAGCTTAATGATATGGAAGAGAGCTAAAATGCTGCGTTCAAAAACCTTGTAAAAGTGATAAGAAGTTACGGTTTTCATTTAGCTTTTTACAGCAGCTGTTAGACCTTAACGGTCTGTTATACCAATTTTGTCGGTTTTAAATCAATTTTATTCAGTTAAATTACAATATTTGAGCTGGAAAAAAATACATGTCACAGATACATCTTTGTTTGAGTTTAAACATTGGTTCAAAATTTGATAGAATAAAATTTTCTCGATAAAAAAAATCTGATGCAAAGCTGTTTTAGTTTATTTTTTTCGTTTTATGCTCTAATGAAAGCTCGTAACAACCTGGAAATTGCATGCAATGAGGCTTTGAACGATGATGACATCTTGGTGATTAAGAGTTGGAATTCAAACTGTCGCAATCACTGCGGTACAGGAATTTTAGAATTGGGGTCATTTGGTAACGTGATACTCCGACGGGTTAGATCGCCTTGAGATTTTATCAGCATCGTGATTTATTAAAATCTGTTATCTACGTTACCTCATTACTATAATTAAAGATTGATCAAGGTCACATTTAACTGTAACCTTGAAAGACGCGTGTCAAGTCCATGAGTTTGAAGTCCATGGCGTTTTTACTGTAGAGCTATTTGGAGTGGACAGGTACAATTAGGCGCAAGACACACTCATTAGACAGGGCTTCATATTGGGCGCTTTTTTTCAAAAGAATTTGATCTTTAGCTTTCTTTAATACGATACAAAATATGAAAAGGCCGTGAGCGTGACTCACATCCTCTGCTATCGCACAGCGCGTCTCATTATTTTTATCATATTAGAACAACACTATGGCCCATTGCTCAAAGCTGAGGCATCGCTCGCCGTGGCTTCAAATGTTCAAACGGACTATGGAAAAGATAGCACTTCCGGGTTTAAAGTTACAAATAGTTCACAAATAGTCGCGCCTCCGCTGCGACTCGACTGTGACTGCGACTATGTACAAATCTGAACTTATCGTAAACCGAAACGAATTCACTTTTCCACGGCTGCTTGTACGCCGCGGAGCCCACCCGAGTCCATTCAGGGTCAGCGTTGGGGCTTTGGTTGAAATTGCTTTGAAATATAGCGCACTTTCCGCGCCCCGTAGTTTTAGTGTGTGTTACGCCTAAAGCTTGCTTGCACGACCATATTCGTTATTTGAAACTATCGCAGTTTACTCATTAGTATCTCTGTGTAAAGAGTATCTAAACGTATTTTTTAAATGAGTTACGTATCACCGATACTTAGGTGTAAATCACACTTTAACCACATATCTACGACTAATATTACAATTCTATGTAACTATGTATGCACCTTTGTTTATTCCTCTACCTGTTTCTCATCTTTTCACGGCTAAACTGAAACGATCTTGATGATATCTGTATATATAATACTAGATGTTGCCAGCGAATTCGTACGCGAATAATTAATTAATCCATATAAATGTAATTTAGTTAAATTGTACAAGTATAAATTCGTCAAACGCGTAAAAAGAATGCTCGATCAGCCATTTTTTGAGACGTGACATATACCTAGACCATGCTAGTTGTTTTCGAGATGGGCCAGTGAGTTCATAAGTAGAGGTGAGTGGTATTTCGCTTTTATATATATGTATCAATATATCTAGATACGCTGTATATTGCTGAAGGTTATTGACCGCTTAATTAAGTTCAATGTGCAATTGTATGCTAATAAAAAAACGTATAGATCTCATGCTACGTAGAAAACTGACGTTGTTATTGCAAACATTGCGCAAGTATTCGTAATTCAAAACAGATGTAACGTACCTACTCATAATCGAGTAAGTTCATCCAACCATTGTGTCCAATAGAACGGTCAAAAGATGAGTGACCGCCTTTCTCAATTGGCAAAAGTATAAACAACTTGGCTGTCTTTCACGAGAACCGATAATATTAGATAATAATGAACGAGTTTTGTGACCGAGAACCGGTCGGCCTAGGTCAAGAGTAAACAACTGCGCTGCTACATTTAAGGTCATCGGCCATTACATTTGATCCACACACCAACCCGGATAAATGTAAAGCGTTCAATCGGCTTTTCACGCTAATATTACATATGGGAAACTGCGTACGTTTCATTGTCAGCCTGTATCAACCCACTGCTGGGTATAGGCCTCCTCTCCCTTGCGCCATTGATCCCTGTCTCGGGCTAATCTCATCCACGTAAGACCTGCGATGGGCCTGATGTCATCGACCCATCGGGCTGGTTGTCTGCCTACGGAACTTATCCGCTATTGGTAACCACTCTGTCAGGGCTCTACTCCACCTGCCGTCACCACGCCTAGCCACGTGCCCTGCCCAGCGCCACTTGAGTCGCATGATACGGTTTCCGACATCCGTGACTTTTGTCCTTCGACGGATTTCGGTATTTCGGACTCGGTCTCTCAAGCTGATACCCAACATTGCACGCTCCATTGCCCTCTGTGCGACTCTAATTTTATGCACAGCCTCTTTGGTTAGCGTCCATGTTTCGGCACCGTAAGTCATCGTGGGCAGGACACATTGGTTGTAAAACTTGGTCTTCAGACATTGTGGTATTTTTCGATCTCTGAGTACGTTTTCGAGTTTACCAAAAGCGGCCCAACCGTATATGTACGTTTGTTCCTACTCAACTCCATAACCACCTTGTTTTAAAATAAAGTGTGTCTCAGTTAGAGTGCATTTTTTTAATTTAGAAGATTTTTTTTTCGTGCATGTGGCACCTGTCACTTATGTTTATTCCAACTATTAAAAATGGAGCGCATACTAAACCACCTGCCACACCGAGCATGAAACAATCGACTTATTGCAGCAACGATTTTCAGAACACATTATCTCACGACATTCTGATGTCAACTGGCCACCAAGATCGTGCGATTTAACGCCATGCGATTTTTTTCTTTGGGTTTTGTGAAATCTCGGATTTATGCGAATAAACCAGAAACAATTCCTGAGCTCAAATCAGAGATCCAACGCGTCATCGATGAGATACAGCCACATCTGTGTAAAAGTCATGGAACATTTCATGAAAAGAGTAACGGCCTGTCATCAGAGCCGTGGGGGCCATTTGCTGGATATTTTATTCCATACTTAATCGGAACATGTCTTCTTTACAATCCAATAAAAATATCACAACTCTCTCATAACTTAAGTGTTTTTATTTTTAAATGGAAAAGTGCACTCTTGCTGAGACACCCTATAAATGCTACTTTTTATCCCGTATAAATAGGTGGTTCCTGTAAGATATCGGATTTAACCGAAGGGCGTAGCTAGTTTTATCTGAATAGTGTCAAACAAACATGAATAGTAATTGGTCACCGTTATTAGTCAATTAGGCGGCCTATACCTATAAACAATTGCATCACCAGAACAATGTCGCCTATACTAGTAAGTCTTTTGAGTACGTAAGTATTTTATTATTTTTTAACCGACTTCAAAAAGGAGGAGGTTATCAATTCGATTATGTTTTTTTTGTATGTTTGTTACGCGATTACTCCACCAATATAGAATTGTTTTTGATGATTCCTTTTTTATTAGGTTGGCCATAAATCATAGGTGGTCCCATATTCTTTTCACCGCTATTGATTCGGCGGTTTTTTAGATTCAGATTTCAGAGATAGCTCCGGCCGGTGAGCTTGGTCTATATAGGCGATGATCTTTATGAGCGCGGAATTATTGCAGCCTTCTTTGCAATGTCACACTAGCGTTCAATCAACATGGAACGTTGCATTGCATTCATTTGTGCAATATCAATAAAATACCTACTTCGATATTTTGATCTTAGCCTTATTTAATAAACCAACCAAGTGTGAGTCAGGCTCACGCACTAAAGGTTCCGTACCATTACAAAATACAAAAAGTAGTGCAAAAAAACAACATCACGCCCAGGCGGTCACCCATCCAAGTGCCGACCGCGCCCGAAGTTGCTAACTTGATGGTGAACAGAAATTGGTCACCAGAAATTTGCGTCAAGTTTGACGCTTGTACGTATTACCATTTTTACATTAGAGCAAATAAAAAATTGTAAAGGGGGTGTCCCTTTTAGATTTTATACACACACAGATGCACACGTTAACCTTATAACCTGTTTTTGCGTCGGGGGTAAAAATTTAGATATTTGAACACGAACTATTAATTGTACTAAGGCATATCTACCGTGAAAGAATGATCTAAGTAAAAAACATTTTAGAGACAAAGCAACTTTCGCATTTATTTGAACATTATGAACACTGTGAAGTGTGACGTCATCAGTTTGAGATTCACGATAGTTCCTGCGTCCAATACTTATGTAGGTACGTCTAGTTTATTTGATGTACAAGCCGCGATCAACGGTCATGTTTACTTTAGTAGGTATTCCCAGCTGTGGGCGGAACAGAGAAAACTGTTAAGTCATTATTCGTCATCGAGGAAATACCATTTTACCATAAAATGATGGACCGACCACTTTCATCATCATCATGTCATCATCAGCCAGAAGACGTCTACCGCTGAACATAGGCCTCCCCCTTTAACCACCACACTGAATGACAGACTGCCTTTTGTATCCACTGGATGCCCGCGACTCTTACAATGTCGTTGGTCCATCTAGTGGGAGGCCTCCCTACGCTGCGTCTTCCGGTTCGTGGTCTCCACTCCAGAACCTTCTTCCCCATCGGTTATCGGTTCTTCGAGCGATGTGGCCTGCCCATTACCACTTCAGCTTGCAAATTTTAACAGCTATGTCGGTGACTCTGGTTCTTTGGCGAATATCCACGTTCCGGATTTTATCGCGCAAAGAAACTCCGAGCATAGCTCTCTCCATTGCCCGCTGTGTGACTCTGAGTTTTTCCAAAAGTCCCTCGAATTAACGGGTTTCTAACAATTTTTTTTTTTTTTTTTTTTTAATCTGACCCCAATCTAAGCAAAGCTTGTCATATGGCTGCCAGAGACTGGTATACGTACATATATATTTTTAAATCATCATCATCATCATAATCAGCCTTTTAACAGTCCACTGCTGGACTTTTAACCTACCCCCGAAAGGGTGATTGGGCCATATCCACCACGCTGGCCCAGTGCGGGTTGGTGGATTCACATACGCCATTGAATTCCTTCTCCGTACGTATGCAGGTTTCCTCACAATGTTTTCCTTCACCGAAAAGCCAGTATTTTTAAATACATACTTAAATAGATATTAACACCCAGACATAGAACAAACACAAATGTTCATCACACAAATGTTTGTCCTAGATGGGAATCGAACCCACGCCCCCAAGCACAGAAGGTAGGTTCACTACCAACTGAGCCACCGGGGCAGTCAAAACATTTTGGGAGTATACTATGTTTATCTTCATGGTGCATACTACCGTGGTGCATTCTTGCCAAATTGCACCAAAATCGGTCCAGCCGTCAAGTGGTAATAAAGTAAAAACAGAAAGCTAGTCATTTTCGCATTTATACCAGTGTTATGACACTGATGACGCGGTCTATCACCAAAACTAATCGTTTCAAAGGCGTCTGTTACTGATAACGCAGGCATCTCGTCATCCATGATAAGACTCAGATTTCCGCATTAGTAAAGCGGACGCTAAATCACGATCCGTGCCTCGTTTGTTTATTGCTAGTCTGGTAGTAAAGTATAAGCGCGTTTTCACACGAGACGACACGACTGCACTACACGGAAAATTGAGGTGACGACACCGAGCGCCATTACACTTCTATGGACCTTTTTCTCTCTCAACGACACCGCACGTCGCGCGTTTTGCGAACGGCTTTTTGGTTATGTCGTCGGTGACGCTATCATAATCAGCCTTTTAACAGTCTTTTTTCAGGACTTTTAGCCTACCACCGAAAGGATGATTGGGCCATATGCACCACGCTGGCCCAGTGCGGATTGGTGGATTCACATACGCCATTGAATTCCTTCTCCGTACGTATGCAGGTTTCCTCACGATGTTTTCCTTCACCGAAAAGCCAGTGGTATGAAAATCCGTACATAAGCTCCAAAGAGCTCATTGGTACGGGCCCGGTGTTTGAACCCGCGACCTCACGCTTTCAAGCCTAGCGGTTTTCCAAATGGGCTACCACGGTGCCGCTATATCGTGACGATTTTTTTGCAGCGACGATATAGCGGCTGATTAAATTAGTATCAACTTGCTGACGATGCACCACACGATCACGACACGACACTTTATTTTGCACTCTCTTCCGTGCGTGGAAACTACTAGCCGCCACTGCCGTGCACTCCGTGCAGTACGGTGTCGTCCCTCGTGGAAAAACGTACAGGGGCCTTACGGCTAACTCTTAACGCAGGTTCGAATTAGCGCTGAAACAGCGGAGTTCGGAAAATCACGCGAACGTGTAACTTAACGCGCCGAGATACGGTTTACGGTCGCGCAACTTTTCTCATCACCTAAATAGGTAGCCCCAGGGGCCTTACGGCTACCTATTTTCCAACTGAGCGGATTTAACGTTAGTTTGGTGCCGCAATTGCAATTGTCCGTAACGCCCCAGGTCATTAATGGCGTCGATTCTGTCATACCACTCACTAAACCAAACCAATCTGACAGGACTAAAATTATCTGCCTCTCTTTTCATTTTAATATGTGAGAGAAGGATGACAACAATTTTAGAACTGTCAAATTTAGTTTAGTTTAGAGAACATCAGAATCGTCGCCATTATGTAACAGGACCGCAAAACGTGTCGTGCGGTGGCACGTGAGAAAACGCGCTAAGACTATTGATCGTGATATCTTATCAACTATTGCCATGATACAGCGGAACTATAACCATTGGCGATACGATAACGAATTTATTTAGGGTAGATATCAACGATTGCTATTTTTGTGACATTCTTATCTTAAGTTCGTGGGTGGCAATGGGTGGATGTATTGTAGATGATTCGCCACACGAATCAGTTGTTTTCGTTTGTATGTAAATATAGTAAATAGGAGGTTTCAAAAACAATATTAATTTACTGGGTTGCAACACTAGCAACTCAGCAGTAAATTTTCACACAACTTTGACACAGCAACCCTTGAAAGTATACCTTTTTTGGTATATTTGTTATACTAATAGTTGCACCTGATGAAGGAAATTCTATTAACTTAAAGAGTCCAAACTAAGAAGGGGTCTGACAGATCGTACGGCTAAGAGAACAGCTTGACTGTAGCTGCCTGAATGTTTAAAATTGTGAATCTTTTTGCTGTGATGTCTACAAGGTAGAATGTCGTTGGTTATGGGTTAGTTGTTACATTAGAGGGAAATATGATGCTCCATACATTATCATTACTTTACTTTGTTTGGGAAAGCATAACAGTATTGCTAATAGATTACGTGACCCAGAACACACTATCAGTATTATGGGGCCACTTTTCAGTTTACGGTATGTCCATAATTATGTTAAACATCAACGTAACTATACTATATTATATACTCTATTAGTTACTGCTACGCAAAATTTCGAAATGTTATAATATTTTTTTTGGCGGGAACTTGTAATTGGCCGTCAACTAATCGGTTTTTATTTTGTTAAAATTTTCTGGACCTTGGATTAAATTGTCCTTTAGTCGTAATATTAAACATGCTTACGTAGTATTAATAGCGTCAAACAAGTCATAGTCACAGTTAGAGTCAAGCAAAGTAAGTCACGGCCAAGTCAAACTCATGCCCCTGTAAAGTGGTGGAAATTTACACGAGGCTCATATGGAGTGTTGGAAACATTTTATTTATATACTGTTAGACTGTAAGTTTCCCTAAAAATGCAAAATAAAATATAGAAAAATAAATAAAGTTGATAGTCTATCTGATATTTTGTCGGATTCTGAGTTTATATCGGATATTTTACGGGAAGCGTGCATCGGATCTGTATGACCCCATTCCTTACTGTCCGTTTTCTATCGGACGGCCAGGCCAGGCAAAAAAGTGCAACACCGTTTCAGAGTTGATATTCCGAAAACTTTGTGTTTTCAGAATATTAACCTGCACTTTCGATTCCAGTGTTATTGTGCGAACTCTTGGACGGTGGAATGCGCTGCCTGATAGCTACAATCTGTGTATTTGTTTATTATAGGCAAGCGTGCTGTATCGTAGACTGCATCAACGCTTAACATTAGGCGAGATGACGGTCAAGCGAAAGCCTAATTGTTAAAAAAAAATCAGTAAGACTAGTAAGATAACTTTTTTTTTTTTTTAAATCTTGTAAGATAACAAAACAAAAAAAAGCGACTTCAAAATTTGTAATATGGGTAAGCAATTTCGGTTATGACAATATTAGGTTATCCAAGTAAACGAAATTTCTAGTTATTTTGATTTAAAAACCAAACTATTGAAACGATTTTGATGAAATTTTAAAATAAAGAAAGTATTTTCTAAATCGTTTCATAAATGACAGAGTTCTGATATAACAAAAAAATAAAAAGGAATTGACCCCTTCCTTTTTGAACTCATTTTAAAAGGCATATATTTCAAGTTTTCCAAAGATAAAAATGTGTGAAAATTAGGCGTTGTTATTACTGCCAAATGCATGTGACAATAAAACAGGAAAGGGCTGTTATTTTTTAGGCTCAATGATTTATTTATTGTGTGTGTAAATAAATACTTACATGAAATTATAGGCTAAACAAGTAGAAAGTATTTTGATAGTATTTAAATTGAATAAAAACCATTGAATAAGGTTGATTTAAACAAAGAACTTCTTGTGTTAGAGGCTTTAGAGGTTAAATTGCATGAAAATATTCGTTTCCACGTAAAGATAAAAGGTCTCGCGTTGCCCATTTCAGCTAAAATGAGCCGTCTTGTTTTCGCGCGTGATACTTCTCGTAAGCATCGGACCTTTATAGAAAAGGATCACTTATCGAATATTTGTAAATAAGTTACAAAGTAGTATTGTTATATTTATTTGTAGTCTATTGATTGTTTGTTTTTATTTGCATAGTTATTTACTTTTGTATTTTTTTAGTTAAGGCCAAAAAAATATATAATTCTTTTCCGTGCACGGTTGCCTGAAAGAGATCGCTTTTAGCGATAAGGCCGCCTGTTAAAAGCTTAGATAATGTTTTTTATTGTAATGTTTATGTTATCCTTGTTTGGTGGTATTTTAATAAGGCGTTATTGTATTGTATGTTACCGTGATTTCATATTTTTTGAAACTACCCTCACTTTAAGACTTAGTGATAACTTTGTAATTTGCTAACATTCACTAAGGCGACACTAGCTTACAATAATAATAAGATAAATTGTTACTTATCCACTAAGGGTGAGTAATAAAAAAAAATGGGGCGATATGGGGTGTTATGATGAAGAATCCAAGGTCTTACACATCACAACTACAAGAAAAGTTAACCTCCCATTGTGACATTAAAATTGGACTTATTAGGTTCCTTAATTAAGCATGACTTACCGAATGCCGCACTCCATGATAAAGAGAACAAGTCCATACAGCATACACCGCCATGCATATGCCCTCATAATGACCCGGAGTAGGCTCGGTTTGCGTTTAGCCCCCGCGCGGGCCACTTCCTCGTCCCATAGCCGCGCAAACTTGTCACCCAGAGGACCTGTAATATCATATTCCTTTAACATCTACAACTCACGGTTCAACCTACAATACTACAGGGTCCCTAGATTTAGGGCAAAGAATTCGATTCTGAACACTAACTAAAAAATAGACTATTTGGCGAGAATCATCATCATCAGCCAGAAGACGTCCACTGCTGAACATAGGCCTCCCCCTTTAACCTCCACACTGAACGACAGCCTGCCTTTTGCATCCACTGGATGCCCGCGACTCTCACAATGTCGTCGGTCCATCTAGTGGGAGGTCTCCCTACGCTGCGTCTTCCGGTTCGTGGTCTCCACTCCAGAACCTATCTTCCCCATCGGTTATCGGTTCTTCGAGCGATGTGGCCTGCCCATTGCCACTTCAACTTGCAAAAATTTTATCAGCTATGTCGGTGACTCTGGTTCTTTGGCGAATATCCACGTTTCGGATTTGGCGAGAATACTTAAATAAAATTAAATAATACAGTACTTGTATAAGAGATGATGATCAGCTGCTAGAGGTCAATGATCTAACCTGTGCCAGCGCTGAGACAACCACAGGAGTTATTACTTTAGTTTTTTATCATCTCATCCTGCTTGCTCCAACTTATTTACATCATACGCATGAGACGATAGGGAGTTACAGATTTTACATAATCCCACACAAAACATACACAATGGCATCGATTTTGATGTACTCTAAATTTGACAGCTCTAAAATTGTTGCCATCCTCCTCTCACATAATAAAATGAAAAGAGAGGCAGATAATTTTAGTCCTGTCAGATTGGTTTAATTTAGTGAGTGTGACAGAATCGACGCCATATGGCGTCGAATCTGTCATACCACTCACATTTATATATCAAACTAAGCAAAGCTTATACCTTGGCTGCCATAGACTTATATAAAAACATTTATATTTTTAATACATACTTAAATAGATATTAACACCTAGATATAGAATAAACACAAATACACATGTAATAGTGTTTGTCACATGAACGTTTGTCCTAGGTGGGAATCGAACCCACACCCCCAAGCGCAGGAGGCAGGTTCACTACCAACTGGGCCACCGAGGCAGTCCGGGATCATTACTATACATAAATCTGACATAAATGCATTAAATAAGAACTTAAAGACAGTGATGGATTAACTTACCAGATGCATGCTCGGGTAACGGCTCATAGAGATCTTCCTCCTCCATTTCTTTTTTCAAACCACTCCAGAACATTGGCAGTGTCCATCTATGACAACAAACCATTAAGTTTACCAGTTGAAACTACCATGACATAATATCATGGTGGATGACTGGTAGAAAATGTTTAGCAATAAGTCCACCATTTGCACATTTCTACATAATTTGTAAGTGTGCAATAAAGTATTAAATAAATATCATTAGGTACTAAAGTTATATATATGATTATTTACGGGATATTTACTGTGGTAAGCTTAAAACAGTGTATCATTAGGTACCTTTTTCTGGGATAAAAAGTGTTATAAACATCGCTTCCAAAAAAAAAACCTTCCAAATATTTCTATGCAAAAAATTACACTGTTCCATTCATTTGTTGCTATGTGAACAAGAAACAAAGTAATAAACTATTTGCATATATAACATACTAGCTGCACCCTGCAGGTTCACCCGCGTGTATAACTCCTTATATTGCCAGCTATCTGCCAGTAAAAGTTCTGTAAAAATAGGTCTAGCTGTTTTGGAGTCCATATGGAACAAATCACGCTTACAAATTCAAATTCAAAATTTATTAACTCTGTAGACATAATCCATGTTCTTAGAGCCGTCAGTTTTTACTATCATTATTTTCTAGCAATCGTTCATAATACAACATTAACATCTTAGGTAACCCTACCCACATTAAAATAATAAAACATGTCCTAGAGAATAAAGTATTAAAATTAAGATCTGCAATAGCATCGTCAAGATTAAAAATTTAACTATATTAACTAGCATTGTAGAATTCAATTAACATACACAAATTTATTAAGAAATAAGATTAAACATTCTTAAATATATTTTTATCAACACACATATTTTTACAACGTTGGCTTGATGAGCAAGCATTCTACAATTACTATGAATTCTAAAAAAAAATATGTTAATTTTACCTACTGTCCTACTAAGTAGTATTTTTAGTGATTTATTAAATATTGTGTTATTTATTATTTTTAATTTGACATGTAAACTGGCTTTATGAATAAAATGACTATTATGACTATGAACATAGATACACACTTCGCCTTTCGCCTTTTATATATAAAATGAGTACAGTATACTCTAAGCTAATGTTAGCATTAGCTTAGAGTATACTAACTTTAGTGACTTTAGAGTCACTTTCCTGTCAGCCTCCAAATTCTTGATCTTTCTTTGCAAGCAATCTAGGCGTTGCTCTATAATTCTTGCTACCTGCTGCTAACTCTAAAGTATTTTTTATATATCAAGTGTTATTTATTCCACACTAGAATTTACTATATAAATGTTATAGGTAATTAAAAAAACAACTTAAGACAGTTATTTGTATTTTGTAACCATTTTGAACCCTGCATAAAAATGTAGGTACTTTGGTAGTGTATATTTGGGCTCATTACATGGTCCTATTTTTTTTGTTCTGACAACTGTATATTGGATTAACATTCAATTGTAAAAAGCTATGTATATTTTTTTTATTAACTTTATTTAGATACATCTATGTTTGGCCACCAGCTCGTCTGGTAAGCGATCGTGCAGCCCAAGATGGAGCATGTCTATCTAGAAAAAATCTGTGTAGAATACATTTTCTTTTAGCGTTTCACTGCAGTACTGTGTATATCCACTAGCAGCTACAATCTTGCTTAACAATCAGAATGTACAGTTTCCACTAAACTTTTTTTATTCTAATTCACCTGTCTGAATTTCAAAAAACTTCAGCTGAGTAAAGCACAAGCTAGTCTAGCACAATCGTAAAAATTAAACAATGAAAAATATTCAATAGAATTAAGGCATGTTTTATGTTCCTCACATGAATAATGAGGGTAGGGTAATAAAATGTTTCATTGTCTCATAGTATGTAGTTAGAGAAAATGAAAACAAAAGATTACATCTTATGGTTAGTTCTTATAACTGAAAAACATTATTTAACTTGATCATGGTTACTTATGTACAAAATAAACCCCCATTCATTTACAAATACATATATAATTTTATACATAATTATATTTACAAAGGTGTTCCAACTCAACACTTGAGATCATTATCTATTATAGCGGGGTACTTACGAAAATGTTAAGGCAGACAAAGGATTCGCAGCCGCCCTCGGATGTGGAGGGCGACCTTTCTTTTTTAGGGACTCCATGGCACCTGAGACAAAAACTTTGAATTACAAGTTTATCACAAATCACAGTCTCTCTACATTCAGGAGAAGCACTACAAGCCTATTTCTATTATGGATTAAATTTTCTATAAATAAGTAGCCTAAGAAGTTCTTTTTTTATACGTACCGTAAGTCTCTGACGGTGGTTTATTTCTGAGAATTCAAGTTACACAAGAAACCACATCAACCACATGACAGGATAGGTTAAACGCCGGCCACTACCTGCCCCACAATCAATGGTTAATTCCACTTTAATGAAAATTTCGGCTACCTGCTTTTTTGTGTTTATAATACCATACAATTCTAATTACACAAGACACATTATAGAATTTGTGTTACAAAAATCTTGTAAATACGGTGGTCCTATAATTAATTACTCCAAATACGTCCACGTTCAATGTTATTTGAATGGTTACGACACGAATTTATAAACTTGTGGACTGTGGACATCCAACCAGCTTAAAATTTTAACGCGGACTGGGAGACTACTCTACTTCCAATAAATTCCAATTTCCAACCACTGTAAAAAGCGCTTTGCCTTGCCTTCCTTTTGTACTTTGAAATTTTTAAAGATTATAGCTTGACTTGACATGACATTACTATGACAGTCCTACATTGGCTGACTGTCACTGACAAGTCGGACAACTGGGGTGCGTTTACGGATGCCAGATAATTTTTCCCCAGATAAAAATTTAACTGGCGGGGGTTCGTTAAACGGAGTTAGCTTATGTCAAACTGATTGTCAAATTCAATTGACATCTACAAAATAGTAAATAGACCATGGATATAGAGTCTTTCAGTCTTAATTATGGTTATATCAAGTTACCTACACTTGAGCAAGTACACGAAAACTTAATGATTAATAATTCATCAATAATAAATATTAACACTCGAAAATTTAAGAAATTAATACAACGAGCCGACATGATTTTATTTCATGTTGGCGCCTCAACCTGCTCGTCGGCTGTCAATCTGACAGCAGACGAAAATTTAGCGACCTCAAAAGGTCGATAAAATATTATATTTCTCTATGATAAAATTTAATCTAGTCAGGCGAAAACTTATACAAGCGAACGCCCGTAAACGGGGCAGTTTAAATTTTAACCGCTGCCTTATTAAAGAAGTTTGATCGTGATCGAGATTGCATGCCGTCCCGTTCGCATCTATTTACTAGCACTACGTGCGTAAGTGAGATGGCATGCGATCACGATCACAATCCGAATCACGATAAGACATCTTTAATAAGGTGTCTGGTTTAATTTTTCATCTCGTGGAGTCAAATGGGTGTTTTTAGAGATGCGTTCCAAAACATACAATCTTTTGTCAAGTGAAATTCGTCGCATGAATTTTGGTTTCGGAACTGTAGTGCAAGTACCGTTCTTTATCGTACGTTAAATTCGATAAAATGCCATAGAATCGATCATAGACAGTACTGACCAAATGGCATTTTATCGAATTTGACAATCTCAACTGTCAAATTTGATGATCGTTAAAGAACGGTACTTGCACTGCTGGGCTTCTATATAATCAAAGTATAACCTCAAATATACGTTCCCGAATCCCGAAAAAACCTGCCGTTTTCAACAAAACCTTCGAATAACCTTTTTTTATTTGATGTGATGAAATTACCGTTTTTTTAGCGTACGGTAGTAACTACTGGACCGTATGCCGTACATTGTGCGATTTGAAGGCCTAATTACCGTACGAAACGGTAATTACCGTACTTTTGGCAACCCTGGTGAAAACTAGTAAAACGACTATTTTTACGTACACTTACAATTATTTAAAATTTTAAAAATCTAAAATCGTGACAAAAACGAACACAAGTGTAACTGTCATATTCTGTATCTGACAGCCGAGTGAAATTCAACCCCAATGTTTGCCGAGTGATTTGTTTCACCTTCCGGTCGAATTTTTACTCGCTCGAAGGCATTCCAAAACACCAGGGGAAAAATCCACGAGGTGTTTTGGAACCAGCATCGAGTGAATTTCACTCTCATCGGGTGAAATTCGTCTGTTTTGGAACGCAGACTTGGTATAAGTTTTAGTCTGGATAAGTGCCGTAAACGCACCCTTGATTTTGGCCTCGCACTTTTTGTGTATTTGCCAGTATCAAATATTAAAATTACGCGGTCGCGCCTTTGACTAAATATATAATCAAAGGGTCGCGCGCGTTACAAGCTTGGTTGTGTAGGAATACTCATGGTATAATAATATTCCGGCACTCCGCCTTGATCAAGGGAATACTCAGTTTGAAAATGTTGAGTAGAATTATGTGATGTTATTGTTAAGGTTATGTTTACCTATTATTGTTAAGGTTAGGTTGTTACCTGACTACATTAGTTTATTAGTCAAAACTATAAAGTTGTTATCTGGGGCTATGACCCTACAACTTACTCCTCAGTCATTGCGAAAAATTAACATGTGTTTATATAAAACAGTATTTTTATTGAAGAATGAAGATTAATTAGCTACTTTTTATGAAGCCAGCTGTTTGTATAAAATGTTATTTTTAAGACGATATAGAACTACGATGCTTGCCAGTGTTCTGTTCTTTTATATTGGTTGCATCTTCACCTATAGTATGACCAATTTGGAGTGTACCGAAGTCCAGGGTTCAAGCGTCAAAAACGAGCTTACCGATACCCTGAGCAAGTACGAATACGCAGTGTTGGTGATTAGCGGGCCTGATAATGAGGCTAAGAGAGATGCTATTCGAACAACTTGGGGTAAACTTTATAACAATATATTCACAGAAAATGGAGAAGTATTATACAAGTGGAATCATACTTGGATTGGTCAGTGGTCACATGATAATACTGTAAAATTTTACTTTGTACTCGGAACACAAGGCTTGAGTGACTCAGTGTTGGCTAAATTGACAACTGAGAACAGCAGAAGTAATGATATGTTGCTCTTGGACAGTTTTGAGGATAAATATGAAAATTTAGCACTAAAAATGCTGCATTCCTTGAAGTGGATCAGTACTAACATGAGAGGTCTGAAGTACCTGATAAAATGTGATGACGACTCATTTGTGAGAGTTGATTTGATTGTAAAAGATCTTGAGGCATATGCTCCGAGTATGAATGATCCTACTTTAAGTACATACATCAGCTTTAAGGTAAATAAGTAATTTTACAATAGCTGTAATAAAATAACTTAACATAGTAGATACGCTAAGCTTGCATTTGTACACAACTCTTGCTCAGAACCCCAAAACACAGGCTTCCTCGCGTAGTTTGGGGATCACTGTTAATCTGTACATGTACAAATATTTTTGGTAATAAAAAATATAAATATATTGTTAATTTCAAAGACACTATAGCAAGTTATGACATCAAGCCGCACGCGCGCCAAACAAATACTAACATACGCTTTGCGGGAAAGGGACAGAGCATCCCCTCTCAATCCCCGCCAACAACTTTAAATGCTTATCAGCTAATTTAAATTGTTTTTTCAGTATGTGTAATGTATTGAATTATATCCTTTGCTAAGCCTGTTATTTGTAATAAATGAAGCACCAGTATTTCTATGATTGCATTTCAGAAAAATCTGTCTTCCTACAAAGGCCTGTATTGGGGCTACTTCCACGGCAGAGCGAGAGTGTTTTCAACGGGTAAATGGAAGGATACAGACTGGTTCCTTTGTAACAACTACCTGCCGTATGCACTCGGAGGAGGATATGTCATTTCTCGCAGTATTGTCGACTATATTGCTAGAAATGCTGAATTTCTAAGGTAAAACTTTGCATACTCAGTTCCAAGTTTTTATAGCTCTATTTTATTTAAATCATGCATCTCACGGGTCTAGCCCGGACATTCAAGAGGCATTGGTTGGGCCGAAGCCAACAACAAGAGGCCCTTAATACAATAAAATTATGGGATGTGTGTGAATGGGAATTATGAAACTATTGCATAGTATAGAACTTAAAAAATCCTGGGCTATTGTGATGAATTCTTCATGGTAATTATGATCCTGGTCTATGGTATGAAATATGGTAAGTATGGTATGATGCTACTTAAAGAACACTTTTCTAATGAGACTTTTAGAAAAAAATACCAGCATACTGTATACACGCGGGCCGTCGCACAAAACCGGCTTTGCACGATTCAACGTACAAACAATACCTACGGGGAACGGACCGCTTCGTATTTAGTTCCTCGTTTAATTAATAATCTACCTTCAGATTTAAAAAAAAACATTTCTCCATATAATATTAAAACAAAATTAAAATCCTACTTTTTAACATTATGATGTAATTGCCTTGCTCGCTGCCAGTTGTGTACTAAGTTAGATATTATAACATTATTATATACTAAACCGGCGTAGACTTAAACTCCATTATGGCATTACTAATAAACCTTAGTGGTTTTTAAATGCTGTTTTACCCTATTTGTATACTTTTCTTGTTTTAAATAATAAATAAATGAAAAAAAAAAAAAAAAAAAAAAAAAAAAAAGTACAGCGCACGCCAATTATGCCCCATTTCAAGATTTTGGTTGGTGACGACTTGCCACCCACTCAATAGGCCCCCCCCCCATACAGGCTGCCTCATATTACCACTGAGGGGCAACATTGGCGTGGCTTAGGTTGTCGAGAGCCGCACTTTTACCAAGAGCTACTCGCAGCGTTATGCCCTTTAACACTTCCACCCTGGAGCTAAGGTTCTTAGCTATTGCGGTTTCCACAAGCTCCAATTATGATTGTATAAAGCAAAGGAAAAAAAATATCTTTGCTCTGCTCATCTGCTCATGGCCAAGCCGAACGCAGAAAAAATGCAATAAGCAGAAGAAAAAGTTGCAATGTAGTCGAGCCACTACTACCAGGCTACCAGCTAAAATGTTGCAATCAAAAAACAAACGTGTTCAGTATTGAATTTATTTTCATTTAACTTTATACAATATCCTGCAGCTGTCGGGGCCAATAAAAACTTGGACCCAGTGTACACCATGGATCTATATCCATTCATTTGACAAGCTGATATCCAATAAACAAAAAAGTAATTAGGCTCGGTTCCTAGATTCTTTTAAAATATTTTTTTGTGTAGACTGTGTGATACCAGTTATTTTTGAATATCAGTGTGATGACAAAGGGTGCGTTCCAAATCACATCAACATCCCCAACAACGCCAACAGAGCAATTTATTATAAACCAAAACATTCTTATTAGTTATCTTGGAGTGATTTTAAATATTTAAAATCACTCCGTTTCTGTCATAAATAAATATTTTTCTTTCTTTCTTTCTTTCAAAAAATACGCCCTTAGTCATCACACATCATCACTATAATTATAATAGCCAGACCGCATAACTGTGATGCTATGGACAAAACGACAATGGGGTTGCATGGTGGCGATCACAGGCGAATCCTGAGTTATGGGGTCGGCCTATTGTTAGGTTGTAGTACAAAAATGAACACTATGGTACTCATAAAATTAGCAGTAACAATAAACTTTACTTTGTATTGTTACAGTGTGTACAACTCCGAAGATGTGTCCATGGGTGTGTGGACAGCATCATTAGACTCTATCAACAGAGTTCACGACATCAGATTTGACACACAATGGAAGTCCCGGGGCTGTTCAAACCACATGCTCATCCGACATAAGCAAAGTCCACATGATATGTTTCAATTGTATAAAACCCTTGTGCGCTCACAAGGCGAAAAATTGTGCAACACTGAGATATCGGAAATGGAACCCTATATGTACAAGTGGAATGTTCTGCCAAGCAATTGCTGTACTTGAAATGCAGATGACATACTTGAATTTGATATCTACAACTTGAACTTTGTACTAATTTACAGATACTGTAAGAGCAAGTTTTAAATCACGCCAGCAGTGCTGAAAACCATCACTGCACGAAAAATTTTATTTTGTGGCGTGTTGTGTTCTAGTATGTGTTGACGTCGTTTAGAACGCACACTTGTCTAAAGAGGTTTATAATAGCAGACTTCCTGTAAACATTATGAGGTTTTCTAGAAATGATCAATTTTTTGGCAGAATCGAAATTCTTCTGAAACGTCTATTAAACCTAGTCCTAATGGGAATAGGATTGAATGTTTTGTATTTTAAACAACTCCAAAAAGGTTCTCATTTATCAAGCTATGTAGCTGCGCTCTCGGTTTCACTCGTGGGGATTACTCCTTATAACATCAGCTATCTGCCAGTGAAAGTCCCGTCAAAATCGGTCCAGCCGTTTCGGAGTCCAAAGGGAACATACATACATACATTGCCTTTTATATAATTATTGTTATATAGATGTATTAACATTCACAAAAAGAGCAGTCTAATGATTTTTTTTTATTGTATAAACTTTAACTCAAATGAGGTCCCACTTAAATTTGAAAAAAAAAAAAAAAACTAATCGTGTACAATAAGGGGGATGATATTATTTCCTTCCTTTGAATTTTACTCTGGTTTTTATTTAAACGCCTGTGGTTCAGGCAGTTTTTGTATTCATTGTGCATTGTAGTGTTTGCCAGATACATTTTATACCTGATAATTCTCATGAAACATATTATATTTATATTACACGGGAATTACTCACGTAAGATTAAGCCAGTCACTCCGACTATAGTTTCAACCGCGTAATTAGGCGGTTTTTTTCCGGCTTAATCTTACCTGAATAATTCCTGTGTAATATAAATAAAACCAAGTCAGTACCCTTAGTACAAGTTTTGATAGTATTCGAAAACTTTTTCGTTTTCGTATTGTTCCACACATTGCTGGGCTAAAAGGTATTCGAAAACTTTTTCGTATTAGAGTGAAGCAATCTATACCGCCGCTTACTACCGATTTTAGTTCCTCCAAGTTTCCGATAGAGGCGCTTTTTACTAAAATGTATGGAACAATACGTAAACGAAAAAAGTTTTCGTAAACTATCAAATCTGGGACTAAGCGTACTGTTTCTATAATAACACTCATGAAACATATTGATATTAAACAAACTATTGTACACTCAGTTCATTAAGATTCTAGTCAGCTGTGCATATACCAATTTTTATGTTTAGGTAAATAAAAATGAAACTTTTCTATAACAGTAAAACCGCTTTTATTTATAAACTTTGAACACATAATTATAATAATAATATATTCATCAAATAGCCAGGTTCAGACTGACCGAGCACGCCTCGCAGGCCAAAATCAGGTCCTAGATTTCTGCTGGGTTAACAAAGTTGCAGGGCTGGGACTCGATTTTTAAATCGCTCGTATGATTTCGCACGAAAATATGTGAAACGAAAAACAAACTTGATAGAAAGCAAATTCGAATGGTTCAAACCACTAGTTGATATGATTATTTTAAAAACGCGACTTTTGTTTTGGATTTCGTTCGAAAGTTAGTCATTTCCAATGATATTTTCGTGCGAAATGTCTACAAGCGATTAATAAATCGGGTCCCTGGCCTCGCGAGCGAAGTAAAAATGAAAGAGTATCGACACTTCGTCACACATGAGTTTTAGGCAATCACAACGTTTTAACATTCTGCACTTACCAACTGTTTTTACTTCCTATCAACCTGATCATGAATAAATAGATTATTGACGGAAAAACAAAATACTCGACTGCAAAATATAGCTTACTAGCTGCGCCCTGCGGTTTCACCGGCGTAGTGATGGTGATGATGATGAAAAGCCTATGTCACTCTCCGGCCCTTGAACTATACCATGCAAAAAAACAGGCCGATCCGTTGCTCTGTTGCTGCGTGAAAGAGGAACAAACAAACCAACAATCTGATCGCATTTATAATAGTATGATGACACTGATTATGAAGACGAATATAAGGACACTTTACACATCAAAATCGTTCAAGCCGTTTAGGCTATAGGAAGGTATTATAGAAATATTTAAAAAAATACAAACATACGTCCGACAAACATCCTCGTTTTTTTAAATAGAATAAATGAGAAATAATCGACGGCCTGCCGAATGAAGAGTGGTCACCCTCGCCTCTGAGTATTTTGTAGACACCTACAAAATACTCAGAGCATTGTCAGTGCGTTGCCTGCCTTTGAGGACTCTATTCACCATTTGTTTGAAGCAGTCCAAATTATAATTAGGAGGTAAAACCGAAGGTGGCAAGCCATTCCACAACTTTCAGGGCCCCGATTCTACTAAAGAAATTGTTTTAAAATTGTAATTGTTTCAATTTAATTTTTCAAATAATTGCCTCAAAATTGTCAGTTTTTTTATACTAAGTTATAATAATAGGTGGTAGTTTCTAGTATAAAAAAATGTCAGTCAATTGTCAATTTTGAGGCAATTATTTAAAAAATAAAATTGAAACAATTAAAATTAAAAAAAAATGTCTTTAGTAGAATCGGGGCCCAGGTATGTGGCAGAAACAATCGATTAAATCAAACAGAGCGTGATTTCCACGTAGGTATGTGTGTGTGTGCTTGTATTTTCTTACGTGAGTAATAAATATGCAATGAATGTGTTATGTTACCCCACCTCCGTCAAGAAATGGGAGGGCTTTTCGGTACTAACTCGAGTTTATGCCAGATGCTTAGCTATAATATATTTAGTTGCCTGGAAGATATCATTATCATCACCAGCCTGAAGACGTCCACTGCTGAACATGGGCATCCCCCTTTAACCTCCACACTGAACGAAAGCCTGCCTTTTGCATCCACTGGATACCAGCGACTCTTACAATGTCGCACAGCGCTCTCACAATGGAAGATATCGCCTATAGCGATATGGCAGCTGTTAAACTAGTTTAAAGTAATTTTTATATACCTTGTTTGTAATTTCCTGTGAACAATAAAGAATTTTCTATCTATAAATCTATGATAATCTAAAAGCGGAGGCAACCCAAGGCACGTACACAATGGATACATTGCCTCGCGAGGAACTCCGCCGGTCTGGACCTTGCAAATCGAGTGTCGTATTCACTAAGTACAAATGTCTCTAACTTTATCGTCAAAAATTAAAATCAGCAATTTACTTCCATGTTCTTGTGAATACAAAATATAGTTAAAAATATGACACAGATCAAAAGAGCTTGCAACTCAATCTGCTAGCGGTCGAATTAAAAAAAAAACAATAAAATAATCAAAGGTACAAATTAGGTATTAAATTAGTCCAGAATGACTGGCACCTATTATCACAATACATTAGAATTATTGAATAACAATTATAAATTACATGATCTAACTCTGACTTTTAGTTTTCATATTAATGTATGTCTGGTTGTTGGAGAATGTTGTCCTTGACAGCTCCTCTCGGAAGTATTTGATGGTTCTTTGGAGTCCATCTTGCAGAGATACCTGAAATATTAAGAGGTTTCTTAGGGGCGCCTAAACGTGCGATTAGTTCCTAATGGACCATCCACCTAGGTGGTCATTTAGGAACACTTGTTCCTAACAGACCACCTGGGCCCCGATTCTACTAAAGAAATTGTTTTTAAATTGTAATTGTTTCAATTTTATTTTTAAATAACTGCCACATTTTTTTTAATACTAAGTTATAATATCAAGTGGTGGTATTTTTCTAGTATAAAAAAAAACTAATTAAAACTCAGTTTTGAGGCAATTATTTAAAAAATAAAATTGAAACAATTACAATCTAAAAACAATTTCTTTAGTAGAATCGGGGGCCAGTTGTTCACCTGGGTGGTCGGTTAGGAAAACATGTTCCTAACAGACCACCGATTGTTCACCTGGGTGGTCGGTTAGGAAAAATTGTTCCTAACAGATCACCAGTTGTTCACCTGGGTAGTCGGTTAGGAAAACTTGTTCCTAACAGACCACCAGTTGGTCACCTGGGTGGTCGGTTAGGAAAACTTGTTCCTAACATACCACCAGTTGTTCACCTGGGTGGTCGGTTAGGAAAACTTGTGTGCAACTTGTGTTTTTTCGCGATTTCAGGGTTGGTCCCATAGTAAAAGTTGTTCATAATGATGAGTACAATTACCTTCTTTTGGCTTCGAGAGTGTTACCCTTACACCCTGTATATGCGAGGAAGCTGAGCAGTATTATGGTCTGTCAAATTTAGGATGATAATTTTGACAGGTCACGCTCGTGAAGTTTCGTATTTTTTCCGGTAAAATGTACTACCAATAATGTCGTACTTCATTGATGGGTACCGCCCACTTAGTGAAGTGCCATGCATAATGAACAACCACAAAACATCGAAACTCAGTTTTGAGATAAATTAAATCAAACAATAAAAAAATCATACATAGATAACTATATTTTTTTTGAATAATATTAAAGTTATGTCCAATTATCTATCGCAAAATTGCTTATTTGTAAAAAAAAATACTTACCTAATGAATGATAATTTTTTTAGCATTACCATGCAACTATCGAATTCCAAGTTCTATGATAATAATATCTTGATATAATAATTAAGAAGTGCAGCTTTTTTTTTATATTAGATAGGCTTGCGTTTGGCCGGCATCTCGCCTGATATTCAGCGACGATGCGGTCTACGATGGAGCTTACTTTAGGTTTCCAATTTAAATGTGTTTCAGCTACGGTGATATCGGGCCGCCTCCTCTGAGGGTCGTCTTCAACGGCCGCGCCGGTCGACACCATGCTGCGACAACCGGGGACTAGATTCTTTATAATTACTGCAAACTCTGAAATACAATAAAATACATCACATCATCACCATAATAATTGCAAATGCAAATGCGATGTGACCTCAGATCAGACAATGAAGAGAGATATGCTTTAATACACTTATCGTT
The DNA here is from genome assembly GCA_932305915.1 of Agriopis marginaria. Taxonomy (NCBI): domain Eukaryota; kingdom Metazoa; phylum Arthropoda; class Insecta; order Lepidoptera; family Geometridae; genus Agriopis; species Agriopis marginaria. Next base: position 11,013,850 of record OW029918.1, read on the forward strand.
GTGTGCAAATGTCTCCGTGTTTCACACATTTTTTCACTATACAGGAAACTGGAAAAACGGAAAAACGAAGTACTAAACGGATTTGGTAAGGAGGTAGCTGTACCTTATATCATTATACGGGTTAATACAAAGGCCACATTTTATCCCGGACAAAATATACGGTTCTTATGGGTGAGCAGGGAAACTGCGGAGCGCAGCTAGTATTTATATATATATATATTTAAAAAAAAACTTTTTAAGAACGCCTTACTTCAAAGCTTTTAAAATCCACTTTTTCAAACCAATCCTTATTCATCTGAGAATAGAGAGAGAGTAAATACGATCGCGCTATCCTGCTTGCGCCATGCTCGCGTCGCATAAAACGAAGATTTATTATTACAGACTTTAATAGCACATACATTCGACATTTAAGACTTTTACTAGCGCCTGACTTTTGCCTGGCGCACTCCGCACATTAGGTATGAAGCTACAAGTACGTGGCGGGACCCGTCTAAACGAAACTGCCGCGTGATAGACATAGATTACGCAACAAGAGTTACGCGATAGATAGAGAGGCAACCTCTAGATTAATATAGTTGTAAATAGCGCTCGCACGTCCTGAATTGCATTTTATTGTGTAGCACCAAGAGTCGCTACTTATTTAAATATTTTTACGGAGTGAGTCTTTTGCACTTGTACTATTGTCTTCTGTGCTAGTAGGTCGTTTCGCCTTTGCGGTGTTCTTCGATGAAAGGTATTTTAAAATTAGGATGTTCTAATGGTCGGCCATTTTGCTAGATTGTCCTTATAATACGGAGCGCAATTGTCGCGCGCGTTTGCATTATTGACGTTGAAGAAAATAACACATAGCATCTAAAATATTACCTTCTATGGTATGTTCCACAGGGTTTCCAATATTAACAGGCAGAGAGTAACTGGACGCCATGAGTGCCAGCAGCCCGTCCACGAGGTCTGACACGTAGCAGAACGAACGCGTCTGTTTCCCGTTGCCGTACAACTGAAAACGTAAACATACCAATTAAAATTAAGCTTAAAAAATATTTTTTTATGGAAATGATTAAAATAAAATAAATATTTCGGGACATTTTTTGCACACACGGCAATGCCAATATAACCACTTGACTGCTCATCCTTTACCCCGCATAAGCCAAAGGTTGTGTCAACCTAAACTATTTCGAGCGGGCCAATCCTAGGCGCGAATTGAATCAGTGACTTTTGATTCTCCAATTACAAGCGTCAAATATACATACATAGATAGTTTTAAATATATACTTAAATATTAACAACCAGATATAGAACAAACACAAATGTTCATCACATAAATGTTTGTAATAAATAAAGCCTAGGAGGTAATAGAACCCACGCCCCCAAGCTCAGAAGGTAGGTTTGTATGTATTACAGTTATACAGGGTTACGCATATAGACCGTACTAAGCCGAACGGAGGTCATTGTACTCATCATACGAAAAAATATCTCTCTGTTCTATAGATAGTATTTTTTTTTCTCGTGATCATGGTTGGTTTGTCCCATAGTTTTTTCCACTTTTATCGTGCGAACTGCCAGTCTGTGAAATGCGCTGCCTGAATGGGTGTTCTTCGATAGTTACAATCTGGGTGCCTTTAAATCAAGAGTGAATCGGCTTCTTCTTGGCAAGCGTGCTCCATCGCTTAACATCAAGCGAGTTGGCGGCCAAACGCAAGCCTATAACTAAAAATTAAAAAATAAGTTGTTCATAATGAGAACAATGAACTCCTTTCTATATAACTATTATTCGTTTTATGGAACATGTCTTTGATAATGTGCCTTTATTAACTAATCAAAATACAAGATAACACTACAAAAACAGGTAGACTGCCCAAGTGCCCATAGACCGTTAAAGATCTAATGACAATGAGACAAAATAGTACATATAGATCGTTATCCGACCGTTAATATTTAACCGTTGATCCTTTGTTAGCTTTTCTAACATAAATTAATACGACACTCGTAGTTTGTGGTAAGCCAGAAGAGGCCGCGCGCGGTGTCCTTGTAAAAGACCGCTGAGTGCGGTTGAAACTATATAGTATGAGTATAGTAATTAATGTAAAGTAATAAATTGCAGCACATACAATAATAGTTTTTTTATTGCGTTTTTTACTATTTACTGCAACTGTCAGCGATCATCCGATAGCGAACCGACTATATACAGGGTTATTGATAATTAGCTCGTAACCTCACGCAAGCAGCTTCCCTACATCACAGGTAACAACTTAATCCATGACATGATGTTGGTCCCATGACTTTTAATAGTTCTCTTTTTTAGGGTTCCGTTCCAAAGGGTAAAATCGAGACCATATTACTAAGCCTACGATGTCTGTCTGTCTCTCCGTCCGTCCTACCTATTAACGGCTGTATCTTTCGAACTGTAATAGACAGCCAGTTGAAATTTTCACAGAATATGTAGCGTTACGACGGATTAACTAACAAATAATAAAAAGTCATAAAGTAAAAACGAAAGGAGGGTAACAACAACATACAACACTCTCTGGCAGCCATATTACAAGCTTTGCTTAGTTTAGGGGCTTTAGGGCCAATGACCACGTGTGCGAAAAATGTCCTGAATAAGCCCGAAAATCAATACCCTCCTTTTTGGGCAGTCGGGTAAAACAGTCAAAATTAGGTACTTGATTTTTACTGAGCAAAACCTCATCTGTCCTAGTTATTAATTTAAACTAAATTGATAATAATCAGGTTTCAAGTATAATTTAACAAGTACATGATAATAAAAGTTTATATCATTCTACTCCATTATCTTAGCGGCACAATGACTTAGATATTGACAATTATCCATTGTAATTGCATCAGTTCAATCAATATAATGCAATAAATCGCGCCTCATATTTCTAGGAATTATATCAATCGTGTCGGGTTTACTTTGCTAATTGAAAATATTTACCGATGTAAGGAGTCATCAATACGACTGTATGTTTTATTTAAATGTTTTTTACGCGATTAATCCGCTAATTATGAATTGATTTTGATTTTTTTTTTGTTTGGTAGGTCATAAGAGGTGGTCCCATATAAATGTTATCAAAATTGATTTAGCGCTTTTTGAAAAATCCAACAAAGACCATACATAAATGACGTTTTGGTTTGTGGTTCAAAAGTTTTGATGAGGACTTTTGAATCTCTTTTTTAACTATGTAGTAGTATAGTCTTGAAGTCGATTTTTTTTTCCCAATTTTTTTTTTATTTTTTTTGGACCGACGACATTGTGAGAGTCGCTGGCAAAATGCAAAAGGCAGGCTGTCGTTCAGAGTGGAGGTTAAATGGGAGGCCTATGTTCAGCAGTGGACGTCTTCTGACTGACGATGATGATGATGAAAATATCCACATATCATAGCTGTGAAAATAGCACACTGTGCGTTTTACACGTTCTTTACGCCTTCTTTTTTTGCAATTTGTGGAATGAGCGACATTTCCGAGTAACTATAACACGGAGTTCTTCAAAAAGGCTGTTAATAGTCTTTAAGGGTCAGCAACGTATCTGTGATGCCCCTGGTATTACAGTAATAGGTGATCGCTTACCATCAGGCGGCCCGTTAGTTTGGTTGCCCGATATCCAATTATGGCTTTTTTTTTTAAACCTGTAAAGTAGTTAATTGAATCAGGCGTTACTTTGCGGAACGCCTGTTTTTTTAAATGTAATTAATATTTTATGTCAGGTTAGGTTTAAATTAAATAGTATCAGAAATATCTATAGAGAAAAATAATTTATCCCAAAATCCATATTGTACTCGAAACGACGTAGAAGCAGAATTACACTAGAGAGAGAGACCTGCGGCCTTATTATAGAAGTTTGATTGTGATCGAGATTGCATGCCGTCCCGTTCGCATCTACTAGTTAGTAGATGCGAACGCACCACGTGCGTAAGTGAGATGGCACGCGATCACGATCATAATCCGAATCACGATACTCGTCATTATGAACCACTTTTAGTATGGGACCAACCATGAAATCGCGAAAAAAATATCTCTGTTCCATACATTTTGTCGAGTGTCAATGACCGTTTTCTATAGAACAGCTGATATATTTTTCGCGATTTCAGGGCTGGTCCCATAGTAAAATTTGTTCATAATGATGAGTACAATTACCTTCTTTTGGCTTCGAGAGTGTTCCCCTTACACCCCGTATAATAAGGCATGTGTAAAATATTATCACTTACAGTAATAGTCAAATTCTGCAGTGCTTGCATGATAAAATTCGACACGACCCGTCCGTCTGAAACATGCATCCGCGGGCCGTACGTGTTGAATATCCTCGCGACTCGCACCGATACGTTCTCTTGTTTAGCGTAAGAATACGCGAGCGTTTCGGCGACTCTCTTGCCTTCGTCGTAGCACGCCCGCGGCCCTGAAACGTGTGTTACACTAATTACAAATGGTAATTAATGTTATTGTTTCAATTGATTTTTGACGTGTGAAGGTCGGCAGCTGTTGAACGACTGGTGTTAAAAATGTTTTATGTAATTTTTTTGTAAGTTTCTATCATGGTTGCCAGTTTCAATTTTCTCCAAATTCAATACGTTTTTACCCAAAAAAAAAAAAGGTTTGGACTAAATACAGAATGATAATGTTATATTTCTTTGGAGGTTTGGGGTACATAGAGCGCCGATTGAAAATCTTATAGATAAAAATCATTAGAAGACAAAATATAAATTCGAGTAATATCATAGCGACAGAGTTCAAATTTGTTTATCACCACAGGAACAATGCAAAGTACTGAGTGCTATGTTTTTAAGAAAAAATCTTTTATCATATTTAAAAACAAAAATCCAACCAGATTATTTTCCCCCAAAGCCATTACAAAGGAATTGTATCTCGATGCCCTAAGCCAATTTTTTTTTCAAAATTTCGCATAACATCATGTTTTTCCCCAAAATCGCGAGAAAACTCCCCATTTTGGCCTTTGTGACAGATTTTCAGTATATCAGAAAGTTTTTTTTACAAACAAAATTTCAGAAGATTGGAGATACAGAAAGAGTTGGTTAAAACAACTTTATATCACATTCAGCATGTTTGTTTGTGTTTTTATTTCCATAATATCTTTGGGTCACACTGGACAAAAATCAACAGGAGATAGCCATACATTGTTTGCGTTTTATATTTACAATAGTAACTTTCAGTATTTGTTACCTTTTCAACGGTTCGTAACTTTTCGTAAGAGGCTGTACCAATCTTGACGAAATTTGACATGAAAATAGTGTACAAAGAAAAACAAAGATTAATTAGGACATAAATAAAAATAAAGCTACCTATAGGATTCACATGGCCCCAATAGGACTCTGGTTGTGGGTGCACCATAGGATCACCATAAACTTCTGATGTGCTAGCTATTAAAATTTTCGCACCAACTCTTCGGGCGAGACCTGCAAGAAAAAACTTCACAGTAAGATGAGCTGAACCAGGACTTGATTGACTATTAACCGAATGCGGAGTACAATTGAAGTTTACAGAGCGCAGAGAGCACAAACATAAAGAAAATACCTAATAAACAGATGGTAATAATCCAATGGCCCGGTGCAACCGGTTCCAAGTATTTTACAACATTTTGTTCTGAGTAACATTTATTTATGTATATACTAGCGACCCGCCCGCCCGGCTTCGCACGGGTGTAATTTACGTGCGAAGCCAGGGCAGGTCACTATTTATATATATAAACCTTCCTTGAAAATGTATCTAACTGATGGTGAAAACCGCATCAAAATCCGTTGCGTGGTTTAGGAGGAGTTAGCAGCCATACAGACATACAGACGCGGAATGCGACTTCTATTTATACTATGTAGAGATTTATTTATTGATGCTCTAAGCAAGCCACAAGTATGTATCAATTCGGTTACGACAGTAAGTTAATTCTAGTTTAGCCTGTCATGAAAATCGAAGTTATGTAGTAGTGGTAGGACTTTTGCAAAGCATGTCTGGGGATATACTGAACATACACATCAGCCATTAAATGTCCACTGCTGAACAAGGCTTCCCTCTTAGAGTGGGGTGTTGCCATAATCCCCACGCTTGACAGGCGGCTTGGGGATCGCAGTACGTTCACCGTGTACTAATAGGAAGCCATCTTCCGGTGGTTCTGGGCGCAGTTTTAGGACATAACCGGGTCCATACAACATACTGAACATAAATGCCCGCCAAGCAGTAGTCTGGCAACATTACTGTTTCGGATTGAAGGACCATGTTTTTAGTATAATTACAGGGTGTTATGAGAATTAACACCTTTATGTCATGATCATATGATCATATCATATGCTTTAATTCCACATTTATTGTGCGAACTGCTAGTCTGTGGAATTCGTTGCCTGAATGGGTTTTCCCCGTCAGTTACAATCTGGGTGTCTTCAAGTCGAGAGTGAATCGGTTTCTTCTAGGCAAGCGTGCTCTATCGTGGACCGCATCGTCGCTTGGCATCAGGCGAGATGGAGACCAAGCGCAAGCTTATCTACTACAAAAAATAAAATGTCATTATCCGGATAACGCGCGCAGTGCGTTGCCGCCGTGCAGTTGAACTGGCCGGCTATTCCGATGCATGTGATATTATTTCTGTTCCCATCGCACTTATAATCTAAATCAGAGTGAGAGTGACAAAACTATGCAGGTCCTGAACCCAGCTGTTATGGGCAAGCATGTCGCTTACCATCAGGCGAGTGGCGTGCTTTTCTCGTCACTCGTTTACATTTTTTTACATAACATTAGGCACTGATTTAATATGCATACATACCTAACATATTAATAGTTCCTAAAGTATTTGTTTTGATAGTCTTAACTGGGTTTTTCATATAATGCGGTGGGCTTGCAGGACTAGCTAAATGGTATATTTCATCTGCCTGAAAGTACGAGAAAATAAACATTACTGCATTAACTTATAGTAAGTAGCTACTTTTTCAGTTTATAATTAACTAGCTGAGTCCCGCGGTGTTACCTACGATTTCCCAGTTTCACTGCGTTTCTGGGGAGATATATTTAAACAAAAGACATGATAACAAACATACACCCTAACACACACCCTTCTTACCCTAAATGAATATACGTTTTCCGTTCTGTCGTGTATAAAAAAACAGTACAGAAACACGTAATAAGTGCATTTGCGCATCCTGGAAATAACAATAACATTTCACCAGTTCGACCAGCGTGTGTTGCCAGTGATGAAACGTGGTCTCTTACTATGGGTCTTATAAGCAAGCTCAAAGTAGCTACGACCTATGGAGAGGGATAAGCTCGGGGTCTCTACGAGATGAAAAATGAGAAGATTTGTGGTGGAACGAAAGTTACCGACATAGCCTACCGGATTAGCAAGTATTTTTTTTTTTTCATATATATACATTATTAATCTAAATTAGTACCTAAACTAAGCTGTTTGTATCGATACTAAGATTCACTAATACGCACTGACATAATAATACTTAGAAATAAGTACTTAGGTACCTGTATTACAATTTCACAAGCAAGCACCTGTTCATTTGAAGTGGCAGTAAGCAAGACACATAGCACGCAGAACAGATGGCCAATGGGGCCAAAAGGTTCTCGAATGGAGAACCCGGACCAGTAAGCACAGCGTAGGGCGTCCACCCATATAATGAACAGATGACCTAAAAATACTGCAGGGAAACTCTGGATGCAGGCCGCTTCCAACCGGCGCTTTTGGATATCGATGGGGGGAGGCCTATGTCCAGCAGTGGACGTCCTGTGGCTAAAATGATGACGATGATGATGAATAACGTTTCTCACTCGTAGCTACCCATTAGGATTCCCTGTGTCGGGGATGCAATGGAATTATTGACACATACAAAGACATGGACAACTGACATCCAGATCCAGAGCAGATCAATTAAATTCTTCATTCAAACATCTGCCCAGCCGGGATGCGAACCTGGGACCCCTTGCTTGCTGCCTGACATGCAACCACTGAGTCAAACCGATCATCAATAGCCATCACACATCAATAATACATATTTACGCATGTATTTCAATTTGCATATATCAGGGCCCCGATTCTACTAAACCAATTGTTTTCATTTTTAAATAATTGCCTCAAAATTGACAGTTTTTATTTTTTTTTATACTAGAAAAATACCATTACCTAATATTATAACTTAGTATAAAAAAACTGTCAATTTTGAGGCAATTATTTAAACAATTACAATTTAAAAACAATTGGTTTAGTGGAATCGGGCCCAGGGGCCTTACGGACAACTGCGGCACCTTATCCGCTCAGTTGGAAAATCACGCGACCGCAAACCGTATCTGGGCGCGATAAGGTTCACGTTCGCGTGATTTTCCAACTGAGCGGATTAGGTGCCGCAATAGCAGTTGTCCGTAAGGCCACATGTCTCTATTTTGTCAATCGATAATATAATAGAAATAAATAGGTACCTAAGAATGTTATCAAGGCTTTCATTATACTAAAGTACTAAACACTTCATTATAAAGTTAACCTTTATGCCATATGATAAGATAATAATGATTAGGCCTAACCTTAATAAAAATGAAATGTTATTCGTTGGTAAGAGCATCAATTGCGAACGGCTGGACTAATTTGGCTATTTTTTTTCTAAATATTTGTAATAGTCCAAATTAGGTTTTGACGGTAAGAAAAATATTAAAAGTTTACCATATCAAAAAAAAATCTGACCGTCTTTTTTTACTAACACAGATTTATTAAAGTTTTGACAGGACAACTTCTATCAGGTTAGCTAGTTAATAAAAGCGAAATACCACTGACTGACTCATAGCAAAATCTCCAAAACTACCAGAGCTCTGAAGCTAAAATTTGGTAGGTAAATTCCTTATGAGGTGTAGAGGTCCACTAGGAATTAGCAAAGCAGCTGAATTAAGGGGGCAAAAGGGAATTGGAAAGTATAAATGAAAGTTTATGCATATGAAGTCGCGGGCCACCGCTAGTACTAGTAATATTTGTAACCTAAGATTACGAACCAACTTTGTACAATATTTTCGCATGTGACATAAACGAAGGCCTAATAAATGAGAATATACATATTATTGAAATCTATTAAAATCAAATAAAATCGAACCTCTAAATATTAAGAACTATTTGCCGTTTGATAAAAGTTTAAGAATGCTGCTACAATATCGAAGCAAAATTGGCAACACGATTATCAAACACAAAAATGTTAATATGGGCTTTATTTCATAGGCTCTAATGGTTTTATTGGATCATGTAAATATAACGTAGACGCACTATGTTGCATTGGTGTTGTAATTTTAGTAGTTGCAGTACAACAGATACAAACCTCAACATACAGTGGGCTGACTATGTCATGATGAATCATCTCAAAGTTGCGGTGGCCGAACCAATGTTCCACATTGCGCTTTCGGCCAGTGTAGAAGTTATCTACAATAATAACCTCATGTCCTTGCATCATCAGGACATCTACGAGGTGGGAGCCAACAAATCCTGCGCCTCCTGTCACCTGAAAATAGTAAAAGATCTGTTTTAAACTATCACGGTTGTTCACTAAAGTTATATGATTATTTACGGGAATATCCTGTGAGTAATCATATAACTTTAGTAAAAGATCTATACAGGGTTATAAGGAAAGGGTATGCTAAGCCGAAAGGGGTTTGTTATACTCATCATTATGAACTATTTTTAATTTGGATGGGACTAACTCAGAAATCGTTTAAAAACGATGAACGAAACGAAAACGAAAGTGAAACAGCTGTTCCATAGAAAATGGTTATTCATTCTTGACAAAATATATGGAACAGCTTTTTGAATGAAATGCTGAAATTTGATGCTGAACACCTTTCTGCTAAGCATACCCTTTCCTTATAACCCTGTATAAACAGACAACATTGTGAAACATTGCGCCATGGTACATAATTATAAAAAAAAAAAGTTTAAAGTATTTTGTCTTTATGTCAATGATTTATTAATGATCTTGTTTGTTTTCACTTTATTTGATATGCAGCTTGGCAAGATGCCCCCAGAATATTGAGGTAAACATGAAAAATTTGTTATTGCGCGCATGTGAGCACTCATAATTATTAATAAAAGTTAAATGGAGTAGCACTTATTTATTTCTGTATGCTTCAATTATGTCACAAACTCACTCAATATTTTTTCCTGTTATTTAATTGTAAAATTCATTTAATAAACCTTACTGTTGTTATAATTATCTGTCTATATATTTCAAGTTTTAGTAATAGCATTTTTTTTATATAGTATTTAATTTTATAAATAGTCAGCTGAGATTTAACTAATATTATGTACTTATAATCGTATACAGGTTCTCAAAATACAGGCTGTGGCTAGTGTAAGAATCGTAAGATAATTCAATCAAGGCCACAAAATCTCTGTTTACACATTTTTCTGTAAATATTTTAGTGTTTATGCAGTAACATAATATTTTTCATTATTTTTTCTATCAAGTTATTATTCAGTAGTAAACTTTTTTTTTCTAAATTGAGTAGGTTTTAACGCATTTTATTCTAGTGGGATGCCTTACATCAAATATAATAAAAAAATAAAATTCACTGCAATTCACAACCTAAACTGCTAGTCCTAGAAGCATGAAATTTTGCAAAAGTGTTCCTTATAAATATAACGAAAATAAGCATTAGAGATTAGCAAAGATTTATGTTTTTTTATAGAAACATGGAAGTTGATACTTATTGTTAAGTCAGCTTTATAAGCTTTTTGAGAAGTTCATCCCCTCAAGAATTGAATAGGGGATGACAGTTTGTGATAATGATAAGAGCTTATTGTTATTCTTTATGGTCCGATATCCCATGGGCACACACGTCGTGAGAAAACTCGAAGAAACATGTAAAAAATTTACAAAAAATAAATAAAGTTGTAGTGGCAATGGGCAGGCCACATCGCTCAAAGAATCGATAACCGATGTGGAAGAAAGGTTCATGAGTGGAGACCACGAACCGGAAGACGCAGCGTAGGTAGGCCTCCCACTAGATGGACCAACAACATTGTGAGAGTCGCTGGCATGCAGTAGATGCAAAAGTCAGGCTGTCGTTCAGTGTGGAGGTTAATGGGGGAGGACTGTTTTTTTTTTTACATAGGTCTAGGCTAACATTTGACCACGATCTCGCCTGATGGAAAGCGATGATGCGGTCGAATATGAAGCACGTTTGCCAAGTAATAACCCATTAACCCTAGACTTCAACACTTCAAGATTGTAATTCTGCGGAAACACAGACAGGGGCAAGGTGTTCCATTGTTTTGCTGTTCTAATTAAGGAGTCAAAAGTCTGTTCAGCAGTGGACGTCTTCTGGCTGATGATGATGATGATGATGATGACACACCTTGTGTTCTCATAAATTCCTCTACAGATGTCAGCAACATGCTGTGCATGTTCTATGTTCATAAATAAACTGTATAGATAGTTGTACACACTTTCGTTAAATGCCATTGAACTTACCAATATTCTCTTTCTCTCTTTATAGCCCAAAAACTCAACATCAGGATATTTTTCTGGTACACGGCCCTCTAGAATTGCAATCTTTTTTTCTAACTCCTCTATTCTGAATTTCGCTTCTTGAAGCTCACGCTTTGTACTATCTTGGTTTTCCATCTTATTTATATGAGCATACTCTTCTTTGTTGTTATAAGTTCTATAGGTTATGTCTTGGAAATCATCTGCTATTATTGGGTGATATTTCCTTGACTTATTATTATTGACGTCTCTTGACAATATCAGATATATTAAGATCACTGCAATCATAAAAGAGGTAGATAATAGAAAAAAAGGAAAAGTTACTTTGAAGGATCATGCTCTACGGAGCGACGCCACAGTAGATATTACACCTAAGCAGTAGTTTGACCCGTATGTGTCTTTAAATTCAATGCTTACTGTCAGTCAATGGTCAAAGGTTGCTACTATCGGATATAAAGAAAATTTTCTTTATTTTGTTGTAGTCTTCTACACTGACGGCACACACGCACACGGCGAATATGAATGACGACTATCGCTCTGAGGATCTCGTGAAGTATCGTAGTGAGCGGGGGAACACCTTTGATTACGTCACTCAATTCGGGATTAAGTCAACTTACTGCCTTTGCTTATATCTACTGTGGCGACATAAACTCAAACAAATAAGTTGGGATAAGTAGTTTCTAATTGTGCTGCACACCTGAAGTACTCAACACAATTTCATGAGGCTAGAATTTAAAATTAATAGGTAACTAAAATGGTTTTTACAGCGAGCTGTGGTCAACACCATAATAAAAATGCAAGTGTGTACGAGAAAGGCATAGAGATAAATTACAGCACTTACAAAATATGGTTATGTTAATACATATATGACAGCTGTTGAGGCTAAAAATAACTTGGACTAAGTATAGGTAGAGGTTGGAATCATATAAATGCTTGTGTGAGTTTTATACAATAAATTAAACTTCTTTACTTAAAGAGAAGGATACTAAATTTGAAGAAGTAATACAAACACTTGGTACTTAATTGGCTAAGTTTCTCGTTAAATTTAATATCAGCCGATTGTGTGCACGAAGTAAATAAAAACAGAAGCAGAGTATTTAACGACATAAATTCTATGCTATGGAATGGATAGTGGATGTTTTATGTATATATTAAAAATAATATAATACCCAGGTAGAGCGTACTTACATAAAAATACGATAGTAACGGCAGTCAATGTCTTTCGGAACTTTATAAAATGTCTTATCATTGCTAGGGCCTTATCGTCTGTTTCGTTCACATTGCTATGTACAACCTATGATAGTTATATATTTAAATAAAATTTTCCTTGATCTTGATTTTAAAATCTTAAACTTTCATAACACAAGCGAAAAAAGTGACAGAGTGACACAGACACACTCGACACACTGTGAGTTGTGACATGACTGACAAACTGTCATGTGTGTGTGACAGACAGCTGGCTGACGGACTGAATCTGCTAAAGTCACTGTCATTACTGTGATGATATAATTTTTTTCGCTCATTACTGAGCAGGCTAAAGCCGCTTACCGCCTTACCTCCTCGTCTTCTGTATTTTACTGTCATGCAAGTATTTAGAGACTTTAAGGTGGTTCGTTGCAAAAATGGCGGGAAATTCAAATTTCAAACAGTTTTCTTGTCCTTGTAGTTAGGCCGGGTAATTATTATAACCAACCATGATGTTTGCGCAGATTGATTATTATTCTTTACAAAATCATGTAAAGCTATATCTCTAATGCCCATTATTACTTACATTTGTGAATAAACAAATTTTTGTTGTTTCAAACGGTTTATTCACAAATGTAAGTAATATGGAGCGTTACTGTTAAATAATTGTACATTAGAATGTAAAGAACAGCCAACATTTTGCGCAAACACTGTGTTATATAAAAATAATTACCTGTCCTGGCTACTAGGACCAAAAAATTGATTAAAATTTAAATTTCCCGCCGTAGGTGAATCGAACCACCTTAAGAGGATTTATAGAGGTTATAGATATAATAATATAGAGATTATAGAGGCTCCTATGGAGTTTTGCAATCGTCTTATAAATACACGCTGTATCCCATTATAACACTTGCTTATATTCGAGCACATTCAAGAACACCTAGTATCATAATCAATCGCTAGACATTAACACGGAAAATACATAAGAAAATACAATGAGACATCATGGTTTTTCCTCGTTAGCGCAAAAAAACCTTGTGATGTATTTTTAATTCTTTCTTCCGAGAGGATTTTGGCGTTGCACTTCTTAAGCATTTGCCAGTGTCACATTATTTTGTTGAAATATTATCAAGTTTTACTAAATATCGACAAACAAGTCAAGCAACGTAAGTAACGGTTAAGTCAGTCATGCCATAGTAAAGAGATGGAGGCTTTACAAGAGTAGCCCAGGCTTCTGGTGCGCGTCCACTGTGACGGAATCGGAGCATACGGATTACGGATTTGTTACTTTGTGTTGATATCTATGGTAGGTAGTAGGTACTGCGTGCACTGGATCGGCAAATCTGCGCTATAGAAATCAATACAAAACAACAAATCCATACGCTGCGTACGCTCCAATTCCGATGCAATGGACGCGTACCTTTACACTTTTGGAAACAACAAGAAAATACACGTTTCATCACGTTATATCACTATCCACACTCGAGCATATCCATTATCACTTAAATCCACCATGATTATACATTGGCATCGATTCTGATGTTCTTAAACTAAACTAAATTTGACAGCTCTAAAATTGTTGCCATCCTTCTCTCACATATTAAAATGAAAAGAGAGCCAGATAATTTTAGTCCTGTCAGATTGGTTTAGTTTAGTAAGTGGTATGACAGAATAGGTCTCATTAACACGCGAAAATACAAGTTTAGGAAAAAAATAACAACGAGGTGACATGATTTTTTACGTTGGCGCCAAAACTCCCCGTATTAAGATGATAATAATATTTTCGCCGACTGAGCACGCTAAAGCTGTTAAAGCCATACCGCCCTGTCGTACATGTTTATGTATTTTACAGATATGGACCTGCCCCAGTAGATTAGAGGAGACATTTACTAGATACTTCTCTGGAGTTTTGGAAACTTTTTTTTTATTTTTTATAATTATTATGACACGGGAATTACTCACGTACTCTCACGTATGATTAAGCCGTTTACTCACACGTAGTCACTATTAAAGGCATCGATCTGCTACAGTAGCTGGTTTTGGCACTCACTATCAGACAGATGACCCGCTCGCAGAGTCACTTCGGGCACTCACGCACAAAATCACAATCTGCTTACGATAGTACCTACCTTCAATCTTCATACACACCTTTAGTGGACAGACGACCTAAAAGAGACCGCAGGAAAAAACTGGATGCAGGCCGCTTCCAACCGGTCGGCGGCCCTTTTGGAGATTGATGGGGGAGGCCTATGTCCAGCAGTGGACGTCCTATGGCTGAAATGTTGATGATGAGTACCTACATCCAGTGATCGGTATTAGTGGGCGAAGTACGAATGTATCGAATTTCATAAATGAATTTCGTAATTGATTTTGTATGGAATTCGATACGTATTTTACGTAGCGAAAATTCTTACTTTACCTACACGTACCGACCTGCTTTTGTAGTTAGACTAATATTATGTATAATTATTCTGTGGTCCTACTTAGGTATTTTTATCGTACCCAAAGGGTAAAAACGGGACCCTATTACTAAGCCTACGATGTCTGTCTCTTTCGAACCGTATTGATGGCCAGTTGAAATTTTTACAGAATATGTAACGTTACGGCGGATTAAGTCAAATATAACATAGGTCCATACAAACGTATTTTTTTAACGTATTTTTGTATTAGCTCTAATGTAAAAACGATAATACGTACAAGGGTCAAACTTGGCGTGATTATAGTACACACTCTAAAATATAACACTAAATAATAAATAATGGCCAAGTGCGAGTCGGTGACAAATTTCTGTTCATTACCAAGTTATATTATTATTGTTATACTCGAGCGCCTGTAGCAAAGTAATTAACTGCGTACCAATTGCTTCGACAATTTTAGAAGGCGTTATAATAACTGATAATTCTCTTACTTGGACAACCTTATTGTATTTAGTGGTGGTACGGAACTCTCAGTGCGCGAGCCCAACTCGTAATTGTCCGGTTTAAAAAAAATGTGTCAACATCGTCCATTAGATCAAACAAGGATAACGTAAGGTAAGGTACTTTAAACTTAAGGTATAAGTAGGTACCTACAAATAAACAGAAAATCGGTCCAAGAATGTACCTATTTCTAACCGCTGCTATAATATTATAGAAAGCACGAATTATCACTATTGCTAGGTTTTTGAAGGTAAGAGTGTAGCAGGTAACCGATAATCCGATATAGGTACCTACCTGCTTCAGTGAAATGTTGAAAGATTGTTTTCAACATTTCACTGAATACTATAAGTACTATATATACTTTGGTATATTTTAAGCAAAAAAAATAAATAGCTTTTTACAATTGCAGCTGTCAAAGCAAATAAACGAATGGAAAAACTGTAATTCCATAGTTCGTAACGTAATCGTGTACGTAAGACCTTTTAAAAACACATGCAGACGAATTGAAAACCGCTTATACCTACTTAATATACTTAGTCCTGCGGGCAGTGGCCAGTTCCCAGCATTTCCCTTCAAACCTTGCGAACTTTTAACCGACTCTCCAAGGAGGGTAATGTTTTTGGGTTGTATGTAAGTATGTTTCTAGGTTCCTGTAGTACCTCCTGTAGCCTAAACGGCTTGACCGATTTTGACGAGTGAGGTGTCGTTGGATTCCTTTACGAAACGGAACGGTGATGTCACGAACCGGAACAGCGTTCTGACTGGCGCGTTCCTGTCCATTTCGAGCACTGTGGGGCAATAGTACCTACAAATACTACTTACTTATAATAAGCGATGGGGCATCGTGCTGTGCTTGAGTTCGCGCTTTGTCGTCGGCAGTATTTTTAGACCGACCGCGATTTTGACTTGCGCGGTGAAGTTTGCTAACCCCTTTGAGGAATTCACAAAGGCTTATCCTGTGATTTCATCTGATGTCTCGCCACTAGGTAAATCATCACATCGGTCGTGGTAGTATCAGTATTTTATTAACTACCTAAGTGGGTTGTGTTGTGAATTGTGATGCGATTCACATTATTAGTTGTTTCCACTAGACTGAAAATATCTACCTACATAACTGAATTTAATTATAACCACTTACCTATTGAATAGCTCAGCTCCGTGCATCTATCTTAAACGCACATTTAATTTTTTTTCAAGATATTATATAAAAATAGAATGGACAGAGTTAACATAAATTCTATCATATAATTTATTCCATCTTATTAACCAAATAATTAACTAGCTTGTCGTGCATACTTTATTTATGAACATAGATATTATAAACAACTTATCGATAAAACTATTACAGATAAAAATATAATATATACAGAGAAAGTAAAAACCAAGTTGAACAAATCGCCATGCGGCAGGATCCCCAGAATGCTGGCAACATTGCCCCGCTGGATTGCGAGGCTTAATTTTTGAGAGAAATATGCCCCTGGGATCCCCCGAGGCGAGAGTCAATCTGGTCGAAATTTCTTTACAAATAATTTAATATAATTTAATATCTATAGCTATTGTACACAAATATCAAGCACATACAGAAAACTTAGTCAGAAAGCTAATGGCATTGTCCTCGAACACGGATCGCAATATCAGGTTGATCAGAAAATAATCCATCGATTCCAGCTTCAAAATACGCTCGCAATTCACTTTCAAAATCACCAATGGCGGAGGGTGAAGGGTCTTCGCTTTGGAACTCCGATGGTAAGAAAGAGTTTTCAGCACGGAACGTGTACGGATGTACCTTCAAACCAACAGCGTGGCAGTCTGCCACGAAACTCGTGGGGGCACCCAGCCGGTTACTCTCATCTCTAGGTATAATGTAGCTTTTGTCAGGCCCCACCGCCGCTGCATACTTCGCTATCTCCTGAAGTCCTTCAGGTGACGCCATTTCGCCATAAGTCAGTCCAGTGCCACGCTCCACTTGATCAGCAGGTTGAAGAGACTTGTCACTCTCCATCAACTGAATCAGTTTGAGTCTAGTTATTTTACTCAGATGTTGTAAGTTACTCACTTCGAATGATTGAATGTAAACAGGAGAATGTGAACTCCAGTACCCGTTCTTATGAAAAGCCCGAACTAATGGCAGCTCCATCTGCAATCCGAGACGCTGGAAGTGCGTGGCGTGTTTTATTTCAGGGTAGATGCCTATGACGCGTTTTTGACTGCGTTGTAAGCTTCGAACGAGGTCAATGATTTCTTCGAAGGTGGGGATTGTAAACGAGCTATCCATTCGAGCGTTTCCGGGTCTTATGTCTGGGATGCGTTCAACGGCACGCAAGATTTTCAACTCTGCCAGAGTGAAATCCTCAGTGAACCAGCCGTCCATCTGGACGCCGTCGATGGTTTGGTTGCGTCGTCGCGATGCGAACTCAGGGTGGTGAGCAACATCGGTTGTCATGCCGAGTTCGTTGTCGTGTCGCGCGACGAGGTGGCCGTCTTTTGTCATGACGAGGTCGGGCTCGACGTAGTCGGCGCCCATCGTCACCGCGAGTGCGTACGCGCCGAGGGTGTGCTCCGGCACGTACCCGCTAGCTCCACGGTGAGCGATGATAACTTTACTGCAGAAATCATCATCACTACCGGAGACCAAATATTCGAGATCTTCCAATATGTTTACCGGGCTGGATGACACCAGTCCTATGATGGTGATGGCTAGTCCAAGCATACGAACTGTATTATCCATTTTCATTGGTTGGTCCTAAAATAAAACGTACACGGTAAATCGACTTGCTCTGAAGTTACATTAATTATACTGCTTTAATAGTTTTTTTTTTTTGACCGTTTCTTTTTTCTGGGCAAGTGCCTTTATTAACTAAACAAAATACAAGCTAAAACTAAAACTACAAATACAGTTAGACTGCCCATAGTCCGTTGAAGGTCTAAAGACAATCCAAATGCTTTAATAGTTACTTTTAACATCCACTTTTCATGGTTTAGAATAATATTTAAAATTAAAAAAGGCATTTAGTAAAAAAAAATTTAAAAATAAAAATGTAATAACTGTTCATAAATTAATATATTTCTACTCACCACAAAGTTATCATCACAAAAACGACTTCCACTACTCGTAGCTATCGCTCTAGCTCTTGTTACGGTTTGATATAGGTGTGTTCAAAATTCGTCTGCTATAGTACGTAAGTACAGTCACAGAGGAAATCTCTATTGAATGCTCTAATGCAAGGCCAAGTCACGGTCATTGATAACGTGACATACCTACAATATCAGTCAAAATCCTAATTAGGCAGGTACTTTATTATCTACGTGTTAATTTAACTGGCACCTTCATTATGACGTTTTTTCCTTCTTATGTTTCCTCAAAGTTGGAACTTTGGCTAATTTCTATGAGTTTCGTGCTAGAAAAATCGAAACTTGTTGGTAACCTCTGATCAGACAAACTAGGGAGATATGGCTTAGTACAATAATTATCGTTCGTGTTCAAGTATCTCCATTTTCCATACATTTGTTTCCCTATAACGATAAACCGCATAACGCATGAACTGAAAGTACGGTTCACTTACTCATCTTTCACGCACTATAAGAAAACTTGTAGCGACACTAATGAACTAAATAATAGAATAGCCCACATGCAAAAAAAGGCATCTATGGGCACGTTGGGGTAGGGTGGGGCGTTTGCCCCACTCCGACTGGCCTGGCTGGCCATGGCATCATGACAGCGGGGATGAACGATTAAAAAAAATTACAGCACTCATATAATTCTCATAGGATGATTTTCCTTTCTTCCGTTCATATTCTGTTTTTTTTTTTTAAATATGTGTTTTAGCAAAGCAGGCTTCAATGACTACAATGATCACCGCTACACCAAACTTGGTTACAGTCAGCAACGACAAAGCCGGCTTGTTGGCTTGTGTATTCTGACTAGAGCCAGCGTGGACTAGTTTTAAAAGAAAGTTTCAATGTAAGGATATTATATAGGTACCTATATCCTTACACTGAAACTTTCTTTTAAACGTGTTTATTATGATTATTTTTAACTAAAGAAATGTTCGGTACGTACTCTAGATTTTTATTTTTTGCCCATGCTAATTTAAAACTTGGCTACGGCCATGTATCAAGCCTGATTTAGGCCAGATGCATTTGCAACCGCCACGCCACCTATCCATATCTCTCGTTTGTTTGATTTGAGGTAGGTAGGCTATGACGTGGTTGACAGGATAGGGGTACCTATTGCAGACCATGCGAAGTAGCTTGCAAGTACAAGTAGAAGTAGCAAGTACAAGTAAGCGTTCAAACGTAAATAGCCACTCGTGCGGTGACGCGTAGGTATATAATAACTCGCATGCGAGTACGTATCTACTCGCTTGAGTGTTCGAACGAGACGAACGATGTGCAGTGGAAGTCGCGCGAGCAGCGCGGGAAAACGAAACTTTACTTGCGAAAGGACAAGCGGGAAGTGTTACTAAGCACTTTCACTGCCACTTGCACTAAGTACACCTTTGCAGACGATGCGTAGTAGGCACTTGCTACTTGTACCTACTACGAATGATCTGCAAGCGCCTATAGAATAGTGTTTTCGTTTATTTATTTTTCTACACCACAGTACTTGTACAAAGATATAACGTTGAAATACCTTGTTGACGTGATTATCATTTCGACTTGAGATAAGTAGGTATTTCAGATAACTAAATATGTACCTCGAAGGTATTCCAAAATGTCAATCAACATCTTATCAATACAAATCTATTTCAAGGTTCTAAAACTCACCAAGCAGGAGGTACCTAATAGTAAATTGTGACATAAGGGCGCAAAATAATATTTTTACGGCGAGGGCGCTTTTTTGAATCCTGAGCGTAGTGATGGATTCTTTAGTAGAATCCGGAACGTAGCGATGGATTCAAAGTACGTCGCTGGAGCCAAAAAATATTTTGCTCCCGAGTGATACACTCCACTTTGCATCACCCACTATGAGAAAATAAAAGGATCCTCATATTTTATTGTAATATTATTATTTACTAAAACATAGAGAAACAACTAAATTGAAAATAAATAGTATCTAATAATAAAACAACTAAAAACTTATAATTATTTACATTTGAGACATTTTTGCAATTATAAATAAGTGCGCGGCGCACATAAAAAAGGATTAAGAACTCATTACTGCCCGCTAAAATTTTCTTATAGAAAACACCACCTTTGGGTGCACTTAAAGGCGAACCAAGTCGTCCTTTTCGAATAGAATATGCCATGAAAATCAAATAAAATAATACTAGGTACAAGTTATTCAAGCTAATTCAGCGTTGATCAGTTTTTTTAATTTTTTTTTTAAATAGAATAAGTGGCAAACAAGCTACGGGCCACCTGAAGGTAAGTTGTCACCGCTGCCTATAGTAGTTTCCTATTTATTGACAGAAATCAGAATAATTTATACCATAAAGGACCACGTTCGCTGCCGTATGTCCTTCATTTCTTAATTTAACCTTAGCATGATCCTCGAATACGGACAGATATATCAGGATGTTCAGAAAATACTCCATCTATTCCCGTAGCGAAGTATCTCCTCATTTCGCCGCCAAAATCGCCAAGAGCTGCCGGAGAACCATCTTTAGCTTGAAACTCTTTTGGCAAGAAAAAGTTCTCTGCTCGAAATGTATACGGGTACACTTTGAGACCAGCTCTGTGCGCGTCTGCCACGAAGCTGGTCACGTCACCTAGCCTATTGCTCCCGTCCCGGGGTATTATGTAGCTCTTATCCGGCCCAACTGCTGATGCGTACTTTGCAACTTCTAGAAGTCCTTCCGCTGATGCCATAGCGCTATATGTCAGCCCCGTATCCAATATCTCCTGATCATATGGCTGTAAAGATTTCTCATGATACAGTTGGAGAAGCCGAAGTTCAGTGTAATTTTTAAGCTCTTTCAAGTTGGTCACTTCAAAGGACTGGATGTAAACGGGATCTGAAGACTTTGCGTAGCCTTTCTTCTGAAACGTGTCCACTACAGCGCGTTCCATCGGTAGCCTGAGGCGTTGGAAATGAGTACTGTGCTTAATTTCGGGGTAAATTCCGATGACACGTTTTTGACTAAGTTCTAAACTCTTGACTAGGTCAATTATTTCCTCGAAGGTGGGGATTGTGAATGTGCCGTCCATTCTGGCGTTTCCGGGTCGCACGTCAGGGATTCTTTCAATAGCTCGTAGAGTCTGTAACTCCGCTAGAGTAAAGTCTTCTGAGAACCAGCCTTCTATTTCGGTTCCATCGATGGTTTGGTTGCGTCTTCGCAATGTAAACTCAGGGTGGTGAGCGACATCGGTTGTCATGCCGAGCTCGTTGTCGTGTCGCGCGACGAGATGTCCGTCTTGTGTCATGACCAGGTCGGGCTCGATGAAATCGGCGCCCATCGTCACCGCGAGTGCGTACGCGCCGAGGGTGTGCTCCGGCACGTACCCGCTGGCTCCGCGATGTGCGATCACCACCATCTTACACTGGTCGGGATGTCTACCTTCCGTAGTTGTCTCATATTTTACGACAGCCGTAGGCGCCGGTGACGTAGTATTCAAGATAGTCATTAAAGTAATCCACCAAAAGTAATAATACATTTTCACTAATTGTGGCCTATTTAGATTATATGTTAAACAGACACTACTCGCAGGTTTGAATATTTTATTGTGTTTAAAATAGTAACCAGAGTTTACATTAGTATTTATATAGGTACATGTTTAACACCATTTACATCACAAACACATGGGTTGAACAGACACATAAATGTATGGGTATAAGTGAAAACAAAAGTATTATCATTCTAATTTTGTTAATTTCGGTATGTATGTTTACGTAATGTGTAAGAAAAAATATGTTAATTAATGTACGTAGGTACATATTCATCAGAAAAGAGAGTTTTATCAAACCTCAAATGATAGGTGCGAAAAACACTTGTAGTTTAGGCAAATTTTTTCTTCTCTGGTTTATTCAGGTATGTTCCATTATAATCAGCCCACCATAGTCCACTGCTGAACACTGCTGCTGCATAGGCCTCTTCCAAGGTTCGCTACTTAGCATATATTTCTGGATTTTCGCTTCCAGTCACTGTCGATTGCCTTAGATATAGCAAGGACCCATATATCTATATAGGATATAGATATATCTTCACTCTATCAAGTCTAATCTTTTAATTTATTAAATAGGAACTTAAAAAATAAAACAGAAAATTAATGAAATCTTAAAATATAAACTAAAAACTAAAACTTAAAATAACTAAATAAAAGCTACAATTAAACTAAAAGATGAATGTAGAAAAATAATAAAGTATCTTATCAAACTATCAAGTCTGATATCCAACTGACTGATTCTTGATAGGTCCACTATAACACACACATACCTATCCACATAAAACGCGTCTACCTCTGCAGTTATCAATAAGTGAAGTGAAGGTTGGAGGTTAAAAATACTGATTGTACTTTTGAATTTTCTATGCATTTATACGTTCAAGTTAATAAATCAATATTTATTAGTTCAATTGGGGTATCAATTACAGTCCATGACGAACTGGCCTGATTTGATTACTATCGAGCTAATGCAACACGAATTAGGATAATAAAATAAATGCAAATGCGTAATGGTTCCAGCTAAACGACGTAGTCAGTAAAATTACACGTCATATCCAGGTAGCATTGCCACTGTCTTACAATCCCTAAAGACGCTTGCAGACGATGCGTAGTACAAGTAGCAAGTACAAGTTGCAAGTAATAGCTACTACGCATCGTCTGCATCGTTTTTCATGGTAGATTACTAACTATCCCTATCTTAGATCACACAAACAAGGGAGATATGATAAAGTGGCGTGGCGGGTGCGAACGCATATGGCCTAAATCAGGCTTGATGACTTTAATCAAACTCATCCTGCAGACGGCCTTGTTGCCCTTTTTTGCATGTGGTTATTAGTTAGTTAATTGATGTCACTACAAGTTTCTTGTAGTACGTTAAAAATTTGTAACTGAATTAGTAGATACTTTAAGTTTTTGCGCTATGCGGTTTGGCGATCTAATGATTTTTGTAATGAAAAATTGATACATTTGAAGACGCACGATAATTTTACTAAGGCATATCTCCCTTGTTTGTCTGATCTGAGATCCCTAATAACTATACCAATGTAGACAACATTGGTAGAGTAGAGTTTATTATTTATTGTTTAATTTGACTTACACCATAGATAAACATATATACTAGAACTTACACATAATAATATTATTAAAATATAATATTTATATAAGTTAATAAACATCGTTGTAGAAAGTGTACTGGAGAATTTTGACTTGTAACTATGGAGTTATTAATAATGTATAATATTCGGGACATTTTTGCACACTCGTCATAGTACTAAAATGTGTACTATTATAATTATGTACTATAATAGGTGGAGTAGGTACTCGGAACTGGTAGGGGTAGTATGCTATAGTTCACTCTACCGTTTACTCTACCCGTGTACAGCAGGCTCAAGGCTGTGACATTACTTTTTAGCTCTCATGCTTCATGCATTGAGTAGAGGAGAGTGGGGCAAGTAAAGTAGTATTCATCTACAATTTATTGACTAAAAATAAAATAAAATCCAGCTATCTATTGTTTTAAGTTTTAGGTGATGAGAAAAGTTGCGCGACCGCAAACCGAATCCCGGGGAGTTAAAGTTAACGTTCACGTGATTTTCCGAACTGCGCTGTTTCAACGCTTATACGAGCCGTTAAGCCCCATGATACCCATAATGGGAATCAGTACTGAACTGACCCAGGTCACTGCATGGATAGCTGCACTGGGTTAAAATATGAGAAAGTACTACATATATGAATGCAAATCAGCCTCTATATATTACATGCCTGTTAACTTATCTCAAAAATAGTAATATACATATAACAATAATAATTAAAACTATGATCATAACACCCTTAAATAAACCTTGTACATGTCCCACTTTTAAAAGTACTAATAAATGTGTAATTAACAGTATTGATGACTAATGAATATTGTTATTATTTTTGCTTTGTAAATGTATTTTATCATACTTATAATTATAATATATATTTCGTAATATATTATAATTATAATTCGGATAATAGTATGTTTGTAGGTAGGTACAGTCTTACGAAAACTTTACAAAGTTTCAAGTTTACAAATGGGTTTAACGTCTTTCATTTTATAGAGTTTACATTGAAGTTACTAGAACCGATAGGTAGAACTACCGACACGTCCCTCTAACCCGCACTGACACATCTGGTTGATCTGAGAACAAGCCATCAATTCCTGCGTCATAAAACGCTCGGATCTCGCCAGCAAAGTCTCCGATGGCTGCCTGTGAAGGATCATCACTCTGGAACTCTGCTGGCAAGTAGACGTTCTCTGCACGAAACGTGTAAGGATGTACCTTCAGTCCGACTGCGTGCGCGTCTGCCACAAAACTGGTGGCAGGGCCTAGTCTGTTGTTCTCATCCCGTGGTATAACGTAGCTTTTATCTGGGCCCGCAGCATAAGCGTAACTCGCAATCTCCCGCAATCCTTCTGGTGTGGCCATATCTCCGTAAGTAATATCAGTACCCAAAGCTGATTGATCCACTGGTTGCCATTGCGGTCTGCTCGAGAACAACTGTATCAAACGAAGATCAGTCATAGTTTTGAGTTCCTTTAAATTACTTATCTCAAAAGACTGGATGTAAATCGGTGCCTCAGGCCCAATATATCCGTTGCGATGTAGAATTTCTACTAGAGGTTGTTCCATTCCCAGTCCAATACGTTGGAAGTGAGTAGCATGTTTGATCTCTATATAAATGCCGATGCGTCGGTTTTGGCCAATTTCCATACCCTTAGCTAAATCTATTATCTCTTGAAGTGTGGGGACATCGAAAGCGTCATCCATACGAGTGTTGCCTGGCCTTATGAGTGGAATACGCTCAATAGAACGTAATGTTTTAATTTCCTCTAGTGTGAAGTCTTCAGTGAACCACCCGGAAACTTGAATGCCGTCAACTGTTTGGGTTCGGTAACGTGAAGCGAATTCAGGTCGCTGTGCTACATTTGTGGTGAGTCCAAGCTCGTTGTCGTGTCTGGCGATGATTTGTCCATCTTTGGTCATTACTATGTCGGGTTCTATGTAGTCGGAGCCCATGGTGACTGCGAGGGCGTAGGCTCCGAGCGTGTGCTCAGGGACGTACCCGCTGGCGCCCCTGTGCGCGATCACCAGCGGGTAGCAGAAGTCTGCGTCGTAGTCTACAGTGGAGGAGCCACCCGAGTCCCGCATGACTGCGAAGGCTATGACTGCGCTGAGGCCGCCTGCACACGCCAGCCCAAACAGCACCCATAACCCTATGCACGAGTTCCTCATAGTGCCATTTGATCACCTGTAATGATATTGTTAAACTTGATTTTTCATAACCTTTACAACATAACGTCAACACTTGTTTTTAAGATCAGTAACATCACAGCATACCTACCTCCATGTTTTGTATCAGATCAAAATGTTCTTTTTTATAAAGTCTATCTTTTGGTTTTTAGCATGCTATAAGATTTCTTTTCTCATAATACTTTTACAATATCAGCCTATCATGTTCATGTTCATGTGCAACAACTGATGTGATTTGATTGTTTGTCTATCATGTTCATGTGCTGAAACACAGGCATTCACTCAGAGAAAGAGAGAGAGAGAGAGAGAGGATGGTCCTTTCTACCATGCTGGCCCAGCGCATGTTGGTCAATGTCATTTATGTCTTTGAACTTTTGAGGTTCTTGGACATACCGGTTTCCTCACTATGGTTACCAATACCGTTTTTGAGCGATAACATCGCAACTGCAAAGTCATTGGTGCAGGGCCGAGGTTCGAACCAGGTGCCGTCAGATTGTAAAGCTCACATTATGCTACCACTTCGCCACCATCGCAACTA
Organism: Agriopis marginaria; assembly: GCA_932305915.1. Taxonomy (NCBI): domain Eukaryota; kingdom Metazoa; phylum Arthropoda; class Insecta; order Lepidoptera; family Geometridae; genus Agriopis; species Agriopis marginaria. Next base: position 11,040,329 of record OW029918.1, read on the forward strand.
GCATCGATTGGTTTAAAAAAATATTTGTCTTTGTACACCATGCACATATTAAATATGCACTTATAATTATAATATATTTTTTATATTTATTATTACACAAAAAAAATTGAACAAGGAAAAAGAAAACGTAACTACACAAAATTTTAAACTATAATGAAAAACTTAACACATCCCATAAACTGATTCCATCAGCAGGCATTTTTCTATAAGCTGGTCAAATTGCCACGTTGAAATGCTAATTCTTTGAGCAAGGTAAATAAGAATACTTACTTATATTTAATTTCAAGAACAAAAGTAAGTAAACAACAAACAAAGCAAATAAAAAAAAAACCTTATTACTTACTTATTATTTCGGAAAATACTACCAATACCATGTATTGATATTTATACTCCACTAAATTAAAAACAATACTGTTTAAAAATCTATAGTGAGCACGAATTACAATCGCTAAACTCAATACATATAATTCCTAGGATTAAGTATCTACGATAACGCGTATTTACAGGAAGGTTATATAATTTTATTGTAGGAACTCTATATCAATTCACATTCAACAGTCATTGGGCGTCTAAATGAATGCTTATAAAAATAATAATGACTAGAATAACCTGAAAATGATAAGCATTGCCATTCAACGTGGTAATGCCGCCGGCATGCTGGGTACGCTGCCAACGCACGCTGCTGGTAGTGGGCTTGAGCATTTGGATTGTCTTTAGACCTTCAACGGTCTATGGGCACTGGGCAGTCTAACTGTATTTGTAGTGTTATTATTAGCTTCTATTTTGTTTAGGTAATAAAGGCACTTGCACAGTTGAAAATGGTTGGCTTGTAAGTCTATACTAATAAAGAGGAAAGATTTGATTGTTTGTTTGCATCGAATAGGATCCGAAACTACTGAACCGATTTGAAAATTTTTTCAATTAATAGGAGTACCATAATACAAAATTTATTAGTATTATGGTACTCCTATTATTTTAGGTACATTAGGTACCTAACGAACCGCATTCAAAGCACAAATAAATAGAACCTTCTTATGAACTCACGTATGTTGGCTTCGGCTACGCCTCGGCCCTCATTTTCCCAATCATCCATAAATGCATCTTTAATAGGCCGCTGCAATAATGTACCATTATTTATTATTGGACTTCTTAGAATGTTGTTTCAACTGGTATGTATGGTATTACTGTATAGCCATACGATACGTAGCAGTTAATTTTATTTTCAATGTTTTTATGTTGACGCGTGAAAAACCTTATGGTCTACTATACCCACCTATAGTCTAGTTGTAGGTTAAAAATAATAAAGAAAATACGTACCTATTTATCGCATTGATTTATAACTTTACCAATAAAAGTCATGATTAAAAACATTTAATTGACCGTATTGTATTTTGTAAGTAAAAAGATTTAATAAAAACAAACGCATCCCTCGGCGCATGGCATGCGTTCCCCCTTTTGTTGACATACCTAACGCTTACTATAACAGGGTTGCCAATTTGCCACATCCAAATCTGGGGCTCGATTTTTTTATTAAACGTATGATTTCATGGAAAACATCATGATATTAAACATTTTCTATTGATAGAAAGAAGCAAATTCTATTGGTTCAAACCACTCGTTGCGTTAGTGAGTGATAAATACTTATACTTTTTTTTTTTGGGTTTTCTTTCAAAAGTTGGTAATTTCGTATGATTTCGCATGCCATTTTCGTTGCGAAATATCGTACGAGTGAATAAAAAATTGAGCCTCTGTACAGTTACGCTCTCACCGAGAGTAGCTGAGAGCGTGAAAGTTTCTATTATCGGTAGATTTCGCTCGCTTGGACCTCGCCTCACGCAGGTTGCGTCTCTGACATCTGTATTTTGTGTCTAGCCTGAATCAAAAGGACTCGTTGGTTCTCTCACGCGAAGAACAACAGGGTGGTTCGGCGAGACTACGTAGACTATGTATAGTATGATGTATTGTATGTATGTAGGATTATGTATTGGTACAGCTGACATACAACATAGGTAACAATAATGCCAGTGGCAATGCTGCCAGCATTCTGGCCACTTTTCCCTCCACCGAGGGGCTTTTAGAATAGATAGATAGATAGATAGAAACTCTTTATTGTGTACACCAGAAATAAAAATTACAACACGATAGAAAACACTTACGAGCTAGTGCCACAAGTGGCGGCCTTATCGCTAAAAGCGATCTCTTCCAGGCAACCAATGGATGGAAAGAATAGTATTTTTAATGATTTTTATTATTCATAATTAATTTTAATTTGTATTTAATAATTAGCCTTTTGTTAGTTCGACAGTCAACATCATGTTTTTCTAACGGTGGTATCTACAATATGACTAGCAAAGAGCGTGAAACACGCATACGGTAGGGTTCCATAGCCAAAGCAACATAACTGTGGTCACATTCATTGTTCAGAAATTTGTAGTTATAGAACAATTCGAACAAATGAAGCTCTCTGGACTTTGGCAAATTTCAGTAATTTTACTAAGTTTCATGCTTCATCTTAATAACTATAGAAGTTAGAAGGCTCTAAAAATTGGGACGGACGGACAGAACGACATACGGACGGACAGAACGAACTTCTAAAGGTACCTTGTAGTACCACAGAAGACATAATAGCACAGTCGTACTACGGATCCCTAACTAGCCGTGACAATACTTTATATGTAGATATTGTTTACAGCCAGTGATAAGGTAGGAACGTGATCAGCTATGTAGGTACCTGACATGTGGTAGTGACATCACGACACCTAACACTGGTATGGCATGACTACGCGTTCTGTCCTCGTGAACGCGTGCAGCGGGTGTGTATGATTAATATCTGCAACATATCAGAAATTATAATATGTGAATTAGGCGTATTAGTAGGCAATAAGCATGCATGCACGCAACTGGCATTTAATAAAAATAATTGCTGTTACCGTTTTTAATAAAATAACTTTAGAGTGGTGGCAAGTTTTTACTAAAAGACAAAAAAGGAGTAGGAATAAGCTATCTAGTCAACGTGGATTAGGTACATGTTTTTTTATGTACGCATAACTTTTTAACCGACTTCAATAAAGGAAATGGTTCCCAATTCGGTTGTATTTTTAATGTTTGTCACCTCGGAATTCCGTCATTTATAAACCGATAAAAAAAATTGTTTGGTTGAAAGATGCCTCCCATATTTTTTTTATCAAAATCGTTTGAGTAGTTTGGCTTTTCAATTAAAATAACTGTTTTTTATTACTTGTCATCCAAGAATCCACGGAATTCCACTGGTGGAACCAGACGGTAGATCCTAATGGAGTTGAAATATTACAGGATCCACCTAGAACAATGGTGGATCACAGTGAACTCCAGAGTAGTATTCAATCCACTGGTGGATCGAGTCACCACATAATAACATATTTCAGCAGCCATTAAACATCCACTACTGGACACAGGCCTCCCTCCTAAAGAGGGGTGTTGCCATAATCCCCACGCTTGGCAGGCGGCATGGGGATCGCAGTACGTTCACCGTGTACTAATAGGACGCTGCTGCCCATCCTCCGGTGGTTCTGGTCGCAGTTTTAGGACATACCCGGGTCCACACATAATAACATAATATATTGTAATAAATTTTTGCTCATAATATTTTTAATTGAATAAGTTATTATTTAATTTGAATTATGTACACATAATAATATTATTAACATATACTGTTTATATAAGTTTATATACATCGTTATAGAAAGTGTACTGGAGAAGTTTGATTTGTAATTATGGAGTTATTAATAAAGAATTTTATTGTATTGTCGATGATAGTGTACGATGTTCTTGTTAAACACTGGCAAAAACACTAGTATAATAATTTCAGAAACCCATATCGCTGGCTCACTATTACAAGGTTCTATGTTATATTTTTACACATTCTGTAATTTCAATTTAAAATTTTTGACTTTCATAAATATTGACTTAGCAGGGTTTATGCTTGAGTGGAAATCTCTCTCTCAAGCACAAACCCTGCTAAGTCAATATTTATGAAAGTCAAAAATTTTAAATTATAATTACAGTATGTATAAGAAAATAACATAGAACCTTGTAATAGTGAGCCAGCGATATAACACAGTAAATATAAGATATTTTGGTGGGGAAAAAAAAAATTGTCAGTAGATTCTAAGGGATTGAGGGATATTTTACAAATTTTAAAGACGGTTTTTTTTAAGTGTTATTTATTTTGTCTTAGAATTTATCTAAGCCTTGACAACCCTAACTACTAACAGGGTTTGAGCCAAGCATATCCCTTGCAGAATCCGTTTGTTTTTTCGTACCCTCCGCCGCAGTGGCTCGTCTAATCCCTGTAGATCGAATTAATACAGTGTCGTTAATCATTATCGTAAGCTGTGAATACGGCATTAGACACTGATTACAGCTAGGGTGGATGGTAAGCCGACTTTATTAGGTTTGAAGATTTGGGCGCTGGTTCCGCGCGGCTAGCGGTGGGAGATTTATCGCTTTTCTCTAAGATTATTTTAATTTTCGTATTTTCTTTATCTAAAGTTATTGTGGAAAAATCTTGCCCAAAATAGCTTGTAAGCTGTGTACTTACACGATTGATTTTTTTACACCCCTTAAAAGAGCTGTTAATCTTCAAACGGCTGAATAGATTTTATTGAGACAGCTAAAATCAATCTTAATCAAGTCACCCTTCAAACAAAAAACTAAAACAAAATTGGTTACGAGCTACGATGCCACAGACAGACAAACAGATACACAGACCCAGATACACACATTAAAGTTATAACACCACTCTTTTTGCGTGGGGCTTAAAAAAGTATTGTAAACGCACTATTATGTGAGGAAACAATGACACTCAGTCTCTTTCTTTAAAAATGTATCTCATCTCCAGAGTATTTAGTTCGAAATGTGGCACAGAGCTTCGACATGGTTCTACACCACTACTTGGCTTCTCTGGTTGAAAACCCTCCAAACTACGTACGACAAAACATTACGCAGTTTAAGTTCCCATGAAATAGAAGCTCCCTAGAGAAAGCTCCACTGCGTTGACTTCTATTTCATACGAATCTCGTTCATATGAGTCCCATAGGGCTATAATAGATACAATAATTATAGCGACAACTTGTGTCATAAAAAAAATACTTAGTATTTATTTATAATTGAATAATAAATATAAATAGTATAAATAGTAAATCATATTATAAATGCGAAAAGTTATAGTTGGTTTGTTAGTTTGTTGGTTTGTTTGTTCCTCTTTCACGCAGCAACAGAGCAACGGATCGACCTGATTTTTTGCATGGGTATGTATAGTTCAAGGACCGGAGAGTGACAAAGGCTTTCATCATCATCTTCACCATTTTTCATCGCTACGCGGGTGAAACCGCGTGGCGCAGCTAGATAAGTATAACAATTGAATTTTAGAGAAAAAAAAATGTTTTGAAATGCTTTTACTACTCTAATAAAACTTGTAATAAAAAGATCTAGCGCCTACTTAAATATTAGCAACAAAACCCTCACTAAATCCTCATTAACATAAAGCGATATACAATTTTCACTCATAAACTGGATTCACCATTGGACAATTTCTATCTTGTGTAATTTCTAATCATGCTATCATCATTAGAAAGCCTTAGCCTTTTGTCTTTATAGGAGGTATTATAAGTATCTACTGTTCCTTATTTTATTATCAACTAACAAAAACTTAGCTATATACTTATTCACCAAAGTTGTTGCATTTAGCTCAACAGCAAAGTACCCATATATATGTAAATATAAACAAAGTAATAAAGTAAAGATAATCTCATAACACTTTTGTTTGCGTTTAGATCGATTATTGGCATTAAAAAATTCAGCAATATTTTTCTGCTTCAGCCGCTGAACCACTGGTGCGTCATACTTGGTCATACCAAAACAAATAACAAAATGAGCCAGGCGCCTAGTCGCCTGAGACAAGATATTTTAACACAGAAGTGATATGGGTAAGTGGATAATAAGTGGGTTGGCGATCCGAGGCGGGGCTGCTCCGCCCACGGACGACCACTCTTTTTGTACCATAAAATATACATACAGATTATAAGCATTTTTAAAATTAAAAGTATTTTGTTGATCTAAGAGAGCTTTATTTCACGTCATGACTAAAATTTTTGGAACTTATTCATTTATTTTATTTATTTATTTACGAAAAACTAACAGAGTTAACAACATAAGACATATTAAGAAAAACAAGAACAAACGAGCCTTAAAAGTTTTCACAAATAAAACAGAGATACAATCCAGTTCCGCGAATGTTGAAATAACAAATGCAATAGAACAAATATCAAACAGTATTAATAAAATTCAAATCTATATATAATCAATGGTTGAATCCATATTAATCTAACAATATAAAAAAGTATATATTAATGAAAAATGTAGTAAGGAAAAACAAATCAGACTACTCAAGAAACTCAATCAGTAGAAAAAAAAGCTGATGCTTATATAGATGTATACTTGAGTTCTCTAGCTGGAAGAAGAACTGATACTGATAACAGCAATATTACAGGTACTTACTTTAATCTACAAAGACTCATGAGAGCTCCACTACTGAAAGTTGCTCAATCTACAAAGACTTGTGAGGGCTCTACTGCTAAAAGTTACTTCAATCTACAAAGACTTGTGAGGGCTCTACTGCTGAAAGTTACTTCAATCTACAAAGACTTGTGAGGGCTCTACTGCTGAAAGTTATTTCAATCTACAAAGACTTGTGAGGGCTCTACTGCTGAAATTTACTTCAATATACACAGACTTGTGAGAGCTCTACTGCTGAAAGTTACTTCAATCTACAAATACTTATGAGGGCTCTTTTTCTGAAAGTTACTTCAATCTACAAAGACTTGTGAGAGATATACTGCTGAAAGTTACTTCTATCTACAAAGACTTGTGAGAGCTATACTGCTGAAAGTTACTTCTATCTACAAAGACTTGTGAGAGCTCTACTACACATGGTTAGGTATTTCAATCTACGAAGGCTCATGATAATCTATGAACCATCTACCATCTTTCCTAATGTACGTATTAGAAAATGTATCTAGTGTGCGTGTGCATTCATAGATATTAGTGTGTATCAATGGGGTCACGACAGAAAAAGCAAGGTTTGTTTTTATGCGGTCTCAAACCAATGATCTTATTGTCTGAAACAATCAGCCTCTCGTCAGTATGTAGTAGATTTTTCGTTAGTTTCTTTATGTATATCTCATCTAAAGATGTGAAAGAAAATATTGCTCTAACCATAGTGGTATTAATTTTTTGACGACTACAAATTTATTTATAAGTGCGGACGCTTACACTCAAACAGGTTTCGTCAGTCTCAGCACATTAGGTCAAATGTCATGGTCTTATTAAATTTCAATCTAAAGATATTATCGGTCAATCACTTCGACATAGAGAGGATTGGCGCCATGAAAACGCTGGCCGAATTGATCGAACAATATCACTGATCGGGCGATGTCTATCGAACTTTCATTGGACGACGCGACGACGTTAGGGATGAGGTTAGTGTCGATTATGAATGTGGTTTACCTATAGTAACTATGTAATTTTGACCGGTCCATGGGCATTTTTAACCCCCAATGCAAAAAGCGGGGTGAATACCTAAGTTTAACGTGTGTAAGTGTATTTGTGTGAATGCTCTGGTTTTCAAAGAGAAAATATTTATTTAGTAGTCTGGTATTAGTTTTTTTAGAAGTGATGTATGCAAATATAAATTTTAGTTTCAAAACAGTATGATTTATTATACCACAATGATAAGATAGTTCTTTCAAAATATCTTGTCATTCAGGTTCAATGCTGAATATTTTACCTGCCTATTCCAACGAATGTCGCAAGTTGACAAATTCTATATTATGAGAAAATATATTGACAAACAGGAAACATTACTTAATAAAAAAAAAATACTGGGCAAGTGCCTTTATTAACTAAACAAAATACAAGCTAAAACTACAAATACAGTTAGACTGCCCATAGATCGTTGAAGGTCTAAAGACAATCCAAATGCTCAAGCCCACTACCAGTTGGCAGCGTACCCAGCATGCTGGCGGCATTACCACGTTGAATGGCAATGCTTATGCGTTGAGCCAGAAACGCCAGCATTTTGGTCACGCGTCGCATTAACCAGGCGCTCTGAAAGATTAATTATTATAATTATTATTATCTATTATTAATATTATCGACTACCTACTTGAAAAATCGATTATAGGTAAGTTCCAAAGATTTCATACTATACTAAGTTATAAAATATTTGGCAGGTACCTACTGGCTAAATGGAAAATATGTCTGGAGCTCTATGGAGCCAAAAAGTCTCAATCTCTTTGGCAGTGATATTATATCGATATGAATCTTCCACATGCGTGGAATACTTACCTACCAGTCGCATCCCTACTTACAATTATGGTTATTGACGAAACACTAATAAACAGAAAAACATCAACATGAGCGTATCGGACAAAATTAAAATGAAATACATAGTACCTATTGTAACCGTGAATTATTAATTTATGCAGCATTGTGCCGGCATAGGTATCTATTGTGATTGAATAAAAGCCTGATTGTATCGTAATTAGGCAACTATCAAAAATCGTTCAATAGTTTATCTAAACTATTGTTAGTAACAATCTGACCTTTTGATTGGTGTTAGCAGAGACTAGAACAAGTAAATTCTAGTCTCTGGTGTTAGGTAGGTATACACCTAGACTTAGGTATAAGTAAACGTTTATATTCTTACTCTTGTAGGTATATATAATGTATTATTATTTATTATGGGCTTTGCTTTATAATAAACTAGCGACCCGCCCGCCCGGCTTCGCACGGGTGTAATTTACATGCGAAACCGGGTCGGGTCGCTAGTTATATATATATAAACCTTCCGTGAAAATGTATATAACTGATGGTGAAAACCGCATCAAAATCCGTTGCGTGGTTTAGGAGGAGTTAGCGGCCATACAGACATACAGACAGACAGACGCGGAAAGCGACTGTATGCGATGTAGAGATAGAGATAGAGAAGCTACATTGACACCATAATTTTGGTTGCGCTTAGACATGTTTGACGTTCGTTTACAATTTAATTTTATTCTATCAGTCAATAAGTCGTCTATTTCAATCTTATCAACTGAAATGTAAACTCAAATCTCTGTAACGAATATAGCTTAAAATCGTACCTTTATAAAACACTTCATTATCCGTGACAATCGACTATCAATCATCCAAAAGCTCGCAAAACAATAATCACATTATCATTCTCCCATAATAACAAATGTAGGCCCGAAATGCATAAAGAACCCGCTTTGTAAGTTTTTTTGTTAAAATAATTTTAAGAAATATCGACGTAAGGTTGCCTCTCGACCAAAATCGAACAATGTAAACTTATGAGCGAACGTATTATTTATTGAATATGAGAAAAAAACAAATGCGAAGCGGCTTGACATATTGTTAAGGGTCCTTATAAAATTATTTGCTATCACGCCATCCAAGACGTCGCTACGAAGAAGCAATCTTTAAGCGATACAAGCGATTCAAGTCGAGGTTATATTAGGGCTTGTTCCGTAATAAAACAATACATATAACTCATTGAGTTTGTTTACGAAACATCGGTTGAGGCGTACGAAGAGGATTTTGTCTAAGGATAAGTGCTGTCTTCTCATTTTAATAATCAAGGAGAGACCCGCTTCAAGAACGCCATTAATAATGCTTTGAATGAATATTTCGAATTCCCAAATGTCATCCAGCTTATTAACCGGCTTCATTTTTTGTTTAAGTTTTATTTGTTTTGGACAAGCATTTTGGTTTTGGCGCGGTCATTCCGACCTTTCGTTTTTTGTCTCGCGCAATCTCGGAAGATGAAATATTGTTTAGAGTTAATTACTTATACTCTGCGATATTGTATTCTATGAACAGTTAGACAGTTCCATTAATAAGTGTAAAATTATATCTAATAATGTTCATTAACAGCTCTATGTAAATCAATTGATATAGTCAATTACTGTTTCAAGTGAAACGCTAGGGCGATGACAATGGGTGTGAAATTATGAATACAGCAAAAGCCGGAAATATTTTGTCTTGATCTGTTATTTATCAAAATGCGATGTAAATTTGCAAATATTCTGGGTCCCTTTTTTACCGAAAAGGAAAAATTAAGATGAATCAGATATTTTTTTAGAGAACCTCTGTTAAAAGAGAAAAACAATACATTTTATATATTTACTCCAGATGATTTTAATAATGAAAAAAAATCTAAAATTAATTAACGCTTCTGCTCCTGTAAAGTGTTTTTTTATACTTAAAGTTTTTTTTTATACTTGGAGTTACTATTAAAATGTTATAGACTTTTTAAAATAGTTTTCATTTCTGACTTTTACACCCAATTTTTTTTCGTTTTGTTAAAATAAAAACACACACCATACATACCATACCAGGGGGTTTCCAGTTTATTTTACGATTAAGAAAGTTTTAAACTTAGACATGAGGTATAAAGCTGATATAGAAGTTAGGTACCTAAAATTTAAAATAAACAAATAAGTACGAACATATTTAACTTTTTGCCTTAGTTCCCCGTAACTACCTAAATAAAATAATTAGACACGCTGATTAAAATTACAATTCATAAGCACGAACTATTTATCAAAAGGTCCATACGTCAAACACCGTCTGCAAAAAGATGCCACTAAATGAATAACTTTAGATTCCTATGCGCGTGATCGATAGACTCGTAGATCAGATCTATAGATCATATCGACTTCAAAAATGAAATGCGTGAGTAAGACAAAAATATAATTAATGATGGTCCTTCGAAATTCGAATCGGTCTGGTGCAGACAAGTTGGCGTCGACGCATAAACAAAAGGCGAAAAGTTTTGTTTAATTTTTTATGTTTTTTTTTTTTTAATTTAAATGTTAGTAGATATAGATCATTAATCACGGACTAGCAGCATTGTTGCATCTGTCGTGGCGGCTTATAGTTCTGGAGAGCTGGGTATTGTTGATGCTTTTGAAAACTGCAAAAAAATCTGCGCCACCTGTGCCTGGTCTTCCCGGTATGTATTTCTATGAAGCCAAAATATAATTTAATTTACCGGTCAATGAAAAATTATCACCAGTCTATAAATTGATTTTATTCTTAAAGCACCAATCCAGATATTCAAAAGTTCGAAAATAAAATATCCATTCACTTTTCAATACAGCGTTAAAAAAATTGCGGGTGTTCCTTATCAATGAATATCTATAATACTTTATCTTAATCTAAAAAACTAATCTAATAAACCAGTGGGAATTGTTCCAAAATACTGGCCCCATTGCCACCGTCGTATAGCAACGGTGGCAACGGCTTTATGGATCCTGTGGCATAACGTTTGAAACCGAAAGGCGCTGCTAGCATGGTATATACCTACATATATGAATTCAGCTACATTGCAAGACAGGGTTTCTGAGTTTAAAGTAATTTCTTGAAGCTGCACTGTGCGTCATCGTGTACCTGCAAACGATCAGTCCCGCCTGACGGATGGTCCGCATGTCGCGCGCCGATCCGTCACGGCACGGTCGGCGCGGGCGCAAGCCGCGTGGGAAAACTGCACAGGTTACAAACCGACCAACTTATCAGCAAAATTGAATGGGGGAGCTATCATCGTATTATCTGAATAAAACTGACTGATCAATGATGTTTTTTTTTAGTTTTATCATTTGGCTAACTCTTTCGATAAGTTGGTGGCACTGCGTACAAGGATTTATAAGCCCTTGATTGTCTGCAAGTGGTTTTCTGGAAGATTTCATAAATCCTCATGTATTATCTTAAACTTAGGTAAATATAAGGCACTGTTAAGTTGGCAGAGTCTGGCTAAAGAAAGAACATAGTGAAAATGCACAGTAAAAAAAAAAAAAAAAAACAGCATTGCAACCCCAAAATTAGCATGAAAATAAATAAAAACATTGCTGTGTTCCAAAATAACGAATATCAAGTCAGGATACCTACATATTTCAGGGAGGTATTTCTTAGTAATTTTGAGGTTGTAATGCTGTTCGTTTTTAAATTAGCTGAGCTTTTCAGTCTCTATTTTCTTCTAGTGCTTCTTCTAATCTTCATCATCATCATCATCATTAGCCAGAAGACGTCCACTGCTGAACATAGGCCTCCCCTTTTAACCTCCACACTGAACGACAGCCTGCCTTTTGCATCCACTGGATGCCCGCGACTCTCACAATGTCGTCGGTCCATCTAGTGGGAGGCCTACCTACGCTGCGTCTTCCGGTTCGTGGTCTCCACTCCAGAACCTTTCTTCCCCATCGGTTATCGGTTCTTCGAGCGATGTGGCCTGCCCATTGCCACTTCAACTTGCAAATTTTAACAGCTATGTCGGTGACTCTGGTTCTTTGGCGAATATCCACGTTTCGGATTTTATCGCGCAAAGAAACTCCGAGCATAGCTCTCTCCATTGCCCGCTGTGTGACTCTGAGTTTTTCCAAAAGGCCAACAGTTAAGGACCACGTCTCAGTACCATATGTCATCACTGGCAACACACACTGGTCAATCGTCTTGAGGCACTGTGGTATCTTGGACGAGAAGATGTCACGCAAAATCCCGAATCTTCTAATCTTAGCTCAGATCAAATCTTAGGTACCTATAATTAAATATTCTACCAAAAGTATTAGTTCTGCAAGCTACTGCATTTCAGCCATCGGCAATTTAATCGGCCTTAAACCAACTGCATTAATTGCATTGTCCAAGATATATGTAACTAGTTAAGTAAATCTATCACCGACGAGTAAGCATTATGAATTATGATATTTGTTCCCCGAAAACACACCATTTTTCTATTCGACCCACTAAACTACGGGTTAACATGTCAAAAAAAGAAACAAACGAATGTGCGACCGTTTTTTTCACCTGACAACACCCAACGTTAGTTTTTATGGGCATTTCTAAAATTAAATTATAGGTTATAATTTTAATATGATAGGTGTGTAATATATTTCAAGGAACCAGAGATTTTTATCAGATTAAAGTATTTATATTATTCTAAACTATTTTACTCTATTAATTCGTTTTTGTTTGTTTAAATTAAAATTTTGAACGAGATATGGTAGAGTTGTGAAATGGCTTTTAGGCTGTAAACTTACAAAATAATTTTAACAACTATTAGATATTGGATACCTAAATAATGTGCCCAACAAATTATAAGATGGAATTTACAATAACAATATGTACAAAAGTAAAGGCGAACGAAAGAAAAGGAGAAAAACAAACGATAAACGGGAGATTCGCATGCTTTGACTAAGAAACTTGGTTTTTACAAAATGGTAGCGGCAGAAAACAAAAGATGATCACAGCATGTATCTTTACAGACCATAAAGATTAACATCTACGAAATCAGCAAAGATCAGCAACTAAACGATTTGGTTAAACCATCTAACTGTAGGATGTAGCATCTATGTTTTTTGGCTATAAAAACTGCCGGCGACGACAAAGATAGTCGCAGAGATTGCCTTTATAGATAAAAATAGATATGGAATAAAAAAGTCATGTCGATATAGATAAAGGAACAATAAATAACACCATTGTTTTTTCTGTTTTGAATTATTGACAAAATCGTTTTAATGAAAAATTTGTCAATAGGTTAGATTCAATGAAGTTTTCAATAAGTACAATAATAATTTAGATTGTATCAAAGTAAAATATTTATAGTACTGCAATCAATGATAATCATGTTAGGTGTAATTTATAAAACGCCGTAGATAAAAATGAGATAAATTTAATCAATTGCATCCGTATAACAAGATAAACAACTAATGAAAATAAAGTTTATCTGCTATTATTGGATAGGGGTGAAAAAGTGTTAGAGTTGTGGTAGTTACATACCTACCCCTATGATGAAGAGCTCCCACAGCGCAAGTTTATTAAATCTTCCTCAGAATTCATTACGGGCTGTTTCTAAATTAAGTTTCTCGCCCCACGCTTCACTTTTCACTTTAGCGTGCTAGCCTTGTATTCGCAGAGTTGATTTAATTTTAAAGATTCTTATAAGATTTATTACCTACTAAGCGGTAGTGGGACTCAAACTCAATACACTGTTGGTTTTGGGGTTGCCGATTCTTGTAATATAATTTAAAAAGTAATGAAAACTCATCTAATAAACACAGATACTAAACCGAGAAATTTACAATTTCTTATTGATTTAGTATAACCCTATTTAGGGCATACAGTCCTTGCAATTTCTACGCATGGCTTGAGGATTTTGGCATTGCACTTCTTGTACAGTGTCAAGTAAACATATTTTCAAGTTTTTGTACGAGATATTTTTGTACCCTATTACTAGGCTCACATTGTTTGTCTGTCCTTTTAACTGTCATTTTAATTGGCTGTATCTTTTGAACCGTAAGAGATAGATAGCCAGTTAAAATGTTCAAAGAATATGGAATGTTACCGTAGATTATATAATTATGAAATACCTAATAATAAAGTAAAAAATTAGGGCCGGTCCCCATTAAAAAAATGAAATTTTGTCTTTGCTCTATAGTATAAAAATGGTAAGGTAATGGTAAAATACACACTCTAAAGTAAAATAACAAATAATAAAAACTGGCCAAGGGAGAGTCCAGGGCGCGCTAAAGATCCTGAATTGAATGAAGATAAAAATAATATTTTGGTTGCGGAACCCTTGTTGCTCACGTCCGAATCGCACTTGGCCGGTGCTTTTTTTAAAAAGGTATTTACTTATTAAACATCTTACCCAAAATAACACTTTCCCTTCTTTCCAGATCAGCACGGAAACGGAAAGTACGAGATGTTTTCCTGGTAGGCGGGCGCGGCGTCCCGTTGCCAGGCGACAGTTGCGGGCGGATCGATCCTTCATTACGTAGTAGCTGTTATTGAATCTATGTCCTTAGGATATACTTTGTCCTTACCTTGTCACTACTATGTAATCCGTGGTCCTGGAACCTCTTCACGTGCCAGACGTCTGTCTTGTGAGATCGTGTTCGAAAGAAAAGCTATTTGTTTGAATCAGTGTACGTTATAGTACATATAGATCGATGGAATCAGTGCATTTTAAATAAAATAAAAGAATAGATAAAAGTAAGTTCCTGTAGGCCCAATCCTGATGTCGACAAGCCCTAATGTCAGAGTCCGTGTTGTAGTAGAATAGGTTACAGGGTGGTAAGTTGTTTTTCACACCACCTGCTCGACAATGTCCAATTACATATCATGCCACATCAACGTACCTAAAGTAAAGCATTATCTCTTAAGGGATATAAAGATGTATGAAACTCCCTAGGGAATAAAGAGATTTGAATTTGGAACGTCAAATTCGTGTGGAAACTCGTGGAAAACTCTAAGTAAAAAAATGCCCATATGGCATTGTAAAATTTTAACGGCCTAGGCCTAAGTCAAATTTTCGTAGAAACGTGTTATTAAATAACCAGACAAGTAAGAGTAAGACTCGCGCTCTGAGGGTTCCGTTGGGTGAAACCCTCAGAGCGTGAGTCCAAACAAAAAAAAGTTGAAATATTAAAAGACATTTTTTTTTTATAGTAGATAGGTTTGCGCTTGGCCGCCATCTCGCCTGATGTTAAGCAACGATGCGGTCTACGATGGAGCACGCTTGCCTCGAAGAAACCGATTCACTCTCGACTTGAAGACACCCAGATTGTAACTAACGGGGAAAACCCATTCAGGCAGCGAATTCCACTGCTAGTCAGTGGAATTCGCTGCCTGAACTTAACTTTGTAGTGGATAATAAGGTTCTTCCATACATTCCAATTACAAAATAAAAGAAATAAATGTTTATTTGGATGTAAGTTTTTAACAGCAAAACAATTATTATTAAATTATATATAACTTCAAATTTATGACATTCGGATTTATTCCTTTATAAGTGCTGTGAGACCTTGCCTCTTGTTTTCATTCCCTTGTAAAAACGCACAATATGCGACATAAACGGTCATATATTTTGATCGCGGAGACTAACAAGTTTGATTTTTTCACAGCTGAAAGAAACCGTAGCTTTGAGTATTTGATATAAATTTCAACTAGATATATTTTATCGTTCCTGAGAAAAAGGGTCTTGACAGACGGACAACAAAGTGATCCTATATAAGGGTTCCGTTTTTTTCCTTTTGAGGTACGGAACCCTAAAAATAGACATAAAATACTATATTTGAAAAAAGTATTACTTGGTTTTTGATCAATTTTTGCTAAGGGGTTCGAAATTAATAATCACTTGTTACAATCGTCTTTTCCTATCTGGGATCTCATAATGTCGCTGTCAAAAAGAAATTGCGTTTCCTTCTTGCGAGAGTGTTTGGGACAGGTTCCATCATCCCGTCCCATCCTCTCACTCTTTATGCTTATTACAACGGAGTAAGGTTGAAAATTGATGGGTATATAAGTAGAGGGTGTAGTTATTAGTGCACAAAGGTTGTCGGAAACATCCATTGAGGGGCGCGAATTATGCCCTGCCACCGGCATGCGGCAGGGCACTGTTGCTTCGTGTACGATTATACCTGTGGAATTAATTTTGAAGCAGTGGTAAGTATCTAGGTATTATAATTATTGTTATGTGACTTACATACCTAGGTCATCACATGGTTTTTAACTGATGAAAACATGCGGATGTCTAGTCAACGCGTAATATTTGTTTTTATGGATGACCACGCATAGGTATGTTTTTTACCCCCGACGCAAAAAGAGAGACGCTATAAGTTTTACTAAACTTGTGTATCTGTATATCTGTGGCATCGTAACTCCAAACGGCTAAAATCTAAATCGATAATGATTTAGTTTTTTTTAAGGTGACTTGATCGAGAGTATTTTAGCTATGCTTCAAGAAAATCGTGCAGCCGTTTGAAGTAATATGAACTTTTATAGGGGATTAAAAAAAACAATGTACAATATTCAAATTATGATTCATCATCATCATTATCAGCCTATATCATGTTCCCACTGCTGGGTTTCAGGCCCAGAGCATAATGGGATGGCACGGGCCCTAATCTACCATGCTGGCTCATTACATGATGGTGAATGTCATGTCATTGAACTTTTAAAGTTTCTTGGACTTACCTGTTTCTTCCAGATGTTTTCCTTCATCGTTTTTGAGCGATGGCATCGAAATTGCACATAATTTATTTAGGTACTAAATAAGTCATTGGTGCAGGGCGGAGGATCGAATAGGGTGCCGTCAGATTGTAAAGCGTACATGCTATTACTCGGCCGCCACCACCTTTGGCTTTAACTGGAGCCTTACGGCCAACTCCTTACGCGGTCTTAAACTAACGTCAACACAGCGCAGTTCGGAAAATCACGCGAACGTGAATCTTAACGCGCCCAGATACGGTTTGCGGTCGCGCAACTTTTTTCATCACCTAAACTGATAAAATCATACCTAAGCTGTAAGGCCCCCGGAATCCATTTATACTTCACAGAACGAAAAAAAACTCCAATGTTTAATGAACTGTCTTTCGAGCGATGGCGTACAAAAACATTAAAAATTTATGATGACCAATTTTATAAACAAACAAAACTTTTAATTATATTTTGGGAACAAATTATATCTTCTCGTCACAGTAATTAATATTAATAGTTTTTGTCCTCCCAGAGGACCATCGGCCATCCAGAATGACGATCCTTCCAACCAAATATATGGTCCATAAAACCACGATTACGTTTTATAAACACTACATTTATAACTACTTCATGATTGTATTATTTATTTTAAGTAATATATTATCTTGTGGTGGAGATTTCGATTTTTTCTAAACTGTGCTTTCAAATATTTAAAATTCTCTGGCGCAGTACCTACACTCCATTAATTTATAGTATTCCGTCAAGATAGGTTAGCGTGGAAGAGGTTGTTTATGAAATTAATTTTAGTAGGATGTTGTTTATAACGCCAGCTGGATATATATTATATTGTTACTTACGTAGGTAAATAAATCAGTTCCATGGCTAGAAGCTACTCCTGCTAATATATATTTTTTTATTATTAAGTCCTTATTTTTCTTTGGTTTAAATTGTGATAAGTTCAAGTTTGTTATGTACGTATTGTAAAATTCTTCGCCATATTGTTTATAAATACGGGGCCTACTCGGGGCCCGCACCGAGAAATTTTCAACGCGATTAAATTTAATTGACAGCGTCAAATTACGCGACCGCAAACCGTATATGGGCGATTTAAGGTTCACGTTCAAGTAATTTCCCGCAGTCGCCTAAATGGAATCGCGTTTAATTTAGGTGACTGTGACAAATTACGCGACCGCAAACCGTATCTCGGCGAGTTAAGGTTCACGTTCAAGTAATTTCCCGCAGTCACCTAAATGGAATCGCGTCTACGAGCTCAAGGTACGGGCCCACTACAGGATTCTGAGCGCAATTATGTTAAAATTATGACCCTAATATTTGACCGAGTTGATTTGCTGACAGATCTGCTGGCAAAGCCGAACCAATCTGCTGAAGTCAGTTGTGATAGGTCGCTGACCTTACGACGCGCGCGCGCGCTCGCGTAGGTATGTTATGTATGTCACGAACTAAACGTTGATTACGATAAAATTTTGGTTTATCAGTAAACATTATCACAGTGTTTCGTATCATGTAAAAAGTCAAAGTCAAAATAATCATTCATTGCAAATTATGCTTACCCAATTAGGTAGATAAGGTATGGTACTATTGTATGGAGCGAACAGATCTGTTTTGATAATGTTTTATCAGTAAGACATTTTTCTCTTTTTTAATAAGTTTTTCATCTGAATTATCATTATTAAAATGTATAGAATTATAAAAACAATTTAATTGTACTAGCTGAGTAGTTACTTGCATGTAGCAAGAATTATAGATGGCGTCACCAGCGCTTAGATTGGCAGAGACCGTTCAAGAATAAAATTTGGAGGACGATAGGAAAGCGAGCGTACCTTCTTGGTTGAGCAATATAAGGACGTTTACCCAGATCTTTGCGCCGGTTCGAATCCTGCCGCTCTTTAGCTCGTCAGGCATTACAGTTATTATCATATCCTCGAATATGTACGTTGTCTTCCTGTAGACTGTGTACTAAGCGGAAAGAGGTCCAGAATTATGAACAACTTTTAACTTTTCAACTTTACTTTTACTTTTTTTACTTTTACTTTTTTTTTCAAAGTGGAAAGGACGTACTATGCCGGAAGGGGTCTGTTATAGTCATAATTATAAACAACATTTAATATGGGAACAACCCTGAAATCGTGAAAACCTTTCCGTGTAACCCTGTTTAAACTTTGTTCCTACCATCATTCAACATTATTCATCATCAGTTTACATCGAGCCCGACGAGTTGATAAATATTAGTCCTGCTCCACTGTAAGCGAGTCTCCCGTAGGAGCGCGAGGCTGCGCGCGGGACAGGCGCGATCGGGACGCGCCCGCACTAAATTTAAATATTTTAATCCTTAATTTAAATTTTTGACATTTTTATTTTATGTTGGTATTCGTGTAGTTTCATTTTTAATGTTATTTGTCATATTCAGGAGACGGTAACTCGTGACTGGCGCCTCGATCTTGGTAAATTATTGTCAATAATGCTAATAAAAGATGTTTAGGGATAAAGAAGGTATTTTCTGGAGTGAAGATAACCTCTATTGTAGTAATGAAACGGCTTGATGGGCGATATAAAACTGGTTTCAAATAAGTAGGTTAGTACTACAGTACTTAAGTGTGTGTGAGCGTGTGTGTGTTAGTAGGCATTATATAGATAAGTTGTTGAATAGAAGGCATATAGAAGGCGATAATATTTCGTAAGAGGCCATCGGGGAAATACAATTGAGTTGGCAACTGTTACCTGTCAGTGTCGCTAGCATAGCTTGTCCACTTAACTTTGTTAGGAAATTTTTGTTATTATGACATTTTACATTTATCTCTATGACATTCGGAATTTTCAATAAAAAAAAACCTTGTAAAGGAGGTTCAAGCTATGCTAGCGCCATCTATAAAAATCAACTATCGATGGCGCTAAAATAGCTTGTATCTTCTCTATCTCTATCTCTTTTCTTCTCTACATAGTAGATATAAATTATAGTCGCTTTCCGCGTCTGTCTGTATGGCTGCTAACTCCTCCTAAACCACGCAACGGATTTTGATGCGGTTTTCACCATCAGTTAGATACATTTTCACGGAAGGTTTATAAATATAACTAGCGACCCGCCTCGGCTTCTCATGTAAATTACACCCGTGCGAAGCCGGGCGGGCGGGTCGCTAGTTTACAATAAGTTTTAAATATTAACTAATTAAAATAATTCGCAATAAGTCCTGATAAACATTAAAAACATGTGTTCAAATCGCGAAAGTTTAAATGTTACTTGTACCTTTATAGTCGGAACGTTGTCACGACATTTGACTGTAGCTTAGAAGGTATCCAAATACAAGAAAACAGTTCTGTAAAAGGTACAAGCTATGCTAGCGCCATCTATAAAAAGTTTATATCGTTTAGTTTATAGCAACTGTCAAAGTAGCGTCAGGATGGCCTGTACCTTTACAATCGGAACTAAGTATTTATGTAGAGAAGATAGAGAAGATGTTAAAATACCATTTTCTAAATACCTATACAAGAAAAAAGGTAAGTGCGTACCTGCAAGGTTTATGCTTAAAATGTTAAGTGACATAATTATGTAATATATGTAATTTTTTTATGTTTAATTGTAACTAAAGCTAATTAGTGTTCAAACGGAGGACGCTGCGGGTGCCAGCCAGTTCCACACACAAACAACATTGTAAATTTAAATTTAAATGTTATTATTATGTCCAGTTCGATTGCTTGTTAACAATATTGTTGTCTTTAATTTTTTTTATCATTAAACTATTACTATGTATTACTATTATGCTTTGGTTTTGTTAACTATCTCTAAAATAATGTTATCAGCCAACCCCATTCTAGCAAAAATAAATTGAAACCATTTGTATTCTAATGTAGGTAAATATGTTTGTGATGAATAGTTCTCTGACCTCACTACAACTTCACTAATAAAATTAGCAAACAAGTATATTTAAGCATTTGATTCAATATTTCGACCCGTCTCCGCAAGACGAGGTGGCCGAGTGGTTAAGGCGTTGGACTGCTAATCCAATGTGCTCTGCACGCGTGGGTTCGAATCCCATCCTCGTCGTATCTTTTTGGAGGTCAGACGGTTTTTTAAAATTATTATAGTTATGAGACAGACTTTTTCTTAATTTTTATTTAATTTGTTTATTATACTTTCGCTTATTAAAAGTTATAATTATCTAACAAAATGAGTACCAGTATTTTTAAATTTGATATTGTTTTTTTTAATAACAATAAAAAAACTAAATTAGTCGGTTAGATACCTAATGTCTTTTTTTTTTTTTGCTTAGCCTTTCTCGTCCCACTGCTGGACAAAGGCCTTCCACATTTCCTCCCCACGCATCCCTATCCTCGGCCAAGTTTTAATTATTATAGAGTAGAAAATATTTTTGTAAAAAAAAAAATAAAAAAAAAAAATTGCCTCATTTTCAAGTTGTTCTATGCGTTTACTGTTTACACACGGCGTTTCTGTAACTATAATATTTGGGCACTTACCACGAAAACTCATTATTCACACGACTGACATACCTATAACAGCAATCATTAGGTACCAAACATAATAATAACCACGTATATATTATTACTAGTAGGCCGCCCCTGCTTCGCACGGGCGAAGCCGGGATATATAGCCTATGTCAACCGGGGATAGTGCAGTATCCCAACAGTGAAAGATTTTTTCAAATTGGTTCAGTAGTTTCGGAGCCTATTCAATGCAAACAAACAAACAAACAAACAATCAATCAAATCTTTCCTCTTTATAATATTAGTATAGTTAAAAGATTATATCGTCATTGTTAGGTACCTACCTAGGCCTACTTATGAAATTGCAGACCCGGAAAAACAAATGACTATACTCCAATAATTAAATAAGCGATAAATATCTGAGTTTGAATTTGAATTTGGAATCCCAAATAGAACGCAACCAAAGTACGTAACCTAAAAAAGCGGCAATTTCGTAAGCACCTAATAACCATAACTTCAATTACAAGTCGTACCTATTTTTAATGCAACTTTGTATTGTAACCCACAAGCTGCGAGTGTCATGAATACAGTGCGGTTGTCAATAAGTGCAAATAATTAGATGTGGCATCTACAGCCGTAGCACGCGGCAGACCACAGAACAAGAGTTAGTTAGTATGTGAGAGTATATCCCCGGTTTTCCCGCCACGTGGCGCCACAATACACATTGTTATTCAAGTTATTTATGAATATTGTTTCTCGCCTAGGAGATCGAGGCCACGTGTTACACCCCCGGTAACGTATTAAACTGCTCAAGGGTAGGCATAACTGGCGATGTGTCACAAAAAATAAGAAAATAAATTATAATAATACCTAGACAGTGGTGTAGAGTTTTAGAAAAATAATGGGATAATTGGCGTGTAACGTTCACTTTAGGGTATAATATAAGGTCCTTATGTATCTTATGCTATGCTCGGAGTTTCTTTGCGCGATAAAATCCGAAACGTGGATATTCGCCAAAGAACCAGAGTCATCGACATAGCTGTTAAAATTTGCAAGTTGAAGTGGCAATGGGCAGGCCACATCGCTCGAAGAACCGATAACTGATGGGGAAGAAAGGTTCTGGAGTGGAGACCACGAACCGGAAGACGCAGCGTAGGGAGGCCTCCCACTAGATGGGCCGACGACATTGTGAGAGTCGCGGGCATCCAGTGGATGCAAAAGGCAAAAACTAGATTGAAATTAAATAGTACCTACCTAATAATAAAACAACAAAAAACTTAAATTAAATTTTTTTTTTTTAATCGCAATTATGAAAATTTATTGTTACACAAAACAATGAATTTCTAAGAATCCGTGAAAATTGTCTATAATGCGGGCTGTAGTTCGCGCGTTTTTAATTTGATTTCTTTTTTCTTTATTCAGCTGGCGGCGCGACTATGGATGGGCCGTCGTACCAGCCAGTCTTTATTCAAACAATATTTGCGTTCGATTTCTTTGGCGCTGAACACTAAGATGTTCCAAATTCAAAAAGTGCGCGGCAAAGATAATTGCGGCGCACTTATAAAGATGATTAAAAACTCATTACTGCCCGCTAAAAGTTTCTTATAGTAAACACTACCTTTGGGTGCACTTAGAGGCGAACCAAGTCGTCCTTTTCGAATATATGGGATGAAAATACATGTTTCACCTCGTTATATCACTTTTCCACACTCGATTGTGTATACAAACACTAAATCATTATTAAACATTAACACTTGATTAGATTTTAAAATAATAATACAATGAAACGACATGTTTTTTCACGTTGGCGCCAAAACCCAAATCTTTTGATGACCTATTTTGATAACTCTCCCAAAATTCCTACCTACGTTGTAGGTAATAAGCACCTACGTTGTTGATACAAGCCATGGCCATCTCGTTTTTTTATTTTGTAGTTTGGTTTCTAGGCTACCTTTTCAATGTAATGCGAATACTAGCCCAAACTATTCTTGAATATCTACGCAATGTTTGAGAAAACTATTATACAAGCCTGGTGACACATGAGTATTTATAAACTCACATAAATGTTGACCTCAATTCCTATTTTTCATAGTTCGTCCATATATGCATCTGTAACCGGCCCTGAAAACTTGAAAACAATTCATAAACTGTCAAAGTCCAAATGGATCCCGCAACAGAGGAAAACCCAGGAAGCGGTGGAAGGATTGTTTTGAGAAAGATCTGCGAAGTATAGACAAGAAAACATCTTGGAGAAGGGAGGTCAGAAACCGAGCGAAACGGTCGAAAATCGTTGAGAAGGCCAAGACCGACTAAGTCTTGTAGCAAGGAATGAAAACGACTGCCAGGTTTAACACCAGCCAGCCGCCAGACGATTTTCTCTTACATTTCATCAAACGCCGTTTCTTCGCATGGTCGCAAGCGCGATCGCCTTTCTCCGAATGGTTGTATCGTCGAATATTCATGTGGTCGAGTGGTTGTTTATTCGAATGGTCACATAATCGAAAGGATGCAATGATTTCATTTTATTTTGGTCGAAGGCAATGATGACATATTTTACTTTATTTATATTGTAAGGGAGACAGATATTTGGACTATATACTTTAGATAGACTAAACGACAGATTTCAATAAAAATAAAAAGGTTCGTAGTTCCTTCAGAGGAACTGCTAAAGTAACTATGTATTAAGGCGCCGTGACTAGCTGAGTTTTATGTTTTTGAGGGGGTGAAGCAGAGGAAGTGGCGGCCGACTAGTCCCACCTACAGCGGGGCGCACCGCGTGAATCTCGCCGAAACGCGACGTCCTTCACCTATAGACAGCTATAGACATGTAATTTCGTCGTTCCACGGCAAAGCTCCGTTGGCCCAGTGGTCTGGCCCCGCGTTGGTAAACCACGAATACCCGGTTCGAATCTAGTATACTAGACATACTATAGTATGTAGATATTTTTGGACAATTTTTTTATCATAACATTAAATCAATGGATACGGCCGTTTATGCCACATATTTTGAGACTCGTAGGAGTGCTCTTTTTATGTTTTGATGGGCATCAAAACATAAAAAGAGCACTCTCATTGATCTAAAATCATGAAATTTAGCAAGAAACAATCTCTTATCACATGTAAAGGGAAAAATCCAAAAACCAGAAATGTTTAGTTCCATTACAAAAAAAACCCAGCCAAGTGCAAGTCGGGCTCGCACACTGAGGGTTCCGTACCACAAGGTAACTTTTAGGTACTAAAGTAAAAAAAAAGAAGTGCATTAAGCCCAGGGGGTCACCCATCCAAGTACCAGCCGCACCCGACGTTGCTTCACTTCGGTGATCGTACGAGAACTGGTGGTGAACAGAAATTGACACCGACTCGCACTTGGCCATTATTTATTCATCATCATCATCAGCCAGTCAGAAGACGTCCACTGCAAAACATAGGCCTCCCCCTTTAACCTCCACACTGAACGACAGTCTGCCTTTTGCATCCACTGGATGCCAGCGACGGTCCATCTAGTGGAAGGCCTACCTACGCTGCGTCATTTATTAATTGTTGTGATTTGTAGTTGTTTTTTTTTTGTGTACTATTATCATGGAAAATGCCATGTGAAAGATACAGCCGTTAGCCATGTGTGTTCGTTCCCGATGGAAAAAAAACGTTTTAGCGCAAAACAAACCTAACTTTGTTATTTAAAAACTGTTGTCTCCATACATCAACCTAGGTTGCGATCAGTAAATCAAATGCAAAAAAGTTAAATCGAATATTAGGGTTCCGTATCCAAAGGATTTATCCTTTGGATTCCGTATCCAAAGGATTTATCCTTTGGATACGGGACCCTATTACTAAGCCTACGATATATGCCTGTCTGTCCGTCCCAAGTTGTTAAGACGCGGTACAATCGCAAAGTTAACCAAAAGAAGTGTTTTTAAACGCTTTGTGTGAAGTGACAAAATTAGCTGATCAGATAAAAAAAATACTATAAGTAAAAAAAACCCCTTGGTAATAATCTTAACCGAATAAAATTTTGAAAAATTGTCTAGACTCTTAAAAAAACACATTACAAATTGCGCAATAAAAATAGCTTCTGAATTGAAGAACTCTGAATTTTCAGCGACAACAACATATTTTTTTGTACGAATTGTGTAGCCAGACTAGTCTTTTAAAACTTTAACCAGTTAATTTTTGAAATTCATTTATATATTTTGATAAATTAAATAAAAACCCTCAAAATAATATAAACACAAGCACAAAGTCATCATCATCATCAAATATGATGATATACGATTTTCGACTCTAAACAAAGCCGTTTTAGATAGCAAATAGATCATGGCGTGAGCGGGTGAAAAATGAATTTGAAATCGTGATCAGACCGCGCCTTAAGAACTTTTTAAGTTTTATTGTAGACTAGTTGCGCTCCGCGGTTTTACCTGCTTAGTGATGAAAATGTATGATGATGACGATGATGATGAAAAGCAGCATTTTTTCCTCTCGTTATAACATCAGATATCTGTGAGTCCCCGTCAAAATCAGTTCAGCCATTTTGGAGTCTTTACGGAATATCATCATCCTTCCATAGGGAACACACATACATCACTTTTTTTACATAGAAGAAATATATACTCCAAAACGACTTACTCCTTTTTAGGGTTCCGATTGAGCTGAAATTTGGCAAACTTATGTTCGCTGACAATGCAATGTTATGGTGACTATGACTCGACTATGATTCGACCATGACTCGACCATGACTCGACCATGACTCGACCATGACTCGACCATGACTCGACCATGACTCGACCATGACTCGACCATGACTCGACTATGACTCGACTATGACTCGACTATGACTCGACCATGACTCGACCATGACTCGACTATGACTCGACTGTGACTTGACTGTGACTTGACT
The DNA here is from genome assembly GCA_932305915.1 of Agriopis marginaria. Classification (NCBI taxonomy): domain Eukaryota; kingdom Metazoa; phylum Arthropoda; class Insecta; order Lepidoptera; family Geometridae; genus Agriopis; species Agriopis marginaria. The sequence continues at coordinate 11,066,751 of OW029918.1, forward strand.
GTGACTTGACTGTGACTTGACTGTGACTTGACTGTGACTTGACTGTGACTTGACTGTGACTTGACTGTGACTTGACTGTGACTTGACTGTGACTTGACTGTGACTTGACTGTGACTTGACTGTGACTTGACTGTGACTTGACTGTGACTTGACTGTGACTTGACTGTGACTTGACTGTGACTTGACTGTGACTTGACTGTGACTTGACTGTGACTTGACTGTGACTTGACTGTGACTTGACTGTGACTTGACTGTGACTTGACTGTGACTTGACTGTGACTTGACTGTGACTTGACTGTGACTTGACTGTGACTTGACTGTGACTTGACTGTGACTTGACTGTGACTTGACTATGACTTGACTATGACTTGACTATGACTTGACTATGACTTGACTATGACTTGACTGACGGTTTCGGATTATCCGGATACTAAATATGAACGGATAATGCAAACCCTAGTTCCGTAGAATTACAAGGAACCCATATATGTTCGTTCTGCCCATCCGTCTGTTTGTCTGTCTGTCTATGCGTCCATAATTGTTTCGAACTTTCTAACTTAGCTAGCTGCGCCCTGCGGTTTCACCCATGTAGTGATGAAAAAAAAGTGATGATGATGATGATGAAAAGTAGAATTTTTTTCTCTCCTTATAACATAAGCTATCTGAGAGTGAAAATCCCGTCAAAATCAGTTCAGGCATTTTGGAGTCTGTACGGAATATCATCATCATCATCATCAGCCTTCATAGGAAACATACATACATACACACATCGCCTTATATATGTGTAAAGAAGAAATATATACTCAAAGAAGACTGTAACACCTTTTTAGGGTTCCCTAGAATTACAAGGAACCCATATACGTTCGTTCTGCCCATCCGTCTGTATGTCTGTCCATCCCAAGTTGTTTAGAACTTTCTAACTTTTATAGTAGACTACCTGCGCCCCGCGGTTTCACCCGCGTAGTGATGCAAAATAGTGATGATGATGATGATTAAAAGTAGCATTTTTACTCTCGTTATTACATTTGTTATCTGACAGTGAAAATCCTGTCAAAATCGGTTTCGCCATTTTTGAGTCTATACGGAATATCATCATCATCATCAGCCTTCATAAGGAAGATACATACATACATACACTCATCGCCTTTATATGTATATAGAATGTAGATATATTCAAATAAGACTGTAACACCTGTTTAGGGTTCCGTTGAACTACTAGGAACCCATATAAGTTCGTTCGTCCATCCGTCTGTCTGTCTGTCCATCCCAAGTTGTTTAGAACTTCCTAACCATTACAGTAGACTAACTACGCCCCGCGCATTCACCTGCGTAGTAATGAAAAAAATGTGATGATGATGATGATGATGAAAAGTTGCAAATTTTTATTTAACATCAGCTATCTGACAGTGAAAATCCCATCAAAATCGGTCCTGCAGTTTTCGAGTCTATAAAGAACGTTACAGACACACACGCACATGACGATTTATTTCAAAAACATTAGAAAAATAACTAAAAGAAAATGGAAAATGTGAGAATTGAACCTGGAGCCTACTCACAGTCGCAAAAACTTATCCATTGCGTCAACCACTCGTCCAATTGAACTATGACGCTAGTGGTGAAATTATGTTTCTAATATATAAAATAACTAGTAGGCCGCCCCTGCTTCGCACGGGCGATGCCGGGATATATAGCCTATGTCAACCGGGGACAGTGCAGCATCCCAACAGTGAAAGAATTTTTCAAATCGGTTCAGTAGTTTCGGAGCCTATTCAATGCAAACAAACAAACAATCAAATGTTTCCTCTTTATAATATTAGTATAGATATAAATGTACAAACAAATCGTCACAAAATGTAAGGTAGCATCAGGTAGCCCGTCTGCTTGTTTGCCACCTGTGGCACATAAAAAAAGTAGACTAACTGTGCTCTGCGGGTTCACCTGCCAAGTAATGAAAATATGATGATGATGATGAAAAGTTGCCAATTTTTTTTCTCCTCATAACATCAGCTATCTGACAGTGGAAATCCCATCAAAATCGCTCCTACCATTTTCGAGTAAAGAACATTACACACACACACACACACACACACACACACACACACACACGCACACACACGCATGCACCGCGCACATGACGAATTATTTTAAAAACATTAAAAAAATTACAAAAAGAAAATTGGTAAATATGAGATTTGAACCCTGGATCTTACTCACAGTCGCAGAGAACTTATCCAATACGTCAAACCGTTCGGCCAACTGGACTATGACGATTGTGGTGAAATTATGCTTCATAAAATAATATATACAAACAAATCGTTACAAAATGAAATTTTCATTCGCCTGCCTTTTTAGTACTTATAATCCAAGAAAACATTGCAGATAAGGTAGGTACTTACTTTACAACTTCCGTCAAGGTGTTTTTGTGTCATAAAGTTGAGATTATATTTTGGAGCGATTAGCGGAGCAAAGCGACACACGTCCGTCTAGCAGTGCGCCTCAGCGGTCTCTGTCACATCGCGTAAAAATAAAAGAGAAGTGAAAAGACGCCGCGGCGTCACGACGTTTCGTTCGACACGTTTGAGCCAGTTTATGATTAAATTAATTAATAGTTAGAAAAATTGAATTTTAATCGATAAATAAAAATTATGATGCTATTTGTAACAATATTTAACATCATTCTTGTAAATTTTGTAAAGATTTGTTCGTAAATAGTCGAGATAAAATTGTATGCGTTTAGGTAAATTTCAGGTTAGAGGTTATTTCATGATTTTTTTCTATCCAGAAAATTTATCGGAAACGTGTTTTAGAACTAATGGTCCACTCAGAAATATGATCAAAATTACCACATAATTTTTTTACTGCTTTAAAATGAATACATTATCTTTAAAAAATGTTCTGTGAAGCCTTTTTCACTGTAAGACCGCCTTAAGAACAAAATAAATGGAAATATCACAGACCTATACCGTGTAAGGGGAACACTCTCGAAGCCAAAAGAAGGTAATTGTACTCATCATTATGAACAACTTTTACTATAGGACCAGCCCTGAAATCGCGAAAACAAAACCAGCTGTTCTATAGAAAACGGTAATTGACACTCGACAGAATGTATGGAACAGTAGTTTTTTTTCGCGATTTCAGGGTTGGTCCCATACTAAAAGTGGTTCATAATGATGATTACAATTACCTTCTTTTGGCTTCCAGAGTGTTCCCCTTACACCCTGTATATTATCTAATCATAATAGTATTGGAAATATGACATGCAAGGTAGGTCGACTTGTGGCGTCTACTTGGATATAGGTCTGTGGGAAATATTGTGTCGACGGGACAGGGCGACAGAAATGTAGTGGGTGAATAGCACAGGACCGAAACAGAACGCTGAGAAAGAAGATTGAAGAAGAATTAGAGACTTACTCCTGCTAAAGTTATATGATTATTTACGGGATATTTACCGTGGTAAGGTTGTGGAATGAGCTCCCGATATTTTGGCGCAGTTACATACACCATGTTCACGGGAAGACTGAAGAATGCGGGTGGTTGGTCGAACAGTTAAAAAGTTGGGTGCAGACATAACGATCTACCCTCTTTCTTAGTCTTTTGCTACGGTTATCACTGCAACTCGAACTCGAACCTAAGTCCCGACAAAACATACTCACTGTATCACTACGTATAGTATTTTGAACACATTTTGAACGCGACCTTTTATTTTTAAGGCAACCTAATACTGGATTCCACGCACTGGCGAGTTGAAAACCATCACCTCGATTGAAATTCTGGCATTTCGAGATCTCAATAGTTTCCTTTACTAGCATTGGTATGTAATGGCGTTCGGTGGACATGATTTCAGGGTTGTGTAATTCAATCCAGTGGTTAGGACCTGCGTCCAGCAGATGCTCAGCTATGACCGATTTGTGTCTCTCATTGTTTTTTACTGCCTTAATGTGTTCTTTTATCATATAACTTTCGTTCATATAACTTTAGTGAACAACCGTGATAGTTTAAAACAGTGTTACTCCAGCTAGTATATAGATACTCATCGTTCTCCTAAATGCACATCCATATTTTTTATCAAAAAGAAAAACATAACATTGGTTACGAAGATAAGCTTTACTTTAAAGATATTCGTAATATTCATAGAGGCACTTTGGGAACGATTTCGGGTTTGCGCTATTTCTGGGGCAAAAATTATCATCATTATTATTCTTAGAGAAAATGAATCAAGATCGTCAATAAATTATGAAATACTTTCTCAAAGCCGTCTATTGGTATCGGAAACTAGGGCGGGCGGAGGGCTCGCTTCCGTATCCGGACGCCAGCGTCGCCAGTAACTCATCATCGCCGCCCAGCGGGAGAGCACCCCTCTCAGCCCTCTTACAAAAAACACAGAGGTTTGTGCGAATTGTACCCATACTGTTGCCTGTCCCTTCTGAAGGGAGAGAAAAAAAGCGGTTTAAAATTTATGGCTACCTTTACGAAAAAAAAAAATACAATATAATCTAATTACTATTCTGTCCTAAGTACTTCGCAAACTATAAGGAGTTAAAGTTATATGATTATTAACGGGATATTTACCGTGGTAAGGATGTGGAATGAGCTCCCGATATTAAAACAACCGCGATAGTTTAAAACAGTGTTTTATAAAGAGTTATATTAATTTATCAAAAATTTCCTGCAGGCAGTTTCTCTACATTATACATAAACAACTTAATGTATTGTTAGTACATAATTATGTATGAAAAACATCTATAATATATATATATACAAGAAATGCCCACTGCCACTTGCAAAATTTTCTTGTCAGCTTCATTAATCTTATAAGACTTGCGTATCTTTTAAACTGAATTTTAAAAAGAATACGATAGTGTTGCTATTGTCATTATAGAAAATTATATATAGGAATACTAGGTTCGTATAATCGTTCACGTAATTTAATTTAGTGTCTAAAGTATGTATGGTTAATTATCCAAATGATTTAAGTACCTATTACTGCAAGCGTACTCTGCAAACATTGATAAACGTAGTAAGACAAATTTTGCTGTAGGTAAGTGTTCCAATTATCTGAAGACCTCAAATCAAGGCATGCTGGTAGCAAACAGCCCCTACCATTTAGAATATTTAGATGATAAGCCTTTAACACCTTCACAGCTTTCTACCTAGACGATTATGCAAATCTACTGTCACCAATGTGTTTCTATATTGAGTTTTCGTGTTTGAGAGCGCAATAGGCGGTCGTCAGAACATTTGTCCGATAACCGAACAATGCCAGCATGTTGCATGCTTCCGCCAACCGCTCATTTGAATTCAGAACACGATTGAGATGTTTTGTTTTTAAATTACAAATTGAGGTTTTATCCATCTGACGGTAACAAAAGAGCGCGGGAAAGTTTTCATTTACTTTTTGTAGAGTGCCAGTGTATCCAGTAAAGGGGGTAAAAAGGCGATAGTACGCTTATCGATAATATACATAATAATATGGATCGATATATCGAGACATTAGAGAAAAACCAAATTGTCTGCAGGAAAACCTAATACATTTTTAATGTTGATTCAAGCTCCCAATACTTCGTTTAATTTATTAAAACTACTGAGTTATCTTACAAAAAATTAATAAGGTGCTTAATTATAAATAATTGTATTGCATAACCCTAATAGGTAGTTCCATCCGGGGGTAGTTTTTATCGCCCGTCAATAACAATACGGTGGATTTAAAATACGTTTTAATAATTTACTGATTCTAATAAATAAAGATTTTAGTCCATAAAGAAGGCTGGAGACTGTAGAAAAACGACCGCCGGAGTTGCATGTTTTAGAATCCAAACTATTGTATTTATAATAAATTCTTTTTTGCACCTCTCATTTGCAAGAACGTTTTTGAGGGAAGTTATTTGTAATGTTTATTTTTATCAGACTACGGCAAAAGGAGAGTTATGAATTTGACAGTCTGTGCACCTAATTATGTAGGTATGTATGTTCCCTCTAATTATTTAGTAAGTAAGTATTCTACTAATATTATAAACGCGAAAGTTTGTATGTATAGATGTATGGATGTTTGTTCCTCTTTCACGCTGCAACGGAACAACGGATCGACCTGATTTTTTGCATGGGTATAGTTCAAGAGCCAGAGAGTGACATAGGCTACTATTCATCATCATCATTTTTAGGGTTCCGTACCTCAAAAGGAAAAAACGGAACCTTTATAGGATCACTTCGTTGTCCGTCTGTCCGTCTGTCTGTCCGTCTGTCTGTCCGTCTGTCTGTCCGTCTGTCCGTCTGTCCGTCTGTCCGTCTGTCCGTCTGTCAAGACTCTTTTTCTCAAGAACGCGTAAAGGTATCAAGTTGAAATTTATACTAAATACTTAAGTCTACGGTTTCTTTCGGCTGTAAAAAAATAAAAGTTGTAAGTTAAGGCAATCAAAAGATATGAACGTTTATGTCGCATATTTTGCGATTTCACAGGGAAATCAAAACCTATAGGGTACTTTCCGTTGACCTAGAATCATGAAATTTGGCAAAAGGCAAGATCTTATAGCACATATATAGGAATAAATCTGAAAGTTACAAATTTGAAGTTATATCATTTAAAAATAATTATTTTGCTATTACAAACTTACATTTTGTAGTTGGGATGTATAGAAAAACCTTATAGTCAACTACAAAGTTAAGTTTGTCTTTCAATATTTCAACTTTAAGTTATTTTTTGGACTCGCGCTCTGAGGGTTCTGTCCAACGGAACCCTCAGAGCACGAGTCCTACTCGTACTTGTCCGGTTTTTTCATCACTACGCGAGTGAAACCGCGGGGCGCAGCTAGTATATAATATGATGATTATGTTTTTATCTATTTATTTTATTTTATTTATTTTATTTATTTATTCATCAACAGAATGCTTACAGTTAAACCAAAGCGCAAACTATTTAAATAACAAATATCTAGGTTTATATACATTTAGAATAAATAAACATCTATCAAAGTATAACTTATATAACACAAATTTGCTAAGTTTGAGAGAAAAAAACCCTAATACAAAAAGAAGCACGTGATTGTAAATTTTGTATGAGGACAAATTTGTTTTTGTTTCTGAGGTATTTTAATATTAATTTAGATAACATTCACACCTATACAAGTCACGTCAAAGTTCCATTTGCGTTACTTTTTTAAAGTAAAATCTTCTTTTATCCTCGATACTTTGTCGGACCTAATCACATACGTACCAATTCCCCTGCTAGATAAGGGATGCAGGGGCTACTGTCAGGGGCGGAGCCAGGTGTCACTCGCAGCAGATCTTATCTCTTATTCAATCGGGCACACGGCGCCGGGAGGCTTCGCTCCGATTATTATGTAAGTACTGTACACGATGACCCGTACGGATTCATGGGATTTTATTCAAGTACAAAGTATGTTAAATATATTATGTACAGGGCCACTGTTTAAAATATACTAGCGGTCCGCCCCAGCTTCGCACGGTTATAGGTTATAAGCCTATGTCACCCGGGGATAGTGTAGCTTCCCGTCAGTGAAAGAATTTTACAAATCGGTCCAGTAGTTTCGAAGCCTATTCAATGCAAACAAACAAACAATCAAATCTTTCCTCTTTATAATATTAGTATAGATTTAATCAGTTAGCATCCTCAGGTGGCCCCAGTACTTACATCAATTATAAACAACTTTTATTAAACGAATTTTCGAAATTCGCGTAAAATACACTGTTTTAAACTATCACGGTTGTTCACTGAAGGTGGTGGTGGTGGTTGTTCACGGTTGTGATTGTCCTCGGTTGTTAGTTTTTTATGCGAAAAAGGTTGGGAAGTGGACAAACTTGACCAGAGGGAAAAGAACAGATGTTCCGTACAAAAAAATCATTCACTCCCGACAAAATTTATGAAACAGTTGATTTTTAACACACTGTTTTAAACCATCACGGTTGTTCACTAAATGTACATGATTATTGACGGGATATTAACTGTTACTGCCTTTACCTAACTACCTTACGTTTTATTGTTGCCTGTTACTGTCTTATTAACTGTTTGACCAACCACCTGCATTATTAAGTCTTCCCGTGAACATGATGCATGTGACTGCGCCAAAATATATATCGGGAGCTCAGTCCACAACCTTACCACGTCCAAATACCATAATATACCATTATATTATTATATTAGCATATCCAGTCAATAATCATATAAATTCATTTGATTTTTAGTTGCGAATTTTGATAACTCTTAGAACAAAAGTTTGTTTTGACATATTGAAGCGCCCAACTTACTGAACTTAAAGGATTCTAACTGTTTGCAAGTAACCCTGTATAAATATATCCATTCGTTTATTTTTATTTTCTCTGACAGCTGCAATAACATTGTGAAAAGTTTTTTTAAGTAAATAAAGTATATAAAATTTTTGAATTGAATTGAATTGCTACAATCTTACGTTCAAAAACCCAGCAAAACTGATCAGAATTCTAGGTTTTCATTCAATATTTTACAATATAATGGCAGCTGTTAGAGAAAAAAACGAATGGAAATAGTGTACATCTTTATCTTTATAAATATAAAATTCTATGTGTGTACATTTTTTTTTAGCGCTGATAAGTCTGCGGTTTGACCACCAACTCGCCTGTTGGTAAGCGACGATGTGGTCCAAAATGAAGCACGCAGACTTAGAAGATACCTATTCACTCTGGCCTTGAAAAGGCCCAGGTTATATCTCTCAGGAAACAAGAAAGCTGGCAGGTTGTTCCAAACTTTGGCCGTACGGATTAGAAATGTAGAATCGAAACGTTTGGTACGTATCCAAGGAAAATCCACAATGTATGGGTGGTAGTGGGCCGTTTTCCTACTTGTCTTGTAGTAGAAAGGGGATGGCAGGATAAGGTCATGTAGCTCTGATGCACATTCTCCGAAATGAATCCTGTAGAAAATTGACAGACTCACTACTTTACGGCGGAGCTCTAGGCTGAGAAGTTTCTTAGCCACTAACTTCTCATCGCCTATAAGACGAGCAGCACGCCGGTCTACCGATTCAAGAGCTTCGAGCTGGTATTTGGCTGAGCCGTCCCAAAGATGACAGCAGTATTCCAAACACGATCGGACTTGAGCTTGATATAGAGTAAGCAACTGCCCCGGTGTGAAATACCGCCTAACCTTACTCAGAACGCCCAACTTTTTACCAGCTAATTTAGCCTTTGAATCTAGGTAGGTGCCGTAGTTGAGGGTCGGTGTAAGAGACAACCCTAGGAGTTCCAGGTGGTTTGTCTAAGGTACAGGAACATTCTGAAACAGTGGAGATAGCGTGAATGGACACTTTATTGCGGAAAAAAGACAAGTTTGGGTTTTGTTGGCGTTGAATTTGCCGAGGTTCGTCACCCCAATTTGATACGGTCGTCAGGGTCTGATTCATTAGCTCAACCATGTCTTTTCTCAACGCTTGGATTTTAGCCTTTCCGGCCCTGGGATTGGATATGTACTTCTCTACAACTGTGCTATCATCTGCGTACCCAAAGATACCGGGTATAAGCAGATCGTTGATATGAAGCAGAAATAAAGTTGCTGAGAGTACCGACCCCTGAGGTACCCCGGCATTAATAGGCATTTGATCAGACGAGCAGCCGTCAACGACAACTCGAATAGATCGTTCCCTCAGGAAGTCTGCGATCCAGGTACACAGGCCAGCAGGTAGCCCGTATGAAGGAAGCTTGTTTATCAGGCTTTCGTGCGTCGTCGTCGAAATATCGAGGGACACAGCCAAGGCTTCGCCGTGCCTCTCAATGGCCTCGCTCAATATGTGAATGGCATACACAAGAAGATCCCCCCAGTCGAACGGTTTCAGCGAAAGCCATATTGACGATCGCTGAGGAGACAGTTGTCTTCAAGGTATGCCATGAGCCTCCTTTTCAGAACACGTTCCATCGTTTTACAAAGGATGGAGGTGACTGATATAGGTCTATAGTTGTTAGAGTTGGCACGACTACCTTTCTTGGGAACCGGTTGCACGTTCGCAAGCTTCCAACACAATGAAACTACCCCTGCACGTAAGGAAAGACGAAATAACCGTGTCAGAACTGGAGACAGTTCGGGTGCACAGTTCCTCAACACTATTGCTGGTATTCCGTCAGGGCCACTTGCTTTATTCACGTCTAAATCTCGGAGCGTTTTGAGCATAAATGTATGTTTCCTAAGGATTCCAAAACGGCTGGACCGATTTTGACGAGACTTTCACTGGCAGATAGCTGATGTTATGAGCTCGCTACGCGGGTGAAACAGCGGGGAGAGCTAGTTTCTTAAAAAGTAGTTTAGACACTGATTACAATAAAAAACGCCATTATTTAACTAAAGCTGGAATTACCTACGTATATTAATTAGGTGTATTTTTTACTCAGAATATTAATATTCTGAATTTTTTATCTACCTCTATCTTATAACTTCTAAAGAACATTTAATTGAACTTAATGTCTTAAAATACCTTTATTTACAATTAAAAATACATATATCTATTCATTGATAATGTTCTTGTGAAGACACCAACGACCAAAACTGAGTCTACTGAATAAATTTTACCTACATTCCTTGCCCAGACTGGGAAATAAGACGAACGTATCAAATTTTCTGTAGCTTTACTTCTTAGGCTTAGGCCTTTTAAAGCCTGATGAGCACGTGAAATTATATCATCATCATCAGCTAGAAGGCGTCCACTGCTTAACATGCCCGCGACTCTCACAATGTCGTCGGTCCATCTAGTGGGAGGCCTCCCTACGCTGCGTCTCCCGGTTCGTGGTCTCCACTCCAGAACCTTTCTTCCCCATCGGTTATCGGCTCTTCGAGCGATGTGGCCTGCCCATTTCCACTTCAACTTGCAAATTTTAACAGCTATGTCGGTGACTCTGGTTCTTTGGCGAATATCCACGTTTTGGATTTTATTGCGCAAAGAAACTCCGAGCATAGCTCTCTCCATTGCCCACTGTGTTACTCTGAGTTTTTCCAAAAGGCCAACAGTTAAGGACCACGTCTCAGTACCAATAAATTATATATAACACCTTTTTTTAACCTATATTAATACTTAATGTTCATTATATACCTTTATTAAATATAAGTATTTAGAATATATATTTGACGACTGAATTATAGTATAAAGAAAGAATCATCAAAATCGAACAGCTCTGTAAAAAGTTTAGCGTGGTCATACTGGTCATACATAAAAAAGTATAGGTACGCGTCGCCTAGAGAACCTCCTCGTTTTTCGTCGGTCAAAAAGAGCAGTTAGACATGAATGCTGCAATCAATTGATAACATGTAAAAGCAACATAATGCGCTGTAGAGCATCTACAAGTTCCGTGCGCAGGCGCATTAAGTTAGCCAATTACCTGCTATGTTCTCCGTCGACGCTGACCGGCCATTCCTCTGCTCAAGCAATATGTTAACATATTTTTTAATTTCTCCTCCAGACAGTTAAAGAGGCAATTGAGAGTGCATACTCGGGAGTGAGGATTTATAATAAGAAAACGCTCCTACCGCGCATGCGCCATAAGGATCTATAAATCTTGAAGTACTGCATCGGCCAATCCCTGTTGAGAAACGATAAATCATCCCCCAGGACAGTACAGTCGATCGACCAGCTTTGTCTCGCTCCCACTTGCTCATCCCATACCCTATTGATCATTTATCATTTCTTTCTTTCGTTTCTTCTCAATGATAAATTCAATTCTCTTTTGGAATATGATTGTTCCTCGTTTTGTTATTGTGGTGTTTTATTGTGGGCATCGTCACGGAGTGCTTGGTTTTTTGATCGGAATCCGATCGAAATGATCGCGAGAATTGGATTTCCATTTTAGATTTGTTGTCTGGAGTGATCAATCTTTTGGCTTCGATTTTGGGAGGCTGAATATTGTTTACGATTGAAGCAAAGAAATGGCTCATTATTAAGTATTCCATTTTAATATATTTGATTGATTTCGTGTAGGATCTATTTCTAGGTAAGCCTTTGGGAAATTAATGTCTACATTACTAACGGCTTTCTAAATTAACATTAGTACCTACTTACTTATTAAGTAGATATGTGTAGGTACAAGAAAATATCTTAAAAAATTACCTTGACTGCACAATAGTAGATGTTTATGAGACGAGGGGATTTCGACTGCGCTAGTCCACGCGACTGGTTGTAGAGAGCATGTGCATTGCATGCTTTTCCCCCTCTGCGCATCTTTTTGCTCATGACATTGATCTAAATGCAAGGAAGTTTTATACTTAGGGTATACAACGTCCTTTTCTATATGTACTACGTAGTAGGTACATATAAGTCAATGGCTCAAGACGTTTTCCGATTACCGAGTCACTGTTATGACTGTATTCTTCTTGTATTCTGTTTTTTTATTGTACTGTTTTTTTATTTTTATTCTTACAAAAACTACTAATTTGCCATTTAATTAATGGGTTAATTTATTAATAGAAAAATAACTTTTACTCGAGCAAAACGATACTTGTTACACTGTTTTACTGGTACAGTGCCTAGGATAGTGGATCAAAAACATCTGCTTCATCTATTACCAAATAAAAATATGTGATTATGATATTGAAATATTTTTATTTTCTGCTATTTACAGGGCTGTAGAAAAGACAACAATTTTCATCTTAAAATAACTTAAAATATCAATCATGCTCTTACGTTCTCTCAGTCGTTTAGTAGTAATATTTAATAGGTAAGTAGGTACAATTTAGTTCTTTTCATCTATCTACAATGTCGGTTCGTGAAAAAATAACGCTATTTTCATAATATAAATACATTTACTTAGAAATTGATAGCACAATAATTCAAGTAGCGACGTGTAGGTTTCCATAGAATAAAATTAAACTTATTTCTACTATCACTGGGCATTTCACTTAAATACTACGCTATATTAAACTTAACTAACTTCTAAAATAAAATTTACATTACAACCTATTAATCGTAGCATAAACTTCGGTGCTTTGGCCATTTTAATGAGATTTCAGGTGATTTTTGTGCTGAAATGCCAAGTAATTGATTTACAATCTTTTCACAATTTTAATAACTTCAAAAGAAATAATCTTACAATAGATTCGTTTGTATGCAGTTTCACTATAAGGCTGTAATAAATCATTGTCATTGTCAACAATAAAGTTGACAAAATTCTCCCTAAATGCCTTGACAAAACGTTAACGGACAATACTGTGAAAAAAAAAGGAAAACGTTCCTGTTTACAGAAAATATACGACACGTTGTAAAGCATTCAACTAGTGGTTATTGTTTACAACTGCGTTGTTTATAGAAATTTCGTTGGACTCTTTGTCAACAGATACATTGTCTTTATTCTCTCACAATTTACTTACAGTAGGGCTCTATAAATTTTCGGACGGTTATTACAGCTAACACTGGCTTTTTCGAAATGGTCGGACTGGTTATGGACTAATTAGAATATTAATAAGCGTAACACACTTAACAGTAAACTGAAGCGCTTTAGCGAACTTTTCATTCCACGTGAACTTCGATGGTATCAATGTATTAGTAAAGAAAGCAAATCATTAAACTTTCTGTAGGTATACAAGCTGTATACCAAATCATCAAATCTATTGGCAATTGGCGTATGACGATGAGTATCGCCAACTTCGGTACGTAAGCCATGTGCATTCTAAAACATCTGACGTTGGAGTTGACCAGTGCAAGTTGGATTTATGCACTAACATGGTTACAATGTTACAAAAGTTTCAAAATAATTCAGTCGTCGAATGAAGAGTTTGCTAAGCGCGATGCGGTCAGTAGGCGGCGGCCGCACCCGAGTGGTGCATCAAATGGTGGTGATGGTAGGACTCCTGTGTGGGACACCACCAGTCAGGCACTCCGTGAGGCATGGCCGGCGTCGGTTGCTGGAACTGGGTCCAGTGTCCGCCGAACCCAATTTTATTATCCATCATTCCATTACCGCCGATATTCGTCAAATGCGGCGGTTGATTATGATGAGGCGGCGCCGGCGGTCGATCGTAAGGTTTTTCATACGGTTTTTGGTCATGCGGGTTGAGGTATTTGTCGTTGAGGCTCTCTAGTTTGTCCGTTATGGACGGGTGGTGGTGTGGGTGATGCGGGTGGATGGGTGGAGGTGGCGGGAGAGGTGCGGCCGGGCTCGCGGCGCCGGCTGTCACGCTGACGCTTCCCGCCGAGGAGGTGTCGTCACCTTCTCCGTCGCTGTCGTACCTCGGCGAGGCCTCGCCCGCGGCACCGTGCACCTTCATATGCTTGCGGAGGGATGACGGGTGCGTGTACGACTTGTCGCAGCCGTGTACGCGACAGTTGTAAGGCTTGTCCGACGTATGGACATGAGAGTGCTTCTTCCTGTCCGATGAGTTCGCGAACCGGCGGTCGCAACCGGCGTATTCACACTTGAACGGCTTTTCACCTGCAATAGGAAATAATTATTAGGAATTGAGCAATTTTACTCAACTGTCTGGGTGTCTTCAAATCACGAGTGAATCGGTTTCTTCTAGGCAAACGTGCTTCAACGTAGACCGCATCATCGCTTAACATCAGGCGCGATGGTGGTCAAACGCAAGCCTATTATTTATTTTAAAAAAAAACTGCCCAAGAAGGAGGGTATTTTTTTCGGGCGTATGTTTATTTGTTTTTTTTTATTTCTATATCCTCCTCTACCTAGCACGGCTTAATCGACATTTGATGTGTGAGATGTCGTTAGATTCGTCTTTGTGCCCTAGAGTGTCATAGGCTACATATTCCAGTTAAGAATTTTCTTTTCTTTTAATAATCTACTTGTTAACATTGTTCCAAAGGAACAGATTGCAATAAAACTTTGGTGTTTTTACCCGTCTACCTAATGGATATACGAGTAGAAATCATAAATGCCCACTGATACTTTCATAGTTCGATTCCAATAATGCATGCACGAATTATTATTCTATCTGTTCAATATTGAACATAAACTATCTTCGCATTCTTGGAATGTCTATTCCCTGACAATAAACCTGATCAGGTTCAATGTAGGCAGAAGCTCTACATCTCCCGTTTCCAATCTTGGAATAAAAAGCTCAGTCTTGGTACGCGAATGTCCAATCACGCCATAAATAACCAGATTTGCTCGTTGTTTATAGTTTACGAGTATAAATAAATATTCACAACAATTGCACGGGATACTTAACACGGCTATAAATCATATTTATAAGACGATTTTGTCACATCGCCGTAACAAAGCGCAGAGCAACAATACTCGAGGGATATTCAACTCTAACTACCTGACAAATGATACATTTTCGTCCTGATAATTCAATGAGGATTGAGGATTTGTGACAAAAACTTGGTGCTTCTGATACGAGCTTGACGATTTAAGAGAACAATGGTGTTTATTACCAAAGCTGGTGTTAGAGCTGCTTTTTATTTGGTTTATCAAACTATAATTTGAAGAGGTATGTTTTAATATATCACCACCATTCTATTGATTACAGCTTTCTTGTTGAGGTAATATAATTATGTAATTAAGATAATAAAATTATCAGTCAAAGACAGCCATAGCTTTACTTACATTGGGGTCAGATGACCGTGTGAGCTAAAATTAACCCGAAAACGTTCCAAATTGTTCCAAGTTGTTTTTTTTATGCTTGACTAATTCGGAATAACGTTTAAAAGATTTAAACAGCTGAACAGATTTTATTCAAAAATAGAAAGAACCACCGCGTCGAAACCCGATTAGAAAAAAAAAAAAAAAAAAAAGGATTATGTTTTTGGAGAAAAACGCTAACATACCCACACACTAACACATCCCCTCTTACTCTAAACGCACCTCCGTTTCGTTGTAGGTAAAAATAAAGTAGGTCGGTAACGGTATCTAGTCTAGGTGATGCTTACACTGGATACCTAGATAATGATAGCTCTACATTCAAAGATACTTAGATGATATTATACTCTATTTTTATTATTAAATTGAAAAAAAAAAACATCGAACATCCGAGCTAGTTGAATATTCAACCAATATTTTTTGTCATATTCATAGCCACCCCAATTTTTTGCAAACCGATACATTTCTCGCATCATCGACAGCTACCCACCATGTATTGATAAATTCCTCACGAGTTCACCGAATCGTGTGTGATGGGAATAACATTCAATAAGAGGTATTACGAGTGGCACTACCTTTGGGTATAGTGTGACCGCAGCTCGACAATGTGCCTTTCATAGTCGTGTTTACAAATAAACTTCTTCGGTTGTAATCTCGTATTGTGTTCGAAAGAAGATCTCGTTGAGGGCGCACAGATGCTAATCTCAAGTGTCTGTTAACGCACCGATAATAAGGCTTTTTACGTTAGGCGTGCACACCGCAAGTTTTGTTACTGTGTCGAGTACTCAATTCACGGCTTACTGTCAATACGTGATACTTCCTTTCTCATTCATTGCTTCATCATAAGCATGTGTATTATCCGCTATCATTCATGTTTCTTTACAATACTTGTGAGCATAGCAAGACGGTCGAATGACTCCTCTCTTAAAACTTTATATATTTTCGTTAAAACGTCTTGTAAAAAGGAAAAAAAGCTTTATCGTGATTGAACTTGGTGTGGTATAACAATAAACATGTCGCGGTCTTAAAGATTCGTTTAAACTGAGATAAAAGATCCCAGAACATGTGTCGCCCGTCTAATTACTAATCGGTGGTCTCATCTTTTTGAATGTCACAAAAAAGATCGACACGGACAAACTCTATTAGAGAGTGATACGTTTTATTGCGCACGCGACTCTCTTCTCATACTTAAGCCTAATGACTTGACTGAATAAAATAGTTTAGTTAATAAATATGCAAATATAAATTCTAACCTTGTAGTGATTGGATAACTGTTTCCATAGATTTATAGTTAAATAAATAATGCTAATTATGGTGTTACGTAAACTTTGCCCAACCTTAATAGTTAACTCTGTTTTAATCAAAATTATAAAAGTTTAATAAGGCAATCAAAAATACACAGTTAAAACCATCGAGATAAAATTCCTTTAGATTCAATTTTTTGTCACAATCTCTCAGTGAAAACCGTCATAAAACGTACGAGCGTCATTGTACATACATTGCATCAATTATATACCTACATACTTCACAACGTCACTTTTACTCCAATTTAGACGTTATGTCGCTTGCATAGTGTTCAATGTTAGTTGTCAACTTCGTCATCGTAGCTCTGACATCGCGCGGCATTGTAGTCAGATCGCGGTTACCTTGTTACTAACCAAAAAGTCTGCGCAATTCGTAGCGGGCGCCGAGTTTTGGTTCTGTTTTTTTTGGAACGATTGTGACTCTATATGTATTGTTTCTCGATGGTCAAAACTTATAATATGGAAACACGAGCACATCATATTTTCATACAGATGGTATAGTAGTAATAGGTAACGGTAGGCAAACTAAATAATCTACATATTTGAAAATACATATGTGCGACAACATAAATTCAACGCTAAATATTTGGTAAACAACGCATAGTTTATACTGCAGTAGATATTGATACGGGTCCATGATCCAAGGCTAGGTTGTATGAAGCAAGTCGTTTTTTCTGAAATATATTATTACGCCGTAAATTGCAATGCAAATTTTAACCAAATAAAGCGTTTATACACTAACATAAATTACCCATATTTTTTTATCTAACAACTGGCCAAGAGCGTGTCGAGACACGCATATGGTAGGGTTTCGTTGCCAAAGCCATATATTTGTTGTCTCGTTCATAGTTCAGAACGAACTTATAATCGTTCCTTGTAATGCTATAGGGAACCCTAAAACCGAACACATTTTTTAAGTGATAGGAAGCAAACAATCAGACGGGCCGCCTGACGGTAAGCAGTCACCATCGCCTATGGATACTTGTAACACCAGAGGCATCACAAATACATTGCCGACCCCATTAGCCACATTTGTTCCTTTATCAGTGTAATGGTGATGATGATGATGACACGTAGTTTTGAAGAAGTGAGGAACGAGCTTAGCTGGTGTTTGTTTAATAGGTTAATAGTTAAAAATATACGCAATTTATAATCATTGTTTTAAACACAAACTATGCCAGCGTGTAATGCCAGTATCACTTTGACAGTTGCCATCACATCAACCCCATTTATTGTAGGTCCATTCATATTGTATTTTCTTTGGGTCCATTTTGAGCCCCTGCATCATTGCCCTTTGCTTTTCAATGCCCTTAAAATTGGCTATTTTCAACACTACATTTGAAGTTTATTATGATGTTTTTCCAGGTGATAAATGCTGGTCTACCAGCATACTGCGTCCAACAAAGTCCTCGCATTTGACAAAGTCCAAAGAGAAGAAAATAAGCGAAGAATGCGCCTCGTGGATTCGCTGCGTGCCTCGCCGGCCACGGGCCGGGTCAGATGGTTATCTTAAACGCCTGTATCACCCGCAGGAGACACTTTTTTGTCACGTTATTATCGATGAGAGACTTTATCTCTAACTTGTTTAACACGTTTATATGGATACCGTGTGTTGGTTGAATTTAGATTGATTTTTTGCTAGTGTGGATTTGCGATGATAGGCTGTTTCAGTCTAGGTATAATTACTTCAATTTAAGAAGATGCCATGCACCCATTGTCATGCCCCCATGCATGCCATCCCATGCCAGATCCCACCTTTTTAATCACGCAGTGCCTATTAGTTTTCATATAGTACTTAATATTGACTAACCAGTACCTTAACAGTATTCCTTTTTAACACGCTTATAAGGTTCACTAGTGGCGCCGGTAGTCCTGTACTACCGGCGCCACTAGTCGCCGAGCATAGTTGCTCGAAGTACAGGCGCCAGTCAGTCCCATACACAAACAATAAATTTGAAATTTTCAATGTACGTACTAAAACCAATAAGTTGTTTTCATATGAATTTATAATCAAAATATTGTTTGTCATGGAATGAAATTTTTGGGTTAATAATTTATTTTAATATTTAGGTATTTATTTTTATTGCTTTATTATAATATATTATTTTAAACTATGTAATCAAATCTTGAAAATAGATTTCCACCTACTTCTAATTGTCATGTCCATTTGGAACTTTGCAAGTACTTATTTATAACCTTAATTTGGTAATATCAAACCGATTTGGTGATAAAGCCGGAATAGGTGGATATTGGAACTTTTCAATAGTTATTACCAGCAACTCTCTCTAGGTTGAGATCCTTTAGTTTGTTTTGAATTTGCGTGTTTTTTAGGACCCGGGGGTATGTCCTAAAACTGCGACCAGAACCACCAGGGGGATGGGCAGCAGCGTCGTATTAGCACACGGTGAATGTACTGCGATCCCCAAACCACTTGCCCAGCGTGGGGATTATGGCAAAACCCCTCTCTAACAGGGAGGCCTTTGTCCAACAGTAGAGGTTTTTTAATGGCTGCTGATGATGATGTAGAAACTATTTTTATCGACGAGAACCAGAAGTTTTCGCGATTATTACACATCGTATTTTATCGCGTGAATGTTATATTATTATGTTTTGTTTTAATTTGTTATAAGTACCTACTAATAGTTTCAAATTATCAAGAAAATGGCGTAAACTCAAACAGATAAAAAACTTAAATATATGGTAAGGAAAAATATGGTTTCAAAAATAATTCGTCTGCTTAAATTGCGTAACACACGTAGGACGACAAAACAAAATAAAAGTCTTCAACGTAATGATCAATATATTGCGCTGACTAAGAAGTTTCACAAAAGACTGCAAAACTTACGCGAAGATTCGCGTAAGCTTTGCACTGCAGCGACGCGCAGTAAAGGCTTTGTCAGCTATTCGTAGCTAAGTTTTTATACGCCGTATATTTAAAAACGACCTAAATAAACCGGCAAAGTGCGAGTCATGCTCACGTACTGAGGGTACCATTTAAATTGTTAATTACTAAAGTACAAAAAATAATGCAAAAAGACAACACCACGCCCTGGCGGTCACCCATCCAGGTACCGAGCGCGCTCGACGTTGCTTAACTTCGGTAAACAGAAATTTGTCACCAACTCGCACTAGGCCAGTATTTATTATTTGTTGTTTTACTTTAGAGTGTTGTTGTAAGTTGTTTACTGTAATCATGCCAAGTTTGAAGCTTGTACGTATTATCGTTTTTACATTAGTGCATGCAAATACAAAAATACATTTAAATAAACATATGGTGTATGGGTACGTAAGCACCCTTTAGTTTTTATTTTTTGACTTTATTAATCTTTCTTATTTAATCCGCCGTACCATTACACATTCTGTGAAATTTTCAACTGGCTATTTATTACGGTTCGAAAGATACAGCCCTTAAAAGGTAGAACGGACAGACAGACACCGTACGCTTAGTAATAGGGACCCGTTTTGCACTCTTTGGGAACGGAACCCTGAAAAGGAGGTTTTAGTTAAATCAGTGTATATTTATCTTTTTTATTTAATACCTTTTTCCAAATTCTAGAAATCTTTTAAATCAGAGCAGAGATAAGAGGTAAAGGAACAGTTGGCACATCGCCCAGACGAAATAGCAGCTCAGTATTGGATTACCAATCGCTACTTAAGTGCGCTCTGCTGAGAAAACAAGCTTTTTAGAAATAGCACACTCGATGTAACCTGAGAGATTCAGCCTTTGCACCCAAATTGTGTTAAATGGCTTTAGGTGAGTTTTGAGAGAAAACAAACGTGGCAGGAGGTCTAAAGTTTCTCCCGAAATTCACTGAAATTATTTTCAGTAAAGAAATCTATTTTATTACCTAACGTCCAACTCTTGACGTAATATGCACAGTTAATAAGTAATCAACTATCTTAATTACATATTTGAGTCGTTTGGGGGTCGAGACATTGGGCCCTTGGGAACCGGGAGCTCACCTCATTTTTAAAAAGCTTTCAGAGCGCGTATGACCAAAATGTCATTTTGGCTAAAAGCGTAAACAAAACATTGCCATTCAAGTACTCCGAGTAGGTACACTATACAAATTTTATACTGACACTTGTCTTGCTTTGCGGGAAAGGGATTGAGCATTTCTTCAAATCCGACCATAAGCTTTTGACACTTATGTCTGAGAACATTATAAGCCGCTTCAAATAATTTATTCAGTGTACGTATACATTTAATTATATTTAATTACTCATTTTTAACAAATCAAACATGTCTTGTCCCTTAGCCTATTATGCAATATAAATAACTTGAATAGAGGAATCCATCATTATAAGATCTGTCAACATAGTATTTAGTACATTAGGTAAGTGCACAGTTATTATTTTAGACAATGTTTTTTTTAAATTATAAATAGGCTTGCGCTTGGCCGCCAACTCGCCTGATGTTAAGCAATGATGCGGCCTACGATGGAGCACGCTTGCCTAGAAGAAACCTATTGATTCTCGACTTGAAGACACTCAGATTGTAGCTATCGGGGAACACCCACTCAGGCAGCGAATTCCACAGACTAGCAGTTCGCACAATAAATGTGGAATCAAAGCGCTTCGTACGGGTTCTCCGAATATCTACCATAAAGCGGTGTCGATTCTTCGTACCAACTCTGTACTCTGTATCTGTTCTTTATAGTACAGACTTAAAGTGTAAGTACCTAGGTACTTGTCAGTTTTTTTTCTAATGGTATGAATATAATCACATCACACATCATCAGCCATTAAATGTCCACTGCTGAACAAGGCCTCCCTCTTAGAGAGGGGTGTTGCCATAATCCCCACGCTTGGCAGGCGGCTTGGAGATCGCAGTACGTTCACCGTGTAGTAACAGGACGCTGCTGCCCATCCTCCGGTGGTTCTGGTCGCAGTTTTAGGACATACCCGGGTCCATGAATATAATGGTAAATAATATTTATTATTCACCAGCGATCTAGATGAACAAGTGATCTCGTCATCACCTTGAGACTATAATTGGCTGACACCTGATATCTGTGCACCTGCTTCGTCAAGAGAACTTCGCTATTTCATTATTAACCTACCTAATATTTATCTAGTGACATCAGTTTTCTATATAAAATTAATTTTAGTGATTATAAGAAGAGATCACTGCTACTAGGTACTTATATAAAAGTAGGATTCGTATTTATTAATGTAAGGTAGGTTTAGTTATTGATATTAAAGTTCCGGCTCTTCTGGTGCTTTTTCCATTTTCTTTTCAAAACATCAACTTTTTTTGTGTGTGTGGTTCAACAAGGTAGAAAGGTGGTTTAACATTAGGAAGTTGAACGAATGATTTTTTGCCAATAGTTACACATAGTTTATACTTTATTTTGCTAAAGTTAATTGCAGTCTAGACGGTTTGAGTTATAGACATAGACGCTTTTACAGATGAAATTAAGTGTCTAACTCTTAGAGCTGGTCTCAACGATCTAATAAAAACCCCCTACCCCCTGCCTTACTTAAAGACGTTACTTAAGTTAAACAATGCAAAAAATTGCTGTCTACTTCTCGCTGAAGGAAATTGTCACACGCTGAAATAAGACAGAGCCATTTTAAGCATTGCTTAACTTAAGTAAAGTCTATAAGTAAGGCGGAAAAATCTTTGGCTGGTCTTGACTCTAGAGTAGTCTAGAGTCTAGAGCATAGATAATTAAAAAAAAAACCAACTCTTTCCTTGTATTTCCAGTCGGCAAGTTTCGGAATTCAAAATTCGTGTGCCTGTCTGCGTTTAGCCATGGTTTAGCCAGGAATTTTATAATATTATCTTCCTTTGTTTTAAAACTGACATCATATAACGGAACTGTACTTAACCTGTGACTCGATATTTTTCTAACACTAAAAATATTCAAACAGTTTAATTGGTGGTCTATCGGTTTACTTTCAATTGTATTACGAGTAAGTAATGAAAAAAATAAGTCACAACATAATCTAAGCTAATTCAATCTACCGCGGCGAGGTCGGTTAATAAGCGGCGAATGACTTGTTATTTGCTACGACCGACCATTACGGCAGACATGACCACAGACCATGTTCTGTCCGATCCACAAAACTGATAGTCAACTCTACATCTGCCTATTATGAAATTAATGTTACAATGGCTCAGGGAAAAGTAATAGGTAGGCAATTATAAATAGATAAACATTTTGCATTTGAGAATTTATATGGAAAGTTAAATTCTCCTCGTTATAAAATCAAAAATGAAATCAGTTGCAGTTAAGAGAATAATGCTAGACAAACTTTTAAAATCCTTTTAACGTGCCTCTCAGATCTGTCAATACAATGGCTGATTGACGACAACGGCGACTCTTCCCCGAAAACCGATTTTCTCTCGGATATTTAAAAGATGTTCCGCGCAGCCGTACAATGATTTATGATGTACCTTTTATCCGTAACGTATTTCGAATTAGAAAGATATATTAATATCTCAATTTTTTCCACTTCTCAGAGAATACAGGCCCTCGACACAAAAAGGACAAGCGCGGGGTCGAGCGAGCGTATTCGGCGCCCAACAACCGTGTGACAAGGTGCTTTATGCGGACGATTATGAGCACACCGAATAATGTTCCGATACCCGATAAATATCTGCCAACTCATACAAAAGCATCCCAATAAAAACATTATAGTAAACGTAGCAACAACACTGGCCACGGACTGCATAGTCATATCTCGCTGATAAATATAAATTAAAACAGAGTACGCGAGAGCATGGACGACGGAGTGGCTTGTAAACGAAAACAAATTAAAACTGGTATTATATGTGCAGTGCACATACAAGTTAGGATGTAGAAAATAAAATATGCAGGGAAGAGTTATGGAAGCTTCTTTGTCGCAATGGAGTTCATGGAGTCTGGTTGACAGTGCATGTCTGATGGTGATTCACAAAGAGAATATAAATACTACGTGATTCATGGGGAATGGAAAAGCTTGGTGGAAATGCTCTTATTTTTATAGTTTTTCATCGGGTTGTATACAAGGTTACGTGGAAAAGTTGTACCTACTAAGTCGAAAGAGGTTCGTTATGCTCTTTGATTATAATAGCTTGGATTTGCCTTAAACTCGACCTAGTACCTACTGAAAAAAGTCTGCCATGAACTGAAGGGGCCGAGGTAAACACGTATTGCACACACTGACATAATCTTACTAGTTCTACAAACGCACACTTCAGCACACTTCAATATTGAGCGGCACACAACTGCAAACGAGGTGAAGATATCGCGGAAGTTAAACAACAGACGATCCGGTTTGTCTTCGGATAGGTGACCGCAAGAGGCATTCCGTCAGCTAGCAAACAACACCAATCAAGTCGAAATTTAGCGGTTCCGAGATTTTAATTCCATAGGATGTAGACTTTACGCGCTCTTTGATTTACTATTTGAATTTTGCTACAAATCAGCAGCAGCCATTATGCAAATAATTTTAACAGAGCCAGTAAATTTTATGAGCAACACCGCAGTTTTTCGTCTCTCCTGTAAAGTAACAACATAATTATTACTTGCGGTTTTGTTTGCTAACTGACGATTTATAACTGAGGCTACCGTAGGTCAGATGACACTTTAATTGTACCCGGTTGTTTGTTATATAATAACAATTAACAACAGTCTATCAGAGGCCATGTCAAAGGCCTTAGGGTGGCCTAAAACTAAGACTTTAGGGCTGGCCACTCAGCCTTTATAATATACATAATATACTTATTTTTATGGGACGTGTAAGTAGCTGTATTAGCGACCTTGTTCGAGATGTTCGTTTATTTCTGCTTCAAGATTGGAAAATAAGTATATAGTAAAAAAAAGCAAGCTTTAGCAAGAAAAATGTAATCCGCCATGTCATGGTGACAGTTAGAATGGGTTATCACAAAGAAAAAAAAAATCGTCGTTATCATAACTGAAAGCGTATATAATATTCAACATTTGACTCCCCCGGTGGCTCAGTTGGTAGTGAACCTATCTTCTGTGCTTGGGGGCGTGGGTTCGATTCCCATCTAGGACAAACATTTTTGTGATGAACATTTGTGCTTTTTCTATGTCTGGGTGTTAATATCTATTTAAGTATGTATTTAAAAATATATATGTACGTATATCAGTTTCTGGCAGCCATATTACAAGCTTTGCTTAGTTTGGGGTCAGGTGACCGTGTGTGCAAAAATGTCCCAGATATTTATTTATTTATTTATTTATTGAGGAGTTCCCCGTGTCAACCCTGGGTGCAGCAAACATGTCATGCCATCATACTAAAATGCATACACAAAATTTCGTGTTTGTGCTGTTGACCTTTGAAGAGTTCCTTTACCTGGAGCTAATCCTGGATGTCGATTGTCAACGAATCGAATGACCTGAATGGTGAAGGTCATGCTTACCATGAAAATTCATTGTCATCGGAATAGAACCAACGTGTAAAAATTCAACTCCGTAGGATAAGAGGAAGGGGGTTCTGATTTAGCTTGCAAGATTTGACCTAAACAAGCAAACAAACTATCATACAAACATTGCAAGTTAAATAAAAGCTTGTAAAAACTCTATAATCTTTAAAAAATACGAGAAAAGTGTGAAGTGTGTGTGGAAACAAATCAATGACAGTGTTAATATAATGAAAGCCTGACAAACGATTTTACTCCCCCTTGGGGCGGAGTGAAGAAATGGCGCATTTTCCTGTCTAGCCAAACCCAAGAAACTCTTTCTTATCCAATGACAAAATAAATGTCTGTAAATCGTTTTTACGGTCGTAAAATATGATAAAAAATATATTATTGAATGACTAAAGTAATTTTCTTTAATTTTCAGTTGATACAGCATGTCTTTGATACAGAAAATTCAAAGGAAATGGCGGGATGCCTCAGGTAATTAATATACAATTGTATTCAAATATCTTCGAGAAAACGTCATGCTATTGCAATGCTCTGGTTGTTTTCTTTGCGGAAAATTGGTTACGGCCGATTAATCTTGTAATGCATTCAAAGTTGCTCAGTGAAGTTGTAAAGTGAGGAGCAGGTGCTTTCGTACCTACTTCATTATAGTTAAAGAACAGAGAAAATCTGATTCACGAACTCGGTAATCTTAATCAAATCAACTAAATCACCATCTTGCACTGGGCCAGCATGGTGGATTGTGGCCCATCTTCTCACTCCGAGAGAAGGCCTGTGTCCTAGTAGTTGAAATGACAAGCTAAGCCAAATAAGCTAAGACTAGTATATAAATATCTTTGGCTAAAACATTGCCATTGAATAATAGTAGATTATGCACTAAGGGAATAAAGCAGTGTCTTACGTCGCGGGCGGCATATTGAACCCTGAGCGTAACGAAGTTATATAGAGCACTGAGTGAAGCGAGGGGTTCAAGCTGCCCAAGATGAAGACAGGCTTTATTCCAGAGGAGCATACTCTACTTTTCACACCTGCGAGACAGTAAAAATCCTTTAAAAAGCTAGGTTTCACTGAAATGACTGAAAATCACAGCACCAAACACCGTCTTTTGTTTTACATTCTTCGTAAAAGCACCTTTTTTTGCTTAAATGTAGCCAGTTCGATTTTCGAACAAACCTCTTTACAATGCCATATGGGCATTTTTTTTTACTTTGAGTTTTCCACGAGTTTCCACACGAATTTGACGTTCCAACCAAATTCAAATCACTTTATTCCTTAGGGAGTTCCATACAACTTTATATCCCTTAAGAGATAATACTTTACGTTGAGGTTGCATGATAAGTAATTAGACATTGTCGAGCAGCTGGTGTGAAAATTAGTTATTATTTCCCTGGTACGTTTTTTTTGTAAATGGTGACAAACTTGCGCTATGCAACTTTTTCGCCTGATCGTAACAGACTTGCCGGGGGCTAGATTTTTGAAATCTTTCGAGCTGAATTTCTTTTATGCATTCGAAAACAATCCCTGGTGATATCAAATGTAAATGTGGTTGATTCTGATTTTGCGTATATTTTAATGATTCGTATTTTGGTTATAATTTTTTTACAATTTAAATCCATTGCACCAATACCGGTAATCCGATAACTTTCACAACGTCGAAAGAAAAGAAAAAAAAAAACAGGTGAATATTAATTTGTAGCCTGTGTCAGTTACACTTTTTTAAAGTAACACAAGCATATCTGTCAGATTTTCTGTTGATAGATGACAAGATATTTTCGAGTATCAATGGGGAAGTGATATAACGCGGTGAAACATGTGTTTTCGTGTTGTTTCCAAAACACTATAGAAGCTTCTTGTAAAGAAAGCCTGCACCACTTTACTAGGACATGACTATGACTTGATCGTGACTTACTTTACTTGACTATGTAACGGTGGATACTCGGTGGATATGACTTGTTAGACAATATTTAAGAATATTTTATAAAATTTCTATAAATGTTTGAATGTTTATCGGGACTTATCACTTAAACATTCTCGTAGTCCCGAAAAACATTTAAAACATGTGTTCAAATCGCGAAAGTTTAAAAATTACTAATATTTCTATACACTTGACAGTGACAAATGCACAAGATGTGCGATGCACAAATGCAAAACAAGTGTCAAATTTTTTTAACTGACTACAATACTTAGCCTATGACATAAATACTATATTCTGTTGTCATCTTGGAATTTATAATTTTCCCGTAGTTTTATTGTAACAAAATACACTTATTTAAGTAAATCTACTGTCATCATCATCATCATAATTTCAGCCATAGGACGTCCACTGCTGGACATAGGCCTCCCCCATCGATCTCCAAAAGGGCCGGTTGGAAGCGGCCTGCATCCAGCGTTTACCTGCGGTCTCTTTTAGGTCGTCTGTCCATCTAGTGGGTGGACGTCCTACGCTGCGCTTACCAGTCCGTGGTCTCCATTCCAGAACCTTTCGACCCCATCGGCCATCTGTTCTGCGTGATTTATGTGCCCTGCCCACTGCCACTTCAACTTGCTAATCCGGTGGGCTATGTCGGTGCCTTCGTTCGTCTACGGATCTCCTCATTTCGGATTCGATCCCGTAGAGAAACCCCGAGCATAGCCCTCTCCATAGCTCGTTGTGCTACTTTGAGCTTGCTTATGAGGCCCATAGTGAGAGACCACGTTTCAGTGCCGTATGTCATCACTCGTAACACACACTGGTCGAAGACTTTCGTCTTAAGGCACTGAGGTATTTAGATGAGAAGACGTTGCGAAGTTTACCGAACGCTGCCCAGCCGAGTTGGATGACCTTGGCTGAAAATGTACTATAGCCTAACTTAAAGTTTTGTTTTGTGTCGTGTACGGGTCCAGTCTGTTCCCAGACAATTTAGATAAACAATATTGTACAAGACAGGTGGTTGTAAGAAAAGGTACAAAACGACGCGTACCCAGGCAGGGCACGCTCGTCAATCCTAACGTCAAGCGTTTTGACAGCCCTAACCGGCATCATCGTATACTACAAAAAGTATAAGATATTAAATTGTGTCTAATTTTTAATATCTGAAAATATAAACTTTGAAGAAACGGCTTTGTCCAAATATAATCCCAATGAACCCGCAGTGCGTCTAAGGGTTTTCTACTTATTTTTCTTTAATTGTTGAACCGGTAGGTAAGTGCTTTTATTAACTAAAACAAATCACAAGCTAACTAAAATTAAATACTACTTACATTAAATAATAATACATATGTACAATAAAAAAAATTATAAAATATATACAAATGCTCAAGCCCACTACCACTTCGCAGGTACCCAGAATGTTGGCGGCATTACCACGCATAATGGCCAAGTGCGTTTCGAGACAAGGCAAGTGGTAGGGTTCCGTAACCAAAGCCATATAATTGAACCATATTCATAGTTCGGAAATTTCCGGTTATTATAGAAAAATTCAAACGAACAAAGCTCGGTGGTCTGACCAAATTTCAGAGATGTATAATTGTATATCATCCCGACATAACATTTACTTTTTATGGTTTGGCCAACAAGAAAACTACTTGGGAAACATTTTTTGTTAGCTGTGCTAAAGCGATTTGAATTTATTATTGTTTTATCGCTATAAGTCATAAGTTTCTATGTGTTATCACACATAGAAACGCTAAGAAAATAAACTTTTTATCGTTTTGGCAGGTTATATTATTTTAGCTAAGGATGATACGATATCTTACATTAATTTCAAAAGGACTATTCAATGATACCCTACTCCAGGGGGTGTGCCACAGCTTCCAAGTATACAAAAATATTTTTATTTATACATTGTTAAATTGAATAAATATCAAAACTCTAATTGTGCAAAGTTCCATCATTATCAATCTATCATGTTTCCACTTTTGGGACACGGTAAAAACAAACTTAACATATGGTCCTTGTAACCCCTACAACCATTATTTGAAAACCCTACGGAACTCTATAAAGCATGTGTTTAATTTTAATATCTGAAGAAAAGCTTTCCAAAACTAATTAATGCCAAAATCCCGTCACTGTGCTACAAAGACAAAAAAAATTATTAAGTTTTAAATATCTACAAAGCAGATAATAATAATGCTCAGCTTAGATAACTGTTCAGAATAAGTTTTTATTTGCCATTCATAAAGAAAAAAAAAAACTTATATGTACTTGCTTATATAACCACATAAATAGAATTAAAAAGCTAGATATTAGTATCCTAACACTTATTTTTAAACAACAAAAGTAAATTGCTACTCAAAGATCTGGTAATATGTTTGAACTTTAGTAGTATATCGATACTTATAATAAGAATATACTTTTTATGAATTGTCCATGTCTGTATCACATTTCTTGGTATTCGGGTTCACGAAGAGAAGATACGATGCTGAACATTATCCAAGAATATGTTATGAATACTATGGATACGTCTGTAGATTTAACTTTCCAATAAATAAATAATCACCCGTTGCCTTTGTATATACTTATGCTTATTATAAGTAATCTATAATATATATAGGTGTACCTCTAGACAACACGGGCATATTCGAAGATAAATCATTGTACTCATCAATATAAACAACTTTTACTTTGGTACCAACAGTAAAATCACGAAAAAAAGTCAGCTGTTCTATCCACTTCATTGACTATTAATGACACTTTTCAATAAAAAATAACTGTTTTTTTCCCGTGATATCAGCGTATAAACACTCCGTATGAAAGCGAAATACCATTCAATCACTGTCACAGAATGACTCATCACGATATCAACTTGACCTACGACGCTGAAATTTGGCAAGTAGATTTCTTATGAGGCGTAGAGATCCGTTAAACAAGGGTTTTGCGAATCCCATGTCAAACGTAATAAAATCAACACGTAGTGCAAGCATAAATTAATAACAACATTTTACAAGACACAAGTTAAATTATCACCTCGCGAAATTGAAATTGTATTGCTCCTCAATGAATATTAATATATCATAAACATTATAATTTTGCGGCTTGTTGTACTTAAACCGGGCCATAAATTGTTAATGTTATGTATCCGTAACGAGCGTGTCCACTCTACGCCCACGTTGTATCGCATTTCAGCCCCTGGGCACATTTTTGGGACAAACCAATATTTCTAACGAATATTAATAGCTCGTTTTGCTTTTATTGTATCATGTTTAATTTTTGTTGGGATGCGCCCACATTTTACGCGTGCCAAACATTCTTTGTAGAAGCACAGAATAACTAATAGTAGGTTCAATTTATAAGTTAGCTCGGTTTATTTGGAATAGGTATCAAGAACTTACAATCGATACCTTGTTCAGAAATGAAATAAAAGTTAGAACAGCTTTAGGTCTACTTTTAGCCACCAACTCACATGATGGAAAGCGACGTTGACCTAGAAGGTGCTTATTCACTCTGGCCTTGAAGATAAGTTATAGTTGGTTATAAGTTAATCTTTTTGTCCGTGCCCATGCCAATGAAATCTAATTTTGTTGTTATGAAAGAAACAGCTTTAGAATATTTTTAAGAACCTGCACCCTCGTAACTTATGAAAATTAAAAATCAACGACATTTCGAGCTCATAAAATTGTCGTCCAAAAGGTTAAATTATTATGAACAAAAATTGGTACCCAGCCAAGTATCTCGTTCTTGCGAACGTGTTAAAATTTCGATTGTTCTCTGATTCTGGATTCTTTCTATCGATCGGGATTTTTTGGGAGCGGGTGTTAAATGCGGAGAATGCTGATTTCGAATGCTGTTAACATAAGGTTTATAAGCGATGGGTGTTTTTATTCAATTCTCTGTTTGAGTAATACATATTTTTATTAGACACGTAGTCTTTACAGTTACATGTAACAAATAAAAAAAACACGCACTTATCAAACTTATGGATTTATATAAAATCCATAGTTTGCTGATTAAGGAGTGATGTCCAGGGCAAAAAGTTAACTTTAATTACCTTATTCGCAATCAGTATTACCTATGCACCTTATGTTATACGGAATAGCTCCATAGGAGGCTAATGAATGCCTTAAGCATTGAGAAGCCACCGCCCAAGAGCGTCGCGTCGGCAATATCACACAAATCCATACATATTGATACCGACAAGGTGTCCGCTAAAAACACCATGAATGATGCAGTGAGACCTCCACCATCGCCCTACATGACGAAAGAATTTCGCACAGTTAAAAACCTCAAAGCGCAAACAGTTTTTCTTGACGCATTGAAAACTTCTGATAGCTCATTTAATTTAATGAGGCATCTATTCGACGCGGAGGCACAGAAGTAATTGCCTATAATGTACTATACAGTGAGACCAACTTACCCGTAGAGATGAGATTGATAATAGGCATTATGCATGCTCCACCGTAGACCACATCATCGTTTAACATCAGGCGAGTTGGCGGTCAAGCGCAAGCCTATTATTTATATTAAAAAAAAGACAGTAAAAACAAAGACTATCAACATTCAAACAATTATGTTAAATTACGAAAAAAAACAGAAGATT
Source organism: Agriopis marginaria (assembly GCA_932305915.1). Lineage (NCBI taxonomy): Eukaryota > Metazoa > Arthropoda > Insecta > Lepidoptera > Geometridae > Agriopis > Agriopis marginaria. The sequence goes on from OW029918.1 coordinate 11,098,511, forward strand.
CTTAAAATTCAGTTTATTTTTATTTTAAAAGCGAGACTAATATTTTTTTTTTTTAAATTTACCATAAGAGACAACAAAAAAAAAATTAACAATTTTATTGTCATTTTAGACTTGTCTGAAAGTTCGCAAAAAGCTCGTCATATATGAGCAAATGGCATTGCCTGCGAGTATTTATGGTGTGAATTCAAAATTATAAAAAAGTTCGCTTTTACTGCTTTGCATGGCTTTTGCTTTTAACTGACTTCGAAAAACGAGAAAGGTTCTCAATTCTGCCTGTTTTTGTTTTTTAGGGTTCCGTACCTCAAAAGAAAAAAAAACGGAACCCTTATAGGATCACTTTGTTGTCCGTCTGTCAAGACCCTTTTTCTCAAGAACGCGTTAAGATATCAAGTTAAAATTTATGTCAAATACTTCGAGTCTACGGTTTCTTTTAGCTGTGAAATAATCAAACTTTTAAGTCAACGCGAAGATATGACCGTTTATGTTGTATATTTTCGCATATTTTGCGATTTCACAAGGGAATTAAAACCTATACTATACTATATAGGGTGCTTCCCGTTGACCAAGATGGCAAGAAGCAAGGCCTCACAGTACAAAATCCAAAATTTGTTAATTTGATATTACATCACATAGTTTTTGCTATTACAATCTTACATTTTATAGTAGGAATGTATGGGAGCACCTGTTTGGTAACTTAAACTTGCCAACAAAGTTAAGTTTGTCATTCAATATTTAAATCTTTTTAACCTTTTTCGTCAAGACTCGATTTTCGGGATGGATACATATTTATTAAGTTTGTACGGAACCCTCAGGGTGCGAGTCCTACTCACACTTGTCCGGTTTTTTTAAAATGTATGTACAGCAATGACGCCGGCCGGCGTCTGTAAACCAATTTGCGTGTTTCTTTTTTAATCATGTAGAAGAAAACTGGCGAGGTGGTCCCACAAAAATGTTCCCACCCGACTTCAAAATCCGTGTAAAATATTATTTTGTTATTAATAGTGGCATATTAACTTAGAATGTTTGTGTTTGGTGGTTTTCAGAAGTCGGTTTTTTATAAGATATATTTTACATTTAAATAAGTACCTACTGCCTTTCTGAAAATATACAAATATACGTTTTTTTTTATATTTAAACGCGCAAGAACATCTTAGAACAAGTCTTTGAAAATTATTAGTCTTCATGCCTATTGCCTCTAACAAATTTTATACAAGTGCCTAAATAAGTTATTAGGTATCTCATTAAATACGTCGCTGCGCATTTAATGAAGTAAACGACATTCGCAGACACAGTTCCCACATTTATCAATCATTGCAAAACTTTAAATGCCAACAATAAATAAATTGATTCCTAAGTTTCAGTCACGCTAATAGGTAGGCATATTAACTTACCTCTTATTTTACAGCTAACAAAAACGACTGTCGTTATAAAATACTGGCATAGATAGTAAAGTGTCAGAAGAAACGATGGTCATAAGATAGGAAGGAGAGGCGTAGGTAGAGCCACACTGGCGCGTCCTGTGCTTTTTATAATACCTATTGTTATAGTGCAACTGTACGCAATTTATGTTCGACCAGATATTTGTAACTTGTAGAGAAACATGCATTGTATAAGTTCTATAAAACTGCTAAGACTAAACAGAAGCCACTTGTACGGTTCAAATATAATAAGTAACTAGAAGAAAAAAGACATCTGTCAAATTATCAGATGGCAATGTGACCGCTACAATCTAAATTACTTTAAATGCCCTTAAATACCGCGCTTAAATGTTTGAGGCGGAGTTTGTGAAAATGGGAAGTTTAGATATCTGGACATAGTTGTAAACTAGTCATTCAGATTGTCCGTTGTGAACCTGAACCATCATAATTAGTGTGTCCATTTTATTTTAAAATTATTAAAACTTTCTTTTTGTACGAGCAAAGTTACACAGCTTGTCATTTTCATTAGTTATTCTTCTCGGAAAGTTCATTTTGAGCTTGGAGTCATTCTACGAAATCAAGATGTTGCTAATGTCTATTTTTTATACAAGGCTGCAATATACGTTAAGAATGTTGTCGAGATCATGATTAAACAATTTAAAATAACCATGACGAATGGTTTATTAGTTAAAGTGGGGATGTGTTCTCGATTAGCCGGTCGATCGACCAAACCAGGTGGGAAGGCTGAACATAATCTACTTGATTGATTGAACGCTTCGATCTTTATCTGTATTCGGAACAAAACATCTCTTGATTGAATTCATAATTTTCTTTCATTGGAATAATTAAAATTTCCGACTGTTGGAGTAATTTAAATTATACTAAAGAAAATCCAAGATATCCTGTCTATATGTCCAATAATAATTAATTATTCATAGAACATAGCGCGCAACGCGGGTGGCAAAACACACTCATGGACCGTGTAATCTAAGTAAAAAATTGACCATGTACATAATTAAACCTAGATTTGTTTAATAGTTCCACATTACGTAATTTATTCCAATCGGCATTCATGAATCATTGCAACCGTACAATTTGTAATTAACTAATTGATCGGCCCTATCGGTCGATACAGATCCGTGTCGAGGCATTCGATTCTAGAGATACAGACTCGAAACATAGCCATGTTTCAAGCCTTTTGAGATAGCGTTCTCAATTCTGGTTCGGTTTTTGTGCGCACTCCTCTACCCTGTTCGCACCGCCACTTTAACGTTTATAGAAATACCTTGTTTGTGGCAAAAAGCATTTTCACGTTTCCTTTCACGGGAATACTTTAGCCTTCCCGCGAACGTGTATTTGTCTCCTCGGCGGTGGAATATTTTGTGCACGTGCAAACACCAATGTTTTGGCCAATGGACTGCATTTTAATTTTATCTGTATTACTTTTTAATACTTATAGAAGTGGCATATGCGCAATGAGCATAGAATATCAACTCGACGCCTTATCGGAGGGGACTGACAAAGAATACAAAAAAACTAAAGCGCTTAGCGTTCGTTGTCTATGTTCGCGACAATATCACTAGGTGAGCATTGTTTGGGGTGGCCAGTGAGTGTGTGTTGGTGCGATTATCGGGAAATGTGTGCGTTTTAGAGGCGATGTGTGCGTGCCGAGGGTTGCAATGTTGCTACTGACGGGTGAAGGTTCGACCACGCCCTCTCAATAATCGTTTGTTTTTACACAGACATCTCATTTATTTTGCTAAAGTCGATCAAAGCAACACTGATTCTTTTTAGAAAGTCATCTAAAAATATATATTTTTTCTAATAATTAATGCCTTTATTAACTAAACAAAATACAAACTAACTAACACAAAAACAGTTGGATTGCCCACAGACTATTCTAATAAACTGATGTGATGTACTATGTTTGTGACCCTGTAGATAAAGCTGTTGTGAACCGTACCTATCTAGCATTAATTTGGATACGACTTTTTTTATTATTATAAATAATAGGCTTGCGTTTGACCGCCAACTCGCCTGATGTTAAGCGATGATGCGGTCTACGGTGGAGCACGCTTGCCTAAAAGAAACCGATTTACTCGTGATTTGAAGACACCCAGATTGTATCTATCGGGGAACACCCATTCAGGCAGCGCATTCCACAGACTAGCAGTTCGCACAATAAAAGTGGAATCAAAGCGCTTCGTTCGGGTTTTCGGAATATCAACCATAAAGCGGTGTCGATTTTTTGTGCCCACTCTGGCAGTCCGATAGAAAAATAGGTAGGAAGGAATTAGATCATGAAGATAAAGATATCTATCATAAGATATTATCCTCGGATAAAGAAGAATAACTTTTATTGCACAAAACTGGTACATAAGGTGTTAATATACTCTTTTTGGGCATACAAGTATGGATACTCGTACGTACTCGATACTAAGTAAGGAAAATCATATATAACGAAAATAGAGAGCGATTACATATTTATGAGTATTAATACGTACGGTACGTATTAATGCTAGACTAAAATATGTCTGTACCAGATATGACATTTTACTTTTGAAATGCCTCACAAAATCCCCTCATACGCACACATTGGCACTATTCCATTGAATATGTTTTTATACATTTTACCAATTCAGGCAGATGGTCCCTGGTTCACATAAACACCTTTTGAAATACACCCGACTATTATAGGGTTACAACATTATCATATGCGATGCGAGATAAAATGGCGGATCATGATAAATATTGTGCCTGATGGTCGCTTAATTAAATAAGATAATTACCCTACAAATAAACTATGTGTTATTTCATCATCGTCATTATCAGACTCAGGACTCTCAAAGAGGGAGGATGGGTCTTAATCCGCTATGCTAGCCCAGTGCATGTTGGTGAATGTCACACGTCTTTAAACTTTTAAGGTTCTTGTACGTCGGTTTCCTCACGATGTTTTCCTGCGCGTTTTTGAGCAATGGCATGGAAACTGAACATAATTTGTTTAAGCATTAGGTAGGTACATAAGTCATTGGTGCAGGGCCGAGTTTTAAACCGAAATTCCATTAGGCACATGCTAGCGCTTGGCTACCATCGCTCAAAAGAAAAATGTGTTTGGAATATTCAAGATTTTCAAACAATTGAATTAATAGTAGGTACTTATTTTGATTTATGGAACTGAATAAGTACTATTCCAATTAATAAGAGCAATTTCTTTTATTAACTAAACAAAATACAAGCTAACACTACAAAACAGTTATACTGTCCATAGACCGTTGAAGGTCTAAAGAAGGTCTATAAGTAGGTACTTTAATTAATTTAAGGTACCTGCATTACGATTTTTAAAGTTACTTTGTCGGGTTTTAATCTTTTATAGGTTGACATTACACTGTGGACACGTGACATGGTTACAGAACACTATACCCACGTATTCGTTTTTTTTTGTAAAGCTCAGAGAAGGAAGCTCGTTTTTTTTAATTCTTGTTATGATAACAAGGATTAAAAAAATTGGTCTGCAGGTGAACTAACAACCGAAATAAGTTATTCTAGAATAAACCAATTCACTCGCCTCTTGAAAACACCCAGATTGTTACTATCAGGGAACAGATATTCAGGCAGCGTATATATACCACAGTCTAGCAGTTCGCACAATAAAAATTGAATCAAAGCGCTTCTTATGGGTTTTATCTTAACAATAGACACGAAGGATTGCATAGCCTGTTTGGTTTTAGAAACCGCGAGATATTGTCATGTTGATTGTTCCAAAGTCGACACAGTGCATTACCAATCCCTGCTAGTGCGATAATGAACAAAGCTGTACTGCACTCGACAGTCCTGTACAACGCGGTACAATGCAGGGGACGCGGGTCGCGGATGCCAAGAAGGGTTCCATATTGTTTGCACAATATTTTGAAAGCTCCATTCCGTACGGTATATTAGCTTGGCTCTGCGTTTGATGGCCGGGGTCGTCTTCAACGAATCATATCATCATTAGGGCTTTGTGATTCACCCTCGGGGGATAGTTCGCCGCGCTGACGGTGTTTACAATGAAACCACTGAATATTTGAGTGGGACTGGTGAAGCGTTTTATAAAGCTTTATTATTATTTTCAGCTTAGGATTATGCATTTAAAAAGGGATGGGACCAGCTAGCTTTGTGTCGCAACATCAAGGTTTCTAGAGTTCCTGCCACTACGAAATAATAAGCTTGTTTTGTGTGTCTGTCCATCCGTTCGACCTAGTTTAAGGTAGTAAAAATATCGTAATAAAATTGGTATTTGTATTTCTTTCCGGCCTCTGCAGGGCTGAATTCTTTCGCCATTTTATTTAGCTTCTTCATACTTGGTCGAGCGTTTCATGTGTTTTTTTTTCATTGGGTTAATTAATTTCGGCCTTGAACTAAATTTCATTGAAGAAGTATTTACCTAATCCATTAGGTAATATGTTATTTTGTAACTACCTGTAGTAGTTTGCTTCAATGTTCTTAACCCCCCCCCCCCCGGTTAAGAACAGTTATTGAAACAACCCCCCCCCCCCCAACCGACCCCTCGGACCAGGGCCCGGAAACTGTATTTTTACATAATTATACTATAGTAACTTAGTAAACCCATGCCTACAGGCTTAGTAAATTTAATGTTTCTGTTTCATTCTGTGATAATGAAGTTATGTAGTAAGTAACAAAATTAAATGAAGATGCGTGCGATGTGACGCCCGTAGGGCTGGCCCTGTATTCAAGGAAGGATTATACACTTGCCGGAGAAGAATGCAGTTATTTCAACAGTCAAGCAGAATTCTACAAAAAAAATACGTATATTTCAACAGAAAATTGGAGTTTAAATTAAAAATCGGCACTATTTTAATACCCACGTTCAAAGATATTAAAAATTATGAATATGGCTAGTGTTGAAATAAAACTATGTCCGGACCAAAAGCAAGCTAAAGCCACATTAACTATTCAGGTAATCTGTTGTTTCTTTCTTTCTTTTGTTGAATTCAAGCTGAATTACAGATTAATACAAACGATATAGGATCTTATTAGTTTGTCCGTATTTCTATAACGTATCTAAATTTTAAGAAAACATATAACAACTTTTTTGTCCTAAATTCATCTATCTATGTCTTTGTATACCAATATCCAAGTCCACTTAATTACTCAACTGGAGACATAAATAACTTGCAAATGTGTCATGTTTTTATAAGTTCATAAGTGGAAATAAAGTAATTGTGAAGTTGTGGGCGGATTTGCCCCGGGCACTTTGACGCATCCCGCGTTATACTCTGTGTTAATGGCATCCCTCAGGGTGTTTGGATATTGTCTTGATCATTTCGCGATTTGTTCAAAGGCTAATAAAAATGACCGCGACATTATTTTTGATTTAGAGGACATTTAGGCGAGGTTATTTAGGTTTATTGAGTGCGCCTCAGGCATTTTGCTTTAGGCTGAGCGGTGTCATCGAATAACGCGCGGTAAGATAATAAAATGAACTCAAACTCGAACTTTTCGGCGTGCTCAAAATGCAGTTAAAGACTCTTGAGAAGATTTTTTGAGATAAAATGCACATATCACGTAAGTATTTTTAATTTACCCTTTTCAACAACCTTAGAAGTTTTTTTACATAAATATGTGTATATAAAAGCGAAATTCCAGTCACTCACTAATCACGAAATCTCTAAAATACTAAACCTACATAACTGAAATTTAGCAGACTCCTTATGGGTACATCCCATCGTAAGGATTAAGGGAAAAATTAAAGGGGTTAAAGGGGGTTGATGGTTTATATAGGAAAGTCCACGCGTACGAAGTAGCTGGCAATAGGTGTTAAATTTTAGTGAATGTAATAAAAACGTTTCAATAAAAAAATACATATACTTAGTTTTTTGGTAACATTTGGCAATAACTCTCCATAAAGAATTCGTACTTTACCTTAACACTACGAGATATGAGCATACCTAATCCAGACTCAATTTATAATCTAATAAATTTTAACATGACATATCCTAAAAGAGCTATAAACAAAAGTAAAACTTGCTACCGACGCAAAAAGTATCAGTTTACACCCCTGCTTATAATAATATCCATTTCATATCAAATATTAGGGGAGAGTGGGGGAATTGCGAACTGCTAAGGGAAAATTTAAATAATACAAAAGTTATTTGAGGTAGAGTTGTTTTTAATACGTAATCAGTCGGTCCATTTATCCTACTAAGTAATCCTAAAATCAACATTGTTAAATTATTCAAAACAAAAAATATTTTCTAACAAAAACAAAACCCTTGGTGTTCGGTTTTACCCGGCGCTTGTCGGGTAATGCCGAACGGTAAATGGGGTAATGACGAACTAATCTAATAGCTTTAATATCTACACAAATCACAGCGATAGCCCCCCGATGTTGATTGTTGATCTGTGGACTTATCGTGTGCCCATTGTTGACATTCGCAACACATGATCCAATCTTCGGTAGTGAGGTTAACATATTTTTCATGGCAAAAAATACAAAAATAATCATCGTCATTGTTCTTATCATCCTTCTTCCTCTTTTTTCCACCTTTTCGGTCAGAATCTTGAAAATCTTTAATATCCTTAAAGTTTTTCACAGGTTTTGTCACCCTCTTATGACCAGTTTTAACAATATCTGTTTTCTCTTTCTTAATTTGATTTTTTTGACTGTGGTAGTTTCTCTTTTTTGTTTTTCTAATTTCTTATTTGTTTTTGCTCTAATTATTCTTTTATTTTGTTTTTGACCCTCTGGTGCCAAAATTTTTGAGTTTCTTTGTACGTTTGTAATTCCTGTTTCGTCTGTGTTGAAAATTTTGTCAGGCTCAAGGTGATGTTTATTTTGTATGGATTCCAAGTTTTCATAGAATATCTTAACTTCAGTTTCACTAAAAGCATTAATCCTGTTTAATGAAGTAGCCTCAGGTTTTCTTAAAGACAGTGCAGGTTGCCTGCTCATAAAACCATAATACCAGTCTTTTCCAGCCATTTTCTTCTTTTTGTCAAAATTATGTGGTAGTTTATTTTGCTCTGCGAATGTGAATGCGATTTTGCGAACCATCTCAATTGTCAATCCATAATATAGCTTGCTGCAATTTAGTATATGGTGTTGAAGCTCCAATTCTTGAATTTCCGAAAAGATCGGTTTTTTCCACCCTTCGGTTGTTTTATTACGGCGTCTTTTAAATGGTAAAATATAGTAGTTTTTGGTACCGCGTAAGCAATTGAAGCTTTGCCTATACTTAGCTTTTTACTCCTGACATCTTCAACGGCTTTCTCGAGATCTTCTAATGAGTATTTCCTTTGTGTCGTTTTAATATATTTTCGAGGCATCTGAAACAAACAATTGTAGTTATGTAAATGGGGTAATGCCGAACGTTCGTGATTACCCAACTCTGTGTGTTCGCCATTACCCCACAGAATCAAAATGAAAATTTTATTTTTTTAAGTATAAATTATATTTGTGAACGCAGCTACTATTAAGCACAATACAATCGTTGATTAGTAATTATTTTGTCCTATAGGTATCGTAATAGATATATTTATAAAAACAAAACTACACTAACATAAATCCTTCTAAAAATTACATCAGAAACAACAAAATATTTAAAATTGTCGTACCTTGGATAGTGTACGCGTCTGCTCCAGTCCGTTTGCGGCGTGGCACTAGAAATGGCGCGAGGTTCAAGATGGCTGTAAACACAATCCTGTCATCCCTTTCTAATATACTGTAATGACTGAGTTCGGGATTACCCCGCGTTCGCCATTCCCCCACTCTCCCCTATGGGTTATAAATTGATGATGCATATTAAATCTCAGTTCTAGACGACCAAAAGGAACTCGTAAAAGATCCAAGCGATTGGTTAATATCTGTAAAACAATACTTACCTAGCATTTCATTTTAATAGTAACCCTATTTTTATAGTTTGTTTAGGATTTTTGTTTCGACATCAAGTTGGGTGGGCGCAATACGCCTTATTACCATATATTTTTTTACAGCCAATAAGATGCTCGCAATTGGCTAATTAAAACAATTATGTACCACAAAAGCTTTCAGGTCACTATATCGTCAAAAACCGTCAAGTTAATTTATAGCCAACCATAAAACAATTCTTTAAAATCCCGCAAAAAGGTTTCCTCTATTCAAAGACCCGTATGAGATAATAGCGGACGGGGGCACAGGACAAAAGTCCCAACGCAACACTATTCAGTGATGGCTAGAAAAAAAGAATAAAACCATCTGCCTATGCTCTCTGGCGACCATACAAATTCCAGGATCGTTTCCTCAAAATCGATATTTAAAGTTAAGTACCAATAGTTTACCGGTAACAATGGTCCAGCGTCCAGCGTGCGAGACAGACTCGAGGAACCGAGACGGAACTGGACATTTTAATTTACGATCTATTTTTTTTGACCTACACGTTTGAGATGAATCTTTCGACTTTTGTAATGAATTGAAAAATGGAACTCGGACTCGTTTTTGTCCTTGGCTACCAAGAAACGGACTTCACAAGTCGACGTGGACATTTATATAGGGCGCCCGTTAACTCCGTTGTTTGTGCTGGATAGAGTTACGGGGATGTGCTTCGATAACAGTTTGTTGTGTCTCGTGTCATTGTGTCGGTGGGGTATTGTGGAGGCGTGCTCGGATATATCGCAACAGTGGCCATCCGTGGCCGTACGAGACCGCGGGGGGTGGTTCATTATGCATTAATGAGAATCCAAATGTTTCGTCATATCAACAGTTTGAATGAATGTGACAAGCATTCGAACACGAAACACGAACAAAATAAGGAAATGCCATGATTCTGGTTACTCACCTGTATGTGTTCTTTTGTGAATCTTGAGATTTTCCGATCTCGCGAACACTTTCCCGCAACCAGGAAAAGGGCAAGGGAAAGGCTTCTCTCCGGTGTGCACGCGGATATGATTCACTAATTTGTATTTCGCCTTGAAGGGTCGTCCGTTCCGCGAGCAGCTCTGCCAGAAGCAGGCGTGCGTGGTGCACTCGGGGCCGCCAACGTGCTCCACCGTGAGGTGGGTTACGATCTCGTGCATGCTGGAGAACAGCTTGTTGCAGAGCTTTCTCGGCGGGGGTTGTTCGGGGTCGAGCCACTGGCAGCGCATGTCGCGGCGCGGCGGCGCGCGCACGTACCGCAGGAAGGCGTGCGGCGCATGCGGCGCGTGCGGCACCAGCGGCGCACCACCCTGGTAGTGCATGTCCCCGCGCCACTCCCAGCCAGGCTGCTCGAGAGGCTGCTGCGGGAACAGCTCGCCACAGCCGCCGTAGTCGCGCAGGTACCCCGCCTGGTACGAGTGCAGCGGGTACGGCTGGTAGTGCGGCGGGTGGTGGTGCGGCGGCGGGTGCGGCGCGGCGGCACGGTGCTGGGGCCCCACGCCGCACCCCGGCTGCGGAGACATCTTCAGCCCATAGGAGGCGAGGTGTGCGTGGTTCGTCTCGAGGAAGGCATTCATGGCGGGGGTGGCCGACGCCGGCGCATAGCCCCATTCGCCCGCCACCATCCACGCGGCGGGCGTGGCCCGCGGGTCACGGCGGCGCAGCCGGGGACGGCGTCGTCTCCGACGCTACACGAGGCCGTTTCTGATTTCTCTAGCTTTCCACCCTCTTACACTGACGAAAGCTTACGTTTTCTTCATAAGTTCTTTAGGTTTGACGCATGAAGGTTGTCCACCTGCAAAAAATGTTACAGTTATTGATTTACTTCGAAACTAATAAATGTTTGTAACCAACCTACCAGATATTTGTCTTACAAAAAGCGAACCCTTGGCTGAGATATTTTAAGACAAATTTAAAGCCATTTCTCAAAATAATAACATACATTCGTGCAGCCATAACCGACGACGAACATTTATTTATAATAAAAAAAAAATATGAGCCAGGTACTTTTGGACATTAAATTAAAGTGTGGGTAAATTTATAGGACACTTTTATACGGCTGAGACAAAAATTTCGATTGTAGTCGTGTATATTTAATTTTAGTTTATTTGTTAGGCTCGCTCCAATCTCTTTTACGGCCGTGGTTTAGCATCGATAATTTATTAAAATAGTTTTATGAATGATAAAACCTGTTCCTTCGTAGAGAGCATGCGACAGGACCTCAGACACTTTATTGCCTACTTCACGTCCTTTTATAATTATTGGGCCGGAGCCAGTCTACCTGGCAAAATATACTGAAAACGGGTACTTCATAAATTATATTAAAACTGGAAACTCAGACACGTGAATTTATTCCAATATGCAAGTTTTTACGAAGGTTGCTATTCTATGTTCATAAACAAAAACTTAAGGAGTTACAGAGGCAATTTCTACAATGTTACTTTTATTGTGGTATATAGGTTGATAAAATGGTTACTGATGATGACTGATAATGATGAGGTAAAAACCAGATATAGGTAGGTAGATAGACATGGTAGATAGGTAAGATGTAGAGAAGATGTTGCAAGTTATTTAATATCACTTACATTTTATAATTTTGTTTTGAAGTTGATGGAAAACAATAGTTACTTTTTCCTAGTTTTAATTGTTTTAAGACAATAACGTGAAAAAGCTGAAGAAGCTATTTACTCAAGGCACCGCACATGCATACCAATAAGTAGGTACAGAAACTAAGGTCAAGTGTAACAGAAAAAATACCCAAATTTATTATGTAAAGTAAATACAAAGGTAAAGGCACACACAAATTACTTTTACCTAGAGCTTATAAGAGCTAAGTACAGAGATGTATGAGTTCAACTGTGCTAGAAAAATATACCCAAATTTATTATGTAAAGTACAAAGGTAAAGGCAAACACAAATTCGCATAAAAATATTATAATATTTTATGCACAGAAAGCGATATAATTTATAGTATGGACCTAAAACAGATTTTTGACAGATCTGTATCTAAATAAGTTCGTATAACTTGGGCAGTCTTAATATCAGAGTTTTAGGCGTCCCAGAGACTTCTAGCATCAGACTTAATAATATGTAATTATATATGGGGAAGTTTGTGAGTGTGTATATTTGTTACTCTATTACACAGAAACGACTGGACTGATTTGGATGAATTTCGAAATATAGATAGCTTATGACCTGGATTAACACATAGGTTACTTTTACCATCATCATTATTTTCCATCACCACGCGAGTGAAACTACGGGGTGCAGCTAGTGAATAAACCATTGAAAAGTGCACTCAATAAATAGATGAGCATCACACCCAGTGCAAATTTAACTGTCAATCAAGACAACAGTACTTTTTGTGGATGTTTCATAATCGCATTATTTTCAAATAACGTTGTTTACATATTGTTTGAAACACTTCATCGTGCAGTTCCTTCTACCTGAGCTAAACGGTTAAACAATGTCGTTCGTTTGAGATTCCCATCTAATCTGGTATTATATGCGATGCCCCGCGGCGCGCGCGCCTACTCACAAAGTAACGGGTTGACAGATCGCTACAGACACTCATCCTCCAATGGGATTTCAAAAATCTGTCATTAATATCGTTCAAACATGACACAGCAATATCTCTCTTATTTCTTTGAAGTAACAACTAACTTTAATATAAAAAGCGCAATGCTAAGTTTGTTGTGATATTTGCAGCTGCTTTGCAAACATTTTCTAAGGATTTTAAGGAATTAGTTGTAATCTCATTAACTGTCTATTGATACGCATGGGAGTTTTAAGAATTTTGAAAAAATTCTGGCTGTCTTATACATAAATAAACAGGAGAAATAAGTAATAACAATTTTGTAAAAAACTAAAAACAACAACAAAAATATGCCAATTCCTGTGTTTTGGAAGACAGCCTTGCCGCATTATATTTTGTTGATACGTTAAGATTATGCTAAGTTGTAAAATTATAAAAATAAATTCATAGTAACAATTTTAAATACAATCAGTTATTTTAGATGTTTGAATCTAATTTGTAATTGTAATTAAGAAGTTGCCTAGCTGACACAGACACTGATTGTGAATTATATAATTGATACAATGTATGTACAATGACGCCGGACGTTATTTGACTGTTTTTACTGAGAGATTGTGACTCTATAGGAATTGTATCTCGGTGGACACATAAAATATATTTTTTGTATTTTTTTTTTTTTTTTTTATTTATGACATAATATTACATATATTACATGTTTACTAACACCAAAAAACCTCGCAGAGGTTTATCTGGGTGATAGGTTCTCAGCTTAAATAATTAGAATAAACATTAAAAATAATTAAGTAAACAATAGGTATATCGGAAGGAACCGAGCGAACGCCGAGTGCATGCCCGTCGCTGCGGATCATTCGGGTGGCTTCGGCTTGCTACTACATGTCGTCGGAAGTAGAACAAAACACTCGGCCCTCTCTCGTTCCTAGAACTTTATACACGATGCTCCGAATCAGTGCAATTTACTAATATAATAATTTTGCAAGACTCGTTTGATATTGATTGGTGTAATTTTGCTAAAGATTTCGCGTGGTAAATTATTTATTAGATTAGGGATTATATATTGTGAGGTATAAGTTTATATACACCGTTGTAGAAAGTGAACAGGAGAAGTTTGACTTGTAACTATGGGGTTAAATTGTATTGCATCTAAAATTGCAACGGGTCAAATAATGTGACGAGATATAATGTATCTGAGTGATTTGCTTTACGTTTTAGGATTCAGAAAGAATGAGTCATAGTTTTGTGGGAGAAATTGGGAATTACAATATAAATTTTTAGTATTCTAAATTAAAAAAAATATGTTATCCTCTATGAAGTCTTTTGAAGATTATATAGGTAACTTTTATTTTGAACTGTTGGGCTTGTGTGCAATGCACTTATCGACGCATCCAGCTTTTTAATTTGTTAAATATTGGGGTATCCTCCTTTTAAGCCTCCTTGGAGGCCTTCTTGACATTAACATCTTTGCTAATTCATTTGGGTGACTTTGCAGTCGTTTTTGATAAGTTAGAATTAATATTATTAACGAAAGTATTTGATGTTTTGTTTTTTCTCTTTAATGCAGCAACAGATCAACGGATCAGCGTGATTATTTGCATAGAGATACTTAGTTGGGGGGATGAAGTATATGATACTTAAAAAAATACCTAAGTTCCTGAGGAAATGTCCACGCAGGTAAAGCCGCTAGGGGCGCTGCAAGTGGTATATAATATACCACACTGCTATATATTGACAATATCGTGCCATAATACATCTAAGATTTACCAGTGGCTATGTATGAAGTTCTAGAAAAATATAATTAGGTATGAAATAATTACCTAAAAGGTACGTACGATTTACGGGAGGAATGATATTGTTATAAAGTAGCAATCGATCATCCGCCCCCAGATCCATTGACTCAGTTAATCTAAATCCCTCCTTCTTGCCCAGTCGGGTAAAAATAATTGACCAAGCCGGAAGTCTAGTGAGATAAAACCTCTGCGTTTCTTTGCATGTTTCTATGTTTGACGATAACTTGAGTACAACTGATCCAAAGGTCATTGAAAATTTGTACGTAAGTAAGTAATTTTTTGGAAAAAAAAACTTTGATTTCGAATATGAGCACAATCTGTCGCAGGGTTGCAAAGGAATAGTGAATTGCAAGGGTCAGTTGTGAGCTAACAACTCAGTCCAAGCATTTATTTGCTGTAACAGCTGCAATAACATTGTAAAAAAACTGAATGAAAACCACGAATTAGGATCACCTTCGCTAAGTTTTTGAACGTAAGACTGTAGCAGGTACCCGATAATATTTCAGTAAAATATTTTTTTATCGATTTTTTGTGAAAAGAAAAGAAAAATATGAAAAATATTTAAAAAAAATATTTTTTATTTAGCTTTTTAGGGTTCCGTACCTCAAAAGGAAAAAACGGAACCCTTATAGGATCACTTTGTTGTCCGTCTGTCCGTCTGTCAAGACACTTTTTCTCAAGAACGCGTAAAGATATCAAGTTGAAATTTATACAAAATACTCAAATCTACGGTTTCTTTCAGCTGTGAAAAAATCTAACTAGTAAGTTTACGCAATCAAAAGATATGACCGTTTATGTAGCATATTTTGCGATTTCACAAGGAAATCAAAACCTATAGGGTACTTCCCGTTCACCTAGAAACATGACATTTGGTAATAGGCAAGGTCCCACAGCACATATAAAGGAATAAATCCCAAAGTCATAAATTTGAGGTTGCATCATTAAAAAATAATTGTTTTGTTATTACAAACTCAGATTTTGTAGTTAGAATGTATGGAAGAACCTTATTGTCCACTACAAAGTTAAGTTTGTCTTTCAATATTTAAACTGTTTTTATGTTTTTTTTGTTTGGACTCCATCTAACGGAACCCTCAGAGCACGAGTCCTACTCGTACTTGTCCGTTTTTTTTTATAATGTTATTGCAGCTCTCAGGGCAAATTAATGAATGTTAATAGTATAAAATCTGAAAGTTATTTTAGCGTATAATGTTTAGTTTGTATATTTATTTATTTATTTATATGATTAAATTATGATGAAAAACTGAAAGTTATTTTAGCGTATAATGTTTAGTTTGTATATTTATTTATTTATATGATTAAATTATGATGGGATGACATCAAAATGAATGTATTTTTAACCTTTACATAGTTTTTTGATTATATTCTGATATCTGAAACCCTATTTTAGACTAAAACCTAATTTATTATTACACAAAATTCAGTGCTTCAATTTTCAAGAGCTAGATTTGTCACATTTCTTCTAAAATTATCAAACTCGTTGCCGTCGGCTTCGAGTTGTGTTGGGACAACGTTATGGTGGAATGTTTTTAACTCAAATTATTTTCTTGTTTTGTTAGAGAATTTACTCAGGTAAATAAATAACTGGATAGTTTTTTGACTTAGTATAATTACTCTGCTTTTATTTAATATTTAGATATATTTTGTGACTTATATTTTGCTATACAAGCAAGGTTCTATATATATATATTATTTCTATCGGCTTTTTTGTAAAATATGTTATTGTAATAAATGTAATTATTTTAATTCCTAACGTTTCAAACACTTTGCAGTGTCCTTGGTCATAGATAAACTATTGTTAATAACCCTTTATTTGCACTCAAACTCTTAACTAAACTTACTCTAAACTGAACTCACTTAATTTCAATGTGTAATTCATAAAATAAAGCTGAAATTAAATATGTAGGTGAGTAAATATTATTTTTATTTGCTTGCTGACGCATTAGAATATGCTAAAATGTTGTTTTAAATTAATCAAAAGATTAACTTAGTCATATTTTTTATCATATTTTTTCTCTAAAATTTTACACTAAACAAAATAAATGTTAACCGCAATTTTTTCTACTAATAATCCGAGCACACTTTAATCCGACTTCAAAAAAGGAGGACTTCTCACTTAAATCAGTTGTTATTTTATGTTTGTTACCCTAAAACTCCGTTATATAGGTTATATAAGTATAACCCGATAAATTTCAAATCAAAATAACTAGATAATATGTGCATTCAAGTAAACGAAATTGCGTATTTAGTACTAATTTTGAAGTCTGTTTTTTATATTGTTAGTTATCTAAGTTGTGTTTTGAAGTGACTCGGATAGCATCGAGTTTTTTTATTTTTATTTAGTGTTTAGGAAGCTACATACTATAGAAAACTATACCTAAAAATGAGTATCAATAAAGTTTCGATCACCAGTATATTATAAATATTCAATTTTAGATATATTCAAGTTCATTAATTGCCTACTTTGGTAAAGATGAAAGTTTAAGCATAAAGACCTGTTAGATTATTATGTATCTTCACTAATAACGGTGCTAATCGACCCAAACGACAGCCCTACTAAAATTATCACAGTTACATATTGAAATATTTAAAAGCTCTATTAATTCGTTCTTACTTTCTGGACTCCCAAATAAAGCTATAACCACAAAAGAGGAAAACAAAGCATGTATTTAATTTCATTTAGGAAAAGGTCACTCTTTCAGACACGTTAAAATGTTACTACAAGCAAGTTAATTAATGTTCTCTTTACGGGGCAAGTACCTTTAAGTTCTTAGTAAGTTAAAATTAAAATTTATTATTGCTGTTAAGTTTCACTCATCTTTATAGTGTTTCGGATGACAACGTATAGGTAGGTGCCGGTGTATTTGCGCTTGGCCTTAAAAGTGCGACACCACTCAGAGCCACAAGTTAGAATTTAATTTGAATTTACGTTATTTCTAACTGAAGATATGATTAAGATCTTTTCAACGAACATTTATTTATTTACAATAACAGAAAAATATTAAAAACACTAATTAAATCCCAACTATCAAATGCAAACAAAAAGTGAATCTAATAAGCCGCTACCCATTGGGAATTGTTCTCAGTGGAAAATGCTTGCCCTATTGTCACGTTGTACGGCAGTACTCATCATTTGAGCAAAGTAGAAGCCAGGATTTTGCTCACGTGTTGCATCGACCAGACGTGATGACCAATCTTTAAACGTTTTTTTAACTCCCGATCCCCATGGTTTTGACCCCAAAGGCTCAAAAATGTAACCACTATCTAGGTTACTATTGAAAAGAAATAGATATCTAATGTATTGTGTATATAGATAGAATTTTCTTAAAAACTCACCTGATAGCAGTATTAATCCAGTCTTCAACGTGCCAGGTCTGATAATTTAACACACAGTTTCACAGTTCTAACTAGCACAGAAATACTATATCAAAACACATCACACAACGTATAGGTAAGTATGTATCTAAAATATATTTCAGTATCCTCATGAAACTAGAACAATCATTATCACAGTTGTAGGCGCGTCGTTATAATCTCGTTATTGATTCACAGCCTTCAGCGATCGGAAAGCGTTTCAGTAGCCACATAAGTGTTTTGGACGAAATGTCACGAAAGGATTTTTTTTCGAAATGAAAGGCTTCGCGACGTGTGTCCTCTGGCTCCGCTGAGACTCTCAGCATGACTGCGGTGTCCCGCGTCGCCGCCCCTCGCCACAGCCGACATACTGCTTCTTAGAAAATATTTCGGGCCGGGGCGAAGGCGCGAACGCAGCCCTACCGACAAGGGCGGGACGCACACAACTTTTTCATCCAATCGTGTCATCCTCGCCACCAAATTAACAATAGATAGCCGTCTCGCTCTAACTTATACCAGCGACCCTAGAGCAAAAGAGAGAGACGAATTTAGTTGAGTGAATATCGAAGAAAACTTCTTTGTGTTGGTGTCGTAATGTGTTCGCTTTATCAGATTTACGTTGAAAGCTCGCTGTTAGCTTCGAGGGCGCCACATTGCGCATCCTTGTCTGGTGAAAGGCTAGATGTAGAGGTGCAAAAGGGACGGAGGAGGTCGGGAAATGTTTCGGCTAATGTATTTTCCTGTGGGAAGGAAAACACATGTCGTCGCTTTTAATTTAATACGCGTCATGCTGTGTGCCGTGTCGCGATACACGTCCGACTTAGAAATATTTCCCGATAGCTATTACGAGATCATAGTTGAGATGAAAGAACGAAATAATTCAATTTTATGGAAGTTATAATACCTACCAATATTGCCATTTAGCACGAATAACAATAAAATGCACTTTTACGACTCCATACATTTTATTTTACACAAATATTTCAGTTTTATTATTACCAACGCCCTTATTAGTCCCAGAATGTTAATTATATAACTAGGCCTCCAATATGATTAATGAGTAATTTTTTTATTTCATTTATATCGCCTAATTAAGTGCTTATCTATATTGCCCAAGCTTTTATTACCGGCCCCATATAGTTTTAGTTTCATACCAGGAATCCTTGCCTCCAATTAGGATTCAGAAGGTGTACCGGAGCGAACCAGGCGCGTTTGATATAATTAAGTTAATTAATTTTACATTCCAATCTGACTTTGTAATTATTTGTGTAAAAAGTGTTAAGGTAAGCACGCGTGCCGCAAGTGCCGCAACGCGCCGCACGGCACGCCCCGGCAAGCTTGCAGCGCGCGATTGGTCGCCACAGAGGCTTCAAACGCCGCGGGGCGGGGGCCGCACGCTCCCGCGCACTTTAAAGTGGTTTATTTTTACAAACAGTATTTTCATCTTCAGCACGAACGTTCGTGATTAATTTAATATATTTATATCGAAGCACGCAATGCGGTTTTTGCGTTTCCGTTTGTCGACGTCGAGTTGCGGCAATGCTTTTTCTCGCACGTTATTTTTGGTTTTGTTAACATTTTATTGCGAAAGTTAAGTTTGTTAAGTGCTTGAGTACATGAATGCTTACTTGTCACGGGACATTACTCTTTTCTTGGTACTAAATTTAATAAGTAACCAAATAAGTAAGTAAGTATACTCATTGAATCATTTAAACTCACTTGCACTTAGGTCACTTGCCTCTTTACAGCGTGATATTATTTTATTTTATTTGTAATGTTAGTTTGTATTTTATTTTATGGGTCATTGAAGTGCCTGAAATAAATGATTTTATTTTTATTTTATTTTTTATTAGGTATGAACTGTCGTGCTTTTTAGTAAGTTAATTGCACATTGTTTTGTACAAATAATGCCATCTTCTTGTATTGTCATGGTGATATAAATGTTTCTATAATAAAACTAGCGACCCGCCCGCCCGGATTCGCACGGGTGTAATTTACGTGCGAAGCCGGGGCGGGTCGCTAGTTATATATAAACCTTCCTTGAAAATGTATCTAACTGAAGGTGAAAACCGCATCAACATCCGTTGCGTAGTTTAGGAGGAGTTAGCGGCCATACATACAGACATACATACAGACAGACAGACGCGGAAAGTGACTTCAATTTATACTATGTAGAGATAGAGAAGAGATAGAGATAAATGATTACAAATAAAATTGGTTTGACTTTAATTGACTATAAGTAGACATTATTATATTTTTAACTAGCTGATCTGGCAAACGTTGTCCTATCTAAATTTAATAGAAAAAAATTCCAAATTTTCAAATTTTCCAATTTAAATTTTCTTTTAAACCATAACTGTATTGAGGCGAACAAAACAAATATGTATGTAAATACAAATAGGTCAAGCGGTGTTTGAGTTTTCTTATCGAACTGTAATTGATTTTTATATATAAGAAGAAGAATAAGTAACTAACCGTTTATTATCTAACACAGAAAAAAAGAATAATCTTAAGAAAACACAAAGATACTACAAACAGATGCGACGATATTTAAACTATGGATATTGGGTTGGCGCTTAAAATGTCCGTGCCATAAGTAGATTAAAGCTGTAGTACGAAATCTGTGCATTTAGAAAAAAATACCATATTGCAAACCAAAATTAGACATCATTAAGAGTACATAGTTAATATAAGTAATAGGTACTAAAATTTATTGGGACTAAAATTTATTGGTCGGTATTTTTAAAACGTATCTTTTATAATAGGTGCTTAAACAAAAGACACCTAAAACCAAAAACAATTTAAAAAAAAATCGTTATGGGATGCCCAGCTAATGTGAAACATGACGGCATAAGCGAGCATAATAATGTTTGCCGTCACGGCATACGAGTTGTTTTTAATATCAAGGCACGCCAATAGATGTTTCACATCAAAATGAATATAATTGCTAACATGTATAAAATCTGCAAAACACAGTGATTACAATCCTCCAGCACGTAGTAAATAACGTATGCATGGTAATCTATCAGCTACAATAAAAGAAATGCACAGTAGGCATCCAGGTTAAACTGCGCTCTCAATGGGACCCCCATCAGGTTGCGGGGTCGGTAGGTATTTCATTAAAATAAATAACGTTATTATTTATACCCGTGTTTTTCGGGAGTGATGCTAGCTACAAATTATCGCGGACAATGCCCCTGCGGGACTCCGGCTTTATTAAGTGCAGCCCGGGCAGATGGCGGGTTGAGAGCCCCTGCCAACGTAAACAATATTAATTTAAAATTATTTGTAATTACGCTTAGATTACTTGTACATAAGAATGGCTCCTAATCCTATCCCGAATGAATCCCATGGCTAAAATGATGATGATGGTGATGACCTAAGAATGAGAGAAGCGATGGTAACCTAGCGGCAGCATGTGCGCTTTACAATCTGACGGCACCCGGTTCGATCTTTGGGTCAGCACCAAGTACCTACTTAGTAATTCGATAAATTATGAATTTATAAGTATTCTTAATTACACTTAGATTGCTTGTACCTGAAAGTGAGAGGAGCAATGGTGGCCGAGCGGTAGCATGTGCTTTTTAATCTGATGGCACCCGGTTCAATCCTCAGCCCTGTACCAATGATTTATTTAGTACTTACATACATTATGTGCAGTTTCGGTGCTATCGCTCAAAAACGGTGAAAGTAAACATCTTGAGGTCACCGGTATGCCCGACAACCTCAAAAAAAGTTCAAAAATATATGACATTCACCAATATTCACTGCGGGCACAAGCATCACAGAAAATATTTTATTTTTTCGTGATAGGCTGATACTGTGAAGATTGTTTTAAGAGCACACTAATATAATGTTTTAACTTTTTAGTCATTTTTTTGATTTATAAGAACCTTTCTAAAGTATAAATAATATTATCGCAAAGAAAACAACTGTTTTGATACTATAAATACCGATGATAAGAAAGAAGAAAAAAAAAAACACTAGGAAAAGCGCACCAAAAAAATAAATATCAGTGTAGAATTTCTTTTAAAATTTGCCGTCCTAACTTACGTATAAAACCAGCCAAGTGCGAGTCGGGCTGAGCAAGCACTGAGGGTTCCGTACCACCACAAAAAAAAAATTTTGCAATTTAAAAAACCGACTTCATAATTAGTAAAATATGGTAGCATTTCGATACGTTTGTTGTATACCCTTTAGTTTTTGACTTTTTTATTGTTATTATTTTAATCCGTTGTAACATTACATATTCTGTGAAAATTTCAACTGGCTATCTTTATTATGAGTCTTATTACGGGCCATAAAATAAAGCCGTCAACAGGTAGGACTGACAGATAGCGTAGACTTAGTAATATGGTCCCGTTTTTACCCTTTGGGTACGGAACCCTAAAAATGTAAATTACCCACTTAGGTACAAGCATTTTCACAAAGTCATCTGCAGTGAACGAAGGCTCGTTGATGTCTATTGCTTGGAATTTTGCACGTCTACGCGTCTCGTAGCAATCCTTAGCATTATAATATATTGTCTTTTACTGTTATTTTATTAATTTGGAGCCGAAGCTAAACATTAATCCAAATTTGGTTACTATTATTAGGTTAAATAATTAAAATGACAAACTAAACTCGGTCCAAGCATTTATTTGCTCTGACAGTTGCAATAACATTGTATAAAGTTGAATTTTGTCGATTGTTTCTCAGAAGTTATTTCATATTTTTCAAGAAGATAAAAATATTTTGATATGTCAAACCGTGATTAATACCTTAGTTCCTCGTGATACTATTAGTCTTGCAACTACTAGTTTTTTTAATAATTAACATTTGCTTCTAGAAAATGCACAAGACGTGAGACGCCAAAGTCATCTAAACCTAGAAGATCGTAGAAAAAGTAAGTAATGTTTAAATAAATAATGTTACTTTTCGTGTATTTTAGCCGGAACGGTGAAGGTTTTAGGGTAAAAGGTTGTGTGCTCGTGTGTCTGTTACCATTTTTCTCCAAAACGGTGAAAATGGTAAACGGTGATTCTTGGTTATGCTTGATGAAAAATCTGTCTAGTCGTTTGAAAGTTATGAGGTCTTTTCTAAGGGATTTTTGTACAATATAATTATATAGTGTATTATGTATGAATATAATAGAGCAGAAAATGACGTAAATTCTGTTGCAACATTCTCTACACTAAACTAAATTAGCTCTAAAATTGTTGCCATCCTTTTCTGACGTATTGAAATGAAAAGAGACGCCGATAATTTTAGTCCTGTCAGATTAGTTTAGAGAATGGTACACATGATTACAACATGATTGATACAAATCATACTAATATTATAAATGTGAAAGTGTGTTTGTTTGTTGGTTTGGTTGTTCCTCTTTCACGTTGCAACGGAACAACGGATAGGTCTGATTTTTTGCATGGGTATAGTTCAAGAGCCAGAGAGGAGTGACATATGCTACTTTTCATCATCATCATCACATCACCATTTTTCATCACTACGCGGGTGAAACCGCGGGGCCCAGCTAGTAATAGATAAACCTACACTTTTTGGCGTAGTTTGTTTTAGACCCAACATCCACGTGTTTCTAAATCAATGGTAAAATCGCTTAATCTAAGCTTGAAATTATTACAGCTTCTTATAACACACATCACATTATTTTAATGAAAGTATCTGTAGCAGAGTAGGTATATGAGTCTTTTTACATGTCAGGGCTTAAAAAAACATTTAAATGTGTTGTAGTTAGTAATGTTTTATTACTGCAAAGATCCAACTAACCCAAACATTCAAAAGCTAGTTCCAAAGGTTGTTATTATACAATAACATAACATAATCACAAGTATTACCTCACACTTCATTAGAATAAAAAACCCACCTGTTCACCTCTTGGTCATAACAGTACTAGTAATTAATTCGATTCGAATCCGTCATTCGATGACTATTGATATCGTGGTTTTGCTTTGCCGTGCCGACACAATCGAAGGCGATCGACTTTTTGCCGGCATCATTCGGAGAGGATTCGATTCGGATTCGAAACGTTTTCCTTGGCTTGAACATCTCTTATTGTAGTTTGAGAACATGTGGAGGTACTATCGGGAAAATCTTAGCAAGGTATTTTTTTGCTACTGTATTATGCACATATGCACATATAACATAGCGTCGAATAATTTTGCAAAATAATAAAAATAATAGATCATCAAAGAATATAGCAAGGAGTTTTTTATTGTTTTTTTTTTTATTCAGAATATACTACCATACATTTCTGTAGCTTCTTTGAGTGAAGCAGTGGAAAACTGGTGTGGCTTCAGGTGGAAAAATCTTATTGTAGATACAGAGAGATTATTATATTTCACTCGCATCAGCAAGGAATCAAATGGGACCAATTACTACAAAACAAGAGGCATTTTTTGGGCATTTATTTTTAACTTCTTTGAACTATTTTCCCTTCTAAACGGGAAACAAAGATAGGCCTCTTCAAATTATCACAGCTTAGTAAGTTGTTAGTATAAAGTTGGTGAATGCTGATCCTTACGATACGGACAAGTGGAAGCCAACTTTCAATATAATAATGTGATGTGTGTTATCTGTTCCTTCTAGGCAAGCGTGCTCCAACGTAGACCGCATCATCGCTTAACATCAGGCGTGATGGTGGTCAAAGGCAAGCCTATAATAAAAATAAATAAAAAAGAAGCTGTAAATAGCTTTTATATAATTTCAAGCTTAGATTAAGAGATTTTACCATTGATTTAGAAACACGTAGATGTTGGGTCTAAAACAAAATACGCCAAAAAGTGTAGGTTTCTCTATTTTATCATCATTATTCATCATAGATTGTAAAGCGCACATGCTACTGCTCGGCCACCGTTGCTCCCATTCTTAATTTAAATTTAGATACATTTTAGAAGTATACTAACAAACTGCATAATTTAAACCCTAAGTTGTTATATCAATTTGACTTGCAAGAAATGTAGAGTAAATGCACAAATTATTTAATCAGTAAATTTAAATTTGGTTTTGGTGTACTTTTGGTGCAAAAAAATTTGTTCACTTAATCGGTATCCATGGGTTTAAATATCTATGGATCCTACTGAAGCATTTATTCACCTGCCAAAACACTTGAGCGGTCGTGTAGTTAGGTTTTAATAAATTAATTGCTTACGTGCATCATATCTATGCATCCCCGCTGCGCTTCCATAAAAGCGTATGGAGGAAGCTGCAACAAATACACGTAAATACATACGTACAGTACACGATATGTAATAATAATTTAATATGCCATTCGCTCTGAACCAAATTGAGCAATTTATATACGTCGCCATGCGCATGATTCGTCTGATCGTGCGTGCACGCAAACAGGCTGGGAGCTGGATGATATTTTTATTGGGGCTAAGTTTCATTTTAAGCTGCTAAACTACAAGTATTAAAATTATAATTGGCATTTGTACTACTGAGCTGCAAGTACTATAATTGGCGTTTGTACTAATATTTTAATGAATAGTCAAATCAAAGTGAACTTTCAATATTAAGAGAAATTAAATAATATATATTTTTACATCACCATCATCATACCAATATTATAAATGCGAAAGTGTGTTTCTCTTTCAAGCAGCAGTTCACGCGCAACAGAGCAATTACGGATCGACGTAATTTTCTGCAAGAGATGAGAGGCCGGGGTGTGACATAGAATGTTTTATCCTAGAAAAATTTACGGTTCCTTAAATTAATGTCCACGTTGGTGAAACCGCTAAGTGGAGCTAGTAAGTAGACAATAATGCATGTATTATATTTTTTTTTCAAAATTACTTGGCTTATATTTTGTGGAGGCCTTTGTTATTTGTCTGTGTTAAGTGCGGAGAGTCCCTTATTCAAAATACTATTGTCTCTTGACCTAGCTGCAGTTATGAACCAAATATAAACTTGCTTTATTAACTGAATACGTACCAGGTAGTGCTCAAGTTATTAACATTATAAAATGCTTTATTTTTTGCATTTGAGAATGTTTATTGAATCTCTCGACGCTTTATGAACAAGTAGCCAAAAGATGCAGATGAAACAAAACACGATTCAATTTAACACGGGTGTTCGGATCATATTTATACTTCTCATACAAACATTATAAAGAGGATATGTTTTCGCTGTAACTACTTTTTTTTTTGAAAACTACTCCTCTGATTATGGTAAAATTAGCAATATGAATGTCACTGTGTAACGTTATGTTTTTTACACTTTTATAAGCTTATCTACCTTTGACAAATATCATGTTCCTAATCTAAGCCTTTAACGTTGTTTCGTTTCTTTTCGAACACTTTGCAGTGTCACAAATAATTGACTTTATTATTTGGTATTTAAAAAAATATCATGATTTATTTTTGAACCAATTAAATCTGTTATTCGATTTCTTTTATCACATCAGATATTAATATTGCCAAATTAAATATTCTACCTAAAAGTATGAAAATGACCCGATAAAAAAGTAAGTTTTAAGGCATGACCATGGTTTGAAGGGTGGTCATGCCTTAAAACTTACTTTTTATGAGTACAAAAAATTATATGTCATGATAATTCAATTTTGCATAAAAATACGGTCTCATAATATAGCAAATATAACCTACGATTATACTGTAGTTTTTTTTTGTTATAGCATAGTAGATATAAATATACTTATTAATAGGGCTAGGAGAATGAATATCTATAGTAGGTACATATTTTATGATCTACCTGCTATGGCAAGCCTTACATGTATGCCCAGAAATATTTCATAACATATGCACAAAATAAATCATTACAGATGTAGGCTCCATTTACTTCGACACGATATCAGTCATTATGTCCATCTATTATTTAGATATTTTAATCAAGCCGATAGATTGTTACACATGGTCATAAAGGAAGGTAATTAATAATAACAGATCGACAGAACGCGCCCGCGCCGGTGTTGCCACATGCCGCCGAAAAAACACCATTAGAAATGGAACGATTTGAAACGGACTCCGATGTAAAACGATGACTTTTGTCCAACTCAGCCCTTTTTGCCACAAATTCAGCGTGTATTTCTGTTGATTTGTGGCACCAGGACCTAAAACAGCAAAAAACAACATCAACAAGTCAAAATATCCTTAAAATAAGTTTTTAGTTCGCGATTCATCAATAAGCAACGATTGACATAAACATTTCGAAAGAACTTAATTTATTGGAAGTGTTTTTCTCTTGGCAGTCTCATTGGGTATATTAACCACAAACGATGGTATTTGCATAAATTTTACATTTGTAACTATATCAAGTAACTGACTATAACATGTCTTTTCGTGTTGTTTCTAAACCTCCTTATCACCCTCTTGTAAAGTCTCCACTGCTTTACTTGACCGTGATTTACCTAACTTGCTTGTCTGTGGTTGTTTGATAATCTATGTAATTACATCTCCTATATCTTCTCTACATAGTATAAATTAAAGTCGCTATCCGCGTCTGTCTGTCGGTATGGCCGCTAACTCCTCCTAAACCACGCAACGGGTTTTGATGCGGTTTTCACCATCAGTTAGATACATTTTCACGGAAGGTTGATATAACGACCCGCCCCGGCTTGACACGTAAATTACACCCGTGCGAAGCGGGGCGGGCGGGTCGCTAGTAATATATAAAAATGAATTGTAAAATTTCAGAAAACTTAACTACGATTTTAACGCGTTGGTAAAACCGCGGTCACAGCTAGTATTTGGTAAAACTTGATATTTAAATTATTTACACTGGCAAATGCACAAGACGTTGGAAGCCAAAATCCTCTTAGGGGAAAGAAGAATGAAAACATTTGGTTGAACTACTCCACGAGCGCTACATGTGCTATGAAACTTTACATTTACTAATACATATATAGATAGGTATAACGGCAGAAACCACGATATTATTGATGAGAAAATTAGATATATTGACCCTTAGAGGTATCTTGGACTAATTATCATTATTAATATTTTTATATATAATGTATTCAAACAATCAATTAATTAAGGTAATTTGTGTAATAATGGATGCAAATCTGGCTAATAAACATTTTCATTTCATTTATCCGGCAACTACGTATCGATAAGAGTTTTCTCGGGTGAGCGGTCGAAGGTACCATCATCAAAGAGTACAAAGGCTGGTAATTCAACTAGCGCGGTAGATACCGCGACCGCGCCCAATCGTGCCGCCGCGGCCGCCCACAAAAACCGATCAAAGTAACCGCACCACCACGAATCGAACGCGACAAATTGACTCCATTCTCGAAATAGACCAATCGCTCAAAAAAGAAAACATCGAGATAGCATCACGAGAAAGCAATCCACGACTAATTGCTCTTTTTAAAACGTTTTCTCGGCTAAATGCACTTGACGGAAATAACTTCGAAGCGATAAATGTAAAACATAGAGGTGCTATTTACATAATCAACAGACGCCGTTATAGTGTCCAATTTATGGACCATATTATGCTCTATGATTATGCATACGAAGTTAAGAACTTTTAAAACAATTTTATCTAACTTTTAATGCTGGACCGTAAAATTATAACTGCGATAGATAAATAGAATGATCCATGAAAACCATAATATATTTGTTTTATTGTGATAATAAACATGTGCGAGTTGGACTGGAGCACCAAGGGTTCCGTACCACCACACAATATAGTTTTGATGTGTTTTTTTTCTTTCTTTTCGTATTGTTAGCGCGAGGTCGACTCACACTAGCCCAGTTTTTATTATTTGTGTTGTAATTTAAAGTTTGCACCATAACACACCAAGTTTCGTGTTTGTACGTATTATCGTTTTTTTCGATAGAGTAAAACCGTTGACTCAAAACTATTTATTTATTTATTTAAATGTTTTAATACATTTCTTATCTAGGAATTGCCATTAATTTTTAATTTGTTTTATTGTTATGATATCCGCCACTCAGAGTTAATAGAAGTAGTATCTAGTTACTCAAAGATCCGCTATAAAAATATATATTATTATAAATATTCTGTGAAAGTTTAACCGCTAAAATATTACGGTTCAAACAACTCTTTCATGGTAAGACGGACATATACCTATGACTATGACGTAGACTTAGTAAGAAAGTGCCGTTGAAACACAGCTTTACACGGAACCCTAAAAAGCATACTTTTGTCAAGTAATATTTTTATGACATACTTATAACTTGCGCCTACTTATTTATTATGCACCAAAATACTAGTCCAATAAGATGTACATTTTTGTATAATATTTAAAGTTATAAATGATTTGATTTGATTTTGATACTTCCTACCTACTTCCCTGTAATTTGATAAGTAGGTAGGTTAATGTTAATCGCCTAAGCTACGCAGCTAATAATACAATTTGTTTAGGTTAGTCAAATTAAAAAGAAAAATACTTCGTCTAATGTCAATATTGTGGTGAATCTATGAAAACAAGACGCGTAGCGTAATCACGCACAAAGTAAAGTGACCAAAATACAGTATGAACGTCATGGATGACATAAATAACAACATAACAAAAATAAAAATCATAATAATCTTAGGTAGTCTATAATTATATAAAACTAAGTTACCGACATAGCTCAAAGGACTAGCAAGCTGAAGTGGCAGTGGGCCGGCCACATTTCCCGAAGAACCGATAACCCATAGGGTAGACGAGTTATGGAGTGGAGACCACGTTTAGGCAAACGTAGTGTAGTAAAAGTGTAAAACGGCGAGTAAAAACTGGATGCAAGGAACTGCCGAGTGCCGACCGAGCTGTGGTGTGCATTGGGAGAGGCCTATGTCCAGCAGTGAACAGTTAGAGCCTGATGATGTGATAGAAAACTAGTAGCGCCCCGTAGTTTTACCTGCTATCTTACAGAGACCATGCGCTTTTTCCGCCGTAAGTTTATTAGGTGACTCCAGGGTATAAGCTACCTCCATTCGAAGTTTCATTCAAATACATTCAGCTGTAGCATTCCGGAGTTAACTGCGAACAAACACACACCCACACAAACAAACTTACGCATTTATAATATTAGTGTGATGTGACAGTGTAAAGTGTGATTAACTGGATCAGGCGTTCATTAAGAAATCTAGAGAAACACAATTAAAAAGTCTAGAGATTTTTTTATGTAAATTTACATTGTTACTAGTGTAGGTAATTACACTAAAGATTTATAATATTTTATATTTCTTGAGAATTTTTAGTGTAATTTATTAAACATTTATAATTTTTTATAAATATTATTTTAATGACTTATAACGAGATTATAATCAGTTCAAGTTTTTCGATACACTTAGGTACAAACTTTAACTTTATACGCCCGTCTTTTACGTCGGAGGTTAAAAAATGTGTGTGCTTAACAACATACTACAGAAGTGAGAACTTCTCAAAGTTGACTATATCTCTCTCGCTCCCTTAGTCGACTCGAGCCGACTTTACCCGAACGAGTATCTAAGCGTGACGGTCAATCGAGTTCAGTGCTTTTCCTCCATGTCAAAAAGTGGTCAACGTGCCGAAAGAAATGTTCACGTCAATAAATGTAAAATTTACCCGTAGTGTCCATACTGTTTATATTTTTGTCGACCGTAATTGATTGCAAATCTATTGGGGTGCGGGGTATTCTTATCTAGATCTACCCAATCAGCGCTATTGAGGTAGCTTCGGCCTCCAGATATAATATATCAGATTGTTTATTAAGTAACGCGAATAATGATTCTTGATTCTGTATCGGAGGTGGGTCATTAACGCTATTGACAAATTTTGCGGCTGAATTTTTTGTTGTGATGGAGAGATAACTCGCCTTTTGCGTTTGATTGCTTTTTTTTTTGGGATTTCTGATTTTTTTTCATGACATTGGCGTCATTTTGTACCGTATGATGTTTGGAGTCAAAAGTAGCACTTTCCAAGCTTATTAAAGTGTCTAGCTTGATCTCAAATTGTTAGTTATTTTTTATCAGATTTTGACCGTT
The DNA here is from genome assembly GCA_932305915.1 of Agriopis marginaria. Lineage (NCBI taxonomy): Eukaryota > Metazoa > Arthropoda > Insecta > Lepidoptera > Geometridae > Agriopis > Agriopis marginaria. Next base: position 11,129,456 of record OW029918.1, read on the forward strand.
AACTGACTTATCCAAATTAATTAAGCAAATTAGTTAATTGAATTAATTTGTGAAATTCTATCCATATGCTATTATTGAATAATGAATATGCAGACAAATAAATAAACAGACAATAACGATGTTTGTCATGTTTTTATTGAGAAAAATATGTTTTTGATTACCGCGGATCAAAATTAGGGGCGGCCACGCCTGCGCACGCCCACGCTCGCCTTCGGGCTTAAGAATGTATACTTTTTAAAAATCTCCGACAACAAAAAAACATTTTAACTGTTTCTGTAGGATGACGTGCTACATTTATACACCTCATTTCTGCAGACAAATAAAGTTCTTACTTTATTTAAGTTTGTAATCATTTTGATGTCAATGAAAAAGATCGGTCAAGTGCGAGTCGGTCCCGTGCATAGAGTTCCGTAACAATAAAAAAAAATTTCCCATAAGTACATCGGTCTACATCACTGTCTGTATTCCAACTACAAAATGTTAGTTTGTAATAGCATTTTTTAATGTATAACTTCATATTAACGACTTTCGGATTTTACCCTTTACATGTGCTGTAAGACCTTGCTTCTTGCCAAATTTCATTATTGTAGGTCAACGGGAACTACCCTATAGGTTTCGATTTGTGAGTCTGCGATCAAAATATGTGACATAAATTGCCGTATATATTTTGAATGCGTTGACTTAGAGTCTTGAATTTTATACACTTTCAAAGAACCGCAGATTAGTAGGTATTCGATATAAAATTCATCGTTATACCTGTACTCGCTCCTGAGAAAAAGGGTCTTAACACACATAGACAGACAGACGGACAACAAAGTGATCGTATAAGGTTATGTGAAGTCAACGCAATCAAAATAAATATGGTCATTTATGTCACAAAATGTCTATAAGGGTTCCGTTTTTTTTCTTTCTGAGGTACGGATCCTTAAAAATTATATTGTTATTGCTTATACTAACACTCGAAGACTAAAACTAAATCCCAGAGGTGAGTTTTAAATTGGTTTGAGTGGCTATAGTGATCACATTTTAAGTAATAATTAGTTCGCAAAATACCACCACTTCACGGGTTACGAGCTGGGCAATATAGCCTCGGCGGTGTTGTAGAAAGGCACTTATGGCTCCAGCGTTTTTCCTGGCGTTATGGGAGCTCCCGCGGGGCCCGGCGGGGCTCCACCCGCCCCCACTTAACACAATTTATTACGCGACCCTTTAATAAATAAATAAGGAAAATTCAATGATATATAACCGCGGCGCGTGCTGCGTTCTACCGACAGTTTTCCCATCATGTCCTATAGTGAAAAATTGCCTTAATTTTGGAAAATATAACGATGTTGCTGAACAGCAGGTAGGTAATGCAGAATTAAGTTTACTGGTATTAATAACATTTATTACGTAATTTATAAACTAGATGACGCTTTTAATACGTTAGAGGTAAGGAACAGTGCAGTGGGATAAGGAAGGCTGTGGATGATGATGACGATGAAGGAACGCAAAAATACATTTTTTATTATAATAAGTATCTTTTGTACTCATATAATCCCTAATGGAGCGATGGTGGCATGCGCGCTTCATAATTTCAAATAGATCTATTGAAAATTCAATTTCTGTAAATAATAGTTCTGTATTTTTTATTCAAAATAACTGCTACAAATACTACATCGGTTAATGTTGAAAAACTCAACATTAACCGATTACCTCCTATTTACAAAGGTAGGTAGTTATTCGTTAAACTCTCAAAGGGAGTTTGAGAGTGGGTTTCGTTAAATTACTGACATAATATCAAAAATTTTAATGACATGTTTTACATTAGTCTTGTAAATTACGGCTTTATTTTTAAGTTTTATGCCCGAAAATTTGGATACTTTTTTTTTATATAAATAATAGGCTTGCGTTTGACCACCATCACGCCTGATATTAAGCGATGATGCGGTCTACGTTGGAGCACGCTTGCCTAGTAGGAACCTATTCACTCGTGATTTGAAGACGCCCAGATTGTAACCATCACCTAAAATTTAACAATGCATATTGTATAACGTTATCTATTTACTACGATTTTCCGCTGAGGCCGACGATCATTTTGTCCCTACAATAGAGCCGACACAAAAAGTACAAACTCATTAGTAAGGCGACCGGGAGCGCAGGAATTAATGAAGGTGAACAATAATTTAGGGTTTAATTAAAAGTGCGCCCCCCGCAGGGCACGCCCCCGCATCCCCCGATACTGCCAGAGTCTCGCCTAAATTATTATTTAAACATAATTTGTGAAAGCGGTAATTTAATAAAACTAGACCCTGGAGGTGTTTACAATGAGTTTCGGAAGAGGCACTCAAAATAAACAACCGCTGCCAGTTTTGCTGCGTTTTGAAAGGAATTGGTACAATCTGGGTGTCTTCAAATCACGAGTGAATCGGTTCCTTCTAGGCAAGCGTGCTCCAGCGTAGACCGCATCATCGCTTAACATCAGGCCTGATGATGGTCAAACGCAAGCCTATTATATGCTATTATATAAAAAATGCTATTATAATATTTATTTTATTTTTATTATTTATAAAAATAAAATAAAAAAAACAATGACGATTATCATTCGAGGTACCCATAAATTTCCTATGTAAGAAGATAATTTTAATGCCATGGTCATTTACTGACTTACCTATTTAAATGAGTATAGCAAACGCAGTCCAAATGTCCATTTCGGTGAACTAGTGACAAAATAACACTTTAGTAGGTACTCCCATATCACGAGTAGTGAAAATTGTCTCTAATCACTGATGATGTCATGCCCCAAAGTATACCTACACTAACAAACAAAAAAACTAGGTAAATATCTTCGTGACTATACGAAATTAAAAAAAGTTGGACCACCAGCTAATTGCTTAATAATTATTTAAGCTGGAACACCGTCCACCACCACTTACAATAGTATACTGAGTGGTGATCCATTTTTTTATTTTGTAGTCACAAAGATATTAGTTTTTTTTTTAAATGCACTACAAATGTCTAAATTTTTGATTTTATAATTTTTAAGAACTAATTTTTTGCTATAGGTGGCAAACATGCTGGCGGGCCGCCTATGGATACATGCAACACCAGGGGCCTCATAGATACGTTGCCCACAGACAGACACAGACAGACAGACAGACACAGACAGACTTTATGAAAGACCCCATGTTACCATCATCATCATCATCATCATTTCAGCCATAGGACGTCCACTGCTGGACATAGGCCTCCCCCATAGATCTCCAAAAGGGCCGGTTGGAAGCGGCCTGCATCCAGCGTTTCCCTGCGGTCTCTTTTAGGTCGTCTGTCCATCTTGTGGGTGGACGTCATACGCTGCGCTTACCGGTCCGTGGTCTACATTCCAGAACCTTTCGGCCCCATTGGCCATCTGTTCTGCGTGATATGTGCCCTGCCCACTGCCACTTCAACTTGCTAATCCGGGGGCTATGTCGGTGACTTTCGTTTGTGTACGGATCTCCTCATTTCGGATTCGATCTCGTAGAGAAACCTCGAGCATAGCCCTCTCCATAGCTCGTTGTGCGACTTTGAGTCCCATAGTAAAAGTTGTTCATAATGATGAGTACAATTACCTTCTTTTGGCTTCGAGAGTGTTCCCCTTACACCCCGTATAGCTAAATTAATTCACTATAGCTATCAGAAGATACCTTCTCCATGTCCATGATTTACCCGGGTATGTCCTAAAACTGCGACCAGAACCACCGGAGGATGGGCAGCAGCGTCCTGTTAGTACACGGTGAACGTACTGCGATCTCCAAGCCGCCTGCCAAGCATGGGGATTATGGCAACATCCCTCTCTAAGAGGGAGGCCTTTTTCAGCAGTGGACATTTAATGGCTGATGGTGTGGTGTGTGTGTGTCCATGATTTATTAGTATTTCTCAGTTTTTCCTTGATAAAAGCATCTGCTTAATCAATTGTGCAAAAACCTTGAATCAATAAAAAAATATATAACTTTAAACAGCTCAACATATTTTGATCAAACATAGTTAAAAACCACCGCAATTAAACGCAACCAAATGAGAGAAAAAAAAATGGTCCTTTAGAGAAAGCTGGTAACATTCATGCAAACATACACATACAAGTCTAATAAACACATAAACTCTTGCGCCAAACGCATTTTGGGGTAAGTGTTTTTTTTTTTTTGTAGTAGTAGGTTTGCGTTGTCAGCCAACCAGCCAGATGAAGAAAAAAAAAACAAGAAAAAAAGGGCAGTGAAGAAAATTACATATGATGACATAATATGGTACTGAGACGTGGTCCTTAACTGTTGGCCTTTTGGAAATCTCAGAGTCACACAGCGGGCAATGGAGAGAGCTATGCTCGGAGTTTTTTTGCGCGATAAAATCCGATACGTGGATATTCGCCAAAGAACCAGAGTCACCGACATAGCTGTTAAAATGTGCAAGTTGAAGTGGCAATGGGCAGGCCACATCGCTCGAAGAACCGATAACCGATGGGGAAGAAAGGTTCTGGAGTGGAGACCACGAACCGGAAGACGCAGCGTAGGGAGGCCTCCCACTAGATGAAACGACGACATTGGCATCCAGTGGATGCAAAAGGCAGGCTGTCGGTCAGTGTGGAGGTTAAAGGGGGAGGCCTTTGTTCAGCAGTAGACGTCTTCTGGCTGATGATGATGATGAAGAAAATAAAGAGAAAGAGAGTGGGAAAAAGTAAAATACGTTCTGAGGGCTCTATCGTGTCTGTACTTATGATATATACCGACTCGGACTTACACCACTTCTTGCATGTCATCGAAATCGATTCAATCAAACATTCTTAAAAAATTAACACTACAAGTTTACTTCCGACTTTAAATTTAAAGTTTGCACAACAATTCCCCAACAGTAAGTGCGAAACACTTGTGCGTCAACGTCTTTTCTCACAGGTATCGGGTTCGAACCATGTTGACCCCAAGCGCTAAGAGAATGGCGATCATTCCAAAACACTGTTATTACGGACACAATGGGACTGATGAAGGGGACCTCATAATGCACGCTGAGCTTAATGCAGATCGCGACGATAAAAGAAATTGCGCTTTATGAAGCAAATTCAAAGTTTGCTACCTATAAGTATTGGTAGTGGATATTTTTAAAAACGTATACTTATAAACAAGATAAACTTAAGAGGGCCTACCACGGCCAAGAAATTTTATGAATAGGTATTTAGCAAATCTATTGCTGTCCCCTGACCTCAAGCCTCTTCCAGTAGAGCGCAATAGGGACAACTGCAGCTCGGATCGATTATACCTACGAAAAGTAGACAAAATCATTGTCTCGTATTTTTCTGTTTCCTCATTCAAAACTAAGCCAATTTCATTATTTTTAATTAATAGATGTGAAAAATATTGAACTATGCTTCTATCATTTATTTCTGCTATGAAAGGATTTTGCGAAAGGCCGAATTATGGGCGCCAAAGGGGAGTTTAAAATTCATATTGAGTCTACGTGTACGAACTTGCGGACTACCGCTACTTAAGTATAACGATGAAGAATAATTATATTGATACCAAAATGATGCCGAAGGTCCCCAAAGTATATGTAATTCCAAAAACTGTAATAAATTTCATTCACGAACACCATTTCCAATAAAGTGTTTTAGCAGAAATGGTAATGGGTGAAAAAACAACCAATGCCACATGTGCTTAGGTCTCGTTTGTCGCATTTACAGCGCCATGCCACCACCCTTGGAGCCCAAGACAATGGCGCAGCACTGAAACACGAAACCGAGCGGAAGTGCGCGGACCCCCGGGATGCGACGATTTTCTTGCGCTCGCGTCTCTACACTTTAAAACATTCTACTGCAAAGAGGGCTAATGGGCACCAATGGAATTTTTGTTATCGGCTACGCATTGAAGTCACTCGCGGCTCATTGTTCAACCGTATAATTATCCGCATTGTTGCGCGTAAAATCAAAGAATATGTTATATTCATTTCCCCTGACTTTTGACTTGGAACGTATTGAGTAAACTCAATAGAAGACGGTTAAATCTTCTCACGGGCTGTTGCTTCTTTGAGTATTATTGCGATTAACGATTATTTATGTATTGATCGGTAGATAAGCATTTCTATGTTTTTTTTTTAAATTATAGTTAAATATGTCTTTAAACCTACATATTTTACAAATATGCCATCATGGAAGTATTGCAGATACGGGTTGGTAGAACTGTAAATAATGCAAAACTATATATAGTCAACCCCGCGTGTTTTGTCACAAGAAAACTGCGATTTTTTTAATAAGGCAGGTAAGGCAGTAATACCATTTAGTTACTAAACTTAGTTTGTTTGTTCCAAAGACAAAAATTAGGAGTTATCTTGTAACAAAATGCAATAGTTTTATCATATTAAGTACAGGTAAGGACGTCTACAATACTGTAAAAAAACACGAAATATTTCACCCTAATCATCCACAGCCATCCTTATTTCAATGCTGGGTATATATATAATTATATAAGCCTCTCTCTTGCCGTACCGACCCCTCGATCATCCTCGGTCTTGTCCTCATTCGGTTAATTCCTGCGATGATAACGATATCGTCAAAGATTTAGATAAACCCTATCAATGATGGTGTCTCCATACTTTTTGACTCCATTCTTTGCCTTCAAGCCTGCTATTCCTGTCTTGTTTTAATTGTTTATCGAGACTTATCGCACAGTATTTTATTTAAATAAAAATATGTCCCTTTCGCTCGACGTTTCGACCATGTTAAAATGGCCGTATTCACGAGCTGACTGAAAACTGTGGGTGAGTCCGGCGAGCGGGATTTTGATCTTCTAGCCTCACATGAAAAATCGCAGAATTGTTACTACGTAACACAACACTGACTCTATCGGTAAATGTCATAGTACCTACAACGCCACAGTATAAGGACTAGTAACTTTAAGTAGTGCTAATTTAGCGTAAACAAAATAAACATGTTACATTCTTTACTCATAATTATTATGGCAAAATTGATGTTACCAGAACGAAACAGATATATTTTTAACAGGACGGCAAATTGCAGGTTAGACAAATAGACACTGTATTAATGTACGAGGGACCTGTTAAAGGCTCCAAAAGCTTGCATATAGGTACTATTTGACAGACGGCCTGCTACGCTTTGTAAATCACGTAACGGATTCTACTTATGTTAGTACAATTTCTTAGTACACCGCGGTTTGTACACTTGCTTACTATGGGATTCCACGACGCTAGTAACTTAAATAAACCTTCCTGGTTGAAATTGCAATGTTTAAAATACCGATAAATATGTAAAACATGTTTTCTAATAGCAAACGTTTAAAAGTTCCTATTCCTGTCTTCTAATTCTCGTTAGGAATCGATTAGTGCCACTTAAAAAATCAAGTTCCATATGCTTCGACTACCATTGAGATCAAGCACTAGCACTTATTACAACAGTACTTAGGATACTAAGTGCTCGTACTTGGGACCCTCCATAGTCCACAGTGACAATCGGCGTCACGTGCGCCGAGTCAACGGTACATAGGTAATGATCATTTTACCTCCCGTGATCATTTTGCCCATTGTTCGTTATTCTTCGACATTGGTGAGGTTTTCAAGTAGGTATTGGTGTTAGTTCGTTTGAACGATAAGATCCTATTGACGCGTGCGCAATGATTTTTAAAGATATTGCCCAGCAGGTGATGATTTTCTGATTCAATTGATTCGCAAGTTCTCGCAGACAAAATTCAGCATTCAAAGCTAATATCGTATAGGTATACCTATATAGATAAAAGGGGTAGTTCTGAATTTTCACACAAGTTCGAAACGCCAAAACTTTTTTTATCCTGCTTAAAGTGTTTAATAATTAAGTTCCTGAATATGTATCTAATTGTAAAACATTTTTAGGCAGTTGCTTTTCGAAAAAAACATTAAATTTCTATGATTATGGGAAACTAGCAGAATACCTAAATAAAACAAAAAGGTTGTATATCCTTTTAGTTTTTGATGTTATATTTTTACAAATTTTCTTTATTAATGTATCTTAATACGTACCAGATAAGTAGGTAGGTAATATGGTATTAAAATTAGAAACACACCGTCCCTATAATATAAATCTCTATTTTTAACAGCCCTCTTAAAATAAATCCCATACAAAATGATAAAAACCGAAGAAAACACATTTTGTGCGGTAAATTATCTCTTCAATATTTTCGTATAAATTACTGTCATTACCCGCCAACTCATAACGACTTTAGTCGACCGACGAATTTAGTAGTCAACTTTTTTCAACAAATATAATTTGTTTGATTTGTAAAGAGTGAATAGTTTGGTGTGCGCTTGCGCCGCGTTTGTATGACACTCGGCGAGCCATTGTTTGGTCTTCGCGGGTGATCACGGAACCCCGCGATTTTCTCCGCAGGGCTCCGTTAAAGACCCGCCATGGGTCTGGAGTCAACGAATGTGCCGTTCAACTGTCAACAGAGAATAGACTCATGCCCTTTGAACGCTGTTATTATTAGGGCTTGACAATGTCGTATAGTAAAAAGGAATATAAAATGGACCAAATTAATAAGCATGTTAGTAAAAGGCATTTTTACAATATTAAAAATTTTCAAAGTTTCTCTTGAAAGTTAACCATTACTGATTTTTTAAATATACTGGCAAGTTATGAGTTTTTTAAGCTATAATGAAATAATGTTTTAGGTAGAGCTTTCTTAGGTACACACATAAGAACGACATTATTTAAAGAAAAGCCGCTCAATGTGCTACCAGGTGCTACCGTATGTTTTATTTTTGTTGTTTGTTTATTTAATTATATGGCCTCAATTTACGTAGATAGGTAGTCTTGAAAAGGCACTTCTCCAATGTTTTGCTACTGGCCAGCATTACGAAAATTAAAACTACAACACCGGATGTTTTTGCGTCCCATGACCAATCGTTGTGGACGTGTCGCAGTGGGCGACCAACTCCCAAAAACTTTTAGCGGAAACTCAGATCAGTGCCCCCAGCATGTCTCTTTTGTTTGAGGGTAAAAAGATAGAGTCAGTTATGATTGTGATTGCGTGAAATTGAGATCAACTGTACAATTTCTTGCCACTATTGGATGAACTGATGTTTTTAAATTCTGAATAAAAACACAGACAGTACAAATCAGTAAGAATTCAATCATACGTAAGAACCATTGCTCGTGTTTACCGTGCCAGCTTCAATACATTTTTGTTTATAGAAATCACATGAGTATCGGCAAGTTTACCTTATACTGCGTCCTTTTTCATTCTTTAGCAATCCAATATATCTACAATTAAGTATATGAGTACAATAGGTATGTCGCGATACGATGCGAGTGAGTGGTGGTAGCCGAGAGGTAGCATGTGTGCTTCATAATCTGATGGTTCGATCCCCGTCACTGCACCAATGACTTATTTAGGACCTAAATGAATTATCTGCAGTTTTGATGCCATCGTTCAAAAACGGTGAAGGAAAACATCGCGAAGAAGCCGGTATGTCGAAGAACCTGAAAAGATCAAACACATATGACATTCACACACGAACATAGGGCCATTAGGGCCCATCCTGTTTCTCTCTCTGAAGAAGACCTGTGTCTCAGTAGTGGGAACACGATACGCTGATAACGATTATGAAGTACATATAGGTACATAGGTGGGATTACGAGGTATACCCCGTAATCCCACGACAGTGTAGGTACAATACCTACTAGCAACACTAGAACTCTGGTTTCAGCATGTCAACATCTCAATCTGAATATTGGGATTTCCTCATCGTAGGGCACAACTTCTACTATTTCATAGGATTAAAAGAAGTGTCTTGCAACTAGCAACAACATCAAACTTTACTAAGTAAAACTTGTAATTTACATATATTTTTTTTGTTTTCGAACTGTCTCCAACTAAATCGCGTTTGTTGTAAATTATTTTAGTTTTTAGATGGATATAAAAGTGGTCCCGACAAATGCGCGAGCGCAGTGGGCATCAGCGGGGCGCCGCCAACGGTCCGGCCCATTGCATATAAATACAACTACAAACAGGCATATTTTTGGTTACAATATTTTTTATTAACTAAAATTTATTTATTCATTCAAGTTCATTCTAAATCTTAAATTCACTACCAAATTGCTTCTCTATACGCATGCAAAAGTTATGACTAGTGTGTAGGTTGAGTATTCATGCATAGCTATCATAACTAAAGTTGTAGGTATGTACTTTATTAAGATTACTTAGGTAAATTATAGTAACAACTTATAGTCAAACACCATGATAGATTACATAGGTAGGTACCTATATTTTAAATATATATATATATATATATTTTTTTCGATTTTTTTAATCGCAGAGTGACTTTTGAACACGAGTATCTGTAGGTAGGTACTTGGACCGAAATTCATGAAATAGAATGGAAAATAATGTTCAGTTTCCATCGTTACTCAGTAACAAATTGACGATTAATCGAGGTTTATTGTCGCTTTTATCACTTGTTATTGAGGGTTAGAATTGTAATGTCTTTGTCATGACTTTTTTAAAGGTTTCCAAAAGAAACGTAGGTACCTATCCTATGTATGGTTCTTACAGAATACGTTTTTTTCCAAGCGCATATTATAGGTAGTAAAGATGGTTTTTTTTGTTTCTTCGCGAATATTTACCTTGCTATTTTTCCGGTGGTTACATCGATGCTGCATCTTGATAAAACAACTCGATGTTCAAATTAGTGAATAGAAAGCGTGGTGGTTAGAACAATTTAAAATCGAGAAATGAGCGATGGTGGCAGTAGCATCTGCGCTTCACAATCTCAGGGCACCCGGTTCAATCCTCGACCTCGCACTAATGACTTAATAAGCAAATGGTATGCAGTTCCCATCCTATCTCTCTGGCTTATGACTCAGCCTTTGATCATATATAGTTTGGATTTGCAAACTCAAGCTAGTACCGAAAAAAGTCTGCCTAAAAACTGAAGGGGGCGAGGTAAACATGTGTTGCACACATCAACTAAAATAAAATGAATGGACGGGCCCTAACCATTGAGATTGCTCAGTAAAAACGAGTCAAAATCGTCGGACATTTACTTCAACACCTAATTATAAAAATGTACAGTATATTTGTTACAAAAAATTGATCCCGGTATTATTTGTGTTACACTTCGGAAAAGCATATGAATGCATAGTTTTGTCAGATGTTTCGTTATCACGTAACAATAGACACGTGTTGCACTTCCTACGGCTAGAGACAGACTGAAACGAAATGAGAGCCGGCGCTCATTTTGTTATCTTCTAAAATGTGCCTCTACTGGGCCTGTCTATTCATTTTATTTTGGTCGAAGATTGCACACACTGACATATATACCTACAGTAGTAGGTCTAGTTCTACAAACGCACACTTCTATACTGAGAAACACACAACTGCAACGAGATGATTAAATACAATATTTTAAATTTTTGAGTAAGTAACGTAATTACCTTGTTGTAGATGAAACAATTTCTCGACCGCAAAGCCTGTTGAAAAGCAGTCTGTAAAAGAAATAATTGCAACAATAAATAACGCGCCTCCACCATTTATAATCCGCCATAGCTCATCTATTAGCAACAGCGTCAGTACGCTATTAATGTTTTACCTATGTAGGTAAAGTAATATACCTTTATATAATACAATGTATTCTTGTATATTTATACCCAGAATACACACACACATGCAGCTATTATTTATAAACTATGCATTTGACCCATCGGTTGAACACTATTCAAGCGACATTACGTCTAAATTGAAGTAAATGTGGCATTGTGGAGTATATAATTGATTCAATGTACGTATGTACAATGACGCTCGGACGTTTTTTTAAACTGTTTTACTGAAAGATTGTGACTTTATAGGAATTGTATCGATGATTTGATCTAAATTATTTGCGTGCACAGATAAACGCATTGCGTCACGATTTTATTCTGATTAGGTACTAGCTGCGCCCCGCAAGTTAAAATCGCCGTTAAATTTTTACACAAATTTCCCAATTTTCTGCGTAATTTTCTAAATTTTTCTTTCTGTAAGAACCTTCTGTAAAGTATAAGATAACTTATTGGGAGTAGTTAAGCGTACGAAATCCCCTCTGCCGAGGTACACGAACAGTCCGTCCGTTCGCTGAATTCTCAAAGGATAACTTAATTTAAAAAAAGACGAATGAAATCGGTATTATCGTTCTCAAGTTACGGCGTGACCAAGTTAAATCGGATTCATTTTTATAAACCTACTCGTATATAGATATTGTATCAAGTATTGGTAAATAATAGGTATAGGTATAGGTTTGGGCATAACCTGTTTACATAATATGTATACACACCTATACAATAATACATATATGTTGTAAGTATTTCTGTATATATATAATTATGTATGTGGACTCTAAAACGACTAGACCAATTTTAACGGGACTTTCACTGGCAGATAGCTGATTATATAAGAAGTAATTCAGGCGGGTGGAACCACGGGGCACTGCTAGTAATGAATAAAACAAGATAAAAACAAATCCTTATGACGGTATTTTTTCTTTTCCTCCTGCCTGAGAGAAATTTGGCGGAGTTTTGGCGCCAATTTCAAAAAAAGACATGTCGGCTCTTTGTATTGTTTTCCTAAACTTGTGTAATGGCGACTCTCACAATGTCGACGGTCCATCTCAAAGAAAAGAAAAATATTTTTTTGTTTAAATTAGAACGGCTGTCAAGGCATTTTTGTATGAAATTTGTTGTAGCCAGTTGCACCCATATAAACGAAACGTCAGTCATTCGAAATCAGTTAGCAACTGTGATGCGGACAAAGAACTTTGAGACCTAACCCAAAAAGGTAAGGTTTAAGTTCTTTGGAAGCGGAGTTCGACGCGTTGACCTAAATAAAAATGTTCAATCAAGGTTCCGTCATAATGCCTAACGACATATTTTCCTTCTCACTTCCGTTCTATTTACTTCTCTTTTCTGTGGTCCATCTAGTGGCAGCCTAACTACACTGCATCTTCTGATTCGTGGTCTCCACTCAAAAACATTATCCTCCCAGATGAAAGAATAAAAAACACAAAAAGACGTAGGTAAATGTGTTTTTAGCACAGAGCTTAAGAGGTGTGGTTTGTTGGTTAGTTTTAGAAATATTTTGGATAATGTCACTGTGACTTCTTGGACTTATGTTTAAAACAAGCCTAAGCACAGACTAGGTAAAGCTACTAGTTATAGAAAGTCTTTGAGCCAAAGTCAATTCACAATTTATTAAATAATGTAATGTACTCCTTTCTCAACATTATTCTCGGTGGGCGGTGCACAAGGCGTGGCTTTCGAAGCTCCTCCCACTTCGACACTCCCAGTTCAAACTGGTTTGCAATTTTATGCCTACCTACTTACAGAAGTTTACTTACATAAAAGGGTTAGATCACTTCTTATGTTTGTAATGTTTTAGACATAAATATATTATGAGTACTATCTATTAAATAATAAGACGTACGTATCTATGTACCTATCACGTTACGTATCTGTGTTATATAATCACTTTAATTTAAACAACAACTATAAATTAGTGCATAGGTTTAAACTTAAAGGATCTATAAATGAATGGTTGAAACAATTTCGATTATAAATAAAATAAAAACAAACAAAAACATGCTGAAGTAGACATGTTGACACGAGTGGAATAGTCATGCAAATTCAAGCAATTACTTTCGCAATATTTATATTATTATTATTTTTTTTCTTTTTTCTTTTCATATTTACTTATCTAAACCGTGTGTATTGTTTACTATGTAATGTATGTAGCCTTTATTTTGTATTCAGTTCCTATGAAATTGTCCATATATTATTAACTAGTAGGCCGCCCCTGCTTCGCACGGGCGAAGCCGGGATATATACCCTATGTCAACCGGGGATAGTGCAGCATTCCAACAGTGAAAGAATTTTTCAAATCGGTTAATTAATTTCGGAGCCTATTCAATGCAAACAAACAAACAAACAATCAAATCTTTCCTCTTTATAATATTAGTATAGATTACTATGCCTACTTACTGTAATTGTTCTTATTTTTGGGAAGACACTGTCTGCTGCATCACAGCTAATGCTAAAGCAGCAGGCAGGGTTACTTATATTTTTGCATCTATGTTAAACAACAAAAAAATCTTTTGCATTTTTGTTTTTTTTTACAAAGGCCTCCCACTAGATGGATCGATGACATCGTGAGAGTTGCGGGCATCCAATGGATGTGCAGAAGGCAGGCAGTCATTCAGTGTGGACGATAAATGAGTAGGCCTATGTTCAGCAGCGGACGTCTTCTGGCTGATGATAATTATGATGATTGAATAGTAAAGGAAAATCATGAAACCATTATTCAGTCATCATATGATGAGTTACTTTGTGTCATCAAATAGGTAGGTAATTTTAACGCATATTATTATATTATATATATAGTATAGAATAGCAAAACACATTTTCATCTATGTAAATTTATTTTAAAGTTTTATTTTCGGTAAACTTCCACCTAATAGCTATACCTAGAACCGAATGCTTGAGTATGCAGTTGCGTTTCCCATTTTCGCATAGCGACTGAATGAAAGCACGTGAGCCTGCGGGGAGCCACGGCGTGTGGCCACAGACCACCGCAGCGATCACTACCAACTACACAGGCTGTTAGACCATGAACAAGGATCACTCATAGCCCATAGCCCATGATCGAGTCGCAATGAACACTGCCACGCGTGCCGTTGATGTCGACAGCTGCGAATATTGCATGATTTCAGCACTGTGTATTACTAATCCAGCTGCGAGATGGTTTAACGATATATCGATATTATCACCATCGCGGGTCGACTCTAGATTTCAACATAGGGCTGAGGCAAACAACATTGTAAGAAACTGGCAGTAAAATAATTAAAAGCAGTCCAGCGGTGAAATAAATAAAGTTGTAAGCGATTATGCTGTGAATTTATTTAATTGAGTAGGTAGTCCACTTGCAAACACCGCTATGTCATAAGATTTTTTTTTTTTTGATTTTGACAGATAACGTTTTAGAATTTAAAATACTATGAAACAGACAACGGTTTAGAATTTAAAATACTATGAAACAGACTAACGATACTGCGTCAAAACTGGCTATACTTTGTACAAATCAACATCAAAGTTCGACTACTCCTGCAAAACTCGCTACCTTCGCTATCATAAATCTTATGACATAGCGGTGTTTGCAAGTGGACTACCTACTCAATTTTTTATTAATATATAGATATTCATACAAATTGTGAACTTCGAAATTGAAATTTTTATGGAATTCGAAGCATATTTTACGCATCGAATAGTCGTACTTTGCCCACTAGTATGTCAATGATGTAAGTTATGTACTTATTTTTTTTTTTATTTAAATTTAAGTTAGGCTTGCTAGATGCTATGCAAAGATGCAGCAAGCTTTCCAAGAGGGTTACCTGTCTCGATTTGAAGACTATATTGTACGTACTTGTCGGGGATCCCTGACTCCGGCAGAGAGTAGAGCTGAATTCTTTATAGGGATGGGTACCTATAAAAAGATTACGAATCAAATCGATCACCTAAACAATAACGTTCTTTGGTAGGATTTATGGTACTTACCTACAATATATACGTAGATAACATAGATCTAACTTACCTAAGTCAGATACAGTATTTACTTACCTATCTACATATATTTTTTGTTTATGGTGTATTGGTACTTATTGAATAATAAAATAGTGACTTCGTTAAACACGTTGCCTTTTTGTACCTACTCCAAATATCTTACTAAATACTTACCAAGGCCCTTATGGCAAATTTTTGCTTTGGATTTCGGTCTGCTACTTCAGAAACGTTCGTACACATGCGGCTGAAGCTTCGGCGAATCTAGTAGTCTAACGAAACTTGCAAGTAAGCTTGTAACTTCCTTGGAACTTCCGATTCTCTTCCATAATTGTGACTACTTTATAATAAATTATTAATTAATAGTTATGGTTTATTTAAGAGTTTTTAATTTAGTTTTTTTGGCATCAACATATTTGGAATCGAATTGATCGTTAACAAAGAGCAATCACCTAACTCGACACAAACATTTAAATTGGTTTGCCACCGATGTCAATTGACTTCATGACTGAAGATTGCCAACGACTTGTACGCAGTCCAATCCCGTGCCATGTTGAAAATACTAGCTCCTGTTAATTCTGTGAAGATCAAACGAGATTTATTTGAAGAAAAATGTGTGTTAACAAAGTTATTAAATGCAAATGGGATATTTGTTACGGAATACGTAAGTGTTCATACTCAGTATCACCATTAATAACTAAGGTTCTTGTTTAGATACTTCTTTTATCTTGTTAATAAAAAAGTTGTAAGTTATTTTAACTTACAATGCACGATCTTCAAACTTATATTCATCATCATCATCAGCCAGAAGACGTCCACTGCTAAACATAGGCCTCCCCTTTAACCTCCACACTGAACGACAGCCTGCCTTTTGCATCCACTGGATGCCAGCGACTCCTACTTATATAATAAGAGCTTAACTCAGCTTTTAATTGTCATACAACTTTGCCCCTAACACTTGAAAAATATGTAGGTACACATTTTATTGTCTTAGAAATTTATCATAAATGTGGACAAGCCGTTAGTGAAAAGATTTTTTTTAAATAGTTTTCTATTTATTTATAATATGTATTTTATTGGCAGTTAGCGGCATATTTAACAGCACTTTTTTAATTATTTCCTCTTTAAATTATTTTGCTGGCAACCCGTCTTGTGCTTTTGCCAATGTTAAGTTTTGAAATATTTTCTTGTTATATTTTATGTCGTCAAAAAAGTCATAGTCAGAGTCAAGCAAAGTGTGTCGCGGCCAAGCCAAAGTCAAGTCATTCTCTAGTAATGTGGTGGATGCTATACTAGGGGATTCTATGGAGTTTTGAACACAACAAGAAAGACATGACTTTGTTATATGACTTTCCCACAATCGAATACGTTCACGGAAAATAATAATCCGTCAATTAACACTCGACAAGTTTTGTAAAAGAATACAATGAGGCGACATGTTGTTTTCACGTTGGCGCCAAAGCTCATGCAAGTTTTGGCGATTGATTTTGAACTTGATTAACTATATGACACTAGCAGGACATGTACGATATAAAAAATACGGGTCGAATTGAGAACCTTCCTCCTTTTTTGAAGGCGGTTAACAATAAACTTACCTATACTTTAAGCTGGTCAACGTTGTGTGTAAAAAGTTAGACGCTGAGTTGCCACTCTAAACTGAAAAGTTCCTAAAACCCACTGAATCAGAATCAGAAATAATTTATTGTAAAACTGTGTAGTACAGAAGATGGTAAAAACATAGTAGTATCAACAGTCTGCCCTTTACGAGCGTACAATAACTTAAGGTAAGTATGTATTATGCTAACTTAAAATAATTGGTTTATGAAGTTATTCTAATTATAATATTAACAATAAAATTGTAATTAAAAATAAAGTACAGTAATAACATTGTAGTATTAACAATACAATTGTAATTAGTCACCAAAATATTCCTTTAACTTGTAATAACCTTTGGAAATGAGCCATGATTTTAATTTAGTTTTGAATTTGTTATCGTTTAACACTTTCATATCGGTAGGTAACTTATTATAAATTTTGAGGGCCATTATATATGGACTATTATGGTACATACTATTGTTAATTTGTGGCATGAATATATTATGTTTTTGTTTAGTTCGTAAAATATCAGTACGACTCGATTTTGTTTCAAAGAAATAATCTTCGTTACATTTTACAAATATGCAGATTTCATAAATATAAATGCAAGTGAGTGTCAGGATATTATTATTTTTAAATATGTCACGCAAACTGTCCAAATTTTCAAGCTTAAATATAATTCTTAAACACCTTTTTTGTAAAATGAAGGTTGATTCAAGTTCAACGGACAATCAAAACGAGTAACGAGCGTAATTTATATCTCTCTTAATGAAAAACAAAACAATTCAATAAAATCTGTCACTCAAAAATTATTCACGCTGAAGTAAAATGTAACAAATACTCTTTTGTCAAATATATTTTAAGAAATGACAATTGTCGAATAAGTACAATGCGTGCACCCAACGTCTTGTTTACGAAACATGACTTTGTTAAAATTAAAATGGAAGTGAAACCATAGAATCAGCCCACACCGTGACTGGTTTCTTTTACTGTCTATATAACTGTAATTTTGAATAGTGGTCATAAATCTGCTCGCCCAAGTATAATGAATTGAATGTTGGTATTGATGTGCCCTTAGATTTGGGATAGTAATAAAATTATAGGTACCTATAATTCCTATCAAACTAGGGTTCACACAATGAATATTGTGTTAATCTGAAATTTAGTTTTAATTTTTATATTATTAATGTAGATGTACTAATAGCCTTAAATAACAGAGACAGAAACCAATGGATCTAAAACTAGGAGTACCTATCGGAGAACACCTATTCAGGCAGCGCATTCCACAGACTAGCAGTTCACACAATAAAAGTGAAATCAAAGAGCTTCGGAATATCGACCATAAGCGGTGACGATTTTTTGTTCCCGCTCTGGCAGTCCGATAGAAAAATGGGCAGGAGGGAATTAGATCATGCAGATTCGATGCACACTCTTCGAAATGTATCCGATAAAAATCCGATAGACTAGCAACTTGACTGCCATTTTTTCCGTCGTAGTGGCCCAGAAGCAATAATTTCGCTAGAATCCTTTTTTTTATTGTTGTTCCACCTGTACTTCCCCCAACACAAGCCCGGACATTGTCAAGCTTAACATGTTGCTTACGCAGTTTTCTGTTTTGTTAACATTTAATTGGCCGATTTAGATACCCATAATTATGCAATATTGTCAGGAGTATAATTAAAACATGAATATATAGATAAGTGTACCTAGTTATATAAAGAATAAGCTAGAATAATAAACAAAAGACGGTTACCTAGTGAGTGGTCAATATTGCGAAGTTTGTCTACTTTAAGCTTTTGAGGGTCGGCCAAGAAGAGGAACTCGCGGCAACCTTTTCCACCAAGGTCGCTAGATCTATGGACTTTTTAGCCACTACGGGTATTTAATTACTACCCCCATATCTAGCCCCATCCGATTTTCCCCGATTTTTTTGGTTTTGCCCCATGAAAAAATGGTGGATGAGGGCGTTTATTAATTCAGTCGATTGTTATTCGACCTTTCGCAAGAGTTAAAGCTGGTTTAGTAGCATAAATAAGATGGAGAGGAGTATTTTGAGAAACGGTAAATACAAACTTCTCTTAGACTAATTATTTTTGATTTTACTAGCAACTTCTGGAAATGCTCATGCTCAGGCTCACGTGTCATGTAATGATAAAATTCAAACAAACAAACAATAGTAATAAACATATTATCTAAGAGCACGTATGGTATAAACAGAGTATTCTGCCAAGAAAATAAACTAATGTGAAACGGCATCCGGGTTCTGAATCGTAAATAAGTAGGTAAATCAATCAGTCTTGGTTAATTCTTTCGTAAACACCGTGTTTAGAGATGAAAACTGTTGTTATATCTTAATGGAGTCCAAGTGGAGTCTGTTCAACAGAACTCGAAGCTCAGCCACAGCCACATTTCATTCTGTGATCTGAGGCCATATTCTAGGGCGCTCCAGAGGCCTTACGCCCGACTCCTTACGCGGTTTCAAATTAATGTTAAAACCGCGCCGTTCGGAAAATCACGCGAACGTGAACCTTAACTCGCCCAGATACAGTTTGCAATCGCGCAACATTTCTTCATCACCTAAACTTGATTAGGTATTTTAAACAGCTAGACGTAAGGCCCCTGGCCAGGTTCACTTTTACTCTAAGTTGGCATTTCTACAGTAACGGGGATAATCTTGAGCGCAAGAAAAAAAAAAACTCGAAAAGTCCGCATTTGGCCACCAACTTACCTGTTGGTAAGCGACGATGTGGTCGAAGATGAAACACGCAGACTTAGAAGATACCCATTCACTAAAGTTATATGATTATTAATTAATGATTTTGATTGTTATTGGTTATATTTACCGTGGTAAGGTTGTGGACTGTTTGAAAAGACCCATTCACTGTTTGAAAAGGCCCAGATTACTCAGGAAACAAGGAAGTTAGGAACTGTGGTATTTTTAGATTTCGGTATTTTGCCATGTGGATATTCTGAAAGAGGTCCCATAGAAATAGTAACATATCCGCCCTCTGTCGAATGCTAGCCGAACTATACGGTAGGTAAGAAAGAATTTTACATAGGTGGCGGTAGTGGTCACCAATCTATTGTCTAATAGAATTATAGAATTAATGTAGAATTTGATAAAAAGTTCACAATGTTTGTTTTATTTAAGCACCGACGTCTTTATCGCCAGCATTTCAATAACTTTCACTCGATACTTTTTACATTTTTATATTTTAATTTACTTACATTTTCTACCTACTTATCTAGTATATATCAAGTATACCTATTATAACATTTATGACGTATTTTTTTTCTTGACTACGGTTCGTGGTGATTCTATAAATCTGGAGGAATTATTTACCTCTACTTTAGAGTACAGTGACTTTGAATTGTATACAAATTGTATGTATACAAAACATTCGTCGAATACTTAAATCTACACAATGTCAAGGTCAATTATTATCGTTGTGTGAAAAACCAGGCCAAATGTCAGTTACTGCGTCATGATTATTGTAAAGACACAGTGTAAAGATATTGAATATTTCGTTTGTGTAACCTCAAATTCATAGAAACAAAAATGTAGAGAGGCCTATGATTTTGACCGTTTCAGGCATGTTGGTAAACGGATGGTAAACGGACGAAAATCCGGATCACGGAGCGAATTCAATAGTTCCTACTATCCATCGATGACAGAGTTGTGACAGCTGTGACAGTGTTGAAGCGTTGACAGTTTGCAATTTTCATCTAGTGTGCTTAGTATTTTAGCACGAGCACTCTAAACATACTGAGATTCACACAGATGTGCAGTCTTAACATCACACAACGCTATTCGAACGTACTGCGTCGGGTTATACACAGATTTTTTCGTATAAAAAATTGCTAAAATAGTATTGAATTATAGGACTCACCAGAAACGTCTACCAAATATTGTCCTTACATTTCAAGTAGGTAGCTGGCGGATACAAACGAAAAAAAAATGTTACCATGTAAATTGGTTTTATGACTAGGTGAAATTTTCGGCGCTTTGAGACGGATCAATTGTGAACCATGCTGAAAATTAAAACTCCTGTGAATTCAGTGAAGAAAAAACGAGATTTCGTTGAAGATCAACATGCATTAACGAAGTTAATAAATGAAAATGGGATAACTGTTACGGATTCTGTAAGTTTTCATGCATACCTATACTCACTTGATGGTTATTGCCCCACACCCATTTATTTATCTAACATTTCAACTCATTTCTTTCTTTTATTATTTATTGGGTGTTCCCCGATAGTTACAATCTGTCTCCAAGTCGCGAGTGAATCCGTTTCTTCCAAGCAAACTTGTTTCATCGTAGACCGCATCATCGTGGTGGCGGTCACACGCAAGCCTGTTAAACATTAAACAATAAAAAATATTTACCTATACATTATTTCTATTTAATGAATTAAACTATTATTTAACACAAAGCGTGTAGGTATAGAAATTATCTTTCGTAATAAAAAACAATATTATAATCTCTCAAGAATGCTTCGGCGACCAAACAACATGTTTAAATAAACACCCGTTGGTCCAGTTGGTAGTAAACCTGCCTTCTGAGCTTGGGGGTGTGGGTTCGATTCCCATCTAGGACAAACATTTATGCGATGAACATTTGTGTTTGTTATATATCTGGTTGTTAATTAATATCTATTTAAGTATGTATTTAAAACTATATATGTATGTATATCAGTCTCTGGCAGCCATATCACAAGCTTTGCTTAGTTTGGGGTCAGATGACCGAGTGTGAAAAAATGTCCCGAATATTATTATAGAATATTATTTAGGTACGGTTATAATAAAACAATGGTTTTCGTAACCTTTTCTTTAAATATTAGGTAGGTATGTAATTTCAAAAGTTTTAACTAAATTTAAATTGCGATTTAAATAGGTATATATACTACTTAGTAGGTGTTATAATAAATGAGCAATACAAAAACTGATTTGGATCAATTGGAATTAGTTTAAGGCAAATTTAATCTATACTAATATTATAAAGAGGAAAGATTTGATTGTTTGTTTGCATTAAATAGGCTCCGAAACTACTGAACCGATTTGAAAAATTCTTTCACTGACGGGAAGCTACACTATCCCCGGGTGACATAGGCTATAATCTATACCCGTGCGAAGCTGGGGCGGACCGCTAGTGTTATAATAAAATTCATTATTGCTAAGTTACATCTTCTGGTTCATGAAAGAGCGAAAAGCAAATCACCACAATTTGGGTTAATTTGGCTGTATATACCTACCTTTATAATTATGTATCGTAGCCAATGGTTTCAGTTTTGGTTTCAATCGGTCGGAACAAAATGATGGATTAATAATTATATTCAAATTCAAAATATTTATTTTGCGGAAACATGGGTAACATGCAGATGTTGATGTATTCACATAAGTTAAAGAACACCATGCTCTAGCATCATGGCATGCAACATTTATAAAACACTATTATATAAAATCTAACATCAGAACAATTTATCTTATAGGTACCTGTCTACTTTTTTAAACTATCACGGTTGTTCACTAAAGTTATATGATTATTTACGGGATATTTACCGTGGTAAGGTTGTGGAATGAGCTCCCGATATTTCGGCGCAGTTACATGCACCATGTTCACGGGAAGACAATATCGGGAAATATCGGGAGCTCATTCCACAACCTTACCACGGTAAATATCCCGTAAATTATCATATAACTTTAAGTATACTTCTATGGAAAACCAATCATTATTACGTGATAGGACAAATATTTATTTTATTGGTCCCACTGTTCCATAGAATGGGAACTATACAATACTGAATAATTTATTGCAACATTAAAAAATTCACATAGAGATATTTCATATTTAAGGTGGTTCGTTGCACAAATGGCGGGAAATTCAAATTTCTAACAGTTTTCTTGTCCTTGTAGCTAGGCCGGGTAATTATTGTAAACAACCATGATGTTTGCGCAAATTGATTATTATTCTTTACAAAATCATGTAAAGCTATTTATCTCTAATGCCCATTATAACTTACATTTGTGAATAAACAAATTTTTGCTATTTCAAACGGTTTATTCACAAATGTAAGTAATAATGGGCATTAGAGATAAATAGCTTTACATGATTTTGTAAAGAATAATAATCAACTTGCGCAAACATCATGGTTGTTAACGCACATAACAGTAACGCACCATGCGTTACTGTTAAATAATTGTACATTATAATGTAAAGAACAGCCAACATTTTGCGCAAACACTGTGTTATTTAAAAATAATTACCTGGCCTGGCTACTAGGACCAAAAAACTGTTTAAAATTTAAATTTCCCGCCATAGGTGAATCGAACCACCTTAAAGTAGATACGTAGGTACCTATTTATATAATGAATGGCCCTGATTGGGTATGACAAAAATGTGAATTCATCCGTGACGGTTTCTTGTCTGATACATAATTATATACCTACAATGAATGGCTACTATTTAGGTGTCCTTGAACTTGGATGATAGATGGATAATATAATTATCAAGGTTTCTGCCGAGTTACCTATCGGTTATGCTTCGATCGGAACAAAATGTGGATTCATATAATATCTTACAAAACATTTAAGTTGCCAAATACGGATAGAAACAGGTTCTATATATAATATCAAGGATACAAAATAAAAAATGCTGTCTAATGCATTAAGTATAGCTTTACCATATAAATTTCATATATTGTATTAATAAATAATCATCATAGTCAGCCTCTTAACAGTCCACTGCTAGACTTTTAGCCTACCCCCGAAAGAGTGCATTAGTAAATAATACTATTTATTAATTTAATTTATACAAAATAAATCCTAAATAGGTACATGGTATTCACCAACAACTTAACTAATACCTGTTCAAATAGCCCAACCCTGACCGTTCCCGGTGTAAAGGTACCCAAAAACTCGCTGCATTAGTAGCGTTGGATGGCAATGGCCAACCTTTGCACCAGGAACGAGCCGGAGCGGGAGTCACCACACTTTTCTTTTAGCCTGTGCCCTATCTCTGAAATGAGCTTTTTGGCCTCAGTCCTCCAACAACCCGTGGTTTCAACGGCAACGGGTATAAAGTTGTAAAGCGGCTCCAAAGCTTCGTACTTTTCCCACTTTATCAGCGGCGTATTCCGCTGCAGCTGACGGTGAGCGGACGGTGTGAGTCAAGTGGCTGGCACGACAGTGCTGACGCAAGTAGCATCTCATATAAGGCACTTCCCGTTTTTCCAAGGCACGAGATTCAGCCCGTCCGGCCTCTTCCCGTCAGACTTGCAGAGCCCCGCGGAGGCTCTAACACGCATGGAACGTTCGCAGACATTTGTGTCTGCGAACATTTGTGTCTGGGAATTTGGCTATCCGGACTATGTAGTTGAGTGCATGGTGACGCGGAAACTCCCTACGGTCGTGATTCAGTCGTTAGAATACTTCACTTGGTCGTGATTCATCTATGGCCCTCGCTTTAAATCCGTCCTTTATTCACTATAGTTGCATAATATACTATTTCATTTATTTCATAAACGCGTAGATAGGTACAGAGGTTCTGAGTAATAGGTACTCTAGGTAATCTATGACAACTATCCAGTATAATAATATACATTATTTAGTAGAATAATACGTATACCTAATTACCTATGTACCTACCATAGCATGTTTACCTACGATCAAGAACCCGGGTGTCGCTTCAAAGAACTTTCAGACTTTGCTATGAATTCATTCATTTCGAAGTGTGCATCGGATTTGAATGATCTAATTCCCAGTATGCAAATTAGCCCATTTTTCCGAATGGCCTGGGTGGGCAAAAAAAGTCGATTTCATTTCATGGTTGATATTTGAAAACCCGTACAAATCGCTTTGTTTCTACTATAATGAAGGGGTTAAATCGGAGAAACGTAGGATGAAGTGTATTGAGATAGGGGGAGATTGTTAAAAAAAATACCTTGTTTAATTTTTATCAGACAACTCCTCCATGCCGTCGTGAGCAAAAAAATTATTGGAAATACTATTTGAAATGCGACGTACCTAATTAGGTTCTTATGGTCGTTAACGTTGACGCGATCTGTAAGTGAATTTTTTTGGAAAAACTTGCATTAGGTACTAGCTGTTACAGAGTTGAGATCAGACAAACATACATAATTACATGCAAATTTTCCTATTTATAATAACTATGAGTTTGAAAATTATAGTTGTTCAGGGGCCTTACGCCCAACTCGTTACGCGGTCCCAAACTAACGTTAAAATCGAGCAGTTCGGAAAATCACACGAACGTGAACCTTAACGCCCCCAGATACGGTTTGTGGTCGCGCAACATTTTTTCATCCGCTAAAACTGGATTGCTTTAAACAGCTAGGCGTAAGGCCCCAGTTGAACTTACTCTGGCAAATAAATGAGATAAATTAACTACATTGCAAATTCAGAAACGAAGATTATTAGGATTAGAAAAATATTATTTAGTAGCTACAACTGTGGATATTAGAATTAGCAATTCCAAATGTAATCAGATAATGTATTATTTTAGGAATGTAGTGTTAATTGTGTCAACATTATCGTTATTGGATTTGTATACTTAGAGATAAAATACTATTTCCACAATTCTCTTGTTGCACAACTATATTTGATTTTACATAACATAGGTTCATGTAAAATCAAATATAGTTGTGCAACAAAAGTACTACTAAACTACTATAATTTCCAAACTCGTATTATAAATAGGAAAATTTGTGTGTTTGTATGTACCTATGTTTGTCTGAACGCAACTTTGTAAAAGCTATAAAGCCTAGTGCGAGTTTCTCAAAATGCATTTACCTCACAGACCTACGAGTATATCTAAGTAGATTTTATTTATGTTACACGGGAATTACTCACGTAAGATTAAGCCGGTTACTCCGACTATAGTTTCAACCGCATTAGACGGCCTTTTTCAAGGTGAATATCTAAGTAGACTTCACAAGCGGTTCAAACTGTAAGAAAACTAAGCGTGTCAAGTTTTTCGTCCCTAAAAGTACTTTACCTGTGAAAAGAAAAATCTTTATTCTGTCGGCCAACTCTATTTGTGGTATTCTTACAACTCAGTATGGCGTGGTATTAGACAATTTCCTATTTTCGTTTCAAACTGAAACGTGTTTTCGCGGCACCGATTGAGCAGACTGATTTTAGCTGGACACAATTACGACTTTTAATCATAATTGTATTGGAAATTATGACATGCAAGGAAGGTCGACTTGTAGCGTCTACTTGGATATTATAAATTTGTTGTTTACCTATTCGATCGCGTCAACGTTATTATCAATAATAGCAATGCCATCTAGTGCAGTTTAAATGGCACGAGTCTTATTTCATTTACCAATCGTAGTTAACGTTAACGCGATCAAAAATTAGGAAAACGCAATAGGGTGTTTGACTGTTTTTACGAAACTATCTCAAATTTATGCAATCTCAAGTCTATGGCAATCTAGTCTTCATAATTTTCAGTATTTGTATTAGAAATCGACAATTAAATTCAAATTATTATACTACCGCGCAAACGCTTCCTTTGACATTTATGGGCCACGTGACTTCAGTGACGTCACAACGTAGTAAATATAATAGTTAACTGAAAGTAAAAACGACGATAGAAGCACTAAAAAGATAAAAAGGATTAGAGTACATATAAGTACTAGTTGCGCCCTGTGGTTTTACTCGCTATCCTACAGCAGCCGTTTAATTTATCAGAATTAAATATAATACATATAGGTATGTGTATATCGATCTTACACCTACTTACCAAATTCCATGCAAATCAGTGCTGCACTGAATTGGATGAAATTTGCAATTTATTTTGTTCCACACACAAAAACTTTTGCATTTATAATATTAGAGTAATACATTTCATTCATAAAAATTATATTTCGTTCAGGTAAAAACCAAACCTAAAAATACTTCTACATCGCTGTAAGCGTTTCTCAGTTAAAAATAGTTCAGCGTAACAAGAACAGTACTGTAGCGTCCGATCATTCATAATCCTACTAGAAAACGGATTAATCGATTTTGCACTGTTCATGTTCAAATCTCACGTTTTTGTTTATCAGTTTGTCAAATTGATAACATGTACGATATCAGATAGGTGTCTACCGTCACTCGCATCAGTTGCTTTCATATTATTTTGTTTATTAAAACCAATGGTGTTACACATAAGATCATTGATTAAAACATACCAAAATGCGTTATTGATTTTCAAGTGAACTTGTGTGATAATAAACATATATTTATTTCGAAATGAAGGAAGAAAACAAATGGAGTACGTCGCTTCGTGGGAAGAATCGATATAATATTACTGACGTTGTCAATGGAGACAAAAAGAATAACAAAAAGACTTCTGAAAGGTGAGCAATTTTTTCTTTCAGTGTCAGATTTATTAACAAAAAGCTAACAAAAAAAATACATATTTTTACGATAATTCTGTTTTAAACATAAGTGTAAATCATGGGTTACTTAAATAGGTAAATTAATGTTGCTAACTTAGAATAACTATATTCTAACGCTCCTAATTAGATAAAGTTTTTTTTAATAATTGAAGTGTTGTCACTTTAGGATTTATACTATTTAAACGTTTATATGTTACTAGAGACCCGCCCGCCCGGCTTCGCACGGGTGTAATTTACGTGGGAAGCTGGGGCGGGTCGCTAGTTATATATATAAACCTTCCGTGAAAATGTATCTCTGATGGTGAAAACCGCATCAAAATCCGTTGCGTGGTTTAGGAAGAGTTAGCGGCCATACAGACATACATACAGACAGACGCGGAAAGAGACTTCAATTTATACTATGTAGAGAAGAGATAGAGATTATATAGACAATTCAAAAATACTACTTACTTTCGAGTAAGTAAGAAGGCTAAAAGTGAGAAAGTAGGTTAGACTTGCGCGAGCTCCAAGTTGTCAACTGGCTAGATACAGCGCGAGACCAAAGGCCTTACGGCTAGCTGTTTAAAGCAATCCAGTTTAGATGAGGAAACCGCAAACCGTATCTGGGCGCGTCAAGGTTCACGCTCGCGTGATTTTCCAAACTCCGTGGTTTTAAAGTTAGTTTGATACCGCGTAAGCATTTGGCCCTAAGGCCTCACGGGGTCGATTTTTTAATCGCTCGTATGATTTCGCACGAAAATATCATGCGAAATGAAAGATTTCTTATTGTTAGAAAGCAAATTTGAATGGTTCAGACGACTCATTGCGTTAGCGATTAATATGATTATCAACCAGGATGTCACAGGTTCGAATCCTGCCAGTCGTCAAGTTTTTGGTCAAGAATAAGAATCAACATAATATATAATAGAGCAGACTCGTCCAGCGGACATTGTAAAAGACTATTTTACTAATACTATGTTTATGCATATAGTTATAAGGATATTATTATTTTCTACAACCGAACAAATACAATATAAATATTATGCTTACAGTAGCTCCGAGGCAGAATCCGTGCAAGATGAAATTCCCAGCATATCTTTCTTTACATTGGTAAGTAATCACTGGAGCCTTCATCATCATCATCTTCATCATTTCAGCCATAGGACGTCCACTGCTGGACAAAGGCCTAACCTCATCGAACTTCAAAAGGGCCGGTTGGAAGCGGCCTGCCACCAGCGTTTCCTTGCGGTCTATTTTACGTTTGCCGTGGTTTTTGAGACAAAAATAAATAAATGTTCAAGTGTCCATCAATCTCGCTGTCCGCCACTAGTCACTGGTGGCCGTTGGGACAAAATAATAACAAAATTCCCGGCTTCCACCAGTGGTGGCCAACTAGGTGATCGGTCAGCTGGAACAATCCATCATAACCTATGGATGGGTGTATAGTATACGAAAGTAGATTGAATAAGCTTAGAAACCATCTTCTTTAAAAAGTATGTGTACTTACGATTTAGTTTATACATAATTAAAGCAAACTAGATCTTCCAAAAAAAAATATCGACGACCTAAGCGGATTTGTTACAGTCAGTATTCGATTATGAAAAGCTATCTCACAAAATAAAACCAAACAAATGATACGTATAGATAAGTTTATCTGACGATAGAATAGATATTATGTCCCTATAGGTACTCCGTGGTATACCACGGAACACTATTACTCCTACTCAAAAGCTTTTTTTGGCTCTGACAGCTTTGAATCATGAAGTCTGCGGGGCCTTACGGCCAACTGCTGCGCATCAAACTAACGTTAAATCCGCTCTGTTGGAAAATCACGGGAAACCGTATCTGGGCGCGTTAAGGTTCTAATTTCAATATTCGTTAATATTCTTTATCAGAATAAATGGGAAAAACTGTTTATCTTATATTTTATGGTCATAAAAAAAGCAAATTTTTAAAGTAAATAGTAATTTTATATTAAAAAAACATGCGCGAGTAGTGGCGCACCATGTATAGGTTTTTTCTTTTTTATAGAATAAGTGGCAAACAAGCTACGGGCCACCTGATGGTAAGTCACCGCTGCCTATAGGCAGCGGTGACCACTATATATATATATAAATACACTAAATAAATAAAAAATAAAATAAAAAAAATATATATACGCTATATATGTATATTTTATGTGTAGTCTAAAATATCCGGGGCATTGTCAGTGCGTTGCCTACTTTTGAGGACTCTATTCACCCTTCGTTTGAAGCAGTCCAAATTATACTTAGGAATTAACCACAACATTTCTATCCACAGTTCCGCTTCGCCTCAGGCTGGGACAAGTTCTTCATATTCACGGGCATCTTATGCTCATGCACCGCGGCCGTCTCCACCCCTCTCAATACCCTACTTATAGCTTCTTTACTACAAAGCATGGTAGACTACGGTATTTCTATAGTCACGGGGAACCCTGACGGAGACGGTTTCATGGAAGCTATGCTCTGGTTTGCCATTTACAACAGCATCATTGGTGCACTGCTGGTTATTCTGTCGTATGCAGCGACAGTACTCATGAATATTGCGGCTTATAATCAGGTGAGAATGATTTTAAGATCTCTAAGTGAATTTTCCTTAAACAAATTTGGATTAAACACTTTTGAGGGTTTTTATATTGCGTGTATTTTACGTTATTTTAATTCTTGGAGCCCAATTTTAGCACAACTTTCATTATTAAAAACTTGTTAAGTGTTTAAATTTTCTTTTTTGTTATACCTACTGTTACATCGACATAACCAAAGACATGCCAGAAAATAAATAAAAAACGAAAAAACGGCAGAATAAAACTCTACCAATAGAAAAGTTCAACAGATGTAAAAAAAAAATATAGAAACTGACGTGGTTTTCACACATTTTATTTATATTACACGGGAATTACTCACGTAATTAATTACTTAAGCTGGTCACTCCGACTATAGGTTCAACCGCATTAGGCAGTTTTTTCAAGGTGAATGCACGCGCGCGCCTGCGTCTAGCTTGGTTAATCTTATGTCAGTAATTCCCGTGTAATATAAATAAGATGTAAAAATTTCAACTTTTGATAGATCAAAGTGGTCGTTGAATTCCCTCGACGTCTATTTTCACACCAATTTCAAAAAAAGAGGTTCGCAATTCAACAGTTTTTCGTGTTTATTTTAATCAGGTTTTATAACGTCCGTGATTTTACAAAATAGGTTTTTTTATTGATTAGGCTATTGTCGAAGGAGATCCCATTTAATTTTAAGGAAAAAAAACACCTGTGATAATGAAAACTTGAGGGATGAATCACATTTATTAAACTTCTCAAAGTTTTTTAATGTATTCAGCATGTCTCATCAATAGTCGTTGTTTTATTGAAAGCACAACATGAGTTGAAGCTGTAAAATTTACTTACAGGTGTACATCATAAGGCAAGAATATTTAAGAGCAGCATTAAATCAAGATTTTGGATATTTTGATATTCACAAAAACTCAGACATTGCGAGTAAAATTAATAGGTAAGTAATCAATCAATAATTGAAAGATATACTAAACTTTTTAGGCACCTTAATTTGAATAGTATTTTATATAAGAAGGGAAATCGATATAAAAATGTGTCTTCTAATCAATTAGATATGTATCGGAACATAAGAATAGGAACTTTTTTGTGTCTAGACAAGAATAATAACTAATTGTTGCTGAATTATTGAATAATAAATATACCTACATAATTATTACGGACCATATTATTATTAATATGGGCCAAACTATGGAATCCCCGGCAGACACCCGACTACCAGCCCCAACGACGACGACTGGCCCTGGTAACACATAAAATACGCACCATAAGGACTGATGAAAAGATTGTTGGGCTGGAAGAAAAAATGAGTAGAGTACGCTGGGATATCTTGGGGCTATCCGAAGTCCGTAGGATATGAATGTATATGAAGCAAATCGAATAAAACATGAAGTCATATTGTTAATTTGGTATAATAAACTCTTAAGGGTTCTATCACATTTTTTTGACGAAAAAAGCATCGAAAACTGAATGCTTGGTATATTTTTTCTTTCAACTAATAAGATCTGTAGAAAATTCAGTTGCTGTTAAATAGATCTGTATTTTTATTGAATGTAGCGGCTTCAGATTTTGGTAAAACTCAACATATCCATTTGTTACCTCCAATTTACAACAGTAGTTTTTCGTAAAACTTTAGGAGGGAAAGTTTGAGATGGATTTCGTTAAATTACTGTCATAAAATAAACATTTTTATGTTATGGTTTATTATATATTTATCTTGAAAGTTACGGCTTTCGTATTCGTTTTATGCCCGAAAATACAAATACTTAAAATTTAACGGTTGATTTTGTAATACGCCTCTTTAATATTTTATTTCAGCGACGTAATAAAACTAGAGGATGGTATCGGCGAAAAGCTTGGCACGTTCATATTCTACCAAGCTTCCTTCTTCAGCTCCATCATAATGGCTCTGATCAAGGGCTGGAAGCTGGCTTTGCTGTGCTTGATATCCTTCCCCGTCACCTTGACGCTGGTCGGTGTCTCCGGATTGGTATGTAATTTTTCTTAAATCGACTTCTAAGTTTCCGATGAGTTCACATGTTACTGCTCCTATGTGTGATTCTGGCGAAAATACATTGTTAATGCCATTGAGCTGATCTAATATAGCAGCCGGAAAAATAGCGCTCGAATTTCCTAATGGCAAAATGGCCCGTGTAGTTTTTTATTATCATAAGTAGGTACTTTTAAATACACACTAAATCAGTAATAGTTACTGGTAATCAGTTAGGCTTCAATACATCAAAACATCATCATAGTCAGCCTTTTAACAGTCCACTGCTGGACTTTTAGCCTACCCCCGAAAGGGTGATTGGGCCATATCCACCACGCTGGCCCAGTTGCGGGTTGGTGGATCATCAAAACATAAAATTTTTGTATTACAACTTATTTAAATTTCAATTTTCGGGAGGGAAAAGCTGCTGTTTCATAATTATATTTTGTCAGGAGTAAATGTATTTTTTTATGGAAAGGCTTTTTTCTGCGAATTTCCAAGCTCATATAACAAAAGTTGTTTTGACGTACTGAGTTACGAGGATGCTAACTGATTACCAGTAAAACACTGTTTTAAACTATCACGGTTGTTTACTAAACTTTTATGATTATTTACGGGATACTTACCGTGGTAAGCCAGTGATTACCAGTAGCCTTGTATAATACACATCATAGCAAGAGTTTGATGATGAACTCTAAAACTGACCACTGGATTTCTGATGGCATACAGTACACTTGTCGATTTTTTTATCATGAGTTCTTTTCTTTACAAAATGAGGCCTGCTTTAAGTAGTTTATTTACAGATTTACAGTGATAATTTGTGTAAATAATGTTAGTATGACTGAAGTGAAGATTGTCAGTTGATTATCGTAGCCAAACGTAGAGGGAGAAAGCAATATACCTACTTAGCCTATGTCACAGATATACACAACGCCTATGTAGCCAAAGAATTTGGACCTTACCTTTTTGGATAGTATCGTAGCCATGGTTTTTAACCGACTTCAAAAAGGAGGAGGTTATCAATTCGACTGTATATTTTTTAAATGTATTTCTTAATCTAGATTCTTTGATTAGCAGAATAATTTTTCGTTTTTCAAAACTAGTTTCAAAACTTGGTTTCGAAAGTGGCCGAAGCGGATTATGTACATGTCTAGTAGATTGAGTGTTGCAGGACAATCTCAATAAAAACAGGTCAGGTTTGAAACTGTTATGTGCACAGATATACATAACGTTATGTGCGTTACATATACGCATGCGTCACGCGTCACCGACATTGTTTGACAGCTATACGCTTGCATGCTGCGTTTACAGGTTTACAGTAAGGGAGAAGGGTCGGACAACACTGACCCGATAAGTTAAAGTAGTTTTTTTAATGCCAATAAACTAACTAATAGTTCACATGCAAAAAGAGAGCGGCAAGATCGTTTGCAAGGTGAATTCGACTTAAAGCATCAAGCCTGATTTAGGCCAGATGCGTTCACATCCACCACGTCTCCTTATCATATCTCCCTTATTTGTCTGGTCTGATGTGATAGCTATGTACCTACTCGGAAGTTAGGCACTTTAAGTACGTAGGTATCTACGTACGCTTTATCATAGATAATATCATTATCGTCCTATTATAAACTTGTTACGATGATAAAAATAATATATTCCTTATTTGTATGATAATCAAACAGCTGGTATACAAACTTATTAGTATAAGTTTGCCAAGTATAGTGTTTTTCATGAAAGAAGTCCCCCACACGCGGCGCTGTCATCGCGTAGTTATCAGTATAATATTTCTCGAGCACTTTTAACAACTTTATATATGCATCGTACACGACGATAGCAAATTAAGGCGAGGTTTTACCACTTTCAGCAACGCTTATTACTACAGGTAACCATAATTATTGTATTAAAGTCGTATTTAGCAGAGCAAAACCATGACGCTTACACAAAGTCATGCGTTTTGCATACTTACTAAGAAAAATGAGGTTTTTTTTCATATTTTACGAAAAGTAGTATAGCTATAATGTAAAATGTACTTTTGCGGTTTTCTTCATAATTTTATTATGAAATCTGTATATTAAGATATCGCAGACATAATTTAATAAATAGGTATTTGAATGAATCCAAAAAAACAGGGAGTAAAACGCAAATAAGTGCTACTTCCATTATTTTTTTCTATCGAGGGAAATATTATCTTTAATCGTGTTCCGGTCTTTGGAGGTTCCTAGATAAAACATTAAATTTTGGTATGAATTTTTTATAATTTTAAATGACCAAAATTGCTAAAAGTCTAAAAAGAGGGCCTTAATAAAAATGCCATTCGGATTAACGTCCCGAGCTCTCTATCAGCTAAGCTACGATCGCCTTTCTGCTCCACATTCTTGAGCTGTCTTGCAACCAATCTAATCGTTGGTGAGGCTATCTACAAATCTTGCTACCTGCAAATAACTATTCAGCTAGAAACTTTACAGGCCCCAAAGCTGACTGAGAGATGATGCCTTTTTACTAACTCGGTCCTTTGAGATAAACAAGAAAAGTAAACAATAAAACATTTAACCCCCTACCTTACTAATAAACGTGGAGTAGCCTTGGAATAGTTACTCCGTCTTTTGTCTTTTTTGAACGAGTTCTAAATTTTGCAAGAGAGAAAAATACATAAGACGGCGCAACTATTCTAAGGGGGTAAATGTTTTATACCAAAGAAACCACCCTTCCAATGGTTGCCTTGAAAAGATTTTAGTTATAAGGCTGCCACTTGTGGCACTAGCTCTTAATTTCTTTATCTGTGGGCAAAGGACGAATATTCTCTACGTAAAATACGTATCGAATTTCTTACTAGGTAATATTGAATTTCGAAATTGACATTTATATGGAACTGGATACGTATTTTATGTAATGAACATTCGTACTTCGCCCATGCACTGTAACTTTTGTTTCTGGTAAGAAAAATAAATAGTTTCTATCTAAATCTATTAAATCTCAGAATATTATACTCACATGTTCATTATATATTCAGGTTGCGTCAAGACTGTCTAAAAAGGAAGCCGTTGCCTCAGGAAAAGCCGGAGGAATAGCTGAAGAAGTCCTATCTGCCATACGAACAGTCTACGCTTTCAGTGGACAAGAGAAAGAAATTGAAAGATACCAAGAGCATTTGAAGGATGCA
This sequence comes from Agriopis marginaria, assembly GCA_932305915.1. Taxonomy (NCBI): domain Eukaryota; kingdom Metazoa; phylum Arthropoda; class Insecta; order Lepidoptera; family Geometridae; genus Agriopis; species Agriopis marginaria. The sequence goes on from OW029918.1 coordinate 11,164,727, forward strand.
AGAAAAATCAATATCAAAAAAGGTAGAAATCTTTAATATCACTAGGTACTATCTACTTTTTCGTCTTCTACTTATTCAACTAAGTGCACTTGCAGTAGGTAGGTAGTAGTAGGTAGGGTACTTATTTCTCTACTCAGTTCAAGTATTGTTAGCTCTGACGGCTGCAATAGGTCCCCGCTGAATAAAACATCATTAACATCGACCATTTTTCACCCACTGCTGGGTATAGGGTCTCCTATTCAGCGTGCCATCTTTTCCGGTCCTGTGCAGTCTTGTCCACTGCTATCCTGCTGCCTTAGCGATGTCGTCCGACCAACGGGCTGGTGGTCTTCCCGGTGGTCACTTTCCGTTCCGCGGCCACATTTTGCGACTTCTTTGGTCCACCGTCCATCTTATTCTGGCCAAGCCCATCTCCACTTGAGTCTCGTGATTCGTTTAATAAAACATGAAATAAGATTATTTATTTCTTAAAATACGAATTAACTACATTTAAACTAAATTATAAGTACACTAAAAATAAAGGAGACAATTCGCAGACATTCCTGCGGCACACTAGACTCAAGGCCCATACAATAATATGTACATAATTATGTCCATATTATAATATTTTACTGTGGTCAAGGACTCATAGTCTTCCTTGCTGTAGTCAACGATATCAATTTTACGGTTTTGACTCACCCTTTTTACATATCATGTTCGATAATTCGAACTAAAAATACCCGGAAAAGAGAAAAGTGAGCAACATCAATACACGAAAACTAGGGGTGTCAGGAAAATATTGGTAGGTACAGATGGGGAAGGCAATTTGCTTTTTTTTTCAACTCTGTTATTATTGGAAAGAGCGCAGTTTACAACCCTTAGGAAATTGGTGATTGCGTTGCGACCATATCTACGAACATATACCGTCACTTAAATTAACATAAGATGAGCTGTGGTCAGCCAAAATAAATTACCTACTACAGCTGTCAGAGCTGCTCAGCTGCTCACGCTTACTCAAAACTAGGCTCATGTATATATTATATAGTTTAGTAAATAGTAGTTTTAGTATAGCCACGGCATAGCAATTGAATGTAAGTTTTCGTTATCGCTTGCCACTGACTATAACTCATCAATCTGTTTTCAGGATTATTCAACGGGTTGGCCATGGGTCTACTGTTCTTCTGTATTTTCTGCGCTTACGCTCTTTCGTTTTGGTTCGGATACAGGCTGATGGTTGACGAACCAGATAACTACGACGTGTCTACGATGATTGCTGTAAGTTCTAGCACAACTTTACTAACATAAAAATAAATCTATACGTGTAAAAGCGAAATAACTCACTGACTTACTCATTACGAAATCTCGAAAACAGCTTGATCTACGAAGTGGAAATTTAGCAGGTAAGTAGATTCCTAGGGCCTTACGGCTACCGCTTAACGCGGGCTCAAAACAGCGTTGAAACAGTTCAGTGCGGAAAACCAGGCGAATGTGAACCTTAATGAGCCGAGATACGGAACGAAAGGACCGAAATAAGGGGGGTAAAAGGGGGTTTAAAGTTTATAATATATATTATGAAAATCAACGGCTACCTACGCCCCTTTTCTAGTCCATCTAAACTAAAATAATTAGGTATTGTCCTGTACAGGGCTATTTTGAATGAAAACTATTGCAGAATTTTTTTCTACTTCATAATTAATATCTATTTATTGTTCCTTAACTTTGATAATTTGTAAATTTTTGTTTTCCATACATACGTAAACAAAATATATAAATTAATACATAAACAAAAATATATAAATTAAGCTTTAATTTTAATATTTTTTGTTTATCTATATAAATGAAGTAAACTTTAATCCGTCTCAAATAAGAAGGAACGTGGTCCGGGCGAAGCTAATGAACCAACACGTGCATCTACAAAATACAAATATTTTTAGCTCATGGGAATGGATTAAGTTGTGAGAAAAGTCATATTAACAAAAAAATTCGATAACATGGATGACAATAGGTATTGCTATCCAAGTCATCCAAGCATCACCGAAATAGCGTATTTTATTAATTTGTGAAGTCGGTTTTTAAATTAATAATAATATTTTATATACTACTTTTTTTAACTGTTTTTTTTTTTTAAATTATAAATAGGCTTGCGCTTGGCCGCCAACTCGCCTGATGTTAAGCGATGATGCGGCCTACGATGGAGCACGCTTGCCTAGAACAAACCTATTCACTCTCGACTTGAAGACACCCAGATTGTAACTATCGGGGAATACCCACTCAGGCAGCGAATTCCACAGACTATCAGTTCGCAGAATAAATGTGGAATCAAAGCGCTTCGTACGGGTTCTCGCAATATCAACCATAAAGCTGTGTCCATTCTTCATACCCACTCTGGCAATCCGATAGAAAAATGGGCAGGAGGGAATCAAATCATGCAGATCTGTAGCACATTCTCCGAAATGTATCCGAAAAAAAAACCGATAGACTATGGTAAACTATATGGTACGGTATGGTGGATTATGGTATTTTGTGTAAAGGTACTATGAGTTATTCTTTGAATATCTACATTTTCCTAGGTGTTCTTTGGTGTGATGACTGGATCAGCCAACTTTGGCATATCGTCAACTCTCATGGAGGTGTTCGGCACCGCGCGAGGAGCAGGTGCCCAGATCTTCTACCTCATCGACAATGTCCCCACGATCAACCCACTCTTGAACCGGGGGACCGTGCCCAAGGCCATCGATGGAAACATCGAGCTCAAGAACGTTCGGTTCCATTACCCATCGAGGGCAGACGTTCCGGTAAGTCACGCCTTGGCCGTAGCGTAGTTGGTATCTTCGTAGAGTCGTAGCATAGGTATTTGTGCAGCCATGTCAAACATGCGGCCCACTGATCATTTGCGTGCGGCCCGAATCAATCAGGACCGTTTTCGACGACCGACATAAGATTTTCAGTAGTTTGTCTTCTTTAAGATTAGGTTTTACGGCCCACCTAGTCTACGGTCTTCATGATTGTGGCACACCACCATGGCTGTATTAATGAATTGTAGCGTAGTACGTAGGCATACCTACGTAGCGAGTCGTAGCGCATAGCAATTAGCGGGTCTTGGCGTAGCTACTCTAGAAAAAAAAATTCGTACATAATGTAAGTACTTATTTATTTATTGCCAAATGTACAGTACATAAATATATTTCTAACTTAAATAAAATCAAAATAAGTATATGAGGAAAAACGCAAAAAAATATATTATTATTTTCAGTTGGCAATATGTCCTTGAATAATGATTTATACGAATAGATTATGTACTCGTAAAACATGTACGATGAGAAAATAAAACTAACAAAAGTATACGATAAGAGAAAATTCGGTGCTTAACCTAGCACATAATTTTCTCATGCCCTTAATAAATTATGACTCAGTCGTTAGGATGATAGTCACGACATTCGTGATTCGTTTTTCGTAACGTAAATAAGTAGGTACATAACATAATAATCGACTATTAAGGAATTTACTCGCAATCTAATCTGAACCAAATTTCAAAGTCATGCTATGTTTTTATGGCAATATATTATACCAAGTTAAATGTAATGAGGTAGTTACGTGCACTCAAATAATAGCTTACACGTGCCTTCGCAAAGTTAAATTTTTATCCTATATGTGGCTAAAGCATTGCCACGCTAAATGTCAATGCTTTAGCCAGAAAACGCAAGTGTTTTGGCCTAATGTCGCGTAAACAGCGAGCATAAAAAGCAGTTTTAGTTAGTTTATACCGGGCATAAACAAGAACTTTACGAGCACGAGAAGTGAAATAGTAGATTAAATTGTACAAGAAGTGCATAAAACAAATCATTTTAGCCGAGACATTTATCAATTATTATGAAGCAATTTTTGTGCACTAGTGCATAAAAAGCAGGTTTAGTCCGCCTACACTGAGCATAAACAAGAACTTTACGAGCATGAGAAGTGAAAAAGATTGTTTTGTCACAAGCCGGCTCCACCTCAGCACGATGCCGGTTGTAACAGAAACGGCGCTGGGGCCTTACGGACAACAGCTTATTGCGGCACCTAATCCGCTCAGTTGGAAAATCACGCGACCGCAAACCGTATTTGGGCGGGAAAAGGTTCACGTTCGCGTGATTTTCTAACTGAGCGGATTAGGTGCCGCTGGTCTTCCTTTGGCGTGAAATTATAGTACATGGAATTATGTTATATTGTCCAGGTACTGAGAGGTGTGAGCCTGACGGTAAAGCGAGGCCAGTCTGCGGCGCTGGTCGGCCACTCCGGCTGCGGAAAATCTACCATCATACAGCTTATATCCAGATACTATGACGTCATTGACGGAACGGTAAGTACATATTATACGATTACAAATATCACAGCCATACTAATACTTCTTAATACTATTATACACTTATAGCTAACCCGACAAACATTGTCCTGACCAAATTTCATTGATAAAAGTTCCTGAATTTTCTATTTTTTTAATCCAATTGAGAAGCACAATACAAAAAAATCGGTCGAGCCGTTTTTGAATTTTAGTTAGGACTATTGTAGTTGATTTTTTACAAGACTTTTCGTTAGTCTCGCTAAAACTCAAAAACTGCTGACTGATTTGTTTTTTTCTTACTATTAATCGCCTCAATTGGTATAAAAGAAAAATTGCCCGAAAAAATTTGAAAATGTAGGAACTTTTTAGGTCGCTCTCCTGGCCAGGGGCCTTACGGACAACAGCTAATTGCGGCACCTAATCCGCTCAGTTGGAAAATCACGCGACCGCAAACCGTATCTGGGCGCGATAAGGTTCACGTTCGCGTGATTTTCCAACTGAGCGGATTAGGTGCCGCAATTAGCTGTTGTCCCTAAGGCCCCTGAGCTGTCTTTTTCACACACTATGAACATTTAAAAAGCAATTTGTCTATTTCTGGCCTTCCAACTGTCTCTATGCAAAAAACTATTGTAGTTCTGTTTGTTTATTGACGAGGAAAAAAATAGTTTACGTATATCCTATCGATGCGATGATCTATTGCTGCGTGAAAGAGACACAAACAAACACACTTCCACATCTCTAATATTATATAGTATAATTAGAATTTCAACGATAATACAAGTTTGAAACGTTGGTCATAGTTAATTTTCTGTAGAATCTATCTGTGGAATCACCTAAGTACCAAGACATAGGTAGTTAGCCTACCTACCTGTGAAGGGCAATCTATCTTTCTAATATCTATTATTGGATGAACTACGTATTGATGTACCTACTTTGTCTTTAATATTAATTCGATTGTTTTATTATCTATCCAGTCGTAAACAAACAATAACGTAGACGCGTAAGTACGATAATGCGTCTTGTATATGGCGATTATAACCTTCGCACCTAGAGAAGGATGTATATACATTATGCATCCACCCTGCACGCCCTATTCCCAATTACGATATGTACCGTGTGCAAGACGTAACAAAACTGAAACCGGAAAAAAATTAGGAACTTACTTAATATAAAACAAAAAACATATGTAGGTATATGAAACAGGTACAAATACATAATAAACAAAAACAACAACAGACCTTTGCAACATACACAAATACACACACACACACTTCTTCGTCTTGAACGTGCTTGAATCCCGAGCGTAATAAAGGCGAATTACGCTCGGGATTCAATATGACGCCACTGCTTTATCCCCTTGGTGAATAATCTACAATTTACTTACTAGTAGGTGATAGAAACCTACCTATTAGCAGTTAGCTGCATCTATTCTAGGAAGCCCTGTGTTATAGCTGCTAAGAATATTCCTAGCTACAATTAAGTGAAAGTAATTATAGATGAGGAATCTATTTACTATACGTGAACATAGTATGGGTCATTATATATGTATTCTGACGATGACGATGAAGAAATGATTAAATATATTGCAAAATTATTACATCATTCTACCCGGTAATAATCACTCTCAGACCACGGTGATATCACGACTATAATTTAGCCTAAGTAGATACATCTCATATCTGTTTTCTAATCGAAATATTAATCATACTTACTTACGTTAAATTAAGATTAGCAACTCAAAATAGAGGTGCGTACTTATTGCACCATGAAACAAAAAAAAACTGCAAATATTATGACTAATTGACCTATAGATAACTACATAGTTTAGTCTTCCGTGAGAGCACTGACAATAAATATATTAAAATAAATCTGGGCGCGTTAAGATTCACGTTCGCGTGATTTTCCGAACTGGGGCCTTACGGACAACAGCTGACAACAGCTAATTGCGGCACCTAATCCGCTCAGTTGGAAAATCACGCGACCGCAAACCGTATCTGGGCGCGATAAGGTTCACGTTCGCGTGATTTTCCAACTGAGCGGATGAGGTGCCGCAATTAGCTGTTGTCCGTAAGGCCCCTGCGCTGTTTTAATATTAGTTTGAGACCGCGTAAGGCCCCTGTACAAATATCAATTTCATAGGTCCAAAAATCCCATAGAAAAAAGCACTTTAAGTTTATCCCGAATTTTCCAATTTTTCGGGCAAGTTATTTCTTTTTCTTTTAAAATACACCAAATCCTTACTAATAGCTCTAGTATAGTATATTTCTCTATGCTAATAGGTATTATAGAAGCGAATGTAACTCTGTCTCTCTGTTTTTTACTTTTCATGACTATAAACGGCTAAGCTAATCCAAACAAATATAGCAGGATGATAGTAACATCATAAAGACGAACAAAGAGTACTTTTCCCCCCAGAAAATGTAGAAACTGAAAAATCGCGGGATCCTACTAGTATTTCTATAAATTACGACTATAGCGCCATCTCATGTCAACCTAGCTTTGGACCATGCCATCCTTAGCACTATAACAGACGCAAGAACGCGGCTGACGGACCGCCGTCCAACCAACGGGAGAGAAAGAGTGAGAATATCATATTTCCTTCTCTTTCTCTCCCATTGGTCAGACGGCGGTTGAGGTCAGCCGCGTTCGTGCGTCTGTTAGCACTTGTAACGTTTCCAGGTATCCATAGACGGGAACAACGTACAAGACCTATCAGTGCGATGGCTTCGCGCTCAGATCGGTCTCGTGGGTCAGGAGCCGGTGCTCTTCAACACCACAGTGAGGGAGAACATCCGTTACGGACGAGAGGGCGCCACAGACGAGGAAATAGAAGCCGCTGCCAAGGAAGCCAACGCCCATCAGTTCGTCATGAAACTACCTAATGTAAGTGCTGTGGCTATACCCCTGTCCAAAAGCTTATTACAAGCATTTTTTTTTAATGTAGGTCAACTCTTGCAAGCTGATATAGAACCACTTCCTCTTATCCTACGGAGTTGATTTTTTACATTTTAGTTCAGTTCCGATGACAGTTAATTTTTATGGTAAGCATGAATCGACATTCATGCAGGATTAGCTCTAGTTAAAGGAACTCTTCAACGGCAAACACGAAATTTTGAGTACGCATTTAATTATGATAGCCGGTTTAAAATTTTACCATGGCATGGCTGCACTCTTGCTGCGCTCAGGGTCCTGAGTTGGGAACTCCTCAATGGATAGCAGCACAGACATGAAATGTTTTATACCCCTATACGCATAAAAGTTTGTTATTTTTTTACGCCATAGGTAGCAATCAAGTAGACAGGCTGCCTGATGGTAAGTAGTCACCGTCCTATGGATACTTGTAACACCAGGAGATATCACAACTATGTTGCCAACCCTTTACCTTTTGAAGAACCCAATGTTGTAGCTTCTCAGAAACACCGCGGAAGGTAGCCTGCCCATTCCACATTTTACAGGCATGATCCACTATTTCCACTGATCTATAATTTATTATGTGGATGAGCTTTGGTGGTGGTGGCTAGTGCGATGGTAAAACCGCAACGTCGGTGTCAGATCAAACAGTTTTTTTTACTACTAAGTTACGTTTTAAGCTTACTGTCAAAACTAAATTATGTTATTGGTTCAACATCATATTACTATTCGGTCCAGGGTTACGACACTCTTGTAGGAGAGCGAGGAGCTTCATTGTCTGGAGGTCAGAAGCAGCGTATCGCCATTGCTCGTGCACTAGTCCGCAATCCTCACATCTTGCTCTTGGACGAAGCCACGAGCGCTTTGGACACCTCCTCAGAAGCTAAAGTGCAGAGAGCGCTTGATAAGGTATCGTAAAACTATCCTCAAACATAACAGACTTCTAAATAAATTTCCAATACACAGCAATCGGTCGAATCTAATTACATTGTATGCTTCTAAGGACTATAATTTTTTACAAATTTTTAGTTGACGAAACAAACCTAAATAAATTATTTATGTCTTTATTTGACTTGCCTATTAAACAAGGGACAGCATTTTTTTATTTGAATTGTTTGAATTATTATTAAAGCTGTCAAAATTTACTACATTGCATGCTTCTATATCCTTACTAATATTATAAAAGCGAAAGTAACTCTGTCTCTCTGTCTGGATGTTTGTTCGCTTTTCACGACTAAACCGCTAAACCGATCTTAACGAATTTTGGCAGGATGATAGTGTACATCATATTGACGGACATAGGGTACTTATTCTCCCAGATAATGCGGGAAAATTGAAAAATTGCGGGTAGTACCGCGGGATTTAGCTAGTGGACTATAATTTATAATTACATTGCAGGCTGCAGAAGGGCGTACGACCATTATCGTGGCCCACAGATTGTCCACAATCAGAAATGTCGACGTCATTTACGTGTTCAAAGACGGCATTGTCGTAGAATCTGGCGGCCACGACGAGTTGATGAAGAAAAAGGGGCACTTTTACGATATGGTGATGTTGCAGTCCTTCCCGGGCGGCGAAGAAATTGGAGGTAGGTACTTACCTAAGTAGCTAAAATAGAGTCTGTTTTTAAATTCATAGTTTAGGATGACGTTGATTTACAGGGTTAGGGCATCGAGGCATAATGTACTACGTACGTACGTACGTAATAAATTAATATTAATTATAACTCGATGGGTTAGGGTCATAAAAGTAGTCTGGGCATAGGTTGGCATGAAAAAGTTTATTTCAATAAAAATACGTTTTAGAATAATTCACATTCTTTTTCGTAATAAAACATCAAATTGAGCTCGCAAAAAATAATTAAGTTCGCAACTGTTCGCAACAAATTATTTTTAATTTTACAGATGATGTAAAAGGTGTTACCAGAGAAATATCTGTAAGGAGCGAACAAGATGAAGATGAAGACTGGGATCTGAAGCAATATGTAAGTTTTTGCAACAACTTAGTACAGCTGGCTTTTGATTTTATGTAGGTATTAGCTGTTGCCCGCGACTTCGTACGCGTAGAATTTCATACAAACTTACAACCCCCTTTTGTCCTCTTTGATTCGGCCCTTTCGCAAAATCTTTCCTTAGCGGACCTCTACACCTTATAAGGAATCTACCTGACAAATTTCAGCTTCGTATGTCAAGTAGTTTTCGAGATTTCTTGGTGAGTGAATTCCGCTTTTATATATATAGATTATTACAACTTTTGTGTTTTTAGAAACCTGACACAGAAGCCAAGCTAGAGTACGAAGACGTGTCGTTCTTCCGGGTGATCCGGCTGAACAAACCGGAGTGGAAGTCCGTGACGATAGCCAGTATATGTGCGTTCATCAGTGGATTCGCCATGCCAATGCTCGCTGTCATATTTGGCGACTTTATCGACGTAAGTATTTTTTTCTTAGGATTACCTTCATGCTATTTCATGCACAAGTTCGCATCAGCGATCCAGGAAGGTCTCGAATCTACACGCATAGGTACGTTAGGTACACTTATTGAAATGCAGCCTTAGGTGATTTATGTAGAGCTACGCATCATATTTGAAAATTTTAAATGAGAAAAGGACGTATTCCTTGTTTCCTGAGAACTACAATTCAGGCATCTGTAAGGCTAAAGTGAATAGATTTCTTCTAGGTTGGCGCGCTCTAACCTCGGCTACATCGTCGCGTACCAACAGGCCAGTCGGTAGCAAAAACTATTCCTGATTTAAAAAAAATAGTGGAGTGTACTGGACAGTAGGTACACTATAAATGTCGCTGGGTCTGTGATCGAGGTGATAATTATCCTGGATATATAATATAGATTATTAATATGTCTCATTTCAGGTTCTCTCCAATCCCAATGAAGACGAAGTGTTAGCAGAAATACGAAGATTCGCTTTGATTTTTGTTGGAATTGGAATATTTTCTGGAGTATCAAACTTTATAATGGTAAGTGAGTTCACCGGTAAATGCAACCTTACCTAATAATATGCCTGTCAAAAATGCCACTTACAAAGTTACTAACCGAGGTATACCTTAAGTAAGTACATACTTACATATATGTATATTTACGGGCTTTTTAAACTATCTTTTAACTAATCAAAATACAAGCTAACTAATACTCAATGCCTTAAGTACCTAATCAGCCTAATATACAAAAAATAATTGGATTGATGACCCGATGACCGTTGAAGGTCTAGAAATAATCCAAATGCTCAAGCCCACTACCAGTTGGCAGCGTACCCAGCATGCTGGCGGCATTATCACATTTATCACACACACAAGACCTTTTTATCATACCTAACTAACCTAACTTGTTTTACTTACCAACTTATTTGATTCATGTACCTACCTACCTATGTGTCTTGTCCTATATGATATGATACACCTAGCTACTAATTACCTTTACCTACAGGTATTCTTCTACGGCATAGCTGGAGAACACTTAACAGAGAGGTTAAGGAAACTCCTATTTGAGAAGCTTCTTCAGCAAGAAATCGGTTTCTTCGATGACAAAGACAACTCGACTGGTGCGCTTTGTGCTAAACTTTCCGGTGAAGCAGCTTCTGTTCAAGGAGTAAGTCACAAAATCTTATGTTTACCTACTTCAATATATTGGGACCGAACTGTATTTTAAACATCCACACAAGATCCACACTCTTGAATATCGCATTATTCAGCAGATTCCCTTAATTGGACTTTTTATGTTAGATTTATTACAAGCAATATTGTAATATTAAATTATACTGAACTGAATGAAACACTATTTTATAGAATAGGCATCAGTAATGTCTGAATTGTTCCAAAGTTACGACGATAAAAATTTTGAATGCAGGGGAATCAGAAAATATCCTCGCAATGTTTAAGAAAAGTGCTATGCAAACCTAAGCGTCCATAAATTGTCGATGGGCTCAAGTTACAGTCATGTGCCTCAGTTTTATCTTGGTGCACATTTTTCACGTTTGTTTATTAACGTAATTAGGAAGGGCTTCGCAAAATACCACGATCAGCATTTATGGAATCGGAAAAATTATGCAAATCAAACGCCGAAATTTCCAAACAAAATCTATTACTATACCTAAATAAGTGTCTATGTTTTTGAACTACTTAAGTGCGGCATGTTTTCGTGTTAGCTAACATCTCTATCTCTACATAGTATAAATTAAAGTCGCTTTCCGCGTCTGTCTGTCTGTCTGTATGGCCGCTAATTCTCCCTAAACCACGCAACGGATTTTGATGCGGTTTTCACCATCAGTTAGATAATTTTTCACGGAAGGTTTATATATATAACTAGCGACCCGCCCCGGCTTCGAACTTAAATTACACCCGTGCGAAGCCGGGCGGGCGGGTCGCTAGTATATAATATATGTGATTTTTGTAATTTTCGTCTACCTAAAGCCAGGTCCACTGCGACATGTTTTCGTGTTAGCTAACATACTACCTACGTATACTACCTACTTGATCAAAATCTCCAATATGTAGAAAATGATATCATTACAGGCCACTGGACAAAGAATCGGTTCAGTCCTCCAAGCGGTAGGCACTTTCGGTTTCGCGCTCACTCTTTCCCTCATATACGAGTGGCGAGTGGGTCTGGTGGCGTTGACATTCGTCCCCTTACTGATGGTAGTGCTGTACAAACAAGGAAGAATGGCGGTGGCTGAATCATTCGGAACAGCTAAGACTATGGAGTCCAGTTCAAAGGTAAGACCTAAGGGATGTTGGATTGGTAAGATTTATAAGATGAAGGTCTACGTATCTACTTAAACCTAAGGCCCACTGGAGAGGCCAGGTAGGTACAATAAGCGGTCGTGGAAAAGTTAAAAAAAAATCTAAACTGCTAGAATCTATGCGTAATTTGGCATAGTCCAGAACATCATCATCATCACCCAGAAGACGTCCACTGCTGAACATAGGCTTCCCCTTTTAACGTCCACACTGAACGACAGCCTGGATTTTGCATCCACTGGATGCCAGCGACTCTCACTATGTCGTTGGTCCATCTGGTGGGAGGCCTACCTACGCTGCGTCTTCCGGTTCGTGGTCTCCACTCAAGAACCTTTCTTCCCCATCGGTTATCGGTTCTTCGAGCGATACGGCCTGCCCATTGGCACATAAACTTGCTAATTTTAACAGCTATGTCAGAGACTTTGAACAAAGAGAATCTATTCTAACACCATCAAAAATTTTCAGATTGCCGTAGAGGCAGTAGCCAACGTTCGAACTGTGGCTTCTCTCGGCCGAGAAGACACATTTACCAGAGAATACGGCGTGCAACTAGGCCCTGGATTAGTGCTCGCTAAAAAGGCCTGTCACTGGCGAGGCCTCGTGTTCGGCCTGTCTCGAGGTCTCTTCAACTTCATCATTGCCGCTTCTTTGTACTACGGTGGAACTCTTATTATCAGCGAAGATCATTCAACTGGATACGCAGAGGTTTTCAAGTAAGTCCGTAGTAATAGTTAGGGCCGTGAGTAGCTCACCATTTGGAAAATTTTGTGAAATAGTTCAGGTTCATGCCTGTGAAACTCCAATCACACCCAAATACATAATATAGAAAAATATAGAAATACTAGCTGCGCCCCGCGGTTTCAACCGCGTAGTGATAAAAAATGGTGATGATGATGATAGCCTATATCACTCTCTGGCTCTTGAACTATAATGCAAAAAATCAAGTCGATCTGTTGTTCCATTGGAGCGTGAAAGAGGAACAAACATCCATACATCTATACATACAAACTTTCGCGTTTATAATATTAGTAGGATATAATAATACCTACTGCGGTATGCATTTTGCCAAATCCAGTTGAACAGTAGTACTTATGTTTTTTTTTATCACCAGGTCTGCTCAAGCTCTCTTAATCGGCTCATCATCAGCTGCACAGGCGTTTGCGTTTGCGCCCAACTTCCAGAAAGGAATTAAGGCAGCAGGGCGCGTCATAACCCTGCTCGGCCGGCAGTCCAAAATCACTGATCCTGCAAAACCAGCTGTAGAAAACTTCGTAAGACATGACTACTTCATATATATATTTTTCTGACTATAAGGCGTGACGCTCACTAGCATCACGTCTTGTGCATCTCTTCAAATCTTTATCTTTACATATATTATGGCCGCTAACTCCTCCTAAACCACGCAACGGATTTTTATGCTGTTTTCACCATCAATTAGATAATTTTTACGGAAGATTTATATACATATATATAACAAGCGACCTGCCCCGGCTTCGCACGTAAATTTCACCCGGGCCTCAGAGCAAATAAAAATACAGAGGGACTACCGCGAACACGAAAAGTGAAGCCAGTTTTTGAAACATGTGTGCGTAGTCGAAGTTCGTGTCGTGTAACTCATCAAAATAAGTGATAATATAAATACTTAAGTGTGGAAATATTCCATCCTTCTTCTTATTTACTTTTGTTTTGTTTTTACAGTTCTTAACAGTGCAAGAAGTCATTGTTTCTTTTTAAAACGGATGTTTTCAGTACGACGTTCTGACAAGAAATTCACGTAGTTTTGAATGCGTATGTGTGCTTGAGTCGTGTATTTATAGGGAATTCACGTAGTTTTGGAAGCGATTTTGGCGTCACTTTGGGACTAGGGACTGTTTTTTTTTTTTTTTGCTTGCGCTTGGCCGCCATCTCGCCTGATGTTAAGCGACGATGCGGTTATTATTTGCTCTGAGACCCGTGCGAAGCCGGGCGGGCGGGTCCCTAGTACCAGCTAGTACCTAATAAAATAAAAATATTCCAGAGAGGGACAGGCGAGGCGAGCCTGCAAGCGATCGAGTTCCGGTACCCGACGCGACCCAACATTCGCGTGCTGAACAACTTACAGCTGGAGATCGAGCGCGGGAAGACGGTCGCGCTTGTCGGAGCCAGCGGCTGCGGCAAGAGCACCGTCATACAGCTGCTTGAGCGTTACTACGACCCGGACCAAGGCATCGTGGTGAATACTCATGGCCAGGGGCCTTACGGACAACAGCAATTGCGGCACCTAATCTGCTCAGTTGGAAAATCACGCGACCGCAAACGTATCTATAACCTATATCTATATCTATAACCGTATCTGGGCGCGATAATACAATACAATACAATACAATTCTTTATTAATAACTCCATAGTTACAAGTCAAACTTCTCCAGTACAATAAGGTTCACGTTCGCGTGATTTTCCAACTGAGCGGATTGGTGCCGCAATAGCTGTTGTCCGTAAGGCCCCAGGTGGAAGACCGGTGTAGGTACTGTGCTTCTGACTGAATAAATAGATATAAATAATTTATCGTGTACACCGGAAATAAAAATTACAAACAGATAGAAAACACCTACGAACTAGTGCCACAAGTGGCGGCCTTATCGCTAAAAGGGATCTCTTCCAAGCAACCATTGGATGGAAAGAATTTACGTAACAGTAACGTCGACCGGGGATGCTAAATCACTTTTAACGGCCTCTTATACCAAATTTGACGCTTTAAAATCAATTTTATTCAGTTATGTCACAGATACATCTGTGTTTGAGTTTATGATTTGGTTAAAAACACGATAGAATAAACTTTCCTCGATCAAAAAAAAAATCTGAAACAAAGTCGATTTAGTTTTTTTTTTTTTGGTTTATGCCCTAAAGCTCGTAACAACCTGAAAATCGCATGTACTGAAAGGCAATCCTATTCAAAAAAAATTGATTTGGATAGATTTTTGATAGTGAATAGTTTCGTTTTTTAGTGAAATTAAAAGCGTAAAAAGGTCGCGAGAATTTGCGAGCGCCGCATTCAGTACCGCGCTCCGCTAGGAGTAATAGTGTTCCGTGGTACCGCGCCAGGCGTCATCGAGGTCGGACCTATGTTCGTTTTTGTCGTTGCACTCCCCCCGCTGGCGTCCTAACTCTTGCGTGGCAAAATACATCATCGCTATAACTTGGCGGGGGCTGAGGGAGCGTTTTGTTGCCTGCGCGACGCGGATAATAGGCCGTTAATGATACCAAACAAAGATGCATACTAATTACTGATCGAAATAAAAATGACCAGGCTCAAGATGGCATACCCCTCACCAAGCTGCGGCTCGCCGACGCTCGCCAGGCGATCGGCTTCGTGCAACAGGAGCCGATTCTCTTCGACCGTACGATCGGCGAGAATATCGCATACGGAAACAACTATCGCATTTCCAACATGGACGAGATCATAAACGCAGCCAAACAGGCGAATATACATAACTTCATCACATCTCTGCCACTGGTGAGTAACCCCTTATCAATACCAACGTTTTTCTAAAAGGTTGTTAGTAATTACTAGTTTTCTTATCTTAAGGACTGGCAGAGGCAATGACAATATAAATTATCTTTGGGCAGGGGAGATGGATGGCTTTGACCTCCGATCAGACAAACAAACAATATGCCTTAGTACAATTATCGTTCGTGTTCAAATCTCTACATTATTTAAACATATTTTCCACTAAGTATAAGTAACCACCGCTAAACCGCGGTAAACAAGTACCTAGGGTGCACTTACAATTTTTTCATATAACTAAGAAACTTGCAGCGACAATAATGAACTAGTCCACATGCCAAAAAAAGGGTAGCAAAGTCTGCAGGGTGAGTTCAACTAAAGGCACCCAGACTCATTTAGATTGGATACGTTCGCACACGCCACGTCACCTTACCACATCTCCCTTGTTTGAATGATCTGGTGCTTTGACGAAGTTATCTTTGACATAAGTGAAATTGGATAGCCAGCAGTGCGGCTGAGTAAAAAAACTCAATCAGACAAGATACCTACATTATGTACTTGTTTTGGTGAGGTGCCTAGTTACCTAAGTCCAATACCAATATTATAATATATTTTCCAGGGCTACGAGACGAACATAGGCTCGAAAGGCACCCAGCTGTCTGGCGGTCAGAAGCAACGGGTCGCCATCGCTCGGGCACTCATCAGGCGCCCCAAGATGCTGCTGCTTGATGAGGCTACAAGCGCTCTAGACACCGAGAGCGAAAAGGTATGTATACCTACAATAAGTGCCACGGTATACTTATAGTAGGTACTAACAGACGTATGGATTTGGCTGAAAGAGAAAAATGTATCCTTCTCTCCCGTTGGTTGGACGGCGGTTAGTCAACCAAGTGCGTCTCGTCTGTTAGCACTATTATATCCTTCTCTTTGAATCGTATTCCCCGTGTCTAAGGGCTGAACTTGAAAGCTCTCTGAAAAATCTCTTTGATGATTTTATGCAATCGTTTTCTATCTTCAGCGACATGGAGTGGGTCGTAGACTGAGGTGGCGAGTGTTGCGAAACTAGTTGGACTAACTTATCGAAGTGCTATATACCTCGTGATCTTTTGCCGTCAACTTTCCCTGTCACCACCAACTGCTCGAGTTTGTCGCCTTGTTTCCTATCAATGTGGCTAAAGTGAAATAAATAGTACCTAGTCTTGTCGTGACCTTGAGTCGTTGGAGGAGTAAAGATAGATAGGTACGTTCAGTGCGTTTGCACGCATTGGCCCCCATAGACGCATAGATATGATTTTGTTACTTTTTGGAAATTCACACTCATTGATTTTATATCGTCAATAATGTGAAAATGTGCGAGCGAGAGAGCTGCTGACGGGAACAGTTCCCTTAAAACAGGTGACGATAAGGCTCAAGATGTGGGTAAGCCCATTTCACCGGCTCTGTCGCCGCAGGTGGTGCAAGAAGCGCTGGACGCGGCCAAGGCGGGGCGCACGTGCGTGATGATCGCTCACCGGCTGAGC
Source organism: Agriopis marginaria (assembly GCA_932305915.1). Classification (NCBI taxonomy): domain Eukaryota; kingdom Metazoa; phylum Arthropoda; class Insecta; order Lepidoptera; family Geometridae; genus Agriopis; species Agriopis marginaria. The sequence goes on from OW029918.1 coordinate 11,181,694, forward strand.
ACGGTGCGCGACGCTGACGTCATCTGCGTCATCAGCGACGGTCGCGTCGCGGAGCAAGGCACGCACCCCGACCTCATCGAGCGCAAGGGTCTCTACTACAACCTCAACCGGAGAGGGTATTCATAACATATATTATACTAGCAACACGCCGCTTCGCACGGGTGTAAATCTTATTATTTTTACACCTTGGCTTACGTTATTGGAGTTTTAGTAAGGATCCCAATTGTTTTTGAAAACATAATAATATAGCCTATGTTACCCGGGGATAGTGTAGCTTCCCAACAATGAAAGAATTTTTCAAAACAGTTTAGTAGTTTCGGAGCCTATTCAATGCCAACAAACAAACAATCAATCAAATCTCTCCTCTTTATAATATTAGTATAGATATAGATAAGCAGTTTCTAATTTTAACAAATCATTGGAGTACTTATCAAAATTATAGTTTCTCTTTTTTAACAGACTTCTAAAAAAGAGGGGGGGGGTATCTTAATTCGTTTGTATTTTTTTTATGTTTGTTACCTCTGAAATTTGTCATTTATAAACCGATTTAGAAAATTATTTGTCTATTTGAAAAGATATAGGTATTACTTTCAGTTTGGTCCCAACCAAATTTCATCAAAATCTGGAAAAAATATGGCATCCAAGTGTCATTGCGTATATACAGGATGTAAGGGGAACACTCTCAAAGCCAAAAGAAGGTAATTGTACTCATCATTATGAACCACTTTTACTATGGGACCAACCCTGAAATCGCGAAAAAAAATCTGCTGTTCTGTAAATGTACCTTCAAAATTATATTTTGCTTTTGAAGTAATAACATTCCAAGTCAGCGGCGACGCGTCGTGGTAAATTTTTGTTTATGCGTTTAGTTCCCGTTTATTCCATTCTGTCCGACTAGTAGTTCGATGATCGAACTCCTGCTAAAAACAGTTCAGCTATTTTAGTTTTCAAGGTTTTGTGCCTCCGATACGTACCTATAGACCTTGGTTGAAACGTAAACCTAGGTTATTCGGGACCCACATATTTAGATAGTCGTGACTATCTAAATATCTGGGTATTTTTTAATTCCTACAGCAACATTTTTTTTTTTTCATTTTCTTATTTTGCACCACCTACTTATTTTAGTTATAATTAATTTACATGACTCAGAACCTACAACCTTAATTTAATTTAAATTACTAAATAGATATACCTACCTATCTTTAACCTACCATACATAAGTAGGTAGGTACACTACTAGGTACTAACCTATTTTAGTGTTTAGTATCGATTTGATGATGTTTTTCCGGATTAATCCGGATTAGGTAAATAAGGAACTCTGTACTTACATAAGATTATTTTTTTCCAATAGATCGATGTTTATTACCTACATTTAAGTAGGTAAAAGTATTTTTTATCTTTAAGTCAGCACCACTCTTAATAAGTAATAATTGTAATCAGTATCTGAACACAAAGTGACGAATTGTGATTTTACTTTTATATTAAAAGAATAAATGATTATAAATCAAACCTTTTTGTAATTTTTTATTGTATGTAGGCACCCATTTTTCTTTTAACTCTATAGAAATTTAACAAAAGCCGGTCATTTATGGCTTTCCATAAATGCTTACACCCAGAGCTTAAACCTAAAACAATACAAGCAGAATAGTGTTGTAAATTTAATTCCACTTTTACGCAGTTGTCTTCCTTATTGATTTATTGCACTTTTTTAAACTGAACACAAAGGCAAAGCGTATTGTTCCAACCCAGAACAATGTCTCTCAAATTCTATTATTTCCGGAATATGGCATATGGTCGAATAAAGCACTGAATGACATCTTGTATTTTGTACAAATTGCCAACACATTTGCTTTTCCACTAAGTCAGGCGCAAACAAAAAAAATAAGTTTTTCATCCCATCTATTCGAAAAGGACGACTTGGTTCGTCTTTAAGTGCACCCAAGGTTGGTGTTTTCACTTTTTGAATTTGGAACTTCTTAGTGTTCAGCGCCAAAGAAATCGAACGCAAATATTGTTTGAATAAAGACTGGCTGGTAAGACGGCTCATAGTCGCGCCGCCAGCTGAATAAAACAAAAGAAATCAAATAAAAAACGCGCGAACTACAGCCCGCGTTTTGGACAATTTTCACGGCATTTCACGGATTCTTAGAAATTCATTGTTTTGTGTACCAATAAATTTTCATAATTGCGAAATTTTTTATAATGTAAATATAAGTTTTTAGTTGTTTATTATTAGGTAGGTACTATTTAATTTCACTATTTCACTATTTAATACCTATACCTAGTCAATAAAGATGTTTGTCTGTAGAAGAAAGTAAAAGATAATTGTAGCAGTTTATAGATGGCATAGGCACTTAGACGCGTAGTATAATGGTAGACCCCGCATGGGAAAGTAATTACTACATCGCCGTTCATCAGCTCCATCAAATGCCAATTAATAAAAATTACTTCTTACATAAAACTATTAACGTCCCGTCGCGCGCCGCAGATATAAACTGATCGAAATCATCTCCCAGAGCCATAATAAATTAATTGTTTTATTATGTCACGAGCAAGACGCTATAAAAACCCGACAAATGACCAAGGAATTGAGACATCCCGCTATCTCCCTTATTAGACACGTGGAGCCCTTTTACAAATATCTGCCGTCATAAGATAAAATACTATCTATCGAAAAATCAAAATGGCTGCGCCTTAACTTTTTTTGGTGCCCCAGCGTGAGCCTTATGCTAATGAGACCCAAAAACAAACATTGTTACAAGGCAAATGTGTAACATACTATAAAAATAAATTAAATAATAAAGGGAATCGTTAAAATGGATGAAATGTCCGTAATTTATCCACGAGTCACCTTTTAGGCATTCCGTGGATGCCTTCTCGGCGGGGTCCCGGCCGCTCTAGACGCGATCTCAGAATAAAAAGGCGCCACAAAAAGACGCATTCAATAAGCCGTTGGCCATTACCGAACGTAATCGATGAGATAAATTAATAATAATGAAAACTGTATAGACGTAGCGGACGGACGCAGGCGCCAGTCATGTTTGACATTCACTATGATACCGTGACAGACTGGCGCTTGGCAAACTGCTGACCTTTGGCTTTCTTTTGAACTCTTCATGCATCATGCTTGAAGTTCTTGTGACGAACTATAAAATTAAGGTTCATCCAAAGAGAATATAAATACTACGTAAGAGATTCATCCAACACATAGTAGGTACGTTGACTTTTTGACAGAGGTCACATTTGATCCAAGGATACAAATGTTGGGCGCGATCTCCGCTAGGAGTAATATTAATGTTCCTTGGGCGCGATACATAAAGCATATCTAAATTATAATATGTATGTGTAAACGTGTTGTCTCGCCACCAAATTTTTTTACAATTGAATTGAGTAGGATACTTGCGAGTAAATGGCTTGCGCAGACGAGACTAATTCGAGATTTTTTGCCCGAGAAAACTGCATAGTCAACGCACACGGCAGCATAAAGTAGGTAGTACAGCAATACAAGCAACAGCAAGCCTACCCGACTCTAGCAACCCAGACCGTGTAAAATTACGTGGGAATCTGCTGAAGAAATCGTTCATAATCTAAGAACTCACGGAGCAATACACACCCGCGTCCGCGGCGGTTGCCGTTTTACCTATTTCTAATAATGTTAACACACTTAACACTATAAGCTGACGACACCGCAGGTTTATGCGTCCACGTAGCCGCCGCTATTGCCGAGGCCGCGGACCCGCAACCGCTGTAGGTGCGATGAGAATCACTCCGCGAGTTCTTATAGGCAAGGCGCATCAATGCACGCGATGGATACTGCGCCCGCATCTTCTGTGTAGCAGGCAGAGTGCCTATCAATAGGTATATTGAGAGCATCTTAAATTGCGTTTATTTTCGCTGACTTGTATAAAATAAGAACAGCGCCATCTCGATGGAAGTGCTCTTACTTCACACAAATCGTCGTGATCGTTAACGCGATCGAATAGGTACCGCAACTGGAAAAACTCGCACTGGGCCCTCTGGCGGGCGAATGAGCCACGTCGCATGTATTTTAGGCAGACTTAAAATTTTCGGTGCTTCCTCGAAAGGTCTTTCCACGTGGTAAAACTTTATTGATATTGCACCTTTTCAGCACGCTGTATTTTGGTTTTATGCACATTTCGCTACAGAGCAGGTAATCACATTTACGTGTTGCATACTCATGCCTGCGGCGGACTAGTCTTGTCTGCACAGACTATTAAAGTTACAGCACTTTGAGATCCTTGACTAAATCCTTATTCCTTTGACTAAATCTGTAAGTATGTGTGTACCTACGCTTTGTTTTAGAGTTCGTAATTAATCTAAAACTATTTCGTATTGGAAATTAACTCTCTATGATATATAAACATATAGCTACAGAAACCTCTGAAAGGAGGCCTATTAATACTATATCTGTGTATATGTATGTGTGCGTGTATATTTAATTGTATTTTTTTAGTCTATATGCTTTTTAATTTGTTGTTATGTATAATTTTAAGGTTTAATTTAATTTGTAGGCTATTTTTGGAGGCTATATTAGTATGTTATAGATTTAATTAATTGATAGAATGATGTATTTAGATCCATGGGTGGGCGAATTGGGGCCCCTGTAACTGCCCACCTAAAATGTACGTTAAAACAATAAATAAAGACTAGCACAGGAATTTACTAACTGAAAAAACTATTCTTAGTGTTTAAATTTTTTATTGGTAAATTCACATTAAAATTATAGACCACGTTGATGACAGATGGGATTTCTACAGACAAAATTTAGGTTATTATGTATTACTATGATACTGTATCGGTACTTCTCAATTTCTAATTCTACATCAATAGCTACATCGATAGGGTGCATAAATGCTTCAAAATTTCAGTGACAGAAGTGAACCAGCAATGAGACCATCGGAAAATAGAAAAATCGAAAATTCACAATCACATCGCTCATTTACGAAATCACGATACAGATCGAACATCAAAAATATCTCTATATTAATCGACTACGTTCACATAATCGTTACTAAAAAAAAATGATAAAAACGCGCGCGAGACGCGGAACGTAGACCAAGACGCGAACTGAAAGTACATTACATTTATAGTATAATTTACGGCTATCGATTATTAAATAGTGGTCGCGCTGTATTCGGCGGCCGGGCGCGTGGCGCGTGGTGCGTGGGCGCACCTGTGGTCTATCTATTCAACAGAGAATCACTCGCTGGGGCGCAGGCGCGGCCGCCCGGCGCTCCTGAGATTCAACGGCCGCGCCGCGCACACTTCGTCTCACTCGCACCGCTCTTACTATTGTACAATTACATTAATTAGTCACAGGGTAATTTCAGTCAGAGTCTAGTAAACAAATACATTAAATTAACGAGTGATCTGGGGTCGCATGGGGTGTGTTGCGGTGTGGGGCGGTGCGGGCAGCGCTGCGCGGGCGCTCTAAGAGTCCCACCAGTCGGGGCCGCCGCCGCCGCCCCCGCCGCCGCCGCCGCCGCCGTACGACCCGCCATAGTTGCCCCCGTAGTTGCCGCCGCCGCCGCCGTACGACCCGCCAAAGCCTGCAAAAATACGTCATGATTTCTAACTTATTTCAATTGTTTCTTTATGAATTCTTGGTTTTAAACCATTTGTTTTAAAACCAAGAATTCATAAAAATATTTTTTTTTTTAAATTTCAATTTGACTAACAGTCTTTTTATATAAAACGGCGGTCGGAAACGTGTTGACTCGGGAGTCTCGGCAATAGTGCGAATAGTGGGGGTATATAGGAAAAAGATAATGCGGTTGGATGTTGGCAAGAGGGACTTTAGTCTGGCTTGAGCGTTCATAGCGAAAGCATATTGGTCTGAAAACTGTAATAAGTAGGAATAAAGATTAAGAATATGAATAAAGTTATTATAAAGTGAGAACTGGATTATGATTTACCACAAACACAATGCATGAAACACCTACTAATCATTATAAGCACGTCAGCTCAGTCCGACAAAGTCGTGCGTCGTAGCATCTGACTGGAAACATCCAGTGAGAGACCACAGATAATAAATCTACAGGATTACGCTGGAACGGTGTACTAAGCCGAAAGAGGTCCACAGTACCTATAATTATGTAGTTTCGCCCGCCTTCTACCTTTTGTATGAATCCTCTCCATCCTAAGGTTGCCTGGAAGAGATCGCTCTTAGCGATAAGGCCGCCGATTGTTGCACTAGTTTTTAAGCTGCTTTATCGTGTGTATGAAATTTGTGGTGTGAACAATAAAGAGTTTATCTATCTATCTATCTATCATTATGAAACACAGAAAACGGTAATTGAGCGCTTTACAATCTGACGTCATCCGGTTCGATTCTCGGCCCTGCACCAATGACATATTTAGTACAGAAATAAATTATGTGCAGTTTCGATTCCATCGCTCAAACACAGTGAAGAAAAACATCGTGAGGAAACCGGGATGTCCAAGAACCTCAAAAAAAGTTCTATGACAGACATAATAGTATAATGATATTCACCAACATGCACTGGGCCAGTATGGTGGCTTAGGGCCTATCCTCTCTTTCTAAGAGAAGACCTGTTTCCCAGCAGTGGGAACATAATAGGCTGTTAATGAATTATATCATCATCAACAATTTTCCACCCACTGCTGGGTATAGATCTCCTCTTTAGCGCTCCATCTTTTCCGGTCCTGTGCTAGTCTTATCTACTGCTTTCCTGCTGCCTTAGCAATGTCGTCCGACCAACGTGCTGGTGGTCGTTTTCCATTCCGCTGCCACTATTCTGTGACTGCATTGGTCCACCATCCATCTTCTCTTCTGAACAAGTTCCCCCCTATCTCCACTTGAGTCTCATGATTCGTTTAACCACGTCTTTGACCTTCGTATTTCGTTGAATTTCCGCGTTTGGTATGCGATCCAGGAGAGAGATGCCTAACATGTCCCGTTTCATCGCCCTTTTTGCTACTTGGATCATGTGCATGGTCTTTTTAGTGAGGGTCCATGTTTCAGCACCATATGTGAGGATAGGCAGGACACATAGGTTGTGCACCTTGGTTTCAAGGCTTTGCGGGGTCTTTGATTTAAAGACTTCACCGAGTTTTCCAAAAGCAGCCCACCCCAATGAATTATATCATCATCATCATAATTTCAGTCGTAGGACGTCCACTGCTGGACATAGGCCTCCCCCATCGATCTTCAAAAGGCCCGGTTGGAAGCGGTCTGCATCAAGCGTTTCCCTGCGGAACCTCATTGCCTTAAGACGAAAGTCTTCGACCAGTGTGTGCTACTAGTGATGACATACGGCAGTGAAACGTGGGGCCACATAAGCAAGCTCAAAGTCGCACAACGAGCTATGAATGATAAAATGAGACGAGAATTATTTTTTAATGAAAAAATGAATGGTGAAAAAGAAATATATATATCGTGAACGAAATCGTGAATCGTGATCGTGTCGTCGTTTCGTGTGAATGATGTCTGTATGTGTGATGGTGGTGTGTGTGTTTAAATGTGTAGTGTACCAGATCCGGAGCCGGGTCCGGCGGAGCGCGCCGGCTGCCGCGACTGCGTACGGAAGTCGCGCGCGCCGAAGCCGCTGCCGCCGCTGGGGCCGCTGCTGCCAGCGAAGCGGCCGCCGCCCGAGCGCGAGCCGCCCGTGCGCCGGCTGCTGCCGCCGATACGTCCGTCCGACGCCGTGCTCGTCAGCCAACTGACAAATAAATACACACGCATCAGGACACACGACATTATTTTACGCAATGCCGATGGTTCTCCATTACGATAGTGAGGATCTCAGATCTTCAGATATGCTCTAAAGCTAGGAGATGGATTATCTAAAGCAAACAAAAGACAAAAAAATATGAGAATAAATTTGCCAAAACCCTGAAAGACATACTCGCAAATTAATGTTACTATAGCCAGGCCTAGCGCACTCCGCACTTTAGGTATGAAGCTACAAGTAGCCGACTTGTCGGACTTGGAGCATCCGCTGCCGCGCGATAGCCAGATAGGCAACATCTACCATTGCATTGCATTCTGGCGTCACGGTTTTACCATTGCACTAGCCACCACCGCCTGATAGCTTATCTACATATTATCATAGAACAGTGGAAATCGCACACAGTGCGATTCAGGCGATCTTTTTTGTCTCACACTTGCAAAATGTGGAATAAGATGAGCTGACCTTCAGCGGTGTTTCCGAGAAACTACAACCTGGGGTTCTTCAAAAGACGATTTAATAGATTCTAAAAGGGTCGGCAACGTAGTTGTGTTGCCTCTAGTGTTACAAGTATCCATAGGCGACGGTGACTGCGTAACGTCAGGCAGCTCGTTTGCTAGTTTGCCACCTATGATATAACAAAACATGAATGTACCTGGGCACGTCCTGTTTGGCCTCGACGAGCAGCTCGACGAGGTCGCGCGCCAGGCCGCGGTTGGAGTCGTTGAAGAAGGAGGTGGCCACGCCGAGGTTGCCCATGCGGCCCGTACGTCCGATGCGGTGCACGTACTCCTCCACGTCCGACGGCAGGTCGAAGTTTATCACGTGACGCACGTGCGGTATGTCCAAGCCTGCCCGACCACACACATCATCACTTGGACATTCAATACAACAATACAGTAGTAATTTTAAAAAAAACGGGACTTATCACGTATTATTTAATTTAGGTAAAAATATGTGTACCTTTCGCTCGATGTTTCGACCATGTTACAATGACCGTAGTCACGAGCTGACTGAAAACTGCGAATTTGTGAAAACTCACAAAAACTGAGCCCGGCGAGAAGAGCGGGTGTTTTGTTCTCTTACCCTCACTTGATCTTGCCGGACTCACCCGCAGTTTTCAGTGAGCTCGTGACCACGGCCATTGTAACATGGTCGAAACGTCGAGCGAAAGGTACATATTTTTTACCTAAATTAAATAATACGTGATAAGTCCCGATAAACATTTAAAACAAGTAATTTATTTGCATACAGGGTTACGAATATAGACTGTACTAAGCCGAAAGGTCATTGTAATCATCATTATGTAACTTTTACTATGGAGCCAACCCTGAAATCGCGTAAAAAAATCTGGTGTTCCATAGATTTCGTTGAGTGTGATTGACATTTTACTATTCAGCATTTAGTTCATATTTCATAAAAAATCATATATCGAGGAAGCAGCTGTTATCATGACTGAAATCTACTATAAAACACTCAATGTTAAACAACTAAGTGAAGTTGGGTGCGAGTCGAGTTCGGACGCTGTTTACTTATCCTAAACCGGTTCTAATAGGCATGATGACTAGTATTTTTTTATTACCTCCTAAAAAGGCTGATCATAAATAGAGCACATCAACGTAAACAAAATTAAAATTAGTTCAAAAATAAATAAGATATAAGTATTTTAATTTCATGCTAGACAAAGAGCACACTATACTGAGCCGTGACGTCACGCCTCAGGTGCGCCATACAAATGCTATACTAACTCACGCTTTGCGAGAAAGGGATAGAGCATCCCCTCTCTATCCCCACCTAAAACTTTAAACACTCATATCTCAGAGGTTTATCAGCAGATTTAAATTATTTTTTCAGTATGTGTAAATTCATCGCTAAGTTTATTAACTTATTTGTAACTAGCGGTCCGCCCAGGCTCCGCACGGGTATAGTTATATAGCCTATTAAAATAACCTATATTAATCAGTGAAAATGTAGCATTCAAATGGTGGAAGAATTTTAAAAATCAGTCCAGTAGTTTTTGAGCCAATTCGTTACAAACATACTTACATACAAATCTTTCCTCTTTATAACATTAGTATAGATAAATTAAACATTAGGACACATGCCTATTCTAGTAGAGTGGCGTAAATAACACCCATCAGGATGTAATTGTTGCGGAACTTGTCGTCGCTAGGTGGTATGTTTTGTTTACCTCGTGCCGCGACGGCCGTGGCGACGAGTATGGGCGTCTGTCCGGTGCGGAAGCGTCGCAGCGCCTCTTCACGCTCGCGCTGAGATCGGTCGCCGTGGATCGAGGTCACCGGGTAGCCCTGGTGGTCCAGGTACTCCTCCAGCTGGTCGGCACCTACACCCAGAGGAACAATTGTTTACAAGGGTTGCTTCAACGCGAATTTTCACCTGGACTACTTGACATTTTGCCAGCATTTCCGATGCAGGCGCACCCCAATAAGAGTGTCGCGCATTAATCATAATCAGAATGCTACCTTATTGTCAGGTTAATATGAATAGTCGCTTGTTGTAAGTAACGCATCCTAGTACGTCTTTCGGTATCACTACATAGTATAAAACAAAGTCGCTGTCTGTCCGTCCCTATGTATGCTTAAATCCCGGCCCCGGGATCCCCGGGATCCCGAAGCCCCGGCTTCGCACGTAAATTACACCCGTGCGAAGCCGGGCGGGCGGGTCGCTAGTAGAACCTTAAATAAGGATTAGTTGGAAATAAGAACCGTAACAGAGAAAAAAATTATCGCACAGTTTTGTTCGGATCTTGAAAGGAGAAACTTTAAACCCATGAAAATGGAAAACATTAGTAGCAGAAAAGATTAATTTTACTCAAAAAGTTCCGATGTAGTACACATTTCCACAGATAATACTGATCTAATGTTTGAACACCAACTCGCCTGACAAGCGGTGTTTTGACAGAGGAACTGCAAATCGATGAACAAGAAAGAGATAGAGATGTACAGAAAATGAATGGCCCTTCTCAAAGCGCGTTTCAAATCACGCCAACCGCAACCATAACGCCAAAAGCGCTAATGAAAACCAACACGGCACAAAGAAAATTCGTTGAGCAGTGTTAGGTTGTCATTTAGCACTGTTTGCGTCGTTGGCGCTGTTGGCGTAATTTGGATTCGCCTGAATGAACACCAGGCCTTACGGGTACCGGTTTTAAGCGATTTTGTTTAGGTGATGAGAAAAGTTGCGCGACCGCAAACCGTATCTCGGCGCGTTAAGGTTTACGTTCGCGTGGCTTCCCGAGTTTTTGCGCTAATCCGAGCCCGCGTTAAGAGTTAGCCGTAAGGCCCCAGGGGGGGTTAGACAAGACCCACTTTCTGTTAGCGTTAACGCCTGCGGAAAGATGAAATTGTATGAAAATAATATTGACAATGACATTAGCTTGAGAGATGTTATCTCAAGCTAATGTCATTTTCATACAATTTCATCTTCCCGCAGGCGTTAACGCTAACAGATAGTGGGTCTTGTCTAACCCCTTAGTACTATCTGGCCCACCACCATGACTTTCTCCAATTTCCAGATTTCCTAACTCACGGGGAAGGTAGCCTCTGTATCAAAGGATAATAATTTTAACATACCCTTCTTAGTCTCAACAAAGACCAGTACCAGCTGATCCTCCTCAGGGCGCGCGCGCTGCAGCATGTCGGATGCGTTCAGCAAGTCCAGTAGATACGAGCGCTTGTTGCATTCTTCTACCCATACCACCTAGGCAAAAGGAAACACGTAAATCATTTCCATACGCATTGATATTATACATAGACTGGTGAAATCTAGCCACAAAAAGTTATATGATTATTTACGGTATATTTACCGTGGTAAGGTTGTGGAATGAGCTCCCGATATTTCGGCGCAGTTACATGCACCATGTTCACGGGAAGACTGAAGAATGCGGGTGGTAAGTCAAACAGTTAAAAAAAGTTAGGAGCAGACATAACGATCTACCCTCTTTCTTTAAATATCCCGTAAATAATCATATAACTTTATTGAACAACCGTGATAGTTTAAAACAGTGATTTATATTGTATTTTGTTCGGTTGTAGAAAATAATAAGATCCTTTTAACTATATGCATAAACAAAGTATTAATAAAATAGTCTTTTACAATGTCCGCTGGACGAGTCTGCTATTTAATATGATGATTCTTATTCTTAACCAAAAACTTGACGAATGGCAGGATTCGAACCCGCACCATCCCGGTTGACGCCTCGAGCGCTCTATTAGCTTAGCTATGGTAGTTTTTCTCTTAGCCTCCAAATAGGCAATGCCTAGGCAAGCGTGCTCCAACGTAGACCGCATCATCGTTTAACATCAGGCGTGATGGGGGTCAAACGCAAGCCTACAATTTATTAAAAAAAAAAAAAATTGAGCTGTCTTTGCTGAAAACCCGTGATAGTTTAAAACAGTGTTTTAGATACATACCTTCTGAGTAATATTCTCTGAGGTGGAGCCAACTCTTCCTACGGCTAAGAAGACGTAGTTATACAGAAAGTCCTGCGCCAGCACTTGTATCTGTTTGGGGAAGGTAGCCGAGAACATGAGCGTCTGCCGCTCGCCTGTTTTCGGCATCGTGTGGGCCTCCACTATCTTGCGAATCTGCGGCTCGAAACCCATGTCTAACATGCGGTCGGCCTCGTCAAGTACCTGCGCGATACAAAAAAATAGTTATTTGTCGTCATCATAATCAGCCTTTTAACAGTCCACTGCTGGACTTTTAGCCTGCCCCCGAAAGGGTAATTGGGCCATATCCACCACGCTGGCCCAGTGCGGTTATGTGGATACACATACGCCATTGAATTCCTTCTCCGTACGTATGCAGGTTTCCTCACGATGTTTTCTTTACCCGAAAAGCAAGTGGTATGAAAATCCGTACAGTGATGATGATGATGAATGGCAACTGGACAGTGACGTAGGTTTGTGTCACTCCCGGAATATCAGACCTCGTTTGGTTGCAAACACAGAAATGAGCAAAGATTGGGAGAAGCCTTTGTCCAACAGTGAACATCTTATGGCTATAATGATGATGAGTGGCAACTGGATAGTAACGTAGGCTTGTGTCACTCCCGGAATATCAGACCTAGTTTTAGTGGTTGCAAACAAAGAAATGAGCAGAGATTGGGGGAGGCCTATGTCCAGCAGTGAACACCCTATGGCTGAATGATGGCGGTGATAAGTGGCAACTGGACAGTGACGTATGCCTGTGTCACTCCCGGAATATCAAACCTCGTTTGATTGCAAACACAGAAATGAACAGAGATTGGGGGAGGCCTCTGTCCAGCAGTGACGTCCTATGGCTGATGATGAGTGGCAACTGGATAGTGACGTAGGCTTGTGTCACTCCCGGAATATGAGGGCTTGTTTTATTGGTTCATGGGTGTAGTTACCAAGTGCCGGCAGTGGTCGAGCGCGACGCGGCCGCGCACGAGCATGTCGACGAGGCGGCCCGGCGTCGCCACCAGCAGGTGGCAGCCGCGCTCCAGCTCGCGGAACTGGTCGTGGATCGGGGAACCGCCGTATCTGCAACACAACACAACATTATACAATGCGCCTCACTTTTAAGCAGCAGGCCTAGCATGGGCTGTGGATAAATTGTCTTTCCACCGTTTTTATCCACGCCTAGACGCGACAAAGCTAGAATATGGATACGTATGTCTTTTTCTCGCGGGATAAAAACGGTGGATAGACAATATGTCCACGGCCCGTGCTAGGCCTGCTGGGTTGATAAAAAAAAGGTTTTTTCATCCCCTCCATCTCGGAAAGAGTATTTTTGCTCTTCGATACTTGAACTTAGTGCACACGATGTTCTAAATTCAATTTAGTTTATATATAGCGGATAAAAACAGCTTTTGCACTCTTGTATAACAAATAACTTTTTTTTTTATTTGTCGTCGTTTGTCTAGTTTTGGCTTATTATCTCATCATCATCCAGAAGAACGTCCACTGCTGAACATAGGCTTCCCTCTTTAACCTCCACACTGAACGACAGCCTGTCTTTTGCATCCACTGGATGCCCGCGACTCTCACAATGTCGTCGGTCCATGTAGTGGGAGGCCTACCTACGCTGCGTCTTCTGGCGCTTCGTCTTATTATTATCAAAACTTTCTAATAAAAAAACAATTAGACTAGCATCACGACAACAATGCATGGGGATTCCCCATTTCTCCAAAATATTAATGCGTCGTCCGGCGACGAAACATATTACAAAATGCGTAAAATTTTAGGTATTTGGATTTTCGGGCTCAAAACGATAAAATAAAGTCGTAATTGTCAAGGTAAAGGTTCTCGAATGGAGACCACGGACCGGCAAGCGCAGCGTAGGACGTCCACCCACAAGATGGACAGACGACAGAAAATAGACAGCAGGGAAACCACACTTCCAACCGGACCTTTTGGAGATTGATGGAGGAGGCCTATGTCCAGCAGTGGACGTCCTTATGGCTGAAATGATGATGTGATGATGATAATGATAATGATGATGAATTATCAATAAAAATATAAAACAAGTAAACCATAACATTAAAATTGATTATTTTATGTCAGTTATTTAACGAAATCCACTCTGTAAATCTCTCTCCTAGTGTTACGAAAAACTACTTATAAGTTTTGAAATGTTGAGTTGGAGTTGTGGAACAGCTGATATTTTTTCGCTTTGGTTATTCCTATGGTAAAATTTGTTCTTTTTTTTAATAGTAGATAGGCTTGCGCTTTGCCGCCATCTCGCCTGATGTTAAGCGACGATGCGGTGTACGATGGAGCACGCTTGCCTAGAAGAAACCGATTCACTCTCGACTTGAAGACACCCAGATTGTAACGAATACCAATTATGAGTACAATGACCTCCTTTCGGCTTAGCATACCCTTTTCTTATAACCCTGTATTAATTCCCTTTGTTCGAGTTGAAATAATGATACAGCATTTATATTTCCTGACTACAGATAACTTTATCGTGATTCTAAGTAGGTACACTACTTATAAAGACGATAAGATGTATCAGGTACCTATTTAACAAAGTAAACGTGATACAAGGATAAGCGCCTTCTCGCAGCTATCACGTATCAAGACAGTTACTATTGATAATATGCTATGTTAATAGATGAATATGTGATAATCAGATTGCATCCACTTATAAATAGCGTCTTCTCGTCCAAAATACCTCAGTGCCTTATGGGATCGTCTCAGTGTTACCGTCCGAAAAATCACAGCGTTTTAGCGTTTTTTTTTTTAAATGTTGAAATAACCTAATCGGTACGGTTTTTTTAAATAAATTAATACATTCATTACGAATACAAAATATTTTTTTCATGTTTATTTATTGAGTATATAATAGTGAAATAAATTATTGAAATTACACGTAAAAATAAAAGGTCCTGTATGGTTTCCACAATTGCGGGCGCAATATTGAACGGAAACAAACATTTCATTATCTGTCAACTTTAGTGGTTACCTACCGAATATTTTTTTTTTTTTAATTACATATTTGTTAAGTACTAGTTAGTAGTTATATTATGACGTAAATTAATTATACTACTTTAACTCTTAAATAAGATCTCTTACTTGCGTCATGTTCATATGATATGATAAATATCTATTATTAATCCGTGGTCAACGATGCTGGTATTTCAACTAGTTATTTCTCTGTATACCTCTTTAGTTTTAAATTTTGTTGCATAATGTTTGTTGATCCTTAAATAAATTAAAAAAAAAAGAAAAAAAAAAAAAAAAAAGATTATTAATCTGTAGGAAAGTCGCTATCGCGGTATGGACTTTTTTTTTTTTTTTTTATTTGACAAAATGGCGGTGTTTTGAACAAAAAGTATCGAATTTAGCTCTTTTTTTCGACAGTTTTTCGTAAAAAGAAAAGGAAAATTTTAAAAAAAAAGCTTCCATAGCGCGATAGAAAATGAAGTTAAAAATGTACTCTCCAAATTGGAACTAGATATTATCTTCAAAACTCTTCCTTTGAGAATGGAAACCGTTTTGAAAAACACCATTCCGAGAAAAACGCGTTCAAAGATTGAAATTAGAAAATTTTAGATACAACCTTGTCTACAAGAAACGCTGTAGCAACCGTAATAATTTGAATTTCGCTTTAAAAATTTGAGAGAATGTTTATAACACTGTATACGATTTTTTTGAAAATTTCACTCTGTGACGATCCCTTAAGACCAGAGGTTCCCAAACTTATTTTGTCTACTGCCCACTTTGAGAATAAATTATTTTTTAGAGCTCCCATATTTTCAAAAAGGGGGCGCTAAAAAGAGAGAAATATCGAACCGAGTTTGAGCAATCTCTTAACTAATATTAGTTGATGTTCACAAGCTGTAGTTGAGAGTCGAGAGCTCATGCAGTCGGTGTCTAAGAGGCCTCCTAGCTAAATGAAATTACAAATTGCATTTTTTTCTGGGTCACTTACCGCCCCCCTTTAGGCCTGCAGCGCCCACAAGGGGGCGTTATCGCCCACTTTGGGAACCCCTGCTTAAGACAAAGGTCATGTCACATTAAAGGCATACTCACACGACGCAGGGGCGTACACGAGAGCGGTAGGCGAACTTCCTCGCCTCGTCGAATATCTGTGTAGCGAGCTCGCGGGTCGGAGCCAGCACCAGTCCCTGCGGGTACTGTTTGCGTCGGTTATACGGCCTGCGAACCAAACAATCAATCACAATAGAGTATTTGACTGTATTAAAAATAATTTTTTTATGGTGTAATCCTAGAAGATTATTTTTTAAACGAAATATTTAATTACTACAAAACTAAGTCCCGATTTTCAGAAAAAAAACTTTTTTTTTTTTAAACATTGCTTTCAACTGAAAACAATTTTGTTTGTGGTATTTTATCAGCAATTACCAGCTATGTCATCAGTCTTTGTTTCAAATAATCATATCAAAGCAATCGTATCGTTTATAATGCAGATTTAAGTACGTCGTTTGGACAGTGGTTTGTTATGCGCTCAGGCAGCAAGCGCAATTTTGTGAATTTGGCCGCGCGTGGCAGAATGAAAAAAACAGATGACCGTTCGACCTGCGCCCGGCCGCTTGCCGCATGCGGACCTTTGCTACGCGACCAGCCGCAGGTCGCTTTTTTGCTCCAATGGTTATGATTGTGGACTCACCCCATATTCTTGACGGGCCCGGCCTCATACATCTGGTTGAGTATGGGCACGAGGAAGGCGGCAGTCTTGCCGGAGCCGGTCTGCGCGCAAGCCATGACGTCACGGTGGCCGAGCACGATCGGGATGGCGTACTTCTGCACCGGTGTCGGGTGGTCGTAGCGCGCCGCAGAGATGTTCGACCGCATTATTTCCGTCAGGTTAACATCATCAAACTGCACAAAGGATACAATACTATATCAATAAATTAACTTCTAAAATATATTATATTAGCGGTCCGCCCCAGCTTCGCGCGGGTATAGATTATAGCCTGTCACCCGGGGATAGTGTAGCTTCCCGTCAGTGAAAGAGTTTTTCAAATCGGCTCAGTAGTTTCGGGCCTATTCAATGCAAACAAACAATCAAATCTTTCCTCTTTATAATATTAGTATAGATTATATTATATTACATTTTAGTACTAGTATGTATTTTTTCAAGTAGTTCTGGTTGTTTTTTTTATTAGATACTGGTTATGCATAATTATGTTATTATTATTATGTTTTGAGATAATAAAAGCCTTCCATTTAAAAAAAAAGTCTAAAACCAAAGCTGACGAGAGGAAAAGGGCAGCGAGATTTCGAGCTACAGAACAACGCAAAATTTACTTATCAGTCTTACTCGACGATAACACACGTACGAAGCGCTTTGATTCCACATCTATTATGCGAATAGGCTAGTGTTCTAATGTTCAAACAAGTGTTTCATTTATTACAAATAACAGGCTTAGCGATGGATATTATTAAATACTAGCGGTCCGCCCTGGCTTCGCCAGGTATTATTGAGGTTTTAGTAAGGATCCCAATTTTTTTTTAAAACATAATATAGCCTATGTTACTCGGGGATAGTGTAGCTTCCCAACAGTGGAAGAATTTTTCAAATCGGTTCAGCAGTTTCGGAGCCTAATCAATGCAAACAAACAAACAATAAAATCTTTCCTTTTTATAATATTAGTATAGATATTACACACACTGAAAAAATAATTTAAGTTGGCTGATAAATTTCCGAGATATAAGCGTTTAATAGAGAGCGGATGCACTGTCCCTCTCCCGCAAAGCGTGTGTTAGTATTGCATTTGTATAACGCGCGCATGGCGTGACGTCATAATGTGCTATAGTGCGCTCTCTGTCTAGGATACTTAAAACATATTTATTATTGTTATTTTTGTTGTTTTCGTAGTTGTAATAAAAAAAAAATAGGACACATGACTACTGCTAGTCTGTGAAATGCGCTGCCTGAATGGGTGTTCCCCGATAGTTACAATCTGGGTGTCTTCAAATCGCGAATGAATCTGTTTTTTTCTAGGAAAGTGTGCTCCAGCGTAGATTGTATCATCGCTTAACATCGGGCGATTTGGTGGTCAAAAGTAAGCATTTAAAAAAAGAGATAAGCTCTTGGCAGAGCTGAGATGGTCACTATGGTATTGCTAGTACGTATAGATGTGAGGTCACAATGTCTCGCCAACTCTTAGTTTAATGCTGCTATACGCTCTTAGGTCTAAGAGCCTCTAGACCGATACAGCGCGAGGCAAGGAGCAAAGCCTTTAGATCGAGCTGCAAGTACATTTTTGCTCTCGGCCGAAGTGTGACGTCTGCATTTGAGGTCATATGGGTTCACTCATACTTAAAAGTTTACTAGGAAATTTATTTTTAGAACATTAAGAGCTAACAAGCAGGTCATTCACCTAATAGTACGCTGCACGATTGCCTGTAACCGTTACGGAGCTACTCAAAACCCAGTAATCTTAATACTAATGGGCCCTCTGCCAATTCCACACTTTTCTACAGTCAATTTATGTGCTAGCTAGGGAATGTTTATTTTAAATTTCACGGTTACTACGCGTGTCTTGTTTAAAACTGTATCATATGATACACTACGTTGAGGCACCTCGATTAGCCGATCTACGCGCCTGTCAATGTACCGGCGAAATATAAAAAGAAATTATTTTTCATTAAATAAAAAACACTTTTTAAATTCACTTTTTAATTTTTCCATTGTACTCATCATTATAAACAACTTTTACTAATTAGGACTAATTTTGAAATGGCGAAAAAAATATCATCTCTTCCATACGTTGTCGAGTATCAATGATCTTTTTCTATGGAGCAGCTGATATTTTTTTCGCGATTTCGTTGTCAATTCAAGTCAATTTTCCTACGGTATTTTTAGATCGTGGTATTTAGATGCTTGCATTGGCAGTTTTCAACTTCAGTAATAAGCCCGCATGTCAAACAAAAGCCTATTCTGAGTTCTGAGAGCTGATTAGTCTTGAGCATCGAAGTAAAGTTGCTAGTCTATCGGTTTTTTATCGGATACATTTCGGAGTGTGCATCGGATCTGCACGATCTAATTCCCCCCTGACCATTTTTCTAACGGACTGCACGAGCGGGCACGAAAATCGTCACCGCTTTATGGTTGATATTCCGAAAACCCGTACGAAGCGCTTTGATTCCACATTTATTGTGCGAACTGCTAGTCTGTGGAATGCGCTGCCTGAATGGGTGTTCCCCGATGGCTATAATCTGGGTGTCTTCAAATCACCAGTGAATCGGTTTCTTCTAGGCAAGCGTGCTCCAACGTAGACCGCATCATCGCTTATCATCAGGCGTGGTCAAACGCAAGCCTATTATTAGTTTAAAAAATCATAATATCATAAGCAAATATCATAAGCATAATATAATCAGCATAAGCATTGCCATTCAACGTGGTAATGCCGCCAGCATGCTGGGTACGCTGCCAACTGGTAGTGGGCTTGAGCATTTGGATTATCTTTAGACCTTCAACGGTCTATGGGCAGTCTAACTGTATATTTTGTAGTTTTAGTTTTAGCTTGTATTTTGTTTAGTTAATAAAGGCACTTGCCCAGTAAAAAAAATATATATATCTAGGTAACTTACAGTGGTGATGAATTCTGGCACGCGGTCGCCGCTCGCCTCCACAGGTATGTCCTCGTATTTGGAGAAATTGATTCCCGTATTTCCGGTGCCAAACAACTCCAACTCCTGCCGCTCGTCGCGAGGTAGCGGGACCGTCCAATCATTCTGAAACATGACCATGGTATGCGTATAACTGACTTACAGGTGACATAGTACGGTAATGATAGATGAACGATTGCAAGTGTAAGCGGGTATTTGCAAGGTGAGGTGAGTTTTGACCTATAAGATGACCACTTTTGTTTGCGAACATTAAATGAACCATAAGAGTGCTAAGATAAAGTTCTGCGCGAGTTAGATTAAGGAAGAGAAGTTTCTGGACCAAAATCAGTGGGCTGCTAGTTTTGAGTGTTTTGCCAGACTGCCCAACAAGAAGGGTATTTTTTTCGTATGCATGTTAATGGCGTCGATTCTGTCATACCAATCTCTAAACTAAACCAATCTGACAGGACTAAAATTATCTGCCTCTCTTTTCATTTTTATATGTGAAAGAAGGATGGCAATAATTTTAGAGCTGTCAAATTTAGTTTAGAGAACACCAGAATCGATGCCAGTGGCGTCGATTCTGTCAAACCGCTCACTAATCTAAACCAATATGACAGGACTAAAATTATCTGCCTCTCTTTTCATTTTAATATGTGAGAGAAGGATGGCAACAATTTTAGAGCTGTCAAATTTAGTTTAGTTTAGAGCACAACAGAATTTATGCCAATATGTGTGTTTCTATACCTCTATAGCCTAAACGGCTCGACGGATTTTGGGGTGTGAGTGAAGTTGAGAGTTTCGTCATTGTATTGGAGCTTCATAGGCAAAGATAATAATATAAATCGTCATTGTTTATAGGCCAGATTTTGCAGTCGGGTTTTAATAAAATTACTTGTTTGAGTAACTGTATGAAAAATAACTCAAAAAGAGCACTACACCCCAAGCACATTATTCAATATTGCACGCCCCGCCTTCTACCTCCTGTATAAATCCTCTCCATCCTAAGGTTGCCTGGAAAAGATCACTCTTAGTTGCACTAGTTTATTAAGCTGTTTTATCGTGTGTATGAAATTTGTGGTGTGAACAATAAAGAGTTTATCTATCTATCTATCAAGCGGGACGTCAGTGCAGGACTCATAACCCCATCCCAAATAAGAAATCCAAAAAATTTTGTTTCCATAGCCCGGCCCTAGGCAGGCTAGGATTTGTTTTGTTGGTAGTCGCAGCGGAAGCAGTATGAAGATGAGATGAGCACCTACATGCGTGTGCGTACCTCGTCCCTGCGAGAGGCCGTGCGGCGCACGTCATCCGAGGACCAGCGCGAGTTGGAGCGCTCGTCCGTGCGCGGCTCCGGCTCCTTCCAGCGGTCGTTGCGCGGCGCGGGCGGCTCAAAGTCTTCGTCGCGTCGGATGTCGCGCGACTCGCGTGACGACCCGCCGCCGCCGCCCCCAGCGCCTCCGCCGCCGCGCCCGCGCTCCTGCCATCTCTCCGACTCGGACCATCGGTCTGTGTCGCCGTTCTGGTGTGTCGCCTCGCGACCTCCTACCGACACTTGTTAGTTATCAACACTTACCATGCCGCTGAACGGACGCGATAGAGTTTGTTCAACTTTTTAAAAAAATTTAGACAAATAAGCGGCGGGCCACCTGATGTTCAACGCCGCCTATGGACACCTGTAGTACCCAGAGCATTGGCGGTGCGCTGTCTACCTTAGAGGAAACTTTTCACCTTTCGTTTAAAGCAACTAGACCCAAAGACCCCTTGGACTGTTATCCCTTTCACAACACGGTTTTTCAACAAGAGCAAAAAGCACCTATTGCAGAACAGCAGATTTTTTGGAACTAACATACTTTCAGGATATTTTAAAAGAACGACAAACAAGCGTGCTGTCCGTTAATAGTGAGCGGTAGCCGCTGCCTATGGACAATATGGACATCTGCAACACAAGCGCAGTTGTCGATGCTTTGCCAGCTCAGAAAGTATGCAAGTGCTCAGAAAGTTTAAGCAAGTTTTACAAGTGTCAAATTTGAACAAACTCTATAGAGCTGCCATCTTATCTATATAATTGAACTTATAGAACAGCCTTAGTTACTTCATTATCTCTGTACAGGGTTACGAGGAAAGGGTGTACTGAGCCGAAAGACGTCCATAGTACCCGTCATTATGAACAACTTTTACTATTTAAAAGTACTTGAGCGAGTACCTACTACGCATCGTCTGCAACGAGCTACAACACTTTTTGCTTGGTGCAACTGGAAGTGGGAAGTGCTTAGTAACACTTGCGCTGGTCCTTGCGCAAGTGAAGCTTCGTTTACCGGCTCTATTCACGCGACGCCCACTTCGCATCGTTCGTCTCGTTCGAACACTAGCGCGAATACGTACACGCACGCAAGTTGTGCGTCGCCACGCGAGTGGCTATTTACGTTTAAACGCCGGCGCGAGTACTTGCGAGTAAGCGATAGCCGCTTTCTATGGAACAGCTGATATTTTTTTCGCGATTTTAGAGTTTGTACTATCGTAAATGGGTAATATGGCCTCTTTCGTCTTAGTACACCCTTTCCAAGTAACCCCGTAGATAAGTTGGTCGCTCTTTACCAGTATTTTGGATGCCGCATTTACCAGCAGCGACATTCAAGTGTCAAAATAATTATATTACAAAAAAAGGATAACTCCACCACCGACTTAATCTACTCCATAATAATAGGTAAATAATGCAGTTTCACTGAACTTGTATGACAATATTTTCGGAATCTTATTCAGAAAATAACGATAAAGCTGACGGAAACGAAGCCACGGAGAGTGCCATTGGGGTGGCAAAATTTTGGTCTCGAAACTTAATTTGAAAATAAAATAATAATTTACGGAACATCGACTCGAAAGAAGAAGAAGGAAACGCAGCATCGAAAGCTAGCATTAATATAAAGAGGCTATGTTTGCACTAGAGATACACTCATAAGTCCATAGTAAAAAGAAGTCAGTATAGAGCTAGGGAGAAACTTGCCATTTACAGCAGAGATTTGTGAAATAATTGAAACAACTAATCTTTACAAAATATTATCTGTAGCTTATTTAAGTGCTTTGTAATCATGTCATTAATCAAGGGCGTGGCCAGGATTTTCTTGAGGGGGGTGGGGGCAGTCAGGGGCAAATACAACGTTATTTGAAATGATTTTAGGTTGGGAAGCTCTTTGAACCGAGCGCTTACCCACTCTCCTAGGGGGGTCTAGACAAGAGCCACACACTGTTAGCGTTCACGCCTGCGAAAAGATGAAATTGTATGAAAATAACATTAGCATGAGATAAATTATCTCAAGCTAATGTCATTTTCATACAATTTCATCTTTCCACAGGCGTTAACGCTAACAGTGTGTGGCTCTTGTCTAGACCCCCTGGTCTGGCTAAGACCTTGACATTAATGTGCAGGAGTGACTAGGAAAATGCCTTATTGACGTTGGTTGTTTTTTTCCAGCCGCGTGAAGCTTTAAGTCGAAGCTTATAAAACTCTTGGATTGCACTTACCCTGCGCTGCGTGGCTCGGTGAGGTGTTGCGCGGAGCGGGCTCATTTTCTTAAATATAATTATAACAAATTACACTTAACAATTCCTTACACAATATATGAACTCGAAAGGTGAGCCTCAAGTCTTAACCGAGCTCCGCAACACTGCGTAAGTGCTTGACTTATATGTAAGTACGAAACAAGTTGAAAATTAAAATGTTACTCAGTCAGGGTGACAACGGAGTGACACCGTATGTTTAACCCTGTTTTATAGATAAACTAAAATACAGGGTTCCAGAAAACGGTGGTAATAAGCCAAAAGGTCATTGTACTTATCATTATGAACAACTTTTGCTATGGGGCCAACCCTGAAATAGCGGGGGGGAAACTCACAAAATGTCATAAATGTATGAAATGTATGGAACAGCCGTTATTCTTTTTCGTTATTTCTGGGTTGCTCTCAGTTAAGTTGTTCATAATAATGAGTACAACAATCTTCTTTCGGCTTAGTACCGCCGTTCAGTATAACCCTGTATACGTAGTTCCGTAATTGAGGTAGGTATAAAACATTTACAAAGACATTTAAAACTATGGATATTGGGTCAAAAATGTCTGAACCAAACATACGACTAAAACCTATTACCTAACTAACAAAGGTAATCTGAGCAATTAGACCACACTTGTTGCAAGCTGAATTAGACATTATTGACATAATTTCAGAACACTTTTTTGTGAAACATATTTACTAGACAACATCAAAGTGTTTGCTTGCAACTCAATGTATTTTCATATTAGAATAAACTTGTATCTTTGTATGTTAGGTACTCATTTAGATCAAATCTTAGACTCTATTACATTATAATGATCTTATTTGTTTACACTTCAATATGGGCGTGCCACAACGCCGCAAATAATATATTCTGATATAAAACTAGATGATTTTGATTTGATGATATATTATTTATTTATTTGATGATATATTATATATTATTTATTAGTTTATATTTAAGAAGTGGTGCACAGCACAGGATAATAGCCTATCCGACAACGCGCCATCAGCTGCCCCTCGGGAAAGCGACGACGTCAGTGTTTATGATATATACCAGACCAAATATCGCTTGGATTTCTTTGGTGCCCACAGCGATAGTGTACAACATAAATCGTTCACAAAGAATTATACGGATTTAACTACCTGACTATTAGAATAGATAGACCACAAAGATCAGCACAAACCGGCGCGATCACGTAGCGACCACGCGGTAGCGATCAGCGTACGCCCAATCACCGATGACATAGCCGTGACGTCACGTGCGGTGATTGGGTGACACATGCTCATGCTGGTTTTAATCGACCATTACTATAGTATTTGGTGTATTGTAGACCATTACTATTGTACTTACCGCGGTCTCTGCGCGGATAACGCGAATCGTAGCCGCGATCATCCCTGTCGCGATCGCGGTCGTCGCGTCGACCACCGCGGTCGTAGTTCCGCGAGTTACCTCCGAATGATGATCGGGCGTCCCGGGACTCGCTGGGACGAGCGTCTAAGCTTGGAGGCTTAGACTCTTCTCCTAAACAGATAATCAACGTTTAATCTTGCTCATCTAGACTAGTGTAATCGCGTCCCAGTACGATCGCGCGATGCTATATAATCGAGCGAATAATCGGGCGAGCTTTGTTTAGGACGAACCTAAACTAACGAAGTTACATTTACGAAATTTGGGAATTCGTGATTCAAATGGCGAAAATAGTTATCATACTTACTAATATTATAAATGCGAATGTAGCTCTATCCTTTTTTTTTCTATACCTTAGTATGTTTTTGTTTTATATTTTTTAAACAGTGGACGTATCTTGATGAAATTTGGTTGGGGTGTACGCTATAATAAAATAATAATAATAAATCTTTATTGCAGATACAAGAACCATAGTAGGTAGTTTACATAGCACATTTCAGAAAACAGGTAGGTACAGCTATTAACAAATTAAAGCAGGCCTAACTGTATTGGAACAAGCATAATGTGCAATAATATATTTGACTTTGACTTTGAAAATACACATAAGTGGAGTGTTATTTAACGGGGGCTTTTCCCGTCTCCAATTATCACGCTCGCACATATTATTGTATATAATATTGAAGTAATAAAATCACAGTGTTCATTTTCGTAAAAATGATTGTAGAGAGATAAGTCACCCAGAAAATTTGAAAGCTCTTTTTCTCTCTGGGATTTTTGTATGAACTCAAAACAACCATTGAACAATGTCTCGGGTCAGCTGGTCTCTTTTCTCTATCTCTACATAGTATAAATTAAAGTCTCTTTACGCGTCTTTCATGGCCGCTAACTTCTCCTAAACCACGCAACGGATTTTGATGCAGTTTTCACCATCAGTTAGATACATTTTCACGGAAGGTTTATATATATAACTTGCGACCCGCCCCGGCTTCGCACGTAAATAACACCGGTGCGAAGCCGGGCGGGCGGGTCGCTAGTTTAAAATAAAGTGAAGTTTGATTTAAAAAAACAAAAAAAACTAGTCAACGATTGAGAAATATGATCCGCCAAAAATATTATCTGATTTTTAACTTTTCAAAGAAATAAGCTTGGCTATGCAGATGGATCTCAGGTAACGAAACCATTATGATTAATTCATGAACGAAATTCTGGGGAAAACAACCTGGATATGTGATGCAGTAACATGACTCATGGCACTAAAATCAAGTTGCTAGAGTTGCTATGTTAAAAAAATAAAAACCCGAAAAATGGAATTTCATTTGCATGATGTACCATTATTGTATTATTATGCATGATTTACCAAGCCTCTCTCATTTTTTACCGACTCCAAAAAAGGTTCTCAATTCGGCAGTGTTTTTGTGTTACACGTCTCTGCCAACTGAGAATCGATTTAAATTATATTTTTTTATTAAATAGGCTATATCTCGCGGGTAGTCCCATTAAACAATTGAAGATTTTTTTTAAAGGTTAATCTACGTTTAGAGCCTGTTCATTGCACTTTCCGCGTAGTCGGTTTTTTATTGTCTTACAAAAAAGCTGACCATAGAGCAGATCGCCGAACACAAAATTAAAATTAAGGAAGAATTTAATATCTTGTTAGACAGAGCGACTTTTAGATGACGTCATTTGTATGCACGCCATACATATTCCATACTGACACTGCGGGAAAGGTACAGATCATCACTTCCTAATCAAACTTTAAACGCTTATATTTCAGAAACAGAATCAGAAATATTTTTTTGACAAACTGTTATCTCTCTGTCAACTCTATCTTGTGTCGCCATCTTGTATTTATGATGACGTCACTTACCCAATGACCGTCCCCTGACTTATTCGAATACATTGACACATTATTAGCAAAATTAATATTCAAAGCCAAAAAGAGCCTATACGTCTCCAGTTTAGGCTCCTTTTGGCTTTACTGTTGCCAGTTAATAACGCTAAAGAAATACCATTTCCCTGTCCTTCTGACTGTTTTCAAGTTTCACGACTAAATGGCTGCAGCGGTATTGTTTACATTTGCCTAGGAAGTAGTACGCGTCATTGGGATACCAGAATGATAATATTATGCTAAAGTAACACGGTTTCCCTTGTCCTGTTTTTTTTTTTTTTTAGGTTTACGTATTTTACGACTAAACGGCTGCAGCGGTATTGATGAAATTTGTCAAGGAAATAGTACACACCATTAGAACTAAACAAGATAGTATTTTAACCCAAGAAAAATATAAGAAAATGTTGGATTAAATCGCGGGCGCAGTTAGATTAATTCACGTACATAGCTATATAAATTATATGGTGCAGTAAAATGCGTGACTCATTGTTGCACAAACCCAACCAAAACAACTCTGAGTGCACGATGGAAGACAAGCTGGGTAGAAAATATGATACTCGTTGAATGACTTAGGTTTCAGTTTGACCTACATTTCTTTGTAGGTCAAATGCTCGGTATTAATAGCACAGAAAATGCTTTGTGCTAATTTATATATCTATTATCTATATCTAATGTTACTCTCTATAAAGATAAGGACTAATATAATAATCCTTACTAATATTATAAAAGCGAAAGTAACTCTGTCTCTCTGTCTGTATGTTTGTTCGCTTTCCACGACTAAACCGCTAAGCCGATCTTAACGAATTTTGGCAGGATGATAGTGTACATCATATGGATGGACAAAGGGTACTTATTCTCCCAGAAAATGCGGGAAAATTAAAAATCTCGGGTAGCACCGCGGGATTCAGCTAGTTGCTTATAATAGTAGAATAATTGATATGATATTATAGTGACCGGTAAACATGTTTAGAAGAGGAGAGCACAGGAGTGGCACACTTATTAAAAAAAATACATAAAAGGCACACTTAAAGATAAGTAAATAAAAATTTGACTCCCATAATCACTGGAGAAGGTAATGACGTATGTTTTGAATTATTATTTTTAGTAACAATCATAAGTTATAAAGCCCATTACCGCCAAAAACTGCCTTTTTAGCTATTCTGCGTTTTATAACCTTTGTAATACGTTATGTTGCTAGAAAGAGTATGTACTCTAAAAATACTTCATTACATCGACCGACTATCAAGAGTTTTTTATTTTATTTACTTATGTTTTAGTATACCTGCTATGTTTTTGCTAAATGAGGGCGCCACTGCTTCGCTCTTTTCACTTAAAGCAAAAAGGGGTATAAGGGCATAGTGGCAGGGAAGTTTTAGGTTGTACAACCAATCATGCGGAATCGGAATCTCTGTACCCCTTCCAAGAGACCTAAAAATCGATGATTGCAATCAAGGTTATTTTTTCAAGAAAGGGTTCATGAGCTGTTTTCAATTACTTGCCAACATAATTTTTTAGATGACAAATAAAGTTAATATCTGGTGTGAATTAAAATTACTATCAGCAGCACTCAAAGACGATAATTAAGTTAAGGAATACTTAAAATTGCTCTGTCAACTTCTCGTTGACGGAAATTGTCACACATGAAAACGAGACAAAGCAATTTTAAGTTTTTCTTAACTTATGGTGCAACGTTTCACAAATGGCGGGAAATTCAAATTTCAAACAGTTTTCTTGTCCTTGTAGCTAGGCCGGGTAATTATTGGAAACGATCATGATGTTTGCGACAATTGATTATTATTCTTTACAAAATCATGTAAGTTATTTATCTCTAATGCACATTATTACTTACATTTGTCAATAAACTAATTTTTGCTGTTTCAAACAGTTTATTGACAAATGTAAGTAATATGGTGCATTACTAATAAACAACTGTACATGATAATGTAAAAAAACATCCAACTATTGTCGCAAACGCTGTGTCATTTCAAAATAATTACCCGGTCTAGCTACAAGGACAAAAAAACTGTTTGAAATTTAAATTTCCCGCCATAGGTAAAACGTTCCACCTTAAGTAACGTCTCTGAGTGCGGCTGTTACAGCCGCACTTTAAATTACTCAATAGAGTTAGCCCGTAGAAACGTTACCGATGGCGCTAGCATACAAAAATAAAAAAAATAAGTTTTTTTTTGTATATTTTGACCTAGGTTGCATCTTTCTTGTGGAATATTCAGCTGTTTGGTCTGGACAGCAACTAAAACTATTCACACTGCTAAAATCAAAGTTGAATTTCACTCAGTTGTCAAGACTCAGATAGTTTGACAGTAATCGACTTGTTTACCTTTATATCCGCCACAATCCCATAGCTTGTCAGGAAAAGGCTAAAAAGAAACTTATAAACAAGAAAGAACGGAGTAAAACAGCGTTGTTACTAGATTTCTCAGATCAAACAAACAAGGAAGATATGCATTAGTACAATATTTTTGAACCAGTTGCTGTTATGTTTATTTGTTAAAAGGTTTCATTGACAAGGATACATTTCCTGTGACCTTATTCTAGTGAGCTCGAGATTATTTAGGTCTCTTTTGCACTCCTGACATTCCCAAAGACTATGAACAAGATAATCTCAAGGTAGAGTCCATCGTAACAAAACAATTTTCTCTGCTTGAATATTACCTAGGTTCTCAAACCTAAGTAATTGTGAAACAAAAATTCATATGAAGAATATCACTTGACAAACGACTGTTTTGGATCACAACCCAAGCAAAGGGTTCCTTTTTATTTGGAAAATATCATGACAAAATTCCTACAACAAATGGAAAAACCTTGACAGTTGCTAACCCTTAGCAAACACAAGTGAAAAAAAAAACTACCTATTCGTAAAAGAGCTTGATTATTTCTTACACTTTTTTTTTTCAAACATAGCTAAGGACCAGCCCAATGAAATCTCTTTTTGAGTTATAAAAAAACCACATTCAAATCAGTCCACTAATTTTGGAGAAAAATGATAACAGACAAACACACAATAGCACATAACCTTTATCGCATAAGGCATACACCTACACTGCTCAATTGTGGATAAAAATGATTCTATTTAATACACATCATTCCCTATTTGATGAGTCACATTGTTAAGGAAAATTGCCATTTGGGAATTTTGAGATTAATTCAAATCATTCTTTCTAAACAGCAAATCACACTTATCAATTTACCTATTAATTCAACACCAGGAAAATAGCCATGCAGCGATGCTAAAATATTATGATTAATAACCCAAATAGTAGTTTTATGTTTTTCGCCACATTACGAAATGATAAGCCGTTGATAAGGTGTCAATGCTTCCGATAATTTTATCAAATAACCTACTTCCATTGAGGCTGAACATTGTCTGTTACTATGAACTAAGAGTACATGGATAATAATGTTAATACACAATATGATTTACACGGAACA
This sequence comes from Agriopis marginaria, assembly GCA_932305915.1. Taxonomy (NCBI): domain Eukaryota; kingdom Metazoa; phylum Arthropoda; class Insecta; order Lepidoptera; family Geometridae; genus Agriopis; species Agriopis marginaria. The sequence goes on from OW029918.1 coordinate 11,211,772, forward strand.
ATGGTGCAAAGCAAATATCGCTCATTGGCTAGTGTTGGAAAAGACTTCAGAACCTGGATCACCGGTGTAGATTCATGAGCTTATAAGGTATTTTACGTAATGAGTGAGCAATGAATCCACACCTCAGATCAGAAAAATAAGGAAGATATGGTAAGGTGACGTGGTGGGTGCGAACGCACGTGCCCTAAATCAGGCATCTGCATTTAGTTGCAACTGCACCCTGCAGACAGATTTGCTGCCCTTTTTTGGCATGTGGACTATTAGTTTATTAGTGTCGCTGCAAGTTTCTTAGTGTGAGTGAGACATGTACTTACAGTTTTTGCATGTGTGATAGTGAAAAGAGTTGGAAAAACATGCGAGACATTTGAACACATACAATAATTGTACTAAGGCATGATATCCGTTGTTTGTTTTTGATCTGAAGACATGCTCCTTCATCACGATTTCATTACTGAACATCCAGACAAACAGCTAAGTGTCACCCTTACATGGTCGAAATACCATTCATTCAAACCAAGCATTTCCCCTCCTCTTTCTTAAATAGAACAGCAAAACAATGGAATGCCTTGCCTTCGTCTGCGCTTCTGGAGAATTACAATCTTGGTGTGTTCAAGTCTAAGATTAATAGGTTATTATCCTAGGTAAGCTAGGTGAGTTTGTGGTCAAATGTTAGCCTAGTCTGATGTAAAAGAACAACTTTTTGTAGATTATGGACCAATCCTAAAATAGTAAAAATTATGAGTGAAGCTAATAACAGTGTATTAAAAATATCAGCTGTTCCATCGTCATGTGCACTTAACGGACTGTATAGAACAGCTAATTTCTTTTCGCTATCTTTTCGGCTTCTTTAATCTGAACACCAAAAATTGCATTTTCTTTTTCATTTTTTTTTAATGAAAACTTCTTTAGGTACATTTGGCAGTTTTAAGGATGGGAAACAGGAATTTGAATTTGAATTTGATGAAGTTTTCACTTCTGTCGTGTGGTCACACACTTTTTTCCACAGAAAAGAGAAGTAAATAGAATGGAAATGAGAAGGCAAATTTGTTACCAGGCATATGACTGAACCTTGATTGAACATTGGCCCCGGGTATGTCCTAAAACTGCGACCAGGACCACCGGAGGATGGGCAGCAGCATCCTATTAGTACACGGTGAACGTACTGCGATCCCCAAGCCACCTGCCAAGCGTGGGGATTATGGCAACACCCCTCTCTAAGAGGGAGGCCTTTGTCCAGCAGTGGACGTTAAAAGGCTGCTGATGTGATGTGATGTGGCAAACTCCGCATCACAGTTGCTAACTGATTTCGAACCACAGCTGGCAACAACAAATTTCTTACATTGCCTTGACAGCCGTTCTAATTAAAACATGCGCTTTGCTTTTTCCCTTTCTTTTTTTTTGCACAAAACATTAGATTAGGAGACTTATATAAGTCTCCATATGGAGAATCTTAAACATTATTTTAAAATGTGTGGTACTGATGAGTTGTAAAAAGTGATGCTACAGTAAACAAAATGACAGGACAGAACTACAAACTCACGAACACAAAACACTCAACACAACTACTACTACTACTCAGAACTACTCTTTAATGTATGGTAGTCAACTGGTCATCACTGGTACTGATTTGCGAACGATAGGGACCGTTCGCCAACAAAGGAAGTTCGGATTAGAGGTGTTTGGCTCAGTGCATATAACCGAGGCTCTGCTGTATGTCAGTCACCACTAGTTACCAGTCCCTTGACCGTCACTGAACGACTATTTATTTGGTGCCGTCACCACTAGTTAATTCTAATGTAATGTTAGTTTGGGTATTAACCGCCAGCTCGCCTGATGTTAAGCGATGGTGCGGTCTAAGATGGAGCATGCTTGTAAAGAAACTGATTCAATCGTGATTTGAAAACATCCAGATTGTAATTATTCATATTATTTTAAGATTTGCGCAGCGGTAGCGGTTGAGTGGTAGCATGTGCGCTATACAGCACCAGGATCGAACTCTGCCCTTTACCAATGAATTATTATTTAGTACTTAAATAAATTATGTGCAGGAAAACAGTCAGGAAACTGGTATGGTTAAGAACCTCAAAAAGTTCAAAGACATGACACATTCAACAATATGCACCAGGCATGGCGGATTATGTGGCCTATCCTGTCTCTCTCTCTATGATAATGATAATACTTGATGATCACTACCTTGAGAAGTGTTGGCCTGCAGCTGCCTGCGCAGATGCGGGGGGATGTAGCGGCCAGCACTCTTAGGAGCCTGAGGCTGCAAGTCCAGACCAGCAAGCTAGAAACAACCGGAAATCCTTAGTTAATAACACAACAAAATATAAACTAAGTCTAAACTAATTGCTTGTATTTGTTCATACAGGGTTACTAAACAAAATACGTCCCATACACCAACGGTGGTATTGAGCCGAAAGGAGGTCTTACTTGTGTACCGAAAGGAGGTCATTATACTAATCATTATGAACAAGTTGTACTTTGTTACCAATGCTGAAGCCACAAAAAATCAGCAGTGCTATGGAAACATGTCATTCACTGTAAGAAACAACTGTTTTTTTTTGTTAGAACACCGTTCTGTGTAACCCTATTTAGCCACCAAAGGTGTCAACATCTCATAGATATTGTTTAAAACACCACAGATGTCGAAGCAGTGAATGTTATGGTGAGCAGAGGAAAATTTCAAGGTTGTATCAGAGTTAGGTAAAACTATGTACTAATAATTGCAGGCATGCAACACAAGTTTTGTGCAAATCAGTGCCATTCAACTAAAGCAAATTAGGAATGTGAGCATAGCTATACAACCGTGACCAAGCTTTCTTTACACCTAGGAACTCTATAAGAGTGTATATATTTGGAGTGTATAAGAAATGATTGGTCTAGATAAGAACTGCCAACCATCTGATCACACTAGAGACTGTGACCTAAATGAAATATCTAGTTCTTTCAATGAGAGCGATACATATTTCCTCCCGCCATGACACGCAAATATAACGTGACAATGACCTCGGCCACAAGAGGCTCGGAAAAGTACTGCTACGACAGAAAGCATGAAAGGCTAAATGCACATGGCTAGTTTCTAGAAATCAATGAAATAGACACCCTAGAAGTGGGAATCTAGTCGCCATGTTGGTTATTCAGAGACACGTAAAATCATTGCGATTCATAAATTCGCTCAATTCTAAAAACATATGAACATATTATGAATTAAATTCCCATTTAGTTAACGGGCCGAATCTTCGGGTACCATGTAATATGTATAGAATGCAATGCAAGGGCAGAAAAATCAATACAAAGTGCATGTTCTACATGAGGTACTGACCTGCTGCTCTAGACCTGTTCCATTTTGGTTGGTAACATTACTCATATTACTACCAAGCGGTACGTTTTTTTGGGAACTTTGCTCCAAAAATATTATACAAACACAGTCTACAATGAATTTTGCACTATCACAAATTCACAAAATCACATGAAAAGCCTTCAATTTTACTCTCCGAAATCACTTTTCATTCGTAGTTTTTTGTTCACTGATTGATTATTTTGTGTCTCGCTCACTCTTTCGCTCTACTCATTCGAGTGTTACTAGTACCATTACGTAAATGTTGCTTCAATTTTGTCAGTATTACAAATAATGGGACAACTTTCACGAGCGAAATGAACAATTTATGATTGCAGAACACTATTTTCTCTTTAGCTTGTTTGATTATGACTAAACTCATTGTATTTGCCCACAAACACTTACGACAGATTCTTAAATTATCTCAAAAAATTACCCTAGGTTATAGGATAGCTTCAATAAGCTGGCAACATTAATTGTCTATGGGCAAACGTTGAGCTGCTTTATCTTAAATGTACTTCCGGCTGTCTAGTACTCAAAATTTTCCTAGATGGCGCTGAATACTACTTTATGAGTTGTCAAAACTTTAATTGCCAGTGTAAAATAAAGACGAAACCTTTTTCACACCCACATCTTTTCCACATTCGAGTTCGTCCATTTAATACACCAAAAAAACAATAATACTCGAAAAAGTTTAGGCGCCAACGTGGAAATAAACATGACGGCTCGTTGATTTTTTTTTTTTTTTATAATGCGGATTTGTGCTCGTGAACAAGCTCGAGTGTGGAAAAATATATAACGAGGTGATACATGTCTTTTGGTGTTGTTTTCTCCTTAGAAGCCTCCTGTAAAATCTCCACCACTTTACTGTGGCATGAGTTTGACTTGACTGCGACTTACTTTGCTTGACTCTGACTGTGATTATGATTAGTAATAGGTAAACTTGTATAATATTACGACTGAAGGGCTATGAATCCATGTTCATGAAAAAAAATAACAAAAAAAAACATCGACCATTAAAAAATTAAAAATTGACACTCTATGTAATCTGTGGTCAAGAAATGTTGGTTTTTCCCCTTTAATCTTTATAATAATAGATTTATTTGTATAATTTGTTGATTTTAAATATAAATCCTCAAAGAGAGGTAAATAGTAGACAATCAACAGTGATCTGTGATTTTAAATCCTGAAGGGCTGAAGGTTACCAAAATAAATAAATAGGTAAGAATATAATCATATTACTATGTATTTAGGTATACCTAGTACAAGTTAGCCAAGCTATGTAAGTACTTAGTTGTTTTTATGGCGAGACCGTCCAAAAACTAAAAGGAAAGGCTGGAAGAAATAATACTATTACTACCTTTTATTGCATTAGTCACGAAAGAAATTGCCCGTACAAACTACACTCCTATCATATTATTTGTTTTGACTCCAATTTCTAAGTGAACTTGAACGTTTGGCTTGTGGCATGATAATTTAATCTTAGCAAGCTGACATTAACATTGATAATTTTATTATTTTACACGTATTTTATAAATAATGAGTAGGTCATCATCAGCAACATGTCAGTCATAGGACGTCCTCTACTGGACATAGGCCTCCCCCACCCCATCGATCTCCAAAAGGTTGGATGCAAGCCGGTTGGAAGCGGCTTGCATCCAGCATTTCCCTGCGGTTTCTTTTATGTTGTCTGTCATCCTTGTGGGTAAACATCCTACGCTGCATGGGCTTACCGGTCTGTGGTCTCCATTCAAAAACATTTCGGCCCTATCGGCCATCTGTTCTGCGAGCCATGTGCCCTGCCCACTGCCACTTGAACTTGCTAATCCAATGGGCTATATCGGTAACTTTCGTTTGTCTACAGATCTCCTCATTTCCGATTAGAGCTAGTTATATACTAGGTACTCACACACATTATTTTCTTTTTCTTTTTATGTATCTAGTAGGTACCTATAATTTTATTTATGTACTTTCTACCTACATGAAATGGGTAGGTACAAGTTCAAAGTAATATAATAATATATAGAAGTATTAATGTGAAAGGTGAAAGAAAGACCTATTTAACCAAGTTAAGGTCGGTTCATACTAGACTGGACGGAGCAAATACAAAAATAATATAATTATTTTTACATTATTTATTATTAGTTCTTAGTGAAAATGTCTACTGGCTTTATATTATTGTTTGAAAGATACAGCTGATAAAAGGTGGGATAGAAGGACAGACAGACAGTGCAGGTCCAGTAAAAGGGTCCCGTTTTTTCCCTTTAGGTACGGAACCCCAAAAAATCAATGCGCTCGCGTCGCGCCGAGTTGGCCGTCTTTGCAAAAATATGAAAGTCCCCGCATACTCCATATAGTGATTTTATTTTTGATTTGGTATTTTTTTGAAGCCTTACTTTCATATTTTCCAATGTATATTGTTGAACCGAAAAGCCTTTTAAAAAAAAAAAATTATAGGCTTGCGCTTGACCGCCAACTTGTCTGATGTTAAGCGATGATGCGGTCTATGGTGGAGCACGCTTGCCTAGAAGAAACCGATTCACTCGTGATTTGAAGACACCCAGATTGTAACTATCGGGGAACACCCATTCAGGCAGCGCATTGCACTGACTAGCAGTTCGGACAATAAAAGTGGAATCAAAGCGTTTCGTACGGGTTTTCGGAATACCAACCATAAAGCGGTGTCGTTTTGGTTGGGTTGAGTGTCTTTATTTCGCTGTGTAAAAATTAATGTTAGTCACGGTCTCGACTTTCATGTAGGTACCTCCGTCGTTTCAGGATGCATAGTCCACCAGATCCGCGGCAGCGCCAGCCACCCCCGCCGCCCCGCGAGCGGCAGCCGCCGCCCGAGCCGCGCCACGCCGACGCCACGCCCGCGCCGCCGCCCCGCGAACGGCAGGCGCCCCCCGAGCCGCGCCACGCTAACGCCACGCCCGCGCCGCCGCCCCGCGAGCGCCACGCTCCGCCGCCGCCACGCGAGAGGCAACCGCCACCGCCACCGCGGCAAAGACAAGCGCCACCGCCGCCAAAGGAAAGACAGCCACCTCCACCACCAAAATATGACTGATTCAACTCAATTTTAGACTATCACGCTTGTTCACTAAAGTTATATGATTATTTACGTGATATTTACCGTGGTAAGGTTGTGGCTAGTAAAGGAAACGATTGAGATATCGAAATGCCAGAATTTCAATCGAGGTGATGGTTTTCAACTCGCCAGTGCGTGGAATCCAGTATTAAGTTGTTTTAAAAATAAAAGTCCGCGTTCAAAATGTGTTCATAATACTATATGCAGTGATACAGTGAGTGTGTTTTGTCGGGACTTAGGTTCGAGTTCGAGTTCCAGTGATAACCGTAGCAAAAGATTAAGAAAGAGGGTAGATCGTTATGTCTGCACCTAACTTTTTAACTGTTCGACCAACCACCCGCATTCTTCCCGTGAATATAGTGCATGTAACTGCGCCGAAATATCGGGAGCTCATTCCACAACCTTACCACGGTAAATATCCCGTAAATAATCATATAACTATAATGACTGATTAAATTTTGCATGTAGGTACGCGCGCGTGTTCATCACTTTTAAGGAAACTGGGAAATTGGAAAAATAACAACATTATCGTGGTATAAATGGGATGGTTTTCGAATGTCCATATTATACACATTATGCGATCACGAAATAATATTACCAGGCCCTTTTTAGATATTTTTTATTAAAAAATAAATTTGTTTGCTCAATACAGTCGATACTACAATCGAAGTATCACCAATAGCTACAATCTGGATGTCTTCAATGTACGAGTGAATAGTTTTCTTCTAGGCAAGCATGCTTCTTCGTAGACCGCATCATCGCTTATCATCAGGCAAGTTAGCGGCCAAACGCAAGCCTATTGTTTAAAAAAAAACTAATAAACTCGCGCGCGCACCTGCTAAGTAGGTATTTTAAGGTAGACTGCTGGAAACAGACTGCTAATTTGATTAGAATAATCTTCGAATGAAATGCTTTTTTATATATTTTTATAAATTTTTAACTGTATTTAAGATCAACAGCACAAAAATATACACTTTAATTTTAATTAATTATTATAAAGTACAGCCATTAACGTCTATAATAATGGTAGTAACAATGTCGTGGAAAATCACTACTAAAAACATATATTGGAAACTAAGCGCTAAAGAGCTAAGCTTCATTAAGTATATAAAAAAAGGTTAGTAACAAAATTAAGCACATTTATATTCATATAAAACAAATACATACTAGTAGAATTTATTTAGTTTTTGGTTGGTATCAAATATGTGCAGCTAATATAAATTTTTCCAATGCCATCGCTCAAAATCGGCAATAGAAAAGATCGCAAGAAAACCAGTATACCCAAGAAGCTCAAAAGATTAATGACACCAGCCAGAATAGTGCTTTGTTTTGTACTAGGTTCATAATATTGAAAATGCCCTAGTATGGGTTTAATATGGGAACTGTGGATACAGTTAAATATAATAGTTACCTTTAACAAGGATTTGTAATTAATATTCATATAGCGGTGTATCTCTAGACGTAGGACATATTCGAGGATATTGCCTGCATCATTATAAACAACTTTTACTAACCAACACAGAAAAGCTAAAAACTGTTAGATGTACAGTAGCATGCATACATACATTAGCTGTGGTAGCCTATTTGGGAGACTAGAAAGCGTGAGGTCGCGGGTTGAAATCCCGGGCCCTAACCAATGAGCTCTTTGGAGTTTATGTACGGATTTGCATACCACTCGTTTTTCGATGAAGGAAAACATTGTGAGCAACATGCATACCTACCTACGTAGGGAGAAAAAATTTAATGACTTACGTGAATCCACCAACTCTCAACTTAGCCAGAGTGGTGGATATGGCCCAATCGCCCTTTCGGGAATAGGCCTAAGTTCAGCAGTGGACAGTTAAAAGGCTGATTATGCTATACATACAAACAAACATTTCGTTGAGTTATGGAACAACTGTTTTTCTTTACGGTGTTTCAGGGTTGGTCCCATAGTAAAAGTTGTGTTAAATAATATTTTACACAACTTTTACTATGGGATTATATACTATATATACTATGGCATATATTATAATTATAATGATCGTTGAATGTGCCCGTCGTGTAGAGATGCACCAGGTATAAAGAGGTATTTATAAAACCTACACAAAAATAAGAAAAAAGTCTTTAATCAAAGTTTAAGTTCTATCATTTCATATGATTATGTCAAGATTATGAACGTAAGAGAGAAAATAAATATTTTTACAGTGTTATTAATGTCTTATTAAAAAAAAAACAACCTCGGCCCTGATCCTGATTCTCTGACTTACATAAGATGCCTTGCCATAAACACGGCACGCGTTAACATCAAAATTTGATTGAAAATTGACTCTGTGAAAATTGACGCCTTTTGGCTTAGTATATTCTGTGTAATGGGTTAGGGCTTCATTGTCTGGAGAATCAAACCGTTTTTCTGGTAATAGGTAGGTATGTTATAAATGCGTAAACACCAAAATATCTCCAACTATAAACATTTATTGCACTAAATTGAAGCATAGGTCAAAACTTGTTCTTCAGCATTTATTGGATGTCATAGTCATCGAACCACACAAGTCTGCAAGTCCCAGAGATGTCTAGCTGAAGTCCTTCAGGGCATGGTCTATCCTCGTAGAACTGCGGGGAGTCTTCGCCGATCGCCGTCTTGATGACTAGGGCGTTCTCCATTTCAACTTGCTTATCTTCTCGGGTTATCAGCGACTGATTTGACGTCGCTAGTAGACAAACTAGAAACGCAGCAATGAACCCGATTCTACACATTTTTCACTATTCAGATTTAAATTTGTTTGGATGGATAGGCTTGTTTTTACCACCAGTGAGTTATGGACACTGATTTGCATACAGATGCGCGAATAACGTTGATTAGGAACTTCCTTTGCCCACGCTCGTGCTACTACAATAAACCCTGAACAAGTGCGAGCCGGGGTCACGAACCGAGGGTTCCGCATCAAAAAATGTGATAATTTTAATATTTAAGTTCATAAGCTTCAGCGCGTCTCCGACTCGCAGTTGGCCGATGTTTATTATTTGTTCTTTTTTTATAGTGTGTACCTACCATAATCTTGCCAAGTGGACGCTTGAGCGTTTTTACACTAGCCAGCCCTCTGGTGTTACAAGTACCTATCCATAGGCGATGGTGACTACTTACCATCAGGCGGCTCGTCTGCTTGTTTGTCACCTATGTCATAAAAAAAGAGCAAAGACAAAACTACGTCCAAAAATACGTTAGTTATTTTTTTATAGGGCACCTCTTTATTTTATTCTTATAATAATTTACCATATTCTGTGACAATTTCAACTAGCAATGTGTTAAATAAAATCTAGAACAGACAGACACGCAGACGTGCAGGCTTAGTAATAGGGTCCCGTGGACACTTTTCCGTACGGAACCCTAAAAATTATTGATAATACGGGTGAGATAAGAGATGATTTGGATCCTACGCTTTCTGCCTATAACGCATCATCTACATAATACAGGGTTACACACAGTGACCGCGAATGGAGTTTACTTATTCGATCGCGCTACTATTTGTATGAAAAAAGATTAGTTCCATCTACATGCGCTAGATGGAGCTGTTTTTATTTCATACAAATCAGAAGAGACGAGTAAGTAAACGCAATTGGAAAAACTCGCGCTAGGCACGGCGTATTAAATTGGGTATTGGTACCTATGTAGTAAGTACGATATGTAGTGGGCATGCGATACTGTGACTAGTCGTGGATAAGCAAACTAGGTAACCCTGTAACCTGAAAACTATTTTTTTTATCTTTAACTAATTCGGTTGGTCGGACAACCAAACTACGACTTTGTATCTGCAAAATCTAATTTCCTATGTTATTGGACGGCCAAAAAGCGACATCGTTTCATGGTGGACATCGCAAAAATCCGAACGAAGCGCTTCGATACCACTATCATAACGCTAAACTGTGGAAAATGCTATGTACCTACCTACGAGTACCCACTCAAAACAAACTTCAACAAGAAAACTTCTTTAGAAGTAACAGACGATCGTCGTGTCTCAGAAAAAGTAAATGGAAGTGTTATTTATACGTACCTACAGTTTCCCCTTTAGCTCTTACATAGGTATCTCTTGGTCATCCTTGGCTGTCCGTTTGATCCTCTCGTTTGCACTTGTGTGCCGCTCAATATTGAAGTGTGCGGTTGTAGAACTAGTAATAATTATGTCAGAGTGTGCAATGCGCGTTTACCTAGCCCCATAAATTTTTTGCAGTCTTCGGTGCTAGCTCGAATTGACAAATCCATTATCAAAGTCGTAAGTAAAGTAATTTTTTACAACGTGTGACAGAATTAAAGGTGTAATAATATATCATCATTTCAGCCGTAGGACGTCCACAGCTGGACATAGGCCTCCCTCATCCATCTCCAAAAGAGCCGGTTGGATGCGGCCTGCATCCAGCGTTTCCCAGCGGTCTCTTTTAGGTCGTCTGACCATCTTGTGAGTGGACGTCCTACGCTGGGCTTACCGTTCCGTAGCCTCCATTCGAGAACCTTTCGGCCCCATTGGCCATCAGCTGTAGGTATTACGTGCTAGGTATATGCCCTGCCCACTGCCACTTCAACTTGGTAATCCGATGACGCTACCTTTCGTTCGTCTACGGATCTCCGCCTATTTCTGATTCGATCTCGTAGACTCTACGATCTCTACGTCGTAGAGAAACCCCAATAATAATAGATACCTATATAGGTACCTACCTACCCTTAAAAGGATACAACTTAAGTTCGAAAAACTTGCTACTTAATTGGATATAAAAAATGGATCACGTGTCGGTATTGTATAAAGACTTACATAATATAATAACATAATACAAATAATAAGCCTTTATTACTGTTTTTATCATATTTACAATATATGGGTATTAAATTACTGACTGTCGGTTTTTCTGGCAACAGCTTGTCCTTCGACAAAGGCCTCCTCCAAAGACTTCCACCTATCTCTGTCTCTTGCACTTCTGATCCATTCTGGACCGGCAACTCTTTTGAGGTCATCTTCCTAACGTTTCATTTGTCTGACTTTACTTCTTTTGCTATCTCTGGGGTATGAAGACTACACGCCATAAAATCCAATAAGTTATACCTAGGTAGTTAAAATGTTTTGATTGAATATTTTGCCCATAAAGAAAAGAGGCGTCTAGTCAGTCTTATAAATAAAATAACAATAATTATATTTACTGCATAAATACAAATTTAATAATAACTTCAGTCCATTAATCAAAACAGTCATAGTAAACTAGTTCCTCGGAATGAGGGGTGCAATGAATTTCCAAGTATCGAGTTGGTCGAGCACAGGGTTCAGGACGGTGGTGACGACGGAGCCAGCGAGCAAGGAGATAGCGCCTTGGAACCTGTTGATATAATCGAGAAGAACCTCCTCGACCATAGCGTTCACGATCGCGTCGATTTCGCCGCCTCCGATCACGCCCGTTAGCTCAGACTGGAACAAAATTTTTTACACATCATCCTATATGTCCAATGTCCATCATAGGAAGGGGGACATCCTAATGTTGCCTGGAAGAGATCGCTCTTAGCGATAAGGTGGCCGATTGTTGCACTAGTTTTATCGTGTGTTGGTATGTAATTTGCGGTGTAACCAATAGAGTTTATCTATCTATCTGTCAGCCAGTAAAAGTCCACTGCTGAACAAAATCCTCCCTCTTTGAGAGGGTGTTTTTATGTTATTTTCTTATTATTTAAACTAACTCTTGCGATTTCCATCCCCAGGCGGGCGGAGAGCCCCTTATACCAAATTTGACGGTTTTAAATCAATTTTTTCAGTTAAATTACAATATTTGAGCTGGAAAAAAATACATGTCACAGATACATCTGTGTTAGAGTCTGTGATTTGGTTCAAAACACGATAGAATAAAATTTCCTCGATCAAAAAATCTGAAACAAAGTCGATTCAGTTTATTTTTTTCTTTTTATGCTCTAAAGCTCGTAACAACCTGGAAATTGCATGTACTGAAAGGCAATTTTACCCAAAAAAAAAAAATATTTGGGTAGAATTTTGATAATGAATAGTTTAGTTTTTAGTGAAATTAAAAGCGTAAATAGGTCGCGAGAATTTTGGCGCGCCGCGTTCAGTACCGCGCCAGGCGTCATCGAGGTCGGACCTATGCTCGTTTTTGTCGTTGCACTCCCCCCGCGGGCGTCCTGACTCTAGCGTGGCAAAATACATCGTCGCTATAACTTGGCGGGGGCTGAGGGAGCGTTTTGTTGCTTACGCGACTCGGATAGCCGGCCGTTAAAGGCAATAAGCCAGGGGTCGAGGTCTCATTTAACCCCATGGAAACGGGGTACGCGGTGTCGCCACAACATTGTACCTATTATTGTTAGAAAATATATACCTTAAGGACAGGAATACTGAAGGACGGATTTTCCACTCTGTCGATCAAGATAGAATTTCCATCATCCGATTGCTTCAAATGCAGTTTAGCTAGAAAACTGAACCCTTCTGCGATGAACCTGAAAAACATGTCGTTTTCCTTACATCAATGTCATCATTACATATTTTAACTCCAAAAATACGTAGTGAGCAAGTTTGAAGGTATAAAATAAACCAGCCAAGTGCGAGTTGGGCTCGCGCACTGAGGATTCCGTACCACTACAAAATACAATAATTATCAATTAAAAAAAAATGGCCGACTTACGGCCTACCAAAATAGCGTCACATAGTAAATTTTTTGCAAGTGACGCTCGATATAACTTTTAATGAACAGAAATTTGTCAGCGACTAGCACTTGGCTATTATTTATTATTCGTTGTTATATCGTACTTTAGAGTGTGTACTATAATCATGCCTAGTTTGACGCTTGTACGTATTACCGTTTATTACAAAAATACGTTAAAAAAATACCTACTTTTGTTGTAGTGTGGGACCCTTTAGTTTTTTACTTTTTGACTTATATTAATTGTTAGTTAATCCGCCGTTACATATTCTGTGAAAATATAAACCAGCTATCTATTAAATACGGTTCGAAAGGTAGAACAGACAGACAGACATCATAGGCTAGGCTTAGTACGTAATAACATAGGTAATAGGGTCGTTTTTACCCTTTGGGCACGGAACTCAAAAAAATCACTGAGAATAAAAAAAAAAATTAGAATGCGCGATGGCGGAGGAGATAAAAAACGATTTATTCGAGTTTTCGTCTAATTGGTTTCATCCTCTAAAATATCAATATGAAAATTGCTACCTATACAGTATTTGCAATTATTCTAAAGATAATGTGCCCAATCGGTTTTTTTTATTCTCAATCAGTGATTTTTACCTTCAATAAAAAATACCGGACAAGTTTGAGAAGCACTCGCTCCCTGAGGGTTCCGTACAAAACATACCTAGTAAGTATGTACGTTTTTTACCTCAGAATAAATATATCTTTTTTCTTGAAACTATTTTGAATACCTACAAATCTCTTTGGTGAAAATCATTAGCCACCTATGTGTAGATCTATTTTTAAATATTTTAGAAATTATCTGCCATACCTATAGTTACCTACTTATTGGTTTCATGAATTAAGGGTCCTATCCAAGTCCTATACATTTTTTGCTAAAAAAGTTTAAAAGACGAACTTTAAAAAACTTATCCTACTTTCTTACAACTGACCACTGATCAAACATCATTTATATATGAGCTCTCTTTTCCGTCGTCATGTTTTTATTTTTAGTATAAAATTATGGTTTGTTACCTGGCTTCACCCTTTCCGTAGAGAGGCACAGCAGTAAAGAGGTCACCGATCAAATCGTAACTCCCTGAAACAGAGAAGATCAACAGATTGTTTAGCTTTGCCAGTTATTCAACCGTCAAGCAGAAGTCTGTAAACTTTACTGTGTTTCAGATTGAAGAGCAATTAGGTACTGGGGCTTTGCGGACAACTGCTATTGCGGCACCAAACTAACGTTAAATCCGCTCAGTTGGATTAAGCGAAGGAGCCCAGATACTGTTTGCGGTCGCGTGATTTTCCAACTGAGCGGATTTAACGTTAGTTTGGTGCCGCAATAGCAGTTGTCCGTAAGGCACCTGGGCATAAAGAGATACATCATCTGATATCTTAGGGTGTTCTTATGTCTAAATTCTGTTCTAAGTGGTTCTAAGTTCTGGATGGCACAAGCACAGAAAAAAGAAGGGTAACGAATTCATCATAGTATATATAGGTCGATGGGTACTAAACGATTTCTTTTTTCTGTGGGCACAAGCGAGACGCTTACCATCAGGCGAGTGACTTGCTCATCTCGTCACTCAGTGATGTAAAAAAGAAGGCCAGAAATTAAAAAGAATTAAGAGATAAATCAAAGATGTCATATTATACTACGTATATCTTTTATCAATGAGATAAATACTGTACATCACCTGTACATACACAAAAACATAAATCGATCATGTTCAACACAGATATATCTATGATGTTCAAAACCACTTTTACTTATTTTCTTCTTTCCTCTTTAGAGAAGTTTGGCGTCGTACATCTTTTGCATTTGCAAGTGTCATTATAAGAAACTTTTTCAAACTTTATAATTATAAAATAATTATCGTCAAACAAGTTATAGTCAGAGTCAAGCAAAGTAAGTCCCTGTCAAATCCAAGTCACGCTGAAGTAAAATGGTAGAGAGTTTACTACAATGAAGTTTTGGAAACATCGCGAAAATAAATTATGTTTCACCTCGTTATAAATATCATACTCGAGCACGTTTATATTACACAAAACATTAAAAATAACACAAGTTTAGAAAAATACTACAACGAGTACCTAAACCTAGAATCTGGCTAATGAAAGTAGAGACTGAAATAGCGCGGCAAATTTAAAAATATCAGCATTGAAACCCAAAAAAAAAATGTATTAAATGCCTGGAATAATCTCACTTGATACTTGTAAGTTATATTTTATTTATTAATTTTGGGGGTGCAATGCGGATTTTTTTAAATTTGGCGGGCGTTTTTATTCTCTACTTTCATTAGCCAGATACTATTTAGGTACCTACTTGTTTTTTCACGTAGCGCTGTTTTTTTTAATACAAAACAAATATACTTACCAGCTCTGATATCAATGGTAGGGACAGATATGACGAGGTCGAAGGTCATGTCGCGAAGGTTCAAGTTGGCGGTGTTGTCTACGAACGAACCAATACCGCTTACTCGAATGTTGTTCAGCTCGAGGTCTAGGCTGAAAAAGGAAACTTTCTTAGAATAATAAGGAAACTTGTTAAGACATAATAGATACGTATCATATTTCAAACAAATTTTGAATTTCGAAACTGTTTAATTAGATGCGTGTTTTATGTAGTGAAAATTCGTGGGTAACTTAGCTCACAGGTACCCAAGTATTTAAAGCAAAAGAAAACTCAGGTTCTTTTTTGATCTATTAGTGTCAAACGTCTACCGATTTGTAGTTTTCTTTTCAGGGGCCGGCCCATTGGGCCGTACCGATTCTTCAGGTAACTACGAAAAATCACGCGTACGTGAAATTCGGTATGCGGTCGCTAAATCTTTCGCAGCCACCTAAATTGAATCGCTTAGAACAGGCAGTGCCGGTTTTAGCACTACCAGCGCCCTGGGCGAGATTTCTACGACGCCGAAAAAGGCAAAAAATAGTTTTTTTTTAAAATGCATGGCGTATATATGGCTACGCCTGCTACGCCCCTATATATCTGGCGCCCTGGGCGGTCGCCTAACCAGGCCCTACCCTAACGCCGGTACTGGCGGTATATCCGTAAGGCCCCAGGTTATGGCACAGAAGACAATAGGTTTCGGTCCGGTCCCAAGAGATTCAGAGATGGATCGCATCTTAGTATGTAGGTATAATATTGGCAAACAAGCTGACGGACTGCCGGATGGTAAACAGTCACTGTTGCCTATGGATACTACTAAGTACCACCTATACCATCCTATATCCTCCAAAGCTTACTGACGAGTGTAGGTAAGTAGGTACCTACTTGATAAGCCCAGCAGGGACGGTAAGGTGGAAGTGATCTAACTCCAGAGGGTCCAGCGGTGGTATGCCAAAAATGTCAGATCCATTGTTGATGACACGGCGAAGGTATGCGATTAGCTGACGAACCAGCGCGTTAACGAGGATGTTACGGCTTTCAGGAGTATCGTATTGCGAGAAATCTGGAACAGGAATATTTACTTGTTAACGGCTGGCTATCCGAGTCGCGTAGGCAACTAAACGCTCCCTCAGCCCCCGCTAAGTTATAGCGACGATGTATTTTGCCACGCTAGAGTCAGGACGCCCGCGGGGGGAGTGCAACGACAAAAACGAGCATAGGTCCGACCTCGATGACGCTTGGCGCGGTACTGAACGCGGCGCGCCAAAATTCTCGCGACCTTTTTACGCTTTTAATTTCACTAAAAAACGACACTATTCACTATCAAAAATCTATCCAAATATTTTTTTTTTTATAAAATTGCCTTTCAGTACATGCAATTACCAGATTGTTACGAGCTTTCATTAGAGCCTAAAATAAAGAAAATAAGTCGACTTTGTTTCAGATTTTTTTTTGATCGAGGAATGTTTATTCTATCGTGTTTTGAACCAAATCATAAACTCTAACACAGATGTATCTTGTGACATGTATTTTTTTCCAGCTCAAATATTGTAATTTAACTGAATAAAATTGATTTTAAACCGTCAAATTTGGTATAAGAGGCTCTTAAGGCCTGGTAGGTCGTATTGGTTATGGTGCATTTTCTAGGTCTACGCCTCCGTTGCTCTCTCAATTGAGCTACAGTCAAATTTAAATGGACTCTTTTGCGAGCAGTTTGCGCACACTTCGGTGCTGTGCAAGTCGCAACGTCGGATGCGGATTGCGGAGCGTGATGCTGTCTTTTTGCACTACTTTTTTGTACATTTGTAACAATGGTAATTTCTTTGAATAATCAATTAAATAAATAAAGATAATTTTGTTTTATATAATTTTATGTATTTTATGTGGTGGTACGGAACTCTCATTGCGCGAGCTCGGTTCGCACTTGGCCGGTTTATTTACATATTGAGGTTTCAGAATGGTGTACTGAATATGAATTGATGTATGGTATGTATGTACCTATGTAGGTAGGTAGGTAGATTATGTCCATCATCGAACCAAACACTGTAGATAGATACTATATGTTTATCTATGATACTATCTACTTATCTTTTGTGGTTTTACGCGTGAACTTGTTGTTCTTATAGATGTTTGATAACGATAATAGGAAAATAACTAATTAATTTGATAGAGTTGGCAAGTGCCAAGTGTTGGTAATTAGTAGGTAGGTAATTACATACTAACATGAAATGTAACGTAGTGTATTAAATAAATAAATAAAAAATCGGTATCTACTTATAATTACCTATAAATAGAGGTATTTTTTTGAGTAATTAGGTCTACTAAGATCTATTCTTCCGCCCTCCGACTATCTCTATGTAGAGTAGTTTGTGGTAGGTTTAGATATCGTGAATCTAATAGGGTAACAAAATAAAAAAGCTATGCTTTTCAGGTTTTAGTGGGTCTTTGTAAAATTTAGCCGATAAGGGGCCGTCCATTAATTTATTACTTGAGGTGATTTTGGTGATTTTTGTCCGCCCTCACCCCCCTTGGTGAGATATCGTGAGATTTGTTTCGATCCCCTCCCCCACCTCTTAATCTCACGTGAGATTTTTCAAAATACTTATTTTTAGTGTAAATACAAACTGTAAATACGTTGTGTAGAATTTAGCCATATTTTATTGGAGAAACATGTTTTACTTAATCTAACCCAGTTTTCACACAATTTTACATTGTTCCTGGCGAAAAAAAAAACGTGATATTTGTCTCGATCCTCCATCTCCTCACCCAATCTCACGTGGGGACGTGAGATTGGGTGAGATTCGGCTCGACTCCTCCAAACATCTAACGTAATTAATGGACGCCCCCTAATGATTTCCACTCACCCAGTTGAAGAGGTTCAACTTGTCTGACTTTGGGAGCCGCTGCCGCGACAGCGAACACCATCAATACAAGTAACAATTTCATTCTGAAAATCACAACATAAGTATCATTAAAAATCATTATGGCTGATCATGATTTTAATGTTCGCAGAGATACAAATCAAAACTACTCATCGTTAGTGACGGAAGCATTGACGGAAATAATAATTACAGATCACCATCATCATTAGATGATATAGGTACATAATTTGTATGTTTTTTCTTTCCATGTAAGTACACGAAAAACAATTGTACAGGGTTTCACGGAACGGTATAGTACCTACACCTAATCCACTCTTATTGTGCTAACTGCTAGTCTCTGGAATAATGCCCTACCTGAATGGGTGTTGCCCGATAGTTGTAATCTGGATGTCTTCAAATCGCGAGAGAATCAGTTTCTTCTAGGCAACAGTGATCCATCTCTATCTCTATGTCTGTCTCGCGTCTGTCTGTCTGTATGTCTGTATGGCCGCTAACTCCTCCTAAACCACGCAACGGATTTTGATGCGGTTTTCACCATCAGTTAGATACATTTTCACGGAAGGTTTATATATGTAACTAGCGATCCGCCCCGGCTTCGCACGTAAATTACACCCGTGCGAAGCCGGGTGGGCGGGTCGCTAGTCATAGTACAAAATAAATAGTTGGTGATCATCGTAGACCGCATCAGGCGAGGTGGTGGTCAAACGCAAGCCTATTATTGTTATTATTATTTATAATATACAGGGTTACGCACATACCCTGTACTAAGCCGAAAGGAAGTCATTGTACTCATCATTATGAACACCTTTTACTATGGGATCAAACCTGAAATCACGGGAAAAAAACTACTTGTCCATACTTTTTTCGAGTGCCAATGACCGTTTTCTATGGAACAGCTGATTTTTTCGTGATTTCAGGAGTGGTCCCATAGTAAATTGTTCATAATGATGAGTAAAATGACCTCCTTTCGGCTTAGTACAGGGAATGTGCGTAACCCTGTATATTATTAAAAAAACTTCCTAGAATTAAGTACTGTTCTAAGGGTCTATGGGCAGTCTAACTGTATTTGTAGTGTTAGTTTTAGGTTGTATTTTGTTTAGTTAATAAAGGCACTTTCCCCGTCAAATTTGTGTTCTAATCCGAATGTGCGAACAATTTTTACAGAAGAACGAGGCAAGATACCTATTTACCAAAAATATTAGCTGTTCAGTAAGAATTCCTTTTTTAATAACAGTTATTTTTATTCGCTATAATTATCAGGACTATTTCCATAGTAAAGTGGGTCGTGATATGAACACGACCTCCATTAGGCTTAGTGCCATGTATCGTTCTATATAACTGTAACCCTGTATACGAATAATTTTGTTCATAATATTGATTTCATTGGCAACACCAATATGTTTGTTCGAGTTTACTAATTTTGAAGTCTGTTTTAGGGTTCCGTACCCAAGGGGTAAAAATGGGACCCTATTACTTAAGCCTACTTTGTCTATCTGTCCGTCCGTCTGTTTGTCTGTCTGTATTTTTCGAACCGTAATAGATAGCCAGTTGAAATTTTCACAGAATATGTGACGTTACAGCGGTTTAACTAAATAATAATAAAAAAGACAAAAAGTAAAAACGAAAAGGGGGCCCATACAACCAACGTATTTTTTTTAAACGTATTTTTGTATTAGCTGTAATGTAAAAACAGGAATACGCACAAGCGTCAATCTTGACATGATTATAGTACACACTCTAAAGTATAACAACAAACAATAAATAATGGCTAAGTGCGAGTTGGTGACAAATTTGTGTTCATTACCAAGTTATAATTGTTATACACGAGCGCATGTAGCAAAGTAATTAACTGCGTAGTAATTGCTTCGACAATTTGGGACGGCGTTATAATAACTGGTAATTCTGTTACTTGGACAACTTTATTATATTTTGTGGTGGTACGGAACCCTCAGTGCGCAAGCCCGACTCGCACTTGGCTGGTTTATTTAAATTGATAATTATTGTCACATCACACCGCTTACCTGGTAGCTATTATTATGTTTCACTGTTCACAAGCTACTGTGTATTTTCTGCAAAATTAAACCCATTATAAAAATATTAATCACAGCAATCAGCACTGATTTCATAGACCGCCGATCAATCAACATAATATTGTTGATAATTCTTATCCCAAGATCCTTAATGAGGCTTCATATCTTTATATTTTTTATCATAGAAAAACACCTAGGCTCACACTACTGGGGCCTTACGGATACATGCGATTCTGTTTAGGTGATGAGAAAGTTGCACGACCGCAAACCGCAGGCAGTAATTTAGTTGGAAATAAAAATATTTTGATTTATTTTGATTTTGTCGAGTGTCAATTACCGTTTTCTATAGAACAGCTGATATTTTTTTCGCGATTTCAGGGTTGGCCCCATAGTAAAAGTTGTTCACAATGATGAGTTCAATTACTTACCTTCTTTTGGCTTCGAGAGTGTTCCTCTTACACCCCGTATAGGTTAGGGTACTTAGGTATCTAAATAAGTAATAGGTAAAAGAATGTATTAGGGTAGTACCTACCTTAACCTAACCGTAGTTTCCTAGTCAGATAATGGTCTAATTTGACTCAAATGATTTAATGTTAGGAAATTCCTGTATTATTGTAATTTGTCTAAATATATTAATAAATAACGAAAAAAGGTTCTGGAGTGGATACCACGAACCGGAAGATGCCGCGTAGGTATATGGACCGACGACATCGTGAGAGTCGCGGGTATCCAGTGGATGCAGATGGCAGGCTGTCGCTCAGTGTGGAGTTAAAAACAGAAGGCCTATGTTCAGCAATGGACGTCTTCGTTCTTGAGTGTCTGATGATGGCTGTGATGAAATTAAAATTAATTTCATGAAAGACTACTAGGGTAGGTGGAGTCTAGATATCTAGGCGCCAGACTAGATACAGACTTCATTTGCAAATAATAGCATCGGATTCAGACTGCAGCGAATTTAACTTTGTAATCTACTCGAATTGCAATCCTCTTCTCCCACAAAGCACTGTCTAGGTCCCTTGTATAGATTGCTTGTTATAAAACCCAAAGTTGTAATTGAATTAATTTTCCCATGTGTAACCATGATGGAGCCTTGACACAATTCGGAAGATAAAACGGATTAAATGCATATCACTGAGTACATCGACCGCTTCAGTACCAAGCGACGTCTGGTGTTGCTAGTACACCGTTCATTTATTGAACCAACGCAAATATTAGGAAATTATCATGAGAAACAACCGACAGGAGTCATACCTGATACTTATTTGCCTAAAGGTATTATCACCATACCCATATCATCACACAGAGTACTTTTCTTTGGAGTGCGCAAATTTTGCATACTTACCTCAAGCTTATTGAAAATGAAAAGGCCCGATATCTTTGTATCACAGTTTTTGGAATAAAATTGCCAAAATAACTTCATCTGAAACGCGTCCGCGCCGCACTGCGCATCCCGTGCGTCCGCTTACTTACCCTCCTCTATCTATCAGTTACCGGACCTTCAATGTCTTCTGTGCTTGTACTTTTATCTATTGAGTAACCTGACTCATAATTATTTTACTTAAACATAAAAATTAACTAGGTGTTCGTGAAATATGTTCCAATAACTATATACTATAACAATATTGTATCATCTGTAAGCAAACTTTTTTTTATGCCTTAACTGCATTTTAGCGCTAATGGGGCATTTGCGCTAAAATCCATTATCTCCAACTTTTTCATTCCCTTTAAATCATTATCTTTACCTTTCATTATCTCTAACCTTTTCTGGGATCCCTTGATGAGGGTTTTATCCGGACCTCCCTATATTATGCTTTTACCTACATTTTTCCCATACATTGCTTTCGGCCCCCTCAATACTTCTGGGAGATCCCGGGATCCCCAACCAATTACATCTAGGTACAAACACACAAACAACATTTATATAACACACATTAACTACAACATGCTACAACACACATCACATGTAACAACAAGTCATACTTATTATATAATTTTGTTAATAAAGTAAATACCAAAATTTAGAGAAAACTTTTTTCTAAATATAGGTAGTTAAATAAAATTTTGAAAGTACGTAGTATTGATGTTATTTAGCACTTTATGATATAACAAGTTTAGTCCACTAAGCAGGAAAATTGTTGAGCCTAGCAACACTCCGCTCTTATATAGGCACTCCTAGAGTTACGATTTTATTTATTAGGCCATTGTGGCGTGCGACATTGCATAATGTATTGCCATAATGGTAAGGCGAGACATGCGATTGTGTTCACTGAAAAAGGCATCCTAATTTATGGTTCAGATGTTTCACAACCTAGGAGAGTAGGAGACTTGGTGAGTCACTGATGACAGATTGCCAGTGATTTCATTTAGGCTGCAAAGACTTTATGACCGTACTATCTGCCCCGTGATTTTATATACCCGCGTGGACAACCCTACAAAAACCGTTATTTTTTTGAGATGAAAAGTATCCTATGTTATTTTCCGGTCTCTCAACTATCTCCATTCAAAAACCACGTCCATCTTTTTTTCAGTCCATTGCTCAGTAGCTGCGCGAAAGAAAAACTAACCAACAATCACACTAATAATATTCGCAAATTTCGCATTAATAGTTTTAGTGTGGTACAGCCTCCTGAAAAAAATGTTTCAGTCATTCTAGGTGAAAGGATAAGTAATTTGTAGGTATAGCCGTATTATTTGTAGGTATTTATAGGCATACTTAACGGGGGGTTATACCTAATTTGACGGGTTATTAATCATTTTTAAATAGTTAAATAACAATATTTGAGCCGGAAAAAAATACATGTCAAAGATGCATCTATGTTTGACTTTATGATTTGGTTCAAAACACGATAGAATAAACTTTCCTCGATCAAAAAAAATAACGAAACAAAGTCTATTTAGTAGAATTGACGTTTTTTTTTCCCGTTTTTTGCTCTAATAAAAGCTCGTAACAGCCTGGAAATTGCATGTACTGAAAGGTAATTATATTCAACACTCTTTCATTTGGATAGATTTTTGATAGTTTGTTCGTTAGTTTTTTAATGAAATTAAAAACGTAAAAAGGTCGCGTAAATTAGCGCGCGCACTGCGCTCAGACCCGCGCCAGGCGTCAATGAGGTCGGACCTGTGTTGGTTTTGTCGTTGCGCTCCCCCCGCTATCTGTTCGCAATGGGAAGTAATAGCCAGAAAAAGAAATCTTCGAAATTGAATATGAGGACACGATTGAAATAAATTTGGTAAGTGAGATTTTATTCCCTATGCAAGTATAAATTTTTGTAAACTACCTAGGAATTTAATAAGTAGGTATTAGTATTCGTTGCGTTATTGTACTAACTGGAGTTATTGTGTATCAATCAGTTATTTATTTATTTGCGTGGAAGGTACCTATTATAAAACATATTAGGTACGTACATAGAAGGTACTTCCTAGGCACCACTTTACAGTAGGTAGGTAGGTAGGTTTGCAAGTAGGTAGGTGCCTAAAGATGCTTGCAGATGATGCGTAGTACAAGTAACAAGTAGCAACTGCAAGCGCCTTGAGTATATGTGTAGGTAGGTGTTGATTAGTAAACAGTAAGAGCTACGTAAATATATTATGCCTAGTGATTAGTCAGTCATAGCGTCTGACTGAGTCGGCGTGGAGCGGTGCGGAGATTTACAGTCAGATAGGTACATGCCGCGGCTGTCTATAATGTACAAGATGATATTTACCGACACGATATTCTGCGGCATGATAATGTACAGCATGATAATTGGTGTACATGTACACTAATTATCATGCTGTACAAATCATGTCGTAAAATACTGGTCGTCAATTATCGGCTCGTGTCTATTAAGTACGGCAAGGAATGCACAGCCTGGATTGTACAGGCAATAATCTATGTACGTGGGAAAAGTCCACGTTTTATCGGGCTGTACATTATCATGTCATGCAATACGGGCCGTGTTTTGACGAAACGGGCCGAAAATTTACGACCGATAATGTACAACATGATAAAAGGTGACATCGCCCGTATTAGTTACATGTACATGGAATATCATGGTGTACATTATCGCTTGTGCATTATTGGGCTGATCTGATAATGTACGGCATGATATTGCACGGCACGATATTGTACAACATGATATTCCATATACATGTACACCAATGGGTGTCTATAATGTACAACATGATATTTGCCGACACGATATGGTTCGGCATTATAATGTACAGCATGATAATTGGTGTACATGTACATCGAATATCATGCAATACAATCCATGTCGTACAATACTGGCCGTCAACTATCGGCCCGTGTCTGTGAAGTACGGCAAAAAAAGCACAGCCAAGATTTTACAGCCAATAATCCATGTGTTAGAAAAAAGTCCACGTTTTATCGGGCTGTACATTATTATGCCGTACATTATCATGTCGTGCAATACGGGGCGTGTTTTGACGAAACGGGCCGAAAATTTACGACCGATAATGTACAACATGATAAAAAGTGACCTCGCCCGTATTAGGTACATGTACATGTACATGGTCCGGTTCGTGGTCTCCACTCCAGAACCTTTCTTCCCCATCGGTTATCGGTTCTTCGAGCGATGTGGCCTGCCCATTGCCACTTCAACTTGCAAATTTTAACAGCTATGTCGGTGACTCTGGTTCTTTGGCGAATATCCACGTTTCGGATTTTATCGCGCAAAGAAACTCCGAGCATAGCTCTCTTGTAACGTTCCATGATCGTTACCTACTCCCAAATTCATGGCAAATGGCACATACGCTAGAAGCCAAACTTAACGAATAAAAAAGGTCACTACTATGACATAAACATTGTTGACAAAATGAAGGTGATTGACGTAATGTCAGTCAGTTTCATTCCGCTATGCAAAATCAGCATTGTTCTAAAAACTACAGTTTTAAAGATTCGGGTATATAAATATCGTATTCTTTCTAGAAGGAATACGATATATATAGGACCCGAAATAAAAACTGGGTCATACGCGCAGATGTACTCCAGTGAAAAAGTCGCTCACATCTTTAAACTATTACAACCAACTTGTTAGCCCGTCTTCATCGGGTAAGTTATTCGTGAGATGCCTTTTAAATGTGTTAATTGTGAAATCTGTCTCGACAAATAATGCTAATCGTTATTTGTCAATTGAATTATCATCAGGCCACCTGTGTTCTAAAACGCAGTGCAAGTGCGTTTCATATCCGTACTATCTGCGGATGTGGACGCGCGCCGTACTTACATTCTAATATAATTGTGTTCTAAGCTCTTAAAGCATTCTGTAATCTTGGATCCTTCCGATCAAAAACTGTGTTTTAACGCCGGTACCACGTCATGTGAGGCGGGGCCTAGTCCGATCTGCCGTTATCTTCGGGATCTCACACGACGTGGCCGAGCGGCTCTTCAGTACTGATCCTCATGCGTAGTTTCTTCGACGCATTTCAGGCTCCTACCCTCTACGCCAATTCTCCGACCACGTACGAGTCGCCACGCTGTCGTGACGCTACGTCTACTTCCCTTCTACTACGTCGGTCGTACTCCGGCCACGCACAAACTTCAGGAACTACTACGCGCAGACCGCACTCCGGTCACGCCTGAAAAAGCTCACGAAGCCGTCTCGTCGCTGCGCTGCCCTGCTGACATCCTACGTGCCACGAGCCGCGTCGAGCCACGTGGCGATCGGCGCCCCAGCTCTTCAAGCTAAGTCTCAAAACAAGGGACCAACACGTTTTTTTATCGCCATCACCTTCCGAGTTCACACGACCCTCAGTCTCCTGTAAATTCATTCTTGCTTGATTAAATCTTAACTTATACTATCTTAAACTCTTTCTTTTGAAACTCCTACCCACTGCTAGGTAGAACTTCACCAAGCTTCACTTGGTGAACGTTTCACTCTCCAGTGCCCGCTGTGTGACTCTGAGTTTTTCCAAAAGGCCAACAGTTAAGGACCACGTCTCAGTACCATATGTCATCACTGGTAAACAGATAAACAGATAAACAATTTTATTGATAACAGTGTGAATAATTATAAGTCAGTCAAGAATTTCATTTTAAAAATAATCATAATAATCAATAATTTACAAATAATTAATTAATTCATAAATTAGATATATAAAGATTTAAGAAAGATTTAATTAAATTACATTGCGTCCGTAGTTATTTAAATAACATTTCTTTTCACTTTTAAAAAAGTCGTCAACCGTGTAAAAAGTTCTTTCAACGAGCCAGTTTTTTAATTTAGTTTTAAATATATTGTCACTGGCGGCACTCGTGATATCTTTAGGCAAACAGTTATAAATGGCAACACACACTGATCAAAGACCTTCGTCTTGAGGCACTGTGGTATCTTGGACGAGAAGATGTCACGCAATTTCCCGAACGCTGCCCATCCGAGTAGGATTCTTCGGGCGACCTCTTTGCCTAAGTTGGACTTACCTTACTGAACAATCTGTCCACGAACCAGAAGACGCAGCATAGGGAGGCCTCCCACTAGATGGACCGACGACATTGTGAGAGTCGCGGGCATCCAGTGGATGCAAAAGGCACTCTGTCGTTCAGAGTGAGGTTAAAGGGGGAGGCCTATGTTCAGCAGTGGACGTCTTCTGGCTGATGATGATGATGCATGTACATGGAATATCGTGGTGTACATGTACATGGAATATCATGGTGTACATTATCGCTTGTGCATTATTGGGCTGATCAAATAATGTACGGCATGATATTGCACGGCACGATATTGTACAACATGATATTCCATGTATATGTAGGATGTCTATAATGTACAACATGATATTTGCCGACACGATATTGTACGGCATGATAATGTACAGCATGATAATTGGTGTACATGTACATCGAATATCATGCTGTACGATCCATGTCGTACAATACTGGCTGTCAATTATCGGCCCGTGTCTATAAAGTACGGCAAAAAATGCACAGCCAGGATTTTACAGCCAATAATCCATGTACTAGAAAAAAGTCCACATGATAAAAGGTGGCATCTTCCTATTGGCTAATTTTGCTGAAATGTCTGCTCTTATTGGCTGTTGAGTCTATGCCGTCTGTCGATTCCATGCTTCGTTTGAACAAGATAGTGTAAGATAGTCACAGATAAAAAAATATGAGAACCATTAAAACTTTTTGGTGGTGAGGCAGAGAGAGGGGTACAACTATGTTAGATCTGTCACTCATTTCGAACCTAACCAACTCAAGTCTGACTTCAGGTGGGCTCCCGCCAGAAGCTCTTGCGGTCGTCCCTGAGTGTCACTCAGGACTTCCCTTGAGCTTCTGGCTCCCGCGCTTTTTATATACACTCTGGGGGTAGGAATCACAAGACTAGGTGGAGTCGGGGTGCTCTGTGTCGGTTCTGTGACCCATTTCGAACCTAATATACTCAAGTCGGGGTGCTCTGGGTGGTCACTAATTTGTACCTAATACACTCGACGTGGAATGTCCACATCTAAACGAAGCTTCGGTTTTGAATTTTTATGGTCATTAATTATCATGCTGTCCAAAATCGTTGTGTACATTATTAAACAGAGTCAATAATGTACGGCACGATATTGTACGGCATAATAATGCACAGCATGATAATTGGTGTACATGTACATGGAATATCATGTTGTACAATATCGTGCCGTGCAATATCATGCCGTACATTATCAGATCAGCCCAATAATGCACAAGCGATAATGTACACCATGATATTCCATGTACATGAATCAGAATCAGAATAATTTATTGACATATTGAAACTAACATTAGTTATACCTATTCTAGAATAAATAATAATAATAAATACGCAGGGGCGGCTTTATGGCGAGCCGTCGGTGAGTGGCGACACCGCGCACCCCGATTCCATGGGTCAGTTCGAGTAAAATGTTTACGTCATTTGATAAATTTTACCGTATAATCACTCATAATTTATAGTTTTCGAGGCGAGATTGCACTTTATTAACACATTTTACTTGTTTTTGTCAAAGATAAATACTGTTTTCTAATTAATTTGTAAAATTAAAACGAGAGCGTTATGAATCGTGTTTACGCTCCTACCCACAACAAACCTATGACACCACATGTACACCATGATATTCCATGTACATGTACATGTAGCTAATACGGGCGATGTCACCTTTTATCATGTTGTACATTATCGGTCGTAAATTATCGGCCCGTTTCGTCAAAACACGGCCCGTATTGCACGACATGATAATGTACGGCATAATACATCATCATCGGCATAATACAGCCCGATAAAACGTGGACTTCTTTCTAGTACATGGATTACTGGCTGTACAATCCTGGCTGTGAATTTTTTGCCGTACTTTATAGACACTGGCCGATAATTGACGGCCAGTATTGTACGACACGGATCGTACAGCATGATATTCGATGTACATGTACACCAATTATCATGCTGTACATTATCATGCCGTACAATATTGTGTCGGCAAATATCATGTTGTACATTATAGACACCCCAATATCGTGCCGTACATTAGTGACTCTGTTTAATAATGTACACCCCGATTTTGTACAGCATGATAATTGGTGACCATAAAAATTCAAAACTGAAGCTTCGTTTAGATGTGGACATTCCACGTACATTGCGTACGTGTCGTACATTATCTGTGTCGTACATTATTTCCTCCCTACAAAACGACAAAATTATAGGTAAATGTTATGAACGCGAAGTTGGACTATGGATGCGATTCGACGCGTCACCTGAACGCAGCCCTGCGCGAGTTTGCGATCTAGCCCGCCGCGGGGCTCGTGATTTTTGCGCGGCATAATACATCGTCGCTCTATCTTGGCGGGGGCTGAGGAAGCATTTTGTTACCTACGCTACTAGGATAGTGGGCCGTTAAGTGTGATACGTACCTATTTGTTGACCACATTCCCCGGAGAATTCAAATATGGCATAAAAACCTGCCACTTCTATAAAACCATCTTCATCATCAGCCCCGAGTGATCCATTGCTGGGTCACCCTTGCCCCCCTTTGGGTCTCCATTTGTTTATGCCACTCGCCCCGGTCTCTCGCTAGTCGCATCCACTCGTTTCCAACAGTTCTTTTGATGTCGTCGGTCCACCTCATCCTCGGTTGGCCCGGGTTCCTATCCACACCTATTGCTTCACACTTATAGCTCTCCAATAGGATTCCTTCTGTAGGGGTTGCCATGAAACACACACTAAGACAAGGACAATTAACCTAATCCAGAGCAGATATTTAAAATCATAATTCAAACATCTGCCCGGCCAAGAATTGAATGTCCTGGGTTCCTGATCATGAAGTACGACGTGCTACCGAAAAGCCAAACTGATCGTCCAATAAAAGGGAACCTCTCATCCAACCACATAATCCCGTGGAGAACGAAATCGCAACGTCTCTCACGTTGTTGGTCGTGAGACCCGAAACACGCCCTGTGCTTCGGATCTAGAACTATAGTGCGTTCCTCTGAGATTCCGGGGGCCTCTGTCAGCCACCGGGGCACAAAATCAAAACAATTTCGGATATTTCAATATCATCATCATCATCATCATCATCATCATTTCAGCTATCATGTTCCCACTGTTAGGAATCAGGCCTTTCCTCACAGAGAGATGATGATCCACTATGGTCAAGTGCATGTTGGGGAATGTCGTATGTCTTTGAAATTTAGAGGTTTTAGGACATACCGGTTTCCTCACGGTGTTTTCTTTCACCGTTTTTGAGCGAGGGCATCGAAACTGCACAAACTTATTTAGGCACTAAGTCATTGTTGCAGGGTCGAGGTACGAACCGGGTGCCGTCAGATGGTAAAGCGCACATAATATATTATGCTACCGCTCGGCCACCGTCGCTATGTCAACATACTCCTTTATAATGTCCAAGATTTATTATTCCTCAATATTAGTTCTGAGGCATGTGATGCCAGATGTCAGAACCTCAGCAAATGACCTCGTCATGCTCGTAACGAAACAAATGGCGTGACGAGTTGAAAGCCCGACCGAGTCGTAAATCAATTAATAACCTATATTTTGACTGAAATTCATCGGATACCTAAATAAATGGGAGTTTGAAACTCATGCTTGAGATGTCTTATTAATGGGTCAGCGACTGATCTTCCAAATGGAGCATGACGGAAGGAAGAGCTAGTTTTAAATTGATTGACATCTTTATAAGTCTTAAGATATGACCCTAGGTCACCACACCATAGATGACATTCGTCACGTCTTCGAGGTTCGAGGTTAATCAAGCAAATATTTTGTAGGTAGGTATCATTATTGCATTCATACTCATAATATTTTTTTTATTTTTTTTATTAATTTTATAATTTATTAAATAATTTGACTTACACATAATAATATTACTAAAATATAATTTTTATATAAGTTTATATACATTGGCGTAGAAAGTGTACTGGAGAAGTTTGACTTGTAACTAAATAAATAAGTAGTCAAACGCTGGTCAAATTATCATCAACTATCCTTTAAAATGAAAACCTGGCTAGATATTTTCGGTAGTATAGAAGCCCTGATTTTAAGTTCTTTAGGTATACCTATGCCTAAGGAATAAACTTCTGTATAAGCGCTACTAGGTACCTAAGTCATCATCATCATCATCTATAAGATGTCATATCAGAAGCAAAATAATGTCTTCTTTTCATTCCGTCATTTTTTCATATTTTTTTAGTGTTGCATGTCGTTATTTAATTACTTACTTTGTTTCTGTCATATAAAATTGTATGTCAACTCTAAAATTTAGTCCAGTAAGGTAGATGTCCCGTCCCGTTCCCCGTTACAAAATATTTTCGTTTTTAATTTTTACCAGACTATCCACACTGTACTCGTATAGAGAGAATATGAGTACCTACCTACCTATATATGTATATATCCACGTCTTGCCAACCTTTTGGCATTGCTATTACCGTCAGGGCTGCGAATTACCTCGCCCTTCAGTACAGTTTTCATTCGTTTACACACCTGTCAGTCAGTTGCTATTTACTGAAACAAACTTTGTGTTTTAAAATGTAACTCTTGTTTATACAGAAAGTTTACTGGACGCCGTAATCAACTGATGCGTCCGTTAAACAAAGTTTAAAATAGTTTATTCACAGGCAAGCTTATTCTGCCGGGTTCCTTGTTTTCTGAGAGGTAGGTACAATCTAGATCTATTCAAGGTCAAATTGAATAGGTCCTTGTATCTTCTGAATCTGCGTGCTCCATCTTCGACCACATCATCGCTTACCAATAGGTAATCAAAATGAAATATTTAAAAAAAAATAACTTTTCGATGATAGACAATGGCCACAGAGACTGGTAGGTACATAGGATTTGAATCTATACTTACTTTAGTATCTACCTATGTAGATTTCCATACATAAATCTAGCTAACTCCCTATGAGATAGATCATAGCATCTCTCTCTACATAGTATAAATTAAAGTCGTTTTCCGTGTCTGTCTGTATGGCCGCTAACTCCTCCTAAACCACGCAACGGATTTTGATGCAGTTTTCACCATCAGTTAGGTAGATTTTCACGGAAGGCTTATATATATAACTAGCGACCCACCCCAGCTTCGCACGTAAACTACACCCGTGCGTAGCCGGGCGGGCGGGTCGCTAGTAGACAATATAATATGACATCCTTGCCTTGACACATAGGGCCTAGTCCATTCAGAGTTCAGAGAGTATCATCTTCATCATTTTTATACCACGGAACGCCTGCTGCAGAGTGGGCCTCTTTTCTTATACGCCACTGGTCCCGTCCACGGGCCTTACGGACAACAGCTAATTGCGACACCTAATCCGCTCAGTTGGAAAATCACGCGACCGCAAACCGTATCTGGGCGCTATAAGGTTCACGTTCGAGTGATTTTCCAACTGAACGGATTAGGTGCCGCAATTAGCTGTTGTCCGTAAGGCCCCAGGGCCCCGATTCTAATAAAGAATTGTTTCAATTTTATTTTTTAAATAATTGCCTCAAAATTGTCAGTTTTTTTATACTAAGTTATAGTATTAGGCGGTTGTATTTTTCTAGTATAAAAAAAATTAAAATTGACAGTTTTGAGGCAGTTATTAAAAAAATTAAATTGAAACAATTACAATTTAAAATCAATTTAGTAGAATCGGGCGCCCGGTCCTACACCAATCTTATTTTAATTGGATAAAA
The DNA here is from genome assembly GCA_932305915.1 of Agriopis marginaria. Lineage (NCBI taxonomy): Eukaryota > Metazoa > Arthropoda > Insecta > Lepidoptera > Geometridae > Agriopis > Agriopis marginaria. The sequence continues at coordinate 11,244,298 of OW029918.1, forward strand.
TATAGTATGCCATGGATTGGAAGATATCACTGACCAGCAGTAGACAGAGACAGGCTGCTTATGATGATTGCCTTGCTAGTAAATTTATGTACTTAGGTACTAACGATCTATTACTATAGGTAGGTACCTACTACGTATAAGTAAGGTACCAACCTAATTACAGGGCTACACGGAACGGTGGTAATAAGCCGAAAGAAGATTATACTCATCATGACCATCTTTTACAATGGGATAAAGGGCAGAAATCGTAAACAAAAATATCAAGTGATCCATACATTTTGTTGAGTGTAAATGATAGTTTTTTTTTATCGACCAGCAGTTTTTTTCAAGGGAGCAACTCTGAAATCGCGAAAAAAAAACAACAAAAAAACAGCAAAATGTTTGGAATAGTTTTATGCGATTTCAGGGTTGGTTCTTTATAGTACCCATCATTATGAACAACTTACTAGAAGTTGTTCATAATGATGGGTACTATAAAGACCCCTTTTGGCTTAGTACACCCTTTCCGTGTATCCCTGTAGACACCCTAGTAGTTTTGAACCGTTCGTCTATTGAATAGGTGCCTACTATTTATTCTTTGGTGCGGACTTCATCTCGTTCAGTAGCCGGTGACCTGTATCAATAGCACAACCGAAATTTTAAACGTGAAAAAAGAAGAAAAAAAATACATGCTCCACACGAAATTAATAATAAGTGAATTAAATAGTTTATAGTTTACCTCAAAAGTCGAACTGGCCATCACGAATAGAACACAATAGAGGAAAAAAAGAAAAAAAAAGGCGCTAATAAAAAAAATGAAATAAAGGTGTCTTTGTCCTATATCTTCCTAAAAATGTGCATGTGCGTTATTTTTTTTGAATAGTTATTTGAGTTTTGAATTAACTCCGGCAAAAAATTTGGAAATGTGGCGAACAGTGTCATTGACAATACTTTTTTCATATATTGTAGTGAGGAATGTCACAACGGCACCTGCGTATCATCACGGTAAGTAAAAAAAGTTAAATATACGTACATTATAGTAATTAGGTATGTACATAAAACAATTTCTTAGGAAAAAAAATATTAAAATAAATTTTAAAAACGTTACATTTACTATGTTAAAATTCCAACTGGCCATCTATTACCGTTCGAATTTTTGAATGATACAGCCGGTAGCTAGGTAGGACTAGGAGGAGGTAGTAGAGGTAGGAGGTAGTAATTGGACGGACGGACGGAAGGACGGACAGATACCGTAAGCTTAGAAATAGGGTCCCGTTTTTACCTTTTGGGTACGTAACTCTAAAAACTGAATTGAGAACCCCTCCTTTATTGAAGTCTGCGATCTCTGGCCACGCCAGGAAAACAGTCATGAAATTTTCCTCAAGCCCGTAGGAAGTTGCCTGCCTAATTTTGAAAGAATGTTAATAATTTTCCCTACCTTTCTATATAAGAACTTAGATCAACTATACATATACCTATAGTAATTCTAAGTATAAGAATAACAAGGTACGTTAATACCTAGGATACCAAAGGCTGATTTAATTTTTGTTTGCGTTTACGGTTTGTCTTGGGTCATTACTATTTTTACCACGGAATAGGGGTGAAATTTTACTAACGAGTATTTTTGGTGTCATTTGGTTATTTGTATCTATTATTGTGTATTTTGGCAAATATTTTCGAATAAACGTTTTTTTACCTATTTTATTATACATTTATAAAAAAAACAACTATACATATTTTCTATCTATATAATACGTTTTTATAAATAGGTACACTGCCCACTTTATTTTCAGAGCCGGAACATTTTTTAAGAGTGCAGTTATTGAAGCTCGCACCGGGCGCATATCTATACTAATATTATAAAGAGGAAAGATTTGATTGTTTGTTTGTATGTTTGCATTGAATAAGCTCCGAAACTACTGAACCGATTTAAAAATTCTTTCACTGACGGGAAGTTACACTATCCCCGGGTGACATAGGCTATAAATCTATACCCGTTCGAAGCTGGGGCGGACCGCTAGTATAGGTATAAAAGGTCATAGTTACGTAACGGCACTGCGTATATGAGGCACTAAGTACCTACTTTATAGTGTTTCAGCGTAAAAGCGTAGGTTGCTGGAAGGTCGCAAGTTTGGATATTAGTGACACTTAGACGTGTTTTTTAGGTCGAAGGTAGCAAGCACTTTATATACCAACATGCCTACCTAAGATACATACCTTTAGGTAAGATACCTACCTTTACGTAGGTATCTTCTCAGCCGTACATAATCAACACATTCGCCAATAATTTTCAGCAACTAGTTGTGTTAATTGACCTACATACTGCCATCAGTTTTATGACTTTGTAATTACGTGTCTGCGTAAAGTGGCAGTTTGTTGGAACTTACTGCATTGCACTGAATTTCAACAACTCGCTGATTCTAAATTCAAATCATATTGATGATTTGAATTTAGAATTAGCCACCTCAACTATAAATTTTGTATTATTTTTACCTTATAAGAACATGATAGAACTTAGGTATTCAAAAGCCGAACTGGCCATCACGAATAGAACACAATAGAGAAAAAAAAAGAAAACAAAGGCGTGATCAAAAAATTAGTGCGTGGAGTCCCTCCGCGCGCAAGAAGTTATACTTCAACAAGGAACCCTAAAATTATAACTAGGGCAAAAATATCAACAATTTAAAAACATGCTTTTCTCGAGATTCGAACCTAGCTCCTTAGGCTTCTCAATCCATTAGCGACACCATTACCTACACTACCGAATCTGCTAGTCGCAGCGCGAAAAAAGGATACGCATTTCGCAACCATACGAGATACAAAAATTCCCCCTCCATGGTAGCGTTAAACGTTTAACGCAACCTTGTTGTATAACTTCAAAAAGGAAATAAAGGTGTCTTCGTCGTAGGCGTGCTTGAATGCCGAGCGTAATGTCTATTCGTGCGTTATGTTCTTGTAATTTTTCTGTCTATTCTTATTATAACTCCTAAGCGAAAAAACACTGCTTTATCCCCTTGGTTGTAATAATCATAACAACCGACTTTAAAGGTAGTTCAATAAATGGGATTCAACCTATAATTTTCCACCGTTGAATATAATTTTCTTAAAATTTAAACATGACCAACGTTCGAGATATAGGTAGGTATAGGTACCTATTCAATAAAAATAGATGAGTTCGGATCTAATATAGAAACACTCCTTTTTAAAATTTCGTTTAATATATACCTAATTTACCCGCCTTCGTTAGCGTTGAAGTTTGGGTACGTAGACATTGCTGACCACTGTGCCACAGTCTATAATAGCTATGCGCTATGATTATCTGGAAGAGATTGCTCTCTTCCTTAGATCAGGCAAACAAGGGAGATATGACAAAGTGGCGTGGCGTGGGTGCGAACGCTCCATACCAGCCGTTTTTAGCATGTAGAATAGTAAGTTCATTGCAGGTGTCACTGCAAGTTTCTTAATGCGCATGAGAAATGAGTAGTTAAGTGAGCCGTACCTACTTATAGTGTATACCCTCTGCAGCTCTCTCGCTCGCACATTTTCACATTATTGAAGATATAAAATCAATGAGTGTGAATTTCCAAAAAGTAACAAAATCATGTCTTGGTGTCTATCGTAACGGTTTAGCGGTATATATATAAAAAAAAAGAACATTAACACGGAAACATTTGAACACGAACGATAATTGCACTAAGGTAAGTATATCTCCCTTGTTAGTCTGATCTGACAGTAGGTTCGATTGACGGATGAAGCAGTGGACGTCTTCTGGCTGATGATGATAATGATGATTGAACTCGTTTAGTCTGCTTGAAATTGAGTTTATTAACGTTACGAATTCTCTAAAAGAGTTAAAAGTGTTGATTCTTTATCAATTAGTTCTTGCAGATTGTAAAAGTTTATATACCTACCTATTGAGGAAAGTTCTTGGGAATTTTGTTTACCTAGGCATGGCTTTGTTCCAATACAAAGTAAAAAAACACAGTAAATGTAGGTACTATACTTTTTTTTTCTGTGGTCAGCCCGAGGCCCTGCATACGCAATCAGCAACCCTGAGCCCCGGAAGCCGTACCTGGAGGTCCGAAACGCGACGTACCACGGCAGCGGGCCGCGGGAGGAGGCGCGCGCAATGTGTTCAGTGAAGACGCAGGAAGTGAACGCGACGGCGAATGCCACCATCACTAGGCGACTGCATGGAGTTGTCACATCTAGTGAGTTATACATTTCATGCCCAAATATTCAAGAATAATTAAGAATATAGTAGACAAGGGATAAGTAAATAAGGAAATAAGTAGTTGTAACAAGGGAGCAAAATAATATTTTTACGGTGAGGGCGCTTTTTTTAATCCAGAGCGAAGTGAGGGATTCTAGAGTAGAATCCTGAACGTAGCGAGGAATTCAAAGTACGTCGACGAGCCAAACAAATATTTTTCATCCCATCTATTCGAAAAGGACGACTTGGTTCGCCTTTAAGTGCACCCAAAGGTGGTGTTTTCTATAAGAAACTTTTAGCGGGCAGTAATGAGTTTTGAATGCTCTTTATAAGTGCGCCGCAATTAACTTTGCGGCGCTCTTTATGAATTTGGAACATGTTAGTGTTCAGCGCCAAAGATATCGAACGCAAATATTGTTTGAATAAAGACTGGCTGGTACGACGGCCCATAGTCGCACCGCCAGTTGAATAAAAAAAAAAGAAATCAAATTAAAAACGCGCGAACTACAGCCACGTTTTCGTAAATTTTCACAGATTGTTAGAAATTCATGGTTTTGTGTAACAATAAATTTTCATAATTGCGTAAATGTCTCAAATGTAAATATAAGTTTTTAGTTGTTTTTTTATTAGATTATTACCTACTATTTAATTTCAATTTAGTTGTTACTCTATGTTTTAGTAAATAATAATATTACAATAAAATATGAGGCGCCTTTTATTTTCTCATAGTGGGTGATGAAAAGTAGAGTGTATCACTCGGGCACAGTATTTGTAGTTTTTTTGACGATTTTTTTTATGTACAATGACAAGTGGTTATCTTTGCTTATGTATAGGTAACTATAAGGAATTCGGGTCTATTTTTTGTTACAGGTTAAGTTAAATTATGTAGCATCAGTAGCATCATTGAAAGATTTCTGTAGAATAAAACAAAAACAATTGCCAATTCCCAAATTCCTAATCAATAAATACACTATACACCTATTTCTTTTTTCATCAAAGAAAGTTTTAAAGCAAGATGGTGCAAATGTTCGTATCAGAAGCGAAATGAGGTCGGAACCATTTGAGTCTCAGTAAAGGTTTATCAACAGGGGAACTCCACTCATCCATCCAGCGGCTGGAACTGATAATCTTCGGGCAGATGCAGCAGCTGTGGCAGAGTTTAGACGCGTTGCGCGCGCAACTGTCCGGCGACCGCGCTACTTTCCCCGACCGCCGCTCGATGCAGCTCTTCAGATATAAACCTGGAGCCAACTAACAGCCTGGAACTATACTAAACGCATTACCATCTGAGTCGTTAGGTCATAAATCATTGCTCATCTCATCTCGCTCGCACCCACATGTCATATCTGTCTATCTCGCTCGCACTTACAGGTCTTATTGTATGACGTTTATTGCTCGACGACTCAGTTGGTAACGCGGTTATTATAGTGATTTTTAGACCACAATAATTACTATTACTAAGCACTACCACTTGAACTAAGCAAAACGTTGAAGACGATGCGTATTGCGTAGGAGCTACTTGCAACTCGTACTTACGCATCGTCTGCAAGCGCCTTGAGTTCCAGTTATACAACAATAAAAACTAGATCAAAAGTAAGATAGTACATATAGATCGATGATCAAAAATTTATTATAAATAATGTACATTCAACATCTGTATTTTCCTTCCATCAAATAAACATACTTGTTTTAAAATAAAATGTTCTACTAAGTTTGAATTTTCGCGAATTTAAGAAAATTACCTACTATATAAGCCCATTTGTACCTAGTTCTCATCATCATCAGCCCGGAGTGACCCATTGCTGGGTATAGACCTCCCTTTGTTTATGCTACTCTCCTCGGTGTCGCTAGTCACCACTCGTTTCCGAAAGTTCCCTTGATGTCATCAGTTCACCTCTTTCTGTAGTTCTCACTTCTATGAACTTTGTTTGTCCTTCAAAAATGTTTCGGTAATTGATCTTTAAGACCATGAACGATTAGTTAATTATTATCAATAACATTGGATACAGCGTCGTATATTCATAATTTTACTGATTTCTAATCATAAAGATCGTATGTAAAGATTACGCTTACCAAAGATAATAAACACGCTCTATAGATACTGTTTATCATACATTTAATATGAAGTTTGTTAAAATTAAACGCAAACATTAATAAAGTTCAATTTATTAACAATTAGTAACTGAATAACATCAGTAGCGTTACATAGTCAAATTCTCACTTCTATTTTGTTACTTACAGAATTTGACTAAGTAATAACAATAAACAAATACCTTCGTTAGTTATAATAGTTAAGTTAATGTTAACTTACATCTAAATGACGTTATTAATAAATATTAACAATTTATTATGCTTTTTGAATATTTTTTACACAAGATTGTGTATCCTTGATATGAAATAAATACATATAATATCAATAGCACAACAATAAAAAACATGCATGTATGAATTTCTTATAATGTTGGTGTCATATTTCAACACAAAACTTGTGAATATTACAAAATCAACGCTTTAGTTTTCGCGAGTGACACTTCTCTGTGAGATGTTGACAAAGCGTTTTTTTTTTGTTAAAATTTTCATGACCGTGCATTCAATGTCCTTTAGTCGTAATATTAAACAATAAACTTGAATTTTCCAAATATTTGGACAAAGAACGCAAAAATACATACCTTATTGATCCTATACATTTTTATTTCATATTAATTTTCAACCCAAAACATGGCGACTGAATTTTTTATACATTGTTTTTTAATCGAAACATTTATTCGGCAATAATGTTACTATACCTAATTTAAATATCCAAAGTACAGCTTACAATCAAACCTTACTGATAAATGGACGGATTTTAATGATTGTTTTATTCAGTTAGAATGTATTACAATTTATTATTCAGTTTAATTGTAAATCATATAAATCGTATACAATTTGAGCGATTATCGTAGCTTTATCTACTTTATTCTGATAAAATAATACAAGAGGCACAAGTGGGGTTTGATTAAATTGTTTATATCTTTGATAGAAGTTTTTGTTTGTAATCTCTAAAATTAATATAAATGGTAAGTTATTACTTGCTAACTTTAAGGATTTCAGTTTATCCTATTCAGATCTTAAAATAAACCTTTCATGCTACCAAGAAAGCGCTTTTAGCAAATTCAATAAAAAAAAATAGCAAGCTGCTGCTAGATTTTTGGAATGTAGCTGGAATGCTTGCCTGGAGATTTTTCAAACTAATACCGATTGGATGTTATAACCGATTGTATGTTATAACAGATTAGATTTTATAACAGATTGTATGTTATAACAGATTGTATGTTATAACCGATTGGATGTTATAACGATTGGGTGTTATAACCGATTGGGTGTTATAACCGATTGGATATTATAACCAATTGGTTGTATAGGCCAGGCTGGTTATTCTTGTGCATGTGAAATTGTTTCTGTTCCCGTCGCACTTATGCCAATCTGAATGAGACCGACGGAGACAAAAATAACATTGCAGTCCTGGAATAATGCATCTTTATCGTGTCGATAGCATTGGTGCAGCCTCGTAGAGACTTTATACAGTTAAGACAGGGTTTAATTTTCCATTTATTGTATTCCTAAGCGGTAGATGGCTGTATGTAGCGGGGCCTATCATAAAGCTAACATTAAAAATCTAAATGCTGCTTTATGCTTATTTTTAGGCTGAACCCTTTTATACTAACCCCCTTAATAAACGCTTGGAGGTGGAAAAGTTGCTCAGTGTTTTGTCTTTTTCGCTCTTTCTAATTTTGAACTCTATCGAGAAAGACGTAAGACAGAATAACTATACCAAGGCTCCACAAGGTTTATTAATTGAAGGGGTGTAGTTAGGTGTCAAATTGCCATCATCGGATACAAAATACAGCTTTATGGGCGTGCAGTTAGAGTTGTTTTTAGGTGGTAGAGGCTTGCATGTAGCGGCGCAGTTCTTCCTGTGTGTCGAAGATCATGACAGGGAAGGGTGAGCCGGGAACGTGGCGTCCGGCCCATCGCACCTCCACGCGGTAGTCGCCCGGCTCGGTGGGTGAGAACTGCAACAACAAACAGACAAAACTGTGTACTCCGATGTCACTTCTATAAGTACATACTTGAATACACTAGCGACCCGCCTGCCCGGCTTCGCACAGGTGTAATTTACGTGCGAAGCCGGGGCGGGTCGCTAGTTATATATATATATATATATAAACCTTCCGTGAAAATGTATCTGATTGTGAACACCGCATCAAAATCCGTTGCGTGAATTAGGAGGAGTTAGCGGCCATTCAGACAGACAGACAGACAGACGCGAAAAGCGTTAATTAATTTTAGTTTAATTTATACTATGTAGAGAAGAGATAGAGAAGAGGAGAGATTACTCATTCCAAGGTAAAGAAAGACACATAATGGATAAGAATAAGAAATCGTGAGGCAGACATCCCTGCAACTCATTTCTGCAAACGAATTCCCAAAACAAATGGAGAAACGCTTTTTGCGTAGTTTAGGCCGGCCACGCAATGCAAACTTCCGTAAAAATGTGCAGTATGCTTTGATTATTTGCAGTATGCGTCACGCATTCGAAACGAGACTAAAAATGTTATTGTCAATAACAGTCTGATAATTCCTTTGATAATATAATAGGCATGTGTCCTAATGTTTAATTTATTACAAATAACCGGCTTAGGGACGAATATAACTAAATACATTACACATACTAATTATTATTTTTTTAAATTGGCTGATAAATCTCTGAGATATGAGAGTGTTTAAAGTTTTAGGTGGAAATAGAGAGGGGATGCTCTATCTCTTTCTCGCAAAGTGTGTTAGTATAGCATTTGTATGGCGCGCCTGAGACGAGACGTTACAGCTCAGTATAGTGCGCTCCCTGTCTAGCATCAAATTAAAATACTTATATATTATTTATTTTTGTAATAATTTTTATTGTGTTGCTCTATTTATGACCAGCTTTTTTTATGAGGTAATAAAGAAATATTAGTCATCATGCCTATTTGAATCTACCTTAAACGCGAGCTAGTACCGAAATATTTCTGCCAAAAACTAAAGGGGCGAGGTAAACACGTATTGCACACGCTAACATATTCTTACTAGTTCTACAAACGCACACTTCAATATTGAGCAGCACGCAACTTCAAACGATATGCTCAAAATGTAATCAAATGGACGACCAAGGCGGGGTGTAAGTGCTGAAGGGGAAACTGTAGGTATAACCACAGAAAAGAGAAGTAAATAGAACGGAGAAGGAAAAGCTGTTACCAGGCATTTTGAGTGAACCTTGATTGAACAATTCTTATTAGATCAACGCGTCGAACTCCGCATCACAGTTGCTAACTGATTTCGAATGACTGACATTTCGTTTATATGGGTGCACCTACAACCTTACAAAAATGCGTTGACAGCCATTCAAATTTAAACAAAAAAAAAAAAACTTTTCTGTGGGTATAACGCTTCCATTTATCAATTTTTTCTGAGGATAATTCTATGAATTGTACAGGAAATTTCGAATTTACGTATACTGTCCATATATACCTAAATTTCTAAATTTTAACTAGCTAAATTTAGGGGTTTCGTTTGGATAACCACGCGACTCATGCCACATAATATCTGCTTTCGGTATGTATATAGGCGTTTTTCACATTACAGACGCACATGCACGTGTTCATAGTGAGAGTCGCTGGCATCCAGTGGATGCAAAAGGCAGGCTGTCGTTCAGTGTGCAGGTTAAAGAAGGAGGCCTATGTTTAGCAGTGGACGTCTTCTGGCTGATGATGATGATGACAATGCACGTGTTCTGATTCTATGTAAAAAATACTTCGATTTTATGTTATTATTGCCTTTATTTCAATATCACCAAACTTGTCGCACAGGCAAATACAACACTGTAAAAGTCCGATTGGATTGTTAAAAAATGCTAAAACTCCTACTGCAGCGTTGTGCATTCCGATCAAGAGACCATAGCTTAAGGGCGGTTGAAATAAAGGCAAAAATATACTCTGGCTAGAATAAAATGACCTTACCGAATAGAACGCATCAATCTGCGCACTAATATGTGAAAGGCGCGTTAATTACGGAAAATCACAGTTACTTATCATAAAAACATGTAAATCGATCACAAACAAGTGTATTACGATAGATATATAGTATTTGCGCAAGTGCTCTATCGATAAGATTTATGATAATTTATTTAATAACCTCTTTACTATCAGTGTAGCATACACACAGATTAAAGAGGTAATTAAACATTTCTCCTTTTTGAAAAAGATAGTAATTATGTCGTTTTAATTAATTATTTTTCCTGGCGTTCTTAGCGTCGTTGGCACGATTCGGAATCAAAGTGATTTTAAGGTGTCCTAAGTCCAGCAGTTTCCAAGTTTAAATAAAATTAATCTTTAAAATATATCTATACATACAATATTGTAAATAGGAAAGATTTGTATGTATGTTTGTAACGAATTGGCTCAAAAAGTACTGGACCGATTTAAAAAATTCTTTCATCATTTGAATGCTACATTATCACTGTTTAACGACCGGTTATCCGAGTCGCGTAGGCAACAAAACGCTCCCTCAGCCCCCGCCAAGTTATAGCGACGATGTATTTTGACACGCTAGAGTCAGGACGCCCGCGGGGGGAGTGCAACGACAAAAACGAGCATAGGTCCGACCTCGATGACGCCTGGCGCGGTACAGACTGAACGCGGCGCGACAAAATTATCGCGACCTTTTTACGCTTTTAATTTCACTAAAAAACGACACTATTCACTATCAAAAAACTATCCAAATATAATTTTTTTGAATAAAATTGCCTGTCGGTACATGCAATTTCCAGGTTTTTATGAGCTTTCATTAGAACATAAAACGAAAAAAATTAACTGAATCGACTTTGTTTCAGTTTTTTTTTTGATCGAGGTTACTTTATTCTTTCGTGTTTTTAACCAAATCATAAACTCTAACACAGATGTATCTGTGACATGTATTTTTTTCCAGTTCAAATATTGTAATTTAACTGAATAAAATTGATTTGAAACCGTCAAATTTGGTATAAGAGGCTTTTAATATAGGCTATTTTAATTTCAATATTTAAGAGTTAAAAAGCAACTCCAAATATTTCTCGGAGTTTCCTACAGTTCTTTTTTATAAATTTTGTTGAGTGTGGACAACTTACAATAAATTACTCTCAAAATTAATCTAAATTACTCTCGCAGAGTACTAATACTGTGGCACGCTGTTTTTTAATATATAATTAAAATTTGATACAATTTGATGTGATGGCTTCTAACCAGATAAAGTTCTGTGAGTGCAAATGAAATGTTTCTAAGGAACATCTGATACTTATTTCGTGATTTTAGGGATTTTCCCATAGTAAAAATTATTCATAATTATGAAAACAAGTATAATAAGAAATATTTCATAATACTGTTTGGCTTAGTACACACTTTCCGTGTAACCCTGTAAACAAGTTTGCACTATTTATGTTTATATTACTTCAAAATGATCATTTGTTTGCAACTAACCTTGCACAATATGGTCCGGTCCTTCTGACTCTCTCTCTGCATTTCAACTCGGAAGGCGCCCTTCGGTCCTCTCACTCGCACGGTCAGCTGTCCCGCTCCCGCGCCGCGCGTGTCGCACAAGAATCGAGACTGGAACGTCGCGAGCACGCCTGGTTCTACGCCCGGACCGTATACTTTGACCTGAGAAATGTTGGTGAATTGGGGGTAGGAATAGTAGATTGTAACATAAGGGAGCGAAATAATATTTTTACGGCGAGGGCGCTTTTTTGAATCCAGAGCGAAGTGAGGGAATTCTAAGAGGGATTCTTTAGTAGAATCCTGAACGTAGCAAGGGATTCAAAGTACGTCGCCCGAGCCAAAAAAATATTTTGCGCCCGAGTGAGATACTTTTTTCAGCCACTATGAGAAAATAAAAAGCGCCTCATATTTTATTGTAATACTATTACTTAATAAAACATAAAGTAACAACTAAATTGAAATTTAATAGTATCTAATAATAAAACAACTAAAACCTTATATTCACACATATATATATATATATATTTTGAGACATTTTCGCAATTATGAAAATTTATTGTTACACAAAACCATGAATTTCTAATAATCCGTGAAAATTTACGAAAACGCGGGCTGTAGTTCGCGCCTTTTTAATTTGTTTTTTTTTTTTTTATTCAGCTGTTGGCGCGACTATGGGCCTTCGTACGAGCCAGTCTTTATTCAAACAATAATAGTGTTCGATTTCTTTGGCGCTGAACACTAAGATGTTCCAAATTCAAAAAGTGCGCGGCAAAGATAATTGCAGCGCACTTATAAAGAGGATTAAAAACTCATTACTGCCCGCTAAAAGTTTCTTATAGAAACCACCACCTTTGGGTGTATTTAAAGGCGAACCAAGTCGTCCTTTTCGAATAGCTCCCCGGTCTCTCGCTATTCGCATCCATTCGTTCCCGACAGTATTTCTGATGTCGTCAGTCCACCTCATCCTCGGTCGGCCTGGGTTCCGCCAACCTAGTCTCGGCCACCACGCAGTTACTGCTAGTACACCACCTGCCATCATTACGTCTGGCCATGTGTCCTGCCCAGTTCCACTTAAGTCCTTCTCCTTTTTTACGACGTCTGCAGCTTTGGTGCGACGTAGTATCTCAGTGTTTCGGATACTTTCGGAGTGATAAAGTCTATACTAATTCCACGTACTTTGGATGGGTCGGGTGCTCCAGCTACTTTGAGCACGAACGGCGAGCCGGGGACGTGTTCTCCTGCGAACTGCACGCTCAGCACGTGTCGTCCCGCCTCTGCTGGCTTCACGTTTAGAGTGAAAGTGCCGTCTCCATGCTCGTACAGTTCGCAGTACGCGACCTGGAAATGGAAGAGATGGTGAAATAAAACTTATAGACATAGACATCATTTATAGCTCACCCAGCTGCGACCGCTCCGAATGATTTAAAGTTATTTTTTTTTTAAATTATAAATAGGCTCGCTCTTGGCCGCCAACTCGCCTGATGTTAAGCGATGATGCTGTTAAGCGTATATTTAAAACTACTTTTACATTTACCGGGATAAATATGAAGGTAGTTTCGGTCATTCAGACTTGACAAAATGTATGGAACAGCTGATTATCGCGATTTCAGGTTAGTTCCATGATAAAAGTTGTTCATAATGATGGGCACTATGGACCCTTTTCGGCTTAGTACAATCTTTCCGCATAACCCTGTTCTATATAATACACTCAAATGTTACTTGTTTAATTTCACCACCGTCATATTCTGTCAAAAGTCTACACTACTCATCTAAAGGTTGTCTGGAAGAGATAGATTTTAGCGATAAGACCGCGTTTTGTACCTGTTTCTAACTCATTGTTTTTGTAATGTTCTTCTGTGGCACAGAATACACCAAGGAGCAGAAAGGTCAGCAAATAAATTTTAATAAATAAGGACTCTATCTACGAGGCAATAAATTAGCAATTCAACTCGCAAAGCGCTGGATACCGCTCTTTTTCTATCACGTAGCTCTATATTTTTTTAATTTTTAATTTAATTTATCTCTCCTGACGCGGCACGCGTAACATTACGGTTGTCTTCTTAAAAATGTTAATTTTGTTTCCTTGTTCTTCCTTTTATTTGTACGCCCTTAATCACAACAGTATCTTTTATACGGATTATAAGATTGTTTAGATGTAATTTTTCGCACAATGGCACAGTGACACCCCCTGTCTGTGGTATATTGACACCACAAAAGAACATTACAAGAAAGAAAAAAAATTGTTTGTGTTTTATTTATATTACACGGGAATTACTCAAATTCCCGTGTAATATAAATAAAATGTGTGAAAACCACGTCAGTTTCTATAATAAAAATGTTTTGTATTGTTGTTACCTTGTTTGGTCCGGTGCAGTGCGCGGTCAATTCCCCGGGGCCGGCGCGGCGCGTGTCTATCCAGGAGCGTATCTCGCGGCCCACTACCCCGCTCGCTAGTCCGGCCCCGGAACATACGACGCGTGACGCGTCGCCGCTTTCTGAAGCCGCGTTCACGTTCACTGTTAACGGGCAACCTGAGAAAAAAATATGGGTTGAAATCGTCGCTTTACTTCACTGAACGCTACAGAATAGTTTTCAGTATAAAAGGTATCGTATGGTGTGTTTTAGTCCTGCATCAATTCAACGCCTCGTCTACGACGCAGCTAAAAATATCAACACAATTTTTTATGCTATAGGTGGCAAACTAGCAGACGGGTTGCACATACTATAGAATAGAATAGAGTAATGTTTTGTAATGTCATATGTGGCAAACACATCGTCGCTTACCAACAGGCGAGATGGTATTCAAAGGCGAACTTATCCGCGTAAAAAAACCAACTGACGACTTCATGACGTTAGGCAGTCACCGTCGCCTATGGATACTTGTAACACCAGAGGCATCACAAATACGTTGCCGACCCTTTAAGACTCTATTAACTCGCCTTTTTAAGAACACCATGTTGTAGCTTCTCGGAAATGCCGCGGAAGGTAGCTCATTCCACATTTTGCAAGTGTGAGGCAAGTCATAAATATTTTTTTATTTATATTACACGGGAGTTACTCACGTAAGATTAAACCGACTCCGACTATAGTTTTGTTTTGTTGATTTGTGTTATGTAATTCCTGTGTAATATAAATAAAATGTGTGAAAACCACGTCAGTTTCCACAATAATAATAAATAAATATTCAGGACATTTTTGCACACACGGTATCTGGCCCCGAACTAAGCAAAGCTTGTGATATGGCCGCCAGAGACTGCTACCTACATACATACATACCTATATATTTTTAAATATATACTTTAATAGATATTAACACCCGGATATAGAACACAGATGTTCATCACATCATGAATGTTTGCCCTAGGTGGGAATAGCACCCACGCCCCCAAGCGCAGAAGGCAGGTTCACTACCAACTGGGCCAATGGGGCTATCAAAAAGAAAAATCGTCTGCCAGCATGTTCTTACCTTTGACGAGTCGTGAGGCCCACACTACCCTCAGTTGGTGGTCGCCTGCGCGGCGCGGAGTGTACGTGGCGCGCCACAGGCCGGGCCCGGCCGCCGCTAGGGCTACCGGGATATTGTCGCCGTCCGGTGACGTCACCGACGCTTCCGGCGAACCCGGACCCGCTGCGCTACCATCTGTGACAAGAAAATGTGACTGTCAGTTTGAGAGTTAATCTCTATCTTCTCTACATAGTATAAATTGAAGTCGCTTTCTGCGTCTGTCTGTCTGTCTGTCTGTCTGTATGGCCGCTAACTCCTCCTAAACCACGCAACGGATTTTGATGCGGTTTTCACCATCAGTTAGATACATTTTCAAGGAAGGTTTATATATATAACTAGCGACCCGCCCCGGCTTCGCACGTAAATTACACCCATGCGAAGCCGGGCGAGCGGGTCGCTAGTTATGTTACATATTTGAGGTGTTTGGGGTCGAGACATTGGGCCCTTGGGGACCTTGCTCACCTCATTTTCAAAAATCTTTCAGAGCGCCTGGTTAATGCGACGCGTGACCAAAATGCTGGCGTGTTTCTGGCTCAACGCATAAGCATTGCCATTCAACGTAGTAATGCCGTCAGCATGCTGGGTACGCTGCCAACTGGTAGTGGACTTGAGCATTTGGATTGTCTTTAGACCTTCTACGGTCTATGGGCAGTCTAACTGTATTTGTAGTTTTAAGTTTTAGCTTGTATTTTGTTTAGTTAATAAAGGCATTAGGCCCAGTCATTATGTTAAAAATCATAAAAATCTCGAAAAGTGTTTTTATTTTATTTTAGTTTATGTGGTTCATAATTTGGAATATACACATATCTTATACTAAAATCTTACACAATAAAAAAACGGTGTAATTCCTAACACTAGTAAACAGGAACACAGCATGCAGTTTACGGACAATGCTAAATAATTAGATTAATCATAATACAAATTCTATTTTTTAATGTTTATCGGGATTATCACGTATTATTTTATTTAGGTAATTCGATAGGTTTCGCTCCACATTTCGACCATGTTACCGTGATAAGTCCCGATAAACATTTACAACATGTGTTCAAATCGGGAAAGTTTAACAACTTAGAAAATATTAAACAAGTGTTGATAGTAAAAAATTGCCTGGTTGACAAAAATGTTACGAAAATAAATACAATGTAAACTTCATATAACGACACACGGTTTAATGACAAATTCCCTAAAACGTCAAAATTACTTTGATTGGTTTACCTTGTTGTCCACACAATGATACACTCTATGTAGCATCACACTCGATCAGCCTCGACTGTCGGCATCATATTATGTAGACGAAGATAACAGACTATACGCAATAAGCGTTGTTGTTGTGCGTTTGTTGTTTGTAAATTTTATATTTAACTGGTAAATATTATAATAGTAAAATAATATAGATTTTGCTTCTCTCCATTTAACGACAACTCTAAATAACGCCATAAAATGCGTAGTCCCTTAAGTGACGCTATATAGAGTTTACACGGTTAGTTTAATATTCCCGTAGTATTGTTTTCATAACAACTATAATAGCCATATTGTGTCCTAATGTTAAATTTATTACAAATAACACGCTTAGCGATTAATATAGCTAAATATATTACACATACTAAAAAATATATTTATATTGGCTGATAAATCTCTGACATATGAGTGTTTAAAGTTTTAGGTGGGGATAGAGAGGGGATGCTCTATCCCTTTCTCGCAAAGCGTGTGTTAGTATAGCATTTGTATGGCGGGCGCTCCTGAGGCGTGAAGTCATGGCTCAGTATAGTGCGCTCTCTGTCTAGCATCAAATTAAAATGCTTACATCTCATTTATTTATGGACTAATTTTAATTTTGTTTTCGTTGATGGGATCTATTTATGATCAGATTTTTTATGAGGTAATAAAAAAATATTAGTCATCATGCCTATTGATATCAGTGATACTCACCGATGGTGAAGACTGCGGGAGTGTGCGGCGCGGCGTGCGCGAGCCCTCGCCCCGCGAGCGTCACTCTGTCGGCCGTGTTTCCTGAAGCCACGAGCGCGCGTCGTGGCGCTCCACTCACGAGCGCGCCGTTGTACGTTAACTCTAGCTCCTGCTCGCCGCTGACTCCTTCTACCGCTGCTAGCGTTACCACTGCACGGCCCGATACTGTTTCCACACCTGCGGTAGACACAGCCAGCTGAATATTACAAGTTAGCAGGAATAATCACATCAAACAATTTAAAGTTATATGATTATTTACGGGATATTTACCATGGTGAGGTTATGGAATGAGCTCCCGAAAAATAATCATATAACTTTAGTGAACAACCGTGATAGTTTAAAACAGCGTCAAATAATTTATTTGTCAGAACAGGGTAGGAGGTACACAAAAATATACATACAAAGCAGCATACGGGGTCTATTATTATTTAAGACAAGTGACTTAATATATAGGAAGCGATGGTGGCCGAGCGGTAGTATGTGCGCTTTACAATCTGACGGCACCCGATTCTAAGCCTCGGCTCTGCACCAATGAATTATTTAGTACTCAGATAAATTATGTGCAATTTCGATGCCATCGCTTAAAAACGGAGAAGGAAAACATAGTGATGAAACCAATATATCATCATCAACATCATCATCAGCCAGAAGACGTCCACTGCTGAACATAGGCCTCCCCCTTTAACCTCCACACTGAACGACAGCCTGCCTTTCGCATCCACTGGATGCCAGCGACTCTCACTATATCGTCGGTTCATCTAGTGGGAGGCTTACCGATAACTAACAATTAACTAAATAACCACTAACCAATATATACCTAACTACAAAAACATTTAAAAAAAACCAAGGTCGTATGAAATTCACCAACATGCACTGGGCCAGCATGGTCGATTAGAGCCCATCATCTCTCTCTCTCTCTGACAGAAAGCATGTGTCCCAGCAGTGGGAACATGAAAGGCTGCTGATAATAATGAAATAGGAAGAGCCGCATATCTCACAAGATTGGAGTATCTTCTTCGATCAAAGTGTCATATTTTACTCATTATAAAGTAGGTATATTTTCTCTATAAACATTCTCATTGTAAATTTAATTTAAGGAGCGGAAAATGTGGAATGAAAATGAAATTTTATTTTAAACCCCTAGCTAGAGGGGAAGGCTTGGGCGATAGATAGAACAGTGGGTTTACTCTTGACACTCGATTTCAATCGTAATTTGGGATTGGGATCGAAAACATGCCATTTGGTACTCTTCAATCGCGTCAAGAGTATCGAAAGCGTCGAGTTGAGTCGATTTTATTTAGTTCCATAAAATTCCACCATTATAGGTTCCAATCGTGGGCTAGCTTTGAATTCAAGAGTACCAAATGGCATGTTTTCGATCCCAATCCCAAATTACAATTGAAATCGAGTGTCAAGAGTAAGCCCACAGGTCTAATTTCATAGCCACCATTTTAGTCTGGTGTCTATATTGTTAAGAATTTCTGAACTTTCAGAAAAAAATACAATGTTAGGGAGTTCTTTTGTATAATAGAAGTAATACTTACGTTGATGCCTCCCAGCCAGCAAGCACTCTAGCGTGCCAGGTCCAGCGTTGCTCGTATCCAGGACTAGTTTGGAAGGCGCTCTCACTCGGCCCGAGTTGTCCGCGCCCCAGCCACCGACTGGCACTATCGATGACGTGTCTATCACCTGGATAGAATACACTGTTTAGTACGCTTGCACTTGATATGTCGGCGATAAAAATAGAGTTACACATACATGTGTTAGATATAATATGATATTGAGCAACGAACAGTGTTTGGAAATGGTGACGTTGATACGAATTTGACTGGATCAGTCTTTTACTTCCCGTCAGCAGACCAGCGTTCTTACACTGTAGAGATCAGCAACCTCATTTCGGTCGCTCTTGACTATTGATCAAATTTGACAAGGTTCTTTTAAAATGTATTAGGTAGTTAAATATTATATAACGTTGGATGCAGGCCGCTTTCAACCGGCCCTTTTGGAGATCGATGGACCTATGTCCAGCCGTGGATATCCTATGGCTGTAATGATGATGATTATGATGAGTTAATTATTCATAGACTAATGTACTCCTGATTAACCCTTGTTGGTGGGAATAGATCCAGAAAAAGGAAGTATTTAGAGACCAATTTATTTGTGAATAATCCGTTGCTGGACATAGATCCAAAAAAGGTGTTGATTCTGAAGAGTTTTATTATTTGTGGTCCCTTGACAATCGCATCCAACCGTGTTTTTCTATCTTTTCGATGTTGCCCGCCACATGACACTAGTCTAGCCAGTCTAGCTAGTATATTCGGGGTAACGCGGTTACGCGGTGTACCAAGTCGAAAGGTGTTCGTTATACACATCATTATGAACAACAACTTTCACTATGAAACCACCACTGAAATCGCAAAAACATATTAGCTGCTCCCAGCGATTATAAATTATTTCGCTTGCTGCTACATACATTGTATCCAGTGAGAATGGCTGTTGTCTATGGAACAGCTGTTTTTCTTCTTTTTCGATTACTGGGTTGGTTCCGTAGTAGTATTGTACATAATGATGGGTATGTTATGGATCCTTTTTCGTGTAACCCTGCATGTAGTATTCTGATTAATACTTACTTTGACCGAGAAAGGGCTGCCGGGCAGAGGTCCCGATGTGGTGTATATCCGCACTTCGTAGAGCCCCACCACGAGCGGAATGTACGCACAGAGCCACTCTCGCGCCGCACCGCCCGCCACGCGGCACTCTAGCAGCCCAGTGTCTGTGCTGTCTTCCTTGTCTTCAGTTAGTCTTTCAACCTGGGGACATTTCACTTTATACTGCATGGTGTAAGGGTAACTGCGATGCAGGGTGTAAGGGAAACACAGACTGATGATAGAGCTCTGATGATATAGATAGTGCTGGTGATTGCCGATAGGATACAGCAAAAATTGCTGTTTTTTATTATTGTTTTTGAATTCGTTCGCAAGGTAATGCAAATAAAATATCAGCTGACGCTAGAGGTCGTAAAAAGACCTGCGCCGCGCGCACGCATGTACGCTTTACATTGCTGGTTTGCAAAAATCTAAACAACAAAAACAACAAGTATAGACAAATAATAATTGGTATTATATAGTATTATAATAGCGTTTTGGCTTCAGCAGCGGTATATGTAAAATTACTATTGTTTTTTTTTTACTAGGATATCTGTAACTTTGAAACATTCGCTAAGATGCCTCTCTTATTTTTTCGTTTTTTGGTCTATAATACCTTGAGCCTAGAGCCTAGTGGCCGGCAGGAATTTCTGGAATTTCCGCCTATATTTTACCTTTTTATACATAAACACTTAATAAGTTAATCTGTTCCATAAACAATTTTGTGTCGCTCTTACGCGTGAATTCATCATCAGCATGAAGTTGACAGAATATTTTATAGCATAGATTAGCTTATCGACCGTTTATGCATAAGAGGACCTATAAATTTGTTATAAAATGTAGTAGGTAGACTAAATTTGTTCAGCCGTTTGAAGCTTATCAGCACTTTAATTGGTGGTTTGTTTTGTAAGCTTTAATTGCTTTTCCGCACTAGCACCATGTTTTTTTAAGTGATAACATTTATTGGCCTATTTGGTCTAATTATCATATTTCTAATCTAAAAGAAATAATGCTTACTGATGGACCATTTGCTTGTTTGTAGAGTGTCATAGTAATTAATTTTACTAAAATATCTAGGATATCAACCAGGTGACCATACCTCGACGACAGGTGGTTTGTCCTCGGCACAGTGTATAGTGAAGGCGGCTTCTTTCCCGACATGCGCGTGCGCAAGACCCGTGCCCGCGCACCGCGCGCCGCTCCCCGTGCGCGGGGATAACACGCCCAGTGAAATCGGACTGCCTGGTACTGACGCTCCTGGGAAATGAAAGCAAGTAAAATAAAGATTTGACTAACAAAATAATATAGAGTGAAAACTAAAAAGCTTTAATTAAAAAATTCTTAAAAACAAGGTTTTATTTAATTCGTCCTTTTATAGCACTTACATCCCCATAGTGGGTGTGATGCTAGTGCTACATAGTGTATCTAGTATGGATAACAAGGTAAACCAACCAAAGTCAAGTAATTTCGAAGTTTTACGGAGTTGTCGTTGACGTTAAGTCAAGTGTTGCTATACGGGGTGTAAGGGGAACACTCTCGAAGCCAAAAGAAGGTAATTGTACTCATCATTATGAACAACTTTTACTATGGGACCAGCCTTGAAACCGTGAAAAAATATCAGCTGTTCTATAGAAAACGGTCAATGATACTCGACAAAATGTATGGAACAGCTGATATTTTTTTCGCGATTTCAGTGTTGGTCCCATACTAAAAGGTGTTCATAATGATGAGTACAATTACCTTCTTTTGGCTTCGAGAGTGTTCCCCTTACACCCTGTATAGAGTTTACACTGTACTTACAGATGTGATATGGGTATGCTTACCTCCGTAAGTGACGTAGATCCTATAATGCGCGGGCACAGTGGGCCGCAGGCGCACTCTGTACGTGTGTCCGTCTTCCCTCATGTCGACCGGCAGTCTTACTCGACGTTCGCCCATTGTTTCACACACTACTTCCAATTCACCCACGCCAGCTTCTTTTGTGTCCACTACAAATATAGACATCATTTTAATGAAATTTCAGAGAAAATCTATAATAATTATGCTCGGTCCAAGCATTTATTTGCTTTGGCAACTGCAATAACTTTGTAAGAAAGCAGTTTTCTTTTTCTTTTAATGTTTCACTGAAGTACATTGGTCAAAAGTCAAGTCTTACGGTCAAAAACCTGGCAAAAAATATTAGATTTCGTGTTTTTCATTCTATCAGAAAAAAATTACTACAAAAAGGTCTTATTCTGTCAAATAAATGCTTGGACCGAGTTTAGTTGTTAAATGAAAACAAGAGATAATGAAGCGATGGATTAGAGAATATCTGTATTAACTATACATATTAACTATTCTTAAACAGGTCGTTTAAGAATAGTCAATTGTTGGCTTTTTGGAAAAACTCAGTCACACAGCGGGCAATGGAGTGAGCTATGCTCGGAGTTTCTTTGCGCGATAGAATCCAGAACGTAGATATTCGCCAAAGAACCAGAGTCACCGACATAGCTGTTCAAATTTGCAAGTTGAAGTGGCAATGGGCAGGCTACATCGCTCGAAGAACCGATAGCCGATGGGGAAGAAAGGTCCTTGAGTGGAGACCACGAACTGGAAGACGCAGCGTAGGTAGGCCTCTCACTAGATGGACTGACGACATAGTGAGAGTGGCTGGCATCCAGTGGATGCAAAGGCAGGCTGTCGTTCAGTGTGGAGGTTAAAGGGGGTGGCCTATGTTCAGCAGTGGACGTCTTCTGGATGATGATGATGATGAGATTCAGACTATTGCTATGCAAACATTTACAAATAATTCGTATTTTTCTGGAGCTTTTGAGAATGGAAGAGTATCCCATTGTCAAGAACGTGTATCTTGGAATTCCCAATGAAAAATACCGTAGTCGGATATACGCGAGCTCAAAGTCGCCGACTACAAGAGAAAGCACGAGACCGGAACCGATGGCGTTTTTTTTTGTTGGAGGGTAATAGTGCTAACAGACGGTCGAACGCGGCTGACAGACCGCCGCCCAACCAATGGGAGAGAAAAAGTGAGAATATCATATTTCCCTCTCTTTCTCTGCCATTGGTCAGACGGCGGTTGAGGTCAGCCGCGTTCGTGCGTCTGTTAGCACTGTAAGATGCACTTCGGGTCGCTACGCCAACGGAGTAAGTAAGTAAGTAATTTTTTGAGATAAAAACGAATTCATAACAATAAGAATCTTTTACTCCTTCTACTTTTCTCCAAATAAATGATCATACTACCTAAACAGATTGTTTTTTTAATTATTCACCCCAACAATAATAATACACGGTCCCAATAGACAATTAAAGCAACTTGTTTTTTTGTTTATACTAGATGGCACAATTCAGGCAAAAATCTAGCGAGTTCCTCAAAAAGCGTAATGTAAAACTAAGTTACCTGAGAAGTTGATCGGTGTCTGCGCAACAATGTTCCCAGTGGGCAGACCGGCCAGAATCACTCGGTTGGGGTCGAACGATTCACAAGTGTACGGACTTCCGGGCACTGGCTTCGACAGGTGTAGTACTTCTGTTAATATAAAAGAAAAACAACATGATATATCAGTTACGTTGCACCATCATATTTATAAAAGGTTGTGTCTATGTGCAGTATCATCATATCATGTTTTCAATGCTGGGACACAGGCATTCTCTCAGAGAGAGAATGGTTCAGATTCAGATTTTATTGGTAACACCAAAAGTTACAAGTCAATTTGCATTACATAAAAATTAAATAGCACAATAAAATCTCGTTACACAATTTCAATTAAAATGAAATAATAATAGTACATAAGTAACTCCGTCAAATAATTAATTAATAAAAATGATGAAAATATTCAGTAATAATGTCAATAATAATCATTCAACTTAAAAAATAAATAATAAAAAATGGACCCTAATCCACCATGCTGGCCCAGTGCATGTTGATGCATGTCATATGTCTTTGAACTTTTGAGGTTATTAGACATACCGGTTTCCTAACAATGTTTACCTTCACCAAAATATACATACATAAAAAACCGTCTCTAGGGTAACCATCCATCCAGATTTATTCTGTCTAGATTTGTCCGGAGTTTTAGACCTTTGTCTGGCTTTATTAGCTCGGGCGATGTAATCTGAGTAAATCTTGATAAGCGTCTCCCGAAACACAAAACCATCACCTTTTAAATATTAACCAACGTACTATAATGTCCAGAGTTTAAGTCAGCACTTTAAAAAAAAATATATAGTAAATCTCTAGCCCATATTGTGCTGTCTTTTAAACTTACCTATAGTGCTCTGTCCGACTTCCGTGATAGTGTACTCCGCTTGCAACAAGCCAGATTTGGTCTGATAGCACCTCACAGGTAGCGCCCTTGAGCCAGGCCCAGAAACAACTACATCGAACTCCCTCGCAGGTCGGCCCAGCGTGTCGATACTGAACGATGCTACTCGGTTCGCTTGCGCTTGGTACAGACCTAAGCCTGACGCTGATACCTAGAAATAAATAAATAAATTTTATTTCCATAAAAATACATTTCCTATGTGACACAGCAGATAAGTACCTATTCGATATTATTTCAGTTCAGAAAGTTCTGTTACATAGTCAGTGCTGTACCAATGGGCCCCAAACTAGGCGAGGCTTGTATTTTGGTGACCCGGATCAATCGGGTTACAAAAATTGCTTACGCGCGACTACGTGATAAGCACACATTATTTAAAATACTAAACGATCAAGAGTCTATAGATACAATGTGAGTGTGTGATCACAAGTTTACTTTTATGAATATTGTTTTTATTTGCATACAGAAAAAGTAACAAGATTATTTTATCCAAAAAAACTCCTTTTAACTCCTTCCTTTTATTTCCTATGTTTATCCTATGTTTTTATGTCCTTTCCTATGTTTTTTATATGATCAAAGTGGTCGAAATAAATGAATTTGAATTTACAATGGTTTCTACGTAAAAAAAACCTCTATACCTCCAAGAAGTGATAGTTCAGGTAGTTCTTGTAATTATTGAACACTTGCCTGTTCTCATATCTTCTCCTTTTTTATAAAATACTAGCTGACCCGACAGACGTTGTCCGTCTTAGAACTGTCAAACGCGCGAAGTTATAATCGTCGTTAAGTTTTCTGAAATATTCCATTTTTTATTGCTATTTCCTTATTTTTTCTTTCCGTAAGAACCTTCTACAAAGTATTAGAAAACTTGGAAAAAAAAAAGATGGTTGAAATCGGTAGTCGTTCTCAAGTTATGGCGTGACCAAGGTAAATAGGGATTTATTTATATATAAACTAGCGGTCCGCCCCAGCTTCGCACGGGTATAGATTATAGCCTATGTCACCCGGGGATAGTGTAGCTTCCCGTCAGTGAAAGAATTTTTCAAATCGGTTCAGTAGTTTCGGAGCCTATTCAATGCAAACAAACAAACAATCAAATCTTTCCTCTTTATAATATTAGTATAGACTAGCTGACCCGACAGACGTTGTCCGTCTTAGAACTGTCAAACACGCGAAGTTAAAATCTTCATTGTTTTCTAAAATTTTCAATTTTTTCTTTTTTCTTTCCGTAAGAATCTTGTACAAAGTATTAGAAAACTAGGAAAAAAAAAGATGGATGTCGATGAATCGGTATAGTCGTTCTCAAGTTATGGCGTGACCAAGGTAAATAGGGATTCATTTATATTTATATGTATAGATACTATGTCCGTCTCCTGGTTCTAAGCTACCTCCCCACCAATTTTCAGCCAAATTGGTTCAGCCGTTCTCCAGTTATAAATAGTGTAACTAAGACGACTTTCTTATATATATATATATATATATGTATAGATATCCTCTAGACAGTTTTTGCCTGAATATGTCCACCAGCGCACCTAAAGAAGTTTTCACTTCAAAAAAATGAATAAGATACCTCTTGTCCGTGAGCGGCGCACTGCACGTCGACCAGCAGTGGGTCGCGTGCGACCGGCGTGCCGCTCCACAGCAGAGTGAGGCGGTGCGGCGCCGCGCGCGCCGGATGCCACACCAGCTCCTGCCGCGCGCCGCCGCGCCTGCGCACCGAGTGCGGGACCGTCACCCCGCCGCACGTCACGCGACCCGACAGCCGGCCCGCGCCCGCGTTCGACGTGCTTACTGCGAACATTATCAATACATTTTAACAACAACCGACTTCACAGGGTTATTTTTTTATTTTATTTTATAGTAGATAGGCTTGCGCTTTGCCGCCATCTCGCTGTTATAATAAACAAGATTCAATCCTTAATTTTATTTATTTATTAAATACTTTATTACACACTTATAAATTACTAGCTGCTCCCCGTGGTTTCACCCGCGTAGTGATGAACAATGGTGATGATAATAAAAAGTACCTCCTCACCAATTTTCAGTTTTCAAAAATCGGTGCAGCCGTTCTTGATATAAATAGTGTAACTAACACGACTTTCTTTTATATATATATATATATATATAGATGTAGAAATGCACAATGGAGAATGCTAAACATTTTCCTGCAATATTTTCTTTACATAAAAAAACACAACAGACTTCACAGGGTGTTATAATTAACAAGATCCATTCCCAAATTTTCCCCCGTTAGTGGTGGAATATTTTCTTCTATACAAAAAGAAATAAAAATACATCCGACTTCACAGGCTGTTATAATAAACAGGATTCATTCCCTAATTTTCCTCCCTTAGAGGGCAATATATTCTTCGTTACAACTTTTTTTTGTAACAAATGACTTCACAGAATGTTGTTATAAATAGGAATCATTGCCTTATTTTCCTCTACCTTAGAGGACCAATATTTTCTTCTATACAATAAAAATAATTACAACCGACTTCACAGGTGTTATAATAAACAATCCACAGGTGTTATAATAAATTTTCCTCCTCTTTCAGCTTAGTACACCCTTTCTGCTTAACCCTGTATTCATCACCAACACCTGAAACTTACCAGTTAGTATGGCTGGTCGATGCGCCACTGCGTCTCCTATAGACAACACTTTAACTCCCGATGCGTCGATAGCTTCAACTTCAGCCACCGGTCCCCTGGCGCTCCTTACCACGTATCTACCGATTCGAGTGGCGGGGAAAGTGAGTAAGCCGGTGTCTTCGAGGTGGGCCTCAGGGATTCGAGTCCCGTTGGGGGAAACCACTTCTATATCGGTGAGGTTTTCGTCAATCTCAACTGTTGCTACGCCTCCTGTGAATGTCATACTCAAATCAGACAAATAAAGGAGATATGCCTTAAAGTTATATGATTATTTAAGGGATATTTACCGTGGTAAGGTTGTGGAAAGAGCTCCCGTTATTCATACGTTATACTAAGGCATATCTGTTTTAAACTATCACGGTTGTTCACTAAAGTTATATGATTATTTACGGGATATTTACCGTGGTAAGGTTGTGGAATGAGCTCCCGTTATTCACAACCATCCCGTAAATAATCATATAACTTAAGTGAACAACCGTGATAGTTTAAAACAGATATGCCTTAGTACAATAAAACGAGAGAGCGAGAACAATGAACTAACTAAAGTATGTTTCTTTTTAGATGTCCAACTATGTAAAAAAACATGGCGTTTTCGACCAATAACAGCTCTGAATTTCCTCGCTAGCGATTGTCATTGGTCGCCTGTCAGCCATATTTGTTTACATAGTTGGACATCTCAAAAGAAACAGACTTTAATAGTCCATATGCAAATAAAAATGGGCAAAAAGTAGTCTGGTCTTTAAAAAAAAAAACTCGCCTGATGTTAAGCGATGATGCGGTCTACGGTGGAGCACGCTTGCTTAGAAGAAACCGATTCACTCGTGATTTGAAGACACCCAGATTGTAACTATCGGGGAACACCCATTCAGGCAGCGCTTTCCACAGACTAGCAGTTCGCACAATAAAAGTGGACGCAAAGCGCTTCGTACGGGTTTTTGGAATACCAACCATAAAGCGGTGTCGATTTTTTGTGCCCGCTCTGGCAGTCCGATAGAAAAATGGGCAGGAGGGAATTAGATCATGAAGATCCGTTCCGATGCACACTCTCCGAAATGTATTATATGGTCTGATTTTAACTAAAGGCATCAAGCTTGATTTAGGACAGATGAGTTCGCAACCACCACGCCACCTTACCATATCAAGAGATGTTTTATCTGATCTATCCGGATATTTTACTCACCGATCTGCACGTATGTGTGAGGTTCACTAACACGGCACACAAATGGGCTGCCCGGGACTGCCTGCTCGTTGAACGTGACAGAAACGCGGTGTGCCTCGCGGGACACCGGGACAAATGTCACGTCGTACAGGCCGCGGGCTACCGCTACCACCTGAAGGAACAATACATTAGTTTATTGGTGAAGTTATAGTATTTATAGTAGTAAAAGTAAAAGTTAAAAAGCCTTTATTTCAAATACACATTTCATTAATTTACACTTTTTTTTATTTATATTTAATTACATATTTATACTTCTCCATCATTATCATGAATCACGAAATTGTCATAGTCACATTTTTCCTTTTTCAGTATTTATGTATGTATAATAGAAGTATTAGTATAGTGCTAACAGACGCACGAACGCGGCTAGCCTCAACCGCCGTCTGACCAATGGGAGAGAAAGAGAGGGAAATATGATGTTCTCACTCTTTCTCTCTCGTTGGTTGGATGGCGGTCCGTCCGCCGCGTTCGAGTGTCTGTTAGCACTAGTAGCGAAAGGCAGGCCTGGCGCACTCCGCACTTTAAGTATGAAGCTACAGGTAGCCGACTTGTCGGACTTGCAGCACCCGCTGCCGTGCGATAGACAGAGATAACGCGACAAGTTACGCTATAGACAGAGAGGCAACTTCTAGGTTAATATAACTGTAGGTAGTTAACGCTCATCCTCATCGTCATCATCAGCCAGATTACGTCAACTGCTGAACATAGGCCTCCCCCTTTAACCCCCACACTGAACGACAGGCTGCCTTTTGCATCAGATGTCACAATGTCGTCGGTCCATCTAGCACTCTAGCGCATCTATCGATGGTAGCATCTAGTCTCGAGTTAGCGCTCGCACGTCCTCAATTGCACTTTATTGTGTAGTAGCAAGAGTCGCTACTTATTTAAATGATTTTGCGGAATGAATCTTATGTACTTCTACTAATATGCCTTCTGTACGAAAGGCAAGTAAGTTAAGACACTAATACTGTGGAAAAAGTAGACTAGAAAAAGAGGAAGCATGAGGAGGGCATCAGAACAGGTTACGACCAGAACAGGTGAAACATAAAAAAAAACATAAGAGAAACGAAAGAAAAATAAGAAGGAAGAGGCTAAAGTTAGGGGAAGGAAGAAAGAAAAGGAAAAACGAGAGAGCGAGAGGATAAAAAAGGGAAGGAAACGAAAGAAAAGAGGATAATACAAAAGATAGGTTTGTGTAAATCAAAAAACAAGTACGAAATGCTATCTGAAAACGTAATCGCGTTCGCTTAAATTGACACACTGGCGAGAATTTAGTTTGACTAATTCCATAAAAATCGATTTTTTGTAGCCTTTTATGCTGGTCAAGTTTCTTGCTTCTCATCTTGCAATGATGTTGATTATCTATTTTACTGTAAAATTCATTAATTATTATATTTTATTATTGAAATATTTTAGATGTCAGATTTTTATAATATTATTAATTAGTCATTGACATCGGCTCCGCTGTATTCTTTCCAGCTTGCCTTGCGGCATAAGCCTCTTCCTGGGACTTCCATTCATGTCTCTTTTGTGTTAGTTGTTTCCAATTTATGCCAGCCATTTTTTTAATTTCATCTTCCTTTTTTTATAGTAAAAAATTGAATCCATGCTTATCTCCAAAAAGTTATCATTTCAGTTACCTCTGCTTTCACAGTAGTGGAAGGAGTAGACACGACCAGTTCCAGCGTGCCTTCCCCTGCGCCGGCTGCGTCCACGCTGAACGTAACGGGTTTGCCCACTTCTACCCCACGCTCCTCCGGTTCGGGCCCCTCATCCAGGCTCAGCCCTTCTAATGTGCCTTCTAGCTCTGGAAAGATTAAGCGTATAACTGAAGATAAGAAAATTCAAGCCAAACTTCAGAGCACTAGCTTTTGTAGTACCTACACTTGCTTTATAGCACTAGCTTTTATAGTACTTCAGATAGCCCGTTGGTCCAGTTGGTGGTGAACCTACCTTCTAAGCTTGGGGTGTGGGTTCGATTCCCACCTAGGACCAACATTTGTGTTTGTTCTATATCTGGTTGTTAATATCTATTTAAGTATGTATTTAAAACTATATATGTATGTATATCAGTCTCTGGCAGCCATATCACAAGCTTTGCTTAGTTTGGGGTCAGATGACCGTGTGTGCAAAAATGTCCCGAATATTTTATTAATTTTTATTTATAGTTGTTCGAGATAATCGGCTGTGATAGACAGACTAAACTCTACCAGAAGAGTTCCGTTTTGCTATTTTGGCCCCAGCTCAGTTACTTTCACCCGTAGAATGTTATGCAATATGCATGTTGCAAGTAAAATTTGATCCAAGCTTAGGTCAGTACTGTCCCGCGGTTTCATGCGAATAGGTCGCCGTGTTGCGACCCCCGCCAAGAAGAAAATCCCAACAATATGGCAGTCTGTAGACACAATATAAATCTTTACTAACCTCCAGCCCCCAATCCAGTGACTCTCACACGTCGAACATCATATACGTTGCAAGTGAAAGGTGACCCGGGCACGGGTCGGCCAGCACTGGTAACTTGTACGCTGTGGCGTCCCACGGCCTCTGGTGAATACGTCGCCGTGTAACGACCTTCGCCAGTTGGCGTGACGCGCGCGCGTACATTGCTGCCTCCCGGGCCGGATACGTACACAGTTGGCTCACCAGCTGAAAAGAAACCAGCGATGAATTGCAAGAGTACGTTCTCCATGTACTTTCATCGACGCCTCTGGAGCAACTGTGCCAGCGCCCCAGAGCTTAGCTCCGGTATTTCAAGGAGCTGGGTTGGTTCGGGTAGATGCTGGTAAGGGGAAAAGCACAATATACCCCAAACGGGACGTCAGTGTAAGACTCATCACCTCTATTTCGAATAAGAAGATGATCTACTGAAGCAGAGTAGAGCTGGGTTGAAATTTATGATAAAATAAATAAAAAATACAACTAGCTGCGCCCCGCGGATTTACCCGCTTGTGGTGAAAAATGGTGATGGATGGATGGATGGTGATGATGCTAATGAAAAGTAGCCTATGTCCGTCTCTTGGTTCTAAGCTACCTGCCCACCAATTTTCAGCCAAATTGGTTCAGCCGTTCTTGAGTTATAAATAGTGTAACTACACGACTTTCTTATATATATATAGAAGATAAACGAAACACTAACAAATCCGATTGAAAGTAAACTTCTTGAAAAAAAAATGAGACCTTTCAAGCCAATCTATCTCCACACATCTATGATGGATTTCCGCCCATAACGTGAGGAGACTTTTATCTGCAGAGAATTCATTAGAACCCACACTTTAAGACTGTTGTTGTGTGGAACAAAAACAGAATTGTTAAAGTTAAGGTAACTGGATCGAGTTTGGGTTATGTTGTACTAGATGAGCTTGTAGTTGACTACGTACTACATGATGTGAGGCCATAGTATAGGCCTATTTGGAAGTTGTAACCTCCCTTCATCACTGAGACTTTGGCAATGACACTGACACCTCAATTTTTCTAAACTATAATCACACAAAACTATTTGAACCTTTATCGTAATATACAAGGTTGACGAAATACTTTTTCTTTATGCACATACTTTCACTGAGAATATGTTTAAGCAAAGCCGTAGTTTTGAGTTGACACGCGAATTTATACAAGGAGATATAAGCTGACATATCAGGCGTTCCTGATAATATGACACAGAGACACGCACTGATGATATACCAACGTCTGGCCCAAATGTACTAACAAACAACAATCTAAACAAAACGAACACATGTCTAAATATAAATATTTAGAGTTGCAACTATAATAAACAATGTAACTGAGTCACTGAAGGTAATCTTAGCAACAGCATGGTTACGATTAGGTCATGATTCGCTAAGAGAAAACGTATAGAAGACGTTTTCTTAAACGTAGCGTCGCAACTGTTCAACAATATTTATAGACAAAATTGAGTACATTCACAGCGGACGGGTATTTAACATGGGTAATTAACTAATTATATCAACAGTAGGTCACAGTGGCCGAAAGCAGTAAGACCAATATTATTAAAAAACTGTAAGTGCGTGCGTGCGTTGGGTTGCATGCTCCAACGTAGACCGCATCATCGCTTAACATCAGGCGTGATGGTGGTCCAATGCAGACATTTCTTCATCCAATACTTTTTTTTTTATTAACCTGTACTGTCCCACTCCTGGGCTAAGGTCTCCCCTATTTCTTTCCAGACAGTGCGATCACCCGCCAGACTTGACCACTGTATGTGGAACGTATCGAGGTCATCGCGCCAGCGTTTTCTAGGCCTGCCTTGGCTCCTTCGTCCGTTTTCAGGCACCCACTGTGTGATCCTCTGGCCCATCTATCAGGGTGCATCCTGGCCACGTGTCCCGCCCAACCCCACTTTAATTTGGCAGCTTTGATGCCAACATCAGCGATTCCCATAATTGAGCGCAGCGTTGTTTCGGACTCGGTCTGTCATTTTGATTCTTGGGACGCTGCGCTCCATCGCTCTTTGGCAAACCCCAAGTTTGAACTTCTGAGAATCGGTCAATGACCAAGTCTGTGCACCGTAAGTTAGGACGGGCAGGATGCACATGTCCATGAGTTTACGCTTTAATGACACAGGAAAGTCGCCCTTCATCCAAGCCTATTAATTATAAAAAAATAAAAATGAATTCGATGGATGTTTTCAACATAATCTCCTTACTGCTAGGCTAGACTCATGGCCTCTTCTGTAGCACAAATATCTCTATCTGTGTTCTGTTGTGTGTTGTTCTGTCAGTCCTGAACCAATCTCATCTCGTCTTAGATAATATTAACAATCCATCTGGCCAGTAGTTGGCTTACTGGTCTATTTGTTCTTCTAGGCTACTGATCAATCTAGTGATCTTTTCGCTACTCTAGGCCACTGGCTAGAAGTCGCTGGCTAGGTAGAGTACTTACTAAGAAACCCAGTGAGGTGTATCTCTGCAGGTTCCCCTCGTGGAGTGGAAGTGAGGCCAGGGCCGGCGGCTCGCGCGTCCGCCGCTGCAACTGCTGGCGACACTAAGCAAGTGAATGGAGAACCAGGCACGGCGTGACCGTTGAAACGGACGGATAGGTTGTGAGGTGCTGGTTCCACGGGCTTGAAGTTTACCTGAAAATGAGGGTAGGTTAGAAAAAAATATTACACAAATCATTGCAGTATAAAAACGAATGATGAATAAGGTACTTTAACATACCTTGAATCTCGCATTGCCTTCGCTCTGTACATAATTTGGCACATTCCTTCCATTTACTGCAACTATGATCTCCAAGTTGCCAGCACCTAAAACGAGAACACCAGTGAACTTATAAAGGGATACAATCTCAACAGTCTAATAAGGTCCAAACGAAGGGAAATTACCCTCTCAAATAGAGGTCCTGTTTCCTCATTAATAGAGCCTATTTAACAGAAAAATAATGGGGTCAGTCTCTAGTGTTTTCCTCAATTCAATTCTCGCTCATCTCACTGTATTAACCTGCGTGTGAAGCGTTGATGGTGAAGGAGACGGGTCGACCAACGACGCCGGGCGATATATCAGTGACATTGACTCGCGCCGCGCTGTAAGCTTTTACTAAGAACGGACTGCCTTCAACGTGCCCGCCCATTGCGCCTGCGCGAACCTGCGTAACAAAATAAATAAATAAAAGCGAATTCTAATTTGGATGCAACTTGAAATACCGTCTGTGGTTTGGGAGCAAGAGACATAAGTGAGAGAGACGCAGCAATGAAAAAGTCGCTTAGGGCATCGCCCAAAATAATATGAATGGACGGATTTTTGAAGATTATAAAATGAGCGCCGGCATCCCGGCATCGCATGACCGGCTCTCACTTCGTTTCAGTCGGTCTCTAGCCGTAGGAAATGCGACACAGGATTATTGTTACATGATAACGAAACATCTGCTTAAATTATGCCTTTGTGTGCTTTCCCGAACTGTAAAAACACAACAAAAAACCATAGTAACTTTAGGTGTCACTTTTCACTCTATAATTATTTTGTCATAAAATGTAAATTAATTCAATCTAACATCGATAAGTAGTCCCCATTTTGTTTTATTCAGGTGACCACGTCCATCGGTTCAAATCAGACAAACGGTTCGAGAGCAATAGACAAACACAGGTAGCGCGCGAGTTATTATATGAGCTATCTAATTTTTGCAACAAATGTACCTACATTATTATAATGTGTTGAAGTATAATTATGTCCGACGGTTTTGACACATTTTTACTGAGCAAGTCCAATGGTTATGGCCCGTCCAATAATTTTATTTTGGTCGAAGGTTACCTCAATACTGTGATCTCCAACGTCGACCGGTACGAACGAGATGGTGTACCGTTTGCTAGCTTCATTTTCTCCGATCGTCTCTTCCGCTGATACCTGTAAAGAAAATAAGTAAATATGATTGATCATACTCGTTACTGTGGTAAGCACTCCATTACTTGATGCATTAGAATAGGGTATTTGACTGTAATAGTATTTTAGGGTTACAGGATGAACTGTATTTTTATTTAGTTCATCTGGTAACCCTAAAATAATATTATAAAAAAAATGGTTACCCTGGTATGGCGTGTCCACTTGGTTTATTGTATTAAAGTCGCATTTAGTGGAGTAAAATCATGGCCCTTACACACAGTCGTGCGTTTCGATACTTAAATTTTTGAGGATTTTCTCATATTTTTGGAATAGTATAGCTGTAATGTAAAATGTACCTTTGCGGTTTCCTTCATAATAATGAAATCTGTGTATAACGATATCGCAGACATAGTTTATTAATAGGTGGTATAATGACTGAATTAAAAAAACTGCAGGCCTAGCATGGGCTGTGGATAAATTGTCTTTCCACCGTTTTTATCCACGCCTAGACGCGACAAAGATAGAATATGGGGATAAGTTTGTGTTTTTCTCGCGGGATAAAAACGGTGGAAAGACAATTTGTCCACGGCCCGTGCTAGGCCTGCAGGGGGGAAAAGGGGGCAAATAAGTGTTTCTTTCATATTTTTTTCTGTCAAGCGAAATGTCCTTAATCGTGTTTCGGTCTTTGGGGGTTTCAAGATAAAACATTAAATTTTGATATAACACCGATTTTATAATTTTATGTTAACCATGGAAGTAGACACACTTAACCTAAAATTACCAAAATTGCTAAAAGTCGGAAAGCGGGCCTTAATTGGGAAGGTTCGTACAGACCTGCACAGGCACGGGCCGTCTTGCCGGACCCAGCACCTCGACGTGAGGCGAGGCTGGGGAGTCCACGCTGAATGTGTACGCATCGCCTACAGACACTTTGTCTGGAGACTCGCCTGATCCGGCGCCGATCACTCGCGCCGGTGCCGAAACATGGCACACAAACGGACTCCCTACAAACAAACAGCTAAGTATAAGTTCTAGTATATATGTTTATCTATGGTTTAAGTTACCAGTGAGGTCGGAAACGAGTAGATGCGACTAGCGAGAGACCGGGGAGAGTGGCATTAGGCATAAACAAAGGGAGCCTCCCTTTGTTTATGCCTATGGTTATACCCTTATACCCTTTGGTTATACCCAGCAACGGGTAATTCAGGACTGATGATGATGAAGTTCCCAGTTCACCGCAGTTTTTTTTTGCCTATTCATATATATTTCTAGGCCAAAAAGTTTCGAAAGTATTATTATGCATAGAAGATTCTAAATTAATCTTGTCTTCGTCTACGAGATTTCCTATACATTTAACTATGTAGTCCTTCTCTTTAACGAAGACAAGATAATTGAGACAGAACTTCACTTCAGGTAAGTTCGTTTGATCATGCAATAAAGGTCGTCGTCTTACTAGAAAATTTGACTTGCTTTTCTTTGAATTCGGGATGAGACAAGGATTTAAAAAAAAAAAGATTTTTACTAATAATTATAAGCCAAGACAGTAAGGATCTTGTGCTAAGGACGATAATGACGTTTACTCATTGCAGACCTAGTCAGTTGATTATTTTTATTGTGCAAACTGCTTAGTCTATCGAATACACTGCCTGAATGAGTGTTTCCCGATAGTTACAATCTGGGTGTCTTCAAGTCGCGAGTGAATCGGTTTATTCTAGACAAGCGAGATCTATCGTTGCCTGCATCTTCGCATAACATGAGGCGGTCAAAAGTTAAAAGAATATACTTTATTTAATACCTTTTTAGAGGTTTTTCGACATAACCTTTTAGTGTTTGCTTGGTGTAAAGTACCTGGCACATGATCTCCATTGAAACGCAGCTCAACCGTGTGTGGTCGCGGGTCGCGCGGCGTGAAACTGATCGCGTAAGTATGGGCGCCTTGCGCAGCCGCCGCTGTGGGCACTCTACCGCCGTTCACTGTCACTTCTAGGTTTCCAGGGCCGGCTGCCATAGTTTCCACTACACAAGACAAAGAAAAATATTAGAAAAATACAGTGTCGCGGGCATCCAGTGGACGCAAAAGGCAGGCTGTCGTTCAGTGTGGAGGTTAAAGGGGGAGGCCTATGTTCAGCAGTGGACGTCTTCTGGCTGATGATAGTATTTTTATAGGTAGATATATTTGTATGGAAGTGGCTGCAATAGTTTTCAACTTTCTGGGATAAAAAGTATTATGTCTTAGTCCTTATTAAGCATTATATTAATCAAGATCAAAGATAGTAAAGTAAAAATACATATCGGCGTCTATTCTTTCATACCACTGAATAAACTAAACCAATCTGACAGGACTGAAATTATCTGCCTCTCTTATCATTTTAATATGTGAGAGAAGGATGGCAATAATTTTAGAGCTGTTTAGTTTAGTTTAGGGTACATCAGAATCGATGCAACTTCAAATATTTCATATTAATGTGGTTAAATAATATTCTTACCCAAGAATGTGACGGGTTTGCCGACCGTGCCGTGAGCGACGTCTTTGACTCGGATGGCGGTGACGTCATACACCTGCAAAAGCAATCAAACCTTGATGAATTACATCAGAACTCAACGTGGCAAACAGTTATCAGCAGCCAATCTTGTGCCTAGCGTTCACCCTGGCTCAAGACAACGCGGCGTCCGTTTAATATCAGGAGCTGATTAAATGACCAGAAGATTCGAGTCACCTACCTACCATTAGAATATAGATTCAACTAAAATCGTGAATTAATCTTGGTAAATAATGTTTCTATTGTTTTAGTTTTCCAAGTGTATAAATCCTCACCTTCATATGGAACGGACTGGCCACATAGATTCAATAAAAAATCAAGCTTGTAATATTAAAAGATTACTACAAAATAAAATAATCCTGCTTTATTTTTACATGTATTGATGTCTAGTGGGTCTAACAGACGATAGCCTTGATTGTGTACATAATGTTCATATTGTTTTAGTTTTCCAAGTGTATAAATCTTCACCATCATATGGAACGGACTGGCCCAAACATTCAATTAAAAATGAAGCTCGTAATATTAAAAAATTACTACAAAAGAAAATAATCCTGCTTTATTTTTACATGTATTGATGTCTAGTGGGTCTAACAGACGATAGCCTTGATTGTGTACATAATGTTTATTTTGTTTTAGTTTTTCAAGTGTATAAATTCTCACCTTCAAATGGAACGGGCTGGCTGGTAGTGGCAGGGAGTCCACAAGCACATTGAGGCGGTGCTCGCCGACGGCTCGCGGCACGAACTCCGCCCGAAACACGCCAGCGCCCGCCGCCGCCACCGCCGCCGGCACGGACGCGCCGTTCGGACCTGAATCCGTGCACCGCTCAGCTCTCCGCCTCGCCTGAACTTCTACCACCCTACTAACACTATCCCCTGCTACTATGACGCAACTTCTTACTATTGTAACCCCTCCCTCTCTTGTGAAACACACTAAAGTTTTTCCTTTGCAAATACTTTAATAGAGACGGTTTTTTTACCATCCCTTTTATAATTTCTTTTTCAGAAGTATTTCTTTAACTCAATGAAATTTTGTCCCTATGTTTTATCTCAGTAAACCTTATTGCTGAAGAAAAGTATTATAAATTGTGGCCTTGCAGTTTATTTTTTAGTCGTATTCTAAAAGGTTTTTTCTATCTATCCCCATTTCTCATGGATGTTAGAAGTTAGGGCGAAGCGGATGAGCTATTTTATACTAATGAATGTTACTTAATAGTCATGTTATTTGAGTATTGTTTGTAACCTGAAACTTATCTGTGACAACTTATCAATTAAATTCTAAACTAAAGTTACTCAATACACATAATCTCCATCAACACAAGTAAATAAAGATAATAATATTGGTAAGTATTACAAACGTTAGGCAAGTGAGTTGTTAGTACAGCAAAGCATAAATGAGTTCTATAAAATAAAGTTTTTTTTCAACATTTTTATCTTTTTTTATCTCCCTTGTCCTGTATACTTAAAGAAAACTACATTGTCCCACATCAGTGTTTTCACAATTTGGACCCGTCCAAATGAGTAATACTCTCTCATCTATACCACCCTGCAAAGAGAATTGTCCTCATAAATTGATTTCTTATAAATTTCTACAGGTTAGTGACATGGTTAAGATTGTTACTAAGGTTCAAAATTTTCAACTTTTAAGTAACTAGAAAAGTAACTAAATTTGGAGTAACTTAAACTTAATTTGGAGAAAAAGATACACACATAACGCAAAGGGTGGTTGTCACAGTAAGCAAAGAAAAAATAATTGAAGCTAATAGACCTGAGAAATAAATTGTAGCATTCTAGTATTTTAGTGACTTTCAAAGTAAAAACTTTTATAATTATGATAAAAAGCATGTTGTCAAGGCTTTCTGTTCCTCGCGAGAATGATCAACAAAATGGGTCTATAATTCAACAAAATATCAAAAGGGCAAATGCTCTACTTTCAGCTCAAGTGAATGATCAAGTCTATCAGACAGAACCATAAAGTAGCTAACAGTCGTGTGAATTTAGTACGCCGGATCGCCGTCTGACAAACGGGAGAGCAAGAGTTTTTTTTTTCTTTCTCTCCCGTTGGCTGGACGGCGGTTTGTCAGCCAAATCCACATGTCCGTTGAACCCCTTATAAAGCTCAGCAATATACTAAGTAATCTTATCGGGAAAACAGGTTTTGTACAGTAAATACGGTTGTAAGTGGCACACTACAGATAAGTTGGTCACACTGTATTTATACTTTTCCATCTCACCCTTTGTCAACTTACCCTCAACATTGACTTCAATTTGGTCGAGCGTGGCGGATGGGTGGAGTAGGGTTAAGGCTGCGGGCTGGTGCAGGGGGGCGGGCCCCGGGACTGTGACGCGGGCGCCGCCACCGCTACCTTCAGCTACTTCAATGATGAGGGGGCAGCCAGGTACTCGCATCTAAAAACAATACACATTTTATTCCAAAACTATAAACAAGAGTAAAACTGAGGAAGACAAGATTAAGTGACGTTTTAACAT
Source organism: Agriopis marginaria (assembly GCA_932305915.1). Classification (NCBI taxonomy): domain Eukaryota; kingdom Metazoa; phylum Arthropoda; class Insecta; order Lepidoptera; family Geometridae; genus Agriopis; species Agriopis marginaria. The sequence continues at coordinate 11,283,700 of OW029918.1, forward strand.
TTCAATTAGAAAACCTGGGCTTGGTTAGTTGATGGTTGGCCCTGGGCAGGGGCACGAATTTCGAATTTCTCGGCTTCCCGGCCACATTGAGAAGACACAAATATACTCTAGGGCATAAGGCTGGTGACAAGGATACTCTATACAATAGAATATTTAATATGTATGTGCGTGACAGCCTTGGCCATTGGCCATAACCGGATGGGTAGTGCACAGAACAGGTTGGTACCATAATCTCAAAAACATTTTATTACAACCTTACATTGTTTGTCTCACTCTCTGATTAGCCGAAGAAGCGAGACAAAAGTCAATGTAATGTTATTATAAGAATGTTTTTGAGATTATGGTAACCCCACCAGTAAACAGTTCCAGTGTGTTTTGTGATGAGTGTCAATCTGGCGAATTAAATAATCATGTATGTATACAAAATTTATTATTATTTTTTTACTATTCTTACGAGTGGAAAGTAATGTCGTGAGACTTATTTTTCTTTGAGAAACAATTAATGCATCGTTTTAGGTTCCACCAGAGGACTCGCTCGCAAGTATTCATGTCTACGTTACGAGCGAAACTGAATGCGCTGTGCAGACACCTCTGTATAGGCAGACTAGCTTTGACAGAAAGTCACAAGTCTCCGTCTGTTTGTTTTCATCACAGGTTTTAAAACTATTTTTTTTTAACAAAACTGGATTTATCAAAAAAGTTCAATTATATTTGAATTAATTAAAGAACTAAAAGTTTACCTATAAACTATGTTTAAGGAAAAAGCATAAATGTGACCCTAACTTTGCTTCCATATTAAATTAAATGGCGCAAAACCTTCGAATATAAAGATTTATTGTATTTTACCTTATTAAAAGACACATTGACCACATGGTCACATGCTTCTGTTGGTGTGAATGACACTGTGAACCTTGCATTTCCCTGTAAAAAAAAACATTAAATGTTCATAAAATTATTCCAATAAGAGCCGCCTAACAGCAAGCATTGAATTAAGACTATAATAAAAAAATAATATAACAAAAACCGAAAATATCGAATTTCTTCTTGGCAAGTAAGCCATATCATAGATTGTATCATCGGTTAACATCAAATGAGTTGGCGGTCAAGCGCAAGCCAATCCAATGAAAAAATTAATGGATGAATAATAATTAATAGTGCATAACTGCATTGGCAAGTTTGGCATGGACGATTGAGAAAATTTGGGCTGAGGCGTGAACGATGCCAGCATATCATGATGAGTTTTCGGGGATAGAGTCACTCTTGTTCATGGGAAAGCACCTTTATTCTTAAACTCTACACATGGTCTCTTGATGGTGCTAATCTAGTGATAAACTACTGGTGGTAGGCCTAGGCCACGGTTAATAACTACCCACAGAGTTGCGCCGCCAAACAACTATGGTGTGTTCCACAATTGGAAACTCAGGTCAGAAGTTACGTCCTTGCGATGGACCAAAATGGCCAATTGTGTCAAGGAAATGGCAAGATGTGTATTGTACAGCCAAGTTGCCACAGTGATTAGAGGCACAGTGCATCGCTGGCTGACTGCAGGCAGGTGGGGCTTTTATCAGACATTCAGACAACTTTAACGCTCCATGCTTATACGATACACATTCCTCACAGATGCATAATAACAATTCGATTCCATATTTTTTATACACACAGCAAAGATGTAGAACTCTCTGCCAGTCTGTATTCCCCGAAAAGTACAACATGGGTGTCTTTTAAACAGTATCTGTACTGAGAGACATGCTCATTTCTAGCCCCATAGCATGCTACCTAGTAGCATGTGTGTAAGAAATGAACTGCCGTTTGATCTTCAAACATGGTACTTGAGGTGCAGGTGAGAGGGGGTGTGCATACTGTGCATGTCAATGTCTGTTAGTATATGACAGATGTTTGTTTATGTCATTGACTGCTTGCACAACTGAGAAAATGACACCACAATTTTTTGAGCATATCTGCCAGTAGGATAAGAAGTCTAATTTTCCTCATAGTGTTCTAAGAGTAATAAACACAATATTGACCATGTTAACCTTTTTTTTTTAATAACAAAGGTATTTTATCAGTTACCTGAGGATGTACTTGTGTGGGAATGTTCAGTCCCTTAGCAGAGACTGTGATCTCCAGATTCCCTTCTCCAGCCTGCGCAGCATCCACGGCGAGCTGCACGGGCACACCCACTCTAGCTGAAGAGCCTCCATTGACACTGACCAGCTTGCCATCATAGGCTTTGCAGACAAATGGTGTACCCTGGATAATAGAGTTTTATATTACTAACTTGTTACACTACCGACTACTACAAACAATGGAACAGACGGACAATGGATGGAAGGTTAGGAACAAAAAGTGTGTGAAGTTACTGCGTATAAATTAATAGTGCATTTAGTAAAAAGGAAAAGGCACGAGCAATACAGTGCAAGCGTACTGCACTCTCTTTGAGAGAGACTACGGAATGTAGTTGACATACATTTTTTATTATATCAAATAACATAACTCACAGGTACTGGCTGGTCATTGTACTGTGCCGTTAGTGTGTGTGGTCCAACATTTTTCGGGGTAAAGCTGGCGACCAAGGTGTTCGCATCGCCGGTGAGTCTCACTGGGACCTCTCCGCGAGGTCCTCTCACTGTGACCGCTAGTTCTCCGCCGGCAGCGCCTTCTACTCGCACAGAACATGACGCTACTTCCCCCACTGGGATCAGTTCTGGATAAATAAAAGGGTTTAATGTATTCTATTGTATGTTAGCGTGAATATCAGTCAACTTTTTTATTGTGTAATAACAAAAATAAACAAAACTTGTTTATCAATTCAAAAGTAAATTGAAGTAAATGTCAATGTCAATCAATGTAATGTTACGTCAATTTAAAAAAAAAACTTTCTTCTGTGAGAAATTTGGCGTTGCACTCTTGTGCATTTGCCATTGTCGTGTGACGATTACATTAAGTTTGATGAAATTAATGTAGTCAAACAACTAAGTCACAGTCAGAGTCAAGCAAAGTAAGTCACAGTCATGCCCTAGTAAAGTGGTGGATACTTTACAAGAGGCAAGAAACACCACGAAAATACAACAAATCATGTTTCACCGCGTTTTATCACTTTCTCACACTCAAGCACGTCCATGAACAAATAATCGCACTAATAATTTTTATTATAAATGCGAAAGTGTTTGTTTGTTGGTTTACTGTTTCATCTGATGCCCTATTATTATTCATAGTCATTTTACCTACCGAGTTTTCAATAACGCAGTCGACATAGTAGGCGCTATTTGTGTGGTTCGGAACGCGAATATATAATTTTTATTATTACGCGTTCCGTTCGCTTTGTTTAAAAAAGATATTTCGCGCGCAAAAAGGAGGAGATTTTCGATCCGACTGTAAACTTTGTTTTTTTCTATAATGATCACGCACGCCGTGCATTTTGTGACAATTTGCTACCGACAACTTAAAAAAAAAGATATATAATATTGTCCGTCCTAAGCTCAGAGGTCCTAAGTTGACGACTATTATATAGTATATATTATTTATAGCATAGATAAATATACTAGATTTATAGGTACTTACTTCTACCGATAAACGTCACACATGTGTGCCGATTGCTACAAATACTTCTAAAAATTCAAACCTATTTGTGCTGTGTCTATGGAAACCCTCTGGGCTGGAGCTACATGGAAGACGAAAGGTGACGATGGCACTGGCTCTCCATTAAACTTGATGTCTACTCTGTGCGGTGTGGGAGTCTCTGGCTTCCAGAAGACAAGGCAGCGCCCACCTCCTACCACCTGTGAAAAAACAACAACAAAAGTCTTAAGTAGGTCAAAAGGAAGAATTTTTGGGGCAAATAAAAAAAATACATGTCGCTCATTGTATTATTTTCCTAAACATGTGTTCTTTAGGGTTCCGTACCTAAACTGTTTAACGGGACCCTATTACTAAGCCTACGCTATGCTATCTCACTGTCTCTCCCCATAAAACAATCGTATATTTTTTAAACGTATTTTTTATTTGCTGATAGAAAAACGGTACTATTACCACAGAATAGATATTATAGTGTACAAGCGTCTAACTTGTCATGATTATAGTACAGGTACACTCAGGTACACACTCTAAACTAAAACAACAAAATAATAAATAATAGCCAAGTGACAGTCGGTGACAGTCGGTGACAAATTTCTGTTCACCACCAAGAGAACGCAACGTAGAGCGTGGTCCGTCCTCGGATGTTGTCTTTTTGCACTAGTTTTTGTATTTTGTGGTGGTACGGAACCCTCAGTGCGCGAGCCCAACACTAACCGGTTTATTTTTGCCTGTGGCATATATTAGTTAGAGTTCATAGCTGTTAGTTTCTTAGTCTGCGTGAAAAATTAGTAAGTATGCCGTACTTAGTTTCTTAGCGGTACCTACAGTGAAAAAAGGAGATGAAAGATGCAGACATTTGTACATGAAAAATAATTGTACTAAGGCATATCTCCCTTGTTTGTCTGATCTGAGGTCGCACTATTATCTACTTAGGACTTATGTAGGGTAGATATCTACGGATAAACTACCCCAAATTGTTAACACTTACTTTTACATTACAGTCTTTGTTATGTAGTTAAAGCTTGGCAAAAAAGAGTAGAAATTATTTGGGGCGCCACTATCACAAATAGTTCTAAATACTAGCAACCCTGCAGTACATCTGTGGAAGACGAAGACCTTGTATATACCCTAAAGTAGGGTATATACAAGGTCCTTGGCGGAAGAGTGTTGGATGAAATTCTTTTACTGACGTGAGTTTTCTACCGTATTATCAGAATAAAAAAAACATTTCAAGACTTTTTTGCGAAACAGTAACTCTTGGAAGAATTATCAAAAGTTACGATGACACTAAAGTTCGCAACAGGGATTTATCATACAAATTAAATGAGCTCTTTTAAAGGTAGCAGCTCACTTGTTAAACTCACCTGCACATGATTTGGGACCTCTCCCTCGTTTATTGAAATTTCTAACTGCCCTTCGCCTGCTGCGCTGGCGTCCACTGAAACACAGATTAAATATTATGAGAGTTATTAATGGTTTTATTAGAAAAGTAGCACTAGCAAAAAAAAAGTTGTTTGTATTATTTTTATAAGGTTTATATGGGATATTGTAGTTTTGGCGTGAACGAGAAAGAAAAAATAGGCGTTGCCTCATATTTTTTTTCAACTGGTAAATTGTATTATTAGTGTATTTTATATATTAGGTGTTCCTGGACGTTATTTATTGATGTACCATTTTATGTGAAATAAATACATTTGTTATGAATTTAAAATTGAAATAAAAAAATAAATTAAAAAAAACGTGCGTTACGCGGCTTATTAAGTTAAATCAGGGCCCTAGAGTGTGGAAAGTGATATAACAAGGTGAAACATGACAAGTCCCTTTGATAAGGTTTCGCCTTCGAAAATTTATCGGTATTTATAGGTACATGTATTTTGAGATCGAAGGGTTTCGCGGCCAATATGATAATGTAGATCTACCTATTCCGTATTGGATGAAATTGGTTTGACTAGTTACCTATAGAATAGGTAAGTACCTAATAAAGTCGTTAGCACGTCTTCTGCGCCAAAGGTCGTGTTGGATTCCGATCGTAGCAAATAATTCACTAATTAATTTAATCTTATCTGTTTAGGTTTGGATGCTACCTAGTTATGTCTTGACTGTGCGTGTGTCATGGTATACTAGGCAAAATAAATTAGCGGGAAACCTCTTTGACGAGCGTGATGGGATAGTGATACTTAATAGTACCTACTTACGTTATAATGTTCTGAATAAAAGTTTGGCTTATTACGATATACCTATAATACCGTCGCAAATGATGATCTTGGATTTTACTTGGTAGGTGCCCCATAGCTAATGGCTGTAACAGACGTATGGATTCGGTTGACGGATCGCCGTCAAACTAACGGGTGGGAAAGAGAAAAAAATACAATACAATACAATTATTTATTAATAACTCTATAGTTACAAGTCAAACTTCTACACTTTCTACAACGATGTATATATAAACTTACATAAACACTATATGTTATTAATATTAATATGTGTACATAATTCAAATTAAATAATTTAAATTATCTTTCTCTTCCATTTCCGTTTGGTTGGACGGCGGTTCGTCAACCAAGTCCGACTTGTCTGTTGGCACTATTAGATAAGTAATTATTATATTATTATTTACCTTTAAACTGACACTGCTGTCCTACGACCGCGCTCCCGACATCGGTGACTTTGATGAGACTTGCGTCATACACCTTCGCTACCAGCGGGCAGGCTGGCAGCTTGTCCTCGGCGATTGACACCTGGATCAAATGAAAGGTGGATTAATTCGACTGCCACGGCAGGCAACTGAGGCATTTATGGACGAACGTGGGATGAAGCGTAGCCGAGGCCAGCATACACTCATCATCATCAGCCAGAAGTCGTCCACTGCTGAACATAGGCCTCCCCCTTTAACGTCCACACTGAACGACAGCCTGCCTTTTGCATCCACTGGATGCCCGCGACTCTCACAATGTCGTCGGTCCATCTAGTGGGAGGCCTCCCTACGATGCGTCTTCCGGTTCGTGGTCTCCACTCCAGAACCAGCATACACTGGCAGCTATGGCGAGTTCAAAATTTAGCAATTAGAAAAATACAACACGTATCGTTTCCTAAATAAAGGCGTAGGCGTCAAAAGTTCCGACTAGAAAAAGTACAAGTTGTTTATAATCATAAGTACAATGATATTCTTAAATATGTCCGTGGTCTAGAGATACACCCAGTATAAGTAAAAAAATATGCTTTTAAACTACAACTTCAGGTCGAAAATTCTCGAAGCAACTTAACATACGTAGCCGAGGCCAGCATACATTGGCAGCTAAGGAATAGTTATTCTGCCTTCAATCTTAAACGAACGAGTTGATAATATAGAAATAGAAAAATACAACACTCGACGCGTTTCCTAAATAAAGGCGTAGATAGTCAAAAGTTCCGCCTATAAAAAGTAAAAGTTGTTTCTAATCATAATTACAATAATATGATATTCTTAAGTATGTCCGTGGTCTAGAGATACACCCAGAATAAGTAAAAAAATATGCTTTTAAACTACAACTTCAGGTCGAAAGTTCTCGAAGCAACTTAACATACCTATCCTCCTACGCAACGACAAAATTATACGAAAGCTCGATACGAGTATGTATACGCGTAATGAAGAAAAATGTGGTGTCGTTGCCCTTGAACTTTCCTCGAGAGGGGTTTCCCGGTTGAGATGCCTTATAAATTATGTTGCGAGTTAAGTAGGTAATAATAATGAATTTTCATCCATCACATCATCAGCCATTAAATGTCCACTGCTGAACAAGGCCTCCCTCTTAGAGAGGGGTGTTGCCATAATCCCCACGCTTGGCAGGCGGCTTGGAGATCGCAGTACGTTCACCGTGTACTAACAGACGCTCTGACAGCTGCAATAACATTGGCCTCGTGATTTAACCCGCTATCCTATAGGGGCAATTTTATTTCTGGAATAAAAAAATAGTCTACGTTTTAATCCAGGGAGTATAAGCTACCTCCATACTAAATTTTCCTGTTCCATTCTGCTGTTACAGAATTGAGTGTGGACAAACAAACACTTACACATAAACTTTCGCGTTCCTAATATTAGTGTGAAGTCATAATCATTGTCAGCCTTTCATGTTCCCACTGCTGGGACACAGGCCTTCTCTCAGAGATAGGAAGGGTCCTGGGGCCTTACGGACAACAGCTAATTGCGGCACCTAATCCGCTCAGTTGGAAAATCACGCGAACGTGAACCTTATCGCGCCCAGATACGGTTTCGGGTCGCGTGATTTTCAAACTGAGCGGATTAGGTCCCGCAATTAGCTGTTGTCCGTAAGGCCCCTGATCACAGAAAAGTTTTTTTGTTTAAATAAGACAGCTGTCAAGACATTTTTGTAAGATGTTGTACCCAGTTGCACCCATTTTATAGACGAAACGTCAGTCATTCGAAATCAGTTAGCAACTGTGATGCGGACAAAGAACTTTGAGACCTAACCCAAAAAGGTAAGGTCCAAGTTCTTTGGATGCGGAGTTCGAAGCGTTGACATAAATAAAAATTTTCAATCCAGGTTCTGTCATACTGCCTGGCGATTTTCCTTCTCATTTCCGTTCTATTTACTTCTCTTTTATGTGGTCCTGATTCACCATGCTAGCCCAGTTCATGTTGGTGAAACTGGCCCAGTGCGTTTTGGTGTATGTCATTATGTCTTTGAACTTTTTGAGGTTTTGGACATGCCGGTTTTCTCATGATATTTTTCTTCAAAATTTTTGAGCAATGGCATTGAATTGAAACTGCACATTATTTATTTAGGTACTTACAAGATAAGTAATTGGTGAAGGGCCGCAGATCGAACCGGGTGTAGTCAGATTGTAAAGAAAGAAGAAAGAAAGAAAGAAAAATATTTATTTATGACAGAAACAAAGATATAAGGACATTACGAGTTAAACACAATAAAAGAAAATAGTTTCTGTCACAAGCCGGTGCCAATGCTGGTTGTGAACAACCAGCGCTGGTCTTCCGTTGGAACCGACAGGTGACGTCACGCACGTCAGACAGCAGATGTGCAATGTAACACACATAAAAACATAATACACAATATAATACATATAAAAACAAACGATAAAGTAATTTTACAAATATTCAAACCTAAACATAAAACATATTACACAAAATACTAAAAAAATATATATATAATAATAGAATTTGTAGGTATACAATATATATTGAAGCCAAATGAAATGTAGATTATAATTACAGACAATTTATTCAAGTTTAAATTTAAAAATTGCGCTGGTGTCGTTCTTTAAGAGCTCTTCACATTTTTGATGTACATAAAGAAACTCTTTCCGCCTTATTACAAAAAAGTCCATCAGTCCAGGTTTAAACCAGGACTAAAAAGTCCGAGTTTGTTACGGTACTAAGGGATTAAAACTTGACCTTATTACAAATCTTCGACTAATCGAGGACCAGCTGATACCAAAGATAGTCCATAGTTTCAATATTAGCCACAGATAAGAAACAAAAATTGAAATCATTCATTCGTTCCTGCAGGTTTATAACACACTTCAAAAGCTTAAATAATTATTTATTAATGCAATTTAAGATATTTAGCTATCTTAAATTGCTGTTTGTTTAGGTTTCAATATATTAAACAAGCATAACTTATTATTTTGAGCACTTTTCAAATTCATGGCATAATACGATCATGCGCGACGCCAAAATCCTAACGTAGAAAAAAGCTATGCGCCTGTCCCGCGTAATTAGAGGCGTTCAGATAAATATATGTAATTATCCAAAGACATTAAGTAGTTTAATGAAATCTTTGTAATTACGGTGGGAAAATTAGCAATGTTCTTAAATTTTCTCATAGCTTCCTCCTGTTCATTTAATGTAGCTCGCAATTTTATAATTATCTATGAAATGGAACATCCCTTGCCATAATACCCGCTACATTTTTGCAAGTTTTACTGACTGGTTGAGATACACTATGCAAATCGGCTGTAATGTCTTGAATATACAAAGAAAACAATAATTTAATGCATCAGTGTATATTTTTTACTTTTTGCGTAAGTACCTACCTATAGCTATATTGTAATCTACCAAGGTTATAAACAAGCACTTAATTCATGGCGAGCCCAGTTGCATAAAGCGCAAGCCACTTGAACTTCAGGGCTTGATGGGCTTCCTCTAGGATAGTGGACCAGATCCTCACGTAAAACATGCACTATATTTGGGCCAAAGCGTTTTGTGAACCTATATTTATATCTTAATTCTTCGTCACTCAATTCGAAAGGATTCACACGATGACGAGGTCTGTCAGATCGCCGCGATGCCTCCAGCATGTCCAAATCTTCTGAATTCATCATGTCAATCGTGTTTAAATCCATTTTAAACGATATGTAAATAATAAAAACACTAAATAAAATAATTATAACCAAATTCTATTAGTACCGAAGTTAGTCCATAGTTAAACTAGGGGTCTCGGCGGTCTAACTTTAGTACCATAGACAATCCGTGGTTTAGAGAAAAACTTCGTTTTATAATAACGTTTATTTTAGTCCATGGTTTAAACCTGGCACTAATCCCAGTACTAAAGTTAAACCGTGTTTTGTAATAAGACGGTTTAAGTTTTGCTTTAAAACAGTACATACTTTGCAGATTCCTTATCGGCGGCGGGATGTTGTTCCAACACTTGGTCGCAGCATAGCGGAAGCTGCCTCTGAAGGCAGCGGAGCTATGCTGCTCTGTTATGAGCTGTGTTGAACATTGACGGGCCATATGGGATCTTGACTTCCACGATAATTTATCATATAAATATCCCGGTTGCTAAAGCGCACATTCTACCGCTCGGCTACCATCGTGTGATGTGAAGTGTCCAGTGCTCAAAATGGACTGGAACGCACCGGAACGCGGTTCCGGTTCGTGAAATCACTGTCCCGTTTTGTTAAGGAATCCAACGACACCACACTCGAAAATCGGTCAAGCCGTTTCGGCTACAGGAGGTACTACTGGAACCCAGAAACATACTTACATGCTCACATACAACCCAAAAACATTACCCTCCTTCTTGGACAGTCGGTTAAAAGTTCGCAAGGTTTGAAGGGATATGCGTTCCGGTTCGTGAGTAAGTCCAATTCGACCACTGGAAGTGTCATATACCTGGGGTCCACATCACATCATGCCTGACGCTGTGAGATATAATTATATTATAGGTGTAGGACTCATAGGGTAAGTGAGCTCTTTGCGTTGACTGTTAGGTATAGGCACGCTCTGATCGGTTTCAGGTAAGGAGGGCGGAGGTATCTATTGTCTATCAAGCATGAGTGACGAGACAAGAAATAGACAGGCGATGATGTATAGCTTAATATTCGAGTATCCAGGACACCTGTAGGATGACTGCGATATAGGCTTTTTCCGGGGCTTTGAAATATATTTTAGGCGAATTTAGTCCAGCGGAAGTGAATGGTTATTCAGATCATTAAAATGTTATAAAAGATTCTCATTTCAGGCCTATACCATACATACCGCACCACCACCATACCTTACGCATAGTTTTAGGGATGAAAAAATGTTGCGCATCTGCAAACCGTTTCTAGGCGCGTTAAGGTTCACGTACGCGTGATTTTCCGAACTGTGCGGTTTTAACGTTAGTTTGAGGACGCGTAACGAATTGGACGTAAGGCCCAGTGATCACCTTTTAGGCCTAAACTAGTGACTTTAAAATGTATTTTTTTTACAAACTTATGTTATATTATTAGTTTCCATTCAACAGTACGGATAATTGTGGTGAAAGACCTCTTAAGGTGAAGGTTCTAAACTTCATCCGACATTTGAATTTTCGATGCGTGGGTTGGTGCGGCGTCGAACATTATGCAATAATAAAAGCTATTGTTGAAGTTGGGATTGTTTAAAAGCTCTGACCTTTAGCGGATACGGTCCGTGGTCCATTGAACGTCTTCTAATTAGGTACAGGTGTAACTTTACCCACGTGTTGGTGGTACATCTATGTTTCTATAGTTGCTATAGCAAGTACTTAGCTATTTATAGTGGCCGTGGCAGCGTATTTGGGAGACCTAGACTCGTAAGCGTGAGGTCGCTGGTTCAAACCCTAGGCCCCGTACCAATGATCTCTTTGGAATTTATGTACGGATTTTCATACCACTGGTTTTTAGGTGAAGGAAAACATCGTGAGGAAACCTGCATACTTACGGAGAAGGAATTCAATGGCGTAAGTAGTAATGTATGTTTTGGATTATCTATTAGTTATATACTTAATTTGTAATAAAGAATAAAGTAAGTGAATCCACCAACCCGCAACTGGGCCAGCGTGGTGGATATCACCCAATCACCCCTTCGAGGGTAGGCTAAAAGTCCAGCAGTGGGCTATTAAAAGGCCGATTATGATGATGATGATGAGGTATTATCTTCCCGTGAACATGGTGCATGTAACTGCACGGCTCATTCCACAACCTTACCTCGGTAAATATCCCGTAAATAATCATATAACTTTAGTAGGTACTTAGTCTCATACGGACGCTGTCGGGCACAGTCAATTTGAATGAGAAGGTTGGTACTTATTATGAATTATATTAAAATATACTATCAAGATAATTATTCTGTCATAATTAAAAACGTCTACTTAGTAAGGTGGCTACTTATATTGCGAAACAATGATGATTTTAATATTTGTATGCCTAAAAGACAAATTCGTTAATCTCGGCCCGCCCCGCGGCTTTGCACATAAATTACACCCGTGCGAAGCCGGGGGGCGGGTTGCTAGTTTAATATAATTATGCTTTAAAAAAAAAGTTACTGGGACCACCAGTTAATTTCCACGCAGAAAATTCGGATATGCAAGCGATAAAGATACGGTCATCGTGCGCCCTAATCACATTACTAGACTATTTCAGACTGTTGTGAATATGTATGTACTTAGAGATTCTTACGTCGATTAAGTGGGTGCCGACTTCCTCTGGCGTGAACTCGATGCGGTACGCGCCAGGTCTTTCCGCCACGTCCAGTACCCGTGCCGTCACCGGCCTCCGTGATGGCGGTGTCACTGTTACTCCCACCTAAGAACGAACAGTTATTAAACAAAGGAACATGATTTGTGGTAAAGCATGGACAATACCGCTAGAAGCCGTGGTAGCCCATCTGGGAAACCGCTAGACTTGAAAGCGTGAGGTCGCGGGTTCAAACTCCGGGCCCGTATCTACCAATGAGCTCTTTGGAGTTTATGTACGGATTTTCATACCACTGGCTTTTCGGTGAAGGAAAACATCTTGAAGAAATCTGCATACGTACAGAAAAAGAATTCAATGGCGGATGTGAATCCACCAACCCGCACTGGGCCATCGTGGTGGATATGGCCCAGTCACCCTTTCGGGGGTAGGCTTAAAAGTCCAGCAGTGGACTGTTAAAAGGCTGATTATGATGGACAACACCGCTAATGTTGCAGTTGTCCATAGACGGCGGTTTCTGCTTACTATCAGGCGGACCGCATAATAAATGCTTTGCCGTTTTTTTGAAATAGGTATATTAAAAAGAAAATGAGGACACTCTTATTTACTTTGACTTATTTTACCTTTTTTTAGCTCGTTACATTTCGCAAAGAACTTGGAGACCTAGAAAGATAAGGTCTAAGTTCTTTGCATTTTCACTCTGGCCTATTAGTTTATGGAGATTTATATGGAGGTGCGCGTGCGCCCACTTATATTTCCAATAATCTCCTTAGACTGGCCCTGGCGAGGGAGTCACAGAAAAAAACAAACGAAAAACAGAAACGAACAAACAAACGAGAGCGTTTTCAATTGCGTTTACTTATTCGATCACACGATACGATTTGTATGAAATAGTAGCGCCATGTAGATATATGGCATTGCTCTTACTTCATACAAAATCGAGTAAGTAATCGCAATTGAAAAAACTCGCGCACTAGGCACTTTGGTGGTACCGTGTGTGGAATATTTACTAACTAAACGATATCTTTCGATTATGAGCAGATCCCGGTTGCTTGTACTAAAATTTAAAACAAACAAACAAACAGATTCTAAAACAATCGATGGGATAGTCAGAAGCCTTCGGTCATAGAATGAGATAGCTGCCGAAAAATCTGATAATAAGCTATACAGTGCTAGATACACGGAACGGCGGTACTAAGACGAAAAGAGTTTTATTATAATCACAATCATTTCGAACAACTTTTATTCAGGAACCAACACTGAACCTGTGAAAAATATGTCATTCAAATTCAACGAAATGTAAAGAACGGCTGATATATCAATTTTTTTTACGAGTTCAGGGTTGGTCACATAGTAAAAGTTATTCATAAAATTTAACTTTCGGCTTAGTACCACTGTTGCGTGTAATACATAGGCTCGCCACCTACGTGATAAGCAGCCACCAAGCACTTTTTAGATTTTGCAAAATATTCACTCATTTTACACTTTTTTTGGCCATCCTTACCTCATTCTTGCTGAATGTGTTTGCGCCTGGTGAGGTGGAGATCTCGAAGGCGGCCGGGACCCGCGCGGGGATCAGCCTGGTGGGCTCCCCACCGCCTCCGCCCGCCGGCCCTGCCATCACCTCGACCGTCCACGGGGACCCTGGAATTACGAACTCTAATTAGTTTCCTTATTATTCTTTATTTGTTTAGATCTTGGTAGAGCGGTCGGAAAAGTTTACGTAATACTGGCAGGGGTAGAAGTATTTAATGAACTTCACTATGCTTTTCCATCTCTACTAGTATGGTCATATTAGTGATACCTACTCATGCAGAATTGACTTGATTTGAGTTTTACTGACTTTTAGCTCTAGTTTTTTAATCCTCGGCGTAAACAGCGTATTATAAGTTTAAAGTATGTATCTGTGACATCAAAACTAAACGGTTGGATCGATTTTGAGTTTTTTTTTGTTTGAAAGGTGACTTGATCGATGGTTTGAAAATTGTCAGCTCTTTCAGCGGGGGTTTAAGAAAAAAACTATTTATTGTTATGCGTTTGTCCACATCAGGTAGGTAGGTACATAATAGAGCTGACGTAGAAAAGAATTACAAAAGCCACAAAAAATTACTTGATAATTTGATATAACAAGGTTTCTATAGCATAAAGATTAAAGATTTTTATTGCTTAAAAAGTAACACCTTAAAAATAGTAATTTACTGTTGGTCCCCACACTAGGACAAAGCCTGTCTCGTGGAGGCCATAAAACAAATTAACAATAAAGATACACTTATATTCGACGAAACTACGACAAGAACTCACAAGTAATAAGAAATTAGATTAACAAAACAACTAATTTTGAGAAACTTTTTAGTATCATCATAAGATAAGGATAGAAGCCACTTTTGAACAATGCGCTTTGCCTGGTTAACTGAAAGATATTTGACATCTAGCGTTTTAACAATTTTGTTGTAAATAATGGAATAGACGAAAATATTACATTATGTATGCTTATAGGTATTTATCTATTTAATACCAACATATTTACTATAGATATTAGTATAATAAGAGACTTGCAGCACAGTTCAACTATATATAGCTAATCCATAAATGCTCGGTAAAATTCTTGAATATCTATTCAATATTGGTATTTGTAAATCATCATTAGGTAGGTACTAGTTCCGGTCGTTAACAGTACTGCCAGAGACCTTGAAAAAGTATGCCTAAAGCAATTGAAATCATAATCGGATAATCCAGCTTCTTGCGTGATTAATTCCCTTATAATAAAACAAAATGATCTCGGAGACTTTAAGTCAGACCGCCTGAAAGCTAGAACTAGAGAGAGAGAGAGAGAGAGAGAGAGAGAGAGAGAGAGAGAGAGAGAGAGAGAGAGATAGAGCTACTAGGTAAGGGGAGTAAAGAGCCATACAATATACAGATTAGGTTTAGTGCGTCATGTTAGATCCCTGAATATCATCTATGCCAATTGATTCGATTCCAAGCCGACGTGGCTGAGCAGTTAAGACGATTGTAGGCTGGTTGTTAACTACTATTTGGACAGGTTTGTTTTGGTGTGCTAGATATAACTGTACGGACGCCGGGCAGTACATATCGAGCTAAAGGATTAATGTTCACGTATCTAAACTACCACAACCATTCGTACAAATTGAGGACGTCGGTTGTATGTGAACCACGCAGTAGAAGGCATTGTAAACGTTAATAACGATCAATCAAGTCCTCAAATTGCTCATAATCACCGACAAGCCGCTCCTAGTTATGAAAATTGCACGCTTATGTAAATTACACGCACACATTTACATAAATATGCATATAGCTATATCGTATATCTATCGTGTTGCAGAAACAACACCTGAGAATCTTGAGAATTGAGAAATGCATTGAAGTGTGCACTACTCTGCATACAACCTAATTTACAAGCTTCTCCGGATGTTTTGTTTAAGAACACTATACGTGCGTGTAACTGCACAGTAATTGTGTAAATATATACTTATAGCTGCCTCGTGTTATATATTTATGTACATTTGTATGCACACATAACGTACCTAATGCAGGAGGAAACAAGGCAGGGCCAGGCATCCTGCATGTTATTTAGGTTTTGTATTCTTTTGTCGCGTATAAGTGGCGTTTGACCACCAACTTGTCTGTTGGTAAGTGACGATGTACCTCGTCGAAAATGAAGCACAGACTTAGACAAGTTTAGTATAAAAAAAAAAGATAAAATAACTGATAATATTCAAACTGTTCATGAATTATAGCTAAAAACACTCTCGTTCAAGTCACCTTTCAAACAAAATAAAAACTAAATCAAATACGGGTCAGCCAATAATTGGAGCTATAATGCTACAGACAGACATACGCAGATAAACATGTTTACTTTATAACACCGCTCTTTTTGCGTCGGGGGTTAATAATACCTATTCACTCTGACTTTCATAAGACATTTACATTTCTCTGGAAACAAGTCCAGCAGGTAGTTCCATTCTTGGCTGTACGGATGAGAAACGTAGAATCGGAAACGTTTAGTAAATATCTAAGAACAATTCAAAATGTATGGGTTGTAGTGGGTCGCAGTGGCGTAACAATAGGGTGGCAAAACGGGCAAAATGCCACGGGCCCCCGTCCGGAGGGCCCCTATTAAAAGTTACTAGAAAATCAATGAAAAATTCACACAATAATTACGAGTTTAAAAGCGTTTTGTCGCTGCATTTTGTATGTAATTTACATGTTGAGGGAGGGCCCCATGACCCATCTGAAGAATTTGCCACGGGCCTCAACGATGTAGTTACGCTGGTGGGTTGTTACGTATTTCATAAAAAGATTCGAGACATTGTATGTCAAAAACCTGATCGATAAGCTTTAAACTTAGGTAGGTAGAAGGCGTAGAGTTATAGTACTCTTTGTTAAGTACCTACGTCGGAGAAGATAGATATGGGTGGCAATTTACATTTTACTCAGTCAATTACAGCTGAACCAATCGAAAATGGACACAGAAATGGGAATTAACACAGTTCCGTAATCGGTTACTGTTTAAATCAATTTGGATTATTTCAAGCCAGCCACAAAGCTGCCGAGGTGATCCGATTTATTGTGACCGATGAAAGTTGCCTATTAATAATAGCAGTGCCCATTAATGTTATAAAACGAATTACGAAACAAAAAGGCCAATAGCGCAGAACTGATCGCCACGAGGTCGGCTGGTTTAGTCAGAAAATTGCCTTTTAACTTTTATGAATCTATACCGATTTCAATCCCTGTTTTGAGTGTTCGTTGCTCAGCTAAACGTTGTATCAACGTTATTGATCACCGCTTTGGAAACTTTATCCACTTGGAAGCGTTATGGCAAAGCCAATAGGGACTTATTTACATAATAAAAGGCAAGTAATTTGTCATCCTACAGAGACTTGGCGTTGGTTATGGTTAGTGTTTGTTTTAGTTGATTTGTTTGTTGAAGGTTGTATTATTTTGTATGATTGTAAATTAAATTTGCTCACGTTACAATTTATGACAGGAGGTCTCTATCCATATTAACTTTCTTAGTAATGATCTGCCATCATCTCTCAATAACGTAGACCAGCGGTTCCAGGACTCGTATGATATTTTGCACGAAAATAGTATCATGTGAAATCATGCGATATGACAGACTTTCGAACGAAATCCCAAAACAAAAGTTGTTTTTTTTTTAAATAATCATATCACTCGCTAACGCAACGAGTGGTTTGAAAACCAGAAAACCATTTCGCATGACATTTTCGTGCGAAATCATACGAGCGATTCAAAAATTGAGTAGAAGGTAAATAGAAGTTGCCCTTACGGGAAACTGCTATTGAGGCACCTAATCCGCTCAGTTGGAAAATCATGCGAACGTGAACCTTATCGCGCCCAGATACGGTTTGCGGTCGCGTGATTTTCCCAACTGAGCGGATTAGGTGCCGCAATAGCAGTTGTCCGTAAGGCCCCAGGGCGTTGTCCAACTCGTGTCTGACCAGACGCGACGCTTATTATAAACAAGTTATTCTATTTACGTCATCCTTTTGCTGAAATTATTTAAATAAAATTTCCGTGAAAAAACATTCAATAATGTTAGAAGATTTATGCATGGTAAATCAAATACAATGCAAACAATTGAAAAAATAATTGACGAAGGCGAGCGTGACCCAACAGATGAATAGATAATTTTCTGCATGCGGTGTATATTGCTGTGTGTTACCAGTGTCTAAAAGTTGTCGAATTTTGGAGCAAATTATAATTTATTTTTGAAATGATAATTACTTTAAAATGTTCTATGCATATAAACACTTTTTACACGTCTGCCCAAAAAATTGTGTTTTATAATTTTGTTTGCTTGGACATCTTTGAATACCTCTCGTGAGCCTGACACGAGTTTCACAACGTCCTGTATAAACCTTAATGCTAGGTGTGTATGAGACCATTGGTTATTAGGTAAATTACCCAGCAGTGGCACCTGGAAAATGTTAGTTATTTGTTTTAAGACAACACCCAACAATTTTCCTCAAATTTTCGCGATGAAAATTTGTATTATTAATGGTAGTGACGGAGTTTCCGTGTACAATCAAGAGAGATAAAATAAAATATTCAAAATATCGGAGCTACGAATATCTTTACTGACTACGGAATATGAGATATTTACTTACTTTAAAACACATTAGGTATATACCTATCTAAAGCATACAAGTATTTGTAGTGTGATTGAGTGCTATTTGTTCTGTCTTTGTGTGTTCTATGCTTACATTTATTTTATAAGATTATTTTGTGTTTAACGTTTCCTCTTATAGCTAGGACTACCTTATACTTATACTTATACCTCCCCACTAGGATTTTCTGTGTTGTAGATGCCATACCGCCCCGCCGTACGTTAGCTAGAAAGCAGCGTTCAACTTTAATGTCACTTAGCTGATTTCTAGCGTACGTGCGGCAGTAGGTATGTCATCTATGACACAGGGAATCCTAGTGGGCAGCTATGAGAGCAAAATAATTTTATATATGCGAAATTTTTTATGTTAGTGTGTTTGTCCGCACTCAACTCCGTAACGGTTGAACCGATTTGGATGAAATTAAGTGTGGAGGTCTCGTATAGGCTATATAGATTGAAAAATAGGCTGCTATTTATTTCTACTAATCTGACGTATAACGTGAATCGTATACATTATTAGCCGTACCTAGGCACGAAATAACAGACCAAACCAAGAGAGGCTATGAACATTTCATCAGAAGTTGCATCGAATCTACTCGTCCCAGTCTGATAGCGAAGGCAACCAAGGAGCATATAACCTACCACACCTGTTTGGCGAACCAGGTCGTCCTGTACTCTAGCCGAATAACGGTAAGTACATCTTACACTGTCAATTAACTACTAAGCTAACGAAGTATTGCCTAGATAAACGAACCCGAGATGATGACTGGCCAAACCAGTCGAGTCACCCACCTAGTTACCTACGAGTAAGGTCGCCATGTATTTTCGAGACAAGGCCAGTGAAAGCCTAGAGACGTATCGGTGATGGTTTAAAATGCTGAATGAGATGATGATGATTGTAATGCATTTGAATGCAAATTTTTATTTATTTCAAAGGAAGGCCAACATTTTACGACATATATTCGCTTAGCTATAGAATGTTGTTGGCCTGTAGACACTTTATATACGGGGTGTAAGGGGAACACTCTCGAAGCCAAAAGAAGGTAATTGTACTCATCATTATGAACAACTTTTACTATGGGACCAGCCCTGAAATCGCGAAAAAAATATCAGCTGTTCTATAGAAAACGGTCATTGACACTCGACAAAATGTATGGAACAGCTGATTTTTTTCGCGATTTCAGGATTGGTCCCATACTAAATGTGGTTCATAATTATGATTATGAGTACAATTACCTTCTTTTGGCTTCGAGAGTGTTCCCCTTACACCCTGTAGATGACACTAACATATTTTTTGTAGAATATATTATATCAAAATCAGTTGAGATGTCTAAGCTATAGGGGGGAACATAGTAATATAAACATACATACATACATATCAAACAAAATACCTTCCTTTTGCTTTGCGTCGTCGGGTAAAAAGAAAAGACGAATTGCTACCCCAATAACAAACACAGAACAAATAACAGTTAAGTAAAGCTACATAGCGCACAATATAGCTACAAGCTACGAGTTTCCAGCAATTTTGCTTGTTAATTATTTCTGTAGAAAACAAACGACGACAGGGACGAAATTAAACTCAAGGCGAGGCGTAGTGTGACCGCCAGTGGTGTCTGTATTTATCGCCCCTCAGGTATTGTGGGCATTGGACCATGGAACTTAACGGTAAGATGGCGTGAATAATGACCGACTCAGAAATTGATTCTAGTTCTATATAACTACTGCACCTACGTCACGCTTATGTCATACTAGAGTAGTAGAGGTCATTGGGACGTCTTTCGTAGAGCTAGACTTTTACGTGCTTCACACTTTAATTTCGTAACAACTGAACTGATTTAAAATTTGGTATCGATGTAGCGTAACCCTGAATAACACACATCGGCTACTTCTTATTTTATTAGGGTTCCGTACCCAAAAAGTAAAAGCGGGACCCTATTACTAAACCTACGATGTCTGTCTGTCTGTCTGTCCGTCCGTCCGTCTGTTCTACCTCTGTATCTTTCGAACCGGAATAGATAGCCAGTTGAAATTTTTTCTATTACGGTTATCATCTATTACGGTTCGAAAGATACAGCCGTTTAAAGGTAAGACCAACAGACAACGTAGGCTCAGTATTAAGGTCCCGTTTTTTCCCTTTGAGTACGGAACCCTGTAAAAAAAGGACAGCAATGCACGGCAAAAAAGAGGGCACCGAGAGGGGATAATAAATTAATAATTTGAAAGTAGGTAGCTGTTAAGAAACAAGGTAAACAACAAGGCGTAACAAGGTGGGAAACATTAAATATTGCTGACAGGACAGATCGCCGAGGTGTCCGGGACCAGTTACAACGATTCCACGAATTTGTACATTTCACGTGGTACCTCTGTAAAGTCTACCAATTTATAGATCCAGCAAAATAGGGTTCGGGACAACGAACCTTTTCCTATGTAGAGATTTAAAAAAGTAACCACATGCATGATAAATGATAGCGAGCGAAACTACAGGACGCTGCTAGCTTGTTTATACCTCAGACCAGACAAATAAGGAAGATATGCCTTAGTACAATTATCGTTCGTGTTCAAGTGTCTCCGTATTTCATCTACTTTTTTACTATATCGATAACGCAAATTGAATAAATAAATATATGGAAGTAGGCTGTTTTGCACGAAAAGTGTGCAAGTGAACTTATACGTGATAACAAAAAACTACTAATGAAATATAGGCGTTACTTTCTTCCATAGGAAATATTTACAAATTCTCAGAAATATAAACAAAACTCGTAAATTTACGGTTTAAGTTTCTACAGTATCTAATGGGTTACTTTACTTATTTTAAATTTGTATTCAAAACAAATATGAAAATGTTGCTCGTTGAGTGAAATTGAGAATTTAGGGATTTACGCCTTTTTATTCATAGTAAAACGATTATTTTTATAGCTTTACCTACATACATAATTGATTCGATTAATAAAATAGACAGGTTGATGCGATAATAGTGAGATTTGAGAAACAAGTTTTATACGAATTTCTCGTTCGAATATCAAGAAAATTGTTTATTTATACAAACGTATAAAGCCGTTGATGGTTTTTCTAACTTTTAAAGTGATTTTCATTGTCAGTAATTTACAAAAATAGCACTTGAAAATCCCGAGTATTGCACTCTCTGTTTTGCTGTTTTGGAGAATTTCTAGTGTAATTCTGCGTCTACGTCGTTCCGAGTACAATAAGGATTTTAGGTTACTAAAAATGGACTTCCTCAAAGTAACGCCTGATTCAATCAACAATCTTATATATTCCTAATACCAACTACAATGAATCTCACTGTCTTGTGTCTAGGGGTAGTGTGCGATTCAAGGTGTACGTATGTACCCAGCCACTACATAGTGTTTAATAAAATAAACCGGCCAAGTGCGAGTCAGGCTCGAGGACTGAGGGTTCCGTACCACCACAAAATAAAATGACTATCAATTTCAAAAAACTATTTGGTCCGACTTAGCGCCTACCAAAATAGCCAACAATTGCTACGCCGTCACATAGTTAATAATTTGCAAGTGACGCTCGGTATAACTTTTAATGAACAGAAATTTGTCACCGACTAGCACTTGGCCATTATTTATTATTTTTTGTTATACTATAGAGTGTGTACTATAATCATGCCAAGTTTCACGCTTGCCGTTGTAGGTACGTATTACCGTTTTTACATTAGAGCTAATACAAAAATACAAAAAAAAATAAAAAAAGTTTTCGGGGACCCCCGTTTCGTTTTTACTGTTTTATTATTTGTTAGTTAATTCGCCGTAATTACAGTCATGTTCTGTGAAAAATTCAACTGGCTGTCTATTACGGTTCGAAAGATATAGCCGTCAATAAACTTTTAAACTTTTATAAACTATTTTATTAACTTTTATATTAACATAGATTCCTATGTTAATATATAGTTTATGAAGTAGGCATAACAAGCTTGTAAAGTTATTCAAATAACGATATTATATTATATTGTTATAGTATATATATTATATTATTATTAGTATATATATTATAGTATATATTAATATATTATTATAGTATATATATTATTATTTTTATTTATATTCCATTACTTTTATTGCAGTGATATACTTAGTTGCTTTGCTAGTCATACTGCTTAGTTGTACACAGTTACATTACCACGGTTATTTAATTCTACGAAATGTGCAAAGTTTCCGAGGTGAAAATGCAGTAGAATTTTGCAAGGTGTGCATTGCACAGGGGTGGCGAGTGGTGACCTTATTTTTATTTTAACAGTGCCCAGTTATAAGAAATAGAAAATTGCATAAGCAATTTCATTTAAAGCGAGCACCGAGCACCGCAGTTGCAGACACGATAGTTTCCTGTGCTCTCGCGAGAGAATGTTTGTAAACATTTATTATGATTTTCAAATATTTATACTGGAGAAAATCTTCGTAGCGTTGGCGGTTACAATTTTCTTTTGACATGCCATTCTAGGTGTTCTTTCAATGACTTATATCTACTCGTAAAACAACCTGTTTTTAAAGGGTATGTAGGTTTATAAAATCCGTAGGCAAGTCCGTTAGTTAACAGGTAACGGATTTACAGTGTGACGGATAGAAAAGTGATAATCACAGAAAAGAGAAGTAAATAGAACGGAAATATGTTACCAGGCTTTATGAGTGAACTTTGATTGAACATTCTTATTTAGATCAACACGTCGAACTTCGCATCACAGCTGCTAACTGATTTCGAATGACTGACGATTCGTTTATATGTGCAACTGGCTACAACAAATATCTAACAAAAATGCCTTGACAGCCATTCTAATTAAAACAACAAAAAAAAATAACTTTTCTGCGGTAATAAAGTAAATAAAGTAAATTATTGGAAAAAAAAAAATTGACTTCAGGACTATACATACATGCACAAACTTAAACTAAAAAGTAGAAAAATAACAGTTAAAAAAGAGATTGAAAGTTCTCATCAAAACATTTCCTGTAGGGAACCATAAACCAATACGTCATCTATGTATAATTGTATTTCTTGTTTTTGTAAATTTTTCAAAAAGCGCTGATTCAATTTATAGGTAGGTAACATATATATGGCACCACCTCTGATGAATGACCTACCAAACAAAAAGAATCATCAAAATCAATTCATAATTGGTGGAGTAATCGCGTAACAAATATACAAAAACATACAGTCAAATTGAGTACCTCCTTCTGTTTTCAAGTCGGTTAAAAATAAGTGACCGATAACCGATAACCGAAGGGGAAGAATGGTTCTTAAGTGGAGACCACGAACCCGAAGACGCAGCGTAGGTAGGCCTCCCAATAGATGGACCGACGACATAGTGAGAGTCGCTGGCATCCAGTGAATGCAAAAGGCAGGCTGTCGTTCAGTGTGGAGGTTAAAGGGGGAGGCCTATGTTCAGCACTGCAGTGGACGTTTTCTGGCTGATGATGATGATGGTGATCAAGAATAAGTGTAGATTGGCGTAAATATGAAGCCGTTAAAAAACGGAAGACATCATGAGCCAGCAGGTTTAAGTCGAAAGGCGACTGCACGATCATACCATAATTGTTACGAAAGTTATTAAAATGAAAGTTAATTTTAGCTTCGTATCGCAAAATCTCAACGCTCTAGGTGGTTAGCACAACGTGTGATCGTCGATTGTGAAGTTACCAGGCATTTAGAAGTCCATTACTGTTCCAGCTTATGTTGTTTCGATATTGGATAATATTGGTTAATACGTGAACTTGAATATTATCGATTCCAGGCAAGGAAAGATATGTGTTTATCCTATCGTAGATTCTATACGAAGTGTAACTTTACAGATATATTATTGTATTCATTATTCTAAACAACTTTTACCATCACTTTACTTTTTCCTTTTTTTAAATGAATACTTTCATTGTAATCTTTGGTAAGATGTGACAGTCATTATAATTATTTTGATTTATGAGCCACACAATTTAAAACAAATTATCTCGTATTTGTAAATAGTTTTCAATCACACTTGACTCACAGTTCCCACAGTTAAGATATTTAGTACTTAAATCAGCGGTAACAAACGGTGTAGGATGTAGATGAGTATCTCAAGGTGACTACTTCAAATCATCTGGTAACTATGTGAATACACAAACAATAGCTAGGTAATGATCTTTAGAAACGTCTTAAACAGCTGAATTTAGCAATATTCATGTACGCACGTACGTTTCTAAATTACATTTGAAGAATTTACGCTGATGGAAATTTAAAGTATGTCGAATTATACATTTTGTATTATGTTTTACGAAAACTACAAAGACGAAGGTTTAGAGTAGGTTAAACCAATTGTAAGTAACTTCTATTAAGTAGTAACTTCTTGGTATAAGAAAAACCTCTAGAATGCAATTAATTAGATTGAATAGAAGCGAACTGCACCCCGGGTGAATTCATTCACTTCGGAAGCGAACTATCAAGTTGGGAGTGAATAAACTTAACTTAGCTTTATCGTAGGTAGCCTAGGGACTGATACGATCAATAGTTCTAGATATTGGAAATATAGGTACTAATCTTAGGAAACTAATTTTCAAGTTCATAAAAATGAGTTGTTTTCCCAAATAATGGAATGACAATTAACATTAACTAACCTATAATACTTTAAATCTGAGAATCATCTATACTATAATAATAATATATTATTATAAAGAGAAAAGATTTGATTGTTTGCATTGAATAGGCTCCAAACATACTGAACCGATTTAAAAATTTCTTCCATTGTTGGGAAGCGGAACTACAACACTATCCCCGGATAACATAGGCTATATTATTTTTTCAAAAAAATTAGGGATCCTTACTAAAACTCCAATAATAACCCGTGCGAAGCCGAGGCGGACCGCTAGTACAAATTAATACATAATAATTATAAATGCGAAAAGTTTGTTGGTTTGTTTGTTCCTCTTTCACGCAGCAACAGAGCAACGGATTGGCCTGATGATTTTTTGCATAGGTAGGTATAGTTCAAGGGCCGAAGAGTGACATAGGCTTCTTTTCATAATCATCATCACCATTTTTCATCATTTCTCGGGTGCAACCGCGGGGCGCAGCTAGGACCCCTGTATATTTCAAAGCCCTCTCAAATTTTTTGATGAACAAAGCAACAAATACTAGCGTTCTGACTCTATCAAATAGAAAAATCTATAAATTATTTTTTTGTAATAAATTGATAATGTACTTATTTATTATTGAAAATAACAGCTTCAAATTCGGAAAAACTCAACATATCAACTTTTTACCTCCAATTAACAAATATAGCTTGACGTAAAACTCTCAGAGGGAAAGTTCGAGAGTGGATTTTATTTACACACTGACATAAAATTATATGGATAACTTGTTTTATATTCGTCTTGACATTTAAGACTTTAATTTTTAATTTTATGCCCTAAAATAGAGATACCTAAAAATTTAATGATTCATCATCATCAGCGTATCATGTTTCCACTGCTGGGATTGCTGCTTCTCTCAGAGAGAGAGAGAGAGGATGGACCGAAATCTACCATGCTGGCCCAGTGCATGTTGGTGCAAATTGAACGATTGCATTATGTAATACATATTTTTGGGGGGGATTGCCAATACTCGCCACGCTGGGCAGGCGGGTTGGCGAGCGCAGTCGGTGTCTTCATTCTCAGAAGACGCTGCTGCCCGTCTTCTGGTTGATCCCAAGACGAAAGTAGCCTATGTCACTCTCTGGCTCTAGAACTATGTATATCTATGCAAAAAATCAGGTCGATCCGTTTTTCCGTTGCAGCGTGAAAGAGGAACAAACATCCATACATACAAACTTTCGCGTTTATAATATTAGTAGGATTATGAAGCTTTTAATTTCGAAGACTTGGATACACCAAACTTACAAATAGTTGATTTTTCGAACAGCGTTTCCCAACGGTCCGATCATTAGCCAGGCGTTTCCTAATGCCGGCACAGGAGCGGATGTCATGGTTGGCTATTGTTTGGGCACCACTGCCCTCGCCAGGCTTACGACCGTTAGCCGTTTCTTCGGCATTGATCGATAGAACATGAAACGTATAACTTTTTAGATACTTATACGTACCTTTCTTTACATTGTAGACTTAAGTTGATGATGTGTTGTTATTTTATTTATTCAACTGCACTGATAAAAATTAATTAAGCAGTGACACAGTGAGTGTGTTTTGTCAGGACTTAGGTTCGAGTTCGAGTTCCAGTGATAACTGTAGCAAAAGACTAAGAAAGAGGATAGATCGTTATGTCTGCACCTAACTTTTTAACTGTTCTACAGCAACCGCATTCTTCAGTCTTCCCGTGAACATGGTGCATGTAACTGCGCCGAAATATCGGGAGCTCATTCCACAACCTTACCACGGTAAATATCCCGTAAATAAATCATATAACTTTAGTGAACAACCATGATAGTTTAAAACAGTGCAAAACAATATATTTGTATCGTTCATGGAAAGATTGTTTTTTAAACTGTGCTGTTGTATAATAAAATTACTGTTGCATAACCGTCCAAACAATGTCAGCAAGTGTACTTATACCTACGTGGTTTTATGACATACCAATTATGATCGTAATGTAACAAGACTACATATATGTATACGCCTGTCTCGTTTCTGTACGATATAATTGGCCAAGTGTGAGTCGGGCTTGCGTACTGAGGGTTTCATACCACCACAAAATACAATCAATTCAATTAAAAAAAAAACCCTCAAAATTAGTCAAATATGGCATTTCGATTCGGTGAAAGAAATGATGAGGTCATCCAAGTAACCGAATACGTTGCTTAACTTGGTAATGAACAGAAATTTGTCACCGACTAGCACATAATGTAGACTATGTAGAGTGTCTACCTCTATAATCATGCCAAGTTTGACGATTGTAGGTACGTATTACCGTTTTTACAATAGAGCGAATACAAAAATACGGTTGTTGCCCCCGCCCTTTCGTTTTTACTTTTTGACTTTTTTATTATTTCTTAGTTCATTCGCTGTAATTTTATTCTTCATTTTATTCATTTCATATTCTATGAAAATTTCAACTGGCTATCTATTGCGTTCGAAAGATTCAGCCGTTTAAAGGTAGGATGGACAGACATACAGACAGACAGCGCAGGCTTAGTAATAGGGTCCCGTTTTCACCCTTTAGGTACGGAACCATAAAAACTGTCGTCAATATTTTTCATGGCGCTAGCTAGGCCTTCATATCTACTTACAGAAGAGAATTACTTTAGTGCTATGTTTAAGATCCAGTTATATGTATTTATTTCCAGAAAAACTGATTACCCGAATACATTTCATAATGGAGCATGGGTTGGTTGGAATGTGGCCTTTGTTCGAAAACTGACAATCCCACAAATAAAGAGCTACAATCGAACTAGTGTACCATAACGTGACAATAGGTTAATTACATGCCTAGCCCATTTTACCCAAACGCAATAGACTGCATGGGCATTGTAATTCTAACAATCCGGTATTGTCTCGCACGCACCCTGTCTGGTCTGGTGACCTTCTTTACCTCTTTACAGGCAGACTGCACATTATGTAACCACTGTTATATATACGTTGATTCACGTCACTAAAGTCTAATTTTATTTAGGAAGTATGTATGTAATTTCCGGCAAAATATATGCATATATTCTGCTAAAAATTATAATTAAATTTAGCTGCGTAAAATGTTATTCCTATAATGATGTTTTCTGTAATAGTTTACTGTTTTGATTTTACTGTGTTTTTGAATTCAGAAGCAAATTACATGCATATATTTGTTTGCGCTCGGCGTTCTTTTGATTGATAGATGAAACTCTTTATTGTGTATACCAGAAATAAAAAATACAAACAGATAGAAAACGCTTACGAGCTTAGTGCTGTAAGTGGCGGCCTTAGCAATTATCGCTTTAGCGTTCTGTTGAAATATTCAGAACACTGTGTTCAGAATTGTTCGGTTACATAAAATATCATCATCATTATCATCAGTCAGAAGACGTCCACTGCTGAACATAGGCCACCTTCTTTGATCTTCACACTGAGCGACAGCCTGCCATTTGCATCCACTGGATGCCCGCGACTCTCACGATGACATCGGTCCATGGTCTATCTAGGGGAAGCATATGTACGCTGCGTCTTCCGGTTAGTGGTCTCTATTCAAGATCCTTTTTCCCCATCGGTTATCGGTTCTTCGATCGATATAACCTGCCCATTGCCACTTCAACTTGCTTTCACATTTGATTTCATAAGTACCTACATAAAATCAAATGTCCTTATCATCTATCTAAATTAGAAAGCAAAGTTATGTAAAGAAAACTAACGAGATAGACGAATGCATTCCAAATATAGCTTGATTTGTATAACAAAAGCATGACTAGCCTGAATAACGTCTGCTGCGAGTTTTGGCCGAGCGCCCGTAGCGTGTCACAACACTCACAATGTCAACTGAAAAGGTATGATAATGCACCCGCATAGCTGTGAAGGATATCCTACGACAACAATTTTTTTTTGCTAGATTTAGTCTAAATATTTGCAACGATCTATAAGCTAATCGGTTCAATAAAAAACAAAATTACGCATGACACCTCGTTAGCGTTAAGTTGACATAATTATCATTTTATAGCATAGATTTGCGTATCTATAGCGATAATGCATAAGAGAAAAACAAAATTAATAATTTCTCACAACGATAAAGATACAATAAAGCAATTGCTTGAGGGCCTTAAACTAGGCTAGCCTGGTATCTTGAGGTCTAATAAAGAAATACTAAAATAAATCGCGAGAATGCATAATTTTTAATTATATACGCTAGTGGATAAATTATTTTTCTATTTTGGCTTTTTCGGTACCTGTTCATTTAGTTGGCAGAGATACAACATCCCTAGTGTCGGCAGAATACGGGCAACCCCTTTGTCCTCGAATTGCGACCGGTGTCCTCGGCCACTATTCAGTCCCAGATAAGACCGGACCTTTAGTTAGTACAAGAAACTTGGCTGGTAAATAAGCTGCTGAAAGCGCCACGCGATTTTCCTACGTGGATATTTCCTCGGGAATCGTTTATTTTTTTTGGAATATGAAGTATCAAATCATTCTCCGGCCCACCAACTATTTCTGATTAAAATTTATGTGGATCCGTAGCACCGTTGCTGTGTGAAAGAGGAATAAACAAATCAAAGAAACAACTTTTGCATTTATAATTTTAGATTAGATAGAGATATGATTGTGTGATACCGGCAAAAGCAATTTCTTTTGCATATACATATTCAACATTTTTGAAGATACAAAATGACAGAGTGGGAATTTAATAACCGATCGGGCAATATCTTTAAAATAACCTTCCAAATGTAAACCAATTTTCATGCTGACATTTTAAAGGATTGACATCGATCCTCTTCGCCAAAGTTCAAATAAAGTTGCCGAAAAAATTTGCAATGTTATTCCAAATTATTTTTTATTCTTCATAATTGTTTTCTTAAAAAAATGTGTTAGCGAGACAATATGTGTAATGGAAAGCGGGCTTTTAAGTCAAGAGCGTAGAGTTCTAGTCTATCTCAGTAGCACTAAGTTCTAGTTTCTAGAGTGTAGAGTTCTAGTCTATCGCAGTAGAACTAAGTTCTAGTTTCTAGAGTGTAGAGTTCTAGTCTATCTCAGCAAGTTTAAGTTTTAGTTTCTAAACTGTAGAGTCCTAGTCTAGGTCAGCTCTAACTGCATTCTATAATGACTGCATCTCGGTCAGATCCGTCGATTCCTTATATTGCGAAACACTGTTGACCGTTTGAGCTAAATAATTACGTAAATTATGCGAGTAGACGGCGTTCATTATGTTAATGATGCGCACAAACAAGTTGTTAATAATTTCTCGATATTTGCATCGGAATTCGTAGCATTCAAATGATGTTGGATTGCAAATGAGTTAGAGAATAAAACATAAAGTAAGTACAACAATAAATGAGCGTTCTCGATCGAAATGTGCTTTGATAAAATTTTCGAGCAATAGTTTAGGTTTTCATTATTATATGACTAGATGGAGGGTCACGAAATCCTCACACATTTAAATTCGGCGAGTTTATAGCAAACGATTTTAAAATGTTAGCAAATTCAGTAAATATGACCACACTTTTATTTGCGGTTATATTTTTTCTGGTCGTTTTAAGCTGTTACCCATCTAACCCATCTAGTCTTACATTGAATCAAAGTTCCTCAGGGTTACGCAATCATATAGACTGTACTTAGCCAAAAGGAGGTTGTTGTACTCATCATTGCGAACAATTTTTACTATAGGACCAATCCTAAATTCGCGCGAAAAATCAGTCTTTGCTGTTCCCTATGTTTTGTCGAGTGCCAATGACCGTTTTCTATGGAACTGCTGATATTTTTTTCGCGATTTCAGGATTGGTCCCATAGTAAAAGTTGTTCGTAATGATGAGTAAAACGACCTCTTTTTGGCTAAGTACAGTCTATATGCGCAACCCTGTATTGTATAACACTATTTCGTTGGCAATTTTTAATTAGTAGTTATCAAGAAACAATAAAGGTAATAACGTAACCAAGGCAAACTTTAAAGTTATTTGAGTATCTTTAGGAACGTCGACTTTAAAGGGAATAACGCACATTAAAAACTGGTTTTTCTTAGATGTTTCGAAAGTTGAGGCAATGCTGTTTTAACCTGGTCCGGACAAGTGTTGTGTTGCCTACTTTTGGCATACTTTCAACATTGGTAACATAAATTACAGGAAATCCACACATACATGGACATCATGTTGCTAAAATACGTGTGAATGGGAGAATGATTTCGCTTTTAATTATGAACTCTTAATCACCTTAGAAAGAGATTATTATACAGAAGAACTGGATTTCCTTACTCCACGTTACCTAACATTTACATTATTGTAAATGTAAAATTTGTGTTTAAATGTCCCTGATTATTTTTTGTATAGAAAATGTTTCTATCTTGGATTAATACGTACATAAGCTTGTTTTAACACATTTTTACATATTGTATTTTTTTATGATATTGGATGAAACAGCCGAGAGCTGCTTGTTAGGCATAAATTATCAAGATTTCTAGACTTATTACATGAATAATATGTATACAAGCCGCCTGCCAAGCGTGGGGATTATGGCAAACCCCCCTTTAGGGGGAGGCCTATGTTCAGCAGTGGACGTCTTCCGGCTGATGATGATGTATACAATATACACTTTAAAATGGGCATATTTTGTTCCTACTTTATCCTGGGGTTGAATCTGAACAGAGAATTGTGGCAATGCATATTGACCATACGTTTTACCCAAGTTATTGGCAATATGTTACATATCAATAAATAAAGAAAAAAAAAAACATGTCCTAACATGCACTGGGCCAGCAATGCTACTGGGTATGGTGGATTAGATCCCATCCTCTCTTTCTCTGAGAGAAGGCATTAGTCCCAGTAGTGCATGATAAGAGGTTGAATGATGATGATGATGAATAAATAAGTAAATTTTTACAAAAAAATATAAAACAGGATGCACGGGAAGCGGGTGAAATTCAATAAAGGGATTTCATCGCCTAATTTTAGAGGTGGAATATTTTTTTCAGTTTAAACTGCCATCCTCGAGATATTAGGCTATTATATCGTATACAAAAACAATCATTAAAATCGGCAAAGATAACGCGTAACATAAAAACGCCATGAGGACCTCAAGATACATAATGTGGATGCGGTCTACGATGTAGTTCGCCTCTATCATAGACCGCATCGTTGCTTAACAACAAGCGAGCTGGCGGTCAAACGATAAAAATATATACAAAAAAATCCGCACGTTTACACTTAATAAATTGTATAAATATATAGAAAAATACAATTATAGAATAAATCAAAATTAAATACTTACATTTAAATTCAAGCAAAAATATACCTATATGAGAAACCTAGCTCCAAAAACATGACTTGCAAATTGATTAATGTGGAATAAATCATAGTCCAACTACTTGTATTACCGCCAGTGTTTTAACTAGAAATTAGGTATTTGCTCAAGTTATTAGTAGTATAATTGAAGCTCAACTTACAATTGGATCTAGAGAATGAGGACGGGACCGGAAGCGCGGCGGCACTGTGGTTGCCACATGATATCTGCATGGTGCAGCAACCTAACACTCGAGAGAAATGTTAGCTAGAAGTATTACCTACAATAACTATGGTCTCATATAACTTTTTTTACACGGTTTCATTAGTTGTACGTCTTGTAACTAACGAACTGTGTAATAAAATCTTGGAAGTCGATTTTAACTAAATTATTGTCGTATTGATTCGAAACTTTGAAAGTAGGTATAATATGTAATTGACATATTACATATTGATATGTACGACGACATTGTGAGAGTCGCGGGCATCCAGTGGATGCAAAAGGCAGGCTGTCGTTCAGTGTGGAGGTTAAAGGGGGAGGCCTATGTTCAGCAGTGGACGTCTTCTGGCTGATGATGATGATAATATGTAATTCTAATGACAAAATAATTTGGTACCTACCATCGAACTGATCTGATGATGGAGCCAAGAGGTGGATAACGGAACTCTTCTACGGCTACTAAGCCCCTAGAGTTTGGAATAATTTGGTTTGTTTTAACGAGTCTTATAAGCGTATTTTTGAATTTTCTTAACTATAATAGTTTAATGATCGGGGGAAAGTATTTATTAATAGTAGGATAAAATTGAATATTAATAAACAATAATTAATATTAAATGATGGGGCCGAAGGGTTGTGGAATGGAGACCACGGAATGGTAAGCGCAGCGTAGGACGTCCACCCACAAGATGGACAGACTACCTAAAAGAGACCGCAGGGAAACGCTGGATGCAGGCCGCTTCCAACCGGCCCTTTTGAAGATCGATGGGGGAAGCCTGTGTCCAACAGTGGACGACCTATGGCTGAAATGATGATGATGAATTAATATTAATATAATATTATTCAAAATACGAAAGACCTAATTGAAACCAAAAACTACTTAAAAATACAAAAAATAACCGTGCGTAATAATAGGCTTGTGTTTGACCACTACCTCATCTGATGTTATTACGACGATGCGGTCTACGATGACGTATGCTTGTCAAGAATTTCGAAATAAAGCTGAAACCAAATCATTCGCTACTTCAAGACATCCAGATTGTAACTATAGGGGAACGCCCATTGAGGCAGCGCATTCTACAGACTAGCAGTTCGCACAATAAAAGTGGAATCAAAACACATACCATTACGTGTCATGACGTAGTCTTAGGCAGTTTTATCTTGAAACAAGTATAAATAGTTTCTTTTAATCACTCGATGTTAGATCTGATTATATTGAAACGGTTGCATAGATTTTCTTGAATTATAGCTAAGAATAAGTATTTTTATGTGTTTCGTTGCTATCTGCAATCAGTCCCCGGACATTGAGCAAGTTTGGTGTAGTAGGTTGTGTCATGCAGAGTTGGTCTCTCATTGGAGACATCTCTTCTGTATCAAGTCACATTTGAAACAAAAAAAAAAACTAAATCAAAATTGGTTTGGCTGTTTGGGAGCTACGATGCATAGACATAACTATACACACATACATACGTTAAACTTATAACGCCCCTCTTTTTGAGTCGGGAGTTAAAATGTTGAAAACCCGCGAGAGAGATAGCCTGTGGCGGGAGATTTGTTTTCTTTTACATAATTTCCTATTCGAGACACTAACTTTGCCGGTCATTAAACATTTGCGTTCCGTCTTCTGGTCACAGAGATTATGTAACAAGAAAGTGATAGTAGTTCACACATATCTACCATTTCGGTATATTTTACTTATGCAAGTAAATACTATTTACAAAGGTGCTTTCACCATATTCAAATATACCACGTGAAGTTACCTAACTTGCAATTTCACTAAACTGATACCCTACTGGTTCACGTAGTACAAGTAGGTAGGTAAATGAACCCAAAGAGTAGGCATATTAGTTCGATCCGAATGAAACTTCAAATACAAAAATTAAAAAAAAAAAAAAAAAAAAAAAAAAAACATGTAAGTAGAGAATATCTAAATTTCATGTAAGTAGAGAATCGATTCATACACAAGTACCTTTTATGTATAATATTAGAATTGAAATCTTTTGGCTTTTGAATTCATAAATGCCACTATTCCTTTTGATGCGATCACTTTTTACAAATTATGAACTGGGTATAGAACCTTATTGTACAAACTTTCATGGAATTTTGTTTTAATAAGTAATAAGATTATCTTACGAACTGGCCATTAAGAATATAAGCTATCCAGGTAGGTACTTATTATAGCTGCATAAACGTAGTTTGTAGAATGTGATAATTATCACTTTGTTACGGAATTTTTTTGCATCAATCTTTCGCCAGACACGCTATATTGTTGTTTGGCTCCGATGATCGTTTGGGTGTGATGCCATAAAAACCTTACAATATCCGTTATCTGATCGGTTAAGATCTTTAATATTCAATAAAAACCATTAGCCCACATAGTTTTAGGGTCCAATTTGTGTTGTCGAACTAGTCGGCCGAGAAAGAGGGTGTGCGTGAGAAGCGGCCCTTACAAAAGAGTTCAACGCACGGTTTGTATGAGGGCAGTCGTGCAAAACTATAGTCTAGAACCAGGATGTCCATACATTTGTGTAAGTACTCAATTTACTGCAAACGTGAGCAAAATGTTTATTTTTTCACTATAGCAATAGTGTTATTACACTTTACGCGACAATACATTTAGCAATGTAGGTCACTTGTTTTGCAATTGCGTTTCGTGATTGATAATTCAGATTAATATAAATTGTATTGTCAAATAGAATTGTATTAGATGGATTTCAAATGTATTACATTTAACAGATTATGGAAATGCTTATAAATATATTATAGAAAATGGTTCATTAGCATACAAATCCTCATTAAGAGTGGTATAAGAGCTTAGAGTTCTTGACAAATAAGACCAGCGTGACCAAAAAGGCTTCGCCAATGACGTGTCTCGCCCACATAATTAAGGCTCTTACCTACAGCAGACAAGTTTACGGATATAGCAATACAATGCATGGAAATACACTCACTTATCGAGGGCAAATCGGCCTCCAGAGACTCGCGTCCCAACACCGTCAGCTATCTAGGACACTAAACAGAGGAAAAGAAATCACAACACTTTCAGATATCACTTCACTAGTAACGAAGCCGTATCGATGCTCAACTGTTCTTGAACGGGTGCAAAGATCAGAGAGACACTGCGTTACGTGTATCAATATTGGGAGCATATGCGGAAGAATACACGACGAAATTGCATTTTTGTAAGTTCTGAGGCAGAGCCTCTGTCGGACGCGAGCGCGACGCGAATGTCAGCGGAGCTGCGCTGGCGCAGGCCCCGCGCCCACCTGCGTGACGTCAACACGGTATTCAAAATGGCGGCGAGGAATTCGAGAGCCTACATAAAGTGGTAGCAAAAGCGGCCTGTTAGTCACGTCGAGTTCATTTTGACTACATTAACTACACCCACATGATTCCATGTGCCTATGATATGTGATATATTTCCCTGTTTAGATATTTCTATGTAAATTTCAAGATTTTAATTAACTAAATACAACTTAACCAAGAAAAAGAAACTATTAAGGTCAATGTTTATAGCTAAGTACAGCTATATCCTCGTACCTAGGATCTTCCTATATATAGGTTTAAGGTCGACTACAAATTAAAATCACGTCTCAGATATTCAACATTAACTATAAAAATACTAAAAAAGCTTCGTATAACGACAATGTAATTTACGAAGCGAGCAGAAAAAATATTTTTCCACCGCATACCACCCCATTACACTTAATTACAAAAGTAGGTCAGCTGTTGATAATTCCCGAGGCGTATTTTTTGTAGGAAATTTCTTTTTAGTGTGTTCTCTGATTGAACGTTTAAACCGCACTTCAAGTTATCGTCTCACAAAAGCCTACTTTACCTTGAAGTAAATAAGCTATTCTTTGTATAGTCCCGCGTTTTTTCAATATTGGTATTAGGCTAAGCTCATGAAGTTGAAAATGAGAGCAGTGGAATGGCAATAAGGTAAAAAGGTTCGGAGGTTTACAACCTTTACGTTTTAGGGTTGCGAAACAGCTTTGTGTATATGGACCATTTCAAAATGCTCTGGAAATACTACATTTTGTGGGCAAGTGCCTACATCTCACTTATTGTCATTTCGTCACATTTGAAAGCATTTTGGTTGCGTGGACTTGAGTACCTACCAAGTTGGTAGATATCATGATCAAAGAAAAAAAGGTCTTCTACTCTGGCAGTTGTCCCAGAATACGTCACTGTCCACTTGCCACTTTATCCAATCAGCTGTTACGTGGTGTATCGTCATCTCTCTCGAACCTGTTGTAAATTGACATCATGACATCACTGCGGGACGGGAGTATTATACCTGGCGGAGTATATTATTATACCATGGTAGATATAACTTTTTTATTCATGACTAGCTGACCTGACAGACGTTGTCCTGTCTTAGAACTGTCAAACACGCAAAGTTAAAATATTGTAAGTCTTATTATTTTATACCTCGGGTTACATTATTGGAGTTTTAGTAAGGATCCCTATTTTTTTTCGAAAATATAATATAGCCTATGTCACCCGGGGATAGTGTAGCTTCCCAACAGTGAAAGAATTTTTCAAATCGGTTCAGTAGTTTCGTAGCCTATTCAATGCAAACAAACAAACAAACAATCAAATGTTTCCTCTATAATAATCTCTCCTAATCTATACTATAATATTATAGTATAGATTAGGTTTTCGTTAGTCCACAACACTCCAACTGTTCGTTTCTTGTGTTTGTATTGAGTTTTGTGGGCCATTTATGTTCACGAACTAACTTTATTAAGTTAACTAACTTTATATTTTAAACTTTCGTTAATTTTCTGTACACAATAAAATTTCCTATCCTTCTTTTTACAAAGTACATTTTTAGGAAAAAGTTAAATTGACTTCAAGGGAATTGCCAGAACTCCATTAACGGGACTAAATCCCCTAAAATTATTCACGGTTAGGTGGAAAATTTCCTTCAAAAGTAGCACTACCCGCAAAGTTATAATCTATTCAATAAAAAAAAATATTGT
Organism: Agriopis marginaria; assembly: GCA_932305915.1. Taxonomy (NCBI): domain Eukaryota; kingdom Metazoa; phylum Arthropoda; class Insecta; order Lepidoptera; family Geometridae; genus Agriopis; species Agriopis marginaria. Next base: position 11,321,427 of record OW029918.1, read on the forward strand.
GTTGTAGGTTTACCTACAAGCGGCGAAGAAATCGCGTAACATACACAGAAAATAACTTGTCGGTTGAAAAATCAATGTCATCACAATACTGCTTTATAATATCTATCTAGAAGGTCTTTTGACGGCTTATAGCCTTTCACAGTCTCTATATAGACGGCCGGCCAGACGACGACGAAAGTCATACATATAAAGAAGAAAGGAAAACGCGAAGTAACCTCAGCGGGAGTTATATGTGCTTTTGTTATCATACTCACCATTATCAACAATGTTTAGTATTGGAAACCCTAAAAATCGTAGAAAAATATCAGCGGTTTCATACATTTAGTTGAGATAGAACGACATTTTTGTACAGTATTCATTGTAAAAGTTGTTATTAATGATGATTACAATAATCTTCGTTCAGCTTTGTACCGTTCCGTATAACCCTGTATACTTTTCCAAGCGAAGAAATAGTTCCCTTGTCAAAACGTCTTATTTTCTGTCATTATTTTTTACGCTACTACGTGAGGAAGACGGCGGGGAAAGCTATGATATGCGATATATAGCGTAGTCTGGAGACGCCTTATTTGACCTTATTCTTTCATCATCATCATCATCATCAGCCAGAAGACATCCACTGCTGAACATAGGCCTCCCCCTTTAACCTCCACACTGAACGACAGCCTGCCTTTTGCATCCACTGGATGCCCGCGACTCTTACAATGTCGTCGGTCCATCTAGTGGGAGGCCTCCCTACGCTGCGTCTTCCGGTTCGTGGTCTCCACTCCAGAACCTTTCTTCTCCATCGGTTATCGGTTCTTCGAGCGATGTGGCCTGCCCATTGCCACTTCAACTTGCAAATTTTAACAGCTATGTCGGTGACTCTGGTTCTTTGGCGAATATCCACGTTTCGGATTTTATCGCGGAAAGAAACTCCGAGCATAGCTCTCTCCATTGCCCGCTGTGTGACTCTGAGTTTTTCCAAAAGGCCAACAGTTAAGGACCACGTCTCAGTACCATATGTCATCACTGGCAACACACACTGGTCAAAGACCCTCGTCTTGAGGCACTGTGGTATCTTGGACGAGAAGATGTCACGCTTATTCTTTATTAATTAAAAAAAAAACGAAGTATCTATACAATAATTTAATCTAGTCTTATCTAATCTAGTCTAGTCTGTATTAGTCTAATCTAGTCGTAATTCTTTTAAGTAATTCTTTAATTTTGTTTTAACTTTAATTCTGTAATTCTTTTCTTCTTCGCATTGGATTCTCGAGCATAGTGTCTACTTTAGAATAATGAGTTGTTGTATACTTGTATGCTTAAAGACCAGAATACCGTCGTAAAATGACCAGAGCACATTTTTCAAAAGTAGATAGTTTTTTTACGGGCTTGCGTTTGACTGCCAACTCGCCTGATGTTAATCAATGATGCGGTCTACGATGGAGCACCGTGCCTAGAAGAAACCGATTCACTAGTTGCTCTTATCCCAGATAGGTTACGTCGTACAAGACGCTAACTAGGAGATAGCACACTGGAACTACATATATATTAATTAACACATCAGTGATAAACAGAAAATAACCTTGTTCTGCGGAATGTAAAATATATAAATTGTACGTAAGATGAATAAATTATACCTTACTTGTACGTAAGAAGGTACATAAATTATATAAATTGCAGTATTAACCTGCCTTAAATTTTTAATGTATTTACGATAAAGATTTACGTAGCTATATACTTAGATAAGAGATAACTTTAGATAGCCCGTTGGTCCAGTTGGTAGTGAACCTGCCTTCTGAGCTTAGGGGCGTGGGTTCGATTCCCACCTAGGACAAACATTTGTGTGATGAACATTTGTGTTTGTTCTATATCTGGGTGTTAATATCTATTTAAGTATGTATTTAAACCTATATATGTATGTATATCAGTCTCTGGCAGCCATATCACAAGCTTTGCTTAGTTTGGGGTCAGATGACCGTGTGTGCAAAAATGTCCCGAATATTTATTTATTTATTATTTATTTATAACTAGCTATAAAGTTATGATAATTTGATTGTTGGTATAACTTGTAGCATTCTAGCCAAATTTAACGGTTCGTTTACAGCTAAATAAGATACCTGAGGCCTTACGGACAACTGCTGACGCGGTATCACACTAACGTTAAAACCGCGCAGTTCGGAAAATCACGCGAACGTGAACTTTAACGAACCCATATTCAGTTTGCGGCCGCACAACATTTTTTCATCACCTTAAACAGCTAGCCGTAAGGACTCGGCACTAAGTAAAAATAATTTTTAGCTCCAACAGCGGCAATAACATAATGTTTTTTTTTTGTTTATGAGATTATTACACATTGAAATTGTACACTTTTAACGGTTGTTGTCCCATGGATTTTACAATCTTTTAATTAATTTTGTTTCAGGATTTTTCAATATTTCTTGTATCCGCAAAGTTCAAAATGTCACTTAATTTACTAGAGTTTAGAACAATTCCGTCACCGAGGTCCGACTTCTAATATGCGATGAAAAAGTAGTTCGAATGATCGTTGCTTCGAAGAATCACTCTGCGAAAGGATGTCTATATGCAATGAACGTTAGTGCGAAATAATGATGGTGCAGAACAGTCAAAGAGCGGGCGTGGAAGAAATTGAGTTTGCTGAGTCAAAGCGCGGCGGGGGCGAGACGTAGCGCGGAAGCGCAACATGACAATTTCGAACTTTTGGTAAAGCTGGAAAGTGTTAATTAACATTTTTACAGCCACTTGTACGTTGCGATTATTCACTGGGTGTTGGACTTTAGTGAACGCAACCGATACCATTAAATTAACCAAATAGTTTAGGTAATATCAATGGTCTGGCTATTTTAGTATCCGTTGACAATGGTATTGGAAGTTAACTATTAGAAATCGGAAAACACGTCATTAATACAGGGTGGTGTCACTTTCATGGCAACTCACGGCCGGCCGGGCCGAGTAAATAGGTTTTCTTTCCATTTTACGCTATCAAGACGAATTATACGCTCCGTGGTGATACATCACAATGAACTTTCTAGGACAGAGAGAACTGTGAACTTTCAAGGAACTGCGGACTATGTATAATATATGTTACTTACATCGTACAGCGAACAACATTATAATTATTATAATAGGTGTTGGGTCTAGTACAAAATTCTCGAAAAAACTTTTAAATTTGCATATTATACGTTTAGATCAGTGAATTTTTGAGTTCTGCTATCGCTATTATATCCTTAGTTTCATATTTGTTTTGGTATAGTTTCCACAAGATCTTCATAAAGCTCACTCGACTGTCGACTGTCTATATTTTTATAGAGTTAATCAAATGAGGAATGAGAACGAGCTTTTTCTTACTTTATGAAGTTTGTGAAACGTTACATTTGATGTAAAATTTTGCTTACACTTAAGAAATATAAATATTCTACCGATTCGTTAGTTGTGTGCGTATTGAAGTGAGACATTTCTAACAGTGTTGAAAGATGCACAAAGATCGTCTTGTACTAATGGCACTGAAACATAGAGATATTTTCCTTTGTTTTAAGGAGCAGCATGGCACGCCATGAACTTGCTGACAATATAGCTTTGTACCTATTTTATGAGCACACAAAGAGAGCGTAGGACGCTGATTTCAAATAAGAAGAAAAAAGCAATTTAAATGTCATATTTTTCTTGAAAGTACTCCCTCTTTGTTAGGTTTGAAATGTAAAAGAATGAGGCAAGGTGGAGAGGTGGCAGTCGGTTAAAACAAAAGTGTGCTTTAGTTTTTACCCGACTGCCCAAGTTCGAGGGTAATGTTTTTCAGGCGTATGTTTGTATTGTTTTATATTTCTATATTACCTCCTATAGCATAAATGGCTCGACAGATTTGAATGTGTCTCGTAAGATTCATCTTTATGCACAAAATGTCATTTGTTTTTCTTTTAATAACATACTTGTTCAAATGTATTTTATATTTTTTATATTTAATATTTTACATTACGTTATTCAAATGTTATTTATGATTTTGCGCTATTTGCCTATAAATGATTAAAAGGTAGAAAACAAGAGTAAAATAATTTCAAAATTTATAAACGTAAAAACGTTCTGATCAACACCAAATTTGGACGAAACTGTACCAAGGCCATTAGGTTATAACTTATTCACGCTGATAACTTAAATAGCAGCAAATCTTATTTAAATAAGTAAACAAAGGCCTACTTTACGCTTACTAATCGAGAGTAGGTTGCTAAGCTTCCAGGCAGGTCTAAAAATAAACGTCTCGCTTCGGCATTTCAAAGCCTTTTCAGACTACGCCATAAAATACCCAAAGGTGCATAGTGCAAATGCTTAGAAGCTATGCGAAAACTAGCTTTACAGATTACAATGCAAACCAGCCAACTTGCCCTCGCTACTAGTTTCATAGCAAACAATGGCATCGATTCTGATGTGCTCTAAACTAAACTAAACAAAATTTGACAGTTCTAAAATTGTTGCCATCCTTCTCTCACATATTAAAATGAAAAGTGAGGCAGATAATTTTAGTCCTGTCAGATTGGTTTAGTTTAGTGAGTGGTATGACAGAATCGACGCCATTATCACGTAGACACATTCATACTTAGATATAGAGGTAAGCTGTTATTATTCAATTTTATTATTTGTCAAGAATCTAATGGCCTCATATAATCAAGTCAGAAACTTGATGTTACACAAAGAAGGCACTCACAAATTTCCACTTATAGAAATAATACGATTAGAATATTTTATCAGAAGGCTGAGACACATATAATTATGTTATTAAATAGGGATAAAAACAGAAATAAGAGCACAAAAAAGTATGGCCTCATAAAATTGAATTTAAAATTGCAAAAAAACTACACCAATTGTTAAATTATTATAACACCGGCTTGCACTCACGAACCGAACCGAACCGAATCGGCTTGCGCTATTTATTGTTTTTCAGGATAGACACCGCAAGCTTCTCAATTTGTGTGAAATCCCAATGTGCCGCATTTTTGTACCTATTGTGACATCACGAGAGCATTTATACAGCTAACTGCTTTCGAAGAGATTGTACAAGTTAGTATGGGGCATTTATGTATTCACGGCAGACGTGCTACTGACACGACGACAGAGATCAAAATGAATACGGCGGGCTAGTTGGAGAAATGATCCAAATTAAGACAAGTCACATATATGCAAAAAAGGTAAAGTCACGGGTCTATCTTGCTAAAATCCTGTGTTTTATAGTTATAGCATAGAATGCATAATAGTAGGTACAAGTTATACTTTGATTGTCACAAATATTTAATTAACAAATTTTCACCTTACCACTTCCTTGCGGATATACCGGGCAAGCCGAAGGCAGCAATGCTAAGTAAAGGTAGACTTTCGTTCATTGCGTTCGATCGATGACACGCGCGGCTGATGCAACAATACTCGCACTATGAAAATGTATGGCGACGTCAGTCGTCGGCCGTGCGCGTCTATTACAGACCTCGGATACAGCATCATAAATGTTCATAGTCCAAGTACAAATTATATAGTCACATCAGCCGTGCGCGTCAGATGGCGCGTCAGACGCGTGCGGCTGCGATCGGGCCGCGATGCATGGAAGTCAACCTTTGCAAGTGAAGCTTTGAAGCTAATATGCAATGTCATATAACGTAGTCTGAAGAGACCTTAATTCCGTTGTAAGAATAGACGCTTAATGTGTTCTTGCAAGAAATGCTCAGATATATAACCTTAATTCCAAGCAGTACGTTCCGAGGATGGAAAACGTAGTAATTGTGATTTGCTCGTAGAGGTAGAGTACGATATGGCGTCTTCAGTGAAAGCAGCAAGCTTTGTTGCTTTGTTCTTTGTTGTCACAATCACATACAATTTGTGGATGCAGCGAACGAGCGCAGTCGCAAAACCCGCAAGTAATGTCCTCGCTTCTCGGCTTGGCTTTTTGAAAACTACACACGGAAACTATCTTGGTGTGAATGCTGTGAATTTGATTTTATGACGGTGCAGCAGAATTTATCACTTTGTAATCTGTGACTAATAAGCAAGCACGTAAAAGCAATGCAAGTTGATAGCGGCAATTAATGCTATAGTCATTGATGTTATTAGGAAACTGCCGATTTTATGTTGAATGCTATTATAACCTTTATCAAATATTTTTTGAAATAAACAAACCCGAACTCTACAATCAAAGCAGCACGCTACAAATAAAATCGCACGCTGCAAACAAATCTGAATGCTACAAACAAATTCGAACGCTACAAAAAATCCGAACGCTACAAACAAATCTAAATGCTATAATAAAAGGCGCACGTTATCAAATAATTTAAAGATTTTGTAAGGTTTTGTAATATCTAAGACTGACCTGGTACATGTTCCCCGTTGAAGGTGACTCTGACAGTATGCGATCGAAGTACTTTTGGCACAAACGCCGCAGCGTAGCGGTGACCACCGAGTGACCGCACCGAGCTTGGCACCAGGGCTCCGTTCCCTCCAGACACCTCTAACTCTAAATGTCCTGGACCTGCTGAACTGCCGTCCACTGTCGAACATGTATAAATATTAGCAAAGAGTGGCATTACAAATACCAATACAAGTTAAAACGATGGCAGATGATAGGATGGAAAATTACCAACGTTAAGAGGAAGAAGAAAAGTACCGAACTATTATTTTAATATTTTGTTTTTTTTTATTAGAAATAGATTTACGTTTGGCCATCAACTCGCTAGATGGTAAACAATGGTGTAGCCGAAGATGGAGTAAGTTGATCCAGAAGTAATCATTATGGTTGCCGAGTCTAGTACACAATTTACGAATAAACTGTCCTGAGTTTACCTATACTGCGCAAAGATAATATAATAATCGTCATGGGTACTGGGTTACGCGGAAAGAGTATACTAAGCCGAAAAGTCCATATTATCCATCATTATGAACTACATTCAGAGCAACTCTGCTATAGCGAAAAAAATCAGATGTTCTATAGAAAGCAGTCATTCACACTCGACAAAATGTGTGGAACAACATAAATAATCAAAGGGAACAACTGATAATTTTTCGCGATTTCAAGGTTGGTCTTATAGTAAATGTTGTTCATAATTATGGGTACCGTAGACTCCTTTCGGCTTAGTACATCCTTTTCGCGTAACCCTGTGTAAATTATATCATAAATTATATTATAGTGATGGACAGACATCGGAGGCTTAGTAATAGGGTCCCATTTTTACCATTTGGGTACAGAACCCTAAAATGGATCAAATTCTTGTTTCTTGTTCTTCTTGTATTCTTGTAAGAAAGGTAAGTATGCTTTCACTTACACTTTTATTTCACCTCAAGTATTGCACTGTAAATATTAATCATGACATTGTTTTTGATAGAAATAAAATTTGTTATTTCATGAAACGAAAACCAGTAAAAGATGAAAGTAGCATGAAATCTAGTATGTAAAAACACATCAACATTGTACTTACCTATAAACTCAACAGGTTTCCCAAGAGTCGCTTTATACGTTGGTTTTACGAGAATACCTTTGGCACCTCTATTGTTATCCCTTAGCATTGGTCTGCAACAAAATAACTCAATGAGTACCTTTTCAGTACATTTTAAACACAATTTCCCTTTACAAGTTTTCTCGTAATAGAAAATGTCACTAACACTTTGATGCTTATTCGCAGGAAATTGCGCGGTCGCCGATTGAACATTGTAATTTTAAACATTTTCCTTTTAAATTGTGTAAAACAGTAAACCTATCGTTGTACTATTGTTGTAAATGAATGAAGCGTTCATTAAAAGGTTGACACATAAGAGTACTTACTACATAACTAAACCGATTCTTAGACGGGGTCGGGAAATTCGATAAATTACCTATGCAAATGTAAGGTAGACGGTTCTCTCACCTACTTAGATAAAGATGCATAGAATTGTTAATTTTGTTTTTTTGTCACTATACAGGGTATGCGGAAAGGATGTACCAAGCCGAAAGGGATTCATAATACCCATCATTATGAACAAATTTTAATATGGGACCAATCCAGAAATCGCGAAATAAATATCAGCTGTTCCACAGAAAACAGTCACACTAGACAAAATCTATGGAAAAGCTTGTTTTTCGCAATTTCAGGGTTGGTCCCTTAGTAAAAGCTATTCATGATGCCAAAAGGGGTCCGTTACACTAACGGACCCCTTTCGGCTTAGTACAACTTTACCGCGTAACTCTGTAGATATTAAAATAAAGTAGAGATTAGTTTATATAAGCAGTACCTACGTTTATAATACCTATTCTAATAGGTACTTTTGTTCAATAGAAGTGAAAATATTAAGCACTGCTGCGCGTCACGACTTCACCCGTGTGGACGTTCCCTCGGGAAACATACATTTTCCGGGATAAAAAGTATCCTACATAAGTCTCTTACTCTCACCTCTATGCCAAAAAACATGATTGCTCTGTTGCTGCGTGAAAGAGAACAAACAAACTTTCACGTTTACTATACTATAAATGAATTATGATGTAATGTGCTCAGTTCAATAACGGCTGAATGGATTTTGATGGTTTTTTTTTGTAGAGAGTGAGAGACCTTAGTACTGAGACAATGCAGAAGCTGGGAAACTTCGGGTAAAATAGCGGGTTTTTTCCTCCAAGTTACTTGTAACTTTTTGAACTAGATTCAGCTATATACGCTATATAAGTACTTCTACCTAAAACGTATTAATGTTTGGATATTGAAATGAAAATTTACCAGAGTTTGTTCAAATTAACTTGTCCCGCAGGCGTAGCAGAGATGGCCTAATACTATGTCATTAGTTTTTATTTTATTTTAATAATAGGCTTGCTTTTCATGACAATTAAATAAGTAAATAAAATATTCGGCACAATTTTGCAGGCATGGTCATCTGACCTCAAACTAAGCAAAGCTTGTACTATGGCTCCCAGAGACTGATATACATACATAATTATATAATTTTTAATTGAAATTTTATGAAAAGTTTTTTAGTTATTTTAAATGCCATAATATGTGTATTGAGTGAACATACCGCCCGATATTGATAAGATTGTTTTATCTACCCTCTAATGTGGGACGAAAACTTTTATTTTTATTTTCAGTTATATTCTCATGTAAGTGAAATGTATTTCTTTATGAGAATAATAAATATCTTTAACCACAATGCCATATGTGGGAAACATGCTAACGGGCACCTGATGGTAAGCAATCACCGTTGCCTATGGATACCTGTAACACCAGGGCATCACAGAAACGTTGTTGAACTTTAAAGACTATTAACAGCCCTTTCCATATTTTTTTACCTGAAACGTCCGTGTACTGCGTCCGTCTCAGAGCGGGCCCCCCCGGTAGGGTCGCGGGGGGGCCTATTGGATAAAAAAGACTGCTGTTGTTGGTTCTTCTCGTCCACGCTGCTGTACGAGGAGTCGCGGACTATGTACGAAGAAGAACTCTCGTGCACCTCGCGTTTTATCTCGTGCTGTTGGAAAATTAAACAACAATTACTCAACTAATTCATACGTCAACTTTATTACTATACAGGGTTACGTATATAGACTGTACTAAGCTAACTGGAGGTCATCGTAATCATAATTACGAACAACTTTTACTTTGGGACCAACCCTGAAATCATGAAAAAAATATCAGCTGTTCCATACATTTTGTCGAGTGTCAATGACCGTTTTCTATGGAACGGCTGATGTTTTTTTCGCGATTTCATGGTTGGTCCCGTAGTAAAAATTGTTCATAATTACGAGTACAATTAGTACAGTCTATAATTATGCGTAACCCTGGGGGGGGGCAACGTAACGTGATCCTTAACGCGCCCAGATATGGTTTGCTGTCGCGTGATTTTCCAACTGAGCGGATTTAACGTTAGTTTGATGCCGCAATAGCAGTTGTCCGTAAGGCCCCTGTATAGTAAAAAAGTAAAAGTGTAATGCGTAACTATATAAGTTTCAAATAGGTTTTATTGATACCTGACAGATATCAACAGCCTCACTTCTGAAACGTAAATTAGGCATGTGTTAAATTAAATTTGCTGTCACGTTTTCATGCATAAATATTAAATTAGATAGAAGTTCATAGAGCAGTGCTAAACATAGATTAGCTAACTATCGTTTCTAAAGAAACTGCAACGAAAAAAAAAAACGACTAGTACGAGTAGGACTCACGCTCTGAGAGTTCCGTCAAATGGAACGTTCAGAGCACGAGTCCAAACAAAAAAAAAACTTTTTTTTTAAATATTGTTAGACAAACTTAACTTTGTAATGGACAATAAGGTTCTTCCATATATACCAACTACAAAATGTAAGTGTGTAATCGCAACATAATATTTTTTATCTAATATAACTTCAAATAAATGACTTTAGTATTTTTTTCTTTATGTGCTGTTAGACATTACCTCTTGTCAAATTTCATGGTTCTAAGTCAACGGGAAGTACACTATAGGTTTTGATTTCCATCTTCTAGCTTTTGATGCGATTTCACAAAAACGCAAAATATGCGACATAAACGGTCATATCTTCTGCATTTTTATTATGATCGCATTGACTTAGTTTTATTTTTCACAGCCGTAAGAGACTAAGGCTAAGGAGTATTTGATATAAATTTCAACTTGATACATTTTACGTTTTTCTAAAAAAAGGTCTTGATAGACAGACAGATACACAACAAAGTGATCCTATAAGGTTTCCGTTTATTCTGTTGAGGTAAACCCTAAAACATAAATAACGAATCGCGAGAGGAGAGCTTTAGTTTTCCTGTATCGATCATGATATGAAACACACACAGACAGTCACAATTACTAACATTCAGTTCCGGAACATTTATGCATCCATATTCATTCAAATTTTTGCCTGGTCGAGAATCAAACCCGGGACGTTTTGCGCAGAAGTCACACTAAGACATTGCACCCGTATTTTTTATGTAGAAAAAGAAAATGTTCACTTCAATACGTAAAAACTCGTAACTTTTCTCGGAAATCCTGTTTAAATCGACTGTTATGAAACTGTTACACTATCGCATATTTACAAAATTTATTACCGACATTTGGTGTAATTTTGTGCGTAGTTCCGAGATAAAACGCGGAAGGGCCGTAACTATTCCATTTAATGGATGAAAGTGAACCACAGGAATACGGGTAAAGTATGCGGGTCACAATATTAGTAGGTACATCCGAGCACGTTAGACTAATGGCCGAAACAATGTTCGTCCACCGAAGTTGCACGGAGGAGCCAGTGACGCGAAAACTATATTGTTTTCAATGGTTACCATTCAAGCTCCATCTACCAAAATATCGTACATTAGAAGGGAATTATTCCTACGCCTATTAAGTAAAAAGTTTTCAGGCTGAAATGTAATGATTTTGAAAGGCTTTTTGGTTAGCTCGTTTTACATATAAACCGGCCAAGTACGAGTCGGGCTCGCACACTGAGGGTTCCGTACCACCACATAACTTGTTAGCTACTCAAGTACAAAAAATAGTGCAAAAAGACAAAATCCCATCAACGCCCAGGCGGTTAACCATCCAAGTAACCACCGCTCCCGACGTTGCTTCACTTTGGTGATCGTACGAGAACCGGTGGTGAACAAAAAGCCGTTAATAGCTAAGACATACAGATATACAGACAGACAGACAGACATACATCGTAGGCTTAGTAATAAGGTCCCGTTTTTACCTTTTGGGTACGGAACCCTATTTTTTTTTATTAATATCTACAATCGTGACTAAAGATAATAAAGTAAAATATGGTATAATAAAGCATCTATAGGATAATACAGAGTAACTTAACAAGGAAAACCGAAGTTACTCTGCATTTCATTCTAAAATCGAGGATCATTGATTTGCGAGTTGCCAAACTGTCAAAGCTTATATCCGCTAGCTGACTGACGTTTTAGTGATAGGGTGAGAACAAGGAGTAAGGCGGATAAAAATTGGACAGCTCTAGTTGTCATAAAAAAAATGAGTTATATCGACGTAAATCTTTACATCCGTAGCTCCTACCCTAAAGCCCTGCGGCGCAGAGATAGACGGAAGCCAGTGATGGCCTGTAATCATGGAAGTCACGCACGACGGTTTACATAGTTGACAGGACTTCCGAAGTTATCACTCAAAGGGTCCCCAGGGACCATGACTATGTAACAAGTGACTAGCGAGAGCTGCGATAAACTCGTAAGATCAGCCTTAAGCCGTTGAAAAGAGATTACCATGCATATACTTAGGTACCTACCAACCCAATATTTTAACTATTGATGGCTCAGTGGTTAAATAAATTATGAACACGCGTATAAATTCCAAACCTTTTTTTTACATCTGGGTAGACTAACGTTTGACTGCATGTGATTTCGCCTGATAAAAGCGCTGATGCGGTCGAACATGGAGTCATCATCATCATAATTATAATTCCAGCCATAGGATGTCCACTGCTGGACATAGGCCTACCCATCGATCTCCAAAAGCCGGTTGGAATCGGCCTGCGTCCAGCGTTTCCCTGCGGTCTCATTTAGATCGTCTGTCCATCTTGTGGGTGGACGTTCTACGCTGCGCTTACTGGTTCGTGGTCTCCATTCCAAAACTTTTCGTATTTATAATTAAGTTTTATTTAACACTAGCAACGCACTCCGGCTTCGCACGGGTGTAAGTAATTTTTTTTTTACACCTTGGGTAACATTATTGGACTTTTAGTAAGGATCCCTATTTTGTTTTTTTTATAATTTTTACCCGGGATAGTATGTCACCCGGGGATAGTGTAGCTTCCCAACAGTGAAAGAATTTTTCTAATCGGTTCAGGAGTTTCGGAGCCTATTCAATGCAAACAAACAATAAAATCTTTCCTCTTTATAATATTACTAGTAGGCCGCCCCTGCTTCGCACGGGCGAAGCCGGGATATATGGCCTATGTCAACTGGGGATAGTACAGCATCCCAACAGTGAAAGAATTTTTCAAATCGGTTCAGTAGTTTCGGAGCCTATTCAATGCAAACAAACAAACAAACAATCAAATCTTTCCTCTTTATAATATTAGTATAGATTATAATATTATATTAGATATAGTATAGATGGTTTACTTTTATTTTATTTTTTTATATCATTATTAGATTATTTTTGACTTTTTTATTGACCATAATTGGTAATTATTAATAACTTGACGTTTTGTATTATTTACTATTGACTGTATGATGTATAATTATTATTATTGATAAATTGTTATTGCAGTTCTAATTACACCATGACATGTAACTTATGTTACAAATAAAGAGTATGAGTATGAGTATGAGGATGGATGTAAAAAATCTGAAATAAAACTATTCTATTTCATAGTACAGGTTACCTATAGCGTATGTATTCTATTCAGCCTGATCGATGTCATTTCGACACGACACCAATCAAGTAGAACCCCTACAAGATGCCTGTATGGATAGTATTAGGGGTCAGATAAACCAGGCTTCGTGCTAAGGCGGCCAGGTCAGCTATCTCGAAGTCACCATAAGCTCTACATAAATAATGTCAGACCACGTGTAATTCTAGTATTCTGGCTTACCTGTAACCGTTTACCCGTAAGACGTGTAATATATTTACGCTCATATAGTCTTATGCCAAGGTTAAAAACGCACAACTTAGACCGAATTAAAAAAATATCATTATGTATGTATTGTACCTCGAACAAAAATATAAATAATACGCTACGATTTCTCTTTACACGATAACGATTTGAAAAAGAACTCTGAAAAGTGAATAACAAAATCTGTTCCAATTAACTAACATCCAATCAAAAACAGCAGCCAATATTTTAGAGAAAAACACGGATTTCGGGGAAAAGAAAAAGGAAATTTTCATTACGTAAAAACAAGACATCGCAGACGCGAATTGAGGAGATTCCTTTACAATAGGTAGGTAAGATACTTACTCCACTCCAATTAATAATTTCTCTCGTTACGCGCTCCCGTTGTTGATACATTTTAATTTGATATTTTACCTTGTACCTACGATACAAGATATAGATACTTACTCGACTAGTATACGTCTCGGAGTTGCTGTCGTCGGCCAACCGGTCGAGCTGCCGGTTGAAGGAGTCGCGTGTGAAGTCCGTGAACTTGTTGAGTTGAGTGTTTCTCTTAGTTTCGCGCTCCAGGGTGCTCTGCCCGAAACGCTCCGGCGTGTTAGACTCAAGGCTATACGTACAAACACACATGAATATAACTACACCGCTTTATAATATTGTGTGTGAATTAGTGTGGGACCGCAATGTCAACACTGTTCGCGGTGAAACAGTTTGATTTCTAAACATTTTGAGGATGTTGCTGTAACTTTGGCGTTTCAGAAGTAGATAGAATATTGATTTAGATTGAAGTAAGATTGGTTATGAGAAATGCATTGGAGAAGTTTCTGTAGATGACGAATTGTTGACCAGCTAACTCCCGTAGGTACGTACAATGAAGAACTCATCCAATAAGGTAATACAAGGTTACGCTTATATACTGTACTAAGCCGAAAGGAGGTCATTGTACTCATCATTATGAACGACTTTTACTATGGGACCAAGCCTGAAATCGCGAATAAAAATCGGGCATTTTGTCGAGTGTTGTTTTCTATGGAACCCTGTGTAGTCCAACTAGTTAATTTTTTCACCAGGCATTTCTTTGTAATTATGCGTAGTTTAGGGTATATATAACGTCCTTGTGCGTAGTACATATATAGGTCGTTGTAATGGTGATATTTTTTTGTAGTTAATGTCTAACAAACAATCCTAGTGTCAAAATAGTTTTAATATTCAGTGTTGTCATCTAAAGAATTTTGAGGTATCCTGTCGCTGTTTTGTGACAAAATAAGCTAGTTTGTATAATTACCTAACCTTCTTTTATAGTAATAGAAAACATGTTGCACATGTAAATTTCATGCTAAGAATAGTGAAAGTAGTGAAAAAGAGTTTGAGAACCTAGTTACCTGTTTGAGCTAAGCATTTGTCTTGTTTTTTCGACTGGATCCCAAGAGTCTCTTCGCGAATGATACGGTTTCCCACCAGGATCTCCGGCACCTGTGAAAGGACCTTCAAATAAACTTACTTTTTTTAGACATGTTGCGATAATCTAGGATATTGAATCCATATTCATTTTTTCCATGCCCGTGTGCAAAGCATAGGTATTTACATAATTATCAATTAAAACCGACTTCACAAAATTAGTATAAAATACACAATATCGGTTACTTATGGATAGGATCCGTTCAATAAAAATATCTGAATCGGTTCATAAATTACGGAATTCTGAGGTAACAAACAAAAAACAACCCAATTGAAGTCCGTAAAAAATTGCTATTTATATACCCTGTTAGGGCATTGTAAGTAAAATAAAGTAACTACAAAGAAAGTGCAGTAATTATAAAGAACAGAAAAACATTTTAGAAATAGGTAGACGCAAACTAAAGTCTTTAGATCAAAACGTTTAATTTATCGTCGTCTGGCAACCCTATAGAGGAATCGTTTTTCATTTATTCATTTTTTTTTATTAAGTTCCTATTTTGGTAAGTTTTTGGCACATCTACCTCCGTTCCACAGTTAGATACATTGTACTGCCACAGAAGATATATAGATACTGCTACGTCTGAGTCCAACTAATAAATAAAACGTCAAAAACCGTAGCGGAAAAGTAGCGGGTGTAGGGTGTAGAAATCATAAGGTTATTCGAGTAAGGCTATTCAGGTGGCGCATTTTCCCAGTCGAACGATCAGTCAGAAGCAAAATTGATTTATGTGATTTATGAATTGCACGTGGAAAAACTCGCACTCATTCACAATGAAATATACTGCACTTTGTTAATAATTATACTCGCTTTATAATGTATGCGATTTCCATCGGCATAAAAATTATTTAAAAAGGTATCTAACTATAGTAGGTACTGTAGGTATTATGCAAGCAAAGCAGTATTTTCGCTATACGTGATTATGCATGCATTTTGTTATTAGGTATCCGGTTTTTAGTGGTATATTAATAAGGTAGGTAAAGAGGTCAACAAAACAAACAAAAAAACTGCTAGGATTTTCAATGACTACTAATTGTTCGATACTGATTGATTCATGCCCGGTTTCTGAGAACCTTTATCGATGGTTTATCTATTCAATAGCGCTATTGGTTTCACAACTTTACAAATTGCGTTTCCGTACACGCATAAGTTATACCTACTTCGTTTATACTTCAGATAACTTATCTGGCCAATATTGCCCGTTTATCTATTTGATATCTAAGTATTTGACATTAGATAATATTTAGATTTAGATAATTGAAAAGTTACACAAGTTACAGATAACTTTGTTTTAATTGTTTATCGGGACTTATCACTATAACATTTAAACATAACATTATTTAAAGTTATATGATTATTTACGGGATATTTACCGTGGTAAAGTTGTAAAAATAAAAGCTCGCGTTCAAAATGTGTTCAAAATACTATACGTAGTGATACAGTGAGTGTGTTTTGTCGGGACTTAGGTTCGAGTTCGAGTTCCAGTGATAACCGTAGCAAAAGACTAAGAAAGAGGGTAGATCGTTATGTCTGCACCTAACTTTTTAACTGTTCGACCAACCACCCGCATTCTTCAGTCTTCCCGTGAATATGGTGCATGTAACTGCGCCGAAATATCGGGAGCTCATTCCACAACCTTACCTCGGTAAATATCCTGTAAATAATCATATAACTTTAGTGAACAACCGTGATAGTTTAAAACAGTGTTATAACATTATTTTTATATAACCATTTAAAACATGTGTTCAAATCGCGAAAGTTTAAAAATTACTACAGATAACTTTATTGAACCAATAGCTAACTATAAGTTATCTATGTACCACAGAAACCGGGCATAAGTAAAACCAAGTGTTAGAGCAATATATATATATATATAAAAGCGAAATACCCACATTTACTCGACAGCACGAATTTTCAAAAACTACTTGACCTATAAGGTCAACGAAGCTGAAATGTGACAGATTCCTGATGCGTTTTGAGGTCTATAAATACAGCATTTTGCGAAAGGGCCGTATTAAGAGGGACAAGAAGGTTGAAAGTTTACATGAAAGTCTATGCGTACGAAGTCGCGGGAAACAGCTAGTTTTAGATAAAACACCTGTGGAGGAAAATTAAATTTTTACTCAGTTTTTTTGTCCTTGTTGCTAGGCCGGGTATAATAATAATTATTGTTAATGACCACGGTGGTTGCACTAATCGATTATTATTCTTTACATTATCATGATGTGAAGGAAAGAGAATACAAGGACAAAAAAAAAATTGGTGAATTTCCCGCCATCGGTGAAACGTATCGTGAATCGTATGAAAGAGTCGTGGATTAAATCAACAAAATCTTGTAAATGCTAACTGGTCAATTTCGATTACGATAGTGATGTGGGGAAACGATCTTTGCGTCTTTTGTCCCAATTGGTACAATATAGCAGTGGACAGGGAAGAGTGTAAGGAAATTAGAGAGACTGGCTCAGATATGGGACGAGATAACATAGAAAAAAAAAATGCTTACTAGGACTTCCAAGTCTTTTTGTTCTGTCAGCTTCGAGTGAAGACAAAGGGCTTCCTTGATCCAAGTTGTCTTGTGAATCACCGAAGGCTTGGCTGCTATACATCTTGTAGTTAGATCGTTTCTCTACTACTCGCTTAGTTGTAGTCACTGGGCTGAACCGGTCTGTTGGACTGCTTACCCTGTGAAGAAAGATATTCATTTCTTTTAATGGCAAAAGAAAGTCCAGAAATAGAGTCACGTACAATCTTATAGTTAGATAATGTTAGAATAAGAATTCGTAGTTTCGGGTTTCAGACTGTTGCTTCCACTAGTGGGTCCAGTAGGATTTTCAAGTACCTGTGTCTCCAATGTTTAACAGGGGTAGAAATATTAGGATTTGTAAATACTTTTGTATCTACTTGTTCCCACTAGTAGGTCCAATAGGATTTACAAGTAGGTACTCGCGTCTCCACTGCTTAAAATGAGTGGAGTAATCAGGATGGAACCCTACTGGACCCACGTGTGGGACCAAGCAGTGGAAAGTGGAACCAAGTTTGAAACCTACTTCAGCTACTACCTACTTCTTTTTCTTTACCTATTTCGAAGTTCTGTTCTGTACAATTTATACATAAATTTTATGGATGTTTATAAAAAAAAATCTATACGGGGTGTAAGGGGAACACTCTCGAAGCCAAAAGAACGTAATTGTACTCATCATTATGAACAACTTTTACTATGGGACCAGCCCTGAAATCGCAAAAAAAAATATCAGCTGTTCTATATCAAACGGTCATTGACACTCGACAAAATGTATGGAACAGCTGATATTTTTTTCTCGATTTCAGGGTTGGTCCCATACTAAAAGTGGTTCATAATGATGAGTACAATTACCTTCTTTTGGCTTCGAGAGTGTTCCCCTTACACCCTGTATATAATTGCTTTGACTTCATGCTGTTTTCATGTCCTAACATGCAATTTAATGAATCTGTAATATAGAAGGCTAATAAATACGAATTGCGAACTGGACTACTGAATTAACGCCATTCATTACCATAAAAGCGGGCGAGAAACAATAAACTCTCCAAAAAGCGAGTAAAATTTAATTGTCGGTGGTTCTGTTTTAGTTAGGTATAATTTTGTCTTTTTTGAAATTATAAAGCATAATAATTACGAGTGTCTAAATCTTCATACTTATAATTTTCCTGTAAAACGTCGCCTAATTTCTACATAATATCTCTGAATAATTTCAGATATTATGTAGAAATTTACTTTATGTAAACTTTGGAGATAAGATAAGAGTATTATATTTTCACTTTTTCGGATATCTATTATCATACGGTCTATGGGCAGTCTAACTGTATTTGTAGTTTTAGTTTTAGCTTGTATTTTGTTTAGTTAATAAAGGCGCTAGCCCAGGAAAAAATAAAATAAAAAACATACTAATATTATAAATGTGAAAATTTTGTTGGTTTGTTTGTTCCTCTTTCACACAGCAACTGGCTACTTTTCATTATCATCATCACCGTTTTTCATCACTACGTGGGTGAAACCGCGGGGCGCTGCTAGTATTATAATTATTTAAAATAATATCTATAACGAAAAAAATATGACCTTTCTTATTATGATACCAAACTTTAAAATATTATGAACCTTTAAAAATTTTGCTATCCGATTCGAGCCCCATATTTTTATTCGGCTCTAAACATGCTGCATAAGAGGCATGTGAGAAACTGTTTCTAGACCTTTGCCAAAGATTTGATAAAACCAGCTGCTGATATACAGACAGACTGACACGGAAGTCTCACAACAAGGGTTCTTTTTTACCATTTTGGCACGGAACTCTAAAATGGGCAGTCATTAGCGAACGTCAGATGGCCTATTGAGAGCTTGATTGAAAATTGATTTACAACAAGCGCTCGCACAAAATCACTCTTTCGTAGCTGGGAATTTCGGCAATATTAGTACCTTTTGAATAGACTATAGATCGAATATTCAACGTACCTGTTAATTGGGCTGGACGTCCTGTTCAAAGGGCTGTCTTTTCTAGTGAGCGGACTCGCAGTCCGGCCGACTGGACTCGTAGCTCGGTACGGGCTACTGGCCCGGTACGGACTGGCGGCCCTATTAACATCCAGACGAGAGCCATTCCCCAAATGTTTCGTTGTAATCGGACTAGCCGTTCTGTTCCTAGGACTCTCTGAACCGAATCGATGCGTCTCCTTCTTATTGACTCGCGAGGTCGAGTACGCAGAATCTGTGACGTCGTAGCTTTTCTCTTTGATATCTGAGCCGTAGGAGGATTTGTAATAATCGCTCGAGTCACGTCGCTCATCGCGCCGATCGATAGAGCTCGTGTTGTGTTTTGTTGCAGAGTCGTACGAGTTGTACTGATTCATCGGGCTCTCCGACCTCAATCGCGTAACTGGAACCAACATACGTTTATTAACTCTTACTTCCTGTAATTACTTGTTACTTGAGAAAACATGGTACAGAATTATTATTACGAATTTTAAAAAGTCAGCTTCTTTTCTTTATTTTAAACTAGTTCAGGCGAGTTGGTGATCAAGCGCAAGCCTATTATGGTATTTAAAAAAAAACTCCAACGGCCTTACTTATAAACGTTACTAAAGTTAAGGAAAGCTTAAAATTGCTCTGTCTCATTTTCACCTCTGACAATTTCCGTCAACGAGAAGTTGACAGCAATTTTAAGCATTGCTTACCTTTTAGTAACGTTTAAGTATAAGGCCGCTTGTCTGCAAACTGTACAAAATGAAAAACTTTAAGTATAAAACATATTGTTTTTTATATTTTTTTATTTTTTTATTATATAGACATTTTAAAAACTCGACGACCGGCAAGATTTGAATTTGCGACATCAGGTATAAGCCCTGAAGGCTCTATCCACTAAGCTACGGCCGTCTTGTTCATAATTATGGGTACCTACTATGGACACCTTTCGGCTTAGTACACCCTTTCCGCGTAGCCCTGTAGTATCGAAGACGCATAGTCGTCGTACCTGGGCTAGATATTCTCACGTACGGAGCTGGGCTGGAGCTCTCCCGGGGCTTCTTAGATCGGGACCCCACTCGAAACATGTGCGGCGAACCATGTACGTCGTACCCGTTGAAGTAGATGTACAACTGGAATAACGTAACTTAAATCACTTACGAGTATAACTACGTATAAGTGTACGTAAAATTATTGAAATACCACTCCTACTTACTACATACTACTTATTTTTTACAGTCGAACAAGTATCAATATAAAAACCGGCTTAACAAAAAACGCTTGACAAAATTATTGATATTGCCTAATGAACAAAATTATTCGTATTATTAGAGCTGGTTAAAAACTATTTAGCCGAAGTCAATGAAATTTTTATGGGACTACATTGAGAGCTTCCTCTTTATAATAAAAATCACATAAATCAGTTCACAAATGGCGGAGTAATGAATAGGTGTACACACTTATAAAAAAAAAAACTGACAGAATTTCTCCCTCCTGAAATCGGTTTTAAAACCAACATAATTTGTTGACTGTTTTTACATTGTTTTAAATGTTTATTGGGACTTATCCCGTATTATTTTATTCAGGTAAAAATAGGTACCTTTCGCTCGACATTTTGACCATGTTACAATAATGACCGTGGCCTTTTTCGAAGGGTTGAAACGTTAAATGAATATCGACGCGTACGAAGTATACAATAGCAAATAGGTTTTTTTAATTCTTGGGAACTACTTCAAAGTTTCTAGAACTAAACACAACTGATCTAGTATTAATATTATTGTTAAATAAATATTACTACTAAATTTGCTTTGAAGGCTAGTTGTTCGCTCAAGAAAATTAATACACAGTCACGACACAGACTTATTATAGCATAAAATATAAATAGCACACAAATGTTACGCTTAGCAACCTGTCATTTCGTTAAATCTACGATACAAAATACATTTATTTTAGTTGCTTTATTATTAGTAATAGATAAAAAAAAAAATTTACATCGAGCTTTATGTTGAGTAGGTACTGAAAGGAAATTAATTTTCTAGGAAACAACAGCGGATACACATCCGCTGTTGATTGAAGCAACAAGATTAAAATGCTATTTTTAGCCTTATCCGTAAAGTAGGTAGGACGGGCAGACGGACAGATGGACAGACGGACAGACGAACAGACGGACAGACGCTACGAGAGATTCGTGTGCGATGGTTTAGGTGGGCATTCGTGTTTTTAGGGTTTCGTAACCAAAGGTTAAAAACGGGACCCTAATACTAAGCCTACGATGTCTGTCTGTCTGCCCGTCCATCCTACCTATTAACGGCTGTATCTTTCGAACCGTAATAGATAGCCAGTTGAAATTTTCACAGAATATGTGACGTTACGGCGGATTAACTAAAAAATAATAAATAAGTCAAAAGTAAAAACAAAAGGGGTTCTAATACAACAAACGTATTTTAACGTTTTTTGTATTAGCTTTAATGTAAAAACGATTATATGTACAAGCGTCAAACTTGGCATAATTATAAAACACACTCTAAATTATACACAAATAATAAATAATGGCCAAGTGCGAGTCGGTGACAAATTTCTGTTCATTATCAAATTAGAATTGTGTTATACTCGAGCGCCTGTAGCAATTAATATAATTAACTATGGCTGCGTTGCTTCGACAATTTTGTTTAGTGTGGAAGGCGTTATAATAACTGGTAATTCAGTTACTTGGACAACCTTATTGTATAGGTTGATAGCCCGTTGGTCTAGTTGGCAGTGATCCTGCCTTCTGAGCTTGGGGGCGTGGGTTCGATTCCCACCCAGGACAAACATTCATGTGATGAACATTTGTGTTTGTTCTATAT
Source organism: Agriopis marginaria (assembly GCA_932305915.1). Classification (NCBI taxonomy): domain Eukaryota; kingdom Metazoa; phylum Arthropoda; class Insecta; order Lepidoptera; family Geometridae; genus Agriopis; species Agriopis marginaria. The sequence continues at coordinate 11,343,755 of OW029918.1, forward strand.
TATCTGGGTGTTAATATTTATTTAAGTATGTATTTAAAATTAATAATATATATAAATATGTATATTAGTCTCTGGCAGCCATATCACAAGCTTTACTTAGTTTGGGGTCAGATGACCCCATATTTATTATTATTATTTTGTGGTGGTACGAAACCCCCAGTGCGCTACTCGCACTTGGCCAGTTTATTTATTTATATGTGTTGCTTGTTTAATAGATTCTTACATACCCGATGTTTCCCCGGAGCTTTAGGCATGAATGTGGCTCGATACTTGGTTGCAGATAATTTCTCAAGGGCGCACATGACGCTCCTCTTGTCGTGGACTATATCCAGCTGGAGGTCTCCTTTGACCCCGCAGCCGCTGGTGTCCAGCTCGAAGGAGTGAGGCTTGAGAGGCTCGGCGCCTTCTAACGCACCGGGGCTGAGCCGCACTCCAGCTGGGTCGAAAACTTCACAGGTGAACGGCCCTCCCTAAAGAATAAAATATTGTAGTATAATTATATAATTTTAATGATTTTCTCTTTAAATATTCCTGTGATCCAATAATTTGGGGGTGAAGTCTTGAAGTCGCGTTCCGCTTGGGCTTTTATTGCATTATCAGCTGTCAGGGGTTTTTTACCATATCTCTTTCAAGTATCAAATCGTGTCCCTTGCTGCTGGTACAATTATAGTAGATGACAGTGCATAATATGTCAAACTCAGTCTTGATTAATGCTGGATTCTCGTACACAATCTTGAGATTTAAAAGACCTTAGATAAATTACAAGAGACATCGTCATAGTTTGATCACATGAATGAACATTTTGCCAAAATCAAATCTGCACTTGGCTAGATCATAATATTTTATTTGACTTTAATACATTTTTTTTTGTTATTTATAATAAATTAAAAATAAACGAAGACCTATTGATTAATTAGATTGATTGATAGGGGAGGCCTATGTCCGGCAGTGGACGTCAGTTAGCTGAAATGATGATGATGAATTGAATGAGTTAAATCAGGAGGTGTGGTGTGAGTTCCATACAGCAGTCAAAAGGTGATAAGCTTACATGGTTTCCACGTTATTGCTGTATTGTTTATCAACTACGAGTACAATTAAATGACCACAAAAACTATTAAAAAAAATTACCATCTATTTTAATGTAACCTTTTATTGCAAATCTTGAATCGGGATCTAAAATAATATTTCAATAAGCAGCCGTCACAAACCAAGCCAGCCGGCGAAACTTCGCTTGAGTAATTTCAATTCCAGATGGCTAGCTAAATAGTTCTTATAACGATAAGTTTAAATGGTATAAAGATAGCCTGGAATAAAAATGCTGTTTTACTTTCTTGAATTCTGAATATTTCAACAATTGCAGAATTCTAGATCAGTACAATTTTTATCGATCCTTGTGTCTTAATATCCACAATTCTAAAAGATCCATGCAAACTTGATACGGCAAATTTAGTTTCCAAAAGACGTGACCATCGCAAATATAACATGGTGAGTTAGTAATTATAAAAGCAGCAGACTAAAATTTACTTTATTAGAACTGCTGTAAAGATAAGGATAATTAATTTGCACGAGTAAAATTATACACACATCCAAAAACGCATACACAATAGGTGTTTAAACAATATGAGCATGATGATGCATGTTATAGTTTTAATTTGTGGGCTTATAATTGCCTTGCCTGAATAAAACACATGCACAATAGGTGTTTAAACAATATGAACATGATGATGCATGATCTAGTTTTAATTTGTGGGCTTATAATCGCCTTGCCTGAATAAAACACATGCACAATAGGTATTTAAACAATATTTGCATGATGATGCATGTTCTAGTTTTAATTTGTGGGCTTATAATCGCCTTGCCTGAATATGCTGGCCTTTATACGTGATGGCAATAGTCCAGGTGCCGGCTTCATCAGGCTGGAAAGTGGCACTTGAAGCAGTGGTTCCAGGTGCAGATGGCGGGGGGTGCCTCGGTTCTAGAGGAACCGCTCGGCCGCTTGGCGAATGAGCAGTCACGTCGATGTCTTGTCTTCTAGGTGCACCTGATTCATTTAAAAAAAAAAAAAAAAATTAGGTTCGGAGAAAACATCTTAGTTTTTTTAAAGATAAAGATAATTTATTTGCACAAAACACGAGAAAATCATACACACATTTAAAAACGCATGCACAATAGGTGGGTTAAAATATTTGTCACTTTGTATCATGTTTTGCCTAGATTTACTTGTACGCCTACAAGGCGTACAAATAAATCTAGAGAGATGGTATAAAAATATAATAAAAAAGTATTAATTAAATTAACCGTCGAAACAATTTCAATAGCTAAGATATGATGCTATTAATTTAAATCGTTAACCGATGGACATTACTATAATTGTATGATAAGGAAATTGACGTACTGCAGTCATTACTAAAATTTATCCTACTATCCTACTAATATTATAAACGCGAAAGTTTGTATTATAGATGTATGGATGTTTGTTCCTCTTTCACGCTGTAACGGAACAACGAATCGACCTGATTTTTGGCATGGGTATAGTTCAAGAGCCAGAGAGTGACATAAGCTTTTCATCATCATCGTCACCATTTTTCATCACTACGCGGGTGAAACCGCGGGGCGCAGCTAGTCATTCATAAAATCACTAATATATTTACAAATAATTATCTGAAATGTCCTACTTTGTTAATTGTGTTAAGTTACCTGTGGCACTGACTAGAACTTCCACGATACTGCCCGCCGCACACGGTGCCATGCCAGGGGGAGGCACGGACACCAGCCGTGGCAGCACTCTGAAGAAGTACCTTCCGTCTACTCTGCATTATAAAAGAAAATACTTTGTCACTACGAATAGTACGAGTTTATTTTTATTTATTTAAGGGCTTAACTCAGCGACAAATTTTCATAAAACTTTGGCGCGCCAAAACTTAAAACGTAAAACTTTTTTTGTTTTATTTTGTTATCCTACTAAGCTTTTATTTGCTCTGACAGCTGCAATAACATTGTAAAAAAACCGAATGAAAACCATGAACTCTGATCACTTTCGCTAGGTTTTTAAACGTAGACCGTAGAAGACCGTAGCACCTGCTACGGTACCTACCCGATATACTTCGGTGAAATATTTAAAGATTTTTTTTTATTCAGCGTTTTAACAATGTTGTTGTAACTGCCAGAGCAAATAAATGCTTGTACCGAGTTTAGGTTAACATAATCGAGGACAAGCTGATAACTAAAAACTAATTTTAAGAAACAGGTGATTTATGCGGACTTTTATTTTATTATATATATTATTTTATTTTATTTTTTTCAGTTCCAGACATGTCCTTGAAAACAAACAATACAATATAGGTATAATTAGGCATATCCGTTTTGGGTTGAAGATGATTTGAATTTGGTGCTGACTTACCACCTCAAGTATAGCCACAGTTCAATGAATGATTTTACGTACATACGAAAAAGTTGGAAGCGAAAAGTGAATTAAGTTATTTTTATTCTGCAATTCTTTAATGGCAGTACCTATAAACAAAAGTTCCTAAGAACAAAAAAAATATGTTTCGCTAGTGAAGTGGATAGAAGAAACTTCTTTTTATATCACTATTGACAATGTCAAGAATTTTTGTCAAGAAACAAAACTACGTATTCATAAGTATCATCATCATCATCAACCTTTCACAGTCCACTGCTGGACATAACAGGCACGCCACTGAACTCATTCGGCAAGTTTAGTATGAAAACAGTTATTTTTGAGAGTTTCGCGATGATTTCACATTGAAATTAAACACTTCACCACCACCTGCTTGAAATCCAGTCATCAAAATATTATAATCTAAAACCCGGCGCATACCTCAAAGACTTTTGGACACCATGATCATAACTACTGCGTACAAAGGGAACGTTTTGATTAAAAATCATTGGCGGTACTTGTAAATAATTTCATAACATTTCTATAGACATCATTCACCTAGTCTACCTGTGACCATTGACACCATAGATATACACGATTGGCACTGCATAATGTTTGAAACGTCTAAATCTACACTAATATTATAAGGAGGAAAGATTTGATTGTTTGTTTGTTTGTTTGCATTGAATAGGCTCCGAAACTACTGAACCGATTTGAAAAATTCTTTCACTGTTGGGAAGCTACACTATCCCCGGGTAATATAGGCTATATAATATTTACAAAAAAATAGAGATCCTTACTTAAACTTCAATAATGTAACCCAAAGTGTAAAAAAATAAGATTTACAATTTTAACTTTGCGTGTTTGACAGTTCTAAGACAGGACAACGTCTGTCAGGTAAGCTAGTTTAAAATAATTTTAAATATAGGTACCTTCGTACGCAAAGAAAGACAAATACATACAAGACAAGTACATATTAATCGATGTACGTATGCGATAAAATCCGTTGAAAATGTTTAATTTCAATAGGAAACAAGTGTGCGCTCTTTAATTTATTACACTATAATAGTTCTATCTCTACTCCACAAACAGCTTGTTAAGACGAACCAGAGCATCTTTTTCTTTACATATACAAATGGCAATAATCTCATTATAGGTGCTCGGTTGCCTTATTTATGTACCCCTCATAAATGGTGGATTTAGTACACTATTTATGTGACATCTGTTACGGAAAGGGGTCAGGGAGAAAGTGCGATAAACAACTTGAAATAACGTGACGTTGAGAAATGTTGGTCTCATTGCTCACTGAAAAACGGCAGGTACGAAAAATAGAGTAAGAATTTGTGGTACGATGCTATAATTTTTCTAGTAGAAGACAACGTTGTTAAAATGTTTTTACTCAAAAATGCTTGTAATTCCCCCCTTTATAATAATACTCTTTGCTTGTAATCTTGTCAAAATTTTGACAACCTTCTTTGGGCAAAGGGCAAAGTCGACTTTTCCGTGCTACTCGAAAAGGCGCCAGCAAAGTAGTATGGAATTTGATTGGTTTTCATTTGAGTTTTAACCACAAGCAATTTCCTTCGAAAATCAAATTGTCGAGATTTGTTTCAAAAATAGTTCAGTGCAAAAAGATTTTTCAGAATTTTGCTGTATATGCAGGAAAAAAGAAAAAAAAAACGCAGGAAAGAGACAAAAGCACGACGCGGTATTTTTTTTCTATATTCCATAATATTGTTTCCCATTCATTTATTTTCGTGATATTTAAAATAAAAATGGAAAAATGAACTCTTTTAGCGACAAATCCTCCCAATCAAATGTGTTTAACACCCCTGGGGCCTTACGGACAACAGCTAATTGCGGCACCTAATCCGCTAAGTTGGAAAATCACGCGAACGTGAATCTTATCGTGCGCAGATACGGTTTGCGGTCGCGTGATTTTCCAACTGAGTGGATTAGGTGCCGCAATTAGCTGTTGTCCGTAAGGCCCCTTGGCGTTCAATAGTAAGCGAAATTAGTGATTGAAAATGTATTGCCCTGGAAAGACGGTCCTGAATTTAAGTAACTACTTTTAACAAATGTTACTTTGAATAAATTCTTACATATTTTTGTAAATCGTGATTTACAAAAATATGTAAGAATTTATTCAAAGTAACAGGGTTACAGTGAATTGGTTTCTTCTAGGCAAGCGTGCTCCATCGTAGACCGCATCGTCGCTTTACGTCAGGCGAGTTGGCGGTCACACGCAAGCCTATTAAAAGATTAAAAAAAAAAAAAAATGGCTTGCGCTTGGCCGCCAACTCACCTGATGTTAAGCGATGATGCGGCCTACGATGGAGCACGCTTGCTTAAGAAACCTATTCACTCTCGACTAAATTACTTGTATAACTCGCATTGTTTGAATAAACCACTATACAAGCCTTGGTCCGCAATGACTGCACTGCTGGCCACTCTATGATGGCCTCGAGCTAAGCTTAGCTACGCTCTCGTCCTTCAAGCTTGGCCATCATTGCAGCCCTTGCTGTCCACGCTATAAATTTTAGCTTATCTATCAAGTGCTGTAATGATGACTGCACTGTAATGCCCTGGGGCCTTACGGACAACTGCTAATAGCGGCACCTAATCCGCTCAGTTGCAAAATCACGCGAACGTGAACCTTATCGCGCCCAAATACGGTTTGCGGTCGCGTGATTTTGCAACTGAGCGGATTAGGTGCCGCTATTAGCAGTTGTCCGTAAGGCCCCTGGACCTGCGCTATGCTGGGCTTTCGGCCATCATCATCGCTGCCAGCAACTCACTCATTACAAACCATGGCAGTAATTTATTGCTTTGAATGTGATGCAGTTATTATACAGGATGTAGGGAATCGCTCCCGAAAACGAAGACTGGACCCTTATTCACTAACTAAAACATGCTCGTAACGCAGCGCATTAAGTTAACCTCTATAAATTTGGCCTCTATCCCCTAGGGAATAAAGGCTAACTGGCCAACATCAACAGTAGTACAGTAGCAGTGATATAAGGATACAACCCTTGAGATATATGAAATTTTTTGGCAACGACAAAAGCGTTTCATCGCTATCTCTGGCAGGACTATAGTATGGAAGATGTTTTATTTAAAAAAAACAATCACGTCAAAACTTTACACACTGTAAGTCAATCAAAGACTCTCTAAGTAGTAGCTTTACCACGCTTTACTAAAGCTGGGTGGCATCACAAATTAAATCTGGTTTAAATCTAGATTATAAGATAATTTTCCATACGATTTGACATTTGAATTTCGTTAAATCGAGATTTAAATCGGCCGTGCAAGTGGGCCCTAGTCTCTGAAGTCAATGCATACCAACGACCACAGAAGATAATTTTTTTTCGTTGTGCCAACGACGCGCGAGTGTGATGCGGTGTCTGTGACGTCACGGCCGTGTAAATATTTTTTCATGGTGACATGCCGGTGTCACACCTTTGTGTGCACTATGCACGAACCTTTATCAAAGAGCAACACGTCCCCACGGAAACCACGTTAGGCATTTACGAGACCCTACTCATGTATGAAACGCACCAACTAAAATTAAACCGGTGGAAAAACTAACGAAAAGTTTACTCTAGAGGCTAAAAACGAACACACAGATTACAGAAGACAGATTTCAACCAGCGTTATTTCGCTGATTTTAACAAAGATATTAAAAGGCACAATCATTGTAAACACAAGATTTGCGTAGTTTTATTTATTATCTCATGACTAAGTCACGTCATCTAAATCTTCTTCTTCTTATAAATATAAAACGCGTTGTGTATATTATGTTCCCTATGAACTCCAAAACGACTGGACCGATTTTGAGAGAACTTTCACTGGCAGATAGCTGATGTGATGTCTATTGTTCTGCAAATTTTATTGCTTTTACATAATGGTACAGTCAAATAAAATAATTTTACAATATTTTATCAATAATTTGAATTTTCATTAAATTGTACCAGGACATCATGAAACATCAGGAGTTATAATGGTTACGGCTGTTAGTCGTTGAGAGTGAACATGACTTACCTAATATCTTCGACAGTAAGGACGATCTCGTGCATGCCAGCGTGCTCAGGTACAAACTCGCCCGCCCCGCGCGAGTCCAGCTTCAGCCGCGACTCCTGCTCCAGAGGGTTCACGATGGACACCTTCACATCCGATATCGAGAGATCGTGCGATATACTCTCGATTTTGATGAAGGTCTATAAATAAAAATAACAACAGTTACCGTCACTGAACAGCAGGTAAGCTGAAGTCAAACGCCTAGCCTATCGACCATAAAAAACATGTGTTAATGGCTGGGTCGCTAAAATCACAAAACAGTTTGCAGCCTGCTCTATTTGATGAGGTTTAAAACATTAGGACTAAAACAAAAACTAGTTTAAAAACAGTGTTTTAAAAACTAGTTTATACCATCATACTAGATTAATGCTTGGGGTGTTTAAATCACAAAACAGTTTGCAGCCTGTTCTAATTTATGAGTTTTTTTTACTAAAACTAGTTTAATACCATCATAATAGATTAATGCTTGGGGTGTTCAAATCACAAAACAATTTGCAGCCTGCTCTAATTTATGAGTTTTTTTTTTACTAAAACTAGTTTAATACGATCATAATAGATTAATGCTTGGGGTGTTTCAAAACAGATAACAGCCTGCTCTAATTCATGAAGTCGTAAAAATTTGGGACTAAAACAAAAAAATTGTTTCATACCATCATACTAGGTTAGAGGTTAATGCTTGGGGCGCTCAAATCACAAAACAGTTTACAGGCTAAAACAAAACTCCTTATTCACATAATTATTTCGTCACCACGCTTTTTGACAGCGCATTAAACAAATAAACAAACCTGTCAAAATTCGTAATCAAAGTTAATCCATCGTTAAAATAGGTGAATAGTGAATGGCATGGAAAATTTGTACGTAAATTTAAATTGGCAAAGAACGTCTCCCCTGTATAGTTAGTAACAGTATTTAAAGTCAAAAGTTGAACTTTAATATTTAATTTCCGTCCTGCCAAACTTTGTGCAGAGAGAGCACCTGTAATTAATTCACTTTTGGCCTGTTCTCTATCGGAAGGCTTCGATGGTACGCTATTCTGACTTTAAAATTGAGCTCTTAATTTTTATTCGCGAAGTTTTCGGAGCGATTAAATGCAGAGTTTTAAAGTTTCTACAGAGTATCTATTTTATATATTTTTTCAAAAATTACAATGTTATATATCTTTAGCAATAATTTGAAATCTATTTGAACCAACAACAATACAACTTTCGTTTAATAAGTATCTGGACAAATTGTAATGTCTTTTAATTAATCTGACCATAAATAGAGCCGGAGACCGAAAATAAAATTGAAATTTCATAAAGGAAGACAGCCAAACTGAGCGCACTATGCTTACAAAATGACGTCATGTAAGAACGCCATACTAACACTCATCATGCTGAAAAGGAACAGAGCATCCCTTCCTAATCCGAACAATTTTTTTATCGCTTATGTGTCAGAAATTTATTATCCGATTTAAATAGTTTCTTCAGTAAGTGTATAACATTTAATTAATTATATTTTTCACTGAGCCTGTTATAAAAAAAATACTTCTAATAATACGCTGCACTTTATATTTTAAACTATTTGCCTGGAACTGAGCGGGAGCGAGAACTGTCTTTCACATAAGGCCGGAAGACACTGTTAGCCTCTTTCTTGGTAGTTACCGCTTAGATAGATTTTCAAAAGACTTACGGGCTCCCCAACTCGACCGGAAGTAGAGTCCAGGGCAAGCCGCAGCATATCATGGATAGGTGGTCTCGGAGGCACGTTGCGGAACTGAGAAGCCCACGCCATGACTCCAAGCTGATCCACGTCACTTTGGCTCATGTCCTTAGCTGATAACACTGGCTGAACACCTAAAAAAGAAACAAAGGCATGTCATAAATGACAGTACAGAAGACTCAGTCCAAACTGACATAATTTAAGATGCCGTAAATACCGCCAGCATGCTGGTTCGAAGACATTGTGAGAGTCGCTGGCATCTAGTGGATGTAAAAGGCAGGTTGTCGTTCAGTGTGGAGGTTAAAGGGGGAGGCCTATGTTCAGCAGTGGACGTCTTCTGGCTAATGATGATGACTCTATCACAGCAAAATTCACACTAACTATATTATAATGCGAAAGTGACTGTTTCTCTGTCTGTTTTTGTTACCTTTCCGCGGCTAAGCGGTTAAGACAATCCTCTTAAAATTTGGCAAACATAAAGTGTGTACCTACGTACGGATGTAGGACACTTGCAGGTAAAACTGCGGGGTACAGCTAGTTTCTAACACCCATGATTCAAACCAAAATCTGTAATTCAAATAATCCTAAAACCACATCTCATTCATACGGGAAATTATTTATACATATATAACATCCTATTCCATTTCGTAAGTTGGATTCGACGTAGCATTATCACCGCCGTCACACTCACCTTATCACAACATGTGAGCCATATTTAAATTATTTCTAAAGTTGCTAATATAGTTAGTGTTGCCAGATGCGTGTCCTGAATTTTAAATTGTTGGGAACACGCGTTTGTGAATGGATGTTCTGGGGGAGTTTTTTATGCGTCGTAACTTGTGTTATTTCGTGTGTTAATGTGTAATAATCACATAAAAAAAATTAGAACAGCTGTCAAGGCATTTTAGTTTGTTGTAGCCAGTTGCACCCATATAAACGAAACGTCGCAGTCATTCAAAATCAGTTAGCAACTGTGATGCGTTCGACGCGTTGATCCAAATAAGAATGTTCAATCAAGTTTCACTCATAATGCCTGATAACAGATTTTCCTTCTCATTTCCGTTCTATTTAATTCTATTTTCTGTGGTAATAATGGTGAATTATTGTTTAAACGTGTTCTATGTATACAAGTGATGTAATGAGGTGAAACATGTATTTTAGTGATGTTTTCAAAACTCCACAGAAGCCTCTAGTAAGGCCTCCACCACATTACTAGGGCATGACTTGGACTTGATCATGACTTACTTTGATCCTTTCTGATCCAGCGCCAACCTCATTCACGTTTAGTTCCTTATTTACCGTAAAACGGTCGTTGGTCAAATTGTCTAAAATGCTCCACGTAATGGGACCTGATATTTACAACAGACTTCCACAGATGGTCATTGATGCTCCAAGCTTTGCATCTTTCAAAAATAAATTAAATAAGTGGCTATCATAAAAAGCTAGCGTAAGCAAGTCCGCGTTTGACCACCAACTCTTTATGAATATAGTGACTTTTTCGATATTAAGATAGCGCGTAATACTATTGTATAGCAAATTTTTATCAATATTATTTTGTATACTGCATGACTTGTAATTCCTATAATTATCAATAAAGATATGTCTATGTCTATGTCTAGCAATCATCTACAGAATTCATTCAAGTGGATAATATATAAATATTTTTAGTAAATTACCAAGTTTCTTGGCAGCGTCTATGGCCATCTGATTGTTCTCCTCCCATCGGGTGGGGTCCCGTCGCAGCCTGCTGGCCGGAGGAGCGGGGCCACCCAGTGACCGCACCAGCTCGTTGCCGACTCGCCCGTCATTCCAATCCGTCTAAAATAGTAATTAATAGCGATAAGATAAATAAATAATAATAAAAAAGTTAAGATAAATAGCTGAGTGAAATGATGATAGAGATCGCATGGTGGCTGAGCGGTAACGTGCGGTTTACAATCTGACGGCACCCTGTTTAATACTCGGCCCTGCACGGATGACTTATTATTAGTACTTAAATAAATTATCTGCATTTTCGATGCAATCTCTCAAAAACGGCGAAGAAAAACATCGTAAGGAAACCAATATGTCCAAGTACCTTAAAAAGTTTTTTTTAATGCCATAGGTGGTAAACAAGCTGATGGGCTGCCTGAATGATGGTAAGCAATCACCGTCGCCTATGGATACCTGCAACACCAGGGGCATCACAGATACGTTGCCGATGCCGTAAGACTGTATCAACAGCCCTTTTGAAAAACCCCATGTTACAGTTACTCGGAAACGCCACAGGAGTCATTCCACAAAGACACTCATTTCACGTTTGAAGACGTATGATATTCACCAACTTGCATTGAGTCAGTATCGTGGATTTTAGCCCATCCTCTCTCTCTCTCTAAGAGAATACATATTTTAAGAATAAAATTCGCCAACCTAAAGAGTTACACCACGGGACCTATAGAACAACAAGTTAACATGACACCTTTTTCGTTTACCCACTAATGTATTTTTGCTGTTAGGAAATAAATGAGAAAGCATAATGACCACCTATTCATTCCGGCCTCCTGCCATTCGGCATGAATTTCCATTTCACGTTAGTCGCAAAGCCTGGCTTTTGGGAGGTATTAGGTATACAGTTTTGGAGAATTTTCGTTAATTATAACTGAGTTGCGTGTATTTAAGGTATTGGATTTCAGGTAGGATTGGATATAAGGTAGGTATTTTGAGCTCCAACATGAATAGTCTCGAATTTCAGAATAAAATCAAATATAATGAAGAAAAAAAAAGTTGTTGAAAATCAAGTTAAAAGATTCCGTAACATACATACATAAATATACACACACGCAAGCACGCACGCACGCACACACACACACACACACATGCATACATATATACATACATACATACCAAGCTAATAATATCGTGTTGTGTCGTGTATTAATATAATTTTTGGTTTTGGTAAGCTAAAGTAGTCTAAAACCGACATTATGAAAAAAATATAATAAAATGAGATCGATTTCGGATAAACAGCGTAAAAAGAATAAGATCAAAAATATATAATTATATCGTCAGTAACGATTTTCCTAACATTTGATACATTGTCAAACACGCTTACGGTAAAGTTGCTGATCGGTCGTTCCAGCCTCGAATTGACCCAATCCAGGGTAGACTTCAACCCAGCTGAGCCTGGCTTCATGAAGTAGGACAAGTAGGTCATGCCAGAGAGCTCGTCTAGCCACGGCGAAGCCAGGTATTCAGGTTCCAGGACCATCGGCACGTCGAGCTCGCGGTGGGCCAAGCGCATGGCGCGGCGACAGTTCTCCACTGCTTCATGACGATCTGGGAAAAGAAATTGTTTGATGAGTAAGCAACACGATATTATCGTCTTCTTTTTTGATTCCAAGGGCAAGTTAAATTTTCTGCGCTTCACTCAATATAATCAAACTCTACAAAAACAATGATGGCTTTTTTATTATTATTATAAATAGGCTCACGCTTGGCCGCCAACTCGCCTGATGTTAAGCGATGATGCGGCCTACGATGGAGCACGCTTGCCTAGAAGAAACCTATTTACGCTCGACTTGAAGATACCTAGATTGTAAATATCGGGGAACACCCACTCAGGCAGCGTATTCCAAAGACTATCAGTTCGCCCAATAAATGTGGAAACAAAGCGCTTCGTACGGGTTTTCGGAATATCAACCATAAAGTGGTGTCGATTCTTCGTACCCACTCTGGCAGTCGGACAGAAAAATGGGCAGGAGGGAATCAAATGCAGATCTGTAGTGCGTTTATAAATCTGGCTCAACCAATAAGGTTTGCTATCATCAGTATCAGTCTATCATGGTCCCACTGCTGGGACACAAGCCTTCTCTCAGAGAGAATGGGCCCTAATTCACCATTCTGGCCCAGTGCATGTTGGTGAATGTCATTATGTAAATGAAATTTTGTTGTTCTTGGACGTATGAACAAAACATCGTGAGGAATTGAGGATACCAGTATTGGTATCCTAAATTCCTCACGATGTTTTCCTTTACCGTTTTTGAGCAATGGTATCAAATGCCACATTTATTTGAGTACTAAATAAGTCTTTGGTGCAGGGCCGAGGATCGAACCGGGTGCCGTCTAATTGTAAAGCGCACATGCTACCGGTTGGCCACCGGTTTGCTGTGCAACATGGTAATACCACCAACATGCTGAAAAGCTGAGTATACTTACGCTGTCAATTGGTAGTGGGCTTGAGCATTGGAATTATGTATATTTAGACCTTCAACGGTCTATGGGCAATCCAACTGGTTTTTGCATAATAGGATAAGTAGTAAGTACTTTAGGTATTTAACCCTAGAAAGATAATCATATTGTAGTGTGCGTTAAAGATAATCAATCATGCGTAAAATCGACGCATGATTTTTAACAGGCTATAAAAATAGAAATTATTTACTGATACTAAAAAACATATTTGATTTATTTTTCTAGGCATTAATAAATAATAAAAACAAGATATTATGAATATAAATTAATTTATCTATACTAATGTTATAAAGAGGAAAGATTTGATTGTTTGTTTGCTCCGAAACTACTGAACCGATTTGAAAAATTCTTTCACTGTTGGGATGCTGGACGTTCAAGATTAGCATGAACTTGCGCAAGATACAAGTCAGCATATTTACATAGGCTCTTTTTATCGCGATAAAATTAACCGTAAACAGCGGGAGTTGCTTATGCTATCTATTGAAACGTTAAAATGTATTTCCCATTAAATAACAGTGCATGTACCGATAGGTAATCATTCTGAACAACCACACACTAAGTGTAGATCTCGTGTTTGCATAAATCAGAGTTCTTTTCACAAGCGAAATAAATAAATGATTCACGATCGTGTTGCTTGCAAATAGCTCTTCATGAGCTGCGGTAGTTTACTAACATAGCTAGGAGTGCATCCATGTAGCTCACATCGAACTTTTCGAGAAGAAAACTTGCCAAGTACCAATGTTCTTTGTTACCCGTGTTATTCAAAAAGTCGTAGAACCGTTGTTTGTCTAGACGAATTGGAAAGCAATTTTTTCCTAAGAAATGCCGTAATCGCAAATTGATTTATCATTAAAGCATTATTACTTTTTACAAACGAAGTGTAACAAAGGGTGCGTAATCGAATTTCCCGAGGTGCTTTGTACCGTGTAATGAACACTGTCATAATCACAGACCTGGTCATAATCAATACCTACTGACTTAATATAGTATTAAAATAGTAAGAGGATAGCTACTTGAGTAAGCTTATGCGTCTTAACTTCACTGGTTTATTCAAGTAAGCAGCAGGGTCATATTAGATCAGACTAACAAGGGAGAACGGGTACAAGAATGATTTAGGCTAGGGGCTCAATTTTTGATTCGCTCGTCGTATGATTTCGCACGAAAATGTATAACCATAAAATTCAATAACGAAATTATTAGTTATAACTTGGTAATGAACCGAAACTTCTCACCAACTCGCGCTTGGGCATTTTTTTTTCTGTTATACTAATCATAACAATCATAATCATAGCAAATTTGACGCTTGTACGTATTACAGTTTTTACATTAGAGCTAATACAAAAATACGTTAAAAAAAAAACGTTTGTTGTATGGAGGCCTTTTTTTTTTATTTATTTTTTTTTCTTATTATATCCGCCGTATTTGCACATATTCTGTATATTATTTCTGTTGGCTATCTATTACGGTTCGAAAGATATATTCAGACGGTTAAAAACTTTGTTTTATTTCTTTACTATGAATAAATAATTTTGACCATAGTTAGGTAATATTCAGTAGGTATATACTAACTGAGTTCTCTCCAGTGCGGGAAGATGCCAGGTTTGCAATGATCGACCAAGGCGGACAGCAGAATGCCGCTATTCCAGTCAGTCGTCAAGTTGTTGACGCGGCACTCAGGAAGCGAAGACTGAAGCCACGATAGCATCAATTTTCTGAAAACCACCAGTGAACAATTAATTAAACGTTAAAAACAATTTCAATAATAATTTATGAGCAATAAGCATCGAGATACAATAAATATAGAGTCACAATCGTGCCAAAAAATGTCCGAATCAAAACTTTGGTTAGTTACAAGGTAACCGCGATCCGACTATACAACGCCGCACGATGCCAGAGCTACGATGACATAGCGGACAACTAACGTTGAACACTATGCAAGAGATATAACGTCTAAATTGGGGTAAATGTGGCATTGTGAACTATATAATTGATACAATAGATAGCCCATTGGTCCAGTTGGTAGTGAACCTGCCTTCTGCGCTTGGGGGTGTGGGTTCGATTCCCATATAGGGCAAACATTTATGTGATGAACATTTGTGTTTGTTCTATATCTGGGTGTTAATATCTATTTAAGTATGTATTTAAAAATATATACGTATGTATATCAGTCTCCGGCAACCATATCACAAGCTTTGCTTAGTTTGGGGTTAGACGACCGTGTCTGCAATAATGTCATAATAATAATATATTTTATTTATTTAATGTATGTTCAATGACGCTCGGACGTTTTTTGACTGTTTTCACTGAAAGATTGTGACTCTATAGGAATTGTATCTCGATGGCAATAAGGTTCAAAATTTATACGGTTCTAAAGACGGAATTATCTATTCATCAATTTGTCGATCGTATTTTAAATTTTTCCTTGGGTCTTTGAGAGTTTTGTTTCTGCTCTATAGGTTTGCTCTTTTAATTAAATTTTCTTCAATTCAATAATAAGTTAAGAGCCGGATTACAAAACGCATCGTTCAATGATAAGTATCTGGTTTTTCGGGCATAAACAAATATATAAAGCTCTAATTGTCAAGACGAATATAAAACAAGTTAACATTACATTTTTAGTTTATTTTGTCAGTAATAAAATAAAATCCACTCTCAAACTTTTCCTCCGAGAATTTTGTAAAAACTTTGTAAATTGGAGGTCATAAGTTGATATGTTGAGTTTATCCAAAATTTGAAGTTGTTATTTTAATTTTTTTAATGCAGATCTATATCTGCATTTTAATTTTTCTATGCAAGAAATTGAAATTTCTATAGATCTTTCTATTTGATATAGAACCAGAACGCCAAAAATGCAGTTTGCGTTGCTTTTATCGTCAAAAATGTGAGAGGGTTCTTAAGAGCCGTTAATAAGTAGAGTCTTAGGTCGGTAAAGTATTTGTGAATGGTATTACCCATAGGCGACGGTCATCGCTTACCATCAGAGGGCCCGTTAATTTATTTGCCAAGTATTTCTAATAATTTTGTCTAATATTTTCCTAATCCAGAAATTAAATAAAAGGTAAAATAGGACCCAATTGAAACAATTAAATATCCAGGTATACTCAAGCTGTGGGCATAATTATTTTAATAACCCCCGACGAAAAAGGAGGGTTGTTTTAAGTTTAACGTGTGTATGTCTGTAGCATCGTAGTTTCCAAACGGCTGAACCAATTTTGATTTAGTTTTTTTTAAAGGTGACTTGATTATTCTTAGCTATGATTCTAGAAAATCTGTTCAACCGTTTGAAGATTATCAGCCTTTTTATTGAGGGTATTAAAAGAAAATTCAATGTCATATTTATTTGATTGGGATACCGTTAGAGTCAAATGTTTTAATTAATCGATGAATGAACATATTTTATCGAATCGTTTTTTGATAAAATCACGTAGCCTACACGTAGGTATCTCCATCGAGATCGTATCGCCAATAATCTTTATTGCCCAATCACTGACCCTAAACACGCCAGATAACCGCCGCCTGCGCAACGGTGTCCCGCTAATTGTGATCTTACGCCAAACAAACATTTTCAGCTGTTTAGATACAGTTAGACTACAAATCCAAGGCTGTTCAAACTGAATGTAGGTAGACGCTTACGTCACTTTGCCTTTGAATTATTTTTATTCGTGGTCCGTCTGGAGTAGGTCACAACTTTATTTTAAGGTGGCAATTCGTCACCTAATTTTCACATATTTTTGATCAGTCAAAAATTGAAATTACTATATAACTAGTTTCACACAATTAAAGACATCATTAGCTAAAAAAAATTCAAAAATAAAATATCCTAAAATGATTATATATTTTTGCAATTTTTTTTGGTATGTACGTAAATAAGTAGCTGACTTAATTCCTAAGATAGATGAAATTAATTAATTTACTACAGAAAGTCATACAAAATATACGAGATAAAGTGGATTTTATTTTGCGACAGACAACAATAAGTGAGTTTTAAGCCAATTAAAGCAGGCGGGTAATTTATTTTCATATATCATGCACGCTTCACGGCATGTTAGCTTATAAAACTCATTAGATAATTCATTGAAAAACGTTGGAAACAATACTTCCTTGGGGAATGATAAATGAACTCATCAACCATAGTTATACGGGTGATTACAATTTATTGTTACATTTTTGTATTTACGGGAGCTAAAGTTCACAGCCACGTTGAAATAACTACAAGAGCATCTCTTATGAATAATAATAATGGTAGAGGTTTTTCATTGTATTAGGGATATACCTACACTAGAAAGAGTCTGTAACATGGAAAAGTCATAGAAAACTGAAATTCTCGTAAGCATGGGAAGCAGAGTCCAAATTAGTAGCATTAAGATATTTAAAAACAAAAAAACATAACCACTTGATCGCGCGCGAGTCATAATTTGCTTGTGCAAGATGTAAGCCACGTCGGTCGTGGGAGGGGGTATCGTATGGCACTTGTGATTGGAGACTCAAAAGTCATTCATTCAATTCGCGCCTAGGATTAGCGCTTTTCTATGAAAATGATAGCCCGTTGGTCCAGTTGGTAGTAAACCTACCTTCTGAGCTTAGGGGCGTGGGTTCGATTCCCACCTAGGACAAACATTTATGTGATGCACATTTGTGTTTGTTCTATATCTGGTTGTTAATATCTATTTAAGTATGTATTTAAAACTATATATGTATGTATATCAGTCTCTGGCAGCCATATCACAAGCTTTGCTTAATTTTGGGGTCAGATGACCGTGTGTGAAAAATGTCCCGAAATATTTATTATTTATTTATTATTATTTTTCTAACTTTGGCTTACGGCGGGGTAAAGGATGAGCAGAGCAGTCAAGTGCTTAATTGTCATTGCTTAAAATAGTGGAATAAAATTTACCTTGGAGGGAACTTGCTTTTACCGATTTGATAGCGCACGATGAGAGACCAAATCAGTCCTAATATAAGCTTCAGGTTTCCGTTCACGATGTCCGTGTTACCTATAAATAAAGAATCAAAATGTAATTTCCTTTCTTGCTTCTGTTTTATTTTTTTATATAATAATAATTATATAGAATAGTCATCACTAGGCAGGTATTAAATGCAGCTGGACCGACTGAATCATAATCAATGTTTTTTTTGATTTGTAAGCAGTTTTCATAGGCTTCGTTTTTAGTTATGTTTGACCAAAAGCAGTCTAATTTTAAAGTTAACAGCTCTTTTCCGAATTATTGGTCTTGGGGGTATTAAATTTAATTTATACTTCTTTCTTACCAATATTGACGAGCTTGACCCCATCATCTTCAATGGCTTGCAATGCGGTGGTTACGTTTTCCAACTTATGGTGCTGATTGGTGGGATTCGAGCTCCAGCCTTTGAGCCTTCGCCCTTGGAGTGCCTCTACTAAAGCGCAGAGTATCGTCCCGTCGCGCAGATCTTCTACTAGATCTACCACCTGAGAAATTTAAGAACAACAACTACAGCATGGCAACACACAATTAAATATCACAAATAAGTAATAACAGACAAGGGGGTTTTTCGAGAATTGAAAATAACTGTTTTAAACTATCACGGCTGTTCACTAAAATTATATGATCAAAATTAACTGCAGCTCCGGAAGTTCGTACATAGGACAGACGAAGCGAACTGTTTCATGCCGCATCAAGGAACACATTAAGGCAGTAAAAAACAATGAGAGACACAAATCTGCCATAGCTGAGCATCTGCTGGACGCAGGTCCTAACCACTGGATTGAATTTCACAACACTGAAATCCTGTCCACCGAACGCCATTACATACCAAGGCTAGTAAAGAAAACTATTGAGATCTCGAAATGCCAGAATTTCAATCGAGGTGATGGTTTTCAACTCGCCAGTGCGTGGAATCCAGTATTAGGTTGCCTTAAAAATAAAAGCTCGCGTTCAAAATGTGTTCAAAATACTATACGTAGTGATAGTAGATACGTACATTCGAGTTCGAGTTCCAGTGATAAACGTAGCAAAAGACTAAGAAAGAGGGTAGATCGTTATGCCTGCACCTAACTTTTTAACAGTTTTTACCACCCGCATTCTTCAGTCTTTCCGTGAACATGGTGCATGTAACTGCGCCGAACTATCGGGAGCTCATTCCACAACCTTACCACGGTAAATATCCCGTAAATAATCATATAACTTTTTTGTAAATTCCTAAACTAATTTGAAAAAAGTAAACACAAAAATTGTAAAATCTACTATTTACTAAGACGGCTATTTTTTGCCATTGCAAAAACTTTGTTCAAATCTTTTCTACGAATAAAAAAAATTAAGTACTTATGTATTTTTACATCTTAAAGATTATAGTTACTTATATTGTTATAGGACCCAGCGGAGTCACCTGTTTTCCTGCGAAAACCACATATTCAAGTTATCTGTCAGAATCTTTAAAGCTAGGGTTGGAATCATTAAGTAACACAGAGGCATATTAATATGAAAAGTAATGTTCCGTTTTACAATTTCTCTACTCGCGTACATTTCAGGTGCCTGAACGTTACGGCTTACGACTGCAATAAGTGCCTATAACGTTGCTACAGCGTGTATGGAGGCGGCTTGGCATTCACTTCCATTAATATATCCAAGTTTTTGGTAATAAAGTAAAACCTCTAAATAAAGTAAAAAATACTCTAAAAATACAAATAAAATTACGTATTTCTCTATGTGATGATATCATACCTTTTACCTATCAATAAAATGCACATCGGACCCCAAGACGCAGGCTGTGCCCAGTTGAGTCAACATTTTGTTTACTGTGAATTATTTTGGTTTTATTTTAAGATAAAAATATTCGCATTCACATAGTAAATATATAGTAAAAATATTCCACATAGTGAGTGATAATAAGTAGGTAAGTTCGTATAAATTTAGTGATCAATAGTATCAGAAGAAATTTAAGATTCGCGGTTAGAACACATGTTTTACCTAAATCTTTATCGGGACTTATCGCACATTATTTTATTCACGTAAAAATAGGTATCTTTCGCTCGACGTCTTGACACTTTCGACTATGTTACAATGGCCGTGGTCACAAGTTGACTGAAAACTGCAGGAGAGACTGGCGAAAAGAGCAGGTGTTTTGTTTTTCTACCCTCATTTGATCTTGAAAATTCGCAGGGTTATCACTACGACACGCAACACTGACTGTATCGGTAAATTTCTTAATTCCTACACCGCGGGTTTTGCGCAATAAGACTCGATATAAATTATCTTTAAAAAAACCAACTTTAAAAATCCACAAAACACAAACACTCTAAGTTAATATGCTACTACAAAGAACAAAATAATATTTATACACGGATTTTGCAGTCCTTCCCCCTTTTTCGAAGTCGGTAAAAAAATATAAAACAGTTGAGTTGTTAGGCCGCCAGTTAATCTGTCAAATCGGTTAACAAAATATCTATATACCTTTATGTTCACAGGCTTCAAAGTCTCGTTCACCCAGTTCCGAAACGTATTAGCCTGGATCTCAACCCACAGGTCTTCGTGACCCTTGATGGCCATGCCCTTGGCAGCTGTTCCTTCAGTGCTCCTCGCGGCTAGGCCAGCTTGCGTGATTCGCCCTGCAGACCCCTCGACTGAGTGGGCCCTGGCACCCTGGTGAGTCACCCGTACTCCTTCCATTTCGAATTCGTCACAAACTCATCAGGTGGATAGACAGTCTTTTACTTAGCACTTTATGTTCTTTGGCATTGATCATCGTTATCATCTGGAAACAAAATAAGCCAATTATACATTTACAGTTTTTTTTAGTTTGTATGGTATTCTTTTGCATAGTCCGGCTGGGGAAGTAGCAGACTTATATGCTAGAATTCAACTACCAAACAGAACGAAGGTGACGAGCTGGTTACGAGCTGGTGACAGCGCTGTTTATTCCGCGTATTTCTGCCGCTGTCACTGGCAAAAATAAGAAGATTTTCTGTTTCAGCAGACTTTTTCAACATGAAAGTTCTTGTAGTTTTTTTATTGTATAGAATATATCTACGTTAAGCTATGTTAAGCTTTTTTTTAGTAAAAACACTATTATATTATAACTGACTAGTGTTGGTCCTGATGACAGTCTCGTAAATAGACGTTATACTGTAATTTTCATCAATAAAAATACCGCAGAGGTTTTTCTACGAACATGGTTTTAAAGTCTTGGCAGTTTATTAATGGAGGTTCAGCTATTAAAGAGCAACAATACTAAACAATTGCTTTTCGGAAGAAAAAAACATACGACGGTAAAATGTTTATTATACTTTGTATGCTAGCTCAGGTCATAAAAATTAAACAGGATCTGAGCTCAAGTTCTTGCTTATTTTTATTATTATTTATTCTATCCTCTTAGGAGGATTTTACCATCGTATGTCTTGTTCATTTGCCAGTGTTAAGTATTGAAATATTTTCAAATTTTACTAAATATCGTCATTCAAGTCACATTCACATTCACAGTCAGAGTCAAGCAAAATAAGTAAATATCAAGTCCAAGTCATGCCTTAATAAAATGGTGGAGACCTTACTAGAGGCTTTCATGGAGTGAAACAACACGAATACATGTTTCACTTCATTATATTACTTGCCTACACTAGAACACGTTTACGAACACTCAATGAATAATAATCCACCAATATTACAACCTTAAGTTTTGAAAATATACAAATCTAAGGAAAATGTAGTCAAAACTTCTCGCTTATTGCAACAGAATGTTAAAACAAATATCTACGAACCTTTATAGTCAAATGCTACCTTAAAGTAAATATTTTGGATGGTAGATATCATAGTCTCTAGAAATCAGATGCAATTAGTGATTTTCTTTGAAAGTAATGCGGCAGAGAAGATTAATGTTTAATCTCATCATAGAAAAGGAAAATCAACTTTTTGCGAGAAACAGCAAAATCTAATCATCGCAACTACACTAAACGAAGAATTGTTCAATACAAATGATCGACACAGCAGTAGCAAAAAAAAATGCGAAGTCTGTGGACACAACACTCCAGAATCACTGCGCAAACACTTAGGCAATATAGGAATTCGAAAAGAAATACAGAGCAATAAATGAGAGCAGAGACTTAAATCCCTCTTGTAATCCTCTTGAGATTCAAGGAGGGGAGATTTTGGGAGGACGCCTTAAGTCACTGCGTTGGGAGAGCTGTGATTACCTGCCTTGGCTGTTTATTTATTAAACAGGAAAACTCTATTTAAATATTAGTAATTAGCTAGCCTCGCTCCCTGATTTTACTAGCTATTTTCCTAGTTTCTGCCCCTTTCAGAAAAAATAGTATCCTATAATACTGTTTATGGCTTTCACGGTTGTATAATTAAGAACTCAGTACTCAAAGTTCAAACGATTGGATTTGGAAGCCAGTGAAAGACATGTTTTTTTATTAATATTAAGCTAGCGTTTGACCGCCAACTCGCGATGATGCAGTCTACGATGGAACACGCTAGCCTAGAAGAAACCGATTCACTCGTGTGTTGAAGACACTTTAAACAAATTATTTTTATTACCTACTTTGTTATGCAAGATAGCAATTCCTAGTGGTATTTTTTTTTAAACTCAATTAGTAGTAATCTGTGAATAGTGCTGTGGGCTGTATTAATATTAGTTTATTGTTAAAAATAAATTATCAATTTAAAAAACTGACTTTAAAATTAGTAAAATTCCCAATTTCATTTACTTGATGACAATATTTTATTATGTCCAAATAACCAAATTTTCTAGTTATTTTAATTAAAAAAAAACAAAAAGTAAAAAAAATGTGGTTAATCAAAATTACAGAGCAAACAAGAACAATAAGATAGAGGTTGTGGCAGTGTGGGCGGCCGTTTAAATTGGTCTGCCAATATATTATTATGTAAGATATTCTATAACAAAACCGTCCGTGGGTTGGACCGTTTGTGGGCAAGTGTGCCAGAAGACGTAGTTGTGTCGGAGTTTGATGTTACATGTACCTATTATTTTTTGTTACTTTGCCGATAGCGATACGTAGTTGAAATCTTTGCTTTGCCGACTTTTTAATCTGTTGCAAAAAATGGACTTCCTTGACGACCACTAAATTTAATTGGGCAAGTGCATATGTTAACTAAACAAAATACAAGCTAACACTAACACTGCAAAAACAGTTAAGACCAAGGAAGGTCTAAAGACAATCCAAATGCTCAAGCCAACTAACAATTGGCAGCGTACCCATATCAGTGTAGTTTATTTCAAGAAACTATTGATTAGTTATTATTTCGCTTAAAACATTTTCAAAAGAAAGATGCTAGCTGCTAAGCTGCCCTCTAAGCTTCAATTTAAATTGTCCTGGACGCAATAAAAATTATCAATGTCTTCTTACTCTACAACTTTTCAACATTCAGTTAAGAATCTGATTTTGTCAAACATGTTGGAAATAAAAAAAAACTCTTTTATAAACGGATCTAAAGACAAGCATTAATTTAAAACTATAAACCTCCCCGTCAAATAGCTGATGATCTTCAAACGGATGAACAGATTTTATTGAATCATAGCTAAGAACACTCTCGATTAAGCCAACTTTCAAACAACAAAAAATACTAAATCAAAATACAAAATCGGTTCATCTGTTTGGGAGTTACGATGCCACAGATATAGATTATAGGTACAAAGATACACAATTTAAACTTATAACACCTCTGTATTTGCGTCGGAGGTTGAAAACAATATATCCTCCAGTACATAAAATGGGGTTCTTCAAAAGCGCTGTTAATAGTCTTGAAGGGTCAGCATGTATCTGTGATTCCTCTGGTGTTACAAGTGTCCATAGGCAACAGTGATCGCTTACCATCAGGCGGCCCGTTAGCTTATTTGCCACCTATGGCATAAAAACCTAGTTAGAAGAAATATGATATCATGATTCTAACAATACTCTTGAACATATATATATATACCACGTAAGACCTCGGCCGACAAATCGCCAATCGTCATACCTATTTTAAAGCATTAAAACACCATGGTAAACATCCTCCTTAACGACAGCCTTCCAAGCCTGTATGTAGGTAAACAAAACTGCATAAACTGTGGAATTTATGCTAACTCTTTAATTACATCTCATCTCTTAGGTAAACGGGTTCTTAGAGGTAGGTTGAATCACCATGTTAACTACGTATGGAGGTATAAAACTATGTGTATAATACCTTCAAATTTGGTAGATAATAGTAACTTTTTGTTTCTTTTTGTAGTTTTGTGTGAATAATTTTTTATGAAATAAGGCAGAAAGTTAGAGAGCATTACGAGGACGGACATAGGACGTCTTGACTTTAGCGAAGTTTTATGATTTTTTTTACAGCGGTTTACACTAAAAGGTAAACAAACAAACGGATATGACGGAGGTTCAAAATTAAGTATTTTTCATTTATTGTAATAGTATTTTTTTAATGATAGTAGACTTGCGTTTGACCGTCACCTATGCGGTCTACGATGTAGCACGGTTGACTAGAATAAACCGATTCACTCAAGCTAGTCACCCGCCCGATGGTAAGTCACGCTTACAAAAAAGTTTTTTGTGTTTAAATATTTTCGGTGGTCACTCTAAACATACGGTCACGGTATTATAAAACGTAAGTTCGTGGGCCTATGACGAGTGTACATTTGTTTCCACATAGCTCCGTAACGGATGAATATATTTTGATGAAATTGAATTGGACCCCCAATTCAAGGACCTTGGAGTGACTCATATGTTACTTTTTATCTCAATACAAGTTAAGGTTCCTGTAGAAGAGTCGGTGAGAGTTAGGAGTCAACTCGGCGGCAATAAACTAAACCACGCGGCCGAGTTAACTCTATCTTATTTTACCTACTTTCCTAGTAAGTGATATAACTTTTAGAATAAGCTATCTGCGATAGGCAGTCTGCTCTGTCTGAACTTAGAGATACTTGTTATAGACTGCTCCTCTACAGTAAGACTACAATAGTTGATCACTACTACTACCACTAGGAAGACAAACACAATTTTATTTTCTATTTTAAAATAATATTTATCTTGAGGCAAATCACGGTTTACAATTAAACCGAGGAAACAAGTATCTGTAAGTTCAGACAGAGCAGACTGCCTCTCGCAGATAGCTAATTCTAAAAGTTATATCACTTCACATAGCTGTTCTAATGTTTAGAGTCGTTGATTACGGAACTCGAGCATCAGCTCAGTGGGCAGATTGTTATTGGGTGTCGATGAGGCTCGAGCCACCCACTGCGTCGATTAGAATCGAGCTATGGAGCGCGGTGCGATACCTAGCTCGAGATCCTGATTAAATGGTACTTATGCATGCATATCGGCGCGGAGGAATCTTATAGAATTACGCCGTCTAGTGAACGATATGCATCAATCGTTTTTTCTGTGAAGGAATGAGCGCTGCGTTCGATTAGATGCAATGTGGTAGAATTATGAAGAACCTCGATTTTAATGATTTATAATTTAAATTAATCATTTGAGGTTTTTTTTTTTTTTTACTGATTTTATATTTTAAAGAGGGTGTATTTTACATTATTTCAATTCTTGACGTTCTATGGCATGAACGTCTCTGACGTTCGTTAATTGCTTGAGATCCAGTCATAAAATTAATAAAATGTGAAGCCCGGCGCAGAACTGCAAAGCCTCAAAATAATAACATAGCATTATTATTCTGGGACTACCTCTAGGCACTGTGTGCGACTACTGCGTTAGGAACGTTTTGATTAAAAAACATTGGTAATACTTGTCTTGCAAATAATTCCATTAAAATTCTATAGACATAGTCTACCTGTGACCACGGACACAACAAAGTGTTCGAAACGTCAAGAGTTAAAATAATGTAAAATACTTGCGATTAGTTAAAAGAGTTTCATTTCTATGTGTAATAATGACGAAAACCCAAGAAATCGTGTTCAATTTTTTTTTGCATCGGAAAAAGGCATTTTTTTTTTGTTTTGGCTCCAGCCACCTTGTCATGTTTGCCAGTGGCAATTTTCATTTAGAATTTATCATTATTAAAGCCACAGTCAACGTCACGAAAATTAAGTCACAGTCTAGTTAGTCCAAGACCAGCTTGGAAAGTACTTATTATAGACTTCGCATTTCAAACCAGTCGTGAGTTTTCAATTTCTAAGGTACCTATACAAAATTAAAAGTTTGAGGGTTTTGGTGCCACTGTGACAAAATTAGATTACTTCATTGTAATATTTTGCTACACTTGTGTGGATATGAACGTGCTCGAGTATAGACAAGTGAAATAATTAAAGGTAGCGTGTTTTTTTTGCGATGTTTCCATAACTCCATAAAAGTCTCCACCACTTTACCGGAGCATGACTTGGACTTGACCATGATTTACTTTGCTTGACTTTCACTGTTACTATGACTTGTTTGACTATATTCACTAAAATTGAAAATATTTAAGTACTTGACACTGGCAAATTCGTAAGAAGCATGGCTCCAAAAGTCGTTTATGAAGGAAATACATGTTTTAGAAAGCAAAAAAAATCTTAATTTTTTTATTGCGGATACGGGTTAATATTGTTATTTTATTACTGAGCACCTTTATTTAGTAGCATAAACAAAGATTATTTGTTTCATCGTGCGTCCAAGAAAAATAAAACGTAGTGTTAAGGACACCTTTGTATAATGGGATGAGAATAATAAATCAGGTTTCCATTTGTATGCAACGCGGTGTTTACACATGTTTTGCCTTCACAACTGTACCTACATCAACTTAACTCTAACTTACATAAAGTCAGAGTTAAGTAGTTTGGGCATATAAGGACTGTGGCAAAGAGATAAGCAAATTGGGAATATTGTATGCTTAAAGGCTTACCTTAGTGCCTAATTTTTACACAACGTAATTTATAGAAAACAAAAACGAAATGTTTTTGTTTTCTTTTGTCATTTAAAAAAAATTAAAAAGCGAACAATATTCGTTTAGTCGTTCCGCCTGACGGTAAGCAGAAACCACCGCCTATGGAACCTGCAACACTAACGGTATTGTCGGGGCTGACCTAGCCCGGAGAGGTTGTTATTGATACCCTTTTTTAAAAAGGTTTGTTAGTTTGGCTTTAAAATTAAAATAACTGGAAAAAAAAATACTGGTTAGGTTAGAAGTAACCGAAATTAAGTATTTTACTAATTTTGGGAAGTCAGTTTTTTGAATTGATAATTATTTTTATATTGAAATTCAGCGGAAGGCATTTCGACATAAGGTTAGGACATTCCACACCTTGCATTGCACCTTAATATTCTACTAGTTTCACCAAAGTTTCACATAATGAAAGTCATGAAATTATAAAAAAAAGCTAAACACTACCAAAATGTACAAAAAAACAATGGCAAAGTTCTGTAAAAATTTAGGTCTGAATTGCCATATTAAGTAGTAAACCCATACATTCATACATAAATAAAATTATTCTCCTATATGAGAGAACTAAACAGATATAATTTACACAACATGTACACAATGTCATTAGACACGTATTTGTTTAACTAGGTGTTAGGATATTTGATTAAAATACTTCCGATACACTTTTGTTTAAATTTACGAGAATAATAGATAATGTTGGTGCCATACGAAAACATAAATAAAAAAATAATTAAAAACAATCAAAATTAAAATAAAATTCAAATTATTTATTGAGAATAAAAACGGACAGATTCCACTAACATTTATCTCACATACTGTTAAACTAAGATAGATTTCCTTAGTAAAAAAAGGAATATTATTACAAAATTACTAATAATAATAAATACAACAAATTGCTGTAAAAATATGGCAACATAAAATTAGTATGTCATACAAATTGTCATTATAGTCATCGGCTTTTTTGCCCCTGTCCCATTGATCAGTTAAATTTTCACAATAAGTCAAAAATACTTTCGTTACATTTTTCCAACTGTCACAAATAATATCACAATCAGTGATCACATCAAAATAAAATCAAAAACATAACCATGTTATAAAAACTAACAAGACTCATTGCTATTGCTGGAGCGGTAAATACAACTACTATGCAATACACGTGGTTCAATTTGGAAACGAACAATATTCAAACGGCTAAACAGTTTTCAGTAATAAGAATAAGAACCATCGTAATGAGAACCAGGTTTAAATAAATTATTTAAATCAGTCCACCCGTTCGAAAGCTACGATGCTATAATACATCACACATACGCACACAGAAACATTAGTCTTTAAACTGTAAAACGGTTGCGGTTAAAACAATATTATAGTCGGTCTAACCGATTTAAGCCTATGGCTATTTACTCAGGCTTATGTTAAAAAATATTATTATTACTACATAAAATGGTGATTATAAATAGAGCCCATCAACGAAAACAAAATTAAAATTGGTTCAAAAATAAATGAGCTATGAGTATTTAAATTTCATGCTAGATAACGAGCGCACTATAGCAAGTTATGACGTCAAGCCATGCGCGCGCTATACTTGACAAATGCTAAACTAACACATGCTTTGCGAGAGAGAGAGACCATCCACCCTCTATGCCCACCAAAAACTGGAAACGCTTATATCTCAGAAATTTATCAGCCAATTTAAATTATTTTTTCAGTATATGTAATGCATTTAATTATATTATCCTTCGCGAAGCCTGCTATTTGTAATAAATGAAACATGAAAACATAATTAAGCCTTTTCTCCTATAACTAAACAACCTTTAAATGTATGAAACCTCTATTTTTGCGTCAAGGAAAACCATGGCATACCAGCTCTGTTTCTTTTATAGACTGGTTTCCAATAATACTGTCTGACGGAAGCTATAGTAACTATGCAGGATTATACAAAACGGTGGAAGGTGGTCATTGTACTCATTATTATAATTAACTTATACCATGGCATCAGCCCTAAAATCGCAAAAAACTGTTCCACTGAAAAATTTCATTAGTGCACTGTTAACTTATTTTAACTTTTCAATTTCAAACTTTTTATTTTTGTTTTATTTTTTGGGGCTTAGCAAAAATGTTACGGATTTTATCGCGGGTGTTTTAAATTATATTAATTCCTTAATGTAAAATATACGCGAAGAAATCCGTTAAAAGTTTTATTTTTCATGTGTAATAATCGCAAAAACCTAAGAAACCATGACATGTTATTGTACTGTTTTCTACGAAGTGTATGGAACAGGTTTTTTCGGGTTTATATTTGGTTGGCCCCATAGCAAAAGATGTTTATAATGATGAGTAAAATGATCTCATTATAGAAACTGACGTGGTTTTCACACATTTTATTTATATTACACGGGAATTACTCACGTAAGATTAAGCCGGTCACTCCGACTATAGTTTCAACCGCATTAGGCAGTCTTAGACGCAGCCGCGCGTATGCATTCTCCTTGAAAATACTGCCTAATGCGGTTGAAACTATAGTCGGAGTGACCGGCTTAATATTACGTGAGTAATTCTCGTGTAATATAAATAAAATACAATGATCTCCTTTCGTCTTATTCCCCTTTATATAACCCCGTTCCGTGTAACCTTGTAGATGTTCTCGTATTACTGTCGCATATAACGGGTGACATGAATTGGCTAATGCCGATGACTAGCCGATCCGTTCACAGTTAGTAGCTGTAAAACAGCTGTTGGTCTGGAGAAATATGGCAAAGAGAAGTTTGCTGTGCAAAATAAATAGAGAATTTTCAATTCAAGTTATCGACATAACGTCATAATTTAAGTAGAAATAATGTGATATAAAAATATATAGAAAAGTGCTTTTTAAGTGGGTAAAACTGGCTGATAGAGTCGCGGCTGGTAAACTTGTAGCGTAGTGTTGGAATAGGTTACTGCTTTAGCTTGATTTCAGGATTCTGAGAAGTACATACATATATCATACAAAATATTTTTACCAGCGACGGGACTGTGAGTTCGTTTGTAACACACAAAATGGTGACAGACACACAAACGTGTTTGTTTATAAAAAAAAATTAAACGGCTATCTGGTTTGAATGTGGATTTTTATGTTTAAAATAAGATTTTATTGCGGTGGTTCTGATCAAAATTTGACAAGGGGTTTAAAAATTCAGTGGGCAAAGTACGGATATTCGATGCGTGAAATACATATAGAATCCTATACAAATTTCAATTTGGGTAATCAAAATTTGTATGAGTTTAGATTCGTATTTGAGGTAATTTGAGGTACGTATTCGTACTTTGACCACGGTGCTCTTTTTCGAGTTGACCGTGGTTTTTAAATAAATAATAAATATTTTTTATTTCCATAAAAATACAATTTTACCATTTTCCTAGGGCCTGAATTGGACTTCACCCTGACTTTCTTTGGTGGACTCAGACTGTGACTGTGACTTGTTTGGCGATATTTAACAAAACTTAAATAAATCTCAATCTTTAACACTGGCAAAAATACATGACGTGCTACGCCAAAATTCTCTCAAGAGGAAAGAAGAAAAATAATATACAGCATCTAAACACAAACCTTCCTATACAGAAACATATAAAAACCGCTAACAATACTCATGCAAAACTAAGTACCTTCACGGAACCTCATCAATCCACGTCACGTTGCGTCGCGTAGGCTGGCGGAGTTCACACACTAAACGAACGATACCTTCCTATATTTAATGCTTACCCGTACGATGAAGAAACGTATTTTCATCTAACCAGCTTAGAAAGTGTTTTATCGATTAAAATCTAGGAAAATAAAGGAAGGAAGTAATTAAATCGTGATGAACTATTGTTTGGGACTGAGATCCCGAGAGCATTGAAGGATTCTCTAGAGGTGAATCCTGAGCGGATTAAGGGATACAAGGACCAAGATCAAGATTTTTTTTCACGAGTTATGTGTTTTTTAATTTTCACTATTGACTACGAGAAATTAAATAGTAGTATACATATTTTTATAGTATATATATATATTTAGTAGTATACATATTACACGGGAATTACTCACGTAAGATTAAGCTGGTCACTATTATAGTTTCAATCGCATAAAAAATATACGTGTGATAACCACGTCAGTTTCTTTAATAAAAGTAGTATAAATAGTATATAATATACTGGTAATACTGGGAACTACTTACTGGGTATATATATTGGGAATATATTATATTTATATTCTCAATGAAATAGAACAACCACGATAATAGAAAAGAAAATATACAATTGGCGGTATATTTTTTCTTAATTTAAATTAGATAGCTCAATATAGCTCCATTCAGCCAGCCAGTAGGTAAGTTCAGCGCGTTTGCACAAATTCAAAATGTTTTTATTTTTTCACTCAGTGACTAAATATAGTTGTATTCTCTGTTATCGATGAATCAATAGTTTATTATGCAATTAGTGAATAAAGAACGTATATAAAACGAGGGCTGTAGGTGAATCACGAGCAACATAAGGATACTAACGACTGAATCACGAGCATAGCTAGTGATTCAAGTGTTAGAATATTGAACGACGCAAGTGACACAAATGGCCCTTGATATAAATTATAGGTTTTGTTTGTTTAAATTCTGCATGGACCCAAGGGACTTTAGCCAGACAACACAGACTAGGTAAAGCTGTCTTTGGACCTTTGTTCGTACCATCGTAGGCTTAGTAATAGGGTCCCGTTTTTACCCTTTGGGTACGAAACCCTAAAAAGCAAAGCATTTGCCCTTACTTCAACGCAAATGTTATTTTTACTGGGCCTTTTTACAATGCCTCTGATGTGCAGAAGATTATGACTGTGATGTGCATTTTTTTCTGAAGGTAAGTAAGTATGCGAAAAAATTATGATTGTAGGTGTAGATAATATATTATGTGTATGTTTGTATAAGTACACGTATTGTCATGAAAATGACAACATAGTATATAATATTTTATGGGAGTTTGTGAGTCTATTTGAAGTTTTGAACCACAATAATTTCAAACCATATATAGAATTAATACATATGTAAAGTTATATGATTATTTACGCGATATTTACCGTGGTAAGGTTGCGGATGATAACTTTAGTGAACAACCGTGATAGTTTAAAACAGTGTTTTAATACATACCTATGTACTTATTCTATCATTAGTTTCTTTCTTTCTATTTTACGGTGCTTTAATAAATTAACAAAAAAAAAAAATCGAACCAACTACCTAAAAGTATTGCAAAAAACAGTTGGATTGCTCATAGACCGTAAAAGGAATAAAGGCAATTCGAATGCTCAAGCCTCCTACCAGTTGGCAGCGTACCCAGCACGCTGACGGTATTACTGCGCTGAATGCGTTTAGCCAGTAAAACACCATCATTTTGGTTACTTGTGGCATCCAGGTGTTCTGAAAGATTGTTTAAAATGTCGAGGGCCCAATATCTCGAACCTAAACGCGTCAAATAAGTATGTAACCAATATGTAATTAGTATAATTTTGTCTGTCACAGTTCAGTCGCAAATCAATCACAGTTTTAAAATGTTTTATAGGCTTTACAAACACATGAAAAAACATATTCCAAAAAAACTAGGTAAAAAATCCACAATATCCACAAAGTTACTATTTTGCTATGTATTTGTTTGGAAGCGTTGACCGAATTAATTTAATTTTGGATCCACAACATATACATAAATGCATTTTCAGTTATTTTTTACCGCAACGTTACGGTTTACGACTTCAGAACTAATAGCTACCCACCTATTTGATTACAAGCCTCATAAAGATTTTTTGATGATACGGTTAAATCAAAATTAGATCTTGGTTTCTGGGAACATTTTGTACAAATAGTACACAAACGTAAGTAAGTATACAATGGTTGCAATCAGATTAGGCAATGTTTTAACATTTTACATTTTAACCTTTTATAATGTCTATGCATCTTGTTTCTGTCATAAAAAATATTTTTCTCTTATTTCTTATATCAGCTTCACTATATAAATTATATTAACGAACTATATAAACAAATCTTGAAAGTCGATTTTAACTTAATTTATATTTAACATTCCTGCTTCGCTGCTTTCAATAACGTGCGGTATATCCACGTAGATCGTAGAATTACCCGTTGTGATGTATCATCATCATTTCAGCCATAGGACGTCCACTGCTGGACATAGGCCTCTCCCATCGATTTCCAAAAGCCTGTGGAATGCGCTGCCTGAATGGGTGTTCCCCGATAGATACAATCTGGGTGTCTTCAAATCACGAGTGAATCGGTTTCTTCTAGGCAAGCGTGCTCCACCGTAGACCGCATCATCGCTTAACATCAGGCGAGTTGGCCGTCCTATGTAATATATGTATATGTAAAAAATGCCCCGAATATTTATTTATTATTTATTTATTTATATTATTTATAAAAAAAAAAAAAAAAATGTATACACCAGAAATGACATAGGTACATAAAACAAAAACAACTTAAAACTAGTGAATCAATTGGCGGTCTTATCGCTATAAGCGATCTCTTCCGGGCTAGACTCTTATATCCGGTAGTGGACTAAGATGTCAGAACAGACAAACAAGGGAGATTATGCCTTAATACAAATATCGTTCATGTTTCAATGTTTCCGTTTTTCACCCACTTTTTTTCATTATACCGCTAAACCGCTTAACGCAAAACTTGTAAGTACGGCACAGTTACAAATTTTTCACGCACACTAAGCAACTTTCAACGATATTAATATGAACTATTACTACTTAATACATTAAAACTCATGTATGCAAAAAAGGGCAGCAAGGTCATCTGCAGGATGAGTTCGACTAAAGCCTGATTTAGGCCTGATGCGTTCGCACCCGTCGCGCCACCTTACCACATCTCCCTTATTTGCCTGATCAGAGGCTAAAACAGGCTGATTATGATGAAAAGTTACCTAATATACGATCGCAGGATATTATGGCCGCGACTTGCACAACGTAGGTACGTCTAACACAACGCTCTGGTAATAAATACACGTAATGTAGGCGCGCCTTAACTTACCAAAGATTTATCAACCCATTCATGGCACTTGTAATTTATCAAGAAAAAAAATCGTTTTGCTAATAATATAAGGCAATTTCTCATACAAGCTCACTGTCAGTCCCATATAATGTTATGGTTATGAGACAATAATTTTCTTATTGCCTACTAAGTATTGAACTTTGCATTTGGTTAGGTATGTATTATAATTATGTATCATTATAACTACTTAAGTAGGCTTCGGTAGCCTTATCACAATCTGATTAATAAAAATCTTCTATTCATTCACCGACAGCGAACGCAAAGCCTAAACCACCTGGCTGCACCTAGCTACATCTAGAAGCATGAAATTTTGCACAAGTGTTCTTTATTATAACTAAAATGAACATTAAGGAACTATTTTTTTAAAGTACGCCCCTAAAAGGGTTACATAGAAAGATTTTCTGGAAGTGCAACATTTTTGAAGTTAGAAACGTAGAAGTTGGTACAAAACTTAGACTACAAAAAAGTTAATATTAGTTATATCATCGTTTTTTTAAAACTCACACCCTAAAGGGTTTAATAGAGGAATAACGTTCTTAAGAAAGTATTAAGCGTAATCGCTGTCAATACATTAAAAAAAAAACTAATTGAGAGCCTTCCTCCCTTTTCGTAGTCGGTTAAAAAGAGAAGCTAACAGGCATGCAGGGTCGCCCAATGATTAAAGCTGCCTATAGACACCTGCAATACTAGCGGTCATGAAAGTTATTATTGTCACATATGCATCAATATTTTGCGGTATCGAAAATCCCTTAAATATTTAACTAAACAAACCTCAAATTATTTCTGATGAGTTCGATGAATATGTTAAATCTCAAATGAGATGAATTGAAATAAATTGAATATGCAAATGTAGAGGTAAATTATTGAAAATCCCTTTATTCAAGTTTGTACCTATAACAACATAGTGAATTGTGAAAAAAAAAACAAGAATACGTATGTATGTAAGTAACACTTACCTACATAAAAAGCAATCAGAGCGTTTCTTTTAAAACTCTACTTTTTAAACACTTATTTACGAACTAGTTGAATCCCACGGCATTACCCACAATATTCCAGTTTTTCCGCATTTTCTTGGGGGCAAAGTACCCCATGTCCGTCCTTATGATATACGATACCATCTTGCCAAATTTCGGTAAGATCGGCTTTGCTGTTTAGTCATGAAAAGCGAACAAACAGACAAAGATACAGAGTTTCTTTCGCTTTTGTAATATCAGTTAGGATTACGAACCATTTCAAAATCTAGAGTCGGTACTTCTCTTTCACTCGCTAAGTACCTAAATATTGTTCAAATACATACACACAGATAGATTAAAAAATACATTAATATTCATATCTATAACCTAACAGCACGTGCGACTGTGGGTGGAGTGCTAACACATAACAGGTGATGTCATTACACCACTTTGCAATCTTTGTCACTCTCCGAGCTTCTTGCAAAGGCCCGCACGTAAAAGGCAAAGGCTCCAATGACACACTACTCTACATATATTTAAATTACGTTATGCAATTCGAACCAGTCTCGTAAGAACCATTCACAAAAACGCACCTATTTTGAAAATACTATAAAACCCAAATAGCTTGTATAGACTTGTATTCCTTACTACATACCATAGAGCGCTGGAATGTCGTAAATAGTGATAATGATCATTATTATAACCGAACTGCATATCCGTTCGTAATGCCCTTGTCGTTGCATGAAATATTGGCGCACTGTGAGTATTTACCTCGGGTTTACACTTCTATGGGCACATCACTAGTTGTTTCTGTCACTGTGTTTGGCACTAGCACTGGTAGTCGATTTGTTTGTCGTGTATTATTGTTTGTTGATAGTTTGTGTGTATGTGCACACACAGGCGCGCGGGCGAGGCACTGGCGCGAGGAGTGACGGAGGTGCCGCGGCAGGTTGCGCGGGAGTGAGGTTTGTACCTCCCCCCTCCCCCTCACGCGTCAAGGCTGCTTCGCCCGCGCTGCTACCACATAAAACAGTGTGCCCAGTAAATTTTTGGTGCGTTTTTGGACTTTTACCCGATTGCCGAAGTGATATTTTTGGGAACACACTAAAATCACAAATGTAAATATGTATGTTTGCCGGCACTAAAATAAATTCGACATGGAATTGGAATTGGTGATAGCTACCCTGGAATACCACATATCTAGGCTTTTTATCTAAAAGTGTTATGGTTGATATTCCGAAAACTCTTACGTAGCGCTTTGATTTCACATTTATTGTGCGAACTGCTAGTATGTGGAATTCGCTGCCTGAATGGGTGTTCCCCGTTAGTAACAATCTGAGTATCTTCAAGGTTCTTCTTCTAGGCAAGTGTGCTCCATCGTAGACAGCATCAGCGCTTAACATCAGGCAAGATGGCGGCCAAGCGGAAGCCTAATTATATATATTTTTTAAACTCCAGGCGTAGATGTCCTCTAAAATGATTTTGCAGAAGAGCCGAAAATGATTGGGTGAAATGGCGAAAAGTCGGTTGTTTCTTAGAAAAATTTATAAGTCTAGAGTGAATTGACTTTTTATAGATCATCGTGTTCCATCCTCTCCACAGTCACCATGTCTTCTTTGCCGTCGCTTAAAACGTAGATCTATTGGATAGTTCCATATCTATTCTATAAAAAAAACATACAGTTGAATTGAGAACCTCCTCCTATTAAAGCTGGTTAAAAAGTATAGTATTATTTTAAAGAAATTACAGTCAAGTGGCAACTGGCAACACTGACTAGTGACGACAGTTGTGCCCATTTATGTCTCCGGACTCGGCCGGCGGCCGCCACAGCCATATGGTGTCTTGTGCTCGCACCGATTAACTTTTTTCAATGGAATGCCGTAATAGTAGGTGGCAAATCGTCCCAAGGTGTGGGAAATCGTAAAAAACTTAGTTTTTCCACACTTGATGGCTGTCCGTAACGCCTATCTTCCGGTATGTTGATGGTACGTAATAACAGTCATCAGAAAAAGGTTTGTAACCGACTTCAAAAAATAAGAGTTTCTCAATTCGACTGCAAATTGCAAGTTTAGTTGGTTAAAAGAGCTTGGCTGTAATTGGTTATAAAAAGTGTAATTGGTCGTAAATAGTGTGCGTCCTGCCCACAGGTAGAGTTAGTTTAAAAAATAATATTATATTATTTTCATAATGATGCAATAAATTATTGCAGGGAAACGCTGGATGTAGACCGTTTTCAACCGGCCCTTTTGGAGATCGATGGGAGAGGCCTATGTCCAGCAGTGGTCGTCCTATGGCTAAAATAATTAATGACGATGATGATGATAAATAAATAATTAACTATTGAGTAAAAATAATGTTCCCTGATTACCTTTATATACATTACAATGCTCAACCTACTATTGAGTAAAAAATTGCCAAAACCAAAGTAGTTCCGATGACAAATAACTTTTTATACAGACTTGGATCCAAATTGAATTAAATTAAATTAGAGTATCTTTATTAGGAAATGATATAAGTCACCCATTTCTCATTATCATACCTATGTCATTCTTATAATAAATAGTATGAATACAATTATCGGTATGAATCAACGGAACTCGATCTCAGCTCGCGCCTAATATGGCGTCCAAGTGATATCGCTGCAATCATCCGCAAGCGGCTAAAGAGGCCTTGTATGATATACGAACTTTTACGCTAGTTA
This sequence comes from Agriopis marginaria, assembly GCA_932305915.1. Classification (NCBI taxonomy): domain Eukaryota; kingdom Metazoa; phylum Arthropoda; class Insecta; order Lepidoptera; family Geometridae; genus Agriopis; species Agriopis marginaria. The sequence continues at coordinate 11,381,710 of OW029918.1, forward strand.
TATACAGCATAATACAAATCTCAGATCAGACAAGCGTAGGAGATAAAATATATACTTAGTACAATTATCGTTCGTGTTCAAATGTCTTAATTTTTAACCGACTTCAAAAAGGACAACCTACAAAAAAAAAAGTTTTTTTTTTGTTTATCTCAGAACTCCGTTATATTTATAAAAAGATTTGCATTTATTTAAAATTGAAATTGATACTTTCAGATTGATCCCATCTTGCGGCTCTCACACGTGCATTTCAACCGTTTTGAAGATAAAAAAATTGATAAAATTTGCCAGTTGAAGTGGCAATGGGCAGGCCACACACTCTCGAACCGATAACCGATAGTCCTTGAGTGGAGACCACGAATCTGAAGACGCAGCGTAGGTATAGGCCTCCCACCAGATGGACCCACGACATTCGCGAGAGTCGCGGGCATTCAGTGGATGGCAGGCTGTCGTTCAGTGTCGACGTCTTCAAATCAGTCTGATGATGATGATGATGATTTTCGTGTTGAAATTTTATAGGTAAGTAGACTACATAGTAAAAAAAAACAAGTTTGCTTTTAATATTTATTTTTAACCTTTTTATGTTATTTCTAAACAACGTTGTTTGTGTTTTGTTTTTTCTGTTTTTTGTTTTTCATTCAATGTTTTTTTTTTTTTTCAAAAATGTTACAAACATTATAAGTTAGGAAGATAGATAGCTATGGCTGTTGAGCGCAGTGTTGCGTTTTTTTTTGTGTGAAACAAAGTGTACTGAAAACCACGAGGATACAGAATAATTCAAATAATATGCTGTGCTCGTACAACAAGACCGAATATTTCTCACACCAAAATATATTTACGCAAGTCAGCAACACGCGAAGCAAATCGCATATTGCCGACGTTGTGTGTTTCAGTTGAAGAGCGTGCTCGTCTGCACGATTTATTAGTGTTTGTTGTGTAAAGGAAAGGAAAATGTTTCCGTAATTTATGTGGGCATAAATTATTAATACACAGTCCTCTGCGGCCGTGCAGCCATCGTGGAAGAGTTAAATTGGATTCAAGGGTCGCTTGACGCGGGTTTGGTCAAGCGAGACCCTTTATGCAAAAGAGAATTTTGTCGATTTGAAATTCTTCGGAATATTCATCGCTTTAAAACATCCCGGGTGACATTTTTATGAGGGTTTTATAAAAGTACCTTTCCTATAATTTCAATTCGCGTTTTAATTTAATGCTTCGGCAAAAATTGGCATAAATGTTTGTAAGTGTAGGTAGGTATGTGCAAATACCTACCTGCTTACTCTATACCTCAGATCAGACAAACAAGGGAGATATTCTTTAGTATATTATCGTTTGTGTCTTAATGTCTAAATTTTTCATACAATATTTGTTTTTACTATACCGCTAATCCGTTTAATGCAAAAACTGTAAGTATGGCTCACTTACTATTTTTAAAGGCGTCAAGCCTGATTTAGGCCAGATGCGTTCGCACCCGCCCCGCCACCTTACAATATCTCCCTTGTTTGTTTGATCTTATTTCTATATCTACTCAATATAAAAAGAAACAAAATGCATTTTTGATTAGAGTTAAAATACAATTTTAACAATTTAAACAATAAATGTTATACTATAATATATACCATGACATCCCAAACCTAACTACAGAGTTTCTGGAATTGATTTAGTTTTCCTACAACCTGAAACATTGATATTGTATTACAGTTGTAAATGAATGTACAGAAGAAGAAGTTGTAAATGTTTATTTACGAGGTTTACCGTGATAAGTTTCTGGATGGAGCTCTCGATATTTCGGCGCAGTTCGCAGTTACATGCACCGGGAGCTCCAACCACAAACTGATCACGGTAAATATCTATAAATAAATGTATAATTGTATGTAAAATTTATGAATCTCTGTTTACCTTGGTTACGCCATAACTTGAGAACGACTTTACCGACTTCATTCATATTTTTTATAAGTTTTCTAATACTTTTTAAATCGTTCTTACGAAGAGAAAATTGCGCAGAAATTTGGTTAATTTCAGAAAACTTAACGACGATTTTAACTTTGCGGGTGTGACAGTTCTAAGACAGGACAACGTCTGTCGGGTCAGCTAGTAATCATATAATTGTAGTATCAGGCGAGTTGGCGGCCAAGCGCAAGCCTATTTATAATATGTAACAACGGACGTGACGTTGCCTGCGAAACTACGAATAACAGCCAGCCAGCCGCCATGACACATCCCCTCTCGCCATGCCACTGTCAAGCCCGCCAAGCCTTTGAGGGGAGTGTATATAAGCCAGCCTGCCAGCCAACTATCTCTCTGTTCATTTCGATTGCTGAATAAATGAAGTAGTCGCCACTCTATGTGTTTTATATGTCATCACGTTTACAATCCGAAGAGGGATAAAGAAGAAAAATTTAATACCTACGCACACTGCGGCTTCATGACGTTAGGCCTAAAATCGATCCTGATCCTCGAAGAAGACTACGTTCCTGTCTATAACGGCGAAGCTACTGCTTTAGAAGAATCTACAGTGACGCAATTATGTACTGCAAGAAGGTCGACTCTGCCAAGCTAAAACATCGTGCTGCTTATTTGGCCTGATGAAAAACGAAGTAAAAATACAGAATAATGGCGCCACAACCTTGAAGATCTAACACCACCCACCCTGTTTTCTCATCATTCGACGCCATGTACTGAGCAAGAAGAAGAAATAAGGATATCGCGTGCTGCCGCCTCCGTGGCATTTAAACACGGCGAACCCTACTTTCTGTCCGTGACCTTACTACCCACTGCGTGCGAAAACTGTGACATCGAAGATTTCAAGATTCCATCTCGGGCCGCAAGACACGTGGCAAGATACTACTATCTACCTGCCTACCAGCCTGCTCGCCTGCGTGCCAATCTGCCTGTCTGCCTGCCAGCATGTGACCTGCATCTGTGTGGCGTGTAGCAGCTGGGCGAGGTCCTAACCTAACTAGGGCCTGAAGCAGCGGAGGCCAGCCTGCATCAGTTGGAGCTAGCGAGGAGCCTTAGCCTAATAGCCAGGTGTGTTCGTTTCTACTTGCCATTATGCTTATGAGATATACCTATTTTTGACCTTATTGCCACTAATTCAAGTTATGATTAGAGTATATGACCTCAAAATATGACCATTAACTGATAGCAGTGAGCCATACCATGCACATTTTCTAAGTAACTATCGTAACTAATTGCCCAGTTCCAATTCCGATAAATTTGATTGTACCTCCAGACGTGATTTAGACTGTACAAAAGAAAAGACGAAAACTAAATCATTGTCTTAGCCCGTGCTTTGCTTTCTTATTTGCATATTATTAGTGGCTACTCATTCGACAAAATCAAAACGAAACAAAAAAAAAATGTATTAGATGCACTCGAAAGTTCTCTCGATAATTTTGTTCCGTGATCATAAAAAAAATATAACTGCGATGGTTTGTAGATTGACGTGCAATCACACTTCTTACGCACTTGCAGGCCCAATAATACGTGTTTTAAATACGTGCCAATAATACGTGCTTATGAACATGTAAGATTTAGGTTAAACAGCCTTTACATATCATACATAGATTAGATACAACTATTCACTCCAGTTTAATCGATGCCGAGTTTGTCGAAAGATTTATAATTGACTTTTACACTTCTGATCAGAGAAACTGCGAAACCTGTAGGTAGATTAGAAAAATTACATTGTGGAAGTGCTAGCTTCGTTGGTTCATTACCTCATTTTATTTCTAAGTCGAGTCTGTGGGTAGGATGGAAAATAACTTTTATTGTCATGTATGCGGGTAGACTGGATAATAATAATTTCACAGAAGTTCACAGAACATACCTTTAGAACAATTAATTTGTCGTAGAATCGGATCAGTGCTTAGATTTACTTCAAAATGAATCGTGAATGTTCGTTGACTCTTGGTGTTCCATCGCGCTATTCAGTATTTTGTATACAATGCTTCAATCTATCAGTGTGTGAAATTTTATAACCAAATTTGGTTTAGAATATTGCTGTTTGCTCGTTTAAAAAATTTAATTTTAATGAAAAAGAACGCACACCTTAACGCAAAGGGATATTGCATTTCCAGTACTGAGCATGATAAAACCACAGTTAAAATTGACATACATGGGGGTAGCTTATTTTAAATTTATGCCGAGTCGATACTCGGTACCACGTCGTCAGCTCAAAGCCAAATTTTGCCCCTGCACGAAACAGTGACAAATATGTACGATCTGCGCCTACAGGAATTATTACGCAAGAGTCGGCGTACGCCTTAGAACAGATTAACAAGTGCAAGCAACAAATAATAAAACTGCAGATTATTAAGGAACCATTTAAGTTTAAAATAATATTAATTTCCACTAAATTAAGTTTCGAGAAAAGTTTCACCAATCATGTTTCTAAAACTACATTAAACTTGTATCTCCTCAATTAAGACAAGTATTAATAGCCAAAATATGATTTTGTTACTGTTAGACATAGGTACTTAACAGCGTAAATTGATGCAACGCAACTCAAGTTAAACACATAATATAAACTCTTAATGAGTTGGTTGATTCTCACGAAAGTCATGGTTAGGTACTGATAGCAATAGTTTGCTGATAGCATAGGAATAGCATTGCCAGTTTAAAATTAATTTGGTGCTTAATTATGCAAGGTGTAGGTACCTTAATAAATGGCCTAACGCTGTCGTTTTAGTTCTTGTTATGATGTACCTTTAAAATAAGTACAGGACTGTCAGTGCTATAAATTTATACGAGCACTTGAAGTACCTACGTACCTTATATTTATTCTGTAACAGGTGTGTCAGATTTGATGTTTGCCACGGAATTATTGCATTGTGATATTGTTAGATGGGCATAGCTGTTATACCTTTACTGCTCCAAAGCTGAACTTAGTACTTACCATTCATTAGTTGCTGCCTATATTTTGATATTATGGTCAAGTTACAAATAAGTAGTATCTTCGTATGAATTGTAGCGAGAGGAACTTGCTCTGTAAACGAATCCTTAATTCCTTACATAGGTTTCGGGTATAGCAGGTTCAAACATGCTAGTTCAAATATGGTTGTATACCAAACGTGACAACGCTGTATTGAGATGCAGTAGTACTTCTTATTAGAATGATACCGAACTCTGATAAATAAGAGTATTGCGCAGTAGTAGTTCTGTTTGTTTCAAGTTCTGTTGCTGATAGTGCCGATTGTTTTGATGGTGATAGTAATTAATTCTTATAGTTTTGATATTAATCCTAATATTTCTGTAGTTCTAACTTTGCCAGTAGCAACTGCCAATAGTTTTAACATCTTCGGTATTACATTAAAAATAGTTTAGTGGCTTCAATAGTTTTAACAATAGCTTTGATGGTAACTATAGCTTTGATGGTAACTAGCTTTGATGGAAACTATAGATTTGATGGAAACTATAGCTTTGATGGAAACTATAGCTTTGATGGTAACTATAGCTTTGATAGTAACTATAGCTTTGATGGTAACTATAGCTTTGATGGTAACTATAGCTTTGATAGTAACTATAGCTTTGATGGTAACTATAGCTTTGATGGTAACTATAGCTTTGATGGTAACTATAGCTTTGATGGTAACTATAGCTTTGATGGTAACTATACCTTTGATTGTCACCATAGCTTTGATGGCAACCATAGCTTTGATGGTACCGACAGGTTTGATGGAACCAATAAATCACTGATCGTTGCAATATCATCTATAAGCTCTTATTATTGACAGTACATCTTATTATTGACAGTGGCCCTAATCATTGCCCTGCCCTGATTATTGCTAGTAATATTATAGCTAGTAGTTTTTCTTATTTCCAATAGCTTTTATTATTATCTGTAGCCCTTAATATTGCCAGTGATCCTTAATATTGCCGGTGGTCCTTAATATTGCCGGTGGTCCTTAATATTGCCGGTGGTCCTTAATATTGCCAGTGGCCCTTAATATTGCCATTGGCCTTTAATATTTCTGGTAGCCCTTAATATTGCTGGTAGCACTTAATATTGCCGGTAGCCCTTAATATTGCCGGTAGCCCTTAATATTGTCAGTAGCTCTTAATATTGTCAGTAGCCCTTAATATTGTCAGTAGCCCTTAATATTGCCATTAGCCCCTAATATTGCTATTAGCCCCTAATATTGACATTAGCCCTTATTATTGCCATTAGCTCTTAATATTGCCATTGGCCCTTAATGTTGTCTATAGCCCTTATTATTGCCAGTAGTGTAGTCTGCCTCAGACTGACCACATTGTTAATTTATTAGAAACTAAACCTTGTTGTTTGTTCCCAATTGCGGGAGCAATTGTTGCAGGATGGTCGAGTGTAACAACGGACGTGACGTTGCCTGCGAAACTACGAATAACAGCCAGCCAGCCGCCATGACACACCCCTTCTCGCCATGCCACTGTCAAGCCCGCCAAGCCTTTGAGGGGAGTGTATATAAGCCAGCCTGCCAGCCAACTATCTCTCTGTTCATTTCGATTGCTGAATAAATGAAGTAGTCGCCACTCTATGTGTTTTATATGTCATCACGTTTACAAATAATAATAAAAAAACAGACTGATAGTTCAAAACTGTGTTTTGATATTGTACCTGTTTTTAGTTATCATTATCATCAGTTAAAATCGTCCACCACAAGGATTTATTAGGCCTATCCCTTCAATTACCTATGTAGGTAAGTAAAGTAGTGCATGTTTCAGTTGCTCAGAAAAAGGCGGCAGGCTCGAGAAATATTCCTCGTGAATAAATTTGAACGGTTGAGTTGACAACACTTGCCCTGCGGGTCGCAGGTGTCAGCTTCGTGAAACCATAAAAATCGGCTGCCTTGAAAATATGAAAGAACCATAACTTTTCTCCTGCGTGAAAAAGAAATTGAAACGTACCTAGTTGAATTTGAATATTTCTAGTAACTGTTACTGTTGTACTTAAGGCGAGCTTTTACCACTTTAAGCAACGCTTGTTGCTACAGTTAAGGCTTATCATTTTGTATTAATGTCGCACTTAGTGAAGCAAAACCATGGCACTTACACACAGTCATGCGTTTCGCTACTTCAAATTTTGAGGTTATTATCATATTTTTCGAAAAGTACAGCTATGGTGTAAAATGTACCTTTACTGTTCCCTCCATAACTATGTAATTTGTATATTTATATGTCGTAGATATCATTCAGTAAATAGATATTTGAATAAATAATTAAAAAACAGGGAGAAAAGCGCAAATCAGTGTTATTTTAATATTTTTTTCGAGCGAAATGTTCTTAATCGTGTTTCGGTCTTTACGGTTTCCTAGACAAAACATTCAATTTTGATATGACACTATTTTTATAATTTTAAGCTAATTGCTACAAGTGAGAAAAGAAGATCAAAACACTAGATCTAAGAATTGGCACTATATTTTCAAGGATTCACATGGTTATCAAACTAATGTTAAAAATGCGAAAGTGTGTGTGTTTGTTCTTTTTGCATAGTGGACAGCTGGAGAATGACTTAGGATGTTTTACATGCTTGCCTTGTTAGTAATATAGGTCAAATCTTGCAACTGAATTTTAAAACTGTTATCCCCAACTGATTGAGCTTTAATGAACTAGACTTTTGCATACAAGTTTAATTTGGATGACATTGCATGGTTAGCTAAATGACTTCATTCTAAATCCAATATGGCGGCCTCCCAAAGATAGCGGGCCAGTAATTTTTCATGCATGCAAGATTTGCTGAGAAAAATAAAATGACGTCCCACAAAACTCAATATGGCGGACAAAATTTTCTTATTTACCATCATGATATGGGTATTAGGTATCAAATGAAAGGAGTTCCTGCGAAGAATATGTTTTTTTAAAGCTTGTTTTCTGTAAAAGTTTTTTTTACTAATAACTAGCACCGCACTCCGGCTTCGCACGGGTGTAAATTTTATCACCTTGGGTTACATTATTGGAGTTTTAGTAAGGATCCTTATATTTTTTTTAAATATAATATAGCCTATGTCACCCGGAGATAGTGTAGCTTCCCAACAGTTAAATAATTATTCAAATCACTTTAGTAGTTTCGGAGCCTATTCAGTGCAAACAAACAAACAAACAATCAAATCTTTCCTTGTTATAATATTGGTATAGATGTATCTGAGAAAACAGATGAAATTGCCGGTGCAACATGTTCTAATATAAAAATCTTCATCGCCATCAACGTCTGTATCGATTGTAGCCAAGTTCACTGAAGGCGTGTTTCAATAGTTTTATTTATCGTTTAAAATTACACACGGCAGGTAAATAAATACACAGGACAGCTTCAGCAGTCTTGAATATCGATACATCATACAATTTAACTTGGAATTGTGAAACTCAGATTGAATTCCCGTGTTTACAGGGCGCAGGTGAAACATTTCGAGAAAATTTTCAATAAAAGAAAAATTGAATTGATTCCACTGCCACTGCATATTTCAGCAGGTTCGTCGGCGGCAGGTGTGGAGACTAGAAATAACATAATATTTTAGAACATCGACAACCACTAGAAATATTACAGCTGTAGGTATGGATGTTTGTGGTAAAACTTTGAGCAAATATGAATAAATAAAAATAAATAAATATTTCGGGACATTTTTCACACACGGTCATCTGACCCCAAACTAAGCAAAGCTTGTGATATGGCTGCCAAGGACTGATATACATACATATATAGTTTTAAATACATACTTACATAGATACTTATATAGATATTAACAACCAGATATAGAACAAACACAAATGTTCATCACATAAATATTTGTCCTAGGTGGGAATCGAACCCACGCCCGCAAGCTCAGAAGGTAGGTTCACTACCAACTGGACCAACGGGCTATATCGGCTATATCGTTGAAGGAAAACTATAAGATAAACTGATGTTCCTATGAGGGACGAGGCGATAGATCTCTTTGAATAAGTAGGTTTAGGAGATAACATAATGAATAATAATAATAATAATAATAATAAAGCCCATTTATTTCCAAACCAGTAAACAAAAGTAATAATAATTTCTTAATCGCGATAACATTTTTTTATATATATAATTATATACTATTCATCTTCACTCTCTTCGCTTTCTCCGTTTTCCTTGGTTGGAACCCCTTTTTGGGTGAAGGCCTCCTCCAGCTCATTCCATTTCTCTCTGTCCTTGGCTATTGACTCCCATTCTTTTCCAGCTACGGCAATGATGTCATCACTCCACCGTTTCTTTGGTCGTCCTTTGCTTCTCTTTCCGCTAGGTCCTTTCCACCTTGTTGTAGCTATTGTCCATCTTTTGTCTTCGTATCGGGCCAGGTGTCCTGCCCAACGCCATTTTAATTTTTGACTATAGTGCAAGGCGTCTATTAGTTTAGTCTTTTTCCTTATACATGTACTTTTTATTTTATGTATTTTTCTTATTTGAAGTATGCTCCTCTCCATCGCCTTCTGACATGTGACCAATTTAGATTTAATTTTTGTGTTATATGACCACGTTTGGCATCCGTATGTAAGAGTAGGCAAAATACAAGTGTCCAGTACTGTCTTCTTTAGATGAAGTGGGAAGTCACCTTTCATAATTTCTTTTAGTGTCCAAAACTTTTTCCAGCTCATATTTACTCGGCGGTCCACCTCTTCTTCTTCGTTTTTGTCTGTTAGAGATATTTGTTTACCTAAATATATATAGTTGGTAACGTATTCGAGAGGCTTTCCATTGAGGTTTATTATGTTCAAGGTGCTGTTTGTCATTATTTTTGTTTTGCTTTCATTCATAACTAGGCCTACTTTTTCGCTTCTGTCGCTCAATGTACATATCATTTTTTCTAATTTGTTGCTGGACTCGGCAAACAGGACGATATCGTCAGCAAATCTGAGGTGACTCAAGTGCCGATCGCCCACTTTTATTCCTTCTGTCTGCCAGTTGAGACTATCGAAAATATTTTGTAGGACAGCTATAAAAAGTTTTGGAGACATAGGGTCCCCTTGTCTCACTCCTCTGTTAATTATAATTTCTGCTCCCCGTTTCTCTAATTTGACTTGACTCGTACTACCGTCGTAAATGCTCTTTAGGACATTTATGTATTTTTTGTTAACCTGGCAATTATTAAGCGCTTCCCAGATGGAGTCGTGCGATATCGTGTCAAACGCTTTAGCATAGTCAATGTAGGCTATGTACAGTGGCCTGTTATATTCTTTGTACTTTTCTATGACCTGACGCATTACATGGATGTGATCCATTGTAGAAAAGCTAGATCGGAAGCCCGCTTGTTCAATCGGTTGGAGACTGTCAATTTTGGCGCTGATTCTACTTTGCAGGATAGATGCGAACAGTTTGTATGTGCTTGAAAGAAGACTAATCGGGCGGTAGTTGCCTACTTCTTGTGGATCCCCTTTTTTGTATAGTAAGATAATATCAGACTTCTTCCACTGATTTGGTACCTTGCCTGTGTTTACAACCTTGTTAAATAGGTCAGACAGAGGACTAGCTATCAGAGCGACTCCAATCTTTATAGCTTCGTTTTGTATACCGTCCGGTCCAGGACTTTTATCTGTTTTAAGTTTTTGAATGTGTTTAATAACTTCAATTACTTCTATTGTTCTGGGTTCATCTTTTTCATAATTTTTATTAACTTCTTTATACAAATTATTATCTACAGAAATATTGTTCTTTTCATATAGCTGTTTGTAGAATTCAGTGGCGCAAGTTATGATATCTTTTCTAGTTTTTGATTCTTTCTTTTTTGTTTTTAAGTTTTGAATCCAGTTTCTGTGTGTGCACAATTCTTTGTAGGCCCGTTTTGTACTTCTGTAGCGTTTTACGTTTTCTTCAATAATTTTATTTCTGTAGTTTTTATAGTCTTTTTTAATTGACTTATTAGTTGCTTTAAATAACATACTTAGTTCTTCTTTAATTTCTTTGTTTTTATGTTCTGTTTTCAAAAGTTTTGTCCGTCTAATCATGAGATCTAATGTTGATTTGCTAAGGATTTTGTCAACTTTGTGTTGCTTCGGTTCTATATGTTGTGGTAATATGCTTTTTTTAATACTATTTTCTAATTTGTTGTACAGTGTTTGAACATCATCATTTTTGTCTTGCCTTACTAGATTTTCGATGTTGTTTTCCAAATTTTGTAAGTACAAAGTTGTTTCTTCTTCTGTTTTTAGATTATTTGTTGACGATTTGAACGACGTTCTGCTTTTCTTAACATTTTGTAGGAGGTAGGTGGCTCTAACCAATCGGTGGTCAGAACTAAATCCTAAACTGTGTAAGACTTCTACATTTCTAATCTTTTTGGGTTCATTAGATAGGATATAGTCTACTTCATTTTTAGTTTTTCCATTTGGGGAAAGCCACGTCCATTTACGATTAGATCTCGCTTTGAAATACGTATTCATAATGGATAGTTTATGTTCTAAAGCGTATTGTATCAGTTTTTCTCCTCTCTCGTTCCTTTTTCCATATCCGAATTTCCCTTGTATCATATTTTCATTTGTGCTTGTTTGGCCCACTTTAGCATTGAAATCTCCTATCACAAGTACATTTTCTCCTACCTGTCTTTGCACTACTTGTAAAGTTTCGTAAAAATCATCAATTTCTTCTTTTGTAGCTCTTTCGGTTGGTGCATACACTTGTATTATGGAAAGTATTTTTTTGTCGTATTCCATTTGCAGTAGTGCGACGCGTTCTGAGATAGCCGAAAAATTCAGGATGTTATTTTTATGTTCCTTTTTTATTAAGAAACCCACACCATGTAGACCAGCCGTTTCTCCTTTATAACAAAATATGAAGTTATCATGTTCTTCGATGTTGCAACCCATTCTTCTGACTTCGGCTAAACCCAAAATATCGATTTTAATTGTTTGTAAGCAATAAATAAGTTCTATGAATTTAGCTGTTGATGCTAATGATCTTACGTTGAATGTTCCAATTTTGAGAACTGTTGTTGATGTTCTTTTAATGCCCTCTGGAGGGTTGTGGTCATTTTCCCCCACGGGGACCAGCCGGCTTGGGGGAGGGTAGTTTATTTTATGTTTTTCTATTATTTTATAAAGTTGTGTCTTCCGTTTACTGGCTTCTCGTTGCTATTTTTTCTTTTCTGACTGGTTAATCATTGATAAGGAATTAGATCTTTGCCTCATAATATCAAACGCATTTGCTCTATTTTGCGTAGAAGATGCAAACTGATGTTTCTTATGTTGAATTGGGTTGTCAGCTTGCGGAGATGTTGATGGCTCCCTTTTTCTTTTCTCGTTGTTCCTATTATTTTCTTTTATTACTAGTTTGTCGTATTTCAGGTAGGCAATCTTTCCTTTATTTCTCTCTTCTATTAGTTTTTCTTTGAGTGACTTACGTTTCTCCATTACTTCTTTTGAGTAGTCTTCCGTAACATACAAATCGATTAATTTCTTCTTATTTCTCATAATATCAGTCTTGATCCAGTTATTAACAAAAGAAAGTAAAATAGGTCTTGGTTTATTTTCTTCTTTGTTCATACTTCCTATGCGGAAGACTTTATTGACTTGATTATCTTCTAAGGTTATGTCTAAATCAGCTTTAAATTTTCGCTTCATATGTTTTAGTAGCTCTTGGGCTGATTGTTCTTTCTCGTCCAGGCCAAAAATCAATAAATTGTTTCCTTTTTTCTCCCTTTTTAAATACTCAATCTCTCTTTCAAGAGTGCTAACTTTAATTTTCAAATTTTCATTTTCTAATAATATTGGTTCTAGCTTCTCATCGATTCTCTTCATTATTGAGTTAGTTATAGAGTTTGTTAATTCGGAAGTTTGGTTCTTCATTTCAATTTTCATCTTCTCAAACAAAAGTTGGAACTGGTCTTCCATTTTTGTGCTCTGTTTACGTGAAATGGAACGTTCTGTCGTAGTAGAAATTTATTTCTACACCCTGGCAACACAGTTGATGGTGACAGTCGTGACGTTTTTGCCTGTTAGACTGACAGTGACAACGGCTCGAATTGTGTTCTTTATTGTCTATGATATGTTTGAATGAGTCATAAATGAATTGTCACTTGCAAAAATAACGATTTATCTAACCTCAATCAAGTTATGTCGGTGTATTTGCTTGGTGATTTTCTGCTTAAATCCTTTGCGATTTCCGAATGTGGTTATTCACAATTCTGCACTGCACTTATATTGTTGTATCAAAGTGATTTTCGTTTAAGAACTGCAACTTCTTACTATTTAAATAAGTGATTTGTTGTGGACACACGTACTTTAATGTTTACGGTTCGAACGCCGGAAACGAAAAAAAACATAATGAATGCGCATACTTAAATACATAAATAATAAAAAACGCCGAACATAGCTTTAACCATAGCTCGCTGAGCACCTTGAACTTGTGGACAGCTCCAAATGTAAGTGTCCACGTTTCAGTACCGTAAATCATGACAGTTAGAACGCATGGTTACAGACTTTCGTCCTAAGACTTTGCGGGATAGGTGATGAGAAGACTCTACATAGTTATCAATGCATAGGCTGTCAAAATCGTCACTCTCCTCTTTTGCAGTTGGTAAAAAATTATATAAGCTTGAATAATTGGTATTTCAGAGGTTTAAAGCCTCTGATATGCATGAGAGGCGTTTGAGAGTTGTTAAAGAACAATTATATTAATAACACAAACGCCGTCTAACTGTAACAAATAAAAAAAACAACATTATATTATTATTTTACGTTATATTAATTATCTATTTATATAAAAAATAATCGATATTTACATTGGTCACGCCATAACTTGAGAACGAATTTAATTCGTCTTTTTTTAGTTTTATTTGTAAAATGTTCTTACGAAAAGAAAAATTAAGCATAAAATTTGAAGATTAAAAAAAAAATACGATGATTTTAACTCGCGAGTGAAACCGCAGGGCGCATCTAGTTATAAATAAATAACTATAAACTATATAGAAAACTTCTGTAATGTCTGCATGGCTCTACTATAAGCTCGTCAACTCAATTTGTCTGCCCTTAGCTCTACCTAACCTATATATTTTCCGCATTTCAAAGTGTTGAACAATCACTGATGGGACAACGATACAAACAGCTCTGTCCTTTGCCGCTTTCTAATGACCACGGGGACCCTTTGCCATTTGCCTCCGAATCGTAAAAATGTTAATTCAATTTCATGAAACGAATGAGAGATGTCGTAAAGTCAAACGCGACCTTTTTCCGACTTTCGGTGTGTAACATAGCTGTGTACGAGACTAATTAAAGACTTGGGTTCATGGACAGTACGTACGTACCAACTTAAACAAAAGTGATAGTACGAGGAATTGGGTAGTTAGTTTTGTTTCTCCTTTTTTCTTGAGAGGATTATTGGCGTCGCAAGTTTTGTGCATTTGCCAGAGTCAAGTATTGCATTTTTTTGAGTTTATTGAATATCATCAAACAAGTCATAGTCACAGTCAGAGTTAAGTAAAGTAAGTAACGGTCAAGTCCAAGTCATGCGCTAATAAATTGGTGAGTCTTTACTAGAGTTTTGAAAACATCACGAAAATACATATTTCGCTCCTCACTAAACATTATGTCTAACTTTATGCCGTATATTTGTTTTCTATGTTGGTTTAAGTTTCATTTGTATTATCGGTGTGTAATAAAGAAAATAATTTATAGTATTTATTGTAGGTATGTCACTAGCCTACACTCAAGTATGTTCACGAACACTTAATAAACAATAATACACCATCTAAAATACACAAGCGTTGACGCCGCAGAGGTGGTTTCATGTGTTAACGAAAGTACGGAGACAACGGAGTAACCGCAATCCCAACTTTCTAGTGGTCAATGGTCACATCGCTCATCAGGCGTGATGGTGGTCAAACGCAAGCCTATTATAAAAAAAATGTGAAAAAATCCGTTTGTGAAAAATTGTGGTTTGTTTTTCACGCGAATTAATTACACCATACTCTCATACTAGCAGGTACTTTACTTAAAGTTCTTAGTTTAAACTATTTCTTTACATTAGCATACGATATCGCATTGCATAAAATTGTCTAATTCATAATTTTAGCTTTCATAATTATTTTATTTGAAACTAGCTGCACCCGCGGTTTCACCCGCGAGTTAAAATCGTCGTTAAGTTTTCTAAAATTTTCCAATTTTCTGCGCAATTTTCTTAATTTTTCTCTCCGTAAGAACCTTCTACAAAATATTAGAAGACTTTGAAAAAAGATGAATTAAATCGGTAAAGTCGTTCTCAAGTTATGGCGTGACTTAGATAAATGGGGATTAACTTTTATATATATAGATAGGGGTATATTTTTTATCTTGGAGAATTTTGGCGTCGTACATCTTGTGCATTTACCATCGTCAAGTATTTAAGATTTTTTAAGTTTTTATAATATAAATCGTCAAACAAATCATAGTTAAAGTCAGGCAAAGTAAATAGCAGTCAAGTTCAAGTCATGCCCCAGAAAAGTGGTGAAAAAGTGGTGGTTGGAAACAACTCAAAAAAAAAAAACATGTTTAACCTCATTTAATTACCCACGCTCGATCACGGAAATTTAATAAATAAATATCCACCTTCAATGATGAAGAATTCCGGTGCTAAGATAAAGTTCAGCTGGTGGTCTACATGACGTATCAACCAACATGTGGGATGAAAATGGCACATTTATGTAGACAGTTAAATATCTATGGTATGTACTACAAGCATACAGAATCATCAACATAATTGAAGTCTCAAAATGTGAAGAAACAGTAAATGCTGTGAAATTTTCAACATTCGCAATTTTATGGTCAGCAATGCAGTAATGGTCAGTAAGTCCACTGTCATGCTGCAATTCTTTTGTTACAAATTGCCGCGCCTCTTACGGGTATAACTGCACTACGAATATAACGCACTGCATGACGTGACAGAACAAAATAAAACTTGTATAATTATACACTTTTGAATTTTGTTACCTATTCCTAGATTATATTCAATGGTGATCAAAGTATACTAAATAGTCACGTATGATCACCCAGGTGATATCATTTAGGTGATCAAAGCGGAATATACCATTATAAGAGCATTATAACATACTACATGGCTTAACAGAACAAAATTATATAGTTCAATAACGATTAAATCTGTTAAAAAAACTTAAATTTAGCATCAAGTTAATATTGTTACCCGATAACTTAGAGCAGAAAACTCTCATTTTTAAGTTACTCCTGAAGAGGAGTTCTCAATTAGGTTTGTGGTTTTTAAATATATGTAGGTACACCGATTACTGCGCCATTTGTGATTGTTTTACGTATTTTTTTTTTAATTATACAGAGGACGCTTTCAAGGTGTTCCCACAAAATTTTCATTGACCTTGGTTCAGTAGCTTTTCACCAGCCCTAATAATACGATTAATCATTGAACAAAATATTTTTTTTGTTCGATCGCTTATTAAATTTTGAAGTCGGGTTTTTAAACTTATCTGTTTAACTTAGCAGTTTGTAGGTACATTATATAGGACTTACAGAGCAGAATTAAGAATATTTCTTGTTTAGGCCCGTACACAAACTTGCCTCTTTAAGTCGTTATTTTATACTAGATCCATGTACAAACTTGCCTCGTTATTTTATATAATAAAAATTATAATTCAAAAACTATTAGTATTACTCAAGGATTGTTCCCTTTAGGGTATATAAATTATAAAATCCTTGGAATTACTAAAATATAATGTCATTTAGTATAGTCATGTCAAGTATCTTAATACAATTTCACTTCAGTTGGTCAATATTAATTAGTAATTAGTATTTTTGTATTTACGTTGTCCGATTTTTAATGACAAAAAAGACTTGTATATGTATTTTTGTATATAGCCGTGTTTATATTGTTCAGTGCATCATAGTGCAGTTTTACCTTTAACTGTTCCTGGCATTACAATTCAAAAATGTCCTTCTAAAGCCTTATGCTTATTACATAAGTGTCGGAACGTAACAATGGGACATGCACGCTTGCAGTGGTGTGATTCGATTGTTTATGCTTAGCATTATCATGTGGCCGCCGCATCACAAATACGACTGTTTTGTAATGTCTTATGACTGTTGTGAGAAAAGAGTTCAAAAATGAAACAAGAACATATATATCACCTACTTGACAGTTACCATAGCATAGAGCAATGAATGCAGGCTTCAAGAAAGCTTCAGGAAATTCGCCAGCGTGGGCCATGTTCTACACAGACCGGCAGAGTACGTCAGCAATCAACTCTTGGACCTTGTGCTCCCTGGAACAAGACCTCGTGGCCGATCAAAACGACGATGGCTTGACGTCGTAAGAGATGACTTGAGAGCCAATAAACTCACCAAGAATGACGCTAACGAACGTGCGAAGTGGAGGAGTCGCAGTAGGAAAGCGGACCCCGGCCCGTGCCGGGATTCACGCTAAGCAGAAGAAGAAGAGAGCAATGAATGCAGGTAGCTACCTGTTGCCCAACTGGCCTATTTTGTTTAGTAAGCTTGCTAGTGGGGTTGAGCATTTGGGTCTTCGCTCAAATAAACTAGATATTGCATCAATCACCCAACCGCGCTGTACCTAAAACCACCTAAAACTCCGCCAAAATGAGCCGGTGCAGCAGTTTGCATTCAATACTCGTTACCTAGCGTTTAGTAATCATGACGTGCCATAAAGAAATTTATAGCTAGTATGTATTTACAATTATGCCACTGTTTTCGCAGTTCAAGTACAGCGAGCGATATTCTGTTTATTTGGTCGAATATTTTGATTATCTTTGTTATTTAACCTTGGAATAGTTAAACTATGTGTGTTTATGTATGGTTTTTTTTTTCAGATTTTGAACGCGATTAAAAAGGACAAAAGATGGACTGTGACTTCAAGGCTACTCCGTGTTTTTTAATAAGGTTTAATAATCTTCCATCTGGTCCAACTGTTTTTATAAGATAAGCTAAAGGGTGGGTTAGTTTAGGTATCAGAGCCGTTACCAATGTCTATTGAAAACAAGTTGGTTTCGATTTTCTTTGAAATAAATCTAAAGTATACTAGTAGTTTTAGTGACCTATCTAAGTGTGACCTACCGACCAAAAAACTAGCAAATATGCTCAAAACATCATTATCATGTTTACAGATTTCAATTAGTTTTTTTTTTCAAATTTACTGAAGGTATTAGATCCCTTAATAGTTTGTTAGTCTTAAATTTACGTCTTTAAATTAATTCAGAATTTAGTTTGTCTAAACTAGCATCTGCGGCACCTAAAATTGCCGAATCCAATCGTCGAACCATCTGCCTGGCTGCCCGCAAGAAGCCATTTCTACAGCTGTAGATAACCACGGAAATGTTTGTCGACCGTATCTCGAAGCCAATCACGTAGCCCCGAGTGGACGATGTGTCCCTAGAATGTCTAAGAAGCTAAGAAAGACAGTACGCGACGTGAGTTTGCTTGCACCGGCAATGCTAGGGTTATCGAAGAACTCCCGTGGATGTCACACAGTTATACTAATATTATAAAGGCAACACTAACTATTTCTCTACACAGAGATGTCATCCTCTGCTTGTTACCGTTTCACGACCAAAATAGCTGAAAATAATGATCTTGAAATCTTGAAATTTTGAATAAGGGTAGTGTGTGCATCATGAGGATGGGCATAGGATACTTTTTAATCAAAATAATGCAAGAAAACTATTACCTAAATGGTGCAACTGCAATGCGCAGCTATTATTGTGCCAATATAGGGAGGGATTAATTTTTATTTTAGAAACAAGGAAAATTAATTCCTCGTGTCCAAGCCGTTTTGGCAACCTAGTTAGAATATGCCCAAAATTACTCTAACAATAATTACTAAAAAGTAAGAACTCAGCACTAAGTACTAAGTAGGTAGAGCTAAATCATGGACGAAGAGCAAACCCGTTTTGCTTATCTATCTTCTATCTATATAAATATGAAAATGAATCCCTATCGAGGTATGGGGGTTTACCTTGGTCACCCCATAACTTGAGAACGACTTCACCGATTTTTTAAAGTGTTCTAATACTTTGTAGAAGGTTCATACGGAAAGAAAAATTAAGAAAATTGCGTAGAAATTGGAAATTTCAGAAAATTTAACGACTATTTTAACTTCGCTCGTTTGACAGTTCTAAGACACGACAACGTCTGCCGGGTCTTACTCGCGTAAGTTTAAACTGGTCATACTGACTATAGTTTCAAGCGTATTAGTCTCATTCAATGTAAGTGCACGCATTACGTGAGTAATTCCCGTATAAACAAAATGTGTGAAAAACACGTCAGTTTCCATAATAAAAGCAAGCACGTTTTTTCGTAAAAAATATCAACGACTATTCTTAAATAACATTGTGTCTCCACTTTTATTGTGCGAACTGCTAGTCTGTGGAATACGCTGCCAGAATGGGTGTCTGCAATATGGATAGTTACAATCTGGGTGTCTTCAAGTCGCGAGTACGTATATCGGTTTCTTCTAGGCAACCGCCCTCCATCGTTGACCACATCATGGCTTAGCAATAGGCGAGGAGACGGTGAAACGAAATCCTTAGATTAAAAAAAACTTAACTACCCGTAGTAGGTGCCAATGTTAATTTATTTTTTTGAAGGTAACGGATCTCGGTATCGGTGCAGATAACTCTCCAGGATCCGTTGCTAATTAAATCTGATATCGACATCCGTGGATAAAAACCCCCATCGACAAACATGGACAAACATGACCAACAGTCTCAACATGGTTTTCTTAAAATTTTCAACACCTTAGAAATCTATGTGGTCTCTCAGTCCACACACACATAAATAAACTAACATACCAAGTACAGACATACCACGTCACGGTAACCCTAGGTCGAATAAGACATGAGTAAATACTTTTATTGAGTCTCCTTTAAATTTTATTGAAGCTTCTGCTGCAAGTGGTGCTCTCCAGCTTGAAGGGCCACCTGTTTATTTTTAACCAATTCTTGCAATGGAAGTGTTCGGAGCGCTGAGAAAATTTTCAAGGAACTAACGTTTCAAACGACAAGTCAGTAACGTCATAAGAAGAAGCCGTCGCGTGAGGTTTTTTTGGCGCAAATTGGCGCAAAAAATCTATCTATTAGATAATTTTTTTATAATAACTTTTAGAATAGAAATACCATAATATTATAATGATATAACCATAATACTATAATGATATTTAATTGTTGAATAGTAACCGCAAAATTTCGAAAATATCTCTTGCTTAAATTACGAAGCTGAATTTTTACACATTGGACGCCTCCAATCTCATCTTAATAATTCTCTCATCGTCTTAATTAAGATTATTAGATTAGTTTTATATATTAGTATTAGTTTGTATTTTTTCAAGTAGTTTTTAGTTGTTTTTTTTATTAGATTCTAGTTATGCATATGTTATTATTATTATTATGTTTTGAGATAATAAAATTATTAAAACAGTCGAAATAATTTCAAAAATTAAGCCCTAGATGTACCAAGAAATAATACATAAATAGATACCTACATAGAATACTTTTACGTGTACATACGTTTTTAAGCTCAACAATTATATACACTTTTAGCTGTCATTATGATTCGTAAGAACTGTCCGAATCAAAAAACATACCTATTTATATACGATAGGTGGCATAATACACTGACTATAATTATTGTTGAATCCATTTTGTAGAATTTAGCTAGATAGCAAAACGATGTTCTATCCATTATTCAAATAATTTATCAATGAGTTATGCTCATCATTATGAACACATTATTTTTACTATGGGAACAAACCTGAAATCGCGAAAAAAATATCAGCTGTTTCATACAATGTCAAGTGTCAATGATCGCTTTCTATGGAATAGCTGTTTTTTCTTCGCGAGTTCAGATTTGCTCCCATACTAAAAGTTGTTCATAATGATGGGTACCATGGGTACTACGGACCCCTTTCGCTTTTTTTTTATTTTAATAATTAATAGGCTTACGTTTGACCACCATCACGTCTGATGATGCGGTGTACGTTGAAGCACGCTTGCCTAGAAGAAACCGATTCACTCGTGATTTGAAGACACCCAGATCAGATTGACACGTCTTGACATTGTATAAAACAGCTGGTATTTTATCCCATTTCGCGTAACCCAGTAGTATAGAATAAACGAAAATAAATCTTTTCTGTGCTCAATAGAGTTTTAAAGGCGAAAATGTCAGGCAAATTTTTGATACAAAAATTAGGTAGAACATCTTACACCCTCGACTGTGCCTGCCGACATAATTGGGTCGTAATCACTATTCCTTCCCTTATTGAATTAAAAGGCAGTGAGAGTAATTAAGGCTATTAGTTTTCAGTGCCAGCGTAAATCAGGCTTATTTCAAATTTATAATGGGTACTCGGTGATGGCAGCGGGGTAGTTTATGACAGTGAATAAGACTGCAATTTTATTCTGACTATAGACTTACCTAGTTGGTTATTTATTACCTAGAATTATTATGTAATGTAATTGCATTGACCTATATATTGTAAATACAAAATATTACTAAATATATTGTTGTGTATTGTAATTGTTATTTAAGTTATAATCTACTAGCGACCCGCCCGCCCGTCTTCGCACGGGTGTAATTTACGTGCGAAGCCGGGGCGGGTCACTAGTTATACATATAAACCTTCCTCTTGAATCACTCTATCTATTAAAAAAACCACTTTAAAATCCGTTGCGTAGTTTTAAAGATTTAAGCATACATAGGGACGGACAGACAGCGACAGCGACTTTGTTTTATACTATGTGTAGTGATAGTGATACATAATAAAAGCCGATGTGTGTGTGTGTATGTCCCTACAATGACTGTTTTAAAAAGTACTTACATCTCTTACATCAATGGTTCCCTATGGACTCCGAAACGGGTAGATGTTTCAGGGTACCGAGAGAACATAATAATATGATCATTGACCGAGAGGGAAGTTTGGTAGCGATTGGATTAACTTGGGATTCAGTTATTTTTTAGGAATTTTTATATTTTACCTTTGATTACATCGTCAAAGTATTATTCCTTCAAAAAACAATAATATTATACTACTCCAAAGAGTAGTATAATAAAGGTACTCATTGTACTACCCTTTGATAAAAACAATTGAAGTTTATACATTGACATATTATATTACATCAAAGTAAAAAAAAAAGTTTCTGTAACGCGGGTGAACCTGGGGAGCGCAGCTAGTTGTATCACAATTATTATTTTATATAATATATATATATATAAGATGCAATGGCGCTGCCATTGATTTGAAGTCAAGTTCCAAAAAAATAAGACAAGAAAGCTCTATCATGCACAGTAAAATATTATTTTTGTAGAACGCCCTATAAAAGATCTGAAAATTTTCATGTATCTGAACAGACTTTTTTGAATCTTAGCTAAGAACACTCTCCGTCAAGTCACCTTTCAAATAAATAAAAGAAAATCAAAATTGGTTCAGCCGTTCGGGACTACGATGCCACAGATAAACACAGATACACACTTTAAACTTATACACCCCTCAGTTTGCGTCAGAGGTTAAAAACCATATTATTAGGACTACCGTACTGGCCTATTGAGTTACTACATCGAAGAATAGTACTTTACTGCCGCAGCTGCTGACCGAGGCATTTATGAACGAACGGGAAAATATGGGCTGAGGCGTAGTGGAGGCTAGCTTACATACGACTACACAAACCAGTGAACGCAGAGACTTGTATAGTACTTTTTTATACATAGAATACTCGCCTGATGGTAAGTAAGCGACGTTGCGGCCGAAGATAGAACACGTTGATCTAGAAGAAATCTATTCACTCTAACCTTAAAGAGGTCTAGATTGTAGTTATCAAGAAACACCCGGGGACAGTAGGGAGTTCTATTCTTGGGCAGTACTTTATTCAAAAATTGCGAGAAACTTGACGTAAAATGTACATAAATATTTTGGTGTGATTTTCGCATTTCATAGGTTGAAGTTAGAGTATGCTAGACATAAGTCTGATTTTCCTTCTACAAATTATATATTATGTTGAATTCCATGTTTGAGCAAACGCATAATATTAAGTTAACTTAGCATGTTATTTAACGCATTATGTGTACTATTCCTAGAAAGTATAACTTATGTAACTATTTTTTTTAAATCTTCATTAACTCTATTATAGGTGTTTTGTCACGATTATTTAAAGGTACTAGAAAACTTATTCAAACAACACAACGTTTTTCCGTGCGCTAGAGTGATATATCCGTAGTTTGGAAGAGCAACGGGCGCGTTTATACAGGGTTATACGGAACAATGATCCTAAGCTCAAAGAAGGTATTTGTACTCATCATTAGGAACAAAATGGCGCCACATCTACAATCACCAATTTTTTGTTTTACTGTTTGTTCATTATTTTATCACAGACGATATCTTCGCTTCATATATCTTTCTAAAGTATCAAATTATATTTTCTTGCCCTAATTACTTATAATGACATTTCTAACAACTCTCCATCGATTTTTTAAGTAATTTTCCGAGATGAGCCAAGTTTTAATTCAGTTGTGCCGTCCGACCGCGTGGCTCGCATACAAATAGCCATTTCAGTAGGTATACAATGCAGCGCAGTGCCCAACGAGAACTCGATTCAAATTAGACAAACGAGATAGAAATTGCTGTTATCTTGCAACTGTGATAATGTGATTAGCACATGTTCCCTTCGCAATTGACTTTTCCAAATTGCCTGACTAGTATGTATTTAATCAATACTATGTAATCCACGTATAGATAAAACACAACTACAACAAAATAATACACCGTAAAACAAACTGGTAGTGTCTTCATCTCTTACGGAATATTTCGTAGGAAACACAAGAAGGAAGATTTATATTATATAGAAAGACTTAACTCATTATGCTAAGCTTTAAAAACATTTCTCTATCAACCATTTCATTTCTATAACTGAGTCTAGGGATTTTTGTAGTTGCAATAGTTGGTTATGCTATGTAAATATGCAACAAATCCACATATTATTAACGCCTAGGCAAACAAGAAATGCAATCACCTGCATAAAAAAATAATCACAAATTGCCTGGCGTTGGGCCAGGCCCTATGCCTGGATAATCATCGTGGTTAAAATAATTTCCATTGTATCAGAAAACTAGCCACGGCCACGTTTCGATGTGGCTCATTCTGATATTCATTATTATGGAAATAAATATAAGTATTCAAGCTAACATCAAACCTCCTTGCATCAACGTTGCAGCAACATCTAAAGAAGCAAGAGCTAAAAATGGGCATTAAAATGGGTAAATTTTTTTAATTTTTTATTTCCCGTTTCCGTTGTAACTTCGAATTAAAAAGAGCGTAGGTACCTACTTAAATAAAAAAACTCTCTTATAATTAAAATAAAGTGCAATGTTGTGTGAAAATTTCAAGTCAATCCATTGACTAGGTACTTTTCGAGTTTTGTAGACTCAAACATACGGAAGATGAATTTTTATTTACAAACATAAAGATGGTAAGATAACTTTTTTAGGGTTCAAATTTTATGATAACATAACACATACTTTTCACAAAAATATTTTCAAGTTTTACTAGCGAGAGAGCTTTTGTGAGCTATACCATAGCATCGTATTAATCATGTGCCTATATTCTAGTTTACTATGGCTATGGTGCCCGATCGGTGAGCGATGGTGGCTGACCAGTAGCATGTGTGCTTTACAATCTGACGGCACTGGGTTCGATCCGCAGCCTAAATAAATTATGTGTAGTTTCGATTTCATCGCTCAAAAACAGTGAAAGAAAACATCGTGAGGAAACCGGCATGTCCAAGAACCTCAAAAGTTCAAAGACACTGGACCAGCATGGCCCATCCTCTCTCTCTCTCTCTCTCTCTCTCTCTCTGTCTGCGAGAAGGCCTGAGTCCCAACAGTAGGAACATGATAGTCTGAAAAGATTGTACTTTACAAGAAAATGTTTTATCCCAAAAAGCGTTATAAGGCAAAACAAGCAAATATCATGTACATCGTCAAAGGCAAACATTATAATCGATCACAATGGCTCTCAATCTAAATGTCAATTATAATTAAAATGACAATTATGCAATCTCAAAATTAAATAATTGACATTTTGCAGACTGAGACGACGATGGAAATTAAAGAAAATTGTTTCCAAAATTAAAACTTGTTGGAGTTGAACGTTGCACTTGAGCCAGTAATTAGTTTTTGATTCGCGGACGGAGCCTATGGACGAAGAGCAAAAATCACAAAGCAGCCCATTATATTGGATTTAGCGAGTCCTCGAGCCACTGTCCGGACACTTGAATTAATGAGACCACTCCAAGTCCTAAAATAGCTACAGCTATGCTTCTCCGGTTAACGCCTATGAATTTTGTGAATAGTTTTTGGGTATTGCGATATTTTTAATTACCTATTTACCTAGTACATAGACTAACGAGGGGAGGGGGGGGGGGTGTTATGTAGAACGGTAATACTACGCAAAATATCCGAAAATGTCCTCGTATACATATAATTCATGGGGCTAAAACCCCAGAGCCCCGGCCTCCTTGGGGCTTGCCTTAACCGCCGTCTGGGGGTGGAAACCCCGAGAGCTAAGAACCTAAGCTCCAGGGTGGAAGTGTTAAAGGGCATAACGCCGCTAGTAGCTCTTAGTGAAAGTGCAGCACACCTCTCGACACCCTGAGCCACCCACGCCAATGTTGCCTCTCCGGTGCCAAGATGCCGCAGCCATTATGGGGCCCATTTAGTGGGTGGCAAGTCATCACCCGCCAAAATATCTTGAAATGAGGCATAATTGGCGGGTGCCGTACCTCATACCATAGACCAGGAACATACCATCAAGAATTCTAATATATTCTAATCCATTCTAATATTTATAATACTGTACAATAGTTTTATATTCCATTTTATACCCATAATTGTAAATTTTGTACCCAACAAGGCCTCTTGGTGTTGGCTTCAGCCCCACCAATGCCTATCAAAGGTCCGGGCTAGACCCGTGAAGAAAATTAAATAAAGAGATAATAATACTATATTAATTTATAATTTTGATTGATTTACAAAAAAACAAGTATAACAATCAAATTTTTATGATGGTCATTTGCGTGTTTATTTGTGTGTGGTGAACTTTTCCAAGGAACAAATATTTTTTATCGAAATTAGCATTGGTTCCATAGAAATTGTTTGTTCATATTAAATACGAGACCTACTTTTCGCTTATTCCACCATTCCGTGACCATGTTTAGAGCATGGATATAAGTACATTGAGCACAAACATTGACAGAGTGGTTCGATTACCCGCTCAACATCATCAGCCTCTAACTGACCACTGCTGGACATAGGCCTCTCCTAATGCACACCACTGAGCTCGGTTGGCAGTTCTTTGCATCCTGTTTTACCCATCGTTTTACGCAGGTCGTCACTCCACCTAGCCACAGGGTGTCCTACACTACGTTTGCCTAAACGTGGTCTCCTCCACTCTTGAACTCGTACCCTATCGGTTATTGGTTCTTCGGGCAATGTGGCGGGCCCGCCCCTTCAGCTTGCTAATCCTTTTAGCTATGTCGGTAACTATGGTCAGCATTCAGCTTTGTATCGAATGTGCTCTTAATACAACAATATTTGTAATAACATTGATATCTTCGGTTCATCAGTCTCTTCTTTTAAGAGACTTTTATACACACAATAACATTGTATTTTAATACCTGCATTTGTTTATGTATAAGTACTTCATGTTGATTGGGTACCCATTTTGTTAAAGGGTACCAAACCCTTTTTTTTATGTATGCTGTGTTCACTCCAAGTAGGACATACACTAACGCTCATTATTGTGTACTGTTTAATTAAGTCCTTTTGTGTATTTCCAGTTCTGTGAACCTATAATAAAAAAAAAAAAAAAACTTTGGTTCTATGTCGAATCACTTCGTTCCGAATTTTGTCTCGTATAGAAACTCCAAGCATAGCTCTCTCCATAACAAGCTGAGCGTCTTTAAACTTGTGGACCACCTTAACCGTGAGTGTCCACGTCTCGGTACCGTAGGTCATAACGGGTTGGACATACTGATTAAAGACCTTTGTCTTGAGACATTGTGGTATGGACGACGACGTGAAAACTTGACGGAGCTTACCGAATGCCCATGCCAGCTGAAATTCTTCTGTTGGCTTCTTTCTCGCAGTTGATATTACCAAAATGCAGAGTTTGTTCTACCGCCCCGCCTGCCCTATTCATTCCACTCATTTTATTTGATTATAGCAATAATTTTCTAATCTAAGTAGGTGAGCGGTACTTGGGGTATTTATCACATTGACAATCACTCAGAAACCACACGCTTGTAAGATAAAAGTATAGTATGTCACCTTGATCTCTATTTCTGGAACTGAGAAAACATGACGCCGATATGTCGATTGATGCACGTATATTTAAACAAGCTTTTATTTAACTTGCCTTGTTAGTGTGGGTCAAATCATGCAACGTAATTTTAAAACAGTTATCCCCAACCAATTGAGCTGAAATTTTGCATACACGCGCGTTTACGTGCGCCTGATATCAAGCGATGTTGCGGTCTTCGATGGAGCACGCTTGCCTAGTAGGAAGCCGATTCACTCGCAATTTGAACAAAAAGTTCTGTATTCGTAAAAATAAACTTTACTCGTTTCCTATTTTTATAACAAACCCCGCGAGAGGTTCTTTAGATTTCTTCGCACAGCTTCGGCAGCAGACGTAACAAAACAAGTAACAAAAAGGAAAATACGTAACAACAAATACGCCTCCCCGAATTTACGTATTATCAGATAGTTGCCACATATGGAAATGCGGCCTTATTTGATTTGCACGGGTTTCAAAGGCACCGTAATCCCACAAACGCATGTCGCGGGAGCGACTACTCGCCAACTCACTATTCACTATGCCAAGTTTTTACTTGCAAGAATACTTGCAAAAGTTTACACTTGATGTTGGAGTTTATTTTAACAAATTTCTACCCACTTGTGCAAGTTGTACGTGTAAGAAATTGCGGTAAGTTCTTGCTAGTCTAAGCTCCATTTCATGGCAGGTAGGAATTTTTCACAGCATCTTTCTCATTTATCAGCGTCAGTGAATGCTGACACACTCGTGCGTTTGTTACATTGGAGTTCGAATTGCGTTTGTGTTGTGGTTAAAGTATGTGTAGGTTTTTGCAGGTTTGTTGAAGACAGCCATAAAACAATGCAATAGGTAAGTATGTACAAGTGTGAGCCAACCAAAACTGTACACAGCAGGCCTCTTTCGTCGATACAAAAGACGGCTATTCTATATAAAAAATAAAAAAATACACATAAAAAAACTTTTTTAGATCAAGTTTTAGGCGTCTGCTATATTGAATTTAGTAAAACGTCATTTTATTTGTATTTTTCTTAGCAAACGTTTTCATTTGATACCCGATAGGGGTATAAAATGAAATCGAAATGGGGGTGCATAAAAATAACTGGTCCGCCATCTTTGGGAGTCCGCCATATTTGATTTAAAATGACGTCACTTAATTGGCCAACCATGCATTGTCATTTGTCATATAAACTAAACGTGTATGCAAAATGTAAGCTCAATCGGTTGGGGATAGCTGTTTGTAAAATCAGTTGCAAGAATTTACCACAAACTAATAAAAACTCGTAAAAAGTAGTATGTAGACACAAGCAGCGCCTCGCGGTTTTACCCGCTACCCCACAGGAACCTTAAATTTCGGGATAAAATGTAAACCTTACTTACAGTATTTGCGTTAAGCGGTTTAGCGGTACAGTGAAAAATTTGAACACGAAATGAAAACGAACGATAATATTATTGTACAAAAATATCTCCCTTGTTTGTCTGATATGAGGCTTCAACTAATGAGAACCTACTTTCCCCAAACCAACGCGTTGAAAATTTACACCGTTATTTCATAGCACGGCGGGGTTGCTCATAAATAAAATATCTACAGTAACTAATTATCTAGCGCTGAGCGGTTAGGTAGCTATGTTTTAATCTCGTAGGTCCCTCGACGCGGTTCACTTCGCCGCGAAATAAAGCAGTAAAGTATTTTTAGCTCGTGTGAAGCGATGGTAGGTTGAAAATAGCTTGACAGCTTATCCTTGGCACAAAGCGAGTAGGGGCGACTGTCGGCATATAGAATGCCTATTGTAGCTTGCAAACATCTCTCGCAGGTCTGATAAACATTGTATCTATGTATTACCACTTTCGGGAGCTTACAGCAAGGATCTTTTATTGAGATTGATAATAAAATGAAATGAAATTTATTCACTACAAATAGGGTTTTAAACTGATTTTAGGTTTTTTATGTAGGAGACAGGAGGATCTTCTTTTATATTTATTTCTCCTATTTTGCTATACGCAGCGTATGAATTAGGTCATATAAATTAATATATAGTATATAACGGTTTTTTTAAGTATACAATTAAATGATGAATACGCGATTAAAAATATACCTATAATAGATAGAATTGCGTTATTATTCTTGCACCCTGCTTAAAAGTAATAGTACGGTCTACAGTGAAGCCTGCCAATAGGTAGTACGAGATTTTTATGGATTTGATGACACCATGTTTTATTTGTCGGAACACAGACTTCAGTAAGAAATCTCTGAACACAGATAAGCTGATTTTACAGCTGGCATATATGGTCCTCATGGAGCATATAGAATTACTCTATGGCACCGATTGTCCGCCTGCGGATGGAGTGCGGCTGACTCGTACCTGGTTGTCGTCGTTTTGTTTTTCCTTCCTCACTGGAAGAAAGGTAGGAATACCGACGTCGAGGGATACCTCCTTGTCAAGGCTGGGCTCTGAGGGACACCACCCTGAGGGAAATTGGAACGGCGCTTATTCAACCCGGTGCGGAGCAACCGGTGGCATCTTAAACACCTCGTGCTGGATCGTTATGGTCAGGAGATTATCTTGGTCTTCATCTGGGCTTCATCATGGGCTGCCTCCTTCATCTTCTTGCTCATCCTTTTCCAGACTAGTCAAGAGGAGGTCTCGCTGAAGAGCACGCAAGGTACGTACGTCAGGGGGTGTATCTGGTGCGGCGCAATATTGTTGAGGAGGAGGTCTGGTTTGATATAGTTAAAAGATATCAAAAATCATAGTGGGGAAAGTTGGCGCATACACACATTCACACTACAATCTATTGCTCGGACTCGATCGGTGGAAATTACTCGAAATCACTTCGGTCCGCTATAGAGATCTAAAAATCGTTTTATTTTTATTTATGTTCACTTCGGACTATGCTTAAGTGCGGTCGAAGATGGAGCACGTTTGCGTAGTAAAAACCTATTGCGCATATTTCAAGATTTTTTCCGATGCCACTGTACGTAGCAATCCGACTCATTGTAAATCAAAAACGCTGCCTTGCTGCACGTGTAACCGTTGGCGGATCCAGGGAGGGAGGCATGCCCCCCCCCCCCCAAATGAAATCCTGGATCCGCCCCTGCGTGTAACTGCGATTCTAAGCCCCGCGAAGGCGCGTTTCGCATAAAAATCTCCATAGCTATGAAATCAGCCTTTGTAAAATTAGTTCATTTTAACTTGGATTTCTCCGTGTAGGTTTTTAACGAGAAAATGTTTTTAAAATGGCTTCCATGCCATGGTCCCGCCCGTTAGCAATGATATGCTTTATTTGACGCCAAAGAATTAATATATCTCGTGACTTAAGGGTTGTATATATTCTGAAAATAGCCACAGTACGCCATCGTGCGCCTACGCCATTGAGCTCGGAGGGAGAGTTGAAAAAGAGCCTAGAAATTCACTCGCGCGACAAAATGATTAGTCATAAGTCCGAAACGGAAAAGGCTACACGAGTTATTTGTGCATCGTCATGTAAATATTGAAGTGCTGTAATAGATTAGCTAAGCAGTAAAGAGAGAGAGACATTTAACACAAAAAAATACTTGTAACTACCTTCATACCTATATACTATATAGTTAGGATTTAGTATCGAAAAAAGTCTGCCAGTTATTTGTCTAAACTTACAGACGAATTATTTTGAAAAAATCTAGAGGTTTTCAATTTAAAATATTGTTATTTCAGGCAATAGAATTTTACATCAAACATCCACCTGGAGCCCATATCTTAATACCTTATTACTTACATTTATACAGGGTTACGCATATCGATTGTACTAAGCCGAAAGGAGGTAATTGTACTCATCATTATAAACAACTTTTACTATAGACCAACCCTGAAATCGTGAAAAAAATAGCTAAAAGCAGCTATTCCATACATTTTGTCGAATGACAATGACCACTAGTTTTTTTCGCGATTTCGCGGTTGGTCCATCATAAAAGTTGTTCTTAATGATGAGTACAATGACCTCCTTTCGGCTTAGTACAGTCTTATGCGTAGCCCTGAATACATATCATTAATATTAATCATCGTCATAATATAATCATCCTATCTTAGTTCACTGCTGGATAAACACACGACTTCTCCCATGTGTCTTTGGCCTTTCGCTTCTAGGTACTACTACTAGCTGCCTAACGTATTTCAGGCAGTCCTACGTAACCACAATACTCTACGTTTCCCAATTCCCAATTCCACTGTAGAACACGTCTACTACAACGGTTATCGGTTCTGCGACGGATATGACCGGCCCACTGCCACTTCAACTTAGTAATGTTAAATAGTTATACTGTATACATTATTATACATACATATTATGGAAACATTATAGTTTTCACACGTTTGGTTACAATTTACGAGAAAATCCCAGAATGCGGTTGAAATTATTGTCGGAGTAGACGGCTTAATCTTACAAAAATACATACATACATTTAAATAACTGGCCAAGAGCGTATCTAGATACACATATGGTAGAGCAACCGTAGGTTCCGTAGAACAACCATTATTATGGCTTGACTACGGTAGCCTACCATATACCTACTTTCGTAATTTCCGAAATTGGTGCTTATTCAAAAACTCTAACGAACAAAGATCATTGAGTTTAGTCATATATCAGAAATAAATAATCACATGTACGAATAGCCACATCTTTTTTTAAAAATCTTTTTAAAGATGAGATATATACTTAAACTGTGATTGTGCAACGTTTCATGCACTTACCTGCAGTTAGAAGGTACCTACTACAAAATTAGAACGGACGGACAGAACGAACTTCTCCTTGCAGTAACTACGGAACCCTAAGAATATAAGACACTTCAAACTAGTACTAGACTTAAGGTTTTATTACATAAAACATAGCACGTTTTGCGTTTGGTAAATATGACGTCACCGCAGACCTATATAACTTATAGTAGGTATATAATATATATCTAAGTGGACTTCTCAAGCGGTCCAAACTGTATGAAAACTGTGTAAAATTTTTCGTACTTACCTGTGAAAAGAAATGTTTTTATTTTGACAGCCAACTCTGTTTGTGGTATTCTTACAACTCAGTATTGCACAATTACATATTTTCATTTCAAACTGACACGTGTTGTCGCTGCACCGATGTGCAGACAGATTTTAGCCGAACCCAATTTACGACTCATCATCATCATAATCAGCCTTTTAACAGTCCACTGCTGGACTTGTAGCCTACCCCCGAAAGGGTGATTGGGCCATATCCACCACGCTGGCCCAGTGCGGGTTGGTGGGTTGGTGGAATTTACGACTATTTATCATAATTGTATTGGAAATATGACATGCAAGGTAGGTCAACTTATGGCGTCTACTTGGATATAGGTCTGTGAACGTCACACTCGAATATAGCATTATAATTCATATATGCGTGTGAGTATATAATCATAGGTACGTACACGTTTGAAACATAATCCTTTCCTAATGTAAATTACGACACGTGTTACTTACATTGGGCATAATTCCATTCCATTGAAACACATTCAAACATGGCCCGACCGGTAATTATTTAGAGCGTTGTAAACCTAAGGCATGTTCCAAAGAGCATCAAATATGCCTTCCCGGGTAAGTTATGTCACTGACGTTATGTAGATGAAGCCTCGTGATGAGCAAAATTTGCACAACATTTGCAAAGTTATTATATTTCGACGAACTTTTCTTTATCTCGACGTCTCGCTGATACTTTTTGTGAATAAATATTTTGAAGGATATTTACTTAGCCAGCCAAAGTTTCTGTTAAGTAAATATTTTATTTTTGCCCGTTGTTGAATGACGAAATTTGTTTTTCTTTGAAGTTTTCTAGGTTTTGAATTATTTTTGTGAAACTCAGACACTTTGATATGGATGAACAATTTATGTTAATACTTATTACTTAAATTTTTAAGTCTGACTACTCTGGTTGATATTTTTACTTACATTTCTAAGGAATAAAGATAGCTAAAACTCATTTTATATTGCAAATCTTTTTTCTTTACAAACTTTTCCGTAGATATTCGTAGATCTAGATATGCTTACAGGAGCTTATTGGCGTTATTCCAAGTCTCATTTTCCGGGTTTTAAGCTAATTAGCAAAATTATCCTCTAAGTTCATCGAAAAACTTTAATCTAAAATCGCAGACAATTTTAACTTTAAACAGTAATCATTGAAAAAAAAATACTATGTAATACTATTATTACACAGGGTTACGCATATAGACTGTACTAAGTCGAAAAGACAGCAATGTACTCATCATTAAGAACCACATTTACTATGGGACTAGCCTGACAACGCGAAAAAAAAACTCAGCTTCATTTTGTCGAGTTTTAATGACCACTTTCTATGGAACAGCTGAAATAATAAATATTAAAGGGGCTATCCATGCAACAAACGTTTTTTTAAACGTATTTTTGTATTTGCTCTAATGTAAAAACGGTAATTTGTACAAGTGTCAAAATTGGCATCATTATAATACGCATTTTAAAGTAAAATAATAAATAATGGCCAAGTGCGAATTGGTGACCATTACTTACCAAATTTAGCAATTTAAGCAACGTAGTGCGCGGTCGGTACTTGAATGGGTTGACCGCCTGGGCGTGATACTGTCTTTTTGCATTACTTTTTGTATTTTGTGGTGGTAAGGAACCCTTAGTATGTGAGCCCGACTCGCACTTGGTCGGTTTATTAGTTCCAATTTTAACTTTTTATTATTTCTACTTATTACTCGCCAAACTAAATCTTAAATATTTTTTTTAACACGGATTGTCCCATAAAACTAAGTCACAAGTAACCTATACTTTAAAAGTTTTTTTAATTCTGTTCTCGTGGCCATTGACATTCGATAACACTAACACTACCGTCAATTTCCGGGTCAACCCATTACTAACGTCCACCTTTTATCCCTTTTAATGACGGTTCCACAATCGACATGCCTTTGTGTCTCGAATTCGGTGTGAAAACTTTCGACATTGTACGAACTCTGGGGACACGTCCTATTTTCTACAAATATCCAAATAACAGTAGATTTACCCTGAATAGCAGATAACATCGCGGTTTTTGTTTTCAGTAGGCTTACAAGGGTCTGGATTTTTACGGTTTTATTTTATCTTAACAATATTTTTCATAAAATCTAAATCATTACACCAATAAGTATTGCTAATTTAGTTATACACACCTCATTGTATCAAAAATAAGAGAGTAGATAGTTTTTAAGTATAAAAAAAAACTCCATGAAAACGATCCTTGAGAATAGGCGGTAGTCATTGAAAACTGCGCTACTAACTTGATAAAGTTGGTAGCTTTGGATTATTTGAACTTAACGTATATAAATTCTTACTTTCCACCGATTAGTTTTTACTTAAATATAATTTTAATATTCGGCTGCACTGCGTCTAAGAAACAAGATAACAACTATTAGCTCTATAGTAATTCGTTGTAACTCTAGACACTGCTTTCCAAAACTAAAAATGTTAATCTAGTTTTTGTTCATAAAAACAACAATTATTCACAGAAAAATTAAATGCCAAAAAGCATGCAAATGCAATAAAAACGTTTTTAGAACTATTATTTACCGAAAATGCACGATTTATGCAGAGCAAACTGAAGAAAAAAAGCAATTTGTTATCGCTATGTGTAAATTTGGAAACGATTTTTATGCAAGCTATTTGTTTAGCCAATGAATCGCACAACCAAACTACGCTTTTCAAATAACAACTGAACCTAGCAATGTATTGTTTTAAAATCCAAACGTATGTTTAAAAAGTTCTCTAGATGATTGCACACACAATGTGGAGTATTGTGGAGACGGTACATTTGCATATCGAAGAGCAAGCCACGTTTCAGTGATGTCTAGACACTAAAGCAGTGTCGGTGTCCGCAGGCTGCACACTACGACACTCGGCCGCAATCCCTCAGAACACAGACTGCGGACGTGGATACATCACTTCTTTTTGTTTACGAGCAACATAAAGAACCCAAAATGCAAAAGAACCAAACGAAACGACACTCAGATACACAGCGAACGTTATTGATAGTGCCTGAAATATGCTCCGTCATTTCGTCTGCAGCTGAAACGAGCTACGTTGTTAGCCGAAGATGTATTGTGCGTATTATAGATGAGTTATCTCTCGAGTGGAGTCGGTTTGTTTTTTAAATGTAAGCCGCAAACACTGGTGCCCGTCGCTCGCACCGCGCTAACAAACTGTAATAAAGGTGACGCTTATGCCTTTTTAACAAAGTTGCCACTACAAGCATAAAATGAGATTTTAGGAGCACATGGGGTAGCGTTGGCCGTCTGCCACCAAACGGACTTAAAGAAAATTTACTGGCCACAAAATTTTTGCTTCGCTACAGCGCGGCGGACCGCCTGACGTGGCGCGCTGCGCAACGGTTAGATTAAAGTTTAGTTAATACGGAAAGGCTATGCCGTACGATTTCCCATGGGATTAAAATGAACACGTTTCTGATTTTCAACCGAACTGAACCCAAACTTCATGAGGTTGGCAAACCGGACATTTGTGATAAGAGTGTTTAGTGGCATCTATGTTGAATATAATATCACTGCACCCACGCGACGGCAGGTCACACCACACGGGAACCGCTATTAAATTTGGGACTTCTGTAATAGCTTTCCCGAAATGGTAAAAGTTCGATTGACGCGGCAGGCGTGCGGATACCTTTATCCGTTTTTAATGCGAAACTATCAAAATTGGTCGGGTTTGACAACGCACGCACACGTATCTGGATCCTAATATTTATCGACAACGTCAACCGAGAACGTTCTGGTGAAATCCAGGACCACTTTATTCAATAGCTATTGAGCTCATAAAACAGTTACACGCAATGATCGTAATCGAGGGTTATTCGCCGAAGAGGGTGATATTTCTTATGTGTTTTTCGGTCCCAATCAGGGGGTGAGTCCGGGCTGAGACAATCTCTGCAAATGGTGCCATTAGCTGAATGCGTGGCAGCTTGCGAAGTAACGAGAAGCTTAGCCCCGCGGCCCGCCTCCAGCCGCACACCGTACGCAGCGATCATTCTACAATTTGAATAATACATGAAACACTCGCGCCGACACTATAAGTAAGTAGGGCTCTCTGAGCACTCGACACTGGAACA
Organism: Agriopis marginaria; assembly: GCA_932305915.1. NCBI lineage: Eukaryota > Metazoa > Arthropoda > Insecta > Lepidoptera > Geometridae > Agriopis > Agriopis marginaria. Next base: position 11,418,077 of record OW029918.1, read on the forward strand.
GATTGATTTTGTAAATAAGGCTTTCTTAAAAACATTTACTTCCTAAACCAAGTACCAACACTACATCTGCAAAGAAATGCATGTAAGGTAAGCTACCGTTTTTGTTCAAGATGGATGCAGACATTCACACAAAGGGGTTCAGAGATCTGCTGGTCCGCAGTGGAAATGGCCGCTCTCTATTTCAAGTCCGTTCAATAGAAATGATTAATATCAGTCGGATAAGCTTGGAACAAATGAAGTGACAGAGCTGGCACGATAGTTTTCTCACGTTGTAATTAATCAAGGATCGGTAGCTGCCACCGTTGGCTATAAATCATCCTTGTTTAATTCTGATGAGATCCTTAGCTGCTGGGCTTACCTTTAACGCAACGGTATCTTAACATTTCCACCGGGTGACTTTTTTACCGGACTACGGTAAAAGGAGTTTGAACATTTATGTACCTATGTATGTTCATCATTATTATCATCATAAGCCAGAAGATTGCCACTGCTGAACATAGGCCTCCCCCTTTAACCTCCACACTGAACGACAGGCTACCATCTGCATCCATTCTAACTAGAATAACCGGCAACAGATAAAAAATTGGGATATATCGTGTTTGGTACAAAAGAAAGGGCTCATTGAAAACATTTGAAATATGTATAATTTTCTTAGGTAAATGAACTAATGTGAAATATATGCAATTAGGCATGTAGGTAGGTATATGTGTGTGAATAAGGCATTTACTCTGGTCGTAACTCAGGCTCGAATCCTATCGATCGTCAAGTTTTTGAATTGTCTCTACAACATAATCCTCCAATATAAAATTATGTTTGATTACGTTTTAAAAACCATATTTCATTGATTTGTTTCATAATATAAGATAGGCGTGACGAGAATAAAAAATAAATAAAAAGCTCAACAGACTGTGAGTGGTATACGAGCAACAAGCGTGTTTTCAGGGGCCTTCGGTCTCCGGACAGCGTGTCAGCTGTCAGTTGAGCGCGCCCGCCACTTGCTGAAATGCAGGAGCGTTTTGACTCGTCCTGTCCTACAAACTCTACGTTGTTAGATTGAGGTACACTAACACTAATGCTTTTCTAAATTTACTAGTATAATAGTCCTGTGTACTAATATTTTTTTACGGATTAACTCATAAAAAAGCTGATTATAAATGGGCTCTATTTATGATATATATCTCTATCTCTGCATAGTATAAATTGAAGTCGCTTTCCGCATCTGTATGTCTGCATGGCCGCTAACTCCTCCTAAACCACGCAACGGATTTTGATGCGGTTTTCACCATCAGTTAGATACATTTTCACGGAAAGCGACCCGCCCCGGCTTTGCACGTAAAATACACCCGTGCGAAGCCGGGCGGGCGGGTCGCTAGTACTTATATACATAAATTGGAAGTAGAATTTAATTTTATATCGTAATAACTTTATTATATTGTTGTAAATTTTTTATTATCCATGCACTATAGCTTAAGTTCTAGTTTTTCATGTAAAACTAGTTCATAATTAGTAGTGTAGTTTACATGAAATATTTTGAAGGCAAACGCGATTTTTGTCTACAAATTTTCAGCTGCAAAGAAATTATCATACTTCTAATAATAGCCAATTCAAATCTTTTAACTAAGAAATGAAAGTTAAGAAAACTCATTAATTTAATTTGCAAAAATATAAATCTCAATTTGTAAAAGATATCGTTTAAAATTCCCCAAAGAGTTTTATCATAAAGTTTTCAATTTTGCATTAGTTACTTCAAAATTTTCTTGGCGGGGAATAATAAAGTCTTAATTTTGCGTGACGGGTTTCGCGTTAAATTGTATCCACTGTCCCATTACTCTTTTTTGATACGAAGTTTTTGTGGCGTTATATATAGAGGGGAGTATTACAACCAACGCACAACCAACATGTAAAGGCATGTTGTTTTACATTAGATCTACCGGTGTATAGGTATTTTAAATACTAAGGTTACTTAGAAAAATAATTGATTGAATCAGGCAATACTTTGCGGCAAGTCCATTTTTAATTTGTATATGACGAATTTCTCGTGTAATTCCGATTCTAAATACGTCGTTTCGAGTACAATAAGGATTTTGGGATAAACTATTTTCTCTATAGATATTTGTGATGCTAATTTGAACCTAACAAATAAAAGAAAATAAGATTCTTCTCTTATAATTATATTCTACACCCATAAAATAACGACTAATTGTGACAAATTTTCACATATTTGCAACCTATCAAAACTTAAAGGACGCCGGGCGTCCGCCTTATTGATTTTATCATCTAGGACCAAAGTGCTTGGGAAGACAAATCCAACGAACCCAAACTCGCCGGGGTTATGTCGTTTAATTTAGGCGTTCCTATGGCCACCTTCTGTCTCCATCATCAGATCAGCTCGATGGTATCTTAATATTGCATTGTCACCGAACATACAACGAACGTATACGTAAAGTAAAGTAAATATTTATTTCTGAAATGCTTTTACATTATCACATCGTAGTTATACATAGTTATCAATTGTGTCTAACATAGGTTAGACACAATTGAAGTATATGCCAAATTTCAACCGGTTGAGGATAACTGGTCTAAAATTCAGTTGCAAGATTTGTCCCACAAGTACCGCGAACGTACATACTTACATACTACCAGGACAAGTTACATAAAACCTTTTAAAATTAATATTAACATGGTCAATGCAACTTATTACGAGCAAACGGAGCGCTTACTCAGTCATGACATATTATACAAAAACACCGCACATAATCTACCCACTTAAAATTTTGAACTACCTACCTATCTATACATAATCTATGTACCTATATAAAAATGAATATGTACCTATTTACCTTGGTCACGCCATAACTTGAGAACGGCTTTACTAGTTTCATTATTTTTTTTTTAGTTTTCTAATACTTTGTAGAAGGTTCTTACGGAAAGAAAAATTAAGAAAATTGCGCAGAAAGTTGGAAAATTTCAGAAAACTTAACGAGGATTTTAACTCGCAAGTGAAACCGCGGGCGCAGCTTGTACAAAATAATTACTGAGAAAATATTATGTAACAACGAAAGAGCGGTCTCTCCTAATACAGGTTGGAGCCCAGACCCATGTAAAATGAAAAATAGAGACAAATTAATATATATAGTTTTTATTTTATTCATAATTCAGAGCAGTCTGAAGCATTGACAAAGATACAAATGGAAGAAAAACTACAACACGCTCCAGGCCCCCGATTCTACTAAAGAAATTGTTTTGAAGTTGTAATTGTTTCAATTTTATTTTATAATTATTTGCCTCAAAATTTACAGTTTTTTTGAAATACTAAGTTATAATATTAGGTGGTGGTAATTTTCTAGTATAAAAATAAATTTAAAACTGTCCTATTTGAGGCAATTATTTAAAAAATAAAATTGAAACAATTACAATTTAAAAACAATTTCTTTAGTATAATCGGGGCCCTGATGATTCACTGACCGAACAAACAACCTAACGATCGCATTTTACTTTCCTCCATTAGTTTGGGATCCGCTCTCTTGCTTCACCACCTTGAATTAATTACTATTTATCTGTTTCATTCCACGGCTTCCTAACATGCTGCAGTAACAAGACACATATTTATACCGAGATATTCAAACTCTCAGCGTTGTAAGACAAAATGATGATGCGGAAAAAGCGTTCATCCTCAAAGGTTTTATTTAAATTGCTTGTGAATAAACAGGCCTATTTAAGTAAACAAGGCAATTCGATAGGAAATGTGTTTCTATAATTCTGCTCCAAAAGACAATGTAATAAACATGGGAGATTGTGGTGTAGCAGTTACAAATGGCGGTCATTTATTGTCTTCGCGGTTTGCTTTGGCACTAATGAGGCTGAGAACCTTCCGTAATCACTAAATGGTTCAAAATTCAACAACTGTTTACATTGCATATTGCATGAATTTCTTCAAAAGAGCTGTTAAGTGTCTCGCTTAATTTCTCTGTCATTAGTGGTTTAGTCTGTGCGTTGATTCCAATAAAAAAGCTTGTTCTTATATAGAAGCAATTGTAAGCTTCTTGCCATTTTCTCTAACCAAAAATAGATCGTGCTTGTTAGTTCGCCTACTACGCGAATCATCTTAGCTTGCAGACTGTATATATATATATTAATACTATATATATATATATATATATATATATATATATATATATATATATATATATATATACCTACATACTTATACCTACTTTATACATTACGCAGAGCTTCTTCCACTGCCAATGTTGCACATGTGCTCGAACCGAGCGGTCTTGCGCGTGACGATGGAAAGATACCTGATGGTATGACACTTGCTCCCTGGACGTTGGGATGACCCTTTGTATGGGACGCGACTTCTGTCGATATTTTGGCGCTGTCACACCTTCCTGAGACACAGGGTAGTACTGATGCGGCGGCCAATTCGGTAGACCAGCACTAGTGGCGCAAATATGCTAACCTCGGCAGTGGTTACATATTTGAGCCGTTTGGGATCCGAGGTAATGGATCCTTGGGCCCGGGAGCTTATCTCATTAAAAAAATCTTTCAAAGCGCCTGGTTATTGCGATGAGTGACCAAAGTGCTAGTATGTTTCTGGCTCATTGTAGTAAGTAGCATTGCCATACAGCGTGGTAATGCCACCAGCATGCTGGGTACGCTGCCAACTGATAGTGGGCTTGTGAATTTAGATTGATTTTAGACATTCAAAGGTATATGGGCAGTCTGTTTTTGTAGTATTATTGTTAACTTGTATTTTGTTTAGTAAACATATGCTATTTACGAGTTATATAACGCTTTGAAATAGTATATGAAATAGTAGATATATGAGTTGCTTTTTCAAACGATACGAATACAGAAAGTTGTGATAAAACTTTGAAGGACGCAATTAAAAATAAACGCATCAGAGAGTTTGTCGCACAACTGCAGCTGGTTGCTCAGATAACTTTTGGTTAAATGTTTAACTTTTGAAATCACAGTTTTAAATTTTTAGTTAAAGCTACCCTATTATATACTTCTCGTTTTTTAATATTCGGAATCATAGATACTTATTTTTAAGTTATTACTTACTGTGGATTTTACGTTCAAATAAAGAGAAGATATATTATAGTGCACTACTGTATTATTTGATTGTAATAGCCGGAGTGAACAAAAATTTAAAATTATAACCTTACGTTGTACTTTTACGTGTTTTTTTTTTTCTATTTTAATGGGTTAGGAATTTAAATATGCGTAAAAAAAGACGTAACTATTCCAAGGCTACTAAGGCTACAAGGCTACACATTTATTAAAGGAGTTAGACGTTTCCTTGACGTATTGGCTGGCTTAATTCAAATGCGTGTTTGTTTGTACATAGCAGTGCAAATACATTGTAAGAGCATTACTGTCTGGAATACCACCGTAAGGCAGCAAGCTCATAAATTTTCTACAGGACATATTTCGGAGAATAAGCTTCGGAGCTGTATGACCTTATCAAATCATTCCCCTTTTACTATAGTCAAGAGTAGAAAATCAGCCCACTACATTGTATATTTTCCTTCGATTCGTACCAAACGTTTTGGTTCTACGTTTCTAATCCGCACAGCCAATCCGCCGGCTTTCTCGTTTCCTGAGAGATGCAATCTAGGTATTTTCCAGGTATGATTGAATATCTCCTAAGCTGCGTTCGACCACAATCATCGCTTACTAACAGGCGAGTTAGTCAAACGCGGATTTATACGCTAAGAAAAAACAAACATTATTTATCACAGTTAACTAGTATTACTAGTAGGTACTAGTTGCTATACTTACTACATATATACTAAACTTAGTGTATGAGGCCAAGACATAAAATAAACCGGCCAAGTGCTAGTCGGGCTCGCGCACTGAGGTTTCCGTACCACCACAAAATACAGAAAGTACTGCAAAAAGACAACATCACGCCCAGGTGGACACCGCATCCAAGTTCTGACCGCTCCCGACGTTGCTTAACTAAGTGGTGAACAGAAATTTGTCACCGACTCGCACTTGGCCATTTTGTATTATTTTCTGTTATACTTTAGAATATGTACTATATTATATAGTAGGTACTTAAATTTTATAATTATGTAATATTGTCTGTCATTATGTAGTGTAATTGGTTTTTGAACCGTGCTAGTTGAATAAATAAATACAAATACAAATACAAAATATTATACATGCCAAGTTTGACCCTTGTACGTATTACCGTTTTTTCATAAGAACATATTTTAATACAAAAATACGTTAAAGAAATACATTTTGTTGTATGGGCATCCCCTTTTAGTTTTTACTTTTGGACTTTATTATTATTTCTTAGTTAATCCGCCGTCACCCGTAAACCATCCCGTGAACATTTCAACTGGTTATCTATTACGTTTCTAAAGATACAACTATTAAAAGTTAAGACAGACAGACAGACAGGCCGATGGACAGACAGACATACAGGGTAGGCTTAGTAATAGGGTCCCGTTTTCACCCTTTATGTACACATCATCAGCCATTAAATCTCTACTGCTGAACAAGGCCTCCCTCTTAGAGAGGGTGTTGCCATAATCCCCACGCTTGGCAGGCGGCTTGGAGATCGCAGTACGTTCACCGTCTACTAATAGGACGCTGCTGCCCATCCTCCGGTGGTTCTGGTCGCAGTTTTAGGACATACCCAGGTCCTCTATGTACAGAACCCTAAAAACAGTATAGTGGACTGAAGCGATCTAACCTGTCATTAGGTATGGATTCGTCCATTCGATGGGCAGCAGAGGCTGACCGCCATATAAATGCAGCCAATTTGTCCGGCACCTCGCGCGGCCGCCTAAGTTAATGACCTTCTTAGATAGAGGTAAGGAAATCATTTCTCTTGCGCCCCAAATTTTCCGATTCATTGCTCTTCGGGTTAAAACTGAGCAAACGTGGCTGACACGTGCTGATGTGTAACGTGAGGCCCTGTAAAAATATTGAAGGGCATATCTCAATTATCTATTTATATTATTATATTTCTCATATTTTTTACAACTTTGACTCGGTAAGACTCGAAAAGTAGGAGTAGGTATTATGGGTAATGGGCAAGTGTCTTTATTAACTAAACAAAATACAAAAGTTTGTTCTTTTGCTATCCTACTAGCTTCACATAAATAAGGATATGCCGATAAAAGAAAATCTATTTATAAAATACTAGCTGACAAACACGCAAAGTTAAAATTGTAAGTCTTATTTGTTTTTCACCTTGAGTTACATTATTGGAGTTTTAGTAAGGATCACTATTTTTTTTATATATAATATATAGCCTATGTTACCCGGGGATAGTGTAGCTTCCCAACAGTGATTTCCGGCCTACTTAAAAAATTGGCTTGCGTTGTAGTATGTGTTATTAAATTGAACTAAATCTATTATACTGTGATATTGGATTCTAACGATACAACTCACATCAAAATTGGCCTTTAGGAGTTGTGGTGGAATAAAAAAAAACACATACATATATAAACCCTAATAATTTATAGCATTCCTTTTTGAGCAGTCGTGTAAAAATAAATTATTAGCCTATTCTGAATTATGCTAAATTTTTGTGCTAACGGGCTAGTTTAACCGATAAATTATGTAAAAGATAGATTAGGCGGTCCACCGCCGTGTCAGCGGTGGTTTGGCTGAATTCTGGGCACTATGAAATTATTTATCAAAGCTTTATGCATGAGCTTCCTGTCATTATAAAACCAATTTACGTGGAATCTGATAAAATAATTACTAATCGCGAAATGACAATATGTGTTCCATGTTATCAAATTCTCTGAAAGCCATTCTGATCATAGCCATATAAGATCAGTGGGCTTACTCTTGACACTCGATTTCATCGTAATTTGGGATTGGGATCGAAAACAATGCAATTTTGGTACTCTTGAATTCTAAACTAGCGCACGATTGGAACCGATAATGGTGGAATTTAATGGAACTAAATAAAATCGACTCAACTCGACGCTTTCGGTACTCTTGACGCGATTGAAGAGTACAAAATGTCATGTTTTCGATCCCAATCCCAAATCACGATTGAAATCGAGTGTCAAGAGTAAGCCCACAGATCGTAAAATATTCATGGCCTTATGAACCTGACGTCTAAACTCGTCAAGGATTTGGCAAAATACGATCATTATAAGAAGCCTGCTTTCCCACCATATCACAGCTAGGGTAGTAGGTAGGACAACAGCTATGTAGTTCATAAAAAAAACATAACTACTTCTTTTATCATAACAAGTTCGTTATAATGTATGCAGTTATGCTCGTTACTAGCATTTATAGCTCACAATAATAGTGAAAAGTGGAATATTTTCCTTTTTAATACTATTAGAATATAACATTTAATTTTTTTGAAAGAATTGTCATGTTTTTTTTTGCAAAGGTTATTAAAACACATTTTTTCTTTTTCTTATCACGTATAAGTCCGTGTTTGACCACCAACTTGCCTGTTGGTGAGCGACGATGTGATCTTATAATTAAAACATAATCTTATGTCTTATCATTAATTTTGATCTTCTTTGCCGAAATAAAAAAAAAAATTAGAAAATTTATTTAAAATATTTGCTTTAAATATTATTTAATTATTTAAGATATACTTGTTTTTTTTTTTTAAATTCCTACTCATAAATGTTATACTTAGGCATTTGTTAAGCTAGATAAGATCACGCCCTACTCCAGGAGTTCGAATCAGGCATGAATCAGAAATTCTAGTACCCTATAAAAAATAACCCAAATTTCAGAAACTCAGTGAATCTTATGTCTAATGCAGCTGAAAGAACCCAAAAGTACAAAAATAGGCAAAAGGAACTCGTTGTCATCTAATAAAATTTGTATTCAGCACTTTACCACCGTAATTGAAATCTCTCTCACCATTCCTCTCTGACACAAGCTCGTAGAAAGAAAAAGGTAAAAAGTATACCGTTGATGTGATAAAGATAAGGAAAGGAATTCGTCCATAAATTTCCTTGGGTTAAGATAAGTGCAGAAATGTCCGGTCAAGAATAAGATAAGGCTCGCGAGGCTTAAAAGTCTCTCGCATTATTTATATCCGGATTTGAAGGTGGATTCGGGAGCGGGAAGTTTCTTTATGATGAAAATTAAATACGTGGCTTTACATTTTGATTCGGATTGCCTGATTTTGTTTGCATTAGATTATGTCAAGATAATAAATGCATACTTAAATAGAAATGGTTATCTTAATATATCTCTTCTCTATCTCTATCTCTACATAGTATAAATTGAAGTCGCTTTCCGCGTCTGTCTGTATGTCTGTATGGCCGCTAACTCCTCCTAAACCACGCAACGGATTTTGATGCGGTTTTTACCATCAGCTAGATACATTTTCAAGAAAGGTTTATATATATAACTAACGACCCGTCCCAGCTTCGCACGTAAGCACCCGTGCGAAGCCGGGCGGGCGGGTTGCTAGTGAATCTATAAATTATATAAAAGCGAACTACACTGACTCACTCATCGCGAAATCTCGAAAACTACTTGATAGGTTAAATAGTTTTTGAGAAATTAGGCAGATTCCTTATGGAGTGGAGATATAATCATCTGCTAAGATTTTGCGCTAGGGCCTATTTAAGAGGGTCAAAAAAGGGTTGAAATTTTATATGAAAGTCTCGCTGGTCAATAGCTAGTACGTTATTAAATCCTGCCTTCCTTTTTAGTTCTATTTAGCAGTGGCTTGATTCAGTTGACAACTCTTGCTGGTTTGCCGTAAATTTCAATTGTTCCGCTGCGCTTTCAACACGTCTTGACTATACTAAACTGAGGTACAATAAAAAAATAACCTTCCGTTAATTGAAAAGTTATTACTTTTCTACGACCCCGCGATGCTGTCTTCACTCTCCAGTCAACATGCGGTGTTTGGCCTATTTCATTGCCATCATCATCATCAGCTCTAAATGACCCTTTGTGGGGTATAAGGCCTCCTTTCGTTTATGCCACTCTCCCCGGTCTCTCGCCATTCACATTTCATTCACTCACTCACACACATTCACTCGTTTTTAGCAGTTCTTTTGATGTCGTCGATTCACCTCATCCTCGGTCGGTCCAGGTTCTACCTACCACATAATGACGCAAATAATTTTAGCTTCATGTCCTATTGGTTTAGATTATTGAGAACAACTGAATCAATGCCAATGACTAACTAGATAAGAGTGGTTTTAAAAGAGTACAAAACGATCTATCTAGATCTTATCTCTGAGATAATTCGATTTCTGCTCCGAGTGGTGATCGATCTTTGTACAGAGTATTAAATAAAGACAGATATTAGTTAAATTTTCAATTATTCAAACAATTTCCAGGGTTGTGAAGCTTTATTTACGTAAAGATATACGAGAGATAGCAGAGTCTAGCTAGATAAATATTGTGTGCTCACTGACCTTTGTTGCTTTGACGTCACAAACCTAAGTCCCAGGGCTTAAACATGCATGCAATATTCGTATATCGCTCGTACGAGCGCAATTCGTTCTACAATTTTACTCCAAAGAATAGTAACAATGTACAATGTAATTTTACTCAAATTTTTCTGCTAGTACGTGGTAATAAAGGTCAATTTAGGCATTGATGAAATATAAGGCTACATGAATCCGTAAGCCGTGGTAGCCCATTTGGGAGACAGCTAGACTTGAAAGCGTGAGGTCGCGGGTTCAAACCTCGGGCCTGTACCAATGAGCTCTTTGGAGCTTATGTACGGATTTTCATACCACTGGATTTTCGGTGAAGGAAAACATCGTGAGGAAACCTGCATACGTACGGAGAAGAAATTCAATGGCGTATGTGAATCTACCAACCCGCACTGGGCCAGCGTGGTGGATATGGCCCAATCACCCTTTCGGGGGTAGGCTAAAAGTCCAGCAGGGGACTGTTCAAAGGCTGATTATGATGAAGAATCGCAAGGTCACACAAAATATTCGGCCATGTTTAACACCTATACTACCATACAATTATAGCTTAGCAACTGTAAAATGTTTTTTATAGTCTCAGCTTAATCAGCATTGATTAACTTATATACACCGTGTAATAGAGGATCGAATTTACCTTTAACTTGTGTTTACAAGATGTTTACTTTGATGAGTCGATCAATATGCTTAAGTATTACAATACCTTTCTGTTACACTTTATATAGTAAGCGAATGAACTTTTCCAATCGTACCAACTCAGTAGAGCTTAGTGGTGCTATATACTACGCACCAGTGTGAAGCAGTCTGTCGCCGACAATTTCAGGGCTGCACGCATCGATGTAGATTGTACAAGATTCAGCGAGGCATCCCAACACAGACAAGAAAAATGGCACGAATTTACTATCGTAGCCTTCGGCCAAAATAAAATGAATGGACGGGCCCAGAAGAAGCTCATTTTAGGAGATTACAAATTGAGCGCCAGATCTCACTTCGTTTCAGTCGGTCTTTAGTCGTAGGAAGTGCGTTATAATTAGACGTTGGAGTATATGTCTGATGCTTTTGCCTCCTTTTTACTGAGCAAGTTGGTTGTAGCCCTTCCATTCATTTTATTTTGGTCGTAGATCGTAGCTACCTATTAAGATATATGCAGAAATACAATACGTCTTAAAAGTATTATAATAATAATCAACCTCGTTTCTGTCTATTATACTTTAGTTTCGACTAACGCGTAATTGACATAGGACCTGCTGCTCCGCGATACTGACGAGAGCTGGTAAATTTTTACTACCTTACCTTTTATTAAATAAGACCACACATTTATTTGTGCTCTTAAATCTCTGTCCGTTTTTAGGGCCGGTACCGTTGATCTTGTACATTCTACATCGATGGCTGCGAATCACATCATTCTTGAGAACAAACAGCACGTATAAACACGCAATGATGCCACGTAGTTAGATGAGATTTAAAAGATTGCAAAAAAATTTCAAATACTAAATATATTGGGACGCAATGTTCGGATCAATCTCTATTGATATATTATCTCTATAATATTGAGTTTATTGGTCACATAATGTAAATATAATATGTATAACTGCCTCATGAATTAGTGCGAATGGCACCAACTCGTTGGTGCCATGCGGCGTGTGCACCGGTTCGACGTCAGTTGCTGGTCGCTTTCGCTAGTGTGCGGTCGCGCAAGTGGGAGAAAAAACCTCAAAAGATTCAGATATATAGTAAAAAAAGCTGTTAGCGGTATAACTGTGAACACAGTGTACGATGCAACTTAGTTCAGTAGGATTTCAAACCGAAGGCGCTATTTTTCATGTATATTTTGTGTGAATTAATGTTCGATGAGGCATAACTTGATGTATACGATATATCTCAACTAGCTGCACCTCGCGGTGAAAGTCTCGTCCAAATCAGTCCAGCCGTTTCGGAGTCCCTATGGAACATTCATACTTACCATGGTATAATAATATACTCCGCAAGGTATAGCACTCCGAGAAATAAATAACGTGACGTGCGCGTCCCACAATGATGTCATCAATGTGATAGATACACGTAGACGTGCATAAGCAAGAGCAGAATAAGTAATTTACAACGAGTTCGAGAGAGATGACGATACACGAAACAATGGCGGGACTCTATGATTTTCTGTGTTAACAGTAGCGTGAAATTATAACTCCCAATATTCGTATAATACCTGTGGGAATCCAATAAATCAATGTGGTTTTGATAAAATTGTTATAATATTATTATATTCAATTCGTGTTTAACTTGCTTGAGCGGACAAATCAAATGACAATTGAAATGCTTTTTGTATTTCATTTAATAGATGATTAACGAATTTGTTTCCCAATATCTGTGTTTGTTGCAATATAGTGGCAACTAGACAGTGACGAAATTCTGTGACAACTGCCAGAGTGCCAAACCTTGTTTTCTTGGATCATGATACATACATAATTTTATTATTATGCATACATACATACAAACATCTTGTCTACTTGTACGATCTTCATACATTCCTGTTCGATACTGGGAAGTTTGCTCTAAAAGCCACTTACGTAATTTGGTTATGCGGTATCTAATACTTTACGTATCATTAAAGCAGTTTTATTCAATTCCTTATGCTAAATTAGCTTAATAATCAATTACTAACTTTATGTTAGCTACTCGATGTTTTAGTACCTAATATTATCCATGCATGTTTTAATGGGCGTTTGCGTTTGTTTTATGAATCCGCAAGTTTATAAATCGCATTTTTTATAGAAATATTTAGTACAATTACCAATAAGATCAAAGCAATCGCCCCTTATTGAAAGGACGGTACCTAATCTTATTATAGTTTTGAAAAGAATATTTTTTTTCTGTTATTGCTGGCTGATAAAATAATCTGTATTACACATCCCTACAGTATTTTGGTAAAATGCTTAATAACAGACAGCTTTGAGTTTTAAATGTCATCATAATCATCATTTATCAGTATTTTTTACCCCGCACTAACCTGTCACTGCTTTACTCCTGTTAACTTGAGATTCATTACTGCAGTTCCAGTGGCCCGATGTTTTGTTCTTCGCCGAATTTCAGTATTATTGTTCGAAGATTTCTTTTTTATTTAAGATTATCTGCGCCCAGCGTTATCACCCGCGTTGTACCTATACCTCCTTGAAGTAACCTCCTTGATAGTGATAGCAACCACCTTTGACTTTATATTATATTCCTTTGTTCTCTAGTCATAAATGGTGTAACTAACCGAACTAACTCGACTTTGTTTAATGTATGTAGATTAATATCGAGGATGGATTTCTCTATGGCAAATCCAGGTGCATACCAAGGATTTTATATATACCCTAAAGGGACCTGGATTGAGTACTCATGCTAAAAAAACGGTCCGAGGGAAAAGCGAGCACGGAGTAATTTGTCCTTTTCTTGTAGGGTGTTCATGATTTTGAGGAAACGAAGACATGCAGACACGCACGGGCGAAGCCAGCCTATAGCCTATTCCAACCGGGGATAGTGCAGCATCCCAACAGTGAAAGAATTATTCAAATCGGTTCAGTAGTTTCGGAGCCTATTCAATGCAAACAAATAAACAAACAATCAAATCTTTCCTCTTTATAATATTAGTATAGGTGAACTTTTACACCCACATGTCAAATTACAAATTCGTAGTTACATAACTTTCAACACAACATACAAACTCCAATTCCACCTCCTTAATCCTTCTTTTTTGTAAAAATATTATAACAGTATTTATTTATTTTAAACTATTATTTATTTAAATATTATTTGTAGCCTATTGATTATTTGTTGTTATTTGCTTAGGTTTTTGCTGTTGTATTATTTTAGTCAAGGTATCTACTGATCTCGTTGTAATTCGGGATTCCGTGCACAATTGCCTGGACAGATCGCTTGAAGCGATAAGGCCGCATGTTAAAAACCTAGATAATAGTGTCATTGTGATGTATATGTTTTCCTTGTTTATGTGGTCCTTTAATACAGTTATCTTACGATGTTTACGCCCATCCACGTCCGGCAATTAAAATTCTAATGGATTTTCAACGATAAGCAATCCGTAGTTAATTAATCCGTGATAAACAGTAAAGTGAATTGTAAAATATCGTGTAGATGTGTGTGTCGTTTTTTTATCTGTGTTTGGCGTTAAGAGAGTTACTGTAGTGTTGTTGTATTATGAATATAAAGTAAAAACTTAAGGAGTAGTACTGACACTGCTTCGGGGCGAAAATAGTGGCTGCACAATGAACTATTGTCATAATCATCAGCCTATTTGATGTTCATTCATTGCTGGACAGAGGCCACTCTTAAATAACGTCACAAACCATGATCTTCTCCTTTCCGAATCCACTTGCCTTTCGCATGTCGTCCACCTGGCTGCAGGGCTTACTACTCTACGTTTATTTAACGTCTACCTCAACGGCTGTCAGTTCTTTTACTGATATGGCCAGTAAAAGAACTCATGGAGCCCATTGCCATTTCAGCTTGCTAATCCTTTAATCTATGTCGGTTACTTTTCTGTCGGGGAACCTCATTTGTGATTCTATCTTTCAAAGAAACTCCAAGCTTATCTCTTTCCATAGCTCGCTGAGCGTCTTTAAATCGATGGACTAGCTTCACTGTCAGTGTCCACGTTTCAGCTCCGTAAGTTCGAACACTGATAGAAGACTTTCATCTTCAAGCGTTGTAGATGAACTAGTGTATTCATTATTAATTGAATTAAAGCTGCCGGCAGCTTTCGACTGACCAGCTGTTGAGCCATATCGACGCAATTTCACACGGAAGATTATTAATCAATTGTGAAAGTATTCGTAATTCAAACAATGCTTAATCAAATCACGTCATGTTTTTCTTTCTTTTTCTTTAATTTTATTTTTCTGTTTCGTAATGTTGGTAGTATTTCATGCACAAAATACATGTTTTCTTTCTTTCTTTTCTTATCTCTAGACGGCGGACATAGGTACTCAAGGATATCATTAATTGAACGTGTATGGAACAGTTGATATAATTTTCGCGATTTCAGGGTTGACTCATTGTAAAAAATATAATATTTTAATCTATACTTCTATACTAATACTATAAAGAGGAAAGATTTGATTGTTTGTTTGTTTGTTTGCATTGAATAGGCTCCGAAACTACTGAAGCGATTTGAAAAATTATTTCACTGTTGGGAAGCTACACTATCCCCGGGTGACATAGGCTATAATCTATACCCGTGCGAAGCAGGGGCGGACCGCTAGTTTATTATAAATGCGAAAGTGTGTTTGTTTGTCGGTTTGTTAATTAGTTGGTTTGTTTGTTCTTTTTTCACGCAGCAACAGAGCAACGGATCGACTTGATTTTTTGCATGGATATAGTTCAAGGGTCTCGGATTGTGACATAACTTACTTTTCATCATCATCATCACCACCATTTTTCATCACTACGTGGGTGAAACCACGGGGCACAGCTAGATGTTTATAATGATGAGCGTAACTTACTAATGTGAGACTATAGAGTAGGTATATCCATAATACAGAAAGAAAAACATGACCTAAGGCGGTCTTTATTTCGGTATATATATATTTATTACAAAGTCGTAAAGGGTAAGCAGAGCATTAAAACGCCCAACAAGATTAGGATGTAATCACGCACAATAGTCAGGTAATTGGATCTGCTGAAATAAACTGAAATAGTGAATGCTTCCCTCGGAGATTTGACCCACGTCGCCACCCGCGCGGCCTTACCGAGTTTTTATTATCTCTTGTCTATCGAATAATATTGATGGAATCGCAAACGAGTTTTGAATTGGATTTCCTCGTCAAGTGTGCAAAAACACTTTTTATTCAGGAGGGAAGAAAGCCGGAGCGCCGTTAAATTGTGGCTCCGATAACGATAACAATGACAAATTTTCAATTCATTTTGTTTTGTCACTGGCTGGAATTTATTTACGTATAAAGAAATGCTGAAGACGTTTGTATAGCATGTTCCCGGTATCTTCTTTTGAAATTATGGTTATTAAAATATTCTAGATTTAATTTTCAAGTTTGACTACGAGGAAGCACCGAACTTTTTTCATTTTTTTTTTCAGGTAGGAATGTTCTTTGTCTGTGTTTCTAAAATGTATCTAAATCGTAGAGGTACTGAATCTATGATCTAAATTAATATCAGTGAATTCAAGATGTTTTTTTTTTTTTTGTTTACTAGAGCCAACAATAATATTTTTTTGAATCATGGAATTAGTTATTAATCGTTGCCATGTTTTCCAATTCTGGAATGAAGCACATTAATGTGCTAAGTCTAATTAGAGTTTGTACTAAAAAATATGTATACTGTTCTTTCTTTTTTAGGGTTCCGTACCCAAAGGGTAAGAACGGGACCCTATTACTGAGACTACGATATCGTTCGCGTGGTTTTCCAATTGAGCGGATTAGGTGCCGCAATTAGCTGTTGTCCGTAAGGCCCCAGTTTTGTTCTCATTAACCAACCTGTCCTAGGGTTTGAATTTTATGCCTAGTAACACGCCTTGACTTCGCTGTTATTAGTGTGACAAGTATTTGTGTATTGAATAAATAAATAAAAAGGGATAAAACTTAGGTTCTAAAGTTGTGGCTACCAGCATTCCGAAAAAGTAGCATCTATCATGTATGTAGGTACTTGTAAATCCATGAATGTATGGGAGACGGGGGTGTTGGGGCGCGCTGCAGTGTTTGCGGGTAGAATACGTACCTACATCGTGTAACAAAGTAGCCACATGGAGTATCAGAGCTTTTGCGAGTTCAATTTGAAGTTAAGTAAGAAAGTTAGAAGCAAGGCTTTAGAACTAGTGACTGACTGTTACAAAACATTTTACTGATAATGACTCATAAACTTTGAGTGTGCACACAATTTCTTATTTTTATACTGGGTTACGCGGATAGGGTGTATTAAGCCGATAGGACCCATTATGCTAAACAATTTTTACAATAGGAGCAACTCTGATACGCGAGAAAAATAAATGCTGTTCCATAGAAAACGGTCATTCCCAGGTCAGGTAAGTCATCATCATCATCATCATCAGCCAGAAGACGTCCACTGCTGAACATAGGCCTCCCCCTTTAACCTACACACTGAACGACAGCCTGCCTTTTGCATCCACTGGATGCCAGCGACTCTCACTATGTCGTCGGTCCATCTAGTGGGAGGCCTACCTACGCTGCGTCTTCCGGTTCGTGGTCTCCACTCAAGAACCTTTCTTCCCCATCGGTTATCGGTTCTTCGAGCGGTGTGGCCTGCAAGTAAGTACTTAATATAAAATATTTACTCTAGGCAATTTATATTAGGAACCTCGAACACTGAAATATAATTACACTGCGAAAGCTACAGATTTAAGTGCAACCGAGCGGAAGGAATGTAGACGAACGATATTTCTTAACAGAGGCGGAATTAAGGAGACTTTCCGTGATATATTCGTGTACGAAATATTGAATCACCAATTAGACGCCCGAGGTGGCATACCAAGCGCTTGCGGTGTTGGGGACGGGAATGCGCACTAGGATGAGATAAATAGGTCTCAGTGAATACTGGTAACTGTGAATGAGATGACGAATTATTCACTAAAGTTATATGATTATTTACGGGATATTTACCGTGATAAGGTTGTGGAATGAGCTCCCGATATTTCGGCGCAGTTGCATGCACCGTGTTCACGGGAAGACACACATCCCGTGAACATGGTTCATGTATAGTTTAAAATAGTGTTTTAGGAAATATTCATACTTGTTATTAGAATACGACTTGAAACCTTTTACCTCAAATCATGAAAATATTTTCAATGCACTCATATATGGGATACATTTATCTTCAGTCGAATATATAATGCCAAACTAAGCCTGATGTCCTAAGTAGGTACTTATAATAAGACTGGCTGTATGCTAACAAATAAAATCTCAATAAAACATGAAAAAAGATCTTTGAAAATAAGGAAAACTACCAAATATTATAATAGTAGATAAAAAAATATTCTTTTACATAACTGTTGGACAACAAAGAATATTTTTGGTATATACAATACAATACAATCCTATAGTAATAACTCCATAGTTAAAGTCAAACTTCTCCAGTACCCTTACGGCCAACTCCTTACGCGGTCTCAAACTAACGTTAAAATCGCGAATTTGGAAATCACGCGAACGTGACGCGCCCAGATACAGATACGGTCGCGCAACATTTATTCATCACCTAAATTAGATTGCTTTAGGCAGCTAGCCGTAAGGCCCTCTGGCATTTATTTATTATGACATGTTAAATAAAACATTAAAGAATTATTAATAAGACATTGTGAGAGTCGCGGGCATCCAGTGGATGCAAAAGCCAGGCTGTCTTTCAGTGTGGAGGTTAAAGGGGGAGGCCTATGTTCAGCAGTGGACGTCTTCTGGCTGATGATGATGATGATGATGTTAAATAAAATAACATCTGCACCTTCAATTTCACCATTTTCCAGTTTTATTCCGGAATAAAAAGTACAATAGGTATTTTTTTATTACAAATATGTTTGCACTTGGCCGCATCCTTGCCAAAATTTTGCAAAATTCACTCAGCAATTTAGTTGTGAAAAGATACAAACACCAAAGATAAAGATAAAGATAAAGATTATTTATTTGCACAAAACACGAGTAAATCATACACACATTTAAAAACGCATGCACAATAGGTGGGTTAAAATATTAGTCACTTTGTATCATGTTTTGCCTAGTTTGTAGGCGTACAAATCTAGAGAGATGGTATAAAAATACCGTAAGAATTATTTATATAAAAAAGTATTGATTAAAATAACTGTCGAAATAATTTCAAAAGTTCAAGTATGATGTTATTAATTTAAATAGTCAACAGATAGACATTACTATAATTGTATGATAAACAAATTGACCTTCTGCAGTCATTACTAAAATTTATCATTTATAAAATCACTAACTTTGTAATAACATTTCTCGACTAAAAGTTTTTTTAGTTTTGTTTTAAATTGACTATATTTTAGATCCCTTATTGAAATTGGTATAGTATTGTAGATGGTCGGTCCCATACACATTATACTGTGGTTCATTAAGGTGGTTTTAGATGGGCGATGGGCGATGGGCGACACCAGTAAGGTGTACATTCGTCAAAGACTACTTTGGCAAGATTACTTTCGCCATATACTTTTTTTCTGTAGTGACGTTGATGCCTCTTATCCTACATTCCTTACCCAACAAAGGCAGTGTTTATTCAGATTCTTATATTTTGGGTGAAATTCAGGTCAAACAAATTCGTGTTAGCAACTGCATCAGAAAGACGGAATCGTATTTGCAGACTAGGAACTTTATTTCTTTATAAAATTAAAACTAATGGTTTATTTTCATTTGTTTTATTTTAGCCCATTAACGAGTAGGCTAAAGTCATTAAGACCGTATCGCCTTCCTCTTACGTATTACTGTTATAAGCATGCCCTTTCCCCCTGAAGTAGTAGAAACTTTACTAGAGGCTTCTATGGAGTTTTAAAAACAACATGACAATACCTACACGTTTCACATCATTATTTTCATTGTATCACTTGTCCACACTTGAGCACGTTCACGAACACGTAATAAATAATAATCCACCGTTACACAAGTTTCGTTTCACATAACACAAGTTTCGATAAATAATAACAATACGGCGACATGTTTTTTCACGTTGGCGCCAAAACTCCTAAACAGACTTTCTACATTATTATATCAGAAACTGAACCTCTTTGGATAACTATAAAGAGGTCCAGTTTGTTTGTATGCACTGGTACACTAAAACAGTTATAGTCTACTTAAACCGAGTATAAACAAGAACTTCATGAGCATGAGATTGAGAAACTTTTTTTAAATTTCCGTTGTTTCTTAGATAAAATGAAATTAGCCTTGCAGAATAAGAAACAAAAATTTGTTTTGGTAGGAAAACTCAAAAGTAGTGTGGAAAAAAACACTGCCTTTGGACGGCTGTAAACAAACCTCATAAGTAGGAAAAAGTGAATAAAATCACAAATAACAAAAGTGTTCGTACAGCCTTGGCAAAAACTTCAACCCAATTCCGTGCAGCCCTTTATATTATCAAGTGGAGTTCTGTGGGGGACGGATTGCGCGTTAGAGCGAAATAAAATATTTAAGCGGCCCAGAATCTCAGTAACCTCACAAAGCAGACTCGCAGGAGTTTCTTTTCTCTTCAATGGATTTTCAGATGAAGGTTCATATATACTATGCAGGTATATATTCTGAAGGCTTTGTCAGTGTTCGAATAAAGCGCGGCGATAAAGGCTTAAGAATAAGGTTTTTTTATTTTCCTTTGTAATGATGTAAAGCTCAGAAATCTTCACTTTTAATACGAAAAACTAAACAAGCTTTAGGAGATAAGTAAATAGCATTGATTTGTGTAATACATATTTTCTTTGCCATGTTTTAGGGTTAATTATTATTTGTGGTGCATTTACTTTAGTAAGTACCTAAATAAGTACTAATAGGGTTGGTCGGTAGAAACTTTATAAAGTTAAGTACCTTTTTAATTAAGTATTATTTTTAATTTAATTTATTTAGACAAAATAATAAATAGGCCTGTCCTAATGTTTCATCTCTATCTCTACATAGTATAAATTAAAGTCACTCTCCGCGTCTGTCTGTTTGTCTGTATAACCGCTTACACCTCCTAAACAACGCAACGGATTTTGATGCGGTTTTCACCATTAGTTAGATGTTTTTTCACGGAAGGTTTATATATATAACTAGCGACCCGCCCCAGCTTCGCACGTAAATTACACCTATGCGAAGCCCGGGCAGGTCACTAGTTTAGTTGTATACCGAATTGTCTGTCTCTCTCCCACAAAGCGTGTGTTAGTATAGAATTTGTATGGCGCGCGCACGACTTGACTTCATAACGTGATATAGTGTGCTCTCTCTCTAGCATGATATAAAAATACCTATAACCTATTTATATATTTTTTGTTTTTGTTGATGGTCTCTATATTATAGTCAGTTTGTTTGTTAGTTGGTGGGTTGGTTTTTTGGTTGGTAGGTTTGTTAGTTGGTGGGTTGGCCAGATGGGTTGGTGGGTTTAGTTGGTGGGTTGGTTTGTTGGTTGGTAGGGTGGTTTGTTAGTTGAGTGTGAATGACATAATAGAACCATTTCTGGAGTACAATGACCTCCTTTAGGTTTAGTAAGTAGGTACCACATTTCCGTATGACTGGATATTATGTACGATTTTTTAGGTTTAGTTAAACATGTAAATAAAAAACATAATTTGTAGTATCATTATCTTTTTATTAACAATAAAATGAATCGTGTGCGATACATAATTGAATTTCCAATTTTAGATGCTCAAGCCGGGTTTTTGCTTTCCTACCGAACTGCATTCCAACACCTTCCAAAACGACCACAATACTTTACTTTTTTTCATAATAATATATGTAATTAGCCAGGTATGGCATTCCGAGATACAAAGGTCACGTGGGTGACACCCACCTACGTAATTTTTTTTAATGACCGTGGACAGAGTCGTAATATTAAATAAGTAGTATTAAATAGCATTAAATAAGTCATAGTCTGAGTCAAACAAAGTAAGTCACGGTCAAGTCAAATTCATGCCCTTGTAAAGTGGTGGAGGCTTTACAAAAAGCCTCTATGGAGTTTTCGAAACAACACGAAAAGACATGTTTCACCACGTTATATCAGTCACCCACACTCGAGTACCGTTACGAGCACTTAATAAATAATAATCCACCATCTATAATACACATTGACACTCGAAAATACACAAGTTTAGGAAAATAATATACAACGAGCCGACATGTTTTTTTCCACGTTCATCAACGCTGTGTTATCAGTAGCGAGATATCATAACTCCGCAACCTCCGTTTACCTACTACACGTGGAAATCCGATAAAACTATGTTGTTTTCATTTAAATTATTTATTTAACATACTAAATATGTGCTTAACTTGAATTGCTTTGCTTGAGCGGACAAACAAGATAACAATTGAAATGCTTTTTTTCTATTTTATTTAATAGATTATTAAAGAAGTTTCCTAATTTATGTGTTTGTTGCAATAAAGTGGCAACTGGATAGTGACGTAGATAGGTGTCAACTCTCGGAATGCCACACCTTGTTTTTTGATCATGATATTCTCCTTCTCGTGAAGGTAAAGAAACAGCAGAACAATTTATTATTACAAAAGGAATTACAATTCGTTTGGTCGCCGCCAGATGGCGCCTCAGATGCACATTATTCATGAACCTACATAGTTATGATAAAAAGCACTTGCGTTTTTCGTTAAATATAAGTATTCCGCATAATGCATCTCTCTTACCATTTTATAATCGAGAAATATGAGAAGAAAATTTATATGGAATATAATAACAATAAATAAATATATTATTTACAGTTAAAATTTTATCGCCTATCTATTATATCTTTGGGCGTGTATGTAGGAAACAAATACGATTGAACTAAGTTAGGTACAACTGATTGCAAACGCCGGGTCAACAAACAAGCTTGGCCCCGCCAGGCTACAGAACGCATCTCCTATGTTGGGTTCGTCATCAGTTCGATTCAATTACAAGGCTTCACCAACTCGATCGACATTGATCGGCCCTGATTGCAAAATAATTATCATCACAACTCGAAGGTAAATACCCGCGAAATAAATACCCAACATCTCTCCCTGCAGTTATATAAGGTCATAACAAGACTTCCATTTGACACTTTGTCCTTTTTTTAGATTTTTTGTCATATTAACTACATAATGATTTTATTTGTTTGTGATCAAATCCAATCTACGCCGATCAAGAAGGTAGTGAGCTAGGGGTGAAGTACGAACACTTACTAACGTATCGAATTTCACTTCAAAATTTTGTTTTGATTTCGACAACGAAATACGTAAAGATTCGTACTTTACCTACTGTTCAAACAAACGTCACAATCTACGTTACACGCCACTCCACCGAGCTCCACACGTCGTCGGCAACTTTGGCTCCCAAAACAAATCGTAGTATCAATGAAAACAGCTTATAAACACGTATCCATAGATATTAGAATAATTATTTACAATTTTCTTATTTCACTTGAGTTTTAACATCTCACGATTTGGTACAATCTTACAATTACAATATTTACTATAGAAATAATCAGATATTAAATAAATGATTGTAAAACATCATCTAAACTATAAATGTAGATAAAACACAAGTTTTTTTTAACTTATAACTATTAACATCATTACGATAAATGATCACTGCAAACTTAATCTTTCAAGAGCAGGTATACACCTTATTACGTTTATTACATAGAAAGGATGTGAGTACAAAACATTATTTTAAGTCATTGTAAATTTTTACATTAAAACATTTTTTTTACTTATCTTATTGGCAGTAGTGATGTTTATATACCAATTTACAGATGTCGATACCAGAGGTCGAAGTGAGATAATTTACGTACGTAATGGTGTACGTACGTAAATATTTGTACTTCGCAAACAATTTACACTAAGTTTCTTATTACAACAAGGTCATCAGTTTATTTGAATTATGACAACGTAATTATCGGTCCTCCGATTACGGTTCACGAAACGAGCAGAAGTTTTCAGAGTAGTAATATAATTATTTTCACAAACATTATGTAAGTACGTAGTAGAAGTCTTATAAGAAAGTTTAATAATGTAGTTACGTCCCTAGACTGACAATAAATAACAAATATTGGGGTACACGACAACTTAACGATCTTAAAGTGGAGTTCTAATTAATGGTTTAAGTCTTCCGGGATATTATAATAATTAAAGCTCAAATTTAATGGATAAGAAAATTATCCATCTTCTTTTCTATTATGAGATAACGTAAAATCTTATCAATAGTACATTCAATTTGGCTGTTTATTTGGCACTCAGTACCAGTCACTGATAGTTAAATATTTGTACACACAATTTCAATCTCGACATGGCGAAACATTTCGCCGTTAATGAGGTAACTTTCAGCGAAAACAATATCAAAATGTTAACTTCAATTCGTAGAATCGATAAACCGAATAGTCACTTGAATTAGGTACCACACTTACCTAGCTAGGTAACGTAAAGATGCCCTATAGGGCGCTCGCGCAAATGAACTGTACGTGTAGGGAAACACGCACTTGACACACTAACACCTCGATGTACCTAAACGACTTCCATTTAATTTTATAGATAATATTGTCTTGGCAAAATCTCACTCCACGACACTCGTCAAATATTAGCGAGTCGTATATACTACGTATATATAAATTTGATAAAGTTAATTCGTATTTTAATATACCATAATAATATAATTTACTCGTAAAAACACTATTCATCGTACATTCGAAGTTCACAGAGGTCACGAGAGTACGAGTTAGGGGGTAGCACACTGTCGCGGTCGCAGTCAGCACACGGAGAGGCGGAACGCAGGCGCGGGTGGCAGCGGCCGCGGCGCGGGCGCAAGCCGCAGGCCGGGGGGCGAGGCGCGCTGTTAAATGATGCTCTCGCGATTGCGCTCATTCTCCTCTTGTGAGCTCAGCGAGCTGCCGCCGCAGATCTGCATCTCTATCTCCTGCAGTCTGTGCCAAACAAAACATTTGCTAGCTTCATTTACTCTATGGTTCTATCGTTCTTGCTGAGTTGGACAAAAGAGTTGCCGGTTTGTGACAAATAACTATAATAAGCTCTAGTTAAGTATTTCTTTTAATTTAATGGGTTTTTTATACCTTTGCATATTGTGTTTTTGTCACAAATAAATAATATCTATTATGTCTATGTCTATGTCTATACACTCTGGCCGAGACAGATCCAGAACGAGAGTGTACTAAACATTGATACATTGTGTACTAAAAGCTTTGTGCTTTGCCTCGCACAATCTCACCTGAAAGACGAGATCCGAGAGTGTACAGCCAAAGCAGTGACGTTTTCTGTATTAGTCACCCTAAAAACTGTTAGTTAAACCGGGCCTCCTGATGGTCATATGGCCGACGCAAACCTAAAAGCCTAAAGAGACCTAGAAGACAGTTAAATATTTACCTTTGGTCAACCTCCCATTGCTGCTGGCTGAGCTTGGCGGACATGGCGGCGTTCTCTGTTTCGACTGTGTAGAGACGCTCTCGCAGCCGCTTGATCTCGCACTCGAGGGTCTCGTGCGAGTCGAGGTTCACGCGTGCGCCCGCGCCGGCAGCGCTGCTGCGCGCACTCGACGCGCACGACGCTACGGGGGATGCTACACGAAGGGGGCTTACTGACGAACTGCAACAACGGGCATAAATTGTACTTGTAGAGTTCTTCGGAACTGCCAAACTAAAAATACGGCCCTCTCGGCAACATAATATGCAATGGGATGCTAGGGAGCACAATTTGGCTTGGAAAATGTCTCCACTTTTCATACATGGTGATCGATAAGCGTTACACTAAATGAACGCATTCTGGGGCTCTCTTCGAATGCGATTAGATAAAACTAGTTTTGACTTGAGTTACGCATGCAATAAAAGTTTAAGCGCGTCTAATCAAGGTTGGTTATTTTCCAAATCCTTCGCACCATGTGTCGAAAATTGTATTCTTTTCGCAAAGAATTTTTCACGCAACAAAATAAGAAGATACCTTTAGCAGCAATTGTATCTATAGATGAACACTAATAAAACTGAAAAGGTTTTCAGCTTGCAGATTAAATTCTTTGGCCATGCACAATAGCAATTAAACAACAAGCCAATCCACTATTAATACATTTATCTCGCCCTAGAAAATTGACCAAGCTTTTTTGTTTTAAATATCGTTCCGACAAGTATACATACACCATCAGGTACAAGTATACATACACCATACAACAACATTTAAAGGGATAGGGATCTGTCAACAGCTGTTATGGATGTTTGTCTGGCAGCTGTAATACGACACACGACATAGATCACCTATAAAGCTGGTCCCGGTAGGAAGGCGGGTGTGAGGGGTGCGCCGGCGGCGGCAGCGCGGGTTGGAGCTGCATCTCTTCGATGGGAACTCGCCCGCTCGTCTCCACGAGCCCGGGCGTCGACTGGCAGCGACCCATCGCCACTACAACAATACACATCGGTCCTTTAAACTCTTTTTCTTTCAAAGAGTCTGCTACCCGTCTATAATTTTCATCCACAATGCGCTTAAGACCTTCATGAAAACTGTAACAATTGTGCCAGCATTTTTCAGACTTCCCAGCCTTTCAAACCGGAACGTCATGGTCGTAAGAACCTGCTGCCTAATTTTATCTGTAAGAAAAGTTATGTAGGACAGTCTGAGCCGAATGATTTTTTTTTAATCATAATTATCCATGTTTGATTAGAATATCGTGTTAAAGTTTTACCTTTTTCAAGCGGCGCTTTCTTATATTTCTCAAGTCTCTTGACTGCGATGGCTTCTAACCGGACTCTGGCGGCGGGGTATTCCTTGAGCACGTCCCACATGTCCTTCTTGCTGAGCACGAACAGGTCCGAATAACCGACGGAGCGCACCGACGCTGTCCGCCGGTTGCCTGTCGACGTGTCATCCACACACTCCGTGCCAACCGGTGTTCGGCCCATGATCCCTACCAACTGCCCTGGCTTAGCTTCACCTCATAGCAGCAGAGCCAGGACAATTCGTAAGGTCTACTACGGGGAAGACCGAAACACCGGCGGCAGGCCAAGTTCAATCAAGAGGAGTCAAAGATAAAGCTCAAGAATTGAAACTAATGAAATTACACGCAGGGAACATCCGGGGTCACATCACGATCATAGTCAAAATAATAAGCCAATTCTATAGGATCGTTCGTAATGCTTCATTACAAAGGTATACAAGCTTAATTAATGATACAAAAGTCTATAAAATGTTTAGATTAAGTATACGTAATTATAAAATCCAGAACTAAGCAGTTCTACGAATTCAAATAGCGTGGGAACTTATTTTTGCGTTTATTGGTTAACAGAAACTGATAAATGATTCAAAACCTTAAAGTACGCGGGGACGCTTAAAAATAAGGGTGCATGCACCAAGAGGTCACGCCAAATATAAAGAAATAGTTAGGGAGGATGCAAAGCGATCGGGGACACTGCCTTCAATACAACCAAAGGAGATAAAACATAAACCGGCAAACATATAACATGACACAAGACTACAAATTCTGGAAGAGGTCTAGACAAAGCCACTGAGTATTGAAATTGTAAACAGAAAGTAAAGCTTACCGTACCAGATTGCTTCGAATAATATTATTAAAAGAAAATGTATGTAAGAAATACGAATATTAAATAATTGAAATGATACTAAAATGCGAAAAATCGGAGAAATGTCCAGGCGGAAATTATCTAGAGTTTTTAGCACAAACCAGTTACCGCCAGCCGTTCACAAGTGTGTCGCCATAGAATGAATAAGACAAGAACATGTGGGAGCGAGGACAGTACGAGCGATATGGCTGGGCGGTAACACACGTGTTCAGGATGATGTCCAGAACCAGGTGTCAGCGTGGTGGCCGCTCCCTCGGCCATGATTGCAGCGTCTCCAACGTTTGCTTTTTAAAACTTTCCAAGAAAAAGAAAATAAGAATAATAATGGCGTGGCGTCTCGGGCCGTGGCGATATTTACCAAGTTGTTTACCTGCCGTGCCCATGTTCAGAATTGAAATTTCGCCAAAATAAGAACCCGCTTTGAGTGTTGCCAGTACCGTCTTGCCATTGTCGCCTACCACCTGCAGTTTCCCTCGGTTGACTATGTACATTTCTTTTCCGACTTCACCTGGGAAAAAAGCTTCTTTTTTAGTTTTTTTAGTGTCTTTCGAACTTTAGTTTCCCTATAGCCCCGCGTCCTGTCTGCGTTTAGCACACATCATAATAAACACCCATAAATGAATAAAAACTAGCCAAGAGCGTGTCGAGATACGCATATGGTAGGGTTCCGTAGCCAAAGCCATATAATTATTGAGATCACATATAAAGTTTATAAATTTAATGGTTTAAAAAAAACTAACGAAGCTCGGTGGAAAACTACATTCGAAATTTAATATTCTTTGTTAAGATCATTTTACGTTAAGGTCGATGACAATTGAGTTAAAACGTCTTTAATTCATTACAGCTTCCGCGAAACTACAGATCTACAGAAACCGCGGGCGCATCTAGTTTTATATAAAAATATCAAATTTATGTGCGCCATATTCTGAGCCATAAAAGGATAAGAAAATGTTAGTACGTAAAAGAAAACCAAAACAATCCAAACGTTTGCAATATAAAACTCACCTTTTCTACAGATGTAATCTCCCGGCGAAAATAATACTGGTCTAAGCCTTAAAACTAGCTCGCACAGGAACCCCGCTTCTGTGTTCTGAAAGATCTCCACCCTAAAAATAAGAGAGAACTTATTAGTTGATTGAATCAGGCGTTACTTTGCGGAAGCTCATCTGTAAAATTGTTTCTATGACGAATCTCTATACAATGTATGGGTCTATGAGATTTGCTGAAATATATTATCCTTGTTAGTTGCTTTACTGTGATATTAAAATATTCTCAATCTCTAGACGTAATAAATTTCATAGCAGGTATATCGTTATCCAAATCAGGCCTATATATTCGATCGCAATGCGTTATTTATTTACAGGCAAGAAGAGCGCTACATAAAATATCACCTATACAGGTATACCAAAATGCTCGCAAAAAGAGGATGCTGTCAAAAAACAGAAAAGCTCGAAAGAGCCATTTGGCGACAAAAATTTACGGATCGTATAAACGAACACTTATGCATAATTCATGGAAGTAAAGAGCGAATGTTTCTCTTTTTAATTATACAACACGGGATATTAAGCTTAAACTGTCGTGCTGCATTAATGTGACTCCATGACTAGATACTCTAGACAGTACACAAACAATGAATGCTGTCTTAGTTCAATTTCATGTTTTTTTTGTTGTTTCTTAAAAAGAATATGGAACACTTTTGTACGATATTGCGGTTTGAAGTACAAGAGGGTCTTTTCTCTTTTGATCCAATGAAATAATTATGTGAATGCAATCATGGTCAATATACCTAACCATGGATCTGAGGGGATTGAGAACCAAAAACAATTTAAAAAGTTTGTCATCACGTTTTTTTTCTTGCTTCTGGTCTATGCTACACGTGACCAAACTGCTGGCCTTTACTTTGCACGAAGTGTTAGCATTGCTATACAAGGTGGTAATGGGGCCAGCATTTTGGAAACAATTACCACTGGTAGTGGTTTATAAATTAGTTTATAATTTTTGTAGTTAGGTTTTTTTTTTCTCTCATTAGGCACATACTTTTTTTTGTTATTATACTCAATATTGATTGCTAGCTATGATAAGCCAGTTTTTTTTCAAATCCTGTCGCTATAAATTGTCAAAATATAGTAGTTTATTTGCTTTTACAATCAAAACTCGCTTTAATTTAAGTTAGAACTGAATGCAAATGACATTAACGGCAGATGTTAGGCCGGCCCTCCAATTTGGCTGATCTACTGAACTTCATGAAAGTTGAGTTCAGTCAGCCCTTTATCATTTTCCGTGTAAAATTAGAGCTTGTCGACTACAAATGGTTTCAATGTTTCTATAGCTGACTCACAAACTTACTCTTAACTAATCAAGTTGTTGTGAACTGACTAAAGTTTTAGCTCCTATTAAATTATTTAATGACCAAGCAGAGCTTGAAATCATAATCTAAGAATGATCATGAGATGAAATACCTGCAAAGCCTTCTGTAATAGGCCGTTTTTTAATTCATGACAGGCTTGCGTTTGTCCATATCATACCTGATGATAAGCAGAGACGCAGATGCTCGAGGATAGAGCACGCTTGCCTAGAAGCTACTTTGGGTAAGCACCCTCGATCAGAAGACACGCAAATTGCACTTTTCAAAGAACACATACTCTGGCAGAGGGTTCTACGATTTTATAAATGCAGAATTACATACATGATACTGAAAAAAAAACTAATAATACAAGAAATAACTTTTAAGCTTTCGCTATTTGATCACAGTCATGTTTGATATGTCTATCGGGACTTTTCGCGCATTATTATATTTCAGAATAAATAGGTACCTTACGCTCAACGTTTAGAACATTTTACAGTGTCCGTGGTCACAAGCTGACTGATAAAATAATAAGGGTGCTTTTCCACCAGAGAGATGTGCGAGATAGCTAAGCTTGGTTAATTTCTTCCTCGCGTTATGCGAGGAAGAAATCACTCAATCACCCAAGCTTATAAGAAGCTAGGGCAGACGGAATAATGCAATCCTATTGGTTGATTATTTCTCGCACACTGCTTACCTCACACGTCTATGGTGGATGTGCACCCTGCATCTCCACCATAGACTTAGCGGTAGCTATTAAGTGATATAAATTGTGGTTTATCTACCTTTTCAGCGTATCTAGATGTACATTAATAGCTATCTCCGCCTTCAGTTTGTCCGGCAGACAGGACACAGCTTTCTCTTCGTCGGAGCACTTTTGCGTGAGCCACAGGTAGTCGAACCACTTGATAACCTTCACCTGCAGGTGGGTCGGCACACGCCGCATGCGCATGTAAGTCTTCACGCCGTCCAGTTTCGCTGTTAAAAAGACAGTCAGAATTTAATTAAATAGAAAGAAATATTCATGTGATTTATGAGAATTTCTCGAAGTGCTTTGATTCCACATTTATTGTGCGAACTGCTAGTCTGTGGAATTCGCTGCCTGAATGGGTTTTCCCCGTCAATTACAATCTGGGTGTCTTCAAGTCGAGAGTGAATCGGTGTCTTCTAGGCAAGCGAGCTCCATCGTAGACCGCATCGTCGCTTAACATCATGCAAGATGGCGGCCAAGCGCAAGCCTAGAAACTATTAAAAAAAATGCGATCACAGTCTACTTGAAATAGACAAGTATTACTTAATTTGGTTTAGTCGACATTGGACCTAATCTCAAAACGGCTTATATACCCTTAAAAATAAAGACCTATCCGCCGAATGACTTATCCTTAAAAAGGCCTGTTTTTAATTCACAGTATAATGCAGTAAGTTGTCAATTGGTAATAATTATAGTTATATAAGTAAAAATCGATGTGTGTATGTGTGATGTTCCGGACTTCAAAGGGGTTGGACTGATTTTGACGAAACTTTCACATATTCACATGGGTAACATCCTGGAGCGCACCTAGTAGTTATATAAAATACAGAACATAGAAAAACGAAAAAAATATAAGTGAAATGAGGAGATCCGTAGACGAACGAAAGTCACCGATAAATAGCCCATCGGATTAGCAATTTGAAATGGCAGTGAGGAGGGCACATATCACGCAGAACAGATGACTGATGGGACCGAAAGGTTGAAGACTACGGACCGGTAAGCGCAGCGTAGGACGTCCACCCACAAGATGGACAGACAACCTAAAAAGGACCTCAGGGAAACGCTGGATGCAGGCCGCTTCCAACCGGCCCTTTTATATATGTCCAATATACCCTATGTCCAGTAGTGGACGTCCTATGGCTGAAATGATGATGAATGTTGAGAAAAACTAATAGATACGTTTAGCTATTTAAGAGATATACTATTCGTCTAGCTCCACCATCAGTCCCAAACAAAGGAGATAATTATGGCAAAGTAGTTTGTGTGCAAAACTGTGAACGCATCTGGCCTAAATCAGGCTTGATGCCTTTCGTCGAGTTTTAAATACAAACTTAATTAGATATTAAGAACCAGATATAGAAGAAACACAAATGTTCATCACATCAATGTTTGACCTAGGTGGCAATCGAACCTACGCCCCCAAGCTCAGAAGGTAGGTTCGCTACTAACTGGACCAACGGGGTATCTAAATAACCCTTAATAACAGTTTGCTAAGAATCCCACCTACAACTACCTATAATATCAGCACATTCAAAAATAAACAAACATTTTTGTTATTAAAACTATGTACGTAATAAATCTGGTGCATCAGGTGACCCTGCCCCTGCAGTAATAAAATGAATCTTCTGCTGGCAAAGTTTGGATAAACTTACGGAGCATTATCATAACCCGCAACAGAAATGAACTACGCGACTGTAGTTTGAAGGCACATCGGCCAGTTGCTCCGTTCGTATGAAGAAACTTTGCCTTTTCGCCATGAATAATGAGCACTGTTTTTGAGTAAACAATCTATATATATCATCCCAGTTGAAGCAGCGCCAAGTAATTCCAGATCAGACGTACAAAAGAGAAATGGTAAGATAGATAAACTCTTGTTCACACCACAAATTACATACACACGATAAAATGCGCGCTGCCTGAATGGGTGTTCCCCGATGGTTACAATCTGGGTGTCTTCCTATAACGAGTAAATCGGTTTGTGATAGGCAAGCGTGCTCCAACGTAGACCGCATCATCGCTTAACATCAGTCGTGAATATGGTGAAAGGCAAGACATTTATTTGTAAAAAAAAACTGGTTTAAGAAACAGTACAAAAATCGGTGGCCTTATCGCTAAGAGCGATTTCTTCCAGGCAACTTTATATGGAGAGGATTCATACATGAGGTAGAAGGTGGGGCGTGCAATCTTACTAGTTTGTATGTATGGATGTATAGATGTATGTATGTTTGTTCCTCTTTCACGCTGCAACGGAACAATGGATCGACCTGATTTTTTGCATGGGTATAGTTCAAGATCCAGAGAGTGACATAGGCTACTTTTCATTATCATCATCACTATTTTTGATCACTACGCGGGTGAAACCGCGGGGTGCAGCTAGTAGTGAATAATGTCATACTTATATAAACCGTACATTCTAATATTAATATATACTAATACTTAAATTACTTACAAGGTGTCGGGTTGTATGCCAGATGCATACAACTACCGCCCCGATCTAAATCAGGATCGATGCCTTTAGTCGAATTCATCCAACTGACGACCTTTACATACAACTTTGTCGCCCTTTTTTTTACATGTGGATTATTAGTCACTACAAGTTTTTTTGTGTGGGTGAAAAAAATTTAAGTGACCCGTGTTTGTGTTTAGCGGTTAAGAAATTTTTATATATAAGCACAAATTAAAATAATAAAACCTCCAATAAAACTTTTGTTAATCTTAAAACGGCTGAACAGATTTTTATTAATCACAGCTCAATCGTTTGGGAACTACGATGCCACAGACCAACACACACATACGTTAAACTTATAATACTTTTGACTTATGGTTAGGTCGTAACTTCATTATGCGTCAGGGGTAAAAAATTAAGACATATTTTATTGTACAGGCATATCTCTCTTGTTGTCTGATCTGACGCCTAAACTTGTTTCCCGAGACACATTTTTCAACGTCCTCACCTTGTCGCCGCAGGTGGTACTCCACTATAAAACAATTTATCATTTTGTCATGAAGTTTCTAGCGACAAAGTGGAATCATACTGTTTTGCAAATCGCACTTAATCTCACCTGTCGTCAGGAAGTGCGAGCAACTTAAGTTAGGCTAAATGAGGCACCTCGTGTGTCAAGCGCTAACTTGACGTGTCGAGAAATAATTGCAATCTCAAGTTAACTAAAACCGTTTTACAGCGCTTCAACTTGAGGAACAACAAGCCTAAGTTTGTTGCTGCTAACTTGGTTCACATTGTTTTTTGATACACCTATTTTAGATAGGTACATTATATCAGGGCTGCTGATAATCAGTTAGCGTAAATTTTTTTTTTCTTATTCTGTAGTTAGCGTTCTCCTAATACGGCTTCAATACGTCAAAACAAACAACTTTTGTTCTTTGATTCATTTAAATTCGCGAGAATAAAAAAATCAGCTGTTCCATACAAAAAAAAAACTCCCGGCAAAATGTTTGAAAAAGCTGTTTTCCCGTGATTTTTTCTAGGTTTGTAGGTGAATATTGTATTTTAAATATTTTTCATGATAATTATATTATATATAAAATAAAATTTAGTATCATTGGGATAAAAATCACATCGTCTCTCAATTAAAAATGTAGCTGGTAATGTGGTTTTGTGCTCTACATCGAATATTGC
The DNA here is from genome assembly GCA_932305915.1 of Agriopis marginaria. Taxonomy (NCBI): domain Eukaryota; kingdom Metazoa; phylum Arthropoda; class Insecta; order Lepidoptera; family Geometridae; genus Agriopis; species Agriopis marginaria. Next base: position 11,452,463 of record OW029918.1, read on the forward strand.
ATATAAACTCATATTATCCAATTATAGCCAATTTACACAAACCTCTACGGAATATGTACGTACACCGTACAAAGCGTTGACGTGATACACCTCATTTGTGGAAATGTGAATCGGAGCGAATGAATTTAATTTTATGTGCTACACTTCAGATCAGAAACAAGGGAGATGTGCCTTAGTACAATTATTATCGTTCATATTCAAATGTGTCACGCAATATTTTTACTAAACCAATACACTGCTTAACGCAAAAACTGTAAGTAGCCCGGCACCCTTACAAATTTTTTATGCATACTAAGAAACTTGCAGCGACTTCAATGTCGCTAACTAATTAACTAACTAATAGTCCACATGCAAAAAAGGGCAGGCAGGTCGTCAGGGGGTACGACTAAAAGCATCAAGCTTGATTTAGGCCAGATGCGTTCGCACCCTCCACGCCAACTTACCATATCTCCCTTATTTGTCTGTTCTAAGGCTACACCCATCATTGGAAAACTCATTACGTGTCGGAGTTTCTCGTGTTAGAGGTGTTCGGTGCGCGGAACAGAGAGCTGCACCTAATCGCTCGGCTTGTGAAAGTAGCTTACTGTTCGAGATAGACTTGAAACTAATCGCTAGGTATTGGAAAATCGACCGCTCCTTCTTAGAAACAGCCAACTTTCCAAAACCAAGGATTGGAACAACCTGCCGGCTTCCTTGTTTCCTGAGAAATATAATCTGGGCCTATTCAAGGCCAGACTGAATAAATATCTTCTAAATCTGACTATTTTCGACCACATCGTCGCTTGCCAACAGACGAGTAAGTGGTCAAACACGGACTTATGAAAATTAAAAAAAAGACGATGCGGGAGCTTTGTTCCAAGGTTTATTCAAAACAACTTACATTAATTTTAGTTGGGTTGATACACGTATCTACATTCTAAAACTATGCCAAGTTTTTAAGATGCTCTTTTATTGTTGGGATTTTTATTATTAATACTGCGCGTTTCGACGACAGATATAAATAAAAGAAATCATATAATATTTGGCATGGCTTCCTTATCTTAATTTATAGTTGCTCGTTCCGGGAAGACAATTGCTGTATTGCCTTTTTAACTGACGAAAAAAAGGAGGACAATTTTCTGGTCAACGCGTAAGTTTTACAAGCTTTTATTTAACTTGCCCTGTTATCCTCGACCTATTGAGCTGTATTTTTAACCGACTTCAGGAGGAGGTTATCAATTCGACTGTATTTTTAATTTTTGCATACACGTTTAGTTTGTATGACTGTATGGTTTCCTAAATGACATCATTCGAAATCCAATATGGCGGAGTCCCAAAGATGACAGATCAGTTATTTTTATGCACTAATGAGGGTATCAAATGAAAGGGTTTGCTGAGAAGAATACAAAAAAGCTTGTTAATATTTTTTTAATAATTTAAAAATAAAAAAAAAATAAACATATTTTATTTTGTGGTGTCAATTCAATACAGATATGGAACGGTACGCTCATGCAACCATTCTTCTTTTACTAAGGATATTTAAACTGTTATCGAAAGAAAATAATAATAATATGTAAGTACCTAAACTGCATTTCTTGGAAGCTCATGTGTATTAGTATCTTTGTACCTTTTTTTAGTTACGTAATTATCGTAAAGATTGGAAGATCTAATCGATGATTTTACGACAGAACGAATTATACTGAACTGAACTTTAATTCTATTCAGGATTTTAATGCACGCTGAGTGCTGCTGCTTTTAATTAAAAATGCAGTGTCCGCATTTCCTTCCTAAACTTTTTTAAACTACACTCTCCGGCAAAACAGGCAAATGCTGTCACATTCCATTCACCCCATATCGTTTATTGAAGTTACTTCAAAGGAACTAATGAAACATTTCCAAGAATGTATTTGTAACAGTTCAAACGTAAACGCTATTTATTTTAACAAATTAAGCGTAGAAATTGGTGGAGTGAAGAGCCCAGCGCTCAAACAAGGGCCTAAGGGACGACGTTTATTTACGAAACAACGTGGACCAAACAATAAACGGTCTGCACAAAAACGAGTTAAGTCAACAGAGCTCACAGTGAGCTTTCACCCTTACTTTTGCAGTATAATATGAGGTGCCTCTACATTGACGTCACGTTGAAATCCTGTAGAGAAGGTCCTTTTTTATTGTCTCACTGGATTACGAGTAATTTTATTAGTAGGGGTTTTATTTTCCGGGTAGATTTTCAATTATTAGATTCTGTTGTCTATTCGAATACAGTGAAGCTGTTTATTGCGTGGTGTTTTTTCCTATCTTAGTTCTTCTTTCATAACCATTATCTACTAGGTACTTTAAATCGTTATGACCACGGCTAAAAAAACTTGATTATATTAATTTCACAATCTTGCCATTCGCCAGCGGTCATGATGAGAGCGCCACTTTTTGAGTATTCCACGAGGAAGTGCAGTGTGCTCGAACCTTTATTGGCGTGCCGACATTTGGAGTAATTTAATCTTCTCCAAACAGGGCTCCGGAGAGCAGTTATAGAAACACAGACAGTATTTAACTTAGAGAAACCCCAGCGAGATGTTTAGTTTATTGAACTTTACTGCAACAACGCCAAGTGTGCTGCTTAAATATGAGCTTTATAACGCCCTTATAAAAATCGTGACTAAGTAACATGTGCCTAAAACATAAGCGTGTAGTTTATATTTATCTGAATAAAACTATAATTTATGATGTAATATGTTTTATGTATCTACGTATCATGTGTTGCATTTGTATATATCGTTGTGTAGGTTATAGTGTTTTGTAGAATGTATATCTATGTATTTTAAAATCTGTATAAAATAAAAATAAATACTAAAAATAATAATATTTCCAATTTGGGGATGTATATGTTTAAAATATACTTTCCTGCAGGAAATCAACTAGTAGGAAAATAAACAAGAGACTGAATCGTTAGAGCTATAGCACGTAGTATGGTTGCGGTGGCAGGCAATGCGGCGCGGGCGGCGGTGTGACGGCGGCGTCAGTGTTACGGCTGCGGTGTGCCCCCCGCCGAAAACAAGCGTGCATGCCACGCTACATTAGTTTCGATGGAACAACCGACCGAATACAAACAAAGTAACAAAGTAAGGCGTGTTTATTAAAGGACTTCACTCAGCGTTTAGTTTTCACACAACTTTGGACCCGGCAAAACTAGGAATATACCATTTTGTTTTATTTTCTTAGCCATTCTAATGCAGGGCACACCATTTAGTGTTTATAATCTCGACTAAGTTAAATGCATTATTTAAGTAAACATCCTTATAACATACTAGCAACGCACCCTGGCTTCGCACGGGTGTAAGTCTTATTTTTTACACCTTGGGGTACATTATTGGAGACATATAGCCTATATTACCCGGAGATAGTATACCTTCCCAACAGTGAAAGAATTTTTCAAATCGGTTCAGTAGTTTCGGAGCCTATTCAAACAAACAATCAAATCTTTAATTTTTATAATATTGTTATTAGTATAGATTATGTCTTTTTTATTTAAACTTTTATTTGTTTTTACTCTCTGTTCTAGCCCGGACATTTGACAGGCATTGGTGGGACTGAACAGGCCTTGTTTAATATCATCATCATCGTCATTATCAGCTAATCATGTTCTTTCAGAACGAGGATGGGCCGTAATCCACCATGCTCACCTAGTTTTGATGATTGTCATATGCCTTTGAAATTTGTATATATTTGGACATACCGGTTTTCTTACGATGTTTTTTTCACCGTTGTTGAGCGATGGCATCGAAACTGCACATAATTTATAAGTACTAAAAAAGTTATTGGTGCAAGGTCGAGGAACGAACCGGGTGCCGTCAGATTTTAAAGCACACATGCTACCACCCAAGGTGAAAGGGAATATGAAGCTTTTGTACAGGATTGAAAAATTCCAAGCTATTGGTAACAGGTGGAGTAAGGTTTTAACAGAGTGGTGACCCAGGCAAGGTAGGCGGAGCGTTGGTCGTCCAGCTGCAAGATGGGTCGACTATATTATTACTATCGCGGGTCGAACCTGGACTAGATTAGCACAGGACCGAGGCAGATAGCATAGCAAGAGAGAGGCCTATACCCAGCAGTGAGATAAGGAAGGCTGTGGATGATGATGATGATGATTGGTAAACCTTCAATATTATTTTATAACAAGTTTTTCACCTTTTATTATATTAGATAGGATTAGGATAAAGCTTTATTTCTATGGAAACTTACAATAAGGTCCTTAAGTATAAGGAAGTAATGCACATCGAATATCGTACAGTGAAAATGCTTCTCCTCGTATTTAAAATGTTTTCTTCTTCCATCTTTTCAATAAAAAACCGGACAAGTACGAGTAGGCCTCACGTGCTGAGGGTTTTGTTGGCCAAAACCCTCAGGGCGCGAACCCAAACAAAAAACAACAACAAAAAGTTGTAATTTTGAAAGACAAACTTAACTTTGTAGTGAACAATAAGGTTCTTCCGTACAAACCAACTACAAAATGTAAGTTTGTAGTTGCATTTTTTTTTAAATATAATATAACTTTACACACGGGTGTAATTTAAGTGCGAAGCCGGGGCGGGTAGCTAGTTATATATTTAAACCTTCCTTGAAAATGTATCTAACTGATGGTGAAAACCGCATCAAAATCCGTTGCGTGGTTTAGGAGGAGTTAGAGGCCATACAGACATACAGACAGACAGACAGACGCGGAAAGCGACTTCAATTTATACTATGTAAAGAAGAGAAGAGATAGAGAAGAGATATGCGACATAAACGGTCTTGTTATCTGATCGCGTTGACTTACAAGTTTTATTTTTTCACAGCTGTAAGAAACCGTAGACCCGAGTATTTGATGTAAATGTCAACTTGATAATTTTACGCGTTTCTGAGAAAAAGGTCTTGACAGACAGACAGACAGACGGATAACAAAGTGATCCTATAAAAGGTTCCGTTTTCCCTTTTGTGGTACGGCACCCTAAAAATTTACTAGAAACTCAACGAGGCAGTATACGTGCGTTATTCAATATTTACATTTTAAATGCAAACGGAACAAACACTTGTCTGCCTCGATAATATGAAGACCGAGTCAGGTAGGTCTAGCAATTTGAATATAAACTACTTACGCTGTCAAGGCTGGTGCACTAGATTGTGTACATACCACCGCCTGCCTCCACCGACAATTTCTACTGCTATTAAACAGAGAGCAGTTCAGAGCGTTTCGATCTATCTCGACAAATTCAGCAATGTCTAGCGAGAAATAGTCCTTTTCAAATAGAATGGCACTTGACAGGTGGTTTGACAGTACGATAGAATGTAACGTAAATATTGAATGTCACGTCACAGAACTAAATTAAAGATTTACATTTTGTGGCTAAAATATATAGCTAAGCGCTACTATGAAAACTAGTGGTGAAAACTAGTCTGTTAGTGGTGATTGTCAAGTGCCGTACTATTTGAAAAGGACTATACGTAATCATATTTCGGCAGTTATTTCCATTCATCATCATCATTTCAGCCATAGGAAGTCCACTGCTGGACATAGGCCTCCCCTATCAACCTCCAAAAGGGCCGGGTTATTTCCATTACTGCCAAATTAAAAGATCTTGGTGGCAAGTATCATTTAAGCCTTTCTCGTCGCACTAATATTATTAGTGTAAAAGTGTGTGTGTGTGTGTGTGTACGTTTGTTTATTGCCACTTAACTCTATAACGGCTGAATGAATATGGATAAAATTTGTATGAAGGAGGCTTATACTTTGGATTAAGACTTATGCTTTTATCCTGATAAAATCTATGGTCCCTAAAAGATTACGGGTAGATTCACTCTGTCAAAGGGGCCAAAACTGATCATAACATTGTTAACACAATTTTCACATTTATAATTTCAGACGGAAAGCTCTATCATTGGGAAAACTCTTTTATTACACATTGATAGCCCAACTGCAACCTACATAGGAAAACGTTTCAGCATTTTTATGATAGAGATAAGTTATGTTTATACCCAAAGGGCCATAAAAGCACACACATGGCCACAAGTCGAGCAGATCAACTGAAAGAAATACGTGTTTCGTTTTGTGGATATCATGAATCTTTTTTCCGTGTGAATGCGAAGAGATGCAAGTAGGTTATGAGCCGACTTTTATTACGGGGGAAGAATCTTGCCCTTGCGAAGTTCAGCTGATGTAGTAATATGCAGCAGAAGACGTAAGTACGCAATTAGGAGCGAGCGTGAAGAACGCCGACGCCGCCCGCGCCGCGCCGTACTCGGATAACCTGCTACTTATTACAGTTGGTTGGAGTTAGATAGCTCGCTCGTGCAACTAGCGCGCGTTATAACTTATGAATAACATTAATCTAACAAGTGGAGGCTGCAAAGGAACGGTTTTAGTAGATTGGTTGCTTTGCAAAGTTCTGATTGCACGTCATAAGTCCACGTCTAAGTTTTGATCTAAAGTAACAATGATTTAACACAAATAGTTTTAAAGAATGATGTCTCGGTTTGTTGGTGAGCTGTTTATCTCTCTCTCACCGCCAATTTAATTGAGAAACCGGGCAAATATTTCTTGTTAAAAGTAGCTGCTACATACTGATAAAATGTTATCGACGATATTGAATTTTATAACATTATCGGAAACTTTCAAACGAAAGAGATGCCAAACGATGTTCAATGCAGTCGAAACGGTGCCATTGACAGGCGATGCAAGTAAGCGTGCATCGTCGGCTAGACGACGGCAACGACGACGATCAGATCAATTTATTGTCCAATTGTTAGGGTGAAGCGCTGGAGCGGCGGCGGAGGCAGCGGCGGATCGATGTCGGGCGGCCGCGCGGGACGCGCGCTCCCGCTGGGATGGGGCGCGGCGCCCGACTTTCGCCGAGCTATTTATAGCATTCAAGCCGCTGACCTATTTTGCTGCAGCGCCACCAAGGAAGGTCACGGATTCAGCCTGCTCTCTGCCGCCGCGGCGCCATTGTCTTCTCAATCGAGCTGCAGCGCTAATTAAAGTTGTTGACACTTCGCCGCATCTCTTTTTTCAACGCCGGTTTCATCTTTGGAATTGATTATGGACTGTTGCGGTCGCATTCGCAATTAACTTTCTTGTTTTAATAAACCTGTTTCTAGCGGACAAGAGTCTAGTTAGTGAGGAGAAATTGTTTTGGTACGCCGGTGGCTGTTGAGCGTGTGACGTCGGGCGCAGGGCGACTCACGTAGAGCCGCGTGCCGGCACGTTTACCTGCTTAGTACGTTAAAGTGACAGGCACACCGCCGCGCCGCCCGCCGGTGCGCCGACCTCTTTGAACCTTCACACACGTTCGCAATGATTTATTGTACTAACTATCCACCGTATTACTTGGATTGAAACTCGAGTACATTTGCGCCACGAATACGGTAGTTTATAGTAAATATTTATCTGTAAAAACTGGTAAGTAAAAGCATTCAAATGCGCCTTCAACGTATTAAATATATTTACAAATGGGCCATTTTATTATTATATCGCTTGAGGTATTTTGGAAAGTTTGAATGTGGTATATAGTGCTAAGTAAACTTTTTTGTTAGGGTGAAACGGTTCACCCATGGCGGGAAATTCAGTTTTCAAACAGTTTGTTTCCTTGTGACTAGGCCCTGTAATCATCGTAAATTATCAAAGTGTTTGCGAAAATCAATTACCTATTAGGTATTCTTTACGTTCACATGTAAAGCTATTTACCAATTTGTAACGCACCTTAATACTTAAATTTCACCACTAAATAACTTTTGTTATTTCAAACGGATAATGGAGATATGTAAGTAATAAGGTGCGTTACAAATAAATTGCTTTATAACGAATAATCATCGATTTTAGCAAACAGCGTGACAATTTACAATTATTACCCGGCCCAGTCACAAGGACAATTTTTTTTATGAAATTTAAATTTCTCGCCATTTGTAAACGTTCCTCCTTAACACAGAAAAAGTTCAGTATATATTTTTTTATCTATATTTCGTAATATCTAGTAATCGTTACCTTGGAATTCTTTCCTAGCGGTGCTGACTGACGTGACGATGTTGGCGACGTGTCCCAGCACTGTTGCAAATAACATCAGCCCAAATAACAGCTGGGCTATCACAAATACGTACTCCCCTTTACTCCGCGGCCGTGGCAAGTCACCTGCAATACAGATTATAAATATAAATGACTTCATCACATCGGGTAAGAGAAAATTTACATATTTAACTGAACAATGAAAGAAAGTCTAGGTTTGTTTCAGAATGTGCTATTAAAGTACCTAGTTGCTAACCATCACATAAATTAAGTTGAAGATAAAACTTTCGGTTATCTCACATCGCGTATCACAATCCTTTTCTTACTATCCGGATACTCAGTTCTATATTATTCGGGCAGCAAAACGCCGCAATTTAACGGTTCTTTTTCCTCTTAAACTCCCTAACCAACTAGTAAATTTTATTTGCAATTTGATCTGATATAAGTATAAATTAATAGAAACTTTAGCTAATGGTTAGAGGCCTTTGTAATGATTATGAAATGCAAGCAGTGTGTTTATTTAATAGATAAGTTATTATTAGCTGAACCGGAATGCTAACCGGTCTTTCTGAAACAAATTCCAGGATGCATTTGTTTGAATGCTTGTCCAACACTGGCGTCAATTTTGTTGTACTCTTCTCTAAATTAAACTAATTTAACAGGACTAAAATTGTCGGCATTTCTTTTCATTTCAATTCGTCAATAAAGAACGGCAACACTTTTAGAGTTGTCAAATTTAGTTTAGTTTAGAGAATGGTACATCTGAATCGTCTTGAATTACTAGCGTACCGTTAATCTGATCTACAGTAAATTCAGAATTTTAATAATCATCAATACAATTTTTAAGTTCAAGTATGAGCAATAACGATCCAAGGTTTGAGATTATTTATAGAGGGCATGAGACACAATTCGAAACAAACAATTACATACTAATTCATCTAAGTACAACTCCCATAGATATCAATCTGATAGATAAACACTTTATTGTTCACACCAGATAATATAACATAAGCAGAAAAGCTTAAAACCTGACTTGGGCACCCATGTAGAGCACTATCGCTATACATGGGTGCCCAAGGTAGTACGGATACGTAAAACACAGTTTTAAATTATCACGGTTGTTTACTACAGTTTTATGATTATTAACCTTAGAGTAGACGCGCCTTTCCGTGAAACGTGAGTATAGTCGCGTGGGAAGCATTTTGCCGCCGATATTAAAATGCATTTTTTGCACCTTTGAACTTATGCAATCTTATAAATATTTATAAAAGGATCAAAATGCGGCATTTAAAATTTAGTTTTATTTATTTAAGTAACATAATTAGTCTATGAAAAATTTAGCTTGTAATAAATTTTAGGAAAATTGCTCGCTTTAAAGATCATTTTACCCTTACTTGTATAAAATAGAATTAACTTTTAAATTATAACAAATTTATATGTTTTCAAAATCTCCATCATTTACTTCAGCGAAATAGTCTCGACATAATTATTATGTAAGTACATACAATGTTGGTTGCACCCGTTTTGGTACCGTCTAATATTCTATGCATATCCTCTCTTTTTGAACACAGAAGAGAGACACATTTTCCTTTTCTGTGTTTTTTCTTGTTTTCCGGTGTTCCGAATCGAGCAATTTTTTCATCAATGATTTGCATAACGTCTCTAGGCAAGATCTTTTTTAATTGGTCTGATCAGGGCCTAAGATAATATATTTTTTGTAATACGTTCTTCGTAATAATAATTCATAAATATTAACTTAGAAAATAATTTAATTTATATGCCAGTAATAATTAGAGTCATAAACAACCACATTGGCCATATTATATGAGTAATTCTGCCTACCGAGTAATTTAATTGTCTACTAAGTCTGGTCCACCTCTAGTCCCATTATCATAGATTATGATCTCATGTTTCTCGGCGGCCCGGGTTGTTTTGGTGATTATCATAACTATGATTACTATGTTCATTTTCTCTATCAATCTAACTATATATCTATCACGTTCCCTATAGGGTTCGTGCACCAGTTTTCCAAAACCAGATATTTTTCCCCAATGGAACTAACACATATTTTAGCGACTCGTTTTTGTGTCTCGTTTATATATACCTATACTAGCGGCCCGCCCTGGCTTCACATGGGTATAGATATATAATCTATGTCACCCGGGGATAGTATAGCTTCCCAACAGTGAAAGAATTTTTCAAATCGGTTCAGTAGTTTCGGAGCCTATTCAATGCAAACAAACAAACAATCAAATCTTTCCTCTCTATAATATTAGTATAGATAATAATAAAAAAAAAAAAAAAAAATTTACATTAAAACAAGCGAAAGTATAAAGTAAAAAATACAACATTCTTACTTTCAGTATATATTATAAACACATAAATCATAAGCGAGCGGACGCGTAAAATTATCAAGCAAAATTGCGAGCAATTTACCGCCGCGTGCGACCTTTAGGTATCAACCCCTTCTTCCCGCGGACGCCCGCGCACTGACTGACCTCAAACTTACAACATAGGTAGATGTAGCACATGGGCCAGTTACCAGGACACATGACCTCACCGATTGCATAGTTCAGAAAATAATTACATTTATTTACCGAGGGTAAAATGCGCGAAGCGCGAAGGCACTCCTACGGTTATCGGGAGCTCCATCCACAGCCTTTACCACGGTAAATATCTCGTGTATAGTCATATAACTGTGGCATGAATACGTATGTATATTTCCTTTCATACTCATAATTATAAGGCCAATTAAGGCTATCAAAGCGGCCAGAGCGCTGAGCAAAGCCACGCTACCTGTGACACATCGGGCCATCAATTCATTCATGCGTAGCTCTATAATTGGTTCGACTCCGCAATAAAACTTCCAAAACAAATACACGAAGGTCACAAACAACACAAAGGGTGCTTTTCATTGATCCAGTTAGGGATTGCGGGAAATTCGAATTTAAAAACATAAATGCGAGCAAAAGCTTCAGATTTATCCCCGCGTCGCGTACGAGCCAATGTCAGATTAAGCCTTGTGTGTAAGTACTTTATCCTACCACCTGTGTGGAGGAGCCACGTAAAATATTTCCAAAATATCCGTTTTCAGCTTCATGCGATAAGACAATGACATTGTATTTTATAGAGGGTAAAATAAGTTTTATTGCCGTTTTCGGTGTAAGTATATCGTGTGATAATGTCAGCGCGGGCCCATTTGAGGTCTCAATTTCGAAAAGTAAATTGCGCGGAGCAGTTGCCATAAAACGTTTCTGTGGTTTTGGAGTCCTCAATGAACTTTATGTACTCATATTGTGGAATCAGAGCACGTTCGAGCGTCATTACGGTATTATACGTAAGGAGCGTACATGGGTACGTTGCGTATGCAAATACTTTTACCTGAATATAGAACGATAAATGTTTGTAGTCGTTATTGAAATGAATATTGGAATATATTTCCCGAAGGATTCGCGGTAGCATACCCGAGTGAGCGATAAGACGATATTATTATAAGCTGGTATAAGAACACGCCGGAAGATGGATGGTACTCCGCAGTCGACAGTGACAACGGAGACGGCAAAGAATCCATTTTCACATAACCAGTGTTATTAAATTGAGCCATACAATTCTTCATTTTTATTATTGGCAATACTTGCCGATAGGTAAGAATTTACTTTGTACAATATTCTTACCTCACATCACATCATCAGCCAGTAAACGTCCACTGCTGAACAAAGGCATCCCACTTAGAGAGGAGTGTTGCCATAATCCCAACGCTTGGCAGGCAGCTTGGGGATCGCAGTACGTTCACCGTGTACTAATAGGACGCTGCTGACCATCCTCCGGTGATTCTGGTCGCAGTTTTTTAACATACCCGGTCCATTCTTACCTCAAATACATTTATTTTGTATTTAAATTTGTATGATTAACGGCACTGAAACGTGGTCTATAAGCATCATAAGCAAGCTCAAAGTTACACAACGAGCTATGGAGAGAGCTATACTCGGGGTTACTCTACGAGATCGAATCAGAAATGAGGAGATCCGTAGACAAACGAAAGTTACCGATATAGCCCACCGCATTAGCAAGTTGACGTGGCAATGGGCAGGGCGCATAGCACGTAGAACAAATGGCCGTTGGGGCCGAAAAGTTCTTGAATGGAGATCACAGACCGGTAAATGCAGCGTATATAGAACGTCTACCCACAAGATGGACAGACGACCTAAAAGAGACCGCAGGAAAACACTTGATACAGGCCGCTTCCAACCAGCCCATTTGGAGATCGATGGGGGAGGCCTATGTTTAGCAGTGGACGTCCTATGGCTGAAATGATGATGATAATGAAATACAAAATAACGATTCAAAAAAACGTTTGCTGTATGGGGACTCCCCTTTAGTTTTTACTTATTATTTCCTAGGTAGTCCGCCGTAACAACACATGTTCTGTGAAAATTTCAACTAGCTATCTATTACGGTTCAAAAGATAAATCCGTTAAAATGTATATTATAGGACAGACAGTCATAACGGTAGACAGCGTAGGCTTAATAATAAATCCCATTTACACCCCGTGGGTATGTAACCTTAAAAAGTAGTAATATTATAGATACTTTTCTGTAAATATCCGTTATCTAATCTACCTATGACCACGTACACTGCCAATGTCAAAACGTCAGAAATTATAATTATATAAAATACACGCGATAACATGCATCGAAAGTGTTAAAGTTAAATGCATAAAATTAGGAAAAACTCGCCTTTAAAACATGTGCATTTGTACACGTAAAAAAATGCACTTAACTTAATCTCCACATTTCCCTAATCTCGTATTCCATATAAAAGCAGTTACAGCCTGCACACACCCATAATGCTAACGATGCACTCACAAACACAATAAAAGGTGTTACAGAGTCTGTGGCCCTCATTGCCGATCGTTTTGTAAGTTTGCCAACTGCTAGTAGGCGTTAAACGCATACAGCGCGATAAGCGAGATAACTAACCCTTTGTTTAAGTTGGCTGGGGTTGTTGGGATCTAAGTTTAGAAATAAATAAATTTTATCATCACCATCATAATCAGCCTTTTAACAGTCCACTGCTGGACTTTTAGCCTAAGGGTGATTGAGCCATATCCACCACGCTGGCCCAGTGCGGATTGGTGGATTCACATACGCCATTGAATTCCTTCTCCGTTCGTATGCAGGTTTCCTCACGATATTTTCCTTCACCGAATAGCTAGTATTCAGTATTGTTAAGGTATGAAAATCCGTACATAAGCTCCAAAGAGCTCATTGGTACGGACCCGGGGTTTGTATCCGCGACCTCACGCTTTCAAGTCTAGCGGGCTCCCAAATGAGCTACCACGGCTTGTTAATTTTATAGGCAATGTAAATTTGAGGCAAGGTTTTCTCATTTTTAAGCCACGCTTGTTACTACAGATGACCATAAAGCTTAATAATATTGTATTATAATAGCATTTAGTGATTCAAAACCATGCCGCTTAGACACAGTTGTGCGTTTCGCTATTTCTGTTTTTGATGTGTTTATCATATTTTTCGAAAAGTATAGCTGTAATGTAAAATGAACATTTACGGTTCCCTCCATTAGTTATATCCGAATGAAATGTATATTAAGATATCGTTGACATCATTTAGTAAATAAGTATTTGAATGAATCCAAATAAAAGAGAGAAGCGCAAATCAGTGTTTATTAAATATTTTTTTCCTATCGAGTGAAATGTATATCGTGTTTCGATATAGAAGGTTCTTACGGAAAGCAAAATTATGAAAATTACACAGAACATTGGAAAATTTTAGGAAACATAACGACGATTTTAACTCGTGCGTGAAACCGCGAGGCGCAGCTAGTTTTCAATAAAAATACAGATCTATTTATTACAGAAATTGAATTTTCTGTTGATATTTCTATTTGATAGAATCAGAACGCCAAAAATCCAGTTCTTGTTGATTTTTAGTCAAAAAATTTAAGAGGGCTCTTAAACAGATTCAATTCAGTCAATTGAACACTTAAATAGTGGCAAAGCTGGGGCTTTGAAACTTGATTTTCTCTTACGTCGGTCGCTGACGTCGGTTACGCGTAGCAATATATGCGCGGGCACTATACATTACGAACTCCTGCGTCGCTGATCATCACCGTTACAGTAAATTATGCGCGATGTACGCAACCGCAAAAAGGCTACACTTAGGGACCGTCCATTAATCAAATACAAATACAAATACAAATCATTTATTCGGGCATAATTTATGTTAAGGTGGTTCGATTCACAAATGGCGGGAAATTCAAATTTCAAACAGTTGTCTTGTCCTTGTGGCTAGGCCGGGTAATTATTATAAACAACCATGATGTTTGCGCAAATTGATTATTATTCTTTACAAAATCATGTAAAGCTATTTATCTCTAATGCACATTATTACTTACATTTGTGAATAAACGAATTTTTGCTGTTTTGAACGGTTTATTCACAAATGTAAGTAATATGGTGCGGTTTTGTTAAATAATTGTACATTATAATGTAAAGAACAGTCAACATTTTGCGCAAATACTGTGTTATTTAAAAATAACTACCTGACCTGGCTACTAGGACCAAAAAACTGTTTAAAATTTGAATTTCCCGCCATGAGTGAATCGTACCACCTTAAGCTATAGTAATGATCCCACAGGCTCCTGAACTAGTCAGAGACTGTGTGACGGGAGCCAATGGCTTCTCCTATTAATGTATCAATTAATTATACCAAAACAATAATAAAGCATTTTAAAATTATGTAAAAAAATATTTAAAAGTAATTTTAAATTTTGATTACCATTCCAATAAGTAGCCAAAAGAAAAATAATAATAAGATAAAACAATTTTTAAACCATTAAATGCAACAGTCTGCGCTATACTATGCGCAGTTTGTGTGAACATGTGTATGCATGTGTGTGTGTGTGTGTGTGTGTGAGTGTGTGTGTGAGAGAGAGCGAGTGGGTGTGTGTGTGACGAGTGGGTGTGTGAGTGAGTGTGTGAGTGTGTGAATCACATGAGGCTTGAAAGGGGGGGAGGGGGTTTAGCAAAAATCACAAAATATCACAAATAATAATCTAAACCCTCACCAAGGGGGAGGGAGGGTTAAAAAATGCAAAAAAACATCACGTGATTAATGGACGGCCCCTTACTGGATCTCATAATCTTGTGTAGCACTTGTTACATACACGGAACATCCCGCATACATTCGTAGACTGCGTAGCTCCTGCTACGAAGATCTACGGGATCGTTTTCTGTGTGTGTAGCAAGTGCTACGAAGGACTAAGAGATCTACGTTGTGCACTATTACAGTTGATTATTATAAATACAGATTAAATAGCAGCTTTTTTAGTTTTTTAATCACAAATTAAGTAGTTATTTATGTTTTCATACTTTTTTACTGTTTCTTTTAGCAGCTTCTAGAAAACTAATCTTCTCGAAAAAAATACAGTGAATATTTTTTTTGCACATACCTCCAAATAAAAAACTTGCAGTTAAGTTACTTTTGTAGGTATATCCAGATGTTTTTATCTCTGTAATTTTTCACAAACATGAACAATTACAGCTAACCTAAGTCAAAAATAAATGGTCTTGTGCGGATTAAAGGCACTGCTCCGTGAATTTATTGCAGGGTGCCCATAAAAAGCTTATTGTGGTGACTTTTGTGTGAGCACCGTTATTTTTCTCGGCTTATCGACTCTTGTCCCAAAAAAGTGGCCTGTGGGCAAGGGTTGACCCAGTATTTCCCTCTTTATTTTCTCTACTGGACTGGTATGTGACAACAAAGGGCACGAGAAGGTTTGCTCGAAAAAATAATCTTTTTATCGCGCCTTTGATACGCCCGAAGAACTCGAGTTTTAGTCGGAATAGTTTATTTTTATTTTCAGTCAAAATATGTATATATGCAACTTATACGTCGCCGTGAAATGGTTCCATCTTCAATAAACCACCCCATTAGAGAAATTAAAACGATAAGATAGGGATAACGCGTACAAAGCGCTTGATTACAGTTTTATTGTACAAAACGCTAGTCTGTAGAATGCGCTGCCTGAATATGTTCCACGATAGTAATAATCTATGTCATCAAGTCGCGAGTGAATCGCTTCTTCTAGGCGGTTAAACAAAAGCGGTAAAAAAAAGAATTACGACATGGTATTGATGCGTGGTGGCTAAGCAGTAGCTTGTGCGCTTTACAATTTGACTGTACCCGGTTCGAACATCAGACCTGCATTGATTATTTATAAAGTATTTCGATAAATTATGTGCAGTTTCGATGCCACCGTGAAGAAGAGAAAAGAAAACATCGTTTGGAAACCGGTATGTCTGAGCACCTCAAAAGTTCAAAGACTTATGATGTTGATAATGACATGGTGACGTAACTAAAAGATTCTTTGGTATGCATTTTAGAATTTAAATTTAAAAAAAAATAACAATTAGGTACTGCCTTTTTATCTACCGCCATCAGTCTCGCTTGGCTGTACTGCATCATACTTATTCAGGAACAAACCTACCCTAAACCTCCTACTTTAAAGCGCTTTTAGATTTTCGAAAACAAAAAAGAGCAGGAACCCAGGCATCCGTGCGTATCGTATCCGTTCCCCGCTTCGCATAATAATATCGTTCGTATTTTCATATAGGGTGAGGCTAAACAAACATGCATAGCGTATAAGTAAAACCGTATGGAGTTTAATATCCTTTTTGCTAGAGACAATATATTTGTTGTTTAGTAGCTATGGCTTAGGCCATTTACTATGCCCACATGTTGGCTATTGACATCTTGCTATACTGTATTTATGATTTGACCTACCCATCGTCATCATCATCATCCTTTCAGCCTATAATGTTCCCACTTCTGGGACACAAGCCTTCTCAGAGAGAGAGAGAGAGAGAGAGAGAGAGGAGAGAAGGTGGGCCCTAATCCACCATGCTGGCCGCATGTTGGTGAATGTCATAATTATGTCTTTGAACTTTTTTTTAGGTTCTTGCACATACCAGTTACCTCACGCTGTTTGAAACACGAGCGCACATGCTACCGCTCCGCCACCATCGCTCTCCCACCTACCCACTAACCAACAATGAATTTAGAAGAATTTATCGTCACCTTTTATATCACAATCGGTCAATCAGGCTGGGGGAAGGCCGTGAAAAATAACCCTACCACTTTTTTTTTCGGCTTTTCGGTGAAGGAAAACATCGTGAGGAAACCAGCATACGTACGGAGAAGAAATTCAATGGCGTATGTGAATCCACCAACCTGCAACTGGGCCAGCGTGGTGGATATGGCCCAATCACCCTTTCGGGGGAAGCTAAAAAGTCCAGCAGTGGACTGTTAAAAGGCTGATTATGATGATGATGATGATATTCTTTACAAAATCACAGTTTCATTTTCACGCAATTAATTTGAAAAGCCGAATGTATAACTCGTGCATAAAACCTATTTTATCCTCGGCTTAAATGTCAGGTCTCGCCTTCGGCTCAGGCTGATAAACTTCTCGGCTAAAGGGGCTTGTTAAATGCACTCGTACAATCTTCTATTTAAAATCCGAGCTTTTTAACGTATGTAACGTGTACGTTAGTTTGTGTAAATTTACGAAACTGTTTATTTATTATGAATGCGATCTTTAACGTCCTACATAGAGCTCTTAATTTTATGTCCCTTATGCTCAGCTCAAGCTATATTTAAGGGCCATTTACGTACCTCATTGTCTTTAACAGGACGTTTTTACAGCTCTGTTATCAAATTTAAATCGATGATTAGGGCTTGAATATGAACATTTAATATTTTTTCATTGTTAGCACTTTTGACTAAAGATTAAACCAATTTACTTAAGAGCTCCCTCAGTAGGATTCTCTGTATCTGGGGTGCTATTAAATACACACAAAGACACGAACAACAAACTCTTGGACCTAGAGATTTTCGATTCAAACCTTTAAACATCTGACTAACCGGGAGTCGAAGCCAACAAATAAGGCAAACCACCACCTACCGAGCCATAGCAGTCGTTAAAATAATCCCAGCCATATTATAAATGCGAAAGTGTGTGGGTGTGTTGGTATGTTTGTTTTCACTCAGTTCCGTAACGACTAAATAGATGTAGATAAAATTTGAAATGTAGGTAGCTTATATCTTAACGCATACGTTAGATACTTTTATTCCGGAATTATAAACGTTTCGTTGGTGGGTTCACCAACGAAACGTTTGGCTGCGTCCACGGGACGCAGCTGGTGATACAAAAGGGCTGCGCTGAACGGCCACAACTATCTCTTTCACACATTTTCAACGTTAGATAAGAATATGAAATGTTTTTCAGTTCCTTGATAATGAAGCGCAAAACACATACACGGGTGTGTATCATACACACTCGTGATAATTGGCGAAGCTCGTGTTATCTATATCTATACTAATATTATAAAGAGAAAAGATTTGATTGTTTGTTTGTTTGCATTGATTAGGCTCCGAAACTACTGAACCGATTTGAAAAATTCTTTCACTGACACTATAAAGTATAAAGGGAAGCTACACTATACCCGGGTGACATAAGCTATATCCGTGCAAAGCTGGGGCGGACCGCTAGTTTGTTATAAAAACTAGACTCTTTCAAAGATATTTCACTCCAAGCCCACAAATCATATTATCATTGTACAATATTTACTCAGCAAAGTTCCGTTTTCCATAAACTAGTACCTAACTAGATAACTTGTTCGTAAACTTATCGCGCCACTCATCCTTATTTAATGATTTAAAGTATTTCTGATAATCGTATTAATTAACAGCGTTGTATTTATAAAAGAGTAAGAATCTTACAACAACAAAATTACAAACCTTTTTGACTTTATTAGGGCTTGCGTTTGACTCCACCTTGCTTGATAGTAAGCGAAGATGGAACATGCTTGCCCAGACAGAATGTACATATTTGTATATTTTTTTATATATAAGCGTTGTACGTAAGTGTTAGTAAAAACCAATAACGGAAGAGAGTTCCGCTTCCATCCCTGTCCATAAAATAAAGGTAGGTATAGTTCAGGTATACTTCACAACAGCAGAGTAAAGACTTTTCCCGAGTGGTACTTACTGACCTAATTAATGTTTTACTTTTCAGAATATTGAATCGTAATCGTACAAAAATATTTATTCCGGAAAAGCTACATAGGCTTCAGACACGAAGCGAAGTGTATCCCGCTTTACTTTTTTTTTTAACCAAGATTTTGATAAGAGAGCTTATTCACTCCTGCCGCGGAAAATTTCTTTGGCTATTCAACGCGGGCCATGCAGTGGGTACTTTATCATACGGTCAAGTTTTCGTTTTGATTTTTAGTTAAAGTGTAATCAAGGTCTTATTTTTGTTTTATATTAGCTGTTTACACTGCTAATAAAATAGTATTGTACCTAAATATTGTATTAAAGGTTTTGATACAAACCCGTAATTAGAAACATACATTCCGTACAAATAACCAAACGTTTTATTCACTGTAACAACGACAGTAAACATGGATGAAGTAAATATTATACGAGATATTATAACATCCCAGTTACAAAGTGAGATGTTCTTCTGAATTTCAAATTTATTTTTGCGAAATAATATTTTACCTCAAAATAAAAATTATTTTGTTTATGTAAATGTCTCTAATTACAAGGGAGCGTTGACTGAATAGCTAATGAATATTTACCAAGCCAGATATGTTTTAAAAACATCGCTCCGTTTTAGTAAATTAATTAAAAGTCAAAATTAACGTCATTGATCTACCTTGCATTTTATATAGCCGAGTATTGTCCGAGTTGCCAAATTTTCAACTTAGTTCAGATTTATACCCATTAGCTTCGCAGATACAAGTTTTCCCATTTTTTGAGCGTCACAAAAACCTACCATTATTTCAGGCCCTATTTTAAGCAAAAGATTGAAAAAAGCCCGCATAATGTGTAGACAAATGTCTAGATCTGAACCATATTTCAATGAGCTTTTATAGTTTCTGGAAAAATGGCTGTGACATACAGACGAACAGACGGATAATCATATACTGGTATGGCCATAAGGAACCTTTATCATTTCGGAAAAGAACCCTAAACACAGTTGTGTCAGTTAAAAATAACAATTAGAACCCTAAAGGAGGTAAAAAATCCAAATAATCCGGTCTGTGCACTTAGTCAGACGCTGGTTTATAATCTCGTATTTAAGCAAATTATTTTCTTAAATATATAACGGAATAAATACTGAATAGTCTAATTTAGTATTAACGATTATAACTTTCCCGAACTTTCCCATATAGTTAAACAGTTTGTGAGAAACCGCAAAAAAACAAAAAGATAACAATACTAGTTTGCCGAGCTAGTTCTTAAACTGTGCTATATTTGCACACAAAATTTACCATCAATTTATTAAGCAAAATGCATTAAAGTAGTACCAGAGTCGGCTGTATATATAATCCGCATTAACGATATAAACCAGCGACAGTATCTTTCCTGCAATTATCCGTATTTACGAGCGGAAACTGTCAACCTCCGGCAAAGTTGCGTCTCTCTTCCGAGCTGTTTTCATTCTGCTGTGTTATTAAAACTAATTAACATTATGATGGTAACATGATATATTGAAAAAGAGGGTTGGTTAAACATCATGCTATCTTGTGATTTTTATTTGGTCCTAAAACGACGGCTTTACATTTTTTTCAATCCCTCTCTGTACCTAATTATAATAAATGTGTAAATCAAATACTGTCGTACATGAATTCTACCCAAGTAGAAGATATTGGTTCAACTCGCAAAAAACTGAACTTGCGTGAGTCAAGTAAAGTCCCTTTTTTGCCTATAATAGAATAACTTTTAATATTTGATAAAATTACGAACAGTATACACTCATTACTTTAGGAAATAGTAAAATTCGCACAGTATATTTTTTTTTTTTCTTTTCAGTAAAAGTTCGTAATGTTCAACTTTTTTTACAGAAGTTTAAGAACTTATGGTTTAATTATTATTTTTTTAATTATAGTCAAAAATTATTAAAAAATATTGATTTTGGTTGAAGAGAATTGTACAGTGGATGGGGAATAATTATTTAATTTAAAATTAAAATTATTAAGTGAAATTTTAATTTTAATTTATCATTATCTATGATAAAACTATAGAACAACCTATTTTACGTTTGTTTCGTTGATCACGCACACGAAACACTGGACGGATTTTATACAGTTTCCACGACTTTGCTTAAAAAATCCCTGTCACAGGCTAAATAAATTTCTTAAAATAAATTGTTTTTTTTTTTTTATATTTAGCTATTAGATAGCTTATTTCAGTAATATTGACGTAATGATACACTTTTACTCACGATTACGGTCACAGATCTACTACTGTGATTACGGTAGAGACAGACTTTGGATCGGCTGTTGCCATTGAATTAATGATATAGCTTTGAGTTTTGACAGCTGCCAAGGGTGAACAATTTGCCATATTACTTGCAGCATAATAGATCTGTATCAAGTTAGAAGCTTCAAGCACATCAAATTGTATGAAAACTCAGTGTGAAAACTCATTTTTGTACATCGCGAGAGTTAATTTAGTGGTAGTTTAACTCTATTCGAAAGGCCAACTCTTTCCAAGGATTTTTACAGTTTACTTTGACGCGATTGAAATGCTAGGGTCAAACTTAAGACGGAAAGCAGACACGCAAAGTAAATGAACTCACGGCATCAAACCTGACACAAATCTGTGATTAGCAGCTATTTCAGAGGTTTGGGCGTTAGAGTGGAGGAGCGAAAATTATTTGGACATCATTGACCGGCTTTAGTGCGGAAATTTTACACCGATTATGCATAGGTACAGCTACTCCATGATTTTATTATGATAATCTTACTACACTGTAACTACTAATCTGTAAATATTTTTGGTATTGTATAACATTCTGCTTTTTTCCTAAAGTTTTTTCTTTACTTATGGCTCCACACGGCGTATTTTATCAGTGTCACAAAATAATTATATCAGCATAAAAAATATTTAGAACTATACTGGGTTCGTGGAAAGGGTGTACTAAGCCGAAGGAGGTTCATTAATACGCTTCATTATGAACAACCTTTACAATGGGAGCTACTCTGAAATCGAAAAAAATATTAGCTGTTTCATAGAAAACAGTAATTGACAACTAGACAAAATGTATGGAACAGCTGATATTTTTTGCGATTTCAGGGTTGACCCATAGTAAAAGTTTTTTTTTTTTATAGTAGATAGGCTTGCGCTTGGCCGCCATCTCACCTGATGTTAAGCGACGATGCGGTCTACGATGGAGCACGCTCGCCTAGAAGAAACCGATTCACTCTCGACTTGAAGACACCCAGATTGTAACTAACGGGGAAAACCCAATAAGGCACCGAATTCCACAGACTAGCAGTTCGCACAATAAATGTGGAATCATAGCGCTTCGTACGGGATCTCGGAATATCAACCATAAAACGATGTCGATTTTTTGTGCCCACCCTGGCGGTCCGATAGAAAAAGGGCAGGAAGGAATTAAATCATGCAGATCTGATGCACACTCTCCGAAATGTATCCGATAAAAAACCGATAGACTAGCAACTTTACGCCGATGCTCGAGACTAAGAAGCTTAGTCTGAACCAGTGATTCATTGCTGATGAGTCGCTTGGCACGTTGTTCATAATGATGAGTATAACGGACCCCTTTCGGCTTAGTGCACCCTTTCTGCGTTACCCTGTAGATATATCGGGATACCTATACCAGCGCTCATAAATTTCTTAACAAAAAGTAGACTACAACCATACTATGAAGATGCTATGACAGCCCGCATTAATATGGAAAGCAAACCTAAATAATTTCTAACATTTATTATCCTATTTAGTATAGATAATCCAATGGATTTATTCATAGCTACGGTTCCGTAGCGTAACCATTTTAATTTTATTGTCTACTAGCTGCACCCTGTGGTTTCACCCGCGTAGTGATGAAAAATGGTGATGATGATGATGATGAAAAGTAGCCTGTGCCATTCTCTGGCTTTTGAACTATACCCATGCAAAAAAACAGGTCGATCCGTTGTTTCGTTGCAGCGTGAAAGAGGAACAAACATCCATACATCCATACATACAAACTTTCGCGTTTATAATATTAGTAGGATGTCTGTCTAACCTACCGCGGCTACCGCCCGCTATTTATTCCTCACTCACGCATACGAAGTCGAGGGCATCAGCTAGTTATATAAATAAGATTTTCGAAGTAGATGTAGACGTAGTATCTTTGAAATACTTTAATATAAGATTAAAAGCGACTCAATATCTCGAACTGGCATTTGACATTTCCCTCTGATGTCTTTATAACTCGCCAGCAGGAAGACGACATCAAATTAATTTTCTTGGACTTTTTACAGATTTTTCAATTAGGGTTAGGTACGTCATGCTGCTGTGGAGGCGACCGATCGAGTGGCTGATTGATGTGGCAAGGGAAGTAATCATTTATAGACAAGTATTTAAATTAAAAATAAAAGCACGACCAATTCGAAAATGAGCTGATAACGTTTAAATCGCTGGACAGAATTTGGTCAAACATAGCTGACCTCCACAATGAAACGTTCTTTCAAATAAAAAGAGACATTCAAAACGATCCAGCCGCTTTAGGTAATACATTTTCTTTTAACAAAACCTACTCCAAAAACCACTCAACACATTGTGCGACTACAAAGAACAAAATAATATTTATACACGGATTTTGAAGTCCGATAAAACTATATAACTGAGGGTCGATAAAACATCGACACTATCGCTAACCGCGTCAGTTCTAGACATATCTACAATGTAAAGTGGTTATACACATTACACAAGTCACGTAGACGTAGAAACTTGTAGCAAACTTGCAACAATCTTTGTATGGTTTATCGCAATTGTCCACCCTACTATGTTACAAATCACATCCATACTATATCAACAGGTAGATCATCAGTGCAAGTACGAGATTTTATCGATCGAAAAATGAAATATTTATCATGGACAGCTTCGGTTTTGTCTAATTATCATGTATAAATATATTCATCAGCAAAAACGTTCAACGATGAACGTTCACAGACTCAAAAAAAAAAATTCAACGTTACATTTTAAAAAAATATGTAATATAAAAAAATAGTCATAATTTTTAAGCTCTAAAAGTAATAAGATTTACAAAACAATTTTATCGATGTTTAATGTCTAATTAATCGATTAATAAAATAGCGTAGATAAACTTGCTCTGTTGTTTCGATTAAACAGACTATGGATAAAACATCGATATTCTCGTCGTCTCGTCGGTGCTCGAGATGTCTCCTCAGTGAGAAGTAAGGCTGCGCTACCCGAGCCACGTTACACTTCAAGTCAATGACTCTCGGCACTCTAGCTCCCGGAACACAACTTTTTTTATCTGTGTTATCTTTCGAGCAAAACGTTCTTGATTAGCCACTCGCGTGGTCATTTAAGGTCATTTTACAATTATTAAAATGCCAAAATTCATACTTCACGTTAATATTATAAATGCGAAAGTATGTGTAAGCATAGCATATATTATAATATGCTTGAAGTCATAGTACGTATGACACAAGCATGAACAAACTAGATTTATTTTAAATCTGATGAAATTGATTTAGACGTTTACTTAATAAAACCGGCCAAGTACGAGTCGGGCTCGCGCACTGAGGGTTTCTCACCACCACATAACTTGTTAGCTACTAAAGTACAAAAAAATAGTGCCAAAAGACAACATCCCATCAACGCCCAGGCGGTGGTCACCCATCGAAGTACCAGCCACGCCCGACGTTGCTTCACTTCGGTGATTGTACAAGAACCGGCGGTGAACAGAAATTTGTCACCGACTTGCACTTGGCCATTATTTATTATTTGTTGTTATACTCTACAGTGTGTACTATAATCATGCCAAGTTGGACGCTTGTACGTATTACCATTTTTTACATTAGAACTAATACAAAAATACGTTTGTTGTATATACCCACCCCCCTTTCGTTTTTACTTTTTTATTGTTTCTTAGGTAATAGAAAATGAAAATAGGTACAATACGTATTTTATCGTTATAGCTATTTATAAATTGAAATTTGGAGCCGTGCTTAAAATATTGTGCGCATATTTTGCCCGGATGCAATTTCGAGAGGATTATGATGAATACATTTGCATAGAATGGTAGGAGCATATGTGTGTGACAATATTAATTTGAAAAATTATACATATGTAACTCGTGATTTTTTATTGTGTGTTTATTTGTACTTCTTACACGTAACAACAGAGCAACGGATTGACGTATTATTTTACAAAGAAATAAGTAGTATAACAACATGACTTCTTTTTTTTTCAAAATATCTAATCAAATTTATTTGGCCATTTACACAAAAATTCATCCAAAATTATAACCATAAATAGGGATGTATTTTATCGTTATAGCTATTTATAAATTGAAATATGAGTCCGTGTTTGAATCCGTGCGCGTATTTTGCCCCGGATGCAATTTGGAAAGGATTATAATGGATTTGCATAAAATGGTAGAAATATTAATTTATACATATCATGCATAATATGTTTTTTTAGCAAATATTAATTCTCTTAGCGAACTTTTTTGTATTTTGTATTTCAATATATGAACGTTTTTACTCGACTGTTTACTAATGTTTTTGTTTTTCTAGTGTATGTATGACATATTTATTAAGTTTGTATTGAACCTTTAGTGCGCGAGCCTTACTAGCACTTGGCTGGGTTTATTTAATAATCGTCTCTAGCTAAAAAAAAACAGGGACCGAATATAAATCATTTGAATCCATTGTGGCAAAAACATTGTTGTTTTGTAGCTGAACTGGCTTGGCACTTCAAAGTATTTTGGATCATAAAATAGTTAATTTAAGGCACACATTAACATCATTGCTACTTTGTTATTTTATATGCACCGTTAACTAACAAGTCAGTATGTATCAGGTACTAACTACTGCTTATAACTGCAATAAAAAAGTTTTCCTATTCAAGGCAGTAATAAAGGTTTTAAGCTTGTGTAATACATTACAGGCCTAAACAGGCTTGATGCCTTTAGTGAAAATCACCCTGCAGACAGCTTTGCCGCCCTTTTTTGCATGAACTAAGTAGTAGTTGGTCTATTGACATTGCTGCAAGTTTCTTAGTGTGTAAGAAACATGACTAACTGTACCATACTTAATTTATTAGCCAAAGCCATATAATTGTGGTCACATACATAGTTCATAAAATTGGTGGATATAGAAAAATTCGAACGAACGAAGCTCTATGTTTTATTTCTTCATATTTTCTAGTGCATATACTGCAGCTGCCGGCAACAGAAGCATATATGAACAACCATGGAAATATGGTCCGAGACGAACCGAGCCAAGCATACGTGAGGCCATAAATTCTCAGTTGCGGCCAAGGCAATTCAAACTAGTATACTTATGTAGAAAAATGTATTTAAAAATATCTGTTTATTTGGTCGAAGGAAAATATAGTTGTTGAATGTATATTTTTATTTACGCGCCAATATGTTCTCCTGTTCAGTTTTTTACTTTAAATAGTTTTAAACAATTAATTTTAAACAATTTTCTTTGATAAGTTACCTCTTTGGTTGCCAGGTTTCGGTGTAAAAAGTTTATTTTAAACAACTTTTTTTTTTTTTAAATGATGGGACAGGTATAATTTTTCATAGTAATTTATTCATCCTGCTAAACATGACAGATATGGATTTTTATACCAACTTTCTCAGCCGCTGCTTACGTGTATTGGACCAGTACTGCAATTTCGATTTATCTCAAAGAAGAATATCAAAATAATGAACATATTTGTATTCAGAAGTGCAATCTTATAAAAGGCCATCAGTGCCTTTGATTATTGATCAAAGATCAGTACTTACAAACGTCCACGCATTTGAAAACGATCTTGCTGAGCTTGCATTTTTATGTAGTGATATTATCACTACATAAAAATGCAAGCAAAATGTGTAGGACGGGTAATTAGAAGGATACCTGCAACATATTCTTTTATAAAAGTTATATGATTATTTACGGTATATTTACCGTGGTAAGGTTGTGGAATGAGCTCCCGATATTTCGGCGCAGTTACATGCACCATGTTCACGGGAAGACTGAAGAATAACAGTACAACCGTAAACAACCGTGATAGTTTAAAACAGTATTTTATATTCTTTTATTTTATGCTACCATTGTATTATAAAGTCTGATTAGTTATTTTTGCGACGACTATTTGTATACATTTACAATTGGTTCATGGAAGTGACACAGTAAATATATAGCTCGAGCAACCATCTTGCTTGCATCAGCTTGTTTGCCACCTATGGCATAAAAAAACACCCGAATTGAGCACCCCTTGCCTTGCCCGCTACGATACTTCACGAGCTGAGTACTCTGAGGCTCTGAGCATACGCTCAGAGCGATAGTCACGCGTGTCGAGTAGCGTATAAAATAATAAAAATTTCCTTAAAACCCAATCATAGCAACCCTATCTGACCATGACCGACAGTAGGCATTGAATTCAAGGACATGTCCGAGACAAACTACTACTTTAGCTTATTAAATCTACCGTGGAAATGATGCGACGTCATACATTGTTATGAGAATAAAATGTCTTAAAACCTATACATCAGCTGAAAAAATACCAAAGATTGTAAAACAAGTATAAATAGTTTCACGTGAGTAATTCCCGTGTAATATAAATAAAATGTGTGAAAACCACGTCAGTTTCAATAATAACTATAAATATAATTTTTTAATCCCTGATAAAAGAGCTGATAACCATCAAACGGCTGGACAGATTTTCTTGAATCATAACTAAGAACGCTCTCAATCAAGTCATCTTTCAAAGAAAAAACTAAATCAAAATAGGTTCAGCCGTTTGGGAGCTACAATGCCACAGACAAACACACAGACACACACTTTAAACTTATGACACTCCTCATTTTGCGTTGGGGGTTAATACAATAAACGATATAAATAAATACATTATAGAACGCCTTGGAAAATAAAACTTTAACGACAAGACTCCGGGCTCTTAACAACAAGAACGGAGCAGAGTTAAAGTAAATAAGTGGCAACCCATTTTATTTACAAGATATTCCCATCGGGATTCCATCCACCGACTTGGACAAAGTTTTCCCTTCGACTGGCTTTTGTTCATCACGACTGCGCTTAATTAACTACTCCTAGCTCAATATCATCTAAATAATTCTTTAATTACATTTTGCGCAATATTAGGTATAAACTTTTTAGGTATATACTTTACTAGCGACCCGCCCGCCCGGCTTCGCACGGGTGTAATTTATGTGTGAAGCCTGGGCGGGTCGCTAGTTATATATATAAACCTTCCTTGAAAATGTATCTAACTGATGGTGAAAACCGCATCACAATCCGTTGCGTGGTTTAGGTGTTAGCGGCCATACAGACATACAGACAGACAGACAGTCGCGGAAAGCGACTTTAATTTATACTAGACTAGAAGAGAAGAGAAGAGAAGAGAAGAGAAGAAGAGATAGAGAATTTTTTTTATTGAGATAGACTTTAATATTCATGCCGCTATTAACAAACATTTTATTAGCAAAACTATTTTTTTTAATTCACTTATACACGCACAGTCTAAACCCCTGAGTCTAAAAGCATTAAATGTTGTACATGACTGTATTGGTTTTATAACCAAGGTAGGCTTAGCAAGGAATTATTTTGGAAAATTATGTATATCGGCGAGGCCGAAGGCCGTACCTTACGCGCGCGCATATATAATTTGGCTGTCACAATTGGCTGACGAGAAAAATATATGAGATTTCCAAAAACTATGTTTGGTCAAGCTCTTAAGGTATAATTTAGAACAAGCAACTTCAGTATAGCTGCGAGTAAAATGTGAGAAATTTGGTAGGTATGCAACATAGCCTAAAATTACGAGTGATACCCCAAGCTACCTAAATAACGAGGCCCACACAAAAGGGTCGCATGGTAATGAACCACCCAGAGTTATTGGGTTTATTACACGGCCTTCGTAACGATGAAATTGCATTTGCGTTTACCTTTTACACGTGGAAAATATTCTGGGGTCACAATAGTGCGTAACAAACTTGTGTAGTCGTGCCTTTATTGATTTTCGGAGGTGAATAAAAACGAAAAGGACGGCTTATATTGTGGTATGCAGAGTAAGTGCTTTGTTCTCAACCAACAAACTAGCCAACAGTGTTCTACTGTTTATCCTTTTTTCCTGTTTTAGAAGCTTTTATTTAACTTGCTATGTTTGTATGTTAGTTTGTTTGTTTAGGTCAATTCTTGCAAGCTGAATTAGAACCACTTCCTCCTAACCGATTTCGCTGAAAATTTGCATACACCTTTAGTTCTGGTGACAATACAATATGCAATATTTTTAATAATAATGTTATATAAAAATATTAATATTTTTTAAATTAAAAAATAAAAATACATAATTACTTATAATCCTACTAATGTTATAAACGCGAAAGTTTGTATGTATGGATGTTTGTTCCTCTTTCACGCTGCAACAGAACAACGGATCGACCTGATTTTTTGCATAAGTATAGTTCAAGAGCCAGAGTATGACATGGGCTACTTTTCATCATCATCATCACCAATTTTCATCACTACGCGGGAGAAACCGCGGGGCGCAACTAGTAATTAATATATTAATTGCCTCCACCTCAAGGCGGCGGATGGTTTATATTTTTTGTGAACCCAGTTTTAAATATGGGTATCAAATGAAAGGGCTTGAAGAGTAGAAAACGATAAAGTGATTTCACACTTAATTCAATATGGCCGCCGCTCCAAGATGGCGGATTACATTTTCTTTGCTATAGCTAAAAGCTTGTTTTTTTACGATAAAATATTTTTTTTGTCGCCAAAGTGGTCTTATTTAAATATGAAGAAAATATTTCACATCTAAGGATAGAACATTAGGGAGTAAAACCCGTTTATTGAACTTCACGTGAAATTGGTTTGTACATATTTTTTTTTTACTTTTGGAAGAAAGTTTCGTGTGTTTTCTTTATGTCAAATTTCATGAAGACCGGTTAAATAATAAAAAAAACTGAAATAAAAAGAACTGTTCTATCTTATGTCAGAGTCATGGTTTTAACACCGCACTAACCACCACCAGAAAGCTCATCACCAGCTCAAGAATTTGTGGGAATCGCACACTGTGTGATTCACATAAATAAATAAGCTATAACTAGGGGTTCGTCAAACTGTGACTGCTTACCATTAGGTAGCCCGCCTGCTTGTTTGCTATCCACGGCATTAAAAATACCGCTCGCCCATCTTATAGTTTGAAGGACTCACGCTTTTAGCAACAATCTATTAATCTAATAGTATAAATAATCTAATAAAAGTCAACGCAAACGAAAGGCTTTTAGTCTCGTGAGCCTTCAAAAGTCTTCGGAAGTCGGTGAGTGGCTCGATGCCAAAAGTTCACGAGACTTAGGCTAACTGCCGTTGCACCATAAAATTTTATGAGTTCTATTTTGAGATACGCATAAATCTCCCGCACAAAAAGTCTGTCGTTTGCATTTTTTATAAAAGTATGTTAAAGAACTCACCTATCGTCGTGAGCGCCAACGTGCACCAATAATAACTTTGTAAATAATGTTTCACCACATCAGCCGTTTCAGTGTCATGATACACCCAGTTTTTACTACCGAACCCATTGTTTTTATATATAATATGGTACAAGCACCCATTCCAATGGAATATCACTAACAAATAATGTATTAAACTTGTCGATCTAAACAGGTTTGGATAGTTCGTGTGGCGCTCCGTGCGGTCCATGAACGCCCAGAAGCGGTAAATCTTGACGAGGCGGAACGATCTCAGGATGGAGTTGAAGCCGATGGAGAGGTAGAGGAAGTCCAGCGGCAGGAGACAGAGGCAGTCAATGTAGAAAGTGGTGGAGTTCATGTAATGCGCGCGGAGTTTGCCCGCGTCCGTCTGAAGTACCCCATCCTCTAGGTATCCTGTTCTGAAGTGGAACAGGATGTCCGCCAAGTACAAGAAATCGGAGAAGTAGTCCAAACAGAACCACACTATTAACGTCTCGCCTGAAACAATGATAAAACAACTGTTAGGATAGATATAACTGTTTGGTGGCTGGGGTATAAGGAGGTGACAGCGTAGGGAATTTATATTATTTTTAGACATATTATTTTATTTTTAATGAAGTCTGATTATTTATAATTTTAACTGGGGTCATAATTTTGTCTAATCATCATCTTTGACCATATTATCGTTTACCACGCGAGTTGGTGTTCAAAGGCGGACTTATTCGCGTTTTACAAAAATTGCGGAAAACCAAACAATGATTATACATCGAAATAAAAATGATCAGACTTCATAAAAGACAAATATTACTAAAAAATGCTCTAAATTAACGGAACTGTCAAACTACCAAACACCACAATTAGGATATATTTTATGTGAGCTCTATAATCTGATGATATAAAGGTACGTGCACATATAGTAACGTCGCCAGCACATTACCGGCACGTTAGAGGCCATCCTACCGAAAGATGTCTCGCAGACGCTACAGTCATATTGTGACGGAATATTGTTAACCCCTACTGTTTTAGACTCTGACTAAATACTGACTAAAATTGGTTTAAAGAATTCAATATTTAAAAAAAAACAACTACCCAAAAATTCAATTTAAATCATTTTAGAATGAATACGTTTTCTTTACAGTAAAAAAATATATACATAGAACAGTAAATTATAGACATCGAACTAATAATAGTTCCACTTATTATCGTGGGAATTTTTTCTAGAGACAGACTCTAAGATGTGTAAAGTTGCTGCGAACTGCGACAGCAGGATACGTCAACTCGGTGACGCACCAGTGGCGTGACTGTGTGTGTCTATATAATTTTATCTTCACCATCAGTCTTTGATAACCCACTGCTGCACATAAACCTCTCTTTAAATATGCCATTCACCTCGATCCCTTGACAATCCCCTCCATTCACATCCACGTATCAAATTAAATAACTACTATTTTTTATTTTAATTAAAAAAAAACTATCCCTAACACTAAAAAAAACCGTGTCCAATACGAACCTAAAGGTGGAAATACAATTACGCTCCAAGTAGTAAAACTCATTGAACCCGTACAGTCGTAATGAAAAAGCAGGAAACGAAAAAGAAAAGTATAGGAAAGCCAGTCAGGGAAACACTGAAAACGTTACCTTTCATACTATTACATCGTCTGGGAAATTTAACCCAGAAAAGCTATTTAGGTGTAATTTAATTCTACTAGAGGAAGTTGGGTGAAACTATGCGCAGAGTCGGTGCAGCGCCGATCGCCGCTAATCTGAGCTGGTATCTAAATGGAGACGTCTTTTGCATAAGCCCCGCTGTCGAAATTGGATTTTTATCCCCTTAAGCATACCGATGTCAAGAGCTAGGAAAAACATGAATACTTTTTTTCTCCGAATGTATTTTAAAGCCAGAAAAGTTTATGTATGAGTATTTACCTAAACTTTAAAATGTTTTGGTTTTTGTTCAAAACAAATTGAAAGTACATTTATTTTAATTGTTATCGACTTTCATTGTGGTTAATTCAAAATTTGACAAATATGTCACTAGTCGTTGCCATTCAGCGTGGTAATGCTGCCAGCATGCTATGCTATGGGTATGCTGAAACTGGTAATGAATTGGCTTAAGCATTAGGATCACATTTGGATTGTCTTTAGTTCCTCAACGGTTTATGGGTAATCAAAGTTATTTTTTATAAAAAAGGCCAGGTAGTTACTTATTTAGTACTAAACTTGTAAGCTTGTATTTTTTTAAATAAAAAAGGCTCTTGCCCGCTAAAAAAAATATTAGCTGTTGCCCGCAATTTTATACGCTTACACTTTCATATAAACTTTCAACATGCATTTGTAAAATATTTTCTTAGCGGACCTATATACCCCGTAAGGAATTTTACAAACAATATTATGATGGTTGTATTTTTATTGAATATTAGACAATTGAGATAGTCACCACGCCTGATAGCTTAACAAAATGGAAGTAACTAAAGAAATACTTTTTAATTTTTTTGCCGTTACTGTGAAAAGTTGGCGGTTAGCATTATCAGTTGTAGGTATATACCCAACAATGCTCACTGTGCGATTCCCAACAAATAAGAATTCCTTAGGCCGAATGAAACTACAAAAGTCCTTGGGAATGATAACAGTAGAACAACGTCTTCAACATGTGCATAATAACGGCGGCAGTGTGTTTCCAGCGCCACCTAGTTCGGTTTCTTGTATCTTTTTAATCATAATACCGACCGACACTCACCATTAATTTCCTGGAAGGCAAACCTGTAGACTATGACCCAGAGGTTGTAGAGGAAGGCGAGGGAGACAACCATAGACCAGTAGTAGCACAACCGGCCTGCGGGGTCGAACACGAAGGACCAGTGCGGGCCCGCGCGCAGCCGCCCGCTCGTGTACGTGGACCGCCGGCGCAGGGCTCTGCTACCACTGCAATAACATAAACATACTTATTCTAAAGCCGCAAAGTCAAAGAAGTAAGACATAACAGGCCTGTCTCACTATCGCAGTAAGAGAGGCCTCCTAATCCTATGACTGAACCCACTTTGCATGGTGCATTTACATCTAACCTACAAGTGCCTACCTATGACCTAACCCTACGAGTGAATAGGTCTCTTCTAGGCAAGCGTGCTCCAACGTAGACCGCATCATCGCTTAACATCAGGCGTGATGGTGGTCAAACGCAAGCCTATTTATAATATAAAAAAGAGAGAGCAATATATCATCATCATCATCAGCCAGATAACGTCCGCTGAACGCTGATAGGCAGTTCCTTAGAACTCCACACTCAACGACAGCCTGCCAGCTGCATCCACTGGATGCCAGCGACTCTCACGATGTCGTCGGTCCATCTAGTGGGAGGCGTATCTACGCTGCTTTTTCCGGTTCGTGGTCTCCATTCAAGAACCATTCTTCCCCATCGGTTATCGGTTCTTTGAGCGATGTGACCTGCCCATTGCCACGTAGAGCGACTAAAAGCATATAAGTTCTCGTGCGCAGCCTCTTATACCAAATTTGACGGTTTTAAATCAATTTTATTCAGTTAAATTACAATATTTGAGCTGGAAAAAAATACATGTTACAGATACATCTGTGTTTGAGTTTATGATTTGGTTCAAAACACGATGGAATAAACTTTCCTCGATCAAAAAAAAATCGGAAACAAAGTCCACTTAGTTTATTTTTTTCATTTTATGCTCTAATGAAAGCTCGTAACAACCTGGAAATTGCATGTACTGAAAGGCAATTTTATTCAACATTCTTTTATTTGGATAGATTTTTGATAGATAATAGTGTCGTCTTTTAGTGAAATTAAAAGCGTAAAAATGACGCGAGAATTTTGGAGCGCCGCGTTCAGTGCCGCGCCAGGTGTCATCGAGGTCGGACCTATGCTCGTTTTTGTCGTTGCACTCCCCCCGCGGGCGTCCTGAATCTAGCATGGCATCGTTATAACTTGGCGGGGGTGGAGGGAGCGTTTTGTTGCCTACGCGACTCGGAGAGAACGTAAGTAAGACTACGCAAAACATGCGCCGCGCCACGCATGATGTTGGGTGTCATTCCGCTAGATGACCCTATCAAAGGCTTTTATAGGCTTCTTGTATATTATGCATAAACGCTCGAATATAATTAGCTAATCATGGTTGCATAAGACGGTAATTATAATATAACAATGACACTTATGATGATCGGGAGCAATAACCGGGCTATAGGTATTTGGCTCATTACCGCTAATCAAACTTGTAATATTATTTAGACACATCTGATTAGATTCGCTATTGGGCATCAATTACAAGAGAAACTGACGTCACCTAATTAATGTAACATTTGGACAATACATATCATGGTACGACATTTATCACAAAAGGCATTGTTCGATAGCCCACAGGCATGCAGGTATTGTATATCAATACGCCCTGGATTTTATCGGTGATGTTGCGCAAAATGAACATAGTTTATCACTTTGTATAATGGCATGACTTTGTACCGAAAACGTGGTTTGAAAAAGCAAAAAAGAGTAGTTACATAAATAATAGTATTTTTTAAATTATTATTATTAAATATTAGGCTTGCGTTTGACCGCCAACTCGTCTGATGTTAAGCGGTGACGCGATCTACTATGGAGCACGCTTGCCTAAAAAATTTAACGCAGGGGGCGTTATTAGACATTATTTCGATCATTTTGTGATCATAACCAATAAACACTTCAAGACGTTCTACCTTAATATAATTAACCTTTTCGTAAAATGATTTGAATGGTGAATGTTTTATTTTTCATAGGTTTATTTTAGGCTAAATCATTAAACGTATAATATGTTATGTCAGGATGATACATCTTTGAAATTTAGCAAAGTCCACCGAACTTATTTCGTCCAAAAAAATATTGTTCTATAAACCCTAATTTCTGAACTATAAATGTGACCACAATTATGTATTAAGGCTATAGCTACGGAACCATACCATATGCTTATTTGTTTCGATACATTTTTTTTTGCCAGTTATTCTATGATTGACAAGCTAGGCTTTTGACCACAGCTCACCCAATATTCAGTGGCGGTGTGGTTGAAGATGGTAAACATCCTAAACGCCTCAACCTCAAACTTGATAAATTATATGTCGATAGATTCGTAGTTCGTAGTCGTAGTTTCAAGAGTATACTATTCTGATGTTCGGGACAAAAATAAAATTTCCCAGTTTTTAATAAAAAAACTAAGATAGAAAAATAACAAGGAAACTTGTTTCTACACTCAAGAAAACATGATAACAAAATATTGTACGTACACATTTACGTTCTAAAGTACTGTCGTTAATAATAGAAGAAAGCACTTTAGAATATCGATGCTCTAATCCGAAATAGGGTTGTATTGAAATACAGCCCCTACTTACTAATGCAAACTTGCACATGCTTACGAATCTACATGTGAATTCAATACCGGCTGACCGACACCGCAATATCTACATATTACACAATTCAATGCAGCTATCAGTGGCTGATTCGTTTACACAAGGGTACATCGCATGCTAAACTTGCCTTCCACACAAACATCAGGGAACACACCCCGTAAGGGATAACGCACATGTTAAGATTTCATGGTAGAAAGCTATTAAGTAGATCCTTCAATTGGCTTTTGGGGAAACGATTAAAGGCTTTGGTAGACCCTTGTTCGGTAAAAAAATAACAGGTATGTTAGGGATAATAGTCAGCGCCGCCACTGAGGTAGAGCGAGAGGAGCTGTCATTCTCAGAAGTCAAGTTTTTTTTTGTTTAATTTAGAATGGCTGTCAAGGCATTTTTGTAAGAGTTGTAGACAGTTGCACCCATATAAACGAAACGTCAGTCATTCGAAATCAGTTAGCAAACTGTGATGCGGAGTTCGACGTGTTGATATAAATAAGAATGTTCAATCAAGATTCAGTCATATGCCTGGTAACATATTTTACTGCTCATTTCCGTTCTATTTACTTCTCTTTTCTGTGGTCGTTCAAGGCACCAGATAGCAAGACGCACCAAAATGCCAAAAACAAAAAAAAATTACCCTCGCGTCTAAGGAATGGGCCACGAAGCACATTTGCATTGTTTGTAAACATGCATACATTTTTGATGTAAAAATAGTTTACATTCTGGATTAGTACATGAGCTACTTTTTATTCCGGAAAATTATCAATTCCTATACGATAGTTTTTAAAAATCAAACACGCCGTAAGGCAATCTCACTCTACCCTCGATCAAAGGCTAGGGCCGGTGTTGATCATAGTCTACGACAAAAAATATAAACTTATCCGCCTTGATTGGCGTTTTTCATCAGAAGATTAGCGTTTTTGCGTTCGCATTGACACTGTTAACTGCACAATACTTAATTCTGAAAATAGCTGAATCACGCGACTGAAATTGAAAGTGTGTTTTGGCTTTAAGTGAAGCCTCGTGTTTGCATTAGTTGATTGTTTGCTAACTGATTGACTCAGGTAACCGTAGGCGTCTGCATGTAATTCCGACACGAGAATAATTGAATATCGCGTTTACCAACCTGGGTCTACCGCAAGGATATTGATGCTGGTTGGAACAGTGTTCTAAGTTCTACCCAGTTATACTTCGAACGAGAATTAATCAAAATCAAAATTATTTATCCGAGAAATGTACTTCCTTGTTGTTACTGGCCCTAACTGTCAAACTGGGCGTTGAAAACCCGTGTATTTTTTTATTGTTTGATTAACACATGGTTCAAATACGGTTTACAATAAATATAGCACAAAATAACCACGGAAGGTTTGTCTTGACACTCATAGTCACCCTACGCTGACAAAAATAATAAAATAAAAATTATTTATCAGAACATGTACATACCAAGTAAATCTATTAAAAAAAATTACCCACATTATATTGTGCGGGTGATGACTGAGTAGGAAGTATAATTATTTCTCAGTCAGCCGTTATTAGTGCGTGAAAATATATTTTTTAAGTCCATATTATAATTTTCTGTATGAATTTTTGTATTTTTATCTAACAATAGTTTTAAGTTTTGTTTGTACTAACCCAATGGATTTTTAGCTGTCCTAAATAAAATATTTGAACTTTATTTATTCTTTAACGTTTCATCAAAGGTAAATCACAGTAAGGTGCTACAACAGAATCGATGCCATTGTCTACTTTGGTATATGTATCATACTTCGTAAATGTTTATATTTAAAATTTAATTATTTTAAGTATTTCAGTGAAGTATATCGGCTTCATTGCTACTGTCTTACATTCAAAAACCTAGCGAAAGTGTTTAGAATTTGTGGTTTTAATTCAGCTTTTTACAATTTTATTGCACCTTGGCAAATAAATACTTGGACCGAATTTAGTGTTGACTTCTTTAACAAGAGAATTGTGATCTTACGTACTGTCAAAGTTACCGATACTACAATACCGAGGATGTGTATCCAATTTACTGGTCGGAAATTCAGGATATTCAAAGCGGCCGCCTCAGGATTGCGGTGGCAACAATGCCAGATTCATTATCTTAGACTGACGTGGATTGAACATCTCAAACAATTGATTCACTTGCTAAACCTACCTTGAAGTTTGGGGGGGTAATTGTTTGCGTGGATTAACCGTAATTAAACGTCAACTGCGTTTGATTATCCTTCTGAAGATGTTGACAAATAATCAAGTTAAATATTATGTTTTAGCCACAAAAATATTTAATTTTCTGCTAACAATCCCAAAGAAACGAAAGATTTTTGTGATATTATTGGTTATTTTGTAAACAAACAACAAAAACTGCTCTTTTATTATAGTGCTTGGGCCTTACGGCTTCCTCTTCCGTGGGTTCGAAAAAGCGCGCAGTGCGGAAAATCATGCGAACGTGAACTTCAACGCGCCGAGATACGATTTTCGGTCACAAACTTTTCGCAATCACCGAAACGGAATCACTTAAAACAGGTAGCCGTAAGGCCCCTGAGTTATTCCATTATAACAATTTCCATTTAAACTTATTCATTGAAATATATTTATTTGTACGGTATAAAATTTTAAAACAAGCTTTGGACGATGTCCACTGGTCCGATATAGGAGAAAATGTCAGGAAGCTGTACACTTGATTAGATAGGCTTCCTATAGTAATTTGAAATTGGTCTGATGATGAAGCTAGAGCCAGGATTACGTTAATAGTCAACTGTTTCAATGATATCGCAACGAGTGTAGAGCACCCTTGGCACACTCTTGGTTACTCTTGCCGAGAGAGAACTATACATGATAAAAGCTAGTTTAAAAAAAAAACAATGTGTCAATTATAATAATACCGGATGACTTTTTTTACCGTGACGGAAAAATCAGGGTGTGACGGGTACAGAGTAGAAGCCTATAGTGTAGATTTTAATACAAATCGTAGAGGGAGAAAGTATACTGAATCTATGATACAAATACTAGCTGGTATCCGTAGCTTTGTACGCGTAGAGGATTTTTTTTCTTTTCTGTGGGATTTACTCTATTGCGCCTTTTACGCGCAGTTTTTTTTTGTCACGGTAAAAAGTTATAAGTCATATTCAAGAACGCAAAGATTTATTTTATTTATTTAAGAGGTACACAAAAGAGGATAATTTTCAACCACAGACTAGGTAAAGCTTTAACTTAAGCTAAACTAGCTGCTTTTTTTTCTGCTTTTTACTTTATATGAAATATATCTTACATATTCATCTTAGTAAACCCTTTCATTTAATACCCATATTAGGGGAGTGCAAAAAAGTAACTAATCCGCCATCTTTGGGAGTTCGTTATAATGGGTTAAGAATGATAGCACTTACCTAACCATGCATTTTCATTCAAACTAAACGTTTATTCAAAATTTCAGCTCAATCAGTTGGGGATAACTGGTCGAAAATTCAGATCCAAGAGTTGTCCACATATATACTAACAGGGCAAGTTAAACAAAAGCTTGTAAAAAGAAAAATGTCCAAAGCCAAAGTCCAAAAGTAAAGATCGTTTACTACATTTATACACTAGACATACCTAGGTACTTAGACTTATTTCAGATTCTCCACAATCTGGCAGCAGTGAGTTTGGTTCCAAGAAGCCAACTAGGCGTTTACTTGGAAACCGCAGTCAATAACTGAGGTGCCAATTAGCCGAGTTGGTCATCCCGGGAACCGAGAGGCACAGTGAAATAAATATTCTTTCGCCATTACAGGGTTATGCGGAAAGAGTGTACAAAGCTGAAAGGACTCTGTTATACTCATTAAAATGAATAAGTTTTACCAAGGGACCAAGCATGAAATCGCGAAAAAAAATAGCTGTTCCATAGAAAAGTCATTCACACAAAATGTATAAAGCAGCCGATTTTTTTCCCGATTTCTGGGTTGATCCCGTAGTAAAAGTTGTTCATTATGATGAGTATAACTTTTGGCTTAGATCCTTACCACCCTATACTGACTATACACCCTTACCGCGTAACCCGGTATAAGCCACAGAATACTTAGGTATACAGTGAGGCGTAAACGGTGGTACTAAGCTGAACTGATTTCATTGTCCTCATCATTATAAACAAATTTGACTATGGGTAATTCCGAGATATAATTATTATGGGGATATCTAGGCAACCCAAAGATTGAAAGGATTTACAGAAAACATTGAAGATGGATTTAAAATTATTTAAATAAAGAATATAGTTCATTTTCATGCTCCGTAAAAACCTCACGCAGTTTTACTGTTCCAAGCTATTTTGTTATATTATTCTCGTACGCACTTTCTATAGAATATATATACAATACTAACAACAACATTCATCAGCAAACTTGCCAGCCTATGAGCGTTAACTTGTGAACTACCGTCAATAACAGACGCGCCAATTAGTCGAGTTGGCCTCACGGGCAACCGAGGGGCAAAGTAAACGCAACATCGTTTCACCCGACACAATGATCCACACACATGATGCGCTAGCTTCACAGTTCGCAATACTCTTGTTAAAACTTTGTCCTATCTATATATTATTCAGTCGAGCTTTCCAGTCAAATGCGGATAACAACTTTAGCTAGGCTTTTCGGAGCACAAAGTGCTCCGCATAATTAAGTACAATAACGTACTTAATTAGTTATATTATATACTATAGATAGCAAAACGCAAATTTTTTATAAATAAACATAGTATGAAACAACTTTTTTTTTCACCTAAAATATTAAAAGACCCAACAATTACTATTAATAAAACTTTTGTCTGTTTTTCAGATATTTTCTAGTTGAAAATAATTATTATGAACTTTCTATCAAACTCTTTCATATGATAAAGTTTGCGTTGATCACGTAGATTTTTTGTGGCATAAAAAACCACATAATGCCATAATATATTTTTATTTTTATTTTATTTTATTCAAACCACATTTTTGCTTCGGTCGAATCATGTGTTAGATAAGATAGTACAGCTTAGTTCTCACTTTTCGAATATTTAATTATACTACTCCCGCGCGGGTAGGGTAAAAAATATTTTATTATTCCTACTTTTTTTAAAGAATGACTACGCTGTTGGCCTCATGTGGCCACGACAGCTTGACCAGGTGGTTGGCAAACGCAGATGGCTATAGGCCTAACTTGTTTTGGGACGACTAGCTCAAGGGCACCTCGGCTTAGGCCGTCGTCTTGAATGTGGAATCAGACTTGCCCTGGCACCCCAGACGGGGTTTGGCCCTAACATATTCTTGAAATAGTTGACTATTTGGAGATAATCTTATCAATCTTCTGACAGATCCTAAGAGTCTTCGATGCCGGTGGCGGGATCAGTGTGTGTGTACGGCTTTGTTTACTGGCGCCTATATAAAAACGGAATATTTCCTGTTGCATGGAGCAGTCGGATCTGACTCCCTACTTTACATGTCGCCATCTTATATATATGATGACGTCACCTACCTATTGACCATCTCTAAGCTTTGAGGAATCTTTTGACACCTCAATTATCAAAATCAGTGGAGGCGTTTAGGCTGAAGGTGGGAAGCAAAATATATACACACAATCCTCCAAGCTATGCGTTGTAAAGTAAAATTATAAATTTTCAAACTGTATCAAGGATAAAAGGGTCATTTATTCGCCGGAGGTTGTAGACAGCGTATTTTTTTTTTCCCAGTCGACCCCGTTTCATACGCATACATGCACACTTATATTATAATTACGATGAGTTAATTTCGAGTGAGTGAGTGTGTAAATTTCCAGTTCAGTGGCGTACTGCGGACTAATCTAGGCTTATAATAACGAGTCAATTTTAATCTCAAGTTCATCGAGAACTCAATAAAACCGTTATGCCTAAATGAAATTAAGAACCTAACACCATTTGAACAAATTAACCGATAATTTGAACTTCGAACGGATGTGTAGGAATCATAATTTGAATCCCCAGGATTGAAGGATCAGGGAGGTTACATACGTTTATTTAATTAGTACGGTTGTTGATTACTTTCGAGTGTTAAGGCGAGGTGAGTTCCAAAATTTGCAGGTCAATACGTGTTGACATCGATCGTAACGTCTCTCAGAGCGGTGGTTACGATAAAAACAATGCGCCCTGATTTTTGATGGATGGAAATTCATATAAAATTGCCGTTTGAACTTTCACGCAGTTTTACACACACGTTAAAAAAAGTATAACATTGGTCCATAGATTGTATTCAAACTTAGATAAAGAGGTGTCTTTGGATTATATTTCTACCAATCAAAGTAATTTCAAATTGTGCATCGAATTAACAATTTAAATAGATAATAATATGTCAAGGGGCCTGTATAGTGAGTGTATCTTTAATTTGACGAAGTAATATGGAAAAAAGTATTTTTTTTTTTGCTTATTACTATAAATTACTCCGTCAAGTTAAAAGATATCGATACAAAAAAATATGTTTCTAATGCTATAGTTAACAAAAGGTCTGGTTTGTCACTTTTAACAAATTCATACTCTGTGTTTTTTTATTTTCAATAATGTGAAAATACGCGAGCGAAAGAGATGCAGAGGGTATAACACTATACAGGGGCCTTACGGACAACAGCTATTGCGGCACCTAATCCGCTCAGTTGGAAAATCACGCCTAGACACGAAAACCTTATCGCGCCTACGTTTGCGGTCGCGTGATTTTCCAACTGAGCGGATTAGGTGCCGCAATAGCAGTTGCCCGTAAGACCCCAGGACACTTAATCCTAAATAAACATTAGTGGTCTAAAATTTAAATGCTGTTATATGCTATTTGTATACTTTTATGATAATGATAAATGACAAATGAATGAAAAAAACAAAAAAAAAAAAATACACTTAAAGTTGATTTTTTTTTTCTCAGATAAAAACTTTTTTTAATTAGACTCTTATTAGTTAGCGCCTTTCAGATATTAATTTAACAACTACGCTTGTTTGTTCTGCAGAAGTCAAAGGTCAGTACAATGTTTATTCACCAGAGACCAGAGGGAGCAGCTTTACATGTTTACTTCGATGAATATTTTTAGCTGCAACAGATGGAAACAACGTGATTTTTGCATTGAGGTAATTTAAGGGCCGGAGACTGACACAGAATGCTTTTTATTTCGGCAAAACGTACGGTTCCTGAGGGAATTTCAAAGCAGGACTAGCAGCATCTATTTTAGTTAAGTCAGTGTCGGTGCTGTTTTTGATTATAGTCAATGGCCCTAGCAGTGTACCAACTAAACCATCATGGTGATTTATTATATGGAGTCTTAAAAGGTCGGCAACGTATTTGTGATGACTCTGCAGGCCTTGCACATGAACGAATTGTCATTCCACCATTTTAATCCCGCGAGAAAAAGGCAAACGTATTCATATTCCAGCTGTCGCGTCTACGCGCGGATATAACCAATGGAAAGACAATTTATCCACGGCCTGCTGGTGTTACAGGTATCCATAGGCGTGACGATGACTGCTTACCATCACACAGCCCGTTTGTTTGTTTGCCATCTATTGCAAAATTTACGCTCAGGTACGTTTAACATTTTCAAAAACAAGCAAACACGAG
Organism: Agriopis marginaria; assembly: GCA_932305915.1. Classification (NCBI taxonomy): domain Eukaryota; kingdom Metazoa; phylum Arthropoda; class Insecta; order Lepidoptera; family Geometridae; genus Agriopis; species Agriopis marginaria. The sequence goes on from OW029918.1 coordinate 11,495,990, forward strand.
TTATTTCAAAACCTGCGATATTAGGATTGTCATCGTCAATCTCATTCGAATTAACATTAACATATTTAACATAACTACGACGATAGCCTAACCAATATTGCACGCACGAAAATAGCCAACCAGGAAACCACAGAACCAGGAATAGCTAATTCAGTATGAAACCACATAAAACGTCAATTATCATCATCACTTCATCAAAACTCGCGTGAGGATTAATTATAAATTATTATAACACCGGCTTGCACTCACGATTATGTTTTTATCGGTCGAGACGATCGACCGGTTTCGGAGCCATTAGAGCCCCTCAGGGAAACCGGTCGATCGCCTCGACCGATAAAAATATAATCGTGAGTGCAAGCTGGTGTTATAATAATTATCATCATCATTATCAGCCTATCATGTTTCCACTGCTGGGGCACAGGCTTTCTATCAGAGAGAGAGGATGGACCCTAATACACCATGGACATACTTGAACATGTCGGTTTCTTCACAATGTTTTCTTTTACCGTTTTTGAGCACTGGCATCGAAAACTGCATTTCATTTATTTAAGTACTACTGATGCAAGGCCGAGGATCGAATGCCAGAAGCATTCGATGATGGATGCTTTCAGATTTTAAAGTGCACATGCTATCGCTCGGCCACCACGCTCACAACACGCCAATGCCGTAAAGATGCTATAACACGGGAACCATGGTCACAAATGACACGGTAAACATGGTTAAAATAGTAAACAAATCAAAAGCACTTTCCGTTTGGCTACCACATTCTCTTGACAAACGCACACGTAATGCGCTAACTTTCTTCACTTTATTTTGAAAGTTTAAAACGAGTGCTTTACGCACCTCATCGCGTTAGCAAGCTTGACATTGCCAATTTCACGCAGAAAACGTAACGCGGCCGCGTAATTTAAGTAGTCATGGAGACTAAGGGCACAGAGTCCATTTTCCAATTTCATGTTCATGCATGACGTCACGCGTTTATGCCAAAGAATCTCATGTGAGATAATAGCCGCTGTTTGACAAAAGATATCTCAGAATGTTATTTAAAACCTTTTTTTTAACTTGCCATGTTAGTTAATATGTGCGAGTATGTGTGGGACAAATCTTGCAACTGAATTTTAGACCAGTTATCAAAATGACGTCATTAAAAATCCAATATGGCGGACACAATCCAGTATGACGGACTAGTTTTTTTTTTATGCGCCTCCATGATATGGGTATCAAATAAAAGGGTTTCCTGAGAAGAATACGAAAAGCCTGTTTTTAAAAAGATATTTATTTAATTTTAATTATATGCTTTGCTATGCCATCTGTCATGACCCTGAGTTTATCAGGTCTATATTGTTTGGTGTAATCTGATAAAACCATTGCTCAAATGTTAAAACTTCAACAATACTAAACTCAGTAAGTAGTCTCAGTCCCAACTAACCCGAGCCAAACTACAACATTATCATCGCCAACAATATTAACATTTTTATCTTCACAATGCGCCGCATTCATACGTTTCGGATATGAAGATACGAATTAACGTAGCCTAACCGCACCTTAACAATGAACAATAATATCGTTCTGGATAATAGGACGATAACACCGGGGCATTATTTTCATTATATCCATTATTGTATCGCACAATAGGGAGATATAATAAATGCTAAATGGCTGTCATTATTATCAGTTCAGCACAGGTAGGGGCATTATTAAAACACCTAATTTGAGCACGTAGGGGATTTCGCAGATCTAATTAGCTAGTGTGATGGGAGAACGTTTCGAGGCGAATTTAATTTAGTAGTGGGAGACCGAGGTGATTTGAAACAGCACAGATTTAACGGAAATCAAAACCCTTAGCGAGCTAGCAACATCGCAATTCAATTACTTCCCACCACCAGCGGGACCCTCAAATGGTATCCCTGACTCAAGAAGTGTAGTTGCGTCGCTCTGGCGTCACAAAAATCGTCAAAAGTAAGTTACAGACGTTTTTTTAACATACTTTTATTTTAATCATGCGTTTGTATTTTGATTTGAAGCTACGTAGCTTATTTAATTGTGTGTTACTTCTTAGATTCTGATTTCTTCTAAATTCTTCTAAACCACGCAACGGATTTTGATGCGGTTTTCGCCATCAGTTAGATACTTTTTCTCGGAAGGTTTATATATATATATATACTAGCGACCCGCCCCGGCTTCGCACGTAAATTATACCCGTGCGAAGCCGGGTGGGCGGGTCGCTAGTGAAATATATTAGTTTGATACCTGTCAGTAGTGTTGATGTGCGGAAGCGCGAGGTGGTTGTGCGAGAGGTGCGGCGCGGGCGTGGCGGGCGCGTGCGGCGTGTGCGGCGTGCTGCGCCATCCGCTCAGCAGCGGCGCCTCCCCGCTTGCACTCAGTAGTTTTAATCTGTGGAAATAATAAAATATAATACTTATTAAGAATTCCACAAGTTTTGGCGCCAATGTGAAAAAATATGTCACCTGATATTATTTTCCTAAATTTATGTATTTTCGATTGCGATTGGAGTCGCTGGCATCCAGTGGATGCAAAAGGCAGGCTGTCGTTCAGTGTGGAGGTTAAAGGGGGAGGCCTATGTTCAGCAGTGGACGTCTTCTGGCTGATGATGATGATGATGTATTTTCGATTGTTTATGTTTAGTAATTGTGGATTTTTATTTATTAAATGTTTGTGGATGTGTGGGATGTGATATATTGTTTACAACCTCTTGAAGCCTCTAGTAAAGTCTCCACTACTTAATGAGGCATATTTTATGTCAGTAAAATATGTAAGACATGGCCTTAATGGCTTTAGGCTACCCAGTAATGGGCGGAAAAAAATCTAAACTACATTAAAAAAAACATTTCGTTCTAAGCAAGTTTTAAGCGGAACAAAACAGATTTTTATGACTTTTATGCGCTAGACTCTAGAGCATGTAGAGCATAAGCAAGTTTGCTTCGGTCTCTAATAAAAATAATAGGGTATTATTAAAGACCCAGTCAAGTTTTGTCGAATAAAAAGAAATTTAAGCGCCTATTTTGGCGTTAGCCTGCCCGATAATGAACGATAAAAATTATATCAAATAGAACATTGTCAAACGGTGTTTTGATTTTGGCGCCAACATGGAAAAAGCGTGTGGCCTCATTGTGTTGTTTTCCTAAAGTTGTGTATTTTCGATTGTTAATGTATAGTAATAGTGGATTATTATTTATTAAGTGTTAGTGATTATGCTCGAGTGTAGGAATGTGACATAATGAGGTAAAATATGTATTTTCATGTTGTTTCCAAAACTCCATAGAAGCCTCTCGTCCTCGACTTAAATGTCCGGCTTCGACTTCGGCTCGGGCTGATAAAGATCTCGGCTAAAAATTCTTTGTACAATCTACTATTTAAACTTTCGCGATTTGAACACAGCGCTGTGATGGCCTGGACCTGCGCTACGCTGCACTTTCAGCCATCATCAACGCTGCCAGCAACGCACTCATAACAGACCGCGGCAGTAATGTACTATTTCACGCACAGTAAGAAACTTGCAGTGATACCAATGAACTAACTAATACACACGCAAAAAAGGGTGGAGCGGTTGTCTGCAGGGTGAGTTCAACTATAGACATCAAGCCTGATTCAGGTCTCGTGCGTTCTCACCCGCCGCGCCCCCTTACCATGTCTCCTTTGTTTGTGTGATCTGAGGTGTTCATCATGACAAAGACCAAAAATAAACCCTAAAAAACAACGAATGCTACAAATTCAACGTATAAACAATCCATTTCACATTCTTGATAGTTTGGTAACACAGGTAGTAAAAGTGCTAAGTTTATCGGTAATTTTAGGGTTACTTTATTTCTTTTCAGATAAACTGAAGTGTTTTGCTGTAATAAAACAGCTATGCCGCTTCTAATTTCTTTCCGTAAATGTTGTTATTAAATCTATTATTAGAACAGACTGAGCTTGATTAAATGGAACGCGGAGGCAGTTTTATTTGCGACGTGCGCGGGTCATATGACTTCTGATAGGTCATCATTACTGTTGTGAGCTAAAGTGTCGAATAACATCTTCACCTAAATCGAATAACAAAATAAATATCACACTCATATTAAATTATTATTGTTGAGTACTGCTACCACTTATTTGAAGGAGCTGCCAAGTGCCAGCTGGAAGGTTAAAATTCGGTAGACCGGCGTGCTATGAGGCTGAGTCGTGACAGCAAACTAGTCACCAAAAAAAAACAAAGCCTCGAGCACCGCCATAAAGAAGCTTGTCTGTCTATTTTCTACCGGATACATTACATTTGGTGTTGACAAAAGACAACATCCCATCAACGCCCAGGCGGTCACCCATCCTAGTACCGTCCGCGCCCGACGTTGCTTCACTTCGGTGATCTTACGAGAACCGGCGGTGAACATAAATTTGTCACCGACTTGCACTTGGCCATTATTTATTATTTAATGTTATACTTTCAAGTGTGTACTATAATCATGACTAGTTTGACGCTTTTACGTATTACCGTTTTTACATTAGAGCTAATACAAAAATACGTAACTTCGCTTAGTATCAAGCGAGTTGGCGGCCAAGCGCAAGCCTATTTATTATTTAAAAAAAAGTTTGAATTTTTATTATTTCTTAGTTAATCCGCCATAACATTACATATTTACGTAACAGTACTTATCTTTACTCCTCGGCTTGCAGCAATTCTTGCTGTTTGTTGGTAATCTCTAGTATTTCCGAATTTTCCTAAGCGGAATTTTCAATACTTACTTTTCATTTTGTCATTTCAATAAAAAATCTAAAGAAGTCACAAGGTCTGATAAAACCGTTCCGACTGAAACAGGAAAGAACTGATCAGCGAAGTTTTGCAGATATGAGTTTTTTTTACAGAGTAAGACGCTCGTTTAAAGCCCAATCGACTTAGAACGCGGATCGCCACCGGTAGAAATTGGTTTTTCCAATGTCACCTTGAGTGTGGGAAGTAAGGTTAATACACAGGTACTTGGGTGTTATAACCGTGCGATGAAATTCGCAGCGACTTAGATATATTTCGCTGAGAAAGCATAGATGTTGTGTCCTATAATACAACTGTTATATAATACAACTGTTATTTTTATTTAATAATTGGCTTGCGGTAGACCGCCAGTTTGTTTGCATTGTTATAACATCCTATGACAATAGACAATGTTGACTTGTTTATTTATTTTATTTATGTACAAAAACACATATTTATTAACCAACCAGTTCCAACTCAGCATAATGCTGGTTGCAATTGCGAACAACCAGCGCAGCTTCCGTTGGAACAGCCGGTGACGTCACTCACGGTTAACACACTGTACAGTACAAGAGAAATGAAATAAATAAATTATTTAAAAATAAAACTTTTTAATAACAAGCTTTTTCGTATTTTTCTCAATAAACCTTTCCGTTTGATGCCGATTTCATGATGTGAACATTTTGTCCGCCATCTTGGGGCGTCTGCCATATTGAATTTATCATCTAGGACAAATAAACGCGGTTACGTCGTTTCGTTTAGGAGTTCCTATGGCCTACCTATACCTTCTGTATCCATCATCAGACCAGCTCGAAGGTACCATAACATTGCATTGTCACCGAACTTACAAAACTATGCTAAATTTTAGCTGAATCGGTTGAAGATATCTGCTTAAAAATTGAGTTACAAGATTCAACCCAAACAAACATAGTAACTTTTATAATTTTCATGACCGAGGATTCAATGTCCTTTAGTCGTAATATTAGACATGTTTACATAGAATTAAAAGCGTCAAACAAGTCATAGTCACAGTCAGAGTCAAGCAAAGTAAGTCACGGTCAAGTCAAAATCATGCCCCTGTAAAGTGGTGAAGACTTTACTAGAGGCTCCTATGGAGTTTTGGAAACAACACGAAAAGACACGTTTCACCTCGTTATATCACTTTCTCACATAAACTAACATTTAAAAAAACTGAATAGTAAAATAATACATATAAATAAGTTATAAATAAATAATACGATGAATAATACTATTTATGAGAAGCTTTAGAAATAAAAAGACTATCAACAAACTAGTGATTTTGATGTTTTCTCTACAGATAAGCTCAAATTATCTATTTGTAAAAAAGCGGTAAAAAGTCATATTTTTTCTTCGATGGCAAATATTTATAATTAACTTAGTTGCAAAAAAAATATATTTATAGAGCATATAAGTCCGCCTATTCGTTTTAACTTTAAGTTGAATTCTTATGCAGTTATGTAATGCAATGACATACGAGTAAATTATGTCGGTGTTCATTAAATAAATAAAATAAAAATGATGGAGTAGATATAAGTGGACAAGTAATTTTCTTTGTCGTTAGATAGTTTAGTAAAATAATTTTCAGAGTTTCACAGCGCCACTTACCATCGAATTGGAAGCCAAACATAGATATTTTCCAACAAAAAAGTACTTAGGCTCAACGCCGACTGGAAGGACGAAACGGCTTCTGCTTCGGCTGATTTAACTAAAGTAAATTTTTTTTATCATTATCAGCCAGAAGACTTCCACTGCAGAACAAAAACTAACTATCAATAAAAAAAAACGATATTTACCTACAATACAGCTTTACAATGTTCAAGTATTGCTTACTGGCTTCTGACTGGCTTATCCATAGACAAGACTGTCGTAAAGTATTTCTATAGACAACAATCGTGCTGGTGTGGAAGGCGGGCATCCATAGAGTTGTCGAGCCGCAAAATTAGATATAAAGCGTTCAAAAATGCGATCGGTTCGATTGCGACGCCGAACGCTGCCAGCTCATATTCCAGGGCTGCCGAGTAACACTTTCTCAGATATTTATTGAATTTTAGAACAGCGATCAGTTTCTTTTACGGCCACGGTATTGCGGCAACGTTTGCTATACTATTGAACTAAAACTCATCTGCTTGGTTTTTTGATCTGTTGTAATACCAATCCCGGACTTTTATTATTAGAGTAGGGTCGGGATTATTAGGCTGGGTACATAACAGTGGATTTCTGATTTAATTTTCCGGGTTGTTGGTTAGAGCTGTAGTCCACTGATTTCCGGTAACTGAACCTCTGTATCTATCCCAATAATTTAATTCAATTACATAACTATTTTCCTGTTATTATAAGGAAAAGAAAAACAATTTTAGGAGGACTACAACCAGTACATTATCGTTCTGTTCTTGTTTAATTGGACTTACTAACGAAGACGGCCAATTTTGGGCCAAAACTTAACGGAACCGGTCGTGATTAGGCCGTAATAAGCGGCAACCCTATTAAAACGAAGCGTTGTAGGTGCCTAACCCACATAATCTCCTGTGGTTTAAGGGCGTTTAGCGAAAGACTAAAGCGAGGACACGATATTGACTTCATCCTGACTTTTAGCTTTAATTTTTTGCTTTCTACGTTGTTGAATAAAAGATTTTGGAAATATGATTTAGAGAAATTGTTCCTGCTGACACTATAGATAGCGACACAACCACAACTAACCAAAATACAGCTTGGCCTAAGCCCCCTTTTGGACTTTATCCAGTTGGGTTGAGTAACTATACAAACAGCGCCGTCTGGTGCAATATTTATATTTATTGTAAAATTTCAAACTGCGTTTTGGCGCCAACGTGAAATACATGTGGCATCATTGTAATTTTTTCCTAAACTTGTGTATTGTCACGTGTTAAAGTGTAATAGGTTTTTTTTTAATTCAATAGGTATTCTTGTTTTTCTTATTTTTATTTATTAATCGTTCGTGAACCTGCTGGAGTGTAGACAAGTGAATAATATGATGAAACATGTCTTTTCATGTGGCTACATAACTCCATAGAAGCCTCTAGTGGAAGACTCTACCACTTTATTGGGCATTACTTGGACTTGACCAGACTTACTTTGCTAGACTCTGACTATGATTTGTTTGACGGCATTTAGTAAAACTTGAAAATATTTTAATTTTGACACGGGCAAATGCACAATACTTGGGACGCCAAAATCTTTTGAGAGGATATCGGCGTCCCAAGTCTTGTTATTGGCATTTGCCAAAATGAAAAGAAATAATAAAACTGATCACTTTTATTCATTGAGTACACCATAGTAAGTACTTATACACACACAGGTTAAGTTCATATCAAATTCATTTATTTTTAGACATATTACATTAGTAGTACACAAAATAATGGATGAAAATGTAAATGTCTTTGTTTGGTTTGCATTTTGCACACCTATGCAACAGCTGACTGAATCATAAGCTTACATACATACAACATAATAAGTTTATTTGTAACTATGAGTGTATTTTATTCCCACTTAATTCCATAGCCCCAGAACTTTTACATACACTCATTTCTGAATTACCTTTAATTTAACACATAATATTAACGCGCGCTAAACCAAATATCACATCACATCATCAGCCATTACATGTCCACTGCTGAACAAGGCCTCCCTCTTAGGTGTTGCCATAATCCCCACGCTTGGCAGGCGGCTTGGAGATCGCAGTACATTAACCGTGTACTAACAGGATGCTGCTGCCCATTCTCCGGTGGTTCTGGTCGCAGTTTTAGGACATACCCGGGTCCAAACCAAATATAGACAAATCTATTTCACGGGTCACCAAGAGACCAGCCTAGCCGAGTTTAGGGCCCAATGTTAAGTCAATTATAACCTATGTTAGACACAATTGATAACTATGTATAACTACGATGTGATAATGTAAGCGTTTCAGAAATAATCTGTTGCCTGCGATTTCGTACGCGTAGGCGTTCATATAATTTTCAACCCCCTTTTGCCACCCTTAATCGCAAAATCCTTTCTTAGCGGATCTGTACACTCCATAGGAAATCTACGTACCAAATTTCAGCTTCGTAGGTCAAGTATAGTTTCGAGATTTCGTGATGAGTGAGTGAGTAGATGAATTTCGCTTTTATATATATATAGATTTACTACACCTAAAAAATAGGAGAGCGGGTAAAACCGCAAAGCGAAGCTATAGTTTGGATAGACTCCTCCTAAGAAAGAAGGCAATGTTTTTCGCGTGTGTGTGTATATATCCATGTTTACGTAGAAGCATATTTATCTGTCTCTATATACCTACCTATATTGCCTCCTGTAGCCAGATTTTAAAGTGCGAGGTGTCGTTAGATTTGTCTTAATATCTGGAGTGTTAGTCTACATATTGTAGGCCCTTTTTTCTTTTTCTTAATAATATTACTTTACTATACGTTGTTTCATACAATTGTATCATTACCACCACGTAGTATATAATCTTCATAAAATCAACGTATTTTTTATTCACATTTAAGTTTTGTATTGTTTTCCCGTTATTTGATTTACCTTAAAACAATTTCATAAAGTTACGTGAGTCTTTTAGGTCTACTGTAGGCTCATCGAGCCAACACTCGTGATTAAAGCGACACTCAAGAAAAGGGCCCTCGTCCTGCCCAAACAACAGGCCGGCCCTCGAAGCACTCCTGGCGACGCTTAATGGCGACGTCGCGTTTAACCACCTCAAATAAATTATTTTTCCGCACACGTTTAGATAACCTTTTAATCGCCGCGCTTTCAGAGTGCCTAGTGCGATTTTTTTCAATTGTGTTTACTTATTTGATCGCGTTAACGTTAACTACAATATGAATAAAGTGCTATAAAGTAAGGGCAGTTCTATCTAGATGGCGCTAGATGACGCTGCTCTTATTTCATGCAAATTGTAGTTAACGATAACGCGATCGAGTAGGCGAGTAGGTAAACGCTAGTGAAAAAACTTGCACTGGGCACTCAGAACGAAACTTTACTAGTGACAAGTATGATGTGAATCGAGGCGGTCGACAAGGTTTTTTTATGGTTGATGTTAAATTAGTGATGGTGTGGTCGAAAATGGATAACACGCCTAGCTTGGAATGGGAACTGGCTCTCAAGTGATAATGCCGGAACATACCGTCGGGAGCTTAGCAACAGATTGCAACCTGACTTGAGGTTGTTAGCTAACCAACCGGACACTAGAAATTGATGTACCACCACGCAAGTAAGGTCTGGTTTCTTCAGGATATTTTCCTTTACTATTATCGCTACATTCCTATAGGTGAATATCATAACTAGCACGAGGCTTATTTCCAGCAGTGGGCTGTCAATGGTTGATGATGAAGTATAAAGTACAGGGGCCTTACGGCTACCTGTTTTAAGCGATTCTGTTTACGTGATGAGATAAGTTGCGCGACCGCAAACCGTATCTCAGAGCGTTAAGGTTCACCATCGCGTGATATTGCGAACTGCGCTGTTTCCGCGCTAATTCGAGCCCACGTTAAGAGTTAGCCGTAAGGCCCTCGGGTACCTTCATGAAATTCGTCTAGGAAAGGCAATTGACACATGATATAACAATTTGCCTTGGAAAATGCGAGGAAGCTGCAAAATCTCGGGCACGAAGCATTAGTTTCTCATATCCTCATTACTTTCATGTCGTATAGTTAAAAAAATGAGCCCTTAACCCGCCTAGCCAGCAAATGTTATGAGGCCAATATATCTTTTTTATAGCTCTATGGCTTGACAGATTCCAGTCTTGCTCGTTGGACAGGCAATTTTTGGTAAATGATTAGCATATCTTTAGTAGGGAAAGTTTATCGACTAAAGAGGGTAACTTGGTTTTGCTAGTGGAAGCATCTTCTAGTTGATGTTATATTTTGAATAATTACATTTTCGCATAATATCTTACTAATAAAATATTCGTGAAGGAGATAAGCACAATGTGGCGCCAACTAGAATATTGGAGATTAAAATTCTGGATGGCGCTGCAACACTATTTTAAACTTCACGGTTGTTCACAGCAGTTATATGATTATTTACGAGTTATTTAGCGGTTAGAGCTCCTGATATTTTGGAGCAGGAAGAATGGGTGGTCGGCTACAAGGTTCAAGTCGGCAAACTTAGGTGCAGACAAAACGGACCTCCTACCCTCATTTTTAGTCTTTTACTATGGCTATCACCGAAACTTGAACTATAGTCACTCACTGCATATAAGTATATAATTATTATGTAATTTGACATATCAATTTATTTTATAATTCTTTTTGATTGAGTAATTTCATCATCATCATCATCAGCCCGAAGACGTCCACTGCTGAACATAGGCCTCCCCCTTTAACATCCACACTGAACGACAGTCTGCATTTTGCATCCACTGGATGCCCGCAACTCTCACAATGTCGTCCGTCTATCTAGTGGGAGGCCTACCTACGCTGCGTCTTCCGGTTCGTCGTCTCCACTCCAGAACCTTTCTTCCCCATCGGTTATCGGTTCTTCGAGCGATGTGGCCTGCCCATTGCCACTTCAACTTGCAAATTTTAACAGCTATGTCGGTGACTCTGGTTCTTTGACGAATATCTACGTTTCGGTTTCTATCGCGCAAAGAAACTACGAGCATAGCTCTCTCCATTGCCCGCTGTGTGACTCTGAGTTTTTCCAAAAGGCCAACAGTTAAGGACAGGATTCAGTAATTTAATTTTGTAAATTTAGTTTTATTTTAGTTTGAGTGCTGTACCTATATTATAATCTACCAAACCAAATCTGGTAGCTTTCCAACAACACTTGGCAACACCAAGTACCTACCTAGTAATTTTATTGGAGTTTTGGCGCCAACGTGAAAAAAACATGTCGGTCCGTTTTATTATTTTCCTAAACTTGTGTATTTTCAAGTGTTAATGTGTAATAATGGTGGATTATTATTTATTAGTTTTTTTTGTTTGTTATTTATCTGTTTTATCTGTTAAGTGTTCGTGAATATGCTCGAGTATGGGAAGTGATATAGAGAGGAGAAACATGTATTTTAAAACTCCATAGAAGCCTCTTGTAAAGCCTCCACCACTTTACTGGGGCATGAGTTTGACTTGACCGTGACTTACTTTGCTTGGCTCTGACTATGACTTGTTTGACGCTATTTAAGACTATGTAAACTTGTTTAATATTACGACTAAACGACTTTGTATCCATGGTCATGAAAAAATATAACAGTATATATACGTACTCTTTATTTTCGGTGTTTTAGATTTTCCAATGCTGTTGTATATTTTAGTAATTGTGACCATTAAAAAGTCTTGTGTGTACTTGTATTGTACCTAATTGAAATAAATATTATTATACTGGCGCCATACCTGGGCCGTATCGTCATTTGTTTCAGTCTGTTTCTGTCTTCTCGCGACATAAAGTAGTCGTAGGATAGATTCTATTGTCCCGGAAGATAAGAGAAACCAAAAAATCTCGGCTAGAACAACTGGAGCAGCTACTACGTTGAATGAAATAAGAAAGAAAATTACCAGCGTTATCAAGAAAGCGCTTGTATTTCTTGCCGAACACCATCATATGAACTCAATCAAATAACTGGCAACGTGTTTATTGAACCGAAGGTGATCGGAACGAACCGCCCCGGGCTAACAAACGCCAATTACTGAGAACGCGTCGATGTAAAAATCCACGTGAATTTATATTTTGAAAAAATCTGTAACGAAGTTTTCCTTGCTCGACGGTGCTAAAAATTCTAGCGTTCAAGCTGTGAGCTAAAATGGGATTGCGAGTGAACGAGTAAATGTCAGGTTTCGAACCTGCGCAACGATCCGGGTCAACGTAAGTGAATTGTTTTTTTAGGCAAGCGTGGCAAGAATTATAGATAGGTACAAACTGTTAAGGCTCAACTGTATTTCCGCTTCATATTCGAATCAAGTACTTTATGTCAGAAGTACCATCTATCAGTAGTATTGATGGTACTTCTGACACACCTTAATGTCACTAATACCATTAATGGTACTAGCGACGCAGAACTGTATCCTTTATGTCAGAAGTACATCCTACATCGAGGTAATTCTGATACACCTTAACTTCACTAATACCATTAATGTAAACATTTATGTGATGAACATTTGTGTTTGTTCTATAGCTGGGTGTTAATATTTATTTAAGTATGTAAGAAGAAAAAAATATGTATGAATATCAGTCTCTGATATTACAAGCTTTGCTTAGTTTGGGGTCAGGTGACCGTGTGTGCAAAAATTTCCCGAAATGTTTTTAATGGCTTTTAGGGACGTAGTATCCTTTATGTCAGAAGTACCATTGATCAGTACAATTAATGGTACAACTAATATAACTTCATGTGGCTAGTTCCATCAAGGTTCCATCAATGCCAGAAGTCGTTAGTTTTGAAAAGTTTATTAAACAGTATAATACGATTTCCGAATAAAATACAATGAAACGAAACGGAGTTTTGGCGCCAACGTGGAAAAAAACATGTCGGCTCGTTGGTAAATTTTCCTAAACTTTGTATTTTCGAGTGTTAATGTGTACTAAATGGTGAATTATTATTCATTAAATGCTCGTAAACGTACTCGAGTGTGGGAAAGTGATATAACGAGGTGAAACGTGTATTTTCGTGTTGTTTCCAAAACTCTATAGAAGCCTCTTGTAAAATCTCCACCACTTTACAGGGGCATGAGTTTGACTTCACCGTGACTTACATAGCTTAACTCTGACTGTGACTTGTTTGACGCTATTAATACTGTGTTAACTGTTTAATATTACGACTAAAGGACATTGAATCCAGGGTCATGAAAATTTTACCAAAAAAAAATAATTACGAAACGAAATTAAATGAAATAAAATAATGTACCTGGCTTTGTGAGCGCGGCGCGTGCGCGAGGAGAGGTCGAGCTCGCTGGCGGCGGAGCAGGCGCCCCCGCCGCCCTGCAGCGAGCCGCGCGAGCCGCCCAGCCGCCGGGAGCCCAGCCGGCACGTCATCATCTCTGCACAACACAATATTCAACTATTCATTATACAATACCACTAAACATATTTATAACTTACTAGCAACGCAACGCGTTCAACCGGGTACCGTCAGATTGTAAAACGCACATACTACCGCTTGGCCACCATCGTTCATTTTATTGATAGTGTTTAATTTCAATGTTTAATAATCACTATGAGCTAAGAAAACCACGCCACGCCATGTTTGCTTACATAGTTTTGACCCGAATAGATTGTAAAATAAGCTTAATAAATAAAAAATAAAAAAACTTTTTAATCACTAGGTTTTTCGTATTCTTCTTAGCAAACCCTTTCATTTGATGCCCATATCATGATGTGAACATTTTGTCCGCCATACTGTATACGCAGTCCGCCGTACTGATGAATTTATCATCTAGGACCTAAGTCCTTGGGAAGACAAATCCAATGATCGCAAACTCGACGGGGCTACGTCGTTTCGTTTAGGAGTTCCTATGGCCACCTTCTGTCTCCATCTTCAGACCAGCTCGAAGGTACCATAACATTGTATTGTCACCGAACTTACATAAGTATGCTAAATTTCAGCTCAATCGGTTAAAGCTTCAAAATTGAGTTGCAAGATTCCACCCGAACAACATACATTGCAAGTTAAATAAAAGCTTGTAAAAAAGTGGTTTATTTAACAATGTAACGCGTATGCATACAGCGCGTACAGCGTACATAGCTCCACGCTCACATTGAACATCATAATTAGCTAAACAACATTTAGGTGAATACCATAACATAACATAATTGCATATTTAAATAACACAGTTAATATTCACCAAAATTTACATGTCAATTATGCAATGCAAACCCATTACAGTTTAACTGTACTGTATTTAACCATGTACATAATATCTAACATCTCTCATCATCATCAGCCAGAAGACGTCCACTGCTGAACATAGGGGCTCTTACAATTCCACACTGAAGACAGACTGCCATCTGCATCCACTGGATGTCCGCGACTCTTACGATGTCGTCGGTCCATCTAGTGGGAGGCCTACCTACGCTGCGTCTTCCGGTTCATGGGCCCCACTCAAGAACCTTTCTTCCCCATCGGTTATCGGTACCACAAAACACCGGCTCGGTAGAGATGGTCGGCTAACATCCCCACCGAGATTTTAATCAATCAAAAACATAAATTACAATGTTGTTGTATCTCAAATTATTACTACGAAGAGAAAATCCGATTAAACCACGTGAACTGAGCGAACTTTGCAATAAATCAATTACAAAGATAGCATTCAACTTTATTACAAGCTCATTTCTCGGTTTCAAAGGGCCAGTCAGTCACCGAACAAAAGGGGAAACAATAATGATAATAAACGGGATACCGTCTTGAGAAGCGAATAAAATGAATAAAGCGTAAATCGAATGAGCCATTGTTGCGTCTCTATTCTTTCTATAAACTGCCAACCATGATTTTGTTCATTGAATCCCCCACTCCAAAGTTCCGGCCCAAATTACGAGGTTCGGAAGAAACTCTGCCGTTCTTGGTAGAGTTACATAACAAACTAAAAATAAAACAAAATTTCAATGCAATTGTTGGGGTGCAGTGGCACAGGCTGCATACAGAAATGGGCCTATCGGATCCCGGGCGGCGGCGCGGCGGTAATTACTTTCGGTTATTGCGGTAGCGATCAACAAAATTGGGTGCAAACATGCAATTAATACATTTTACTTATATTACAATCTATGTAGCTGAAACACTAACAGAACGCAAAGCTATTGCTGTATGTAAATGGAGCGTACGTGGATTGTTACAGGCTGGTTTGGTAAATTTAAGGGAGGATGCTGCGACGCAGTGCGGCATGCTCATATCCGGTGTCAGTATCGCGTTTGTGATCTGAATAGTTTGAAGTGGATTCTTACGTTCGGTGCAAAATAATATATGAAGCCTTCAAAATAGGTTTAAAAAAACAGACATGACAAATCTTTTGAAGGGTTCCGTAGTACTACAAGGACTGCAAATTGTTTAGAAGTCTTTTAAAAACTGTCCACGATAGCAGTTTGGTATATATAGTTCTCAATTGTGCATTTTAAGGGTAGCTCTGGTTTTTTCGCTGCCTCTTCGTGTGGGTTAGTTCTTGAACTTGAACTGATTGCCCGATGGGCGTATCGTTGATTAGTCTGTTAAAATGGAGGTAAGGATTCATACATCACTTTTTTTTATCAAGAACCTTTGCGAACTATGGTCCGTCCGAGTGACAGAAAGTTACCCCCCCCCCTGCATTTTCAACTATTATACAAAGAAACTTGTAACTTTCCTTGCTGAAACCTTAAAAACCTCTGCAAAGCCATGCAAAATAATTTTGAATTAAGCTTTTTAAGTATGCTCTTAAATTAATTCGCAATAATTTCGAACATTTTGTGATAACAACTTTTTGAGTTATAGCGATAAAACTGTAATAAATTCAAGATGTTCTTGCTCAAAGGTAGTTGACGTTTCGTAATATCTTAACAAAGAATGTTTACAAAGCAGTTTTCTTTTTGACTAAACTATAAAAAGTATAAATATGTCGGGATGATACATCTCTGAAACTTATAGCTAAGTCCATCCAGCTTCTTTCGTTCGATTTTTTTATAACTTTTGACTTCTGAACTTTGTATGTGACCACAATAAGTATATGGTTTGGCTACGGAATTCCACTTAATGCGTGTCTCGATACTAGTCGATACACTTTTGGCCAGTTATTTCATTTATGGGCTTACGTTTGTCCACATTACGTCTGATACCTGAGCACGCTCACTTAGAAGGAACCTCGCATATATTATATTAAATTTCAGTAAATCTTGGATAAGACTAAAATAGTCACAAATATGTAATATTATTTTGCTGTATTTATTTACATTCACGGGTCTATCTCGGACTTTTGAGAGGCATTGGTGAGAACCACTGATTGGTGTGAAGCTCACATTGAGTATAAAATACAATCATGAGATGTGTGTGAATAGGAATTATGAAACTATTATACAGCGTAGGATTAAAAAAACTGGGGTATTATGATGATTTATTGATATATATATTTTTTTCAATAAAATAGGCTTGCGCTTGACCGCCAACTCGCCTGATGTTAAGCGATGATGCGGTCTACGGTGGAGCACGCTTGCCTAGAAAAAACCGATTCACTCGTGATTTGAAGACACCCAGATTGTAATTATCGGGGAACACCCATTCAGGCAACGCATTCCACAGACTAGAAGTTCGCAAAATAAAAGTGGAATCAAAGCGCTTTAGCAAAGGGTTTTCGGAATACCAGCCATAAAGCGGACCATATTTTAATCATTATTTGCAATTTTCATTCATTGTTACTTTGTAGGTAAAGAAAAGTAGAGTTAGGAGAGCAGAAGTAAATTGAATTGTCACCTTAACTGCCAACATGATCAGTATCAGTGATTGTTTAATAATCTGACCAGTCCATCTTATCGAGTAGATAATGTTCATACGCCATTATATAAATTACTTGGCCAATGGAGCGTGCTTTCTTATTAGCTCGACGCGGGATTGCATTCCGATTCCAATCAAATAAATGTTAATTGAAGTTTCGCATGATAAGCGAACAATACAGTTGAGTTTAAATCTATATTTATATATAAAAGTAAAATACCACTTACTAATTAATTCACTCACACAGCGACTCATTACGAAATCTCGAAAACGATGGCACCTACGAAGCTGAAACGTGGCAGTTAGATTTCTTATGGGGTGTAGGTAGAGCTCCGCTAGGGATTTTGAGAAAGAATAGAATCAAGGTATTCAAAATGAACTTGAGAGTTTAAAATATAAAGGTCTACACGTATTCGAATTCGCGGGCAGCAGCCAGTTACTAATAAATATATTTACTGTCGGTACTTACTTAATGATGAATGAAAAAGCTTGTTTTTAAAATACTTTTTAATATTCTTCTCAGCAAACCCTTTCATTTGATACTTATATCATGAGAGATAAGAACATTTTGTCCGCCATCTTGGGGCGTCCGCCATATTGAATTTATCGTCTAGGTCTAAAGTGCTTAGGAAGACAAATCCAACGAACCCAAGCTCGACGGGGTTATGTCGTTTCGTTTAGGAGTTCACATGGCCACCTTCTGTCTCCATCATCAGACCAGCTCAATGGTTCCTTAAAATTGCATTGTCACCGAGCTTACATAAGTATGCCAAATTTCAGCTCAATCGGTTGAGGATAACTGGTCTTAAATTCAGTTGCAAGATTTGTCCCATACATACGAACGTACATACATAGTAACTAACAGGGCAAGTTGAATAAAAACTTGTAAAAAGACGACTGACTTTAA
This sequence comes from Agriopis marginaria, assembly GCA_932305915.1. NCBI lineage: Eukaryota > Metazoa > Arthropoda > Insecta > Lepidoptera > Geometridae > Agriopis > Agriopis marginaria. Next base: position 11,514,050 of record OW029918.1, read on the forward strand.
ATTTAGTCATAGTATTATCTTTCTTATCTTTTAAAGCCTCTCCATTTGACTCCTCCTTTTCAGAACAGTTGTTCTACTTTTAGTTCAGAATGATCAAAGTTAACGCCAATAGAAAGTGATCGCTACTTAGAATAAATGATAAAAGTGGCCTATCAGGTAAAGTGTGGTGGCCCTTTGAAAAGCCGCTCGGTTGCGGATCATGCACGAACGCCCCTCACATAACGTGGCCAACGTGAACTCAGCGCAGTTCCAGTCGAGCCAACTGTGTGTTTCCGGTACACGCGAAAAATGTAGAAAAGAACGAAGGCAAAACGATTTATACTGAAATACGTTCACAGGAGGTTATATCTAAGAAAAATAATAACGGCAGTGTGCACCATTTTGGGTTTTCAAACTAAGTATTAGGATAGCACTTTAGCTATTTGATGAAACTATAAAAAAAACTGCTTCACATGAAGTTCACTAAATTTTTCACTGAATTTTTCGCCTTTGGATGTAGAATATTAAAAAAACATAAATTTTCATTATTCACAAAGTTCACAATCGACAAAGATATCGAGTACCTAAGATAAACACAAAAAATATGGTCGAAGTCCTCTTTTTTTGAAGTCAGTTGCAAACAAGTAAAATAATAATTCTCAACAAATATCAATAAAATACAATGCGAAAACATAAATAAAGATAAATAGTTCTCACCAAACATCAATAAAATACAATGCGAAAACAGTCGCTAGTTTTATTTCTAAAATTTATTTGCTCCACTTTTTGATGCATTGCCATGCAGGTTTAAAAAGTAAAGTACAGCAATGTTTTTTGTTGTTTAGAGTGAAACGGAAATCGCACTATTTCAAAGTCTCGTCAGGCGGCGTGGTTTTACCATACATAACTCTGCGCCAGGGGCACGCCGCGCCGCACTGCGACGTAACATCATTAAAATTTACAACAATCTGTAACGTGCTACGATCTACGATTCAAGAAAATGAGCAACAACATCCTTTATAAGAAAATGGCTTCCATTCAAATACACTGATGTACATGAACGTGTGAATGGCACAAGTTGTATCAATATTTGCTAATGCAGCGTGACCGAGATGAACCCTACTCAAATGCAATCGCCGATGCAGTTAGCATAGTGTACGAAAGAATTACAGTTCAAACCCTTTCTGCATTAAAACGAATTGAAGCATCCAACAGAAAAATGCATAAACTAGCAAATTTCCAAAAACCAACCCTGATATTTTTGGCGGATCATATTTCGCAAGCGGTACCCGAACACAAATGAAGCACCAAACCTCACTTTAATTGCGAAATACCTATACAATGATACGTCACATGGGGGAGTGCAATATTTTTTTATACGCACTTTACATTCCACCTTCTTGTAGTACAATGACGTTACCTATCCAGTGACCATCTCTGAACAAATCTATCGACACCGCATTCATTAAAATTAGAGGTTAAGTAGATAAATAAATAAATAACGTTTCACACTGATAGCTAAGACTACCCACTAAGATTCCCTGTGTCTGGGATGTCATGAAAAACACAAAGACAGGGACAATAAAATTAACACCCAGACTCAGATAAGTTATTTTAATGAACATGATGGGAATATACATACACGGTAAGAACAATACCCTCCTTTCGGATTTACGTCGTCATTTAAAAATAACGGTCTATGTCCAACTTTCTCAGTTTGCCTAACTTTTAAACAAATAGTAAACGATTTACTTAATAAAATTTACTTTTCACTTTTGTTGCCATTATGGAGAGAGTTTATTATATTGGTCGCTAGAAATTCAGCTATATAACTAATCATTTCCAGACCCACAGGAGTTAGTTGACTTCGCATATCTGCGCGGAAAAGAGCTGATTTATGTGCAAAGCTCCTTCTCATTTAACCAGCACGTGCCGCAGCCTCGTTAAGATTTGTGTAGCTTAGACTAATTAATGTCTTTTGTACAATTTAAGGCAATACAGGTGGTGTGGTAATTTACCATCATTTATTTTGCTTGTGCACACGAACACATTTTGTTAATTACGATATTTGTCCAACGCCTGCGAATTTAGACATGAAATACCATCAAAGATGCTTACATGTTCGTTTCGTTTCTTCTATATAAAGCTTGACACCACTAAGGTTCAATATGAAAGAGGATTTCCTACTCTATGCCGCTATAAACTTCACCCTATCAATGCGGCACTCGGTTCGACTCGTAAATGCATATTATAATAGAATTTATGATAAACCTATAAATAAAACACAAAGAAAAGTATAGAGAAGTAGTGCTTTGATGCACTACTTTATAAAAGCATTATTATTTCTACTTTGAAAAAACCGTGCTCGTATTACCTTTCTTTTATAAAACTCTAGCAAATAAGTATGTGCGAGTGTAATAGCTTTCTGCATGAAAAAAGTACACTGAATAAAACATTAACGTATCGCTGTCACGTCTTCAAACTTCAAAGTGCATATGCTCAGTAAAAGTTTCGCTTTTGTCTCGTTATCGTATTTTCTCGGCTTTAGCGATAATACGATGTTTCTCCTACAAAGAGTGACACGGTTTATTTCACAAATAAAATAAAATGCCAGTAAAACTCAAGGGGCGTCGAGCATCGCGCTTCGACGAGATAACCACGATAGCAAGAGAACTTGATAAAACTCGTTGCGATATCCGCGAGTCCTCTTTTTTCGACGTTTTCTCGATCGATCTCGATAACTCTACCGTGAAGGCTATTGAAATAAGTTAACGGTCCGTGGTATTCCAGACTTGCAAGCGATGGAGCGTTAACGGACGCTGTCACCTCCTTTCTGCTGCTGCGCGCTGCCAAAGAGCTTTTTTACTGTAATTAAAACGTTCATTACACTTCAAGCTACAGTTTCTATGAGAAACTACTTTATGAATATGTCAACGATGGCGGAAATAAATATTAAAGAAAGTTTTACTACTATAAATTGAATCAACAACAGACACGAAAATATTACACCATTTCCCGAAATGTATCCGATAAAAAACAACTTTACGCCGATGTTCAAGGCAAGAAGCTCAGTCTGAACTAGGAGCTCGTTGCTGATAAGCCTTTTGGCACGTTTCTCCATGAAATCCAATGCCCTCAGGTGATACTTGGCTAATCCTTCCCAAGCAGTACTCCATCGATGACCGCTCCTGCACTCAGCAGTGGATAAAAATGGTTTATGATGATAAAGCTAAATATATATCTATCAGAATTCATAGATTCAAAAGACATGCATCAGTACGTCATAAGCCCTCAGAATAGCGTTGAAGTAATGCATCGAACCAATAAGTACTTGTTGCCAGAAGAGAAACAGTTAAAGTCGTCGCGTCGGCTAAGTTCGCTAGAACTTTTCGCCTCCGATTTACTCCTTTGCATTTTCTGCCTGGCTCCTTACACTTTCTGCCTAGTTTTGCACTATCTTCCCTGTTTTAGCAGCCTCTTCTTAGTTTAAAAACACATACTGACATGCTTTTATACGCCCCCGGCAACATTGCTAGTCTTTCGACTCGAAATCAATAAAGGCTTTTATGCGAAACTTGTAACAAATGAAAATTAAATGCCGTATGTGCTTTGCCAATTTTGTTGAGTTTTTAGTGTTTATGAGGTTGAAACTATGTAGAGTAGAAGAATATTTATGTGACAAGGTGCCCCATGGACATGGAACATAGTGGACTTTTTCTCATTTAATGAAAAACTTTTTTTTAATGTCATTAGGTGGTAAACAAGCAGACGGGCCGCCTGATGGTAAGCAGTCACCGTCGCATATGGATACTTGTAACATCAGAGGCACATTACAAATGCGTTGACCGACCCTTAAATAGTCTATTAATTCGCCTTTTGAAGAACCCCATGTTGTAGCTTCTCGGAAACACCACGTGTGAACACACCAACCACACTAACTTTATTAACGACAAATTGGTAAATATGCTATTGAGGAACCAAAAAATATTTACCAGATTCATAGCACTGCACAAATGGCAAAAAATAAGGTTCAATAATTAGAGACAGCTTTGTGTTGCGTTATTATTAACTAGCAGACCTGACAGACGTTGTCCTGTCTTAGAATTGTCAAACACGCGAAGTTAAGATTTTAAACATTTTTTTTACAGCTTGGGTTACATTATTTGAGTTTTAGTAAAGATCCCTATTTTTTCTGAAAATATAATATAGTCTATGTTACCCGGGGATACTGTAGCTTCCCAACAGTAAAATAATATTTCAAATCGGTTCAGTAGTTTCGGAGCCTATTCAATGGGAACAAACAAACAAACAATCAAATCTTTCCTCTTTATAATGTTATTATAGGATAGATATAGCAAAACACAAAGCAGTCCGTTTTATTTTATCTCGTCAAACTTCTGCTAAACCCAAGCTCTGAAAACTTCAATTTCATTCAAGCGGAATAAATCTAAAACAGAAGTCCGTAAAGAGTAAAATGGAAAAGCGTGCTCTTTCAACTATAAAAAGCACTATTGGCAAGTCTCGAGTCAAAGTTGATTGTGTGCTAGAGTTTTTAAATGATTACTCACGTCGAAACTTCTCCTTTCTCACCTCGCATTTCCCCGACCGCGAGTATATCTAAATACACAATGAGCTTGGCAAATTCGCACAGAAGAATAACACTTTTCAGTTATGCATGAACAGATCCGGGAATAATCTATTAATTATTTAAATTTTATGGCAGCGCAACGCAAGGCCCTGATTAAAAATAATGTCAACGAAGTTTCTAAATTGAAGACTTATTTTATTGTTATCGCTTTTGTGAATTGGATTTCTTGAGTATTTATATTCGTTCTTTGCTTTACTTTTTTGCCAGATGTTCCGAAATTATTTAGTGCATAATTAGTACATTTACATTGTATAGTTACATACGATTCACAACAACTTTTAATTAAGTTCAAATATACTTTAAACTACGAACATCGGGTCAGTGCTCAAAAGCAACCATCATTATCAGTCTATCATGTTCCCATTTTTGGGACACAGGCCTTCTCTCAGAGAGAGTGAGAGAGGATGAGTCCTAATCCACCTGCTGGCTCAGTGCATGTTAGTGAATGTTATGTCTTTGAACTTTTGAGGTTCTTAAACATACCGGTTTACTCATAATTTTTTCTTCACCGTTTTTGCAGTGCACATTAAATTATGTGCAGTTTGCACATAATTTAATTAGGTAAGTACGAAATAAGTGATTGGTACAAGCGTGGATCGAACCGGGTGCCATCATATTGTAAAGCGCACAATCATACTACCACTTGGCCACCATCATTCATCCTATTGATAGTGTTTAATTTCAATATGTAATAATCGTGATGAGCTAAGAAATCATTGTATATGTTTCTTTACATAGACCCAAATAGATATTGTAAAATAAGCTTAATTAATAAAAAAAATGTTTTTAAATACAAGCTTTTTCGTATTCTTCTCAGCAAACCCTTTAATTTGATGCCCATATCATAATGTGAAAATTTTGTTGTGTTTAGTTATTGAAGGCACTTGTCCCATATAGATAAAAAAATATTATTATTATTTTATTTATATAAAAACAAGATACATTTTCGTATTTTTTTTTCTAAAACCGACTGATGAAGGAAAATACTAGGTAACAATTTAAAGCAAATGTAATTGAAACAAATTGTTATGGAATATTTGTCTAATCCTCTCTTAGAATGAAAAAAGTTAGATACAGGTAAGTTACCTCTACTGTAACCTTAGACTTTTCACTTTGATTATAACTGAGTTTCTCTTATATAAATAACGGCTTTTGGTGCGGATTATCTAGTAAATACGATGATCCAAACCCGTAGCAATTAATTAACCAGGATCATCTTAACGTTCTTAGAGATACGAAAATCCGATGAAACTGTTTAATTTAAGATTGGGTCATTAATAATGATTTATCGTTAGAAAATGGCAGTTAAACGTCGGACTTTCAATAATTTAAGATAGGTAACAAATTGAGACTTGGCCGATGTCCCAAACCCGAATTGTGGAATCGAAAATCAAAGGCAAACGGCGCCAGGCCATTAATTTCTGTTTGTTAGGTATTTTTTTTTCCGCAGTTCATATTCACTGTTCAAATAAACGCGTTCGAACTGAGAGAGATAAATAACACAAAAGCCAGGATTTATCCGCAATGCAAATGGCGGTGGTTATCTCTGTCCTCTCATACATTAAGCAAATATCGTCGCAACATTCCTTTGATGACTGAATAATCGATAGCACTTTGACAACAGCTCATAATCGCATTCGCGCCTTGAACTGTGTTAAACAAAATAACAACGTTGCGGGCCCATGACGCGTATTTCAACGCACCAACCAATTAGATAAATTTATAACAAGTGACTTAAATTGCGTCCAAATATGTTAGTAATTTAAAAATGTACACTGTCTATCAAAATCTCAACTATCTACATCACATCGTATCGTAATTATCTATTATGTGTAATTGTGTATCATAACGAATGTTATAACATTAACTCTGTTTGTTAATGTTATAAAATTAATTTACAATAGTTACTCTGAGACGCCCTGTCTCTATGGTAAGGTGGTAATTAAGGTGGCAGTCCTTGCAAGCAAGAAAAATCAGCTATTATATCCATTCATTCATTTTTGCTTCCAAGAATAACGAGACATGCAACCATCGAGCACCAACAAAGACAGCAAACGACTGACTTCACACTGGGGCGCAGTACACCTTATTAGCACCACTGAATCGGTACCAATGAAAAGCTACTCGCCTTGTATATAATTCAATGGTTAATTCCTATTTATTACCACAACATTACTTTGTACAAAAAGCCGTACTATATAACCCCTGTGCTCTAAAGCAAAGCAGCAAGTACAATGCCACCGTAAATATTGAAATACTACGAACTTGCGCCATTCCGCCCAAAATCTTGAAAGTTGCGACATTTTACGCGATTAGGCCAACCGACGTCGTGATTAATCTCTAGATGGGAAGGTAATCCGGAGTTGAAAAAATTTAACTCGACGCTCAAAGAAAGATGACGAGCTAATCAAATTTCGCGCAAGTTCGAAAAGTTCTCAGCAAGTTCCCAGATTCAATTAGAAGATACGCGGCGGGCCTGGCAGTCGTGTCTCCGCCCGCCACCCGGCCAGCCCTACTATCACGGTTATTTTCATTAATATGCCTGTAATAATCGTTTTCGGGCCTGCCCCTACAATATTTGCCTTTTTGCACAACACAACCCGAAATGTTATTCCTTTGTTTCAATTAACTAACCGAAAGGAAAATAATCCTGTAGAATTTGAAACAGACGGCGCGTCGATCGTTCTACCGCTGTGCCAACGGAGAGCATATTATCGCCTTATTGTTCCGTTCCGTTGGAAATTCTTTATAAAATGAGAATTTTCGCTAAAAATAGAGTCAGAAAAGTGTCCAAAAGCGGAGTAATATTTTCAATCATCCACAACGCGAGCGGTGAGAAGGTGGTGCCTTTGGGAGACAAGTTGGCGGAAGATATGTGCGCCGCGCGGCACATTACGGCTCGCGACACGTGCAGATAATCAACCACCGGAACTTTGTGTATTTTTCACGTAAACGTCGAACGAGTCCCTCGGCACGCTCTCGATGGTTCGACGAAGGCTCTTCCGCTTCACGGTCGCTCATCAGCCGACGCTAATAAAAAATACATTGTTTTTATCGGGCGATAGTGTACAGCACATAGAAGTACAAAAGTAACTTATTGGCGTATTTTATTTTGTAATGGACTTATTTGCTGGGGCTGTAGATAGGTTCAAATTATCTATTTGTAGTTAACTATCAAACGGCTGTAATAAGTAATGTTTTTTTCTCAGATTCAGTCTATTCACAAAAAAATAATTATAGCATGTAGTCTGCACCTATAATTGTGGTGACGTTTAGATGAATTATTGTGCCTTGTCTCCGTCATATAATGCAATGACGTACATCATGTTGGCGTGCATTATTAATTATTAAAATTATATTGCATCATTAAAATTAAAATAATAATATAATTCTCTAACATTAGTTGCCCCTAGATTTTTGAACACTTAATTTTACGTGTTGGTGTTTGCCAAAACACGACTAGGTAGTAATTGGTGCCCATAGACATAGTCGATGTTACAATCTCTTTAATGAGTGCGAACTTTAACAATGGTTCCAATTTCTTTCAGAAAGGTATCAAATCCTTTGTAGAAACTTTTGTTCAGCTTTGTTCAAACAAAAATTGTTTCTACCTAATACCTAGAGTTAGTAATGAAAATTTACGAGCACTCCGTTCTGTTTAAAGTTCATTGTGGATCCTAAAAATACGTTTGTGCGAATAAGAAGTTATGAACAACATAAATATGCCAGATATTTTATTGTTGTCTGTAAAAATATCGTTTTTACAGACATGTAAATTTACTTTTGTTTAAATACAAGAATTTTGTGTAATTTATATTTATGGTACAAAACACTAATAATTAGAAGCTTAGCCAGTCGGTCAATTTACCGGTATACCATTTGACTTTTTACCGAAACGAATAAAATTAGGATGTGATAGGTACATTAGGTACAAATCGGTACAATACAACTTATACAAATAGCCCGTTTAGATAGCCCGATGGTCCAGTTGGTAGGGAATCTACCTTCTGAGCCTGAGGGCGTGGGTTTGATTCCCACCTAGGACAAACATTTATGTGATGAACATTTGTGTTTGTTCTATATTTGGTTGTTAATATCTATTTATGTATGTATTTAAAAACTATATAATTATGTATGTATATCAGTCTCTGGCAGTCATATCATAAGCTTTGTTTAGTTTGGGGTCAGATGACCGTGTGTGCAAAAATGTCCTGAATATTTATTAACTGTCTTTTCTTTTAACTTTTAGCTCAGGTACTTGAACTCAGGAACTTGTAGTCTACCTAGCTTTACGTACCTTTCGTCTCAGAATAATAATAATCCTGGACTGTTATTATTATGCTGAGACACGTAGTGCTAAAAATCTGAGCTGTCTGTTGGAAAAAAGAAGGCTAGGGAGAGGGTAACGTACTGTGCCCAAAATAGCTGGCAATCAAAATTAGCAATTGGTCGTGACCAACAATACATCAACACTTAATTGACACCACAGAAAAGACATTACAAGAAAAATATTTTAAATAGAGGCACTATAGGCACATGGAGTAAAAGCATATGGTATATCTACTTTAAAGATATTTTTTTTTCTAAATCCTCTAATAAATTTTATTGCATACATTGTACATGTACTGTCACACACAATTTTTTCCGCGTCGGTAAAATAATCAACGGTTTACGTTTAATTTTAAACAATGCTAATGCTAATCAACTATGAGGCACTCTTACTCATTCACCCTCGTACTGTCGTGCGGATCAGTCTATTAGTGCGTGCGCGGATTACCTACATATCCTACCCTCTAATTTTTGTTACTATACCTTATAACATCACCTAATACTTAAAATGCCGACTACAAAGTGCGATAACTGTGGAAAAGGTCTCACAAAAAAGATGCCTGGATTGGAGTGTAGAAGCTGTGGCAAAGTAGTGCACGCCAACCAAACCTGCTCAGGTCTAATGGCAAAGCAACTTGCTGCGTTGCGTAACTCGGATGCCATCGACTGGACCTGTTTAGAGTGCCAACACAACGCACCACACAGGAAGTCCTCGTTTATTGTATCGGACGACGACGAAGAGGAAGATGAGGTGTTATCTGTCGAAAACTCGGGAAGCTGCATGCTAGACACTAGTAAGTTTCTAAAAGACATCATAACCGAAATGAAAATAGTATTGAAGAAAGAACTGCAACCCATAGAAACCGCTTTAGGAGTCTGTTGCAGCAAAATTGACGAATTATCAAAGACGGTGGAGTCACACAATAAGGAGATAAAGGACCTCGGTGTAAAATATAATCACATAAAAAACGAACAAGTGCATCTTCAGCTCGAAATAAACTCACTAAAACAACACGTTCGCCGCATCGATCAGCGACCTCTTGATAATGTTTTAGAATTATCCGGGTTACCTAAGCTGCAACAAGAAAACCTAACCAATATTTCCTGTGAGCTATCACGTATTCTAAACATGAATAAGGCAGAGATTGAATATATCAAGCGAGTAGACGGTCGCAACGGGCGGGACGGAATTGTCCAGATAGGACTCCAGCAAATTAAACAGGCCGAAATGTGGGTACATGCTGCAAGAAAAACACCATTGTTGGTAGAACATATTGCCAGTGGAGCCTCCTCTGGTGTAGCGAAGTCAAGAGTGATGCTCCGTCGAGCCCTAACTAAAGCCAACAAGTGGTTACTCTGGCAAGCACAGCAAAAGCTAAGACCAACCTACAAATATGTCTGGTTCCAGGACGGCAATGTGTTAATACGTAAAGACGAAAATGCAAAAACTCTTGTGGCAAGATCTGAAGAGGATATTAAAAACCTAGCCACGCAGCCAGAAAAGCCAATATTTTAAATCGATAACCTAAATCATAACTAAGCTATAGATTTTTTACCTATTTAAAGAACTCTCTGGTACCTACAATAACGTTAACAAATTATTAACCTTATTATTATATTACATAAATATTGTTATGTAAGCTAGTTACTTTACCCTTATTAATTTTAAAAATCCATGCTACAATGATATAACTGAGTCGAGCCGTGTATGCGGTCGTGATTAGACGTGATTCATACCGGTACCTGCACCTCGGGTGCGAGGCGCATATATTGTGCGCCTTATCTATTGTTAGCTTTCCCGGCGCGCCTAGCGCGCGCAGGCGGCGATGGCTGACGATCTACCTGATGATTCGTCGTGTGGAAGTGAGGATGCTAACATTATAGAGGATATTGTTGCTGAACCGACATTGATGCCGTCGCCTGAATATATGGAAGAAAATATAGAAAGCCAGCCTCAGAAAGTTTCGACGGTAGAAGAGAGTGAGAGACCCATTAAAAGAACAAGAGATATGGATGGAGAAGAGCAGTGGATAATGATCGGAAGAGACGGTAAGAGAACGAAACAAAGCGTTGAAATAACAGTTACAAGCTCCGAAAAATTGCCTAAACAGTTCGCATTGGCGAAGTTACTTAATACGTATAACATAACGGGCATAACGAGAGTTAAGTTTGTGAACCCTTACAAGGTTTTAGTACAGTTTGATGATGAAAAAAGCTCAGAACAGTTGAATACATGTCAACAATTACAACAATTGGGATGGAGATGCCAAAAGCCTTTAGAAGTCGGGATTTCTTATGGCATTATTCGAAATGTCGAATTAGAGCTAAATGAGAATGATATACAGGAAGCTATTACTACCTCTTATGAATTAGTGGCAGTAAAACGTCTAAAGCGACGGAATGCGGGTGGCACTGGATGGATAGATAGCGAGACTGTGAGATTGGCATTCAAAGGTCCTACCTTGCCACTTCACGTGAGTATACATAGAATGAAAATTAGAGTGGACCCCTATGTATTTCCGGTTACTCAGTGTTCTAGGTGTTGGCATTTTGGACATACCTTAAGAGCATGCCCAGCTAAAAAAGAGACATGCCCTAAGTGTACGAAGAACCATGCTAATTGTGAGATAAAATTATTTACGTGTATCAACTGTCGCGGAGACCACCATGCACTTGACAGATTATGCCCAGCATTTCGAAGGGAAAAGGGCATACGAGATATTATGGCTCAATATAATTGTTCATATAGAAAAGCTAAGTTGATGTATGTGCCTCCACCTACCTTACCTCATGTGATTGAAAAGTCTTTCCCCGCCCCGAACCAAGATTCTTTACTTCCCGAACCATCTGAGAGTAATCAATCTGAGAGGGATCTGTCATCGTACGCGACGGCTTTGCAGAAGCCAAAGACCATAACTACAAGTCTTAATGTGTCTGGAACATCAAAACAGAATAAACAAGTACCGTTAGGTCCGATCTTATCCCAACGTACCCTACAAAAATCAAAGTCAAAGAAAAATAGCAAGAAACAGGGTCAGGTAGATGATTGGAATATGTCTGATTCAGATGCGATGCCTGCTAACGACACAAACCAGCCGGGCGGCCAAGGTCAAGACAAGTCGAAGCGAGATAAGATAAGGATTTCCGAGTTAACATTCACGCAATTATTAGAACGATTAAAAGCTATTATTTTCTCTGACGAATACGTGGATATTATGGCCAAGATTAGGCACGTAGTTTCTTTATTTATGGACTGGCTGACAAGCAGCGCGGTAAAATATCTCTGCGATCTGCCTTTTAAAATAAACTTTAATTCATAACTATGGATCAAGTCCATAAAATAAATATTTTACAGTGGAACTCACGGAGTTTTAGACATAAGAGTGTGATTTTTGAACAGTTATTGTGTAGGGAAAAGATCCACATTGCAGTATTGAGTGAGACTTGGTTAAGCCCGGACTTTCAGTTAAATATAAACGGATATAATATGTTTAGAACTGACAGGGATGACTCATATGGCGGAGTTGCAATCTTAACACATAAATCCATTAAGGCGCAGTTACGACCACTTACCGTGTCAAACACGGGTATTGAATTAATTCATGTAAAGATTTTTGGTTGTAAATATATTGATAATATTGTCTCAGTATATTGTCCGTCTTCTGCATTACGTACTATCCGAACGTCACAGAGTGATTGGGATGAAATTTTTTCTATGTTTAATACTAAAACTCTAGTTCTTGGGGATTTTAATGGACATCATTCTAGCTGGTCAAATAAGACTGACTTGAGAGGTACCCAGATATTTGACTCGTTAATGGAAAATAATTATGTTACGCTGAATGATGGTAGTTCTACTTACATTAAACTAGTAAATAACGTATTGCAGCAGTCATCCCCAGATATTTCTACGGCCACGGCGGATGTGGCAGTTCATTTTAATTGGACGCTTATGAATGAGACATTAGGTAGTGACCACCTTGTAATTATGATGAGTATGTCCTTTTATAACTATTGTCCCCAATATCTTGAAAAAAGAAACTTTAAGAAAGCTAATTGGTCGCTTTACAAAGAATGTATACAAAATAAACTAACTGATTTTGTTCTACCTCATGATGTGCAATTAGGCTATGATTTGTTTTTAAATATAATTAATGAGGCTGCTGACATGCATATACCGCTTACTAAAATTAGTCAGGACCCCACTCAACGATTTACCCCCAAACCCTACTGGAAACCAGAACTTTCAAAAGCAGTAGCGGAGCGACGTTTGGCTTTAAAACAGTTTAGAAAAAACCCCACTCCCTGCAATCTAACCATTTTAAAGCATAGAATTAGTAATAGCCAGCGATTAATACGAAAAGCTAAGCGGGACGGATGGTTCAACATGTGCTCATCAATTAATGAATCTTCAACATCAAATGATCTGTGGCGTAAGATGAGGTGGCTAAAAGGACACAAATCACAAAAAATTCATGTAGATGAAATTATGGCTGAGAAGTTACTACGCAATTTAACACCAGATTATGTTTGCCCTAAACCACCAATATTTACTTCGTACAATGAACACTTAGAATCAGTTATTACTGTCGCTGAGTTAGAAAAATCAATTAAATCTACTGATACGGCCCCGGGATACGACAGAGTATCATATTCGATGATTAAAAATTTACCCAGTAACGGAAAAACTATTCTTACCAAAATTTACAACGTAATATTATTTTTTGGATACGTACCTAGTCAATGGCGTAATATACGTGTGATTCCGATCCCAAAACCCGGCCGCGATCCATCGTCAGCATCGGCACTCAGGCCGATCTCTCTAATTTCTTGTTTTTGTAAGTTATTTCATTCTATAATAAATGGCAGACTCGAATGGTATTTGGAATATAATAACTTGCTTCATGAAGAAACCACTGGATTTAGAAAGTCGAGATCTACCTTTGAAAATCTAAGTAATCTTGTTAGCAGAATTCAACTTGGATTTGTTAAAAACCAAATAACTATTGGATGCTTTATTGATGTCGATAATGCCTACAATAATGTTGATATTAGTGCACTACTACGTATATTGGATCAACTTGGTATAGGATCTCGGCTTTGTCTATATCTTTGGTCGTTCTTAAATGAGAGATATTTAAGTATTCAATTGGATAAGTTGACTTTATGTAGAAGCACTAGTAGAGGAATAGCCCAGGGTGATCCTTTGGCCCCTTTATTGTTTAACGCAGCGACAATTAACATTTGTAAATATTTAAGAGAGGTCTATATATCGCAATACGCAGACGACTTTGTTCTGTATTCAAATTTTCAAAGTATTGATCAGGGTTGCAACACCATGCAACTTGCGCTAGGAAGGTTTTCACGTTTAATAGCAGGATTGGGTTTAGAAGTATCTCCGAATAAAAGTAAAGTATGTCTTTTTAGGAAAGGCTCTAATAGACAGCCTATAAATCTGGAAATTAATAATTTCCCGTTAGAACTTGTTGACGCAGTTAAGTATTTGGGTATGTGGTTGGATCGTTCACTGAGATGGAATAAACATATAAATGAGCTAACGACTAGAACTGCTAAGTATTTAAATATCTTTAAGGTTTTGGCTGGTTCTGGATGGGGAGTCCATCCTAAACATTTGAGGCGATTGTATATTGCTATCATAAGAAGTAGAATAGATTACGGGAGCTTTCTTTATAATAACAGTAGTAAGAAAAATTTATATCAGCTAGACAAAATTCAAAATCAGGGTTTGAGAGTAATTGGAGGTTTTATCAAGACTACCCCGATTCACGTGATGGAGAATGAGCTTTGTCTCCCTCCATTACGTGTTAGGAGGATGTATTTAGGTGGAAAATTTTGGATGAAGTGTAAATCGGTTAAAAATAATGTGACGTTATGTATTTTAGAATGCTTGTTTCAGTATAAAAATAATCAATATTGGCGGGGTAAAGGAATACCAACCTTACTTGATGCGCACGAATGTTTCGGTGGGCTTAACATCCATTCCAGCCAAAAACTGGATACGTTTGCTATGAACACTTGGGTAGGAAGTATAGATCTGACGCCAGTTATAAATACTAATATAAACAACATTACCATTGCTAAACGACATTATAATCCATCAGATATTAAAAAATTTAGTGAAGAATATATAGAACAACATTATAACCAACATTATAAATTATATACAGACGGTTCTAAGGATGGAGTGTTGATAGGAGCTGCATTTTTAGACTCAGAATTAGGCGTAGCTATGAAATTCAAAATTAAAGACAACATTTGCATTATGAACGCAGAACTCGTAGCTATTTGTGAAGCTTTAGCATATATAAAATCAATAAGCTATGACAAGTTTGTTATATTTACCGATTCACGAAGCTCTCTTCAACATTTGGCTCGCTGTACCTCAGCAATCCGAGGCACAACGACAGCCTACTCTGTGCTTAAACTTATTTTAGAGTTAAAAAATGATTCTAAGTCTGTAGTACTCCAGTGGATACCGTCCCATTGCAACGTTGGAGACAACGACAAAGTTGATATTTTGGCTAAGCAAGCATGTAATGAAGGAGTATTATTTGAAGTTCCTCCATACTACTCAGATTGTGTCTACCTAGTCAGAAAGCGATGTTATAAACTGTGGAGCGAATATTTTGACCAACGTTCCAAGGAGAAGGGAATCTGGTATAAAACCATTGAACCGCACCCACCAAGAAAACCTTGGATAGATAATGATGAGTTAAGTAGATGTGACATGGTTTCCGCTCTTAGGCTGCGTTCCGGACACACTACAACAAAAAAATTCGCATTTTTAATGCGCAAAGTTCCATCTCCCAACTGTCCCGACTGTGGAGTCGTAGAGGACACTTACCACGTCTTGATGGAGTGTGTGCGGAACGGGGCCTTTCGGGGAACCCTTCACATCGATCCTTGGAAGGTTGGAGAATGTAACAGTATCCTGGCTTATCCATTATCGGATAGAGCCAGGTTACTGTATAAGCTAAGTAGACTTTAAGGTATGTTCTCTTTTAATATTAGTTTAATTTCTTATTTAAATTTAGTTACATATTGTATAGTTTGCTAGTTATTAGAATGCCATTGTCGGCAACGACAAATTTCTTAAATAAAGATTTAAAAAAAAAAAAAAAAATGATATAACTGTTTCCAATAACACGTAATAGCACAAAATATAACTTCACTAGATTATAATTATATTTACCTACCTACCTCTGTTTTCTGTGCAATTTAGTCTTACGTACCACCGACTAAGAGTTGTTGAATGCCTGTTCATTAATTTCTACATGATATTGTTACTAACCAGGCTACGCCAGCATCCACCGTAAACATCGATCTAATCTAATTACTATAGTGAAATGACATTCGGTAATGTGCAGTTTACGCCAGTTACTGCAATCGGTTTATGAATCGCATGGAGCTCAAGTCGTGGGTAGGCATATATAACTTTACTATGTTTACGTTTGTATCAAGATAAGCTTCTAATGGATTTAGTTTTGATGAATAGTTTGCACGTCTAAAGAATAATGTAGGTAGATTTGAAATTTTTATAGATTTACTTTGTACAAGTTCTGCATCAATTATTTTTATTTTATTCTATATTTCAGCGTAGGTACCTAGGTACGTATTGTTTGTCAGTGCGGGGTGAATCTGTGTGCCAAGACAAACCTTCCGTGGTTTTTTGGTGCTACATTTTTGTAAATCATATGTGAACAATGTGTTGATTAAACAATAAAAAAAAAAAAAAAAAACTTGGTGATGCTGTCATCAAAATAGGCTTAAATTTTAAATAAATTGCTAACAAAAATAAAGAAAAGTTATTTAGTGAAATATGTCACATGAAGTATACGGTATGGACGTAAAGTTTTCATGGCTCTCTTCAATATCCGGGTGGATGTGCCGGCGATGCCATTCCCGGGCGTTAGTGCGACCGGACATTTTCCAACCGCAGCTTCGTGAGTCTTTTACGTCAATATTTTTCGAATTGCTATCACATTTTCAAACTCTTATTGAAACTTTTAATTGAAATAGTAATATAAGAACAATACTAACGGTTTTATGTGAGAAGGATAGTGGATGAAATATGGCTTTCATTTTGAGGTGCATGTAGATCGTAAAATTTTCATTGCTTTCATCGTGTCTTTGAATACACCCGAGGACCGGGACACTGTCCTAGCATATTTTCAATCTCGATGTACTAAGCCTTTTTAGTGCTCACAATTTTCATGGATAATATTTTATTGCAAACAGGTGTTTTGGTAACACTCAAAATCCTTTAAACTTCCATTCAAGGTTCACAACTGATCAAACAAAAAGTTACTTTCAGAAGGATAGGTAAACAGATAACCGCTTTCCTTTGAAAAACTTCTTAAACACACACTTGTTTCGACTTAGCGACAATACCTCTGGGACCGTATGAGATACGGTCCTAGTGATTGCCCTGAAGTGAAACAAAAACGCTTTAGTAAGAAGTACATATATAGTACGACGTAACGTAACTAATTACTTTAAGTGTGCGATCGTGAATCCCAAAAGGCCGGCCCTTGACTAATGTATGCGGATTTGCTCGGCGACCCGGCTTTTACGACTGAGTCATATTGAAGCTCTTTATTGCATGCGGAATTACATTCAGCTGTTAAACGAACTATGTTAGGTGTTTGTAATTAGCACTCGTAAAATAATGAAAATTTTAGTCATTCGCGTAAATTAGAGACTGTTTTATTTAAAATTATACTTTTTAGCAGATTATACAGGCTTTACAGAGATATCTTCAGCGTATTAGGCGTATTGGAAGTCACTATGGATTTAGCAGTTGTATATTAATTTTATTTGACTATTTTACAGTATAGGATTGAAAAATTCTGATTTATTGTGATGAATCTTTGATGGTTTTGAGCTGGTCTATGGTATGAGGTAAAGGCACTTGCCAATTATGCTTCAATTCAAACTATTGTGGCGGGTGATGACTTGCCACCCACTAATTTAATCTTACGTCATTAGATCCCGTATTAAACAAAGTACGTTATAAAAAAATCTAGTATAAATATCAGTCCTAACAGACCGGAAGGGTTTATTCATAGCATGAAGCATCCAAAACCGTTTGGCTATCAATCCAGTAGTCCAGTACAAAATAGACATCATAATTTTTCAAACTATCATGTTCCCATGTTTTAAATGTTTATCGGGACTTATCACGTATTGTTTAATATAGGTAAAAAAAAGGACGAAGGAAGGAGGGTCGGGATAAGTCCCGATAAACATTTAAAACATGTGTTCAAATCGCGAAAGTTTAAAAACTACTATCATGTTCCCACTGCTGGGACTCATGCCTTCTCTCAAAAAGAGAGGATGAGTCCTAAACCACCATGCTGGCCCAGTCAATGCATATTTATAAATGTAGTATGTCTTTAAACTTGAGAGATTCTTGGACATACCGGTTTCCACACGATGTTTTCCTGACCCGTTTTTGAGCGATGGCATCGAAACTGCACATAACTTATTAAGTAATAAATAAATCATTGGTGCAGGGTCAAGGACTGAACCGGCTACCGTCAGATTGTAAAGCGCACATGCTACCGCTCAGCAACCATCGTTTCAAAATAGACATCATGCAACAAAATAGTCACTACCCAATAAACGAAGCGCCGCCACCGTGTCAATCCACGTGGAATACCTCGCAAGTGGCATAAGTGTAGCCAGATCGATATAAAAGTGAAAACTTTTCACGGGCTATTCACATGGCAGACATTTCCGAGCGTCGGCGTCGCTCCGCTCGTGAAATATGGCGCTGCGTAACAGGTGTAACTGTTATGGACTAGCTTGTTGGACTTTTTGCGACTTTACCTTTGCAAATGAATAAGTTTTCGAAGGTTGTATTTCTTTTTACGTTAGCGCCTACTCTGAAACTTATGAAGCGAAGTGAAGAAACAACTTTAGCAACAATTTTACTAATATAAGACAAAGTTTTTTTAATAAAGCTTTAATAGTATCTATACATTACTGCAGCAGTAGATATAGAAAGCATTTATGTGTGTACATGAAAATGTGGTCCGAGCACAGCCGAGGCCAACATACTTGAATCCGTAAATTCTCACATGCCGGTTTCTACAGTTTTTTTAAACATTAAAATTGATGATTCATAAATATTTTGGGGTAACTTACGCATTTAATTATAACATTGCATAGCAAACAAGCTTCAATAAAAAAAGTTGGCCGTCACGGGAAGGATGTAAAACATGATGGCATAAGAAAGCGCCATGCCGTTTGCGGTCACGGCATACGAGTCCGTTTTACTGCCAAGGCACATAGATGTTTCAGATTAAAGGATTTCCAGAGGCTATGAGCCAATCACAGGATATATTTGGAAATGTCAATCATTATGTTTTCTGCAAACTTTAACATAATTTCTGTCAATGTAAGTTTACTGACTTCTGTGCATTCGATTCTTTTGTGTTGAAAAACGTAAAGTTTAAAATATACGCATGTACAAGATACAAAAATTCGTTTGTACTCAGTAGACAAAAATTGGCAACTAATTACTCTAGCAAAAACTGAGACCTTAAATTAAATTTAAGTACGTTTATCAAATTATGTATACATGATAAAAAGAAATGGGATTTTGTACAGATCTTACTTTTTGATAGAATCAGAACGCCAAATATCCAGTTATCGTTCCTTTTTTCGTCGAAAATGAGCGAAAAAAACTATTGAGGGCCATTGCAAAAATGTATTTATTTCGTGTTATTATATTTCCTAAACAGCTAGAAACGAACATAATTAACTTTTAAACTTTCGCAATTTGAACACATGGTTTAAATGTTTATCGGGACTTATCGCACAATATTTTATTGATGAAAAAATTGGTAGGTACCTTTCTTTATCTCAACGTTTCGATCACGTTATGACCATCGTAACGAACTGAATCTAAACAAAATAATGCGCGATAAACATGACAAACGAACACTTTTAGGAGCATGACGTCAGTGCAATAAACGGAACAGTACTAGTCATTTACTATGGCGAGTTCATTAGGCATTGCACGCCGGTAATTATTCTAGGCCGCCGGGCACAGGTAAATTAGCGACGTGCACACCAGTTAACGACGCACTATTAACTTGTACGCACTAGTTCATTTGTAATTTTGTAACACCTTGTGTGTGTCTAAAATTTTACTTTGTAATATTCATTCGGTATTATGTATAGCTTATATTTACATTCACGGGTCTAGTCCGGAGTTTTGAAAGGCATTGGTGGGGCCGAAGCTAACACCATGAGGCCCATTTGAGTAAAAAATACAATTATGGGATATGTGTGACTGCGAATGATGAAACTATTGTACAGTATGCGATTTAAAAAAATCTGGGCTATTGTGATGAATCCTTGATGGTGTTGAACTGATCTATCGTATGATGTTTCACCAATCCGCACTGGGCCAGCGTGGTGGATATGGCCCAATCACCTTCTCGGGGGTAGGCTAAAAGTCCAGCAGTGGACTTTTAAAAGGCTGGTTATGATGATGATGATGATGGTATGAGGTATTATTACACATATTACGTCACATAATCATAGCAATTAACATCATCATCCACAGCCTTCCTCATCTCACTGCTGGTTATAGACCTCTTTCTTGCAATGCCACCTGTCTCGATCCTGTGCTAATAGAATCCAGGTTCAACCCGTGATAGTGACTATTTCACAATTAACATATTTCTAAATATTACTTAATTCAAACCGCAGGCCAAATTTTATTTTCGTAATATCTTATATTTGAACATGGTTCCCAATTAAATTTTATTATAGAAACTTACGTGGTTTTCACACATTTTATTAAAAAATAATGCCTTATGCGGTTGAAACTATAGTCGGAGTGACCGGTTTAATCTTACGTGAGTAATTCCCGTGTAATAAGTATTAATTAAATATTCCCAATTAAGTTTTATGGTGAATATTATACCAAAAAGGTCTTCATATCCAGGACTAGTTGCAGCAATAAGAATCTTATATAGTCTCCTCTCTTCCACATGTTCGCAGCATCGCAGCGAAATCAGCATAACGCGCTACGGATAGCCGACGAGGCTACGTGACGACGTTCCATGTCTCAATATGCGCTCGTTACGTGGCGTCTATCGGAACGTTCCACGCTTATTCCGTGGCAAATGTAGCCAATTGGTGGTGTCTGTTTTTATTAGGTCGCTCGATACAGAGCTACGATACAACCACGTCGATTGGGAGACTTTCTTCATGTCAAGTTTTTTTCTTTGCCTGATTTTCTCTTATTTCGCTTATAAGACCGCGCTTGTCCATCAACTGTTGGTACGCGACGATGTGGTCCAAGATGATTCTGTAACATTTTTAACCACAGTGCGCCCGCTGATAGTATGCGTCTGACAGCTGCAATAACATTGTAAACACTTGAATGAAAATATTTTCTTATAATATTTTACTGTAATTGGCTATATCTTACATTCAAAAAGCTAGTAAAAGTGATCAGAATTTTTTTTCTTTCAGCTGCCGCATTGTAATACTATAATGTAATATTTTGTACCGAAATTGAAAAATTACGGCGTGATAAGTGCATGTTGTTTTACAATATTTTCAGTTTTCAAAAGTTATATGAGAAAATCACCATAAATTCGTTTTTATTACATTCAGTTTAATTTTTTTTTTTTTTTACTTAATTTTTTTTTATGCCTCATGCTAATACTTCATGGACCTGTTACACCAACATCTTTGTGTCACACCCTAATGTTTTCGTTTCGGTAAAACATATAATTATTACATAGTTTAAAAAAAACTTTTTTAGATCAAGCTTTTTGTATTCTTCGAAGCAAACTCTTTCATTTGATACTCATATCATATTATGGGGGTGCATAAAACATGACTGGTCCGCCATCTATGGAAGTCCGCCATATTGGATTTAGAATGACGTCATTTAGCTAGCCATGCATTGACATCCAAACTAAATGTGGATATGCAAACTTTCAGCTGAATCGGTTGGAGATAACAGCTATGTTATAAAACTGAGTTGCAAGATTTGGAAAGCTTGTAAATACGCCCGGAAGAAAATACATAAAGTTAATATTATCATAAAGTTATGATTGAAATTTATTACATTGCAACTGAGGCCTATTGTCGATAACGTCAATCTGCCGGATACATAAAGCCTGTTTTCAAACATCGGCAATCAAATATCAATTAACCCTTTAAATAAGGTTGTACAAATCAAACAGATAGTATGTCCCTAACATGCCCTCAATCTGTCCTCTATGATGGATAATGCAAACATCAGCTGCTATCATTCGCTGCAAGCATTAGAGAGTCTTCGATGTTCTATAATTAACAATATCCGTAAACTAGCTCCGTAAAATTAAAGAAACTTTATATTGGGGTTTTTGATATTGTCTAGTAGATTGAACCCACAGGCTAGGTAGTAGAAAATCTTTGAGTGAATCTTGCCTTCAATACTTTGAGAATCTATTGCAGCGATTTGACAGTAGAAAATTAACTACTCAAAGGCCTTAGAATCTTTCGTTCAACACTTTTAAACTATCACGGTTGTACACTACAGTTATCATGTATCGCTTTACATCATGCGTGATGGTGGTCAAACGCAAGCCTATTATTTATAAAAAAGGGATTATTAACGGGATATAATCCTTTAATATCATCGGGAGCTACATCTAAAACATTGTCACGTATCCTGTTAATAATCAAAAGTCAAATATCCCGTTAATAATCATAATTATAACTGTATTTTTCGTTCAGATAGATCTTTATCTATGTCAGTGAAGAGCATGGTGGTATAGAGTAATTTCTAGTGCTGTGTTAGCTACTTATATACCATCTTAAATTTAAGCCCCTGTCGACAATTATCTAAATTCTAACGGACTGTTCTAACAGCCAGCCTATATGCATGTTTATAATCTTCCATAACATCAAATAAACTGCGCTTAAACGCCTTCTCAACCATAATAAGAAAGAAAGAAAGTTTATCAAAATTCTAATGTACGAGTTAAATAAATAGCAATAGCGTTCGGTGGTCCGCAAACGTCACGCATTCGGCATTGGCATCCGTTAACCTCACTGCTACGGAGGTTTAAACCGCCAAAACCGCTAATATCCACACTACAGATATATAAATATGTTTCAAAATTGGTAAAAATAGCTTCTAGTGAGCTTATCACACTAATAATACAAATGCAAAGAGTGCCATCGTACCACCGGTGTTTATATTTTGTAGTCGCTTAGTTTTAATGTGTAACTTATTTATTACGGAACAATGGAACTGAATTAACGCACTGTTCCCGAGTGTGTGAATGACAGCTTTATATTAAGGCCCTCTATTCCCACTTTTAGCAATGTTGGTCATTCTAATTTTAGTTTGTCTTCTTCCATGGTAAGCTTAAAATTATAAATATTTAAATATAGTATCATAATTATGGAGGGAACCGTAAAGGTACATTTTATATTATAGCTTTACTTTTCAATTTTTTTTAGAAAAACCTAAAAATAGAAGTAGCGAACCTCACGATTGAGTATAAGCGTCATAGTTTTGCTCCACTAAATGCAATTTAATACAACATATTTAGCCTTATGGTCATCTGTAGTAACAAGCGTTGCTTAAAAGTGGGAAAACCTCGCCTTAACGTAAAGCATTGTCTCATTCTTTCCAACATACTGCATCAACGTTAGTTTGTCAGTGGTGTTCTCATTTAAGTAAAATTTAATTTAGGATTATTGTTTTGTGTAACGATTGTGGTAAGCACCCAGGTGGTCCAAAGGTAATAATTATGTTTACAGAGACAGAGTTAGAGTATAATGATTTATGACTGCTATAAAATATTGAATTTGTTATTGCATGCAATCAAAACTACACAGAGTTCTGAAGTTACACACAACGAGAGTACAATGACATTTCTGAGTTTCCAGCGTTCGCGCTTTTCACAGATGGAAGAAGAAAGTTTACGATAAATTGCTCCCAAGCAAAACAAATAAAGTAGAAATATATTAGGTAGGTAGGTTGGTATTGTTTTGGTTTTAGGTGATTGGAGTTCTTAACCCCTGACGTAAACAGATAGGTATTTTGAGTTTAACGCGTGTATATCTGTATGTGGCATCGTAGCTACCAAACGGCTAAACCATTTTTGATTTCGTTTTATTTTCTAAAAGCTGACTTGATCGAGAACGTTCTTAGCTATGATTCAAGAATATTCAGCCGTTTAAAGATTATCAGCTCTTTTGCCAGAGGATTTTAAACAATGTTTTTGGTTGCACAACCTGTCCTGTCCTACTGCTGGTAAAATGCCTTTATGTATTTATTGAAGTGAAACTTCTAATGCGACTTCCAACAAGGTTGCGTTAAACGTGTAACGCTACCATGGAGGGGGAATAGAAAGAGACAGAGCGAGAGTTTCACTTCTTCCGCGCGGAGGGACTCCACGCACTATTTTTTTATGGGTTTTTGTATATTTTTTTTTTTTTTTTAAGGTTTTTTTTATCATATTCATTTTATAGAAACATTAGGTGCGTCCCACGAATTCACCTAGGAACCGTATCGTTATTCGGGATAAAAAGTATGTTTTAATCTAGGCTATAAGCTCCCTCCGTACCAAATTTTCCCGGGTATGTCCTAAAACTGCGACCAGAACCACCGGAGGATGGGCAGCAGCGTCCTGTTAGTACACGGTGAACGTACTGCGATCTCCAAGCCGCCTGCCACGCGTGGGGATTATGGCAACACCCCTCTCTAAGAGGGAGGCCTTGTTCAGCAGTGGACATTTAATGGCTGATGGTGTGGTGTGGTGTGTGTGTGTGTGTTTTTTTTTGTTTTTTTTTGTTAAACGGAGCTTTATTCAAATTCTTGAATAATGCACTCATAGTCGAAGTAATTTTAACAATGTCAATTTCTGTTCAACTGTCAACTTGAACATTCTGTCAACTGTTCAATTTGTAACTGAAAACACCACTGAAGGTATACCTTGACACAATACTAAGCTACTCACAGTACCATTCGAACAGCACGGGTCGCTCAGATTAAGCGGATCAATGTTATCCCTAATGTGTCCTCAATGATGGATCGCGGGGATCCCAGTCCAGTGGTCCGCGGCGATCCACGCCTGTCACTCGCTGTCACGCCCTGTCACGAGATTCTCGTGATGCCGGCTTACAAATAGGTAGATACAGGAAATCATTTCTATGTGAGTACTATCAGGAAAAACTTTGATGCCAATTGAAAAGTATGACTAGACGTCGCGGTGGTGGCAGGTAGCTAATAAATAAAATAATAAATATTCGGGACATTTTTGCACACACGGTCTGACCCCAAACTAAGCAAAGCTTGTGACATGGCTGCCAGAGACTGATATACATACATATATAGTTTTAAATACATACTTAAATAGATATTAACAACCAGATATAGAACAAACAATATGTTCATCACATAAATGTTTGTCCTAGGTGGGAATCGAACCCACGCCCCCAAGCTCAGAAGGCAGGTTCACTGCCAACTGGACCAACGGGCTATCACCGGACCAACGGGCTATCTAATGATAATAATATAAGGAGTAATACATGCGGGTGAAACCGCGGGCTACAGCTAGTACAAAATATTGGAGGTTACAAAAACTGGCTGTCAAAACTACTTTAAAAACAGTCGAGACCTAATAGCCGAATTGTCGTCGCAGTGTATTCTTTAAAAAAACACATCAAATACTATGTTTGAGAAAATTACATGTATGTGCATCAAGTTCTTTTTGTAATTATAGCAGGTAACTACTTGTTACAAATACAAGTCAATACCTAGTTCATGAAAGTGTACAACGCTCAATGTTGTTGGACCGGCCAATGAACGCGTTTACCAAAGTTTTGACACATTGCAGAAAGCACAAATCGAACTCCGAGTCCATATCCAAAGTTTATGAATATGAACCGAAATTAGTTCCTAGTAGTTCATACAAAACTTTCAATGGATCCAACAAGCGTGAACTGTATTCACCAACTTTCCCATTAGATTATTTATTTGTGAAATTGTAAACATGAAACATTGTTATTCATGATTTCATGTGAAATTTCTGTGCTAACTTTATAAACTCACAACAGGGTACCATACATTTGTGGCGCATATTGAACGTTGTTTGCATATCGACGTCCGCAATGAATTTACAATAATTACCTGTGAATCTGCGAAATTGCGGCAGTACTGACAAGTGTAACATGGCATTATCGGATACGAAGTGCCTGTGGCTGCGCGAGCCCCCACCTTTAATAATATTGGCCCATGCTTCTGCACAATACACGGTGTCATCATCATCATTTCAGCCATAGGATGTCCACTGCTGGACATATGCCTCCCCCAACGATTTCCAAAAGGGCCGGTTGGAAGCTGCCTGCATCCAACGTTTCCCTGCAGTCTCTTTTAGGTCATCTGTCCATCTTATGGGACGTTCTACGCTGCGCTTACCGGTAAGTGGTCTCCATTCTAGAACCTTTCGGCCCCATCGGCCACACGGTGTAAAACAACTTAAAAAACTGCCTAAATGCCAGTCGGGCTCGCGCACCGAGGGTTCTATACCACCACAAAATACAACAAGTAGTGCAAAAATACATCATCACGCCCAAACGGTCACCCATCCAAGTACCGACTGCGCAAGTGACCTGAAATTTGTGTAAACGGGACCCTGTTACTAAATCTACGCTGTCTGTCTGTCCTACTTTTCAAAGGCTGTATCTTTCGAACCATTAGATAGCCAGTTGACATTTTCACACAATTGTAATTTGACGGCGGATTAACTAAGAAATAATAATAAAGTAAAAAAGAGGGACAAAAAACTGTTAAACATTGACTGTATTTCTTTAGTTCACTGGTGTGTATCTTGCCATTTATCAACTACGACACCCCCGGAAACTCCGATACTGTCGGTTACTATTTTGAATTTATGATAAGTTGTCAAACGGCGCACTGACGGGAAGTTACAAACTGTAATCACATTCTTGTAACGCAATTTAACATGAAAGCCGAATGATTGCTTAGGGAGCGGGCAAAATGTTAATAAAAACCACTCTGTTAACGACGACCAAATTTTTACGGAATATAAAAACCTCTTCGCGAAACCTTTGTAAGGAATTACAAATACAAATTACCGGGATTGGAGCACATTTTTTGTGTTTGTAAGATTAGAGAACGTATTTGAGGTCGTAAGGGGTAGAAAGCGGAACAAATTCCAATTTGTGGTACGTTATGAGCGGTTAACCATAACGTTCCACAAAATGAGAACTGAAAAAGAGGTAAATAAACAACATATTACGTAAGTGCAAAAGATATTATAAGAGATGAGAATCTAACTGATCGAGGCCTGTCGAATGTAGGTAAGCGATATAACGCGGTGATGTGTTTTAGTGTTGTTTCCAAGGCTCCATAGAAGCCTCATGTAAAATCTCCACCACTTTACTAGGGTATTTATTTAATACTTTATTGCACACTTACAAATTAAGTAAACATGTACAATTGGAGGACTTAATGCTAAACATGACATGACAGGGCATGACTTTGACTTGACCGTGACTTACTTTGCTTGAGTCATAGTCAACTGTGACTATGACTTGTTTGACGAAATTTCTTCAAACTTGATGATATTTTAATACTTAACACTGGCAAATGCACAAGAAGACCAACGTCATAATCCTCTCAGGAGAAAAGAAAAAAAAAGAACGTTCAACACGAAATATAAGTTAAGGTGGTTCGATTTACCTATGGCGGGAAATTCAAATTTTAAACAGTTTTTTGGTCCTAGTAGCCAGGCCAGGTAATTATTTTTAAATAACACAGTGTTTGCGCAAAATGTTGGCTGTTCTTTACATTTGTACAATTATTTAACAGTAACGCACCATATTACTTACATTTGTGAATAAACCGTTTGAAACAGCAAAAATTTGTTTATTCACAAATGTAAGTAATAATGGTCATTAGAGATAAATAGCTTTATATGATTTTCTAAGGAATAATAATCAATCTGCGCAAACATCATGGTTGTTTACAATAATTACCCGGCCTAGCTACAAGGACAAGAAAACTGTTTGAAATTTGAATTTCCCGCCATTTGCGCAACGAACCACCTTAATAAAATTTAGGTAGGTACTCATAGTTAAGAAAAAATTATGCAAGGAATCCAGCCAGTATCCTTGCATAATTTTATCTCATAAATAATGTTTTTTTTTTTTTAAGTTAGCACTAGAACGTTTTTAGTTAACTTGTTACTGACTACACGGAGATCATTCAATCGAAAACCATATATTCCATTCATTATTTTTCCTTTTTTTATTCTACCATGGTAAATAGCTCATAACACTACAAATAGCGGTCAATCGCAAGCCTTTAATTTAATTTTTAAAATTAACCTTTCAATTAAAAACCGGCACAGAATAAGAGCCTTTTTTTAAATAAGCTGTATTAGCCAGCCGGAACAAATCAGTAGAAGACTAAGCAGTAAGCAGTGTATTATTTAACTAAAGGTACTTTATGCACTAGCAAATCTGAAGACTTGATATTATTTTCCAAAATATTACCCAAGTTTTTCTATGTTCATGTTATGTTGTTACAAAAACTTTGTACAAATATAGTGTGCTTGGTCGAACGACATATATGTTTGAGAGTCATTGCACTCATCATTATGAAAAACTTTTACTGTGAAGCCAACACTGAAATCTCGCAAAAAGGTCAGCTTTTTCTTATATATCGTTGAAAGTAAAGTGGCATTTTTCTATGGAACAGGAGTTTTGTTTTAACAGTAAAACACCTGCGTCTGTGTTTCCGCAAAATTATAATCTTGGAGCCTTAAAAGTCTAGGGTTAATAAATTTTTACCGTGCAAGCGTTCTTCATCTTCTATCGCATCATCGCTTTCCATCAAGTGAGATTGCGGTTGAACGTTAGCCTAGTCTGATTTAAAAAATAAAGAGTTAAGTATGGTCGGTTCACCTTTTATCAAAGTTGTTATAATATATATTATGGACAGACTAACAAAGACCGCTAAAATAAAATTTTGTTGAGATTCAACAAGGGTAGAGTCTCGTGGCTACACGCACGGAAAAGGTTGAAAGTTTCGCAGACAGGGAAAATTGGTACGGAAAATTGGCAACATTTTGTTCTATTTACTCACGTGGAACCACCTTCACCATACCCTCCATATCCGCATGTCGTGTTTGAGCTCAAACACCTCGTACCCAAGATTTTATTTGTCTTGACAATAGAGCTGATATGCAAAGAAGATTGTATCATTTTGAATTTCAGTGATTTAGGAGTGAAATGAGTGTGCTCATTGCTCTTTTCCCTGGCAATAATGAGAACATGATATTTTCGCCATTAATTTCGCAAATTGTAAACACACTCACACTCGCTGAAATGTATTCGATAGAAAGTAGACAAGCTACTTTACGGTGCTCGAGGCTTTGCAATTTTTTGGTGACTACAGTACCATTTATACAGTACATACATGCTTCACGTGATTCATGTCCTAAGCCCAGCTTACTTTATTACACTGCAAAACTCTGCTTTAGATAATAACCGGGAATTATTTAGTCGCACTGATAACACGGCCTTTAATTTATAATTCACGAGTAAACACCCCTGGGCTCCGGTCAGTGGGATAGCCGCATTAGTAATCATTGGCTATGAGAAATAAAAGAGCAACGTTACGAGTATTGCCAGAATTACGTGCCTTTTTTATTTTTTTATCGAGTTATAGGTTTGCGCTTGACCGCCATCTCGCCTGATGTTAAGCGAAGATGTGGTCAATCGAAAGCAAACCCCCATATTATATTCAAAAACACTTGTTATACTCGATAACGCTCGATAATCTATGCAAATATAACTTGTACTAAAGAAATATAACTTGTACATTTTCAAAACCGCTGATAAAAGAGCTGATTCAATAATCTTCAAACCGCCGACGTTGCTGCCGGCACCGCGGCTTTAACATCGCACTAGCTCCACCGCTGAAAGCTCATCCACATAATCATAGATCAGTGGAAATCGCACACTGTGCGATTCACGCGATCTTTCTTACCTCACACCTGCAAAATGTGGAATGAGCAATTTTCCGCGGTGTTTCCGAGAAGCTACAACATGGGGTTCTACAAAAGGCGAATTAATAGATTCTTAAATGGTCGGCAACGTAGTTGTGATACCTCTGGTGTTACAAGTATTTGTAGGTGACGGTGACTGCTTATCATCAGGAAGCCCGTCGGCTTGTTTGCCACCTATGGCATTAAAAAAAACGACTAAACAGATTTTCTTGCATCATAGCTAAGAAAAGAACATTATCTCAAGTCAGTTTTAAAACAAAAAAGCCAAATTAAAATCGGTTCAGTTGTCTGGGAGCTACGATGCCACAGACAGATACACAAAACACAGACACACAGATACATACATACGTTAAACGTATCACACCTCTCTTTTTGCATCGTGGGTTATCTGTCAACTTTTCGCTGATAGAAAGGGTCACGGGTGAAAGCGAGACAAAAAAATACAGATTAAACAGATTAGCTCATGGACCGTTTATGCTTAATATATAATAGGGTGTCTTAATGTAAAGACTGTTACTTTTCTGGTGTTGACCGTGTTGATATTTATTTCAAAAAGAATATTTGAGTAGGTATTTAATCAGAGGAGGTGAAGAACAAAACCTCACTTTTCCACTTATGTTTTTTTTTTCTTTGGGCAAAAAATTATAAATTGATTGAAGCATGTAAGTAAAACCTTGTCAAAAACACCTCTTTTCCTATATAAATTTTCATTTAAAATCGAGAGTTTCGAACAAAACCACACTTTTCGTTCGAAAAAGAGAAATTCCGTCGAGAATTTTCTATGTATTCTCTTAAATTTGAAAAACTGGAAATGTGAGGTTTTTCTTCACCTCCTCGTTTGAGAAGATGAAATCGCGCACTGTACGCTCAAAGCTCCATAGAGTTTTCCTTTCCATTTTAATTTTAAGTCATGAGTTTATTAAAGAATGAACAGAAAAGAGTAAATATTCCTCGCTCGCATAATCTAATATATCTTGAAAGGATTTCATTACCTATTCGTGAGTTATTGGCACCGATATAAATAAATCAGCTGTATAATCACGGATGTATCCATTCGCCAATGACTTTTGCATTAACTACATCAGTGAATATTCAAAGACCCGAAGCGAGAAATTAGGGTGAGACGGCAAAAGTAACGAAATCCTAAATAACGCTTTTCAGATGAGTAACACGGATTCTCTGGAAATAAATTAATCAGGCGGTGGGGCAACCCACGTAGTTCTGATTTACGAGTTACCCGGGCGGGCCGCCCTTCCCCCCCTCTCCTGGCCTCTCCCCGCTTCTGCGCCTCCGAGATCGCACTACACAACTCATCAATTTCCTCGGGACATACGACTTGGAATCCTGTTAATTAAACTATGCCGCCAAATTAATCGTGGGCATCGCGAGCGCACGCGGTTGTCCGGAAAGTATGCGAATTACACACGTCCATAAATTACAGCTCGCGGATCACAAGCATCGCTTTATAAATATCTGGTGGTGGTGGGGCGAAAACATGCGGAACCGATAAATCTTCGAATGTTTGCCTTATCCCAGCAGTATATAATGCCAGTTATACCTGCTCTCTAAGCACCTGCTCAATTATATAAAATAGTTTTAAATATTACAAATGAAGCCACAGAAAAAAACTTCATTTGTAATATTACCGTTTTTGTTATTACCGTTGTTCAATATCAGGTAGTGACATTTTTATTAAACTAATCAACATCGATTTACGTCATGGATAATCAAAGATGGATTGGCCTGCTGGCTTTGTTTTTTAACCGACTACAAAACAGGAGTGGAGAGGCTCCATCTCCTTCCGCGTAACCATGTATAAAGGTTATATGTACACATTCACCGTGACCCGTGACTGAGATACGAGACTGTATATACTAATAGTAGACGCTCATGTTTTTTTTTTAATGGATTTACACCATAGACAAAATCGTCAAATCTTTGCTTGCACATTTAATTTTAAGTTTTTTGACCTTACATTAACGAAATTCGGACTTCAATTAAATTTAAACATAAGTGAGTCCATTTTCCCTTTTTTCTTTTCTTTTTTTTTCTCATACAGCGCACTTTCACAACATTTGCTTTAATTAATAGTTTTAATTTGTATATGGCAAATTTCTAGTGTAATTCCGCTTCTCGTTTTGAGTACAATAAGGATTTTAGGTTGAACTATTTTCAACATATAACATATATTATGATTATTTTATTCGACATATAAAAATTAAAAATGGACTTCCGCAAAATAACGTAATAAATATAGTTTGAGCAAGACAAAGAAACCGAGCCAAAAAAATCGGCTCCCGCAAGCAGCACTCACTCGCGGGCTGTGCGCGTGTGTTAGCCATCGTTCTACTCGTAGACGCTCATGTTGGTCTGATTGGTCTTTCGTATCGGCATTCTGCGCCTGATTCGAAGGGAATCGTTGGCTCTCGCTAGTAGTCCAAGAGGGTGTTTTAGGGTGTCGTATGAAGCCGGGGTAAGATAGATAGCTTACCAATGAGGCTGTGCCGGCTGGCGCCGAGGCTGTGCGCGGGCGGCGAGCCGGGCGCTCGCAGCGCGCCGCCGCCGCCGCCGCCGCCCAGCGCGCCGCCCTCCAGCGCGCCTGCAACCAACATGTTCCTTTACTAAAACTAAACGAGAACAATCTAATTCCCTCCTGCCCATTTTTCTATCGGACTGCCAGAGCGGGCACGAAAAATCGTCACCGCTTTATCTATACTTCTATACTAATATTATAAAGAGGAAAGATTTGATTGTTTGTTTGTTTGTTTGCATTGAATAGGCTCCGAAACTACTGAACCGATTTGAAAAATTCTTTCACTGTTGGGATGCTGCACTATCCCCGGTTGACAAAGGCTATATATCCCGGCTTCGCCCGTGCGAAGCATGGGCGGCCTACCAGTGGTTGATATTCCAAAACGAACGAAG
This sequence comes from Agriopis marginaria, assembly GCA_932305915.1. Classification (NCBI taxonomy): domain Eukaryota; kingdom Metazoa; phylum Arthropoda; class Insecta; order Lepidoptera; family Geometridae; genus Agriopis; species Agriopis marginaria. Next base: position 11,547,020 of record OW029918.1, read on the forward strand.
CGCTTTGATTCCACATTTATTATGCGAACTGCTAGTCTGTGGAATTCACTGCCTGAATGGGTGTTCAAATGCCGATGCCGATGGTTACAATCTGGGTGTCTTCAAATCACGAGTGCATCGGTTCCTTCTAGGCAAGCGAGCTCCAACGTAGACCGCATCATCGCTTATCATCAGGCGTGATGGTGGTCAAACGCAAGCCTGTTATATAAAAAAAAATAAAAAATAACTTCAGTAACGTATAACGCGTCTCAAATGTCACTATTTTAACACCGTGGAGAAGGATCTGTACTCAGAAAAAATAAATTGAAGTGATATACCTACAGTTTTCCCTTTAGCATTTATAGAAAGTATAGTGCCTGCTGTTTGCATTAGTTTTTTTTATGCCATAGATGGCAAACAAACTAACGGGCCGCTTGATGCTTGATCCGTCTGTCACCCGGAGACCGTCGCCTAAGGACACCCGTAACACCAGGGGCATCACAGATACGTTACATCCTTTAAAGACTATTATAAGAAAGTTTAAACCCTTTTGAAGCCTTTTTTTTTGTTTAGTTACTCGGAAATGCCGCAGGAAGGAACTCGTGCCACATATTGATGATATTATGTGGATGAGCTTTCAAGTGGTGATGGCTAGTGGGATGATAAAACTGCGACGCCGGCATTAGGTTGAACAGTTCTTCAGAACACTCCCCGTTGTAAATGCGTTAAAAGATACAAAGTTGATATGAAAGGTCAAAGCTCAATAATTAATGTTATATTCAGCCATATCAGGTAGCTACTAACCCTTAGTGTCCCTGAGCCTTACTCTACTTTCCGGTTGCTTGAACTAAAATAGATACATAGTGCGATATCAAACGCTATCAATGTCACATGTCGTCCCACATCAAATAAATATTCATTGCCATCTACAAATAAATATTGGAAATAGATATTCCTACTAAAGAGAGGAAAATATACCTATGTTTTTTTTTTTAATAGTTAGCGAAAGCGTCGATTATAGGAAGACTACAAATTCTGCAAACTAATAGCTAGTTTTATGTTATACGTGCAAAGACTTACTGTACATAAGCACATTAGTAATAAGTACATAAGCATTATCTATACTATAATATTATAAAGAGGAAAGATTTTATTGTTTGTTTGTTTGCATTGAATAGGCTCCGAAACTACTGAACCGACTTAAAAAAGTATTTCACTGTTGGGAAGGTTTGGTTACACGGGTGACATAGGCTATATAATATTTTCAAAAAATATAGGGATCCTTACTAAAACTCCAATAATTTAACCCAATATGTAACAAAAATAAGATTTACACCCGTGCAAAGCCGGGGTGCGTTGCTAGTTTATTATAAATACAATAATAATGGTATTACAAACTAGCTGCACCTCGCGGTTTCATCCGCGTTATATCCGGGATAAAAGTAACCTAGCCTAAGTTACCCCTTAAACATCAGCTATTTGCCAGTGAAAGATGAAAACAATGCAACTTCCTTGGTCGCGACAACAACCTTCTTTGACTTAGATGTTTTTTGTCTATGATTTAATTTGTAAATTTTTTGTATAATAAACACTATTAAAAAAGCTGATGTTCCGATATTTCATCAAAATCAGTCCCGCTGCTTACCCGCTGCTTCATAGGGAACGTCGTCTTTTATATGCGTAGAAGCAAAGATTTCATACTATACTAGTAGATAGATCGTTAGGTAGAAGATAGATAAGATAAGATTAGTATATTAGTACCAATAAAGCAGTTGACAGGCGTTGTTTTAAAACGTGTGTTTGCACACGTTTTATCATTGTTTTGCCAGCGGTACTCAAACTAAGCAATTATCAATTTATGTGGGGTTAACCCATGCCCTTACATAATGGTCCTTCGAGCTGATAACTAAGTATGGGTGAAATCAAAGAACGGCCGACTTTACGACAGCACTACGCAGACTCAGCTATGAATCTCACATTACCCGAATCTCGCACGATGCGTCATCAAACTGCGAACTGATGACAAAAATAGAACAGGATATTGATAGGCCTTTTCGGTTTCCAATAACGTGTCGGTGATAAGAGCTCAGGATATGGCGGACATTCGGAATGTGCGGGAACGAGCCATCGGGGAGCCGTCTCTCTGCTTTATGCCCCCTAATGTGCCGATTTGTTATGCTCACCCACACGGACGTACTGCAACCACAAACATCTAAGCTGACAGTATGGGTCTGATATCAGATCAGACAAACAAGTGAAATATGGTAAAGTATGGTAGTACGGACCCGGGTATGTCCTAAAACTGCGACCAGAACCACCGGAGGATGGACAGCAGCGTCCTATTAGTACACGGTGAACGCACTGCGATCCCCAAGCCGCGTGCCAAGCGTGGGGATTATGGCAAAACCCCTTTAACAGGGAGGCCTTTGTCCAACAGTGGACGTTTAATGGCTGCTGATGATGATGATGATGGTAGTATGGTATGGTGGTATGGTATGGTGGTGGTGTGGTGGTATGGTATGGTATAGTGGTGGTTTTATGGTGTGGTATGGTTTGGTGGTGTAGTGGGTGCGCAGGACTTAAGCAGGTTTGATTCCTTTAGTCAAACTTACCTAGCAGATGGACCTTACCGCCCTTTTTGTGCAGCTGCAAGTTTTTTAGAGTGCGTGAAAAATTTGTAAGTGTGCCGTACTTTTAGTTTATGCTTTAAACGGTTAAGCGTATAGTGAAAAACTGGATGATACATGGAGACATTTGAAGACAAACGATAAAATTTTACTAAGGCATATCTCCCTTGTATGTCTGATCTGGGGGTTAGACTTATGATAGCCACGTTTTTAAGGTTCAGTAGTACTACAAAGAACCCTTATAAGTTCCTTCTGTCCGTCCGTTTTCATTTTTAGAACCTTTTTACTTCTATCTATAGTCTAAGGTTAGCGCATGAAACTTTGCACAATACGTAACAGTTAAAGATCGCAATTTTAAGCGTATAAAAAATACAATTACGCATATTTAGTTAAAGGTGGCTCTAGTATATGTTTAATTGGCATGTGAAGGTCCAAAAAACGGTGACACAACTAACCTAAGTCTACCAACTTCCACGTTACTAACTTCAAAAATAACACACTTCCATACTAAATTTCATCCCCTAATTAACTCTTTAGGGGATGAATTTTCAACTATAATCTGTTATACTTACCTACGTTATAGATACCTATAAGGAACACTTGTGCAAAATTACATGCTTCTAGATCCAGTGGTTTAGGTTGTGCGTTGTATGTCTGTGAATGAATAAAAAAAGATACCACCACTTTCGCATTATTTGCATGTCATGTCCATACTGTGATTGATGTCCATATAAGTCCCCCAATAAATTTATAGCGACTCACTTATTCTGGATTGTGTTGATAGACTGCTGAGAACTTCAAGAAGGTCGCCCGGATAATGGATGCCATCGGTTTTTTCCATTCATAAAATATACTCAAGATCGGAAAAAATACAAAAGGTATACTTAAACGTTGTTCCTTGAATGTAGGTACTACGGAACTATTTCGTATCATATTAATATTATAAATGCAAAAGATTGTGTGTATGTTTGTCCGTACTCAACTCCGTAACGCCCGCTTTTTCCCCATTGCTCAACTAAATTTCTCAGCTGCATCAAGTTGAGCAGTGGGTTGATACTAACGGCTCAACTGGTATATATGGTAATGGTACAAATGGTATATAACAATACCCTCTGATCAACTAACCACCATAGAGGATTTGAATAAAATTTGGTATAGAGATAGCTTTTTAATAAGTAGTATTTCTAGGTTTACCCACCAACTCCTCTGTTGAAAAGCGACGTTTTAGAGATAGACCATATAGACCTAGAAGGTCATTCACTCAACTTATATCATGGGTATACTCATAGTCAGCAAAATTCAGTTACTGTAGGATAGCATGTAAATTTGCGAGGTGCAATACATTATTACGCGTAAAAGGTGTACTAAGCTGAAAGGGGTTCGTTATACTCATCATTCTGAACAACTTTTACAATGGGATCTACTCTGAATTCGCAAAAAAAACCGCCTGTTCCATAAAAAAACGGTAATTCACACTATATGTATGAAACAGCTGGTATTTTTTCGCAATTTTGGGTTGATCCCACAATAAAGGTTGTTAATAATGATTATAATGGAGCCCAATCGGCTTAGTACACCTAAAACGCTCCTAGTTGTCCTACCTATCTATACTAAGTAGGTAGTCAAGAAAAACAACAAGAAGGTTAACAAAGATTATTATAATTCAGGAAAGAAAGTTAAAATAGTAGGGTAGATAAAATATAAACAGTATTTTGAAACTGAAATAAAAAGTATGAAAGCAAACAGAATAGATCGGGGTGAGTTTACGTTCATGAACCAAAATGCGACCCACTGGCCTTGGATTTCCGCGCGGCGTTCACGGAGCGAGGTAGGCCCACGATGTATGGTAGGTACCCAAGGCGAGTTAGGTCCACGGGGCAGTGCAGTAGGGTAGATCCAAGCCAAGCAGCTGGACGTAGCAGCCTAGCAGATGAGCGCTAGTCGTGCGGGTGAACCCTGGAATTCCACATTTCGGGCGTCTTAGAAACAGTCCAAATTGTAGGTTTGACTGACACACTCGATGAAGTTGCGAGAAACGAAACCAACCCATGAAGTTTAATGCTATGAACTCAGAATATAGACTCTGAAAGGAGTCATACTTTTACAGAAAGAAGTAAAAAGTTAGAATTAATTTTAAGAATATACAATAGGTACTATGTTCTCGGGAAATATTTTCCTTAATAATAAACTAAATTTAAAGTGACACAAAGGAAATAAAATACCGTGTGTACCTTTTCTTATGACTACTTTTTTAGTGACTGGGAAATTAAGTATTTGACACAAGACAGGTGCAAAACACTATCTAAGCACATTAAATCATAATTCAAGAGTGGCGTTTAAAAATATAACGTTTGGTAGGTTAAACCGTCATTGTAATAAGGTTACACAAGTACCAAGTTTACTCTAGTTTCTCTACATTTAAAACAGTACCTAATTATAAAATAATAATATTCGAAACGGTTGTTATTCTACGGATCCAATTAAATATTAATACAGCTGCGTGACAAGATGGCTGTTAGTATGAAACCCGAAAATAATTTAAATGTACTCGCATCATGCTTGCAAGCTAAACTACAATGAAAAAGGTTAAAATACTCACCCAATTTGGAGTAAACCAACACTTGAGTTTATATAATATATTGTTTAGTAAAATGTGAAAGTCAACGGTTTAATATGCAGTACGTAGCGATACAAGAGAAGACAAATCGCGGGAGCTATCGTAGCGTCCGCTTTCCAGTGCCACTGGCCGTTGCTTGTGAGCTCAGAGATCGCGCGCTGTTAGCTGCGTCAGGTGATATGATGCAGCAGTGGCATATTTCATTCTAAGTACTGAGCTCGGAATAGATTCGCACGACTGTGGGTACGCGCTAGACGGTTGGTCATTGGCTTGGACGCGCGACTGGTACGCAGACCGGGTGCATTTACGCATAAGGTGCTCATATTATGTATTATAGATTATAAGCAATTTTTTTGATACATATTTATGATTAATTGATTAATTTTAAAATGTTAGTGGGTTATAATGATTTAATAAATAACTATTTTACAAGCCTATTTAAATTAGACAGGTATAACGAACCGTTACAACCCTTGCCACGTAACCCTGTACAAAAACAAAGCATAATTTAGAAAAATTATTAAAATAAAATCAAGGAGAAAATGTAAGAAAACGAAGATAAAAACAGGGAATGTGGGAACAGTAACTATAGGAAAATGGGCCATTACATGGTTTGCGGCGATGTTTTTTACGCCGTATTTACTCCAAAATAGGTAGGGGTAATAAAGTTTTACGACGTATATATACATCTATATTATATCTTGTGCGAGGTTCATATCGTATGCATAAGACCTAAGCGGCTTGGCAGACGTCATGTCAAGTAGGTACTAACCTCAGATCAGACAAACAAGGGAGATATAATGGTAAAGTGGCAGATACTAACGCATCTGACCGAAATCAGGCTTGATTCCTTTAGTGCATGTGGACTATTAGTTAGTTCATTGGTGTTGGTACAAATTTCACTGTTTTAAACTATCACGGTTGTTCACTAAAGTTATATGAAAAAAATATCCCGTAAATAATCATATAACTTTGGTACAAATTTATTAGTGTGCGTTAAAAAAATTAAGTGAGCCGTTTTTACAGTTTTTATGTTAAACGGTTTAGCGGTATAGTAAAAAAAACATGGAGACATTTGAACACGAACGTTAATTATACTAAGGCATATCTCCCTATTTATTTATGTTACACGGGAATTGCTCACGTAAGATTAAGCCAGTCACTCCGAATATAGTTTCAACCGCATTAGACGGTCTTTTTTAAGATGAATACGCGCGGCTGCGTCTGGCTTTGCTTTACATATCTCCCTTGTCTGATCTGACTCACGTACTTATTTTAAAAATAAATTGGTAATTATTATTTAAGTAGCACTCGGTGTAGCTCGACAAACTGACGATCAAGGCAGTCTTCGGATAGGGAGACCTTGGCATTTACACATGAGCGCTACTGTCGATCAGATGACACGTTCAACTGTAGGTCCTGGTTGTTTGACTTGGAACAGCAACCTTAAGCCATGTCAGAAACCGGGGGACCGGGGGTTGACATAAAAACTCTGACATCAGGGCTAGCCACTAGCGCACAAGCTACCGCTGGGCCAGCATCGAGTAAAATTCAATAAACGGGATTCATCCCCTAATTATCCACCCTTAGCGGAAGAATAGTTTCTTCAAATGTAAATGGGACCTCTCTCGAGATATAATCTATTCAATAAAAAAGAATCATTAAAATTGGTTCACATCCGCGATGATATGGCGTAAATTACACAAAAAATTGTCAAATTAAAGGTGGTTGACAACATTCACACAGTAGAAGCGGCTTTAGATTTGTTTGGTGGTAATAGGCTTGAGTAATTTTTTGTGTACCTAATAAAAAGCTGATCATAAATAGAGCCTATCTAGGAAAACAAAATATATTTTAATTTTTTTAATAAATAAGTTATAATTATTTTAATTTCATTCCTGACATAGAGTGCTCCATATCACGGTATGACGTCAAGCCTCACGTGCGCCATACAAATGCTATACTAACACAAGCTTTGCGGGAGCGGGACAGTGCACTGCACGCACCTGCTCTTTATCCCCAATAAAAACTTTAAACGCCTATAAATCCGAAATTTATCAGCCTATTGAAATGATTTTTTTCAGTATGTGTAATTTACTATAATTATATTTAGCCTGTTACCTGTAATTAATGAAACATTAGGAAACAAGCCTATTTTCCACTTGCCTTCTCAGATGCAAACGCCTCTGTACCATGTCACTCTAATATCACAACAACGATTACAATCTGGGTGTCTTCAAGTCGAGAGTGAATCGGTTTCTTCTATACATCGTATACCGCATCATCGCTTAACATCAGTCAAGATGGCAGGTAAGCGCGAAGGGATATCTATTATTTAAATAGTATTTTTCTTAGCAACATAGAGATACGACAGAGATTTTAAATCCGGAAAGCTTCTTCTTCGCATCATGGCATGTAACTGACCCTTTATTGCCAAGACGGACATAAAAGCACAATAGTGTGCAAAAGTCCTGCTGCCTCGTTCACAAAGTCCAGCTCTCAGCCTTTATGGAGCGTGGTAAGTGAATTTATCGTTGTAATTTTTGCCACATTTCTCTACGTATTGTTTCAGCTGTTTGCGAATTATTTTATGAACATTTTTATGTTATGGCAACACATGTTTGAAATCTTTCCGTTTGGTACGTATTTACACAGTATTCGTATTGGGCCATTGTACTCGCCCTTATGAGGCAGGGCGCGCTTACCTTTGTTCCGTTAATAAAAACCACATAAAACAATTTATATTCTTTCATATAATTAGGGCCCTGAAGGTGCAGCTTTCTGAAGGTACTCAGCAATGCAATAAAGAGTGTAGAATGGAATACATGTTAGTATTTTGCTATTATTGATTGGTACAATGCGTTTGCATTTCATAGAACACATTTTTAACACTTCAACATAAACGCATTAATAAGTAAGTTTTAGATTTAACGACTCCCAAAACTGTTGGTACTGCATATAATTTGTCTTGTTAACGATATTTAGTAATATACTTTAAAAAATCAATACTTGACACTGGCATATGCACAAGACGTGGGCCGCCAAAATCCTCCCCTCCAACGAAGAAAGATTTTTGAAAATGAGGTGACCTTACCGTAATGAGTCGGGTCCCCAAGCACCCGATGTCTCAACCCTGAACGGCTGAAATATGTAATTGCTGCCGAGTTTTGTTGAGTCTGAGAAATTTGCATATTTGCGCCGTTTATGCTGCTCCGCCGAATTGGCCGCCACACTAGCCTGTGACTCGTTAAAACAAACCAAATGAACCCAAACTCCAGGGGTGACTAGTAGGTATTGTAGACTTTACTATCCACTTACCGGCTCCATCATCAGACACTTCTTTTCATATTCGAGATGGGGGCGATAAATCCTGCACTCCTGCACTGACATCCCGCATGGGGAGAATTGTACAATTCCTTCTACCAGCAGTCAACACCTACCCGAGCCGACCCAACTTCTTGAAATAACAGAGAGGGGCTTTTGGGCGCTGGCACAGTTGCTCCACTGGCGTAGATGGAAGTGTGAATAATGACGATGAAAGTCAGTCTAACTGTTATGGTGACGTGGATGAAGAAGGTAATGATGACCCAAGCAACCCGGTACCGATTCTAGTTTCTTCCATAGCTTCACCATCAGACCCTTGTCACCAATTGTAATGGGAGTGGACTCCTCAAAACAAACTAAACTTTTTGTATAAAGTATGTAGTGTTTGTTAGCTCAATTTGATGTATTTAAATATAAAATTACTGTTATGTATTTTCTAGTTTATCGGTTATTTGTTATGTATTTTTTAGTTTATCGGTTATTTTGCGAAGTTAATAGTTATAAAATATTTAGAACAAATGTTTGTTTTAATATTCTTTTAATGACCACAAAAAATGGGATAAACCGTTATTCCCATTTATTCTGTTTTTTTTTTTAAATATTTTTAAATTAACTTCGTAAAATGACCAAAGCACATTTTTCAAAAGTAGCCAGTCATTTTATATCTTAAAAAACACCAAATACGCGAGCGAAATCGCTGCACCTGGTATTATGGCCTCAATTGCCAGTAAAAAAAAAAAAAAAAAAAACAAACAGTAGTGTAGTAGTTTTTAAACAGTGTTTTAAAAAAAAAAGTTTAAAAATAAAGTTTAAGTTTCTAAACTAAAATTATTATTATTTAGTGACAATTTGACTTGACATTTTCCCAGTCAAGGCACTGAAATGAAGAGCTCAGTGAAAATGCAAAGTGAACGTCGTCGAAACATTTAGTCATATTTGCATATTCAATGGCTGCTTTCATTTTCAGTGTTGCGACTCGGGAAAATCTCTGTTTCTTTCGTTTATTTTTATAAGCGTTGTTTGTTGTAATCTGTTTTGGTGGTAACCGGAAAGGTCAAAGGTACTTCTAAATGTCATGGAATCAAGTTTTTCTTTTTTTATAATGAGTCGCAAACAAGCGACAAGCCATGTGATGCTAAGAGGTCACCGCCGCCATAAACCCCTACAATAGCCGGGGCATTGTCAGGGCAGATACTTATGAAATACAGTTCTTTATTCAATGGGGTGATGTTTTTTTTAACCTTGACGGGTCAAATGTGCCTGAATTTTTTTTGCTAAAATGTGGCATGTGGAAAAACTGACCGAATGATAAAGAATAAAAATCTAACATTTTAAAATTATATGCTTAATACATATGCGAAAACGTGGAGTTTTCAAAAACTGACCGGACGTTAAAGAAAATCTCTAACATTTTAAAATTATATGCTTGGATATTATATACCATAGTTATTATAAACATAATTATATTATAAAATACTCACCATTAACAAAAAAATCTGGCGATGAAAAAGTTTTTTTACATTTTTTCCTGCGCCACCATGTCATGTCCACCCACTTGTCTAGAAAATATGGCAACTTAACATACGAAAACTCGTCGGGTTAAAACTACTTCTACAATATACAAGGCTACACAGAGCTACGAAACTATGAAATGTACGGAACTTCTGGTATTTTTTGCAGGATTTCAGGAGTGGTCCACGAGTAAAAATTATTCATAATGATGCCTGCAATGTCCTTATTGTTGTCTTATTTGTCTAATCTGATATTGACACATTAGTACTTAACCCAGATACACGCATAAGTTATAACATTAACCTAACTTACTATCGGCTAGTAAAATGTTAAGATCACATACAAACTAATTGTCATTAGAAACTACAATATGGTAACAGGTTAAAATATTCGGTGAATTCTCAATCCGTGACGGAATCGTAAATGGGAATTGCCACAGGTACAAGTTCATAATATATTCACAACAGTTTCAGACCTCAATCTTTGGAAACATTTACGGGCACTTTATACTTCATCAGATATTCTCAGAACTAAGCTGAGGAATTATTTCGGAAAGGGTAAGTAAATATCTTGCCTTATTTTAAGCAACGAACTCATAGAAGGTAGTAGATGTAAAAAAAGAAAGACACTCCTTGAAATTTTGATAATAGGCGGTTAATATACAAGATTGCACGGAACGGTAGGAATAAGTAGAAAAAATGTCATTGTCATCATAATTTCAGCCATAGGACGTCCACTGCTGGACATAGGGTCGTTCCCGTTTGTTCTACTCTTTGTTCTTCCAATAGAACAAATGGGAAAAATTACATAGGCCTCCCACATCGATCTCCAAAAGGGCCGATTGGAAGCGGCCTACATCCAGCGTTTCCCTGCGGTCTCATTTAGGTCGTCCGTCCATCTTGTCTGTGGACGTCCTACGCTGCGCTTGCCGATTCGTGGTCTCCATTCCATTGTCATTGTACTCATCATTAATAAGCAATATTTACTCATCATCATCATCATCAGCCAGAAGACGTCCACTGCTGAACATAGGCCTCCCCCTGTAACCTCCACACTGAACGACAGCCTGCCTTTTGCATCCACTCGATGCCCGCGACTCTCACAATGTCGTCGGTCCATCTAGTGGGAGGCCTCCCTACGCTGCGTCTTCCGGTTCGTGGTCTCCACTCCAGAACCTTTCTTCCCCATCGGTTATCGGTTCTTCGAGCAATGTGGCCTGCCCACAATATTTACTAAGGGACTAAAATTAGCGATGGTGTCCAGTCCAAGCGATACGAACTCTCCGGCTTTTTATGCATGTGGGCTATTATTTAAGTCATTGGTGCCACTACAAGTTTATTAGTGTATGTAAAAAATGAGCAGTATGGTAAAAAATATGTATGAAACACGGAGAAATTTGAACACGAACAATAATTATACAAAGAGATAATGTCTCCAGCATGCTGGGTACACTGCCAATTGGTAGTGGGCTTAAGAATTTTGATTATTTTAGACCTTCAACGGTATATGGGCAGTCTTACTGTTGTAGTGTTACCTTGTATTTTGTTCAGGTAATAAAAGCACTTGCCAGTAAAAAAAAAATATATCTCCCTTGTTTATCTGATATGAGGTACCAACGCAACTGACAAATAAATTTTAATAATTTGAATTTGAACGTTTTGTATAACCCTGCACTCTAATATAATGTTCAAACATAGGATTCAATGTTGTTGTTGGTAGTGTGCGTACTATCGAATTGTAAAGGAGCTTTGAAGTGGTTACAGTCAGACAGTAAACTACGATACAGCGCCGTCGTTGCCGCTCCAGAGAATCCAAAGTATTTCAATAAATTTATGAGCTGTAAGCGTACCGGTAGTCAGAAATAAGCCATTTTCATACCGTACATAATAAATCAGAGGGGCAAGTTAAAATCTGAAAAGTAATATAATGTTGTTACGTGCTATTTCATGAGTTTTCGCAGGGGTTTGAACGACAATAATTATGAAAATGTTACAAAAAAGTTAGCATTAAAAAAATGAAATCGAGACTTCATCCAATGAAACGTTAACTCAAGAATGTAAATTGAATTACCGAATAGCCAGACTTCACGTGGTCATAAATATGTACAATGGCAACTTTCTATGGTCTTAAAAAAACAACTGTTCCATACATTTTGTCGAATAACCATTTTGTATGGTACGACAATAATTTATTTCGTAATCTCAGAGTTGTTCCTTTAGTAAAAGTTGTTCATAATGATAGCTACTATGGACCCCTTTCGGCTTAGTACACCCTATCCGTAATGTCTTGAAGTGTTCCGTCTATGCAGTTCCGTCATAAATAAAATTATGTAACTTAAATGTTGTTAGATAGGATTCAAGTATTTGACTTTATTTTTTTTGTTAATTATTATTTTTACTTGCGAAATTTAAATACCTACGGAGGACAAGAGTATAACTGGCATTATTTTGTAACTGCAATAACTTCGGCGTCAATACCCAACTGCTCTAACAAGCTCGGAAAAGCAATGGAGGGTTATGCGGTTTCGTAACTAAGTCACAACACTCACAACTACCCGTCTACCCTCCCAAGCCAATTTTCTAGAGAGTGTGGTTTTTAAAAGGATTATAACAAACAGTAAAAATCTGGAACGTGTTTGCATAAGACATGGTTTCCATTGAAACGACTCCGGGTATTGCCAAATTGTCATTAAGCCAACACTACAAGTATTAAATTTCTAGTTACAATCTACATTTTGAATGAGAAGTACTATTTTACAGCCTGTTCTTGGTATGTATAAGCTTGCTATAAAAGGCGAAATACTCACTCATTGACTCATTACGAAATCTCGAAAACTTGACCTACGAAGCTGAGATTTAGCAAGTAGATTTATGGTGTGTAGAGAATAGAATGATATTCGTTGAGAAAGGATTTTGTCAAGAAGCCGAATTAAGGGGGCAAAAAGGATCTATATGAAAGACTACGCGTACGCAGTAAACAGCTATATAGTATCTAATAATGTATAAGTAAAACTGATATGGGATTTTAGCAAAACTGGTACTTATTATACCATTTACCCCGATCTTCTGCTTTTCGCTTCCAGACACTGTTACTACCTTACTATATATTACTCGTCACTTGCGTCATCATCAACGTCGTTTAATGTTTTCTTCCTAGTTCCTCTTGAAAGTATTTAGCATTGTGCATTTACGTTGGCAACAAAACTCACCGTCGACGTTGTTGTTTCACTAGCTTTAAGTGGTTTTTGGCATATATACCTACGTCATTTTCTGGTGTGAAAAATAAAGAGCTATATATCCATCTAATGTAATTTCATCTTCATTTCCCATTTTTGCCGATTCGTGTTCTCTGCTTTAGCAAGTATTGCCATAGACTATGACAAAACTTTTTACACTCACGTTATGTTTAACAGTTGAAACCGACCTCATTATTCCGACCGAGTCATCGAGCTTTTTCACGAGGGAATACGCGCGCTCCTGAGACAACCGCCTGCGGACATGTCCAGTCGGTCGAGTCCACCGCTGGTCAGATAGGCTGATTAGGATGATGATAACTTATTATGCGAAGATTTAAGAGAAGGGAGAAGAGATTTAAGATTTAAGAGTTTATCAATCAAATACTGTTTGATAACTTTATAAAAGCTTCAAAAAAAGCTTTCACGTAAATAGCAAAAAGTTCGATAAGTAAAAGACTTTTCCCAGAAACCTTATTTTTCGCGAAATCAACAAAGCATACTATACAAAGTTTACCAATTTCCTCCCCACGAATTGAAAACAAAAGCTTTCTTCCTGGAATATGATTTATCTCACCACTCAAACCATTAACGCTCATATTGGCAAACTGAGGCCCCCGTAGGCACAAACATAAGTAAAAGGTTGATTAGTTACTGCAAAGTTTCATCCCTCTCTAGACCCCTTGGAACCGGGCCAGAGGTCGTTAAAAGAATCTAATGACATATGTAAGAACATGCAAACGGCGAAAACGTGAGCTGCAAAAATATACACTGTTACACTATTCTCTTTACAAGGTACTTTGTTTAACTTTGTGATTGTATGCATGCTGGGTGGAAATCTTGAGATGTGGTTTTATACGGTTAAAACATAATGGTCATGGGCTGATAGCTTGATTATACAGGCTTACTTAAAATGGTGTTACATTACCAAATGGAGGTCAATTTACTCATCATCATGAGCAACTTTTACTATGATAAAGATAAATATGATTGTAACAATATTCTAACATAGACTTGGATCGAAATTCTTTCTTTCTTTCTTTCTCAATCTGAAATTGATCTGAATTGCGTATTTTTTTAAGTTTAACAAAAACTAAATATAATATATAATAAACTAACATTTGTACGCTATAACATGAGATACGTTTCCATTCTTACGACCATGTATGCTTTATATATTGTATGTGTACCTACCATGTTCTGACAAATAAATAATTTGAATTTAGATACCAAGCCTGAAATCGCGAAAAATATCAGCAGTTCTTTCACATTTCGCTAAGTGTAAATGACATTTGAAATTCACCCGACTCACGAGAAAAGGAAAAAGAAAGAGAAGTTCTATTTCAATTCAAAGAATATTCACCCCTTTATTTTCAGACTTTAGTTAATTTTATAGGCTTTAAACAAATTCTATAGGGTTCTTTGTCAACTTCTCTCTGACAGGAATCAAAATGTGTGAAATCGAGACAAAAAGAATTTTAATTCAACATGCCTATTGAATATTTCCAAATAAGACTATCTGTGTCTCTTGACTCTTAATCACTTTTGTTATGGGAATTTTGTCATTATGTAATTTGTTTACAGGACTTTTTCCACATACGATAAATATTTATGTTTTGTTTTGTTCTGTAGAGTAAATCAAATATAATTTTATAACTTTTTATTATTATTAGTAACTAGCAGCGCCCCGCGGTTTCACCCGCGTAGTGATGAAAAATGGTGATGATGATGATGATGAAAAGTAGCCTATGTTACTCTCTGGCTCTTAAACTATACCAATGCAAAAAATCAAGTCGATCCGTTGTTCCGTTGCAGCGTGAAAGAAGAACAAACATCCATACATCTATACATACAAACTTTCGCGTTTATAATATTATAAGTAGGATAGACTTGCATTTGACCGCTAACTCGCCTGATGTTAAGCGAAGATGTGTGATGTGTTACTGTATTTAAAGCCACGTTGAAGCGGATTTACACTAGAAAACCGTCAAAGAAACAGTAAAGCAACGTTTGGTACAATCAACTAACATTGACTACTTTTTATCCCGGAAAAAAGTTGTATCTGTAGGATAGCAGGTGAAGCTGTAGGGCGCTGCTAGTTTTCAATAATTCAAGAGAGATGTAAATTTTCTAACAGAAGGTTGACACATATTTACTGTTCCGACTTACATATTCAGGGCTGGCAGAGGCACCCCCATGGTCCACACCGTGTTCGAACAAAAGCGTATCGTGTTTTTAATTTAACCCGCTGCATTCCGTTTTGTAATTTAAATTCAGTTCGCTTTCGCGCTGAAATGAAAATGTATAAAATATCTACATACATAGCCCTCCCTATACGATTTGTGTATTTTAAACATAATAAAACAATGGTTATAAGCGGAGTGCTTAATACAGAGGATGGGGGAGGATGAGGATAGAATACTATACAGGGAAAGGATTTACTAAGCCGATAGGGGTCCATACTACTACTAGGGGTACTACTGTAAATGTACTACGTAATACATATAAGTCTATGGGTCCAGAATATCCATCATTATGAACAACCTTTACTATGGGACCAACTTTGAAATCGCAAAAAACTTATCAGCTGTTCTATACATTTCGTCGAATGTGAATGACCGTTTTCTATGGAAAAGTTAATATTTTTCCCAGATTTCAGAATATATTTGCTACCATAGTAGAAGTTGTTCATAATTATAGGTACTATGGACCCCTTTCGGCTTATTACACCTTTTCCGCGTAACCCAGTAGAGAGATTGAATTAATTCGGTAGCATATAAAATCATGGTCGGTCCGATCGAACTATATAGTTTAAGTGCCTCTTTCATCATCTCAAAGTAAAGTGTTGATTAGCTACTTTCCGAGTAGTGCTAATTGGCGAGTTAAAGTCCCAAGTAACTTTTGTCAGTTTCACAAATGAAAACATAGCTCCGAGTAACTACGTGGTGGTTAGCCGAATGAATGTATGAAAATGTTCAACGTTCGTTCTAATTTAGTTGTCACTACTGTCAAAACTCAAAAAGACTTTTTGATGTTTGACAAGTTTGACGGGCGACTGACGTGCCGTGAGAAGAAAGAAACTGAAGCGTGTGATAAAATTTTGTTTTGTGAAATGTTTTAAAAGTAAATTTGCATAAAATAAAAAAAATCCCTATGAGTTTTTTTTTATTAGTTCATGCATGTACTCGTTTTCACAATTTTTAGATAATCGAAATCTAGCGATAAAGTGTTGTTAATCAAGATCGATAAAATAATTAACACGAACTTTAAAAACGCGGTTTCTCGGACTCTTCTTGGTGAAATACGTTCTCATTCTTCTACGTGGTCTTCAATTAATTCGAAGAAATCCATTTTTGACAAATTCTTGACACATTACTTACGAAAACAACACAAGTCACAAGTTTATGATGCCTTACTCGCCGGTTAACTCCGCTAGTGGGCAGATGAAGTAACAAGTAAGTTACATGCCAGTTTATGTGACGAGTAGCGCTACTCGGACATTATGAAACTGATCATACCGATAATTGCCACTTTAATCGCCGAGTAGCTTACTTGTATCTTTACTTTGAGATGATGAACGAGGCCCTTACTGTTTTAAACTATCACGGTTGTTCACTAAAGTTACATTATTATTTACGGGATATTTACCGTGGTAAGGTAGTGGAATGAGCTTCCTCCTAATCTTACCGTGAACATGGTGCATGTAACTGCGCCGAAATATCGGGAGCTCGTTCCACAACCGTACTACGATAAATATCCCGTAATAATCATATAACTTTACATAGTTTCATCTTAAGCTTTGCATAATATTAACATATTCTCACATTTTATATTGTACAGGGTTAATAATAATTAAACTCTCGCAGGCAGCTTCCCTAGATCATACTTAATAACTTTTGTTACATGACTTTTTACAAAACTTCACCCGTTCACCATTTTTTTAGGGTTCTATACCCAAAGGGTAAAAACGGGACCCTATTACTAAACGATGTCTGTCTGTCTGTCCTACCTTTAAACAGCTGTATCTTTCGAACCGTAATAGATAGTCAATTATTTTTTTTACAGAATATGTAATGTTACGACGGATTAACTGAAAAATAATAAAAAAGTGAAAACTAAAGGGGTCCCCCATACAACAAACGTATTTTTTTAGCGTATTTTTGTATTAGCTTTAATGTAAAAATGGTAATACGTACAACCGTCAACTTTGGCATGATTATAGCACACATTCCAAAGTATAACAACAAATAATGGCCAAGTGCGAGTGGGTAACAAGTTTCTATTCATTACCAAGTTATAACTGGTAATTTCGTTATTGGATTTTGTGGTGGTACAGAACCCTCAGTGCGCGAGCCCGACTCGCACTTGGCCGGTTTATTTAAAGTTTGTATGAAATCGCTAATTGTATAGTTTGTAGGTGCGAGAGTCGGCCTGTGGGCACAGTGGAACGTGGGCGGCTCGTCCCTCGTTCCTTCTCATTTGGAACCAAATTTATGCCATCTAGAGTCCTAATTTAAATATTTTTGTTTAAAAGAAAATAAGTTAAATTTACTAAAAGTCTTGGAACCAAACTCGTTAAGTATGATGTATAGAACTTTTTTTATGCCATAGGTGGCAAACAAGCAGACGGGCTGCCTGGTGGTAAGCAGTCACCGTCGCCTATGGATACCTGTAACACCAGAGGCATCACAATTACGTACCTGTGAGAGGTTGTTTAAATAGTCTATACTAATATTATAAATTATGAATAGGCTCCGAAACTACTGAACAAATTTGAAAATTATTTCACTGTTGGGAAGCTACACTATCCCCGGGTAACATAGGCTATTTTTTTTAATAGGTATCCTTACTAAAACGTTAATAATGTAAGTGTAAAAAAATTTGATTTACACCCGTGCGAAGCCGGGGTGCGTTGCTAGTCTATACTAATATTATAAGGACGAAAGATTTCATCGTTTGTTTGTTTGTTTGCATTGAATAGGCTCCGAAACTACTGAACCGATTTGAAAAATTCTTCCACTGTTGGGAAGCTACACTATCCCCGGGTGACATAGGCTATATTATATTTTCAAAAAAATTAGGGATCCTTACTAAAACTCCAATAATGCCCATGCAAAGCCGGGGCGGACCGCTAGTTATTAATATGGCCGGACATGACAGTTTTAAAATACTTAAACCTGTCCTGACCGTGAATAAAACTGCCTGTCTTTCAAAATTGTCTAAATTAACCCCTATATTTATGTAATTTAATTTGTGCATTTAGTCTACATTAGTTGCAAGCTAAATAACATTATAACTTTAAATACCTTTTTTTAACCAAGCTTTTAGGCGTCCGCCGTATTGAATTTAGTGTGACGTCATTTACTTTTTGTATTCTTCTCAGCAAACCCTTACTAAACTAAGCGTGTATACAAGTGCGGTGTATACGTGTAGGCAAGTTAAATTAGAGTTTTTTATTAGACATAATTACAACACGGGTTTCAATTAGTTTGTAAGTATTTATAAAAAGTTCTAAATGTATACAGGTTTAAAATAAATGGGCTTGCGTTTGACCACCACCTCGCCTGATAATGCGGAGCACGTTTGCTTCGAAGAGAACGATTTACTCGCGATTTGAAGACACCCAGATTATAACTTACTTACTTGTAGGTAAATTCAGGACATCACTTTTCGTGAATTTTGTCCAGAATTATCATATACATATGTGTTCGTTTGTGATTTTTGCGTTATATTACAGCTAAACCGTAAAGTGATGATTAAAAACTTTCCCAGTCGGGATAAACGATTCATTCGTCTGTGGATAAGGTGGATATTCAAATAGTGTGACAGTGGGAAGACATAGTAATCGTAACAATCCGCTTGCACCTCGGATGAACATTCATCATATCATCAAATAAATAAGGTGGATATTCGAGTGCGATCAATTTTCGACTTCATAAATCGCATTGCGACTAAACGTGGCTAACAAAATCAGACCGCGAGTTAGAAACAATATTGTTGTGTTACATTAAACGAAATGTAAATTACGTCGCCACGAGATTCTGGAGCAACTTGTTTCTATCCATTTCTGCTAGAACTATACTATGAAGTACATTATAAAGTTAAACAACAACACAGTCGGTAGATTTCAATCTCACTAACAGAGCAAGTTCTACATCTAGTATGCAGATGGCTTAATATATCTGAGGGGCAGCGTCGGTGGACTGACCTCTTCATTGGTTGCTTCGCTGGCTATTTGATTAAACGGATATGAGATCTCAGGTCGATCACCAGGGTCCAGTTGGAGCATTACGTCAATTTATTTACTGAAACCAATTTGTACGAAAAGCTCTGGACCTATGGATGGAGTTATTAACGAAATACGTATACCATACTAAAAGTACTAACAAGTAATTCTATCGGAACTATGTCGAAGTGAATACGTACGAGTAAGTACTACATGACTTTTATTAGATACCAGAATAACAGTGCCCGTAGTTTTGCCTGCTATTCCAACAATTTTCCGGGATAAAAAGTAGCATGTCTTAATAAATAAAATTATTCCACAAAATAAACAAATATAAATTAAAAATAAATAAAAGCCCGCGATAAAAGAGTTGATCATCTTCAAAGGGTTGAATAAATTTTCTTGGATCATAGCAAAGAACGCTCTCGATTGTATCTTTCAAACAAAAAAAACGGCTAAAATTTCTTTAACTATCGTATATTGTTATTATATTTTGATTTAAAAAAAAAATGCCTACTTATTTCTTGTACTGTCAATACTTGGATAAGTATGTTTTATGGTATAAGTATTTTAGAACTACAACTTTTTGTTTATATCGTACTGGAATTACTAAGATAAAGTTCGTCGGTTTTCACAGTTAGTACATTAAATACACGTTAAAATGTTCCAACACCTACTACATTGCCAGCTATGATACCACGTATCACGCTCGCACAAACCACTGAACCAGAACCAAAAGTTAGGTAAAAAAATTCACGCAACTAATATATGGTTAGAATTTTTCTATCTCGCGGAAAGAAAAGAAATAAAAAAGCTTCATGCGAACAAAATCACAAGCATATGGCTTTATTTTGCCTCTAGTTGTTTATTTATCTTCTAGAACCTTCGATATTTTCCCACGTTTAAGACTCTATTCTCATAAACGAACGGCTAAGACTCTATCTGTACATAGTATAAATTTAAGTCGCTTTCCGAATCTGTCTGTATGGCCGCTAACTCCTCCTAAACCACGCAACGGATTTAGATGCGGTTTTCACCATCAGATAGATACATTTTAACGGAAGGTTTATATATATATAACTTGCGATCCACCCCGGCTTCGCACGTAAATTACACCCGTGCGATGCCGGGCGGGCGGGTCGCTAGCAAAATAAAATGCAACGACATTGAATCAAATGGCTATTGCAATTTTCAGAACTGTATTTATAATACCGTTGCCAAATTATCTAAAAGTATTATAGATCTGGAGTCAACGCTCAGCCATAATAAAATTGTACTAACTATTTTACTATGGCTGAGGTTAATTTAGGTAAAAATTGTTGCAAGCTATATAAATTAGACACTGTTTGGAAGACATAAGGTTTAGACTAGTTCGTCAGCATTTCTAAAAAATATCTCAGTTTATACCAAAAAAAAACAGGGCACTGTCATGAATTGTGTTATTTTTTTTTGGTTTGTTAAAAGATATTCATTTGTTTAAATTGTAAGCTTACAAGAGGGAAAAACTAGACTAGACCCAAATACCACTTCTTTGTAAATCAATGCAGCGTTAATATAATTTTAAATTGAAATACGATAAAAACATTGCTCTAAGCTACCTCTTTGTCTCAAGAGCACGTTCTTTAAAACGTTACGTAGAGTACATATAAATTGCAAACTTTTGCTATCAGAAAAGTTTACCAACACATACCGACGTACGGAGCCAAAGCAGACTGGACAAATCTATTTTTGTTTTATAGGTCGGGCTGTGGCTTTGTCCATGTTCCATAGTAGCCCTAGACACAGAAGGTAACTCACAAAACACACAGCGTGTATCGGACAAACACAAACTATAGCTATATAAATGTTTTGTCACTTCATTTAGCGAAAGTTTTAGAGAGCTGAACTCTTTTTGCAACCTTTGCAAAAAAGAGCAAACTTGCCTTGCTTTTTTTAGCAAACTTGCCTTGTTAGGTTGATCAAATCATGCAACTGAATTTTAATATCGTTATCTCCAACCGATTGAGCTGAAATTTTTCATGCACGTTTAGTTTGGATGACAGCACGGTTATATAAGTGACATAATTCGTGAAATAATAAGTGCCTATGGGTCATATAAATCTCATGTTATCAAAGCTTTAAAAGACTGTTCATGTCAAGTTCATCGCAAGAGTTCAGCAATAAACTAGCCAAGTGCGAGTTGGGCTCACGACTGAGGGTTTCATACCACCACAAAATACAATAAATAACAGTATAAAAAATCGGCTCCAAAATTCGTAAAATATGGCATTTAGATTCGGTGAAAGAAATGATAAGGTCATCCATGTAACCGAATCACCAGTTCTAACTTGGTAATGAACATAAATTAGTCACCGACTTACACTTGGCCATTATTTATTATTTGTTGTTATACTTTAGAGTGTTCTTGTAGTTGTTTACTATAATCATGCCAAGTTTGACGCTTGTACGTGTTACCGTTTTCAAATTAGAGCTAATACAAAAATACGCAAAAAAATAAGTCTTTGTTGTTGGTTTCCCTTTCGTTTTAACTTTTTATTTATTTATTTGTTAATAGTTATATCCGTGAAAATTTCAACTGGCTATCTATTACGGTTCGAAAGATACAGCTGATTAAAGGTAGGACGGAGAGACAGACATTGTAGGCTTAGTAACAGGGTCCCGTTTTTACCCTTTAAGTACGAAACCCTAAAAACAATTGAGCTGCTAGTCCCTGTCCGCGCTGGAATAAAACATTACACAACGTGGATAGAGTTTTTCAACCGACATCAAAAAAAGAAGTTCGAAAGTTTTTTGTTATTGTGTATAAGTCTAAACTATAAACCGAATGAATTGCTATATTGAAACTGTAGATGTGGTTTTTTTAATATAGTAGATAGGCTTGCGCTTGGCCGCCATCTCGCCTGATGTTAAGCGACGATGCGGTCTACGATGGAGCACGCTTGCCTAGAAGAATCCGATTCACTCTCGACTTGTTGACATGTGTAAACTGAAATCGCAAAAAAATCTGCTGTTCCATACGTTTGTGTTTTGTGTTTTTTTTTCTATGGAACGGCTAATATTTTTATCACGATTTCAGACTTGCTCCCATAAAAAATATATCATAATGTTAAGTACTATGGACCTCTTTCGGCTTAGTACACCCTTTCTGCGTAACCCTGTATATCGCGGCATCTTTAATAATTATTTATATTGAATAGGCTCGAGACTGGTTCCATTTAAATTTGAAGAAAATATTGGACCTTTAAGAGGGTGAGGGGGGGGGGATAAATTAGGAGATGAATCCGTTTTATTGAATTTTGTCCTCTTCCCGTGAAGTCGGTTTATACTTTTTTGTATAAATTTAGTTTATTTGGCTTTCGACGTTCGTTGATCAGGATTTTAATCTAGCTAATTTAATAATGTTACGAACCAAGTCCACTGACAATATCCGAGAACATGACTATGTCTTAATGTGGGTCGTATTGTGCTGCAGTGACCATTAAACGTGGAGGACGCATACGTCACGTACCTACCTCTGACGCACGCGCGACGCTAACCCACAAAATAGGCCAGAACAGATGTAAAACAGACTGTTCCATTGAAAGTGGCAGCCAATACATAGAGTGAATAATGCATAGCTGTAAGGAGTAAAAGCTTGGATCATTTTAAGATTTATGAATCTTGTCATTAAAGTTATTAGTTGTTACACTTGAACTTTAAGGTTTTTGAATTCAAACTGTGCATCTTTTTCTTGTCAATTTCAATTTCAGATGACATTATATACTGTTTAGGTCGCCATCGTAACCAGTTAAGTACAAAGCAAAATTACGCTTTGTATACAAATCCTGAGTAGTTGCAAGTAAAGTATTATTTTTCCTCACGGGAACAAATGGTTTCGGCAAAGGCATGGTGTTTAGTACGAGTAGCTAGGTGAAAAACTATAAGACTAGGTCCTATGTGATTGAATAGTTAGCCATCTGTTTGTTTCTAGTCTACGGTAAAGCGGTGTGGCGCCTCAGGCCGTTTTCACTGGCCTCTTGGTACATGCCATATATTTTTATCTCCCAAAAAGACGGACCCAAAATAGCTTGTTAAGGGAAAATGTCAGCTTCGTCGTCATAACATGACTGTTTTCTTTGCGTGCTAAATGCAGGGTACCTATTGAATGCCACTGAACAATAATTAAATAAAATACTAACCATTGAATTAAAATATTTTCTTTAAATTTAAATGGGACTACTCTAGAGATAGACCGTAGTTGAAGAGTCAGGAAAAACGTGGAGATTAAGGAGCTTATCGCCGAGCCAAATACCATGGGAGAGACCATAGCTCTAGACTCCTCTGGATAGGCTACCTGCTGAAAATAGGGGAGGATCGCAATGTATAGAAGGCGTATCTTGAAGTTCTCAAAGGACGCCGACCCATTGGCTGGCCTAGATATCGCTGGAAAGATGCAGTAGTAGCTTAGGATCGAGTTCGATTTCCAGTGATAACCGTAGCAAAAGACTAAGAAAGAGGGTTATCGTTATGTCTGCACCTAACTTTTTAACTGTTCGACCAACCAGTCCTTACTTTCCATTCTTCAGTCTTCCCGTGAACATGGTGCATGTAACTGCGCCGAAATATCGGGAGCTCATTCCACCACCTTACCACGGTAAATATCCTGTAAATAATCATATAACTGTAGTAGTTACTATGTAGTTTAAGACTTGTGCGAGCTCTACTCTACTGGCACTGGTACTGGCGCGAGACAGCGCGAGACCGGGACCGATGACGTTCTCTTGTGTCGGAAGCCAAAACCCGATCGACACGACTTACTCAGGTCGCTGAATCAGCGGATCTCCTGCCCATTTTTCTATCGGACTGCCAGAGTGGGTACGAAGAATCGACACCGCTTTATGGTTGATATTCCGAAAACCCGTGCGAAACACTTTGATTCAACTTTTATTGTGCGAACTGCTAGTCTGTGAAATATGCTGCCTGAATGGGTGTTCCCCGATAGTTACAATCTGGTTGTTTTCAAATCAATAGTAAATCAGTTTCTTCTAGGCAAGCGTGCTCCATCGTAGACCACATCCTCGCATAATATCAGGCGAGTTGGCGGTCAAACGCAAGCCTATTATTAAATAATAATATAATATTTTGGATCGCTGTGTAAGCGGACTCTAAAGTTACTAATTAAACAAAGAATCTTTTAAATCGGTTCACAATTGGCGAATATTATATCATGTATATTCATACGCACAACAACAACAAATACAGTCGAATTAAAAAGCTACTTTTTCTAAGACGGTTGAAAATTAAATAGCTGACTTTCTCACTAAGCGAGGTCAAATAAAATAGAAAGCAAGTAACCATATTCAAATGTGTCTTTATACAATTTAATTACACTAAAACCCGGCTAAACAGGAAAAAACCGGACAAGTACGAGTAGGACTCGTGCTCTGAGGGTTCCGTTAGACAGAACCCTCAGAGCGCGAGTCCAAAAAAACCTAAAGTTGAAATATTGAAAGACAAACTTAACTTTGTAGTTGACTATAAGGTTCTTCCATACATAACAACTACAAAATGTAAGTTTGTAATAGCAAAATAATAATGTTTAAATTATATAACTTAATATTTTTAACTTTCAGATTTATTCCTATATATGTGCTATGAGACCTTGCTTTTAACCAAATTTCATGATTCTAGGTCAACGGAAAGTACCCTATAGGTTTTGATTTCCCTGTGAAATCGCAAAATATGCGACATAAACGTTCATATCTTTTGATTGCGTTGACTTACAACTTTAATTTTTTTACAGCCGAAAGAAACCGTAGACTCAAGTATTTAGTATAAATTTCAACTTGATACCTTTACGCGTTCTTGAGAAAAAGGGTCTTGACAGACGGGCAGACGGACAGACAGACGGACAACGAAGTGATCCTATAAGGGTTCCGTTTTTTCCTTTTGAGGTACGGAACCCTAAAAAGGTAGATTTCATCAGGAAAAAAGTGGTAAAACAGATAAATCACGAGTGAAAACGCAAGGTAGAAAGAATAAGAAATAAGAGAGGCCTATACGTAGGTAAGTTTATAAATTATGAGATGCTAATATTTTTAAAAATGAAACGCATCTACGCTCTAATATTATAAATTCAAAAGTCTGTGTGTAAGTGGATAAACCCGCAAGGCACATCTAAGAGAATAAACATTTCTCTGCGGTTACCTTCTACATATTCTAGTTAGAGAGCAAAGCAATCTTAGCTACGTACTAAACTATGTACTAAAGATAAGCAAATGCATATCAAACATCGTAGCTCGCAGCGGTCGTAGCACTCGTAGTGTTCATAGCGTTTCGTAGCTTAGACTACGCAATGCTACGAATCTCTACAAAGTATTTATTTTGACTTTATGCTTGTTTCATTTTTGGTTCTTGAATAGAATTTATGTATTAGATTCTGAACATTGTCAAGTACAAGTACATCTCAACTTATTTTTATAATGATGATGATATCGATGAGTATTCTTAGATATTTAACGCCGATAGAAAGCCAAAGTAGCTACATTTTAATTGAGATTTGTTCAGACTTCCTCCAGATTATGTAATTGTAACCCCGTCTTTTAATTCAATACGCTCCTAGGGGACGGCCGGGGTCAGCCGGCAAAAGGACCGCAATCACAGCACTTTGTGACATTTTCTCCTTCCGCTCACAGAATAAGAAATGTAGAAGGGGTCGTCTTAGTTATTATAAATGAGAAAATAAGTGCACCTGTCTGTCTCATCCTCTATTTCTTACCTCTTAATGACTAATCTGACTGATCCAGTCCTAATGAAATTAAGTAACAGACATATAAGCATAATTTTTGAGACACATCTACAGAGTTACGCATATAGACTCTACTAAGCCGAAAGGAGGTCATTGTACTCATCATTATGAACATCAATCAATCAGCTGAATGGAACAACTCCCCCCCCCCCCGCGGTTTCGAGGTTGATCCCATAGTAAAAGTTGTTCATAATTATGATAACAATGAACTCTTTATGGCTTAGAAGAGTCTATATGCGTAACATGTATATTGTATATTAGATAGCCCGTTGGTCCAGTTGGTAGTGAACCTGCCTTCTGAGCTTGGGGGCGTGGGTTCGATTCCCATGTAGGACAAACATTTGTGCGATGAACATTTGTGTTTATTCTATATCTGGTTGTTAATATCTATTTAAGTATGTATTTAAAACTATATATGTATGTATATCAGTCTCTGGCAGCCATATCACAAGCTTTGCTTAGTTTGGGGTCAGATGACCGTGTGTGAAAAAAATGTCCCGTATATTATAATTATATTTTTTAAATGCAAATCCTACTAATATTATAAACGCGAAAGTTTGTATGTATAGATGTATGGATGTTTGTTCCTATTTTACGCTGCAACGGAACAACGGATCGACCTGATTTTTTGCATGGATATAATTCAAGAGCCAGAGAGTGACATAGGCTACTTTTCATCATCATCATCAGTAGATCAAGCGGTGTTCGAGATTCCGTGATAAGTCAGTCAGTCAGCGAATGAGTGGTGTTTTGCTTTTATATACATAAATATATATTGTTTTCAATTTAAATGTTAAAAGTGTTTTCAATTAAAACGCGAATCTTTATGATAAAGGTATTTCAGTAGGTAACACGCATAATTTCAGCCTATTTTCATTTTTACGAGTGAATGTACTACAGGCTGTGGTCGTAAACATCTGTGGACCGTATAGTTTACGAGGAGTGTTATATGCCATACATTTAAACATACATACCTATATGTTTGATGTCATTATAAGCGCGTCTCACCTTTGCTTGTCTTCGGTGACGGATTTTCTGTAAGAATATCTCCTTTTTAACCGACTTCGATAAGCGAGGAAGCTTCTCAATTCGGCCCGGTTTTAAAAAAAAAATTATTTTATGTATATACAGCGATTACGTTACCGGCATCTGTACGCCAATTTGCGTGTTTCTTTTTTTATCATGTAGAAGATCTCTTTGAGATGATCCCACAATATTTCATTAATTAGGGATCAGTAGATTTTAAACCAGCTCAAATAATACCTAAAGGGCCTACGAATTTCTTGATAAGAACTCACTACAATACTTTTGTTTTGTCTTTTGTTTGAGTCAGAACAAAGAGTTATTCATGCATGGATGTGTACTCGTATCTATAAATAAACTAATAGTTGGCCCCGAACAGAGTTAAAGAAGGTTTTAAGCATTTCATTATCATAGATGTTTCACTAAAAATTCTAAAATAAAATATTTTTTAAAAACCGATTTCACAAAACCACAAAACACAAACAGTTAATATGCCACTACAAAAAACAAAATATTATTTTTACATGTTATGAAGTCGACAAAATGGACCCACAAGTCAAAAATTAAAGATTGAATAGGTCTCTTAAAATAGATTTTTTTTAAAGAAAAATAAACTTGTTTTTCTAAATCAAACAATAAAGCAAAAGAGTCTATTAATTAGGTTATTATATTTTTTTTTTATATGTTTATTAATTCCAATTGCTGGTGCATTCGTGCATATTATTTTCTCAGATGAAATAAGGTAAATAAAAAAGGCTTATTTACCTTCCAAATATTCCTAATAATACGATACACGAAAATTTCTCTACTAAATTTTGAGAAAGATCCATAGGCCGCGCTTTGAAACATAAAAAAATAAAAATTATTATTCGGTCTTGCAGAGAACCGTTTAAATTGAGAGGTCTTTTCCGCATTTTATTGCTTTTTTTATTTGATGTTCTTTTTTATTTCATTTCTCCTGTGAAACACTCCACTTTCAAAGCTTTTATATCGTCAATACGCCTAACAGAAAATTACTCCAGAAACTTTGAGTGCTGGACGCAGAGGAAATGTAGGCAAAGGAACGATCAAACCCAACATTAAGTAAATACGAAAAAACATCCATATGCAGTAAAACCATACCCAATAAGTTTATTGAAAACAAAAGCGTTCGATGTTTTTAAAAATAGACAGTTTCCAAACGAGCAAAAATACCAAAACAATGCAATGTAGACTGTATCTTTCGACCATACACTCATTCATTTATTTTTATAACAATAATACAGTTTGGAACGAATTCTACATTATATTTTCATAAGAATCTGCTCCAATATTTTTCATAGACGACTCTTGAGAGAATCACAATAAAAATCAATATTCTTTCTCATACGCGACTATAAGTAAATATACTACTAGCGTACTTTCAAATAAAAAATATTACCTGTGAGTTAGAGAATGTGTATTTGGAATAATGTTAATCCATTTAGGTTCACAGAGAAGCTAATTTTATTATAGAAACTGACGTGGTTTTCACACATTTTATTTATATTATACGGGAATTACTCCTAGTACTAGTAATTCCCGTGTAATATACATAAAAAGCTAATTTTACATTTTATAAGTTACTTACTAACTCATTATCTAATTTTTACATATACCATGTAGGTATATGTTTTTTTTTTTGTAAAAATATATCTATGCACATTCATCGCATATCATTACTCCATCGACTTTAAGTGCGCCCCGCGCTATAATATGTTTGCCGGCAAATGGCAGCGGCTGGAACCAAAAATCTGATGATCGGGCTGAGTGGCGTGCCTTGGGAAAAGCCCAATGTCCAGCAGTGGACTAAGATAGGCTTATTATGATGATGTTCAGTTGATTGATTTCTACGATATTTTGTTCAAAAATATTCCAATACCGTTAACCTAAAAAGTTATGTTAGCTTTGAGTTTTGATAGGCTTCATCAAATGTCAATTAATAAAAAATATTTGATATCATATAACAAACACCGATAACGGCTCACGGCAGTCGTCCGAATTCAGGCTACTACACACGGGTTGAAAATATATTTACTTTTGCATTATCTCCTTAAGTCCTCAGTAAACAACGACACAATGGAGATTTAATTACTCGACGGGAATTAAAATTTAACTAGAAAACATGCTTTACGGAAAAGGCTGAAGCAAAGTTTATACCCGTTTTAAAAGCATTCATTTTCGCAGCTTTTTAATGCTTTCAAATAACGGGTTGTGCAAATAGTGGTAACAATGTCACGGCTGAAGAGGGGTCGCGCACGGTCCTGTCCAAACACCACCGGTTACCTACCGGTTGTGTACCGCTTTTAGCTAAACTGCTAGCAAATCCCTCATTATGTTCGACAACCGCCTTTACTTATTCATGGTGATTTGTGTTCCTAAGTTTGTTCGTCGTTTTAGTGGTCTCTGCTTGAGGACTTTCAAGCAAACGCTATAGCTCGAAGTTTGTGAATAAAGCATAACATACGATGTTGACCCTTCAATGTAATGTAATACATAGTAGGGATATAGATAGGTACTATCTTAACCCTAACCCTATTTCATTAGAATAGTATAGTATCCTAAATATACTAATACCTCAATTAAATCACATTAATATTGCCATATTGTATTTTTCTATCGATCAATTAATTAATATAATTAGTATCTGTATAAAATAAACTATGGATGCAAATTTCACCAGCATACTCTCTCTCTCTCTCTCTCCTCTCTCTGAGAGAAACCCTATGTTCCAGCAGTGGAAACATGCTGTACAACCAAACTCCGTAGCAACGAAACTAATTTAAATGATATTTGGTATGGAGGTAGTTTATATAAGCCAGGCTTTCTTATCCCAGAAAAAATAAACAGATTCTGTAGGAGAGCGGATAAAACTACACGGCACTGCTACTCATTATCAAAATCAAACTTAATGTATCCTCGTACTATATTCATGATTTAATAATATTTACAACACAGTTTTGAACCAGACCGAACCGTAACTAGCGCGGCAGCCAACATTCTAAACACATTTTACCACCTGGGTGCAGCAACAAAGCAAGACATTCCGGAATTAATATAGAGTTCATTTTACGGCCTCTCAGAAAGCGAATAACTTTTTGTTCAACGCGTCTCTGTTTTAAGTTGCGCTTAACATAGAGCCCGGCGAGGGAGCGCGGTCCGAACTTTTCTGAAGAGGCAGTTTGAACGACTCCGGCTTAATTAGGCCGTGGACCGTTTCATTAGAAAAATTAATAAGCATCGCGGCTGGTTCCACCGATGAACGTTAATGAGAGACGCCAAATGAGAACGTAAAACTCTTTGCAAAGTAAGTGACAAATTGCTGACATTTGACAAGATAATTAACGAGCTAAACGTTCAAGTATACCAGGACTCGATAAATGCGTGTTGAACGTGTTGGCTGTTCGGGGTTCCTTTGACAACCAAGTGCAATCCCGTAGAACAAATGCCGTCGGCTGTAGCTATACTATCGGGTGACTGCAGCGGCCGGTTACTTTGCATGCAAAGGGTTCCAATTCAATTCCTACCTCAGAGCAAATATTTGGCCGCCTAAGACAAGTATTTGTTTCGGATCTGGGCTTGAGGTTTGTGTTTGAGCTGTGTCGGCGTTCTAAGGTAACTTTAGATAGAATATTCACATGTCAAGAATGTGTTGCCCTTGCCAAGGTCATATAATGTTCAGCCATAATAAGTAGACATTGAATATAAACATTTTAACGGGTTAGTAGCGTGTATTTTACATTAGTTTAATTCTTGACGTTTCGAACACTGCATTGTCCAATTTGTCCATGGTCACGAGTAGACTAGATAACAGATGTCTAAAGTGCGCCAAGTTGTGGTAAAGTGATGTACATTTAAGTGTCCTTGCAAATAGTATCACCAAACTAAATTTTATAAAGATCAAGTTATGTAAATGAGACTGACAGAAAAATCTTCTTCAGGAACAGTGAAGCGTTTTAAGCGCACTCAATCTATTACCAAAATGCCTTTGCAATAAACTAGTATATAAAACGTCGCCCTAACAAGGCGGACAGATGGCGTCACTCAAAATAACGATATTAAGGACACGTGTATCGATGAGGGGATGGGTCCGCCGACACAAATGATCGGCAAAATTTCCCCCGGGGTCCGCTCGCCCGCGCCCGTCCGCTGTCTCTCACTGTTTTATTTTCACCGGGTACGAGTAGGGCTACCCATAACTTTTGAGAATGTGGTTCATAACACCGACATTGGCAGCCGAGCATCGCCAAAATTGCGCTTGAGTAAAACTTTACATGTCATACCTTCTGCATACTTTCAGGAATTCCAGAACAAACTCCTTTATATACAAATTTTAACACGTAGTCTTCGTCGCTGTTTATAGAATCAAGGATCGGTGTCCTCTATCATATTCCATACTATAATATTATAAATGCGAAAGTATGTTTGTTTATTTGTTCTTATTGCACGCAGCAAAAGAATATCCTTGATTTTTTGCATAGAGATAAATATAGGGCCGGAGAGAAACATTAAATACATTTTATTCCAGAAAAAATTAGGTGCGGTCCTTAGAAAATACAGGTAAAACTACGAGGTGCAGCTAAAATGTGATAAACCGGTTTGAAAGAATCGAGGTTTCAGGAGTTAAAGCAGGCTTTGACGCCCATCCAAACCTGGCGAAGACAGATTTTGGTAGAAAGATTTCCGGACACCAGCCTGTGAGGAGCAAGACGCAATGCTAGAGGGAGTTTTCGGTGCATTTTGCTATAGATCCCGGTGCCCTCTGTTAGACATACCACTGGGATTTTTTGCGGGTACAATCTCACATAACCCATTTGCAACTCAACGCAGCCATATCTTGTAAAGATTTTTGAAGACTTGTTGTTTTTGTGGAGACGTCTACAAAAAAGTAACAATAACAACAAATGTAACTAGAATAGAAGTTATTACCTAATAAGTAATGAAACTACCCAACCGATATTTAACTATAGATATGTAACTATAGATGGTCTGCGCTCAAAAATTTCGATTTCATCTACAAGTTACGTTTTCTAAGAAATAGTTTCTTAGAACGTGAGTCTTACTTACGATACCGAATATTTCGCCAGCCCTGGACAAGGACGCGTTAACTCTACACACATGTAAGTACATACTCACACATAAATTGTTAAGCATCGAGTGGTGTCCGCGACAATTTCCCACGAGTACGGGCGCCGATGCCGGACGACCGATATTTATTTTTATCTACCACCGGTAATTACTGTACGAGGAAAATACTCCGTCACTTACATGTTTATACTGCTTTATGTGTTCATACGTATCTAAGGGTCAACGCTGACTGGCGCGTCGAGGCGGAGTGGCCACGGCCCAAGGGCCGTGGAAAATTCAAGTCGTTACGGTTTGCGCTAGGTTCAAAATGGGTACTTCATTGACCGAACGAAGATCTCAAGTTTTTGGGATTCATTCATTTTGTAGACTAGTAGTTCGTTTAATTTAATAGAAATTTAATATGAGCTAAATTGGTTCCTTACAGCTACTTCTTAACGCGGGCTCGAAACAGCCCAGTGCGGAAATCACGCGAACGTGAACCTTAACGCGTCGACATATAGTTTGCGGTCCCGCTACTTTTTTCAATCACCTAAACAGAATCGCTTAAAACAACCAGGAGCCGTAAGGCTCCTGGGGCCTTACGGCCAACTGCTTACACGGTTTCAAACTGACGTTAAAACCGCGCAGTTCGGAAAATCACGCGAACGTGAACCTTGACGCGCCCAGATGCGGTTTGCGATCGCGCAACATTTCTCTTCACCTAAACTGGATTGCTTTAAACAGCTAGCGTAAGGCCCCTGGTTTTGCGAAAACATAGAGATTGCGAGTGTATAGTTGTGGGCGAACAACTAGATTACTAACGCTTAGAAAAGACGAAACGCGGAAGAGGCCAGGTGCGATGAAGTTGCGCAATAGACATTGAGTTATACATCGATCGGGAGTACAATAGATCTTAATATTTGTATAACGAGATTTTATTGTCAATTAAATGTCTTAATTTTCGATTCTTAAACTCTTAACCCAATAAGCACAGTGCCGACGACGTTGAGGAAATCTATTCAATCTAGACTTGAAAATGCCTAGATTGTAGTTTTTAGGAAACAAGGAGGACGGAAATGAGAATAACAATAACAATCTTACGAGAAAGTGCCAAAAACCACTGATATGATTTTACCGGTGACTTAAACCAGTGTAGCTACAGTCATACACACCAATTCAAAGTTAGAAGTCGTAAATGTATGTTGGTGAGCATTACCGTTCACGTTCACGTAATAAATTGTGTGATAAAGATTATCTATCGCTAAAACTAAAGCCACATCGAACTTTAATCTTTAAAACATAACTCCCTGCTCGATACGTAATTTTATAATCTTATCCCCTAGAAATTCATACGGTTAATGTGAAAAGTTTCAGAGCAGATTATAAAGGCCCGAAAGTGAGTTTATTGTGTTAGAAAGTTATGCTCTCGATAAAGGCTCCCCGATGCATACCTACATTTGCCATGATCGGCTTTGGGCGCGGCCTAAGTTTGCTATAACTCGATATCGGGACCCTTGTAACCAAGTTTGCGAATTAGAGCAATCTGTCATACGTCGAAACACAGCTATGGCTCGAGATCATAAATATCCCTTTGAATAAATAGCCCTCGGATAACGCAATCAACGTCTTGGGAATTCCTAATACAAATCAATATGTGACTTGAATCGAGAAAGGGCTCGAGGCATTGTTAGCTAACTACTCGATGCTATTCAATCACATAATTCGAGGAATTGATTCTTGTTAGTCTGTCTATGGAGTTCCGTAATCAATATTTTCATCTCCGATATTCCAATGTCAGTTTTATTTATTTTTAACCTTCCGTACAGCTTTATGAAAAGCCCAACCAAGAGAACCGAGGCAGCTTCGCGGCGTCTAAATGGCCGTAGAAAAGTCAACTATAAATAAGACTCTCCAGCAAGATTTGGGCATAAAGATGCTATCCTGAATAAATATTTATACCAATGTAGTCAATTGGTACAAATAACTATACTCTGTCCTTGTTTTCTTTAAATTTGGCACCAGCAGTATATCCTAAAAAGTTTAGTAAAAACCGTGAATTCTACAAAACTACTATGCATACTACGAAAGGGGCAATATTTTTATTTTTTTCACTGTCCATACGTACGTAAATAAATATGCATGAAAATATAATATTCCTTCTAGTTCAAATCTGGGAATTGATTTCTCAACCACTTCCAAGTTTCTTATTGAGCTGAAATTTTACAAGTAAGTGGGGTTCCAAAGACACTAGATGATTATGGTACCATTAAACTGATCTGAGGATGGAGCCTAAAGAAGGGCAATGCAACTTCCTAATCACCAATAAATGGCCAGCCAAGTGAATGATTTATTTATTTATTTTTTGTTATCACGAGTACTTTTCAATAGACATCATAGCGACAGTCTGATGATGAAACAAAGTGACCACTTCAACTTTTTAATAGCAAACAGTAGACCCATCAATTTTGTACTCGTTTTTTTTTTAAATCATGTACAGTTTTTATTGTCCATTATGGCGAGCAAAAAAGGTTTAAAAAAGTTTTTAATTTGATAATTATTTCACGTTTTCCCACTGGAGTAATAGCAAATGGTGCAGTCCGTTAGTGGAGTGATCATCGGGTAAAATAGGCAGCACCTATGCCAGTTTCAAGCGTAAAGTTACCCGTTAATGTGGCGCTCGTGGTGGTCGCAGCTAGGTCGCGGCGGGCCGGCGCGCCGCCGCCCGCATGCTATCAGCTGGCCGGCGCGGCCATCTCGCCTGCGCGCGCTTCCTCTCACCGTCCGGCGCCTGCGCACACAACAACTACAACTTAACAACACACAATAAATGTAGCACAAATCTAAGATTTTTACAGTTACGCTTAGTGCCCCGTTTCACGTTTGCCTATGAAAATGTTTTGTAAGAATTCAAATGGATTCATATATTCAAATTACACATTATTACGAGAGAAAGAAATCTGACACTAATATGATAAATTCGAAAGTGTGTAATTGTTGTTTTGTTTGCTTGTTCCTCTTTCTTTTATGTTTCTCTTTCTTTCCTCTTTTCACTAATCAACGTATTTTGTAGCATATAGTAAGTTGCAGGGCCGTATTATGTCATAGGATACTTATTATACCGAAAATCTGTACAATTCCTGAGGGAATGCCTATACTTACATACATATACTGCCAAAATCAAACTCCTATTTTATTAACCTAGTCGGTTAAAAAGTGCTAAGGAAAACTGGATGAGAACAAAGAGCTCGCATGTACTCCATCTAGACAGCCACAGCTCTATACCTACAGTAGATAAAATATATGTATATAATTAGATGTCTGTATGAGATAAAGACTACGCAAGCAACGCAGCACACAGTACTGTTTACTTAGTATCTTTGAGGAAAATTTTCCGCAAGCTTCAAACAAACGATTGTATTGTTACTATTATAAATTCATTTTTCACGTCACTTTTCAAATCCCAATTAATACCACTGGAGTGTATTTAGAAGTCAATACGCGATCAGATTCACTTCGAGGCGAACTAAAACATTACACGCTTTATGGCAGCTTTTACTACCGATTTACTGGGAAAATCTAGAAACGTTTCGGAATGTTTATTTGGCCCGAGTAGCTCCGACTTTAGCTAATAGTTTAACCAACTTCGAAACGTTCCAGCATCAAGTCTACAAAATCAAGAATTCATTGCTCAGCTACATATTACCTACACATAAAATGTTAGTACCGAAGGTGGTGCAGGCATCCTAAAGATTGCCACGAAGCTATGTTTGCTACGAAGCTACAGATTGCTACGAAAGTTGCTACGAGACTACGAGATTTGCTAAGAAGCTACAGAGTTGCTACAAGACTAAAAAGGTACCAAAAAGGTTAGCGATGCGGTGCATAATAAAATGCAAGCGTTAAAAACGGAACAGCGTCGAAAGTAGATCGATGTTACCAGGCATGAGTGCGAGGTTTTGGGCTGAAACATGGCTGGGGTCATCTTACGAGTGGAGACATGACTTCTATCTAGGTATCTCCAGCTCTAAATAAATTGAGGTCGTGAATAAAAAATATCTACGGGCAAAGGATAAAAATAAGAAATAGTACATGACGCGGCGAGATGGAGGAGACTGTAGTATATTGATACAAGGTACTTTTATGCCTTAGCGTATTTTAATTAATATGCACAATTAAAACACATACTACATTAATATTACACATGTGCTCACATGTATGAAATATTAACAAAATATACAATTATCACTAGTTGTTCGCGCCCGATCTGACCTCGCGACTCCTTTATCTTCGTTCGAACTTGAAATTTAACTCAAGTTATTATGGAACAAATATGCGAACTCCCAAACAAACATACAAATGCCAATCTGCTTCGAAGATGCTTAAACTAATACAAAAAATAACAACAAATATGAGTAGTAGGTATAGTAATTGACATGTTTTTCTTTATTTTTCTTCTATCTTTCTCTAATTAATTTACATATAAAATAAGCAAATAATACAAATATTGAGATAATTTTTTAACTTGTTTCTTGAACAAAGCTTGTTTCTTGACCACACTTGTATGCCGAGTCTCACAAGGAGATGAGATACAACACTTCAATTTGTACTTATGCTAAATAGCATTCCGATCTTGTCGACCGCAACCAGCGACCGGTAACCACGACCGACGACCTCGACTAACGGATCGACCGGCGGCAGCGACTGCGTCACGCGACCCATTGGTCAGTATACATTTATATGGAGTGCTAAACAAAGGAAGCGTACACGTCACTCGACGCGGTCGCTTGCATTGTTAAGCACTCCATATCAATTCATACTGAGCGGTTGCGGCCGCCGGTCACGGTCGTCGGTCGCCGGTCACCGGTCGCGGTCACGAAGATCAGAATGAAACCTTAACTTGTATATGTGTACCGTGTTTTGACAAACAAATTATTTGATTTACCTAATTTTATATTTCTGTTTTGGCATAATTAGTTGTTAAATAAATAGGAGAAACCATTTACTTCCGACACACAATGTCTGAATAGTTCTGGAACCTCTGGGATTTGCACTGTTACTTTTTTGCTTATTTGCTTACTGGCATTAGCTTACTTTATATAATTCTCTCATAATATAATTAGCGAATAATAAATAATATCGCGTACTTATCCGCATATATATTTTTTTTACTTTGATACCAAATGATTGGCATGTGTCTACTCAAAATAAGCTACTTAAATTACTTATTATTTAGGAGCTAAGGAACCTAATACTAAAACGGTTTGTTTTATTATTCGCTTTCCAGTTTCTTATTTTGTCAGTTTAATTTATGCAAAAATAACTGGACAGTTAACTTCATATTTTTTCTAAATTAAGATTTTTATCAACAGCATTCCGTCAAGTGTAGTGTCATCAGTACTACATAATGTGTGCCAAGTTTCAATAAAATCGGTTCAGGATGTTCTTTTTTTTATGGAAATGAAACCAACTTCATTGAATAACTTCGGACAACTACATTTTTTTGCGTGATCTACTTTAAAATATATATAAATATGTTTTCGTCTGTTAAAAAAAAGGAAAATGTAATATTGCTGGAGTCTTTGTCAGTTGGTTTTCCTCGTTCTTTTTTTTCCAACAGAAAGCAGATAATTATCGATATTGGCAATAGAACCGGTAAGGCTAATGGTAGGCACTACGGTTTCGACCGTAAAAGCACTCGTTTTATGGTCGCTCTTGACGTCCCAACCAATTATTTATCCAGCCTCCTTCACAATTAGTTGGGCACTAGACGCCGAAACCGCAGAATTCAATTTAAACAACAAATAGTGAAAACTGGCGAAGTGGCGAGTTAAAATAGGTGTAGGAAATAGGTAAAGTTCACGGTACACTGGCGTGCGGTGAAACACGCGGCCGTCACTAACTTTGTTTGCAGATAACTCAGTCATATTCCAACTATTGTTTATGAAAATCGACTATTATTTGCACACTCTACAAATACAAGGTTCTTTGTTCAAAAAGGTTAAAAACTGACAACGAAATTTTAGGTGGATCATATTTCATTTCATTTATACAATAAACGTACAAAAAAGAATGCAGTAAAAGGGGATTTAGCACAACACGGTAAAAAGGGTGACGGAACTTAACTGAAACTAGCACATGGCAAGACGTAATGAAGGGTAAATAGATAGAATAGAGGGATAAATTGTGTACAGCAGTAACCGCGTGGTGGCCGAGACTAGGTCGGCGGAACCCGGGCCCACCAAGGATGAAGTAGACCAACTGCATCAAAATAACTGTTGGAAACGAGTGGATGAAAGTGGCGAGAGACCGAAGAGAGTGACAAAGGGAGACCTTTACCTAACAGTGGGTTATTCAGGGATGATGACGATATTTCGCAAACGGTACGCTTAAATAAAAATTATGTACCAAACCTCGCTTTCATTTTAAAAGACATTCAATATAGATTGGATTGTCTTTAGACCTTCAACGGTCTATGGGCAGTCTGTATTTGTAGTGTTAGTTTGTTACTTGTATTTTGTTTAGTTAATACAGGTACTTGCCCTGTAAAAAAAAAGTATTATGTCAATGTTCAATATATAATAATACGTCACATAAGCGAGTACAATATTTTGTTTTTCATCGTCACTCGTAGAGGGAGAAAGCATATACTGAGTCTATGTCGTCACTATACTCGTCACTATTTTGTATTTTTGATGACGTCACCTACCCAGTGACCATCCTTAATTCTACACGAAACTATCGACACCTCATTTATCAAAATTGAGGCGCTCAGGTTGTAGTTGGGAACATACACACATACAAATACATACACGTTAAATGCAGACTTCAAATAGGTAAAGTTCACGATACGCTTACGTGCGGTGAAACACGCGGGCTTTACTAACTTTGTTAGCAGATAACTAATTCATATTTCTAGTCTATTGTTTATGCGACGGTTGGCACCCTGTAGAAAGAAAATTCTTGTTTATAGGAAACTACCAATGTTTGAGATGATAAAGCAAAATGTTCTTCCGCTTCTGAGTACGAATGTCTGGAATAATAATATAGATCGTAACGTGATGTGCAATAGATATCGGAAGAGTTACGAAGTTTGTGTTGAAACAAAATATTACCGTTAAAAATTTTTTTTACTCTACATTGTTTTTAATGTACCAAAAAACCTCACATAGGCTAGCTACCTATTTGTTTCAATACGAACTTTCTTCACTAACCAAAAAATAACAACGTAGAGTTATTGTCATCGCAACATGGTCGTACCGTCGAGCGAAAATTATTTGCCCAAAGACTTTAAATGCGCGATAAGTCCTAATTAAGGACGTTATAATCGTCTACTAATCGCGAGATTTAATCTCAAAAGTTCCACTACATATTTTGTTTGTGTATGTAAGAAAATGAGACGAATTAAAGTCTTGGAACAAAAACATGATGTAGGGAAGCAGGCTACGAGAGTTATTTGGTACATTAAAAATAACCATGTAGTGTCGAATCATATACAAAAACAAATAATCACTAGGATTAGGGAAATACTAGCTAAGTTACGCGGTATCACCTGCGTAGACATTCTCTCAGGATCCGCCTCAGGATAAGCCTTG
Source organism: Agriopis marginaria (assembly GCA_932305915.1). Lineage (NCBI taxonomy): Eukaryota > Metazoa > Arthropoda > Insecta > Lepidoptera > Geometridae > Agriopis > Agriopis marginaria. Next base: position 11,587,024 of record OW029918.1, read on the forward strand.
CAACATAGAATAGGTTATTTTCATGTGTCATGATCACGGAACGTGATCACCATGTTCCACGATTCGTGACAATGATTATCTTGTTTAACGATAACATTTGTTTTCAAAGTATTCATATATAAGTAACAAAAAAAATTAAGATACTAAAAATGTGTTATGTAACATGTTATATTACAGTGCAATACAACCACTCTTTATTAAAATACCACAAAACTATTTATTACTGCGAAAACTATTACTGACTAAGAACACCACACCCTCTCAACAATACACTCTCACTCACTCACACACACTCTTACACGCGCACATGCACACACACACACACGCTAAGTCAAAGATGTTCTATCCTAAGAAGAGCAGGGACTCGTAATACAGACAATTTTTTGTCTAAATGGAATTCCTGGTCACTTGAAACTGTTTTGTACTATGATAAAAAATAAATTTTAAAAAAAATTGCCATGCGAGCGTGTGTAGATGTATTAGCTTAATTCAATTAAGCACTTGCATTCGGTTAGAGCTTACAAACAATGTAAAGCATTACAAAGACCACTTAACTAATTACGCTGACAATAAAGAAGGCGACGATATTGAGAAATTCTTCCGAGTTCAAAGAGACAAAGGGAAAATAATTCATCGTCAAGCTTAAAAATAGGTGTATAGCGAAGCATGAGCAATATAGGGAGAATACTTCTAACTTTTATTACGGCCTTCCGCGAGCTCACTGTTTATGTCGTCTTCCGTTTATTACGGAGACGAGATATTTTTTATGAACCTTTGCAAGCGTACACCTATAAAATATCGTTTATCTATTTAAATGTAAAATTGTTCTCTTACATTATGTTTTCGGAGTACAAAGGGGAATACGGTATCAGTGTCTCCGCTCCACTAGTTTTGATATTACAATGCGCAGAGAACAGACGAAAAGGAAACAAAGGGAGCCGAGAGCCGGAAATAAACTAATACTCAACCATTACAGCTTTGAAATGCTACATAGAAACCTGTGATAGAAACATTCGATATTCGGAAAGGTGAACTCAACAAATACACATTTACGTCAGCACTCTGATTTAAAAGTTGTGTTAACATTTGAAATTTCCGGCGCGCCGGCCATTTGGCGTCGGTCACGTACGAAACAGACGACATTTTATCTGTACCGAACTGGTTCTGACACACGCTCATTCTCCAAAATGTTTTCGTTGTTCCGCCGTGGCTGGCAAAATACACAAACAGTGTTACATGAAACGGTGAACCTAAGTTGAAAAGAGGTCATTGTACTCATCATTATGAACATTTTGATGTGACAACGTCTAATAAATCGATGAACGCCGGCTGCACGCACGAAAAAGGATGACTCATTGTCCCGTTTCGCTCATTGTCCCCGCACATATGACGGACGGACAATAGTTTAACGTGGCTAACGTTAAACTATTGTCCGTAAACCGACTTTACAGACAACCATTTTTTTTACCATGGGACTAACCCCAACAATTTAACTAAACGTAACTACATGTTTTGGTGTGAATAATAAAGAGTTTTATATCTGTCTATATGAATCCTGAAATCATGATTTAAAAAATCAGTGGTTCCATACATGTCGTTGAGTATGAATGACACTCTATGAAGCAGCTGATTTTTGTGGCAATTTCAGGGTTGGTTCCATTGTAAAAGTATATGATAAAGATTTCTTAGGTTCTGCGTTTACTGTTGAAATTAAACACTTTTAACATATTCTATCGCTTGTATTTTACACTATTTTAATTACTGACGTTTCGAAAAATTTGAAAAGCAGCCTACCTGTCTCTGCGGACACTGCAGTGTTCAAAATGTCAGGAATTCAAATAATGTCACATACAAGAAGCAAGGACACTGCAATGTGTTTGAAACATCAGGAACTAAAATAACGTAAAACATACGCGATAACATCTGTTATAAATTTGATAATGATGAGTAAGTACAATGCCTTTCTTTTAGCTTAACACCACAGATCGGTGTATCCCTCTATACACTAGTAGATGTACCACATTCCGCCACAGTAGACACGTCACACGAGCATTAATCCCCGGTATACTTTTTCAAACGGATCTCACCAAAACGTGCCCCAAAAACCTTTCCAGCCAAGCGAACTGACGGGCATTCTCATATTGTCATTTCTTTGACTGCTCCCATTGTGGGCGCCATTTCTCTTAATGTACGGCAATGGTCTCGAAAATAGCATTCGCTCTTTTGCATTGCCATTCCACTGTGCCCGGTTTTCTAAGTTAAATGGGGCCGGTATAAAATTAGGAAATCCATTCGCGTACGGACTGGCTTCACGCATTAATGTTGTAGATCATTGGTAATAGCCGTTAAGGGCTTCGAAGAATGTTATTACGCGCCATTATGAAATACCTGGCAGTGCGCTGGTGTGATGCTGCATAGGTGTTCCTCAGCATTCTACTTACGCTCATGCTCGTGTAAGCTTAGGCAGTGCGGCACCCATCGAATTTCGCCTAAAAGCTTTTGTACAATCTACTAAACGGTACCCACATCTGAACTCCCAAAAGCTTAATGCGTTTGTAGCTTACGTCAAACTATATTAACTCGTAGTTTCGGGTGGGAAACTATTATAAACATTAACTCGTACTCTTGTTGAGTTTATAATAATTCTTTCTTCATATAGGTATGATTAAATTTACTTAGTTACTGGCTATTTTGGGTTTGTATTCATAAAAGACAATGCCTTAAATTTTTGTATGAAAAAATAACATTTTGTAAAGGCAAACAAGATGGCAGCTATGTAATTATTTTAATCAATTTGTGTCTTACAGAATGTTTCGTACGAATAGGCTTCATTCTCTACTTTGATACAAATAAGCTCAGTACGATTTCATTGTATGTGCTATTTCAAAAGCTGTGACGTCACAGAATAAAATAGCTTAGTTTTACGTCCGTATTGCAGATTCAAGGGGGCGTTCCGATTTCTAAACGGAGACCGTTTTACAACAGTATCACCAACGCTCTGTAGTTACTGTAGATATCGATAAAAGATATAGGTATCACCATTCAAAGGTTTACCTACATAAATCTTGTTCATTCTCGTCCGTTACCTCGATCTCCCTGAATACAAACTGCCGTCTATTGGAAGGCTATTGTACCAAATGGTAGGTAAGATTTAAACTGTGATTGTTTCTGCGAAAGCACATTTTCCGATCACGAAAATTGTTTAGGAAATAGTTAAAATCATAATTTAATTTTAAAAACGCAAACAGAGACTATTTGCGAGTCCATAATTGTCGAATTTTCTGGGTAGACCCAGAAAATTCAACAATTCTGGACTCTAATTGATTGAGATGCCTAATCTCAATTTAATTAAACGTCTGTTGCTTCCATGAGGCAGAATTTTCAATTTCAACGTTTAAGACTTCATACTATCGTCAACGTAATTCTCTACAAGATTCTCGATTCATAATATTTGTTCACCGAAGCACGAAAGTAAATACAAGAGCTCGTTCGAGAATTTTGCTGACACGCGCTATCTCCAGAAACGTTTTTTCATTTCCCTTAGAAAAATTCATTCGATTTCGCCTCTTATGACTGTTCTCATCTACATTTTCCGCGCTCTCTTTCCCTATCGCTTTCTTTCGGCGTAATTGTCTATTTTGAAAGTTATTACAGTATTCACCGCCAATAGTCTCGGCCACCGCTATTCTCCGCTCTTTTGTAATACTCTGGCGAGATTCAAATTGAAAAAGTATTTCAAAGGAACCTATTACCTAGAAAGCTCTTTAATTCGCGTTATACGTTTCTTTTTCATCTTTACTTTTAATGGATAAAGTGTTAGCAGCAGAAACGGAACGTTCTAGGGACGTTCTATGGAGTACAAAGGGTAAATTTTCTCTGCATACCGCATAGTTATAACAAGACAAAAATCAAGCATATTATCCCGCAAGTTTTTTTGTATATTTAAACTGCTGTTCCGCTTGGATGGCGCAGGTTTGAATCCTGCCGGTCGTATTTTTTTTGTATTACCTATAAGATTTAATTAGGCGTATTATTTTGCGTAGTTTATTAAGCACCATGGCATTGATATTAAGGGAAACAATTATCTATCAGTTGGTAAGTTCCTCAGCTTTTTTTTACATCGTACTAGGCTAACGTTTGACCGCGATCTTGCCTGTTGGAGCCATGCTGCAGAAACACAGACAGAGGCAAGGCGTTCCATTGTTTTGCTGTTTTAATTAAGAAAGAACGGGCAAAACGCTTGGTGCGAATAAATGGCAATAGCAACTTAAAAAGCATTGAAATGTTTTCTAGACTAAAAAACGAATAAGGCATAACTTAATAACAATTTATCCCATGTAAATTGTTATTAAGTTATGCCCATATGCCTTATTCGTGTCCTGTAAGTGACAGCTTCGTGATTTAAATGTAAATTAAGCTGTTGTAACTATTTCTTATGTTATCGCGACTGTTTACACATAGAATTATTTTCATTTATTATATTTATTTAATTTTATACAAACTATCAGCCTTAAAATAAAATATAAGATAAAAGAGCCATTTATAAGTTTATATTTACATTTTAATATCTTTTACCGTTTCTATTACATTTTGGTTTACATATGACCACGGACACTGCAAAGTGATCGAAACGTTAGTAATTAAAATAATGTAAAGTACACGAGATATAATCCGTTTAGTGTTTAATTTCAATAAGCCGTTGAAATCGTAGAGAACGCAGTAAGTAGTGAACCTATTTAAGTAAATATTATATTGAACTTGAATAGCGTGTTCCGTGGCAAAATCGTAGCAAAAACTTCTGATTTCTTTATTAACTATACAAACCCAGATTACAGATTGTACGATAAAAGTAATATCGATTTTATATCAATAGCTCGAAGATTCAATGTCAAACTACATTCGCATCTATTTCGCACCATTTTAAACACCTGTTACATGGTCACTATGTACCTACGCAGCTCCGCATAAAGGCTCTCTGTTTGCGGTAATGTTAATTAGCTTTGAATATTTATTGTTACTCGAGAATGAGAAAACCAAGGAGCGTATTCATATTGATATAACACAACAGCGCACGTGCACGACTCTATCCCCTCCGGGTAGAGGTTAAAACACAACGTCGGCGGCTCCCGCGGGGCGGCTGCTTTGTAATTCATTCATTTTTATTCCGAATGCCACTCGCCAGAGCCGTCAGCTTGCGGAAAATCCTCCACCCATCGAGTATCGCTATGCGGGTAGTCGGTTAGTGACACGGCACGCACCCACTTACACATGGATTCACGGTCGCGGGTCCTTTACATCGCGCCACAATTGCCGGTCCCCGGGAACGTGGTCACTGAGCTAAGGCAAGGACACATGCACTGGGGGGTCGCAACGCGGCTCGGGCGCGCGGGCTCCGATCGCTCGACGGCAGCAGCGGTGAAGGCGCGAGGAGGCGCGGCGGCACGAGGGCGTGTTCGCGGCGGCACGCGGCTCAGGTGACGCTCGGACGGCACGGTGCGGAACGAGCGCTCGCACGGGCCAGCGCCGACACACGACAGCCTCCGTCGCAATGACGAAACGGCCGGGTACGCGCGCGCGCTCTGCGACGCAGCCTCCCGAATCCCCCCGACCCTCAGCGAGATCACACGACGGTGGCGGGGTGAACAAACCCGCCACGCTTCTCCTTCTAACACACTGATGAGGTTAAAAAGGATTTAGACTTTTTCGCAGCATTTTACGGTTCGATCGTCCTCCAGGCGTACGCTTCGTAAATCTAGACGACGTCTCAGTTGTGAAGTTGTTTAAATAGAATTAGAATCTTGGCGAAACAGTTCTGAGCGGCCGTCGTTTGATCTGTGTTACGAGGGCGGGCGGGCTGCGACGGCGGCGTTTAGAGTGTAGTTCACGAACAAGCAACGGAACCACGTCATGCTTTAAAAATAAACCTGCACGTCCTGTAGCAGAGGGGATAAATACATTTGAATATTGTTTTGGCACCAATACCTACATCAACAAATCCTGAAAAAATCATATTTGTGGTTCCGTGCTATCATTAAAGGCTTTGTATTCTAAAATTCATTAGATCATAGATCTGATATTTTAATTTAAAAAACATCTACTCAAATACTACTTACGAGAAGTACTGACTTATTAACTAAAAACATACCGACGATATCCTAAGAGCCAATAAAATATATTTGCATTTTAAATTATGAGCAGTAAAATTGTTCAGAGTTGATCGAAAGCGATTAAAATCGTGCAAATTGATATATAACCCTGGGAAGCGGCAGGTGACAGGCCGGGTACATACCTACCTCGTGAAACATACCCATTGTACGCCGCGCCGCACCGATCTTTACGGAGCTTTACAGTTATAAATTGCTTTGGGTTTTTACAAGCTCTACCCAGGTACGTAAAACTTTAAGGATGGTTCGCCGGTTAGTGATAAGTTTTCTTTGGCAGATTTATTGCCATGTGACGTAGGGCGAAAAAAATACAAGTCATGTGTTTAGTGCACTACACCGCAGAGAGTTACATTGCAAAATACGGTAACGCGCTTTAGGTGAAATTTATTTTGTGACAATGAAATATAAAACTAGAAATACTAAAATCATGAAAACAGGTACATTATCACAAAACCGGCCCCAACTCAGAAAAAAATATATTATTTAAATTAAAAATACTAACAACAATCTATATCTATACAATATTATAAAGAGGAAAGATTTGTATGTATGTTGGTAACGTCTTGGCTCACAAAGTACTGACCCGATTTTAAAAATTCTTTCACCATTTGAATGCTACATTATCACTGATTAATATAGGCTATTTTAATAGGCTATATAACTATACCCGTGTGGAGCCGGGGCGGACCGCTAGTTATTTATATACAGAACAGCGATTCAGACATATTTGACAGACTTATGACATATATTTTTTTTTTAAATAAAACTACAAGCAACTATACAGGGCTACGCGGGAAGGGGTCCGTAGTACCCATCATTATCAAAAACTTTTACTATGGAGCCAACCTCGATAATGCGAAAAAAACCAACAGTTCCATACATTTTGTCGAGTGTGAATGACCTCCTTGTATGGAACACCTGATATTTATTCGCGATTTCCGAGCTGCTCTCATAGTAAAAGTTGTTCACAATGGTAATTTTTAAACTTTCGCGATTTGAACATATGTTTTAAATGTTTATCGGGACTTATCACGTATTATTTAATATAGGTAAAAAATATGTACCTTTCGCTCGACGTTTCACAACGGCTGGAACTATGAACTCCTTTCAGCTTTTTCGCATAACCCAACAACATCTAAGAGTATGATGCGATTTCCATTGACAGCTAACGTCTACAACTCTTTACTAACGTCGCACATCACACATCATCAGCCATTTTTTTTATATAAACTAATGCTTGCGCTTGACCGCCAACTCTTGCCATTACATGTCCGCTGCTGAACGGGCCTCCCTCTTAGATAGGGGTGTTGCCATAATCCCCACGTTTTTCAGGCGGCTTGGGGATCGCAGTACGCTCACCGTGTTCTAATAGGACGCTGCTGCCCATCCTCCGGTGGTTCTGCTCACAGTTTTAGGACATAACGTCTACTTCACTAATAAGGCTACTTGGAAATGTACGTTTTAGTTTTACTACAGAATAAAGTAGAAGTAACTGTATATAGTTTTATTCAGCTAAAATATACAGGTTAAATGACATACGAACGGCCAAGGATCATTTAACTTCGACGAGTGTTGCAGATATCACGCTTTTTAATAGGTACTTTGTATAAACAATTGTTATTTCATTCGCAGAACTTTATCTGAGAGGATACTAAAAGATATAGAGATAAATAACGCCACGCCGCTGAAGTTTCCTAGTTTCTCTTTGGAACTGAAGATACCTACGTCAAAAAGTATGTTGCAAAGTCTGTTTGTTACGTTAGGTTGCTTGCGATGCCCATATAATTATATCGTCGATGCGCTATGTCGTACGTAGACTCTCTACGGCGTATTTAAGCGTAACTACTCTACGACGTAGATGCTCTACAGCGTAATGCTCTACAGCATAGATGCTCTACGGCGTAGATACTCTACAGCGTAGATGTTCTACAACACTGCGACGACTTAATTTTTTTCGCTGCATTATTTGCATATTTGCATAGATGCGTAGAACCGGAAGCCAATGAATTATAGGGATCGAATACCTACTTATGGTTCTAGGCACTTGTAAATGCACACAAGCTGATTCGTTTTACTACGTTTAATTTAGGCAACAGCGATACATATTTGGTGTAATTTACTGTCTTAAGTTTACTTTACTGAGCAAGTAAGAAGGTTTTACCATTCACATTTTAATTATTTTAATGTTTCAGTTACTAAACCCTAAATTTATTCAACACCCTAAATGATAAGTAACTATAATCTAAACATCTTCAAGGCTATAGTGGAGATTTCTTCTAAATCGACGTGCTCACCGTCGCTTACCATTAAACAAATTAGTGGCCAAACGTAGAACTATCATAATGATAATATAAATGCTGTGTTTATTAGGTTAGGTTTACGACTTTGCACAACACATCTTTATTTACAAAAAGTGATCATAGATAATGCCACAATAAGTGTTCTTTTATTTTAAAATTTTAATTGAAATGCTGCCGCTAGAGAAGGCTCTTTTTGTATCTCAGTATTCATCCTTATCAAAATAAATTACTTCATATTCAAAGCTGCTTCAATACCTTTATATGAAGTGCTCCATCGAGGGAGTCCTTCAAACAATGACGTGACAAAGATGAAATGAATTTAATTTTGATTATTTTATTTTTGACTATTAATATACTCTTGTTTTTCTGTTTTGTTTGAAAATGTAATTTCTTTTATAATTATTGTAATCATTTTAAATTATTTTATTATCATTTATTTTTTGTGACGTGTACCTGTAATTTGTTATCAATACAGTACTATGACTATAACTTTTTGAATTATTCGATTCGGACATTCCATTTGAAAGATATCACGAGTTTAAAAATGTAAGTATTAGCATAGAGAAATATACTATAGTAGGTATTAGAAAAAAGTTGCGTGGTAGCCGCTCACCCTGCTCGGCTAGCTAGGCAGGGTGCCTACATTGCATAAGGTGTTATGCAATGTAGGCGTCACTGGGGTACGGGCCATTACGGGAGGGGATAGTTCATTGAAATAATAATATTTAAACTTTCTTTATAATATTTTTTTTGGTAACCTGACACAAATAGAAGGTTATATGTGTGAGTATTATAATATTTTTTTTGAATTTTCTGTTAATTAACCATGCGTTGCCGGGGCGGGTCGCTAATTACAAATAACAGGCTTAGCGAAGGATTTACTTAAATACATAAGTTACAAATACTAAAACAATAGTTAAATGCCTGATACTTTATGAGATAAACGTTTTAGTTTATTGGTGGGAATAGAGAGCGGGCGCTCTCATTTCCCCCCCCCCCCCCCCCCGCGAGCGAGTCACATATAAAGCGTGTGTTTTAGTTTTTTGTAGTATAACATAATATATATTAAGGTGCTACGTTTCACCTATGGCGGGAAATTCAAATTACAAATAGTTTTTTTTGTCCTTGTAGCTAGGCCAGATAATTATTTTAAAATGACGCAGTGATTGCGAAAATAATTGGATGTTCTTTACATTATCATATACAGCTATTTAACAGTAACTCACCATATAACTTACATTTGTCAAAACAGTTTAAAACAGCAAAAATTCGTTTATTGACAAATGTAAGTAATAATGTACATTAAAGATAAATAGCTTTACATGATTTTGTAAAGAATAATAATAAATTTTTGCCAACATCATGACGTTCATGGTGTAATAATATACTCCGCCAGGTATTATATAATACTCCCGTCCCGCAATGATGTCATGATGTCAATTTACAACAGGTTCGAGAGAGATGACGATACACCACGTAACAGCTGATTGGATAGTGGCAAGTGGACAGTGACGTATTCTGGGACAACTGCCAGAGTAGAAGACGCTTCTTTTCTTTGATCATGATGACGTTGACAATAATTACCCGGCCTAGCTACAAGGACAAGAAAACTGTTTGAAATTTGAATTTCCCGCCATAAGTGAAACGTTCCACCTTAAGGTGAATGCGTACGGTCTCGTCTCGCTTTCTACTTTGCTTTGTTTATAAGCAAAAAAAGAAAATATTATATAAGAAATTATTTCAAAATCTTTATTCTGTTTAATTACACGATTACATCAGGTAAACTGTACTCTAGAGTTGTATCACAATCTAGATTTATAACTGCACTTTTGTGTTCCACGGACAGTTCAAACGCATCACAATCACCAGTCAACTTATCGAAGAAATAGCTAGTATTTACTTTACAAATCTGTGAGTTATTCAAACTGTCTAAACCGAATTTTGTTTTGAAAACTGACCTTCTGCGTACTGGACTTTCATTAGGCGTAGAACAGTTATTCCTGATCTCACTCAATACCCTCTGACTCGATATCTTTTTAGGAGAATATTTATCATCAAACACGAGTCTTACTAGATTATTGTTAACTTTAACAGTCTTTGAAGTTGATGGTTTTGATATTATGCTATCAACGATGTCTGATAAGTCACTTTCAGGTATTTCTTCAGCAGTTTTATCAAACATACTTAGCCAATTTGGCTTCTCATTTTCCTTATCAGCAAGTAAGCTAGCTTCATTTGGTATTGACATATTTCTAAAACTGTTCCTCAGAGATTCAATCAATTTTATAGAAGATCGCTTCCGTTTCTTCGCTATAAAGCTGTCTATAGTTTTCTGTTTTCCTTTCTTATTATTCATTATTTTCCTCTTTAATTTGTTCACTTTAATACTGACGTTAAGCTTACTTGAGTTGAGACCAGTTTTGAGTTCTAAAGCTTTCAGAGATTCATTCAGTTCTTCGATAGTATTCTTTGGTTTTTTAGTATACTTTCGTTTGGGTTTGTCCTGTTCTTCGTTATCTTTCTTGTTTCTTACTCTGGTTTTCTTTTCTTTTTGAGGTTTCTTGATAGATTCTTCATAAGCGGCGACAAGCTCAGGGTAAAACTGCCGCATAAGATCTTGTCGCTCTATAGACGTCCACGGGACTGTTCGATCTTCATTTTCTGCGAAAGTATAAAAAGGCACTAAGCTACTTGATACCCTACCAAACAAGTTATGTGTTACCAAACAAAATGTTTATGTGTATTTGATTGAACTTACCTTCATATTGGTCGTCAGGGATCAGCTCTTCATACTGGCCGTCGATGTCTTCCCAAACAACTTCGAAACTTGGGACACCTGCAAATAGAAAACATACATATAAACACTGTATACACATATATATATAAAACACTGTTTTAAACTATCACGGTTGTTCACTAGAGTTATATGATTATTTACAGCGAGAGCCGGCTGCTACACTACAATGGGTATAGATTGAACGCAAAATACAAATGACTAGAGAGCTCCGCGGTCTCCGCCGCTATCCTACAGTACTTGTTTATGATGTCGAGATAAAAAGTAGCATATGTATTACTCCAGAGTATAAGGAATTTAATTCAAATCCCGTAAGCTGTTATGAAGATGAGTGAGGACAAACTTATTTATTTATTTACTTGATGATACAGCAGCATGGGAATATATGCCTATATCACACACTGTAAAATTTGTATTTATCTGTTAAGATTTTATAAATAAATATTCGGGACATTTTTCCATTCTTATCCATCTGTCCAGTTTGTTTTAAACGCATTTATTAATTTCTATGCGACCACACATCCTCAAGCTAACTAACTGTTCCAATTGAAATCTTGCATAACTTTAGTATCTATAATATTTGTGTCAAGTGTGATTTTGAGGCTGACACAATGTGGTGCTCTGCACCCGTAATCAAAGAATTCACTTGCCTTTAGGTGTCCTCTTTTTCTTGATGACAACGGGTTTTAAAGTTCTGCAAGGTACTTTCTCTTGGAGATGCCACTTCGTCAGCAGAGGCAGGAACTTTTCGACGGAGTACCTTTCTGACCAGTCCAATTTGTGTGACATCAGTTTCTGAAATATGTTGTTGATGTTTTAATAGTGTTTCCTCACCAAGCTAAATGCAAACGACCATGCGAAGAGGAGACATAGTGGGAAAGCGGACCCAGGGTCGAGCCGGAGTACACGCTAAGCAAAAAGATGATTAACTACACTGTTAATACTGTTTTACATATTATATTTTAACCCCTTTATTAATAAACGTGGAGTAGTCTCGGAACAGTTACGCCGTGTTTTGCCGATCGAAAAAGACAAAAGGCGGTGTAACTATTCCGAGACTACTCTGCGTTTATTAATAGGGGGGGGGGGGGGGGGGTAAGATTTTATCACCTACACTGTGAGTTGGAATTAGACTCGATTTAGAATTTAGATTTCAATTAAAAAGATATATACATACAACAAACTGTATCATGCCAGGTGCGGGCCTCTTCAAACTGTTTGAATCTATTTTGTCCGGTGTCCTTTTCAGGAACTCCTTCATGACTTTAGGCTCTGGGAACAGCATCCCGCAAGACAGAGCTCGGTTGCGCAGGGACAATTCACGTTTCACTTCAGCTACTTTTGCTCTGCAACAGTAATTTATGGTTATAATCAGTACTTCAAAAGGCAAATTCATGCGGAAATCCGCGAATCGACCCTATCGCCGCCATTACATCAGCAGCGCTGGGCTCGTCCGGTCCAACTGTTTCAGGCAACAGGAAGTATTCCGTTTTTGGTATAGGCGCCGGTTACCAAAGGCACATATGGCATATATAATACACACACAGCACACACTGATCCCGCCGGCAGGGTCGAAGACTCCCAGGATCGATTAAATTCTCTCCAAATAATCAACCTGCTAGGGCCACAGTGAACACCCTTTCTAAGGTGCCAGGGCAAATCTGATTCCGCACTCCTGGCGACGGCCCAAGCCGAAGTTGTACCTAGAGGTGCCCATGCGCTAGTCGCCCTATAACAAGTTAGGCCCTACGCCATCTCCGTTAGGTCACGCTGTCGAGGCTTTCTGAGGCGAACAGATATATTTATTAATAAAAATAAAAAACACACGCGTACCCATATTATATTGTGTTTTTTTAAAACATGGTATTTAATGTGTCCATAATTTGAAGAACCCACTCCGACGAAATGTGGTTTTAAACTATCAACCAGTTCAGAGGTCACGCTTGGTCACTTAAGGGAAAAACTTGTATATCATCTTTCATATACTTACTTATGCCCAAGATCATCGCAGCCCTTGTGCGTGGCGCAGACTGGGCACCCGTTCTTGAGGTGCGTCCGGCCGACGTGTCCGCAGCGGTCGCAGTGTCCGGGGGCGCCCGTCCATCGCGCCAGTTTGTCGTAGTGCTCCGTGTCACTCACCCAAGAGAGCAACCTGTTTTAAATACACCAACACTGGTGAATACACTAAAACAAATTTTAATTATGTTTTCGTTGATGGGCTCTATTTAAGGTCAGCTTTTTAATGTAATAATAAAAAAAATACACAGCACCTCAGCACAACTAAGCAATGTTTAGTTGGGAGCAGACATAAGAGTTACCATGTTTTGAGAGCAGCATATCAAGCAGTAATTGAAACTGGAACGGCCACAGGCTGCGTAGGGCCCCAGACTATATCTATAAACAGGGTTTGGCTTTCTTTTAGAGTCCTAAAAGAGGCCGCATGGAAACGCAGGATGCAGGCCGCTTCGAACGGGCCCTTTTGGAGATCGATGGGGGAGGCCTATGTCCAGGAGTGGATGTCCTATGGCTGAAATGATGATGATGATAAGGCTTTGGACTGAAATACTCAAGGCAAGAGAAAGCAAGGCTGACCTGGTGACGGTCTGTTATAGCTGAATCAAGAAAATTGGCAAGACAATGCCCAATGTAAAGCATCGCACGAAGCTCAAGACAGGACGGGATGTAAAATCACTGTAGACTCTGCCCCACTCTAGGAAAATAAATCAAGTATGTCAAGTTTTGAGTGGTACGTATCTCTCTGACTTTATGAGCCACAACCATTTAATAATATTAGAAGCCTGCGGGGGCCTAAGAACTGACATTAAGGCCATATCACTAAACCTATTCGACCTAATATCTTTCTATAAAGCAGCGATGTCCTCTAGTTATACTAGTGGTTTATTATTTCTCTTATATTTTCTGCAGGATTACCTGGGTATGACATCATTTTCAGGTACAGTATGTAGAAATGCTACAGCGGTAGTAATAGACGAGCCGCATGCTCCAGCGCCATAGTCGCACCCGCAGAGCAGAGCCAGTGCCACCATTTTCTTACGGCCAAAACCTGTGCAAAAAAGATAAATTTTCATACAAATTACAAACAAAGATTGGATGAAAACAGCTCAAGGCATTCAACCAAATTGAATAGGAATAAATTATCAAGCAAACTACAAATAAACTATACCATTGCTCTGGAACATTTCCTCTGCGTCATAGCAGTCTACGGAGCCCTGCATGGCTCCGCCGCCGGCCGCGCTTGATACACTGAAGTTGCGGTACACGCGTTTAGCGCCGTACGCGAAGCTATCAGAGTCTTGAGAGATTACAGCATCCACCAACTTAATAAGAAAAGATAAAAAAATATGGCAATGCCTTGGCATAAATTCATAATTTCACGAAGAATTTTTCATCATATAAACCTACACACTTACAGACAACTAATTACAATGTGAAAGTGTGTTTATTGGTTTGTCTTTTTTTTTTTCATGTAATAACAAATTATCGAGGTTTTCCCACTTTTCAACAACGCTTGTTATTACAGCTGACCATAAGGCTGGTTTTAATGTATTGTAAAGTCGCATTTAGTAGAGCAACACCATGGCGTCTACGCAGTCGTGCGCTTCGCTACTTAATAAATTTTTTTCTTATTTTTCTAAAAGTATAGCTGTAATGTAAAATGTATCTTTACGGTTCCCTCCATAATAATAATTATGAAATCTGTATATTATTAAGGGCCCCTTTGCATAATGCGTAGGTACTAAAGTCGTACTACTACACGCGCACGGCCCAGACGCACACAGCGACGGGACGACGGAGAACAAACACGAGTCAATAAAACCATTTTAATTATTTATTAAAATATATTTTTAAACTTTTATCGTATGTTTCTATATTTTATGTTTCTTTGTTTGTTTGTTTGCATTGAATAGGCACCAAAGCTACTGAACCGATTTGAAAAATTCTTTCACTGACGGGAAGCTACACTATCCCCGGGTGACATAGGCTATAATCTATACCCGTGTGAAAATGTGTCGTGTTTGGGCTCGTTTCCTTAGTCATGATGAGATCTGCCTCCAGAAATATTTTGACTGACCTGATCGAGGACTTTGGAGACTGCTACTGGAACTGCTAGACGGATAGAGCTAGAAGTGTCGAGTTTGGGCTCGTTTCATTTGTTGTGATGAGATCTTCTTTCAGGAATATTTTGACTGACCTGATCGAGGACTTCGGAGACTGCTACTGGAACTGCTAGACGGATAGAGCTAGAAGTGTCGAGTTTGGGCTCGTTTCATTTGTCGTGATGAGATCTTCTTACAGGAATATTTTGACTGACCTGATCGAGGACTTCAAAGACTGCTACTGGAACTGCTAGACGGATAGAGCTAGAAGTGTCGAGTTTGGGCTCGTTTCATTTGTCGTGATGAGATCTTCTTACAGGAATATTTTGACTGACCTGATCGAGGACTTCGGAGACTGCTACTGGAACTGCTAGACGGATAGAGCTAGAAGTGTCGAGTTTGGGCTCGTTTCATTTGTCGTGATGAGATCTTCTTACAGAAATATTCTGACTGACCTGATCGAGGACTTCGGAGACTGCTACTGGAACTGCTAGACGGATAGAGCTAGAAGTGTCGAGTTTGGGCTCGTTTCATTTGTCGTGATGAGATCTTCTTACAGGAATATTTTGACTGACCTGATATAGGACTTCGGAGACTGCTACTGGAACTGCTAGACGGATAGAGCTAGAAGTGTCGAATTTGGGCTCGTTTCATTTATCGTGATGAGATCTTCTTACAGGAATATTTTGACTGACCTGATCGAGGACTTCAAAGACTGCTACTGGAACTGCTAGACGGATAGAGCTAGAAGTGTCGAGTTTGGGCTCGTTTCATTTGTCGTGATGAGATCTTCTTACAGGAATATTTTGACTGACCTGATCGAGGACTTCGGAGACTGCTACTGGAACTGCTAGACGGATAGAGCTAGAAGTGTCGAATTTGGGCTCGTTTCATTTATCGTGATGAGATCTTCTTACAGGAATATTTTGACTGACCTGATCGAGGACTTCAAAGACTGCTACTGGAACTGCTAGACGGATAGAGCTAGAAGTGTCGAGTTTGGGCTCGTTTCATTTGTCGTGATGAGATCTTCTTACAGGAATATTTTGACTGACCTGATCGAGGACTTCGGAGACTGCTACTGGAACTGCTAGACGGATAGAGCTAGAAGTGTCGAGTTTGGGCTCGTTTCATTTGTCGTGATGAGATCTTCTTACAGGAATATTTTGACTGACCTGTTCGAGGACTTCGGAGACTGCTACTGGAACTGCTAGACGGATAGAGCTAGAAGTGTCGAGTTTGGGCTCGTTTCATTTGTCGTGATGAGATCTTCTTACAGAAATATTCTGACTGACCTGATCGAGGACTTCGGAGACTGCTACTGGAACTGCTAGACGGATAGAGCTAGAAGTGTCGAGTTTGGGCTCGTTTCATTTATCGTGATGAGATCTTCTTACAGGAATGTTTTGACTGACCTGATCGAGGACTTCAAAGACTGCTACTGGAACTGCTAGATGGATAGAGCTAGTGCGGTGCGGTGCGCAGTCTTAGTGGTTAGTCATGGTGCGCAGTCTTGGTGCGCAGTTGGTGCGCAGTTTTGGTGCACAATCGGTGTGCAGTTGGTGCGCAGTTTTGGTGCGCAATCGGTGCGCAGTTGGTGCGCACTTGATGCGCAGGTTGGTGCGCACTTGATGCGCAGTTGATGCGCACTTGATGCGCAGATTGGTGCGCATGCGCATGCGATCAGGTCAGTCAAAATATTCCTGTAAGAAGATCTCATCATGACAAATGAAACGAGCCCAAACTCGACACTTCTAGCTCTATCCGTCTAGCAGTTCCAGTAGCAGTCTCCGAAGTCCTCAATCAGGTCAGTCAAAATATTCCTGTAAGAAGATCTCATCACGACAAATGAAACGAGCCCAAACTCGACACTTCTAGCTCTATCCGTCTAGCAGTTCCAGTAGCAGTCTCCAAAGTCCTCGATCAGGTCAGTCAAAATATTCCTGTAAGAAGATCTCATCACGACAAATGAAACGAGCCCAAACTCGACACTTCTAGCTCTATCCGTCTAGCAGTTCCAGTAGCAGTCTCCGAAGTCCTCGATCAGGTCAGTCAAAATATTCTTGTAAGAAGATCTCATCACGGCAAATGAAACGAGCCCAAACTCGACACTTCTAGCTCTATCCGTCTAGCAGTTCCAGTAGCAGTCTCCGAAGTCCTCGATCAGGTCAGTCAAAATATTCTTGTAAGAAGATCTCATCACGACAAATGAAACGAGCCCAAACTCGACACTTCTAGCTCTATCCGTCTAGCAGTTCCAGTAGCAGTCTCCGAAGTCCTCGATCAGGTCAGTCAAAATATTCCTGTAAGAAGATCTCATCACGACAAATGAAACGAGCCCAAACTCGACACTTCTAGCTCTATCCGTCTAGCAGTTCCAGTAGCAGTCTCCGAAGTCCTCGATCAAGTCAGTCAAAATATTCCTGTAAGAAGATCTCATCACGACAAATGAAATGAGCCTAAACTCGACACTTCTAGCTCTATCCGTCTAGCAGTTCCAGTAGCAGTCTCCGAAATCTAATCACATCAGTTCAGTCACTCGGAGTGTAAGATCTCATCACAAAATCCAAGCTCTAGCTGCAGACGTGTGCAACTAGAGAATCCGTCGCTTCTGCATCCAAAGTCCACTCCAAAATCCACCAATAGTTAGTCCAGTCAAGTCAAAAATAATAGTAATACCTACTTATTACCTACAATACAATTAATTGCTCTTACCCTATTCTTACGCAGTGATCAGGGATCGAGATCGTTTTTTAAAATTTTCCGTGTCCATACAGCGATGTTTTTTACTTTGAGGTGCTGGTGTCAAGCGGCGTAGGTCTGCTTTCGACGGCGCCCGAGCGCTGACTGAGACGCCGTTTCAAATCGTAGACAAAATCAGACAAAAATAATCAAAGGAAAACAAACCTTATTGCGCATAGTTTAAGCCTTGTCGGTTCTAGCAAAATATTAGAAAACATTAGTAAAACTATTTTATTTTTCCTATGCCTATTTGAAACATAATTGAACTTTTTTTTGCATACTTTTGTTTAATAATATACGTTATAATGGAGTGTATTTTTTTTATTGATTAAAAACATATAGTTTTTGAGATATATGTTCCGAAACACGACTAGTTTTCGTAACTTTTGTGGTAAGAGGCTACGAAAAATATTTCTAATTAATTATTTATAATAATTTTAAGTATTTTTTTTGCGTAGATATTGTACAAAAAGAGTTTTCTATCTATAGATAGTAATACCATATGACTAAGTATTACAGATTCGTTGGAATATGTACCGAAAGTTAGCTTATTTTTATCAGTTGACGGATAACGTCCTTAAGATATCGTTGACATCATTTAGTAAATAAGTATTTGAATAAATAAATAAACTTAGTCAAATTGAGACCCTCCTTCTTTTTGAATTAAAAAAAAACCGGGATATAAGCTCAAACACTCGGTGATTAATGTTACTTTAATATATTTTTTCTATCGTGCGAAATGACATTAATCGGTGTTTACGGTTTCCTAGATAAAACATAAAATTTTAATATGACACAATTTTTATAATTTTAAGGTAACCATGGAAGTAGACAAACTAAAACTAGAATGACCAAGATTGCTAAAAGTAGCAATGAGAGCCTTAATAGATCTGTGTAACTTTTTTGCATGGATATGGAAGGCTGGAGATTGACATAGAATACTTTTTATGGCCAAAAAATTTATGATTCCTGTTGAATTGCTCAGCGAGCATAACTATGCACTGCAGCTATTTCAGACTAAATACAAACACCTTGTTCATTGAGCTCAGCGCAGGTTGCTTCCGCTTCTCCGCTGCCTTTTATACAGCACACTCCCATGCACTTCAGTAGAGATTCACACTGCAATTATAGGTCAAAGTCAAATCATTTATTGCGCATACCAAGCATCATCATCATATTTTATCATTTATTCATTTTTATTTTTGTTAATTTATTTGTTGTTTATTATCATTTATTGACAATTGTTTTGTTTTATCCCCGATAAAAGAGGTGATAATCTTCAAATGGCTGAACAGATTTTCTTAAGTCATACTAAGAAAACTCTCGATAAAGTCAATAAAAAAAACTAAATCAAAATCAGTTCAGCCATTTGGGAGCTACGATGCCACAGACAGACACACAGATATACACAACTACGGACATACATATACACAGATTAAACTTATTACAGCCCTCTGTTTGCATCAGGGGTTAAAAAGCATGCTGAGTGCTTTATTGCCACTCTTACGAGTATTTAACAAACTGCTAGACTGCGAATGCACCGCCTGAATTATTATCATTAATGATTTATTATTATATGTTTCATCATAGACCACATAACCGCTTAACATCAGCCGAGGTAGAGGTCAATTGCAAGGCAATTTAATTCAATTAAAAAAGTAAGTAACAAAAATAAAGTGGAAATAAATATGGTTCTTGTTAATATGTTGCCTGGAAGAGATCGCTTAAAGCGATAAGGCCGCCAATTGTTGTTTTTGTCATATGTATGTTATTTCTGAAATTAATTAAGGATTCCAAAACAGTTAAAACTTACTTCTCTCTGAACCCCTTTAAACCTTCTTCTGCCAGTGTCAGGCTTTTTACTAGCAACAGTATCTGCTTTTGGAGCAGCGCCACGGAACTGTATGGCATTCCGGGCTGCCATCACATCTCTTTTCAGCTCAGGGGCATCACCCTCCAAGACAAATATAGGGTTGACATCAGAGAGAAGAAGGTACACAGTTCTGAAGAACAGGTTTCTGGAAACAATATAAATAACATAGTTGTAAACAAAAGTGTAGGTATGTGCGGCCGTAAACTTCATAATGATTTGATTGATAATGGTGTGTAAAAAGCTTATACTCCAGATCAGCATTTCGTCATAATTTTCAGCGTGTGTTCATCCACTAGACTGTAAGCCACACAGTGGGGCAGATTGTACAGAAGACTAGAGAATACAATCAGCCTCTTTGCTTAGCATTTGTGGACTATCAGGCTTTTGACTCGGTCGATATAATTATGATCTGTTCTGGTCCTTACAGTGATGCCAAGTGGACTGGCGATACGAGTTGATGAGATTTCTGCATAATATGTGTGCTTATTGCTTACCTAAGATATAGTTTAGGCTGAACATAGTAGTCTGTAACATTTTGACTGTCGCATACCCAGCCTGACAGGTCAACAGCCAGGGTTTCACCTCGTATCTAAAAAGTAAACGTATTACCTAAAATCACACAGTAAAGTGAGAAATATAACTAAACAAAAGGAAACCAACTTCGTGCAATGATTTCTTTTCACTAAACGGACTTAATACTGTCCATAATCCTTTAATTCCCATAGTATAATTTAGAATTCAGCACATAAATAGAAAATTAAGTCGTAATCGTAACTTCGTAACATAAAATTTTCAAAAATCAAAACAAAACACAAAACCTAATCAACGGTGGCACGGCAGTCGGCATGTCAAAATTGACTTGTCAATGAGAACAGATAATAAAGGCACTTGCAGACGATGCGGAGTACAAGTAGCAAGTAGAAGTTGTAAGTAGCTACTACACAATACATCGTCTACAACGTTTAGCTCATGATCCAGGCGGAGTGTATTATTATACCATGGTTTAGATTACGTTTAGCATGTGGCAGTGGTAGTGTTTAGTAGTACTTCCACTGCCACTTGCCCTATGCAAAACGTTGCAGACGATGCGTCATTTTAGAGGTTCCGACACGCCTTTCGCTATTTCGTGGTATGACCTTAATGCTTAAGCTTGTCCAGAAATGAGCGAGAAAAAAAGTTCTGACGTTGTCATTGTCAATTTATTTACGTCTAATTGTCTTGCTTGAGTTTGTTTTCGATTTTTGTATGATTTTTAACTAATGAAATGAAACTACTAAAAATTTGAATAAAATAAACTCCTGCTTCATCGCAGCTAATAAAATAATTATTGCATCTTACCCTTCAACATGTTATACTTTAAAAATTTACCTATAACTTGCAACATTGAAAAAGATCTTGCATGGTGCATACCATTACAATTTCTAATTAGTTGATAAGGAAGGTGATAACAATGAGGCGATAAGAACGGCATTAAAATTCATTAAATGTTAATACATACTACACAGGCACCGAGGGGCCGGGCAAACTAGCAACTGACGTAATCTCAACATTATATTTGCCTACTATTAAATCTGCTTTATCATGAAAAAACAACAGTGATTACTGTGATTTCATTTAGTCGTGCTATATCGCAGCGTAAACAGGCCAGTTAACGATCAAAAATGTCTTATCTGAGACATATTTACCGAAATTGGTGAGTTACTATGCCACATATATACTAAAAATGTAACCTTGGGGAGGTATCTGAAGTTTTTATGTGATTCTTTATAAATCCCTCAGGTTCTGTACTATTTTACTCTTAACAAAAAAAAACATGGAACGAATTACCTATTCTTGTTTAACATTTGGTACATGAGTTGTATTTTAAATAGCCATTTATAAGTATGCCACTTTGTTTTAGTACTATTCCGAAACTGCCTTTTGCTGTAAGATACAACCACTCTCAACAGCTCAAAGAAGATGTCCACCGCAGACAAATCAGCAAAGTCCTCATTGCCAACCGAGGAGAGATAGCATGCAGAGTGATGAGGACTGCGAAGAAACTAGGCATTAGAACTGTAGCTGTGTTCTCTGATGCTGACAAACATGCTATGCATGTCGAAATGGTACTGTCATTGCTATTTCATTATACAAGGTTACACAGAGCAATAGGCTGAAAGTGTGTCATTGTACTCATTATTACAAACTAGTAGGCCGCCCCTGCTTCGCACGGGCGAAGCCGGGATATATAGCCTATGTCAACCGGGGATAGTGCAGCATCCCAACAGTGAAAGAATTTTTCAAATCGGTTCAGTAGTTTCGGAACCTATTCAATGCAAACAAAGAAACAAACAAACTGTTGTATATTACTAGTGTCTACCTTCAGTATTTTGTAGATTTTAATATTGTGATGAGTTTACCCACATTATATAAATAAAGTTAGTTTGTTTTCGACTCAACTTAATGGCGTTTACTTTAATGGCGACTTGGATAATTAATTAATTTCGGCGAAGAAATGGCATCTAATGTGGCAAATATTGTGTTCCCTGGGCAGTTTAACCCGAAAACTGACAAATGGTGCGATTACAAAGAACTTATGTTATGTGCACTCGACGCGGCGGGTTTTGCCGACTTCACGGTGAACAAGGCGCGATCTTTGTTCCTGTCGCAATGTGGAAAGGAGACTTACGCGCTGATCGCGTCGTTGCTGGTTCCCGCCCGCCCTACAGCAGTGCCGTTAGCGAGAATTATCGCAGTTTTGGATCAATTCTACGAACCTGAAGTTAGCGAGATTTTGCAAGCGGGAAAGTTTCACAGACGCTCACAGTTGCAAGGAGAAAGCGTGCAAGACTTTGTAGGAGCTATAAGTACACTCGGTGCCAAGTGCAAATTCGTGGATTTAGAGCGTCAGTTGAGAGACCGGCTGGTGCTAGGGGTGCGTGATGAACGTTTAAGGAGGGATTTGCTGAAGACGAAGGATTTAACCTATGAGATGACACTGCAGATGTGTCTGAATTATCAAGCAATATTTCCCGACCTGTACCCGGAGGCCGCCGAGTCTAAACAAACTCACTCGGGTGCTGCCGAGCCTATGGAGATCAGCAAAGTTAAATCGGTGGTGTGTAACCATTGTGGTCGGCAACATAAGGTTGATGAACGTTGCCGGTTTGCAGCGTCAAAATGTTTTTTTTGCAAGAAGGCAGGGCATATAGCAGCTGCATGCAAGAAGAAGGCTGCAAAAATACACCAAGTTGAAGAAAATGAGGGGTCAGTTGATTTCAAACTGAGAGAAACGGAAAATGGAATGATGGGGTTATATATGTGCGGGGTGGGAGATTATCTGCCTCCAATATTAACCGATGTTACCATTAATGGAGCTAAATTGGCCATGGAAATAGATTCAGGAGCATCGAGATCTATTATATCGGAATCGACATACTTGAAACTGTGGTCAGCACCACCTCCGTTGACCCCAACCAATATCAAGTTGGTAACTGTGACTCGGGAAGCATTGAAAGTCCTGGGATTGTTACATGTACGTGTGGTACTAGGTGAGAAAGAAGCACAGTGTGAACTTCTGGTGGTGGCACGGAGTACTCCTAGCTTGCTGGGAAGAAATTGGTTCAACGCTCTCAACATTTCTGTAGCTGGGCTGTGTTGGGCTCAAGACAGAGTGGCGCCACTGATGCAGGAGTTTCCAGAGCTATTTAAAGACGGGCTCGGGAAGTACAATGGGCCAGAGGTGTCGCTACATGTTCGTGCAGATGCGGTACCTAGATATTTCAAAGCACGTCCGGTGCCATTTCCACAGAAGCAACAAGTCAATGAAGAGTTGCAACGGATGATTGAAGATGGAGTGTTGACTCCAGTCAAGTATTCAAAATGGGCTACACCGATAAGGGTGGTTAAAAAAGATGATGGGTCACTTCGGATTTGTGGTGATTATCGAGCTACTGTGAACGCCGCTATTGATGTGGACACATATCCACTCCCTACTTCGGTAGAAGCATTTGTGAAGTTAAGCGGAGGGCGTGTTTTCAGTAAAGTTGACTTGAAACAAGCGTATACTCAACTAAAAGTTGACAAGGAGACAGCAGAGCTGCTCACACTCAATACTCCACTCGGATTGATGAGAATGAACCGTCTTGCTTTCGGTGTGAGTGCAGCGCCGGGAATATTCCAACGAGTTATGTCTTCAGCGTTCGCAGATATGGATGGTGTAGCTTGCCTATTAGACGATGTTGCCATTATGGGAAATAATATGGAGGAACATAATCAAAGACTTCGGAGAGTACTGTTCAAATTGAATCAAATGGGGTTTACACTGAATGTAAAGAAATGCATTTTTGCATCGGAGAGTATAACCTTCCTTGGCCATATGATAGACGCTGAAGGGTTGCATCCATCCCCTGCAAAGGTCAAGGAGATAAAAGAGAAACCGGCCCCTACAAACAAGGAGACTTTACGTGCCTTTCTGGGCCTATATAACTTTTATGAAAAGTTTTTACCAGACAAAGCATCACGGTTGGAACCTTTATACCGGCTACTCGAAGCAAAAAGACAGTGGGTGTGGACAGAGAAGGAGCAAAAAGCATTTGAAATGGCCAAGAAATTGATATCATCAGATTTAACATTGGTAGGATATGATTTGAATAGGGAACTGTTGCTGATTTGCGATTCATCGGAGTACGGTTTGGATGCAATTATTGCTCATGTGATGGATGATGGGGTGGAACGACCAGTGATGATGGCATCCCGAACAATGCAACCCCATGAGAGACGGTATGGTCAGATTGACAAAGAAGCATTAGCCATTATGTTTGGGCTTACTAGGTTTCATGACTTCTTGTCGGGTCGAAAATTCGGTATTGTCACAGATCACAAACCATTGGTGGGATTGCTTAATCCTGGGAAACCTATTCCAGACCAAATTTCCCCAAGGATGCTAAGATGGTCATTAAAGTTGGGGTGTTACGACTATACGATAAAGTACAGGTCTGGGAAGTTGATAGGCAACGCAGATGCTCTGAGTAGGTGGACTGAACCTACGACACCAGGAATCTGTGAAGAGCCTTTAAAAGAAGTACTGTTGCTGGAGGATCAACCAAATGGATGGGAGATGGATGCTACTAAGATTGCAACGGAAACCAAAAAGGATCTAGTGCTACAGAAGGTTATGTTCCATGTTCTGCATGGGTGGCCACGACACAATTCTGATCCAGAGCTACAACAGTATTGGACTCGAAGGGAGGCCCTTTCACAGAGTAAGGATTGCTTATTGTGGTGCAACAGGGTCATCGTGCCAACATCCCTCCAAGAGGAGGTGCTAGCACTGTTGCATGCCCCACATGCGGGGGTAGTCCAAACTAAAGCGTACGCTAGAGGATATGTATGGTGGGTGGACATGGACAAACAGATTGAAAGAATTGTAGCAGAATGTGAACAATGCCAGATGGTGAGAAACAACCCTCCAAAAGACCCGCAGATATGGATAGCCACCGAAAAGCCTTGGAGTCGGGTGCATGTGGATTTTGCTGGGCCGTTTCAAGGAAAGACTTTCTTTGTTGTGGTGGACAGCCATAGCAAGTGGCTGGAAGCAGAAATTGTGCCATCTGTGAGTAGTGGAACTGTGATCACAATGCTTAGAAAGATATTCGCTTCTCAAGGCCTGCCAGAGGTGCTGGTTTCTGACAATGGCAGAGCATTTAGTTCAGCGGAATTCAACGATTTTCTTAAGAAAAATGGAATAAAACATTTGTACTCGCCTCCCTACCATCCCGCGACAAATGGCCAGGTGGAGAGAGCAATACAAACTTTTAAGAATAAACTGAAGAAGTTGGAAAGCTCACAGATGCCATGGAGTGAGAAGATGTCAAAGGTTTTGTTTCACCTAAGGACAGTGCCTAATAGTGTCACCAATAAAAGTCCCGCAGAGATGCTAAATGGACGAAAGTACAGAACAGCCATATCAAGGCTGCATCCAGAGAACTTGCCAACACGGGCAGATGCTCAATTAGAAGCAGGGGCACAAAAGCCACCAGCTAGGCATTTTCAGCTTAGTCAACCTGTTTTGATACATATGTATGGACCTGGCAGAAAATGGCAGAGAGGCACAGTGGAAGCCATAGAGGGCCCGAGCACATACAGGGTGAGGACGGAAGGTGGAGAATTGCATCGACGACACGCGGACCAAATGCTGGCGCGAACGACACGCCAGGGAGAGGCAACACCTGGACCGATAGATCAAAGACGGCTATCTTGGGATCGTCCAGACATAGATATGGATCAAGCATCTACAGAAGAGGTGCCGCCTGAAATACCAGACTCTAGCTTGTGGCCAGAAATCATCGGTATATGAAGTTCAATTATGTGTGAAGATATGTTGTATATTACTAGTGTCTACCTTCAGTATTTTGTAGATTTTAATATTGTGATGAGGTTACCCACATTATATAAATAAAGTTAGTTTGTTTTCGACTCAACTTAATGGCGTTTACTTTACAAACAATCAAATCTTTACTCATTATAATATTAGTATTGATAACTTTTACAATGGGAGCATTACATAAGTTTAAAAAAAAACAGCTGTTCCTTAAAAAAATGCACTCAATGAAATAAATGGAATAACTCCTGTTTTACTCAATAGAAATGTCTGCATTTGGTCTGCATAGTTTTAGAAAGCAGAAGTTGCAAGTGCAGTACTTATTGACTGAGGATTTGTTTTAAGAGTTTGAATTGTTTGGTTAATTCACCCGTCGAATATGGGCGAAGGAGTTTTTTATGGCTAAAATGGGGAATTTCACCTACATTTCAGATAATAAAAAATAAATAAAAAAATAACAGTATAAAATATGTGCATAATATTATATACCATTGGTATTGTGTATAAATCTTCTTACACACAATACGCACGTCAGAGCACTTTTTGCTTATGCTGAAATGCGGTGCGTAACACATTCGACAGGTTAAATTAAATTAAATTGTATTTCTGAGATGATTTTTAATGTTCAATGTACCATAAATATTAATTATCGAGTGTGTTGATTTTAAGATTATTTAATCAATTTAGAATTCAAATCACCCGTCATTACTATGGGGACCTTACAGGAAAATTTTTAATTTGACAAAGATTTTGGGGAGTGTTTGGACCCAAATCTGGTTTCTTGTAAGCAAGCCTGTTGTCAGTTATGAAATTTGTTTTGGCATAAAAAAACTGTTGCTAAATCTAGCTTTCAAATGACAGGCATGCAATCTAAATTCAATAAAAAAAATATGCTATTTATTTCTCAATAGCCATTGACTAATTCTATTTTATTACGTCATAAAAATCTGATCACAAATAGAGCCCATCAATGAAAACAAAATAAACATTTGTTTAAAAATTTATAACTTACTAGTAGGCCGCCCCTGCTTAGCACGGGCGAAGCCGGGATATATAGCCTATGTCAACCGGGGATAGTGCAGCATCCCAACAGTGAAATTTTTTTTCAAATCGGTTCAGTAGTTTCGGAGCATATTCAATGCAAACAAACAAACAATCAAATCTTTCCTCTTTATAATATAGTATAGAAGTATAGATATAGATAAGTATGAAACACCAGTCAACTAACTTATTCTACAGGCAGATGAGGCGTACCACATTGGACCAGCTCCAGCTACTCAGAGCTATCTCGTTGCAGAGAAAATACTAGAGGTGGCAAAGAAATCCAACAGCCAAGCTGTGCATCCTGGATATGGCTTCCTATCAGAAAATGTGGAATTCTGCGAAAAGTGTTCCAAAGAAGGGGTAATATTTATTGGACCACCACCTGCTGCTATCAGAGATATGGGTATTAAAAGGTAAATGTTGTTTAAGAACAATCAAGTTATTTATTTGTCAGAACATGGTATGTACACATAATCTATATATACACACATACACACATCATCAGCCATTAAATGTCCGCTTCTGAACAAGGCCTCCCTCTTAGAGAGGGGTGTTGCCATAATCCCCACGCTTGGCAGGCGGCTTGGAGATCGCAGTACGTTCACCGTGTACTAACAGGACGCTGCTGCCCATCCTCGGGTGGTTCTGGTCGCAGTTTTAGGACATACCCGGCACTAGAATCTATATATATAAAAGCGAAATTCATCTACTCACTCATTCACTCATTAATCACGAAATCTCAAAAACTACTTGACCTACGAAGCTGAAATTTGGCAAGTAGATTCCTTATGGGGTGTAGAGGTCCGCTAAGAAATGATTTTGCGAAAGAACCGAATTAATGATGACAAAAAGAAGTTAAAAGTTTATATGAAAGTCTACGCGTACGAAGTCGCGGGCAGCAGCTAGTTATATATAAAGTAGCATACATGGTCGTAAGAATCGAAACATATCTCATGTCCTTGCCATGTATGACTTACAATATGTATTAATTTCGAGTAACACATTGTTTTGTCTGTTGTTTCGTGACTTCAAAAACCATATAAAAATAAATTTTGTTCTTAATAGTGGAATATTAACTTAGAATGTTTGTGTTTTGTGGTTTTATGAAGTCGGTTTTTTTTAAAGATTACTTATAAAATGTGTGTAGTCTAAACTGGACTTGACATAAGAACAAACTGACATTAGCGGTAATTTTTTCTATATTTTTTTTTACTTATCTAATTGTGGCACTTTACATTGATTATTTTTGCTAAATTATCCGGCAAACATAGGCGATGTGAAGTGCATAGCATAACAGTTTGTATTTTTCTCTTTTCAATATCTAAAAAAATATTTAATTTTAGAGCTTCAATTAATGAACTATGTATACTAGTTTTGCTGATGAATTACTTTCTATAATTTGCAGCACATCCAAAGCAATAATGTCAGCGGCCGGAGTGCCAATAGTCAAGGGCTACCATGGAGAAGGACAGAGCATCGAAAAACTGACGGCTGAAGCCCAGAAGATAGGCTTCCCGCTTATGATCAAGGCGGTTCGAGGTGGTGGTGGAAAGGTAGGTTTGAGATGCTTTTTTAAAGGCGCGTTCCCTTTCACGCCAATAGTACTAATGAGAACCAACACAACGCTAAGAAATTTCTTGTTGTGATGGTTTTCATTAGCACTGTTGACGTCGTTGGCGCTGTTGGCGTGAAAGGGAACGCGCTTTAAATAGAATCCAGTTTCAATTCAGCTCGTATGAAAGATTTTATATTGATAGAAAGCAAATTTAAACCACTCGATGCGTTAGCGAAAAATATACTTATTTCAAAAATGCGATTTTATTTGTGTATTTCATTCGAAAGTTCGTACAAGTAGCAGGGCTCAAACCCTGCTACTTGTGGATGACTGAGGCGTGACTTAACATTACATTCAAATTAAGAGTATAATATCTTGTTATGTATAGGTCTTGATCATAGTTTTGCAGTTAGTGTTATCAGTCAATTCCTGACCTGATGTTACAATGAATTTCATCAAATTCATCGTTTTATTTCTTGATTCCAGGGTATGAGAATTGCAATGACCGAGGGCGACTTCTTGCCTCAGCTAGAATCAGCCAAACGGGAGTCTTTAAAATCATTTGGCGATGACAATATGCTTTTGGAGCAATACATAACTGACCCTAGACATGTGGAAGTGCAGGTAAGGTTGTTTGGAATTTAGACCTTATTAAAATATGGTATACGGTACTTGTTACTTGTGTAGCCGGCATTTTCCGCAACTAGGCCATTCATTGGCCCATTTTGCGTCACCCGGCTGCAGCTAATTCAGCCACCCGGTCACATTCAGGAAAGCCAGCAGGTCGCTTATGCCTGCGCAGGCTTCCCAGAGCGTCCTCGGTGTTTTGAGGCTAGTGTTTCGTTCTGCCAGGCTGCTGCACTCCAGCGGCAAATGTGTGGCCGTTTCTTCAGTCTCCAGACACCCTCTACATAGGGGACTGTCTGTAACCCCAATTATAAAAAGGTGTTTGTTTAAAAGGCAATGACTTGTGACAACCCCAACAATTTGCCGGAGTTCGTCACGTTTGAGATTCAACAATCTACGGGAGTATCTCGGATTGAGTTCCGGGAAAGCTTCCCTTGATTGTCTACAGTTTTTGGTACTTGCCCAGTATTCTTTGTGAAATCTTGTAGTGTGTGGTATACAGTAGCTAAACTAGCTAATCCTAAAACCTCATTTTCAGGTGTTTGCAGACATGCATGGGAATGCTGTCCATCTATTTGAAAGAGACTGTTCTGTTCAAAGACGTCATCAGAAAATCATTGAAGAAGCTCCAGCAGTAAGTTTCCGATTTTTTATATGTAGTCATTTGAAATTTTACCCTGCGTCACACTATATAGGATTCACATTTCAATGATTTTATTATTTTTATTTAGGAATAGGCTTGCGATTTACCGCCAACTCGCATGATGTTAAGCGATGATGCGGTCTACGATGGAGCACGCTTGCCTAGAAGAAACTGATTCAATCGTGATTTCAAGAATCCCAGATTGTAACTATCAGGGAACACCCATTCAGGCAGCACATTACAAAGATAATAAAAGTGGAATCAAAGCGCTTTGTACGGGTTTTCGGAATATCAGTCATAAGCTGGCTATATTGAAGTGACGACTGTATTTTCACGTTATCCCCAGCCTGGTTTATCAGAAGAGACTCGCCATGAGCTAGGCGCGGCTGCAGTCCGGGCCGCGCGCGCGGTCGGCTACGTAGGCGCCGGCACAGTCGAATTCATCCTACACCGCACCACGCACGAGTTCCACTTCATGGAGATGAACACGCGGCTGCAGGTGGAGCATCCCATCACTGAGATGATCACTGGTAAGTTAAACTGCCAGACCCCGTTTTACACCTTAGCAAGCAGCAAAGTAAAAATGACGTGAATTGGTATAAATGAAACCTCCATGGTCTCAGAAAAGTCCCAAAAAAGTCCAGAAAGCTGTTATGTTCATCTGATTACATTTTACACCAGCTTTTGGACACTTTTTGTGTAAGAAAATGGAGTCATTGATGACTTGATTGGCATTCCTTTTCCAACCTATTTCAATTCTACCAAGGGCTAGCACATAGCCAGATAATAAATAAATCAATGTTTTAACCCCCAATGCAAACAGAGGGGTGCTATAAGCTTAACATGATTGTGTATCTGTGTTTCTGACTATGGCATCGTAGCTCCCAAGCGGCTGAATCGATTTTGATTTAATTTGGTTTTTTGTTTGAAAGGTTGACTTGATTGAGTGTTCTTAGCTATGATTCCAGAAAATCTAATCAGCTGTTTGAAAATTATCAGGTCTTTATATTGGGAGTTTTTTTAAATTTATATTTGTTGCTGGGAGACTCTTTGGCTACTTGGTTTCCAAGGCTGCTATAAAGGAAGATACCTCTAAGTCTTAACAAAATAAGAAAAATTATAAGGCTGCATGCGTCAATGGGCGTATTCTACACAAGATGAGTCACTTAAGACAACAGTTCAAAATAAAGCTTATTGTCTTGAAAAGACAGATTGATTTACAAAAAGATTACCAAAAATATACCATTTTCAGGTACTGATTTGGTTGAATGGCAGCTACGAGTGGCAGCCGGTGAACCTTTACCCGTGACTCAGGAAGACATTATTCGCCGAGGTCACGCCGTCGAGTGCCGTATCTACGCTGAAGAACCGCGGGCCGGCTTCCTGCCCCGGGCGGGGACATTGCATCGTCTCACGCAGCCTATACCTGAGGAGTTTGTTAGGGTAAGTAGATGTTACTATAACGATCCTTACACTGCTGTACCAGTGACAGAAGAAACTATTTGTCATGGTTAGGCAATTAACTGCTGTATCATGTACTTACCACTGAAAAACCGCAGGACGGCTTCCTGCTCCAGGCATAGAGTCTCTCAGCCCACCTGAGGAGTTTGTTAGAGTAACTAGAAAATCTGTTTCTTTGACAAATCTCTAGTGTATTTCCGCTTTAACGTCGCATTAGGTACAATAAAAAAATTTGGAATAAATAATTTTTGTTTTATTCTACAGATTGTTTCTCCCAACGATGCTTATTTAACCAAGCCTAAAGCAAAAAGTTATTCTGAAAAAAAAACGTTAATATTATATTTCCTTTTTTTTACATGCATTTGTTAACTTACATTTTTCCAGGTAGAAACAGGCGTTCGCGAGGGCCACGAAGTGTCAGTGCACTACGACCCGATGATCGCTAAACTTGTCGTCTGGGGCCGCGACCGCAACGAGGCGCTGGCTAAAACTAGAGCCAAGCTTCAGGAATATCAGGTAAATCTTCATACTTCTATTTTTATTACTGTAGTTAGAATTATGTTTTATTTTTTAAATCAAATTGCAAACCGTTGCGATCAGTTCGCCCACTGCACACACACAGTTGTTTCTTTTTTTATATGCCATATAGCCCGGGCAAATTTCAGGGGTTTCACCTCGGAGTGAGAAATAAGCTGTAAATTTGTATAAAGCTTTATTTTGTCATTCTAAAATTGCATTCATTCTAACTTTAAATGACGTCGTCCAGTGTGTATCAGCTATGCCCACAAACCTAATTTTTTGAACCTAGGACCCGAAATAAATCAATTGAATTGAAAAAAAAAAGTTGTCTCAAAAGTTTCATAACATCTCGTGTGACAATGGCATACTAAATTCGAATTGACATAAGGGCGACACGGAAACAATATCGCATGCACGAGATAGAATAGATAGATAAATTATTTATTATTCACACCATACATTTCATACACACGATAAAAAGCTTAAAAACTAGTGCAACAATCGGTGGCCTTATCGCTAAGAGCGATCTCTTCCAGGCAACCTTAGAATGGAGAGAAATCATACAGGAGGTATAATAGCTGGCCTGCGGCCTTATTATAGAAGTTTGATCGTGATTGCATGCCGTTCGCATCTACTTACTCGCACCACGTGCGTAAGTAAGATGGCTCGCGATCACGATCCGAATTATCCATAATAAAGCATCTGGTCTTCATTTTCTCCACTAACTGTATTTATTTGTGTTCCTAGGTAGCCGGGCTGGAAACAAACGTGAACTTCCTCCTTCGCCTGAGTGGCGCGAGCGCATTCGTGTCGGGAGACGTGCACACCTCGTTCATCCCGCAACACGAGGCCGAACTGTTCCCTAAGAGTGACTCTGTGCTCACCGAACACCAAACCATACAGGCGGCCCTTGGACATGTGAGTAGTTTCGCAATATCGCCTGATATGTTAGGAACTATACGCCAGTTTCATGGCCCAGTATGCATCCGCGACGCGTGAAAATGCGACGAGAAGTGCGGGGAACATCACAAAAGGGATTGCGACCCCCAACGGTGAATCCTAAGTTATGCGGCCGACTTATTTATACCCGTGCGAACAATCCTACAGGAACATTTTATTGTCTTAAATAGCATCCTCTGTGTAAAATATATTGATTCATAATTATTCATCTTGAAGTGAAAGTCGCTCCTGCTTCTTAAAAGTTCTTGCTAATTTCAATTCCACATTAGCTTGGGAGGAACATAAATACATTGGTGTCAGTTGATACTTCGTATAAATGATTTATTTTCTAAGATTAAACATCTTTTTCTTACAGCTGTTAGTGAGTAAAAGTGAAAGTTCTGCAAATGACAGTTGGAAAGGAATCTCCATAGAATCAACCGCCTGGAGATCAAACTACCAGTTGCAGAAAACTGTTCCGCTGAGGTTCGATGAAAAAGGTCAGTTTGATTTACCTTAGCATTTTTATGAGTGTTCTGCACGTCACTGCATTATGCTTGTCACTAAAACAATGTGCCCAGTAACAAACTGTTTCAGATTTGATCATTAAACTGTTTCAGATCTGAACGTAACCGTGCAATACGAAACCAAACCCAACACATACCGCGTGAAAGTAAATGACGGCGAATGGCGCAACGTAGAGGCCTCCCTACAAACAACGGAGTTGGGCCTCCGACTCAACATCATTGTAGAAGACAAGAGGAGCACTGTTGGCATACTGACACATGACAATCAAGTCCATGTCTATGATGAGGTAAACAAGGCCTCCCATCCTATTTAGATGCGTGATAATAAATGATTTGGCGTAAGAGATCCGGGGCGACGAATGGTATCAGCACTTTAGCACTGCCGGCGGAAAGATTACTATAGTGCCTCTTGTAGGCGTAGCTACGCCCTTAAAAAGCACCATATAAATCTCGCATTTTTAAATAATAAATAGAATTAATGTCAATATTGATATAATCTGGTTTAATAAACAAATCTTACCGGTAATCATTACCTTTCACTCGCGCACTGTTACTGCCTATAGTTACAGACACGGCCGTACAGCGAATAAAATAATATAATTATTAGAAAGAAAAAAAGGACCGACTTCATGATTATACCTACATTTACAAACTGAAACTAAAAAGTAGAAAATATTGAACACTATATAAAATTATTTAATATTACGACTAAAATACTGTGTTACCATGGTCATGAAAAATTTAACGAAAAACAACAGGGCCCGGTCGCCATGGAGACACTTCTTTGTTTTTTGATGTACTGGGGCCTTACGGACAAGAGCTAATTGCGGCACCTAATCCGCTCAGTTGGAAAATCACGCGACCGCAAACCGTATCTGGGCGCGATAAAGTTCACGTTCGCGTGATTTTCCAACTGAGCGGATTAGGTGCTGCAATTAGCTGTTGTCCGTAAGGCCCCTGTTCTAGGAACAGTTCCTCTATTTGCTGTTCAGTTGACAGCGTCGCTAGTGGAGAATAAAAGTATGAAATTCACCAAGAAATAACTGTAGTTCCAATTTTGCCCATCTTAACAGCTAAGTTGGTGGCACTGTACATTGAATTCGTTGCTTCTTTGTCATGTTTTTGTAGATTTTTCTAAAAGCGCTGAATCAATGTCGATAAAATTTATATGGGACGACCACCTATGAGATATGACCTACCAACCAAAAAAAGAATCATCAAAAACAATTCTAAATTGGCGGAGTAATCACGTAACACACATACAAAAAAACATACAGTCGAATTGATAACCTCCTCCTTTTTGAAGTCGAATAAAAATATAAATATTTTTAACATTTTAACGTTTCAACATCAGGTGATGTCATAGTAGCGAGACCAAAGCCCGATCTCTACGCGCACGAAGTAACGGGTATCAGCTAGTGATATATAGATACCGTGAAGTTGTTTTTTAGGTACAATAAACTCATATTACGCTTACGATATATTCTCATAACTACCAAATATGCTTTAAAAAAAAATATGGTCGTGCCCATTCGGAGGATTGCGACCACAAACACCGTGACACGAGCTTTTTATACATTAGATGATAACAATAATACATATCTAAGCCTAATAATTTTATATCTTACTAGCGGTCCGCCCCAGCTTCGCACGGGTATCGATTATAGCCTATGTCACCCGGGGATAGTGTAGCTTCCCGTCAGTCAAAGAATTTTTCAAATCGGTTCAGTAGTTTCGGAGCCTATTCAATGCAAACAAACAAACAAACAAACAATCAAATCTTTCCTCTTTATAATATTAGTATAGATAAAAAAATTACATATAGGACAAAAAATCTTTAAAAGGAAGAGCGGAATTGCAGACAAGAGCTAGTATTTTGCTAACTGTACTCATTGCAAGTAGAAGCCACCATTTTAAATTCGTCTCTTTAATTAACCAGATTATACGAATTTTTACTAGATACATTCTTTTAGAATCAGATTTGAAATACATCTAAAACGCAGTGTAATTTTCTATTGCGAAAAAAATATTGTTGACGTAATAGAGGTAAGACTCGAAAAGAAAACATGTTTCTCCTAATAAAAGTGATAAGGCCGTGATAGCCGCGATAGATATTTGGGAGACCGGTAGACTTGAAAGCCCGGAGTCGCGGGTTTAATACCCAGGCCCATATACCAATGAGCTTTTTGGAGTTTATGTACGGATTTTCATACCACTAGCTTTTCGGTGAAGGAAAACATCGTGAGGAAACCTGCATACGTATGGAGAAGGAATTCAATGGCGTGTGTGAATCCACCAACCCGCACTAGGCCAGCGTGGTGGCCCAATCACCCTTTCGGGGGTAGGCTAAAAGTCCAGCAGTGGACTGTTAAAAGGTTGATTATGATGATATGATGAAAAGTGATAAAGAATAATTTCCTCTGAAGACTAGCTTTTAACATAAAGTATCGTTTATAGGACGGCCAGACGATAGTAGAGATCCCTCGCGCCAAATACCAAGCAGCAAGCGCCGTGGACACCTCCGCAGCCGCTAACAGTGCCTCCTCGCCGACGCATGGGATCCTGGAGCGAGTGCTAGTCAACAAGGGCGATAAGGTCAGTATTTGATAGCCCGTTGGTCCAGTTGGTAGTGAACCTAACTTCTGAGCTAGGGGGCGTGGGTTCGATCCCCACCTAGGATAAACATTTATGTCATGAATATTTGTGTTTGTTCTATATCTGGTTGTTAATATCTATTTGAGTATATTTAAAACTATATATGTATGTATATCAGTCTCTGGCGGCCATATCACAAGCTTTGCTTAGTTTGGGGTCAGATGACCGTGTGTGCAAAAATGTCCCGAATATTTATTATTATTATTATTTATTGTCAGTGACGCGAAAGTTGCAATATATGGAGCTCGCGTAGTATTGCAAATTGAATAAAAAAACAGAATGTTGTTTTTTACAGACCTCTCAGAGAGAAAGAGATGAACCTAATCCACCATGCTGATCCAGTGCATGTTGGTGAATGTCACTTGTCATTGAACTTTTTGGAGTTCGACTTATCGGTTTCCTTCGCCATTTTTAGCGATGGCATCGAAACTGCACATTATATAATTATGTCTATGAGGTACTAAATATGTCATTGGTGCAGGGCCGAGGATCGAACCGGGCGCCCTAAGATTGAATCGTACACACTACCGCTCGGCTACCATCGCTCACATTCTTATAAAGCGACCTCTGTCACCAACCAAAAATAGGTTTCTTCTAGGCAAGCGTGCTCCAACGTAGACCGCATCATCGCTTAACATCGGGCGTGATGGTCGTCAAACGCAACCCTATTTAAAAATAACGTAATTATTACAACGTATTTATCTCTATCTCTTCTCTTCTCTATCTCTATCTCTATATCTTCTTCTCTTCTCTACATAGTATAAATTTAAAGTCACTTTTCGCGTCTGTCTGTCTGTATGGCCGCTAACTCCTCCTAAACCACGGAACGGATTTTGATGCGGTTTTCACCATCAGTTAGATAATTTTTCACGGAAGGTTTATATATATAACAAGCGACCCACCCCGGCTTCGCACGTAAATTACACCCGTGAGAAGCCGGCCGGGCGGGTCGCTAGTAAAAAATAAATTTAAAAAAGTGATCCATTGAATGCCAACAGGTGGTGAAAGGGCAGCCGCTGTTTGTAGTGATCGCAATGAAGATGGAGTACGTGGTGCGATCGCCGCGAGATGGCGTCGTCGCCGGCCTGGCGCCCTTCAACCTTGGAGACGCCGTTGGGAAGGGAGCGCAAGTTGTTCTTCTTGAAGGAGATAGCTGAATAAGTGAATCCTTATTTAATTTTTTTTATATAGTTCACATGTTTCATGCATTTTGAAGTAGCTTGTATGTTAACTTTTGTGTACATGTTAGCTTAACATAGCCCTTTATTTTCACACAACTTTAGAGTACCAAATCTTGAAAAGTTTACCTGTTTTGTTGCCCCACTAGTTTCATATAAGCAAGAACATGCCGTTAAGGAAAAATAAACGAAACAAAAACTGTGAATTTTAGTTTTTCTCTGGAGTATTAGGTAATAATGTTTATTGAGATGTCCTTCTGTGAATTTATTTATTTCTATGGAGCATTTTGAGGTTTTGTTTTGAGATGTCCACATACGCCCGCGACAAAACCTTGACGTAACTTTTTAACGAGCGAGACAGGCTACGTTTTTGTATACGATTGTCTCGCTTTGGCACGATAAAAAAAAAAGTCGACAACTTTTGTCACGGCGTGCAAGCTAGCCCTGCTGGACTATGTGAAACTAGTAGGTAAGAAGACAAATAAAACTTTTCAAGTGTTTATACTCAACGTATTCGGAGCTGCTATTGCCACCTTAAATATGTGCATTGCTCATACTTTCCGTCATAACCAAAAAAATAGGCTAGTATTGGAATTACTTCATAAAAACTCCCATGAGGATAAACTAAACAATCAGTGTATGCCGTTTTGTCATAGTTTAATATTGGAACGTTGAAGGAAAATTAACTGTAATTTTCAAAACAAACTGGCTAAATTTCGACTATTATAATGATTTTAATTTAATTTGGCAACAGGAGTGTATTTGTGAAATGGGACACGTGTTTATTCTGGAACACAACTACCTTAAAACGAGATATCGCGTGATCCCGCGTGGTGCAGCTAGTAACTACATTATACGTACTTGTTGTCATTGCGTCATGCACACCAAAGTATAATGTGGAATACGCTGCCAGGATGGGTATTCCCTGGTACAATCTGGGTGTCTCCAAGTCGCGAGTGAATCGGTTTCTTCTAGGCAAGCTTCATCCATTGTCGACCGCATAACAACAGGCGAGGTGGCGGTCAAACACAAGCCTATTATACAATTTGGATAAGAAACCTGTTCAAGCTAAAGTAAAAGCGCGTGAGAGCAGGATGCACGTATGTAATGATCATGCATCCTTTTCTAACTGCTTGCGCCGTAAGCAAAACGCATAAAAGAAGTTCTGTTATAAAAATAACCCTTCCTACTGTGGGACCTAATACGACCGTTTCTCAATGATTTTCCAGACCTATACAGTACTACATTCCATTCACAAGTCCATAAAAGAATTAGCACAACAATGTATCTACTAATTATACCAAAAAAACTTTTATGTTCTAATACCGTAACTTCAACGGTACTGAATGACGTAACCGTGCAAAAACTACGCAAACTACCCGAGTATGAATGTGAGTGTGACTATTAGCTATAAATGAGTTTGTTTTGTATTTGAATAAGATAGGTAAGTAAGTAAGTACAGGTAGTGGCCTTGAGAACAAAACATACGATTATTGCCGTAGATAAGTTTATTTGTTGATAATTGTATATTTTTACTTTAATAAAAAACACATTTAAATCAAAACAAGGTGTTTGCGCTCGACGACCTTACTTATTTATCATTTGCATAAATTATTTTGTTGCTGACATTACAAGTAAACAAGTATTGCGAGGTAAACATTCGAACGTATTTCTTGTATCTGAACACGTTTCAGAATGTGGTATGTAATTTGGAACATGTCTACAACGGGGGCGTAGCTCAGATGGTAGAGCGCTCGCTTAGCATGCGAGAAGTACCGGGATCGATACCCGGCGCCTCCAATCTCTTTTTGTGAAAAGGGTACATTTCAATATTTTTTAAATAGATTGTTACAAATTACTTTTCGTGTTGCGGTTTCGATTCTGAGGCTGCTTATCAATAATTATTAGTATTTCTAACAGGTCTTTTATCAAGGACCGGATGTTATGATTTTATCGCCATACTGGTGGTTTCTCACCGACATACCTCCGCGTCATATCTACGTAGGTACGTTTGCGACTATTTATCTAATCTGTGGCCGCACTATCAATGTGGTTTTTCTATTGGTAAGTCTTATAATGGTAATTTGCATATTTGCAACCCTATTTACATGAAAAACTGCTAAGTACGCTTACTTTGTGTACCTATTTCCTGATAGTAACACACACACACACCCACAACTAAAGAGTTGCTTCCCTATAAGTTTCCTCGTATCCTACAATTTTATATGTTCATGAAAATACCTGCTATAATGATTGTCTGATAGGTATGTATATAAATAGATATTATAAATATAGATACTATGTTATTATACATATTATTATTATTTTTAATATGTATTGGTGGTTATTCCAATTGATTCAAAGTAGGTATTTCCCTCAGATCAGACAAACAAGGGAGATTTATGTCTTAGTACAATATTAACGTTCATGTTCAATAAAATGTTATTTTACATGTCAAATAAAATTATAAAAAATAAAATAAAAAAGGTAAAATAATAAATTATATAAAACCAATCATTTAGAACTAGACTACAATAATAAATTAGATCATTTAAATAATAAAAATTTATGTAAGACACATAATAAATTAATAATTACAGTATATGTAATAAAATCCATAATATATATATATATATATATATATATATATATATATATAATAATTTTATAAATTTATATATATAAATTTATAAAATTCGTCTAACGTGTAGAAAGATGGCTATGGCTCAGCCATTTTTTGAGACGTGTCAGAGTGACGGTTGCAGGACGTCGTCCGGCAGGTGATTGTAGACGGTGGGACCCACAGACTTGGTAAAGCTAAAGTCTTTGGTGGGATCCTTGACATGCGTTAACTACTTTACTTTGTTTCAAATAAATACCACGGCGCGCTGTAAACAACAGGGGCCTTACGGCTCGCGCAGTGCGGAAAATCACGCGAACGTGAACCTTAACGCGCCAAGATACGGTTTGCGGTCGCGCAACTTTTCTCAATCACCAGAAACAAGTAGACGTAAGGCCTTTGAACAAAACACCAAGCAAAACTATTTTGACTAATAATTATTTATTCGTTTTATTTATTCTTACCAATTAAAATTCCTATAATTATATTAAAATTACGATAGATACACCAGTAAGTATTCGGTTAATTACACATAAACTTAACATTTCAATGAAAGTTTATATCATGCCCTACCTACTTACATTCCAATTTGTTTATATTTTTATGACTACAACACACTCATCTGTGAATATGGCGTTATATTTTATTCAATTAAAAAACCTACATGTCATATTTTTTTATTAATTTGCAGAAAATCATAAGGACTAAAAATGAGATAATGCTATTACATCCAATACGGACAAATATAACTGGTTGTTTGTAGTCACGAGTACAAGGTTCGCCACGATCCGATTCATCGGATCGGAATCGGATACTAAATTTAGTAATTTCATATCTATCTCTATATTTAGTAAAAATTTAGTTATTCACTCTTCTTGCTATAAAAAAACCGGACAAGTACGAGTAGGACTCGTGCTCTGAGGGTTCCGTTGGACGGAACTCTCAGATCGCGAGTACAAAAAAAAACTAAAAGTTGAAATATTGAAAGACATACTTAACTTTGTAGTTGACAATAAGGTTCTTTGATACATATCAACTAAAAAATATAAGTTTGTAATTGCATTTTTATTTATAAGATATAACTTCAAATTAACAACTTTTGGATTTATTCCTTTATATATGCCTTGCCTCTTGCCAATTTTCATGATTCTAGGTCAACGGGAAGTACCCTATAGGTTTTGATTCCCTTGTGAAATCGCAAAATATGCGACATAAACGTTCATATCTTTTGATTGCGTTGACTTAAATGTTTTATTTTTTCACAGCCGAAAGAAATCATAGACCCAGGTATTTAGTATAAACTTCAACTTGATACCATTACGCGTTCTTGAGAAAAAGGGTCTTGACAGACGGACAGACGGACAACGAAGTGATCCTATAAGGGTTCCGTTTTTTCCTTTTGAGGTACGGAACCCTAAAAACTGGCAAATTATCTAACAACTAGCACAAACCCGCCCGAAATCGGCAGGTATACAAGTTATCTACGGATGGTCACTTTAACAGTTTAACTGACTGATGATTTTTGTAATAGAAACATTTTACACCAGCATTGTCATACATTACGAGAACGAGCGCCCCTCCCCGCACGTAACCAAGCGTCGGTAATTTTGCTCGGTATCTGTATTATACAGAAACACTTTTGACTAACGCCTCGTCTAAAATGTTACTGATCATAAGGAGAACGATCCGTTTGTAAGTTATAGGAACCGAGCATAAAGGCATCAAGCCTGATATAGCCAAGATACGTTCGCACCCGCCCCGCCACCATATCTCCCTGTTTGTCTGATTCGAGGTAACCTATTTAATAATGCACTTAAAATACAGAGTAACCTGTGACTTAATAATTTTGTGTATGTATATTTTTACATGGTTTTGTAGCGGTAGAATGCTTTCAGAGTCCGCCCGTGAAAGTACCACCTTTTCCATGTATTTAACCGCCAAGCAGTAGTGCGCAAACATTCGTGTTTCTGATTGAAATGTTTCCACTGTAATTAAAGGTCATACATTTAAAAACGCATGCACAATAGGTGCTAAAACAATACACAAACTTTCGCATTTATAATACTACACTAATTCCATTCGTTTATTTGCTCTGACAGCTGCAATAACATTCTAAAAAGTTGAATGTAAACATTTTATTTTAACATTTCACCGAAGTATATCGAGTACCTGCTACAGTCTTACCTACAAAAACCTAGCGAAGGTGATCAGATTTCGTAGTTTTCATACACTTTTTACAATGTTATTGCAGCTGGCAGGGCAAATAAATACTTTGACCGAGTTTAGTGTGGTATGATAGGCTTGCGTTTAGTCGACATCTCGCCTGATACTAAGTGATCACGAGTATTGACGAGGTTCTTATAGAAACAAATGTTCTAGTATAAAATCTTACGACGTAAAATCTACTTGAGTGTTTGTACTGGTCGCGCTCATAATAAGTATCCTAAGAAAATAAGAAGAAGGCATCGTCGCGTTTTTGAGTTAAAAAAACCGATATATTCTTATCTTAGTACCTACCTATGTATAATAAACCCATAAATTGATAAAAGAGCTGATAATCTTCAAACGGCTGAACTAATTTTCTTTATCGTAGCATTCATACACACAGACACACACGTTAAACTTATAACACCCCTCTTCTTGTGTGAGGGGCTAAAAATGTATGTTGGGAAGGTCATTTGCACTCTACAGCTTGTACAAACTTAAACGTATCTACTTTGGACGAGCGTTCCGCCTACGTTGGCAACTCTATGGGTCATGGCTGTAGTTTTCCGATTAAGCCGGAGCTTTTCGTTATTTATGTCAGTGAAGCCTCTCTCTGCCGATAGAATAAAATAACAATAAATATCCCGTGACATCGGAGAAACGCGGAAGAAAGATACCAAGTAATTTACTTATGTTCACGTTCAAACAACCTATTATCATCATTGTCGGCCCATTGCCGGATAATGACAAAAAGAAGGAAATTATGTATAGGCCTCCTCTCTCTTGTGCCATTGATCCATGTCTCGGGCTAGTCTCATCCACGCATGACCTGCGAGGGGTCTGGTCTCTACCCATCGGGCTGGTTGCCTGCCGACAGAACTAGACATATCAGTAACCACTGCCGTCTCCACCACTAGCCTCGTGCCCTGCCCGAAACAACCCCTGCATAGTATACATAATAGTACAAGATCAGTCCAAAAGTTTTCTAATGTCCGTCCCGCGAAGGCATATGTTGCTAACCTCTAATGTTTTAGACTAAATTCAAAAATGAATTCAATTTTATTGTTTCAGTAAATAATTGATTTACATA
This sequence comes from Agriopis marginaria, assembly GCA_932305915.1. Taxonomy (NCBI): domain Eukaryota; kingdom Metazoa; phylum Arthropoda; class Insecta; order Lepidoptera; family Geometridae; genus Agriopis; species Agriopis marginaria. Next base: position 11,630,439 of record OW029918.1, read on the forward strand.
CTCTATACCACTTCGTCAGCTCAAATTTAAGTTTTGTCTCTGCGCGAAACAGTGACAAAACTAAGCTATTTACGTCTGCAGGAAGCAGGTAAGAAGAGATAAAGAAAAAAAAACGCACGATTCGGCGCCCGCCTCAGAATCTAATAACTTAAGCGACAAATAATAAAACTCTAGATAAATCAAGAATCATTTTAATTTTAAATAAATCGTATGTACATTGAACATTAAATGGCCAAACGAATAGAAAATGAAAAACGAATTTTCAAGAACTTCTAAATTCAGAGAAAAAATTAAAAACGTGTTTCAGAAGCCCTGTTTTCGCCGAATTGTTCTAATGAGAAAAGTTTCACCCATCTTGTTTCATAATATTACATTTCACTTATTTCATTTATTCACCCATTACATTTCACTTTTTTATATCTTCACCTATTTATAACCAAAACATGAATTTGATACTGTTTGCCAGAACCGCGCAAATTAATGCAACGCACCCCAAGTTGAAGACATAAATCAACTTTAAAGGTTTTTTTTTTTCATATAATATAATATATCTACGTTTGGCCTCCAATTCGCCGGTGGTATTTGACATCGTTCTAAGAGGTACTACTTCTGTAGGTACTTCTGTCCCGCAGCATAGTCTAATAGTGCACCTGGTATATGTGTTCTGTGTAGTGCACTTATCTCTTATGAGACGTACTCGGTATGTTTTACCAAATGTTATTTTAAGGTTCCGTACCCAAAGGGTAAAAACGGGAACCTATTACTAAGCATACGATGTCTGTCTGTCTGTCCGTCTGTCCTACCTTTAAACGGTTGTATCATTCGAACCGTTAGATAGCCAGTTGAAATTTTCACAGAATATGTAATGTTACGGCGGATTAACTAAGAAACAATAAAAAAGTCCAAAAGTTAAAACGACCTCATACTATACACGTATTTTTAACGTATTTTTGTATTAGCTCTAATGTAAAAATAAAAATACGTACAAGCGTCAAACATGGCATGATTACAGTACATACTCTAACTAAAGTATAACAACAAATAATAAATAATGGCCAAGTGCGAGTCGGTGTCAAATTTCTGTTCACCACCGGTTCTCGTACGATCACCGAATTAAAGCAACGTCAGGCGCGGCCGGTACTTGGATGGGTGATGGTGGGATGTTGTCTTTTTGCACTATTTTTTTGTTCTTAGTACCTAACAAGTTATTTGGTGGTACGGATAACGGAACTCTCAGTGCGAGAGCCCGACTCGCACTAGGCGGTTTTTTTTTTTATATTTCTAGAAATATTAACAACGTATAGTAACAGATTTTTTGTGATTCCAAAGCCGACAGGCGAGCTTATGGCTATGGAATTGTTTTGCAAGTATTACCTGGAAGTGGTCCCTAATAATTAAGATAGAATTTTTTCTCTCTTGCTCTCTCAAAATTTTTAATCTTTGTTCAAAAGAGTTCTTCTACTATCTCTAATAACAACAAAAAGTATGTTCCATTGAAATACGTATTATTATCGAACACTCTTTGTTACCTGGCGCAGGTCTGCGCCGGCCGGCGCAGGTTTGTTGTTGTTTTTTGTACACATTCCCCCAACAGCTGATCGGGACAAACCTACATGAAATTATCTTCGAATGCTGATTGGTCGAGACCACCCCAACAAACAGGTTTGTCGACCCTCGTTCAGAAAGATTGAGATAAAAAAAAGCGAATCCTACTACATATTATTATCTGGGTTTAAAATACAAAACATGATCTTTGGCCTTGAAATAAAGATTAAGTGAATTTCTGGCTGTGAGTAAATCTGAAATTTACCGACATTGCCGAAGCAGAAGCAATATGTAGTTTCCTACTTGCAGAAGTATGAAACAAAAAAATAACCTATAAATGAAATTTATCTCACATTCACATTTTACTCATCATAATTTCGGATATTAGGACATAGGCCTCTCCCTCAACTGTACCTTATATTTATTTAATAATTTATTGCTCACTTACAAATTATGTAAAAATGCACAAATAAAGGACTGAATACTAAACATTTTCTGTTTTCTGTCATGTTCCAAGTTGGAACAAATGCTGAAAGACCAAAAATGAGAAGATAACTAGAGAAAATAAATAAAATAACTAAATTTACAAGAAGTAACCAGATACATCAAATATAAATATGATTTATTTATTTTATTTTACACGATTCGGAAAACAAACAGCTGAAACTAACTAATTATAGTAGGTAGGTAGGATACGCAAGCCATAAAAAGTTTATACAAATAAAAAATATATATAAGTGCGTGATTAAATCTATCTATATAATATCATGTTTATCTATGATAATATGTAATGTAAAATGAATCCCTATTTACCTTGGTCACGCCATAACTTGAGAACGACTATACCAATAAAATTCATCCTTTTTTTTAAGTTTTCTAATACTTTGTAGAAGGTTCTTACGGAAAGAAAAATTATGAAAATTGCGCAGAAAATTGGAAATTTTCAGAAATTCAACGACTATTTTAACTCGCGGAGAAACCGCGGGACGCAGCTAGTGTTAAATAAAAACTGCTGTAATATACTAATAAATACTATGTAACTTTTACTGACTGTAACTTGTAACGAACCTCATTCACTGATGTTTTAGAGAAGCGAGTAGGTTTTAATGTATCAAAAACCTCACAGGCAGCTTCCATATATCATACTTAACAACTTTCGTTTCGTGACTTTTGATAAATCGTCGTTTTTTTTTTTCATTTAAAACCAAAATATTTAAATTAGAGCTCTGAATAGCAATAACTTTACGCGGTCTAGAAAGGCGGAGCTCGGACGAAGCAAATAAGTCGAAACATACAAACTTTTAAGTTACTATGATATTTGTGAAAACTTGTAAACTGTACTCAGATTTTCGGGTTGTGTCGACGAATCTTAGTATGTATAATTACCACGAAAATTGTAAAAAGTTGGCTCCCTGTCTATTTGCCGATGAGAAATGCCATCGGGCAAACGGCTATCATACAATAAAAATGCAGTTATAGGTAACTGCATATTTTAGGTAACATATCGTAGGTTAGGTAACATTTCGATTTCGAGCGATGGTGGCCGGGCGGTAGTTTGTGTGCTTTACAATCTGACGTCACCTCGTTCAATCCTCGCTCCTGCACCATTTAAATTATGTGCAGTTTCGATGCCATCGCTAACAACGGTGAAGGAAAACATCGAGAGGAAACCTCAAAAAAAATATCAAAGACATGTGACATTCACCAACATGCACTGGGCCAGCATGGTGGAATTGGTAGAGGCCCATCCTCTCTCTGAGAAAAGGCCTGTGTCCCACCAATGGGAACATGATAGGTTCAAATAAAGATTATGATGATATGTAACATTTAAAGTTAAATGATTATTAACGGGATATTTACCGTGGTAAGTGTTAAAACAGTGTTATGTAACATTTATTTAAATAGGACAATTCAAATCAGTTTTTTTACATTTATAATATAACATTACAGATGAGTAGTCAATGGCGTAATATTTTATTTACTTATTTTACACTAGCTGACCTGACAGACGTTGTCGTAGAACTGTCAAAACGCAAAGTTAATATTGTAAATCTTATTTTTTTACACTTTGGGTTACATTATTGGAGTTTTAGTAAGGATCCCTATTTTTTTTTTTAAATATAATATTGCCTATGTTACCCGGGGATAGCGTAGCTTCCCAACAGTGAAAGATTTTTTCAAATCGGTTCAGTAGTTTCGGAGCCTATTCAATGCAAACAAACAAACAAACAATCAAATCTTTCCGCTTTATAATATTAGTATAGATGATATTATCAAGTACACTGTGAACTCGTATCATTGCTTTTTTGCGGTTAAATGAAATCATCATAAAACTAACGTTTTGTTATACCTAATTTATCAGTCGCTATTCTTCGTACCTATTGTAAATACATGTGTAGACATAACTGAACGTGCATTTGTTGCATTTCTTTTCCTTTAATACGTGATAAGCAGACGGACGTGCTTTCTAACACTGATTCTAAGTTAGGAAATGGACTTAATTATAAAATGCAATAACTGATAATAAAGGTATTTGATTTACTCCGTTCGTCCGACATTTCTCCATGTCCAAATGAAAATAAAATTATTAATTTATAAAACGTTTTTTAAAACAAGCTTTTCGTATTCTTCTCAGCTAACCATTTCATTTTGGTACCCATATTATCATGATGTTAGATAAGAAAATTTTGTCCGCTATCTTGAGGCGTCCGTCATATTTAATTTAATGTGACGTCATTTTCAGGGTTCCATACCTCAAACAGAAAAAAACTGAACCCTTATAGGATCACTTTGTTGTCTATCTGTCTGTCTGTCTGTCAAGACCCTTTTCTCAGATACGCGTAAAGGTATCAAGTTGAAATTTATACTAAATACTTGGGTCTACGGTTTCTTCCAGCTGTAAAAAAATAAAAGTAGTAAGTCAACGCAATCAAAAGATATGAACGTTTACGTCGCGTATTTTGCGATTTCACAGGGGCATCAAAACCTATAGGGTACTTCCCGTTGACCTAGAATCATTTTTGGCAAAAGGCAAGGTCTCACAGCACATATAAAGGAAAAAACCGAACGTCGTTAACTGGATGCTTACTGGTTAGCATCCAGGGCAGCCTCAGTACATCAAAACAAACAACTATTGTTCTACGACTCTACGAAAAAAAAACAGACGTTCTATGCAAAAAAAATATTCACTCCCGACAAAATGTATGAAAGAGGTGGGTTTTTTTCGCGAGGTTTGTTAAGTCGCAGAACAATAGTAGATTATGCACTAAGGGAATAAAGCAGTGTCTAACGTCTCGGGCGGCATATTGAACTCTGGTGGTGGAACCCTATCGAGTCGCGTAAGGGACTCTAGAATTAACTCCCTAACGTAGCGAGGGAGTTATATAGAGTCCTGAGTAAAGCGAGGGGTTCAAGCTGCCTAAGGGCCTCGTTCATCATCTCAAAGTAATGATACAAGTAAGCTACTCGGCGATTAAAGTGGCAATTATCGGTATTATTAGTTTCATAATGTCCGAGTAGCGCTACTCGTCACATAAACTGGCATGTAACTTACTTGTTACTTCATCTGCCCACTAGCGGGGTTAACCGGCGAGTAAGGCATCATAAACTTGTGACGTGTATTGTTTTTGTAAGTAAATTGTCAAAAATGGATTTGTTCGAATTAATTAAAGACCACGTAGAAGAATTAGAACATCTTTCACCACAAAGAGTTCTGTAAATCCGCGTTTTTAAAACGCGTGTTAATTATTTTAACGATCTTTATGAACAAGAATTTATCACTAAATTTCGACTATATAAAAATGGTGAAAACGAGTACATGACCTAATAAAAAAATAAATAAAAAATTAAACTCAGGTGTAAGTGTTAATACTTATTTACTTGATGTTTTATTTTATGCAAATTTACTTTTAAACTATTCACAAATCAAAATTAAATCACACGCTTCAGTTTCTTTCTTCTCGCGGCACGTCAGCCGTCCGTCAAACTTGTCAATCATCAAAAAATCGTTTTGACTTTTGACGTTTATGACAGTAGTGACAACTAAATTAGAACGAACGTTGAACATTTTCATACATTCATTCGGCTAACCACCACGTAGTTACTCGGAGCTATGATTTCATTTGTGAAACTGACAAAAGTTACTTGGGACTTTTACTCGCCGAGTAGCACTACTCGGAAAGTAGCTAATCAACACTTTACTTTGAGATGATGAAAGAGGCACTAAGACTAAGACAGGCTTTATTCCAGAGGAGCATACTCTACTATTCACTCCTTCTGCGAGACAATAAAAAGCCAAATCACAGCACCAAACACCGTCTTTTGTTTCACATTCTTTGTAAACGCACCTTTTTTATATTTTTTTAGTTCTGCTTATGGTGGCCAGTTCGATTTTCGAACAAACCTCTTGACAATAAGACGTGGTATTTCGCTTTTATGTACATAGTAGGTGTTGCCTGCGACTTCGTATGCGGAGACTTTCATATAAACTGTGCTCCACCGGAGACCGCATCATCGCGAGTTGGCGGTCAAACGCAAGCCTAGTATTGAAATAAAAAATAAAAAAACCCTAAAAAATTAGGATGTCTACACACCAAAAGGAATCTACTTGCAAAATTTCATCTTCGTAGGTCAAGTAGTTATCAAGATTTCGTGATGACTCAGTAATTGCGTGAGTGGTATTTCGCTTTTATACTTATATATTTATATAGATGTTTTCATATATGGACTCTACCATCATTATAAAAAAATTGCTACATGTGATGTATTTTCTTCTGATATTGATTATCTTTATTTTCGTACTCAAAGTGATCATCTCATCACGGAAATCGTGTTTTCACTCGTCTGCTAAATAGAGAGCGACCTTCTTATTCACGCATACGAAATGCGTTGCGCAACGTGGCCGGTAACGTAAACAAAACTGACCATAAACTTGGTACTATAACTACAGACAACAACAAATGCGTGACACAAGCCATAATTGCTTAAATTTTCGCAGAACAGTGCAAATAAGCAAATACTTTGGACATCAAAGCATTACATGGACATGTAGAGTTCAATCACTGAAGAGAGATAAAGTCATTTTCTTTTAATATTTCACTGAAGTAAATCTGATAACTGCTACAGTTTTACGTTTAAAATCCTAGCGAAAGTGATCAGAATTCGTAGTTTTCATTCGCTTTTTGCAATGTTATTTACGCTTGTAATACCGTTTTTACACTAGAGCAAAGTCGTGTATAACGTGTATAACACCATTTATAACTCAAGAATGGCTGGATCGATTTTCATGATCTTTGATTTCTTGGATTCCTCTCCGACCCGAATATATAGGAAAATTTCACAAAAAAAATCATTTTCTCATACATTTTTATATGGAACGTCAAGAATGGAAGAATGGAAAGTCTTATACATTGACATATTACATCATAGACGACAAAAAACCGGACAAGTACAAGTAAGACTCGCTCCGAGGGTTCCGTTGGACGAAACCCTCGGAGCGCGATTTTAAATAATTTAACTTCAAATTAACAACTTTCGAATATTTCCCTTTATATAAATGCTGTAAGATCTTGTCACTTTTTTGTTTTTACGATACTAGCTGGCCCGAGAGACTGTCCTGTCCATATCAATAAATTTGAGTTCATACAAAAATCCAATTGAAAAAGCACTCAAAATTTTCCCAAATTTTAAATTTTCTGGTCAACTTTTCGGAGTTTTCTTTCCCTAAATACCTCGTTCGGACTATTTCGAACTTATTTTTTTTTGTTAAAACGGTCCAGCCATTTCAAGTGATGCGCTTATCAACTAACAGCATTTAACTTTCATTTATAGAGATTAAAATGTAGTGTAAAATAAACAATAGCGACTGCACGCCTTCAAGTGCGGAAATACTATAATGATTGTGTCTATAATAAGTTAAGGCCACGCTCACCGGCCAGAGCAATCTCCTGGGGCCTTACGCCTAGCTGTTTTAAGCAATCCAGTTTAGGTGATGAAAAAATATGCGTGACCGCAAACCGTATCTGGGCGTGGTAAGGTTCACGTTCGCATGATTTTCCGAACTGCGTTGTTTTAACGTTAGTTTGAGACCTCGTAAGGAGTAGGGTGTAAGCCTGTAAGGTATGCACATTTTCAGCATTTTTGAAGAGAAAAATAATTACTGAGTGAATTTTTTTAAACCGATTGGGCATTATCTTTAGCATAACATTACAAATAGTATAAATAAAATTTCGTGTTAATATTATATAGAAAGACGGTGGATATAGACAAAAACTGTTTAATCTCTTTTTAAGATCTTTCCAGTGACCGCAATCTTAATAGTGCAACATTAACACTAAATACCTAAACATAATTAATTTAATTTATTGTGCATTACATATTTTTATTAGACGATAAAGTCATAGTAAGCTTACAAGGAAAAAAATCCCTACAAATACTATAAACCAGTGGGAATTGTTCCCAAAATGCTGGCCCCATTGCCACGTTGTATGGCAATGCTCAACCTTTAAACAAAGTAGAGGCCATTTTGTTCACGAGTTGCATCGACCAGAGATGATAACAAATATTTAAAAAATGTCTCCCGATCCCCACGTGCCCATGGTCTCGACCCAAAAGGCTCAAAAATGTACCCACTGTCCAAGGTACTATATTTGCGCCTTTTGAGGTCTTCTGCGGATTCAGAGGTCGCGCGCTGCGCCAACCCTACTCTCCGTTCTGGAAAGAAGTGACGGTGCAAAGTTGCGTCCCACACTAAGGGTCGCCCCATCTAATATTGAAAGTGAGTATGTGAATGGAGAACGCTCACCTAGAAATAACGTATTTAGGTAATCTAGATTTAATGACACCCATATTGTACTTTTCAGGCAACACAGACTTTGGCTGCTATTATTGTCTTCTGTGCTTCGGCAGAGAGTTCCACACACTCGCTGTGCGTATACATATACAAGGTTACGCAAAAAGGTTGTTCTAAGCCGATATGAGGTCATTATACTCGTCATAATTTTATTTTAGATGGAAAACAAACAGCTGCTAACACGGTAGATATGAGATAAATATATAGTGACACCAAAGCCAAAAAGAAGTTTTCACTAATACAAACTTAAATAGTGTAAATGCAAACCGTTGCAACACCAACTTTGGGCCTGGACAGATAAATAGAGTTTGGTGGATTATGAACAACTTTTACTATAGGGCTGACCACAAAATTGCGAAAAAACAGTTATTGCCCACATTTGTTGATTGTACCTAACTAATATTTTTCTATGGAACAGCAGATTGTTTTTGTAATTCCAGGGTCGGCCCCTTAATATAAGTTATTCATAGTAATAAGTAAATTAACCTCCTTTCGGCTTAGTATGCTCTTTCTGTGTAACGCTGTAATATTGTAGAATCAAATCGTTTTATGCGTAGGTACGTAGGGAATTTCCACCATGTACGGACCATTTACATCTTGTTAGATATCAAGTATTGACGTCTTATTAAATGTCGATAGTTATTCGATAAATATTTATAGGCTGTAGTTAGAGCTTTGCCATGACATGACATTTAGCGAATGCCTGAATCTCGCAGGTGTTAATCGCGCTGTCTCGTTTGTGCGTGGATGCAGTTGGGTCAAACGAGCATTGCATAAGTGGGTGCATCTGCTTGACATTTGAATCGACCCCGAATCCGAATAGAAACTGTGTCACGTATTAAGCAGCGCGCGGGTGCCGGTCGGCAGCGCGGCGGCGTCAGCGCGGTGCGTTGTGCAATCCCGTTAGCGCTCCACGTGCGAACGAGCCGGCGCGCCTCAATGTCGCCCGTGGCGTGGGCGGCCGCCCTTCGCCCGCCCGCCCGCCCGCTGAAAATAGCGAGTCCATCCGAACGACGCTCGCGAGCCGAGAGCTGCCGAGCGGCGTCTCGCTCGCACGCCCACGTGCCGGCCGGCCGGTCTCTATCGCGCGAACAGCTGAGTATCAAAACAAAGGAGCGAGACGGGTGGTCGCCGCTCCCGCTCGCCGGCCGGCCGGTGTCGCCGGCCGCGGCGCGGCACACGCACTCCGCGCGCCAGTTCTCGTTGGAACCGCGCTTATTGAGGTCGTCCGCCGGGAGCTCTCTAGCGAAGTTTAGTATCGCGAAAGGATTTTCCTTTGTCCCGATCTTTGAGGAGCCTGCCCTCGTATTATGTTTCCGAGTGAGATCTGCGACCAACCCCGGCATATCGAGAAGCCGGACCGTGCGCAGCGTACCGAATCGCGTCGGAATACTCCCAGTTTCCCTAAATTCTGTGACGGTTATCCCGCGAAACGAGTTCGCCGGGCAATTTGAAATTTTTGAGTGAACTTGTGCGAGAATAAATCGGAGAGCGGGTTACCGGCCGTAGCGGGTCCCGCGAGTGTATAATTAGAGCGGAAACGAGGACTGTTAACACCATGTCGACGGGAAAGCGGCTGGCGAAGCGGTCCATCATCGGCACGCGCGTCGCCGCGCTCGGGGACGACGGACTCTACTACTCGGGAATGATCCAGGCCGTGAAGACGCCTGCGCCCTTCCCGGAGAACAACAACTGTATCAACCTGACGCCGAACACGCGGTACACGGTGCGCTTCGACGGTGGCAAGGCGACGCGCGAGTACCGCGACGCCGAGCTCATCGGGCCCGGCTTCCGCGGCATGGCGGGCGTGCGCCTGCAGCCCGGCCAGTGCGTCTTCCTCACGCACAACGGGCGCGAGGTGCGCGCTGAGGTGCGCACGCACGACCACGCCACCGACGAGCTGCGCGTCCAGATCCAGTCACCGGCGCAGGAGGTTAGTATCTTTCATTTACCACACTTCACTCATCTACATATTATAGAGCAACGACGACAGTTTTTCCCCTTGATGCTATATTATAATTTCTGGTACATGGAGCAATTTATTTCCCATGATATAGGGGGAAAACCGGCGTCATTAAATGGTTACCTGCTTCTACAAACGCATCCAAGACCACAAGGCACAAAAGCTACAATTCAAATTGATTTTCATCATAACGCGTTGAAGTCTTTTTTACAATTTCTTAATCACGCGTAAAAGACATCAACGCGCACCCTAATTTTCTTTCATAGAGACGTTTTTTTCCCCTCAATTATGCATTTGTCTTTACCAGAGTACTTGTATTGTAGTTGAAATCTTCGATAAGTAATTAGCTAGTACTCATTATACTTTTATCTTGAAAATAAGAAAGAATGAAAATGAGTTGAATATACCGGTCAAATCTGATAAACAAGGCCGGAAAAATACGGACGCTTTAGACAAAGGTTTCGCGTAATGTTTGCCAGCGAGGGCGAAGCGGGAGCGAGCTATTGACCCCTCGACACGTGGAACTAACTGCTAGGTGAACTGTGGCATCGTGCGTGCCTGATGGATGCACGCCGCACGCTCACGACGCGCACGCCGCACGCTGACGTTGCGCCGCGTTGCCGCCGGCCGGTTAGCAGCCACGCCACATCATTATCATTGGCAGCTCATTCAGCCCACTGCATGGCATAAGCTTCCTCCCTCTTTTGCCAATTTTCCCTGTTTAGCAGTAATCTCGTCAAAACCACATAGCAACAGTTTTTATCAGTATGTGGATTACCACCGCCCTCTGCCGCTGACCTGCAGTTGCACCTCTTATCTGCACTATGGTTGCACCACTGATTAACAACATTCTGTTATCACCGAGCATTTTGTCATCATTATTGCCTCCACGCAAGACTGCTTGCCGCTTTTAATTTAAACTAAGCATGATAAAGCATGTTTCACTAATAATTTAATAATCATGCAAAATACAACGTAAATCAACGTGTTCCATGAAATATTAAATGGGAAAAGAACTTATTGCTATAAGTATCCTAGGTTTGAATTAAGGTTCTAGAATTGAATTGTTTTTGTGCTCTGTTTAGCTGGAAGTTGATCAATACGTATGTAATCGTCGGCATTCGTGCGTCACGTTTATTAATGGCTCTAAATAAACAGACAACATGCTTATCAGTGTTATTACTTCATTAGCTAAACAGGAAAGGATTTGTTTAAAAAATTGCTCCATATCAACGCTGTAACCAATATCTTTTGTATGTTCGTCAAATGGAAATCAAAATAGCTTAGCAAATAACTCTACGCCAAGGGCATCGATAACATTATCGAAATCGGGCATAATATCGATACAATACACAAGTAATGCCGTAATTATCTTCGAATAAAAGAACCAACATATTTGAAACACGTGACCATTAATCTGGATATAATTTTTGATTAGATAGAACTGCTACCGCAGTTATCGAACGCAGTAGCGTTAAATTTAAATAGTACCTATGCGAGTGCAGCCAATTACATAAACAATGGGCTACACGTGTTAGCGCGCTACGCCTTTAATCTGTATGTAGCTAGTAGTTTACACTTTATACGATCAGTTCCAAGTGCGACGCGCGAAGGCAATGCGTCGCACGTCTCCATCGGTCGTGGCTAGAACACGCATGCGCTAAATTTTATAAATCCGGCCGTACCGTTAGGCCGCGCTAACTGCGCTGGATCTAACGAGTACTTCTGACTACAAAGATTACAATAATTACCTCCACCGGCCCCGGTCGCTACTCGTGGATCGAATTAAACCAGTTATGTTGTTTTCCTTCGACGCCGGCCGGCCGGCCGCCGGTGCGCAGCTCGAGCCGAGCTATGCGTCATCCTCGGGCATTGTGTCCGACGCCTTATCACCCAAAACAGTCGAGTAGAGGCTAAACCGTGTTCAATTAAACAACGCAGATAATTACAAGGATTGACCCTGCTATCTGACCGTCAATTTGTTTACCAAGGTTCGATACATTTTGATAACATTTAAAACGTTTGTCGTTTTACTAAAGTATTGCTTTGCAAAATGGAATGTCGAATTTGTGATGTAATTTTTGTACAACAATTTTAATACTTATTTCAGTATTTAATTAGTGTTAATCCAGGGTATAATAAGATACCTCTCTCCGTACCAAATAATTTAAATAAAAAAAATGCTTGTATTTTTTATTATAAATTTCTCTAATTTTATTTTGGAGGTCATTAAAAAATATTACAATATTGGATAGGTATTGCTTATTGTGTTGTCTCCAAGATGTATGCAAAACTTCAGCAAAATCTGTTAAAAGGCACTAGTTCTAATTCAGCTTGCCAAATTTGACCTAAACAAACTAACAAACATTGCAAGTTAAATAAAAGCTTGTAATAATTCAAATCCGTTTATTTGTCATTAAGTTGACAAACATGCACACTTACATGCAAACTTTCGCATTTATAATATTAGTGTGATGTTACATAGTAAATAACAAAATTTATAGATAAAAACAAGAATGACAATAAGGAAACGGCGGCGGCGCGCGCGCAGGCCTTGCGCTATTCGTTGTGCGTAAATGTGACGTCTCACGCGATAGTAGCGTGACGACGGCCGTGGCGAAAACACTTGAGCCATTATCACTGTACTGAATAAATTACTGCTATATGAGTAGCGTAGATTTTGGCTAACTGTTGTAAGTTTAACTGCGAGAGGTTTCTCGCAGGCAACTTGCCTGCATTATACTATATAACGTTTCTTCCATGACTTTTTACAAAGCTTAATTCAATCTACTCAAAAACAACAACATTCATTCACTGGCAGACAACCCACAGCTTAAACCACTGGGACCAGAAGTATGAAATTTTGCACTCCTATAACGAAGGTGAGCACGAGACAGGATTATTGAAAATGCATCCCCTAAAATCCCTTCATCCTAGTTTATGTCAGTAAACAGCCGCTTTAATAAAGTTAGTTGTATCATCGTTATTTGGAAACGCATCCCCTAAGGGGGGTTAAATAGAAGATTAAAGTTTGTATGAAATTCCGTAAAATTTTACGTAAGACCAAAGTTAATGGAGATTGAAACTGTTGAAAGTTGGAATGAAACGCGTACGAAGTCGCCAGGAACAGCTAGTTCAACTTATTTTTTAATTTTTTTGTTAGTGTCAGCTCCTAAGCTTTGCCCGGGTTCCGTTCCTTTTTTCGAAACCGCGTAAATTTATTTCCATTTAGAACCCTAAATATACTAAGGTTTGATTAGATATTTTAATAAAAAAAATAACTTAGATTTCTATATATCAATCTGGAACAAAAGCATTATACCGCTGTGAAAACAGTAGTAAATACGCACTCTACCACTTGTTTACTGGCTCTCTTGTTTGTGATGCCATTAACTCGCATCGCGGTAGGTACCTACAGCACTTTATATTTTTGCGTCACGCTTAATAGAGTCCATCCTAACAAAGATAACAATGCATACGGATAAAACAAACACTCAGTTGAATACTGCAGTCAATTCGAGCTTGTAATGTATAGTTTTATCCGTTTGGGAAAAACGCATAAAGTAACAGTGGATTTTGTAATAATACTGTGAGGTATTTCCCGTCCAAGAGATACTACGTGCTGGCGTCACACGTTATTTACACTGCGCCGGCAAAACCGGCGCGCGCGCTACGCGGAACACAATCGGCGAAGTCAGCGGCTGACTCACTGCGCGCGGCCATTCGTAAACAACCATTTGGATCTGATATTTTACCGGTAAACAGGACAGCTTACGTAACGCCCCTAACATAACATCTATGAAAAGAATCATCGCGCTTGAAATAGTGATCTGATAAAAACAAACGCTGATTGTGCGTAATATGCAAAGTTGAAAAGTGATTAAGTTGTAGGCATTAATACAGTTTTATATCGATATCGGTTGCTTAAGTTCTTTAAGTAGAACACGTAAGAACTCGCAAGCGAACCGGCCATAATGATGTCAGGCAATAAGATATAAAAATAAAGAGTGCTGGCTTGAAAAATAAGGTCACCAGCAGGCCCGGAACCGAGTAACGGTATTCGTTACAAAATCGCGTCAAGAATTATTTTCACGTGCGCGCGGCGCCGCCGCCGACCGGCGTCACCGTACCGTTAGCCGGTGGCGATGGGACGGCCCGCCAGCCTCGCCGCACACTCGCAAACTGGAACACCTCTGAGACGCAAATCTAATGTCCGTTATGAGCATATTACTCGAATGGAAAAAAACAACGATTGTCAAACTAGCACATTACGGCTTAGTTGGGACAGGTCATGAAACAACAGTCAGATTTAAACGGCCTATACTGTTACATAAATATTTGATACGATTTCTCTAGCGTATAGTGTAGTGGCATGCCTTTCGTTTGGCGAGGTCGTAAATGGATCGTTTCGGTTAGTCGCAAACACGAGCGATGACGAGGCTGACACAGCAGCGGTGGCGCCACCGACGGCCTCCAAGTGACAATGGCGCGGGCGCCGAAAGATGTGACGCGGTCGGCGCGCGTGCTGCATTGAGTGTGAAAGTGCCACTCACACTTGTTCGCGTTGGCCATGTACACTGTACAGCCATAGATGCAATAACTGTTTCAAACTCACTTAAATTTAAACAATGCAGCTTTTTAATATGTTTCCTCACCAAAAAAACCTGAAATGGAATGTAAAATTTTCCCTTAAATTTTAAGCTCTATGCATGTATTAATAATTACCTAACTTACTGTTGTCCATAGCTCGTAGAAATTACTTGCGTGGTAAGGTAATCATACTTAGATTTTTTAAACTAGGTGGGTATTATGTACTAAATGTGAAAAGAAAGTTTTAGAAATGCCAATTTAAATGCAAATGATTATTAAACAGGAGTCTTATTTGCACGTGATGCATGGAAAGTGCATAAAAGAAGACTTGTCAGCTAAAATGTGAATTACTACGTGCTTTGAGCATAAAAAATAATAAACGCGCGTGCTGGAACGGTATAACGTAAAGCAGACAGACAACACAGCGAGCCACATTGTAATTAATATAGCATAACTAACATTACCGGCGAAAGTATTTACGATTCAAAAGCGAATTATAAATGGAGTTTTCCAGAGTTTCCAGTCCAGTTAAGATTTTTTTGACGTAACAAAGACACTTACGCTCATGGCGAGTACCGTTGCGTGGAACCGTCGCGTGCTCCACGCGAATTTCACTTATTTGCCGTACTCGGATTATGTTTTCCTTGGAGAGACAAATTGGTTCGCATTAAATATTATTGCTACAGAATAAACTGCCCGCTACGCAGCTTGATTATAATCAATCAGAAACGCTTAACAAATTAAACAACAAATGTAACAAAAATCATTATTATTCGACGCCATATCAATTAGCTAACTCAATTACTTCAGATTATGACAGGTAAAATATAAACGCACTGGTTAAAGACTTTCGTGGGGCTGGATGCTCTACCCAAGATACTTTAGACAGATAATCCAGCCCCACAGTAAACTCGGAACAGTGAAACAGTAAACTTCCGGAAACTCGGTCTTGTCTTTTTGTCACCCATCCCGAAGTCTTAGGACGAGAGTCTTTAACCAGTGCCTTTATATTTTACCTGTCATAACTTACGGTGCCAAAACGTGGACATTTACAGTTAGAGCGGTCCGCAAGTTCTAAGACTATGGATAGAGCCATGCTCGGCGTTTCTCTGAGGGTTCGTATCCGGAACAAATTAATTCACCAGAGAACCAAAGTCACCGATATAGCTCAGTGTATTAGCAAGTTGAAGTGGCAGAACTCATACTCGTTGCGGTAGACGTGTTCTAAAGTACTGATCAAGAATCGATAAATGTAACGTAGGACACAAAAGTGAGTCTGAGTCTCGATAGAGTGACGAGAAACATGTATAAGACAGCTAACAGTGGCTGAAAGCAAATACCCATAGATCGAGCTGAGTGGAGTGCTTTAGACGCCTATATGTCCAGCAATGGACTAAGGTAGGCTGATTATGATGATGACCTCTCCAGGCTGGCAAAGCACCGTCAACACCGGTAGTGTTGCAGATGTCCATAGGCGGTGATTTTACTTACCATCAGGCAAACCGCATGATTGCTTTTATTTTTGGACTTAAACTCCTCACCGGAGCTGACAAGTCACCCACCCAAGTCGAGAAACTTTGAGAGGAGAAAACGTCCTCTACCTACTGAATTCGCAGACGCATTTGCATACTCACTTTGCCATCGTATTTAATTTGTTTGTTTTATTAATTGAATAATCTAAAATCCAGCAAGATATAATCTGAACCTGTTAACATTAACTCCAATAGTTACGGTAACACTGCGCCTAGTGACACTGTTTCTAAATAATTCCAAGGTTGATAAGATAGAGTTGATACAGAATTGTTTGCACAAAGCCGTCAGTGTCAGAGACTGATAGTACGTACTTTAGAATCTTTGTACTTGTAGATTGTAGATACTTAGAGCATCTGCACAACTAAGCGATTCGATCTGAAAATCACTGCTATCCACTGCATTGAATATATATTACTGGGTTCACAACGATGGGTATAACATGGATTACCTACATAATATGTAATCCATAGACTACACAATAGGTGTGTATTAAATATACATAGTTTAATTATTAAACATGTATCACATGGATCGCAGCGATGTATATTACATATTCTGTTGATTACATCTGTATTACATGAATTGCAACTGTAAAAATAAAAAAATAAAAAAATAATAAATTGGGACATCTTTTCACACACGGTCATCTGACCCCAAACTAAGCAAAGCTTGTGATATGGCTGCCAGAGACTGATATACATACATATATATTTTTAAATACATACTTAAATAAATATTAACAACCAGATATAGAACAAACACAAATGTTCATCGCATAAATGTTTGTCCTAGATGGGAATGGAACCCACGCCCCCAAGCTCAGAAGGCAGGTTCACTACCAACTGGACCAACGGGCTATCAAATGTATGTGATACATGGATTACATCTATGTTACATGGATCGCAGCAATGTGTATTAAATGGATTATATTATCTGTATTACCATGGATCGCAGCGATGTGTATTACATGAATGACATCTGTATTACATGGCTCGCAATTCGTAGCAATGTGTATTCCATGGATTACATATAATTAACATGGAGCGCAGCGATGTGTAATATATAAATTAGGTACATTTTATTACATAGATCGCAGTAATGTATATTACGCCACAGTCTTTTGATCGTAATGCATAAAGCGGTTCTAACGCAGCTGCAAGCTATGCTTCTTACCGCTGATGCGTGCTTCGACGGAACAACATACCATGCTTACCACATCGTTGTGCGCTTCGATTCGGCCAAGAGACCAAAGCTTTGCATGGATCTAGTAGCGATCTGCAGATTTGATGAGAGGATCGGATCGCATTCTGTATGCAAAGGCTTTTACGACGAAACCCGCCCACCAAGTTTGCAACATTGAACAGTGCACCTTGACTTGATATTATAATGTTAACTACTTGTGCATTATTTATTGTTATCTTCAACTCTGTAGATAACAATTGTGGGTGTCCCATTTAATTGTTTATTTAAAATCAGCATCACAATTATTGTTTACAACTTATAGTTAATTTATTTCTTCTTCTTAACAATATGTTTCTCAATGTATTGAAAAAGAACAAACAAAACTCACTTTCGAATTCACAATGGTTTAGCGAAACTGTTAGAATACCGCACAAAAATTACAATAGTATTATTTTCGAAAAACAATCGGAGGCCGAATAACAGTAGTAGAAAAATCCATTACAGCTTAACCTCAAATCTGTAGATGGCTCTAAAAATTTCGTAACGGTACATCCGATTACGACAGTGCCATCGTTATAGGTTGTGTATGTGTGTGTTCTCTTTTGTTGTTCGTTTTTATTTGTTAACTATGCAGCAAAAGGCGTTCTTAGAAACTTGAATTTGTTTGGCTATTCGAAGTCGTGTTATGTAGTATGTATTTGTTTGACCCATATAATAACTATCGCAGTTGCTACGCCGCGCCGTGGAAGTCTGTTGTAGATGGTTTTGAACACAACATGCCCCAAATTATTTGCTAAATTATTTGCAGCCTCTTGCCTTACATGGTTTTATTACTCCCCATCACTTCGCACCTAATAAACATTTGTCATCTGTTAAGTCCCCTGGCTAGCTATAAAACAGCGTAGCCGGCACGTTTGACCTATATTCTGTGCCGAAATAGAGATATGATTGACCATTTAATGTCGCCGGGAGACCGTCGCAAATTCTAAAGTATTGTTTCACGTGTTTGAATACGTTGATTTAGCAATACCGTAACGCTGTTAGCGTTGTAACGGCATTACACGATTTCTGACAAGTTTGTTAGTGCATATCCTTGAATCATGTTTTATTTTCTAGCACAATGCTATGGTAAATTTAGAAATTTGTCCTCCCACAAGTCGGCAGTGAAGGCAAGGTCGACCCTTTATGAGTGGCCTCATTGCATTCGCCTTGGAATAGTTACATGATTTATGTGTTTCTTATCTAAACAGCTGGCAGAATGAGGCGTGAATCTCGACGTTCTGCGTTGTTTCAAGTGGGACGCATCTGGTCCAATTCATTAATGCGAGATACTTTTCGCCAAATTCCATCGCAAGTATGGTATTGTTTGGTCTTTTGGAGCGTGCAGTCCCGATACGGTATCATTGAAACCGGGTTCAGGCGGTTTACTCGATATGGCGTGACGTGATGCGGCGGTGTGGTGAGGCAGTAACGCGAAACAACTTGTTTTCGGGTGTTGAGGTAACAGTAACACGATGACCGTTACTACGTGGGCAACACTCGCGACCGCGGCAACCACCACGCGCGTGCATCCTTGTCATTCGTATGCCGACGACGACGTCGCCACTTATCGACGCTTAACGCCTCGCTTTGTTCTTGAACACAAAGGTCAGTCACGACTACACTAAACAATAGATTGTAAACGCTATGTTTTGGTCAAAGGTGAGAGTTAAGACCGTGAGACTTAATTTCGGAAGTCGAGGAACGAGACTCGATTGTTTGCGAATGCAGAAATAGTTTACTTCCTTGATGTTTCGGAGTGAATTTCCTGGCCAATTTTGGCGACGTATTTTTACGCTCATTAGGTTTTGACCGTGAAAGCGGTGATGCAAGTGGATGTAACTCGTCCGTAGAGCGACATATTCGTGCGAACAGCAAGTTTAATTGCAGCGGTGTGCGCAGCGCGGGGAGGGCGCGCCGGCGGCGGCACGCTGACCCACTGACCCAGAATCGCTGATATTGAACCGGCGACGCACAACCCGTATTCGAAATCCGACCTCCACTTGCGTTTTCCTCTTATTTATTTTTGTTGCTGCTAGAACATCTTATGATACTGTATTTTATAGCTACTGGTCCGGAGTAACCTGGGTATTAAAACTCTTATATATTTTTTTGGGACAGATTTACCCCGGCTTATTATGTAGCGCTATGCATAATATTATTCATACTCTTATTTATGACGCGATGTTATGATATGACCCAATAACATGTCAATTTATGTTGCGCTTATAGCGTAGTGCGTAATAACGTAACGGCATCTCCGTAATGATGATAATTAAAATGTGTCCATAAAACTAATATTATTCAAAGGCCAAAGTCAATGACAAATGTTTAGGGCGGCGCCGACGGTGAGACAGGTTGCCGAAGTAACGGGAGTTGATGTGATGTATATTAGCACTCGGCAGTGCGTATTGCTATGCGTGGAGTGAACAGGTTCCCGTATCCGCTATCAACTGGTAGTAAGTAGGGCGCGGTGGGTCGCACTCTGTTTTTGGGTCAGGCTGGGTCACGACGCCTGCGTGCTGGCCGTCCTCCCTCCGAACATTTTTAGCGCTATTTCGATAGCTAAGAATAGAGAGGCGACTGCGTTTGCAGGCATCTCAAGGTGAAACGATCACTTCTCTAAGCGTAGCAAGTAAACGATGCAGTTATGGCATCGCAGCGGGCGTCGGCGATGTCGAAACATCGGCGCCGCGTCCTTGTGCAGATTTCACGTTCAATTACGTAACGTGTGATATTATTTACGTTGTATCGCGCTCGTCCGCCTACCAGCTCGCTCCGTACACAGCTCACCCGAGCGTAGCATTTTACCCGTGACGTCACCGGCGGCGGCGCGTCACGCCTACGCCAACCAGAGCGCCCCCGGCCTCGCCAACGCACATGACGTCATATGCCCGAGTATTCTAATAACGTCTCTATGACGTCATTTATCTTTATCTGATAACGACACCATAAATATTTCGTAACATTGCATTTATACATACACCGTTTAGTCAAGACATATCTATACAATGACATCATCGGACTAAACCAGCCAGTGTCAGGAGGGACGAAGTTTGGTGTTTATACATTTATACAATTCTCTACGTATTATTAAAAACTTTAAATAGGAGAACCTGTTCGAATAGCAACGAAAAAATGAGGCGCAATTATTAAACTACATTTACGTATAGATACCTAATACCCGTACCCGTGTCGAAAACATACCACGCCACGACCTCGTAACTCATTGATGAAAAGATACATCGTCAAAGGCACCCACATAATAGTAAATCCTACAACATTTTTGAATCACCAGTTCTGCCAGTGTACGCTGGTGACACAATACTTACAGTTAGTGTATTATACTCGTAGTAACACAGATCGTAGTTAACGTTGTACTAGATCCAGAAATAGAGTAGAGTGAGGTTACCCGGGCCGGGCTGTGCATGCGCCTAGATCCGAGGATCGCGACCCGCGCCCGCTCGCGCCAACTAGGCCAGTTCGTCCTGCACAATCGATGACCCACCCACTTACACTAATTTACTTTTCCCACTAACCTTACATTTCTGAAAACTGACTCGAAAGCTTCGCTATAAAATTATCTCCGTTCGTTGGAACAGCTTATTTAGAAATACTGTAGGAAATAAGTTTTTTATTGACTGTCGGCAATGAGCGTATTAAACGGTACTCAAGGAGAATGGCTGCTATAAAAACGTTGGCTGCATTTTGACGTATGAAATGTAGGTCACGGATTTTTGGGGCAAGGTTGGCGTTGCAACTCCGGGCGGTGGCGTCGGCGGCTGCGCTCGCGTGGCCCGGTTCCACTGCATCCGCTTCGCAAGCAGTACCTCGCCTGCTGTTTGTATTCACTTATCATACAAGGCCGCCGTGCCGACTGATTGATCAGCCTAACCGTATACATCCGATCGGAATAGCTAATTCTGTTACAACAATCACCGCGAATCTGCTCTACGTGACTTGTCGATCAAATACAAATTATGCAGCTTAATTTAAACTGTTAGTATAAATGCAATTACTTGCCTACTTACATGGAAAAGATTCGCTATATTATTTGTAGGTCTTTATAGCAAGCTAGAAGTCGTTTTAGGCCAGTGATATTTAAAGTCGGTCAACCAAGCGACATTTACTCTGCATATTTATTCAACCAAGTAGGTATTTGCGTAAAATCTACTAATATAGGTAACCAACACGTGCGACTCGATTCAGGCCTGCCCACGCGCCTATTTCTGGCCGTTCTCGACTTTTGTGAGATCGTTAAGTCTTGTTTATCATCCGTTTTCTTCTTACAATTGCACAGTGTTGGTTTTGAATATTCTGGGAAAGTTAACATTTGCGAAGATTACCTAAGAAATACCGTGAAGTTGTAAAGGTCAGTAATGGCCTTCTTTTTTAAAGATTTCAACGCGCACCTGCAGCTTGGCACATTGAGCAACTGAAAGATGAATTGGCCGAGTCATTGTGAATTCAATTGCAATAGCAACGAATCACAATCGGTATCGTCAGTCCCCGCACTAAAGCTATTGACCTATTTATTGGTACACGATCGCACGCCGACAGCCGAATTGCTTATGCATGCGTGTCTATGTGACTCCAACTGCAGCTTCACCGCATAGCTAATAGTGGTAGCTATGCTTACCGGCTTTCATAGATGACACTGCAACAAACTTTTCAAATCATAACATGACGATTCTCAGGCCTTATTTTGTCCAACACAGTTTTAAACTATCACGGTTGTTCACTAAAGTTATATGATACCGCGAACCTTACCACGGTAAATAATCATATAACTTATTTCGTCTATTTATTTAGTCTGACTTTCATGCATGACTTTCATGTTATCAGAGCTATTTTAGTAAAATTGATTACGTAGATTCTATAGAACGTCCTCTGTTTTAATTTGTTTACGTAGAAAGCGTTTACATTATCGTACGGCGAGTAGATTGTTTTATTTGGTGATTAGGAACTTAATTCATCGCCAAAATTTTTACACAACTTTGACCATGCAAAACTCGAAAAGTAACCTTTTTTGTTTAATTTGGTTAGCCTACTTGTTTCACATCTTCTCTTCTCTATCTCTATCTCTTCTCTACATAGTATAAATTGAAGTCGCCTTCCGCGTCTGTCTGTCTGTATGTCTGTATGGCCTCTAACTCCTCCTAAACCACGCAACGGATTTTGATGCGGTTTTCACTATCAGTTAGATACATCTTCTAGAAAGGCTTATATATATAACTAGCGACCCGCCCCGGATTCGCACGTAAATTAAACCCGTGCGAAGCCGGGCGGACGGGTCGCTAGTATAACTACAAAAAGAAGAAAAAAAAAAGATAAGGTATAAAAAGAAAAATAAAGAAACAGTTAACAGCATGTCCTTAATTTAGTAAAACTAGTATACTTTTAATTTTTACCTGGGTAAATTAGGCAGGCAGTAGCCACGAAGCTATATAAATTGAAATGGTGAAATTTTATTTTACTTCAGTGATATTCCGACGCAGACTAATAGATAAAATCATAGTAGTTTTATCGGTCGTCGCCGTACTAGTATGTACCTATATATCAGAGTTGGGTTATTGTTTTCCCTTCGACAAGGTAATGAATTCTAAGTGCATTGTCCTGCCATAGAGTGGTGTCCTGTTCGGCTGATAAGTGAGCCGTGTGTTACGATTTCACTCCAAGTAGGCATGCCGCGTAATGCGACTATTGTGTTGTTGGCTTTGGGAATAATAACGTGGTAAATTGTTTGGTAGAGGTATTCTGTAGTATTTTGTTGTATTGTTTAGTTAGTTTTTTTTTTCTTGTTCAGTCATCATGTTCATTTGTTCTTTGGTCGTAGCATATATACAGGGTTACACAGAAATGTTATACTAAGCTAAAAAGAGGTCATATTCATCATGATGAACAACTTTTACTTAGGAGACGACCCAGAAATCGCGATAAAAATATCAGCTATTTCATAAACTTTATTGATTATATCTCATCATCATCATCAGCCAGAAGACGTCCACTGCTGTACATAGGCCTCCCCCTTTAACCTCCACACTGACCGACAGCCTGCCTTTTGCAGCCACTGTATGCCAGCGACTCTCACTATGTCGTCGTATGTTGATTATATCTAATGACTGAAAATGTTCTATGGAAAAGCTGATTTCTGTTTCACGATTTCACCTGTCGGCCCCATAGTAAAAGTTGTTCATAATGATAAGTACTTATAATAACCTTCGTTCGGCTTAGTACACCCTTTCTACGTAATACCTACTGTATGTCAATTCGCTTGCATACAGATACAACGCAACACTCGCTTTTGTTACATCGGTTACTCTTCAGTCTCCGTACTAGTAACTAGATGACTCGTCTCCCTGCACCGGCTGCACCGACACGCCGCCAGCCGCTGCAGACATTGACACGCAGTCAATGCCACTGCTCATTCGCTCCACTGCGTATCAATTACTTTCACTTCAACATTGCACATTCTTAGAGCAAACACTCTGATCATCATAATCACACATCACGCACTTCATCCCATCATGATTAATCTTAATTTTCTATGTCTAATATTCAAATTAAATTTTTCTATCCATCAATTAATCAATATAATTAGTATTTGAATGAGTTATGAAAGAAAATCTGGACAATAAACTATTTCATTTCATAAGCCACACCATACATTGTGGCTGCCGCTATTACTACAAAGTATGGATCTAAACCTCATACCTTTCAAAATATCCTTAATTACCTATCATGTATGCTATTTTTTTGCTGTAGATATCGAATATCGATGAAAAGTACATCGCAGTTTATAAATCAACGTTCCCTCCAATGTTCCTAACGGAAGCAAAGCTCCAATAAGACACAACGTGGCACTAAGTGCCGTTGGAACCGTCACGCACGCGCGTCACGGTTTAACCCTCGCTACCCACGCATCTCGGGCCCGAGCTTTTCTGGTGGCAGTTTCCACGCCTCAGTAAATGAATGCTTTACACTAAACTGCGCCTCAGTGTATACAAAATTGCTTAAGCCATCAAAGGTTCTTTCACTTCGATTGGATAAAAATTGAGGCTTTAATGGAGACGCGATACGAACAAAGGAGTGATATGAATGAACTCCATGCATAAAACGAAAGCTAGTACACATGTAAGACGTGTTGTTAGGTCGTCCTTCCTTCACATTACGGCTAAATTATTGTGTTAATAATCGATATGGCATAAACATAGCATACAAAATTATACTTTACTGCAAAAAGAATAGAAGCTACAACTAAAGCCCGGATGTTTAAGCGCTGATCCAAGATTTCGAAACCTCCGTTGCAGTGCATGCTGTATGATGCATAGTACCCAGTACAACGTTGCAACTGTAATCTTTAAAGTCCTTATCCATTGAAGCGCATAATGCTCCTCATATATTAATCTAACCCAGTTTCTCGTT
Organism: Agriopis marginaria; assembly: GCA_932305915.1. Classification (NCBI taxonomy): domain Eukaryota; kingdom Metazoa; phylum Arthropoda; class Insecta; order Lepidoptera; family Geometridae; genus Agriopis; species Agriopis marginaria. The sequence goes on from OW029918.1 coordinate 11,655,566, forward strand.
GTCATTGGCATGAAGTTCGATGAAATATAGATTTGGTTTCAACACAGAGGTGTTACCAGCGTAGATAATCCGTTCGCGCCGCAACATCGATGCGCACTAGAGCGGGTAGTTTTCGCAACTCCAACCAAGAGCGCTGTGCTACAATTTGTACTATTACTGTAGATATAAAGACTACTAAGGTCTATATAAAGAACGAATACGATATCCAAATGTACTGAATAACTATATTTCAAAAAACGGTTAGACTCACTTATTATTTTTCGTCCGGCTATCCATTTTACATCTCTACATTACATAGAAAGTGCCAAATTTAGGTTTCATGTTATTATCTTATCTTTGACTAGCAGCGTCGTGCCGTTTCACCCATTAGCCTACAAATATCGTATTTTTGTCGGGTTAACATGCTACCTCCATACCAAATATCATCCAAATTAATAAAGCCGTTACGGAGTTGAGAATGCGGACAAACATAGACACTTACACAGATTCTTTCGCATTTATAATATTAAAACCTATCTTGTAACGAACTAGTACCAAATCATATTACTATTTAACTGTCCCGGCGGCTCTATCCTCAGTTGGTAGTGAACACAGAAGAGAAAAAATTTAACCTACCTTCTGCGTTCCCACCTAGGACAAACATTCATATTATGAACATTTGTGTTTGTTTATATCTGGGTGTTAATATCTATTTAAGTATGTATTTAAAAGTATATATGTATGTATATCAGTCTCTGGCAGTCATAGTATAAGCTTTGCTTAGTTTGGGGTCAGATGACCGTGTGTGCAAAAATGTCCTGAATATTTAATTATTTTACATATTACCTAAACAATGCCATAATTTTACTGTAACCAAATTAATTTTATGTTATTTTCTTTTTTATAACGACTTAACAAATGACCACTCAGCTGTACAATCGGACGTAATGACCATGAACCTCATTTTCGTATTATCTATCAATCATTTTACAATTACCTATATTTACTAGTTTGTAAATGATCACCGGTCGTTAAGTCGATAATATAATAGTTGTAATCTATTAACGAGACGTTATTACCCGGTATGTAGGTGTTACTAGTTAATATAGAGTCGATTGGTTCTGAGTAGCACAATAAAAAGACGCCATTATCGCTCCGTGCCAAAGTCACCGGGTGACTTTCACTGGCATTTCAAAGCGGCCGTTTCGCCATCGAATAAAGCAATTGTGCAATAAGTTGTCGCTTTTTACATAACGTCGGCTCCGACGATAGAAAACCAGGCCTCAGACAATATGACTTATTACAAGTATTGATTTACCTATCAATAGATCTCTTGCTAAATTGTTGCCACAGCGTTAAATTACATTTCGCGCTACCGACGCGCGTAGAATGAGGGTCGTGATTTATCAACCCCCGAAACGTTTAGACGTTGTACCGTTACCTGCCTTTCTAGAATAAAAGCAAGAGAGCGCGTCTCGAAATGTTGAATAGACGTAACAAATGTGTGCACTTGTATATGAAAAGCGAATGTGTGTCAGGCAATAATCACAAGATGCTCATTAAAACAACTTTCATTGTTCCGGTAGGTAGGAGTGAGGGGCCGCGACGTCAATCTACGTCTCATGGCGGCCACGCTCGCACGAAATCACGTAAAAGTGAAAGTATGATGTGATCAGAGGCCCGACCATCAGCCACTTACCTGCTAACGTTGCATACACATCATCATTCAAAGTAATCGTTGCCGTCGCAAAATCATTTTTTTACCAAGTGAAGCAAAAGGTCTCCTAGTCTACTGGAATGTAACAGATCGGCGGCATTTGCATAATGTATATTTGTGAGTTTCGATGCTTGTTTGACGATAATTTGCGTACCGTTGGACAAAGCTTCAAGACATTTTGTAGGCAAGTAGTAAATTTTAATGCAATTTTGAAATTCGGATAATAGCAAAATCGGTCCTGGGTTTGCGAGCCAGGCCTCAGTGCAGAGTAACAACTAGTTTCAATAAAATATTGTGACATACAAGCATGGGGGCCACCTGATGGCAAGTAGTAACCTTTAGAAAACTGCAAATTCAGAAGCGTTGCTGGTGCGTTGCCTACAAATAATCAAAGCAATATTTTTATTCAAATTTTTCGTAAAACGCTATTAAAGTTATAGCTCTATATTTCTAGATATCTAGATAGAGTAATTCAATAGAATATTATGTTTATGCTTTAGAATTTCTATCGGAACCTAAGGATGCCAGGCCGGAGATTAAGGCTAATTAGTCAGAACAGGGCCATTGCATACGTTAGCGAAGGAGGTTAAATACTCTTCATTAAGGAACAATATAGACCTACAAGTATAGCTACTAAAATAATTCAATTTAAGGTTTGTGTAAGATAGAGTACCCCATCTACTTCAGAGGATATCAAATTGGCAGATCATGAGAGTTATCTTATGAGTTTTTTGTAGGTAGCCAAACAACAAACAATCGTCACCTTAAACTAGCGCTAAATAATACAAGGTTATACGTGCTGACGTATGGAAACGTAACCATACACGCGTACGGCGGCGCGGCGCGATTCGTGTCAATCACGCAGGCGTCAGCGCAGAAAGAAGCTGCGACATGCACCCGCTAGGTAGAGTTGCCAGCGTCAACTGCTCAATCGACATTTGAGCTCAAGTGCATATTTGACCGCGATTGCGATCGCTGCCGGCTACCGGTGCGTGATATATGTTACATGCGTCATAAATAGACACTTCATAAGGCTTGCAAGTTCAACGGGTGTTACGACAACAAAACCGGAGCTGGGAAAACCCTTTACCAAAGAAAGGCGCTGCAACACATGCAATAAAAAACATTAATAGAGAAACCTTATTTATGTGTATGACCCTTCACACATACAATATATTAGCCACAACGACTAACGACAGCGATTCTAACATCAATGCTATAATTATGTGGCACAAATGCACATTAATCGTATAGAAACATGACCTTTGAAAAACATGTTATGCGGAAAGGCAGTCCTTTATCTCGGCATATGGATATGGACCATAATAGTGGGCTAAAACACGTTATCTATCGCGTGTAGAGCACTGAGACTGGACCAGTTCGCCTCTACTAAACTACCTATTTAGTGACATTCGTTTCCTGCTTTGAGGCAGGCATTAGTGACATTCGGAATTTGCGGTACTTAATAACATGATGGAAACCAGTTGCGTGAAGCAAATATTGCAACGGTGTATAGCAGATAGCGCTCTATGGTCTCTATATTAGTGGATGTAAGTAGGTTTACTTGTGGGTTTCCATGTAGAGCAGCGCACAAACGACACCCTGACCGAGTCCCTGACACGACTGCATCGCGCGCCAGTTCCACCCGGTGATGACGTCACCCACCCAACCACGGACCGGGCGAAGGTCGCCGATATTGATCTCCAACCATTGTTGCTATGCACGACTACTGAACTGCACATTTTGTACAGAATATTACAATGTGACAGCGACGTAGGAATCACTCATATATACCTACTCCACATTACATTGTTAAATTAGTACCTAACAGTGGAACCATTAAATATTTATTGTGGTGTCATAGTTAATTTGGAATACTACCTTGAAATGCAGCTAAATAATCAATATGATTTCCATTATAACCACAGTTCCCAACTGCGAGACTATATTCTTCTGAAACTGATACATACTGATAGCCGGCATCTGACTAATGGTAGACTATCAAGCTAAGCGCGATAGTGGTGACGCTTTCGTTAGATCTCACTCGATTTATGGCTTACCTTGCGAGATCACAGGCCAATAAGTTCTCTGGCGTACAACCAACATGATGGATACGAGACCAACATTAACTTACCTATCAAGTTAACGTAAATTTTTCCTTGTCCGCAGGCGCCCATAGACTTGAAGAAGAAGTTGGATGAAGTGAGACTGATGGAGTCGCGCAAGTCCGCTCGGCTTGCTGATGTAGACACGGATTTTGCGCGACTAGCCGACATGGCCGGTGACCGCCGCCGTGCTTCCGCCACCATCGAAGTACCACCTCACCCACAGAACTTGCAAGTGTAAGTGACTATTGTATTGTACACCTATAATCTTCTTTTCTATCTGAAAGTCTCGAAGATTGACAGTCATCATTTACCAGATTTAACTGTTATGTCAGCTTTGGAGCCTAAACTATTTTTTTTTCTTCTTAGTAGGTACCTACCTAGTCTAATTTCGTATGTTATTATCTGCATGCCTAATATAGAACGTTGAAAACTACAGTAACAAGGCCATGATCTACCTTATGAGCTACTTTCAATGTGAGAAGTTGTCAAGCCTCTGACATGCGTGTAGCTTTACTCAACTATTTGCTCTGCAAGTCGAAGTGAAACGTTACAGATCGTAACAGCTCACGCATTCAATACGTCTACTACGAATAATCATGCGTCGATTAATTAAATAAGGGGCAACAAAGTCACGACTACAGATCTAATCGTAGAGAGGAACCGGGAGCTTAATTAACAAATATCAGTGCTATTTCGCCTTGAGCTAGTGGCTCACCTCGCCGCGAGCTCAGGGGAAGGCCACCGCATTTCTAATGCCCGCTCGCCGCCTTGCAAAATCTTTTATCTGGATTGTACCAACTGGTACACTACAGGAAGTAGGTCATCAGTTAAAACCAACTTCATCAAGGTGACCGACCTCATTACATTTGTCTTAACACCATATTCGTGCTCTCTCTCCGATAACTTAAAAAAAACGAACGGACATATTTGTGCTTAAGGTTAGCTTGGAAAGCACTTCAGGATACGATTTCAGCTCATTATTTACTCGGGTTGTAGATCCGCAAAGATCCGGTTCGGCTTGGGTCGGGTTGAAGAGAAGTACGAAAAGCCTCTCACCGGCTCTACGAGCATGTATTATATGGTGGGTTACCTTGGTGTAATCGCTGGCAGTGTGCACTGTGTGCATCGGCAAAGTGGGGCGGGCGCAGGCGCGGGCGAGCAGCGTTGCGAAACGCGCACCTAGCACGTTAGAAACTGGATGGAAGTGTTAGCGCAGAGTACGGGCGTGTCCTTGTCACACTTGCCTACATTCTGCGGCCGGAGCCGCCTCCCGCGCCGCTCGCGCGCGCCCCGCGCTACTCGCCGCGCCGGCAGGGACAGACAATGCAACATTGTGAGAATTATAAAAAAAATCCTATAGCTTACATAATTATCCATACGAACCGCGATTCAAGCGATTGGTGTTAGATCTCATGCAGATTTGGCTGGCGTGGCGGTTGCTAATTCAAATAGATTCGCCTAACGCGGTCGCCATTGGTCGCGCATTTCGCAAAAGTGTGACAGCGCAAATATTTTGTGCCGCAAGAGACCGCTTTCGTAAATGTAGGTGCCGGTGTAAGAAGACATTATAATGTAGCTAATGCAGTAGAACCGGAACCGACGGCATCAACCGCTGCGGCCTGCGACGTGACGCTGTCGACGCGAGGTTTCACTTTTCATCGTGATCGCGAGGTGAGAGGCGAGGCCTCCGCTCACGGTCCAAATTTCACAACAACCGACGAAACAGACGCTTAAAGGAGTAATCTGCTTTCAGATCTATCTACTTTACTGATGGTAGTCGCTACTACGCCACGCTTACACTTTCTAAAACTGTGTGAACAGTGTTCTTCAGATACTAATAGAGAGCATTAAAACTTGACTAACCTACATAGATGAATAGATAGATGATAGCAGTTCGATTCTTAGAAAATTACTTATACTTGTCTTTTGAGCCTGGCTATGAGGTTGTAAAGGAATGAAGGTTGTAAACGTAAAGTTCTATCCTGTTTCTATGAAGAAAACTAATATTGAAAGAAATAGGTCAAGGTGAAACTAACAAATGCAAGAGTCGACGCAATGAACAACCTTGAATATGATATCGTGGGTGTTGATTTGAAAATTTTCTATTAGATTCACGCGGATAGATCTAGAGATATTTTGTAGAGAGGCGCTTTTGATGAAATAACAATTTTGTCAGCTAAATAAGTGTAATACCCTGAGAGTATTTAAGTACCACATTCCAGCTTACTGTGGAACTGATCAATAGTTTCCTTATTGCATTCAATAAGCCTTCGAAGGCAAGGCAAAGATAGATGGAGATAGGAATACCAATCGTGATTGAAACAAATTTCGCAATCACCGTGCCGGACTATGGCAAAGTGAAAGTTTGCAAACATTCGTTTTCTTTTAACTACATTTCTAAGTAACGTTTTACGACGGTTTAAAGACAAAACTAAAATCGTGTCAAATAGGAGAATGAAGCCGCAGTACAATAGGTGCCTGGTAACTATAGTTTCTATTTCGTTTGGACCATGAATCAACCAAATTCAAAGATGGCGTCGCATTCGGTCGGTACTTGCGCGGCCGCCATGTGACACGGTGACCCAGTTTCGAAATGGAACGGCACACACACATAGAAAAATAACGCATACAGCGATATCCGCGAACGCTGTACTAAACCAACACCTAATTGGGGTAATCAGTAAATGAAATGTAAATAGTTTGGATTTTGAATATTGTATGAACATCGATAATGAGGCCAAGGAACGTCGAGCGAGGAATGAATTCTGGATCAATGAAGCCAATAAAACAGATATACCGTCTAGATTAAAATGTCATGTGGAACGTGGCGTGCCTAACGTCCTTTACCAAGCAGCATCCTTAGTCGGGCAGTAGGGCGGCAGCACGGCCCGCATTTTGATGTCGCAAGCAGCTCGCAACACCTTCAAGAGACGTTGATCGATAGCTCAATGTCACCGCTTGCATTGAAATGTATCCAAATGTTAAGCGCACTTATCGGTAACGAGATAAACGCAAATAAACTACCGGATTTTGGACCTACCATTGTTTTATGGTCGATAAATGAATCAATTGGGACGGTCAATGAATTGGATTTACAAAAATTATCGTCACGGACCATAATATAAAGTCGGTGTTGCTCCTTAGTAGGCCGACGAATGACAAACGAATTTTCATAAACGCTTTCGTGACTATATTTGCGACTACATTATTGGGTATGGATTGTTGTATGGTAATGTAATGAGGCATCCGGGTGTCATGGACGGCCACGAAGATCCGAGCCTACATACATCCTTTCATGACGTGTCCACACTTGCCGATAAAAAATGTTCGAGCATCGGTGTACTGATACACGTCCAAAAACGAGAGCGGCGTATTTAAATAGAGCTACAAAATAAAGTTAAAAGACATGAGTTACATTCCGCATGCGTTTGCGCAACATGCAAAGAGAAGGCGCGCGCCGGGCCCGCTGCGGCCGTGCGCTAGTGGGGGGTGGCACTTTCTCATCGGGTACACGTTTGCTTTCGTTGGAGCCGTAGAGGCCCGTTATCTCATTTGGCAGGTGCCGCTACCTTGGGAAAGTGTTATAAAAATGTATTCAACGTTATGCAACGCATTCGATTTAATTAATAGTTTCTATGCTTGACGCTCGGCTTCACTCGAGCTCGTACAGGTTTTGTAGAAATTGTTCGCATCATGTCAAGGTGCCGGATTTCGTCAGAGAGAACTTGGCATTGAACAAAGGACTTGGGCGTGCGCGCTTCGGCTACCGGGAAAATTATTACTCACCGTGGATGTTCACCTCCCGCCGACTTTCCGACGACCTACCTGCAGGTTATTCCACCGATCGACGGGAACAAAAACTTCACGAGTGCAATTACTCCCTAATTTCAGAGAATTGGCTTGCGCTATACGTTAATCTTCGCCGTATTGTGTTCGAGTGCGTCATTGTATGACATGAACTAATATCCACAACATATTTCATGCCATTGCGCCTACTGTAGGTCACCCCAACCTTTGACTTTGTCTGCCAGCGGTTATTGTTAACTGGCCGTAGTTCGTTTTTGACTTTATGATCCTTTTAGAACTGTTACGCGAAATTCTGATGGCATAAGACTTTTGACTATAAGTAAAATTAATAAACTTAATAATCAGTAAATTGATACTGCCTATTCAGCAGTGTAAGTACCGTTCTTTATCGATCATCAAATTCGCTAAAATGCCATAAAATAGATCATAGCACTGATCAAATTGCATTTTATCGAATTCGACGATCACTACTGTCAAATTTGACGATAGATAAAGAACGGTACTTGCACTGCAGGACCGTTTCCTCTAGATAGTTAACATCAGGTGAGTTAGCGGTCAAACGGAAGCCAACTATTAAATATATTATTACAAAAAAAAAAAAACATTTTATGTAGTACTAGTAGGCCGCCCCTGCTTCGCACGGGTGAAGCCGGGATATATAGCCTATGTCAACCGGGGATAGTGCAGCATCCCAACAGTGAAAGAATTTTTGAAATCGGTTCAGTAGTTTCGGAGCCTATTCAATGCAAACAAACAATCAAATCTTTCCTCTTTATAATATTATTAGTATAGATTAATAATCTGCTTATAAAATATGTTCTATCATACATCATCTAACTCATGCCAAATACCAGCGTTAGGTAGTGGCGAGCAGCGTCCAGCGATGACCTCACCCGTGGGGAGTGCGGGAGGAGGGCAGGCAGCTCAGCCCGGAGCTAGCGAGCTCGATCGCACCGGATCACAGTTTTTATAACGCGGAAAAAACGCGCCCCGACCTACATCAACCCAACAAAAAACACTTTAGCTCCGAGTCCGAAACTCCACGACAATTACCAGCATTGACGACCGACTTGCACAAACAATAGGCCGCGAAGGTCTACAGTTTGTTTTTCAAATTCATTATCATAATATGACATTGACTCTGCAGAGCAGGAAGCGATCGTTATATTATGTAATGTTAGGTTTGAGCGAGTAGGCATTTCTTACTGATAAAAAGTATCAAGTACTTTGCGTCTTTGGACGAACCTTCTCTATTATTAGTCTGTTTTATAAGGGGTACTTACGTCGACTGCTTATCGTCTGACTACGTCTGTATTTTATGTAACATGCGGAATGTTCAGCAGCGGTGCGCCAGAGGCATTTATGACGACTCCACTAGCTACGTGCATTCGTTCTACGTGAAATTATACGAAAGCGGACGTGGCAAAGTGAAATCGTCATTAAATTTCATTAGATTTCATTTGCCTCAATCATCTTTTTATACCGAGCTCTGCTGAAGCTACTATGCCTATGGAGTCTCGCATAAGCAGCATTTTAGCAACGTGTAATATAAAATTTGCGCATAATTTAACTTACAATACAATATCATTTTCGTCATGATTTTTGAAACCGGCAACGAGCGGCAAGGCCGTTCTCAATGCTACGTGTGTATAGTACGCCACATCGTCACGAGTGTGCACAGCTGCCGGCCGGTGGCCGTGGCGAAATAATATCACTGCCGTTTCGTAAACACCCTGAGAAATTCTTTAACTCTTAGCGAGAAATACGGATGAAGGATACCGGTATTTGAACGTCATCGGTACGCGTCGGTGACAAATCGGAAGTATCCAATTTTGTAACGATACTGATAGCACTGATGCGTGAGTAATCAAAACATACGTAACATGAGCGATATTACGTCACGGTGTATTTATGAGTGGGGTCGGTCGGCTCAGGCTGGCATCCCCATTATCGCGGACAAAAAGCAATGTCACCTCGACCAGCCAAGACGGTCGCGACGGCGATAACGGCCCTGTCGCCCTCGCCTCACCTACCCGCACTGATTGAATCCTCTGGTAGCTGAAACTATACACATCCAGCAAAAAATCACCAATATATTACGAAGTGAAAATATTCAGAATATCATTTAGGCAGTAAAGGCCGCTAGCCCGAGGTAACAGGACGTCGCACCCGATCAAACTAATGTAGAGTTTCGCCTGTAAAACGGTGATTAACCTGCAAATGAATTAAAATGAGCATTGTTACGATGCAGAACTCTATACTCTACTATAGCACTAGAATGACCTACAATGTTCGTATTTATCATCTACCTATTTTAGATCGGATAACGAACCTGATGGAAGGTCAGTCTGCGCGGGGTGAATACACCTTGTATCTAGGGTGATCGTAGGTCGCCTGTGTCGCTTATTTAAATACATTTTAATTCAGAGGCGAAACGTTCACGAATTTTGTTACGCGTTTGGTGAAAAGCCAAATTACATTATGATAGTGGTTTCAAACAAAACAGGTTGTACTCAAATCAATGTTCAATGTAAAAGTTCGTGCAAGTTTGTTATCGCGTTTGTGTTGAGCCGTAATTCATTTTATGAGAGAGGTCGTCGGTTTGTCAGTGAAGTGCGTGGAGATCGCGAACTTTCGGGAGCGGTGCGGGATGACGACCGCGCGGGTGCCACCCGCCAAGGACGCTGCCAGCCTCCCGCCCGCCGACCGTGCCTAAAGGTTCATCGTAGCAGAGTTCAAAGCCTGCTGGCAGTGTCGATACCCTAGCGGTCATTGCTTATCATTCGACTTACGAAACGCAAAAACTAAGGGTCCTTAACCATCTTTCGACCTGTAAATCTTTTTATGAGTGCAAACAATAGGCAGCTACAAATTTAGTAAATAAAATAAAATGATCACTAGAAATTTAAATATCAAACAAAAACGAAACTAAATTAATTAAAGACGTAGCTTCAAGATAACGATAGATTGACGTATGAACCTGAACAAGTGCGCCAAAATGAATGTCGCACAAATTACTGAAGTAGGTGAATACACTTATTTATTCAGCTCTATGTTTTTCAACTATTTATTATGAATGCTTACAACTGCGTCATTGCTGAAGTCATTGGCACAAACAACTAATAATGTTATTCAGTACTCTGCTTTTATTTGTTGAACACAAATCATTTAGAAACAACACGAGTAGATGCATTCTCAATTTAATTCGATGCAGGTTTTATAAGTCACTTTTAAATTTTTAGACAAATAACGCGTTGATGTCTTTTATACGAGCGGTCATTAATCTACGTTGAGAAAAACAATGCTGAAAAATACAAAATATAATTTACAAAGACATGTTTGATCTCTTCTAAATAAGTTGTGTTCAATGATAAACATTAGTCAGGGTGAATCGACCTCCGTCGTCAGTAGCTGTCGAGTTGAGAAGTCAGCCGCCTAGACAGTGCGTAACCCTCACTGGGGTAGGTCGTTCAGCAGCGCCGGCCGGCGGCGGCGGGTGAACGAACCTCCTTGTCGAAGGTGGAGGGTGATCGCTCCCAGCTAGGGCCTGCGTCCTTACACGACTTGTTAGAATGTCTACGTTTTTAGGTCGTAGCGCTCGGTTACGCAACCTGACGTACCACCCAGCGACCCACACTCTCGAGCCTCCAAAAGTTCGTATCTTGTAGGGTCAATAAACGAATTTAGACCTAGTCTAGACTTGTTGATCGTGACTCAGATTCGTCAATTTTGGGATTGTGACATCGTTTGCGAGCCACTTAAATTCTTTCACTGGATCGAGCTCCGTGCAAACACTACTTGTGCGTGCTTTCTCAATGATCTCGTATTTATCTATTGTCTCGCTAGTGTGGAGTTAACTGGATAAACCAAATTCATTATTTATCTTTCCCAGTAAGGTGGACCGTTCCCAGAAAGATCGATAGCCAGACAGAAATAATGTTATGCATAGGAATGTTTCTACCTAGCTGTTTCTACGAAATCGTTTACATATTATGCTAAAAATGTGCATGGACATGCATAAGATTTAGGAGAAAATCATCATGCGAGATATTTTGAAGACAGAATATTTATGAGTTTTTTTTTTATTATAATAATACGATTTTTCACTACTAACAATCGTAAGAATCTAAAGGGTAGGCACAGCAAGACAAGGTATTCATACTCAAACCATTATGGCGTGCAATTTTGCACAGTAAGCAAATATTTCTGCGACCTTTAGCAGACACAGTAAACAAGGACATCCTGTAACCTTTACCATCAAGGTAGCTCTCATCATTAGAGTAGTTACCGCGCTTAATAAAATCTACGAAATTGTTTCTCTAACATTAAAGCGCTTAAATCAATTCTGAAATTTTGGTTACATCTGAAGTACAGTATAATTTTTGAACAACGTGTTTTTATCATTGTCTTTGAAATGATCAGTGGAATTACTCTAGTACAATTTAATTTGAGAGATAATTAATTTAATGGTTAATTTTCCTTGTTCCAGGTCTCGCAAGCGCGGGCCGAGCAGCTCGTGCGACCTGGGCTACGGCGAGCCCAACGACCAGATGAATGAGTGCAACGCGGCGCTAGTCCTCATGTCGCTCAGCTGCTCGCCCAACTCGCCGCGCCCCAGTAAGTCGCACCGACACATGGACACAACACCTCGCGCCACCAGGGCTGATCACTCGGTGGTGACACAACACCGTGGTCGCCACAAGCGCTGAACCCCTGCACCGGTAGTCACACTATTCCCACATATTTGTAACCATTGTTATTGCATCTTATCACCGTTATATCATACACGGTCATGCTATGATACTATGCACCTCCTCTGCCACGTTCTATCACTTAGTGACGGTTTATGTTATGCGGAATTGAATGAATTGAAGTTTTGCTGGCGCTTCCAGTTAATTACCAGTGTTATTTTTTTACACCTGTCTGCACACTGGGATAACGCCAAAGGGAATATTCATTTGGCTAATACATGCTCGACCAATCCTGTAAAACCCTCAAAATGTGGATTGCGTCTAGACTGTGTCTAGACTATGTCTAGACAGGTATATGTTGTAACACTGTTCTCATGATGAGCTCGAACAGAAGTTCTTGAATAGCATATTTGAAACGATGTCTGTGAATTTACATCTTTTTACTAATATCGTGATACTAGCGGTCTAAGATTTATACTCCAACGCTAGCCATCTGAAGAAGATTGATTGCTTCATAAAAGTTACATGTATTATTCAATATCCATTATGTTTAGTTCAGTCAGAACCTAAGGCAAAGTTGTATTTTTCCGTTCAGCCATTTCGAACACCAGAAGCTGACCATATAAATAATTACGTGCATCCATTGTAATTCGAATTAAACATTAACCTAATTGAGATGCAAGTACACAGTGTATTATGCAATCTTGGCCCAGCTTCGTGCACCGTTTTACAGCCACCATAAAACTTAACGATTCTAAAGAACGGAGACTGTTGGCTTCGAACATGTGTGCCGCTAGAAAATAGCCGTGCTTGCCAGTGAAAGTGGCGGCCGAAGTTCCGTTTCGCAATTTATTACGTCTTATTCAACGGCTACTATTTTTTTTATTTTTATTTGAGTGTTCTTTTAAATCGAAACAAAGCAACAGTCTCTACAACGTTTTAATGAATATTCAGAATTCAATTATGAACACAAAGGCATTTGTAGAGCTTTTATTTTCATCGTGCCAGCTTTACACACACAATTTGGAAGATTTTTGTCTGAGCGGCATTTTTTTGCGCAGGTGCATGGGGAGGTCGTTCATCGGTGTCGCCCGGCGCGAGCAGCAGCTCGGGCTCGTCGTGGCGCTCAGGGACTCCGTCACCGCCCCCCGTCTCGTCCTCTTTCAGCGACGAAGGCATTGCCATGGACTATGAAGATCTGCATCCACGCAAAAAACGGGTAAGTGCTATTCAAGTTCTAACGCAACAAAAACTAGGAAACTGCAAGCCTCGAGACTTCGGAGCAAAAACTGTGAACAAAGACCGTTTACAACAGAATAGTCTTTATAAACGGCTCCAGTGTATCCTAGGTTAATTGTCATTGCACGAGTCGAGCGAAGGAAAGGATAGCGGAGTTAGTATCTAAATTACATAAATATGTCATGTGGAACGTGGCCGGTCACTGAGAACTTCAATTAGACCGTGACATACTTTGCTCGCTTTCGTATTACAAAGTCAGCGTTATATAGTCATATTTGCATTTAAGAATTGTTATTTCTCTGAATTGTATGTATCACACTTTTTGTTTATCGAGGACAAAGGAGATGGAAATTTTTCCACAGGGTTTCTTTGACATGAATTACAAAATGCACTTAATAATTTTTGAAATAACTATCAAGTCACGATGGCATTGAACGCATCAAACGTTAGGCACTTGCCAGTTCGCATACAAAAGAATTAATTAGATAAATTTCCAGTTTCCGCTTAGGCGTGATGCATTATCTGCAATAATTCTTTGTGACGCATGCATGACTCAATACCCAGATGCACTCCAGATTGCTGACAATGCTGACTCGCTCCTGAGTAAATGTCAAGCTTTGTATACTATTGTGTCCTAAGCGTAACTAGCAATTACGTATCAGTTCCTTTGTCCAATTTCCTTAAGAGATAATATATTAGCGTGCCTTCGGCGAGATATTGCTAGAGAGGTGGTTTTATGCAACTTTCACCCCGCAACAGGTGTTCGTTGGTATTATACAGTGTACGTACAAATTCTGCTAAGTGGTGTTACGACACAACATAGAGCTAATGCAGGATACTTGGCTGTGATCTAATGTCCTCCATTTTACCTTACTGTCAAAGGAGAGTAATGTTTTGAGGGTGCATGCTTATCTGTTTCTATATTATATTACCTCTGTACCCTAAACGGCTTGGCAGATTTGTGTGGTGCTGTTAGATTCCTCTTTATCTCCGAATGTCAAAGGAGACATTTTGCAGTCGAGTGTTTTGTTTTCTTTTAATATTATCACTTGTTGCATACCTTCTTTTTTATCTAGGGTTAATCTTCCAAAGATACCCAGGGCTGCATTGGGGTGCAGCTAGGTATTATAACGGATTAGATTTTTGAAGTTATATAACAGCCTTAGTGATTGACAAGAGGTCATCGGGATCTCCAGAGAAGCACACCAAAGCCTACGCTACGGCTCCTTGCGAGGCAACTGTGTTGTATCAGCTCTTCCCCTCGCGACAACGACGGTCACCCAACGTTGTCAACCTCTCTCGGGGCTCGCTTGGGTGGATGGTCAGACCTTCGACCATCCCGAGCCTAAAGGTCCCCCCTTTCAGTAGCCTTTTACTACAAGCAGGAGGTACCGTTTTCCGTATTCTGTTACACCAGCACCAGGGCTAACTTGTTACATACCTAATGTGATTCTTTGTAAAGCAGTCATATTTTGTTACAAAAAAAGGTAAAAAGTAGAGTAAACCAATTAATCCAGTATAAAATTTAGGCAAAGTCATTTTTGTGATAGATATTGTTTGTGTTAGTCAACTCATAAGACAGAATTTCATTCATAAAAATTTTAAGCGATGCTACATATACTTATATCTGTTTATACTTCACATACATTGTATGATACGCAGATAAAATTCTATAAAGCATTGTTATAGTCTATTATAAAGGCGTGAAATAAGATAAAGAGTCACTGACACACTATGCACTCTGTCGATATCAAGTGTACCTACAATAAGTATTTAAAGTGCATATCTACATTTGCAACACGTGTTATTGCGATTGTGCTTCACCGTTCTGTTACTATATAATATGTTTTATAGATAAATTTATATATGTTTAAGTAAACATCGACTGGAACAATTAGTATATTGAACTGTCGTTTTGTTGTGAACCGCAAATATACATTTACTACAAGGCCTTTAACGTCGACGATCTTTAGGTTTTGCAAACGACCGCAGTTATTGCTTTATGGCCAAACTATTAACTCTACACATATGCCTTGCAAAGCTGTGCAAGAAGCGAATAAAAACAGAGTCCACGCTCGTGCCAGTTCACGCCACTAAAGGCTCGCACACACTTGAGAAAAATAAAAGTAGTAGTGGTAAATGAAAAGGTAAATTTTTCATGCAATGTTCAATCATCTTGAGTGCATGTGGCAGCATTATGCACTAGGCTCGTGGAACAAGCAGATAAGCAGTTAATACGCATGTGCACATAATATTATGATTTACGATCCACGTGCGCAGTTCACTGTGTCGTACAATGTCAAGGCACAGCGGCCGGTTATGCAACACCATTGTAAAATTGACATAAATGTGTTTATTGCTCTGTCACAACTCGCGACCGCAAGCGCACTATTGGCTGCGATTCTCGACAGGTATGACGTTGCTCATCTCGATTCAAATTACTCGTGTTTGTTGCCTTATAAAAATGTAGTCACTTATCACCTGCAAACCGGGCTCATTTAATCTGTTGCTAACTAGCAACTAATTTGCTCAGCTATGACATTTGAAAATGCCTTTTTATTTTTATTACAATCGATTAGCAAGTGTGGGGTTAACCACAAGCATAAAGTGACACAGAGCCTATCATACAATAAAATACGGATCCAATTTTGAACACGTATCGCGGTTATTGCTTTTAAAGGAACCAGTTGACTATTCCGTCGTTGGATGACCCCAAAACGGTATTTATAAGCACATATGTATGAATATGTAATAGTTCTAAATAAGTAACAGGTTGAGTCTTATAAAGTAGAATAAAAGGCTGATTTTAACACTCCCACGCACGTGCACTCTCGTGCGCATAGACAGTTGCGCGAAAAACAATTGAATCCTTCGTTTATCTTTGCGATCTATGACGGTGATAATTTCTGATATTATGTTACAGAATGTGGGAGTTAATTAATCAGTCGGGCAATTCTCGTAATTAATTAAAAACGTCATGAGTTTATTGTCAAGTACAATAACGGACAGCATTAAAAAAAATTTGTAAATAATAGGCTTGCGCTTGACCGCCAACTCGCCTGATGTTAAGCGATGATGCGGTCTACGGTGGAGCACGCTTGCCTAGAAAAAACCGATTCACTCGTGATTTGAAGACACCCAGATTGTATCTATCGGGGAACACCCATTCAGGCAGCGCATTCCACAGACTAGCAGTTCCCACAATAAAAGTGGAATCAAAGCGCTTCGTTCGGGTTTTCGGAATACCAACCATAAAGCGGTGTCGATTTTTGTGCCCGCTCTGGCAGTCCGATAGAAAAATGGGCAGGAAGGAATTAGATCATGAAGATCAGATGCACACTCTCCGAAATGTATTAAAGAACACGAGAATTGCAAACAAATGCTTACGATTATTGTTGGTCTAGACGTGAAAATACAGATAAAGAATTAATAGGATAACCGAATTAATATAATAAGACGTTGCATTGTACGTATCTACAGACATAGTTGTTTTAATTCAGTTCTAGTTGAACACAGTTTTAGAAAATAGAGTGGCGTAGTTAACACAATGGTGTCCGTTGTACTTATTCTGGTGTTGGCGCGAGTCACTTGCCCACGCTCTGTTTTAACCTTGTACATGTTGTTGGCGGCCAAACGGTCGCGGTGGGCGGACCGGAGACTTCGCTCTTCTCACTGTTACACAAATTACGTAACACTTTTCTACGATGTACTTGGAAGTGGGACCTACTCGAGATCTACTCTCGTCGTTAATCATTCGTCATGCCATGTATTTGCGCGAACCTTCTAATGATCAATCGATTCACATGACTATGCTTCAATAACGATAACACGTTTTGGTCCGCGTGACGTCTCCTCATTTACATAATTGCAATCCCAAATGTTACTGACCAACCCAAATATCAGGCATGTCATTAACTTTCAGATGTTCGTTCTTTTTGACCTATCGTGAGTTACACGTTCTACAGTATAATAGCCTCTAACAGATTAATGACGTAGTTTTGCCCCATCCTGACGGACGAACGAATATTTATAGAAGACCTTCAAAGCTTGCAATCATGAGTCAGACCGCAAGTTCGACAAAGAACATCATGGAAAGCAATTTACTTCGGTCTTCATTTTATAGATAAATTTTTCAATGACGTCTTAGGAATATGAAAAAATATATATACTGACGCAAATAAATTGATTCAGGTGCAAAGTCCCCTTGATTTGTTGTCGCACATGGAAATAAAGTTTTATACAGCTGTGTAACCAATAGTGAAAATAGGGAATTAAACTGCTGACGACCACTGTTCGTGAAAAATTTAAATCTATGGTATAGTTTTATGTGTGCGTCAGCAAATTTCCCAATTTTTTTGTCTAAATTACACAGTCAATAATTCAACTGTGTTCTGTCGGCAATCTATCATTCACGGATAATTCAAATGAGAGAGAGTAGTTATATATGTCTATTTGTTGATTGCATCGCTTTATCATGCATGCAGCGGTCGCTTACGCGAACGATTTGCCTCTGCTAACCGACTATTATTGGTGCAGCGAAACAATGGCATGCCCAGACGCGGTGTCGCCGAAGAGAATGATCACATCGGCCAAGTTGCCAACTGCTCTAGCACACATTACCCATTTGTGACGCTTCACCGACGACAACGATCTATTTCTATATCCATATTTTTTGTTGCAAAAAAACTACGAGCCTCATTAGCTGCGTGACTTCTAATATTCGCACTTGTATCCATGACGCATTTCTAATTTGGTAATAGAAATTAACTCACGTGTTATGATGTTCTAAGAAACGGGCACTATTAAGTTGAAATTGAAATTCCTGCTATCCGTTATATTAACTACAGTCATATGTATCGGACTAATGAATGATTGCTTAGATTCCCGGACTAACACGTTTTGCGTGATTGATTCGTGTTTTCGCCGGGAAGGCAGAGCCGGCGAGCGTTGGAGTACCGGTGCTGGAGCGACGCCGGCTCCTCGGATTATCGTCCCCGGGGTCGGTGACCCGGCACATGTGATCCATGCGGAACCAGTTCCTGCGCACCACTTACATCAACCGGGCCGCTGTCCGATGCCATCGCTCTACCTGAAAAAAACGAACCTTATTATACTCACGCACACCTGATCGATAACCATCTAGCATTCTTATAAGGCACATCAATTATAGATCGCGTTCGTTAGCAACCGGTGCATAGTGTAGGTATCATATATAGTTATTATGTAGCTGCAAATCTCTTGTTACTGAGCGTAGGTGCCTGACGTCAGCCGGCAGACCTTGGCTGAGGACACAGCTATTAGAGCGAAGCGAGGCCTTGGCAACATTCTGCCTGCATGCGATGCAAATATTTGTATAGCCATTCTGTATCCGGATGCAAATTTTATTTTTAAATGTAGTCGCTTAGCAGCTAGTATATTGACGACAAACATTCAGCTTGCGAAGGTGAAATCAGCACAGACCGTGCGCGTGCACAAACACACGGGTAATTAGTAGAGGCAAGGCATCATTCTGCAGAGTATGTCAGGCGCGATAATAGTTCCCAGGGAGCCCTTTGTTCTGCATAAAAGTGCACTGCTACAACACTGGGCTGTTCGTCGTGATGTGAGCCGCCTACCGCTCGCTCCTAGCTTCATTATTCCATTCCAAGAACGCTCGCCGCTGAACTGTTGCAGCTCGCAGCTATTATTACACCCAGCGATTATATCTCCATTTGATGTCCTCATGCCGATTGAGTTTTATTGCAATTGCAATAGTACCAAGAAATAACGTTGCGGGGCGCTAATCGAGTTCAGATATGAGTACATGTCGACAACTAGTGACAGATGCCAGGTGGACTCAAAACGAATGGAATATGGCAATAGATAAGGCGAATCGTGAGATATGAGCGCTCGTACTATCACGCCTGTTGTCGCTGGCTGCTGATCACAACAAGCCGCGTGCGCACTGCACCGGCAGAACAGAATGCGCTGACCTGACTCGTGCCGGCTTCCACCGTAACATTATTCGTTGCATCACGCTTCTTGCGCACAAATCGCAGATCATTGCGTAACTCGCTTCGCCAACCCCCTCCGGCAATCTCCACTGACCATTACTACGACTAAATAATTGTCCGCCACGGTAACAGCCATGCAAAAAAGGAAGCTATTTTGCTGCCCTGCCCTCCAGGGTAATAAACCGCGTAATTTAAAACTTAAAGTGGTAAGAACGCGGATTTAAAAAAAAACGTCAGTTGCAGGTTGCAGTGTAGCTAGCCTTGTTGTATTAAAATATTACGGAAATGTCAGTGTACGGCCTCTGGCGCGTGGATAAAATCACTACCGCGACGTATTGACGATAGGGGAAAGCGAGATTTGAGCGCATGCCGGTTTTGCACGAGTAACATAAGCGTGGTACCTATAGCGGACACGTGTAACCGTCCTTCTCGTCATATTCACAGTAGGTAAGCTACAGTGAGTGATGCGGCACTCACTAATAAACCTTAGCGGAACAATGCTTCACTGTGATAATAGTTGTCTTTAATGCAACTGAGTAACGAGATAAGCAAGTTCATGCATAATATAGATAAACTATTGTTTGATGAATTTACAAATTGCATAAATCCGAATATGTTGCGATCTAATACCATTAATTTTTAGCAAGCCGACCAGAATTTGTTTAACTTTTACTAAGAGTATATAGGATGTACTTAGAAAGACATATAATCCTGAATGACACCTACACATAAAATATTACGCCTTGAGGCTTAAATTATTTGTCTGACAACTTTTACCCGCAAAGGACACGGCGTTAACTGAAAAATAAAAATATGTACATATTATTATGTTATTTAGGCTTATTATTTCAATACTTACCTAGTTACCTTGAATCTAATACAAATACAAAAATAAAGCCTCTTATCGGAACAATTTTATAGTCTAATCAATTTGTTTTAATGGAACATCTAATCGAGTATAAAATGAAACGAATTACTCTAATATTATAACAATAGCTCCTAGGCTTCCTAGAGTCCGAGATTCAACAGCCAAATAAGAGTTGTCATAATTAATCGATCGTTAGAACGGGTTTAACAATAAGATTATTATCATTCCATCTATAAACAAAGATTGTTTGAACAGACCACGTCAACTACTTACTGCTTCGGCCCTTTATCGCAAAAGAGCTGATATGTAGTATTTTTGAGTTTAAAATTAATATTATATCATTTTCATTCATTCTGCTAGTTTCTTCAAATCTCAGATCAGACAAACAAGGGTAAAGTTGCGTGGTGGGTGTGAACGCATTAGGCCTAAATTAGGCTTGATACGTTAATCGAACTTACCCTGCAGACGACCTTGCCGTCGACGTCATTTGCATGTGGACTATTAGTTAGTTCATTAGTGTTGTTGCAAGTTTCTTAGTGTGCGTGAAAAAATTGTTAGTGTGTCGTTTTTAAAGTTTTTACGTGAACCTGTTTAGTATAGTGAAAATAGTGGGTGAAACACCAAGACATTTGAACACAATCGATAATTGTACTAAGGCATATCTCCCTTGTTTCTCTGATCTGAGGTTCAAATCATCTTGATGACACGCAGCACTGTAGCTCATACATACCATTTTATATGACGCTTGAAAACGGTTATAGAAAGTTTGTTAAGTTTTAAAAAAATCTGCCAGCTCAAGTTATGATTTTCCGCGATCGTAGCACCATTCGTAGCAGTCGTAGCGCGGCGTAGCAAGAAATTTTTGCACATATTTAGGCAATTTCTAATCTAAATAGCCAACCCCAGGATCTGTTAGAAGATCGGTTAGATTCTCTCCAAATAATCAATCAATAAACCGCTAGGGCTCCAGGGCACACCCCTGGTGCCGGGGTGCCTGGGCTAGTCTGATTCCCACTCCCGGCGACGGCCCAAGCCGAGGTTCGTACCTTCGAGGTGCCCTTGTGCTAGTCGCCCAAAACTTAAATCACCAAGTTATGCCGAACGCACTCTGCGCTCGCAAACCAGAGGCCAAACGGCCAACAGTACAAGTCAATAAAAAAAAAACTTACCAGCCAAGCGCTGATTTTTTTACCAGTAAGTACATAAACTGGGTGTGCGGCGAGTGTGGCTGGTTGTTTTCACGTTGGTGTCTAATTGTGCGTTTGTGAGCTAATACCTCCAGTCAGATATCGTCGTGCCACAAGTACACATCATTATCGTTTCGTGTGACTATTTTTATAGTTTACGATGAGTAAATCTTAGAAATAAATGTATGTGTTACATTATACAATATAATATTTTTTACTGAAACTTCCAAATTAAAACTTTACATAGTAAATTATTGTTACTTTGCCAGCCCTAGCGCTAAGGTTGCACGTAGGTCATAGCGCGGCTTTCTGTACCTTATTATTTTGTTGTCAAAAAAGTGACTGCATAGTGACACATAATTAAATATCACTTTATTATACACCTACAAAATACAAAGTAACTTAAAATTAATACAAAAACCGGGGCCTTATCGCCATAAGCGATTTCTTTCAGGCAACCATTGGATAGATATTACTGAAAAAGGAGTAGGTAAGGTAATACCCCTAACTTTTTATTCACATTTTTTTGTAATAGGTACACACACCTATATGAGATATTTTAAATTTAGTTCTCCTATTTTGCCATTACTCGACATGTGAATTTGGTCATCAAAATAAGTATACACATAAAGGGTCTTAGTTCAATGCCGCTGTCTGTACGTACGAGGGACACGAAGGCCACATTATCGCTCGCCTCTGATAAAGTACGCAAGCGTTATCTGTACGGCAGCGGAGACTTCCGCGTGCTCACGGCCGTTGTAATTACGGCGGTACTTGCTTTCGCGTCACTCATCAATGAGAATAGCCTCGACATCACAAACTTTACAATAATTTGCAAAAAAAACGTGTAAACATTTTTTTGCTGGCTTGGAGGTATCGTCGTTGTCATTTTCTAGTTATTCAATTTATATAATACTAGCGGTCCGCCCCAGCTTCGCACGGGTATAGATTATAGCCTATGTCACCCGGGGATAGTGTAGCTTCCCAACAGTGAAAGAATTTTTCAAATCGGTTCAGTAGTTTTGGAGCCTATTGAAAGCAAACAAACAAACAAATCTTTCTTCTTTATAATATTAGTATATAGATACAAGCAAACCGAACTGATGTTGTCCTGTCCAATTTTAATTAAAAAAATGCAACGGCCATGCCTCATGAGTTCACACAAAAATCCCATAGAAAAAAAGCACTTAATATTTTTCCCGAAATAACATTCAAAAAAAAAAATCGAATCGAAAATTTTCTTAAACCTATTCTTATTTAGTGTCATCTTTGAAAATGTGTAAAAGAGATTGCTCTGGCTTGTGAGCTCGGCTTTAATGCAATAATTATTATTTTAATGAAATCGAAATGTTTTAATCAAATTCCATTGTAAGCTTTTGTTGATAATATTTACAAGGGTAAGTAAACATCGGATCAAGATATTTTTCACATCGTCGGTTCTCGACACTCATAAAATGCATTTAAGTCACAATAATAATATTGTCGATTCAAAAACGTACAAATTGAACACGATTTGCTTCATGTATCTTAAAACTAATAATATGTAGTGACTAAAGAAAAATATTTATTTCTGACAGAAACAAAAGATACAAAGACATTATGAGACTTTTAAGACATTATTAAAAGTATTGCTAAGAGAAATATTGCAAAATCATGCTCTATCTATGAACAAAATATCTAAGTGATAGCAGTAGCTCGTCGATAAGAAGTAGTTCTATTCGACAACGCCATAGAGTCACGTCACCGCTCACGTGAGTTAGGAAATACTACGCGTGACCAACGTGATCGAACCTACAAGTAAACGACAACAAATCGTTTACCCAACCTTTGTGGACTTCGTAAATGTATTAAACCTATCTGCTAACAAAAACTTGTTCACCGATTCGTTCTAAGCCCCGTTAGATTGTAAGTTATAAAAAAAATGCGTATGCTCGCTAGCTCAAGGTTTGCAGTATTAGGTATATGATAGCGGTAAGTTTCAACACAAACACAAATAATGACTCGACCTTCGCTGGTCTATTTTGAAACGCGGAAGGCAGTAGAAGCGCGGATCGCTCCTCGCTCGGCACGCAGCGACTGTGACTCGCTAAACAGTTATATTAGCCATACTAAACGTACTAGCTGTTACCTAAACTGGCGGCGAGAAACTGTAACCAGCCAACTAACAGCTACGGTCCCCTGTCGATTACACATTATGATGTGACCTCCATTCCCTCATGTCAACTCCGAAGCCATGGAATTAACGAAACGAATATAAAACGGCTAATAATATCCTAGAGCCGGATGATGACCGGTTGGTTAGTCTAAAATATCGTCCTACCTTGTAGTGGATTTAATGGTTGTCATTTTACTACGACTCTAATTAAATTTGCATTCGTTTGCATAGTATTAGTGTCGTGAGCCGCAGGATGCTTGGATTGTTACCGGTCCGTGCTAATTTATGAGTGTGGGTATCCGGTGGCCGGTTTCCTATCGACCCCTCAACCCTGTGTCCAACACGCGCGGTCCTTGGGTATGCCAGTTCCCGGTATGTAGGTACGCCGGTTCCGCTGCGCCCGCGCCGCTATGGTCGCCGCGCCCTCAACACGCGTGCCCTTTGTCCACCAATTGCGCTTCAATTTACCAGTTACGCAATCACGCAATCACTGTGACATAACGACCCGCAACGAGGCGGTTAATACTTGAAATAGGTACTTAAAATAATCAAATTATCACTGTTTTTAAGATTATTTGCTTCTACGTCACATCATTCAAATGCGCAGAATTTCCACGAACGCTTCCGTGAACAAGTATGTAATTATGGTGTACGCACTTATTATGTTTACTACTATAAAGTGGTGTAGATTCTAATAGATATCATTATCTAACTAAAATAAATTTGACAGATCTAAAGTGGTTGCCATTCTTCTCTCACATAATGAAATGAAAAGAGATGCAGATAATTTTAGTTCTGTCACGGTTTAGTTTAGTGAAAGGTATGACGGAATCGAGACCAATATTATACCTCATATCTTTTTATCATTATGTTGACGCCACATCGTAACTGAAAACCTGACAGTGAATTGAAAAAATGGAGCGGGTCGAGTCTCGGAGAGTGATTACGGTATCAAAGTGGGTCGCGAATGTAGGCCGAACTACGCCAAACGAACACTTGATACGGTCAATTGCTCAAATATTTGACGTCGTGTCGTATTTTGTTTAACTTTACATGTTTCCGGGATAGTAAATATGTCAGGATCGAGACTGCGGTGAACATAAATCCCCATGGATTAGAGAAGAACACGGTACATTTTATTTTTACGAGGTAGAGCTTTAGTAGAGCAGGAAGTTGCGCAAGCGACCCAAGAGCAATTTGTCAATGTTATTACCTATTAGCTCGCCACTTTTGCCTGATTCCGTACACTAGGAACAGTTAATACAGTATTGCAGCTTTGTTTAACTTTTGACCCGTAAATAAACCTATGCACATCATATTTATTTATTGCTTTATCGGTTAAAGGATCATCGCTTACAACAAATTTTTCGCCCAGAACTGAGACTTCACATCTATTCGACCGATTTTGCTCATGTTTGAATTCAAAAATTGTTTTATGCCTATAAAATTACATGAAGATCGTCATCGTCGAACAAATATACCAGAATACATTGAAACTCCGACTTATCCCATTAGAATTTGAGACCGCTCTTCGCTTGGTCAATAATTAAATTGAAAATAAGTTGAGATGATTTCCATATTCGAAAGGTGATTTTCAGGAAAAGACAGTGGGTATATAGACACCGCTTTGTTCCCTCATTAAAAAGTTTGCGTTGATTGCAAGTTGTTTGTAAGTGCCCGGAGCGGTTGGCCGGCAGTCCAGCTAACGTGTTCAATAAATTATTGATCGAGCAAGTAACTGGAACGGCTAGTAGCTTATTTAACGTACCCACTCGGTAGGATTCAGTTGTGCAATAATGAAAATAGGTTATAGCCACTTGTGCACTTGTAACCATCTGCGGTCGGCCTACTTACATTCGTTCGTTTCAAGCTGGAAACATTTAGTAATTAATGTACAGTATTTGGCACTGGTTTGTAGAGTTTCTATTCTAGTCGATAGAGTCTATTTGTAGAGGACGCGACTGCCGTTATTTATCCAGTGAATTGAAACCGGTACTTTAGCATACCTGTCGAACTACACACTGGTATGAAGAAGCAATCTCATTCGCAATATCCGGGCAAATAACTTATCATACTCGTACCATGAACGTTGTACAAGTAAATTTTTCAAAACGCTTGATAGTGTTCTCATCCACGATGCATAGAGAATACAAAATGGTTCATTTTGCTAGAGAACCGCACGAGCTTCACAGTTGTTGTCGCTCCATCTCTCTCTACAGGTCATCGTCCTCATACCATTAGACTCCCTCGTTCTAATAACCCTGTACATATCGGCAGGTTACATTATCTAATGTGCGAAATTTAATGATCAAGTAATAATCGAATTTCTAACCGGCTTTTAAAGAAAAGTAGGCGAAATAAACGCGATGCCGCCATAAAGTTCACGAACCCCTATCCTGGCGGCCTTGGAGCGGTCAAAAACTCCGCCCGGCAAGACATTGACCAGCTTGGGACGGTAGGAAGGTACCAGATGCGGTTACGGTCATTATGAGTGTGTAACCACATTGGGCAATTATTTCTACTGCTTTGAACGATTAAATATGAACAAAGGAAGCTATAGTTACCGTTTTGCGTGACACACGACACACTTCGGCAATGGCAATTTTTATCTTTCGTAATTTTTTTCTGTTGCTTCATTTTATATGTATACCATATACAAATGGGCAACATCACTTGCAATCCCATGAAGCTAATCGTTTTATAATAGAACCCTAATAAAACGAAGAAAATGAGCAAATTCAGTATTGGCTTCTAAAAGCGAATTTATTCCAGGTATGTGAGCATCAAACAATTGCAGCGATTATTGAGAGTAAAACAAAATTAAAATCGATCTCCGAGCGGCGGGTTTTCCTAATATAAGTGGCTAAGTGCACGTCTCGCGTCGTCGTAGTCGTATAGTATAGATAGATGAAGGCAATGCGTTTTTTTAACCGGCATTGGCAGGGCAATGACACCGCGGCCGGTTCACTGCCCGTTCTTGACAGTTCAACTGTTTACACTTATGCTTTAAATGTAGTGGATCATTTGCTATACACTTCAGATCGCTCCAAATTAGGGCTCTGTACCTGGACGCAGATGCACGCTTATGGCACCGTCGAGGGAGTCATTGAGAGGAGGATTTACCGTTAATCTGGGGACAATAACATCGCAGGAATGAGTGAGCATTTGGTTGCTCTAGCTAGGTGTTCGTTATCTGTCCCATTAACATAGCACAAGTAATGAACATAGAAAGTGTGACGGTTGTTTCTGTTTTCATTTGTTTTATGACGTCTGAGGCGACACAGACATGGAGGGCTTATATATATTAGTATGCTGTTTGGTATCACCGACTGGAACAATGGCAGTGACAAATTCATCAGACGCGATAATGAGTAGTCCCGCGGGTTCAACAAACTCGCCATTTCGCGAAATAATGTTTATTGCTTTGCGATGTCAGAAACTGTAACGTCGAATTCTTCGAGTGTCTCGTATAATACGATTTAAATTGTCTTTTGCATGCGTTGATGTTTTGCCAAATCTATAAGTGATGTCATTGGATATTTTATTATTTTTGTTTAAACTCTACAATTTTCACTCTAGTCAATTATTTCTTAAATCTTAAAAATACATGATCGTTGGGATTTGCTTGGGTGGCATACGTATTTAGACATTAGAGTGAGACGTCTGGATCCAGTCAGTTCATCCCATCGCGTAGAAAGAAAAAGTGAAATTGTAACAAGTTGAAACCTGTTGGGGTCGGTGACCAAGAGAGCCGACGGCGGCGCCCTGGCCGGCTCCAGCGGCCGGTGACTGCCTTCGCGACTGATTACTCATCTAACCACCTTCGGAAGATCCTCGCCGTGTGCTGAGGCACTTGATTACATTTAACTTGCTGACTCACAATAATGGAACTCGCTTTGTGACTGTCATTGCGCATCCAAGTAACCAGGTTTTAATTTAGGGTAGGCAAAAAATATAAATCTAGGGTATGTACCGAAAATTTCTTTAGCTAAACAATAATCATAAAAACGCCTAAATCTC
Organism: Agriopis marginaria; assembly: GCA_932305915.1. Taxonomy (NCBI): domain Eukaryota; kingdom Metazoa; phylum Arthropoda; class Insecta; order Lepidoptera; family Geometridae; genus Agriopis; species Agriopis marginaria. Next base: position 11,683,330 of record OW029918.1, read on the forward strand.
AACATTGAAACTTTCTTTTGAAACTAGCTCATGAATCTGGCAAATTCTTGTCTAAATTTCAGTTTTAAATAAGTTTTTTTGCTTGTTTTTCCTTTTTTCTATGCACAGATGCACACTGATCATGCATACAAGCCAACAAGCCGGCTCTCTGTCGTTGTTAATACACTAAACAAGTACCGTAACTAAATTTGGTGCAATTAATGTAATCATTGAAGCCTGCTTTTTGGGAATTCCCAAACGCATGAACGCATGAATGTGTTGTAGAAACAACACATTCATGCGTTAATCTCTATGAATACAAAGAATATGAATGGAAGAAAGTAAAACCATCCTATGAGTATGAAGTGAAGTGAATTTGAAAAAATCGGTCACCGCAGAGGTCATGCCCGTGTCAACCCGGCCAGGCACCAAATTTAGGCACCAGGCAGGGTGGGGCAAGTGCCCCACTCTGCCCCAACGTGCGTACGCCCATGGCTGTATCTACAATTTAAGCGTCATTGATAACCATAAGGACTGATCCTTTTAATATGACAGTAATTGGCTCACTTATTTTCTAGTAACTGACGCACTTCGAACATTTCAGTAGAGCTAATAAGACTGACTTATGTCCCCTTTGACTCGGTCACAAGGTGGTCGTTCACAAGTTACGTTCATTTGTCCAGTTGCTTTACCTAATTAAATTTAAACTTACAAATAATTCTTGTTATGGCAAGTCTATAATAGACTCTTTGTTTTCATATTTAAGTTCTTCCTGGTTAATCAATCATCAGACCTAGCACTGCCTATAATTCGTATTCTTTGCAAACTCAGTGGGTTTTAATTGTTTATTTGTTATGGTTGAGAATGTGATTCAAGAACCAAACTTCTATTTTCATTTAACTTTTTATGAGGGGGCAATCTTCGAAGATTCTGATAATCTCGATCGTATCGCGGCGAACAATAGCGAACACAGCTCGCTTCTTACAATAAGATGAGGCGAACGAACGCTACGTAGTTTCTTGCCACCACCCACCGGGTATTTTCATGTGTCCACATTGTGTCTGTTTGTGTGTGGCGACGCCGAACGGCGGTTGAGTGAAAAACGTCAAGTGATGAGGGTGAGCGTAGCAGAGACGCGGGGCTGCCGGGGGAATGTTTGGTTGGGCCCGAGTTCAATGCATCCCACGCGTCCACCTGTAGGATACAACGCACTATGCATTTGTCGTCCTTACCTACTTCTTACTTCTATCTTGATTGAACGTGTCGTGAATCTTAATATCATAAACATGGTTGAGAATTTACCTTAGAATGGTGACGAGCGGTTAGCGTTCAAATTCATCGTCGATCACAGGAGGTTGACTCTGTGGTGTCTTACGAACTTCGCGGCTTTAGGGGTAGGAGTATCAAAGTTCAGTGACCTACAAAGTCCCCTGGCTTCATGGGGTGCACGCCGCATGGCGCATTTGCGCCCTCTCGCTCGGTGCATCGTGCCATCTCATCTAATTTCTTTGTGTAGCGAGATTCGTGGAAGGCGATACATCTCGGATTTCAAGTTTTTAGTGACCTCATGTAAAGCTCGAACAAAGACAGCAATTAAATTAATTTGAAAGACGCTTGAGGTGCCTATAATTAATTTAATTACGATTCAGAAGGATTTAGGTATTCGCTCAGATTGAGAAAAATATATTTTAATATGTGATTGTTTTGGATTGCCATCTTAAAAAACTTAAACTTTTTTATTGCGGAAACATACATCTTTTTGGCTCGTTCCGTTGTTCCGGAAGGCGAATGTAAAACGTCGGCGTCGCTTCCATTAGAGCTGCTTTGTTTGTAAACACACTGGTTTACAAAGAGTGTTTTCAAACTCTCCTATTGCTAAGCTGACGCTGCCACGTGATTGCTACGACAATATTTATCCAAACCAAATCTAGATCACGTGAATAAATATCTACCTGTCTTAAATTTGTTCTATTTCTTTTACCATTGTGCTTTGATTTTGTGCCAATACAGTCTTCTTCACCTAGGGCGAATTCTGGAGCACCAACGACGCCAACAGCCACTAGCGCTGTTGGCGTCGTTGGTGCTGTAGGCCACGTAGAAAATAAATCTTTGCTCCATATTGGTTCTCAATAGTGCAGTTGGCATTATTGACGTGGAATTGGAACGTGCCCTAAGTATTAGGTACCGGTACCGTTTCTTTCTACCTTTGTGGTTTTTGTCCACGGCCCACGCAGCTTTACTCTATCCATGCTTTATATCGTATGGACTATAACATTCTCTCCCATTATTAACTCGACCAACTTGTTGCTGCTAATGAAATATGATAGATATCCAACTTACGTTCATTATATATAAATGTTGTAGGTACCTGCTTACAAAAACAGAACGAACAAGACATACAATGCACAATTTTGTTAGTGTTACAGTTTCTGACAAAGCTTTACAAAATGGGAGCTTTATTAACAAAGAGAATTCAAATGGCGTCGCTCAGCTTCTTGTGCGTTGGCCTACTTTATGTTAATCGTAATCTAGCATCGCGTAAAAGTACCGGCCGGCACCACGCACTGACACCGACCCAACATCTTGGTGAGCGTGGCTTCCTCCTTCTTTTAGAGCGGTAGAAGGAGATGACAGGAAAACAACTTATCTCGCTGCCTGTGTGTGAGTGCGCGCCTCGTGTGTGCGTGGAAGGTCACGCGGGCGAAACCGACATATCATGTGCGCTCATGGGCAAAAGAGAGACGCAATGAAAACAAATCAATATCATCTTGCCTCGTTTCGCGGTAGAGCGAGATAGCGCAACAACAAACCGACATTTTGTGCTGGTTGGTTTTATAGCCGGCTGCTTCTGGTTTGACTTTGAACTCTATGCCATTTTGCTTCTATACAGTTTTGTTCGACGGGCTCGTTGTTTACAGATTATGCCAAGAGCGGGTTTTTATATATTATTTTCTCCATAAAGTGGCCATAATAATTTTCAGCAATATTTCCAATTTCAATCTAAATGGTCACATGTTGCTTAATATTCTGAAACCAAAGTTTCTTGATGTCGATACTGTTGTACAATTTTCTAAACAAAAGCAGTTTTTGACATCATTATTATTGTTAACCTATTCTCACATATTGGAATGAAAAGAAAAGATGCAGAAGATTTTAGTCCTATCAGATTGACCTAAGATAATAATGATGGTAATACCGATAGATTTAAAAACAACGACGTCATCGTCGCTATCTGCGTAAACACGAATGATAACTCCGGCTACCGGCACACTAATTGAAAACGAAATTTCAGCGTGACAAATTATACATTTGCTGTGTCCACCCTTCCTTTTCCGTAACAATTTCCGCGTGTCAAAAGTCCCCCCCCCCCTGGCAACGCGCGTTCGCACCCAGTTCCACCCTACCCTGAACTTAAACTATGGAAAAAAGCCTGCCCACATAAATAGTATTGTTATCTCTGAAATAACAATATTTAGTTGGATGGAAAAGAGTTACTTCTTAATATATCTACCTACTTAGGTTTGCTTCAATTAATAGCTAAAATTTTCTCTGTAATTTAAATTCAAAATTCCAAAAGAATTTATTGCGGATAACTAAATTCATTGTATTACTACAAAAATAAAATTATTGTTAAATACTGGCACTATAATTAAGTAAGTACTTAATTATTACATACTTTCTGGACCTTTAGCGAAGAAAAACATTGACTGAGTTAAGCTACACGTACAGGGTTACCATAATAAAATTAGAAAGTCCTGACATAGAGCCGGACATTTCAATATCCTAAAAAATCCAGAGAAATTACAAAGCCGGACAAAGTTCTAAAATTTCGGACAGGTCCGGACGGATGGTAACCGTACACACGTACGTTACATATATTAGTAAAAGGTATACGTTCTTTTTTGTGTCATTGGTAATACCAAACTCAAATCCTTCCAAGTTCATCTTAAATTTAATAAAAGAAATATCAGCATGTCTGTGAAATTTTTAGCAACACATTAAAGATTGAAATGCAATATAACCACTTGAGGAAGACTGATAAAAATCTTCAAATTGGACCTACTTGTGATATACTTTACTTTAATAGGTAATTGTGAAAGATGATTAATAATAGTCTCAAGTCTAATGCACTGAGCATTAGTAGGTATTCTGTGTATTCCCGAATGCACAAACAACCGTGTGCATAACTGCACTGCATTGCACACATGCGCACCACCCGGCACGTGTAAGACGTATACACGGCACTAACACAAGCAAACGAAGGCCTATTCTGAACGGTGGCGCGCGATAGTCATATCGTTTCGATCTCGAAATGGTACACTCTCCATTCGGTTTAATGTTACATCTAATATCATAACAATTTACTCCCGATTATGCATTAAAACGAAATTATCATTAAGATGATGAATAAAAAAAATAAAAAATAATGTTCTACCATTAAGATTACTTGAGATAAGTTCGGCTCGAAGGACCAAAATCCCTTATTATGACATTAATAGTTATTCCCCTTTCATTATTTTGCACGTGTACATTACAGTTATTATTTACATTACAACCAATCTCAGGCTTCAAATTCTGAAAATTAAACCATTTTTGCAAAATAAACATACCCTAATATCGCGGATAGTGATTATTTATTAACCCTGAGTATTCCGCATAGATAGGTACATTGATAAACTTTATTGGAAGCGGAAACTAGGTCAGCAGTGCAGTGAAGGGAGAGCCCCTCCGCTCTGGTAGCGGCGCGCGCCTCGCTCCCTACTCACTTTACAAGGGAAGGTTATCTACTAGCTATTAATAAAACGGTATTTATCTATCTCACCTACACACGTCCCTGTAGTCACTAATTTTACTAAACCAAATAAAGACAATGGTTCCTCCAAAACTGCTGAAGGTATTTTCGAGTTTCTTGGAGACTAATTTTCTTCCCTCAGTCTTTTACTCAAAGCAAGCTAATATGGACGTATATTCTCTCCATAAAATTCTATATCAAAATATTCTCCTGTCTTTTTCATTAAAAACCTTGCCCTTTTCCACTTGGCCACGAGCGAAACAGCGCTATAAGCGACATTGCCGCAGTATCGATCCATATTCCAGCTAAGATTGAAGGACACTGGAAACGAAAATGGACAGCCATATAAGTTTGCGCGAAGTGTAGCAATTTACCTAGTTTGATTGAATTGAAACTTTGAAACAATGTAGGTTCGTTTAAGCTGACGTTGGGCTTAAAAGTACTCAATTAATATACATAAAATTAGTTTTGTTTCATTATAAAATTATTTGACCTATAAAGACGGAAGTGATGGTTTTCGTAAGGGAAAAAAGTATGGTGAATTGCAAATTTCTGATTAAAGAAGACAGAAAGAGTGAAACAAGTAAAAGAGGTTGTGTACTTGGGTTCCAAGTTTACTAGAGATGGAAAATTTGATGCTGATATTGAGAGAAAAGAGTTTGGCAGGAAATCAAGTGTATGGGGAACCCTGCATAACTTTATGAACAGCCAGAATGTGTCTAAAAAGGCACGACTGACTGTACATAGAGGAGTACTGGTCCCTACCCTATACTTATGTATGTTAGTGAATGTTGGATTTGGCAGAAGAAGCATGAAAGTGAGATTAATGCTGTGGAAATGAGAGGTTTGAGAAGTATAGCTGAAGTGAGTTTGATGGACAAAGTAAGGAACAGCGTGATAAGGTAACGTTGCGGTGTGGTATAAGATGTTGTGTTAAAAATAGAAAAGGGGATGCTTAGATGGTTCGGACATATAGATATAGGAGGGATGAAATAAGATTGACGAAAGAAATTTATGTGGCGAACGTGAATGGGCAAGCCGGTAAGGGTCGACGCAGGTGAACATATATCTCAACCAAATCGAAGACATTTTAAGAAAAGTCATCGTCAAAAGTACCTTTTACCTGAATTGCTTGTATGAAAACACGCATGAAAGTAGAAGAAGTGAAAGATGTGTGTCAAAATCGTAGCAAATGGAGAGGTGTGGTATCTGCCTACCCCAATGGGAAAGAGGCGTGATTGTATTCATTGTTTGTATGTATTTATAACAATGCAACTTATGCAACACAAAATGAGCTGCTAGACTGTACGTAATTATGTTTTCAGTCTGGAAGAAGGAGGTAAATCAGATTAATAATAATTTGTAGTGGATATTGTCATTTGTCCATTTTACATTATGATTTATCCTGTTTCAAATATAGGCTTAAATCATGAAACATCGAGAACTTTGAAATACGTCATCATTATGGTTAACCACATACTAATTAGTCATAATCATAAACGTTTGCTAAAAACATCGAAATCCCAATTGCAAAATGCTGTCCTAGCTCTGATCAGAATAAGTATCTGCAAATTGCATCCTACCACGCATTAACCTTGTAACCTACTGTACCTACTAGTAATGCCTACGACGGAATCCTTAGTTCTGGTAGTGTTTCTGACATTAGGTAAGAAACTGATGATGTAATCATTTCCTCTAGAGACGGTCTTAGAGAAAGACAAAGCGTGCAACCTTCGCAGACCACCCTTGGCCGTGGTGCTGCGACCTAGTTCGCGGCCTTTATCCCCCCTTCACTGACAGCCCCCCACTACACCTCGTTTTCCCGTGACCTGACCTACTTTGAAATGCACTTGATGAAGTCAAGGCTTCCAGGCAATGGCTAGGCCACCTAAATAACAGTTTTATGTTACCATGACGGCAAATATCAGCAACCGAAAGACGAAATCCTACGAGTTTGCAACCGGTGCATTTCATGCACATTCAATAACTGCTTTATCGACGAAATAATAAGTAATGCCTTTTAAATAACGCCTTATTCAATAAAGAAAATAAACTCACCTACACGTGTGCGGCTTCGAAATAATATGGCATTGGACAGAAGGTCGGTGCAGAATCTTTGGCAAGCGACGCTACCGGAGGCCTCGTACATTTGCTTCGACTCGCCTTGTTCGCGAGTTTTCGAATACAACGCGTCAAACAATGTTCAAAGTAGAATACCTCCTGTAGGATACAGGATAATTTTATGAATATGAAAAGTAGGCCTTGTGCATGTCTCATTTAAGTGTTCTACTACAGAAGTACAGAAGAGCCTTGGAACCTTGTAAATCATCATCATCATTGTCAGGCTATCATGTTCTCCCACTGCTCGGACAGGCTTCTATCAGAGAGAGGGGATGGGCCCTTATCCAGCATGGTGGCCCAGTACCCGATGCTGAATGTCATGTCTTTGAAATTTTAAGGTTCTTGAACATACCGGCTTTCTCAAAATGTTTTCCTTCACCGTTTTTGAGCGATGGCATCGAAACTGCACATACTTTATTTAAGTACTAAATAAGGCATTGGTGCAGGGCTGAGCATCGTAGCGGGTCAGGCCGGGTGCCGTTAAATTGTGAACTGCACATGCTACTTACCGCCCGGCCACCATCGCTCACCCATCCTTGCCCATGCTCAGTTGCTCAAGCCCATCGCAACCTTGTAAATACGATCATCGATTAGCACTGTAAGGTTCTACTCCAAATGTCCATTGTCATGCGTTTTATTTGATTAGTAGAGGATACTCAAAAGTGTCTTTATTTGTTTCAGATCAACAGCGTTGTGTTCGAGTGCACCTGGCGGGGTTGTGGGTACAACACCAACACATGCTCAGCCATCGAAGCACACATCAGAAACACGCATTTAGGGTAAGCGTAATGATAAAAGCATTACTAAAAACAAAATCTAGGCTCATTGGCAATGTGCATAAATCCTGCTTTACTATCTTTTGTTGCAGAGATTTATGACAATAAAATAGATATAACATGCAATGCTACTAGATAGATGAGACAACGGTCACGTGGAATCATGACACGTGTACGTAGATAAATACACGTTACACGTGCCGTATTCCACTAACAGCAATAGGTGCATAAGTAATTGCGCAATGCAAGCCAGCTGGCAAGGTTACAGCCCGCGTGCACTGGAAACTTCTCACTTCCTGGTCGATTAAAGAAAGTTATTGTTTTATACGATGCCTATAATGAGAAGTAGACAATTTTGCCAATTCACGTAATAATATTTAAATCATAGAGGTTGATATAAAAATGATACCACTGAGAACCAATAAAATAAAAAGCGCATCTTGTAAAAACAAAGTATAGAAATTTCGCTCATTAGCATTTTTAAAGATCAGAAAACCCGGAAAATAAAATACCAAAAAACCTTTTCAATCAGATCAAAGACACGCTTTGACATTTAAAATTACGGAGTGGTCAATAAAATTCAGGCGACCTTTAGTAGGTAGTTGGGAGTAGGTATAGTTGGTACAAGAGTAGTTAGAGCTGAAAGGCCGGCCCTTACTGACCCGGAAGCTGGCTTCGCGACAAGGTTGCAGTACGTACCTTAGTACCTATGTGTGGATCGGTCCCGCCCGCGCCCGCGCTCATACAAGGTCGCCTGCCACAGCCCGGTTACGTAACCCTGCCCTGCTGTTCTTATATTATCGATGATGATGCACATCCACTGCAGGGTTACGCGTAAAGGGTGTACTAAGCCGGAAGTCCGTTATACTCATCATTATGAATAACATTTCTATGGGACCAACCCTGAAATGAAATACATTTTGTCGAGTGTCAATGGCCATTTTCTATGAAACAGCTGTTTTTTTTTTGCGATTTTAGGGTTACTAAATGATTATATAGGATACTAAATACTAATGATAATTACTATGGACCGCTTTCGGCGTAGTAACACCCTTTCCGCGTAAGTAGTAACCCAGTATTAATCCTCTTGCGAAGAAGAATAGCAGCATACTTTACGTACCACTTTCCGTACAAAATACGAAGAACTGCAAATACCAAAAGATGATTTGAACTGAGTTAGAAAGAATTTGTAGAGACGATATAGGTACGTTACAACACGGAAACATAAAATTGAATGGTAGTCAATGATAAATTGCTTAACAATAGTTCGGGTTGAAGGGATCGAGAATTCAAGACCATTGACTAAGACCTTCGTGGTTATTATGAGGAATTTTTATTACGACCCGTACCTAGAGCCATTTATCGAACTCTAGTTGAATCTATCGCTAATTGTGATCTCTAAAGAGATCTGTAGATCGACAGGTGAACCAACTCATCGAACTATAGTTTAATCTATCGCTAATTGTGATCTCTAAAGATATCTGTTGATCGACAAGTAGAGCAACACATCGAACTCTAGTTGAATCTATCTCTAATTATGATCTCTAAAGAGATGTGTAGATCGACAAGTAGAGCAACACATCGAACTCTAGTTGAATCTATCGCTAATTGTGATCTCTGAAGACATCTAGAGATCGACAAGTAGAGCAAAACATCGAACTCTAGTTGAATCTATCGCTAATTGTGATCTCTAAAGATATCTGTTGATCGACAAGTAGAGCAACACATCGAACTCTAGTTGAATCTATCTCTAATTATGATCTCTAAAGAGATGTGTAGATCGACAAGTAGAGCAACACATCGAACTCTAGTTGAATCTATCGCTAATTGTGATCTCTGAAGACATCTAGAGATCGACAAGTAGAGCAAAACATCGAACTCTAGTTGAATCTATCGCTAATTGTGATCTCTAATGATATCTGTTGATCGACAAGTAGAGCAACACATCGAACTCTAGTTGAATCTATCGCTAATTGTGATCTCTGAAGACATCTGTAGATCGACAAGTAGAGCAAAACATCGAACTCTAGTTGAATCTATCGCTAATTGTGATCTCTAAAGATATCTGTTGATCGACAAGTAGAGCAACACATCGAACTCTAGTTGAATCTATCGCTAATTGTGATCTCTGAAGACATCTGTAGATCGACAAGTAGAGCAAAACATCGAACTCTAGTTGAATCTATCGCTAATTGTGATCTCTGAAGACATCTGTAGATCGACAAGTAGAGCAAAACATCGAACTCTAGTTGAATCTATCGCTAATTGTGATCTCTAAAGACATCTAGAGATCGACAAGGATTGCGATATGTAAAACGGATTTTTCTTTCCAGGCCAAAGAAAGAGGGTGACAATGACCATGAAGAAGAGTTCTACTATACAGAGCGTGAAATGGTTGCCGCTGCGCCACCACCTACCCTGTCCCACCGAGACATGTGTCGTCCACCTCACGAGGACCCGGAGTACCAGCGCCAGCTCGTTGGATCTTATAGGTAACCAAGACTTCAATTTAAAAAACTACTTCAATATTTGTAAATGCGTAATAAATGACATATTTTTTCAGCTGTTTTGATTTAAAAATCAAACTTTTTTGATGAAACCTATGGGACCTCCTATCTATGGGACCACTCTGAAAGTATATCCTTTCTAATAAAAATAAGCAATTTTTCAAAACGGTTTATAAATGACGGAGTTCAGAAGTAACATGAGGCCCTGTCAGTGTTTTTACGGTAGTACTTATTTGTAAATGCCACTAACGGTCACCCATACTGACACTGACCCGATCGCCCGTTACTTGCGTTACTTGATCTTTAAGGAACACCTAGTCGAGTTACGAGGTGTAAGCATTGAAAAATAATGTGTAATCTTTGTTACTTCCGATAATTTGCACAGCTGTTCATTAGCAGCTACGGGCTAATTGTTCAGGTGATCTGACATGGATATATTTTGAACGTATTTTTGTTGTTTTCAGGCAAGGACTGCTTTCGACCATGCAAAATGGGACTGCGAGGCCTATAAGCATTCCCGTAACGCATTCCTGGTCTAACTCACACTCACCGGTAAGTATCTAAAAGTATAATAATATCATAAAAGTCGTGGAGTACCTATCTTCGACAATATTACTTAAGCGAGCTGGCATGTCAAAAAAGTACCTACAGTTGAGGATTTTTTCAAAAGTGATGCTAAAATTTCGTTTTGTTTTTCAGAAACACATGCGGCTGTCTGCAGCGAGCGGCTCTCCCAGCAGTCCAGGGCGGCGGCCGCGCTCTGACAACAAGAAGTGCCGCAAGGTGTACGGTATGGACCAACGTGATCTCTGGTGTACTCAATGCAAGTGGAAGAAGGCGTGCACGCGCTTCGGCGACTAGCGCCCGCGCAGGACGCTCCCCAGCGCGCGGGCGGTGCATCTCAAGTAAAACATCGTAATACACTTACGAGAACTGATCAACTGACAGACACTAAAAGCAACATTCGCAGTGAACGAGCGAGACTATTCAGAGTGCGGGTCGATTCGTGCGTGATTAGCGTAGATTTAGCTAAGAGAGTATATTATGAATGGAAATTTTATCTAATTTAAGAAAAGATGGAATATATAGAAATATAACTTCGAAGGAGACATATTTTTGCTCTTAAAATGTGGCTGGTATTTTGACTACATGAATAGACATTGCCCACGTATTTTTGTAGCGCAGTAGATTCGCCTTTACCTACTGTGACGATGAAAACGGAGTAGCGACATGTCAGTCGGAGACTGTGAATATTAGCTGTAAGTTGACTAGATGTAAGATAGACTGACATATACAGTGTGAAACCATTGGTTTGTGCTACCGATGTCCACGGCGTGATCATTTATATCGTTTCAGAAGTATATAATCCAAAATCAAATGCTTCCACGGTACTAAATTTGTTATCAGAAAGTGCACAACCGAATCTTGGAACGTGTGTTAGTAACTGCCAACTGTTTCTAAGCACTGTACAATTAAACTTTCTGAATAACGACTCAAATGAAATTAGTTATTCCGTCCACATTTTCGAATGTGCAATTGATGATCACTGAGTATCGCGAATTAATGATTTCGCACTGTTGCAAAACGCGTATATACGTACGCTACGAACTGCGTACTTTGATAGTTACGACTGGTTATACAAAATATAATTGACGTATAAATATGACTCCAGTTAAGAATACTTCAGTGATATTAATCACTAAAATTATATTTGCGTATCGACTGAATAAATAGATAATAAAAGAAAACCACGTAATATATGGAATTAGACTCGTAAGCTATCTCAGATTCGACTAAAAGACTATTAAAACATGTTTAGATTTAAAAATTTACTAACATATCGGCGTCGTATACAAAATGTGAAGCCACTAGAACAAGGTGACAATACTCAAGAGTCGGCGGAAGACGGCAGCGGGCGGCCGCTGGAGGCACCGCCACCTGGGACTGGCTATGACGATGGAGGGAAGGTAATCTGCACGAGGCTCTGGTAGACCAACAGCTGTCAAGGGATCCGCCTCTACCGGGATCATACTTACTGATGCGTCTCATCTTGTATCGGAGGGAGTCATAATAGTAGTGTTCTGTCGCTTTACGCTACTGTAATTAAACCTTAATGACTAACTAAAGCTTATATAGCTAAAAAAAACTTCAAATATCCACATATACGTTGGACGGTACGAGCGTCCAAGGAGACCTTCGTAAATAGAGATTCCTTCCGGGATGGAATGGAACAGTGATAGAGGCATTATGAGGCAAGGAGGAAAACAAGTGAAGGCGATTGCGAGCTGCAATATTAATTATAAGACTAAGTATTATTGATTGAAATGTAAATACGATATCTTTTATTACATAATTATAGTAAATTATATGAAGTTTATTCTATACTTATATCGTAGGTATCTGTCTATTGATTCAGAGCAATGATTGAATGTGTACATATTTTTATTGATTAAGTGAAATGTTATACTGTACTTTTTATTGTTACTTAATGATCGTTAAAAATCAAAAGAAGTTTTTATACGGTACCTAACGTAATGAATATAAATCGTAAACGATATTTTTGATTCACAATATTTATAAAATTTTTGGATTCTGAAAATACATCACAGCGCGGCCATCAATTTAAGTTAAAAGAAAGTAATATGCTGAAGCTGGACGAAGTAACCTTATAACTCTACGAAATTTGATAAAATGGGTTAAGGTACATTATTTATTAATCAAGTCGTGCCAACTGTATAATATGATTTTGATCTCTGCAACGATGCTAATGAGGATGTGCGATCACTTTTGGTGCCTGGCTAACGACCATTTTCTACTGATTTTAGCCAGAAACGTGCCTGTTCAGTTTAAAAAAAACTTATATATTTATTATACCATAAAATAGAGAAATTAATATTAGAATATCATCATTACTTTATCGCAAAATCTTTAATAGATTTATAATAGAACAGGTACCAAAATACAGTAGACATCTCCACGTCGCCATACTCTCGACAATTTTTTGAGCTACTAAAGTTAATAAGAAGTATACTAATTTTATAGAACAGGTCCACATTTTACTTCTTGCCACTTTCCTATCGTGAAGGAAAGCTGCTTATTTCAGGCTTTTTCTTGATTTCATATTACGTGATGTACCTGCGAATATTACCAAATAATTAAAACGTTTTCATTGCAATAATGGTTGTGATAAACATCTTGAAGTTGTCATTAACGAAATTATTTTCGACTTGACCGATGCAATCCGCGCTCTTTTAAACCAAATGTTCGCGTTAGTTAGTACCTAAGTTCCCACAACACGGCTAACTTAGTGACTACTGCCATATTGTAAGTATCTAGGTGTTACGGCTTACATATAGCAGCTTAGATATAAATAATTTGAAGTCATAATAATAGTATTTAATAAAGTAAGGTACAATTCAATATGTCAAAAATATACTATGGATCCTTTTATTTCGAGCAATTAAGCCATGTGACGTATTTAGATTTATTTATCGAAGCTAGTGGTCGTGGATGGCTCTAGATACAAATTGCCTAAAGACAACCGATATATACCAATATTGACTACCGATTTTAGGTACTCTTATATCAAACGAAAAATAAGACAGCTTAAAGAGTACCTTACATTTCAGGCTATAGTTTTTCAAATGCAAATCCTAGGTCTAAACAATGCCAATATTTGTTAAAGCTAGCTGCGTATCAAGGAGCTAAAATCTATAAATTTTAGCCAACATAATAATTTCACAGGTTAGGATAGTAGTGTATGATAATACTTCTATTTATACTCTGACATATTTTTGGTACATCGATCTTTCCTTTCTAAGCAGCTTTTTAAATGGGTAATACATACCTTTAGTTTTATATTGTATCGATACAAATCTCAAAAATGCTCCTCGGGCATATTATTTTTGATATACTTAGTTGGTAGTGTCAAAAGTTCTGTTAGTATATACTAGAACTGTGATTCTCATAGATCAGATATACTTTCAAATTTTGCATACCCACGGTGGCCGTCAGGCACCTACAGTAGTTTTTTAAATACATACATAATAAATAACTGTGAAAAAATATTCCGATCTCAATTTATTTTGAAGCTATTAGATTTTTATGTATAAAGTATACATAATAATTATTATCATAGAATTTTTCTTATTTTATATTTTAATTTTAGTTGTAATAGTAAATGAATAGTTTGAATTTTTTATTATTTTAAATAAAGACAATCGTTCTTTTAGTGATATAATTGTAAATATTTTACTACATTAATTTATTTAGCCAAAATTTTGCTCAATTTTATATTCACTCAACACCAAAGTCATAACATAACATAATACTAGACAAAATGCGACATATCAGTACAAAATGCATAATTGAAACAGTCATTTAATATCATAATCATTGTGTTGTTTTTACGAATTCTTAATAAATAATATATCTCATTGAACTGAATGGCCTCCAATTTTACTTTAACAAATATGCTGAGCAAAGTACCTTTCTTTATCAGACTATAGAAGCTAGTCAGGGCTCTAAGTCTTATTTTTGTATTTCATAACATTTCAAGCGCCAATTTCATAATTTTGAAGCGCCACTGATATTATTCTAGCTGTTAATTGCTAGGAATAACGTGCATATTGTGTATTATGTAATTAACATAAAAACGAAAAAAAGTTCAAATTTTTAAGTAAATCATATTTTGCTTTAATCATATCAATATATCAAATAGACGTGTTTCTGAAGAATTTACAGTATCCAGAAGTAATTTTTGTTCGAATTAGGCTTAGTACACGCTGCTATTAGTACCCGGTGTATAAATGTTGCCCCATCACTCGATTTTATCACATTATTTGACCTAATTCCATACATCAATGTAAATATGTATCTTAATTCGCAGATAAGCTGTTGTGAATAATGGATTACCACATTATTGCCTTCTTTTATGCCATACCTTCTATGTTACACTATAGCTGTACATACTTTCTGTAATAAATATCACAAATTCTCAAAAATACCGTTAAATAAATTGTACCATCTAGGTCTTTAGTTGAGTAGCTATTTACCCAATATCGTTGTACATTTCAAATATAAATTAATTCTTAGTAAGTCTAGGTAGGTACCTTTATCATTATTCACTAAATTCATCACTTAGCCTCTTATTTACAAAAGTACTTATGTTTTATTCTATTTTAGATTCATTCTACTGTGGTAACTAATTCTTATTTAATACGATGCATAATTTAATATTAGGTTAGGTACCTACTTACGAATATTAATTGTACCTAATAATAAGTTCATTAACATTTATGTGGGCAATTTCAATAGAAAATATGTCTCCTGGATAAAACTGTGTAGATACCAAACTAGGCATTATTTTCTTTAATTAAAATAGATATATCTGTATCCTCTGATAACTGTGTTATTGTTATATTTTTGCAATAATACAGCATAAACATATTATATAAAAATGTAGAATTATAATATTAAAATTTAAATCTACTTTTAAGACCATCAGCAATAGTTAGTTCTTTCTTTAGAAATCGTTCTTTGTAAAGTACAATAGATATTCATTTTGAATCCAAGGCCAACATATTACATCTGCCATTCATTGAAATGTTTTGATATGTTTACTTTTATTGACACTATTTTATCATATACCGACATAAAATATAGCATGTTACTTAACTGAAAAACCCAAATTACATGAACACAAAATGCTACACTAACATAGTGATGATATTTTTTATTATTTTGGCTTTCAATGAATATTATGTAAATTGTAGAGTTTAAGTACTCAACACTGTACGTCTGCAATAATACCTAGTTTAAGAAGACATCGTGTTTATTGTTAGAAAAGGAGCAGCGATATCATGTTGAGTTTAATGGTTACCAGTAGTTTTAAGGTCGCAACATAATTAAATACATTGTGTTGTCGTTCAGCTAGGTTATTTTATTTATTGTCAATATCACAGCAGTTTTTACCGAAACTGTCAGTTTTATCGTTGATCCAGCTTCCATAGTGATCAATCCAATGCATCAACACTATAATATCTTACAAAAAATTTACACAATTTAGCGGTAGAAACTCGCTGGCAGTTATTCTACTGTGATATTAATAATTCTATTTATTATTTTCTAAATTATTTTTATTTTACCTGTATAACTTTAACGTTAAAATGTGAATATTATAATTTACAAAAATTGTCGTAGATAAGGCAATGTATATTTATAATATTACGTATCTATGTGGAAAGGTCCAGAGGTGTTCCAAATATTTGATTTTATGAATATTACGATTTTATTGAAAGTTTTGTTAAGAAATATGTTAAATATTTGTAAAGTTGTAAACGTAAATTTTTTAAATGATGTAATTAAATCAGGAAACAAAATTATTATTAACGTATAAATTGAACATCACGAAGTGTGTCGGATAAACAGCCTTATAGCGTATCGCGTCTTGAGCTCTCTAAATGTACTGTTAATAATAAATATTATTATTATTAATGCATTTTCTAGCGAACGAAATTTGACTGTGAAGCAAATATTACTATACTTATGTACTCACTGAAATTATTTTAACAATAAAACAAGTTATGGAAATATATAAGAGGAAAAATGTTATTATTTTATTACGTGCTACTTCAAGTAGTCTATTTGCCTGAAATATTATACCTCAATAAGTTTAGAATGAATTTTGTGTGTCTTGAAAATATATTTCAATTATTAGAATCAAAGTCGCATTATTTCTCTAAATAAATAACTCCCTAAAGTTCCTAGGTATCCTCTGAATTTACATCGCAGGAAAATTATAAACAATCTCACCATTTTAGGTGCACTTCCATTTCCACCAGAAACGGAAGTGACTAGTGTCGCTTCCGTTTCTGGTAGGAAATCATCAAAATATTTTTATTTATGTAATAACATCTATTAATAAAAAAATCTACTATTCATATGATATATTTCACATATCTATTTCAAGTAGGTATGTAGGGTTTATTAAAATAGATTTTATTACATATTTTTTTGGCTACATATAATAAGTAGGTATAACTTTGGCACTGCTACGAGATGGGAGGTGTTGATTTGATGGAAAGGGAATAAAAATACTAATTGATG
This sequence comes from Agriopis marginaria, assembly GCA_932305915.1. Lineage (NCBI taxonomy): Eukaryota > Metazoa > Arthropoda > Insecta > Lepidoptera > Geometridae > Agriopis > Agriopis marginaria. The sequence continues at coordinate 11,700,612 of OW029918.1, forward strand.
GCGTTAGCCTGGGGAGGCTGGGGAGCATTGGATGAAAAAAAATACTTGCACATAATAGGTACCTAAGTAGGTAGGTACTAGGTACTATAATATAAGTCATTTGAATCAAACTGTAGTTTATACAAGGAAGAAAAAATTAAATGACGCGGTATCAAACTAACTTTAAAACAGTTCAGTTTGGAAAATCACGCGTACGGGAACCTTAACAAGCCCTGCAGGCCTAGCACGGGCCGTGGACAAATTGTCTTTCCACCGTTTTTATCCCGCGAGAAAAAGACAAACGTATCCATATTCTAGCTTTGTCGCGTCTAGGCGTGGATAAAAACGGTGGAAACACTATTTATCCACAGACCATGCTAGGCCTGCAGATATAGTTTGCGGTCGCGCAACATTTTTTCATCATCTAAACTGGATTGGACAACTAGCCGTAAAGCCCCTGGATTGATCAGGGGCCTTAAGGCTAGCTGTTTAAAAGAGCTAGCCTTAAGCCCCTGATTTCTTAATGTCATGTCGAACGTGTTCAGAATCTAACGTCACGACGTGACAAATCACGTGGTCTGACAGGACTGAACATTTATAGGTACATTGGGATGAAATATCTACTGGAAATTTAGCACTAAATTAGAGGGTGGAGGCATATACAGTGTGCTGAACGAACAGCCAATGATGATGAATTTCCTTTCCAATAAACTTAGTACCGTTAATAGGTCCCAGTAAGACTATATAGGAATACCGCTAAATTCCGGGCTAAATCTGATGAAACGCATCTCGCCTGGAGCTTCGATTTTTAAATCGCTCGTATATTTCGCACCAAAATATCATGCGATATGAAATATTTTTATTGATATAAAGCAAATTTGAATGGTTCAAAGTTCAAACAAAAGTTGGTATTGTACTTACATCTCGATGGCCGTTCGTCTATAGGCCAACAGAATGAGTTACAACACGCACAAGCGCGCGCGAGAGCGTGGCGTGGTCTAGCTCAACGTGCTCCACTCTGTCGAAGTACAGCAGATCCTGTCCTGACGAACCTATAGGCAAGCAAGATAGACTAAGAGGAAAAACTTAGGTTTCTACTAGGCAAGCGTGCTCCATCGTAGGCCGCATCATCGCTTAACATCAGGCGAGTTGGCGGCCAAGCGCAAGCCTATTTATAATTTAAAAAAAAAAAAACAATATCGGAACATTAGAGCGTAGCTCGGAAATTTGCCTAAAAACGGCATAAACTTAGATGGCACTGTAATATGACATAGACTGCATTTAAGTTTATACCGTTTTTAGGCAAATTTCCGAGCTACGCTAAGGTCCGCTATTGTCTTTCCTCTTAATCTATCTTCCTTGCTATGGTCATAAATAGGTACCTATTCTTTCTGGCGCACCGAGTCGCACAAGCAAGATACTGAAATAGTACCTACACGCGTGGCGTGGTGGGCAAAATATGCTGACCTTTAGCATTTGTCCAGCAGACAAATCTATAGATTCATCACATTAATATATCTTCTCCTCTACATGTATAAAACCGATTTCCGCGTCTGTCTGTCTGTATAACCCTAACTCCTAAACCACGCAACTGATTTTGATGCGGTTTTCACCATCGAGATTATTGTATCTTTATGCATCAGTTAGATAATATTTACGGAAGGTTTATATATATATAACTAGCGGCCCGCCCCGGCTCCGCACGGGTGTACTTTACGTGCGAAGCAGGGGCAGGCCGCTGTCTGCCTAGGTTTATTTTAAACCTTCGACTCAAACAAAACAACGTAACAAGTAACAAACGTTATAACGTTAACTTTGTAACGGTATAACGATCTGTGATATCGTAGTCTCAAACGTCTGAACAGTTTTTTTTTTGTTTGAATCGTGAATTGATCGAGTTTTTTGCTATAGAAAATCTGTTCTGCCGTTTGATTATTATCAGCTATTTTATCGAGGGTTTAAAAAAATCAATTTATACTTGTTCCCTTTGTCTTAAAATGTACATTTTGGTATGTTGTTTTATTGTAGCCAGAAACTGCAACTAGATACTTAATTGATATTTGAAATAAAATATTGCTTATGTTGGTGTATGAAATTTATTGAAAACAATTAAACGAATTATTACTTAAATTAACAAAAATGAAGCCTTGGTCTAGGCGAAGTGAATTATGTTTAAAAAGTATTTTACAAACAGTAGACAGTAGTCGACATGGAAACAATGAAAATATAGAAAGTAGTGAAACATACATGATTAGTGAGATCCTAAATATTTACGAACAAGATTAAGAACAAGACATAAAATGCGACGATAATTTATAAAAAACGAAGTATAATTTTTCTACTATAGTTTCAACCGCATTAGCAGCTTGCTAATGCGGTTGAAACTATAGTCGAAGTGACCGGCTAAATCTTACGTGAGTAAGATATAAACATTATAAATAAAATGTGTTAAAACCACGTCAGTTTCTATAATAAGTATACATTATTTAAAAATCAAAATTGAAATCATTGACTAAAAGCAGATTACATAGAACATGCTATATTAATTAATCTCAATATACATCGCAAAGCTGGGATGATCATCAAGTATCTTTACTTGTTCACCATACAGGTGAAAATAACTTTAACTGCTTTATAATTAGTATGCATCTGGCAGACATGCATAGCGAAAGATACGAAACTACGAAACTTGGGCCCAGTAAGACATAGGGGGACATAATGTGGGCCCTATTAGTAGTTGCTGCCCGGACTGAAGGCGTTATTGACCCCCAACGTTTAGTTGAAGTCCCTGTCGGGGAACATCGCTGGCGCGACCAGAGTCCAGACGTACAAGCCGACGCAAATCCAAGAGGATGTTATCTTAATCCACATTGAGGCGACGTTCTCCTTCGACAACTGCGAACTCGGGCTGGAAAGTTACATACAAATACATCAATCAAACTACTTATGAACCTTATTAATGCTAAGTTCATCCAGAGTTGGAAGGATGACGAGGTTCCTGCAGTAAAATGGTTTGTAGATATCTATGTATTTATGTTCAACTGTTTAACGAGACGAGCAAGTCGCTTGCCTGATGGTAAGCGTCATGATTAACCATTACAGTGACACTCAGACATTTTAAAACCAAACATTTTAAATCCTATACTGTACAATAGTCTCATATTTCCTTTCAAAAACATTCAATAATTGTATTTTATATTCAACAAGGCCTCTTGGTGCTGGCTCCAATGCCTCTGGAATATCCCGGTTAGACCCGAAAATGAAAAAAAAAAAACAATACTCACTTGTACCAATTAGTTAGTGTCATCATGATGTAAAGCGTGGCGAGTGCGAAGACAATATGGAAGAAGCACCAAGAATAGGCGACGCCTTCTCCCTCGTTGTCAAACACCTTCGCCTCCCCCGCAGTGCGGCCCGCCTCTCCGCCGTCGCCTTCTATGGACCCATAATCTGCGCTCAGTGCGCGAACGAGCATGCAACAGTTAATGCCGTCGCTTACACCCGAAAGCAAGCTCTAATCACCGCCTGAGGTCTGGGAAAGGGCAAAGGCAGAGAGCATCCATCCATCTACACTGGAGCAACAGTGCCAGCGGTCTACAGTCACGCTCCGATGTTTTTTTTGACTGAATAATAGGCTTCCGCTTGACTGCCACTTCGCATAATGTTAAGCGATGATGCGGTCTACGATGGAGCACGCTTGCCTAGAAGAATTAATGTTTTTGACCTGGGATTGTTCCAGCCAGAGCGACCTGTACCATCGCAACTCTTTAAAGAGGGGCGTGCCCTCTGATTCAAGGAGCTGGATAATACGCTCCAGGCGGGTCATAAATGGAGACCCCCCCCCCCCCCCCCCCCCTCTAACCTCTATCCCTTATTCCAATATCTCAGGCGTTGACTAACACTTGCGCGGACTATGTACTTCCATGGTCAAATAAAACAAGCCTAGGTATACCCATCCAACTTGGCTACGTCACTAGAAAGTTGTTATTTAGTCAAAGTTATAGAAATTTTAAAAATCTTTGTTTATTGTGATTTATATTTATCATCAGTGATTACCATTCTTGAGAAGATAATACCAGGTGCAGTATTATACCATGGGTACGGGTACGAGGAGTAAAGCTAAGAGCTAAATACTATACAGCTGTGATGCATGAAGACAAAAAAATTGATTGATACGAAAATTAATCGTGGCAATAAGAACATAATTATTATTATGATACAATACCAGCTTCAGTATGAAAATATGTACTAAAAATGTGAACCAATCAAACAAAAAAATATGTGTTTTGCAACCTGATGGCTTTTTCTTCTGAATAGTAAAACTTGATCGAGTTTGTGTTTCTGCGGAAAATAATGTAGCTAAGTTTCTCAAATCATGATAAAACAACTTTAAAATGATTTCATGATTGATGAGGTTTAATGCCATGGAATCACATTCAAAATGTGCATGTACGGAGCACGTTTCTGATCTCTATGCACTGAGCAGTTTAGAGATAACCGTCTGTCTTCTAGCGTCTAAAAAAAGCTTTTTACATTGCAAGTTGATTATTACTAGATCAAACTCCTGTGTTTTCATTGGTTCAAGCAAGTGTTTTATTTTTATTTTATTGAATAATATTCTTGCATTTGATCGCCAACTCGCCTGATGTAAAACGATGAGGCGGTCTACGATGAGCACGCTTGCCTAGAAGAAACCTCGTGATTTGAAGACACCCAGATTCTAACTATCAAGGAACAGTTCAATAAAAGTGGAATCAAAGCGCTTCATACGGGTTTTCTGAGTATCAACCATAAAGCGGTGTCGAATTTTCGTGCACACTCTGGCAGTCCGACAGAAAAATGGTTAGGAGGGATATAGATCATGCAGCGGCCTTATTATAGAAGTTTGGTCGTGATCGAGATTGCTTGCCCTCTCGTTCGCATCTACTTACTCGCATCACGAGCGTAAGTGAGATGGCACGCGATCACGATCATCCATAATAAGGCATCAGAACCGATTACATACTCTCCGAAATGTATCCTATAAAAAATATGATTGTGATTCAATGCGCTAGCGATTTACAGAGTAATGATGGCAGTAATATGATGGCGGTTAGTATGGATGCGTTTGAATCAATGGCGTACCTTCGTTAGCAATCAGACCGCCTGGCCCTGCACCGACCGCCACGCGTCGCCGCGACGAAGCACATACATTATAGTTAGTGTTTCATTCATAAACATGTAACACATACATTGTACAAGTGCGGTTACGATATTTCGTGTTTTAGATATAAACATTGTGTCAGATAAGCACGAAATTTAGTACATTATGTGTCAATAAACATTAATATAATTGTTTATAATTTAAGTGTGAAATGTGTGTAAATTTTGAACGTAAATTAAAATAGACTGTGGTTAACGTGATGCAATTTTCGACCGGTTTTCCATTGGTTGTTTTTTTAGTTATTATTGGAGTCTAACGCTGTATGAAATACATGGCGTGGGCGGTTATTCTTGAGCATGCAATATTATTTCTGTCCCCGTCGCACTAATGTCAATCAGAATGTGAGTGACATAACAGACAGTAACAAATTAATATTTCAGATCCTGGAATAAGCCACCTATGCCTGATATTTAGCGTGACTATGACTTACTTGTATCGTTTATACAAAAAACTAAAAAGAAGTGTCTTAGAATTTCTCAGGTTATTACAGTGACACTCAAAAGACGCATATTATTTTATCATCACAAGAACCACAGTGATAATAGACTCAGTTCAATACACGAAGACGCACTGCACCTTTTCTCCTAATTGTTTACAGTAGAAGTATCCTCGTACTCGTAATGTAGTTAAATAAATATGAAGAAAAAAAATTACATTAAATTTCCTTTTTTTTTCAGATAAAAAACCAAATTAGTAAATACGCAATTTCATTTACTTGGATGTAATTTATTTCCTGAACTACTGACCCGTTTTTTGATGAAATTTCTGTGAAACCAATTCGAAAGTACTTCCTTTAAAAAAAACGAGAATTTTCCAAATTGGTTTATAAAAAGTCGGTTAAAAATAAGGTTTTCGAGTTCTGCCGGTAATTGAGTTCTCACCTTAGCTTAGGGTACGTTTCCTTTCAAGGCAAAAATAAAAACAATAAAATTAACAGCGGTAATGATAACCAACACAGCACAAAGAAAATTTCCTTGTGCTGTTCTCATTGCCTCAGTTACCATCATTGGCGCTTTTAGCGTGAATGGGAACGCATCCTTAATCTTATCTTACTTGATCTTTGTCTTAGTGTACATAGTCATACTCTCACATAGAAAAATTACCACAGCAACAAGTTATAGCGCACTTGCACTGCAAGCAATTAGGAGAAAAGTTGAAACGCAATTTCGTGGCTTGAACTTTTTTATAATAAATGCGATAATCACCTGCAGTTCCTTCCTTGGCGAGGATATGCTCAGACATGGTGATCTTGGAAGAGGAGGACGCGGTGCGGATACTGGAGTACAGCACGCTACACGCCCAAATGATCAGCCCGATGATCGACTGCTTGTCGAAAGAAGCCTGGAAATATGTGTGAAATTAGACCCGAGTGCAATGCAAGTGTGGTAATGTTTTATAGAAACACAAGTAGATGAAGTAGATAGGGAAGTATAGCTTTAAGGTCAGTGAATGCATAAAACACTGAACTTAGTTCAATTCGACAGAAATTAAATTGTAAGTAGGTAGGTATGTGGGTAGGGTTGGTGAGTTTTGTGTGTCTGTAGGTAGATGTATATTTTGAAATATGAACTAAGAGGCTAATTGACTGGTGTTACATTAAAAAAAACAGGCATAGCGAATGATATAATTAAATACATTACACATACTGAAAAAATAATTAAAATTGGCTGTTATTTCTGAGATAGAAGCGTTTAAAGTTTTTGGTAGGGATTAAGAGCGTATAGCGGGTGTTAGGTATAGCATTTTACTGGCGCGCGCAAGGCTTCACGTCATATTTTGCTATACTGCACTCTCTGTCTAGCATATAATTAAAATACAAAAACTCAAACTGTATTTATTCATATTTTAAACTTGGAGATTGATATTGTACATTTTGTTATAAAATAATCACATTCCTCAATAATTGATAACATTCCGCCTTAAGTAAAACGCCAATCAGAGGAATGACGTCACGGTTATGTAAACCAACACCATTTTGTTTTGAATAGTCGCAGAAAGTTCAGCCCTGTTGACATGGAAAGTTTAAGATCGTGACGTCATATGCAGACGCCATCGCTTGTGTTTGGCGCAATTTCAAGATTAATTAAAAAAGACGTTTTGCTATGAAATATTAATTTTCTGCAGAGATAACTTTTTTTTTATAGTAGGTATAGGACGCCCTGCAGGCAGATGGAGTGACGAACTGCTAAAGGCAGGGTGGCAAATGGATGCGAAAAGCAGAAGATCGTGCCTTGTGGCGTTCTTTAGGAGAGGCCTACGTCCAGCAGTGGACGAACATTAAATAGGCTGATGATGATGATATGCATAAAGACATGAAAATTTGGTACAATATCTATAATTTTTAATGAGATTAGCAGACTGAAAAACTGAAAACACATGACAGGAAAATAAGAACATGAAACTGTGAAGAATTTTTGGAAAATGAAAACTATCTACTAGTAAAGTAGTATGGGCGTTAGATGACTGAACTTCTACCTGCATTACATACCCAATACATATCCTGCTTCGTTTCCTGGTAAGCCATTTATAACAATAAAATATAGTAGATAGTGTAGACATATACATAAATATGTAATTGATATATATTAGGTAAATTAAGACTGATACATTACATTACTACAAATTAGGCATTAAAATAGCAATTCAACGCCTAATTTTTATACAGCTTTCACCGGCCAAAATATGGAAATTACTTGCACTGACGAAAAAAATATTTTTTTCTTGGGTAAACTTTTATTTTTATTCAAATTATGAAAACTAAAAGAAAATTAGGCGCCGAGTTAAGCCCGTGGCTTTACTTTTATTAAGAAATTTAAGCCAAAGTAAAAAAAACTAGTAATTTTTTTTTATCGCGGGTTATTCGGCTTTTGACCACCAACTCGCTTGTTGGTAAGCGACGATTTGGAAACATAACAATGACATAATTCGAGAAACAAATCTACGGAAAATCTTGAACCAGCAATTTATTGTCTTCATTATCACAGCAACGCATTGATTGGAGCACACTACAACTTACACTACTTACAATAGTTACAATCTGGGTGTCTTCAAATCAAGAGTGATTCGGTTTCTTCTAGGCAAGCGTGCTCCACCGCAGCATAGACCGCATCATCGCTTATCATCAGACGATTTGGCGGGCAAGCGCAATATATTATAAAAAAAATAATAAATGAAGAAAGTCGATTTGAAGACACCCAGATTGCTACTGATAGCAAGCATCTGGGTGTCTTCAAATTGACTTGAGTGAGTGAATCCGTTTCTTCTAGGCTTCTAGGTAAGTAATTCTAATAATTCTAATTCAAAGTGGGGGTGATAAGACCTGCACTGACATCCCGCTTGGGGTGTATTGTGCATTTGCCCGCCAGCTTACACAAACCAGCCAAGCTCCCTAAAATAACGAAACACGGCTTTGGGTCGCTGATAAAAAGTGTCTACTCCTATTTCGCCAGGTGTTGTGTTTTCAGTAGAAATATATTACCTGACTGGGTCCTTGTGTAAAAGCGTTGCATTCGCTGGATGAGTTAGAGAGCGCGGACCAGGTGAGGTACATAACGTAGAGCGCCACCACGGAAGACTGCAGCAGCCCGGAGCGCGGCTGGTGCTCCTGCACCGACGGCAGGATGGAGATGCCGCTCGCTATCACCACCAGGATCAGGTTCATGGAGATGAAGAACTTGGACAGGTCGCACCCGCTCGACTGTGGAAGATACGGATGAAATGTAACATTTAAACTTTTGTGATTTGAATACATTTTAATTGCTTGCTTAAGTGTGCAGCCGGATTGTCTCATCGAATGTTTGATTTTTTCTTTCAATTTTACAGCTTAACGGCTGGTTTGATTGCAATTTAATTTTGCAAGGAAGTAAAAGCATCAAAGTAGTAAGCATCTCGAGGACGAACATAGAATATTTTTCATTCTGGAGAAATCAGAAAATCGTACGTGAAAACGCATGGCGCAACTACTTGTGAAACGTTCATTGATTACAGTTCTACTTACTTTTGTGTAGTAAACATATAGAAGTACAATGCCGATGAGAGCAGCCGCGAAGCATGACAGCATCGATAATAGCAGCGCGGCATACCAACCGCGGGATTCCGATTCTTCGTAGTTAGCTGCAAAACAGAAGCTGCACATCACATAATAATTATGTCAGTCATAACTCGTTCCAAATTTTTCAATCAAGGATTTCGTCTAGGAATTTGTCATGCTCGTATTCCAGCGGATAAGTGACGAATTTCATAATCATACTTATTAATATTATAAATGCGAAAGTGTGTTTGTTTGTTGGTGTGTTTGTTCCTCTTTCACGCAGGAACAGAGCAACGGATCGACCTGATTTTTTGTATGGGTGTAGTTCAAGGTTTATTTATTTATTATTTATTAAGGGTCGGAGAGTGACATAGGCTGCTTTCCATCATCATCATCGCCATTTTTCATCACTACGCGGGTGAAACCACGGGGCGCAGCTAGTTTATTATAACTTTAAATTTGTGTGTCCAGCCGTTCTTGAGATATTTGCGAAAAACACTTACCGTTGGGAGTTCGTTCCTCCAGACGAAAGTGTTTTACGCACATTTTTCTCAAAAAAGACGCACATAAAAGAAAAATACACCAATAATGAGAAGTAAATGTGTGTGCTCAAATGAAATTTGTGTGTCCGAAAATCTGAAAATATTCAAGATACCGCTGGGGGAATGTTTGGCTGTTGGCTGGCTATACTAAACTTGTTGGGCGCATAGTCATGATTTTTTACACGAGCGCGAACGAATATTTTTTTTTGCTTAAGTCTGATTAATTTAGAACAAATTATTGAGTAATTGTTTATACACTGTGAAATTTAGAGTCATCATTATCAGCCTATCAAAATCCCACTGCTGGGACACACGCCTTCTCTCAGAGAAGAGGATGGGCCCTAATCCACCATGCTGGCCCAGTCCATGTTGGTGAATCGAGCGAGTCATCAGGCGAGTTGGCGGTCAAACACAAGCCTATTATTAAATAAAAAATAAGTACTAAATAAGTCTTTAATATAGGGCCGAGGAACAAACGGGGTGCCGTCATATTGTAAAGCGCACATGCTATCGCTCGACCATCATCACTCATAAACCATATAGCCTAAAATTTTCACAGTTGTATTTAAGGTGGAACGTTTTACCTATGGCGGGAAATTCAAATTACAAACAGTTTTTTTGTCCTTGTCGCTAGGCCGGGTAATTATTTTGAAATGACACAGCGTTTGCGACAATAGTTGGGTGTTTTTTACATTATCATGTACAGTTATTTATTAGTAATGCACCATGTTACTTACATTTGTCAATAAACCGTTTGAAACAGCAAAAATTTGTTTATTGACAAACATAAGTAATAATGTGCATTAGACATAAATAACTTCACATGAAATTGTAAAGAATAATAATCAATTGTCGCAAACATCATGATCGTTTACAATAATTACCTGGCCTAGCTACAAGGACAAGAAAACTGTTTGAAATTTGAACTTCCCGCCATTTGTGAAACGTTGCACCTTGAGGATAAATCTTGTGCGAGTACAACAGAAAGAAAAGATAATTTATATTTACAGCTTTGATTAGGATATCTCAATTCGTATATAAAGTATCTGTTATACATTGCGACATAATTAATGACGAGTGTTTACTAAGAGTATCAATCCTTGAATGAATCAGTTTCGCGTTTATGACTAAACATGCGTCAGTTTTCTGTAGTTCCCCATATTATTTCCTTAAATTGTATGCAGCAGGCAGATGAGAAAAACCTTATACCGGCAACTTTTTTTCATAATTAAAAATATGTAACTAGTTTGTAAATATTATCTGTCATTTGTTCCAAAGAGCTGGCGAAATTTTCCAAAAGCTAATTACTCAAAGATTCACTGATAGAACATAAACACAAAACATATAAGAATAAAATATGAATACTGGTACAAGATACTTACAAACCCATCTCTCTGCCCAAGAGTGTGCAAAGTCAATAATCAGAATCAGCTGTATAATGATAAAGCAGAACCCGCCGATCATGCCGAACACCATCCACGTAGACGCGAAGGAACCCTCAGGTATGAAGAAGGCACCGACGACGCCTCCAATCACCAGCAGGTACTTGATACCCCAAAACCTGGAAAGATCGTTCTAAACTTTAGATTATTCAATACATGATCCGACTTAGCAGGCAAGGCCTTTCCAACAATGGCAGTCTTCTGTGAGATAATATGTTAAAAAAGAAAGTTATATGCCGCTGATTGCAGCTGTCATATAAGAAGACACAAAAGACTGCGATGTTCTTAAATAGCATAACATAATTATGAGATATTCGACAGGAATCTGAATCTTTAAGTGAAAGCTCAGTAAATATTTTGGGTTAGTGTGTGTTTCACTTAAGAATGGCTAGGCCACTAGGGTATTAAATTAACATATTAACTTACCCATTTTGTATTCCAGCTCGCGGGTCTTTCGATGACTTCACGCCGATTGTAAGAATGGCCATTAGAACGAAGAAGAGACATGTTGCAAAACAAATTCTGAAAAGATAAAACTCTCATTAAATTAACAAAATCTCTTAAAAAGCACCATGCTCAAACTGTTCACCATTTTTCTAATAACACTAATATTATAAATGCTAACTAATCGATTTTTGTACAGATATTTGAAGAGCTGGAGTGTGATGTGACAATCTTTTTTATCTCGGAAAAATACCCCATTTTTTCCGAAATTAGCTCTGAGGGAATGTTTTTTTTTACATCTAGCTAGGCTAACGTTTGACCGCGATCTCGCCTAATGGAATGCGATGATGCGGTCGAAGATGGAGCACGTTTGCCCAGTAATAACCTATTAACCCTAGACTTGAACACTCCAAGGTTGTAATGCTGCGGAAACACAGACAGGGGTGAAGCCGCGGGGCGAAGCTAGTTGTTCATTATTATCAGCTTGATCAATAAAGAAAGCTTTACTAAAGCGGAATTACCTGTACACTGCTAAGAAGCCCACAGCTTGGTTACAGTCCACTTTTAATGATCCAGGTATGAGATGTGTTGAGTTATCACAAAATGGTACCTGAAATTTATGATTATTTTAGACTTGCTTATAAACAGATCAGTGACAGTCAATATTCAACCATTGAACATTGAACTTATTTTATTAATCTATGATATTTAATGTAAGTCTCCAATTCAGTTATAGATGCCTGTTGTGCCAAATTATGAAGGAATCTGACACTTGTATTGTTTAATACTGCATGAAAACCGTGAATTCTGACCACTTTTGCTAGTTTTTCTAACATACGATTACAACTGGTAACCAAATTCTACTTAATAATAAACAAAAAGCAAAAAAAAGAGCATAATGTCTTTTACAATATTATATTGCAGCTGTCAAATCTCTTCTCAGCTTGGCTTGAGTTTAGTATCTAGATTTGATTTATTTAGAGTAATAATTCAGCTGATAAACTTAAGACTTTGCATCAATAAAAAGCAGATAAGATTTCATTGTTTTCAAAGCACTTGTTTTTACATATTTATCTTTTGTGTTAACATCCTCACACTGTCCTATTTAGGTAAAAAAATAGTAGGGGCTACAATCATAGGTATTTCTATACATAATTCAAAGTTTGTGTAGTTTGTGAAAATGTATGGAAAATTGAAATTATTTGCGACTTTCAAAATGTAATATTTTTGTAGGAAAACTATCATGTTTTGATAGAGCTGCTTAAAATCAATAACCTGTAACAGAACTGGGGCCTTACGGCCAACTGCTAACGCGGCATCAAACTAACGTTAAATCCGCTCAGTTGGAAAATTACGCGAACGTGAACCTTAACGCGCCCAGATACGATTTGCGGTCACGTGATTTTCCAACTGAGCGGATTTAACATTAGTTTTATACCACGTTAGCAGTTGGCCGTAAGGCCCCTGGTCTACCCAAAATCAGAAGCAAATTATTTGACTAAATGTAAGATAACTTTTTTGGTGAAAGTCTACAGTTTTTAAAACTGTCTTGCTATAATAAGGGCCTCAGCGGCGTCTATTCTGTCATACCACTTACTAAACTAAACCAATCTGACAGGACTAAAATTATCTGCCTCTCTTTTCATTTTAATATGTGAGAAAAGGATGGCAACAATTTTAGTGCTGTCAAATTTAGTTTAGTATAGAGTACTGATTCTGATGTACATCAGAATCGATGCTATTATTTGATAAAACACGACTAAATCTCGTTGGTAAAAATCACCAAAAAGGGGTTTATATTCCAAATGGAACTAAAGCTGCTAGAAGTAACTGGTGCATTAGAACAATTTTGTTCACAACAATAATAGGTCTCAATCCAGGACCTTTGTAACGCAATTAAGATTTTATCTGTTCCAAATTAAACTAAAGCTACTTGAAGAAACTGCTGCAGTAGAAAAAATTTGTTCACAACAATAATAGGTCTTGATCCTAGACCTTTGTAATGCAATCAAGATTATATCTGTTCCAAATGAAACTAAAGCTATTTGAAGAAACTGCTGCATTAGAACAATTTTGTTCACAACAATAATAGGTCTCGATCCTAGACCTTTGTAATGCAATCAAGATTATCCATCACTGTATTCCCCGTTAAAGAATTAATTCAAGTGTCAGTGACCAAAATAATCTCAGTTGCACCAGAATTAAGGTCCAAATCTCAATCCAGATCTTGTTAATACAGATTGTTATTCAGTAAAAAAATAAAATACCTCAAGAGTATTCTATAATCAAGTAAAAAAAGCTAAATGTAAAACTCGAATTGTTATTTAGATGACTTCTTACTGATACTGCAACCATTTTGCAATATTATTTTAACTTTTCTACCCCTTAAAAAACATTGTGGAACATTAAAATAAAATGAATATGTACTATAACATTCTGGTATCTCGGCTCTTATGGCATATGGGGCAAAGATTAGTTTTCACATGTGAATAAACTACTAGGCAAGCTAACTTACTAGGCAAAAACTGCACAATAGAAGAAAAAAACAAACAACACCACTTACCCATACCAAATTACCCATAGAAAACTGCTAATTAAAGTTCTGAGATAATTATAAGCAGTAGGTAGGGTTACTCTATCCCTTTCCCACAAAGTGGTTTGTATAGTGCACTCTCCGTTTAGCAAGGCATTAAATTGCTTATATCTAACATGATTTTAAATACATTTTGTTTTGTTATTGGTGTATTAATAGTCAACCTTTGTTTATAAGACATTAAAATATTAGGTATTTATATCGTGAAGACAGTCAGGATATTTTTTTTACTTGTATTACAAAGAGTTCAAGTTATATCTGAAGATCAAGACTTCCAAGATTAATATCTCTCCTAATAATTATGAAAATAAACTCGCCTTTTTCAACTCGTTTTCTAGTCCAGGAGCGAGCGTGATGCAGGCTGCTACCATCATGACCAGCAGCATCACAGCGTACATAAGCCGACTGGAGGTGGAGTTGGAACACGACGGGCACGCCGAGCAGCAAAGGGAGCACGCCGCACTGCCGCAGCAGCATGCCAACTAATACCAGGACATGTTTGATTAATTTCAGTTTTTGTACCTGTATGTTTTGGACTTCTGATTTTTACCAGTCACCTCTTTTTTATATATTTAATAATAGGCTTGCGTTTGACCGCCTACTCGCCTGATGTTAAGCGATGATGCAGTCTACGTTGGAGCACGCTTGCCTAGAAGAAACGGATTCACTCGTGATTTGAAGACACCCAGATTATAACTATCGAAGAACACCCATGAACATTTGGGTTGTTTATAAAAGGGTAAATGTATTAATCAAAGGACATAGAGAGCCTTTTCATTGTTTGAATCTTTTCTGCTGTTAAATTGTAATCCAGAATCTAATCTAAGTCCATCTGGGGTAGATCAATATTACGTAGGGTCGATACCGAGATTAAAATACAGGAATATATCATAAAAAATAATGTGAAACAAAGAGCATTCAAGGAAAGTGAAACCAACAAAATGGTTACTTACTTGTGCTGCCGAACATAATCCTAAAACAGCCCCCATAGCTCTTACGGAATGGGTCCAGGAAAATAGACAGAAATGGCACAGTAATTTAGTTCAAATCAAAATTTATTTACAGTGAAACAAGAAGCACACAAATAACAAAATCAATACAAAATTTTGCGACCTATTTTATTTTGATAAACTTTGTCATGGCTTTTTTTTTTTTTTCTCGTTGACTATTGATACAGAGCCCTTCAGTCGGAGTAATAATCAGGTTAGATGATTTAAAAGTCAATCAAACTTTATCATATATATATCAAACAAACCCATTGATATAATATACATATATGTATATTATATACCATCAATGAACAAACCCTAGACAAGTTATAGTCACTGTCAGCAGGTCAAGCAAAGTAAGTCACGGTCGAGTCCCCAAGTCATGCCCTACTCTGCCCTAGTAAAGTGGTGGAGACTTTATGTGGTGTTACGAACTCTTTCATAACAAGTTTATAAAAGTGTCAAATGTGATGCCTTCATTCATACTACAAATTTTATTGAATTAAAGCCTATATTATGGTTATTCTTGCGTTTCATATCGTATCAATTTAATTCAATAATAAAAACGTAGGTAAATTGTGAATCAAGGTACTTGATGTACCTTCTCTCCACAGAAAGTACTTGAATAGTACTAGCGATGACTTCTATCGAGCGGCTGTTAAGGCCAGAAAAATTTGACATCGATCCAGGTACTCTAGCGGCAGACTTGAAATATCGCTATTGGAAAGAAACGTTCCAGAACTACCTTGTAGAAACTAATAATGCAGAGGTATCCGAAAGTACTAAATTAAAAATACTGCTTAATAATGTGTCTCCCACCGTATACTGTTATATAAGAGAGGCTAAAAGTTATTCGAAAGCTTTAATTATTTTGGATAAAACCTACCTGCAATCAAAAAACGAGGTTCATGCGAGATTTATGCTCACTTCAACTAAGCAAAAAGCTGATGAGTCAGTAGCGGATTATTTACGCACATTGCAGCAGCTAGCTTATGACTGCAACTTTAATTCTGTAAGCGCCGAGGAATACAGAAACGAGTATGTACGCGACGCGTTTATTGCCGGAATTAATTCTCAAAAGATACGTCAGAGGCTACTAGAAAATTTAAATATAAATTTAGAAGATGCACTCAATCAAGCGACTTCACTCGAAATGGCAGAGAAGAATGCCGGTGATTTTAAATCTAACGATACTTACACATCACCGGGTCTCAACCAAATCGATGTCCCTGTGGTTCGTCTATCACCATCAACGCAACGCAAACGATGCTATTTTTGTGGTGGAAACGTACATCAACGTACGAAGTGTCCAGCGTTTCACGCCACATGCTCAAACTGCCAGAAAAGGGGTCATTTTTCGAAAGTATGTCGATCACAATCTGCTGCTAGTTTCGAATCAAGTGCATTAGCAATGCAATCAGCTGCATCTCCAGCAAGTGTAAGAAAAGCTACAATAGCAATAACTATAAACGGTTATAAAGCTGACGCATTAATTGACAGCGGAAGCTCAACAAGCTTTATCAACAAGGAATTTGCTCAACAACTCAAGTTGAAAAAATATCCGTGGAATGAGATTATACTATTGGCATCCAAGAGAAGTACTTCAAACGTTAATGGATTCTGTTATGCCAATATCAACATAAACAAGCATAGCTATAAACGGAAATTATATATCCTTGAAGACTTATGCGCTGACGTGATTATTGGCCATGATATTTTGAGCGAGCATTCATCTCTGGAAATTGAATTTGGGGGTCAAGCAAAACCACTCAAAATCTGCAATGTTATGGAAGCCATGGTACCGCCAGTGCCACTGTTTGCCAATTTATCATCTAAAGTCAAGCCGATTGCTATTAAATCAAGAAAACATTCTGAAGCTGATAATCAATTTATCAAAGAAGAAATCTGCAAACTCTTGGAAGATAATGTTATCGAACCATCTAACTCACCTTGGAGAGCTCAAGTCCTAGCTACTGGAGGCACAACACACCGCAAACGCCTGGTCGTTGATTATTCTTTAACAATCAACAGATTCACTGAATTGGATGCGTACCCTCTACCTAACATTGAATCGATAGTAATGAAGGCATCACAACATAACTTTTTTAGCCAAATCGACTTACGGAGTGCATATCATCAAGTGCCTATCCTGTCAAGTGAAAAAAAATACACGGCTTTCGAAGCATGCAGTAACTTGTACCAATTTACACGTATTCCATTTGGGGTTACAAATGGAGTTGCCGCATTTCAAAGAACCTTACACTACATCATCAATAAAGAGAAGCTGACAGGTACATTTGCATACCTTGATGACGTCACTATATGTGGAAAAACAAAAGAAGAGCATGATCATAACCTAAAACGATTCAGAGAGATTGTGAGAAAATATCATCTCACACTAAACGAAGATAAATGTATATATGGACAAAATTCTATTACACTTCTTGGTTACACTATTGAAGCTCTATCCGTCCAGACAAAGAACGCCTTGACCCTCTGATGAAATTACCAATCCCTACAGATATGAAATCTCTTAAACGAGCTCTCGGCATGTTCGCCCATTATGCAAAATGGATAAAAAACTTTTCAGAAAAAGTCAACCCTTTGACAACGGTCTCTGGATTCCCTTTGCAACAAAACGTGATTGCCTGTTTCCAAAAACTAAAGACTGATATAATGAAATCAGCTCTAACTATCATTGATCAGAATGCCATATTCACTGTAGAGGCGGATGCTTCAGAACATTCTATTGCGGCTTCTCTTTCCCAAAACAGCCGCCCAGTGGCATTCTTTTCTCGCTCATTGAATGACTCCGAACGTCGACATTCTTCAATTGAAAAGGAAGCAAGTGCTGTCGTTGAGGCTTTGAGAAAGTGGCGTCACTACCTTGTCGGAAGATATTTTTTACTAATAACCGATCAAAGGTCTGTCTCATTTATGTTTAACCAATCACAAAACAGCAAAATTAAAAACGAGAAGATCGAACGGTGGCGACTTGAACTATCAAGTTATAAATATGACATGGTCTATCGTCCAGGCAAAGAGAATGTCACAGCTGATACTCTTTCTCGTGTATGCTCAAACATCACCAAAAATAAATTGAAGGAGTTACATGATGTCTTAGGTCACCCTGGCATAATAAGAATGACACACTGGATACGATCTAAAAACATGCCTTATTCAGTAGAAGACATCAAGAAAATGACAACAGAGTGTCGCATTTGCGCAGAAATTAAACCAAGGTTTGCAAAGAAGCATGGAACTCTTATAAAAGCAACTGCACCATTTGAAAGATTAAATATTGACTTTAAGGGGGCCTTTGCCTACTAAAACTAATAATCGTTATATCCTGACGATTATAGATGAATTTTCACGGTTCCCATTTGCTTACCCATGTAAAGACCTGTCCGCTGGCACCGTTATAAATTGTTTAAAAGACCTATTCAAAATGTTTGGAGCACCACAATACATACACTCTGATCGAGGAACTGCCTTCATGTCGAATGAATTACGAAAATATTTAATATCTAATGGTGTAGCATGTAGTCGAACTACATCTTATAATCCCCAAGGAAATGGGCAAGTAGAACGCCTCAACGGAACTTTATGGAAAACAGTCAAGCTATTTTTAAGAACCATGAATCTTGACACAGTTTGTTGGGAGCAAGTCTTATCATCAGCACTGCACTCCATCCGATCATTGCTATGCACAGCAACCAATGTCACACCTCATGAAAGGTTATTTAATCACCTTCGGCGCACGCCTAACGGGGATTCGCTACCAACGTACCTCCTAGAGTCAGGTCCTATACTAATGCGAAATAATCTAAAAAAATCTAAATACGATTCCGATGTTGAAGAAGTGGAGCTTTTGGAAGCCAATCCATCTTACTCTTACGTAAGATTACAGGATGGCCGCGAAACTACAGTATCAAACAGACAGCTTGCTCCTCTCCCACCTCGAGAGCTAGAGATGCAAAGTGATCAATCTGAGTCTGAAGATCACTTCGAGGATGCTGAGGATGAAGCAGAAACATCAATTGTTCAGACTCGTGAATCATCGAACGAGCATACTGAACAGCGTGAAACCACGCCGCCTCCTCGTCGCTCGTCAAGAGAGAGAAGGGCTCCAGTCCACTTCCAGGACTATGTTATCTGACGGGGGGTGAATGTGGTGTTACGAACTCTTTCATAACAAGTTTATAAAAGTGTCAAATGTGATGCCTTCATTCATACTACAAATTTTATTGAATTAAAGCCTATATTATGGTTATTCTTGCGTTTCATATCGTATCACTTTACTACTTTTGTGAAGTTTTGAAAACATTACAAACACATTTTCACACACTTTCACTTTCCTACAGTCGAGCACTGAACACTCGAAAAAACACAACTACATGTGACATGAAACGACAAGTTTTTTCACTATAGCGCCGATAGCGCCAAAACTCCACTACTATTTTTATATTTTTTTTGTTTGGGGGTTTTAGTCAAAGAGTACCTTTGTTTTAGTCTCGCCACAGAGGTTTGTTGACCATATCTTATTCTACTTTCTATATTGGTATAATAACACAGTATAATAATGTAATAATGTGCACAGGAATATATCTATAATGTTATAAGTTCGTGAATAGAATACATGATATTATGATACTTAGTTTATGATATAATATTTTTTCTTCACATCTTGGATATTTTTTTTGTTTATTTCCATAGATTCAGTTTGCTGTCTCCCTCTACGTTTATTTCTCTTTTTTGTGGTTGACAGATGGCGAAAAAAAAATTGAATGTCACTGTTTCCTGTCAATAGTGATGTTGGCGTCAAATGCAAAAAATAAACAAATAAAAATATTTTAAAAAATACGCTTAACTTTAGAATTCTTAGTATAAATCGTATTTCGTAATAATTGTATTTGTTGTATTCTATTCTTTCTTTCAGAGCATCGTGCTTTGGTTAAAGCATAGTGCGATGACTAAGAAAATTAATATTCTATTTTTAAGTGCTGCGTTGATATTAATTAGTTCTGGTGATGATTTCTGCCCAAAAGAGAAAAGTACTTGTGCCGAAACTTCTTCAAATAAATACAGTAAAGGTTCCGTATTTCTATCTTTCTGTTTTTATAGAACCGTCTAATGTAAAGATTCCTTTCAGTTACCACCTTCCACGTATTAATACTTTGTACTTTTATTTACCTTCTTTCAGAATCAAACGATTGGACTCGCAAATTACAAGAAGAGATGAGTTTAGCTATGGAGAATCATATTCCATGTCGGAGAGATGAGTGTAATTGTTACAAAATAATATCTGATAATGACTTCAGACCTTTTGATGATGGGATAACAAAGGAGCAGTTTGAAATTGCCCGAGCAAGAGGAACCAAATATCAGGTAATGTCATGATCTAGAATCTATCACTGGCTTAACTGAAGATTACATCGTAGATAGCATAGTCACTTAATCACCATCAGGCGAATTGGTGATCAAATGCAAGCCTTTCATTAAATAAAAATAAAATAACTATTTTAATACCAATCAATTTAAGGGGCAGGAGGGTGGTAGATGGGTGTGGGGGATGTGTAGAACCTCCGTTCTGTTCGGAAACCCTCTTTCAAAGATATGATTTTTTAATATTCTAATATAACTTAGTACCACTCGATTTAAAGGGCGGGACCAGATAGGGACTGCGTGAGATGTTTTTATATAATCAATCGATTTAAGGGGTGGGTGGGGGTTAGGTTAGGTTAGGTCAATATAAAGTCGTATCCTACAACCTATAACATGCTTTGGCTTCTTATTTATATGACACTTGCTCGGGACTTCTTATGTGAACTAATAAACATTCACCTTATGATTCCCTTAATCTGTCGCCTGGCATAAAATCGTTTCATAGCAGATATCTACACCCCATATTCTACCTGCCACTTTTCAGTTTATTGGTAAAGTAGTTTAATTTGAGATTTCAGGATTAGTAAGTTAGAGAGTACCTAAGTGGTATTTCTTCTTCTTCTTATATATTATGTAAAGCGATATGTGTATGTATGTTCCATATGGACTTCAAAAACGCTGAACCGATTGTGATGGGAGTTTCACTGGCAGATAGCTGATGATATAAGAAGTAATCCACGCTGGTGAAACCGCAGGTCGCAGCTAGTAGCTTATAAATCGAATTTTTACTATGTTTTCAGATAATAGATGGTAAACTATACAGAGAGAAAAACTGTCACTTCCCAGCAAGATGTGACGGTATAGAGCACTACCTAACAGCTTTAGCACCGGAGCTTCCAAATATGGAACTAGCAATCAACACTAGAGATTGGCCTCAGCTGAATAAAGCTTGGGGACAGCCAAAAGCACCAGTATTTTCTTTTAGTAAGGTAAGGATCACTAGTTTTGAACTAGTTTGTACTCATAATTTCTCTTTTCCCAACTATGAATCCCACATGGTAGTGGGGTCCACCTACCTTACTCCTTCACTTCAATCTATTCTCGACATCGTCTTCAGAAACCTTACACTCTCACAAATCCTTTAGCACAACGTCTTTCCACCTTATCTTGGGTCTGCCTATGGATCTTTGACTGGGGATGTTCCCTATGGACCAAGCCTATGGATGGAAAGTTGTAGTGCTATGTTATATTTTTTTGTACTTAATAAGAATGAGAAAAAGAAACAGTAATTTCAAGCTTATATTGTTTTATTTCTAGACTCAGGATTACTATGACATAATGTATCCAGCTTGGAGTTTCTGGGAGGGCGGACCAGCAATATCTCTCTACCCCACCGGCATTGGCAGATGGGATAAGCATCGCATTAGTATATCAGCTGCAGCAGACAAGTTAGATGTTCTCTAATTTTGCATGGGCTTGGAAGAAACGTTGCTAGTTAGTATCTGCATACCATAAGCATGCATCTATATGCTTGAAAGGCTTTCTTTCAATATAACTAATATTGGCACTAACATCCTGCATGCTTAATAATATTATATACAGTTAGTTTATGTCACAAAGGTGAGCAATTCTTACTTGTAGTGTATAGACACAGACGCACAGCTCTATTATCACAAATCACTCTTGCTTACCCACAATAAGAACAATATACATAATGCACTTACATTCACAACAACCCAATTTGGTGCGATAAAATGATTGAATTGAACTGATAGAATATTTCGGGTGTTTGATCCCCCATACGCCCATGGGTGATGGGGTTTTTGTATCAATATTCTTCATTGTGTCCCTATCTAGATGCTTAAGAAATTGTAAATTGAGTTTACATTATTCAGATGGCCATGGGAAAAAAAACAATCAAAAGCATTCTTCAGAGGATCTAGAACAAGTGAAGAGAGAGATGCTCTTATATTGCTGTCGAGAGCAGATCCTGAGTTGGTTGATGCACAGTACACAAAAAATCAAGCTTGGAAATCTGATGCTGTAAGTAATGAAAGTTAAAAAACAATTTTTTTCTTTTTTTGCCATAGGTGCCAAACAACCTAACAGGCCGCCTGATGGTAAGTGATCACCGTCACCTTATAGATCATGAACATGATTTTAAAAATTAGCAACGGCATTTCACCACTTGAATCGATGCGCGCAATCGATGTACATGTAGTATTGATACCACAGATCTTTATCAAGTTAGAAGCCGCAAGTACGTCAAATTGTATAAAAACCCAGCATGCCGAATTTTTTGTACGTCGCGGGAATAATTTAGTGGTAGTTTAACTGCACTTGCAAGGCCAATTACTTACGAAGGGGTTTTACTGTTTACTTTACTTTGTCATTTTTATAATAACGTCTGACGTGCTACTACGTCTGCTACGCCGACAACGGAAATTTAACTGAATTAAGTTTGAGCACTGAGCCAACTTAAGACGGAAAACAACCACGCAAATTAGGTAAACTCGCGGCATTTGACCTAATACAGGTGATCGATACAGACACTGCGCTCTTACATGCACGCGATGTGACTGTCGAAGGATTGTCCTAAAAGTGTGTGCTTACCATACGACAGAAGTGAAAACAAGATTAAATATCTGATCGTGATGGTCACGCGAGTTTAGTGCTTTTACTATAACCCAAAAAAAAAAAAAAAAACACTTAAAAAAAAAAATAACTGCATCATGACTATATCCCTGCAAACGCCCTGCTAATTCACAGTGTGTAACAGCTATAAATCATAATTTTATTTCATCGTCGTAATCATTTCGCCATAGGACGTCCACTGCTGGACATAGGCCTCCCCCATTTTATTTATGTCACTCCAGGTTTCCCCAAACTTTTTGTCTCATAGACCATTTTTCTGTTTTTTTGTTTTGGGTAGACCCCTTAACTGGTTAACTTACATGGGCCACCTATTTGTTTCAGGATACACTGTATGCCCCACCAGCTTCAGAAGTATCTTTCGAAGAGCACTGCAAGTACAAATATCTGTTCAACTACAGAGGTGTTGCAGCCAGTTTCAGATTCAAACACCTGTTCTTATGCAAATCTCTGGTTTTCCATGTGGGCGATGAATGGCAGGAATTTTTCTACCCCTTGCTACAACCTTGGGTGCACTATGTACCCATCAGTCCCACAGCAAAAAAGGAAGAAATCAAGAAATACATTGAGTTTTTTAAAGAAAATGACTCATTGGGAATGGAAATTGCTGAGAGGGGATACAAAGAGGTATGGGAGAGATTAACCGACAGCAACATAACATGCTACTGGAGAATGATATTAAGACACTATGCAAACATTGTGAAGTATAATGTTACGAAAGACAAAGATGTCATAAGAGTACTGTAAGTAACTTATTATGCATAGTTCAATCTGAATACAGGTATTAACATTTTACATAAAGGTTATTTGTTTTATTAACCGACTTCAAAAAGGAGGTTATCAATTCGACTGGTTATTTTTTAAATAGAATTTAGACTAGATAAGTCTTCAAAAGTAATTATTGTTCTACACTTTAGGCGGTAGGACGCGCCGGTGTTTATTGATGACCAGCAAGTTACAATCATTTTGTACTTACGTAGAAGTATGGTCATATTGTAGTTTACACAGTAAAACACGTTCCTATTAAAAATAAATTTTAATATTACAAAATGCAAGTTTAGTATATAAACTGTACAGAAATCTCTATCATTAATGATATCAAGGTAATTGCTTAAACCAATACACTGGGTAATGTTATTTAGTTCTTATTTAATTTGGACTGCGCAGTTTTCAGTTCCATTCATATCAGTCTCAAACACTGTGATAATCTGCATAAGACAGCAAATATCCTCAAACACTTGATGTAAAATTTATCTTCAATACAACATACAGAAAACTTAAGTAGGCGTGGACGTGGAAGTGTACATACATGTTTTTGAAACACTTACACTGAAGCCTTTTATCTCAAGAGCTCTCAGAATCAGAATGCACACTGCAACGTCACATATAGAGGTATACCACAGTAGGAAATAATATCACAGAAAGCTTAGAGCATTTCATCTTTCCATGAAGAGGGCTTTGATTTTATTATTTATCTAAGGTTAGGGCTAAGTACAGATACTACCATTACAAATTATTGATTGATTATTGTTCTTACCAAAAAGGTAATTTGTAAGTATGTACTTACTGAGTTTGAGTGATTTGCTAAGTTATGTTTATGCCTAAAAATTATCTTATGTCTACTTTGATAGTTTACGGTCCAGCTGCTCAGCAATGGCCTCAAGGAAATCCTCAGTGTGTAAAAACATCCCCTCCTTGGTGTTTGCCATTCCGTGGATGCAAATAGTCAAATCCTTAGTCATTTTCCCGCTGTTGATGCACTCCACGCACGCCTGTAATAAAATAATTTTACATATCTGTTAATCATGCAACTTGTAAAATCGGATTGCAATCAGTGAAATTAACGCCTGGCTTGTGGTGCCACACCCAATAAATCGAGATATTATAAGATATGGGCCGGTATCTTGTCTTGATAATCATGAGCCGCACCGTGGATTTATTTGGCGCAACGATTTCAACTAACATTACCCCTCAAGAATCGTGCATTTTCCGAGATAAAAATTACCCGTTGACCGTTGTCAGTATCTCTGGCCTTCCAACTATCTATAAGTATGTATAAAATCATGTTGAAACCACTTTTTTAAACAGAACAGCAGAGGTGTGGAACAGCGAACAGGAATCACAATCAGGGTTGTTCAAGAAAAAAGTGAATAGGTATTTCCTAGTCAAGCGTGATACATCTTTGACAACATCTTCGCTTCCCATCAGGTGAGATTCTGGGAAAAAACATTCCTAGTCAGTTGTAAAAAACCCGTTGCTTTGCTGTTGCGTAAAAGATAAACAAATGAAAACACTTTCGTACATTACCGTACCAATATTAACTAAACATCTTTGGTTATTTTTCGCCTCGATATTTAAGAACAGATGGCGTAGTCTATTTAGGATATCCCTGGTTCTCCGATGTTAGGAAAACGGGAATATTTTTTTCCCACTGAACGAAAACAGTATCATCATTATCAGCTTATCATGTGTCCCGGCAGTGGGAACACTGCCGGGACACAGTTAGGCCTCTCTGAGAGTACAGTATCATATTAGGTAATTAATGGCTTATAGTTGTGGTAGTGGAAGTGGTATAAAAGGAGTAAAGTCATGTTTATCGCTTATATAATCTGTCCTATCGGTGCTCGTTTAAAGCTATGCTGTGTATATAATTCCCCTGAAAATGTTTACCAACAAAAAATCCTGTATCAGACGGCTATCTCGAATTTGCTTGCGATTTCGCATTCTATCGATGTTTGTCTGAGATAAAATATCCCCAGTCAATTCATTACATATACGCGTAAGTGATTGAACGATAAGATGAAAATTCCATTCCCCGATTGGGAATTAGACGTTTGATGTATCGAAGCATAAGCTTTCCACGAATTGCTGCTTTTGAAAAACAAGTGGTAGGTACGTATGTTTTTTTTATATTCTTTTCTCGCGAATAAGTTCTCGTTTGACCCTCAACTCTCCTGTTGGTAAGCGCCGATGTTGTGGAAGATGAAGCACGTAGACTTAGAAAATACCTATTCACTCTGGGCTTGAAAAGGCCCAGATTATATCTCTCAGGAAACAAGGAAGCCGGCAGGTTGCACGTACTGTAAATGTAGATATCTACGGTATTCCCCTCCCCAAACTATGTAAAACTGCATGGGGTTAGACCGCAATCGATATGGTAATTAATTCCGAAACACATTATGCAAATCCGGTACCTACAAACAAAAAACATACAAAAATACCCGCTCAGTACTTGCCTCTTCAAGAGATGTCGCAAAGCGGTCAAGCTCAGGTGTCCCATCCAGCTTAGCACGGTGAGCCAGCCCTCTGGTCCAAGCGTAGATGGAAGCCACGGGGTTGGTTGACGTCGGCTTGCCTTGCTGGTGCATGCGGTAATGGCGCGTGACGGTGCCGTGAGCCGCCTCCGACTCCACAGTGCGACCATCGGGGCACATCAGCACTGACGTCATCATACCCAGGGAACCGTAACCCTAGAAAGAACACAATGATCACATTACTTGTGCTCAGTAGCTTGAGGGTGTGATCAAGATCCAGATTTCTTGTAAAGTAGGGTAAATCAAGTGCGTCGATTTTTGGCAGTAGGTGTAAACCTAAAATAAAAGTCATTGTGACATGGCAACATATGGTAAGTAGCTGATATTATTGAAGTATGTGATAGATAAGAAATAGAAAAGAGGAAAAAAATTAAATGAATAATTTGTATTGCCTGCTATATAATCGTTAAAGTAGGCCAGATGGCGGCTTGTGAATTTTATGATGCATCAATACTGAAAGTAAAATAATCATCAGCTTCATTGTTTTTGTTACATAAGTTCCTCATATTTTAGTAGGCGTTGATGCCCAGACGTAAACAATACCTGTCTAGATTCTTAGATTTGTAAATCCACAAGATCTTTTAAACATTACGTAAGCTAACTAAAATAGAATCGGAATAGTACGTCTATCAAAATCTTGTAGGTGCAATTCTCAGAAAAAATATTCGTATGTTGGCCTCAGTGCAAATAGTTTTTTAGGATTTTCTTGAGCGGGGCGCAGTTGAGGGCAAATGCAAAGTAATTAAACATTATTTACTCTTAGGTTAGGTTTAGATTAGAACGAACGAGCCTTTCCCAGTCAGGTATGGGGGGGGGGGGGGCTGTAGCAGGTGAAGCCCGTACCTGGATACGCCCTTCTATGTTTATCTTTTCCAGCTGGCAGTTACCTGTGCAACGATGTCTGACTGAACATCGCCGTCGTAGTTCTTACAGGCCCACACGAACCCGCCTGAAGACTTGATCGCCTGCGCCACCATGTCGTCGATAAGCCTGTGCTCATACCATATCTTGGCATCTTCGAACTGCTTCTTGTAATCACTGGAAGAAATTTAAGACTTAGACATTCATTCCAAAACCGGTGGTGACGGTGAGTCTGTGTAAATTTGTCATTTCGGTAACCACATACAACCTTAGTTTATTTATTTTTAGTGTAACATACTTCAAGACTACTAGCTGAATCCCGCGATGTTACCCGCCATTTTCCAGTTTTCCCGCATTTTCTGGGGGGGAGTACCCTATGTCAGTCATCATGATGCACACTTATCATTCTGCCTAATTACGTTGGGGTCGGCCTAGCAGTTCGTGTAAAGCGAACAAACAGAGTTACTTTCGCTTTTATAATATTAGTTGGGATTAGGATGAAAGCCACCTGGTGCCAAAATGCAGTCTATCTACTTAAAAATTTTATAATAAAATGTACAGTCAGTTTCATATTCCAGCATGTCTCATTTCCTCTCATGAATGTGTACAACCTTATGCATAAGCTGCTAGTGTGTAATTCAATGCCAACTTTATAATTGTTATAACTGCCTACTGTGTGCCTTCGTAATCTTTATTTGCACCTATCTACTATCAACGTTTGCATTATGACGTTCCTACTCACTACGACTACTTCTAATGAGGATGTTATTACGTAAGAAAAAAAAAAGAATCATCTAAATCGGCCCTCTGTAAAAAGTTAAGAGTGGTCAAAACAATATTCAATGATGCGGATCTTCGTTTTTCTAATTATACTCATTTAAATCAGGTTGAACAATTGGTAAACTTGTTTACACTTGGCTGGAAACAAGCTTACCAATGGTTAGACTTAATAGAATCTAAGAAACACAACGTTGAAGATCTTCCAGTATTCCTTTCAAACTTTATCTTCCAATCCAACGACAAACTTTTTAGGGTTACGGAGATTTGCGTTCTAAAATTTCTACTTACAGTCTAAGAAATTCAAAGCCATTGTTTATTATTCACCGGATGTTAGCTATTCTTTCAAACAAAACGATAGTTCTATTCAAATTTAAACATGTAATTAAGAGCTTTCAAAAGACTTTCAATCAGCTACCTGCTGCATACTAAATACCTGCCCGTATCCTTAAGATTTTATTTAGATTTACGAGGTTTTTACCATGATATTTATTCAAATGTGGGCGTGGCATACCGGTTCTTTTTCAACACCTTTTATTTATTAAATTTTAGACCACCGACCTCTGGTATATCTCTTCGAAGATGTCCTTGAAGCGACCGTCGTATCGCTTGAGAATTGTATTCTTTGTAGACAAATATAGGGGCCATTTCTTTTGCAGAGCAACCTGAACAAATAGATGGTTGCTCATAATATGCACTTAAGTCATTATTTATTGTTGTGAATTTTGAAAGAATACATACCTGGAAGCTAGAGTGTGCAAACGCGCAGATAGATTCGTCTGTATTGTACATTCCCATAGCAACGCCGGGGACTTTGAAATCGAACAATAGGCGTTTGTCTACGGATCCATCAGCTGCAGTATAAACTAGCTCCACCTCAAGTAAAAAAAAAACAATAAGACGTCAATAAAATACGGAATTATCAAACACGCAAAGAAACGGTTAAAAATATCTTTATTGTTGCAGTGCATTAATGTCAACAGCCTACGAACTATGATGTTTTTAATATAGCTTTGTCCACAATACTACAATTATTAAAAGCACCGTAGGTAATTGGATTTATTCATATATAAGTTGCTATCGTCAAAGATAAATAATTACGTAAATAACGGCGTGTATCCATCATTCAATAGTATGAATAATATTGTGTTCCCCAGGGTGGTGACCTAGGGCCACTACTTTTCATAACATAACTAGAATTAAGCAATTTTTGACCGAATTGTCACGATTTTACGAAAGCTTAAGATATCAACTACTATAAATTCGAATTGTTTATTAAACGTTATTCCTACCTTTCCGGGTTTGGGAATTACGAAGTCTTGCGCCTTGTACTGATCGCCGTGTGCATGACGACCTATGACGATGGGCTGAGTCCATCCTGGGATCAGCCTTGGGATGTTTTCGCATAAGATCGGCTCACGAAATACAGTGCCTCCGAGAATGTTTCGGATCGTACCATTTGGACTTAGCCACATTTTCTTCAGTTTGAACTCTGAAAGAAAATTAAAATGACAATACAGAATTTATACTTACAAGTATTATATTTAGCCACGCTAAAAGTATTTAGAACAGCAAGAAGTAATGACGTCTAGACCTATCAATAAAATTTCATGTGATTATATATCGTAAATTATTAATAGATAGCGTAGGAAGAGAAAGAAAATGTTCCAATAACTAGCTGGTTCTTAGTTTTTCAAAAGCTTACCCTCGACTCTCTGTTCATCAGGGGTGATAGTGGCGCACTTGACTCCAACATTGTGCTTCAGCATCGCGTGAGCAGCGTCGATGGTCACTTGGTCGTCCGTCGCGTCACGGTGAGGAAGCCCCAGGTCGAAATACAGGCAATCCAGCTGACACCAACAGAAGCCGAGATTACAAGAGGTAAGAATACAAACTTATGTTGAAGCTTACCTACTTTGAACCCGAAGGCATGTCTTACATGTGTAAGTCGTTATAAAGCAAAAAAAAGCACCGCTCATTATAATCTATTATGTGACTGAAGCCAATCAACTAGGTGCATTATGTGTCGAACATCCGAAGTATGTAACGGACGAAGTAGATTTTAATTAAGAATTCGATCAAGATAGAAACCATAAAAAGCATGGCTGGCAACCGACAGAAGACATATGCATATATTAGCATAGCCATTTGTAGATCAATGAGGTGATGAGTAAATGTATATAGCTACATGTGTGAGTATAAATGGCGCAAGGAGTACTATTGACCCAAAATAACGGGGCGATAACACAAGCAATAGTTCCACTGCTAGATAACCTACGATAATTAAGTATAATGAAGTTAACGCCTTTCACGATTAGCTGTTATCTAAAGTTCAATAGAATATTGCTGGAAGGTCGCGGAGAAGGTTAAATTAGAAGAATTTTACAAAATAATGTTCTGAAATTATTTGAAGACAAACTATTAAAGCACCAGTTCTAAAATGGTAATTGTAAAGTAACTGACCTTGACATAGGGGAAGATAAGTCTTTCCTTGATTTTGGCCCAAATGATACGCGTCATCTCGTCTCCATCCATCTCCACGATGGGCTTGGAAGCCACCACTCTCTTTGCTGTTCCATCTATCATCAAGACAATATTTTGTTGTAGAAGTTCAGGCTTTATGAACTTACAAATTAATACATACTGGCGGGTTTGCGGGTTACGCAGAAAGGGTGTGTGTTATTGTGAAGACATTTTCTATGAGACCAACACGGCAATCGCGATTTTTTTTTTGCTGTTCCAGTTCCATAGATTTTCCAAAAACGACATTAGAATTCAACGTCGTATTTCATCATCTTCTTTTTTTGTATTTTGTTGTATGGTTGATATTGGTCCCATAGTAAAATTTGTTCATAATGAGGAGTATAACGAGTTCCTTTTGGCGTACTGATCCAACCCGGCTTCTGCGTAACCCGATATAAGGATAACATCTTGGCATCTTGGTGAATTAATGAAATAATAATCTATTAGCGAAATAATAAATATTTCGCTAATTATTATATCTATAGTATATTTAGCTGTATATTTTAGTTTGGGGTCAGATGACCGTGTGTGCAAAAATGTCCTGAATATTTATTTATTTATTTATCTATGGCATAATAATATTCTATTATTATTCACCAGTCTGCAAATTGTAATTGTTTTTAACAAGGGTTTATCTTAATTTCTCTTGTAAAATTCATTAGTGTCAAACAAAGTAGATAATGTTTGGTATATAATTATTATTATGAAATATATAGCTAGGTGCCTATTATTTATTTCGCCTATCGTTACAGAATATGCCTAGGATAAAGAGCTAACTCATGCAAATTGTGACAATATGTCATTGTCAAAGCTGTTTTTACATCACTGCAATGAAAGTAATGCAGAAAGATAAGATACCATAATACCTACAAATAATCAGATGTATGCAGTGATACCTATTATTTCAATGCAGTCATCTTGCTTGGCTTATAGGTACATAATGGGGTTCGCAACGCTGTCAAAGTTGCGCTAGCATAACAAGCATTTATTTGCTCTGACAGCTGCAATAACATTGTAAAAAGCTGAATGAAAACCACGAATTCTGGTGACTTTTTAGGGTTCCGTACCCAAAGGGTAAAAACGGGACCCTATTACTGAGCCTATGTTAACTGTCTGTCTGTCCGTCCTACCTTTTAACGGATGTATCTTTCAATCCGTAATAGATACCCTGTTGAAATTTTACCAGAATATGTAAAGTTATGGCGGATTAACTAACAAATAATAAAAAAAGTTAAAACGAAAGGAAGGTACCCATACAACAAACTTATTTCTTTAACGCATTTTTGTATTAGCTCTAAATGTAAAAACGGTAATACGCACAAGCGTCAAATTTAGCATGATTATGGTACACACTCTAGAAGTATAACAACAAATAATAAATAATGGCCAAGAGCGAGTCGGTGACAAATTACTGTTTATTACCAAGTTATAACTGGTAATTTCGTTTATTTGGACGACCTCATTCTAACGTCGACCTTATCATTTCACCGAATCAAAATGCCATATTTTTAAACCTGTTTAAAAAAAAAATATTATTGTGTTTTGTGGTGGTACGGAACTCTCAGTTCGCGAACTTGCACTTGGCCGGTTTATTATAACATAAGACTGTATGTACGATATACTTCAGTGAATATTAAAAGAAAAGGAGAGTTGGCGGTCAAACGCAAGCCAATAAAAATAAGGATTAAAAAATTTACTATGCGAAATTGCGTAGATACAGTTACAAATACTGAAGTCAGTTTTTTAAATTGATAATTATTTAATTGCGATTTTGGCATGTTCACTTGTTGCTCAGCCCTTTAGTTTTTGACCTCCGACGCAAAAAGAGGGGTGTTATATATTTAACTTGTGTACTTATCTTGTGTTCTGTTTGTGGCATTGTAGTTCCCAAACGGCTGAACCGATTTGTTTCAGTTTTTCCTATTTAAGAGGTGACCGACAGTGTCCTCAGCTATGTGTAGCCATAATTCAAAAAAATCTGTTCTGCCGTTTAGAAATTATCAGCACTTATACCGAGAGTTTTCAAAAAAAATACTATTTATAGATACTTGTTTGAGAACAAGGCTAACAATACTGGTTTGAAAATTTCATGCAAGAAGGGTACTACGTACTACCTAGTTAATGATGTTGCAATACTGGTTTACTGAATAATTATTGCAGGTTGTTGCCATGCCAGTTGATAATACAAATAATGAGATGAAGGGGAAGGTTAAGTACTACTAGATTGGGATAGTGTAATGGGAAAAATTTATTGCATACATTAAAGGTCAGTATTATAATACACCTTGATAAAAATACACCTAACGTTTACAAATAAGTACTTAGGTACCTGTATTACAATTTCACAAGAAAGGATCTGTTCATCCCGATAACATCATCTATTTAAATATGTGTTAAACATAATAAATTACCAACCTATAAACTTGTATTGGTATATAAACAATAGTAGTAAGTATAATAGGTAAAATAACATTCCTAAAGTTTATTTATTATTTAGGTATAGTCGGTCAAATTGTTTACAAAAGTCGATGGTTTACCTACAAGGTATTTTTCAGTAATTCTATAAAATGTTATTTTTAGGATTTTTAGTCATATTTTTTTACACACGATATTTTTTGTGACACAAATTATAAAACAAAAAATAAGTAAATTGAATAAGTGATTTTTTTATCCCGATAACATATCTTAATCTTCAAACGGCTGAACAGATTTTCTTGAATAGAGGTAAAAAACTAAACCAAAATCGGTTCAGCTGTTTGGGAGTTACGATGCCACAAACACACTGATTTATATTATTATAACACCCCTCTTTTTGCGTCAGTGGTTAAAATACCCCATTGATTTGAAATACCCACTCTGATATATTATACCCTCAACTACTTACATATCTAAATTCAGTTGATAAAAAACCTGGACTTTGATCAGTACAATAAGTTAATTTATCATCAAATTTATAACAATTAGATTTTATTAGAACCAATCCCAACCACTTGCCATCACATCATGCGTTGTATAAACCGACAGGAAACAAAGTGATAGCAATGGTTATCTAACCAAAAAAATAAAGTTGGAAGTTACTTACAATTTCTTGACTTTACGATGTTAAGTTCAGTTACACTTTTCAATAATTGTCTCACATTGTTTCCAGCCATTTTTCGAGTTTACGTGGCGCTCGTATTTAATTATTCTACACTCACACTTGGCGACGAAACAGCAAGTGCAAGGATCAGTCAGCTGCTGCCAAACAAGCGTGAACGAGAGGTTGGACAGAGAATGAGCGAGAAAGCATGACAAAAATAAAAACGGGGTGCCTGCGCGTGGAGTGGGGTAATAGTGATGAGCGCTGCTATGTCGATTATTTACAATGTAATCGATGTTGCTTCCTTTTTAGTTTGAGATTCAAAATGAACTTTTTGTAACGACATGACAGGTAAATACGAGGACTGTTGACAGTGACAATTTGATGGGTTGTCTTCGTACGTGTCGTTTGAATAAAACATCTAAGTATCATGACCTCATCGGTTAGCATGACATTTTATAAAAGAAAAAGTTATTTCCAGTATTTCCACATCCGTCTGGAGGTTGTTTGAACATTGTGAAATGTGAAATCTCTAATCATCATAGTCAGTCTTTTAACAGTCCACTGCTGGACTTTTAGCCTACCCCCGAAAGGGTGATTGGGCCATATCCACCACGCTGGCCCAGTGCGGATTGATGGATTCACATACGCCATTGAATTCCTCTATCTCTAATCAGGATGAGTAAAAATGCTATAATGAAGCTGTATTGTATAGAGTCATCGATGTCGCGTTAAATCGATTCTAACTCTAGACAGATGAAAGAAAGCACGCCCCTATAGAATTTAACTTGACAAACTGCCACAGTGTAGATATTATATTACTGCAGACAGTGACTACTAATCTCAATCTGTTGTTGACCAGTTGACAATTTGATAAAATCTGCGTCTCTTTCATAGCAATATGTCTAATGCATATAATGTATAAGTAATAACATGACTTTTGCGTCGGGGGTTAACCAGAAAACTGCATGCTTCGATATAAACAGAACACGACACAATACAACACTAGCTAGCTACTGGAAGCACTGGTATAATTTTGTACTATGTACGTACACACAAAATAAATAGGTACAGAAGGCCGGCGCATACAAAGAAAGTTAACAGGCGCTCGCACACAAAAACGCGTACGTACAACGATCTCAGACCAATTGAGTCAAACGCCAGTCGCGAGTGCCTGCGCTTTGACAATACACGTAATTATAGTTTCCCGTGACAATTGTCATAATTTACAATTAGTAGGTACATCCTACGAGTTGTTGTGTGTTTTTTCGTTTATATACAATATTAAACAAAACGGACTTGACGTTTTTTAATTACCTAACTTAATTAATTACCCACGAAAGTGCTTTTCGGCAATCAACTTTATTTAGTTACCCTTTTCTACAAATAAACGTGTTTTACAGTACCAAAAAATTACTAATTATTTTTTAATATGAAAACTCCCAAATCTAAACTTTCCACTGAACATGGATTATTAAAAAATTAAGATCAGCCGAAGCCGGCATTCCGTGCCTATTTATTTTGTGACGTACGCATGCCCTTCAGGCATCACCCCTCCCCGCGGCGGTGTTCCGCCCCGCAAGATAACCCAACCTCGCCCGCCGCGCGCCGGCCGGCATCAGCCGGTAGACGTACGTGTGTGTGTTTGGTTGGATTGTGTTCTGTGCTTCAGCCGGCCATCGCAGCCGAGTAGCTACTGCGAAAACGTAAGACAATTTATATTTATTCTACCAACGCTCGCGGCCAGATCATATAGCCACTAGTCCAAATTTCACAATGAAAACCCTCTCCCCCATACCCTCCAGTGCACTTGCAATCGGCTCGCACTCGTTCACATCATAACCAGATCTCCGGCCTTTTTTTTTCTAGGCTACCCAATTATAACAGCATTGCGGGATTCATGTCAAATTTTTACAATTTTTTCTACTATAACTGCTGTAGGTGGGTCGTTTATAAATACATGCATGCTCTAAATAATGGCTAATTTTACATACCATCTGCTTGCAGATTGTGCAAAATGATATTATGTGCGGGGTTGACCCGTCTACTTTTACTCAATCAAGTCAATTGTTAAAAACAATAACTATGTGGTAGGTACCTACTTTTATACGTGCAATACCTAGTCGATTTTTGTCTTGGGATAGTAAAATAAATGTCACCGGCTCGCACTTGATCATTATTTATTTGTAGTTATACTTTAGAGTGTGTCCTATAATCATGCCAAGTTTATCACTTGTATTGTACGTATTACCTTTTTGGGGTTCCGTACCCAAATGATAAAAACGTGACCTTCGATGTCTGTCTGTCAAAGACAGACAACAACAACAAAACAAACGTAGGTACTTTCATCCCATCTATTCGAAAAGGACGACTTGGTTCGCCATTAAGTGCACCCTTTGCCTTGTAAGTTAGGTGGTGTTTTCTATTAGAATCTTGCGGGCAGTAAGGAGTTTTTAATACTCTTTATAAGTGCGCCGCAATTATCTTTGCCGCGCACTTTTTAATTTGGAACATCTTAGTTTTCAGCGCCAAAAAAATCGAACGCAAATATTGTTTGAATAAAGACTACTGAGTATATGGGTTGGTAGGACTGCACATAGCCCGCGTTTTCGACAATTTTCACGGATGGTTAGAAATAATAATTCATGGTTTTGTGTAACAATAAATTTTCATAATTGCGAAAATTTCTCAAATGTAAATATACGTTTTTAGTTGTTTTATTATTAGATACTACATATGTATTTAATTTCACTGTTTTAAACTATCACGGTTGTTCACTAAAGTTAAATGATTAATTACGGGTTTTTTTAAATATATTTTTTTTAAATATCGGGAGCTCATTCCTCAACCTGACCACGGTAAATATCCCGTAAATAATCATTTAACTTTTTTATTTAATTTCAATTTAGTTGTTACTCTATGTTTTATTAAATAATAATATTACAATAAAATATGAGGCGCCTTTTATTTTCTCATAGTGGGTGATGAAAAGTAGAGTGTATCACTTGGGCGCAAAATATATTTTTGGCTCGGGCTACGTAAAGAGCGCCCTCACCGTAAAAATATTATTTTGCTCCTTTATTCTAGAAACTGAACTTAGGTTGCTAAAGTGTTTTGTTTCTGCCAATGGCATTAAATACAGTTGGTAGGTACCTGATCAAACAATGGATTACAGATTCTCTATGTGTGGGCAGATATCTAAATAATGCTATGTACCTAGGTGTGTTATCTATTTTGGTCAAGACATGTTGCCATTATCAGCTCTGCTGCAATACATATCAAAACAATGAACAGTTTATCATAGACAGTTTTTACGTAAATATTTTGGAGCGTGAGTT
This sequence comes from Agriopis marginaria, assembly GCA_932305915.1. Classification (NCBI taxonomy): domain Eukaryota; kingdom Metazoa; phylum Arthropoda; class Insecta; order Lepidoptera; family Geometridae; genus Agriopis; species Agriopis marginaria. The sequence continues at coordinate 11,737,763 of OW029918.1, forward strand.
ACATGTTTTACTATGTTGTACAGTTACAAAGATTTTTTTCCCAAACATGGTATATAATGTGTCTATTATTTGATGAACGCACTTCGACGAAAAAAGTTAATGGCGGGCAATTTTTGTCTCCTGTAATTTATTATGTTGTACCTACAATGAATTTCTAACAATCCGTGAAAATTTACGGAAACGCTGTGGTTCATAAAACGCGTTATGCTGTGGTTCGCGTGTTTTTAATTTGATTTAATTTTTTTTTTATTCAGCTGGCGGCGCGACTATGGGCCGTCGTACCAGCCTGTCTTTATTCAAACAATACTTGCGTTCGATTTCTTTAGCGCTGGACACTAAGATGTTTTAAATTCAAAAAGTGCGCGGCAAAGATAATTGCGGCGCACTTATAAAGAGGATTAAAAACTCATTACTGCCCGCTAAAAGTTTCTTATAGAAAACACCACCTTTGGGTGCACTTAAAGGCGAACCAAGTCGTCCTTTTCGTATAGATGGGATGAAAAATCTATATTCTACATTCGTGCACTGGAAAGTATGTTACCTGGAAGAGGTTGCTTACAGCAATATACCTTATCCCATGCATGTATGGGTCATCATTACTGTCGTGAAAAGTTCGTAATTTTTTAAACATATTTATGCCCTTTGTGGATAGGACACGAGATCCAGAACAACCTGTATAATTCAGAAGCAAAAAATACATCTAAACAAACGTCACTTTCAGCAATAATCGAACCTACGCAATCTACGGAAACGCCCCGAGCACTAACCGCTAAGCTACGGTCGCTTTTCTGTACAACTCAAGAAATTGGAGCCTGACACGAAAGCTACCGTAGAGCACTCGGGGCTTTTACCAGGATTCAGAAATTTGTCGCACATCACATTTTTGATTGTCTATTACATTTAAATATACAATAGAACCATCAGAATGTTTGCTACCTATCCACTCCTACCACTCTTTTGTAGTTTGTAGTGTCTCTACACGCCATCTGGTGGCCCAAATTTCTAATATAAACAAAGAAATGACTGAAACAGTCTGTCTCTTTGTGTACCTACCTGAGTACCTATTTTGCAAAGGTAGTAACACAAAGGAACTATTTTGGTCATCTCACCTTCTGAGAAAAGGTTTGCCAAGAAAGAGAACTGAAATTTAAATAAAAAATCTGGACAACCCAAGACAGTTGATCACTAGAATTAGGAAAGCAAGTACCTAAGTTTAAGTCATAGATTATGTAGGTAATTAATCACGGACCTAGTTTTTTTTCGTTTAAATTTTCAAATGCATTTTAACCGAGTGAGCTGATATGATGAGATTATAATACCTGAGATAACTGATTGAGAAAACATACATATTTCACCAGCTTGATTTATAACCGACGAAAGATGGAGGTTATCAATTCGACTGTTTTTTTTGTTACACGATTACTCCGCTAACTATAAATTGATTTTGATGATTATTTTTTTGTTTGTTAGGTCATATATCAGAGGTGGTCCCATATATATTTTATCGAAATTGATACAGCTCTTTTTGAAAACATCAACAAAAACCAAAAATATATACATGACGTTTTGATTTGTGGTTCCCTTCAGCAAAAGTTTTCGTCAAAAGTTTTCGTCAAAACTTTTGCTGAAAGGACTTTCAATCTCTGTTTTAAGTGTCATTTTCTACTTTTTCCTTTAAGTTTGTACATGTAGGTAAAGTCTTGAAGTAGGTTTTTTTCTTCTAAAAAATATTTCTGTGCTGACACACCATTAATGGTGCAAGACAATGGTGCAAACGGTACATCGGGGAACCATCGAGATTCGGTTTGCGGTCGCGTAATTTGTCGCAGTCACCTGTTATCTAGGCCCATACCTACGTAATATTGATACAGGACGTCAGGCCTGTCTAGAAACGGTTGAAATAATTATCCCGTATTCATATATCTGTAGTTATCACAGCTGTAGCTGAGTGCTAATTCGGTCAAGGCTGTGACATGCAGCTTGATTTAGTTAGATAAATGAACATTCCATATCAGAGGCTGATAACGAAAAAACAACTAAGTAAAACAAACACACGTACACACGAACTTTTGCATTTCGCGTTACGCGGAAAGGGTGTGCTAAGCCGAAAGGAGTCCATAGTTCTATCCATGATATCCATGATAGTACCCATCATAATAAAAAAACTGCTGAATTCCATACATTTTGTAGAGTGTGATTGACCATTTTCTATGGAACAATTGATATTTTTTTCGTGATTTCAGAGTTGCTCCCACAGCAAAAGTTGTTTATAATTATGGGTACTATGGATCCCATTCGGCTTAGTACACCCTTTCTGCGTAACCCAGTATACAGTGTAGCTCGTATCGGTTATCAACCATACGATGCCTGCGTCTCAATTTTTTTTCCCTCCCAGCATTATATAGTTAATCCAAAATGTGCGGGTGCGTGCGCATTCTACGGGCAAGCAAGCCCCTGCGGCGGCTGCACTGCCGGCTGTCGAGCACGGCTGCTGCGGCGCCGCCAACCCCCGGCGTGCCTTACAGCAAACTCAGCATAGGTGTTCCAAAGGAGATCTGGCAGGGCGAACGAAGGTAAGTGTTCAAAAACAATATAATCATCTGAAAAGAATATTGTCTGTGGAATGAAAGATATTTATAATTACCTATTAGGTAGGTTTGACACCGCGTTAGCAGTTGGCCGTAAGGCCCCTTTTCCTTTATTTTAGACTGAACTGAAGATTACCCCAACAACCTTGATTAGTTGAAGCATCGGTCCTACCTTGGAATTAATGAAATTCTTCCTAATAAAGGAATAACTTCATTATTTCCTTGATGTCTCCTCAATATCTTGTTTTTTTATTTATTTATATATTCAACTCGCTCAATTCGCTTGGAAGTTAACCCTCGAATCATCCATTACTCTCGGAATTCAATATGACGCCCGTAACTTAAGACAAAGCTTTATCCCCTCGTTGAATAATCTACTATTACATGTTAAGGTGTCTCTGCTACGTATGAAATGAGGAAAGACCTTTTTTCGCTGCAGGCCTAGCACGGGCCCTGGACTAATTGTCTTTCCACCGTTTTAATCCCACGAGAAAAAGACAAACGTATCCATATTCTAGCTTTGTCGCGTCTAAAGATAATTTATCCACAGCCCATGCTCGGCCTGCTGTGTGGCATCGTTGTATATTATCTTGATAAATGTTTCTCAAACAGTTTTATTTTTTAATATTCCATAAAAAGTAGTTATGTCGGGATAATACATATCTAAAATTTTGCAGTCTTCGTAAGCTTTATTCGTTAGAATTTTTCTATGACCACAATGCAATTTCTGAACTATGAATATGACCACAATTATATTGGCTTTAGCCACGGAACCCTACCTTATGCGTGTCTCGACAGCGGGTTATTATTTTGTGCGTATGTTAGGCAATATATTTGCTGATTGTGAACCAATTCTAACTATTTTATATTTTATTTAGGCGAGGTTTTACCACTTTTAGCAACGCTTATTACTACAGATTATAAGGCTTGGTTTACTGTATTAAAGTCGCATTTGGCGGAGCAAAACCATGGCCCAAAGAGGGCCTTAATAGGATATTAAAAATATAACGATAGTGGTCCATTTAAATAAAATAAAAAAACATACGGTTGGAAATAAGAAATGAATCCTGTTTATTGAACATCAGTGGAGACGACTATAATTTTTTGTTGTTGTAATTTAATTTTTATTGGTATCTAACCTTCGACGACATGTCTGATGTCTGTGGCATTACAGCTCCCAAACGAGTTGATCGATTTGAATGTAGTTTTTCATTTAAAGCAGGTTTAATTCGGGTGGCTCTTAATATGTATGAATACTTTACCGAATAAGTATGTATTTTTTAATATTTATAATTGTAATTTCAGAGTCGCCGTAGTACCAGCCGTAGTTAGCAAATTGGTGAAGAAAGGATTTAGCGTGAATGTTGAAGAGAATGCCGGAGCTTTCGCGAATTTTCCAAACAAGGCGTACGAAGAAGCCGGTGCTAAAGTTACCAGCTTGAATGATACATTCCAGTCCAGTAAATATACTTTATATCATTTTATCTACTAATTGCATGGCGCATAGTGAGGCGGAGGGTCCCGGCCAGAGGATTAATGGACATGGTCAGTGACCTATCCGGGATCAACGACTCCGTCTCTTCCATTGTCGAACGCGGCTCCTAAAAAAATCGAGCAAGATACATCCCTGTGTATTTTTTTTATTCAGATGCCTTATTATTGTTCTTTTTACAAGCTTTTATTTAACTTGCAATGTAAGTTATGTATAACTTTGTTTGTTCGAGTGGAATCTTGCAACTTAATTTTGAAGCAGATATCTTCAACCAAATGAAATGAAATTCGGCATACACGTTTAGTTTGGATGACATACATGGCTAGTAAAATGACGTCATTCTAAATCCAATATGGCGGACTCCCAAAGATGGCGGATCAGTAATTTTATATGCACCCCCACAGACTTAGTTCTGTGTGCACCCCCATGATATGGCTATCAAATGAAAGATTTTGCTGAGAAGAATACAATTTTTTTTATTAATTAAATAATGTTTCTTTCTAGATATTATTCTGAAAGTCCGTCCACTAGTAGACACTGAAGTACAACACGTCAGAGATGAAGGGGCGCTGATATCATTATTATACCCAGCGCAGAATCAGGATCTCATCAAGAAACTTGCAGCTAAAAAAGTCGATGCCTTTGGTAAGTTCTTAAAAAATTCTACGTTTTATTTTCAATTTTGTATTTGTCCATTTAGCCAGTGTCAAGAGTATAATAAGATCTTTTAAAAAGTCCATAAATTCAATTTTTTTAAGAAATTAATGCTAAACACGTCACATTTAAGCAAAGCAAGTCACAGTCAAATCTAAGCCCAGTAAAGTGATGGGAGCTTTACCAGAGCCTTATAAGTAAGGATATTGGGAACACCACTTATTTCACTTGCCCACTTGCGAACGCTAGGTACAAAATTATGTAAAAAAGATAAAGATAGAAGGACAAGTACAAGTTTTCACAAATATTAAAGAAGATAAATAACACTGTAAAAGACGGACTCTAGCATGAACAATAACAAGAAAGCTAAGTTTGTTTGTTATCGAGCATTATCCACCTTTATTACACGTTAATGCTCAAAAAGACACAAGTTTTGGAAATGATTACAATGTCGCGACGTTTTTAACGTTGACGCTAAAATATCAAGATATTTTGCCTTGATCAGATTTGGCTCCTATATTGAGAACAAGGCTCAATTAGCTGCCAAAAAGCTAGGTATTCTGTCAAACGCGCGACGGTACTTCACGTCGGTCGGAACAGTTGCTTTCACTGTGTACTAAGCACAAGTTCAATCGTGCATGGAGTAGGTACCGTTCGCACCTTTGGGATGGATCAGCTAATTATCAGCTTGCGACGTCGGAGTCTATTGGGAAACGTGCCAAGATGCTCATCAGCAACGAGTCCTTAATTCAGACTAAGCTTTTTAGTCTTGAGCATCGGCGAAAAGTTACTAGTCTGTCGGTTTTTTATCGGATACACTTCGGAGCGTGCATCGGATCTGCATGATCTAATTCCCAATTTTTTTATCGGACTGCCAGAAATCGACGATCGGCGATCGGTGTCGCCTTTTCGTGCCACCGGCACGAACACACCGTTTCATGGTTGATATTCCGAAAACCCTTACGAAGCGCTTTGTTTCCACGTTAATTGTGCGAACTGCTAGTCTGTGGAATTCACTGCCTGAATGGGTGTTCTCTGAGAGTAACAATCTGAGTGTCTTTAAATCCGAGTGAATCGGTTTATTCTTGGCAAGCGTGTTCCATTGTAAATCGCATCTTCGCTTAGCATCAGGTGAGGTAGCGGTCAAACGAGCCTAGTTATTATTATATAATAAAAAATTAAACATATAATAAGTATCTTGAATTTTGAAACTCAAATTTTCATGCATTTATCCATAATTTCATATTGTTTTTTCTACGCTTTATTTATCATTCTTTTGTATAGTAGGTAAACCAATAATTTTTTGTGTCTTAGCAATGGACTGCATTCCGCGTATTAGTCGAGCGCAGGCTTTCGACGTTCTGAGTTCGATGGCAAATGTAGCCGGTTACCGCGCAGTCATCGAGGCGGCAGCGAACTTCCCACGATTCTTTTCGGGTAAGCTGCATCTTGTTTTTATACCTCCGACTCATTACAGAAGTTTTATTGTGATCGAGATTGCATGCCGTCCCGTTCGCATTAACTTACTCGCACCACGCGCGTGAGTGAGATAACACGCGATCGTGATCACAATCCGAATCACGAACGGACATCCATAATAAGTCTGATTTTGACAACGGTCTTGTAGGTAATAAACATTGCCAATTTGTAGACGTGAAATTACGTATAAGAATTATTATCATAATTATCTTATCTTATTACTTTATTATTGCGCAACTGTTGTACCTACGAGCAACCGCAACTGCATCAACAAAATTCGAATTATTAGTTAAGTATACAGGGTTACGCGGAAAGGGTGTACTATGCCAAAGGGGTGACATAATACCCATCATTATGAACAATATGTACCTTTCGCTCGACGTTTCGACCATGTTACAATGGCCGTGGTCACGAGCTGACTGAAATTAGAAAACTGGTTGAATTTAGAAAACATCGCAATTTCAACCGGTAAGATGGATTTAAGTTAGCGGCGTCGTGGAATCCCGTAGTGAGCAAGTGTACAAACCGCGGTGTAGGTACTAGGACATTTACCGATACAGTCAGTGTTGTGTGTCGTAGTGACAACCCTGCGATTTTTCAAAATCAAGTGAGGGTAGGAGAACAAAACACCCGCTCTTCTCGCCGGACTCACCCGCAGTTTTCAGTCAGCTTGTGACCACAGCCATTGTAACATGGTTGAAACGACCATGTCCCGATAAACATTTAAAACATGTGTTCAAATCGTGAAAGTTTAAAAAATAAATTAAAAAAAAACTATTATGAACAACTTTAGCTATGGGACCATACCTGAATACGCCAAAAATATATCAGCTATGCCATACATTTTCTATGTACTAATGAACATAATTATATTGAACAGCTGATATATTTTTCGCGATTTCAGAGTTGCTCTCGTAGTGAAAGTTGTTCATAATTAATGACTGGTGCAATGGACCCCTTTCGGCTTAGTTCATCCTTTCCGCATAACCCAGTATATTTTAGGCGCAGTGCATACGTATACCTACTAGTATAGTAATTTCTTTTCTATATTTTATTCAGGCTCTATTTATCTCTATATCTATCTCTACATAGTATAAATTGAAGTCGCTTTCCGCGTCTGTCTGTCTGTATGTCTGTATGGCCGCTAACTCCTCCTAAACCACGCAACGGATTTTGATGCGGTTTTCACCATCAGTTAGATACATTTTCAAGGAAGGTTTATATATATATAACTAGCGACCCGCCCCGGCTTCTCACGTAAATTACACCCGTGCGAAGCCGGGCGGGCGGGTCGCTAGTAGACTATAAGATTTCTTCAGTTTAATGTCAAGGACAGTTAGGTGTCTGCATCGTTTAACTGTCCGCTAACAAAACACTTGAACAAATAATGTATCTCCACGGTAGATAGGTAATTACGTGAATCTGACGCGAACTCTAGGTCGCGCAAAGGTCGTACGTACGTACATGACTTTTCTCTCGATTCCGGATGTATCTACTTAGATAAAAGTTACTACAAAATTATGTGCATCACTTGTATAACGATTTATTTCTTGTTCCACTTATCCCAGTATTAAATTATATATAACGCAAAAACTAAAAAAATATAATAAGCTCAGCTATAAACGACGATATATGGTATTTTACTGTATTAATAATTAATGAGGATACATTATTTAATTACCTTAAAAAAAACATTGATCACGTGACTACTGCAAACGCTCTATAAGTAGTAATAATAATTTAAATTAAAATTGTCTATTTATGACGAATACCTGTTATTTTTAACAAACCAAACAACTGTCCGATAGCCTATTATGATCTGAAAGAAACTAATGCATAGTTGAGGTGCAGACAGGCCTGGCGCACTCCGCACTAGGTATGGAGCTACTAGTAGCCGACTTGTCGACCCTGCCCCGCGATAGACAGAGATAACGCCACAAAAGTAACGCGATAGATAGAGAGGCAACTTCTAGGTTTATAGAGCTGCAGGTAGTTAACGCTCGCACGTCCCGAAATGCACTTTATTGTACAGTAGCAATAGTCGCTACTTATTTAAATGATTTTGCGGAGTACATTTGCTGTAGTTATACTATTATGTATTCTGTGGTGCAGGTCAGATGACAGCGGCGGGACGCGTGCCGCCGTGCCGCGTGCTGGTGGTGGGCGGCGGCGTCGCAGGCCTGGCAGCGGCGGCGCAGGCGCGCTGCATGGGCGCCGCCGTGCGCGCCTTCGACACGCGCCCCGCCGTGCGCGAGCAGATCGAGAGCCTCGGCGCGCAGTTCATCACCATGGACATGAAGGTTAGAACACCTTAACTCACAGCCTTACCGCTAAACAGAGTCGATTCCTGAGGTAGCTATGCGTTGCGGGAAGAGTGACTGGGTGAGCAATGCGGGATAACCCTCCCGTATCACGTACATACACCCCACATCGCGGACCTATCTCAGGAACCAACTCAGTTAAGCGGTATCTCCGTTTGTATCATTAATCACACAGCTCCGCAACCAGCGGTCTAATAAAAAAAACTATCGGCTTGTTTTAGCTTCAATGTGCTTTGTCTCGTTATGGCGCGTGACGCTTTTTATCAACACAAAGTTGATTAAAAAGTGTCTGAAAAAAGCCATGATATCAAACCATATTGTCGAGAATTGCTTACTTAAGTACTTACTTGCCTTTTTGTTAAGTAACACGACTAAAATGATTAAAAAAAAGAAATTGATATATCAGCATTTTGATTTTATTAAAGCGCTGTGAGTAACATTGTATTACAGACATTTAATACAGCCAAATATTCGTATGTTATAGCATGTAGCAAAATCTGCAATATAATTTATTAAAGTTCGGGTACAAGCGCTGACATTTCCTTGTGAAGACCAAGAAAAGGCCAAACATGTTTAAAAATATGAGTTTAACGACCTTGAAATTATTTCACTAAATTACTCTTCGCGTCGAGTCTAGATTTTAGAATAACAGACCGATTTGGAATTGCATAAATAGATTATTCAAAATACATAACGAAACGTAGTCTAGTTTGTTTTTTAAATTATGTTTTATTTAAGAAGCAGGACATCTATTTACTGGTATGAAATAATTGTGAAGCAAATATGTTATGTTCTCTTCTTACACAATAGACCTATCTTGCGGTCATGTTAGATATGGGCAACCACACGTTATGCCAGTAATGTACCGACTGTTTAGATATCATTTGCAAATTAGTTCACGTTTCAGTTTACCTACTTTAATTACCACAACATACATGATCATATTTACTTCCATATCGGGTTACCATACCACCATCCTGCCTATAAATTTGTTTTCATCTTTAACGAGTTATTTGTCATGGCATCTAAATTCAATGTGGGTTCTGGGTTTAAATTAATGTGCTTCTAATTTTCAGCTGTCAAGTGTGTTTATAAAAGTTTTCTTTTCAGAGGTAGGTGTACCCTAATCCTAGTGGTTGGGGTGCACCGGCCACCCTCGCCTTGGCAGCTCGCCAATGGTAATTTTATAGATCAAACATTAGTGTTTAGCATTTCTTTGAATACTGAAATTTATAAAAGAAAATCTATAATGTAGAAATGTGAGATAAAGATACCTTTCAAATGTAAAGCTAGCTTTGTGACTATAAATTTAGTGTCTATAATTTTTTATTAGATACTATTAAAATAAATAGAACCCTCCATATTTACATTAAAAGTTACATGGAAGCTTCTTGATCTGACTTTTCTTCTAGAAGTGTACTTAGCCACTTTAAAACACAATTCTGTCAAGATTCTATAAAGCACGCTTGATAGGGTCATTGTTTATTCTCGTAGGAAGGTTCACAAATAACAACACACTGTATACCGTAGAATGAAAGCAATTTTATTCACAAACACTGACATGGCCTTAGTTTGCCGCGAACGAAACACTTGCGCGATCTAATTTTTCCTGTGGCGACATCTAGCGATATTTTTCGGAACTAAATAAATAATGCCAATAGATTTTACCATGCAATGCGCTCTGGGTTTGGACATACCGCCCACCAAAGGACGTAGTCCTTTAAGAAACTCTAAAAACACTATATAAAATAAGTTGTGACTCTAAATTGATATAAACTGTGACAGTTAGAACAACCGCCCACCATGACAGAATGTCTGGTAATATATGAACACATAAAGAAACTAGTATAATGACTCTAAACAAAGTTACTCCTCTAAAATACATGTTAAACATATCAAACAACTTAAAATCTAATCTAATCTACTCAGTTGTTTTTGGCAAGAAACATAACTTATTACACGGTCTTTTGCAAATTCCATTTTTAGTTTTAATAGATACCACTCTCGTTATGTTATCTTTTCCGCTGTGTTTCTCTACAATTCTGCCCAACCACCATTTAGCTGGGGGTATATTGTTGTCTCTTATTATGACAATGTCATCGATATCAGGTTCAGTCTTTTTTGTGGTCCACTTGTATCTCTGGTTCAAGGTGACCAAGTATTCGTTGGACCATTTTCTCCAAAAATCGTTCATCATTTTTTGGCAGTACTGCCACCGTCTCAAATTTGAAATGTTATGCTCCTCATAAGTCTCGTCCGGTATAATTAATAATGGTTCTCCCACCAAGAAATGACCAGGTGTCAAGGGCTTCGGGTCGTCTGGATTATCACTCAGATACGATAGGGGTCGTGAATTAAGACAGGCTTCTATCTGTGTCAAGACCGTCGTTAGCTCCTCGAAGGTAAGTGTAGAGTCCCCGATGACTCTCTTGAGATGCTTTTTTGTAGAGCGTACACCCGCTTCCCATAAGCCTCCAAAATTCGGTGCGTATGGTGGAATGCACTTCCACGTTGTGCCTTCGTTTGCCAGAAGGTGCTGAAGCTCGTCAGGTAGCTGTGACGTAGATCTGGTAAACATTTCTCGTAACTCTCTGTCTGCGCCGATAAAGTTCGTGCCATTGTCTGAGTATAACATCTGGCAATGGCCTCTCCTCGATACGAATCTCCGGAATGCGGCCAAGAATCCTGATGAAGTCAGATTTGATACCGCTTCAAGGTGTATCGATTTGGAAAAAAAACATACAAATACACAAATGTAGCCCTTGTAGGATTTGGCTCCTCGCCCTGGTGAAAATCGGATATTGATGTGACCAGTAAAATCAACTCCAGAAATTTTAAAAGGTCTCATTGGCTTCAATCTGTCTTCTGGAAGTTGTCCCATAAACTGGTTATTGTTTTGCTGCGAATATCTCACACATGTAACGCAAGTTCTATAGCATTTCTTCACCAAATCTCGTGCTCTAAGTATCCAATACTTCGACCTTAAGAAGTTCAACATCAGTTGTGGTCCGCCGTGGAGAGTTTTAAGGTGCGCGTCCAGAATTATCAACTTAGTGAGGTGACTTTCACTAGGCATAATCACAGGATGACGCTTATCATATTCCACTTGAGCCTCGTGTATTCGGCCTCCTACTCTTAAGAGTCCGTTCTCATCTAAAACTGGATGAAGAGTATGGAGCTGACTCTTGTTCGGAATACTCTGACCAGTTCTCAAACGATTGATGTCTTCTTTAAAATACATTTTCTGTGTCTCTTTTATACAAAATTGTAATATCTCTTCAGTTTCTTCTCTACTCACAATTTGGAATGACATCTTTCTCTGTTCTTTAGGTAGTCTCAGGTTTAAAAACTTCTTGCAATAGGATAACACTCTTAACATTTTAGGTAAATTTGAAAATCTCGTCCAAATTGTTTCCTCCTCGTTTATAGTAGAAGTTAATGCTTTAATCGCTCTTGTCTCTTCCGATGTCTCGAAATTCTTGCATATGCTCTGTGAATGATCATCTCGTTGCAACCAATTGGGACCATGCCACCACAATTGATGTTCTACTAACTCTAGAACTTGTAGCCCTCTTGACGCACAATCGGCTGGGTTTTGATCCGTTCCGACGTGTCTCCATTGATCACGATCCAGCATGGTAAGTATCTCAGATGTTCTATTGCTTACGAAAGTCGTCCACCGACTTGGCTCTCCTGCTATCCATGCTAAAACGACCGTGCTATCTGACCAAGCGAATATTTTAATCTTAGGTACGTTCATTATCTGGGAAACTTCATATACTAGTTTTGTAGCTAGTAGCGCCGCACATAGTTCCAGGCGCGGAATTGAAATCTCCTTCTCAACTGGCGCCACTTTAGTTTTAGCGGTGACCAGATTGACAGCGGTGCTCCCATCTTTGCTCGTTGATTTCAGGTAAACAACTGCTGCATACGCTGATTGAGATGCATCAGCGAATGTATGAAGTTCTACGTCATCGTCGTTCTTGCTTTGTAACCATCTAGGTATAACAATCTTTTTTACGTTTGGTAAATCCGATTTGAACCGTTGCCATTCTAGTAAGAGTAGTGGCGTAAGTTCCTCATCCCAAGATAACTTCGACTTCCACAGTTTTTGAATGAATATTTTTGCTGTGACAATTATCGGAGCTATCCAGCCCATTGGATCGTATAGTCGAGCTATCTCGGACAGTACCATTCTTTTGGTTACGTCTCTTCTCGTTTCATAAGTCTCAGGTAATTTGAAGTGGTATTCAAATTGATCAGTGTTCTTATTCCAGGATAGACCTAATACTTTGATGCTATCATTAGATTTAAAATTTATCAACTGATTTGATCTCTGACTCTCCTTGTTGATATGATCGAGCAATTCGTGACTGTTGCTACACCATTTTTGGATCTCAAAACCACCTGCTCTCATTAAATTGTTCATCTGTTTGTAGATCTCGATAGCCTGCTCTAAAGTTTCACAACCAGAAAGTAAGTCATCCATATAATAATCTTGCAGCGTGATTTGAGCTGCGAGTGGATACTTTTCTTGCTCATCTTTTGCTAATTGTTGTAGGGATTTCACAGCCAAGTATGGCGCACAGGATGTTCCAAAGGTAAGTCTCAATAGTTTATAATGCTGAATTGGATCGTGTGGATTAGATCTCCACAATATTCTTTGAAAATCTGTGTCTTGGTCGTCAACAACAACTTGACGATACATTTTCACTAAGTCTGCCACGATACAAATTCCATGGCGTCTCCATCTCATTAAAATGTGACGTAAGTCACCTTGCAGTTTAGGTCCGACGAGAAGATTGTCGTTTAATGACACATTATTTACTCCTTTACTCGAAGCGTCGAACACCACTCTCACTCTAGTTGTCTCCTTATCTTCTCGAATCACTGCGTGGTGCGGCAAATAAACTACGTCAGAATCGTTTAACTGCCTCTCATCTGTTATTTGCCTCATATGATTTTGTTCTACATAATCTTCTATCACGTTTTTGTACTCCTCATGTAGCTTCTTATCTTTAAGTAATCTCTTCTCTAGTGATATGAATCTTCTTTGGGCTATTTCTTTTGACTGGCCATTTAAACATTCCGGATTAGAATCTTTAAAAGGCAATCTCACAACGTAACGACCTTCGCTATCTCTTAATGTTGTTTCTTCGTATATTTCTTCGCTTCGTATTTCCTCTTTTGTCATTCTTTTTTTGATGTTATCAGGTTCTCTCTCTATCTCCCAAAATTGTTTTAAAAGTTGATCTTCTTTCAATTGAATATGCATGCTGACTACTTGACGATCTTCCAGTACTAACTCATTTCCTATTTTTCCAGATAGAATCCATCCCAGTTGCGTATTTTGTGCAACTGGTCCACTCGACGCAGAATGCCTCAGAAGTCCATCTAGTAGAATTTCACCGTGAACTTCAGCTCCCAAAATAATATCTATCTTTCCAGGGGTCCCGTACGTTGGATCAGCCAAAGGTAAGTTTCTGATTTCTGGCCAGTTAGGTATTGATGTGTCTCTAGACGGTAAGAATGACGTCAATCTCTTTAATACGAACGCATTGACAGAAACAGAGAATTTAGGACTATGTAAAGACTCTATCTCAAAGGAAACCAAACTCTTGGTTCTTGTTTGACCGTCACCGATTCCAGATACAAAGCCATTCACAGTAGATCGCTTTAGTTTTAGCGATTGTGCAGTAGCTTCACTGATGAACGAAGCTTCGGAGCCTTGGTCAATCAAGGCTCGTACTATTTGTGAGTAACCAGTAGGTGACTTTATTTTGACCATCGCTGTAGCTAATAATACTCTGCACTGCTGACTCTCTTTTGCAAAGTGAGCTACAACTTTCATCTCATGTTGTTTGCTCGATGGTGGTGCTTCAGTAGAAGGTTTCTCAGAAATTAAAGATTCAGCAGTAGTTGAATCTTGGTTGAATGCTCTCTCAAAATGCAGTAGCGTATGATGCCTCTTGCCGCAGCGTCGACAACAGGTATATACTTGGCAATTCTTCACGGCATGAGTTTTGGACAAGCAGTTGAAGCACATACCCTTTGATTGTACGAACTCAGATCTCTTCTCAGGGGTTTGCGTTGCAAATTGCTTACACTGGTACAGTGTATGTTGTCCAGAACACATCGTACAGGTAGAACTCTTTTTCTCCTCTTGCACTGACGAATGATAAGATCTCTGCTTTACAGTTTGTTTTGCAGTGTTGCTATATTGTGGTGTTTTAACTGTGGGTTTGCTGTTGTAAGTTTGGGATGGCTCTAGCATCTCTAAGGTCCTAAATCTCATCTCGAGGAACTTCTTGAGTTGCGTCCATGTAGGTAACTGGTCTGCATTATCCTCCGATTCCACTCTGCTCACTTCAAGCTCCCATAACTTTCGCGAATCAGGATCCAGCTTCGACACTATCAAGTAGTTGATAATCGCATCCCATGAACTCGTCTCAATATGAATATTATCCAAAGATTTTAAGCACGCAGATGTCGTATCAAGAAGATGCTTTAAAGCGGTAGGCGACTCACTTGTTATATTCTTTTGTGCGAATAACCGTTTCATTATCTCATTGGCGTTGAAGCGTTTGTTGTTGTAACGACGAATAAGCTGACTCCACGCTTCGGTATAGTTAACATCTGTAGTAGCTAAGTTTTTCAGTAGAATCTCAGCCTCTCCCGACAAGCAGCTCTTCAGGTAATGTAGCTTTTGAACGGCGCTCAAGCTGGCATTTTTATGTATTAGAGACTCGAACATGTCGTGAAATGTCTGCCATTCTTCATAACCACTGGAAAATTTAGGTAAGTGGATTTGTGGTAGTTTAATTTCACTAGGCTTCTCTATAGTAGCTCTCGTGATACCAGAACCAGATGCGCCAGAAAATACTGAAGTTGGTTTACGGGCCTTTAGATCATCCTTGAGCTTTGTCTTATAATCTGCGTAAATATCTTCGAATTGTGTGTACACATCTTCCTTAAAGTAATTATGTTTGACTTTATCTGCCTTATCTATCGAAGCAGCAATTTCGTTATGACCATCCAAGAATAAATCCCACAGCTTCTCTAATGCCTCCGTTTTTGTCTCAATATATGTTGCAGTAAGTCTCTCTTTTGATGTCTTTTTATAGTTGGTTTGTGCCTTTTTTACACGCTCTAATAACTCTTCTTGTCTTCGAAAGCATGCCTCAAGTACGTCAGTCATTTTCTAAACTTTCATTAAAATCAATGATCAAAGTCACTTTTATTTTTCGATGATGCTCCAAAACGCAAAGTCTAAAGTCACTCAGAGACTATGTCTCGTATTCACAAACCGAATCCACGATTAAATTTGCGTGATTTTTCTAAGTTCTAGACACTTTGTAACTTTTTTAAAGTTCACTCGAATTTTTCTAAGTCATTTCCGACACTTGCAATATTTTCGCGATTTGAACTCCGAATTTTTCTAAGTCTTTTTTACACTTGTGATATTTTTGCGAATCGAACTCTGAATTTGCTAAGTCCTAAACAAACACTTAGAATATTTTTGATAATTTTACTCCGAATTTTCTAAGTCTTTGACACTTGTATTTTTTGCACTGTTTCACTTTACTCACTATTGTCCTTGATTCACTCCTCGGGTTTCCGGCACCATTTTGTTTATTCTCGTAGGAAGGTTCACAAATAACAACACACTGTATACCGTAGAATGAAAGCAATTTTATTCACAAACACTGACATGGCCTTAGTTTGCCGCGAACGAAACACTTGCGCGATCTAATTTTTCCTGTGGCGACATCTAGCGATATTTTTCGGAACTAAATAAATAATGCCAATAGATTTTACCATGCAATGCGCTCTGGGTTTGGACAGTCATCAAGCGTGAAATTAGACATCATAAAATTTTGTGCTTAATAGTGGAAACAGTAGTCAAACATTGTCATTGCGATTATTTAGTTCTAAACCAGCAGATGTGCTCTCAATTTGTGTCATTGCCTTGTATCTTATTACATGCTAAACTGTTTCATGAGCTAGACAAACAAACATGTTGACGAGCTCGCTTTGTTTACCTGCAAGTATTACCACCGTACTGGTGGTAATACCATGGTGGTAATCATTATGTTTTCTTTTTCCTTTATCGTTATCATGTTTGATGGAGAAGGTGACTTTCAGGAATGACAAATTAAGATTTGTATTTGATTTAGATTTTATGCATTTGCTATCTTTGTCACGTCAACAGCTTTATAAATTTTTCTCATAATTATGATATTTTTTCATAGTTTCACAAACGCAAATATAAATAAACTTCAAGGTCAAAAAGTGTATGTTGATGCTAAAATAATATTGACAGTACAACAAAATATTCGTTTTTTTAGAATTGACAATGGTCCAAAAATCAATTTAAAAAGATTTTCTTTGCTTTTTGCGTATCCCCCAAGTAACACACATTTTCTAATCCAAACTACATTAAACAAACAGGAAGAAGGCGCAGGCACTGGTGGCTACGCCAAGGAGATGAGTCAAGAGTTTCTGGATGCCGAGAGAGCCTTGCTCGGCAAAGAAGCTAGGACTTCTGACGTCATCATCAGCACAGCGCTTATTCCCGGAAAACCGGCACCAGTACTTATTCTGGAGGTAAGAAAAAAACTTGAAGTTCACTCATAAACCTATAGGTTGAATTATGTGAGCTCACTGTAAAAATGAGGAATCAGATCGTAGGATCGAATCAGAAATGAGGAGATCCGTAGACGAACGAAAGTTACCGACATAGCTTCCCCCACCCACCGGATTAGCAAGTTGAAGTTGCAGTGGGCAGGGCACATAGCATGCAGAACATATGGCCGATAGGGCCGAAAGGTTCTCGAATGAAGACCAAGGACCAGTGAGCGCAGCGTAGGACGTCCGCCAAAAAGATGGACAGACGACCTAGAACAGACCGCAGGAAAACGCTGGTTGCAGGCCGCTTCCAATTGGCCCTTTTGGAGATCGATGGGGGAGGTCTACGTCCAGCAGTGGACGTCCTATGGCTGATATGATGATGACATTGAATGTAAAAAAAGTAGATTGCACCGTTAATATCGTAGTTTAGTTGCGTGTCCACTCACTTATCAATGTAAACGGTATAGTTAGGTACTAAATTTGCTTCAACAATTACAAACATTAACCCAATAACAAGAAAAACCACATCGAACCAGTTTCAATTGTTTCTTTGCTTCGTACTGTAGTAATAAAACATTTATCTCGACCTATGCTGCGATCATTGACCCGTAAAGACTCCAAAATAACGTCGATACGGTTTATTTTTATTACCGAAATCATGGCAGGTATTGAAACCAACATAGCTAGTATGACACAATTATTATTGTAGTAGTGGTATCTCCATGATTCTTTGGTCTCTCTCCGCCTCGTTCGCATGTCTATGTATTCAATATTTGTTATGGTGATGTCATTTATTATTTGTGTGCATAATTATAGACACCCAGATGTTCGGTTCCATACATTGACCTTATAAATATTTCAACTGAGCAATTTAGCGTAGCAAAATAAAACAATAAAATTTGTCATACGCTGATTACTTATCTTATTTGTACCTACTTATAAAAATGGAATAATGCTGCAAAATACACGGCGTGTAATAATATGCAGAAACTGTCTAAGTATAATGAAATAGTAGATTGTAACATAAGGGAGCAAAATAATATTTTTACGGCGATGACGCTTTTTTGAATCCAGAGCGAAGTGAGGGATTCTAGAGTAGAATTCTGAACGTAGCGAGGGATTCAAAGTACGTCGCCCGAGCCAAAAAAATATTTTGCGCCCGAGTGATACACTCTACTTTTCATCACCCACTATGAGAAAATAAAATGCGCCTCATATTTTATTGTAATATTATTATTTAATAAAAGATAGAGTAACAACTAAATTGAAATTAAATAGTATTTAATAATAAAACAACTAAAAACTTATATTTACATGTGAGACATTTTCGCATTATGAAAATTTATTGTTACACAAAACCATGAATTTCTAACAATCCGTGAAAATTAACGAAAACGCGGGCTGTAGGCTGTAGTTCGCGCGTTTTTAATTTTTTTTTATTCAGCAGGCAGCGCGGCTATTGGCCGTGATACCAGCCAGTCTTTATTCAAACAAAATTTGCGTTCGATTTCTTTGGCGCTGAACACCAAGGAAGTTGCAAGGAAAGGAACGCGTTCTGTCAAAATATTCCCATACAAAACTAAACCTTAACGTCTAAATATAAGGTTCATAATAATGTGGCTAGGAACATGGAGGTAAAACGAGCTCACTGAGATAGCTACCACGGAGGAAGTGTATCCCTTTCTAAAGATTGCCATTACATAAAACATATATTTTAGTAAAACTCTGTTTTAAACTATCTCGGCTGTTCACTAAAGTTATATGATGTTGTGGAATCTCATTCCACAACCACCACGGTAATTATCCCGTAAATAATCATAATTATATTTTAGTAGTTTTACTTATTCAATAGGACATACCAGGCAGGCCTTATTTTGGGGTGTAAACATAAAATTACTATCAATAAAATAAAGATTAATTTTTATTTCCATTTTCTAACGCATATTAATGTAGATATATCTAATGTATCATGTACCTATTTCAATTTTATTTTTAAGTAACCATGTAGGTTCCTAGTATAATTACTAGGAACCTTCATGGTTTTACTGAACCATGAAGCTACTGGCAGCATTAACGACATGGCGTTTTTGATTGTTTGCTTATATTTTGTTTTTTCATGCATGATTTTTGAATAATTATTTTAAAATGGTGAAAAATGGCTGTATAAGAAACTGTGCTAGTGAATAATTCGGTGGCTGCGGCATATCTTTTCACAGGTAGGTACACAAAGCTTGAAATACAAGAAATGTTTATTAGGATGTCCATACTCGTGTGAACATGAACAATTATTTTTATACATTATGTTTTAGCATGACCTAGGGATATTTTAAATTAATTCTTATTTCGGCGAGTGTGCGCAAAAAGCTTCGAGTCCTTGTTCCACCCTCCCCTTTTACTTAGGAAAAGTAGAATGACTGTACACTACCACCCATTCCTAGTGAAAATTCCAAAGATTTGAACTCAACGATTTGGGTCTTCATTTATGATACGTACTGCCCAAGAATGGAACTCCCTGCCGTCCTCCATGTTTCCTGAGAACAACAAACTAGATATCTTCATGGCTAGTGATAGATATGATTGTATAGATATATATGAATAGATTTCTAGATCAACGTGTTCTATCCTCCGCCACACCGTCACGTACCATCAGGTGAGTAAGTGGCGAAACGTAGATCTAGTACCACCATTCAACGGTGAACCGAGCTGTCTGTGTACACTTGTACAGTTGTATCGTTCAAGGGTGTTTCGACGAATCGTACGGGAATCATTCAAAATATCACATTAAAAATGAAAGTACCTAAATTCATCGCTGAATATATTTCATGTTACAGTTTACCAACAAAAGAGGATGTAAGAAAAATTTGTTGGACGTAATTCTTAGTCGAACAGCAAGTATAACAAAAAACTCCAGGGTGTGCAGTTTGCACTTCAACACAGAAGATTTTATAAAGACAATAGCGGGTCGCTATTGCCCCGGCTTCGCACGGGTGCGATGCTGATACTAAAATAATATACTACAGAATGTTTTTATATACAACGTTCACAACTTTTTTGTCATTAGGCAAAACAAACATTTTTTCTTTAGAGGTTACTCTTTAAAGAGCGACATATAATTGGCCATGTGAAAAACACGCCGACGGTACCGCCGCAACCGCTATGTCCCTGCATTTTAAATCTTTAATATCTTCGAAAATGTTCATTTAAATTACATGCTGTAAACGGCCATATTGGTCTATATTAAATGCACAATGTATTTAAGGTACTTAATTGGATATAAATTATTGCTGTATTGCTTAAAATCCCTTCGTAAATAAGCCATTATTTCTTGTAAAAAATAAATAATATAAAATGGTTATTGTGGGTTATACCTAAGAGATAGACATAAATACTATCGCAGACTTTTTTGTAGACCTTTTTAAGATATACAATACTGTAGTACATTATTTTGATCTATCACGTAGGGTTCAGCCAGCGTTTGCAATGTAAGCGCAAAAAAAAATGTGTTTATTTACGACATTACATTAGAAACCTCTACAATTATCAGTGTTTCTCTACTATATTATGCATGTATTATATAAATAAACCTTTCTCTTGAATCACTCTATATATTTAAAAAAACCGCATCAAAATCTGTTGCGCAGTTTTAAACATACATAGGGATGGACAGACAGCGACAGCGACTTTGTTTTATACTATGTAGTGATAGTGATGTAGTGATGCTCTCGACAAACTTTGAAAATGAATGTAGTTCGATTAGTAGATCTGTGAGTTCGATGTAATTTTCCCGCAGTAAGTAAAATATGCCAAATAGTAGTCATGCCAATCTTCTATATTTACAAAAGCTAAATTCACTCACTCACTGACTTGTGACGAAATCTCAAAAACTATTTGACTTACGAAGCTGAAATTTGGCACGTAGGTTCCTTATGGGGTATAGAGGTCCGGTAAGAAGGATTTAGCGAAAAAGCCGAATTAAAGAGGGCAAATGGAAGTTGAAAGATTATATTAAAGTCCTTTGTTTTTGATGATACTTAGGGATTAAATTTTGTATTCAGGCTAATAGTTTAAATACTGTTGTAATATTTTTACAAAAAAGAAGGATTAAGGAGGTGGAATTGGAGTTTGTATGTTGTGTTGAAAGTTATGCAACTACGAATTTGTAATTTGACAAGTGGGTGTAAAAGTTCATTAAAAAATATTTTACGCAAGGGCCGAATTAAAGGGTCCAAAAAAGGTTGAAAGTTTAGGTGGAAGTGTACGCGTACGAAGTCGCGGGTAACGGTTAGTTTATTATAAATGCAAAAGTTTGTCTGTTGTATGTGAAAGAGGAACAAACATCCATAGATACAAACTGTGGCGTTTATAATATTAGTAGCAAGTAGGATAGGATGCGAAAGTGTGTTTGTTTGTTACTCTTTCACGCAACAAATCAACCAGATTTTTTGCATGGGTATAGTTCAAGGGATGGAAAGTGATAGGTTACTTTCATCATCATCGTCCTCTACTAGGTGTTGCTAGCTGATCACCGAATTTAAGCAACGGACTATACGGTCAATCTTAGGTAGGGTGATTGCGAGTGGCATTTAGAAACCGAACGTTACCGTAGGTCGAATGAAAAGTTAACAATCTGGGTGCCTTCAAGTCGAGAGTGAATAGGTTTCTTCTAGGCAAGTGTGCTCCATCGTAGGCTGCATCATCGCTTAACATCAGGCGAGTTGGCGGCCAAGAGCAAGCCTATTTACAATTTTATTTTAATATATGTCACGTGACACGTATGTCCCGGTTGAGTCTTATAACAATAGCCGCTAAGCCATCTCAGAGGCCTTCAGGCGTCCTGGCGGCCTAAAATTCTGACATTAGCGCTCGTCACTGGGCCTATATGAACTTCCTGTATTTACTGAGAGTACCTATACGATGATTTTAGGAACTACCTACAATGTCTTCGTTTCCTCAAAATCATGAACACCCTACAAGAAAAGGACAAATTACTCCGTGCTCGCTTCTTCCTCGGACCGTTTTTTTAGCATGAGTACTCAATCCAGGTCCCTTTAGGGTATATATAAAATCCTTGCTGAACACTAAGATGTTCCAAATTCAAAACGTGCGCGGCAAAGATTATTGCGGCGCACTTATAAAGAGGATTAAAAACTCATTACTGCCCGCTAAAAGTTTCTTATAGAAAACACCACCTTTGGGTGCACTTAAAGGCGATTCAAGTCGTAATTTTCGAATAAATGGGATGAAAATAAAATTCCTATCCACATAAAAGGTTTGTTAGCACCAGAACGATTAAGAGCCGTATTACAAAATGCATCCTTCCGTTTTGGGTATATAGGTTTTCGAGCTAAAACAAAAAAATAAAGCCGTGATTGTCAAGACGAACATAAAACAAATATTGAATGTCAGCAATTTAATGAAATCCAAACTCAAACACTCCCTTCGATAGTTTTACGAAAAAATACTTTTGTAAATTAGAGGCGACAAGTTAATATGTTGAGTTTTTCCAAAACACGAAGCCATTATTTTCTATGAAAAATACAGATCTACTTATTACAGAAATTGAATTTTCTATAGATCTTAATTAGAACGCCAAATATCCAGTTTTCATATTCGTCAAATCAATATGAAGAATGCTCTTAAGCCGTCCATTAAATTTTTTTAATGGTTTCCTGATTAAGGTTAGGTTGTGAATGAAGAATAATAAAGACGAATATGAAGAAAGAAAAAGAATAAAAGAAGAATTTGACTAATTGACTATTATAAAGACTGGTACCCGCCACCCATGGTTGGTCACAGTCAAGACAGTCGAAAAACGGCCTGCGTCAATTCCAAGGACAAATCACATGCCTCATGTTTTCAAATGGGGTGATACACAAGTTGAATTGTTATTTGTTTCCCATTTACCACAACCATAATTTGTTTGTGTTGTGTCAAGAGAAGAAACAATACCTGTCTCACTGTGTAATCGATAGACTTTAGTCCGTCTATCCTTCTTTACTTTTTCTTTCTCTCTGAGTCACGCAACTCTTCTTTGGCGCTCTCCCATTGCAGGGTCTAAGCATATTCGCGTATAAATCATATTTAGATCGAAATTCATTTTCCCCGTAGGATGCGGTCCGCGATATGGCTCCAGGCAGCGTGATCGTGGACCTGGCGGCGGAGATGGGCGGCAACGTGCAGACTACCAAGAAGGGAGAGGTTGTGAAGGTGCATGGAGTTACGCACATCGGCTACACAGACATGCCCAGCCGCATGCCGGCACATGCTTCCACCTTGTACGCTAATAACATCTCGGGATTCTTGCTCAGCTTGGGTAAGTATTTAAGAGTGGATTTTTAACACTTCCTAGCCATGATTAGGTAACTCAATATAAGGGAGGACTGATGTAAGAGGGAAGAAATGTATGATCCTCAAGTAGGTTGAAATAAATGATGAAAAAGTTTTGGCCGCGGTGCTAGTTTGTTATTTA
The DNA here is from genome assembly GCA_932305915.1 of Agriopis marginaria. Classification (NCBI taxonomy): domain Eukaryota; kingdom Metazoa; phylum Arthropoda; class Insecta; order Lepidoptera; family Geometridae; genus Agriopis; species Agriopis marginaria. The sequence goes on from OW029918.1 coordinate 11,761,397, forward strand.
AAGGAAAACTGGTTAATTTCTGGATGCACTCTGGCAACATCTGCTTACCTTGAAGAAAATTGGGGTTTTGGCGCCAACGTGGAAAAAAATCATGTCGGCTCGTTGAATTATTTTCCTAAACTTGTGTATTTTCGAGTGTTAATGTGTAGTAAATGGTGAATTATTATTTATTAAGTGCTCGTAAACGTACTCGAGAGTGGGAAAGTGATATAACGAGGTGAAACATTGTCTTTTCGTGTTGTTTCCAAAACTCCATAGGAGCCTCTTGTAAATCTCCACCACTTTACATGAGTTTGACTTGACTGTGACTTAATATGCATGACTCTGACTGTGACTTGTTTGACACTTTTAATACTAAGTAAACATGTTTAATATTACGACTAAAGGACATGAAAATTATAAATTTACCAATCTAAATTTTATAGAAAGATGAAATCTAAACGCACCCCATATCTTATCAAGATTCCTCCGCATTGGTCAGATTAAGTTAGAAACAAATATAATATATCGCTGTATTCTTGTGACAAATTCAGTTGATAAGACCCGTCTAGGCTAACAACTTTTTGTTAGTTGACTCTTATTGACTGTAATTGTTGATTCCCAGGAACCAAAGACCATTTCCACATCAACCTACAAGATGAGGTAACTCGTGGTGCTATCGTGCTAAAGGCTGGCGAGCTACTATGGCCCGCGCCGCCGCCACCGAGCATGGCGGCCACGCAGGCCGCCGCACCTGCGCCAGTCGCTAAACCTGACCCGCCCAACCCCTTCAACGAGACGCTCAAGGACTCCTTTATGTACTCCACAGGTAAAAAACTTGATAAAGTATATGTGGTATCCTTTGCACGTCAACAGTTCTATAGTATTGTATAATATTACTCGTGTAATTTCTTGAGAAATAGATGAGGGCGAATAGAGCCCTAAAAGGCAGGCAACGTACTGATGCCCTGGATATTGTTTGTGTCTATGGGCGGCGGTCTAAGAGAAGACAATACATTATCACTGTACCAATATCTGTTTTCAGGCATGGCGTCTTTGATTGGACTGGGAATGGCTTCACCCAATCCAGCGTTCACGACGATGACTACAACTTTGGCTCTATCAGGTACGTAATTAAAGATGTGTTATCGATATTTTCGATTCCAAACGATTTTCATTCAACTCATTGAACGTCGTACTACACGTGCAGTACGACCTACAGTGCGACCTATTTTTCCGTATTGACCAAGTGAAGAAATAATCAACGTGAGGCCGTGGCCGTTCATTTCTTCACCTACTCAACTCTACAGATACATTGGTCACACGTGGATATATTAAATTTAAAAAGTAGGGAATAACAACACATCTTTAGTTTCGCCATCTTCCACTGATGGATGTAGCAACTCGTTCGTTACTGTCGTCCACTCGTAGGGATCAATGGGAGATTTTTTGCGGCGTTGGCTAACTGGTATGTTCTTTACTGATGTCTGCCAGTAAATATAATATGTACCTATAATTTGTATAAAATTATTTTTGATATTAAAGGTTGTGGTGTACGAACCGTCGTCAAGTGCCGTTAGATCACAATTTCTACCACGTGTGGCGCTTCGCTTTCCATCTATCAAAATGTGAAAAAAGAAATTGTTATATATTTATTTTATTAAAATTTCTATCGGATTCTCTTTCTTTCTTTGTTGGTGTAACTGAAAACTTCTCCTTCATAATAATAAGTATAGGGCAAACACATGACCCCTATAAGTGAAAATATTTATTTGACGTATTGGTCTCCAATGGTGGACATCGCAACTTTTTCCCTGATGTCCACCAGCACAAAAAGGGCTGGACAACAGGAATAGACGGCTGAATACTATTCGTGACATTATGGTCATAATTGTCATATTATGTAGATATTTAACTAGATACATAGACTATAATGAGTTAAATATTGGTATGTGCAGGTGTGGTGGGGTACCACACAGTGTGGGGCGTGGTGCCAGCTCTGCACTCGCCGCTCATGTCGGTCACCAACGCTGTGTCCGGGATCACGGCCGTCGGTGGCCTGCTGCTCATGGGCGGGGGATACGTGCCCGAGACTCCTGTACAGGTACATATAATAAACCCCCACGAAAAAGCCTAAGACCTGACGCTGTTTCATCATTTCAGCCTATCCTGTTTCCACTGCTGGGACTTGGGCCTTCTCTCAAAGGAATAGGATGGGCCCTAATCCACCATACTGACCCAGTGCATTAACGTCATATGTCTTTGAACTTTTGAGGTTCTTGAACATACGCGGTTTCCTCACGATGTTTTCCTTTACCGTTTTTGAGCGATGGCATCGAAACTGCACATAATTTATTTAAATACTTAAGGCTGCGTATAAGGCAAGAAAAATTTCTGATTTCACCCGCGCGTCTCGCATCACCCGCATTAGTGTGAAACACAACCACGGCAGCGCGGCAGTCGCGCGCAGCTAAAGTGTACACAACTTACGCACTCGACCTTGTAAAGCGGCAAGGAGCAATAACACACAGGATAAGCATAGTGTTGGTGCACTTGGTGTTTTGGCGATTAGCTGAGTTCGGTCGCGGCGCGCAAAACCGTAAATTGTTTATTTCACTTTTCAAAATTGTATTTGTTATTTATTTTTAGGTTTTCTACAATATAAAAATAATAAAGTATATAAATTAAATTGATATAACCTAAATAAATTCTCTCATTAAAATATTACGCTGGAGACAGTTTCAGAAAGCTAAACATTAAACTAAACATTAAACTAAACTAAACTGAACTATGCTATGCTATGCTTTGCTAGGTTGAACTTGCCGGGATAAGACCAAAAAACCCAAAAACCTCGTGGCACGGGGTACCCGATCCCGGGTCATATCTCCTAAACCAGACCTTTAACCCAAAAAAAATTACAAAAAAATATTTAGATTTTTACTTTTGAAATCAGTGAGAAATACATTTAAATAGAAATAAAGAAGGGTGAAAACCACCCCCTACCATGCCCAAATTTTGGCTCGAGGTAGTAAAGCTCATTTTAAATTTTAGTAATTTTTTTGCAGATTTTTTAAGGCTGTGGTTTAGGAAATATAAATAGTTCTAGTTTTTAGTTTATATTATAGTCTAAGTTAGGTCTTAAGATTTTGACGACCTGAAATACCCGGCTCCTCAAACATTTTGTCCCAGGTCAATCCAGGCAAAAATAGTTAGCTTCACTGGCTATCCAACGATAGGTCATTTAGTATTTTAAGACTCGTAGGTACATAGTAACTTGAGTTACTAAGTAGCGAGGCGGACCCTAAATACCCGATTTTTTGAAGGTAAACATTGGACACAAAGGTCCAATCAAAAATCTGACGTCATAGGCATCATTTTTTCTGGCAGACGAAGACGTTAAACTCAAAAACTCGGCTTTAGGACCTAACCCTAAAGACCCCAAATTGGGTTTGAAATTACGTAACCGGAATTTCATGTTAAAAATAACAAAAATTTTCAACACAAAAAATTCAGTGGTGTAATAAATAGACTAAAAATTTTTGGCATTCCACTCTCACAATTTCAGGAAATAAATAATATTTTAAAAAAAATATTTGTGTTTATTTAGTTGGTAGGCATAAATAATAATAAAATAGAAACACTGTAAACACACGTGTGTAGAAAATAAAAAGACGCGTCTGATAAGCCCAAATTCGGCTATTTTTGTGCAAAGGATGCCTTTCAAAATATTAAAGCGCAAAAATCCGGAAAATTTTCGTATTTTTTTTCAAAAAACATCGATTATCTCAGAAACAGTACGTATGAGGTCATTTTTGTAAAAAAAATTGGAAATCGGATGTCAATCCGGACTTTAGTTTATAACATTTCCTGAAACTTCCCCCCCCCCACCTCCCAATTTTTTCAAAATTTCGGTGCGTCGGAGACTATTCTGACCGGATTTTGTGTATAGATCAAGACTTGGTCTACAACAAACCCCGCCCGCCCGCCTTCAAACAAGTTCCGTAAATGCATGCTATGCTATTCTATGCTATGCTATGCTAAGCCATGCTATGCCATGTTATGCCATGTTATGCCATGCTAAGCCATGCTGTGCCATGCTGTGCTATGCTGTGCCATGCTGTGCCATGCTGTGCCATACCGTACCATACTATACCATACCATACCATGCCATGCCATGCCATGCCATACCATGCCATGCCATGCCATGCCATGCCATACCATACCATACCATACCATACCATACCATACTATACTATGCTATACTAAGCTATGCTATGCTATACTGTACTATACTATACTATACTTTGCTATACTATACTATACTTTGCTATACTAAGCTATGCTATGCTATGTTATGTTATGTTATGTTATGTTATGTTATGTTATGTTATGCTATGCTATGCTATGCTATGCTATGCTATGCTATGCTTTGCTATGCTATACTATACTATACTATACTTTGCTATACTATACTATACTGTGCTATACTAAGCTATGCTATGCTATGTTATGCTATGCTATACTATACTGTACTATACTATACTATACTATACTTTGCTATACTATACTATACTATACTTTGCTATACTAAGCTATGCTATGCTATGCTATGCTATGCTATGCTATGCTATGCTTTGCTATGCTATGCTATGCTATGCTATACTATACTAAGCTATGCTATGCTATACTATACTTTGCTATACTAAGCTATGTTATGCTATGCTATGTTATGCTATGCTATGCTATGCTATGCTATGCTATGCTATGCTATGCTTTGCTTTGCTTTGCTTTGCTTTGCTATGCTATGCTATGCTATACTATACTATACTATACTTTGCTATACTTTACTATACTTTGCTATAATAAGCTATGCTATGCTATGCTATGTTATGCTATGCTATACTATACTGTACTATACTATACTTTGCTATACTATACTATACTATACTTTGCTATACTAAGCTATGCTATGCTATGCTATGCTATGCTATGCTATGCTTTGCTATGCTATGCTATGCTATGCTATACTATACTATAATATACTATACTATACTATACTTTGCTATACTATACTATACTTTGCTATACTATACTATACTTTGCTATACTAAGCTATGCTATGCTATGCTATGCTATGCTATGCTATGCTATGCTATGCTTTGCTATGCTATGCTATGCTATGCTATACTATACTTTGCTATACTATACTATACTTTGCTATACTAAGCTATGCTATGCTATGCTATGCTATGCTATACTATGCTAAGCTAAGCTATTCTATGCTATGCTATGCTATGCTATACTATACTATACTATACTTTGCTATACTATACTATACTTTGCTATACTAAGCTTTGCTTGGCTATGCTATGCTATGCTATACTATACTATACTTTGCTATACTAAGCTATGCTATGCTTTGCTATGCTACGCTATGCTATGCTATACTATGCTATGCTATGCTATGCTATACTATGCTATACTATGCTAAGCTAAGCTATGCTAAGCTATTCTATGCTATGCTATGCTATGCTATACTATACTATACTTTGCTATACTATACTATACTATACTTTGCTATACTAAGCTATGCTATGCTATGCTATACTATACTATACTAAAATAAACGAAACACGCGAAAGCCCGTTGGTCCAGTTGGTAGTGAACCTACCTTCTGAGCTTGGAGGCGTGGGTTCGATTCCCACCTAGGACAAACAGTTATGTGATGAACGTTTGTGTTTGTCCTATACCTGGTTGTTAATAACTATAATCTATTTAAGTATGTATGAATTATTGAATTAAATTAAATTTAATTTATGAAATTATTAATTTAAAAAAAAAAAAAAAAAAAATTATTATAATATTTTTTTATTCAACAAAAATTATATTTTACTTAATAATTTTGATTTTTAGTAGTCTCTCTGACTGTCTCTCTCTCTATCTTTCTCTCAGCTTTCTCCGTCTGTCTCTCTCTCTCTCTTTCTCTCTCCACACGAAACACTTATACTCTTATAACTATATTACCGAGCGTACATAATAATAGATGCGTTAGGTAGGGCCTACTCGTATCCATAATTATTAATACCTGTAATTTTTTCATAGTAGCTTTACCTAGTCTGTGCTCTAGGTCATTGGCAACACTTGGTTGCCGCATCAAATGGTCGCGTTCGAGCCATAGATTTTTTATGTTATCCATTGTTTGAAAATACAGTAGGTGTTGATATAATCGCACTCGGAAGATAAATCCAGGCGAATAGCAAGCGCGTGCGTCCTTCCCCGTTGGAGCATAGTGCGGTACTGAGGTTGAACGGAGCGTGTTTCGCCATTTAGATACAAAGCGCAACAGAATAAGGTTGAATATCGGACTTGCCGTTTGACCGAATAGTTGCTTAGAACTAAAGGACGTATGTCTCAAATCGAATATAATTTATTATGAGAGTACTAATTAATCTAGGTAAATTTTGTCTTAGCACTGGAAAACAAACTATATTTTCCTTCGATGAGTATTTATTTTAGATATGTGACTGAAGTTCTATCCAAGGAAAAATCAAAAAAATCAGCAAAAAGGCACCATTTTGAAAACAATAAAGTATCGAGTAAATATCTTGCTATTATGTTTCTGTCTTAGTGCCGGAAAGAAAATGAATTGAAAAATCACATATATCAATTATTACGTTGATAGGATATTTGGTTTAGTTAGAATATCATGGCAAATTAGCATAAAATTTCGGAGGCCCCCTCTTAATATATGTTATTGGTGCAGGGCCGACGATCGAATCGGGTCGATCGAATATCCGAAATATATCATAAAAAAGCAGACGCATAAAGAAGCACGAACCGGAAGACGCAGCGTTGGTAGGCCTCCCATGATGGACCGACGACATAGTGAGAGTCGCTGGCATCCAGTGGATGCAAAAGGCAGGCTGTCGTTCCTATGTTCAGCAGTGGACGTCTTCTGGCTGATGATGATGATGATCATAAAAAACCTTATTACAAATAGAGCCAAAATCAACAAAAACAAAATCAACATTTGTGGCACAGAGCATTTACCCTCTATCGACCTAAAACATTAAACGCTCATATCTAAGATTTACCAGCCAATTTAATTTATTTTTTCTGTGTGTGTAACGTATTTAGTTATATCCTTCGCTAAGCCTGTTACACATACATATAGTGGGTGCTATCTTTTTTTTACGTTGGACTAGGCTAACGTTTCACCACGATCTTGCCTGATGGGAAGCGAATATGCGGCCGAAGATGGAGAACGTTTGCCCAGTAATAACCTATCAACCCTAGACTTAGATTATTAATTTTATAAATCTTGTTTACTTTTTTCCAGTGGTTGGCCAGCACTGCCGCTTTAATCTCGTTCGTCAACGTTTTTGGTGGATTCATGGTCACACAGCGGATGCTTGATATGTTCAAAAGGTAATGTTACATTACAACCTAGTGATGTCGAAATTGTAAAGACGTAGAAATAGGAGAGAATCCTAACTAATATTATAAACATGAAATTAACTCTGTCTCTCTGTCTGTCTGTTATCTTTTCACCACTAAACGGCTAGGACGACCTTAAGGCGAGGTTTTCCCACTTTTAAGCAACGCTTATTACTACAGATGACCATAATCCTAGGTTTATTGTATTAAAGTCGCATTTAGCGGAGCAAGATCATGACGCTTACACACAGTCGTGCGTTTCGCTACTCTTATTTTTGGGGTTTTTCTCATATTTTTCGAAAAGTATAGGTGTAATGTTAAATGTGCCTCACCGGTTTCCTTCATAATTATGAAATATATATATCGAGTTATCGCAGACATAATTTAACAAATAGGTAATTGAATAAATCCAAAAAAAACAAGGATATAAGCGCAGATCAGTGCTACTTTAATATATTTTTTCTATCGAGCGAAATGTGCTTAATCATGTTTCGGTCTCATGGGTTTCCTAGATAAAACATTAAATTTTGTTATGACACCATTTATATAATTTTAAGCTAACCTATGCACACTTAAACTAGAATGACCATAATTGCTAAAAGTCGGAAAAGAGCGTCTTAACAAAATCTGGCAGGAAGATAGTGTGCATCATGAGGACGGACATATGGCACTTTTCCTCCTAGAAACGCGAAAAACTGCTAAAAAAGGGGTACACCGCGGGATTCAGCTAGTGATTATATAATGTTTATTGTTTTCAGGCCGGGTGACCCGCCAGCATATGGATATCTCTATGGAATCCCAGCTGCGGCACTACTTGGGGGATACATCACCACTGCATTGCAGGTATTTTAGCCGACTTCAAAAAAAGAGGGTTCTCAATTCAATTGTATGTTTTTACCTCGGAACTCCGTCATTTATAACCTATTTGAAAAAATATTTGAAAGGATAGTTTCAGATTGGTCTCAGCAATTTCATGAAAATCGGCACAGTGGTTTGGTTTTTAAATCTTAATAACTAATATAAATATGTCATCCTTGTAACCGAAATTGCGTATTTACTATTTTTGAGTCATTTTTTTTTATAAATTGATACTTATAGTACTGAGTACGTTTTCATCTCTTACTCTCTGTAACAGTATACTGCTCTAAAATCTTCTTTCATGATCATCAAGATGGGGTCAAGAATCACAGTTCACAAACTAGGTGATATTGTCTGTAGCGACAGCATAAACAGTAATGGTTTATTTACAGGGCTACCCAGAAGTCCACCAGATCGCGTACCTGGCCTCGTCACTTTGCTGCGTTGGCGCACTAGCGGGACTGAGCTCACAAACAACAGCCCGAAAAGGAAACTACCTCGGCATGGTAAGAACATAAAAAAACATCTTTAAAAATTATACACAATTTTTTTGCGACCAATGATTAGAAAAATACCAATTGAAAGTATTGAGCATGAACTAACCTCCTCGTTTTATTTACATTTGGCATTGTGTTAATCTTACAATGATAACCATCGTTTTTGAAATGAGACAGTATTGAATAGAGACAAAATTAATCCATCTTTGCATCCTACACTAACTTTCTCGTATCACTGTTGTATCTACAGAAGGACAACCTGCCAGGTTAGCAACGAATGTTATTCAAATCTATCAATTCCTCTACTTAAGAATCTTTTGTTTTTTAATCCCTTCCGATGCATTAGTTTTGTCCTATTCGCACAATAGGAAAATACAATCTTTCTTGAAGTTTAGAAGAGCGTAAAGGGTCTATTGTACATTTAATTTGGTTTATTTTCAAGAGGGTTCCGTTTGAGACTTACTGATCGCTTTACCACATCCATTCGGTAAAGTTATGTTTGTATTCTGAGGTTGCAATATAAATTCTTTTAAATACTTTGGTCTTTATAAAAATAATGATAAGGTTGGTATTATTTAGATTGGAGTGGCGGGCGGTATCGCAGCAACTCTGGGCTCTTTGACGCCTAGCGCTGAAGTGTTGGCTCAAATGATCGGAGTCGCCGGTATCGGTGGTCTGTTGGGCGGTACCATCGCTAAGAAGATTGAGATTACTGATCTACCTCAACTTGTGGCGGGTTTCCATAGGTAAGATTTAGATTTTATTACTATCCTCTGGGGCCTTGCGGCTACCTGTTTAAGCGTTCTAGCCACGTTTGTGTGTATATAGATAAAAACTCTTTGTTGTGCACACCAGAAATAAAAGTTACAGATAAAGAAACTTAAGAGCTAGTGCCACAAGTAGCGGCCTTATCACTAAAAGTGATCTCTTCCAGGCAACCATTGGATTGTTATATGTTTGTGTTGTGTGTTTATATTACTTACTAGCCTTTTCCCGCGTAGTGAACAAAACATATCCCTTGTCACCCAGAAATAGTGTAGCTTTTTATCAATGAAAGAATTTAAAAATCAGATCTGTAGTTCCTGAGATTACCTCAATCAAACATAATTATATACAAACTTTACTCGTTATTATAATATGAATGAAATGAATATATGTGTTATGTTAGCCATAAATCTAATTTGTTCATCCCGTTTTCCAGTTTGGTAGGAATGGCGGCAGTGCTGACGTGTGTCGCTACGTACATGCACGACTTCCCGGCAATGGCTCTGGACCCGACCGCCGCTACACTCAAGACGGCTCTCTTCCTCGGAACCTACATCGGAGGAATCACTTTTACGTGAGAAATTTCCTACGAGATCATAAATAATCCAAATGTTATAAAATTTCTAAATGTACTCCCATTGTCCCGATCTCTGTCTGTCTATTCGTCTTGTTTCTTTGAGCGCTTTCAGGATTATAATAACACTTTATTGATACCACAAAAATAATATTTCAAGAAGAATGGTAAGAAAGAATAAATAGGCAAAATGCCGGTCTATTATCGCTAAAGGCGATCTCTTCCAGACAACCTTTGACTTGAGGGTAGTAAACCTATAAATTGCGGGTAGATTCAAAAAGAGTTGATTTTGGTTGGGAGGTTTTAGTACCACAACAAAGGTCGATTCAACGCCAACGACGCCAACAGCGCTAAAGCGTGATGGTTACACGGCACAATATTTTTTTGTCGTGATACAGAACTTTCCTTAATATTTCAGTTATTTTGCAAACATTCAAAACCAATTTGAAGTTATTGCTTCGTAGATTAATCCAGCATGCTGAACAAGTATTTTTTTCTTTTCTTAACACAGTGGATCCCTGGTAGCGTACGGCAAGCTGCAAGGCTCGCTATCATCGGCGCCGCTGCTAATCCCGGGCCGGCACGCGATCAACGCGGGCCTGCTAGCGGGCTCGCTCGGCTGCGGCGGTGCTCTCCTGGCGTTCCCTGATGTGCCCGGCCTGCCGTTACTGTCTGCCGCCGCGGTGCTCAGCGGCATCCAAGGACTGACGCTCACTGCCGCTATCGGAGGTTTGTACAGCGTTCTGTTCATACTGATGCTTCATTCTGGGTTTGGAGCGATATAAACAGCTTCAAAAATTAATCTAAGTCTTCTTTCTAAAGCATACTATTCCCTAGATCACTTCTTAAATGATAAACAACTTTGAATAAAATGCATGTATTTTTGTAAAATTATTATTAGACATTATTCATTATCAATTGTATAATTTTAACGTAAACTGAAATTTTTAATATTATTTTCATTGATATTCTTGTAATAAGTTTAAAGTAACTGCTTGTATGCTGACAAAGCGGGACCTGAAGAACTTAAATTTTCTTACACATGTACCAATTTTGTAACCCTGGCTCACGGGCTCAATAAATTGAATTTGATACTTAACTGCCTTTGCAAGTTAGTTCAACTAACTTAGTAGCTTTTAAGCTCCAAAACTTGCTGCACCGTCACCATATATTTTGTTGCTTCCTTACAATTTCTTTCTTTCTTTTCTATCCGAAGAACTTTCAGAACAGCATAGTATTTTGAAATTTCTTGACCGTCTAGTGATTATCAGTTATCATGCTTCCCTACTTTTATTTTTCACTCGTGCACTTGGTAGCATTAGCATATGACTGATCATATTTACTAGCAACGCACCCCGGCTTCGCACGAGTGTGTCTTATTTTTTTACACCTCGTGTTACATTATTGGAGTTTTAGTAAGGATCGCAATTTTTTTGAAAATATAGTATAGCCTATGTCACCCGGGGATAGTGTAGCTTCCCAACAGAGAAAGAATCTTTCAAATCTGTTCAGTAGTTTCGGAGCCTATTCAATGCAAACAAACAAACAATCAAATCTTTCCTCTTTATAATATTAGTATAGATATAAATATACTCCTGTTTTCTAGGTGCGGACATGCCTGTGGTCATCACTGTACTGAACAGCTACTCTGGGTGGGCGCTCTGTGCCGAAGGGTTCATGTTGAACAACTCTCTGATGACCATCGTCGGCGCTCTTATTGGCAGCTCCGGTGCTATCCTATCTTATATCATGTGCAAGGTATATTACTACTTCTAAATTCTACCGACCAACAGCCAACAGACTATAATGCACGTTGCATAAAGCACCCGCACATGCTTTGGAATTTATTGTTTTATATTATATTTATGCCTTAAAATAATAATAATATTCGGTACATTTTTGCACACACGGTCATCTGACCCTTAACTAAGCAAAGCTTGTGATATGGCTGCCAGACACTGATATACATACATAATACATACATATATATTTTTAAATATATATGTATAATATATATTAACACCCAGATATAGAACAAACACAAATGTTTATCACATAAATGTTTGTCTTAGGTGGGAATCGAACCCACGCCCCCAAGCTCAGAAGGTTGGTCCACTACCAACTGGACCAACAGGCTATCAATATCATATCAAAAGTAACGTAAAACTTGACGAGATCGCTTCTCTGAGACACAATAATAATTGTTTGTTGATCACAGGCTATGAACCGATCCCTCCCGAACGTGATCCTGGGCGGTTACGGCGTGGTGACAGGCGGATCGGCGCGGCCCACCGACTTGACGCACACTGAACTCAACGTGGACTCAGTCGCAGACCTCATTCACAGAGCTTCCAACATCATTATTACGCCAGGTTATAACTAAAAACAAAGTTGACCACTAAATCACCAGAAGGCTTAACACGGGCCGTGGCAAATTGTCTTTCCACCGTTATTATCCGCACGTCGACGCGACAAAGCTAGAAAATTGATATGTTTGTCTCTTTCTCGCGGGATAAAAACGTTGGAAAGACAATTTGTCCACTGCCCGTGCTAAGCCTGCAGGATATAAAACGCTATGACTATGCCTTTTCTAAAAATCAGTATTGAGGGTAGAAGTGTAAATTGTTGTTCATTAGTAAACCCATTTTTTACAGCGTGTACCCATAACTTCTTTCCTTTTACCCCATTTACATACGTCGTTGTTTTTTGCAGGATACGGTCTCTGTGTCGCTAAGGCTCAATACCCGATCGCTGAGTTAGTAGAAGTTCTGAAGGAAGCTGGAAAGAAAGTTCGTTTCGCTATCCATCCTGTAGCTGGTAAGTTTGTTACCTCGCGCTACTTCTATCATGCGCTCTCTGACATTTGTGATAAAGTTTAAATTGTAAAACTTTGAATATTTCAGGTCGTATGCCGGGACAACTGAACGTGCTGTTGGCTGAAGCTGGAGTTCCATATGATGATGTATTCGAAATGGAAGAGATCAACGATGAATTCCCTGACACAGACCTTGTTTTAGTTATTGGTAAGAGTATAGGGTTTTGTTCTTTTACCTATTTTTTCTATCCCCTAGTCATTTTGACTTTCGATTTTCAAGTATTATTCTTTTTTAGGATTCCGTACCCAAAGGGTGTAAACTGGACCCTATCACTAAGCCTACGCTGTCTGTCTACCCCTCTGTCCGTCTGTCCTGCCTTTTAATGGTTGTATCTTTTGAACCGTAAAAGCCAGTATAATTTTTTACAGAATATGTAATATTACGGTGGATTAAGTAAGAAATAATAATAAAGTCAAAAAGTAAAAACTTAATTTCCCCAAACAACAAACGTTTTTTAAACGTATTTTTGTATTTGCTATAGTGTAAAAAAGGTAATACGTACAAGCTTCAAACTTGGCATGGTCATAGGACTAAAGTATAACAAAAAATTATAATTAATGGCCAAGTGTACTCACACACACACTGTGTTACATGGCCATTAATTATTATGTCGGTGACAAATTTGTGTTCATTTCCAAGTTAAACATCGTAGGGTGCGGTCGGTACTTAGATGGGTAACCGCCTGGGCGTGATGTTGTTTTTTTTTTCTTGTACTTTTTGTATTTTGTGGCGGTACAGAACCCTTAGTGCGCGAGCGCGACTATTTAATTGTCCGATTTATTTTATTCACTTTAAATCTATGTCAATAGGTGCCAACGACACGGTAAACAGTGCTGCAGAGGACGACCCTAACTCACCCATCGCTGGGATGCCTGTTCTCAAAGTTTGGAAGTCGAATCAGGTAACTACTCTCAATTTACTTTTCATAATTATGTAATGTATTGTCTTGGGTTTTGTGAGTAATATTTCGCATTTTCTCCAGGTGGTAGTAATGAAGAGATCGATGGGTGTCGGCTACGCGGCCGTTGACAACCCTATTTTCTACAACCAGAACACAGCCATGTTGCTCGGCGACGCTAAGAAGACTTGCGATGCGCTTCTGGAACGCGTCAAACATCTATCTGCATAATATGTGGAGCCTGGGAAAGGAAATGTCTCGAGTTGAGTCGGTAAGACTCTTGTAACAATGCTATGGATGTTTTACTCGCTAGTGTCGCTACTATCATCGACTATTCGAGTGTGAACGTAATAAACACACGTTCACGTAAACGGAGAAACGCAAAAGCTCTTCGTTGACGTAATTTTAACTTTTAGAAATGTTGTTATCTTATAATAACTAGCTCAAATCATCATCACAATACAATGACATTGTGTTATGGCAAATGAACAACGGAGAGACCGATACTATGCGCAGGAGTGCATTTGTAGCTGTCTAATGATTATTAATGATTTCGATTATACTTGGAAACGTCAAATAAGCATGTGTTAGTCAAAATTTGCTTTATCTCGTTTTCGCGCTTAACGATTTCCATCGACGAGAAATTGACAAAGCAGCTTTAAGTATAGATTAACTTAAGGGGCAGAATATCGGGTGCAGCTATCTCGCTCGCGCATTTGATGTTTTTTATGATATTCAAATACTGTTTACTTTTGAAAACTGTACTTCGGTAATTTTACGACGTTAATATTACAAAATATTTAAAACAATTTTTTGTTAAAAAAAAAAATTATTACCTAAAAAAATGGCATAAACAGTTTTCCCATTAATTCTACATAAAGTAGACACAGTAATGTTATATTTAAAAAAAACATCAAATGTGCAAGTGAGATAGTGGCGCGCCATATTCTGGGCCTTAACCAACGATTCTAAGTAGGACGTTGTCTTAAGTCTATATGAAATGATACATCGATTGTACAGGGTTACAGATCGTACAAACAGTCATCATTGAGATTTTAATCTTTAGAGTTGCAATTACGAAGCATTTTTAGTTAATTATGTTTTTGATTAGGTAAGTATAAGTAATTTGTTTTTGTGTATGTAGATGTCTGTAGCTATTAAGTACTTAAATTGGGAATGAATTATGTGAGACTGATATAAAATTGAGATTGGCGTGATGTAATATTAAATTATAAAGATTTTACAATGCAACCAACTATCTGTAAAGTAGAGCCGAGAGACTTAATTTTTTTTGGATTCTTTATTTACCCATTGATAATTGTAAATTTCTCAAATTGCTCACGATAAGTTTGTTGCATTGTACCCTTTAATCTCGGCCGTACATTAGAATCATCCATTTTTAACGAAATAGCAGAATATAATGTTTAACCATCTAAACAACTTCAATTGTTTTTGGATTTTTAGAAGTTCTTATGTATTTACTAATGGTATACTATGACTTCATCAAACCGGTGCAAATGCAAACCGGTGTTATAATAATTTATTGGTATACTATGGTCTAATGGTAACTTGAAAAATCCTTTACCCAGCAATCGGCATGTGTCCTAATGTTTCATTTATTACAAATAACAGGTTTGGCGGAAGATATAACTAAATACATACTGAAAACAATTAAAGTAATAATAGTAAATTAAATTGGCTCATAAATCTCAGAGATATGAGCGTTTAAATTTTTTGGGGGATAGAGGTTTTTGGGGGTGGGGGGGGTGGGGGGGTGATTGCTCTCTTTCTCCCAAAGCGTGTGCTAGTATAGAATTTGCTGGCGCGCGCACGGCTAGACGTCATCGTGTGCTATAGGGCGCTCTCTGTCTAGCATAAAATTAAAATACTTATAACTTATTTATTTTTGAACAATTTTATTTTTTTTAATTTTTGGGCAATTTTTTTTTATGGTCAGCTTTTTTATGAGATATTAAACAAAAATTAGGACACGGGCCTATAAGCGTGGCGTTGCCTTGATAAAGCGTAACGCGCCTTCACATCGAAGGTGCTGAGCCGATCCAGTTAGGAGCCTGTGTTCGGTTGACAGCGAGGTGACGCCAATCTGGTCCCAAGCTGATATGTTGTTTGCTTTCACCATAAATAACCTAAGAACTAAATCTAAAAAACCGGGGGTAAGGGAAATGCTTTCAAAGCCGAAGCGCTAATAATACTCTATCTAAAACCAATAACCATACTTATTGATTGAATGTTTTTGTGGTTTAGAGTGTTGCAAACCAGCAATGCAAAGCGTACAAACGGCGCGCGGCGCAGGTCTTTTGTTGACCTCTAGCGTCAGCTGATATTTTGTTTGCATTACATTGCAAACGTTAAAAAAACAGCTATTTTTATGGTATTGTATCAGCAATCACCAGCACTATCACCAGTTTAGTTTTCGGGAGCATTTTCATTACACCTGGTACTTATACGTATGCCAAAATTATGTGACTGAAAAATGAAATAATAAGAGGTACCAAACTTTGTAACATTATGTGCCTTGTTCAAAAAACAGCTAGTCTGCTAGATGTGTTCCAGTGAAGTAACCTTTACGTATAACTAAGAAAATATTAGGTAGTTTTTTTTTTTAGATTTATGTTGTTTTTTTTCACATTACTTAATTTAAATGAGATTACTTTTCTATGAAGTAAGTTTACTAGCAATTTTTCTAATTATTAAAGACCTCGTGGACAGTGCATTTAACAGCAAACCAAGAGCACGTGTGCAAGAGCAGGATGCGTGTAAAGTCCGTTGCAGACGATGCGCCGTAAACTCGCACGAGTGCGCGTCGCCTGGGACGAGCTGCTGCAATTTTTGCGAGCGAGAGTACTAAGCATCTTTCACTGCAACTGGCACTAAGTAGAAAGTGTAGTGTATCCATTGCAGGCGGTTTGCATAAGCGCATCCTTATCTAGTTGCGAAGGTTAGATATGCCGTGTGCAAGATCTATTAGTGTAGGCAATCTATTAATATTATTTATGTACCCCTAATCATCCTATCACATTCCATTATGATATACTGGTCCATTTTGGTAATGTCTTTGTCATACAATTTATATTTCAATAATTTATAGTTCAATTCTTAGATTTGTATTTGTTACTTTTTGATTGAAGTACATTAAGTATGGTTATGTACTGCTAAGATTCATTCCACATCCATTTCTATGTAAAACTTTTATAAATCAAAGTCATTTTGGTTTTAGTTTGTGACGCAAACTTTTAAGTTTTGATCTAAGATTTTATTATCATAATAAACTTCTAATGTAATCAAAACATGCTGCTTCTGCTTGTATAAAAATAAGGATTGTATTTTTAGGATGTGGGTTTATATCATGTTTTAATGTGAATTAAATAAATTTTTATTTTATATATTTCAATGTACCTTGTTTTTTTACCCGACTGCCCAAAAGAAGGGTACAGTGCTACCTACTTAGCCTGTTGTGCCTGTTAGCCTTATACCTACTTTCCACTCCACTAGCGACCCTGTCAACTGAACAGCTAAGATGGTGGGACTGTAGTAGGTATTTGTCGACTGTAATATTCTGACAAAGATAATTTATATAACAGCAAAAAAAACTTTTCTGTGGTTTATATCGTCATTATTTTTGATTCTTATATACCACTATACAAACAACTAGTATACCACAGAATAATTTATATACATAGTCCTTATAAGAGTACACAATTATCCAAGTCATATCCTCAAAGTTTCGCGCAATTTTTTTCTTTCTTTCCTTAGGATTATTGCTTCGCACGTCTTGTTTTTATCAGTGTCAAGTATATTTTCAAGATTTATTCGATATCGTCAAAATAATCCACCATTAGTGCACATGAACACACTAGAAAATTCACAAGTTTCGAAGAATCATACTAATATTATTATAAATGCGAAAGTGTTTGTTTGTTTGTTACTCTTTCACGCAGCAACGGATCGGCCTGATTTTTTGCATGAGTATTTTTCAAGGGCTGGAAAGTGACATAGGGTACTTTTCATCATCATCGTCATCATCACCATTTTTCATCATTACGCGGGTGAAACCACGGGGCGCAGCTAGTATTAATATATGATAATTATTAGAATGAGGTGACTTCGACATGATTTTTTGCAAAATTCCGATGATCATCATCATAATCAGTCCACTGCCGGAAAACTGCCGCTTCCAGTCAGGCTGTAATAAATATATTTTTCTTGATTACGGCTAAATGGTTACGTCTGGCTGGAGCAAAATCATAAAAGGCTGGTGTTAAGATAAAAAAAAATCTGAAACATGACGTCTATCAGTGTCACGTCAATTCAAAATGTCAGTGTAAATTCAAAATATTCAAATATCGCTGTGGCGCGATCAGTAATGCAAACGTGTTATTGAAATTTTCATTTCAATCCTGCGTTTTCTGCACATATTTGAATTAAATTTTACATACAATTTTTGCAGCCAATACTAATCAATTATCACACAATTTGTGACGTTATCAATTCACAATGCTCTAATATTGACTATCGATCATCAGGAAATTAGCATCGGTAATCAATTTCATGTTGTGTTTTTAGTTTTCGTTTGCTATTCGTCCGCAGTACAGTGTCCACCTTATTTATTGTTATTGCGGTACTGCTTGAACCATGGTACGTGTCTCCCACATGTGTTATGTTTTTTGGTTGAACATTTTTGTTGTTGTGTTGTATTATGAATAATTGTTCCAAAATCTTGTGTCTAAAAATAAAAATGACCACAACCATACTAAATGAAAACAGTTTCACTGTGAACAGTATTAGCTCATATCAAATTGCTTTTCTGTTCCACACAAAATACAAAAAAAAAAACTAGCGCAAGAGGAACAAAATAAATAATCTTTACAATGCCAAAATAATAATATAATCGAAGATCATTTACTATTTATTGTTTTTTGCTTAATATTGTATAAGAAACTCTTTCATCGATGTAATCACTGTGAATTTTAGGCGGGTGACAATAAGATGGTCGGTTCAAGCAAAGTAGCTCTACCACCGAGCAGCGATGACAGTTCCAGTGTCTTCTCCATGATCTACAGATTCATAAAAAAGGTAAGCAATTTAAATATTTGTATGAAGATAATAGCTATCACAAACTGTCTGGATAGTACAATTACACCTGGAAGAATGGCCCATGATAACCACAGAGTCTAACCTTGTGAAATATTAATAAAAACAGTCCTATGCTACACACATTGAGAATTACATAATATATAAATTTTAACTAAAACACTCATCTACATAAATATAATAGTTCAAAAATTGCATTGTTAATTATCCATCTCTTTATCAGTACGCCTTAATGTTCGATATTTACGCCTCTTGAAATCCATTTAAGTGTGCATCAGCCTTAAAATGGCATTGCTCAAACAAAACAGGAACTGGCATGTGAGTCATTTCACCTTGAAGCAGGTTATGCCACTCTTTGAATCATGAGACGAGTATTTGACCTTCAATTGCCTTGAGTTAAAATTTTAACTTGTAATTTAGGAAGGAAGTTACATTTTATTGTTGCATTGATAAACCTACATAATAAATAAACAAAACATACTTATGGTTTACGAAGTAGATTAAGTTTATTTTTTTAATATATATGTAATTGGCTTGCATTTCTTTGACCTCCATTTTACCTGTTGTTATAAGCAAATGGTGCGGTCTACGATTGAGCATGCTTGCCTAGAAGATACTGATTCACTCTTAATTCGAAGATTCCCAGATAGTAATTATAAGGGAACATCCATTTAGGCAGCGCATTCCACAGACTAGCAGTTTATATATTTTAATAGTTGATGTTTTCCTGATTTCTCTTAGAGACAATTAATTTTTCTATACTAGCAGCACCTTGTGGTTCCACCCGCTATCCTACATGATCTGTTTAGGCTATGTACTAATTCAGGGTGTAGGCTACTTCGGTAAAAAAATATTATTCAAATCTATTAAGCTGGAATTAAATGTGCACAAACATTCACACTTTTTTATTAGATATTAGGCTTGCACTCTACCATCACCTTGACTGATGTTAAGAGATGATGCAGCATGGAACATGTGTTTGATGGAGCATGTTTGCTTAGAAAAAATCCAGTCTGACCGACTTCCACACAAACTTTCAATTTGCACTTTGCAATCACGTAATTAGTATAATGTATGCTTGCCTGCTCAATTAGCACAGGATAGCATAGCAAGAGAGAGGCTTATACCCAGCAGTGGGGTAATTATGATGATAATGATGCGTGCTTGTCAAGTAGTAAGATGGCCTTACTTAAAAACCCTCTCTCAATTCTGTTAGAGGCTATAGCCCTAGTTAGTATCAGAGTTAGGACTATTAACAGGAGGATAAAAATACAACACTTATCATTCAGCCAGCACCCCAGAGCTTCACTCCGATATTTCAAGGAGTTGGGTTGGCTCGGGTAGGTGCTAGTAAGCAGAAATGCATAATACACCCAAGCGGGACGTCAGTGCAGGACTTATTGCCCCCATCTCTAATAAGAACACTTATCATTCTAGAACATTGTGGAATAGCAAGAAATCCCAAGTAAAACTGCAGGACATGGCTTGACGTCTCATCAGTACATGCTCCAAGGAGCATTTGTCAAAACTATT
Organism: Agriopis marginaria; assembly: GCA_932305915.1. Taxonomy (NCBI): domain Eukaryota; kingdom Metazoa; phylum Arthropoda; class Insecta; order Lepidoptera; family Geometridae; genus Agriopis; species Agriopis marginaria. The sequence continues at coordinate 11,781,926 of OW029918.1, forward strand.
ATCAGTACACAATTCATATCTAACAGAATTGTCACATGTTTGTAAAATTAATATTTGATTAGTATTTCTATTACAAAAGTGTAGATTGTAGATAATGGTTCAGTATGTTGTAAACCAACTCAAACTGATAAGCTGGCTTACCTCATACCTTGCCTTAACCGCTAGTGGATATTCAACATGGCATACTAATGTAAACTAAACAGCATAAAAATGACATCATACAAGCTAATTTTATTCCCACAGGACAGGAAATGTATACTATATTTATTATATTTGAGGTCAGTCAGTGGGTATAAATGTATAGTTATAACATGATAACTGGCACATCCAGATAAGATATATTTCTACACAAGTAATTATTCTTTTTTTTGTTGAAGGATAGGGTTTTGCTTGACTGCCATCTTGCCTGCGTTGCCCGCGTTAATAACAAGTTTATAATTTTATTATTAAATAAGCTAAATCACACTAACAAACGTGAAATGTAGATTCCTTGTTAAGTGTAGACACCCGCAAGAAATTATTTTACAACACGGATATTGTGTATCTATATAGTTTATAGTATTAGTGTGGAATATATTGTACCTATATGCATATATTCTAAAGTTAAACTTGGTCCAAGCATTTACTTGCTCTGACAGCTGCAATAACATTGTAAAAAGATGAATGAAAACCACGAATTCTGATCACTTTCGCTAGGAAACAGGTACCCAATATACTTTAATGAAATATTAAAAGAAAATGTTATTATTCAATTTGTTACGTTATTGCAGCTGTCAGAACAATAAATGCTTGGACCAAGCATAGTGTAGATGCAACTACTTTTTTTTGGTTGACAGGCTAGGCGATTGACCACAGCTCATCTAGTATTAAGTGCAATGTGGTCAAAGCTGGGAAATATGTGTAAATATCACATGTCTATTATCAAAATTGTATTGTTACTACAGGATGACATAACTGATAATAGCATTAATATTTATTGATTGATTACTTTATATGATTTTTATCAATGTACTTAATTATGTACTGTACAAGTACATAGATAGTAAGTAGACAGCATACAAGTATGTCACAGAAATCGTGGCTATTATAAAAAGTTAAAAATATTCTGCCTGTTTGCATGTACTTCTGGGGCCTACGGCTACATGTTTTAAGCGATTCTGTTTAGGTGATCCGAAAAGCTGCGTGACTGCAAAACGTATCTCGTAGCGTTAAGGTTCACTTTCGCGTGATTTTCCGCACTGCGCTGTTTCGAGCCCGCGTCAAGAGGTAAAAGGCCCCTGGTTATCTAATCTATAGCACAATTATCCTAATTAGAGTTAAAACTAAGAATTTCCCTGAGTACTTGTTGAGTTTAGTGTTCTTGGTTTAAACAAGTAATTAGCTGTAATAGGAACATCCTTTATCGCCTTATCATAGGCCTTGTTGCGATGGTGGCCGAGCGGTAGCGTGTGGGCTTAGCAATCTGACGGCGCCCAGTTCAATCCTCGGCCCTGCACCAATTGCTTATTTTAGTATTTAAATAAATGATGTGCAGTTTCATTGATCGCTCAAAATCTGTAAATATGCAGTAAATTTGTGTTTCATAATAAAAAAATTGATAGATAGATAGATCGATAGAAAACACTTACGAGCTAGTGCCACAAGTGGCGGCCTTATCGCTAAAAGCGATGTCTTCCAGGCAACCATTGGATGAAAAGAGTATGTAACAGAATCAACGGGGGATGCTAAAACACTTTTAATTATACCATTAAATAAAATAAAATAATAAAAAATATATCTAAAATAAATTATATGATTATTTACGGGATATTTACAGTGGTAAGGTTGTGGAATAATCTCCCGATCAAATCAATCCCGAAAATTTATCTTTTCTTTAACTCATTTTAAATTCACGCCAAATACACTCGCTAGATAGATCTATGTTAGGCATCAAACTCCAAGACTGAGTTCGTGATACCGAAACCCGACGACGAACAAAGCCTCGAGACGCCCGAACCTCAGTTATGAAATTAAAGTGTAGGTGACTAGCTGGGCAGGAGACGTTGCCAGGCTAGTGATGACAGGTGGAGTAAGGTTAAAAAAGAGTGGTGGCCGAGGCAAATTAAGCATAGCGTTGGTCATCCAGCTGCAAGATGGATCGACGATATTGTCGCAATCGCGGGTCGAACCTGTCCCAGCAGTGGGATAAGAAAGGCTGTGGATGATGATGATACTTGCTGGTGATGGCGTCCACCTTACACTCTACGTGAACAGAACTGAATTTTCCGTGAAAATTCAAACAAAATGGTGTTTATTTTCATAACTGTGATGTCACTTTTTAAATTGAATTGATTGTAATGTAGGATGGTAACGTTAGATTTGGTTAAAATTCAATGTACATACAACTTCATAAAAATACCAAATCTATATATATGTAAAAGCGAAATGCTGACTGGCTCATCACGGAATCCCGAAAGTAGATTGCTTGGGGTGTAAAGGTCCGATAAGAAAAGATTTTGAAGACTTAGAGGACTGAAAGTTTATGTGAAAACTAGCGACCCGCCCGCCCGGCTTCGCACGGGTGTAATTTACGTGCGAAGCCGGGGCGGATCGCTAGTTATATAATTATTTAAACTATCCTATCTCTCAAGTTGGATCGAACTGCACATGGTGTGCGAATTTTATTATAATCGGTTAAGTGGTTTAGGAGTCCATTGAGGACAAACATTGTGACACGAGATTTATATATATTAAGATGTATAAGCCTACGAAGTTGCGGGTAACAGCTAGTCAGAGATAAAGATAAAGGCTTTTTGGTAGTGTAAACATAGATAAGACATTAATTTACTGCATGGTTGCACCAATAACGGTGTCAATAACTGGATCAATAAATTCAATATGATAATCATCACATGCGAAGCTCCAGGAATAGCGCGCGCCGATTATAAATTCAAGTGTTCCTGGTATCGACTTGGATGTTTCGCAGTTGACTGACTGCCATAGCACGGTATGGTACATCGGCTAATTCGGCTATACGATATCTACGATCTATATTTATAGGAAAAAGTATCTTAAGTGTTAGTTAAAATACAGATAGAAAACTTTTGTGAACCATCAGTTGTAAAAGTTTAAAATGATGGGTACTATGGACCACTTTCGCCTTAGTACACCCTTTACGCGTAACCTAGTATAGCTAGGCTGATAGTGATGATCGTGAAGTCTTCCTTAAAGATCCTGTGGTCTTGTCTCACTGGTTTGGTTATGAGATCAAACGTGGCTCACAAAATGACTTAACTTCTAGCCAGTTCAAGGTCCTTAAAAGCTGTACCTATGTAGGATAGCAAACCTACCTAGTTTTTTTTTATTTTGCCTCATACAGCAATGTACTTCCAGGGGTGTTGTTATTATGAGTTAGGAGGCAACTCAGCGGCAATAAACATGGCCACGTGGCCAATTTCACCTTATTTTATTTTACCTACTTTTCTAATGGTCAACTCGAGTCTCGACTAATCATGCAAAGTACAGTCAGTTAAATAGCTGTTGAAATCCAAATCGGTACGACTAAAACAAGACTTTAAGGTTAGCTTTCTATGTTGTTTTTTGAACATTGTATACTTATTTGTGCAGGTGTCAATAGTAGGCGCGGTGTACTTGGTGGGCTATATGCAATGGAGCGTGGCGTGGCTGCTCGGGCCCGTGGTGCTGTCGGTGCTGCGCGATCAGTGGCGCAAGGAAAGTGAATACCGTCGCAATCTCGCCAAGGCAGCCGCGCTCTCTTCAGAGAAAGACGTCGTGCTCGCCAAACTGGATGACCTGCCTGCTTGGGTAAGACATTCTGAATTCTATGCACTTGCAATAAGGGTTAACACAAGGTGAGCAAGTACAGCCGCAGCCTCGCCAAGGCAGCTGCACTCTCTATAAGACATCGTGCTCGCCGAACTTGATGGCCTGCCTGCGTAAGGGAATTATTTATCTACTTCAATGTCAATACGAAGAGAATAAGGAGATCAGCCTAGACCAACTATGAATAAAACCATCTATGCACGTTAAAATTTGCAATTGGCAATACCTTAGATAGGTATAAATAATTCGCATCAGTATAGCAATCCAACGCGATAATGCGCCTAGCATTTTTGGAATGATGCCTATGGCCGGTGGTTTATTAGAAACTAGCGACCCGCCCGCCCGGCTTCGCACGGGTGTAATTTACATGCGGAGCCGGGGCGGGTCGCTTGTTATATATATAAACCTTCCGTGAAAAATTATCTAACTGATGGTGAAAACCGCATCAAAATCCGTTGCATGGTTTAGGAGGAGTTAGCGGCCATACAGACATACAGACAGACGCGGAAAGCGACTTCAATTTATACTATGTAGAGATTACACTAGTTTTATATCCTACTAATATTATAAACGCGAAAGTTTGTATGTATGGATGTTTGTTCCTCTTTCACGCTGCAATGGAACAGCGGACCGACCTGATTTTTTGCATGGGTATAGTTCAAGAGCCAGAGAGTGACATAGGCATATTTCATCACCATTTTTCATCACTACACAGGTGAAACCGCGGGACGCAGATAGTATTGAATAAATTCTCATTGCTCTCCACTTACACTTTTTTTAGGTTACATACGTAAGTAAATAAGATCATTATGTTTCAGGTTTTCTTCCCAGATGTTGAGCGCGCTGAATGGTTAAATAGGGTAAGTTGAATTAATCTAATTACTTTCAGAAAATACTCATTCTTTTGATGCAGTTTTTACTTACCCTCGTATCTCACCTTAGTATATCATTGACTCTATCTGAATCTACAATGTAAAATTTGTTTTATGATGCATTTATGTATGTGCAATGCACTGATATAGCGAACAACCATTTCTTACGAAATTTGCATGAGTAACAAAGTATTTGAACCGAATGTTATCTTAAAATTAAACACTTAACGGATTACGTGTATTTCAATGTTTAATAATCGCGAAACCTAAGAAATCAATGTCATCTGTTTACTTTTAACCTCCGACGCAAAAAAGACGTGTTATAAGTTTTACGTGTGTATCTGCGTCTCTGTCTGTGGCATCGTAGCTTCCAAACGGCTGAACAGATTTTGATTTAGTTTGTTTTTGTTTGAAAGGTGACTTGATCGAAAGTGTTCTTAGCTATGATACACGAAAATCTGAGCATCCGTTTGAAGATTATCAGCTCTTTTATAGGTTTTTTTTAAAATATTTCCATTTATACTTAAAATTGAATATTTTATAAAGTTTTTTTTTTACATCGGACTAGGCCAACGTTTGACCGCGATCTCGCCTGATGGAAAGCGATGATGCGATCGAAGATGGAGCACGTTTGCCCAGTAATAACCTATTAACCCTAGACCTGAACACTCCAAGATTGTAATGTTGCGGAAACAGACAGGGGCAAGGCGTTCCATTGTTTAAATTTTATACTTGGTATTTTTTTTTCCTTATTTTTTCAGATACTTCTCCAAGTATGGCCGAATGTGAACCACTTTGCGCGCAATTTGCTGAAGGACTCCATTGAGCCTGCGGTGGCGGAAAGTCTTTCGAATTTTAAACTCAACGGATTCAAGTTTGAGAGGATGTTACTTGGAACTATTGTAAGTACCTATCAATTATCACAACGTAACGTACCTATCAATTAGATAGCTGAACAATTGAGCTTCATCTATTTTTAACCGACTTCAAAAAAGGAAAGGTTCTCAAATCGTTTATTTTTTTAATGTTTGTTTCCTAAGAACTCAATATTATAAACATAAGTCATTTATAATATACCCAGCTGCATTGGGGTGAAGTCGGGTTATGTGAGATTACAGTAGAGTTGATTACGGAACTAAAGCCGAAAAGGCGATATGGGAGTAGAAGGAACTAACTAACACTAACTACTAACTAAGGAACAGGATGGATGCGGGACTGAAAAGGCAAGGGTGGAATGGAGGTAGGGTTGATTACGGTATGGGAGTGGGGAGGACGGGTTCAGGACTAGATCAGAAAGAACGGGACTGAGTAGAGTGGATTACGGTGGATGCGGGGCTGGATCGCAAAAAGGCGGAATGGGGGAGTAAAACAACTTTCACAATAAAACTTCTGGCTTATCACATCGTTTCTTAGAATAGAAGAAGAATAGAACATTATTTATTATCATAAAGTCACATTAGAAATCATTTTTATAAAAAATATATACGACGAATGCTCTTATTATGGACTCTTCAATTTAGTGCACAATTAATATTTTATTTAGTTGTGCGTAAAAACCATTGGTCTCGCTCAGCAAACGAAAATTTTAACCATTTTACCATCTTTACGGGTAGTAATATTACGTATACACTGTAGTTTACATTTTATTGTTCTCTAAACCTGCGAAACGAGAGCAAAACATAAAACCGTATGACTTCATCTCAGTTTCTTTTAACGTCGTAGATTACAAACATTGATCTTTTAAGAGCTTGATGTAAAGTGTAATGGCTGGTGATGTCATATTGTCGTTCACAGGCGCCTCGAGTCGGCGGTGTCAAAGTCTATGATAAGAACCTCTCCAGGGATGAAATCATCATGGATGTCGATTTATTGTGAGTATTTAATCACACTAACATTATTAATGTCATATCGTACTAATATTATAAATTCGAAAGTGTGTTTGTTTGTTGGTTTGTTTGTTCCTCTTTTACGCAGCAACAGAGCAACGGATCGAACTGTTTTTTTTTGCATGAATATAGTTCAAGAAATGGAGAGACATAGGCTACTTTTCATCATCATCACCATCACCATTTTTCATCACACCGCGGGTGAAACCGCGGGGGGCAGCTAGTAATATATAAATTGTCAATTTGTTACGGTGAAAACAGAGGGGTGTTATAAGTTTAACGTATGTATCTGTTTGTCTGTCTGTGGCACGGGCACCGTAACTCCCAAACGGCTGAAACAATTTTGATTTAGATTTTCTTCGTTGAAAGTTGACTTGATCGTGAGTGTTCTTAGCTATGATTCAAGAAAATATGTTCAGTTGTTTGAAGATTGTCAGCTCTTTTATCGGAGGCTTAAAAAATTCAAATCATACTTGTTTTAGATAATGGTAAACACATCTAGCCTGGACTGGGATATGGCTCTCCAGTAAGGCAGCCGGACCACTGCGTTAGGTGTTTGGCAACTAATTTTCAATTTAAGGGGGGTTGCTCGCCAGCCAAGTGCTAGAAAGTACCTTACCACCACGATATGGTTTCCTCTCGATGTTTACCTTCACTGGCAGCTCAAGCTTACTATGGGATTTGAATTGAACCAAGACACAGAAACACATTAAACTTATAACACTCCTCTTTTTGCGTATGGGGCTTAAAATGTTTGATGCCTTGATTTACGTGTGCAGCTACGTTTATCAGTCGCAAGAGATAACTAGCTTAATAAAATGTTGTTTGCCATTCGCAGCTATGCCGGTGACTGTGACATTTCCTTCGTGCTTCAAGGTATCAGAGGAGGCATCAAGGATCTTCAGGTTTGTATTCTACTAAGTCTTTTAGAATTTCATGAAAATTTATTTGAAATAAAAGTTTAGACCAGAATTCGGCTACCACAAAGCCACTCTCCGCGGCCTCGTTTTGATCTTCTGAAGGTCCGATTATAGGGCACGCTGCACAGTCTATCAAGTGACACATTGCTAGAGGGCTCACACCACAATCATTGTCTCTTATACACGTGAAAAGGCTGCATTAAGCCGAATGGGATTCGTTATACTCAGCATTTTGAATAACTTTTACTATAGGACCAACCACGAAATCGCGAAAAAACAGCTATTCCAGACATTGTGTTGAGTGTGAAGTAAATTTTTCTATGGAGCAGCTGTTTTTTTTTCGTGATTTCAGCGTTTGGTCCCATAGTAAAAGTGGTTTATAATGATATGTACAATGATATCAAAATCAAATTCGTTTATTTGCATATATGCATTCCTCGAATATGTCCGTCGTCTAGAGATACACCATGTATTAAACATCGCCCTTCTATTTTATGGATATCTGTGTAGATCCACGGCATGGTGCGCGTGGTGATGAAGCCCCTGATCACGAAGATGCCGCTGGTGGGAGGCCTGCAGGTGTTCTTCCTCAACAACCCTTCGATTGACTTCAACCTCGTCGGCGCCGCCGATGTGCTCGACATGCCTGGCCTCAGGTGAATATTTCTAATCCGATAGGCCGTTGGTCCAGATGGTGGTGAACCTGCCTTCTGCACTTGGGGGTGTGGGTTCGATTCCCACCTAGGGCAAGCATTTATGTGACGATTTATTTATTTAAGTATGTATTTAAATATATATATGTATGTATATCAGTCTCTGGCAGCCATATCACAAGCGTTACTCAGTTTGGGGTCAGATGACCGTGTGTGCAAAAATGTCCCGAATATTTAATTATTTTATTATTTATTTAATCATTCGCAAACCTCGGGTACTTTGACACTGCTATGTCCTCTACATAATATGTGATAGTGACATGTTTTAAAGTGGTTATGACACGATTTTCATGGAGTTCAAAATGCCTTCACATACAGTGGCATGGAGGTGTTTTTCTTTTATAAAATCCGTAATTTTAAGGGGGTATGACCATCGGGGCAGATGGGAATAAACCAACATCTTGAATGTACGATGTGTACAACTCAAGTCGAAACCCGTTTCAAATGTGTCTCACAATGTGGAAAGCGCGCGAAGGCTGCGAAGTCTGCGCATCCCCAGAAAAGGAAAAAACTTATCAAAAAACATTCAGCCATTCTACAATGGATAAATTGGACAATGGACTAAACATTATTATTCTCGTACGTTTAAAGAATATTTGTATTCTCTTTGGACTGTCGAATTATAATGTACAGCTTACCGATTTCTGTTATTCTTTGTAGTGACATCTTGCGTCGTTGCATCGTAGAGCAGGTCGCCAATATGATGGTGCTACCCAACAAGCTGCCGATCAAGCTGAGCGACGAAATACCTACTATTGATCTGCGCATGCCAGAACCTGAGGTTGGTCACATTCTATTTTGTTCGTCATGTTGCAGTTTGCTTCCAAAGAACAATTATCCGCTGATTGATCAGATCAGTAACGTCACTTGATATCGACCTCTGATAGACACACATCACCAGCCATTAAATGTCCACTGCTGAACCAGGCCTCCCTCTTAGAGAGGAGTGTTGCCATAATCCCTATGATTGGCAGGCAGCTTGGAGATCGCAGTACGTTCACCGCGTACTAACATGTCGCTGCTGCTCATTTTTCGGTGGTTCTGGTCGCAGTTTTACGACATACCCCGGGTATGTCGTAAATCCTGTCCTCTGATCCTCTGATAGACGTTACCCACCAATTTGGATTGACGAAATTTTATTTGTCTTAAATCTGGTTGGGCAATATTAAAAATTCCAATGCTGATTTATCCTGTATTCATTAATGTTTATATTTTGTGTTTCAGGGTGTACTCCGTATTCATCTAGTCAAAGCTGAGAATCTCATGAAGAAAGATGTTTCTATGTTGGGTAAGATGTTACTTCCTAATTAATTTCAGTGTTATACGTCATATGAATGAACGACTTTTTCTAACTGACTCTAAAGCCTAATTTATGGAGCATCGACTTCTTTATCGGTAACGCCGGGCGTTGTGCGGTTAATTTAAACGTATGGACTTGTATGAGAGCGTTCAAGCAAAACCGTGCGTTGATGTCCGCACAACGCCCAACATCTCCTTCCACAGACACGAAATAAAACAAATGAGAAAAAGAAACGAGGCGTAATTGTATTTGTAAGAAAGATACTTACTCCGCTGGTGCAGCGACCCAAAGTGGGTCTTGGCCTTCGACACGAGAACTCCATCTGTCCCGGTTTCGAGCCAGGGAGTGTAAGAAAGATAATAAGAATAATTTTACTGTGGAGCTTCCGGAACATTATCAGTTTTCCAAGATGAAAACAGATAAAACAACGATTCTATATTCTGCTATATTCTATTAAAAAAGATAACACTCAATGAAAATTATTAATTTTAAACCAGGCAAGGGTAAGTCGGACCCGTACGCGATCTTAACCGTGGGCGCCCAGCAATGGAAGACGAAACACATCGACAACGACGTCAACCCAAAATGGGACTTCTGGTGCGAGGTGAGACACATCAGCTTTACTTTTTCTCTCTTTCTCCCTCACTCAATAACTTATCTTCTTACCTTATATTTTTTACTTAATATAATTGCGCGGTGGTAACTAATGCACATCGAGCTAAACACAATGATGTTATACCGTGTATTATATAATCTGAGGTAGATACGAGTACGTTTTACCGATGTCTGCGCGGCGATAAAAACACAAGTTAATTAGCTTGATTGAACTCAGTCCGTCCTGTGTCTAGCAACGAAGCAAACATGCGATGCGTGATTTTGAATTATGAAAAATAATAAAAAATGCCATGCTGTGTGTTTAGAAAGTGAAATACACTGGGACTGCTGTAAAAGGCTGTAAGGCTATAAATTTCTATTATATGGGTCCTATGTAGGTAGCTATCGTAAAATATCGCCGTATTTTTAAAGCTTTTTTAATCTGTATGACGTCTTGGTAAAACCTCATTGGCTAAAGAGGGATATATCGTCGTCTCTGTCACTCAATACATTGTGACGTTTATGACCGTGCGACAGAGAAGACGCTCTACGAAGCCGACTATCCCACTCTAGATCGATGTGCATTACTTACCGCCGGTTACTATAAGTTAGTTCTACTTTACTAATATTTTATTTACAGTTAGCCTAGACAGCACACATTTACTTATTTATTTTTACTAAATATAGCTTGCTTATTTTTCTTATTAATAATACCGGTTTCGGATATTATTACGGCATTCGGTAAGTGTTTGAATTTAAGCTCATTTCTGATATTTTTTGGAATGTTAGCACGATTCGACTGCTCTCATCAGAAGTAAATGTGATTATCATTTATTTTGGAATCTGTTTATTACTAGGGATTCTATTAATTGAAATTGTTATTCAGAAAGGCAAGTTTACAAACTTTTGTCCATTGACGATTGTTACATGCTAGTCGCAAAGATAACGAAATCGGGGCGTTAATGAAGTCTTTTTTTTTCTTCTGACGGTCACGTATTTAGGCTTAATTATACTCAATACTCAATCATTTATTGCATAATTATTATGAAGTTCACATACAGATGTTAGGTAGCATGTTTAAATTAGGTAATACATAACAATAACCCTGATTGGGTATGGCAATATAGTGCGGAGCGGATCGATTTATTCCATAATTGATTTGTCTTCTAAATACTCGTTTAAGCTATAGTAACATTTTGCTAGCAATATGTTTTTTAGGGTTTTGACGAATTATATATATAAACTAGCTCCCTGATTCCGTTGTCTGTCACTTGTAATTCCTATGCCATGGTCCGCTCGCGCCATACGCATGAAGGATGGTATACGATTGCTCGTGATAGCCAACGGAAACAGAGGACTGCTTTTTGAGAGAAGTTTTTTTAAAGTGTTATGCCATTTCAGCTGCTATTTTATTATTATCAGGAATGAGCATGAGCGTTCAAGCATCTTTCATATTAGTGTCGTTTGATTTGAAGTATGTTTACTATTCTATAGCATTCTCTTATTTTTTTTTTATCCATAGTCTTTGATTTTTCTGTTGTGAATGGATAATATTTTTGGTATTATTATAACAATTGAAGAAACTATCCAGTTGCTTGGTTTGTTGTGAATGGTAAGCATTATTTAAATTATCGACGATCTATTCTTACTTTTGACTCATAATTAAAAGGATGTATTTTGTTCACAAGTGTTACAAAATGTTTCGCGTAAATCATCTGGCAAAACCTCAAAAACAATATTATTTTAATCTTACATTGAATTTTGTCTTGCTGTCATAAGGACATTAGGTCCGGCCGCAGCGGACCGGGCGCATCGCATTTCCATTTTATATAGAAATCCGTCCTGCTGCGGCCCGGCATAATAATATGCCCGATCCTTTAGGCTGTCTTGCCGAGAGAGCGAGACAAATATAGCTCATGTAAAGTGTGAGGTTGTGGTGAAACTAATTCTGTAACTGTTACTCTGTAAGACTGTATTTTGCCTCTTTCATCCAAAATAGGAGAAGCAATCGTGTGTGCATTGTTACCCTATTCGATAAACTTTCATTCTACTATCTGATATAAAAACATTTTGAACAAACTGCATTTCTGTAAGGAATTTGACTTAGATTAATTATAATCGTTTTACAATGTTGATGTAACATGTTTTTTATTTGAATAACAAAATCGCTTCTCTCCTAACTAGCGTGCTTAAACGCGTCTATCACGAGGAAGCGAATAACCTCCGCGTGTTCCGTACAAGTAGTTAGATGCGAATAAGATTTTGTTTTCCTTACTTATGTTTGCGTGGGACTATGCGCGTCTGGTGTAAAGGCGCGTGTAATGCACTCGTTGGGGCAACAATTGGAGATAGAGGTACTCGACAAGGATGAAGGGAACGACGATGACAAACTCGGAAGGTAAGATGCACGCGGGGGATGCGCGGGCGCGGGCGGCGGTGGCGGTTCGTTTAGTTGCACCGCTTGTTGGTAGATGTGGCCAGCCGAGGAGTGGGTTTAGCCTGACGGTTACAGTAATTCACCATTTGGCTTATACTGGAAACTGTTGGTATTCATACACCTGCATTCAAAATTTCATACTGAACCTGACGGCGTAAGACGTAATCATTAACTCGCTTTTTTATAATGAGAGGACTTCATTGTTGGCAATGTAGTTAGACTATCTGCTATTTATAAATATACTTGTATTAATTATCTTAGTATTTAGTTTATAGACAAAATAGCCGCGTGGTTAATGCTGGTCCTCTCATTTGTAGCCATTATGCTTTATTAGTTTATTGCATGTTTGTAGATTAGTGTTGCACTTAGTTGTAGTCAGTTTGGTTTTCTCGGAAAAAGGTAAGTTTTTAAAAGTATAAGATTACTGTTTCTCTTTCTTGTCTTGAGTTTTTTATAATTTTCTTATCTATGATTCTAATAAATCACTTTTTTGACATAGGAACACTACAATATCCATGAGGTTGCTGGTATCATCGCTTTTCGATATTGATGTTTATCTTGGTTACAGTTGGTAATAATTTTAATTAAAAAATCATGAGTCAGCCTCATTCATATTGTCAATATCAATAAAACCACATGAAGGAAGATTCAGGGTCCATCCGTTTGTTCTACAAACTATGAGTCCGGTAAACTAATGTTTCCATATGTTATGATTTTGTCCCAAGGCCATAATAAGCTCAAGGAAGAGTCAAGAGCTGCAGTGCGAACTTTGGGACTGGGACCCGGGAATGGGCATTCAGAACGATGATTTTCTTGGCAGGTCCGTCTACCACCACATGGCTTGGCAACACTAGTGCCATCTCATTCCCATATTGTTTGTTTTATCCAATTGTGGGTCTTATTATCATTGATTGCTTGGGTTAGTGTTGCTTTTCGTGGGGTCCACAATCTCACACTTTATGCTTAAAAGCTTTGCGTAACTGAACCCTATAAGAAAAAATCTTTGATGATATTAAGATTCCACATACTGTCAAATATTATTTAACTTTTAATCTGGGTGTGTTTATTTTTTGCTAATTTTGGTGTGATTTTTATGTCGATCTGGATGGTTAATCACAACACCGTATTTAGGGACACCCTACATAATCCGTAGGCAGTGGTGAGTGAGATCTGTGTCAATAGGAACACCACTAACTTACACTAAACACTTATTATTTGGGCATAAGCTTTAGCTAAGTGATTTTATGAGAAACCTAACAAAATAATATGCGATTTACTTGAAACTTAGACTATATACCTATTAATTGAGCTATTAAACGTAAGCTAATTGTTTTATGACAGACCTAACACAATAATATGTGATTTGTATAGCTTTGTATATTGTGTGTATAATGCGGTGGGTTGTGACAGTTTATGGTACGAAGCAGCGCGACGGTGCTTAGCATCAGGTTATTCGACTGGGATCGCGCGGGCAGAGATGAGAACCTCGGCAGGTCTGTTCTCGCCACACTCTAACTTTTGTAAATGTCCTGAATGTACACACCGATATGATACTAACAGTATGATGCTAGATAGAATAGAAAGACACTTTAGTGGTGACTTAGCTTGTTTGCTGTGATAATGTTTTGTTTCGTTCCTAAGGCTGAACAGTGAACATCGTTTTACAGCAACGCAGATTGTCCCGGACGGAACATTCTGCGTTGCTGTGAAACGATGTTCTAGCGCCTATCGTATGGGTCTGCTCCGGAGCCCGTATGGGTCTCCCGCACAGCTGTGAAACCAGCGTAATGGTTTGGAGAACGAATAAAGTTTATTATTTGGATTAATAAAGCTTCGTAGAGCAGAAAAATAGTACAGTAGGATTATTAAATAAATAAATAAATAAATAAATTAATTAATTAATGGAAAACAAATGCACAGTATTTAAGACAAGTCACCCTTGAAAACGATACTTCTTTTCTTATTAAATGAATGAGAACGGTCAAGAATCCTTCACGCCGCTGCACAAAATAGTTCCATTGACTTGTTTCACCGATCAAAGAATCAGAACAGGTATTCAACTGCTCACACACCCACCATTCACCGTACTATATGCTTAGCAGATAATATGCATAGCTTAGGTTATTCACACGCTTAATAAGAAAATGACTACTTAGGCTGATAACAAACTTCTACCGCCAAATGCTACTCGTTGAAATATGGAATCTATATTGTCACGTACAAAAGAATACTCTGTGACAAACTACGACGTTGACGAACACTTTACTTTCGAAATTTGTAATTAGCAATAGCAAATAATAGTTGAAATTACCTCATAAAAAGCTGATCATAAACAGAAATTATCAAAGAAAATTTAAATTTGTTCAAAAATAAAATTTTATTTTATTCTAGACAGAGAGTTTGCTGATAACTTGGCAAGTTATGACGTCAAGCCTTGCACTCGCCATACAAATGTTATACAACTAACAAAC
Organism: Agriopis marginaria; assembly: GCA_932305915.1. Lineage (NCBI taxonomy): Eukaryota > Metazoa > Arthropoda > Insecta > Lepidoptera > Geometridae > Agriopis > Agriopis marginaria. Next base: position 11,796,941 of record OW029918.1, read on the forward strand.
GCTTTGCGGAAAATGGACACAACATTCTCTCTTAATCTCTACCATAAACTTTAAACGCTTATATCACGGAAATGTATCATCCATTTTGAATAATTATTTTTCAGTATGTGTAAATTGTGTATGTATAAATGTATATATTAATGTATGTAATTATATCCTTCCCTAAGCCAATTATTGGTAATAAATAAAACACCAGTCAACTTGTTACTAGACTATTCTGCTGTACTGGGTGTACGTGACGTGATGCGATATTGAGTCCATATTTCACAATTACAGTTTCGTGGCGGAAGTGTGCTAAGTGCGTTGTATAAATCACCGCGAAACCCATAGATATAACTCTACAATCTCGACTAATTCACAACAACACAGCTAACTCAACTCATTATAAGAAACTAACCAAATACTAAAGTCGTACTAACCATTAAAATTGAAGCAGCTTTGCTTTATCTCACAGGCTTATTTAGTTTAATCACTGGTATAATGCTTATTATGTACTAAACAGTAAAAAAGCTATTTTAACAATATGCTTATTACTAATGAATGATGCTTTGACTAATCAAGTTGGTCTACAACCCCAAAATAACATAAATTGGGATCACCACAGATCTTCCTTGTAAAGTGTTTCTTCTGTTTGTTTTTCTGTTATTCTAAGTACCGTTGCTCTTTCAGATGTTCATTGGACATCTCTCAAGTGGTGCGCTTCGGCCGTTTGGACACAGTATGTACTTTTTTCTCTATGAGTATGAATTTAATGCTAATTTAATGCTATAATAGCGGTTCTAAAACCTGGGTAGTAAAGTGAGAGTTTTACGCTGGATTTAGTTGGTTGATTAGGTTCATGTTATTCTGGTTTGCATATTTCCTCCGGTTAGACATTCTTAATTTTTAGCTTGCTCTATAATTTTTTTACTGTACTAAAGGCATACAGAGTAGAACTCACCTTATAAAACTTTTGGGGTAAATTTAAATCCTTTTTTACAGCTCTCTAATTAAAATAGCATTTTTCATATTTGTAAACCCAAACATCATTGTTTTACAGGTCCAAACTCTTCAGCAAGCAAAGCATGGCAAGGTTCACATGCGGCTGTCCTGGCATCGCTTGACCACTGATGTAACGGAACTGAGTCGAGTAAGTGCACCAACTAACCTGACCAGATCTTACACTAAGCTATGCTCTGCAATATCCACGAGTTAGTTTAGTTTTACCATATGTCTTAGAGTAAGGTAACATTTTCTTCAATCCAAGGAACATGCAACACTCTTTTATATTTCAGGCTCTGACCGAGACTCTACTGATCAAGACCGGTGACATAAATTCTGCCGTAATTTCGGTGTACATCGACTCCTGCAAAAAACTGCCAGTAAGATCCACTAACATTTTTATAATCTGGATGACCATGAAATCCAGGCAAGCCATAGTAACAACTCAGACTTATATTTTTTTTCATCGGACAAGTGCCTTAATTAACTATACAAAATATAAGCTAACTAACACTAAATACCTAAACTACACAAAAATTATTTGGATGTTGGAAATAGTTGGACTACCCTTAGATCATTTTTTTTTTTTTTTTTTTTTTATAAATAATAGTATTGCGTTTGACCACCATCATCATTTTGACTTCATCAAAACTCGCGTGAGGATTCATTATAAATTATTATAACACCGGCTTGCACTCACGATTATGTTTTTATCGGTCGAGACGCCGGTGCAAGCCGGTGTTATAATAGTTTACCCTTAGGTCGTTGAAGGTCTAGAGTCAATCCAAATGCTCAAGCCCAGTATCAGTTGGCAGCGTACCCAGCTTGCTGGCGATATTACCAAGCTAAATGGCATTGACTATTAAACCTAAATTGCAAATAATCTTGGGACCACCACAAAAAAAAACTTAGTATGTGTGTATGTTTTCAGAACGCGCGCGCGCAATCCAAGCCAGACCCTTATCTGACGATCACAGTTGGCAAGAAGACTGAGAACACCGCTGTGCAGATGCGCACTGACTCGCCCGTCTACGAGATTGGGTACTCCTTCCTCGTCCAGAACCCCGAGATCGACAATGTGGAGATTAAGGTAACAATTTCGTTATAACCAGCCATTAAAACGAGCGGATACTTTAGCGGAGCGCAAGCTACTCCAACTTTTTTTCACGCGGTCTTTCTTGCCATACCTGCAAATGTAGGAATTAGCTACCTTCCGCGGCGTTTCCGAGAAGCTACAACCTGGGGGGGGCGCCTCTTCAAAAGGCGAGTTAATAGATTCATTCTTAAAGGGTCGGCAACGTAGTTGTGATGCCTCTGATGTTACAAGTATCCATAGGTGACGGTAACTGCTTACCATCAGGCAGACCGTCTGCTTGTTTGCCACCTATGCCATTTAAAAAAACATGTTTAATGAAGTCAAAATCCGTAAAAAGTTCACTTTACTCTCAGTAGAAGGCGAGTTAGTAACAGATTTACCATAAAACCAGAAACCTATTAAATATACGACAGGCAAAGATTTCCTATACTCTACATATTATATCAATGACGACAGGCTACAAGCGGCGGCAGAGCAGATGGTAGATTGCATTTAAAACTAACTACTACGTAATTACTAAGCCGAAAGAAATTAACCGAAAGGTCATTCTACTCATCATTATAATGGCGCCACTCAAGGGTTTAACCCTCGGTGCGCGAGTCCAACTCGCACTTGGCCGGGTTTTTCAGTCCTGCGTGTACGATACAGTTGTTGTACTACTGCTTTTCATTGTAGGTGTTGGATCAGAAGACGGGTAGTATCTTAGGGCAGCTGGTATACAGTATATCGACTCTGCTGAAACAAAAGGACCTCACGATGCTGTCGCAGCCGCTGATGATGCAGAAATCGGGCGCAGAATCCAAGATCATCATGGCTCTGCAATTGAAAGTAAGTATTTTTTTATGTGAAAAATTTATTACTACCTGATATTTGCGTTTTTACAAAGCCGTGGCAGCTTATTTGAGAGACAGTTTTCTTATAATAATATTAAAACTCCTTGGTGGCATGTGGACAGTACACAGTTTTTTTCCGTCCAATACACCACATTTATGTAGAGATAGGGATAAAATTTGCGATAAATACAAATGTAATAATGTATGTTATCTGTAGATTCTGAAAGAAGCGGTGAGAGAGGAGGAGGTGGAAGAGGCTGAGGCGCAACTGGAGGCTCCGGCGCCTGCGCCCGCCCCAGCGCCAATCACGCCTGAAGTGCCGTCTCCGCCCGTCGCAAACGACGGCACCGACGGGGCTCTCGCGCCCTCGGCACCGGCCGCACCCACTGTTGCCATGTTCCACCCTGATCCAGGTAATCAACTGTAAACACAAATATTTTAGAAACTTTACAGCTCAATTCACAAGATAATGATAGCTCCGGCCAGTGCTGGGGCCTGTTTTAAGCGATTCTGTTTAGGTGATGCGAAAAGTTGCGCGACCGCAAACCTTATCTCAACGCGTTAAGGTTCACGTTCGCGTGATTTTCCGCACTGCGCTATTTCGGGTCTGCGTTAAGAAAGTAGCCGTAAGTGATCTAGCTTAACATTTATGAATTGAAGATAAAGTATTCATGTGTAGAGTACGTGTGAGATGTTCGCGTTTATAAAGTATTCAAAAGTGTAAACTTGTTTTCAGTATTAATGTCGGAGCCAGGCGCTGCCGATCTAAAGAACATCGAAGAGCTGGCGCCAGATAACACCTCTCAGAGATCAATTCCCGTAGAGGTCATTGAGAAAGAAGTCGGTGAGTACCTACCTGCATACACTTATATCAATAATAAATGTTATTAACCCCTGTCGTAAAAAGAAGAGTGCTATTAAGTTTAACGTGTGAATATTTGTGGCATCATAGCTCCGTAACTGCTGAATGCAAGGCTGAACCGGTTTAGATTTAGTTTTTGTTTGAAAGGCAACTTGGTCTAGCTAGTGTTCTTGGCTATGCTACGAGAAAATCTGTTCAGCCGTTTGTTTTATCAGCTCTTTTACCGGGAGTCAAAAAAAAACAATTTATACTTGTATAAATGGAATAACCAATATGCTCATATCTTCAATTAAAGCCTTTGTGAAATTTCTTTAGCAAAAACTATTTTTCAGATGTACCCCAAGAGTATCAGCCTTCATCAGAAAACAACACTCCCAAACTAGTCCACAGAACATCCTCTTTGACCACGTAAGTATTCATTACATGCTTACTCCCAGTATGATCTGATTTCCTGTCCCAGTATGTAATTTTGATTATCTATACTTCTATACCAATATTATAAAGAGGAAAGATTTGATTGTTTGTTTGTTTGTTTGCATTGAATAGGCTCCGAAACTACTGAACCGATTTGAAAACTTCTTTCACTGTTGGGATGCTGCACTATCCCCGGTTGACATAGGCTATATATCCCGGCTTCGCCCGTGCGAAGCAGGGGCGGCCTACTAGTACTATATAAAATATCTTGTGTTGCAGGTCAGCTGGGGAGGCTGGTTTGGGTCGCATCTTGCTGTCGTTACGCTACAGCATGCAACATCAGACTTTGTATGTCGTTGTCCACAAAATCGCGTAAGTATTACCATTTACTTACGTTCTATCCACTTACGCCTACGAATAACGAATAATATATGAGGAAACTTACGTAGAATGCTTCCTATAAATAGGGGTAGTTCCTGATGACCCCCAAACCTTCCTTCCACTATCGGAACCACTGGGAAATGTAGTTCCTTTCGGTCCCATAAGAAAACCACTTCGCCGTTCCACGTGGACCCATTGATGAAATTACTAACCAAAACAAGTGAAATAAAAATACAGCTGCGATTTCTTATTTAGTACATAAATAAGACGCGGTAATAACACTTTTAGTGGATTAACCATGAAATAAATATTGGTAAGAGCTTATCGCATTCTATCTAAAGAGTAAAAAAAAAATATTCTTAATTGCATTATTGAGGATAAAATAAAACTCATCTTTTTGAAGTGCACAATAGCCTTGCAGTGGAACCAATTGGTCAATTCAAAATGACCACGAGGGAATGTACTTCCTCATGTACCCACTACTGAGTGGAACCACGAGGAACTACAATTCCTTGTGGTCCCACCAGTGGGCAAAGTAGTGGGACCATGAGGAATGACCCAAAAATGGCCCGCTTACAGCAACATCTTGTCTTTCTTTGTCTGTTGTTGTCATTCGCAATGCATACAGTGCAACTAAACTTATCTGTGAATCGAAAGCCATGATGGGAGCTACCATCGTTCTTTCTGAACAAAATTGACGGCCAAGGTAATGGCAGGAGGGAGCTAGATACTTGTTAGTTTATCATTTTGCCACCTCTTCGATAAAAGGGTCGGTTTGTCGGAATGTTGGTAATGGTTTGTCAACTTTTCGCTGACGTGAGGTGCCACATGTGACTAGGAGACAAGTTTTTACAAGCGTCTTGAACATTTTTGAACAATTTATTATGTAACTAGATATTAATAAAAATAACTAATGTTTGCAGGAATATACCCTTGAAAGATCCCACCAACGTGCCTGACCCATATGTAAAACTATATTTGCTTCCTGGACGCTCAAAAGACTCGAAGCGCAAGACAGTGGTGAGTTAATACTTTTCAAATCGGAAAGACTTGGTACAAGATGACAAAGCTTACACGCAATTTTCCTTTATCCATTGAGTGTCTTGTTAGTTTTGCTATTAAATCTCGTATCTGATTGGAATTGGATGACTTATGCTATAGTATAGGAAACTTTTAAAATGTAGTATGTTCAATCAAAGTATGATAATTGCTGACAGATGTGATTAATTATCCTGAAGTTAATGGAAATCCCAAGTTTTCATTAGTCTAGTTAGTTTTTCTAATGTAAAGTGATAAGTAAATACTACACTACAGCCAATATATTAAGAGAAAAAAAAAACAAGAAGTTTTTGCACTTTATACTATGGCTGGCAGTAATCATATTATTGTAAACAACAAACAAGAGATTTAAAAAAAAAAGCAAGTAGATGAACCTCCATATCGCAGTCACGGTCGGGCGCCGTCTCAGATAAATTTATCTGAGGGCGCCGTCTATGAACACTCGCTAGATCAGTGGTTCCGAATTAGTGGTACGCGTACCCCCAGGGGTACGCGAAGTTGCATCAAGGGGTACGCAATGTGCGGCAATATCTTGACTAAGATAATTTTATCAGTATCCCGGTACCAGTATTTAAGTTTTTATTTGTCATTCCTGCAATAAAAGCTGCAGTGGACCAAATACAGTTGCAGTCCGATCCGGTGCATACGCAGTTTGAGAGGACCAGTAAAGTACACAATTATATGAATGACGTCACACCGTTTGTAGTCAGTCTGCATCCAACGGACTGGATACAGCGTGTTCTCTTCCCATCTTTCATAGAATTTCATACTTTACTGGTCCTGACAAACTGAGTCTGCACCGGACCAGTCTGCAAATAGATTTGGTGTGCTTGAGCCGAGCTGGAGGGGTACGCGAGTTTGAGGTCTTTCTTGAAGTGGTACGCATAAAAACTAATTAGGAACCACTGCGCTAGATCAAGGGTGATTGTATACTGTGCTGACCTTAAAGGGAAACGTAGGAAAACCATATCGTAGCCACAAAATAGTGTAAAATACATGTGAACTGTGTTGTTTATAGGTCGTTAAAGACAACTGCATGCCGGAATTCGATGAGCAGTTCGAGTGGGTGATCCCATTAGCGGAGCTGCACTCACGGCAGGTGGAAGTCACCGTCGCAACGCACAAAGGTTTCTTAGGAGGCAGCCCTGTTATTGGACAGGTACAATACCTTCAACTCTGACATTTATTATTTTTTTGGGTTCTGCACTCAAAGAGCGTCAACGAGACTAAGCATACACTATCTGTATGAAAATTGTAATTTTACAAAATATTGTGATGAAAAAAAATATAATAAAATCACTAAGTAAAAAATACAAAGACATACCTATTTTTGTCTTTTCTACACCTACTCTAAAAACGGTAATACGTACAAGCGTTTAACATGGTTTGATTATAGTACATACCCTAAAGTAAAACAGCAAATAAGTGGCCAAGTCTAGAGTCAGGTGACTAATTTCTGTTCGTAAGGAAACACAAGAACTCCAAGACTTTGCTTACACCTATTGTCGATGCAATCACTTTAAAACGTGCAAGCGTTTATCTTGCTGAAATTTTCTAATAATAAACAAATTGATGAGGGCAAAAATCTCTTACACTAATGGTCCCTTGGGCCTCAATAACCGGCGGATACTGTAATTATGTATGGTGGTACAGAACCCTCAGTGTGCAAGCCCGACACACTTGGTATATTTTCTTTTAACAAAACTCATTTAATGTTAAGTGATGGATGAGGGTATAGTCAAAGATGGTAAAGATGCCTAAGCTATAATGGGAACTGCCTTTCAATTTAAGCTGGACACTGTTATGAGCTTGGCGACAAATGACTTGATGGTAGCTAGTCACATGGGTACTAAGTGCTCTACCACCGTGATATGGTTTCTGTGTTTTTTACCCTCCTCTAAAAGTGCAAGCTTATTGTTTCCACACACAAATTAGTGTTTAGAATTAGAACTTGCCAACTTTATTATAAAGTTTTTAATTTGCTTGCATTACTGTCCACGTGACGCTGGATGCAGGCCTCTTCCAACCGGCCCTTTTGGAGATTGATGGGGGAGGCCTATGTTCAGCAGTGGATGCCCTATGGCTAAAATGATAATGATGACTGTCCACGGGCCTTATTGTGTAAGTTTGTTGGGAATGGTGAATGCGTACTATCCTGCTTATTCAATTTACTTGTATTTCAATATGCGCGAGAAGGACGGGCGACAAACACCATCGCCACCAGGTTTATGTGATAGGCCCTAGTTCTTGACAGATAGGCTGGTTATAAGTTCTCCAAATGAATTACGACTTTTGTTTCAGGTAATTGTGCACCTCAACCAATATGATTTCCGTGAAGCGAAGACTTTGTGGTTTGATCTCATGCCGGAAATTGCACCAAGAGATTAAATTATCTTGTCTTTTTGTTTTGAACATTCTTGTACTTATGAAACTTATTTATATCTTTTTTGACTGTTTATTATTAAGATCTGAATCTGATTGCTTATGCCATATTTGATCTGATGATTTCATGATACCTTTTAACATAATGGAGTCACAAAATCTGTTATTAATTTTTATACCATTTATGAATATTGTTTGTGCTGTGTAAGTAAAAGTGAATGCCCTATTTACAACATAATATTTGAAAGTGTTATTATAATTATATTACTATAAAAATCTGTTTAAATATATTTGTATAGTTATTTATTTTACAAATGTTCATTGTTATTCAATGTGATAAATGCTTTGTACTGTTACATTTTTCTCATGATTTTGCTTATGAATACATAGTACTTGTTCTAGAAGTCAGCTTTTTATATTAATCTAGTTTTCTTTAATCTAAGATTAATCTTATGATTTTATAACGCTTTTTATTTATATGCATTTTAAATAAACATGTATAAATTACAAAACTTTTATTGTAAACAATGACTTATTTAATTTATTTAAAAAAAAATCTTATATTTGGACTACACATTATAATAATGAATGCAGCAGTTACAAGTGACAGTCTCACAATGTTTTAGGTCACGACACGGCAATGTTCAATCATTTCTTTTAAGTTCATCTTATAATTAAAACTAGTTTATCAGCGCTCCATGGTGTTGGGGACAATTTTTTGAGCAATAATTTTCCCATAACCACCACGTCCTCCGTCGTAGTCAGTTCTATATTCGTCTCGTACCTGCAACCACAGTCTTTGTTAGTCAAATGTAATAACTAGAACTACCAAGTCTAGTAGAATTGAACATAAACAAGTTATAAAGAAACCAACTGCAAAATGTAGTTGTTCGCACAAACAACACCTCTTATTTCAAAATTGTTTAGGCTACTACATGGGTTAACAGGAATAGAATAGCACACACTCGTAAAACATTACCCTTGTAGGCAACATAAAAAAAATAGAAAACACTCAAGCCTTTTGACTGTTGACGATGCTTCTGTTTTTGTACTTAATAGGTAAATTTTTCAGGAATTTGTGTAACAAATACGTAATATAAATATGAAAAAATATATGTGTAAATAGAGAACCTCTTTTTTTTAGTTTAAGATGTGTTCTAGAGGCAAAAATATCAAATTCAAAATATTTATTTGTCAGACATGGTAGGTACACATACACATAAAGTAGCATACATACATGGTCGTGAGAATGGAAACGTAACTCATGTCATGTGTTTGATTAAGTTAAAAAACGAAATTATGTCTATGTTAGAATATTGTTAAAATATATAATGCAAGAAATAATAAGTGAAACAGCCAGCAAAGGGATTCAAAGCAGAATAGACTTCCATATTCGTGGCAAACAGTTTGTCTCTTGTTTGATCAAGTATCTATCCTAGCGAGCCTAGCAATCGCACCGTGACAATTTTTTTTTACTTTTGGTCATGCATTAATGTGACAATGATATATCTCATTCTTGGATGGTCAGTTCCGCCAACCTAGTCTCTTTTTTTATACACTAAAAAGAATCAAATTTTGTCTCTGCCTGAAGGAGTGTATCCTTGCACTTATAATTTTATTATGACAGGGAGTTGAAAAGGTTTCGTAGGGCTGCTTGACATAATTGTTATTGACCCACGGGAGCTCATTGATCAACCCTAGCTGATTTGAAGAGTATAAATACATGGACCATTTTTGCAAACTAAGCAAATATTGTACTATGCCAGAGACTGATATACATACAAATATATGTATACTCAAATACAAATGTTCATAACATGAATGTTTGCTCTAGATGGGAATCGAACACATGCGCAAGCGAAGAAAAGTGCAGAAGGCACCTGCCTTCTGCGCCTGCCTGCCTTCACTACCGACTGGGCCAAAGGGGGAAGAAAATTGATTTAAAATGATTACTTTTTGATCACCACACCAATTGAAATTTTATGTGTAACAATTAATGGTTGCTTTGTTGCCTCATCTCAATTTGTTTGTTCGTACAGAATTATAATTCTGAACATGGCTGAATTTCAGACTCAATTTATTTCTGCCCATTGTTCATTTAGAATTATACTGCTAAACGTGGTTAAAACCTACTCCCTACATTTCTGCCCACAGTAAAACACCATCATCACATCATCACAATGAATTGAGATTAATATATAAAACAAACATCATCCTACATAAAACTACTTATTTTTATTGTAGCCCTTTCTATACGATTATAATAAGGATTTTAAAACATTACCTGTCCTCCAGTTTTTCCTCTGCCATATTGACGACCCTCTATAAAGCCAGCATCCCAATCGCATCTTATTATTCTATCATCTAATCTTGTACCATTAATATATCTGGAAGTCAAAACATAAATACAATTCAAGACAACTAGACCTAGGTGTTTCTGCATATAACTTATTCAGAGTATAGATATTACAAACCTCATACAGGCTTCTGAATCTTGTCTCAAATAATATTCAACAAAGCAAAATCCACATGGTGTTTTCTTATACTTGTCTAGACCCATTACAACTCTTCTTATATCACCGCACCTTGAAAATAATTCGTAGATTTGTTCTTCTGTAGTGTAAAACGACAAATTACCGATGTAGAGCGTTGAAGAGCCTCGTAAAAGCTTTTCCTGTTCCGTTCTTGAACCCTGAAACAAAATTATGTATATACATTTTCAGGCAATATGAAACAGTCAAAAACACTAGTTATTAACCGCAAATTTTGTTACAATACCTTAAAATGCTGATCACGGTAGGAACTAATTTCAGTTGAGGAGTTCATAGAATCATAGCTCCGTTTCATTTTGTAAGCTAGTCTGTAGGTAACACACAGATGAAATTTTATAAAGGGAACCTGGATAACTGGAATTAAAGCAACATATGATAAAAAATACTATCAGATTATTCAGAATTATCCAAATTAAATTTTGTTTTATGGACACGCAGATGGACGCACTACATTCTATTCTATGGATTTTTTGATTCAATCAATTCAATGTCAGTTGTCAATAATGTCATCATTGTCATAGTCATTTTATTCAATTTTTTTTACTCTTTCCCCTTGAGAGGATTTTGGGTCGTCGCACGTTGTGAATTTGCCAGTATTAATGTCAAGTATTGAGATTTTCAAGTAATAATTGTGAGAATACAACCTCATCTAATGGTTACTCAATGGAACTCTTTATATTGACTAGTGCCAATCTATGAGATGTCGATTTGGTGTCAATTGTGTAAAATGTATTCACAAAATAATATCTGAAATATTTAATTAAATCCTGAAAATAATATGAGTGTATTTGTATCAGTTACATAATAATCTTACCCCAACATAAGGTTATGGGCAATTTAAAGAAGTAAGGTGAGAAAATATTACCTCGATATAAATACCTCGAATAGAATGTATACAAACGTCAATATTTTGCCAATATTAAAAGGCGAGAATTACTCCAACTGGAAGTTTAGAGTAAAATCATTACTTGAAGAAAAACAGGTTTTACAGATATTAGAGTATGAAAATAAAGATATCCAAAATGACCAAAAATTAAAATTAGAGGATTCAAAAGCAAAAGCTATAATAATTCAATGTATAACCGATAAACATTTATCAATCATACAAGATTGCCAAAATGCAAAACAAATGTTTGAAAAACTTGATTCAGTATTTCAACGGAAAAGTGTTTTTACTAAACTAACGCTTAAAAGAAAGCTATTAAGCTTAAAACTAAAAAGAAACGAAAAATTAGACGATCATTTTCAAAGTTTCGAAAAAATTGTTTCCGAATTGGAGAACATTGATAAAAAGTTAGACGATTCTGACAAGATCTGTCATCTACTAATATCTCTTAACGAAAATTACGAAAATGTCATAACGGCCATTGAAACAATAAACACTGACATAACTCTTGAATTTGTCAAATCAAGATTACTTGACGAAGAAATGAAAACAAAAAACAAAAATACGAACGAAATGCAACAAAATATATTTAAAGGTTCAAGCTCAAGAGCAACTAATAATTTGAATTATAATAATAACACAAGATCAAACTTCAATAATAATAATAATTATACAAGATCGAGACGACCTATGAGAGGACGAGGTTCTCGAAATAGAGGTTATTCCAGAAGTACTAAAGATGAATTACAAGGATACATAGCTTTGACGGCATCAGCTGAAAAAGATAACAAATTTATTCTGGACAGCGGAGCAACAAACCACATGGTTACCGCAAAACTTGAAAAATATATGTCAAATATAGAAAATTTAGATGAACCAATAACTGTCACAATTGCAGATGGTAAAGGACTAATTGCAAATAAAAAAGGAACAATAAAAGGATATTGCAATAATATAAAAATTGATTTTGAAGCGATTATTGTTGAAAACATAACACATAATTTACTATCAGTGGAGAAAATAACAAAGAAAGGCTATACCGTACTATTCAACAATAACGGAGTGAATATAAGACGAGGAAAAATAAATTTTCCTGGTAAAAAAGAACAAAACTTATATACTATGGAAATAGATATCATACCACCAAAAGATGAGTATGCAAATGTCACCAAAGAAAAAGAAGACGATATATGGCATAAAAGGCTAGGCCATCTCAACAGAAAAGGACTAAGAATACTTGGACTACCAGCTTCAGAAAAAAGATGTGAGAGTTGTATAGAAGGGAAAAGTACAAAAGGACTTTTATATCAAACAAAAGAGAAAGCAAGGACATAGGAGATCTTCTGCACTCAGACTTGTGTGGACCTATCCACCCAACGTCAATTAATGGCGATTGCTATTTTCAAGTTCTGATAGATGATTATTCCCATTTCGTTATAATTTATCTATTAAAAAACAAGAACGAAGCAGAACATAATATTTTAAAACATATACAGCTTATTAAAGCACAGTTCGGACTAAAAACAAAGCGGATAAGATTAGATAATGGTGGCGAATTCACATCAAAAAGATTTAAAGAGAATTGCCAACTAAAAGGTATAATTTTAGAATTTACAAGTCCGTACACGCCACAGCAAAATGGCACATCTGAAAGGATGAACAGAACAATACTAGATAAAGTTAGAGTAAAGTTTGCAGAAACAAAATTACCGAGAGAATTGTGGAGCGAAGCAATTTGCGCATCAGCTTTCGAGCTAAACCGCAGTCCAACAAAGGCATTATATGGTCAAACACCAGCTTCTATATGGTATGGCTGTACAGACTTATCAAGACTGCGAATATTTGGTTCCAAAGCATGGATGGTTACAATACCGAAACCAAGCAAGCTACAACCAAGAGCCAAACCAATGATAATGGTTGGATATACTGGCTCAGGATATAAATTGTGTAATATGAGTGTATTTGTATCAGTTACATAATAATCTTACCCCAACAATAATAAATAAATTAATAATCACCCAAGTCAGAGTCAAGCAAAATAAGTCACGGTCATGTCAAAAACATGCCCTAGTATTTAATTACCAAAAAGTACCCGAGACTTTTTGGCTGGTGCCAAAACTCATTTTGACATTGATAATAAATTAAAAATTGACAGAAACATTACTATTAAATTTTTTTTTGTTGTTATTTTGCCCAATTGCTAGACTAGTCATTATGGCCATACCGCGTCGTCTTCCATTCTTACTTATAACTTGTCTGTCTAAAACATAATGCGCTTGCAGACGATGCGTAGTACATACAATTACAAGTAACAAGTAGAAGTAGCAAGTACAATTAGGCGTTGAAACGTTAAGGTGGTTCGTTGCACAAATGGCGGGAAATTCAAATTTCAAACAGTTTACTTGTCCTTGTAGCTAGGCCGGATAATTATTGTAAACAACCATGATGTTTTCGCAGATTGATTATTATTCTTTATAAAATCATGTAGCTATTTATCTCTAATGCCCATTATTACTTACATTTGTAAATAAACAATTTTTTGCTGTTTCAAACGGTTTATTCACAAATGTAAATAACATGGTGCGTTACTGTTAAATAATTGTACATTATAATGTAAAGAACAGCCAACATTTTGCGCAAACACTGTGTTATTTAAAAATAATTACCTGGCCTGGCTACTAGGACCAAAAAACTGTTTAAATTTTTTAATTTCCCGCCATAGGTGAATCGAACCACCTTAAGTAGTCATCTGCACAGTGACGCAGAACTTGCGTGTGCGTACGTACTACTTCTACTTGCAAGACTTCTACTTTGCATGGTCTGAAACGAGCTTTGTCCAAGTTTTCTTTTATGAGTGCATATTTCGAATATTACTGGGTAAGTACAAGGCGATGGAATTTTGTTTAGTATGGCAGTAGGTAGTTATTGGGAACGCTGTTCCACTTTCAGTTAGCATCTCAAAGATTTTGGGTACTCCACCTTTCGCTTCGCTTCAGGTGGAGCACCCAAAATCTTTGAGATGCTAACTGAAAGTGGAACAGCGTTCCCAATAACTAATTAAGACTCGTATTAATCGCGTTCTATCGTTGTCATAAATCCTCCTCCCATTTTAGAGGAAACTGACGCACTAAATTTTTTTTAAAATACGTTCTTGCAATGATGATACTGCCTGCCAGAACTGAGATTACCTTTCGAAAGTTCTGAGTAGAGAATTCAACTACATGATACATACTAAACAAACATTGCGTTCAGTAAAGCTTTTTTCATCGAAAGTATATATTATGCATTTACTTTCTAATCTTTCATTTCTATTCTAATAGCCAAGGAACTTAAACATGTTATTTATTAAACAGCCTTGCACATTAAATTTAAACAGACTATGTGTTTTACCGTCAGAAAAGAACAAACACAGACATAGTGAACTTCTACCAAATACGATTCGCTGCTTAATTTGCGGTCCGTCAAACTGTGGCAAAACCAATTTAATGATTGGGCTCCTTTTACATGAGCACGGATTAAAATTCTTAAATGTATACATATTCTCCAAAACTTTATTTCAACCGATGTATATGTTTTTCGATAATGTTCTCAAAATGGTACCAGCCGTAAATTTATATAAGTATAAAGAAAACGATGAAATATTGAGTACAGCAGATGCAAAAACCGATTCAGTGTTTATATTTGATGATGTAGCTTGCGAAAAGCAGAATAATATTCGAGATTATTTTGCTACAGGGAGACATAAAAATATTGATTGTTTTTATTTAAACCAAACATATAGCAAGATACCAAAACAATTAATCAGGGACAACGCTAATATGATTGTTCTTTTTAGACAAGACGATATTAACCTTAAACATGTTTACGATGAGCATGTCAATACAGATATGTCTTGGAATCAGTTTCGTGAAATGTGTAAAGAAATCTGGAGTATTCCATTTAATTATTTAGTAATAAATAAGGATTGTGAAAAAAATAATGGTGCTTATAGGAAAAATTTTGATACGTTTGTTGTTTTGCATAGCTAGTTTGATAAAAATAATATATAACGACATTAACAATAATATCTCATTCATTTATTAACGCATCATCGAAAAGAACAGGTCGCATGACAGTAAAAAATATACTATGTATAATTCAGAAAAAATATTAAAACAGCAAATTGTTAAATCTGCAGATGCTGTAAAAAAAAAAGTTAAGTTGATGAAACATTTAAAATTAAACAGTGATTTGGTTATTGAAACTGCGTTAAAACCAATAACGGAACCTCTTAATAAAATAATTGCAAACAGAGTATCATCAAATGAGAGTAAGACTGAAAAGACACCTAAACGGTTCAAAAAAGTTCGATACCAGGATTCCAGTGAGTCTGATGAAGGCATTAAAAAACACAGAATGTCTGATGTACCTGTTGTAAACACATTAGAAACGCAATCAAGTGATGTCAACTCAGAAAGTTCTGACGAAATTGAAGATCTAATTATTGGAGATAAAAACACTGATCGTCAAAATCTAAGTACCTCATCTTTTAAGTCCCTAGACTCCAATGATATGTCTTGGAGCTTAGCAGAGGCCACATCTAAAGAAATTCCGTTTGGTGTGAGATTAGACCGCGGAAAACTTAGAATGGGATCTGCAATTTTTTCCCTCAAAGATTTTGAAATATCAGTAGGGGGACAACAGTATCCTCGAACATTCGGGATGTATGAGTTATTATTTAAAAGAACACCTGATATTTCGAAAATAACTGAAGACGATAAGCAAAACTATAAACAAATGTTAATGGATACAAATGTACATCGCCGTGATTATGATCCAAAGAAGCCAATCAAAACCAATAAGGGTATCAAATACAAATACATCATAAAACCACTTTTCAAGTATATAAAAGACAGAACAATAAGTACAACGAGTGCTGAAAGTCATGATCAAGAAGTACAGGGCACTGGATTATTGCCTGTATTAAAGAAAGTAAAACCAAAAGTGGACTACATTTATTGGGATGATCCTAATGAATTAGTTGAAAGATTACAGCTATTAATAGCATCTCGCGATGCCGGAAATTCAAATTTAGATAATGAAATAATATCAATAATCGAAGAACTTCGCGAATGTGGTGTTATTAGCTAAATAAAAGCATTATTATTTTATTAGTATCTACAGATTCATTTCAACTGTTCAGCTATCAATACCTCTGCTGCTATGAATGTGGACAAATTTGGAAATCACGTTCATAAACGTTTACGTTTACACGAAAAAGTTATTAATCAATCTGCTTTAGAGTTTGATGAACAGATTATTAAAAACCATTTCTACACAAAGAAAGAAATAGATGTAAAATTTGACGAAATAAAAAAAAGAATTAAAAGTAATAACAGACATAATCGAAGTGAACAAACCGCGCATCCAAGCATACTTGATACTAAAAATGAGCAAGGAAGAAATAGTGAACGAAATCCACAAACAAGCACGAAGGAATTATAAGCGGCGCTGCGTGGTAATCAAAGACATTGACGACTTATGGCAAGCAGATTTAATTGATATTCAAAAATTATCTGTATTCAATTCCGGTTATAAATATATTTTAGTTATAATTGATGCTTTCTCCAAATTTGGTTGGGCTGTTCCTGTTAAAAGCAAATCAATGTGTGAAATAGCAATCGCGTTTGAAAAAGTAATAAATGAAGGAAGGATTCCAATTAATTTGCAAACTGATTTAGGAACTGAATTTTACAACAAAGCTTTTAAAAAACAAATTTTAAAATTTAAAATTAATCATTATTCTACACATTCTATCAAAAAAGCATCTATTGTAGAGAGGTTTATAAGAACAGTTAAAAACAAACTTTACAAATATTTCAGTTTAGTTGGAAACTATAAGTGGATAGGTAAGCCTGTACAAGAAATAATCAATACGTATAATAGCTCAATACATCGAACTATTAAAATAGAACCAAAAAATGTTTGTAGTGCAAATAGAATTGTTGTATTGAATAATATACAAAAAAGTCAAAAAAATGTTTCTACAAAGAATAAAACTTTTAATGTTGGAGATCAGGTTCGCATTAGCAAATACAAAGGATGTTTTCAAAAAGGTTACACACCAAATTGGTCTACTGAATTGTTTAAAATTATTAAAGTTAATGAAACAAAGCCAGTAACTTACCATTTACAAGATCAACATAATGAGAAAATATTAGGTTCATTTTATAAACAAGAACTCCAAAAGACTAATTGTCCTGGCGTATACTTAGTAGAAAAGGTATTGAAACAAAAAGGTAATAAACTATATGTTAAATGGTTAGGTTTTAGCGAAAGTGAAAACTCGTGGATTAATAAAAATGCATTTCTTTAACATTGTATATAAAATGGATGAGTACGTACAATAAACATCATTATGATAACATTGATGGAGGGAGGTGGTCTCATTAACACAGTGATAAATAAATTACCGTTTGAATTACATTTACCTGGATATAATTATTGTGGTCCCGGTACAAAATTGCAAAAACGGCTATTGCGTGGTGATAGGGGAGTTAATGAACTGGACGAAGCTTGTAAACAACACGACATTGCATACTCAAATAATTCTAACTTAGGTGATCGTCACAAAGCTGATATAGAACTCATTAACATGACTAAGAGGCGAATAAAATCTAAAGATGCCAGCACTGGAGAAAAAATTGCTTCTTGGGTAGTAAATAAAGCTATGAAATCAAAGCTTAAATTAGGCGCTGGTGTCAAAAAATTTAAGGCTTTAACTACTCAAATTAGTAGAAAGCTGAAAAAATTAAAACCTAAAAATAATGAAGCTGCCATTAAAATTGCTTATGCTGTAGCAAAAAAAGTATTTACAAAAAATAGAGTGCGTGTACCGCGTGTTATACCTATACCAAAAACTGGAGGTATATTACCGTTAATACCAATATTTGCGGCTCTATCAGCGTTGGGCGCTCTAACTGGCGGTGCTGCAGGTGTTGCAAAAGCTGTGAATGATTATAAATCAGCAAAAAATGATCTACAGGAATCCGAACGTCATAATAGAACAATGGAAGCAATAGCACTAGGAAAGGGATGCTATTTAAAACCATATAAAAAAGGAAGTGGATTGTTTCTTAAAGCTCCAAAAAACTGAATACAAGGCTACCCAACCGCGCTCTGACTGACATTGATATAATGACGTATAGTGCCAATATACCTTATTTTAGAGGTGTCTACATGAGAGATAGATTACCAAAAAAACCCAAGCGTATTGAATGTGGTATAATTAATCTGGATGATCATCAAAATCCTGGCACTCACTGGGTAGCCTATGTAAAAAATAATGAATATTGCGAGTATTTTGACAGTTTTGGAGATCTAAAACCTCCGCTAGAATTACTGAGGTATTTCAATAACCATGAAATTTATTATAATTACCTGAAATATCAAAGTTACGATACTGTGAATTGCGGACACTTATGCTTAAAATATCTGAAGAACTTCTGGAAATCTCATTTAAGTTAAAGAATTGTTAAGTTGTTGTCAGTATCAAAATGTCTTTTACACTATCCATATCAAGCTCCAGTCCACTGTCTACAATAAATTATTCACCTGGCTTAGAGCTCAATGGCGAATATGAATGTGGTCTGCTATACTTCTCAACATTTAATTCTATACCTAACATCGATAGCAACAATAACAAGTTACATTTTGGTGATAAGGAAGTCGTTGTAATACCCGAAGGATCGTATGAGCTGAGTGATATAAATGATTACTTGGAAGAAAACATGAAAGACTGTTCTTTTAAATTAATTTGTAATAACAACACGTTAAAAACTTCCATCGTATGTTCTAAAGATATACATTTTGAAAAAAGTCCTTTGCTAGCTCGACTGTTTGGTTTCAATCAAGAAACTTTAAAAGCAAATATATTAAATGAATCTTCTTATCCAGTCAACATTCTTTCGACGACCGTGCTAAGAATCGAATGTGACATTATAAGCGGATCATACACGGACGGCAAACCCAGTCATATAATTCACGAATTTCCTCCAAACGTACCTCCTGGTTACCGAATAATTGAAATTCCCAAGAACATTATTTATTTTCCAATTAACCAGAACAATATCAGCTCAATTACCGTCAGAATATTGGATGCTAAGAATAATTTAGTAAACTTACGTGGCGAAGATATACAACTATACTTACATATTAGAAGAAAATGATTGACCACAATAAAATCATAGTACAAACACTAAATAAACACATTTCAAACCGTGTCATCAACAAAAGAAGACCTCGAGTGAAACTAACAAAAGAAAATAAGAAGTTTTTGAAACTAATCGGATTATTAAAATGAGTATGCTCAGTATAGCAGATACAATACATGTTGATAATTCTATTGAAAGCATAGAATATCATACATATAAGCCATATGTCAATAGCTTTCGAGAAAATGACGAAATAAGAATACCTATTAATCAACAAGATCTATGCGTACTACCTTCAGCAAGTACTCTATACATAAAAGGCGTTGTAAATGTGATTAAACGTGATACAAAAGCTGCTGTATCCAAAGTTCATTTTACAAATAACCCAGTATTATTTTTCTTTCAAGACATTCGATATGAGTTAAATGGAATAGAAATAGATAAAATAAAAAATGCTGGTATTACTACCACTATGAAATCTCTAATTTCAATTAATGATAACGAGTCAAAGATGTCGAAGTTCTGGGGGTGGGATATGAATGGTACCACAAATAACGCGGCAGGTAATTTTTCAGTGTCTATACCTCTTAATAAAATACTAGGCTTTGCTGAAGATTATAATAAGATTATTATGAATTGTAAACATGAGTTGATATTACTTCGGAGTAGCACAAATCTCAATGCAATAAAACTAGAAACGGGTGAATATGTTAATAATGTTGAAATAGAAAACATAAACTGGCGCGTACCCCATGTGAGAGTATCTGATCGTGAACGGATTAATTTACTCAAATTCCTGGAAAGAGATCGTTCTATCAGTATGGTTTATAGAAATTGGGATCTTTATGAATATCCTGCTCTTCCAAAAACTAGAAAACATACGTGGTCTGTAAAAACTTCTTCCCAAATAGAAAAACCACGATATGTAATAGTTGGATTTCAAACAAACCGCATGCGTCGTGCCGATGCCGATATGTCTCAGTTTGACCATTGTGACATAGAAAACTTAAGGGTTTTTTTAAACTCTTGTTATTTTCCATATGAAAATCTGAACACCAGGTTCGCTGACGATAACTATTCGCTTATATATGAACACTACACTAGATTTCAACAGTCGTATTATAACCGACGACCAGAACCGTTATTAAGTTACGAAGACTTTAAGTCTAGGGCGCCTCTTTTTGTGATAGATTGTTCAAGACAAAACGAAACTCTTAAATCAGGACCTGTAGACGTGCGAATTGAACTTGAAACCGCCATAGAGTTTCCAGAAAATACATCAGCATATTGTTTGATTCTAAACGATTGCATCGTTGAATACAATCCGTTGAGTAGTACTGTTAAGAAAATATCATGAACTCGAAATACATTATAGTAGATTTGCAAGGATTTAAAGATGTCAATAACTTTTTTATCGTAAAAGAATTAGCGCTAGCAACTGCTGAATACACTCAAGTTTTTTTAGTGAAACCACCTTACCCATTCTGTCGACTCTTAGACAAAGAAAAAAAACAAGTTTCTTGGTTAGAAAGATATCACGGCATAAAATGGAGTGAAGGATACATTGATTATCGTGAATTTAAATGTGTCATTATGACCATTTTAAACAAGAAAAAAATCTTTGTTAAAGGAGCAGAAAAAGCTGTGTGGTTAAAAAATATATGTAATAATAATTGTGATGTAATAGATATTGGAGAAAAGGGCTGTCCTAATTTATTGCAATTGATAAAAATGTATAATTCAGAAGATAACACCGCTATAAATTGTGTTTACCATAAACAGAACTGTGCATTAAAAAATGTTATTATAGTTAAAAAATGGTTTATTGATAACTATATGAATGTGTTCAAATTTTTCGAAAGCTTCATTGAAAATAATCACAAAAAGGGAATAAACAATAATTTTGAAAATTACAAACAGGAAAGTGATTCTAGCGAATCTGGTGGTTATGATTGTGTTGATAATTAATGAGGTTTATAGATATCTATTGCAATATATTATAATATTATACAATAACCTATTTTATTCTAATCAATTTTGTATACTATCAAGATAAATGTTACTAATTATGATAAAAAATATAATCATGTGTAATAATGATCAATAAATATGTTTAAAAAATAAATTGTTTTATTAAAATGAAACAAAATCTTATTTATTACTTGAGTAGTTTATTTATAAATATAAATATGGATAGATACATTAATTCAAAAACTTAACTAATTTAAAATAACTTTAATATTATGTAATTTTTTTTTTACATTTCATTATTTCTGCGTAAGCTGTAACAATCAATAAAAAATTAATGGATGTTATAAGTCTAAACAAGTAAACCCATAGATTATAAGAATACCATACAATAAATTACAAAGTAAAAGGATTACTAGCTTAACGCTTGTCTACAAATTCAAACTGATATAATAAATAATAAAATAAAGATAGTACAAATAAAAACCCTCAGGTAACATAAAATTTATAAAACCAGGGTTGAGCATTCAACCTATCTGAACTTAATGTATGTAAAAATTAAAATAAATAAGTAACAAAATAAAAATACCTCTGAGTAATTTTGTCTCCTTTTCTTTTCGTCCCGATACTGGCAGATGTTTCCGCAGATTTCTTCCCTCTCTTGTTTTTCTGCGCTGCAGGGATGACGATGGGTACTGCTTCTAGTTCCGAATCAGACCTGAAAAAAAAAAGCATTTGATTACAAACTTTATAATTGCTACTAACATGAAATATATGGAGTCAAACATGACAAGCGTTGAGCGCAGTTATTTAATTCATGATAAATTAAAAGTACTGAAACTTTAAGTAAATTACTGAAACATTAAGTAAGTACTAAATATTAATAGTACGTGTGATATTTACCACATCACAATCAGCTTTCTCAAGACAACCCAATTATATCAAAAATTAAAAGTAAGGTAAGTTACTCACTTACATGATGAATTTAAATTCACTCGAGGTCACTCAGGGTACTTCTGATGATGATGATGACTCAGGATGCTGGTGAAGCCGAAGTTGATGACGTCCACGTCGAAGTCGGAATTCAGTATGAAACAATTCCTTCAGGTTCGAGTTTTATACGTAAAATCATGTAAAATGCTATGATTTAACAAAAGAGCTTAAGTCACATATTATATGATAATAATATCAAATCAATGACTACTAATTTAAAAGCAATTAATTACTTACATCATAATCATACATGCATCGATTTGAAATTGTAGACTTCCGCATTTACGAGGCTTTAGGTAGGAAAATTGATGACTTAGGCATTCCCACGGTGCTGTAAAATACATAGGATTTACGTATGTGTTACATGAAAGTGCTGACACGCATACAGCACACATTTAAAGCAAGTAATTGACGTCAATGCAACACCTGCTTAATATAACATATTAACTAGTTACGCCCGCGGTTTCGCTCACGATTTTAACGATGATTTAGAAATAAGTCAGGAATCGTAAACAAATCATACCCACAGGACCCGGATTGTATCCCAGTGAGACTTTGTAGAAATCTTGTATGCCTATTTGTTTTTTATACATCAATGACATTGGGCCCTTGGGGACCGGGAGCTCACCTCATTTTCAAAAATCTTTCAGAGCGCCTGGTTAATGCGACGCGTGACCAAAATGCTGGCGTGTTTCTGGCTCAACGCATAAGCATTGCCATTCAACGTGGTAATGCCGCCAGCATGCTGGGTACGCTGCCAACTGGTAGTGGGCTTGAGCATTTGGATTGTCTTTAGACCTTCAACGGTCTGTGGGCAGTCTAACTGTATTTGTAGTTTTAGTTTTAGCTTGTATTTTGTTTAGTAAATAAAGGCGCTAGCCCAGGAAAAAAAAAAAAATTACTATGTAATTAGTACCTTTTAGTTCAGTACTTACCTACTTATGAAATATAGGTAGATGTGTAAAATTAAAACAAAATATACATACATAATACACATATGCATAAGATGAATTTAGCTACGCGAAAATTTATGCAAATCCATCGCATTCATATTTTCTATGTTTTGCAAAATCGTTTTCAAAATCACAAAGTAATAGGTGAACCCTAATTAGGAAATGAGGTCAAGTGATATCAAATTTACAACGTTCTCACACAGGCACAGACAAGGCACAGAATACGTAATAAAACTTACAGACAAAGCATAAAGTTGCATTACTATACAGGAGCCTGGAGTGTCTATGTCAACTACTTACACGTACACACACAATATTACGTTAGCTACAATTTAGTAATTTTTCTACTGTGAAGTTGTGTAGTGATGGTGAAATAAATATTTAAATTTAATTAATGTTTTGTGATTTTAGTGGGTATATATCGTTCAGCTTCAAGTTTAGAATTTAAAGTTACCTTGGTTTCGCTATTTATTTCCTGACCGCGGATGAAAATTAGTACGCAGTCATTATTTCAGAACATGTGCCAATTTCTTGTGGGGATGATAATTAGTACGCACATTGAAATCGAGCACATTTTCTGATGTATGTAGGGTGGAAATTACTGCAATCTAACGACTGGGGACGAAAATTAGTACGCAGTCACTTTTGCAGACCATGTACCAATTTCTTGTGGGGATGATCATTAGTACGCACATGAAATTGGTGCACATTTCCTGATATTCCTGTGTTATCTCTGCGGATGAAAATCAGTACGCAGAGACTTCGAGAAGTAATAGCAAACCAGTTACAATAAATCTATTCTGATCTGAACAGTACCTATGAAATTATCACTTTGTCTAGTTTTCTTTCTTATACACAATGTTTCATGCACATTATGTTCACGTTATTATTTCACCATCGCTATAAAGAGTAGTAAGTGGTGTGAAAGTGACTTTGTATTCAAAAGTGAAGTTATAAATTACACCATCGACTAGGTGAGTGATATACCTAACTATCTAAATGTCTACCTTGACAAAACTTTTCCTTGTTATTGACGCAGAGACTTCAAGAAAGAGTTGAATAACAACATATCAGTTTCAATAATTTCATACAATAGAATATTATGTCATAACCAAGGTGTGATTGGTTTCGACAGTGATCGAGAACACGAATTTTTACTCAGACGCAAACGAACGCGTAAGGTTATTAAAAATTTATGACAACGATAGAACGCGATTAATACGAGTCTTAATTAGTTATTGGGAACGCTGTTCCACTTTCAGTTAGCATCTCAAAGATTTTGGGTGCTCCACCTGAAGCGAAGCGAAAGGTGGAGTACCCAAAATCTTTGAGATGCTAACTGAAAGTGGTCCAGCGTGCCCAATAACTACCTACTGGCCATAGACAAAAGTAGATAGTGGTTGGATACTGACGTGGTTTTCACACATTTTATTTATATTACACGGGAATTAAAATCACGAATTTTAATCTTACGTGAGTAATTCCCGTGTAATATTAATAAAAAGTAGATAGTGATGTTTCCAAAACTTCACAGAAGCAAAGTAATATGATTATTTACGGGATATTTACCGTGGTTAGGTTGTGAAACCGCGATAGTTTAAAACAGTGTTTCACAGAAGCATCTAGTAAAGTCTCCACCACTTTACTAGGGTATGACTTGAATTTATCCGTGACTTATTTTGACGTTATTCATCGGTGATAAGATTATTAATCCGACTGAAGGACTTTGTATCCATAGTCTTTAAATTAAATAATTTATAAAAAGAAACGATTTCCGTTGCGTTTGTTTGCGTTGTTTGGTTTGGTTTTAGAAAAACCATTTATCTTTTTTTGTTTTCATTAATATCTACATAAAATTGCAATCTACCCGTAGATTAAATAAAATAGTTGAAAATTCAAGTGTCAAGCAAGTCAAACATACCTGCTGCAACCAAGTAATCCTTAAAAATGTCCCTTAGCGAGTTTGAGTGCCTCGATGAAGAAGTAAAAGAACTTTTACAACACTATAGACACAAAAAAGCCACAGCATACGAACCGTGTACACTTAAAAATTTCAAGGAGTGCCTGATAGGCCTGACTGAGGTAAGTACAAAATGTTGATCAAGATAATACCTAATATATAAAATCATTGATAATATTTAAGTTGAATAGAACTAATCTGTAGGTAGGTACTTCTTATTGTAATGTTTTTTTAATTCGCTTACAGGAGTTTGGTCTCCTCAATATAAACTACATATTCAACCCGCATATCGACGTAGATAATGACAGCTTGGGGCTCGATGCCCTTATGAAGTTGATCAACGCTGTATGGACATTATTACATCATTACAAAAATGTATCGTCGAAGTCTGAAAGATTAATGGAGCAGAACCACATTCTTGAACAGAACAATAAGCAGTTAAATGTAAGTGCACTCTACCTTATCCGTATGTTACCATCTTGTATTCTCATATATTTCAGCCTTCAAACTTGATTCCTTATATTTTACCTTATTAATGAGCGATGGTGGCCGAGCGGTAGCATGTTTGCTTTACAATCTGATGGCACCTGGTTTGTTCCTCAGCCCTGAACTAATGACTGGTACTTATTTAGTTATTAAACAAATAGTTATATGCAGTTTCGATTCTATCACTTAAAAACAATGAAGGTAAACATCTTGAAGAAAGTGGTGTGTTCAAGAACCTCAAAACTTCAAAAACTTATGACATTTACAAGAATCCACTGGGCTACCATAGTAGATTGGGCCCATGGTGGCATATCCTCTCAATGAGGCCTGTGTGCAGTGGGAACATTATAGGCTGATATTGTTGTTTGTTGATGATTGATTACCAGCTACCTACTTCACAAACTGGTTACCACATTAATATAAATGTGTTTGTGTACCTAAGTTTATTCCTTCTCAACTTTATAACTACTTAAAATGGAATTGAATGAAAGTAGCGGAGGTAGCTTATCCCCCCTGATTTAACATAAAGACTATGTTGTGTTCCACAAAAATGGTTTGAGCCTGTAGGATATTAGGTAAAACTATGGAAGTGCTGCTGGATGTAATTGCTATATTTTCAGGGAATCATTCAGAAGCTAAAAGATAAATTAAGCATTGAGAAAAATGAATCTAAAGCATGTGTGGCTTCAGCACAAAGGATCGCAGACAGCTCTGATGAGATGCTTCATAAGTTGACAGCAACTCGCTTGAAGCTCACTCAGGTGACCAAACAGAAAGAAGCCAGTGAGAGGAACCTACGGAACGAAATAACAAGGCTCAAGCTGCAGAATGATAAATTATTGGACAGAATTAGGACTAAAAGTAAGTAGCCATTGCTCTCATCAATAGTTTTTTTTTTCCCCTTGATGATTCAAAAAGGTCTGTTTTATTTTCTTAACACATTGAGTGTGTAACAAGTGATGTTAGACTGGTAGCTTTCAAGTAGTGTGGTATGTAAATTTCTGGTTTTGCGCCCTTGCAAGAGTTAATAGGTATTCTTATGAGTAATAACGAGACAAATATACTTTTATACACCTTGGCTTGAATGTAAACAAAACACTAGGTATAATTTATACAATACATATTAATCTCGAAGGCACCTATTATAATAACAAATGTGTTAATTCAGTACTGTAGATTTCAATCATGACTTATACTGCCAAGTCTTATACAGCACCACTGACAGGCGTGTTTAGATTTGCCTATTGCTAGTTAGGGCTAAAGAGCATACAACTATTGATTGCTATTTTGAAGAAGACGTGAATATTGAAAACAAAAAGAAGCTTTCTACTTTAAAAAAAGGATCAAAGAGGAAGATGTGCACAAAATGCGCAAATAAATGTCAAGCTGATAAAAAGTGAGATAGGTTATTAATCATGTAAATAATAACCTAACCTTTTTTGTGAATTGAGTACAATTTAGCTGTGCCATGATTCTTTGAACAACTATAATTCCTAGCTTGCTATCACATTATTTTGTTCATTATCATCCAAATTTTTATCAATTTCGATTGTTTCATTTCATTTGTCTTTGTCCCTTCCCTAGACCCAGTATAAATGACAAATAATTTTATGCTCTTTTCAGTGTGATATATGACAAAATTAATCAGTAATTTAAATTAGGTATTTAACTTCTAAAATAATTGACTGATACTGTACCTACCTTTAAATAAATTTCGTTATCAGGTGATAGGGAAAGTTTTTTAAATGAATAAATAGTTTTTTTTTTAAATTTAAATTTAATATTAAATTGTAATATTAAATTCCTAATATTAATAAAAAAAACAAGGAAAAATTACAAAATGGATAAATTACCTGTAAGTGAGCATGAGAACATGTGCGGTCTGTCAGACCGTGAAGTTAAAATACTCAGAGAGATCAAAAATCATGGTTTATAGCAATCATTTGTATTCAAATCTATATAATAAGGTTTTGGCTAGATACATTAGTACAAAAATGTAATAATAATTATATTTTTTTAATTAAATAAACAAATCTGACTTTCAAAGAAAAAAGCTTTTATAAATGTTTCCATAAAGAACTAATTCAAAATAAATTATTATAAAATGAACAAAAAAAATATAACAACACAAATACATATCACCCTTTCGGGGGTAGGCTAAAAGTCTAGCAGTGGACTGTTAAAAGGCTGATTATAATGATGATGATGATGAACAACAAAAATATTTCCAAGAAAAACTATTTTAGTATTATTTTTTTTGCGCACACTCATCTGACGCCAAACTAAGCAAATCTATCTATGGCTTGTAATGAGCAATCAACTTCAACAATTTTTTTTGTTATTTTCAGATGGTCCCCCATGCAGCAACACCTGTGACATGACTGTCCAGCAGCTAAGAGAGCGGGACAAGCACCAGAAAAATATGATAGCACAGCTGCAGAAAACCAACCAGGAGTTGCTGCGAGAGGTTCTCTATATGAAAGAGGAGCTCATACTGGGAGGCCTGAAACACTACAAGTTAGATGATAAGCCTAAGAAATAGATACCATCGCTATTGTTACTAAGTAGATTGTAAACAAGGAGAAACTTTAAGATCATGCAATTTTGATCGGGTGTCACATTCCTGTCACAACATCAGTGACCCTATAAATAATATTGAGGGGTACAAATAAAATAAAGACATTTAGAAACTACTGGGTTACCAATATCATTAACATCATAAAAAACGTGATTTACTAAGTCTCAAAAAGACATGTTGCAAATATTTTTTGCCTTAATCTACAATTATTACAACTATTCATTTCATCTATCTCACAAAGTTATTAAAATAGTGACACTTGTAAATTTTATAATTTTTTTCTAATTGGCATAGTCTCTTGTCATGATCATTGATTTATGAGCACAATTATTATCTCTTAAAACTATGATGACTATAACTAATAACAAAACAATAGAGGTGTCGAGCTTGATCTTAAAATTGGCTATATCGTTAAATTCTTGGTAGCTATGTCGCATTGCAATTAAACACATGATATTAAAACGCACACAATATACACCATGTCAATTTGATAACAATACTGAAAATATTTATCAGTAGCTATGTTGAATTTTAATTAAACACATAAAGTTAAAACACACAATATGGACCATGCCAATTCGATAACAACACTGAAAATACTTATTTATCAGTAGCTACGTCGCAATGTAATCAAACACATAAGGTTAAAACACACACAATATGGACCATGTTAGTTTTATAACAATGCTGATAATATTTATCAGTAGCTATGTTTAATTGTAATTAAACACAAGGTTAAACACACAATATGGACCATGTCAATTTGACAACAATACTGAAAATACTCATTTAGTAATATTTCACAGTAACACAAGAATAATATAGGTTCTGTTAAACATTGTTTTACCAAAGAAAAGACTTCTATCTAGTTCCTTTTTTTATAGATACATACTTAAGTTTCCTTTTAGAGTTTGTTCAACTTAATGAATCCCGCCGAGCGGTCTAGCGGTATTTTCGGGATCTGACTAAATTTCATAAATTTGCTATCAAATATACGAAAATTGTAATAAAATAAACAGACTTAAATGTTATCGCAAACAAGCGTCTGGCGCTAAAGATCCTCGTTTATCTTAAACGTGAGGATCATAATTTTAACAGACTTCATAAAGGAGAGGTCCTCAATTCGATCTGTATTTTTTTACCACATAATATTATTTGAGACTAATTGTAACTTGCTGTGATTAGGCAACTATGAAAAAGACGTGCTTAATCCAATGGTAATTAAAAAAGCCAATAGTTTTAGGTTGTTCCCGATGGTAGTAGGTCATTAGGTATACTATACTACCCATGCCAGCCACCCGTTTTAATACAACTACAAAGGAATAAAACCACTAAAATAAATTTAGCTTCTCAAAATTATGTATTTTCACGACAAGGATCTGTACAAAATAACTCACAGTGGAGGTCACTATTGAGAAATATCTAATTAGGAATAAAGTATAAATTAATATATAATATTTTATAATAATATAATTAATAACCCCCGAAAAAGAGCTGATAATCATGAAACGGCTGAGCAGATTTTCATAAATCATAGCTATGAAAATTCTCGATCAACTCTCCTTTCAAAAAAATAACTAAATCAAAATCGGTTCAGCCGTTTGGGAGCTACGATGCCACAGACAGACAGATACACACGTTAAACTTACAACAGCCCTGTTTTTGCGTTGAGGGTTAAAAAGAGATATGTTAGGAGCGGTTGTATATTAGGTTTACCTAAATAAAAAAAATCTTAATCGTCGGGAATAACGCTAGTTTTAAGAATGCTCTACTAATTTGGCACATTGTGATAATTTAACTAATGATTAGAATGTAGTTACCTCAGACTGACTTAGTTAACTAAATTGTCTTTTTATCATTAAAAACTAATTTTTACATGAATACAGTGTTTTAAAATAAAATAAGATATAATAAGATTTCTAATAAGTAGTTAATTTATGTGATCTAGTAGCGAAATATGCGAATTAAAAGTACTAAAAGTTGGCAATTCTCATTCTAACTTATTAACTTGTTGTTAATATTTTTCCATAGCAATCAGTAGGCATGCGAAATTATAGTGGAGTGGCGGTACTTCTGTTGACGCCATTCCACTATAATAGTAAACGACGCGCGACACTATGACGCTTAATCAACAATAGTGTATCGCAGCTTGGAATACGTTCGTAGAATTAATTATTGGGGATACCAATCGGCGTGTACATACTGGACAGTGGACACTTGCGTGAGCGCGCCATCAGCGCCGGCACCATAACATCACATCGACGACGTACTCTATTCCGCGCACCGTGGTCTGTGAATCACTGCGCATGATCATTCCCAACTCGAGCGTCAAACTGCGCGCGCGCCTTGTTTCTACTAAAACCATCGCGCTATCGTGAATTTCTACAAGATTGATAAGATCATTATATCACAGTGATAAGAATCGTCAAGGACCGGCTCACTCGATCAGTTTAACACCGATATTTCATAAGAAAAGATTGTTATTAGTTCAGTGTTTAAACATTCAGTGAACAGTGAATTTATTAGTGCATTAATTTATCGGATGTCGCGGCGCACACCATGGGGACGTCGAAGAGACTGAAGATAACCGTGGTCGGCGATGGTATGGTCGGCAAGACCTGTCTACTCTACGTGTACACTAGAAACGAGTTTCCAGAGGAATATGTTCCCACAGTGTAAGTACCTATTTCTAGTAAATTAGATTTGTTACGGTAAGCTTCTAGGCAGGTGCGACAGCGAACGTCTGGGTCAACAGGGCGGCTCACCGCGACGTGCGCCCGCGCCGCTTCATTAGCATAGAGATGCGGTAACATCGTTATCATTATCATCTTAGTATAGGTAGGTATCTATTGTGTCGTCATCTAGCGGATTCCCTCTACAATGTTACTGGCTATAGGTACAGCAGTGTCCTATTTCAGATTACTTATACAGCAGAGGTTTCCGATGCAATGTTTTCCTTCATGTATTCACAAACAATAACCAACCGGTTTACCACATTAGTGAGTCATATGTGAAGTTGTTATTTCAAATGTTTCTGTAAGTTTCTATACTTTGTTGAGCGTAAACTTGATTTAACAGTTTACCTTGGTCATCATCGTCATGAACAGGGAAGGAAGCAACGATGAATCGTTTTAATATCTTACGTCACATAAAAGTCCGGGACGGAATGACTAACTGAATTATCGCAAAGTATTTAGCGTTACTATATCGATAGCTCATGTTATTAAGGTAAATTAGGTAAATTTGTGTTATGTAATTTAGATAATGTAATGTACCTACGTAATTTAAAAATATTATAATTATAATAGCTTAAAAACTAAAATACTTGCTTGAGAATAAACCAAAGGACCCCAAACTCGTAGGGCTATTACACTCTAAGTTACGAAGGACTGATGGCAGAGCCTGAAGGTCCACCAAGGACCAAGTGGAATTAAAAGAAAAGAAAGAAAGAAAATTCAATAATTTATTAATTATTGAATTATTGGTTTGGGCCTTGTTAAAACAAATCGAATGACCCAAACTCGAGGGGTTCACTAGTAGCTATCTAAGAGTTGCACTATCCATCTCCTGGCTGCATCATCAGATCAGTTCGATAGTACCAAATTATTGTATTTTCATTCTAATTACTTATAACCTGCTACCTCTTCGGGCTGACAAAGCACCGTCAACACCGCTAGTGTTGCAGGTGCCCATAGGCAGCGGTTTCTGCTTACCATCATGTGGACAGCAAGCTTGTTTGCCGCTCTTTTTATAAAAAAATATAAATACATACTTTTAAAGTTTCAAATCAATTTGAAGTAATTTAAAATCGATTTCTTAGATTCGTTGACATTGTTAGTTACAAGCATACGTAGTATAAATATAAAATCTTTGGTTACAAGGTTTGGTTCTTTGGTTTGGTTTTGGTTATAACCTAAATTATTTAAATCGTGCAAAAAAGGGAAAAAATAACTTCTGAATTTTGTAGGTCATATCAGCTAGCTAATGAGTCTAATATTAGGTACGGATCGTTATTTAATCGATTGGAGACTGCATGTTTGTGACTGGTGACTTGCTAATTACTTAAAATGCCTTAATTGTAGGGCAAATTACTAAAGGAAAAGGTATGATGACTATCTAAGCAGTTTATAATACACGTATAGGTAAAAAAGGCGATGTTTGTGTATGTACCTATAATAATAGCCACATCACAAGCTTTTCTTAGTTTGGGGTCAGATGACCCGAAATATGTTCACTATGGACTCCGAAATGGCTGGGACCTATTTTGACGGGACTTTCGCTGGCACATAGCTGATGTTATAAGGAGTAGGTAATCCCCGCGGATGAAATTGCGGGGTGCGCCCCGCAAGTGCTCTATAAATTAAGAACCGGAAATATATATGGCACGAGCACATAAAAAAAAACTTGACTGGAAATTTTAAGGCGATTCATTGGGTCTTTAAAATAACATTGCAAATATGGTTTACGCATAGTTTTTTTTGCGACGTAGAAAGAATGAACTTTTTATTTTTATCGCCGCCAAAATGTAAAACAACATGTATAAATAAAATGTGTGAAAACCACGTCAGTTTCCATAATAAAATACAATAACGCTTTATTGATACAACACCAAAAAAGGACCCAATCTACCAATCGTATTTTTTTTAATGACAACCTAGTGCTTTTTAGTCCTAAAAATGTTTCAAAGTGTGCGAACGAGATATCTCTAGCTTGTTGATTTGGGGAACGAGCTTTTATATAGGGAAAGGTCATACAATACAGTATATGGGGCCCGTACCTAAGCCGTACTAAAAGGGGCAATGTAGATATTTCTAGGGTTGTTAGATATGAATAATTAACCTTAGGAATATCTACATTTCCTTCCAACCTGGTTTTTAGGGTTCCGTACCCAAAGGGTAAAAACGGGACCCTTTTACTAAGCTTACTATGTCTGTCTTTCCGTCCGTCTGTCCTACCTTTAAACGGCGATAGCCAGTTGAAATTTTCACAGAATATAACAACGTAACGTATTTTTGTGTTAGCTCTAATGAAAATCGGTAATACGTACAGGCGTCAAATTTGGCACGATTATAGTAGCCGCTCTAAAATATAACAAAAAATAATAAATAATGACCAAGTGCGAGTCGGTGATAAGCTCCGATATTTCAAGGAGTTGGGTTGGCTCGGGTAGGTGCTGGTAGGGGGAAATGCACAATACACCCCAAGCGGGACGTCAGTGCAGGACTTATCGCCCCATCTCGAATAAGAATAAGCTTCTGTTCATTGCCAAGTTATAACTGGTAATTTCGTTATTGAATTTTGTGGTGGTACATAACCCTGCGCGAGCCTGACTCGCACTTGGCCGGTTTATTTACCCCAATTTCGCTTACCTCGTTCGTAGGCACCTAAGTTTAAACTCGACGCCCTACTAAGATGACAGCTCGGTTCGAAACAAGCTGCATACCGTTTCGCATAATTAGCCGATGAAAGACACTGTGAGTGATGTAAAGTGTTAATTTTATCGTCCACGCGATAAACATTTTCGCGGACGGTGGACCGTTGGCCAATATAACACGACGGCGACACCTACTTAGCATTGCGAGCACTATTTATAAAGACAAATGCGTACCGGCATTGTTGTATTGTATTTGCACGAACCACGGCCGCTTCCTTCTTTTAAAACGGGACGGACGCCTACGGCAGCAAACATTTCGATAAAAGATCAAATGCATTGGTAACAATTTATTTCAATGCTCGTCCGAATTACCTGATGAAAATGCTGCTGCTGAGTTTGTAAATAACAGGACTTATTTTTACTTTCTTATCTTAGACACTACGTAATCCTCTTGATATTAGGAAAGTTTAATTAAACCGATACTGTCCACTGCTTGGTAAAGTTCTCCCCTATTTCCTGCCATAAATCCCAGTCCTCACGCCAACCTCTCACGAATGAGTCAAGATGACGATATTGACTCATTCATGCGCCAGCGTTTCCTAGTCGTTTTCCATCAGGCACAGTGGGTGCCTGACTATTAGGAAACCCTATAACGTTTCTCAGATTATTAGCGCATCAGTCCGGATGCAGACGCATGATGCGTCTACAAGATTAGGAAAGGTTTTCGAAATCATGCAAGATGAGAAGGGGTCGGACGTATCGGTGATATAGCCGCGCCACAGCGCCCTACACCGTATCGAACCCAAACATTCTTTAAGAGTAGATAAATTCGAGAAATTTCAGTGAATATATTATAATCAGATGAACTAATTGTAGGTTCGACAACTATGTGGGCCACATCACCGTGGACGGAGAAGAAGTCGAGATGGCGCTATGGGACACGGCGGGACAAGAGGACTACGAGCGATTGAGGCCCTTGTCATACACACATGTACGTTGATAATAGTACCTATAATATACCAAATCCATACGTCTGTTAGTACTTTTATCATAAAAATTGGGTGTTATACTTGCCATCTTGTCGTTGGTAGAGTAGACATTTGGAGAGGAAAATTTTCACAGCATCCACCCTACATATCTAATGGTACCCCATAATGGTTACCTGGAAGTGATCGCTCTTAGCGATAAGGCCGCCACTTATGGCACTAGCTCGTGAGTGTTTTCTATCTGTTTGTAATTTTTATTTCTGGTATACACAATAAAGAGTTTCTATCTATCTACATAATCCTACATATCAGCTAAAAAAAGTTTGTCACCATGCCCTAATCAACAGTTCTCACAATATTGTAGTGATAGGAAAGTAATAAAACTGACTGTTTTTCAGACCAACTGTTTCCTGGTATGCTACTCGGTCGGAAGCCAGTCTTCCTACGAAAACGTAGTTCACAAGTGGTATCCAGAGTTAAAACACTTCAGTTCATCAGTACCTATTGTATTAGTAGGTGAGTTCTGTCACTTTTCGTTTCTTTACAAGTCGTCTAGAAAAGGGAGTATAGATAGCTGCAGACATTTTGAAAAATGACCATGACCGCGCACTAGTGGATTTTTTTATTTCTTTGGCGGGTCGTAGTGTTTCGAGGGAATTTCTACCACGCAAGTCCGTGTGGTTGTAGCGTGTATTTTGCTCGTGTACAAACGCCAATTATTCCCCTACTAAGCTCACAGAATACATTACTCCTACAGTAACTACTACCTAGATGATACATTTATTTAGGTATCGGTTTTTCACAATAGTGGCATGCTTTGTTACCATTATGAAAACCCAATAGGTAATTGTTGTGTCGTCTATTGTACTATGACGTCGATTCATTCTTGTAATTATTTTTGCCTACACAACAGAAAGTAAAAATCTAAAAACCATTTCTAACTCATACGCAAAACTCAAGATAGGTTCGAAAGTCCCATAACAGATGTAACTCGTGCGTACTCTATCTTCCGCGTATTTCAACATTTTTGGAGCTATCAAACCAAGATATTTCGTTGTCAGAATATGCATACAAAGTAGCATACAGGGTCGTACAAATAGAAACGTATCTCAGGTCCTTGCCAGGCGCGGCGTACAAATTAAGGTTTTTTTAAAAATACTTATTTAAAATCTAAGCTGTAGGAATAAAGAAAACAACATAAAATTATACGGTAAAATTTCGTTTTGATTTAAACAAGTTTTTAAACATAAAAACTAAATAAAAAAGTACTTGATTTGATTTTTAAGTTAGTATAAAATATTCTTTGAATCAAGGTAAAAAACATTTAACACACATACACACATCATCAGCCATTAAATGTCCACTGCTGAACAAGGCCTCCCTCTTAGAGAGGGGTGTTGCCATAATCCCCACGCTTGGCAGGCGGCTTGGAGATCGCAGTACGTTCACCGTGTACTAACAGGACGCTGCTGCCCATCCTCCGGTGGTTCTGGTCGGAGTTTTAGGACATACCCGGGTCCACCATAGTACACAGTTCTAAGCAATTAAATTTTAAAATTTTACCTTAAAGATAATAAGACTAGGTTCATTCAATTATTTCATATGTTAAAAATGTTAACGCGAGCGAGATAGAGGACGCACGAAACATTGGCTTTTAAATGTAAAATAAAATTATATCGCATATGACCAAATACACCACCTGAAATGCAACTGACAAAATAGCGTAAAAACGTACTATTACCATCTAATTACTGAGATATCTCAGCAACCACAGAATCAATCGGAACTGCGGTTTATTTGACCAAAGATCTACAACAACAGTTACTTGAAGTCGAGACTGTCTGGAACCGATCTACAAATCATATAAAAAAGGGAAGTAAAAAATAGCACGTTATTTTCACATTTGCTAAATAGTAATTAGCGATCATTAGCAGAATGGGGGTGTTAATGAGGAAGCTCTTAATTGTACTTTTATTTACGTGTTGCTAACTCCTTAACTCTATTTATAACTGGACACCGGTAGGACTCGAACTTAACTCCCTTAGGTTTAAAAGTTTAATTAATTTCCTACATGAAATATATATCAAACTGAACCTCTTTGAACAATAATATTGTTCAAAAGGAGAAACGTTCGAGAGTAAACGTGTTTATGCACTACTGCAGACTTATGCACTATAGCATGATAAGTTGTTTTAGTCTGCTTACACCGGGCATTAACAAGATTTTTACGAGCATAAGAAATATAAAAGAAGTTTAATTGGAAAACATTTTATAATATTTAAAAAAACTTAGGTGCTTAAAGTATTAGGTGCTTATGTCTACTATGGCATATTACATGGAATTGGCGTATCTTTACTAAAATTTATTTTATATATTGTTTTCAGCAACAAAAATAGACTTGAGGTCGTCAGATCAAACAGTAATCACAACACAAGAGGGAAAGAAATTAAAAAAGAAAATTCGGTGAGTATCATATGACCGCTTTTAGATATTTCAAATAAGGATTTAAGGGCAGCTATATAAAAATTTGCTGATAGAGGTTTATTTTTCAAGGTCTTTAAAGTTCTATATTTGTTGTCATTCCTATAAGCGTTCAAGGTCAACATTACGTAAGTCTGAAGTCTGTGGTTCCTGTAACTGATATTATTTGCCCTAAATGATAACGCTGAGACTAGGTACTCTAGGTATCAAATCTAGATTTGAGATGGTAATGCCTGGAAATAGATTTTTACACATAAATAAACGTAATCTTTGACACAAAAAAAAACCTTAATATGAGGATTTCATTAATACTCTTTTTTTATATTGAATTGGTCTACGCTAGGACACCAACTCGGATTCTGAGAGAGATTCTCCTTCTATCACAAAAGTACGACACCGTTTCATGGTTGATATTCCGAAAACCTGAACAAAGCGCTTTGATTTCACTTTTATTTCGTGAACCGCTAGGCTGTTTCTACAGTCTGAATGGGTGTTCCCAGATACCTAGTTATAATCTGGTTGTGTTTTAGTCACAATTGAATCGGTTCCTTCTAGGCAAGTGTGCTCCATCGTAGACCGCATCATCGCTTAACATTAGGCGAAATGGCGGCCAAGTGCAAGCCATTTTTCTTTCTTTTTTCTTTAATTCTGCTTTGTCTACTTACTTAGAAACGCAAGATGAACTATGTCAGTAGGACTAATGATGGTATGTTATTTTTGAGAGAAGAGATAATTATTAACTCCCTGGCTCCGGCGAAAAATTACGCGACCGCAAACTGTATATCTGCGCGTTATGGTTCAAGTTCACGTAATACCCGTAGTCACCTAAAATAACGGAAAATCAAAGGTACGGGCCCAGGTCCATGATATCAATCTCAAAAACAAATAAATAAACATTTTCAATAAACTCTGCGATAATGTGTTAAACAATACGAATGAAAAGCGACAAGGGTTATCTGCGCCGGCAGCCGCGCTATCGCGCTTATCGACGTCGATAACACGAGCTGATATCGCAACGGCAGGCAGTGTTAAATAAATCGCCTAATATTGTTATCAGTAAAAGGAAAATCATTTGAGTAACATTGACCTTAGAAAGTAAATTTGGTCAACAAAAAAAACCGATTTGTTACAGCTGTTCTATCTGTGCACATGCACATTTAACCGACCTCAAAATAGGAGAATACGAAAGCGCGAGAGCAGTCAGTATTGGCTGAGCCGTATATATATATATATACACTTACTACAAGTTCGAGGGACTTTGTGGGATAGAACTGTACCAAACATAGAACACGACGTCATTTTAGTTTAGTCGTCGTTGGGCAAATGGTACATTGGGAATTGATTTATAAACGTTTCCACACTCGCCAAACCTGCCGAATTTTGAATTGTCTACTAAAAACATTTAGATAAGCGGCGGTCTAACGCTGGAGGACGAATCAAACCATTTATTTATCAGTAACGACGTGCTTTTTCCCATGTATAAAGGACAACAGGTGCCACCATTCGTGATTTTCCTGTTCAGGCGGCTCTTCCCGACCACGCTCTCTCGCTCGTGTATTTTCAAATTATTGAAGATCAATAATTACTATATAAATGTAATAATTTGCAAAAACGGACAAAATCAAATTCCGCTGACTATCATAACATAACATTACAAATAAAATAAAAATATTTCGATATCTTTTAATTTGATGGAGTACGGTAACAAGTGAATTTTTTGCTTGTTACCATGTTACTCCGTCAAATTAAAAGTTCGAAGTGCCAAGTTAAATTAAATAGACAATAAAATACCTACATAAAATTATTATTTTTGTAATGGACAGTAAAATTATGGTTTTGTAACTTTTTGCAAATTCACACTCAGTATCTATTATATCTTTAATTATATCAAAATGTGCGAGCGAGAGAGCTGCAGACGGGAACATCCCCCTTAAATGGGTGTAGTTTATTACTAGAATTTGTATGGAACACGTGCGTAGACGGATCGCTATTTACTAATAGTGGGTACTGTGAATTCGTCCCTTTGTCCTACATGTTCTTAGCTATTAACACTTGCTCACTGACGTCATTTTCGCATAAACTTTTCTAGTGCAATGAATAACTGGCAGTAAGTCAATAAAGGAAAATGTATGACTTATTCCTACGTCACCGTAGAAGTACCTACACTCAGACTTAATACAACGTAGTAAAAAGCATATTTCGCGAAATACCGATTAATCGATAGATGTATCAAATATTGTGAGTGTATTTTCTACATGTCATTTCTTTCTATGATGGTTTCTTATCTTGTTTATTACCTCCGACGCAAACAAAGGGGTGTTGTAAGTTTAACGTGTGTATCTGTCTGTCTGTGGCATCGTAGCTCTCAAACGGCTGAACCGATTTTGATTTAGTTTTTTTTAAAGGTGATTTGATCGACTGTCCTTAGCTATGATTCAAGAAAATATGTTCAGCCGTTTGAAGATTTCGTTCTTTTATCGGGGTTAAAAAAGCTATGTATATTCAATGGTGATATATATATAAACTGAGGTAGATACGTTCAAACGGTTTACCGAGGTCAGGGGCCTTACGGACAACTGCTATTGCGGCACCAAACTAACGTTAAATTCGCTCCGTTGGAAAATAACGCGAACGTGAACCTTAAAGCGCCCAGATACGGTTTGCGGTCGCGTGATTTTCCAACTGTGCGGCGATACTAACACAAGTTAATTAGCTCGAGTGAACTCAGTCCGTCCTGTGTTGCGGAAACGCTCCTGGCAACGACGCAAACGTACGTTAGCGCGATTTTGGAGTATGAAACATAGTCAACAATGCCGAAAAACCAATGGCACAAAAAACCGACACCGCTTTATTGTTGGTATTCCGAAAACCCGAACGAAGCGCTTTGATTCCACTTTTACTGTGCAAACTGCTAGTCTGTGGAATGCGCTGCCTGAATGAGTGTTCCCTGATAGTTACAATCTAGGTGTCTTTAAAACACGAGTGAATCGGTTTCTTCTAGGCAAGCGTGATCCACCTTAGACCGCATCATTGCTTAACATCAGGCGAGTTGGCGGTCAAGCGCAAGCCTATTATTAATTTTAAAAAAGATGCCATGATGTCTGTTTAAAAAGCTATAAAGTTCTATGGGTCCTATGTAGGTAGCTATAGTAAAACATGGCCATGTTTTTTGTGTTTTTTTTATTAAGTCTCTATTGGTAAAACCTCATTGTGTATACTTGTCTTTGTTCTAGTGCCGTCCAGCTAGTAGAATGCTCAGCGCTAGAAAGAGTAAACATGACCGAAGTATTTGAAGAGGCAGTTCGCGCCGCTCTCAAGAAGAAGCACGTTAAACAACGCACCTGCAACTACCTTTGACCGACTTATTTACGTAAATGATATTATTGCGAAATATTGTATAGGCTCAATGATCAATGAGGGCGAAATAAAAACCAAAGTCTCCACGACTATTGGTTATGTAATATAAATTATTATAGTTTAAAAAAACTACGAAAACACGTTTTGTGTAATTTATTTGACTCGTTAAAACAAACCAAAGGATTCCAAAGTTGAGGAGTTTACTAGTGGATATTGAAGAGTTCTACTATCCACTACTGGCTCCATCATCAGATCAGTTCGATGATACCAAATTATTGTATTGTCATCCGAATTAAATACTGGGTTACGCGAAAAGGGCGTACTAGGGCGTAAGGGGCCCATAACACCCATAATTATAAAACAACTTTGCTATGGAAGCAACTCTGAAATCGTGAAAAAAATATCAGCTATTTCATAGAAAACGGTCATTGATAATCGACAAAACGTATAGAACAGCTGATATTTTTTCGCGGTTTTAGGGTTGATCCCCTAGTAAATATTGTTCATAATGATGAGTATAACCATGTATAACGGACCCCTTTCCGCGTAACCCTGTACACTTGCAAAGTTTCAAATCAACTTAGGATTTGTTAACATAGTTCGTTAGTTACCATTAAAACTATGTAGGTAATTAAGTCGTGTTTAAAATATTAAATTAGGCTGCGCCCAAATTGTTTGTTAAAATAATGTTGTTATGCTCACATTTAGCCACACTTAACAAATCTAAACGATACAATACTTTGTGCCAATGGTGACAATACCGTAGGTATGGATTCAGTATCTATTTCCATCCAGGAATGAGATGATTTAACAGAACAGTTTTGCTACCTTTTTACCTTATCTGTTTCACTGTACATATTCAAGCATACCAGTAACTGAGTACAGGATCTATTTAACAGCTGAATTAACTTGTTAAATTGTCATAGTCGCGTTATCTCGAAATTGTGCTACTTTCGAGAGAATCCCGTCAACGAGGCGCGAGCCGCCTACGACTTCCTTCTCTACTATCAATGGAAAGCGATACTTTACTCTGGCGCTGCAATACATATCATTGTACTGCAGAATATGTTTTAATGAAATCGGGCAAAGTTAGAAAACTTTACTTTGGAGCATTTCGTTACGAGGAAAACATCTGGCATGGAAAATTTATATTTTACCACACCCACTCGAAAATAAGTGCATATAATATCCGAAAAGTGAGAACAAAGCTATAGTTTGTATCTTTAAATCAAAAAAAGAAACCATCTATTTAATTGTGCATTACATTTTATTATGTGGTTTTCTTTCTTTTTTCGTGCTCACTGCAAACTCTAGATGGCCATGCCCAAATTTTATTGAAATGAAATAGTTTAATCTAAGACGGTTATGAAAAATAACTTTAAAAATATTAGAAATACAGACAAAATTTATGTTTTTTTTTAAATATTGTTTTTTGTTTCCAATCGTATTTTTTGCGCGCCAATAACACACTACATTTTACTTTTTCACATATTTTTTTTACTAATATCCCTGCAAAGTAGAAAGTTAGATAAAAACTCCGCCATGCCAATCTTTAAAAAAAGTTTCTTCTAAGGAGGTTCTTATTGTTTTGAATAATACTAACATACAGTATGGTGAAAATATCTTCGTAGGTATGGTAAAAAGCATAATACGTCACTTGGGGTAAACTACAGTTTTTTTTTTTTTTTACATCGGACTAGGCTAACGTTTGACCGCGATCTCGCCTCATTTAAAACTCATATTAATTATGGCCCTAGCTCGTGCCGCAAATGCCACCCTCGTTAAAATGCTTTTCGTTTACCCCCGCGTAAAGTAATGTACTATATTGGTTCTCATCAGGAATGTCTGTTTATGATCACAATTTCGTATTAATTTTATTTTATACAATTATGTTCAGTATTTAAGTAGGAAAACCGTCATGTATAATATTATTTACAAAATGCTAATTTTAAGTTATTATAAACATTCCGATTGTATAGTATATTATGTCATGTATGGATTTACACACAATGAATCATTATTGAAATTGATACTAGTTACCGCATCTAATGTTTGCACTTCCTTACCAATAGTTATGTACCAAAAATTCATAATAATTATTAAGTATTAAATAATTATTAAATGTTAACATTGTTTTTATTTGTCATCCGGATTTTTAGTAACAACGAATTTAACGAATTTTCACAGCTTTGCTCGGATATACTAATAATATGGATATTGTTCACTGACTAATGGTCAGTGATCAAAAATGTCTAAACCAAAAGTAGATTAAAACTACAGATCTTTATGAGGTTAGATGCCGCGAGACTTTTTTTGTACGCCACGAAAGTTTTGTACTGCTTTCGCTATTTGCTATTTAACATTTATGTGATGTCTCACTGCCAAGACGACGGAGATTGAACTGAATTTTGAGTTGGTGCATCTATCCAACTTAATAGGTTACAGACACAAGGTAGAAACACGCGGCAACTATCTTGATTCATTATCAGACAATATGTTCCCACTGCTGGGACACAGGCCTTCTCTCAGAGAGGGGAGAGTTACCCTGATAAAATCTGCAATTAAAACCATTAAAATACACATAGTATACATACGTATAATACACA
Source organism: Agriopis marginaria (assembly GCA_932305915.1). Taxonomy (NCBI): domain Eukaryota; kingdom Metazoa; phylum Arthropoda; class Insecta; order Lepidoptera; family Geometridae; genus Agriopis; species Agriopis marginaria. The sequence goes on from OW029918.1 coordinate 11,840,321, forward strand.
GGTAGTTTGTGAATTTAGTCTACATTTGTTGCCAGCTATACAGGGTTACGCGGAAAGAGTGTACTAAGCCGAAAGGAGCCTGATATACTCCATAATTATGAAACAACTTTTACTATGTAACTAACCCTGAAATAGCGAAAAAAATATCACCTGTTCCATACATATTATAGAGTGTAAATTACCGTTTTCTATGGAACAGTTGATGTTTTTTCGCGATTATGGACCCCTTTCGGCTTAGTACACCCTTTTCTATATGCTTAAACATAAAGTAATTAATATCAGATTGACAGTAATTATTTACTGAAACAATAACATTCAACACCTATAAACCAAACACAAAACTTAAAAGACCAAACTAATTAAAGATCGTTTCTACTATCTATAGCAGCCTAAAAAAAGATAGTTCGAAGGTCTATAGATAGTTCAAACGATCTCTAATATTAGGCAGTGTGCCCAAAATAATGTAAATTAGTTTGTCGATATTTCTAAAGTGTTTAAAAATTTATACAGAACCCTTTTTTCGTGAACTTTGTACTAGACCAGCATCCAAGAATTTGCAAATCAATGGTTCTAAATAAAAAAAAATATACTCGTATAAATAACGTCCCTGGATTCAGAAAGGTAGTGGCAATGAAAAACTAAATTATATATTCGAGGGTTTATTAAAAATGTCATGGATAAACATCGTACACTTCTTGTGAAAAATATTCGACGATAAACAAATATCATATCATCATATTAGTAAGATTAATTTACACAGTTAATCTCTTTGGAAGTGATTGGAATTATAATACAACCTTATTGTTTGTGCACCTCACCGGTTACAAATTTTGTGTTTATTGATTCAATATTAGCCCTAGTTCGCATTTAAGATTTTGATTTAATACACAGAAATCTAGACAACCTGTCGGCTTCCTTGCTTCCTGAAGCGGGCAATACACATTACCCATGACTCCCCGTGCCTCGGCCAACGCGAGCGTACGCATAAGAATACAAGGCTAGTGGCAGTCTACACGTTGGTCAAGTTTGATCGAGCCGATGCCAACAAACATGTGGACACGGCTTGCCGAGTGCCTTTGAGTTGTGCAGAAAAACCACAGCATCATCTCTACATAGTACAAATTAAAGTCGCTTTCCGCGTCTGTCTGTCTGTATGGCCGCTAACTCCTCCTAAACCACGCAACGGATTTTGATGCGGTTTTCACCATCAGTTAGATACATTTTCACGGAAGGTTTATATATATAACTAGCGACCCGCCCCGGCTTCGCACGTAAATTACACCCGTGCGAAGTCGGGCGGGCGGGTCGCTAGTAATGAGCATAAAATCCTTCACGTGATTTACAAAGCGTACGAGGCCGTCTGTCAAATAGTGTGTAGCCTTTGGAGCCTTTAACAGGTCTCTAGTACATTAAAATTGTGTACAACCCTGCAATTTGTCGTCGTGTCAAAAAAAAAAAACGGTTTCGTTCTGGTAACAACAATTTTGGCATATGAGTAAAGAATGTAAACATGTTTAATTCGTTTATACTAAATTAGCACTACTTCAATGCTTTGGCCTGAAGTAATACGAGTCGTGGCTAGGGATCCCTAGTAATTATAAAACACGCCAAACGAGCCGTATACATGTTGGCGTTGGTCTGCACTCGGCCAGCAAAGCGAACGAGGTCGAGCAATGGCAAGTCTAGGCAAATTCGCTGTTTCCATGTTGGTACTTGCCTTCGCTTGGCGAGCTATGGGCAACGTGTATCGCCGGCTTGGGTGATATAATGTAGGCAGTTTCGAGTGAATAGGTATCTTCCTAGCATTATCTTCGACCACAACGTTGCTGGCGCGAGCTGGTGACTAAACATCGACTTATACGCAATAAAAAACAAAACATTATTCACAACTGATATTAACGGAACCAAAGGAAAATAACTTAAAAGAAAACTTACAGAGTACAATAAGGTGACGCGTGTTATGATTAGGTACATTTAGTGCGTTAGTGCGCGCTCCGGCGCGGCGAGACGAGCCACGCTGCGCGGGCGCCTGCTGCGGGCGGCTCAGGTGACGCCGACTGTCACTTTTTCTTAGAACGACCTATCTGTTTACTCTGAAACAATAATGAGAAAAGGTGTAGGAATTTCGAATTGCAATTTAAAATCACTTTTAAATTACCAGTACATTTTTGTGAGAGTGTAACAGAATCAATATTCTTGCTCATCTGGGACAACAATAAAACACTTAATAAATAAAACACTACAACCCGATTCTAGGGTCAATAGACAACATTGTCCCAGTTTTGCAATTTTATGAGGAGTCATTAATAATGACTCATTATGCAATATTAAATATGGTAAGGGAAACGTTATGGCGTGCAGTACAGCTAATTTCAAACTCTGCGCAGATTACTTAAACCTGGGGACTTTTCTCTTGTTCTAACTAAAGTAGTATTTTATTGTAGAAATAGATCCACGTTTTGCCACCAACTCGCCCACTTTTTACATTTCTTCTTTTCTGACTTTAAGACGCCCGAGAATTAGCCTGATGTCTGAGCAGGTTTTAAAGTGAAAAGCTATTCTAATCTGTAAGCTGCAGTTTGTAAAGTTCAAGTTTACTTATGTTGATGCCGATCTCGCTGAGCCGCTTATGCTGGTATGTAAGTGGCTCGTGCAGCTGGGCGTCGCCGCGCTTTTAGAAGTCGCTGTAGTCGAGTCGGAAATCCAACACTGCAGCGACACTTCGAGCTTTTCTGATCTCTGTGATATACTAGACAAAGTTCAAGTTACCTTAGCTAGATTGATGCCGATCTCGCTGAGCCGCTTGTGTTGGTATGTGAGTGGCTCGTGCAGCTTGGCGTCGCCGCGCTTGTAGAAGTCGCTGTAGTCGAGTCGGAAGGCCAGCGTTTGCAGCGACACTTCGGGGTGGAGGGCCAGCTTCAGGATCAGAGTGGTCACGTGGCCTCTAAGAATGGGTGCAGAATGGGTGTTTGTATCACGTTATGTTCTCATAAATGTATACTACACTAGCTACGCCCGCGGTTTCACTCGCTACCCTACAGGAACCGTGTATCCTATGTGCCCAGGTTATAAGCACACGACACACCAAATTTCATGCAACTCCGTCATTACACACAATCATTTAAATTTAGAACAATAGCAGCTCCCCGCGGTATTACTAGCTATCCTACAGGAACCCTTTATCGGGACAATTAGGGACCTGTGTGTGACATTCATGGTTTATCAGCTACCTCCATACAAAATTTCATTCTAAATCGTTTTGCTGCTACAGAGTTGAGCGAGGACAAACAGATTTACACACAAATTTTCGCATTTATAATAATAGTGTGATTTTACAATTTTTACTTCTAAACGAATCCACATAAGTCGTAAAAGCCTCTTTGCAGTGCTAGTCACTCTGTGATGCGACCCACTAGAGTATAAGAGATGGTAAGGCGAGATGATTGTGCGACGATACTTTATCATACGATCAGACAAACTAAAGAAGAGTATGGTAAGTTGGCGTGGCGGGTACGAACGCATCTTATCAGGCTTGATACCTAGTTAAAATCACCCTGCAGACAACCAGCTGCCCCTTTTTTTGCAAGTGGACTATTAGTTAGTCAATTTTTGTCGCTGCGAATTTCTTAGTGTGCGTGAAAAACGAGTGTGTAATAGCAGTAAATAAGTAATTACAGTTTTTGGGTTATATAGTTTAGCGGTATAGTGAAAAAAGTTATGGAGACATTTACAACACGAACGCTAATTGTAATAAGGCATATCTTTCTTTGATATAAGGGCGATACAAATGCCCCGTGCGTTTGTCCCACTGAAAAATATGAATTTTTAATTGCAAGATTACCTGTATGTCCGAGCCCAGACATTCAAGTCCGCCTTGCGATTGGCTAAGAACTGATTGAATATTTTCCTTTTCTCCTTATCTTGCGCTTCGTCAGCAGCCGTGAATGCGAATTCATCTGCAAAATTTCTCGTATTTTCATTATTGTTTAAAAGCAATACAGGATTACGCATATAGACTGTACCAAGCCAAAAGAAGATCATGAACAAATTTTATTATAGAACGAAAACTTAAATCGCAAAAAATAGCTGTTCTATAGAAAACGGTCATTAACACTCGACCAAATGTATGGAATAGCTGTTTTTTTTACCGCGATTTCTTGGTTGGTTCCATAGTAAAAGTGGTTCATAATGAGTACAATGACCTCCTTTCAACTTAGTACAGTCTATATGCGTAGCTCTGTATAATGGAGAATCATAGTACTGAAAATACGACTAATCAATACTGGATTACTAATGCCACAGATAAAACCAATAATAAATAAACTTTTACATACAATAGCAACTTACATCAATGGAAGTTCAATAAATGAGATTCATCCCCTAATTTTCCACCCTTAGATGTATAATATTTTCAATGTATACCAATAATGCTAATTTAATGTGTATCATTAATTCGCGAATGAATCGGTTTCTTCCAGGGAAGCGTGCTCCATCGTAGACAGCATCATCACTTATCATCAGGCTGAATAGCGGTCAAACACAAGTCTATTATGTAATAATAATAAAAAAACTCCTTTGAGAAGTCGGTCATAATCAGCCTTTTAACAGTCCACTGCTGGACTTTTAGCCTACTCCTGAAATGGTGATTGGGCCATATCCACCACGCTGGCCCTGTTGCGGGTTGGTAGATTCACATACGCCATTGAATTCTTTCTCCGTGCGTATGCAGGTTTCCTCACGATGTTTTCCTTCACCGAATAGCCAGTGGTATGAAAGTGGTATTCAGAAGTCGGTTGATAAAGGACATTTGTGTTTGTTCTATATCTGGTTGTTAATATCTATTTAAGTATGTGTTTAAAACTATATATGTATGTATATCAGTCTCTGGCAGCCATATCACAAGCTTTGCTTAGTTTGGGGTCAGATGACCGTGTGTGCAAAAATGTACCGAATATTTATTTATTTTTACATTTACCTCTGCCGAGGCGTTCGGCCTTCATTTGTTCGAAGCGGTCTCGTCGCTCGAGCTCGGCGTCGATCCCGGCGTGCAGCGTCACCTCAAAACTGCGCAGAGCGAGCGTCTCGTTCAACACGTTGCCGAGGTACGACTGCAGCTCCTAACAATAAACAAGTGTAAGCTACTTGTAATACGACATGTACGAGGATGCTCCGGGAAGCCTGTGCCAGCGTCAGCGAGCTGCTGGCCTTTCTGAACTAGCTGGAGCACGCAACAAGGGCCTATGGACGGCCTAGAGTAGGGGTGTCCAACATACGGCCCGCGAGCCACAATACAGCCCGCCAAGGTTCCTAATCCGGCCAGCAAACGAATCAAAAGTTGGGTGACTTTTAACTTTTTTTAAATTAAATTTTGTAAAGAACGGCTCTTTAAATAATATTTGAAACGCCGTTCTTAAAAAAATTACGTCGATCGATCACAATAAGTCGGCGAAAACGTAGACGAGCATATCGGGAGAAACCAAAAAATAAAAAGTAAATGCCATTTTAATTCTTCGAACAACACTTGTGCGCGAAAACGTTAACATTACCACCCCTCTCACCCACCCACTCCCTCCGCGCATGCAACGTACAGCCAGCCAGTCAGTGGTGTGCCTGTGCATGCAGTTACAAGTGAAACCTGCTGTGAATTCCGCTAAATAGTTATAATTATACTCTTTCTACCATTTTACTTATATTAAGTCTTAATTTGCTCAGTTAAGTAGCATCTCTTCGCCCGCTATAGTTACAAAGCTTATAAATCCGGCCCGCTACAAAATTTAGTTGGACTCCCCTGGCCTAGAGCCTCCTAGAGCGCGGCGTGGCGTTACCTGCGTAGTGTGGTGTATCATGGCGTGTATGGAGTGCTTCTCAAGCGCGCGGTGGTGGAGCGCGAGCAGAGAGTCCAGGTCGTCCTGGCGGGCGGCGGCGGTGCGCAGCGAGCGCCACGCGGCCGCCGCGCCCACGCACGACGCCTCCTGCAGCGCGCCGCACAGCCGCAGCGCCTCCGCGCGCAGACACGACACGCGCCGCATCAACCCGCTCACCTCTACAAACAACAAACTAATATTGCTAAGCATTGGATAAACTCAATCCAGGTGCAGACCATGCGAAGTAGCTTGCAAGTACAAGTACTCGTTACGGCGTTCAAACGTAAATAGCCACTCGAGTAGTGACGCGCACAACTCGCGTGCGAGTGTTCGAACGATGCGCAGTGGGCGTTGCGCGAGTAAGGTGGGAAAACGAAGCTTCACTTGCACAAAAACCAGCGCGAGTGCTACTAGGCACTTGCACTAAGCAAAACGTGTTGTAGCTTGTTGCAGACGATGCGTAGCAGGTACTTGCTACGTGTTCTTGCAAGCTACTTCGCATGGTCTGCAACGAGCTTTTGGAGCAAAATGTTGTGTTAGATGACGCGCAACACGGAATCTACATGACGCTGCAACGTTGCTCAGTGTTTTGCAACGTTCCGCGCTACATTTTATGGCACATTTACGTGACGGGGGACATGTTGCAAGCTCCCGCTCCGTCAGAGAGCGCACGTGTCCCGAGTCAGTCTCGCGCCCTGTCTTGCCGAGTGGTACTTAGAATATTATCTCTTCTTTCTCGTTGTAATAATTCCGCATCCACCACCTCTTTCGCTTTTATTTCGCTAAACTACTGCAAAGGCAATAACGGTGCGTGTGTGGGTTGAGCAGTGAAATTTATTCCAATTATACAGGGTTACTGGTAATCAGCATCCTCTTAAGGGCGGCCACAGTACATCAAAACAAACAACTTGTGTTCTACGACTTAACAACATTCGCGACAAAAAAACTGTCATACATCATGTCGCGAGTGAATGATTTTTGTAAGGCACAGCTGATATTTTTTTCGCGGATTTCGAAAAGTCGAACAACTAAAGTTGTCTAGTTTTGATGTACTGGGACCGCCCTTAAGATGATGCTGATTACCAGTAGCCCTGTATAGTATTAATTCGCTTGCTCTATCATATACCGCATCTTCGCTTAACATCAGGCAAGATGGCGGACAAGCGCAAACCTCTTTTAATAAAATAAAAAAAATTTGGTTATATTGCAACTAGAACTAAAAATTAACAAAAGATCTAGACATCTATCATTAAAATCTACGTACATGCATATGAATGTGTATATGGATACAAAAAAAAATTACGCCCGAAAAACAGTCTTCTTGGGCAGTCGGTTAGAAATCGTCGTACAGTTCTAATCTGATTGTAAATAGTGTGACTCACCGGGCATGTACCTCAGCCGCTTTTGCAGTATAGTGTGGGCGCGCCAGGCGTCGTGCAGACTGTACTCGATCCGCTTGACGCGCCAGAGCTGCGAGAAGAGCGCCCGGTAGCGCGCGGCGCAAGTCGCCGGGAACAAAGTCCCGAGAGGGCCGTCCACCCGGTACTGGAGGGCGAACACGTCCCAACCGCAGTCGTCGCGACCGTCACCTGCACATTGTAAATAATGACAACTGGAAACTACCCCATGTTATCTGGCACAAGTATAAAGAGTCAAATATCAATGTTGTGCCCACCCCAGTATCAGTTGGGAACTCAGGGCACAAAGTTCGTCTACGTTCCAACTGTGATCGGGTTGCGTTTCGTCTTTGGTTAAAATCATTAGCGCGATACGAAATCGACCAAAAGTTGTGGAGCGTTTGCGTTTCGTCAACGATTTGTCTGTATTTTTTAGCGCAATTGCCCTGCAGTAATTGAATCTGTCGACGCGTACGTCTACCTAGGACAAACAGTCGAACTAAGCAGTTCTAACTTCAAGAAGTCAATCGGCAAATCCAACTCGGCTGGGCAGCGTTCGGTAAACTTCGCAACGTCTTCTCTTCCTAAATGCCTCGGTGCCTTAAGACGAATGTCTTCAACCAGTGTGTGTTGCCAGTGATGACATACGGCAGTGAAATGTGGTCTCTCACTATGGGCCTCATAAGCAAGCTCAAGGTCGCACAACGAGCTATGGAGACGGCATAGGCTCGGGGTTTCTCTACGAGATCGAATTAGAAATGAGGAGATCCGAAGACGAACGAAAGTTACCGACATAGCCCGCCGGATTAGCAAGTTGAAGTGGCAGTGGACAGGGCACAATCACGCAAAACAGATGGCCGATGGGGCCGAAAGGTTCTCGAATGGAGACCTCATACCGGTAGGTAAGCACAGCTTAGGACGTCCACCCCACAAGATGGACAGACAACCTAAAAGAGACCGCAGGGAAACGCTGGATACAGGCCACTTCCAACCGGCCCTTTTGGAGATCGATGGGGGAGGCCTATGTCCAGCAGTGGACGTCCTATGGCTGAAATGATGACGTTGATAAAGATTGCTAGTCCAAACATGTTGAAAACAAACCTGCTTTTAATTTACAAAGTCAATAGGAAGGCAATTCGTGAAACTCACAATTGGCATACAGATTGACGTGCAATCTCGCGAGCACGTGAGGCGGCTCGAACTGTGCGTTGGTCGCACGCACAGCCGCTTCCAGCGTGCAAGTCAGATTATGCACGTATAGAGATGTGGCCGGCTTGTTCAACTCATCGCTGTAATAATAACACATCCATTAAATAACGTCGCTTTCGGAACTTGGCAGCAGAGCAGTCGCAATAGGGTTGTTAGTGTTTTATATATTAAAAACTAGCTGCGTCCCGCGGTTTCACCCGCGTAGTGATGAAAAATGGTGATGATAATGATAAAAGGTATATATATCGATATATTTAACTACATTTATTTATAACTAGCTGATTGACAGACATACAAGAATCCCATAGGCACTGATTTTTCCCGAATTTTCCAATTATATGGGCAACTTTTTAAAATTTTCTTTCCTTTAAAACTAATTCGTAATATTAAAAAAAATATAAATTATTATAACACCGGCTTGCACTCACGATTGTTTTTATCGGTCGAGACGATCGACCGGTTTCGGAGCCATTAGAGCCCCTTCCTCAGGGAATACGAGCGATTCTGGAGGCAAAAATCGCAGCGCAGGCTGGTGCTAGGGCAGCAAGAGCGGCCGCACACTCTGCGCGTGCGCGCACCACCGCCGCGGCCTTGGCATCGCCAGTACGCGACCTTCCAACGCGCACTTAGCCGTTATAATTTTTTCTTTTATCATTTAGTAGTAGATTGTAGTTACCGTAGCAGCGTCATGAGGTGGTGCACGAAGTCTCCCTGCGCGAGGAGCAGGTAGCGCCGGTGCGCGGCGAGGTGGTCCAGGAGGTGATGGTGGTCGGTGAGCGCAGCTAGCAGCCGCCGGGAGGCCGCCGCGTGAGCGCTCGCCACGGACCCAGGCAGGCCGGTGGCCTCCCACCACGCCGGGCCAGAGGACTCCGACCCACCTCCTGAAACTGTACCAATACATTTTATTTATATTACACGGGAATTACTCACGTTAGATTAAGCCGGTCACTCCAACTATAGTTTCAACCGCATTAGACAGTCTTTTTCAAGGTGAATGTACCAATACATTTATACTTGTTAGCTCGTAGTGACCAGCGGAATTCAGTTTATGCACATTGTTCTTGTCACTTGTTGGTCACCTTTTTCAACTAACTTTAAAAATGTTCTGATATTATAATATTAACAATAGTAGACAAAATATATTTTGTAGACAAAGGGCACGGACCCGGGAGTCCATGAACAATAAAAAAGAGTCTTATGGAGTAGCAAAACAAACAATAAAAAAACTGAATTCAACTGGTTTTTTTTTTTTTGTACCTCGGACTAGGCTAAGGTTTTTATTTTTTTATGTTAGGTTAATTTTGACCAATTTTAATCATTCGTTTTGATTGCATACGCTATATCTCAAGGGTAGTCCCTACATCTAAGGGTAGAAAATTACGGCATTAATCCCGTTTATTGAACTTTCCGTGAAGTTTGATGGGTTTTTTTTTGTAAATGTATTTAGTGTAATGTGTATGTTACCGGCGCTCGCTGCGAGCAGGTCCCGCAGGTGATGGTGGTGGTCGGAGGGGCCGGTGTCGTCCCCGCACGCCTCGCGCATGAACACCACGCTCTTGCCGGTTGCCAGTATCTGAGCTGCTTGCTCGCGGGACATGAACGATGGCACCATCCATTCCCTGCCGAAATACAAACACATCACCACTAACTACGGCAATCCAATGACTACTTTTGAGGTGGTTCGTTTCACAAATGGCGGGGAATTCAAATTTCTAAAAGTTTTCTTGTCCTTGTAGCTAGGCCGACTAATTATTGTAAACTATCATGATGTTTGTCTGTTCTGTTTCATACAAATGATTGCCTATTGGATAACCGCCCCACCGTCGTTGAGGACGGAACTGATCAGGTGTATGTAGGCAACACTTAGGCGCTCGTAATTATCATGTTGGATAAAATACATACAATTGCTTTTACATTTATATACAAAAATTTACAAGTGAGCGCTTTGTTGCGATTGGCATGCATCGAGAATTCGAGATGCAATAACTATAGAGTCACAAACGTGCAAAAAAAATGTCCGAACCAATACTCTGCGCACTCTACGCATTGCGCCGACTTTTTAGTTAGTTGTAAGGCAACCGCGATACAACTACAACGCTGCCCAATGCTAGTGCTGTGATGATTTAGCATACTAGCGACGTTGAACTATGCAAGTAACATAACATCTAAATTGGAGTAAATGTGGCATTGTGAATTATATAATGGATGTCTCGGACATTTTTTTACTGATTTCACTTAGAGATTTTGACTCTATAGGTACCTAATGTTGGCATGTCATACAATGTCCCATTAATTATCTTAAGAACACAGTCATCGCAAAAAAAGTCATGTAAATGTAGGTGTTAAAACTTTTCTGTGCACTAACCTGACTCTGTACTTATCGTGCCACATTATGTCGATGGGCACACCACTCCGACTCTCGATGAAGAACTCGTTGAACTGATCATCAATTTCCCCTGGATGAATAAATTACTGTAAAGAACATAACAAATGGTGCGACTGTGCGTGCGTTTGAAACAAATTTGAACTTCGGTCTACGGTGGAGCACGCTGGCCTAGAAGAAACCGATTCACTCGCGACTTGAAGGCACCCAGATTTACAAGATGTCTCGCTGTGCATATAAAGGGGGAGTAACTGACCATCTTAAGCGAGTAGGTACACAGGTGTTTGATTTGTTAAAAATAACAGGGTTACTGGAAAATATAATAAAATGTAATACCGATACTGATCGGCCAATAAAGTTTTGAGATATAAGCATTCAAAGTTTTTGGTTAGATTAACAAGTAATCAGTGGGCGAAGTACGAATATTCGCTACGTAAAATACGTATCGAATTATATAAAAAAATTAAAATTGAAATTCGTATGGAATTCGTTACGAATTTTACGTACCGAAAATTCGTACTTCGCCCACTGTTGTTTGTATGGTGTACCCACCCTCAAGTGACGTCATTTGTAAAAAACAAGAACCATCAAAATCAATTCATAATCGCGTAACAAAGATTGGGGGGGGGGAGCTTAGGGGCGTGGGTTCGATTGCCACCTAGGACAAACATTTATGGGATAAACATTTGTGTTTGTTCTATATGTGGTTGTAAATATCTATTTAAGCATGTATTTAAAAACTATATATTATGTATGTATATCAGTCTCTGTTAGCTATATCACAAGCTTTGCTTAGTTTGGGGTCAGTTGACCGTGTGTGCAAAAGTGTCCCGAATATTAAACCCATTAATTTTTTTTTTATTATTAATTATACCTGGCGGAGTATATTAATATACCATGAGCGTTACAGGTTGCATTTTTTTTTTTTGTTAACATTTTCATGACCGTGGATTCAATGTCCTTTAGTCGTAAAATTAAACAGTTTATACATTGTATTAATAGCGTCAAACAAGTCATAGTTACAGCCAGAGTCAAGCTAAGTAAGTCATGGTCAAGTCAAACTCATGCCCCTGTAAGGTGGTGAAAACTTGAAAAGAGTTTTGGAAACAACACGAAAAGACACGTTTCACCTCGTTATATCACTTGCCCACACTCGAGTACGTTTACGAGCACATAATGAATAATAATTCACCATTCAGTACAAATTAACACTCTAAAATACACAAGTTTAGGAAAATAATCAAACGAGCCGACATGATTTTTTTCACGTTGGCGCCAAAACCCCTTAGCGGTAATATCTGTGGTGTTAACGAAAAAGGAGATAAGTACAAAAAAAAAAAAAAAAAAAAATTTTGCACCTATTGTTTTCAAAACATTAATATGTGTCACGGCAATAAGGAGATGATTCAATAAATTGTATTATAATTTTTCACACCCCTACGTACATAACAGGACTAGTCATAACATCAGGAAAAAGGAGAAGTACATACACTTGAACTTGAATAGTTCAAGTGTATGTACTTATCTCCTTTTTCCTTGACACCACAGATATTATGTTTGGTGTTACCGTGCATGAGCCAGCGAGTGAGCATGAGCAGCAGCGGGTAGGTGAGCGCGGTGAGCAGCCGCCGCGCCAGCGTCGCCACGCGCTCGTCGCCGTGACGCACGAACCGGTGCACGCACGACGCCAGCTCGCCACCTGACAACACACCATACCCAACCACTTCTTACACATTCTACGTAAACAACTTAAGACGAAATATACTTCAAATTTGACGATTCGTCCTAAAGAATATTCAAAAGTAGATCTTTAAAATCGATTAATTGACATTATTTCATTATGTGTATTATATAATATGTTCTTGAAATATTTTAATCGGATGTGTTCACCGATACACGATCAAAGAAATTTGGCTCGATAGAAAAAAATCGTAAACTTTGCTAAAAAAACACCCGTTTTTACGTTCCCATCCATGGAATCAACTTCATTCAGATTCTATAAAAGATATTATTATTGAAAAAAATGTGTGTAATCCTAATAATCATTCAAATACTTTAGTGATCGCAGTTTTTTGTAAAAGCGTAAGATTAAAAAAAAAAAAAAAAGCGCGCACGCTGAGTATGCAAGCATTACCGTCAAACAAGTGTACGTTCTCTACCATTATGCCTTAAATTATTTTTAAAAAAAATAACCCAACTGCATTGTATGCATAGTAGGTAAGTAACTGAAAAATAACAGCGGCGCGCTGCGTACCTATCTATACCTACATATAATACTCGTAGTATATACAGAGCTCTTTCATACCGCTTTATATCGTAAACTACTGAGTATTTCATAGTGGTGTCATATTTTTTAAATCTGCTGAGTGAGCTCTATTATAATGATGGTAATATGGACCTATTTAGCAAAGTTTACTTACTACTTTTCCCTTTAATTTTTTTTGCGGACGCCATCTTGAGTTCTTGTACCCTGTGTCACTCAAATCTCACCTCACATGTCGAAAGGCACCATCATACATATTGAAATATTTTTATTTATTACAGGCTTGCGTTGGCCGCCAACTCGCCTGAACATAACCCTCCTTCTTGCGCAGTCGGGTAAAAATGCCTTAAAATGTTCTTTATTCCTATGTCCATAAAGTTTGATGTCTTTTTTTATTAGAGCTATGGAATGAAATGCCTCTCTACATTGCGACTGCTGCTCTTTACAAGACCTATAAGTGATCGTTTTTCTTATGCCTCAGCACCGGATCGCCTCACAATAAGATAGGCTAGAAAGGGTAAATAAATTAAGAAACTTATTAATTTGATGATAGACGAGCATCGTAGGCTAATATGCCTATTTCACAGTATCGAAAACATTTGTTGATTTCAATATGACCACATCCTAAGGCGACGTGTTCCAACTGTGAACGACTCTGTTGCCAAGGATGTGGTGTGCAGTGTTGGTCTTTGATGGTTCAGATTATAGTAGAACTTTGTGCAGTCTGTCTGCTTTATCATTTAGAGTAGATGTTATGTAAATCAGGAAGGATGTAGAACCCATTTATGATTTTAAATTATAAATCAGGTCATTGCGCCTTCTAGATTCCAGAGTAGTGAGCCGCAGAGCTTGAATGTGACATTTTTGATAATCAAATTTGATTATCAAAAATGCTTTTTTTAATGAAGTCTTAAAGTTATATGATTATTTACGGGATATTTACCGTGGTAAGGTTGTGGAATGAGCTCCCGATATTTCGGCGCAGTTACATGCACCATGTTCACGGGAAGACTGAAGAATGCGTATATTCGAGCGGTATAGTCATAGCATGTCAAGTAAACGCGACGTAGCAAATTGAGTATTACCTTTTTTATGATGTGCAGCATGGGCTATGTTAGCTAGCCAGGTGAGTCTGTGCAGGGGTTCTTGCGCCCACACGCACACGCGTCTCAGCGTGCCGCCGCCGCCGTCACTTTCACAAGCCTGAACATAGTTCTATTTGAAGGCCCAGAATATGGCGCGCCGCTATATCACTCGCGCATTTGATGTTTTTTAGTATATAAAATTACTGTCGACTTTAGAAAAATGTACTCCGATATTTTTGCGAGAGTAATAATCTCAAAATAAACAAATTTTTGTTTCAATACTTTTTATTATGACCACAAAAATGGGATAAACAGTTTTTCCCATATATTCGGGTCATTGTAATTTTTTTTTTAATTATAAACTTCGTGAAATGACCGTAGCACAATTTTCTAAAGTAGACAGTCATTTTATATCTTAAAAAACATCAAATCCGCGAGCGAGATCGCTGCACCCGGTATTCTGGCCTTTTTAAAGACACGATGCTTTGCTTTAATTACAAAATATGTAATAGCACACCTGGAGTTGGTTTTCAAACTAAAATCTGTGCTGAAAGTGGATATATACGGATTTGAATTGTATTTACAGATAATATTAGTAAGAAATAATAGGCTTCCGTTTGACCACCATCTCGCCTGATGTTAATCGACGATGCGGTCTATGTTGGAGTCTTACCTGTGACTGTAACAACGCAACACTTCGGTAATATTCGGTAAGCTCGTCTCTTATCGAGGCGACAAGACCTTCCCCCATCAAACCTGGAAGAGAAGCGCTATATGATTCAAATGCAGTGTATCGGGTTTTATATCACATCTGTGAAGTTTCCAACAGAGCATGAAATGTTCACATCGGACAAACGTTCACGTCAGCGGTAGCTGTGGTAACAAAGCATTCATTAGGGGAGTGATTGGTTCCATGTAGGCAACAGTAACTGCTTAGCAAAACTTTGAATATAAGTATAATTGGCATGTAGTAACAAAAAATCTGATTTAAAATAAGAATTAGGTTGGAAAATTTCTAAAAACTGTCTTTACTTTTATTGTAAAAGCAAAATTTTGATTTGGATATCACCAAAATACAGAATTATGAAGAAAAAATACCATGTATAAGATTGTAACGTAATCCGAAAACGCAGTGTTGTAAGTACGATATCGAAATTAATAAAATAAAATGCTGTTAAATACTAACTTGCTGCAGAGATAACAAGTTTTTTGGAAATATCGGATGCATAAGGACATTGTAGAACAATAAAAGAGGTTAAAAAAATCATTATGTTCATTACTTCCATTTAAAAAGTTTTTTTTTTCTTTTTTCCCATTGGTACACTTGGTCTTGGTCACTTGACCAAGATTTGAAGTGTTCATGTCTAATTGCTGTTGCTGCATGCAATTTAACAATGACTGTGCCATACTAACCCTGAGGCATGAGTCCAGATGAGGGGTCAATGAACTCCTTGAGGCGATCGTGCAGGAAACCGAGGTGGGCTATCCTCGAGTAAAGTGCCTGCATGGGCCGCGAAGCGCCACCTGCCCCCCGCGAACGCACCCCCGTCGCTGCCAGCACTGCATCGCGTACGCATGAGCGCTCGCTTGGACTTTCTGTACAATAGATAAATAATGTCATAGCTCCTCACTATATTTCTTTTTGTTGGACATGCCACCGACAACTGCCATTGCCACACAAGTGACAGACAGGGTCTTTTAATATCGGATATACGAAGTTTCATTGTTTAATGGATTGATGAAGTATACATACAGAATTATAATAGTAAAGTATTGTATTTTTTTAAATATAAATAATAGCCTTGCGTTTGACCACCATCTCGCCTGATGATAAGCGATGATGCGGTCTACGTTGGAGCTGGCTTGCCTAAAAGAAATCGATTCACTCGTAATTTTTTTTTTTTTTTTTTTTTTTTTACAATGCAACTCCACGGACTCCAGGGTCCGTGACTTTTATTATACTTGACTACAATTTTGTTAACTTAAACGAATTTACTTAGTTATTCACAGTACAGTCGTAATTTGAAGACACCCAGAATGTAACCATCGGGGAACACCCATTCGGGCTGCGCATTCCATAGACTAGCAGTTTGCACAATAAATGTGGAATCAAAGCGCTTCGTACGGGTTTTCGGAATATCAACCAAAAAGCGGTGACTATTTTTCGTGCCCGCTCTGGCAGGCCAATAAAAAAATGGGCAGGAGGGAATTAGATTGTGCAGATCCAATGCACACTCTCGGAAATGTATCTGATAACAAAGTATTGTGGAGTAGACTGCCAATCGAAGCAAGCTTGGGTGCGAGGGCCGGGAGGTTAGGCGCAGAATGATGTAGTACAATATCTGATACCAACTGACAGATTACAGATTATATGCAGCCCCTGTGGCAGCCCCTTTTAATCAGTTGATGCATATTTTACTACTTTAGTATTTTAGTGACGATGCATATTTGCGTGCTATTAATACAATATTTTAAAAACTAAAATCCTCGATCTCGTTTTGATGTGTCGTAGAGTGACTGCAACCTAAATATTAAATAGCTTGATACTCAAGATTTGACATTGATTGAAAAGAATTCGTCTAGTGAACTCCTCCTTGCCAGAGGTAATTCGGAGCAAAAAACTTAAATAAAAGTTTAAAATCATTTTAAACAATAACCTAGGCTTATGTCATTTAAATCTAGGCAACTATAATAGAAATCTTCACTCACCATTTGATTGTAATATAATAGCCATGTTACTGTTGTTGGATGGGAGGCTCTGGTTAGAGCTCCTTTGCTTTTCCCAACTATTTGACCCCATTGTACTTTTACTTGTACTCGAGGTAGCACCTGATATGCCAATTCCTGATTTCTGTAACAACAACATTAATTGATGTTTATAAAACAAACAAATCGAAAAAAGCTCATAGCATCTGAAAGCTCATCCACAGATCATAGATCTGTGGAAATTGCATACAGTACTTTAGTTTTATAAGATCTTTTTTGTCTCACATCTACTGTGTGTGGAATAAGCTCCCATCCTGCGGCATTTCTGAGTAACTGCAGCTTGCGGTTCTTCAAAAGGACTGTTAATAGTCTCTAACGGTCGGCAACATATCAGCTGATGCCTGTGTGTTGTTACAGGTATCTATAAGCGACAGTGAACGCTTTTCATCAGGTGGACCACTTCATTGTTTGTCACCAATGGCCTTAAAAAAATGCTAGTCAGGTGTACTCATGATCATTTGATGACTTTGGCAAAGTATGAGAATATATTTACACTGATCAATGAATAAAAATGTACATATGCTCCAGTAGAATTATTTTCAGAGGGGTGCATCTATTCATTGGCATAGCTATAAGTCTGTTGCATCTGGTCAAAATGCGCCACGCTTTTTATAACTAGTCTGTAAATTTAGTATATAATCTGTGGTTGTTCACACACACACACTCACTTCCTCTTAGTTCTCGCAGCGGCATTAGATAGGACATAAAAAATGGAGTTTTTTTTTAGTGGCTTGGAGAACGAACTATTTGTATTAACAAATTTAAGCTGACATAACACTTCTAGAAGTAAAGCTGAACAAGTTGATATCAAATTTTCGATGAAGATACCGCACCCTCTTGAAGCCCTAAAAGTCCATTATATGATTTCACTTTTTCTATTTAAGTAAATTCAATAATAGGCTTGCGTTTGACCGCCAAATCGTCTGATGTTAAGGCGCCGTGACTAGCTGACTTTTAGCTTCATCATCATCACCACCACGGCGCACGCCTAGTGTAGAATAGATTTGGGTTTCATGGGTGAAGTGATTAAATCATTTCTTAACAGAAACCATCGCACTAGCCGCCACCGGCTGAAGGCTCATCCACACATCATAGATCAGTGGAAATCGCACACTGTGCAATTCACACGATCCTTCTTGCCTCATACCTGCAAAATGGGGATTGAGCTACCTTCTACAGTGTTTCTGAGAAGCTACAACATAAGGTTCTTCAAAATGCGAGTTAATCGAGTCCTAAAGGGTCGGCAACGTATTTGTGATGCCTCTGGTGTTACAAGTATCCATAGGCGACAGTGACTGCTTACCATCAGGCAGCCCGTCACTTGTTTGCCACCTATGGCATAAAAAAAACATTCCTAGTTGAAGCATCAACCCTGTTATTCCGAAATTGTTGACTATTTTTCTACAGCTTTATAGACATTGAGGTCAATACTTACAGAAGTAGCAAGATACGGAACTGGAAACAGCTGCTGTGTACTTTCTGATTGGTGCGGAGTCTCCGAGAGAGCCAGCAGCAAACTTAGCACCGATACTCTCTGTTTCAGAATAAACTAAAAACAAACTTTGCTTTAGTTACTAAGCACCTTAAAGAAGTACATTTAGCAAATATTATATATACTTACAGAATTTTTCAGTTTAGAATAGCATTCATTAAATTTTTCAGCATCTTTTGCAGACTGGTTTGCCAGACGCGTTTGGATCTTTTGACACAATATTTTTTCATCTGGGACAGCGGTGGCTTTATCTCCCATGGAAGACAAATATGATATGGCCAGTTCGTAAGCACCATCTGTGTAAAATACACCTTGGTTATATTATTTGATCTTAGAATGGAAGTCAGTCTAGTTATTGTACATTACCCATTTACACACCTTTTGTGTACTTAGACAGTAAACCTTTGAAATAATCATGTATGCTATTCATGGCGAATGACTAAAACGATTCACAAAAGATAATAATAAATTATAAACAGTTTCACAAAATGCTGAAAATTGATTTGAGTTTGAGTGACAGTTGTAATGTAAAGAGCAAAAAGTAATGCATGTTTTTGAAATAAGAATGAATACTCGCCTGGGTCAGCTGACAAAGTTGAACATAATTTGCGTAGATGTACTGCAGCTGCACTGGAAGGCTGCTCCATTTTAGAGAAAATCTCTCATTTATTTGTATCAGATAATGGTAATTAGTGTACAGCCGTTTGGCAAGATCAGATATTTACTTTCTTTCGGAGATAAACCGCATATCCTGCTTGCCCTACACCGAATTTAACTATAGAGACAGTAACTTTAGATTAGAAATTTGTATTTCATTACATTATTGTTTCAAACTGACATATCTGTTAGAACTATAAAATAAGTTTAATTTACAAGCATAACTTAAAACTTTAGCAAATCAACGAACGGCCGGCCGACCAACCCATTTGTATTTTGTTTGTTGACGTTGACTTGACGCAAAGAACTTGACGTAATGGTATGGTTGGCATTGACAACACAAACTATCTGACATTGATGTCTTGAACAGTTAATCAGTCCCGTGGGTCCCTAGAGGCAGAAATCCAGTCAGAATCAGAATCAGAATAAATTTATTGCAATATCTGTGTACAAAAGATGTTCTTATTAACTAGAGTATCAACAGATTACCCATTTCGGGCGTGCAATTTTTATGTTTAAAACTAAATAATAATTAGGTACACATAAAGCGTTTACACTACACATTACTCATAAAACTAAATATTAATTATAAATAAAAGTAAGTATTTACAATGACGCTTGGCTTAATTAGTTATATTCAATTCAATAAATATTTAATTATCATCGAAGTATTCTTTGAGACTATAATACGTTTTTACTATTAGCCAAGTTTTTAGTTTTTTTTTAAACTGTGTTATATCTAATGACTTTAATTCTGTAGGCAAATGATTAAAAATTTTAATGGCAGTGTGGAAGGAACTATTGTAGAACATGGAATTGTTTACTTGACGTATGTATATGTTGTACTTTTGTTTACAACGCAATATGTCTGCACGACTTGAGTTAATATTATAGAAGTAAGTTCCATTATTCTTTATAAATAAACATAATTCTAATATATAAATTCCTGTAATGGTGAGGAAGCTATTTTCTTTAAATACATTTCTTAAAGTATCAGTACTTTGTAGATTATAAATAATACGGAGGCATTTCTTCTGTAAAAGAAAAGTTGATTTTACTTCAACTGAGTTCCCCCAAAATATTATGCCATAACTCAAGTGAGGATATACATTGCCATAGTAGGCGTTCGTAGCAATAGCTTTTGAAGTAGCATCTTTAATTATTGATAGAGCATAGCAATACTGAGACAGTTTGATATTAATTTTATGTATATGTTGTTTCCAGTTTAAGTTAGTGTCTAAAATTACCCCCAAAAAATGTGTTTCTTTGACTAAATCGACTTTATTACCTTTATTTTCAATATTTAGCTGCAGAGATTTTTGTTTGTAGTTTTTAAAGTGCATTAATTTAGTTTTATCTATATTTACCTTTAAGTTTATATTTTCCAGCCAATTTACAATATTTTTTAGGGTAATGTTTATTTCTAATTCAAATTCTTTTTCGGATTGAGCATTTTGTGGAATGTATACTGTCGCATCGTCAGCAAACATAATACTTAGATGCTTTGTAACTAAGGGTAATTCATTTATGTATATTAGGAATAGAAGTGGTCCTAATATGCTACCTTGTGGCACTCCTAACAATATATTTATAAATTTTGATATGACTTGGTGAACTGTTTTTGTGTCGTTATCGTAAGTTTTTAAAGATACGGCTTGGGTTCGGTTTTTCAGATATGATTCAATCAGTTTAAGAGCTTGGCCTCTAATGCCAACATGTTCTAGTTTGTTAAGTAACGTTTGGTGTACCACACAATCAAAAGCTTTAGACAAATCTAAAAATAATGCCACCCCTGGTTTTTTTATATTTAAGTCATCCCAGACCTGCTTGAGCATTTTAAATATTGCTAGAGATGTGTTTTTGCCTTTTTGAAAACCGAACTGATTTTTATTGAGGATATTATTTTTGTTAAGAAACGAGTACAATCTATTGTATATTGCTCTTTCAAATATTTTAGAAAAACATGGCAGGAGTGCTATAGGTCTATAATTATTTATATCATTTTTGTGTCCTTTTTTATATATAGGTATTATTAAAGCCCGTTTTAGTTCATCGGGAAAGCATCCAGTAGAGAGAGAAAGGTTGATAATGTGGACGAGAGGATCGACAATAAAGTCAATGCAGCTTTTAATTAATTGCATTGAAATATTATCATGTCCAGCAGACTTCTTACTTTTAAGTTTTTTAACAATATTTATAATTTCTATTCTGTCTACTGGAGACAAAAAGATTGTTTTGGGATTTGATTGAGTTAGGTTTTTATTACTATATTTATTTATAGGAGCGTTAGAGTTTGAAACTTGATTTATATTAATAAAGTGGTGGTTTATTTTTTCAGATATCAGCAATTGATTGGTAACATGTTCATTATCTATTTTTAAATAATCTATACTAGTATGTATGTTGTTGACAGGACACGTATATTGTTTTATAATACCCCAAGTAGCTTTTGTTTGATTCGTACTTCTCTTGTGAACATCAAATAGCAAACCAACATGTACTGGGATGCCAGGTCGCAAATGAGATTTTCCATTTATTTAAGTGTTCATCATCATCATAATCAGCCTTTTAACAGTCCACTGCTGGACTTTTAACCTACCCCCGAAAGGCTGATTGGGCCATATCCACCACGCTGGCCAAGTGCGGATTGGTGGATTCACATACGCCATTGAATTCCTTCTCCGTACGTATGCCGGTTTCCTCACGATGTATTCCTTCACCGAAAAGCCAGTGGTATGAAAATCCGTACATAAGCTCCAAAGAGCTCATTGGTACGAGTCCGGAGTTTGAACGCTTTCAAGGTCTAGCGGTCTCCCAAATGCGCTACCACGGCTTTAATCTATACTAATATTATGAAGAGGAAAGATTTGACTGTTTGTTTGTTTTTAGATTGCATTGAATAGACTCCGAAACTGCTGAACCGATTTGAAAAATTATTTCACTGTTAGGAAGCTACACAATCCCCGGGTGACATAGGCTATAATCTATACCCGTGCGAAGCTGAGGCGGACCGCTAGTTTATTTATAAAAATAAGGTAATAATGGCGTAAGTATTTTATGCGATATTAATCATATGATCCTTTCACAACTTAATGTTTTTTAAACACCTACACTTACTATTTATTCATATTATGTAGATGGAACACGATGTTATGCCATTAATGACTACCTGTTTATTTTAAAAGTTTTGAACATATACGGGGTAAAAGATAGATAGGGAAATAGATGGCAAGATAGATTCATATTTTTTTATTCGAGTTTTTGGCAAATAACTATTGCTGGTTAATCCTACTTTTCCATTATTTATTTATTTTTCAAATAACTTGAAAAATAGTGAATAATTTTTTTTTAATATTTTTTATGGGGTTTTCATTGCATAATCTCCAAATGGTTTTCGAATTATTGACTCTTTGCAAAAATGAAATATTGTCCATTGGTATGATTGTATGGAAAAACCCTATTGTCCGCTAGAACATTTGTCTTTCAATATTAAAAATTTTTGTTCTTTGGACTCCGACCAACGGAACCCTCAGAGAGCGAGCCCTACTCGTGTGCTACTCGTACTTATCCGTTTTTTTTTTCATTTTTCGTCCGTTGCTTAGTAAGCTAAAGCTATTAAGACCATACTACCTCATCTTCTGTATTTTACAGCTGTCGTTGGCTGTCGTGGTACAACCTAGAATGTTGTAGTACAATACAACCCTGTAAAGTAGTCTTCTTTTGGAGTTTTGGAATCGACATGAATATATTATACACAGAAAACATAGCCAACAGACGTGTGGATTTGGATTTTGGTTGACCTCAACCAAAACATAAGGCCCCGCTCTTTGATCAACGGGAGAGAGAAAGAGAAGGAAATATTATGTTATTCTCACTCTTTCTCTCCCGTTGATTATATATTGTAAAAGGGCTTTTTGACTGCTGGGCAAGGAACATTATTATTTATTAAGTGCTCGTAAACGTGCTCGAGTGTGGGAAGTGATATAACGAGGTGAAACATGTGTTTTCGTGTTGTTTCCAAAACTCCATAGGAGCCTAATGTAAATCTCCACCACTTTACAGCGGCATAAGTTTGACTTGACCGTGACTTACTTTGCTTGACTGTGACTTGTTTGACGCTTTTAATACTACTAAAGGACATTGAATCCACGGTCATGAACATTTTAACAAAAAAAAAACACAATTTCACGTTTCATACCATTTTCGGTTTTTGGCGCCAACGTGGAAAAGAACATGTCGGCTCGTTGGATTATTTTCCTAAACTAGTGTATTTTCGAGTGTTAATGTGTTTTAGGTGGTGAATTATTATTCATTAAGTGCTCGTAAACGTGCTCGAGTGTGGGAAAGTGATATAACGAGGTGAAACGTGTCTTTTCGTGTTGTTTCCAAAACTCCATAGGAGCCTCTTGTAAAGTTCCCACCACTTTACAGAGGCATGAGTTTGACTTGACCGTGACTTACTTAGCTTGACTCTGACTGGGACTATGACTTGTTTAACGTACAAAACAGAAAACAGAACAACACACAAAACAAAACAAAACAGAAGAATAGGCGGTATGGCCTTAAAGGCTTTAGCCTGCCCGATGGGCGAATTATAACAAAAAAAAAAAAAAAACATACCATTTTCACACGTTTTCGTTTGTTTATTTTGCTTTGCACACTAACTTGCAGATTTGCAGAGCGAAAAATATTTCCATGGGATTCTAAGGTTTGTGGATATTTAAGTAAATTCCACAATGAATCCTAAAAGCCCCGAAGCTAGAAACAGAGATGAAAAACCATTTAAAGGCATGATGATAGCGGAGGCCGCAATTCTGGATAGTCTTAGCAGTAGAAGTCCATGCCCACGCTGCAGTAAATCACGGATGTATTTCTGCTACACCTGCTTTGTTCCAGTTTCTAATCTTGAAGGACAAATACCTACATGTAGGGTAAGGTTATTTTCATAATAAGAGAACCTAGCTCAACAGTTGAGTAGCTTATTCTACTAGTGTTTAGACTTTGTGGGACAAAATACTCACTTTCTGTTTAGTTTGATCTTGCATATGGTCTCCTTAGTCTGCCATTTATTATCAGTTGATTTGTGTGTTCTATCTAACCTACCTGTCATATTGTTTCTAGCTGCCTGTGAAGGTCGACATAGTTAAACATAAACGTGAAATAGACGGAAAGAGTACAGCAGCTCATGCAGCTGTTCTAGCTTCTCAAGATGTCAATGTATACACATATCCTAATATCCCAGAATATGCACTAGATGGTAGAACTGTCTTACTATATCCAGGTGCTGAAGCAAAGACGGTTCCAGAACTATTTGCAGAAAAACAGATTACACCTAGCTATTCTGAACTTCTCCTAGCCCAATTACCATCTGGTTACAATGTTGGTACACTTATGACTAAAGTTCTTGGTAATAGTAAAGAAAATAAAATATACCATGTAGAAAATCTTCCTATTGATCGAGTGGTACTCATAGACAGTACATGGAATCAAAGTCGTGGTATCTATTGTGATGAGAGATTGCAGAAAATACCTACGATTGTCCTACAAAATAGGCCATCACAGTTCTGGAGGCATCAAAAAGGTAGCCCAAGATGGTATCTCTCAACAGTAGAAGCATTACATCAACTCATGTTAGAGTTGCATCTATGTGCCTGGGGATGCAGTGAATCCTACAATACAGACCTCACTAAAGATTATTTAGTACATGACATGACAGAATTAAATCATTCCCACTGCAAGCCATACACTGGCGAATACGACAATTTGTTGTATTTTTTCAAATACATGTATGAGAAACTGCATACATTATACAAACATGAAGACTTACTAGCATACAAGAGACCTATGACTTAGATTTATATTTAGTATGACTCATGGTACAAGCTTAAATAAAGCATAAAATAAAAATTTTGTATCAAACTCATTTTATTTCCGAGTGTATTTTATTAAAAAAATAACACAAAATGTAGAGGCTCTCGCAAGACAGTTGGGTCAGGAGTACAAAAGGCAGTGAACTTTGACAAGGCATGCTTGTCAGGAGGTTCCTCACTCTACAGCTCCAAACAAGGTGGTTTGGGCCCTGCCTTGCTGCCAGCAGCACACTAGGTTTAAGTTATCTTATAATACTCTACATTTATAGATATTGTAGAAAAACTTAAATTTAAGATGATAAATGAACACTGACAAAATATTATATTCATACATAATTATAACATATTCAAATAAACTTATAGCATAAGCATTACCAGTAGTTTTTACAATAACATTCACTACAATAGTAAGTAGATAGATAATTTACAAAAACTACTAAATGTAGTAGTTTCTTTTTAATAATAAAACACAAAACCAAACAAACAAAGTATATACAGCTTTCTTTCTTGACTTGAAAATACTTGTATCATCAACTTATTTTGTCTTATTATTTTATTGATAATCTTTATATACTTACATACTTTTGTTATATTGCCGTTAACCTTAGTACATTATGCACTTTCTTAAAGTTGGGTCTACTGCGACCTTATTGTTAGAATTTGACTTATTCTTCCACATTTTTCTGATAAAATGTAGACGTGTTCTGTTTGGCCAAACAAAAACATGTTAAAATGTTATCCGACTGGGCTGGATAACATACCCGCCTTTGCCTGCTGAGGGAAGGGTATGTTTGTTTCAAAATCACACAAGTCAGTCTCTCTGAATTAATAGGCATGATGACTAATATTTTTTTTTTTTTTAATATAAATTAGTCCAAAAATTTATAAGTATTTTAATTTCATGCTAGACAGAGAGCACACTATACTTAGTTATGACGTCACGTCTCAGGCACGCCATACAAATGCTTTACCAACACACGAATTGCGAGAAAGGGACAGAGTATAGTACTAACCACCCAACCCTAAAACTTTAAACGCTCATATCTTAGATATTTATCAGCCAATTTAATATATTTTTTCAGTATGTGTAATGTATTTCGTTATATTCATCGCTAAGCCTGGTATTTGTAATAAATTGAACATTAGGACACATGCCTATAGTTATGCTATGCTTGTAGCTGAATGCAAAGTGATAAAATATTGCTGGCTTTTTTGTTTATAAAGTCGCAGACCTTAATGTTATGTTAGATTTTTGGCAAATGAAAACTACTTGCACATTCAACATTTATCAAACAACTGTGGGATGATATTAAATAATGTTTTAGTATGTTTTCTTTACTATGTCATTTAAAACAGTTAAGTTTTATTTTTTCAATTTAAACATAATACATTTCATAAAGATTTACATGAATTGAATCTTGTTCCATCTCAACATGGAAATAAGTTTAAGATACCATTAATGAAAAAGCAAACAAAACATATATGAACAAAAGCATTCTTCAATGTCACCCTCTGTAATTTTACATAAAATCAAAACGATTGTAGGTGCAAAACTGAGCAAAAATCAGTTCTTCTTAAGGCCTTGAAATTAGGTAATTTTCTTTAAAAAAAAATGTGATTTATTAGCAATAATTTTAGCTAGTATATTTGTATGAAGCTATGTAGCTACTAATTTATTACGTAAGATACCTTTTGCATCTGCTCCTCCTTCCTATGAAATAATTATAGAAAAAGGCTTGGTTTTCACACATCTTGTTTACATTACACGGGAATTCCTCGCATATGATTTTTATAGTCGGAACAACCGGCTCAATCATACACGAGTAATTCGCATTTAATATACACAAAAATAATTATAGGTAAAATTGTAATTCATTTTTAGGCAATAAATGAACGACCGTTAAGAAAACAGCCATTTTCTCGAGTCCATTAGTGCTAGGCTAGTGATGATGATGATGGTGGATTAGGGCCCATCCTCTCTCTGAGAGAAAGCCTGCATCCCAGCAGTGGGAACATGATAGGCTGAAATGATGATGATGATGAAGTTTCTATTTTTCTACAATAGTTTTTTTTTTAAATTCCATCTCTAGCATGGTGGGTCCACAGGAGAAAAAATCCCCATAGCCACACCAGTAGGTCATAGCAGTGGGTTCACGGGGAAACCCCCCTACATTTATACAATTTATAATAATTTTAAATACACAATTAACAATACAGGACATAAACTTAGTTGATTGAATCAGGCGTTACTTTGCAGAAGTCGATCTTCAAAACTGTTTTTCTGATGAATCTCTGTGTAAAATAATTTATCCCAAAGTCCTTATTATACTTATAGCGACGTGGAAGTTGAAATTCACTAGAGATTGTCAGAAAAACTGTTGAGAATATAAACTTATTTAAACAAATAATATACGAAATATATATAATTATATGGGATTTGTTAACCAGTACTGTATAACAAATACAGTCTGTCAACTGATTCATAGTCACAATACATTATTTTATACATTATGTCACAAAAAGACATTTCCTATATTATTGCTGAAATAGTAACAGTTATTTTAAAGTTTACAAAAATAATGATAACAAACTAAAAAGTTCTACATATCTCAGAGTTTGCGTAAATCCAGTACAAACACACTGCCGTCACTAGCACTTGCGCCTACTTTAGTGCCTCTCGAGTTCCAGCACACTTCAAAAATGCCACCTGTGCCCTTGTAAGAGTGAACTAATCCACCGGTCTGAGTTGACCAAATGTGCACACATTTATCAAACGATCCGCTGGCTAAGAATTTGCCATCTGGAGAGAAAGCTACACTGTACACAGGTTCTGTGTGTTTGGTAAGTGTGTGAATGCATGCTCCTCTCTCCACATCCCACAGTCTGACAGTTGAATCAAATGAGGCACTTGCCAAAATTAGGTTCATGTTAGGATTTGCTGTTCCGGGTCCAGTTGGAGACCACTTGATAGTATATATCTCTTTTGAGTGTGCTTGTAAGTCATGGACACAGGTGTCCTGCTTCATTGACCAAATTTTCAATGTCATGTCATCTGAGCATGATGCAAGTAGTTGTCCTTGAGGGTCCCATTTAATAGCATTGACTTCATTCTGAAAAGAATTATTTATGTTAATCACAATTAAACTAGCTAAAACATCGAGATACAGCAACTAGAGTCACAAACGTGCAAAAAAAATATGTCCGCACCAAAACTTGCCGCACGCTAAGCATTGCGCCGACTTTTTGGTTTGTTGTACATCAAAGAAATACAATTGTTTTATTTATTAAAATCAATGATTTAAATCAAATCAACTTTTTTTATTTCCTTCATAAACTTGATTGATTAATTAAAATCATAATGTTATGGGACTAGAGATTAAAAATACTAATTAAAATATGTAGGTATGTATATTTTGTTTTACAAAATATTGAAAAATGTAAATAGAAAAAAACAAACTAAAAAGAAAGAAACAATGTTATATGTTATTTATGGGATATTTACCGTGTTAAGGTTGGGGAATGTCTTCCCGTGAACATGGTGCATGTAACTACGCCGAAATATCGGGAGCTTATTCCACAACCTCACCACGGTAAATATCCCGTAAATAATCATATAACTTTAGTGAACAATCGTGATAGTTATAGCAAATAAATAAAAAAATCTGACAGAAATAAAAAAAACATGGTTTTGTCAACCCTGTGTGGCATTACAAATGATATATATTATGTCTAGGTGTGTACAACGACGCTCGACGCAAATACGTATTTTGACTGCTTTAACTTAGGGATTGTGACTCTATAGTTAAGGTAACTCGATGAGCTAACAATGCTGTAATAAAATAATGTTCAAAGTAAACTTACTGTATGCCCTTGAAAACTTTTGATAGGTTTATCTGCATTCAACTTGCAGACATGAATGCACTGATCAGTAGAACAGGATGCAAAAGAAGTATTTGTCTGCCAGTC
Organism: Agriopis marginaria; assembly: GCA_932305915.1. Lineage (NCBI taxonomy): Eukaryota > Metazoa > Arthropoda > Insecta > Lepidoptera > Geometridae > Agriopis > Agriopis marginaria. The sequence goes on from OW029918.1 coordinate 11,869,273, forward strand.
TACGTCAAGTGCAGGCGCCAAGTGGAATGAGAACTGTTGAGTGCACTGCCCCGTAGACGCATCCCATATGATTGTTGTTTTATCCACCTACAAACATTTAATTTTTTTTATAACTGTTACTGACCGCTGGGCCAGAATTGTCACACAGTGGACGCCCGATGGACGGCGCAGTCAAGGAAGGCCTAAGAAACGCTGGCGTGACGATCTTGACTCATTCCGGAGATTGAGATTGGCAAGAGGTGGCGTCTGTCTAGCAGTTTAAAAGGTTATCATGACAATAAAATTACATACCCCAGCACTCAAAATATAATTTCCACGTTTATTCCATTTCAGTGCGAAAATGGGACCTTTATGTTGTCCTAATGTTGATGCTAGAGTACCATCTGTAGTCCAAATTCTTGCATAGCCATCATATGATCCTGTAGCCAGGAGGTTACCATCACACTAAAAATAAATAAAGCAAATTAGCACATTGCACTTCTAGTTTGGATTTGTAATGTATAAATTGTAAACATACATTCCAGTCCAAGGATGTAACATCTTTATTACTGGGAACCTCAGCTCCACCTTTTTGAATGCAGTGCCTGAGTACAAGTTGATTGGGTGTTGTAGCAGGATTGTCTGACATGTCCCATATTCTGAAAAATTCAGTAATTACATGATAAATTATGTATTTGGGGTTCAGGTTCCAGTAGGGCAAAGGGTGCTAAGAATCGCCAAACAGTGGCCCTGGCTGAGTTTACCACCAGGCTGCTAGTCAAGAGAAATTGCTAAAGTGGCTACAAAGTAACGGACAAGATTGGCACAGGAACGGAAAAGATGGCATGCTATAGAGAGCCATACCCAGCAGAGGATGGAAAAAGGTTGATGATGATGAAAACTTCCAGATAATAAATATTTTAATTACCTAGCAGTGCTATCACCGGACCCACTGGCTAGCAAGTCTGTGCTAGGGTTCCAAGCACAAATAAAGACTTCGGACTCATGTCCTCTCAGCACAGTAGCTTTGCTTGCCGGAATCTCTATGGATTGGTCTACATCCATGGTCTCTGCAGGCGTGGTGCTCGGTGTTGCTGGCCCGCCAGTGGTTGCAGGTGTTGCTGCTGCAGTGCAGGTTGTGCCCTGAATGTACAACAACTATCAATAGACATTCATAATCAGACAATGTAAATTTTCAAATTCTAGGCCATAATAAGCTTGGTTTTTTGCTTTCCCCTCTGTGCTTTTATCAACTCCCTTCATAATAAAATATACCAATTTTTGTACGTTTGATGCGCTTTTTAACCACTATAGAAGTTTTAATGCTTTTTAGGCAGAGTAAAAATTACTACAATTAGTTATGTGTGGATACAGTCATAAAAAATACTCGAGAACCTCGGAGAATTATCCTTTTTTAAATATAAAAAAGGATAATTCTCCGATGCATTCAAACATCTGGTAAAAGTAAGTTTGTAAAGGCTAAGTGGCCAGCCCTATTTCAGGGTTTTGAAGGCCACCTGAAGCATTGGCGGATCGCAAGATCGGATGACAAGGTTCGAAGGAATTTTTCGATTCAATTCCTTCGAACCTTGTCAGAATGGCCCCTCGAAATGAAATCCAGAATGGTCCCCCCCAAAATGAAATCCTGGATCCGCCCCTGACCTGAAGCCCTCGTGACATAGCTTGATGATTAAAAAAACTTGGTAATATTTTGGATTTGTTCATTCCCTGGTATTCCCCACTTTTAATCAAACCCAGGGCATTCCCAGATCTTCCATTCCTCACCAAACGGGTAATTCCCCGCTGATTGGCAGCACTGTTAATAATCTACATACAAATTAAGGGGGGCAAATGAAGGATGAAAGAATATATCAATGCCTACAAGTACAAAGTTGCAGGCAACAGTAACTGTAGTAAATAAATTAGGACTCAAAGTAGTCTGGCTTTCATTAAAGTAAAGGCTATTGCCGGAAAAGTTATGCAACAGATTCGCAGACTCAGGCTTATGAACGAATACAAAAATATGACTGCTTTAGTGTGCCATGTTGAATGTCTCACTGTGATTTAGATTCAGAACTATCTTTTTAAAACTGCAGCCAGCATTCTTGTTAATAGAGTAGATTTAGTTGCAGCTGCATAACTCAAATATCCCCGCGACGCTATAAGGGTGTGGATTAATAAGATGCAAGTACAAATACTTACATCAACACCGTTTTGCTCACTCCCAGATCCTGGTTCTGCTTTGATAGCTTGTTTCTGAGCATTATGAGCATTCTGACGTGCAGCTACTATGTCTGGTGTGACAGCATCAATGAGGCTTAGGCTCTCAGTAAGTCTTGTTTCAGTACCTACAAGTGCATGTGATTTTAATAATTAAATCAGGGTGATGTTTTGTTTTGATTTCACGATTTCCATATCTAATGTCCTGCTTGGTAAACAAAGAGATAAACATGACCAGAAATAATATAAAATATTACCATCTTCTCCGATAATTATTTCAGCTTCTGTGTATTGTAACCCTTTTTGTAATATGTTCAGGAGTGCAGCAGGTGGGACAAGTGCTCCATTAATATTACTCTGTGATATATGCGACTCAATTCCAAATGTGTATGCAGAATGATGGAATCCTAAAAGAACAATATAAATTAATTTACTGTTCCATGTTAGAAAGATTTATACTAAAGTTTACAATAGGGTGGAGATAATCAGGTATGTCAGGGATATGTAGGTAATTATAATCAGCAACATTTTTCTCGTATGCGCTGCTCTTTCACGTCGGGATTACCCATGATTTAAGCAGCTAATTCTGTGAAGCAGGAAACCTACTCCTAGTCTCATCTTTCCTAATTTGTTCATGGAGACAGTGTAGGTACCAATCCATATCATTAGGATATCAGTAACATTAGGATACCAGTAACAATATACAAATCATTCTATGATTTTACAGATACAGGGCTACAGTGGTGTCTACGAGGTTCAATGAACTACATAACTAAACCTTACCAGACTCTTGCAAGTAGCGATAAACGAGGAAATTAACCTCGTCACTGGAAAAACTCATTGTACTGCTCTTCACAAAGATAATGTAAAGCTACGGCTCTTCAGAAACAATCATAAATAGAAAATCTCAATTCTTAAGCCACAAACATTAAAAAAACATCGATCAAAGCCGACATCAAAGAACCACAGACTAAAAAGAAGGAAGGAACAAAATGAAATTAATGCAGAATCAAGGAATGAAAGAGAAGTACAAAATCTCGAACTCCCTCACTGTTTTTTCATGACCATGGATACAGATTCCTTCAGTTGTAACATTCAACAAGTTTACTGGGCAAGTGCCTTTATTAACTATACAAATTACAAGCTGATACTAACACTACAAATACAGTTAGACCGCCCATAAACCATTGAAGGTCTAAATACAATTCAAATGCTCAAGCCCACTACCAGTAAGTTGGCAGCGTACCCAGCATGTTGGCACCATCACCACGCTGAATGGCAATGCTTATGCATTGAGCCAGAAACACGCCAGCAGTGCTCTGAAAGATTTTTGAAGTTACAATTTTTCAGTATTAAATATTGTTAAACAAGTCGGAATCAAGAAAACTGAGTCATGGTAAAGTCAAACTCATGCCCCTTTAAAGTGGTGAAAGCTTTACAAGAGGCTTCTACGGAGTTTTGGAACAACATGAAATGATATGTTTCACCTCGTTGTATCACTTGACCACACTCGTGCGTGCACGTTCACAAGCACTTAAATAATAATCCACCATTATTACACATTTACACTTCAAAATGCACAAGTTTAGAAAAATATTACAACGACTTGGCATGTTTTATCCACGTTGGCGCCAAATCTCCCCACTGAAATGAAATGTGAGCTAGGTTTCCAGCTCACTGTTAGAATGAACGTATATTATTCGAGTTTTATTCGAATACGTTGTTGTTTTAGTCGACTCTTCGACATTGATCAAACAAGGATCAAATTAAACCGTAAAGTTTCGTTTTTGTCTCAGCTCTTCTATTGTCAGAAAAAAACTTTTCTCTACAATACGTCAAAAAAGTGGTTGGTGAAATAATCTTGGTGATTTATTTGTGAAATTAAACTTGGATCGAATTAAATGCTGTAAGCAAAGGTATGGTTTCAGTTTTGTTATCTTAACAATATATAATTTTGCTGGTTATGGCGTATGGAAGTGTTTTTATTGCTATATCTTGTTTAGGATATTGACGCCATTTTGTCGCGCCGGCTGATCATATGAATTTTACCTATTATTTTGAAGATCAATTTCTGTGGGTAGAGCAAATGCTGTAATTATTTATTATTAGATTTACTCTATAGAAAGGTGTTCTAAATTTAGAAGGTGTTGAACCCATAGGATCATCGTCTGATTATGGTATTAAGGAACGTAGTTCTTGATCTGTAATTGATTTTTCTGTCGCACCCAAGTGCCGATTTCGATAGCTAACCGAGTCTTTTTACATCTAAAAAAGATACTGTTGAACATAATTAGGTTTTGAATCATATATTGCTGTGGTTATATCCTGATTCATAATTCATAAATCACAGGAACAAACAGAAATATTCCTTGTTGGAATCTTGCCGTTTGTGCGTCTTTCAAGGTGATCGCTGCAATCTTTGATTAATACCGAATTGTTATTGTTGTTACTCTTTACATCAAAGATCTGATAAATTCTAAATAGGTGTTCCATCCATACCATTTCTTCACAAACCTTTTGTCTCTGAGAACATTTATAATGCAATAATAAGTGTTGTAATTTGATTGCTATCTACGCATTTACCTACCAACTTATAATATATTCATTGTTTAAGCAGTTCAGTCCTCAAAATCATTACCATTAAAAACAAAGGAAATTTTAGGTTCATAATCTTATCAGGATGTAAATTTATCTTAGACAAATAAACATCCATTCATCACATTCTAGTTTCTCATGATTTCATTCAGTTGTTTATTGTATGAAATAAATTACGGCCTTGTGAGACCTTCTTGGTGGCTTCTGACACTAGGGACAGTCACTACCTACATTATAAACAAGTCTATTAATATTCCATGATAAAATGTTTATAGTTCAAGGTTTGTCCTTTTTCTTGTCTCAAAAGTAACTCTTCATTTCTTTTACAATTAAACATTGTATTGTATTCAATCAATTTAAGATCTTAAAGTACCTAAACAGTACTTCAAAAATGTATGAGAAATGATAAAGACAAAAGAACCCTCTAACCATATACAGCAGGCTGTACATGGCTCAAAAAATATATTCTTTTAATATGTTGATACAAAAAAGCAGTATTAGGGTTAAACAATTGAGATTTAAGATAGGATATTAGAAAAACAATAAAGTTATTACCATGGTAAGGTTGTGGAAATTACCTATCTACCTTTTACCTTAACACGGTCAATATACTGTAAATAATCATATTTTAACTTTAGTGAACAACCATGATAGTTTCAAATAGTTTTAATAGGCTAATAACAACAATACACCCCAAGCGGGATGTCAGTGCAGGTCTTATCACCCCTACTTTGAATTAGGCTAATAACAAACACACTGGCCCTCTCTCGGAGAGAGAGGATGTGTCCTACTCCACCATACTGGCCCAGTGCATGTTGGTGAATGTGGTTGTGTAAGGTTCTTGGAAATACAAGTTGCATCACAATGTTATTCTTCACCGTTATAAGTGATAGCATGAAAAACGGCACATTAATTATTTGAGTACTTAAATAAGTAATTGGTGCAGGGCCGAGGATTGAACCGGGTGCTGTTAGATTGTGAAGAAACATGCTACTGCTAGGCCACCATCTCTCAAACTATTGTTATGAATGACAAATTTTAATATGAGCTGGTACAGTAACCCCCCTTACTTTTTACACCATTACTACTTTACGCGAGAGATATACGTTTCACAAAACTCATGTTAATTGAAATATGCATTTAATATGTATATAGGTGTTTGAGTTGAACCATAGTCAAAGATCTTTATGTATGCATGCATACAAAATACAAATCAATACTTTAATTCGAAAAACACATTGTGCAACATTACATTATGTATTTGTTTATTGTGAATAAACACAGTAATGATTTGTTTACATTCTTGTAAAATACCTATATTCATAATATGCAACACTGTTTTACTGATTGACATATGGTTAAACAGTAAGCATCACTGTCTAGACTGCAATATGTCCAATCCTGAATAATTTTTTGCAAGAGCATTTTGTATTCCATATGAAGAAAAAATTCTCTCTTCTACTTTTTTCCCCACTGTTGATAGAGAATTATTTTGCAAACTGTATTAAATCTTCGTTGCTGACAGGATTGTTATGTGTCTCTGCAACTTCTTTGAGATTATCTATCGTGAGATCCCCCAGCTCAGAACCTTGAATCATTACAACAACGTCTTCAAGCACCTCTTTGCATCTGGATACCTCTTTTTGGAGCTTCTACATCAGGCCAAAGATTACGCCGCACCCCATTCATACGACTCTTTCACTTCTTCTAGGCCTCGTCTATGTTATGAATAGCCTTCATGATGTTGGATGACTTCCACCACTCTCACATTGACTACATCCTCCTTTCTTCTCCATCGGTTTCATGAATAAATTGGCTAAAAGGATGGTAATAAGCTTTTAAGTTTGCTTATTGCTCCCTGGTCCATAGGTTGTTATATTGCCGTAGTGTTAGGTGGAAAGAACTTTACTGACGCTTTTGAGTCTCTTGGCGTATCGAATGTGGTAGGATGTCCTGGGGAGTAGTGTAAATGTGGAAGAAAACTTCTTGTGCAACCCACGCCTTTTGTTTGGACCGCCACACAACAAGTAGGCATGCCTTATCTGAACTTTGCATTAGACAGGGTGTTTCAGTTTGAAATCACCAGTGGTATTACCACCCAGCAGAAGAGTCAGTCGATCTTTCACAACTTAAACGGTACTTAGTTGGGCTTTAAACAGTAACAGTGGTTTAGTATTATCTAAACTCTAAACCAATAGCACAATACCTGGAGCACCCATATTTATTGCATGGCGCGCGATCGCTGCGTCTGCTGTATGAGTAGTTTACACTATTCACAACTGGTTTTACTCTGTGATATGCTTATGCCTACAACAGCAGTTTTTTGTGATTGCGTGCATCGTTTTGTGCAATTTGGAGGTAGATTGATAAAAAAACTACCTCCTACTACTTGTTTGTTTGGTAGATTGATAAAATAGTTCTTTCTTTGTATTGTTAAATATCACAAACCAGCGGCCTTATTATAGAAGTTTGATTGTGATCGAGATTGCAAGCCGTCCCGTTCGCATCTACTTAGTCGCACCATGTGCGTAAGTGAGATGGCACGCGATCACGATCACAATCCGAATCACGATAAGACATCTATAATAAGGCATCAGTTCTTTAGTAATCAGTTCTTAGATAAATCTAACAAAGGTTATAAGACAACTTACTAAAATGAAATGTAACATATTGTCTAGTGAAATTTATAAAAAATTAAAAAAAACACTTGTTTTGGACACAGGTTGCATGATTGCAAGCTTCACACTTTAAGCATTTGACCAGTTTCGAGAGACAGACACAAAAGGCGTGTCAGCAAAGAAGACAACTTCACTTAACATTTAAATCTATTCTGGACAACTTGTTTTTATGGCCAAGGGCCTCATATAGCCTGACTTGTATAGAGGCTGATTCTTACTATTCCAGAGATACTTCAATACCGTAATGGCCTGTTTTTATTTCAGCGGGGGCAATGAATGATCATATACTGAAATAATGACTATATCAATGAAAGAACAAGATCAAATGCCAGGGGAGGTCAGTATCTTACGCATATTATATGCTTTGTTCTTTAACTGTTATGTTATAAGTATGTAATATGATCTATTTTTAAACAGATGGGGTTCCCCGAGGCTAAGTTACGGGGCTTGGAAGAGAAGATCTCGCACCCACGCTGGGTTGTTCCAGTTCTACCAGAACAGGAACTGGAAGTATTGCTTGTCGCATGTACTGAGCTGGCAATAAAAGGTTAATAAATCATATCAACAATATTGCTTTTTTTAAGTTTCTTTGTTAGGTCTTTCGAGAAATCAAGGTTAAAGGTAGCAAAGGCATTTTAATGTCATGCTAGACAGAGAGCGCGCTATACTTACAAATGATGTCACATGAAAATATACCATTCAAACTGACATTCATCTTGCGGGAAAGGGTCAGAACATCCCTTCCTAATCTTAACAAAAACTTTAATATCTCAGAACTTTATAAGACAATTTAAATAGTTTCGTTAGTGAACCTTTAATTATATTTTTCACTAAGCCCGTAATTTTTAACATATAAAACACATGTCCGAGAGCCTATTTACCTACAATATAAATTTTAATCTACAGGAGAAGATGGCAATCATCCAGCATGTCAACGGTTCTACAGTGATGCATTAACATTATCATTTACGAAAATCCTAACTGACGATGCAGTCTCCTCCTGGAAAAGCAACATACAGCAATGTGTCCGTTCCAACTGTGACAAGCTGGTCAAACTGTGTGCAATGAAGTTGGATGATCCAAGATTTTTGCATTTGCTGTCTATGGCACTGAATCCCAATAACAAGTAAGAATTTCCAAATGTCGCATATTTTATGACAAATTAACGTCGATTCTGTAATACCACTCACTAAACTAAACCAATCTGAGAGGACTTAAAGTATCATCGTCCCTTTTAATTTCAATATGTGAGAAAAAGAAGACTACAATTTTAGGGCTGTCAAATTTAGTTTAGTTTAGATAATGGTACAACAGAATAGACACCACTATCATCTAGGAACTAAAATACCTACATGTTCATAGTCTTGCTAAAACCTATACCTAGAGTCCAGACTAACTTCAAATTCGTTTTTAAATAGCAGCACTTACTCATTTTCTGTAAGTAGTAATGTACCTACGACATGCTCGATAATGGAGCTGATGTCATTTCATTTAGTGTATTGGGGATTCCCCATAATTTTAAAATATCTGTTGCTTATCTTATCAATGCAACATAACTACACTACAGTTTTACTAACCATTGTTTCTAAACCTTGTAAGACTTTGGGTCTGTGATTTTGTATGCAATTATGTGAACACAAGAAAAGTACCACACGATGTCTATCAATCGATTAGTCACTTATTTGTATAAATTTGATGCGTTTCTATTGTAAACTTTGTATTCTATTCCAGATTCCACACATTTAATGCATCCCGGGTGTGTGAAGGGCTGCCAGCGCCAGCAAACAACTCGAACGGCGGTGGCGGTGGTGGGCAGGGCTCGGGACAGGAAGTGGAGGTGTTCGCCAAGTCCCACGACCACCGGTCACCGCGGGGGTGGCTGGTCCATCTCATAAATGTGTAAGTTGTAAAACATACAAAACCAGAAGCGCTCAGCCGGTATACCTGCTTTTATTTTCTAGTGTTTTTATACCCTGTTACTTGAGGTCAGTGCAGGCATAATGTTCTTTTCGGTGTTTCCTGGTGCTTTTTCGATTCAGAGTATAGATGGAACAGGTTTTTTGAGCACAACTCATCTGCATCTAAACGGCCTTGGAAAACTCAATTCTTTCCTGTTTTCAATATGTTCAAAATATCATTTATACCTAATTTACTAGAGATAAACTGGGAAGAGTCGGCTTTTTCACGGCCGCTACTACGCCACGCCTTGCTTCCACTTTCCAGTTGATTTTGATCCTATTGTCGGTCCAAGCATTTATTTGCTCTGACAGCTGCAATAACATCGTAAAATGATGAATAAAAGCATTAACTTTTAATACATCACTGAAGTATGCACATGCTACTTACGTTTAAAAACCTAGATAGTTCCGATAGTAACCACAACAATGAAAACCACGAAGATCTTCGTTCAGCTTTTTACAATGTTATTGCACCTGTCAGAGCAAATAAATACTTGGACAGAGTTTAAGAAAATGTATGGTCGAAGATCTCTTAAGTATTGCTGTTAGAATACAGGCGCTTAGGAGTTGGCGACAGCCTTTAACTTGAAAAGTGATTTTCCGATGTTAAAATACCCTGTGTACCCTTCATGGTGCGCTCTGGTAACTTGTAAAATTTTTCAAGATTGTTATAGCTGAAAATAATGTTTTGAAAATAAATATTAGGTTTTGTAATTATCATATTGAGCATTTAAAGTGTATGAGCAAATCGTATACCTGATGGTAAGCACTCCTTTAATAAATAATGTAGGGCATCGTATGCTTATCTATCTTCTACTCAGCTAATCAACAAAACTATAAATATAAAATAAATATTTTATTATTGACAGATTTGGCCAAGCTGGTGGTTTCGTAAAAATGAGAGATCGATTTGAAATTATAATGGGATTTCAAAAGCCTGATTTAACAGCATCCATCAATTCTATTGAAAAAGTCGCCACAGAAACCACAGAAAAAGAAGCAGAAGAGAACAAACCGGATAAAATCGAGACCATCGAAACCAGTACACCAGTGATTACGGAAAACCCGGAAGTAAGTCCACAACTATTATGTATAAAATGTCAATATTCAAGTAAAGAAAACGAATATCAGTCACGTTAGCAAATCATACTAATATTATAGATGCGAAAATTTTGTTGGTTTGATGGTTTGTGGGTTTGTTTGTTCCTCTTTCATGCAGCAACAGAGCAACGGAACAACCTGATTTTTTGCATGAGTAAATGAGTATAGATCAAGTGCCGGAGAGTGAAATAGGCTACTTTTCATCATCGTCAGCATCATCACTAATTTTCATCACTACGCGGATAGAAACCGTGGGGCGCAGCTAGTAATTTATGAAGGCTGTCTCAGTAAAGTCTTGAATTTTAAAATCTTAAAAATATATATTTATTTTCTGTTTTATTTACATTTTCTTGATATGTACAGAGGTAATAATGACATTTACACATGAAACAAAATATTGGTTAAGTGCCCACCGTTGCTCTGTTGGCAGGAATGTACTTTTTTGACGAAATTTTGCAGTAAGGGCTGCTGAATAGACATAATATGTCCTAATGTTTAATTTATTACAAATAACCGGCTTAGCGATGAATATAACTAAATACATTACACATACTGAAAAAATTAATTAAATTGGCTGATAAATCTCTGAGATATGAGTGTTTAAAGTTTTAGGTGGGGATAGAGAGGGGATGATCTATCCCTTTCTCGCAAAGCGTGTGTTAGTATAGCATTTGTATGGCGCACCTGAGGCGTGACGTCACGGCTCAGTATAGTGCGCACTCTGTCTAGTCTATACTAATATTATAAAGAGGAAAGATTTGATTGTTTGTTTGTTTGCCTTGAATAGGCTCCGAAACTACTGGACCGATTTGAAAAATACTTTCACTGACGGGAAGCTACACTATCCCCGGGTGACATAGGCTATAATCTATACCCGTACGAAGCTGGGGCGGACCGCTAGTCTATACTAATATTATAAAGAGGAAAGATTTGATTGTTTGTTTGTTTGTTTGCATTGAATAGGCTCCGAAACTACTGAACCGATTTGAAAAATTCTTTCACTGACTGGAAGCTACACTATCCCCGGGTGACATAGGCTATAATCTATACCCGTGCGAAGCTGGGGCGGACCGCTAGTATCAAATAAAATGCTTAAATCTTATTTATTTTTGAACTAATTTTAATTTTGTTTTCGTTGATAGGCTCTATTTATGACCAGCTTTTTTATGAGGTAATAAAAAAATATTGTCATTCCTATTTCACGAATGTGGCGTGCACTTTCTTTCAACAACAAGTCACATATTTATCCATAATGTTGCAGATGACGACTTCCCGCAACGAGCCGTCGCCAATGGAGCAGAGTATGAGCGGCGAGTCGCGCGTGGCGGCCGTGTGGCAGCTGCTGCGCCCGCTCGGCCTCTGCCACGACCTGCTCACTGCGCACACCGTCACCACCTACCTCTTACCTGTGCTGGTATGTTGCTTAAACTATGTATCATGATCCAATAAAACAAGGTCTGGCATTCCGGTAGTGACAAATGCCAACTTTATTTTTGTTTAAATTTTCAAGCCCGTTAATTCAATGTCCTTTAGTCGTAATATTAAACATGTTTACATAGTATTAATAGCGTCACACAAGTCAGAGTCAAGCAAAGTAAGTCACGGTCAAGTCAAACTCATGCCTCTGTAAAGTGGTGGAGACTTTACAAGAGGCTCCTATGGAGTTTTGCGAAACAACACGAAATGACATGTTTCCTCGTTATATCACTTCCCACACTCGAGCACGTTTACGAGCACTTAATAAATAATAATTCACCATTCAGTACACATTAACACTCGAAAATACACAAGTTTAAGAAAATAATCCAACGAGCCGACATGTTTTTTCCACGTTAACGCCAAAACTCTCACAAATGCCTACATCACTGTCCAGTTGCCACTTCATTGCAACAAATACTTGATAGTTACAATCTGGATGTCTTCAAATCACAAGTGAATCTTCTAGGCAAGCTTGCACCATCGTACACCGCATCATCGCCTTACACCAGGCGAGATGGCAGTCAAGCACAAACCGGGCCCGAGACACCTTTGAATACTTTTCGCTATTCCTCAGAGTATCCGATTTAGCCATCCACACCCACTTGAAAAATTCACCCTGTATAGGATTTCATTTTATATCTTCAGAAATGTTGAAATGCGCGAGCGAGATAGTGAACGCACTTGGCATAAAGCCCTTTACATGAATGAAATATTAGTTTTCCTTATACAAAACTGTTTATTGCCCTTGGTACAACCAGTGGTATAACCAGTAAAATTTTGTTTCGTAACTGGTTCCGAAAGAATGGCTACGATGGCGACTTAAGTGAACCCAAAACAAATACAAAATCTTTAAAATTCTTTATTATGCTAAAATGGGACACATATTCAACTCATATCCGTATTTTGTCACAGTGCGCATCCTAGGACATAAATAATAATTAAAATTATATGATTATTGACGAGATATTTACCGTGGTAAATGAGCTCCCGATATTTCGGCGCAGTTACATGCACCTTGTTCACGGGAAGACAATATCCCGTAAATAGTGTATAACTTAAGTGAACAACCGTGATTAACCGTTTAAAACAGATCATCCCTAAACTCATTTCATACTCTGATAAATTGTTAAACACTTAATTAGCTTTCTGTTTCAAGGAATGCATTCCGACACTCCTGGAGAGTTTAACTGACGAAGAATTGAAGCGCGAAGCACGAGGAAGCGAAAATAAGACTGATACTGTTTCTTGTTTAATACGCGCATGTAAATACGTATCAATAAAAACTCCCCACCACCACAACCTTCTGAAATGTAAGTAAAACTTTATGTAGCTCTCTGTGTATTAACTTTTATTGTCATCGGATGTGTTTTGGCCTTTTAGTTCTGAACACCGTCAAATGTCTGGCTTTTGGTGATGTATGTGTCCTATTCATCTGGGAAAATACCATATTTGAATGCTTATTGGATCATATTTACCTATTGTTGATTGAGGAAAAACATTACAAATTTTTCTTCAATTAACATCAAAGAGGGTCAATTTAATAGATCACATTTGACTTCTGTCAGTATTAGCAAAGTAAATTCAAAGTAAATCGTAAAATGGCCTTCTTTTGTCATTATTACAATAAATAATTTTGAACTGGAAAAAGTTAAGCATTTGTGCAGTTCTAACTATGAAAAATAAATAATATTTTAACAAGCAAAGAAATTGGATTTTGGGTTGAAATCCAATTTCTTTGGGTACAAGGTTACGTTGATGAACTTTAATAAAGTGTCAAATGTGATCTATTAAATTGGCCCTACTTTAGGTAGTCGTTTAAGGGAATCTTTCAAGTTTTTTTCTGGTTCGACACACACCCAAACCTGGGTGTGTCCACGTTGAATATGTGTCCATGCAAGAGGCGCCATCGTGGGCCGTCGCAGACCCTGTAGCTGCTAAGGGGCGCGTGTCTATCCGCCCCTTTGCCGCTACATCGTCTGTGACCGACCCTCCTCACAACGCTGCACCATCATGCATCTGGTTCTTCACATTACTGTTTTTTCTGCATGATTATTTTTGATTTTGGTCACCACTGTGTTTCAATGTATTGAGCTATATGATTGTATTTACTTGTACGATACTGCCTCTCATCGATCTGTCTATATCAAAACAAACACAATCAAAATCAATTTATGCACTGGTTTAATGAACGATTGCATGATTTCAAATGTTGAGTGTGGCAGTTTTGTAAAAAGAACATGTCAGCCGCGCAAGTATTGAATAGTTTTCTCCAAAACTCGAGATCTATCACAGCCACAACTTTATCCTCTCCTTCCTTGTAATGAAATTAATGTAATCCTTCATTGTAATAAAATGTAACATGTCTAGTAACTACTGCCGTACATTTCAGCCCTTGAAATGTTCCGATTGAAGATGATATTGCGTTTACTACAAATGTCGTCGTTTAACGGCAAAATGTCGGCCCTGAACGAAATCAATCAACTCATCGCCACATTTACTCAACAACCGAAACTGGAGTGGCTGACGCCCGCCGTTATTACTGTAAGAACACTGAATTTGTCACTAAGAAATTTTTCAAGGAGTTTATGCGGGACGCTTATATTATAAAAAACAGATGTAAAAAGACATAGTAATGTAAACCCTATATTGTGTCACATACAGCAGAATATCACAACGCAAAATTAAATTTTGCATTATGTTGCGAATTACGATGAGCTCAGTGGTTGGCGCGATAGACTTCAACGCCTACGGCGTGGCTTCGAATAAAAAAATTGCTGTAGCCACGTTAAAACATCGTTATCGTTCGAGAGAAATAGTGTTAGGAAACCACAGCATGGTGGTAGGGGTCGTAGAGTACTTTCTAGTGCCTAGCATGCTAGGTACCACCTAAAATCTTTTCTTAAGTTTAAAATTTGTCGCCATCTCCGAGCACAAGTACCGGCAACCTCACTCGAGAACCTGTTTCCATATTAGGCTAAGTGTGTTTACCACACCATCACTTAATATCAGGAGAGTTGTAGTCAAACGCATAGCCTAACAATCATTAAAAAAAAAAACATTTTAAGCGACGCCATCACTTCTGTGAAGTTTTTAATTTTAAATTCTGCTGTGCATAACACGAAGTGAGATTTACATAGCAATGCTCTTATCCACCAGCGTGTCTCGACCCGGTGACTTGTGAACGAGCTGGTTACCGTAAAAATTCTGTCACAGCTTTTTCTTTAAATTCTTACAATATTTTTAATCTGGTTATAACTTATTTCACGAACTCACAATGTACTTAAATTATAATTGAATCTTCATTTTTAGACTTGGATCCGTGAGAATAATGTCGTAGAGATCGTTTTGCGCGACTCCTTACATCAGCCGCAATACGTGGAGAGATTAGAAAAGATGCTCAGGTTTATGATCAAAGAGAACTCGTTGACTCTAGACGACTTGGATGCCATTTGGAAAGCGCAGCACGGGAAGCACGAAGCTATTGTGAAGAACATGCACGATTTGTTAGCGAAACTTGCGTGGGACTTTACGCCTGACCAGCTCGACCATTTGTTTGATTGTTTCAAGGTAATAAAGATAAAGATAAATTTTATTCACACAAAAGGAAACTTACATAGAAAGTGCAACTAATTAGTAAACAAATCTCTCAAAATTAGACTACGATTATTAGCTTTTTGAGCGTTTGAGCTCCAAACTAAGCACGCGGCTTGTGTCTTGAAGCTCGAGTCCTAATAATGACAAGTTTTTACTAATAACATACATTAATATAGTTACTGACTGTTTATATGCTGTTATTTGATTGTAGGCGAGTTGGTCGACATGTAATAAGAAGCAAAGTGATAAACTATTAGAAGTAATAAGGAGGCTAGCTGAAGACGACAAAGATGGCGTTATGGCGAACAAGGTAAATATGAGGGTAGTTTACATTAACACGCGTTTATTACTTGTAAATAATTAACAATGTAATAAAATCTTAAGTAGATTTTAACCTACTTCTAATTGTCTTTATAAGAAGTATATCTTATTTATTTAAAGAATATGTAATTCAGATTACAATACAATAATTTATTACCATCGAACTGATTGGATGATGGAACAAAAAGGTGGATAGTTGAACTCAATGGCGAATCACACTGACAGAGCCACCTAGTGGGAAATACGCCAACTATCATGCCACATGAGCCGAGCGCGATTGTTGAGCCCCCTCACCCATCTCTACTCACCTATCCGTGTGTGCCCACTAGAATTTTATTTTGAGTTTATATAAGCAATTTTTTGTTTGTTTTTTATACTGTATTATTTTATTTTGCTAGGCATATAGCTAATCAGTACATTGCGACTTCGCTTATCGTGAATGTGGTGAAAAGTGGAACTTCACCTGTCTGTTTATATTTAGTGTCAAATAGAGACGAACATAGCAACAGTGTGCCATCGCCCCATAGTAATTATTATAAGGTGTGTTGCATGGTAAATGTTACACCAAGTGTTTATTTGTAGGTATTGGTGCTGTTTTGGAATTTAGCGCATTCAGAAGAAGCTTGTACAGAAATCATGGATATGGCATTAGCAAATCTTATAAAAATTTTGGACTACAGTTGCAGCCAGGATCGTGACACACAGAAAACACTCTGGCTGGATAAGTAAGGATAATTTCACTACCCAAAATAATACTTATGATGTGGTTATTCAAAGTTTTTGGCGAGATAACCTTTTGATTTCCTTGTGTGATAAATAGGTACATAAATGCAACATTAATAATAATTAGAGCTCATTAAATTACAAAAACGAAATCGACATAATTTTACATTAGCCGCAACATTGAATGGCTCACAAGTGAGCTATAACATTGGGTAGTTAAAAGTGAACCGCAACATTAAATGGCTCAAAAGCAGCGGCGGCAGCGTAGCAAAAAATTGCATTGAAATGTGAACCCTATATAGGGTTACGGACTAATGTAGGTTTCGGAGAACGATTCCTGTGTTGCGGTAGCATGTGCGCTTTACAATCTGACGGCACCCAGTTCCAAACCTCGGCCCTGCACAAATGACTTATTTAGTACCTAGATAAATTATGTACATGTACAGTTTCAATATCATCGCTCAAAAATGGTGAAGGGAAACAGCGTGGGGAAACCGGTATGACCGAGTACCTCGAAAGTTCAAAGACACGACATTCACCAACATGCACTGGGCCAGCATGGTGGATTAGGCCCCATCCTCTCTCTCTCAGAGAAGCCCCGAGTCCCAGCAGTGGGAACATGATAGGCTGAAATAATAATGATGATGATGATATAATGGAAGATAGCCAGTAAATGGCTCGCGTTCACCGCCGCTGCAACAAACTAACTTTATTCATAGCATCGTACAAACCGTTTCTAAATAGGTTACAGCTTGATTGAATGGTCCTATGATTTAGAATCCGGAACGTGTATATTCGCCAAAGAACCAGAGGTCACCGACACAGCTGTTAAAATTTAAAACTTGAAGTGGCAATGGGCAGGCCACATCGCTCGAAGAACCGATAACCGATGGGGAAGAAAGGTTCTTGAGTGGAAACCACGAACCGGAAGACGCAGCGTAGGTAGGCCTCCCACTAGATGGACCGACGACATAGTCGCTGGCATCCAGTGGATGCAAAAGGCATGCTGTCGTTCAGTGTGGAGGTTAAAGAGGGAGGCCTATGTTCAGCAGTGGACGTCTTCTGGCTGATGATGATGATGATGATAATTTGTCAGGTGCGTGGAGGAGCTGAAGACGCGCGAGAAGTGGGTGCTGCCCGCGCTGAAGGTGATGCGCGAGATCTGCTGCCTGTACGAGTGCGCGGGCGGCGCCGGCGTGCGGCCGCACGTGACGCGCCAGGAGCTCATCGACCGGCTGCAGACGCAGCACTCGCTCGTCATACTCGTCACCGACTCGCTCACCACCTACATGGACAACGTGCGAAACAAACTCTCCGGTAACATTACAACTTCTTTATTACATTACTAGCGACCCGCCCGCCCGGCTTCGCACGGATATAATTTACGTGCGAAGCCAGGGCGGGTCGCTAGTCTATACTAATATTATAAAGAGGAAAGATTTGATTGTTTGTTTGTTTGCATTGAATAGGCTCCGAAACTACTGAACCGATTTGAAAAATTCTTTCACTGACGGGAAGCTACACTATCCCCGGGTGACATAGGCTATAATCTATACCCGTGCGAAGCTGGGGCGGACCGCTAGTTATATATAAAAACCTTCCGTGAAAAATTATCTAACTGATAGTGAAAACCACATCAAAATCTGTTGCGTTGTTTAGGACGAGTTAGCGGCCATACAGACAGACAGACAGACAGACGCGGAAAGCGACTTTAATCTATACTATGTAGAGATAGAGATAATAGGCTCTTGCTTTTGACTGACAACTTGCCTGATGTTAAGCGATGATGCGATGTTCAGGAGAAGTTAGCGGCTATACAAACAGACAGACGCGGAAAGCGACTTTAATTTATACTATGTAGAGATTAGTTATTGCCTTTGCAGAATATATTTCTTTAGTGAATATTTCCTTACGGGGCAAGGCAATATCGATTCAACTGTCGCCAATATCGCCAACCAATCTGTGCTTTATTGCGTTACTACAAAGCACGGTTTAGTTTGCATGTTGAATGATAGATCTGTTTGTAAGTGAGCTGAATTCGGCATTAAGGCATTGCAATAAATCACAGTCTCGTTCGTTCGGACTCACAGTCGATTCGATATCGCATCTCGTCATGAGTTAAGTCGCTTACTGAACGCGTGACCTGCCATAACCCATCGTTCATCTAAGAGAGATTAGGGTGAGAATCTACAAGTTAGTGTAGAGCTAGGCTAGGAGGAGATATCTTATTTTTAAAAAGAAATAAAAAAAATACATGTACAAAACACATTGAAACTTTTTTATTTGTTGACTCAAGATATCTTATTTATTGAGCCAGTGTCAAGTATAATAGAGTATTCAAGTAGTCGATAATTTCAACTTTACAAAGATCAAACAGGTCATAGTCATGGTCAAGTCCAAGTCATGCCCTAGTAAAGTCACGACAATGGAGCACTTTTTTTTTAAAGTAAAACATTTGAACCCAGCCTAGCTCCACATTGTTTTCGATGGGTTTCTGCCCTTGCTTACCCTTGGATTCTTGCTATAACAAAACATGCTGCGAATCATTGCATCATAGAAGCGAACGTTTGTGTTGAGTCAAACTCTTCCCCTGTTTACACGGATCGGTTTTACAGCGGAAGGCACCATCGATCTGTTTGTAAGTGAGCTGAATTCGGCATTAAGGCATTGCAATAAATCACAGTCTCGTTCGTTCGGACTCACAGTCGATTCGATATCGCATCTCGTCATGAGTTAAGTCACTGAACGCGTGACCTGCCATAACCCATCGTTCATCTAAGAGAGATTAGGGTGAGAATCTACAAGTTAGTGTAGAGCTAGGCTAGGAGGAGATATCTTATTTTTAAAAAGAAATAAAAAAAATACATGTACCAAACACATTGAAACTTTTTTATTTGTTGACTCAAGATATCTTATTTATTGAGCCAGTGTCAAGTATAATAGAGTATTCAAGTAGTCGATAATTTCAACTTTACAAAGATCAAACAGGTCATAGTCATGGTCAAGTCCAAGTCATGCCCTAGTAAAGTCACGACAATGGAGCACTTTTTTTTTAAAGTAAAACATTTGAACCCTGCTTAGCTCCACATTGTTTTCGATGGGTTTCTGCCCTTGCTTACCCTTGGATTCTTGCTATAACAAAACATGCTGCGAATCATTGCATCATAGAAGCGAACGTTTGTGTTTAGTCAAACTCTTCCCCTGTTTACACGGATCGGTTTTACAGCGGAAGGCACCATCGACTGGGACAACTGGCTCCCAGACGGAAGGTACCCGCACGCCGCACAAGTGCACGAGCGGCTCAGTTTCTTGAGGTTTCTGCTCAAGGACGGACAGTTGTGGCTCTGTTCCGAACAAGTAAGAGTCACCTTTAAATTGCGCAAAGCTTTGTGATACATTAAAAAGTACATTCATACAACATAGTTGGTAAAATATGTACTGCTAAATTTGTAATGAAAGAAACATACATTTTTTCTGATGCTTTCCAAAGCTTTGACATATTTATTTCAGTTTCATTATCTTGAGCTCAGTATAAAATTATGTACCAGGCGACATATTTTCAGGCCAAACAGATATGGGTCTGTTTAGCAGAGAAGCCAGCCCACAGCGGCGACCGCGAAGCTTGCTTTCGATGGTTCAGCAAACTGATGGGCGAAGAGCCAGATCTTGATCCAAATGTCAACTTGCATTTCTTTAGACGTAATATAATGACGCTACCACCAAACTTACTGACACATTCTGGTATCAAATGTTTTGAAAGGTAAGCCCATATCATCAGCAATATCTATCAGCAATTACTTATTTCAAATACGGGCAGTATATTTTACTCTTATCATTTTAGGTTTTTCAAAGCTGTCAATACCAAAGAAGGAAAGCTAAAAATGAAACGACGAAGCTTCCAACTGGTTGACGCTGATCTCATAGGCTTAGATTATTTATGGAGAGTAAGTTTTCAATAAAGAAGTGTTTCACTTCTTTAGTTACTAGTATTCTCTCATATTCTATTGTATCTTGTATATCTCACTAATATTATAAATGCGGAAGATGGATAGAAACTATTTATTGTGTTCACCAGAATAAAAAATTACAAACAGATAGAAAACACTTTGAGCTAGTGCCACAAATGGCGGCCTTATTGCTAGAAGCAATCTCTTCCAGGCAACCATTGAATGGAAAGAATTCACGTAACAGGATAGACGGGTGATGTTAAAATACTTGTTAGATTTGCATGTTAGTGTGTATGTTTGTTCTCCGTTTACTCCGCAATAGATTGAATGAAATTCAGTATGGGTACCCCTTTATAACAGATGTTTCCTATCTGTTTGATGGGGCCGAAAGGTTCTGGAATGGTGACCGCGGCCCGGTAAGCGTAGCGTAGGACGTCAACCCACAAGATGGATAGACGACCTAAAAGAGACAGCAGGGACGCAGGATGCAGGCGGCTTCCAACCGGCCCTTTTGGAGATCGATGCCTATGTCCAGCAGTAGACATCCTATGATTGAAATGATGATGATGATGATGAGAACTCCTTTATTTCCTGAATGAACACATAGGCTACTTATACCGGAAAAATTAACAAATCCTGTAGGATTGCAGGTGAAACCGCGAGAGGCTATAGGGTATTCAATAACTCATTATCTAGAGATCATGTTCAACTTTGTAACCAGTATGCACAGAAACAAGCCCGAGTTACTAATTCTTTTGGTCCAAAATTGTATCTTTAATTCGCATTTTTGACGTCCAGCGAGGCAACAGCGACATAGGGCGGTTGCGGCGCAGCTTTTTACAAATCCATAACGCCACCGCGCCTTACTAAGGTCCAATACGGGACCTCTAGACATTCTAATTCAATGTATTATTATTTTGATTCAAATTTTTTATTTTATTTAGTAATAGGCTTGCGTTTGATCGCCAACTCTCCTGATGTTAAGGGATGATGCGGTCTACGGTGGAGCACGCTTGCCTAGAAGAAACCGATTCACTCGTGATTTGAAGACACCCAGATTGTAACTATCGGGGAACACCCATTCAGGCAGCGCATTCCACAGGCTAGCAGTGCAGACAGCATAATAAAAGTAGAAATTGGTTTAGAGTACATAACCCAGCTCTTGTTTGTAGGTAATAACTGAATGTGAGGACGAAATATCACTGCGTGGTGTGGAATTACTACGCGAGGTGTGCACATGCGTGGGGCCGCAGCTGACAGCCGCCACGCACCACGAGGCCTTCCTCACGCACTGCTTTGCGCGCCTCCAACGCTTACAGAAGGAAATGGAGCAACAAGAGAGTCAGTACATGTTTATTTATACACGATGAAGCGGAAAGGGTATACCAAGCCGAAAGGGGTCCATAGTACCAGTTACTATATGCAACTTTTACTATGGGACCAATCACGCAATCGCGAAAAAATATCAGCAGCTGTACCATACATTTTGACGAGTGTGATTGACCGTTTTCTATGGAACAGCTAATATTTTTTTCGCGATTTCAGATTTGCTCCCATAATAAAAGTACACAAAATGTCTGATACTATGGACCGCTTTCGGTTTAGTACACCCTCTACGCGTAACCCAGTATAGGAGACCTGTGTCTAAAACCCCTGACAGACATGTAGATTTGATTGACTGACCACCGTCCAACCAATAGAAGAGAAAGAGTGAGAATAACATTTCCCTCTCCTTCTCTCACATTGGTCAGACGGTGAGGTTAACTAAATCCACACGTATGTTAGGGCTTTAACAGTGGTCTTATGTGATTGTTATGATGTTTGATGAAAATAAGAGTCACTCAATTTGGAATGTTTTCAGATGGATCTGAGGGTTGTACAAGAATGTGTCGTGTTATTCGTGCCATACAAGAATACATAAACGAATGTGATAGAAGATTCTCGTCGGAGCGGCAGATACTGCCGATCTACCGTTCGGCGCGGGGCAGGCACTGCTCCGTCATAGTCCGGTTCAACTTCCAAACTGGCCAAAGGCAGGTGGAAGATATCGAAGTTTTCTCCCACTCTAATGAGACGCTGCACTCTCTGCGAACCACTATCCAAAGAAGGTAATTTATTCTTTTCGATATCTATCATTGATATGGTTAGTTTGGTTGTTTTGTTTTAAATATTGTGTTTCCCTTTGTTACAGACTTAAAGCCTTAACAGAAAATTCATTAAAATTAGAAATGTACATCAATAAAATAGAACTGTATGCGAACGGGGAACTGTTGGATTCTAGTCATGATAGAAAAATACTCTCTCAGATCCCTTTACGTGATAAAACTGTGATTATTGCTAAGGTAAATCTTTTTATTTCTTGTTTCAGTTTATTTTCTAGTATATCAGGGTGAGAAGCGCAGTGCATTTCCGCGCAGGATTTAGATCTGTTGAACTTATAAATTTTGGGTGGCACTAAATTGTTATGGGGAAGCATGACACTTGCCATAACAAGTACACATAGAAAAAAAAAATTAAAACCCCTCGTTGAAAGAGCTGATAATCTTCAAACAGCTGAACATAAATTTCTTGAATCATAGCACAGAAAACTGTCTAGTAAGTCACCTTTCAAAAAAAGGTTCAGTGGTTTTGGAGCTACTATGCCACAGACAGACACATATACACAGATAACCACGTTAAATTTATAACAACTTTTTTGCATCTGGGTTAAAAAAAACTTTCCATTTTAGAAAGATGCTTAAGAAAATACCTCTGGAAATTTTTGTGACACAATGAAATGACACCAATTTTAACTAAACAGGTATATGACGGTCAAGTGTGTGGAAGCGGCGGGTGCGGCTCTTCGAATGAATCAAGTAGCGATTCCAGCACGTCGTCGCCGCCAATTTCGCCGACTCCTGAACACGCCTTACCTGGTGTGGTAAGTTTGTTACTTCTTGTATTTTTATTGTTCTCAGAATGTAAAGAAATATATCACAGAAATCTTGTTGCAGCTCTTCTCACAAGGCTCATGGTACTTACCATTTGTATTATCGTTGGAACATATTGGAATCACAAAGAGATTTGGACCGTTAACAGAAGCTGCCCATTTGCTCTCTCAAATATGCCCGCCTCACAAGCAAACTGTATGTATACTGTGTTTTGTTTTTAATTTATTTGAATGTACAACATGTCGAAAAATTATGTCTTTTACTGTTTCAGACCGAGAAGCTGACGGAAGCTCTGCTAAGTCGGGAGGATACAAAGCTAAGGGACATGCTTTATGGTCCTGAGCCACCCACGGTGGCCTATAACATGGAGGCATGTGTTGCAAACTAATTATAGTGTTTTATAAACTCTTTGGTCTATTTCTGATAGTAATTTTCTGTGGCCAGGTGTTGTACAGTATGGTAATGCCAGCCTCTGACTCCAAGCTCGACCGAAGCCGCAACTTTCAACAAGCCTGTGTGAAAAAAGCACCATTATTAGTGAAATGTTTGTCTGATAAAGAATTTTTGCAAGATGCAGCTCCGCATACTCGAAGGTAATACTGACAAAAATATGTCAAAGTTTTTTGTAGTGATGAGAATATTAATTATTTGTCAATTTTATTCCAGAGTTGCATTTGTGGCTTTAGTGAGATTGAACAAACTAATCCTTTACACACTAGGACACCTATTTGAAATTATCGCTCCTCATGTCGATGAGTCAAATGTGGATAGAGAAATCAGGTATGCGTGTAAATTTAAATTTTCTAAATCAACTTGTAGATAATAAATCTTTTCTGGATCTTACTTCAAACTTTTCTTACAGGATGGACGTCACAATTCTTAGGGAAGCACTTCAAACTGTTCCCAATCACAGTTGTGAATTGCTGGTCAAAGCAATTGCGGAAAAATTGGCAGCCACTCTAGGGGAGCAGGTAAGCAATATAGTGCAGTTATATAAGCATTGAAATTTATTATTATTTTGTTTCTACAAATCAGATTCACAAAATAATGACTAAGTACCTTGATAGCGCAGCGCAGCGTGTATATACCTCTGACACCAACATATGGTCTTATACAAGTTTTTGCCAGTCATCAGGATCTTTGAGTTTTTGCTACTATGCCTTTTTTCCACAATTTGTTTGACTAGCTTCTAATTGGTAGGTGATAGCCAGCGGTCGAGAAGAAGGCGACCCAGCGGCATCATTGCTCTGGTGGCGCGTTCCTACCACCACGACAGTGCGTGCGCTTTATTCTCTCGCATTTGCCGTCGCACAACCTGCGGAGTTGAACGGCATGATACACCCTGACGACGTCGTATGTAAGTCTTTATTGTCGTAATTTATCAGCATGATCTTGTAAGAATTTTCTTTTGGTTTAGATTTGTATTTTCAGTTTTAAATATCATTGAACGGTCTGACGTCGCAGTTTTTTAAATCTCTGGTGTTCTTTTTAGTGGTCCGTGAATGCATGGAAGTCGTAACAATATGTACGGCATTGAGTGGCGGCCGTCTCGAAACGCTACTACATGAAAGTTGGTGGCAAGACACCGCTTTGTATCTCATGATCGACTGCAATAACGCTCAGGTAATTAAAGCAAAGTTTTAATATGTGGGCACCAATTATTCTAATTCTACTGACTGCTCTAACCAATAGCATTATACCGTTGGAACTAAAAACACACGCACTTACAAGACAAAGTATTACGTATACCTAGTAAGTGCTTTTGATTTTGTTTTTGCCGCATATACGCGGATTTTAATTTGTAGCTAATTTTATAGCGTCAGTATTATTGCAGATACGAATAGCGTGTGCGGAGCAAGTGCTAGCGATGTGTGCGTGGGGCGGCGGTGGTGGAGCGCGCGCGGCGCTCAACGCGCTGGGAGAAGCAGGCGCGGTCGCCGGGTCCAATGCAGGCGTGGCTACCGGCGCGGGCGCAATAGCCGTGGGTGGTACGAGGTTACAGAGACACGCGCGAAACGCTCAGCAGTTCTTACAGCTACTCTGCCGTCTTGTCGCGCTCGCCGGACCCAATTCCAGAACTCTGAATGATCTCGCGCTAGAGGTGAGAGTTTAGCATGGATATTATCTGGAGGAACATAATTATAGCCATATGTTGTAAAATTTATAAATGTACGATCCATCGTATAGATTTACAGCTTACTTTTTACTGGTTACTAGCTACTGGCTTGTTTTTCTTCTTCAATAAACAAGCCTGTAAAAAAATATATGTTTAAAATGTTTGTAAACGGTTTTTGTTATTTCCATCGTGTTCCATCTATACAGGTGACGTGGATAAGATCTGTGCGCGACAACCCGGAATCTTTAGATGACACATTGCTGGAAGGACACCTGAACCTCACCAAGGAGTTGGTCTCCCACGTCTCGGCGCAAGTCAAACACCAGTATGGCTCGCATCCAGACCACAAAGACTCTGGTTTAATCAAGGTAATAAGCAATGGAAATAAAATGTCATTTAACCGTTAGTCGTCTGCGTACCCTAAGCTTTAGTAAATACTAAGATTTCTTTATGCTCACATTTTCTTTGGTTCACAAATGTAACGTATTTAAAGCGTTACTGGGCAGCGCCTCACGGTTTTAACCGCTTTTCTGTATAAACATTTTAAAAAAAGCCTTTATTTCCATGATATCTCCATACCAAATTTCACTTAAATTCGTTCAATTATTACAGACCAAACAGGGAACAGATAATGGAATTTTTATTGCCGAACTATCATTCTAGCAGTTTTTATGCACCCTTCGATTTTATGGAAAGAAGGAAGAAGGGCAGTCCAGGATGGCTCCTGACTTGCCTAAAGTATTATTATAACCTCTTTTGTGTAAAAATGCCAAATATTTCTGAACTCGTCTTTGTTCTGTAAACTAGCTGCGCCCCGCGATTTCACCCGCGTAGTGATGAAAAATGGTGATGATGATGATGATAAATAGTATCCTATGTCCGTCTGCTGGTTCTAAGCTATCTCCCAACCAAATTTCAGCCAAATCGGTTCAGCCGTTCTTGAGTTATAAATAGTGTAATTAACACGACTTTATTTTATAGTATATAATTATAAGATACTAGTAGGCCGCCCCTGCTTCGCACGGGCGAAGCCGGGATATATAGCCTATGTTAACCAGGGATCCCAACAGTGAAAGAATTTTTCAAATCGGTTCGTAGTTTCGGAGCCTATTCAATGCAAACAAACAAACAATCAAATCTTTCCTCTTTATAATATTAGTATAGATAATAATGTTAACAGGAGATTCTGACGGAGTTCCTGTGGCCGTACTCGTGGTCGTGGAGCCGTATGGGCGCGGGTGGGGCAGAGGAGGAGCCGCCGGCGCCGCTGTGCCGGTCGGCAGGCGCAGCGGCCGCCGCCGCCGACCTGCTGCTTGCTCTAGTGCACGGCTGCGTGCCAAACATGGCGGTGCTCGTGCACCTCATAGAGCAAATGTTTTACAGCGGTGAGCTGCCTCCTATCTAAATTTTTATGACCATGGATACAGAGATCTTTAGTCGGAATTATAAACAGTTTAAAAGATATTAAATAACGTTAAACAAGTCATAGTCACGGTCAATTCCAAGATATGTCCTAGTAAAGTGGCGGAGACTTTACTGTTTCACCTCATTATATAACTTGCTTACACTTGAGCAAGAATACTTATACAACAATAATCCACCATTATTACACATTAATAATCGAAATAACACAAGTTTAGGAAAATAACATAATGAAGCGACATGTTTTTCCACGTTTGCGCCAAACTCTACATTATACTGTAACAGCCATTGTTGCCATTGCCACTGTCGTGTTCTACGGCAATTAAGCAAATATTACAAAACTTACGGCTTACGGCTGCTTCACCATTGCCATAGCAGAATCTACTGCAATTTTCTTACACGTCTCTAATGTTAGGGTTTTATATTATCCTATCAAAGACTAAATTACCAATTTAAAGTGTTAATAACAAAATAATGCATTAGAAATCAAGTCGCCTCCACTGAAGCTATGTACACAATGATTTAACATAACAAACCGTATGAACTCTCAAAGAGGAATTTGTTTCAATTTAAACATGTATTTGTCTCATATATCTTTATTTTCATGCTAAAGCAATCTAAAGCCTTGTGTTCCATACAAACACGGCAGTTTCGCTCTCCAAACATGTCAATTTAGCAATATTTGGCTCTGGCAACTGTGATACAGATTTCTTATTTACGATTCCGACTGTTACTTACCCAGGTGCTTATATAAACTGGTGTCACAATTTTTCAATCTGTTTTTTCCCCGACGAGATCACATAGCCAAGGACCTGAACCTCACTAGCTGATCTTTGCAATTATAGAGCAAGATTTTCCAATACTGTCCACAGACAAAAGCGTGGTGCTAACTGAATGGGAGTATATGCCGTGTGTGGGGCCGCGACCGCCCGCCGGTCTTGTGGGGCTTAAGAACGCTGGCGCCACCTGCTACATGAACTCGGTGCTGCAGCAGATGTACTGTGTGCCGGCCATACGAGACGCGCTACTTACTGTACAAGGTTTGTTACCTTTGATCGTATAGGCTAATATTACCTACTACTACGTAGGTAATGATACCTCTTTGCCTTTGATAATTATAGTTTGGATCTGCCTTAAACTCGGGCTAGTACCGAAAAAAGTCTGCCAAAACTGAAGGGAGCGAGGTAAACACGTATTGGACTGACATATTCTTACTAGTTCTACAAAGGCACAAAATTGCAAACGATATGCTCAAAATGTGGCTATAATGCTTCCATTAATTTATTTTTTCTGAGTTTAACAACGAACAGAATTTAATTTTTATTAAATAGATTAGTTTAACTTGAAATTCAACAATTCAATTTACAAAGTATTATTGGAATTGTTGATATGGTTTATTTATTGAAAACATGTGCATGTGTGCACATTTTAAAATGTGTATCATATTGCATTGCAGAATTTCTCATGATGATTTACTTGGTATTAATTTCAGCACCATCTGAACTCAGTGTAAATTGGATTTTGTTCTGGGGCACATTACTGTTTGATTCCCCCATGGATTCACTCATCAAATCTATAAAAAATATTTGTTTCTTTCAGGAGCTGCAACAGACCCAGACGAAGACTTCTCCGGGGATAGTCACCATCATCATAGCATGGAAAATAATACTGAGGTTAGTTTACCAACAGCTTGGGAAATACCAAAACTCAATTTCTTGTTCATACATAAAACTAACGATATTTTGTTTCAGAACACTAGTGACTACAACATTACAATATTGAAACAAGTTCAAGCTATTTTCGCACATTTGCACTACAGCAAGCTTCAATATTATATTCCCAGAGGGTTGTGGGCTCACTTCAAGTAAGTTTTAACTAAACTTAGGGTTTCAAGCTCATACCTGGTTGACAGAATTAAAAAAATAATGTTTTAACGATTTCAGACTTCAAGGTGAACCAGTGAACTTGCGCGAGCAGCAAGATGCTGTAGAATTTTTCATGTCTCTAGTCGAATCCTTAGATGAGGCCTTGAAATCTCTAGGTCAAGAGCAGTTGATGGCTAAAACTATGGGAGGAACTTACTCTGACCAAAAAAATTGTAAAGGCTGCCCTCATAGGTATTGTAACTTCCATTGTTCAGAAATAATCTATTATGCAGTTTTTTTGTGATTACTTAATTGTATTATTTTGTTTGTAGATATTGCAAAGAAGAACCTTTCAGTGTAGTGTCTCTGGATATTAGGAATCTGTCTCGATTGCAAGAATCTCTAGAAGCTTACGTAAGAGGTGAACTTTTGGAAGGCCCTGATGCCTATCACTGTGATAAATGTAACAAAAAAGTAAGTGATGTGCTTGATATGTTGCTTGGGTATTAATTAAATATTCAATATGCCTATCATGTTACCACTGCTGCGACATGGCCTTCTCAGAGAGAGAGAAAAAAGAGGATGGGCCCTAATCCATCGCCTAGTGCATGTTGGTGAATGTCATATGTCTTTGAACTGTTGATGTTTTTAGACATATCGGTTTCCTCACTATGTTTACCTTCATCGGTTTTGAGTGGAGTCATCGAAACTGCAGATTATTTCGGTACTAAATAAGTCCCGAGGGCGGGGCCGAGAATAGAACCTGGTGCCGTCAGATTGTAAAGCGCACATGCTACCGATCGGCGCCATTGCTCCAATAAATAAATAAAGTATGAAGAATGCCAATATTAAACACAAAATTATTTCCAGGTGGTAACAGTAAAGCGGCTATGTCTTAACAAACTACCTCCAGTATTAGTAATTCAGCTAAAAAGGTTCGAATACGATTTCGAAAAAGTTTGTGCAATTAAATTCAATGATTACTTCGAGTTCCCGCGGGAATTGGATGTGGAACCTTATACAGGTAAGAGGTTATTCATTTAGACACAGGTATATTAGGTTAGGCACAGGATATATTTCGTGAAACTCCACATTTTTCATTTGGCAGATCATTTTTGCAGGTCTTTAGTTTATGAAGTCATCTATTAGTAAGCATTGTCTTGCTCACTAATTTTACTAGATTACTTGGTAGGAAGTTAGGAACCACCATTGTCCACTTGGGCAACTTAATACTCCCAAGTTTTTATAGGTCACTAGTTTTTGCCTGCCACATCGTATGCGTAGGCTTTACATGAAAACTTTCAACCTCCTTTTGATCCCCTTAAATTGACTCTATCGTAATATCTTTTCTTAAAAATTTCAAAATTGCAGCTTTGTAGATTAACCAGATTTTGAGAGTAAAAGGGAAGGGAAAAGATAAATATGATTTATGTTTTTACATCTCTACATAGTATAAATTAAAGTCGCTTTCTCTGTCTGTCTGTTTGTATGTCTGTATGGTCGCTAACTCCTCCTAAACCACGCAACGGATTTTGATGCGGTTTTCACCATTAGTTAGATAAATTTTCACGGAAGGTTTATATATATAACTAGCGACCCGTCCCGGCTCCGCACGTAAATTACACCCGTGCGAAGCTGGGCGGGCGGGTTGCTAGTATTATATAAATGAAACTTCTTTGTCCTTGATAGCTTGGGGCTTAGCGCGAGCAGAGGGCGACGCGTCGCTGTGGGAAGGTGAAGGGGGTTCGGAGACGCACTACCAGCTGAGCGGTATCGTAGTACACTCAGGGCAGGCCTCGGGCGGCCATTACTACTCCTATGTGTTGTTGAGGTAAGAACTATTTACATATCATTACAAAATGACAAGTCACGTTGATCTTCTTGTGCCAATTTCTAAATATGTCAGTTCTGTAATTTATCCTTTAGGATCCATTACGTCGGCTTCGCAATGTTGATTTCTCGGAAGGTTGAATTAAAAAATCAACATTTCCTTTTGCACAACGTCGACTTCCTAAACATTTGAATTCTCTTAATGTTGACAAAATTTACTTCCTAAAATTAGGAATAAAATAAAAGGAACAAGAAGAAGTGGAAGTGGAAGATGTTTCATGTAATGAGTGTGCTAGTTATAAGCAAAGCACACACAAAAAAAAAACTACTAATGTCGCAACTTTCCGCGCGGCTGGTTCGCACATCTTCTGTACGAAATAGATGATGTATTGAAGCATTATTGTTACCCATTGTTACAGAGACAACGGCAGCGAAACGGGTCGGTGGGTGAAACTCGACGACGGCGACGTATCCGAGTGCGCGATGCACGACGATGAGGAAATGAAGGTGCAGTGCTTCGGCGGGGAGTACATGGGCGAGGTGAGCTACTCAGTTGTTCCATACACATCAAGCTGAATTCATACCAAGATGGCAGTGCCGGGCAGCCCTAATCAAAATCTTCCATTTTATTAGTTACTTAAATCTCAGGTTAGATTAGCACTACAATACTTTGTCCAAGGTTTTTTGGCTCTGATAGGTGCAGTAGGGGAAAAGTTTAATGAAAACCATACATTCTGGACACTTTTGCTAGGTTTTCGATCAGATTGTTATCTAGTCGCCAATTTATATAGCCATTTTATATAGTCTCCACATATATAGCTGTCAGAGCTAAAGAAAACTTGGACAGAGTATAGTCGCTGCCACCTCTTTATGTTGCTAATGTATGTTGCAGGATTAAATATAACTTTTATAAATATTTTGTTGTTTTCTCTAATCTTTTTACAGCATTTTTGTGAGGGTGGTAAATTCTTATTTGGTTCTAGGTGTTTGACCCGATGCTAAAGAGGGTAACATACAAGCGTCAGAAGAGATGGTGGAATGCGTACATGTTGTTCTATACAAGAAAGGACACCCTGGATACGACAGAAGACATTGTGCAGTCTATGAAGGCAATGACTCTCAAGTATGTTGATACAACTCTGTTCCGAAACAATTCAAAATATTCGAAGAGTCCACCTGTGTACTGTATTTGTGGCTAAAATGTCTTTAATATTTTTAGGGAAAGCGCCATTCCTAAGCCTATTTGGAACTCTGTGCGTCGCGGAAATATTGCATTTTCTCACAACCAAGACCAATTTAGTCTCGAACATTTCAACTTTATGAAGAAACTCTGCTGTATGCGTTTACACCTTCTGCCTGGTTCTCAGAGCGCTTTATGGGTTAGTAAAAGCCAAAAGCTAAAAGTTCTATCGATTTTTATCTCTATATTTATTCCCAGTTTTTTTTAATTCAGGATAGGCTTCCGTTTGTCTATATAATTCCTGATGCTCAGAAAAGACACGCTTGTCTAGAAGAAACTTGTTGTCTTTCGATTTGAACATACCTATATTGTACTGTGATGAAGATTATAAAAAGTTTAATTTACAATTGGTGTTTTCTACAGGGTCCAGAGCATGAAGAAATATCAATGCTCACAGTACAACTAGCAACCAAATTCTTATTCCAAGTTGGCTTCAGGACGAAAAAGACATTGCGCGGTCCTGCAATCGATTGGTAATGTTTTCTTTCATCAGGATCTTATTCTAGTTAGCATAGTAAAATAGTATTGTATTATTTTCTTCTTTGTTTTAGGCACGAAATCATAGCACATCATCTAAGATGTTCGCAAGCGGTGCGAGCATGGTTCGCCACAGATCTGTTTAAAAATACTCACAGGTGAGTTTCATTGCTATTGGATTGTAAAATCTTATGTGAGGCAGAACAGTAAAGCCTGGTTATTCTTTTCGTTTCCAGATTGTGCGATTATCTCCTGTCATGCCCCACAGCGGAAGTGAGGATAGTGTTTATGAAGACGATAGTCTTCCTAGCACATTTCTCTATGCAAGATCCACCAGGTAAGAAAATGCCTGTTTATTAGACTTCAGCGCCTAAGGGAGCTGAGAAGGGAGAATGAGTGATCTCCAGCTGCACAGGAGTGAGTTAAACTCTACTTAAAAAAACATACTTACTGGCCTCTATGATGTTGGGAACACTTATATCTCAGAAATTTATAAGTCAATTTAATTTTGGAAGCCAAATATATTTTCATTGCGAAATTGGTATTGGAAATTCAAATTCCAATTCGAATGGAATTCGGTTTGGATGTGAACAGGATGTATTTAATTAAATCCTTCGCTAAGTCTGTTATTTGTAATAAATGAAACATTAGAACACAGGTCTATTGCGTATATGGATATAATATCAAGGTCATAGACTGAACGAATGCAGACGTTACGACCTTGCTTCCATGTAATGATGGCAACTGTTGTCAGTGAGCTGCGGGTACGGCGTGTGGTGTTCGCGCGAGGAGGCGACGTCGCTGTCGGATCAGGTGGTGTGCTCGGTGCGCGCGCTGGCCGCGCCGCCGCACGCCGACGCGCACGTTCACCGCCACCTGCCGCTACTCTTCAACCTCTTCCACACGTACGCCTCGCTTGGACTCAACGAGAAGCACCAGCTACTTCGGGTCAGTATCACTAACGCTCGCAAGAGAGAGAGAGAGAGAGAGAGAGCGTGAGTTCAACTCAAGCTCCGAGTTGTTCCATTTCCGTCGAATGTGGGCGAAGGAGTTTTTTATGACTAAAATGGGGAATTTCACCTACATTTCAGATAAATAAAAATAAAATAAAATATAAAATAAGTGCATAATATTATATACCATTGGTATTGTGTATAAATCTTCTTACACACAATACGCATGTTGACATGTTAAAACCTTTGCCTCATGCGGGGTAAAGGATGATCAGTCATTTTCGCTTACGCCGACATGCGGTGCGTAACACATTCTACAGGTTAAACTAGTTTGATCAGCAAATCCCCAATTATTGTTCCCGGAAAGGTGATATTATGGATGGTGATTGACCGTTGATCGCAATGGTTTGAGTGCTCTATAGACTCCAGTGTTTTCCTAATTTCGCTCACGGAGTCTATATCATCATGCTCATTGTGAGTCTTGCCTTGACCTGTTTGAATAATTTTTCCCAATGCCTCTTAACGAATAGCAGTTGCATGTCTTCTTGAAGTATAAAAAAGCCTTGCTATTATTAAGAAATAAAATGTAGTGTTTTCCTTTTCAGTTGAAAGTGTTGGAAATTCTACTAGCTATATGCATGGATGATACTTCTGCATCGCTCGGGAAATATCAGTACCCAGAGTCTGCCAAAGTACATCAGGTAACTTCACATAGTTTTATATCATATAATAATATACCTCTGTGATTGTGCCAAGTGTCTTTGTTAAGCCTTTTACACTCTACAATTTTTATTAATGACTTAAATTCTTGTTGCTTTCATTCTAAGTCTTACTTATTTGAGCATGTATAAATACTTGTTAAATAATTAAATTATTGTAGACTAGCGACCCGCCCGCCCGGCTTCGCACTGGTGTAATTTACTTGCGAAGCCGGGGTGGGTCGCTAGTTATATATATAAACCTTCCGTGAAAATGTAACTTTTGGTGAAAACCACATCAAAATCCGTTGCGTGGTTTAGAAGGAGTTAGCGGCCATACAGACAGACAGACAGGGAAAGCGAATTTAATGTATACTATGTAGAGATGGATTATTCGATAGTGTGTGCTTAATAATTATTTAATTCTCAAACTTGAATTGTATATCTAGCATTTATCGCTTATTTCAGCTAGTTTAGTCATATTTTCTTATAAAAGAATGTGCAAAATTGTATCGTGGTGTGTGAGCTCCTGCTGTTAGATTTAGGCCTCTCCTAATGTACGTGACTCAGCCCGGTGTTGTACCCGCGTGCAGGTGATCTGCGTGCTAGTGCGGTGCTGCGACGTGTCGGGGCGGTGCGTGTCGGCGGGCGCGAGCGATGGCGCGGCGCCGCTGCCCAACCCGTTCAGCGAGCCTGCGCCCGTGCACCACTCCGCCGCTGCGACGCACCGCCCGCAGCTGTCCTCCGCCGCCAGCGACGTGCTCTACAACCGCGCAGGGTACGTATCAGAGAGACTGTGCCAGACGGTCACTTGCGAAAAATTACGGTGTCCACAATGACAATATAACCACTTGACTGCTCATCCTTTACCCCGCATGAGGCAAAGGTTTTAACATGTCAACCTGAGC
Organism: Agriopis marginaria; assembly: GCA_932305915.1. Lineage (NCBI taxonomy): Eukaryota > Metazoa > Arthropoda > Insecta > Lepidoptera > Geometridae > Agriopis > Agriopis marginaria. Next base: position 11,904,307 of record OW029918.1, read on the forward strand.
TATTTTGATACTTGTGATTCTCCAATCACAAGTGTCGAGTCGCGTCCCTCCCCGCAACCGACGTGGCATCATATTTTACAAAAGGGAATTTTGACTACATGCGCGATCAAGTAGCTATATTATCTTTGGGTGTCCACTTATCGCTACCACGTAAGGGGTTGAGGATAGTGGGTAAGAGATTGTGGCGTGTGGTGAAATTGTGCAAGTTTGAGTTATACCTGCCAATACAAGCAGCTTCCTCATTCCCCCTGTTTCAACCGAAGCTGGTGGATGTTAAATGTAACTGATCAATGTTTGCAGGACGTACATGAAGAAGCTGACTGAGGAGTGCTGCGGGTGTGACGAGGCGATCCGGTTGCTGCAGTTCCTGTGCTGGGAGAACGCGGGGTGGTCGCGCGTGGCGCTCGCCGAGCTGCTCTGGCAGATGGCGTACGCGTACTGCCACGAGCTGCGTCGCCACGCAGACGCACTCTCCGCGCTGCTGCTCATGGAGGACTCTTGGCAGCACCACCGCATTCACAACGTCATCAAGGTAACGTACTCTACTCACTTTTTAATTTATTTGTTACTAGCGACCCGCCCGGCTTCGCACGGGTGTAATTTACGTGCGAAGCCGGGGCGGGTCGCTAGTTATACATATAAACCTTCCTCTTGAATCACTCTATCTATTAAAAAAACCGCTTCAAAATCCGTTGCGTAGTTTTAAAGATTTAAGCATACATAGGGACGGACAGACAGCGACAGCGACTTTGTTTTATACTATGTAGTGATAGTGATACATGGACATTAGATTCGTATCCATTCTTACGACCATGTATGCTACTTTATATGTATGTGTACCTACCATGTTCTGACAAATAAATATTTTGAATTTACTTGTATGATAATAAAACGAGATGTAATGTTGTAGGGAGTGTCGGAGGAGCGTCCCGGGCTGCTGGAGACGGCGGCGCGTGCGCGCAGCCACTACCAGAAGCGCGCGTACGCGTGCGTGAAGCTGGTGGTGGGCGTGATGGCGCGCGCGCCGCACGCCGTGCGCGCCGTGCACGCGCATCACGACGCGCGCCGCCGCTGGCGCACGCTGCTCGCCTGGCTGCAGGACGAACTTGAACGCGTAAGCACTACGATTATTAAAAGATGGACCTTTAGTCTACGATTCGAGTCAATATATATGGCTTAAACCTGTAAAAGTAATTGAGAATTAATATTTGAAAAACTGATATGAGTGTTGTTTTCAGTATGGGCCGACCAGCTACGGTTCGTACGGCACGTGGTCGCCGCCGGGCACTTCAAACGAAACCTCCAGCGGATACTTCCTAGAACGCAGCAACTCCGCCAGGAAGACACTCGAAAAGTATGTTTGCTTTGAATTCTTGTTTGCTCTTGATTTGTACCACTTTATGAGTTTAGTAGAGAATCTGAAGTTGAATTTTTATTTGTGCTTGGTATATTTTTAAATGTAGCCAAATCTTATTGCTGTTTCTGGTTCATACATATATGTACTAATATTTTTTTATCCGACTACCCAAGGAGAAGGGTAATGTTTTTCGGGCGAATGTGTGTATGTGTTTGTTTGTATTTTTTCAATGTTTCTGTAGTACCTCTTTAACTTAAAAGTATACGGCTTGACTCATTTTGATGTGTGAGTTGTCATTAGATTCGTCTTCAACACGAATTGCTACATTTTGCAGTCGGGTATTTTGTGTTTTTAACCCCCGACGCAACCAGAGGGGTGTTATAACTTTAAAAATGTGTCTGTCAGTGGCATTGTAGCAACAAAACGGCTGAACCGACTTTGATTTAGTATTTTTTTGTTAAAAGGTGACTTGAATGGTAGTGTTCTAAAGTATGAATAAAAAAAAACTGTGCAGCCGTTTGACGATTATCAACTCTTATATAGCTTTTTTTTTCTAAATTTCTGTTTATTATTGCTTGTTAATAACCTAAATGGTAATTCTTATCAGAGCGTACCAGCTGTGCCCGGAGGACGAGGAGGAGGAGGAGGAGGAGGGATCGGGGCGGTCGGGGTCGGCGGGCGGCGGCTCCGCAGCCGACGACAGCGGATCGGAGAGCGCGGCCCCGGCGGCGCCCGACCCGCGCGCCGCGCCCTGACCGCGCGCGCCGCCGCCCCGCGCCGCCTCCGCGCCCCCGCTGCACTGACCGCGTGCCCCGCACCGGACACACACTTGTAGTTTATTCTGTGATGCTAAGGATATGTGTAAAGTTTGTTTTCGTCGGCGCTCGCTTTGAGAGTGGAACCGCCGGAGCCGGCCGGGACCCGTCGATCGACTCGAAGGCTCGCTTCGAGACTGCTGTACTATTTATTTTTTCCAAGTGAGATTTATTCATATTGCGTATTCGACTTGAGAGTTTATTTAAATGCGCGTAGCGCGCGCTTTAATTTTTTACTATGGTAAATACCCTGTTGCACCTGTATCGCGAAAACAGACTGTACTTTTTATACATATTATATGTCTCGTCGTTTAAGTGTGATCTCAGACATAATTTTTTAGGTACTTTGAAATTCTAAAAATTTAGAAGTAAATTTTTTAACTAATTTTTAGATCCCGTTATACGAAAACGAAATAATATAGTATAGAAACTACAGAACGAATTTTAACTTTTGCTTACACAGCAAAGTTGTTTGTTAAGTAGTGTTTTTTTATTATAGCCACAGTTTAATAAATTTATGTATGTATGATAATGATATCCATAGGATAATTTATGGCTACAAAATAATGTTTTTTGTTTATTATTGATGTCACAAATTAGCTAAAACATACCCTACCGATAGTGGCCAAACAAGTGAATGACGCGCTTTTATAACAAGCTAGAGAAAATTATACATCAAGTAAGCATGATACTCTAGTTTCGATCGATTTTTAAAATAAGACGTTTTCTTACATTAATTTGTGTGAAAAATGTGTAATTTATAACCATCGAGATAGAATACGTATTATTATAGTCAAAATCGTGCCAAAAAAATGTCCGAACCAAAACTCGTCGCAAAACTGCGCAGACTTTTTAGTTAGTTATAAGGTAACCGCGATCCGACTACAACGCCGCTAGCTGCCAGACCTACGATGACATAGCGGACAATTAACGTTGAACACTATGCTAGCGACATAATGTCTAAATTAAAGTAAATATGGCATTGTGAAGTATATAATTGATACAATGTATGGACAATGACGCTCGGATGTTTTTTGACTGTTTTCACTGAGAGATTGTGACTTTAGGAATTGTATCTCGATGTTTATAACAAGTTATTTTATTTAACAAAGATAAAAGTACATACGAAAAATACTTAAGTTTAATGGAATAAAATTAATGTGAACTTACTGCCATAAATAAATCTATGATAATTTTTTATCTAATGTCATACCTCCTATATATTAACTTAATCGGTTCACCTTATTATCGAGCAGCTATGCTTTGCGAATTTCATCTATAAGATAAGTAAGTACAGAGATCAGAAAACATGTTGGAAAATGACTTTGACTGCGCAATAGTCAATTTTTAAGTCGCTTTGGTGGTCCGAAAGGGTATACGAGGGGATTTCGATCTCGCGAGCTGGTTATAGTGCGTGTATATGCGTAAAATTTTCCCCACTATGCCCTTTTCTTTTCGAGATGTTTGCTGGTAACTGTGCAAAAACTATTATAATGACCGGGTTTCATACTTAACCACATAAATTTCCACTGACGCACTAATAGACTTAAATGCATGCATTTCAACCTTAACGCTTATATAATTTATTGTTTAAAAATATTAAATCAGGCATGTCAAATGTGACAATCAGGTTGCATCTATCGTGTAATAGAAGCTGGGACATGTTTTTGTAATGTTTAGCTAAGCTTTGTCATATTCATAGAGCGAGTGTGGTGTAACGAGTTACTGTTACACTTTATTTTTCTTTGTGTTGAATTTAAATTTGTATTAATAATTGTCTAGCTCTCATATTTCGCGACGTGCCGTGCTTGCTTGTGGCTAAAGATTTTAAGACATTGCTACTAGCTATTGTGCAAGTATTTACAATTAGAATTGGTTTTAGATGTCGATGACTGAGACCAAAATTATATTTCTATAATTCTAGTTCTATAATTCGATTCAAACAATTATGATAGTCTCACTAAAATAAGTTACATAACTTATTCAATTAAATAAAAAGTATAATCAATAATGTGTCTGAAACTGTTTCTGATACTTTAGCTAATAAGAAACAACATAAAAATTTAGTAAATATTAATAATCACTTAACAATTTAAATAGTTCGTAAGCCAACGATGACGAAGCTTTCGTTTACTTAATAACTTTAACAAGAAACCAAAGCTTAGTCTGGAGATTTTTAATAAAAGTTGTTTGAGACAAGAAATAATGCAAATAAAAATGTATTTAAAAAACTTAAATGTACTCCAAAGTACCTTAAAAAAATTATAATTTATAAACACAAGCATCTAAGAGTCACTATACATATTCTAATCATAATTTTAGAAATAAATACAAATTCTCTAAATAAATTGTCAGACGCAAATGCATTATAAATAAATTGATCTTATGTATCATAAGGAACTAGAATAAAATGAATTTGTTACATTGTGTAGTGAGATATTAGAGTCATTTAAATTGGCCTAAACATACCTGTTGGAAAAATACTTCTTTTTTATCCTACAATGTGTAACAGAAAGGTATAGTAATACTTAAAGGTGTTGATCTACCAAAGATAATTTATATTGTCATTGTGATCTACCCATCAAAGTAAACAACTTGTAGAACACGAGTATGTCAAATTCTAGAAAAAAATGTGTCGTACGAAATCACCGATCACATAATTGATTTTAAATATTATGAGGACACGTTAAATTAAAAAAATGCTCATTTTTAGCAAACTTGTTCTACAAGTTGTTCACTTTTTTTGGTAGGCCAACCTCTTTGTTACTATACCTTTGTGCTACACATTGTATAAGCTTGCTTATGTCTAACTTTAAATAATGTAAAAGTAGTAATAGTTGATAATGACTAGTCTTACAGGAATATGTTGCCACTATGTCAATGTTCTGCTTTGTAATATAGTGTTATTTATTTTTTTATTAAAGGTTGTATATTGTTTCTCCTTGTATAGCAATAAAATTATATAACTAAAAATCAGGCTATCAGGCGATGCACACCGCTGTTACAATAAGTTAGTGTATATGCATCAAATTTTTTGTAAAGAAATAGTTTTACAAAATATCCCTAGTAACCTTTGCCTCACTTTGTATTTGACAAAACTAAAACCACCGTGACTTTCTGTGAATATTTTGTTATGCATTGTAATCATTTAACTAATGTTTTAATGTGGGTCTCACAGACCGTGTGCCTTAGTTTTTATTTGCTCAAAGCTTGCACCTGATAGTCTGTACATTGACTTAGATATTAATCTATGCTTTCACCTTTCTCACATCATCTGTAAAATAGCGTTTTGAGGACAAACGAAACTTTGTAAAATATGATATTGATGCATTTGGGAATGTGAAAGGTGAATGTATATAACTTTACTGTAGCTTAATTTATTTTAAATTTTTTTATCATATGGTTTTTGTAAAACAACATTATAATCACAAAAGTGACATCGGTTAGAATACAGGAATGATTATTGTGAATAAGAAACCTGGTCGATTAACCATTGACTGTGTTGTTGATGTTTATTACCAAAGATGGAGTGTGTAGAGGGGAACCTTTACATATGTAAATTAATAATTGAAATATTTTGTATCTTTTATATATTGCAAAAAATAAGATAATCGTGATCGACGAATGGAATGTGTGATCGGATTAAGATTTAGATAGGAAGAAAAACAATGCGAAATAAATCTACAAAAGGAATATAATACAAGGTGGAACTATTTTGCATAAAGCAACAAATATTTGGCATAAAGGAGTTCTTCAAACCTTGCTTTGAGCATGAGTGCAAAAACAGTGCCATCGCAAATGCAAGTAATAGAACTCAATAGTAAAGTTATAGCCCATTGACTAATACAAGTAATACAAACTAGGTGGATAAAATCAGCAGTGATTTTTACTTAAATACAGTATTTTGTTTAATTTATAACTTTGTATAAAGCAGTTTCATGTAAAAAGATGTGGTTGATTGTTTGTATAATGATCAAAATGTAGGCAGTTTGTTTTTGTACAACATTTCTATGGCTGAACAGCTGAACAGTTTTGACATAATATGTAAATGCTAGTAATGTAGCATTCAAACACATATGATAACTGAATCAATAAAATGAAATAAAAGTTGTAATGAAGTTTTATTGTTTAATAGGATGTATATTTCTCTAGGATATAGAACTGATATCTGCAATTTTTTTTCGAATTTGGTTGCTCCTAGGCAACGTTTTATTAAAATGCGAAGATTACGCAAAAATATTTGTTATATTTTACGTGAATATCCACCAAATGTTTGAGAAAAGTACTATACAAGCCTTGACTGCAACGAATCATTTATGGACATGCATATCGGCTCACATTTTCACGTATGTCCATAAATGCTTCCGGCCGCTGTAGCAATTAGTACGATTTCCGTATTAATTTCTTAATAACCTATGTTTAAAATAATGGAGTACCTAATATTTCATTTTAATGTCGCCTATTATACAATTCTTATCAACATCATAAAATAGTGGGGTCAAACAAAATCAGCGATACCTAAATTAATTACGTAAATATGAAACAAGCGTGTTTGCAACGACATGTGACCTGTGACCCATAACATCGTTATGATATTGATAATTCAAGTGTAATTATGTTCCGTGCTATCTTATATACGCTGGTATGTACGTCTTCAGTCTTAAAGCTGGAGCCATAGAAAGTGCACATATTTAAGAAAATAAAAATGGAAAAATACATCAGCGTACAAGAGTTAGAAGAGGCAGCAGCTTTGGTGCTACCAAAAGCTGCAAGAGACTATTATAAGAGTGGAGCTACTGACGAACAGACTCTTTCAGAAAACAAAGTCGCTTTTCAAAGGTAAGCTCAATACATGCTATGTGCATACTAAAATAGTTGCTACTTTAATTATATATTTTGGACAATACAACTTTTTGTTTCAGGTTGCGATTGCGCCCGAAATGCTTAGTAGGTATCACCGGCTGCGATCTCCGCAATACTGTTTTAGGAAACAAAGTCTCAATGCCCGTAGGATTGTCACCTACTGCTATGCAGAGGATGGCTCATCCTGATGGCGAATTAGCGAGTGCTAGAGGTAATTTGACACAAACCACAAATGTTTAGTTAACTGATATTGCAAATTTATGTTAACTAGAACGTTCACGTTTTATTTCAATTACTTTTCTCAAACATGATATTAATTTCATCCAAAAATTGGCGATCTCAATGTTGCCTAAAGTAATTTGCGGGCAATTTTTGTCTTTTAGAGGTTTAACTACGTGTTTCGACTAAAAAGAGAGAAATGCTTGGAGGTTTTACCCGCGTGGACTCGCTCAGGATCTGTAAATTTTTCCAGGATGAAAAATATCCAATGTAAAACCCTCCAACAATTTATTTGCAAAAAAAAGACATGCCGATACGTTACTCAGTTGCTTCTTTAAAGAAGAACAAATGAACCACACTTTTGTATTTATAATATTTGTATCAATATCCACGCGGTGTTTGAGGAACTTGCTATCAAGCCTTGGCGGAAACTGGGCATATATGTGCTCACGTATGCTCATATTTTCACATTCGTCCATAAATGCCACTGTTGCTTACAGCTGCACTAATTTATGAACTTGCAAGTTTCATTTTTTCATGCTTTACCTCAGATCAGGCAAACAAGGGAGATATGCCTTAGTACAATATTATCGTTCGTGTTCAACTGGTAATTAATCACTTTGTAAAAAACAAACATACTTTTTGCACTATACCTACCGCTTAATTTAGATAACACAAAAACCGTAAGTAAAAAGTAAGAAACTTGTAGCGACACCAAAGAACGAATAGTCCACTTGAAAAAAAGGTGCGGGTGAGTTTGACTAAAGGCATCTGATTTAGGCCAGACGCGTTGGCACTCGCCACGCCACCTTACCATATCCCCTTTGTTTGTCTGATCTGAGTTCTTTAACCATACAAAACAAACAAGAAACCATGAAAGTTACGTGTTACAGCTGCACAAGCGGAGGGCACCATTTTCACCTTGAGCACCATATCTACGAGTTCTATTGAGGAGGTGGCAGACGCTGCACCTGATGCTATCAAGTGGTTTCAGCTCTACATTTATAAAGACCGGTAATTGCATCTGTTCATAGTAACATCGCGTTCTATTATTATTCAACCTTAACGAGGTTACATGGAAAGCTGGAAGGTCATTGATCAGCTGTTTTATCAGGGGCAGTCCCACTAAAAGTAGTTCTACACAATGTACACCTGTTTTCGGCTTATTTGTGCCGTTCCCTATAACCCTCAATGTTAATATTTCATTCCATAGTTGAAAACTTTTTGTCAGATTACAATCATTGATTTTGTTTCAGGGAAGTGACCAAAAATCTCGTGCTTAGAGCTGAGAGAGCAGGCTTCAAAGCAATTGCTTTGACTGTTGATACACCCATGTTTGGATTACGAAGGGCGGATGTTCGTAATAAGTTTGCTCTACCGTCGCATTTAAGGTATAGTGTCTACTACTCCGTAATCAAGATTTACCAATAGTTATTCAAACAGACAAGTTAGACATAATATTCCTAATGCAATCAAAGAACAAAAATTCTATAGCATTGACAATAGCCAATACTTACCAAAAAATGAGGCATAATAATGTTCTATTCAGTGTCTTACTGCTTACCTTCATTTCATTACAGACTAGCCAACTTTGAAGGACACCTATCAACCAAAATTCAAAGCTCGGAAAAAGGCAGTGGCTTGAATGAATACGTACAAAATTTATTCGATAAGAATCTGACATGGGATGAAGTTAAATGGTTGAAGAGGTAAGGGACAGGGACTGCGTCTTTCAGCTAAGCATAGCTAAGTGCTATCGATTTGTTAACCTATTCATATAGCGGCATTAATTGTTGTAATATGTATTTCAGCATAACGAACTTGCCTATCATAGCAAAAGGCATTCTTCGTGGTGACGACGCTTTGAGAGCTGTGGAAGCTGGTTGCTCTGCTATCTTAGTATCCAATCACGGGGCACGGCAATTAGATGGGGTACCAGCCACGGTACGCATGGATTTTATGTTTGGTTTTATTGTGAAATTTATAGCATTTCGCGTAATTTAGTACTGAGATAATAATGTTATCATTTTTATTGTTATAGATTGAAGCTTTGCCTGAGGTCATAGAAGCCGTTAAGAATTTTAATGTCGAAGTTTATTTGGATGGAGGGGTTACAACCGGCACCGATGTATACAAAGCTCTAGCACTTGGGGCTCAAATGGTAAAACAATACAATACAATAATATTTTATGAATAACTCCATAGTTACAAGTAAAATTTCCCCAATACACTTTTCTACAACAATGTATATAAATGTACCTATATAAAAATTATATTATAAGAATTGCCTGTGATTCCTCGTAGTTCTACTCTTATACAGGGTTATTGATAGTTTGATAACAACCTCTCGCAGGCAATTCTCTACATAATACATAACAGTTTTTGTTCCATTGCTTTTATTGTTGTGTTTTGTTAGAGTGCAAATGTCTGCTCCTAAGCTTCGTCCAGGCCCGAACGTTACTTCTCATTTAAAATACAGACCCGCGTGCCCTTATTTACTGCTTTAGTTTAGTTACTTTAGTTGTATGGAAAAGAAATCCAAAAAAGTATTGAAGGTCTTGGAGCTAAAGGAGACGAAACGTTTTTTAATCATAATCATTTTCCTCGGATTTCGGAAGATATGTCATAAAAAATCTAACTAAATATACCTACTTTCTTGCAGGTGTTCGTTGGGCGCCCAGTTCTGTGGGGTCTGGCAGCTGGCGGCCAAGCAGGTGTGCAGAGAATGTTGAACATATTCCGAACTGAACTTGAGTACACATTCCAAATTGCAGGTACCTACCTATTATATTCTAAATTTCATATATTTTTTAAATTAATTTTACTTGTTACTAATGTACTATGTCAAGAAATCTTAAAAATCGATTTTAGCCTACTTTTAATGTCATAACTATTTGAAACTTTGCAAGTATATGTAAATCTGTATAACAATGCAACATTTTGGTACCATCTGATCTGATGATACAGCACTTAGGTGGATAGGGATATTCTTCAATGGCTACTAATGAACCCGTCGAGTTTGGGCTTACGAGTGTCATACACTTGGTAACAAGGATCTGATAAGGGTGAAAGAAACAATAAGGCAAACTCACTCGCTAAGGAAGGCGAGAAGCAGGAAAACAGTGCAGATGTTGCAGAACTGTGTAAACCAACAGCTATGGAAGCACGGAATCTGCTAAGTCTCTACACAGAAAAAGAACAGCAAAATATTTGAAATAATACAAAAGACTGTAAACACGCAAAACCTTTCTATACCCATCGATAGATGAGAGAGTGACTAACAAACTACTCAAGTTAACTAGGTCGGACCTTCGTCTGATGATAGGTACCATCACAGGTCACTGTGAGCTAAACAATCACCTATACAAAATTGGAGCCACAGACATACCTCTGTGGCTGTCTACAGGAAAACGAGACCGTGGAGCATGTACTACTGCATTGTAAGACCATAGAAGATATTATACGATTAAGGTCGACACTCCATGAAGAAAATCAACAACAAGTCTCCAATACCACAGCATATTGCGAAATAGTTGTAGAACAGTTTAGTCAGCGACCCAAAGCCGTGCTTCGTTATCTTAGAGAGCTCGGCTGGTTTGTGTAAGCTGGCACAATACCCCTAAGCGGGATGTCAGTGCAGGTCTTATCACCCCCACTTTGAATTAGAATTAGAAGGGTCAGATAACGGAGCCAGGAGGAGGATAGTGGAAATCGTCAATAATTACCAGTAAATCCATCTAGTTTGGGTTCTTTGGCTTGTTTTAACGAGAAACTTACGCATATTTTTTGTTAAAATAATATTTAAAAAAATTAAATATTCGGTACATTTTTGCACACACGGTTATCTGACCCCAAACTAAGCAAAGCTTGTGATATGGCTGCCAGAGACTGATATACATAAATATATAGTTTTAAATAAATACTTAAATAGATATTAACAACCAGATATAGAACAAACAAATGTTCATCACATAAATGTTTCGGGAATCGAACCCACGCCCCCAAGCTCAGAAGCTCCCTACTAACTGGACCTACGGGATATCAAAACTTTTTGAAACTATAATGATGATTTAGGCATCGCATATGTGATAGATGTTACATTAATCCCCATTTATTTTGCACAGGAACCCCTACGGTCGCTGACATCTCGAAGGACATGGTGCGCCACGAGTCAGCTTACAGCAAAATATGATAGAAGTTACAATAAGAGGATAACATACCGTTCAAACTAAAACTGCACTTTTTTAATCTATTTATTTAGTCACAGAATAGTTCAATACATTTAAGTTATTTAATCGGTAAACAAGTTTTTCTTTTTCTTATTGAACCATACCTAAAGGATTCCAGATTTTGTAATGGATAATAATTTAATATTATCTGCAATTATTTTAGTAATAATTTTCTGTATAATTTGTAGAGAATTATGGGCGTCATATAAGACTCTCGCGGCCACAATACTGTAGATATTTTCTGAAAAAAAAAACATGAATATTTATATTCACTGAGAGTACTTCGTAGCAAATAGTGACACTTTAGGATTTACTGTTTTTGACTGACTTCAAAAGGGAGAGGTTCTTAATTAGGTCCGGTTTTTTATGTACACATATTACTCCGATATGTGTGAAACAATTTACGCGATTCTTTTTTTATTATGTAGAGGAAACTCTCGAAGTGGTCCTTCAAAAATTTAATTAACTAAAGCTCAATTATGTACGAGCGCCTGTTGATTTGGCAATAACAATAATTTTGATCGAGCGTTTTATATATTGATATGTATTGAATTGTCTATGGACATCAAACTACGTTAATATCTCAATCACCTTGAAATCACAGCCATACAAATTGATGCCCATCTTCAATTTCTTTACAGTTTGTTTCAAATGCTCATTCCTTGCCATTTTCTTTTTTAGAGTCTGTGTATCGCATGTTTCACACGACTCGGTTCCTACGCTAAAGTCAGTGCAGTCCTTATTTTTTGACTTTAGTAAATTGGTTAAAACTGCGTCTCTTTTTTGCATATAGTTTAGGAAGCTAAAGGAAGCCTCTGCCCGTGGCGCATGCGTTATAATGCTGTTTTTGGAAAAATCTAAAGGCTCATTCCTTTTAAAAATATTAGACACTGATTTTACTAGTTTCGTGCAAGATTCATTGATTGCGCTAAAGAACCTCGAGCTCAAAGACCTATTGCTGAGGTTCTTATTGCTACTCCTTGGTGTTCTAAAAGGCCTCCGCTTTACCACTTTTCTTGTTCTCTCCAGTGTTCTTTTCGATTGAGTTGAAAAACTCGACTTGCGTATGGAAGTCTTGGAGTAATCGTTCAGGTTTGAACATTGTTCATGTTGTGGCGTTGACGAAAATAATGGCCTAAACTCTGTGGGATTAATAACCGTGGGCTTCTCGTCAGTTTCAGCGTTTGCAAATGTTTGTGTTTTAATTGCTTTTTTATCTGTCTCAGCTTTATGATCATTAAATATTTTAGAGCTGTCTGCAGGTTTTATGTGGTCCCTGGGTCCACTTAGATCATTTATATATTTATTTATAAACGAAAAAGAAACTTCTGCATCATTATTGTACTGTAATCTATCTCTTCGTTGTTGGTCAATCAGTTTGTTGGTTTTATTCCTTGTATTTGTAATAGGAGCCTCTCTGTTATTTACCTGTCCGCCGGAGTTTATGATCATAGTAGAAGTACTCCGAATTAAAGCATTCATATTTGTTTTAGATGCTGCTTTCTTCGAAGATGCAAGTTGACGTTGTTTCATGTTGAATACCTCTTTCATGACATTTTGAATTAGTGTTGCTGTGTCATCTAATTCGTCGGTTTTATCACACTTGTATATTTGCGCATTATTGTTTCCATCCTCTTTACTTTCAATTATATTCGGTATATTTCCTTTGCTCAAATGATTGACTTGGGGATTTGATTCTGCAAAATAATAGACTACGTTGTAATTTAATTTGTTTACCATGGTATTGATTTTTTGAAATTGAAACAATACCAACGTCTTGAAAGCAACTCAATGTGGTTTAAAATAATCATTGCCTTTTGACCTATCTGTAAAGAAAATAAGATATATTATAGCAGTAAAGATAACAATTGCACTTTTGATTGAGCTATATTGAAATGCTATATAATTTGTTATGATGGTGAAATTTCGGTAAATAGTAATCATTTGGCCCGCTTGCTTGTTTGCTGCCTACATAATGGCAAAACAAAATCTCTTTACTCTGAAGTTCTTAAATTTGGTTTAGAATATGTGTTGTGAAATTACTGCGCATTAATGCCCGGATTAGCAAGTTGAAGTGGCAGTGGGCAGGGCACATATCACGCAGAACAGATGGCCGATGGGGCCGAAAGGTTCTGGAATGGAGACCACGGACTGGTAAGCGCAGCGTAGGACGTCCACCCACAAGATGGACAGACGACCTAAAAGAGACCGCAGGGAAACGCTGGATGCAGGCCGCTTCCAACCGGCCCTTTTGGAGATCGATGGGGGAGGCCTATGTCCAGCAGTGGACGTCCTATGGCTGAAATGATGATGATGATGAATGTCTCAGAGTAATGAGCGCAGTGCGCTGACACGCAGGGTTTTCAACAGGTGTTGAAATTCTAAATCCTGGATGGCACCGAACTGTTACTCTTTCCGCGTAACCCTGTATATCATTATAACAATAGTACACTTCTCCCAATAATTATATAAATAATTAAAATTTATACCTATACCTAACTAGGTACATTGCTACCTGTAATACTGCCAATGAAAGAAGGTACCATTTTAGATTCGTTTCTTTAACTAACCAATTACCATTGAGCGTGTGACATGCTCGTCTCGTCACTCAGTAGCATTAAAAACATAGAATCGCAAAGGCTGGTCTATTTTGAATTAGAAATAGTAAGTAAGTATAATTTTTTCAAAGCAAGTTGAAGTGGCAATTGGCAGGCCACATCGCTCGAAGAACCGATAACCGATGGGGAAGAAAGGTTCTTGAGTGGAGACCACGAACCGGAAGACGCTGCGTAGGTAGGCCTCCCACTAGATGGACCGACGACAGTGAGAGTCGCTGGCATCCAGTGGATGCAAAAGGCAGGCTGTCGTTCAGTGTGGAGGTTAAAGGGGGAGGCCTATGTTCAGCAGTGGACCTCTTCTGGCTGATGATGATGATGATTATTTTTTTTAAAGCACCTGAGATCCAGGTCCGTACAGGCGCAAGAAGTCTCGCAGGTCGTTCAGGACTTTAACCTGGCGAAGCAGTAAAGATCGTGCGGCTGGGTACTGCACAACTGTTATTAGAAGTTGAAGGCATTTGTCGTAATGTAGGAGATCCCTGAAAATTTAGTTAAGATGTCCATTATATTTTTATGTGTTAATAAGGTTAACCTTTGTTATCTTCCGTCCATCCAAACTCCAAACTATAAACCTACTCCCAAATATCAAGAAATTATTTTCACCTGTTACAGACATCAGTATAGAAACAACCATACATACACACTTTTCTTGCAAATTTAATTTAAATTAAATTTTAATTTGTTTATGGTACGCATTCAGTGCGATTACTAATATCGAAATTTTTTGTCTTCGTTACATGAATGTTAATTAATTTAAATTATAGGTAAGTATGGACCTACCTATAATTTAAATTATGATAAGTCCTAGATACAAAATGACCGGCGATTGCAGAACAAAAATACTAACCTGATAAAAATGGATATACCATTACAATTAAGAAATAGTTCCATATTTCTATTGTTTTTTTGCAGCAAACTTTGAAGGACCACGAACATTTCTATGTTTGTCTGATTACACCTTTGAATGCACTGAAAAATAAGGTTCAATATAATTAACAGCGAAGTACTTTTAAAACTAATAACAGGGGCCTTACGGCCAACATGCTAACGCGGTATCAAACTAACGTTAAATCCGCTCAGTTGGAAAATCACCCAAACGTGAACCTTAACGCGCCCAGTGGATATACGGTTGGTGGTCGCGTGGTTTTCCAACTGAGCGGATTTAAAGTTAGTTTGATACCGCTTTAGCAGGTGGCTGTAAAGCCTCAGGTAAACTTACGGCTGGAATCAAGTGAGTGCAGTAACTTTGGTTGAGTTCGCTGCCACCGCACGCAGCAGTGAGACACTGACAAAGAGCTTTCCAAGTGTCTTGATACTAAAACAACAGTAAACTTATTTAAAACCTTAAACTGAAGTTATTATAAAACAATAATGACTCTTTAGCTGAAATTCCAAGAGACTTCGTTCTCTACGCTTTTTGATTTAGATCAACCTATGTATGTATATAGTACACCTATAGTGCTAGGTATGACCTCTAAATGTGCCGGCTAGAAGGACCAACTGAGTAAAAGTAAAAGCATGGAATTTGCTAAAACTACCTCATTATGAGTTGGCATCTGTCGCAAGCATAGCGAATAGGCCACCGACAGATTTTTTTATTGTCTTATAAAAAAGCTGGCCATAAATAGAACCTATCGCCGAAAACAAAATTGAAATGTGTTCAAAATTAAGAAAGACATGAACGTTTTAATGTCTTACTAGACAGAAAGCGCACTATACATTCAAAACAAATGACATCTTTGAAAAATCCTTGATAAAAAGACTAGTGGCATTTGTTTAAAGTTTCTATACGCCTACCGCATTTTAATCCCGCTTATTGCCTATTAAAACTGTCGATAAATATTATTTAAGACGATCTTCGAATAATTATACAGTATTATTTGTACAGAGTTATATTTTTTTATCGAATGAGTCGATACCATTATAACACAGTGAGGTTTACCCCTGAAATGTCTTAGCCAAGTTTTATACGTAGGTCTAGGTAGGTACTTATTTAGATATACAAAAAGAAGCAGAGAGTGTTCTACTGGTACCACAAAAGACATATTAGTACAACTTGTAACATCCCCCAGAAATTTATTAGGTACTGGCTACGGCCTCACACCTAGCCACGGAATGCCAACTACATTTAATACATAACATTTTAGACAAATAATATTTACCATCATACAATTAGTGAACATATCTGACATAGTGGCCAAGCAGCCGCTGACCCTGGTCATATTCTTCGCGTACAACGCCAATGTTCGCTGTTTATGCGGGCCATTGTCTTCCGCATCTACGTAAAGAAGTGTTGAGAGGAAATTCAACGCGTATAAGGCTTTACGCGGAAGTCCGTTAGCTAGCACATTATTAATTCTATCGTATACTGCACTAGACTTGATGATAACTTCGAAATTTGCGTCTGTCTGTAAATAAACGTTGATTTAAAAATACCTTAGGACTAACAAAAATATAATTTGAATTATTATTCTTATTGTAAGTAAGTACATGCCCTTGTACTACTTCCAATACTGTGGTTCAGTTAAAGGACTTACATTGAGCATTAAACATGCCGATAGAACTGAAAATAATTTAGTTTGTAGGTCTAAATCAGTAGTTGTATTCAAAAGCTCTAGTGTTCTCCGTACATCAATTTGATTGGGAAAATGTAAAGGCATCGCGATATCCTGAAATTAAAGTAATTTATTAAAATAATAGGTACATACCTAATATCGTTTGAAACATAAGTTATCATAGCTATACAAAGAATTTAATAATATGTAATACAATAGTAGGTAGGTACATATAGATCAATGTGGCTATAAGTAATATGACCCGAGTAATAGTGTTCCGTGAATATGACTGTTCAAAAATCATTTGAGAAGGCAGCATCACTAACGCCATTTCTAAGTAGGAGTATGGAAGAATAATAATAGATTGTACCACGGTACCACCCCTATAATAATATACTCCGCCTGGTACTTACCATCAACCCGGCAATTGTTTGACACGTTTTAGTTCTTACCTCTAAGAAAGAATTGTGTTCGATATTGGTTTTTATTTTATTTAAAAGACCATCAATGTATTGATATTTTTCCATTTTTTTAGTTTAGAAATAAAATTGTTAAAATCAACTTGCATTGCAGTTTTCCTTCAAACCAAATATCTGTTCCCGCCTAAGAAAAGAGAAAAAAAAAACTTTGTGATATATGTTTTTTTTTTCTTTCCTTTTACGAGGATTTTGGCGTCGCATTTCTTGTGCATTTGCCAATATCAAGTATTGAAATATTTTCAAGTTTAATTAAATAATTATTGTCAACAAGTCATAGTCAAGCAAAGTAAGTCACGGTCAAGTCAAACATACCCCAGTAAAGTGGTGAAGGCTTTACAAGAAGCTTATATGAAGTTTTGGAAACAACACGAAAATATATGTTTCGCCTCGTTATATCACTTTTCCACATCGTTCACGGACACATAATAAATTCTTGCATATTATATTAAAATTTTCAAGTAGTCGATAAACTGCCACTTTTAAAAGATATCTTCGAATCTTAGACCTAGTTATTAGCTATGAATTAGTCAAGCAAAATAAATCACCGTCAACGGTCAAACCCAAGTCACGCTCCAGCAAAACACCGGCTTCCCAGCTTCTATTGAGATTTGAAAACAACACGAAAAGTTGTCGATCAGATATTGGAATGGATAATTACGAGTATCATCCATTTTACGCACAAACACTCATGGATACTCAAGATAAAACACAAGCTTTACAAATTAAAACAATGCTGCCACATTTTTTTAAGTTGGCGCTAAAATCTAAAACTCCTATTCGACTGTTGTTACTGTCATCCATTACTTTGTCAACTGTTGTATGTGTGTTTGTAACTTGTCACCATCATTCAATGTCAGAAAAACAAACCAAACAAAAAAATAACCTCAAAAGTTTGATATTAAATTATCAAACAAAACACAAAACTGCGAAATTCCTAATAAATCGTGTTTTATGGATTAAAACAATAGGTAATTTAAACTCAGAAATACTAAGATGGATGTCGGAGAGTTGCTCTCTTTTAAGGTAAGTCGATTGTTATGTTAAATGATGTTAGCTTTATTTTGTCAATCAAATATATCCAAAACTACTAATTCTTGCCGTGTAACCAAAACCACTAATAACATTAATATTTTGTGTCCAGCCGACGCCGACGCCAAAAAGACCCAATGATGATGATAGCGGAGACTCTGACGACGAACCGTCCAGGTCTAAAATGCGGCGTATCACCAAGCCTAGGTCAGATTTATCAATGCAGGCTCTTGGCAGAAACTTAACCAAAGAGCCGGCAATATCTGATAAGGAAAAAGAAGAGATCTTAAGATATGTAGAGAATGAAGTCACAGAGGTAACAGCACAATGCTAAAAACAATATGCACAACTTGTTGATTAAACTCCATTATATCTTGATTAACTATACTGATAGTAGAAAATCTTCATATTCATTTCAATTACAATGTATGTTGAAAGTCTGGTTTTATTTTATTACCTACAGTTTAAATGGTACTATTGCCATCTTGCAGGGTGAAGTTCTTGATGAGACTGCAGTAAAAAAGCTTGTTTTGAACTTTGAGAAGAAAGCTTTGAAGAATAGAGAGATGCGGATAAAGTTTCCAGACCAGCCTGAAAAGTTTATGGATAGTGAAATTGACCTACATGAAGCACTACAGGTTATTTTGTTATAATTACATATTATAATTCTTATGTGTGAATGTACTTTTCTGTAGGTGGCATCGCAAGAAACTGTATATAATAATGACACCTCACACTCATTTATTTGAAATACTAACAGTTTTGCCTTTGACTTTGTACATAACTATCAACCCTATTTTGACCCCCTTAATTCGTCCCAGTCGTATAATCTATTTTTGCCTGACGTCTACACCACATGGAATCAACTAAGCCAAATTTCAGCTTCTTAGGCTAAGTAGTTTTTGAGATTAAGTGAGCGAGTGCTTGTAGAATTATATCTAGATTTTATATTGTAGTTCAGAGAAACAAAAAATTTTAAATAGACAATATAGACAATAGACAATATTTTATTTGTAACAAAAATCCATTATATAATACACATAAAGCTACACACAAATATAAAGTTAAATACGTTGGACTTTTGCCACAAACCGGCCCCAGCTCAGCAAATAATAGGATTAAATTAAATATTTTATGCAAGATATAAAACTTGGTTCTTTTATAAGGGCTCTTTCATTTAGGCCTGTTGCCCACGACGCTACTCAAAAGAAACCATGAATTTATATGGAGTGCAAAATGCAAGTGACCCGCACCAGTTTCTAACGCGTTAGCAAAAAATCACTGTAAAATGAACTTCATAAATTTGCTATTGTTTTCATGTAGTTTGTTTGCTGCGACAGTTTTATTTTACTTCGGACTAAGCTAACATTTTGACGTGATCTCGCCTGATGGAAAGCTATGATGCGGTCAAGATAGAGCACGATGGATGGTGGTGTTAATCTGCAGTTGATGTTATTATCGATATAGGGGTTTATCCAAAATCTTCTGTTGTTTCTTCGCCGTCTATGGTAGTAGAGAAGTATTTTAGTCCTCTGCTTCGCTCAAATCACTGGCCTAGCCATGTTTATTATTTCCATTAACAATACTTTTGAACAACACAGCATCCAAGAGTGACTTTTTTTAAAAAATAAATTTGGTACGACTCTGCGTTACTAATTAGTTTGTAACATTTATTACTAACCCATACCCTTACTTTTGAGTAGCATCATCGTCGACGAAGAGACTTCTGAGTTTAATTACTCGTTTTTATTTCTTGCAGGAGCTGAGTGCAGTTGCAACAGTACCTGATCAGTATCCCTTGCTTGTTGAACTGAAATGTGTGAATTCATTATTGGAATTGCTTTCACATGACAACACAGATATATCCACTAAGGTGGTCAATCTTTTGCAGGTAAACTGTTGCATTTACAACAACCGGTTTGGATCAGTAGTAGCATGTCTGCCTTATGAGCAGGAGTTCCCAGGTTCGATTCCTGGCTGGGCAGATGTTTGAATAATGAAATTAAATACATTTTAATTTCAATCTCGGTCGGTCTTCCTTGTTTTAGTGTGTATTCCATGGCAACCCTGACTCAGGGAATCCTTGTCCTTGTTGTAGCTATAAGTGGAGCATTACTTATCATTTAATTACAAACCCCACACTTATTAACCTTTTGGCTGGCCTTTTGAAAAAACTCACGGTCTCACAGCGTGCAATGGAGAGAGCTACGCTCGGAGTTTCTTTGCGCAATAGAATCCGGAATGTGGATATTCGCCGAAGTACCAGATTCCAGTACCCTTAGTACAAGTTTTGATAGTTTTCGTATTGTTTCATACATTGCTGGGCTGATAGTTATTCGAAAACTTTTCCGTATTTGAATGAAAGAACCTATACTGCCGATGACTACCGATTTTAATTCCTCCGTGTTTCCGCTGGAGGCGCTATATTAAAATATATGTAACAATACAAAAACTAATAAAGTTTTCGAATACTATCAAAACTTGTACTAAGGGTACTGAACTGACATAGCTGCCAAAATTTATAAGACAGCAATGGGCGGGTCACATTGCTCGAAGAACTGATACCTATGGGGGAGAAAGGTTCTTGAGTGGAGACCATGAAGACGCAGCGTAGGTAGGCCTCCTACTAGATGGACCAACAAGATCGTGAGTCACGGGCATCCAGTAGATGCAGATGGCAGGCTGTCATTCAGCGTGGAGTTCTAAGAGAGAGGCCTACGTTCAGCACTGGACGTCTTCTGGCTAAAGATGATGATGATTTACAAACCAATGTGTATTTTTGGAGTATACTTTGCTCTAATTACCTCCATCCAAAATTTACCCAAGTAAGAAAAGACCATAAAAAATCTTTTACATTAATAAAAACCAAATCTTACAGGAACTCACAGATGTAGACATCCTTCATGAGAGCGAGGAAGGTGCAGAGGACCTGATCACTGCTTTGGCCGAGGCTGAGGCTCCAGCACTGCTGCTCCACAATCTGGCTCGGCTTGATGAGCAAGTCCCAGATGAAAGAGATGCCGTTCACAACACGCTCGGTATCATTGAGAACATCACAGAGTTCCGACCGGAGCTTTGTCCCGACGTTGCTAAACAAGGCTTCATGCAATGGATACTGAAAAGACTGAAGGTAAAAATTCTACACATTACATTTCGTATGCTTGAGGTTCAGATTTTATGCTGAATGAATCACCACAACCTTTTTAACATTCCGTTAAAAACCTCCGTTTCTGTTCCGTTCCGTTCCCATTTTTCGTTTTTGTTTTAGGACAGGACTTAATCACAAACTAACAACTCTGATTTTACCTCCTTAATTACACCCCTTCTGTAAAAACCTAAAACAGGCATACCATCCTTAAAAAATATTAATTTACCTAAAACATCTGCTGGTTTGCTGCAAAAGTTTTAGAACAGTATTTATTTTATTTAACTATGCACCTGAATACCAAATTTCATGTGAATTTCATATCAATATCCATTTATCCACTTAAGTCAGTCTATTTGCAAAATCAGTATGTATATATAAATAAATTAATACTTTCGTTTACATTTACACTATTTTATAATTTATACATTAATATAATGAATTTTCCTTTACAGATGAAAGCACCATTTGACGGGAACAAATTATATGCAACAGAAATCATATCAATTCTTTTACAAAACACTCCTGAAAACAGGAAATTGCTTGGAGAGCTTGATGGAATTGATGTACTATTACAACAACTGGCTGTAAGTTATTCCGGCTCTATTACCGCTATTCAAAAGCTGTTTTCCTGTCACAAAACTGTAGTTTCGAAACCGCATTATATATAAAAAGAAAAGCGAAAGTAGCAGTCGTTTATATTTTGGTTTATCATTGGCTATTCTGTTCCATGTGGCATGATATAATGTTCATATTCAAACTAAACTACTGCCAAACTGTTTTTTGTTTTTCACTGCAGTAGGTATATTGGCTCAGCTACAATCTTAAGCTTGGGTCCGACGACCCGTTTTATGCCAGGCCAGGCCGCGCCAGGACAAGCCGACGCCCATTGTGGCCTGTCGTCGCCCGTCCGATACGTCACGAGTCGGTAACTACACAGGCCTCGACAGGCGTGGCGCGGCCTGTGCTTTCGACAAGTCGTGGACCCCACATTTACATTCAGTAGACTAGCAAAAGCGATTAGAATATTCCTACATTCAGCATTTTAACATTGTTAGTAGCTTTTTGTAACTATGTTAACAAATATTGGAAGTAGATTTCAACCTACTTCTATTGGTTGTATCGTTTAACTGTTCAGTTTTACAAACGTCACGACCCGAGCGGCGCGGAGGAGCAAGAGGCTATGGAGAACATGTTCGACTCGCTGTGCTGCGCGCTCATGGAGCCCGCCAACCGCGACCGCTTTCTGCGTGGCGAGGGGCTTCAACTCATGAACCTCATGCTAAGGTATACAAGTGCCATTCCGATGTAGGCAACCCAGGCGCTCTACCCGTCTATTGAGCTATGGGTATACTGCTGCGAGCCAGCACCGGCACTGGAGCAGAGCGAGAGGAGCGGTCGCTCTAGGTGCCGGAGCAAGGAACAAGGAGGGGGTGTTGCGATGCACTTCCGTGAGACCCTACTTTAGAAAGCTCGGAATACTCACGTTACCTGCCATTCTGATATTCCAGGTGGCAGTGTATGTGAGAACTAACCTTCACCTCTATCATAAGCTCAGCGACACGCACACTTGCAATATACGTAATGCTGATAGGCTTGTTGGTATCAGGCACTCCCTCGCTAAGTCCGGCAAGTCTTGGCACGTTATGGGGCCGATGGTGTACAATCGGTTGCCAAAAACAGTGACAGATGCGCTCAATCTGAACTGTTTTAAATTTAAATTAAGACGCTGGCTTATCGATCAGGCGTTTTATGATTTTAATGAATTGGTGAACCCTGACCGTAAAAAAATCTAATGTTTATCATATTTTTTTATTGGTATTTCCGTTATATAAGTTTATTTCTATTTTGTTTCTATTTTAAATGTTGTACATATTATCTGTATACATTCTTATGTAACAATATTACAATTGTCTGACTTGGAAACATAATGTTTATTAATAAATTACTTTGACTTTGACTTTGCAAGGATTTTTTTTGACATTAGCAAGAAGCGCCAAAGTTTCAAGAGCCAAAAATTAAATGTTTATGACGCCTCGCGCCTCGGCGCTTTACGGCGTAGCAAGCGACGGTATACACTTGTGTTGATAGTAGACAGCTTAAAATGTTGAAGTGAAAATAGTTTATATCTTAGATTAGCATATGAAATAGTTTTTATCCCGGAATCGATGCCTGTACGATAGTTTTCAGAAATGAAACACGCCGAAAGAAAATCTCGCTCTATCCTGATCAAAGGCTACGGCTGGTGCTGCTGCGAGCTTCAACTGTTCAACATGGCTTTCTAGTGGCGCCGTCTGTGACATAGCAAAAGTTATTCTATAAAAATTCCGTTTACAAAAAAAAATCGTTTTTAATGGGCAAATTAAAGAAAAACTATCGTTTGTTTTCAGAGAAAAGAAAATGTCCCGCAATGGATCTTTAAAAGTACTGGACCACGCGCTCGCAGGCCCGGACGGGCGCGACAATTGCAACAAATTTGTAGACATCCTCGGCCTCCGCACCGTCTTCCCGCTGTTCATGAAGACGCCTAAACGGAAAAGAGTGCTTACTGTCGATCAGCACGAAGGTATTTTTTTACTTAGGCCCTCCACATGGTTGTTTTAAAACGGATTTTGTGTCATCTCTTCAAGTGTTATTTAATGCTCTTTGGACATAAATTATACTTCGCTGCCATTTTGGTGAAAGACATGGCCGTGAGGGTAAATACAACCTACATATTAACATACGGTTGCGCGCGTAACTTAAGTCTTAACTCAGTTTCATAACCATCGCACCTTAACATGGAGAGCCGTACAATTTAAAAGCAAGTCACCACCATCATCTGGAGGTAGTAATATCAACGTTTGTTTTACAGAACATGTAGTTTCAATAATAGCGTCGATGCTGCGCAACTGTCAAGGCAGCCAGAGACAGCGGCTTCTAGCCAAGTTCACAGAGAACGACCTCGAGAAAGTTGATAGACTGCTTGAGCTCCACTTCAAATATATGGATAAAGTGGATCGCACTGAAAAGGAAATGGAGGTAAGCATGCTCAAGTTTAAACACGTAGCACGACCCTCCAGTAAGTAACTAATAAACTACATAACTAATAAACTCATGTTAACTAGGTCGGACCTCCGTCTAATGGTAGGTACCATCACAGGCCCCTGTGAGCTATATTATCACTTGTACAAAATTAGAGCTACAGATATTCCTCTGTGCCGAGGCTGTCTGCAGGAAAACGAGACCGAGGAGCATGAACTGTTGCACTGCAAGGCCACAGACGACATAAGATTAAGGTTGGGACTGCTTGAAGTAAGTCCACAAGACATGGTGTAATAGGGGTGAAACAGTTATATCAGCAACTCAAAGCCGTGCTCCGTTATATTTAAACCCCGACGCAAAAAGAGGGGTGTTATAAGTTTAACATGTGAATCTGTCTGTTGCATCGTAGCTCCCAAACGGCTTAACCGATTTTTTATTAATTTTTTTTTTGTTTGGTAGGTGACTTGTTCGAGTGTTCTTACCTATGATTCATGAAAATCTGTTCAGCCTTTTGAACATTATCAGATATTTATTGGGAGTTTTTAAAAATTTTCAATTTATACTTGTACGGAGGGTTGGCTGGCAAGGGCAAGCCCACAATACACCCCAACCGGGACATCAGTGCAGGTCTTATCACCCCAACTTTGGCCACCATCCATTCAAAATTTGTCTGGAAAATATCGTTTTCTATATAAAGATAAGACTGCCATCTGTGGCTATTTATTTGATGTACTGTACTTTTGTGCATTAACAAATCGGTGTAGTCTCTCGTGATGAGTTATAAATATTTTTTGGATATCTCAACAGGCGGAATCGGCGGATTTGGACGACGATGCGCAGTATTTGAAAAGATTATCGGGTGGCCTTTTCACGTTACAGCTCATAGATAGAATCATTTTAGAGGTATGTTATCTCTAAAGTTATATGATTTTTTACAGGATATTTACCGAGGTAAGGTTGTGAGCTCCCGATATTTAAGAGCAGTTACATGCACCATATTCACGGGAAGACTGAAGAATGCGGGTGGTTGGTCGATCATATAACTTTAGTGAACAACCGTGATAGTTTAAAACAGTCTTTTATGTTATCTCTATTCAGTGATGTCTGATTGTCTATTATGCAAATTCAAAACTGTACAGTTGAATTAATACTTAATTCTGAATTACCATCCCAACTATGTTATAAAATCGAAAGTAACTGTCTCTGTCTGTTTGCTTGCTTTACACGACTAAATGGCTAGGCACAACTTAATTGGCCGGAAGATAGTGTGCATCATGAGGACAGACATGGAACTCATATTCAGCTAGTAAGCAGTTCGGTTTTATCGCGGATTTTTTTGTTTGTATCTAGTATTAACAAACTAAAACAGCAAGATGAAGCAGGTTTAGAACAAAAAGTTTTTAAAAAAACTAGGCACGTCGCCGCGCTGATGAATGTAAAATAGCTAACAGACGAGACGAACTTGAATGTTTTATCTAGGAACCCTCAAAGACCGAAACACGATTAAAGGACATTTCGCTCGATAGAAAAAATATATGAAAGTAACACTGATTTGCGGGTTTTGCCCTGTTTTTTGGATTCATTCAAATACCTATTTATTAAATTATTTCTATGTTAACTTAATGTAAAGGTTTCATAATTATGAAGGTAACCGCAAAGGTACATTTTACATACTTCTATACTTTTCGTAGCGAAACGCACAACTGTGTGTAGCGCCATGGTTTAGCTCCGCTAAATGCGACTTTAATACAATAAACCAAGCCATCTGTAGTAATAAGAGTTGCTTGAAAGTGGGAAAACCTCGCCTTAAGTTGGATACATGTATGTGATGTGTTGTCAGGTATGTACCGCGGGTCCTCCAGCGATAAAGCAGCGTGTGCAGCGCGTGCTGTCTCTACGAGGCGGATCGTTGAAGATCATTCGACATGTAATGAGAGGTATGCCAGTTTATACATTATATATAGAAAAAAAAAAACACGGATCTTTATTAGGATAGACACGGCAAGTTTAACTACTTCGCATGGCTATGGCCTGTTTAAAGGTGGATCAATGCTCTAACTAACACGCCGTACAATCAAACCTGAAATAAACTATAACTAAATTGCTCTCGTAACGTCTTAGTTGCTACAAAAAATGTGGCGTGCTGGCTTTTCATACAAATTGACGTGCTTGCGGTGTCAATCTTTAATTGTCTGTGACTGATCGATCTGACAGAAGTTACGTAACTGAAAATAATGTCCCAATTTTAAGGTACAAAAGATATCCAACTCAATTAAAAATCGGTAAAAGCTATGTCAATGGTAAAGCTCTTTCTAGACCCACACGTAATCATTTGTAGGTACAACTAGGTACTTTATCAAACAGCTATTATCTTTTTGGCAGAATATGCGGGAAACCTGGGAGACGCCGGCAGCGAGGAATGGCGCCAACAAGAACAACAGCATATATTACAACTTGTAGATAAGTTTTGATTAAATGTATTGTCATTCAAATTACGCGTTTAATTTAATTATGTTCAAACTCAACCTATAAAGAATCAACTTGAAAATAAAAGTTAGAAAATCTTTACTAAATATTTTATTCAATGTTTAAAATATTAACAGAACAATGTATAACATACACAACAATGACATAAAACAATGCAGAATGCAATTTATTTATTGCACACATTTTTGAAATCATGGTTAAAACATAAATAATTTTGTGCCCTTTTGTAAGTATATAACGTCCTATGGATCACTGGTATATTGAGGAACTTTCAAATAATACATAGCTTTATATGTTATTGTCTTTTACATTACAATATTCGATGTCAGAAATTTAAGTTATTCGCCTCGTAAGTACTAGTCAGCATCAAACTGACTGGAATATTGCTAATGTTACATAAACTATGTGATAGATTTTCAATAAGTACATAATTTAGCTGTTACTAATTTATAAATAGGTTATACCACACTGCGTCTAGGACAATAACCGTCAAGCGACCTAACATTTAATTACAACTAAAATGTATAAAATCCATTAAAGTTACCAGTATACCGATGATATAACTAAGATTAAAAATAGGTAAAATCGTTTGGTGCACTGAATACATTTTTATGTGCATGATAAATTCAATAGTATAAATAATATGATCGAGTCCCTGGCTATAAAAGCTATACGCATAGACACCATTGTAGCACAAGTATGTACTACTTTTTATAGTCTGTCCATTGTTATTTTTTTTATTCGCTTGCATTTGATCTCTAACTCGTCTGATGTTAAGCGATAATGCGGTCTACGATGGACCACACTTGCCTCGAATAAACCGATGTTAATCACTTTTTGATAGCTCATACAAAGTTGACGACATAACTTTGTAAAGCGTCTCTTTACAAGGTTGCGTTAACTTGGCTAGCCAAGTTGACGTAACCTTGAATAAAGAGGTAATGCTAGATCAAACATTTATCTGTATAGAATATAAATTGCAAGACGCATTACTAAGTTATGTTGTCCACTTTGTATGAGCAGTCAAAAAACGATTAACATAATGGACAGACTATAGTTTCCAATCATGGAGTTATAACTCCATCTGACCGACCATCTCGCTGACATGCCACGTCCGATCGCCAGTCAGCTGATGTGATTTAAAACTAAACTCGCACCGCCTATGAATGGCCAGAGGTCGACGAATCTTATCCCCAATTATGGGCTAAAGTTTGTGACAGGTAGGTGTACAAGATTTTATTTAAAAAAAAAAAAAATACAATTGATGCAACAGACTAATAATATCTAAATGCTCTATGGAAATACAATTATCACAATGGCAGTACTGCCACAAACGATGGGTATAAAATGTTAGAATCTATAAAAACCAGGTTTTATTGGCATTGGTTTTTAACTATTCCTCACCTCATATAACTATTTAACACTATGTAAAATATAACAAACAAATTAATAACTAAACAGTAAACGGTTAACATAATCTTGTAGTAACTGTGTAAATACTATTGTTGATAAAATTAAATGCTGATGTTGCATGTTTGGTAAATGTTCAAACATGTATGTCAATTGTTAAGTGTCCGTTATATAATTTGAACCCGAACCGGAAGACGCAGCGTAGGTAGGCCTCCCACTAGATGGACCGACGACATTGTGAGAGTCGCGGGCTTCCAGTGGATGCAAAAGGCAGGCTGTCGTTCAGTGTGGAGGTTAAAGGGGGAGGCCTGTGTTCAGCAGTGGACGTCTTC
The DNA here is from genome assembly GCA_932305915.1 of Agriopis marginaria. Lineage (NCBI taxonomy): Eukaryota > Metazoa > Arthropoda > Insecta > Lepidoptera > Geometridae > Agriopis > Agriopis marginaria. The sequence continues at coordinate 11,932,869 of OW029918.1, forward strand.
TGGCTGATGATGATATAATTTGATAGTCTGCTTCGATGTGTTTGACAAACACATTTTATGCGTTTCATATTTCAATGAGAATTTTGATTGACGGCTATTTGTTTAGCACTTGAACGTGTGCACTCGTGTTTTATGAATACATACAAATATATACGTGAAATTTGACATACATGTTTGAAAATTTACCAGGGCCCGTACCGTCGCCTCTTTAATGCGATTTAATTTAGGTGATTGCAAAAAGTAACGCGACCGCAAACAGTATCTCGGTTAGGTTCACGTTTCCGCTGTCACCTAAATTAAATCGCGTATAAGAGGTCACGGTATGGGGTCAGGCGTTTATATCTGGCGCAGACAGTCATACCCAATTTGGATAAAAATTACGTAATTTGTATTATTACTCAATTGGAATCCTATATTGCCGCCAGTATAGTCACAACCCATAGCTCGGCTCGAAGTGCTTTGTAATATCACTGGAATGCTAAAGAAATAACATTTGGGGCACAGTAAGCCATTTACAAATACGAAGTAGGTACAATACATTAATATCCGTACCTTTATAAACCTCAAAGTAAACTACGTAAGGCAACAACTGACTACGTCAATAATAAAAATCTGGCCGCATTTACATTACGAATTGTAGTGAAAAATTTACAATGATAAAACCAAACAGTAAGATTTTCTATGAAAATCGAGTCTGACAGCGTAAGGTAAATGCGCCCAGAGTTCGTTTACAGAGGTGCGTCCGACACAGAAGGCACTACACGGGAATTGAGTAGAGTAGAGTGTAGTTAGGGGCAGTCTTTGCCCATCATCTTTGTGAACGCCTTGGGAATGTCTTCGTTAGTCTTGGAGACATTGCTGCCTCCGAGCAGAGACGGCGCCGGTATCGAGCCCGTTTGGATGCCGTGCGCTGTCTTCAGCAAGTCGTAGTTGATCTTTTCGGTGACTATTGAGTCTTTTCTGAAATGGATAAATTGTTTGTTTGTAATCCCCGATAAAAGAGCAGATAATCTTCTAACTGTTGAACAGATTTTCTTGAAACATAGCATAGCTAAATCACGATCAAGTCACCTATCAAACAAAAAATACAAACGTCGGGGGTTACAAAGGTAATTTTTTTCATTAAATATAAAGCTGTTGTCAACGATGTTAGTGGCAAGCTCGACAAACAAGCGTTCAATGTCTCCATTTTTCATAATTATGTTTTTACTATACCACTAATCCGCTTAACTCAAAAACGGCAAAACGAACACAAACTTTTCACACACACTAAGAGACTTGCAGCGACACTAATGAACTATTACTCCACATGAAAAAAGGGGCGACAAGGTCGTCTGCAGTGAGAGTTCCACTAAAGGCATCCAGACTCATTTAGACTAAATGCTTTCACTTTGCACTCGCCACGCCACCTTACCATTTTCCAAAGACGCTCGACTTGCCGTGTGGCAAAAACTGCACAGTCCACCTCCCAGTTACATTGTCCCTGCCGAAGAGCCATAAAGAACCATGGCCAAAGTCGGGATAACATGGCAAAGTAGGGTTATATAAAGGGCTCTGATACCGAATGTCTTTGTGGTGTGAACCCTCAGACAATGTCACACTTGATGGACTGTGCAGCGTGTCTTACAACCTGCACACTAGACAACCTGAATCAAGCCACGGAGGAGTGCCATTGGGGTGGCCACATTTGGGTCCAAAACTTTAATTTAAAAAACAATAAATAATTTAGAAAACATCGATTCGAAAGAAGAAGACCATATTTTCCTTGTTTGAATAATCTGAGGTGACAAGAGTTAACTATTCTTTTGATGTGGGCATATAGCTTTTTATAAACTACAGCAGCTGTCAGAGCCAATATGATATTGTAGCAAGTATAGTGTTTAGTGGTAAAGGCTCACTTGTAGTCAGGGTGGTGTGTGACGAAGGAGCGCATCCAGGTGGCCATGGTAGAGATCTCGCCGGCCGCGCGCCGCTGGATCAGCTTCAGGTACTGCTGCACGGAGCAGTGCGTGTCCGCGTCCACGTCCATCCCGGACAGGTACGACTCGATCAGCGGGATCAGGCCCGGGAATATGCCCGACTGGAACATAACCAATACACATTATTTACTAAGATATTATACACGATCAAAGGTAACTAACGCAAAACCTCTTAAGAGGGCATACCACGGCCAAGAAATTTGATGAATAGGTATTTAGCAAATCTATTGCTGTCCCCTGACCTCAAGCCTCTCCCCGTAGAGCGCAATAGGGACAACTGCAGCTCGGATCGATTATACCTACGAAAAGTGGACAAAATCATTGTCTTGTATTTTTCTGTTTCCTCATTCAAACTAGGCTGATTTCATTATTTTTTTAATCAATAGTTGTGAAAAGGATTGAACTATGCTTGTCATTTATTTTTGTTTTATAAACTCGTCAAATTTGTTTGATAGACGTCTGAACATGGCGGTAAAAAATTAAATGTTTGGGATATTTAAAGGTTCGTATTTCTTATAGTAGTTAACTTATAAGAAAAAAATTATGATATAAGCATGACAATATAAGAGATACATATTATTAAAAAAATTATAGCTCTACCGGTATTATCCAAGGAGGAAACAACGAGGATACGTTTGTATGGACAAAACGCTGCGCACGTGCCCTCTTAAAGCCAGTAACACACCACCGCGACACCATAGCAGCGAAAAATACTAGTTTAAATGTCAACCTTATATCGTGTAACATACACCAATAATTTAAACAGCAAACTTGGAACGGAGGCACTGCTCGATACATTTGGCGTTTCTACCACACGTTTTTAATACTCTGCTGTAAAGCACATTATATGAGGTTCATATTTCAACGAGTAGCGGTTTCGCTGCTACTATTTCGCAGTGTACTACCAGCGTAAGGGTGGGTGACTTTGGTACATCAATACTAAAAACATTTCGAAATTCACGAAAAAAAAACTGCTTTTCGCGGGGAAAAAAAAACGTGTGATACCTTTCCGTTGACGATCTCGTCGATGGTCATCTCTGCGTAGAGCTCGTTAGTGTCGGGCGCGTGCGGCGCTACGCTGCTGGGCGCGCCCACGTCGCGCCGGAACCAGAACTTCTCGCCCAGCACGGCGCCGCGTCGCTGCGCGCGCTGCATGTTCTCATCCACCTGAAAAAAAATCCTATCGTTATATTTCAGTCATTTTAGGATGCATTTTCGAAAGGTGTGCGGGAAAAGCTACCTTAGGGATGATTTACACCAAACGGTGCGCGTTGGCATCTTACAATCCGCTATTTACAAACGAATGTAAAAATATGAGACAGCACAATTATGCGAGTCAATAAATGAACTTTTCTGAAACATTGCGTTGAAATTCATGTAAAAATATACACAGATATTTTGGGGTAACTTTCCCATTTCATTAAAACATTGCCAAACCAAGCTTTAAGAAATAAATGTTGATGGCTTTGGGTTGTACTATAAGCGAAACACAGATCACCATCTGAAATAACAATGTGTATGTTTCTGCTAAATAAAGATATTTAATTTGAAATGTCAATTATTTTTTGGTTGTATATTCTGACATAACCTCTTCCTCTTTATAGTGGAAAAACGAAATGTGAACATTTTGCAAATTGAAATACACACATACATGCAAGATATCAGAGGAGATTAAAATCGGCCACTACCATTACTTTAGCTACGGTCGAGGCCTTAAAGGCCAATCTCTGAAAGAGAAGGGTTCTTCAAATTATAAAAAACATTATATTTACAGAAATGAAATTAAAGTGCGTAAACACTATAAAATAATGAAAGTTCATTTTTGTATGGACCTTCTTGGAACACGGTCGACTACACGCGCACTCCACGAAAACCGGTCAGCCTAGGTTCGCGCGCATTTAGTGGAACAAATATGAACTAATTATTATATAGACCCTTTAATTTCCTTTATCACATTGTAAAATGCCCTCCGATGACCCCGACGTGCGCCGTTCGATGTAAATCGTCCCTTTGAGTCTTAGAGTATGGTTCGAATATGATGGAAGAGTACCATCGCGCTATTACCAATCATCCCATTTACAAATTGTCAGTGTTATAGAATTCGTATGGGACATTACAATATTTAGTAAGTACAATGAAAATATAAATGGTGTGACATTTTATTAGTTGTTAACAAGCATTGGGAATACTTACCACCTCAGTGCCTTAAGACGAAAGTCTTCGACCAGTGTGTGTTACCAGTGATGACATACGGCACTGAAGCGTGGTCTCTCACTATGGGCCTCATAAGCAAGCTCAAAGTAGCACAACGAGCTATGGAGAGGGCTATGCTCAGGGTTTCTCTACGAGATCGAATCCGAAATGAGGAGATCCGTAGACGAACGAAAGTCACCGACATAGCCCACCGGATTAGCAATTTGAAGTGGCAGTGGGCAGGGCACATATCACGCAGAACAGATGGCCGATGGGGCCGAAAGGTTCTGGAATGGAGACCACGGACTGGTAAACGCAGCGTAGGACGTGTGGGTGGCCACAAGATGGACAGACGACCTAAAAGAGACCGCAGGGAAACGCTGGATGCAGGCCGCTTCCAACCGGCCCTTTTGGAGATCGATGGGGGAGGCCTATGTCCAGCAGTGGACGTCCTATGGCTGAAATGATGATAATGATGATGATGATTGGGAATAAATAAAACATTAGTTGCATCAATTGACTGTGTGTCACTGTCAGCATTTACCTGATTTAATTTACTTTCAGGATATGCATGAGTGTTATATTTGAAGCTTATAATAATTGTGTTTTCCTCCTTTCAATACAATTGTTATGGTGTGTACAGGATTATGCGGACAGGGTATACTAAGCCGAAAGGGGTCTATACACAGAAATATAGGTTTGTTGGTCTATAATACCAACTATTATGACCAACTTTTAACTTGCGACCAACCTTGAAAAAGATTTTCCGTAGAAAAAGGGTTATTTACACTCGAGGGACTGTATGGAGCAGCTGATATTTATTTTGCGATTTCCGTTGACGCCAAAAATGATTCATAGTGATGAGTATAACGGACACCTTTCGGCTTAGTACACCCTTACCGAGTAACCCTGTAAATCACATTCTGAAACTGTGTGTAGCTCGAAGGACCAATGTTATGTACCTTACTGATCGGCATGACGAAGTTGAGATTATAGGACAGGATGACCCTCGTCAGTAGAACTACAAAGCAGACGTAGGCGGCATTTTCAAAGTCTGTGAGCTGAGCCTCGCACGGTCTGAACTCGACTCGCCAGCCGATGGGAGAGTTTGGTGGGGGCGGCTTGAACCGCATCGTCTGCCAGTTCGTAGATTGGATGTTCTGTGGAGAAAGAGTTATTATAATAGACATTTCGCTGGCTCACTATTACAAGGTTCTATGTTATTTTCTTACACGTTCTGTAATATAAAATTTTAAATTTTTGACTCTCATAAATATTGACTTAGCAGGGTTTATGCTTGAGAGAGAGATACTTTCACTCAAGCATAAACCCTGCTAAGTCAATATTTATGAGAGTCAACAATTTAAAATTGATATTACTGAATGTTTAAGAAAATAACATAGAACCTTGTAATAGTGAGCCAGCAATTTATGAATACATTAATATTTTGAAATTTGCATGCAGTTCTGTACAGTAAATGCTGCGAAAGTTGACTGCGATACTAGCGCTACGATAATTTGTAGAACCCTTTCATACGTTATCTGACTGCAGCGCTTACGGAAGTTCGAGACAACCTATGTCACGCTCAAATTACAGCGCCATCCAAGTTTATATCGTTTTTAGTCAAATTTCCGAGCTACGCTCTAATGTTCCGCTATTATCTTTCCTCTTAGTCTATCTCCCTTGACAATACCCACCTAATGGCCTCAACATCATCAGCCAGAAGACGTCCACTACTGAACATAGGCCTCCCCCTTTAACCTCCACACTGAACGACAGCCTGCCTTTTGCATCCACTGGATGCCCGCGACTCTCACAATATCTCACACTCTCATAATAGGTCCATCTAGTGGGAGGCCTCCCTACGCTGCGTCCTGCGTGCCTAATGACCTACTGCCGCCATAACTAACAATTACAAATGAATTGTTACTAACCTCAAAGTGGTCGGTATCGTTCTGGTCGTCCTGGTGCACACGCTCCGTGAAGAGCGAGACGGAGTCGCGTATGAAGAGATGCGCCACGTGCATCGCCAGCGGATGGTCGATGCCGCCCTCGCGCAGTCGCCGGTAGATCGCCGGGTCGTGCGTTATTGGAATGTCGTTGTATCTAAACGAAATAACCATCTATTTAATTTATATTACACGGGAATTACTCACGTAAAATTAAGGCGGTCACTCCGACTCTAGTTTCAACCGCACGCATTAGGCATCTACCATCTATTTATGTAGGATCAAGCTGATAATTTACTACTTTTCTATCGAGCCGCGTCGTCACTCTAATGGCTACTTATAGTTATCTATGCTTATAGTAAACTACTGTTTATAGTATTGTTATTTACTTTTAGAATCTGCTCAATAAGCTTTGCAGATTCTTTAAAAAACTGGTTCATTAGTCGTACTTTGTAAAAATTGGACTATGATACTTGGGATAAAAGATTCTTACGTCAACACTCGCATCAAAATCGGTCTAAGCGTTATAGTGGACAAGAGTTATAGTGGAATAAGTCCCCAAAAAGTAACAGAGAAGCAAAGTTACTGTGTGTTTATTAACACTATGTAACTTGTCCCTTGAAGAGCACTAGTTATCGCAACACAGGGAATCCTATAGCGATAACTAGCGACTGCTAATTGTAATAATGGCATGTTAATTTTAAACATATTGCAATAAGTTTTGTAACCCTAATTTTATTTTTATTTTTAACGAAATATTTATTGTACCTACTTAATATTAATGGTTTAAGATAAAAAAATATTATTATTATTACTGTTGCATTTATAATATTAGTGTGGTTATGGATCAGCTACAGTAACGAAGGTTTAGGGACGACCGAAAAGTGTGTGATACTTACTTCTCATGTTGCGGCGAGAGGTAAGAGTCGATGGAGTCGTAGCGCGACTTCTGTATGCGGAACTTGTTGTTCTTGAGCGGCTTGAGTCCGCGCTCCTCACGCGTCCGACAGTCCACCGAGGCGGAGATCACGTTCCAGCGGCAGTCCACTTCAGTGAGCACGCCGCGGTAGATCGGCGACGCCGCTGACAGCGCCAGCTAATCAATGATCATGATAAGTACGGGGGCCTTACGGACAACAGCTAATTGCGGCACCTAATCCGCTCAGTTGGAATATCACGCGACCGCAAACCGTATCTGGGCGCGATAAGGTTCACGTTCGCGTGATTTTCCAACTGAGCGAATTAGGTGCCGCAATTAGCTGTTGTCCATAAGGCCCCAGATACCGGAAAATTATTTGAAAAATTACATTGACTGCGCCGCACTCTTTGGCGGCCCAAAGATGTAAGAGGGGATTTCGCCGGACGAGTCAGCGCGATTGGTTGTTGAATGTACTTGTGTACGTGACCATGCGGAATTTTTTTCTTTCTATATAGGCATTATGTCGCTTTTTGTTCAAAATATGTGTTGGTCTTCTCGTCTCGTCTTTTAATAAGGACTTTTTTGATGTACATTTTGATTTTTGTCACGACTGACGACTAAGTATCTTTCGTAAATACTAAACTTGTACGGCACATTGAGGGCACATTCTAATGTTCATTCGAGTATGAATAATGACATATTCAATTAAATTTTTAATGACAATAACCCAACACCATCCTACGCTGCGCTCAAGGGCCATAGCTATCTCTATCGCACGTTTTCAATTTGTGAAGATAAAAAAATTACTGAGTGAGAATTTAAAAAAATTGGTTGGGCATCATTTTTAGAATAACATTGCGAATGGTATAAATAGCAACTTTCGTATTAATATTTTATAAGACAGCAAATAGTATTTTTCTTTTTCCTCCGCCATCCTCCAGCTGCCCTTTAAAGTGTTGAAACTACGAAAATGTGTCGCCTAGCGAAGTATTATGTTTTTATCGTTTTGCGTAGTGTCCTGCTGAACTCACCATGATGGGGCAAAGCGGCGCGAGTTGGTCGTAGAGCGTGCGCGCCTCAGTGATGCAGCACGCCTGGAAGGTGAGCTGAAGGCAGCAACAGCCCATACCGAACCCCATGGCGTCCATATACACGCAGTCTGGCTTCGCTGCCTCCGGCTCTAGCGTGTGCGAGTCGTCCACCGGGATATTCGTGTTCACGTCGCGGAATACTGTAAAGACATCAGATACAAAACCCAACTGCGTGTATGAAAACGCTACCTCTGAGGACTCTGATGCAACATTTTTAAAAGTTATTTTTTAACAAATCAAACACTAAAAGTTATTGGGTAATACTATGCTAAAATTACAAAAACTAAGCATTTATATTGGGCACCCAAGACACAGGCTTGTCTAATTTGGGGCGCTGAGCGCAACTCAAGTTTTACGCATTTTTCTTAGACTTAACCACTGTAAATTGTAACTTAGATCAAAGATAACATACTCCCTTTTTTAAGGCTAAGATGGAAATGAAGTTTATTATTTATATCTCCAGTACTTGGAAATCTTCACACCACAACTAACCATAACTCGATACTGATAAGTTATTATCTTAATAGCATTTTAACCAACTTCAAAAACAGGAGAATGTTCTCAATTCGTTTTTTTTTGTTTGTTACCTCAGAACAGCAAATTCTTTTTTTATTTGAAAGGTAAAATGTACTTTAAGATTTCCCATAGAAATTTCATCAAAATCGGTGCAGCAGTTTAGTTTTAAATAAATAAAACTGGAAAAATATGCCATCCAAGCAAACGAAATTTCGTATTTACTCATTTGGAAGTCGGTTTTTTAAACTGATAAATCTGTATAAATTTTAAAATTTCTAACATATCATAGGACATAGATTATGCAGTAGGAAGACTTAAAACCGATATTCTAATAAACTATTATAATTAATGGAAACTGTGTCAAGTGATATGGTATGGCAAGGACACTATTAATCAATAGCTAAATTGCCAGACAGGGTTCATAATGAACCTGCATCGTCATTTGTACAGTTCTATGCATCAATAAATTAAAGTTCATAAGTGAAATGTGATTTAATAAACATGTGTGACTAAACATTGTCTTGTCAGTAGGGATGTACACAAAACAAAAAATTGTTAATTGTTCATGTTGGTGAATCATCTTGCACACAATGAGGTTTTACCAATATAGAGATATCATACTCATTTAAAATATCACTAAAACATGGTGATATTTTACTAGCTACCTACATAGGACCCATAGAATTTTACAGCCTTACAGCTTATTACAGCCATCATAAGTATTTCACATTCTAAACACAGAAAATGGCATTTTTGTTTAAACTAATAAACGGCTAGCGTCACTGGCATTGAAGTCGAAAAACACGAATAATAAATCACGGTCACTTTAGTTTCTATAGTAATATGGCATTTTTGATTATCATACCCCAAAATCACGCATCGTACATGTGCGTCGTTGCCAGACACAAGACTGACTGAGTTCACTCAAGCTAATTAACTTATGTTTATTATATCGCCGCGCAGACATCGGTAAAATGTATCTTTCTCAGTTTATATATAACATCATTGTTTGCACATGGATCTTGTACAAGATAGTTGTTGATAAATTGAAAACAATGTTTACCTGGCAAGTTAATGGCTACTTTTTCTCCTCTTCTCTTCCTAATATTAGAAGAGAGAGTTTTAAACCGAGGATGTCCGGGGAATATAGCTTCATCCGGGAAGAAAAGAGATTTCGTCACTTCTCCATTTGGATTTGGTGGGCACGGGGGATTTGTAAAGTTTGGACATCCCAATCTGAAATGTATCAATATGACCTAATAATAATAACATTCATGTATACCAGGGGTTGTATATAACTCAACATCCTAATTTTGACCAAAAGAGTTTAGCTGTTTCGAGAGTAATTTTTGTTTTATTCTGTTATCAAGAAAAAAAATACCTACGATAAAAAAGCTGATAATCTTCAAACGTCTGAACACTCTCGAACAAGTCATCTTGCAAACAAAAAACTAAATCAAAATTGGGTCAGCAGTTTGGGAGCTTCTATGCACATACATAATATGCTACCACACATGCATGCATAATTATTTTATACATGTTAAACGTATAAAACCCCTCTTTTTGCGTCGGGGGTTAACAAAAGGTATGCTTTTAAATTTTTGCTGGGTCTCAATCGTGTGAAGCCATGAAGTCAATACATTAATAGTATATCATAAAATTAAGTGATGTGACAAATGACTAAAAAGCTGAAGTATTTTTGTAACAGTGACTAAAACCAAAACTGTTGTGTCATGATGTAAATCCATTATATATTTTATACCAATGACATCATTTTAGCATGAGCTTAATGTACAATATAAAAAGCCACAAGCAAACAACTAACAACATAATTATATGCTTATAAAAGTATGACTGATTATTGCTACAAGAACAACTTTAGTTGGTACCTATCCTGTTAGTTACATAGTTATCTATTGTAAGTGCAGAATGCATCAATCATTTCTTACCTAGGGAAATTAGTAATGCTCATGATTACTTCGCCATCCTTCAGGAAAGTGCTAGCCTCAGCCCTGCGGTATTGCATGTTAGCTTCTACAATATTGAAATGCGCCAGAAGACCTCCATATGGTTTTCCTGGAGTACCTTCGACCATATAGGCGCCATACTCGGGTCGCCAGAGGGATTTGACATCTGAAAAACATCGTTTAATTATATATTATGTTGTTAACCATATCACTTAATCTTTAGCGGGCCAACTACATGAGTAAACTAGAGTATGGAGGCAGTGAAGAGAAAATATTGTCGATGTTTGCTTGCTACACGTCTGCAACATGGAATTTTCAAGGATTTTCTTTGCAAAGTTGCTAACAATAGGTAGAAGTTAGTGTTAATTATTTTTCAATTTATTTGGACGATAAACCAGATTAGTGCCAAGTTTATACAGCTTCCTAAACTCAGTGGAAGTCTCTGAACTAGGGAAGTCACTTCAAAGCTTGCCTAGAAGAAACCGATTAATTTGCAACTTGAAGTCACCCAAATTGTAACTGTCAGGAAACACCATTCAGGCAGCGTATGCCAGTCTATGGTTCGCACAATAAAAATGGAATCAAAGTGCTTAGTAAGACTTTTCGGAATATCAACCATGAAACAGTGTCGCCTTGTCGTTGTTCTTGCTTCTATCAGGTTATAATTATTGTAAACACAAACTTTATTTGTGATCTCAGCCAAGACACATAAAAATATGTTATTAAAAGTTAAAAATTTCAGTCAAGTTCCTCATTTATCTGGAGAATTTTTTATTTTACACAATGTTTGAAAATGGTAAGCTTACAAAACTGCTTATACAATTAGATCATTCTTGATCTTATCATAATTATCATAGAGATAAGATAATGAATACTCATAATGATCTTGTAAAAAAACAAAATGTAGGTAGCATTATAAGTATTGTATCATAAGTGTCCCATATTGACTATGGGTATATGAGAATAGCTTAAACAAATTGTAGTTTTTAAAAAACTACTGTCGATTCATTGCTTGAGTCAGACTTGGTGCGTGAGGAACACAATATTTGCCAGTCATGGGCATTCAATTTACTATTCAGATACCAACATTGGTTAAATCAATAATAACATGACTTGCTCAACACACGAAACTCAAGGTTATGTGATATAAGCAAGGCTATTTAAAACTATGAATGAAAAACCACCAAAACGGCAACAGAATGCAGTGCTTATATAGAAAGGAAGCACGCCATTACTCGGTCATGTAAGATATTAAGAAATGAGATGAAATATATTTTTGTGAAGTCCGTTTATTTTAAAAAACGGGCCCGAATTTTATTATAGTTATAATGTATTGTTGAATCTTTACTTATAAATATTTTGGACATGAGTCATAATAACGGGTGTTCTATCTATATTGTGCTATCTATAGGTCATCATAAGCATTAGAAAGCCCACACAATGCTTCATTGTAGGCTCATACCTAAAAACTCTATATGAGTATGTGATTATTGATTTGTAAGTTGGACTGTCTTCCCTACAATTTCACCATGTTGCCTTATAGCCTTATAAGCCATTCACCATGCAAGAACTTTTATAAGTACAATCGCTAAAGTTGATTAATTATTTTTGAGACATTTAAATATACCTAGATATGATAGTTGATAGAATCAGCGTTACTTAAATAAACAACAATAGTTTAAAAAAAGACATTTATGGTCATGACACAATAATTACCCTTAAATCAATCAACCTTCAATCAATCTTAATTTAATGACCCTTTCGGGGGTGCCTACCCCCGAAAGGGTCTAGGAAAACTACGAAAGGTAACAGTCTAGCAGTAGACTGTTAAAAGGCTGATTATGATGATGATGACACATTAATTACTGATTTGTTTCAAATACAGTGTAAACTCTATATAACGACACTTAAAGGACTGCGCATTTTACGGCGCTATTGAGAGTTGTCATTAAATAGAGAAAAGAAAAATCAATATTATAATATGTATTTATTAGTCATCCTTAACTGTTGGCCTTTTGAAAAACTCAGAGTCACACAACGGGCAATGGAGAGAGCTATACTCGGAGTTACTGAGGGCGATAAAATCCGGAACATGGATATTCATATTATTCGTGGATATAACGGAACCAGAGTCACTGATATAGCTATCAAAATTTGCAAGTTGAAATGGCAATGGGTAGGCCACATCGCTCGAAGAACCGATAACCGATAGGGAAGAAAGGTTTTCGAGTGAAGACTACGAACCGGAAGACACAGCATAGGTAGGTCTCTAAATATATGGACCTACGACATTGTGAGTCGCGGGTATCCAGTGGAAGTCTTCTGACTGATGATGATGACTAGCAAAGTATAAAATTTATAGTAAAAAAACATTTATATTGATACTATAACAACTATTGCGTATAGTCTGTTATCTTCGTCTATGTAGATGCCGACAGTCGAGGTAAATACGAGGTGTTAGGAAGTACTGTTTATTGCATAATAATGACGTATTGCTGTCGTTATTTAGTGTGGGTGTGATACTACTTAGCGTGTATCATTGTATGGACAACAAGATAAACCAACTAAACTCAAGTAATTTTGAAGTTTTAGGGAGTTTGTCATTAAATCATAAGTTTATAGAGTTTACACTGTAATTTTTTAATAATTAATATCTTTATAACAAATTAGTTTCAGCTTAAATGTTTTATTAAAGCAGAATAAGTGGCAAACAAGCTACGTGCCACCTGATGGTAAGTGGTTATCACTGCCTATAGTCACAAAGTTTCAGAACTAATTCATTTTTGTTTCAGAGGTTTTTGTATCATTACACAGGAAAAAATGTCTTTTTGTGTTAAACATTTTTAAGGTTCTATACTTCAAAAGGAAAAAAAGGAACCCTTATAAGATCACTTTGTTGTCCGTCTGTTAAAACCTTTTTTAAAGGTATCAAGTTGAAATTTATACCAAACACTAGAATCTACAGTTTCATTTGGCTGTGAAAAAATTAAAATTTTAACTCAACGCAATCAAAAGATACGACTGTTTATGTTGCATATTTTCACATATTTTGCGATTTCTCAAAAGCTATAGCGTACTTCCCGTAGACCTAGAATCATAAAATTTGGCAAAAAGCAAGATCTTACAGCAATTATAAAGGAAAAAATCCGAAAATTGATAATTGTAAGTTATATCATCAAATAAAATTGTTTTGAGATTACAAAATTACATTTGAAAGAAAGAAAGAATAAGTTTAATGGTGACCAAATTATGTATTTTAAAATACAATACAATACAATTCTTTATTAATAACTCCATAGTTACAAGTCAAATTCCTCCAGTACACTTTCTACATCGATGTATATAAACTTATATAAACAGTATATGTTAATAATATTATCATGTGTACATAATTCAAATTAAATAATCTTATTCAATTAAAAATATTATGAGCAAAAATAGCTTAAAGACACAGTTGTAAGGTCACAAATAGGCCCCAACTCAACATGATGGTTGGGGCATCTTTCGTTACAGCCGTATTTGGCCACCAACTCACCTGATGGAAAGCAATGTTGTGGTCGAAGATTGAGCATGTAAACCTAGAATATATATTCACTTTGAGCTTGTAGACACCCAGACTATAGTTTAGATTGGTTAGATGTATGGGTCGCCAGGTCAATTTCAGGAATAACTACTAGTATTATACATAATAGGCTGTGTCCTAATGTTTAAATTACTAGAAATAGCCAGCTTAGCGATGAATATACCTAAATACATTACACATACTGAAAAAATAATATAAATTGGCTGATAAATCTCTGTGATATGAGCGTTTAAAGTTTTAGGTGGGGATAGGGAGGGGATGCTCTATCCCTTTCTCGCAAACCGTGTGTTAGTATAGCATTTGTATGGTGCACCTGAGGCGTGACGTCACGGCTCAGTATAGTGCACTCTCTGTATAGAATGAAATTAAAATGCTTATATCTTATTTATTTTTGAACTAATTTTAATTTTGTTTTTGTTGATGTACTCTATTTATGATCAGCTTTTTTATAAGGTAATAAAAAAAGATTAGTCATCATGCCTATTATACTTAGTATGATAAGGCTAAAACTACGTTTTTTCCAACTTACTCTGTGGATCAGCCAATTCTTTTTCTTGTAACTTTGGTAAGATTTCATTTGCTCGAAGACTGACTGTGGCACGCTGATTTTCATCATCAAACTTCACTATTATGTACTCTACCTGAAATATTATTAATAACAAAAAATAATTTAAAACGTTTGAATAAAGATGAGGAATTTTAGACAGATAAATGTACAAAATGAAATCATAAAAAAATAGGTACTCATAAATGTCGCTGTAGTAATTATTTTGCCAGCTATTTCCTAGATGATTTTTAGGATTCCCTACCCAAAAGGTAAAAAGGGGACCCTATTACTAAGCCTACGACGTCTGTCTGTCTGTCCTACCTATTAACGGCTGTATCTTTCAAACCGGAATGATAGCCAGTTTTCACAGAATATGTAACGTCACGGCGGATTACCATACAAACAATTAAAAGTCAAAAAGTTTAAACGAAATGGGGGTAATAGTCAATACAACAATTTTTTTTTTGCATATTTTTGTATTAGCTCTAATGTAAAAACGAGCGCCTGTAGAAAAATAATAAACTGAGGCTGTGTAAAAATTGCTTCAACAATTTTGGAAGGCATTTAAATTAACTGGTAATTTGGTTACTTGGACAACCTTATTGTAGGTATTTTGTGTTGGTATGGAAACCTCAGTGCGCGTACCAAACTCGCACTTGGCCGGTTTATTTGTCAATTTTACACCTAATTATAGCCCTGGCAAAGAGCTGATGGTCAAAGATTATTTATTAAAGTTACCTTTATCTAATATATTTATGAATGTACTCACTTCATCTCCCCACTTGAGGACATCGCCAGTGCGCTCCTGCAGCCTGTTGTATAGGTTAATGAACTGCTCAATGCCGTGTTGACGAACATGCTCTGCCAACGCCTTGGTCTCTTCCCAACTGAGAGGACTCCCTTCAGTTAACAGGCCCATGTTCACAAAATTGTACTTCTTGGTCTTGAGACACAGACGCTTTAAAGACACTATACCAGAACGATAAGATGATACTTTTATGAGAATGTTCATGAAAATATATAATGATTGGTTGGTTGATGGTTGATGAACACAACACAGTTCTTTCGATCTTGTCTTCTCTGACTACACTTAAATTTCACTATATCACAAAATAATTTTGTATCAGTTTATACGCACAACTTCGCAACACGATGCAGCGTAACTAAATAGCAGTATTTTTCACCGAATAAAAACTAAAAGACTTTTGCTTTTGTCAACCAGTTTCAGAATTTATACACAAAAATTGTTCCAGATGTTTCGATCCAAATATGTAAAAGCTTGCATGATATGAAATGGCAAAAGTTGAATATAATGAGTGCGAGTGAAAAAAAAGATAACTCATGCTAATGATCTAGTAACTGTCAAATTAATGTCAGTTTTGTCACAAATAAAAACTTATTTGTACCCTACCTACGCAGAAGTATTGGTGAAGTAAATATACAAAAAAAATCCCTCGCTCCTTAGATTATATACCCTCGCTCACACCCTCGCTGAAAAGCATAGAAAACACAGATATACACAACATAGAAATGTAAAAAAATATTGATGTTAGACTCCGTCCGTCTTTAGTTATTAGTGTCATTACTGTAGTTTGTTCTTTCTGACCGACATTTACATCTGATTACTGCACATGAGACCATTCTTACGGAGATTGTTTCACAACAAGTTACGAAGAGAAATGGTGGACGAACGATGAGAAACACAAACAGTATACAAAATGGACAGGTTCAAAACACACCCAGAGGATGGACTCTACCACATTTACCTGGGCTGAGGGGAAATTATACATATTATGCCTATGTTGTGAGGCCGTAAAAGATCCACCACCACCCTGTCCGTCTCCACGACGTGGTATCCACTGGTATTCTTTCGTCAAAGAGTTACCACCACCAAGATGGCAGTAAAATATGTGAGACGAGACGGTACGGCCTTAGCAGCTGTAACCTGCCCAGTAATGGGAGAAAAAACAAAATGATGACAGTATTGACATATATTCTGACAAGAAAAACCAAACGGCCGTAGAGGAGGAAAGCAGAATCTTTGCAAACGGCAAACCTTTTTTTTTTGTTAAAATTTTCATGACCGTTGATTTAATGTCCTTTAGTCGTTATATTATTCATGTTTACACAGTATTAAAAGCGTCAAAAAAGTCATAGTCACAGTCAGAGTCAAGCAAAGTAAGTCACAGTCAAACCAAACTCATGCACTTGTAAAGTGGTGGAGATTTACAAGAGGCTCCTATGGAATTTTGGAAACAACACGAAAAGAAATGCTTCACCTCGTTATATCACTTTCCCACACTTGAGCACGTTAACGAGCACTTAATCAATAAAAATTCACCATTTACTACACATTAACACTCGAAAATTCACAAGTTTAGGAAAATAATCCAACGAGCCGACATGTTTTTTTCCACGTTGGCGCCAAAACCACGGCAACTTTGCACGGCAAACCTATTGTTGGATTTGTTGGTCTGTGGCACAGTTTTGTAAATTTTGTAATCGTAAATAGATGTGTATTTCTCTACGAAAAATAAAAAAAATTCTTTGATTTACGTTTTATTAATATTTGATTCAAGCAAAGAGTTATTATTTTGAACACGTATGTAAAATAATATGCGTACGAAGTCGATTTCAGGTCGAGTTGTGTAAACAACACCTTACCACATTATCCAGGATGGTCCCCGTAGCTATTGAGGGTTGCACCCAGGGCGCTGAAGGTGGTGGGCCACGGGGAGGCTCAATCTCTCTTGCTTTACTGATAGACTTCATCGTCCAAAGAACCTACGATGAGCTTACAGTACTGGCTGAGTTGTAAGTACCTGACGATTTGTTACAATTGAATGTAAAAGCTTTGTAAAATATATTATTATGAGTTTGTGTCTTTCAGATTGCCTCGAAAGACGGACATGGAGCGTAAAATTGAGATATACAAATTCAGCGCTCGGACTCGTCAGCTATTTGTTCGACTCCTGGCCCTCGTGAAATGGGCTAGCAGCGCTACCAAAGTAGATCGTTCTGCACACATTATGGCTTTTCTGGATAAGCAAGCACTTCTCTTTGTTGAAACAGCTGATGTGTTAGCAAGAGTGGCCCGTGAAACATTAGTGCATGCTAGGTAAGTCCAAAAATAATAATTTAAGATGAGAATAACTTTTTTTGGATAAAAAAAGTATTATTAAGTATTGTATTTTAACAGGCTGCCTACGTTTCACATGGCTGCTGCAGTGGAAGTGCTTACGCTGGGCACGTACAGCCGCCTGCCGGCTGTTATCCGTGAGCGTTTAGTGCCACCTCCATCTCTCACTGCACCCGAACGCCGATCTACCTTACGTGCATTGGCACATACCGTCAGACAGCGCCTCACCACTGCTTCCTTGCCTAGTGATGTTCGTAACTTAAAGGTGAGATCAATTTAACTTCCTACATTTGGAAAGTTGTTAACCACCAAAACCTTGATCAGAAGTGGCACTTTTCAATATATGTCAAATTTTTTTGAAAGTAATTTAAATAAAGTAAATTGGTTAGGTACACAACATATGTTCATAAAACACAATGTCTACTTGCAAGGGCATTATGGCTTGGCGTGAACAGTGACTTTTGGTATAATTATGATATAGGCATAATAACTTCGAGGTATTATAGGTTCTAGAATATTGCTGTAAATTTGCATCATAATGTTTGTTACTGCTTTTTTCCTGCATGCGAAGCATGTGATTGACATAGCATGTGGCATTTGCATAGCTTTGGAAAGGTGCTAATTTGAGATCCCACTATTTCATGGTTGGTCCCATAGTAAAAGTTGTTCATAATGATGATTACGATGACTTCTTTTCAGCTTAGTACAGGGTGTATGCGTAACCCTGAATAATATATATATATGTCGGTGTGTTGAGGTTTCAGCATTCGGGTGCAACTATCGTCGGATAGTTTTTAAGACTTAGATTATGTAGGTAGGCGTCACCTAGCTTTGTTTTGGTGGACTAGTGATGGAGGTGGCGCCATCGCTGGTGTAACGCTGCAGTAACTTACTCTGCTGAAGTTCGTTGTGAAGTTGTGTCGTTGACAGCCAATCAGAGTTTAGCAAGTTGGTGTACCGTCCGGCAGAGGCGCTAGTGAGGGCGCGCGGACACGAGTTGGTGACGTGAGGCTCGGAGGAGCTGACTTTACTTTGTGTTTTGAATTGGAACTGTTGGATGCTCGGTGGAGCTCACTTTGCTTTGGTTTGTAAATATGGACTGTTGGATGGAGGGTGGTAGCGTTTGTTACGAGGCGGAACACCTTGTCCCCAAGTAATTTTCAAGTAATTTGATATTGTAACTAGTAATCATAGTGCTTCGAAATAAAAACTGTTTCAATGTACGTGCGATGTCTCATTATCCTCGGTCACTATACTCACGCCATAGAAACAAAGATTATCTGATGAAGATCGATCGGCCTTCGACGACCGGAGCTCCCGCCCCACGCAATCGAGGCTCGCTCCGTCATACATATATTTTATGTATGACCATGCATCAATACCTTTTCAAAACTTTTTGGGTTTGAAGATGAACTTCCGCAATGTAACGCCTCATTCAATCGACTACCACTCATAACATTTTGATTAGTTTACTTCTAATTCTGCAGCTTTTACAAAGAAATCTGTCCTGTTGTAGGTGGAGAATGGGCGAGCAACATTCACAGTTGGCCAAGAGTTCAGTGTGTCACTCACAGTAATGGGAGATGCGCCTAACTTGCCTTGGCGATTGCTGGATATTGCTATACTTATTCAGGATAATGAAACAGGAGGTAAAGATAACATTCAATATGGTCATGTGCCAAAAATTAATTTCTCATCTCTATCAGACGTTTTAAGCAGTAACAATACCTAGTAGAAACATACCAATTTCTTTTAGATTTGGTTTATGGTTCCCCATAGTCATGATTATCATATGGTTTCGTGATGGTGGTGTTATTATGGATCCTCTCTCTCTGAGAGAAGGCCTGTGTCCAAGCAGTGGGAACATAATAGGCTAAAATGATGATGACAGCACTAAAACTGCCCTCAGACTGTAAGACTATCTATTGAAAACAAAGTTCAGACCATGTTACGAATTCAAGAAACTTTGCTTAGGGTTACCATCCGTCTGGACATCTCCGGACTTTTATATCCTTGTCCGGTTTTTAAGCTTGGGTGATATTAGTCTTTAATCTGTTACCACTTTAATTAATGCAGTGTTTGAATGTTGTGACTAAAATGCCTGGACTTTTATTGTTATGTCCGGCTTTATCGCAGACTTTCCAAATTTTATTATGATAACCCTTACATAACCCGTACATAACATCGAATTTTGTCAGACGATCAGATAGAAATATTTATTATGATTTTCTGAAAGAACTTTTTCTCAGAAAATCTCGTCAACGTGCTTGACAACCTTTTCTGTCATATCGTACAAGCCTGCTAGAAAGTGAGAGAGTGCTCCTACATCAGCTATCTTATTTGTTCCGATTTTATCCGATATTTCTGTATAGTAATTAGTTATTTTAATATGGCTCATTAAACAAAACGATTTTTTCATGTGCGCAATTCAATTGCATATAAGTTCTTTGGTCGAATCAAGTTTACAATATTATATGGCAGACACAACATCATTCCTATTATATTTATTTTTGTTGTAGAGGGTAAGCCTCTAGTGCATAGCTCACAACTGGCCTGGCTTCGCGGTGTGGCGCAAGCTCGGCTTGCCGCCGCGGGTTTGAGTGGTGCGCTTGCGGCGCTCCGATACTTCTGCCGCTCTCTGTCTCTGGAACTCCTCTACACACAGACACTGAGGCTCTGCCGTGACCGCCTGTCAAAACATCTCCAAGTGGACAGATACATTCCTGGACAGAAGCTGCAAGTCTCTTACTGGAGGTAAAGATCTTATGTAGTGACTACAGTAGGTGTTATCAATAATCTCTATGAATGTAATGTTTCCTATTTCATGCCTTCTAACCTGTTGTTTCCTAACCTACTTCTGACTTCATCATCATCATCCACAGCCTTCCTTATCCCACTGCTCGTATAGGCTTCTCTCTAGGTATGTCTCCAACTTATATAATACTAGCAACGTATCCCGGCTTCGCACGGGTGTCAATCTTATTTTTTTACACCTTGGGTTACATTATTGGAGTTATAGTAAGGATCCCTATTTAAAAAAAAAATAATAATATAGCCTATGTCACTCGAGGATAGTGTAGTGAAAGAATTTTTCAAATCGGTTCAGTAGTTTCGGAGCCTATTCAATGCAAACAAACAAACAATCACATTTTTCCTCTTTATAATATTAGTATAGATACCCAAATGTTTATTGAAATTGTCACATAGTACATAATTAAAGACCAATAATTGAGTTTTTAAAACCATAAAATTTTTACGACATTAACCGAACCATCCTAGAACTTCCAAAAGAAGTGGAGAATGGACTGAGCTCCTGGCACAGCTATTTAAGTGGTGTACATAAGGGTGATAACAATGAATATTTTCATAAGTTAGGGGGGCATGGTGACCGAGCGGTTGTGCGCTTTACAATCTGACAGCACCCAGTTCGATTCTTGGCCCAGCACCAATGACTTATTTAGGACTTATATAAATTATGTGCGGTTGCGATGCCATCACTCAAAAACGGTGAAGGAAAACATGTGGAGGAAACCGGTATTTCCAAGAACCTCAAAAGTTCAAAAACATGAGATTCACCAACATGCACTGAGCCAGCATGGTGCATTAGAGCCTCAAGTCATGTGTCCCAGTGGGAACATTATTAGCTGGTAATGATGATGAGTCATGGTTACATTCGCAGGGAGCTAGGCTGCGAGCTGGGTTACAGGCTGATAATAGGTGCAGAGGGCGAGTCTCTGTGCGTGTGGCACGTGCCGGCGCTGGCGGGCGGCGAGCGCGTCGCCACCGCGCTGACGCCGCACGCGCCTTCTATGGAGCGCCTGCTGGCGCACACCGTGCACGTACGTTCGCGGCAAAGGCTCAACGACCTGAAAGTGCTACTTAACGATCTGGGGGTAAGACTTGTTTTCTTAGAAACATCTCATTCGAGTGAGCTAGCCACTGTGGATTTTTAAACTGTAAGTGTATAGAAACTGGTAGTAAGAACAGGAGAAAAGGTTGGCTGTAGTTACAGCGAGAGAGAGAGAAAGAGAGTGCGTCGTTAATTTCTCTAGTGGCTCTAAATGCTTGAAATGGAACCTGCATGGATTAGAAAGAATGTGGCCAAAATCAAACCAAGAAGCTCCTGTCTTGTTATCGCTTTAGTACCAAAGAGAGATGTAATAGCAGCCGTCACTTTAATATCATCCACAATCATTGAGACTGTACTTTTTAAATACCTAGGAGTAGGACAGAATAGATAATAGTATTTTTAGAAGTGATTGCAATAAGCAAAAAATTAATCAATAATATTTCACTGTGATTTAAATGTACATTGGGATTTATCGGCCATTATAACATAGTCGAAACAACGAGTGTAAGGTTTATTACCTAATTATAATAATGCGCGATAAGATGCTCGATATCAATTTAAGTCATGTGCTCTAATTGCGAAAGTTTTAAAGGTTAAAGTATACACCTGTAGTGATTGTCAGTTGTTATAAGGCTTCCCCACAACCCCCAATATGTGGTTCGTATGAAGTATTGAAGCTAAAAATGCTTCCATTCATTGGTTTACATTGTAATTTTTGAATATGTGTGTTGTTATGCAGGTGGAATGCAGCGTGGGGGGGTGGCCGTGCGTGCTGGCGTGCTCCGTGGTGGCGCCTTGCTTGCGCGCCGAACAGCTCCTAGTGTCGGTGGGTGCGCATGGTGGACGCCTGCGCGCGCGCGTGCCCGCCTACCCCGCCACGCCGCGTATGCCTGACCTCGCCGCTGCGCTCGCCGTCCCACACCGCGACACTGTCAAACAACTACTCACACAACTGAGGTATAACACATTTTTTTTAAATAATTTAATTTACTTATTAAAATGACATTAAGCCAATTACATTAGATAATTATTGTTACTCCCAAATTTGTATTAATTTCGATACGTATTTTACGTATTGAGTACTTGTACTTCGCCCACAGGACTGTCTCTCAAGAGAGTGTCGAACGCGGTTTTACCCGCGTGGATAGTGGATACCCTCTATAAAAGTAGCCCAAGTCCTTATGACATCAACTATCTGCCAGTGAATGTGCCGTCAAAATCGGTCCAGCCGTTCTGGAGTCCTTATGAAACATACATACATACACATATCTATTTTTATATATAATAGTATAGATAGATCACTTAGTATCTACATATAAAAGTTGTCAGTGCTGATTTAATTTAACGGAAATTAACCTGATATTTTAGATAAGATAAATAATGTTCCTTAAGATGAGAGATGGAGGTTGCCTTTGTTTAATTACTAACTAAAGTGTTGTTTACGCATAGATTCTGGTTGGTGGCGCGGCGTTGCGAGAAGACACTGCAGCACTTGCCGGCGAGCGTGTGCGAACATCTGCCTTTCCTCCATGGGCCCGACCACCCCCTCAATAAGCTATCGCCTGACCGCCTATACGTCACTTTGCACCGACACACTGATCACATACTAGTGAGTTTAATCAAGCAATAAAAACTGGATTTTTGGCAATCTGAACTGTAGAAAATTCAATTTCTGTAATAAGTCGATCTGTATTTTTTATTGAAAATAACGGCTTCCAATTTTTGAAAAACTCAACTTATAGTGTGGAATGATTAACCTGTTTTGATCTCTGGCACAGGTGTTACTTAGGGTCTTAGAAGTATGTTCTCTAAAATCCCCACCCCATGGGTGTTGGCGTCCCCCCTGCCTCCCAAATGTCTCCTTGACCGTGGTTTTTAGTAATTATCTCAAAAACTAAAACTAGTTAAAATAAAATGGTTTTTAATTCATTTTAATAGGACTTACTAGCATTATTTGGAAGTTGTTCATTTGCTTATTTCCTGCTTAAGGGGCCTGTATACCCTCTGCAGCTCTCTCGCTCGCACATTTTCACATTATTGAAGATATAAAATCAATGAGTGTGAATTTACAAAAAGTAACAAAATCATTTCTTGGTGTCTATCGTAACATTACAAACATAGAAATGTTTGTTTCGATATCTTGTAATTTGACGGAATAACAGGACACGATAAATAAAAAACACTTGTTACCATTTTACTGTGTCAAATTAAAATATATCAAATTGTCAATTTCTTTGTTTGTAATGTTATAATAGACACAAGACATGATTTTGTTACTTTTTGGAAATTCACACTCATTGATTTTAATCTTCAATAATGTGAAAATGTGCGAGCGAGAGAGCTGCAGAGGGTATACAGGCACCTTAAGGGTCCTATAATTTTTTTTGACGAAAAAAGCATCGAAAACTGTATTTTTGGTATAATTTTTCTTTCAACTTATAAGATCTGTAAAAAATTCAGTTGCTGTATTAAATAGATCTGTATTTTTATTGAATGTAGCGGCTTCAGATTTTGTTAAAACTCATATCCAATTGTTACCTCCAATTTACAATAGTAGTTTTTCGTAAAACTTTAGGGGGGGAAATTTTGAGTATGGATTTCGTTAAATTACTGTGATAAAATAAACATTTTATGTTATGGTTTACTTATTTTATATTTATCATGAAAATTACGACTTTATTTATTCGTTTTAATGCCCGAAAATACAAATACTTAAAATTTAACGGTTCATCATGTAATACGCCTCTTAAATTGGCATGCAGTGGTTTTGCATTTCCCCAGAACCAACTACAGATCATAAATAAATGTTGAACGTACGTTTTTCAGATAGTGGAAATGAAGGAAGTGGCGGCGGGCTGCACTGCCACGACCAGCAACACTGCCAACAGCGGCAGCGCCTGCTGTGTCGCGCTGTGCTTCCACCTGGCGGGCGCGCGCCGGTGCACGCCGGACGAGTGCGAGGATGAGGTTAGGATTACTCATGATCCAAGAAAACAAGGTCTAGCGCTCTGGGAGTTGTCCCGCAATGACGTCACTGTCCAGTTGCCACTTTATTGTAACAAACACAGATACTGGAAAACTATTTTTTTAATGATCTATTAAATTAAATACAAAAAGCATTTCATTTATCATTTGGTTTGTCCGCTCAAGCAAAGCAATTCAAGTTAAGCACGAATTGAATATATTAAACATAATTTCATCAAAACCACATTGGTTTATTGAATTCCCACAGGTAATATACGGATATTGGGGACTTATAATTTCACGCTACTGTTAACACAGAAAATCAGCTGTTATGTGGTGCATCGTCATCTCTCTCGAACTTGTTGTAAATTATTTATTCTGCTCTTGCTTATGCACGTGTACATGTATCCATGACATTGATGACATCGTTGCGGGACGCCCACGTGAATTTTTTTCTCGGAGTGCTATACCTGGCGGAGTATATTATTATACCATGGGATTACTCTACAAAAACCATCCTCATATTATAGATGCGTGGAAGTCTCGCACTGTTCGATTTGATCGATTGTTTCTGCCACGCACCTGTAAGTTGTGGAATGGCTTACCACCTGCGGTTTTTCCTCCAAAATATAAAGCGAAGAGTGAATAGAGTCCTCAAAGGTAGGCTATGCCCCGCCAATGCCCCGGGTATTTTAGGTGTCCATAGGCAACGGTGACTACTTACCAGTCTATACTATCAGGTGGCCCGTCGCATGCTTGTCTACTATTATATTAAAAAAAAACATTTGTAAACGCGATCCAAGAATTATTGCTCTGTAACAGCTGTAATAACATCGTAAAAAAATATATTAATTTTTCACGGAAGTACGGGTACCTGCTATATATAGTTACGTTAAAAAACCTAAGCGAAAGTGACCAGAATATGTGGTTTTCATTCGCTTTTTCGTACAATGTTATTGCGTCTGTCAGAGCAAATAAATGCTTGGACCGAGAATTGGACTTGTAAAACCACGTGGGTATTAATGTAGACTATTCTAGACTGACAGAATCTGATACCCTGCACGTCCAACAAACAGTCAAGTTAGTGACAAATTACACTTTTTACTTTGTAAAATTTTTGTTGATAAATTTTTACAAAGTGTTGACCAGTATTTACAAAGTTTTGACTTTGTAAATAATGGAATCCATGTCCTATTTCACCTATTTGTCACTGTGTTGCTAATTTTCTAGCACTCTAAAATTGATCTTTATGTACGTATAATGTCTTTCCATTATTAGAATCTGGTGAAGAAACCTTGTTGTACATTATTTCTTGGTTATTTTTATAACTGGCAATGTTATATCCTCATAGCAGGTTTCATCCACGGTGCCGGCAGCCGCGGCTCGAGCGTACCTCCGCATCCATTCGTTAGTAGAACTGGACACGTTCACACTCACGCACGGGCCCTTCACTCCTCTCGATACACCCGGTGAGTGTTTTTGACGGAACCTACTCGTATTACTTCTCATTATTGTGACTTGAACACCCTTTCCGCGTAACCCAGTAGACTTGATATCACTTGACGTTCTGTGACCAGCTGATGGAAGGGTTACACTACTGTTTTTTGTTTGTAATCGACACCGTTTCATGGTTGATATTCCGAAAGTATTATATTGGTTGTATTGGTTGGTATTAGAAAGAGCTTTGATTCCACTTTTATTGTACAAACTGATAGCCTGTGGAATGCGCTGCCTGAATGGGTGTTCCCCGATAGTTACAATCTGGGAGTCTTCAAATCGCGAGTGAATCGGTTTCTTTTAGGCAAGTGTGCTCCATCGTAGACAGCATCATCGCTTAACATCAGGTGAATTGACGGTCAAAAGCAAGCCTATTACTTAATATTTCAAAAAAAAATGCTGACAAGTGATCTATGTTTTACTCGATAATCCAAGTCCGTATACCTTAATGCACATTGTTATTTGAATAGATTGTATATATGCAGGTATGCAGCCAGGCAAGCGCAAGTTGTCTGGTGCGGCAGCGCGCGCGGTGCGCGTGCGCCAGCCGGCGTACTTCCTGCCGGAGCTGGCGCACGTAGTGGCCGCCGCCGACGAGCGCGTGCCTTTCGTCAACCTGGCGCAAGAGGTAACTACTTACACGTTCTTGGCGCAAGCTGTCTGGTGCGTGACGCTAAAATAGTCCATAAATCTCTTTTCATTTTAATATGTGAGAAAAAAATGGCAACAAATTTAGAGGTGTTTGTTTAATTCGCCACAGAATTGAGTGTCCTATTAAAACCCATACAACTCGCACTATTATTCAATTCTCTGTGAACAATTTAATTAAATCCCCCTTTCTAAGAGAAGAAGAAGATAAACAGCAGATGTAACATTCAAATAAAATAAATAAAAATATACGACTCGACTTAAAACCCCTTTTTTTCGTCAGTATTTTTATTTTATTTACAACAGAATATTTATTAATTATATAGTTTAAAACAAAACAGTCAAAACAAGTAACAAGTAGTTAGTTATCAAAACATTTTAAAACAGGCAGAAAAACAATTCAAAATTTGTAAATACGCAATTTCGTTTATTCGTAAGACATATTTTTCCAGTTAATTTGATTAAAAAATCAAAGCATTAAACCGATTTTGATGATTTTTTTAAAAACGAAAAAACAGAATTAAGGAATCTTTTTTGAAGTCGGTTAAAAATATTAGGTAATCAATGAATTAATTGTATGTGTGTGATGTGTGTAGCTGGCGTCCCGCGGTGTGACGCACGGCGGCGTGCAGCCCGAGTGGAGCGGGTCGGCGCTGGCGATGCGCGTGGTGGCGCTGCCGCGGCCGGCGGGCGCGGAGGAGCGCGCCGCCGCCGCGCTGCGCGACCGACTGCTCGCCGCCACTGTGCGCCTCACCACCAAGAACCAGGCGCGCGTCTGGACCGCCGAGTTCGTCTTCCACGGCTCGCCCGTGCGCACGCCCAATGCCAAGGAACAAGGTAACTTGCCATTTGCACTTGGGTAACATTTTTACAACTGCCATTATCATTATCCAAAGCAAAGAGGAGACCCACATCAGACATTAATTTCTATTATATTTAAAATTTTGTAACCGAATAAAAAAATAATTTAATTCTATATGTGGCAAACAAGCAGACGGGCTGCCTGATGGTAAGCAGTCACCATCGCCTATGGATACTTGTAACACCAGAGGCATCACAAATAAGTTTCCAACCCTTAGAACTCGATTAACTCGCCTTTTGAAGAACCCCATATTGTAGCTTCTCGGAAACACCGTGGAAGGTAGCTCATTCCACATTTTGCAGGTATGAGGCAAGAAGGATCGTGTGAATCGCACAGTGTGTGATTTCTACTAATCTATGATGTGTGGATGAGCCTTTAGGCGGTGGCGGCTAGTGCGATGGTAAAACCACGACGCCAGCATCAGATCAAATAGTTCTTCAGAACACTCCCCGTTGCAATCAAATATCCAAGTTCTGATAATACAACATCTTTTCCTTATTAAAAAAAGCATAGGTTGAAGGAATTTCATTAATCTCGCAAAAAATTATTGCAAAAATTGAATTAAAAAAAATTTTTTTTTGGGGTATCCACTCCTTTGTGCGGTTATTGTAAAAACGGTGGAAAGGCAATTTTTCCACGGCCCATGCTAGGCCTGCAGGGCCTCCAGACTTCGAAATCCGGCCCTGGGTCTTTTCCATATGATTACAAGAAGCATTTTGTTGTAGGCGAACGTCGCTGCGTGTATCTACAGTACGAGCTAGGCACGGACGCGGGCCGCACGGCGGACGCCTTCCTCGCGGACTGGGCCGCCATCGTGCATCTACACACCCTGCTGTACAACTTCACGCTACGACCTCAGCAAGGTACTGTGCATTTCTTTTAAAAGCGTTTTTTTTTTCTTGAAAGATCACAAAATTGGAAATACAATAGAGACTATCTTAAAATTAGTAAACAACACGTAGTATCTAGCAAAATGCATTTCCTTCTTGATGTGCACCTAGCAGTCATTCATATTTGAGATTAGAGAGAGATTTGTTTTTCTAAAGTAGTCGGTTGTAATTTTTTAAATTACGTTCTAGAACGCTCGCTTTACGCAATGATAATATTTCGATAAACATAAAAAAGGGGGGAAAACGTTATTTTACATGGTATAAAAACAGTTGCTAATTAACACTTTAGATATTAATCAAGTTCAAGAATCATTGTATCCAGGATAAAGGACAATTTTTGTACAAAATTCCAATCGAGTTTATTTTAATGTCTCAAGTCTTTGTAACAGAGACGCCTTTAAAATATGACTGACATTGGCCCTAAGACATATCCCACTGGTTGGCTAATGAATCGGTTCTTACGACCCGTCCCTCGATCCTCCCTGTCTGACCGGACCAGCGGGTTTATTATGGATGTCTGTTAGTGATTCTGATTGTGAACGCTCACGCGCGCCATCTCGCCCACGCGCTTGGTACAAACAAATAAGTTTTTTTTATTCATTGGACTTGGCTAACGTGATCTATCGATGTGATCGATATCTCACTCAGAAAGCGAACGAAAGTAGATGCGAACGGGATTGCACACAATGGCGATCTCAATTCCAATTACGAACGGACATCCATAATAAGCCCCTTGGACCCACCATAACTTCAAACACGCGCGAAACGCGGTGCGTTATATTAACCTCTAAAAGTAGGCCTTTATTCCCCAGGAAATAGAGTTATTTTTTTTAGAGATCAACTTAATGCGCCGCATCACGTGCGTGTTAAAGTTATGGAATCAGGACCCCGGTCAGATTTTATAAGAAACAAAACATTAAGTATTATCAAAATTTGTTATTTATTACCAAAAACTTTGATGTTCAGAGCGCGAGGCGCTATGGGCGGGCGTGTGCATCCGTTCGTACACGTACCGGTCGCTGGTGATTGGCTGGGGCGGCGCCCTGCGCGCCACCGCCGTGCTGCAGTGGTCGGCGGCCACGCAGCGCTACACCGTGTGCACGCCCGCGCACCAGCCCGCCGCCAACGCACACCACCTGCTGCACCACCACCTCGACCACTACATCAACTGGTACGTACTGCTGCATCACCACCTCGACCACTACATCAACTGGTACGTACTGCTGCACCACCACCTCGACACCTACATCAACTGGTACGTACTGCTGCACCGCCACCTCGACCACTACATCAACTGGTACGTACTGCTGTACCGCCACCTCGACCATTACATCAACTGGTACGTACTGCTGCACCACCACCTCGACCACTACATCAACTGGTACGTACTGCTGCACCACCACCTCGACCACTACATCAACTGGTACGTACTGCTGCATAACCACCTCGACCACTACATCAACTGGTTCGTACTGCTGCATCACCACCTCGACCACTACATCAACTGGTTCGTACTGCTGCATCACCACCTCGACCACTACATCAACTGGTACGTACTGCTGCATCACCACCTCGACCACTACATCAACTGGTACGTACTGCTGCATCACCACCTCGACTACTACATCAACTGGTACGTACTGCTGCATCACCACCTCGACCACAACATCAACTGGTACGTAATGCTGTACCACCACCTCGACCACTACATCAACTGGTATGTACTGCTGCATCACCACCTCGACCACTACATCAACTGGTACGTACTGCTGCATCACCACCTCGACCACTACATCAACTAGTATGTACTGCTGCATCACCACCTCGACCACTACATCAACTGGTACGTACTGCTACATCACCACCTCGACCACTACATCAACTGGTACGTACTGCTGCACCACCAGCTCCACCACTACATCAACATTCTATTTAAGACAAAATAAAGTATTTGTATTAATAACACTGCTCGCTCGCTATAAGGCCGCAGTAGCAGAACACTAAAATTCGATTCCTATAAAATTGTCACATACATTTAATTTATCAGAAACTGCCAAGCACCAGATTTGTAATCTTCTAACATGATCGCGAGTGAATCAGTTTCTTCTAGGCAAGGGTGCTCTATCGTAGACCTCATCATCGCTTAACATCAGGTGAGGTGGCGGTCAAGCGTAAGGCTATTAAATATAAATAAATAAAAACATGAACAATGGTCCTCACGCTTGGCCACCTGTCTTCTACGGAGTGTTATACACATACAATGTATTGAACAAAGAGCGGACTGAACACCACTTGTCACAACACGCGATGTCTACTTCGAGCCTGTTCACAGATTGTACTGGCGTAAATCATCATTGTGATCTGGCTCAACTTGTGGGTAACAAATTAAGACTTCCACTGTGGAGGTTATTTAAATGAGGTTTTGTACATTACAGCCACAAGGACCTGATGTCGCTGGGTGTAGTCCTACGCGAGACGTACCAGCCGCTGCTGGCGCTGTCGCGGCTGCCCACGCTCCCACAGCTGGGCCTGCACCACGTGCGGACGCAGATGCCCACACCCACATTCACGCTGCTCGCACACTCGTGGCGGAAGGTACATCCGAACACTTTTAACACATAAACATGAACTCCGACATGAATTTTATTTGTAATATGTAATTTTGAAATAATCAGACTCGTCATAAAAGTTTTAACGCATAGGTAAAATGCCAGTATCTATTTCAAGCGAACACCAACAGTTTCTCAAATAAAATTTTCCCACTAATGGCGTAGTAGTGCTTAGTTCGTACCTGTTACGCCATTAGTTCTGAACTATAGTTTGTTACCTCTTTGTAAAGTGGGTGATCCACTACCGAACAAAACCGTTTACAGAACGTTTTTTTCTTCTTTCATTGTATTTTTAATCCCCGACGCAAAAAGAGGCGGTGTTATAAGTTTATCGTTATCTGTCTGTCTTTGGCATCGTAGTTTCCAAACGGCTAAAACTATTTTGATTTAGTTTTTGTGTGCAAGGTGTCTTTATATAGAATATTCTCAGCTATGAATCAAGAAA
The DNA here is from genome assembly GCA_932305915.1 of Agriopis marginaria. Classification (NCBI taxonomy): domain Eukaryota; kingdom Metazoa; phylum Arthropoda; class Insecta; order Lepidoptera; family Geometridae; genus Agriopis; species Agriopis marginaria. Next base: position 11,964,517 of record OW029918.1, read on the forward strand.
ATATGTTTGACCGTTTAAATATTATTAGCTTTTTTATAAGGGGTTTAAAAAAAAGAATTATTCTGATTCTGTGTAGTGTTTTGTGCACAACATAAATGTTTTTTTCACTGAGCCGTGGTCCAAATTGTTACGTTGGCTCTTTGTGCGCGCACTCGCTGGCTGACCAATGTACCACCCATTTATTGATCGTGTCCTTTCACAGATTCGCATCATATACGCGGGCGCATATTCCATAGAGGTGGGCATCCGTGGCGGCGGGCTAGTGACCATTCGCGACGGATCTTACTCCAAGTTCGACCGCGCCTCTGTCGTAGACGAGTTCGCGCCTGCACAGGGACTCAAGGTACGAACCACTGTTATATCCTAGTCGTATTATATACGAGCATTTGTTCTATAGCTGTGAGCATTCGCGGCGGCAGTGTGGTCTATACACGAGCGAGACTTATTGAATTTCTGCTCTAGCATACCTAGCACAGACTAGACTTTCCAGCGTTGTCTTTGCATCGTTTTTATTCCGCAAGAAAAAGACAAACGTGTCCATATTCTAGCTTTGTCGCGTCTACGCGCGGATAAAAACGGTGTAAAGACAATTTGTCCAAGGCCTATACTAGGCTGGTTGTGTAATACAGGCTGTTTATGGGGGTATAAGAATATATAGAACCTATTAGGATGGACGTTAGAACGGCGTGCACGTTCCCTCAGGAATTATAAATTTTTCCTATCTCAATGTCTGGCCCTCCAACAATCTCTATGCAAAAAATCACGTGGATCCGTTGCTCTGTTACTGCGTGAAAGAGGAACAAACAAACACTTTGACATTTATAATTATGCTGATCTCTTCTAATTTATGGTAGAATTACTAATGTCGCATAGAATTCTTTGTGAATATCACGGTCGAAAAGTGTAAATGACATTTTTAATTTCCAGGCATTCTTATCAAAATACGTGGACGATATAAACGCTCGCCTCCTCGCTGAAGACGACAACCCGCCTTCGCCGATGTCGCCAATGCCACCGGGTAAAACTGAACTCTAATGTTAAGCTATTATGTAAAAAAAAATAACCTAGGAGGGAATTGAAAGTTTAAAAATAGGTATACTCAAATAGTGCCTTATTCAGAAACGAATAAAGTTCTAAATTGTTTCTCCGTTACAGGTGGGCTCCGCTTCCCTGCGCCATTGACGCCACCGCAACCACACACCCCGCATTCGGCGCCAGTCACGCCGCACCCCGCTTCCCCGGCTCAACATCAGGTATGCACTTTACACTAATGCAAAATTAGGCTTTTCAAGCAAAATAAAAAATAAACCGGCCAAGTGCGAGTCGGGCTAGCGCACTGAGGTTACCACCACAACATTCAATAACGAAATTATCAGTTATAACTTGGTAATGAACAGAAACTTGTCACCGACTCGCACTTGGGCATTTTTTATTATTTGTTGTTATACTTTAGAGTGTGTACTATAATCCTGTTAAGATTGACGCTTGTAAGTATTACCGTTTTTAGAGCTAATACAAAAGTACGTAAAAAAAATGCGTTTGTTGTATAGGGACCCCCCCTTTTTTTTTATTATTGATGAGTCAATCCGCCGATATATTCTGTGAAAATTTCAACTGGCTATCTACTACGGTTCGAAAGATACACCCGTTAATAGGTAGGATAGACAGACATCGTGGGCTTAGTAATAGGGTCCCGTTTTTACCCTTCGGGTACGGAACCCTAAAAATACATAGTCTATAAACAGCTATTGCGTTTCTTTCTACCAACTAACCTAAATCTACTCTGTATTCTGATTTGGTATTCCAGATCGTATCTATTACTCTCACACAGTTATTTTACCTCTGCCCGCAGCAAGTCTCTCGCTTTGACAGAAATTGATGCATTACGAACGGACAAAGATAACGACATAATGCCGGAGGTAAAATAGCTGTGAACGGTCAATAGCTACAGCCATGGTTTTTAGATATTTTGTCAGTTTACTCAGATTTGCACCACATTAAATTAATACCTGGCTACGGCCATGGCTACAATGAAGTGACGTGGTTTGTACAGATGGGCGGCGGGTCGTTCAACCTGACGTCGCCGCCGGGGTCCGCGGGCGGGTGCGGAGCGGCGGGCGGCGCCGTGTCCGCGTCGCCCGCGTCTCCGATGGCGCCGTCCCCGCACGCCGCGCCCGCCGCCTCGCCCCACCCGCCACCGACGTCGCCCTTCACCGCGTGGCCGGCCTCGCCCTCGCTGCCGCGCCCCTCGCCCGGACACCACCCCTCGCCCAGACACCACATGGACCATAAAGGTAATCTAGGAGCTGTCGTCGCATATCAGAATCAATACTAATGAGAACGCGTGACAGTAACATCTACAATAGGCTATCTATTGCGCGAGCGCATACCGTATCTCGGCGCGGTTCACGTTCGCGTGATTTACCGAACTGCGCTGTTTTCGAGCCCGCATTAAGAGTTAGCCGTGTGGCCCCAGGATTGTTAATTTTTTATTGTCTTATTTTTATTTTACGTCATTTGTGAGCACGCCGTAAGTATTCCATATTGAACTCGTTTTGCGTGCCCTATCCCTTGATAGAGCATCCCTTCCTAATGCAACCAAATCTTTATACGCACATATATTTTATCATAACATTACAAGCCAACATAAATTATGTCTTCAGTGTAGCTACATCTACATATGATATAATTTTTCACCAAGCCTGTTTCATTGTCAAAATAATTTAAGAAAAAAAAGCGAATGCCTTTTCTGTAGCCTATTTCGACCGTGAAATAAATACGGCCTGGTGAAAGTGAAAGTTAAGTAAAGCAATCTAACCAGCCATGTGTTGATGTTGTCAGGTCCGCAAGCGTCGTCGTCGACATGCAACCGCGTGCTGGTGGGCGGGCGCGCGTGGGCGGGTGCCACGGCCACGCCGGTGCCGGTCAGCAAGCTAGAGACGTTGTGTACGCCGTGCGAGCCGCCGCCCGGCGCGCCGCCCGGGCCCGCGCTCGCGCCGCTGCAGCGCTTCCTCGCCTGTGTGTATATGAAGCGCACGCTGCAGCGGTTCGTGCAACAGGAGGAATATGTAAGTACAGTACTGACGCCGTGCGAAAATGTGCGCCGTGATAACATTTTTTATTATTTTATTTTACAAGCAAAAAATACAGCTTCTAATTAATAATTGTAATTATGGTATGGGTGGCGTACCCTGAAATAAATGAATTTGAATTGAATTTAATACAGTAGATAGATAGATAGATAGATAGATAAACTCTTTATTGTTCACACCACACATTTCATACACATTATCATCATCATCATCATCATCATTGTCAGCCTGTATCAACCCACTGCTGGGTATAGGCCTCCTCTCCCTTGCGCCATTGATCCCTGTCTCGGGCAAATCTCATCCACGTATGACCTGCGATGGGCCTGATGTCATCGACCCATCGGGCTGGTTGTCTGCCTACGGAACGCTTATCCGCTATTGACTCTGTCAGGGCTCTACTCCACCTGCCGTCACCATGCCTAGCCACGTGCCCTGCCCAGCGCCACTTGAGTCGCATAATACGGTTTCTGACATCCGTGACTTTTGTCCTTCGACGGATTCCGGTATTTCGGACTCGGTCTCTCAAGCTGATACCCAACATGGCACGCTCCATTGCCCTCTGTGCGACTCTAATTTTATGCAGAGCCTCTTTGGTTAGCGTCCATGTTTCGGCACCGTAAGTCATCGTGGGCAGGACACATTGGTTGTAAAGCTTGGTCTTCAGACATTGCGGTATTTTTCGATCCCTGAGTACGTTTTCGAGTACACATTATAAAACAGCTTAAAAACTAGTGCAAAATCGGTGGCCTTATCGCTAAGAGCGATCTCTTCCAGGCAACCTTAGGATGGAGAGGATTTAGATAAACAGTTACACAAAAGCCAAAAACATGTTTTCACTAATACAAACTAGAAATAATGTCACTGCCCCGTTGCAACACCAATTTTTTTTAGAGAACTGCTTAACTTGAATAATATTTTGACACTGCGGGTTCTTGCTAAATAATTTTACATCAATTCACGATGTTTAACACTTCATTGCAAAATATTTCACACAAGCTGGCAACAATCGACACTTTAACCGAACCGTCCAAAACTCCACAGACGCCGTATTACTTGATTATGTTATTTAATACCATGTAAACTTGTTTATTATTTCGGCTGAAGAACTCTGTATCATGGTCATGAAAACAAAACTGAACTGCACTTAATCACTGCACTAGCAACACTGCCGCCTTTAACCCCACCAAATTAGTCACCAAACCGCGGAACCAGCGCCCATACGCTCCGAAGTCGCTTGTTATTATTTGCGGTGCAGCTAGAAACTAACTCTAAAAACCCCGAAAATCGCGCCCTTTTATACCCGTCGTATATGAGACCATAATGTTCGACATCTTTGTGGAACCCTTGCTAAATCTTTTGCGCGATTCTCGAACATTCCAACTGAGTATCGTAGACATCACAAATTCGCTACTCCTCAATAGATGAAGCCTGGATGATGAGTATAAACTGGTCAAGGGTGAATCGATCCACCGTTGTCAAACAAATTGTCTGTCCACCGATTTATCCGCTTGTAGACGCGGCAAAGCTAGAATCTTTGACGAATGAACAGGCTAGCTAGAATATGAATACGTTTGTCTCTTTCTTTCTTAAAAACGTTGGAAAGACAATTTGTCCTTGGCCCGTGCTAGGCTGATGATAAGAGAAGATGAATGAAAACCGATATTCAACCTTGACCAGTTTGAACTCCTTCTTTAACATGTGTTGCACTGCATATCAAGGATGATACACTAGCTAGAGTATATTCAAATCATTAAGCATTGAACTAAGATAATACATTACTGCAGCGGCAGGCCATAGATATAGAAGCATTTATGGGCAAACATGAAAATGTGGCCCGAAGCCAGCATAAGTCAGCTCATCATAAATGCTCAGATGCTCACTTGACACCATGGCTTGTATGTAATATAAATTTTCTGAAACAACGCGCTGAAATTTACGTGAAAGTATGAATAAATGCAAAGAAAAGTTTCGATTTTTTATCTTTGACATTTCAGTTAAACGTTTAAACTACAAGAAATAAAACATATGGCTAAAGCTTGTTCTATGAGCCAATCATAAGACACATTTTTTTTTTTTTGTAAATTCTAACATAACCTTCGTACAGACACTTATTATTGGAAAAATTTTATCAAACCTTTTTGCACATTGAAATATTGTATAATGTGTGCATACAACACCTACTAACTAGTTTTGAGAGGAAACAAATATTCTCCAAATTACAAATATTATTCATATTAATAAATAATAATATTCGGGACATATTTGCACACACGGTCATCTGACCCCAAATTAAGCAAAGCTTGTGATATGGCTGCCAGACACTGATAAACATACATATATAGTTTTAAATACATACTTAAATAGATATTAACAACCAGATATGGCATAAACACAAATGTTTATTACATAAATATTTGTCCTAGGTGGGAATCGAACCCACGCCCTCAAGCTCAGAAGGCAGGTTCACTACCAACTGGTGGACCAACGGGCTATCTAAATTATTACTTACGAGGCCTAAAGTCACATTTTCGTAGAAGAGAAAAGTTGAGTTTGGTTTGCAGTTGACGATGGTGTGCGTGGAGGCGACATCTCTGACGTTCCGGTGCGAGAGTGCGGGTCTGGCGGCGCGCGTGGCGCTGCACCCGCAGCACATGCAGTCGCTGCACCTGCACCTCACGCCCCTGCCGGACCACAAGGACACCTGGCCTCCTGAGGAGCTGCAGGTAACACTACTCGGAATCAGTCTTAGACCGCATCATCACTGTATCAACAGACGAGGTGGTAGTCAAACGCAAGACTATACAACAACAAAAAATAACGTTTCTTTTTGGCATTCTCTGATTTCTTTCATATTATACTGGGTTACACGGAAAGGGTATAAACTAACCCGAAAAGGGTCATAGTACCCGACATTATGAATAACTTTTAATATGGTACCAACCCTGAACTCTCAAAAAAAATATCAGCTTTTCCATACAAATTATGTCAAGTGTGAATGACAGTTTTCAATGGAATACCAGATATTTTTTTTCGTGATTTCAGAGTTGGTCCCATAGTAAAAGTTGTTCATTATAATAGGTATTATGGCCCCCTTTCGGCTTAGTACATCCTTTCGCATAACTCTGTTGTATGTATACAGTGTGTATCTCAGCGAGACGGTTACGCGAGTTCAGTGCTTTTTTCCTACCACAAAAAGTGCCCAACATGCCTAAAGAAGTTTTCACTGCAAAAATATACGCGTTAACTTGAGAACTTGGTTTCGTCGGTAAAAAATACATATACAGTGTAAACTCTATATAACGACACTTAAAGGACTGCGCGTTTTATGGCGTTATTGAGAGTTGTTGTTAAATAGAAAGAAGAAAAATCAATATTATTTGACTATTGTAATATGACTGTATTTACTAGTAAAGTATAAAATTTACAAACAATAAACATTAATATTGTTACAACTAACAACACTTATTGCGTTTAATCTGTTATCTTTGACGTTTTTTGCTGCTCCAGTATTTTATTATAGGTATAAATACGAGGTGTTAGAAAGTACAGTTTATTGCTTAATAATGACGTATAGTTGTCGTTATTTAGAGTGGGTGTGATGCTACATAGACTGTATCATTGTATGGACAACAAGGTAAACCAACCACAAACAAGTAATTTCGACGTTTTAGGGAGTTTGACGTTAAATCGAGTAACGCTATACAGAGTTTACACGGTATGTGAATGTTGTATATCGTAGGTGATGGAGAAGTTCTTCGAGATGCGCGTTGCGATCCCGCCGTACCGCGCGACGGCGCTGCACGGGTGGGGGCGCACGTGGGGCGCGCCGGGCGCCGCGCTGCCGGCGCTGGTGGCGCTGATGCGCGCCGACCTGGCGCCGCCCGCGCCCGCGCTCTGGACGCTCACGTGGGCGCTGCGCATCCCGCCCGCCGCGCCGCCCATCGTGCCCGCCGGACAGCCCGCCGTGCTGCTCGCCAAACACAAGATACTGTTCTTTGTGAGTACATCACTATTACATCTTCCATCCTACTTCCTACTAATATTATAAACGCGAAAGTTTGTATGTATAGATGTATGGATGTTTGTTCCTCTTTCACGCTGCAACGGAACAAATGATCGACCTGATTTTTTGCATGTGTATAGTTCAAGAGCCAGACAGTGTCATAGGCTACTTTTCATCATCATCATCACCATTTTACATCACTACGCGAGTGAAACTGCGGGGCGCAGCTAGTCTTCTATATACAACGTGTTTCAAAAAGGTTTGATGTATCTACTCATCATTATGAACAACTTTAATTATCGAAAAAACAAATCAGCAGTTCCATAGAAAACAATCATTGACACTCGACAAAATTTATGGGAACAGCAGATTTTTTTTCGCGATTTTAGGTTGGCCCACGTTTCGACGTAAGTCGCATTTCGGCACTGTTTGGTTTTTTACACTCATCATATAATCATCATTATCAGCCTATCATGTTCATACTGCTGGGATACATGCCATCTCTCTCAGAGAGAGAGATGGTGAGGCCTAATCCCCCGTGCTTTCCCAGAGCATGTTGGTGAATGTCATATGTCTGAACTGTTGAGGTTCTTGGACATACCGGTATCCTCACGATGTTTTCCTTCACCGTTTGTTGGGCGATAGATAACCATCGTAAACTGAAATTGCGTATTTAAGAATGTTGAAGTCGGTTTTTTTTAATTGATTAATTATTAACACTGGCAACACTGACGTGGCAAGGGTAGAAAAATCCGCTTTCATTTCAATGTCCCAGATATTTATATCAATGATATATACAAATAATATATAATAATGAAGCCTCTGGATCACGAACTAGTTTGCACTGTATTTCGGGATCCAGGGTCTGCTCTCATTTATAGGCTTAAGATAGTGTTACAATTATTATTCCAAAAAACACTAACGATTATGATTATGATAATTATAGAAGAATATATATTACATAGCACAAGATCTAAATGATAGGAAATAATAAGTATCGTAATTTTATTTTTGTTTACAGTTAATGTTGTTTCTATAGATATTATTAGTAAATTTGTTGGCACAGGCTGTCTAATAAGAAATCAACGCGATACATCGTGTCTCAGTTGTGTTGTTACCCGTGTAGATCTGCCTGACGCGCGGCGACACGCAGCTGGTGCTGCCGCTGGTGTACGACATGCAGCTCAACGTGACGCAGCTGGCGGACAAACAGAACGCGCAGCCGCATCTCATCGCCGTCAGCTTGCATCTCAAACGGTAACCACCAAACAGAATATAACCGCTAACGCTGAACAGGTGGAACTTCCATACAGAAAATTATTTAAGAGTCGATATGTCGTCAGCTCAAATTCAAGTTTTGCCTCTGCGCGAAACAGGGACAAAAATATGCTATCTACGCCTGCAGGATGATATAAGCACGAATCTGCACCCGCCTCAGAACTAAATTACGGAAGCGATATATGCTAAAAACTTCAAATTACTCAAGAACTATTTTAATTTTAAATAAAACGAATTTACATTAAATTACATTATACAAATGACCATTAGAATATGAATAAATAAATTGTTACAAACTTCCAGACGCGGAGAAAAAACTTAAAACGTGTTATAGAAAGTTTCACCAATCATGATTCCAAAATTACATTTAACTTACCTGTATACTTAACTATTTATAACCAAAATATAAATTTGTTGCTGTTTGCCATAACCGCGTAAATTGATGCAACGCTACCCAAGTTCACGACACATAAACTATTAACAAACGGGTGCGACCCTATAATGAAGTGGGACGCCTAAATTAAGACAAGCTTATACTTTAGATAGAGTAGGATAGAAAACGTAGATGTTTCATTTCCCACCCGTTTCATACATTCGAAATTTGTATTAAAGTTGCGCCAGTTCTGGTAACCACCATCCAGGGGCGGCCCTAGGGCGCGGGTAGTGCAAGTGGCGTGATTGCACCGGGCGCCGATAACACCCGACCACCGACCGACTAACAACGAAGCTCTATCTTTATGCTTGGAAAGGCGCTAAAATGAAATCTCGCACAACCCAAAAAAAAACCTAGGATCGCCACTGCCACTATCGATTGAACTGGCCTTCCTTAGGGATCCGCATTCGCGACATTTATAGCAAACTAGCATCACGCCGCTATTTCACCCGCTAACCTTATGGAAACTTATTATTTTCCGCAATAACTCAGTATCTGATTAAACTTATTTTTTTATTTTTAGGGTTCCGTACCACAAAAGGAAAAAACGGAACCCTTTTAGGATCACTTTGTAGTCCGTCTGTCAAGACCTTTTTTCTCAAGAACGCGTACTGGAATCAATTTGAAATTTGTATCAAATATAGATTTTTTTTATATAGGATAGAATCTAGCGAGTTCGGCCACAAACTCGCCCGATGGTAAACGACGGTGAGGCTACTTATAGATGTTATAATAAATTGAAATTAAAATTGAAACCATACTTTTAGTCAATGAAACTAATATTATTGTACATCCAACGTTTTACAAAAATATTTTATAATTATTTAAGAATTTCTTAAGTTACTAGCTAAATGCCCGATACATACGAGTACGTGTAGGGACCATCGGCCTTGCCACTAGATGTCTAGATATAAATTTTGATAATAGGTTACGCGGAAAGAGTGTACTACTCCGAAAGGGGTTCATAGTACCCATCATTATGAACAAATTTTACTATGGGAGCAACTCTGAAATCGCGAAAAATCTATCAGCTGTTCCATACGAGGCTGTTGTGTGCGTGTTATTTTTTTTTATAGAATAAGTGGCAAACAAGCTACGGGCCACCTGATGGTAAGTGGTCACCGCTGCCTATAGACACCTACAATACCCGGGGCATTGTCAGTGCGTTGCCTACCTTTGAGGACTCTATTCACCCTTCGTTTGAAGCAGTCCAAATTATACTTCGGAGGAAAAACCGAAGGTGGTAAGCCATTCCACAACTTACAGGTGCGTGGCAGAAACAATCGATCAAATCGAACAGTGCGAGACTTCCACGCATCTATAATGTGCGGATGGCATTTCTGGCGATGGTGACCGGTTCGGTGGTAAAACCGGGATGGAGGGATAAGGTCAAAAAGTTCATCAGAGCATTCCCCGTTATAATATCTGTAGAACAAGCTGAGCGAACCAACGTCTCTGCACAAGCTAAGCGGCTCCAACTTGCCAGATAGGTTCGGATCATCGACAAGTCTAACGGCTCTTCTCTGCAAGGAGTCAAGAGGATCAAGCTGGTACTTCGGTGCACCACTCCAGAGATGTGAGCAATACTCCATATGCGGCCGTACCTGCGCTTTATACAATAAAAAAAGGCGCTGGTCCGGTGTGAAGTATCGCTTGGCTCTATTGAGTACACCGAGTTTTCTGGACGTTACCCCAGCTTTGCTCTTCAAGTGACTCCTAAACTGAACCTCGCTAGAAATGTCGACGCCCAAAATGCTGATGCTTGTCGACAAGGTGAGAGGAATGCCCTGAAAACAGGGTGCAACTGTGAATGGGCTTTTCTTAGTAGTGAAAGCGATAGCTTGCGTCTTAGTGGGATTGAACTGCACCAAATTTTGCATGCCCCAGTCAGTTACTTGCTCAAGAGAGCACTCAACTGAAGACACAAGCTCTGCTCTCCTTACCATAACCTCATCCTTACGGGCGTTTGCATTGCCTGAATATTGAGCATCACCCGTGCTATCATCCGCATAACAATGTATATTGCAAATTTGCAACAAATCATTGATATACAGGATGAACAGCGTGGGCGATAGCACAGACCCTTGTGGAACACCGGAATTAATCGTCATGGTCGCAGAACAAGAGCCGTCAACGACCGCTCTTATGCAGCGACCATGCAAGAAATTACCAATCCACTTGCAAAGCCCTTCAGGTAAGCCGTATGATGGTAATTTTGCAAGAAGTACCTTATGCCAAACCCGATCAAACGCCTTAGCGATATCTAAACTAACGGCCAGAGCTTCGCCTCTACTCTCTATAGCTTCTCCCCAACGGTGAGTGAGATACACTAAAAGATCACCAGTAGATCGACCGTGTCGAAAACCGTATTGACGGTCACTTATCAGTCCGTGATCTTCAAGATATCCCAGAAGCTGAGAGTTGATCACTCGCTCCATCACCTTGTTATAACTATATGTGCTTTGGTGTAACTGCGGCCATATTACAGAAGTTTGATTGTGATCGAGATTGCATGCCGTCCCGTTCGCATCTACTTACTCGCACCATGTGCGTATGTGAGATGGCACGCGATCGCGATCACAATCCGAATCATCTATACTAATATAATATAGATGAAAGATTTGATTGTTTGTTTGTTTGCATTGAATAGGCTCCGAAACTACTGAACCGATTTGAAAAATTCTTTCACTAACGGGAAGCTACACTATCCCCGGGTGACATAGGCTATAATCTATACCCCTGCGAAGCTGGGGCAGAACGCTAGTTGTTTATATAATTTATGTATTGTTTATAATATTATAATGTAGACCTATTCATCAAGTACATAAAAAACGTCAGACCGCTAGTCCATAATAACATAATAATCCATAATAATGCATCTGGTCCCTCCCGTCCCGCAGGTTCAACGAGTTCAACCAGTCTCACGCGGAGTGCACACTGTGGCCGGCGGTGCGCGACCTGCTCACCAATTTCACGCTGCCGCAGGACGCGCCGCAAGCCGCCGCGCCGCCGCCGCCATAGCACGCGCTCCACCGCGACGCTCTCTACACCTAGCACCAGACAATCCACACCTCGGAGACTATCTGCTAACGAGTTTGTCCATCTCACTCTGACCTGCAATCGTAACTATTTCCATCACTGTCTCTTTTAATGGGCATGCTTACAGAAGTAATTGGGTGCTGCGGTCGAAATATTAAACATGTTATGAGATAATTAAACGGGCATATAATTATAATGTCGCACCAGAATCGAAATGACTGATTGGATTGTAAATAATTTGATTTTGATTATCTAAAATGCGGTCGAAATCAATATCGTAGATGGTAAGCGATAATAATTATGATTTTTATTTTATGTTAGAGTTTGAATCTTCATGTAGAGTAATTTATTATTAAACTCTCTTTACATAAATCATATGTTTTATTGAATACCCGTCACACTATTGAATACATATCACCCTTTCGGGGGTAGGTTAAGTCCAGCAGTGCACTGTTAAAAGGCTGATTATGAAATGTTTTATTGACTTAATATGTAGATTATATTAAGGTCCTTGATCAAATTAGTTAGACTCTAAACTTTACTGCAGGCGACCAAACAATGTGGTACACATAATAAAACACGGAACACTATTACTCCTAGTAATAAAACCTAAGAATAGAACTTACCTTTCAATTTTTTTATGCCTTAGTAGCACATCGGCTGTCTTAAAAAAAAAAAAAAAAAAAAAAAAAATAGCTTATAAATAGGTTTAAACTTTTTTTTTTATAAAACTGGTATCGACTTAGCCTTCGTTCATTATTAATTTGACATTCATAGAGGTTGACATTAGATTTGGCATGGATATGTTACGACATTAACTTACACAAACAACTAAAATCAAAACAAGATGTAAAACTTAAATTTCAATATTTGTTTGGTTTCTAAATTAAAGTACGATGGCGGGAAGAACCGCCAATTCCTTGGAAACAATCCTTACATACGAAAATACAGATTTTGTAAGTAATAACTTTATTACTTGGTACTACATTACTACAAGTACCCCAGCGAAAAGTATCCTACTATTTACTCTAGATTGCCTGTAGGTAGGTAGATATTTGATAGAATTAATTATACGTAGTATAATATGACATCTTTGAATTAATTTTAAAGCTACCGTTACCAGAGAATTACTTCTACTTACCTAAAGTTTCTGTACATCATCAGCTTAGCATTAGTCAAATAATAGTGTTATATAAATGTTTATAAATATGGAATAAATGAACAAGAATTTTGAGCACAAGGTCTATGGGCAGTCTAACAGTTTTGAAGTGTTGGCTTGGATTTTAATTAGTTCATAAAGGCACATGCCTTTTTTTATAATATAGTAGATGTGATTCGCTAGATATTATTTCAGAGCCAGTGGTCAGTGCAATGGTCTACCACTCACATCCCTGGCATGGACAACGCGAGCGGCCGCCCCCGCAGCCGAGAGGTCGGCCGCCGACGGCTCCGCCTTGGCTCCATGGTGCTGGGCGGGCTCCTAACTATGCACTGTAGAGTCGCTGCCACAGCGCTCACCGGGGGACTTTGTAAGAATATACACCACATCACTACAGAACCAGTTCCCATTACAACAAGCCTAGCACAGGCCGAGGACAAATTTGTCTTTCACCGTTTTTATCCCGCGAGAAAAATATAAACGTATCCATATTGAGGTTTGTCGCGTCTACGCGCGGATAAAAACGTTGGAAAGACAATTTGTCCACAGCCCGCAGCAGGGCAGAGGCTGCGTCGCGACGTGTGCGTCGCCTGCGTTCTTTAGCACTCCGTATAAATTCATACTGAGTAGTGGTTCGCGTAACGCAGCCGCTGCCACCGGTCGCGGTCGCCAACGGTCGATTTTGTCGCAGCTTGCATGCTAGTCCTGAAAGCTAGGCGTGTTTATCACACTGTCATGAAACTGCTGTGCTGTGCTGCTGTACGTGCTGTGTGCTATCTCGAGCTGTGGTCAAACGCCTAACCTGTCGACCATTAATAAAAAACCTTTGCGTATAATATAATCAAGTATGTATGATATGTTGCCTGCGACTTCGTAGGCGTTGACTTGCTCATAAACTTCCTACCTCCATTGAGAGGGGCATCATTCGGCCCTTTCGCAAAATCGTTTCTTGATTCGAATAGTATCATTTGTTATTATTTTTTTTTCATATAAAATTACTGTCTACTAACAAAAAAAATGTCGTTCGGTAATTTTTCGAGGTCAATATTGTAAAATATTTAGAACAAAATTTTGTTTTAATATTTTTTATAATTACCAGAATAAATGGAGAAAACTGTTATTCTATTTCTTTTGAAATTTTATCATAATAATAAAAACATCAAATGCGCGAGTGAGATTCAGTGAAATAGCGGCACGCCATTCATGTAAATTCCCGCGGTCACCTAACTTAAGTACAGGTCCAGGGGTATGTCCCAAAACTGCGACCAGAACCACCGGAGGATGGGCGTCCTGTTAGTACACGGTGAACGTACTGCGATCTCCAAGCCGCCTGCCAAGCGTGGGGATTATGGCAACACCCCTCTCAGAGAGGGGCCTTGTTCAGCAGTGGACATTTAATGGCTGATGATGTGATGATGTGTGAAGGATAAGATAAGACTTATACTTCACTTCGTAGCAATACTTATAACTCCGTTAGTGTGATTTGTCCAATCCACATCCAGACAGATGTTAGTGGACAATTGATATTGTTTTGTAGTTGTGTTCTTGTTATTCTTGGTAACGGCGGTTGCTGCGTTGGCGAGTCCTTTGCGCCACTTTGAAGTGTACCTCGGACAGTGGAGCATCAGCGGGCCTGGCCGGGCTTTTCACATTATACCAATGCTCGATGGTAACTATTATAATTAATGTACCTAAAAGCTGACCCGGCAGACGTTGCTCTGTCCAAATATCAATAAATTTGTTTGCTACTGTTCTGTGAATTGCTTGGATCACTTTTGATCGAAGGGGATAACAAACATGTTATCCCCTTTGATCAAAAGTTATCCCAAGATGGTAATAACTCAAACTGGTTCAAGCATCTTAGCTTTTTTCACGATCTTTATATTTTGTTTATTGTCATTTGAATTCAAAATTTAAGGAGTTAGATCGCGTAGCAAAAAAATTGCGAGGTCTGTGGTTGAATTGTGATTATACTTAAGTATCACGTAGTATTTACATTACGTTTAGGACGTTCAGTTTTTCACGAATTTGAAACTTTTCCAATTTTTGTTTCCAAAACCTAGTTTTGGCACCAATAACGAACATTTTAAAACAAAAAATTGCCAAATCGGTCCAGCTGTTCTCAAGTGATGCGCTTACCAACGAAAAGCTTATCAAAGCGAAAAGTAATTCATTTTAAAGTTCTAAAAAGGTAGGTAGGTATATTGTGTTATATTTTAACCCCCACGCAAAAAGAGGTGTGTTGTAGGTTTAACGTGTGTATCTGTTAGTCTGTCTGTGGCATCGTAGCTCCCAAATAGGGTAACCATTCGTCCGGACTTTTAGACCTTTTTCCGTTTTTTTAGCTTGGGCGATGTAATACCACTGCTCTGTTACCACAGTAACGACGTGCGCAATGTTTGAATTTTGTGACTAAATGTCCGGACTTTTATTGAAATGTCCAGCTTATCAGGAGTTTTTCAAATTTTGATATGGTAACTACCAAACGCTAAAACCGCTTTCAATTTAGTTTTTTTTAAGTTGACTTGATAGAGTGTTCTTTAGTTATGATTCATGAAAATCTGTTCAGCCGTTTGAATATTATAAGCTCTATATCTGGGGTTTTTTAATCTTCAATTTATTGTTGTTTAATGTTACCAATAAACCTATGCAGGTATCGGCATAGCAATATGTATAAATGCGATAGTTCGTGCCATCAACTGTTGCTTCATTGCTACGATTGCTTCGATGTACGTTATACATTCAGTGTCTGATGCCGAGTTGCCCTTCAAGTATTGTAGGTAAATATAAAACAATTCATACATTCAGTAGGCGAACTGAAAAGATTCACGTAAGTACCTACATAAATAAATACGTAATACGTATATATAGATATCAAATTTCGTGCAAATATTGAGTTTGAAATGGAATTTTAGGTAAAAATCGATACGTATTTACCTCAGATCATGCAAATAAGGGAGATAAGCGTGGCGTGGCGGGTGCGAAAGTATCTAGTCTAAATGAGTCTGGATGCCTTTAGTCAAAATCACCCTGCAGACGACCTTACCGCCACTTTTTTGCATCAGAATTATTAGTTAATTAGTGTCGCTGCAAGTTTCTTAGTGTATGTAAAAAAATTAGTGAGCCGTACTTACAGTTTAGCGGTCGGGTATAGTGATTTATCGAATGAAAAATGGAGACATTTGATCACGAACCAATTTTTTATTACTACTAACGCATATCTTCTTGTTGGTCTTATCTGAGGTATTTCCGTAATTAATTATGTGTATAATTATTTGTACTTGGCCCTTTAATATCTTCATCCTCACGTTATTTCGGTACTCTACACCAATTATGTTTTCTGTGCCTATAACGACTGTGTGCCGTTGTTTGTCTGAACAAACACTACATAATGCTCTGTTGAAGAGTAAGCAAGGGCGTATACAAAGCTACGCAGAAAGGGTTTACTAAGCCGAAAGGGGTTCGTTATACTCTTCGCTATGAACAACTTTTACCACGGGACCAACCCCGAAAACGCGAAAAAAAATTCAGCTGTTCCATATATTTTGTAGTTTCGGAGTTGCTCTCATAGTTAATGTTAATCATAGTTGTGGGTACTATGAACCCCTTTCGGCATAATTTAGTGAATGTTTTTCCAGAGACTTTAACATGGATTCCTATAAACCAACTATTAAGGATATGAAGTCGAAAATGCTACAAGAGGTATTACAATATTTTTTCTAAAATATAGCGTATTATATGGCATCGATTCTGATGTACTATAAACTAAACTATATTTGACAGCTCTAAAATTGTTGCCATCCTTCTCTCACATATTAAATTGAAAAGAGAGGCAGATAATTTTAGTCCTGTCAGATTAGTTGAGTGAGTATGACAGAATAGACGTATTATTAATTATATATTGAAGAACATGATTGTACCAAAATTTGACGTAGGTACGTAGTATTT
The DNA here is from genome assembly GCA_932305915.1 of Agriopis marginaria. Taxonomy (NCBI): domain Eukaryota; kingdom Metazoa; phylum Arthropoda; class Insecta; order Lepidoptera; family Geometridae; genus Agriopis; species Agriopis marginaria. The sequence goes on from OW029918.1 coordinate 11,981,469, forward strand.
CGTAGTTAGTTTACGTATCGCAATCTCTTATGTTCGTTTTGTCTTATATTCAGGATCTTATACAGGGTTACGCATATACCTAGACTACTAAGCCGAAAAGTGTTCATTGTAATCATCATTATGAACACCTGAAATGGCGAAAAAAACAGTTGTTCCATACATTTTGTCGTGTTTCAATTATTCATTTGCTAGACACCATTTCACTGAAAGCGAAAATTACTCAAATATTTTGTGTTACTTGAATATTCACGCATGAATGTTTGAGATAGGTACCTATCTGACCTACGTGACATCTGTAAACGCTTTACTTGCAGTCTAGATTCTTCATGAAATCTGGAATGTTGGTAGACGACGAAGAACGTCAATATTACAACACGTTGTCAACCACCGTCGGTCTATCTCCTAATGCGTGGAGGAATGTCACTTTGGGGTAAAAAAAACAACTCTTCTCTATCTCTATCTTCTCTTCTCTACTCTCTACATAGTATAAATTAAAGTCGCTTTCCGCGTCTGTCTGTATGGCCGCTAACTCCTCCTAAACCACGCAACGGATTTTGATGCAGTTTTCACCACCAGTTAGATGCCTTTTCACGGAAGGTTTATATATATAACTAGCGACCCGCCCCGGCTTTGCACGTACATTACACCCGTGCGAAACCGGGCGGGCAGGTCGCTAGTTAATTATATAACACTAGCTACGCTACGCTGAATGTTTTTGTCGCATTTTTCCAGTTTTTAAAAGTAATAACTAATACTACTTATACCTTCATATACCGCGGCCTTCTCACTCGCGCATTTTAACGTTTTAGAAAATCACTGAGTAGGCTTCAACCAAACAATATTTGATCGAAGTGAGTAAAAATAAAAAGAAAACATCGCTAATTTGAACAAAATACACGTACATAAGTAAAGTTCAATATCTGAAGTATAAAAAAAAAACATTATTAAAATGCCTTAATTTTGATTGCTTTAGTTCTTTTAATAGAGCGTTATGTATTTGTATTCCAGTGGAAAACAAATCGGTAGAATTGGTCAGAAGCTACAAATGGAACCCTATAAAATTGCTGTGTGCAAAGAAAAGTACAGTGGAACATATCCCCTTCTGTATACTACGCCGGCCTATAACTATTTTTAGTAAGTTTACCTAACTATATTGATCCCAGTTACTGTTGAAACATATTGAAATTAATTGGTTGAAATAATATCAGAGTTCACATCATCAGCCAGTAAATGTCTTAATATCAGAGTTGATATTAGGTAATTTGTAATAAGCACTAGTATTGTTATGGTATAGGTACATAAAAAAAATTGGAATAGACTATAGGCGCCTTACTTTGTACATTTTTTTCAGCGTGGAAATCGTCCATTTGCGCGATGATTATAACATTGGACAATTTAATACGTCATTGGTGTTAGCTAACGTTCTTATTTGGAGCACGATTTGGACGCTGATGATTTCAGAACGTTTTCGTTACGGGAAAGTAAGTAGGTATTACAGCGATGATAGTACGAATGACGACACAATTTTTACATCTAAGGCCTCGTTTATGGACACGTGCGGCGGCCGTCGACATTGTTTACTGAAACGCGAGTTATTATACCTCTATGGACGTTTACGCCGCAGATCAAACAAACAAGGGAGATATGCCTTAGTACAATTATCGTTCATGTTCAAAAAATGTCTCCATGTCTCATAAATATTTTTCATTAAACTGCTGAACTTTAAGTAGGTACCGGCTTGCTTACTAATATTTCACGCAAACTAAGAAAATTGTATCGACACCCAATGAACTAATTAATAGTCCACATGCAAAAAGGGGCGGCCAGATGTGTTTGCACTTGCTACGCCACCTTACCATATCTCCCTTGTTTGTCTGATCTGTGGTTTACGCAAAATAATTTTGCCTTACCTGCGGTAGTGCCCGCGCGATTCCATAATAAAAGATGCCTTACGGTAGCATTCCGATCTTGGCGACTGCGACCGGCGGCAGCGGCAGCGTCGCGCTACCCACTGCTCAGCATGCTATACAATGAAAGCGACCGCGTCGCGCGACGTGTGGGTCGCCTGCGTTGTTTAACACTATATAAATTCATACTGAGCAGTGGGTCGCGTGACGCTGCCGCCGGTCGCGGTCGCCAAGATTGGAATGCTACCTTGAGTCATCGTGTAGGTACAACCTTCCATATAATTATGCTAGCCTATCTCAGAGAATCCACTCTGCACTGGTTCAACGGTCGAACTAAGAACTGGTAGCGGGTTGATCAAATAAGAGTTTTTTTGTTTTTGTTTTTTTAAATAATAGGCATGCCTTTCACCACCATCTCGCCTGATGTTAAGCGATGATGAGGTCTACGTTGGAGCCCGCTTGCCTGGAAGAAACCGATTCACTCGTGATTTGAAGACACCCAGATTGTAACCATTGGATTGTAGCGTTCCGATAATCAAAACAGATATAATTATACCTACTACTGTATTTCTAATACATACTAACATTAGTTTTAAGTCTTGTGTGTACGTACTACTCTAGATAAATATATTTTGTTTTTTTTTAAAGCCTATTTAAATTGGACCATTATGGCTTTATATGCTAGCTGCTTAGAGCCTTTGTTAATCAGGTGCCAGTTCAACCTAAGTTTTTGACATCAACCCCTCTTGTTCCTAAAGCTGGAATTATACCGAAATGATAGCGTGCAGCTTTGTATCATTCTATGTATTGAGACGTCAACGAGATCTAGATGATCCAGAATCATTCAAATTTTTTTATCAAATGCTTTTCAATGGCGTTAGACCGCAATAAGTGTTCTATTGATGAATAAAAAAAAACATAAATAAGCCAGCCGTATACTCGCCATGTCGGCGGCCGCCTAATTCCCTTTTGTTGTTTTACCCGTACCTCGGTCGCGTCTTGGGTTGGGCGCATCCTGCATTTAAATGCGGTCGCCTAAATTGATCATATTTGTTTACATCTCATTTATGCAGCATGCCACAACGCCGCACGATGTCACCCACTTATCAGCTTTACCATGTCTTTGCCACAGTCCTACGTGTCATTAAAAGTGAATGTTTCAGTTGATTTGGAATAATATATATGTCTGGTTTGTGATAATACCTCTGATGTGGACTCTAGTATTGTCTACAGCAGCAATTTCTAGCCTTCTTGACATGCAGAAATCTTTTATTAGAGTATTCCGGGTCGGTGCTAAAGAACTACTTGCGGTAAGTAAAAATGTGATAAAGTTAATCACAGATTAGAAGATAATTAAGGACTTGCACCCTCGGTTTTGCTTGTTTAAGCGTCCGTACCAAGTGCAGCACCAATTCAAATTCATGACTGCTTATAAAAGGCCAAGCGAAGCGAAGACTTAAGTCTACGGGCACAAATTGACGTTTGTATGTATACACGTTTGTTTGACGATAAATTGCGTACCATTTGTCCGATTGTCATGAAGGCAAGTAGTTTACGCAAATATATTTTTAAGCTTGAATATGGATTGGAAAGCCCACATCGATCATATCAAAACGAAACTGATCACACTCCGCGGTTCCCTTCGCAATTTTGTGCGATGCATCCCACGCAAGCTACGTCTCACAATTTATAATTCACTTGTGAAGCCGCACCTGCTATACCTTGTCGAAGTGTGGGGAAGTGCGGTCAAAACAAGAATAGCTGAACTGCAAATATTACAAAATAAAATCATCAAAATTATATTTAATTACCCCTACCTTACAGAAACTAAAAAAATCTATATAGAAACAAAATTAATGAATATAAAACAACTATACGCTTACAACAGTTGCATTTTTATACGAAAAACTATTAATAAAAACGTCCACACAAACTTGGTGTTTGCAAAACGAAAACAAAATGTTTCATACCCCTGCACTCGCCGCGCTAGCTTCATTGCCCTGCCGAAGATACGAACTAACTACGGCAAGACTATGATTACTTTTGAAGGAGCGTGCCTTTATAACAAACTACCCTCGGAAATTAAAAACACTAAGTCGTTCAACACATTTAAAAAGCTACTTGCTGAGCATGTTATGACAACATAAAACGAAAGCAGATGTGTTGGACGAATAATAATTGGATGGATGTTATGTACTTTATATACTTATTGTTTTGTTCTACATGTTTGTATTGTAATTTATTAAGTTATTTTTGCGACGACGAACTATAAATTTATTGTTAGCAGTGTTCTCATGGAAGTGATGTAACATCTTATATGAGAATAAATGTCTATAAACCTACTAATATGAGCAAAATCTAACAAGGGTTTGTGAAGATACTACCTAAGGGGTCGCAAGTCATAGTTCGGGGCAAACAACTAGTATATTTTTTGGTTCTTCATTGCCTAATGTTTTGTACTGTTTTTATATACCTACATACATGATTGACTATTTATTTCAGGCTATCGCCGATGCTTTGGAAGTAGCGCTATACATACACTCAGCGGGCGTCGGTACCGAAATCATTCATGGAAAAGGATTAAATCGTTATGGTATACACTATACTTACATGTATTATTTTTCCTGCTCCGAGGTACCTATCTAAATAGTCGCAAGTGGCAAAGTAAGCTGGTAACTACCCATGCGTTGTCTGCCATAAAATAGTCAATTATTTTCTCTTTTCTTTTTAACATAAATAGTCTATAAGCGTTGTTGGTATAAGTAATTCTTGCCCACAGCTTCTGGCCACATTGACCCACATTTGAATGCTGAAAATATCTGGCATTCTGTTCTGTTACTGATTGTGTCCGTTCTGCATTGTATCGGTGCGGCTCTCTGTGCTCTGGTGGACTCTACTCATCTAAAAACAGGTGTCACTAGCAATATGGGAGAAAGTAAGTGTCCCTCCTAAATATAGGTTGTTCGTCATGTCATGAGTATAACCTGAAATCAGACAAACAAGGGAGATATGGCTTAGTACAATTATCGTTCGTGTTCAAATGTCTCCATTCCATATTTTTTTCACTAAGTCGCTAAACAGCTTAACGCAAAAACGGTAAGTACGGCTAACTTGTTAATTTTTAGGGTTCCGTACCGAAAGGGTAAAAACGGGATCCTATTACTAAGCATACGCTGTCTGTCCGTCCCTTTGGGTACGGAACGCCCTAAAAACGGTAATAAGTACCTACGTACTGTCAAACTTGGCATGATTATAGTACACACACTAAAGCAAAAAAAAAACAGCAAAAACCGAGTCAGGCACGCGATAAGCATCCCGAACGAATGAAAGAAAAACCTTTTTTCCCCTAAACTTTTGGTAAGTACTTAGCTACGGCTAGGATTAGACATTATTTTGTGGTTTTTTGTCATTTTAGGTACTATGTGGATAATACCAATGTACTCACAATGCACTTCGTTGGGAAAATATTCTCATTTGATGTGAGTTGCGTTTGCGATTATTTCGATTTGTTTGCCTTCTGTATCTACTTGTTAATTTTAACTTTATTTTACAGGACCACACTTATATTCGGAGGCCTTGTGTTTTCTTACATGGCTGTTGCGTTTGTTTTGCTCAAGACGGCTTTGCATACAATTTTTGAATACCGTGTGAAATTAGTGTAAGTATTTTCAACACGCTTTTATTAGCGTCACTTGTATCTAATTAACTATGTTTAAACAAATTTTGGATGTTGATAGTGTTGCCCGCGCGTCCCTCGACACCATAAGCAAGGACTTACGCATCTTTTTGTTACAGATTTGTGGAACAAGTGGTCGTCGGTGCTTTAATACTTACATGCATGGGACTCAGTTTGCCGTATGCTAGTAATGTATGACATTGTCTCGTCTATTTACTTCTTATTTGCAAGGTCTCGCTTGTTATCGTAGTCCTTTTTAAACCCCGACGCAAACATCCCTCTGTTTGCGTTCTATAAGTGTAACGCGTGTATCATCGTAGCCCCAAACGGATTTTCAATTTTCAATTTGCTCTTGTTGTAGGGTGGTTTAGCGCTACTCGAAAGCGTGGATGCTTTGATGTCGGGCATCGCCACGGCGTTGGTGTGTTTGTTGGAGCTCATTGGACTGTTGTATGTGTACAGATCACATGAATTTGTTTCTGATATGAACATATCCCAGGAAGATAGTGCTTGTCCCGCACGTATCGACTGGCAATGGCAGATGATACCCTTCATCACGCTTGTAAGTTTGACATTGTTTTTAACCCCCGATGCACACGCAACAGAAGGACAACATCTGATTTAGTTTCTTTTTGTTTAAAAGTTGACTTGATGGAGAGTGTAATAAGTTCAACGTTGTCTGTCTGTGGCATCGTAACTCCCGAACGGCTGCACCGATTTTGATTTAGTTTCTTTTTGTTTAAAAGGTTACCTGATGGAGTGTTCTTAGCTATGATTCAAGAAAACCTGTTCAGCCGTATGAAGATTATCATTTAAAAAAAAATTCAATCTATGATGGTTTTTACTGTCGGTTTTCTGACCGGTATTCGGGTGACGAGTCGCGAGCATATCGACTTGTCCGCAAGCACGTGGCAATAACGGCCATATTATCGACAAGAGCCACGTGACTTGCGCTCCCGCACTAAAGTAGCTAACAGACGTAACGGATTTGGCTGAGCCAAGTCTGTCACGTCTGTTAGCTACTTAAGGCTGCTTATTCACCAGATGTGCGAGGTAGCAAAACGATGTACGAGGAAAAAATCTACCAATAGGAGGCGAGACGAGACGGGATTTAGCGATCCTATTGGTCGATTTTTTCCGCGCGCACCGCTCATCTTCCTCGCACATCGTTGGTGGATACATAGCCTCATGCTACAAGCTAAATATTTTCACTATCCTGAAAAGGTTGTAGGAGACAACCTACTATTCCTACTGTCCCACTTGTTTTACATTGCAGATAACTATATTTCTAAAGGCGCTCAAACTGTCGCAAGCAGAAATGCCGATGAAGTTTATGTACATAGCGCTTGTGCCGCTTGTGAGCGTGGCTCTAGCAGTGCCACTACGTGCTATTCACAATGCTATAGTGTTCATGCGGCCCACTCCACGGCACGGAACATGATTGTATTGTAGTTTGTATCAGTCAATCTTCATCCATTCACGTCTAATGTTTGTAATTAAAATTCAATAAAAAGACTACTGATTGAAAATAAATGTTTATTTTATCAATCATTTAAAATATGTATTTATAAATATAGATCTTTGTACAATGCATTAACATGCGTACACATGATTGCTGATATAGCCTTAATGAGACTCGCATAAACTTAATAGGTACGCAACTTAAATCAAGTTACAAATACGAAGGCATTTCGCATGAGCTGTGCAGATTGATGCATATATTTACACTACACCGACTAACCAGTTTTATGACATAAGGCATTCGAGTAAAATGTCCACCGAAAGCGATGAGCCAATAGGAACGCTGAGCAGATCAAGAGCATACTTAGTAAATAGTATTATTTAAATAAGAGAAGAGCGCTCTCTACTGCGGCACATCCGGCGTTGACTCCAAGTACGCTATTACAGTAGGCCCCATAACAATGGCAGACAAAATTATTGGTACAACTACTCTAACCTAATGCACAATTAAATTAAAATATCACAATATGTACAAATTATACTCAAAACAATCTCCGTAATATCAATTGTTGTGTGACGTCTAGGCGGGTGTAAAATATCATTACAATCAACAAGAATATTTTACTGTCCCTTAACTGGCAACTGGTGGCTGTAAGTCATCAATAAAGTAGAAGAATACACGTTTGTCCACATTCGTACACATACTAGTTTCGTAATACACATTTACATTTTCGTAGTGAGCATTGTTGTGATACAAAACTTTTACATTTACGAATGAGTATATTTCATCGTAAATAACATCTATCTACACGCTTTTAGTTACATTACGAATCAAATAATTAGTATTCTCTCTATAGGCCGTCGACTTTAACAATTAATAATACTATCAATTCCATCTCTCTCACGGGACAATACTAAGGAAGGCACTCCTAGCACTCACAGGACCACCGGGCCTGGCCCGACATTACGGTCCGAAAACAATTCTATCGTCACACTCCCGTCTCATAATATATTAGCACTGGTCATAAGTTTCGAACATCTGTTCATAAAACAGTAGCACAATTTAAAATCGGCACCATAATCATGTCCTCCGGAATCGTTCACACAAACACGGTATAGTCAGTCAGTCGCTGGAGCAGAGGTCACGCCGGGGGCGGGGGCTGGTGTCAGGCGCGGCGCGAGGTGCGCCGTCAGAAGCGGCGCAGCGCGGCGGTCGCGCCCGCCGTCGCCTTGCGCGTCGGCTGCACCGACAGTGGCGCCACCAGCAGCTCGCTGCAACCCTCCGACCCGCCGCCGCTCGTACCCACGTCCTGATACACACACACATACATTCATTATGTACACTGCGATTATTTTATCTGTACTTTAGTTTTTTTTTTTTTTTTTTTAATTTATTTGCACGAAACATGAGTATATCATATACACATTTATGAATGCATGCACAATAGATGGGTACTTTAGTGGGTGACCATTCTGGGTCCACCATTTTACCCGCCTTCAAAAAAAAGGAGGGGGTTCTCTATTAGTTTTTAGAGTTCCGTACCCAAAGGGTAAAAACGGGACCATATTACTGAGCCTACGCTGTCTGTCTGTACGTCCATCCGTCTATCCTACTTTTTAACGGCTGTATCTTTCAACTGTAATAGATAGCCAGTTGAAATTTTCACACAATATGGAATGTTATGGCGGATTAACTAAGAAATAATAATAAAATCAAAAAGTTAAAATTAAAGAGGGGTATACCCCTTACAACAAAACTATTTTTTTATTTTTTTTTATCGCGGATAAGTCCGCGTTTGATCACAAACGTATTTTTGAATTTGCTCTAATGTAAACCCGGTAATACATACAAGCGTCAAACTTGGCATGATTATAGTACACACTCAAAGTATAACAACAATAAATAATGGCCAAGTGCTAGTCGGTGACAAATTTCTGTTCATTACCAAGTTAAGCAAGCCTGGGCGTGTTGTTGTAATTTTGCACTACTTTTTGTATTTTGTGGTGGCACGAAACCCTCAGTGCGCAAGCCTGAGAATCACTTGGCCGGTTTATTTTTTTATGTTTGTTACCTGAGAACTCCGTCATTTATATACCGATATTAAAAAAAAAAAAATTGAAATAATATACTTTCAGATTGGTCCCGTAGAAATTTCATCAAAAATGACGCTGATATAAACGAGTTTAGAGAAAACGCAGCAAGTTCTTTTTTAAACATTTGGCATTTATCAGTCTACGCAATTACTACACAGTCAAAAGTAAAAAAATGTGTCACCTCTATACATCGTGGCATCGGATAGACTAATAGAAAGAAAAAAATATAAATTAGCTGATGGAATGTATCATTGTAGAATTGAGATTTGATTCTTTCGATCCTACGACTTCCCCTGTAGACACCGTGGGGCCTTACAGCTACCTCTTGCGGGCTCGAAACAGCGCCGTGCGGAAAATCACGCGAACGTGAACCTTAACGCACCGAGATACGGTTTGCGGTCGCGAAACTTATCGCATCACCTAAACATAATTACTTAAAACAGGTAGCCGTAAGGCCCCAGTACTAATGGAGTGAATTGTGGGTAAGTGGTTTTGCAGATACTTACATTGATGTTGTTACAACTGGCAAGCTTCATCTGCGCGAGTTGCGAGGCGGGCGTGAGGTTGGCCTGCGACCCGAACGGTGAGATCATCGAAGACATCGCGCGCTTTAGCTTCGACGGCGTCTTGTTGAACGATAGCGCGCGACCCACCTGCGCACACGCACCATGTTCAATCAATATAACTACATACTGTACATACACACGGGGAATACACTTACAATGCGATATAAAAGAGTAGAACGGAAATAATACTTTTATCGGTAAAGTAAGAGGTGAATCCAGAAACATTTGTAATGGGGAGATATTTTGTATTTTTAAAGCTTCAAATAAAGAGTTCTTCTGCTTTTCTACTAAAGAGACTTTCACTATTCATCACCAGCTGCTATAGTGTGACATTTATTTGTATTGTGTATTCTCTACTCTTTTACGTCGAGCTGTACAAATTTGTAGCATCAACGTGATTGATTAATAGGTGCACTAAATACATTTATATTTACATCTTGAGAAACAATCTCAACAGTAAGTTGTCTTCACTACAACTGTATTGTGAGTAAAGGGTTACCATGCTAGTGATGGTGCGAATGAGACCTGTTATTTAGATGTGCTGATAGGACATGCTGTCTGTAATTGGGTAAGACCACCTGTGCAATCGATCCTTAGGTATTTAGTTAGTAAAGTTATATGAATACTAAAGAAACCGAAACCAATTTTCACCCGTTACAATTACAACGAATAACCGAATCCACAAAGAGAAATGATGTACTAGAGGTACTACGATGACAAGTAAACGGCATCACAACGTCAGGTATGGCACGCTCACGAAACACTGTTAATCACAAATGAACAAAGCGAAGCGTTAATTCCAGACAGTCACTCCGACCCTTTCTCGATGGAGACACCGTTATAATCTCATTCGTCATCTCAAACAGTGCTACAGTGACGCTCACAGAACATTAAAGATGAAGCTGATAATGGAAGTCACCGAGGGACAACTACGACCGGTTGAATCGTCTCTGATTCCTGTGTCACGCGCGTGAAGGTGAGCGGTTAGTGGGCAGTGACGGGAGAGACCAGACGAGACGTGGGACACATCGGAAGAACACAGGAAGCAGTATTAGTTGGGGCGGAGTGTGCGAAGGGTGTGGCAGAGCCGCGTCAGACCTGTGCGAGTAAGTGAGCGCGCAATACCCATGTGTCTAGCAGCCCGGCGCCCGGCTCGGCGCGCAGCCATCCACCCAGCCCGGCCAGCGCCTCCAGCTACAACACAACCACGTTGCGTACTGCGCTCCGACGACAACACGCCAGTGCCTTACTTCACTTCACTACACCTACTATGGCTACCTAGTCACACACCAGAGAATGCTCACGCATACAATTTTGTGGGGTGTGCATTGCGGACTTGGCTATGTATAATGATGTTAACTGATTCTTGTATTGAAGTGCCATAATTGCTTTTTAACTGACTTCAAAATAGAAGTTCTCAAATTTGGTTGTATTGTTTTTTTGTTTGTTACGTCAGAGCTCCCTTTAACCGATTTGTTTTTAATTTTTTTATTTGAAAGGATTTTCCGATTGGTCCCACAGAAATTTCATCAAAATCAGATTAGTAGTTAAGTTTTTGAATCAAAATAACTGTAAAAAATATGTCATCTGAGTAAACGAAATTGCGATTTGACTAATTCTGAAGTCAGTTTTTTTTATTGATAATTATATTTCATATAATTAACAGCATGGACAGGCATAGTGATGTGCACGCGTGAGTTAGTGACAACGTGCGTACTGCGTGTAAACTTTCGAAAAGTATTATTTTAACGATAACGCGTAATTTTCTCTATTCCAAAAAAATATATACACATTTTAGTATTGCTACAGTACAGTTACCACTACACCAATTAATCACCAACGCCCTCATTCACAAAGGTTCGAAAAACAAAACTATACAATAAAATGCTTTGTTACTGTGACTAAGAGCCGCGAGCGTGAAAACACCAAAACGCATTTTATTTAAAATAGGCCTTTTGGACATTTCTAAATAATGACTTTAGCTAATCAACATTCTTATTGATTTATCAACAGCTTAAAAATCTGATTACTTAAATATACACCATATGTACAATCAAGATATCGCAACCTTCCCAATTTTAGAATTTTGAATATGCAATGATGGTTATCAATGCTGGATTACCTAATTAACATTGAGATATCCAATGCAGACAGATACATGCCTTAGTTACACAGATGGCCGTGCTGGTACTTCCATTACATCAAAATTGCAATAGTATTTTGATTTCTTCTTACATACCAATAGATATGGTTATGCATTTGTTATTTCTATATCTATAAGCTAAGCTAAACAACTATGTTTTGTTTTTGTAGGACATGCTTTAATACTTTGAATTTATTAATTATTTATACATTTTTGTAATTTTTTGACGCATTTTGTGTTATTTTCAAAACATATTTCATTAATAATCTACCTCATTCAATTCAATATCACGGATTTTATTTAGTAAATATTCAAACTCTGACATCAGGGCTGGCCACTCACCAGCCTTTACGAAACAACTTTTTATATATTCACAAAATACGTCTTTGTACGTGCATAAATATATGTTAATGTTTAATATGTGTTAGTCGTACCTTGATTTTTGTTCTTGCAGCGAATTTGGACATTTTTGAAAACGTGCTGAGCGCGAGGTCACTCGTATCGATAGCGAGCTGATGCGACTCCAGACACACCAAGAATTTGTCCTGGAAAAGAATGTACCGAGATGTTATTAAGGTGGTAACCTGGGGTTATATTCTTATCGTTTAATGAGTTTCATTATGGTTTCACCAAATCACGCCCAAGTGATAACATCAAAATCACACTGATATTATAAATGCGAAAGTGTGTTTGTTTGTTCCTCTTTCACGCTGCAACGGAACAACGGATCGACCTGATTTTTTGCATGGGTATAGTTCAAGAGCCAGAGAGTGACATAGGCTACTTTTCATCATCATCATCACTATCACCATTCTTCATCACTACGCGGGTGAAATCGCGGAGTGCAGCTAGTAACAAATAAACATGAAAAAGATAATGTGTATATTTTACATAGTAAACTTACAGCGTCCGCCTTGCAGACGGTGTTCGCCATCTGTCGGCACAGCTGGCGCAGAAAGTGCGACTTGTCGACCGTTTCATCCGTAATCATAAACGAATACAGCTTCTCCTTGAGCTCCTGGTTATTCCGGCACATGACCGCGAACACGTTGTGGCAGTCCTCCGCTTCTCTGATGTCGACGACTCTCTTCACCGTGCTCAGCGGCATCAGCGATATGTGCCGGTAAGGTTTGCTCGATCCTATCCGCATCGTGCCCGTGCCGTTCGTCGGGCTTTTACTGTTAAAAGCCTACAAGCGAAAAAATTATGGTTAAAAACTTTCTAAAATACATGAAAACATCAAGAGGTTTAAAGTCCGTTTTCTAATGTGTCAAACTTTGTAAACAAATATGGCAAATTGGCAACCAACGAACGTGTTCCAATAATGGAACTGAATTTTATCATTAAGTATAATTATTTCAAAACGCTATATTTGTAACAGTTTATATACATAATTGGACATTTGGATTTTACGACTCAGCAAGAGAATTTTTTCATGACAAAAATTACATAGAAATAACCAAAGTCTGATTGATGCTCTGTATTTGAAGTTGCTCATTATTATGACAAGCTGCTCTGTGCAATTTTCCCGCATTTTTTGATATAAAGAAATATCCTATACATCAGTCCTCATGATGATACTTCCTTGCCATAGTTCGTCAAGATCAGTTCATGAAAATGTATTATAAACAGACAAAAAGACAGAGGCTCGATTTTTTTATCACTCATATGATATATCGCATGAAAATATTATGCGAAATGACTGGCTCCCAACGAGAGCTGTTTGGGATTTTGTTCCAAATCCAGTTCCAACAGTTTCGTATTTACCATAGTAGTGTAATAAAGCAGTACATTTTAGGTGACTTACCTTAGATCTCTTTTTACAAACTTCCATTGTGTCAGTGAACAGAAACAGCACTAAATGGTCCCCTCTGCCTGATAACTCTTTAGATAACTCCACCACTTCGCAGCGCGAGACGAACGACCGATGTGATGACACAAGGTGGGCCTAAAAAGAAGAAATTTACTGTTTAAAAATCGGCGATGTGTGTAGGATACAAGATAATTATAAGGTTCATATTTCAACAGACAACGGCTCGCCTTCAAAGATGTGTACTCACCGGGCACTGGTCGATGTCGTTGTAAATATCGAACATCTGCAGCTGTCCCTCGGTCTTGCGTTTGTCTTCGTTGATATGTGACATGACCTCTCGCAGGCCGGCCAGCGCCGCCACCAGCGCAGAATGGTCAGCGTTGTTTTTGTGCGTGTGCTTCAATATGTCTGCAATACAACACAGTTACACTCTTAGCTTGATTGACATTACACCAAGCTATATTCAGGCCCTGACACTGAAATTTGAACCCTATATCGTATCAAATACAGCAGAATTTCCAATGACGAACTTTAAATACGCATAAAATTATTATTGTTTTATTTGAGACTAGCGGTCCGCCCCTGCTTCGCACGGGTATAGATTATAGCCTATGTCACCCGGGGATAGTGTAGCTTCCCAACAGTGAAAGAATTTTTAAAATCGGTTCAGTAGTTTCAGAGCCTATTCAAAGCAAACAAACAATCAAATCTTTCCTCTTTATAATATTAGTATAGATATACATTATAAATTGGCACTGGAAATTCTATAATACCTATTTTATGATTGATAAACTAGGCATTTGATTACTTTTCACGTGACACGATACAAGGCTTATATTTCAATGTGAAAGTCCGCCTGAGTCGAGCAGGACTATAGTCACCGCGTTACCAACTGAGTCGTAGGGCATAAACGTCTAGCCCTGGCGCCGGGGCAATTAGCCCTGGCGCCGGGGCAATAGAATACGGCACCGGTAACCCCTGCCTGTAGTAAGAGGCTACTAAAAGGGGACCTCCGGGCTCGGGATGGTCAAAGTTGGGGCTCTGACCATCCACTTAAGCGTGCCCAGGGACAGAACGACAACGTTGTGTGACCAACGTTGTCGTGGGCGGAGGGGCTGAGACAACGCAGTTGTCTCGGGAGGAGCCGTAGCGCAGTGCCGAGGGCTCCGGTGCGTTCTTCTAGAGATCTCGGAGCCCTTTTGACAAGCACTAAGGCTGGTCACCGAGGGGGTTTTAGTGGGTATAATCCCACATAACCTGGCTGCACCCCAATGCAGCCGGGTATCTTTGGAAGATTTCCCCCTCGAAAAAAAAAAAAAAAAAAAAAAAAAAAAAAAAAAAAAAGGGCATAAACGTCATACCATAAGACCTGTAAGTGCGATCGAGATAGACGGAATATGACATGTGGGTGCAAGCGAGATAGACAGACAATGATTTATGACCTGACGACTCAGATGGTAATGCGTTTACTATAGTGTTATGTGATTTATACGTAAATACAAACGATATTGACATCAACAAGTATGCAACATTCAAAATACTTCAACGAGTACAGTGAAGTAAGACTATTCGATGCGTAAAATACGTATTGAAATTCATACAAAATTATAAATAAAAATTTCTATGGAATTCTACGCGTATTTTACGTATCGAATACTCGTACTTCGCCTACAGTACGCTTACTTGAAAACAAATAGAATTAAGTAAGGCTTACCCTCAAGTAATAAACTTATGCTAGGTAACCGCTGCACTGGTCTTATTAATAATTCCTGTAAGCTCTGTCTACCACACTCTGGTCTTGTTTGGCAGATTTTCAGGAATGCATGAAATCTGAAATTGAAAACAGATAGAGATAAGAAAATGGAGGGATGATACTTGAACACACAATAAATCTACAAAAAAGATTTTGAGAAAAAAATTTAAATTGCTAATATACTACATAATCTTTCAACAGCATTAGGTAACAAAAAATATGTTTATAATAAATGCAGGCGTTACCTAGGGTTCTCACGGTCGCACTGTTGCAGCATTTCTTTGGTGTTTTCGAAGAAATTCACAAAGGGCGGGTACGCTTTTACCATGTCTGGTGTATACTTCAGTACCAGTCGCCCTATACTCATCTCCTCGCCCCAATGCGTCTGAGTGTAACGCAAATCTTCTAACATCCGTCTGTAAAGATACAATATACATATTTTAAAAAACAGTGTATGTATGTGTATAATACAAGACAAAGCCTAGTTTTAAGTCCGTTGACTTCTCTTTCAGGCACATACTTGTATTACTGTAAACACTGAGTGATTTTTGTAAATCTCAATCTAAAGTTAATTTGGTAATAAAGTTCTATAATTTAAAAAAACCCACTGAAATACACAGTTAAACAGAAACAGTTAATATGTGACAAACACAGTGCAGTGCCGTGCAGTTTCGAATTGTACAAATTTGTGGTGGAACAGTTTTGGGCAAGTGAGGCTCCTACCATTAAGGAAAGAAATTGCTAGTCACTCAGTTGCCATCACTTTAATACTAAAAATGCGATAGTTTGTGAGAGTGTTTGTGTGAAAGTTTTTAAAAACCGTGATATGTTACGTTTTTCAGACCTATTTGTTACCTTTTCAAGGCTAAAGAGTTTAACTCAAGAGATCTTGATGAAATTTGGCAATAAAGTAATGTGCATTATGACTATATAGGATACTTTTTGTATTGATAAAATGCAAGTAAACTTAAAAACGCGATCTTTTCCAACGGGTTTATAGTAACCGGCAAAAAGTATAAATTGTATAAAACGCCCAATAAAATAGCTGATATTCTTTAAACGGCTGAACAAATTTTCTTGAATTCACAGCTAAGAACACTCGATCAAGTTACCTATCGATAAAACAAAAAAACTAAATGAAAATCGGTTCATCCATTTGAAAGCTACGATTCCACACACAGATACACCCTTTAAATTTATAACACCCCTCTTTTTGAGCTCAGGAAAGCAGCACGCCGGGTTTGCATACAACTTAACAAGCTCGCGGTGTCTATCTTAATAAAGGTCTGCGCACACACACCAACAAATCACGAGGACTCCGGTCGAAATTACCCTACTCCCCTCGTTATACCAAAAAGACCTAAAACCTACTATTGCAAATTTTTCTAGATGTTTGTCGGTCGCTGTACTGCTTGTTTCAAATATAATAAAAATAGCATACTTTCAAGATACATTACTTACTGATGCAATTCATAAATAGGCGGTAGGTTTCCAAATATAATTTTGAGTTCAGTGTTATTGAGCAATGCTTGATTTTTGCCATTACTGCAATCTTCCTCTGCCATCTTCTCTTCCAATGGTTGTTTAAACATCTGCAAAAAAACCTTCTTTGAGCACTAATTCTATCATTGTATTGTACTGCTTATTGAAATTAAAACGGATTTTATCTTGTGTATTCTTTAAGTCTGCCTGTGACCACAGACAGTGCAAAGTAACATAAAATCTATTCATCATCATCCACAGCGTTCCTTATCCCACTTCTGGGTATAGGTCTCTCTCTTGCTATGCCATCTGTCCTGTGCAGAGTCCTAGTTTAACCCGCGATAGTGGCAATGTCGTCGACCCATCTTCCACGGCTGGATGACCAACGCTGTTTACCTTGCCTCGGTCACCATTCTGTCAAAAACTTAGTCATCACTGCGCCTAGCAACGTGTCTTGCCCAGCTATTTCAACAACGCGATTCTAATGTCTCGAACCTTAGCTCTTCGTAGGATTTCGTTATTACGAACTCGGTCTCGGTCCACCCACAAGGACAGATGAACTAAATAGACCGCAGGGAAACGTTGGATGCAGGCCGCTTCCAACCGGCCCTTTTGGAGATGGATGGGGAAGGCCAATGTCCAGCAGCGGATGTCTTACGGCTGAAATTATGATGATGAACTCGGTCTTGGAGTTTGATGCCTAGCATAGATCTCTCCATGGCTAGAGAGCCAATCTGAGTGGTAATCTGATTTTGTGCACGACCTCATGTGGGAGCGTCCATGTTTTGGCACCACTAGTCCTGGTGGTCACATTGGTAGAAGAAGCGAGTTTTAAAACGTTGTAGGATATTGCGAAGACTTGAGGATGGCGTCCAGCATTTTGAATGCTGCCTAAAATACGATAGAAGTGTTTAATTTCAATGCGTAATAATCGCGAAAACCTAAGAAATCACTATTGTAGCTTTTATTCTATTTTGAGTCATATCATTAAGAAATAAAGTCTAACTCGGTAATTTCGATTGTTTTTGTTTCCAGTTGTTAGTAGAGTACTTTCCATTCCACCCATTTTCGTGCATGCGTTTTGACCTCTTATATCAGTGTTTTTATTTCATATTTAAAATTAAATTTTCCATATTCAGTCTATAAAATATCCTTCCCGATAAATTCCCAACCCTAAATTTTAGTTGAAAATGTAAATATTTCATAATACGTACCGTTACTATCGTGTGCAGTATCCCGACGTAATTCGATTCTGTCTGTAGCAGTTCCATGAATACTTGTTGTCGCGGGGACATAAGTTTTCGGACTACAGTGTCGGGTACCTCCGATTCTGAGCATAAAAGAAACATAAAATATATTATTTAAGAGTATTAAGTTTTATAAACATCCATCTGCAATGTATATGATTGAGGAGCTTATCGCCGAGCCAAATATCATGAGAGAGACCAAAGCTCAGAGACTCCGCTAGGCAGGCCACCTGCTGAGAATTTGGGAGAGGGTCGCAATGTCAAGAAGGCGTGTCTTAGAGTTCTCAATGGCCGCTGACCCTTCGGCCAGCCTAGATATCGCTCGAAAGATACCGATAAACTCGGACTTGCGCGAGCTCCAAGTCGCCGACTGGCGAAAGATAGCGCGACATGGTGTTCTCTTATGTCGGAGACCAAGGGCCACTTCGGGTCACTGCGCCAACGGAGTAAGTATCTCCAATGTATCTCGAATGAGAACGTTCACACAAGTAAATTGCGTTCCGCGTTATGGGAAACGCGAACGATGGACTTTTAACTCGATGGCCAAAGTCCGCGAGATATGGCAGACCGAATACGCCGCTGCCGTGTATTTTAGACTGTCGTGCGCCATGTGCCTCACTTACAGTGACTATTATATGCTCTATTTTGACTCGCAGAGTCGCACACCAAACGCGAGTTGTATCTTGCTGATTAAGACGTCACACTCAAGACGACAGTCGCAGCAATGTGTAGATCATTTTAGGATAGCACGTGATCAGAGTTTGTCTCACCTTCGAGCAGTTGCTTGCCATCGGGCGAGGGTGTGCAGTCAAGCAGGTTTCCAGAAAGGCTGAGGAAGACCGCGTCCCCGACGGAGGAGCGCCGCTTGTGGAGTGCCGCCTCTCCGCCGCGCAGCTTGCGCTTACGCAGCCGCTGCAGCTGCGCCGGCGTGCCACCCGCCGCACCCGCCCCGCCGCTTACCCCACCAGCGTCGTCCGCCGCACATGCGTTCCCCGCGACACCACCAGTGCCCACCGACGACCGCCGCGAAACCTCATCCAAGTACTGTCCATAAGAACACACTGTCATAGCATTTCTAGATCCTACAGATCCATGTATAAAAAAGTAGGAACTTTAATGAAAATTTTGGATAATAACTGCAGTTTTCAGTGATCATCATATTATAAAGAAAGGACCATAGGTTAAACGTTCAGTGCCAGCTTAAATAATCGACCTGTACATGTAAAAACACATTGGGAACTTGTCGCTTAGTCAGTAACTCACGTCTTTGAATAGATATTCCTGTTCGTCTTGAGCCTCCTCGTTTTGAACGGACGCCCAGAACCATTCTGCCTTGACGACGTGCACCTTCGCGGAGCAATCCGGCGCCGCCACCGTACTGTGCTCGTCGACCACCTGTTACAACATTTCATATCAAAACAAACTACACTAATAGTATAAGTGTCAAATTTGTCAAAAAACCTCCACCTCTTATTTGAACGGGCGATTCGAATGCACATTTTATTTTATACATATTACTTAGGTATATTAATATAGCATAGTTCTCTTGTGCGCGCCCTAATAAGCGGCTACATAATTTCGTGTGTTATTTCTCATGGCATGCAATCGAGACCGATTTGAAATATGGGGAAATACAATTCGGTGTACGCTCTCAGTGAAATCGACCGTGTGACCGCCTAGATTCGAAATGATGGCTATCGTTTAGTAAAACTGAATAAAATGGTGTTAGTACCGGCAGCGATATTCCATGGCATTGCGATATGGCGCGGACGTCACGGATGGGGGGCGTCGAGGCGGGCGGCGGCTGGTCGCGGGCGGAGCGGGGAGCGGGCAGGAGCGGGGCGGGGGAGGGAGGTGCGCGCACGTGGCGCGGCGAGGGTGCGCTGCTGCCGCGCAGCTCGGCGCCGCCGCAGATGGAGTGCCGGTGAGCGCGCACCCACACGCTCTGCGGCGTTTTGAACACTGACGAGTCGTCGAGCTCGTCCATGTCGGCGCGCCGCGCGGGCGTCGCTAGCCCCGTGCTGTCCACTGTATCCACCTGTACCGGCGATATGTCCAGGTGCATGTCATCCACATCTCTGTTTGGCGTTGACACGTTCTTCAGATCGGGTGGCAGATGGCACGCGTCTACCTCCACTGTGTTCCTATCCGCTCTCTTCTCGTATTTCTTTTTCCGTTCGCTTCTAAAAGAGGCGGTGAAAGACTTGACGCTACGTCGGAGTTTCGACGCCGATTTCGCTGTTTTGGAAGCGAAGGAGATGTCGAAAAATCCGGATTGCTTGCTCGTGTTCATGGAACAAATGGACGTATTGTCGTCTTCTCTGAACGGTGAAGACGTGGACGCCACGAACTCTCCGGCGGGGTCGGTCGGTTTGAGCATCTCCGGGCTCACCGGTTCCACCAGGATGTCACCGGCGGTTTTGGCTACGGGCTCCTTTCTCGTTTTCTTGAATATGGCAGGTCTGTTTTTGAATTTAAAAGAATCTTTTATCTTCAGTCTTTTAATGGATTTCCAGTTACTGTCCTCGCTCTTATCGGGAGAGAGATTGACGTCAATTGTGCTAACTAGAAAATTTGAGTCTGTAGAATTGCGGCTCCTCTTCTTTCCCGATGAAATGGTGGTTGTGGACTGTTGTAACTCCTTGTTTCTCGTAGTGTCAGGTAACAGAAATCCTGGTTCATCTTTAGAATCCAGATCGCATAAGCTTTTTGTGAGGGACGAATGCAGAGATCCGGCCTCCGTCAGACAATCGACTAAGTTAAATACGTTCATTGACTTATTTCTAAACACTTCTCTTTTGTCTTTGAGATTCACTCTAACAGATTCGTGAAGTAATTGCGTTATGTCCTTATTTTCTTTGCCACACATTTTATACTTGCGCAGTTCTACTTGTTCGGTGCTGCTATTGTCCTCGATCATTATTTCGGGTGATTTGCCTACATAAGTAATACTGAAGTCACCCGATTGATCTTTGGATGGCGTTCGTTTTTCTCTGACGGTTTCGCGAGCCTGGTTAAGGCGATGTTCGAGATCATCCCGAGCTTGTCGCTCGCAGGCGTCCTCGATTTGTTTGGAGGGAGAAGAGCGGCAGCCCGATAGACGCGCCGACAGTCTACGGTACAGGGAGCTTTTTGGAGTCGACTGAGAACGGGTGGGTGTGGGTCGGGAAGGCTTGGCAGAGGACGGGGTGCTCGGGCGAGGGGATAGGATAAGCGAACGACCGAAAGTCTCCCCATTGGCCATTACCTGAAACATGTGTGAACACACCACGCAATGATGTAGTGAAGCCATTCCAATACAGACATGCACGACGATAATTTATTATTACCGTGATATAACTAGCTAGTTAGACACAGAAAAGCAGACTGCCTATCGAAGATTGTAGTTCTGTGGCTTGATGTTTTGTTTCTTTCATATGTCAGTAAAGAGTAATGTCTTAGAAATTATAGATTTGAAATAGCAGTGTTTTCAAGAGGTGCTTATGACATAGTATAGGGCGAGAGCAGATATTTTACAAAGCATTTATACTTTACACAACACTATGGTGACAAAGTGAAACGTCAACAACATTAATATGGCGCTAAGTGGCTGCGTCTACGCACATCGTAATGTTCGGACAAGCGAATGAATCCCGTGCGATAAAATGAAACAGTGGTGTGATTAAAAAGCGCTATTTCTACATGAAGTGAACAAAAACACAAAGTGACAAACAATGGGTTGACTTCGTGTCGTGGCTAGGAATGTAGGGTGCTATACCAGCGCTATCGTGGACAGATTATGTCACCATTAAATACTACGATGAAAGATTGTGCATACAAACAAAACATGACAGCCTACAACAAAAAATACCAGAGAAAAAAATCTTTTCAATTGCAAATATGTGTAAAGCACGCCAGTCTGTCTGTACGTAACATCCTTTTGTTTGGTTACGAAACGTCAAAATGATACTGACATTGAGTTGCCACTCCAGTGGTAATCACTTGTTTGCTTATTGTGAATTGCTAAACAAGCAATGACTGACATTGAAGGTATTGCTAAATAATGCAGGTGCGGAAGAGAACTAATAGGTGGAGCATACATTACGGTATAATAAACCACCTAATATACCACCGGCTAATCAATAAAGTCTACAAAGTAACTAACTAAGAGTGATTTGTGTTCCCAAAGGTGCTACGTGCATGCTGACTTCATAATGCTATAATTAGTTGCTAATATGCATAATGTAGCAAAGAGTATAAATAAACAAATATGTGAAGTATTCAGAGGTAAACGTTCTGTAATAAAGTTGTGCAGGACAACTTTAAGAGTTTCGTCGTTTCTTTGTGTATGTTTCGACTATTTCTGAGAGTGAGCCGCGACTGCACGTGGTCCGGATTGGCAGTTCACGTTCATGAAACGTTTGACTTTAAAATGTCGATGTTTACATTCGAGTTACGCAATGTTCAAGGCCTAGCTATTCTTCTATTTCGTTCTGAAAGCACTGAAATCGCGCGGCATTGCGCCAGACTATCGATTAAAGTCCAACTATCTATCAAAAGTAGAATAAATAATGGCAAGGGATCCGTTAAATTACAAGTTGCCATGCGTACCAGCGCCGCGATATCCGCGCCGTGTCGGGCGGTGACAGTGCTTTTTAAACTACAAGAATATTCCGTAATATCGATACACATAAATATAAATGTGGTGACTTACAACATGCGTGCAGTCGGGGTCTTCGAGCGGGCAGGTGGCGCCGCCATTGCTGGCGAGCACCTCGGCCATATGCTGCGTCTCATCTTCAGGGAAGCCGACGAAGCAAACGCGCGCGCCCGCAAACACTCTCAACTTGTGCTCCTTCTGTAACGACAACACCGCGTATGAAACTAAATCTGACATATACACGTAAATTTAAGTCGACAATCTTAGTCGGTAATGAGCAGAAAATCGATTAGTCGCAGAATGGCGAATGTGGAGGCTGTGGCGGCTAAGAGGCTCTTATGGCTGGCATGTGACATCCATCCGAAATAAGACTCCGTAAACCTTAGAAATAGGAAACGTAAATTCTCACAGTCATAGATGATACATCCAGACGATATTCCTTTCTAGACATAAAGCTTGATTCGAAACGTTTAAAACAGATATCTTACTCGCAGTATAAAATTGCATGTAGTATTCAACATAGCACTGCAACCTGCCTTTCTTTATATCTAATTTGGCAACTTCCTGAGGACGCTACTCAGTTTGGTTGCAGGAAATACTCGTTAGCTTTTTGACACACTTCATTCACAGCCATTGTGATTGGCACTATTGCTTTAGAATATCAATGGAAACATTTAGCTTGTGTATTTACGAGCATGACCACTGGACATGCTTGTCAAAATTAAAACAAACCGATTCTAACTTTTGAACAACATACTAATGTCACATAAATATCTGGAGGTTACTTTTGAAAATAAGGAACTGATTGTCAAGGAGCTGCAATGTATAAGTTTAGTGGAAACTGACTAGAATATCCTCGTTCAGCGTTTGGTTGCGTTCAGAAATCACCAGTTTGAC
This sequence comes from Agriopis marginaria, assembly GCA_932305915.1. Classification (NCBI taxonomy): domain Eukaryota; kingdom Metazoa; phylum Arthropoda; class Insecta; order Lepidoptera; family Geometridae; genus Agriopis; species Agriopis marginaria. Next base: position 12,005,147 of record OW029918.1, read on the forward strand.
AGGCAGACCAAACACACAGATATACTGCAGTTTTGCAAGTGCTGGACGTCTAATTAAGTGACTTTTATCACCCATTTCGGCATATTTGCAAACAACGTCCGCTAGTCGTCAGCTCGCGAAGTCAATGTGTTGCAAATTTTTGTTATTGGTGGTTGAACAACGTTGGGTCTCCGATGCGTGAGGCTAGGTTTTCCTACTTTTAAACGCGAAGCGATAACGCTTGTTACTACAGATGACCACATACATATATATATATTATGATACAGGTTCAATGTCTTGTATGAAAGTTTAGTGGAGCAAAACCATGGCGTTTACACACAGTCCTACTCGCTACTTCTATTTTTGAGGTTTTTCTTTTTGTAAAGTATAGCTGTGATGTAAAATGTACCTTGAACCTGAAATCTGTATATTAAGATACTAGCTGCACCCCGCAGTTTCACCCGCGTAGTGGTGAAAAATGGTGTTGATGATGATGAAAAGTAGCCTATGTCACTCTCTGACTCTTGAACTATACCCATGCAAAAAATCAGGTCGATCCGTCGTTCCGTTGCAGCGTGAAAGAGGAAAAAACATCCATACATCTATACATACACACTTTCACGTTTATAATATTATTCATTTGATTAATAGGTATTTGAATGAATCCAAAAAACAGGCAGAAAAGCTCAAATCAGTGTTTCATAAAAAAAAAGTTTATCCTTACAGTTTTCTGGATAATACATTGAATTTGTTATAACACTATTTTTATAATTTTAAGCTAACCATGGAAGTAGACAAACTAAAACTACCAAAATTGCTAAAAGGGGGAAAAGAGGGCCTTAAACTAACAATAAGTCAATTGAATTATGAGTAATGCATGTATGATTATCAACTTACAATGATAGGGTCATCGGTGGCGCTGCAGGCGGGGTCGTCCCGGCGCTCCCAGCACGCGTCGACCCAGGAGCGCGCCAGCACCGGCAGCCCGAATAGCGACGCGTACCGGTACTTCTCGCCCGTCGCCGCGGCTGCGATCAGGTGCGTCACCTTTCCCGACATGTCCTTGCGGATCGAGCCGCCCATGTAGTGGATCAGTGTTATCAGGTACGTCTGTCGACACCAAGAAAACATATTTAGATTCTTATGCTGTCAGTGAAGGAAAACATTGAAAGGAAACCATAGCATGGTAGGGCCACTCGCTATTGCTCACCTGGCTGGCTACAACTCTCAAGTTGCAAATGTGTCGCAAAATAACTGTGTTTTCCGACAGCCTTACTCGAGTCTCAGATATCAATCCAGGCTATTCATTTTATCACCTTCTACAACACAGTCACGTGACATCAGTTGAACTGTGCTTAAAATCCATAATGAAAGACACGTAGCGAGATGAGACGAGTCAAATTATCTGATAAAGCAGACTGGAGACAATTACCTATGTCTGTGTATGTTTGAATGTCTATACCGTCTTCACTACATAGTATAAAACAAAGTCGCTGTCGCTGTCTGTCCGTCCCTATATATGCTTAAATCTTTAAAACTACGCAACGGATTTTGAAGCGGTTTTTTTTAATAGATAAAGTGATTCAAGAGGATGGTTCCTATGTATAACTAGCGACCCGCCCCGGCTTCGCACGTAAATTACACCTGCGCGAAGCCGGGCGGGCGGGTCGCTAGTATACCTATATAAAAAGGCGATGTGTGTATGTATGTTTCCTGTGGACTACAAAACAGCTGGACCGATTTTGATGGGAGTTTCACTGGCAGATAGATGATGATATAAGGAGTAATCCACGAGGGTGAAACTGCGGGGCGCAGTTAGTTTTATCCATAAAACACCTGAACCGATTAGAATAATGTTTTTTAACAGATTTCATTGCGGTGGTTTTTAGTTCTTAACTACGTTTGATCAAATTTGTTCAGCCCAATAAATAATATAAATCTTTATAGGTTCAGCCGTTTAAAAGTTACGAGTTATGTTTGGGATTGGTCGCGAGTTTTAATTTATAAAAAAAATATTTTAATATATCAAGATCCTTTGACAGGCTACATTAAATTAGATTTATTCATGTCACTTGTAATAATAAAAGTGTATTGGAAGGAAGGGCTGATGCAATTATGCGTTTTTTTACTCGTGACACAACTGCAACCACTACTAGTACTTTGGAGAACTGCTATTCCCATAAGCACTACCTGTTGTGCCAAAGGAAAATATATTATCCCAATGACACAACCAAACGATGCCAATAGTGCCTTAGGGAACTGCTATTCCCTCAAGGACTACTTGCTGTGCCTAAAGAAAGTTTTTCGTCCTGGTGACACAACTAGCCACAGGTTGATAACAAACTTTATTGGTGATACATATTTTCTTATTTACGACTTAACACTATAGAGGAAAATATATCTGCCAGTAAATATAATTACATCCGTAAAATTTTCTTATTGAATTTATCATAAGTCGAGTATCATGGGTGAGAAAAGGTACTTTTCCGTTATTATGGAAAATATAAATTATGGATTATTTTTTATATATATTATGGATAATTTTTTATATATATTATGGATTATTTGAAATGGTAGAAATGATAAATTCTTAGAAAATATGTAAACAAAGGTGTTAAAATAGCAAAGAAATAGCCAGGCCATAGTTAACAAAAATGTAATATACCCGAATTCTCTCTTTGACATTAGACATTTTGAAAGATCCACATGGATCATTTTGGTGACATTTCTGTTTTTTCTATCTTTGCTAAGGATTTATGATTTTTACCATAAATAAATATAATTTTGCACAATTGAAGCTTTTAGTGACGATTCGCCTAAATTAAGTTCTTACCAACTGCTTGGTAGGTCTGAATAGGAATTTATAATTTATTATTCTGATGAAGGCTAGTCAATTACGGTTGGTTGAGGGCAATAGATTCACTAACTTAAATTGGTATAAATGGTCAGGATTTGCTCCATAATATTTTATTACTCGAAACAAGGTTTCAATTTATTTGCGCTTAACTTTAATCAGAACAATGAATTCAAGGAACAATATTTGAAAGATCCTATAAATTAACTAACCTTATCAAAGTTCTTGGTAGCTCTATCTAAAAATGAAGTCAATAAATTAAATAAATCATTTGGAAACTATTATGGCAGACACATTCCGCATCTGCATATGTATTTGAGTTTTTCATGAATGAACGCATGTGCCCCGTTGATAGCCAATTTGTTGGAGGCCGCCCAACTGCCGCGTAGTATCATAGATAGCATAGGTTTGTAGGTGGGGCTCGCGCTAGCTTCCAGATACTGCGACTAGGCCCATGCCGGTTGCCTCACTTTGTATTACTGGAGGTCACACTCGAAATGCACGCACAATACATTTCGATTGATAGTTTCTATCTAAGATCGGTGCGAGTAACAAAATAAAAATATTCGTGATTGATTTTTACACAGTTTAAAAAATGTTTCAAACTCTACATAAAACAACTTGGGTTATTTAAGTTATGGAAGTAACGTACGGTAAGGTGAACGTAGGTTGTTGTTAATAGGGTCCCGTTTTTGGGTACAGAACCCCTTGATTTATATTATACATATATAATAATATATTTATATATATATATATCTTAATATATATAAATCTCGTGTCACAATGTTTGTCCTCAATGGACTCCTAAACCACTTAACCGATTATAATAAAATTCGCACACCATGTGCAGTTCGATCCAACTTGAGATATAGGATAGTTTAAATAATTATATAACTAGCGACCCGCCCCGGCTTCGCACGTAAATTACACCCGTGCGAAGCCGGGCGGGCGGGTCGCTAGTATATATATAAAAATATTTTCAAACATTTTTAAAAACCCCTGTTAAAATTGCTGATAATCTTCAAACGGCTAAACAGATCAGGTCGACTCATAGACAAAAATATCAAAGTACCTTTAGGCACCTTACAAAGAAAATAATAACCAAATCAAAATCGTTTCAGCCATTTGGGAGCTACGACACCACATACAGATATATAGAAACACGTGTTAAATTTATAACATCCCTCTTTTTGCGTCGAGGGTTAATTAAAAAGTCAAAACTACGCGGCTACATTTAATAGTTGCAGTCGTTAACAGTTGAAGTGTGTTTCCCCACTAGCTAGAGCAAGTCATGTCAGCACTTTAATGTGATCATTGAAGAAGTATCGAAACATTATTCTTCTATATATACAATATTATAAAGAGGAAAGATTTGTATGTATGTTTGTAACGAATAGGCTCCAAAAGTACTGAACCGATTAAAAAAATTCTTTCACCACCTGAATGCTACATTATCACTGATTAATATAGGCTATTTTAATAGGCTATATAACTATACCCGTACGAAGCTGGGGCGGACCGCTAGTCTATACTAATATTATAAGGAGGAAAGATTTGATTGTTTGTTTGTTTGTTTGCATTGAATAGGCTTCAAAACTACTGAACCGATTTGAAAAATTATTTCACTGTCGGGAAGCTACACTATCCTCGGGTGACATAGGCTATATTATATTTTCAAAAAAATTAGGGATCATTACTAATACTCCAATAATGAAACCCAAGGTGTAAAAAAATAGGACTTACACCCGTGCGAAGCTGGGGTGCGTTGCTAGTCTATACTAATATTATAAAGAGGAAAGATTTGATTGTTTGTTTGTTTGTTTGTTTGCATTGAATAGGCTCCGAAACTACTGAACCGATTTGAAAAATTCTTACACTGTTGGGATGCTGCACTATCCCCGGTTGACATAGGCTATATATCCCGGTTTCGCCCGTGCGAAGCAGGGGCGGCCTACTAGTTAGTTATAAAGTGGTACTCACAAGTTCATCTTTTTTCCGGAAGCCGGAGAAGCAGATGACGGCGCCGCGCATCGCCAGCGAGTAGAGCGGGCGCGTGTTGGCCGGCGGCGCCTCATCGCGCTCTGCTAGCTGCAGCACCGCGGTCGGACCCAGCACCCTGAACACATTACAATATATTCAGTACATAGGTCAATATTAGTTAATCATCATCACATCTCACTAATATTCATAATTGTTATTTTTAACCGATGAAAGGAGGAGGTTATCAATTCGACAGTAATTTTTATTTTTGTTAAGCGATTATTCCGTCAATTATGAATTGATTTGTTGTTTTTTTTTTATTTGGTAGGTCATATTTCAGAGGTTGCCCCATACACATTTTATTGAAATTGATTCAGTGCTTTCGACAAAAACTAAAATATATACATTATACACAGATGTCGTTTTGGTTTGTAGGTCCCTTCAGCAAAAGTTTTAATGACGACTTCAATCTCTGTTTTAAAATGTAATTGGCGGAATGATCGCGTAACAAACATTACAAAAAAATACAGTCGAACGAATTGATAACCTCCTCCTTTCGTCGGTAAAAAAATCGAAAGTAACTCTGTCAATCTATCTGTTTATTAGACACGATGATTCACTATTTAACAGAACCGATAACGGACGAGGAAGGTGCAGCACATCGTAAGGACGGACATAGGATATCTACTGCAGTAGTACTGGAAAATCCCAGTGTTAGCGACGCGCCACCTGTGTCATAATATTTTGTACTTACTTGTGAAAGGGGAAGCGCGGGGTGCGTGCTGAGGGAGATGGTCGCTATAAATACTAAAGTTAAAGTGCTCGGTATTATCATTTATCCTCGGAGTCACCAAGCCATCGTCAACACCTAGGGTGCACCTAGTTACCCTATATTTGGTACATTATTCTGTACACTTGTACAGACCTAGGGTTTACTAAGCCCGCTAAAGCCGTGTATAAGTAGTCCTAGCGAACGCGAACGCGATCTCTTGTGTTCGCTAGGACTTTACATGTAACTGCGTCCTCCTTTCTTCCTTGGAAAAAGAAAAGTGGACGGTCACAGCTCTCACAATAGGCATGTGTCTTAATAAAGTTATATGATTATTTACGGGATATTTACCGTGGTAAGGTTGTGAAATATGTGTCTTAATAATTTTTTACTACCTGATAAAAAAGCTGATCATAAATAGAGCCCATCAACGAAAAGAAAATTTGTTATAAGTATTTTATTTTATTTTATCTTCATGCTAGACAGAGGTACTAGAGCAAGTTATGACGTCAAGACTTGCGCGCGCCGTACATATGCTTTACTAACATACGCTTTGCGGGAAAGGGACAGATCATCACTTCTCAATCCCTACCAAAAACTTTAAACGCTTATATCGCAGAAATTTATCAGCCAACTAAAATAATTTTTACAGAGCCTTTTATATTTTATTTTTTTTATGATACACCAGTCAATTAGCCGATTGGCAGCAGACTGAAAAGTAGCTCGGACTATGCGGAAGTCAGGTGCTATCATAACAATGGAACCAAAGTTTCCCGATGGCGAGCAGACATTTACACTTTGCTGGAGTTTTATTGATGTTGACAAAGCTGTGGAGTTTATACATCATGCAAATAAAAATAGGTATGCTTTTTTATTCGTAGTGAAGTTTATGTGTACTATGAACATGACTTGCCTTCTCAATATGCGCCATTTTAGTTCTAGCAGTTTTACTAAGCATTTTTCACTCATTTTGTCAGCTTGATAAGTTTACGCCTGAACTCTCCTGGGAGAGATCAGAAGACTTTTGCATTACTGAACTTTGGACATATTACATAAAGCAAGGAATAATAAAGTAACAATAAAAAATATAAACTGCATAATAATAACAATATTATAAAACATTTTTTTTTTCTTCCAGCTACCAGTTCGGCTGTTATCTAATAACTTCCGCGGTGTTTCCGAGAAGCTACATAACATGGGAGTTTTCAAAAGAGCGAGTTATGACTTAAAGGGTCGGCAACATGTTTGTGATACTTCTGGTGTTTATTTATTATTAAAACATTCATAGCACCATTACAGATATACTAAAGCGATGCTTTAACAACTTAAACAAATTTTATTAAAACTATTATAATTTAAAAATAATAAAAATATTATCAATAGTTTTGCGTCAACAGTAGATGTCACTGAAAAGCGAAAACATACTTTTCACAAATTTTGTGAGCCGTTTCTGCTTACCATCAGGCAGTCCGTCTGCATATTTGCCACATAAGGCATAAAAAAATTAAAACTAATTAGTATTAGGTAATGTGTACGAGATATACAACACAGCTAGTATTACATTCCTATTAATATAAAAAAACATAATAAAAAAATGGGATTGCTGTTTTTTTTTTTTACATTTTGAACATATGCCGAACATGTACTGGTTATTTCAATAGCAATAAAATGCGAACGCTCGAACGGCAGATAAAGTATTGCCAATATTGATTGCGGATATTTTGACGCAACAGATATTCAAGATGTTCATAAATCATATGAAGTAAAAACCGCGAGAGAAATCGTAAAAAGCAGACGCAGCGCTGCTTTAAATCGAGCAGTACAGAGATAAATTCTCGCAGAACGTCGATATGAAATATAAATGTTACACTGAAGTGCTCTTATCGCTCTATCGTACAAAACACACTAGATAATATTTAACATAGCACAGTCACACTAGACTCTAATAGGATCTCAGACGAATAGTTTCAAACTGATGGATCTTCGAAACGATCGAAGTACTTCTGAAATCGATTTCACCGACTGAAGGATACATGAAACCGTTATCATAAATTGGCATTTAATCGGAGCCAAGACCTTAATAATTCGAATCTAACGTCGGTGTTATTCAGATTGGACAAACGCTAAATGGAGAGATCGATTGGAATAACCGCAAACACGTTACTCTATTCAAATTAATTGTAGCTGGCTGGTAATATGGATGTTTGTTGTGGGTGGACAGAATCCATTTGATGGACCCGTTATTCACTAACTACAAGACGTCTTCGAGCATGTCATTTGTAGCGTATGAAGTAGGTATCTACTGATATATTTTTTTCACCAATAAATTTTATCTATATACGTATATAAAAGGCGATGTATGTTCCTTATAGACTCCAAAACGGCTGGACCGATTTTTTGGTGTTTATATATTTTCCCTAAGGAGGTTGATTTAAGGAGGTATATAATGTGGGTAAACCGCGGGCTCAGCTATTAATAGCATAAAAAATAAAAACCCTACGAAAACGAATTCTTGTACACAATGATGAAATGTTATGGCCTAAACAGTTTCATTTGTTAAGAATGAACATTAGAAAAATTGTCCATGGTTCGTTTACTATTTGTGTATTGTTGTATGAGCCTTGAATTCGTTACTACAGTAGTAAGAAAATCCGTGACATACTAGTTATATACCTGAGCTACACCTGTGAAAACATTTAATGAGTCAGGGCACGCACGCCGCGCGCCTTCGTCGCCTAGCCTACGTTTTGCCGCTAAACAAGTATAATATATATGTAAAATAACGACCATGTAGTTAACAATACTATCACGAGCCTGGATCTGCTACTTGGAGATAACTGCAGATAAGGCTCTATGATAATGTAGCAAATGATCTAACATGCGCCTTGATTGTAAACTTACAGTTCTATGATCTGCGAATGTTTGTTACAAGCGTAGCGCCTTAGTCGTTTGATCAATGAGATTTCACTGTTTGTTACTACAATTATTTCTTTGCTATGAAATACGCGGATTCGGTCAAGGATGACACAGTTTACAGGAAAGAGACGTATGCAACCATTTAGTCTCTCCAGAAAATTGGCAAATCACACAAACATTATGAATGCGAAAGTTTGAGAATATGTGTGTTTGTTCCCACTCAACCCCATAGCGGCTGAAAGGATTTGGATGGAATTTGGTATGAGAAGCTTATTCCCAAATGGGTTCATAATTTTTCCCTTCAGCTCCAAAGTTTTCATCAAAATTAAGTAGGTATTCAATTGAATTCCCAACGTGGCCCAATGATTAGCAGAGTAGTTAGCAAAAACACTGCTGATCAAAGCTTCATATTTAACCGACTGCCCCGGAAGGAGCTACGGCGGTGTTTTTAAGTATTTCTCAAATTATTATATTCCAAAAACGTTGGCAATATGCAATGATGTATTTTTTGTTCAAGTGTGAGTAAAACAGTGATAGATAGAAATATGTATAGAGACGTTTTGGTGAAAAGGAAAAGATGTATATGGCTAATGTTGGCTACATAAGAGGTAAAGTATTTAGTTAACCTCGGTAGTGGTTACATATTTGACCAGTTTGTGGTCGAGACATTGGGCCCTTAGGGACCGGAAAGTTCACCTCCTTTTCAAAAATCTTCCAGAGAGCTTGTATAATGTGACGCGTGACCAAAATGCTGGCGTGTTTCTGGCTTAACGCATAAGCATTGCCATTCAGCGTGGTAATGCCGCCAGGTACGCTGCCAACTGGTAGTGGGATTGATCATTTGGATTGTCTTTATACCTTCAACAGTCTATGGGCAGTCTTATCTGTTTTTGTAGTGTTAGTGTTAGCTTGTATTTGTTTAATTAATAAAGGCACTAAGAATAATAAATACATAAAGAAAGTAATAAAATAGCGCTCATTTTGCTCATCATACTTGAAACAAATCATGGACCTGGTTGAATCGATGGGAATATGTTTTTAACATTGATTTCAGAGAACAATGGCTTGGACCCAATTTGGACCCATTAGGAATTTTACTTTACTGTTACTTTATACCTTGGATTAAAACATAAGCTACCTTTTATCAATAAAATAAACTGATCCTGTAGGAGATAGGGTGAAACCGCGGGCGCAGCTGGTTACAAATATGAATGGTTCTAAGCCTTGTAAACAATGACACATTGGGATCTTTTTTACTTGGGATCTTATCGACCATGAAACACTACTTTTCTAAGAACATTAAAACGTTCAGACCACTTTCCTTCTCCCGAAATTGAAATGATTCAAGTGAACTGGAGCGCCTTTATTAATAGTGTATTTATTGTGAGATAATTAAACTGCTGTCAGATGTAGTAGGCGTTAGAAAAGTGCGCGTCGTGTATGACGCGTGGTGCGGACGCGTATCGCATTTTGTTAGTGAGACAAAGTTCCCAGGCGACGACGTGATTTGGACCGCACGGCGACGTCACAGGATACCGCATAACTGCCACTGAACCTACGTGTCGTTTAGAAATAGTTGATGAGTTACATTCGAATTCCACGCGAGGATGAATACGGTCCCCGATATCGCACCTAATTCACTTTAACACTATCTTTATTTTTGAACTCTGCATTGTCAGGTGTGAAAGGTCACATCACATACACAAGAGACTATGAATTTGATAGTTATTACTTTTGATAACACTCCAGAAGCATACAATTCATACAAATTATGATCGTGTAGATCGGTGTTATGCCGTGAAGTTATTGTTTTATTTCGAGTAAATAAATTCTTTCAGCACATTGGCATAACAATCGCCATCACACAAGATTACACAGTCATAATTACATGCACGAATGCAAAACACATGTGTGTCCTTTGATTCTCTTATAAGGTCATGCAGGTAACTAGTCAGTCACATTATTGAGTAAACTCAATTTTTATATACATAATAACGTTTAATATAAATACGAAAGTAATCATGAATTGAAAATGTCAATTGCATGGCTTTCTTTTCGTTTCATGAGATTTGTTTAGAAAAGAATGTTGTTTAGTATAAATACGCGGATGTTACTAAAGATTAATCTTACAAGTCACATTTTGTAGGCACCGTTTCCGGTGTTTGGGGGTCCATCTCGGCGACGAGCTCCTGGGGAAGGTGTTCCTCCTCGGGAGTGGGCGGCAACCGCATGGGCCCCATTGGAGCACATTTACTACCTATCAGGCACTAGTCCGCGCACACAACACAACCACCTGACTAGGTAATCTACGATGGCACTCACTGACACTGTGGAACATTGTTATGAATGAACCGTCGCACTACACGCCCGGCTTTAATACCGGACATTGATATTTCGCAGTCAGTCGTCGTTCGGTATAGATCGCGCTAATTCGATATTTAAACTGTTCGATAGTTTATCGCAGCAGCCGTGAAAACAAAGGCACAAGCGGCACGCGCGTTATGCGTTTCACGTTAGATTGAAAAACAGTCGCGAGGAATGTGAGGCCGAAAATAGCGAGGAGCGTCGCGCGGCCACAAGGGCGACCCTCGCGCTACGCCCGCCGTCGCCGCCGCCTGCGTCGGCGTCGCCACGTCCCGCGCCCTCCTAAACTGTACACACACCTTTATTTACATCCATCCTTCCATGAAAAACAGTCACCAAACATACGAGCGTTTTATGAGTGGAAGGTCCCGCGAGTATAAACAACCCCGACTTCATGTTCAGGGCGAGGCTCGGGCGTGTGTAACGAATGCGTGTAAAGCTCTATTCATATTGCTTTGCAATGTAATGTATTGTTCTGTACAACGTTGTTTATCGCGGCGAAGGCACTAAGCATCCACAGAAAAACGGGATCCTACATTTCAAAAACATCCATGGTGCTAGATAAAGAGCTACGGAGAGTAATGATGCTAGGTTTTCGAGTTTAATAATAAGGTAATGGAAGTGGTCAGCACCATCACGCACGATGAATTTCGACCAATATTGTTTATCGCATAAAAATGCCAAGTGAGGCGAAGGAAAAAAAACACTTTGAGGGCATTTTTCCGTTTACCCCGAAATTCTTTATTTTTCCACCTGACACAATGAGTCATTATGCTCAGAAGTGTGATATGTAGTAACTTTCCTGAGGTTGAAATCCGCTCAGTAAACAATAAACACGCACGCGCATGGGATGTGCGAAACAATAAACTATTAAATCTCATCAGTGCTTCTTAAACAATATGATGCACCGACTGTACCACTTCAAACGCATTGCATCGCACCGACTTCCATTGAATTGCTGAGAAATATTCCAGTAGCCGTTTTCAGAAGCACGTTAATGCTGAATATACATTATTAAAGGAACGCAAATGAACACGGTCAACGATAAGGGGCGGCCAAATTGCCGGCCGTAAATCAAGCGCGAGCATATCGTAGTTTCAGTTGCAAACGTGCTGCTGACACAAAGGAAACCTGAAAGCGGAGGGTTGATGAACTTCCGAGACAATAATAGAATCGATCATAATTATAAGTGGACAAAATATGTGAGATCGATTTCGTAATAGAAGCTGCAATGTGCACCAGACATACTTAATCAGACAGTTTACATAAGAATAGCGAGACAAAGTAGGAAAGGAGCAGTAGAAGTGTTGTTTTTAGAAGTCGTAAATCGACAGTAAGCTCGACTCTGAGCACAGCACGGTGCGCCGGCGCACTCTTGTTGGCATTCCTCGCCACGCTCGCTACGAATTCTTCAAACGCACCTACTCTTACTCGTAACCACTGAGTCACGCTCTTTTAACGAATTCGTAGGTTGGAAACTTTACTTAATTATACGCCGAAAACCCGCACCTCATTCACAGATACACTTTCACAGAAATTATATACGCATTTCTTATCATAACGGATGATGTGATTAGATCTCACTTTAGTATTTGACTTCCTGGATTTTGTACCTATTTACATTCGGGAACTTTTTACTGAAACGAATGAAAACTACCTACTCCAAATCTAAAATTTAGATCAGTAAAGTTAACAGTTTTTAAAGCTTCCATATTTATTGATGACTAGATTTTAGTTATAGCCGTTACGATAACCGCAATACATAAAGTATCATGAGAAAGGAATATGTCGTATCGTACGCAAACACTAATTTATATGCGCGTATTTGTTTGACGAACAAAACGCAATAGTTCAGGATATCTGATTAAGTAATTTCCGTTCTAGTTTTTGCAATATCAAAACATAGATGTAACTATTTACGCTTGCACTTCCCGCTGTGGTGGAAATTAAACGATTCATTGATGTTCGTTAAGTACCGATTTACTAGTTACACATCACAAAATTATGATTATGTTACAATCCATGGCGCTGGGAAGAAAGATTTTACAATATTTAGATGAGACATTTCTTTTGTTGAAAAGCTGAGGCAGATGAAATATGTCATGCCTTGAGGTGACCTCTTCAATATGTTGAAATGAAACTGGTCAATGCAAAGTTGCTAATTCATTACCGAGTCTAAAGCGAGATTTATCGGAGCGGTTCATCTTAATGAGTACTATTTTAGAATGAGTGAGCGTCAGCAGACGTGCGGCTGTCTCTACTCGCAGTACCTACACCAGAGCAGTGGCAGCGTAGGAAGACAACAGAAAGCGGCGATAATGTAAACTCGCGACAAAGCATCTGTCGCGGCGTCTAGCTCGTTAGTAGTCGACAGATCGAGCTGCCAAAACAAATGTCAATAACGACTCGTTAGCGAACTTGTACACGTCTTTATACGTACGTTTTCATATTCTTGTCGTATACGACATAGACGCGGGCGTCCTTCGAGTTTTAACTGACGACGATCAGTTCATGTACGAATTTCGAGATTGGGCACGCATGCCAAATGAGTTGTGGAAGCAAACAACGTCATTGCAACTGAACAGGAAATAGGCACCGAGACAAGCGAATGTCAAGATTGATGTCTTTGCCCATAGGTGAAAATGCATTATCTCCAAAAATAACTGTCTTGCGCGTGATTAAATAATATTCAGTCAAAACTCTACAACCTCTGGGACAAATCAAGTGGTAAATATTGATGCCATAGTGCGTTACGACGGACGTCACCAAATAAAATTCAGTCAAATAAATATGCAGGAAACCTAACATCAGTTTACGCGACTCGCTGTCATTTCATAACTTCCTACAACCACGCACTAAGTTTTATCACAACAGCATCACACGGCGCGCTGCAATATCATCCGGCAACGGCGCGGCTAACATCAGCAATCGATTCTTCACGGGAACATCTCGGTTTAAAAACATCTCACGTTTTGTGGAGATTCTAAGCTTAGATAGATATAAATACATATATACTTATACTTATATAAAAAAATTACCTACAAACTATGTTTCAAACCGAGATGTCACACAATGGAGAGATTTATAAAATATTTTTGAGCAATAATCTTTCATAGAACTAAATATTGCATTTGATGGCTGAGGTTAACGCTTAACAACATCAGGCAAGATGACGGCCAAGCGCAAGCCTATATACTATTTTAAAAAAGGGTTTCAATTCTAACGCTTTTGTTTAATAACAACCTTTCCTATTCTAAACTTCTAAGTCACTTGGCATTTGGCTCTATGCGCAGTGACGAAGAGGTTGCCGTCGACGGACGTCGAAGTCTTTCTTCGATTACTAAATATTGCATTTGGTTGCAGAAGTCTCAATTCTAAAAGTTTTGTCCAAACAAAACCTTTTTTTATTCTAAAATTAAATTAAACTTCATTGAGAAGTGAAGCAATGAGATGGAGTCACCTGTATTTGGCTCTGTGCGCAGTGTCGAAGAGGTCGCCGTCGAAGGGCGAGGTGATGAGGTAGGAGGGGTGCGCGGCGGGCGGCAGCGGCGGCAGCGCCTCGCAGCTCGGCGCTGCCGCCACCGAGCCCAGCCGCTCGCACGCCGCGCGCACCCGCTCGCACTCCAGACAACTTTCATTCACGTACACTATCGGACTCGACGAGCCTGCTGAACAACAAAACACATTTTACATTTATTTAGAAATCACACTGTGATGGAATACTTAAGATTGTATTCAATGATAATATGCATTAGTTTTAAAAATCTTTGATGCTAATAAGATTTTATAGTCTTTTCTACTTGGTTTAGATTTGATAGTTCATTAGATCAAAGTTAGCAAGAATCTGACACTAAATCTGACACTAAAATTCGAATAGTCGTCCATAAGGTTGTAAGTTAGAAAAAAGCTACGTAGCAAATGTCTGGTCAGTGGTACAATCATAACTTAAGATTAGCTTAAAAAAGCCAAAGGCTATGTATTACGCCGTTGTTTTGGCTTAACAAAATTGACAAAAGTACCTATAATATTAGCGCTTTAAGATCTGTCACATTATTTCGTTTACATGAGGCGAAAACGGGACTAAGTAATCAACAACCCACTAGATTAATCAGCTCTCAAACAAACATTAACGTGGGTCAAAGCAAAGTTAATTAAACTGAGATAATGATATCAGATTGACATTAAACAAGCGATTCACGACCATGGCGAAGGCAGTTTTATAGCTCCGCAATCGATATGATATCATTGGAGGTTATAAATATTTTACAGCTCATGTTTGCTATGCAGAATATTACTGAAGATGAATCTTCTGTGAACCTAATATCAGCCTTCAATACGAATGGAAATGTCATGAGTTTCGCTCTAACATTTACAGTGGAAGGAGCAAAAACATAACTACCCAAGTGCATTACAATCTGAATAGGTACACGTGTAATTTAAATGCTAATAATGTAAGTAACGCTTAGAGCCCGTGATTAAAATATTTAAGACGTGAATAGAAGACCGGTAAAGTCTATTAACCATTGCGGTTACAGTTATGTTATGGTCATCTAGCATCTAGTAAAGCCTTACGAAGATTATGATTATTATACAGGTTGTTGAAATACCAGTTCACAGCAGTTTGTCAACTTTACTTTCATATTGAAAGAAGTATGATAAGCTATTATATTTTCACAGATTGTACAGTTCTAACAGCATCCGCACTGCTAAATCTAGTCAATCAAGTAGAATATCGTCATTGTAGACAAAAGTTAAAAATTACGCGGAATTGTTCACATGAACAATAAAAGAAGCCATTAAAAGAACGGCAGATACCAAAGAAGGGTATTTAATATTTCGCGTAAGGAAGTCGTGCTGTAAACACGATTTATCTCTTTACGACAAATCGCCTTGAAAAGAAACAGACGCTGGCATCCAGCGCAGCGCCTCCTTTGATCCTTCAAGAATTTCCAACAGACAGTGGTATGCGGTCCGACTTCAAACTCTTGTAAACATCGGTCATCGGCACACATTATTGTTATTTCGGTTGCAATTTAGCAGCCAACCTCAGGTAATTTATGCCTTTCCTGTAATAATTAATTTTGAAAATCGCCCACTTAACACTCCACACAGACGTGGAGTGCGCGATAAAGTTATGCAGGTGACATGACAAACATCTACCGAGTGTACCTCTCATTGCGAGCCTAGATCAATAGCGTAACGTAGACGTATGTTACACAGAAGTTGACAATCGCTAGTCACCAGAACATTGTTTGACAATGAATTGATAAACTCACAAGCTTATAGCTAAGGTTTTTTGACAATAAATTAATAAAGGCGGAGTAGCCTTGAAGAAGTTACTCCGCCTTTTGTCTATTTCAATCGAGTTTAAAATTTTAAAGAGCGAAAAAAACGTAACTCGGCTGCTGCGTTACTATTCCAAAGCTACTACGCGTTTATTAGGCTAGGGGCTTGCGTTTTGTTGTTTTTGTGCAATGCAGAACCTCACAATCTGGCTAAGATATCAATACACTTGTAGAGAAAACTGTTCGAATGCTACTGTTATAGAATACTTCTCGTAGTACTATACATTATACTGTCGAAATTGGAACACGCCCTCGATTGATAAGTGTTCAGTAGATATAGTCATTTGAATAAAATTACTCGTATCGTGACCTTTTGGGACGCGTTCTCCCACGTTAATGGTTCACGGTCGTTGAGTCACGTTTTCGACAGAGGGAACACCCGGCTATCTTGGCATAAAGCACCACAAAACATTAAAACGGTATCGCTGCCAACACCCATGTTGGACACCCAACGCACGCTCAAAACGGCGCACTCGAGTAAAGTGGTGTTATGACATTATTTATTGGTGATACTGATATGAAAGAGCTATAGATTCAAGTGTATCTTCAGTGTCGTGTACAAACAAAACTACTATATTTACTTGTTAGGTATTTTAGTGAACAAAATAAGGAAAATTGCAAGGTCAAAATTCATGGACGACCAAGTCGATATTGTAAGCGCAACATGAAATGTTTTTAATTCTTGATAAGATCTTTATGAGATTCTTCAAAGTCTCAACTAAATTAAAAGTTCTTAGATCAAGTCGTTAAGGCTACAGAATGTAATATAGAACCATGAAAAAAAAATATACATACATAAATACGCGCGAAAAACATTACCACGTCCTTGGCAGTTGTTTAGTTTTCATGTTGTGATCGATTATGAAATAATGACTTGATTGGCACTTTTTTGCGATGAAAATATTAATAATACATCCATCATAACAATAGGCTCATTGTGATTGTGTTAATTGACTTCTTGCAAGAGTTCTTATAATTTATGAACCAAAAATGTAAGCAATTTGATATTTTAATGTTGGAACTGGATATAATTAGTTTCCAAATACTTTAATTTGTTGTGTTTATCAGGTCAACATCTATACACGATATAGCATGATCAAGAATTGTCATTTTAGTATGAGTATAATTGTATTGTTTTGATTCAGGGCCTAATAATTTTATTCTTATTCTGGTGATGGAAGCTTTAAAAGTTCACAAAACCTAAAAGGCATGAAAATGAAATATTAAGTATAATGGTCATGGATTCACACCATGCCTCAAACTCATGCGCACTCAGCACTCACATCCTCCCCCGAGGTATGACCGCAGTTGTTCTACCAACGCTAGCATAGCTGGCGCGCGTGCCAACCACGCTTCACGCCATCTGCAAGAGTGGCGTCGCTTAGCGTGGTTTCACAGCTGTGCGGGAGACACGTGCGGGTCGCCCGTGCTACGGGAGACGGGATCTACGCGGAGGCAAGTCCCGTACGGAACAATCCGCGTCGCTGTGAAACGATGTTTTAGCGCTTCACGTATGTCTCCGCTCCGGGAGCCCGTACGGGCGACCCGCACTGGTCTCCCGTACAGCTGTGAAACCAGCCTTATACAACGCTTCACGACTAACACTAGCTTGTGTAGCCTGATAACTTTGACGTTCTATGTCAAGATACAAACGAAAACAAAGCTGAACATCCAAGAGTATATATAACCAAAGGGGGTCAGTAAGTATCTGGAAGATACAATATAAAAACACTTTATTGACATTACAAGAGACATTAGAAAGAGAAGATCAGAGTTTCTGTGCATCTCTCGCACAATTTTTCTGGCCGCTCGAAGTTTGGTCACGCAAATAAAAAATCCAACTTAAGGGTAATAATCAAATAAAATAAGGTAAAGGTAAAAATCAAATAACATGCATAAATAAGAAAAAATTGCGCGAATTTAATGTAGCACCTCTATTATATAACTATAATATAACATATCTCTTTTAAGGGAACTAGCTGCGCACTAAGGTTTTGTTTTTTTTTAAGATAAAATTATTTTATGTTGTCCCTATGATGTTTAATACTTTCTTGCCGAGTTTCTACGAAATTGGTTCAGCCATTTAGAAAAGATAACATCTAGCTAATGAAACTTGCAATAGAAACAGTACAGGAGAGGAGAGGCTACTTTTCTAACCTAAAAAAAGGCAGGAAAATAAATTATGGGTCAAATTGCAGAAATGTTGAAATTTTATTTATGAAGGGTGATGTGATGTTTAGAAAACCGAAAACCTGGTAGAAACCTAGACGTTTTTAGTAACATTGCAAGCTGTACTACATTTCTAAACATGGAACAAAATGTTAATTCACTGTATTTATTTATTTATTTAGAGATACGCCAACAGTGAACATATTACACATTCTTAAAAAATACAAAAAATGTATATTTTATATAGGATGATGTGATGTTTAGAAAACAGAAAACCTGGTAGAAACCTAGACGTTTTTAGTAACATTGCAAGCTGTACTATATTACAAAACATGGAACAAAATGTATTTTATAAAGGGTGTGTGATGTTTAGAAAACAGAAAACCTGGTAGAAACCGAACGTTTTTAATAACATTGCAAGCTGTACTATATTACAAAACATGGAACAAAATGTATTTTATATAGGGTGATGTAATGTTTAGAAAACAGAAAACCTGGTAGAAACCTAGACGTTTTTAGTAACATTGCAAGCTGTACTATATTACAAAACATGGAACAAAATGTATTTTATATAAGGTGATGTGATGTTTAGAAAACAGAAAACCTGGTAGAAACCTTGACGTTTTTAATAACATTGCAAGCTGTACTATATTAAAAAATAAAATACTACAAACTGTTTTGAAGCCACTACTTCGATATTTAATATGCATTATTTTTTTAATTTATCTTTCATTAGCTACTGCCTTTTCACTTGGATGGATATTCCCTCTGTAATAGTTTTTTTTTTTTTTCCTGCATAAAAAAGATGTCACTAGAGAACACTCACCTAGTCTGTAGTAAGCATTTAAATCATAGAAGAAAAGAAGAAAACCACTTTAATGAATACAAAGTTATCACAGATTACTTCAAAGTGAACCAATTATGTACATAATGGTTAATTTTTTCAAATGCTAATCATAATATTTCTTCTCTCCAAATCATGTGTTGGATAATGAATTGCATTGTTCCCAGTTTTCAGAAGAAAAATTTACTTATTATTTATTTCTTATTGGATACGGTATGGTAAATTCCACACATATGTAAACTGGGTGTTTTTTTTTTTATTATTAAGCAAAGTAATTAATTTATTATCCGATTATTTACCATTAAGTACCAAAGTGTAAGTTAGTTTTATTATAAATATTTATAATGAAAAATTTATTATTCAAAATGTCAGTCAAATTACAATTAAACTTATAACTATTCAAATAACCCACCCCTGACCGTTCCCGGCGCAAAGGTACCCAAAACACTCGCTGCGTTACCGCGTTGGATGGCAATGGCCAACCTTTGCACCAGGAACGAGCCGGAGCGGGAGTCACCACACTTTTCCTTGAGCCTGTGCCCTATCTCCGAAATGAGCTTCTTGGCCTCAGTCCCCCAACAACCCATGGTCTCCACGGTAACGGGCACAAAATTGTAAAGCGGGTCCAACGCACGTACAACGAAAAACTTCAAATTTGGCACGATTATAGTACACACTCTAAAATATAACAACATATAATAAATAATGGTCAAGTGCGAGTCGATGACAAGTTTCTGTTCATTACCAAGTTATAACTGGTAATTTCGTTATTGAATTTTGTGGTGGTACAGAACTCTCAGTGCACGACCCCGATTCGCACTTGGCCGATTTATTCTTAAAACCGCAACAGTATTTTTGGTGCATCAATTTTTATTTGGTAAATAACACCTGAACTGAAATATGTACCAAATACGTACACTTTCATTTTATTACCAAGCAATGATACATGACCCCTCTGGTCCCCACCCGACAAAATAATTTTTTCATCCCCACTTTACATGTCACGATCTGGTAAGTATTTATAATGGTATTACCTACCCAGTAATCATCCCTGAACATGAGTGTAGCCAGGTTAATTTAGCTTGGGACAACAAATAAAAATCTGGAATGGGTACCAATTTGTTAAGGTTAACTTTAATCATACACATATATCCTAACATCGAAACTTTCTTTTAAAACCAGCCCACGCTGGCTAAATCTTGCCAGAATTTCAGTTTTCAATTAATTTTTCGCTTCTAGAACCCTTTTTCTATGTACACTCATCATACACAAGCTTGGCTTTCTGTCGTTGTTGACCTTAACCAAGTATGGTGAAATCATTGTAATCATTGAAGCCTGCTCTTTGGGCATTTCCAAAAGTAGGCTTCTACTACACATTCATGTTTTAAGCTCTATGAATACAAAGAATATGAATAGAAGAAAGGAAAACAATCCTAAGAGAATGAAGGGCAGTAAATTTGAAAAAACAAATACCCACCAGTGGTCATGCCAGGGCCAGCCAAGCCAGCCAGGGTGGGGCAAGTGCCCCACCCTGCCCCAACGTGCCTACGCCCATGGCCCTGGCTTTATAGAAATCTATCAAAATCCTTTTTGCTTTGCGTTGTCAAGTAAATAAAACAGTGACATATCATCACATCATCAGCCAGAAGACGTCCACTGCTGAACATAGGCCTCCCCCTTTAACCTCCACACTGAACGACAACCTGCCTTATGCATCCACTGGATGCCCGCGACTCTCACAATGTCGTCAGTCCATCTAGTGGGAGGCCTCCCTATGCTGCGTCTTCCGGTTTGTGGTCTCCACTCCAGAACCTTTCTTCCCCATCGGTTATCGGTTCTTCGAGCGATGTGGCCTGCCCATTGCCACTTCAACTTGCAAAAACAGTGACAGTGTAGTGCTAATGCACTAAATCATTATTGTAGGCAGGTTGAAAAAATAGGGTGACCTTATATTTTTTTGTTAGTATTTTGCTCTTAACAGAAACACGGTAACATGTTATCCAACTGGACCGGATAACATCCCCGCATTTGCCTGCGGGGGGAATGGAAATATTTATTTCACTGTTGCTCTCTAAGGGTATGTGCACATTATGCCAGGCCGCATTGCAAAAATTGCTTTTATACATTTTATATGGAAATCCGACCGGCTGAGCCCCAGCATAATGTGTGAGACTTCACATAAAATGTTTTTGAGATGCGACCTGGCCTGTAGCGGCCCGGCATAATGTGCGTGTACCTTAACATTACAGGTCGGATTATATCCCCGCATTTGCCTGCAGGGGGAAAGGGATTGTTTATTTCACTGTTACTCTTTTCACTTTTGCTCTGTGACATAGACATTGGTCTCTTGTTTGTGTATTTATACTTCATTTGAGTACCTATTTTAAAATGATTTAATGGAATAAAAAAACAATATTTGATGTATTGTACATTTAAAAATAACTGAAAGAACATTGAGTATGTCTTCCTCATCCAAATTAATTTTAGCTGCTTGAATGCAATAAGATCTAACATAAACTTATTGAAGTTTTTTTACAAGTTGCAGGAGACTGCAGGTTTTATTAATGTGTTATTCTGAACAAGTTTTGTTATTTGGCTGTAGGCATGCATCACATTGACTTCCTGTATGATTAACAATATTCTAGAAATGTTATGTATGAATGTTAGTTTCTACGTCTCTAATGATATCAGAATTATGTATCATGTTGACGATTACATGCTTGTAAATGTACTTTCAACCTGTTTTAAAGGTCTTAACTAAAAAACGGCATTGATAGCTTTGCAGCTGACCTTGCACATTAATGTTATTTGTGCATGCACACTTTTGCAATAACCATAAAGTTTTGGGACATGTAATATAATTCAGTTTCATTTTTAAAACTATTAGTGGAAAGGTCACAGATCGTAATATGATTTTTTACAACTGATTGTTTTCTAACTGATTAGAGATTGTTTCTATGCTATCTAATCTTGCAAGCACATACTAAGTTTATTTAGTGCTGATGATAAACAATCCATGATGTTAAGTTTGAAAGGTGACCTGCATGTGTTTCATTACTGGATACTTACATAACACTAAATCTTTGATGATAGGCAGCAGCATAGACTGTTATGCCTCTATCACACAGTGTCGAAATGTAGTATTTGTCTTTTAAGTTTATTGTCTCTTTGCTTTTCTGTAGTTTGTTTTTAAAAGCATATTTGTTGTTTTCAATTGGCCACTTCCTCAGGCAACCAACCTGTTCCAATATTGAATGAGTCTGTTGCTGAGGATGTGCTGTACAGTGTTTGTCTGTGATGGTGCAGGTCATAGTAGTGATTTTGTAGGATTATCTGTCGCTTGTGTAATCTTTTAGTTTAGCGAGTACATGTTATGTTTTCATACAAGATAAATATGTAGTTTACAGCAGGCCTAGCATGGGTCGTGAACAAATTGTCTTTCCAGTTTTTATCTGCGCATAGACGTGATAAAGCTAGATTATGGATATGTTAGTCTCTTACAAGATACGGATAAAAACGTTGGAAAGACAATTTGTCCACTACCCATGCTAAGCCTGCTGGTGGATATAAAATATTTCCCTAGAAAATTTAGTCCTAAATTAAATATGTAGATTTAAAATCAATGTGACAGCAAAAAATATTGTTTTTCATAATCCATTTCAGGAAATAATAAAAAGCAGAAAATGATACTGCAAAGACATGGGTCTTTTGTTGACAGTTTATTTTTTCCTATAAAATCTTGAGGTAACATACTTTTGCATTCTAATTATTATACCTATATGAAATATGCAGAATGAAACATAGGAAAATGGTGTAATTATAAAAAACTAATTAAACATATACAAATACTCAATAATTTTATTGGGGATTTATATTTAATGACTGCTATTATATTATGTACGAATAGCATGATATCCTTCCTTTAGATTGTGAAATATATGGGAATATTAGTTCAAAGATTGAGTTTGGAATCTAATAAATTTTTGCTTTTGGTTTATTTGCTTGCTTTTTTTTGCTTGTCCAAGGAGAGACAACACAACAGAAGCATCTTCTGTTTAACGAATGATTTTTGTTTACATATTTACATACGACAAAATTATCTTCAAACGATGAGTTATATCGAAATAAGATACTAAATATAATCATTTTAAGATCAATATAAACTTAAAACGTTATTTACCATCATTTTCTTGAATTTTGTCAGTTGTAGCGGTGCTTCCTGTTTGTGTCATGCCCTTAGACAATTCGTCCATCTTGCCGTCCACTGGTTCGTTACATCAATCATTAAAATTCACGACACTACTATCAGCAACTTAAAGTTAAACACATTATAACACTGACCACTTTACGAATATTTCAGTCTTTTTCGAAAATAATTAATTTAAGCCATTTCAAACACATTTCTTCAAAAAACAGCTACGGCTACGCCAGTGAATCAAATTAAACTTCACAATTAATCATAGACAACAGCCTGTGTCTGTGTTTTTTTTACCGATCAGTCAGAGTCAGGCTGCTAGTCTACCCACAGACAACTTTGACCATTTGCTGTGACCATTTGTCACAGAATTTCTTTTTGGGCTTGAGAAGGGCTTGAGCATTTGGATTGTCTTTAGACCTTCAACCAAGGACGTTGTATACATGGACGTAACCATGAGGCGTTGCCGCTCCAACGTTCATTATGTCAACACACTGACATGTTTCCTTTTTTATAACACAGATCGTTACGTAGAGTACACGAGAGAGCTATTGTAAGATTGGCAACCACGCACTCGGTGTCCACTTATGACCAACTAGTAGGCCATAACATTGCGATGCGTCATAGTTAAAAATTAAATTAAACAGAAATAACGCTGTTAAGACTTAATACTCTTTTACGTAGTGACAATATGTCGTGTTGTGCTGTGTTTTGTCCATCAAGAACAAATAAAGGAGGAGTAAAAGATCCAGGATGATCATTTCACGCGTAAGTCTTTTGTAGCATTTATTACGTAAAATAACCAGTTTCAAAGCAAAATATGCATTTCACTTAAAAATATACATCTTAGTCGTCATATAACTATCACATAGTGAACAATAGTTATATACTAAAGCTTTAATTTAAGATAATTAGATGCATTGTTTTACGTATTCCTGCTAGTGATGTACCACTGCACATTTCAAACTTCGTCGATATTATGGTCGACATTTAGCTGTATGATTACTTAAATGTCGACCAACCAATGTCTTGCGTATATCTTACATATTAAATTTATTTATAATAAGTGAAACATTGACCGTTATTTCTTATTGTGCATTATAACGGCTGAATGGATATTGATGAAATTTTGTAACAATAGACCACTTAGCTGGGTTTAAGCTAAGTGTTCTATCAAATAGTTTTTTTTAGGGTTTCTTACCCAAAGGCTAAAATTATCCTATAATTTACGAAGGACCCTATAATTTACAAAGCCTACGATGTCTGTCTGTCTGTACGTCTACCCAACCTGTCAAAGGTTGTATCTTTCGAACCGTAATAGACACCCAGTTGAAATTTTCACAGGATAGGATACAACCAACCATAATATTATTTATAGTATTTTTGTTTTTTCTCTGGTGTAGAAACGGTACAAGCGTCAAACTTGGCATGTTTATAGTATACACTCTAAAGTATAACAACAAATAAAATATAATGGCCAAGTGTGAGTCGGTGGCAAATTTCTGTCCATTACCAAGTTAAGTAACGTATTTGGTTACTGGGACGACCAAAAAAATTTATTTTGTAATTTGTAATAATGTCGTCAATCCATTGACGACATTAGAAATACTGTCGGGAACGAGTGGATGCGAATAGCGAGAGACCGGGGAGAGTGGCATAAACAAAGGGAGGCCTATACCCAACAGTGGGTCACTCAAGGCTGATGATGATGATGATGATTGTAATAAATTTGTGGTAAATTGTATTTTGTAATTTGTATAAAAACATTTTAAAACACTTCATTTGTGTACCTTTTTATCGATAGATCTGCACTAGCAGTCACTTCCCTACTCACGCACTTCTAGATACGCACACCAACATAAAATGACCACCCTGCCAAAGAATTCGCGCTATCCATTGTGATACTAGATTCATGCCTTCAACGGTCTATGGGCAGTCTCACAGAAAAGAGAAGTAAATAGAACGGAAATGAGAAGGAAAATCTGTCGCCAGCTACTATGACAGATTCTTGCTTGAACATTCTCATTTATGTCAACGCATCGAACTCCGCATCCAAAGAACTTGGACCTTACCTTTTTGGGTTACGTCTCAAAGTTCTTTGTCCGCATCACAGCTGCTAACTGATTTAAAATAACTGACGTTTCGTTTATACGGGTGCAACTAGCTACAAAAAAAAATCTTACAAAAATGCCTTGACAGCCGTTCTAATTTAAACAATTATTTTTTTCTTTTCTGTATTTGTAGTTTGTTTATTTAATAAAGGCACTTGCCCAAAAAGTAATCTTTTATAACGGTAGTGATGTGGTAAAAGTTCAGCTGACTATGACTTTTTTGACGATATTTAATAGAACTCGAAAAAATCTCGATACTTAACACTGGCAAATGGCACAATACGTGTGACGCCAAAATACTGTCAAAAGGAAAGAAAAATAAAGTTTTTTTTTAAATTAAAATTTCCATGACCGTGGATTCAATGTCCTTTAGTCGTAATATTAATCATGTTTACACACAGATATGTAGTAGATCTGTGTGTTTACATGATATTAAAAGCGTCAAAAAAGACATAGTCAGAGACAAACAAAGTAAGGCACGGTTAAGTCAAACTCATGCCCCTGTAAAGTGGTGGTGACCTTACAAGAAGCTCCTATGGAGTTGTGGATAAAAACGTCGGCTCGTTGGATTATTTTCCTAAACTTGTGTATTTTCGAGTGTTAATGTGTACTAAATGGTGAATTAATATTCATTAAGTGCTCGTAAACGTGCTCGAGTATGGGCAAGTGATATAACGAGGTGAAACGTGTCTTTTCGTGTTGTTTCCAAAACTCCATTGGAGCCTCTTGTAAAGTCTCCACCACTTTACAAGGGCATGAGTTTGACTTGACCATGACTTACTTAGCTTGACTCTGACTGTGACTATGACTGGTTCGACCCTATTAAGACTAAGAAAACTGTTTAATATTACGAGTAAAGGACATTGAATCCACGCTCATGAAAATTCTAACAAAAAAAAAAAAACGATTAGTGGTGTCTATAATGTACAACATGATATTTGCCGACACGATATTCTACGGCATTATAATGTACAGCATGATAATTGGTGTACATGTAAAATGAATGTCATGCTGTACAATCCATGTAGTACAATCACATCACATCACATCAGCAGCCGTCAAACGTCCACTACAGGACAAAGGCCGCCATCTTAAAAAAGGGTGTTGCCAGAATCCCCACGCTTGGCAGGCGGCTTGGGGATCGCAGTAAGTTCATGATGCATGATCTTATGATGTCGGCATGATATGTAGTACAATACTGGCCGTTAATTATCTGCTCGTGACTATAATGTACTGCAAGGGATGTCGCGGAGGGTATATATTTATGTGTATGTTGGTAAAGTTATATCATGGAAATAGTTAATAGACTAAGTATAAATCTGCTTCGCTTACTTATACCCTTCACGAATGATTCTCGTAAGACTTATGATTCTCATCTGGGTTTGCCCTATCAATAGATAGTCAACTTCCTTACCTATGTCCCGTCCTGATCTCTCTCTGTTATCTCTCTCGGATTGTTGCCATCAAGTTTGGTACCTCGCCCCCATGGTTTCTATGTGTAGTATCTGTAAGTATAAAACACTATGAGTGACAGCTAAGTATCTTCGCGTCAGTACCTAGTTTCTTTGGTTTAAGTTACATTCAATTCAAAGTCTTATTCTTTGGTGATGGTTCACGAGTTCACGCCTGGTACGATAAGCGGCCGTGACTCTTACTCTTTGATGAGGACTCACGACCTGGTACGATAAGCGGTCGTAGTCTTATTATTTGGTGATGGTACAGGAGTTCACGCCTGGTACGATAAGCGGCCGTGACTCTTTTATTCGGTGATGATACAGGAGCTCACGCCTGGTACGATAAGCGGCCGTGACTCTTATTATACGGTGGTGATACAGGAGCTCACGCCTGGTACGATAAGCGGCCGTGACTCTTATTATTCGGTGATGATACAGGAGCTCACGCCTGGTACGATAAGCGGCCGTGACTCTTATTATTCGGTGATGGTACAGGAGCTCACGCCTGGTCAGTGATCACGGTATTCACAGTGAAGACACAATTAGTTTTAAGTATTATACTTCACAATGCTTTGTAAACATAAACTCGATAATTTCACTGCACTGAGAACACTTACAAACTTTCTTGTAAAGTTCGTTGTAAACATAGAGTATACATAGAGAATATCATAGACAATATCCTATACTTTTATTTACCTTTTTATCATTTTTCGTGACGAGAACCACCGCTCGTCACGACAAGGGAAGTACAGCCAATAATCCATGTACGGTATGGGCTCCCGCCAGAAGCTCTTACGGTCACCCCTGAGTGTCACTTCGCCACACTCTCACTCAGGACCTCCCTTGAGGTTCTGGCTCCCGCGATTTATTATATACACTCTAGGCGTAGGGACCACAAGACTAGGTGGAGTTGGGGTGCTCTGTGTCGGTTCTGTGATCAATTTCGAACCTAATAGTGCTACAAGACGCTCGAACGCGGCTGACGGACCGCTGTCTAACCAACGAGAGAGAAATAGTGAGAATTTCATATTCCCCTCTCTTTCTCTCCCATTGGTCAGACGGCGGTTGAGGTCAGCCGTGTTCGAGCGTCTGTTAGCAGTATAACCTAGTCAAGTGTAGGTGCTCTGTGTGCCAGATCTGTCACTCATTTTGAGTAAGAAGCTTTAGTTTTGAATTTTTCATGGTCATCAATTATCATGCTGTACAAAATCGGGGTGTGCATTATTGAACTGAGTCAATAATGTACGACACAATATTGCACAGCATGATAATTCGTGTACTTGTGCATCAAATATTAGTCTGTACATTATCATCTGTGCATTATTGGGCCGATCTGATAATGTACGGCATGATATTGCACAGCATTATTATTCAATGTACATGTACACCAATTATCATGCTCTGCATTATTATGCCGTACATTATTGCCTCCTCTATTAGTCGGGAATGGAATCGAAACGAAAGAATTTGTGCAATATTATAATACTGTTTGTTCATGATAATTGATACAATTGTATCAACGCTACCTACACTACACCTACGCTAGTTACACTTGATAAGATAATATTATGAAGTGATATTTGCATAGAGATTTTAATAGAATAATACAATTATGGGCTAGGACACTACCTGAAGTAGCAGTATTGGTACCATTTAAGCGCGTTGTCTCGAGTTTTTTTGTCTAAGCTAAGCAACAGGATGGAACATTTCGGTCTCTCCCACATATTGTGCGAGCCAGATAAATATATACCTGATACATTGGATTTGCTAGTTGACGAAGAGGCAAGGGAATATTGGCTTGGCACTTGTGAGAAACTTGTCGAGAAATATGTGAATTTCGCTCTTGCGAATAATAACGATGACCCAACTGTAGAAATAAGAGCTCTAAAGTTCAAGACCTGCTACGTCGAGGCTCTAAAAGAAATAAGAGTAAACCCTCTGTAAGTAAATAAAACTTACATATTTTTAGAATGAGATGAGAACAATTTCATGTTAATAATTTTAAGGATTGCATATTTGTTTAATTAACTATTACACTAAATCTACTATCAATATTATTTAGCTTGGTATAATGTACTAAACACCAAACAATTGGTCTTGGATAGAAATAAGAGACAATACTAGGCTGTTTAATATTGCTTTGTCAACTTCCGGCTGATGAAAATTGTCTGGAGCAATAATGAGACAGCAAATTTAAATTGACAGTGCTTAATTAACATTTTACCATGATCATACATTGCTAAACTCCATCTCTATTTTTATATATTGCTTATTTTATAGCAATTACATGTAATTAGGTTCTTGAGTGGAGACCACGAACCGGAAGACGCAGCGTAGGTAGGCCTCCCACTAGATGGACCGACGACATAGTGAGAGTCGCGGGCATCCAGTGGATGCATAAGGCAGGTTGTCGTTCAGTGTGGAGGTTAAAGGGGGAGGCCTATGTTCAGCAGTGGACGTCTTCTGGCTGATGATGATGATGATGATGACATGTAATCAATATGGGCACATAATTTCCTATATTATTTTATGATTCCAGTGCCCAAGGACCATTGACAATTCGGTTACTTATGGACATAAACGAAACATGCCTTCGCTCTCAAGGATTCTTTGATTTATGGAAAAGACAGAAGAAGTTTGAAAATGAGACTGCATTGGCATCTCTTGGGTCCAGATTGGCAGAGTTAGACGCCTTACCAGATGACCGCCAAAGATGGATAGAGTTGTGCCGAGGGGTACTCGCAGGTATGACAGCTCTAATAACATTGTAAAAAGCATAATGAAAACTGTAAATTCTAATCACATAGAAAAAACTGGTATGTTAGTTATTCTTTTAAGTCATTTTACTCTAATCTGAAATTTAATCTTCAGCTGGGATAAAACTTTTCTATCCAGCAGTATCTAATAGAGTAAATATACTGTGGGACAAAAAAAAATTGTATTATTTTTTTATAGGCAACATGTTTGACTGGGGTGCGCAGGCTGTAACAGCTATACTAAATTGTGGATTACATGAAGCCCTAGAAAAAATTCAACAAAGGCCTTGGTTGTATGATGGCTTAGATAAATGGATTGATAAGTTGCAGGTAAAGAAAATTTCTTTTTAAACTTTTATTAAAAGAGGTAACTATAATAATAGTGTAAAAGTTTAAAGTCAATAACAGGTTATGTAATGTAAAGTATTTGTTTTCCAGAAAACTGTACACCATTGTGCTGCTGTGTTTGTAGACAACAGTGGAGTTGACATAGTCCTTGGCATTCTACCATTTGCGAGAGCATTGCTTCTTAGAGGCACAGCAGTGATACTCTGTGCCAATGAATGGCCAGCTCTCAATGATGTTACAAATGTAGAGTTGGAAGACATTCTGCAACATGCTTCCCACATCTGCCCAGTCATAGCCGCAGCCCTCTCAACTGGAGATTTAGTTGTAAGATCAAGTGGACAAAGAGGTCCATGCCTCGATCTCAAAACTGTTAGTGTAGGTAAGAATTCACCATTGTGTTGTATGGTAGACAGTTTATTACTATTATTTACAATGTTATCTTATCTAATCAAAAATATCTATTTCAGGTCTTAGCACAGAAATGAAAGTGCGTGGAGTGGACTTAATTATATTAGAAGGAATGGGAAGAGCTCTACATACAAATTTAAATGCCCGTCTTGCTGTAGATTCACTTAAGTTAGCAGTAGTTAAAAATGCATGGTTGGCTCAGAGACTTGGAGGACCCTTGTTTTCTGTCATATTTATTTACGAGGATAAACCAGCCTCTAAATAACATTACCAATGATTTATTTCACTTCCTGCAATTGTCTGACTGTACCAGTATTCAATTATTAGAATGTATAGTATAAGCCATCTATCTTTTGATGATACTTTTAAGCCATAATGTGCATTCATATTTTAGAATGCTCACTCAAACCCTGTGTTGATGTTCTTATAGTCATTTACGAAATATATTGAGTGTTAAATGTAAATTGCATTTCTTTTAAAATCTTAGCTAGAGAATAAAACCAGATGTTACATTAGATAAGTACTTATTAAATATCAAATCAAAAGCCAAATAAGGTGTCTATTGTTTATTTGCGTAAAATGACCCATTTCATAAATTATCTATACACTAAGGGAAGGGTCACGACTTTTCAACAATTCATAATAGATGAACACAAGAAAAGTTCATTTTTCAGGTTTCCTGGGAGTTCACTGTACAATAGTTCAATAAATGTACACATTGTATAAAAAAACATCACCTAAATGCTAAGAAATAATATCTCATGAACAAACACTTCTGTCTACTACAATCAGGACACAACTTTCTACATACATGCCATTTATGAAATGGACTGAACAACATATTTCATGAAGTTGACAATAAATTACATAATAAGTAACTTCATCTTACTTTTAAGTTATGCTTTTGCTACGATTTGTTTAGTTTCTGTTTAGCCACGAGATAACTTTAAACAGCAGATAAGCTATCCCAATAGCATAAGCAATCTTTTCTTTCTGTTGCCGTTGCAACTGGTCTGCCTCAATAGACATGACGCGGCGATTCAGCTTCACAATCTGGCGTCGTAAATGCATTAATTCTTCAGAAGTGGAGAGACCTTCGCCATTGCCCATTGGAGGGGTTGGATCTCTGGAAAGATCATACTGCTACTTTATTTGGAGTACCTCACTTGCCCAATAACTCTTTTTTTTAAATCTTTGTAACTTGTACCTACTTCATATGTTTGTAAAAATTTTGAGCAAATAAACATTATTATATTGTTATTTATGCTGATGCTTATCTAGTCGGCTGGGAAATCAGTTCAATGAAATTTTGGTTTAGGGAAAATAGAAGTCAATTACCTTATTTATTACAAGAATGCAAGACTGATAACACTAACTGGAGCCATCCTAAGGTTAACTTTTGTATAATTTGTAGTATTTGTATGCATCACAATAAAATCAGCTTTTTATAGGATCCTTGTAGTTCACAAGTCACATGTTGTATAAGAATACAATGCATTTGATAGGTAATACACCTCTATATTAAATGTTAATGCTGTACTTTCCTCACATAAATGGAATAAGTGTATAAGAATGATGGCGATAGTTTTTTTAGATACCTTAATACCAAGCGTGATTCAGTCATGGTCGATTCGTTGAAGTTGTCAGGTCTTGGAGTGATGGAGCGCGCTCCATCGCCCTGCGATCTGTACACGCGAGCGTTTCTCGGTGGGGACGCTGCAGCGCCTGCCGCCGGGAAATCATCCGCCGATGGAAAGTAGTGCTGATCTAGCGTGATGACGCGAGGCGGTGTGCTCACGCGAATCATGCCAGGGTCCGTCGGGAGGACTGCATTGTCAAGTTGGATTTCTCTCGGTGTAGCTTTTGTACCTTTTGAAATTAACAGAATAGTACATTTTTCTATAATTCAAACTTCAGTGATTTTTATTTATTTCAAGTGTTAGATTAGGTTAAATACCTATTTGTTTATTAGTTTTACTTATACTTTCAGAGAACTTTTAACAATTTAGCAAAGTGTGGGAGTTTTAGTTTTCAAATGACAGTTATTTATTAACTGTTATTTGGATATTTAATGCAGACTTACCAATAGTCACAACAGTGTGCAAAAAAGGTAAAACATTTTGATGAACTGTTAAAATATAAATTGTTTACAGATATTCAGAAGCAAAAGGAAAAGATTAAGGATGCCCTATGACACGCCTTTTGCCGATATGATACCGATACTCTTATAAATATATAGGCGATACTGCAGTGCAAGTACCATTCTTTATCGATCATCAAATTCGATAAAATGCTATAGAATTGATCATAGCGAGTACTGATAAAATGGCGTTTTATCAAATTTGACGATCTCAACTTAAAATTTGATAATCGATAAAGAACAATACTTGCACTGCAGGTACCGATACTCTTAGTGAATTTAAATTAAGGTAAACTAAAAATATGTTTTCGACGCTGAAGTGGTGTCCAATTTATTTGGATGGTGCCACAAATTTGATGTTATAATTTTTAGCATTGATAAATTGGGACATGTTTTCTTTACAATACATGCATATTACTTTGGAGATATCATATGTCGAAATTTCAAAATGATTCCATATAGGTAGCACTTTTGTGTTTGGAATTTGCTATGATTTTGCTATTTATGTTACTCAACCAACTAGTTATAAACGATACACACACAAATTAATTAGCTACAATATGTAATTTTGTGTTTCTTTTGGCATAGAAAACATACTACGCGCGACAGCAGTCAAAAGCCAACAAATAAGCGTCTAGCGAAATGGAATATGCAAGGCCAAAGCCGGCGAGACAAGATACTGACTAAAGTGGTTGCTTTTATAAAACACTGTTTTAAACTATCACAGTTGTTCACTAAAATTATATGATTATTTACGGGATATTTACCATGCTAAGGTTGTGGAATGAGCTCCCGATATTTTGGTTGCTTTTATGCTTGTAAATGACCAAAGCTTTTACTTTACTTTTCTCAAGCGCAAATTTTTAAAATTATCTATGTATCGGCAATATAAATTAATATCGCCGATGCCGATATATATTGGCAAACCCAAAGTATCGCCAATATTGGTATAGGATGCATCCCTAGAAAAGATCTACATTGTAACAAGTAAAAAAATTCAAGCAATTTTTTCTTTCTCAGGCTATTTCATAACTTAAAATAAATGTGTCAAAGTCCCCCAGTGGTGGACAACGGGAATGATAGCACATCAGCTAATGTTGCTCAGTTATCATCAATTCAAATGAATAAAAAATTTCACACTACATTTACTTGAGTTAGTGATAAGAGCATGATGCTTGCCTGATGGTATGCTTCATCATGTTTCCCTATAAAAGTTCAGTGCCACCCAGAGTGTTGAACTTTAACAGTTTATAATCCTGAACGGCAATGCACTCGCTCTTCACTCTTGAGGTATAGGTCAGACATATTTTTTTTTTTAAATTTATGCCTTAATTGGCATACAAGCAGACGGGATGCCTGATAGTAAGCAGTCGCCGTCGCCTATGGATACTTGTAACACCAGAGGCATCACAAATATGTTGCCAATCCTTTAGGACTCGATTAACTCGCCTTTGAAGAACTCCATGTTGTAGCTTCTCGGAAACACCGTAGAAGGTAGCTCATTCCAAATTTTGCAGGTATGAGGCAAGAAGGATCGTGTGGATCGCAGTGTGCGATTTCCACTGATCTATGATGTATGGATGATGTGCCTTCAGGTATCTTCAATTATATTTTGTTTGTCACCAACTGCTTTTCATATGTGATTTTGTTTACTAAATCGTAACCCTCCCTATTTGTATATATCAAATTCTTTTTTGTTGCGCTAAGTCTAAGTTCTTCTCTACACAAGTATTTAAAAAAAGAGTTCACTATCTCTGGGTAACTAGGATTATGTACTGGTCACAACGCAGACAGTCTCGAGCAAAAGCTACTAGTGTTATATAATTGTAACTAATGGTAAGATTTGCAAAATTTCAAATTGGACTACCTTAGAAGCAATTTTTGTTAAACCTGTTAAAAAGTTAGACATGACCACATAAATAAAACATATTACGTTGAATTGAAAGTACTGCTTTTTGTCTCTTCAGATGGCAAATTATCTATAGCAAAAGCTTTGAAACCCTACTTGTATCACATAAAATAAGAATCATCATATAGCTAAAATACCTTCAATCTTCAATTATTAACCATATCAATATATTTTTCAGTGAAGTCCTACTTACCAACATGTTGGTCTTGTCCGACAACCAGTATCCTTTCAGGAACTTTCATGTCGAATTTTTCGTTGGCATAGTCCCAGCCACCTGACATTCCGTTAGGTGTGTTCTCATCGTCCATTATGTCACCAGTAGCCTGCAGAATACAAGTCTATGAGAAGAACAATCCTTGGATGCCTAACAGTGTTAATCTTCAGACTGAAGAATGGAAGTTTTGGGACTTCTTGATAGTTTATTGAAAACTCACTTGGTTACATAGATACACAAAGATAACACATTACCTTGATTCTCTGAGGTACAGTCATTTTGTGGCTGATAAGGCGGCTATACGCCTCTTCGGGAGCATACTGCATCTCTCTTTTTTGTTTTCTTTAACTGAAATCAGTCAGATCGTTGGACAAACAAAAGGAAAATAACTAATTTGGGTGATGTGGGTAGAGATAAATTTTATTGAAAAACATTGTGTATAATGCAGCAATGACTGCTAGATTAGAATAATGATCATACTAGTCAATAAATACGTTATCAATGCACTTTTTGCCCACTTATTCCATTTGGTTAGAGTTAATTATTATATATAAATTAAAATGCAGTCGTGTTTGACAGCACACAAATCAATTAGTTTGTCTGTCAATGTCAAGTCATGAAGTTTTTTTAAACTACAGCATAGACTATGACCATAAAGAAAAAATTTAGAATGATGTGTTCCATACATTCCCAGATTCCCACCAATGGTGCACCAATGAAATCAAAAGATTTTCGACAGAATAGTCAGAATATCTAAAATGTCAAAATGTGCCGTGGTCATCTGTCATTGGCGGTTTCTCTTTTGTGTTGTCTTAGCAAGACGAGTAGTGTTAATTATTAAAATTACAAATTTATGTAGTACCTACTCTTATTCGATTAAAAATTTACTAAAAACTATGACCAAAAACGTGTTTTGCATATGTGGTTCTTGTAAATAGTTAGCTTAATTTGTATTGATATAACATTATCACAAAATGAAGACCACCGGTATTAGGAATACTTTAGTTGTTTTAGCCTGTCTAGGGGCTACTCTAGCTTCCAGCGAGGAGCCACCAAAACGGGAGGAGAAGAAATCAAAGTCTGTGACGAGTTTCGTGAGTGCCAAGTGGGAGACGACTCCTATAGTTTTGGAATTGGCTGAATATCTTGCTGGCGAAAGTGCAGACCTATTCTGGTCTTTTGTTGATGGGATAAATTCTTTAAAAACCAGCTTAGATAATTTAGGTAAGTTTATATTACTCTTCCATGGTGATAAGCTAAACTGAGCTAATTTCTGTTTCATCGTTGTAATATTCAGTAAATTGGTTTCAGAGACTGATAAACATGTGTATGATGCGTGTATCGGCGTTGCGAGTACTCTGCTTGCCCCGGCACAGCTGCGCATGGCTAAGCTGGCCCTGTCCATGCGTACCATGTCTCCCACGGTCCGCATGTTTGACCAGATTGCCACACAAAACAATGCTAAGGATGTACAATGTGAGGTGTTTGTTGCAATCGCTTCCAGGAAAGTCTGTGCTAATGATGCTCTAAAGGATCTTCTTAAAACATGGGACAAGTTGGACATTGTAAGTTTTAAATAAACAATTACATCCATATGCACTAAAATTTAATTAGTTTATACTACGAGGTGCACAGCACACACTGAAGAAAAAGAGAAATAACATAAACGTTTCTGAATAAATCTGTAAGATATTGATGCAAAGTTATTCTGGTATCATACTTTTTCATATCAGTAATAGCGTTAACCGAAAGGTTCTAGAATGGAGACCACGGACCGGTAAGCGCAGCATAGGATGTCCACCCACAAGATGGACAGATAACCTAAAAGATACGGCAGGAAAACACTGGATGCAGGCCACTTCTAACCGGCCCTTTTGGAGATCGATGGGGTAGGCCTATGTCCAGCAGTGGACTTCCTATGGCTGAAATGATGATGATAAATAGCGTTAACATAGAATCTAATACAAAAAAAGGAAACCTCGATTAGAAATTAGAATTTTTAAATATGAAGTTCTAAAAAAATCTGGTAAATTGAGACTGTCCTTCATAAATACTTAAAGTCATATGAACCAAATTGGCTTTGAAAAAATACTGACAAGATTATTTGGGCTTATGTTAACATAAATTGTGAAGTAGTTCAGTGAGTTTGTAAGACAGATAAACCTGTTAGGAAGAGGCTATTTTCATCATTAATAAATAAATAAATATCTGGGACATTTTTGCACACACGGTCATCTGACCCCAAACTAAGCAAAGCTTGTAATATGGCTGCCAGAAACTGATATACGTACATATATCTTTTTAAATACATACTTAAATAGATATTAACACCCAGACATAGAACAAACACAAATGTTCATCACACAAAATGTTTGTCCTAGATGGGAATCGAACCCACGCCCCCAAGCACAGAAGGTAGGTTCACTACCAACTGAGCCACCAGGTCAGTCATTGTTTGAATCAAGCGTTACTTTGCGGAAGTACATTTTCAAAACTGTTCCTTTAACGTCGAATTACGTAGAATAAGTACATTTTCAAAACTGTTCCTTTAACGTCGAATTACGTAGAATAAGGAATTTGGGTTTTTTGCACATAAATGTGCATTGACCCTGTGCGAGTAGTCAAATGTCTTTGGAATTACTTGCACTAAAATAATAAATGTGATAGTAACTGTATCAATCTGTCTGTTTGTTACTTTTTCACCACTGATCAGCTAATCCAGTCTTGTTCTTGTATGAACGCAGTATACTCTTAAACTGGTAAAATGTAGAGAAAACTGGATAATCGCACAGATAAGGTATCAGAATGCAGTTATTTATA
Organism: Agriopis marginaria; assembly: GCA_932305915.1. Lineage (NCBI taxonomy): Eukaryota > Metazoa > Arthropoda > Insecta > Lepidoptera > Geometridae > Agriopis > Agriopis marginaria. The sequence goes on from OW029918.1 coordinate 12,042,722, forward strand.
TTGTAATTTGGTTTTTATTTTCAGGAAGAGCATCTCCTTGGGACATACCTGTTGGATCACTCGTACCCAAGCAGTGATAACAGGAGTTTATCAGCTATTCTGTATGGTGAACTGGGCTCAAAAGATTTTGCTGCCAAACACAAAATATTGGCCGCATATGCTGATAGAGGTGCCATAAACTATGTTGTGAGGTGGAATGTAAAGGTGTGTATGTCAACTGAACTGAACCATCAATGTAATTATGAACATACTTGCAACCTTAGATCTCTTAATACTAATATGTCCAGTGAATGAGCTGACCGAGGTGAAACCTAAGATTTCACTAAAGATTTACCAATCACATCATTCACAAAACAAAATTACAAGATTCAAGTTCTAAATATGGATTTTCAGTTTTTGATGTAAAGCAAAAACTTTCTGTATTACGAGTTATTACTTACAAATAGCCACAAAAAATTGATTATGAATAATAGACCACTAATGCTTAGATTGGTTGCAAAAAGACTATCCAAGAATTTAAAAGCAATCAGTAAACCAACAAAGCTAAGTATAATAGGTGCTTACCCAGATTATAGCGCTGGTTCTAACCCTGCAGTATGCAGTTTTTTATCTATACTAATATTATAAAGAGGAAAGATTTGATTGTTTGTTTGTTTGCATTGAATAGGCTCCGAAACTACTGAACCGATTTAAAAATTCTTTCACTGACGGGAAACTACACTATCCCCGGGTGACAGGCTATAATCTATACCCCTGCGAAGCTGGGGCAGAACGCTAGTTGTTTATATAATTTATGTATTGTTTATAATATTATAATGTAGACCTATTCATCAAGTACATAAAAAACGTCAGAATGCGCTAGAACTTGTTTGAGGATTTATAAAGAGAATTCTGAATTCCTGACTACTTTTTTCAAGATAACAACAGAGTAAATCTTACAGCACAATTCTATAAAATAAGTAAATTAAAAATATTCCTAGGGTTCCACAATATCATTAGGCATGATGTGCACAAATGCAAGTCTACTATGCCTATATAAAAAATTATATTCTTCTGAAATCTGTATTGTCGCAAATTACGTAGCTTATCAATTTACTGCTAAAATCTTAAATAGGTAAGTTCGTTTAATCACTAATTATACTTTTACAACCTCCTTGATTAATTTGATAATACCAGTAGTACCGCGTAGTATTACACTAATCCGAAATATTTCCAAAATACTTTGCAATAATTTTAATTACCAGTGTCCATCATACATCTATACTTATATTAATAAGAGGAAAGATTTGATTGTTTGTTTGCATTGAATAGGCTCGCAAACTACTGAACCGATTTGAAAAATTCTTTCACTGTTGGGAAACTACACTATACCCGGGTGACATAGGCTATATATCTATACCAATGCGAAGCCAGGGCGGACCGCTAGTTTGTAATAAAATTAGACAGTTTGATTTTATAATACACTAGCGACCCGCCCGCCCGGCTTCGCACGGGTATAATTTAGGTGCGAAGCCGGGGCGGGTCGCTAGTTATTCATATAAACCTTCCGTGAAAATGTATCTAACTGATGGTGAAAACCGCATCAAAATCCGTTGCGTGGTTTAGGAGGAGTTAGCGGCCATACAGACATACAGACAGGCAGACAGACGCGGAAAGCGACTTTAAATTATACTACATACTTACTTTTATTTTTACTTTTGTGATGCCTCTGGTGTTACAAGTATCCATAGGCGACGGTGACTGCTTTCCATCAGGCAGCCCGTCTGCTTGTTTGCCACCTATGGCAAAATTAAAATATACTATGTATAGATATAAAACTAAGAAATGTATAATCTGCCTTTTTAAAATTTAATAATAGATTTGAGCTTGACCTGGACCTTATCTGATGTTAAACGATGATGCGATATACAATGTAGCAGGCATGCCTAGAAAAAAATCGATTCACTCACAATTTAACTAACAGATTCTAACTATCGATGAATACCCATTCAGACAGCGCGTGTCACAGTCTAGCAATTTGCACAATAAAACTAGAATCGAAGCGCATCGTACGGGTTTTCGAAATATCAACCATAAAATGATGTCGCCGCCTTGGCTCGCCCTGGCCGTCTGATAGAGAAATGGGCAGGAAGGAATTAGATCACGCAGATCCGACGCACACTCTTTTAAATGGATTCCATTAAAAAAAAACTGATAGACTAGCAACTTTGAGCTGATTTTCAAGACTAAGAACCTTGTCTGTACTAGAGATTTGCTGATGATTTTTTGGCACGTTTTTCAATGGACTCCAATTTGCCTGTAGCCATTATACCTCAGATATTAACATAAATTAAAATATTAAAGAATTCCAATTCCAAGCCATTTCTCATAGCATTCCACCTTGCTTCTAAATGAATAATTACTTTTTCAATAGTTAACTGCGTTATAAAACGTTACAAGTAATTCTAACTCTCTTATCAGTAACCTCAAATACGTTATTGCTCCTAATACAATCATAGTGAAAGGTTTTTAAAACATGAACATAATAATCACAGTCTAAAATATTTTCATTATAGCCACGTGGTAAACCGAAGGTGCGACTGTCAGGCTATGGAGTCGAATTGCAACTGAAAAGTACGGAATATAAGAGTCAGGATGACTCCACGCCTAAAGAATCAGAAGGTGGCGAAGCACCTACCGTGTCTGAGGAGGAGGATGAGAATGATCCTCAGAATCAAATTGATGGATTTAACTTCGGAAAACTTAAGTATGTATCAAATACAACGGTTTATAATTCAGGTATTGTATAAAATACCTCGGTATTCTATACAATACGGGGAATGTATAAAATAATTTATTATTCTACACTTTACTTAGGAATTCTACACATAGACCGTAGTCCAGGTATTGTATAGAATACCTAACATAGATTTGGCAAAGTATTAAATGAAAGACAAAATAATCAAATCAATAATTTATTTTTAATGTTTATTATTTCTGACATGTCTTTCCAAACAACACAAACATTTAAAATTTTTAATCATATTTTACTTGAACGTTTTAATTTTTTTTGACATTTAAAATTTAACAAATATCAAATATAGTAATTAGTAGTAGAAAGTCACATTGCTTAGTGCACCTACATTTTGCAAAGCCCTTGCCAGTGCCTGTCGATTGTAAATTTGCATTGGAATGGAGAGAAATGCTACTCTATTTTATACATTGCCAACTGCTTTTATACATTTTGCACATTCTGCATTGTATAGAATATCTAGGTCGAGAATAAAATTGAGTTTATTTTATACATTATTGCCTGCACGTTTTAGGCATTGCATAGAATACCGTATTATATACATTACACATAGATGCCGCGAATAGTAAGGATAAATCTACCTTTTTTATTTACATTATTATCATATCTCTGAGCCAATAAATGTTGAATTAAAAACTAGTTAAATTAAACACAGAAATATAGAAAAATTCTTCCTTCAATCTGCTCTAATCTCTAGAAATTTGAATGGCAATTATATTGTAGTCCTAAGTAGTATACAGCAAAATTTATTTAGGTCTGATGTTGAACATATAGTTTAAAATTTCAGCAAAGCATAGTCTTTAAAGAAAAACAGATTATAGTACAAAGTTAAACAATTTAATCTCAGGAACCTGTTCCCTGCCTTGCGCACGCCGCTCGAGCGGTTCCGTCGCCACCTATCCGAGTCCTCGGAAGAGCTGGCGCCGCTCAAAGTGTGGCAGATGCAAGCTCTCAGTATGCAAGCTGCGGCCGCCGTGGTTGATGCACATGACTCCGGCGGCGATGAAGCGCTTAAAGTACTCACTTCTATAGCGCAAAACTTCCCCATGCAGGTGAGATACCAAAAACAAATGCAAACTTTTGTCCGTCTGCTTAAAAAAACCGAGTGAAAGAGAGAAGAATAGTTAGAAGAAAATTACAGAAAGTAAAGATCATGAATTAAAATCATCATAGTTATTTGCACGGTTTTAATAATAGATCTTTACACACTATGCTGAATTTCTCTCACTGACACTTCTTTTCTGTCATTGACAGCTGCATCAATTTTGATAAAATATGACAAAAATGAGTGCATGATCAAAAAGTAGCATCATCAGAAATGTTAATTTTTAAAATCAGTAACGTAAAAAATAAAGTCAGTAACAGCAGTTAGTAGACATTGCTTTATATATTTATTCTTTATTTATATTATTATAAATAAAGAATAATATTCTAGTCACATTACATACTGTTTAGAAACACATCCACAAATTGCGGACCTACAAAACCCATTCCACCGTCTCTGACACATTTCAGACGAAATCGCTCATCCACGTGAACGTTCCACGTTCGTTCCGCGATGAAGTCCTGTTCAACCAAGACATTTGGGCGTCGTCGCTCGGGCTGCGGCCAGCAGAGTCCCTACTACTGGTGTCGGGAGCCCAGTACGATGCTGAGGAACTGGACGTGATGGCGCTGCTGGCTGCCTTGAGGGAGGATATCGGACCGATGAACACTTTGCATGGCCTTGGTGAGTACTTCAGTAGATTTTTTAAAGATAATGAAGGTGGGCATTGCTCACTTTGCAACACCACATTCTATGCTCTTGTAAAGCCGTAAAGCCTCCACCGTTTTACTGGGGCATGAATTTGACTTGATTGTGACTTACTTTGCTCGACTCTGACTGAGACTATGACTTGTTTGACGCTTTTAATACTACGTAAACTTGTTTAATATTACGAGTAAAGGACTTAATATCCACGGTTATGAAAATTTTAACAAAAAAAAAACACATTTTGTTCATACAATTATTACGTCGCCTGAACTAACATCAACAGAGTTAGCTGTACTTCTGTTTAAATCTCGCAATAAAACGTGAGAGTATAACAGGTTGTATATCATATTCCGTGGCACTTGGTTAGTGTTACTGGCGGCCCTAGTGAGGTCCCATGCTGTTATTGAAACGCGCTTTTATTTAACTTGCGATGTTTGTTGTTTGTTTAGGTCAAATCTTGCAAGCTGATTTAGAACCAGTTCTTCTAGCCGATTTGTCTGAAATTTTGCGTACACCTTTTGTTCTGGTGACAATACAATATGCAATACCCATTATTTTCAAAATGGCCGCCGCCTCAAGATGGTAAATGGTGTATATTTTTTTGTCAACTCTTTAATATGGGTATCAAATGAAAGAGCTTGAAGAATAGGAAACGATAAAGTTACATCACTCTAAATTCAATATGGCCGCCGCTAGTGGCCATATTGAACAAATGGTGGTTTACATTTTCTTTGCTAAGGCTAAAAGCTTTATTTTACAGTTAACTTATTTTTCGCATATTGAACCTTTTTCGCCCTTTCTTCCTGAAGGTCTATCAAAAAAGCTAATAAACAAAATGCTCTCCCTCGAACTTGGAGAAGCTTATACATGGGAGGAGTATGGACTGGATATCCGCGATACAGCCATCACGTGGCTCAACGACCTGGAGGTTGATGACCGCTACCGACGGTGGCCAGCATCATACATGGAACTGCTTCGTCCAACATACCCTGGCATGCTGAGGAATTTGAGGAGGAACATCTATAACTATGTAAGTAAAAAACATGCTATAGACACCCTCTTTATGACGTAAAGGTGATGTTGGTCACTGCCTGCGAAAGTATCAACGTGCTATTCAATTCAACTGTATTATCGATTTTCATATTATTAAAGATTTGGTGAAAGCCTCAAAGACAGATGAAAAAAAGCAACATAAGAGGCAATGACCCTTACATCCCATCTATTCGAAAAGGACGAAGTGCACCCGAAGTGGTGGTGTCTTCTATAAGAAACTTTTAGCTGACAGTAATGAGTTTTTAATCCTCTTTATAAGTGTGCCGCAATTATCTTTGCGGCGCACTTTTTGAATTTTGAACATTTTAGTGTTCAGCGCCAAAGAAATCGAACGCAAATATTGTTTGAATAGACTGGTTGGTAGGACGGCCCATAGTCGCGCCGCCAGCTGAATAAAAAAAAAAGAAATCAAATTTAAAACGCGCGAACTACAGCCCGCGTTTTCGTAAATTTTCACGGATTGTTAGAAATTTATGGTTTTGTGTAACAATAAATTTTCATAATTGCGAAAATGTCTCAAATGTAAATATAAGTTTTTAGTTGTTTTGTTATTAGATACTATTTATTTTCAATTTAGTTGTTACTCTATGTTAATAATAACATTACAATAAAATATGAGGCGCCTTTTATTTTCTCATAGTGATGAAAAGTAGAGTTATCACTCGGGCGCAAAATATTTTTTGGCTCGGGCGACGTACTTTGAATCCCTCGCTACGTTCGGGATACTACTAAAGAATACCTCACTTCGCGCTCTGGATTCAAAAAAGCGCCCTCGCCGTAAAAATATTATTTTGCTCCTTTATGTTACAATCTACTATTTCCTTTCATGAAGCGTCAATCGCAATAGAACAGTTATTGTTTTTTAACGAAATTCTTTGTGCATGTATGCACAATTAAAAAACAATGCATGCTTGAATGTATGCTTTGTAATGTTCTTGATTACTAGCTGCGCCCTGCGGTTTCCCCGTGTGGATTACTCCTTACATCATCAGCTATCTGCCAGTGAAAATCCTGTGAATACCGGTCCAGCCGATTTTGAGTTTATAATATAACATACATACATACACACATAGTCTTTTATATTTAGATCACACTAAAGCGAGTAAACATCTGCAGGTGATAATAGCAGACCCAACATCGACTGCGTCCGGGCCGCCTCTACGGCTCGGCGAGACGCTGCTCAAGCATGCGACGCCCGTGCGGGTGGGGCTGGTTCTCGCGCCTACGACCGGCGACAAGGCGCTGGAAGCAGCCGTCAGGTCGGCGTTTAACTACGTAGCTCAAGAGAAGAATTCCAATAAAGAGGCGTATTACTTCCTCACTCAGGTGAGTTTTATGTTGTTTCTCGTATGTAATAAACCATTTCTTGTTTACCATTTCTATGTAAAAACTGGATCACATAAATATATCTGTTTTGACACCTATTATGTACCTTTGAAAATGAAAAGAGACACAGTTTTAGTCCTGTCAGGTTGATTTAGTTTACTTACTTACCTTACGTACTTAGTGGTAAGACAGAATCGACGCCATTGAATGGTTGGCTAAGTGACGTCATTCTAAATCCAATATGTCGGACTCCAAAAGATGGCGGTCCAGTTATTTTTGTGCACCCCAATGATGTCACACTAAATTCAATATGCGGACGCCTAAAAGCTTGTATATTTTTATTTAATTAGTCCTAGTTTCCGACCATCTCATCTGATTGGAAGTGATGATGTGGTAGAGGAGCATCCTTTATTAGTGACACATTGCTGAAGAATCCTGGATACTTTTATGGAAAAAGATGCTGGCTTTTAACATGAAATCATGAAACTAAAAGTATTATTACTATTTGTTGTTATTACTATTGTTTTTGTTACAGCTTTTAAACCCAACTAAAGACGAAGAAGCGTTATCAGTTGAGCTCGTCAAGAAACAACTGAAGAAATACGTGAGCTCCAATGCTAACGTAGACGACATAGTGGACCAGGATTCGGAGTACAATTTCGGCGGACACCTCGCAGCGGAGTTTGTGGTGAAAACAGGGAATGATAAATTCCCTCAGGTAAGCTTTAACGTGGCAAATAGTACTACATACTGCTTAAAAAACAAATGAATATAGTCGTGGGAAGTGGCTCGTGTATATTTGACTAGCCGTTACCCGCGACTTCGTACGCGTAGACTTTCAACACCCTTTTAGATCGGACGCTTAGACCCTTTAATTCGGCCCTTTTGCAAAATATTTTTAGTGGACTTCTACACCCCATAAGGAATCTACTTGTCAAATTGCAGCTTCGTTATTACAAATCTTTCGACACAAAATGAAACCCCTGTTTTTCCTCCTTAATCCGCCCTTTTTGGAATTTTTTTACCGCAGTATTTATTTTTACCATGAACATTAATATTAAGCTTTTAAATAAACAAACATAGGGTCGCCCCCCTTTTAATTAGAGTAGTTAGTAGAAACGACGAGGGGGGGTCGTTTCTAAGCGGACCTCTACACCCCGAAAGTAATCTAATTGCCAAATTTCAGCTTCGTAATTACAAAACTTTAAACAAAAAATTAAGACCCCCATTTCCCCGCCTTAGTCCGTCTTTTTCGGAAAAACAATTATACAGTATTTATTTATTTTAATCTATTATCTATCATCAAAAACAAAGGACTTTCATACAAACTTTCAACCTCTATTTGCCCCCCTTAATTCGGCCCTTTTGCAAAATCCGTTCTTAGCGGACCTCTAAACCCAGTAAGGAATCTACCTGCCAAATTTCAACCTTGTGGGTCAAGTGGTTTTCGAGATAGATGAATTTCGCTTTTATATATATAGATTGTAAGAAGCTGGTCTAAAATAGAAAAAATATGGAAGGAATTGGAAGATTTCTGCTAGCAGTGAGATGATATAAATTAAACATACGCGCACATTATACAGAGCCGAAGCGGGCCAGGTCGCATCGCTATAATACCTTTCATAGATTGTATATGTAAATCCGACCTGCTGCGCTCATTTGCACATTGCGCTGGGCATATTGTGCCCGTACATTTAACTATAAGTTAACTCATCAAAAAAGTATTTTCTAAAGTAAAAGTAGTAAGTAAAAGTATGTTTAGTTAGTTATTTTCACCAAACTCATTAAATTAACGAAACACGATAAACGATTTTGTGCAAACACATTTATAAGCTACTACTGATTAATCCGTATTTCAAACAAACACACCCTCTAACATAAACATATAAAATTATACCATCTCCGTAGCATCGAAAAGAGACAATCAATGCGAAGTATTTTCCATTCCAAGTTTCTTATTTGAAGAGATACTTGTTTATTTTCCGTTACTTTTGATAACTATTATTTAACTGATAACCACTGACTTGACATAAATTATTATATTAAACTTGACACCGATAACAATATCTTATCACTGCAGAGTTTCTCTCCGATCTGTGAAGGTCTCGCTCGTCTTTTATTGTTTCTTTAATATTATAAATCTTGGAACTGATTAAAATGGCATCTTCTTCAGAACTTCCAAGTTTGGACAAACTTATATCCAATACTTTACAAGGCAAAGAGCTTGAAGAATATAACAGGATACACTACGGGAGAGCAGATCAGCACTCAATCCAAATAAAGAGCGAAAACGCAGACTTTGCTCTCGACAATAAATTTGAAGTGGTGGCGTATAATTTTCCAGCGAAAAACGAAGAAACAAGGAAACCCCGCATCGTTCGAGTGGGAGTGATTCAACATTCCATTGCAATTCCTACTGATGAGCCGATTTCTAAACAACGGCAGGCGATATTTGAGAAGACTAAAAACATTATAGAGTGCGCAGCAGCTGAAGGAGTCAACATTTTATGTTTACAAGAAGCCTGGAGCATGCCCTTCGCATTTTGCACCAGAGAAAAGCATCCGTGGTGCGAATTTGCTGAATCAGTGCTCAACGGTCCTAGCACAGTCTTTCTTCGTGAATTTGCGACGAAGTATAGAATGGTAATAGTATCCCCAATTCTGGAAAGAGATGAAGTTCACGGTGACACTATTTGGAATACTGCTGTGGTCATAAACGAGTCTGGTAAAGTTATCGGGAAACATAGAAAGAACCACATTCCGAGAGTGGGGGACTTCAACGAATCTACTTACTATTACGAAGGGAATACAGGACACCCTGTATTTGATACGGTTTATGGAAAAGTTGCCATCAACATTTGTTACGGGCGTCATCACCCTCAAAACTGGTTGATGTTTGGGATCAACGGAGCTGAGATAGTGTTTAACCCTTCAGCTACTGTGGCCGGGCTGAGCGAGCATCTATGGGGTATCGAAGCCAGAAATGCAGCGATAGCTAACAGCTACTTCACTTGTGCGATCAACAGAGTGGGAACCGAGTCGTTCCCTAACGAGTTCACTTCTGGAGATGGAAAACCGGCACACAAAGAATTTGGCCACTTTTATGGTTCTAGCTATGTGACTGCTCCAGATGGCGCGAGGACACCTGGTCTGTCTAGGGTAAAAGATGGTTTGCTGATTGCACAAATGGATCTAAACCTGTGTCGCCAGATTAAAGATAAATGGGGCTTCCCTATGACTCAACGACTCGATCTGTATGCTGATAGTCTGAGTAAAGCTGTGAAGCATGATTATGAACCTCAGATTATACGCAATATCAAGTGATGTTTTTATTTTACGTTAAAATGTTTTATCTGTATTTAAATAAAATGTAACCATATATTTACTCTTTATTATTAAAATTTGGGTTTCATTTTACATGCAAAAAAATCATTTCCTTTTCCTTATATCCCTACCTAGAAAATATTGGGAATTGCAACCATTTGTAACATAGATATTATGATCATTCGATTTCCAGTCTAAATTGTAGAGGTATTTAGTTATTTATATACCACACACATGTACACATGTGCACACTGGGCGTTTCACACGATCTTTCTTGCCTCACACCTGCAAAATGTGGAATGAGCTACCTTTCACGGTGTTTCCGAGAAACTGCAACATGGGGTTCTTCAAAAGGCGAGTTAATAGAGTCCTTAAGGGTCGGCAACGTATTTGTGATGCCTCTGGTGTAACAAGTATCCATAGGGACGGTGACTGCTTCACAGCAGGCGGCAGTCTGCTTGTTTGCCACCAATGGAATAAAAATAAGTAAAAAAATTACATTATCCATTTTTAAATTTTCGCAACAAATGCGTAGAACCCTAACTCGGCGCATGTGATGCGACTTTCAAAATTGATTTTCGAGTTGCGCTTTAACTGAGACCTCTTTATGTGAAACATCTATTGGCGCTCTTTGGTAGTAAAACTGACTTGTATGCCGTGACGGCAAATTATATGACGCTCTCTTATGCCGTCATGTTTCACATCTGCCAGGCGTCCCATAATGGGCAACTTTTGATGTGCAACAACTATTGGCGTGCCTTGGCAGTAAAACCGACTCGTATAGCATGAGGGCAAACGACAACGCTCTCATTTGCTGTCATAATTCACATCTGCCGGGCGTTCCGTGAACGCCTACTTTTTAACAGACTTCAAAAAGGAGGAGGTTATCAATTCGACTATGTTTTTATTTCATAAGAGTTTTTTTTTACAAATACGTAACACATGCCCGGTTCGTAGGTTCTAATAAATGGCGTCCCGCTGACGGAGGAAGGCGCGACGCCGGTAACGTCATCGGTGGAGGTGCTGGAAGAAGCCCTCGTGTCGGCGCTGTCGAGGCACACGGGCCGGCTGCAGCGCGCCGTGTTCCGCTCTGAGCTCGCCGACTTCGACGATGCACTTGACTACCTCATGAAGCAGCCACATATCATGCCGAGGTACTACTCTCTAGTCTAATATTGACAGATGTTATCGCAGAACGGTGTTGGAGACGCTGGTGACGTCACAAAGGACGCGTGTAGATAGCTCGCCGCGTATTGTTTGTAACCCCCGATGCAAACAAACAGGTGTTATAGGTTTAATGTGTGTGTCTGCTGTCTGTGGCATCGTAGCTACCGAACGGATGAACCGATTTTTTTTTTGTTTAAAGTGACTTGATCTAGGTTGTTCTTAGCTACGATTCAAGAAAATATGTTGAGCCGTTTGAAGACCATGAGCTTTCTTGTCGGGTTTTTTTAAATTTTTGAAGTGAAAAATCTTGATGTTTGGTGGGTACTTTTTGGGATAAGGAAAAAGCACTGAACTGGCATGACCATAACGCTCATGTATTTAATACAACGCTATCTCTTGTAGAATAGGTGAATCACTACTTAAGTTTTCACTTGTGATGTACAGTCCTACGACAGTTCTTTTATGATTATTGTTGTGTGTGTTTATATTATAGTTGTGTGCAGTTTTTCCAAATAATGAATCTACTTCCGTCAAAGGGGTGCCCTTCGTGCGCTCACATTCCCTTCCCGCCGGCAAGATTAGCCCCACCTGGGAAAATGTAAAAAATAATTTAGCAAAACATTTTTTTAATTGAATATTTGACTTGCGCTTGACCGCCACCTCCCCTGATTTTAAGCGATGATGCGATCTACGATGGAGCACGTTTGCCTAAAAGAAACCAATTCACTCGCGACTTGAAGACACCCTAATTGTAACTAGCGGGGCACAAATATTTGGCTATTTACATTTTTCGTTTTTTTTTTTTAGGTTGAACCGCCGTGTGCTCGGCGCAGAAGCATCTCAATACTTGGACATGACTGGAGTGCCGTCTTCTAAGGAATTATTTACTGAAGAGAATGTACACAAGCTTTTACATCTTGCAGGTGATATTTAGAACCTTATTTATCAAATAATGTGGTAACAATTTACAGGTTGATTATAACCAGCTGGTGCCAGTGCACAGACTTTTATCAGGATAGACACAGATGTAGTTGTATGAAAAGCCAGCATGCCGCATTTTTTTGTACCGACGTGACGTCAGACAAGTCAACAGACGTCGTCGTGAGCAGTTTATTATTATTTATTGGTATTGAAATTAAACACTTCACGGATTTAATCGCGTGTATTTTCATCATCAGCCAGAAGACGTCCACTGCTGAACGGATTGATGATGGTGATTGCCATCAAAGTGGCTATGCGTTACCGAAACAGTGAAATCTTCCATAAATCTTTCCATAAGTGAATATCTAATGTGACGTCACACTAATTCGTGACGTACGCCATATTTACAGACTACACACTCAAGTACAGTTGTTGATAGTTATGCCAGCTTAAAAAAGATGTGTAATAAGGTTAGTTATTTGCAGGTCGTGACGCTCTGGCCACCGCTTTACCCATCCTTAAGTACTTCAGGAAAGGAGGGGGCAAGCCTGAAAAGATATCTCAAACTATTTGGATAGCGGGCGACTTGAATGATGTGGAATCTAGAAAGCTGTTGAAAAATGCACTAATTTTTATGGTAAGTAATAATAATGTGTACTTTTGTACGAGTGCTTAAAACAAGCATCCTCGACTTAAATATCCGCCCTCGCCTTCAGCTCGGGCTGATTATCGTCTCATCTAAAATTAATTTAAAGCAGGAGTTATACACTCGGCTTTTCACTTTAATTGCGAGGAAATGGAACAGTGATATTGCAAGTAATATCGATTGGAGGCTTCACTAAAGGCTTCTATGGAGTTTTAGAAACAACATGAAAATACTTGTTTTATCTCATTACCTGTATCATGCACGAATCAGAACAGTTCAGAACCTCTTTAATTTTTTTTAAGAGTTTTAGTTTAGTTTTCTGCGTTAGACTAGTGCAAAAAAGTATTTTCTGCCCAAGAGCATAAAAATAAATTTTAGTCCGCTTACATCGGACATTAAAAAAAACTTTGCAAGCATGAAAAGCGAAAACATATTTTTACAACCAACAAAAGTATATTTTCAAAAAACAAATGAATGTGTAAAACACTGTTTTAAACTATCACGGTTGTTCACTAAAGCTATAGGATTATTTACGGGATATTTACCGTGGTAAGATTGTGGAATGAGCTCCCGATATTTCGGCGCAGTTACATGCACCATGTTCACGGGAAAACAACCTTACCACGGTAAATATCCCGTAAAAAATCCTATAACTTTAAATGAATATGTGTTGTTATGTAAACAATTGAATAGGTGTTGTTGCCTTTCGAGGGCAAAATCTGAGAAGAAAAAACTATCCCCACCTATTTCTATTTTAATTTAATTGCAGAAAGAATCGGGTGGCCTCCGCGTAGCGTTCATTCCGAACGTGGACGGTGATTCTAACTCGGACCAGTCGCTCAACAAGGTAGTACTGGCGGCACTGCATATGCTTGAACCGCACGTCGCTACGGATTATGTTGCCAGGCTGCTGGAAAGCGAAGGTTGCCATGAGAGGCAGGATTGCGAGATTTTGGTAAGTCAATGATTCAGTACCGTAATATAAACTTTTGACACAATACATCTACAGGGTTACGCAGAAATGTACTAAGCCGAAAGAAGTCCACAGTACCCATTATTATGAACAACTTTTACTACGGGACCAACCCTGAAGTCGTGAAAAAAATATAAGCTGTTCCGTACATTTTGTAGAATGTGAATGACCTTCTTCTATAGAACAGCTGATATTTTTTCGTGATTTCAGTGTTGGTCCCATAGATTGGCTCAGATGTTTAGTTGTAAAAAGATAATAGCACAGAGAGCCAGGCAGTGAAAAAGGGGCGCGCAAGGCGCCACACACCCCGCTCAATGCAAGCGGAGAAGAGAGGGTAGTAGTGACTGCCCCCTTTTACAAAATCATCCAGCCAGGTAAGGGGGTTGTATGGTTTTAATGGAGTAAAATTTTATTAATGTTGTGATCATACTTTGTGAATATGCAAAGGATACAGAAATAATAAACTCGTGTTTTATATTTCTCTGAAATCAAGGAAATTACGATTCCTTTGTGATGTGGTTGAAACCGCGGGGCCACAGTTTTTTTTTGTTTTATTTAGAACGGCTGTCAAGGATTTTTTATAAGAAATTTGTTGTAGTCAGTTACACCCATATAAACGAAACGTCAGTCATTCGAAATCAGTTAGGAACTGTGATGCGGAGTTCGACGCGTTGATCTAAATAAGAATGTTCGTGTTCAATCAAGGATTATTCATAATGCCTGGTAACAGATTTTCCTTCTCATTTCCGTTCTTTCCGTTTATTTTTCTTCTCTTTTCTGTGGGCTACTCGCTACTCATAATACGTATTCTAAAGTGTGTATAATGTACTTTTAACAGCCGGAGTTAGTCCCTGCCTTGCACAAATACGAATGGGTATTAAAAGCGACGCGAGTACTCTGCGCGCGAAGCCTAAAACTTCGCACTGGTGCGCGTGCCGTCGTGCACAACACACGCGTTGTCGGTCCGCTAGACGATACTGAACAGTTCACTGTAGAAGACTTCCAGCTGCTTGAGAGGTTCAGCAGCCAAGTCTACGGCGACAAACTATCAGAACTATTGGACGCTAAGAAGAAATCGAAACCTAATAATGAACTTCTGGAGGATGATGGTAAGTGCTACAGGCTCCTTTGTAAGTTCTGAATGAATGTGAAAATGTGACTAGCTGCTGTCTTATGTTTTCTTCAGAGTCATAGAAATGAGTGCATTTAACTTTGCCCCCATTCCAATGTCATTCTGCACATTAATTTTGTGATCCGTGGTTACCTCGAGCACTCAAGTTACATCGAACCGCGAATGCGATGGTCTTGCGCGCGACGATGGAAGGAGGCCTGATGGTATGACACTTGTGCCCTGGAGGTTGGGGCGGCCCCTTGTTTGGGACGCAACTTGTGTCGATACTTTGGCGCCGTCACATCTTCCTGAGACACAGGGTAGGGCTGGTGCGGCTGCCAATTCGGCAGAGAAGCACAAGTGACGCAAATATGCTAACCTCGGCAGTGGTTACATATTTGAGGCGTTTGGGGTCGAGACATTAGGCCCTTGGGGACCGAAAGCTCACCTCATTTTCAAAAATCTTTCAGAGCGCCTGGTTAATGCGACGCGTGACCAAAATGCTGGCGTGTTTCTGGCTCAACGCATAAGCATTGCCATTCAACTTGGTAATGCCGCCAGCATGCTGGGTACGCTGCCAACTGGTAGTGGGCTTGAGCATTTGGATTGTCTTTAGACCTTCAACGGTCTATGGGCAGTCTAATTGTATTTGTAGTTTTAGTTTTAGCTTGTATTTTGTTTAGTTAATAAAGGCCCAGTAAAAAAAAACTCAAGTTACATAAAAGATCTACAATCAAATACTAGACTAGAGTGTGTTCCAATTTCTAGTTCACTTTGACTTCAGACAATATAGTAACACCCTGTAACGATATTGCGTTCTTCCACTGTTCAGTAGAAGAAGAAGAAGAAGAAGACTACGACGTGATCAATCTATCTCCAGAGGACCGTTTGAAGATGATCTCAGTGCTGGCGGCTCGCGCTCCGCGCACGCGGACTCCGCTGCCGACGGGGCTCCGCACCGAGCACTCGCTTGTCGAGCTGCCGCCTTTGTTCGAGAACGAGGCCGCTGTTGAAGTAAGCTACTTACTTTTACTTGTCACTATCATACACAACAAACTGTATTGTTTTATCGGCATATTATTTAAATGTTAAGTCCGTAGAACATAGTGTTTGTAGCGATGTGGTCAAATATGAAGCATGCAGTCCTTAAAGATACGTATAGCAGTCTGACGTTGGATAGAACTACAGATAGGGCCTATGTTCGTGATGGTAAGGAATTAATTTTAAAAGCTGCTCCCTCGGTTTGACTATTTAGAATTTCTAGGAAAGATCCTTCACAATAGCAACACAACAAAACAAAAAAACACTGTTTTAAACTATCACAGTTGTTCACTAAAGTTATATGATTATTTGCGGGATATTTACCGTAGTAAGGTAATAATAACCCGTAATATCCCGTAAATAATCATATAACTTTAGTCAACAAAACACTACTGTCACAGTCTGAAAAATCTTACCGAGTGCCAACGCTTTTGATGTTGCGCGAAAAGCTGCTTATGTCTTGACATCAGTTTAGTCTCACCAGACAGCTCAGGGTTGATAACCACATCACGCGGCTGGCGCTATTTCGTAGGTATCTTCTTACCTAGCAACCCATCGTAACAACGATTTTTTATTATATTTAACGACCTACGCACTACCCCATCCTATTACGGTGGATCCCCCAACGAGTCCCACCAGATCCTGTCACAGTAAAACTCATTTGTATTTTTTCCCACCACGTTTCCACCTTTCTTTCCTGTGTGGAAATTAATGAAATCGCATATCTATATCCCAAGCCACTTGCCAAGCGTGGGGATTATGGCAATACCCCTCTTTAAGAGGGAGGACTTTGTTCAGCAGTGGACTTTTAATGGCTGATGATGATGATCTCTAAATCTCTGTAAGATGACTTGTGATCTTGTACGGCACATGTTGTACGAAACATTTTGGTGTGTGTACAAAATTGAACACGTCAGCCCTGAATTTTGTGTACCAAGCTACTAAGACGAGCGATGTATGCAGCTTGGTACTGCCATACCCACGTCTCGCCCTTCACATCCCCCACGCTGGCTCTGTCGTTGGACGACTGTATGGATTTATAGACTGTGAATCTGAATAGTGAAAAAAAGAATGCAATTTTATTGACAACACACACAATCCTACTAATATTATAAACGCGAAAGTTTTGTATGTATGGATGTTAGTTCCTCTTTCACGCAAAAACTACCGTATGGATTTTAATGAAAGTTTACAATAATATAGCTTATACATTAGACCATACAATAGCCGATTAGGGAAACAGCAGAAATTGGCGCTAATTGTCAAGGTCTGCAGATAGTGGCGGTGGTGGACCCGGCGTCGCTGGCGGCGCAGCGCGTGGCGCCGCTGCTACTGGTGCTGCGGCGCGTCGTCAACTGCCGCCTCAAGCTGTTCCTCAACCCGCAGGACAAGAACTCAGACATGCCGCTCAAAAGGTACCCTTAAACCCCCAAATGCGTTATGCACCGCATGTCGGCGTAAGCGAAAAGTACTCCGACGTGCGTATTGTGTGTATGAAGATTTATACACATTACCAATGGTATATAATATTATGCACGTATTTTATACTTAAAAAAAACTGGAAAGTAAGAGTTTTTTGAGGCTAAATTCCTCATTTTAGCCTCAAAAAACTCCTTCACTCGCATTCGACGGGTTAATACGCATCACTGTATTGTTGTCCACAAAGTGCCCGTGATTTTCCTTTCACAAGTTTTCCCGACATAAATAGTATTCTATGATATTAAAGAAACTTTTATACTTTCGTGATTTGAACGCATGTTTTAAATGTCTATCATTATTTTATTTAGGTACAAGTACCTTTCGCTCGACGTTGTGTGTGCTCGTGTATGTGTATCTGTATGTCTGTCTGTGGCATCGTAGCTACCAAACGGCAGAACCGACTTAGATCTTTTGTTTGTTTGAAAGGTTTCTTGATCGAAAGTGTTCTTAGCTATGATTCAAAAAGATCTAAGCGACATTATGATCCGCCAAAAAACAGTTGTCGGGATGAAAAAATAATTAAGAAAGAAACTTTGTTTTGTCAGTTTCTACCGCTACGTCCTGGAGCCCGAGTTGCAGTTCACGTCGAGTGGCGCGGCGACCGGCGGCGCTATAGCTCGCTTCTCTCGGCTGCCGCACGCACCTCTGCTCTCGATGGAGCTGCGCACGCCGCCCAACTGGCTCGTCGAGTGCGTCAAGTCTGTTTACGATCTGGACAACATCCGCCTGGCAGACGTCGATACTGTCGTGCACAGGTAACTCGTACGAAAATACACATACAATAGTTATTTGTTGTATTAAGCTGTTTTGAGTGCTTGGTATTCAATTCAGAGCAGGCGAAGGATTCTAAGTTTGAAGAAAGTAGTTCAATTGGTATGTGACTCCAATACATTGTGCAGCCGAGTGGAACACTACTTTTCTTCTCACCTTGGTGAGGAAAAAGTCTTTTAAGTTAATAACGAAAGTCTTAACTATTTGAGGTTCTATTCAAAGAGGTTGGAATGTTTTAAACTGAAAAATGTGATGGCTAGACAATAGTTCGTCACTTTTGAATTTCGTATTTACTTTCCGCGCTAGCGACTTTTGCGTGCAGATTTAAAACGATAAAGAAAGCCTTTCCTAGCTGGTGAGATAAAAAGATATTGTTGAGGCATACTGCAATGTACACTGTACAGCTACAGTGTTTCATCCCAGAGACTCCTAAACTATTCAGAGACCATGTGTCGGGAGCCAAAACAATACTGTGTAGACACTGCGCACCAAATCATTAACTATCCAAATACCAATGACGTAATTTTATACAAAAATAAACTGAGTTCGAATGGTGTATTCATTAGTAGTAAAAGTAGAGTAAGCTTGCAATTTTTTACACCTTTACAAATGTTACATTGAACATTTTATCACTACGTTCCACTCACTGATTCTTCAACAAACAAACAGTCTTTATAAAGGAAATATTAGAAATAAAGAAAATATCATAAAATATATGTCTGATCTTAGATCACTACTGCTAGAACTGACCCTTTTCTAAGGCATACAACTCTGCCCAGCACAAACTCCAACAATGTCCAATAACATTAATTTGTTTCTCATCGGGAGTTTTGAAGAGCTAACATCGTCCCAAGTAAATCTTCTGTTTGTTCATTCGCTGTTTTTATTTATCAGTGAATTCGAGCTCGAGTACTTATTGCTGGAAGGGCACGCATGGGACACCGCACTGGGCACTCCACCGCGAGGTTTACAGCTGGTGCTGGGCTCGCGCGACAACCCTGAACTCATGGACACCATCGTGATGGCAAACTTGGGCTACTTCCAGCTGAAGGCTAACCCTGGCGCCTGGATACTGCGCCTGAGGCCGGGCCGATCGGATGAGATATACGAAATTGTTGGGTGAGTGTGGTTTCAGGCGCACACATTTTTTATCTTATTTTATCCTCTAGGATTAACCATCGTGGAGTCTATTAGAGGAATAGACTCCCTGATCACTAAACATTAGTTATTGTTAAAAATAATGCCTCATGATGGATACTTTTTAATAGATGAGATTGATTTTCATCTGCCTTGTAATGACGTCATCATTGGCATTATATTGAGCTTGCTCCATCTCTTCTCTGTCTCTACATAGTATAAATTGAAGTCGCTTTCCGCGTCTGTCTGTCTGTCTGTATGGCCGCTAACTCCTCCTAAACCACGCAACGGATTTTGATGTGGTTTTCACCATCAGTTAGATACATTTTCAAGGAAGGTTTATATATATAACTAGCGACCCGCCCCGGCTTCGCACGTAAATTACACCCGTGCGAAGCCGGGCGGGCGGGTCACTAGTGTCATATAAAAAAACAGCTGAAAGCAAAATCTCAATAATGACATAGACAACAACATTTTATAACATTTTGGCAAAACACGTTATAACATTCTGCCGATGGTGACGTCATCGCGTATAAAAGTTTCGAAATCTTTTTTTTATAGGTAGATAATTACCGCAAGAAATACAAATATGTTTTAAATGGGTATCTCAAAACTGTTTAAGAAAGAAACTTGTAGAAAGTATTGGTAAAAAAAAATTACCATCCCCATTGCTTTATGATTGGTAATTCAGTGTGATCACGTAGAGTTCAGTAGCGACTTAAAGACGCCCAATCTGCTACTTTACCCTGTAGTAGTACAAGGCTTTTTACTGAGTAGTAACTTTTGTTTGAAATTCTTGTTAGCTCTTTAGTTCTATGGACCTTATATCTTTTTTAGACACGAAAACACAGACACACCAGCAGGCAGCGAAGATATCCAGGTGCTAATGAGCTCATTCAGAAGTCACGTGATCAAACTGCGAGTCAGCAAGAAACCGGACAAGCAAAACCTCGACCTACTTGTAGAAAACGATGACAAGAACTCTGGCGGCATTTGGAACTCTATTGCAAGGTAATAGAAAAAACCAGCAAACCGACCTCTGAGAAAAATTGCTCACCTAAATCCTTTGAGTCAAACGTCATTTATTTTTTCTCAGCCTGTCTCATCCCGCTGTTGGACAAAAGCTTCCTCCATTTCTTTCCACGCATCCCTGCCTTTCACCAAGATCGGCCAATCGGGATAGACGACGCGGATCGTTACACCACCTCGTATGAGGCTGACCAGGGTGTCGTCGGCCATCTGTAGGCTGTCACTGAGTGACAATCTTGTCTGGTGCATGCAGATCACGTGACCTGCCCAGTTTCATTTCGGCGGTCTCCGTCCTCCTCGTTTTTGAGTTCATGTCGCGTTGGGAACTCGGTCGGTTCTTTTGATGCCGAGAATACTGCTCTCCATTGCCCTCTAGCTACCTTCAGTTTGAGCTTCTGACGTTTAGTCAAAGCTATGACTGGACAGCGTAGGTTAGGAAGACCAGGATACACACGGCGTATGTTAAATGTGATATACCGGATGTAAGGTAAATGCTCCGGAAGCCGAAACGCTGTTATATTTGTTGTTTTATTGGTTTAATATGTTGCAAACCAGCAATGTAAAACGTACATAACTCGGGGTTAATGCACCGCATAGGTACAAAAGCGCGCGGTGCGAGCGGAGGTAGTTCGTTGATTCCTAGCGCCAGTTAGATATTATGTTATTTGCACCATATTAAATAATACAACTAATTATACATATTTTTTCTATAATAACAGTTGTATTTAACTCCCTTAGGCTCCTGTTGCATAAAAATTGTTATAATATTGTTTTTTTTTTCGGGAGCTTTTCTCTTTCGTTGCGCTTTGGGTGTTATTACTGCCGATTTTACTTTACCGTTCTCTGAATAAAAAATTTGGACTAATCGTCCTTATAAATTGCCCTAAAATTAAATGACAGATTTTAAACCTCTACATTTAACATCTAATTTAGCTTAAAAATGATACAAGAAGAGAAGTGAACGAAAGAAAGGCCTTTGCAATGAAACGACCACGAGTGAAATAGAATAAACAAAAATAAAAGTATTACAAAATTGACGTTTTCACCTAGTGTAATGAACACTTTTTTGGTTCTTAGACTTGTAATGAATGACAAATAATGACAAAAAAAAACATTATCATTTTTAAACACTACATATCGCTCCGTCTCAGCTCATTCGGCGGCGGCGAGGAGACGGAAGCCCAAGACGAGACAATCAACGTGTTCTCAGTGGCCTCGGGACATCTCTACGAGCGGTTCCTACGCATTATGATGATGTCAGTACTGAAGAACACGAAGTCGCCGGTCAAGTTCTGGTTTTTGAAGAACTATTTGAGTCCATCGCTCAAGGTATGCATTCAGTTTTTTTTTTCGGACAGTCTGTTGTTTTCCGTCCGTCCGGAGTCGTCGGACAGTCCATTGGTGCCAGCCAACCCCGTGGATCCGGACTGCCTGTTAGGATGGTCCGTCCATGCCGGACAGTCCATTGGTGCCGGTGTGCCTGGTGGTGCCAGCATTGGTGGTGAAGCCGTGACCACTTTTGGTGGAGCTGGTCTGTATGTGACAGTATACATCTGCACTGGTGGCAGTTCATCGGGGTTGTCACACCTTGCTGTGGTGTTGGAAGGCACACTCGACACAGACTTGGACCTCATATCACTCATATAAACGACTAGCCTAACATTGAAAAATTCTTTTAAAATTAGCCCACGCTGGCTAAATCTTCACAGAATTTCAGTTTAATAATGGTGTTATTATTGTAGTCAATGACTACAATACATTCATGCTTCATCTCTATGAATACATATAATATGAACGGAAGAAAGGAAAACTACGTATGAGTAATAAGAGCTGTAAATTTGAAAAAAAAATTGTCACCCCCAGAAGTCATTCCAAGGCTCGCCAGGCTAGCCTAGCCAGAGCCCCAAGCGTTAGATAAGAATATTGTAATTGATGTTTTTATCAACAGGATAGTCTGCCTTTCATGGCTCAAGAATACGGTTTCCAATACGAACTAGTGCAGTACCAGTGGCCGAGATGGTTACAAAAGCAGCGCGACAGGCAACGCACCATCTGGGGATATAAGATTCTCTTCCTCGATGTACTGTTCCCTCTACATGTCAAAAAGATCATATTCGTTGATGCTGATCAGGTAAATATAAACTTTAAACATGGGAAACTTTAAATATGGTTCATCATCATCATCAGCCAGAAGACGTCCACTGATAAATATGGTTAGTTTTCATTTATTTGTGTATATCTTAAAATCACTGTGTGATATAGTATAGTCACATCAGCCTATGCTGCTCGCCTATCATCAAATAAATAAATAAAATAAAGTTTCGTCGCATGGGCAGGTTGTTTTCAATCTTATGACTCGTAAATAAGGTGTAAATAAGTTTGTTCGTTTTGCAGATTGTCCGAGCTGACTTGAAGGAATTGGTAGACTTTGATTTAGGAGGCGCGCCATATGGATACACGCCGTTCTGTGATAGCAGAAAAGAGATGGAAGGATTCAGGTGAAGAATTAAACATTGTTATTTTATGAACAGCTACGCGTTTTGACCACAAGTCACCTGATATATGACTTCAGAGATATAATAATACTATGCGGAAGTGTGTTTATTTGTTAATTCCCATTTCTCGCAACAAGAAAGCAAACGGATCGACATGATCTTATACATATAAAAGTAGTACAAAAAAGTATTCAGTTTCATTCGTTTGTCATAAAATATTTTTTAGCCCAGAAAAAAAACTCCTGAGAGAAGGTTTACGCAGTTAAAACCGCGGGGCAAAGCGAGTTGATCATGTCATCCCACTAATATTGTAAATGCGAAATTGTACGGCTGAACGGATTAGAATTAACTTTTCACTATCATCAATATTTTTCATCACCACGCGGGTGTAACCGCTGGGCTCAGCTAGTCGTACATAATAAACACAGGCTAAGCTCATCTACCTCTTTAATCACACCATCACTTAAAATCAAGGCGATCTGTGATCAAACATCAGTTAACAATGGGAAAAGTACTCGCAAGTCGTCACGTTGTAGTGCAGGCGTTTTCCGGAACTAAGCCATCTATAGGCTTTTTTCCGTGAAGCGGATGCAGCTAGTTCATCCATCCGGTCTCCTCAAGGAAGGCCAGAAGCTCGCCGACACCGGCGCAGGCTTCTCGTAGCGTCCTCGGTGACCCGAGAACATTAAAGTACTCCACTGTGGCCACGTGATTCTACTGCAGAATTCTATATGAACTATTGAGCCTTGAAAGATAGAAGTTGAAGTCAATCAAAAAAACAATTTCATGTTTTTTGTGGTAGGTTCTGGAAGCAAGGCTACTGGCGCAACCACCTGCAAGGGCGCAGTTACCACATCAGCGCATTGTACGTGGTGGATTTGAAGAGGTTCCGCCGTATCGCGGCCGGCGACCGGCTGCGCGGACAGTACCAGGCGCTCAGCCAGGACCCTAACAGCTTGTCTAATTTGGGTAAACTACAAAACTTATCTCTCTTAGCATGGCGCAACCATCTTGTAAGGTAACACATTAGAGCATCACACTTGGTTGATTTGAAGCGATTCCGGCACCTAACCTAATATAAGGCTTCTTTAGAACTATTATTATAATCAAATATAAAACATTAGAAACTGCTAATAATGTAATGTAACTACAGTCCGGCCGCTGCGAGAGAATGCGTCTGACAGCTGCAATAACACTGTAAAAAATCGGAATAAAAACATTTTCTTCTAATATTTTACTCAAGTAGTGTCTACTAGTTCGTCTTCTCATGTCATCTTACGTTCAAAAAGCTATTAAAAGTGACCAGAATTTACTGTTATCGCTTAGGTTTTTACAATGTTTATAGCAACTGTCAGACACATTCTTTCAGCTGCCGCACTTTATATTATCACAGATTATTATACTAGTATAGTATAGATAACATACCAAATAAAGTTTTTTTTGTAATCTATACTGTATATCTGTTGAAGTAAAATGGTAACAACCGAAAAATTTCCATGTTACTATTTTACTTTGTCAATTAATTTACTAATTACTTTATTTAGTATGTTATGTTAGACAGCTTCTTTATAGTTTAATTTTTTTCTTCTTTTTGTTATTAAAAAAAAAACTTTTGCATGTGATAAACAGCATAACATGGTTTTGTCACAAATAAAATACCCGCAATCAAATTTAAAAAAAAAACTGTGGACATGTTGCATGTTCTTAGAGCCTTCAGCTTTTACAATGCATACTATATAAAATATCGTTTATTATGTACATCTTAAAAAACAGAAAATTTACGAAAACTTAAGAAAATAACTAAAAACTAAAACTTACACAATATACTCTGTAACTTTATATCTTCAATAATGTGCGAGCGAGAGTATTTCAGACGGGAACCCTCTTAATCTTTGACCTTATTTTGCAGACCAAGATTTACCGAACAACATGATTCACCAAGTGGCCATCAAGTCGCTGCCGCAGGAGTGGCTCTGGTGCGAGACCTGGTGCGACGAGAACTCCAAGAAATTCGCTAAGACTATCGATTTGGTGAGTCCAGCACATGTCATACTTGCTCAGCAGTTGAGAAAACAAATTGGATAAGGTGAACTTTTCTTGCCAAGGAGGTTGCTAGGAAACAGGTAAATGATGACGCAGTAGGACTCTGCAAACCATCAGCGATGGGAGTGCAACAGCTACTGCGTCGTCACACCGAAAAAGAAAATACAGAATCTGTGGGACAAGAAATATGACTCTTTGCCAATGCTTGACAGGAAGATCACTAACAATCTATTGAAGTTGCAAGGACATGACCATCGTCTGCTAGTAGGCCTTTACCTTTTGAACCGATTTCAAAAAGTATGTACTCATTTTGACTGCTTTTTTGTGTGGTCGATTTTAATGTTTTTATGGAATACGTTATACCTCAAGGGTACCTCTAAGGGTTGGAAATTGGGTGATGAGTCCCATTTTACAGCCGATAATGTGTAATTGTGTCATTTTAATTTTAAATTGTGATTTTTATCCTGTAATTGACGTCGTCAAGTGTATATTAGTATACCTAAGACGCGAAATAAATGAATTGAATTGGACACATACGACTGCCGTGATTCTGTAAATGAATGTGTTTTGTATGTAGTTGTAGGTTTGTGATGGATGATCGTGGAATAAATAATAAAAAACCCACGTAGCTAATATCTAATCTGGAGCCTTCTGATCGTCAGTGCAACAACCCGATGACGAAGGAAGCGAAGCTGTCGGCTGCGATGCGCATCGTCCCGGAGTGGACGGAGTACGACAACGAGATCAAGGCGCTGCAGGCGCGCGTGCGCCGCGGCCTCTACCAGGCGCAGGACAGCGAACAGGTAACTAAACTTGAGCAATGAACAAACCAGGCTCTACTTGTGAGGAACACTGAAGCCGGGTCTCCTGCGACTAAAATATAACAAAACATGTTTAGCTAACATCAGGCTTATTATGGATGTCCGTTCGTGATTCGAGTTGTGACCAAGTGTCAAGCGAAGCAATTCAAGTTAAACACGAATTTCAAACATCGATGACGTAGCCTTGTGTCACCCACGTGACCTTTGCGTTTCGGAATAGCATACCTGGCGGAGTATATTATACCATGCGATTATCTGTAGATGAAATTTTGTGTAGGCCATTTTCGGGCTGATATAATATATATAATCTTATTCCTAACTAATATTATAAAAGCGAAAGTAACTGTCACTCTATCTGTTCGCTTTTCACGACTAAACGGCTAGACCGATCTTAAAGAAATTTGGCAGGATGATAGTGTACATCATAAGGACGGAGATAGGGTAATTTCCCCCTCAGAAGATGCGGAAAAGTTTGCGGTTTTGCGGTTGGTTTGGGTTGCGGAAGTTGTCCTTAGTAAAAATAAAAATAAAATTGAACTTGAATTGACAATCGCGAGTAGGATAGTTCTAACTAAATACCTTGTTCGTAACACTACACTTAATGGCGCAGTAGCGAAATTATAACTGTATCAGTGTCCTTATGATTGTAGTCCGCATGCGAATGCTAGTAACTACCGTGACGATGGAGACTAGATCGACTAGACCGGGAATAAAATCTCTGCTGCGATCTTTCCTCATACCATCACAAATGCAAACCTCTCTTTCTACTAATAAAAGTCTCTATAAGTCTCAGGGAAAGTTTTAGAAATAGAAGACCGATAGTGCTCCAGGTCACCGATCTAAACTTCTAGCTGACATAATATATTACCTACAAAATGCGTTCGCATCGATACATAATATTTTTACTAACCTTTTACTTTTATGATATGTATTTTGATATGTTTTTTTCCCTTTGTGCAGGAAATCGAAAATCTTCCTGAAGACACTGATAATGTAGTCAAACCACGTAAGTTGAACATAATTTTTTTTATATTAAAATTATAATCTCTACATAGTATAAATCAAAGTCGCTCTTCGCGTCTGTCTGTCTGTATGGCCGCTAACTCCTCCTAAACCACGTAACGGATTTTGATGCAGTTTTCACCATCAGTTAGATACCTTTTCACGAAAGATTTATATATATAACTAGCGACCCGCCCCAGCTTCGCACGTAAATTACACCCGTGCGAAGCCGGGCGGGCGGGTCGCTAGTATAAAATAAATATAATATAAGAGTGAATATTAAACTGTTACGTGTGGCAAAACTGCACAGTCCACCTCCCAATTACATTGTTCCTGTCGGAGAACCCAGGCCATAAAGAACCATATTATACTTGGGAAAACCCTGAACCGACTTCGGTCCCAAGCGGGCCAAAGTCAGGATAACATGGCAAATTAGGGTTATATAAAGGGCTCTGGTACCGAATGTTTTTGTGGTGTGAACCCTCAGACAATGTCATACTTGATGGACTGTGCATCGTGTCCTACAAACTGCACACTAGACGACCTGAATGAAGCCACGGAGAATGCCATTGGGGTGGCCAAATTTTGGTTCAAAAACTTAATATAAAAACCAATAATTTACCAAACATCTTCTCGAAAGAGGAAGAAGATTAACATATTTATTTTTTGCTTGTTTCAGAAGAAAAACACACTGAGTTATGATTGATAGCATGGGCTAACTTAATACTTTACATTTATATTGCGTTTTATTAATAGTCAATTTGTAAAGTGTCACGCGGTGATAGCTTCGGCACTTACCACTTTATGATATTCCGAATTTTGCTTCATCAAACAAATATTTGTAAAACTTGCTATGATATGATGAATATGAGAAGCAAAATTAACCTTTCTCGGGTTTTTTCTATTTAATGATATAAGATAAAAGTTTTCTACATGGGCATACCGTTTTCTTTGAAGAAATCTTTGATCATTGTGGTTCGAAGACAGTAAAAGTGGCTTGTATATTATATTGAACAAGCCGGGCCCGCGGTTTCACCCGCGTGGATTACATCATGTAACATCAGTTATCCAGTGAAAGTCCCGTTAATATCGGTCCAACCGTTTTGGAGTACATAAAGACACATCGATTTTTATGTATTATTATATAGATATCAAATTCCCGACATGCTTTACTTTTGTGAAAACCTGAAATACAGTACGTTTGTTGGGATTTCAAAAAATATAATATAGAAAATTCTAATTTCTGTATATAAGCAATTAGATTTTTCTATATAATTGTATTTTTATGGAGTTTCATAACAGTCATACTGCATAGTATGGTTGTAAAAAAGTCTCAAATTCACCTGATGCCCGGAGCACCGTTAAAATGTTCTAATAGGGCTTCAAGTCACTCTAGTTTGTAGCTAGAACCTCAGTGAATTCAGCTGTGGTATAACTTACTAAGTTCTCGATTTCTAAGCATAGCCTTTATTTTTACAGTTATTTTACAGTTTTTTCATAAGATATACATTTGGTACGCTTCAAATGTAAATAGTACGCAGTTTGATTGAGTGTTTATCAATTAGAAGTTAAATGCATGAATTGATGTCAGTTCATGTCAGTATGCCATACTTCTAAAAGCATAAATCTAGATACGTGCTTTTCTTTAGATAAGTTACAAAAAAATTGTTCAATATGACACAACCTTTATTAGTTTTTCTATTTCTATGATTTTGTTAACATTATTTTGTTGTGATTTAAGAAAAAGTATGTGATTTTGTTTAGTCGATAAGTATGATTTTCCACATTGGTTGAATAGGTGTTAATTTTGGATTTGCAATATTTCATGGGATTGTGCGTGCTGTACATAGCTTGTTAGAGAATAGATCTCAATCGAGCAGATAGTAACATTGTGTGTGTTTAAATGAAAGTAAACGATCGACACTCACTTATGTATTTGGCGTATTAGAACATCGCATTATGGCGCTACCACAACTATTTGTTCGACGCGATCGATGAATTAACATCAGTTAAAAGCGATAGATTGTAATTTTTACGCCGCGCTTAATCGATTATGTTGATTGGTGTAATCGATCTCACGTAAATCGAGCTATGGTAGCACCGTTGCGAGGGTATGCAAAGGAGTACTAAATATACGGACAAATCCTTCATGCACAGATACATATTTCAATTTATTAATTATTAATTACCATTTAAACTATAGTTCACCGAAATAACAGAGCAAGTTAATGCTTAACCACTTGTTTTGAGTGTAAGTTAAATTTTACAATATGCGGTTAAATAAATAATCACCATTCTTATTCTTATTCTTATTCGAAATGGGGGCGATGAGTCCTGCACTGACGTCCCGCTAGGGGTGTATTGTGCATTTCCCCCTACCAGCACCTACCCGAGCCAACCCAACTCCTTGAAATACCGGAGTGAGGCTCTGGGGCGCTGGCACAATTGCTCCAGTGGTGTAGATGGTAGTATAAGTGTAAGTGATGATGATGAAAAGCAGTCTAGCTGTTGCGGCGACGCGGATGAAAGCGGCAGCGGTGCCCCATGCAGCCCGGCAGCGGTTCTAGTTTCTTCTGTGGCTTCACAATGCCACAGCACATGCTCTACAGTTTCGTTCTCTTTCATGCAGCCGCGACACAGTGGACTGTCCGTGGCTCCTAGTTTATACAAGTGACTATTCAAGTTGCAATGGCCGGTGCAAATAATCACCATGTTAAATTTCAGTAAAATTGGACCTAAATACCTATTTCTAAAAGTTGTATTTTCCAAGTTAAATAAAATACCACTTAACCAATAGACAGCAAGTATATCAGTGTAAGTACATTATTTTGCTGAAAATAAACTGCGAATTCCAAAATGAGTTTTTTAATTTTTATTTTGGCGTAAAGCAGCGCCGATACAGACACCCTTATTTGCAAGTCTAGTGTGTAGGACAAATAAAACGCAAATTTCTAAGGTATATGTTTTTATTTACAATTGATATTATAAAGATTTCTATCGTCAACGTTTGTCGATAGTAAGTATTCAAGTTTCGGTCCCACTATTACGGATTGAAACTTGAATATACTTAAGTTCGATCACTTCGAAAATGGATGGTTTTGTAATATACATAGATACTTGTTTTATACATATCGTTCCCAAATATGGATATATATATATTATTAATATAGTAGGTAGTAATATACCTATCGTTGCAAAAACAAAATTCCCCGATGTACCGTTTGCATAATTGACTTGCACCATTAATGGTGCAAACGCAACTAACGTTTTCCCCTTGTACCGTATGCACCATTGACATGCATCAATACGACTGAAACCAAACACGATAAGGCTTGTTTTTCGTCGCGCACCAAAAGGTGCTTGAATAATGCCTAGCGAAATCAAGCCTAAGTAAAAATCAACCGAGCGCTACTGAAGCTCCTTTAGACTATTAAACAAACCCGTTCTTTTTACTAGTCATATTAGCTTGAAATAGTCATACTCACATACGTTTCTAGAATGTTCGAGCTACAGAATATAAATATTATGTAACTATTCAAAATATGCACTACCACTAAATACATCTACATCAATAATTAATCTCTAACCCTACTAAGTCAAAAACAATACACACTCTTAATATTAAAAGATCAAAGAGTAAACGTCATTAAAAGCCGTTATATACACAGCAAACTTATAACTAAATGTAAGTAAATAAGTTATATTTATATCTGACGAAGCGGATAAATAAAAAAGGTTTTGTGCTCAATTATATACAGCGTTTCTACTAAACTACACAATTATTGTCGATACTTAACGGCCTAAAACAGTAACAAGCAAAATAAACACTTCCAGAGTGTCTTATTTAGAGGTAAGTATTATTAGAAGTGACACATTTCAATTCTCTCGAGGGCCTTATTCGCATTAACGTCGAATTAGTAACTTGTTCGTCGTTGTATAATTATTAAACTTGATAGAGGTGCTAATGGAGCCTTGAATTAACTCAAAAGAAACATACCTACTTAGGTTCATAACAAGGAATAAATATGTAAAGTAGAGATCGTATGAACTAAACAGCGCGCCATTTTTACGAACTACTTGAATGTTTGTCTAGAATTGGAGAGATCACCGCTCAAAAAGGTCCGAACCAATAGACTAACATGTGCATTTTAGCCTTATTTTTATTGCCAGCTAAATTGTTCTAACGAAATAGGATTTAAATTAGTTTGGTCGATATTTCTAAATAAAATATGTAGCTTTACGTGAGTAAATTTAGATTTTTCGTGAATTTTGTCCTCGACCTTTGAAACTATCACAATTTGAACACATGATGTTTTTTGTGTTATGTTGTTGCAAAAGGTTCAAATTTCAATGTCTGATAGGTGATCATAAAATTCCATGTGTTTTGTAACCCTCGTAATTTCAGTTGTGATGATCTCTACTCACCTAGATAAAATTGTTTATTTCAATGTCTTATTCTCAACTATAACTTCTACGTCAGAATCGTCTTGAAAAAACAATTAAATACAGTACAGAATTTGGCTTGTGTGCGTATGCAAATTGCTCATGTCAAAAATAGACACGAGGAACTGTTGGTTTTGATATGTTGTTCTTTATCATTTCTATAGCCGTCTTGTAGTTCTTTTTTTGATATTGCGGCTCATTCCCAAGTGGGTCCAAGCCATTGTTCTCTGAAAATAATGTTTTCATACATTATTCCCATCGAGCTCCAAGAAATTAACAAAAATAAAAGACTCACCTACGTTTAAAAACAAACGATTAGCATTCTAAGTACAATACTGCGATGCATTAGTAGTCTAAAGTCGTCTAAAACTAAACTACGCTACACACTTCATTTCTATTTTAAGACAAATTATTACTCAATATCGCGATGACTAGTTTACATGCTATTTATCTAAACGTTATCCCTAATATAATTTGTTTGAACCATTTTCTTTGGTTTTGTGTTACGTTCGAAGAAGAGAAATATTATTTTGAGCATATTTTAATGGAATGTGCAATTGAGCCACCAAAAAAATATATCTATAGGTAAAAGTGAATCTGTATTGTAAACGAGAGTGAAAAGGTTACCTATTTCATGTTCATATCAGCTAAAATATTATAACAGTAAACAGGCCGGTGCCTAGTGGCTAATGAAGCCCATGAACGCTACAGATGCGGATGGTGCGTGATGGTAAAGTAGGGACACGCGTGCGGACTGCAGCGACCTACCATGGAGATAAAACAAACAAAAAAATACGTATCGATGGCTACCCTTGGTTAAAATTAAATCTGATATATCAGTAGCAGCATTTCTGTGTAGTAGGAAACCGATAATTAAAATTTCGAGAATCATCAAAATCAATACCAATTAGTTGACAGTAACCGTAGGCCTAAAGACAAGGGTATTTGACCAGTTTGTGTTGCCAGTGATGACATAATTATGGTAAAACGTGGTCCTTAACTGCTGACCTTTTGCTTTTTTTCTCATCTTATATGAGAATAAATGTCTATAAACCTAAAAACTCAGCGGGCAATGAACAGAGCTTGGTCTTTCTTTGCGCGATAATATCCGGAACGACGGTATTCGTCGAATGACCATAGGCCACATTGCTCGAAGAATCGATAACCAATGGGGAAAGGTTCTTGAGTGGAGACCACGAACCGAAAGACGCAGCGTAGGCGTCCCACTACATGGACCGATGACATTGTGTGAGTCGAGGGCATTCAGATGCAATGACAATGGATGCAGATGACAGGCTGTCGTTCAGTGTAAGGGGGAGGCCGACTTTCAGCATTGGACATCATCGGGCTGATTATGATTATTTAGGCGAGTTGTCTATGATGTGAATGGCGGAACAATAACCAAGTAGGTACTACTTCGGCGATAGTAGTTTGTGGAGTGGGCTAGTAAGGGAGTGGGTGGTGGCGGCGTGGAGTTCAGTTGCAGTAGTGGTCCTCGGTTGTGAGGCGGCAGAGTTGGCAGTCGACGCGGCAGCACCAGTGGTAGCGGCAGTGGCAGCGCTCCAGCCGCGACGAGCGCACAGCGCGCCGCCCGCGCCCGCAGCACAGCCGCGCGCAGCCGCCCGCCGCGCTGCCCAGGCTCGCGTTGCATTTCCTACCGCACAACGGAAATATATTCACTTTTGAAAAGCCATAAGATTCATGTTATATTATCAATAGTTGAAAAAATTAACTGTATAAGTTGATAAAGGCCGAACCCCGGAGTCCGTGGTTTTGCATAAGAAAAGTTTCAAAGAAAGCATCAATGAGGGAAACGTAAAACGGGAGAAAGTGAAGCGAAGCTTCCAGTTTTGATAAATTGTTATAACTTTACTAGTAAATACATTATGCTAGCTACAATTAAGGGTAACAACATTTACATTTCTCCCTCCCAGGGGTAACATGAAATACTCCAAGTAGGTACCTACTTAGATGCGTTTTCGATTTTATGTCTGAAAATATGATGAACAAACCTAACACTTACCACAGACGACTAGCACCATCACCTATAGGTATAGGCTTCGTTGTTACGTTCGTGTTACGTGTACAACATGTTTACGTTTAGCGAGCCCGGAGTCACGCCGTATTGAGTGAACAGACCGCCCGATATTGATAAGATTGTTTTTACCTACCCTCTAATGTACGACGAAAACAACATTTTTTATTTTAAGTTATATTCTCATGTAAGTGAAATGTATTTCTTTATGAGAATAATAAACATCTTTAACCACTGTGTTACCTATGACAATTTAATTTTTAAAGTATCGGTGGATACAAATACTTACTATAACTTACCTACCTAGTCTGTGGGTGGATATGACGAGTAAATGATGTAGATGTGTTATTTTTGTGTTACCTGCCATGAGTACCGAGTGATCCGGCGGCGGGGTCGGGCTCGCAGTAGTCGGGGCTGGGCGTGACGTAAGTGAGCCTGGGGCGCGCGCGGCGGCGGCGCGGGCGCAGCGCGGCAGCACGGCCTGCCTCCGCCGCCAGCGCGGCTGCCACGCGCGCCAGCGGCGGCAGCGCGCGCCAGCACGTGCGCACGGAGCATGACCCCGACACGCCGTGACACGTGCACTTTGTACGCATGCCGGACGACACCGCCTGACACACCAACACCATGTTAAGCTTTTAAACAGATAGTTCGTTCCCGTAAAAATCTCCCATTTCTTAACAGCCACTTGAATCCTTGGAAGGATCTACCGACACACGCCATTCCTTCAACATCCTCTTATCGAGGGGATTCTATGCACTTTAACTGCATCGCACTGCAGCTAGATGTTTCTTACACGAAAAGCCTATGATAGGTATAATGCGGATAAATAACGTTTCGCATTCATGTATAGGCTATATAGCTCGCCAGGTTCCTTGTGTTGTGATTTCATAAAATACACACACCTAAGAGCCTACGTAGTAGCTTTACCTACTCTGTGTAACAGCCAGGTCCAGAAATGATTATGATATTCATCATTCAGTCTGCCCGGCCGAGAATTAACCCGAGGCCTCCGGCGCAGAAAATATATCGTCATCATCATCATCATTTCAGCCGTAGGACGTCCACTGCTGGACATAAACCTCGCCCATCGATCTCCAAAAGGGCCGGTTGGAAGAGGCCTGCAGCCAGCGTTTCCCTGCGGTCTCTTTTAGGTCGTCTGTCCATCTTGTGGGTGGGTGCAGAAAATAGATAGGTTGCAAAAAATGGTTCTTCAAATGTTGATGTCGCTTAGATAAAACCAGCCAAGTGCGAGTCGGGCTCACGCCCTGAGGGTTCCATACCACTACATAACTTGTTAGCTACTAAAGTACAAAACATAGTGCAAAAAGACAACATCCCATCAACGCCCAGGCGGTCACCCATCCAAGTACCGGCCGCGCCCGACGTAGCTTCACTTCGGTTATCGTACAAGAACCGGAGAAATTTGAT
Organism: Agriopis marginaria; assembly: GCA_932305915.1. Classification (NCBI taxonomy): domain Eukaryota; kingdom Metazoa; phylum Arthropoda; class Insecta; order Lepidoptera; family Geometridae; genus Agriopis; species Agriopis marginaria. Next base: position 12,077,511 of record OW029918.1, read on the forward strand.
ACCGACTCGCACTTGGCCATTTATTTATTATTTGTTGTTATATAAGTGTGTACTATAATGTTGCCAGGTTTGACACTTGTACGTATTACCGTTTTTACATTAGAGCTAATACAAAAAAACGTAAAAAAATACATTTGTTGTTTATGTCCCTTTCGTTTTAACTTTTTTATTATTTCTTAACTAGTAGGCCGCCCCTGCTTCGCACGGGTGAAGCCGGGATATATAGCCTATGTCAACCGGGGATAGTGCAGCATCCCAACAGTGAAAGAATTTTTCAAATCGGTTCAGTAGTTTCGGAGCCTATTCAATACAAACAAACAATCAAATCTTTCCTCTTTATAATATTAGTATAGATTAATCCGCCGTAACAATACATATTCTATGACCATTTCAACTGGCTGTCTATTACGGTTCGAAAGATACACCCATTAATAGGTAGGACCATGGAGAGACAGACAGACATCGTAGGCTTAGTAATGGGGTCCTGTTTTTACCCTTTGGGTAAGGTACCCTAATAAGAGATGGTAGCTCACCGGTAGGTAGCATGTAGCCTTACAATCTGACGACACCCGGTTTGATCCTCGTCCCCGCACCAATAACTTATTTAGTAGGTGAATAAATTATGTGCAGTTACGTTTCCATCGCTTAACAACGGTGAAGGAAAAACATCGTGAGGAAACCGGTATGTTCAAGAACCTCAAAAGTTCTAAGACATTTTTTTTATTAATAATTAATAGGCTTGCCTTTAACCGCCAACTCGCTTGATGACATATGACATTCACTAACTTGCATTAGGGCCCATCCTCTCTCTCTCTCTCTCTCCCTGAGAGAAGGCCTGCCTGAGTCCCCGCAGTGGGAACATGATAGGCTGATAATAATGATGATGATATAATGATACTATTTAAACTATTTTAAACCCATACGAGTTTAGATACATTTCTATAGTAAGGTAAAACTTTGTATAAAACAATCGTTAAGGTGAAGTTTACCTACTGCTATTGGGCTTTGATGCTATGACTCTATAACTCTCTTCGTATCGTTCATGATTACCTTCCGTCCGAACCGGCCGTTGATGAGGTTGGCCATGGCGATGAGAGGGCGCAGCTTCTCGAGCCGCGTGCGAAGATCCACCTGTGGGTCGAAGCGCGGGTCGTCAGCCGCCATCCGGTACTCGATGTTGCGGTACCTGGACCCTCGGTCTTCTATGTCGAACCTGCACGATATACACGAAGCATGCCTTTTAGATTCCAACGAAACACACTACATATTGTACCAGTATTGTACCTATTTATTTTGGTTTTTACGCGGAAAAGTACTAACTTACTAAGCCGAAAGGGGTAGGTACATTATACTTACTCATTATCATGAACAACTTTTACTATGGGACCAAACTTGATATTGCGAAAAAAATATCAGCTAATCCATTAATTTTGTCGAGTGTCAATGACTTTTCTATGGAACAGCCGATATTATTTTCGCGATTTCAGTGTTGCTCCCTAATAAACGTTGCTAGGGGTTTGCTAGCAGCCATTGAAGAGTTCCCTTAGCCAACTCCTGGCTTCATCATCAGATCAGTTTGACGTTTCCCATTATTAGTATTTGTCATCCAGATTATATATTGGTAGGTAGGTACATACTTGTAAAGTTTCAAATTGATACGATAATTCATTAGAAAAATATTGTAAATTAACGATAACTGACGTCCAAGATTTGTTTACATATACATTGATATGGCGCCCCCTGAAATTGGCGTCTTCTCTCTATTAATCATCGGTAACGATAATAGTAGAACGATGGTTATAATTTGAGACTGAATTTGGGTGTCTATAAATCGGTTTCGTCTAGGGAAGCGTGCTTCATCGTAGGCTGCATCCTTGCATCATCATTGTCAAGTGAGATGGCGATGTGAGGCGAGAAGGCTGTAAAGTGCAAGGCTTTCTTTCAATAAAAAATACAGTACGCCGTTACAAAATAAAATACAAGCATTATAATTATTTAGGTATGTTCACCATTGCGGTACATAGTCTACGACTGTACACCACTAGTAAATCGACCGGTCTTGCTGTACATATAATATGTCACACAAAAACAACACAGCAGCAGTTTTTACCGTTGACACTGATCTATCGTGGTCGCCCGCCGCCAAAGAGAATATAAATACTACGTAGTCGCCGCTCGGCCATGTAACAAACCTACGTAAAAAACAAATGTTGATAAGTAGGTACCTATAGATACGCTCACTGCATGTGGGATGTTTTTGTAAACAAGGATCGTATGCCGTATAAAAGATGTGCTAACAGCTAGTGCTGGGCATTTTGCCAAATCCAGCGCGAGTTTATCGTACCTTGATCTAGATCTGAACCGTTTCCTTGTCGGCCTTCCGCGGCGCGGCGATCGAGGCAAGCGTTTTCGTCCCCGACGTCCTTTCCGGCCTTTCTTCGGTACCATGGTGACGTTGGCTGGCGCCGGCTGGTCGTCCACCAAAATGACATTTGGCGGCACTGTCGTCGGTTCTAACGTGGTCGTGGTCGTTGGCAGCTCGGTTGTAGTCATATCTATTTCGAATAGTTCTTCGATTTTCCCATCACGGATGTCCATTTCATGCGTGTCTAGGAACTGTTTGGCAAACCTGAAAATGAGGAGTTTCTTAAAAGAGACGTTGTAGTAAAAGGCAAATTTGTACGTATCTGCTCTATCCAAAACACTGAAAAAACAAGTTCATACTTACCTAGATGACTTTTTAACCCCCGATGCAAACAGAACCTAAACTTGTTAAAAGTTTAAGTATACTACTTATGTATCTGTGTGTCTGTCTGTAGCATCGTAGCTCCCAAACAGCCGAACAAATTTTGATTTAGTTGTTTTTTTTTTATAGTAGGCTTGCGTTTGGCCACCAACTCGCCTGATGTTAAACGATGATGTGGTCTACGATGGGTTTTCACACTCGGGGTTTTCAGGTTAAAAATCTGTCGCCAAGCATCTAACGGTGTGTGAACCTAATGCCTTACTACCATGCAAAAATATGTTTCACCTCTCTGCCCACTGGAAGTTATCGCCACAGCCGCCCCACTTGAACCGTGCGTGTGGTTCCGCGGGCGTGACGTGCGCCTGGCGCGGTGGCCGCGGCGGTGCGCGCGGGGGCGCTGCGCATGAGCACGCCGGCAGCGCGCCCGCCGCGCACGCGCGCGCCACCGACCACGCCAGCGCTGCTGCAGACATTGCGTACACGTATGCTTGCTCTCGAGTGCCTGCAAATATAACTCAATTGTTGACCGAGCGAAGCAAAGGTCTATAAAAATATGACTCGAATGGCATGATGGCCCGCTACATATCTAAGTGACGTGACACGTTACGTCCGCCACCTCTCCCTATAGGTACCGGAACACCGCGGGTGGGTGTAAATTTTGACAGCGACAAGACAAGTGACTTGGGTTATACCTACCTACTTACACACATTCATAAACGTTTAACGAAACAAATGTGAAGAAAAGGAAAGAAGGGAACTATAATATAGGTACGTGGTGTTATTTTAGACGACGTACATATTCGAAAATATATTTTTTAACGCGAATAAGTCCGCGTTTGACCACCAACTCGCCTTTTGGTAAGCGACGATGTGGTCGAAGACGAAGCACGCAGACTTAGAAGATACTTATTCACTAAGGCCTTGATTAAGATTATATCTCTCATGAAACAAGGAAGCCGGCAGATTGTTCCAATCCTTGGCTGGATTAGAATCGAAACGTTAGATCGATCATTGATCATCGAGCATCATTTATAAACAACTTTTACTTTGGGAACAACATTGAAATCGCGGCAAAAATCGGCTGTTCCATACACTTCGCTAAGTTTTCTGTAAAACAACGGTTTTTTTTTCGCGGTACCAGGGTTGGTCCCAACGTAAACTTTGTTTATAATGATGAGTAGGTACAATGATATCCTGGAATATGTCCATCGTCTAGAGATACACCCGGTACGTACTACGTAGGTATACGGCATTTGTATGACCGAAAGTGGTAGTAGGTACGTACCTACGATCTACGATTCAGTTTCCCTACAAACTTTTATAATAACACTAAGGTTACCAAAGTTAAAATGTTCAACTTCACACGAATCATTAATTTAAGCTTTCATTAAAATTATCTTATTGGCAGTAAAATGTTTTGATGAGGTAATTTTTCGTACCGGCTTGCCACACTTTTATGTGAGTAGTACTACGTAAGATAAGTAGCGTTTTACGACATGATTTTTAATTAGATTTATTATTTTGGTAGGACCTTAAAAACATAGTTACTTGCTGGTAAACAAATTGAAATTCTAGAGCAATAACTAAATATATGTAGGTAAATATATGTACTTACAAATTTAATAATCAATGTCAGGCAATATTTAAATAAATGTAAAATCCGTATATTATTAAGAAATATATTAATTACGGTTGTAACCGTTTCTCTACTTTTACTTCGCTCATTATGTTATGTTTGTACAGTTCCCCTCTCGTCTCGCTGGTTGAGCAATAGTGCATGTAACTTCATAGGATTAGTGACACATCAGCATTCTACGTACCTATTTATAGATAGGTACCTCCAAGACTAGGGGCATAAAACCGGCATAAATTGACGCAGCTGCTCGGGGTAGCAAAGTGCGTTTGAACATTTTCAAGATTTCTAATTATAAAATCCCTGAGTGGGAAATGACAATTATTTTACACAATATTTTTCTTATATATAAAAGGCGATGTGTGTATGTATATGTTGTATGTTCCCTATGGACTTCAAAAAGGCTGGAGCTATTTTGACGGGACTTTCACTGGCAGATAGCTGAGTTTATAAGGAGTGATCCACGTGGGTGAAACCACGGGTGTATTAAGTACTACAGCTATATAAAACTATGTTCAAAATATTTACTATAATTAAGTATATTATTAACAAAATAGTCCTTAGTTTTTTTTTCTCAATCAGTGATTTTACTATATTATCTTCAATAATGAGGAAATGCGCAAGCGATACGCTTTTAGCCCTTATGTGTATACTTTTGTTCGTTATGCGGACGCGGCCTACTCTAATCCATTAAAATATTAGCAGTGCTGATGAGCTATTCTTCATTCAGGGATACCGTAATCGTTTTAAATCCCAATCTGATCGCGATAGAGCCCGTACACGGTCCGCGTGGGCTTCGAGAAACAATGGCTCTTCAGAGTTATCGGTCGGACATATCGCTGGAGCGCGCCTCGCTGCACCACCGCTCCACCGGCGCTTATCTGAACGATGCCCGTGGAGCGCCCTGCAAGGACTCCCTTGATTCATGCGTGTAATTAAATCTTTTGTCAGAGCCCACCACTGATCGCATTGTAGACGAACCTTCGATGGGCTCTCATTCAACTGATAAATGTTGAAAAAGTTGCCGCCCATCAATAAAGATTTGGGGTTGATTTACGAGTATATTGCTCATTCAACATCGACTTTACTGTAATACCTATTTGACTTCACGTTACAGTTTTAAAGAAGCAGTTACACGGGCAATTTGAATGACATCACGTAACATTAAGCCATTTAGGTACTGCAAATACTGCAATGCCAACATGTAGAGTTTTGTTGTTAGATATACTGCCACACCATACTGAGCAATATTGAGCATTTTTATGAAGCAACTAAAAAAACTAGGCAATCATCATCATCATCATCATCATTTCAGCCATAGGACGTCTATTGTTGGACATAAGCCCAACAATAAACGTCTTCAAAAGGGCCGGTTAGAAACGGCCTGTTGAAGTGGCAGTGAGCAGGTTCTCGAATGGAGACCACGGACCAGTAAGCTCAGCGTAGGACGTCCACCCAAAAGATGGACAGACGACCTAAAAGAGACCGCAGGGAAACGCTGAAACTAGACAATACCTACATCCAATTTTTTCATATTGGCGACATGTAGCAATACATTATATTTATGAAGCTATTAGAGACAATATTATTGTTAAGAAATGTAGCAGATTGTTCTACTAATAGGGAATATGCATCTGGTTTAAATATCGTTGAAACAAATTTTTTTAGCATTATAATTGCTTAAAATATTAAATAAAAAGTGCAAAATATAAGAGGGAAATTCAAATTTGCGAAACGCTGCACCATTGGTCGAAACGAAACGTGACGTCAAAAGCCACAACATCTTCTTTATCGGCGTCGATATTCATACAATTTTAGTAGTGTTTGATAGAAAAATAGTTTTATGTTGAGTTTCTGTAATTGTTTTCCATTAGATAGTGTAATTTTAGCATTCTCGTGAAACTAGGAATCTTTAGGACGATGACTGAGACTGGTTTTGTCAAAGTAGGCACCGTAGAAGTCTCGCCTAGGGTGCTGGTAGTGCTAAAACCGGCACTGGTACAGAGTGCATAATATTAAACACACTTCTGACTAAATCACACCAAGCTATCAAAATATAACATATTTACATTAAAATGAATTACACAACAATGCAAACATGATATTGGAGATATTTCATCTCTTCTCATAATCTTACACCATTGTTTACGTATTTTCGCATCTCTTGGAATGGGGAAAAAAACACTTATCGGGTGTATTTCTAGTAGTGTTTGTACACTTTGGCACAAGACAATACCAATAAAATTGTTTTTAGGGTTCCGTACCTCAAAAGGAAAAAAAACGGAACCCTTATAGGATCACTTCGTTGTCCGTCTGTCCGTCTGTCTGTCCGTCTGTGTGTCTGTCCGTCTGCCAAGACCCTTATTCTCAAGAACGCGTAAAGGTATCAAGTTAAAATGTATACTAAATACTGGGGTCTACGGTTTCTTTCGGCTGTAAAAAAAATAAAGTTAACGCAATCAAAAGATATGAACGTTTATGTCGCATATTTAGCGATTTTACAGGAGAATCAAAACCTATAGGGTACTTCCCGTTGACCTAGAATCATTAATTTTGACAAGAGGCAAGATCTTACAGCACATATAAAGTAATAAATCTGAAAGTTGTTAATTTGAAGTTATATACTAAAAAAATATTGGTTTAGAATTACAAACTTACATTTTGTAGTTGTTATGTAGCGAAGTACCTTATTGTCAACTACAAAGTTAAGTTTGTCTTTCAATATTTCAACTTCAGAAAGTTTTTTTTTTTGGACTCGTGCTCTCTAAACGTTTCCGTCCAACGGAACCCTCAGAGCACGAGTCCTACTCGTACTTGTCCGGTTTTTTTAGCTTCTTCCATGGTCTGAATATCTATAAAACGGAAAATCTGTGTGAAATAACTGTATTATCTATTAGTAAATAAACACAGAGCGTGGCTTATGACGTCATCCAAAGCCCGCGAAAAATTGCGGCGTTCATGCAGCTCAAATTTATTCGACGTTTTTAATATTTTTTTAAAAATTTATTTGAGCATTTTCAACTGTAATTATATTTTTTACTATGATATAACGATGTTAACAGTTGATTAAAAATATAAAAAAAAACACATGCATATTCCCTATTCCTCCACTATCTCGGTGACTGTTTCCGAAAAATGATTGCTGAAAATTGCCCGTGTAACAGCGCCTAGTATACCTTAGTAGGTACTCGTAACTATAGGCTATGTATAGAATGAATTAAAAAGCCGCCCCACACAAATGATCCGCTTTTTATAGACGTAGGTATAAAACATCGCAAGTAATTTTACATAACCATTACAAAGTTTCCAAGTAAATTAGATAAAGAACGTAGAATCATGTTGAGGTAACGTAAAATTAGACAAGCACTCATTTAACTAGGTACTTCGGGATCTTAATGAAAAGTTATTCGCTCTTCGCGTTCATTATACCCGAGGAGTCCGCAGACTTTCCTCGCTTCGTAAAACTTTTAATTAAAATGTATCAAGTCGGGAGCACTTCAGATTCCTAACGGTTTTGTTGTATTCGGCGAAGTTCCGTGTCAATTAATTTCCTAAAGTGGGCAGACGGACACCGAAACGGTAACCAAAAACAATGGTTCCGTAGTCGGCCGCCAGCATCCGGCCCGCGCCGCTCGCTGCCAACTACACAATGTCGCCGACCATGCTAAAGCTAGAAAAACTTCCCCATTGTTCGTCGCCTTTCCTATTCCTAACTTTTAGTTGTTTTTCAACGTCTTGTACGAGTATAACTCTGATTGTGAGCGACTGGCGTGGAAAAGTAAAAACCTTCTCTATCTTTAGATACCTACCTATTCTGTATTGATGGATAAAGCAAATGCCACCGCATTATTTTTTTGGGGAAGTAGGGTAAATGGCGTAGCAACGAGCTATTTATTTTGATTTCCGGGAAAGAAACCTGACCTGACATCATTATTCCGTAAAGATCAATAGCAAAGAGCAGTCACGTCACGATAGTCACGAGGACGAAGACGGCGCGTAATGTAAAGACGGGCGTACTTCCATGGAGCTTCCGTGCCGGCTCACGGGTCGCGGGGCATCGCGTGACGTCTTCGGTTATTTAATAAGGCTCTTCGGCATCAATACCGACATTTTACGCTTTTGGCTCGTTACATCGCCCGAGGGAGGTACTAAACGAAAGAACAATAAAGCAATTTGGAAAGAATGAAACAATAGAATAATTTAAAAATTAATTACCCACGAAGCGATAAATATACGTGGATTTGACATGTAAATAAAAAGAGAGTACTCGATGCGGAACGAGGCAGTGAGCGCTACCTACTGAAAGAAAGGGCCCGCGTCGTCACGGCAGCCGCGCCCGCACAATGCAACGGCCATGATTTTAAAAGACTCTGCATACTTGGCTCCTCTTGATCTTATATTTACTTAACCACAGAAAATCCAAATCGCTCTACCGGACGAAACGGAAATTGTATGTACGTTGAATAATTTTAACCGTAGTTTGTCTGAGAGAAAAGGATTCCTGCACTTTGGGACAAAGACATTGACTTGACTCTATCGTTGTATTACGAAAGCGGATAATTTGCTATCTGGCAAAATAAAAATGTTAAATAATAGTTTGGAAAATAATAGTGCCTACATTAATATAGCTGCAAGCAACAGCAGCTTTTTATGTATGAACGACGAAATGTGGGCCGAACAACAAAATTCCCGCTAATTCTTGTACTAAAAAAAACTCATAAAACGCCAATAATACTTTCCCGTAACATTGCAATGCTATACTTAAAAATATACATATGTACTTAAATATTTTGGCGTAACTTCACGTCACACTTCATTAAAACGTTGCCTAACAACCAAACTCAAAAAAAACAACAGATTGCTATTTTGGCTAGGCTGAAAATTTCAATTATTTTAATTTGTAAATTCGCGCATTCGCCTTGTTTTATTGGTAACATTGGTTTTCCATTTAAAATAAAATAAAATATTGAAACTTTTGTTTCATATTGAAATATTGTACGCACTTACAAGATGATCAGAGAAGACCAAAATTGGCCAGCACTGTAGCAACGGGCAAGGCCTAATATTTTCTAAGAAGAGAGTTCTTTAAGTAATGAACACTTTAAATGCCTTGTTTTTGGAAAAAAAACTTATACGTACCTATCTACCTAAAAGGCGGCGGTGTTGTAGGTGCGACTAGGCCGACCGTTCTAGTCGCATGCCAGAAAATAGCTCTGGGTCAAAATACCTTGCGGTAAACTTGCATGCAGTTACCTGTGAGTAGGTCTGGTGTGAATCGTGGTGCGAGCTCGATGGAGGAGCAGTTCCAGCGTTCGCCGTGGTGGGCAGCCAGACAGGCAGCGCGGGCCAGGCGCGCGGCCGCGGCCACGTGCGGCATGGCGGCGGGCTGACGGCGGCACGCGCGCGCCTGCCCGGCCCGCAGCGCGCCGCCCGCGCGCGCTACCCAGCACTCGCGCTCCGTCCAGTTACCTTCACTCTCGTGCAGAGCGCTGCAACAACACATTCACTACATAACATACACCGCAGTGACCATCCATTCCATACACATTATAATAACATTGTACAGATATTAATGTATGGGACGGGTATGTTATCAAGAGATCAGTTGCGATAGATGGGGTGTTTAGATAGGTTAGAGTCGTTTTGCTGCGAATAGTGGAAAAGAAAACCCACTTTTCCATCCTAGATGGGATGGCTGGGTGGGATAACTGGATTAGCCAGCCTGAAATACGTAGCTTTTAAAACTTTTCATAAATTTTATCTAAGCAAGAATAAAACTTACAATTGAGCCTAGAGCTTAAAATTTAGAATTAGTAGTGCCATAGAGAAATTTATTATACTAGAGGTAGTGCTAAATGAAAAAAAAGTGCCATAATTATTGAAAGTTTTTCTTATTTCTATGCCTTTAGATTTTTTAGATTACCCAATAACTTAAAATAAGCAGGTTAAAAAGAATGAAAGACGTCACTATAATTACGGTATTTTTTATTTATACATTAGTACGTATTATTTTAATTATGCATAAGTAATTAAAGTAATATTATGATGATGATGATGAATTAAAAGTATGCAAATATGAAGTTTCACACTTGAAACTGACTGAACACCCAACAAACTAACCTACCATGCCTACATAAACACTGTTTCGATACTAATGTTACCATAATATTCTTTGCGAATGTGTATTTTATTATACATACAATTCCGGAATCTATACTTGATACAATTATTTGGTCCGTTTGCTTCCATAGTCCGAAGTACTCGTTTGTGGTGGATCTGGTCGTCTCGCGGAGTCCGGTCGCTGGCCGCGTTGGAACGCTTCACACATTTCGTACAAATAGTTGGGAAGAAAGTCCGTCGCCTCGCCGTCTCTACGGCGTAGCAAGCGATACGCTTCGCGAAGCGTAGGCTTCGGCGTGAGCCGTAGCTCTAGCTCTACGGCGGTGGGGAAATGCGCCGCTAACGAGTACACGATCTCGAGGTCGGATGGCGGCGGGTTCAAGTGCCGGTAATTGGACACTTTGTGCAGGAAGTACTCGGACATGCACATCCGAGAGCCGGACTCATCGTACTTGCCGAGCTTCAGGTCGTACAGTACCGACTTCTGCCTGTCGGGTCCCCAGAACTCCTGCTCGAACGCCTTGTAGAATCCCTCTACGTTTTTGAACTCCGTCCGGAAGCACCGCGCCCACATCAGCGGGACTCCTTCCAGGCAGGATATTATGAACGGCAGCTGTTTGTCCTCGGCCATGCTGAGTTCGGCGATATAGTACTTCACACTCTCTATGAAGTCCATGGGATGCGTGTCGCCGTTGTCATCGTAATGGGGCCGTTTGTTTATTGACGCGATTATCCATTCACTGAGATTTTCCGTCGACAGTTGTATGGTGGGTCTGCGAATATCGTTTCTTTCGTCATCGATTTCCACAATTTTTGGAGTACTGTCATATCGTGACACGGAGGGTTTATCGAGGCCTTCATCGGATTTACCCAAATTAGGTAGCGACATGTGGCTGCGGAGTCGCGAGGATGGCATGTCGCGGTATATGTCTTCCTGGCTCGGGAACCGCACGCCGAACCCTAGCGACGTCGGTTTGTACTTGGAGCTTGTGTACAGATATGATTCCATCTTAGATGTTTCTGCTGGAATTGGCTCTTTTTTGGAACCGGATAATTTGTCCACCATTTCAGAGAGATTTGTTACGGAAGACTTGATTTGGCGCAAGTCAACGAACAAGCTCATCCTATCGCTCGATGAGATCTTATTATCTTCACCGCTACAGCCGGGACATTTTTTCATTGAGATGATTTATCTGTCTTGTTATGCCATCACTGCAACAAAGCATTGCTACATTAGATTCACTTTTACATTATAAGTTAATGCGTTGTGAATATTTTCTATATCATTAAAAAGTATTAAGTCTATCACTGAAGCAGTTTATGTGCAACTCTAAATTCAGATAACTACAACATACGAATGTTAATATAAAAAATAAATATATATGAATGTTATCTTATCAGTAAGGATGCTCTTATTTAAAGGAATCCGGGTGGGCTGGATTTAGGGGAGGGCAACCGGGTCTTCAGCGGGCCTCCACAAGATAAAATGAGGGAGGTTTTTTTAAGGTATAATTTTCTAAACAATAATATGCAAGAACATATTTATACAAATATTCTTAATCGCTTAGAGGAGATAGACGCAGCAAAATTGAATGCTGCAGCAGAAAAAAACCGCAAAGCCTACTTAGAACCTAGTCTTGGTAATGAGTTGTTTAAATTTTTATCGTCAATAGTTTTATACAAATAAGTCTATCAAAAAGGCCAATATAAGTAGCTGACTTGTATCAAATTCTTGAAAATCTATATTTCATAGCTACATTACCAAACATTGAAATTAGACTAAGAATGGACTTGGTATTGAAGGTGTCGAAATGGAGAGAGCTCATATAAAAAAATAACAATCATATAAAATAGGCTACCAACTACGATGGTACAAAACTGCTAAATTTACTCAGCATTGAAACTTATTTAATCCGAAAGCTATTCAGCTCCCGGTAGCTATTCAGCTCCCGGATTTAGCAGTAACCCTTCAGCATAATTATCAATGATATTTCGTCGAAACAAACTTGCAAGGTTCCAACACGTAAATTTAATTTGGTTCAATTTTTGTACATTACTATATCTACTTATTTTTGTGGAAATAATTTGATTTGTCTCAGAGTAAATTATTGAAACATTTGAAAAAAAAAACTAAACTTTAACTTTAAAGTTGTTTGGGGCCTACACTCCTTTGTTACCCCAGGGCCACCAGGCATCTAAATCCGGCCCAGAGGGCATCCTAAGTATTGCTAATAAAAGCTGTACTGCCGTCCGATTACTAAAAGACCGTTAAGTGACATTGCCACTTAACGGTCTTTTAGTAATCAGACGGCAGTTTAAGTGCTTATGCAAAGAAAAAATAACTCTTGCATAAAAAAATAAGCCCAAAAGTATGTACATCCTTAATCATTTATTTTAACTTTAGGTACAAATAACTGAAGTAATTTTGTTATTATAAAAAATGTACTCAACGGTATCAAAAAATTATATTACCTATCGAAAAACAATACTTAGAACACAAAAAAAAACGAAACTTCAAATTGTAAATACCAGACCAGACAGTTAAATTGATCAGGTACAAATAATTAGCAGCAGTTAAAAAAACACTGTCTATCTAAAGTGGGCAATTAAAATAAAACGATTGATAAACTTGGAAAATCAAAATCGCAAAGTTGTGCGAAAATTGTTCGTAGAGGTGTATGTGGGAGGCGTAGCAAGTGCGTGCGTAGCAAGTTGGTAGCCGCGAGCTTACGTGCGGCGGCGGCGGGCGGGTGTTCCGGACTGCCCGCGCCCGCCCAGCCCCGGCGGCGGCGGGCGCGGGCCTTCCGTGAGCGCACTTCACTTACCACGTGCCGTAAATACTGCTAAAGCACAGTGTACACTTACGACAAACAAAATAATAATTCTAAGGTAAAGGTGCCTTATACTGAGGGGCTCTGCAATTGGCACCAAATTCCGAGGTACTTAAAATAAACAGGCCAAGTGTGAGTCGAACTCGCTTACCGAGGGTTCCGTACTACTACTACTACATAACTTTTTAGCTACTAAAGTTCAAAAAAGTAGTGCAAAAAGACAACATCGCATCAACGCCCAGGCGGTCACCCATCCAAGTACCGACCGCGCCCGACGTTGCTTAATTTCAGTGATCGTACGAGGACCGGTGGTGAACAGACATTTGTCACCGACTCGCACTTGACCATTATTTGTTACTTGCTGTGTTATACTTTAGAGTGTGTTCTATAATCATGCCAAGTTTGACGCTTATACGTATTACCGTTTTTACATTAGAGCAAATACATAAATAAGTTTTTAAGTTGCGTGGGGACCCCGCTACCGTTTAAACTTTTTTTTTCTTAGTTAATCCTACATATCATTACATATTCATTCTGTGAAAATTTCAACTGGCTATCTATTACGGTTCGAAAGATACAGCCGCTTAAGGGTCCTGTATACCCTCTGCAGCTCTGTCGCTCGCACATTTTCACATTATTGAAGATATAAAATCAATGAGTGTGAATTTCCAAAAAGTAACAAAATCATGTCATGGTGTCTATCGTAACATTACAAACAAAGAAATGTTTGCTTCGATATCTTGTAATTTGACGGAATAAAATGACACGAGAAATAAAAATCACTTGTTACCATTTTACTGTGTCAAATTAAAATATATCAAATTGTCAATTTCTTTGTTTGTAATGTTACGATAGACACCATGACATGATTTTGTTATTTTTTGGAAATTCACACTCATTGATTTTATATCTTCAATAATGTGAAAATGTGCGAGCGAGAGAGCTGCAGAGGGTATACAGGACCCTTAAAGGTAGGATGGACAGCCAACGTAGGCTTAGTATTAGGGTCCGTAGGCTTAGTACTGTTAGGTATGGAACCCTAAAAATCGGTTAGTCTTGCGTCAGTAGCTGGTCCGAACGCACGCTTCATACATAATTGGAGTCTGTGCACGTGAAATCCATATTTTAGACTTCTGTCCGTCCGTCTCTCTGTATTTCCGTACGTCCTATTACTTTAGAACTTTTATAGTTATCTATGATAAAGTACTACATTAAACTTTGCACAACAACAGTTTTAATATAGATCTAAATTTTAAAAGTCGAATATGTCTGTAATGTTGCTCTTGTAATTAGTTACCCTTTCTCGTATTTGCAGTAAAACTTTTAAACTGGATTATAGCTAGAATAAGTATTTGTATCGTCTCTGCGACATTTCCCAATAAAAAGTCTAAAGTTGGTTGCAACCCTTAATATTTTTATACAGTTTAGGTTCCGATAACTAGGTTACTGTACACCGAACAGGAATATTAAATTTCATTGACGTTTCGTTGTGCCTGCCAAGGACACGCGCCGGCACGGTTACCGGCATTATATTGCGAGGGGTGCTTCGTGCGAATCAAAGCTGTACAACAATATACTGGGATTGCGTATCTAAACAATTTGTCACGTTTTACAGTGCATCTGCCATAGGTTTTTTTTTGTTGTCTGATATTTTTTGCATTTCGGCATGTATAGTATTTTTTGTGCTGTACTTTAGGTATATAGTTACACGTATATAATAATAAGAATCAGTTTCTGCTAGGCAAGCGTGCTCCATCGTAGACCGCATCATTGCTTAACATCAGGCGAGTTGGCGGTTAAACGCAAGCCAATTACTAAAAAAATAAAGACATATTTTAGATGGAGGTGATAAGTCCTGCACTGACGCCCCGTTTGAGGTGGACTTTGCATTTCCCCCTGCAGCAACATCTATAGCCGACCGAGCCAACCCAGCTCCTTGTGAGCGCTGGTGTACGCTGGCACACAGTGTGTTGCTGGCGCTGTTGTGAATATAATGGTGATGATGATGATGATGCGTCTCTAGCTTCTTCTGTGGCTTCGCAATGCCACAGCAAAGAGTATTTTTCCTGTGTTCTAATTTTTAGTTATTCAATTTTATTTACTAATATTGAACTTTAAAGACAAAATAAGCTTTACCGGCTTCAACAGTTTGTTAATAAATCCGGTCGTTTTAGTAAAGCCACGTCCCGACTGTGCTCAAAGCCATAACTCATTATTGATGCATTAGTTCCGCGACAGCGCTCGGTTGCGCATATTTTTGTTACCGACCGTCCAATAAATAAGTAGCCGTCCTTTATACGTTACCTGTGAACTGAACTGACACGACAAGCGACCTTACAACATCGGCTAGGTAAAATACCTTAGTATACTTTCAGTCTACCAAGGAGCTTTTCGATTTGTAAAAAGTTTGTAACATAAGGGCGCAAAATAATATTTTTACGGCGAGGGCGCTTTTTTGAATCCAGATGAAGTGAGGGATTCTAGAGTAGAATCTCGAGCGTAGCGAGGGATTCTTTAGTAGAATCCCGAACGTAGCGAGGGATTCAAAGTACGTCGCCCGAGCCAAAAATATTTTGCGCCCGAGTGATACGTACACTCTACTTTTCATCACCCACTATGAGAAAATAAAAGGCGCCCCATATTTTATTGTAATATTATTATTTAATAAACCATAGAGTAACAAGTAAATTGAAATTAAATAGTATCTAATAATAAAACAACTGAAATTTTATATTTACATTTGAGACATTTTCGCAATTATGAAAATTTATTGTTACACAAAACCATGAATTTCTAACAATCCGTGAAAATTGACGAAAACGCGGGCTGTAGTTCGCGCGTTATTAATTTTTTTTTTATTCAGCTGGCGGCGCGACTATGGGCCTTCGTACCAGCCAGTCTTTATTCAAACATTATTTGCGTTCGATTTCTTTGGCGCTGAACACTAAGATGTTCCAAATTCAAAAAGTGCGCCGCAAAGATAATTACGGTGCACTTATAAATAAGTGCGCGGCAAAGATCATTGCGGCGCACTTATAAAGAGGATTAAAAACTCATTACTGCCCGCTAAAAGTTTCTTATAGAAAACACCGCCTTTGGGTCCACTTAAAGGCGAACCAAGTCGTCCTTTTCGAATAGATGGGATGAGAATGAATAAAAAATACAGAGCGAAACGAATGAAAACCTAAAACCACTAAATCTGTGCCTAAAACTATTTAAGTAATCAGACGTTAGGTCTAAGGCAGACCTTAGAAAGAGGACATTATTATTCTGAGTGGCAAATCACGGTAGAGGGAATCCACCGTGTGGCAGACAGGATATACTTACAGACTTTTAAAATAAAACCTAATTTTTTTAAGTTATGTTTTATTTCTGTTTGTCACTATAATACATACTACCACTTATTAATAAGGTTTTAATTAGTTTCGCTCTGTATTTCTATTTTTCTTATAAATTATAAACTTGCAATGCCTCGCAGTTTCACCCGCTATCTTACAGGAAACATGTTTTTTTTTCCAGGATAAAAAATAACGACGTAAAAGGTAACCAACCAGGGTTATTTTTACCCCGTCAAATCAGTTATCTATATACACTGTTACGGAGTTTAGCGCAGACAAACTTTCGCATATATAATATAGTGATGAAACTGAAGATGAAGATAAAAGTCCAAGCATTTATTTACTCTGACAGCTGCAATAACGTTATAAAAAAAAAGTTGTGTGAAAACCCCGAATCCTGATCACGGTCGCTAGATTTTTGAACATAAGACTGTACTTCATATACCCGATATGTACTTCAGTGAAACATTAGAAGAAAATGTTTTTATAAAATGTTCACATATTATTGCAGCTGTCAGAACAAAATAAAGGCTTAAACTGAGTTTAGTGATATCAGATAATACTTCTGCAGCTGTAATATTATCGAAGACTGTATGAACCGCTATTAGTTATGTCTTTTAATGTTATCGTAGATAGACCTTTAACTACCTATCTTATTTACTAGATCAAAATGCATTCCGCATGCATAAGTTTCATTAACTAAACTGCCAAGAAACCATTAAATAACAGCTATTTTTGTACGCTAAGTAAAAGTGAAAGAAGCTTTTTCAAATTAAATAACGTTCTTACAGTGGGACCGATAAGCTTTTTGCCTTTTGTCTGCTGAAAACCTTTGTCGACGAGCACCAAATCTCTGCAAAAGGTACGTATGAAAGGACGTCTTTGTATTAAATAGCTTTGTGGTCATGTAGAATACACTCTTTTATGTTATTGGTTATTTTATAGTCTCTTTTTATGAGGATACCTACTTGTAGTTTCAAGTAAGGTACGAAACTACAAAACCTTACCTCGTTTGAAATCATAGCGCACGCGACGTCACTCACCATGTCGTGGTACCTAGAAACACTACAGGGGTGGTGAAGTGGTAGCTATGCTATGTACTACGTGGTACTACTTATTACAGTATTTTTAATGATTTTTACTAATTAATATGAAAAACCTTGTGTGTTACCTTAAAATTGCCATTTACTGTTGTAACTGGTAATGGGCTTGAGCTTTTTGATTATCTTTATATCTTCAAAGGTCTACAGATAATTCAACTGGTTTTTATAGGCTAAGTATTCGGTCAGTGTTAGATTGCTTGTAAATTTTGTTTACACTATTTTCCGTTCGTTTATTTGCTCTGACAGATGCAATAACATTGTAAAAAGCTGAACAAATAATTATGTTCTTTTAAATGTTTACTGAAGTAGGTACTCGTATTTCTGGTACCTGCTACAGTCATAATTACGTTCAAAAATCTAGCGAAAGTGATCAGAATTCGTGGTTTCCATTCGTTTTTTACAATGTTGTTGTCAAATCAAACAAATACTTGGACTGAGTTTAGATACCACCACAAGCCCGTAAAAAAATAATGGAATAACATTAAGGGCATGCATTTACAAATGAAATGTGTTGAAACGATGACAACGCCGGCACTAGGTAGGTACCCACGGCGTAGATCCGTGAAGCGTATAGCCGTAGCCTCCGGACATCGCGTCACGGTGCTACGGGCACAAAGTTCCCGTAGCACAGTTGTATTGTAGTAATGGCCAATTCATGTGGAATGTAATTGTTCCGGGCCGGACCGGTGCCGGCGACATTATCGCATTCGTCACGCCGCGCACGTGCGCGTTTGATCTAATAAAATAATTCCCGCATCAAATTTTATGCGCCTATCTCGATCTAGGAGACAAAGAGCCGCGCAGGGGCAAAGGGATTCGCTTTGTCATAACTGGTCCTTCGCACAAAGGACCACCCAACTTTTTGTACAATTCTTTATGCGGTAAATGTAGATAAAATAGGCCGTCATGTTTCAATGTGTTTTTTGAGTCTTATTTAGGGTCGGATTGTTATATAATATTGTTAAACATCTGTATTAGGTAACGCCATTATTTAAACCGCAAGCTTATAAACCTGGTAGACCCTACAGTTTACTACATAACTGGTTCCGTATTCATGTAATTTGGTACGGAAATTATATAACAGCAAGAAATCCAAAATTGATTCCCGTATCGTTGAATTAAAAATTCGTCTGAAATCGTTTCGTGGCGACAAAAAACCTGGGGCGGCGTTCCAGCTGGCGGTTGCACCGGCGCGCCAGCCACGGGCGCGGCGGCGACGCTGATGCCGCTTTAATGATGATTAAATGCCGTATGATTGTCGAGCGTGCGTGTCCGGTAGGCGCCCTGCCACCGCCACACCGCACCATACAGCTATCCCTGCACCGCCAAAAACAGGGGAACTTTTAAACTTCTGCTGACGGAATGTAAACTGTCGTGCAAATGTTTGCGTCATGACGGTCGCTGGGTGGTGGCTTTGTGAATTCGTTATGATTTATCCACACATTATTTCCCCTCAAAGTGAATTTATCGAACCTTTATGTTGCCAAATTTTTTTGCGGTAAGGCGACACTCGTATCTATGTATACATATATAAGATACGAAGTGCTATGTTTGCTCTATGTAGATAGTCCTATCCAGGGAAACGTAAATTTTGCAAGGTTTTATTAAAATTGTCCCATACGTATTAAGGTAGGTACCTATTGTCACATGTAACATGTAAACATGAGCTCGTGGATGTACTTTACTATTTATATTTAGGTACCTAAGTAGGTATATTGGTACTCTTAAATCTACGTTAGCCGCTTTGCTACTATCAAACCATCGGCCAAAGAAGTTGACAAATCATTTCCTAGCCCACATCACGGTTCATTGCGCGTGTACAAGTGCCGGCAATTCGGTCTGCTTATTGCCGAAAGAAATCTCAATTTGTTACAATCAGGCGCAGAACAAGGGACAGCCCCCGGCGCAGCGCAACGCTCTGCCCATCACCCTCCATTAAACGAGACAATGATATTCTAATTATGAACCATTTGACACACTCGCATTAATGGTTTACTTAATGACTATCATTAATCAAATTAGACTACACCTATTAACCAAATATCTCCCGATAAAGGCTTATCTCCTTATTTATCATTACTGTAAGCTACTTCAGTAGTGATCTCACGTTCGGGTATAACAATAGAATATTAAATTAATATGAGCGATGCTCCGTACGCACGGCCTTTTTGCCTTAAAACACAACTTGTACGTGGATATTGATCCAATTACTTATGTGAAGGCGATTTGTAAGCTGAACACGAATCCCATTACAGATTTAAATGTGGGTAAATGGGCACCAAGTGGGAAACCGGTAATACCTAATTGAAACAAATGCAAGGATTACTCGACAAATTGTTCAATACAAGAGCGATTTGTCCAAGTCGCCGCTGAAAGGACTAACTGAGACTTTTATTAGTATTAATTTGTATGAAAAGGAAACTATTTTAGTCTTATGCGGTGAAGTTGAATCGGTAATATGTATATAGCCTTAGTTTTTATATTACCTATCTCATAGGTTTTGTCAATATTTTCACTTTCTATCTCCTAGATAGTGTTGCCTAAGGTAAGGTAGGTAGGTACAAAAAATACCCATACCCATTTAAAAATATGAGGAAAATCATAAACTGACTAAGTAAATAAATTAGAAAGACATGCCATTCATACAAACTTTACTTGTATAAACTATATTTAGCTAGAAGCTAAATAGATAGGTATGTTTTTTTAGTTGACAACATCATGAGTAATTAAAATTATTTGATTGGATTAATGTGGAACAATAAAATTTGAATCACTCGTTTCTGTACACATTCTGTATACATTGTATTGAAACTTGTTTAGAAAACTTTGAGAGTTTTAAAACAGCTGTGGCGTTAAAACATGGATATGTTTTGTCTAAAGAAGCACCAATAAATCTTGCCGGCTTTATTCTACAGTGGGGACGAGATGAGTTAGAATTACATATAGGGCTGATAAAACCACATGTAGTTGCTAAAATCTACTCTAACGACTTTTAAAACAATAGTCAGCAGTAGCCCTGAGGTGGAGCGAGAGGTGCGGTCACTGTATAGGCACCAGGGGCCAACCATATCTGCGAGCGTTAAGGTTCACGTTCGCGTCATTTTCCAACCGAGCGGATTAACTTTAGTTTGGTGCCGCAATAGCAGTTGTCCGTAAGGCCCCAGGTAGCAAGGGGCACCAAATTGCCAAATGCGAAAAATAATTTCGAGCGAAACATAATTTTTATAGCACCTTTTGAGAAGCGCCTAATGAAAATGAAAAATTAATTCAAGAAAATAAAATTAAACATAGCTGCATGGCGCGGCGGCGCCCGCATTTCTTGCTCGCAATACCGCCGCATTGTAGCTGTTTATAGGACACAATTCAATTGTTTTTTTTGTGAAACTTTTTTTTTATTTTTATTAAATAGTAGATAGGCTTGCGCTTGGCCGCCATCGCGACGATGCGGTCTACGATAGAGCACGCTTGCCTAGAAGAAACCGATTCACTCTCGACTTGAAGACACCCAGATTGTAACTGACGGGGAAAACCCATTCAGGCAGCGATATATGTGTTAACATTTTTTTATGCGTTTATTCCTATTTAATACGTTAAAAGTTACTATTGATACACCTAATTAATAGTTTGTAAAGGATTTTATTTTATTAATATTAACATTATCTAATTTTAAAAACCAACTTTTCTTTTTGGGTTCCCCGTTTTGCTCACATTTTTTTTATGGGAACTATATTTTTTTTAATATTTACTTTGAATACAATCGAAAAAAGTAGGTACCTATCTGTTCAGCGTATTTGAATTTTAGAAAGTTCAGATTTTCCTTTAATACCCCGTTTGGCCCCCCTCCCCTCACGCCCCTCTCCTCTAAATTAATAGCGTCGACCAAAGGGCGCCAAAAGATAATCTCGCTCTACCTCTACCTTCAAATATGGTTGAGGTGAGCGATGGCTAGCACATGCGTCAACTTTTGAACGGGTGACGTATGTTCCTCTTGTAAAGTCAATGTTTTATTTGCAATATTAACTTTTAAAAGTTGACATGGGGCACTACTCAATACTTTTGCTAACTGTACCGTGCTGTGTCTGTACGTAGCTGTGTCGTCAGAGAGCGCTAGAGAGAGTCGTAAGTGCACTGACGTGCTTTATCTGGAAAGAAAAATGCTTTACCAGCACCTACCAGTGGCATTGAAGCGGCGATATATCTACGATAAGAACACATTTCAACATTGGGTTCTTCAAAGGTAATAGCAAAGATTATGTATGTAGTATAGTATGAAATCTTTGGGTAATAGATTCGAGAGGGTCGGCAACGTAGTTGTGATGCCTCTGGTGTCACAAGTATCCATAGGCGACGGTGACTGCTTACCATCAGGTAGCCTGTCTGCTTGTTTGCCTTCTATGGCATAAAAAAGGGACGGATGCCTTACTTTATAAAAATAAACACAAATAATAATCTCCTAGGTTTAGAAGAAAAGAAATTACTCTTTACGAAAAGCTAATTATTGTAGGTATTCTATTTTAGATGGACAACTAACAGCTCCAAATTACGATATAAGAAAAAGCTAGGTATTCGAAAGCCTTGAAAACTTTGATTATACACGTAGGGAATGTGTAGGTAGGTACCTACTCAAAGCTTGAGCAGTCTTCATAGTAATTAGCTGTACTCATTTTCCTACTAAGTGTACCTATCTAGTTAGGCAAAAAGTAGGTACAAAAGCAGATATATTTACACTAATCAATCTTTCATCTACAATAAATGCTCATTGTTGTAGTTAATTTACACAGGTACACACACGTCATGTTACCGGAGGGCGGGCTGGGAAGCCCACGTGGGCAGTGCAGTGGTGAGTCAACTCTCGTCCGCAGACGAGTAACGCTTCACCTCATTTAGCAGTTAATTTATGCCTAGCACTTTTACCTCCTCAGTAAATTACATGTATCTACCTAGAGTTTTGCATTACATGTAATTTAAAATAATACTAAAGTAAAACATGTTTGACTACAAGCATAAACAAAAATTAATATGAATCCTTGCTACAAGGAAGCACCGAAGTTATTTGAAGTCAACAAAGACAAGACTTTTATTTCATACTTCTCTATCTCTCTCTACTTAGTATAAATTGAAGTCACTTTCCGCGTCTGTCTGTCTGTATGGTCGCTAACTTCTCCTAAACCACGCAACGGATTTTGATGAGGTATTCACCATCAGTTAGATACATTTTCAAGGAAGGTTTATATATATTTATATATAACTAGCGACCCGCCCCGGCTTCGTACGTAAATTACACCCGTGCAAAGCCGGGCGGGCGGGTCGCTAGTATTGGATATAAATACACTTACGGAATAAAGTGTATAGGTATGTACAGTTAGGATATTGTATTATAGTTTTGTATCTACTAAAAACCCACTTACCGACCAGAGTTATATTTTTCGCACTTTTTGAAGATAAATAAACATGTGAAAAAGTACCTTAACGTAATTTTAAAAGTTAGTATGGCATCAATTAATGAATTTACATTATAATAAGTATTGCACAATTTTCATTTTTATTTTTATTTTAATGAGGAGGTCGAAAAAATATTGTTTATTTAGATCTTCTTTGTTTTAGATGCCACTAACTACTGATTTTTTCTTCTTCAAAAAAGTGTGGAAAGTTCTTGCGTTTCGGACGAAATTTTTGAGTCCAGTTCAATCACTCCTGGCATGAATTGGACTCCAACCAACGATCTATATGTACTACTCCTAAACAGTAGGGCCATACGAAACCAAGAGTTTAGATTAATTTAATAAATCAAAACTGAAAGTGGCTTGTCCAAACCGACCGAGGAGCTTTGCTTCGCTTCGAATAACAATGAGGATAATTTGTTAAACTTTTTGGTTTACTTTCAGTTTTAGAATAATAATTCATCCATTAAATGAAATGGCTCATCGGCTGAAGTTAACGAATGTTCCGTATCATCAAAGCGTACAGTCGACACGAATGAGAAAACCGCGACGGAAATAAGAACAACGGAACGCAGAGCTCGGCGAGGATGTCGGTAATTTATGAATTTGTCAGGACAAACTGAACATTGTCGTGTCGGTGTAAATAAAGAGCACCGCTCCATGGATAAATTTGTGTCACATCAAATGAATCGTGTGCGCAACGATTTGTTGCACTTATTGGCCTGCTCCGCCCTCGGCGAGCAAGCTCCACTTTTTCTTTGCGGTGTTGAAGAATGAACCCGATTGTACCTACCTTTTAAAATAAATTTTGCTATACTTGCGTCTCCAACCGATCGAAGCACAAACCTAGACACGAGGGCCTATTCGTACCTAATTGATTTCAGGGCAGATATACCACTAACGTAAGAATGATGTAGGTAAATCAATTTGCATAAACTATTTAGGAAGACATATTCGTACATACTATAGGTACCTACCTAACAGAAACGGAAGATCAGTGCCGGTTGTAAAAAAAAACAATTAGTTTCTGTTTCGGTTTTTATCGGTCACAATCAATGAGATTATAAGATCATTGGTCACAATTAAACGATGTCTGTGTCTAATTATCTACCGTGTGTCTACCTATAATTACAGTTTATGTGTAGAACCATAGGTAGAACTATGTACATAAAAGTGTTTTCTATCTACGACATAAAAGGTATCTAACAATCAGAAAAGCTAACAAGGACGCCAGAGCTTTCTATTTCGCATATTTGCAAAATTTTTGATGATAATAAATCATTGAGAAAGAAAAAAACGATAAAGTATTAAATTTAGAATAAAGTTGTAAATGGTAGGTAGGTATTTTGACTTGACTTTTAAGGTAGGTATAGAAGGTATACACTATAAAGCAAAAAAAGAAAAATATATCTAAACAAACGTAATTTTTTGGGTTCCGTACCCAAAGGGGTTGTAATCGGGGCCCTATTACTAAGCCTACGCTGTCTGTCTGCCCGTCCGGCTGTATCTTACGAACCGTAATCTATACTTATAATAAAACTGTAACAGGTCCAATTCTGTACATTGAAGATATTTTGAAAAAAATAATTGTACGGCACTCTATAATCGATACTGAAGTCAAAACTGTAATTTTTTTCATTTTTGTCTGTCTGTCTGTCTATCTGTCTGTCTGTATCTGGGCTGCGCATCACGCCGAAACTACTGAATGGATTCAAATGAAACTTAACATAATTTGAGTTCATACTAGGAGGTAGGTTATGGGATACTTTTTATCCCGAAATTTTGCATGGTTCCCTTGGGAGAGGGGATGAAAGTCAAAGTGTGTACTTAGTTGTAATTCATTACTGCGTAGTCCGATTTCATTAATTCTTTTTTTGTTAGAAAGGAGATACATTAAAAAACCTCCCATAAAAATTTCAAGGTCATCGATTTCATAGTTCAGAAATTACAGACATCACAACCGTCAGGTCCAAAAGTAAGGTCCAAATAACTTGACCTCCGGAATGTACAGGAACCTTTGAACGTACGGCTCATCTTAAGCTGGAGGTTGATTTGCAGCGCACTTTGTATTATACGTTGAGTAGGTACTTAGGTAACCATATTGTCAAAGTCAGTAAAACCACCCTGAAGACATCCTTTAGAAAGGAAATACCTACTCTATGGACTATCACGTAAAATATCAAGTTTTCAATGCCATAATTTTTGTAATATTTAGGGTTCCGTAAGCAAAGGGTAAAAACGGAACCCTATTACGAAGCCTACCATGTCTGTCTGTCCTACCTATTAACGGCTGCATCTTTAGAACCGTATTAGGTAGCCAGTTGAAATTTTGACAAAATATGAAATGTTACGGCGAATTGACTAACAAATAAAAAAAAAAAAAGTTGAAATAAAAGGGGGGTCCCCATATAAAAAACGTATTATTTAATGTATTTTTGTATTAGCTCTAATCTAAAAACTGTAATACTTACAAGCGTCAAACTTGACATGATTATAGTACACACTTTAAAGTATAACAAAAATAATAAAAATGCCCAAGTGCGAGTTGGTGACAAGTTTCTGTTCATTACCAAGTTATAACTGGTAATTTCGTTATTGAATTTTGTGTTCGTACGGAACTCTCAGTGCGCGAGCCCGACTCGCACTTGGCCGGTTTATTTTCATTGATCTCCTTTCGGCTGAGCATACCTATCCAACTATTCTATCCTATACAACTCTATTGACATTTATATGCAGACTTACTCAATGCTACTTATGGAATTTATTCACGGGAATCTAAAAAAAAAGTACTTTGGTATTTATTCGCTAAATACCAGCTAGAGGCTATGGATTTCACTGAGAGGCAACGAGGCAGGAGGCTCAAGAGGGCAAAGCTTGCCTTTTTAAGACAAAACTTTGTAACCTAGATAATCGCCGCATTCAGTCTGTATTTGTCTAAACTACCTATATGTCTTTTACCGGATACATTTCGGAGACTGTACAATACAACTGCACAATCTAATATCCCCACCTTCCTTCCACCAACAAACAAGGAGAGCCTTGGTGAAAAGACTCCGTTTTACTGTCGAAGTTCCAAAGACTCGCACAAAGCAGTTTGCTTCAACATTTATTGGCCGTACAGCGAAGGAACTCCCTACCTGAGTTATTGTCTTCTGAAAAATACAACCTGAAAGTTTTCAAATCCAAAGTAAAAAGCTCCTTTCTTGATAACGGTGCTTCAACGCAGACCACAGTATTGCTCAAAATGAGACAAACAGAGCTGTGCCCAAGTGCGAATAATAATTAGTCGGCAGGGATGGCAATCGCGGACGAAGTCGCGGGCACAGCTAGTAATTAAATACGACAGTTGAAATATTCACAGAATATAATATTATATGCATTTTAGATAATTATGTAAACGAAAGAAAGGTGTACAATACACAACAACAACAACCCCACACAACAAAATTATTTTTCTAACGTATTTTTGTACTTGCTCTTATGTAAAAACGGTATTACGTACAAGCGTCAAACTTGGCATGATTATAGTACACACTCTAACTAAAGTATAACAAAAATAATAAATAACGGCCAAGTGAGAGTCGGTAACAAGTTTCTGTTGACCACCGGTTCTCATACGATCACCGACCGAAGTTAAGCCACAGAAGACATAATAGACAGTTAAGCGTCGGGCGCAGTTGGTTCGGTACCTACTTGGATGGGTGACCACCTGGGCGTTGATGGGATGTTGTCTTTTGCACTACTTTTTTGTACTTTAGTAGCTAACAAGTTGTGTGGTGGTAGGGAACCCTCAGTGAACGAGCCCAACTCGCACTTGGCTGGTTTTATTTGAAACTACTACATATCTATATCTACTCTCAGATGGCACTTTAATATTATACCTAAGTATGTACCCAGATTAGGAATGTACCTATCCATAGACTTAGGTAGATGATGCAAAATACCTGGTAGGAACTTACCTAGAAAAATAAAAGAAAACGTGTGTCCAACACAGTGCAATAAAATAAATCTTGGGTAAAGTGGCTCGTATTTCACCTTCGCCCGCAGGCATATCACGGCCACTAGCGCTGTTCGAGGGGGAATTCAATAAAAATCACAATCGTAAAAACTAAGACGGCTGCCATATAAAAATACCTAAGGAAGCATTAAGAGCCGTCCCCTAATAATAGGTCCCGCCAGATGCACGGGACGGCCGCCTGGAAAAGTCACAGTGGCTGCTCGAGCGTAGGAAATTATTTTTTTCGGTCTGCCACACACGGCCCTTGCCAGCTCAGCGAGAACTGAGACCGCTCGGCACTCGAGCTTCTCTCGCGGCAATCACGCACCACAAGGACATTTTTAGGGTTCTGTAACTAAATGGTTCCCTATTACGATGCTATTACTAAGCTTACGCTATCTGTTGTATTTTTTACCGTAACAGATAGACATTTGAAATTTTCAAAGTATGTATACGTACTTAATGTTACGGCGGTTTAACTAATAAATATTAATCAAATAAAAATAAATAAAAACTAATAAAGCATACTACACACGTATTTTAACCGCCGACGCAAAAAGAGGAAGCAGTAGTGTTTTAAGTTTTAAGTATACCTGTATGTGTATCTGTCTGTCTGTGACATTGTAGCTCCCAAACGGCTAAACCGATTTTGATAGAGTTTTTTTAAAGATGACTTGATTGAGATTGTCCGAAAATCTGTTCAGCTGTTTGAAGAGTATCAGCCCTATAATGGGGGATTTAAAAAAAAACTATTTATAGGTAATTGTCCAAACGTAATTTTGTCATTACCTAGTGTGAAAACGGCAGTACTTACTTACGTAAGTAAGTAAGTCAAGCTTGACATGATTGCAGAACACAGTCTAAAGCAACGCAACAAATAATACACTGGCACTTGGCCAGTGTATTATTTGTTGCTATTATTTGTTATTATTAGAGTCGAATGCGAAATTATCGAACGATCAAAGCTCTGCATGACTTTCAACCAAATTTCAGATGAATCATCCCGACATAACAAATACTTTTTATGGTTTAGTCAAAAATATAATTAGTACCATCTAGTACCTAAATAGTTTTCTTTTTGAGAAACATTGTTTGTAATAAAAAAAAATATATACATAATTATATCGCAAAGGATACTTCATAAAAGTGATTTATGAAACCTTACCTTCATTTTCAAAGACCTATATTCAACGATAACCCAAACGATGTAGTGCAAGTAGGTACTTATTCACTGACCAAAATAATAGGAAGGTAATTATTTATGCTGCCGTCAGCATCTTACTGCAAGGAACCCCAACACTATTTTATTAAAGTAGGTTTCTACAGTAATATTAGTACTTAAGCTAAAACTAAAAGAAACCTTCACAAAAACGACACTGTCGTGTACTCACCCCGTTTTAGTTAGAACAAAAATAATTGGGCGCCTAGGTAGGTACTATCGACAGTCGAAAATCCTGTCACTAGCATCCATCTCGCATTTCCCGGGATGTTAGGGTAATCTCCGGAGCGAGTAATAGTTGGTTGCAGGCCAAACGCCGCTCATTAGTGCGATGTTCAATTAGCGCTGGTCCGGTCGGTAACGCGGTGCTGCGACAGCTTTGAGCTTTGTGTTTCCAAGAGAGAATTAACCCGAACACTGTTATTTCCACGTTTCCAATCTCACGAACAATAGTATAGACATCAGATCAGTTAAACAAGAGAGATATGCCTTAGTACAAATATCGTACGTGTTTAAATGTCTCCATGTTTCATACACTTTTTTACTATAGAACTAAACCATTTAACGCAACTGTAAGTAGGTAGGTAGGTACCTATACAGCACACTTATTAAATTTTCACGCACGCTAAGAAATTTGTAGCGACACCAATGAACTATAATAATCCACATGCGGAAAGGTCATCTACAGCACAAAATACACATTAGTATCTGCAAGGAGATTTTAACTAAAGGCATCAAGTCTGATTTAGGTCAGATGCGTTCGCACCCGCCACGTCACTTTAGCATATCTCCCTTCTTTGTCTGATCTGAGGTTGTGATAGTTATTTTTGCGCGCCAATACAATAACTACGATTCTTATAATTTTTTTGTCACGGCGATATTAGATAGAAACATAGAAACTAGCACCTTATATCCACCATGCTAAGTTTCATCTAATCAGGTTCTGTATAATTGTAACATACAAATATGGGGAAAATTCGTTGGTCCTCGTAGGTATGGTAAAAAACATTAACATGGACCTCCAGGTTAATGCTTTTAAGTAGCTGGCTTGCGGCCTTCGCTACGCGCATCCTGCAAATATTATGCCACTTCGTATATAAAGAATATTTAAAAATTTCAAACTTGTTTCACAATGTTATGAAAAATGTATACCACGTAATGTAAGATTAAAAATAGCTTGAACCCGTTTTTAGGGTTACGTACCCGAATGGTAAAAATGAACCTTATGAACCCATAAGTTGAGACTCTGTCTGACAATCCGTCTGTATGTCATAATTAATTTTCGCAGGAAATACAAAAGCAAATAGACTTAAAATTTTGCACAGATCTAGATACCGGTTACTTACACTTCAGGCTGTTTTCAGGCCCTCCCACTTATTGCCAAAAGCTACGAGCAAAAAATGTGAATTTCATTCAGGCGTAGGTAAATAGGTACAAGTGCCTTTTACTAGCTTACTTCTATGATAATAGATTAAAGTGACTAGGTAGTACCATAGACAAAATATTATGAATCCTTGGTAGTACGTAGGTATTTTTGCTAAGTTTACTGCAAACAAGATTCCTAATGCATTTACTCAAGGACGTTTTATAATCCGTCCTTGCTTTTACTAGACTCTATTGACACATCTACAATAATCTACATATACCAGAGTAGTATTTCTAGTAGATAAGTCTATGAAAAAAGCATCATTAGACTCGCTGATAAACTTTTTTGGCAGGACTTCTAATATGCCAATAATCTGACCCCAAGACTATTTTGATAACAATTTATTTTGAATTTAATTTCTGTTAAGAAAAATCACAAAAATCTAGTTTAATGTAACAATTCGGAAAATGTATCGTACCTACCTAACAAAAATATAATTGTGCAAATACTTACAGCCATCGTATCGCCTCAGATGTCGGTAAAAACACAAAAAACAAGACCAAAACCACAACAAAACAACGCATCACAAACCAAATTAAAAAATCTTAAGTAAATTCATAACCACTACAAAAGCGGTGCATTTAAAAAAAACGATACAGTGTGTGTTAGTTTATACGGTACAGTACGCGCGCGGGAAAATATCGCGTTTACGAGGGGCGGAGTGGCGCGTCGTCGAGCACACTCCAGCGTCTGCGATTGAATGCAATTGGAGCTAGAGTCCGACAAGCGACAACAACTTCTAGACTCGGAGTGGCGGCCAGTGGTCAGAGCCGGCGGCACATCGCCCGACGCGTCGCCGCGCGCCGCTCTACATACACCGCGCTGAGTTGAGTCGGCAGCGACGGGTAGGACATGTCCAAAGATTAATCGTCTTTAGACACGTCAATTTACCTCTAAAAGCTGTGTATTCAAATGGCTGCAAATTCGAACACTTTTCCCGGATGGTCGAAGGTCCCTCATTTCAAGGTCAAGGTCATCAGTTTCATTATGTTTCCTTTATAAGATTCGTTTTTTTCTTCGATTGAAGTTTATAATGGAAATAAGAGTTTGCGTGCGTAAAAAACACCTACGAATTCATGTACCTACTTACGTATGTATTATACTTGTCTATAATATTATAATAAGAATGGCTTGGGATGTACTAAGGCGAAAAAAGGTCAATGTAGGTACTCACCATTTCGAATAACTTTGGAACCAACCCAGAAATTATAAAAAAATATCAGCTGTTGCATAGAAACATGTCATGAATTCAACGAAATGTATGATATAGCTGATATTTTTTCGCAGTATCGGGGTTGGTCCAATACACAGACCTGTGAGGTTAGATGCCGTCAGTTCACCTACTTTGCGTGTCTGTGTTGGATCAGTGCTTCAACTTAATTCACATTCCGTCGTCTTGGCAGTAGCACGTCAGACTTCAATTCACAAATATCAAAGTGCGCTATAGTAAATTCTAAAAACCCTTCGAAAGCGATGGCCTTTCAAATTGAGTTAACTACCACAAACTAAATTTCCATGTTGTAGTTGTCAGTCAGGCGGTTACTGTGTTTGGGCGCTAGTGAGATTTTTATTAATTTGTCATCGTAAGTGCTGCGATTGATACGTGAATGACAGCGCCGCCTCTGGGGGACTTCATTCACCACCACATTGCTCTCCTAACGTTATGGGGCTGAGCATGGGAGATACAAAAAATGTTTTAATACAACTTGACATGCACGCGGGGTATATTTTTTTTACTGTGGTGTTTTTGGTATCGCACTTCTTGTGCATTTGCCAGTGTTAAATTATTATTAAATTTCATATCAATTATATTTTATTTATTTTATTTGGAAAACATACAGTGATAAATAACTAGATATCGTCAAACAATTCATAGTCGCAGTCAGAGTCAAGCAAAGTAAGTCACATTCAAGTCAAAGTCATGCCTTAGTAAAGTGGTGAAGGCTTTACAAGAGGCTTTTATAGAGTTTTGTGAACATCACGAAAATACATGTTTCACCGCGTTACAGCACTTACCCACACTCTAGTACGTCCACGAACACTTAATAAATAATAATCCATCATTATTACACATTTAACACTCGAAAATACAAGTTTAGGAAGAAAGTACAAAGAGGAGATTATCGTCTCTATCAGAGGGCACCGCCATTTTCCCTTTATTCGAAAAAAAAATGCAGTTTCCTTTGCAAATTTATGCAATTACAGTTTTTTTCACGTTGGCGCCAAAACTCCGCGGGGTCTCTCCTGGTGAAGGTCTGTGTATAGGATTTTTTTATATGTAGTTCAAAATCATGCACTAAAATCGTAAATACAGTCGTATTTTCTATTGTTGTTCGTCTTTATAATTTTGCCCCCACAGGAGCATTCAAGCCATTGCACAGACTATAAACATCGACAAGACTTAAATATGACGTGCGGAATGTTGTAAATTGTGTTAGAAACAAGTATAGGCATATAACTAACAAGTGTCTAAATGCGGCTATCAGTGATAAAAAAACTTTCTCTGCAATGCCTTGTCTCCCGTGGCGGCGGATGTGTAGGAATATTAATAATATATTCATGGTAGTACTTTCAGTAAGTCATTCTGTACTCGTAGGTAAAAACATAGATTAAACATTTGACATTAGCCTTGCTTAAAGTTAATTAGACTATTTTACATTTAGGTATATCTTAAAAGCACATCATCCATTGACAAGTAATGTTGCATAACATATAGCGCAGGAATGCTGTGATATTAAAAACGCATCAAATCAATTAACAATAATAAGTTGATCTTATTTTATCATATCCATGTACACATTGTACACCAAAATCTAACATGATGATTATTTAAATGACATTTTTCTTACGGGAGTGTTGTCAAAAACAGTTGTTTCGGTAAACTTTGCCCTGAATATCTTCAACTCGTGATTAAATAATTTCAACTTATGACTAAATATCGTCAACTTACAGATAGAGCGGAAGTATAAGTCTATTACTTACTAGCACACTTGTTCTGGCTGGCTTTTCTTGTTGCATTTGATATTGTTTGTCCCTGTCGCACTTATGTCACTTCAAATGAGAGTGACACGTCACCAAACGAATATAGCAGGTAGGTACTGAAAAAGTCTAGGTGAAGCTGCACGGAATGACGCGATTAAAAGTAGAACGTATTCATGACTTAGGCTTCCTAGTGTACTGTTTGATGATGGTGATGCGAGGCGGCCGTCAAGCAAGGTGCGACAGGTCGTCGAGCTCCGGCGGCAGCTGCGGGCCCGGCGGCCGCGCGAACACGGGCTTCGCCACCATCGACACTGGAGCCTGCGCCCAAATAAACCCTATTATTATACACAACAAAAACTTCTTTAAAACGGCAAAAAATATATTGAATTTACATTTATAAAGGCGAATAACCGCACTCCTCCAGCGAGGTGATGAGTCAGTCAGTGAAGACTGAACTAACTGAACTGACTCTCTTCGCCAATTATTTTCTACTTTTACAAATGACTAGAATTGATATTGTATTTTTAACTTGTATTCAATTTGATAAATTTACCAATGTATTCTGTTTTGTTCTATTTTATTATTGTTGACATTTTGCATTATTTTTACATTCAAATAATTTTTATGCTCTATTTATTAACTTTGTTAATGTTATAACTACCGAATGTTGAACCTATGACTAATATTATTGTCAGTGTTGATTTGTACCTACAAAATATGTTTTAATAATTGTCTCTAAAATGTGTTAATGTTGTTCTGTTGTTTACGAGACACCTACAGAGAGGTACTCATTATAAAATGTTAATTTTAGACTTGTTAAAAATGTTAGGTTAATAAATGTAAAATTATAAATATTGGAATAAAAATGAATTGAATGAATTGAATTGAATGTTCTGACGTTCAGAAGTGTACAGTGGTGTACCAATTTGAGGAATAAATGAATATGAAGAAGTGAGGTTTTTCGCTTTTATAAATGTAATGTATGGTATGTGGATGAAATTAACAGCGACTCAAAAATTTGCAATCTAAAGTGGGCGCGCACCTTATATTGCAGTATTTCATCCGATTTAATGGGATTAAACAAAAAGGTAGAGAAGATTAAACAAATAGGCTACATTTTTCAAGTTCTGGTTGACAAAAGTTGTGAAACATGTATAAATTTATTAATTGCACCCTCGATAAAAGAGCTGATAATCTTCAAACGGCTGAACCGATTTTCATGAATCATAGCTAAGAATAAACTCGATCATCATTCGAACAAAACAAAAACTATAAATCAAAATAGGTTCAGCCGTTTGGGGGCTACGATTCCACAGACAGACACACGGATACACACGTTATTATACTCATAACATGACAAATAATTGAATAGCATCTAATAGTATGCATGTGCACTTTCTCGCATGCACCCCCGAAAAGAACTAGCTCCCACAAACTCAGGGTATCCTACTGTGGGAGCTAGGGCCTCACATAAGTTAATGTATTGTATAATTGTATTAACTTTAAAAAAAAACCTGTTTTTGCGTCGGGGGTAAAAAAATGAGAGGGTGCTGGTGGTCACCGGGCAGTACCTGGCTGACGAGTGAGGGAGTGGGCAGCGGCTGCTGCATGCCGACGACCACGACCTTCTGGTGCGGCGCGCCCACGGCGCCCCCCGCGCCCGGCGCCGGCCCGCTCGTCACCACCACCGACTGAACACATGCACTACCCTCACTACCTCGCGTTAACACCTCACGCCACACGCTCAACAGAAATGGCATCGTAATATTTTTCTTCATGCTGCAGGGGCCTTATGGCTACCTGTTTTAAGCGATTCTGTTCTGGTGATGAGAAAAGTTGCGCGACCGCAAACCCTATCTCGGGGAGTTAAGGTTCACGTTCGCGTGGTTTTTACGCACTGCGCTGTTTCGAGCCCGCGATAAGAGGTAGCCGTAAGGCCCCTATATAGTTATTGAAATGCTATATAGGCAATTAAAAAAAAAACAGGGCCTAAGTCTGCGCAACGATCCGGGTAAACCATTGCTACAGCTACGGTGGTTTTCCTGTCGGCCTCCATATTCATGAACTTTCTTACAGACCGTACTTAGCCTTGGTGGCGCCAACTACAGGGTTACGCGGAAAGCCAGTACTAAGCCGAAAGGGGTCCGTTATACCATCATTATTTACAACTTTTTCTATAGGACCAACCCAAAAATCGCGAAAAAATAATATCATTCAGTTGTTCCATACATTCTGTCGAGTGTCAATGCCCGTTGTCTATGGAAGTTCTGATAATTATATTGAGATTTCAGAGTTGCTCCCATAGTAAAAGTTGTTCATAATGATGGGTACTAGACTTATGGACCGCTTTCGGCATAGTACACCCTTTCCGCATAACCCTGTATGATTATTTTTACAAACAAACAATCTCATGACACGAAACAGCGGCTAGAGTTTAAAATCGAATAGAGCATCGTAAAATTTTTGATTTACTAAAACATTTAAATAGCAAATCCTATTTTGTGCATCACTTCAATATACAAAATTTCTATCGAGTAAAATGATTTATCAGAAGATAAAGGATGCAATTAGAACTGAAAATATAATTTTGCTTTAACATACAGAGCGAAAAAAATCAGAAGCTGATAAAACAGTCAGCCGTGCCTTCATGCGGACCTACTAGCGGCATTCAATACTTTAACCTTTGCTAAAGGTGCCATATCGATGTAGGGCTTCGCGTCCGATTACCGGCTAGCCTTCACACGCATATCAACCCTAATCACCTGATATTACAGCGCGATCTGGCTTAGTGAAAAATATAATTAAAAATAATAATAACATTTGAAACAAACAAGAAACTATTTAAATTACTAATAAAGTTCTGAGATATAAGTGCTTAAAGTTTTTTGTTTGGATTACGAAGGGATGTTCTGTCCCTTTCCCGCAAGGTGAATATCAGTATGACGTTTGTATGGCGTACGAAAATTAGACGTAATTTCTAGGTACAGTGCGCTCTCTGTCTAGCAAGACATTAAAATGCCTATATCTTTCTTAATTTTGAACACATTGCAATTTAATTTTCGGTGTTCCGCTCTATTTATAGTCAGCTATTTTATAAAACAATAACAAAATATCTGTCCGGTAGCGTATTCAGGAACAAGTGCGTGAATCGGAATGCTTTATTATTTCAGTTAGGCGAGATATGCGCATGAAAGCGAGTAATGCACCTAAATGGCACCGAAAATAATTTTAATGTCAAAAATAACATTACAAATTTAACAAGACTGATGCTATAATGCCAGCCAGTGTGGCCATAAATACACGCTGATTACTTACATTTTGACTGCGAACTATTGCCGGTTGAGAGGTGTGGACCACTATATGTCCAGCCCCGCTAGCCGGCTGTGTCAACCCCTAATACAAAAAGAAACAAAAAGTTAAAATTTAGATTATTAACGTAAGCAGTAACTCATATTAAAGCTGAACTTGAAAGCTGTTCAATATCTCATTTATACGGGGTGTAAGGGGAACACTAGAAGTCAAAAGAAGGTAATTGTACTCATCATTATGAACAAATTTTACTATGGGACCAGCCCTGAAATCGCGAAAAAAATATCAGCTGTTCTATAGAAAACGGTCATTAACACTCGACAAGATGTATGGAACAGCTGATTATTTTTTCGCGATTTCAGGGTTGGTTCAATGCTAAAAGTGGTTCATAATGATGAGTACAATTACCTTCTTTTGGCTTCGAGAGTGTTCCACTTACACCCTGTATATCAGCGAAATATGACGTTGGAACCTATTGCGAAACGTGCCAAGAGGCTCATCAGCAACGAATCCCTAGTTCAGACTAAGCTTCTTAGTGTTGAGCATCGGCGCAAAGTTGTTATAGTCTATTCTTTTTTTTTTATCGGATACATTTCGGAGAGTGTGTTTCGGCTCTGCATTATCTAATTCTCTCCCCATTTTTCTATCAGACTGCCAGAGTGGCCATGAAAAATCGACACCGCGAAATATTTCGCTGTTATATAAAAGCGACCTAAAAACTCCAACATTAGGGCTGGCCACTACGCCTTTATAACATCCGCCTTTCTTTACATATCAATGTGTAAAGATAGAACAAACACACTAGCAGCACATTTTAGTGTAAGGCGGAGGCTACACGTAAATTCTGGCATCAGTTCAGTCCGTGACCTTGATCACTTAGTGATGAATCGCGTACAAAATACCTGATTAACATCAGGATGTGTACGTAATTGTTCCTCAGTCTGCGTACACGATCGGTAAGAGGATCAGATAAGGGAGATATCATCATCATCATCAGCCAGAAGACGTCCACTGCTGAACATAGGCCTCCCCCTTTAACCTGAACGACAGCCTGCCTTTTGCATCCCCCGGATGCCAGCGACTCTCACTATGTCGTCGGTCCATCTAGTGGGAGGCCTACCTACGCTGCGTCTTCCGGTTCGTGGTCTCCATTCAAGAACCTTTCTTCCCCATCGGTTATCGGTTCTTCGAGCGATGTGGCCTGCCCATTGCCTCTTCAACTTGCAAATTTTAACAGCTATGTCGGTGACTCTGGTTCTTTGGCGAATCTCCACGTTTCGGATTCTATCGCGCAAAGAAACTCCGAGCATAATAACGAGAAAAACGTTAATCACGGCTCACTTAAAAAAATTTCACACACACTAAAAAACTTGGAGACACTAATGAACTAACTAATAGTCCACAAAAAAGGGTGGCAAGGTCGTCTGCAAAGTGAGTTCGACGAGGGACGATTATGAATCCATAATTGGTTAATTATCGTTAGCACCCGCCACGCCTCCTTACCACATCTCCCATGTTTGAATGATCTGAGGTATGATGCAAAGATTTATCTTCATTGGCATGATGACTAATTATTTTTTATTACCTCATAAAAAACTGATCATAAATAGAGCCCATAGCCCATCAACAAAAACAAAATTAAAATTTGTATGGAAAAATATAAGTTATAAGCAGGTAAGGTTCAGCTGTTTGGGAGTAATAATGCCACATAATACACACGTTTAACTTATAACACCCCCTTTTTGCGTCGGAGGTTAAAAATAAGTGAAGTCCGGGGCCGCATTAAGGAGAAGTGTGCAAATTAAACTTTACCTGTGGTCCTTTTTGCTGAGACACTATGACGAACTTCTGCGGCGGCGGCGTGGAGGGCGCGGGCGAGTGCGGCGCCGGCGACGCGCTGATCACTACGTTACGGCTCGCCACCGACTCTGCCATACAACAACCATCTCTTTAACTCCACCGACAATAGGCATGATGACTAATATTTTTTATTACCTCATAAAAAAGCTAATCATAAATAGAGTACATGAACGAAAACAAAATTAAAATTAGTTCAAAAATAAATAAGATATAAGCATTTTAATTTCATGCTATCCAGAGAGCGCACTATACTGATCCGTGACGTCACTCCTCAGGCGCACCATACAAATGCTATACTAACACACGCTTTGCGAGAAAAGGATAGAGCATCCCCTCTCTATCCTCAACCTAAAACTTTAAACGCTCATATCTCAGAGATTTATCAGCCAACTTAAATTATTGTTTCAGTATGTGTAATGTATTTAGTTGTATTCATCGCTAAGCCGGTTATTTGTAATAAATTAAACATTAGGACACATGCCTGCATTATGCATGTCTGAGTTCGACAGACCACATCATCACCATTATTCAATCAGATTCGATTCGACAGAAGATTCGATTTCAGCTTATCATATTCTCACTGCTATAACACAGGTCTTCTCCAGAAAGAGAGAGAAAGGATAGGCTGGAATCCACCATGCTGGCCCAGTGCATGTTGGAGAATGTAATGTCTGAACTTTTGAGGTTCCTGGATATACCGGTTTCCTCACAATTTCCTTTACAGTTTTTGAGCGATGACATTGAAACTGCACATAATTTCACAAGGTACTGAATAAGATATTGATGCAGAGCCGAGAATCGAACCGGGAGAAAAGCCGGATGTGAAGCCGAATTCTTTCATCGACTTCCTTCTCGAAATTCGCCCCATCATCATCATCATAATCAGCCTTTTTAACAGTCCACTGCTGGACTTTTTAGCCTACCCCCGAAAGGGTGACTGGGCCATATCCACCACGCTGGCCCAGTGAGGATTGGTGGATTCACATACGCCATTGAATTCCTTCTCCGTACGTATGCAGCTTTCCTCACGATGTTTTCCTTCACCGAAAAGCCAGTGGTATGAAAATCCGTACATAAGCTCCAAAGAGCTCATTGGTACGGGCCCGGTGTTTGAACCCGCGACCTCACGCTTTCAAGTCTAGAGGTCTCCCACATGGGCTACCACGGGCGAAATTCGCCCCGCCTAATTGTAAAATCTGCCCTAGGTAGGCGTATTCTTATTACTGGTAGTGAGTACTGACCGATATTCTTGGCAGCGTGCGTGAATGTGGATGAAGGCGTGAGCGTAGAGGGTTGTGGTGGCGCGGGCGCGGGCGCGGCCGGCACCAGCGGCGGCGTGCACGTGACCACGGCGACCGCGCCGCCACCGCCGCTCCCCGCCGGCGACTGCCTTATCTTCACCACGGCCTGCTGCAGGCTCGGGCCCAGGTACCCGTAGTCACGCCTGCGGACACACATACAAAACAACTACAAAACAATTGCTTTGTAAAGATACTTATAACCACGCAAAAATATGCAATCCAGCACGCGCGTCCATTAATTCAATTCGCCTGCAATAAGACCTCCGCACGCATGCAGATCAATAATAGACAATACAAATAAGTGAAGAGACAAGAAAGAAGTAAGGAGACGTTTAAATATCTCAGTGTTTCATATTTTTTCTACTATACCGCTAAACCGCTGCAATAATTGTAGGTACATTCCGCACTTTAAGTATGAAGCTACAAGTAGCTGACTTTTCGGATTTGCCGCGCGATAGACAGAGATATCGTGACAAGAGTTATGCTATAGAGACCGAGGCAGACTTCTAGGTTAATATAACTGTATGTAGTTAGCGCTCACGAGTCCTGAATTGCATTTTATTGTGTAGTAGCAAGAGTCGCTACTTATTTAAATGTTTTTGTGGAGTTAATCTTCTGTAAATGTACTAATATGTATTCTGTGGTCTAGGTATGTACAACGACACTCGGACGATTTTTAACTACAGTGTAAACTCTTTATAACGAATTTAAAGCGACCGAACATTTTTTTTCATTATAAAGAGTTTTCATTATAGGGAGGGAAGAGAACATAATATCTAACTTTATGCGATGGTGGGTTTAGTAACAAAATTTCCTACAGACAATGTAATCTAAGAATAATGGCACATGTGTTAAGGCAATTAACAATAATAAAATCGAGACGGCTGTTTATACGAGAAAACCGCGAAGGCTTAAAGTGCTCGTGAATGATATCGAATTGACACAAACAGAAGTCACAAACTTTCTCGGGTTTGAAATCGACTCTGTGTTGACTTGGGAAAATCACGTCCACAAAATATGTGGTAAAATTGCTAGTGCTTGCTATGCGCTCCGGCGTGTGGCGCGAGTAGTATCGGTGCAGGTGGCGCGTATGTGCTACTTC
The DNA here is from genome assembly GCA_932305915.1 of Agriopis marginaria. NCBI lineage: Eukaryota > Metazoa > Arthropoda > Insecta > Lepidoptera > Geometridae > Agriopis > Agriopis marginaria. The sequence continues at coordinate 12,117,919 of OW029918.1, forward strand.
GCGACGGTGCACTCGCTGCTACAATACGGCGCCGAGCTATACGGGAACGCTGCAGAGTGGGAGCGTGCGTTCCGTATGCAGAAAAGGGCCGTACGAGCCATAGTAGGCATTAGGAGTGACCAAACTGCCAAACCACAGTTTAAAAAATTAGGAATCCTTACGCTGCCCTGCATTGTCGTACTACAAGTGGCGTTGTATGTCAGGAAAAATTTACATATGTACACGGCGTATGGCGACCGTACTCGACGTGCAGGGCAGCTTAAGCAGGTTCCTAGGAACCTGGCTAAGTCTGACAAGCTCACTCATGTTATGGGACCGACGATTTACAACAAACTGCCAAGTGACGTCATTACCGCTCCCAACCTGGTGCGCTTTAAATATCGGTTAAAGCGCTGGCTCGTCGATCAGACGTTTTACAGTTTCAAGGAGTTCCTTGAATTCAAAATATAATATAATTTAATATAGCGTACAATATTGGTAATACAATGAATAATATAGAATAAGTAATACAATATTAATAATTAATACAATTGTTAGTATACCATTTTTATTTTTTGTAATTAGTACTATTATTATAATTTTTTGACATGTAAATAATATTTACCAAATAAATGAATATGAATATAATATGAATATACTTCAGGTGTCTTTCTTAGGAATGTTGGCACCTCAAAAGGTTAGTTTTCGAGGCTGATTATAAAAATAAATGCATTGTTAAACATATTGTTGTTGTCTAAATAAATAAATGTCTAAATATATCTTCGTAATAGAGTATGGCGGTTGCGTTATAAAGATTGAATGAATGTATGGGTTTTGTGGTAAACCAACCAAATTGAACTAATTTCTATGTTATAGAGAGTTTTTCGTTATAACGAACGACGTTATAAAGAGTTTACACTTTATTTTCATTTAGAGATTGTGACTCTAACCCCCCTATTAATAAACGTAGAGTAGCCTCGGAATAGTTACGCCGTGTTTTGTCTTTTTCTCTCTTTCAAATATTGAACTCGATCGATAAAGACAAAAGGCGGTGTAACTATTCCAAGACTACTCCACGTTTATTAATAAGGGGGTATAGGTATTTTATCTGGATGTACAGAGGCGAGTATCGGTGGAGACTCACTTGTAGTCGTCGGGGTGGTCGGGCGGCGCGCGCAGCTGGCGCACGACCGGCGCGAGCACCTTCAGCAGCTGGTGCTTGAGGTTGCCGGCCGCGAGCCGGTCCGCGCCGCCGATACCGCTCAGTGCACCCTCCAGCCGCTCGCCCAACCACCGCACCCGCGGCAATATGAACACCTGGCAACATACATTACACGCTACTTATATTTATTCTTAAACTAGCTGCAGCCCGCTGTTTCACCCGCTTAGTGATGAAAATGATGATGATGATGAAAAGTAGATGATCCTATGTCCGTCTCCTGGTTCTAAGCTACCTCCTCTCCAATTTTCAGCCAAATCGGTTCAGTCTTTCTTGAGTTATATATAGTGTAACTAACACGACTTTCTTATATATATGTATAGATAGATTTAAGTTTTTTTTAAATAAATATATAAAAATAAGATATAATTTAAAATCCTAAACCAAGAGTGCCACCGACAGCGGGGCAGGACCCAAGCTACCGGTGTTTAGGGCTGCAGAGTAAGGAACCTTCTGACAATGGGTTCCGTGTCAAGGATTACCACCTTCTGCATCTGACCCTTGACCCTCTTAAGGTGATTAATATTATTATCGTAAAAATTCTATAATTATGTTGCAGTCATAACTCTTAACCAAAAGTACTTTTGACTAGAAAAACCAGTCTAGGTTTTTCAAGACTGTGTTTTCAGACCATGACTGTACAGGAACCTGTACAATTTGGCGTACAAAGATCAAATAGACGTCACTAACTTCGAAGAAGCCTCTCCCTCTCCGAGTTAGTCCTCAAACGTGGAATTCGTAAAGACCTAATTACAATTGAAAGAGGGTAGATCGTTATGTCTGCACCTAACTTTTTAACTGTTCGACCAACCACCCGCATTCTTCAGTCTTCCCGTGAACATGGTGCATGTAACTGCGCCGAAATATCGGGAGCTCATTCCACAACCTTACCACGGTAAATATCCTGTTAATAATCATTTAACTTTACCTAATTACATTTACGTCATACCATAGACCTGCTCAACACCATTAAGAACTCAACACAATGGCCCAGAATTTTTCTATCCTATAATGTACAATAGTTATTCTATTTTATATAGTTACTTTCAATAATTGTATTTTGTATTTAACAGGGCCTCTTGTTTCGGCTACCAAATACCTCTAAATACTTCTTAAATGTCTGGGCTAGACCCGAGAATAAAAATGTATGATAATGACTTATGGTAGTTGACAGAATATTTATGGTAGTATACCTTGACAACTTCCGGTCCGAGTTCTGCGAGCCCTTGCACGGCGCCGTACAACGAGGCGAGCGGAGTCTTCTCGCTTTCCTTCATGGATGCCATCGATGGCCCTACCCCACTCTCGTTGTTAGTCTGCGACGGGCACTGTAGCGCCTTTGCGAATAATCTGCAAAAACGATTACTTATTATGAAAAAAGCATAATAAATCATGATGAGATAAGCCAAAGTTTTCTAAATCAAATCATTTATTTTCTCAATTGGATACACCACTGTACATTTTTGAACGTCAGAACAACATAAATATATTTTTGAACACAACAATTTTACATTTTTAGTTATATAAGTTCTAAACTTTAACAATATCATCATAGGTTCAACATAAGGTGGGTATAAAATAATCAATAAGTACAATAGACTATTGAAAGAATTTGAAAAACAATGCTAAATGTCAACAATAATAAAAACAACAACAACAATGCTAAGCTCGCTTCCAAGAAGCTCGGTGTGCTTAACAGAGCGAAGTTTTGCCGGGTCAGAGGCTTCTTCTTTAAAAAGCACAAGTGCGGCCCCACATGGAGTATTGCTCCCACCTCGGGAATGGCGCACCGGAATACCAGCTGCAGCCTCTTGACTCCCTACAGCGGCGAGACACTAGAATTTTTGATGATCCCAAGCTCACTAACAAGCTGGATCCACTTAGCCTCCGTAGAGAAGTGGGTTTCCTCTAAATTTTTTATCGCCTGTTTCTCAGGGTATGCTCTGAAGAGCTTTTTGATCTTATTCCTGCATCAGGCTTCCAATACCACACATCCCGACACCGTCAAAAATATCACCCCCGCATCTTGCAAAGCTGGAAAACCCACACCGTTAGATATTTCCGCTCCTTTATTCCGCGGACCTGCAAGGTGTGGAATATCCTTCCGCCAAAGGTCTTCCCACCGAGCTAGACACCTTTCTTGAAACGCTTCATGTTGAACATGAAGCGTTTCAAGAAAGGTGTCTACAACTACCATTTCGTAACCACCGTACCACACCGTTACCACTAAAGCACCGTACAACACCGCTAGTGTTGCAGGTGTCCATAGGCGGCAGTTTCTGCTTACCATCAGGCGAACCGCATGTTTTTTTTTATCTATTTATAGGCTTCCGTTTGACCGCCGACTCGCCTGAAGTCTACGATGGAGCACGCTTGCCTTTACCTCTTTTTGCGTCGAGGGTTAAAAATAAGTAACAATGCACGTTATTAGACCTTGTGACCCTCGTCTGCAGGTTGTTGGTAGAAGTGTTGAAGGTCTTGCAGATCTGCGCCATGAGGCGCGCGGCGAAGTCCCGCAGCGCCCAGTGGTTGTCCATCTCAGGGCGGAGGCACAGCTGCCGCGACACGATGCACGTCGACACCGACGGGATCAGCTCGTGCAGCTATAACACAATCATACCGTTTTAACTGACTGTCCAAGAAGCAGAATATGTTTTTCGGGCGTAAGTATATTTCAGCCTATCGTGTTCCTACTGCTGGGACACAGGCCTAGTCTCAGAGAGAGAGAGAGAAGATACGCTGATAATGATGATGTATATTTTACCCAACTGCCCATGAAGAAAGGTTATCTTTTTCGGGCGTATGTATGTATATTTTTATTTTACCTCCTATAGCCAAAACGGCTTGACCGATTTTGCCGAGTAAAGTGTCGTTGGATTTATTTTTAAGTCTGGAGTGTCATAAGCTACATTTTGCTGTTAGATTTTTCCTCAGATCAGACAAACATGGGAGATATAATAAGGTGGCAAACGCATCTGACCTAAATCACGTTTGATGCCTTTAGTGGAACTCACCCAGCAGACGACTTTGTCGCCCTTTTTTGAATGTGACTATTAGTGCATTTATAGCACTACCAGTGTCTTAGTGTGCGTAAAAAAAATGTGTAAGTGAACCCACATTCCCCTTCCCCACGTTCGTTTACTACCTTGAATGACGTCAACGTTGGCGTTATGTTGAAATGTATCTTAACCGTTTACACAACTAGACAAAAAAACAAACCACTGTGCAACTTATGACATCCACAGTTTTTTTTTTTTTTTTGTGTAGATAGCCGAATTAAATACAACGCTAATATTTTTAGAAAATAACAAAAGTATGAGGTCAGACAATTTGGGCAATCCCCGTCGTACTAAAATTGCTGTTACGATCTTGCACGAAGCCAGCGCGCGCAACGCAGGGTAGGGCTAGGTATCGTGTAGCGCTACGAGTAAAGCGTGAGGTGGAGCAAGTGAGGCGGGGGCAAAACTTGGTTTTTAGCTGACAACGTATCGACTCTTAATAATAATTACTTGTTTGAAGAATTATGATAACATGCTTAGATATTTGTTATCTGACATCATGTTTCCGTCAATATCCTGGCTATGTTGTGTACTACATTATTGACGCAACAGACAAAAAAGGCGTTAGATGTACGAATGCAAAATGACATGGCACACATAACGTAAGTATCAGGTATCTGAGTATCAGGTGTACCTATGAGTTTTCTAAGCAACTATTTTGACAATGTACCGATGAGTTAAATATTATGTAATAGGTACTCACATATTTTTCCAGATATAGTGACTGGTTGTCAAGCAGAGCTTTCACCATTCGCATAAGATATATAAGCAATGCCAGATTGTTCTGCACAACGTTGACTTTCACACCTTCAGAGATAAATGTACACATTCTTGGCAGCATCTCGTGGAGGCCAGGGTCGCATGCGAGTGATTGCAGAGCTTCCTGCAAAAATGTATCATTATAACTGCAGAAGTAACTGTCACTATCAGTAAGTCAAAGTGTTTTAAAACTGACCACCTTTCTATGGACTGTTAGAAGGTGAGCTAATAATATTTACATTTTAATACTCACTTAGTGCCTGGGTATTTGCCAACACTTTACAAATTTTCGAAAACATTTTCATAACAAAAAGTTTCCTACAACACAAAACTTGCTTTCCAAATGTCATTAATATGGTTTTAGCTGTTATTTGTAATATAGTTTCAAGGTAACAGACAGACGGACAGTTACTTTCTATTTAAGGTGGCATTTCAGCAACAAATTTTCACATATTTTTGACTCTGCTAAATTACAATAAAATATACCTTTTTTTATTTGTTACTCTGCTAGTTTCTTACGCATAAGGACGGACATGCACATGCCTTCAATCAATGACGATTCATATTATCTTTGTCTTCAATTGAAAAAGAAAAAAAGTTTGGCAAAAAATTTGTTTTTCAGAATGTCAACCATGAAATGATCTTGCCACTTCGTGCCTGCCCACGCCGCCATGAACCGCAAACCAACCAATGATTCCACTTACTGCACGTCTGCCCTCGTCGCTGCCCACACAAGCTTCTGTGATCTCTTTGTAGTAAAGCTGTTGTTCAACGCTCAACTCGTGTGTGGCTAGCTGCTTTACATGGACAGACTCTGATGCCTTCAGACGAGCTGCTTTGCCACACATCGGTTTACCTGGTGAAAAGAATGTATGTTTACTTTTGTTGTAAGGTATGTTTATTATTTATTTTACTTACATTAATTTACTTATTTTCTCATTGCCAATAGGATTAAAAATAACAGGATTAGTGAAAAGTATAACGAAATGTTAGAAAACTACTAAAAATATTATTTAAATCGGCTAATAAAGTTCTGAGATATTTAAAGATTTTGTTTGTATGAGGTAGGGATGCTCTGTACTTTTCCCGCAATGAGCCAGTATGTTGTTATTTTTTTATTTAAAATGCAACTCCACAGACACCAGGATCCGTGACTTTTGTTATATTTAACAACGGTATAGGGGAGGCCGATGTCCAGCAGTGGACATCCTATGGCTGAAATGATGATGATCGGACTCCTTTATAGTCAACTTTTTTATAAGACAATAAAAAAATACTAGTCCGGTAGCCTATTGGACTGTAAAGCTTTAGGATAACATACTACACAATCTCTCATACATTGATATAGCCGTTTGCTCACTGTGTACCTAAAGCGCAGTGTGTCGCCTGGTGCCTAAACCAAACGCGAGGTAGGCATATTGAGATTTAGGTCCATTGCAGGATTTAATTGTCTGTTATATATTAAGTTATCATCCGAATAGTAACAATTTTAACACTCAACTAGTACCTGACATGAAATTATTCTGAATTATTCAAATTTCAAGCTTACCTGCAGCATCTTTATTTGAAGGTTTACTCAGTTTTGTGATTGGATCTACGGATTCAAGTTTTTGAGCTTCCTTTGAAAGTGGTGGTGGATTTTCAGGCACTGTGGGCTGTACTCCATCCACACTCAACCAATGTGCTCGAACTGATACATCAAGAGGTACTTTAGGTGGAGGTGCAGATAAGATCTCTGATAAATCAATCTCTTTTTCTTCAGTAAAATGAAGCTCCCTCCCACCACCTGATGCAAATCTGAATGGCAAGGAATCCGGTTGTAGAAATCCATACTGAGCCTGAAAATTATTATCTATATTTTAATGATAAGTAAACAACAATGAAAATGTGTAACAAATTTTTTAAAGTTTTCTATTGGTGGCCTGTCAGTTTTAGTCAGAGAGTATGGAGGCTCCATTATTCCTTCCTTGGATAGTTGCACTATATGCAACGCGCATTACTTGATTAACGCACATTGATGTTATAAGTTTAACGTGTGAATCTGTGTCTAAGTGTCTGTGTTTCTGCGTGTATGTCTGTGGCATCGTAGCTCCTAAACAGCTGGACCAATTTTGATTTAGTGTTTTTAACTTTGAATGGTGACATGATCGAGATTGTTCATAGCTATGATTTAAGAAAATCTGTTCAGCCATTTGAAGATTATCAGCTCATATATAGAAGGTTTTTTAATATTTTAAAATTTGTACTTGTTGCTCAAATAGTTGTTTGTTGTTGTTGTTTAAATAGCCGTGGTAGCCCATTTGGGAGACCCCTAGACATGAAAGCGTGAGGTTGCGAGTTCATACCCCAGGCCTGTACCAATGAGCTCTTTGGAGCTTATGTACGGATTTTTATACCACTGGCTTTTTGGTGAAGGAAAACATTGTTAGGAAACCTGCTTGGAGAAGGAATTCAATGGCATATGTGAATCCACCAATCCGCACTGGGCCAGCGTGGTGGATATGGCCCAATCTCCCTTTCAGGGGTAGGCTAAAAGTCCAGCAGTGGACTGTTAAGAGGCTGATTATGATGATGACTTGTTGCTCAATGTTTGCTGGTCACTGCATTTACGTAGTATTATTTTATTGTAGTTATTATGGATATTACCTCTATGTTCTTTATCTTCAAAGCATGGTCAATATCAGTAATTGACAGCTTCTGTCTCTTGGAATGGTGCATAAATTTCATAGCATCTTGTACAATAACTTTTAAACGGTAAGTAACATCATCAGCCAACTCTTTTGCTGCATCGTCTCCTAGATTTGCAATGCCTACACTTTCAGCAATCACTTTCATGGAGTCCAGTGACATAGAAGATGAGTATGAAAACTCAGATGAGTCACCCATTTTCAAGCCTGAAAGTTAAACTAAATGTTTTAGTCTAATTACAACATTTGGCCACAGAAATAAGAAGAGTTGCTTAAAATGTAGGCTATATGTATAAGTTTACAAAAATAACACAGCTTATTACAATATTATTATTATATGCATGGGTTGCAAAATAAAGTGATATTTCATCTAATCACAGTAACAACATTTTTAACAATCTATATAAATTCAAAAAGGATATCTTGGCCATCCTTTCTTCTGAAAGGATGGTGGCATCATGCATACATAAAATCATGATTTAGCATCCTCTCGGATCTTATTACTTGTTAAGGTGGTACGATTCACCTATGGCGGTAAATTCAAATTTTAAGCAGTTTTTTGGTCCTAGTAGCCAGGCCAGGAAAATATTTTTAAATAACACAGTGTTTGCGCAAAATATTGGCTGTTCTTTACATTATAATGTACAATTATTTAACAGTAACGCACCATATTACTCACATTTGTGAATAAACCGTTTGAAACAGCAAAAATTAGTTTTTTCACATATGTAAGTAATAATGTGCATTAGAATGCAGAAGTCCGTTAACCGTTAATCCAATGCCTAATAGTTACCGCACGGCACCGACAAGTGCCGGGCGGCACGTGGCAGCGAGTGAAACAAAAACAAAACTAGATATATTTTGGCAGCGTGTGCGAGTGAGAAAGAAAACTGCGAAGCTATTTGTTTCGTTTGATCATTTCATTACTTAGCGCCGGTGCTTAGAGTGACGAGTGTAGACGATAGAAAGATGCAATTTTACACATATTAATGGATTAACGATTAACGTTAACTTGCGTTAATTCTTCCGAAATGTAACGCTTTAAAGTTTAACGAAGCTAACTTTTTTTGTAGCGGATTAACGATTAACGAAGTTAACTATTTGATTAACGGTGCCCAGCTATGAGAATACCGTAAATAGAGTTGGCCGACAGAATAAAGATATTTCTTTTCACTTTTAGGTACGAAATTTTTTACACGCTTAGTTATAATATAGTTTGGATCAGTTGTGAAATCTACATAGATATAGGTAAATAAGACATTATTATAGATAGTAAATTCAGGACACTTTGTTCTTCTAGGACCAACATCTGTTGAAAACAACGTGTGTTTATAAATCAACTAGCGGTCCGCCCCAGCTTCGCACGGGTATAGATTATAGCCTATGACACCCGGGGATAGTGTAGCTTCCCGTCAGTGAAAGAATTTTTCAAATCGGTTCAGTAGTTTCGGAGCCTATTCAATGCAAACAAACAAACAATCAAATCTTTCCTCTTTATAATATTAGTATAGATGATGGGATCCATACACATTTTGTTGAGTGTAAAATATATAATGGAAAACTTGGTTCCATAGTAAAATTGTTCCTAATGACATTGACCTGGTTATTAGCATCGTCCAGTGTAACCTGGTAGTAAAAAAATCTTGGTTTAGAAAGTATATTAAATATTTTCTTAAACACACACATTTGTTTTATATGTGATAAAGATGGGCGCAGCAGATCCAGTTTCAGAGCATCAGAGTACATACGTATAATTATTGTACTTACTTATCATTATAGTTTAGTAAACTATAAACAATCCTACAGAAACCACAAAATATAAAAGATAATATAGGTTTATCGTGATACTTACCTAGCAGAACAAATGAGCTGTATTGTTATTTTCACTATAAATTCATACGAAGCATGTTCTGCAGTGCAAACCTGGTATATTGTATTGTAAATAGTAATGATTCTTTATGATGTCCTGTTTATTTTGTCCTCAATTTCTCCAACGAATTCAATGAATTCAATGAAATTAACAAGAAATCAAATCCATCCCTATTGTCAATGTCAAAGAGTATGTCTATTGTATTCTCTTTGTCAAATCAAGTTTTTTTTTCCATGCCCGTTTATTGAATTCTCTTTAGTCGTAATATTATTCATGTTTACATAGTATTAAAAGCGTCAAACAAGTCATAGTCACAGTCAGAGTCAAGCAAAGTAAGTCACGGTCAAGTCAAACTCATGCCCTTGTAAATTGGTGGAGGCTTTACAAGTGGCTCCTATGGAGTTTTGGAAACAACACGAAAATACACGTTATATCACTTGCTTGGAAGAATGGACGGTGCACCAAAAAGCAGTCGGAGTATGGTGGCCGCGGAACGGATGGTGACCACCGGGCAAATTTTATTGATTATTTGCAACTGAAGTGTACGCTCAAATACTCGTAACAGCCAAGTTGTGTCACGGTTGTTTTTCACACTGACGATGACGTTGTAAACAAAGAGAATGTAACGCTACGCTGTTGTAAACGGCGATGTTTTATGCTATCGCAATAAATATATTCTGATTCTGATTCTGATCGCATGCCTTGAACGGGGACGTCACAACGTCGGTTTGGCGCGTTTTGATGCGTCATTTAAAAATTTAAATAAATAGAGCTACATAATAATTATTCAATAAATGAACTAATGGAGGTAAAAGTATTATTTTTTGTGAATATGCACCATATTCTTTAAATTTAAGGCCATTGCAAAATTTTGTCGATATCCCGATAACACCCATGTTTTTTTAGTTGTAGTGCAAACCCACTTGTAACGATAAAAAAAACTAAAAAATTCAAAATTTCATCAGAGTTGCTATAGTAAAAAAAACTACCCATAAACCGGGTTTTATTTGTTTCTACATAATACAATGTCTTAGTTGCCGTCTTACTCAACTCAACGCTCGATCACACTCATCTCTTCTACCTAGCCGTAACATATTTAGATTGATCATGGAGCTAGCTCATATCCTGGATTAACACCATGACTTGATTCTATTATTTTACTGGATGTAGTCGTATCACTTTAACCCTGATTGTCGCACTGCCTGACAAGATAGAAGAGTTTAATATTTGCGAACTTCCACCATATTTTCACGCATATTTCGTAAGTGGTCACGCTGGTATGGTAACCCTGAAACAAAAAATGACGAAGACCGAATGAATTTCGTTGTCGGTCGAACTTTCCTTGGCCCCACGCGATTTTTCTCATTGTGAACTTTGAAAAGCTATTAATGTATTTTGTGTTGTGATTAATCGTGGAAAATGTATAGAAACAAAAAAGACGTCGACAAACATGTGGAAAACTTACTATCCAAGCTATCTGTAAAAGAGGTAAGAAGTTAAACAAGCAAAGGTTACCTTGCAATCCGTACATTTTCTTTTCTCGAAGAATTCATATAATTTGTAGGTGACTGTGACATTAAATCTTCGATTTTGTTGTTTTCAGTTTAAAACCCGAGCCTTCTCAGTTGCACGTTTATACTTTGATGTGGGAGATTACGCTAATTGCCAGAAATATGTCGAGCAATATCTCACTCAAAAGGACAATAATGCTGCGGCCTACAAACTCCTCGGTCAGGCTCTGCAAAAACTGGGACAAAAAGATAGGGCCCTGGAACATTACAAAACATCTCTAGACATAGATCCAACCCAGACAAATACAATTTTGGACAGTAAGTATAAAACAATACTAATCATGAATCCATTTATTATGTATAATACGTATATACCAGGTTAAATACTTATTGCTAAATTATACTTTCTGTTTTCTGTTATCTCAGTCTTGCATGAAAACTATTTATTGTATACTAGCGGTCCGCCCCAGCTCCGCACGGGCGAAGCCAGGATATATAGCCTATGTCAACCGGGGATAGTGCAGCATCCCAACAGTGAAAGAATTTTTCAAATCGGTTCAGTAGTTTCGGAGCCTATTCAATGCAAACAAACAAACTAACAATCAAATCTTTCCTCTTTATAATATTAGTATAGATAACAAAACACTACGTACCTACTATGATTTTAAATTGTATTTAATAAAAAATAGTTTAAGCTTTTGAGATAGCTTTAACTTGACAAGCTAGGCGTTTGGCCACAGCTCACTAATGGAAGTCACGGTATGGTTGACGGTGTTGCCTAGCTTGGAAAATCAGTGCAGTTAAGTGTTTGATCTCTTCTGTTATCGAATAAGACAAGTAAACATGAGTTCTGTATATTTACATAGACCACTGTGTTAGCAAATGGCATTTTACACATATGTGTATGGACTAAGAGACCACATAGATCTAAGTTTTAGCAACTGAATTGTTTAGTAACAGTAATAAAATATTTGTAAAATGCATGTTAGAGTTTGTAAAGAGTTTATTAAAAAGTTATGGTTCTTTTAGTGTGGTCTCTCAGTTCTCAAGCTGCAGTTTCCAAATCTATAAAGTATATAGTTTACTGGCATGTTTTGTATACCGACATTTAGTTAAACATATTTTAAAGTAGGTATTTACAAGATAACGAAACACACTGCGGATATGATAACTATATAGAGTAACAAATGTCATCCTGTGGTCTCTGAGAGACCACATATAAAAAACATATAAATAATAAATTACACCATCGAAACTATATTGTTTCACTGCTATATAAATGTAAAATAAGCGCATACTTTAGGACTAATTTCGTAAAATTCATATTTAATCATAGTCTCTCAGTTCACACATGGTTAAAATGTAAATCAATTAAAAATACAGTGAATTCTAGGAAATAAATACATATTGGGGCTTTCACTGCTTAGAAAGAAAAAAAATTCTATGAGTGTAAGTTTTTATCATAATTTGGTTGGTCATTAGACAAAATAATTGCATATTAATATTTTCTATACAGTGTATGTAGTAGGGTTACCACACAATGAAAGATCACCAAAATCATAATGTTTATTTATTTACATACACAGTAATAAAACACAAAACAATGGGAATACATCCACACTTCATGTAGTTAGCTAAGTACCTTTTGGCTACTGTAGGTTTCAGCCGGTACATAAGCACAACCCACATGAATTTTAGTCATAGCAAGTAAAGCTAAAGCAGTGCAAAGTAAGATGATTCGATAGTCACGTTTGCTTTTTAATTTCAACTGTTTGAATTTTTTCCAAAGACTGTTTTAATGATGGTTAAAACAGTGTTTAAAACAAATTTTATATTTTACTTATTGACTGTACCTACTTGTAAACAAAGGATGAGCTAATTATGTTATCCCTCTGTGACGCAGCAGTTAGGCCACGAGGAAACGCCCGGAATAGTTATTTACTAGCAAAAAGTAAAAATTAGACACTATCATAATAATATATAACAGATGTGTGATATCAATTTATTTCATGATATGATAACAAAGTTCATATGTTATATTCAATTGCACATCTTTGATTCCAACTTGGTTGATTGTTTGTAGCATAGAGGTAATATTACTAAAGTATTAAGAACCTCTTGTAGCAAATCCCTTTATTTTTTGTTTGCAATGGGTTTCCCAGTGACGGATTCGATCTTATGATGTAGTCACTACATCATAAGATCGAATTCATTATCCTTTATCTATTAAATAGTGAATAATTGTGCTGCAATAATTCCGATATCCATTCTACTGTTTTTCCTGTTCTTTATCTGGTAAAGTTCCTACTTCAAGTTTTTTTAAATATAATACATTTTGATTTGAAATGATTATGTTGATGGGAACAGATCATCAGATATCAATCTTATATATAACAGATCATCAGATATCAATCTTATATATAAAAATCTTGTGTCACGGTGTTTGTGGTCGCACTCCTCCGAAATTACTCGACCGGTTTTTATAATAATTTTTTAAGTATATTTGGTAGGTACAAAACATGCCAGTAAACTATGTACTTTACAGATTTGGAAACTGCAGCGTGACAACTGAGAGACAACACTAAAAGAACTATAACTTTATAATAAACTTCTTACAAATTGCAATATGCGTTTTACAAATATTTTATAACTTTTACTAAACAATTTAGTTACTAAAACTACAAAAAAAACTTAGATCTATGTGGTCTCTCAGTCCACAGATACATTTTTACACCCTAGTTTGTTTAAGGATAAAAATATTAATGCCTTAATGTAGACTAATGGCAGTTTAAAATTGGCAAAATTGTATAGCATGGATTGTACAGTAGTCATACTCCACCCTGCCATGCAAATCGTTTGTAAATAATAGCAGTCTTTCAAAGGGCCCAGTATAAGGGTTTCCAACCAGGCCTGCAAATGTAAAAAGACCTAGCCCATGTTGTGGGTTTCTGGCACTGAACTGGTGACAACTTTGAAGAACATTGTTGTATCAAAAACATGTTTTTTTTTTCTTCAAAAGTTGTCTTCTATCCACATTATATGTCATATGCCCTTGATGTTTATTGTTTGCATTGAAGGCAGTTAGGGTAAACTCTATATCTAGATTGAATTCATCAAAATCCATTCAGCTGTTACAGAGCTGGCAGGAAACATCAGAAACGCTTCATCATCATCATCTTCTATAGCCTTCCTTACGCTGCACAACCTCTCAGATTTTGTTATATTTTTTTTTTAAATTAACTTACTTTTATGTCTCTTTTTTAGTTTGTGAGGTTCTTGCTGATGATGACCTAGTCATTGAACCAGGACGTGCACAGTATTGGTGTGAAAAAGCTGAAGCTACTTACCCAAGGCATCCCATCACTTTCAGACTACGCGAGAGACTCATCACCCTATCTAATCCAGATCCTGAAGCACTAGTAAAGTTGCTGACTGCAGAGTTGGCAGCAAGACCTAAAGATGCTTCACTCCATGCTCGTCTACTCAAACATTATCTCAACGTTAATAAAAACACAGAAGCATTTGAACACAGTTGCAATGTGGAATTCGGTACAGACAACTTTATCAACAACTATGCTTGGTATGAAGTTTTAGATGAACTTCTTAAACATGATTTAGAAAAAAACAATGTAAATTGGCTCCATCAATTACTTTTACTGACAGTCCGGGAACGGTTATGTGTGTTGAGTTTGACAGAAACACCAACTGGTCCTTCTAAGAGTCTGGTGGAATCTAATGATCTACTCCATGCATATGATCAAGCTTTAGAAAATGTAGCAAAAGCTGGAGCTCCTTCAGGGTTTGCCGAGTTTCATGCAAGCTTGCTAGAACATCACAGAGGTCTGTTTGCTTTTCATGCTGCAACATTTTTACTGAAGAAAGCTAAGAAAGATCAACTGAGCTGGCGGGATGCAAATAAAGTGGCTGCTCCATTGATGTTGATAGCATGGCAATCTGTGCCATTAGATTCTAAAGTGAACTGGCTAAAACATGCACCTGAAAAAATACTAAATGCGGTGAACCGATGGTATACAGAAGGAACCTACAGATGTTCCCAATCAGGCCATTACTTAATTTCAAATTACCAAGACAAGAATCAATCATTTTTGGATCAAGTTTCTCAATCCTGCTCTGGGACGCACTGGAAAGATAAGCTCTATGCCATAATGTTTTCAAACCGAAATCACTTGGCAAAAATAAAGACTTCACACTTTGTGTCAAAAGCATTTAATGTTCCAATGCTTAGATTGCCTAGAAAAATTGAAGTGGAAGCCTATGATGGTGATGCACAAAAACAGTATGGTAACTCTCTCCACCATTTTGTTTGGATTCTGCTAAACTACAAAAATTACGCACACTTCAAATGCACACTGTTTGATATGCTCACTCCATCAGTAACAAGCTGTGGACCAGAAACGTTGAATAAATTGGACATTCATGCATTCTTGTACTGTGCTGCTCTAACCACACGGCAGCACAAAGCCAATGAGGTATCATATGTGTCTTCAGAAAAGCCAAATACCCTGCCGGCCAATATTACAGATTTACTGTGTCCACTGTCTCAAATGAAATGGTGGGATTGTGCTTACAAATTTAGTCAAAATGTTTTAGGCACTGAATTAACAGATATCCGTGCAACATTAAGCCGTGGTATTGAAGTTGTTCGTTGTATTGACAACCATGGACTGGATGCAGAACTGCTTTGTATGCTTGGGCGTATATTTAGTGAAAGGGCAAAAACAACAACATCTGTTGAAGAAAAGACTTTCTTAGAACTGAGAGCTGGCCTGTATTATCAATCTGCAATACCATTGCTGGAGAAACTGAAAAGCAAGATTATGGTAAAAGTCAGTGATAAACGAATGTTTGACTATACACACACAGAACTGGCAACCAGAGAGCTCAACGGTTTATTAGAAGAGAGCAAGCTGTATGTGGCCATTAATCATTTAAATGACTGTGAATATGATAAAGCTATAGAGGTCCTCTCAACTGTGAAGTCAGCCCAGGCATATTATCACCTTGCACAAACTTACAAAAAAATCACCCAACAAGAGAATAATTCATCCGCTGATGTTTCCAAATCAAAGAAAACTGCCCTGCTTGCAAAAGCTAAAAGCTATGCTTATAAAGCACTTGATATTCTGAAAGATACAGATACAAACAAGAACAATTCTTTGTATGTAGACACCCAAGAGGTCATAGAAGATATAGAGGTCCAGATTAATAAAATAGATCCAGATTTGTTAAACACTACAAATGATGTTGATGGGAAATATTCCTCTGATGAAAATATTTCTTGTAGATGTGAACCAATGAGAACTAATAACCACATGTTCCGTAATTTGAGTTCAACTCCGAAGGCTCCTTCAAATTCTAATATGACCAACTACAGGACTGCTATAGATGCTCAAATTTTTGAGATGTCGCGAATGGATCAACAACATCTCGAAAGAATTGAACAGGAAATAAAGAACTTGCAAAAGAAAGACACAACTGTATCTAATTTTATTGCTGAAACAAAAGATTGGTTTGACGAAAATCGAAAATTAGGAAACCAAATCATGAGTACTATTAATTCTAACATACAAAACACGACTGATCAATTCAAACAATTGAAAATATCAGTAGATCAAGTAAAAGATCAAATAGACGAGTGCAAAAATGAATGTAAAGACGTCGGAGATCTAAAAAAACAAATTAATGAGTTGAAAAAAGAAGTAGACAAATTAAAAAAGTCTTCATCAGAACAGCCAATCGAGCAGAGTGAATTGTACAATCTAGATGCGGAATACCGAACAAATGAAAGTTCTTCTAACTATGCTGCAACACAACTACCATTTCCATCTCAAATGTTGCCTCAATTCAACCAAAGACCACCTTTTCCGATGCCACCTAACCCATATCAGTTGTACAATCAAAGCTTATATAACCTTTATAGTCAATACTCTCAATTTCCTCAGGCGAGTTCTGTACCAGGTGCTCCTCCCTTGTTTGATGCATCAAGAGGTCAAATGAATTATCCAGGCGTTTATCCAACACCAGATCAAATGTATTTAGATGTGGCGCATCTCATTCCTGCAGTACCTACCGCATCAGCTGTACCTGCTGCCTCTGCGATACCCACAGTTCCAGTGGTGCCTACAATGCCTGTAGTGACATTACCCACTTCAGCTGTTACAATTAAAACAATGACTTTCACAGAATCTAATGAAGTCTCTCGATCCCTGCCTGGTAATGTGGTAATTACGACATCAGATCCATTGCCGACTTCTGCTTCCACACCAGCTCCAGTATTAAGTGTTACAATCCCACCAAAGCACATTAAAGGAACTCCACACAATTATCAAATAGCTTTGCCTGCTTCAAGTGAAGCCAAAACTGGATCACCACCTGTTTTTAGTTTTTCTATGCCCGATAATAAAACTCAACCATCTTCTACATCTAATTGGAAACAGGCATTCCAATCATTTAATAGAGACGAATCGCCACTATACAAAGCTCTGCAGGGTGATTCTTCTCTTGATAACTCCAAAAATGTGGTTGACGGACCATTTAAAGGAGCTTCTCCAAATACTAGTCTTAACAAATCACGAACTTTGTCAGAGAAAAGCAACACATCACTGGACAATTACGACCCTTGCCCTGATTTCAAACCAATTGTGCCACTGCCAGCAGAAGTTAAAGTGACGACTGGAGAAGAGGATGAAGTAGCAATATTTTCTTCAAGAGCAAAGCTTTACCGTTTTACTGATAAGCAATGGAAAGATAGAGGAATCGGAGAAATGAAACTATTAAAACATAGAGTGACTGGTAAAGTACGAGTATTGATGAGGCGGGAACAAGTGCACAAAATATGCGCTAATCACATTATTACTTCTGAAATGGAGATTAAACCCATGAAGAACGAAACCAAAGCCTATTTCTGGGTCGCCAATGATTTTGCTGAAGAAACCATTGTTCTAGAAAAGTTCAGCATTCGTTTTAAAACAGCAGACATTGCGAAAGACTTCTACGACGCATTTGAAAAAGCAAGGCAAGAAGCAAAAAGCACGGCAGCGGGAAGTTTGGCTTCAGAATCTAAAAATAAAATGACTATGTCAGACAAATTTGGGGCCCATCAGTTTATTCAAAATGAAACTAACACCCTTGCAAAAGAAACGACACCACTCACATCAACACAGAGCAAGACTGTTGTAGGAGGATTCACTTTTAGTACCACACCACTCTTCAAACCTGTAGAAAATGTCACAATATCAAACGAGCCCACTACTGATTTGGGGACTAAAAGCAGTGTCTTCAGCGGCTTGACCTTTAAATCTAGCACCAACGCGCCATTCAGCAATATATTTACTGCCCCTGCAACAGAAACAGTTCCAGCTGTAAAAACAGAAAAACAAGATAAAGACAATAAATTAAACACATCTGACACAGTAGACGAATTTGTACCAAGTGTTGAATTCAAGCCGGTTATACCACTACCAGAATTAGTTGATCAGAAAACTGGAGAAGAAGATGAACAAATTCTGTTTGAACATCGTGCCAAATTACTTCGTTTTGACTCCAATACTAAAGAGTGGAAGGAACGTGGGCTTGGAAATATAAAGTTACTTGTACATAAAAATAACAATCAGAAAATAAGACTGCTGATGAGACGAGAACAAATAATGAAAGTGTGCTGTAACCATGCAGTCACTAAGGAACTGACATTCGTAAAAATGCCTAACGTTGACAAAGCAGTCACTTGGTGTGCACAAGACTTCTCGGAGGGTGAACTAGTCCCTGAAACATTTTGCTTACGTTTTAAAACTGTTAAAAGTTGTGATGATTTCATAGACGCCATAAAATCTGCACAATCTAAACTCAAAGATGACACAAAGGCTGCCAAAGAAGAACAAAACGCGGCTAAGCAAATAAATCAAAGTGGATTTGGCGAAAACTTTAAAGCTAAACCGGGATCATGGCAATGTGAATCATGCTATACTAACAATTTAGAAAACTTTGCTAAGTGCGCTTGTTGTGAGCAACCCAAACCAATGACACTGAAAGTTGCAACTTCTAACAAAACATCCTCAGGTTCTACTTCTTCATGGGGAGACCTGTTCAAACCTAAACCAGGAAGCTGGGAATGCCAGTCGTGTTTTGTGAGAAATGAAGCAAATTTAGACAAATGTGGAGCTTGTAATAGCCCAAAAGATCCTACAGCTGCAAAATCAAATGCAAATGTCGTAAAAGACAATTCCGTGAAATTTTCTTTTGGTATACCATCACAAAATGCAGCGAATGTTTTGAGTCAACCAAAGAAAGAATCCAATGGAACTGGTTTCGGAGATAAATTTAAACCGAAGGAAGGTTCATGGGAATGTAAACAATGTTTTGTAAGAAATGAGGGTGATGCAGAAAACTGTGTTGCATGCAGTAGTTCAAAGGATCCAAATGCACCAAAAAAAAGCACTAACATATTTGATACCTCCACTGCTGTAAAATTCCGTTTTGGAATACCTCCTACTACAACGAATGATGGAAAATCTAAAGAAGAACCAGCCTCCATCTTTGATGGTACAGGTTCACATAACTTTAGTTTCGGCATTCCTTCTACAACAACAATAGAGCAGAAGCCTACGGGGGTAATTTTTGCTGCACCAAAGATGTCAAGTGACACTACAGCCCCATTAAACTTTGGGTTGAAAAAGAGTGAAGAGCTTACGATAGCGCCTGGGGTGAAGCCACCTTTGCTACCGACGCCAAAGATAGACGCTAATTCGTTTGCAAATAAAGAGAGCAGAGAGTTTGGTTTTGTGTTCAAGACGGTATCTGCCAAGAGTCCTGCGAAGTCACCCAATAAGAGTCAAGGCGATGAAAGTGATGGAGAAGATTATATAAAGGAGGAAGATTGTCACGCTCATTTTAATCCAGTCATACCCATGCCTGACAAGGTGAGTCTAATTCTACATTACGTATTTTATTACTTAGACAAGAACATTAATGTAGTTATTTCTACAGTTATTCCAATTATTACACTGTAAAAAAAAATATTGATATTATTGTGTGATTTTACATTATTTTAATTTCTAAAGACTCAAACACTTTGCATCATCTGTGATCACAGATAGACTAGATAACGGATGTCTATAGAAATGTTATGAAATTATTAAGAAGTACCAAAACAAACAAAAAATACTTTAAATAATGTTGACTGCACCGGTGGCCCAGTTGGTAGTGAACCTACCTTCTGTGCTTGGGAGCGTGGGTTCGATTCCCACCTTGGACAAACATTCATGTGATGAACATTTGTGTTCGTTATAATATATATCTGGTTGTTAATAGTTATGTATTTAAAAATATATACATATGTATGTATATCAGTCTCTGGCAGCCATAGTACAAGCTTTGCTCAGTTTGGGGTCAGATACACGTGTGTGCAAATATGTTCCGAATATTTATTATTATTAATGTAAATAGACACATTAAAAGTGTTTAATATCAACATTACTTTAAATTGATAACCCTATTGATATATTAGCCTAAAAGGTAACATTATTCTGCTAGATTTGCCTTTTATGTCACTGCCTGCTGACTATTGAAAACACTTGGTAATAGTTAAAAATAAATAAAACGGCAATGTATGTGTAAATATAATATAAAGTAGTTTATTTCAGGCACACTAGCCATAGATACAACAGTGTATAAAGAAGATAACAAAAAATAAAAATTCCATGTCATTGATTTCAGGTAGAAGTAGTGACAGGAGAAGAGAGTGAGATGGAACTGTACAGTCACAGAGCAAGGCTCTACAGATTTGTGTCAAGTGAATGGAAAGAACGTGGCACAGGCATTGTTAAAATACTCAAACACAATGAAACAAACAAATTAAGGTTGGTCTTGCAATAACTTTGAGGAGACTCTTTAAGAGCTAAGAATTATTTGAAGGAAGGTACAGTTATTCATAAATATAATTAATTTTATTTCAGGGTGGTAATGCGACGTGAACAAGTGTTAAAAATCTGTTTGAATCATGCTCTCACTCCAGAAGTCACATACAAGCTCAAAGATGAGAAATCTTGGCTATTTGCCGTTAATGATTTCAGCGAAGGAGAGCTAAGCTTACAACAGCTTTGTTTACGATTCCAAAATAAAGATATTGCTTTACAGTTCAAAGAAGCGGTTGATAATGCGCTGGATGGTAAACCCGTTCCTAACACAAAACCTGAGACGAAAACAGAGACAGGCGAGAAGGATAATGACGTAGTGTTTGTAAGTGAGGTACAAGCTAGTGACGATGAGAAAAAGAAAGCCAAGGAACTCATGCTGCCTGAAAACTTTTACACTTACAAAAATAAACACCCCTGTAAGGGATGCCGTGGTTGTAAAGATGATGAAGTGAAAGCGGAACAGTCTTCATCTGAAGTGATCAAGGCCATCTTATCAGCACCCCCCGTAACATCTAGCCCTGCAGTAGCAATGACAGCTGCCACAACTCCTGTGAAGTCGAATTTCCCAACATTTCAGAGTCCCACCAGCTCCATCTACGGCACCCCAGGCAACATGGAAAAATCATTTGACACTTCCATTTTCCGCACTCCGCTGGCCGCAACTGGCTCTAATACAAAATTCTCCACCCCGACGACCAGTAATAATAATGCTGCTGATAAAGAAAACATTTTTACACAAAAGCCTTTCACTTATACAGGAACATATGGTAATTTCGGAGAGCAAAAGTCGCTGTACGCAACTCCAACGAATTCACCGGGGACATTATTTGGTGGCGGAGATTTTCAACCCGCATCCAGCATCAAGACTTCTCTAATAGCTCCACCTAAGTTAAACACCATAAATACTACTTATGAAACTCAAAGTTCAGATCCAAAATCTCTTTTTGCATCAGCAGCGGCGGCATCGAAGCCTGTTTTTGGTGCGGTCGGCACTCCAGCAGAAACTTCTATATTTACAGGCTTGTCAACCAATAAGTCAGTAACGGCCTCATCTACTGATAAATTAAAGGAAGATTCAAATGCTGAAGCTAAATCTCTGTTTGGTAGCACTGACCACAAACCTTTGAGCATATTCAGTGGAAGTGCTCAAGGGAGTTTATTCGGACCCGGCAGTTTAGGAAGTCAACCAAATCCTATTGGCTCGTTCTCATTTGGTCAGACGACGACACCGCAGAATGAAGTATTTAAATCCATATTTCCTATTAACGCTAGTAACCAATCCTCAATCTGGAATATTAATTCAAACACTGAACAGAAGAATCCAGAAGTATCCATTTCTTTTGTCTCCAATGACAATAAAAGCCAAGATCAAAAACCCAAAATAACAAAGGAACCTGAGACAAAGGAACCGGTATTGAAAATCGATAACAGTTTGACTTTTGCTGATTTGACATCAAGCAAACCCGGATTTGTCGCTCAAAGTAAGTTAATGCTGAAAGTAGAATCGTGCTAATCTTTTAGTTGTTCGGAGAAACTGCTAATGGTTGGGGTCTTGATTGCAGAAAATGCTGACTTCAAATGGGAAGGAGCTGGTCAGCCGTTATTCAGCGCGGGCCAAAAATCTTCCAAGGCGAACGAGAGCGGTGCTGGCGAGGAGGCGGCCGGCGCTGACGAAGAATACGACCCGCACTACGAACCCATCGTGCCGCTGCCGGAGAAGATAGTTGTAACCACCGGAGAGGAAGACGAGGTATTACTGAGTAAAATTATAGACAAGTTATGGGTATATCTGTGTTTTAAAATGTTCAGGTAGTGTTCGGTTCAAGTTATTCTATTCACCTTCTGATTCATATATTCTTTTCTTTAAAACAGGAGAAAGTGTTTGGAGAACGATGCAAACTGTACCGTTATGATGACAAGACTCGCGAATGGAAGGAACGTGGCGTCGGAGAAATGAAGATTTTGTACCATCCGCAAAGAAATACCTATAGATTACTACTGCGAAGAGAGCAGGTAACATAAACTTTGATTTTTGTAAAGTTTCACTTCATTTACTAATTCTTATGATGAATATGATGCAATTAAAGGTTAATAATTATGTAGCGTATATTTATATAACAGCAAATTCAAGAAACTAAGTTTGGATCAATGACAGTTTTAAAACAGAAGAGGATGAATGCAGTTTTAACATTGAATAATAAATAACATAAAAAAATTGCATATAAATTTGAATCCGAAACCAGTGAAATATGGCCCTAAAACAGTGACATCAAATATTTACATGGGTGATTCAGCAAATAATAGGATTATAGGACATAATATCAATAATATCATTGCATGACATAAATATTGTAATGTTATAATTTTCACACAATGTTATTTTAATATTTACTAGTGAAAAGTGATCCTATGATTCTTATTTTTCTGCCCGTAGTGATTAAAGCGCACACAATGCACAAAAAGGCATTATGATGCAGTTTAGG
Source organism: Agriopis marginaria (assembly GCA_932305915.1). Taxonomy (NCBI): domain Eukaryota; kingdom Metazoa; phylum Arthropoda; class Insecta; order Lepidoptera; family Geometridae; genus Agriopis; species Agriopis marginaria. The sequence continues at coordinate 12,141,418 of OW029918.1, forward strand.
TTCAACAGTAGAAAGTCACAACACAAGTCTACGGGGTGTATGGGGAACACTCTCGAAGCCAAAAGAAGGTAATTGTACTCATCATTATGAACCACTTTTACTATGGGACCAGCCCTGAAATCGCGAAAAAAATATCCCATATTAAAAGTGGTTCATAATGATAAGTACAATTACCTTCTTTTGGCTTCGAGAGTGTTCCCCTTACACCCTGTATACCTATGTATAAATGTCTTTAGTTTTCAAATGAACAGGCATTGTGACCATTTCGGTCACACCGTACCTTATTATGAAAACATTAACTGATTATGTTTAAAATACCTTTGATGATAATCAGGTTCACAAAGCCGTGCTCAACATGCTGTTGTTCATGGAGATGGAGCTGCTCCCGATGAAGAACTCTGACCGTGCGTGGACGTGGGTCGGACGCAACTACGCAGAGATAGCGGAAGGTGACCAGGAGACCCTCGCCGTGCGGTTCAAGACTGTCGCCTTGGCGACTGCCTTCTACGACAAGATCGTAGAATGCACCAGGGTGAGCATTACCACAAACCTACTGGGGATAGAGCATTACACACTACTAGCTTGTGTTCTTACTTTGATAAGTGCTTACCCAAGAATTTGAACTCTGTAAGAGTGGTGTTTTCCTTTATTAAGCAATTTCCGCATTTTGAAGACCAGGCTGGTACTGTGATCAAACTAAAATTATTAGCACATTACTGCCGCGGTTTGTTATAGCTGTTACAGCAGCGATGATGATGGCCGAAAACGCAGCGTAGCGCAGGTCAAGGCTATCACAGCGCGGTAAGCATTGCAGCCCTTGATGAACAAACTAAAATAAAGGCTGAGACAGAAGGTCGACGCTTTATAGCATGGAATATAATATGGACAGCAAGGGCTGCAATGATGACCAAGCTCGAAGGCCGAGAGCGTAGCTTGTGACCATCATAGCGTGGCCTGCAGCGCACTCATTGCAAACCAAGGCTTGTATAGTGCTTTACTCTAACAATGCGAGTAATAAAAAAAAAAATTTAAGAATTTATTCAAAGTAACAATTGTTCAAAGTAGTTACATACTAAAATTCAGGCCCGTCTTTCCAGGGCAATACATTTACAATCACTCATTTCGCTTATTTTTGGACGTCCGGGGGTATTACACATTAAATTGGAGTATTCGTCGCTTAAGTCTTAAGTCGCGTCGCATTTTTACAATTTTATTTAAAACTAGCGGTCCGCCCCTGCTTCGCACGGGTATAGATTATAGCCTATGTCACCCGGAGATAGCGTAGCTTCCCAACAGTGAAAGAATTTTTCAAATCGGTTCAGTAGTTTCGGAGCCTATTCAATGCAAACAAACAAACAATCAAATCTTTCCTCTTTATAATATTACTAGCGGTCCGCCCCTGCTTCGCACGGGTATAGATTATAGCCTATGTCACCCGGGGATAGTATAGCTTCCCAACAGTGAAAGAATTTTTCAAATCGGTTCAGTAGTTTCGGAGCCTATTCAATGCAAACAAACAAACAAACAATCAAATCTTTCCTCTTTATAATATTACTAGCGGTCCGCCCCTGCTTCGCACGGGTATAGATTATAGCCTATGTCACCCGGGGATAGTATAGCTTCCCAACAGTGAAAGAATTTTTCAAATCGGTTCAGTAGTTTCGGAGCCTATTCAATGCAAACAAACAAACAAACAATTAAATCTTTCCTCTTTATAATATTAGTATAGATTATTTAAAATATCACGAAATAAATTGAAAATAATATTGTCTTAGACATATTCTTGAACGCTGGCTGCATTCCCGCGTTGAATTGCCAAAGAAGTTCTCTGCGCGAGGAATAAGCCAGCTCTCTTATCACCAGCGGCGCCTTTTTGATTAGCACGAATAGGCTGACTTTTGCCCAAAGAAGGTTGTCAAAATAATGAGATCATTACAAGCATTTTAAAGTAAACTTACTTTTATTTGTTCCAGAAGTTGCAAGCAGCTGCTGCTAAAGCTATAAGGGAAGAACAGGAAGTAAAAGAGAAGGCGTTTGGTGGTATCGCACCCCTGCGGCTGCCTAAGCACCTACCGGACAGCGCGCGCGCTGACAGCCTGCTGTCCGCTGCCGCGCTGCAGATGCAGACCGCGCCAGCGCTCGTCGCCACTCCGCCGCGCCCCAACGGAGATGCTGAGCCTACCGCCAATCAAGACGAGCCACCGCCGGAGCCGGACCAACACGAGCATGAACATGATGAATACCAAGGCGAAGATGACGAAGACTATGACCAGGAAGACTACTATCAGGATTATGAGGGTTATGAGGTAGAGTTAATGTGTTCTTGTTAAGTAATATTTTTTAAACCCTTTTTTTTTGATTACTCTATAAACTTATCAAAACTGGGCAGTAGGTATATAAATACTGCCCAGTTTTGATAAGTTACAAACATGAGGCATACCTAGCCTGGGCTTATGCTCGACACCATAAAGCGAAAAAGCGAAATTTACGTCAAAAGAAAAAACCTTTTAACAAGGCTCTTAAGGCCTGCAAAGTCCTATTAATCGAATAGGAAACAATCTGCCTTTGTACCCATCTAGTACTAAAGTATTTAGTGTAAAATGGTGGTGGTAAATTTTTTAGTGGCAATATCAGTTGAAGCGATCTTCTGCCACCCTTTACTACCTCCAATGCTGAAATCTGATGGGACACTAGCTCTCACCGCTAAAGAGAAGGCACTGTTTCATGATAGATATTCCGAAAACCCGTACGAAGTGCTTTGATTCTACTTTTATTGTGTAAACTGCTAGACTGTGGAATGCGCTGCCTGAATAGGGGTGTTCCCCGATAGTAACAATATGGTGTCTTCAAGTCGCGATTGAATTGATTCCAGGCAAGCGTGCTTCATCGTAGACCGCTTCAACGCTTAACAGCCGCTGGAGAGTGGTCAAACGCAAGCCTGTTTTGCAATAAAAATAAATAATGAAAGAAAAACAATGATAATTAATTTCTGACGTAATTTCTCATTACGCCTAGGCTATGTTTGCCTCTGCACTACTCATTATCTTTCAACTGGCAACGGCCTGTTGATATAATGCATAACTTATTATCTGTCAACTTTAGTAGTTACCTACCGAATATATTTTTTAAATTACATATTTGTTAAGTACTAGTTAGTAGTTATATTATGACGTAAATTAAGTATATTACTTTAACTCTTAAATAAGATCTCTTTCTTGCGTCATGTTCATATATGATAAATATCTATTATTAATCCGTGGTCAACGATGCTGGTATTTCAACAAGTTATTTCTCTGTGTACTTCTTTAGTTATAAATTTTGTTGTATACTGTTTGTTGATCCTTAAATAAATTAAAAAAAATAATAATAATGATACATAAACATGTAGGTACATTATTTGGACACAATGGTATGGACATACTTAGGGATTTAGGGTGTTGGGAGTAACAGATGATGTGGTCTCAGGACGAGGAAGAAGGCGCGTACTACTCGTGCTGCGGCGAGGCGGTGGTGCGGCACGGCGCGGCGGAGAGCACGTGCTCGCAGGCGCACATCCAGGTGCTGTTCGACCAGGACATGTGCGCGCCGCGGATCCTCGTCACGGACGGCGACTCGGGCGCGGTGCTCGCCGACATGCTCATTCACACCGACACGCACTTCCAGGTAACTAACCTACCCACAACTAGTTTATCTGAGGGCCACGGCCGCGCTGGCGGCTGGAAACCCGCCGATGGTTAGCTATTTTGCTGTTCTCCTTTCTCCCACTGCCGCAGCCTAATACAGGGTTACGCATATACCCTGTGCTAAGCCGAAAGGAAATCATTGTACTCATTATTGTGAACAACTTTTACTGTGGGTCGAAACAAGAAATCGCGAAAAAAACAGTTGTTCCGCGATTTCAGGGTTGGTCCAGTAGTAAAAGTTATTCACAATGATGAGTGCAATGATTTCCTTTCGTACATGATATATGCGTAACCCATTATAATCTGATTTGTATCGGTCTAATAACACAAAATGTTTGTGTTCGCGCCGCTCGCGCTTTTATTCTTGGTCAGAGCCAGCATCCCCTCCTGTAAAGTGTTTTGTTTACTCTACATGTATTTTTATTTATTTACACACGCACAATAATTAAAAGATACAATATTTTAACTCAAATATTTCACCTTATCTAACGTGGTAAATTAATATAGCAAAGAGTCGAGCCTAAAATAGTAAGCTTTGCGAAGTAGTCCTCACTAGGATAACCCGTGTCGAGAACTACTGCAGTCCGCCTATCTCACTACACAACCGAGCAAACATTTGCACCAAAAATAATAATAGGATATAGGTAAAATGAGTTTGTTTGTGAGTTTGTAAATATGATAAAAATAACTCTAATATAATATTATTAGAAGGATATAATAATTATATACATATTATTTATTATACTATATATATATATATGTATTTATTTATTTATTTGTATAGTATACATACATTTATAGTTTAATATATAGGTTATAATTCATACTGTACACAATATTTTTATAATAATGTTTTCATAATTATGTACCTATTTCCATAAAAATAATATTTGATTATAAATTTAGTCCAATAACGCAAAAACCTTTTCTTCTAACTTAATGTAACCTAATTCTACCAGCCATGCTTTAATTAACTTTTTTCTTTTGTGATCAGGCAACGAGCCTCTTACTTCTACAGGTAAGGTGTTATAAACGCGTGGTCCAATCCAAAAATAAAGCGAATGCCAAAAACAGTTCTACACCCATGCACAGCTTTTTCACGATAATGCGTTGTTGCAGATGAACGGCGATTCGTGCGCGTGGTCCGGACTCGACTTCACTTCTGAGGAGCCAGTCGAGAAGTCTGTAACGGTCAACTTCTACGATAGTTACACTGCTATGCAGTTCTACGACAGCTGTGAGGTGAGTCGCAACACTTCTGGACCATAAAAGGTTGCAATAATTATTTTCAGCTCAATACCTACCCGTGACAATTGCTAATGATTATTGTTATGAACCAGTCTGAACGTGGTAATAATGTGCGTTTAGTAAGGCAGCCTCAAGTCTCAGGATTGTACGATCTGATGCTCAGAATGACGCATAGTCCAATATTGTTGCAATAATGACAAAAAAATAATATAGTAGATAAATAGTTGACAGAGATTGATAGTTTAGTTTAGGTAGATTATGAAATATAGCCACACATTTTGTTTATATGTATAACACTGGAATTATATGGTTACCGGATTTGTCCGGACATGTCTGGACTTTTGGACCTTTGTCTGGCTTTTTTACCTTGGGTCACTTAGAGTAATCATGATTAAACACAAAAGTTTTTTTTTTTAAATAACCATCTTATTTGGTTGTAATATGTTGTATGTTGTAACACAATATTATTAAAATATCCGGCTTTAGGTCAGGACTTTTAATTTTTTTTATGGTAACCCTACTCAAATATGATTAAGCCGGTTGCTCCGACTATAGTTTCAACCGCATTCTGTGTTCTTTTTCAAGGCGCGCCTGCGATTCCAAAAAAAATGTGTGAAAACCATGTAAATTTCCATAATAATATAGCCACATTTAAATTCAAAGTAATTTATACGTAAATTTTAATTTACAAGTCAATTTTAATTAATAATTAATTTCATACATTGCAAGATGGGTCGACGGTATTTTTACTATAGCGGGTCGAACCTGGACTAGATTAGCACAGGACCGAGGCAGATGGCATAGCAAAAGAGAGGCTTATACCCAACAGTGGGATAAAAAAGGCTGTGGATGAGAGATGAGATGAAGTATAAAAAATTATATAGATAAAACAAAATAATATAACATATTAGTTATGTCAATTATCATTAAATAAAATTATTTAAACATATAAAAAACATGTCTACCTATGTCTTTTAAAGTAAGGCTTCTAGTAATGGACAGATAGAATCTAAGAATTAGACACGCATCTAAAGTAAAGTAAAATTGTATTGCATAAAACTGTGTACAATGGTGGATTAAATTAAGGTAGTCTCAACCGTTTATCCTCGCGGACGTGCAATATTCGAGTGTATATATACATCTAGCTAAGAACAATTATATTACACTAGCGGTCCGCCCCTGCTTCGCACGGGTATAGATTATAGCCTATGTCACCCGGGGATAGTGTAGCTTCCCAACCGTGAAAGAATTTTTCAAATCGGTTCAGTAGTTTCGGAGCCTATTCAATGCAAACAAACAATCAAATCTTTCCTCTTTATAATATTAGTATAGATTATCAATTAGGTACTGACATACATACACAAACAAAAACATCCTATAATTACATTCATACAAACTTAAAATTAGGTACATAGATAAAATTAATCGAGATCGGTGTAACTAAAGAATTATTATTATTAACAAAAGCAAGAATATTTACACAAGCATAATAATAAATTAATAAAATGATAAATAATCTTTATTACCATCATTAAAATACACCTTTAGGTCTTAGAATCCCTTCTACAATAGCCATTTCTTTAATCTTCTGTTAAAAATAGGACCTTCTAAAAGTTTTATATCATGAGGTAAATTGTTAAAAGTTTTAATTGCAGTAAAGTATGAGTTTTGTGATATAGGGCGTTATTTGCTTGAGGAATGAAAATTTTATTTTCGTATTTAAACCTTAAAATGTCAATTCGGCTTGAAGAATTAAAGAAATCACTGTGATTATGCTTCACAAACAGACAAATTTCGTATATATATAAACAAGTGAGCTCCAGAAATTTGTATTTCTTAAAAATATCACGGAGACTATCAAAACTACTCATGTTAAATATTAACTAATATATATATATATATATATATTAGTTATATATATTATTATATAATATATATAACTATAATATTCATTGAAATGTCGATTCGACTTTAGTGGAATTACCCCATAATAGCTTAAAAGAGGATAAACAAAACCATAATATGCATTTTGTTAATATTTACTTTAAGATTCAAGTTTTGTAACCAGTCCATGACTTTATCTAATATTTCAATTATATCTCTTTCAAAAACTTTAATGCTCTGACTTTCTTTAGTCATATAATAGTGGAGTCATCGGCATACATTATACACAAATGTTTAGTAATCAGTGGCAACAGGGTTGCTTGAGTTCTGTTTTGTAAATATGATTCTAGTAGTCCTGACTAGTAGTACTGATTTATTATTTTTTAAACTTTTTACAATTATTTATAACATAACCTCTTTTTTGTCGACAGGAGCTAAGAAAATTGATTTGCGGATAGATCTAAATAGGATCAGGAATTTAGAAGTAAGAAAAAAGGAATAAAAAAGTCACACAATATGTGAATGTTGCAAATGTAACAGTTCTTAATTCGATCCCTTGATAAATTACATCTTTAGACAAAACCTTAGCCATACTTTAGATCTTCAGTACTAACTATAAAAACAATGTAGGTATAATTATACTTCCACAACCTAGTAAAAAAAATTATGTTTCTTGTAAGTTCTAAACTATAACATTATTGTTTCAGACAAGTAAAACCGCACTGACATATTCTTCTAATGATCCAGAATCATAAACTTTGGAATACACTTTAGACGCTCTATGAATATTGTAATTTTAATAGATTTTAGCAGTAATTAGGTTTTAGTAAAATTTCTTAATAATTATGTTACAAGTCTGGTTGACTAAAAAGTGTTTTGTTAGAATTCAATGTTAATTTGTTACCTGTGTATTATTCAATTTTTAGATCTCATATAGGTACATTACTTATCTGCATTATGAAAGCTAAACCAATGAATCCATGTAGGTACCCTAATAAATAAGGCTGCATTTACACCGCGTCTGTCGCGCGACGGTTAGCGTTATTACGTAGTTGGTTAAGGTCTTGTTATATTGATCGTGACACGTCCGTAATTGTTTTCATGACGATTGCGGCTTCAGACAGCACGGAGAGACCGTCACTCGCGCTGACCGTTGCCGTCGTATATTCGCGCATTAAACGCCCAAAATCTCCAAATCATTATCTGAATCGTAATCTGATCGGCCGATTTGTTTAAATTTCTTATCTTTATTTGTATAGATTGCTGAGTTTAGCTCCAAGTCCTAACTAAAAGCTGTTGCCATTCTTAGAAATTCCTTATAACTATTAGCTTTGTATTGTATTGTCACATTAAAGAGATCCAACCAACAATAATTGTTGAATTTTGAAGTAATTAGGCTTCGCAGTGCGGAATTTTAAATAAATGTGAATATTTTAATGTTCCTAGTTGGTTAGGTCTTTTTAATTATCATGAAGCTACGACTGACTGAAACTTGACGTAAGACAACACATTTAGGTTGTATATCTTACGTAGGTACTTAATTTAAAACACTTATTAATAGAAAATCACATCTTCAATTATGTTCATAATCTTTGCAGAGAGCGCGAGACGAACGCACACTTGCGTGATTTCTTGTTACTAGTGCTTCCATAGAAAGCTATTGTATTATCAATGTATACAGTATACAGGCGACCAAGTCGCTTTGTCTGTAAATGTACGCGGTGTCACTCGTAGCTTGATGCGAACACTTTAACTATGTATAATTACATAATTCGTAAGACATATTTAGAATATTTTTTTTTAAAATAAAATGCTTGTAATTGACGACCATGTAATAGGATCATAAGGCCCATCTTAACCAGCAGTGCATAGAGTCTCTTGGGTGCTCACCAAAAAACAAGGCATCCATTTAATTTATTGTTAAGGACAATGTACATGGAAACTAAAACAATGTGTTAACCTTTATTGCTATTTGTCTTTTATCGAAGAGTTGTCAACTATGTGAATCATAGCATATGGTTTAAATCGTGACATATTCACATCCTATAACATTTCCACAACACAATATTTAGTCGCGTTAGAAGTTTAAGGGCCTTCTCACATTTTTTGACGAAAAACGCAACGAAAACTTTATTTTTGGCGTTTTGAATCTAACAAATAGAAAATTAAATTTCTGGAATAACTAGATCTTTATTTTTTATTGAAAATAACTGTTTCGAATTTGGAAAAACTCAACATATCACCTTATTATCTCCAATTCGTTATATCAGTTTTTCGTAAACACTCTGATAACTCACTGACATAAACTAAACAATTTAATGTTGTGGTTTACTTGTTTTATATTCGTTTCGAAAATTACGGCACTATTTTTTTCGTTTTGTTCCCGAAAGTCCAAATACCTAAAATTAAACGACGCATTTTGTAACTCTTAATAAACTACGACCTAGGGATATCAAAGCACTGTAACTGTTAAATGCAGTTGGTTGAAAATGTAAGCTGAAAATGTCTTGCGTAATAATGTTAGTAAACATGAGAAAAGGACTATGTATTACAGTTAATTTGATTTTGTTCTAATCATTATTTATTATAGTAACTGTACGCAAATTAAGATTCATGAAGAAACTAGAATATATCCTCCTTTTCTCATTTGAAGTGTGATCTTTTGTGACATTTTATTGGGTATGTGATTAATCAAATGAATAAACAAATAGTAAATATCAATAATGTAATTTTCACTTCTCATGCCCGTAAAGTTCTTGTTTGTGCCCGATGTAAGCGGACAAAATTTTTATGATCTAGGGCAAAAATACTTTTTTTGCACTAGTGCCTAAAAGTAAACTAAACCTCTTTAAAATTGTTCAAAGAGGTTCTGAACTGTTCTGGTTCGTGCATGATACAGGACGTCTTTAAAGTTGTTCAAAGAGGATCAGTTTGTAATACATGTAGGAAAATGCCTTCGGTCTCTAATAACAACAGATTATTATTAAAGACCCAGACATAAATTTTGTCGAATGTTAAGAGGTTTTAGCACCAACTTTGGTGTAGCGTTGGCCTGCCCAATAATGAGCGATAAAAATGAGTAAAACTTCGGTGTTTTGCTTATGACGCTTACATGGAAAAGACATGTCGTCTCATTGTATTATTTTCCTAAAATTGTGTAGTAATGGCAGGCATGGCGGACTTTAGGTATGTTCGGCTGGTGTCCCTTCTCAAGAGGGTCATAGCAGGGCAATCAGTGGCCGCTCGGCTCGCGCCCAGCCCGCACGCTACGCTAGCGTCGCGCGTTATTAAGCATCTTTTCTGTCAGGGACCTTAACCAATTATTTTCAACAGAATCTGCAAATTAGAGCTCCCAAATGAGGTCTCCATGTTTCATGTAATTTTTACCTAAATTTGCATCGGGATTGTGATCTTGTCATAGGCCTCTTAAACGTATACTTTTGCACGATTGTTATTGGAGCAAATTCAGAATAAGCATTAGTTTTTTGTGCAGATTAAATGTCATTCTAATTAAAGGAGAATATAAGTAATAGGTAGGTACTACATAGCTGGTAAGTAAATAGTTAAATACTAATAAGTATTCTGTGTAACACCCCTCTCGAAGAGGGAAACATGTGTTCAACAGTGGACGTTAACTGGCTGATGATGATGATGATGATTATGTGTAAATATCAAGAAGACAACCCTAACGTTACACGTGCCGCGTCAGGAGAGATAGAGCTACGTGATAGAAAGAGAGCGGCCTTTTAGGTGAATATAGTGGGTGGTATCCAGCGCTGTACGAGTTGAATTGCTACTTTATTACCTCGTAGAGTCCTTATTTATTTAAATTTCTTCGCGGAGTGAACCTTCTGTGTCTATTATGTCTTCTGTGGTAATGTTGGATTATTATTTACTAAATGTTAGTGATTGTGTGTGAATGAGATAAAACATGTATTTTCATCTTGTTTCCAAAACTCCATCGAAGCCTCTAGTAAAGTCTACTACCTATTACTTGCAATATCACTGTTTCATATCCTCGCAATTCAGAGTAATATTAATAATAAATATTCGGGACATTTTTGCACACATGGTCATCTGACCCCAAACTAAGCAAAGCTTGTGATATGGCTGCCAGAGACTGATATACATGCATATATAGTTTTAAATACATATTACATAGATATTAACAACCAGATATAGAACAAATACAAATGTTCATCACATAAATGTTTGTCATAAGCGGGAATCGAACCCACGCCCCCAAGATTAGAAGGTAGGTTCACTACCAACTGGACCAACGGGCTATCAGAGTGTATAACTCGTGCTTAAAACTGATTTTATCCTTGACTTAAATATCCGCCCTCGCCTTCTGGTAACTGGTAATTCAGTTACTTGGACAATATTATTTGTGGTGGTACGGAACCCTCAGTATGCGAGCCCGACTCGCACTATTTATGTTCATAGAACCAAAGGAAAAAAAGCATAAAATCATGTAAAGGTTTTTTTTTTATTTGCAGGTTAACTCTTTTTTTTTAGGTAGTGGGTGGCTTATATATAGTTTTTTTTATTGCCCACATCCTATGTTTTGGTCCTAACTTAGTAAAGATCATCTCTACCCTTCTGTTTCGATCACTACTACCTAGCATAAAGAGAATATAATAATAATACTACATCCCTACAAAAAATCCCTGCTTTCAAAGCAATTTCAATCTTTATTTTACACTAGCTGACCTTGAGCTGACCTGACAGACGTTGTCCTGTCTCAGAACTGTCAGACACGCAAAGTTAAAAATTTTAATCTTATTTTTTACACCTTGGGTTACATTATTAGAGTTTTAGTAAGGAGCCCTATTTTTTTTTATATTATCATATAATATAGCCTATGTTACCCCTAGTGTAGCTTCCCAACAGTGAAAGAATTTTTCAAATCGGTTCAGTAGTTTCGGAGCCTATTCAATGCAAACAAACAAACAAACATTCAAATCTTTCCTCTTTATAATATTAGTATAAGTATAGATCACAATATCTACATACTTATAGTGCTCTAACTTTTCGGCGCTAAACTTTTTTATATCAATTGACAATACCTTGTTTTCTTATTTCCATCTTCAATCAGATGTCAAAGATGTCTACTTTGCATTGAGTGTTATCTGGGTTGAGTACTTTCATATTTTTGCATCGAATAAAATGGGTGAATATTTATGATACAGAATATTTGTTACTGGATAAGTGAACACTATGACTATACAGGAGAGTTATCATTCTCAGATCAGACAAGCAAGGGAGATATGTCTTAATACAATTATTGTTCGTGTTCAAATGTCTCCACATCCAAAATGTTTTTTTTTTTCACTTTACCTACTGCTAAACCTTTGATTATGTACACATTTGGTAAATATAATCAAAGCGCTAAACCTCTTATGCAAAAACTTTACATATATATGGCTCATTTACAAATTTTTCACTTGTAGCGACACCAATGAACTAATATCTCAGAACCCGATATTTTTTTGCTGGTCCACATGCAAAAAAGCGGCAAAGTCGTCTGCTGGGTGAGTGGCGTTCGCACCTGCCGCGCCACCCTACCATATCTCCCTTGTTTTTTGGATCTGAGTCTTCATTCATCATAGACAGCTTTTTAAGCCCAGTGCAGGACATAAGCATAGAGTAAAGTGATAGACATAGCCTCTTCCCTCTTTCGCCAATGTTCCATCGTTTCTAGGAGAGTACCAAGGAATATACTAACTCTCTACCGAGAGAGAGAGATAACTAATGATTAAACATTTTAATTTTAGGTAGACTCATTGCTTTGCTTGGCCTTATCCTGATTACAGTTTGTATCAGAGCAATAACAGATAACACTGCGCAGGTAGAAGTCAGAGCAGTTTTGATCAACTGCGAGCCAGATGTAAGTCAGAACTTTTCCTTAAATACATAGTTGTTTTTACTTATGTTCGCAATAAGAAATTAAGATAGAAGTAAATAGGAACAAGTTTGACAAATCGAAAAGAAACCAAATTATACTAGGTGACTTAGGTGGAAATATTCGGGGATACCATTGTACTCTTTATTATGAACAACTTACTATGGGACCAACCCTGAAATTGCGAAAACAAATCTGCTGATCCCAGCTGGTCTATCATACATTTCGTCGAGTGTCAATGTCAATCACATTTTTATATGGAATGGAACAGCTGGTTTTGTCGTTATTTCGGGGTTGGTCCCATAGTAAAAGTTGTTCATAACGATGATTACAATGATGCCCCCGAATATTTCCAGTGATTTATCAGTCACCCAGTATAGCAATCATCATCAACACTCAAATATTATAAATGCAAAAGTTTCGGTTATGCCACTCCAACCAACTAAACTGACCAACTGAAACGGATCAACTAATTTTCTTTTTCAACGATACAATTATTTGGTTGATTCGATAGGTTTTTTTTGGAAGTATGTCAAGTAGGTACTCTGGACGGATTTGGATGAAATTTGGTATGGCGGTAGCTTATATCTTGGATTAATTTGTACTAAATTGTACGTATGCCAATTATTTTTATCCCAAAAATAACGGTTCCAGTAAGATAGTACGTGAAACCGTAGGGCGCTGCTAGTGGCTTGGCCAGGGCCGGATTTAGGGGAGGGCAACCGGGGCGAAAGCCCCGGGGCCTCCACAAACGGGGGGGCCGCCACAATAGAGACTTCGGAAAAAAAAATCTTTCAAATTCCAACTAGTTAACACTAGTAAGCATCTTTTCCTTTGATATTTGTTTTTTTTTGCTCTTTCACCTTTACCTACAGCCTACAGTACTTTATACATACATGATTATTTGATTATATTAATCTTAAATAACAGAAATCATTGATCTATATTTGTTTGTTGCCCCGAGGCCTCTGGACCTCTAAATCCGGCCCTGAGCTTGGCGACTGATTTTTAACTTGAGGGTGGTGGCTAGATAGCCTCTTTGAAGTGTCCGTCAAGTGCTCTACCACCATACTATTTTTTTTCCTCACGATGTTTCCGGCAGTTCGAGCTCATTGTTGGGATTTGAACCCACTCCCTCGGATTGGAATTCGAACGCGCCAACCACTGAGCAATCATCGCTAAAATTACTTGCAGGACGGACAAAGCGTCCCGTATGAAAATGATGCATTAACATTTGAACGAGAGGAATTGTATAAGCATAGCGTCCTAAGAGATTGCAAAAAGAAAATCGCACTCACTGTCAAGATTGCTAGCGATCCAGATGTTAGTATGTACACTTTACCTTAGGTAGGGAATGCGAAAGAGCACTTGTTCGATCCTCCTCGATTTGACTTGATTATTTGCATAGAGATAATTGGAGCACCAGACCAGCGAACTCTGCGCCAGACATAAGAACATGTTAGACATAGGAATGTTAAAGGGTAATGGTATCTATTTTGTTAGCTGAATTCAGGAGACGAGTACATTCCTATCGAACACGTGTTCCAAGGTCCCATGAAGCGTGTACGCTTGTTGAACCCCTACGTGCTACGTTTACGGAGAGAGCCGCCTGTACAAGCATATAAACTACGGAAGATTGATGTAAGTTGCTCAATTTTATAATACTGGTTTTAGGTATGTACCTATTACTAAAGGATCGGTGTTATTACCGGACTCTGACAGCGTGTACCTTAGTAGTCGTATAAAAATCAAACTTGAGGGGTGCTATGTACTTGTAAGTCGCCAGATTTTACAGAAAGTACAGACTTTGTGATAAGACGAGTAGGTACGTTTCTGTCCTTTCGCGATGTCGAGAATAAGAAAGTGTCAAGTGCCCGACCGACTCCTTGGCTGCGGGGCTAAGCCTCAAATCACGATAAAAGACTCAGATCAGACAAATACACTGTAAAACTGTCTCCCAAATCTTAAATATATTTTTATAAGGGTTAAATTGCCGCCTAACTTTCTTTCTACTTTGAACTGCCAATAAGTAGGTAGGTACCGTTTTGTTTTAGTTTATTATCCTACTACTAGTTTCGCATAATCAACGACATGCTGTTACAGGCCAATATGTTAACTACAATTTTGTTTGTGTTTTAAAAACTGTTTGAATAAATAAATAAAATTTCACAATGATCATAAGTGAACATTTGGTATTCACCTAATTTTCTTATCACAGATCAGGGGCCTTACGGACAACTGCTATTGCGGCACCTATCCGCTCAGTTGGAAAATCACGCGAACCTGAACCTTATCGCGCCCAGATACGGTTTGCGGTCGCGTGATTTTCCAACTGAGCGCATTAGGTTGCAATAGCTGTTGTCCGTAAGGCCCCAGATTTTACATAAGTAGGTTCCTACCTCTACCTACCTATTCAAACATTTTAATATCTTCTAAACAAACCAAAAAAACACCAGTCGAAAACACATAAGATTAGGAAAATAATATAATGAAGCAACATCATTTTTCCTAAAAGGGTCTTGACAGACGGACAACAAAGTGATCCTATAAGGGTTCCGTTTTTTCCTTTTGAGGTACGGAACCCTAAAAACATGTTGCTTCATTCAATCATCATCATAAGCAGGAGGACGTCCACTGCTGAATTAATGCGATATGATTTCAGACAGTATGCGGTAATTTAGCCAATGAGATAGAAGTTCGCATGAAAGTAAGTAAAACACTACCATAAACTTTTTAATAAATGATTTATTATATCGTAGTTCAGGATTACAAGTATGTATGTTATAGTAATTGTACCTGATACCAGACGCTCAAATAAGTAGGTACCTACCTATCAATAATACTTGACAATGCGCGGTTTATTAACCGACTTCAAAAAAGGAGGAAGGTTCTCAATTCGTCCCGTATTTTTTGACTAAATGAGAATAAACTACATGAGCGTGCTATTATATATTTATTATAAATAACTTATTATAATAATATAATAATATTACTTCAAATTGTACAGGAGATTAAAAAAACTGTGAGTTCCATTTTTAAAACGGTGGAAATTCGCCTCTTTCATTTTTGAACTCGTATAACAATACCATTATAACTTTTAAAAAAAAGTTGTAAATCAATTGTAAATACATAAATAATATCAAATTGTTTAAAATGCAAATAAAATATGGGTAATGAGGGGTAATTTTAAATATGTTATTATTAATATTAAATTAATTGGATGTTTTTTTTAAAAATAAAGACGGTTATTTTTCAGCGCAGTTTAGAATCTTCAGATGTGACTGTTCAAGATCTACAACAAAATTTGCTACATCGTTCGGGAATCAGTGGTATGAAATGGCTGAATAAATAATCAATTAAGATCAAAAAAGTTGAGGAGCTACTGTTGTATTATTGTTTAGTTCATAACCTCGCTCACCTCTAGGCAAGTAGATATACAACTTACTTAAATATACAATTTATGTGCATAGTTACTTATCATGTTATTTATGCACTAACAAATTGGGTGTCGTTGGTTTGTCGGTATCTTTTCTTGAGATCTTTGAGTTAGATAACTTGAGAGAAAGATGCGTACTTTACCTATAATTAGGTTTCATCGGGAGCTTCAGTCTTGATTTTGGTTTCGACTATCAAATGTTGGCGCGATGTCGACATATCCTGAAATGACATCTGCTCCTCGGCCTCGATGATAACTGCAAATATTTTTTTCTTGACTTGAGTTTGCATCCAAGGCGTCATTTCTCTGGTACTCTTTAGTATGCATTCAAAGAACGACTCCAAAGCATCGGAGCCATGTTCATGTTGGTTTCGTACGGACTCGTTCACGTATTCTGTGCATTTACGTTTATTTTCTCGCTTCACTGTGTCGACGGTCTCGGTGGTGGACACGTCCTGGTCCGATTGTTTATATGTATTCATTGTATTTGTCTGAGATTCCATTTCAATATCTTCTGTAATGCGATACTTCATGAAAGGTTCAAGGAACTGCATAGCTTTAGCGTACTTCCAAGTAGTTATGTGCGCGGGTAAAAGCTTGTTCTGTCCCAACTTGGCTCGTTTCAAAGCTTCCCGGTGATTGTCCCTGAGCCTTTTCCATTCAGCGCGTGCTATCCTTACTGAAATAAAGTAAACAGAAATATAAGTGCACAATCCGGTATAGGTACATATGTACGAGTAGGTAACTTCAATGTTTTGATCGTGCAATCATCTTATGTTCATGTATTTACATAACTGACTTACTATCTTTAATCGTACTGTTGTTGCATTTCTTGACGACTTGATCCCACGCTAGGTCTCTCACCACCAATTCACGGTAGTCTGGATGTTGTGGGTTCCAAAGGCATGGAAATGAGCGCACTTTTTCTATGAACGTTTCCATGTTGTAAGGAGCGGTCGGGCAGGAACTGGCACTGGCACGGGGCACGCGGCTTGCGCGTAGCTTCGACTGGCCTCGCAGCAGCGCTTGTGCCGGGCTGTGTTCTGCCCTCCCTTTACAATAAAACCGGTTTATCCACTGAGTGCCGCGCCGGCTCCGATAACAATGTTACAGAACCGGTTTACCGGCGGCGGCCGGTGGGGTCGGTGATGCTTTCACGCTCTAAGGTGGTATTATTACCTGTACAGTTTACTACTACACGTATTTATGTTTGTTCAGTAGGTAGATACCTACCTATCGTGGCGCCGCCACCGAGCTGCCACTCAGACAGAACTTTATAAGAAAAATAAGTTCAAACATAGGTAATATATCTACCTACTTGGGTAATAATGGAGCGAAAACAAAAATTAGCTCATTTAGGAATAATACTGACCTAACAATTTTTCAGAATAGTTAAGTAACTCTTTGAAGACCGGCATGGCTCCGTGATAGCGCATGCCCTATGAGCAGAAGGTCCCGTCCGATTTTGATGCGCAGCCAGCCAGGTGTTTGAATAATGAATTTAAATATTTGCTCAGGCTCTTGTTGGGTGTTTGTCTGTGTTCCATGGCATGCCCGAAACAGGAAAATCCCTGAGTGTCAAGCGTTATATCTTTTTTATAACTCTCAGAATCATAAGCGATAGAAGAAACGGTGTTAAAAAGAGATGGACAAGTTCCTTCGACACAATGACGACATAATTATAACTTATCTTTGATACGACATTACCTACCAACAAAGATCGTTTTGTTTCAGGACATGATTCAAATGAACCGATGAATACAGACGATGAAAGCTCACCCGCTCTAGCGCTAGATAACTCGCTCGAAGAATCCGTTAATTATAGAGATAAAAATCAAGCGAATGGAATAAGCTATTCAGGTGGTTGTAAACCTAAAACAAAGAAGCCCGAGCCGTATGAAGTAAGCACAAAAATAGATTGGCCCGAAGAAGAAAAGCCAAATTCGAGATATCAAATAAAAGATAAAAGACTTAATGGTGAAATTATCAGAGAATATGATATGTATGAAATTGGTAACGCAGATCTTTGGTACACAATACAAGTGCAGCTTTTTGAAAAACTGACAACTCCTGAGGGAAAAACTGCTTGGAACGACTTAACCAGGGGCAAGCCAGCAAGGTTCTCAGTTATTCTTATGTTGCTTTGGCATATTTATTTAGGTAGGTAGGTATATACTTATTAATTGCGCCAAGCGGTTTCTGCATCCAACAGGAACCATGATTTTATTCGGCATAAAAAGTAGCATCTATAAGTAGCAGCTACTCTATAACGAAGTTGCAAGTGTAAAGTTTTTCAGACTGTAATTACTCCGTCGAATTAAAATAGGTAGATACCACAGTATTGTACGTAGGTATGTAAATTTTAAAATGTATTTGTTTGTAATGTTATGATACCTACACTACATACTCGACACTCGACATCGTGAGAGTCATGGGTCGCTGTCGTTCAGTGTGGAGTTCTAGGGGGGAGGCCTATGATCAGTGTCATTTTGCCACTTTTTGCAAATTCACACTCAAAGCGTGTGTAAGTTTAGTATAGAATTTGAATGGCGCGCGCACGGCTTGACGTCATTACGTACCATAGTGCGCTCTCTCTCTAGCATGAAATTAGAATAGTATACCTACCTATTAATACATTACTAGGTAGTGAAAGAATTTTTAAAATCGGCTCAGTTGTTTCGGAGTTAAAACAGAACAAACAAACATACAAATTTACAAACTTTACCTCTTTATAATATTAGTGTAGATTTATTTTTGAACAAATTTTAATTTTGTATTTTGGATCAGTTTTTTGAGGCAATTTAAAGTATTAGGACACAGGCCTATTATAAATATGTACTTAATCTTTGACGATGAACATGTACCTACATTATCTAAGATAATCGATATTTCAATGAAGGATCGTGATAAAATCGATCGGTATGTTTTCAGGGTGAGTTCTGTATCGCCAGAATGGACAGGGCAAGATATGAGCATACTATACAAGTCTTCAGAATGGATCCCACGAGAAGGGTTCACGTTACCGGTGACAAGCATGTGTCTACTTGCTCCAATCAGCCAAAAGGCTACATCGACTTTGAAGCCTGATGAGGTAACTGCAACTGATTTTATTATTTGCGATCGACTTTCCGTGTCTCGGGTTTTGTTTTTTCCGGTCAAGCCACCCCAACCAACTAAATTTAGTAAACCTACATTTCTAAATTTTTTTCATAATGTGTCTATTTATTGAAAAACATGAAGTTTACCAAGCCTCGACCGTTGCTAAAGTATTTAGTGGTAAATTTTTGTCTCTTATGATTATCTTATCTTGCACGTGCATGCAATCTTTCAATGTGCAAAGAGCATTGATTATATGTCTCCACTAAAGAGGAGAACGCACAGAGATTTTGTACAATATAATTATACCGATAAGAAATAATTATTGTAATTTCCAGCTGGTGTCTCGCGATTGGCTTGGTTTCTGATATTATAAGCCATAACATATGGCCAACTCGAATTTTTAAAAGTTTTTTTGCTAGGCTTCTATCAAATACGTTGCTTTCATGCAATGTTTGAAAAAAGTACTATACAAGCCTTGGCGGCTACAGCGCATTTATGGACTCATGTTTTTATTTTATTTTATTATAGATAGGCTTGCCCTTGGCCGCCAACTCGCCTGATGTTAAGCGATGATGCGGCCTACGATGGAGCACGCTTGCCTAGAAGAAACCTATTCACTCTCGACTTGAAGACACCCAGATTGTAACTATCGGGGAACACCCACTCAGGCAGCAAATTCCACAGACTAGCAGTTCGCATAATAAATGTGGAATCAAAGCGCTTCGTACGGGTTCTCGGAATATCAACCATAAATCGGTGTAGATTCTTCGTACCCACTCTGGCAGTCCGATAGAAAAATGGGCAGGAGGGAATCAAATCATGCAGATCTGTAGCACACTCTCCGAAATGTATCCGATAAAAAACCGATAGACTAGCAACCTTGCGCCGATGCTCAAGACTAAGAAGCTTAGTCTGAACTAGGGATTCGTTGCTGATGAGCCTCTTGGCACGTTTCTCAATAGACTCCAACGCCCCAAGCTGGTACTTAGCTGATCCATCCCAAAGGTGAGACTGAGAGCAGTACTCCATCCACGACCGAACTTGTGCTTGGTAGAGTGAAAGCAACTGTTCCGACGTGAAGTACCGTCGCACCCTCGATAGGATACCCAACTTTTTGGCAGCCAATTGAGCCTTGTTTTCAATATAGGAGCCAAAGTTGAGGGTAGAAGACAGAGCAACGCCCAAAAGCTCAAGCTGGTCAGTTATCGGAATGGATACCTACATCCCGGAAAGTAGGAGCCATTTGGAACCGCGTCCTTTTTGCGGAGAACAGACACGCCTGGGTCTTAGCGGCATTGAACTTGACCAGGTTGGCATCGCCCTAATCTGAGGCTGCCCTAAGAGACAAGTTCATGCGCTCGACCATGGCCTCTTTGAGAGACTGGATTTGTGGTCCGCTGGTTCGTGCGTTTGATGTATAGCTCTCTACTACTGTGCTGTCGTCTGCGTACCCAAAGGTACCGGGCTTTAGCAGATCATTGATGTGCAGCAGAAATAGCGTTGCAGAGAGCACCGACCCCTGGAGGACACCGGCATTAATTGCCATTCGATCGGACGAGCATCCATCAATGACAACTCGAATCGATCTATCTTTCAGGAAGTCCGATATCCACGTAATGAAACCAGCGGACAAGCCAAACGAGGAGAGCTTGCTAATAAGGCCGTCATGCCAGACCCTGTCGAAAGCCTTCGAGATGTCGAGGGAAACCGCAAGCGCTGTGTGTAGCATACGCTAGAAGATCCCCAGTGGACCGGTTTCGGCGGAATCCGTATTGCCGGTCACTGAGGAAATCATTCGTTTCGTTTACGCCAGAAGCCTGTTGTTGAGGACACGTTCCATAGTCTTGCAGAGTATGGACGTGACTGAGATTGGCCTATAGTTGGCAGGGTCGGCACGACTACCTTTTTTGGGTACAGGTTGCACGTTTGCAAGCTTCCACGAGTTCGGCACTTGACCAGTTTCAAGTGAG
Source organism: Agriopis marginaria (assembly GCA_932305915.1). NCBI lineage: Eukaryota > Metazoa > Arthropoda > Insecta > Lepidoptera > Geometridae > Agriopis > Agriopis marginaria. The sequence goes on from OW029918.1 coordinate 12,162,643, forward strand.
AGACGAAAGAGACGTGTCAGTATAGGAGACAAGACGTTTGCTGGCCTCGGCTCACATTTTCGCGTTCGTCCATAATTGCTTTTAATTGTTGTTGGCCGCTGCAGTAATGGACTATTACAATCGCTAGTAAGATAATTTATAACTCCAAAGAAAAAACGTACCTAATTACACTTATGGAATGTATGAACATGAAAATAATTCCAGGCTTCTGGACAATACATAGTGGTCCCCCGTGACGATGTCGTGGGCTTGCCAGCTACTGAAAATGGCACTAAGATGCGTGATAATAATGACGATTTATCCGGTAAGGAAGAGTCGACGAATCCTGGAAAGGTGAAAATAATATTAAATTAAAAAATTGATTGATAAGTAATATCTAATGAGTTTAAATTTATATGATTATTTACGGGATATTTATAAATTGTCTGCACCTAACTTTTTGACTGTTCGACCAACCACCCGCATATTCTTCAGTCTTCCCGTGAACATGGTGCATGTAACCATAGATAAATATAGGTACTAGATGTAACTAAGCGGCGAAATATCGAGAGCTCATTCCACAACCTTACCACGGTAAATATCCCGTAAATAATCATAATATGTGAACAACCGTGATAGTTTAAAACAGTGTTCTAATGAGGTTGATCAGTAGATAGGTTTACCTATTAGTTCTCAAAGTTACTCATGAACATTAAATTTGATGAAAGATGAAATGAGGTCAGCGTAATGTCTTGGTTATCTGCAAATAGCACTCTTTTTCAATAAACTGCTTAGAATGTATAAGTATATGTAAGGTAGTAGGAATAATAATTATGATTGCAGTCCCTTCGCCGAGTAATAATACGATCGTCTAGAGCTTTGTTAGGCGGCGACGGCCTCAAAGTCAACATCGAGCCCAGAGGCGGAGATCAATTTCTGACTCTGGTGCATAGGGTTCCGTACCATGTCCAAATTGATTTGGAGGCCCGAGCGGATGGCAATCAACTTGTTCATGTTGGGTAAGCGAATTCTACCAGTCACTGACGAGCGGAAAAATGGATAGACTTCAAGAACCGCAATTTACCTAGTTAACTTTGCTATGCTATTAGTAATTTTTACTAGATTATTCATGGTGTAGTGTATTGTACCTCGACTAGGTGATACCATCAGATACCGAAGTTAGGTTACCTTCGGCCTAGTTGATGTATGGTTCGGACGTTCAATAATTGTAAGTAAAAAAAAAGTATATGTAACCGGGGTCGTTTGTTCTTCATTATGCGCATAGCGTTTACATTTTCATTGAAATAAAAACCTAGATTGTTTGTTATATAAATCGTATTTAATAAATACCGTTGGTTAAGAGTAAAATACTATATGAATAACATTTTATTCCATAGGTCCCAAGGCCGTATCATGACGGTGGTGGCAGACAGTTCGCGACGAACGCGCACAGTGCTGACTGTACAAGCAACAAATACGGGCCTCGCAGCTGCTCGCTTCAAGTGATTTTTACCATTATTTTTCATTAATTAGTTATTATAAAGACGAAACCGAGAAAAATAAGTTCCGACGCCTAGAAGCGAGCTTTTTTCATTACCAACAGAAAATTTTATAAGCTTCGGCCTACAGATAAACTTTTTACCTAGTTTCGGGATACCTGAAGATACTGCGATTTACTTCATAATTGATGAGAACACGATTGATTTTCCTCTGTTAGGTTTGGATTCAGAATAAGGTACGATTTCTATTAATTTTCAAAGGGTGGTAGCGCGCGAATGCAGTCCAGAACTACCGGAGCTGTTAAATGAAAAAATTAATGAAGAAGACGCTAGTTTTATAGTCCTGCCTCCTAAACACACCCAGAGCACAATAATTGACGTGCCTGCTGAAATACCGTCTGATGTAGCCCATTGCTCAGGTAAGAACACTTAAATCGGATTTTCCTATTTATGAGGACAATTTTGATTACCATAAAACAAAATTATGCTGAAGGTATGTAGCCATACCAGTTAGGACGGCGGCTGGAGGGCAATTTCTTGGGGTGGCGAGTTTACAGCCGCCTTAGGAGTGCCAGTGTATTTAAAAGCTATAGTTCTAGCTTAGTGATATAGGTATAGTGATTACCTTCCCGAATTGATGGAGGCATAAAGTCACGTAGCATATATCCACCTAAAATAAAACCGTCTATGCTCGAGGGAGACCCAGATACCTACGTCAATTAATTGCAGCAGTAATTTAATTGTAAATATTTTACAGTTGCCCTAATAAATGGTGATCATCATTCCGTGGCAGTTCGAGACGTCACTATCAGGAAAGGAGACCGCTGCTTCTGTGTTTGGCATTGCGAATGTGTCTGTTTAGGTAACTTCCACTGGGTTCTCTATCAAATATAATCTTTGTTTCAACATTGTCAAATCATGTCCAAAAAGTGGTACCTTCACATTGCTGTTACGAACAGTAGGGTACCGGCTAGCCAGCTATATGTAGGTATACCGCTCTCTGACGGGATCGTCAAGCGCCTAACTGTCTCTCGGGCAGCCTCACTTGAGGTTGGCTTATTAGAGAATTACCTACACTCTTTGGGTATAGAACCCTAACAAGTCGATATGAGAACCGCCTGTTGAAAATGGGCACTTTCTGCACAGACTATGCAGATCGTACGTAAATAATATTATGCTTACCTACCTACTATTTTCATGGAACTGTGACAGTGTGTGGATTGGATTTTTATAGTGATATAGGAAAATCATCATTATTGGTAGGTACCTACATATAATCGCAGGAGTAATCAGGACAGGTGCTATCATCAAATAGGCAAGTAAGCAAAACTGCTTACGTTTCCATGCTGCGTTCTATGTAGGCTCTTCTTTCCCGGAATTCTACCTTCAAGGATCAACCGCAGAAATTCATGATATCCTCTTTGCATGTGTCCGAAAAAAAAAGACAATAATCTTTCATCTCAATGCGCTTACTTTTGCAAAATTTAATGTAAACGACAAAATGAGTAGTGCATGGTATCAATTGTCTCTTGTCAGGTGAAGACCCGAAGCTGACGTGTCGCGAGATGGCGGAAGCGCGACAGATAGCGGCGGGGCTGGCACTGCGCGAGCGCACACGACTTGTGCGCGCTGTCTGCTACCACGACGTGTTCTCGCTTAACCTCTGCATCACCGCCTTCGGGGTCATAACTACTCTGCTGCTGTTTGGTAAACATAATCTTTTCACTAATTAGGCGTATATAACTAGCTGTGGCCCGCGCTTTACCTACATCATGATGTTCCAGAATAAAATGCGACAACTTCGCTTGCCATCAGGCGAGTTTTGGTGGCCAAAAGTCCAATACCATTATATGTGACTAATTCCAATATAAAGTATCCTAATGTCTATCTTCGTAATACACATGACTTGACAAATGTCATGAAAAAGGAACAAACAAAACAACAAGAAAAAGTCGAAAAGAGAAGTTATTTGGTGTGCAGTTAATTAATTCCAACCAATTCATAATTATTTAGGATTGGTGAAAGCCTGCCTAGGGCTGGGGTGCCGGTGGATCAGCATGTGGGGTCTGGCGCGCTTACTACAGGTGCCACGCAAGCTGAACCACTATTACGAGCCGGGGCTGCGCCGGCGACCCGTGCTCTACGATGACGAGGGCTGGCCCGTGCACCCTGATACCAAGCAACGAACTGTACGCCTCATCAGCTTGTAAGTGAACTTGCAGCATTTTACGAAGGTCCAGGGGCCTTACGGACAACAGCTATTGCGGCACCTAATCCGGTCAGTTGGAAAATCACGCGAACGTGAACCTTATCGCGCCCAGATAGGTACGGTTTGCGGTCGCTTGATTTTCCAACTGAGCGGATTAGGTGCCGGAATAGCAGTTGTCCGTAAGGCCCCTGTCCCTATAAAGCCCCTCGGTATAAATTATTTGCCGTAGGTACTTGCCCCGTTAGCGCAGCAACTCAAAATGAATCTTTTCTTCGAAACTATAAGAGAACGCCATCGGTCGGTTATTTTGAAATAATACTAGATAATACTTATCTAGCTAACGTTTTACTAATGTAGGCCGATGGAATTTATCCTGAACACAATATTCTTCGTGGCGGCTCCCTGTGTCCTCATCTATGACGCCCTGAGGCAGCTGCTCAGCCGATGCCAGCTGCCGGACTGCGACGAATCTAACTGGAGTTTAAACAAGTCCCGCATTAACAAGAAGTGCTATAGCTCTCACGAAAATATCGTACAGGTGCGTAACCAGCAGTGCAAGTACCGTTCTTTATCGATCATTATTAACAGTTGAGATCGTCAAATTCGATAAAATGCCATTTAATCAGTACTCGCTATGATCGATTCTATGGCATTTTATCGAATTTGACGTTCGATAAAGAACGGTACTTGCACTGCTGTAACGCTAAGCTATACGTACCTACTAGACATTGCTTTGCGTATTGGGATTTGGGAACGTAGGTTACGTAGGTACCTATCCGTACAGTTGTTTTTGGTTGCGGCCCCCTTGCAGATACCTAGTTACTTATTTGAAAATTTGGTCTCGTGGTTGGTTTGATGAAATTTGGTTTCCTCATCTGGCCATCTCTACAGTTAAGTTGATCGCTATTTAGTTTTGATTGAGGTTGTGCTTGACCGCCATCTTGTCTGATGTTAAGCGATAATGCGGTCTATGATGGAGCACGCTTGCCCACAAGTAATCAATTCATCCGCGACTTGAAGACGGGCCCAGATTGTATTGTTACTATTGGAACACCCATTCAGGCAGCGCATTCCACAGGTGTGGAAGGTTGGCGGTTCGCACGATTAAAGTGGAATCAAAGCGCTTCGTTAGGGTTTTTCGGAATATCAACCTAAAATATTAACGGGGTCGCCTTTCGTGCCCGCCTGACCGTACTGTATAAAAATTTACATAGGAGGGAATTATGTCATGCGATTAATCCAACAGTGAGGAATCGTCCTTGTAAAAATTCATAATTAGTGTACTTAATTACCATTCGTACCGTCGAATCTAGTTTTCCTAGTCCGTAACAGACGTAAACTAGTATAATAAATGCCTGCATGGTCTTCGTGGCCCTTTTGCTAACTTTCTCAGTTTGCCTAACTTTCGAACAAATAATAGGGAATTACGGTCTCGTTTAATTACTTCATCATCATGGTATTCATACCAGAAGTATGATTTTGCTAACTTTCCCAGATTGCGAACTGTTCAACCATAATTGCCCTACTCTTTCGTACCTACATTATTTCGTCAACGAATACTTTCGGTATTTTTTTCCTCTCTGACTGTCAATCTTCAACATACGTTACCATCAGTAACTGCCATGCTTAGATCTTTGGTTTAGATATTTATAGTTTCCTAATTATGTTTGGGTTTAAGACCGCAATTCCTGACTGTTGTATAGAGCTCGGGCGGGCACTGTCGGCAGCGGCGCGGCGCTCGTCTACAGCGCTGGATGACACCCGAGGCCGAGAAACTCTCCTCTAACGTGATGCAGGAGGGGTTGCCCACGCGCGCTTCCATGATCAGAAACTATGTAAGCTTTGTGAAAGACGTTATGCTATCAACTTATCTGTAGAATATTCCCTGGAACTAAACATTTTCAATAGGTATATTTTGGACATGGTCCTCAAAAAATTCCACAGATGTTGAACACATTCAGTTCCTGCATGCATGTGACCATTACTAGAGCATGGACATTATAGGTTGAGTCGGGCAGTGGCTGTATGTTACTGCAGGCACGGTTGTTGTATTTGTCTAAATTTGTGTTGTCCGAGTGCAGTCTGCTGATAATGAGAATGGCACCGCATTAGCTGAATGTTCTACCACCTTTGGGCTATGGTTGCGATACGGGGATATAGGCTAAAAGAAATGTGGGTGTATCATATGAACCAAGGTAACGCTCAGTTGTATGGATACCTATCAATACAAATAATACGTAAGAAGAATATATAGTGCATTATGCCGCTTATAGTCACCCATGAAATTTTATTAATAAATTAATATCTCAGGTTTACATTTAAGCGAAGCGCTGTGCATTACCGCGCAGGGTATTGAACTTTAAACGTTCGGAATTCTGGGTGAACAGTAATGGGCAATCTTGACGCTTACTATCAAGCAAGCGAATTGCTTGTCTCGTTGCACACAAAAACCAAGAAGGGACCGAATCGAATTTACTTGCGCTTCCATGGAATGAGCAACTTTGGGCAAGCAAGACTGACTGTACCTAGCAGTGTTCGTAATGTTCACCATAGATGCGTCCGCTACTGTATGAGGGGCTGTGCCGCGGCGACGGCGGCGGCGGCGCCAGCGCGGGCTTGATCGTGGGCACAGGCGCGAACCGCGGCTGCGGCGGCGGGCCCGAGTCCTGCGGCGACTCCGAGCTCGACGACACCGAGTACGTCCTCATGCAGATGCAGAAGAGCCGCGACTCGCTTGCTGTCAGTACTATGACAGAGCTTTTCATTCTACTGTAGCAATTTTTTTTACAGAATCCAAAGACATTCAATTCTTCACTTCATCTTATAACCATTTATTAACCACGGTATTGGGTAAGTCAAAGGTACAGTAGGTGTTAAGGAAGTGTGAAAAAAATCTCCATTAAATTCCCACAGTACCTATCCCAGAGTGTTCTGTGTCCCAGAACTGGGATCATGAAAGGCTGATGATGATGAATTGTTTTTTATCCATTGCGATGCAAAAAATTACAGAAAAGAAAATCTGGTTCTAGAGGAATCCAACAAGCCTAAAAATCTCTATTCTATCGAACTATTAGGGCCGATACATTTTTCGGGGGTAAAATTAACCACAAAGGAACCACAAGTTTTTTACATTTCTGTGAAATTTTGGACAGATTGAGCTAGGACATTGATTGAGTGTAAAGAGCTCTCAAAACACTATTAGATACATAAATGAAAAATTGTTATCAATATTCGGAGAAAAATCGGAAAATGTCTAAAATTTCCGTAATATTCGAAACGCGTGGTTGGCCCAAGAGCGTGCGGGTCGCTCCTGGGAAACAAGCGAACAAGTAGGTAAGTCGTACCTAATAGGTAACCGAGTATGCAACAAAGTAGGTAAATGAAGTTGGCATGACAGGATACCAATAATTATAGATAGCATATAGGTACCACGAATAAATAAGTAGGTAGGTACCTGTGTAAGTACGAAATTGGTTACCTAAGTATATTATAATTATGCAAGTCGTCTTCCTTCATTCCCTAGTCCTAAACGGACACATTCGTTCGACACTGATTGTTATAATATCCTTTAGAAACCTAAGTATAAGTTTTTGAAGCAACGTCGAATAAAGTCAGTGGACTCAGTCAGTGGACCCGGGTATGTCCTAAAACTGCGACCAGAACCACCGGAGGATGGGCAGCAGCGTCCTGTTAGTACACGGTGAACGTACTGCGATCTCCAAGCCGCCTGCCAAGCGTGGGGATTATGGCAACACCCCTCTCTAAGAGGGAGGCCTTGTTCAGCAGTGGACATTTAATGGCTGATGATGTGATGTGTGTGATGTGTTCATCAGTCCGAGCCGAAGGCGTGGATTAAGTCGAGGATAAAATGAGTTTTACACTCTGCTTTTCACTTTAATTGCGAGGAAATGAAACAGTGATATTGTAAATAATTACCTAGGTAGGTATATAACCTATAGTAGACTTCACTAGAGGGGCGGCTTAGGTACCTATATGGGGTTTTGGAAACAACATGACAAATATGACAATACATGTTTTAAGGTATATCAAATTCCCACACTCAATAACACTTAATAAATAATGATCCACCATTACTATAGATTAACAATCGAAAATACACAATTTTAGGAAAATAATACAATGAGACTACATGCTTTTTCCATGTTGGCGCCAAAAGTCGCCAAAAGTAAAATACCGAAATTTTACACATTTTTTATCGCTTATTGGGCAGGCTAATGCCATTAAGACCAAATTTGGCACCATAACCACTTTTTATTTGACAAAAGTACCTGGGTCTTTATAGATCTGTGAATATCCTGTTATTATTAGAAACAGAAGGAAACTACGTGTATTACAAACTGAACCTCTTTGAACAACTTTAAAGAGGTTATGTACCTATTATGCACCAACCAGAACAGCCAGAACAGTTCAGAATCTTTTTGAAGAATTTTAAAGAGGCTTAGTTTACTTCTATGCACTAGTGCATAAAAGTCTGTTGTGCACTTGAGCATAGAAAGCTATTTTAGTCCGCTTACATCGGACATAAACTCTAAGAACTTTACGAGCATGAGAAGTGAAAATATATTTTTCTTTCTTCCTTACTTAGGTTGGTCGGTAGATATGTGATTTTCCGATATTATTTCGAAATCACAACTCTTGATTGTTTTCAACAGAAAAGCCAACGGAAGCTGAACGGATCTGCGTGTACAATGGCGAACAAGCAGTAACGAATGGGTACGAAAGAAGTTGTCTCCAGAGAGTCACCATCTTTGATATTCCTATTTCCTATTATCGGACCTAATTTTTAATTTTATTTTTAATTAATACCTACAAGTATGTTTCTCAAATATGTTTGGAAATTTAATCATCTATACTAATATTATAAAGAAGAAAGATTTGATTGTTTGTTTGTTTGTTTGCATTGAATAGGCTCCGAAACTACTGAACCGATTTGAAAAATTCTTTCACTGTTGGGATGCTGCACTATCCCCGGTTGACATAGGCTATATATCCCGGCTTCGCCCGTGCGAAGCAGGGGTGGCCTACTAGTTAGGTAATAATTTGACAACCTTCTTCGAGATATAAATCGTAACTGCTGTAGGTACCTACTTACCTAGAATACCTATAAAGGCACCTATTGTGTCATACACGCAAGCAGCAGCCGGCAAAGTTAGTATGAAAATCCTTATTGTGTCGTGTTTGCACAGCAGGTCGAATAAATTACTATGAAAACTCATAGCTGTGGTGTTATTTAATAAACTGGCCAAGTGAGGGTCAGCCTCGCGCACTGAGGATTCCGTACCACCACAAAAGACAAAAATAGTTAATTTAACATTAGACACCTAGCCGTTAAAAGGCGTTTATTCCATTCTGTCCTACTAGTACCTAGTAGTTCGATGATCTAACTAGCTGTTTGGACAACAGTTTCCAATTTGTTATACTGGCTAGTCGAGCAATTTGGACAAGCAAATTTTGATCCTGATCGAACTACTAAGAATATTACGATACAATAATATCAATCTGAAAAGTGATTAGATAAAGACGTACAGACAGACAAACAGCGTGGGCTTAGTTATAAGGTCCCGTTTACGCTCTTTCGGTACGGAACCCTAAAAAAGAAACAAATGAATACACAGTACCTATATTAGTGAGTAGAAAGTTATTTTTGTTCATCACTTCATCATTACCGTTTAAAATTCTGATTTGAAAGATGATGGTGGCCGGGCGGTAGCATGTGCGCTTTACTATCTAACGGCACCTTGTTTCTATCTGTCTGCTGGTTCTATCTTGGTTCTATCTGGTGGTCTGCATAAATGACTTATTTAATACTTAAATAAATTGTGTACCTAGTTTCGATGCCATCGCTCCACAAGTAGGTAACAACGGTGAAGGCAACGATATAATAATTATGTACGTGGTATAGTATGAAATATTTGGGTGAAGGAAAACATCGTGATGAGGAAACCGGTAGGTACGTCCAAGAGCCTCAAAAGTTTAAAGACAATCGCCCGGCAGTGTGAAAATGATAGGCTGACAATGATTTAAGACAAAATGAGTTCAAGCGAATGATGAAAACAAGAGATGTAACAGAAAACTTGTTGCCGCCAAAATCTAAAGAAAAATATTTTGAAAATTTTATTACCAATGAAAATTTTATTGTCCTACTTAATTTGAATTTCCGCGCATTATCTGAGAAATAATCTATGAAGCAAAAAAAAATTACAGCCGTCAAAGTCACACTAATGCCAATGTCAGCTGACTAGCCTTGGGCTGTCTGTAATGGGAGCTGTGAATGGGAGGCAATAATGCACGACACATAATGTACGGCATGATATTGTACGTCATAATAATGCGTAGCATGATAATTGGTGTACATTTACATGGAATATCATGTTGTACAATATCGTGCCGTACAATATTGACTCTTTAATAATATATATACACCTCGATTTTGTACAGCATTATAATTGGTGACCATAAAAATTCAAAACTGAAGCTTCGTTTAGACGTGGCCATTCCACGTCAAGCGTATCAGGTAGAAATTAATGACAGATCCGACACAGAGCACCCCGACTGAGTAGGTTAGGTATGAAATGGGCCACAGAACTGACACAGAGCACCCCGACTCCACGTAGTCTTGAGGTCCCTACTCCTAGTTTATATAAAAATCGCGGGAGCCAGAAGCCAAGACTTGAGTTGGTTATGTTCGAAATTAGTGACAGATCAAACACAGTTGTAACCTCGCCTTACCACCATAAAGTTTGAATGGTTCTCATATTTAATCTGTGACTATCTTTACTATCTTGTTCAAACGAAGCATGGAATCGACAGATGTCATGGTCTCAGTCTCAACATCCAATAAGAGCAGAGAAATTTCAGCATTATTAGCCAATACGGGAGAAGCCACCTTTTATCATGTTGTACATTTTCGACCCGTTTCAACAAAAAACGGCTCGTATTACACGGCATAATAATGTACAGCCCGATAAAACGTGAACTTTTCTCACTTACATGGTCTATTGGCTGTCCAATCCTGGCTGTGCTTTCCTTGCCGTACTCTAGACACGAGACGATAATTAACGGCCATGATATTTGGAATCACAGTAAATGAATCGTGCTTTCCTTCCTGTACATTATCGTATCTGCAAATATCATGTACATTACAGATGAGACATCCGACTCCCTACTCGACCGATGCTTTGGACCGATGTTTTATAGACTTGATTTCGTTTTCTGGCTGTATCTTTAATAATTTCAACTCGGTCTGCCGGCTGTTGTTATCTTACCTTATCCTCTAATAATAATTGGGCGTTATCGTTTAGTTGCGCAACAATTAAAGGTTATGCGTGTAGTATTTCGGTCGTTCGCTATATTTAGGAAGGTAGTGCGGCCGGCTGTTCCTGTTCAGTTGAAGCATCCGTTTACGACAGGTATTTATGACCATGTATGACGGACGCTGATAGCTTTACGATTTGTGTTTATCAGAACTAAAACGAAAGGGCTTCGCTCGCGTGTTTTGGACGAGTGCCAGTTACAACGTACAACGATAAATAGCTAAGATTTTATATTGCATGTTCGTAAACTTTGAAATAATATACAAACTGTCCATGCAGCATTAGTGTGGAGAGCCATGGAAGATAAGGAAGCTCTAAAGAAACGTCTGACGCCACTCCAGTATCATGTTACACAGGAGGCTGGAACAGAAAGACCTTTTACGGGTAGTTACAATTTTGTTATTTCTTGCTGTAACCTTTTTTATTATATATTAACTTTAATGGAATCTTTCTTGACAATAAAATCAATGTTTTTAGGTCCCCTTAACAAATGTTACGATGAAGGAATGTATGTCTGCATTATATGCAGACAAGACCTGTTCAGCTCTAAAACCAAGTATGATTCGGGATGTGGCTGGCCTGCATTTAATGACGTTCTAGCTAAAGAGAAGGTGACTCTACACAAGGATACAAGTGCAGGTATATTCCAAAATTACTAACAGATTATTATATTTAACAATAATATAATAGTAAACTGTTATTAATAGAAATGAATGAGAAGCATGATTTGTCTTGTTTTGAAATATCGAGAAGACTTGATAACTTATCAGTTTTTAATCTCAAACTGTGATCACAGCATCAACGCCAAATCATGCATAACAAACTTTCAATGTCATTGGATAATAGTATCTAATTTTAACAAAAGATCATTCTAGTCTGCATTTACAAAGGACGCGAGTCAAGGTTCTCTTGTGTCCTTTCCATTGTACTCTAATAATCCTGAACCAATTCTATTGAAATGACAAAACTTTTATTATCACCAACACACAATTATTCTCAGAGCAGAAACATCATTTAGATAGACCTGTTAATTTTTTTACCATCGTCTAACACTTGTCTCCAAAAAGCCAAAATCAAATAATTTTGTTATGGTTCTTCTCTTATTTGTATGTATGTTTGTGTCTATATTACCTCCGGTAGTGCAGCTTGACAAATTTTGAAGTGCAAGGTGTTGATAGATTTGTCTTCATGCCCAACATATCGAAGGCTACTACATTTAGCAGTTGGTATATTAAATTTCTTATAATAATAATATCTTAATATATATAAATCTCGTTGTATTATAATAACAAGCTATTATATATGCTATAGGTTTGTCTTAAATGTGGTGAAACTTATTACATTAAAATACTGGGCTCTAACTATAAGAGCTCTAAGAGTCATTTAAATAGAATTGGATGCTTTATCCCCCGCTATTATTTTGATGTGCTATGGTTTTACCTCAGATCAGTCAAACAAGAAAGATATGGTAAGGTGGCATGGCGGGTGTGGACGCATATGGCCTAAATCAGGCTTCCACCTTTTTTGTATGTGGACTATTAGTTCATTGAGATCACTACAAGTTTCTTAGTGTGCTAAAAATAAATGAGCTAGAAAATTCATTAAGAAAATCCATTAAGCAGTTTAGTGGTATACTGAAAAATGTTAACATTAGAATAATGAATGATAATTATTGTACTAAGGCAACTCTCCCTTGTTTGCTGATCTGAGGGATTGACCATCATTATTTCACTTGGGTATCGAAAGCATTCCTTCATTTTCATTTATCTATTCTTGAATAGAATAATCATGCTGCACATGTTTGTTTCAAAACCACATAAATGTACAATATGAGTGCATAGCAGTAGATACATTTATTTGTAAGTATAAATAAAATAACTTTTTACCTAAACGTTTTTATCTTGTCTATCTAGTTTAGACTTAAAACTGATATGGTGGAATAAAATACATACAGATAAGTGTATTTGCTCTATAAATGGTCGCACAATGTTACTTCCATATATGTAAGTAATAGATTCTTGGCCTTACTTATCTCAATGTTATGTGCATGCACTGTTAACCTTCAACTTGGACAATATATACAGGGTTATGCGGAAAGGATGTACTAAGCCGAAAGGGGTCCATTAGACCCATCATTATGAACAACTCAGTACCGGCGTTAGGGTAGGGCATGGTGGGGTGACCGCCCAGGGCGCCAGTTAAAAAGGGGCACCGCAGGTACATAAAAAGCTATGAGTCTATTCTATCTAATCTATCCTTTGCCTTTTTTCGGTTTGAATGGCAGACGGGGGGAAGGGGTTTGCGCCGTAGAAGTCTCGCCCAGGGCGCTGGTGGTGCTAAAACCGGCACTGCTTATACTTAATACTATGAGACCAACACAGAAAATGTGAAAAAAACAACACACACACTATACATTTTGTCGAGTGTGAATGGCCGTTTTCTATGAAACAGCTGTTTTTTTTTTTTCGCGATTTAGAGTTGCTCCTATAGTAAAAGTTGTTCGTAATATATATATATATATATATATCATGGATACTATGGACCCCTTTCGGCTTAGTACACTCTTTCCGCATAACCCAGTATACTATTATAATACAGTCAGTCTATGTATTTATTTAAATACGCTCATATCCTATTGCGTAACACACTCTACATAACACTACATTGCACTTGTTGTTAGTGATGAATTTTGTCAATTTTATATGTATTTATGTAATTTTAGTATGTAGCTTTTTATGTAATATAATTTTACCGCATGTATTTTATAAAGAAGATGCAAGTTTATTTATTTTTTGTTTATTATAAAGTAGGATTACATGTACAGCTACAGAATATATTAGGCAAGATACATTTTTCAAGTACATGGCACTATAAAAAAAATCTTAAAAAAGATTAGAGGCCCGAATACAATATCACCTTCAGTTACTAAATTGTTACTGTATTGCATTTTGTTATATCCCTGTAAACTCAGAATACCTATGTATTGTACCTACAAAACTTGTTAAATATCTATTAATAGTATACCCATACAAAAACTCCCTGGTGTTGGTATTTGGTGCTAATATATTTTTATCTTTTTTTCTGTGTCTATCCCGTCCTCTTGTCTACCTTCCGACACTATCCTGATACTCCACATCAAACGTGAGTCGGCCCCGATTGGTATTGTATCTTTCTTATGCTTTATTTATGTATAACAAATTATCAATTTCACTGTTGCATATTCATTCTGCGAAATATGCTCCACGCATATAATGACGCTCCATGCTGGTTTCACGAAATTACGGGTTTCACTGGCACGGTTGAATGGTCACAAACAATACATGTTTAATCACATGGTTTGATTTCTTTGTGGCTGTAACATTGGACTTCTGTTTTGCTCGCTATCTCATACACCTTCATCATAACTTCACTTAACCATTGTGGAATGCGCATGTCGAATAATATGCATTTGTCCTCGCCACCCGAACCGCCCTGTCCTGTCCTGTCCTCTTGGATGCTGCCGTGCCGCTGGACGACCCCGACTCCTGCGCCGCCACACCACGACTCTGCGAAACTCAACTTGGGACGTGCTCATAAATCATTCATTACTCGATTTTTGTAAATAAAATCGCTTCCGGTGACTGGACTCTGTGTGTGCGATTAAAGTTGGAGGAAATATATTACTGGTTTTAACACGGCCAGGTTTGGTGCGAACTGAGGTGCGATGCTCCAAGTGCGCGGCTCACCTGGGGCATGTGTTTGATGACGGGCCGACACCCACTCGCAAACGATTTTGCATTAATTCTGCTTCAATGGACTTCATCCCAGCCGAAGAAAGGAAAGACTAATCGTGTCACGTAACGCTAATCATCTGATTACTCAATAAATAATATAAATAGTGATTTATTGATATTATGATACAAACAGTGCTTTAGATAAAAATTATTATGAATAATAAAAACTTTGAATCTATATTTTCTAAAAGAATAGCTTTTATCAAAAGTAAATTAATAAAGATATATTTATCGGGATATAACTAACGAATATCAACTTTTTTTTTGTAATACATAGTTGTTTATAATGAATATGCTTTTTTCTACTGCATCTGCTGTGATTGTTCTTTTGAAGGCAGCAAAATATATCTTAAGAAGTTACCGTGAATTCAGTCATTCTTGTTGTTGTTTAATTTATTTTCTTAAATATCTTCATTGTGTAACCATCAGTACAAGTTATTGTTTGTTGGTTAGCTTATATAGGTAGTATAAGTTCAGAAATAAATATTTTTGCAAACAATTATGTATTTTAATAACAGACAACATACCCATATTGCAGCTTGCATTATGTTTCATGATGAAAGACTGGGTTTTATTAACAACGCGAGGAAGTCGCAAATGTGAGTAAAACTTCACTAAATAGCTAGGCTCTTTGAGGATAGTTATTCGTGCGAATAAGCTGTCAATGATATTAAAACCAACGGCCATAATATCTCCAACACCACATCTTAGTGCATCGAATTTCCGGCGATCCTGCAGTTTCAGAGATAATATTTCGGCCCCATATAGAAAGATGAAGCATTTATTGGAGGAACCGTTGTAGTTTGGTTATCCAAATATTTCCTAGTTCGTTCCACTGCCAATCTCATGATAGTACACTGTCATTTGATCTATTATTAACATCCTCCAGGCATCGAAATGGTAAGTCAGAGGTTGGTATAGCTTAGTACCACTTCACAGTTTGGTCTACTCCATACTCTGTAGTGTTGTCTTAGTAGACTGGGCCCACACAGAAAAGAACAAATCCATTTTTTTCGTCTTATCTCTGTTAAGAGCAAGCCTTAATTAGACATCAGTGTATCGGAAATTTTTATCACACGTCCACTCATTGAGATAACCTTATTCCGAACATCCAAGACAATTCACATGTCATAATTACTGTTGTGGCGACATTGTGCAAAGCATTCATGTACCGTCAGCCTCACAACGACTACTCTGGCAAGAGTCCACAAATTAACAGAATAAATAGTTATAATAGATTTACAAATAAAACTTGAGTTTCATGGTGAGTCTTTTATTTATAGTATGTTGTAATTTATATGCACAGTCGCTCATACATGGCACTGGTGTTTTACAACTGTCAAAAACATGAAAAATGTTCTAATTGAATTAAATGTTTTGTTCAGTAACCTATTACATTTATTAATACATTTTAACTTAGGACTACATACGTAATTATAGTTACTTTCTTCATATAACATTCTAATGCATACTCAAAATTCATTTTCATGATCACAATTGTCGTTAATACACTTCTTATAGTTAGATAGATACTGAATAATTTTGTTCAAGCTCTCTTGCAGTTTTGGCTACGATTTATACATTTCTACATATTGCACGAGTTAGTTATGGTTGGTGCTTTTTTGTGTCAAGTTATAAAATATTTTGAACTAGAAGTATGTCTAATGTTAATGTTCATTGTATTCTATATTGTTAGGCCGATGAAGACTTGTTTATCTCCTGTAATGCCAATTTTACTGATGGTAGGTATTAATTATATCCTAAAACAGAATTATATTTTAGGTGAAAATTAAATTATAAAGCTTTAAATTAATTTTCAGACATAATTTACATATGCCACTCAAAGATTCAAACAATTTTCATAGATATGCAAATTAACAACTTCTAACGCACCAACCTTTGGACTGCACAGAATCTACATAGCATAAATTGGTCACTTTATATTGTCAAATGAGTAAATCTACTCGTCTCTTAACTTGTGTCTGTACAATTTACAGCAAACGGGACTTTAGCGCCCCATTTTATCACTTCGTCACAACTCTTCATATACACTTCATATCATAACAAACTACATTCACTCTTATAAATAACTGAATATGTTATCGAAATAAAACCAATTTTAACAGCATCTGTCGGCACAACCTAAAAAATAATAAAAGCAGAGAGACAGCTTGCAGACTTAAATATAGATTTTAAAAATACATCAAAGCTTCAATATACATATGGGGGTGTTATAGTATGTAATAATTATGTATGCTAACTACTTGCTACTATTGTCATAAACTGTATGTTTACTTCACTGACTATCTAAATTTTATTATCTATTGTTTTTTTCTTGATTACAAATTAGTATTCATTGCTTAATCTTATGTATAATGTTTGTGCCATTAATAAAAACTGAGTGATTGTGTCAAGTAGCTAACAGACGTGACGGGCTTGACGAACCGCCGTCTGACCAACGAGAGAAAAAGTGAGAATTTTCTCTTTCTCTCCTAGACGAACGGAGAAAAAAAAAACTCGATTTTGAATTTTTTCTTTATCTCCTTTCTTTCCTCCTCTTTTTTCTTTCGGTTAGACGGCGCGGCGGTCCACCAACCAAGCAACGGTCAACCATGTTCAACACGTCTGTTAGGGCTTTAATAAAGTTTCTCAATAGCAAGTCTTGCTATAGGAATATCTCAAATAGACTATATAAACTTAATACTATGTAAATGCTTCACTTTCATTAACAATAAAATTAAATCGTCATAATATTTCAGTAATCAATTTTAAAATGAACAATATCAAAATTTAATAATACATGTGCACTTAGAAACAACCGATAGGCTAAACATAACCCAAGTGCTGTGAAACCCTAATGACTGAAATAATAAATTGCTTCACTTAAATAATAACAATCTCAAATGCAAATTAATCAAAAATTATAAGCTATTAATAAATTAACAATAGTTAATATACAAGGGCTACTATCGTTATCAAATAACTAAAAGCAAATAAGCTAGTTAAGCCATCTGAAAAGTCACTAACACATTGAAAGTGCCACTTGAATAAATGCATTCATTGACTCATCATAAGCTTTGTATGGTAAAGTTTATCATGTTACTGTTTCTTCTACTGCTAATGATGAGTTAGATGTAAAAGAGCCATTTTATTATAAAATTTTTATTGAACGCAATATCAAAATTCACTCAAACATCAATAAAATGCTTGGTATCACGATTACCAATAGACCACCTAAAATCTCAAATTAAATAATATTTTGAATTATATGAATACATAAATTAAATAGACCTAACTCTCCAGTCGTCCATCATCAATCATGCTAATTCTATAGAACTATCATTCATCATAAAGTACAGTTTCTAGCAAAAAATAAAGCTTGTACATACTTATATGTAATAAAACATAGAATTGAAGATCATCGAAACTATAAAATGGAGTTACGACCTTAGAATAGCGTTATCCATATTTAGTAACATAGATAAAGTAATACAATAAAAATAAATAATAATCTATAGAAGTAGGTATGTTATTATAAATAGACTCTATTGCTATACTTTTTGCCAGAACGTACTGTCACAGTAGATATAAAGCTAAAGCAGTAGTTTTACCCTAACACGCCCTTGATCGCAACCTTCGCTGAACTGAGCGTATCATGAAGTATCGTAGCGAGCGGGGAAAGGGGCGCTCGTTTGATTACGTCACTCGATTCGGGCGTTTGTTTGAAGTCATACTACTGCCTTAGCTTACATATCTACTGTGGTACTGTAAAGTGCGTTAGAAGACGCGCGCCACCTTCGTCCAAGAACTCTCATATGACATGTGGCGCCGCGCCAGTCCCATGCCACGTCACAAGTGCAATAGACGCCCTATATTGAAGTGTTACCGCGACCTGCCGCCTCACCTACTGGCTACCATCACAGTCATAAGCTGAATCGGTAGGTACTAACGTAACGCACTACGTTACTCTATATATAAATGTCGCCTAAGTAACTGCCAGTCTTCGTTCGCAGCTAAAACTTCGAAACGTTTCATAATTCGTACCTAACGTCTAATATCTATCTACATTCTATTCAATTTCATCTTTACAATAGGACAGTCGAACGGAACACATCAATAAGAGATACGTCGCTTATCAGAATAAATAACGTCACTACACGATTCTACATGATTTTATAGTTAGTGGACTGCAATTTAATTAATCTCTTGTAAAAATATGATTAACTCTATAATTGTCCGGCAACCATCGTACAGTTGAAATATTGCTCTCTAAAGGTTCATAATATATTGTTCACATACTGTAGTCGTAAGTGTCGTGTGGATGTCGGTGCACCGCCACCGAGCCGGCCCGAGGAGTCGGGCTCCACGTGTACAATGGAGCGTGAGGCACTGGGGGCGCTAGAAGCGCGCGGGCGCTGCGGGCGGCGCCGGCGGCCTGCGCTAATGACCCTTGGCCGCTTCTTTGGCTGCCATGATCAGGGGGGTCAGCGATGCCAGCGGTCGAGCCATTTTTAGGAACGGGTGCTGAAAAAAACAGTCATAAAGTCAAATATCTAAAAACATGGAAGACATGCCTTAGTACAATTATCGCTCCATGTTTTCATGCAGTTTTTTCACTACCACTAAACTAGGTACGGCTCAATTACGCATTTTTCAAACAATAAAAAACGTGTAGAGACACCATCAATGAACCAAGTGATTATATGACTATTGGCATCAAGCCTGATTTAGGACAGATGCATTCACACCCGCCACGCCAGCTTACCATGTCTCCCTTGTTTGTCTGATATAAGTCAAATAGCTACTCTTGTTTCTAACACATCTGATAGAAAACCCAAAAACACTGCCCATTCTTGAGCTCAGTATATTGGGCCCACAGATTAATAAAAGGATGGAAGCCTACAAGAAGTATAACAAGATATATCTATACTAATATTATAAAGAGGAAAGATGTGCATGTAAGTATGTTTGTAACGAATTGGCTCAAAAAGTACTAGACCGATTTTCAAAATTCTTTCACCATTTGAATGCTACTTTATCACTGATTAATATAGGCTATACCCATGCGAAGCCGGTGCGGACCGCTAGTATCCTATAACATAGGTCCATAACATGCATTAAATGAAATAAAATAAAGCTCTTAAGTTGATATGAATAGAATGATCACCTTGAAGTAGGTCACGCACGCACCGCCAATTCTGGGCGAAAGGCAGCAGTGACCAACATAGTTTTCTCTCAATTTATAAAAATAGTACCTTGAGCAAGTCGAGCGCGGTGGCGCGCCGCTCCACGTCCACCTCGAGGCACTGGTCGAGGAAGTCCTGGAACACGGTGCTGAGCTTCTCCTTGTCTTTGATGTCAGGCTTGCCATTGGTCGCGATCAGGTAGAGCGCTCGCAGCGGGTTCTCGTTCAGGTACGGCGGCTCGCCCTCGATCATCTCGATCGCCATTATGCCTAGCGACCACACGTCCACCTGCACATAAGGTTGAGTTCACTGCTTATATTACAGCTACAGTGCAAGATCGATGATCCGCTATACTTGACTAAACGTATCTTTTCTCTGAAGATTTTGGCATTGCACTTCTTGTGCATTTGCCAGTGTCAAATATAAAAATATTATCAAATTTCATTAAATATTGTCAAATAAGTCATAGTCGCTAGTCGCAGTTAGAGTCAAGCAAAGTAAGTCACGGTCAATAGGCATGATGACAGTAATCAAGTATCGCCAAAATATTTAACTGATCTAATAAAATAGGATTCCAGGATTTAAAATAATACATTTATTCTCATTTTAATGGTGAGATTAATAATTTATTTGGTAAAATAAATCTACAAAATACAACAATCGGCCATACTAGCTTAAACACCAATCAGAGCGAATTACGTCACGGGTAGGTAAACATCATTTTGTTTCGTATAAGCATACACTGAATCTCTGCATTTTTTACAAATAAATATTGATTTCGCTTTACCTGTCTCTAAAATACACTTAATAGTCGTTGTTATCCATTCCCACAACAGACATCAGCCATGGAACAAGGATTTACCAAGGCAAATTCCGCTATTTTGCCTAGAGTTGATTCATTGATGGTGGGAGTGTTTCTGGCTTCAAACAAAGACTTCTGTTCAGCGGAATTTAGAAGCGTCAAAACTTCTATGTACGTACTTTAATTCATCATATACCCAACAATGTAAGCGTTTAAAATGTAAGATAAGTTCTGTATGGGTGTTTTGTTTTTTTAGGACGTAAACAAATGACTTATTTGGAGTTTTTATAGATGTGTTCAGATGTGTTGTTGCACTGAGGGACCACAGACTATACACAACATATATATTTTCGAAGTCATATTTATTGCGCAAAATAACTTGATTTAGTTTATAGTAGTATATTCCTTGGTATAAAGACTTTATAGGCTCCTAAAGTTATATTTTTTTTTTGTTTGGCAAAAGTTTAAATAACATTTTTGCCAGCAACAAGTATTGCCGAAGAGAGAAAATAGAAGACGGAATTTAGAATCTATTAGCTGAAACAAAGAAAATATCTTTTATAATACAGAGGTGAATTAATGTTATAACAAAACAAAATGAACACTTATTACAATTATTATGTTACTTATATTATAGGGCTGCAAAATTAAAATAACTACAATTTAATATTATTTACATAAATAAAATTTTATAATGAAGCGATTGAAGGAGGTTTTATGTTTACTGTTGACGACGTTGAGGTACTGAGACTACTGACCCGTGACGTAGTGACAGACGCCATGACACCAGCAAGCGTTTTGGCGTGAATTTGAAACTTAAAATTTTATTGTCATTTTATTCCATAAAAACCTTTATTTTTTAAAGAAATATCATATATTTTTGACATATTGGATGCTTCTGAATAACATAGAATAGATTTTGAAAATCAGTCATCATGCCTATTCAAAGTCATGCCCTAATAACGTGGTGGAGCTTTACAAGAGGCTACTATGGAGTTTTGGAAACAACACGAACTCGTAATAAATAATAATGTACCATTATTACACATTAACACTCGAAAATACACAAGTTAAAAAAAAATACAATGAGGAAAAAAGTAAAAACGAAATGGGGGTCCCCATACAACAAACGTATTTTTTTCCGTATTTTTGTGTTAGCTTTAATGTAATAATGGTATTACCATTATTACATTAAATGCATTAGCTAACGCGTACAAGCGTTAAATTTGGCATGATTATAGTACACACTCTTAAGTATACCAACAAATAATAAATAATGCCCAAGTGCGAGTCGGTGATAAGTTTCTGATCATTACCAATTTAAAGTTAAATGATTATTTACGGGATATTTACCGTGGTAAGGTTGTGGAATGAGCTCCCGATATTTCGGCGCAGTTACATCCACCATGTTCACGGGAAGACTGAAGAATGCGGGTGAACAACCGTGATAGTTTAAAACAGTGTATTACCAATTTATAACTAGTAATTTCGTTATTGAATTTTGTGGTGGTAAGTAATTAAGTTTAATTTAATTCTAGGTATAAGTTGTTTATAAAAAACGATGGTGGCCGAGCTTTAGCATGTGCGCTCCCGGTTCGATCCTCGGCCCTGAACCAATGACTTTATTTAGTATCTAAATACATTACGTGCAGTTTCAATGCCATCACTCAAACATGGTGAAAGAAAAAATCGTGAGGAAAAGGTACAATAACCTCAAAAAAAAGTTCAAAGACATATTACATTCACCAGCATGCACTGGGCCAGCATTCTGGATTAGGCCAATCTTTAGTCTCTGAGAGAAGGCTTGTGGCCAACAGTGGGAACATGAAAGGCTGATGATGATGATAAGTTATTTTTTCTCTATCGGCTTTTAGCACCAGGGTTGGCCATTATCGACTTTGGACTGGAATGATGAAATGTATTTCACATTAGCAGCCAGGCAACTAGCAGCAATTATCGTAACATATAGTGGGGATCACCCCACTATATGTTGTTGGGTGGGGTGGGGTGGCCCTTTTGGAGATCGATGCGGGAGGCCTATGTCCAGCAGTGGACGTCCTATGTATGAAATGATGATGATGATAGTGAGGTGATGCCATATCTGCAAGTTTTGCAGAAACTCGTAGACGAGATTTGCGAGAAACGGAAAATTTGCGAAAGATCCCTCTTTCGATGATGTCGGAGGCTGATGTCCTGCCATGATAATAATGAACATGATTATGAAATGTGTATAAGGATTTATATTTTTAGTGATTTCTTCACCTTTGGTCCATATTGCTTCCGCGTAACAACTTCTGGCGCCATCCAGTACGGCGTACCAACCATTGTTGTTCTTTTATTTTGCTCGGGAGATATTTGCGCGCAGAAACCAAAATCAGCTGTAAAAGAGAATTATTAAGATGTAATCAAAAATATTCAAACTGTTAGATGTGTACATGTAAAGGTACAAAATTGAAAGGCGCATTACATCAAGACCTTAAATAACACAGAAACTTTAGTATCTGTGTTTTGGTTTAGTTTTGGGTGCTACAATGGCACAAATACATGTTAAACTTATAACACCCCTCTTTTTGCGTCGGGGGTTAATAAGAAATGGAAGTATGTTGTGAAAAAATCAAGAACTTGACGCTTAGCAGTGAGTTAACAACGTGAGTTAACGCAAGGAGGAGTTGCTGAGCTTGACTTGTCCGTTGAGATCGAGCAGTATGTTATCAGACTTAATAAATTGGTGTATGCTAGTTATGCTATGACTTCTTATTGAAGCACGTTTCTCATTCACCATAGCTAGGGACTGTTAGATGACTCACTGAGTGTTAGTCCAACCAGTATGTGGTCAGTCTTGATGTTTCGGTGTATGATAAGACTCCTTGTCGAAGCACATTTATCATTGAGCAGAGCTAGGGACTGGAAGATGACTCACTGAGTTTGACTTGTCCGTCGAGACCGAGCAGTATGTTGTCAGACTTGATGTCTCGGTGTATGACGTGGTTGGTGTGCAGGAAGTGCAGCGCTTGCAGCACCTCGCGACACACGGCCGCGATCTGCCCCTCGTCCATGCACGTCTCCGTTACGACGTCAGTTAGCGAACCGCCTGCCAGGTACTCCATCACTACCCACAACTCCTGCGCATACCACATACAAATATTTAACTCTTACAACTAATTCAAAATAACCGTCAATTTCAATCTAAAAGGTTTACAATACAATCATGGCGCCATGAGGCACAATGTTTTGTTATTTATTTAATAATAGGCTTGCGTTTGACCGCCAACTCGTCTGATGTTAAGCGATGATGCAGTCTATGATGAAGCACGCTTGCCAGAGGAAACCGATTCACTGGTGAATTTAACACACCCAGATTGTAACTATTGGGGAACACCTATTCAGGCAGTGCATTCCACAGACTAGCAGTTTGCGCAGTAAAAGTGGAATCAAAGCGCGTTGTACAGGATCAAATACACATTCCTTTTTATGGAACCGATTCTACAGAATGTTCAGTTAAGGGTCTCAGCCCACTTCACCGGCCCTTACCATGACCGTATTGCCACGTGCAAAAACTATGGCGTTGCATAAATTTATATGAATCAACACCCACTAGACCGTTCCATCACTGAACAACACCGTAGTGTTTATATTACAGTGAATTTACGACTTTATATAAAGTTGTTGATATGGTTGTAGTGGGTCCTTAGACCAGGCGACCAAGGGAGATGTTTTATGCCTTAGTACAAAATTATTGTTTGGGTTTATATTTTTCATTTAAAAAAAACACTATACTGTCCGTGTATCGGCGTTCTGAGTTTTGCCCGGTGTAGTGGGCACAGTCCTTAAATGACAGACGTACTTCGGGAGTGTTCAGTATACCATTACGAACATAAATAACTAATAGGGAGATCTTTTTATTAATTTATCTATTTGTCCAATAAAGTATGAATATCTTACAATGTAAAACACTGCTTTAAACTATCATGGTAGTTTACTAAAGTTATATGATTATTTACGGGATATAAAGAAAAAAAAAAAGCGGGTAGATCGTTATGTCTGCACCTAACTTTTTAACTGTTCGACCAACCACCCGCATTTTTCAGTCTTCCCGGGAACGTGGTGCATGTTACTGCGCCGAAATATCAGGCCAGTCCACAATCACAATGTAAGCTTTGAATTGACATTATTGAGTGGCAGCTCGACTAGCGAGTCGTACCTCGTTCACAAGATAGCTGTCGAGGTAGTTGACGACGTTGTTGTGCTTGTTCTCCCGCATCACGAGGATCTCGTTGATGATGAGCTCCTTCTTGGGCTGCTGGCTCAGGTTCATCTGCTTGATGGCGACTTCCATGCCTGTCGACGTCTCGATCGCCGTGTACACAGTACCCGACGCTCTGGACAAATAATTATTTTTTATTTTATTTATTTATTTATTGAGGTACACAAAACAGGATACAATCATAATAAAAACTAAATTAAGTGTGTTGACAATTGTGAACTAAACCATATCCCAAAACATGCATACTCATCATGGTTATTAAAAAACAATCAAAAAAAAAATTGTTAATAACTATAATTTTACTTTCAGTTACACTACAGCACATTCACGATGAGCCTTGGATTCAATCTTTTTTATATCTCTCTTAAATCTGACTGATAGATAGACTTTGATCAAAAATATCTATAAAGCTATAATGATTTTTTTACGATTTCATTGTATTGGCGACACATCCTAACGACTAGGTTATAAAAAGAAGTGTTATTTTTATAAACGCGCAGAAAGAAAGCTTTTGGTTAATACTATCTCAATGACGACATTTATATAAATCACTAGCGACCCGCCCGCCCGGCTTCGCACGGGTGTAATTTACGTGCGAAGCCGGGGCGGGTCGCTAGTTATATAATTATTTAAACTATCCTATCTCTCAAGTTGGATCGAACTGCACATGGTGTGCGAATTTTATTATAATCGGTTAAGTGGTTTAGGAGTCCATTGAGGACAAACATTGTGACACGAGATTTATATATATTAAGACTAGCTGTTGCCCGCGACTTTGTACGCGTAGCCTAAACTTTCAACCCCCCATTTGCCTCCCTTAATTCGGCCCTTTCGCAGAATCCTTTCTTAGCGGATCTCTACACCTTATAAGTAATCTACCTGCCAATTTTCAGCTTCGTAGGTTAAGTAGTTTTTGAGATTTCGTGATGAGTGATTAGATTAATTTCGCTTTTATAAAATTATATAGATTGTTCAATCACATTCTACTTTTTCATTTCAGTTTGAGTTTGCACATTTTTTTAAGACTATATATATTTTTTTTATATATATATATTTTTAAGACTATATATATTTTACCTGTATAGGATAAGTGGATAAGGCAATAGCAGAACTTACATGGTTGAACTACAGCTCTACAAAAAGGTATAAACAGGCCAAATTTTTTTATAAAAAAATGGCCCCATGAAAAAGTCAACAATGACGAGGGTAATAAACAATTGGCCCGTACCTCACAGTCCAAGCAAAATTATAGAATTAACAATTTTCCTCGGATGTCGATGAGTTTTGCTCAGGTGTGTTGGCATAGATAGGGAATGGATTTGATTCTTAGATAAGTTGGTCGCACTGTATCCAGTGCGCATGTCAACTAGAGACAAAGAAAGGTAAACCGGCCAAGTGAGAGTCGGCTTCACGCACCGCAACCCCCCTTTATTTTTGACTTTATACAAATTTGAATTTAATTTTTACTTCATGATCATCATCCACAGCCTTCCTTATCCCACTGCTGGGTATAGGCCTCTCTCTTGCTATGCCATCTGCCTCGGTCCTGTGCTAATCTAGTCCAGGTTCAATTTTGACTTATTTCTTAGTTAATCCGCCATAACATATTCTGTGGAAATTTCAACTCGCTATCTATTACAGTTCGAATGATACAGCCGTTAAAAGGTCTGTCTGTCGTTCATCTGTCTGTCCTAGACGGATGGACAACAGACAGACAGCGTAGGCTCAGTAATAGGGTCCCGTTTTTGCCCTTTGGGTACGGAACCCTAAAAAGACGGCTCGTGACGAGAGAGAGAAATAAAACAATACATTGATGTCAATCACGTGGGGTCATTTTGAACGGGCACGCTATAAGAGTTATTTTTCCTTATTTCAGCTCAACAAATTCCTCTACTGTGCGCTAGTCGTCTTCTTTGCCGATCAAGATGGACAAGTCGGCATCTCTTTTAAACTATCATGACATTTCTTTTGTACTTTATACCTAAACTCGGTCTAGTTTATTTGCATTTATTTGCTCTGACAGCAATAAACATTGCAAAAAGCTAAATGAAAACCACGAATTCTGATATGTTACACTAGATTTTTTAATGGACTGTGGGAGACACCCATCCAGATATACTCCAGTGAAATATTAAAATAATATATTCTTATTCAGCTTTTTACAATGTCATTGCAGCTGTCAGAGAAAATAAATGCTTGGACCGAGTTTAGCCATAGCCATTAACCAAGGAGACTTACCCTTGACCAATTTTTTCCATCTTAGTATACTTTCTATTGGGATCACCAACACTAACAATAGTTCTTAATTTTTCTAATATCTCTTCATCAGTCATTTTCTTTTTCCTTTGTTGCTGCCCTGTCGATCTCCTGCAAGAAGACAAAATCATTAAAAAAAAAAAAAATTAAAAAAAAAATTGTAAAGTCTGTCTATAGGTTAAGAGATTGAAAGGTTGTTGCTCAGAAATGGGAATAAAGTTAAAGCTGCGTGTTTATAAAATAAATACCCCTGTGGAAACTCCCGATGACGCAGACCTGACTGAGCTTGGGTATAGACTCAAGTTTCGCAACATTTCAAGAGAATAAACTACCGCGCCATCTACTGGTATGGGTTGCGCTTCTCTTGAAATGTTGCGAAACTTGACTGCGATACTAGCGTTACGGTAATTTGTAGAACCCTTTCGTACGCTATCTGACTGCAGCTCTTACGGAAGTTCGAGACAACGTATAGCACGCTCAAATTACGGTGCCATCTAAGTTTATATCGTTTTTAGGCAAATTTCCGAGCTACGCTCTAATGTTCCGCTATTATCTTTCCTCTTAGTCTATCTTCTTTGGTAGTACTTTAGTCAGTTTTTTTTTTGTTTTTCGTCCCGCCTATTATCTGTTTCGGCAATAAGTGTCGAAGAGTGACATACGAGGTGTCGGTGGAGAGGGGCGCGCCGTTGGGTGGCGGCGCGTGCGGCGGTGGCGTGTGGGGCGCGGGCGCACCCGCCGGGTTCTTGTTGCGGTCCAGCACCGCCGGCGGCGCCACCTCCGCTCGGCTGCAGATCTACGGAAGACAAATCCTTTTACTACTAACTCTATGTATTTTGAACAGAAGGCCTATGGCTACCTTAGTTCGAAACCGCACTGATAGGTGACTTACTTAGTGCCTTAGAGCCTACTAAGATGCCTGACTGCTCGGTCACAGTCATCTTTATAAAACAATGTTCTAAAAGTCCAGTCTCCGAGATGCCAATAATGCAGAACAGCTGGTCCCTTGCATTTTAGAATTTAGAAATGGAGTTGTTCCAATTGAGTAGCCAAACAACTCAATAGGCGCTAAACAAACCATCTGTTGGTGCGGTTTAGGCCTTAGCGCGATTTAAAGTAGGTTGGCTTTCAACAAAACTAGGCTGATGAATTCCATCTGTGACTTAATATAATTGAAAATGTTGACTGTGCGAGTGAGAAAGCGCATACTCCGAAAAATATTTTTTTCCTCTTGATGGGATTTTGGCTTCACATGTCTTGTGCATTTGCCAGTGTCAAGATTTAAATTATTTAATGTTTTATATAAAATCCTCAAAGAAGTCACAGAGTCCAGCAAAGTAACTGACGGCCAAGTCCGAGTCATGCCCTAGCCTAGTAAATAATGGAGATTTTACTAGAGGTTAAAGACAATAGTAGTCTTACTTTCTAAGTTGACACTTACCGAATGTGTAGTAAGTGCTGGATGAGGAATGTGTGGCGGAGACGAAGGCGCCGGCGCGGGCCGGGGCGGGGGCACCTCTTCCTCCTCGATCGGTTTTGTATACTGTAAATCGGAATACAACAATAAGGGGTATCATTCTGATGAGTTTTCTTTATTAACATTTTTTGTATCCATTGTGGGGAGATCAAATTCATATTACTGAATCAAAATATCAATAAATGTCGTAATTTTTTACCGACGTCAAAAAAAGAATAGGGTTCTCAAAAAAAAATTTAAGTTTGTATAAAAGCTCAATGACAGGGCCACTTTAATATTTAATTTTTATATTTTCCCGGAGATTTCTGATTCCTTTTTAGGGTTCCCTAGTAAACTAAGTACCCTTATAGCAGTGTTTTTCAACCTGTGGGTCGTGACGCCCAGGGGCATCGCTTAGCCTTACACAGGGGGTAGCAAGTAAAAAATAAGGCAAGATGTAGGTCTTACACAATAATTTAAAAAAAAACAATCTCTATGAAAAGTTTTTAGGTCGACTGACATACCTAGTTTTATTATGGCCCTGGGGGTCGCCAGCATTTTTTTACATGTAAGACGGTTGAGTTTTCAAGAAGGTTAAAAAACACTGCCAATCCGTCTGTGTGTCAGAATCCTTTTAATTACAAAAGGCTAGTTAAAACTCGGGCGAGCAAAGTTTGTATACTTTTTAATAATGGCTAATATCATCACTATTACTAATCCTACAATAAAAGCATACGTACAATACTCTTGGTGCGGTCGGGTCGTGAAGGCGGTGGAGGTGGCGGCTCCGGATGCTCTGTGTCAGTGGGAGTTGATGATGAAGGACTACTGGACGACACTCGAGACACTGACGATCCTAGGACATTCACAATATGCTGTTCAGTATTGGCAATTGTAACATAATTATGATGAGACTTATTTTTGAGAGTAACACAAGAAACTTATCCTGGAATGCATATGTAAAATGTAAATTTTGTTCTAACGATCGGGGTGCCATCTGTCTTTTACATTCAGAATATCTCAATATATATCATCACAACATGACGTTGCTTGACAACATATTCGGGCATATTACCATGAGAAAGGCACAGACTACTCCTGGATGTGCTATCTAATTTGGACCGGTTTTCTCTCTGATATTTCTGTTTTTGTTCTTTAGATATAAAAAGTTTACAATTAAATAGAGTTTAAGATCATTAAATAAGCAGGATTGACTAGGACAGATTTGCCATCTATCAAGATTATAAACTTTTAAGGTCGAAAGTCATTTATCTCCTCAGCCTTCGACTAGCACAATCAAAAGTTCATCATCAAACCGATGCCTGTGCCCGCGCACCAGTTTCCGCGCGATGTCCACGTGGCGTCTCCTTGCCGTCAACATAGCGACCGGTTCACTGAATCACAGCTAACCGCATTTTACACAAAACTAGAGAGAAGTCCACACGCGGCGCCACGCTCGTCTCGTGACTGCGCGCTGTCCATGAGGTGCCAGCGCGCGTTGCACGCGCGTACGTCACGGTGTCGACTAGCCAAATCGATATCGAGTGAACAGCCCGGTGTCCTCGCGGCGCCGACTATTTTCACTTCCAAATATAAAAGACTTTTTGCCACACAGCTTAGCTCCGTTTTTTATTTACTCGATTTTGAGGCGAGGTGGTTCTGGTTGGTGCTGATCAAACGGACTGCGACTTTTAAGCATGGATAACAAAAATATATTTATCAATCGCCAGGAGTTAATATTCGCATTTGAAATAGTGCTCACAGGATATTCACCGCGGTTTTGTAAGACTTTTGGGTTCCCTATATATCGGCGCGGTTGCACGTTCACAGGCAGATTGAAGAATGGGGGAAGATAACAAAAAGTTCGAAATGATGAGTAGACAAAACGATCTACCCTCTTTCTCAGTATTTAATGAATGACTATTTATTGAGTGCTATTTCAAATGTAGTGAACAACGAAAGTCCAAAACAGTGTTTTAAAACTAAAATTGCAAAAGCACATTATATGCAACTTCCATCACATAATTACCTGAATGCGTTGTATGCATCTGAGCCGAGGTCATATACTTCGAGGGAGGGGGTTGCGTTGCCGATGCGTCATACCACTTGAGGACATCTAGGACAGCTTGTGGATTGTTCTTCTGCTCTTGCTTACTAATGTTAGCTGCCATCAACAGTCGCGCCCACGCTTCTGGCATTCCCTGTTCAACAAACAGCACTACTTGTACTCTGATCAGTTTGGTTTTTATCATCTGAATCAAACATGCAGACCGTTTAGCACAGCATTTGCTTTCACATTGAACTGGCCACTGATGTTAAAATAAACATGCTAATCATAAGCGAAATACAATAAGATAAATCTCTTTTGAGTGGTGTATGCTAACCTTCTCATTCGCAAATGTTTGATATGTTACAAAATTTTGAAGAATTTTAAATTTTTGCTGATGAAGAAATCAAATATATGTCAGCTAAACTTGGTCCAAGTATTTATTTGCTCTGACACCTGCAATAACATTGAAAAAGCTAAATGAAAACCACGAAATCTGATCACTTTCGTTAGGTTTTTGAACATAAGACTGTAACAGCTACCTAATATACATCAGTAAAAAACAATATGTTTCATTCAGCATTCTTTGCACAATATTATTGCAGGTGTCAGAGCAAATAAATGGTTGGGCCGAGGATACAAGTTTTTCTGATGTTTCTGAATATGATTGTAGGAAATCAATAAAGAGGACTAAAAAGATATAGTATTCATTAGTGACAATTTTATATGCAAAGGAGCTAAAATTAGCACCATTAAAATTGAGATCAAAAATTCTTAGCCAAAAAACAAATTTATTATAGCTTCATAGTACTTGAAAGAAATTCTTAAATAAACATGCTACTAGCTTTATTCATGAAGTGCTACATATATTAAGAACAGAGTAAATATTGAACATAAACAGAACATTATCAAGTTTTCCAAATTGTTGATCAAACAATGGGAAAACTAGATCTATGATATGTTTTATTTAAGCTGTTACTTACTGTCATAGGCAGCTTGAAACAAAAGCGATAATACATGGAGCTCAATCACATGAGGTACTTATACATAATTTTTTATCCAACTCTTATAATCAACCACTAAGTCTAGTACAATCATAGTTCCAAACTGAGATGGTCTACGAGTACTATCTTGGTAAAATTTGGTAACATGCCATACTTATACATGGCTCATAGTCAGTTACCAAAGGTAATATAACCATTTGAATGCGTATGACTCAAAATTTGCTTTTGAACGAGTAAGCTACGACGGTCATGGGGGTAGCAGGTAATGGGGTAGGCGGGTATTGAATGGCTCTTGCGATTGGACACTCAAGTCATTTATACAATTTACGCCTAGGATAGGCTCGCTCGAAAAAGATGCTAAAATTTGGAATCATTTCATCGCAGGGGGGGGGAGCGGGAAGAACTAGCTGTCAATTGGTTATATCGCCATTGTCAGTTACAAGAAGGACATATTCTAAAGCCCACTGTCCACTGAAGAATCGAGGCAGTGTTGCCGCATAGGAGCCGTGGATAAGTCAAATCTAACCTGGTTTACTATACGTTAAAAATTAAAAGCTGAGCTTCTATACTGCATCACGTGTATTTTTAACCCCCGATGCAAACAGAGGGGTATTATAAGTAAAGCATGTGTATTTGTCTGACATCGTAGCTGCTAAACCGATTTAGATTTATTTACTTTTGTTTTTGTTTGGGGTCTTACCGATGATTTAAGAAAATCTGGTCAGTTATCTTAAGGATATCAGCAATTTAGTGTTTTTTTTTTTTTTTTTTTATTCTATAATGTAAATCAATAAGAGTTGATTGGTATGCCGCAACGCTGCCTTGATTCTGCAGTTGGTGTTGAGCCTCATTTCACTACACTATTAATTTGGAACATGCTTTACATTGAATATAATTATTTGGGCTACTTTTAAAAATCCAACTATATTAGGGTAGATGTAATAATTTGCTTTAGAAGCGAAATACTCTTAATTTTTGATTGATAAAACTAGATTTGTATACATAGAATTCGATACTACATAGTATTTTATTTCAATTATACTTTACAACATAATTTTAGGAAAATAAATCACAAACAATAATAATTGGTAGAATTTAAAAAGCCTTTCCTCAAATAAAGCAAAGCAAAAAGCTTCAAGGCATAAGCTGGATCTTTTTATTGATCTCACAAGGTCTTTTATAATGCATCACCATGTTTGTGATTAACTATCTCACAATCTGTGTGCTAGATACACTCGAAATTGCAATAGTGGATCATAATATGTGCAGACTTAATCATTACAAACACTTTGTGCTATATAGTCAACAATATTATGCTTATACATATTCATGAATTGTATTGATCCAAAAAAAGCAGTTTATTTTGTCTAGACATAACTGCATAAATGGTCAAATTTATGCTTTCTGAGATTAAAAATGATACACATTTGTCCGTTTTTATAGTGAAATGTGTAATGGGTTTTCCCTGCAACTGTATGCTATGTAAGCGATCAAATTGGTAAAAATAATACGTACTGTAAATTCTCCAGTGACAGCATCAAATCCTACATGTACAGTATGCTCAAAATTTGTTGGATAGCTAATATTTGGTTTATCATTATGGGCTGTACTCTTCGAACCCTTTATTTTAGCTTTTAATGTCTTCTTTTTCCTATCGCCAGCATCATCAGGCTCTGTAACAATAAACAATTATAATGGTTACTTTATGTTTCTATTGTTTACAAATAATTTATACAGTGATTCAGTCATGTAGTGGCCAATTGAATGTTGAAATTAGATACCTTTTGGTAGGGGCCTCATATCAACGGAAGCCACAGAGTCGCCGCGGTCTGTGCCTCGATTGCTGGTGAGGCGCACTGGCGGCGCGGGAGGCTTATCCTCATCACTAGACATAGTGACTTCTTACACTCGTCCTGAGCACGGAGGATATACCTAAAAATCGCAATGTTCACCATTAATAGCGCAGAGAAATAAATGTT
The DNA here is from genome assembly GCA_932305915.1 of Agriopis marginaria. NCBI lineage: Eukaryota > Metazoa > Arthropoda > Insecta > Lepidoptera > Geometridae > Agriopis > Agriopis marginaria. Next base: position 12,196,428 of record OW029918.1, read on the forward strand.
ATGTCAACACAATTTTATTCATCGCGCAAAAGAACTAAGGAACATCTGTATGTAAGGATTGAATTGACTAGCTTCACACAATGCAAGCATACAAGTTGCCGTCTAACATTGGAAGTTATTAATATCTTAGTAAGAAATTTGCTATGACAAGAGCTAACAAGAAAACGTAAAAGAAAACCACATTATTACTCATGGTCGTTGGACGCGCCCGCCTCTCAAAGGTTTGCGATTGATTGCGACAAAAAGATACTGCTGGAAACTCATGGCGATTTATATCAATTACCTGGTTTATTAGGCCACTGGAATTTTAAGGACTAATGGTTACTACACCTGTGTCACATTTCATTGGATTGTAAAACTTAAAAACCCATTATTTTAACGGAATTATCCTATTTTACTTATTCACATTCATGAAACGATAGCAACGATGACTAGAGCCGCCATTACACTATGTTTTTTTTTTGTTAAATTTTTTATGACCGTTGATTCAATGTCCTTTAGTCGTAACATTAATCATGTTTACTTAGTATTAAAAGCGTCAAACAAGTCATAGTCACAGTCATAGTCAAGCAAAGTAAGTCACTGTCAAGTCAAAACTCATGCTCCTGTAAGTGGTGCAGATTTACAAGAGGCTCCTATGGAGTTTTGGAAACAACACGAAAAGACATGTTTCACCTCGTTATATCACTTGCTCACACTGGAGCACGTTTACGAGCAAGTAATAAATAATAATTCACCATTTACTGCACACACTCAAAATTACACAAGCTTAGGAAAATAATCCAACTCAAACGCCAAAACTCGATATGTTTTTTTATTTTTGGGTTTTTGGTCTGGCTACAGAGGCCTTTGGACCATACTTATGATCAGTAAGTATTGCCAGAGCTCCTTAATCTTAATCGTACGATACGTACACGCACAGAAAAGAGAAGAGCGTTTTTTTTTACTTCTGTGCACAGATCTACTGCTTCTGTGTGTACACGCGTGCCAAATAAAAAAAAAAGGTGGAATTTTTTACAATCGAAGATGGTTGGGAGCACAGATCTACTGTTGGGAGGCAATAATGCACGACACAGATAATGTACGGCATGATATTGTACGACATACGACTACCACCATAATATCTCGATTAGCGTTGAGTATATCTGTGCGATTAGCCAAAGCAATATTTATAGCTCAGTCATAGATAAACATATATACTAGATTGCGTTCTGTCAAAATATTCCCATACAAAACTAAACCTTAACGTCTAAACGTAAGGGTTCATAATAATGTGGCTAGGAACATGGAGGTAAAACGAGCTCACTGAGATAGCTACCACGGAGGAAGTGTATCCCTTTCTAAAGATTGCCATTACATAAAACATATATTTTAGTAAAACTCTGTTTTAAACTATCTCGGCTGTTCACTAAAGTTATAAGATGTTGTGGAATCTCATTCCACAACCACCACGGTAATTATCCCGTAAATAATCACAATTATATTTTAGTAGTTTTACTTATTCAATAGGACATACCAGGCAGGCCCTATTTTGGGGTGTAAACATAAAATTACTATCAATAAAATAAAGATTAATTTTTATTTCCATTTTCTAACGGATATTAATGTAGATATATCTAATGTATCATGTACCTATTTCAATTTTATTTTTAAGTAACCATGTAGGTTCCAAGTATAATTACTAGGAACCTTCATGGTTCTACTGAACAATGAAGCTACTGGCAGCATTAACGACATGGCGTTTTTGATTGTTTGCTTATTTTGTTTTTTCAAGCATGATTTTTGAATAATTATTTTTAAATGGTGAAAAATTGCTGTATAAGAAACTGTGCTAGTGAATCATTCGGTGGCTGCGGCATATCTTTTCACAGGTAGGTACACAAAGCTTGTAATACAAGAAAATGTTTATTAGGGTGTCCATACTCGTGTGAACATGAACAATTATTTTTATACATTATGTTTTAGCATGACCTAGGGATATTTTAAAGTAATTCGCATTTCGGCGAGTGTGCGCAAAAGCTTCGAGCCCTTTTTCCACCCTCCCCCTTTTACTTAGGAAAAGTAGAACGACTGCACACTACCTAGTGAAAATTCCAAAGATTTGAACTCAACGATTTGGGTCTTCATTTATGATACGTACTGCCCAAGAATGGAACTCCCTGCCGTCCTCCTTATTTCCTGAGAACAACAAACTAGATATCTTCATGGCTATAGTGATAGATATGTATAGATAGATATGAATAGATTTCTAGATCAACGTGTTCCATCCTCCGCCACACCGTCACGTACCATCAGGTGAGTAAGTGGCGAAACGTAGATCTAGTACCACCATCCAACGGTGAACCGAGCTTTTTGTGTACAGTTGTATCGTTCAAGGGTGTTTCGACGAATCGTACGGGAATCATTCTAAATATTACATAAAAAATGAAAGTACCTAAATTCATCGCTGAATATATTTCATGTTACAGTATACCAACAAAAGAGGATGTAAGAAAAATGTGGTTGGACGTAATTCTTAGTCGAACAGCAAGTATAACAAAAAACTCCAGGGTGTGCAGTTTGCACTTCAACACAGAAGATTTTATAAAGACACTAGCGACCCGCCCCAGCTTCGCACGGGTGCAATGCTAATACTAGAATAATATACTACAGATTTTCTTTATATCCTACGTTCACAGCTTTATTGTCATTAGGCAAAACAAACTAAACATGTTGTTTTCATAATTGGCCATGTGAAAAACACGCTGCCGGTACGGGCCTGTAGTGGTACTGGGCACTGGCTGAGGGGCCGGTACCGCCGCAACCGCTATGTCCCTGCATTTTAAATCTAATATCTTAGAAAATGTTCATTTAAATTACAAGCTGTAAACGGCCATATAATATTGGTCTATATTAAATGCACAATGTATTTAAGGTACTTAATTGGATAAAGATTAATGCTGTATTGCTTAAAATCCCTACGTAAATAAGCCATTATTTCTCGAAAAAAATAAATAATATAAAATGGTTATTGTGGGTTATCCCTAAGAAATAGACATATACCATCGTAGCCTTTTTTGTAGACCTTTTTAAGGTATACAATATTGTCGTACATTATTTTGATCTATCTCGTACGGTTCAGCCAGCGTTTGCAATGTAAAGCGCAAAAAAATGTGTTTATTGACGACATCACATTAGAAACCTCTACAATTATCAGTGTTTCTATACTATATTATGCATTTATTATATATATATAAACCTTTTTCTTGAATCATTATATCTATTTAAAAAAAACGCATCAAAATCTGTTGTGTAGTTTTAAAGATTTAAGCATACATAGGGACGGACAGACAGCGACAGCGACTTTGTTTTATACTATGTAGTGATGATAGTGATGTAGTGATGCTCTCGACAAACTTTGAAAACGAATGTAGTTCCATGTCATTTTCCCGCAGTAAGTAAAATATGCCAAATAGTTGTCATGCCAATCTTCTATATTTATAAAAGCTAAATTTACTCACCCTGAGTGGGTGAGTAAATTTAGTTGTAAATAAAAAATTGACTTGTCACGAAATATCAAAAACTATTTGACTTACGAAGCTGAAATTTGGCACGTAGATTCCTTATGGGGTATACCTAGAGGTCCGCTAAGAAGGATTTAGCGAAAAAGCCGAATTAAAGAGGGCAAATAGAGGTTGAAAGATTATATTAAAGTCCTTTGTTTTTGATGATACTTAGGAATAAAATTTGGTATTCAGGCTAATAGTTTAAAATAAATAAATACTGTTATAATATTTTTACAAAAAAGAAGGATTAAGGAGGTGGAATTGGAGTTTGTATGTTGTGTTGAAAGTTATGTAACTACGAATTTGTAATTTGACATGTGGGTGTAAAAGTTCATCTATACTAATATTATAAAGAGGAAAGATTTGATTGTTTGTTTGTTTGTTTGCATTGAATAGGCTCCGAAACTACTGAACCGATTTGAAAAATTCTTTCACTGTTGGGATGCTGCACTATCCCCGGTTGGCATAGGCTATATATCCCGGCTTCGCCCGTGCGTGTCTGCATGTCTTCGTTTCCTCAAAATCATGAACACCCTACAAGAAAAGGACAAATTACTCCGTGCTCGCTTTTCCCTCGGACCGTTTTTTTAGCATGAGTACTCAATCCAGGTCCCTTTAGGGTATATATAAAATCCTTGAGCTCAGTCGATAACGCCAACTCTAAATAGCATAGACAGTAGATCTACGACAGTTTGACGGCGTTCAAAATAGACGTTGACATTAGATTGAGAATGACAGTGCGTGATTAGATTGTGGGCCAAAAGTGCTGCCAAAGTGTGCAATTCGTATCCATTACTAGCAATTTTTTATTTATTAAACATTCTATTTTATCTGACCATTGATTCAATTACATTTGCATTTAATTCAGTTGATTCCTAGTGTTGCATCAAACATTTCAGTATTTTGCATATAAAACTTGGGAGAAACCGTGGGGCGCACCCAGCTTCCAATAAAATTAAACATAGCCACTTTTCATTTTAAGCTTCCATAATAAGTAGTATGATGTAATGGCAGCACTGATTGGTTCGTGCGTGGACGAAAAATTGTGGGCATCGATGACGAAATTTTTAATTGTGATGTGATTAAATAAAACTTATTGTTCTAATACAGTTTCTATTAATACGGACGAAGAATTAATTAGCTACTTCTCAATAATAACACAATAGCCGCAGCCAGCTCAAATCATGAGTTAAATATTACTAATCATCAGCATGGATTCTCCAGGGACCTCGGTTTGTCAACAATCATGTTCTATGACGAAGATAATATTTTGACCTTTTAAGTACTAATCCATGTATCTTATACATACATAGAATGTAAAGGTATTGTCGATAGTTCGCTGCTGCTGCTCTGTGTGATGTGAACAGTATTCTCTAGAGGCGAAATATCAGGTTTTGGGCTAAGAAACTTTCTTGCTAGTTAAGTAGGTAGATAAATTTCTTCTTACCACAAGAATCCAGTTAAACGGCTACAAAGTTGGCCACCTTAGATAAAAGTAGTATCGATCGTTGTTGCTCACACTGTTTCCATGTTTGTGCACTATATAATTGTGTAGTGAAATCTAAAATAATTTTCCCAAAAAATTATTTTAGTTTTGTATTTTCTTTCTCTTTTTTAGCGTCAAGATGCTGCTGTGAAAAAAAGTCCATTTGATGATTTAAGCCGGGATGATCTTATTGCTAAATGCAAAGGGTTACTTGCTATTGCACAGAAAGCCAAGCAAATTAAACAAGGTAACTAACACCCATTATAACATTACTAAATTACTACAATCTGGCCTCTGGGGCTCCTTAAATCTTGCCACCACTGACATTCAGTCCTGGATAATCCATATATAGGCACTGAAGGCAACTGCCTATGGACCCAGGTTCGCCCAGCAGTCCTGAGGTCTATAAGAAAAATAAGTCAAAGTACTTAGTTTTAATTAGCCATGTGTAAATCAACACATAATTGTAAACTGCAGCTCAGCTCACAAGAATTAAATATTGAAATGTTTAAAAATAAACTTAAAACTTTATTAGCACTAAAAAGCTACTATGAAATTTCAGAATTCCTTAATGATAAAAATGTTTTGATATGTAATGTAGACTAAATAATTGACATAAAATCGAGACTAGGTACTAGGAAAAGATAAAATGATAATAATAGCATAAACATCTAATTAAGGTATAAAATACAACCAAACCAAAATATGATTCTGACAATATTCTATATTCGGTTCACACACTCAGAGTTAGATCACAGATGTGACTCCCAGGTCAGCTCACCTCTCATTCAATTTGGTACTGTATTGTTTCTCTCTCTCTCTCTCACTCATTATCTTTTTTTGTAATTCACACTCAGAATTGCTTCAGTTCGGTTCTGGTTTTCGCGTGACAGAATCTAATAGTACAGTGAGTGAGTGAGCTGGCTGCCTGTTTTACACGTGAGCTGTGACTCACTGAGTCAAACACAAGGGATCTGCATCTTTGAATCAGATCAGAGCTGATTTACACACGGCTAGTTTTAATTCAGTGCTTTAGTTTTCATTTTAAATAAAATAAAAATAAAAATAGCCTTTATTCTCTGATACTAAAATCTACAGTACTATTAGTTAATTTTATGCTTAACAACCTTATATATATAATTTTTTTTTTTTTTTTTTTTTTTATATATGTTAAATATACACATTCAGACTGTATCACCAGCACCATTTCCACTATCAGGTTGTCCTCCCTGGACATAGGCCTCCTCTAGAAGTCGCCATTCTTTCCTATCCCTTGCTGTTCTACGCCACCCCTTTGGTAGGTCGTCCTCCCACCTTCTTTGTGGTCGTCCCCTTGCTCTCTTCCCATCTCTGGGGTACCAAGACATGACTTCTTTGGTCCATTTTTGTTTTGGGGATCTTACCACATGTCCAATCCAGCTCCATTTTAAACGCTTGATTTTCCGCGAGACATCTGTCACTCCTCTGTCACTCCGTTTTCATTTTACGAAGGTTTTATTCGGTTTGTTTTTTAATAGGGACAAATAATTTCATAAAAACAATTTTACACTAATTGCTTGTTATAAGCATATTAGTATAAATATGATACATACTTATATCTCTAAAATAAAACTCAATGATATTAACTGGAACAGAAAACTGTTATATACAGAACTGTCACTGTGCCAATGGAAACTAAATAACCTGACAAAATGGGGCAGTCGAAGCTAACTGGGAAATGCTTTAATTTATGAAATGAATTAAAAAAAAGTAAGGAAAGATAATGTTTTGAAAACTTGATTGAGTTTTGGCACCAACATGGAAAAGAAACGTGTCAGCTCGTTGTATTATTTTCCTAAACTTGTGTATTTTCGAGTGGTAATGTGTAATAAAGGAGGATTATTATTTATTAAGTGCTCGTGAACGTGCTTGAGTGTGGATAATTAAGTGATATATCGAGGTGAAAAAGTGTCTTTTCGTTTTTTTTCCAAAACTCTAGAGAAGCCTCTTGTTGAAGCCTTTACGAATGATTTTGGGGTATGATTTTGACTTGACTCACTTACTTTGCTTGTGTCTGACTTGTTTGACTATATTTTATTAATCTTTGAATTATTTCAATACTTGACACTGGCAAATACATATTCAATTCAATTCAATTCATTTATTCCAATATTTATAATATTACATTTTTTAACCTAACATATTTTAACAAGTCTAAAATTAACATTTATAAATAAGTACCTCTCTGTAGGTGTCTCGTAAGCAGCTGTTCTAGGAAGACCTGTGTTACAGCTGCAACGATTCCAACCTCCGGCGTCTGTCCAATGTTTTTTATTTGATTAGTAGGGTAGGATCATAGGAGCAGCGTATATATGCGCTAAAATCCTCAACTGAGGAAAAAAAAAGAAACATGATTGAATATTTAAAATGTAATAAAAACCTTAATATAGTTTACAATGTGGTTTTCTGTCTGCTAGATGATGATAATAAGACTAGTGGAACTTCAATACAAATTTCGAATGAAATGTGTGCAAAATCAAACTTCTACGTTTTCTATCCTACTCTAACGTACAAGCTTGTCTACATAGGCGTCTCACTTCATTCACACGATTCATAAATATTTTTCTCTATGGAAGTCCTTCTATCCCTCTTCGTTTATATTCTCTTTGTTGATAATTATTATTTTCAGTTAATCAAGAAATAATATTTGTTACAATTTTACTATATTCACCATTTGCAAGTACTTATTGCATAAAATTACCAATAAATAAATTATACGGGACAAACCAGAAATAATTATTTTGATCTGTCCCCTCGCTGGTAACAAGGGAAGCGGTAAAACCGAACCTTTATCCCAAGGGGGCAGAGCAGGGGGCCAGACAGGAATAATCCCCGGTGTCTCACATAAGACAGCTCTAGGAATCTATAAATATAATTACACAAAACAGTGATACTAATTCGAAAGGAGGTCAATGCACTAATCATTATGTTTTTATTTTGGAACCAACCCTGAAAACAAGAACAAAAATATTCCATAGAATTAAAACCCTGTATAAAAATAACAGATAAAATAAAATACAGAAAAATTCAATGCAGATTCAACAAAATGTATGAAATTTCAGGGTGGTCTCTTTGTAAAAGTTTCTCACAATGATGAGTACAATGATTTCCATTCGTCTTGGTGCTTACTACCATTCCACTACATAAGTTGAATCATCATGGCATTGTAGCTCCCAAACAGCTGAACCGATTTTGATTTAGTATTTTTTGTTATGAAAGTTGACTTGATTGAGTGACTTCTATGCTATGATTCAAGAAAATCTGTTCAGCTATTTGAAGATTATCAGCTCTTTTATCGGATGTTTAAAAAATTACTTGTTGACACCTTTATTATACCTTGTATTAATATTATAGAGTCAAAAAACGAAGTGGAAAGTTACAAACTACAGCTTGAGAAATGTGAATCTGAGAAAAAACAGTATCAAGACAGTTTTACAACACTTCAAGAACTGGTAGATTCACTGACTGAGCAAAAATTAAACATCATTACTGAAGTGGACACAGCACAGAGTAAAATCAAAGCTCTAAGTGTTCAGTGTAAAAATTACGAAGCTGATCTTAATAAATACAAAGCGGATTTGATTATAAAAGATCAAGTAGTTGCTGATGCCAACATAAAGCTCTCAGACCTTGATAGTGAAGTGACATCGCTAAAAAGGCAAAACAATCGTCTTATTGAAGAAAATGAACAATTGATCAATCAGCTGACTGAAATTGAAGCTCGAACTGCAGAGTTTAATAACATTGGCTTGAAACAACGAGAACAGTTGAAGATCCTAGAAGAAAGTGTGCAGTCAGGTAGAGAATTGTTATTATTCATAGTAAAGTAAAATGTACAAAACCTAAACATAAACTTGTTCAATAAGTATATCTACTGAATATTTTAGTTTGTATGCAGAACAAAAAATGTGTTTGACATTTAATACTATGTATTTGAAAAGGACTATGTTTTTTAGGGTTCCATTGTCCTACAAGGAAACCTAATAATTCGTTCTGTCCGTCTGTCTTAAATTTTTTGAACCTTCTTCTTCTATAGTTATTAATATAAGTTAATATGTCTTAGTATATATATCTCAATTATAAAACTACAAAAGAAATATAATTTTTGGAGTGGCTCTGATACACGTGAAATGGGGATGTTTTTTTTTTCCGTTACAACCCCACGTGTTTGGTGTTGTTGAATAGTCTATTAAAATAAAAGTAAGGTTTCATACATCACTATTTTATCAGGTGTATCGTTTGCGAAATATGGCCGCTACAGCGGGGAAAACATGATACCCCTGCATTTTTAAAATATTAGACATAGAAACTTTGTAACTTACAACGCTTGACCTATATTACAAAACTTAATTCAAAATTATTTCGAACATTTTCTGACTATTACTTTTTGAGCTATAAAGATAAAACTGTTAAAAATCCTCAATAAGAACTAAGAACGTTCTAGCTCAATGGTCATTTGGACTTTTTCGTTAAATGATCTTAACAAAATAATGTTTCTTTTTTAGTTTTATTATTAACTATTTAAACAAAAGAATCGTTAAAATTAGGTTAAGTCCACTAAGTTCGTAAAAAAATCTATAACAACAAACATAACAATATTTTTATATATTTTTAAATAACAATGTTTATATAACAATTATATGGCTTTGATTACGGAACCCTACCATATGCGTGTCTCGAAACGCTCTTGGCCAGTTTATTTACTTTATTTCCAATCTTAAGCTTATATGCTGGCAAGAGTATGTTGTTAAACATTACTTCAGGACTTTGGTCTCACCTTTGAATCATTTCCAATCATTTAGAAAGTACTTTGTGTTTGAGAAATATGCATTTAATTGTTACAGATGAAGAACTAAAAATCAAAGTAGAAGAACTGAACTGTAAAATCAATGAGTTAGAAACACAATTAGAAACAACAAAAAATGCCAAATTGAGGCAAGGTGAAGAGTTTGAATCCAAATTCAATGAAATCACTCAGCTTTATGAATCTGAGAAATCCAAAAAGGAAAAAGCTAATATAAAATTGAGGAGTTACAAAGATAAAATACTTAAATGTGCTGCATGTATAAATCAGCTCAAAAACTCTCGGTACATACTGACCAAAACTGTAAAGGAATATTCAGAAAACATTCCTAAATGGCGAAATGATATTATCAACGCGTCCAAAGTATTAGACGAGCAAATTCACCATCTGAACAATGAAAATTCGTCTTTGAAAGAAGAGATCCAATTATTGAAGTATAATCTTGAAAAATTGAAAACCGTACAAAATAAAAACGATCTTGAAATACAATGTTCTGAAATTGAGAATTCAGAAAAAGAAAAAGAGTTATTAAGAGGTCAGATAACAGAATTAGAGCAACAGTACAATGAAGCTTCAACTAATAATATCAGTCTCCGAGAAGAGTTAGCTGCTTTTAAATTAGATAATCAAAAATTAAGCGAAAATCAAATTCAAGAAAAAGATTTCCTAAGAGCTCAGCTAGCTAAAATAGAACAACAGTACAATGCAGCTTCAAGCCAGAATAACCATCTCCAAAAAGAACTTGCTACATTTAAAGTATACCAACAAATAAATGAAAATGAAAGTCAAGAAAAAGAATTAGTAAAAGCTCAGATAACAGAATTAGACCATCAATATAATGAAGCTTCAAGACTAATTATCAGTCTCCAACAAGAGCTTGCCACTCTTAAACTAGAAAATCAAAAATTAAGTGAAAATGTAATTCCTGCTCAAATCAATGAAAATAAACGATTGAAAGAACAAATTAATGAAAACATCAAAATAATAAATGACCTACGTCAATCTAATATTGAAAATAAGAAATCTGTGGATGATCTGAAGTCTGAAAATAAAAAATTAAAAGATTTGTTGCAAAATAAACTTCATAGTGGTGCCATTGAAACTTTGAATTTCCAGATAAAAGCTCTAGAAAGTGAAAAATCTACATTAGTCAAAGAGAAACTCAATGCAAAGGATGCTGTAGTTGAATTAGAGAACAATAATAAAATATTAACAAATCAAAATATCAAATTGAATATGGATATTCAAACAATAAAACGAGATCTTGAAAGAGTTACACAAGAAAAAAATATATTGGCAAATCACCAGAAAAGCGAAAACGAAGGTGAAATCAATAAACTGAAATGTAAAATTATGACTCAACAAGAACAATTTGAGCTGCTCAAAAAAGAGTATGATAACATACAAGACTTGAATAACTTACTGAAAGAAGAAGTGGAAACTTTAAAACTGTCTTTGGAGCAGCCAAAAGATGACAATTTGTCTGACCTCAATGTATCATTGCAAGCAGATGTTGTTAAACTCGAAACAAAATTAGCTGCTTACAAACAAGAAAATGCTTCTCTTCTATCCGAAGTAAAAGAATCTCGTAATAAAGTAAAAGAGTTTGATGCAATGACTGCAGAATATGAGGAAAATAAGTCAAAGTTACAGGGTTACAAAAGCGAAAATACCGAGTTATTAAGTGAAATGAAGGAAATTAATCAAGTATTGAAAGAACGCGGGGAGTCTATTTCTAAACAACAAAAGGCTATCGCTGAAATGGAGAGACTAATTGAAACATTGGAAAAGGATAGAGATAATGCAAATGCTGAAAAGGATGGATTGCTCATAAAAGTTGAAACACTTGAGAATGAATTGAAGAATGCTGAAAAGAAAACAAGTGATAATAGTGGAATCATTGAGCAGATTGTTTCGGAACGAGACAATACTCTGAAACAATTAACTGATAATGAGAATATAATATCAGCATTGAAAGAAGAAATCGAAAAATTAAAACACCACTCTTCTTCCTCTGGTAACAATTTTATATAATAGTTTGTTATGATATTTTTATAATGTTAGAGTTGATTAAAAAAACAATTTTAAGAATTTTTATTTTTGTCCTATAGAATTGCCAAATGAAGACATGTCGACTTCAACAATTTCCAAAGCAGAGGAATGCTCGAGAATGAGAGACTTGGATGAAACATTTGAAGAAAAGTAAGTTCGTTTTTAGGGTTTCTTAGCACTGCAAGGAACCCTCATAAGTGCGTTTTGTCCGTCCGTCTATCCATATTCTTTAGCACTTTCTAACTTCTATGGTTCTTTATTAAGATAAATGAAGATTTGGAAACATGCCGATAGGTCATATATATTACAAAGCTTCATTGAAAATTATTTCGAACGTTTTCTGATTATAACTTTTTGAGTTATAGCGATAAAACTGTATAAAATTCAAGACACATTTTATTAGCTCAAAGGTTATTGGCCTTTTTGTATGATCCTAACAAAGATTGTTTCTTAAGTAGTTTTTGGCTAAGCCATGAAAAGTATATGTTATGTCGCGATGATAGTTCTCTGAAATCTTGCTAAGTCCATTGTATGCTTACATTTTTCTATAACCAGTAACCACCAATTTCTGAACTATGATTGTGACCACAATTGTATGGCTTTGGCTACGTAGCCCTACCATATGCGTGTCCCGAGACGCTCTTGGCCATTTATTCAAAGATACCTCCTCGCTACAATATTCCAAAAGTGATTAAATAGTAGATAGACTGTTAGACCAAAGACCTGCTTATAGGTTCAGAGCTATTATTATGCTTTCTTGTTACATTACACAGCAATGTCGCTTGAAAATTTCAACATATATTTTTCAATAAGTTTTATCTGTAAATATATAATACTTATCTTCTTAATATATATAACTAGCTGTTGCCCGCGACTTCGTACGCGTAGACTTTCATATAAACTTTCAACCCCCTTTTGTCATCCTTAATTCGGCCCTTTCGTAAAATCCTTTCTTTGCGGACCTCTACACCCCATAAGGAATCTACCTGCCAAATTTCAGCGTCGTAGGTCAAGTAGTTTTCAAGATTTCGTGTTTAATGAGTGAGTGAGTAGATGAATTTCGCTTTTATATATATACTTCATCAAAACTACATAATCGTGAGTGCAAACCGGTATTATAATAATTTATATATATAGATTATTTCGTACATGTGTTTGTCACGTAAGTCTTCATAAAAGGCTGGACCGATTTGGATGAAATTTTGTGTGTATATTTCAATGGGTTCCTGGATAGATTGAAAACACAATTGGACCCGTTAGGTGGCGCTTCTTTTTTTGTGGCAGGAAGACGTCTGCCGGGTCCGCTAGTTTAAAGATAAATATTTCAAGTACAAACTGATATAAGGTACTTAAAATATGTTAGTTAAATCAATCGGAATTAATGCATGAAGAGCGCACGTGTTTATAATGGAGTAGTTATGTCAAAGATAACATAATATAAAATATTTAGATAGCATAAAATATTTAATCACATATGGTATTTGCAGGTACACAAAATTAAGAATATTCGCTTTGAAACTGAAGAAAAAGTTGAATGAAACAGTGACGTTGCTCCAAAGTACAGAACAGGATAAAGCTAAGCTGGAAAAGATGATCAGTGAAAGTGGATATTCCGATAAAGTTGTGGTAAAACGAGGTTCTGATGCAGCCGCCCCAGATAACAGGGTCGGCAGTGGCGACACTTCAGAAGTCCTCGAACTTCAAACGAAAGTGAACTCTTTGACTGAAGTGTCGGAAAAAGTATCAGCTGAACTAGAAAAAGTTCAAGGCAAGTAAAATTAAAAATACTAATCTCAGCGCCGGCCCCAGCCTTTGTTCAGGGTAGGGATTGTCTTTAGCCGCGTTTCATTTCTGAAAACCATCGTACTGGAATCGATTCCGGGATAAAAAGTATTCCATGTGCATTGACATTGTAAACTACTTCCACATCAAAATTGTATGCTAACAAACAACATAAGTGTGCCGCTTGCCACGCTGCGTCCATGCCACAAGGCGCCATCAAAATTGTATTTTTTGCTCGCATTTGGTATTTTGGCCCTCCTTGCAATCGGCGCCGGCGCCTAGATCGACCGCTTCTCCCGCGTTATAACGTTTTTAAGTTGTTCTTCCTGTCTTTTTGTTCCGTATTTACGAGATAATGAGCGATAAATCGATCTTTATGTAAGTGTCAGAGTGGCTCAGTAACAGTTTAAATCTTTTTGAATTGATTGAATGATGTTTTTTTTTTTTTTTTTTTATTAGAACACAGGATTTTTTTACTGAATATGCGGGAAAACGTACTTACATACTTCCTAATTAAAATATCATTATGTTTTATTGTATTTTGTTTCTTCAGCTGAGTTGAACACAAAGAGTAGGGAGCTAGCTTCAGAAATGGAAGCTCACAAGGCAACTAAAGACAGCTTAGAGAAAGCTAAACGTGATGTTAAGAAGAAAAGCGTACTAAGCCTCGAAATGGAAGACTATGAAAGGTCTCTGAAAGAGTTAACTTCGAAGATGGAAGAGAAGAAGAAAAAGATGGTCCAGGTAAGTCAGTAACATAGAACAATAACAAAATCCAATAAGTAATTAAGATATTTCTGATAGCCTTACAAATATTAAGAAACTTAAAGCAATCACTTGTTTTTTCCCAGATGGAATCCACTATCGACACGCAAGAGGGAACAATCACCGCAATGAAGACACAAATCTATCTTCTTGAGGAACAAATAAAATCTGAAGAGACACAGAACAGACTCACAAAGGAAGAGCTTCAGCACGCTATCGAGGAGTGCAAAGACAAAGACAATGTCATACAAGCCAAGAACGCTATTATATTAAAACTAGAACAAGATCTCGAGGATGAAAAGACAAAGAACGAAGAGACAGACTTAGAAATGACGACTGTCATCAGCGATAAAGAGAAAGTAATTATGAGTCTGGGTGAAGATAAAGCAGAGTTGAATAACAAAGTGAAGAGGTTGGAGTTCAAATGTTCAGAACTGAATGAAAAGTTGAAAATAACTGCAATTGAACTGGCTGATTTGAAGACTGATTATACTAGCTACAAGGTATGTTATTAATTGGCTGTTAACTAATTGTAATTTGTTGGATTGTTGTGATAAACCTTTGTCCTGGGGCCTAACGGACAACTGCTATTGCGGGACCAAACTAATGGTAAATCCGCTCAGTTGGAAAATCACGCGAACGTGAATCTTAACGCGCCCAGATACGGTTTGCGGTCACTTAAACCGAACAATTAGACACGGAAGGTAACTTGAACCGAACAATTACGGCTAAATTTAACTATGTATTTGCCTAAATTGTTTGCATCGCGAATGAAGTTCATATGATCTCTAACAAATAACAAGTTTCTGGTTATGTAAAAAGAGCATATTAAAAATAACTATGACTTATCTTTTTAAGGTACGGGCTCAAGCAGTATTACGTCAAAACCAGACAGTAGATCACAGCCAAGAAGAGCAGTTGAAAGAAGAGGCTGCGGCGCTTAGAGCACAGATGGAAACGATGACGACAAAGCTCAACACTGCACTGTAAGATGTCTTCTTTATTGAATCTTATTTTATTCGTAAATAGGCTTTCTTTTGACCGCCATCACGTCTGATGGTATACAAAATGATTGATTGATTGGCTAACTCTTTATTGTTCACACTATTAAATTTGATACAGAAGACAAAAAAATATGGTAGATACCAACGGTATATGGGCAAAACGCGCGTCGTAAGTGTCTTCAAATCACGAGTGAATCGGTTTTTTCTAGGCAAGCTTACTCCACCGTAGACCGCATCATCGCTTAACATCAGGAGTGTTGTTTAATTTAACAAAGTTTTTTTAATTGATATAAATAATCGCTTGATGTTAAATGATAGTGCAGTTTTACGATGGAGCACGCTTGCCTAGAAGATACCGAAATATTTTCTAATTAAGGCTGCCTTCCGTTTGTTTATTTCCTGTGTAAAAACATGTGCTTGTAAAACTTTGAATATATGAAAATTAAACCTTTTTTTTGTTTCATCACTTCAGAGAACAATGCGCGGAGCAAACGACTGAAGTAGAAAACGCACGGAGGCGCGCTTCGGAGGCAGCGAGCGAGGCGGCGCGTGCGCAACAACGCACCGCGCGCCTCCACACAGACCTCACCAGGTTATCGCAGCAGCTCGAGTCTGAACGGACGCAACATAAACTTCAAGTAAGGCTTCCACTTACTGTGGCTAAATAATCATAGTTATATTAGAAATGCATTTTGCATGAGGCATCATCATCATTATCACCAATGTTAACACAACAGCTTGACTGCTTTCCATCATCATGATCTACACGTCCATCACCCACGCTACCTTTAGCAACCTCGCTCCGGTATTGCGTTGGTGCGGGTCGATGCTGGAAGGGGGAAATTCACTATACACCCCAAGCGGGACGTCAGTGCAGGACTTATCGCCCCCATCTCGAATGACAGTAAGAATTTGTATGTAAGTGTGTATGTTTGTCTACACTCAACTCCATAGTAGCTTAACAGATTTGAATGAAATTTGGCCTAGAGCTATTCCCTCGATTAACACATCAAGCTACTTTTTATCCCGAAAAATAAACAGATACTGTAAAACGCAAGTGAAATTGCGTGGCACTAACCGTATGGGAGAGCCGCCACCCGAAGTACTTTCAGAACACCAACCACCCAACATAAGTTGGTTGTGACTTGTGACGCCGTTGTAGGTAGACATTTGCGTGGGCCAGTTATGAATTGAGTTAAAATAATATGAATGTTGTTTGTAGATTCAATCGCCTTAGTTTTCGACGTTAAATTTACGAGTATTAATATCGTCAGGTATTGTCACGTCTATTACTTGTTTCCTGATAAGTATAATAATGGCGTCTTCAAATCAAGAGTAAGTAGGATCCAAAAATAAGCGTGCTCCATCGTAGACCATACTTTTGATTAATAGGCAGGATGTGGGCAAATGCAAAGCTACTTATTTCCACAACATGAAATTCACATATTTGGGTATGAGCGTTCGCTAGCGTTTACATTAGTACTCATGCTAGCTTAACGATTCAGATTGGGCCATTGAAAACATCGTGAACCCATTAAAATCCTTCCACTTTCTGTTCTCAGGTCTCAACCCTCACCCAATGCTACAAAACGCAAATCGGCGAGCTGGAAGCCAAACTTGTGAAAGAAACAGACACTTTAAAGAAACAGCTGACGGCCGTGCAAGATAGCGTCATGTCCGGTAAAGTAACGGTTCTGGACGAGGCTAACAACCAGTACATGTTGCCTGTTATACCGAAGGACGACAGCGATGGAGAGATGGACATCAATGTGTCTATGATACCCAGGGAGGAGGGAGAAGTGAGTAAGACCGAATCGCGAAGGTTGACGACATCAAATCCATCTCGAGGAAATGTGGATGATTTGACATTGGTTTGAGGTAGAGACCAAGCTACAAGGGAGAAAAGCCCTATACCCAACAATTGAATTTCAATTTAACAGAAGAATTCATTTAGATACAAACAACAGTGTAAATGTATCGTAGTGGTACGAACATTGTAGATTCCAATACTGTTTTAAAGCACGCAGGCTCATTTAAAACTTAAATCATAATTGTTAGGAATATAAGTAGGTGATTGATTTCATATTTGCGAATTGTTATAAGTGCTTGTAAGTAGTTTAGCTTGAGCATTACTTATAAAACCGTGGGTTATATCCAACAGTGGGTCAATTTATCTTTTGTGTCTCATCATCGTCTATGCAGACGAATGATAATGAGACACAATATACACAAAGACATGACATTCACCAACGCACTGGGAACCAGTAGTGTGAACATGATATTAGATAGATATAGATAGAAAACTATTTTTCACACCAGAAATTACATGTACAATATACAAAGGACAAAAAAAAAAGGACTTATAGCTAACAACAACAACATGTCATCCAGGAAAAACCAGGAGGGTTTTTTTGGACCAGTGGGTTTGCTTCGGGGGTTTGGTTAGGAGGTAGTAGTTTTTTGTAACACCTATTATTTTTGAAATTTTATCTGGGGCCTTAAGGTTATCTGTTGTTAGCGATTCTGTTAAAGTAATGCGACAAGTTGCGCGACCGCAAACCGTGTCTCGCCGCGTTAGGGTTCACGTTCGCGTGATTTTCCGCACTGCGCTGTTTCGAGCCCGCGTTAAGAGGAAGCCGTAAACTATTCTAAAATTCATAACCAGAATGGGGTGTTATGAAATTTAGAATTATTTAGCTACTTGTACTAATTGTATTCCTATTTATTTTGGCTTTAGCAAGTGTTTTCATTGACGACATTGTGAGAGTCGCGGGCATCCAGTGGATGCAAAAGGCAGGCTGTCGTTCAGTGTGGAGGTTAAAGGGGGAGGTCTATGTTCAGCAGTGGACGTCTTTTGGCTGATGATGATGATGATGAAAAGTTTTCAATGACACTGCGTCTCCTATTTCAATGAACTGTTTATAAACAGATGTTTTTCAAAGACTTACTTACGGGTGACATTCCACTTTATAGGCTCATTGTCTATTAACACCTGTTATGAGCTACATAATGCAATGTTTACTAACCACATTTGAACCTTTGTGTGGATACTCGATAATTGCCCTTGACATACTATGTTATTTTGGGGGCAAAAAAGAGATAGCTGGCATGCAAATTAGACTAAATGTGAATAGAATTTTTAATTATGTATATCTAATATAGTCAAATAATCGAAGAGGTAATGAAGGTTATCCTCGTGTCTTCTTAAGGTATCGCGATAATTACATGTATGAAACACTCCTAAACTATCACGTTGTTCACTACAGTTAGGTATATGATTATTAACGGTTACATGCACCATGTTTATGAAAATAGTTTAGTAATTTCGCAGAAATATCGGTAGCTCCATCCACCCTCTTCACGATAAATATCCCGCTAATAATTAGCCCGGCGCAGAACTGCAAGACCTCTGGGTCTGGACACCGTGAGCGACTACTGCGTACATAGGGAACGTAATGAATAAAAATAATTGGTGGTCGAGTCTGTGCAAAAAGAAAAGCGTTTGCTGATTTACTGTTTTTGTTTCGATGACAACACTGCTCTGCATTGCCAGCTTGCGCACGCACGACAATTTTTTTTTATACTTGTTAGTCACCTATTTGGTTCTCACTACTAGGTAGGTCAACGGTAGGTACCGTGACATACCAACGGACACGACAAAACTAAAAAAGGATTCCTTCCTTTAGTTTTCTACGGAACACTAAAAATTTATGCATATTTACCACATTTTATATTCTATAATAACCATAAGTTTAGCCAATATAAGCCAATTCTTTGCAAATAAAATATATTTATACCTACCTACTTTAATAAATTGTTATATAGAGTTGTTTTTTTTATCAGAAACAATTAGATTTGTATTATCCAAAAAAAAAACTAGGGACATGTTTTTTCTTAATTTTAATCTAGTTCGCTAAATAATATCACACAAGGTGGAAAGATCTAAAGATAGTCTTTCTTGATCAGGGTTCAGAGTCGGCCCCATCCCCACCGCCATCGAAACCGTACCTATCTGGCGGCAGCGGGCGGTCCCCGGTGCCGCTTGAACGGTTATTGGAAGAAGGCGTGCCTGAAGACGAGTCTCTGGACACATCCTCGCTCGACCTCACCTCGGAGCAAGAGATAGCAGACTTGAAGAGACGACTAACGGCCACGCAGCAAAGGTAACCAATTACTATTTTTTTATCGCGAATATGGCTGCTTTTGACGTCGCAACTCGCCTATTGGTAAGTGACGATGTGGTCGAAGATGAAGCATGCAGACTTAGATGGCCCTTGTTTGTTTTTTTATTTATTCAGTTGTTGTAAATGGAGCTTAGGGTTATACATTTCACCCTTGGCGGGATATTCAATTTTGAAACAGTTTTTTTGTCCTTGAATCTAGGCTGGACAATTATTGTCTTCATTATCCGTTTTAATTAATGGACAAATGTGAGTAATCGTTAAGTAATGCATCGAATTTTTAACCACCTTTTTTGAAATCGTTAGAAAACACCTACTAAATAACCAGCTACTAATAACCAATGGTGACCAGCTCGCTCACCACGGGCTTTCCTGCGTAAGGAGTGCAGGTAAGATCCCTGCCACGCCAACCTTGGCGACATCATCTGCCGGGTTTTTATCACTGCTCAGCCGTACTCAGTCTCTTACCTACGTAGCGATGGTAAAAGACTGGACAGTATGAACTTGATTCCTTGGAAGATAGGGCGGCCGTATGGGGCGCTGCTTACCTTGTGCCGTCTCATCTTCCCGGTACGCAAAACAAAGCTGGTGCATTGGCTAAATCCACAGAAGGCCTCAAAAGACGCAAATATAGTAGCCTAGTCAGTGGATACATGTTTAAGCCTTTTGGGGTCGAAACTTTAGGTCCGGCGGCCGGGCACCAATAAATATTTTTAAATAATTATCTAAACGTCGGGTTTAAGCATCCCGTGATCAAAATGCTGGTCCGGTATCTTGAGCAAAGCGTCAGTATTGCAATCCATCGCGGCAATGCGGCCAGCATTTCGGAAACAATGCCTGCAGAAAGTGGTTTATTAGATTAATGCTAGTTTAGAACATATTTATTTCAATATAGTTTAGTCGGTATTATTTCTAGAATTATATAACTAACTGTACAATCAATGAGCTTGATTTTGAAGTATTTGAAAGTAGACCGGACTTAACTAAAATGACACAGTGGTAACTCTGACTATATGTTTATCGCTTTTTCACTTCTAAACAGCAGAACTACTACGGACTAGAAGTTGGGGTGCAACTAGATAATGACTTGTGTTTGTGCAGGGTGTATCATGAGGAGTAAAAGTTGTTGGGGTGCAACTAGTGGAGTAAAGCATAATGACTTGTGTTTGTGCAGGGTGAAGCACGTGACGGTGTTGCTGTCGGAGTCGGAGCGCGAGTGCGCGCGGCTGGCGCAGCTCAGCGAGCTGCTGAAGGCGGAGCTGCGCCGCGTGCGCGGGACCACCAACAACGCGCACAACGCGCAGTACATGAAGAATGTCACGCTCAAGGTACGAGATACCTTACTGTATTTGTGTAGAGTGAACTATGTGAACAAGAACGTAGATATTCGACAAAGAGCCAGAATCACCGACATAGCTATTAAGATATGCAACATGAAGTGGCAATTGGCAGGCCACATTACTCGAAGGAACGATAACCGATGGGGAAGAAAGGTTCTTGAGTGGAGACCACAAACTGATAGCCCGTTGGTCCAGTTGGTAGTGACCTAACTTCTGAGCTTGGGCGTGGGTTCGATTCCCACCTAGGACAAACATTTATGTGATAAACATTTTGTGTTTGTTCTATATCTGGTTGTTAAGATCTATTTAAGTATGTATTTAAAAATAAAAATAAAATATTTAGTCTCTGGCAGCCATATCACAAGCTTTGCTTGGTTTGGGGTCAGATGAACGTGTGTGCAAAAAAAATGTCCCGAATATTGTACGAAACTGGGAGACGCAGCTTAGGTAGGTAGGTATAGTCGCAGGCATTCATTGGACGCAGATGGCAGGCTGTTTTACGTGTGGAGGTCAAGGGGGAGGCCTATGTTCAGCAGTGGCCGTCTTCTGGCTGATGATGGAGGAGTGCACGCTGGCTAGAATAATTTTGCAATGCCACTTGCTGCCGCACACTCGACGAGTGGCTAGGGAAGTAGGCAGAGGCATAGTGAGGCTGCGTTATTCGTTCTGCTCCTCGTCATGCTTCTCGCGTTGCCCGTCGCTCCCTATTTCGTCGGTTTTTTGCGCCTTTGAAGGACCGGCAATGTGAGAGCAAGACGAAAGATAATTAAAAAAAAAATGGATGCCCCCCCATTAAAAAATTTACTTGGGTACATCGTCACTTGGCCAGCACAATACGGGCCATGAGCCTAGTGTAGGGCCCTTCTTAAAGTCGACATCTTAAATATTATTTAATTTGTTGGAAATTTCTCACTTCTTAATATTAAGTCTTATTACATTAGTCTTAGTAGTTTGTATTAGGATTTATTTAAGATTCCACAACTTGTTTTAGAAATAAAGATTTACTTACTTAATAGGTCGAATGCGGACCATACGATGAATAGCGTGAGTAGAGCGGTGTGTAGCTGCTTAGGGAATAATCACGGCAACGAACGCGAGAAGCAGTGTGGCTGCAGGGTTAGACTTAGCATAAAAAAGTTGTATGCCCAATTTAGTTTATCACCCTGAGGCATCAAGATGATCCCATCTCGTATGCCCTATACTTCTTCTGGTGACATTTAATTAGGAACAAAGTTGTGTTTACTTTCTTATGCTAGAGTAGACAAAACAGTACTATTCAGATGGATTCCTGCAATAGGGTTACCTAACACCGCCTACTTAATTCCTATAAATCCGGTCACGTGACAGCTTCGTCTTGTGATATCTAACTATGCTGGCGCAGTGAGCAAGGTATCTTTCCTTGATCTTAATGTTTATCGGTACTTATCGCGCATTATTTAATTAAGGTAAAAATACCTTTCGCTCGACGTTCCGACCATGTTACTGGGGCCGTGATGAACCCTGACCGCCCTTACCCCTTTTACCCCTCTTACAAGCTTTTATTCAACTTACCTTGTTAGTATGTATGTACGTTTGCGGTTGTATGGGACAAATCTTTCAACAAAATTTTAGACCAGTTATCCTCAACCGACTGAGCTGAAATTTGACATACTTATGTAAGTTCGGTGATAATGCAATGTTATGGTACCATCGAGCTGATTATGGAGACAGAAGGTGGCCATAGGAACTCCTAAACAAAACGACGTAACTTCGTCGAGTTTGGGTTCGTTGGATTTGTCTTCACGCACGCATTTTGGTCCTAGATGATAAATTTAATATGGCGGACGCCCCCAGATGGCGGACAAAATGTTCTTATCTGCCATCATGATATAGGTATCAAATGAATGGTTTGCTAAGAAGAACACGAAAATGCTTGTTTTAAAAAAGTATTTTTTTAATTAATAATGTTTATTACCCTTCTGCTTGCTAGACGTTCATGCTTGGTATGCACCAAGCACGAACGTCTAGTATTCGCAGATCTTTATCCACTGCTTTTTCTATACTGTGATATCTGGCCAACTATTTTCTTATATTTTACAACTCGTTCCGTATACAGTTCCTGACGCTTCCTGCGGGTGATGAACGAACCCGGCTGGTGCCCGTGCTACAGAAGATACTGACCCTCACTCAGGATGAGACGCAGCAGGTCAGCGCAGTTGCCAAAGGTGAGCTTTTCTTTTATTTCCTCCGCCCTGTTTATTAACTCAGAACTTCGTCATGTATAACTGATTTAGAAAATTGTTTTTTATTAGAAAGGATATAATTATACTTTCATATTGGTCCCATAGAAATTTCATCTAAATCGGTTCAGTCATATGGTTTTTAAATCAAAATAACTGGAAAAAAATTGTCATCAAAGAAAACGAAATTGCATGTTTACTTTGAAGTTGTTATTTTTGAATATGTCATCCAGGTTAACTAAATTGCTTTAGTTAACTTGTATGACATATTTTTTCTTCAGTTATTTTGATTGTCGAACTAAACTACTAAGTACTACTACAAAGAAAGAACAAAAACAAAACCTTTTTCCATTCCTTTTTTGAAGTCTGTTAAAAATAAACACCGCAAATAACTGATTTCATTATTTTCAGGGCTAGATCCAAATCCAAGTAAAGGGTGGGGCAGTTATTTGCCTTGGCCGGGGGGAAGTAAATAAAAATGGGGGTGGTTAGAATAGATTATTATTTATTTATACATTTATATGAATTCAAAATTGCGTTTAAATGTATCATTAATCAATAGTGCCTAAGCATATAGATTTGTATTGTTTTTATTATTTAAATTATCTGTGATTTATATTCCGATGAAATTGTTATTTAGTTAGGTTTATGGGAGTTTTGGATAAAAATTGTGTAGACACAAGGAAACTGGATTTTGGTTTCAATTATGGTTAGATTCTACGACGTTTTAAAGTAATATTAATTAGTTTATATCTACATATTTTCGCCTTTTAGTTTTACACGATATTGGACGGTTTTTAACAGAAAAAATATTTGAAATCTACTGTTTAAAAAAATAGTAATCTAATACTGTCCATATTCACATTGTTTCATTGTTATGGACAAATAAGTTCTACTTATGTAGTCGTTATTTCAGCTGTGGTTTTACCGGTTCCACATAAAAAATTATGTACATAACTGCCTAGTTAAAATGTAGTTATTGGTTTTTTTAATATTTAATTAAGAGCCCGCTCTTTCGGACTTTTTAAACATATTTGAAGATGGTGGGAAAATTTAAACAACCGATCGGGCATTCTTATTAAAAAATCATTGTTAAATGTTGGCAGATGAAATTGAAGGAAAACTAGGTTATAGTTTTTTCCATAGCAAAATGTTGGCAGATGATATTGAAAATAAAACGAGGATATCTTTTTAAATGTCATTTTTTAATTTACTTCAATTCTTAAGGCTTCACAACGATAACTACATTATAACATACACTGTAAATATGTATTGTGTTTGGTACTTTTTAAAGGAAGCAGCTTGCATTAGTGCATATGCTAGTTTAATGAAATATAATAAAAATAAACAAAAAAGTTAAATAAATAATAGCAAAATAAATTATCCACGTGTGATGAGTTGGCCATTTTAAATTTTAATATAGTGTCTCCGAAAATATCTAAATATGTACTATGATATCATTCGCAAACATAAATAATAAATCAACCATAAAATTAGTTTAACACATTTCAAATGTTATTTTAATGCCCTTTCGGTTTTTTAAATTTGCATTGATTTTTTATCTTAATTTTTTTAAGTGCGAGCGAAATAACTTTGGTGGAAAGCGGGCTCTTAAACAGAGTTAAGTAAATAAAGCATTAGTAAACCAGTAAGTAGTAATTGATTATTTGATAATTACATAAAACGACGACATTCCAAACACTGGCAGTTTGAAAAAGCATTTCTGGGATTCTAATTACATGCTATTAGATGTAATTCTGTAGATTTAAAAATAATTTAATGACATACCTAATTTATTATATTTTGTAATACATACTTAGCCAGCAATATAGGCACCTTTGTGTTATTTTTTTGTTTCAAATGATTTATAAATTTACGAATAATTTCGAATTCATGATAGAAACCATATTTAATTAAATGATTTAAGAACAAATTTTATTGCTTTTTATTTATATAACTTGGATTTTAGGTAAGAAATTCACATTATACTTATTATAGTCGAGCGGTCACTTTTGAAAAATCTCAAGAGAGACGCCATTAAATGGCAAAACAACGCGCACTTGAACATGACCTTGGTTTTATCCAAGTTCATCCGAAGACCAATGTGTTTAGAAGAATTTGTTGGACCGTCCAGCATCCATAGTCCAGCGATTAAGGCGAGTTTTTACCACTTTTAAACAACGCTTGTTACTACAGATGACCATAATTGTATTATAGTGGCTTTTAGTGGAGCAAAACCATGGTTTTGCTCCACTAAATGCCACCATACGGTAGCGAAACGCACGACTCTGTGTAATTGCCATGGCAATTAGACAGAGTCGTGCGTTTCGCTACCTACTTTTATTTTTGAGGTTTTTATTATATTTTTCGAAAAATCGAGGGAGATGTCTTTAATTGTGTTTCGGGGTTTCGGTCTCTACGGTTTCCTAGATAAAACATTATATTTGATATGGCACCATTTTCATAATTTTAAGGTAACCATGGAAGTAGACAAACAAAAACTAGAATGACCATAATTGCTAAATGTGGGGAAAGAGAGCCTTAAGCCATAACGCCGATGTCGTCTGTAAATCTTAGGTGCGAAATTTACTCGCCATTGTATTGATACGTCATCCTGCCCAGTTCAGCATAATAAACATACATTTCCAGGGCGTTTGTAAACAATGTAGGGGAAACGACATCTCCTTGCCTCACGCCTATGCAGAATATGTTTCGTTTCCTGGTTCTGGACTTAGACGATTATTGTTCCGATGTTGTACATACACCTCGATGTATCGCCAATCAACTTAGCTTTGCTGTAAGGATAATAATATATTACACAAACGCAAGCAAGGGTCCGATTGGACTCTGGTAATTTTTGGGCGAAGTACGAATATTCGCTAGGTACGTAAAATACGTATCAAATTTCATACAAATTTTTAATTTCGAAATTGACATTTGTATGGAATTCGATTCGTATTTTACGTAGTGAAAATTCGTACTTCGCTCACTGTACAATCTGTCGCACTGTGTGGGTTATGGTGCTTGTATCGAAAGTTAATAATTCGGTCGATAGCTCAGAAAAACATTCAAAGGTATCGAAGATAGCTTAGGAAAACCAGCAAGATTTACACTATACTATTTCAGGATTGGTCCTATAGTAAAAAAAAATCATAATGATGGGTAGGTACTATGGGCCCCTTTCGGTTTAAACCCTTTTCGCTTAACCCAGTATAATTATATTCTTTGCTCCCACAGATCTACTACCTCCTAAGTGAAAACTTGTTCTTTTGTCCCTAGTTTTCTGCAAAAAGTTAGTATACTTTGTTGTAGAAACTCATTCAAATGTCAAGAGCCGAAAAAGAAAATACTGATAACTTCCGCTTTCCTTTGCATCAAGTGTGTGAGTTTCAAGATAGCCAAAGTATTTTAGGTTTGATTTTTGTGTACTTTTCACAAAATAAACTGTAGTATAGTATATCGTGTAATATTTTATTTCAAAGAATAGATCATAGTGACTGCTTTGGTAAAAAGGGAACTTACATGATATTATCGATTGCATTTCCCGGGCGAGTTGCTCACGGCGCATGCGCTAAGAAAATCACTCTGAAAATTTGTCTGCGGTGCGGCTGAAAAGGTGAGTTATCTGTTTTAATTCCTTTATTGTTATTAAATTTGCCCTAAATTGTTGTATAAATCATATTCTATAACATCTCTTAAAGTGTTTTATCAGCAGGTGAGATAATATCTAAGTAGTTTTCATATATTAGTGTTTTGTGTAAAAGGCACGACGATATTACGCCGGCTTCAGTTCAAAATTACGCAATTTTATGTTATATGGAAAAGTAAATATGCCCATAAAGTGTGTTATTTAATGTTTTGAAATTCCACACAAAAACTTTACCCAGTCAAAAGACTACTCCTCAACTCTGAATGATTTTTAAATGACTCTCTTTACTTCTTGGGTCATTAAATTTGTTGTATTTGTTGCATTATTTTATTTATCGGTTGTTTTATCTACGAATTAATTCATTAATTCCATGTAGGTTTCATTCGGATTTCCAATAATGTATGATTTTTCGAAATTCAAAATATTGACGTACGTAAGGTAATGTCATTTTTGTTTCTTCTCGTGATTCTACTTGGCAATAATACAAGTATAAATTCACCAAAAATGCTTGTTGTTGGGTTGTTTTGGTGCTTAATAATGCAGCGTATAGTGCACATACAAAATGGACACTAAAGAAGCCCATGTGTGTCGTTCGTCAACCCGCCTCAATGGGAGACATGCAATTATTCTAATTCTGAAACATAGTGCCATAGTACACATACTTAGACCTGTGTTCACTGATCACACGGCTTTATTTAGATCGAACTTGTCTTTGTTTTATTATAAACATTCACTGCATCACACTATGAAAGTTGTCTTCCTCGTGTCTCTACCGAAATATTGACCTATTCGTTACCTTCATTCCTGTTGCAAAATTAAGTGCCTAAAGCTTACCAAAATGTGTTACAAGTGTGGCATGTATGATACATTAGTCGTGCACACTGCAAATTCGAGGTTCAAATCTGTGTCGATCAATAAATCTGTGCGCTTGTGACCTTTCCCGTAAGATGCAATGTTAATTTTCATTATAATGATCATAATCGTAAACGTATACTATCAATTGTTATTTGATAGCGTTGTGATTTGTGGTATAGTAAAAGTACCGAGACCGGGTTGTGTTTTTAATTTGCGGGGGCAGGCGTACTAGAAATAGTCTATATTTGGAATGGCAGGCCCGCTGTATTGATGTCCCGGACCTCTGCGATGCGCACGCCCGAGACGGAGCTTTCATTGAAATATTAAGTTCATTTCAGTTATACTCCAGAATCAGGTGCATACGGCGCGCAAGGTCGGTGCATTTCGTTAAAGGCGTAGATTTTTAATTAAAGTTAGGAAATAGACGTCGTGAAAGGCTGTTGTAATGTAGGCGGCTTCTGGGGTTGCGGCAACGTTCGCAATTTATTTCATTGCGCAACAATAGTGTTTAGTCCCGCAGAATTCTATCATATCTTGATTTACAATGCATTTAATTGAACTTTGGTGTCGTGTTTGAAATTGTTTACAATAAACACTTTCAAATTAAATTCTCGTTAGGGTGGGAAATCAGGGTCATTCCCTGATACAATATACCTCTATTACACACCGAAATCCCGTCCGTAATCCCGTCTATTGAACTTCAATATTCGGTAAAAATGTATTAATTATCTCTTGTATGATTTGGAGGTAGGTATTTGTATCTATTTTAAAAAGGTTATTATGAAACAATGTGGTCGTAAACTTTACTGATTAATTTTATCGTAGGCTAGTGAACCCGTGTTAGTAAACTTCTAATTAAAATCAAACAACAAACTTTGGTGCAGATATCTATAGAATTTCTTAAAGTGTCTGTTTCTAATTTGTTATGTTGACAGTTTATGCCACTCTCCCCGGTCTCTCGCTATTCGAGTGGGAAGAGTGGCTTAAACAAAGGGAGGCCTATACCCAGCAGTGGGTCATACAGGGCTGATGATGATGATGTTGGCAGTTAACTAAACATGTGTTTTTACAGTTCTTGGAAATTCACACTTTGTAGGTACTAATTTTATTTCAATTTCTTCACTAATGTGAAAATCTGCGAGGTAGTAGAGAACTGGGGAAGGGAAGAGAGCCCCCTCAGGATATTCTTGACAGAACTGCTGCCTTTATTTCCTGGTCGTAAAACTTCGTTATTTTAATAACTTCAGTCAATTTTAGTCGACAAAATTATTTCAAACAACATTACGTTTTATGCTTTATAAGTTTTTTGCCGTGGTATTCTGGAAAGTAGTAAGAAAAGGGTTTAAAAGAGATTGTCATCAACATTGACCACAATGGTGACTTGCCTACTTACATTTACCTACTTACTATTTTCTCTAACAGAAAAGTAACATTCCGTTGCATTTGACGAGTTAAGATGGGCAAGGAGAAGACTCACATCAACATTGTGGTGATCGGCCACGTAGACTCCGGCAAATCCACAACCACCGGCCACCTCATCTACAAATGCGGAGGCATAGACAAGAGGACGATTGAAAAATTCGAAAAAGAAGCCCAGGAGATGGGCAAAGGCTCTTTCAAATATGCTTGGGTAAGATTCACAAATTTACTAAAACACTATAAAGAATGTAATCAGGAGTTATGAATTGGGTTAGGAAGGTATTGGAAGAGGTATTTCAATAAAACACTGTTTAAAACTATCACGTACCTATCAGTGAACAACTCGCTGGGTTTATATAGGTATAATTATTATAATTTTCTGGATATTAGTTCACGGGCAGACTGAGTCTACGCGTGAACATTGAGCTTTTTGACGAATCAAGGATTTAACCAATGTCGTGGCTACCGCACTGCAGGGTATTTCAATAATTTTCAACAATACGTGTATATACCTGCTGATCAAAGCTCGCTCAACAAGATCCTGGCATTGCCATGCATAATAGGTATATGTTACTAGCAGCAAAGAATACTAACTATTATTCTAGCAGTTTCGGTATTTTATGGATCACCAGCTGTTGCCCGCGACTTCGATTTTTATATAAATTGTCAACCCCCATTTGCCTCTTTCGCAAAATTATTTCTTAGCCGACCTCTACACTCCATAAGGAATCTACCTGCCTTTCAGCTTCGTAGATCAAGTAGTTTTCGAGATTATCATGATGAGTCGCAGCCAGTGAAGTGAGTGGTACATTTCGCTTTCACAATACAATACAATTCTTTATTAATAACTCCATAGTTACAAGTCTAAAGTATAGTATAGAGTATAGTATAGATTTAGACAAAAGTATAGAATATCTTTGTAAAATTGTAGGTGAGTGGTACTAATAGATCCACTTCGAGAGGTACCTACTTGGTAATTAGCCTAATTAGACCTAACAATAACAATATACTAAATCTGCATTTGAACGGCCTGAAAGTACATAATAACAAAAAAGACATACCAGTGCCTCATGGTTTGCGATTGAAAGCAGTCTGGGTCCTTCTATAGCCTATACAAGAAGAATAAAGTTATGGGTTGCCTTCAGGTACTGGACAAGTTAAAAGCAGAACGCGAGCGCGGTATCACCATCGACATCGCACTTTGGAAGTTCGAGACAGCCAAGTATTATGTCACTATCATCGACGCCCCCGGCCACAGGGACTTCATCAAAAACATGATTACGGGAACCTCTCAGGTATGTTTGCTTGTGAAAATGAGTATAGGTATGGAGAAGCCTTAGGATAGCGATGTCATTTTACACTGGCACGGTAGCCTCATTATGATTTAACTTTCCCTCTGCAATCAACGTTCGCAGAAGAATTTACTATCTGCGTTGCAAGTCTTTAGGTTCATTACGGCGACTTTGCAAATAGTTGAATTCTCGTAATGTTGAACGTCCTGTATTTTTCTTACCTCCTCAGTATTTCTGGTCTCCTGGTACTTGTATTGTAGAAACTGGTGTGAAGGTTATTTAGTCGCGAAATTTTATATTAGGACGCATCCAAAAATATCTGCCTAAAATTAACGACGAGTCCAAATAGATTAAATAATATTAGAATAAATTTTGATAACTAAAACATTTTGCGAAGTCGACTTAATGAACCTAAGCCTAAAGGCCATGTATCTAAAAGACTGAAAATGTGCTACGCTTGTATGTTTGTTATATAACTATACAGATTTACATATTTATGTTTTATTCATTACCATGTAACCTTTGACTCTTTTAGACTGGCCTTTAAATGTTCGTCGACCTTGCTCTTTTTGATGCAAATGTTAGCTAAATTTTATAGGTAATCAAATAGCGCCACGCTAGTAGAGATATCTCCTATAATGTACATATGTATTAAAAAAAATACTTAATTTTGGACGAATGGGACAAGTTACAAACCTGTTTGCCCAAAAAGATTTGTCTGTTTGGTTATAATGACATAACGTTATTAAGAATAAAATTTAGATACTGTCACGTTAGCAGTTACAGCAGCTGCCTTGAAATGGAAACTGGCAAATGCAAAACAAAAATCAAATCACGAAACGAATCTTGTTTCCAAAATTTTGAAAGGTTTTACCAAAGGTCACACCAAGCTTTGTAACCAGTTGTGCGATGTTGTTATGTGACCACTCTTTATTTCTAGGAATTGTACTGTAGGTACCTAAAAAAATCGGTAACAGACATCACAAGCCGGTTTACCCACTGAACAGTGAACAATACGTCACGTAATGAAACATACGTATTTATATACGTTTCGCTGGCACCTCATTTCTATCGGGATGCTTAGAGTAGTAGTCGTTGAAAAACTACTACTATTGCTACTATTTTATATATTATTATCTATTTTGCATATGCTACTATTTTAAAATACGGCCTAAACATAGGTATGCTTACATTTATGTATCAACACAGAGTTAAAACAGCTGATAGGTAGGGCCTCAGATCAGACAAACAAGGGAGATATGACTTAGTACTATATATCTTTCATGTTCAAACGTCTCCATGTTTCACCTACTTTTTTCACTATCCCGCAAAAACTAAGTGCGGCACACTTACACATTTTTCATGCAACCTAAGAAACATGCATCAACACCAATGAACTAATAATTCACATGGTAAAAAACAAGCGCGGGAAGGTCGACTCCAGTGTAAGTCGACCAAAGGCATCAAGCCTGATTTAGGCCTAATGCGTTCGCACCCGCTACGACACTTGTTTGTCTGATCTGATCTGTGATAGGACTATGTCTAGACTCTAGATGGTCGTGGACACGGGCACTGGCGAGCTTAGATGATTAGAGACTGCTAAGCTGCTTCGCATCGTGTGCATCATGGTAGGGGTGTACTGTGATCAGGTAACTGATACTGGTTGTAACTAGGCGGACTGCGCCGTACTGATCGTGGCTGCGGGCACGGGCGAGTTCGAGGCTGGCATCAGCAAGAACGGGCAGACGCGCGAACACGCACTGCTTGCCTTCACTCTGGGCGTGAAGCAGCTGGTCGTTGGCGTCAACAAGATGGACTCCACCGAGCCACCCTACCACGAGGCGCGCTACGAGGAGATCAAGAAGGAGGTCTCCTCTTATATCAAGAAAATCGGTGAGTTAGCTTGCACACAGCTATCAAATCTGAATGACCTCAGTGTTCATCAAGCCAATAATAAGCTAAAACATCCATAACTAAAAAGAAGCTAGCTACCTATATAAGAAGTTTCAGCGAGAACGCTCGTCTTACACTTACTTTACTTATCTCAACTCTTATACATATACCTATATTCATTTTGTGCCGTATTACAAAACTAAAAAAATATCTCAGGGTTTCTCCCAGCTATTCTCGTGAGATTAGTCGCTATAACGTTTTTAATCAACATTGCTCATGAAACAACTTACCTCACGTTTGATTATAAAGTATTACGCCTTAGTTTTGTCATCTGTAATGTAATATTTAAGAATTAGGATTTGATTAAAACATAGGGAACCACGGAAAGCTTGTTAATTAGGTAATTTTGATCTACTTAGATTATTAATGAACTCACGGGAATCCCAGGAGTTGTGGTGCCTAGACTTGGCGAAAATTGCGATCTTTAAGCTGCTTACAAATTTGCCAATGGTGATAATTATCTCGTTCCTTTTTTAATCCCCGACGCAAACAGAGGAGAGTTATAAGTTTAACGTGTGTTTCTGTCTGTCTGTGGCTCCCACACGGCTGAACCGATTTTGATTTAGTTTATTTTGTAAGGTGACTTGATCAAGAGTATTCT
The DNA here is from genome assembly GCA_932305915.1 of Agriopis marginaria. Lineage (NCBI taxonomy): Eukaryota > Metazoa > Arthropoda > Insecta > Lepidoptera > Geometridae > Agriopis > Agriopis marginaria. The sequence goes on from OW029918.1 coordinate 12,229,414, forward strand.
TAACTATGATTCAATAAAACAAGTCGAGACCTCAAGGGTCGGCAACTTACTTGTGATGCCTCTGGTGTTACAAGTATCCATAGGCGACGGTGACTGCTTACCATCAGGCGGCCCGTCTGCTTGTTTACCACCTATGGCAATAAAAAACTGTTCAGCCTTGAAGATTATTAGGTCTTTTATCAGGGGTTTTAAACATGTTACTTTATATACTTGTTAATTTTAGTTTTTTATATCGCTTAAGTACCTACTACCTGCGCGTTTGGCCACCAACTCGCCTGTTGGTAAGCGACGATGTGGTTGAAGATGAAACACGCAGACTTAAGAAGATACTTTTCAATCTGACCTTAATAAGTCCTAGATTGTCTGGAAACAGGAAAGCCGGCAGTTTGTTCCATTACTTTAACTTCATACCATACGTTAAGTTGTCGTGCACCGAGTGGGGGGTATGGAAAGGTAGGGTATGTATTAAAGTGTGTGATTGATGCGGCAAGGTTACAACCCGGCGACGGTGGCGTTCGTGCCGATCTCGGGCTGGCACGGCGACAACATGCTCGAGTCCTCCGACAAGATGCCTTGGTTCAAGGGCTGGACCATCGATCGCAAGGATGGGAAGGTTGAGGGGAAGTGCCTCATTGAGGTACTAGACTTTGTATTTCTTCATATTTAAAATTCGTTTTTTTTCATTTCGTAGCTCTCTAATTCCAAAACGTGCAATAAGCTAATCTATGCCATCATATTCTATAATCTCAAACGCATACAATATTCTTTGTCAACTTCTTGTTGGCGATAAGAGAAAGCTCGAAAAACACAAAAGATATTTTCGGTATAGTTTGACGTTTAAACCTATCTTTTTTTTCTGGTCTATATCTGAAACGAATTTCGTGCTTTTTTCACTTTCCTGCTCATGTGTTTTACAGAATCTTCTTGCAAGATTTCATTAATATTACATCAGCTAATCCGTGTGTTCTTGTGAAAACTGCATTAGTGTTTATATCTGTATAATAGTCCAAGCTTTTCTAGCAGGACTCCATAAAGCTATTTACCATGCATGAAAATTAATAGTCTATTCCTGTTAAACTTAAACGTTTGAAAAGCTAATCTATGCTATAAAATGATCTATCAACTTCTCGCTGGAGAGGAAATGTCGAATGAAAACGAGTAAATTTTTAAATAGGTTTTTTATCGCGTATAAGTCCGCGTTTGACCATGAACTCGCCTGTTGGTAAGCGATGCTGACGATTAGCTTATTGGGCGTATCTGCAGAGGAAGATTCTGTTTTCTCAGTGACTTCATCAAAGATGGGTTCCTACTCTGAATACTGAACAGCTGTCTTTATCTTTATTACCACACGCTGATATTATGGAGCCACGGCATTTTGCGTCTCCCGACCTTAAGTTTCCCTGGTATTTACCTGGTGGTACCCATCATGATGGTCTGCAGGAGAAAATATCTGTCATGGCGCAGTACATGACCGATATGCATAAGAAGATGAAACTATCGAATCCTGTTTCCCTGTAGGCCCTGGATGCGATCCAGCCTCCGTCGCGGCCGACCGAGAAACCTCTGCGGCTGCCGCTGCAGGACGTGTACAAAATCGGCGGCATCGGGACCGTGCCCGTCGGCAGGGTCGAGACTGGCATCTTGAAGCCAGGTACGTACTAGCATAACCATAATCAGCCTTTTACTAGTTCACTGCTGGGCCTACCCCGAAAGGGCGATTAGGCCATAATCCACCACGCTGGCCCAGTTGCGGGTTGGTGGATTCACACACGCCATCGAATTTCTTCTCCGTATACGTATGCAGGTTTCCTCACGATGTTTTCTTTCACCGAAAAGCCAGTGGTATGAAAATCCGCACATAAACTCCAAAAAGCTCATTGGCCGGGCCAATCGCGACGGGCCTGGGATTGGAATACGCGACCTCACACTTTCAAGTCTAGCGGTCTCCCAAATAAACGGCCTAAGTATGTAAGTACTACAATACAATATTTTATTACTTTATTGGTTACGATGCAATGCATCGACTTGAAGGCTGCAACTTGACGAGCAAAATAACCGGGGGGTAGACGCCCTGTGAGCTGCAGTTAGGGAGTCGAGCCTTTCGCTACCTTCCCAACTCTCCTGAGAGGTGGAAGACCTGTCAGCATGAATTCAGGAATTACGTATTTTTTAAAGCTTTTATAGGTATCACTTATCTTTTAAAACATACAAGCTTAATTAGGCAGTTCCTACAAACCGATTTGTGGTTGAAGCTTTTATTTCAAAGAAGTTTTTGAAATAAAAACTTGTTTTTCCCTTTATCAGTAACATTGTCGTTATCTAGTCTAATAGTTTGAAACCATATTTTTTTTCTAATTCATATATTCGATTTGCAAAGTCGTATTTATTGTTATTGTAATGAACTTATAAATGGAACGTGAAAAACAGGTAGGTCGTTTTAACCTTGAAGCAAGTAGCAAACCGGAATCGCCGAACATATTTAAAAATAAAACTTTCGCTATATTGAATGCGACTGGTTGGCGACAAATAATAGGCTTGATCTTGACCAGCACTTAGCCTGATGTTAAGCGATAATGTGGGCTGCGATGGAGCACGCTTCTGTAGAAGAAACCGATTCACTCGCGATGGTTGGTAAAAAAAATATTTTAATGGTAAAAGTATTAATGCTCCCTAAGTCAACAGTTTTTGAATAATTTTGTAAATGATGGGACGGCCCTCGCTATCAGTCGAACCACTTGATTGCGCAGGTGGGCGCTTGTCATAGCTTGTCATCAGGCAGACAACTTGATCGTCTCAACAGTTGCAGTACGAAATTGTACTGTTATTTAATTTTATTTGTTGGTACGATCTATAATTTTCAACAGACTTGAAAAACGAAAGGTTCTCAATTAGGCTATCTTTTCTTGGGTGTGTGTTAGGTACGCGATATCTTCGCCGATTGAGAATCTATTTTAATGATTCTTATTTAGGGTTCCGTAGAAACAAGGACCCCGTTTTATTAAATAGGCCAAATCTTGAATTAAGTAGTCTTATTAAAATTTGTAGAAAATATTCTACCTCTAAGGGTGGAAAATTAGGAAATGAATCCCGATCATTGAACTTCCCGCGTGGAGTCAGTTGCAATATTTTTTTCACTCACGAAGTCTTGATTTTGTTAACGGATCTAACAAGCGACGGCGTTATGTGAGCGTGTTATGATGCAGGCATGGTGGTGGTGTTCGCGCCAGCCGCCATCACGACTGAAGTAAAGTCTGTGGAGATGCACCACGAGGCGCTGCAGGAGGCCATGCCCGGCGACAACGTCGGATTCAACGTTAAGGTACACCGCACTACTTCCTGATGCATATATACATATTATACTATGGAAAGTTAGCAATTCGCCTTCCTGCGCGAAAAACTTCCCATTACTTAGACCAATAGACCCCAAGCACACCATTGCGAAATTCGTTATTCATGTGGGAATCACGATAACCCATCATAATACACATACGATAACACATCATGCTCTCCCCTGCCACAAGTCTGGTTTGCCTCGCTGACGTTAACTGACATAACAGATAGTCCTTTGCACAAAATGATCATATGACATCCCTTTAATCGTTAAGCAAGGATCCCATTTCAGGATAAGCATACCTGTTTGCTTATCTGGGGTGTAGCCGGGTTATGTGAGATTGCACCCATTAAAATTCTCGCTGGCCGGACTGTGTGCCAGACGGAGAGCATGGGGATCTCCATAGAAATACGCACCGGGTACCTTTCTAGCACGCTGCCTGAAGCAGAACTCCCGGGAAATGCTCAGAGAATTTTCGCTTCTTTCCATTACAATGGTCACACCGCGCCGTTGTCTTCCCTAAGCTCACTCGAATTGGGAGGTCAGATCCCCAAATCTGACCAAAGGTGCCCTTTGAGCCGGTTCTTGCGACAAGCAGGAGATGCCGAAGCAGCGTTCTAAGACCCCGGCTCCAAGGATAAGTCTAAGCATACCGAGATACCTATACTTCTTCACAACTACGTACTACCTACCTCAGTCGCGATATTTTGACATGAGCAGATAAAAATGCATATAGAGATAAACATTAATTATTTTATCAAGCAGGTAGGATTTTTAGTAGTTTCACAAAAGGAGTCACATGTGTGACTGATAGAGGAATGTTGTTTTTAATTAGAGACCATTTCCTGTAAGCCTTATATTTAGATTTAGCCCAATCTAGCCTACCTAGCCTTTCACTCAGTGCCGTATCTGAAGTGACTTTAAAATTAATTCTGAATGTCACATTTATAATAATAAGCTGATTGCCTTGGAAACATGTCTTAGCTCTTCCTGTGTTTTTTTACTGTCTTGCGAAGATTGGGAGTCAATCAATTTTACTATGTATCGGTCTCGGAAACATCCCAACACGTCTGTTTTAGTTAAGCATCTTATCTTCATGCATGACATTTCTCGTAATCGAGAACCTGGCAAAGCACGTTTCCTTGCGACTCAGAAATTTGAAATTCCCAAGAATTCATAACGTAAAGTTGATTTTTCAAAAAAAAAAATACAGTCTCGAAATGTCGAATTCTGATAATGTTGAATTCTCCATCTAAAATCGGGACTGTTTTAAGTTAGTGAGAGATGTATAGGCGTAACTCGAAATTCCAATGGATGTGTTGTTTGCAGAACGTGTCTGTGAAGGAACTGCGCCGCGGATACGTTGCCGGAGACTCCAAGAATGCCCCGCCCAAAGGCGCCTCCGATTTCACCGCGCAGGTAACTACTAAATAGGTTTCTCCGCTATACCTATGCGTGAAAAAATAATCATAAATAATTATTGTAAAATCATTTTTCATGCTGGTTCTTCGCTATATGCGGGTATAAAAAATCATATAGGTACATTTGTAAAATAATTTTTCATGCTGCCGATTACCCAGACCTGCGAATGCTCTTTTAATTCTTATTTATCACTTTGTTTTTTCGCCTTAGTGACAATTCTTAGTCCAATAAGTTTTGCGGCATAATATACTCGTAGATGTCATATTTAAAAATAAACCGGCCAAGTGTGAGTCCGACTTAGTAAAAGGGTCACGTTTTTACCCATTAGGTACGGAACCCTAAAAACGGGCCGAATTGCGAACCTTTCTCTTTTTTCGAAGTAGGTAAATAATAGAATAAAATAGAGATAAAAAAATAATCTCTCAGGAAAATAAATACAGACGTTTCAATAAAATGGTAAAACCTTGATACAGGCAAATATGTTTGTGATTTTGTGATCCTATCACTTATCGAGTTCGCGAATTTCCTGCGAATGTATTTTGTAACCAGTTTATCTGGCGGCCTTGAAATAGCGGCGCTGTAATGACTCGTACTTACGTAGGCTATAATGGTTCGTATGCTCAAGTAAAATAGAAATTAGGCAATTAAATTGCACAAGTATATCTACACAACCACGACATAGTATCACGACCGCAAACTTTACACCAAACTCCACAGGAAGGGCTTAACATCGCCTAAGGGCAACGCCTAATTCTTGAACAACGTTGACCCGCCAAAACATGAAAGTATTTATTTATTTGATGATAAGCGAGCAGCATAGGCTGATGTGTCTATATCAGTGTCAAAATATGGTATTATTTACTTATTAAGATTATATTCTTCATTCTATCCATCTGTCCAGTTTGTTTTTAAACACATTTATTGATGTCGATGCGACCACATCCTCAGGCAACCACTCTGTTCTTGAGGATGTGGTGAGCAGTGTTGGTCTGTGATGGCACAGGCCAGTAAGGTTTCGTGGCGTTTTTATTTATTTATTTTGTTATCTTACTAGTTTAATCCGTTGACTGAAAACGAATTAAAAAAAGTCGCGTGCGCGCTTAGTTGTCTTCTTTGTAAACTAAATGCAACTAAAGACATTTTCCATAGACATAGATAGGATATATAAGCTGCGATTTTACGCAATAAAAATAATTCTATGTCCTCATTAAATGGAGAATAATAGTGCTTACACTACGCCCCGAAGTCTTGGAAAATAATTAAAAAAGACAGATTCAAATTCAAATTCGTAATATTTATTTTGCGGAAACACGGGTAACATGCAGATGCAGACGATGCTTTATATTTCCTTATCAAAATCCATTACAAACAACAGGTACATTGGAGTCCTGAATTTCATAACTTTCGCATGTATAGTACAGGGGCCTTACAGCTACCTTTTTAGTAAGTCTCTTTAGGTGATTACGAAAAGTTGCGCGACCGCAAACCGCGCTTCGGTGGTTCACGTTCGCGTGATTTTCCGCACTGCGCTGTTTCAGCGCTGCTTCGAGACCCCGTTTATGTAATTTTATGGTATTGTGTGTAGGTGATCGTGCTGAACCACCCTGGTCAGATCAGCAACGGGTACACGCCTGTGCTGGACTGCCACACGGCGCACATCGCTTGCAAGTTCGCTGAGATTAAGGAGAAGTGCGACCGCCGTACAGGTTATTTATTATCCATATTCAACTTATATAGTTACACGCTCTTCTCAACATTGTTATTAATCTACTTACTAAACGGGGTGACGCGATGAGCCTAAAGTGGATGTTGGTCTGCGACAAATGAAAGATGCCACTTCTAACGCCATTGTGCGACCTCATGCCAATCGGGTAGACCAGTTTCCATGGCGTCAGAACAGCAGTACTGGGGAACGCCCGAGAGTACGTCTCACCAAAGAAGTCTCGCAGAAGCGGCGCTAAACTTGTACGACGAAAGTACCAATACTATTTTAGACTTCCCAAAAATTCAATTAAAAATAATTTTAGAATGAATTCGATTACATTGTTTTATTAAATTAAATTGATAGAAGTTCCACTTTTTTCTGTGGTGGAATTAAATCGGCCGGTCTCAAATGGGAGTGGGCGACCCACGCAAGCCGAATGCACCCAGACAAGTGGGCGAAGGTCTCCACGGAGTATAGGAGCCAACGAACAGTCGACCTCCAGGTTACCTCCGGAACAGTTGGCGCGACGAGCTCGGGATGTTTAAAAAAATTTTGTTGGCTATGGCCCAGTACTGAAACCAGTGGAATGAATTGGGGGAGACCTTTGCCCAGCAATGGGACAATACAAGTTACCGTATAAAAAGTTGTACTATTTATTTCCGAGGGACTTCTCTCTTGAAAAGGATCAAGAACTCTAACGGGCGACGTCCAGGAGGCCATCCCAAATACGCTCTAATGGCCTGATCCTCTTCCTCCCGTACAACAAAAATACATTTCTAGTCGCTACAATATTGCTGCAATATTCAATGTTACCTAAAACCTAGTGTTACAAAATCTAAAACCTAGTATTATTGTTTTGAGTCGAGTGTCGAGTTGCGGCGACCAGTATAGTTATATTTGTGCAGGTAAAACGACGGAGGTGGACCCGAAGTCGATAAAGTCTGGCGACGCGGCCATAGTGATGCTGGTGCCGACCAAGCCTCTGTGCGTCGAGTCGTTCCAGGAGTTCCCGCCGCTCGGCCGCTTCGCCGTCAGGGACATGCGCCAGACCGTCGCCGTCGGCGTCATCAAGGTAATTATCTACATTCATTGAACTTTGTCGCAATTCACTCATTCACTTCACCCAACTTCGCCTAAATAAATCTCAACTTGCCTTACTAACATTTTTATAATCTCCGCCTCATCTACCCTAACATCATCTCAACTCGCATAATTTCACCTCATCCGTCGTATGTTACTCCCCCGTCTATTCTGTTGAGTAAATTCTTTCTTTTAGCTATTAGGCCGCCGCTTGTGGCACTAGCTCGTAAGTTTTTCTATCTGTTTAAAATTACTATTTCTGTAAATAAAAAGTTACTATCTAACTCCACCTAACTTCAATTCACCTCGCCTGACAAATGACTCCATGTAACTTATTTCATGTTATTTGTTGAGCTCTGTCGTCAGTTTGTTTATTTTAGTTATGGTTTATCGTAGTAGCTCGAGGTCTTGTAAAACTGCAAACTAAATTAAATTTGTTGCAGAGCGTGAACTTCAAAGAAGTAACCACCGGTAAAATCACCAAGGCGGCCGAGAAGGCCCAGAAGAAGAAATAACTATGGGGCACCTTTAACAAAACACTGTTGCCGCCGACCGTCGCCTGCGAGGACGCGACCTTTGAATCTCTAGTCTCTAGTAAGTTGGTAGTCGCGTCCTTAGAGGACGGAGCGCGGCGCGCGGGTGACTCGGCGGCGCGCTCCCCGTCCGCGGTCGGCGGCGCCGCACCGAGCGTCTCGCGCCGCCCTCGAGCGCTCGCCTCCCTAGCGCCTCCCTCTAATCGGAGCTTCTTCACTGGCCACATCACTCTCGCCCAATACTTATGCATTTATCGTAGCACGATATTAAAGGTAGTCGGTTTTAGTTACGCTTATGTCTTAAGTTTATATCTTTGTGATTATTTTAGTCGTAAGTTACTCGTCGAGTATGAGTTTCCGCATTTGAAAGCTCGCTACGTTTTAATTTTTCATCGCAAAGAGTTTAGGAGGAAAGGAACGGAATGGTTATTGAATTTTTAAACCATTTTCATGTTTATTAATTGTCAACTGTAAAATAACTAGTGGTTGTACTTGTCTGTATGTATCTGTAACTTATTCATATAAATATTCGTATATAGGTACAAGCTAACGGTTGTATCCAATCTCAATGACTTTGTATCTTTGTTTTGTTGGCACTGAACTTAATTTTATAATTATTATTGTTATAAAACAAAAATTCAGTAACATGTTATCGCTATAAATAGCATTCCTAGTTAGTTGTTTAGTTTAAGGTTGAAGATGTATTGTTAATAAATAACTGAGTTCGATGTAAGGGGCTTTGGTTTTAAACCTACCCTGCAGAAAGCTTGTATTGAATAAAGCGTTAAAAACGTTTTAAAGATATTTTGAAGACTTTGTAAATTATAGCGACTTTATTTTAGTTTTCTCTTTGTTAGACAATCGCAAGTGGTTTGAATGTTCAACTCTGGTCATATCCGTTAGTTTTCTCTTACCTTTTGTATAGGTATGTTTTCAAAACAGGAATCTCATATTACGGAATTTATCTCATTTTCATTTTAAGCTAAATGTATGTTTGTAATCTTTCAGTAATTTTGTAAAAAACCGTATCTTTTTAGTCCTTAAAATAATAAACGAAGAAGTTCGAAATCGTATTTTCTATATGTGCGACAACGTATTCCCCTCCCTTCTTATAAATAACAATTATAACTTCAACTGGCTATTCCTGTTCGAAAGATAATAGCAGTGTTATAAGGTAGGATGAGTATGGAACCCTAAAAACTAACTAGCTGCGCCCCGCAGTTTCATCCGCATGTTGATGAAAAATGTTGATAATTATGTTGATGAAAAGTAGCCTATGTCACACTCTCTGGCCGTCGAACTATATCTGATATGTTGCTGCGTAAAAGAGGAATAAACACACTTTCGCATTATATTAGTATGATGATTTACGTCTAAATACGGTGATTAGACAGTACCTACATTGATAAAAACTAATTGGTCTATTCCACTTTGATCACCTGGGTGATAAAAGTCGACTTTGATCTCCTGGGAATATAATCACCTGGGTGGTAATAGGCGACTCCATTGAAATTATTATTTGAGTATCCTTTGATCACCTGCACCTAGGTGACCATAGGCGACTCGATTCAAATTATTGTTTTGGTATCTTTTGATCACCCATGAACATAAATAAGTACTAATTTGTAGGGATAAGTGTAAGTGGATTTCCGTTTAGGTATCCCTACTAGTAGCACATGAGATAGGTGGGTAAAAATCCACTCTTCCCCCCAGGAGGGATACGTTGGGGGGTAGGGACTAGTGGAAGTGGGGAACAGCCCGATATGAGAGTTTTTGGCGCCAACTTGAATTCTTTGGTAATAATGGTGGATTATTATTTATTAAGCGCTCGTGAACGTGCTCGAGTATGGTTAGTGAAATATCGAGGTGAAACATGTGTTTACGTGTTGTCTCCAAAACTCCATAAAATCATCTTGTAACAAAGAGCTTACAGTGTCTTGTAACATCTCCATCACTTTACTGTGGTCATGAGTTTGACTTGATCTTGACTTATTTTGCTTGGCTCTGACTGTGACTACGACTTGTTTGACGATGTTAAACCACTATGTATAATATTACGACTGAAGGACTCAGTATCAAAGGTCATTAAAATATTTGACAACAACAAACAGCCCGATAAATGATACTATATGAATATAAAATGATCTTCCATTTTATGGGGAAACGCTACCCCATGTTCTAATACACGTTGAATACTATCAATGCTATTACCATGATACCTACTACTAGGGATCATGAGGTATTCTCTGAGCTAAATACAAAAACCGGCAGGGAGGCAAATAAAAAGATCTAGGCGGACGTCATTGTCAATCATAACTGTCGTTATTAAAAAAATAACAATGTCATTGTCAATTTTACTTGGGCGTGTTCCGAATTACTACAACTTAACCGTTGGCACCGATCGAACAGTAAAGTAGTTCCCGGGAAGGTTTATCACGGGAAGGTTTATCTCAGAAAGGTTCCCGGGATAAAATAACACGGGCAGCACCTACTGCCGCATGTCACTGGCCATGAGCGTGCTCATGAATAAATCGGAATGCTGCTCGTTGGCGCTGCTTGCTTAATTCGGAACACACAGTTGTGAGGTTTTTGGCGCCAACGTGGAAAAAAACATGTCAGCTCGTTGGATTATTTTCCTAAACTAGTGTATTTTCGAGTGTTAATGTGTTCTAAATGGTGAATTTTTATTCATTAAGTGCTCGTAAACGTGCTCGAGTGTGGGCAAGTGATATAACGAGGTGAAACGTTTCTTTTCGTGTTGTTTCCAAAACTCCATAGGAGCCTCTTGTAAAGTTCCCACCACTTTACAGAGGCATGAGTTTGACTTGACCGTGACTTACTTAGCTTGACTCTGACTGTGACTATGACTTGTTTGACGGTATTAAGACTATACAAAACAGAAGAATAGGCGGTATGGCCTTAAAAGCTTTAGCCTGCCCGATGGGCGAATTATAATTAAAAAAAAAACAGTTGTCAAATAAAGTGTCAAACAGCTGCCAAGAGTGTCAAGTTGCCTAGGACAAGTTCCCTCCTCGCTCGCTTTTTGTTGCCGTATTTACCTTTGCTTCGCGGATAGCAGCGAGCGGTCTGTTGATAACGAAACACGATGACGTGTGCCTTGCCGTAAGTGAAAGTAACATATTAGTGGTAGGAGTGATACGTGCAGGCCTTCAATATTAGTCGTGTTTTCTGAGGACTGCAGTTTCTCGCGAGCCGTGGTTCCGTTCAGTCGCCTCTGTTACCGATTTGAGCCCTTTACAATGTGTGGAATTTTCGCGTACATCAACCACTTGACGCCTAAAACCCGGCGTGAAATTTTGGAGTTGCTGGTTAATGGACTGAAGCGCTTGGAGTACCGCGGCTATGACTCTTCTGGTGTCGCCGTAGATGCTCCTGATCAGAAAGACATAGCTGTAGTGAAGCGACGCGGCAAGGTCGCCGCTCTAGAAGAGCTGCTGCAGGAACGCGCCAGTGAACTCCTTGTGGAGCAGTGCGTGGACTCGCACTGCGGCATCGCGCACACACGTTGGGCCACGCACGGAGAGCCCAGTGCCGTCAACTCGCACCCCCAGCGCTCCGGGGAAGACAACGCCTTTGTTGTTATTCACAATGGAATCATCACAAACTACAAGGAAGTCAAAACTTTCCTGGAGAACAAGGGCTACGTATTTGAGTCCCAGACTGACACTGAAACTATTGTCAAGTTGGTTCATCACATCTACCACCAGCACAAGGATTACAACTTCCAGGAACTTGTTGAACAGGTAATCCAGCAATTGGAGGGAGCGTTTGCACTGTGCTTTAAATCACGCTATTTTCCCAATGAATGTGTGGCTACACGCAGAGGAAGCCCTTTGCTCGTGGGAATCAAAACAAAACGCCGTCTATCCAGTGACCATGTTCCTATTATGTACACAAACAACAAAGCCACTCGAGGAGTAGTGCCCTCAGTACCACGAGTCAACAGTCATGCTCACTTTGAACCCGAAGAGGAGAGAGATGTAGAGTACTTCTTTGCTTCGGATGCTTCTGCAGTTATAGAACACACCAACAAAGTACTGTACTTTGAAGATGATGATGTAGCCCACATCAAGGATGGCGTTCTCAGCATTCATCGCTTGTCTGGTAGCAGCAATGATCCTCATCAAAGAGAAATCTTTACACTTAAACTAGAACTCCAACAGATAATGAAAGGTAACTATGACTATTTCATGCAAAAAGAAATCTTTGAGCAACCTGAGTCTATTGTGAACACTATGAGGGGCCGGCTCAACTTTGCCGAAGGCACAGTGACTCTTGGAGGTATCAAAGATTACATTCCTGAAATAAAGCGCTGCAGGAGGCTTATGCTGATTGGATGTGGCACAAGCTACCACAGCGCTGTAGCCACTCGTCAATTACTGGAGGAGCTGACAGAGCTCCCAGTCATGGTAGAATTGGCTTCTGACTTTTTGGACAGGAATACCCCGGTATTCCGTGATGATGTCTGCTTCTTCATCTCACAGTCTGGAGAGACTGCTGATACTCTGATGGCTCTTCGTTATTGCAAGAGGCACGGAGCTCTCATTGTCGGAATCACCAACACTGTAGGGAGCTCAATCTGTCGCGAATCACACTGTGGTGTCCACATCAATGCTGGACCTGAAATTGGTGTCGCTTCTACTAAAGCATATACCTCTCAGTTCGTCTCTCTCGTCATGTTTGCCTTAGTCATCAGTGAAGATCGCATCTCTCTGCAAAAGCGACGTGCTGACATTATCGCCGGTTTGCACGAATTGGACACCAAAATTCGTCAAGTTTTAGCACTCGATCCGGAAATAAAAAAGTTAGCACAAGACCTTTTCCGCCAGCGTTCATTGCTCATCATGGGTCGGGGGTACAACTTCGCTACCTGCCTTGAGGGTGCTCTTAAAGTTAAGGAGTTAACCTACATGCACAGTGAGGGAATAATGGCTGGAGAGCTAAAGCATGGGCCCCTGGCATTGATCGACAGCTCTATGCCGGTGATGATGATAGTTATGCGTGACCCTGTGTATAACAAATGCATGAATGCATTACAGCAAGTGACCGCGCGCCAAGGCCGACCAATCGTTGTTTGTGATGAAGGAGATACTGAGACCATGAGTCTTGCATCTCAATGCCTGCAAGTCCCAAAAACTGTAGATTGCTTACAAGGTATCCTCACAGTCATCCCCATGCAGCTGCTCGCATACCACATCGCAGTTTTGCGCGAGTGCAATGTCGACTGCCCGCGCAATCTCGCTAAATCAGTTACAGTGGAGTAACATTGTTTAGTGAGGTACTTAGCACAAAAGTCTCTTGTAAATATAATGTAAGGCAATTCCATTGTCATCATCACAATTAATCATAAGACATCTAGTACTTACATTTTTATACTATTTCAGAATTTGTCTACAATGGTACACAACCAATGTTTAAGTAAGTTAAACCCTGTAATTGGGCTTGACTTACTATGTTGTTGTTGAATGAACTTGATGTAAATGTTCAAAAAAAAAGTATAAGTTCGAAAACTGCTCATCCATAGTTCTGCCGCAGTTAAACCTGCTTTTCAACTTAAAAAACTGCATTCAAATTAGTCCAGCCTTAGAGAAAAAATGGTAACAGGATATACTAACTGTTAACTCGTACCCCAAAGGTCATCATCATCTTGTCTATTATGGAATAGAAATGGGTAAAAAGGATGTTTATATTTAAAAAAAAATGTGGCGTTAGGCACAAGACAAGTATAAGCATTTGCTATCAATATCATAGACAGCAAATTCCCCAACTAGAGACTTGTATGTTGTATATAAACTAAATTAAGTTATACTCGAAAGTAATTTTATATTGAAGTGTTCCATTCTTTAGGATTGTACTATTTAAAGATTCGAATTCTGCTGGTCATAGATTTTTTAAATTGCCTGTACCATTTAAATAACTAAAGGAAGTATTTATGTAAAGGTTTACAAGGCCTTATCTAATTTCGAAATTATTTTTTTTGGTCTATTTAGTTATATTTGAGTACATACGTACATAGGATTGTTACAACAAATTATAATTTATTTGAATATTACGAAGTATTACGCCGGCCGGCAAAGTGGTAATCTTAATCTTATTAATATTAACTTCAATCCAATTACTTTATTCTTAACATTCCGAATGAGAACCAATTCACAGACATTCCATCTTTAGCATGTGTGGGCCAACAACGCGTCTTTTATTCTTTAAAGGTGGATAAATAGTTACTTAACATGCCTAGTTATTCAAGATTGTTTCGTTCGGTTTTCAAGGTCTTACCTTTCGCTTGTATGCAGTAGGGGCAAACTTCGACACTATATCTAGAAAAGTTAAATTTTAAGAACAGGCAGAATAATTTGAGCAATGAATAAGCGACGTATTTCTTTCTTTCTGAAGTACAGATATATGTATTTAATAAAGCCAATAGGCAAGATACAAACCCTTGAAAAATTATACCTATGATAAAGTCATATTTAATAAGTACATTACAGCTGTCTCGCGTTAACATAACAGAAAACACATTAACATAGAACACATTGAAATAGTGTAATTAGTCACGCATTTTCACAATAACGAATTATACCTGTGCGGGATTGGTCGGCTGCACTTATATTTTTTATTACATAATACGTAACTACTGTTAAATCAATTTTAAAGCTTGTATTGCATATAAAATCTGGTACATATGGTATAGTTGTGTTACGAAATTTATGTTATGTTTGCATTCATTTTACATCAATAAATATAAAAAGAAAATTAATTGTACTGTACTCATAGCTACATCAAAATAAGCACTATTGATATATCGGCGGTTAGTTTACCATTTGTGTTAGTAACGCAATGTTTTATTTTGTTGCTTTAAAACTGCCAACAATCGCGAACCCTGATTAAAATAGCTATTAACTGATATCAGATAGTATTTTTACTCATAAAAACAATTTCGTCGGTAAATGTATGCTTATCAAATCTTGAATATCTAGAAGTTATGTGAAGATAATCATGTGATTTCTTGACTGTAATGTCCCTTTACGTCAAACTTATATTTACGCCTTATATTTTTGTAAATAATTAAAGTATAGTATACTTATGTGATAAGTCGTGCTAAATGTAATACTCGTATAATATATTACGTTAATATTAATTATATCATATTACGCATAAAACAGATGCACTCTCCTGAAAAGATTATTTTAACTCGACTGCCCAAAAAGAGGGTATGTATGTATGTTTGTTTGTGTTTTTTTTATTACTTACCTCCTATAGCCTAAACGGCTTGACCGATTTTGACGAGTTAGATGTTGTTGGATTCCTCTAGTGTCATAGGCAAAATTTTGCAGTCGGGTTTTTTTTTTTTTTTAACAATACTACTCGTTTCATTATCTTGTAGATCGCTAGACAAATTGACGTTGATTCTGTTGTACCATTTACTAAACTAAATTTGACAGCTCTCATTTTTTTTTCAACCTTAAAATACTGTATTTTATTTAGATTGTACGGGGGTACAACATATTCGACGCTAATCAATAAACAATTTTAAAATACTATATACATAATTAATATATGTAAGTAGATTCGATATTTTTTATACGTTGTTTTGTAAGATTTTAAACACAATCAATGTTCCATGTTATCGCAAAATATTAAAGTGAATGCTTATGTGATTAAATTATTCAAAATAGTCAAAAGTTCTTTAAAAGGTATTTTCATGTACTTAATGCCAACTAATAAATCTGGCAATTGATAAACGTTTGCTAATAAGGAAATGATAATTATTTAAGTACCTACTGAATTAAACTGATAAAAAACTACACTTAAAACTAGTACTATTTACATCGCACAGGATACAACATATTTTTAGCTTAAATGAAAGATTTTCTTGTAGATATTAGTATATAACTTTTCTGTCTTTATTGTTAAATGAAAACTTTAACCCTTAGAATAACTATATGCTTTAACTCTTTTATGCATTAAAGCTCGATCTAACCTATTCTACAGAAAAAAAAAAATTTAAGCGAGCGATTTTTTAATCCCTTATGATATTTCTCACGAAAATATCATGCGAAATGACTGAATTACGAAAGAAATTCAAACCAAAAGTAGCAGTCTTGAAATAATCATATTACTCGCTAACGCAACGAGTGGTTTGAACCATTCGAATTTGCTTTCTATCAATAGAAAATCTTTAATTTCTCATGATATTTCCTTCGTGCGAAATCACACGAGCGATTAAAAAATCGAGCCCTTGCTCTCATGCGCGACTCGTGACACTTGCCAGCCGCAGCGAGAAGTTGACTGATTATTTTTTGACATAGATAAGCTTATCGAGCGCTTGTGAATAAAAGAGGTAGTTATTAATTCATATTCATTTACACATTTTATATTGAACTTTATTTACAAATTAGTTATTTTAGATCTAAACGAAATTTAAACGTTAAGATATTGTTACATCACATCATACTTTTATTTTTGGTTCAATTTGCCAAGCAAATAACTAGTCAAGTTTTGGATATTTAAATTAGAAATTATAGGTTCGCCTTATACGAAATTCGCAAGGTTAACATTTACCAAGGATCAAGTAGTACCTCCACTGCCACATGCACTAAGCTAAACGTTGCAGACAATGCGTAGTAGCTACTTGCAACTTGTACTTGCTACTTCTACTACGCATCGTCTGCAAGCGCCTTTAGTTATTACAGGCGCAAGTAGCCACGCTCTAGTACTTGTAAAAGTAGGGCAAAATTCTGAAACTGTTGATCCGTGATGAATGACCCTGCATAAAAATTATGTTACATATTATAGAGCTTCTAAATTGTAATATATTTCTTTGTAAAATTAACTATATATTAAAGCGTTATTTCCTTTACAATGAATAAGCATTACGATTACATGTACAGAATCTGACTTAGAAAGTACGTTATAACAAGAGGTTAGGTAATGTGTCAGAGTTGGTTGCTGAAGTGCTAATTTCGTATTGCGTTGTTTAATTTTCATACATTATTACAACTACATTGTGTCTTAAGGCGCGCTCACCGGCCAGAGATATCTCTTTCACACATTTTCAACATTTTTGAGGATTAAAAAAACACTGAGCGAGAAATTATAACATTTTTTTTTATATTTTTTTATATTTGCCATTGCTATAAAATACCAAATTGAAAATAGTTTTATCCCATTTGCTATTTTTTTTATAATGACTAACCAGTTTTATTTTAATTCACACTCAGTGGTTTTTTATCTTTAACAATGTTGAAAATGTGAGAAAGAGATAGCTCTGACCTGTGAGCGCGGCCTTGACAGTTAACGCACATATAAACAATAGATATAGGTAGTAGTTATTATCAAATACTAGCATTTAAATCATACTATTACTTCGAATACGTAAGTATCTACATGTAGTACATAAAAAGAAACACAAACACCACCAGGGGAAAATCTCGCGAACGTGAATCTTGACGATCCGAGATACGGTTTACGGTCGCGCAACTTTTCGCAATCACGTAAACAAAATCGCTGTACGGCCCCAGACCTATTTAAGATCTCTGTTACAAAATTGGATGCTCTGCTCTACAGTGTGACCGATTTATCTGAAAAATTTAATAACGGAGTCACCATTGTATTTACTAAACAAAAGTGAAACAAAACGAGTAACCTTTATAGGAAAATTTTTGAGCCACCTTTTCACATAAGTTGGTCACACTATAAATTAAAATCTGTGAAACAGATTTGTCCTATTTTATGTTACATTTAGTTAGGTTAGTCATTATTCTTGATTTCATAGATTTTTTTTTTTTATATAAACAATTATGTACTTAAATAAACGATTTATGTAATTGTACATTTTCTTTTATTGTGGGGTAATGTGTAATTAAGTGTTAACGATAGAAATCAAATTAGCTATAATATAAGATACCATCCAAGTATCGGCCGTACCCTTGGTGATGAACCAAAATTTGTCACCGACTCACACTTGGCCATAACTTATTATTTGTTGTTTTAGTCGAGAGTGTACTATAATCATACAAAGTTTGAAGCTTGTATGTAGAGGTATTGCCTTTTTTACACTAGAGCAAAAACAAATACACAGGTACGTTTAAAAAAACGTTTGTTGTATGGGGACCCCCTTTCGTTTTAATTTTTTGGCTTATTTATTATTTGTTAGTTAATCCGCCGTAACGTTACATCTGTGAAAATGTCAACTGACTATCTATTACGGTTCAAAAGAAAGGTATGACAGACGGACAGCGTAGGCTTAGTAATAGGGTCCCGTTTACACCCTTTGGGTACGGAACCCTAAAAACGATAACACGCACAAGCGTAAAACTTGACATGATAATTGTACAAGTCGGGCGCGCGCTTTGAGTCTCGGTGCTCAAGTCCGACTCTCACTTGGCCGGTGTTTTTTTGAGCTAGAACTACTAGCTAAATGCAAGGAACCATGAATATTCCTTATGTCTATGCTAAAATAT
This sequence comes from Agriopis marginaria, assembly GCA_932305915.1. NCBI lineage: Eukaryota > Metazoa > Arthropoda > Insecta > Lepidoptera > Geometridae > Agriopis > Agriopis marginaria. The sequence goes on from OW029918.1 coordinate 12,247,969, forward strand.
CTTGTGATATGAAATAGTCATTACGAAGACGCAAAATGGGCCAGTCAATGGCCTAGTTGCGGAAAATGCCCGCTACACAAGTAAGTAGTCATTACGAAGACAGTATATTAATTTGCATAATGTAAGTTTTAAAATACATAATATTCAATTGAGTTGGCTTATAAAGCTACCAAACTAGTATAGCCACCTAAGTGAATTTATTAGATAATAATACCTAAAGGTCAGACGATCGTTCAGCTGAATAATAAAATCGAATAATATGCTAAATACCGCCGAAGATTTCGTCTGTTTGATCGGCGACCAATTTTAAATACCATTCAAATAGAGTTATGGCATATTTTGAGACGCAGTGTAGGTGGCCTGCCACTAGATATACCTCAGATCAAACAAGGGAGATATTATGCCTTAGTAGGTACATTTTTGCACACACAGTCACATGACCCCAAACTAAGCAAAGCTTGTGATATAGCTGCCAGAGACTGTAATACATACATATATAGTTTTAAATACATACTTAAATAGATAATAGAACAAACACTAATGTTTGCACAAGGTGGGAATTGAACCCACACCCCCAAGCGCAGAAGGCAGGTAGGAACTGCTTCATTTTGAATGAAACTCTTATTTTTATTTGTTCAAATGCTTGCTGTGCTTACAGCGAAGCTAACGCGCACAGCAAGTCAACATTATCGAAATAAAGAATCGATTAATTAGATACAAACCAATTATTCTAAGATAATACTACTAATAACTTAGTAACTAATTTAGTAATAAGCTTGCGTTAGACCAACAACTCGCCCGATGCCAAGCGATGATGCGATCTACGATGGAGCACGCTTGCCCAGAAGAAACAGACAACAAAACAGAACAACTAACTTAAAAAATGTATACAAGCATTCATTATAAGCCTAAATTTTGCACAGAAAACATCTACATCTGGATTCTGATCAATCAGATCGTTGAGCAGATTGATGGCGCGAGTCGTAGGAGCATACTCTTGGGTGATTGCGGTGAGACTAAATATTCGGGGATAACATTGTACCTACTCATAATTATTATGAACAACTTTAACTTAGGGGCCAAACCTGAAATCGCGGAGAAATATCAGCTGTTAGGTACATACAAAAAGTTCATTGCTACTAGACGAAATGCAGCACACACAACTCAACAGCAGTTTTTTTGCGATTTCAGGGTTGGTCCCATAGTAAAAGTTGTTCATAATGATTAGTGCAATGATCTCCTCGAATATTTCCACTGTCTCACCTTTCACCAGATCACCTGTATAAGAGCTAGGTACGTTTTGTTACGGGTATGGTACAAAGATTGATAATAAGGTGTGTGAATATTTAAATGCACTTGAAAACTGCAAATACTAGTAAATAGTAAACATGAATTATCAGTAATTTTGTTATCAGCTGTAAGTCCCCGTGGTTCGAGGGATTAATTAACCCTTCCCATTCAAATAAGTGATATCAAGTCAATTAGGTATTCTTCCACAAAAATTTAAAACCTTAATCTATTTTGATAATAGCTGGTAAGATCAAAGCAGTTCCTCGTAGTCGCGGCAATCTGGACGTCTACGATAACGTCCATACTTTACGGGCCATTTTGATGAGATAAGATAACGATAACAAATTTAATTAGCGGACACATTTTAATTGCAACAAATATAACGAAAAATACGTTTATCTAAATAAGCCGAATCGGAAATTAGAAATAGATTTCATTCTGATAATCTGGTCACGGTATGGTAGGTGTTATAAGGAATGCAGCCCGTACCAACGCTACGTACCTACGTAAGTCGTAGTCGTAACTAATCTCATGGTAGAGGATGTTTTGTTTACGCCTCTGATCAGAAAAACAAGGGAGATATGGTAAGCGCCGTGGCGGGTGCGAACGCTTCAGGCCTAAATCTGGTTTGTAGCGTTTAATCGAACTCGCACCCTTTATGACGACCTTGCCGCGCTTTTTGTTATAATATGGTCTATTACCTTGTGTCGCAAGTTTCTTAGAGCGCGTGAAAAATGAGTGTGCTTAGGTATACAGTTTTCCGCATTTGCATGCGGTAGGTATAGTGAAAAAAGTACCTAGGTGAAACACGGAGACATTTGAATATGAACGATAATTGTACTAAGGCATATCTCCCTTGTTTTTCTGATCTAAGGTTTACGCAGTGACGGAGAAAATATATAGAGTCGTGGGGGTGTTGTTGCGCAGGCGCGGCCAGCTCGCATGCCTCTCTCTGTTTCACAACGCAACACGACCTACTTGACAGCCGGCGGCACACATAGCTACGCCACCCCCGCCAGCGGCAGCGACGTTAATGCAGCCGAGTCGGGTCACCCGAGCGCTGCTCTCGGCAACCGTATCAACTGGAGCTTAGGCGGCAAATCACCCCCAAAAAATCTCACCAATGGCTGAGTACTTAGCCTCTTTTTAAATTTGAAGGGGTATTTCAGCCAGTGGGTGAGATTTTGTTGGTGAGTTGACTACTCCAGGCGCTTTACGGCTAGCTTTTAACCCGGGGTCGAAACAGCGCAGTGCGGAAAATCACGCGAATTTGCGATAGCGCAACTTTTCGCAATCACCTAAATTAAATCGTGTAAAACAGGTAGCAGTAAGGCCCCAATTTGGTAGGGGTCAATTCCCAAATTATTATTATTTTATATGCCCACGACACCGCTTTGTATTCAGCGGTATTTAGGTATGTAATAATTATGTATATAATTATAAATTAGTGCTCTTGGTAACGAGCTTGAAATAGTTGTAAAATTTCGAAGGTGCAAATGCATCTAAAGCTAAAACAAGCATTGGTTTTTTTCACATATATTATCTAGATTTGTTGAGTGCTTTTTACATAACAGCTCAACCGGCACTAACTGTATATTGACTAGTTAATAGTTTAGTTAGATAAGTTGTCTGTGTGGTTGTAGGGTTAGGTACAAGATGGAAATTTAAAAGTCCGGAGAAAAAGCCTGATTTCCATTGAAAAATCCTGAGATTTTGTCGCAATTTGCGAATTTTCTCGTAAACGTAATTTACAACATTATGACAGTAGGGTATGTGTTTGAGATGTGCTTTTGTACACGATATCACCCGCCGGCCATGCGATGTCAATTAGTTTTTTTATACTTTGTAATAAAAAAAAAGATTTACAAAATCCGACCGCAATCCTGAAAAAAGTCTAAAAATCCTGAGATAATATATGGTAACCCTCTATGTAGGCCTAATTTTCGACCAATGCAATGGTTAGAGCGATAGATAGCACTGACAGTTCACACCATTGTAGTAGGTGTTATTTTCTTCTGTGATATGGTAAAGGACTACCCCCAAGGCTACCCTCTGCGGTCTGAAGAACGGTTCTATACGTTAGATAGGCGCCGTTCCAAGCCGGCTGCAAAAAGGCGGTCTTAACTACCCACCAAGTAGGTACCTATATTATCTCTTGAGAAACAACTATACAATTCTTCGATATGATAGACAATTTGATTTGTCCTTGTGCAACTGGAGCTTTCAAAATTGTTCTGGTTACGACATTTTGTTGACTCGCTTTAATTTATGCTTAGTGATTACCTAACTGACAAGGTATTCAACTTTAAGTTCAAGAACACAGGTTTCGCGATGCTCAGGTTAGGTACCTGAGCGTCGCGAAACCTGTGTTCTACTGGGTTACATATTTTGTAGGATACCTAGCCGAGGATATTGTAGACCGAAAAAAAAACGTTTTTTGTGTATTCCGCAAAAATAAAACATGTAGTACTAGCTGCGCCCCGCGGTTTCACCAGCGTAGTGATGAAAAATGGTGATGATGATGATGAAAAGCCTATGTTACTCTCCAGCCCTTGACCCATGCAAATCGATCCGTTGCTCTGTTGCCGCATGAAAGAGGAACAAACAAACCAACAAACTTTTAGCATATACATAAATATAATATTAGTACCTACTAGCGACCCGCCCGCCCGGCTTCGCACGGGTGTAATTTACGTGCGAAGCCGGGGCGGGTCGCTAGTTATATATATAAACCTTCCTTGAAAATGTATTTAACTGATGGTGAAAACCGCATCAAAATCCGTTGCGTGGTTTAGGAGGAGTTAGCGGCCATATAGACAGACAGACGCGGAAAGCGACTTCAATTTATACTATGTAGAGAAGAGAAGTAAGTATGATATGACCATACACGTTTGCAATGTCATTCTAAAAAGAAAGCCCATTCGTTTATTTTTAGGGTTCCGTACCCAAATGGTGTAAATGGAACCCTATTACTAAGCTACGCTGTCTGTATGTCCGTCCGTCCTACCTTGCTGTGTCTTTCGAACCGTAATAGATAGCCAGTTGAAATTTTTACAGAATATTTTGTAATATTACGGATAATAAAGTAAAAAAGTAAAAATTAAAAGGGGACCAAACAAAATGACACATGGCCAGACGTAATGATGGTAGGTGGTGTACAGCAGTAACTGCGTGGTGGCCGAGACTAGGTTGGCGGAGCCTAGGCCGACCGAGGATGAGGTGGACTGACGACATCAGAAATACTGTCGGGAACGAGTGGATGCGAATAGCGAGAGACCGGGGAGAGTGGCATAAACAAAGGGAGGCCTATACCCAGCAGTGGGTCACTCAAGGCTGATGATGAAACAAAATGATTACCTAGTACACACTCTAAAGTAAAACACCAAATAATGGCCAAGAGCTAGTCGGTGACAAATTTTTATTAAACGTCTGATGTGGCCGGTACTTGGATGGGCGACCGCCTGGGCGTTGATGGAATTTTGTCTTTTTGCACTATTATTTTGTACTTTAGTAGCTAACAAATTATGTGGTGGTGCGGAACCCTCAGTGTGCGAGCCCGACTCGCACTTGGCCTGTTTTTAGCATAGTTTGTTCCATACTTCCGTTATCAATGCAGTTTTATTATTTTATGTTGTCCATAAACTTAATTAGAATCAGGTACAATGTTATTTAGTATATTAGCTATCTATTGACATCAAAAAGATCGCTATCATTGATAAGATATTTTGCTTGATAAATGATAACAAAGTTATGATAAACATTTGAAGTGTGATGAAGGAAGTTTAGCACATTACGTGTCGGTATTATAGGTTGTTATAAGTTGTAATATCACATAATAAATAACAGTAATGAATGAGTGTGTGTTTGGCGCCTGGTGGCCAGTGAGTACAAATGAAGGCCGAGCGAGGGGGGCTCGACCCTTGTCTTCGGTCACAGGCGGTCACTGCCCTATCCACCTAAACTTCTTACTGGTGCGGTGGCGCAGCGCAGGTAGAGCTAAATTTTGTTATCAATAAAATAAAATGTAGAGAAGTCGGTACTCACTGGGAATGCAAGAGGCAGCGCAATACCCAACCAATCCCTTCTTTTCTTTACTTTATTTTCCTGTAGTCCAAACTCCAAAGCCAATAAATAGCCTGTCAAAAATATAAATAAAAAAAATTGTGCGTGGAGTCCCTCCGCGCGGAAGAAGTTATACTTCAACAAGGAACCCTAAAATTATAACTAGGGCAAAAATATCAACAATTTAAAAACATGCTTTTCTCCAGAGTCGAACCTAGCTCCTTAGGGTTCTCAATCCATTAGCGACACCATTACACTACCGGCTCTGCTAGTCGCAGCGCGAAAAAAGGATTCGCATTTCGCAACCATACGAGAGAGAAAAATTCCCCCTCCATGGTAGCGTTAAACGTTGTTAAACCTTGTTTGCAAGTCGCATAGGAAGTATAACTTCAAAAACAGACAAAACAAAACATAAATTCGAAGCTTTCTTGCGTTGCGCCTGTCACTCCGTATCTCCATTCTCCACTTACTTTATTGTACCTACAATAAAGTAAGTGGAGTAGTAAGTATATTATTAGACACATCTATGTACCCTGCGCAAACTTATTTACAGCATTGGTATATAAAAATCTGACAAAGATTGCTTGATTAGTCACGTTTAGCCGCTAAGTTAAGCCTATTCAGGTATAGCGGTCTAAATAGTTTTTTCTGCCGCATTTGCATCCGCATTTATTGTCCACGATTTACATAAGGCTCCCAGAGTTCCCTGATGTCCGTGATTTTATTTATTTACTTCACATTGTTATTTACATCAATTACAATAATTACATCTTATATATATTGTCATATTAAGTATCAAAACTGTGACAGCATGCGTATTATTTATTTATATGCATATAATTAAAGTATTTTCACAACACCTGCTCCGCAATGTCCAATTACATATCCAATACATATCATGCAACCTCAACGTAAAGTAAAACTCCTAGGGAATAAAGTGATTTTAATTTGGAACATCAAATTCGTGTGGAAACTCGTGAAAAACTCTAAGTAAAAAATACCCATAGTATAATAAGGAATTGTAAAAAGGGTTTTTCGACAATAAAACTGGCCACCATAAGCAGAACCCAAAAAAAAAGTGCATTTACAAATAATGTGAAACAAAAGACGGTATTTGGTGCTGGTATGGGTGCTGGCAAAGAGAATCTACGTACTACGTAAGAGGTGCTGGTACGTAGTACATAGTATATTTCTCTATGGTAGTACATAATTATTTTAGGTCAATGGCTTGGTGAAACCTGGCTTTTTATTGTCTCGCAGAAGGTGTGAAAAGTAGAGTATGCTCCTCTGGAATAAAGACTGTCTTCGTCTTGATCAACCCCTCGCTTCACTCAGGACTCCTTATAACTCTAGAGTCCCTCGTGACGCTCAGGTTCAATATGCCGCCCGCGACGTAAGACACTGCTTATCCCTTAGTGCATAATCTACTATTAAATTAATAGGTCTCAGCAGTTGAAGATTGTAAAGATTTACATCCCATATCGATGGCAGTACTCATAATAGATGCCTATCAATTACACCCAGTCTGAAAGACATTCCTACTATTATAATAATAACTCGATGCAAGCCTTGCAGCCTATTGATAAGCCCTTAATAACTACAGTCAAGAGTTGCAAAACTATTGCTCAAGTAGGTAGGTACCTAGTTCTTAGACCTATCTAACCTATTCGCAAATATCAAGTTGCATAGCACAGCATTGCGTCATGAAATGGTGAATGTCAATTGACTCTATGTTATTGACGCATCGCACTGAATAATGAAGGTGAAGATAGAAGAAAGGTTCTTGTTGTATTTTAGTAGGTACCTACTACCAACCACGCGAGTAATTTGCTTATCTATTTATAGAAGGAAAACATAATCCCACAGACTAGATATAGCTACACATAAGCCTAAAGCCGGAAGATCAAGATAACTCTGGAAAAAAGTACCTACTTTATACCATTGACGTAGGTAGGTATTAAATTTGACATTTATAGCATCCCCCGTCGAATTCTTTCCATTCAATGGTTGCCTGGGAGAGATCGCTTTTAGCGATAAAGCCGCCACTTGTGGCACTGTGTTTTCTATGCCGAGCGCTATCCCAGATAACTATACTACCTATAGGTACTAGTCGGAGATTATTTTACCCTTAGTAGGTTACCGATGTACACGGTACTATAATATATTATCTTATCTAGTTGCCTACCTACGAAAGTACAGATTTATCTCATAGATAGGAAAAAGCGCACTGAAAGCTATAAAACGTTACTAAAGCTTATCATCATCATTTCAGCCATAGGACGTCCACTGCTGGACATAGGCCTCCCCCATCGATCTCCAAAAGGGCCGGTTGGAAGCGGCCGGCATCCAGCGTTTCCCTGCGGTCTCTTTTAGGTCGTCTGTCCATCTTGTGGGTGGACGTCCTACGCTGCGCTTACCAGTCCGTGGTCTCCATTCCAGAACCTTTCGGCCCCATCGGCCATCTGTTCTGCGTGATATGTGCCCTGCCCACTGCCACTTCAACTTGCTAATCCGGTGGGCTATGTCGGTGACTTTCGTTCGTCTACGGATCTCCTCATTTCGGATTCGATCTCGTAGAGAAACCCCGAGCATAGCCCTCTCCATAGCTCGTTGTGCTACTTTGAGCTTGCTTATGAGGCCCATAGTGAGATACCACGTTTCAGTGCCGTATGTCATCACTGGTAACACACACTGGTCGAAGACTTTCGTCTTAAGGCACTGAGGTATTTTAGATGAGAAGAAAGCTTATATAGGCAGGCAACTATTTTTAGTTTGTTTTGAATTGATTATGATAGAGTAAGCTTTTGCCTTATTATGTTGGTAAACTATTATTATATAACATTATTTTGTACTGCAAGTCTGTATCCTAGCTAGATGTATTTGTCGTATCTTAGATGTATGGTTGCCTGGAAGAGATCGCTTTAGGCGATAAGGCTGCCTGCCTAGATAATAGTTTCATTGTAATGTATTTGTTTTATAAAGAGTTATCTTATGGCTAAAGCATTAGAAAGCTCACCAATAATTAAGCAGGCACATCTCATACTTAGTGTGTACGTACCCTAGAAACGAACCCGGAAGCCTAGGTAACAAACGCATAAACTAGCAACTATTTGGTTGCTTATTTCATATTATTAGATAGGTAGGAATAAACCTTCCTACGCTTAGAGTCTTCTCAAGATCAAGTTCAGCAGCTCACTTACCAGCAAGGACCAAATGTAAAATAAGTACCGCAAATGTGTACGTATAGCAAAGATAATTTTCATCCCATCTATTCGAAAAGGACGACTAGGGTGCACCCAAACGTGGTGTTTTCTATAAGAAACTTTTAGCGGGCAGTAATGAGTTTTCATGCATCTTCATAAGTACGCCGCTATTATCTTTGCCGCGCACTTTTTGAATTTGGAACATCTTACTGTTCACCCCAAAGAAATCGAACGCAAATATTGTTTGAATAAAGACTGGCTGGTACGACGGCCCATAATCGCGCCGCCAGCTGAATAAAAAAAAAAGAAATCAAATTAAAAACGCGCGAACTACAGCCCGCGTTTTCGTAAATATTCACGGATTGTTAGAGATTCATGGTTTTGTGTATTTTGTTTTGTGTAAATTTTCATAAAATGTCTCAAATGTAAATATAAGTTTTTTTATTAGTAGATACTATTTAATTTCAATTTAGTTGTTACTCTATGTTTTATTAAATAATAATATTACAATAAAATATGAGGTGCCTTTTATTTTCTCATAGTGGGTGATGAAAAGTAGAGTGTATCACCCCGGCGCAAAATATTTTTTTGGCTCGGGAGACGTACTTTGAATCCCTCGCTACATTCAGGATTCAAAAAAGCGCCCTCGGCGTAAAAATATTATTTTGCTCCCTTATGTTACAAATTACAATCTACAAAAAAATGTCATTGTCAGTTTGTTATAAAGTAAAAGGAGACACTCTCATGTGGCGAAAATTCCATCCAGAATTCCAGACGCACTAAGCGTTTCCTATCTACTTTTTTGTACTGAACAGCAGCTGCAGAGGTGTGAAATGGAACTCCTTATACCGCTTCTGTTTCCAGACAGGTAGGTACAATAGTTGTTTCCTAAGCAAGCGTGCTACATCTTCGACCACATCATCGCTTTACATAAGGTGAGATTCGTCAAAACATGCGGCAGGCCGTTGTAAAAAAAAGAGTAAAATCAGGAACGAGTGCATTCGTGGTGTCAGTGGCCCCAGGCGACCACATTGAGGCGAAATTCCTCGGCACCCAACGCACTCTGAATACAAAGTGTTAGACAATTTTAATGAACCAAATCAGCACTCTTACCTACTCCTACTGTCTTTCTACTGTCCTTCCATTCCTTGGGCAAACAGCTAAATAATTAAATAAAATGGGCTATGGATAAATATTTTAAAATCTTAGCTATTTTGTTCTGAATTAGTCGTGTAAAAAAACAGTGCAGCAATATAACTTCGTTTCTGGCAAGCAATAAACTAAAATGTGATCACAGGTCCCAAATTTCCTGAAAAAAAAATCAAAACTTAAAAATTCGGCCGGGAATACAAATTTTTGTTCCCCCTGCCCGATTATCCATTGATTACTAAAGTCTAGATACCAAGTAGGTAGGTAAGGTATGCCTTATATACGGTGCTATAGCACCGTGTTCGCCTTGGGTTGCCTTCCTACCGGAGCGCGCCGCAGTGAAGGGGATCCGAGCCTTTGTTCCAATCCAACAGAAGTGTTGCGAAACTGGTCTTTGACCTTAAATACTTTACCAGTTATTTGAGATGAGAGGCATAAGGAAAAACTGTGTTACGATTATAAAAAGAAAAAAAGTTCTTCCTGTCGAGAATCCTTACACACATAATTACCTAACTTTACGTAGGAAGACATTTTCAAGAATGGTATACCTAATATTGGTTAAACTCAGTCCAAGCATTTATTTGCTCTGATAGCAGCATATTTTTTGAAGTTATACTTCTTATGCGACTTAAAACAGTTTAACGCTACCATGCAGGGGGAATTTTTCTCTCTCGTATGGTTGCGAAATGCGTAGGTGTAACCGTTGGTGTATAACCGTGCTAGATGAATAAGTAATAAATAAATGCGTATCCTTTTTTCGCCCTGTGACTAGCAGATCCGGTAGTGTAATGGTGTCGCTAATGGATTGAGAAGCCTAAGGAGCTAGGTTCGAATCTAGAGAAAAGCATGTTTTTAAATTGTTGATATTTTTGCCCTAGTTATAATTTTAGGGTTCCTTGTTGAAGTATAACTTCTTCCGCGCGGACGGACTCAACGCACTATTTTTATTTTATTGTCCTACTGCTGGGCAAAGGTCTCCCCCATTTCCTTCCATAAATCTCGGTCCTCCGCGACCTCTTGCCAACCTCTCCGGAATCAGTCAAGATCGTCACGCCAGCGTTTCTTGGGCCTTCCTTGACTACGTCGTCCATCGGGCATCCACTGCGTGACGATCCTGGGTCAGCGGTCGGGATGGGACAGCTGCAATAACATTGTAAAAAGTTGAATGTAAACCACTAATTCTGACTACTTCTTTCACTGCGTTATTGGAGGTAAGGCTGTAGCAGCTACGATATACCTATTCAGGGGCGGATCCAGGATTTCATTTTGGGGGGCCATTCTGACAAGGTTCGAAGGAATCAAATCGAAAAATTGAGTCGAATGTATGGAATTGCTAGGTGTTTTGGGGGGGGGGGGGGCATGGCCCGCTATGGATCCGCCAATTATTCAATAATTCCAATTATTCTGCTTTTCACAATGTTAGTGCAGATGTAAAAGCAAACAAATTATTGGATCGAGTGCTTTTCCGTTTTAACAATTATGTACATATTAATATGTAGGATACCTAGATCCTACCAAATACCTAAGTAGCCATAGGTATACTGTCACGGTACTGTAGGACACAATACAGGGTTACGTGGAAAACGTATCTGATATGTCTATAGTAGGTAGTTAAGTAGGTAGGTACGTACCTAGAGATATATTTTATTAGTATAATTTATTGGTGCCAACATTACTTTTGATGTAATTTTTATGTAAACGACGAGCGCTGCTAGTAATGGAGATGACCCAAACCAACCGGTTCTCGCCTCACTGACGAGATTGAAAGTTCACTTCTTGACATTTATCTCAATAAACAAGTACCGATTGTTTAAAAGTTATGCAGTTACCAGTTAGTTACCGGATTTATGCTCTAAGTAAACTTTAGTCAGTCATTCAAAATCATGTACCTATAGGTACGTACCTAGGTAGGTACGTGATAGGGAACAGATAGGCAGTAGGCACAGAAGAATATAAAAAGTTGGTCAACACGAGTGTCTAGAATATATTAAACACTAGCTGACCCGACAGACTTTGTCCTGTCTTAGAAATGAAAAACGCGCGAAGTCAAAATCGGTGATAAGTTTTCTGAATTTTTCCAATTTTCTTAATTTTTCTTTCCATAAGAATCTTCTACAAAATATAGTAACCCCCATTAATTTGCATCACGTGATTTGCGGACCCTTTTTGGCATTTATTTGTTTAATAAGATTTATTAATTTATAGATTTATTAAGTACCTACTTAATGTACACAACAAAATGCGCTACAAAGCTACCTCCAGCTTAAGATGAGCCGTACGTTCAAAGGTTCCTGTACATTCCGGAGGTCAAGTTATTTGGACATTATTCTGACGGTTGTGATGTCTGTAATTTTTGAAATACGAAATCGATGACCTTGAAAATTTTACGGGACGTTTTATGATATTTCCTTTCTAACAAAAAAAGAATTAATTAAATTGGACTACGCGGTAATGAATTACAACTAATTACACATTTTGACTTTCATCCCCTCTCCCAAGGGAACCATGCAAAATTTCGGGATAAAAAGTATTCTATAACCTACCTCGTAGTATGAACTCAAATTACGCTAAGATTCATTTGAATCCATTGAGTAGTTTCGGCGTGATGCACGGCCCAGATACAGACAGACGGACTCAAAAATGAAAAAAAAAATACAGTTTTGACTTCAGTATCGATTATAGATAGCAGTTAAAAAAAATATCAAAATAATTAAATCTTTAATGTACAGAATTGGACCAGCTGTTACAGTTTTATTATAAGTATAGATAGATATAGAAATATAGATTTTCTAGATCATTTCAGAAATTTCTAGATCTTTCTCGAACATTCCAAATCGATTACAATAGTTTGTACTCCTTTTAGAATTATGTCGATCATTCCAAAATTTCTAGAACTTTCAGGAACATTATAGATATAGTAGGGATTTCTTTTCTAAAGGTGTCTTCAGATAGGCTATCTAAGTACCTACTCAACGTACACTACAAAGTGCGCTGCAAATCAATCGCCAGCTTAAGATGAGCCGTATGTTCAAAGATTCCCGTACATTCCGGAGGTCAAGTTGTTTGGACCTAATACTGAGGGTTGTGATGTCTGTAATTTCTGAACTACGAAGTCGATGACCTTGAAATTTTTACGGGACGTTATTTAATATACTCCCTTTCTAACAAGAAAAGAAATAATGAAATCGGACTACGCGGTAATGAATTACAACTAAGTACCGTCAAACCGTCCAATTTTGCCCGCATTTTTTCAACTATGTAGATTTTCTTAAATTAATTGTACGGCACGGTATACTTCTTAATTTCTATGGATGGCCTAGTCGATCATGGAATTGTGTTACAATTTTAAATTCAGTCCTATTTACATACGATTTCGATGAATTTGAAATTTTGATGACTGGCAAATTTACCTTCATTTTCGTCCATGTTTGCCCGCATCTATTATTTGCGGAACTATAGCTCCTATGGCATTCTTGTCAAAGAACTAAAAGAAGTTTAAGGGTAAAGTTGACGTTCTATCATGGTACTAATCGCTTATGCATAATAAATCCATCGTAAAATACTTGGGCAAATTTAGCCTCCAATACCCATTTCTTTTCATACAAGCAATTTTAGTTGCTAGGGTTGCCAAAATCAGGCGATAACACAGAAGTAAAAGAAAAAAATTATTATTATCGAAAATCTTTTATTTAAAGATACATGTAAGTACCCATCCATAACCACAACCTTTTCTACCAGCTCAGTTTAATTAAATCAGTCTAAAACATATGGCACAATTTTTTTTCAGGGTAGGTTCATCATCATATTACTGAAATCAAAACAAAACAAATAAATTTCTCTTTTAGTAGCATAAAACAAAAAAAAAAATATCTTTCAGTAGCTTAAAAATTACTCTCATTTAGCTAGAATACAAAACTAGCTATGTTTATTTAAATCTTTTATCTTCCATAGCATAATAATCAGTCATAACTCAACATAACAAAACAGAATTCTTCTTAAAAAATGTTTATTAATGTTACTCTAATAGTAATTGCTCTACAACTCAGTAACAAAATAATATAATTAAACAGTCATAAAAACATTTTATCAAAAATAAAGAGGTAGATAACGTTTCTAAGCTAATTACCTAACTCTAGGTTTTCTGGAATAATGGCACTTACTAGCTTAATAAGCCGAACAGTTCTTTTACTAAATTACAAAAAAATATATACTTATCTATTTCTAATTAACAATATTAATACTTTTTTATAGGAACTCTATAAGTAATATCAGGTATTCTGTGTCACAATAAGTATGAGACAAAGCCATTTCTTCGATTTCTGCTAAAATAAATTGTTCCAATAAAGACAACAATATAGTGGCCGCAAGCTGCAGACATATCATTTAGAAAACTTTATAGTTAGAAAAATCAAAATTGAAGGTCAGTTTGCCTCTGCGACCTGAATTTGGTGAAGGTAGGACAGCCGCAATGTCTTCGACTAACACAAATGAAATATCATCTACCTGCGGCCAAACGAAATTATTATTTGTTTTTCTCAAAAAACGGACTTTAAAACTTTTGCCTGCAGCATCGTACTTTTCAACAATCAAGCCAGAGTAATATTTATCAGACTTTTTTGTAGTAAATCTTACTAATACATAACTTCCGACATTCACAGTGTTATCATAAGTGGTTTCATTACCATTATTTTCTTTGTCAGAGTCTTCTTCGTTACTTACATCTGTTTCGTCCTTTTTAGATAAAATACGATATTTATATTCATTCCAAGACTCGTCAGTATCTGAATCACAATAAATGTCTTTGTTTTGATTAGATTGAACGATTTGTGTAATTTTTTTCTTACTTGGTTTGAATATTGTTGAAAAGGTAGCAAATGACAACCTCTCCTCCTCACTCAAGTATTTATCTTCCAAAATTGTTATTTTTTTACTTTGGCTTGGTTTGACACTTTTATTAGATGTAGGAGATGTCATAATTTTGGATATTTTATGATCAGTTAGTTGATAACTTTCAAGTGATTGTTGTACTGTCTGTTGATCATTAGAAGGCAATGCATTTTTAGGCATACGCATAATCGTACCAGCAGATGATTCAGTTGCGAAGTTTTGCAATGTCCCAGTTGCTTGATGGTGTCGGGAATTTGTTAGTGTTGCATTTATTTTTTGTATAGATAAAACAGCCAGTGATTTTATTGTAGAGTTAAGAGATGTCCCAGTTTCTTGACAGTGTGTTGATACAGTGACTTTGGGTGATTTGGTTTCTGTAACTTGTCTAGGTTTTGTTTGAGGTATCTGTATATTTGGGAGTTCATCGGTATCTGTATCAGTATCGCTATCAATAAACGTGAAAGGTCTGAAAAATATTTGAGGGTTATTGTCTGTGAGTCCTTTCGATGTGGAAGGCTTACCTCTATTTTCAATTTTTCTTTTTAAAATATCTTTGTTTGTACTCCTTAAATTCTTTTTCATAGGGTGTTCCATTGTTACTGTAGCGTCACTGTCGAAGTCAAAAGATGCATCGATCTCATTTTGTAACTGCATTGTTTGTCCAATGCTATTGTCATCTTGCACCCAAGAATTGATCATATCGTAATCTATTGCATTTGTGTCGATATACATGCCGGTTTTTTCATCAAGATACCCTTGCTTAGTCCTATCACTTTCGATTTCATGGGACAGTGGTTTACAGTTTACTTCGTTACTATGTTCATCATATATTATATTTGCACGGAGGTCAACATGAAATCCAGTTAGGTCGTCTTCATTATTATTGATATCATCGTCTTGATTAACCTGCAAATGATTTTGAAGTAATGTTTGTTTATTCTTGGTGTTCCCTTTGTTGACCCTTTTTGTAGTGCATTGGTTTTGATTAGGTAAATTTATGTCGGCAACTGTAACTGACTTTCCAGGTTCACATTGAATTTTTTTACTTCTTCTTACTTCCATCGGTTTTTCAGTTCTTGTTTCTTTAAGGTAATTCAAAAACGCTTCTTCAATACCATAAGATAGTATTTCATCTTGATCATCGGGAATTCGTTTTAAAACTTCACGGGGATTAAAAGGATAAATCCCAGTAGCTTTAAAGCCACTCTTTATGTTATTCGCCTGTTTCAGATTGATTGCATCAGTTAGTTCAGTCAAAAGTTTAGGGAAATGTTTTTTATTAAGTGATGTTTGTGTTGGATTTTGCGTCTTGTATCTGTATAAGATTTTTCTCCAAGCCTTTTTTAATGGTGCAAAAAACGCGACATCGAGCGGCTGTGTGAGGTGAGTTGATCTTGGTGGAATAAACACAAATTTAATGTCGTTTATTTCGCACAACTCTACTATTTTTATACTGAGGTGGCTTGATAAATTATCGCATATGACTGCTTTCATTCCTGAAGTACCTTGTGCCCATGGAAGAATGATCGTTTCAAAATATTCTTCGAAAACCGAGCGGTCAAACCAGCCCGACTTCGTCCGGTTATATCTAGTATCAGGAGGTCCCCCAGCTACCCATTCCGTGTACATATTTTCTGCTTTATATACAACATATATTGGTAGACATTTACCGCTAGCTGTTGCCGTGAACATCAGTGATATATTTCCTTTTGTAGAATTGACAACTCTTTCGGGGTATCGGACGCCTCTGCGAAATATGCTTTTCGTTGCTCCAGGATCATCGGAAAGGTTCGTCTCGTCTAGGTTTACGATATTTTCGGGAGGTATGTTTTTCAACGTATCACCTAGTTGGTTGAAATATTCGGCCATTTCTTCTGATCCTTTTGCAGCACGAGCCCTTGATATATTTTGGGTAACTCTAACAGACAATTCATCAGCATGACGCCTTAAAAAATTTTGGATCCAATCCTTGCCTGGGAGCTTACCTTTAAAAATTTCTTCTCTACAATTTTTGGCTAAATAATCGTGCACGATTAATTGTAGATCAATTTTTGTTAATGGAGAGCCAAAGTCAGCGGCAGCTACTAGAGCTTTGACGATTTTTTTTTCTTCAATTTCTGTTAAACTAGTAGGTCGCCCCACTGGTTTCATGTGGCACTGGTTTACCTTGTTAACAATAGTCCGCCGCGGGATGCCAAACTGACGTTCGGCATCTCTTGATGTTATTTGTTTTGAAGCAACTACGTCGCACGCAATTTGCAGCATTTCATCGGAATAATTCCGGTAAACTTGTGCACCTAGTCTTCTTCTAGATTTTCGTTTTCGAATTCGTGGCTTAGAAAGTGTTTTTTTCTGTAAATAAATTAAATACGTAAATAAAGTAAACAAATAAAATACTTGAGATTGAAAAAATATAATACGCAAAACTCATTATAACTCGTTTATCCCAATAAAACAAACAAAAATTTAAAAAGCAATCCAAAATCAATATATGGAAATTGATTTTAAAATGTAATATATGTTAGGCTACAGCAATTCACATAGGAACTCACAAACGTAGACAACGTGCCATCGAAATAACGTAAAACATATTAAGTCATTATTGTAGGCACTCATATTATGAACAATTTTTACTATTGGACTAGCTCTGATATTGTAGTATAAAATCAGTTGTTCCTTCAGATCAAATAAAAATTGCCAAATAGACTACGGCGAACACAAAAAGTCAAGCCACTTTTTGAAACATGTGTGCGTAGTAGTTTCTTTTTAAAATTGATGTTTTCAGTATGAAGTTGTGACACGTTCTGACAGGAAATTCGAGTAGTTTTGAATGCGTAAGTGTGCGTGAGTGCGTATATGTTTTTTTAATTCACGCAGTTTTGGAAGTCATCTTTACTTCACTTTGGCAGTACGCCGTAATCCATCTGTATTTTTTATTTGATCTGAGGCTGTTCCATATTAAAAGTTCATTGCCCACTCCACAAAATGTATGGAACAGCAGATTTTTATCTATGATTTTAGAGTTGGTCCCATAGTAAAAGTTGTTTATAATAACGAGTACAATTACCCTTTAAGAGATTATGCGTTATTCCGATAGCACATTGTATGCTTACTTACATATTCAAATACACAAGAAAAACATAGTCTCTTCTTCTTAGGCAGTTGGGTAATAAGAAAGTGACAACCCTAATACACTTTTTTGGACGGGCAATATTGACAGCCGGGAGGCGCAACATATGCGGCTTATTTTGCCCATCGTCATTATTCTCAATTTAAGCTACTTACAGCACAGAATGCATAAGAAAAAGATTCTAGGAACCATTTTGTAGGCCATGTAACAAGAAAAACTCACCTTTGTATTCGCCATTGAGCAGAATAACAAGAAACACTGAGGCTAAATTGACCCGCAACAAAACACACCTCACTTCGACAGGTTGTGACAAGCAACTGAGTAAAGTCATAGACAAAAATAATTTCCAGTGTTGCCAGAAATATAATCTACTATCCCTTTAAAAAAAGCAATTCAACCTAAGTTAAATGGTAATGTCAAATGTTCCGATTTAGCTTAAAACCGGCTTAGCGGGCAAAATATACAGCATTGGCAAAATTGGACGGTTTGACGGTACACATTTTGACTTTCATCACCTCTCCCAAGCGAACCATGGAAAATTTCGGGATAAAAAGTATCCTATAACCTACCTCGTAGTATGAACTAAAATTATGCTAAGTTTCATATGAATCCATTGAGTAGTTTCGGCGTGATGCGCAGCCCAGATACAGACAGAAAGACAGACAGACAGACAGACAAAAATGAAAAAAAATACAGTTTTGACTTCAGTATTGATTATAGAGAACCGTCCAATATTTTTTTTCAAAATATCTTCTATGTACAGAATTGGACCTGTTACAGTTTTATTATAAGTATAGATGAGGGCATAAGAGAGCGTCATATCGTTTGCCGTCACGGCATACGAGTCGGATTTACAGGCAAGGCGCGCCAATCACAGACTTAATATTAACCTCCAATAGGTGTTTAGGTAGCTAGGTTAGGCACTACAACTTTTAGTAGGATTGCAATATAGGTAGCTTTTGTTACAAGTAAGGTACCTACCTGTTTACCTACCCCTAAATCTGCGTGGAACTCGATATGAACTACTTACTTAAAAGTACGAAAACCATTATATTATGTTATACGAAGACTTCAGATTTTATTGGTACTCTAAAGCAATCCTAATCTTCACTAATATGTACCTATTATAAAAGAGAATGTAACTTTGTCTATGTCTCTGTTTGTTTTTTTTTTTTTTTTTTTTTTTTAATTGTTTATTTATTCTCCACGGACTCCTGGGTCCGTGCCCTTTGTCAACTTTTAACATATATTTTTAAACTATATTTGATATAACATATAACTAATGACTATACAAAAGGAATATACAAATTATAAAATCTTATGACTATGTTGCGTGTATACACCGAGCAGTCCAGCTCCCGCAAGCAGCACCCGTTCACGAGTTGACGCGTGTGCCAGCCATCGCTCTCCTCGCCATGTTTGAGGGAAGAGGGCGACCCGCCACACGACGCCGCCGCAAGAAGGAGCCTTTAAGTGAGCGTGAGTGCTCTGGGTATACACACAATACTTAAAACTACAATTACATACTTAATATTACTACAATACTTAAACTACAATATTACAATTGCCTGACCTGTAAACATAATGTTTATTAATAAATTACTTTGACTTTACATTTACATAAAATTATATCGCTTCAGGGCCTCCACCACCGCTTCATTCCGGTCTTTAACAGCCATTTGTATGTTATATTCTGCAATGGTCCTCGGTGACACTGCCGTAGCTCGCCTTTGTTTGAATTTCATGACTAAACGGCTTGGCCGATGTTAAATGCGGAAAAAACCACGGAATCAACTAGAATTATTGTATTAGGTACTCCGTTCTGTTTGAGGAATTTTCAGGAACAGTTTGAGTAGGTACATATTGTCCTACTTTTGAGTGAGTAATCGGTAATGAGACCCTCAGATTCTCATCTGATCATCTCATAGTAAATCAAGGAGTAATTTCGCTACACTGTCCGACCATTGACAGAAGGACCACTGTCCTTATCTTCTCAAAGTTGCATAATATTTTACAACTCGTGGAGCGGATCGCTCCACGTACGATACGTTCACACGATTCTCCGCCAAAAACTTTTGTTTTCCCACAAAATCATCATGCGCATTGTGTAATACGACAAGAATGTAGTTGGCTTTGACAAATAACCTGCCTAATCTAAGGTAGTTGGTCGGGAGCCGAAAATATGAGCAATTGATACCTACTGGCTCTACGTTTTTTACAGAGGCACTAGCATATAAACTTTTTAGGTTTCCGTACCCAAAGATTTGAAAACGGGACCCTATTACTTAGCCTACGCTGTCTGTCTGTCTGTCTCCTGTCTGTCCGTCCTACCTTTTAGTGACTGTATCTTTTGAACCGTAATAGATAAGCCAGTTGAAATTTTGACAGAAAATTTAATGTTACGGCGGATTAACTAAAAAACTATAGTAAAGATAAAGTAAAAACTAAAGGGGGGTGTCCACATACCACAACCGTTTCTTAAAAACGTATTCTTGTATTTTCTCTACTGTATAAACGGTAATTAATACGTATAAATGTCAAACTTGGTATGATTATAGTACATTCTAAAGTAATAAAACAAATAATAAATACTGGCAAAGTGCAAGTCGGCGTCAAATTTCTGTTCACCAAAGTTAAGCAACGTCGGGCGCGGTAAGTACTTCGATGGGTGACTACCTGGGTGTGATGTTGTCTTATTACACTACTTTTTTGTACATTGGTATAGTTAACAATAATTTATGTTGTGGTCCGGAACTCTCAGTGCACGAATCGCACTTGGCCAGTTTATTATTTGGAGCTCGTCTAAGATTTGGGATGTATATTTTGGAGCATACATAGAACATGGGATATAAATTCAAAGCATAGGAGAGTAAAATATGCATTCAAATACGTAAGACGAGGCGTATCGCCTTGACGGCATTAACCGGTCCAGTAATGGGCGAAAATAAAATAAAAAAACATTAGAAATGTCAAGATCTCAGTCTGTGTCAAACTCATAGTTTTTTTTTTTTTATTAATGGCTACCGCCCACCTTTAGGGCACTTTGGCCAACGTCACGTTAACAAAAAACGAACGCGATATAAAATAAAACAAAATATGACCAGCAATCCTAAAACAAAATAAATAAGTACTACAATACATATAAATACTTACAAACACAAAAATACACTATAAAGCACTTTATACACTAACATTATTGTCAGAAAGAAAATTACTTCTAATACGGAAAATGGAAATATCATTTGATGAGAGAAGAACAGACATAGAAGTTGGAAAAGGAACTACAAGACTAAGAGAAAGAAAAAAAGCTGAGTGATCAAGCAGCGGACAGGAGAAGAAAATATGATTGAGGTGGCCGTCATCAATGTGTGAGTGTGACACAAATAACTATCAATCTATCAATGGCCATCACCCATGATACCTACTACCCAAAGGGACGGAACGCTTCAAACCGTAGTAACTAAAAATTCGAACACAACGATTTGGGTCATCTTTTATGATACTGTACTGTCCAAGAATGGAACTCCCTGCCATCCTCCTTGTTTCCTGAAAAGTACAATCTAGACATTCAAGGCTAGAGTGAATAGATTTCTTCTAGATCAACGTGTTCCATCCTCGGCCACACCGTTGCTTACCATCAAGCGAGTTGGTGGCCAAACGTAGATCTATCTATTCTGTATAAAAATATAAAAAGTATGAAAATTAATGAGGAATTTGTACTAGTGATTATGTCAACACTAGAAAGGGACAAATGGCTAAACGTGGTACCTCTCGCTCTGCTCGTTTTTTCTGTTTGAAGCGTTCCGTCCCTTTGGGTAGTAGGTATCATGGTAAAATCGGAGTATATGAGTATTTATATAATAAACCCACAGATTAAACCAAGTCCCATCTATGATTCAATACATTAAGTATAGCTCCCGCCGCTACTTTGACGCGGCGCCTCATCACCCAAATCCTCTTGTAGCTAAAGCTTGAACTACTCAACAGACGTGACAGACCCTCCTCCTCTCCGTAGACGCCCTAGAGACATCTTGGGCGACCCGGACGACCCCATCGCCGTCGTCACAGCGGCGGCGCTGGGCTCGCCCGATCCGACTGCTCCTAGCTATAGGAAATATTCAGTTTTTGGTACAGGCGTCGGTTACCAGAGGCACACACACACACAGCGATCCCGCCGGCGGGATCGTAGACCCTCGGGATTAGAAGATCGGTTAGATTCTCTCCAAATAATCATTCAGTTCAACAAACCGCTAGGGCTCCAGAGCACACCTCTTCTGGGGTGGTTGGGCAAGTCTGATTCCCACTCCCGGCGACGGCCCAAGCCGAGGTTCGTACCTTCAAGGTGCCCTTGTGCTAGTCGCCCAAAAACTTAAACCATCAAGTTATGCCGAACGCACTCTGCGTTCGCTAACTAGTCCGGTCCATCTGTAGAGGCCAAAAGGCCAACATTACAAGTCAATATAAAAAAATAAAAAAAAACCAAGTCCTAAACAAAATGGACGCTCGCCGCTAAGTGACGTGAGTGATTTAATGATTTTGTTAGAACAAGCGTGGATCCCGAAAATTTAAAAATCAGTCTGTTATTTTATCATTGCCGAGAGAAAGAAAGGGTTGATTTGTAGCCAGTTTTTATTAAGAATTTGACACAATGTGTTCCAAGGGTGGAAACTATACTGAAGATCTGTTTGAATATATACGAGTAAGCGAAGACGAAATACCATCATCGCCCTCGGCGCAATCTAACGCCGTAGAAATACCATGCGAACTTGACGGTACTCTATTACTATCGACGCTTGTTGCTCAGTATCCCGGGGCTTGTGGGTTAAAATATCGTCACCCAGAAACTAAGGCCGTGCGAGGTATCAGACTCAGTGATGGAAAATTACATCCGCCTACTGAAGTCGGCTGGGGAAAGCATCTTTACGTATGTGTGTTCCCGAAAGAAAATAAGCGCAAGATGGAAGAAGACGTATCCCCCGAAAATTCAGCAGCAAAAACTAAACGCTTGGAGAAGAAGCTTACATGCTCTGATTTGATTTGTCTGGGTCTACCTTGGAAGTCAACAGAAGAATCAATTAAGCAGTACTTTGAACAATTTGGAGAAGTTGTAATGGTCCAACTCAAGAAAGATAAAAATGGTGTATTTAAAGGTTTTGGATTTATTCGATTTGCAACATATGCATCTCAAATGAGAGCCCTTGCTCAGAGACATAATGTTGATGGTCGCTGGGTAGATGTACGCATACCTAATTCCAAAGAAGGAGTAGTACCTCAAATGCCATGTAAAGTTTTTGTTGGAAGATGTACTGAAGACATAACAGCTGATGAGCTCCGCGACTATTTTTCTAAGTTTGGTGAAGTTACAGATGTGTTTGTTCCTCGTCCATTCAGAGCTTTTGGGTTTGTAACATTCTTAGACCCTGAGGTAGCACAAAGCTTGTGTGGAGAAGATCATGTCATAAAAGGGGCGTCAGTATCAGTGTCAAGTGCTGCACCAAAAGTTAAGACCAATTCAAAGAACAATCCTAATTGGAAAGAGGATTCATATGGGCCAAACAACTGGGATAATAACAGGTCTAGCTCATCTGGAGGACCTTCCAGTAACAGCGGAAACAGCAACATTGATTCTCTTAACATGCAGAACCTGGGAATCAATCCCAATGGAGGACCTCCTCCTAACTTCAATCTACCAATCAGCCTTGTAGCTGCAGCTCTTAATCATGCAGGCTGGGGCGGATTTTTGGGGGGTCCAGGTAATGGAGGCCCTAACAATTGGCAGGGACCACCACAAGGCAACGCCGGCAAGAACTGGAACAACGCAAATTGGGGACAAAATGGCCCACCTCAATCTTGGAATCAAGGTAATGGTGGCCAAGGTTGGAACAATGGCAAAGGAGGTGGAAACTGGAACCAGAACTGGCCAAATAGCCAACAAGGGAATTGGAATGGTGGTAATGGGGGGTCTAGTTCCAGTGGTGGATGGAACAACAAACCGCAGACATGAGGTGAGCAATTGCTACCAATAGTCAAGTTAAAGGTGTGAAAAGAACTTAGGTTATCATTTAGGTTAAAAGCAAGATTCAATTTTATTTATGTAAAAAGTTGTCTATCAGAAATGTACCATGGATTTTGTTATGCTAGGTTCACAAGAGGCACATGTGAATGACTTTAAACATGTTTTTTTACTAGATGTAAGGTGACAAGGCATTGTGTGTAATATTGTTGTGGACTGATGAGGGGCGCCTTTGGTTCAATAAAGATGTATGATATTCTGAGATGGATGTTTTCATTGACTGGCATGTAGGTATTTTATTTTAAATAAATTCGTTTTACTGCTTCAAGAAGAGTGGAAGAAACATTTTAAAACATTTGGGGACGACTGAATGTTTACTTTTGGTTGTGGATGTAATCTAATCAAAGTGAACAAGAACAGGTTAGTGTGGTGACATGAAATGTGGCTAAGCTGTATTTGTGTGTCTTGGGAGACATGTATGTGGCTGCAAGAGGTTCCTTGAGTGAGAACTGTCCGTACCATCCTTGGATAGCATTGGTAAGTGCAGGAGAGCATTTGTATGATCAAATTTAAACTGTTTTATGAATGATAAACTTTTCCCTTTCTCTGCAGTAACTATAGAATACATAAATGGCTTGGATGTCAAGAATGCAAAAATCTGGTGTGATTTGTGGTAAAATTATTTTGTTTTTATGGGTGCTTGCAATTTGAAAAGTGTTCTTGTATTAGAAAAATAAATAAATCACTTTTTCAGGTAAAAAGAGGAATCTGGAAATAAAATCTTACCTCAGAACTTTAGGAGATTGGCTGTTATAATTACTGATGGCTTCGCGATTGGATCACTATAGATTTAATTGGAGATTGGTAAGATAATTTGTATATGTTTTTTGTTGTCATAGACCACCAAATTTTTGGTCAGTCTTCACTCTTTTGTTGCTACCATAATTATACCACACACCAGAACCACGTCTCGTCTAGTGGCCTGGCCAGCTAACTTGAAATTTTGTTTTAGTATGATGTTGAATATCTGTGTTCCAGATTTGGTCTTAGTTTGATGCAGATTGTGGTGTGACAGCAAATCCCTATTAAGGTGGTTCGATTTACCTATGGCAGGAAATTTAAATTTTGAACAGTTTTTTGGTCCTAGTAGCCAGGCCAGGTAATTATTTTTAAATAACACAGTGTTTGTGCAAAATGTTGGCTGTTCTTTACATTATAGTGTACAGTTATTTAACAGTAACGCACCATATCACTTACATTTGTGAATAAACCGTTTAAAACATCAAAAATTTGTTTATTCACAAATGTAAGTTATAATGGGCATTAGAGATAAATAGCTTTACATGATTTTGTAAAGAATAATAATCAATCTGCGCAAACATCATGGTTGTTTACAATAATTACAGCTACAAGAACAAGAAAACTGTTTGAAATTTGAATTTCCCGCCATTTGTGCAACGAACCACCTTAATATATTTTTTCTGAGTCTCGACGCTAAGTCATATTGAGCAGGACACATTGTTTAAGCATTCTTCAGGCACTGTGGTATTTCTGCATCTGGCATAGGGAAGTTTTGCCTGGTAGTGGGTAGTTAGGGGATGTGTTTTTTGTTAATACCATAGATCCATAATAACGCTTTAACCAAAATTGCTCATAAAAACTTATGAAATTAATCGAGTTGTACGCAAATATCGTCGCAGTGTCGAACTAACATACATACACCA
Organism: Agriopis marginaria; assembly: GCA_932305915.1. Lineage (NCBI taxonomy): Eukaryota > Metazoa > Arthropoda > Insecta > Lepidoptera > Geometridae > Agriopis > Agriopis marginaria. The sequence continues at coordinate 12,273,427 of OW029918.1, forward strand.
ATATGTTTGTTGAACCTTCGCTTTGCTGTATCAATTATTATGAAGCAGATTCTGTGTTTTCAACTGCTATCAACCTTTAATTTTCGGGAATAAAGTAGTCTACGGTAATAGCTTATTTCCACAACAAATATCATCCACATCAGTCCAGTCGTTACGGATCTGAGTTCTGGGTGCACACATTCTCAGCTCCAATATTTTTTTATGAAATAGGCCCCAGACCCATTTCAGAGATAGATGGTAAATTTTCACTTAAGTTGACAGTTTCAATTTGGAAATTCTGGAATGCATAAATGAAGTTTTTGTAATGATATGAGCCTATTTTTTTTTTTAAAGCGGCTGTGGTGGCTCTGATTTATTGTTATAGTGATGACATATGATTACGAATTTCTTTTTGACTAACAACAAATCTTGCAGATTTACGACAGATAGGGAAGATTTAATATATTTGACATAGGTTCTGTATCTGATGGAACATTGAATTCCCACAAACAGGAACTTGAAGCAGTCTGGATAAGTGAACAGCCGTCATCGTGGGAATGGTGCCTGCTAGTAGCCGCCGAACACCGCCTACTACACCCCACGACGTGTTCTATTGATGCGCATTTGAAGAAGCAAGAGTTTTCCTTTTATATGCCGCATGCGCTCAACACATGTCATGGCAGCATTACCTCTGGCGCCGCGGTCATGCCGAAGTGTAATATCACTACATCTCTCGGTACAACATTTTGGGTATATTCCTAACATCCCCCAACATCAGCGGGATTTTGGGAATAAAATTCCTAATAAACCATAATGTAATCATAAAAGAAAATTGAATTAGATAAAGGAATACTTTAAATGGGTATATTCCCCATGTTCTCATCAAGCACCCCATCAATCGGAATGTTACCTATACCCATTTTTGGTATTCTTTTATCAAGTAGATAAAATAAATCTTTTAGTCTTTTACTTGGGTTTCTTGAAAAATGGTGGAATAAAGTAAAGAATGAAATTGAATGCAATCAAGTTTTTTTTTAGTTTAATCTGTTTAGAAGTAGGCAATATACCAAAAGCAAGGCCATATTAAGGTTGGATTGTCTGGCCATACGTCTATGCCATATAAACATTTAAGGCCCAAAATATGGCGCGCTGCCATCTCACTCGCGCATATTTTTATTTACTTTTAATATAGAATTACTGTCTACTTTTGAAAAATGTGCTTCGGTATTTTGCGAGTGAATTTATCAATAATATTTACAACAATTTTTTGTTTTATAATGACCAGAATAAATGGGATACAGTTTTTCACATTTATGGTCATGTTGGTAATTTTTACAATAGACATTTTATTAAATATCAAATGCGCGAGCGAGATCGGTGCACTCGCTATTCTAGCCCTTAGGACCAAGACTGAGTAAAGAATTTTTTACATGGTTAAAGTTCTAGGCTAATTAATAAATGAATAGTTTTAAAACCCTATGTTCATTACGCCGACTAAGCAAAGTGTTAACTTTTTCCTTTTTGCACAATGTTGACAATGAATTAATTTCCAAGCCTCTTGGTTTGCTGCTTGCTCCTTTTCTGATTTTGTATTATTTATTATTATCCATACACATTGTAGATTTTTGCCCCCTTTTGGACACCTATACTTTTTATTTTAGCTTGTTGCCTACATTGTTTGCCCTCTTTATATATTGATAAAAAATTATACCAAGTGGCCAGAGACGTAAAGATAATATAACCAAAAGTAATTAAGTATTGTAATTAGTTTTAAAAGAGCATTTAATTATTTCAAAACAAATAATTAATTTTACTTATTTTTCGTAGCTTTTGCCTTCTCAATATTTCTAAGATATTTCTGGCCTCATAGTACTTACAATTGTAGAAACTGGTGTGGTTAATTGTCTGGTGTGACATGCAAATTGATATCCAACTTTTTACGACTAATCCAACATTATTAATTACTAGCTGCGCCCCGCGGTTTCATCCGCGTATTGATAAAAAATAGCGATGGCGATGATGATGATGAAAAGTATATATAATATACTTAACTATAATATATATAAGCCTATGTCACTTTCTGGCTCTTGAACCCATGCAAAAAATCAGGTCGATCCGTTGTTCCGTTGCAGCGTGAAAGAGGAACAAACAAACCAACAAACTTTTTGCATTTATAATATTAGTATGATTCAATAGAATGGAAATCATGTTTTAATGGAAATCTAGATTATGCGAATGTAACCAAAATGTTATTTCAACACTACTGAAATTCAACATTTTGAGAATATAACATTTTGCGATGTTGAAGTAATGAACCTAGGATTTTAACAAATATAATGTGCGTTCGGATAGCTTATGGTAGCATTGTCAAAGTTGGTGATTATCGTTGATGTAAAGCATTTGGATTGAGAATTTTGCCATTTTTGTTCCCTACCCAAAATGAATGCTAGAGTAGAATAATAAAAAATAAAGATATTTGTATGACATTTTTGTTTTCACTGTACTTTACTACCAGTAGTTCTATCTGGAATAAAATTTGCGTGTCCATAATGTTCAACTAGCCAGGATAACAAATTGGAAAAAAGTTGTCCAAAGATCATCAAACTACTAGTCTGACAGAATGGAATAAAATAAACGGAATCATCAGTGGTGGTGTAAATGTCACAGCGATAGCACGCACATGAGCTGTTTTGTTTGTTATTCTCTTACTCTTGGTCTTAGTTCTAGTAATTCGGACCACAACTTCTATAGTACTCGCTGCGGCATTCCCTGATGTTTGCTATTGTCCACAGAAATTAAAATTAAACAAGAAACAATTTAGATTTGTTATATAACAAAAAACTGTAGTATAGTCGCGCGCAAACCAAACGCCTAATACCGACAAAGTAACCAACATCAAAATTTAAATGTCAAAAAACGATCACAACCCACACTGTGAGGTGAATCAAAAGTGGCAGTTTACGCTGTTTTAGACCGCAATGAACGCTGAAAAAAAAACAGTTACAAACAACTTTTGCTCACATATTCCCAAAACAAACGCTTCATGTGATCGATAATGGCATTTATTTTTGCCAACAAGATATCCGAATGCACTAATAATAGGAACATTTAAAATAGTTTTGAATTATTGTCTCCCAAAGTCTAATCAACATTTGAAACAATTCGTTTTATTATCAGAATTAAATATTATACATAATTTTCTTACTATAATCGGTGAGATACAATTGGAATTATATAATGCTAAAAGTAATATTCAACTTAAATGAATTTTCATGACTGTTTTTAATTCAAATCTAAAACATCAATAAAATGTTATTTACTTAATATATGCATCCAATAAATTATAATCACATACAATTTTGTAGTAAAATAGGATCTACATGGTACGCAGTAGGTGTTTCGGGACTTATGCTTTTAACTTTTTGGCCGGTCGTAGAGAGTTAAGCGTAACTTGACGTTTCACCGCGGCTCGGCGCGGCCGCCGTCTATTCCATTCTTCTTCAATTTTGCGAGCTAGATCATAGTCAATTTTCTCTTGTTCAATTATCTTTTCGATCCTTAGCTGCTCTTGATATATATGTTTTACATCACAACTCTTAAATGGACTAGACAAATTCTTAACAGCTAAATTAACTTTATTGTTATTCAACGCCTCTGAATACAGAAGTGGACTCTCAACATCTTTCTTTGCAGATTTCTTCGAGTCACTTCTCAAATATGGTTTTTTTTCAGATGCAGCTTTTCTTTGCTTATTATTTTTAGCCTTTTTTGGCGTACTTTCATTTTCGTCTTTCGATATGCTACCCATAGATCTGGTGCGTCTCAGGTTGCATGCATTGTTAACCTTTGTTACACTATCAATTTGAAATATTTGTTTGTTTCTATTAGGATTCCTTCTAGTAGGTACAGATGGCATTACACAAGGACTAGTGGATTTTCTTTTCTTCACTCGGGAGTTTAATCTTGTTTCACATTTTGCAGGGCTCTCCTGTAAATTATAAAATAGTAACGTTATATTACTTGTCTTCTGGTTGTAAGGCGCCCCTCTATCTCTTATACTAGGTCAAGTTTTTATTTAACAGGCTTTTATTAGTTTTACATAAAAAAAATAAAAAAAGTATTCTATTTTAACCTAGTTCTAAATGTTGTATCGATTTGAAATTTCGCATGTATGTGTAAATACAATAATTTTGTACCATGACTGATATGATGGAGCCAGGAGGTGGATAATGGAACTTTTCAATGTCTATGTGGCGGCGGCATTAATCCGCAGAGCGTTCAAAGAGCGTTCCAGAAGGCGCGCTGCGTCGCCGCCGGCTGTTGAAATAACTACCTGTCAAAATCCTAGTTTTTACGCATGATCCAATAAAACAAGGTCTGCTATTCCGGGAGTGACACAAGCGTACGTCACTGTCCAGTTGCCACTTCATTGCAACAAAAACAGAGATGAAGGCAAATTTATAAATTATCTTTTAAATAAAAGAGAAAAACCATATAAATTGTGATTTTGTCAAGTTAAACACAAATTATTTAAATAATAAAACACATGGTTTCATCGGATTCCCATAGGTAGATAGATAAACTCTTCATTGTTCACACTACAAATTACAAACACATGATTGCAACAATCGGCGATAAGTAATACGTGATTGGAGAGTTATTATTTCATGCTACTGGTAACAGCGTCGATGACGTAGGTATTGTGTCTCTGAATAGCATAGCTGGCAGAGCGATGCTAACCCCCGACGCAAAAAAGAGGGGTGTTATAAGTACAATGTGTGTATCTCTGTCTGTAGCATCGTTAACTCCCAAGCATCTGAACCAATTTTGATTTCGTCTTTTTTGTTTGATAAGTGACTATTCAGCCGTTTAAAGATTGTCAGCATTTTTTTTTTGCCTAGTCATGGTACCTGTAGGATAGCGGGTAAAACAAGGGTGCTTATATCTATATACATAATTATATAAAAAATAATCCCTATTTACCTTGGTCACGCCATAACTTGAGAACGACTTTACCGATTTAATTCATCTTTTTTTTAAAGTTTTCTAATACTTTGTAGAAGTTTCTTATGGAAAGAAAAATTAAGAATATTACACAGAAAATTGGAAAAATTAAAAAAAACTTAACGATGATTTTAACCTGCAGTTGAAACCGCGGGGCGCGCTAGCAGTACTATAAAAAGCCGAAAAATGTACGTACCTTTTTATGGACTCTCAATAGTTCGAGGGCTATTATAAAGGCAGATGGTAACTTCTTCACAAGGGACAGGTGTCGCAGATTGCAGAGGCTTTCGAGGAATTGCGCGCGAGTCGGCGGGGCTTTGTGTACCGGCGTGGAGGGCGGCAGCGTAGGGCGCACTGCGGGCACGCGGAGAGGCAGTCCCTTGCTAGCACTGGAATAAATAACACATTACATAAGTATATTACGTCTTGTTCACTTAAGGTCCGTAACTCACCTAAGTGACGTGACAAAAGATCTGACAAATTTTCCTTGCACGTAACCTGCCACGCGGTGTATGGACATTAGTGGGTGTTGTTACGTCACTTACATGCGTTTTGGGCCTTAGAGCAACCGCTTACGACGGACTTTTAGCCGGCGGGTCTATAAAAACATTGCTAAGGCATGAGGGATGGGAGAAATTTAGCGTGAGTTGGAGAAGACTACGCCGACTAAAGTTCTTTGTGTGTACTTGATGGCTTGTTGTCACTGCTGTGTCCAGTAGCCACACTTGAGGGCCAGTTCTCATTCCAGGCTAGGTCGCACCGGAGCTCGGGTCATTTTTCATACAAACTTATATTTTCAGGAAACTACACGACCGATTTTGATGAAACTTAGGAAGTATATTTAAATTGTAAATATGAAGTTCTAATATGATTTACTTATTTTGAAAACACAAAATGTTTTATAAAAAAAAAAGTGTGAAAGTGATTTTCTGGGCGCCGTTAACATTAGGTGACGTCAATCGCCTAGCCTGTCAACATAGAAAAGAAATTGGTGTAATTTCAGCTTAACCATCATAGTCAGTCTTTCAACAGTCCACTGCTGGACTTTTAGCCTGAAAGGGTTATTGGGCCATATCCACCACGCTGGCCCAGTACGGATTGGTGGATTCACATACGTCATTGAATTCCTTCTCCGTACGTATGCAGGTTTCCTCACGATGTTTTCCTTCACTGAAAAGCCAGTGCTATGGAAATCCGTACATAAGCTCCAAAGAGCTCATTGGTACGGGCCCGGGGTTTGAACCCGCGACCTCACGCTTTCAAGTCTAGCGGTCTCCCAAATGGGCTACCATGGCTTCATACTGTATCTTTATAGCGGAGTGGCAACAATAAAGAATTTATACCTGGTTGCTGGGACTTCTTCTATAGGTTTGAAATAGCATAGTTCTTGCCTCATTGAGTCTACACTGTCTGCACCCTTCCTGTTGTCCACAATACTGGGTTTCTGCTGTAGAATTCCAGAGCAGGGGAGAGGTAGCGAGACTAGTAGTGAGGGAATGCTATTTTTATGTTTTACTTTACTTTTGTTATCCTCAATATCAGTACTTTTTTTATTGGTAATTTTGGAGTCTTCTTTCTAAAAAATAAGGCACATAGTTCTGCTGTAAATATTTTATCAGTAAAAAAAAAACAAGTACACATATCTGTGAAAATTGCATACTTCAATTTAACTTACCTTTTCCTTTTGCGTCTCGCCATTTTCTTTATTCCATAAACCAGGTGCAAGTTTCTTTTTCTCAATGAGACTTTTGATAAGTTTACCATAAGTAGGAACCATTTCTGGGGAGACCCCATTGATTGATCTATCATTAGGTGCTTTGGGTGTAGAGCAATCTGTGCTTGTATTATCGTCGGTAATTATAGGACTACTGAAATATAAACAACATGCAACTTTGAGAATATAAAAAAAAAAAAAAAAAAAAAAAAAAAAAACATTAACAATAAACTACTAAACTTAACAAGGTTGGATTTCCTTCTGATGATAGGTATAATTACAGGTCACTGTGAGCTGAACTATACCTACTACCTTCGTAAAATAGGAGCTAGGCTACAGGGAGTAAAGGGTTAAGGTCGGGACTTGAAGAAACTAAAAAAAAAAGTCTTCAACGTCTCAACATTTGACAAAATAGGAGTAGAATTTGTATGCCAGTGACCCAACTCTGTTATATTTAGAAGTTCTGGTGGTATGAGTAGACTGGTGGAAATGCATAAAAAAACCCAAGCAGGATGTCAGTGCAGGCAGGTTTGCTGAGTAAGACTGATAAAGAGTGCTCTCTGTTGAATAAATGTATGGAAGTAAAAAGGATGCCCTATCTACCCAAAGGGCCATGATTGGCCAGTAGGAGTGGCCATTCTCTAATGTTAGGGTGCGTTTATTTTACAAGCAACTTTTTTATTTTAATCACGAATTATTTAAATTTATTTGCTATATTCGGTAAATAAATAAATTATACATGAATATTATATACAGTGTTTTGTTAAACACATTATTATTTATTTATAATATACGTAAGCTGTAACAGCTTGTGCAACGTGATTCATTTCTACATACCTATCATTGTTTACTATTTCAAAAATTTGTTTAGGAGGAACTTCATTTCTTCTGAAAAATTTACTGTGTTCCATAAAGCAATTTTCGTAAAACTATTTTTTTTTCTATTACTATAAACACCAAACGACATCATGTCCGCGCCGTACGAAAGACAGATGAGACTGACATTTGATTGCAGTGTGGATGCACCCTTTGTTACCTGCGACCAATCATGTGATTTCCCTATTAGTCTTTTCTCCATGAACAGACAATACAACGCAATTTATTTGGTGTATAAAAGAAAAAAAAAACTGTTATTCTCTCAGAATAATAACTAAATGTTTCATCATTGCAATAATAAATCATTTTATAGTAAAAAAAAAGAAAAAAACAATTTTGCCCAACATTGACCAAAAGCAATTACAATAGATAGCTGTTACTCACTTTTCTACAGTAGGTGGTGGTGGGGTTGTGTGTATAATCTTTATCTTAGAGAGGTAACCATCAATTTTCATATTCTTAAGCCTAGGTTTAGTGCTATTTAGTGAGAATCTCCTGGACGAGTTTGAAGGAGCGGTACATTTCACCAGATCATTTTGCATTTGTTGTGCTATCATTTCATCTTTCTTTAAAGCTTCTAAATACTTCTTATGCGCATCTTCTTCTTCTTCTTGGATTTTTCTGAAATAAATCAATAGCCTGTTTTAGTTGCGTTCATTGTTTAAAAAAACACATAAAACTTCATCTTACTGAAAAATTTACAAAACACTTAATACAGGGTTACATGGAAAGGTGGTACTGAAGCGAAAGGAGGTCACCATACTCAATATTAAGAATCATTTTTCCAATTAGACAAACCTTAAAATCATCTGTTTCATTTAAAAAAAATACATTTACACTTAGCAAAATGTATGAAATAGCTGTTTATTGCGATTTTAAGGTTGGCCCATAGTATAAGGTTATTCATATAAATATAGTAAGTACAATGAATCCTTTCAGCTTAGTACCACCATTCTGTGTGACCCTGTATTCCATGAACAGCTGATAGCTTAGTTACTCACTCAATTAACAATTCAGTTTCCTTTAAATGTTTCTTTTCTAGCTGCAAACGTTCTTTTCTCAATCGATTTAGTTCAGCTTTATATTCTCGTTGGATCTCTCCAGGGGCACTAAGTCGAAGAATTGGCTTTTCTGTAAATTGTAACACTAATATTGACAAAAGAAACAGCTGTTGTACTGATTACCATGTTGAATGTAATGGTTCAGAAGTATAGAAATGAACTATGGACCTTTTGGACTTGGAACAGACATGGTATTTTGGAACCTAGCCGACTATGGTAGAACAGCAACGTAGTCGGGATGGGACTACTCTTAGCAAAAATTATGAATTAGCAAAAGCATTTTACCTTCAGGAAGATCAATGTCTTCTCCTTTGATCTTGGTATTAATTTCATGGGAAAATTTTGTTTGAATGTAATTCCAGAGCTCTTCATTTACTAGACACTTTTGTTTGGTCGCTGTTCGCAGCCAGGATCCGATTCTTAATCGACATAAAGGACAACACAAAGCATTATTTTCTACACTGCCGTTAAAGCAACTCTGACAGAAACTATGAAAACACGGCAAAGTTACGGGTTTAACTAAAATTGACTGACAAATAGAGCAGAGGACATCTTTTAATTCTAAATTATCTAATTTTAACAATTTATTTTCAATTTTCGACAACCGCTTCTTTGACTTGGCCGCCATTTTTCATAATTTTGTTTTTCCTTTCTTTTTTTTGTTTGGCAGCCATAAACAATATTTGAAAATAGAGTTTTATTTTATTTTACTGATTCTTAACACCAAAAGCGGTATTTTCCGATTGTCGATTTTATTTTTCAGACTTTATAGCATCATCTCTAAAAATCGATTAATCATGGGTGCCAACATTCGAAACAAAGAGAAGCCATGTTGATATTTTCTTTCTTTTTTCGTCATGTACCGACTCACATGTATTTGAGGACGACGTGAAACGATCACGAAAGAAACTACGAGAAATATGGTGGTTGTAACAGCATTTTAAATGATGTTCTTTTGTTCGTCAATTGTGGTGAATTTTGACTAATGTTAAAGTGTGCCCTTTGAATCTTTGTGAACCCAGAAGAAAAGTGGAAATGTCTTCAATGCATTTCGTTGTTCATCCTCTTCCTGGGACTGAGGATCAGTTGATAGACAGGTAAACATTTTATCATTTTATTCGACTCCATTTCGTTCATGTTGTGAAATCCGACATTCCGTATGCTCATGATAAGCATTCCGTAAAAAACCCAAGAGGCCACGTTTTTGAATGCTATGACTACCGACTCGATAGCCAAAACTGCCAGGTCTTGTCAGTAGGTGATTTAGCAGGATTTAAAACCATGGAATGTTCGGGCGACAGTAGGTTTGACGTAATCTCATGTTACACCAAAAAGTTACTTTTCAGAAAACCTAGTTGGTATTTCTGTAGGTTGAGGTACATACCTTGCTTTACCTGTATGCCTTCCTGTTTTTACTGTTAATATCGAAAACTGCCTAAGAAAAATCTTTATCACTTTATCAATCTCAGCTTGACATATTATTGAATAGTATTTATTGAGTACTTACTATAAAACATCCCAATTAATTGTATCATGATACAATGAGAAACTCATTGTGCTCTTTTCCATTACAATAACTCTTTCTGAGACTTTTTGGTAATGTTTAAGTACCTACAACAATTATAGGTTTAAAAATACAGTAGAATCTGGATATAACGACCTTCAAGGGACCGGCGATACTATGTCGTACTAACCGGATGACGCATAAAACGGCAGGATTATTTCTTGAGTACATTTATTATGAAACCTAATTTGAGTAAACAATATCGTCGCTAAAATAGGTTAGTCGTTATAAGCGAAGTCGTTATATATGAATTCTACTGTATATTTTCAATTTACATAGGTATAAATTTTCTATAGGTTATGAGTTGTGTTGGCAAACGAGCTGACTGGCTGCCTGATAAGCAGTTAGCGGTGCCAATGGATATCTGTAACACCAGAGGTATCACAAATACGTTGCTGACCTTTTAAGACTATTAACTCGCTGTTTGAAGAACCCCACGTTGTACCATCTCGGAAACACCATGGAAAGTAGCTCATTCCATATTTTGCAGGTGTGAGGCAAAAATGTGAATCGCACAGTGTGCGATTTCCACTGATATGTGGATGAGCTTTCAGGTGGTGGGGGCTAGTGCGATGATAAAATAGGGAGTGAGTATGAGTTGTCTCATACTGTACTAGAAGTCTTTTTAAGGATTTGATGTATAGCTATGTTTCTAATAATTACGGTTTCTCAGTAACAAGGATAGACAACAGGTTACACTCGGATATTATGTTTATGTGTTGAAATAAGCTAGTGTCAGGTTTTAGAGCTATTAAAATTTCCAAGTCGATAAGTTATTAATTGATTTCATATGTTTATAGGCAATTTATAAGTCAAAATTTTCACTTAACAAGTTAGAAAAATAAAGAGACACCCATCAGGGAAACACACACTACAGGGAACACACACACACTACAGTGAACACACACACACACACACACTGACACATATTACATCAGGGAATATCAGAGGCCATTACCCACTCTGCAAGCCTAGCATAGGCTGTGGATAAATTGTCTTTCCACTGTTTTTATCCATGCCTAGACGCGACAAAGCTAGATTATGGATACATTTGTCTTTTTCTCGCGGGATAAAAACGGTGGAAAGACAATTTGTCCACGGCCCGTGCTAGGCCTGCTGGTTTGCTGTTCAAGCACAGTTGATACTTATATTATACACTTATTCGCACACACTTATACATTTATCCGCATCCAACTGCTTAACAGCTGAATTGTATCCGAAGCTAATCATTTCATTTCATTTATTCAATAACATACAAATTGAATGCATACTTTTTTTATAATATTGAATTTACATTTTAAAGATCTGTGTCACATTCTCAAACTATGTAATGCCTAGGTGCATTATGAATAGATAATTAATAAAATATAGAACCAGTAATTTTTCAACTTAACAGCAATGTGTATTTTATGTCGCATTTACAATGTGGAGTGTTCGGAAGAACTGTTCGATCTAATGCCAGCAACGCGATTCTATCATTGCACTAGCCACCACAGGCTGAAAGCACATCCACATAATATCATAGATCTGTAGAAATCGCACACTTAATGCTATCTTTTTAGGGTTCCATACCCAAAGAGTAAAAATGGAACCTTATTATTCATCTGTCTGTTTGTCTGTCCATCCTTACCTTTAAACGGCTGTATCTTTCGAACCGTAATAGATAGCCAGTAGAAATTTTCACAGAATAACTATGTAATGTTACGGCAGATTAAATATGTAATGTTACGGCAGATTAACATTTTTTTTTTACTAAAACGTCAAAAGAATCGAAAGGGGGAAACCCCATACAACAAACATATTTTTTTAAAGTATTTTTGTAGGACCGGAAAAGATGGCGCGCTGAAGAGGAGACCTATACCCAGCAGTGGGTGGAGAATGGTTGATGATGATGATTTTTGTATTAGTTCTAATGTAAAAACGTTAATACACACAAATTAAAACAGGCAAATTTTAGTCCTGGAAAATTTCATAGTTATCAGGTGATACTGTGGGGTGCTGTTTTATTTTATTTATTTATAACCTTCTATGCTGGTTAAGTTTCTTGCTTCTCATCCTACAATGAAGTCAATTATCTATTTTACAGTCAAATTCATTAATTATTATACTTTTGTTATTTAAGTATTTTAGATGTCAGATATTTATAATATTATAATATACTAGCGGTCCCGCCCCGGCTCCGCACGGGTATAGTTATATAGCCTATATTAATCAGTGATAATGTAGCATTCAAATGGTGAAAGAATTTTTTAAATCGGTCTAGTACTTTTTGAGCAAATTCGTTACAAACATACAAATCTTTCGTTTTTATAATATTGTATAGGTAGATATAATAATTAATATTTAATTTATAATTAAATAGTATCACATCAGCAGCCATCAAACGTCCACTACTGGACAAAGGCCTCCCTCTTAAAGAGGGGTGTTGCCATAATCCCCACGCTTGGCGGGCGGCTTGGAGATCGCAGTAAGTTCACCGTGTACTAATAGGATGCTGCTGCCCATCCTCCAGTGGTTCTGGTCGCAGTTTTAGGACATACCCGGGTTTCATACCCCATCTTACTTGGGTCTTCGTTTAATTCAGCTGTTAATCTTTTCTAAATCTTGCAATTTATGTGGTAATTTGATTTTTCATTACATTCTTATTTATAGTAAGTATACATACATGAAGTACTTTGTACCTACTTTTTTGTGTACTTTTCCCAGGAGTAGCACTAGACTAGTTTTTTTTTTTTTCTGGGAAAATGTAATCATTATTGTCTGGGGTTTTCTAATATTATTGGGTAAATCTTAAGGCGCAGTTTCTGAACTTCACATAGTTTTCGTAACAAATCAAGACAAATTTTTGGTAGTAATGCAACGTTTAACTATCATATAAACTGTCCAATGTGAAAAGTATACTATTTGTTATATTTGGCTCGACCATGACCTCTCTCAGAGAGTGGATATGTGGTCCACTATATCTATGGCTGTGGCTATATCTCGAGGGTGGCTCCATTTAAATTATACCATTGCAAGAGGAAATGAGGAGATGAATCGATTTATTGAACCTTAAGTCTGTCTGTTGTGTTTTTTTGTAATATTTTCAATTATTTTAAAGAAACAAACTTTTTTATTTCAGACTTAAAGAAGTAGCAGAGCGTTGGAACCGATATGGGACAGGCCCCGGCTCGTCGGCCCTCAGTGCGCTTCGCGGCGTGCGAGCCGTGGCCGCCGGGCCTGCCCATATCGCCTGCTTGTTAGAAGATGGCACTATCTGCCGTGCTGCTTTTTCAATAATTCCCGACAGACTTGATTTGAGCAAATCAGATGCTAGCAAGAATGGAGGGAATGGTGGAGGAGGCAATGGCGGTGGTGGGACGAGCGGAGGGAATAAAGGAAGTGGTGGTAGTGGCGGCGGCAGCAGCGGCGGCTGTGGCTCGCGACAGCAGCCACGTACTCGAGCCAGGATAATGAGGAACTCTATACGCGCTGCACCCAGCTCTCAAGGTGAGTCTTGTAGTTGTATCACGCCTGGCGCACTCCGCACTTTAAGTATGAAGTTACAAGCAGACTTGTCGGACCTGCCGCGCGATATACAGAGATAACACGACAAGAGTTAAGCGATAGACAGAGAGGCGACTTCCAGGTTAAAATAGCTGTAGGCAGTTAACGCTCGCACATCCTAAATTGCTCTTTATTGCAAGAGTCGCTTCTTATTAAATGATTTTGTTGACTGAATCTTCTGTAGTTGTACTAATATGTCTTCTGTGGTCGTATTATACATAAATATAAAACATAGTTTATTTTAATGCAAACCTTATTACAAGTGAAGCCTACAAGTTGACATAACTAACATCTAAAAGATAATTTATTTGCACAAAACACAAGTAAATCATACACACATTTAAAATTCGTGCACAGTAGACGTTTAAACAATATTAGTTTTTGTTTTGCCGAGTTATAGTAGGAATACTAACTTTTACTTAACAATATGTGTTTGTAAAGAAGACAAATTAGGAATAGACTGAATAAGAAGTAGACGAATATGGAATGGACGAATTAAGAACTGGACTAATAGTAGATGAATACGGAATGGACGAATTTGGAAGTGGACGACTCAGGAATTTGTACAAAGACAAATTAGGAAGTAGAATAAATTGACCGGCCCGTGTAACATAAATAAAATACCGTAACTTAATTAATATTAAACAAAAACAAAACAATTAAATACAAAAAATTTCAATAATTTGATATTTTCATTATTGATCTAATTAATAACAGATAGACATTTGTATAATTGTAAAATAAACAATTTGATCTACAGCTGTCATAACTAAAATTTATAATTTATGAAATCACTAACTTTGTTATAACATTTCTAGACTAAAAGATTTTTTAGTTTTATCATGACTGTGGCTTCGAGTAATGATACAAAATTCTCAAAGGACGTTTAACTCGCGCAGGGTCGACGAGTCGCGCCACCGGCGTGATAATCGGGGCCTCGGGCTCCGGCCGCGTGGTGTCTGTGCCGGCGCCCTTCGTGCCGGAGGACCTGGTTACGCAGGCTCAGGTCGTGCTCCAGGGAAAGAGCAGGAGCCTCATCATCAGAGAGCTGCAGGTATGGACAGATCAGTGCAACATATACAATTGTTCATTAATTATGGTGTTGTAAAATGAAAATGAGTAGACACTGTCACAAAACTGAAATACATAAGTTATTGGTAAGGTTGTGGAATGAGCTCCCGATATAAAAAAAATATATAAATTTAGTGAACAACCATGATAGTTTAAAACAGTGTTTTAATAGAAACTTCATTTAGGAAGGAACTCTTGTTTATATATCACTAGCGACCCGCCCGCCCGGCTTATATAAACCTTCCTTGAAAATGTACCTAACTGATGGTGAAAACCGCATCAAAATCCGTTGCGTGGTTTAGGAGGAGTTAGCGGCCATACAGACATACAGACAGACAGACAGACGCGGAAAGCGACTTCAATTTATACTATGTAGAGATTCCTTCACGTAAATGGCTATCTTATTTATGGCGATTCCATATTATTTTATGAGTTTAATATTTTTGTTTTTTGCGGGGTTTGCTTAGCATCAGGAGACCTGTGTCCTTGTTTGTAATATTTTTTATAATAAAAAATAGCTTGATCATTGGCATTTACTAGGTGCCAAGTGTGCAGGGTGCACGCTTGTCACTTCCAGTAATCCGCCACTAGCCTATACCTAATATCTGTCATATTAGTGAGACTACACAGACGTCTTTTATTTAATGTTTGCAGACTAAAATTTAAAAATTGAAAATTTCTAGCTTGTTAGAGGTATTTTTAAATTTCAATCTGCAGAATTTTGAAACAATAAATAAAAGATGTGTGTACGTTATAGTCTCACTTGTATGATTGTTCGAAGTAGAAATATCTTGAACCGAAGGTTCACCATTGCTTTACATAGTTTACACCATCACACTGACAACTTCAGTGGACGAAGTACAAATGTTCGCTACGTAAAATACGAAACGAATTTTGAATTTCGAATTTGAAATTTGTATGATTTGAATATTCAATACGAAATTTACGTAGCCAAACTTTGTACTGCGCCCATAGATTAACTTCCATCAGGTAAAGAGTAAACATTTTAATGTGACAGCGTACAAACTTGGACGTGAATTTGGCGGTGAATAACCTGCTGTCTCGCGACGACGAGGAGGGCGAGGAGCCCGAGGGCGGCGAGGGAGGCGACGGCTACGTGCCCGAGGACCTCATCTCGCTCCTTGACGGAGGCTTCCACGCGGCCCAGGCTGAGCACTCCGTCATCATCGATGCAGACACCATGTTTTCCGAGGACATCTTCGGGTACGCGGCTATCAGAAGGTATACCTATCAAGCTATGCTCCTCCGCCTCCATCTCTCCAGTAAGAACCATCCAGTTTACGCAGTACCAGTTACCGGTACACTCTAGCACGTGCAACGCTTACGCAGTTTCTCGTTTGTCTGGTGTTTCGATGTTGTGTACCAATACATAATTATGTATACTCGCATAGTCCCTAGAGTAGTATACGCTGCAGCCTTTGAATGTTTCTATTGCACATCAGTGTTCTAAGTTGTGAGCTCCCTTCGTAATTTAGCCGATTAAACTAAGCACATAACCAAAGACAGATATCACGGGGCTTGAAACACTGAATTATGCTTTCATATAGACTAGAGCAGCTACTTATAAACTAGCAGGGCCGGATTTAGTAGAGGGCAACGAGGGCTACAGGGGCTAGGTAAAATTTTCTAACTGAATAAATTATGTAAAACCATCCAAGTTCTAATATGAGAACGTATTATTTTCCTTTTATATGAAAAAATGCATTAATCGAATTGTCTTGGAATAAATTATTGAAACACATATGTGAAAATAATTGTATAACCTATTAAAAAATTATTTGTGGCCTCCACTCCTTTGTTGCCCCAGGCCTCCAAAATAACCTCTAAATCTGGCCCTGTAAACAAGCATTTGTACAACTAGTGAATGAGTAGAGATTTCGCTATGAAAAATCGGAAAATGTGCACTTCTGACTAAGAGAATTGAAAAACCATAAAGGACGTTTTTCTGTCTGTTTATGGCGACATCTTTAGCTGCTTTGAATGGCCAGCTGTAACGGTGAGGGTGAGAAATGATTGTTGTGACGTTGCGTAGTCGCAGTGGCGGTGGCGGCGGCAGCAGCGGCGGCCGCGGCGGCGCCAGTCGCGAGAGCAGCAGCGCCTCTCAGGAGCGTCCGACGGAGTTCAGCCGTTGGCGGGAGCGCCAGTACTTCGGCCCGCGCAGGTGGCTAGAGTCGGCGCTCCGTGACACCTCCTGGGACAAGGAAGGAGGTCAGCATCTTATATTTGACTAAATCTATATAAATAAAAATTAAATGCAGTTCGCTGGTAAGCATATCACTTGAAACGGGCTGGACCGATCTGGTTAACTTTTTAAATGTTCAAAATAGTTCGAATAAGGTTTTAAAGGTTAAAAATAAGGTTTTTTTTCCGGTAAATTAAAATAAAATTAAGTGCTTTTTTATGAACTCTATATGCCGACCATAACTCAAATAAATTTATTGGGGACAGGACAACGTCTGTCCCAGTACTGAAATAAATATTGTCATTTTAGGGAATCCTATTAGAAGTAGGTATTCAATAGTAGATAAGTACAAAGAGTGCTTAAAACCAGTCAATTAGCCAACAAGTCATTTTAGCCGAGACGTTTATCAGCCCGAGCCGAATGCGAGGGCGCATATTTAAATCTAGGATAAAATGAGTTATACACAGATATGATATGAGGATATTAGTAATGCATGAGTTATACACTAGGCTTTTCACTTTAATTGCGAGGAAATAAAACAGTGATATTGTAAGTAATACCCATAGTAAACCCTACTAGAGGCTTCAATGGAGTTTTGGAAACATGAAAATACATGTTTTACCTCATTATATCACATAACCACACTCTTGCACAATCAATAGCATTTAATAAATAATAATTCACCATTACTATACATTAACAATCTAAAATACATAATTTTAGGAAAATAATACAATGCGACGACATGTTTTTTTCATGTTGGCACCAAAAGCAAAACACCGATTATTTACAATGTTCAATTTTTACTCATTTTTTTATCGCTCATTATTGGGCAGACTAAAGTTGACACCAAAACCTCTTATTATTTGAATAATTTATGGCTGGGTCTTTAATAATACCCTGTTATTTTTAGAAACCAAAGGCCACTTCCTACATGTATTACAAACTGAACCTCTTTGAACAACTTTAAAGAGGTTCTGTATCATGCACGAACCAGAACAGTTCAGAACCTCTTTGAACAATTTATAAAAGGTTTAGTTTACTTATATACACATGCGCAAAAAATATTTATTTGCCCTAGATTTACTTTTATGCTTCTTGCTTAAAAAGCAATTTTAGTCCGCTTACATCAGACATAAATCAGAACTTTACGAGCATGAGAAGTGAAAAAGCATTTTTCTCATGTGAAATTGATTCCAGAAATTTACTTACAAGATTCTTTATCACCATCATAAGTGTACTACACAATACACATGGCTTTATTAGTAATCTAACAAGCCTGACACATCACCTGAACTTTAAATCAATGCTTCTTCTTTTTCTAACACAGGAGAGAACAAAAATAAGAAGGACTCGGCAATGGCAGCTTCTCCGCTATGGGTTTCCGAGGAGCTGGAGTACTGGGACAGCAGCACTCGTTTTACGCATATCGCGGCTCTGCATAGCGAGCTGGTCGCTATTTCGACGCAAGGACAGCTGCATCAGTGGCGGTGGGCTGACGCACACCCTTACCAACGAAATGACGTGAGTATCATCACATTCTTCTAAGTCGTTAGCATTCTTGGCAGATTGGCAGAGTGGTTGTGGTCATCAGTTACGGTGGTGTCTCGCTTCACAATCCGCCGCCATTCGTCACGTGTTGGAGCCTTGCTCGTGCTTATGTTCACGTTACCGTTAACTGCAGCCTTTACTTGGTTGGTCAATCGTAATGGTGATTTGCCACGTGGTCCCGTCCCCTTAATATTACCTCTGTGATGCAGAGTTCCTTTAGAATAGACTGATTTCATCACGTACATGTATGTTAAATTTAGATAGGTTAGGACTGGCTTTCCACTTGAGATGTGTGCCTATTCAAGGTTGGTTTATTCCTATTTGCCCTCAAAGGTACATCTCTAGGCAGCAGAGTCTAAAAGACAACTGCCACCGTCCATACTGTAGCTACACTTAGGCTTCAATCTTCTAGTATGGTTCAGGGTAGAGTAGCTAAGGGTTATCAATGTGTGTTGTTTGATGTTACAGACGTCAGGAGCTGGTATATCTTACCATCCCCGCGGCAACTGGCTCGGCATGAACCCGGGCGAGCGCATCGTCTACGTGAGCGCCGCCGGCATTCGCGTCTCGGTCCTCACGGACAGTGGACGTGTCGCCACCTTCCTGGACGAATCTATTGGTATGATTTTATTACTCTTTTTGGTGGAACTATTTCTTTTATTGTTGTAACATTTTGGTAATTTTGTTGAGACAACCTCTAATGTAATTACATGCTTCTTTAGAATCCTGTCACGGGTACAGATGTCTAATTCGTCATGTTGACTGTCCAATGAAATAACAAGTTTTTTTGCTAATTGTAATTTGTAACCCTTGTGATCACACAGAGAGAGGACCTATAAGTCCAGTTGACGTTCTAGTTGCCATGACGGTTATTTGGGTTAAAGTTTTGTTTATATTGATTTATTATAATAGCTAAATATTGTTTTTCACAGCTCATGCGCCCGGCGCAACTCGCTTAGAGCAACCGCTGCAGACTTTCACGGAATTCGGATCTGACAAACCTATATCTCTACATGTATGCTCACTCTATACCGTCGCTAGGCTCGAATCTGGAGCTCTGTATTGGTGGTAAGTAACGACACCTAATTCTATTTTATTACCGAAATTAATAAGGTAGGACATAGCTTGGAATGGAAACTTATTGAGGCAATGTTGCCGAAACACGCTATTAGACGCTTGGCGATAGATTTCACTTTAACCAGGCGAGTATATTAGGGAATGTCTTACCTTCATTCTATGGTGTCCTTACTGATTCTGATTTGAGCATCAAGCGCATTTTGTTGGGATTTAAACCCATGGCCAACCATTCTGCAATCATCGCCACAAAGTTTTCTAGCTAAGTGGACCAGGGTCCCCTCAAGTTTCTATCTGATGTTGAGCAATTCAAACTTTTATCTCACTAGGCGCAAGGGCGTGTTCCCCAGGGTCCTCTCAAGTTTCTATCTAATGTCAAGCAATTCTAACTCTTATCACCCTAATTACAGGGGCGTGCTCCCGCTTGAGCAGCGCGCTCGCCTTTGGGAGAAGCACCGCGCTCGATCTCGGAAACAACGCGGCCACTCTTCCACTGCACCGCAGGACCTGCAAGCCGGACATAGCGTTACTATGAAGAACGCTCCTATGTACCAGACAGGCGCTATAGGTAAGTGTATCAAAACCTAACAATAATAAGAGATACATCATAGTTGATTGAATCAGGCGTTACTTTGCGGAAGTTCATCTTCAAAACCGTTTAGTAAGTTTTTGTTTCAGGTTACGTTAAATTAGCATCATTGATAAATTTCTGTAGCGTAAAACATAAATAATGGATCCCTGATTCTTTATAATAATTAATATGACGTCAGAGCGGAAATACACTAGAGATTCGTCAAAGAAAACCGTTTTGAAGATGTGTCATATTATATTCTTCATTCCTGAATAAGTCAGAACAATAAAGATTATTTAGTGTAAACTACTATAAAAACGGCTTATACTCAACTCAACACACGATTTTTTGACTTTTTGTAGTTCTTTATAATGAGCCCTCACGCGAGTTTTGAGTGTGTTGTATCATGACTAATTAAAATGTACCTACCACACTTCACAGGGCAATATTATAGAAGTGAATCACTCTTTTTGTCTCTGTCGGTTTGTACCTTTTTTTCGACTGAACTAATCTTGATGACAATTGCATAGATAGGAAGTAGCAATTATCATCAAGACAGGCAGAATACTTTAGTCCCGAGAAATTGAAAACTCGCTGGCTAAACCGCTAGGCGCAGCTCAATCGTCATAGTTTTAATGTGAATGTCTCATGAAATAACAATCATTTCCAGGCTTCAACATGTCTACTGGTGTGCCCAAAGTAGGCGTGCTCCAGAACGCAGCCTGGAATCTGTCCGATATGTGTCGCTTCAAACTGCTGGCCGCACCACAGCCTGACCGCTCTGTCTCGGACAAAGACAAGAGGGAATTACAGGTAAAAAACCATCTTAACCATCATGTAGTAAAGTAGTTTAAGGTCAGATAGTGTGATAATTATTAGTGCCAGGTGGAACCTGTTGAAACCTAGTGCTGCCTGTTGGAATTATTCTTACCTCTTTAGTAGTTTTTATTTTCAAATTTGTCAAGCAAGCCGCTACACTTGCTAATAATATTAATTGTATATATTGAAGCCGCAATGGGAATAATCTTTTTGTTGTTTTGTTTAGGACCTTGATGGATCGCTATTAACTTCACAGAACCAGTCCCCATTGACGGTGTCATCAGTGAAAGCGTCATCGTCCAGTGCCGGTAACAAGGATAGCGGCAAGGACAGTAACAAGGACATGGCCGATCGGCTCGACATGCCGCCGCCGCCAAGCCCTGCATCGTCCACTTGCAGTGACACTAGCACTTCACACAGTGAGTATATTGCAACCAGCAATTGACTGTGATATCTGTGAAAGATTCATTGTATAACACTAGCAGCAAACAAAAAAAGTTAAAGTGCAAACAAAGGCATGGACCATTTTGTCCATGGTGTAAATGTATAAAAAAACTAGCAGCAACACGACGGCGGATAACAATACAAAAAGTTGGTACCATCGAACCAATCTGATGAGGATCAGAGGGTGCATAGTGGAACTCTTCAGTGGCGTGAATCACAATGAGAGAGCCTTCTAGCGGCAAAGATGTCCACGCCGCGTGCGCAACGCACGCGCGATTCACATATGCGTGTTTTTTTTTTAGTTATCTATACTAATATTATAAAGAGGAAAGATTTGATTGTATGTTTGTTTGTTTGTATTGAATAGGCTCCGAAACTACTGAACCGATTTGTAAAATTCTTTCACTGTTGTGATGCTGCACTATCCCCGGTTGACATAGGCTATATATCCCGGCTTCGCCCGTGCGAAGCAGGGGCGGCCTACTAGTAAAACCATAATATTATGATATTAATGTAACATGTTTACTATTTTCCAGAGCGTGCCAAACGCGTCACAGTGCGCGGTGAAGAAGGTTCCTCTAACGACGGATCGAAACGTGACGAGGAAGAATGGCCACTCAAAGAGGTCGTGTTCCTTGAAGATGTGAAGAGCGTTCCACTAGGACGCGTGCTGAAAGTCGACGGAGCATACGCGGCTGTTCGCTTCCCTACAGTTAGCAAAGATGGGAAAGAAGCCGCACCGTCATCAGCGGATGACTGGACGGCACTGTTGCAAGATTGCCGCCTCGTTCGTAAAGATGACTTAGTGGCAGTGAAGTGGGGAGCAGGAGGCGCGGCCGGGCCTCGCGGTCCGGACTGTCTGCAGCGCTCGCCGAGGAAAATAGCCCTGCCGGCGGATGTGCAAGTCGTTACTATTGCAGTGAGTATAAAAATTATTCTTGTAAGAGCTTCACATCAAATCGAAATAAGACCACAAAAAAAGAGGCGTGGTTTCACTCTCGTTTTAAAAAAAATCTAGCATTTTCTTAAAAACTTCCAAGCATTTTCTTAAAAATATATTTCCATCCTCATATTACACACTGCTTCCTTGCAGCAAGATCAGTTTATAAAAATGACAGACAGAACACAATCATAAGGGTGCACTTCCAGAGGTGGGGACGAATGGACATGCCAGAATCTACCAATCACAATGGTTGAAATTCACAAGACTGCTACGTTCCAATGGAAACCCCCACCATTTTTCACAGCTCCGCTTCAGTGGAAATACATCTTTATATTAGTCCTACTTCCTACTAATATTTTAACGCGAAAGTTTGTATGTATGGATGTTTGTTCCTTTTTCACGCTGCAACGAAACAACGGATCGACCTGATTTTTTGCATGGGTATAGTTCAAGAGCCAGAGAGTGACATAGGCTACTTTTCATCATCATCATCATTATCACCATTTTTCATCACAGCACGGGTGAAACCGCGGGGTGTAGCTAGTATATCATAAGTATGCTGGACAACGTAACACACCTTCCAAAACTAAACTTAGCTCAAAAGTGCTAGAGAACCATGAAACGACAATCAAATATTAAAATTATTCTGATCAAATTTATTCTCCAGGTGGACAGCCGTGGTGTTCACGCAGTGGTGCGGCGGCCAGGCGGCACGCTAGCGTACGCTGTATACGCCGTCGGGACCACTCGCGCATTGACCGACAGCGTGTTCCCAACTGACAACACCGCGCTGCTCGGACACTCCAATGGGCAAGCAATACACTTGGCTACTGCAGCAGAGGTTAGTGGAAACTTGTTCCCAAGTGGACTGTTGCAGCGTTCAGTAAGGTTATAATACTCGCGCGTGTTAATGACCTTGCTGCTGATTTCCCTAAGGTTTTTCCTTATGGCGTTAGTCCAGTGAGTTTACTTCAACTTGGCCCGCGGATTTATGAACAGGTAGACAGGAGGTCCGCGTTTTTGAAGATGTAATGTTTTTTTTTTTTTGTAAAGTTATAATTAATTTTGGAAGGTCTTTATTTGTCATAAAATACACATAAAATCGTAAATTGACGGTAGATGGAGAAAAAGATGATTTTGCGATTACATACAATTTTGCTATTTCGTATGTTTATAGCTTGGCAAAAATGTGGTAAGAGTTGTCGCTTGTTACAGGGCAGCGAGCCAGTGGTGGTGATGCTGGACGGTAACTCCGCGCTGTACGCGGTGGCGCGCGACTGCGTGGGCATGGTGCGGGAGCCGCCGCCGCTCAACCTGCCGCCGGCGCGCGCGCTCGCCGCACACGCGCTGCCGCTCACGCCGCACACCGCGCATCACAACCACCACACCGCGCTCAAGAGCCAGGTATACTATACTAGCGGCACGCCCCGGCTTCGCACGGGTATAGATATATATAGCCTATGTCACCCGAGGATAGTGTAGCTTCCCAACACTGAAAGAATTTCTCAAATCGGTTCAGTAGTTTCGGAGCCAATTCAATGCAAATAAACAATCAAATCTTTCCTCCTTATAATATTAGTATAGATGACATGCACTCTACCCACAGCTTACCACAAAGGCGGAAACTTGAACCCATTGCTCCCATACCATCTGCCAACTTCACTGTTGAGATTTAAAGTCACTCTAAAGCCACTGATATGGTTGTACGTTTTAGCTGGAGCATGGTGGTGCACTAACTAACTTAAATTTCGACTGTCTTTTGGTTTTTTTACCCTTCACCAAGTAGCGCTGTTTAACCTCTATGACTTGATCTAGGGAAGCTCCCCTCAATTGTCAATGGTTTCAAAGTGGTTTATTAAGGCGGCTACGTCTTTTGTATGACCCAGAAAGTTCAAGGTACTTGAGTTTTTACGTTTAAGTAAATAATATATAGTTCCTTAGCAAGTAGAACGAAAGGAATCCTGGTGGATGATCCACTTGCAGGCCATTTTACTAGTTTTTGTTTTTACCTATTTTTGGAACTTTGTTTATATAAGTATTTAGTAATTTTAATTACTTCTTTTAGGTCAGCAACACAAAGTGCGCCTTGGTCTTCCATTCCAGAGAACGCCATCTGAACTGTGTGCAGTTTATAATTTAGTTGCATGTTGAAACAGGTGGCCTTGCTGATAATAGTGCCAGAGCCTCAGCTGATGATGCCACGAGTGCTGCGGTGCGACCTGGACGGTATTCGTCAGGTGCTACACCAACTCGAATCTGACACTAGCAGTAAGTTCAACTTGCAATCACTTTCTAAAATCTAAATAAAATCAAAAATCTAAATCATTTACTGGATAGAAACGTTTTAGCAGTGCTTTTTCTTGTGGGTCCTAAACTCGGCTCAGCCTGAGTCTTGGGATCTAATGAGTTAGCAATTCCTGTTTGGAGATGTTGCACGCATGTGAGCGATAGCGGTCGAGCGGTAGCATGTGCGCTTTACAATTCGACGGCACCCGGTTCGATTCTCGGCCCTGCACTAATAACTTATTCAGTGTTTAAATAAATTATGTGCTGTTTCGATGCCATCGTTAAAAAACAGTGTAGGAAAACATCGTGAGGAAACCGGTATGTCCAAGAACCCCATGACATTCACCAACATGCACTGGGCCAGCATGGTGATTTAGGGCCCATCCTCTCTGAGAGAAGGCCCCCCCCAGCAGTGGGAACATAAGAGGCTGAAAATGATTATGATGGAATGATGGCGCACGCGCTTAAAATTGGAGTTTACAGTAGAAAATATTAATATGATTAAACTAGGTACAGCTAAATTCACCTAAAAGAACATGTAATAAAACAAAAAACCCATTACATATTATGAAGAAAAATAAAGAAATTAAACACTTAACAACATTTAGTTGCTATAGACAACCAGTCCTAATTGTAATAACTTCATAATAACTGTTATCTTCACTCCTAATTTGCTGTGTCAGACATGATCTATAAATAAAACTAATGACTTACTTTTGTTTCTATATTTTTTTACCACATTGTGCTGTATGAAAGCAATAAATGATATGTATGAAAATTATATATTCATTTTGTTTCACATGAAAAACTTCTAGTGCCTACGGGTCTGACAGACATTGACGTAATGCAAAGTGTCTGAATACGTCCATGCTTCAGCTCTAAATAATTGAATATTTAGTTTAAGAAATATTTCTCACAAGGTCTCTAAAATATTCAAATTTTTGACAAAGTTTGATGTAAAATTTTTATTTCAGAACAACAGATTCTGTGTATACTTCAGGAGCGTTGCGATGGCAATAGAAATATACTTCATGCCTGTGTGCATATGTGTGCGCCTACTTCCAACAAGGAACCTGACCTTGGTAAGATATTACTGATAACTTTGTATTGAAGGTGCCTCAACCCGTTCCTAAGCTTTCAGTTTAAATCACCCAGAAGTAGTTGATCCTAATTTATTGTTCTCTATTTTTAACACGTTTTTATTAGCTTCACTTTTGACTAACTAAACTCGGTTCAAGCATTTATTTGCTCTGACAGATGCAATAACATTGTAAAAAGCTGAAAGAAAACCACAAATTCTGATCACTTTCGCTAGGTTTTTGAACGTAAGACTGTAGCAGTTGCCCAATATACTTAGAACTTAGACTTAGAGAAATATGAAAAAAAAACAGCTTTTTACAATATTGCAGCTGTCAATGCAATGCTTGGACCAGTCAATTTTAACCTGTATCTAATTTTCGAATTAATTTGAAACTGCTAGTAATCTAGTATACGCGTTCTGGATAAAAATACAATATTTTGGTATCTACCTGATCTGTTGATGAAGCCAGAAGCCAGAAGGTGGATAGTGGTAGTCTTCAATGGCTACTAGTAAACCTTAGGATTAAGGCTCATTTGGTTTGTTTTATTGAGTCACAAGCATATGTTTTAGTTTTTTTAACTATAATAAATGATAAGTACATACAGACAACCTACAAGGCTCCCGTATTCGCTTTCACGTCAGCCTAGCCTATGGTATCTTTGCAAAGTGTTATATTTAATTTGATGTTTAGTAGAAAACGCGTCAGCTCAAAACGCAACGAGTGGCAGTGCGGGTGCGGCCGCTGGCAGTGGGGGTGCTGAAGAGAATGTGCCGGCGATATCGTGGCCCCCGGAGACATTCGAGACTTCTGGTGATGAAGACAGCCTCATGGGACTTACTAATAACGGGTATGTGACAAGTTTAACCTACATGGATAGTCATGGATGTCTTTTGTTGTGATATTTTTACTAATGATGGTAAAGCGACACCACATGTTTAACCTACATGGGTATGGGTGGTAAGCTAGATGAAATATGGTGAATTTGAAGACGTTGTTGAAGGACTCCCAATTCGTCACTGCTATACTTCGGGCAATGACTAGCAGTTTTGCACGAATAATAGTAACCGCAATGAAGTATTGCTCCCTCAATATCAACAGTCACAGCAGATCGCAGTAATGTCCTCTGTATGTTTTAGGAAAATGTCCAACAGCGGCACAAACAGCGGAGGTGCAGTGAGCGCCGATCCGGCAGAACGTCGCGCCAATGCTCTTGCAGCGCTACGGGCGCTTTGCGAAAGCGCTGTGCTGCAGCCTTACCTCATGCAACTGCTTACTTCCAAGTAAGTCCACTGCCTTTAAATAATTGTTATTTTTTTTTACAGATGGACAGATCTGTATTAGGTTAGATGCCGAGAGCTCACCTACTTTCCATGTCTGTTTTCTGTCTAAAGTTAGATCAATGGTCCAACTTAATTCAGTTTAAACTCAGTCATCTTGGTAGTAGCACGTCACAATACATAAAACTCAAATTGCGCCAGAATAAACTGTAAACCCCTTAGAAAGCAACCGTCCTTGTGAATAGAGTCAAACAACCACTAAATTACTCTCGTGACATATCAAAAAACGCAGCATACTGAGTTTTTATACAATTTGACTTCTTGCGGCTTCTTCCTTGATATAGATCTGTGATTGTTAGTTATAACTTGTGAGACTAGTCTTTAGCCGTGGTAATATTTCAACTTTAGTTTTGAAACCTGCGACATAGTGTCAGTTGTCATGTTTTTTTTGTTGTAAATTCGATCAAACGGCAGAAATGTGAAAACTTTGCTGTTCAGTTTATTACTGCTGGTGAATGTTTGAGGTATATTTCAATCAAATATACCTCAAAGGCATACTATAATAAATTGAGAGTCTATGCTTCGTGTGGCCTTAATCTCGGTCGCGACTTTCAACAATTTTAAAGACATAAAATTATTGAATGTTTGAACTTAAAAACTGAGTAGAAAAATAATTTTACTGTATATTTGGAATGTTATTTTCTTCATTGGGTCTGCTTGGATTTCACATAAATATCATTAAAAAAAATTAATTGCGCGAGCAAGATAGAGTGCGCAACACATCCAAATATCTAATGACGTTTATTTACCAGGGACGGGCTGGGTCAGACCCCGTTAATGGCGGCAGTGGCGGAGCGCGCGTACCACGCAGCTCTAGTGATACTGGACGCGATTCGCGCCTGCCCTGATACAGACGATACGACACGCGCGGCAGCCATCTTCCCGCCCAACGCTCATCCCGACCACTCGCCGCTGCTGGTGCTCTGTTGTAACGACACCTGCAGCTTCACCTGGACTGGACAGGAGCACATCAATCAGGTTAGTAAGGGCTTCAAGAGTAATCTGTATTTGTAACTAGTCATGTAGATGGACCGACGACATCGTAAGAGTCGCGGGCGTCCAGTGGATGCAGATGGCAGAGTATCGTTCAATGTAGAGTTCTAAAGGGGAGGCCGATGTTCAGCAGTAGCAATAAATCTAGTATTAAATACAAGCGAATTATTTACGGGATATTTATCGTGGTAAGTAGTGGAATGAGCTCCCGATATTTCGGCGCAGTTACATGCACCATGTCCATATTATTATGTAATTAATAATATAACTTTAATGAATAATCGTGATAGTTTAAAACAGTGTTCATCACAAAATGTTGAAAACTACTTGACTTTCGGAGCTGAAATTAGGCAGGTAGGTTCTTAATGGAGTGAACAGGTCCGCTAAGAAAGGATTGTGGGAAAAGGCTAAATTAACGTGAGCAAATGGAGATTGCAAGTTTATATGAAAGTGCGAAGTCGCGGGTAACAGCTAGTACTAGTATAAAACCCTATAATCACCTAAAATGTTGAACTATCAACGATTCAAAACTGCGAGGCACTGTACTGTCTATAAAACTGAAGATGCTTTAATAGTTTTCTAATGATTATTTTTGTTTGTGCAGGATATTTTCGAGTGCAAGACTTGCGGTTTGACTGGATCTTTATGCTGCTGCACTGAGTGTGCTAAGGTAAACAATCTCTCTATCTAAAGGTAACTCTGCAACTATTTTTCACACACTGTTCCCTGCCTGTTGACGCTGAATTGCTGATTGTTAGTTTCACATATTCAAAGACATGGTAACTAAAAAAATATAAACAAAGATAGATAAGATTTTTATTTGCAAAAACAGAATTTCTCCTTTGTTTTTAGTTTTTTCACACATTGTTTACCTGGCAATTATTGATTGTTAGTTACACATAGTTAAAGTCATGGTAACTAAAAAAAAGCAAAAATAGATAAGATTTTATTTGCAAAACACAGAATTTCTCCATTGTTTTAAATTGATGTCCTTAATTGTTGACAGCAAAATATAAAATCAAAAAGGTATACTTTTTCAGTTTTACTGATCCAGAGTTGTGCCTTTCAAACTTTTATTTTGGGTTATGGTTCAACATTACTTAATATTTTGTTTTAAAATAATCTCAAATCAATCAAATCATTCATTTGTTCCCATTGTAGGTGTGCCACAAAGGACACGATTGTAAGCTAAAGCGTACGTCCCCGACTGCTTACTGCGACTGCTGGGAAAAGTGCCGCTGCAAGGCGCTAGTCGGAGGCAACTGGGCCGCTAGATGCGACCTGCTCGCTCGTTTGGCTAAAGATACGCAACTCGCTACGCACTTCAACTCAAGGTAACATTTGATGAACTATGAACTCGAACAGTTAAAAAAACATTTGGTGCATGATGCATCTTGAAGCGATGATTTGCCACTGGTCACTATATATTTTGAGCATTTACGATAAAATCAGACTGCACCTTCTTTTCAATACTCTTTTTAGTACCAAGAACATCAAGCATATCGAAGGAATGTAGACTTCATCTGCATCCTTGCCATCTGTATTATATCAAATATAAGCAGATTCAATACAATACATTTCAACAAGAGCAAGTTCTTAAGCTCTTGTGTGACATTCAACAGCTGATCCCCAAAAAACTATTCCATATGTTAGACGAGAATGGAAGTATGCAAAATACACAGTTCTTGCCACTATTATACTGCTGTCATCTGCAAACAAGACCACATCTACATCTTTTGTTATTACGGACAGGTCATTCATATAAATAGCAGTGGTCCCAGAATGGATCCTTGGGGAAATCTAGGTTAAGAGTACTCATATTTGACTTTCACCCATTCACCTCTGTTACTTGCTGTATAGTATTTAAATACAGTTTTAATAAGATTCTTTGCAGCGGATTCGGAATTTCATTACACGTTTTTTTAAATTGATATGTCATGATTTCTTCAGAAAACTCTTCCTCTAATGCAGTTGTTAATGATAGTTGTGATTGGGACTACAAATACATTCCCGAGTCTACCAGATAGCTACAGCTAAATTTGACAATAATTTTTTATTTTTTTCTGTTTCATTTGTCTCATTTAATCACACAATTAACTATTAAACAACACGAAACGCAAGATTCAAACCAAAATGTATCTGAAACGTTGGTATCATGATTATTTGTGTTACAGGGGCGAGTCAATCCTGCTCTTCCTAGTGCAGACCGTCGGTCGTCAAGCGGTTGAGCAGCGTCAGTTCCGCGCGGGAGGAGGGCGCGGTCGCGGGCCCCGCAAGCAGCCCGGCTCCGACGCCGAAGTTGATGCGCCTGATCACGACCTCGAACCGCCGCGCTTCGCTAGGAGAGCGCTTCTGCATCTCCTCAGTGAGTATACTAACCCGCGTCGCACTACTATAGTAAACGCATTACCATCTGAGTCGTCAGGTCATAAATCAATTGTCTGTCTATCTCGCTCACACCCACATGTCATATCTGTCTATCTCGCTCGCACTTAAAGGTCTTATGGTATAACGTTTATGGCCCTACGACTCAGTTGGTAACGCGGTGACTATAATCATGTAACTATCGCTTACTATGTGGTGTTGGTTTGTTTCCCAGACCACTTCTAGATGTCAGAATTAGTGTGTACTTTCTTTTCATAGTGGATTTGAAAACTAAAGGTTGTGTGAAAAACAGGTTCAAAACCAATATGCGAGGGTCTACAGACTCTACATTGTACAAACCAGAAATCGTAATATGAAAGCTTGAAAACCACACTAATACCCACCCTCTGACATGCATTTGGATATGCAAGTAAAGTCAACCCTGGCGCATTCTCAGATGACTGGCCTGCCGTGGAGGCAGCTATGATGTGCGGCGCATCCTCCACCGGAGACACCGAGCGGCCAGGCAGCCCTGCCTCTCCACAATCTGGCACTACACTGCTCGACAAGTTCACACATGCGCTTGTCGTTAAATGCACTAATGAGGTTAGTATCATCATCATCACATTTGTAACTGTTTTTAATGGTTTATTTGCAGTATGCTTCCACATCCACCTAGTAATGTTGATTGATGTGATTTTTATATACTAAAAATCGAGGGTTGAATTGTTTCTATGGCCGTTTTCTTGTAGCTATAAGGGTCATCTATACTTTTATACAATTTAATAACATTTCAATAAACATTCGTCATCTGGTCTACCTATGACTATTGACACTGCAAAGTGTTATAAAATACATGTAATAAAATCCGTTAAGTGTTTAATTACAAGGTTAATGTAGCTGTCCATTATGAACATTCCACCCTGTTTATACTTTTGTTGCCTAAAATATTAAGTTCTCATGGGCGAAACGTGTGTAACCGCTCAGCTTCGACATACTTTAATCAGGGGACTTTTATAAATTTTTGAACGGTTGAAGAAGATAGAAGAAAATTCCGCTTACTTAAGTCCTTTTTCAACTTGAGTTCTAACACAGCAAATGTTATCTGTTCCATAGATGTTAGACACTCTGCTCAATACTTTAATCCGCGAGCAACAAAACGACACGGTTCCGGGGCGAGCGGAGCGCGCGCGTGAAGTTGCGCGTCGATTCGTGCGCTCCGTCGCCAGAATATTCATTATATTCAGCATCGAGATGGCGCCGGGAGCTGCTAAGAAGAAAGGGTGCGTTGAAAATACTTTTTTTACTAGTCTAGGCATTCGTTTGTCCTTATAATACTAGGTTATTATCTACATTATATAATTTTTTAATTCATGTTAAAAACCAGAATCTCATAGATGGAAATTGTGGACATGGCCATTGCATGTCTATGATTGAACCCTAGCGTGTATGTAACGTTCCATGATCGTTACCTACTCCCAAATTCATGGCAAATGGCACATACGCTAGAAGCCAAACTTAACGAATAAAAAAGGTCACTTCTATGACATAAACATTGTTGACAGAATGAAGGTGATTGACGTAATGTCAGTCAGTTTCATTTTCTTAACCACAAAAACATTGTCTAACCCACGAAAATTATAAACTGAGTTTTATAGATTCGGGTATGTAAATATCGTATTCTTTCTAGAAGGAATAGCCTATATATAGGACCCGAAATAAAAACTGGGTCATACGTGCAGATGTACTCCAGTGAGAAAGTCGCTCATATCTTTAAACCTATAAATTAACTTTGTTAGCCCGTCTTCAATCGGGTAAGTTATTCCGTGAGATGCCTTTTAAATGTGTTAATTGTGAAATCTGTCTCGACAAATAATGCTAATCGTTATTTGTCAATTGAATTATCATCAGGCCACCTGTGTTCTAAAACGCAGTGCAAGTGCGTTTCATATCCGTACTATCTGCGGATGTGGACGCGCGCCGTACTTACATTCTAATATAATTGTGTTCTAAGCTCTTAAAGCATTCTGTAATCTTGGATCCTTCCGATCAAAAACTGTGTTTTAACGCCGGTACCACGTCATGTGAGGCGGGGCCTAGTCCGATCGCCGCGTGGCTCGACGCGGCTCGTGGCACGTAGGATGTCCAGCAGGGCAGCGCAGCGACGAGACGGCTTCGTGAGCTTTTTTTCAGGCGTGACCGGAGTGCGGTCTGCGCGTAGTAGTTCCAGAAGTTTGTGCGTGGCCGGAGTACGACCGACGTAGTAGAAGGGAAGTAGACGTAGCGTCACGACAGCGTGGCGACTCGTACGTGGTCGGAGAATTGGCGTAGAGGGTAGGAGCCTGAAATGCGTCGAAGAAACTACGCATGAGGATCAGTACTGAAGAGCCGCACGGCCACGTCGTGTGAGATCCCGAAGATAACGGCAGATTAATAATCAAAGTATTAATATCGAATCTCATAGAAGTTAGCATAAGTTATAATACAAATACTAACTCTATAATAGTGTAGTGATTTGCACAAGATCAGCAGCACAGTCTATAAATTCATACAGTCGTCCAACGGTGCCGTCTAGATAGAGCAACTAGGTTGGGATGGCTATACTAATCGCACATCGCCCGTCTTAGTAGCTTGATACACAAAGTTCAGTACGCTTAGTCCCAGATTTGATAGTTTACGAAAACTTTTTTCATTTACGTATTGTTCCATACATTTTAGTAAAGCGCCTCTATCGGAAACGTGGAGGAACTAAAATTAGTGGTAATCGGCGGTATAGATTACTTCACTCTAATACGAAAAAAGTTTTCGAATACCTTTTAGCCCAGCAATGTATGGAACAATACGAAAACGAAAAAAGTTTTCGAATACTATCAAAACTTGTACTAAGGGTACACGGCTGATTTGAGTTCGTTTTTGCGCACACGAAAATGCGTACAACATGTACTGTGTGAGATTGCATGCAAGTCATCTTACAGAGATAAAAAGAATAGCTTAAAACAGGTACATTGATGTTTCGACGTAAGCGGCATATTTGCGCAACTTTAAAGGCTTTGGATGTATGGTTTTTTTACACTGTATCAGCAGTATCCAGTAACACAATTGACTAATCTTCTTACAGCCCGCTGTCGATAACATCATCGCTGGTCCGCTGCCGGCGCGTTTTCGCCGCGCTAGTAGCCCTAGCAGTAGAAGAGCTAGTTGAAGCGGCAGACTCGCTACTGGCGCCGGTGCGACTCGGCGTAGTGCGCCCAACCGCCCCCTTCACGCTCGCCACTACTTACGTCGACCTTGTCAATGGAAGCGAAGACCTGTTCGGAGTTGAGCCACTGTCTACTGCACACGCGCGTCTTACGCACTCTCGAAGGTATGTAAAAGTAACATATATTAATAGCCTTAGCAGTGAAAGAGCTAGTTGAAGCGGCACACTCACTGGCACTTGCAAACTACATACATCGACCCTGTCAATGGAAGTGAGTTTTTTTTTAAAATTAATCGCGATAATCTCAGTCATCTTTAAGGGTCCTGTATACCATCTGCAGCTTTCTCTCTCGCACATTTTCACATTATTGAAGATATAAAATCAATGAGTGTGAATTTCCAAAAAGTAACAAAATCATGTCATGGTGTCTATCGTAACATGATCGTAACATTACAAACAAAGAAATTGTCAATTTGATATATTTTAATTTGACACAGTAAAATGGTTGCATGTGATTTTTATTTCTCGTGTCATTTTATTCCGTCAAATTACAAGATATCGAAGCAAACATTTCTTTGTTTGTAATGTTACGATAGAAACCATGACATGATTTTGTTACTTTTTGGAAATTCACACTCATTGATTTTATATCTTCAATAATGTGAAAATGTGCGAGCGAGAGAGCTGCAGAGGGTATACAGGACCCTTAAGCGAGGATTTATTTGGAACAGCTTTCTTCTGGACATGCATAACATGTGCATTGGGCCAAATAATGTTTACTAACGTGTGTAAATGTGTTTTGTACTAAGGTAGTCAGGGAATAGGTTTCTTTTGGGTGTTGAACCTCATCATCACTTACCATCAGGCTTGTTGATGGTCAAATGCGGACCTGTCACATAAATAGTATTTTTTTAGATTATAGATAGAGTTAAAGTCTGTAGCGGATCCAGGAGCTCAAGCTAAGAATTATCTGGGTTCACCGCTGACATGATATCATACAAAGCCTACCCTCGGCTGGGTCAAGCCCCTCAGCCCCCCTCAAACCTAAATCAGTTACAGTATACAGTTGACTTTTGGCTGTAACCAGTATGGATAATCCATCAGCACATATAAGAATAAAAATTAGTTATGTAATAAACTATCGATAAAAAAGTCACTCATTGTTTGCATATGGTTTGGTCCAGAGAGAGCGCGGTGGGCGGTCGAAGCAATGGCGGCGGTGGCACATCTATGGGCAGTTCCACTCTAGTTCCGGACCGGTCTTCAACACCTGTGGCAACAGAGTACGCGGACGACGGCGTGGGCGAAGCGCTGGGCGGAGATGATGATGCGTCAGAGACAGACGAGCCGAACGCGCCCGCTCCGATCCCGCCGCCCGACGCGCATCACGACGACGCTATGCCCGACCGGTATGTACAGTTCCACTAGAAACTAACACTGTTGTAAACTACCGGAACCTTTATAAATAAAGGCTCCCTGCACACATCACATAATTGTGTATATTTGGCACTAAACTTGTAATTTTTAGTCAAATAATACACCAGTCCAGTAGCTTATTGTTTCTACCACTGGTATGTCAGTTCAGTGGTGTTTGTGGAAACAGAAGTGGGATTTCTCTACTAATCTGATCAATTTAAGGACACTATAATATGCATAATTATGTCGTAATTATTTTAATTACCTCATAAAAAACTAGCAGTGCAATTACCGTTCTTTATTGACCATCAAATTTGACATTTGAGATCGTCAAATTCGATAAAATGCCATTTAATCAGTACTCGCTATGATCGATTCTATGGCATTTTATCGAATTTGACTATCGATAAAGAACGGTACTTGCACTGCTGATCATAACTAGTGCCCTATGAGAGATCAATGAAAACAAAATTAAAATTTGTTTGAGTTATAAGTATTTTCATTTCATGCTAGATAGAGAGCACACGTATAGCACGTTTTAATGTCGAGCCGTGCGCGCGCCATACAAATGTTGTACTAACACATGCTTTGCGGCAGAGGGACAGAGCATCCGCACTCTATCCTCACCAAAACTTTAAATGCTTGTATCTCAGAAATGTAACAGTCAATTTTTTTTCGTATTTGTATTGTATTTTATTATAATTATCCTTCGCTAAGACTATTATTTGTCTATACTAATATTATAAAGAGGAAAGATTTGATTGTTTGCTTGTTTGTTTGCATTGAATAGGCTCCGAAACTACTAACCGATTTGAAAAATTCTTTCACTGTTGGAAAGCTACACTATCCCTGGGTGACATAGGCTATAATCTATACCCGTGCGAAGCTGGGGCGGACCGCTAGTAATAAATAAAACATTAGGACATAGGACTATTTAGTTTTAGGATTACTACTATTACATTTAAATTTGTTAGAGTACATAATATGCCAGATAGCAGCCTTATCTTTTCGTAATTTTATGCTAACTTTATGTCCTTCACAGTGGCCAAGAAAACCATGTAGTTGTAGAGAATGGTCAAGAACGCCAAGAGGGTGGCGAAAGCGAGAGCGAATTGGATCTGCTCGCAGAAGTTGAGACAGAAAGTGATTCTGATGATCAGGACAATGCCGAGTCAGCGCAGCGCAGCGTGCAGACCGGCGCCACACAAGGCTCTGACGCTGGTATGTGCTTACATTGGCTTTATTGTTTGTAAAATTCATATGTGACATTTATAACTAGGTTTCTAATGAGTCTCGCAAGTTGCTATGTTATTGAACAAAGTCTTTATTTTATAAAGGATGTCGCTCATTAGACAGAACTACTACATAGGGAACACCGGGTTGGTTACAACGGGAAATGTTCTGAAAACTGTTCGCAACGATCTGATGCCAGTTTCGTAGTTTTATTATCGCACTAGCCACAACCGCTAGATCTGTGGAAATTGCACACTGCTTTTTACGCAATCTTTTTTGCCTCACACCTGCAATTTGTGGAATGAGCTCCTTGCGTCAGCATCTCCGAGTAACTATAACATGGGGTTCTTCAAAAGGTCCACGATTGGCACTAGTGATGCCCATGGTGTTACAGGTATCCATAGGCAACGGTGATCGCTTACCATCAGGCGGCCCGTTAGCTTGTTTGCCACCTATGGCATAAAAAAATATTACTTTGAGTGCACAACGCGTGGTGGCCGATCGTGTTCGATGTCCATCGCTTGAAATTCTGCTGTATAGCACATAGTATAAAGTTAATATTGCAATACTTTGCTTTTATCTGGGTTGGTGTCTTTTAGATCCTGCTTGTTTGGCTACATGGGGTAAATTGGTTACAGGTATAGCATCACTACTGCTGTACCCCGAGGACGAAAGCGGTGATTCGACACAGCCAGAGGATGAAGACTCTGAGGCAGGCGAGACAGACGAACAGGTTCTTTTTTTTTTTGTCCGTGTTAATCAGTTGCATCACTTCACTTATCCCTTAACTACCTAAATGCCACATTTAGCTAGCAAAATTTGACAATGTTGCGCGCATTTAACAATTGCCAAATATCCTTGTGCAAAATTTCAAGCTTCGGTCAGTCACTCGGGACAAAACATTTCATATATATATTAATGATGATTATATACTAATATTGTAGATGCGAAAGTTTTCATATGTGTCTTTGTCCGCACTCAACTCCGTAACGGCAGAATGGATTTGAATGAAATTTGGTATGGAGTTTTTTTTATACCAAACAAGTTCATGGTTTTTTAGTATATTGGGTAAAACCGTAGGGCGCTGGTAGTATGTGAAATGAATATAATTTCTTTGTTTCAGGATGCGGAGCCCGAGACTCCGCTGCACGACGGCGAGGCACTGGAGCGCCGCGCGGTGCCGCCTGCACGGCCCAATCTCGCGCCACATTCTATGCAGTGGGCGATCCGGTAAGTCTACCTCGACAGGATTACTGTTTTACACTGCCACTGTTAAAGTATCTTTTTTATATAATAATAGGCTTGCGTTTAGTTCGTCCACAGTTCCGCTTTCGGCTAGGCCCTGGAAACGATTATGCAGTTCAAGTTGGAAGTCATTTGGGTTTTGGATTTGGGCATGACCAGGACGGAGCGTGGACTTCACCAGACGTGACCTCTCTAGCTTAATGTTGATATTCAATGTGCCTCTGACAATACGGTGATCGCTACCGGTTTTCACCTTGCTGATCATAGAGACATCATTGAATATTCGCTTCTTGGTCGTCATGATGAAGTCGATCTCATTTTTGGTCGAACCATCGGGGCTCATCCACGTCCACATCCTGGATGGTCGCTTCTGAAAGAAGGAGTTCATCAAATAGAGTTCCTCCTTCTCCATGAAGTCGACCAGCCGTTGGCCTCTCGGATTCCGCCGTCCATACCCATATGACCCCACTCTTAACTCATCGACATTCCGTGTGCCCACCTTTGCGTTAAAGTCACCCATAACAACGGTGAAGTATGCTTCGGAGGTATGTATGGCCTCGGATATCTCCTCATACAACGCCTCTACTTCATCATCAGGGTATGTCGAGGTCGGCACATATACCTGTATGACCTTCAGCGAATAACGATCGGTTATTCTGAGTATAAGGTATGCTACCCTGCTCGACACACTATCGACTTTGATCACGTTGTTGATGAGTGGTAGGTACATGGCCAACTAATTTGATTATATCCACCACGCTGGTCCAGTGCGGATTGGTGGATTAACATACGCCATTGAATTCCTTCTCCATACGTATGCAGGTTTGCTCACGATGTTTTCCTTCACCGAAAAGCCAGTGGTATGAAAATACGTACATAAGCTCCAAAGATCTCATTGGTACGGGCCCGGGGTTTAAACCCGCGACCTCACGCTTTCAAGTCTAGCGGTCTCCCAAATAGGCTACCACGGCTTTTTTTAAATGCCATGTGGCAAACAAGCAGACGGGCTGCTTGATGGTAAGCAGTCCCCGTCGCCTATGGATACCTGTAACACCAAAGGCATCACAAATACGTGGCAGCCCCTTTAAGACTTAACTTGTCTTTTGAAGAACCCCATGTTCTAGCTTCTCGGAAACATCGCGGATGGTAAATTTTTCAGGTGTGATGCAAGATAGATCGAGTGAATCGCACAGTGTGCGATTTCCACTGATCTATGATATGTGGATGAGCTTTTGTTGTAATAAGCTTTTAGTTGCAATATTCCTGTCATTTCACTGATCAAAATCTTTTTGAAATATTCGCATTAATCACTCGTATCTTGTCAGATCCCGCGAGACGTCCCGCGGCACAACAAGCGGCACGAGCGGCGTGCGCCTGACTGGAAGCTCGTCCTTGGTGTTTATTGACCCTGCTTCGCTGAGGCGCTCGGCCGCCGCCGCCGCGGCCGCGGGTGCACACGACCCGCACTCCACTTCCACCACCGCCGCCAGCTTGGCGAGGGCATTCGGTAACTATAACCTAGAGACGAGCTGAGTGCATCTGACCGGCACCTCTTAGCTTCTGTTCATCGACTTGTGGGATAAGGAACCAATCCCGATAATAGCCCGATCCGAGATAGCCCGTTGGTCCAGTTGGTAGTGAACCTACCTTCTAAGCTTGGGGGCGTGGGTTCGATTCCCTCCTAGGACAAACATTTATGTGATGAACATTTGTGTTTGTTTTATATCTGGTTGTTAATATGTATTTAAAACTATATATGTTTGTATATCAGTCTCTGGCAGCCATATCACAAGCTTTGTTTAGTTTGGGGTCAGATGACCTTGTGTGCAAAAATGTCCCGAACATTTATTTATTTATTTAATCAACAGATCATGACTTGTGCGCAATAGGTATATAAGCTAAAGCAGTAGGTTGACTTTGTACGCCCGAATCGAGTTAATCAAACGAGCCCCCTTCCCCTGCCCGCATTGTGTGTGTGTGTGTGTGTGTGTGTGTGTGTGTGTGTGTGTGTGTGTGTGTGTGTGTGTGTGTGTGTGTGTGTGTGTGTGTGCCTCGTGAATGTAAACGACTAGGTCAACTAACCTGTACCATTTTATTCATTAGGCATTGTCATCCGGCAAATCGCCGATTTGCTATGGGAATACGAACGAGTGACCCTGTCTTTGCCCCGAATGTTGCCCCTGTCCTACCGCGAGGCGCTACGGCTGCAGTGCTACCTCGAGCGGCAGCTCAAACCCACCTGGGACTGGCTTGTCACCGTCATGGACGCTACTGAAGCACAACTCAGGTAAAATCATAGACAACATATTTTGATACAACAGGGATACTTTCTCCGTGAAGTCGCTGACTTACAGCAGACAGATAAGTGTCTACGACCAAAAATTCCCTGTGCAATGTTGAAGAATGGTTTTGGTACTCTTTTTAGCACTGTTTAGAATCCTTTGCACTGAATGTGACCATTTATCTCCAGATTCGGTGCCTCTCTGACGACTAACAACGCCAGTACTACAACAGACACGACCCGTGCGGCCGTGCCAGCCGCTCGCCGCGTCACCTCGCTCACATCGCCCGCTACCAGGATTATTGGCTTCTCCGAGGCGCCGAGGGCTAGAGAACGTGATCAAGGTACGAATGTAGCTGTGTAACACTATCCCCTCTCTTCTTCCGATTCCGAGTCCTGCGGATTGTAGGTAAGTGAAAACTAGAATTGGGTCGTATATTATTTGTACGGCTTGTAACCGCATATGTAGTGTAAGTCAGCATAGTTGCAGATTACATGAACCAGTGAGTTCTGTTTGCGCATGGACAAACATCCTAGTAACAAATACATTACTTAAGATTACATTACATGCGTAGGTACAAGGCCTTACAAAAAAAATTTGTTCAAAATACTATACGCAGTGATACAGTGAGTGTGTTTTGTCGGGACTTAGGTTCGAGTTAGAGTTCCAGTGACAACCGTAGCAAAAGACTAAGAAAGAGGGTAGATCAAGTTAAGTCTGCACCTAACTTTTTAACTGTTCGACCAACCCGCATTCTTCA
The DNA here is from genome assembly GCA_932305915.1 of Agriopis marginaria. Lineage (NCBI taxonomy): Eukaryota > Metazoa > Arthropoda > Insecta > Lepidoptera > Geometridae > Agriopis > Agriopis marginaria. The sequence continues at coordinate 12,314,044 of OW029918.1, forward strand.
GCCTTCCCGTGAACATGGTGCATGTAACTGCGCCGAAATATCGGGAGCTCATTCCACAACCTTACCACAGTAAATATCCCGTAAATAATCATATAACTTAAGTCCTTACAATTTTATTATTATTGACTTTGATGTGTGTGATTTTGTAACTGATATTTTTGAAGTGCACAATAAGGTCAGATGTTTTCTAAATTCGCAGCACTGTGGACATTGTTATTTAGTCTGCAGAAGGAAAGTATGGAAGCGGTGAGAAGTGTCTTGCAAATCATGCATATCTAGCTTATCTCCCATATCTCAGTCAGTCGCCAACCTGTGCACGGAATAATAGACTCTATTTCGTGTATGTGAAGTGTGTTTTTGTGTTGTAGGTGTGGAAGCGGGCAGCGCGCGGCGTGAGTTCCTGGCGTACTGCTTGTCGTTGCTGCGTGCCCACAGCGGTGAGCATGCAGAGCAGCTCCCTGTGTTGGACGTGGCAGCGCTCAAGCACGTGGCGTACGTGCTCGACGCGCTCGTGTACTACATGCGCGCCGCGCAGCCCTCGCCCCACCATCACCATCATCTCTGGACGCCGGTGAGTAGCGATTATAGCCGGTGGTATTGACAGCGCAAGATGTTGAAACAATTTGTTTCCCCAAAAACCTTTTCTAACGTTACTGGATCATAAAGTGTACTTGTTTTACAGCAAGACGAGAACGAGAATGAGGAGGGTGAGGAGGAGATGGTGGTAGGGGGGAACACTGCCGCTGCGGAATCTGACGGCGAGAGCGAGCGCGACCGCGTCGGCGGCCGCGGACACGCCTTCTTCCAGCGGTCAGACTCCACGCTCTGTCTGGGTTGTCCGCCGCCCGACCCTTTCAACAGTGAGTACATTATTACAAAGCACTTAACATATACAGTACTAGCTGCGCAACGCGGTTTCACCCGCGTAGTGATGAAAAATAAATGGTGATGATGCAGATGAAAAGTAGCCTATGTCAGTCTCCTGTTTCTAAGCAACATCCCCACCAATTTTCAGCCAAATCGGTTCAGCCGTTCTTTAGTTGAAAATAATGTAACTAATATGACTTTCTTTTATATATATTGATATAGAGGTTGTAAGGGGAACACTCTCGAAGCCAAAAGAAGGTAATTGTACTCATCATTATGAACCACTTTTAGTATGGGACCAACCCTGAAATCGCGAAAAAAAAATCAGCTGTTCCATACATTTTATCGAGTGTCAATGACCGTTTTCTATAGAACAGCTGATATTTTTTTCGCGATTTCAGGGCTGGTCCCATAGTAAAAGTTGTTCATAATGATGAGTACAATTACCTTCTTTTGGCTTCGACAGTGTTCCCCTTACACCCCGTATATTATGACAAGGATGAGCCAAACATCTATCAGAAGTGATGGATCCTAATATAATCCCATCTAATGTATGAAAAATATGCACTACCACCACCAAACCACTTCTTACCCACTGCTCAACTAGACTTATGCAGATGCCTTATTATGGATGATTCGGATCGTGATCGCGATCGCATGCCATCTCACTTACGCACGTGGTGCGAGTAAGTAGATGCGAACGGGACGGCATGCAATCTCGATCACAATCAAACTTCTATAATAAGGCCGCAGGTTAAAGTACTCACAAACTGATATCTTACTTTTATAGTTCCTAACGTTTACAGTGCGCATTGAGCCTCGACCATACATAACCTGTTCCGTTTGTATAGTGACAATGCAAGACGCGCTGCCGCTGGCGGACCAGCCGCAGCTGCTGCAGCCGAACGCGCGGCGCGAGGAACTGTTCGGCATGCCGCGGCAGCCCGTCACCGTGCCCACCGCCGGCGACGCGCCTCCTGGCGTCAACAACCCGCTCGAAGGTACGCCCACAACTTACTGCAGCCAGCTAAAAATGTACTGGCAGATGATTTGCTTAAAGCACAAAATAAATAGACACAGAAGACTATGGTCGACCTTGATTTTAATAGCCTACGCTCAACCGTAGCGCTAAGGCTGGCAAAGCAACTTTATTGTTCTGTGAAAAGTTTAGAATTATGAGTTTCACTTTAAAAAAAATTATTAGGTATATGTTACTTTAAAAACACTTTTATTTCTAATAGAAAAGGTGAACCAAATAAGTCTATAAATTGTTTAAGTACTTTCGTCCATTACGGCACGTACGAAAGGCACGATTGTATATTGCATGATTATATACGACTAGCGGTACGCCCCAGCTTCGCACGGGTATAGAACTATAGATTATAGCCATAGGCTACGTATCGTACGGGGATAGCAGAGCTTTCCAACAGTGAAAGAATTTTTCAAATCGGTTCAGTAGTTTCGGAGCCTATTCAATGCTCAAGACAAATCCAAAGAACCCAAACTCGACGGGGTTACGTCGTTTCCTTTAGGAGTTCCTATGGCCACCTTCTGTCTCCATCATCAGACCAGCTCGATGGTACCATAACATTGTTTTGTCACCGAACCTATAAGTATGCCAAATTTCAGTTCAATCGTTGGTACCTGGTCTAAAATCCAGTTGCAAGATTTGTCCCACACAACCGCGCAAAGTACTTACAGTCCGCGAGGTCTAAGCTGAGCGTTGCATTTGTGTGAGTGATCGCCAATCACAAACGCCGCGCCTCAGGCCGGTTGCCAAAAACAGTTTAAACCGGTTTAAACCAATCAAAAGATGCACCGTGCCTTAGGCTGGTTATCACACCTACACTATCTATGTACACTCACACAAATGAAAAGCTCAGCTTACGCCTCGTGGACTGTACACAGTAACAGGGCAAGTTGAATAAAAGCTAGTAAATACTTTCACTCGCTATATTATTGGTTGTTCTAATAAAGTGTTGTCCACAGTGGTGCCACGTCGGCTCGGGCTATCGACGCGCGGCTCGGACCGCAGCTGGTCGCCCCCCGCGCGCCCCGCCTCCGCCCCGCCCACTCACACGCACACACTCACCAGAGATGAACCACAGGACCTGTCATGCACAAAAGACACCACCACCAAGATGGATATTGACACAGATGGCGAATACTTATCTGACTCCGACTCTAACGAAGCTAGGCATATTCCAAGAAAGAAGCACCATAGGTGAGTTCTTTTTATGTATCAGATTTGTATTTATTTAATGGGAAGGGATAGCTCTCCGCCCGTTGGTGTCGTGTTTACTCTTTGTGGATCAAAAGCGCGCACACGTGTGACCATTTCAGAGGCAGGTTTAACGTTTCAATGGACCTTGTTAGAATTTGAACTCATGTAATTAAACTCTTTTCTGGATTTTCTCGCGTGTATTTAACACTTTTTAAATTTCTGATGTTATTAAATTAGTTACAAGTATTGATGTAATGAGTAATGATTTCTAATCAAAACGTTCCCTATATTCGCAGTTATGTAGTTGTATGTGCTGTGGTGTTCCTTGTTTATTTTTTACTACATTTATCCACTCTGCCCTCGTAGTATGCATTAGATTAGACCCATCAAATGGATAAAAGCCAAGCGTTGAAATGTCGGCCTTGTATCATAACGCGCACAGCATAATTTGAAGTGACGACCACTGAGCTCACGACACGCGTCTATGGAACGAAGACATCAGTACTTGATCTACTAGTTGTTTAAATTATGTAAATTTGTGCAGACACCCGCACACGATGTCTGTGACGGCGAGCTCCTTACAAGAAGCGGGCGCGGCATCCTCCGAGTTCCGCACGCTCGTGGACACAGTGTGCTCCATCATAGAAGCGCCGCATCACCATCAGCACCACCAGTCCATAGCACCACTCGACCCTGGTAACATACCTCACAACTATACACTGACATAATATCAGACACGAACTTGCTGTAGCATACTTAAGTACCTTTTTAAATACTCACAACTAAATGAAATAAAGCCTCAGTTTTGTTAGGGAGTCTCGGGTAAGCTCTGGCAGAGAGAAACAGACAGTGCCATCCCAAATAAGATGTCAATACAAGGCTTGACAACCATAGTCCCACACAAGTAAAACTAAAGGTAAGACTTCCTTGCATTGCGGCCGATCGTAGCGGCGCGTGCCTAACGCACGCGCTGCTGCTGCGACTTGAAAATGTATGTCGACGCCAGTCGTCGGCCGCACGCGTCTGATGCAGACCTCGGAAACGGCGCTGGACATTTTCATAGTGCAAAGTATTATCGCATCAGCCGCGCGCGTTAGACCTGTGCGTTAGACGCGAGTGGCTGCGATCGGTCGTGATGTACGGAAGTCAACCTTAAGATAAGATGGGAACAGAGTCGTTTAATTGAAAGATAACCCATGGCTATACCCATAAACACTATAAACTATATTTTCAATACCATTTTATGTTAAATCACCAATGCCAGTGCTACCCAAACTCCTGATGCTGTTTAAAATCGGATAAACATGAAAAATATGCCCATCATGATGTTTTCAATCTAGCGTGGTTTTATTTGTTACAACCACATCACATCTTATCCGAATCTACTCTATCAATTGCTATAGAACTGAATGTCAACAAACACACAAAACATTTTAACCTGTTCCAACCTGTGGGTACACTTTATTTTATTACTTACAGATTACAGGTAAATTTTTACCCATGTCCCTTAACTTCCAGGTCCAAGTACATCGGGCGCAGTGGCGGTCGAACCCCGACCATCCTCATCTCGCAGCCCTGGCAAGACCGTTATTGTACGTGCTGTAAGTCGCTCCACTTATTTGGGGGACTTTTTCTTATCAAAATTACACCCTACCCTTCGATTGGCAACGTCGACGCATGCGACTGATTTAGGCTTCGTGGCCCCAATGCATGCGACAAAAATTATAGTTTATTTTATGGTAGGGTTCTGTTTCTCAGTTTTGTTAGTTTGGTTATAATAATATGCTAGATTAGGATAATATGAAACATTCGGGAACAATCTACATTGTTTTTTTTAGACAATGATGCTTATTTTTGCATACACATGCTTCTATTTAGTTTCTAGTGAGCAGAAAATCTTTATCTATTGGTTTCAATGTGATGTAATTAACAGGGTGAGCTGCTAAGCGCGGCGGATCCGCTAGAATCTCAAGAGATATCCGCCCACGTGACTGTGGAGACGACGGGACTGCAGCCCCCGCCGTTGCTACCGGCCATCAACACACCGGCTGCACCGTGAGTTTTGTTTCTCTACTGACCTAACTCATCGATTTAGGGTGAGGACATAAAATCTTCTGTAACCTGGCTATATTTTGCTTGTTATTATTTGTTTACATCTTTGCTAGACATTTAAAAAACTTGGCATAATCTACTAGTCTTAAGTCGATACTTAAACTAACAGAGATTTGTTTCGACCCACAGCCGCGCGTGTCCCTCCCTTGGCGCGTCAGTATCCCATGACTTACTCCTGGGACGCTGGCGCCTGTCCCTGGACCTGTTCGGGCGTGTGTTCACTGAGGATGTAGGCTTAGAGCCTGGCTCTGTGGTGGCTGAACTAGGCGGATTCCCTGTCAAGGAGGTCAAGTTCCGACGCGACATGGAGAAGCTCAGGAATTCGCAGCAGAGGGACCTTACGTTACATAAGGTAAGCAGAACACCCCTTATACAAATACTATGGAAAAAATCTTAGTTAAGTATTTGAAATGAAATATTATTATTTGTAACAAAATTCCTATCTAGCCCATCATAAAAAATGTAATACAATAAAACGTTCTACCTGCAGATGGAACGCGACCGAGCGAAGCTCTTACAACAAACGTTCGCAGAGCTGAACAGCGCGTATGCGGGACAGAACAGACGCGCGCACAGCGCTCAGCCGCCGCTAGCTGTCAACCGAGTGAAGGTCACCTTCCGCGACGAGCCCGGTGAGGGCAGCGGCGTCGCGCGCTCCTTCTACACTAGTGTCGCCGAGGTAATAGGAATACTTTATATGGAGTCTATACGACTCACTGACATCCTGCTTGGGGTTTAACTTCTGTGACTATTCCGCAACTTTTGTGACTCAACCAACAATTGCTTGAAAATCAAGACATGGACAAAATACTCGAATAAAGAATCAGAGCATTAAATTCTTGACATAACTGTATCTATTCTATTTCGTTAAGTGTTTCAGATTATGTACTGTATAAAATTTCTTCTGCATAAAAATACTGGCGAAAACACGCAAATCATATGACATAGTGGTGAACGCAGACCTTTTCCTTACAACGTCACCATCTCTGCTGACCATAGGCCCTTTGATTGTGCTATTTTCCTCGATTTTGTTTTATCGCGTAGATTCGAATAATGCCAATTTTTTATATCAACATTGGGAAAAGAAGAATTGAACCGAAAGCCCTATTTAGTCTTATCCTGACTGTTGGTACTGACGGTCTGCGTGTGCGGTACTCAACAACCGTCAGTCTGTTTTGGCATTCAATGTTCCACTATTCACCTTACCGTTCAGACAGTCGCGATGTACAAAAACAATTGCCCTCATACTATCATATGTATGCAAATGCGGTCAGCGTCAACCGTCTGGACAAGACGAAAAAGTAATGAATAATGTTTGTTGACAGGCTCTTCTAGCCAACGAGAAGCTGCCGCCCCTGGAGCCGACGTCGGGCAGCGGCACCACCGCGACCAGCACCAACGGCACCGCGGGTCCCGCCGGCACCGGTGCCTCCAGCGGAACCAGCAACAACACTGGCGCTCGGTGAGCAATACACGTTTTATTTTGTACCTGCTTGCCCGCGACTTCAATTATACTTCATGGAATTAGACTTCAAAAATAGATTCGCAAAATCCTTTGTTAGCTGACCTTTACACCCCTGTCATACCTGACAGGGGTGTAAAGGTATAAGGCATCTACCTGACAAGTTTCAGTTTCATGGGTTTATTATGTTCGAAAATACTTGAAGATTCAGTCGGTGCGTGAGCACTACACATTTTATTTTTGACCTGCTGTTGCCCGAGACTTTGTACGCGTAAATTTTTATTTAAAATTTCGATCCCCTATTTATAGAGCAAGAGAGATTATGGTGTTCGAGCACATCAACTGCAGTACCATACTGCCGGCGATGCTCCTAACAGCACCTTGCCCCCAGCGTAAGGTTGCGTTTCCACCAGAGATGAACGAGGAAGATGAAAATCTAACAATAGAAGGCGAGGCGAGACGGAATGTTGCGATCCTATTGGTTGATTTTTTCCTCGCGCACCGCTCTCACATCTTTGGTGGATACGTAGCCTTAGCGTGGATATGTGATGTGCAAGTGTAACGTAATGTAACAGTGACAGTCTGTAACTTTTATCCAGGATAAATAAGCTGGTTCTGTAGGATTGTACGCGAGGGTGTTTGCTCTTATCTTAGCTCTAAAAAAGTCTTACAATAATGTATATTTTCAGAAGCGGCGCAGGTCGTGCTCGTACAAAAGACGCGACGCGGCGCACGCCGGGCCGGCCTGCACCGCGGCCGCCCAGCGCGCGCGAGCCGCGCCGAGTGCTCAGTGTTGACGCTAGGCCCTACTCACCACAGGTAATTTGATCATTCAGAAATAGTTAATATTTTGTTGCAAATAGCAATAATTTGTTGTTATTTTTGGTTTACCTTCAAAATTTTATACCAAAAGAAGTTTAAAGAAAAGTTAATGAAAGGGTTAGTAGGAAGCAATAACAGTTTTAACATCTTTACGACAATCTATCTTGAATAATAGATTGATAATATTGTGAAATTCTTGAGAAATTCGCCAAGATTGACTCGAAAACAAGGAGGACTTGTGACTTTCAGTGACCGGAAACAAGCTGCATATTAATTTAAAACTATAAAAAGATGAATGTATCACATTGATCATTATCAGCTTATTATGTTGCTACTGCTGGCCCAGTGCATGTTGGTGAATGTCATATATCTTTGGACTTTTGAGTTTCTTGGACATACTTGATACCTCACAATGTTTTCCTTCACCGATTTTTTTGCGATGGCATCGAAACTGCACTGTCGTTCACTGGATCGAACCGGGTGCCGTTGGATTGTGAAGCTATCACTTTAATATATAATATTGTTGCAGGCTGCCCCCGGCACAGAAGGCGCGGGATACAGTGGCGAGAGGCCAGGAGGCCACAATGAACATCTCACATTACATCAGGCGCAACTAGGAGAACGGCTATATCCAAGGGTAGGTTTCAATTTTGTACTTGTAAACTAAATGGCTAGCCGTCACAGACATGCTTAGAATTAGAATAGCTTTTATCATAATGATACATAAGGTACATATAGTAGTTTAGTATAACAATTTACACATTAAGGCTATTAAATTAAATAACAATTTAATTAACATTCTAAAAACTTACACTTAAACCTTATCTTAGTAATTTATAATGCCTATGACATATAACTATTACAATAACATACTATCAAAGTTTTTAAGGAGCCCAATGCCTTTGACGGTGCCCGACTATTCATCTGTAGATACACACATTTACAGGTTAATAGGCGACAAGCACTACTTTATAGATGTTATAATTTAATTTTGTTTGTATCCAGGTGCACTCACTTCACCCGACGTTCGCGGGCAAAATCACAGGGATGCTGCTAGAGTTGACGCCGGCGCAGCTGCTGGTGCTGCTCGCCAGCGAGGACGCGCTGCGGCAGAAGGTCCGCGAGGCCATGGATCTCATCGTCATGCACCCCTCCGAGGCTATACTTGGTAACACACTGCTATTATCATCATATTTTCATGTCTCCGCAGATCTTTATCAGAATAACAATAAATAAACAAATATTCGGGACGTTTTTGCACACTCGGTCATCTGACCCAAACTAACCAAATCTTGTACTATGGCGTCTATGGCTGCCAGTGACTGATATACATACATATAACATCCAGATATAGAACAAATACAAATATTCGTCACATGAATGTCCGATGTTAGGTGGAAATCGAACCCACGCCAACTCACTACCGACTGGGCCACCGGGGCAGTCAGAACCGCGAGCATGGTCAAGTTGTATCAAAACCCAGAAAGCCTAATTTTTTGTACTAACTATGAATGTGACCACAGTTTATATTACTTTATCTACGAAACCATACCATGTGCGTGTCTCGGCAAGCTCTTGGCCATTTGGTTATTTACTTGATCGCTAGTCGGGCGCTGAGTTGATACATGGACTGCAATCTGCAAACTCCATTCCCATGAATTTCCAGGACCACCAAGGTCAGAACTTACAAATGTGTACAACATATTGTGGCCTGGTGTGCAGTTGTGAAATGTGGCCCCACATTTTGTAACACACCATAAATACAAATGTTCATTTGAAGTGCAGTTTGACTTAAAATTAAGATGTTAGTTGTACCACAAACTATATGTTTTTATTGAATGTGACATCAATCTCAAACGTCATCATTATCATTATCTAATCGTCAGCCTATCATATTCCCAATGCTGGGACACGTGTTTTCTCTGAGAGATTATGAGGCTTAATCCACCAAGCTGGCCCAGTGCATGTTAGGGAATGTCATATTATGTCCTTGAAGTTTTTTTAAGGTTCTTGGACTTACTGGTTTCCTCACGATGTTTTCCTTCACCGCTTTTGTGCTATTTATCTATCTCAATTCTTCAATCTGTACTTGTGCAGCTTGAATTCAGAGTTTGAATAAGTACAAGAGCCATGCCTAGTATGATGTGAGCTGTGCTTAATGTTGATATTGTTTGTTAGATCTGGACGTGTTCTCTCTGTCGGAGCGAGGCGCGGGCGCGGGCAGTGCTAGCGGTGCGTCGAGCGGTGCGCCGGCGCCGGCTGCCGCCTCTGACGACTCCGCACCGCTTTTCTATTCCCCCGGCAAGCGTGGCTACTACTCGCCTCGGCAGGGCCGCGCCACGCCCGAGCGAATCAACGCCTTTAGAAATGTCGGCAGGTATGTATTGTATTGGACATTGCTAGGGCATCGCCAGGTACCGACAGGGGGAGGCAGATGTCTCCCCCCCTCCCCCTAGGAGAGTGTGGGTAAGCGCTCGTTTAAAGAGATTCCTAACGTAAGAGTTATGTTGCATTTTCCCCAACTCTCACTGTCTGTTGCTATTTGAAATTTGTTCACGAAGTCGCCAGTTCAATGGGGTCTTACTAATGCGTACGCTGTCAGTGGTCAATCACAGACAAAAACTTCGAACCTTGGATAAAAAATTCCCGGAAACATTGCAGAATAATTGGCCTCTGCCTGCTACAAAATGAGTTGTGCCCGATGTTCCTGAACCGGCACGTGCTGAAGTACTTGCTGGGGCGACCAGTGCGGCTCCACGACCTGGCGTTCTTCGATCCTGTGGTCTACGAGAGTCTGCGACAGCTCGTTGTGGATGCTGAGACTGGGGACTCGCACTCTCTCTTTGCTGCACTTGATCTCAACTTCAGGTATTAAAATGAATTGTATTATTTCTAGTTTTCTCACCGCAATTTTGCAGTTTCCCCGAATTTTTTCGTATAAAAAGTATTCATGCTCTTTCCTTGTGAAATTTGGTAGGTCCCAGGCCAATAAGAACTGACTTTGTCAGCAGATTGGCACGGCAAATCTCTTAGTGGATTAGCTCTGTCAAATATTTGGGTTATATTTTTAGGATTCCATACCGAAATTAATTAATCCTTGTCCATGTCCTTCATGGACAAAGATTATGGTGAAACTCTCGTAGCTGATTGGCACAGTAAATAGGACCTGAAAATAATATGGTGATATAAAACGTCAACCCAAGACCTTTCAAAAGCAACCAAAAACTATTAACTAATCTTTTTCTACCTCCCATAGTTAGTATCTTCATCAAGCGAGTTGTACTCGCGTTTTGGCGTAATTTTTTTTCCCTTTATTTCGGTCCAGAATGTTGTGCTGATGTCCTGAAAACTTCCTCAAAGTATGTCTGTCGTCTAATCAAACATCCTGTATTCCATAATATACGATGTAAAATGTGTGTGAATTGTGTTGTTAGTTTGGAGATGTGCGTGGAGGAGGGCGGCGGGTGCGTGGAGCTGGTGCCGCACGGGCGCGAGCTAGAGGTGACGGCGCTCAACGTGTACGACTACGTGCGCAAGTACGCACACCACCGCATGCTGCTCTCGCAAGAGAAGGCACTCGAGGTACGTACTGCTCGCCTACTGAGCAAGCCCTTCATAATGAGCCGATAGTAATGTGACTCCAATAGAGAGTTGGTTTTGTCTAAATGCTGAATTTACATACATAACATTGTCTGCAAAGACTGGTTGTGTTACAGTAGTTGTTACTTAGACCCCGCAGATGCGAACTAAACAATGCCACGGCATGTAAAGTTATGCGCTTGTGGATTTGATTACTGTGATGGAATAAAGGTGCGATCGGCCGCGCTGCACGGAAATATACCTTAAATGAATAGCTTCTCCAAACTATTTTTCTATTCCCAAAAGTATTAGTTTGGGAAACACTTGTGCTATTTTGTAACAGTTTTCAGACCGGGTGTGACTGGCTATCTTGATTTGTCATCATAAGTAAATTACTTATGATAATGTTGTTTTAGGCGATGCGCGTGGGTGTACTAGACGTGCTCCCTGAGAGCGCGCTGGAGGGTCTGACAGCGGAGGACCTGCGGCTGCTTCTGAACGGAGTGGGTGACATCAACGTGGCCGCGCTCGTCTCCTACACCTCATTCAACGACGAGAGTGGCGAGCCGCCAGAGCGCCTCGCGCGGTTTAAGCGCTGGCTCTGGGCCATTGTTGACAAGATGACGCATCTCGAAAGACAGGACTTGGTCAGTATTGCCTAACACATACAACACTCCGTATTATGACAAAAGTGGTATGCTCAACAGATTCCTAAATCAGAGATATTAAATAGAGTGCGCATATCACAGTCTTCCCCACTCGCCTGGTCATTGAGTAGACATCAGTCATTGGAAAAATAATTTTCATTTGAGGATCCTGGGATCGGGATAGTGCTGCCATGGCTTAGGGCGCTTGCAGACGATGCGTAGTACTAGTACAAGTAGCAAATAGAAGTTGTAAGTAGCTACTATGCATCATCTGCAAGCACCCTAAGATATTGAAATCAAATACTTAACATATTTTAAAATACATCAAAATTTTAAGGGCGTAGGTTGTTGGCAAGTACCACCTGCTTCGGATCCAGTCATCAAATTATTAAGCCCAGTGCAGAACTGGAAGACCTCTGGACACCATGAGGGAAAAGACTACTGCATACATAATGTTTTGATTAGAAATCATCAATCATCAACTAAATATTTTCATAACATTTCTATAGACATCCGTCATCTAGTCAACCTATGACCTGGAACTAAAACAATGTAAAATACACGCGACAAATCTCAATTTGTTTAATTTGAATGTGTAATAATTGCAAGAACCTTAGAAATCATCTTGGCTTAGAACTTGGCTTGTTTTTTGGCTGTGGATTATTAAATTTCATGGTCATTACACATTTCACTTTGCATCCTTGTGATTGTAGTTCTTTGATGGATGTTTGAATGGTCGCCATTTGTGCAGGTATACTTCTGGACGGGCTCCCCAGCGCTACCCGCGTCGGAGGAGGGCTTCCAGCCGATGCCGTCGGTGACGATCCGTCCGGCGGACGACGCACACCTGCCCACCGCCAACACGTGCATCTCGCGCCTCTACATCCCGCTCTACTCCTCCCGGCACGTGCTCAAGCACAAGCTGTTGCTCGCCATCAAAACTAAAAACTTTGGCTTCGTCTAAAGTATACGCTGCCACACTGTATTATATTGTTCTTTAGTTGTAAGCCCAGCCATGTAAGACTGCCGCTCTGTTACGACGATACCGCTTTAGCGACGTCGAGGGTCTACATGCCATCACCTATCTTTGTATTGTGTACTTATAGTATGGAAACATTTGTATATTTATGACTTATTGTGTTTTGTTAATCCTCTTAGCATTTACATGACTGGGTATGTTCTGACTGAATAGTAATATTCAATATAACATAGTACCTTTTTATGGAAATTAAGTTGGATGGCCGCACAAGTACACACATACTACTTGATAGTAAACACACAACTTTTCTTTCTAAGTTTGTATCTATTCATCTGTATCTTCTTACATTCAAATGATACTATTCAGTAGTTCAAAATAACATAATTTGATAATGACCTAGTACTGTTTATAAATGGCCTAGTATAAATTGTGCATTTGAGTGCTTGTCAGTTATTATATTTATTTCTATTTAATTCTATTGCTCGATGGCAATTCAAGGCAGCAAAGTTATATCCGAAACATTTCACCTGTTTATATCGCTTTGTTATATAGTAAATTCATATATAAGATATAAAGTAGAGTTGGATAAGCTTTGAAAAGGAGGCGCCAGGTCCGAGCAATGGGTTATGTGATATGAGAGGAAGTATTTATCGCCTCATCTCTAAATCTAAGGTTATAGTTTCCTTTGATTAGTTGTAATAATATTATGGTTCATAAATAAACAATCTCAAAACGCTTATTCTTGTTTTTCATTTTTATTTCATAAATTTGTGGAAACACACATGACTTTACCTTTAATTCATTTGTTGCCCTTGGTCATACCGCTAGGTTCATTATTCGAGACCACAAGATTTTTAAGTTTTTTTTCAGAGGTTTTTAAATATTTAAATAAGAATTTTGGAAAAATCCAGTTATGCATCAAACAATACTACTGGATTTTTACAACCTAGCAATGAGACCAAGGTGAATGAATCATTGTTTAGTATACTAGCTAAAAATACAAAATTATGAACACAATCCTTCAATATTACAAAAGTTAGTTTTTTCATACAACTATGTACTAGTAAACACAACTATGATAGTTGTGCATAATGGTAGGTCCATGAGGAAATCCCATGAAGTTCTGGTTCTGGTTTAAGATGGGTATAACTAACTTTCCTCTCCCTGTACTGTGAATAACTAAGTAAATGCGTTTCAGTTAACAAAATTGTAGTCAAGTATAATAAAAGTCACGGACCCTAGAGTCCGTGGAGTTGCTTTGTAAATAAAAATAAAAAAAGTTCTGGTTCTAGGCTTGTTCTTAGCAGGCTATGGAGAATTTGTTTCATGATTTTAGAGACCTTGTTTTAATGATTGACTAGCATTAATTTTCTATTAGCTAATTACAAAGGCTGTTGATAACTAGCAAATATATGAAAGAAACGAAAATATTATATTAAATGGTTGTTGTGTGTATGCTATAAATGAATATTACAAACAAACTCACATTATTTCTCACCTTATGATATTATGTTCATACACATATATTTTTTTAGCAAAATGTCTGTTTACTAACTATAAAAAATAACACAGGTGTTTATAAAATTATTATTGTACTTTTGATGCCAGTTTTAATTCAGTATGCATTTTTTTGTAAACTCCATATAGAACTGCTATATGGCAAACATGTAACAAGGCACTTGTAAAGTCGGTACTTGGATATACATTCCAACACATCTCGATGAGAGCTAAGACTAGTAACCTTACTATAACAGAATAGTTAGTAGACCACAACAAATAGGGTAAACTGTGGAAATACCAGGAGTAGAACTGGTAATGTAAACTCCGGGCACAAACAATTCCAATGAAGTTAACTATGAACATAGGCAAAACAAAAAGTTGAGATATAATATCATAGTTAATACTATAGTTGCTCTTTTCAACAACTTCAACGGGTTTCTTTGCAATCTTTTTTCCGCCTTTATGTGAGGTTTTCTGCAACATATTTTCAAAAGAATTTAAAAACGTTTCTTGTTCTTTGGTTAACTCTTCACTTAGTTGTTTATTGGACTTTTGCTTGGTATCCTTCTTTGGCTTCCTTTTTCTCTTGCTTTCAAGATTTTTTGAATCAATTTGTGGTTGAACCTGTCGCTGCACATACTTGAGGCGACAGTAGCTTTGGAAATATTTAACACACATTGGCAAAAATACTATCAACAAAATAACATGTATGCCTAATAGCGTCAGGTGGAAACATCTGTTTTCAAACACTTCAACATCCAGAAATCTGTAATTTACTGTCCAAGTGTGTTCAAAGACACGGCTTAAATCAAAGCTTCCTTTCAGATATGCTACAGGATTGTTGATCAAGAACACAAGCCCCAAAAGAAGCTGTATAATACCACAAACAAATAGCTGTTTAATGGTTTCCTTAAAACCTAAGTTTACCAAATAAAATAAAAACAATGCTGGAGCATACAAAAGAATATTCATTTTGACAGAGACACCTAAACTATAAAATATACTACCCAAGTACCATTTGTTATCTATGAACATGTTAAGTGATAAGTACAAAAACAGTACAGCTACTGGGTCATTAAATAACCTGAGTAAATAAATTGAATGGATTCTGTGTGATGTAAGAGCAGTTAGCACAAGTACATATGGTGGGACCTTTTTAGCCTTGACGTATATTCGAAGAACAAGGAATAATTGCAAAAGATAGATTCCTATATAAATGTACTGAGCAAGTTTGATATTTTCTCCCTGACCAGTGATGAAATAGAAAAAAGAGAAGATGTAAACGAATCCAGCGGGATATACTAATGGTCCGGTGTCACCTCGAAGCTTGCTGTAGTCAAATGTGCCATTCAAGAATCCTTCACACTCTTGCATGTATGCTTTCCAGTCAATTTCTGTGTAAGGTACTCGCTCCACCACGAACAGGCCGATCAACAGTTCAGCGACAATTAACAGGAACGCCGCAAATTGTAATTGAGCTGGGTTTGTTACTAATCCTTTCAGATAGGGCCATGTAAATATCTTCTTGGAATCATGAAGAAAATCTTGTATGTTTCGAGTGTTCATGGTGCTGGATGACAAATATTGGAAATACTTTAGCACTCAAACTATCGTTGATAATACTTGGAATCAGCTTTATATTGATAAATAATTAGGTTGTTTTCTATTTTAAGATTAGGTTACTAGCCAGCCGGCCCGAGCCCCGGTTCCCAGGGCCAGAAAAAGCGAAATTTTTAGAGGAATCAAGCAACCAAGCACAAACGTCATAACATCCATTTATAACTGACAGTGACATAACATAGACAGCATGCCATTTTTTTTATTCGTCCATCGGGCAGTGACAGCATGCCATTGAATGGGCCGAATGCACAGGCCGAATGGGCAGTCAATGGCTTTTTTTTTTCTTTGTTCGCCCAGTGGACTCACTTTATTTAATTTTTGGACAGACGATGCCTCCTTGTGAGTAATATTGTTCCTTGGACGATGTGTATTAGTGCTACTTGTACTTGCATGGTACTTCACTACTTCTGCAACGGGCTCCTAGTCTCTTCTCTACATAGTATAAATTATTGAAGTCGCTTTCCGCGTCTGTCTGTCTGTCTATATGTATGTATGGCCGCTAACTCCTCCTAAACAACGCAACGGATTTGATGCGGTTTTCACTATCAGTTAACTAGCGACCCGCCCCGGCTTCGCACGTAAATTACACCCGTGCGAAGCCGGACGGGCGGGTCGCTAGTAAGTAATAAAATTACAGGTATTTCAATATAATTATTGCCCTGACATCGCCTTGACCTGAAACACTATGTAGGTAGAAGATAATAATATGCGCCTCCAAGATTTAAATCTAACATAAAAACACTTATCGTTATCTCCTTTATTTACAAAATCTATAAAACATTGAGAGCATACTAATACCACTACCCCATGCATGTATCAAATAAAGACAAAATTTACAATACACTGTATAGGTAAGTACCTACTATGGGCCGACAGACATGTGTATTTTTTTTATTAGTAAATCAGATATTTTTATTAGTTTTACCTACGTAATGTAGGTAAAACTATGACTGTAAATGTCGTAACGTAACATGCCTAATTATTATTTAGTTAAGGTAATTAAAGCCACCTAAGACTATGTTTGTTTGCACGTGGATGACACAGGTAATAAGTAAATAGTATTCTGTGAGTATATAAATCTTTCTCTTGGGAGAACAACAGACAGTTTCCACTAAAACTAATCATCAGAATACACCATGAAATATTCACTGAACGTTGTAATTGTATCAGCTGTTTTAATGCCAGTTTCTGTATATGGTGCTGACGTAAGCGGTAAGATTTTTTGCCTACCCTCCCCCTTATTTAGAGTGCTACAAAAAAGCTCCTATAATTTTAACTGTTTAACCAACAGCTAAAAATGAAGCAGAGAGACAAATCTTAGAGTTTTTTAGTAAATGGCGATTTGGAGATACATTGCCATTCTTACTACCGCCGTTGGACCTTATTACAATACCGCCATTGAATGGCTCCTACTCAGGAAAGGGTATAAAGTATGTATTTAGAATCACACAGTTTCTTTTATGTCTTATTATATAGGTACGACTGAGCTCATTGGAAATTATTTTCAGGATAAGTTACTCGTCCAGTGAGTTGCGATTGTCTGGAGTCAATAGGTTCTCCGTGGTGGAACTGAACGTTTCACTTTTAGCGTTGCGCGCTTCAGGCTCGCTTGTCATACCTACCCTCACTATATTTGCAGGTAGGTAGTAAACGGCTTTGTCTTTTTTTACTTATATTAGTTATCTACCTAAATTACGCTATCTGTGGGTGCATCGATTTATCTATGCTAAGCGTGTAATATATTAATTGCATTAACAATAATATTCATCGCAAGAACGAATGTGTAGGTAGGTACCTAAATCCGGCGTTATCAAACTGATTGTACTTGTTTATAAATAGGTACGTAAAGTACCTACTACCTACGTACATACAGTCACAAAAGTTTTTTTTTTGTTACAATAGTATGCTGGTCCTGGTACTATTATTTCTTCTTATATATACCTTCGGCCTAGGGCTGGGCAATATACATACTTTGCTTTAATTGAAATACAAATAAAAAAATACTGTATCGCAAATAATTAAAATACGAAATACAAAATATCTTTAAGAAAGGTATTTGAAATATAAAATACAAAATACAGTATTTTAGCTATTTTTACACACGATTACTTATTTTAAATACGAAATACAAATTACAAAATACAAAACAAGTAATCAAGCACAGCACGGGCTAAAAAGTAGAGATAAACAATTAATCAGTAAAACCAGAGTTTCATTTCATGAACACTAGATTTTTAAATGTACTGTCAGACAAACATTACACTCTCGCCTCGCACTCACACTCACGATCGCTAAATGAAGGTTAATTGTATTTTAATGTTAAAATGCATGTTGAAGCCTCAAGTCGGCGTCAGGTATTTGAAATACAAATTACATTTTAAGGAAGTAATTGAAATACAAATACTAAATACGTATTTGTATTTCAATTACGTATTTTAATTACAAGTAATTCATATACTGCCCAACCCTGCTTAGGCTCCAGGGGCCTTACGGCCAACGGCTAACTCGCTATCAAACTAACTGGAAAATCACGCGAACGTGAACCTTAATGCGGCCAGTAGGTACGATTTGCGGTCGCGTGATTTCCAATTGAGCTGATTTAACGTTAGTTTGATACCAAGTTAGCCGTTGGCCGTAAGGACCCGCAATAGATACAATTTTAGACCAACTTCAAAAAAAGGAGGGGTTCTCAATTCAGTTGTATGTTTTTATGTTAGTTACCTCATAACTCCGTCATTTATAAACCGATTTGAAAACATGGCCTTTGGTCAGATTGGTTCCAATTGGTTCTGTAATTTGGTTCATAAATAAAAATAACTGGAAAAATATGTCATCCAAATAAATGATATTGGTTTTTTAAATTGATAATTATTAATAAGTAGATTGGTACAGTAGTTTTGTCTTTTATATGTCAACTAGCGACCCGCCCGCCCGGCTTCGCACGGGTGTAATTTACGTGCGAAGCCGGGGCGGTTATCTAATAATAACAGACAAATAATTAGCAATAAAAACTATCCTATCTCTCAAGTTGGATCGAACTGCACATGGTGTGCGAATTTTATTATAATCGGTTAAGTGGTTTAGGAGTCCATTGAGGACAAACATTGTGACACGAGATTTATATATATTAAGATTTCAAAATAAAGAGTTTGATCAAAGTTTTTTTTTGCCTAACAGAATGCTACGAGCTTGAAGGCAACGCGTTCTACGTATACTCACTGAAAGGTTCCGGGAAATTAGAGTAAGTAGAAAAGTTACTAACCGAATTATTAATTATAGTTATGTAATATGTATTTATATGATGCCAATTTCTACTTTCCAATAGTCCAAACCTACGTTCCAATATTAGCAGCGCCTAGTTGTTTTACCCACTATCCAGCAGGAATCATGATTATTTCGGGATAAAAAGTATACTGTAAGTAGTGGTTATCCATTGTATGATTTACCTCGAGGTAACGAGGTAAACCTACTTAATGTTAGTGTGCACTCAACTCCATATCAGCTGAATGTATTTTAATAACACACATGCCTACTTAATGTTTGTGTGCACTCAACTCCATATCAGCCGAATGGATTTTAATAACACACATGCCTACTTAATGTTTGTGGCACTCAACTCCATATCAGCTGAATGGATTTTAATAACAAAGATGCCTACTTAATTTTTGTGTGCACTCAACTCCATATCAGCTGAATGGATTTTAATAACATACCTACATGCCTACTTAATGTTTGTGCGCACTCAACTCCATATCAGCTTAATGGATTTTAATAACAAAGATGCTTACTTAATGTTTGTGTGCACTCAACTCCATATCAGCTGAATGGATTTTAATAAAAAAGATGCCTACTTAATGTTTGTGTGCACTCAACTCCATATCAGCTGAATGGATTTTAATAACAAAGATGCTTACTTAATGTTTGTGTGCACTCAACTCCATATCAGCTGAATGGATTTTAATAAAAAAGATGCCTACTTAATGTTTGTGTGCACTCAACTCCATATGAGCTGAATGGATTTTAATAACAAAGATGCCTACTTATTTTTTGTGTGCACTCAACTCCATATCAGCTGAATGGATTTTAATAACATACCTACATGCCTACTTAATGTTTGTGCGCACTCAACTCCATATCAGCTTAATGGATTTTAATTAAGTTTTGTATCGACGACGACACAAAGTTTCGCATTTATAATATTAGTGTAATTTTTCTCTTTTAATATTAGTAAAATGTTTTTTTTTTTATTGTTTCAGCGTGACTTTGAATGACGTCACTCTGCAGTTCAGCATAAGACTCGCTAGAAATGGTGGCGGTAGTAGAGTGGTCGAAATGAAACTAGATTTTGCCATTGAAGATATCCAGGTATCAGATCAGACCATTTTTAGGGTTCCGTAGTCCTACAAGGAACCATTATAAGTTCGTCTGCCCGTCCTAATTTTTACTACTTGACTATGACCAGTGCCGGTTTTAGCGCTACCAGCGGCCTGGGCGTGATTTCTACGGCGCAACACCCCCCCCCCCCCTTTCTGCCGTTCAAACCGAAAAAAGGCAAATAATACATATACATACATACATCAGCAGCCACTAAACGTCCACTGCTGGTCAAAGGCCTCCCTCTTAGAGAGGGGTGTTGCCGTAATCCCCACGCTTGGCAGGTGGCTAGGAGATCGCAGTACGTTCACCGTGTACTAATAGGACGCTGCTGCCCATCCTCCGTTGGTTGTGGTAAATATTTTTTTTTTTATTCACGAGGTATACTATTTATTATTATGGTTATTTATATACCTATCTGGCGCCCTGGGCGGTCGCCCAACTGCGCCCTACCCTAACGCTGGTACTGACTATTACTTGTTTGACGCTATTTAAGACTATGTAAACTTGATTAATATTACGACCGAAGGACTCTGCATCCATGGTTATTACAAAAAATAACAATTCATAAGTTTAGGAAAATAATACAACGAGCTGACATTTCTTTTTCACGTTGGCGGCAAAACTCCTAAACTTGTGAATATTTTCGAGTGTTGCACTCATGATACCTACTACCCAAAGGGACGGAACGCTTCAAACAGAAAAAACGAGCAGAGCGAGAGGTACCACGTTTAGCCATTTGTCCCTTTCTAGTGTTGACATAATCAATGATACTAATTCCTCATTACTTTTCATACTTTTTTATATGTTTATACAGAATAGATCTACGTTTGGCCACTAACTTGCCTGATGGTAAGCAACGGTGTGGCCGAGGATGTAACACGTTGATCTAGAAGAAATCTATTCATTCTAGCCTTGAAGATGCCTAGATTGTAGTTCTCAGGAAACAAGGAGGACAGCAGGGAGTTCCATTCTTGGACAATACGTATCATAAAAGACAACCCATATCGAAAAAAAAACGGCAAATTTTTGGAATTTCCAAGAGGAAGGGGTGATAGTGTGCTGTCCTTGTACTTGTCCTGTAGTAAAAGGGGGAGGGTGGAATAAGGTCATGAAGCTTTTGCTCACACTCACCAAAATATATCCGGTAGAAAATAGACAGACAAGCTACTTTACGGCAGTGCTCAAGGCTTTGTAATTTATTGGCGACTAGCTTGCTGTCACCAATCAGCCTCATAGCACGCCGGTCTACGGAATCTAAAGCTTCCAGTTGGTACTTGGCTGCTCCGTCGAATAGGTGGAAGCAGTACTCAACACACGTACATACTAATTTATTCCTTATTTATATCACTACAATAATAAACGGATGCACCCTAAATAACCATGAGAGTTTTCTTTTAGATATTATGTTTCACAAATAAAAATAAAAATAATTAAAAATGATGCTGATAAAATCATGTACGGACTACCCAAATTAATACCAAATTTACGGTTACAATATTTTTCCAAAAGTGGCAACACCACACGCTAATATGTGTTCATGAATGTCATTGTATATAAGACATGTAGTGTGAAAGGGACAAATGGCTAAACGTGGTACCTCTCGCTCTGCTCGTTTTTTCTGTTTGAAGCGTTCCGTCCCTTTGGGTAGTAGGTATCATGGTTGCACTATGCTTTTTTTTTTTTTTTTTTTTTAATCTTTATTTTTAAAATGGGGTTTTGTCATGAAATGACTATGCCACCCCGTAAAGCTAAAGTACACATAATCACACAAACACTTAACTAACAACTTCCACACGGACACTTATAATCTATAAATAAATGGTACATTTGCATCAACATCTTGGCTTCTCTGGAACCAGGTGATGCAAAGATACTGTTGCAATAACCTACATTATTGCCATAGGGCGACAATGCTCGCCGCTGGACTTCGTACCGCGCACATTCCGACAACACATGAAGTACATCCTCCACCGACCCGCAGAAACAGCAGAGTGGAGATTCACATTTTTTCATTAGGTACTTGAATTTGTTGCCCGGAATGTGCCCGGTACGGAGTCTGAGCAGGGCTACCACATCTTGTCTCTTCATGTCCATTGTATCGAACCATGGGTAGCGAGGAAGTTCACTCTGCACTGTTCTGTACCAGATGCCTATAGTTCGAGACCGCTCGTTGAAGTATTCCTGCCAGTTTTGACCACACAGCTCTTTAACATTTCTAAAAAACTCGCTATGGAGCGGGAGGCAAGTATATGGAATTTTGTCGGTAACTGCCTCTTTTGCGGCTCGATCCGCTTCCTCGTTACCCATGATACCGACATGAGAGGGCACCCACTGGATAATGACCACTTTATCTGCGGCTCTAAGCTTATATACACTGTTCAATATAGAATAGGCTATCGGATATCCTTGAAGATTCAAGGTTAGCCGAGCCAAATGCTGGAGTGCACTCTTTGAATCCGTTAATACTACAAACTGGCTAGCGTTTATGTCTAATAGATACGATAATGAATGACTCTGAAATTGCAATTAGCTCACTGTGCATAGTAGAAATATTTCCATGAATTTTAAATTTTGCCCGTAAGCCAATTTGGGGATCATAGAATGCAGCTCCAGAAGTGGACCCAATCCTAGACCCATCAGTAAAGACAAAATATAAGGAATTATATCTCGTACCTATATATGTAGAACAAATTTCACGTATATCTGCTGAACCATAAGCCTTTTTGGCATAATTAATTCCTTCTATTTTACTCACAATATTCTGAGAAAGGTCAAAATTGCTTACCCACGTATCAAGACAGTAAATATTTAGCTTAGACCAAGATTGTATATGATGGTCTTTCCATTTCGCATGAATCTCTACCAACAGAGGGGTTTTTTTTCTTCTCCAGTAAGCCCTGCTCAAACAAAGGTCGCACAACTCCTCTATCACTGTCATACTAACGTTTTTCTCAAATGTTCGTGATCGTAGCCAAAATTTACCAGCCAGGTACAGTCTACGAATATGTAGTGGCGGAAGGCACAGTTCCGATTCCATGGCGTGTGTCGGTGTGCTTTTTATAAAGCCTCCTATAACCCTCATAGCTTGATTCTGTACTTTTTCCAGTTTGTAAAGATGGCATTTAGCACTTACATCGTACAAAAAACATCCATAATCCAATCTACTTCTTATGATTGATATATATAGTCGGCGAAGATGTTTCGGATGCATACCCCAGCTGGATCCTGCTAAAACTTTAAATAAATTCAAGAACCTTACTGTTTTGTCTTGTAGTTCAGTAATATGCGTGCCCCACCTTAGATTTTTGTCAATCCACATACCCAAGTACTTCACACTATCCACTTGTTGTATATATTGGCTATTTATTTTTAAATTCATGTTTTGCCTACTCCTACCCCTCGTAAATAGAATAGCTTTAGTTTTCCTTTGTGATATAGTCAGCCCTATTTCATCCAAAAAGCCCATCATTGCATTTAACGCACTTTCCAGTTCAATCACCGCTTCTGGCACTTTCTTACGACAACTGTACAACACAAAATCATCCGCATACTGTGATATAAAAACGTTATCGATAATTTTACAAATTTTAATGGTGGCTATATTGAATAAAATAGGTAACAACGGATCACCCTGAGCTATTCCGATCCCGGTAGTTCGTCGCAATGATTCATTGTTGCTCAGCTGGATGTTTAAAATTCTTTCATGAAGAAAAGTCCACAAATACCTACATAGGACAGCTCCGGCGCCAAGGTCATCTAGAGTTTTCAACAGGCTATTTACATTAACATTATTATAGGCATTTTTCACGTCTATAAAACATGCTGCAGTAACAAAACCTTGTGTAAATCCTATCTGTATGCGTCCAATCAATCTAGATAAATTGTCCAGGCACGATCTTGCTCGTCTAAAACCTACCGTTTCATTAGAAAATAAGTTGTTCTTTTCTAAATACCACTCCAGCCTACGGTTAATTATTGTGTGGAATATCTTGCATGAACATGAGAGCAGCGCAATCGGTCTTACATTATTGCATCCTGGCTTCGGTATCGCGACTATTTTAACATTCTTCCATTGTATTGGAACAAAACTAGACTCTAAGAATCTATTGTATAAGGAAACCAATGTGCGTCTGCCCACATATGGAAGATTCTTAATCATAGAGTATGAGATATTGTCATCACCCGGCGCCGTGTCTGTTTGCTTAATGCAGTTATTGAGTTCTGAAATAGATATCGGAGCAGATAATTGACTATTTTGTGATGCAAAATATGGCATGTCAGACGGTACAAAGTCTGGTGCTAAGCTGCTAATGAGAGATTCGGCTTTGTCACGATTAAGTAAAGAGCTACTTGGCTTAAACCCCTTTATCCATCTCATTTTATTCCACATTTCACTACACGTAGTCACACTCTCAATGCTACTGCACATATTTTGCCAAGACTTTGTTTTTGCACGACGAATGGCTAACTGCGACTGGCTTACTTTATCTTGCAAAATTGATAAGTGATCTGGAGTGGGGTTCCTCCCGAATATAGCTAGGGCTAGACGACGTTCCGCGACGATTCGAGATAATTCTTGTGACCAGTATGGTTTAGAAGTGAACTGTTTTTGCCTGAGGGGACTGTTACAAATTTTAATATTGGGGATGTACAAATTGGCTGCTCTATTTATGACGGCCATGAACCTATCATATGCCTTCTGATTATCCAATGGGAAGATATAATTTGAAAGTTCATCTTTAATGTATTGCCTGTACCTTACTCAGTCCGCATTCTTGAAGTTCCTCCGGTTTTTAATCAAGTTTGGTGTATGGGTGCATAAACCTATTTTTATAACTAAATGGTCGCTATTCAAATTTTCGTTTATCAGCCTCCATTGAAATCTAAGCGCGATATCGGATGTCACTAACGATATATCTGGAGAGGCCTTCTGTAGCGAGCCATTAACAAGTTTAACCAAGGTATGGCTTCCGTCATTAAGAGAGACGTAGTTATTATCTGTAATCGCGTCAAATATCTGGCCACCTCTCGTATCTCGTTTGGACGACCAGCTGGGATGGTGGCCGTTAAAATCCCCCACGATAAGTGTTTTTTCACTAAGTTGTGAGAAAATGTGGTCCCAATCCCCTGCACTTGTACGCACATGGGATGGACAGTAAATACAGAGAATATTCTCAAGTTGATCACAGTTCAATAGCTTAACGTGTAGTACTTGAATATGTGGGTTGGAGGTGATAAAATTACATTCTTGTGCTTGCACTGACCGGTGTGTTATTATAGCTACTCCCGCATATCCGTCACTACGATCTGATCTGAATATATTGTACCCGCTAATGTGAAAACTACTATCTGGAACCAGCCACGTTTCAAAAACCAAAGCAATATGTATCTTCTCTTGACTTAATAACAATTCAAACTCATCTCTCTTAGGCCTAAGGCTCCGCGCATTCCACTGCAGCAAATTAATAACTGCAGTGGAATGCGCGTTACTTCTATCTGTTACTGTGTGACTGTGAGGAGTTGTTATCCATACTTGTTTAAAATGTTCAAAAATGACCAGTCTGACATGTGGTGAACAACGAAAGATACTAACTCATTAAAAACAATATTAATACAATTTCTAATCTTTTCTTCCCAAGAAATGTTATTTTCCAGTAACTTCTGTTTAAGTTTTTTCAACAGTATATTCCATGATACTGGCTCCTTCATTCCTGTTCCACTTTCAGTTGTTCGCTCTTCTTGTATAGTACATCCTTCCTCGTCCGATTCCATGTCCACGTTCAAATCATTGTTCCTCTCAGATAGTATTAAGTCATCCTTTCTCCCTGTCTTCTTCTTCTTATTCTTTTTGGTTTTATCCGATTCAGTTTCAGTTATCTTTGAAGCTTCTGCATACGTTACAGTTGAGGTGCTCTTCGATTTTCTTTCACTTGATTGCTCCTGAGTCCCAGGCCTTGATAGTGGCGGTGCAGGTTGGGTAGCACTATGTGGAGTTGTAAAAATACACTCAGTTGGAGTTGGTTCACGAGGCTTGTATATCCAAAGTGCTTGCTTATATGTACAGTTATACTCCGCCATCAGCTCGCGAATCTTTCTCTCTTTTTTAAAGACTGGGCAGATTTTCGCAAGAGCCATATGTTTGCCTCCACAGTTATTGCAGGTGAATTCGGTCTTTTCACAGTTCTGATGATTATCTCCACATTTAGGGCATACCGGCTTAGTAGCCAAGCAAGTTCTAAAGGAATGACCATATCTCCAACAAAGTGAACACTGTGTTACCGGGAAGATGTAGGGGCTTACGATTACTCTGGTATTAAATATGTACACATGTGAAGGTAGCACATCTCCTTTAAAACAAATCCTGACGGATTCACTCGCTATCCAGCGGCCGTCCATTGTATTTCTGCGCTTTAACCTCTTTATTCCCAAAATTAAAGCCTCACAAGTCATACTATCTAAGATTTCTTCGTCGGTGAGGTCTAAATCGATATTACTAATAACACCGTATGAATGGTTGACCTCCAAAGTTTTTTGGCATCGATATCCATTCTCGTTGAATAATTTGCACGATACCAATAAATCAGCACTTTCTTCCTTGCTTAGTTGTACTAAAACTTTGTAAGCATTAATATACTTAACTTGTACGACGTCCTGTATTCTCTGCTCTTTTAAGGTTTTTGCTAATTTAAATTGCTTAGGTAACTTCTATGTACCTGTTATACTCACTTCAAAATTTTCCTTGGGAATCCTAGTTGAATCATCTATGTCAACAGAGCGAGCAAATCGTTTACCCTTTCTTCCAACTGATGTACACAACTCCTCTCGATCTACACCTCGATTTATTTTAAATGGTCCTTTTCCACTCTGCATCCTGGTACTACTCAATGAACAATCTATATTATCGGCACTTCCCCCTGTCATCTCACTGTATTGTAGCATCATATCAGCTAAATCAGTCGTCGCGTCATTATCGTCCACAATTAACTCGTTGGTGTTATCCATTGTCGCATTATAAACAATGCGAAACGAAGTCACTGCGCGGAACAAGTAGCACGGACCGGTTTTAGAGCGATACACGACTCGCGGTAACAGGCGACCGCGCGCAACTGTGCACTATGCTGTAACTAGGTACTAGATATACCTATGCCTACTACGTAATTGGTGTGTATTTATAATTTATTTTCGATAGGCTAATTTGGAGAACAGCTCTTGGCCAATCAACAGGATGTTGAACAGTGAGGGAATAAAGATTCTGGACGGGTATCACGAAGAGATCGTCACTGCGACTCGAGCTAGCCTCTTGGAGACATTCGACGAGTATCTCGCTGAAAAGACACCTTCTCAACTACTGGAAGAAATTCAAAGCAAAGACTGATTAATATTAGAGTTCGAAATGAATAGATACTTTTAAAATGCAGGAGTTTTTATGGATTTTTAATTAATGTTATATTAAGTTACTGTCTATATTCGTATAGCTACTGTAAATGAACTGTGTTATTTTGTATTTTTAAAGTAAGTAGTTCGCTTACCATCAGGCGAGTTGGTGGCCAAACGTAGATCTATTCTATGTAAAAATAATAAAAGTTTAGGTCCTCCGATATACCTTCGATGTTTAATTTTATAAATATACCTACTAAGTAGCAATTTAAGTACCAATACGTAGATGTTAAGACATAGCTGTTAAAATTTGCAAGTTGAAGTGGCAATGGGCAGGCCCCATCGCTCGAAGAACCGATAACCGATGGGGAAGAAAGTTTCTTGAGTGGAAACCACGAACCGGAAGACGCAGCGTAGGTAGGCCTCCCACTAGATGGACCGATGACATAGTGAGAGTCGCTGGCATCCAGTGGATGCAAAAGGCAGGCTGTCGTTCAGTGTGGAGGTTAAAGGGGGAGGCCTATGTTCAGCAGTGGACGTCTTCTGGCTGATGATGATGACGTAGATGTACCTACCTAAGTATTACCTATAGATACATAATATCTATTTATATAGGTACCTACTACCTACTAATAAAAGAAAGTCGTGTTAGTTACACTATTTGTAACTAAAGAACGGCCTGGAAGTTGGTAGGGAGTTAGCTTAGTACCAGGAGACGGACATAGGATACTTTTTATCAACATCATCATCACCATTTTACATCACTACGCGGTTGAAACCGCGGGGCGCAGCTAGTATATAATAATTAAGGTGCACCATAAATTAGGGGGCCTAAAGCGGACGCTGTGCCCAAAGCGAGCACCCCTATAACTTAAACGTTAAAAACCTCACCGCGAACGGGACCCAATTACTAAGCCTACGATATCTGTCCGTCTGTCCGTCTGTCTGTCCTGCCTATCTTTCTTAGCCTTATTGCCGGCTGTATCCAGGGCTGGGCAAAATACATGCTTTGCTTTAAGACGCTCTTTTCCGACTTTTAGCAATTATGGTCATACTAGTTTAAGTGCGCTTACCTCCATGGTTAGCTTAAAACTATAAAAATTGTGTCATAACAAAATTGAATGTTTTATCTAGGAAATCCATGAGACCGAAACACGATTAAGCACATTTCGCTCGATAGGAAAAACGTATCAAAGTAGCACTGATTTGCGATTTTATCCCTGTTTTTTTTTGGATTCATTCAATTACCTATTTATTCAATTATGTCTGCGATAGGTTGATATAAGATTTCATAATTATGAAGGAAACCGGTGAGGTACATTTTACATTACAGTTATACTTTTCGAAAAATATGAGAAAAACCCCAAAAATAGAAGTAGCGAAACGCACGACTGTGTGTAAGCGCCATGATTTTGCTCCGCTAAATGCGACTTTAATACAATAAACCAAGGATTATGGTCATCTGTAGTAATAAGTGTTGCTTAATAGTGGGAAAACCTCGCCTTATATGAAATACAAATTAAAAAATACTGTATCGCAAGTAATTAAAATACGAAATACAAGATATTTTTAAGTAAGGTATTTGAAATATAAAATACAAAATACAGTATTTTAGCAATTTTTAATTGAAATACGAAATACAAATAACAAAATAAGTAATCTAGACCAGGGGCCTTACGGACAACAGCTAATTGCGGCACCTAATCCGCTCAGTTGCAAAATCACGCGAACGTGAACCTAATCGCGCGCAGATACGGTTTGCGGTCGCGTGATTTTCCAACTGATCGGATTAGGTGCCGCAATTAGCTGTTGTCCGTAAGGCCCCAGCACGGGCTAAAAAGTAGAGGAAAACAAGATTAATTTTATTAATCAGTAACATGCTATACCCAGCAGTGGGTGGGGAATAGTTGATGATGATGATGATGAATCAGTAAAACCAGAGTTTCATTTCATGAACACTAGATTTTTAAATGTTCTGTCACACAAATATTACACTCTCGCCTCGCACTCACTCTCACGATCGCTAAATGAAGGTTAAATGTATTTTATCGTTTAAATGTATTTTGAAGTCTCAAGTATTTGAAATACCACTTACAAAATACCTCGGCGTCAGGTATTTGAAATACGAATTACAAATTACATTATAAGGAAGTAATTGAAATACATATACCAAATACGTATTTGTATTTCAATTATGTATTTTAATTACAAGTAATTTAAATACTGCCCAACCCAAGCTGTATCTTTCGAACCGTAATATGTAGATACCTAGCCAGTAGAAATTTTCACAGAATAATTAGCTATGTAATGTTACGGCGGATTAACAATTTAAAAAAAGTCAAAAAGTAAAAACTAAAGGGGGGGTGAGTGGGATACAACAAACGTAGATATTTTTTTACGTATTAGCTCTAATGTAAAAACGGTAATACGTACAAGCGACAAACTTGGCATGATTATAGTAGGTACACACTCTACTATTTTTATAAATAATGGCCAAGGGCTAGTCGGTGACAAATTTCTGTTCATTAAAAGTTATACCGAGCGTCACTTGTAAAATATTAACTTTGTGACGGCGATTTTGGTGGGCGTTAAATCGAACCAAATACTTTTTAAATTGATAATTATTGTATTTTGTGGTGGTACGGAACCCTCAGTGCACGAGCCCGACTCGCACTTGGCTGGTTTATTTATGTTTGAAGTGGTGCTTGTTATATGTATAAACCCATATAGGTAGGTAGGTAACTTTGATAATTATATCTCAGAAAATCTTAGAATTCTCTCATCATCTCAATCTCAGAAAAATCCAGTATGCTCGCTTTAGTCATACTTAGAAGAAAGAAAGAAGAAGAAAAAAAAATTATTCGACACCTTCACAAAAAACTTATATCTAGAGGATACAATCGATGTCGAATGGGTCCGTCTCGGCGTAAATGCTGAAAGTCAAGGACTATCAGCGCCGGTTTTCAGACGAACCCTTGACTTACAAATCCATATGCTCAAGCCCACTACCTATCAGTTGGCAGCGTACCCAACATGCTGGCGGCATTACCATATATTTTACCATATGAATAGCAATGCTTATGCGTGGAGCCAGAAACACGCCAGCATTTTCACGCGTCGCCAGCGCGTTATTTGCATACACAATTTCACGAAGATTGGATCAATGATACTTACCCAAGTTATCGCCAAACAAATATACAAACTTATAAGCAACGTAATATGATAGGAATTCGTAAAGTGTTTCATAGTTTGTAGTTGCAAAAGTTAACTGAGCTGAATATTATGTTGACCTTTATACATATTTTTTTCAAACATCCTTAGAGTGCCCGCTTTAGGCCCATCTCCCCTAAATATCATATTATTCGCATACGACATAAGGGCAAGATAATGTTAATCCCCACACCACAACGGATTGAATTAAAATCATTCTCTAATCCCTAATTATGATTGATGAATAGATAATAGACAAATTAATTTATAAAAAGCCCTGTCCGCACAAATATTTCAAATATACGAATTCGAGCCTTTAGTATAATTTCTCGCAAAAATGAAGGTTTCGTGTTACGGGTTGCTTGCTTTGTGCGCACTTGTCGCAGGAGATTTGCTTGCAAATGAGATTCCCAGTGGCTAGTATAAACATACATAAATCCATTTGAGTTATTTGTGTAGATTTTTTTTCTTTCTAAGGCTGAAGTAATAATTAAAGTACCCCTCGACTTTTTTTACTAGGTATTTCATATTGTTATCCGACGAGAACGTTTAACAAATCAAATTCTCGAATTTTTAGATGGTGAAGTGAATAGCCACCTGGGCCCATATTCTCAGCAGTTCGTTTATCTCAAGGGCAATCCTGATTATGAGCCATCATTGGATCTGGCAATGGATGGCACGCTCGGTCGCTCCTTGATTGCAGACGTTATCCAGAACACTTTGGAAGGATTCAGAGATGTCGTGATCAATGGAAACGATGATCTACCACCGTTAGATCCACTTGTGCTCGACAACATTGGACCTTACGAGTTCTCTATTACTGGGTAGGTTTGGAAAAATATTTTCTTCATACTATACAAGTACCTACCTATACCTTATGATTATGGTAAAGCTACAACTGAATTTTGCTCACAGAGTCCGCGGTAATGCGGCCGTCTCCAACTTCCGCGCCGAAGGCCTGCAGTGGTATGTCGTGGATTACGTCACATTCAACGCTCTCCGTCTCGATTTGGGAGTCCACGTCACTCTTCCCTGGCTTACTGTCACCGGTATGTAGAAAAATAGCTGCAAATAGGTACCTACTTATAAGTCCTTATACTTATAGTCCTTCATCTTCGCATGCTAACGGAGGTGCGAAAGAAACTATAATTTCCTTTGCTGAATGGGCTGCGTTTTAACGATGGATTTGAAGGATTCGTACGTCGTACCCTTCTCATACAATAAAAGGCCTCGTGTTCATCGTGTTGGACTACAGTATTAGGTACTTTAGTGATGTGACTATAGGTGCAGGAATAGTGGACGATAACAATCGTTGATGTTTCAGGAACTTACGATACTGAAGTCAGACTGGCAGTATTGTTAACACATCGCGCTGGTGGTAACTTCAGGTAACGTTGCATCTACTTTTGATTTTTGTGGCCTAAAAAAAGTGCTGGTGGTCGCATCGTTCTTATGCCATAATTATACGAACTGAAACGAAGATGCAGTTAATATTTAGCTAATAGGTACGCTTAATTTCTAGAATTTTCCTCAACCGCTTCGAAGTCGGCGTGGATGTTCGACTAGGCACCAACCTCCTCGGTGGACACCTGATCCTGCGCGAGCTTAACATCAAACTTGATATTCATGATACTTTCGTAAGTTACACTCCAAAATCGTTAGTCACAAGGTCTAAACTGCACAACTTTTTGTGACACACACTACTTTTCTATTCTAACCATGACTGTACTAGTCAGAATAATCCCTAAACGTTTACTGCTGTTACGAACCCGAGCTGTGTGTTCGCAACCCCGCTAGATAGTCTAGAGACGGTAGTCGGTACTAGTGCGTGACATCTACCCTAATTCTCAAAGCATCTACCAAACCTTCCTACGTCTCTGCGTTCGACAGGTTCACGTGGATGGCATGACTGGATCAGCAATCATCAACTCGTTCATCAGCTCGTACATCCAGAACCTGACGCAGGATATTATCCAGTCGCATATGGCTACCGTCAGCCAGATGCTGAGCGAGGAGCTGTTCGACACAGTCAATGACTTCCTAAAGGACTACACAATCTCCGATATTTTGGGCTGAAAAAAAAAATGCAACTTGATTATTAAAAGACTGACTAAATGATAGGTGCAACCAAGCTCAAGCCTATATATAAATAAATAAAATATATAAAAAAGGTGCCTGTTTTTTTCCGATCCTCTACCTACCCTACATCTACATCGTCGAATAGGTAGGTACCTATACTATGATTGATTCGTCAGGATTGTTCAAATTTTTAACATATTTAATAAATTATAGTATACCATATCACGAAATAAGAAAATTTTCCATGTCAGGTGCCTTACGGACAACAGCTAATTGCGGCACCTAATCCGCTCAGTTGGAAAATCACGCGAACGTGAACCTTATCGCGCCCAGATACGGTTTGCGGTCGCGGGATTTTCCAACTGAGCGGATTAGGTGCCGCAAATAGCTGTTGTCCGTAAGGCCCCTGTTCCTTTTATATGGCTTGATGTTTTAGAGTGTGTAAACGGGATGTCATATAAAACACGCAGAGTGGCGAGTACTTCATTTATTCAGCAATCGAAATGAACAGAGAGATAGTTGGCTCGCAGGCTCGCTTATATACCCTCCCCTCAAAGGCTTGGCGAGCTTGACAGTGGCATGACGTGAGGTGGTGTGTCATGGCGGCGGGCTGGTTGTTATTTCATAGTTTCGCAGGCAACGTCACGTCCGTTTTGTTACAAGTGCGCATAGATCTTTAGGGTATATATAAAATCCTTGCAAGTGCGTAGTATCGTTATTACGAGTGATCATAGCCTATGTGACATTTTGTCTTCTTTTTATCTTTTAGTCAGTCTTTCTGTTTATCTTTTATTTATTAATATTAATACTTACCTACTATTATTTTGTCACTCACTTGTTTCTTTATCGTTATCTTGTGACGACCTGATTTAAAAAAATCAGGTATTTCAACTCAATAAATTGTTAATCCACACATGCAAACAAAGAATGATTAAAGGTAAAAAGTTTGTAAAAAGTAGGTATTGAAGGTACCTAGGTACCTACATGCCTAGTTATTCTAGATGCCTGCCTTTTTACATATCTAGCAATGATAACAATGTTAACAATGATAACAATGTTATCATTGCTAGGTATGTAAAATAAACCGGCCAAGTGCGAGATGGCTCGTGCACTGAGGGTTCCGTACCACCACAAAATACAATAATAATTATCAATTTAAAAACCCGACTACTTATGGCAATTATGGCATTTCGATTCAGTGGGACCTGTGAGTGGGACTGAGTGGGACAAATAATTATAAGGTCGTTTATGAAACCTTGGACCTTAGAAGAAGTTAATCTAAGCCTTGGACGAACTATCATAATCTGTGATCATAATGGACGGAGCCATGAGACGTTGCCGCTCCGATGTTCTTATTGTCATGTTTCTCTTTTTATTACACGTATCGTCGCGTAGAGTAAGAGAGAGAGCTATTGTAGGATTGGCAACCAATTTTGACCGACTAGTAGGCCTTATCGTTGCGACGCGACTCGTCATAGGCACCTAGGTATTTAACGGAAATATCGCTGTAAAGACTGAATACATTCTTACATAGTGACATTATGTAGAGTTGTGCTGTGTTTTGTCCATCAAGAACCACTAGAGAAGGAGTAAAAGATCCAGAATTACTTATCATTTCTCTTTCTCTTCATTTACGTACCTTTTACGCCCCGGTTGCCCTCCCCTAAATCCGGCCCTGCCATAGGAGCTTCTTGTAAATCTCCACCACTTTACAGGGGCATGAGTTTGACTTGACCGTGACTTACTTTACTTGACTCTGACTATGACTTGTTTGACGCTTTTAATACTAAGTAAACATGAATAATATTACAACTAAAGGACATTGAATCCACGGTCATGAAAAAAAATAAAATAAATCATCTATATGTCAATGTCATCTCATGTCTCACGCTTAGTATAATTGTCAAAAATTAATTGAAGACACTGAAGATTTGAAGCCAGTTGACTTTTCGTAAATCGTAATATTCTATTTGATTTCTCAAATATCTGTGAATACTACAACGTGATAAAAGGAGCGATGTAATTAATTGTTAACGTATTTGAATTCTTATGAGTTTGTGTCCGGCCCTAGCCCTACTATCTCTCATGAACTATGGCGGGTAATTTTTGGCAAAGTTCTCATCACCAACAATGGATATTGGACAAGCAGGATCTCATTCGAGATCGCCAACATGACCTGAATATACTGAGTGACGAAGAATATCAAAAGATATTCAACTTTTTCGCAAGCATTATTCAGGTGCTAGGAGAGCAACTAAAACTTCGCCAGCAAGTGATCGCGACTGCAACAGTTTACTTTAAGAGGTTTTACGCTAGAAATTCGCTGAAGTGCATAGACCCGTTGCTTTTGGCGCCTACGTGTGTGTTTCTCGCATCAAAAGTAGAAGAATTTGGTGTAATATCCAACTCTAGACTTATAACAACATGCCAAACTGTTATCAAGAATAAATTTAGCTATGCCTATGGGCAACAAGAGTTTCCTTACCGAACTAATCACATATTGGAATGCGAGTTTTACTTATTAGAAAACTTGGATTGTTGCTTGATAGTTTATCAGCCATACAGACCTCTGCTACTATTTGTGCAAGACATTGGGCAAGATGATCAGCTACTCACATATGCCTGGAGAATAGTGAATGATTCATTGAGGACAGATGTCAGCCTACTTTATCCCCCATATCAGGTAATTACCCGACGATGCAAAGCATTAAGGATTAAAAAACCAAGAAGGAACAAATAATAAATACGCCTGTTTTGTTTATATGACACGGGTATTACTCACATATGATTAAGCCAGTTAATTATAGTTAAAATGTGTGAAAACCAAGTGTTTCCATAGTAAATACGCCTGTATTTAAAATGTATGTATGTTTGTATGTATCTTTGCCTTAATACCCCAACCGATTTTAATAAATAAGGTGTCGCTAGGTTCCTCTAAGTAGTGAAGGTGAAATATGTACAAGATGGTGACATGTAAATTAACGATGAAATATTTAATTTGATTGCTACCTCTCCTGTGATATATCATTAAATAGAAGTAAAGTATGGTACATGATTATTTGTTTAAGTGTTACTGTTTGCGAAATTGATGTACCAAAAATAGATGTTTGTTTAACTTTTTTAAAGAAAAAAAACTAGTTTGATTTGTATGTTAAGTTGAAGTTATACAAACATAAGATCCAATCTTAAATAATTAAGCTTGTACTGTGAACCTCTTTGTTTTCAGATAGCAATAAGTGCATTGCACATAGCGTGTGTCATGCTCGGCAAAGAGAATCTCAAGCCGTGGTTTGCTGAACTAAATGTAGACATGGATAAGGTGAGGGCGCACTAGTAAACTATGACATACAGTTTACATTATGTTTATCAGTCCAACGTTCGATCAAAAAATACAAAGATGTTACAATGATGCGCCAATCGTGGCAATACTCAACTAGTATTTTGATTACACAGCATTTCCTTTCACACGCATACCAAGACTAAATTATTATAACACCGGCTTGCACTCACAATTATGTTTTTATCGGTCGAGAAGATCGACTGGTTTCGGAGCCCTTAGGGCCGCTTCCTCAGGGAATATGCGCGAAGGGGCTCTAATGGCTTCGAAACCGGTTGATTGTCTCGACCGATAAAAACATAATCATGAGTGCAAGCCGGTGTTATAATAATTTATAATGAATCCTCACGCGAGTTTTGATGAAGTCATACCAAGACTATCGCTATTTTACCTCAAACATAATACAAAATAGTCCATTTCCTTTCTACTTGCGATTCAGTCATTGCCGTCTCGCTTGATCAACAGCGTTTGACAATATGCTTGGTCAGTCTTTTTCAAGGTGAGTGTGGCGCATGGCAATTGTATAAAGGAGAGCAGCTTGCGTGTACTGTCCTTGAAAATTACCTCCGAATGCGGTTACTTTTATATATAATAGCTAGATCTATAGATAATCCATTGCTCCAATAGTTGTAGACATAATGAGCTGCTCGCCTCACCTTGAAAAATGAAAATAAAACAAATTAAAATAACCAGGTCAGAAAGGCCCGAGCGCGCCTCACAAACCTTTTTGTCTTGCCCGGTGTGGACGTAGCTTGGGCTGCCTCGAGCACTCATTGCCTCGATCGAGCATGCCTCGTCAGAACCATTAACCAGAACTAGTGTCGGTTAGCTGCTCGCTCGGCCAATTTGCCCCGGCCGGTATAAATGTGGATCAAGCTGCCTCGGGTGCTTATAGCCTTAACTGAGCATGCCTCGACTTTGAGTAATTTTTTTATAGCCGTCCCAATTTCCATAGTTTAAAATATATTTGCTATTCAACTCACCATTCACAGTGTATAATGTCTAGGTTTTGTTTAACTTTATGAATAGAGATTAAACAATATATTTTCTTTTCAGATCCAGGAGATTGTAAGGTCAATAATAAACCTGTATGAAATGTGGAAGAGTTATGATGAGAAGAAAGAAATTCAGGGTCTTCTTGGTAAAATGCCGAAGCCAAAGCCTGCACCCCAAAGATAGCAAGTTGCTAATGACGATCAGTATTCATACTCATAAAAGACTGCAAAAGAAAAAAATACCTTTTGTGTAACAAAATGATTGATTTTATTTGTTTTGTAGTTGAAGTGAAAATGTAGAAAAACGTGTTGTATGGTACTATAAAAATATGTATGTACTTTAGTACTAGCATTACTTAGAACTATGAATGAAGTAGAAAATGTAATGACATCCTGTTGTAGTTTTTTCTTGCATGAACTTGTAGTTCACATGTATTAAATGTTTATCGGGACTTCTGCAGTCTGTGTGTCGTAGTGACAACACTGCGATTTCTCAGGATCAAGTGAAGGTACAAGAACACAACACATACTTCTCGCCGGACTCGCTCGCAGTTAATAAAATAATGCGTGATAAGTCCCGATATTCATTTAAAATGTGTTTTCAAATCGATAAAGTTGAAAAGTTACTTTGAATTTGTAAATCATAAAGGGCTACTTTTATCTTGTAGTGTTGAAGGTCAAGATACAAATTGAATCGATGTGACAACAAAGTTAGCTATTCATCATCATCATCAGCCAGAAGACGTCCACTGCTGAACATAGGCCTCCCCCTTAAGTTAGCTATTATTTAAACCCAATAAGAGAGCTAGCTCTTACTATATATTTCTTTTTTAAATGCACCCCAATTTCGGTCCATTTTTGAGCTTTTTAGGGTTCCGTACCCAAAGGGTAAAAACGGGACCCATTACTAAGCCTACAATGTCTGCCCTACCTATTAACAGCTGTATCTTTCGAACCATAATAGACAGCCAGTTGAAATTTTCACAGAATATGTAATGTTACGGCGGGTTAATTAAGAAATTAGATATTATGTCAAAAATAATAATAAAAGTCAAAAAGTAAAAACTAAATGGGGGTGTCCCCATACTACAAACGTATTATTTTAACGTATTTTTGTATTAGCTCTAATGTAAAAACAATAATAAGTACAAGCGTCAAACTTGTCACCATTGTAGTACACACTCTAAAGTATAACAACAAATAATAAATAATGGCCAAGTGCGAGTCGGTGACAAATTTCTGTTCATTACCAAGTTATTATACTCGAGCGCCTGTAGCAAACTGCGTAGCAAATTATTCCGACGATTGGAAGGCGTTATAATAACTAGTAATTCGGTTACTTGGACAAACTTGATGTATTTGTGATGGTACGGAACCCTCAGTGCGCGAGCTCGACTCGCACTTGGCCGGTTTATTTGGAAACTACTTTTGCAATTTTTATTATACTTTGCATGTATATTTAAATAGGCGATAGAATATTACAGAACAGTTGCGTCCAATTTAATTTTTTGGAAAACCATTACCGTAATAAAGTGTTTGTTTCAGTTTTTCAAGTAGTTGACACTTTAGAAAAACTGAAATAAATATGTACTAATATTAAAACATTAATTCCGAAAAAATTACATACCTATTTGTAGTTGATTTTGTATGAAAAGTATTTTTTTTAAAACTTCGAGTCCCGCCATAAGTATTTTTATTTTAAATCATTAGATAAAATCAAAAGTTTAAATTCTTATGAAATAAACCTGTCTTTTTCATTGCTGTTTGTTAGAAAAGGACAGCAGAATTTTTACAAAATTGATATCAGTCAACTAAAGCTTTCAGAAGTATATTTTTTCAGTTTTAACTGGTGCAAAAATGCAATGAATAAAATAATGCATACAAAATTTATTGTGAATTTATTTATTTAGTCAGTGTACGTTATCTGTATACTTCTATATTTCGTACTTTAATCAAAATGGTATACATAACAATTTTGAAATTGCTAATCATGTTCTAGGATTATTTTGTACTATTGATGTGTGTCTGTTTTATTGTCTCACTATTCACACTTTTTTACTTTTTCCACAGAAAGAAACATTTTTAGGGTTCCGTACCTCAAAAGGAAAAAAACGGAACCCTTATAGGATCACTTTGTTGTCCGTCTGTCAAGACCCGTTTTCTCAAGAACGCGTAAAGGTATCATGTTGAAATGTATACCAAATACTTGAGTTTACGGTTTCTTTTATCCGTGAAAAAGTCGTACCTACTTGTAAGTCAACGCGTTCAAAAGATATGACCGTTTATGTCGCATATTTTGCGATTTCACAAGAGAGTCAAAACCTATAGGGTACTTCCCGTTGATCTAGAATCATGAAATTTGGCAGGAGGCTAGGTCTTATATCACATATAAAGGAATAAATCCGAAAGTGATAAAGTTGAAGTTATATCATTTAAAAATTATTGTTTTGATGTTACAAACTTACATTTTGTAGTTGGAATGTATGGAAGAACCTTATTGTCCACTACAAAGTTAAGTTTGTCTTTCAATGTATTTTTTTTTGTTTGGACTCATGTTCTGAGTGTTCCATCCAACGGAACCTTCAGAGCGCGAGTCGTACTCGTACTTGTCTGGTTTATTTTTTGTGGATGTTTCCATTATCCTTCAATGTGACTTATTTCAATTTCAGATACTCTATAAATAAGTGAATAAAATAATGTATAGAAACTAATTTCAGATTTTGGTTTATTTACATGGCACATTGTTACATAGCTATTAACTAGATTAGCAACAACTCACAACTACTATTTAAAGACTGTCAATGATATGTACCTACTAGAGTTAAGTACACCAGTAAAGTATCTAATTTACTTATAATTCGTAGTTTTACTTTCTTTTAAGTAGTTTATCTACATACCTCGATTTCGGAGTTTGGCCAATCAGGACATGGGGTCTTACAGTCACCTGTTTTAAGCGATTCAATTTAGGTGGCTTTAATATATTAATAATATTGCAAATCTCTACATAGTATAGTCGCTTTCCGCGTCTGTCTATCTGTATGGCCGCTAACTCCTAAACCACGCAACGGATTTTGATGCGGTTTTCACCGTTAGTTAGATACTTTTTCACGGAAGGTTTATATATATATAACTAGTGACCCGCCCCGGCTTCACACGTAAATTACACCCGTGCGAAGCCGGGCGGGCGGGTCGCTAGTATAGTATAATACAATTTTTTGGTATTTTATAGGATGGCGGAGAAGATAGAAAAAAATACTAACTTGACAGCTATCGGCAAAAATCTTGAAAAACTACCAAGACTGCGTAATAGTCAAATTTGGCATGCTTATAGTACATAATACCTACACACTTAAGTAAAATAACAGCTAATATTTTTTTCGCGATTTCTTGGTTGCTCCCCTAGTAAAAGATGTTCATAATAATTTTAATGCACTCCTCTCGGTTAGTACACTCTCTCCTCCTAACCCAGTATAGGAGGTATGCACATAAGTTCTCAGGTATGAATATGGATGATCATTCAGCGGATGCATCGGCCGAATTAACGGCGCATTGTGTATGTCCACAATCATAACAAGGGAGACAGTCCTCGCCTTCTCGTGTCAAAACAATTGGCAATTTTACTAGGGTGTCCACAATTACGTTGGTTTTTATACAACGAGCGTATTACAGAATAGGCTGTTGACAAATTATTTCTTATTACCACACTAGCTGACCCGACAAACGTCCTGTCCAAATTTATGGTTTATACCGTCAATGTTTCAATGGTTCATACCGCTAGTGTTGCAGGTGTCCATCGGCGGCGGTTTCTGGCGAATGCCATCAGGCGAACCGCAAACGTTTAGTTCTCAAAGGACCACCCAAACCATCCACCTGGCTGTTAGATTTAGTAGATTGCGTTCGATCTTTTAGAATCTATGAAAACGAATTTCGGTCGGTAGATCTAATATTAATTAACCGACGAATTGACGAACCAAATAAATAAATGAAAAGTCCCCTCGATCCGTTAAATGGATGTCACCCTACAATATCAAATAACATGCTGAGACTATTACGTGTGCGAGTATAAAAGTGATGTCTACTGGTATTCTTATACCAGTTGGGTCTGCAGCCATCATGTCGTCGATCAAGGCACTGCTCTGCGACCTCTGCGTCATCTTGCTGCTCGGATGCGCGGTCGCGGACATCGCGGTAGCGGATCAGAAACCTATCAGGTATTCACTTAACACTTGTCTATACATACTTACGAATAGTTGGCATTTATTTGTATGTTGTGAAGTATTTTGACCTCACTTATGGTAGGTTCATTCAATTATCCTAAGCCTACAAATTCATTTCATTAAATTTTTGTCTCCAGTCCAATATCGGCGGACATCACACCAAAAGGAAACTGCATTTGCGGTGGTTTTCCGTCCGTCGCAATCGAAACCGACAGCCAGCCGCTGCTCTCCCAAAGCCCAGGGTTGGATGTGAAGTGTGACGAGGAAGGAGAGAGCACTTGCAAGCAGTTGTGCGTAGCCCTGGCTACTGCTGCCAAGGCGAAGGGACCTGAGGTGCTGTGTGTGAGGCTGACGAATGCCGAAGAATTGAAGGTACCTACATCCCACGTCTTATCTATTTATAATTAGATTGAGAGTTTTTGAACACCGGTAATGGCAGTATGCAAGCGAAGTGTTTGGTGCACTGTCCTCCAATGAATCCTCCATGAAAAGTTTGAACGATGTCTGCTAACGAATACCAGAGGCGGTACC
Source organism: Agriopis marginaria (assembly GCA_932305915.1). Taxonomy (NCBI): domain Eukaryota; kingdom Metazoa; phylum Arthropoda; class Insecta; order Lepidoptera; family Geometridae; genus Agriopis; species Agriopis marginaria. Next base: position 12,355,979 of record OW029918.1, read on the forward strand.
AGATTTCTATTGTTCTAGGTTTAGGCATAAATATAAGGAAGATCCATTTGTATATAGGCTACATAACTTTTTGCCGACGATCACTTCGCTTATCAGTATTGATTGCAATGGTAACTTCCTAGCACAATGCCTAAGGCAATATCCCGGCAAAATGTATTCACTCCTCCCGAGGCGCAACAGTTCGTTGTGGCCCGCTCGCGTCATGAGAGGTCAACGACGCGGGCTACATCGAAGCTGTTGCTTTTTCTACGCTGGCTTGCTTCGGGAAATCAGATCTGACCAGTCACGAGCCTCCTGAAGCCATACCATGATACCTACTACCCAAAGGGACGGAACGCTTCAAACAGAAAAAACGAGCAGAGCGAGAGGTACCATGTTTAGCCATTTGTCCCTTTCTAGTGTTGACATAATCACTGATACTAATTCCTCATTACTTTTCATACTTTTTTATATTTTTATACAGAATAGATCTACGTTTGGCCACTAACTTGCCTGATGGTAAGCAACGGTGTGGCCGAGGGTGGAACACGTTGATCTAGAAGAAATCTATTCATTCTAGCCTTGAAGATGCCTAGATTGTAGTTCTCAGGAAACAAGGAGGACAGCAGGGAGTTCCATTCTTGGACAATACGTATCATAAAAGACAACCCAAATCGTTGTGTACGAATTTTTGGAATTTCCACGAGGAAGGGGTGATAGTGTGCTGTCCTTCTACTTGTCCTGTATTAAAAGGGGGAGGGTGGAATAAGGTCATGAAGCTTTTGCTCACACTCACCAAAATATATCCGGTAGAAAATAGACAGACAAGCTACTTTACGGCAGTGCTCAAGGCTTTGTAATTTATTGGCGACTAGCTTGCTGTCACCAATCAGCCTCATAGCACGCCGGTCTACGGAATCTAAAGCTTCCAGTTGGTACTTGGCTGCTCCGTCGAATAGGTGGAAGCAGTACTCAACACACGTACATACTAATTTATTCCTTATTTATATCACTACAATAATAAATGGATGCACCCTAAATAACCATGAGAGTTTTCTTTTAGATATTATGTTTCACAAATAAAAATATAAATAATTAAAAATGATGCTGATAAAATCATGTACGGACTACCCAAATTAATACCAAATTTACCGTTACAATATTTTACAAAAAGTGGCAACACCACACACACATATGTGTTCATGAATGTTATTGTATATAAGACATGTAGTGTGAAAGGGACAAATGGCTAAACGTGGTACCTCTCGCTCTGCTCGTTTTTTCTGTTTGAAGCGTTCCGTCCCTTTGGGTAGTAGGTATCATGAGCCATACACATAATTATGTTATGAATGCTTATACCATCAATGTCATCCTAATATCACTGCATGGTTTCCGCAGCTATCAGCGTTTTCCAAGATATGCGACCGGCGGTGGACGTACGCCAACATGACAGCAGACGAGCCTCTGTGCTGCGCCGACTCCAAAGTAAAGGTCTGCGCATCAGCGGAGAAGACAAACGCGACTAACGTGGCCGACGCAAAAACAGTACTGTAATACAGAGGTGACAATTTTTGAACCAAATTACTGATTCTTTGCCTGGGTCTCTATAGCAGATGTGAACCGATCGCTAAATGGCCGCTTATCTAATATTGATTTGGAAGAAGTGAGGAAGGTTAATTTTATAATTGATAGCTGATTTTTACTGAATTTAATAAATGAATTAAGCAATACCCGTGTTTTTAATGAATTTTCAGGTAGATGAGAAGTTAGACTTGCATCGTAGCATGCTAGGAAAGTTTAAGGCCCGCGTTAGAGTGATGCTGATTCGGCAGCGCACTGTCCGTTCCTGGCCGTCAGCCGTGGACGGTGCGCAACAAGTCTATTCTAATCTATACCAATATTATAGAGGAAAGATTTGATTGTTTGTTTGTTTGCATTGAATAGGCTCCGAAACTACTGAACCGATTTGAAAAATTCTTTCACTGTTGGGAAGCTATTAGCTAGCATTTTTTGAGATATAAAATTACGTCTTCTTTAGAAAAATATGCTTCGTTCATTTTTTTATATTTCAAAATATTTAGAACAAATTTTTGTTACAATACTTTTAATTGTAGCCACACAAAACGCGATAACAGTTTTTCCCATTTATTCTGCTCATTATAAAAAATATTAAAACTTGTTCAAAATATTTTGAAATATAAATTTTTATCTTACTATTATCTTAAAAAACATTAAATGCGCGAGCGAGATTTCTGCGCCCGGTTTTCTGGCTAACTGACCACCAGCATTACTCTATGCACTTCTAATGTTTTTGTTTACGCGTGACCGATTATCCACATCCCTGTAATTTTCCTCTAATTTATATATAATGTAATTCCTGCTAGATAACCTATCTACAATACAAAATAAACTATTGCTCCTTATTCCATAAAGGTTCTTGTCTGAGGCTCTGAGGATACAAACATTGATGTAATATATTAAATTTGACCTTGACCCTCCATCCTAGTCTGTTAGTTTTCAATGGGTACAACTAAGGTACAACTACATATCCGACACGTCATAGTGACTCTAGAGAGAGAAAGGTATAGAGAAGCAGCTAGCGTAATAGCTATGAGATAGGAATAGTTTTTGGTAATTGTATTTTTTTCCTATGAAATATTGATTAAATTCGATTAAATCTGACCTATCATCAACAACAACAAGTAATTCATGCAAGACTATTCAGTAATGGACTCGAAAATCAAAACTTACGTGTGAAAGGTTATATTTTCATGTTTTCGTTCCGTGCGGCTTTTACAGCCTAAAACACAGCAATTCACCTAGCAAAGGTCAGATTTACAAGAACTCACTAGAAACCAGCAGGTAAAAACGTTCAAAATACATTTAATAAAGCACAAGCACAAAATACCGAAAACAAAATAATCGCGACCGGTTTGTCTGCCCCGAATGTGCTTTGAGGCAGACAAACGAATCGCATACGCCAGGAAGGGTCAACTAATATAATCTTTGTCCTGCTCACTCTCACGAAGTTGTTCGTATACGTTATCTCATTTTTGTAATTATTATTATTCTAAGAGCGAGTCTATATCTATCCTTAGCCAATGTAGTGACTCGAAATTGTAGTGAAATAAATACAATTGTTCAAATATGAGCACATTTATTTACAACTGGAAATAACTAAGTACTATATCATAAGAAGCTTTGTACAACGCGTTTTGATCCAAAATACAAGTACACGAGTTATTATTTTTAAGTTAAAAAGTAATATTTCATGTGGCCTAGTCCGAGGAACTAAAATTCTATAATACAAAATTTTTGCTTTACATTTTACCTTCCTGAAATACCTTGCATACTTCGAGCATTTAACTACGGGAGATGGCAAGCCGAGATGTACCATCTGCCAATTTTTTTTGCCATATGACCATGCATACAATATTGTGTTATGTTTTAAGGATTTATGTATATGTATTTGGGTTTCTTAATTCCACCATAATTCCTGAGCGATTGGACAGATTTTGATGTTATTGGTATCGTTAGAATCCATGCATTGTTATAGGCTAGTTTAAAAATTACATAGTGCGACTATAGAAAACAAAGTAAAACCAGACTTGCTTATAAATCTTACTAAATTTAATAAAATCCTCAAAAAGCCTTTTTGAGCAGGTTCTAAATATATTATGTATCGATACTATAAAGATACATTAGTTTGCCAGAAATGGCTATTAGAGTGACGACACGATGATCTGTGCCTATCAGTCCTATCACAGTGTTTGCGTCTCCCGTGGTTAAATGCTCCAAGACTGCATATAATTTAATAAGTTTTATGTTAAATCCGCAAACAGATCTAGTTAGAGTGGACTGGAAAAGTGTATTTGGCTTTTTTCACGTCTCGTGGAAAAGTATAGATCATGGGAGAAACATAAATATTACTATTTTTATCCGAATTTCGGATTTCATTTCATTCAGACCACGGTGGGTATACCCGTAATTTTCGCCGAATTTAAACGTCCTTTTCACAAATTCATTACTTAAATAAAAACATGATATTTATAACTAGTTTTAAAATCGGCAATATTTATCATATTGCTCCGGAAAAACAGGGCGTCATGCTTTGTAAAATAAATCTACAAAAATGGAAATGTAAAGAATTCGAGTTAGCAGTGATTACAGAAGGAAACAAGTTTTGCCTACGCTGGGGACCAATCCGAAATGCAAAATTTGATTGAAAAGCACCGAATTCACATTTTTGCTAGGGGTTACACGGTTATTTTTAATTCACCTACATTTTGGCAGTCAGCTTCCCGACATCATACCTGACAACTTTTGTTCCATGTCTTTTCACAAAGCTTAAAGCTTTAGTTTCAACTTGTGCTTTTTTTTGCCTTGTATTTTTTGATGTAAGTTACAGCTCTTAATTTTTGCCTTGCATTAATTTTTATTTTATTTTTTATTAATACAAGTCATGGAATAAAGCCAAAGCATGGCCTGCCAAGCGTGGGATTATTCCTCTCTAAGAAGGAGGCCTTTGTTCAGCAGTGGACGTTTACTGGCTGATGATGTGATGTGATGAAACAAAAGTTGTCCGGTATGAAATACAGGAACGAGAGGTTTTAGATGTAAAATTACCCTGAATAAACCTTGGTGAGGCTCATCACTTTGGGGCCATCTATTAATCACGTCATGTTTTTTTTAACCTCCCCTCCCCCTTAGTGAGGTTTAAGACTATTAAATAAATAAATATTCGGGACATTTTTGCACACACGGTCATCTGACCCCAAACTAAGCAAAGCTTGTGATATGGCTGCCAGACTGATATACATACATATATAGGTTTAAATACATACTTAAATAGATATTAACACCCAGATATAGAACAAACACAAATGTTCAACACACAAATGTTTGTCTTAGGTGGGAATCGAACCCACGCCCCTAAGCTCAGAAGGCAGGTTCACTACCAACTGGACCAACGGGCTATCAAATTGTATTGTTTGTATATTGATTGTGATATTTCGTGATTTTTGCTAAACCCCCTCAAGCCTTACGTGATTAATGGACGGTCCCTTTCCGAATGTTTTGCCAGTTTTTGATTGTACCCGCCTTCCTATACGCTGCCCAAATATTCTACTATCTACAGTCCTTAAAGACAGCTTAGGCCGGGGACGAGGCGGCGAAGTCGCGACTTACAAGTGGTCGTGGAAAAGGTAATTCTTCCCGCTCCAAAAGATTTCGTGCCGCGTTGAGTCTCGAATATTCTTAGGTCTAATAAATGATGTACAATTTTGAACTTAGCGTTAACTCAAAAAAGTCCACAGCGTTTTGAACTCCGCGACGCCGCCACCTCGACTCTACAGACGGCGTTGGCCCTTAGTTTTGCCTTATGGTAAATGCGATGATGGGGCGTTATTCTGAATTAATGAACGAATTTTGATAGCTCTGCTAAACAAAAGTCAAAATCCGTTATTTGCAAATATTATGAATATAGCCTCCAGGTTTAAAAGACGGTTTTGGAAATCTCTGCTTCATAAAGAATCTTTAACATCATGAACTTGCTTAAGGCGGAAAGGAATAACAAATATACCAAGTTACAAAAATTTTGCTTCCCCACTTCCAAATCTGGTGTTCAGATCCTGTGCCTTCTTGATGATGGATTTTTTCTGCGCTTCATCGAACCGATTCACCTGAAGATCGACGTCTCGGCTGAAAGGACGACGTTCCTTTTTGCCATCGGACTCTTTCTCTTCCTTCTGTAAAACATTGAGCGAGTTATTTTAAGTACAATACATGTTTATAAATGTGATTACTTTGCAGGCGTATCGTTCGAGGGTCGGAGAGTGACATAGGCTACGTTTTATCATGAAAATTTTACGGTTGCTGCGAGACTGCCACGCGAGTGAAACCGCGAGGCGCAGATAGTGAGGTATGATTTTAAAAGTAGCGTAAACAGAAAATAAATCCATGACAGTTTTTACGCTGCGCTGCTTCGACTTTCTGTCGGGCGTTAGCCTATAATGTATCAGAAATGACTACGAAGATGTCAATACATTTTTTTACTCAACAAAATTTGATAGCGTTTAAACTGGTGCCATAATTTTCTCTAATTATTATTATTAATATTTTTTGCCGGGACTGTCTCACTGAAGGGTAAACCTACATAAACTTCTCACATTTATACAAATAAAAATTAAATGCTGTTTGTTTGTAAGCACATCACAGGGCCAGGTGTGATGTCAATTATCTCAAAAACTAATATACAAGTATGTATGCAGCACTTGTATTTATAACGTCAAAAATAAAAGTTACCTTTTTTTTCTTTTTTAATTTCTTTTGATGTTGCTCTAATAAACTTTCTTCCCTTTTATGTTTCTTTTTGTGCTTTCTGTAATAAAAAGTGAAATCATATGAGACCTCGGAACATCACTAAACTATACCCGTAGAAAAGTAGCCAGTCTTGTGAAGTTTGCGAACAAACTAGTTCGATAGAGTGCACCCACAGACGAACTACGAGAACTAGTTCCCAGATCCTCCGCTACTTAGTTCGTTCGAAGACCGACTTGTAATAGGGAGAGTGAGCGAGAGCTAGTCACGTGACTACTACCGCTCACACTGCACATGCGCGCTTCTCTTGTCATCGTTTGTTTAGTTGTTCGGTTAGTGAAGAGGAGTGTATTAAGGCGGGAATACACATGACTGTAGCTGGCACACTTGCATAAAAGCTCCTTGCACGTGCCACCTACTTTCATGTGTATACACTAACTGGCATGCCTTTATCTGCCATGCAAGTAGAGTTCACAATTTGATTTAGTGCCTTTTACTGGTATGCAATATGAGGGCGGGAACAGGGGGGGGGCATATTGGCATGCAAGGACGCAAATTACATGCCAGCTTAACTTGCAAATGTATCCACAGTGTACCAGTTACTTCCACATGCCCACAGGGCAAGCACCCGGCTTTCCCCTCTTCGCTAGATCTGGGGCTTCATAAGCACTTGGATACTTACTTAACAGCCATCTCCTGGTCTTCGTCCCGGGTCGCTATAAGTCGGGCTCGCGCTTCGCGTTGCAGCACCACCTCAGCGTCCTCCTCCTTGACTATGCCGGCAGCCTTGCGAGCTTTCTCCTCGGGAGTGTCTGTCCAACTTGATCTACATGAATAAAGAATTATACATTTTTAGTAAATATTTTCTTCATAAATACTTTATTCAAAATGCTGGCTGGTTCTTGCGTAACATAATTAGTATTACATAATTAACAAAATAATAATAATAGGTACATAACATAGGTAAACAACATACCTATCTGACATATCAGGTCCCTCCTTCGCCCTGAAACTCCTTGCTTCCAATCCGATATACTTTGCTTTCCCTTCCGGCAGCTCTAGCATCCATTCCTCCCGGTTCTTCACCTTCTGGCTGTCGATCGAGTGCCCGTCAATGGTTTTTATCTAGAAAAATAGAAATCTGTCAGGCTTCGCCATACTGTGAGCAGATTAGGTGCAGTTTATACAAAATTTAGACACCAGAATAGTATGAGTCTGTGGCCAGCGACAAGCGACACTGCACTGGTTCCTATACATTTTGTTTCAAATTTTGTATGATTCATTCCGATAGATAGAGCAACACGTCGCCAGCGACGATCTCATACCTGACTGCATGGCGTGTGCAGAGAGTACCGCCAGATCAGTTATGTTTCATATATGAGACAAGCCTTTGAAGTCTTTGAGACCTGATAGTATGCTTGCCTATAACAGTTCAGAGCATTCAGAATTTTTCTCTTCAACACTTCAAAAGGCAATGCAATGCACACATCGCCCCGAAATATTAAATTTATAGATTATTAATTAACTGGCAAAGGTGTGGTAAATCCCCAGGCAGCCTACAAGTCTTGTATCGCATGTGACCTTGTCAACATTTTGACAAGGAACTTTAACACATTGTTCAGTTTACAGACAAACTTGCACATGTTCTACGTAAAATCAAAAATAAAAGTAAGTGCAAAGAAAAAATTGCCAAGGTATGCACAATACTGTCCTAAATACACAACTTGCGAGTGAAATTAAACGGCTTACGAATATACCAATGAGATCTTAAGGGCTATTAAAACAAAGGCGATAATGAGACTAATTCAGCAAGTAGAATGCATCCACCTGCATCTGTAACGTTGTTGGAGCCCATTAAAGGTCCCGTTAATCTATGTAGGCTGTCTGGAGTGGAGATCTGAAGCTAGTAAACTTACCACTTGCACCTGTGACTCTATAGAGTCACAGGGCATCTCACCCTACTAGAGTAACATTATAAACAGCAGGTTGCTGCTAGTGGCTAGTAACGAGCGCCGGCTGGAGCCGGTGCTGGTTTCTCTGCGCGGTCTACCCGCCTAGGGGTCGTCGCGGTCTGGGGCGTAGTCTATCCTGATCAAAGGCTAGAGTCTTTGATCAGGGTAGAGTGAGAACTTGTCTTTCCGCGCGCATCATTTCTGAAAACAATCTTACATCTATTCCGGGATAAAAAGTATTTCATTTGCAATTCCAGGATAAAAAGTAATTCCACATCAAAATTTTTATAAACAATACAAGTGTGCCCCGTCCCTTACCACACCGCGTGTACCTTGGGAGAGGTTTAAGTCCAGCAGTGGACTCAGATAAGCTGATTTTGATGATGATAAGCGTCTATAGCATAGGTTAGTTAGTATATTGAATATTTGTAAGGGAATTGTCCTATGATACCTTGATGTCGAGAGCCCTTTCCTCTAACCGCTGGTGAGCCTCCGACCACTTGTTCTCAGCACCAACCGGAAGCGGGCCGATGCCACCGTCATCATCGGAACTCTCATATTTTATAACTTCACGGTCCGCCAACACCTTGCGCAAGTCTTCAGGAATGGATGGTCCTGAAACACAGTTAAAGAAATAATAATGAAGGTAGGTATTTAAAAGATCAAACCAGACACAGAATAGAGATAAACACACAGGTCGCCTTAAAGATTTTGCAAGTGCGGCTAATGTAGATACAGGGTTCATGGTTGATATTCTGAAAACCCATATGATGCGGCGGTTTGATTCCACTGTTATTGTGCAAACTGCTAGTCTGTGGAATGCGTTGCCTGAATGGGTGTTCCCCGATAGTTACAATCTGGGCGACTTCGCGAGTGAATCGATTTTTTCTAGACAAGAGTGCCCCATCGTAGACCGCATCATCACTTCAGACGACATCACAACAGACGAGGTGGAGGTCAAATGCTAGCCTATTTTATAGAAAAGGGTAAAAAGTGGAAGATGCTTACCTAAATGCTTCACCTTAGGCTGGCCCTGAAAGTTAGGAGGTAAAGCAGGGCCCTCGATATCTTGCGAGGAGCTTCGTCGACTAGTCTGCAAATGTGGCGGCAGAGCTGGCCCACAGATGTCCGTTTTTGGAGTTATGTTTTTCGTCTGCCGCAACTTGTGCCTGAGATCTGAAGGATCATACTCAATCTGTGAATCATCATCTGAAGATATCTCTCCTTCTTCACTGCTCTCTTTCTTAGTATTCTTCTGAGTAGAACTCACTTCTGGTACAGCTTCCGCTTGACTCTGCAAAGACTCTTCTTTAACTTTGTCCTGTATATCAGTTGTACTGCTTACTTCAACTACAGGAACATCTACATCTCTGTCTTTGCTACCCTTTGAACTCTTTCTTTTATGTTTTTTTCTATGTTTCTTCTTTCTTGTTTTTTGAAGTTCTTTTTCTAAGTTTAAAAGCTTAGCTCTCAGTCTTTCATCATCAGATGAGTCAATCTCACTTGATACTTCGGTTTTATCTTTTACAACTGCAGGAATCATGTTGTAATATGAGCCAAGTTGTACTTCTTCAGACTTGTCTGAGTCACTATGTACTTGGACTATTACAGGGCTACTCTTTCGTTTTAAAGGTGCAGAGACAGGTGGTATATATATCTCAGATTTCTTTCCCCTATAGTCAGGGGATGAAGATACTTTTTCTCTTGACTCCCTATCATACTTGGTCTTTGGAGGAGATTGTCTTTCGCACTTTGGAGATTTTCTTTCGATCTTAGGAGAAGTTTTTCTACTTGATTCCAATGTGCGTTTGATTTCTTCTTTCAAATCTCTTTTAGGTTCTGAGGGTCTTTGGGACCTTGCTTTAGGTTCAGGAGTCCTTTGTGACCGAATCTTTACTTCAGGAGATTTATGTGACCTGGGCTTGGGTTCAGGAGACTTTGGTAGTCTTGTTCTAAGTTCAGGAGACTTAGACCTTTTCTGTCTATCTCTACTGGCATTTATGCGTTCATGAGTCTTAGATGTAGGCCTATGTCTGGGTCTTTCATTAGATCTTCTTCTTGGACTTCTATCCCTAGAATGTCTTCTTCTGACAGGGGAATGTCTGGAAAATCTATGTCGATCTCTAGAATGTTTATCATCTTCATCTCTTTTTCTACCAAAATCTCTACGAAACCTGTCATTCTCTGAAGGCCTACTTCTTCCAGATCTAAAATTATCTTGTTTTCTGTCAGAATTTTTTGATTCCTCAGTTTTAGTATGTCCTTTGAATCTACCTGTTTCCGAATCACTGCTGGACTCATCAGACAGCATTTTGGGATACCTAAAAACAAAAAGGTTGAACTTAAAACCAGAATAAAAAAAGACTATTCTATTTACACACTAACTTTATTTATACAAGTAGTTACATATTGCACTTATATTTTATACATAATTTTTAAAACATTTTAGCTATTTTCTTAGCGCTATAACGAATGGATTTCAAAAATCCAGCAGTAAGTATTCCCTTTAAAGATTGCCTTACACTAGATTGCCAGACCAAATCTTTAAGTATTTGCCTCAATATCACAGCACAATCTATATCGTAGGCTACAGCCCGGAGGACATCCTCCATGTCTTGCTGGAGACCACCGTGGTTCCAGAACTTAACGATTCTCTGCTGAGGTACCATCGGCAGCTGCATCAAGTGGTGCAGTTTAGTTTCTGGATGTAAGTCCTGATGGCACTGAGCATCTCCCGTTGGAAAGTCTACATAAGCATGGAAATGCTGCAAGACTGGTCTATAGAGTTCCCGAAAGTTCAACAACTGAGGCTGAACTATGTTTTTCACTTTATTTTTGTTCTCACCAAACGTCATTCTAAAATCACCGGCATAGCTCAAATTTGAAATTGCAAAGTAGAAATCATATTCTGAGAATGTTTCTGGCAATAAGAGAAGTGTTGTGTGAACAGCGGAGCGCAGGTTGGCCTGCAAAGCATTTTGTAACTGAGAGCTGTTAGTCTGTTTGATGATCTCCACCGGTTTGTGAAGTCGGCCTGCTAGGTACAGATCGTTCCAGTCGAGAAGATCAGCAATCAAATCTTTTTGAGACACTACGCCATATTTGATCATAATGTTTTCCTCCTTCATCTCAACAAGTGTGTTGAAATAGACCTTAGCACCCCATTTTTCTTGAAATCTTGCAACAAATCCTTTGCCCAAGAACCTGAGCGCGGAGTAATGTGAAGGGTTCACGTCTATGTTTGCTCCGTGCCATCGATGCGAGTTATCGACGCAGTATATTAGATCGATCATGTTCTGTTTATTCTGGTTGCCCATTTGTGGTTTAACCGCGGACCCGTATGCGAAGCAAAACGTGAAGTTTTGTGGAAATTTCGAAAGTATTCTGTAGTACAGAGGAGATACATCTTTAGCGATGCCTCCTAACGCTTTTACAGCTGCTGATGCCATTGGAAAAACAAAAAGATGTTATCTGCTGACCTGCTGTTTAGGTTAGTTGCGACGATCTTTCACTTGTCTTCGAGGTATCTACTTCAAACTGTTATTTGCACGTTGTAGATAAACATAATCAGACGAAATATACAAAAAAAATGGGTGTATATTTGGTCATTTTCCCTAATAAATCCAAACCAAATTACAATTACTTGGCAACCAAACCACCTCCGCCACCTCGTTCAGTCTGACGTAACGTAAACTTTTTATGATTTTCGCCTATTGTTGTTGAGGCTAAAGCCATTAAAGTCATACCGCCTCGTCTTCAATTCTTTTACTGTCAAGTAAATAGATGAAGTCAGGTAAAGTAGTGTTGCCAAAAGACCTTTTATAATTATACCCTAAAGCTGTGCCCTAAAGGGACTTTCCTTGGTATTGCCCCAGTATAGAGATGGAGACTATAAGCGACACCCACAGATCTACGCGATAACGCGATACCTAACGTTTCGGGGCGGAGAGGAATCAAATAAATCAAAGATCATGAAAATCGGTCCAGCTGAACTTGAGTTTTAAATTGTTTATTTATCAAGACTTTGTTTTTATATATATATATATGTGTATTTATATATTTATATTTAAACTACTTTGTTGTTTATTTAACGGCCGGCTATCCGAGTCGCGTAGGCAACAAAACGCTCCCTCAGCCCCCGCCAACTTATAGCGACGATGTATATTGCCACACTAGATTCAGGACGCCCGCGGGGGGAGTGCAACGACAAAAACGAACGTAGGTCCGACCTCGATGACGCCTGGCGCGGCACTCAAGCGGCACTGAACGCGGCGCGCGCAATTTCTCGTGACCTTTTTACGGTTTTAATTTCACTAAAAAACTAAACTATTCACTATCAAAATTCTATCCAAAAAAAAAAAGTTGAATAAAATTGCCTTTCAGTACATGCAATTTTCAGGTTGTTACGAGCTTTCATTAGAGCATAAAACGAAAAAAATAAACTGAATCGACGTTGTTTTAGATTTTTTTTGTTCGAGGAAAGTTTATTCTATCGTGTTTTGAACCAAATCACAGAATTTAACACAGATGTATCTGTGGCGTGTATTTTTTTACAGTTCAAATATTGTAATTTAACTGAAAAAAATTGATTTAAAACTGTCAAATTTGGTATAAGAGGCTCTTAATTAATAGGTAAACAAAATAATGCTAATACACTACATATACAGTTAGACTGCTCATAGACCGTTGAAGGTCTAAAGACAATCCAAATGCTCAAGCTCACTATCAGTTGGCAGCGTACCCAGCATACTGGCGGCAATTTTTAATAAAATAATTGCTTATGAAGGTGCTCGAGTACGGCAATGTTGGTGAAACATGTGTTTTCATATTGTTGCCAAAATTCCATAGAAACCTCCAGTAAAGTTTCCAACACTTTACCAGGGCATGACTAAGGCTTGCCTGTGACCTGTCTTGCTTGTCTCTGACTGTAACTATCACTTCACTTGAATGACGATTTATTATAATGTGATTATAATAAAATAATAAAACTTGATAATATTTCAATACTTGACACTGGTAAATGCACAAGACGTGATACGCCAAAATCTTTATCAGATGAAAAATTCAATACCTTTGTCATTGACTTTGACTTCCGTCGTCTGTTTTCTTTTTCTGTCTGCTTTTTCTTTAATCAAATCAAAGGCTTTTTTTTAAATTGAAGTCTGTGATTGAAGTTGAAGTTGAAATCCGTCTGTCAGTTGTTGTTTTGTTGGTGTTTAGCGATTTTTCTGCGTTTAATATAAATATTTTCACTCGCAGCAATCACTTGGCTATCACCTTCAGGTTAAGAAATAATGTCCAGTGCCGATAGAATAGATTTTGAGATGGAGGTAGAAGTAGAGAGCGCCTCGTCTGGGCCGGCAGTGGATGCTCCTAACCCAACTTCACCTGCTGCTCCGGCCCCAGGTGTGAACAAAAGTGTGGTGGTCACTACGGCTACTGCAGGATCTGTGACAGTGTCTCTTCATCCACTAGTCATAATGAACGTGTCGGAACACTGGACACGACTGCGAGCTCAGGAAGGATCCCCTCAAACTGGTTGGTTACGATAAGAATTAACTACTCTTAGTAAATCGAAATGATATACTAAATTTTCTTTTTTCTTCATAGCCTACCTAAATAATAATTATAAGCAGTCCAAAGAACATTAACAGTGTTTCTTCATTCCTCGTTTTGCAGTGGTTGGTGCTCTCATCGGCAAGCAGAAAGGCAGAAATATAGAAGTGATGAACTCATTTGAATTAGTCTTTAGTGTTATTGATGGAGACATTATTATAGATAGAGATTATTATAATATGAAAGAAGAACAATGTAAGTACCCACTACCCACGTCTATCCAACCTGGAAAAAATGCTTTTTCATGGTTACGCCATTTCACCATTGTCAGAGATGGTGACCTATCAGTGCTCATACACAGATTGTGATAACTGGCATTGCAACAACGAAAAGGAGTTTCACAGTACTTTATCATAATTATCTACTAAGTGTATCAAGATACAATAGTGTTGGCTTGGGGAGTAACTCACCCTGGTGACGATGGTGATAGCCCTGTGGCGCTGACGTGATTGGTCACAGTCAGCCATTGGTCGAGGAAGGTGGTAGAAAAAGAAAGAAAATAAATAGGAAGGTAGGGCGCGTAGTAATGTGGGGTGCTTGATCGGTGCGGGTGGTCATGTCAGAGTCGGGTCGAGTCCGAGTGGTGGCAGGATGTAGTCAGTATTAGTGACATTTTGTTATAGTGCTAACAGACGAGACGTACTTGGCTGACGAACCGCCGTCCAACCAACGGGAGAGAAAGAGAAAATTTTAATCATTCCCATTACATTACACCATTACATAACCTGAGTCTCAACGTTGTATAAAATTATTATTAAAATATTGTCATGAATTAAAAAAAAAAAAAAAAATCGAAGCAATGTGATAGATATGTAGATTGAAGGCAAAATAGGTATATCTACCTATAAGCTAGCCACGTTAATGCAAGTAATGCTGCCTGTAATACTAATGGTGTTGCCAATAACTGCATAGCATTATCTATACTAATATTATAAAGAGGAAAGATTTGTATGTATGTTTGTAACGAAATGGCTCAAAAAGTACTGGACCGCTTAAAAAATCTTTCACCATTTGAATGCTGCATTATCACTGATTAATATAGGCTATATAACTATACCCGTGCAGAGCCAGAGCGGACCGCTAGTTGACAATAAAGGGACCTCCAACTTCCGCTTAAAGAGATGAACAAAATGTTATTTTATTTCCAGTCAAGCAAGTGTTCTCAGACATGGACTTCTTGGGATGGTACACGACAGGGGAAGCCCCGACTGAACGTGACATTGCCGTTCATCGCCAGATTTGTGATATTAACGAATGCCCAGTGATGCTAATGCTCAATCCAGCAGGTCGTAATGGAGAAGTGAGTTTAATAGATGCTGATATCTAGTAACAGCTACAATTAATATAATGTTTAAAAGGTATTATTAACCGCCGACGCAAAAAAATTGGTGTCATAAGTTTAATGCGTGTACTGTGTATCTTTGTGTCTGTCTGTGGCATTACCACCATTTCTGTGGCATTAAAGGCTGAACCAACTTTTTTAATATTTTTTTGTTTGACAGTTGACTTAACGTAGAGTGTTCTTAGCTAATTCAATAAAATCTGTTCAGTTGTTGCCTTTTGAAGATTATGAGCTCTTTTAACAAGGGTCTGAAAGATAATTCTATTGGTACTTTTTTTATTTCATCTTATCTTTAAGTGCCATTAATCTTTTTAGTTATAAATATTTTATGGCTTTACTTAAAATGTTACTAAGCTGAAATATGCAAATATTTTGAAAGTTTTTATATTTGTAGTGTTGATTCTAACCTATGGGCCGTAGCTTAGTGGTTAGAGCACTCAGGATGTAAACTTGCATGGCGCAGTTTTGAAACATGCCAGTCGCGGTCGGCCAATTTTTTAATTAGGAAGTTGACCAATTATTTTTAGTTCCTTATAAAAAAGCTGATCATAAATAGAACCCCATCAACGAGAACAAAATAATAATATGATCAAAAATTAATAAGTTATAATTATTTTATATTTTATGCTAGATAGAGAGGCTCAGAGAGTGCTTTATAGCAAGTTATGACGTCAAGCCGCACACGCGTCATACAACTGCAATACTAACGCACCCTTTGCGGGAAAGGGACAGAGCATCTACTCTTAATCCCTACCAAAACTTGAACATTTATTATTTAAGTATTTGCCTATTTTCATTACTTTCCATTGTGTTATTTAGTTTCAAAATCTTTTGAAGAAGCTTTATTTTGAGCTGTTTTTAAGTGACACATCGTGTGTGGACTGTGGAATGCGGCCATTGACGCATCCAGCCTCATAATTTTTCTTAATTTGTTATATCTTGGGGCCTTTCCCGTTTAACCCTCCTTGGAGGCTTCCTTGTTATTAACATCTTTGCTAGTTCAATTGGGTATCTGAAGTCGTTTTCGATAAGTTAGAGTATCTAGAAAGCTAAAAAAAGATAAAAGTATAAATAAAATGATAAACAAAATGTAATTTTTTTAACTTTGATATATTTTCAGCAACTACCAGTAGTGCTATATGAGTCAGTGATAGACGTTGTGAATGGACGCGCCACGATGCTGCTGGCACCTTTAACATACACACTAGCTGCAGAGGAAGCTGAGAGGATTGGGGTGGACCACGTGGCGAGAGTGTCTTCCGGGGAGGGTACTCTAAACAGTTTAGGTAAGTTTTTACTTTGTCTGTTGATGGCTATACCTAAAGGATTCATAGCGCAGGTATACTTGGCTAAACTTAGATCAGACTGGCATCTCCCACACCAGCCCACCTACCCACTGTAGGATATATTTATACCTGTTCTAGATTTCATATTTTGATATTTTTATACCTGATGTATGATATATTTGATGATTTTTATACCTGTTCTAGATTTGATATTTCATATTCTGTTCTAGAGACTTTGTAGTCTAGTCTATTTCAGTTAATATTTATTATATCTATTGTTTTAAATGTCTTATGGCTCTTAAATCAAGTGACTCCAAATTGGGCCCCTGGGATGATATGAAAAATTCATTAATTTTATTTATCGCACACAAAGCGCACATTATTTTACTTAGGTACGGTTTTTGGATTAGGTTAAGTAGTTTAAATTACTTTTTTTAAATATATCCGGTGAAAGCCTATAATTGGCCGAAACCTACATTTCATCGCATTTTTGACTCGCCATTCACTGAAAATTTCATTTACATTGAGCTCCGTAGATGACGTAATTTTTGTTATTTTGTTTACAGTGGCAGAGCACCTCACGGCGCAACGCTCGGCCATCAAAATGCTGGTGTCTCGAGTGCGCGCGGTGCTGGCTACGGTGCGCGCGATACGCGACGGCTCGCTGCCTCCTCGACCCGCGTTGCTGCGCGAGGCGCGAGCATTGTCCAACAGGCTGCCACTGTTGACGTCACAACAGTTCAGGACACACTTCTATAATGTAAGTTACATTCTCACAGCGCATCGGCCATTCATCATTCATCATCAGCCAGAAGACGTCTACTGCTGAACATAGGCCTCCCCCTTTAACCTCCACACTGAACGACAGCCTGCCTTTTGCATCCACTGGATGCCAGCGACTCTCACTATGTCGTCGGTCTATCTAGTGGGAGGCCTACCTACACTGCGTCGGCATCAGCCATCCTCTTACTTAATTAGAACATCAAAACGCAAAACAATGAAATGTTTTGCCTTCGCTTGTGTTTCTGCAAGATAACAATCTTGGAAATTCAAGTCTATAGCAATGGTATGTGGTATGGTGGTAATAGGTTTTTACTAAGCAAACATGTTTTAACTTTGACCGCATCATTGCTTTCAATCAGGTGACATCACATTAAAAAGTTAGCTTAGTATGATATAAAAAAAACAATATGTAAGAAATAGGGTAATGACCGTCTTTCTCCCATCAGCACCCAAATACACATGAAAAATGTACAAAAACACAAGCAAAGAAATGCCGCCAGCATGCTGGGTACGCTGCCAACTGGTAGTGGGCTTGAGCATTTGGATTGTCTTTAGACCTTCAACGGTCTATGGGCAGTCTAACTGTATTTGTAGTTTTAGTTTTAGCTTGTATTTTGTTTAGTAAATAAGGCGCTTGCCCAGTAAAAAAAAATTTAATTAAATTAAACTAAAAGCAAAGAAAAGAATGAATTTACAGAAATGTCTGTGCTCGCTTTGCCCTCCTACATTTTATTGTTCTTCAGTAGGCCTAGCACGGATCGTGGACATATTGTCTTTCCACCGTTTTTATCCCACGAGAAAAAGACAAACATATCCATATTCTAGCTATGTCGCGTCTAGGCGTGGATAAAAACGGTGGAAAGACAATTTATCCACAGCCCATGCTAGGCCTGCAGGGACGGTTTCAATGGGTTTGATGTGTACATGTATTTTTACCTACCGCTTGCCAGTTATTCATAATTTATATTGGGCTTATAAAATACTTGGTTAGAACAGTTCTTAAATTTCAATCGGCACAATCTTTGAATTCCAATACAATTCAAGTAACTAGTAAACTTTTTTTTCAGCAATGCAACGATGTGGCTCTCATGACGTACCTGGGCACCATAACAAAAGGCTGCAATGCAATCAACCAGCTTGTTAACCGATTCAACGTATTATACGATCGCCAGGGGATGGGACGGCGCATGCGCGGGCTTTTCTTTTAGAGCCGATGCTACTTATTATATATTTACGGTAGGTTCAAAGTCTCCAACTCATCGGCACATTAGGGCGTTGCTGTTATCATATTATGTGCCCTTATTTTTTGGTTTGTGATATAAGAGCGCTAAATATTCGGGAAAGACATTTGAAGTTGAATACGTTCCTATGTCATGCATAAAAATCGTGGCATAACTGAATTCTTTAAGTAGGGTATTGATGTTGTGAATATAAGTCTCAACGTGGATGTCTAATAAACAATTAAAATGAATTTAATACCTATACGCAAAAAATGTGTTTTGTATTGTTTTCGCACTTGATACCTCTTTTCAGCGAAAAGGTATATCAACGATTTATTTCTATTGAAAGTATTTTTTTTGCAGTGTGAATCCTCAGTCTTAACTTGAGGATTTGCAAAAAATTTACGAACGGCAGGATTTGAATTAGCGTCATCGGGTATACGCCCCTATGCGGGGCGGCTTAATGTTTTTTTATATATTCAATAATAGGCTTGCGATTGACCGCCAACTCGCCTGATGTTAAGCAAAGCGGTCTTTAAAGAAGCACGCTTGTCTAGGAGAAACCGATTCATGCGTGATTTGAAGACACCCAGATTGTATTTATCCGGGAAGACCCATTCAGGCAGCGTATTCCACAGACTAGCAGTTAGCACAATATATGTGGAATCAAAGCGCTTCGTACGGGTTTTCGCAATATCAACCATAAAGCAGTGTCGATTTTTCGTACCCACTCTGGCAGTCCGATAGAAGAATAGGCAGGAGCAGGAGGAATGGATAGTCATCTCGGGCAAAAAATATATATAACCGGCCAAGTGCGAATCGGGCTTGCGCACTTAGGGTTCCGTACCACCACTAGCGTGTTAGTTACAAAAGTACAAAAAAAATTGTGCAAAAAAACAACATCCCATCAACGCCCAGGCGGTCACCCATCCAAGTATCGGCCGCGCCAGACGTTGCTTCACTTCGATGACCGTACGAGAACCGGTGGTGAACAGAAATTTGATACCGACTCGCACTTAGCCATTATTTATTATTTGATGTTATACTTTAGAGTTTGTACTATAATCATGCCAAGTTTGATGCTTGTACGTATTACCGTTTTTACATTAGAGCTAATACAAAAATACGTAAAAATAATACGTTTGTTGTATGGAGGCGTGCCCCTATTTCGTTTTTACTCTTAGACTATTTAATTTTTTCTTTATTAATCCGCCGTAACATTGCATATTCTGTGAAAATTTCAACTGGCTTTCTATTACGGTTCTAAAGAAACAACCGTTAAAAGGTAGGACAGACAGACATCGTAGGCTTAGAAATAGGGTCCCGTTTTTACCCTTTGGGTATGGAACCCTAAAAATATTTCGAGTAATACTTAGATTTTAATTGAAAAATAAGTAGCTCGACTAGATGTTTCTTATAGATGACCGAAGTTAAGCAACACACGATGCGGTCAGTATCCGATGAGTGACCATGAGTGGCATTTACAACAGCGCTACCGTGGGTCGAATAAGACGTTACTTGTAGGTTTTGGTTTTTCTATAACAACAACTGTTCAGCCATATTAGACGCCTCCGTATATCAGATAATGCCATATCAGTGCCTAAAACTTTGACATTGTATAGATAGGGCCTATTACAATCTTACTGAAAAATCTTATGAGCATCAGTCTTCACATGAAAAGGTGGAAAGAAAACTAAAATGAATGACGCAATAATTTTATTTCGCATCCCGTTGTTTGGCGACAGTGAATACTCAAAATCAACAAACTTTGGACACATTGAGATTCACACTATGGAAGACTCAGTCGGGTAGTCTTTTCCAACTGTATATAAACAAACATGCTGACTGTTAATACGTACCATCGTATTTTTATTAATCGTTGCTAAGGAAAGGACAAACTGAACAAATCATGCTGCACCAGTTTTCCCTGACCAGATGAGTGACAATGCATCAGATCAGATAATTTCGATGAACTTCAAGTTATACAAACGCTTTATTTTGACATACGGAAGATTACAAACTAATAATGTATCACACTTGCTCCGAATTGGCTTCTTCCAGTTGTATCAGTCACTTCAAGCCTCGAATACGACAGTTATAAAAAATAAAAATAAGTTTAAAATTAGGTTTTAACAAACCTTTACTCCACAAGACTTACTCGTGGAGATTTTGACGGGGGTTGAAAATCTTGGCATATAAAACCGTGTCATTTTAGTTGCCGCCGACCATAATTGAATCAGATTAAAGTTAATTTTTACTAATGTATTAACTTTTCATGTCCGCGTAGGCGTGTACCGTTTATTATCGGCCTTACTTATAAAAGTTGCTTAAAAGTTAAGCAATGCTTAAAATTGCTTTCAACTTCTCGTTGCCGGAAATTGTCACAGGAAAAACGAGATAGATAAATTTTAAGTAAGGCCGTATGTGTCATTTTATTTGTTCTCGAATAAACTAACTTCCAGTTTTGCAATCGTTTTACATAAAAATATGATGATAAGTTTAGGTTGATTTTATTCATAAGTATGGAGATTATTGATTTATAATATATTTATGAAGCTACACAAAACCAAAAGCGTAATACTTTGGAAAAAGCGTGATCCTATATTTACAAGTAATTAAGCTGCTAACTTCGTTAGGATAAAATGTGAGACAGTAAAAAACTTGAAACAGTATTGTTCTTCTATCATTAACATGAATACAGTCTTAATAATAGCACTGCCCTATAAATTATGTAAAATCTCTAATTATTTTATTCAAAAATCACGTTTACAACTCTTAATTCATTTACATTACAGTTTATTTGATAAAACTTACAGTATCGATATTTTTTACACTTGTAATTTAATCGATTATTTGTTTTGGTATAAAAATATTTTATTTAAATGTAATTAATTCGAATCAAACACTAATATTGCTTCATGTACATTTATGTAGTAAAAAGTTTCTAAAAGTCCACGTACATGTAAAATAAGACACAGTTTAATAATCACTTGATCATCTGGCAAAAGACAACTTGGGCCAAAGTTCACTGAAATTTAACAATGCTAAGATATTTAACCAACTGTTTTATCAAATCTTCCATAAAAGTTACGTCAATTATAGACTTAAATAAAAGATCGTTAAGTTAAATTTCGGTGAACTTGTGGCTTCGTAGGAAATGCTTTTTTTTGTAGGTAATGAAGGAAAGATATACACTCACATCTTATAATAAGAACTTCTTGCTTGTCTCCCAAATAGGTAACACGTGATCAATCTGTTCTGTTTGATCGACTACTTGGTACAAGTGACCGGAAAGACAGAAATCAAAGAACTATTGTTAATTGTAAAGAAAAAGCTAATTCGAGAAATATTAGCTTTTATACGCATTTTGAGTTGTCTTTTTTCCTGTAGTGCAAGTTTTGATAGTATTCGAAACCTTTTTTCGTTTTCGTATTGTTCCATATATTGCTGGGCTAAAAGGTATTCGAAAACTTTTTTCGTATTAGAGTGAAGCAATCTATACCGCCGATTACTACCGATTTTAGTTCCTCCACGTTTCCGATAGAAGCGCTTTACTAAAATGTATGGAACAATACGTAAACGAAAAAAGTTTTCGAAAACTATCAAATCTGGGACTAAGCGTACTGGCTTATCTATGAGAGTTTTAATCAACAAGATGATGGCTGGAAGGGATTCGGCCATACTACGACTTCGTGTCGGATTTTTTTTCGATGCATATTTAAACTTAAGATTAAGATTGTCGACGCGGGTTCATTAAACAAAGGAATAAATTTATGTAACTACAGAATGTTAAAACAGAAGCAAAACTTTGAACCTTCTTTAAGCAAACATGGTATGATAAGTATTGCAAATTTGATAAAAATATCCTTTTGTACTTATTCAAGCATGTTTATCAATCGAAGGAACATCAAAAAACAATTAAAAACAGTCCTTATGCTCTCGAAGGAAAGAGCCTTAGCTACGTGTGGTCTGGAGTTTTGTCGATGCCGATAAGTTCGTCGAAGAGCGAGTGGTTTTCAGGGATGAGGTGAGGCTCATGGAGCGTGTGTTGCGCGAATTTGAGTACGGCGAGCGCGAGCTGGCCTACCGTCCACTTGCGGTCCACCAGCACGCGGACTACGGTGTCCAGCTGGGGAGAAATGACATCGTTAGTGAGGTAATTTTTTAAGTTCTTTTTTCTTCCTGGAAACCTGGTAAGCTAATATTGGCGGATGACATAGTCCTTTTCGCCCCTTATGCTCTATGCTCTACGACCTAAGCAAAGCAATTAAGCCTTGAGGTAGGGCTTCTAATGAACTGGTCTTACACACAATGGCAGCACAAAGCATAAGTTAAGTAAATAAGGTATATTGGGAAGTAATACCTACCTGCACTATGTCAATGAGTAGAGAGAAAATAAAGTGATTGGTCTTCGTATACTCCACGCCTGGAAAAGTTACTGGTTAAAGGTAAAGGCCTCTAACGTATTCTTCCTCTTATCTCCGTCCTGGGCTAGTCAGCAACGTCTAATCTTTATTAAACGTCCCGAGTTCGTTGCGCACTCGGGTCCGGGGGCTACCTGGCGACTGTAGTTACCTTAAAGAGTTGTTCGTTGCCCGCAGTATAGTATATGAGCGCGGGAAGGCCAGCCACGCTGGCGGCCAGCCACTGCAGCAACAGTTTTAGCTGCGGTTGACCACGATGCCGCCCCCCGCAGCCCCAGTTGCCCGTCGCCACCGGTCGGCTAGATCCGCCGCACACCATCTTGTGAGCCAGCTGGTTCAGCTACAAACAATTTGTGGAAGTGATACACAAAGAACGCCCAGCTGGGTAAGTGGCACGCTTTCTATTAACAATAAAGCCCTCGACACGTAGTGCGACGTGTTTAAAGCTGGTCTTCCACTCGAATTGTGCGGTACCAATGGTAATTTCCCATCTACTCCCATGGTCATGCTTCATGGAAATAGTGACGGACTGTGAATTTTGTTGTGCTCATCGTGCAGTTCGTATCTCGTGGCCAATAGGTACTGTGAGGTCGATTAACCAGTGATGGACCGACTATAAGTCGTAGACTTAAGTCCAAATCAGTTTCAAACGCGTCGCAGTGTATGGAGGGCCTAAATTATACCTAGGTTCTGCCGTTTGAATGACATAGACGGCACTTTACTGCGCTCGTCATCCTGGGACATTAGTCTATTAATTTCGATGACTACTTTGCCATTCTTACCGGCGGAACATACTACAGTGTTTGACAGCAGTATATCTGGCAATGAAGTCGTAGCCACTCAGATGGATTCTCGGAAAAAAAGTAAATAATTTCACTCTGAAGTTATTAGGTGCGACAACGGATGGGAATAAGTGGCATGGTCAAAGGCGCTACTGATGAGTGGACATCCTTTCCTTGAGTATTCCATTACTACCGACATCTCACAACTTTAAAAAAAATTGTGAGTCATGTTATGTTGTAACAGAAAGGTTGACACAATTAAAGTACATTTGCATTATCAAATGTGCATTTTTTAAGTGGTGAAAGTGTGCGAGTCTCAGTGACATGCGCGCGGATGTTTCGACAGAAAGCGAAGGTATCGTTAGTGAACAGGGCTTCAATTTTTGAATCGCTTGTATTTTATTTTGCACGAAAATGCGAAATGGCTTTCGAACGAAATCCTAAACAAAAGTAGCAGTCTTGAAATAATCACTCGCTAACGTAATGAGTTGTTTGAACCATTTGAATTTACTTTCTATCAATAGAAAATATTTAATTTCGCATGATATTTTCGTGCGAAATCATACGAGCGATTAAAAAATCGAGCCCCTGAGCGTGAGAGATTAGCGACAGACTAGCGCCTGACCTTCGGTTTCTTTATCTTTACAGTGACCGGTTCACATTCGACTGATTCTTCGATAGTTTCTACTATCATGTTTATCATCCAATTCAATTTTTTCTTTCTAACGCTCGGGTTGGACACATGCGTGGAGCAAGTTTCCGTGGAGGTGCTCAGAGACCGCGACTCTTCAGATCGCGTCTCGTCGTCAGCGCTTTTTCGTGTGCTCTCTATTATCCCCTCCGGTATTGATTGTTTTACTTTACGTTTCTGTCAAAACATAGCGACTGTGAGTTTTAAAGCCGTGGCAGACCTTCAGCGAAGCTGGAAGATGCAAATTAATATCTACGCTACTTTTGAGATTTGAAGAAGCTTTCACAATCCATTCAAACACATCATTCAAATTCCAATTGGCAAAAAAATTGCATGTGTTGCCGGTCGCCATAAGCGATGACAGCAGTGCGAACAAATATTGACGGACACAAACACCAACCTCATGTTCTGTGCAGGTTGTTGGGCTGTGAGTCGACACCTCGCGTGATCCATTCACAAAGAAAGAAAAACAGTTAAAGCCTCCTTCGAATCTTCCGATTCAAAGTTAATCAAGCCTCTACCTAGTTTGGAACACTTTTTCATCAAAGACTTCTGTCTAGCATCAACAGCCATAAGTCAAAAGTTTCTCCAAGTTTTCTAACTTGTCCAAAAATTAAAAATTAAAATGGCGGATTAGTGCAACCAATGAGAACCAAGAGTGCGTCACCATGCCACATGAAAGTGGTGAAAGGTGCTGCGTGGCGATGGACATCGCACATTTTGAGCTGTTCCGTTGTTTCCCGATCAGCCATGTTGGTATAAAATTTGGACAAGTTAGATGAAACTGTGAAAGGCTCACCAGTTGAGCGGCGAGCCTGTGCCTGTGCCTCGCGAGCTCGAGGGAGAGCGAGCGTGCGGCGAGGGCGAGGCGCCTCGGCGCAGCGCGGTCGCGCGAGTCTCGCCCCGGGCCGTACAATTCTGCTGCCTCAGCTGCGCCCGCGGCGCCCACCGAACTTCCACCGCTTGCCATCGACTCGCTAAGGGTCCGCTTGAGAAGAGAGCCGGCGAACCTGCCAAAATACAATTTATGCAGCCGTGAGTGCTAAAATCAAAAGTCCTATTTTTCCTTTTTTATTGTCTGATCTGAACATTCTGAACCAGTCAAAATATGGCCCAATTATCAAACGACGCGTCATAAGTAGTTTTACAACTGTTTGACTTCATATTGTAAAAGTGACCCTAATTCTCCAGCATTTACCTTATCACAGCTAAGTCTCTGGAATCAAGCTCCCGTGCCTTATGTTCCCCTGACTCCGCGTCGACTATGGGGTCGCTCAACCACTGGTTGAATTGCTCGTACACTTCTTCTAGCTCCGAACTGTAAGCAAAAATTACTGTTGATCGGTCCAAAATTTTGACTAAGCATCAGCAAGCAAGCAAGCTGCAAGCGATATGATAGCGCTTTGTTTTTTTTACTAGTTGTAGGATTTAGGACATAACTTACGTGTATTCTGTGCTGAAGCTATACTTGGAGCTGTTTCCAGTTTCCTTCAATCCAGGCGGTCGCCGTCGTGGCGAGGGATCGCCGTTGCTGATGGTTTCCTTCTCCGTCAGGACGAAACCAACTGAACCGCCTCGTTTTACTCTATATAAGCACATTTGTTTATTAGAGGCATCAAATGAAGTGAGAAAAGGTCTGGGGAAATCTCTTAGATAATCCCCCAGGAGAAGCTCAAAGTACCTACTTAAAATAGGAAGGTGACTTTGTTTTGGAGGTCAAAGTATATTTGAACATTATGAACCCAAGCTCTTGTTTGCCTATGCCGTTGACTTTGTTTTGGAGGTCAAAGTATATTTGAACATTATGAACCCAAGCTCTTGTTTGCCTATGCCGTAGTACCTACTCATGATCTGATAATGATTTATATTGAAGTCAGCATTAAGTAATGCCCATAAGTAAAATTAGAGCTATAATTAGATCTCCCTTGATGTATAGGGTATCCGTATCCCAATACATCCAGGGAGATCTAATTATGAACACTTAATAATTCTGAATTCTTGGTACATAGGACTCACCTAATGTCATTATCGTTAAGTTCAGCACCAGATATGCTGATACCCACAGCATAGCTGGAGCTATCAGTAGACCAGTCACCAGTAGTACTGGTCGTGCAAGAGTTATCTGCCTCTCTTCTCAGAGCCTCCCGCAGTCTTTCGGCAAAGCTCATCCGCCGTTCTTCGGTGGACAGGTCTTTGGAATATTGGAATGAATTTGGTCTCGCACTCTCGCCTCTGCCTTCATCTTCGCTACCTGTAAGATAGCAAATGAGAATTGGGGTTGATAATGATGTCACAAATCCAAAAAAAGTAGTTGACTGATTCAGCCAAGATGTTCAGCACATGAAAACTGTTGTATAAAGATGTTGAAATAGTGTCGAGGAAATAGTGGGTCTGTTTGTTGTCGTAACAATAGCTAAATTCGAAGAAAAACATTAAGACTGTTTTAAACTATCACGGTTGTTCACTAAAGTTATATGATTATTTACGGGATTATTTATGTCTTCCCGTGAACATGGTGCATGTAACTGCGCCGAAATATCGGGAGCTCATTCCACAACCTTACCACGGTAAATATCCCGTAAATAATCATATAACTTTAAAAACATTAAGGTATAAAAGGGTTGCTGTATGGAACTTTAAAAGATTCACCTGAGGGTCTTGTAACGTTCCATGATCGTTACCTACTCCCAAATTCATGGCAAATGGCACATACGCTAGAAGCCAAACTTAACGAATAAAAAAGGTCACTACTATGACATAAACATTGTTGACAGAATGAAGGTGACTGACGTAATGTCAGTCAGTTTCATTCCGCTATGCAAAAAACAATTTTGTTCTAAGACAAAGGAATTGTAAAAAACTACAGTTTTAAAGATTCGGGTATATAAATATCGTATTCTTTCTAGAAGGAATAGCCTATATATAGGACTCGAAATAAAAACTGGGTCATACGCGCAGTTGACTCCAGTGAAAAAGTCGCTCAGAACTTAACCTTATATCTTACAATCAACTTGTTAGCCCGTCTTCAATCGGGTAAGTTATTTCGTGAGATGCCTTTTAAATGTGTTAATTGTGAAATCTGTCTCGACAAATAATGCTAATCGTTATTTGTCAATTGAATTATCATCAGGCCACCTGTGTTCTATAACGCAGTGCAAGTGCGTTTCATATCCGTACTATCTGCGGATGTGGACGCGCGCCGTACTTACATTATAATATAATTGTGTTCTAAGCTCTTAAAGCATTCTGTAATCTTGGATCCTTCCGATCAAAAACTGTGTTTTAACGCCGGTACCACGTCATGTGAGGCGGGGCCTACTCCGATCTGCCGTTATCTTCGGGATCTCACGCGACGTGGCCGTGCGGCTCTTGAGTACTGATCCTCATGCGTAGTTTCTTCGACGCATTTCAGGCTCCTACCCACTACGCCAATTCTCCGACCACGTACGAGTCGCCACGCTGTCGTGACGCTACGTCTCTTCCCTTCGACTACGTCGGTCGTACTCCGGCCACGCACAAACTTCTGGAACTACTACGCGCAGACCGCACTCCGGTCACGCCTGAAAAGCTCACGAAGCCTCTCGTCGCTGCGCTGCCTGCTGACTACGTGCCACGAGCCGCGTCGAGCCACGCGGCGATCGGCGCCCCAGCTCTTCAAGCTAAGTCTCAAAACAAGGGACCAACACGTTTTTTTATCGCCATCACCTTCCGAGTTCACACGACCCTCAGTCTCCTGTAAATTCATTCTTACTTTATTAAATCTTAACTTATACTATCTTAAACTCTTTCTTTTGAAACTCCTACCCACTGCTAGGTAGAACTTCACCAAGCTTCACTTGGTGAACGTTTCAGTGGCGCCCAGGTATTAAGCAGGAAGGTGGATAAAAAAGTGTTGATCTCTCTGGCGTGGTATATTCACGGCTCTTTCTCTGTAACCTTGTGTCCGTCTGTAGGTTGTATGGTAAAAACCGCCCTGTGCTGGTGCGGGAGCTTATTGTTAGAATACCCAGCTGTAGTCTCCATGCATGTCGTAAGAGGCGACTAAGGAAGACAAAGGTTACACCTACAGAAGTAACGCCTTCTGTCCGCGTCTTAAACGCACTATAATATTTTTTTACTCGAATTTTTTTTATTATAGTAGAATTAAAATCTTTCAGTACTTTTATACTCGCACTATCTTAAAATCTTGTTCTTTAAACTCAAACTTATTTACCAAAACTTACCACCCAACCTACACTCGGAACATCTAACTTGTATATGTAAAACTTGCTCTCACGGAAACTCACCCGATATCTCTCTAAAAATCCAGATCAAAACTCTCTTTGACGGATATCTCTCTAAAAACTAAAATCTAAACTGTTTTTGGCGTAGGAATATAAAATGGCTTACCCCACTTATAATTTTTATCGCATACTTAGTTAGCATACTTAAAATTTACTCGTACCTGACAATATCACTCGTTAAAATGACTCGCAGAACCATCTTTCACTATAAATCCTTTAAAAGAAAAAGTCTCATACCTTCAACTTTACTAAATACTAAAATATAATATTTTACCACTATAGCTTCCCTCTGAAGAAAATCTAATTAATCTTGCATCTAAAACTTGATATTAACATCTAAAAATTAAAAAATACCTGACTTGAAAAAAAAACTTAGAAATATTTTTATTTACATATATCGTATAATATCTATTTATGTATGTCTATTAATATCAGAAATAGGGCGGTTAGTGTACTCTAAAACTGAAAGCCTTCACACTAAGAGCGGTTATTGCAAACTCTTTAAAAAAAAAGCCTCTAAATTGCTAGGAGCGGTACTCGTGAACTCCATAAAAAAAGCCCAAAACACGAATATTAATTAAAATAATCTTTTGTATACTAGGTAATTCAAGTCAGTCGTCAATATAGCTATAGCAAACTAAACAATTAAAGTTTACTTATAGTTAACTCTATCGATACCTTAATAACTTCACTAGTCACCTAGACTACAATCGCTACCTACAATCTCTTGGTCCAAAACTTGTATACCACTACTTACTCTCTTTGACGTACTAACTAGCAAAATAGTTCCTTATTTTGTTAGCTTTTCTTTTATTTTGCTGCTTTTAAGTATTGTATCTAACATTCTTAACAGCAAAATGGAGAACCCACCGGTATTCTTGCCGTCTGTATAGGTGCCACTAAAGCATTTATACAGCGATACCGGACTCTTCACAGTACGCCACAAGTCTTATTGGGAACTTCAGACCATAGCATCCTGATTAAATTAATTTTACACTCGAGCCTACTTAATGTTAACATATTAGACTCAACCCTGGACGGGGAAGGTGTAAATTATAACTAGGATGCTAGAGAGGTCAGCGAATTTTCTTGAGCAAAAATTCTTAACTGAAAAAGGGGGTATGTAACGTTCCATGATCGTTACCTACTCCCAAATTCATGGCAAATGGCACATACGCTAGAAGCCAAACTTAACGAATAAAAAAGGTCACTACTATGACATAAACATTGTTGACAGAATGAAGGTGACTGACGTAATGTCAGTCAGTTTCATTCCGCTATGCAAAAAACAATTTTGTTCTAAGACAAAGGAATTGTAAAAAACTACAGTTTTAAAGATTCGGGTATATAAATATCGTATTCTTTCTAGAAGGAATAGCCTATATATAGGACTCGAAATAAAAACTGGGTCATACGCGCAGTTGACTCCAGTGAAAAAGTCGCTCAGAACTTAACCTTATATCTTACAATCAACTTGTTAGCCCGTCTTCAATCGGGTAAGTTATTTCGTGAGATGCCTTTTAAATGTGTTAATTGTGAAATCTGTCTCGACAAATAATGCTAATCGTTATTTGTCAATTGAATTATCATCAGGCCACCTGTGTTCTATAACGCAGTGCAAGTGCGTTTCATATCCGTACTATCTGCGGATGTGGACGCGCGCCGTACTTACATTATAATATAATTGTGTTCTAAGCTCTTAAAGCATTCTGTAATCTTGGATCCTTCCGATCAAAAACTGTGTTTTAACGCCGGTACCACGTCATGTGAGGCGGGGCCTACTCCGATCTGCCGTTATCTTCGGGATCTCACACGACGTGGCCGTGCGGCTCTTGAGTACTGATCCTCATGCGTAGTTTCTTCGACGCATTTCAGGCTCCTACCCACTACGCCAATTCTCCGACCACGTACGAGTCGCCACGCTGTCGTGACGCTACGTCTCTTCCCTTCTACTACGTCGGTCGTACTCCGGCCACGCACAAACTTCTGGAACTACTACGCGCAGACCGCACTCCGGTCACGCCTGAAAAGCTCACGAAGCCTCTCGTCGCTGCGCTGCCTGCTGACATCCTACGTGCCACGAGCCGCGTCGAGCCACGCGGCGATCGGCGCCCCAGCTCTTCAAGCTAAGTCTCAAAACAAGGGACCAACACGTTTTTTTATCGCCATCACCTTCCGAGTTCACACGACCCTCAGTCTCCTGTAAATTCATTCTTACTTTATTAAATCTTAACTTATACTATCTTAAACTCTTTCTTTTGAAACTCCTACCCACTGCTAGGTAGAACTTCACCAAGCTTCACTTGGTGAACGTTTCAGTCTACTTGATTCGACAATAGGTACAACTTAACTGCGTCAGTATAAAGAATTCTACACCTGTGTCCGACATTGATGTCGTTATTGGCCTTACCATAATCAAAGCTATCATTGGCACTATGGAATTCGTCATCACTGGAGTTACAGCTGGAGTACAAGCTGTCTTCTTGCGTGTCCATGTTGGTGACTGGTCCGCGGGTCACTGGTAGGCATTCTCCCGATGATCCCAGCACTATGAACTTCCCTCGACGGTTGTTCAGCGTTTCAGCGTCAGGCGACAGCCAGCACTTTCGCTTTGATAACTCTACACCTGAAATAATGACATCAAAATTTGTACATCATTTGATTTAGATCATGGATCGTAAATTTATAATGGGTGTGGATGCGACTTAAAACGAGATTTGATGTGTGACCTTTAAACAATGTGCCTTGTTTTGTAAGTTCGACTAAATGCTTTATCCAAGGACTGTGTAATCTTCTAAAAGACGTCTTTAACGCGCATTTAGGTATAAGTTTGATCCAATGATGGAACATTTAATCCCATCAGCTACTTCACCTTGAATGATTATTGGCGTTGTATTTTGTGTAGGCCATGTTAAACATAGCATACTGTACATTGTCGGAGAATTCGTAAACGCGTTAAATATTATTTGATAATCTATTCCAGCCTTATCTCAACGTTTGGTAGAAATTTTATGTCTGGGTACACCTTGGTTTGGTGATTAGTTTGCTTTTCGGTTTGGTAATGATGATGAAGATGTCTTTTAAGCTGATTTCGCAAAAGGAGATCTTATGTTAGTTATCAAATAGTGATGTGTCCTTGTATAGCTAATTGATCTGTAACTGGCTCTGGAAAAGTAATATTTGTACTTGGTGAGTGAATTATACTCACTAGGGTCGTTGAGGTTGAGCGTGGCTGCGCAGTAGTTGTGAGGCGAGGGGCTCCTGCTGTTGAAGCTATTGAGCGTGCTGCAGGATGAGGCCTGCTTTACCACCACCGTCGCCTCCACCTCGGGCGGCGTGTGGCTGAACGACTCGCCTGGACAAGAACAAACTAATTTTACCTCAAAAAATTCGAAATCCCGAATATAAGGGGCCATGATTGAACCCCTGTTGTCGAAGAAATCAATAGAATACAGCATCCTACTTGTTGCTAAGAGCCTAACAAGAGATCTCTGAGCTCGGTGCAGGAGGTAAAGTTGAAGGGCGGACGAATCTATAAAGATTTTCAACCATCAACATAAATGAGCTGTGTTTTCATTCACCAACATTAAAGTTGTGTTCTTTGATTGCTTTATTCTTGCTTAAGTTATAAAGAATAATAAAAAAGACGGAATCTGCAAGATCGGTGTGATTAAGAATGAACTTTTTATATATATTCCTTATAAAAAGTTGATGAAGATGTCATTAAGATCTATGTTAATTGGAAGACAAATAAAATTTCAAAAGGGGAATTTTACCTTTTTTAATCAAATCTGTGTAGAGAGCCTGGAATATACAATTCTCAGGTACAATAAAATATTTCTGAAGTTCTTACCTATAGGTGAAAGTCGCCGTTCATGCCTAGTGCTGTCTTTGCTCTTCATAGGCGACTGCTGGAAAGCGAGGAGGCACTTGTTTAGCTCTCGAAGCACGTTGTCTTCTTCCCACTGCGCTAGCGGCAGTTTGCTGTAGTCTTCTGCATCCATTAGACATACTGTCACCTGGAAAATAAAGCATTATAAATTGAAGTGATTACAGCTAAAGTAAGGCAGTGGGCTGTGACAGAGTGTAGTCATACCGTTTTCGGCTCTTCCAGTAGTTCTGTCTTGGTTTTTTGCTTCTTATCGCAGATCCTGCTGAATGCCCTCACGCCTTCGACCTTTAGCACCTCATTGTCCTCCAATGCCTCAACCGACAGCATCGCTGGGAGTAGCTCAGGCATCATGAACATTGACAGGGACTCCTGAAAACAACATTTTAAAGATAGACTGGGAAGCGATATATATTAAATAAACATTGTCTCTACTAGTTCGGTGCAGTCCAGCCCTTGGATGAACAAACCAGAGCCCAGTCTATTGTGACACTTGTTAGAGTAAATGGATCCGGCTGAGCTGGACTAGTCTGAGATGGCTCCCTAGATGACTAGTAACATGCATAACGGTTGGATGCATTCCAGCTTGTCTTCGACTGTTGGCGATTGTTTTTGTACCCCCGTTAGCCAAGTACGCTCCACAGAGTGGACACGCCATAAAGTAACAATCTGGGATCCGTTTGCGG
The DNA here is from genome assembly GCA_932305915.1 of Agriopis marginaria. Lineage (NCBI taxonomy): Eukaryota > Metazoa > Arthropoda > Insecta > Lepidoptera > Geometridae > Agriopis > Agriopis marginaria. The sequence goes on from OW029918.1 coordinate 12,389,230, forward strand.
CACATTGGCCATATTTGCATACCTGTCGCACATCGGACATCGCACACATTCTATATCCAATCTAATAATTATTGAGAATAGTACGTAACCTAAGGCGCACGTAATACGTATCGTATCGTTTAAAGTTGTTTTTGTCTTATGTATGTAATTTCTGGTGTGTAGTATAAAGAGTGTTACCTATATATCTAATCTCCGTTTACCTGTGATTCCCCGTCAATAAGCGTGTCTCCTCCAAGCCTGCTGGACGCGAAGCATATCCTGATGGCATCATCGTTCTCGCACCGCTCAGGCCTGCCCTCGTGCCTCACTAGAAGCTTGCACAGCGGTAGGGTACATTCCAGCCAGTCTTCTACTGTTAGCCATTGCTTAGCGGTCATCACCTGGCATTATTTAGGCATCATTAAAGTAGGTTCGAAAAATGCACTAAATGAATGGCATGTCTGTCTACTATGTTAATCTTTTCTGACATATCATACAAAGATGACGACTTTCTCTAACAAAGCGTCTAGCAAATTATATCCCATACAAATAAATACGTTTGATCTAGTATTACCTCTTTACAAAGTTACAGCCAAATTGCTTTCAAATAGACGTAAAAAAGGTAGGGGGGAGTCCGGGAGAGTATACCCGCCCTCCACCCAAATGCTCACATTTTTTTCTATAAATATATATTGCTATTTCATCATCATTCATCATCATTTCAGCCATAGGACGTCCACTGCTGGACATAGGCCTCCCCATCGATCTCCAAAAGGGCCGGTTGGAAGCGGCCTGCATCCAGCGTTTCCCTGCAGTCTCTTTTAGGTCGTCTGTTCATCTTGTGGGTGGACGTTCTACGCTGCGCTTACCAGTCCGTGGTCTCCATTCCAGAGCCCTTCGGCCCCATCGGCCATCTGTTCTGCGTGATATGTGCCCTGCCCACTGCCACTTCAACTTGCTAATCCGGTGGGCTATGTCGGTGACGTCGTGACGTGACGTCTACGGATCTCCTCATTTCGGATTCGATATCGTAGAGAAACCCCGAGCATAGCCCTCTCCATAGCTCGTTGTGCGACTTTGAGCTTACTTATGAGGCGCATAGTGAGAGACCACGTTTCAGTGCCGTATGTCATCACTGGTAACACACACTGGTCGAAGACTTTCGTCTTCGAAGGCACTGAGTTATTTTAGATGAGAAGACGTTGCGAAGTTTACCGAACGCTGCCCAGCCGAGTTGGATTCGCCGATTGACCTCTTTCACAAATTTTTCACAATATTGCTATTTACAAATAATTATATGTTATGCTGCATTATTTGGCTATGTTTTTTTAAGAACGTTTAATATAACTAACGAATTTTCCTATAATGATATTTGGCTAATTTCTCCCGCCTAGGTGGGAAACTTGACCCGAACTCCGAAGTAGGGAGCTTCCACAAAGATTCTATAAGCAGTGGCTATTGTCTCCCCCCTGATAAAATGTCCCGGACTCCCACTACCTAATGTTGTTCTTTATTATTCTGTGCTAATGCTAGATCAAACGTATTTTTTTGTGTGGTATATAATTTGATAGACGCTTTACAAAATTAAGTCGTCAAATTTTTATGAGCTGTAGCGATTATCATAATGAATACTATCCATCATGTTAATCCTAATTAGATAAGACTATAAATTATATAGTTATGGAAAACAGCACGCATAACACGCAACAACGCGTATGTGCATTTAACAATCATCAAATTGGTCCTCTATTTTTGTTATGGTTAGACACAATAGTCTTAATTGTACATATTTGAAACTATAAAAACAACATCACAAGTCACCACAAAATAGAATAGTTGGCTTGACAAAGAAAATGACGCAATTTTTCAGTCTACGTAAAATGTTGTTGAAAATATCTAAAAGTTTTATGGCCACTAAATAATTAATTTACCCATCTATAAAATAAATCCGTTAAATTGCTATTTGAAGCAAAGTAATACGCAATCAAAAAGTCTGATCATCTTAATTTTATTTGCCTTTTCAAAGTCACTCAAGTGCTTAGATACAAAGCTGATTGGAATGCCAATAAAATTTGCGAAAATATGCAAACATTCTTTGAAACAATAATAAAAAGGCGTCTATAGCAGTACACAAATACCTACGCCTAGTCTTCATTTATCTGAAATGCCATTGCCCTGGCTTGGCTTGTAACCGCCGCCGTAGCAGAGATTAAATAATAGTTTCTAAGTGACCCATAGCCCTGCTACGACCGCTACGTAGCTATTGACGTCAGCAGTTGCGCTACGAGTGCTACGAGCGCTACGTTTCATGCAATCATAGCGTAGTAGCTATTGCACTATACTGGTTATCGCATTATTATTCAAATAAAAAGTATTCAGTGTACTGTACAACCTATCTCAAACCGAAATACAAATCCATTCAACCGCTGCAGACTAGAGTGGTAGAATCTCAAAAAAAAAAACCTGTACAGATGTGTCAGCTACGTGGAATACACCAATGCACCTCACACCATCGATTTAACTTGATTTATGACACTCAAACTAACTAACATTTATGATCTGTGTCGTATTTTATCAGTTCGAACTCACCTTTCGACTCAATTTGATAGACCCTTCATTGTTATTCTTATCTAGCCACTCGAAATAGTGGAGCAAGCTTTTTAATTTGCTCCTTTGCGATTTTCTGAAAACAACCGATAGAAAAATTAATGATATTCAATTGTTTCAATAAAAGTAAATTGTGACAGCCTACCTACTGTTACAATAATAATTAATATGTAGGTAAAATTTGCTCTAGCAACGATTTCGAAGAAGTGGGTTCATCATCTTCTTCGAAATCGTTGCTAGAGTAGGTAATTGGTAGTTATAGATTATTTAACATTGATAGATTAGGTATTATTTATATAAGTATATAATTTTGGTGGTCAATTTAAGTCCGATTATTATGACGTGCGTACAATATTTAGGTGCAAAGAGGTTTTGGTTACGTTTTCACACTAAAAAGAGGCGAATGCATAGAGGCTGTGCAAGAATTTATAAACAAAAAATAATTGACATTTCCAGGTTTTGTGATTGACTCATAATAAAATTAGTAAAAGCATCATAGATATAATACTTTAGATATAATTATTACGTCCACGGTCCATGAGTACAAGTCATGGTCATGAGTAAAAGCCATCTGGAAATGGTTTTTTCCGTAGTTTGGTTGCTAGACAACGTTTTAATGAAATGTGAAAGTTATCCCAATATATTTACGTAAATGTTTACGCGAACATCAATGCAATGTTTCAGAAAAGTACTATACAAGCCTTAGCGGTAATTGAGCGTTTATGGACTCACGTATGGGGCCTAGCCTAGCTGTTTAGGTGATGAAAAAATGTTGCCCAACCGCATACCGTATCTGGGCGTGTTAAGGTTCACGTTCGCGTGATTTTCCAAACTGGAAAATCGTTTTTCGGTTTTAACGTAGCTTGAGACCGCGAAAGGCAGCCTCTGAGGGGCCCCGAGGCCCCTGGGCTCGGTAACGTTTTGGCCCATATTTTTAGTTCATCCATAAATGCTTCTGTAGTAGGTAGTAATGTAATACAAGAGGTTAGAATTTCTACAAACCTATGTAAATTCTTAAAAAAATGTGTAAAATTGAAGTCTTGTAGCGTCGGATGTGTTTTGAGCGTCCTCTTCGGGAAGGTTGAGAAGAATGCGTGAGCAATTAGTGATGACACGAAATTGTACTCTAACTCTGTTACGTCGCCTGAAAAATAAACAGGAATTGATCATTAGGCTACTACTTTTAAAATTTATAAAATTGTTGGCAGACACGGGTCGCCTGCAAATGTGAAACATGACGGCATGAGAGCGTCATATCGTTTGCCGTCATGGCATACGAGTAGGATTTACTACTGCCAAGGCGCGCCTCAAAGATTTCATATCTACTTATACTACGTATGTCATAATCTTTGGCGTGCCCATTGATGTTTCACATAAAAAAATTGCGATTTTTATTCCTATGGCGACTTGTCCTATTTGTAAATTAAAGCGGTTTGTTTTCCGAATAGTGTAAAATAAAATAATCTGAAACTAGAACAAAAAAAGTATAGTTTTCAAGATACTTCAAAGTTGTGTGAAAATTAAGCGATGCATAATGGTGTTTGAATATGCTGATATCATGATATCCTTAGGTAGGAGTCTTGGAGTTTTGGCGCCAACGTCAAAAAACATGTCTCCTCACAATGAATTCAATAATAAAAAAGAGACAACGATTTATATGTATATAACATATATAATTATATATATATATATATATATATATATATATATATATAACATATAGATTGTTGTCTTCTATTGTATTATTTTCCTAAATTTGCATATATTTTTGAGTGTTATTGTAATATTGGTGGATTATTATGAGGTGGCAATCAACAGGCTTGTTGGCGGCAAAACGCGATTAAATAAAGTGTTCCTGAACGTGCTCGAGCGTAGGCAAGACGATAATCTCGAGGCGAAACATGTTTTTTCGTAATGTTTGCAAAACTCCATAGAAACCGCTTGTAAAGCCTCCACTACTTTACTAGGGCAAGACTTTGACTTGATTGTGACTTACTATGCTTGACTATATCATTGTGACTAGGATTAGTTTGACGATAGCTAATAAAACTTGAAAATATTTAAATTATTGACACTGCGGCAAATGCACAAGACGTGGGATGCCAAAATCCTCTCAAGAGGAAAGGAAAAAGATCTTCTACATTGATGCTGGCAGAATGCACATCAAGCCGTGTGACGTCAAGAACAAGAAATGTTGGCTCACTTTGCTGCTGCAAGCTGAACATAAGTCCTTTAGGCGGCCGCCACTTCTTGAGATGCAATGCGCGCTGCACCATGATGCGGGTGGTGTTGTCCAGGAAGTGGCGCTGCTCCTCTTCAGGCAGCTCTTCGGCGAGGAACGACTCTAGCCCCTTCAGCAGCTCGGGGTCCTTAATGTCGTCCTCGGGGTCGATGCCTATGCTGTAGGATTAGGAGAAATGTAGCTTTGTCCACTTTGTTCACTGCAACATTAACTACCTAAGTACTAAATACATTACAACTATAGGCAGAAACTTAATGCAGAGTTGAAAACCGAGCCTGATGGCGTACAACGGGAAGGCGCCCGACAGCTGCCAAAAGTAGGCTTATGATGATGATGATGCTTCGTTTACTCTACAATACTTATTTGTAGATGTGAAAGTACCTTGCGACGCTAGCACGGCACGAATGCGTTGTTTGCGTGATTCGGAACGCGACCTATTTGTCTGTTGTCCCTTCGTTTTGTTTAATTATGGCAACTAAACGGCTGAACCAATCTTGATGTTTGGTAAGGAAGTATTTGTACATCGTATAGTAATTTTACATCTTTATAATACATTAGGTATACTTATTTTGCTCGGTGCGAAAGTTGTCACCTATGCCCTACTTCAATTAAAAATCAATACCTACTTATGTAGGTGAGTAAGTTCATAAGTTAGTAAGCGTAGTTAGGTTATTTTTAAGATAATTTTTTTCGTTATATAGAAATACTACCTTAATAGTTATTGTTATAAAAAATAAAATAAAAGTCTCACTTGCACATGTCATGTATTTTCAACATGCTGGCGGTAAGCTTTGCCGGAGCTGAAGCCAACAGAAGATGCTTCAAGTGCCGTTGCACCGAAGTCCACCAAGGTAGGTCACAAGGAAGCATTACAAGCGCCATTCTGTGGAACAATACATAATTATAATAAAATATTACCGTAAACGAAAATCCAAACAAACACCTATTTCTATTACAAAACCTACAAATACCATGACAAATACAACTGGTACGTCAAAATATATTATTATATTAAATTTCGCGGTAATTTTAACGTTACTGAGTCACGCAGATAGTATTCGGAAGTAAATTTTATGACACAGTTGTCAAATTGTCAAATTATTATCATTATCATGATATTAATATAATGTACATAGCGTGATTAACAGTACTTATCTACAATATAACATGATTTATTTAGTTGGCAACCGTGCTTAGAAACTAGGGCACTTCAGTCGTGAGCAAAATGTCGATGCGAATGGGAACGGAACGCTTTCATTAGCGTTTGACATTTTCACGACAGCGCGCGAGCGAATTTGATTTTTTATCTGTGTGATTTGTACTTTGCACTGGGAAATGTATCGTTAACGTACAGTTTTTATTTTATTTTAATGAATATACATCGATTTGTGCCAATGAAATCAAGGATAAGTTAATCCCAATGATCCCGGACCAATTTGCTGTTATGTAAGAGGATACTTCGATTTATTATTTGATAAAACAGTGTTACGAAACATCGCACCGTGTTGCGTACTGATAAGGTAATTTTAATTATTTTTATCATTGCCTAAGCACATAAAGGTGCAGTGGAATCCAATTGTCGCTGTTTCTGATTTAATTAACTCAATATGTGTAATGGTACGGCTTTATATCGATAAGTAATCTATGAGTTGTTGATAACGAAAGAGCAAAGGTCGTCGCACAAAAATGACTGTGAAACTTCTTAAAGCGCTGATCCTGGGCGCTCCAGCGTCAGGAAAGGGAACAATATCCTCGCGGATAGTGAAAAAGTACAACATAGAACATGTATCCAGTGGAGATAGGCTCAGAGACCATATACAAAAACAATCCGACCTTGGCAAAGAAGTAAAAAAATACTTAAACGAAGGGCAACTAGTTCCTGACAATGTGATGATAAAGTTCATGAATACTGAGCTTAATAAAGTAAAAAATAAGCCTTGGCTTTTGGACGGTTTCCCTAGAACCGTCGGTCAAGCTGATGCACTGTGGCAAGTCCAGGCGGTGGACGTAGTACTGAACTTAGATGTGCCATTTGATGTTATTATTGATCGAGTGAAGAACCGTTGGGTGCACTTGCCTTCGGGGAGAGTTTACAATATCGACTTCAATACTCCAAAAGTTGAAGGGAAAGACGACATTACTGGAGATGATTTGGTTCAGCGACCAGATGACAAACCTGAAGCGGTCAAAAATCGACTAGAAATCTATGAAAGTGTAACAAGACCAGTTATAGAATTTTATAAAAAAAAGGGAATATTGAAAGAGTTTCACGGACGCACCTCAGATGAAATCTGGCCCAAAGTTACTTCTTACTTGGACGATGTATTTAAAAAGTAGCCTCGTTTACCATTACTTAGCTATTAAGAGGGATGTGGTGCTAGTTAGTCTGTAAGGATACATTTTTGTAACAATATTGCACAAAATGTAGTACACAAGAAATATAAACATTTTTTATAAAAAAATCAAATCCACAAAAAAATATTTGAATCATGTACTTTTTGATGAGCAGATTTTTGTGTAAGCGATAGTGGCCGAGCGGAAGCATGTGCGCTTTACAATCTGACGGGGCCCGGTTCGGTCCTCTGCCCTGCACCAATGACTTATTTGGTACTCAAATAAATTATGTGCAGTTTTGATGCCATCAGTCAACAACTGTTAAGGAAAAACATTGTGAAGAAACCCATCCTCTCTCTCTGAGAGAAGGTCTGTGTCCTAGGCAGTGGGAACATGATAGGCTGATAATGATGATGACTTTTTGATATGTTTTCTCTATCATTTAGATGTGTATATAAATAGAGGTTTGGCAGTTAATCAATTTTAGAGGCTTGTTTTATGTTGTGAGTTTATAGTATAGATAGCTGATACATGGGTAGAGTGAGTAGATGACTATGAATAAAACAAAGTGCTTTACATTTTGTTTTTTTTTTGCAGGTAAATAGTTCAATCTAGTCAAATTATTAAGTTCGAATTAAGCAAAAAAGGTTATGTCATGAGGTCATAGTTTGGGGCAAACAACTTCGATAAAACAATGTATAATTGTATAATTTAGATTGCAACAAAATAGCCTAACTAAATGCACAGATTATCTAAACAGTTATAGTGGCTTTAGTCTATTGTTTTCAATGTTTTTGTAGGCTGATTTTGGACCATAGTGCATTAAGCTTTTTAGATGGTAAAAATAGCTAAATTTATTTATGGTGATGTTTTGAATGCAAAGTTTTATTCAACATTTTTAAGGTTATTTTTTTAATTATTTGTGAGCACTTTACCCATGTATAACATGCTTGGTTTTTTACCACTGTTTATTTTGTCACTAATGAGCCGCACACCAGCCCCTGCCTACTCAGCATTACCTCCAATCGTTGCAAATAAGTAGCATTGTCAAGAGCTGTTATCAAATCTTTCACATAGAGAGAGGGTTACGCTTATAGACTGTACTAAGCTGGAAGGAGATAATTGTACTCATCATTATGAACTACTTTTACTATGGAACCAAACCTGAAATCGCGAAATCAGCTGATTCATACAATGACCGTTTTTAGGGACCAGTTGATATTTTTTTCGCGATATCAGGGTTAGACCCGTAGTAAAAGTTGCTCATAATTATAATAGCGTAACCCTGTATATAATATTGTAAAATGTGATGCATAATTTTTTTATATTTATGATGGTATTAAGTTATCATTTTGTTGAGCATAATCATGTTTTTTTTATTGTTGATAACTATTATTTTTTATTGTTCTAATGAAATAATGAACAACTCACAATTGTAGTCTTCCTAAAAATTACTAAACAAAAATGCACAAATACATTATTAATAAATTAGCTATTAGAAAATAAGTGTCTTATATGGGCTCACTTATACATCTACGTATTTTATAAAATATTTATGCAAAAAAAATACCTTAGCCATATATCACGCAAAGACTAGTTGTAGTTTTAAGAGGTGTTTAGAATGAGAATATTTACAAATATTAATTTTTAAGTATGTAGTCTATTTACTTTTATCTATTTGACTGTTATGAGTTATGTACCTAGATATTTAGACTGAAATAAATGTTGTCACTGTTGAAGACGTATTTTGTTTTATCTTAAAAATACTTGAGAGCTAATTTTACCGAAACTTAACGAGATAATTAACAGCATTACTTATAAACGTTAATTAAGTTAAGCAATGCTTAAAATTGCTGTCTCGTTTTCATGTGTGATAATTAACAGCCTTACTTATAAACGTTACTTAAGTTAAGCAATGCTTAAAATTGCTCTGTCTCGTTTTCATGTGTGATAATTTCCGTCAGCGAGAAGTTAACAGAACAATTTTTAAGCATTGCTCAACTCAAGTAACGTTTATAAGTAAGACCATAAATGTTTAACTGTTTTGACAACTCTTTCATAAGTAAAACGTCAGTTTAATGAATAGTTATCATGTTAAATTTTGGGGAAGGGAACCTTAGAAGGTACAGTGCCGATCTGCTGAAATTCATGTAAACTTATTAAAAATCGTTAGTTATTACAGTTATATGATTATTAACGAGATCTTTAACGTGATAAGATTGTGGGCGGAGCTGAACATGGTGCATGTAAATGCGCCGAAATATCGGGAGCTCCATCCACTACCTTATCACGGTAAATATCCCGTTAATAAACATATAACTATAGCGAGCAACCGTGATAGTTTGACAGTGTTTTACGTTAGTTATTGCTCTATCAGCTCGCTGACGGAAATTCTCACACGCTAAAAAGAGACGGCAATATCAGCAAATAATAACTTTAACATTTCTTAGTATGGCAGTAATCATATAATCATCTGTTTTTGTCTTTTCATCAAAAAAATAATATTAAAAAGTTTGGTAAATATTAGCACATGTTCATAAAATTGAACAAGATAACCGCCACTCCAAAAGTAACTTATTTATTTAATCGCGAATAAATCCGGGTTTGACTACCAAATCGCCTGTTGGTACCTAAGTGTAAAGCGACGATGTGGTCGAAGATGAAGCACGCAGAATTATAATATACCTATGCCTTGAAAAGGCCCAGATTATATCTCCCAGGAAACAAGGAAGGAAGGGAGGTTGTTCCAGTCCTTGGCCGTCTTCATTATCTATACGTTTATTAAAGCTTGTCTTTGAATAAATTGCGAAAAGCGGTTGTTTAAAGTAACTAATTGTCAACATAAGAAAGTTTTTTTGGCCATGAACGGTTTTATCTTGGACAAACCGCTAGAAAATTGTTCATACAGATCGTATGCATGTAGCTTCTGAACGATTTGCGTGCGTTACGTACCTATATTATTTCAGAGACTCTTAAGTCTCTGATTATTTCAATACCTAGTGAAAAGTGAAAATAAATGTCTAGTAAATCTTACTCTATTTAAGATTAAAATATAGTTATTGCTTAAATTTCACACTTATTATAATTATATTTCACGGTTGCCCAGTTCTTATTTGTTTACCTTTAATTTGATCTCTTACACCTATCATTCAACGTTATGTGCTTTTACAAGCGGACTTTTGCAATCGTAAAAAAGTTTCAGTAATAATGTCTCTCAATTCTGCGAATATTTCAGTAACTCCCTATAATCATTTAAAGTCACGCAGTCCGTATTCCTTGTGTACAAAACAAATTAGAGTTGACAAAGAGTACCAAGACAATTACTTTGTGCGACTATAAAATTTGCTAATTATAACAATACCCAGAATTCAGTTTCCTTATTCGTCATGCTTTGAACTATTTCTGAAATGTTAGTGAAGGCAGAAAGATAGGGTAAACTTTATGAGAAATAAACTAAACTTGAATAAGATGATAATTTTAAATGAATGAAAATCATGTTACCTTGTAGCAGTTGCGTCGCTTCAGGAACAATAAGGAGCACAATTTAAGTATTCACACCAAGTCACTCTCGCCTCTCGGCAATAGGTTTCTTTTTACGCACTTTTTTCATTGTCCGCAGTAGAATGTCACAAGTTCCCTTCGCATGCAGAATATCTTATTGCTTTTCTAAAAGACAGAAATAGTGTGTGGAGAGAAAACGCGGACCGGCTGGCGGCGAGACGAGAGCGCGCAAACCCCGGCTATTTATAGCAACTTTCGTGCATCGCCGCTGAAATTAGATTGTAAATAAAAGTTTGGGTTAACAGGAGTCGTAGGCCTCATTACTAATTGTTCATGATGGCGTACGCGGCGGTATTTCACCCGTAGCTTTATTGTGATAAGCGCACATGCTCTACGCTGTTTTCACGTGGTCTCTAACGATTTAACTGTTAAGTTAAACAGAAAATTTTGGTTACACACAGAAACAGTTAAAGGCTAATGTAAAAGAGAATGATCCAAACTGGGAGAAGTATTTGTAACTCTAACTTTCTATAAAAATGGCTTTATAAGTAAGTGCCCGAAGTAATAGATCGATAGACTCGTGATAAACAAACCCATTTAATCTGCTATTCTTTCGCTTACGATTTCCTGAAACTCCAAACCAACTGATGCAGGGGAAAGCTTTACAACAAAACTTTAACACAGTAACACTCACTGCCCAAGATCTTGTTATCGATTGTCATTGAGTTTTGTATTCGTATTTTCGGAGGTTTGCTCTAAATACCGTAAATATTTGGAGTCGTAGTGGACCGAAGGTTACTCGAATCGAACTCTGTAATAGAGTTGGTAGAAGCGACGCGTGCGAGCGGTTCCACGCACTAGGCTGAACTGACGCCGGGCGGGCCGACTTTCGCTGGGAAGGCGAGTACCCTCGACAGGGGGCTGTCGCACCCTCCACCCTCAGCAGTGACGTCACCGGGCGGCCGCGTCACGACCTACGACGCCGTAAGTCGCCGCCCAACGCGTGCCGGCTTTTATAGCCAGCCTCGTGAAATGTCGTGCAGGCTGCTCCCAAAACGTTACGTAAAATGAAATATGAAAGTACCGAGGGCCTGCGTCAGCACGCTACATTTCCATACTGTAAAGGTCGTAACCACGGACTGAAAGTTAAAGGGTTTATTTAAACCGACTCAAGCGGATTGTAGTACATTGACGTATATAGTACACGTTACAAATCCAGATGGCATGTATCGAAACTGATTTAGATACCTATTATACTCTACCCTCAGATCAGACAAACAATCCCTAACTTAGGCTTGATGCCTTGCCGCCCTTTTTTGCGTGTGGACTATTAGATAGTTCATTAGTGTCGCTACAAGTTCCTCAGTGTGCGTGAAAAATGAGTAAGTGTGCCGTACTTACAGTTTATGCGTATAGTGAAAAAAAATAGAGACATTTGAACACGAACGATAATTGTAATAGGACATATCTCCCTTGTTAGTCTGATTTGAGACCTATCTCAAATTCTCCTGTACTTACCTATACCTACGTATCAGTACCTAATTGAAAATTATCAGTTGCTATCTTTGGAGAGTAAATCGTAAATACATAATGTAAAAAAACTATAAAGGATAAGCTTTTACAGATACAACAGGCCACATCATGGCAGGCCACATCCCTCGAAGAACCGATAACCGATGGGGAAGAAAGGTTCTTGAGAGGAGACCACGAACCGGAAGACGCAGCGTAGGTAGTCCAGGCCTCTTACTTGATGGACCGACGACATTATGAGTCTCGGGCATACAGTGGCTGCAGATGGCAGGCTATCGTTCGGTGTGGAGGTCTAAGGTAAGTACAGTTTAAATGCGTAACCCTGCGTATAATTACATCCTTACGGCGTAGTACAGTCTATATGCGTAACCCTGTATAATGTCCTCCTTTCGGCGTAGTACAGGATTTTTAGGATTCCGTAGTTCAACAAGGAACCCTTATATATTCGTCTGTCTGACTGTCCGCCTGTCCGTCCGCACTTATTTTTTAGAACCGCATGAAATTTTTCAGAATTACTGTTTTAGTAATAGACCTGAATTTTAGAAGTAAAATCCACAGAGCGACGTTCTTTCGAATTGATCTGTAACCACTAATTTCTGAACTAGGATTGTGACCACAATTGTATGACTTTGGCATTGGCTACGGAAAACGGAACTATACCATATGCGTGTCACGACACGCTCTTGGCCAGCTTCAGATGATAGTTGCTTGTACCTTTTTTGTATTGACAACCAGTTAGTAGCGCCTGGGGACTAACAACTAACGCGGGTGTTTATTAGGTCTTCTGTGACGTGGGCTCGAATTAGCTGCGGTCGCGCAACTTTTCTCATCACCTAAACTGCTGTGCAAGTACCTTTCTTTATCGATCGTCAAATTCGATAAAATGCATGGAATCGATAATAGCTAGTACTGATCAAATCACAGAAAAGAAAAAAATCATTGTTTAAATTAGAACGGCTGTCAAGGCATTTTTGTAAGATTTTTTTTGTAGCCAGTTGCACCCATATTAACGAAACGTCAGTTATTTGAAATCAGTTAGCAGCTGTGATGCGGACAAAGAACTTTGAGACGTAACCCAAAAAGGTAAGGTCCAAGTTCTTTGGACGCGGAGTTCGATGCGTTGACATAAATGAGAATGTTCAAGCAAGATTCTGTCATAATACCTGGCGACAGATTTTCCTTCTCATTTCCGTTCTATTTACTTCTCTTTTCTGTGGATCAAATGGCTAATTATCTGCAGTGCAAGTACCGTTCTTTATCTATCGTCAAATTCGATAAAATGCCATAGAATCAATCATAGCGAGTACTGATCAAAAGGCATTTTATCACAGCATTTTATCGAATTTAACGATCTCAACTGTCAAATTAGATGATCGATAAAGAACGGTAGTTGCACTGCTGATTTGTTGATCTTATCTGTCAAATTTACGATCGATAAAGAACAGTACTTGCACTGCAGAATCGCTTAAAACAGGTAGCTGTAAGTCCCCTGGTCCGGTCCCAGGTTCGGTTCTCGTCCGGGCAGATGTTTGAATGATGAATTTATCTTTGGTTCTGGCTATATAGGTGTTAGTTGTTTATATGTGTTCCACGAAAGCGAAACATAGAGTTGTGCGAGTACTGACATTTTAAAACAGGGGCTTGATCAAATAATTTAATTTCTTTAGGAAAATTAGGTAACCCACAAAGTTTTTTAACATCGTCCCTGAATTGATTATCTCGCTTAGTGATTTAATCAAATCTCTGTGTTTATCATCTCCCTGCGACATAACAACTTTTATCGTTTGAGATGTTTACCGTGTTGTACGTACACTAGCTGCGTCTCAGTGTCCATCTTTAAATGCGCAATGCGCATGCGTAGGTAACTTCTACTAACATTGCTTCTCTTTTGCATTGTCCCCCTCTAGATTTTCCAAAGGCTTTTCTTTTGCATCTCTTTGTCGGTTATGCAATCCTAGTAGTTTGGGCGCCTGTGGAAAGCCGTTGCCGCCCTCACAAGTGCTATTGGGCGGGCTAGGGCGGAGCGGTCCGCACGCCCAAGTGAAATTATGTGGCAATGTCCTCAGTTTTGGAAAGATTGCTAAGCTTCCTCTATTATAATAATAATTTATTTAGTAACATGTTCCAGCACAATACACCTATTCATGATTTTAAGGACATTTAATTTAATATTGATAAAATAATATCCGTAAAGTTTTATTGGTTAATTGCTATTAGAGATACGGCAGGCATTTTTGACAAATCTATGTAGGTAGGTATTAATTGTAGTAAAACCACTATAGTAGGTTTTTTTTATCACACTAATATTTTAAACGCGAAAGTTTGTGAGTGTATTAGTGTTTATTCCCGCTACACTCCGTAACGGCTGAATGGATTCAGATGAAATTTATGGCGGTAGCTTATTCCCTGGAACAGAGACTGGAAGGAGAGCGGTTGAAACCTAGGAGCGCTGCTTTTTATTTAATTATTTGTCTGACAGTGGCTCTTGCTTCTTATCGACAAGAACGTTTGTTTGATCGTATAAAAATTATTCACAGGATGGTTGGCACAAGCTCTACCTATATAATCAAAATTATCTAAACTCTACTAATAACTACTAGGTACCAGTAGTATAGCATACTTATAACTAAAGAAAAAAAACATAATCCTGTTCTCACTTTTATATAATTTTATTCATATTCTTATTCTTTATTCCTACTTATTACAGTTTTCAGACCAATATGCTTTCGCTATGAATGCTCAAGCCAGACTAAAGTCTCTCTTGCCTACCTCCTACCGCATTATCTTTTTCCATGGTATAATAATATACTCCGCCAGGTATAGCAATCCGAGAAAAAATTACGACGTGGGTGTCACGCAATGATGTCATGATGTCAATTTACAACAGGTTCGAGAGAGATGACGATACACCACGTAACAGCTGTTTTGATAAAGTGGCAACTGGACAGTGACGTAATTCTGGGACAACTGCCAGAGTAGAAGACCTATGTCTTTTTCCTACCCCCACTATTCGCTGTATTGCAGAGACTCCCAAGTCAACATGTTTCCGACCATTATAAATAAAAAGATTGATATTTTAAATAAAAAGACTTTAGTCAAATTAGATACCAAATGGTTTAAAACCAAGAAATCAGAAAGAAACAACTGAAATAAGATAGTAATCATGACAGTAGTATAAGACATGTTCATATAAGACATTTTCCTTATTTAATTAATTTACGTAAAAAATAAGCTATTTTGACCATATTCTAACAATGACACATTTTTTTTACTGTGAACAAAACAAATTTTTTCCCTCAAATTTGTACGTCGCACCTGGCAAGGACATACAAATTTACAAATTCAATTTGTACGAATGTGTATGCAACTTGGACTTCGTATACCTATCAAGTTGTGGCAAATAAATGACTTGATTTTATTTAAAACCCAACACCCTTTTACTGGTCGTCTAGTTACGTGATAAAAGAGACATTTTTAACATCAACAAAGAATTCAGCGAATCCTTTTAGTACCTATTTTAAGCCCGTCGGTAGGCCTCTAATAGCGTAGAGGCTTAAACAAAGCACCCACGTGCTCAGAAGACCTACAAAGGACAACACAAACGAAAACAGTTGGTTATACCTGATCGACTCCAAAACCAGACAGTCTAAAGGTTGTTTGCTACTGGAAGAAGCGCGAGAATTCATGTAAAATGCGATTAAAATAAGAATAGGACCGCCATTAGCGCCATTTTGTGACGTCAAAACAGTAACCACCTTTCTTATTTTAATCGCATTGTACAGTACAAATTCTGTCAAATAGCTTACCAATAACGCTTCATACTCATAGCTCTGTACTAGGTTTTCCTAAGTCGGGGATGACAGACATGGAACACAAGGGCAACTAACACCCAGTCCCAGAGAAGGCAATTAAATTCAAACATCTGCCTAGAGTCTAATCCGGGACTCTTGCTTATGAGGTAGACATGCTTCCACTGAGCCATACCAGTCGTCGATCCTATATCGTCGAACTAATAAACCTCATAATGCTGGCGTTTTTCTGGCTCAACGTATATGGATTTCCATTCAGCGTGGAAATGCCGCCAGCATGGTGGGTAGTGGGTATGCTGTCAATAGTAGTAGGCTTGAGCATTTGGATTGTCTTTAGCTAATCCTACTAAATAGACTTAGTGCATCTGATCTTGCAGATTTTCTTGTAAATATTATTCACATTTCCCTCGGACCCGTCCGGGCCCTGACCGCCGACAGGCTCTCCTATTGAAATGCGAGTCCTATATCAAAGTTTTAGAGTTTTCAATGATAAACTACGTCACATAGCCCGTGTAATGACAAAAGCAACGCGAATTTGGGAAATTCTAGTCCGGACGAGGTACCTACTTTAATATGTAAACAGAAATGCTGAGATGATCTGCTAGTCCTATCAAAATACGTGGATCGCATGGTGTCGATGGACGACTAGGCTTAAATAATTTGAGGGTCGGACTGTTCTAGTTTTATGAAGCCTTAGTAACTCGGCCACGTGACGTCACTCAGCGCCGCCCAATGGGCCGAATTGGGCGGCTGGGCGGGGAACACCGGAAACAAGGTAATTTGGCACTTCATGTGCAAATTACATGTTTATACTGTGATGAGAGTTAGTAAACAGCTACGTAATTAATAAAAAAAAACATCATGTTGACATGTTTTATAATGAAGTAGTATTCAAGTAAGTTCGATTACTTATTTATACCTTGGTAATAGTGTACCTATAACTATTAGAGCAGTAGGCAGATATTCTGCGGTAGAAGATACCTATCATGTGAGAAAATTTTAAAACGTTAAATTTGCGAGTATGTTTCCTTTGTTAAGTTTTTACTAAATAAGATTTGATGGTCATTGCAACAAACATCTAGGAAATGCGGATCTATAGGTTCATAATTACAGCATAATAATGAAACTGACATATCGGAAAACATTTTACTTTCAAAGGTATCCTCTAATTTTTGATCCTAAGAGATGAGAGTGTTTTCTTCAAACTTAAATGGGACTACCTACCCAATATATAGCCAATTCAACTAAAAAATATAGTTAAAATAGGTTTACAAGGGGCGAAGATATCGTCATATACACAAAAAAAAGTTTCTATGAAAACCTTATATTTTGAAGGAGGTTGAAATAGAACATAATTACCTATTATGGTTAGCTATTTGCTCTGAGTGGTATCGACCTAAAAGAGTTAGTAACAATATTTCATTCAAGAAAAAAAAACAGCTATTCAAATTTACATAGTCAATAATGTTTATTTCCATAGGAGCTTATACGAACACTTGGACTGGACTTGTGAATAAAATAATTATAATTCTATACCTACCTAATTAGGTATATGTGTGTACATATCCAATTATATTTACTTGTACTTTACTACATAACAAACATAGAGCATACTAATCTACAAATTGCTAGCAGCAAAAACAGCAGTTCCAATAGGCCCAAAACTAGGCATAGGCTGTCTCTTGGGCGCCCTATAGCCAGTTAACTGCCCCCTGTTGGTGACATTATTATCTGGTCGTGTCATATAGATAATACGTATTCTGAGTATATTTTCAACTAAGTATATAAAGCACGTATTATAGTATGTATAATAAATAATATTTGAGTTTCCATTCATCAAGAATAATTTACAAATTGATATCACTATTAAATCTAATACAGACTAAACAACTTACCCCAACCCTTTTTAAAATATCTCTGTCAGTAACAAAAGTAAGTCAAATCCTGACCTTCAGACATTTTTAGAACAGTTCTTGAAATCCTCTTAAACGTTTCCACGTGGCACAACACTGACATCCCTCAGCATCCTGAAGTCCTGGTGAATTCGACCTCTGGAGCGGACGGGGCCCCTCTAGAGCTATCCTTGCGAAAGGTCACAAAATGCCAAAGGCCACAGTTCGCCCCGATTACGTGATTCGCAAACCTTCTAATGGAGTTTTGCCAGTACTGTCAGTATCTTTATGGCCATAGTTATTTTACTTTAGTAAACTGTTTGTAGACAGACTGTGTGCTAGATAAGAAATATGTATAGAATGCATCAATACATAGTTGAGTTGGTTATTGACAGCTCTTGTTTGTGTTATTGTAATATTTTTTTTACGTTTTCTTCAATGTGCTCCTTAATTGAATTATTACAACCTATAGTCTAATGTTAGGCTAGTAAGTAATTTATTTCTAATTTAAACTTCTACGTATATTATTTTACTAAGAATGTGTCCAACCAACATAGTATGTTATTTTAATAAGAATGCTGTCCAACCAATCTCAATTAAGTGGGAGACACTTTAAAAAAAAACTTAAAGTGTTAACAAACGTACCTTATTGTGAATTGTGTAGCTACTGGTTTCCAGAAAATATTAAAATAGTTACTTGTTTAAATATTAACAAGTAGTATCACGGTCCACTAATGGGGGACTACGGGAGAACTTTTTAAAAATGTGTCACTGTCCACTAGAGGTAAAAATGAAAATGATAAAAAAAATGCGTGTCACATACTTATAGCGAGAATATTTAAAAAAGTAGTGTCGCTGACCACCACCGGTGGACTAGTAATACAACTTTTTCAATAATGTGGTCATCATGTGGTGACACATTTTCATCAGCGGGAACGATCGGAAACTTACTTTCACATTAATAATATTAGTAGGAAAAACTACAAAAAAAAAGAACTACTGAAATAAAAACTATTTAATTTCATAAAGTTAATTAAAAGCATAAAAATTCTATGAAATTATACTTCATCAGAGTTGAAGCATGATGATTGTAATTAACATATTCGGCGATGAGATTATTGTCACCCCTCTGTTAAAACTACCCTTAGCGTGCACCCCTGTAACCGGTTGCGTCACGATGTGACCCTTTGTACCAGGGCGACATACTATACTAGGAGATCGATCAACCCTTACAACACCCACACGAGTTTACTCTTGGGGTAGGTACTTACAAGTTCGTTACTTTTCTCAGATTGTTGGGTAAAACTAAGTCATAAACTTTATTTGAGGATTGAACACTTAATAAGTTTAGTTTGGTCGACGTTGGCCAAAAAGCTGCCAGACTAAAATGGGATTGGGCGGGACATGTGGCGCGCATGCATCCCGACCGATGGGCCAGGATCGTCACACAGTGGGTGCCAGATGGACGGCGCAGTCAAGGAAGGCCCAAGAAACGCTGGCGTGACGATCTTGACTCATTCCGGAGAGGTTGGCAAGAGGTGGCGAAGGACCGAGATTTATGGAAGGAGATGGGGGAGACCTTTGCCCAGCAGTGGGACAGTAGAGGTTAAAAAAAAATATAAAAAAATTGTTTTTGACGACTTCGATTTGATTTCGACGAGTCGAATGACGCTTAAGATTATGTTGGTGGTGAAAAATTTATTGATGATGATATTGGTGATGGTATGGCATTTTTTGTCTTTAATTATGTTATACTATCACTTAACATCAAGTGAGATGTGGTAAAATTCTTAGCCTGTCAAGCACTTTTTTTTTACTTTACCTTCTTACATGTAGCTCTAAGATTTATATTTGTACCTATACTAGACCATGGCGGCCATTCACGAAGCCAATTAAGCCACTAAGCCAGTCGATTACTGTAGTCGATAACCAGCTAGGGGGCGTACCACATTCTCGAAAACATTCACATAACATCATCATCATCAGCCCTGAGTGACCCAGTGCTGGGTATAGGCCTCCCTTTGTTTATGCCACTCTCCCCGGTCTCTCGCTATTCGCATCCACTCGTTCCCGACAGTATTTCTGATGTCGTCAGTCCACCTCATCCTCGGTCGGCCTGGGTTCCGCCAACCTAGTCTCGGCCACCACGCTTACTTCACATAACATGCATTAACTTTATTTTAATCTTACATTATATTTTGTCCTGCTCTTTCATTAGCCGAGAGAGTGAGATAAAGCACAATGTAAGATTAATATAAGAATGCTTTAGCGATTGTGGTACGCCCGCAGGTCTCTGTGTACACAACACCAATAACTTGGCTGTGTATAGTGGTTCGACAAGGCAGGTAGAAATGTTATAAAAAATGAAAATATTAGTAATTTTATCAATAAAACACTAAAAAGTAAATATAGTACATTATGTATAAAAATACGAATGCTACCGTTATGTTTTATATACAATAAGTAAATTCTACAATAAGTAAATATACAAATTAAAATATACGGGGTTACGGGTTACTGGTAATCAGTTAACATCCTCCCAAGGGTGGCCTCAGTACATAAAAACAAAAAATCTTAAGTTAAAAATTCGCGGGGAAAAAATCTGCCGTTCCATATAAATAAACCGGCCACGTTCGAGTCGGGCTCGCGCACTGAGGGTTCTGTATCACCACAAAATTCTTGTTCGAAATGACCAGTTATAACTTGGCAATGAACAGAAAGTTGTCACCGACTCGCACTTGGCAATTATTTATTATTTGATGTTATATTTTAGAGTGTGTACCTACTAAAATCGTGCAAAATTTGATGTTTGTGCGTATTACCGTTTTTCCATTAGAGCTAATACAAAAATACGTATGTTGTATCGGGCCCTTTCATTTTTACTTTTGACTTTTTTACTATTTCTTAGTTAATCCGCCGTAACATTACATCGATCGACACGATCTGCGCTCCTACAATACAAGATGTATTAGGGATGCAATTGAGCGGAACCAGGGCTCGAAAGTGTTCGCGAAGAATTCGTCTATTGGGAAGAGCCAAATGACGAAGCTGAAGATCGAGGATGGCAGTATCATTTCATCAAAGCCGGAGATTCTGAGAGAGCTCGAGAGGTTTTACGGACAGTTGTACACCTCGACACGACAGCCTATTGTCAGTACAGCTCAGGACAAGAGAGCGAAACTGACCCGACATTACACTGAGGACATCCCAGACATCAGCTTGTACGAGATTAGAATGGCTCTGAAACAGCTTAAGAACAACAAGGCGCCGGGTGATGACGGAATCACGACAGAACTACTGAGAGCGGGTGGAAAACCGGTACTTTTAGTCCTCCAGAAGTTATTTAATTCCGTCATTCTCGAAGGTACTACGCCTGAAGCATGGCACAGGAGTGTGGTGGTACTCTTCTTCAAAAAAGGTGATAACACCTTATTGAAGAATTATAGACCCATCTCACTCCTGAGCCATGTGTACAAGCTGTTCTCCAGAGTCATTACGAACCGTCTCGAAAGCAGGTTTGATGACTTCCAGACCCCCGAACAAGCCGGTTTCCGTAAAGGCTGGAGCACCGTAGACCACATTCACACGCTCCACCAGATTATACAGAAGACTGAGGAGTATGATCGGCCATTATGCCTAGCGTTTGTGGACTACGAAAAAGCCTTCGATTCAATCGAGACCTGGGCAGTATTGCAGTCCCTCCAGCGTTGTCATATCGACTATAGGTATATCGAAGTGATGAAGTGTCTGTATAGAAACGCCACCATGTCGATCCGATTACAGGACGAGAGCACGGAACCAATCCAACTGCAGAAAGGCGTGAGACAGGGAGATGTTATCTCTCCGAAACTGTTCACGAACGCATTGGAGGACGTTTTCAAGCTCTTGGACTGGAACGGATTCGGCATCAACGTCAATGGCGAATACATCACTCACCTTTGTTTTGCCGATGATATAGTCATCATGGCAGAGTCGCTGGAGGATCTCAATACGATGCTCAGCGACCTCAGTAGCCTTTCCCAACAGGTGGGTCTTAAAATGAACATGGAAAAGACAAAAATTATGTCCAATGTCCATGTTGAACCCGTGCCAGTGGTCGTTGGGAACGATACTCTCGAAGTTGTTGACCATTACACCTATCTTGGACAGATTGTTCAGTTAGGTAAGTCCAACTTAGGCAAAGAGGTCGCCCGAAGAATCCAACTCGGATGGGCAGCGTTCGGGAAATTGCGTGACATCTTCTCGTCCAAGATATCACAGTGCCTCAAGACGAAGGTCTTTGACCAGTGTGTGTTGCCAGTGATGACATATGGTACTGAGACGTGGTCCTTAACTGTTGGCCTTTTGGAAAAACTCAGAGTCACACAGCGGGCAATGGAGAGAGCTATGCTCAGAGTTTCTTTGCGCGATAAAATCCGAAACGTGGATATTCGCCAAAGAACCAGAGTCACCGACATAGCTGTTAAAATTTGCAAGTTGAAGTGGCAATGGGCAGGCCACATCGCTCGAAGAACCGATAACCGATGGGGAAGAAAGGTTCTGGAGTGAAGACCACGAACCGGAAGACGCAGCGTAGGGAGGCCTCCCACTAGATGGACCGACGACATTGTGAGAGTCGCGGGCATCCAGTGGATGCAAAAGGCAGGCTGTCGTTCAGTGTGGAGGTTAAAGGGGGAGGCCTATGTTCAGCAGTGGACGTCTTCTGGCTGATGATGATGATGATGATGAACATCACATATTTTGTGAAAATTTCAACTGGCTATCTATTACGGTTCGAAAGATTTAAAGATTATTTAAAGATCATTTAAAGATAGAACAGACGGACGGACAGACAGACAGACAGATAGACAGATAAACAGACAGACAGGCAGACAGACATACATCTTAGGCTTAGTAATAGGGTCCCGTTTTTACCCTTTGGGTACGGAACCCTAAAAACGTACGTTCTAAATTCGCGTAAAAAATCAGCCGTTCCATACAAATAAATCACCAAAATGAACAGCAGATTTTTTAAATCGCGAATTTTGTTAAACCCACAGAAAAGAAAAAAATAATAGTTTAAATTAGAACGGCTGTCAAGGCATTTTTAGATTTTTTTTTGTAGTCAGTTGCACCCACGTTGCACCCATATAAACGAAACGTCAGTTATTTGAAATCAGTTAGCAGCTGTGATGCGGACAAAGAACTTTGAGACGTAACCCAAAAAGGTAAGGTCCAAGTTCTTTGGATGCGGAGTTCGATGCGTTGACATTTATATGAGAATGTTCAAGCAAGATTCTGTCATAATACCTGGCGACAGATTTTCCTTCTCATTTCCGTTCTATTTACTTCTCTTTTCTGTGGTTAAACCGTATTAGAACAAAATTCGTTTGTTTTGATCAATGACTGTTATAAAAAGGGGGAAGACGCGTGACATCTAAACATTGTACCCAATAAATATGGCTCTGTTTCGGCTCGGGTCAGCGGCGACGTTGACGTCTACACTGTAAACGTCAACTTCATCGCTCCATTAGACACTACACTAGACCATAGAAATGACATTGAGTTAATTGTTTTTAAGTATTTACGAGTGAAAAGTAATGCCGTAAAACTTGTTTTTTGTCTTCGAACCTTGTGAAAACACAGGAAGTAATTTTTGCTGCTTTATTTCACACAATTTTGACAAGTAATTCACGTGCTACCAAAACGCCAGTTCGATTGTGACTGAAGTGGATTGTGCCCCGGAGCCTATATTGTGCGGTCCACGTCCGAAGTTCGTCCTGTATCTTCTCCCTATTTACTTACATCAATGGTTTTGATGTACTGAGGCCACCCTTAGTAACCCTCCCTTTATAAACATTAAGACACCTAAAAAAACCAGCTATAAATACTACATCTAGTATAGTATATTTATCTATGATACTACCTACTACATTATTAGAGTAAATTATTTTCAAAATTATATATATAATAGAAATACCTAAAAAAAAGTTCTCTGATAATTTCGGAGGAATATTAGGTGGAGGAAGAGGGTTAAAAACAATATAAAGCGGTACAACTTGTATATGGTTTATTTTTGGAAGCAGCTTATGTCATTTACCGGATTCATAAAAATCTGTCTAAACGTTCTAAGGATATATATCAAATTGATTTTTTTGCAGTGCTTTTAGGTAGATATTTAAGTAATTACAAATTACTACTCGACACTCTACTATTTAGCCTAATGATGATAATAAATGATCTATAAGGGAAGTAGGATCAAAATTAACTAGTCACAGCGCAATTAGTCGGAAACTGGTAACTTTAATCAATGGCAGTGAATTCAACTCAGCCTTTGATTAAAGGAAAAAACCCAACTTAGTCGAGTTTCAAACTACAACGTTTTTAATTAGAAACCAGGGATTATTATGCTCTAAAAAGCTTAAAAGATTTTAAGGCCGCGCTCCGACTCGAAACATTTAAGAATGGCTTCCCACGTGTTTTAGTACTTTCATTGTGAAATACGTAGTTAGTTGTGTTGGTAGCTAGCTATGCCACACGATTATACCCTTAATTTTCCAGTTTTCTCATATTTTTCATAGAATAAAATGTAAAGTTTCAAGTACAAATGTCAAGTGTAAAGTTAGTAGAATAAAGTGTAGTGTTATTTTTTTTATATTTGATGTGTTGTTTAACATTTTAGATAGATAATTCAACAATCTCAAAAATTTGACGGCCGTATGGTTTGAACCTGCACAATCCGTGTTTATATCCGATCGTTCTAACCGCTAAGCCATGGCTGCCCCCGCACTGTCGGTATGTCTTTATTACCCTTTTTATCCTACTTCTACTACCCTATTCGATCCTATCATATAGGTACTAATATAATTAATGCAAATTTGAGTTTTTTATAGGTTCCCCGCGGTTTCACTTGCGAGTTAAAATTGTCATTAAGTTTTCTAAAATTTTCCAATTTTCTGCGCAATTTTCTTAATTTTTCTTTCGATAAGAACCTTAAAAAGATGAATGAAATCGGTAAAGTCGTTCTCAAGTTATGGCGTGACCAAGGTAAATAGAGATTATTTTTTGTATCTATCTTCTATCTAAGTATAAATATAAAAGCGGAATTCATCTACTCACTCACTAAGTCATCACGAAATCTCGAAAACTACTTGACCTACGAAACTGAAATTTGGTAGGTAGATTACTTATGGGGTGTAGAGGTCCACTAAGAAAGAATTTGCGAAAAAGATGAATTAAGGGGGGCAAAAGGGGGTTGAAATATTATAATATGAAAGTATACGCGTACGATGTCGCAGGCTAGTACATATAATATATAATAATACAAAAATTATTTGAATAATTTACCTACATGGTTTGTTTTTGGTTTATTTGTTCATTTCTCAAGCAGCTACCGAGCACGCGACGGATCGACAAGTTTTGTTTTGAAATAGGCTTGCGTTTTACCGCCACATCGCCTGCAGTCTACGATAGAGCTTGCTTAGATGAAACAGATTCACCTAAATTGACTAGACCTAAGATTTTTGCAAAAGATAATATTAATAAAATAAAATTAAATCCTATGGACTTATCTGCTGGGGTGAAACCACGGGGTGCAGCTAGTTTTTCATGTTTACAAGATGCGTACACTTTATCAAGATTGGTGGAACTGTCAGAAGCAAGAAAAACCCCTCTTCTCGCGAAGCTGGAAAGATAGAGAAGTTACTGAGCAGTATTTAAACTGGTCTGTGGTATAATGCTAGACATATAATACGTAATGTAGATTATAAACTGGTTCATCATTATCAAACAATATAAATTGAACTGAAGTCAAAGGCCTAAAGAAAAATATTATGGCAACTACTCTACGATATTAAATCCATTCTATTCGAACTATAATATCGTTTTACCATAAATCAACATGTGCCACCCGCATATCTCACCACTCACCAACCCAGTGGTTAGCGTGTGTGACGTCATCGCCTCGCCACCCTCCGTCCAACCCTCTCCCGACTAGTGGGCCAAAACTATTCATACCTCTTCGCGGCGCTGCTATCCTACTGTTACACACTACTTTCGCGGGGTGCTTGCAATGCTAGTTGTCCGCAT
Organism: Agriopis marginaria; assembly: GCA_932305915.1. Classification (NCBI taxonomy): domain Eukaryota; kingdom Metazoa; phylum Arthropoda; class Insecta; order Lepidoptera; family Geometridae; genus Agriopis; species Agriopis marginaria. The sequence continues at coordinate 12,415,191 of OW029918.1, forward strand.
CAGTCAGTGTAGTGGTGGTTACTGTTGCATACTCTACGTTGGTGACGTCGAGCTTACGTCGTCGGTTGCCTCTTCAGTACTTATGCGATCCTAGTATTCCCGTAGCAAGTAGTGACGTCATCATTTTAGGCGGAAATTCTACATAATATATTTTTGCTACAGTCGTAGCACCACCCTTGTAACGGCGGCTACAAATGCAATATTTGCTACAGCCTGCTACGGCGTAGACCTAACTTAAAGACGTATCCTTGATCCACGATAAAAAATTAATTAAGAAGCACTTTTTATAAACTTAAAAAAAAAAAAACAATTAAAATAAAACCCCCCCCACTTAGGGGCAGGCCTATGTTCAGCAGTGGACGTCTTCTGGCTGATGATGATGATGATGAATTAAAATAACGAAACACTACTATGTACAAAATAAATACCCATTACAATTTGTTGATTTTATCATAAATATTGTATATAGGTGTTACAGGTCATACAATACTTAAGTACGTTAAGTTTGTTTAAGTTACCAAAACACGTGTCTGACCTTTATAAGGACATAAATATGTTTTCTTAGCACGTGGGTCAGTTAACCTTTAATGTATGTAGGTCATACAATATTTAAGTAAAACACGTTTCTGACCTTTATCAGGACTTGTTTTCTTAGCACGTGGGTCAGTTAACCTTTAATAGTCGAAAGAATTAGACGCAGTCCATTTTGAATTCCTTATAGGATCAAAATATTGATGGTGTGCGACCTATTTTAAATACCTTTAAGTATAAAATAACACATGATAATGATACTTAAAAGTTAAATTGTGTTGAAACGTCACTAGAATTTAGACGATATACATTTCTAGATTCTCATTTCCAGGTTATGATGAATTATTATTAGTCTTCTAAGATAATTGTTTTCAGATACTTCGTACTACGTGTTTTTCGCCCCTGCGAAGCCTTCCCTGTGGTATTTTGGCGTCACACGTTTTGTGCATTTGCCAGTATCAAGTATTTAAATATAAGTTTTAGTAAATATCGTCAAACAGTGCATAGTAAATGTCAAGCACTTTTTGAATTGACCATGACTCACATAGTCACGGTCAAGTCAAACTCACTGCCCAGTAAAGCGGTGAAACTTTGCTAGAAGTTTCTTTGGAGTTTTGAAAACAATACGATAATACATATAATTTGCCTACACTCGTGCACGTTATCGATGACTTGATTGTTAATAATCTATCAGCACTCGAAAATACAAGAATTTCAAAACAATATAAATAGTTTTTAACCGACTTCAAAATAGGAGGAGGTTTTCATGTGGACTATATTTTTTTTTAATGTTTGTTACGCGATTATTTTGTTAATTTATTTTGATAATTTCTTCTTCGGAGCGTTGGTCGTCCAGCTGCAAGATGGGTCGACGATATTGTTACTATCGCGGGTCGAACCTGGACTAGATTAGCACAGGACCGAGGCAGATGGCATAGCAAGAGAGAGAGGCCTATACCCAGCAGTGGGATAAGGAAGGCTGTGGATGATGAATTTCTTCTTTTGTTTGGTAAGTTTCATATTTTCATATTTCAGAAGTCCAATATAATTTCTAACAAAATTGATTCAGCGCGTTTTGAAAAACTCAACAAAAACAAAAAATATATACACAGAATCAGATGACGTTTTGGTTTGTGGTTCCCTTCAGCAAAAATTTGATGAGGATTGTCTCTGTTTTAACTGCAATTTTTCTACTTTTTAGTTTAATTTTGTACATATGGATATAGTATTGAAGTCAGTGATTTTTCAAAAAAATTACTATTAAGTAAGACTTACAGAGCATGACATTAAACATAATCGAAAAAGTTTTCTTAGACGTCACAGATACGCTTTTATCTAACAGTTAAAGTTACGTAGACCGTCCTGTAGACCTCTCCGCGTAGAGTTAACGCCAGTCTACAAACGGTTTTTCGATATTACGGAGGTTATTTGTACCAGGGTAATAGGAATTGCAAAGTATCGTTGAGCTTCAAAACACTGAACCCCTTTCTAACCCTGCCTGGTAACGTCCATAAAGATGGAAATACAGTAGCACGGCTAGTCTGGAGGCTGGGGGAAACATACATGAGTAGGCAGTGTTTAACTGTTGACCCCTAAAGGTTAATCAACAGTTAAGCAATAATCAAAATCTTGCATAGATTTTACAAAAGATTTTACGAAAGACTACAAAAAATTCAAAACTTAACTTAAAAATTGCTTTATCTCTATGCCCTGTTTTTTTAACCGACTTCAAAAAAGGTTCTCAATCCGGTTGAATTTCTTTTATTTTATGTTCGTTACCTGAGGTCTACGTAATTTATAAACTGATTTAACTGATTTTTTTTTAATTTGAAAGTATAATTTAGATGAGTTCCATAGAATGTTCATCAAAATCGAATCAGTAGGTAGATTGGTTTTTAAATAAAAATATCTGGAAAAAAAATGTCACCCAAGTAAACGAAATTGCGTGTATACAAATTTTGTAGTCTGTTTTTTAAATTGATAATTAAATATTACCTGGATATCTCGTTTCTCTAAAAATCTTCCAAAGATTTTTCTTCCGTCAGGCAAATTTTGCCGCGACTGACCTGATGAAAACCGATGATGCCGTCGAAGATGCGGTCGTTTGGCTATTACCACAAATCCGAGTTTATTATTTATCTTGTCTTAAATTTTGTTAAAAATTAATTATAGAAGCTGCGTACAAGTACAAGGAGAAAGGCCTATGCTCAATAGTCGGCGATTACGATGGTGCGGTAATGCATTGATGTATTTTTTAGGGTTCCGTACTTCAAAAGGAAAAAACGGAACCCTTATAGGATCACTTCGTTGTCCGTCTGTCTGTCCGTCTGTCAAGACCCTTTTTCCTTTTTTTCGTATCAAGTTGAAATTTTTACTAAACTAGCGACCCGCCCGCCCGGCTTCGCACGGGTGTAATTTACGTGCGAAGCCGGGGCGGGTCGCTAGTTATATATATATGTATAAATAAACCTTCCTTGAAAATGTATCTAACTGATGGTGAAAACCGCATCAAAATCCGTTGCGTGGTTTAGGAGGAGTTAGCGGCCATACAGACATACAGACAGACAGACAGACGCGGAAAGCGACTTCAATTTATACTATGTAGAGATACTTGGGCCTGCGGTTTCTTCCGACTGTTAAAAAATAAAACTTGTAAGTCAACGCAATCAAAAGATATGAACATTTATGTCGCATATTTTGCGATTTCACAGGGGAATCAAACGGGGTACTTCCCGTTGACCTAGAATCATGAAATTTGGCAAGATTCAAGGTCGCGTCATCATCATCAGCCAGAAGACGTCCACTGCTGAACATAGGCCTCCCCCTTTAACCTCCACACTGAACGACAGCCTGCCTTTTGCATCCACTGGATGCCAGCGACTCTCACTATGTCGTCGGTCCATCTAGTGGGAGGCCTACCTACGCTGCGTCTTCCGGTTCGTGGTCTCCACTCAAGAACCTTTCTTCCCCATCGGTTATCGGTTCTTCGATTCAAGGTAAGGTTCAGCACATATAAAGGAATAAATCTGAAGTTTAACTTATATCATAAAAAAATAATTGTTTTGCTATTACAAACTGCCTTTATTAACTAAACAAAATACAAGCTAAAACTAAAACTACAAATACAGTTAGATTGCCCATAGACCGTTGAAGGTCTAAAGACAATCCAAATGCTCAAGCCCATTATTACAAACTTACATTTTGTAGTCGTAATGTATGTAGAACCTTATTGTCCACTACAAAGTTAAGTTTGTCTTTCAATATTTCAACTTTTTTTTGTTTGGACTCGCTCACTGAGGGTTCCATCTACCGGAACCCCCAGAGCGCGAGTCATACTCGTACTTGTCCGGTTTTTTTTTAAAGACATGTTTGTCGGAATTTTTATATGCGTACTTTAATTACTTTCTAACATGCTAAGCGTTAATGTTAATGCTGACTTTAACTTTTTTCGTAGCTTGCGTAGCTGTAGCTCCGTAGGTCGTAGCACCACCGCCGTAGTGAATTGAATTTCTAGTGTGCGTGTATAAACGTGTATAGTTAATATAGCGTCTCTATGCAGCCTCCACAGCCGTCTGCAGTCTTGGTGGATATAACCGCAAACCCTCGGGGTGCCCCATGGGACGGGACGGATTGGAGTCGAGAATTCTCCGAGATTTAAGTATCAATTAACACTCGAGTAAGATAAACTGCTATGAAAAAAGTTATAAAACAATTTATGCAGTTTACCTGAAAATTACCAGCGGGCAAAGAGCAAAATATATGGAATTGAAACGAACAACCGACAATGAAAACAAAATGAAAATGAAAACTGAAAATTTACCTACGTAAAAAGTGGCCATAATCAATGTGGCTAAAATCGTTTATTTATAATTAAAAAAAAACTAAATTAGATAATAGGCTCTACAAAATGTATGAAATATAGAAGAAAGATGTATATCCTATGCTATATGCTATGCAGTTTTAAAATCATTTGTACAATTTTTGCATTGACAGCTAGTTTTTAAACATGACAATCCTTAAAATATAACCTTAATGTGGCCAAAATAGGGGCAATTGCCCTATATAATACTAAACCTTCCCTCATAGTTTTGTCACATTTTTACTGATGAAACGTATTTTATGTCCCATTTCATGATGCACTCTAATTTCCTTGTCAAGTTTAATTAATTGTTGTTTAGCAGTGAAAATTTGCTCTGTTTATTGGGAACGTGTCGGGTGATCACTATATAAAGAGCCTATTATCACCGAGGTGATCAAAGTGGAATAGACAGTATGATATGGTATAAGCTCATATCAGACAAACAAGGGAGATAAGCCTTAGTAAAATTATCGTTCGTGTAAAAAAAGACAAAAAAAAAAATTTCAATAAAATCATTATCCACAGCTCCACCGCCTCATTTTCACACACACTAAGAAACTTGTAGCGACACCAATGAACTAACTTATAGTCCACATGCAAAAAAAAGAGCGGCAAGGTCGTCTGTTGGGCGAGTTCGACTAAAGGCATCAAGCCTCATTTAGGCCAGAAGCGTTCGCACCCGCCACGCCACTTTACATTTCCAGATGACTATAAACCAATCACAGGACATCACCTGGAAATGTTAACAATTTTTTTACCCCCACGAAAACAGAGGGGCGTTATAAGTTAAACGTGTGTATTTGTGAGTCTGTCTGTCTGCATCGTAGCTCTCCCAAACGGTTAAGCCGATTAGATTTAGTTTTTTTTTGTTTGTTTACAAGGTGTCTTGATCGAGATTATTCTTAAATATGATTCAAGAAAATCTGTTCCACGATTTTAAGATTATCAGGGGTTTAAAAAATAAATAAATTAATACTTGTTGTTTGTAAATTTTAACGTAACCTCTTTGCATTTGCCTCGTTTTAGTGGAAAAAAGTAATCAAACCTCTTTGCACAGTGAAATATTATACGCACGTACAAGATAATCAGAGGAAACAAAAAATTACCACCACTGGGCGATGCCTTAAAGTATTAAAGAAAAATTTATTTTCGAAGAATTTTTTTCGTGGTATTTTAATGAGTATATTAGAAGAACCCTCTTCTAATATACTCATTAAAATACCACGTTACAGAAACACTATTTAAAATAAAATTTTCAGCATAATTTCTCATGTTTTCTAGGCTGTTTTAAATAACGATGTTTTTGCGTCCTTACTTCTTTGTGTCGTCCCGTCCCTTCTCTTACTAAATGTTACCTAAATACCAAGCGATAATATATGATGAGGAGGTTGTTAGTGTCTGGGTCTAGATTTAGGATAAAAATGTCCTGACGCCGTCATGTTTGCTTGGTGTTAAGGTAAACAAAGTACCGGCATGTACTCGTACATTTCCAATACTCAGTATCGCAGGTTTAAAAGTTTCTGACATCAAAAATCAAGTACTTTTTTAGGGTTCTGTACCCAAAGGGTAAAAACGGGATTACTAAGCCCTAATAGTAATAAACCCTATTACTAAGCCTACGATGTCTGTCTGTCTGCCTGTCTGTTCCTACCTTGAAACGGCTGTCTTTCTAACCGTAATAGATAGCCAGTTGAAATTTTCACAGAATATGTAATGTTAGGGCGGATTAACGGAGAAAAAAAAGTCAAAAAGTAAAAACGAAAAGGGGTGGGTCCCCATACCCCAAACGTATTTTTTTACGTATTTTTGTATTAGCTCCAATGAAAATTTTGTAATACTTATGTACAAGCGTCAAATTTGGCATGATTATAGTAAGTACACACTCTCAAGTAGTATAACAACAAATAATAAATAATGGCCAAGTGCGAGTCGGTGATAAGTTTTATCAAGTGTTCATTACCAAATTATAATTGGTAATTTTGTGGTGGTACGGAACCCTCAGTGCCCGAGCCCGACTCGCATTTAGCCGGTTTATTTCTTCTTTTTTTGTTTTGGGATAATTTTGGCGTCGACCGTCTTAAGCATTTGCAAGTATGAAGTATTGAAATATTGTTAAGCTTTACGAAATAACGTCTACAGCCAGAGTTAAGCAAAGTTAGTCACGGTCAAGTCTAAGTCATGCATTAGTGAAGTGGTGGAGACTATAATAGTGCCTTCTATAGAGATTTGGAAAAGAAACGAAATTACATGTTTTACTTCGTTATATCACTTGGCCACACTCGAGAACGGCCACGAACACTTAATAAATAATAATAAGTATTAACACTCGAAAATACGTAAGTTTAGGGAAACCTATATTTGGTTACGTGTTTTTTCACGTTGACACCAAAACACCGTAAATACATACTTTTCTAAGTTTCATCGTTGTGAGTCGTCTACCATTTTTTACTAACTCTAATTAAACTTTCAATATTTTTACAACTATCAATTATCGGACCTTTTTTTCTTTTCTCAAGGTGTTAATTGTCTCAAACTTTTCTAAAGTTATGGTGGCCAATATTTTGTTTTGTTACGTTTTTCTGGTTAGATTATCTATACTAATATTATAAAGAAGAAAAATTTGATTGTTTGTTTGTTAGTTTGCATTGAATAGGCACCGAAACTACTGAACGGATTTGAAAAATTATTTCACTGACGGGAAGCTACACTATCCCCGGGTGACATAGGCTATAATCTATACCCGTGCGAAGCTGGGGCGGACCGCTAGTGTTAAAATATAGAGAAAAAAATTATAATTTATATCTCTAGATGGTTGATGTACAAGACTCAGTACGTACTCAGAACAAGAAATAGCCGTCCGTTTATTTCTTCTTAAAATTTGTCGTTTTAATGAAATAAGAAAAGTATTATTAAATATTTATGTGATTTTACGTGAATATCCACGCAATGTTTGAGAAACGTACTAACGACTAATGTATGTTGGCCTTGGCTACGCTTCGGCCCACATTTTCACGTTTGTCCATAAACTTCTCTGTTGCCTACCGCCTACCTAAGTCCAAACTATGGTATGAAACCATCAGTGACGGACGAGATTTTGTAAAGCGGCTGGAAATGAAAAAAGAAAAAATAAATAAGGAAATAAGTTAAAAAAATACATTGTAACAAAATTAGTGATTTCATATAATTTTTACCAAACATTTGTACCCACACCACACCACACCATCAGCCATTAAATGTCCACTGCTGAACAAGGCCTCCCTCTTAGAGAGGATTTGTACCCAAGTTAACCCATTCAAAAAGTGGACCTGAAATTCGTAGCAAAGGCTCTACGCCGCGTAGCGCTACGTAGACCGCCTACGCTTAGTAATGTCACCCTACGACTTCTTCCCGCCCTATGCTGATCTAGTACATATAACCCCGAGTTCAGCCATGGCGCATTACGTCATCGTTTGTTCCTCCAATGGGAGCTAGTGACGTCATGATACGTTTTTAAGCCAAAACGTTGTGATCACAACACATGTACCTACTAGAAGATAGATTGAACAGCATCTCGAAAAGAAAACTGTCATTTTCAATTTCTGCGGCTCAAAATCTTTAAAAAAAAACATACGGTTTTGTTTGATTGAAATCGATAAACAATACTGAACAAAATTTGGGCTGGCTTTTTAAGTCAGATGCAAAACTGGTAAGCTGAAAATACAAAGATAAATGTCAGTACCAAGTTAAAATTTTCAACTAGTGTGTTTTGTTTACGGTTACATGTCTAAAAATTATACGCGTGGACTTTAGAACCTCTTCCCTTTTTTCAACGGTAAAAAGACGATATAAGTAGATAATTGCTTTTTTGCATACCCACTCTGAAATAAATTCATTTTCTCCTTTGAAAAGTGAGAATTTATTATTATACTATACTACTTATTATACTATTAATTATCCAACAGAGAAGAAAAATTGTGGAGGAGTTAAAAAAAACATCTGAAAAATAAAAAAAAACGTAGCTACCACCTTTATATCTACTAATAAAATCTACGTTATGTTGAATAAAAATACTTACTGAATTAATTAAAAATATACGTGAAATAGATTTGGTTATGGTAATAATAATAAGTGATTATCTTAATTACGCGTTCTACGTCACAACAAATATATACCTATGTAGTATGCTATACGACGTTATAAGGTCTGCTTTGAGTTCGACAAATCAATACTCCGTAAACGAGAGACGATCAATGTACCCTCAATGACGTCATAGGATAGTATTGATTTTTGCACCCTACCATCTGATACTTCTGCGCCCCTGGCATCAAAGCATGCCAGGAAAAGCGTTCCTTAGTGAAAAACCTGAGACAGCACTGAAAAATCTTGAGAAAAAGGTTCCCTTTGGCTTAGCACTGCTCTCTGTATTTCTCAACAGAAAATATCACACATTGAGATTGTAGTTCGGAATGAAAACTCCTTATTCCGTTAGAGTAAAGTTTCGAATCGTTTGCGAAAAATATGAGAGGTAATTTTGTTGATATAAGATTTCACCGAGTGCATAAGTCAACCTTGTTTATGACGTGTTGATCAAGTTTATTAAGGAAGTATGCCCGAGTAACTAAGTAGTAAATTAGTTTTTAACTGCGAGGCGTCGAGTCGTCAGTTGAGTCGTACTATTCGAGAGCCCGCCCACGTACGCTCCTCTCTGCACTCATTTTATCCGTAGGATTACTGTGCAAACCATCTCCTTTCGCGTATAGTCGCCTGGTGCCTCCGCCTCAATATATCCGATACTTTATCCGGCTTTACCGGGTAATCCTATCAAATCCAATGGCAAATAATCTTCTTTTTCTTGTGTTAAGTTTGGTTGTTCAATGTTACGGTCAAAATAGTTATTTTTTTGAAAATCATAAATACTGTGATGATCTATCTCCTTATTATGGTGATATAAATTTTGACCAAATAGCCGGTATCTGGTATGGTGTGGAGAAAATTCCACATACAAAAGGGGCGTATACAATTGAGCATACGCAAGAGTGCTTCTATATTGACATCAAGGAACAATATATCCAGGTTGGTGTGTTTTCCTTACTATTTGATAAAGGGGTTTATCTCGGAACTGAGGGGTTTATTGGGCTTATAGCTCTATGTCTAGGTTGTGTAGGATTCTATTACGTGTTATTTACCGTTTTGTTTACCTTGACTTACCAAATATTATTGCTATTTGCGAACAAAATGTTGCTTATTTACCAGAGTCAAGAAAATTCATATGAGTAACGACTGCTTTACCGTAAGATACTTTCATGTCACACTCAATGAAAATGTGTCCCTGTATTGATTTACAAATACATGGATGTTGGACAATCAGAAAAAAAAATCATAAACCGTCCTGATTTTACCTATACAAATACTTATATACATTTTAAAAATTCTTACAAACCAATTTTAATACGATGGCGTCGGTTCTGTTGTAACACTAACTTATCCCAAACTGCGATTCTTTTAGTTTCAATTTGAGTATTTTTATTTGGTGATCATAGGCGACTCTTTAGTGTCCTTTGATCACCTGTGAATATACTCGCCTAGGTGATCATAGGCCACTCCATTCAATCAGTAGATATGCGAAACAAACATGACAGTTATTTAAGAGGTGCCAAATTTAGTTTATTTTAGATAATGGTACAATAGAATCGACATCATTGACGTCGATTTTGCCATACCATTTTCTAAACTTTACTAAAGTTGTCTCCTCTAAAATTTTTGCTAGCCATATTTTGCATATTGAGATAAAAAGGGACTTAAATAATTATGGTCCTCTCAGGTCTAGTTTAGTGTATGGTATAAAATAATCGACGACAGTATCTAATATAGCTTGCAACAAATACATATAGTCATAAGGCTTCACCTATAGGTACTTTTGGTCATATTTGAGCATTGATCCCATATTCATAGTTTTAAATCTTTGTGTCAGTGGCTTCAATCAGCCTTTTTAATAGTCCACTTACTACCCCTGAAAGGGCGATTGGGCCAAATTTACCACGCTGACCCAGTTGCGGGTTGGTTGATTCACATAGGTACGCCATTGAATCTCTTCTCTGTACCTATGCAGGTTTCTTCACGATGTTTCCCTACACCGAAAAGCCAGTAGTATAAAATCTGTACATAAACTCGTTGGCACGGGCCCGGGATTAGAACCCGCGACCTCACGATTTCAAGTCTAGCGGTCTCCCAAATAGGCTACTACGGCTTTTTTTACATAATTATTTACTTACCAAAAATATACAATATGTACGGGGATCAGCTAACTACTAGGTATCCTACCTACTTGTTAATACTCCCAGGCGCGCTCACAACAGGAAATGGGGTGAATCATGTCAATTAACAGGTTAATACGCCTGTGCATGGTTCTCAACACATGGCAATGTTCTGAGACTGTGAGACACCACCAATTAGCCCACAGAGCATCACTTAAAGCAAATTAGATTACCGCTTCCAAAAGAAAATGATTGGTGTCGTCCTTTTGTTATTTATTCCACTAAGTTCGTCCATGAATGTGAACTACTGCCAACATTTGGATCCGACTCACGATTTTGACGAGGAAGCGTTACTCGGGATGTGGTACATCCACGAGTATATATTTCACAAGGAGAACGTGACGGTGACGGAGTATAATCCATACTGCCCAATTATTCAATTAAGAAAGTTTGAGGATTTCGTGCATGGAGGTCTGATAACCCGCGACTTAGTGAGTAGAACCAACAAGAAAGAAAATTCTTTATAGATTCTTCGTCTAGGGTTTATAGTAAAACTGTCACAGTGTCAGGACTTCGGAAATCTCGTTGACGTCAAGAAAACAAACCTGTAAACTACAACACATTCAAAGTTAAACTATAAACCAATTAAAATAAGAATGTTTTTCTTCCAGCCGACTCCTCCAACGCCGTACCCGCCCATGACCAACTCTCCGTATGTGAACCGCCAGTTCATGCCTGCAGAGCCGTACCGCATCAGACACTTCGTGCTGGAGTGGCACGAGGGTATACAGACCGACAACTACCACATCAAGGTCAACACGTCGCATAAGGGCTTCTGGCCTACTGATGTGCCTAATGGATGTAAGTGTTCTTTATACAATTTCTAAAAGTACCAAAGATATTTAAAATATTTGTAATGTATGTAAATGTGAGACTAAAACATCCAATATAGACCCAACCGCATTTCGTGTACCTGTCTGCTTACACTTGGGTACAATACAAGGTGCTGAGGTCTATCACCAATTGATAGTGGACTTGGCCATTTGAATAATTCAAATGGCCAACAATTATTGTCTCTAGACCTTCAACAGTTCATGGGCAATCCAAGTGGTTTTTTTTAATACGCAATAGGTTAAAGTTTCGGTATTATATGTTAGCCTATATTTTGTTAAGCACTTGCCCGATTACATTTGTTGCAAGATAAATAATGAGTAGCCCACTTGCAAAACTCGCTATGTGCGTCGTTTAAAAAAAAAGAGGTAAATAACGAAGGTAGCGAGTTTTGCAGGAGTAGTCGAACTATGATGTTGATTTGTACAAAGTATAGCCAGTTTTGACGCAGTATCGTTAGTCTGTTTCATAGTATTTTAAATTCTAAACCGTTATCTGTCAAAATCAAAAAATCATAAATCTTATGACATAGCTGTGTTTGTAAGTGGACTACTCTTAGAAGAACTAGGATTTAAATAAGTTTGTCATTATTATCAATATATCTAAATTTAGGTAAACTTAGAACACCTTTTCCGTGAATATTTTGAATAGTAAGTATTTGGACCTATATGTTATGTTTTTTTTTTTTCAAATTTGTAATGTTATTTGCAAGGTCAAAGTCATTTTAGGTATATCTTTAGAAATGTTAAAATGCGCGAGCGAGGTAGCTAACGCATGTTGCATACGTAGTAGCTTTAGCTTTACCAAGTTTTTGCCCATATAAGAATCCCTCTTTTTTATTTTTGTTTTCTTTTTATATAAAAAATCTACCAGCAATGATGTTTTGTCAAATTCCATCTTTATTACTACGATCTTACATACGCTAATGAGCATTGTTTTCATTCCAGCTGTAGAAAACATGTACCGGTTCTTCGGCGGCGTGATCCAAGTGCTTAAAGTGGCAAATAACCACCTGGTCCTCAACTTCTGTATGCGGCTGCCCCACTCGCAGCTATTCAGCGTGGTGTTATCCCGGAACGAAAATCAGCTGACACCTGAAGACCTCGCGAGCATACATAACGTGTTCACTATGAAACATCTTTCCACTTCTTCTTTGAAGAGGGTCTGCGAAAACTCCGCCTCGACGATGACTATTTCAAGTCTGTTTCTTGTCATAGTAGGATATATGATTTGGAGAACTGGTTCTTAGTTGTGTGCATTGTTTTTCTTTAATAAATTATATCCCAAGGTATGAAATTAGAAAAAAATACTTACTGATAGAATAGGCATGATAACTACTTTTACTATCAAACGTATTATAGTCGTCCTATTTTTGATAGCGTAAGTTACGTATCACCAGAACCATTATGTATATTATCAAAGGACCATCATTGTAAAATGTTTTTTGTAGCTAATGTAAATAGGTATGGAAAAAAACAGGATAGGAAAGCGTCTTTGAAAGAACAATTTATAAGAAATATATTTTCTACTATTTTCAGAAATAAAATTATTCATTTATGAAAAGATATTTTACTCTATCAAAGAGATACCGGTTTCTGACGTCTACTGTAAATTAGATATACATGATGAAATGAATAAATATAATTTTGAATATTGGCGTTTTTATGAAAACTCCTACACTCTTTATTTATATTTAGAAGCGAGGTATCGTTGATATTTTTGCTCTCGCAACGGAATGAATGCTTTGTAATATTATTTAGCTAGATACTGATTGTATTGTTATATTGCTCACTCGTCAAACAATTTCCACATGAAAAGCTTTGCGAGCTTTGTTATCGAGCGCGAGAGGGTTCATGGTCCTATCCTATCATTTCTACCTGAATAATCTCACTAACAGACTATAGTAACAATACTATGCAACATGTAACAGAAAGGTGTAGTTATACTAATGGGCGTAGCTATAAATTTCACATAGGTCCTAACGTAAAAAAAATTACAAAGTTTATGCCCGGATTTCACGCAGAAAAAGGCAGAATTCTAAGTGCTTCTATCGCATAGCTGTAATTGTTCGTTGTCACAGCAACGTACCGTTGCTGGGTGCACACACACACTGGTAAAAGTATCTTAGAGTGCACATATATACTGTGGCACTAGCTCATAAGTGTTTTCTAAGTTTGTAATTTTTATTTCTGGAGTACACAATAAAGAGTTTCTATCTACATTTTGTGTCATAGATTATCCGTGTCATCTGTCCAATTTCGTCGTATGCTAAGCGACCCCTTAAAGCTCCCGGACCCTCTTTATAATACGCCCATGGTTATACTGAACGGTGTTAATAAAAGTGTACGGTGTTTCATAAAGTGAACAACTTGAAAAACCTCCTTTCGGTTTAGTAACGCCGCGCGCCGTTCCGTGTAACCCTGTATAGTTATGTTATACGATTACAAGTAGTATAATATTATAACTGCTAAGTAGATTCAGAATGTTTTTTTAAAAATTAATAATAACTTTGACTACCATCACGCCTGATGCCTGCCTGAACGTGTATTATTGCTTTTGCAATTATTATTATAGTGGGCGGCGCGTCCGAGCAAACTAGCGCCCTAGTCGAATGACTTTGACGGCACCCCTAAAATAAGAAGGGCTAATCAAGATTTGTATCTATAGTAAGTACTTATCGTAGAGGAAGGTAGGGGGAACCAGATAGCGGATAAAAGTAGATAGTTTAGCTTTTCCACTATTTCGCGTATCGTTGTCTCAGTAGATATTATAATATAATATGTTAATCTACATTGGTATACCTACCTAATTATTATGTGCATGAAACAAATTATGTACAGTCAGCATCAAACATGTCAGAGTGCCCCAAGAAGTAAGCAATAGGCAACTCATTTTAGCGAAAACGAACGGGGTAGGGCCAAAATGCAAGCATAATATACAAAAATAAATAAACCAGCCAAGTAAGAGTCGGGGTCGTGCACTGAGGGTTCCGTACCACCATAAAATACAGTAATGATCAATTTAAAAAAAAATATTAGTCCGACTTAACGCCTACCAAAATAGCCAAGCAATTGCTACGCTGTCACATAGTTAATATTTTGCAAGTGACGCTCGGTATAATTTTTAATGAAATTTGTTTAGAAATTTGTTACCGACTAGCACTAGGCTATTATTTATTATTTTTTGATATACATTAGAGTGTGTACTATAATCATGCCAAGTTTGACGCTTGTACGTATTACCGTTTTTACATTAAAGCTAATACAAAAATACGTTTGTTATATGGGTGTTGTTTTGACTTTTCATTACAAATTCTGTGAAAATTTCAACTGGCTATCTATTACGGTTCGAAAGATACAGCCGTTAATAGGTAGGACAGACAGACGAACAGACACATCGTAGGCTTAGTAATAGGGTCTCGTTTTTACCCCTTGGGTACCGTACGGAACCCTAAAAAGATTTCGCTAGCTTAAATGCAAAATGCAATAGTTTCTTAAGTGCTTATTGCATTTATTTTTTGTCTCAGATTAAATGAGACATGAGTTTCCTGCATAATAGCAATTATGCTCGCTCATAATGAATCATGGCAGTTATTGCGCCATGCACTCGGCATCACCTGAACTAGCAATTTGCTAATTGACTCCCGACCGCTGCCTTGTTTATTTCCTTCAGTCCCGGCCAAGTGTCATCATGTTACTGTCCTGCTCTATTTTTCTTTTCACCTTTGCGAAACGAACTCAAAAGTGTCAAGATACGATTTTTACAATATTTTCTGTTGTTCTGTCGATTGTAATCCAAGTGCAAGGGTTCTGCGGTGATAGTATTAAATGGTCGCATAATTTGAACATAGAAGATGTGTACGGGATGTGGTACGGAGTGGGATACGCCCAGCATACTCCAGACTTGACCAACAAACCGAAAGAAGTCGGATGCGTGACTCTCTTCATTACCGATGCTACAACTGAATCGCACGACGATTGGCTTGATTGGTCTGTGAGTACTTAGTACCTACTTTTTACAACTTTTATTTATCTTCACATCATTGTATGTAAGGTACAAATCCTGCAATGCAAGCCTAATTTGACCCACTTCCGTTGACTTTCAATTGGAGTTCAATTGAATTCGATGCACCTATGTAATTTGGATTACAATGCATTAATATGGTACTTGGAGCTTTTCTGATAACGGAGTCATAGGAACTAATGAAAAAATCAAGATAACCCCATCGTGTTTGGGCTCCTTGAAATGGTTTTGATGAGTTTTATACCCCTAGGTGATATTCAAGGTCTGATAATGATGACGGAAGGTGGCCATAGGAACTACTGAACGCAACAAGATACCCTAATAAAATAAATGTTAAATGGATATTTAAATATGCTAAGGCAAAAAGCTTGTTTTTTTTTTGCTATTAACTTACTTTTAAAATTTGAAAGTATACAAAAAAGCGACTGCTCAAGCACTTGACGGTAATATTGATCACGAACCATATAGACACCTATAATACCCGGAGCTGTAATTTCCTGCCTCTGAAGATTCTATTCACCCTTCTTTTGTTTGCTTCGTTAGTTTTCAAATGTTTTTCGATTTTGTTTACTGATGAAAGCGGGGGCCAATGTCAGGTAAATTAATAAATGTTAATCTGTGAAAATGTTTACCCATGTCATAAACATAAGGCTGTGTTTTGTTTGTGCGAACCAAAGTTTTGAACGAAATCTCACTAAAGAAAATAATTTCAACCTTGTTCTACTCCTATTTATGATAAATGACTTCTGTAAAGTTAGTATATTAAGACACTTAGAACAATTGTTTATCGATAACGATACAATGCTCTTAAATTGTAAAGAATTAAGAATAGAATAGAGTAATACTTTATTGTTCAACTGTGTACAAAGATCTTAGGCTTATCAAGTAAATAGTCACAACAGTTGTGTTCATATAGAACATACAATAGAATTAATATTAGAAACACATATTATATTAAAATACTACATAAAATATTAACTACTTATTATGAGCGATATAAGGAAAGAAGAGTAAATAAGGGATATAAGGAAAGAAGAGTGAGCGTATGTTATTGTTTAACCCGACGACACAAAACATAAAATAGAGGTATTGTCTATATCTTGATCATGGAGGTGTCGATAGATTGCTCTAAGTTTAGGAACGGTAACTGGATGGGTAACTGACGTCATCTTAAATATAGATGGTGACACGTAATAATAGGTACGTCACATGAAGGTACATGTGCGTTTCATCTAGTAAATTAAAAAAAAAAAAGGTTTGATATAATTTTTGTTCAGGTTTACCGTAATGCGCTAAACATACAGCGAGGCTATTAGACTTTTTAATGAAAGGAATTGATTCGATTAACTTTGACTTTCAGATAATCAAAAGAAACTACACCGATCAGAACTGGCGTTCATACAAAAGCAACCCATGGTCTGACACTTCTTTGTCTGGGTCGTGGCTGGACATTCGTATCAAAAGGAAGGCTAAACGAGATCTGTACAATGAGAGAAGAATACGAGTGATATGGGACGAGGACGGACAGAGCATGGAGCAGACGTATTTGTACACACCTGAGGAACCAGGGTTGTGGGTGGCAGATAAGCGAAGAATGTTGGAGAAGGAAATGAGGGCTCGAGGCATAGGTACGGAGACATGAAAGCTTTTTATATTCTGTTTTAAGAGTGAAACACTTACCGCCTTATTACAAAAAAGTCCATCAGTCCAGGTTTAAACCAGGACTAAAAAGTCCGAGTTTGTTACGGTACTAAGGGATTAAAACTTGACCTTATTACAAATCTTTGACTAATCGAGGACCAGCTGATACCAAAGATAGTCCATGGTTTCAATATTAGCCACAGATAAGAAACAAAAATTGAAATCATTCATTCGTTCCTGCAGGTTTAAAACTCACTTCAAAAGCTTAAATAATTATTTATTAATGCAATTTAAGATATTTAGCTATCTTAAATTGCTGTTTGT
Organism: Agriopis marginaria; assembly: GCA_932305915.1. Lineage (NCBI taxonomy): Eukaryota > Metazoa > Arthropoda > Insecta > Lepidoptera > Geometridae > Agriopis > Agriopis marginaria. The sequence goes on from OW029918.1 coordinate 12,432,693, forward strand.
TTAGGTTTCAATCTATTAAACAAGCATAACTTATTATTTTGAGCACTTTTCAAAATCATGGCATAATACGATCACGTGCGACGCCAAAATCCTAACGTAGAAAAAAGCTATGCGCCTGTGCCGCGTAATTCGAGGCGTTCAGATAAATAATTGTAATCATCCAAAGACATTAAGTAGTTTAATGAAATCTTTGTAATTACGGTGGGAAAATTAGCAATGTTCTTAAATTTTCTCATAGCTTCCTCCTGTTCATTTAATGTAGCTCGCAATTTTATATTTATCTATGAAATGTAACATCCCTTGCCATAATACCCGCTACATTTTTGCAAGTTTTACTGACTGGTTGAGATACACTATGCAAATCGGCTGTAATGTCTAGAATATACGAAGAAAACAATAATTTAATGCATCAGTGTATATTTTTTACTTTTTACGTAAGTACCTATAGCTATATTGTAATCTACCAAGGTTATAAACAAGCACTTAATTCATGGCGAGCCCAGTTGCATAAAGCGCAAGCCACTTGAACTTCAGGGCTTAATGGGCTTCCTCTAGGATCGTGGACCAGATCCTCACGTAAAACATGCACAATTTTTGGGCCAAAGCGTTTTGTGAACCATATTTATATCTTTATTCTTCGTCACTTAATTCGAAAGGATTCACACGATGACGAGGTCTATCAGATCGCCGCGATGCCTCCAGCATGTCCAAATCTTCTGAATCCATCATGTCAATCGTGTTTAAATCCATTTTAAACGATGTGTAAATAAGAAAAACACTAAATAAAATAATAATAACCTCAAATTCTATTAGTACGGAAGTTAGTACCATAGTTAAACTAGGGGTCTCGGCGGTCTAACTTTAGTACCATAGACAATCCGTGGTTTAGAGAAAAACTTCGTTTTATAATAACGTTTATTTTAGTGCATGGTTTAAACCTGGTACTAATCCCAGTACTAAAGTTAAACCGTGTTTTGTAATAAGACGGTTAATGTCTTCCTCTGTTTGAAACCGTGATTGTATCTCACAGACTAGGTAAACAAATTGGAATATTTTTGTCCAAACAGTTAGATCATCGAACTACTAGTCGGACAGAATGGAATAAACGAAAGCTACTACATAGGTCTTTGTTGTATCTATATGCGCCGTTTCCTATACCTAGTAACATTGTAAGAGGTGCTTCCTTTTCTAGATGGTCTTCGTTTTTGTATTTTTCATTGAGTTTAAAAATCTAGCGAGGAGTGAATATTCGTAGAGGTAATACGAGCTATACGAGACCCTCGTCTATGTAGACATCAGTCTGATTTTTTTTTTACTGTAGAGATAATGAATCTTTAGTTTAACACGCCCTTTTATATACATGGTTAAGAGCCTCTTATACCAAATTTGACGGTTTTAAATCAATTTTATTCAGTTAAATTACAATATTTGAGCTGGAAAAAAATACATATCACAGATACACCTGTGTTTGAGTTTATGATTTGTTTAAAAACACGATGGAATAAACTTTCCTCGATCAAAAAAAAGATCTGAGACAAAGTCGATTTAGTTTATTTTTTTCGTTTTATGCTCTAATGAAAGTTCGTAACAACCTGGAAATTGCATGTACTGAAAGGTATTAAAGTAATTTTATTCATATTTTTTTAATTTGGATAGTATTTTGATAGTGAATAGTTTAGTTTTTTAGTGAAATTAAAACCGTAACAAGGTCGCGAGAATTTGCGCGCACCGCGTTCAGTACCGCGCCAGGCATCATCGAAGTCGGACCTATGTTCGTTTTTGTCGTTGCACTCCCCCCGCGGGCGTCCTGACTCTAGCGTGGCAAAATACATCGTCGCTATAACTTGGCGGGGGCTGAGGGAGCGTTTTGTTGCTTACGCGACTCGGATAACCGGCCGTTAATGATAATTAGCTAATAATCTCACGCAGGCAGCTTTCCTTCATCATAGTCAACAACATTACTTTCTTTTGTAACTTTTGTTACATGACAAAAATTAAAATCTTCAGTAACTTTTTTAGGTTCGTAATTTTTTTGTGTATTTTATTTATGTTTAAAAGTTTTTATAACCTCCTAGCTTCGCCCGGTAAAACGTAAAGTTAGTGTTATTTGAAACTCTAATTTAATACGGAAGTATGGAAAGTATGTGTGGAAAAAGACGAATAAGTAACTAAAATTGCTAGATTTGCAGTCTGGGAACTAAGGAAGGGTTATTGATAATTAGTACCCAACAACTGCGCAGGTAGCGATTAGTAACCCTGTATAACTTTTTAAATTATTGGTTAACATAGACGAGAAGATCATTTGTCTGATAGTACCTAAAAGGCACTGGGTATGAGACGACCACTTACCCATAAGTGGCACCAGTATTTTTTTCAAACTGCTTAGGTTCTCTTACTCTTTCACAGATGTGTGGTACCCAGACGAACCGCCAAAGCATCCTCAAGTGATTCGCATACTCAAAGTGACCCCTCACTCGCTGATCATCAACCACTGTTCAGAGCAAGGAAATGGTGGAGTGTTCTCCCTCATCCTCCGAAGGTCTCCTACCAAGATACAGCGTTGGGAGTGGTACGACTTTAAAAGGCAGTTTTTCAACTTCGAATTGCCTAATATGTATAGATATACCACTATATGTGCTGGGTGTGTGGATAAAAGCTCCCTAACCGTTCTGCTGCTCTGCATTGCTGGTTGGAGAATTTTAGTTTTATGAAATTGTAATTATAATGCCGCCTGCACATTATCGCCGAGACACAAAATAAATATTTTGTGTAGATTATGTCTAGACAGGCAAAGACGATCTCGTTGAGTATTGCTCGCTCCACCTCAAACCTAGACCATCCGAGTCCGACCAGTCGAGTGGCTCTCTCCCGAAAGTGTGTAGCCGGCTTATAGACCTTTAGGACTGATTAGTTGGTTAAATAAAAGTTTTTTTTGTAAGGTAACATTTATAGTTAATTCCTGTTGTGACCGATGTACTGCTGACTAAAGGTCTGCGAATAATAGTACATATTTCAACTCAACAACAACAAGAAATATTTCAAGCTGTTTTGGACATAAACACGATCGTAATTTGTTTGTTATGGCTTTTATTTTTCTGTAGTCCCTTGTCTTGTGTTAACGATCCATTTTTATGGAAAATTCAATGAACCAAAGTAGGTACTTACTCAGGTTTACTAAGAAAGGCGTTCACCGATAATTAATCAGATAAGCTACTACTTGTACCTATATAAGCAATGATAAAATCGACTCAGAATAGGTAGCTGGTTACTGGTATATCTTAAACCCTCACAATAACCTACTGGAGTTTTTTTTTAAATATTTACTTATTAAAAAGTTGACTTTAAATAGAGCCGAAATTTATAGGAATAAATAAGCATTATAAGGTCTGTTACGTGGAGTATTATAGGCGCATTCATTTTTAGGGTTCCGTACCCAATGGATAAAAACAGGACCCTATTACTAAGCCTACGAAATCCGTCTGTCCATTTGTCCGTCTGTCCGTCTGTCTGTCAACTACATATTAACGGCTGTATCTTTCGAACCGTAATAGATAGGCAGTGATAGAAATTATCACAGAATATGTAATGTTACGGCGTATTACCATAGAGAAATATACTATACTAGAGGTATTACTAACAAGTAATAAAAAAGCAAAAAAGTAAAAACTAAATCGAGGTGTCCCCATACAACAAACGTATTTTTTTAACGTATTTTTGTATTAGCTCTAATGTAAAAACGGTAATACGTACAAGCGTCTAACTTGGCATGATTATAGTATACACTCTAAAGTATAACAACAAATTATAAATAATGGCCAAATGCTAGTCGGTGACAAATTCCTATTCATTAAAAGTTATACCGAGCGTCACTTGCAAAATATTAACTAAGTATGTGACGGCGTAGCAATTGCTTGGCTATTTTGGCAGGCGTTAAGTCGGACCAAATAGTTTTTTAAATTGATAATTATTGTATTTTGTGGTGGTACGACGGAACCTTCAGAGCGCGAGCCCCACTCGCACTTGGCCGGTTTATTTTTAAATGTCTTACTACCAATGTTTTACTACCATCACAAAGTCAAAGCATGCCACTAACTTTGATTATGTACCTACATAATCAAAGGCCACTTACAGATAATGAAGAATGAGGAAGGATGAGGGAAGATAAAGGGTGAGAAGATGAATGAAATATATAATATAATAATTTTTGCATTCGCAATTTTTTTGGGTTGTGTGAAAATTAGGCACTAAGTAAAGTTATCGATTTCACTGCATCTCTAACAGTAGCTACAATAAAAAAAAAAAGGCTCTTAATCTAAAGGAAGAATGATACTAAGTAAGAGACTATGAAATAACCTGTGGGTCAAGTCAACCTAATCATTTGCATGAGGCGGTTATGTAAGTGTAGGTAGGTGTCGAATAATTATTCAGTAAATTAGTCTTGAAGAAGGATGTGGTCCAGTGGCCCGTGGCCTACGTGGCCCCCATACAGGACACGAGGTCATCGGTGGCAGGAACACTGGATGGACTAATTGCCACAATTACTACATAAGATGAGACACTGCTGTATCTTATGCACGAGTTTTACAGAACAACAACCTCTAATTGTAGGTACTTAAGCAAATCGAGGTGACGAGGTGTTTTACATTTTCTAATGCTTGCCTAACTGGTCTGTCATAATCAACATCAGCATCATAATCAGCCTTTAGCCCACAGCTGAACATAGCCATCTCCCAAGATTCCCAGCCCAATCTTCCGCTCCGTATGAGAAGGACAATCTAGCAAAATACATCCGAACGGGCTTTGTTGGGAAGAACAACGCAAAAGCAAAACGACCTACTAGTAAAACATCTTAAATGTCTAATGTCAGACATTTAAACAGTATGAGACTGTTAAAACGTCTGTGATGATAAACACCCGTGTAATTTGCCTAATATTTTATTTATTTATTTTTTAAGGACTTTACCGATTTTTTTTTAAGTTTTCTAATACTTTGTAGCAGGTTCTTACGGAAAGAACAAATAAGATAATTGAGCAGAAAATTTCAGACAACGATTTCACGCAGTTGAAACCGCGGGGCGCAGCTAGTGTTTTTATAAAAATGAATAGAGATGTGTGTATTTCGTGTGATAAATCATAATCCAGTTCTCACTTTTATATAACTTTATTCATATTCTTTATTCTTACTTATTACAGTTTTCAGACCAATATGCTTTCGCTATGAACGCTCAAGCCAGACTAAAGTCCCTCTTTCCAACATCCTACCGCATTATCTTCTTCCTACCCCCACTATTTTCACTATTGCCGAGACCCCCGAATCAACACGTTTCCAACCGCCATTTTAAATAAAAAGACTGTTAGTCAAATTAGATACCAATAGGTTTAAAACCAAGAAATCACAAAGAAATAATTAAAATAAGTTAGAAATCATGACACTCGGCCATCCGGCAACGTGATGCCTCCCGGCATACACTTAAAAATAAATAAATTAGCAGTATAATAAATGTACATTTTCCCTTTTGTTACACATTTTTTACAAAATTTACATTGAACTTAAGATCTACACAAATCAACTGCATATTTAAATTTACTTATATAGGTATAACATGAATTTTACTCAGCTAAAGGTATACAATATATAAAATTTAATAGAATTATATTAAACTTATCTCATTATTTGCTCAGGTTTATTCAACACTAATTATTTATGTATTAATCATGACATTCGGGTTATTGCTTCCAGTCGTTGCTGAAGAGCCTTATCTATACTTCTATACTAATATTATAAAGAGGAAAGATTTGATTGTTTGTTTGTTTGTTTGCATTGAATAGGCTCCGAAACTACTGAACTGATTTGAAAAATTCTTTCACTGTTGGGAAGCTACACTATCCCCGGGTGACATAGGCTATAATCTATACCCGTGCGAAGCTGGGGCGGACGCTAGTGTACTATAAAGGTAAAATATCATTGCTTACGTACTCGTATATCATTCCATCGAGTCTAAGGGAGTCTTGCACTACGTTTGCAAACTCGAACATAATACCCACAGACTAGGTACCAAAATCTACTATCGGTTGCGGTTATCGGTTCTGCGATAGATATGACCGCTCAGCTGATACACAAAATTATGTCTATGCTATGACTCTGGTTCCTGGAAAATTACTATGGCTCTTAACCACCTGTACGTTCAATGAAAAATCTGGGGAAAATCATTTGGCAAATCCATGAGGTCGACTGAGAAGGAAATGAATGTCAGGCGAGCTAAAGGCAGCAATTAATTAATTAATTAAGATTTATTTCGAAATGTATTCTATGACATTCCAGACGCGAAGACGAATCATAAGACTGTTACAAACATCTAAAACATCAACTCACGCACTAAAAAAAAATTCAAGCCATTTAGGCTAAGGAAGATGATGATATATATAGAGACAGAAAGACCCGAAAAACATAACATCTGGGCAAGTCGGGTAAAAACGCGGTGACCTACAAGCATGTTGGATTCGAAATATCCTACCATTATAAATTAGAAATTGTAACAACGAAGTATAATCTTTCATACCATCCAGGTATTAGTCGAGTATAGAACTAGGTATATAATATCAGCTATTATTACAAACTAGCTGACCCGACAAACGTTGTCCTGTCCAAATTTACAAAAAGCACTTTCAGCTTTACCAGAATTTTCCAATTTTCCCGGCAAATATTACAATTTAATTTTCTTTTTATAAACTACTGTAACAAAAAAAAATATCAGTCAAGGCGTTTTTGAGTTTTAGAGAGACTAACGAACAGCAATTGATTTTTATATGTATAGAAGAAGATAGTTTTTTTTTTGCCTTTTTTAAATGCACGTATTTTTCAAATAAGCTAACGAAAGCACACGTTCGTAATGAGCATGTAAAACATCATGTAAGCTATTATTTCATTAGATCATTTGACCAGGAGCTGAATACATTCATTGGGCTTAATTAGTTTACTTCCCACTCCCATAGAGTCTGGAGCAGTCGCACTTCACTGTCCACAGTCTCTCACGCGAACACGCACATAAATACGGAGAAATGTACCAAATTATTCCTCTGCTGCTAATAATATGCACAGTGGAGAGTGCAAACTACCAGCGGTACGGCGAATCTACGATGTTTCCAGGTGTTCCCGGCTATAACACCTATTCAACCATGTCGAACTACCCGAATCAGTACCAGCAAAACAGAGGAAGCTACGGAAACGACATAGCAAACTTCCCAGAAGTGACGCGTTACCCCAACTATAGTCCAGGGTATTCCTCGACCGGTTATAACAGCTACAACACCTACACGACTGCACGTCCAGGGTACGGCTCCAACTACCAGAACCAGAACTACCAGAATGGGTACAGTACGCAGAGATATGGAGGTATTGGAGGGGTTGGAGGGGTTGGAGGGATTGGGGGTCTCGGAGGTGGTTACGGTGGAAGGAGCTATAGTCCTTATGAAATGCCGTTCATGAAAGACATGGGGTACTGCGTGAACAGGTCTCCTCAGACAGGCATCTGGGTGGACAGTCTGATGGGTATGTGGTACGGTGTGGAGTATGTGCAGCATCTGGCAGGCGACTCGAGGGTGGACTTATCCAGGTCCTGCATCGTCATACATATCGCGGAGCCTATGGACAGGGTGAGTTCTTTATTTATAAGTACATTCTTTATGCCACTGTTCTGTCTTGTCCACTTTTGTGCGAATAGTTCAATATTATATTTATTTTATTTGTAATGCAGCTTTACGGACTCTAGGGTCCATGCACTTTGTCAACATTGTACACATTTCAAATACATATTAACATAAAACTACTATCGTAATTTTGTATTAGGTAGGCTACCTACGCCTACCTCCTAGGTTAGGTTAGGAACCTCGGCACCTAGAGCGTACCGATAATCAAACCTGAGATAATCTAGGCTCTAAATCTTTATAAAAAAATCACAAAAATATTTAAAACACTTAATTATTATATTATGTACCTCTAGCTACCTAAATATATACAAATTTGAATGATATTACTGTTATTTAATAATAGGGAATAAGCATGTGTTTTTTTATATTTTTAATCAACTGTTAACATCGTTATATCATAGTAAAAAATATAATTACAGTTGGAAATGCTCAAATTATTTTTTTTAAAAATATTAAAAACGTCGAATAAATTTGAGCTGTATGAACGCCGCAATTTTTCGCGGGCTTTGGATGACGTCATAAGCCACGCTCTGTGTTTGTTTACTATAGAAAATACAGTTATTTCACACAGATTTTCAGTTTTATAGATATTCAGACCATGGAAGAAGCTAAAAAAACAGGAAAAGTACGATTAGGACTCGTGCTCTGAGGGTTCCGTTGGACGGAAACGTCTAGAGAGCACGAGTCCAAAAAAAAAACTAACTGAAGTTGAAATATTGAAAGACAAACTTAACTTTGTAGTTGACATTAAGGTTCTTCCATACATAACAACTACAAAATGTAAGTTTGTAATTCTAAACCAATATTATTTTTAGGATATAAGTTCAAATTAACAACTTTCAGATTTATTACTTTATATGTGCTGTAAGATCTTGCCTCTTGCCAAAATTAATGATTCTAGGTCAACGGGAAGTACCCTATAGGTTTTGATTCCCCTGTAAAATCGCAAAATATGCGAAATAAACGTTCATATCTTTTGATTGCGTTGACTTACAACTTTAATTTTTTTACAGCCGAAAGAAACCGTAGACCCAAGTATTTAGTATAAATTTTAACTTGATACCTTTACGCGTTCTTGAGAAAAAGGGTCTTGGCAGACGGACAGACACACAGACGGACAGACAGACGGACAGACAGACGGACAGACGGACAACGAAGTGATCCTATAAGGGTTCCGTTTTTTTCCTTTTGAGGTACGGATCCCTAAAAACAATTTTATCGGTATTGTCTTGTGCCAAAGTGTACAAACACTACTAGAAATACACCCGATAAGTGTTTTTTTCCCCATTCCAAGAGATGCGAAAATACGTAAGCAATGGTGTAAGGTTATGAGAAGAGATATCTCCAACATCATGTTTGCATTGTTGTGTAATTCATTTTAATGTAAATATGTTATATTTTGATAGCATGGTGTGATTTAGTCAGAAGTGTGTTTTGTTCCTATTTAATATGCACTCTGTACCAGTGCCGGTTTTAGCACTACCAGCGCCCTAGGCGAGACTTCTACGGTGCCTACTTTGACAAAACCAGTCTTAGTCATCGTCCTAAAGATTCGTAGTTTCACGAGAATGCTAAAATTACACTATCTAATGGAAAACAATTACAGAAACTCAACATAAAACTATTTTTCTATCAAACACTACTAAAATTGTATGAATATCGACGCCGATAAAGAAGATGTTGTGGCTTTTGACGTCACGTTTCGTTTCGACCAATGGTGAAGCGTTTCGCAAATTTGAATTTCCCTCTTATATTTTGCACTTTTTATTTAATATTTTAAGCAATTATAATGCAACTAAATAAAAAAATATTTTGTAGAATATAAAATCAGAACAATAAAGATTCGGAAAAAAATTGTTTCAACGATATTTAAACCACATGCATATTCCCTATTACTATTAATATATCAAGGCTCTTATTTGCTTAAAGGTGATAATCGTCATTGTATTTGTCTTAGGATAGGTGCATAAAATCCCCTCCCCCCTCCGGGATATGTTAGTAGGGACTACTTAGTGGAACAGCCCTGTTAATCATCAGCAATAATTTTCAGGTTTCGGTTTATTTTTTCAAGTTACGATAGTTAACTTATAGATCAAAATTACGCACAGTAAGATTTTCCTCGAAAATTCGCGTTAATATGCAGATGGTATTTCAACATGCATGACCGTTGACTGATGTAGGTAAACCGATGCTTTAAGTACTCATTGAGTAAGCATTAGCACTTATTCTCACTCATCATCATTATCATCAACCATTTTCCACCCACGGCTTGGTATTGTCTCCTCTTCAGCGCGCCATCTTTTTCGGTCCTGGTCCTATGCTAATTAGCATAGGACCAGGAAGCGCTGAAGAGGAGCAGGAAAAAACGATAACGATGTCGTCCGACCAGTAGGTTGGTGGTCAGCCCGGTGGTCGCTTTCCGTTCCGCGGCCACCATTGTGCGACTGCTTTGGTACACTGTCCATCTTCCCTTTTGTCCAACTGTCCCGCCCATCTCCACTTAAGTCTCGTGATCCGACGACGTCTTCAACCTTCGTTCTTCGTCGAATTTCCACGTTTGGTATGAGGTCCAGGAGAGAGATGCCTAGCATGGCCCGTTCCATCGCCCGTTGTGCCACTTGGATCTTGTGCGTGTCTCTTTAGTGAGGGTCCATCTTTCAGCACCATATGTGAGGATAGCCGGGACACATTGGTACACCTTCGTTTTAAGGCTTTGCGGGATCTTTGATTTAAATACGTCATCGAGTTTTCCAAAGTAACTATGTATTATCACTAATATAAATTACTATTAATTTATATTAGTGATAATACAATTACCTCTACATGGAGGGAGGTTCATGGGTACCTCCCTTCATGTAGAGGTCATTCTTAGACAAAGTATGTCTTCTGTGACAAAGTGTTAACATAAAGCCTTACTTTAAAAATATGTGCTTAAAATTTGGCTTTCAATTTCTCGCCGAAGGAAATTGTTATGCACGAAAACGAGACAAAGCAAATTTAATTTATTAGGTAGCACACGCTTAATTAACGTTTTTTTTAAAACCGCAAGAGTTAATTTCCGTTTGCGAGTAATTGTTGAGACGATATTTTTTATCGGGTCTTACAGCGGATAGATTGTTTAAACGGAACAATTAGTGGTGTTTCATTACATCTTGATCATAGCGACAAATTCCGGTAGCCGTTCCTCCGCATAGAGTTAATAAGTATAGAATAAAATGCAGAACATGCAGAACCAAGGAACATTATTACTTGGTGTAGCTAACTTCAAACGTTTACTAATGTTTCAATATGAGGACCGCAGTGCACTGTGACGGATACACTAATATTTTTATACTCTTTGCTTCATTCTTTGAAGAGTATAGTTTTTTTTTACAATGTGAGATACGGAATCCTGTCATCACAGATTTCAGTAAAAGCTCATAAAATGCTTACCTATCGGAAACCCACTATACCTTAGTAAGCCATCTGCGATAAACTGTTTATGACGCCACGTTTTCTACGTATTATTTCGGGTATTTACCTACGAGTAAAACCAGCAAAATAATGAAAATATAGAATCATTTCTTATTTTAGCACTTTATCGTATTTGAAATGCCTTTCAATGCGTTGGAGTTCGCGGTAGTTCTGCCCGTTCGTAAGCGTGGGGTCAATCGAGATAACATCGAGAGCATCGAGACATGAGTCAGCCGCGCGCCGCTTCTCCTGACAGTCACAGACGATCTCATAAAAGCGCGATATTGACGCGCCCGCGCACCATCCGCAAACCTCAGACACATTCCAAATATAAATAATGACGTTCGAAAAACTTTAAAATCAAATTTGTAATAATGGTATTGGCGTTGCTGCTTTTATTATCACCGGTTTTCGGTTTCGACGATTTCCAGTATTACCAAGTATCGAATTTTACTGATCGTGTCTCGGGAGCTCCGGAGCAAAATGCTACTGTTTTCTGTGTGCGGGAACATTTTTTCGACAAGCGGGACGTTAGAGAGGTCCTTGGGAAGTGGTATGTGCTGGAGATTTACACGCATATAAGCAACGAAGGCCAGAAGGAGTACGAGACTTGCCCGGTCACTACCATATGGGAGACTGATGATTTTCCAAGGACGACTTTCGGGGTAGGCTATTACGCTTTTTTGTTATTTGATTATGTTTTTCATGGATGTTTACCTACCGCTGTTATAATTATGTTGTATATATAGGACAGTTGTAGTTAATTTAATATGTGGTGCTATCTGTACTCATTTGTCAAATTGACTTTCAATATTTTATAGCTTTGATCAAAGCACGATAAAAAGTACATTAACTGTGTAGGTACATGAATACAAATGTTAAGTATTTGATCTTGATTAGATTTTTATCGCTAAAACCGTTGATTTAAAACACATTCACATTTAAATTCCTGAGTCAAAAAACTTTAGATAGATCTTAGAAATCACGACAAATTAATTAAAATAAGAGTAAGAATTTAAAAACCGATTCGGCATTATCCTTACAAGAACCACAGAAGAGGTATAAATGTATATGTATAGGTGCATATGTTGGTATTGCACCTATTCTGTGCAATACCATTGCAAATAGTACGGATAAAGCATTTTTTTGCGAAAATAGTAAAAACTATATTCCTATTCGAATATTTTACGATCTCCTCCGCAATCCAAAAAAATATTACCACGTTTTAAATATGTATTTATGTGATGATCGTTTCTTCTTTAATGAGTCTTTCTATGTGTTTATATAGAAAGATAAGAGGTTTTTTTTTCTTCATATAAGTAATATTTTGGCTATGCGGCTTAATTGCGTTTGATCGCCAACTCGCCTGATGATCGCGATGATTTACAATGCCTGTAGCAATAGCTACGTAAATGTAAATATCAGTTAAAAATAACCAATCTTAAATGCTTGCTTATTGAGAGGACCATATATACGTACAGCTATGGCTCATGAAACGCGGCGCGGTTGATTGTTGTATAAGTTGTCCAATTGACCGACTTATATCATAAGAGACGGTTCTATTTGTAAATAACTTTGGATTTAGGAGGAGTAAGTACACCAGTGCAATGTGCAGTTTTAAATCTATCAGCAAAATGCACACTGTGCATTTTACGCACAGAAAAGAGAAGTAAATAGAACGGAAATGAGAAGGAAAATCTGTTGCCAGGCATATGAGTGAACCTTGATTGTAGATTCTTATTTAGATCTACGCGTCGAACTCCGCATCACAGTTGCTAACTGATTTCGAATGACTGACGTTTCGTTTATATGGCTACAACTAATTTCTTACAAAAATGCATTGACAGCCGTTCTAATTTAAACAAAAAATCCATAGAAAACGGTCATTTACACTCGACAAAATGTATGGAACGGGTAATATTTTTTTCGCAGTTTCAGAGTATAGAGTAGTTTCCCATAGTAAACGTTCATAATGATGGGTACTATACGATGTTGAATAGTTTCACTGTTTTTTACACGTTTATAATAATAAATGTGGAAAAAAAAACCGAGAGCAAGCAGAGTCAAAACAGTTCCTGCCCCTCAGGAACATTTCGCACAGGCAGTCCCAATCGGGCTCGCCAGTTCCGACTATCGCCTCGTTTGATTGATCCGGTTTGGGTTCCTCTTTCACCATAATCGAAGCTGCTAGATTTAAATAAAGCACTTAATACACGCCAATCTTACGTGAGTAATTCCCGTGTAATATAAATAAAATACTCAATACATAATAGTAATTTTTAAACTTTCGCTATTTGAACACATGTTTTAACCGTATGTGGTACCTATTTTTACCTAAATAGAATAATGCCTGATAAGTCCCTATAAACATTCAATTATTAATGTCTAATTCCAAGAATTAAATTTACTTAAGTAAGTATATAAACTCCTACTACGTACCTTAGATACCTATAAACAACCTATAAACCAGTACCTAAAAGTCCAGGGAAACCCACTCTGAAATCACGAAAACAATATCAGCTGATCCCAAGATAAATATCAATATCTTATCGGCATAAATGTAATGTTTATATATTATATAATATATATCCGAGAAAAGATGTCACTTTACTTTTGGTTAAGCAAAAAATATGAGTAGGTACTTAGGTGAGTAAAAGCTAAAGGCGAGTAAGTTAAGTTTTTATTTGTGACTTTATTGTGTGTGAAATGTGACCTGAATTTTCTTCTTAATTGCCTACTGTTTTACTGTATATGGGTTTATATGTAACTGAAATAAATGATTTATTATTATTATAAGTACCTACCTATACCTACTTCTTCCAAAACTATAAGGCCTCATGTTCGCAACCCAACTATATTAACTCATAAGTCATCACCTCTCTACGCTCGAGTGCACCTAAAAATGAGAATCATTCATAATTTTATGCCACGCACCTGAGTCACGTGCTCGACAATAGCCCAATTAGTATAACTCCATGCTTACTCGCTTCAATATAACGACACATTTATAATACTACCTATCTCATATATTTTTAAACGTTTAAAAATCTCTACATAATTTTATTATACTCGTAGGTATGTATAATGATGTAGGTGCTAGCTTACTATTTGTAGTGTCCATTTTTTAGCAATAAAAAAAAGACTACTTTTTATATCTATCATATACTATCCATATATTTGCCTTGGTCACTCCATATAAATTGAGAACGACTTTACCGATTTTATTTATCTTTTTTAAAAGTTTTATAATACTTTGTAGAAAGTTCTTATGAAAAGAAAAATTAAGAAAATTTTAGTAGGATGATAGTGTACATCATATGGACGGACATAGGGTACTTATTCTCCCTGAAAATGCAGGAAAATTTGAAAATCACGGGTAGCACCGCGGGGTTCAGCTAATATAATATAAAAGACGATTGACTCCAAATCGGCTGGACCGATTTTGACGGAACTTTCACTGACAGATAGCTGATGTTATAAAGAGTAATCCCCGCTGATGAAACCGTCGCAACTAGTCTAGAATAAACAAGGGATCTACAATTTAACGTCATCCAAACTATGGAACAAGAACACGGCTTTGTATATTCTTCGTAAGTTGCTGCATAAATGCTTATCTAGCTGCATAAATGCTTATCCTACTAGATATTTACTCGAATTCACAAGTTAATTGTTTGACCTGAGTGTTCAGGTCAGAAGTAGTCTCTGGTCCTCCCACGTGATGTGTGACACATCAGAAGATCAGAAGACAACGGCGAGGTCAAATCAACTGACCCATTTAAACTCCAATGATCCTAAGGTGCTTCAAGAGTTCTAAGAATCCAAGTTTGTACCTTCTTATTGTGAACAAGCTTCGTTCCGCATTTTCTGGTATAAAGTATTTTCTATGTCCGTTCCATGATGCACTCTATTTCCATGCCAAAATTCTTCAGGATCGGATAAGTAATAGAGTCGTGAATAGGTATCGACATTGAAGCAAAGGGATAGAGTCAATTTCTTTTTTATGAATCTGTTCGAATTGTGATAGGCGTGATACGTATTACGTATCTAGATTCCCCCTACTTACAAATAAAAGTGTGGTTGGTTGTCCTTAAGCATAAATAATGTAGGGTTACACGGAACTCTGGTACGAAGTCGAAAAGTGGTCATTGTACTCGCCAATGTGAATAAGTTTTACTACGGAGTAACGCCAACCCTGAAATCGCCAATAAAAAATCAGCCGATCTAAAGTAAAAATGTCATTCATATTCAACGAAATGTATGGATCAGCTGATATTTTACGCGATTTGAGGGTTAGTTCTATCCCATAGTAACAGTTGTTAATCAATATAATGACCGGAGAATGCCATATATATGACCATAACAACGATGTGGTCGATGATGTAGCGCGCTTGCCTAGGTTTACCTATTAACTTTTTTATTGAACAACCCCAGATAACCTGTACCTGTTCGGAAAGACACGCAGGTTCCACATCTCTGCTGTTCAGTTCAAAAAAGTGGATTAGAAACGCGTAGTGCGTCTGAATTGATTTTTTTTACCATATAAGAGAGTGTCTCCTTGTAGTGCGGCTGGTACTGTTATGGAAAAAGAATGGTGATGGCAGGATAAAGTAATTCTTGTTCACATTCGCAGTTGTGCATTTACCACCGATCTGCGTGACCCTGTAAACTTATATTCAAGTACCTAACTACCCACGGACATGAAGTGCGGGGTTCCCCGCACATAATTTATTAACATACAGTGTAAACTATATATAGCAACATTCGATTTAACGACAAACATCCTAAAACGTCGAAATTACGTGACTTTGGTTGGTTTACATTGTAGTCCATAAAATGATACACTCTATGTAGCATCACACCCACTCTAAATGACGACAAATATACGTCATTATTAAGCAATAAACAGTACTTTCTAACACCTTGTCCTTAAAATAAAATACTGGAACAGCAAAAAATTCGAGACGAAGATAATAGACTATACGCAATAATCATTGTTAGTTGTATCAATATTAATGGTTGTTTTTTGTAAAATTTATACTTTACTTGTAAATACACGTTATAATAGTAAAATAATAAATTATTATTTCTTTTCTCCATTTAATTACCACTCTCACAAACACCATAAAATGCGCAGTCCCTTAAGTGTCGCGACATAGAGTTTACACTCATCATCAGCCAGAAGACGTCCACTACTGAATATAGGCCTCCCCCTTTAACCTCCACACTGAACGACAGCCTGCCTTTTGCATCCACTGGATGCCCGCGACTCTCACAATGTCGTCGGTCCATCTAGTGGGAGGCCTCCCTACGCTGCGTTTTCCGGTTCGTGGTCTCCACTCCAGAACCTTTCTTTCCCATCGGTTATCGGTTTCTTCGAGCGATGTGGCCTGCCCATTGCCACTTCAACTTGCAAAGTTTACACTGTAGGTAATTAATTAGTGTGATAACATATTTTCTCCTATCGACTTGCTGGAAATTGAGCTTTTGAGGGAAGTATTTGACAAATACTTTCCCACTGTTGAGACTAAATTCATGTTGTATTTATATTACATGGAACAATTAATTTGTTAGTGTTGTGTGTCAAGTTTACGGCGACACGAACGTCATATCTTTGCTTGCTCCATTTATTGTGCACGCATGTTACGTATCTTATACTTGGTTGATGCATTTGGCCTCGCAAAATTCTTTTTGTAGACTCAGGCATCAGATCAGACAAACAAGGGAGATATGCCTTAGTACATTATCGTTCGTATTCATTGGCGTCGATTCTGTCATACCTTTCACTAAACTAAACCAATCTGACAGGACTAATACTATCTGCCTCTCTTTTCATTTTAATATGTGAGAGAAGGATGGCAACAATTTTAGAGCTGTCAAATTTAGTTTCGCTTAGAGCACATCAGAATCGATGCCATTGGTGTCGATTCTGCCATACCACTTACTAAACTAAACCAATCTGACACGACTAATACTCAATTTTTCATTAAAAATCACTAAAACTACCTCTAATATCACAAAAACTGTAAGTACGGTAAACGTAAAAAAAAATCACCCACACTAAGAAACTTGTAGTGACATCAATAATGATGAGTTCGACTAAACGCCTGATTTCGGGCAGATGCGTTTGTACCCGCCACGCCATGTTAACATATCTCCCTTGTTTGTCTGATCTGGTTTAAGCCCGTCTGCTATAAGTATGTTAACTAATGATTGGCAAAAAATATCGCTAACAACTAAATCATTTTTGAATTATTTTTCGAAATAAATTTTTCTACCGACCGTGCTTCGTCGTAACGAAAAGCGAATTTCATCAAAATTAGCTCTTATGAGAAGAGTTATGTTCTCATTTGTAATATTAGTCTAGGTACTTGATCGGCGGCCTTTTATATTACGGACGTCTGTCATTCGCTATCGTTATCGTGACATCCCGCTCGGTGCATGGCGCAAGTAAGCTAGCGCAAGCGGGATGACAATATAGCGATTTAGCGATGGCAAGTGACAGACTTCTGTAATAAGACCAATGATCGGAATACTGTTGCAATAATCATGGTGACTACTTTTCAAAACTGTTCTACGATGTTCTTATCTAATATTTTAAAAATAAACCGGCGATTTTCTGACAAATTTCTGTTCACCATCGAGTTAAGTAACGTCGGACGCAGTCGGTACTTGGATGGGTGACCGCCTGGGCGTGATGTTGTCTTTTTGCACTACTTTTTGTATTTTGTGGTGGTACGAAACCCTCAGTGCGCAAGCCCTCGCACTTGGCCGGTTTATTTACTGTCATCATGCCATTATGGATTGTCTTTCTATTCCAGCCATCGACTGAGAACCAGCTGTTCCACGTGCAGCACATCAACGCCAAGTTCCGGCAGGAGTACCGGCACCTGCGGCTGCTGTGGGATGAGGCAGGGTACACCAACGAATATTCGCTCTACTTCAGAAACGACTCCGCCGGCTACTGGCAGGTGTTCGGAGGACAAAACGGTGAGTATCTGCAGCACACGTCACTACCATCCATCGATTGAGCACCAGGTTTAAGACCAACAACCACAGAAAAGTTTTTGTTTGTATAAATTAGAACGGCTGTCAAGACATTTTTGCTAGTCGAACCTAACTAAGACTTGTTTAGAATACCCAGAATATATAATAGTAGTACTTACTCGAGCTGTGCGTACAAGAAGGAAGGCCTTAGCTCAACAGTGGGCAAACACGGTCTGGAATTTATGATATTCTCATCAATATAACAAGGGTAATCATGACCTTGGATAAAGGAATGTTTTATACTATCACGGTTGTTCACTACAGTTGCCGTGATAAGGTTGTGGGTGGAGCTCCCGATATTTCGGCGCAGTTACATGCGCCATGTTCACGGGAAGGTCGAAAAATGTGGCAGGTGGTAATGTGGTTGGCAGAAAGGTTCAAAGTGGGTAGCTACCAACAAAACAATCTACCCTCTTTCTTAGGTTACGGTAAATATCCCGTTAATAATCATAATTATAACTGTTTTGATAAAGGCGCCTTACTTGGCGTGTGCGAGCAGATCTGGATTTTCCCCTAGGTTTTTTATGGTCGACAGACTAGGCGTTTGACCACAGCACACCCGATGTTAAGTGGCGGTGTGGTTGAAGATTCTAAACGTGTCTAGCCTGGCTGGAATGAGAACTGATCACAGTAAAATATTGCCGGAAAACACCATTAGGTGCTTGGCGACAGGTTTTCAACTTGAGAGTACCCTGCCACTATATGCTATGTTTACGGCTATGGTCATGCGCATTGTTGGAGGTCCGGGCTGTGTGCGAATGATTTCTTGTAACAGACGTCATGATTAGGTACGTTAGATCCGTAGAGCCCCGAAATAAAAGCATATCTAGCATATCTACTAATTTGAATGATGTTACCTTGCCACAAAAATTATACTGGTCATATCAAGAAAATAGAATGGATTATACGACAATTTTTTACAAATATATACGATTTATATAATGTATTTGGTACGTGCCTCAATGGATCGTCCTAACTTCTTGATTTTATAAATTTCAGGAACGATCCCCAACCGGCCCTCCTACCAGCAGTTTAGTGGCACAGTTCAAGTCTTGAAGGCTGTCAACGACCACCTACTCCTCAACTTCTGCCAAGAAGCGAAAAACGGTAGTCCAGCCCAACTATACTCTGTTCTTTTCTCAAGAGATCCAGGACTTCTAAGTCACTGGGAACTGGACTCCGTACACAGTCTGCTGCAGAATAAGAAGTTATCAGTCGCTTCCAGAAGAATGGTCTGCGGTAATAGCGCTGAAAGACCTATCTACAGCTTACTTCTGTCAGTCATGCTTTTTGCATTCACTTATGTTGTTAGTTCTTCTTAACATGGTGCAATTTATACTTAGGGAAACATGCTGCTGTCCACATTACAAAGTCTGGAAGCTGCCTAGGTTTAGGAGGTAAAAAGAGAGACACGCCTTTATATAACTTATGACGAGAGTATAGAGACTTGATTGATTTACTACGCAAGACTACTGAAATAAGTGCTTCCAAGATGTTGCAATAGTTTTTTCCTTTAAAATATTTAGTGTCTAAAAGTCCGTCCTAGTACTGAGTTTTAAGTTTCGAGTGCCGCGTAACTTCCTAAGGACGAACGAACTAGTAAGCACTATGAATTACATTTGTACGTTATGTTATATACATGTAATGTTATATATATGTCTTAACCATGTTAAAGTAGGTATGTTTTAAGCACAGATCTACTACCTACCAAGTACTATGATTTTATGTCACTTTACTTTCAAGTGTTAAGTTTTGTTTTTCTATTTATTAAAGTAGGTACTTTATCAAGCCAAAGAAATAATATATTTAACAATGTTTTCATAATATTCTGTCAATTATAAATTACATACTTAAAACGATGTGTGTGTTTTATTGTCAAAGGTCATGTAATAAAATATATTTAAGTCGTTATCTAAGTACTTAAAAAAACATCCTTCAAAATCAGTATTTAAAAATAAACATTAAGTAGGCTTCGAAAAATTCCAAAAATAAGTAGCGAGTAATATTCAATATCCTGTAATATTGATAGGTAATTCACGACCAATTAATTAAGTTTGCCCTCCATCCGAAAATAGCCGTACCTACTTTATCCGATTATCTAAGTTTAGTTTACCTTAAAAATTTGTATTTGAGCGATAATTTTTTCTCTGAATTTCTCGAGGTTGTTCGCCGATATTTGCGATTTATGACGATAACAAGTGTCAAAAACATATATAACGTTTTTATTTCTATGCCCTTGATAATATGAGACGGAGGTCTTTTGTTGTTGAGGTAGGTGGCAAATTAAACGATAAATGCTTTGATATAAAGTGGCAGGCAGATACGTAATTTTTTTTCACAAAGGTACCTAATGTATCTAGACTATCTAGGTACTTGTATTATCCGCGCCCCGCGGTTTTACCCGTGTTATTTAAGATTTTCGGCATTTTAATCCGAGTAAAAATATATTATGCCAATTCTCATAACGAACTCTACTTCTGTGGCCAATTTTATCCCAAACGATTCAGTCGTTTCGTTCGGAAAGTGTGACGAAGGGACAGAGTTTTGCATGTCGGCATTAATGTGATTTGTAGGTAGGTACGGTTCTTAGTTATTTTTACTAATAGTTATGTACAGCCGGTTGATAAAAAATCATCTGTTTTATTGAAATGTAATTTGAGACCTAAAGATACTGTGACGAAGGTCGTAATATATGAAAAACAAACCAGTAAATACGACCATACACAAAGAGTGCAGACGTGTTAAATTTAATTACTTAACAACGATAAAATCAAGAGATGATAAATAAAATATCCTGGATAATTTTATGTTTCTTGTTAATATACGCTAAGAACTCGACGGGTCACAAAGGAAAATGTACTGGTGTCCACGTTAACGGAAAGTTTCACAGGAAGGAAATTCTAGCCAACGGCATAAATCGACCCTATCAACTCGCCCTGTACCATCACAAGGACATATTATACTTCAGCTACAACGTTGGAGATGATGACGCTGACAATTTCGAAATTGGCCACATAAACCTGAAGGAAAATCAAAAGACACCCACTTCTATACCCATAAAGAATGGCTTCGCAACGGCACTTGATGAGTACAATAAATTACTATACCTCGGAGCTAGTGAAGGGATCTTCGTAGGCAACCTCAACGAATCCTCTATATTAGAACATGTGATAAAAGAACATAACATCTGGGACATGTTCTTCAAGGACCACCTTTATTTTATAGACTATCCGTCACAACGTCTTCATAAAAAGACTCATAATAACTCGGAGCTAGTGAAGCATATCGACGAAAAAATATACCAATTCGTCATCGACGGCGACGACGACATTTTCATAACCACAAAGGACGGGCTGCGTGAAATAAAAAACGGTACAAAAGAACGAATTCCATATAATGGCCCTGACTCCTTCAGAGCTATCGAGGTCGATAGAAAAGGCGTAGCACATTTCTGTGCAAACAGTGCCATTTACGTGGCAAATAAGAAGAATCATACTTTGGAGGAGATTGCCCATGTGAAAAATATATTTGGAATCACTTTTGATAAAGATAATAATATAATTTACTCCGATCCTCATGAAATTGTGAAATTATTGTCAGAGGACTGTAAATAAACAATTCACAAAAATATCATATAAACGTACCTATCTAAAATACTAGCATCAATTCTTTGCCCCTATTTGCAAATTTATTCTCTTTTTAGTGTGTGTTTTGTATGAGTATGTGTTGAAGAGTTTGCTCTTCAATAAAAATAACTACACAAGGTGAAGAAAAAAAGTTTTTTTTTTACAAATAATAAATAATTAAGCCCAGTGTTATTGTTACTCGAATTTGACAAATGGAGTACCAGGATGGCATGCAATCGGGGTGGTATCATATTATTATTGCCTGAATAGTATACGCTGTTTCACTCACACGCTGGGAGGGCCGCCACCCTCTACGATTTCCCCCATCCCTGGCTTTTTGCTAGCCAACCCTCCTGATTGATAGCACTTGATATTTTAAACATTAACATTGTATCACTGAGGGTTCAGTAATGATTAACATTTAGAAAGTAAAAATAATCTTACGGAGTATAGCTAGTCGCTATTCTTACCTATTATACCGTCCGTAAGATTATAGCTAGTCGATCAATGTTGTATGCCAGAAAAAAATAACGAGTGTATGAGTGTATGGCTATATTCCACATCAGTGAATATGAATCTATAAACTATTTTAGTCATTTATGACTATATTTTGACATAAGTCCAAGTATGACCAAGGCAAATAACCAATAAAAAACAAAAAAATTATAATCAACCAATAACCAAAAATAATCTTACTAACAAAAACTAATAGTAGGTACTAAAACACTGTTTTAGCAACCACAACCTTGGCTCATTCCACAACCTTAGCACGGTAAATATCCCGTAAATAATCATATGACTTTAATAGTACTAGTTGTTAAGGGTACCTTCCTAACTATGATAGATCTTGGACTCCTAAGCTCCTATGACGTGATGGTCGCCTGGTGTATCGGTCCCCGTTGTCATTGTTGTCGCAACTCGCAACACGTCACGTGACGTCGAGTTGAAAAACCACACATATGGCGAGGGGGAATTTTTAATCAATATCCGTATTATATAAATTGGAGCCACAGACAGCCCTCTTTGCATAAGCTCTCTACAGGAGAACTAGAACGTGGAGCATGTACTACTGCATTGCAAGGCCACAGAAGATTTACGATTAAGGTCGAGACTCATTGAAGAAACTCAACAGCAACAAGTCTCCAATACCACTACACCTGGCGAAGAAGGGGTAGAGCAGTTTAGTCAGCTACCCAAAGCCGTGCTTCGTTATTTTAGGGAGCTCGGCTGGTTTGTGTAAGCTGGCACAATACACACTAGCGGGATGTCAGTGCAGGTCTTATCACCCCCTCTTTGAATTAGAATTAGATATATTAACGCACGTACCTAGTATTTTTTTCTGTACCAGTTTTTATAAAATTATTGTTAACAAATAGCATAACGAGGAGGATATATTGAGAAAATATATTTTCATGCAACTATGTGACGAGACGAGCACGCCTGGTGGTGAGTGTCACGCTTGCCCATAAAAGTTCAGTGTCGTCCAGAATTTAAAACTTCAACAGTTCAAAACCCTATGTAAGATTAAAAAGTCTTGGATAACTGTTTTAATTAAGTAAGCATTGAAAGATTGTTCATAATATAAATGTAGCAATTTTATCCTGCTCTAGACTTTTCAATTCATCCCTGAATTCTACCCCATCATAATAAGAGTGAAAATGGTATCTACAATTTGCATTTCAGACCCGGACCTCTACAGAAATTATGATTTCCTGGTACAGTTGTTTTCAAAATTGTTCGCGGAAAACCGCAACACGCACCGAGATTTTTTTTTTCTATCTTTAGATCAAATTTATAAAAATAAAGTAGGTATATTTTGAGTGGACAGTGGTCAAGAACCTTGCAAAAATTACCATGACAATGTCGCAAAACCGTCAGCAGAGGTCGTTCGCACCAGGATATTATGAAACCAGAGAAGTAGATCAAAGCTAGGGGTGGCATGGGGAAATACCTTCGTTCACTACGATAGGATATTGTAGGAAGCTACAACATATATATCTACAGAATTCGTCAGCAGTTTGCGTCCAATAATTATTATTTTATTATTGTTGTTGTGTGGTGTATTCCGTTTATGTGTGAGTGGGATTTATGAAAATTTGTAGCGTTTTCTCTCTCTGATAAATAAGAGGGTGAGGATTGTTAACGTGCGTGGGTTGTGAGGGGAAACTGTACAGAGAAGTGTGCGTTATTGGAAAACTTGTATTTGTCTCTTTCATTCCGCGTATTTATCAGTGGGAAGAAATGTGACGCAATGTCTGTTTCCGTAAGCATTTTGATATAAAAATATTAGCTTGAAGTACAGTTACATAATAATGTACGAATACGGGCTGTGGGAGTGAAATGATATGTATTGAATGAGGGTAGATGGAAATTTTCAAACCTCTTCTCCAGTGCTGTACTCCAAGTAGAATGCACGATTCAGAAACGAATGATGCTATTCGATAATGTAAGGGGTAGCGATACAACACTCAACTCAAAACGAACTGAAAAGGTTTCAATTTAACCTACTTAACCATAACTAATAACCTTGATTAATAAATCTAAAACTTGCAACATTATTTTTAGAGATAAAAATACTGCGTAGGTCACAACTCTCACAATTAAGAACGTGACCTTGCAAGAAAAAAAAACAATGAAAAATACCTCGGCTTACACATGGACACCCATTTAACATGGAAATCCCACATCGATGATATCAAAACGAAACTGATCACACTTCGCGGTTCCCTTTGCAACATTGTGCGATACATCCCACGTAAGGTACGTCTCACAATTTATAATTCACTTGTGAAGCCGCATCTGCTATACCTTGTCAAAGTGTGGGAAAGTGCGGTCAAAACAAGAATAACTGCACTGCAAATACTACAAAATAAAATGATCAAAATTATATTTAACTACCACTAACTAAAAAAAAAAAAAAAACTATAAGGAATCAAAATTAAACTATACGCCTATAATAGTTGCATTTTTATACGAAAAACTATTAATAAGAACGTCCACATAAACTTGCTGTTTGCTAAACGGAAACAAAGTGTTTCTTACCCCTGCACTCACCGCGTTAGCTTCATTGTCCTAGGTGAAGATCCGAAGCCCCGAACTAACAACGGCAAGAGGATGATAACTTTTGAAGGATTTTGGTTTATAACAAAACTACCCTCGGAAATTAAAAATACAAATTCGTTAAAAAATAAATGTTTAGATGGATATGTTAATTATATTATGTTATTCTACATGTTTAAATGTTTATTTCTATAGTAATTTTTGCGACGACGAACTGTAACGAATAAATTTATTATCAGCCAAAGATACGTAGTATGTACGGATTGATCGATGTTATTAGCAGTGTTCTCATGGAAGTGATGTAACATCTTATATGAGAATGGATTTTTATAAACCTAACACAGCTAAAACTAAATGATATCTACCTACATATTAAAATGAAAGTCATATCACTTACATGAGTATTTACTATTAATACTATTATTAATTAAATTTAATAAAGCTTAGAAATTCTATAATACTATGGAACGGTTAATGATTAAAACAAAATGACAATCTAATATTAAACTTCACAAGCACCTGTGGACGACACTGTTATTGTCCCGCGTACATAGGTGACACCATCGCGGCATTCACAACTATCCTGAAACAATAATTATTAGAACGTGAAGATAACCTTGTAGATAGTTTTTTTATGACATGGTAGACAATTCAAGCCGTGGTAGCCCATTTGGGAGACCGCTAGACTTGAAAGCGTGAGATCGCGGATTCAAACCCCAGGCCCGTACCAATTAGCTCTTTGTATTTTATGTACGGATGTACGGATTTTCATACCACTGGCTTTTCGGTAAAGGAAAATATCGCGAGGAAACCTGCATACGTACGGAGAAGGAATTCAATGGCGTATGTGAATCCACCAACCCGCACTGGACCAGCGTGGTGGATATGGCCCAATCACCCTTTCGGGGGTAGGCTAAAGGTCCAGCAGTGGACTGGCTGATTATGATGAGACAATTCAAGAAGTCGTCAAAGTGCAGAAAATTTACTTGTAATATTTGAGGTTTTATGCTGTGATGTGTGCCTATATCTACTACTAAGGGAATCCTCACGCCTAGTTTTCACACAATTTTAATGTACCAAAACTTAAATATATGATTTCTTTGGCATTATATTAGTTACATATAATCAAGAATCTCGTCAACAGATTATAATAGTTTTTTTTTTTGCGGTATTTTTCTAGAATTTTGTATGCGTTTTTTTAATGACCATGATGTTTTTGTTTTACTTACCTATGTTAAACTAGTAGAAAGACAAAAAGCTTTTGACTTCCCATGTTCGTAAAAATCTTGTTTATGCCCGGTAAGCGGACTAAAACTGTTTAATTTTATTTTCTAGTGCATAAAATTCTGCTTTTGGCACTAGATTCTGCTTCTAAAATAGAAATGTTTCCTCTTTTAAATAGTTCAAAGTATACACATAACACGAGAATATATTACACGACGAGTATATTCCCTACATGAGAGTATATTACATATATACATTGATCCTGTAATATGATTTGTAATATACTTACTCTCATGTAGGGAGTCTGGGTCTTCCTTTATTAATACCTATAGATCTATGCTATAGATTAGGATTACAAAAGACCCAAACAATTAATAAAAAAGAACATTATTCAAATTTAATTTTAAATACAGAGATATTGCTTAAGGTTTATCACTGTTTCATTTTATTGCAATTATAGTGAAAAGCCGAGTTGAATAACTCGTGCATAAAATACATTTTATTCTAGATTTAAATATCCGCCTTCGCTTTCGGCTCTTGCTCAGAAACGTCTAGGCATATGTTTTATGCACACGTTGTACAATCTACTATTTCAAGTTTTCATACACCAAACTTATGTGAAAATAAGGCACAGTTCTACTGTCGTTTTATTGTAGCTTTGTCTAGATAGTAATACTTAAAAAATATCAAGAGTAAAAACTTACAAAAATATCTTCAACAGAATCACAGGACTGATTCTGCTCATAAAAGTGCACTTTTTCAATATTATGCTTTATCATCTCGTCGGGTGTTCGTTTGACGTCATCACACGTCATCACATTCGATATCAGGCCTGTTTTATTCTTCTTAACCTTTAGATGGTCCGTATTCACGTTATCCATCACCACTGGACTACCGAAGATGGCTTCATCTAGATAAGCGCAGTATCTATCGCCATCAACAGGCTTAGGGGTTCGGTTATTGTTAACATTTTCCGAGGGCTTCTCATTTGCCATATAATCCTGGTACAGATCATTTTCTTCTGTTTTACTGACTTGTGATTTTCTTCGGGATTTTCGGATTTTGTAGTAGAGGTTGGTAACGAATTTGAATTTTAGGATGTAGGCGAGAACTTCGGAGACGCTCGCTGAGCCGCTTTTGTTGCTTTTATTGTGAAGAAGGCAGAAATGCCGTGGTGGTGAAGTGCCGTAACCATCACCTGCAACAACAGAAGGAGATTTATAAATAGGGAAGTCTTGAAGGTAAAAACAAAAAAACGTTTTTGCAATAATAGAAAGAAAAAAAAGTATTTACTTACAGAGAAAGTAAGTAAAGTATATGAAAGTTTCTGATCAACGGACTTATACTCGATAAAAAATAATTAAAATATTGGATTATAATTATTATTATAAAGCAATGACTGTTTTAAATTACATCAATTTTATGAACACGCTTCCAAACTTACAAAGGTAATTTAAATACTATAGGTACGTACATTGATCTATACTACGTAAGATCGTAAGATCTTTGACGAATATACATAATCAAAGCGTAAGATACGCTTCTATGAAAGTAAGTTTGAATACGTTTTTCGACTAAAAAGAGGCGAATGCATAGAGATTGCATAGATATGTTAATTTACAAACAAAAAAATATTGACATTTCCAAGCGGTGTCCTGTGATTGGCTCTTAGTGCAAGCCATAACCTTGCAATAAATATATTCTGATTCTGATCTGGGTTTTTTTTTCGCAGTTTGATTGCTAAGCAATGTTTTAACGAAGGGTGAAAGTTACCGCAAAATATTTATGCCTATGCAATGTTTCAGAAAAGTTCAAGCATTGGCGGCAACTCAGCATTAATGGACTCACGTATTCCTCGGCTGTGCCCTTGGCCTACATTTTCACGTTCGTCCATAAATGCTTCTATTGCAGGCCGCTTCAGCAATGTAGGTAATATAAAAAGTCTACTATACGTAATATCTAGTTCTTAAGATGGCAAAGCAGCGCATTATTTTCAAGTAGGTAGCGAAAAACAGACATTATCTGTTTGATGAAGTGATTATCTGCATAGATCTTACCTAACATTATCGATGCCTACACCCGCCCCTATCGCTTCAAGTTTCTGCTACCCTGATAGAACGCTAAATTCAGGAAACATTTTTGCTATTCGAAATCGGCGGGGGCTGTGAGAAATGCGCTGGTTGCTATCATATTTGGTAAAGGCTTTACGAACTACCCTAATAAAATGTAAAAAGTTGAAAATGACTAGCCCTTGTGATTTCGGTACAGAACTAATTGTATATGCAATAGTTTTTGGTTTTGGTAGTGGTTGTATAAGTTGGTACCTACCTTTATCAGATTCATATTTTACAATTTACATACATCGTTGCCCCCAAAATCTCGAAAAGTAGGTACAACTTTTTTTGGTTAAAACCTGAAAAGTATTGGTGGGTCAATCTTGTGTCAAAATTAGGACTGAGTTGGAGCCATAAGTGGATGTTACCTCATAATCATCATCATCATCAGCCAGAAGACGTCCACTGCTGAACATAGGCCTCCCCTTTTAACCTCCATACTGAACGACAGCCTGCCTTTTGCATCCACTGGATGCCCGCGACTCTCACAATGTCGTCGGTCCATCTAGTGGGAGGCCTCTCTACGCTACGGTTCGTGGTCTCCACTCCAGAACCTTTCTTCCCCATCGGTTATCGGTTCTTCGAGCGATGTGGCCTGGCCAATGCCACTTCAACTTGCAAATAAACCTCATCATAATCAGCCTAAATTACAGTTGATTAACGTGATTAGGTTGTGGATGAAACTCCTGATATTTCGGCGCAATTACTACGTGCACCATGTTAGGAGCAGACCGATGAATGCGCGTCGTTGTCAGAAAAGTAAAATCTGGACAAAGGTCTAAGAGTCCGGACATGTCCGGACAAAACCAGACGGGACCCTACTCCCTAGGCACGCCACGCACGCAGCCTTTCGGTTGAAAATGTGCAACGGGTTGCACTATTCACTCTATGAAAATATTATCCGCTTTCTCACCTTGTTTGTAGACGCATGAGCAAGGCGTCAGGAGCGGCGAGTTCTCCATCTGGCTCTGCGGCGCGCTGCGCGTGCGGCAGAAGTTGTTTGAGTTCCATGTCGAGTCGGTGTACGGAATGGAATCAGACATCTGGTCGGAATGCTGCAGCAATTTGGATGACTCGCGGAGGGAGAAGAATGTTAGCGTTACTATGGCCTGTGAAAGAAGATATAGAAGATGGTATTTAGGTGATAAGAGCTACTTAGGTATATACCTACATTGGATCTAGTGTGTAAAGACCTCCTTAGGGTACATTGGAATTGTTTGTGAAGACCTACAAGGAACTGGTTCACCGTATTTTTTGAGAGTGAGATAAGAAGTTTCTGCTTATGCGTTTTTTCTTCTTTTTTTGCGTTCTTTATCTAAGGTACTTATTTTAAAAAAAATTGAGTCAAAATTATGTAAAAACTAAGCTTTATGATTAAGTAAATGACATTTCATCAGTTCATTTGGATATACCTTAACAAGTTATCACACTAAAATTAATTATAGATTTCTAAATTATAATTTTTTGTATACAGTTTTATGTTTGAAACTGTTCCGTAAAAATGACATTTTGTTTGATTCATATAGAATAAAAATCAAAATTTTTATGAACAGTTGAAATGTTATTTTTATAATTCGTACAGCACAGATTTCACTTATTTTTACGTAGGTAATTCAATGATTAATCTTAATCGCCATGGTAGCTTATATAACCGTAGTAGCCTATATAGCCGTGGTAGCCTATTTGGGAGTCCGTTAGTCTTGAAAGCGTGAGGTCGCGGATTCAAATCTCGGGCCAGTACCAATGAGCTCTTTGGAGTTCATGTACCTACCTACGGATTTTCATACTCACTCGCTTTTCGGTGATGGGAAACATGGTGAGGAAACCTGCATACGTACGGAGTAGAATCCACTAACCCGCAACTGGGCCAGCGTGGTCGACCAATCTCCCTTTCGGGGCTATAGGCCTAAGTCCAGCAGTGGACTATTAACAGGCAAAATATGCTTAATCATTAATCTAAAAAAAAAATGGTTGTCTGTAAAGTCGGTTTACGGACGATAGTAAAGTTTAACGTGACAACGAGCGTAACGGGACAATGAGTCATCCTTTTTCGTGCGTGCAGCCGGCGTTCATCGATTTATTAGACATGGTCACGTCATAAAAAAACGCAAATGAGATAATGAACGCACGCAGTGGTTCCTGCGTGTTAAGCCATGCAGTGTTGTAACTCACCATGATGAAGCAAGCGGCGGCGCAGAGCGTGGCGCACAGCGGGAACCCGTAGCGCTGCGCCAGCGCGCCGCCTAGCGCCGGGCCCAACACCTCTCCCAGAGAGTAGCAGCACGACCACACGCCTGCTACTGCGCTGTACGTCGCCAGAGCTTCCGGACACCCACCTTCATAACTGGAATTGTACGGGGTGTAAGGAAAACGCTCCCGAAGCCAAAATGCTATTATTAAATACCTATAATATACTAACTTAACACAATCGGATACCGATCGCACTATCCGCCACCGCCTGAAAGCTGATCCACATTTCATAGATCAGGGGAAATCGCACACTGTGCGATTCACGCGGTCGTTCTTCCTTCACACTTGCAAAATGTGGAATTAGCTACCTTCCGCGGTGTTTCCGAGAAGGTAGGTAAAACATTGGGTTCTTCAAAAGGCAAGTTAATAGGTTCCTACTGGGTCGGCAACGGAGTTGTGATGCTTCTGGTGTTACAAGTATCCATAGGTGACGGTGACTGCTTACCACCAGACAGCCCGTCTGCTTATTTGCAAACAATGGCATCAAAAAAACATTTGCCTTATCTTGTTGCTTTATTGGTTTAGAATATTGCCAACCAGCAATGTAAAGTGTACAAGCGTGCGCGCGGCGCCGGTCGTTATAGTTGATCTCTAGCGTCAGCTGATATTATTTGCATTAGGTACATTGAGAACGTGATATTGATATATTTTTTTACATTATGGTGATATCGTATCCGCAATCACGAGCACTAGGTATCACCAGTCTTCGTTTTCGGGATTTTCCCAACCCGGTAAACTTACTTTACTTCATTATTTTTTATTACTTCTGACTTTACATATTACATGTTTTAAACGTTTATCGGGACTTGTCACGTATTATTTAATTTAGGTAAAAAAAATATATGCACCTTTTGCTCGACGTTAGTTTTTACATATTACGCCTATTATTACTGGTAATTAGTTAGCATAGAATGGCCTCGGTAGCCCTGTATACAAACTTAAATTCAAAACTTAAAACGGGATTCAACCTCTTTTTTCAACCCTTAGTGGTGGAATCCAAGGTGAAATAGTTTAGAATTAAGATCCTCCTCGATCCTTTTCTAAGATCAGTTAAAAACGCTTAGTGTGTTTTCAAAATAAGCAAGACTTACATGGAGCTCGTCAAAACTCCTTGGAAAGTAGGCAGCAATGTTAGCGCTACCGACACCCCCAAAATGCACAACGCAACGAGATCCAGCCAAAGATCTCTGAAACACAAAACATAGATATTTGTATTATCAACCAGTTTGTAAACTAGAGGAGAGGTATATACCTATACTCTCAATCCTTAGGTACCTACCTAAGGATTGAGAAAAACACCAGCAGACACTACTACTACTACAGGTACCTACTTGGTTTTGAATTACTGTTGAAGTTCTAATAGTAGATTGTAACATAAGGGAGCAAAATAATATTTTTACGGCGAGGGCGATTTTTTGAATCCAGTACGCTTAGTCCCAGATTTGATAGTTTTCGAAAACTTTTTTCGTTTACGTATTGTTCCATACATTTTAGTAAAGCGCCTCTATCGGAAACGTGGAGGAACTAAAATCGGTATAGAATATAGATTGCTTCACTCTAATACGATTTTTTTTCTAATACTATCAAAACTTATACTAAAATAAAAGGCGCCTCATATTTTATGTAATATTATTATTTAATAAAACATAGAGTAACAACTAAATTGATATTAAATTGTATCTAATAATAAAAACAACTAAAAACTTATATTTACATTTGAGACGTTTTCGCAATTATGAAAATTTATTGTTTCACAATGTTGTTGTTGTTGTTTGATAGTATTAGAAAACCATGAATTTCTAACAATCCGTGAAAATTGACGAAACCGCTTTTTTAATTTGACTTATTTTTTTTATTCAGCTGGCGTCGCGACTATGGGCCGTCGTACCAGCCAGTCTTTATTCAAACAATATTTACGTTCGATTTCTTTGGCGTTGAACACTAAGATGTTCCAAATTAAAAAAAAGCGCGGCAAAGATAATTGCGGCGCACTTATAAAGAGGATTAAAAACTCATTACTGCCAGCTAAAAGTTTCTTATAGAAAACACCACCTTTGGGTGCACTTAAAGGCGAAGCAAGTCGTCCTTTTCGAATAAATAGGATGAAAATAAACATACAATTGATTTGTGGAAATTGTACCTGTATACACTGTGCAATTTACACGATCTTTATACACAAGAAGATCTTTAGTAAATGTGGTATGAGCAGCTTTGCGCGGCACTTCCGAGAAGCTCCAACATCGCTCTTCAAAAGGCTAGTTAATAGAGTCTTAAAAGGTCGGCAACGTATTTGTGATATGATCAAATTCACATGCCGAGTAACGGCAAAATTGAAAAACTAACTATAAAATAATTTTGATCAGTGTAAAACCCTATGTGTTACAGGTATTCATAGTTACGGTGACTGCTTACCATCAGACAACCCGTTTGCTTGTTTACCAATGGCATAAAAAACTGACGGATAGGCAAACGTGACGCTTACCATTTCGTCACATATAGTTGCATAAAAAGGTAACTCACTTTGTAAGGCCAGGGATGAAAGGGCTAGGTCCTAACAGTAGCAATCCGATCGTCGATAGAAAAAGACCCCACACCATCATGCACCAATGATTGTTAACCCTAAAAAAAACAGAAACTTATTACTTCAAATAAAAACTTTGTGTCATCAAAATAAGTCTAATTAGGGGCTTAACACGACGCACAATTTTCACACAACATTGACCAGCTGAATCTAGGTAAGCTTACTTTTTAACTGAATTCAGAAAAAAAATTGTGAAATTTTGAATTCTGAATCGATTTTTTTATGTAATATGTAAACCAATGACTATCTTCTATAGTTATTTCAGCGAATTAGTTCGCTGAGTTATGTATAAAAATAGATGGAAAATAAAATAGTTTCACCTGTCCGCAACCCATCCCCATATCGGGCTAAATATGCCATAAAGACTGGAGAACAGCAAAAATATCAGTCCTATTTGCTCTGTGGAGAGATTAAACTGCCTCAAATGTGGCTCCAGTGTTGGATCGAGGAACGCCCAGGTGTTGGAGACGACCACAATCACCAGACCCGTGATTATGATGGAGGGTATCTTAAATAGTTTCACTATGGATGCACTTTTAGACCCAGATACGTATTCTGTAACAAAACGTAATCTTAAATTAATTCACTGACAGACAATGCACATCCAAGTCGCTGGGTTTAAAACAGTGAGGTGCAGTGCAGGTAAAAATATCTTGGGTTTAAAAGCATTTGCAATTATGCACAAGGTGTTCCATATACAAGGTTTAGCGGAAAGGGTGTACTAAGCCGAAAGGGATCTGTTATAGTCATCATTAACAACTTTTAAAATGGGACCAACCATGAAATCGCGAAAAAAATCTGCTGCTCCATACATTTCGTCGAGTGTGAATAACTGTTTTCTATGGAACAGCTGATATTTTTTTGCGATTTCAGAGTTGGTTCCATAATAAAAGTTGTTCAAAATTATGGACGTTATGGACCCCTTTCAGCTTAGTACACTCTTTCTGCGTAACCCAGTAGGTATAAGGTAACGTAGGTAAGTGAGCTAAGAAAGGATTTTTGAAAGTTATATGACATGTACCTATTGACGAGGCCGATAGCCGAGCCCTACGCTTAGTGCGTACTGTGTACCTACTCGGTCGCAAGCGCTTAGTTAGTAATACAAGAGTGCAAAGTTGCTATTTAAATCAATAAACGCGTGCTCAATTTTGAAAAAAGAGTCTCGAGTGTAAAATCTTTGCAATCTTTGAGTGCAAAACGTAACTTTTCATCCCACCTCAGCGAGGAAATTACTAAATGCAAAAAAAACATTTGCGCATTATTAACAGTTTCAGTCAATTCTGTTGGCGTCAAATAAACTTCCTCGTCGCTAGAAATACTCATTATAGGTTTTACACTTGTTTTCAAGTTTCTTGTTTTTAACTTAAGGTGGTACGATTCACCTATGGCGGGAAATTTAAATTTTAAACAGTTTTTTGGTCCTAGTAGCCAGGCCAGGTAATTATTTTTAAATAACACAGTGTTTGCGCAAAATGTTGGCTGTTCTTTACATTATAATGTACAATTATTTAACAGTAACGCACCATATTACTTACATTTGTGAATAAATCGTTTGAAACACCAAAAATTTGTTTATTCACAAATGTAAGTAATAATGGGCATTAGAGATAAATAGCTTTACATGATTTTGTAAAGAATAATAATCAATCTGCGCAAACATCATGGTTGTTTACAATAATTACCCGGCCTAGCTACAAGGTGTTTGAAATTTGAATTTCCCGCCATTTGTGCAACGAACCACCCTAAGGTCTTACGTAGTATTTATATTCTCTTTGACTTAAGGTTTTAACCATAACCATCAAGATCTGTGATAACCATGGTTTTAACAATATGACGTGAAAAGAAAATGGTGCGCGCAAAGCAAATAAAAAATGTGCCTAAACCAAGAAGGTTCTGAGTCTGGAGTTCTTAACAAATTAAAAAAGGTTGTATGATAAATTCGGCATCATGGAGGTAGAAGTAAATAGGTTTAATGAATTTTTTGAATTCACAAACATATTTTTTCATAGTGCACACGATGTTCTAAATTCAATTTACTTTATCCTCCAGCGGATGATACGGCTTTTGCACTGTTATCGAAGAGCAAAAATACTCTTTCCGAGATGGGGGGATGAAAATATAATTTTACTATGTTATCGCCGTTCTCGTAATCAATAAATTGAAAATATTTTAATTCATTATCAGCCTATCATGTTCCCACTGCTGGGATACAGGCCTTCTCTCAGAGAGAGAGAGAGAGAGAGAGAGAGAGAGAGAGAGAGCGAGAGAGAGAGAGAATAGGCATTAATCCATCATGCTGGCCCACTGCATGTTGTTGGATGTCATGTCTTTGATCTTTTGAGGTTCTTGGACATACCGGTTTCTTCACGATGTTTTCCTTTACCATTTTTGAGAGATGACATCGAAACTGTACATAATTTATTTAGGTAGGTATACTAAATAAGTCATTGGCAGGGCCGAGGATCGAACCGGGTGCCGTCAGATTGTAAAGCGCACATGCTACCGCTCGGCGACCATACCATCGCTTTATAAATAAATAAAATGTATATTTATGTACCTACTTTTTCAGTCATTACTTGGGTTGGAAGATCATAACATTTTTATTTACTAAGGCATAGCTATTTGTTCCTACTATGGCTATGATGAATTTTTTTCGTCGATACTTCTCCTCCGGTTCAGGTCGGAGTCGTTATAGGTACTTACAACAAATATATTTGCATCATATTATGATTGATACAAGTTTTATTCGACATTTGATTATATTTATTCGATGACGGCGGTAACTTTGTAAGGTTTAATAACTTATTAGTTAGACCAGACTCAGACGATTGATATGATCGATATGTATTTAGAAAACCGGTCCATTTGACCTTTAGTTGAGATAAATGCAGCTCGAATTTTTACATACATTTGGAACATCAAAAGTTTGACAAGCATACCTTTGTTTTATTTTGTTTACCTAGACGTTTTATGTAACAACTAAATAAACCGCATTTTTTAATATCATTAAAAGGTAGGTCATGTAGTAGTGATTATTAAATACTAAGCTGACGTTGAGAGAGAGAGAGAGAGAGAGAGAGGCCTATACCCAGCAGTGGGATAAGGAAGGCTGTGGGTGATGATGATGATGATGAAGCTGACGTTGTCCTATCGAAATTTCAATTAGTTTGTTTGAGTTATGGTCTTTAGATCACTTAAAAAAGACGTTTAAGCCTACTTTTTGGGAATTCTCAAAAAGTAGACTTCTACTACCTACAACACATTCATGCTTTAGGCTCTATGGATACAAATAATATGAACGAAAGAAAGGTAAACCATGTAATCCTACGAATATGAAGTGCTTTAAATTTTTAAAAATCGATCACCTCTGAGGTCATGCCAGGGCCAGTCAGGCTAGCCAGGGTGTGGCAAGCTCCCCACCCAGCCCCAAAGCGCCTACGCTCAAATTCAAATACGATAAACAAGTATTCCCATAGGCCTAATACGCATGAATTTCTAATGATTTATTTTGTATCAACTATAATTTGCTAATTACTAATGTTTTTTAAACTCACCTCCACAATCAGTAAGCAAAAAGAAGTTTATGGGGACAGTGAACACCATCACGACTCCAAGGCTGTAAAATGGTAGACCGAATCCCCCAATCTACCTAGAACATAATATTTAGCAAGTAATGTTAAAAGGTTTCAAACGTTACACTATATTGTAACTAAACTCGGTCCAAGCATTTATTTGCTCTGACAGCTACAATAACATTGTAAAAATCTGTATAAAATATTTTCTTTTAATATTTCATGGAATTATATATCGGGTATATTCTGCTCGTTTAAAACCCTAGCGTAAGTAATCAGAATTCATGGTTCATTCAATCAACTTTTTATAATATTAATTAATAACTTTTGTAAATTTATTGACATAACTTTTTTTTATTATTTTAGTCTGTGTTTAGGCATTTAGTTAGTAACATTTAATGGGAGAGGCCATTGGCTCCCGAAACACAGTATTTATTACTAGTTCTGAGTCAATGGGTTCATATGATTCGAATGTTGCAAGCACTAAATCAAGTTGCAAAGAAAATAGACCTGTTTGTGTGTTCTATTGTAGAATTTGAAAAGGCGGTATTGTATCTGTTATATTGTATTATGTTATGAATTAATTAATAATTGAATAATTGATTCATTGACTACTTTAATATAATGACATATATAATCTAATTTAATCTAATCTAATGCATGTATTATTATTTAACTACTTGACTTATTTTATAATTGTATTTAATTTCTTAAAATGTTAACTTATAAACTACACTATTGTATTAGGTTTATCCTGTAAAAATAGTTGTAATGTATGAAAATAAAATAAATAAATAAATATATTATTTTGTAAATTTTTATAATGCCCAATAAATTAATTTGTAAGTATTTGTATTTATTATTGCAGCTGTCAGAGCAAATAAATGCTTGGACCGAATCAAGTAGAGCATTCAGGGTTCCACGGAACGGTGGTACTAAACTGAAATACTATTGTACCCATCAGTATGAACATATTTAGTATGAGACTAAAAGCCGTTGCAGAAGCGTAGTAAAAGTAGCAAGTATAAGTTGCAATTGCTTCGCATCATCTGCAACGTTTAGCTTAGTGCAAGTGGCAGTTAAAGCACTAGTAGTACTTCCACTGCCACTACGACTAGACGATGCGCAGTAGGCACTTGCTACTTGTACTACGTATGGTCTGCAACGGCCTTTATCCAGAAATCGCGTAAAAAAATAACAATTGTTCCATAGAAAAATTACAAAGTATGGAACAGCTATTTTTCGTTTTCAGGATTGGTCTTATAGTAAAAGTTGTTTATAATGATGAAGATAATGACCTCCTTTCGGTATAGTATCACGGTTCTTTGTAACCAATAGGTAATGGTAGGTTCTTTTCTTACCGAGTAAAGCAGCCCCCCAATGGCTGGTCCAATAGACATTCCTAGGCCGACGAATGTCTCCAGGATACCCAGAACAGATCCAATATTGTCTGGGAACGCGTTAACTACGAACACGTAGCTGGCGGTAGAAAATGCACTGGCCCCAAGAGCTTCGAGCCCTCGCACCACGAAGCACAATATGGTGAACGTCGAGGTGTCTTCGATTAGAGCAAGTGTGCTGTAAAATTGAAGATTTTGTCAATATTCATATTCAAAACGTCTTATTCCATACAGGATGTCTTGTACCCATGTGACCCCCATGGGCGTATATTTGGTGTTTAGGGGGTCCGGACCTCTCATCATAAGATGAAAAAAAAAGCAAATGGCACGGATAATCTGTGCGACAAAATATATATTATAGATATATATGTGGTTCCTCGCTGTAACGAAAGCTATGCGATAGAAGCTCTTAGAGCTCTGCTTTTTGCCCTTCCAATTTTGTACCTTCCCCCTCATGTGAAAGCGATAGAAGTACCTAACGGTAACATTTAATCTTCAAAAAAAGTTAATAATGTGCGTAAGAGATAATATCTCTAGCGGTGAACGCGGATAGCTAATGTTCCGAACGCTTCATAGATTTTCTTCATAAACACAACGCATTGAGGTTGAATATCATGAAAACCACGGACACGAATTTCGTGTGGTTATTCTGTCTGTCTTCTTCTATAGAAAACTTATATTATTATTATTTCTTATATCCTCGACCACACCATCGTTTACCAACAGGCGAGTTGGTGGCCAAATGTAGATCTATTCTGTGTATTTAAAAAAAGTATCCATTCAAATGAAAAAATTATAAAATTCCAACTAAGTCGATTTAGTTCTGAGGTTATAAATAAATAAAAATGAACAGCCGAATTGACAACCCCTTCTTTTTTGAAGTCGATTAAAACTTGCAACACACTGTACTGCTGGCATACTGCACTAGTAGATATGTACAGTTAATTCTACTGCAAGTACTGTAGTAAAAGTCGATCGTAGAAATATGAAATGCTCACCCAAACAGCACATTGCAAGCCCCACCAACAAACATCCCGGCTGTAAACATGAACTTCGCGCCAATCCTCGGCAACTGCAACATTTCACAAGTCGTAATTTACATAGTTGACACACAGAGTCACAGAAATTATGATTTTGCTAGCTGTTGCCCGCGAGTTCATATGCTTTCATATAAACTTTAAACCCTCTTTAATTCGGATGTTTCACAAAACCGTATCGTAGCGGCCCTCTACACCTCATTAGGAATCTACCTGTCCAGCTTGGTAGATCATCTACTTTTCGAGATGTCGTAAAGAGTCAGTGAATGAGTGGGTGAGTGGGTGGGTATTTCGATTGTATATATTGTATAATGAATATATAATATGTAATGTACCTAATACGTGTGTGTGTGTGTATATATAATTATGTATTGTAATGTGTGTGTGTATGTATAATATACATAAAATATATATATAAATATAATATTTAAAACCCATATAACACACACATACATATTATGTATATGTGTGTTATATGGGTTTTATTGTAGACAGATATATTGAAATTATGATTCTAAAAACTGTATTTATTTTTATTATAAAGGCGAGATAAATATATATTTTGCTAAAATATAGTTTATTACTGCAGCGGTAGGTAATAAGCATTTATGGACAAAAGAGAAAATGTGGGGCGAGGTGTAGCCGAGAGAAATATTGGTTTTGAAGAAAAAATTATAATAAAGAAAAAGTTAATAAATTACCTAGTCATCACATGCCTATTATACCTATATTAACCTACGCAACCTGGCTTAATAGCAATTAAAAGTTATCAAATGCATTGACATAATATTATTATTGATTAAAAAACGAACAGCAAGGACATTGATAAATTATAGGTATGTAGGTACCTAATACCTACTCATGACAATATTACAACCAAAGATTACATACTATACGTAGGTATTAGAATTTAGATCGTTGATTACAACAGCTGTTCTATACATTTCGTTCAGTGTGAAAGACATTTTTACGCGACTTTATGGTTGACCTTCTTAGGCTTCTATATAGGCTGCATTATAATATATGGTTATAATGTTAGAACGATTACATTCTCGTAGTAATTGATAATTTAACGAATAGACTTAACGAATAAGATAGTGAGAGTGGAATGATGAGTAAATATTGTGTGATATATACAAAGAAATTGATATGACGCAGATTTATGTAAAACTCCTGGGAGGAGTCTGAACTGCTATGGGCAAGCATCTATAAGTTACAGGTTTTTATGGCCGGTAATTGCAGCCTAAACGTTAAGTTCTTAAAAATACTCACATATTTCCCAAAAAGCGGCGAAGTCAAGAACATGACGACGGCATAGAAGCTAAACACCATGCCGGAGACTGTATCAGACAGGCCCTTGGCAGAGGCTTCTCTTGGAAAGAACGGTGCCATGATGCTCATCGAGCAGAAGCTGATAAAGTCCACCAGCGCAAGCGAGGCCAGCGTCAACCGCTGCCGGCTGCTGAGCAGGCGAAAGGCACCAGGCCTGATCCGGGTTTGAGTTCTCACCAGGCTAGACACAGACACTATAAACTTAGATATATAACGTCTTACAAACACATACATATTTTCCAGTAACTAATAATTATACAAGAGGTATTGTGCCAATTCCTTTTCTCCTTTAAAGTAAGATAGATAGGTACTTAGTGTTATGAAAATGCTTAGGAGCTTATTATAGTCTAGTTATTGGTAAAGCGTCTGTTATACACACAAACTACTAAGAATATACTGATGCATTTTACTGCTGAGCAAAATCCCAATTTTGAAACGAAAATAAGTACGCGGAAATGACATTTAAGTTTACAAAGCTGAGCCTCTCGAAAAAATACTCGTATATGTAAATTGGGAGGTTTATTTCTACTACTTTATTTCCTACTACCTAACCATGTTTAGAGTTCCGTACCAAAATGAACCAAGAATAGTCTGCCAATTTCCCAGGAGCACAGATCTCTATAAGGTTCATTAAAAAATATATTTTTCATCCCCCAATCTCGGAAAGAGTATTTTTGCTCTTCGATATCTGAGTGCAAAAGTCGTTTTTAACCGCTAGAGGATGAAGTAAATTGAATTTAGAATATCGTGTGCACTAAGTTTGTGAATTCAAAACATCATTAAACCTATTTACTTCTACCTCCATGGTGCCGAATTTATCATACAACATGTTTTAATTTGTTAAAAACTCAGACTCAGAACCTTATTGGTGTACTTTTTTTTAATTTGCTTTGCGCGCGCCATTTTCTTTTCACGTCATATTGTTAAAACCTTAGGTTAAAAACAAGTGAAAAACCTAAAATGAGTGATTCTAATTAAACGACGAGGAAGTTTATTTGACGCCAACAGAATTGACTGAAACTGTTTTTTTTTTTGCATTTAGTCATTTCCTCGCTGAGGTGGAATGAAAAGTTACCTATGCACTCTAGTGCAAATATTTTTCACCTCGAGCTCTTTTGATTCTCTGGCTAACGCTCCAGGATTCAAATTTTTGAATCCTTCGCTTGCTCGGTCATCAAAATTGAGCACGCGGTTAAAAAGCAACTATGCACTCTTGTATAACAAATGACTATTATTGTTTCAAAATACCGTGACAAAAAATATTTTTCTAAATATAGGTATGTCTGAAATGCGGGAAAATCTCAATGTGGTCAATAGGTGTCAAAAAATTTTGTTGTTTTTTTTAAGTACCTAGTATCCAAAAACTTAAAAATACCGCTAGACTTGATACTTTCAATACCTATTTTTTTTAATAAGGGATTATAAAAAAATAATAAAAAGTCTATCAAGTACGGAATCCTCAACTAACAAGTTTATCGAGATCATTGCATAAACCATTTGAAAAAAAATATCGTGTGTTAATGAGTAGGTTTGATTTAATGCCTAGATTTCTATCAAAATATTTGCATAACCAGATTATAAAATAATGCAGATGCAAACCAAAGATCTATTACTATACTAGGTACTACTTTATCTATGAGGTAAAGATTATGATTAGTTTTGACATGAGCTAAGATTAAGAAAATTTTGATTGTGGGTGTTTAATATCTGGGGCTCGATTTTTGAATCGCTCGTATGATATTTTGCACGAAAATATTCTGCGAAATGATTGAATTTCGAACGAAATCCCAAACAAAAATAGCATTTTTGAAATAACCATATCACTTACTAACGCAACGAGTGGTTTAAACCATTAGTTTTAGCTGCAATAGAAAAAAAACATTACGCATGATATTTTCATGCGAAATCAAAAATCAAGCCCTAAATCTAAGAAGTACCTACCTAAATCCTTATTTTTGATGCCAAAAACTGAATAGGTCCTTATAAAATAATCATTAGGTACGGTAAGATTGTGCATGTACGTTATGTAGGTATTTTATAACCAATGTTGATGTTAGCTACCTAGGCACTGCAATATAATGTAAAGACTCCGTTATCTTTGCTATCAGTTAACACGTGAAATTGTCTTTGATACCAGCTACTAGAAAGGGAGTCCTTCTTTCAGGTGCCACTGTTTTGTCATGGAGTTACATACGTACCTACTAATTCTGTGCTATTATGGAATGTTGTTACACTCTTAAAAAATTGGCTAATTCCGGTAATAGAATTTAGCCCGCAGATAGAAAAAAAATACAATTGATTGTACGATACAAAGACGTTAGAATGGAACTAACATAAGGTAATTATTATCATTATATAGGTGCAACTGGTTCATCGCATACGCACTTAAATGGAAGTTCTTAATCAGTCGTTCATAAAATGAGGGTCATACATAAATTTGCAGATTCAAGTATTGGTTAGACTCACCGTTCTCTAAGTATTCTAATCTCCGAGCTTCCATCGTCATTGGGCCCCCCGGACCAAGATCTCGTCCTGCGAAGTCTCCTCGAATCGGGCGGAGTGTGTATTCCGCCCCACGTGGCCGCAAGGTCACCGTCCGCTGTGGACGTCTTCATCAGCTTACTGTCGAACACTATCGTCTCATCAGACTGACTCCCAGCAGGCACTTCATCACCGTAACGAACACTAGTCCTGCCAAGTAGCCGCGAATTCTCATCCATGTCATCACTATCCATGGCTTCAACTTTAACACTGTATTCTAACTTTTCACTGGATATAAATGGTTTGATGCACTAACTCAGTTCCCGCGACGGCAGTTGACTGCAGAATTTGCTAGATTAAATTCCCGATGATAAACAAATTGAGTTATCGGCGAGTCAACAAACCCCACAGCGCCCGACTGCCACAATTAAACCCGGCTAGCGTATCAATTATCGATATCTTATCGGGCGTAGGTAAATAAAAATTTCCTGTCCACTTGTCGGTATAAAACGAGGGTATTTTGGTAAAGTGCGCGTACCCACATTATGGAAGTTTCCTGAGATTTGACATGATACGAACTTCGTAAGGAATAATTTCATAGACAAAATAAGGTTACTAAACTCGGCCCAAGCATTTATTTGCTCTGACAGCTGTAATAACATTGTAAAAAAAAGTTGAATGAAAAGCACGAATTCTGATCAATTTCACTCGGTTTTTCAACGTTAGACTGTACTTAACCTTATACTTAAATAATTCAATAATAATTAAAGAAAATGATTTTCTTAGCTTTTTACAATGTTATTGCAGCTGTCAGAGCAAATAAACGAATAGAAATAGTGTACGTTTAAAACAAATAGACGTCCTTCCATTGTGTATTTATTATCTACTGTAGTATTTAGCTAGGTATTGATAAGTATCCATTGTTATAATTATGAAGTATTGTATAACAAGTAACCAACGGACAAGTACGAGTAGGAATTGCACTGTAAGGTTTCCGTTGGACGGAACCCTCTGAGCGCGAGGCCAAACAAAAACGACAACAAAAAGTTGAAATATTGTAAGACAAACTTAACTTTGTAGTCGACAATAAGGTTCTTCCACACATACCAACTACAAAATGTAAGTTTGTAATTGCAAAACAATATTTTTTATATGATATAACATCAAATTAACAACTTTCGGATTTTTTCCTTTAGCTGTGCTGTGAGACCTTTCCTCTTACCAAATTTCATGATTCTAGCTCTACGGGAAGTACCCTATAGGTTTTGATTCCCTTGTGAAATCGCAAAATAATCTAAGTCGCAAAATATGCGACATAAACGGTCATATTTTTTGATCGCGTTGACTTACAAGTTTGATTTTTTCACAGCTGAAAGAAACCATTGATTTGATTGTATATATTGATACACATTTCAACTTGATAGATTTACACGTTCTTGAGAAAAAGGGTCTTGACAGATGGACACAACAAAATGATCTTATAAGGGTTCCGTTTTTTTCCTTTTGAGGTACGGAACCCTAAAAATAAGGTTGGTTATTGATTTTTTTATCAAGTTAAAGCTTTTTTAGGTTAGGTTGAAGCTTGAAGGTGTTTGTAATAGAAAAAAACATCTCTTTTCATTATGTGTTTATTTCAACAGAGAAGCAGAATGATCTCAATGACTTAGTAAATAGACACATTTGATATTGCAACTTCATTCGCCGCATAAGAGCTAGGTTATTTACCGTTGGGTAAAAAAATAATTTAAATCGTATTTCATTTTCTTAGTACAAACCTACACTCATGATTGATAATTAAAGAATTATTTTTCCTACTAATAGATAAATATGTACTATTCAACAAATTAACAGTTTAAATAGCGTTTTCCTATTTTTACCATTATAACAAAGCTAGATTTCAGCAAC
The DNA here is from genome assembly GCA_932305915.1 of Agriopis marginaria. Lineage (NCBI taxonomy): Eukaryota > Metazoa > Arthropoda > Insecta > Lepidoptera > Geometridae > Agriopis > Agriopis marginaria. Next base: position 12,477,479 of record OW029918.1, read on the forward strand.
CAAGTTTTAAACTTACAAAAAATATTGCTATTATTTAGTTGTTTTTTCAGGCTACGAAATAAAGACAGCAACTCTTTTATTTCGTTCAAAACTCAACGAAACCTTCAAAGCCGATGCCAAATTAATGATAAAGATAGCAGCTCATAACATAGACTATAAATCTGATTAAACAACAGTACAGTATAATTATATTAAATGTTACTATTTCATACGCACTTTAAACCACTTATTCCATGAACTATTTACAACTTACCCATTTAGGCATTTTCTTCAAAGGTTCTATCTAATTCTCAATTATTTCTAGTAAATTTCATTACTTAAGCTTAGAACAAGTTGCTATGTAGAAGGCTATTTAAGCACTTCAGATCATCCTGGGATCTTAGGGGCAATCACAGATCTGACGAATCAGCCGTGTGCTCGGCGAAGTTAATGAAGACGGACTCCGTAAACTCGGGCGCCGTTTCTGAATATTCACCTTTTGAAAGAGAAGATTTTTTTTTCTGCGTAGACCTGGTTAGAACCATAAGAACAAAGCAGGATATAGATTTTCTTAGAACTGTAACTATAGATAGCGTGAAGACTTCACGGTACCTAAGGTTACCGGTTTTCCCTTTCACACCGACTCTTCATTGAAGAGTTCGTAGTCCTATCCGTGCTGAAAAGGCAACATATCAGCAATGCTTCTGGTGTTAAAGTTGTCTATTGAATACGACGTACTGCCATTAGGCATCTCGCCTATTTTCCAAAGTTTATACAAAAAAAATCGTAAGTCCGCACCGAACTTTATGACCGCTCCGAGTATAGCCACAGAACGCGTTGATACATCATCAAGGCAAGCCTGAGTTTAAAAACGCAACGGGGCGACGATCCAAACCACTTATGTATGGACGCGTCTTGATTGACATCTGTTCTGTCCACCCAGCTGAGGCCAAACATCTTAAGGATCGAAGTGGAAAGTGGAGATGCCAATCTCAGCGACAAAATTTCACACATTTTTGACTCGACAAAGCTTGAAAAGTTGATTATGTATGGTATATATTTTACGCAAGAGAATCGGAACGTAACATACAAAACAAAAACGAGCAACTGACATTCACTACTGACAGTGCAGCCATCATCTATGCAAAAACGCAAAAGCTTTCTACCTATCTATAGATAAGAAAATAACTAATAAACTACTCAAGTTAACTAGGTCAGACCATCGTCTAATAGTAGGTACCAGCACAGGCCACTGTGAGCTTTACTATAACTTGTACAAAATCGGAGCTATAGATAGTCCTCTGTGCCGACTGCCGAGTGTCTACAAGAAAACGAGTTGATTTGACTACGGTTGATATTCCGAAAACCCGCACGAAGAACATTGATTCCACTTTTATTGTGCGAACTGCTAGTCTGTGGAATTAGCTGTCTGAATGGTTGTTCCCCTATAGTTACAATCTGAGTGTCTTCAAATCACGAGTGAATTGGTTTCTTCTAGGCAAGCATGCTCCATTGTTAACTGAATCAACGCTTAACATTAAGCGCGTTGGCTGTCAAATAACGCAAGCATACTATTAATTAAAATAAAAACAAATTCATGCTTCTATTGCTGCCAGCTGTTTAGGCTGTGTGTTGACTGCCAGTGAAAGAATTAAAAAAAGAGATTTTTTTATTCACCCTCACATAACGGCATTCCTCAATTACTTGAAACTAGTAAGAAATGTATACTTTTCGAATTTTGCCGAGTCGGTGTGTGAAATTACATTAGGCATTGAGTTAAGGTCTTAAAACAAGTGCTGTGACTATAGTTTCAAGCGGTCAGTAAGTTGAACGCGATCTATAACTAGTCAACATTAGTGATAATCATGTCTTTACTAGTAAACGTCGTAGAATGAGTATCATAACCGTAGCTGTTCCAGTTCCGTCAGCAGAGTTTGTTCGTTGTCGATCTTGGCGAGTTGGTTCAACTCTAGCTGCTTGCCCGCCGCCTTCTGCTGCTTCAGCTTGTCTATGTCGCTCAGTTTCTGTTGGGATAAAAAACACAGACAACTTAAATGGTGAATTTGAAGAAAATATTCCGCATCTTAGGGTGGAAAAATAGGTGATGAATCCCGTTTATTGAACTGTCCTTGAAATCGGTCGGTTTCCGTTTTCCGTGAAGTAGTTCCGTTTCCGCTTATTTTTTTTTGAGACATTATTTTTGTTACCTGTCACTTTCTCTTGACAAGTTGCACCAAGATTTTTAAAGCTATCCTACCTTATTGATATTTTTAATCTTCTTATCCTTCTCTGCGTCCCCGGTGGTGATGAAGGGCGGGCGGGAAGAAGGCGTGGTCGGGGTGGGGGACAGGTCACCCGAAGCCTTCTCGTCGGCCTTGCGAGCCTTGCGAGCTTCGCGCTTCTCCTTCTGCTTGACGGCTTGCTTCGATGGAGCCGCTGTACCAGATATTTCAAATACATTAAAGTTTAGTTTTTATTGATGGAAAAAATATTGGGGTTAGCTGTTGTCAACAATTAGTGCGATTGCGAACGCTGTCAAAGTTCAATCGCATTAGGCTAACACAACCACTGGCATATCCACCTTATTTAGCTATGAATAAGGTAGATTTTTGCGCTGGAGGCTTTATACATCAATCAGCACTCGGCCACGTGGATGAAAATATTGATATTTTTAACCCCCTCTCCCCTTTACAATGTAATTTCTACAGGTGTACTGTTAGACGATGAACACTGTTCGGTATACGAATGAACCCAAATAATATGACCGAACTATTAACCGATCGAATTATTACCCACTCAGGTGTCAGTTATCAGATCAGAGGTCAGTGACATACTCGCGTTGCATCGCTTTGACCATTTTTAGGCGCGGATATCTATATTTTAATATGTCACACAGAGAATAACGATAAAGTTTTTGATTTATCAGTAAATATTTTGCATCATGGTTTTTTTTTTCATACCATATACGCCTAAACTTACAATTTCCTCGAATCTTTTTCCAAAAACCCTGTATATTTTATTTAACAATAAGTTTTGTTTCAAACTTACCACTAGCATTTTCACCAGGCTTATGCGGCTTTTCATGCTCGTGCAAAGTGAATGTGGAAGGCTTATTCCTAGCCCCGGGCGGTCTGTACGCCGCCGCCGCCGGTTTTGGCGTCGTGTCTTCTATCGCCTTAGAAAATAAAGAAAATGCACCGTGAGATTATTATAGCTATTTAATTTTTATATGCTTTCCATGGAAACATTCTTTAATCCGGAACACAGTGATGTTTGCAAATACTTTTCGGCGGGTGAATAACTGTTATCGTAACGTACTTGGAAACTCTGGAAAGACTTCGCAATGTACATAATTAAGATTCCCGAGCGTTGCGATGGTGATTTTAAACTTAGATTAAATTATGGACTTACTAGCTGCACCCCGCGGTTTCACCCGCGTAGTGATGAAAAGTAGAAGTAAAAGTAGCCTATGTCACTCTCTGGCTCTTGAACTATACCCATGCAAAAAATCAGGTCAATCCGTTGTTCCGTTGCAGCGTGAAAGAGGAACAAAAATCCATACATCCATACACACAAACTTTCGCGTTTATAGAATAATCAGATGGACATGAGCTTATTTAATGATCCTTAAATTAAAATCCTTAGCCTATGTTACAAATACTTAAAATAGTTGAGGGGACAACCCGACGCATACTCAACTGTGTACTAATAAGGGATTCGCCTGGTAACATAAATACCTTGTCTGGTAAAAATTTCTGGTATTGTCAAAAATCACACTCTGTGTGAAAAATCACTCTCAATTATTTTTACGATAAAAGTAACGCAATCTGTATTTATGGCATCCTGATTCTATCAACTAGAAAGATCTATAGGAAATTAAATTTCTGTAATAAATATGTTTTTTTGAAACGGCTTAAAATTTTGAAATAACTCAACAATTCAACTTACTACCTCCAATTTACAAAAGTAGTTTTTCGTAAAATTGGCGGAGCAAAATTTAGAGTGGATTTCGTTAAATTACTGACATAAAATAATCAATTTTAATATTATGTTTTACTTGTTTTATATGAGTCTTGACAATTTTTTTTTTGTTTTATACATGAAAATCCAGCTACCTAAAATTGAACGATGCATTTTGTAATATGGCTCTTAATGCGTTAGTTTGTATGTATATTTATTCCTAATCAACTCGGTAACGGCTTGATGGATTTGGATGAAATTTAGATCCGATGTAACTTACACCCTAAATAGGCTTGTGTCTTAAATTTAATTGAATATCATGTAAAAAAGCTATTCATAAATAGCAATAGCATCAATGAAAACAAAATTAAAATTTGTTCTAAAATAAATAAGTTACAAGTATTTTAATTTCATGCTAGACAGAGAGCGCACTATAGCATGTTATGAACAAGCCGTGCACGCGCCATACAAATGCTATACTAACACACGCTTTGCGAGAAAGGGAGAGAACATCAGCTCTCTATCCCCACCAAAAACATTAAACCCTCATATCTCAGAAATTTATCAGCCAATTTAAATATATTTTTTTGTATGTTAATGTATTTAGTTATATCCTTTGCTAAGCCTGTTATTTGTAGTAAATGAAAGAATAGCCGGACATACCCGGGTGTTCTAAAACTGCGACCAGAACCACCGGAGGATGGGCAGCAGCGTCCTATTAGTACACGGTGAACGTACTGCGATCCCCAAGCCGCCTGCCAAGCGTAGGGATTATGGCAACACCCTTCTTAAGGAGGGAGGCTTTTGTCCAGCAGTGGATTTTTAATGGCTGCTGATGTGAAAGAATAGGACACGCCTATTAACATGTCGGCTACCACAGAAAAGAGAAGTAAATAAAACGGATATACGAAGGAAAATCTGTTACCAGGCATTATGAGTGAACCTTGATTCAACATTCTTATTTAGATCAACGCGTCGAACTCCGCATCACAGTTGCTAACTAATTTCGAATGACTGACGTTTCGTTTATATGGGTGCAACTGGCTACAACAAACTTCTTACAAGAATGCCTTGACAGCCTTTCTAATTTAAACAAAAAAATATCTGTGTAGGCTACTTTTCATCCCGAAAATATCAACGGCTCCTAAAGAACAGCGGGTAAAACTGCGGGCACTGCTAGTAAAATTAATAATAAGTATATTAGGGGTAACCTTAGGCGCAGTCTTGGATAGCTCGCTCTTGGGGTAGGTGCCTGGACGCCACGTGATGGCCAGCAGGTATTCCTTCTCTTGGCATGGCCGCTTGTGCATCAGCGCACCGGTGTAGTGCCAAACTTTGTACCTAGAAATAAGAAATGGTCAAGAAAGGATTCCTATGTGCTAGAATGATGCATAGATTTACTGACGGAAAATATTTTTAACAATACATCATGAAGTTACTAATAATTATTACATTATAGCGATGGCGCACTGCGATGTCGTCTGACACTGCTCTGAATACATTCGAAGATTTTTTTGAAGTGAAAACTTCTTTAGACGCGATGAGCTATTTTTGATAGGGCCAAAACTTATAGGTTCGCGTCACCGCCATGCTAATGTGACGTATTAGTTTTCAATTCTGTCAGCAGTCCCCAGGACTGACTATTTCTTTTTAATAAATAGTATTACCCATTTCCGACAGTCAGCCTCGGATAAGTAGTAGCAGTGACGAACACCTCTCCGCGCGGGTCCCACTGTAAGTAAGTGGAGTCGGGCGCCGCGCATGCGCCGATCTTCTTGTAGCCGCGCACATCCCACACTTCGACGTGACCGGAGGCAATGTTACCAAAACCGCCTAGCAGCACATGTGTGATGGAGTTAAGGAAAGTTTCAAGAAAAAAAAAAAAACACATTATTCATTAATAGTTTAAAAAACTAAAAAACACGCTTGTGTGACTCGTTTAAACAAAACAAGGGATCTCCAACATGAGAGGTTATTAAACTTGGTAACGATCTGATAACGAAACTGGGAGTTGGATAGTGGAGTGGAACTCTTAGTATGGGACTCTTTATAACAAACCAAATGACCCCAAACTAGAGGGGTTCACTAATACTTGAAGAATACCATGCACTATTCAGCTCCTGACTCCATCATCAGATCAGTTCGATGGTACCAATGTATTTTATTGTCATCCGAATTATACAAACTTGCAGTTTCAAATCAATATGACAATTTAGACGTAGGTTTAAATCGACTTTAGATTTTTTACATTGTTAGTAACAAATCTGTTTAGCCGTTAGAATATTATCAGCTTTTTTAAAAGGGATTATAAAAAAATATTTTATTTTTAACATGTTTAAAAAAAGATTATCCTAAAATATGCTGTCGAAGATTTCCAGAAGCTACCTCTGGCCTCTGGCCTCTGTAGGATCTCTATGATATTGTAAAGGATATGATTCCCCTCAGGCGGGAAGTAGATAGAGTTCCAAGCACCGGTCCCAAACTCGAAGATTGGGTCGCACTTGGCGTCGAAGAGCGTCGCCTTAGCGGGTGCGTGGCCGTATACCGCCACCCACTCACTCCAGTTGCCCGGGTTCCACGCAATGGCGTGAATAGGGCCTTCTTTACCTGCAGACAAACATTTTTTTTATGAATTAACTTCGCCTGGTGTCAGTGTTTAATAAATGCTTACAAAGTCCCAAATACCTCCAAAGTCTAAATAATGTTAGTTCAAAACTACATTGATTTTTCTTGTAAGATTAAAATAGTGGGAGAGTTGTTAGATTAAAATAATTATAATTTAAACAAAAGCTCTACCTACTTTAAATTAAAATACAAAACTTTACTTAATTTTGACTATATTTACAGATTTTTTAATGTTGAAAAATAACATAGCAAAAAGATAAAAATACGCTATTTATAATTCGGCAGGGTTAAAAGGCGCGCCGCGACAATTTTTATCGTGCCAAAGCGAGACATGCGTATACAAAAACATAGCCTTGTCACGTTCTCGCTCGACAAAAAGGGACGAGATTTTTACCACTGGCCTCTAATACATTGGATAAGTACTTACTAAAAGTGACGTTCCCAGCATTTCCTTTGACATCGCCGTAAGATAACGATTGCTTGCCATAGTATGAGCCACCAGTCTTGTCTACCTATGTGAAAGATTGAAACAATTATGAAAGTTTGTAACATTCAACAAATCAGAGAACCAATTTTATTTATTGCCTCATAGAAAGTACCACGCCAATCCATAATGGTTGCAGTGCTGTCCAGGATTTTCACATTTTTTGTATCAGGTTTTCGACGAATTTTGATAGTTTTGATATGACAGTGAATTAGAGACCAGGATTTTGAACTCCAGTATCTCGCACGTCTTAGAAATGAGCTCTTAAATTCTCTATATAGAAACTAAAGTTATATGATTATTTACGGGATATTTACCGTGGTAAGGTTGTGGAATGAGCTCCCGATATTTCGGCGCAGTCATATGCACCATGTAACTGCACCGAAAAAAATAAAAGTTCGCGTTCAAAATACTTCGCAGTGATACAGTGAGTGTGTTTTGTCGGGACTTAGGTTCGAGTTCCAGTGATAACCGTAGCAAAAGACTAAAAAAGAGGGTAGAGCGTTATGTCGGCAGATAACTTTTTTTTAACTGTTCGACCAACCACCTGCAATCTTCAGTCTTCCCGTAAACATGGTGCATGTAACTGCGCCTAAATATCGGGAGCTCATTCCACAACCTTACCATGGTAAATATCCCGTAAATAATCATATAACTTTGAACAACCGTGATAGTTTAAAACAGTGCTTCTCTATATAGTCCTGTGATTTAGTAAAAAAATGTACATTTTCTTACATCAGTCTGGGTTAAAGTGAAGACATTAGTGCCACGTCGGTTCCAGTAGAAGGTGGCCTTGTCTGCTTGGAAAGAGGAGCGGCTGACCACAGCCTGCGCTACCTCGAAGTTGGGGTAGCTGTACACGCGCCAGAAAGACGGCTGGCCTTGCTTACCTAGAATATAAACCAAAACGCCAACTAACAGTACCAGTTTTATAAATCCAGTACTCTATTAAGTATCTATTTCTGTGCCGGTTTACTAGATATATCAAATGACTGGTTTACTGGATCTATGACAATTAAAAAAAAAAACTAGTTGGATTAATAATAATTAAGTCAGACAGACTTACATTTTTCCTTAATAGGCTACCGGACTGTTTTTTATTTATTACCTTACTAAAAAGCTGACGATCACTGAAAATAAAATTAATTTCATTTAAGGAAGATATAAGCAACTGTCTTGCTAGACAGAGAGCGCAATATACTTTCCAATGACGTCACTAGTAAGTACACCATACAAATTCCATACTGACATCCACTCTGCGTGAAAGGGATAGTGCATCTCTTCCTAATCGAAACAAAAACTTTAAACGCTTATCACATAATCAAATATCACAGAACTTTTTTAGCCAATTTAAATAATTTCTTCAATCACATCATCAGCCATTAAATGTCCACTGCTGAACAAGGCCTCCCTCTTAAAGAGGGGTGTTGCCATAATCCCCACGCTTGGCAGGCGGCTTGGAGATCGCAGTACGTTCACCGTGTACTAACAGGACGGTGCTGCCCAAATATCCGGTGGTTCTGGTCGCAGTTTTAGGACATACCCGGGTCCAATTTCTTCAATAAACATATTATATTAATTATATTTCTCACTTAGTCTAATATTTTTAAACAATCAAACAACTGTCCGATAGCTTATTGTTACCTTTCACGTTTTTTTTATTGGTACCTTTTCACAGTTGAATCAATACTGTAAAAAAAAATATGGCAAAAAAGTTCTATGTAGAACTAATATCGATAAGGTTTTTGTTATTGTTGTAGTGATTCCCTAAAGCAAAAATTTAAATTTTAAAAAACATTATTTGACTCAAAACTGCAGTATCTGATTTTGCCCCTTTGCATTAGTTGAGGTAGCCTTATTCAGACCATATCGCTATTGGTTCATAGACTACTTGAACTACTTCCCATACAAAGCCCAGATTCCTTTAGCAAGGAAGTGTGTAGTGGTAGTATGTAGTATGAATCATGAGGAAAGACAGAGTAAACAATAACAAGAATATACCACAGCAAACTCGCATCATCATCATCATCATCAACAGCCAGAAGACATCAACTGCTGAACATAGGCCTACCCCCTAGAACTTCACACTGAACGACAGCCCGTCATCTGCATCCATTAGTTGGATGCCCGCAATTCTCATGTCATAATTCTATCTAGTGAGAGGGCTACCTACGCTCCTACAAACCCCCCCCCCCCCAAACTCACATGTCCCCCTCGCAAACTCGCATATTTTTACCTAATGTAAATAATGAGAAGTAATAATTAGGCCCAGGGCTGGGTGAAATGCTGAATGACTTTAGCTTGTCGGCACTGAACTGCTGTGTGAATCTGTCAAGCTTGGCATCCTCATAGATCATGATTCTGGTGTTCAATTGGATGGCAAAGAGCTTTTCATCTGATGACCATCTGGGTTCCCTGTGAATAGAAGAGTGCAGTGAAAATAAAATTAAATAACTACAATATTTTTAACTGTATTTGCATGATATATGGAAAAAACAAAGTTTATAGATATGTAATGCTAACCATCCTCCTTGATTTTTTTGGATAAATGAACCAATCAGTTCACCATTTTCCGATTTATAAACATGCAAGTTGGGCTTTCCCTGAAAAAAAAAAAGAAAGGTTTATTTATTTGAGTTATTCATGATGAAACTTGATAAGTATATTAAAATTTTTATTTATATTACAAGGGAATTACTCACGTAAGATTAAGCCCGTTACTCCGACATATTTATTCCGTATATTTAAATTGTAAATATGAATTTCTACTACGATTAACTGTTTTAAAACCCAATGCACTGTGGAATGCACTGAAAGATGCATCACTTAACCTTCAAAACATCCGAAAACATTACTAATACAAACGAATGGTCAAATGCCTCACGTAAAAGAGCGCGTAACAGTCCTGGTGGTGGTGAGAAAAAACAACCTAAAACTAGTTACTGGCTTAAACCAACATGATCTGAGATCCCGACGCAAAATAGTTTCGACCTCTTAGAGGAAGAAGTAGTTGAAATAAAAGATCGTGAAGAAAAGACTTAAAGCCTCCAGCCATATTTATATCAAATGTCGGGAACATTAATCCTCTTACAACTTTACTGAGTGAAGTGGCCAACAATGAGTACTCCATCAAAATCTTAAGCAATGATGAAGTTCGAATTCAGTCAAGCTCATCTGAAGCATATACAAATATTGTCAAACATTTAGACAATAAAGGTACCGAATTCCATACTTACAAACCTAAACAAGAACGTAGCTTTAAAGTAATACTGAAGAACCTTCATCACTCTACATTACCAGAAGATATTGCCAGTGAATTACGGACCCTCGGACATGAAACTACTAATATATGGAATGTAAAACACTAAATAACTAAAAAACCTATGCCAATGTTCACCATAGAACTAAAGCCAACATCTAATAAAGGTGGAATCTATAAAATACAGACACTTCTCCACTGCCGAGTGAAAATTGAGCCGCCGCATTTCAAACGTGATATACCTCCGTGTTCTAACTGCCAAAGATACGGACATACGAAAGGCTTCTGTCACCACAAGGCACGCTGTGTGAAATGTGCTGCCTCCCACACTACTGACCAGTGCCCTCGTAAAGAACGATCAAATGACGTCAAGTGTGTACTGTGCGATGGGAATCATCCAGCAAATTACAAAGGAAGCTCAATCTACAAAGAGCTTCAAAAAATATCTTTTCCCTCACTGAGAAAGACTAAGCCTACTAACGAAAATAATTTGAGAGCGCAGCAAGAAACCACAAACCCGCATCAAACTACAAGACAGAGAGAAGTCACTGAGCAGCGACAAACCACAGCGAAACCACCAGAACAGCCTAGGGCCACAACTACTATACTTCATCAAACACCACGGAAAGGACATACTCAAATACACTTAAAGGGAAATTAAGAAGCCCAGCTACAGAACAGACACCAAACCACCCAAACGCCAACTCCCAATCGAGCGACATGCAGGAGCTCAAACAAATGATGAAGGACTTAATGGACAAGATGGGGGGGTAATGCTCAATCTTTTGTCAGCAATCGTCTCACAGTGGACAAACAAATCAAACTAGTAATATGGAATGCCGATGTGCTATCTAGACATGATCTAGAAATAAAAGCATTTCTTGCTAGCCAAAAAATAGATGTTATGTTAGTAACAGAAACTCACTTTACAGCAAAAAGCTACATGTCAATACCTAACTATACAATATATTACACTAATCACCCAGATGGAAAGGCACATGCAGGTAGCGCTATCATCATAAAGAAAACAATTAAACACTATGAGACAAACAATTACTGCACAGATTATATACAAGCGACCAACATTGTTTTGTATGATATGATGGGTCAACTCACAGTATCAGCAATATATTGTCCACCGAGGCATGCACTCAAAAAATATCAATATGAGCATTATTTCAACAGCCTAGGAAATCGATTCATAGCTGGTAGTGACTATAATGCAAAACATACAAACTGGGGCTCAAGACTCATCACAACTAAAGGGAGAGAACTCAATAAAGCGATACAGACATTGAGTCTTAGCACTGCCTCATCAGGCAGACCAACATACTGGCCTACAGACATACGCAGAATACCAGACTTAATAGACTTTGCAGTACATAAAGGCATACCAAAAACTAAAATAACAGCTACATCTCTAACAGATTTGTCCTCGGACCATTCACCAGTCTTGGTTACTATATCAAACAATGTAGTGCCAAAAGCCACTCGCTGCACTCTGCACAACAAAAGAACAAACTGGAATATGTATCGGGACGAAATAAAGTGCACCTTGAAAACTGACATAAACTTGAAAACTGAAGATGACATTAAATTAAATTAAATTTATTTATTGAGGAAAAAACGATGTGAACAATTACATTTACCTCACACAGTAACACAGAAAAATAATAATTAGCGACAATAATAAAAACAATGATTAAAAAAAAACCTACAATTCCATAAAAGTAAACAATGTCAGACTTATAATCTAAAATAATTAATAAATAAATAAAATAATGTCCATTACCATTTTCAAAATGGCAAATAAAATATTAGTACTAAAGATTTCCTAAATGTCAAATTAAAATAAAATTAAGTCATGAAGTCCGAATCTCTATCGGGTTTTTTGCCCCTTTTCCATTGATCGATTTGTTTCTCGGAATATGTCAAAAAAGTTGTCATAACAGTTTTCCAATTGTCACAAAAAATGTCATAATCAGGGTTGGCAGCAAGGAGTGCATTGAAGTACGGCGGGCGCGAATAAGAGGTGACATTGAACGCGCCACTGTGCGATTGTCATCTATGTAGAATAAGTTATTCCGGCGACCACGCCTGCTGGCGGGAACCCCGGGTTCGTCAGGGACAAAGAGCCTGCCAACCAAATCGTGCAGAATGACTGAATCAACTGCACCTCTAACTACCTTGCAGCAAATAGTGAGTTGGTCAGTCATTCTTCTCACTTCTAATGAGTTGTACCCGAGCTGCCCGAGCAGGAATTTGGTCGGGTATAAGAAGGGGTAATAGCCATAGAGCTTCTTGTACAACATCCTCAAAAACGCTTTTTGCACCTTCTCCAGCATTCGCGTGTAGGTCACGTGATACGGGTTCCATACACAAGCACTCGCTTCAAGCTTACTTCTGACAAGTGAGTTGTATAAAGTCCTAACTACTTGCGGATTTTCAAAGTCTCTGGTATTCCGTAACACGAATCCTAAGCGACGGTAGGCCTCTTTAGCAAGTTCTGATATATGATCATGAAAAGTGAGTCCACGATCAAAAGTGACCCCCAGATCTTTGATACGACCAACTCTATTAACTGGTAAACTGTTCAAATTGTAATTAAAAATAATTGGATTCTTTTTTCGGTCAAAAGTCATAACATTGCATTTATTTGTGTTAAATGTCATTTTATTTCTAACGCTCCATTCATAAATTTGATTAATGTAATTTTGTAAGCTTTCGCAGTCATCGGTAGATTTTATTTCAATGAAAAGCTTGAGGTCATCAGCATACAATAAACATTTAGCGGTATCCAGTACCTTCGGGAGATCATGGGTCATAATCTGGAAAAGTAAAGGGCCAGTAATCGAGCCCTGGCTTATACCAGATCTAGTATGATACGGCTGTGACAGATGAATACCATACTTTACAAACTGGCGCAGGTCTTTCATGAAATCCGAGAAAAAATTTAAGAGACTAGGAGAAAAACCAATCGTGTCTAGCTTGCCCAACAAGATGTCATTGCACACTTTGTCGAACGCCTTTTGAAAGTCGAAATAAATGACATCAACCTGTGATCCACGATCTAAGGCGCTGGAAATGAAGTCCACTAAGCCCAGCAGATTCGTGTTCATGGAGCGGCCCGGTCTAAACCCATGTTGCTCTTCGCCTATCTGGTGTCTGACTTGTGTATATATTTCGTTGTGCAGAATATACTCAAAAACCTTGGCAGGCGCACAAAGGATGGCTATTGGACGATATTCCTCTACCAAGGTCCTGTTGCTACTCTTTGGAATTGGGGTCACCCTGGACAGCTTCCACTGGTCAGGGTACTGCCCATTTTTCAGTGAGAGATTGAGAATATGGTAAAGTGGAAGAATTAAATGCTTTTTACCAGTCTTAAGGACGAAGCTCGGCAAGTTATCGGGGCCCGGTGAGCTACCTAACTTTAGCTTATTAAGACCGCGCTCAATATCTTCGGGTAACACAGAAGGTATACTAACATAGGCACCGTACCCGTCCTGCTCTCGACATGCGCTTGCGTTTAATTCCGGTAATTCATTTAAGAAGACACTTGAAAAGTAGTCTGCAAAGGCCTCAGCGGCTTCCACACCACTAAAAGAATTACCCTTGTAGGAAACACAGGGCTCAAACCCGCCCTTAGACCTGAGGCTATGAACGTGATTCCAAAATTGTTGTGGATGTAAAACTAAATTATCTTCAATTATGGTCCTATGAGTTTTGTATGCCAAGGAAATGCGTATTTTTAAGTCTGCCCGTAAATCCGAAAACAACCTGTATGTATCAGTACATTTTGAAGTCAGCCAGTACTTGTGCAATTTAGTTTTCCGCCGAATGTCTTTAATAATACTAGCGTCAAACCAAACGGGATATCTATTGCTATTGACCTTCTGTCTTTTTTTTTTAGGAACCGATAAGTCGAGCAAACTATACATAATATTATAAAACGTGTCAGTAGCAACTGTTACATTATTACATTCAAGTACGGGCGCCCACGAGATGTCAGCAAGCAACGAGATAAAAAGGGAAACATCCATCTTCTTGAAATTCCAGTCGCGCGACGTGTCGATATTACTCGGATGTAGTCGAGCACAATTATTATTGTGCAATCTGAGAGTCACCGTGATCTCAAGCGCAGGGTGGTACAACTCATCGAGTGGGACGAACCCGGCGGCGGCTTCGCTAACCCATACATGTCGCGACCCCGACTCAGTGCACTCCTGCGCCAACACCACGTCAAGAATACCTCCATGAGAATTTACTATTTCATTATGGTCAACTAGATTACAATATGTCAAAAAATAACAATAATAATTTTTAATATTATAAGTAGAACTGTTCATGTTTAGATCGCCAAAAATATAAAATTTCATGTTTGAATTAGCCAAGAAGGACTCAATTTTACAAAAGACATATTTATATAAACAATGCATACGTTAAAGGAGAAGCCACGGTAAGTGACAGTAAGTAGACATTATACTAGCTGTGGAACAATTTAACTCGTACATTCAAAACGCATCATGGAACTCAACTCCTTCTCCAAAAGGTAAAAATAATAATATAAATAACAGCATACTCCAGTCAATTACAGAGCTGATAAAAAGAAAGAGAATTGCTCGCAAAAACTGGCAAACACTTAGATCTCCGGAACACAAAAGAATATTGAATAAGGCAATCGGTATACTCAAGAATGCACTTAAAGAACATGATAATCATATCACACAAGAACATCTACGGAATCTCGATGCCACATCTGCCACAGACTACTCTCTCTGGAAAGCAACATCGACTATTAATAAGACAGTACAAAATAATCCTCCTATAAGAACTAGCTCTGGGAGCTGGACAAGGAGTGATAAGGAAAAGGCTGAGACTTTTGAAAAACATCTTAGTAAAATATTTACGCCAAACAGTAGAGAAATCACTGAAGAAGAGGAAAAATTTATTAATGAAGAGCTGGCTGCTCCCAACCAACAGGACTTGCCCATTAAATCTTTCACAAAAGGAGAGGTAGCAAATATGATCAAGTTGCTACAGCTTAAGAAGACGCCAGGATATGACCTCATCACTGCGAAATGCTTAACCGAACTGCCAAAAAATGGTATAAAGTTTTTAACACAGCTTTTTAATGCTATACTAAGATTAAGTTTCTTTCCCCCCCAAATGGAAAGTAGCTACCATTATAATGCTGAATAAACCTGGAAAATTACCACAAGAAACGTCCTCATACAGGCCAATAAGCCTCCTGCCTATAACTTCGAAACTATTTGAGAAGCTCTTCCTAAAACGTCTGCTGCCCGTAATAGTCGAAAGACAACTTATACCTTCACACCAATTTGGGTTCTGACAAAGCCATTCCACTATTGAGCAAATTCACAGATTGGTTGAATAGATCCGCGATGATATGGATTGCAAAAAGTACTGTTCTGCTGTATTTCTGGATGTAACTCAGGCCTTCGACAGAGTGTGGCACGATGGCCTGCTGTACAAGATTAAAACTACACTACCAACCAGTTTCTACACCGTCATCAAAGCATACCTCACTGATAGACATTTCTCAGTCAGACAGGGAGAAGAAACAACTAAACTCTACATTATCAAGTCAGGCGTACCTCAGGGCAGTGTGGTGGGGCCCGTACTTTATACGTTATTTACCTCCGATCTACCAATAAACAAAACGTCAACGGTAGACACATATGCAGATGACACTGCTATCCTAACCTCTCATACAGATCCAAATACAGCATCGCAGCTACTGCAAACTGACTTAAATTCCGTGATGAATTGGTTAAGGGTATGGCGCATCAAGGTCAATGAGACTAAGTCAGCCCATGTCACATTTACTTTACAGCGTAATACATGTCCACCAGTAGAAATGAATGGAAGTCAAATCCCACAAGTAGATGAAACAAAATATCTTGGCATACATCTAGATAGAAGACTCACCTGGCAAAAACATATTTTCTCAAAAAGAAAGCAACTTAGTCTGAAGCTACGTAAACACCAGTGGATGCTTGGAAAACAATCAAAACTATGTTTAGAGAACAAGCTACTTATATACAAAACTATCCTAAAACCTGTGTGGACTTATGGAATCGAGCTCTGGGGAACAGCTTCAAAAACCAACCTAAGCATTCTACAACGTTTTCAGTCAAAAGTGCTACGGATGATAACCAACGCTCCCTGGTATGTCACAAATGAGACGCTACACAAGGACCTGGAAATGCCTACAGTGGAAGAAGAAATAACAAATAATGCCCTAACTTATCAAAAACAACTGCAAAATCAATCGGTGTTGCCATAATCCCCACGCTTGGCAGGCGGCTTGGGGAACGTTCACCGTGTACTTACAAGACGCTGCTGCCCATCCTCTGGTGGTTCTGGTCGCAGTTTTAGGACATACCCGGGTCCTGCATCCGAAAATCTAAAACTAAACTGCTAAACTGCATCATCACTTAACAATCTTAACATCAGGTGTAGTGGCAGTCAAATGCGGTGGTCCATTCAATTAAAAACATAAGTAATTTTTCATACAGTACCTGAGGATTTTCTTTTGTCATCAGAAACATCTCCCAAATCATAAAATAGTTGTCAAGCGGGGAGAAAAACATGTCCTTTATGTTTCCATCTATGGTAGTTGCCACTGACCAGTCTGAGCATCTCACTATCTCAGCCCTATAAACACACAATGTCATGTAGTTGTATAAACGTAGATTTGGACCATTGAGATACAATACTTATCTATATATGTCACAGATGTGCAAAAAAAATGTCCAAACCAAAACTTACACATGTTTCGCACTGCTCTGACGTTTTTATTAGTTTTAAGGTTGCCACAATCTGACTACAACGCTGTGCGATGCCAGTGCTACGACGACATAGCAGACAAGCGGTGTTGAACACTATACAAGCAACATAATGTCTAAATTGTAGTAAATGTGGAATTGCGAACTATATAATTGATGTCTAGGTATGTACAACGACGTACGGACGATTTTTATTACTGTTTTCACCTAGAGATTGTTGCTCTGTAGTTATTGTATCTCGATGATTTAGACATTTTAGACAAATGAAAATGTAACCATATGAACAAATTCCGCACTAAATTTTTCATCCTGCCGGTCATTTTACTTTTGAATTGGTGTCAAGCTTGATCTGAATAATTGGCATGGGTCTCGCTCCCTAGATATCATGGCCTATGCATGTTAAACATTGTGTTAGTTTCTTATTAGTCTTGGATCACATTCATACTAGTTTTTAAACTATTTTTATTGACTTGATACATATGATGTATAGGAAGAGAATTCAGTGACTTGATAATACAAACTTTTTATCTGTCCTGTAAGCCAAGTAGGTTCCTTTAGGGCTGAATACCATGCTGCGTATGTTTGACGTGGTTTCATCTCGCAACGATTTTTCTCCATATGGTTCCTTAAAATCCACCAAAAATATGTTTTTGCTGGTTAGACCTGAAATGGTACACAAATACATAACCTCACCGGTAACCTTAATTACATTCAAATATTTAAAAATAGTATTACCAGCAATGTGTGGTGTATTGCTCATACTTATTTGTTTATAAAACAAACGAAATTTGGATTTGTTATTCACATAAAATCACAAATTTCGCAAAAATTCTTCGTTCGCTACCATATGCGTAGCGTATCGAATGACATCAATGAATAGAAATGACAAATGACTTTGACAATTTATTCGAATTGATAGTTGACATTGACTTTGATGACATTTTGATCATTTCGTTTGCAGTTGTGTCATGATCATATTTTTTTTCTTCTTCCCCGTATTGGGGCTTTTGGCTCCGCATGATTGACGCAGTTGCCACATTAGCCATAGATTAGCCAGAAGACGTCCACTGACGTCTCCGTAGAGTGAGAAGGAATGGCGACGTAACTCGAATAATAATATGTAGTTGTGCAAGCGAAATAAACCTATTACACCGTTACCTGATAGTAAACGAGAGAAAGATAATATATTTGTTGTCCCTTATTGGCGTATGCGATTCGTTTGTTTGGCCGAAAGCTCATTCGGGGCAACGAAACCGGTCGCGAAAATTTTGTTTTTGGTATTTTTGTGTTTGTGATTTAATAAATCTATTTTGAACGTTTTTACCTGCTGCTTTTTAGTAAGTTCTTGTAAATTTGACCTTTGCTGTTGTTGAATTGCTGTATTTTAAGCTGTAAAAGCCGCACGGAACGTAAACACGAAAATATAACGTTTCAGACGTAAGTTTTAATTTTCGAGTCCATTACTGAATAGTCTTGCATGAATTACTTGTTCTTGTTTATTATCTTTCGTGTTAAGTCAGATTTAGTTGAATTTAAACCATATTTTATAGGAAAAATTACAATTTCCAAAAATTATTGCTATCTCATAGCTATACGCTAGCAGCTTCTCTATACCTTTCTCTCTTTACGGTTTGATTGTAGTTTTTTGCAAGGATTTTATATATACCCTAAAGGGACCTGGATCGAGTACTCATGCTAAAAAAACGGTCCGAGGGAAAAGCGAGCACGGAGTAATTTGTCCTTTTCTTGTAGGGTGTTCATGATTTTGAGGAAACGAAGACATTGTAGGTAATTCCTAAAATCATCGTATTGGTACTCTCAGTAAATACAGGAAGTTCATATAGGCCCAGTGACGAGCGCTAATGTCAGAATTTTAGGCCGCCAGGACGCCTGAAGGCCTCTGAGATGGCTTAGCGGCTATTGTTATAAGACTCAACCGGGACATACGGGTCACGTGACATATATTTTTTTAAAATTATAAATTGGCTTGCGCTTGGCCGCCATCTCGCCTGATGTTAAGCGATGATGCGGCCTACGATGGAGCACGCTTGCCTAGAAGAAACCTATTCACTCTCGACTTGAAGGCACCCAGATTGTTAACTTTTTATTCGATCATTCGGTTTCTAAATGCCACTTGCAATCACCCTACCTAAGATTGACCGTGTAGTCCGTTGCTTAAATTCGGTGATCAGTTAACAACATCTAGTAGATGACGATGATGATGAAAGTAGCCTATAACTTTCCATCCCTTGAACTATACCCATGCAAAAAATCTGGTTGATTTGTTGCTCTGTTGCTGCGTAAAAGAGTAACAAACACACTTTCGCATCCTATCCTACTTTCAACTAATATTATAAACGCCAAAGTTTGTATGTATGGATGTTTGTTCCTCTTTCACATACAACAGACAAACTTTTGTATTTATAATAAACTAGCCGTTACCCGTGTGACTTCGTACGCGTACACTTTCACCTAAACTTTCAACCTTTTTTGGACCCTTTAATTCGGCCCTTTCGTAAAATATTTTTTAATGAAGTTTTACACCCACTTGTCAAATTACAATTTCGTAGTTGCATAACTTTCAACACAACATACAAACTACAATTCCACCTCCTTAATCTTTCTTTTTTGTAAAAATATTATAACAGTATTTATTTAATTTAAACTATTAGCCTGAATACCAAATTTTATCCCTGAGTATCATCAAAAACAAAGGACTTTAATATAATCTTTCAACATCCATTTGCCCCCTTTAATTCGGCTTTTTCGCTAAATCCTTCTTAGCGGACCTCTATACCCCATAAGGAATCTACGTGCCAAATTTTAGCTTCGTAAGTCAAATAGTTTTTGAGATTTCGTGACAAGTCAGTGAGTGAGTGAGTGAATTTAGCTTTTATAAATATAGAAGATTGGCATGACTACTATTTGGCATATTTTACTTACTGCGGGAAAATGACATCGAACTACATTCATTTTCAAAGTTTGTCGAAAGCATCACTACATCACTATCACTACATAGGATAAAACAAAGTCGCTGTCGCTGTCTGTCCGTCCCTATGTATGCTTAAATCTTTAAACTACGCAACAGATTTTAATGCGTTTTTTGAAATAGATAGAGTGATTCAAGAGAAAGGTTTATATATATAATACATGCATAATATAGTAGAGAAACACTGATAATTGTAGAGGTTTCTAATGTAATGTCGTAAATAAACATATTTTTTTTGCGCTTACATTGCAAACGCTGGCTGAACCCTACGTGATAACGAAGGGATTTTAAGCAATACAGCATTAATCTTTATCCAATTAAGTACCTTAAATACATTGTGCATTTAATATAGACCAATATGGCCGTTTACAGCATGTAATTTATATGAACATTTTCGAAGATATTAAAGATTTAAAATGCAGGGACATAGCGGTTGCGGCGGTACCGGCCCCCCGGCCAGTACCGCAACAGGCCGGTACCGGCGGCGTGTTTTTCACATGGCCAATCATAATGTTGCTCTTTAAAGAGTAACCTATAAAGAAAACATGTTTGTTTTGCCTAATGACAAAAAGCTGTGAACGTTGTAGGTATATAAAGACATTCCGTAGTATATTATTTTAGTATTAGCATTGCACCTGCGATGCCGGGGCGGGTCGCTAGTGTCTTTATAAAATCTTCTGTGTTGAAGTGCAAACTGCACACCCTGGAGTTTTTTGTTATTCTTGCTGTTCGACTAAGAATTACTTCCAACCACATTTTTCTTACATCCTCTTTTGTTGGTATACTGTAACATGAAATATATTCAGCGATGAATTTAGGTACTTTCATTTTTTTTGTAATATTTAGAATGATTCCCGTACGATTCGTCGAAACACCCTTGAACGATACAATTGTACACAGAAAGCTCGGTTCACCGTTGGATGGTGGTACTAGATCTACGTTTCGCCACTTACTCACCTGATGGTACGTGACAGTGTGGCGGAGGATGGAACACGTTGATCTAGAAATCTATTCATATCTATCTATACATATCTTTTTTTTTAATATAAATAATAGGCTTGCGCTTGACCGCCAACTCGCCTGATGTTAAGCGATGATGCGGTCTACGGTGGAGCACGCTTGCCTAGAAGAAACCAATTCACTCGTGATTTGAAGACACCCAGATTGTATCTATCGGGGAACACCCATTCAGGCAGCGCATTCCACAGACTAGCAGTCACTATCACACTATCACTATCACTGTCACTATCTATCACTAGCCATGAAGATATCTAGTTTGTTGTTCTCAGGAAACAAGGAGGACGGCAGGTAGTTCCATTCTTGGGCAGTACGTATCATAAATGAAGACCCAAATCGTTGAGTTCAAATCTTTGGAATTTTCACTAGGAAGGGAGGGTAGTGTGCATGTGCAGTCATTCTACTTTTCCTAAGTAAAAGGGGGAGGGTGGAACAAGGGCTCGAAGCTTTTGCGCACACTCGCCGAAATGCGAATTACTTTAAAATATCCCTAGGTCATGCTAAAACATAATGTATAAAAATAATTGTTCATTGTTCAAAATATTGTTCATGTTCACACGTGTATGGACACCCTAGTAAACATTTTCTTGTATTTCAAGCTTTGTGTACCTACCTGTGAAAAGATATGCCGCAGCCACCGAATGATTCACTAGTACAGTTTCTTATACAGAAATTTTTCACCATTTTAAAATAAATATTCAAAAATCATGCTTGAAAAAACAAAATATAGTAAGCAAACAATCAAAAACGCCATGTCGTTAATGCTGCCAGTAGCTTCATGGTTCAGCAGAACCATGAAGGTTCCTAGTAATTATACTAGGAACCTACATGGTTACTTAAAAATAAAATTTAAATATGTACATGATGCATTAGATATATTATCTACATTAATATCCGTTAGAAAATGGAAATAAAAATTTATCTTTATTTCATTGGTAGTAATTTTATGTTTACACCCCAAAATAGGGCCTGCCTGGTATGTCCGATTGAATAAGTAAAACTACTAAAATATGATTACGGGATAATTACCGTGGTGGTTGTGGAATGAGATTCCACAACATTATATAACTTTAGTGAACAGCTGAGATAGTTTAAAACAGAGTTTTACTAAAATAAATGTTTTATGTAATGGCAATCTTTAGAAAGGGATACACTTCCTCCGTGGTAGCTATCTCAGTGAGCTCGTTTTACCTCCATGTTCCTAGCCACATTATTATGAACCTTATCGTTAGACGTTAAGGTTTAGTTTTGTATGGGAATATTTTGACAGAACGCGTTCCTTTCCTTGCAACTTCCTTGGTTTTTTGGCACTTGTCCTTAAAAAAAAACAATTACATGACATTGACACTGCAGCCAGTTTGACTTTGACATTTATAGTTTTCGGATAAAATCAAAATGGCGTCTTAATTATCAATGGCGGGTTATTGTTTTGCGCATTTTAAGAAATATCGTAAAAATAACAGTATTCTCCTACAACACTACATTGATAAAAATAATATTATTCAATGTTTAGTTCTAAAAATCTGTTGCTGAAGCGAACGCCTGAAAATGGAACGAACCGAGAAAACTTCCTTTCATTGCTAGTGGACGAATTTTTGCATTCCTCTTCGTATGGTAATTGACCTTTATTTCTATAACGTTGAAATCAGAAATTGAATAATAACACTTATTTTAACATCCAGCAAGCCTTCAAATTGATTCTGACCTTTTCAACGCAATTTGTCCTTGACAATAACAATCTTATTGGTGGTTTTATTTTCAGATGCTAAATGCCAAGTGCTAGCTAATTTGGCCAATTTTGCATACGATCCTATTAACTACGGCTACATCAGGGGTGTTGGTGTTTTGGACATATTCCTGCATGTGGTGAAGAACCAAACGGATGAGAAATTGCTGCAGTTTGCTGTCGCTGGAATATGTAACCTGTGTTTAGGTGAGTACAATATGCAACAAACGTTTTAATTTGATCCTTTTTGCCTATCTACATAATACTTAAATTCGTCCAAGTTTTTTTTAGCTCTGACAGTTACAGTAAACTAAAAGTTGAAATGAAAACGTAAATTCTTATGACTTGCTAAGTTTTTGAACATATTTTTTTATACTAAGATTACTAAGTAGGTACAGTGAAATATTAAAAGAAATTTATTTAAGTTAGCTTTTTGTATTGTTTTGGCTTTTTCTCTTTTTGATTTGCACTTTTATTCAAACAGCTAAGTGACGAGACGAGCAGATACTTGCCTGATGGTAAGCTGTAGATTTGAGTTGATGAAGAATTTGGAACATAACCAGCATATTGCGTTTGTGTTACCTTTTTGTTGAACCAAATGTCTTGTAATTCCAGATCCAGAGAATTCTCAGTATATTTTGAGCTACTCAGGAATTAAGCCTATAAAAGCTTTGCTTGGGTCCGGTAACTCCGCCATAATAGCAGACACAATCACCACACTAATATATCTTCATAGTGAGGAAACAGATAAAGAAATAAATACCACAGATGTGATAAAATTCATTAAGCAACTGATTGAATCAGACGATAAAAAACTAGCAAACCTAGCCACCATATTCTTGCAAGATGTCTGTAAGATAGATGAGACATAAAAAATTAATAAAACAAGTCTAAAAATGAGCAAAATGCTATCAAATCGATTCCCATACATAGTTGTCAACAACAAGAACTATCAGAAAATATGCAAGATTCACACAACAACCTTTAGCAGCACTGCATTCAAAGCTGGAGATAAGATACGGATACAAAAGACACTGACACAGAAAGATTTGGATGCATTCTCGAACCTGACCAGTGATCACAACTATTTACATCAAAACAACGGGAACAAAAGGCCAATAGTACATGGAGCGTTGTTAAACGGGCTAGTTGCCGGGCTTATTGGGACCCATCTACCAGGTCCAGGCACCGTCCTAGTGTCCCAAACTATGAAATTCCCCAACAAATGCTTTGTTGGTGAAAAACTGACTATAAGTGTTGAGCTCGTTGATGTGAGAAAAATACTTAAAGTGAAATTCTTCTGCATTGTTGAAGAGGAAAAAAAGGTTGTGTTTGAAGGAGAGGCCAAACTTGTGTTGGCCAAAGACTGTTGAGATTGGAATACTCATAAGTACGGATAACGGTTAGGAGTGGAAAAAGTTGTCCCTCTCAGATGTATTGAACATTTTGTTCAATATTCAGAAAGAATCGGCACCACTAAACGAATAAACGAATTATTGGAGCATCTGTGACTACTTTTTAGTGATTGGTTTTTGAATGCCATCCTATAAGATATAGAGAATAATCTATTAATAATTTATTTCTAGTTTTAAGTTAAAAACTATGAGAGATCATTTCAATATTTATTATATAAAATAGATTTAATTAAGAACATAAATAATAAAGTATTATGTCACATTGTGCCAATCCAATAAACTGAAATTCAGTGTTAATGAAAACTGAAGTACAATTTAGTTATAAAATAGATTTGTAGTTTGTCTCGAAATTAGTAAATGAAATTTCTGATTTTAAAATTTGGCTGCTGTGTTAAAATCTGTCCATACCACATGTCCATTATACAAATTCTATAGTCTAAAAATTAAGACTGATAGGCTATGTGCTCCAAACTGCCGTATTGAACAAATTTTCGTGGTCAACCACAGTTCAGTCGCTCATACAAATTTTCAAAATGTGATAGATTTGCCACCTTTTCAAAAGACTTCAAAAATATTTAATAGTTACGAGAATAAGTAGGGCCAACCTGAGGCGAACTCATATTTGAATCATAGCAATCTGCCTGAAACTAGCTAATCTTTATTATCAGAAACTTTACTATGCATCATAATTTAACTGATAATTATCGTATTTTAGATGGATTTATCGTGCTGATAAATACATCTTTTTAGTCACAAAAAGCATTGTCCATTAAAGACCTTACAATCAGCAAATTCAGAAGAAAACAAACTGATAGTATAGGTTCGCACTGGGCCAAAGCATCCATACAAGTGGACAGTGTGTTGAGATGCATAATTTTTGACATACCTGTTAAGATACAAAGGTACTTTCACAATTTTAATGTATTTTGGATATAGTAACTAATAAGTATCCGGAATAACATTTGAAAGTCTTTTTTTTGCAATTATTATTGTAATAATTTGTTACCTCGTTTATAAAAAGTTGTTATTTTCTTTGTTTTATGTTATTACTATGTGATTTAATTAATGTGTATGAAAACTATTTTGTTTTTTCTGCATGTACAATATTTTTATGATTAAAACAGTTTTAATTTTAGTTTTTCTTTTTTTTTTCTGTATATTGGGTTATGCGGAAAGGTGTACTAAGCCAAAAGAGTTCCATAGTACCCATAATAATTATGAAAAACTTTTACTTATGGGAGCAACTCTGAATACGCGTAAAAAATTCAGGTGTTCCATAGCAAACTCATTCACACTCCTTGTTTTTAAATATTTTCGCTATATTGTTGAATTTTTATAGGCTTTATAATAAATTTTAAAGTAACATTGCATAATTTGTTAGAAAGGAGAATTATGATTACCTATGTAGTGTTTGTATTTTCAAATTTTATGAAATTTAACTAGGATGCTAGAACAGCTTTAGTAGAATCCTTCACCCTAATGGCTAACGCCTACTGAAGAGTCGAGGCGACTTCGCAACGTCTAACATACGAGGAACAGTCAACTCTTCTGCGTTTACCGAAGGTTCAAAATTGTCAGCCGTGCTTCCACGCCGCGTTGCGGTTCAATTGTTTTAAACTAGTAAATGAAACAAAGCGACGGTGACTGAGTGGTGGCACGTGCGCTTTACAATCTGATGGCACCCGGTTCGATTGGCCCTGCACCAATGACTATGATGTGCCAATTATATTTATGTGCAGTTTCTGTGAGGAAATCTGTAGGTATGTCCAAGAACCTCAAAAGTTCAAAGACATGACACTCACCAACATGCAGTGGGCCAGTATGGTGGATGAGGGCCCATCTCTGGGAGAAGGCCTGTGTCCCAGCAGTGGGAACATGATAGGCTGATGATGAAATGAGGTGCAACTCTTAAAACCGAAAAACATTGTCAAAGTTGTCACGCCCGCCTCGACTCCAGTTGGCGTTAAGCCTTCCATAGATTAATATTGGATAAAAACGAGAGAAAATACGGTTATTGTATGAGGAGTGCTATTAACTGCAGTGCTCTGTGTATTTCTGTTGTCTAAAGCCCGTCGCAGACGATATACATTACTCTCGCGAGTACCTACTGCGCACCGCTTGCATCGAGCGACAACACTTTGAGACGATGCGTAGTACAAGTTGCAAGTAGCTACTTTGCTTACTCTGCATTGTTTTGCTTAGTGCAAGTGGCAGAGGAAGTGATTAGTAGCACTTCCACTGCCACTTGCACTAAGCAAAACGATGCTGACGGTGTAGCACGACAGTACGGCAGATGTAGTAGCTACGCATCGTCTCCAAGTGCCTTTAAGAGTCAGAAACGAGTATTACTCGGGCGAGTTTACTGCGCAGCGTCTGCGATGGGCTTTAGTGCCAATTCACATTGAGATGGCAATGAGCAGCAAGCTTTTAGTGCCAAATAGTATACCCAACTATTTGAACTTTATGTTAGGCACTTACGAAATGATAAATTAGATTACAACCTAACCACTTGACATGCTACCTAAGATCTCTATGTGAATATCATAATGTGCAATAAATTATTATGTATTAGCGAAGGCGCACATGTCGTCGTTACCAGTTACTTTACTGCAGTCAATTTGGTGTGAATAAGTTCTAGGTTTTTATTCTAGCGGATCTAGTAGGTACAAGAGTAGGTAAAGAAAAGGAATAGTCGCTAGTCAGGTCTTATTTCTCTCATTGATGTTTTGTCAATTTTAGCGTTAAACAAATCTCTACATAATTATGTAAAAAAATAAATTTCTCTAACGTAACATATATTTCGTTTCCATTCCAACGTGTAATTTTTAAACTAACTGCGTTTTTGTCTTTTTTTTTCATGGAAATTCCATGAACGCCATGCCTGAGCTGTTCGAGGAACGAGTCCAAATTTTTTATGCATTTACTCTTAAACTCAGATCTGACAACCAATGGAGATATGACATCGTGTTCAAATGTCGTCATCAACTGTTTCATCCACTTTTTTTCTGTACCGCTACGCAAAATCAATATACGTAGGTACCTCACTACCTACCTACAGCACACTTAGGTACAAATTTTTCACGCACACTAACTTGCAGCGACATCAATGAACTAACTAATAGACCATGCAAAAAAAGGGCGGCAAGGTCGATTGCAAGGTGAGTTAGACTAAAGATATCAATCAAGTCTGATTTAGTACTGATACGTTCGCACCAGCCACGTCCCCTTAACATATCTCCCTTGTTTGTCTGATCTGAATCCAAGGTCAGCGTCGGCCCTAGACTTTGATCAGGGTAGAGCAAGATTGTCTTTCGGCGCGTTTCATTTCTGAAAACTCTTACAGGAATCGATCATTTTCCGGAATAAAAAGTAGCCCATGTGCTAATCGAGGATATAATAGTAGATTGTAACATAAGGAAGCGAAATAATATCTTAACGGCGAGGGGCGCTTTTTTGAATCCAAAGCAAAGTGTAATTTAGTAGAATCCGAAATTAATAGAATTTTCGCAATTATGAAAATTTATTGTAACACAAAACCATGAATTTCAAACAATCCATTTACGAAAACACAGGCTCGCGCGTTTTTAATTTAATTTCTTTTTTTTTCAGCTGGCGGTGCGACTATGGGCCGTCGTACCAGCCAGTCTTTATTCAAACAATATTTGCGTTCGATTTCTTTGGCGCTGAACACTAAGATGTTCCAAATTCAAAAAGTGCGCGGCAAAGATAATTGCGGCGCGCTTATAAAGAGGATTAAAAACTCATTACTGCCCGCTAAAAGTTTCTTATAGAAAACACCACCTTTGGGTGCACTTAAAGGCGAACCAAGTCGTCCTTTTCGAATAGATGGGATGAAAACTATATTTCCACATCAAATTTTATGCTGGTTACAATCAATGGAAATGTTGCACATTGCTCACATCATTTCCCTTTTGATTGTATCGCCGTATCGTTGCCCCGGGAACTATAATTATTTTATTTCGCTCGTTTTTTTGTCGCTTATGACATTTTGGCACCCCATTCTACCTAGCGCCTACAAAGACCGTTCCACTCGCTTTACCCAGGGCCGGCGCTGTCTGAGGTCTCAAATGTGTGGAAACAACTACCGAAGCGATATCTCTTATCTCGATTGCAAGAAAAATGCAAAGCATTTGTTCGATAAAGATCTCTAATATCATCCTAGACACGTATAGATCCGTATCCATCTCTTAACTAAAGGTAACTTCACGTAATAATTCTACGCGTGCAATATTAACTTTTTAGCACGTACAGTCATCGAGCAAAATAGCCGAGTTAGCACGATATGGGTCGGTTCAACAATAGTTTATATAGCGGCAGGTCAAGTTCAGTGGGTTACTTTTGATGTGACTATTGAAGGTGGAGTGCTGAGATTGAAAACACGGCTTCTTGGGCCGCGGCTTCGGACTGCTTAGTGCATGAATTCGGTAAGTCTTATATATTTTTAACTCCCGACACAAAAAGAGGGGTGTTATAAGTTTAACGTGTGTATCTATATATCTGTGACAAGGCGGCTATTAGCGATAAGGCCGCCACTTGTGGCACTAGCTCGTGTTTTCTATGTTTGTAATTTTTCTTTCTGGTGTACTTAATGTACACAATAGTTTCTATCTAAGTATCTATCTATCTATCTCTGGCATCGTAACTCCCAAACGGCTAAACCGATTTTTATTTAGTTTTTTGTTAGATAAAATCAGCCCAGTTATTCGAAATTTATCAGATATTAATCAAGGGTTTTTAAAATTATCAATTTATATTTTTGTCTACTAAATATGCCTAATGTGTTTGTAAGTGAATCTCGGTCAGTTTATTTTGGTGGGTTAGGTCCGGGGAATTCACAACAATTATAAATTGGCTCCAAATTAAGTACAGATTCACTTGTTGGTATTGCTTACTAAGGGAGTCACTTAACTTGGTCAAACTTGGTGACTAGCTGGGAACCGTTCCTGGAACTTCGAGAATACGATTTGATGAAGATTTTTAGTCAACATACCATTTGCCCGAGGTGGGAAAGCATTAGGGGGCAATTATAATCTTAGAGGCTGCCGCTGAAGAGCGAACTGGTGCTACAGCCAAGTTTTTTAACCAGGAGTGCCGCCTCCTGCCATAACTAAAATCAGTTTTGATTTATTTGAATATTTTCTGTTTTGTATTTTCTTACTATCAAAGTTTAGGTACCACTGCTCTGCGGGTAATTCTCCAAGATGCGTGGATACTACCTGTTGCTGCTCACATGTCTGGTGCTGGCTATGTCGGTCGAGGGCCTGAGGAAGCTCAAACGTGAGCAGTACGAGTCAGCTGAAGAAAGAGACGCTGACGCCGATATCGATCCTGATGCTGACTATGAAGATGTAAGTAGACAAGACATACCTACTTGGCACTTGTAATTGTCGTGTACTATATATACTTTGGATCATGTTAAGTTCCACAAAAAAAAAATTATCTAGAAGAAGAGCGCCTGATGCTTTTCTCTATGCGGTAGTGCATTTAATCTAGAACTTGTACGATAGTCAAGTGCAATGTTGATATGACCACATTATCTGTGATCCAGTGTGATGGATACAATGGACAGCCATTTTTTTTACAATGGACTTGGCATGGCATCTCAATCTCACCGGATGGGAAGCGTTGTGATGAAAGATATAACCCGCTTGTCTAGGAGATAGCTAATCACTTTTTGCTTTTTACTGTGCTCCTAAGAAGTCTACAAGTGCCTAAACGAGTTAGAAGGCATCTCGGGGGCAATAAACATAAATATATTATACTGAATAGTTGGTATCTAACCAAACTTGTTCAGATATGAAACTGAATTTTCACCATGAGAACTAGCTTAACGACTCACACCTCATTTATATGTGGATATAAATACTAGTAATGCCCCGCAGTTTTGCCCATTCATCATCATCATTTCAGCCATTCATCATTCAGGACGTCCACTGCTGGACATAGGCCTCCCCCATCGATCTCCAAAAGGGCCAGTTGGAAGCGGTCTGCTTCCAGCGTTTCGCTGTGGTCTCTTTTAGGTCGTCTGTCCATATTGTGGGTGGACGTCCTACGCTGCGCTAACCGGTCCGTGGTCTCCATTCGAGAAAAATTCGGCCCCATCGGCCATCTGTTCTGCGTGCTATGTGCCCTGTCCACTGCCACTTCAACTTGCTAACCCAGTGGGCTATGTAGGCCCATTATCCCACAGTATAATGGTTAATTTGTCGGAATAAAAAGTATCCTACATGTTAATCAAGGGTATAAGCCTGAGATCAGACAAACAAGGGAGATATGGCAAGGTGGCATGGCAGGTGCGAACGTATAAGACCTGAATCAGGATTAGAACTTCTGCATTTATATGATATTCGTGTGATTAATAATTTATTTGTATACGGATTTTTTCAATTTCAGGTAGATCCCTGCCAATGTGGCGTGTTCATGTCGCAGCAAATCGGCATAAAGCTGGGCCGTCGCAGCAGACCGCGCGGGCCCCCGCAAGGAGAGCCTGTCGTCACCTACGACACAGACGAGCCAAGCCTGCCTTGCGGTGGCAGCGGCAATAAGCACTGTATCAGCAAGTGCCTGGACGTGGTAAGTTTCTAGCTGAACCTTGCGTAACGTGGTAAATTACCCTGTGAACACCTGGTTCGACAGCGTAAGCTTAGGTCTCTTGATCGGAACGCACGACCCTACGGGTCCAACGCAGCATCAGCGGTTACTCCTTATCGCTGACGCATCTTCATCATCGTCAGCCAGAAGACATCCACTGCTGAACATAGACCTTCCCCTTTAATTTCTACACTGAACGACAGCCTGCCATCTGCATCCACTAGATGTCCGCGATTCTCACTATGTCTTTGGTCCTCCTTGTGGGAGACCTACCTACGCTGTGTCTTTCGGTTCGTGGTCACCACTCAAGAACCTTTCTTTCCCATCGGTTATAGGTTCTTTGAGCGATATGCCATTCCTGGCGGCATACAGAAAGTGCCTACCAAAAAACTCATGGCAATTACAAAAAAAACCTGCTGTGATGTCTTCTTGACTCTGGTAGTTGTTTCAAAATGATCTAAAAATTTGCAAAGCTTGAGACCTATCGTGTATTGACTTGACTCACCATTTTAAGCATCACACATCACACGAGTCCTGAAAAGACCCTGATGCAAAATTCTTTCTTAGCGGAACCCTACACCCCATAAGAAATCTACCCGCCAAATTTCAGCTTCATAGATCAAGTAGTTTTCGAGATTTCGTGATGAGTGTGTGAGTGAGTTAGTCAGTAGATGAATTTCGCTTTTATATATTTATGTAGATAGATAGATAGATGCGATAGTTTGTGTATGTTTGTCCGCACTTAGCTCCGTAACAGCATATCGGATATGAATGCATATAATGTCTGTATATATGGAAGAACCTGTAGAATATCGCGTGAAACAGCAGGGCGCTGCTAGTCATTACGTTAAACCTACCATGTCACAAATCAAATCACCACCAATCTGTGGAGGCATATTAGTCCAAATATCTAGATAGATTACAGAATTTTGATCTTGACGAAATACTCTATAACATGTTAATTGCATCTCTTCTCAGATCCTCAAATACTTGCCGAAAGCCGGTCCCGTAATCTGCGGAGCGGTGGAACGAGACGTGCACCGAGAAAAGGCGTTCCTGTTCATCAAAAACTGCGGCGGCGAGTGGACGCCCACCAGTTTCTCAGCTGGCAAGGAATTCTGCTGCACCGACGGTCAATATCACAAGTGCTAACTGCTAAGACATCCTCCTACTTTCACGACTGACAGCCCTAATAATTAGGTATATCGCTCTCAGCTGGCAAGGAGTATTGCTGCACCGATGGACAGTATTACAACTGTTAACAAATATCCTTCTTTCATAACTAATAATTATATTAGAGGTCTGAGATTTTAAAAAGGCATTATACCACCAAAAAACCTTGAATGGGTGCGGATGAGTTGACAAAT
Organism: Agriopis marginaria; assembly: GCA_932305915.1. Classification (NCBI taxonomy): domain Eukaryota; kingdom Metazoa; phylum Arthropoda; class Insecta; order Lepidoptera; family Geometridae; genus Agriopis; species Agriopis marginaria. Next base: position 12,509,724 of record OW029918.1, read on the forward strand.
TAAGTTGTCAAAGTAGTTGCAGTGCTAATAGCCTGCAGTTGGCCCACCTTGGTAGAAAATCGCTTGAATTGCTGATCTATCTGGCTCTATGTAAGCTCTATGTATTCCATGTGGGGTAATTCATTTTCGCGTATACATCACAAACATGAATTTAGTTATAGTAGGTATACCTACCAAATTAATTAATGTCTTCTATTTATTGTTTACTTTTTATTTAGTTATAAGTAAAGGATCTAATTATTTTCATACAACCTTTTGTTAAATGCGAATTTTAATTTTTATCTAATAGTGAGTACCTACTATTCCTAATGAATCCCAATACTTCAGCAATATCATTGTGTAATAATAATAAGTAGGTATATATTTATGAACCTAAATCGTATTCAGTGAAGTCCCAAGGTAAAATAAATCAAAAGCGTCCGTAATTCGTTATCGGTTCGCAAAATCGAAATCCTGTAGGTACACTTTACAAGCATGGGCGCGACGAGAACTGTGCCTACGACAGGGAGTGCCTTATCCGCTGACCCGGTTTCACTCGATTAAGACGGGCGTCAATGAAGTCCCCTTATCAAGGACTTGTGTCATGCTAGAAGTACCTACTTACTCATATGGGGTACTTGGCTACCTAGACGAGCCAGTGCGGGTGCAGGGGAAGGGCGGGCAGGGAGGGGGGACGTGACCCGGATCGCGTAGGGTGAACAACCCCGCCACGTGCCACTTTCTAAAAAGAAACGCGTCGCCCGCGCATCCTTGCGCGGACGCTGGATTACTTCTCTATGAGGTTTGTTATCCGTTTGGCACCTAGCAACTGGATGGAAATAGATGCTGTCTGACTTGACTAGTTAATTAGGTACAAACACGTGTTTTGATTAAAAGTAAATCAAGCGATTAAAATTATTTTAAATTCGGCTCTGTCAATGGTTAATTAAATTTTATTACGTAAAAACTGTAAAGTAGAGGTCTGTACAATTTAGATCCCATTCAGTGAGTCTACTTTGCTCAAAGGATGAGCATTGCTATACAACGTGGTAATGAGGCCAGCATTTTTGGACACAATTCCCATTGTCTGGTAGCGGTTTAATATAGGTATATTAGTTTTTTTATACTTAGTTAGATTTTTTGTTATACTCCGTACATACTTTTTTCAATTATTGTAAATACATCTATTAGATACTTTTAGTTGAAGATAAATCCAACCAAATCAAAACTAAAAAAATAAATTAAGTTTCATTAAACAAATCACGATAAGCATAACTTTAGAATGTGCACTTATAGCGTGGGAAACTCTACTACTATAAGTACTTAAATACTTTCGTATATATATTATTAGCTGCGCCCCGCGGTTGACCGCCTAGTGATGAAAAATTGTGATTATGCTGATGAAAAGTAACCTATATGCGTCTCCTGGTTCTAAGCTACCTCCCCACCAATTTTCAGCCAAATCGGTTCTGCCGTTCTTGAGTTATAAATAGTGTAACTAACACGACTTTTTTTATAATTATATAGATACTAGCTGCGCCCTGCGGTTTCGCCCGCGTAGTGATGAAAAATGGTGATGATGATGATGATAAAAAGTATCCTATGTCCATCTCCTGGTTCTAAGCTACTTCCCCACCAGTTTTCAGCCAAATCGGTTCAGCCGTTCTTAAGTTATAAATAGTGTAACTAACACGACTTTCTTTTATATGTATAATACCTATCTAAAAGTAAATCAGCGTTTGGCCTGTTTAAATTGTGGGAGCTGGGTACTCTGGGTCAAAGGACTGAAGCTGACCTGATAATCATTTCATCTGAGGTTACAACGGATATGGTTAAAATCCGTATTTATTCAGATCAGCGAGCGGAACTCTACGTGAACGTAACTCAAGTATTTTTGAAAAAATAAATAATGCTGTACTTATAAATATTATGCGTTTTATCTCATAAGTTCGGGTATACTTACAGTTGAAGTTCAAAGACCTTGAAACGACCAAGATCCAGGAAAAAGGCACTTTTGGATTTCGATTTCACTTTATTTCTTTACAAAGATAAAAGTTATTTTTCCTAAATAGATTCTGATAGTAGAGTTAAATCATAGTTTACATTTTAAGCAGATGTACATACATGTGCTAGCTATGCCCGGGTTTCACCCGTTTGGACCCTCAGTAACCGTAAATTTTTAATATTAATGTAGGTATCCCATTTCTCGCCAACTATCTCTATACAAAAAACCACGGCAATCCGTTGCTCTGTTGCAGTGACAGGGAAACAAACCAAATACACTTTTGCGTTTATAAGTAGTATTTTTAGTGAGATGAATCTCATTATTTATTTAAATACGGTTTTCAAGTTCTCATGAAAATTACCTAGCTCTGTTACATCGTAAACATGTACTAAATTTAATACCTATCAAACCTTTTTGTAAAGGTAAACTACCTACGTATGTATACCCACGATGGGTTGGTTTCGAGCCCATGTAGCACAGATAAATTAAAAGCCTCGGGGTCAGTGCCTCGATTCGTCAGTTCGTGGGTTAAATCCTACACCTTCATTTCCTGTTTGTAGTTGCTACTGCATATTATGCAATTATGTGTTCCGTTTACCGTTCAGGGTTAGATCACCGTAGATCTAGGACTAGGATGTTATAATATTTTTGGATTTTATAGATAACTAGCTGCGCCCCACGTGGATTCATTGGCGGATCCAGGGGGGGCATTACACCTAGCAATTCCATACATTCGACTCAATTTTTCGATTTTATTCCTTTGAACCTTGACCAGAAATGTCAGAATGCCCCCCCCCCCCCAAATGAAATCCTGGATCCGCCACTGCGTGGATTACTCCTTGCAACATCAGCTATCTGCCAGTGAAAGTCCCGTCAAAATCGGTCCAGCCATTTGGAGTCCATTGGGAACAAACATTACATACATAGTATATACAAATCGCCTTGAAGAAGATTCAAAATTTGGACGATTGGCAGGATTCGAACCTACGGCGTTTGCATGGGATTAAGTACGTCCCGAGTAAACGCGGGTTTACGTTAAATAGTAAATCATAAAGTGTAGAAACAATTATTCAATGCATATAAAAATTAGAACCTTTCCTATTTACACCTTTGATTATGTATAACATAATCAAAGATTTATACCTACAACAATCAAAAGAGACCAAGTTCGTACGCTGATCTAATACCGAGACCATGGCATACAAGGCCCTCGCTGGCTCACACGAGTCACACACGTGGATGCGGCCAGGATACCTTGAAACATGCCAACATCTCAAGGGTTTACGCCATAGCCATACCTACTCATGTAACCTAAGGTATGTTCTCATAGACTCGCTCCGTCTGCAGTCAATCAGGTGGAAAACACAAAATTGCTTCAAAATGTTTGTAATGTTAAAAAATGATGTCCAATCGGTTCTTTGAAATTCCCACTGTGTTTAAAAATCATTGATCAGAATCTAAAAAAATCCGCGTGGTACACCTATCCCTACCAATGTATCTATCTCTACCTACTGTTATATAAGTGGAAAAAAACCTCTTAGATCTACCGGTGGGTATTAGTGGAAACTCTGAGTTCACTTATCCTAACTTTATATTATGACTAGCGGTCCGCCCCAGCTTCGCACGGGTATAGAATATAGCCTGTGTCACCCGGGGATAGTGTAGCTTCCCGTCAGTGAAAGAATTTTTCAAATCGGTTCAGTAGTTTCGGAGCCTATTCAATGCAAACAAACAAACAAACAATCAAATCTTTCCTCTTTATAATATTAGTATAGATTAAATAAAGTACGTTTCACTGAGAGGGAATTTCTAAAACGTAAAAATATGCAAGCAGTATAGCTGTGGCAAAGAGCGGGCTCTTAAGTTCTTTTACTTTTAGTTGTTTACTCGTCGTGCCAAAGGCAATGGCGTCAATTCTGTTGTACCATTCTCTAAACTAAACTAATCTGACAGGACTAAAATTATCCCCGTCTCTTTTCATTTCAATACGTCAAAATGATGGCAACAATTTTAGAGCTGTCAAATTTAGTTTAGTTCAGATAATGGTACAACAGAATTGACACCATTGACGATTATTTTTGGTCAGAGGCCACCGGGCGTTCTAAAAGCTCTGACACTAGGGCCCTACATATTCAATCTTTACATTAGCAGCACTTTATTTTGTCACATAGCCTTCATATAGCTTCTAATTTTCTCTTTTCTTCATTAACATTTCTTATCATCAGTGCTGCAAGTTTCCTACTTGACTCCTCATCGATTACAGGCTAGGCGTGTCAATAGCGCGTTCCCCGAATCGAAGCGGCCCGGGCATGACCCCTGCGCGGGCGCAGGCGGCCAGGGGCCGCGGCAGCGGCACGTACTGTCGCGTTATTGTAATGCATTGCGCAATGCTCGCGAGGTGCCCTCTTCACCTCCCTTCCTCGCACCACCGGGGCTGCCACGTTCTTGTATCAAATTCCTGTGTACGATTTCAACATCAGTACATTACTGACTCCCTCATCGACGGGAAAAACCTTTTATTTCGATTAAGAGCTCTATCATAAGTAGTATTATTTTCTCTGGTTAGATATCTATGATTTTACTTTACCTACTTGAGTACCTCCTTACCCAACGTAAGCTTAGGTACCTACTAATGAATTGCTTAGGTACTCATAAATTGGTGTAGTTTTCTAGGTCTAAGTTTCACTAAGCTTTATTACTCTACATGCTGTGTTGCGCGTCGACATTCTTTCAGGAACCATCGATTTTCTTGGATAGAAAAAGTATCTCATATCATTCTCCGCCCCTCCGACTATTTATAATAAGAAAAAATCATGTCAATTCATTGTTCTGTTGCTGCATGAAAGAGGAACAAACAAATTTAATACACTTTTACATTTAGGTACTAGCTGTCCCGTTGACCTGTCGAAATAACAATACGAATTTATGATTTTGATTTTAACCTCTAGAATGTATGATTTGAGGTAAGTACTTACCTCGCATAATAGCTAGTGTGTATCGAAATTAAATTATTCATACCGTAGATAAATAATAGCGGTAGATAATTACCAACAAACACTTCCTTTCGTGCAGGCGACGATCGCAATGGCATTTTCTACGGAAACTGACTCTTCAACGTAGGTACCTGCGCCTCTCCGAAGTCTCAAATAATAATGTTCATAGATGACGGAAAACTATAAAATGCATACATGGATGTTTTCCAGTGAAGAGAGGGGGTAAAGCAGGGGAGCGGGAGGGGCGCTCGGGCCGTCGACACACTTTCTGAAGGGCTCTAAAACTCCGGCTTTTGTGGCCACCTTTATGGCCATCTATTCGTAGACCTTTTGATTTATCACGAACAACAGTTAGATAGAACTTGAAAAACTTTTATGTTTCGAAAGCTCTCTGAGATGGAAGATTCCTTGTTTTGAAAATGGTCATTTAAGTTAACTAACTAACGTCAATAGGTTTCACATTCAACTCAAAAGCTCAACATTCTATGAGCAGCATTTGAAAAGAAAACTAGCACAACGTTTGTATTGATTGACTTGAGACTTAAATTACCTACGAATTATTACATTTGAATTTAAGTCATATACAGAGTGTAAGGGGAACACTCTCGAAGCCAAAAGAAGGTAATTGTACTAATCATTATGAACCACTTTTAGTATGGGACCAGCACTGAAATCGCGAAAAAAATAGCAGCTGTTCCATACATTTTGTAGAGTGTCAATGACCGTTTTCTATAGAACAGCTTATATTTTTTTCGCGATTTCAGTGCTGGTCCCATAGTAAAAGTGGTTCATAATGATGAGTACAATTACCTTCTTTTGGCTTCGAGAGTGTTCCCCTTACACCCCGTATATCATAATTCAATTAATCTAATGTCATATAACAGAGCTACAAGGACAAATTATGAATCAAATAATTAATATAATAAATGTCAAACCAAATAATGTAAATTTTGTATTTTAAGGGATACGCTTTGGGATCTGAGGGCTAAGGGATCTTGTCTAATATTAATAGTTGTATCTACCTATTTGGCTACGAGTAGATTCGATAATGGAAACACGCTTCAGCAACATCGAGATACAATACATACATATAGAGTCACAAAAAAAACTGTAAAAACCAACTTTTAGGCGTCCGCCATATAGAATTTAGTATGACATCATTTTATTTTTCATTTCTATTCAGCAAACTTTTTCATTTGATACCCTCATGCATAAAAATATTTGGTCCGCCATATTGGATTAAGAATGACGTCACTTAGTTAACCATGCTTTGTCATCCAAACTAAACGTGTATGCAAAATTGGGCTCAATTGGTTAGAATACTGAGAAAGATAACTGATAAAATTCAGTTGCAAGATTTGACCCATATTAACAAGGCAAAAAACTTGTTAAAAGATGTATTTACCCAGTTTTATCTTTAGTCTGTCTACTTTCATATTTAGCTTAAAATTATAAACATGTTGTCACATCAAAATTGAATATTTTATCTAGGAAAACGTAAAAACCGAAACACGATTGGACATTTTACTCGATTGTAAAAACAAGTAAACGTTGATTTGCGCTTTTCTTCCTGTTTTTTTGGATTCATTCAAATATATATCTATTTACTAAATAATGTCTATGATATATTTAAATGCAGATTTTATAAGTATGGAGAGAACCGCCGTGAAGGTAAATTTTACGTTACAGCTATTCTTTTCGAAAAATATGAGAAAAACCTCAAATATAGAAGTAGCGAAACGCACGACTGTGTGTAAGAGCCACGGTTTTGTTCCACTAAATGTGACTTTAATACAATAAATTAAACCATAAGGTTTAATTTATTGTATTTAATTTAATTGTATTTAAACCATAAGGTTTAATTTATTGTATTTACGCTTGTTACTACAGATGACCTTATGGTTAAACGCCTATTAATCCCGTAGACTGGAGACCTTCACACCGCTCGGTCAATTACGTATTCCCAACTAATATAAACAGGATAATCAGCTGACGACTCTACTGATTCCTCGGTAAGGACTCTACATCGGTGGGTTGCGTTGGAACTGGAATGAATGCATTTGCATTCAATTTATGGCTGGCAGCAAGGCCACCCTTGCTTGGCACTCGGCCATCCTAATCGCAGACCCACACTGGGCACGTTGCTTTACTAGATAAGTTACTAAGGTCAGTGCATTTGCCCCAGATAAAGTTCTCAAGTAGCATGTAGTTATTAAATTATATTCAGTTGAAGGTTGAATTTACTATTAGTTAGACGGTGGCAATACGTGCATACCTATAGGGTTACGTGGAACGGTAATACTAAGGCGAAAGGAGGTCATTCATCATTAACAACAACTTTTACTACGTACCAACACTGAAATTAAAAAAAAAACAGCTTTTCCATTCTTTTCATTGAATAGAGCGTGTGAAAGAAATTTTTCTATTGGCTCTATAGTAAAAGCTGTTTACAATGGAGAGTACAATGTCTTCTATGGTACAATGACTTCCTTTCGGCTCAGGACCACCCTTCTGTGTTGCCCTGTGTGATCATCATCATCATCAGCCCTGAATGACCCACTGATGATCCCCCTTTATTTAGCGAGAGACCGGGGAGGGTGGCATAAACAAAGGCCTATAACCAGCAGTCACCCTATATAGTGCTACCAAAAGTAAATTAATGTACCTACGAGTAGGTATTGGTGGTGTGGTGGGTACGAACGCATCTGGCCTATATAAGGCTTGATATCTTTAGTCGAACTATTCTAGGAGACGAACTTGTCGGGGTTTTTTTGCAGTGTACTATTAGTTAGTTCATTGGTGTCGCTAAAAGTTTCTTAGTGTGCGTGGAAAATGAGTAAGTGACACAACACAGACACACACACAGTGTACAAACACACACACAGTGTACTAACAGTTTTTTCGCGAAATAGTGAAAAAAAATGTATGAAAATTTTTGACATTTGAAATCGAAAGATAATTGTACTACGGCATATCTTCCTTGCTTGTCTTATCTGAGGTAGTAACTTCTGGTATATTCCAAAAGGTATACCGAAGAGAATAAAACTTGGTATATTGATAAATTCCTAGTTAAAGAAACAGCAGTAAATATTTAAGTATTGTAATCAAGAAAACGATTTGAGTGTGCCTCGAATCTCGCGAAGGCACTCAGTGTGGGCATACGACCACGTCCCTGATGTTAATCTATGCAAGCACTACCGTAAAAAGCTTTGTAGCCTTTGTAGATTGTAGCGTATAAAATACACAGCAATTACTTGCTTCTTTTATGAACAACCGTAAACTCGAATAGCTGGAGACGTTCCATCACAATGCGTCGATCATAAAGGAGGGAGGAAATAGGATAACGGTGTGCGCAGGCGACGGCGCAAGAACTCCTCGATATCGCGAACCGTTCCCCGTCTAAGAACGACAATGTATCATTAAATCTCAACGTAGTGACTGAGCTACCCTGCCCCCCTCATCATTCATTTCATCGTCGGTGCCTTGGAGTCAGGTGCCTAACGCGGGCTCGAACTAGCGCTGAAATAGCGCAGTTCGGAAATCACGCGAACGTGAACCTTCACAGGCCGAGATACGGTTTGCGGTCGAGCAACTTTTCTCATCACCTAAACAGAATCGCTTAAAACAGGCAGCCGTAAGGCCCCTGCTGTGACATGTCTGTGTAAGTTGGTCGTGAGTAATGGCACTTGGCGTCGATGTCGCCCCGCCCGTTGCTCCACCGTTCACAACTTTTTGCGATTACAAATGGAAACTGCGAGACAGTGGGGTGAATCGAGGCCGATACACCGCCTGCTAAGGTACTCTCAGCCAGAATGAAAGACGGTTCTCGATTAGAAATCATCAATTCTTGAGATGACGTGCAGCACGCACCGTACCGTAACATACGGTACCGCTTATCCTTTACTTATCTTTGAACCAAATGTTGAGATATATTGTGATAACAATGATTTCGTGTTATTTAGACTTCTTGATAAAATTATGAGATTATTTGTAAACTAATTCCGTCACTTACTCAAATTGGAAAAGAAAGACAAATTAAAGAGATCATGGCTATGGAAAGAGTTATGTTCAGCGTTTCTTATTCATCATTATCAGCCAATCTTAATCCCAACTGCGCTGGGATAAAGGCCTTCTCTCTGAGAGAGAGGATGGACCCTATAACACCATGCTGGCCTAGTGCATATTGGTGAATGTCATATCTTTGAACTTTTGAGGTTCTTGGTCATACCAGTTTCCCCACGATGTTTTCCTTCATCGTTTTTGAGTGATGGCATCGAAAATGCACATAATTTATTTGAGTATTAAACAGACAATTGGCGCAGAGCCGAGGATCGAACTGAGTGCCGTCAGATAGCAAAGCGCACATGCTACCGGTCAGACACCAACGCTCAATCCCATAATCGAATCGTACCAAAAACGAAGTACCTACCGAATTCGCCAGAGAGCCAAACCGATATAGAATAGCTTATTAGCAGCCGGTCATATCTGTCACAAAAGGAACCGATTACCATCGGCCATCTAGACGTGTTCTAGAGTAAAAACCAAGAATCGGCAAACGTAGTATAGGACACCCTGAGACTCGATGGAATGACGATGTACGTTAGGTAGCTGGCAGTGGCTGGAAGCGATAAGCCAAAGATCGGGCTGAGTAACGTGTCTTTGTCCATGTCCAGCAGTGGACTAAGGTGGGCTGTTTATGATGACGATGACTCAAACTCAATTATTCAATCTGGGTGGCTTCAAGTCACGAGTGAATATATTAGTTTCTACTGGGCAAGCGTGCTCCATTGTAGACCGCCAGGCAAGGGGATAGGTTAACCACCTAACGATGTAGACCGGCAGTATCACATGAGAGCCAGTTCCCATTCAAGGCTAGGTGTGTTTACCATCTTCGACCACACCATCACTTAACATCAGAGGATCAGATGATTGCCGCTTACCATCAGGCGGACCGCTTACCTGTTTGCCGCTTTATTATTTAAGAAAAACAAAAACAGAAAAAAATAAGGTGGTGGTCGAATGCGAGGCAATTAAAATAAAAATATAAAAGAAAAAACAGAAGAAACCTGGTATAGCTACTTATAAACGCGTTCAAATGCAGAAAAATAGGATGTAGGACGTAGGTACGTACGACGGTAGGTAGCCACTCAAAAAATAGCAGGAATATTGAAATATCTTTAAATCTTTATAGATCACATCGCAAAACAGATAACAAACTTAGGCTATCGTTCTCACCCCCAATTCGCGACATTATTTTCAAACACACCCAATTCACAAGATGAGCAAGGTAGATTAGATTTTCTGGTTTGATATCAAAATACGTGTTTGAATAATGTAAAAGCCGATCGCCGACCGCGATGTAGCATCGGTCGTCTGAAGATGCAAAAAGTATGTCAAGCCGAGTACAAGGAAAAAGTATCGGACTATCGCAGCCTCCTGCTTCTTTGTGACCAAACAAAGAAAGCAGCTAAAAAATCGTAAAGCAATCAGAACTGTTGATTAAACCCGCCCCGCTTCTTATTTTTTATTCGCGTTAACCGAAAAAAGTGAGACTCTAATTTTGCTAGTGACCAAAGATTAAATTGAAAGTTGGTTGTAATTTCATCGCAGTTATAACGTCTATGGTGAATTAATTAACTTATGAAAAGGCACCGAGATTATTTTATTAGTAGGAAGTTCAGTTATAGGTATATACCAAAAACTGACTCTACAATTCTACAGTATTTTTCTATAACAATAAGCTAAACTTTATGCTAAACTTCGTCCAAGTATTTATTTGCTCTGACAGCTGCTGGTTAAAATTGAATGAAAACCGTGAATTTTAATCCCTTTCGCTAAGTTTTTGAATATAAAATTGTAGCAGGTACTTGATATACTTCAAATGTTTTTATTCAGATTTAAAAAATGTTTTGCAGCTGTTAGAGCAAGTTTGAAACAAATGAAAAGAATCTAATCCTTTATTAATAAACGTGGAGTAGCCATGAAATAATTGACAGGCTTTTGTCTTTTTCAAGTGAGTGCAAAATTTTAATGTGAGAAAAAGACAATTCGGAATATCTAGTCCAAGATCTAGTACCTATGTTTATTCACAGAAGAGAATATATGTAGGTATATCTATCTGTACCTGGGTATAAATCTCTACGTATGTTTAATCTTAATTTCTATCGTGCGGTCTAATTTGAAGATGAACTCAAAGACGCACCTAATTCTCTAAACAATCATCCTCTTTACGAGGTTAATTCATAATTTGAGGATCGCGTCTTTTATAATTTACTATTGAATATAGGTAAAATAAACACGGTTTTCTGGATGTAAATAACACAATCAATTTAATACATCCTCTCGGTATAGCTATTTGGAAGTGAACACGGCTGACATCTAGCAGAGATACATTATAGACTTGAGAGAGCATTTAAAGAGGTAACTCATAAATAACTAAAGAGATGCGATTACTTTTTGTACCACATTAAATAAACCAACATTTACATCCTAAACCTTGTGCGATACATATTTTATATCGCTACAGTTTGACCGGTGAGAGAATGCGTCTAACAGCTGCAATAATATTGTAAAAATCTGAATGCAAAAAATCTTTTAATATTTTACTGTACTTCATTGGCTACTACTTAATTTACAAATTTACTTTCAAAAAGCTAGTAAAAGTGATCAATATTCACTGTTTCCGTTCAACTTTTTACAATATTTTGGCAACTGTCAGAGGCATTATTTCAGCGGTGCTAATTTAGTAATCGCTATTCTCTACACGACCGACGTCTAATGAAAAGCTCTTTTCGAATCTTATTTCGATAACTTACCTAATAATACCTATTCAGTTAGTTATCGAAATAAGTATTCTATAGACAATTCTTTCTTTTGTCAGGTACCTCGCATAGAATATTAATGATCCAATTTGACTCTCGTGTGTGTTGTGGTCATATTATAAAATAGTAGGTATGTATTCAGTGATCGACCCCCATCAATAACACTATCCATCCATTCTATCCATTCTGAACGAGAGAGGTAGCGATATACCGAGGTTTGTGGAAGGAAGTGCGATACCTTTGCCCAGCAGTGGGATTGTGTACCTATGTTAATAATCCTCCTTATGCTATACTATTACATTTATTACACTACAAACCTTCTATTCTATACCTTCTATCTTTTAAGAACTTTTCCTCTGGCAGGCGCTTAATGGTCAAAAACAGTCGATGACTTTAACGGAATCATGGAAACTTGGAATGCGCTTGCGCAACGCACCGTCGGACTCAGCAGCCTCCGCTAGAGACTACAAAACTCGTAGGCTGTTTCTAAATTGGATATAACTCGATACTTGAATTTGGGAGACATATAAACTGTCCGTTTTTCAATTTTCTTGGGTGCTTGTGATTGCGTAATTTTATAGGAGGTGAAGGAAAGGTTAACGTTTACGACCTACTTTAAATTATAAGATTTATGTGTTTACGATAACAATACAATTAACAATTAAGTCTGGTAAACAAAGGAAGCGATTTATTGAGTTTCTATAAAGAAAAGAGGATTAAGAAAAAAATAATGTTATATTACAGACAAATGAAAAATTTGACGACCGGCAGGATTCAAACGTACAATCCGAATAAATTAAATAAAAAAAGAAAAATAAACTAGGTAGTAGCACAGGTAGTAGGTAAGTTAAGAAGTAGTTAGTTAAGTTAGTGGAAGTGGGCAGGGCACATATCACGCAGAACAGATGGCCGATGCGGCCGAAGGGTTCTTGAATGGAGACCACGGAACGGTAAGCACAGCGTAGGACGTTCAGACGTCCACACACAACCCGACTAGACGGACAGACGACCTAGAAGAGACCACAGGGAAACGCTGGAGGCAGGCCCTTTTGGAGATCGATAAGGGAAGGCATAGGTCCAGCAGTAGACGTCCTATGGCTGAAATGATGATGATGATGAAAAAAGTTAAATAAAGAACCTTAACTAAATAAACCAGCCAAGTTGAATTCGGACTCGCGAACTGAGGGTACGGAACCCTCAGTACCACCACACCACAAAAAAATACAATACTTATTAATTTAAAAACCGACTTCTTCAGGTTTAAAGCTTTCAAAAGTTACAAAATCTCACTTTCATATTAAAACATTAATTTTATATATTATCGATTGATACATCACTTGTCAAATTCTATTTTTCAAGTCGCCATCATGTATTTATGATGACGTCACCTGGGTAGGTTGGACCATCCCTGATCTTAGAGGGCGCTTACGATCATAATCAACGCACAAGCATACATAATTATGTCATCATCATCGTTAGCCCGAAGACGTCCAATGCTGACCATAGGTCTAAGTGTCCTCGATTCTCACGATATTGTCGGTCCACCTAGTGGGAGGCCTACCTACACTACATCTTCCGGTTCGTGGTCTCCTTATAGAACCTTTCTTTCCCATATACCTATAGATATATAATTATGTACTAACACGTTAACCAAACTACCCTCTTTTTGGCTTTTCCATTGACGGGACTGTGGAATACGCTGCCTGATTGGGTGTTCCCCGATAATTAAAATCTCGGGGTCTTCAAGTCATGAGTGAAAGTAATTGGCGGGTGGTATAAAGAATATCCTTAGAACTACTCGTACCTACGAGTATCTGTGTGGGAAAGTAAAACGTGGGCGATCACTTTGTCATTTGAAATGTCGGTGCGTAAAGGAGGAAGTAAGTTGAGATCTTGCCAAGTGCAAGCCAACTTTACGTGGATAAATGTTTATTGTGGTAACCAGATTTTGCACTCGGCTTAAGTCGCAGCTAAGTTTTCCGCCCCTCTGAGGGTAGATAAATCTGATCTCAACTTGAAATCCAAACGTTTCCATACAACACGTAGTGGAATCATTCGTCATTTTCCCGTACGAAAGTTTTGCCACAAAGACATTCTGCAATATGGTTCTTGTAATAGGCGGTACGCCGTCTCTAATCTACTATCTTCTTCCGAAACTGAAGTTCGTATTTAGTTAGAAGCGGTTTCATCTTTGATCACTCCGTGGACTATGAGCTTGATTCATTTATGAAAAAAAGTCTTCCAGACGCGGCGCTGTCATCGCGTATCAATCACTATCAGTATTATTTCTCGAGCAGCACTTTTAATGGCCTGTTATCCGAGTCGCGTAGGCAACAAACGCTCCCTCAGCCCCCGCCAAATTAGAGCGACGATGTATTTTGCCGCGCAAGAGTCACAAGGCCCGCGGAGGGAGTGCAACGACAAAAACGAACATAGGTCTGACCTCGATGACGCCTGCGACCTTTTTACGCTTTTAATTTCACTAAATAACGAAACTAATTTCTATCAAAAATCTATTCAATGGGTTTTTTTTTGAATGGGATTGCCTTTCATTACATGCAATTTCCAGGTTGTTACGAGCTTTCATTCGAGAATAAAACGAAAAAATTAAGCGAAATCGACTTTGTTTCAGATATTTTTTAAATTTTGAACTTTTGCATAAACTCAAACACTGATGTATCTGTGACATGTATTTTTTCCAGCTCAAATATTGTAATTTAACTGAATAAAATTGATTTAAAACCGACAAATTTGGTATAACAGGCCGTTAACAACTTTAGTTATCGTACACGACTCTTTAACGATGACAAATTAATAAAAATCTCACTGGCGTCCAAACACAGTAACATAACACCTGACAACTACTACTACATGGAAGTTTAGTTCCGCGCTGCTGTTTGCAGTGGGACCTGTTTCAAGAAAAGCACTTTACATTGTTCTGTCAGCTGCAGTCTTTATGGCGTAATGAACCATTTACATCTGGGCTTCGATTCTACTAAAAAAAATGATATTAAATTGTAACTGTTTCAATTTTATTTTTTAAATAAATACCTCAAAATTTATTTATTTTTTATACTAAGCTATAATATTAGGGGGTGGTATTTTTCTAGTATATTTTTTTAAACTGTCAGTTTTGAGGCATTTATTTAAAAATTAAATTGAAACAATTACAATTTAAAAAACAATTTCTTTACTAGAATCGGGGCCCTGGTTAATTGATAAGCCTATAATACTACGCTTATGCCTGGGCCACACACATCGCGATAATATTCGGGCGATAAACTTCGTCTTCGGTCTACGGCGAAGCTGCGCGGCCACACAATGCGCGATGTAAAGTTTATCGCGATGTATAAACGCAAAAGACAAAATGGACGCCGCGGTTGCTCAAAGCAGAGATCCTTTTTTATATGGCCAGTTTCGTTTGGGTTCCATAAAATCGGCGACTCGTAATTGGCATTAAATTCTAAAATTCTATCGTTACTCCAATCCATGTTTCGCTTCAGCTATACCTATTATGCACTGCAGTTTAACTTACACGTCCGCTACGCACGATGGCTGGCGGCCGACTGAAGTGTGGCCATGCAAGCAAAGTTCATCGCGATAAAACGCTTTGATCTGCGAGAATTTACCGACAGCGGAGCGAAGTCCCCGCAGCTACATACGAAGCACCGAAGTATACGCGAATACTTGGCTACACACATCGCGATAACGCGAATCTTCGGGTTATCGCGATTTGTGCGGCCTAGGCATTAGTCATTAGTATATGGCTGACTACTAGTGGCTTGTTTTTTTTTTTAAATTTAGTATTAGGCTTGCGTTTTACTGCCAACTCGCCTGATGTTACACGATGGAGCACGCTTGCCTAGAAGAAACCGATTCACTCGAGATTTGAAGAGACCTAGATTGTAACTGTAGGGGAATACCCATTCATTCAGACAGCGCATTACAGATTACAGTTCGCACAATAAAAGCGGAATCAAAGCTTCTCCAAATGGCTCCTCTAATGGCCTGGTATGTACAAATAGTCCTCTATAAGGATGAGCTGACGGTCAACCATGTCAAAGTTTTTAATGGGTCTAACACACAGGGCATCTAAAACCTGCGCAACTAGAGAAGGTTGTAAATCATCTTACACACACGCTCTTGCACGCGCACCCTTGTTCTCCTGAACAAAATTACTTGCATCGTGTGCAAGACGCGTAAATAGTAAGAGGGTTTGAATATGGAACAAAATATTACGAATTTATGTTACGTATAAAAAGGTTTAAATATACAGCAAAACCTACCTATACTAGGTACTACTAAAATCATAATTATCGCACAGATTCATAGAACCTTGAAGCTACCCCTTCCACGCAGCGCCATAGAATAATACATACTTCGTACTACTGTAGGTAGAGCGAATGAAGTGTTTACTTGTTCAAGGTAAAGATTCATGTCGCCTGTGTCTTCCTTCACAAATCGAAGGCACGGCATTTCTGTGTCGACTAGAGCGACACTGCAATTAAATTTATCTGTAGCGGTGGCCAAGTAAGGGAAGTATTTTCTACTGGAGGCTGTCAGTTTTTTTTCTCAGTTAATATGATTGTGGCTATATACCTCACCGCAGATAACTTGGACGGTGGTTGTTGGTATAGATATCGACACTGGCGTCGATTTTGATGTGCCATTTCCTTAATGACACAAAAAAGCCATAGCCATAATCAGAGTTTTTGTAACTACTTTTTGGCTATATGGAGGGTAGAGATTTTGACAGATATACACAAGTTTTCATAATCCGGTATGTTTTTTTTTTCTAATATAAAAAAGGCAATGATTTTGGAGTTGTCAGATGGTTTCGAAGGAAACAAATATAACGACTGATGATAATTAAAAGAAAAGAAGAAATATATGATTTTGACAAATTTGACAATCATAATTGCTACAATGTGGCTGTCCCGGTATATTACTTTATGGCTTTATGGTGATAGTGTTATATTTGAAGCAGTAAGGAAATCTCTACTTACTTTTCTTTCTAATCTAAGAATAAGTAGATATATTAAGCCCCTTCAAATATAAATCCAGTGGATATTTTCAGCCAATGGCCAGACTATTTTTACACAAAGACACGTGTTTTGGACCTGCACAGCATCTTAGGTCGTTAACTGGATGCGATGGAACGTAAAGTGGAAGTAAACACCCCAATTTCCATCCTTGCTCTGTGATTTTGTATGTAAAGCAATAGAACGTCGTCGTATACCATCAGGGCCCCAGGGCGATTCTCCTAAACCAATTGTTTGAGAAAAATTATGTTTTTATATTATTAATGAATTTCATCAAAAGCACACACGTATTCGTGTCCATAGGTGACAATTTGAGTCACTAAACCGTTTTTTTTTATGTATCGTCTAAATTGTCACTTGACACGTAAAGTATAAAAAGTGTAAGTTTTGAGGCAATTCATCAAACAACATAAAAACAATTGCAATTTACAAAACAATTGGTTTAGTATAGTCGGGGCCCTGTTGTGTTGTTGGTCATATTTTATGCAGCTCTATATTTGTGATAAATCCCGGGCACCGTTTTCATTTTACTTCGAGGAGCATTTTACCACGGGCAAGCCAAGGTGTACCCTCTACTTGTACTAAAATGTGACATTTATTATTATGACCATGAATGGTATTTTGTAACTGTACAAGTGTTCTAAGTTTGTATAGTGTACGTTTATATCAACAGGATTTTGGTTGTGCGTTTATCTGCGAATTTGTGTCAAATGTGTGCTATGCGTGTTTTTTGCCCCCCCCCCCCCCCCGCAAAAAGTGTCAGAAAAAGTGTAAAAGGAGTATCGAAGCCATTGAGGTAAGTAACCCTAAAACATGTTTTTTCTTCTTAATTTATGCATAATATTATGTACTCTATCTCTATCTACTATATGTATACTACCTATATACTCGTCGGCAAACCATTTTTTTAAATCTTCTTATAAAAGGCGATGTGTCTATGTGTGTGTGCATGTATGTATGTATGACATGTATGAATGCTCCCCCTATGGATTCCAAAACGGCTAGCCCATAAGAAGTAATCCACTTGGATGAAACCGCGGGGTGCAGCTAGTATGTAATAATAGGATTGTTTGACCGCTAAATCGCCTGATGTTAAACGATGATGCGGTCTACGATGGAGCACGCTTGCATAGAAGAAACCGATTCACTCGAATTAATCAAACAGAGGGTAAATAATTCAGGGTTCTTAATGATGATGATAAATATCTAGTCCTAGTAACAACACGTTATAGGTAAGACGTAACTTACGCACAAGTAAAAAACTTTAAGGACAAACTGACAACGACGTCATAAAATAAAATTTCGGTTTTACCTTCAGATAGCAAAAAAAGTTGACGATTTTATTTTAGCATCCATGCTAGAGCTATCGAATTTTATGTACTTAGTAGAATATCTATCAAGGAGACGGACTCTACCCGCACATCTTTGCGTCATAAATGTTCTAAAAAAGTGCTAATTCGGAGTCATGGAAGGGTATTTTCGAGCGGATCCGCATACAAAAATACAGCCGGTTTCCAAGGTCGCCTAGGAATCTTCAACGTGGCCAAAATAGTTTTACATACAAAACTTGCGCGGAATTTATAAATCATCCACACGGGCAAAGGTGTTATTCTCAAAAGCTCTATCGCGGTTTTTTTGTATTGGTATATTTTAATTTCACCTCACAATCTCGGAATGATTCTGTTTATCATTCGAAATCTGACAACAAAAGTGCATTTCATCAGCTAGCGTGGAAAGTTTGTTTAAATTCGTATCTTTTCATTCAAAAATTTTTTTTATATACCGCCAGTCCACTGAAAATGCATATTAATACCTGATTATTTTATGTCAGTGCGTCGACCTCATTTACCTATAGAATGATCGCACTGGCCAGTAGTGTTGTTTTTTTTATTTTATTTTTTAATTTTCTTCTCTTCCATTCGATTAACTTTCTATAATTTTTGATTGTTTTTTGATAAAATCGTAAGAAATCATAAAATAAAATAAGCGAGTCCTGCAGTGACGAAGCTTAGATCAGCTACATGCTAAGATTATACGTAGTAAGTATAAATAAAAAATATTTGGCTACATGGTATATTTGTCAAAGCGACGAAGATAATTTTACACCTACAGAGTTAGTGCAAGCGGTACATAATGCCAAATTATTAAAGCTGGTTTTCTTGTACTTAGAATTTTCCTCGCTATAGTGAGGTGAAAAGTTGTGTACCTTTGAAACCCTCGCTACGCTCGCTACCGCGTATAGATTTTTTTAAATTATCGAGCTACCTGCTAGTAACGGCTACTACTTATCATCAGAGGGGTCCGCTTACTTACTATCTATAATATTTTTTTTCCCTGCAAATTGTCAAACTGATTGCTGAATTTGATTGTGCTTCAATTTGATTGTCTTAGCCCATTAACAAGTAAATAGATAGAACAAGCGGCTACGTAATCCTATTAGAAGACACACGTTGCAATTTAGATCGACTCTACTATACAATCTACAGGTCTCTACCTATATAAATCTACCCATGCATGCCTACTTGCTTTTAGTACCATTACACAGCAACTTGCGTCCTTCTAAAATAAAAGAAGATTTAGTAACTAGTTCTATATTTATTTTGACAGGGAGCTAAAGTGTGCACAGTGCTCTTGGACTGTTGGTGGTATATGCTCGCTGTGTAGCGTGCTCATAGTGGGAAAACGTCGATAGAGCCGCGAGCAGGACACGCGAAGGTCGAGAGCCGCCCACCACTCCACTCGAGTCTGCCCCACACCGCAGAATAAAATAATAGTTACTTATACCCACACTAATTGATGATAGTACAAAAGCGTACTGAACTCCTGGCCATGGCTCCCCACTAGAGTTCCCTGTGTCGGGGATGTCTTAGAACACACATATAGAATTCAAATAAAATACAGGATTTGGATAAAACATACTTATTTTAAGCAGTTTAAATGTAACTCAGAGAACAAAATAAATATAGAATATAGAGTTGTTTATATATATATATATATATATATATATATATATATATATTTATTTATTTGTTGAATATAGAATGGTTTTGATCACAGAAAAGAGAAACGGGTACTTTTTTATTTTCTGTGGTTTTGATGGCTGATAATTTCGGGCTAGATATAGGGCTAGAGACTAAATCATTAATTTTATTTGATTTATTTTACTCCTTTATTAACTAAACAAAATACAAGCTAAAACTAAAAATACAAATACAGTTAGACTGCCCATAGACCTTTGAAGGTATAAAGACAATCAAAATGCTCAAGCCCACTACCAGTTGGCAGCGTACCCAGCATGCTGGTGGCATTACCATGTTGAATGGCAATGCTTATGCGTTGAGCCAGAAACACGCCAGCATTTTGGTCACGCGTCGCATTAATTTGATTTATTAATTTTTCTTTTATGAAATTATTTTTAATATTATTAAAATAATTGAAAAAAGGCCTGAAAGGAATAAGTTATCAACCCAGAATCTACATCCAGGCCGAGAGTAGATATTTAAATTCATCCATACAAACATATCTTGCTTATGAGGTAGATGTGCTACCACTGAGCCATGCCGTTCGTACCAGAGCATAATAGTTAAGATATGAGTACTATTTAATAAATAATTGTAAGATCTGGACACTGTATGGAGCTGCTATATTTTTACTAACAATGTACTAACCAAATCTTGGAAGTCGATTTTAACCTACATTTATCGATCTTACTATTATTGATCTTATATTGTCGTCTCAATTTGAAACTTTGAAAGTATATGTAATCCGAATGACAATACAATAACTTGGTACAATAGAACTGATCTGATAACGGTGTCAGGACGTGGATAGTGGAACTCTTGAATGGCTTATATAGTAAAAGTAAAAAAATTACTAATAATGACATAAGTTACAGAGTTCTCTAAAAAGGATGTTACACTGTCACCACACTTGTTTCACGGGTGTTGGTAGAACCATAGATAAACATAATTATATACTTAGGTAGAACGCAGGGAATGACGCCTTTCAATTTACATTTATCTTAACTTACCCTTAATTTTGATTTAATTTGGTGACGAACTTATTGAAAACTTAGTCACCAAATTAAAACAAAATTTACGTTGTTCTCGAAATTTTCCAATAAATCATAGTTATCTAACGTATATAACGCGTTACGCTGTCGCCACGCTATTCGCTGGTTTCATAGGTGCTGACAAAACAATGGGAATGGCGCGTTTCCATTCGCCTTCACAGGTCACGCTTTTATCTTAACCTACAGTACCTAACCTGCACTCAAAATCGTTGGCACCGTATTAAAACAAAATTTAACGTTGACCTCGAAACTTTGCAATAAAACATAGTTATCTAAGGGCTGCGTTATGCTGTACGCTGGTTTCACGGGCGCTGGTAAAACGTTGGAGGATGGCGTCTTTCCATTCAACTTAATCTTAACCTATACCCTCGAAATGTTTGTGACCAAATTAAAACAACATTTCACGCTGATCTTTACATTTTTCTACTTAATCGTAGTTATCTAAGGGCCGCGTTACGCTGTCGCCACGCTGCACGCTGGTTTCACGGGCGCTGGTAAAACGTTGGGAATGGCGCCTTTCCATTTGCCTTTCTAATGGGTACGCAATATTTCGGTTACTTGAATGCGTGCCCGTTAGCTATAAGGGCATGTGAACCTGTGAAGCGAGCTTCTTGGCAGTGGCGAGCGAATTTAAGTACGAAAAGGTGTAAACAAATTTTTATTTTTTGAAAATTAATTTAAAGTTTTTATCATGGCCAAACTTTTGTAATGTTTCCTGACAGATGTTGGTAGTTGTAGAGCAAATTTGCAAGGACGGTGTATACTAGGGTAGGTATACATATACAACGTCCTTGCAAATTAGCCATTAACTTACAGGAGTTTGAATATTATATTTCTATGGAAGCTGGCATCAAGGACGTTATATATACCCTAAGCTGGCATATCTATATCCACCGCCATTTTGATTTTTCCCAAAGTTTTCGCCCGCGATGAAGGTCGTATACCTATCTGACTGTATGCGTAGATGACACAAACAAACTTTTTTTTTTTTAATATAACTGATGGTACTCAAAATTTCTCGAAATATTAGGTAAATTTTATTAATTATTTTATAAGGTAAACATTTTTATTTGAGAACAGTGACGATCAATAAAAATGATCGACTCACGTGTCTATACGTCATACCTACGCGTTGAATTGAATTGACGGTGAAAGAAATGAAGCTCCAGCATTCGATTCTTATTTTTAATCGACTTCAAAAGAGGAGGAGGTTTTCAATTTTCTGTGTTTTTTTCGCTTTTTCGTTTTCGCGCGTGCCAATTTTTGTCAGAGCAGTAGCGATTCTAACGTAGCTCGACTAAGGGCTCGATTTTGGAATCGCTCGCACGAAAATATTATACAAATGAAAGATTTTCTACAGATAGAAAGCAAACTCGAATGGTTCAAACGAGTGCGGTGCGTTAGCGAGTGGTAAGATTATTCATAAAATAAAAAAATTAAATAAACGCGACTTTTGTTTGTGATTTCGTTCGAAAGTCAGTCATTTCGCATTATATTTTCGTGCGTAATATCATACGAGCGATTCAAGAATCGAGCCCCAGGTGTTTCTATACGATCAGCAACACACGACTCGGCTGGTCTTCGGATGGGTGGCCGCAAGTGCCGTTTACTGAGCGCTACCGTGGGTATATTGTAGTTCTCGGTCGTTTCTCATATACCTAACAGAAACCGCTAAGCCATGCCCGACTCCCAGATGCCATCAGGAGGTTAAAAACTCTGACATGAGGACTAGCCACTTGCGATACGAAGTTTGGCACACTATCATTGGCACAGATTAGCATTGTCTTGTTATAAATGTCTATCGGGACTTATCGCACACTATGTTATAAAGGTAAAAATAGGTACATTGCACTAAGTTTCGACCATGTTACAATGGCCGTGGTCGTCGACCGAAAGGTAGGAAGGAAGGACCGAAAGGCTACCTATTTTTTATGCGTGAAAAGTCCCTATAGACATTAAAAAACATGTGTTCAAATCGCGAAAGTTTAAAAGTAACAGTGACCTTACTAACGTTTCTAAGTGAGACCACGGAACTGCAAGTAGGTACTTTGGAGGGTTCCTGCATGGCGTCCAAGCGTCTATTGTAAGATTAGTCTCTGGTTACAGAGATCTAATTATGACCTTAGTTGGCGGATATTCTCAATTTAAAAATAGAATTTAAAAAATACTATTATGTTAATAAACCACGTGTTTATCTGATAACAGCTACCAATTGGCGGCGCGAGGGTAATAATCTAGAGACAACTCTATACGGTAGCAGAAATAGCCACATCAATTTCCTGGGATGCTCCTTTCGCGCGTCACGTGTGCGACTTGACACCAATAGAAGAGGACCACCCGGTCAACTGGACCGAACTAACCCAGAGCTAATTGTCGCGTAGTAACGAACTCATGTCCTCAATTCAGTCACTTACTTATAGATACTACCGTCTATACTGTGTCTCTGCACTTACTAACTACGGCATCATCTAGAACCGGTAGAGCTCTGCTGTGCCCGCGCCGCGCCACCCCTAAGGATGCCCATTTCCTTGTGGCTGATTACGGCTCCACTAAAAAAGTACAATCATACTGCTCTCCGACGCGGAACGCACTGTCCTCATTTGAATACAAACGCAATGCGCGTGCGCACACACCCTTAACTGTACACTAGCCGCACCCCATCCGCCAAAAGCAACTCTAAAGCTTTAAGACTCGGTTCGATATCGCTTAACGAGGGTAAACAACGTGCCCTCTTTCCGAAGTCTAAAGAAGAGGGACTCTCGCGTGCGAGAACGGGAGGGCGCTACAGTCGAAGAGGACGGAGGACGTTAAGGGCATTCACCCCGTACCCCGTGGGTTGCGACTAGCGGCTCTACAAATGATGTACAAGCACATAGATGCCTTTCTCTATTTAGGTGCGCACGAGTTTCGAAATACTGGCCGTGGAACTTTTTGTTGGGAGGTGGATCCTGTTTGGGTTGCGTCAGCGCAACGTTAAGTTCGGCTATTGCCGGCATATTGCCGCTAGAATGTCCATAGGTACAGGTGTGCCCGCGCCGCATCTCCGCCCCACCCTTTCGAATGACCATCTCGATTCTCGACTCGATACGAGAATCGGTTACAGTCGACAATTGGTAAACAATCGGGTGTTTGTTTACTTTTTATATCAATTTGCATTTCCGTTTAGCATTCCGTCTTTGACACGATCTTAATGTAAACGCTCCGTGCATTTATCACTCAAATCCAATTGCTTCATTCACAAACGGTAGTAGTATCAGAGATAGGAATTACTTTTTACATTAGTAATAAAAGGTAGCCCATGTTCGAAAACATGTCCGTCATTATTATGGCAATTTTTTTTTGGCAAATTTCATCAAGATCCATTCAGATCGACAAACATACAAAGGGACTAAATATGGTCTCATTTATAAAAATCTGTGTTGTGTGATTTTCAAAGGATTTCATCAAAACAATTTCGTAATTCGTTGACGTTTGACCCTCTTAGTATTATGATTTAGCACCTTTCCCCAGAGACTAATGGGTAATGTATTACAGGCGTCGGACCGGATTGGCCGTAAACCACGTGGTTCATTACATTACGACCATCAACAGAGATTGCATTTAATAAACCCGCGAAAAGGGTAATGAAGTCTTAAGTCTCATATTGTACCTACACATATCTACAAGAAAGCGAGAATTAAAATGGTGAAAAAAATCAAGATAAATATGTATAAAAATCTAAAACGAACCACACATACATATTAACCTAAAATAGGAAATTAATGCAGCGGCATGTAACGGAGGCGTTTTAAGACGAATGTGGGCTGAGACGTAGCCGAGGCCAGTATACGTAAGTATGTTGTATCCAAGGCTTGTATAGTACTTTTCTCAAGCATTGCATGGATATTAATTTATGATAAATGTGTGGTAATCATTTTTACATTTCATTCAAGTTAAAAGCTTTTACAATTACCTAAGTATGTTAACGCCATTTCATTAGCAAGCAAATAAAAAAAAAAGCTTTGGTTTAGCCAATCACAGGATACCAGCCAGGCCTTGCCATCTCTAAGTCTCAATAATTATCTCTAACATGAGGTTAAGTTTTTACAATTCGCTTCTTTTTAGTAGAAAAACGTAATCTAACCTCTTTGCACATTGAAATATGCATACACATGTAAGTACAATGTATTGAAGGATGACACGACTTTTTAATAAAATTTAACATCAATATTACGGTTGTGCTGGTGTGTGTGTACCGACGAAAAGGTTAACAAGAAGCATTATGTAAACGGTTGTAAAAGCTCTAGTAAATATTAAGGAAGTTTATTATATTAATTGGGTAGGTAACTCCAAAGGTTTAAACACATTTGCTGCATGTGTACAGACCTATTGTAAGTACTATTTTGTGCCTATTTAGTCCGGCAACTTCGTGTACGAACGTCTGGAAAAGAGGGGGGGGGAGGGGGGAGGTATAATATTGTACTTAGATGTTAGCATTATAATATAATAAAATTGTAATAAAAAATAAATTATCGAGCAGTAGCATGTGCACTTTACAATCTGACGGCACCCGGTTTGACTCTGCACCAATGACTTAGGTGTAGTTTCGATGCCATCGCTCATTAACGGTGAAGGAAATATCTAGGGTGGTGGCGGGATCATACCCCCCCCCCCCCTGAAATATTTAATAATATTATTTTGTAATAAGGAGAGGCGAGAACGCATTTCATTCCCCCTTTTTACTTGTTTCATTATCTTGAAACCCCCCCAACGAAAACCTGAACACGCGTATGGTTAATCCCACTCGGAAGCGTCCGAACTGAGGCTGAAAACATCGAAAAATAATATTTCGATGGTTGAATCCGACGACGATGATTAAACAAATGATGGTAGACATAGTGAGCGTATTTTGTGATTATGTGAAAAAGAAAACTATCGTGTGAAAGCTTTTACAGCTTATTTTCGCTAAGATAACACATACAACAGTGAAGTTTTATTTGACATCTTTGTAATATTTTACTGCAGTGACACAGGAACTAATGTATATTCTGTGTCGCCAGGTAATACATCAAACGGTGAATCCAGTGTTGCATATAGACATCGGTAGGTTTATTATCGATCCGCGCAGATAACTGCGGGTCCTGGAGGGGTGACCACGGGCACGGAGCTAGGAAACAACGGGGTGAGATATGTATGGCCCTATATTATACTTGCCCGCGATTTCGTACGATAAGACTTATATAAATCTGCGTATCTTCAAGTCGCGAGTGAATCGGTTTCTTCTAAGCGTGCTACATCGTAGTCCGCGTCATCGCAAGATGGCAGTCAAACGTATGACTAAAAAAAAAAAAACTTCCAACCTCTATTTGCCCCCCTAAGTCGGCCTTTTTGCAAAATCTTTTCTTAGCAGACCTCTACGCTTACTACTATAAGGAAAAATCTACCTGTCATATTTCAGCTTCATAGCAACTTCATAGGCACAATATAGGTCAAGTCATCTCCGCTAGGAGCGTAGAGGAACGGTAATTTATATACTGAGTCTATGGCTAGGAGTAATAATGTTCCTTGCAAGTGATTTTCGAGATTTCATGTATTTATTATTTAGATAGGATAAGTTTTGTAAAAACAAATCATAATATGTAATATTATTTTACTCAAATGAGGTTTATATTTATTTTACTATAGCGCTAGATTTTTTGAAATAAATAATTTGACCACCATCTCGCCTGATGTTAAGCGATGATGTGGTCTACGTTGGAGCACGCTTGCCTAGGAGAAACCGATTCACTCGTGATTTGAAGACACCCAGATTGTAACCATCGGGGAACTCCCATTCAGGCAGCGCATTCCACAGACTAGCAGTTCGCACAATAAATGTGGAATCAAAGCAATACGTGGTGTCTAGACAAGAAGTAGTTGGATTGGAATAAAATTACAATTTTCTAAATTGCTTGAGCGGTCTGGTACCATCAGGCGGCCCCCTGAAATAAGCACTAGGCCCGTCCATTTAGGGGGGTGAGTACCCCCTCGATCGATGCATTGATAATGCCCGCATCATGCGCCGCGCTAATTGGCAGGGATGCGCCCTCGGCACCGGCAGTCATTCATTTGGCTTGATGATGAATGTGATTTAGACCGTCTATGTTTGCTTTTGGACCTAGTTCAAAGACACTTCATTCGTTTATACGCCTTTAGTTTAAATGTCAGTTTCGACTTTTGGGAAGTGAATTTTTAATGTAGCTTTCAACTTTTCGTGATTTGAAAACAAACAATAATGATTACTAGGTTCGATAACTCACAATCGACAATCGATTTTTAACTTATTGGAAAGTATTTTTGTATTTCCATCAATGCGAAAATTATTAAAAAAAAATGTTTTTGAAAGCATTTTTTCGATTTTCATCAATCTTCTAATCTCAATCAGTCTCAATCTTCGACTTCTTAAATAAATATGTATAATTAATAATAATATTTTCTATAAGTACTATTAAATAATTAACCAGAGCTAAGCAAAATTTGTGATCCTCTTACCTAATAAAAGTTGGTATATTATTTGTATTTACGTTCGCGTTTCCACTATAATGAAGTTGATGTACAGGATAGATTACCTATTCAAATTACATGCTCGTTTAAAACATTTATTTGTTCAGACAGCTGTAAAAAGTTAAATAGAGATAGTAAAGCTTGGATCCAGTTTACTTACTTATTTTTTAACATTTACATTGACTAAGTAAGTATAGAGATTGTGAATATGGAGACCTAGACGGTGTTATAAAAAAAACACTCGATACCAACAGATTACTAACCCCCACTTCATCCAAAATAACCTTCCCGGGCAGCGGTCGTCTCTGGCAACAAAAGGAACAAAACAGGAGAAAAATAACATCCCGGTCAACCCTCTCTCGGCGAAGCAAAAAGCAAAAAACCCTCCCGTCGTCGAGCGTTCCCAGGAATGGCTCGCGTCCCCTTCAATGAGCTTGTGGGAGATTTCCAACTTCATGGAATAGATTTTTGGAGTGGATACTTGGTTAAAGATTAATAGTACAAAATTACTGCATAAAAAAAGCTTTATAGCCAATCGTTTGCAACTAAAGGTGCTACATGCACCATATACTTACTCGTACATACCGCTACAGTATACCATTTGCAACAGATAAGTATGACGCCAACAGAATGGTTTATAAAACGTACAAAGTTCCTTTAAACTATAGTAAGTAATTAGTTTATACACAGGAGAAAAAAATTACCACCTTATACTGTATGGAAGCATTATTAAGAATCCTTTATAGGCAATGGGATCACAATAGATGCCTAGATAAATAATGGGTCCTCCATGGGATCTCATAAATAATGAACGATTGAATGAATGAATTGACAAATATAATAATATACCTTATCATTCAACTATAGTGTCTAAGCAGGGGTTCCCAAAGTGGGCGATAACGCCCCCTTGTGGGCGCTGCAGGCCTAAAGGGGGGTGGTAAGAGACCCAGAAAAAAATTTGATTTGTAATTTCATTTAGCTAGGAAGCCTCTTAGACACCGACTGCATGAGCTCTCGACTTTCAACTACAACTTGAGAACATCAACTAATATTAGTTAAGAGAATCAAACTCGGTTCGATATTTCTCTCTTTTTAGCGCCCCCATTTTGAAAATATGGGGGCGCTAAAAAATAATTTATGTTCAAGGTGGGCAGTAGACAAAATAAGTTTGGGAACTTCTGGTCTAAAGTGTCAAACAAAAGGGAGAATCAAGTTCTGTTTATTTTAATTGCGACGCAAATAATTGATTGTCTGTCGTTTAGTGGCGGACAAGATGATCTGCCTAATGGGCCCATGCGAGAAATGGATGAGTAGGTACGCGCTGAAAATTATTACGGTGATAGTGAGGCATCTGAAATAGAGATTAATTTGATTATTAGACATAAGGGAGCAAAATAATATTTTTACGGCGAAGGCGCTTTTTTGAATCCAGAGCGAAGTGAGGGATTCTTTAGTAGAATCCTGGACGTAGCGAGGGATTCAAAGTACGTTGCCCGAGCCAAAAAAATATTTTGCGCCCGAGTGATACAGTCTACTTTTTATCACCCACTAAGAGAAAATATGCGGCATATTTTATTGTAATATTATTATTTAATAAAACGTAGAATAACAACTAAATTGAAATTAAATAGTATCTCTTCTCTACATAGTATAAATTAAAGTCGCTTTCCGCGTCTGTATGTCTGTATGGCCGCTAACTCCTCTTAAACCACGCAACTGATTTTGATGCGCTTTTCACCATCAGTTATATCCATTTTCACGAAAGGTTTATATATATAACTAGCGACCCGCCCCGGATTCGCACGTAAATTACACCCGTACGAAGCCGGGCGGGCGGGTAGCTAGTCTAATAATAAAACAACTTAAAACTTATATTTACATTTGAGACATTTTCGCAATTATAAAAATTTATTGTTACACAAAACCATAAATTTCTGACAATCCGTGAAAATTTACGAAAACGCGGGCTGTAGTTCGCGCGTTTTTAATTTGATTTCTTTTTTTTTATTCAGCTGGCGGCGCGACTATGGGCCGTCGTACCAGCCAGTCTTTATTCAAACAATATTTGCGTTCGATTTCTTTGGCGCTGAACAGTAAGATGTTCCAAATTCAAAAATTGCCCTGCAAAGATAATTGCGGCGCACTTATAAAGAGGATTAAACACTCATTATACTTCCCGCTAAAAGTTTCTTATAGAAAACACCACCTTTGGGTGCAGTTAAAAGCGAACTAAGTCGTCCTTTTCGAATAGATGGGATGAAAAATATATTAAACACAGAAATAATAGCTTAGCTCGAAAACAAGCTCTCTTGCTTTAACAATAATGGGTAAGCAAATCATTCGTAATCATCGTATCATACACTTTTAAGCACCCGCTCTTCTCGCCGGACTCACCCGCAGTTTTCAGTCAGCTCGTGACCACGGTCATTGTAACATGGTCAAAACGTCAAACGAAAGGTACATATTTTTTACCTAAATTAAATAATACGTGATAAGTCCCGATAAACATTTAAAACATGTGTTCAAATCACGAAAGTTAAAAAATTACTAGGTACTTGTCAAACATTCGACCAGTTAAGATTTTATATTGAACAAATATATAGGAATGCAGTCAACCCCAGTATTTCTGTTCCTTCAGCAGTTTTCATTTGCTCAGAAAAGTGCAGAGTTGCAGACCCATTTCCGACAATAGCTGAACTTTAGCAATTTAAATTGATTGACAGACAGATACTGCCGGGAAATCAATCGGCCAATACCAGCGCATAATTTTAGCGTGTGTAATACCTATTCAACTTTTTTCTTTTCCTCCGATAGAATTTTGGTGTCGCTCGTCTTGTGCATTTTCCAGTATCAATTATTTAGATATTTTCAAGTTATGCAAATTGGTAATTTGAACTTTTCCGCGCTACTAATTTTAGCCTACTGCATAAGTAGGCACATCGAAGGGACTCATATTTTAGGTTTTACCTACCACTGATCCGGATGCGTATAACAATAATTGGGCTAGAGATCAACTGTAACGGGTAGAGTCGTGGTCCCCAATCAAAACAGTTTTCAGATTTTCCGCGGAGCCTATGCCTAATTACCTACGGAGGGAAAATTACATATTCATCAGTTTTGATGGTGCGGTCAAGTTATAATGCGTACAGGCAACAGAGCGCATCGGAAATATGAATGAACTCACTCCCCATGTCGATTTGTCACGTGATATTTGACGGCCCCGCTACATGTTCTGATTTATAATAGAAAAACGTTTAGAAAACTACGCAATAAAAATAGTAAACATCGTATTTTGAGAAAACGGAGTTTTTTTAGATAACGTCTCTGAATGTTGCCTGTACAATGTACATGTACATAGCCAGTAAGACAATTTAACCATCATAGACAAAAATTTGACCTTTATAAGGAACTACCTTGTGACGAAACATAGGTTTGTAAATACTGGTTACTATACCTGCTTAGTGCGTACCTACCTATCATAGGTGATGTACCAACTTACTTTTTTATGTGGTTTCGCAAGGTCAAGATTGAAGTAAAACTGAAGAAGGATAAGGCTTTATGCATTACTAGCGGTCCGCCCCTGCTTCGCACGGGTATATATTATAGCCTATGACACCCGCGGATAGTGTAGCTGCCTAACAGTGAAATAATTTTTCAAATTGGTTCAGTAATTTCGGAGACTATTCAATGCAAACAAAGAAACAAACAAACAAACAAACAATAAAATCTTTCCTCTTTATAACATTAGTATAGAAAAGAGGCAAGTGAGCTGCCAATGATAATAATGTAGGTATCAAATTTAAAAAAGTAGGTACGTAATTATTTACGTACGTATTGTATTTTGTTTAACACTTGCCTTCAGGGTGAACAGCCTCAGCACATACTTAACAAAATCACTTGTACGTTTCAGTTCCCGATGAAAGCTCCCACATTTTTTTTTGTGCCGTGGTGTGGCAACCACTTGTCGCGTACCACAGATAAGGGGGCGCAGGTTATTGCGAGGGGAGTGTTTGTTTTATTTTAATATTAATAGCGATAAACGCAGAGTGTATCGGATGTCTGTGGGGGCGTAGTTGCTCTAATCGAACGCTGTATCTGGTATCAGTAGGTGTTTAGTTTATTGTATACTAGCTGCACCCCGCGGTATCACCCGCGTAGTGATGAATAATGGTGATGATGATGATGATGATGATGAAAAGTAGCCTATGTAACTCTCCGGCCCTTGAACTATACCCATGCAAAAAATCAGGTCGATCCGTTGCTCTGTTGCTGCGTGAAAGAGGAACAAACAAACCAACAGACCAACAAACTTTTCGCATTTATAATATTAGTATGATAGCTACTCTACTTAGGTAGATTTTGTGCATCGACATGGGTTCGCATTTCATTGTATTTTACGGTTCTGTACCCAAAGGGTGCAAACGGGATCCTATTACTAAGCCTACACTGTCTGTCTGTCTGTCCTACCTTTTATCGGCTGTATCGTTCGAATGGATATAGGTAGCCAGATAAAATTGTCACGAAACATGTACTTAAATGTTGGTGACTAGCCGAGTATAGGCTAGTCGCCAACAGTAATGTTATGGCGGCTGAAATAAGAAATAATAATAAAGTCAAAAAGTAAATACTAAAAAGGAGTCCCCATACAACGAACGTTTCATTTAAACATATTTTTTCTATTAGCTCTAATGTAAAAACGATAATACGTAAAAGCATCAAACTTGCTATAATTTTAGTAAACACTCTCAAGTATAACAATAAATAATAAATACTGGCCAAGTGCGCGTCAGTGACAAATTTCAGCTCACCACCGGTTTTCGTACGATCATCGAAGAAGCAACGTCGAGCGCGGTCGGTACTTGGATGGTTTGACCTGGGCGTGATGTTGTATGGCCTTAATTGAAATCATGTTTATTTCGCTGTGAAATCAGCCAAATTAAAAAAAAAATGTATATTTTTTTTGGCCAATTTATTTGTATTGTTGAGTCATTGATGATTGTTGTTGAGTAATGTTATTACCGCTGATGGACACATACTCTGTCCAAGTTGCTATCATAGCTGGCAGCGCCGGCCCTAACCTTTGATCAGGGTAGAGCGAAATTGTATTTCGGCGCGTTTCATCTCTGAAAACTACTCAAGAATCGCTCATTTCTCCGGGATAAAAAGTAGTCCACGTTAATCGCACCTCTTGCTTCTGCTCCTGCGCTGAGAGCTGGCAGCCTTAGTACCCGAACTGCTAAAAGCCTGATATTGCATTACAGTTAAATGCATAATCTCTACATAGTATAAATTAAATCATTAGTCGCTTTCCGCGTCTGTCTGTCAGTATAACCGTTAACTCCTAAACCACGCTACAGATTTTGATGCGGTTTTCACCATTAGTTTGATAATTTTTCACAAAAGGTTTATATATGTAACTATAGCGACCCGCCCCGACTTCGCACGTAAATTACACCCGTGCGAAGCTGGGGCGGGTCGCTAGTAGGTACCTACATAAATAAGTGTAACATCAGCTGCAAAACCAGCACACATCAACAACATCATTGATGACTCAACAATGCAACATTTTCAACGAAATGTAAATCCACAGCGCTGCATAATACATAGGTACATTCGATTCAAGTTTTTTAGCTCTGATAAGTGCTTTGAAGAAGTTCCATTGGCCCTACTGACGTATAATTATACTATGTATATTAGCATAATATACGCCAGTAATTTGCTCGGTCCTTCATCACCTTCATTCAGACGTCGGTGATTGGCTTTGTCCCTAAGAAGATAATATACCGTAACGTGGTAAGGTGGTACGTTTCACATATCGCGTGAAATTCAAATTTCAAACTGTTTTCTTGTCCTTGTAGCTAGGCAAATTTGAATTTCCCGCCATAGGTGAAACGTACCACCTTAACTAGCTGTTGCCCACGTCTTTGTACGCGTAGATATTCTTTTAAACTTTTAAAATCAAGGATCTAATTAGGAGGGGCCAAAGAGGCCCTCTTAATTAGGTCCTTCGCAAATTCTTTCTTAGCGGACCTCTACATCCCAATGGAATTTACCTAAGTAGTACCTAGGAGTTTTCGAAATTTCGTGATAAGTCAGTCAATCAGTCAGTGGTTTTCCCTTTTACAGGGTTACGCGGAAAGGGTGTACTAAGCTGAAAGGTGTTTCTTGTATATTATATAATTATGTGGAGTGAGAATGCCCGTTTTCAATGGAACAGCTGATATTTTTTCACCATTTCAAGGTTGGTCCCATAGTAGAAGTTGTTCATAATGATGGGTTATATAGACCCCTTTCGGTTTGGATCACCCTTTCCAAGTAACCCTGTGTATAGATAAGAAATCACATGTAAGTATGTTATCTACATAACTATTAAGGTAGACATCATGCAGTCGTGCATTTTCAATATTGAATTTACCATCTGCAAAATTTAAAAATATGTTAACTCAACATTTGATCTTTGGACTTACAATAAATAATAATGACATGTACCTGTCTATACCTACCGTTATTTATTATTATTGCAGAAAAAAAATTGCCAACGTGGTAAGTATTCCGAAGAATCTTCCGTTTAATTATTATGCAGACTATTAGCATCTACTTATTTGCTGTCAATCGCCTGGTTGTCCTACTTGAATTTGACTGTGTGACTATTACTTTCCTATTTGACGGTATAGAACTAAAAAATATTCCAAAACAAAAGTATTTTTTTTTTCACGCAATACTGAGCATAGTAGTGTAAAATTATACCGCATCGTCTTCCGTATATTTTACTGACTCACTCTCATGTTCGAGTGGGTACTCGAACACATTCGACAGAATAAATAGTAATAATTCACAACTCAAAAATACACAAGTTTAGAAAAATAATACAATGAGGCAACATATTTTTTCCACGTTGGCGCAATAGTATCAGTTAAAAAATCCTTTCAAAACTAAAGAAGAAAAAATGTTTAGTGAATACTAAACAAAAAAAAAAAACACTAGAATTTGTGTTTTTTGTTTGCTTTTGCTGTATTATAAAAAAATGCCTAGCAAAATAAAGTTAATTTTTTGAAGAAGACTTCTTCAAGAACTACTTCAAGATCTACATGTACATACAGGTACAAACTTAAACAAAAAGTATAAAAATGACAGTTAAAAATAATTTAAACTATTTGAACTTTCAATCTTTTTCCTTGTCAAAACTTATGCTGAAGGCAAGGTTGTTTTATACCGTAGAGGGCGTAGAGGGAGTATACTTAGCATATGTTTTTTCCCTATTGGTTAGGGTATACAACGTCCTTGGCTGAAGGTGACCACAAACCAAAACGCCATCTGTATATATATTATTTGTTTTTGTAAAAAAAAAACATAAAGCACTGAATCAATTTCGTTAAAACTTCTAGGAATTCTGAAGTATACGCATGACCTACTAAACAAAAAAAGGATCATCAAAGTCAACGTAACTAACATACAAAAAACATACAGTCGAATTGAGAACCTCCTTCTTTTTTCAAGTCAGTTAAAATTACTTCATTGATAGGAAACAAAACCACCCCTATAAGTCACCCTTCCGTTATGCATTTAAATTAATGATGATTTAAAAACAATTTCACTGAATTAACCATGCGTTTCCTAGTGCCATAGGTTGAATACAAGTTTTAAGGGAATACAATGTATGAGAACATGATGCGCATAGTTAAAAGATAATAATTAATACTTTATTGCATACTTACAAATCTATATCTCTATATATATAAAAATGAACTTATTTACCTGGTCACGTCATAACTTGAGAACGACCTTACTGATTTCATTAATCTTTTTTAATGCTAATCTTTTCTAATAATTTGTAGAAGGTACCTACTTAATTTAAAAATGACGATTTTAACTCGCGGGTGAAACCGTGGGGCGCAGCTAGCAATGTATAGAAAAGCACAAAGAAACCCTTCTTTGTGCTCAATCCTAGACCGCATCATCGCGCGAGTTGGCGGCCAAACGTAAGTCTATTTTTATATGAATAAATAAAACCTCTTTCTCTGAGAGAAGATCTGTATCCCGGAAGACGTGGGAACTGACTGAATAAGCTGACAATGATGATAATTTTCTTTTAAATGATGAAAATGTGCGAATGACAACACAGGCCGGTGAGCGCGGTTTTAATTAATTCAGTTCAATTTGATACGATAGAGCATTGGTATGCGTGCCATGCGGGTGGGGTGCTTGGTTGTTCTTTATTTTTCCTTTACCCGACCGTTTGGTGCAACGAGGGTGCTTTTTAGAACTATTAGTATTTATAAAGGACGGGAAGGGCTCGTTTTAATAGCAATCAATTGAATAATGAATTTAAATATCGCACTCTTAATAAAACAGTGACCGAATCCAAAATCGCAACTTTTTGGGAATCGACAAAAAACAATTTTTAACTGAGTAACAGCGCGCAAGGTGAGGGACGGATAAAGACTCAAGTAGTTATAAACCTTATTGCATATAGAAAACAGGTGTTTTTAATCGCCTAGATTGTAGAGCATGCTTTTTTAGGTCGATATTTTACTAAAACTCTATTTGCCAAAATTTCGAGTTCGGTCATTGTTTTATTAAGAGTGCGATATGTTGAAGTTTAATTTCCTGCGTGGTACTGCGCTTGTCGCCACTGTATTATTCCAGAATATTATAGATGTTAGTGTGTTCGTTTGTTGATTTATTTATTCCTTTTTCACGCAATAAGGCAACAGATTGGTGTGGTTTTTTGCATAGGCATTTGGGCATCTGGACATTGGCGTCGATTATGTCATACCACTCACTAAACTAAACCAATCTGACAGGACTAAAATTATCTGCCTCTTTTTTCATTTTAATATGTGAAAGAAGGATGGCAACAATTTTAGAGCTGTCAAATTTAGTTAAGTTTAGTTTAGAGTATATCAGAATCGATGCCATTGGCTCCTTTATATTCTGGAGAATTTGAGGGTTGCTAAGGGAATCTCCACGTAGATGACACCATGGGGAGAAGGTACTTAGTTCTCTATCACAGTAATGTTTGCCAGTTGTAAACAAAGGTGTAGTAAGTAAATTCCACTGCGGACTCTGCTGAGTCAAAGTTAGTTCATCCAGGGTTACATGGATGGTGGTACAAAGCCGAAAGAAAGTCATTGAACTTATCACTGTGAATCGCTTTTACTAAAGGACCAACCGTATATCGCGAAACCGCTCTTTTTCTTAGGTGGATAGTGTATTGGTGTTGCTGCAAGTTTCTTAATTCTTAATATGCGTGATAAAATTGTAAATTGGCCCGATTGCGCTTTGATTAGTCATTAGTGCGAGTGATTAATATAGGTGCTTAGTGATTAGTACTAAATACATTTGGAACATAACTGATTAGTGCGAATGTATATTTTAATCACTCGCAAAATTACTAATCAACAATCACTTGCACTCGCACTAATCAAAGTGCAAACGGGGCTTTTATGTTAAGCAGTTATATATGGTCATTTGTGAAAAAAGTGGGAGATACATGGATACATTTGAACATGAACGATAATTGTACTAACTTACTAAGGCATATCTCCCTTGTTTGTCTGATCTGAGGTCCTACCACAAAACGCATATTGTCACGCACTTGTTCCTACCCTAATTCTGCGGACGTTCCATTTAACATCTTTTAACATTTAACATCGGGGTTTACTCCATGGGAGAGTGGCTGATGCCCTTCGCGCTCCACTACCTTCGAGGGCCGAAGGGAAGACTAAAGGGAAGTTGTAGGGTGCTTTATTAACTCTCTGATTTAATTGAGGAAGTTGGCCCTGTTGGAATAATTGGTGCTGGTTGTAGAGCGATGTGCAGAGGGTTAAAGTGAAGGGTGGCGAATGAGTCAAGCTTGAAGTGGCCATGGGAATCGGTTGAATCGGAAGACGCTGTTAGACTGTTTGAAATGAAGGTTGCAGTGAGTGTATCGAATACTTTCGAAAGGATATTTTTAATTATCTTCTAGAACTAAATACGCATGATGACTGATTTTCAAACTGTTCCATAATATTCTTACGCATCAACTATTTCAGAATCACCACTGTTTAGTAGCATAAATACTCTCGTTTTTCACTAATTTTGTATTCGCCAAAAACAAAAGCAAGAAATGGCAGCTTTGGTATGGAAAAACTGTCAAAAAGCGTTACGACGAAAAGAAATAATAATAAAGTAAAAAAGTAAACATTAAATCCCCATTCAAACTTTTTTAAACGTATTTTTGTATTTTTGTACGTACTCTAATGTAAAAACAGTAATACACGTGTGTATTACTTAAGTAAAACAACAAATCCCAACAAACCCTTCTGCCCAATTTTCTATCGGACTACCAGTGCAGCTACGAAAAATCGACACCGCTTTATGGTTGATATTCCGAACACCTGTACGAAGCGCTTTGATTCCACATTTATTGTGCGAACTGTTAGTCTTTGGAATGCGCTGCCTAAATGGGTGTTCTGCGATTATTACAATCTATAGGCAATCGTGCCCCATCGTAGATCGCATCATCGCTTAACATCAGGCGAGTTGACGGACAAGCGCACGCCTAAATGTAGTAAAAAAATAAAAATATGGCCTAGTGCGAGTCGGTGACATATTTTACGTGGATACGGAACCTTCAGTGCGCGAGCCCGACACGCACTTGGTCGGATTTTATTTTAGGTTGAGAAGTACCTACTTAACATTTATACTGGAATTTATTATTCACTGTATTTATTTCTCCAGTTGGTATATACCTACCCTACACAAAAAAGGTAGATACAAAGAGACGTGATAAGAAATCACTCTGATGTCAAGTCAAAGCATTTATGTAAAACACGAAGTAGGTTCATTTCATGATCAGAATATCCGTGATCGTGAATAAGCCGCCCGTTAACCCGAGGCCAAAAAGGCCACATTCGAAATACCAACTCATTTAGTGCCAACTGCAATAAGCTTCTCAAAATTTCATTACTTCAAGTAAAAAGAAACCAGTCGGGGCCAGTTTGAGGTCCGAGACGTACCTGAGAGGGTCGTTAGAAAGCAAAACAAAGAAATGGAGTCCTTGCCCTCCCGAGTTGGAGCCCTTGGCGCCGTGACTATTTCTTAATCTGTGGTACTTGGGTTGTTCACAAAGGGCTGTGATTGCGAGAGGCGCGCGGGGGCGGAGGGAGGTGAATGACCTAGCCTGGGGTGGCCGCCCCCTGCGTCTGCGCACGCTTGGGCGACGGTCTGTGACTGTGACGTCCCTCGTTCAAATGCTGTGGGTAGGTTTTTGTTTTGAGGTCAAAAATCTCGGCTTGAGAATAAATCAAGCGATATCGGTTTCAGTGATATTAGGAAGTATTACATCAGTAATAAGTGCGGAATTATTTAGCTCGGCTAAAATTTTTT
This sequence comes from Agriopis marginaria, assembly GCA_932305915.1. Lineage (NCBI taxonomy): Eukaryota > Metazoa > Arthropoda > Insecta > Lepidoptera > Geometridae > Agriopis > Agriopis marginaria. Next base: position 12,548,531 of record OW029918.1, read on the forward strand.
TTGTGAGATAGCTTGAAATGGTAGAATATGTCTATGCATGGATATCTGACCAAAATAGGAAAGAGCTCAAAACTTTTATACCGCTGCTGGGTGATGAAAGTTCGCACCAAATCTTTTATAAAAAAAGACCGCATTGAAATCCAGTCCGTCCGTCTGGGAGAGCACAGACGCAGATACAGACAGACAGGGTCACCCCTCATTTTTCGACGTCGCATCGAAGGTTAAAAAGAAAAACTAGTGTGAGTGTTCCAGGACCATGATTACGAAGTACGAACCTCCGTGGCGTCCATGGAAAAGCCACCCTACCCGATTTGTTACCGCGCCAACTCAAATAATCTATAGCGTAAACCTGGAAGACTTGAAGAGTGACACCAGCGCCGCCCGTTTTAACTTTCCATTGGATCTAACGTGCCTTGCTAGAAAAAAAATTATATTGCAATATTACAATAGGTATAGTTAATCCTCAGAATTGTCGGCATATTATACTACGACGCTATACAAATTTTAAAGCATTTTTGCCGCAGCTTCACAAGCGGAGAGATTACCTCCTATAAGCACATTGTCATAAACTTACAAACTTTACCTCTTTCTGGTATCAGTATCGAAAGAATCAAGGTGCTAGAGCTTATCTATAAATTCCCGATCACGGCGCGCCTGTGCAACTTCTGGACGGACAATCCCATCAGTTCAATCAACTGCAGTGATCGACCTGTACCCCGGCCCCTCCGGAACCGGGATCTGCATCACAATCGGGCTCCGGCACCCCTTGTACGCTAGTACGCGCCATTGATGCGTGCTAATCACGGGGTAAATTATTGTTTCCGCTTACGTTTCTACTCACTCTATTATTATAAACCTGAAGGTAAACCACAGAAGAGAAAAATATACTTCTCTTTTCTGTGAGGTAAACATTAATTTAGTATTTGTTCATTTGTTATTACGAGTACCTCACTGCACAAGAAAGAGGGTAATGTTTTTCGGGTGCAGGTATGTGAGATAAAATTAAGATAAGTATAAAATATTAACATACAAAATAAGTTTATGTTTCTACACTATGGTTTGGCCGATTTTGAACTGCGAGATGTCGTTAAATTTTATTATTGTTTTCATTTATTTTATATTAATATTTTGCCACAGACTATGTACCTAAAGCTAGTATTTGTATTTTGCAGTCGGGATATTGTTTGTTATCTACTTGACTTTTCAGTTTTCACTACTAACCTGATGAGAGAAGGAAGTAGTGATCACCTCTCGGAATTCGGACGGCCTTAACTTAACTGTCACAAACCTTTGTCTGCATAGTTTATATGGTATATAGTAAGTACCTATATCTACCCATTTTCTTTAGCGAAAGAAAATAATATGGCAATTACAAGAGCGAAACTCATCTTGAGGAAAGTCAGTGAACAGACAGATATAGGTACAGTATGTCTGTCTGTATGATAACAGTAGTATTCTGAGCTTTCTAAGTAATAATCTTATTTCGTCCTTTGGAAGTGATGCCATGAGAATTTTTCGAACGCATCCGACATTATAATATATTTTTTATAATTGGCTCGAGTTTGACCGCTCCACGCCAAGCCGAGAAGAAATCGATTCAATCGCGACTTGAAGACACCAGAATGAGAATTTTACAAATACTTTCCGACTTTTTTTTATTTTTTTATAATTGGTTTTAGTTTGACCTCCCCACGCTAAGCCTAGAAGAAATCGATTTACTCGCGACTTGAAAACACCCAGAGAACTGAAAACAAGTGTAAACTAAAGTGTTAAATCACACGACCGATTCGAATAAGAGCTCATAACTTTTGATCTAGTAGGACAAATTTTGTGGCTAAAACCACTGCAATGAAACCTACTTTTAAATAAAAGCAGCATTCAAATCGTCCCAAGAGTTAGAAAAAAATAATTTGGTAACTAAAAGGTAGATATATATTATATATATTATATAAACATAACTCTTATCCCAGTCGCCTAAAAACCCACCTCCGTTTCGTCAAAATTAAAAAACATAAGAGTTTAAAATATTATATCTTGAATAAAAATACTAGTAACTATGCAAGCAAAGTTTTTTACCAGACGTTTACGAAGAAACTCTTCTCATTGTATGCGGATACTAGCTCTTGATCGTAAGTAAGTAGTTGCTAACTTTTATAACCATAATTACAAATCATAAAGCAAATAAATTGCACCAACTGCGACGATACTAAACAATCCTAGAGCCTTTTTCTATCGTTTTGCCTCTCTATTTTATGGATAATTTTAAACTATGAAGTGAAATCGAGCTTCCCTTGGCTTCAATAGCAACTAAGTAGGTAGATCTTAGATAAAGTATTCGTAGTAGGTATAGTAATAGATCGTTGAGGTAGGTAGTTGGTACATACCTGTGTTGGTACATAGGATGAAGTCTAGATTTTGAGTATTATACAATTACCCATACCAGTTGAGCTTGTAGTGTTGCTTGATTAAGTGTTTCTAACCGATCACCGATGTCAAGCAACGAACAGACGCGGTTCATCTTCGGATGGGTGACGGTTTGTGGCATTTACTGCTTAGCGCTACCGTGGGATTGCATGTCTCGGTTGTTTGTTCTATATCAGCAGCCGCTAAGCCATGACGAAGGCCTCCAGGTGGCCTGAAATTCAACTTATTTTATGTCAATCGGATTACTGGTAATCAAGTTATCATCGATCAAATATACAAACAAACATACACAGAAACGCCGACTTGTCCTATCTGAGACCTCTTTTCGTTCGGTTAATTATAAAAGCGAAAGTGTGTTAATTTGTTTGTTCCTCTTAAATGCAGCAACGGATTGACGTGATTTTTGCATGAAGGTTATGGGTCAGGGAGTGACATAAGGCATTTATTATCTCGAAAAAAATAACTATTCCTGAGGGAATGTCAACGCGGGTGAGGCATTGCATGTTTCAATAAATACATTACTGGCATTTCTTGAACTCTACGTACCTACAGTTAATATCACTGCGAAGGTAAAAGGGCGCTAAACATTGGGGTAGGAGAGTCGTACACGCCTAAGGTTAAAGTACAATCAGCGCAATTCCACCATGTAACCGCTTCTATTTTAAAGGAGATAAGGCTCTAAATAATACTAGTGCTGGAGCACTATTAGCGTACGTCATTTACAGCTTTATCTTAGAACGCGAAGGTAGGACTTGGATTGCAGAGTTATCGTGGCGTAGAGACCCTGCCATGACCTTCTGATTATTTTAGCTAGGGTTGCCATTGCCAATGTTTTGTATATCTGGGTTAGTGAACATTTATCAGGAAGAATGCTCTTCAAAAAAGGAGGTTCTTAATTCGACTGTTTTTTTTTATTGAATAGTTTAATTATTTATACGCAGTATTATTAGTTTATACGCAGTATTATTAGTTTATACGCAGCAAGGGTGTACTTAGCCGAAAAGGGTCCATAGTATCCATCTTTATGAACAACTTTTACTATGGGTCCAACACTGAAATCGCGAAAAAATATCAGCTGTTCCATTGAAAACGGTAATTCACACTCGACGAAATTTATGGAAAAGAAGATATTTTGTTCGCGATTTCAGGGTTGGTCCCTTAGTAAAAGTTGTGTAATCAATATAACGGATCCTTTTCGACTTAGTACATTCTTTCCGCGTAACCCGGTATATAAATAGGTGGTGCAATTAAAATTTGAAGAAATATTTCACCTTTAAGGGCGGAAAATTAGGGAATTAATTTATTTATTGAATAACATATATTGAAGGTATTATGAGAAAGCCCTCGGAACTGTTTAGGTTTCACCTCATTACCGCACCGTTATCATGAATATGGTATTTTTATTTTATTTTATTTATTTATTTATTTCATTCATTACTATTTTTAAAGAATTAACCTAATACAATAGTGTAGTTTACAAGTTAACATTTTAAGAAATTAATTTCAATTATAAAATTAGTCAAGTAGTTAAATGATAGTACATGCTTTGGATTAGATTAAATTAGATTATTGATACAATATAGCTCGCATCCACAGTGTTTAGCCAAAGGTTTTTTATTTTATTTTGTTTACTATATAAATAATTAAATCTATTGCGGTTATTACGTACACTGTAAACACTATCGCTATCATATCATGCCCCTCGCTCCAACTTACTCGCAAGTGGCAATAACCCCCCTTACGTGGCTTTCATAATAACCCCCCCCCCGCAAATCCTTGTACAAGGATTACTTTATTATAAAACGATGGTTTACATAATTATTCTTATGACTATTTTCCTTATGTCATGAATTCTGACTGTTACCGCAGATGGGGCAAAAACTGGGTATGGGTAAAACCAAACGCCTGGCAACCCTATATCTATAGTCTGTAGGACACGCTCGCCCCTCGTGTCCTGCGTGATCTTCGCAGCGTTCAAAACAATGTTGTTATGAGAATAAGCTGCTTAGAATATAATGCTGACATTTGCAACTAGCCAGTGCAAATGACTTGACGAATTGTCGCTAACCAGCCGGACAAATTGCTTCAGTCCATAGAACATTAGTGCAGCAGCAGGCAACTAACATGGACAGACGTAAAACGTGGGCTGATGTGTAGCTTAGGCTAGCATACGAGAGCCCACAAATGCTTAGTTGCCGCCTCAGTAGTGCAAGTACCGTTCTTTATCGATCGACAAATTCGATAAAATTTTATATTTAGAATCAATCATAGCGAGTACTGCGGCCTTTAGAAGTTTGATTGTGATCGAGATTGCATGCCGTCCTGTCCGCATCGACTTACTCGCACCACGTGCGTAAGTGAGATGGCACGCGATCGCAATCACAATCCGAATCACGATAAGACATCTATAATAAGGCATCTGATCAAATGGCATTTTATCGAATTTGATGTTATCAACAGTAACTGTCATATTTGACGGTACTTGCACCGCAGATCAGACAAACAAGGGAAATATGGTATGGTGGCGTGGCGGGTCCAACGCATCTGGCCTAAATCAGGCTTGATGCCATTAGTCGAACACACCCTGCACACAACCTTTTGCATTCATGTTTTAAATGCAAAAAAAAACACAGTGCATGGTATGGACTAATTAGTTAGTTCATTGGTGTCGTTACAAGTTTCTTAATATGCATGAAATATGAGTAGGTAAGTGTGCCATTTATAGTTCAAAAGTGGTGAAACATGGACATGGAGACATTTTGAACGTTACGATTTACGAACGATAGTTGTAGTAAGACATATCTGCCTTGTTTGTCTGATCTGAGGTTGCAGCCAAGGCGTGACTTTTCTGAAACACTGCGTTGCATTCACTTGAAACTAATATTTTGGGGTAACTTTGACATTAGCCACTAAACTTAAGATGGCTATGGCTTGTACTCAAGGACGATATTTAGGGTATAAAACGTCCTTGCTTGTACTCAAATACTAATAAGCCAATCACAGGACAAAATCTGTAAAAGCAAAAAAAAAAAAAATTTTGAACATTGGTCGAATGCTCAAAATTCTAACTTAACCTCTATGCATTCAACCTCTTTTTAGTGTAAAGCGTAATCAAACCTCTTTGCACATTGATTTATTGACATACCTACACGATTTTAGATGAGACAAAAATTTGCTACGAATTAATCTTACGCTACCGGTATCTTCAAATTATTGACCAATGTAAGTTGGTCCCCTGCATGTCAAGTTTGCACACTAAGCAAGCAATAGCAGTCAGTTAGCAACTGAGAGAATGCGTCTAATAGCTGGAATAACATAGTAAAAAAACTGAAACAAAACATTTTTTTTTAAATATTTAACTGTAGTATTTTGGCTGCTAGTTACAATCTTACTTTGAAAAAAATTTTATCAGATAATAGTGATCAGAATTTACTGTTTATTATTTTTTAATGTTTATGGCAACTGTTAGACGCATTCTTTCAGCGGCCACACTTTAGCTTGCGCATGGCAGCTAAGAAGTTGTAGTGTGTGCAATGACGATATGATGTTGAGTGTGTGCTTCGTAACGCTATCAATATGAGGATGGAGCACCTGTTTGGAAACATTCGCACGATTCACATGGAACTCTTAACTGAATAAGTAAACATTCAGTTGTTTGTGCCATCCAGCTGCAGGTTTGTAACCATTAGTTGTGAGTTGGAGGTTTTAAGAAATTATAAATGGTACCAATTTGCTGACTTTTAGGCAACAATGGCGGTCGAGTTGCTACTTGCCGAGTTGTTTGTTTATTTGTTGCTCTTGATTCTTTGCGGAGATGAGTTGTTAGACTTGTCGATGACCCTATCTGGCAGGTTAGAACCGCTGAGCTTGCGCTGGGACTTTGGTTCGCTCAGCTTGTTCTACAGATATTATAATGGGATATCCTCTCCGGTTTTTAATGCTATCCACACATTAGAGATACGTGGAAGTCTCGCACTGTTCGATTTAATCGATTGTTTTTGACATGTACCAGTAAGTTGTGGAATGGCTTACCACCTTCGGTTTTTCCTCCGAAGTATAATTTGAACTGCTTCAAACGAGGGGTGAATAGAGTCATTCATCACCCATCAACCATGAAGCCTAGAACCAATGTTGCCTTTCTATGTGTTTGTATATTTGTTCAATCAGCTGCGTATCGCTAATTAGATCTGCCCTTTACGAAATTTTGTAGGCATGTAGTTTTTTATGCCGTATGTGGCGAACAAGCATCTGCTTGTTCGCAGCAGAGCGCTTGTTGTCTGGGCTGCCTGATGGTGAGCAGTCATATTCGCTTATGGATACCTGTAACACCAAAGGCATCACAAATGCGTTACCGACCCTGTAAGACGCTATTAGCTCGCCTTTTGCAGAACCCCATGTTGCAGCTTCTCGAAAACACCGCGGATTCATTCATTCATTCATTCTATATTTTACAGGTGTGAGGCAAGAAATATCATGTGAATCGTACAGTGTGTGATTTCCACTGACACCCAAATACTATCGTAGATTGATAGTATTTGGGTGAGCTTTCAGGCAGTGGCGGCTAGTGCGATGTTGAACTGTACCTAATCCCGCGCCGGCATCAGCTAGAAAAGTCCCCGTTGCAAACGCGTTAAAGATACAGAGGGACCCACCGCCTCTACGAATGCTGAGCGGCTCTAGATGTTCGGTGAGCTTGGTTCATTCCAATCCAATGTTTAACTTCGAATATGAGCAAAATCGGTCTAGGAATTGCAGAAATCGGGGTCGCGAGGGCACAGTTCGGGCGAACAACTATATTATAGTTTGTCCATTTAGTCTTCTTTTGCTGCAAGCTAAACAAGATAAGTAAGACATTTACACTTAAATTAGACAGGAATTAAATTAGACTGTTAGTATTTCTAAAATGTATCCAAATCTATTGGCCGAGTGAAGCCTTAGAAGAAATAATTGACCTGGCGAAGAGAGGTCTCAGATTCTAATGGGATAAGTCAATGTTTCTATCTATGCTATGTATGTATATTTGATCGACGATAATTGGTTTTAAAGTTCAAAATATGGGTAAAATTCGTCGAGAGGTTGCAGATATATAAGGGTTGCAAGATCTCAGCTCAGGGAGAATAACTATAGTAGGAAACGAAAGTCTACAGCAACGTCAGCAACACATCGGCGTTTGTATGGATGATTGAGTTGTGAGCTTATACCTATGTTTTGACAGGTGATCAAAGGATACTAAAGAGTCGCTTATGATCACCCAGGTGATCAAAGTGGAACATACCTTTATAATTTGTTCGACGATTACTTGCATATCTTTTATTCAATCTTCATGAAATTATGTCATATCTAGTAGTAGGTAACAGTTGTTCGAGTATAGGTATTTACTATTTACTATGACACAATACACTACACATTAGCTTAAAATAACAGTTTTAAGAATTGTCTATCTTGATGACATTTTTGTGTATAGCTGAAAAACAAAAGAAGATCAAGGTCTGATACATGGACGTAATAAAACCTAATATTCTGTTTTTTTTTTTTATTAACTTATTTATTAAGGCTTCACATTGATAACTACATTATTACATACACTGAAATCTTATAAATGAACTTGGCTAAATGTGTTACCTTTTACAGGAAGCACAGCATCATACGCATATCGTTTCAGGTCATTACCTGACGATACTCCACCAATAAGGATTACCAAACCTTCATGGGGGCCACATCTCCTTGCGCTTACCCCGCTAAACCCTTTTGTAGAACACCCAATATCGGTTTGTAAATCAATGGGCCCTACAAATAGCTACTTCAGAAGAAAACAGTTGAACTGATGATATCTGTTCGCGTTGGGCCAACACATCCACATAATTGGACGTCTTACAATAAGGACATCCTCTAGTGAACTTGACACAGCAGTTAAATGCCTACATAGCCTGTATAATTTTTAGGGGTATTATGTTACTTTTTACTGTAATTTAGAGTGGTTGGTTGTTTGTCGTACAGCTCACCGACCGGGGTGGGGTCAAGGTGAGCCGGTGTTTTTACAACGCTGTTCTTTTTGCATCAGACCCTGGCCACCAGAATATTGTGTCGCTAGGTTATTTTTGTTTTTTATTTATTTGTTTTAGGATGGGAATTGAGGAAACAGGCCGGTGGACCAGAGGGGTTTTTGATAGTACAAAAAACGATCACAAAAGTATTCGTATCAAATCTTTAATTTTAAATATTTTGGTGCCTACGTAGGTATAATTTTTGTGAGTATAGGTACCTAACGGATTCTGAAAAACTGAACAGGGGCCTTACGGACAACTGCTATAGCGGCACCTAATCCGTTCAGTTGAAAAATCACACGACCGCAAACCGTATCTGGGCGCGATAAGGTTCAAGTTCGTGTGATTTTCCACCTGAGCGGTTTAGACGCCGCAATAGCAGTTGTCCGTAAGGCCCCCAGGCCATAATTGTGAATGTAAGCAATCGTATAATGTAATTTTTCAAATCAGACAAACAAGGGAGATATGCTGCAGTACAAATTAGTGGGTGAAATGCAATAAATGGGATTCATCCCCTAATTTTTCACCCTAGAAGTGGAATATTGTCTACACTCTAGAAAGCATATTCAATAACAAAAAAACAATAAATCGGCGAAGATATTGCATAACACACATTTTTTTAAATCGTTTTAAAAGTAAATACCTACTTAAATACTTATAGTAAATTTTAATATTTACTGCTAACATAAACAATCAAGTCCTAAGCAGGAGATAGATTGTATTCTCATACAACTCATACAAGTACCTACAATGCCATTGAACAATAAATTATTGTCTCGACCACATCGCGTGTTATGTTCATGACTGTGTCATCTACTTCAACTAGAATTTTTCCTGCAACCGTCTGGTGGGGGAGGGGGAGGGGGCTGTAGCACGCGGGTGCGGGGCGCGCGGGGCGCGGTTCAAGGCAGCAAGAACTGTTTTTTATTCTGTGGTAGAGGGCGCGGCGGGCGCGCGCACCCGACGGGGCCTCTCGATCGCTGCGCCCGCGCCGATTCGCCCGCAATCAATGACGCCTGCCGAGGGCAACTCTCCGGGGGACTTTTCATTGTCTCGTTGACGTCACCCCGATCCAAACCATTACGACCACGAACGCGACTGTAAATTAATCCGACAAAATAAGCGCGCGACCTCCGCGGACACAACAACATCCGAAATCTGCCCGCAAGTAGGTACCGTGAAGCCCTTTCTCTAATTAAACATTCCTACTTTTACGATATGAGCGACTATAATACCTGCTGAGAAGTAGGAAAACTAACGGTGAAGTGAATGATGAGTGCGCCTCCGATGCACACGTGGGACGCGTTTGCGCAAGGCAGCTCCGAAATGCGGACTCTTCGCCCCGCGGCCCTTGGCCCTCGCGCTAGTACCTACCTACCTATTGGACTAAAAAGACATTTCGTATTTGGCTGTTTGTGCCAGTCATTTAATAGAAAGGCCGTGACTGAGATAATTTTGGTAGGTTTTAGAAGGTTACTACAGAATACACTGTTTTAAACTATCACGGTTGTTCACTAAAGTTATATGACTATTCACAACCACAACCATAATCATATAACTTTACTACGGAATGCTCTACGGTAGAGCATCTGCAGCCTTCCTGCAACAGATAGATTAAGCATAACGATCGATCACAAATAACGAATAATATTTTACATCCCATCTTTTCCTATTTATAATGTAGTTCCAGTCATTATAGTAGACTAGCTGCATCCCGCGGTTTCATCCGCATGGAAATTCCCTCAGGAACCATTCATTTTCCGGGATTAAAGTATTCAATGTCAGTTCTCCGGCTCCAACTATCTCTGTGCAAAAAATCACGTCAATTCGTTGCTCAATTGTTGCGTAAAAGAACATACTTATACAAACAAACCAACCAACAAACATAAATGTAATGTGCTTATTCTAGCAAAAAAAAAATTGATTTAAACACTTTCGCATTGAATTTATTAGTACCTAAATATTAGTATGAAATATGATATCTCGTATCTATATTATACCTACCTATAAATTGACTTTTCAAACTACATATATGTATACATGTATGCCAGGTAACATGCCAGGTTGACATAACATAGGTACAACATACAACTGCTTCTAATCTAAGGGTTTTTTATACGTATGCTTATACATATATTTACATAAAAATAAATTCCTTGTACGGAACCGTGGTTTCATATACAGAAATATAATTCTTTGTACGACAAAGAATATTTTTTTCCTCATTCATAACTGGTTACGGAACTACGGTTACATAGACGGCAGAAAGGATTCATATGTCTAAAAGAAAACTAAACTTGCAGGGTTACACGAACCGGTACTTTTAAGCCGAAAGCAGGTAATTTTTCACAACAGTTAAATTATGAATATCTTCTTTATTGGCTTGACAGATTTTGTTTTTGTTTTGTTCGCCTGTATACAGGGGTGGTTTACAGAAAAATAAAAATTGGAAAATTTGCCCGGAAAATTGGAAAATTCAGGAACTTTTTTCTTTGAAAAACTTCTTTTGGACAGGACAAAATTTGTCGATCAACGAGTGATATATAAAAAAAAGGGCGTCCACACGTTTTTTGTGGTTCCATACGTATTTAGTGTGTTTGAATGATTTTCTCTATGGAAATGCACCTTTTTTTCTCAATTCAGGGTAAAAATGTCCCATGGTAAAAGTGGTTTATAATAATTATTGAGTAGGTACATTGACCGCCTTTCGGCTAAGTACCCCACAGATCCGTGCAACCTAATATCATTTCTAAAACTCTTCTTTACATTACATAAGTTTTTTTTAGGAAGTTTACTTTAGGTTCTAACTCGTAATCCCAGTAATAAAGGCATTGTTGCACCAACTCTCAGTAGCAAATAGGATAATCCCACAGCCGGATGCCCTCGACTCACCTGCGTCGTTCGCTGCACGTGGTCGGCGCTTGCGCAAGCCGCGCCGCTTTCCTTCGGTCACTACCCTTCACGCAGGAACAGGCACCAATGGCTCCTGAGAGTTGTGACTTATTCATCGGGTAACTCTTATTGTATAGAATTTAATTTGAAGAAAAAATTGTTAGTGTTGAGATCAACTTTATTGGCATATTGCTTTCATTTAGGTTTACCTACCTTCATTTCGTAAATCATTTATATCGATTTGAAAGAGTGCTTTCGTATTTTGTTTTTCCACTGACTTTAATAAATGAGGTTTTCAATTAGACAGTATTTTTATAGTTTCTGTTAGGTACGCGATTGGGTACTCGCCGATTGGGAACTTAAAAAAAATTGCTATTATTATCTCAAGGGTCCCATTTACTATGGTGGAACATTTCCATTTATTGTATTTCACCAAAATTCATTCCACGTCCCGTGAAGTCAGTTTTTAATATCATGGTTTATCTCTTATTTCTAAAAATCGCCATCTTGAAATAAATCGTCAAAAATTAGGGTTGTACGAACACCAATAAAGTGAAGGTCGCGATTATCATACAATGGCAACGAACCGATCTGTATGTCACGTCGCCGCGGCCACTGACGGCATATTATGCAACGCTATTTGAATCTCACTGTCTCCATCCGTAATAAGCAAATAAGAATTTTTGATAAGGAAAAATTGAGTTTTCTTCCGTAACGAGTAAACGTGGTAGCAAAAAGACAGTGAAACCACGCGTATGTCATACAATCCTAGAAAATAGGAAAATGTCAAACTCTTGTTTATTTCAAAGTTTCTTGCAGCTGCTATTTATAAAATTGCTGTTCATTTGATCTACCTAAATACGCTGTCAATCTTTAGTCGCTAATTAAATTAATTATTAGACACAGTAGAGACAATAAAGCGATGTGCAATTCCGAACTGGTCCACAGGCATCCCTGTCTTGTTGTTACATTGCAGTCTTCCGGATAGTAAGATAGAAATTTTGATTCTAAAAACCATATTATAAAAATCACCGATACGCGTGTCACCTCAGGTCGTCGACCCCACGTGGAACCACCCTGATTTCACATTCTCCGTCTCTCTCCTTTCTACAAGCGACAGGTATCGCTACGTCGCTCGTTTCGTCACAGATTAGGTGGTATTTAGTTAGTGAGTTTGGTATATTCTCACGTGCGCACGCGCAGAGATTATGGCGGGCTATCAAAAAGTTCTATCCCTCTCTAGGACCGAATACAGCCTTAACTCGGCGGCATGCGTGCGTGGGCTTCAAGGTCTCGCTAGTTTTCTGGCGCCAAAATCAGTGATGGCAACATGATAGCAACATCTCTTCGAAACCGGTGAGATAACCTTGTGTCTGTTGACACACCTAATAATAAGTACGGTACTTACGTTCTTAATTTAAAATGCGTCAGAAATCTCAAACTCAGTAGAGAACCTTTCTTTTATTTTAACGAAGATTTGGAAACGCCTTCGATACTTAGCTTAGCGTAAATATTTTAGTCTGTTGGCCTAGACACGAAGCAGCGTATCAGGCCAAGTTCAGTGAAGTAATCTTAGTGACCAGATTGTGCATTGTTCATTCTACGTTACGACCAGTTCGATTACTCTACTCATATCCCATTTCTATTTCATCTCTACCATAATTTATGCGGGAGGTATGACGTTATTATTACCTACTTAGCCAACTAGTATTTGTTTTATACATAGAATCAACTAAATTCAACATTAAGCATTTGTCGATACTAACGATGTGTCTAAAAACCCAAAAAGAAGTAAAAAACTATAACTCCACAAGCTCTGCCCCTATAGATTTAACCCCGTGGACATTACCCCCGGAACAAGGATAAAAATTATCCTATCATTTCGGGATAAAAGTATGCTTATAATCTACGGCACTCCAAATATCTCTATAAAAAAATCAAGTTTATTTATCTATCTATGTAAAGAAGATGGATAGATAGTACGATTAGATACCTACCTGTGTTCATAAAAATAACCTGTGAAAAAACAAGAACAGCTACAATCCTCGTAAGAACGCCATTATAAAGCTAGTTCTCATGCGTAACTGATCCCTTTTCTATCGCTCGCAGCGCGCTCACCGTGGAAAAATAGAAAAGACGAAGGCACACTTTTTATGTTTTTTTCAAACATCAGCCCCATTCTTTTTAATTTATTTCGCCTGAGAGCGCGGATACCGCTATTCTAACTCGAATTCGCCCGAGATAATCTGTTCTCAGTTAATTTGGAACAGTTTATGGGTGCCAGTGGTGATTACAAGGAAGTACCTAGGTGTTGCTTTTATACGCGGTGCGCGGGCGCATGCTTGTAACAGTACTATCTATAATTATAGGCAAGTATGTGCCATCGCAGGCAATCGTGCTTATGTGATTAATATTATAATAGTTTGCAGTGTACCTATATGGACAGATGTCAGTGGAATTGAATAAAAAAAAACTGAACTTAGTAAGAATTTTAGTGTTTTTTTTTTCGGTCGTGTGTCTAGGTCTAAGTGAAATGCTAGTGTTGCAAGACTTGTCCTTTATGCGGCGGTTTCTGCTCACCATCAGGCGGACAGCAATCTTGTTTGACGCTTTTTATTTAAAAAACCCATTGATTTTGACCTTCGCTTCGCTGAGATAGATCAGTGGAATACATCTGCGCTTACATGTTCTATGGGCTTGTGTTGTACTTCTTTAAAATTTAATTTTAAAATAAAAAAATCAGGTAACTATCTGAAAATATTATCAGCTACGCTATCATGTGACTAAAAACAATGGTATTGGCCCTGAAATACAGTGCGACCAAGTTACCCGTAGAGATAGACAAATAATAAATGAGCTAAGCTAAGAAGGGCTGTTAGTTTTGTTAAGGAAATTCGATGGGACTCCGTCTGACTTATCTCTATACATAAATATACTCGTAAGTGGCTATAGAATGCAATTTGAGAAATAAATCGATAACCGCTACGGCGTAGCATCTCTCCAAGATCTAATTTTAACACGCTACAAAATCGGCTTTAGCCTGTACGGTTACTACTCTCTACCTAGGTTTTTAAATGAGTGATTTTTATCAGTGTTTATTATTGTTGCTAACTGGCTTCCCCGACTTTTCCAAGGTTAGCAGTATTTAGTCGACTCCTGCCAGTTTCTGTTAAATACGTGAAGCTCGTCGCCCTATCTCGTGTTTAACTACCTAAATATTTTTCCCCCTGAATACATCTCACCCACATGCCCCGTCGTACCTCTCCTATAATATTTTTAACATGCTAAGTTTGCCTGGAAGAGATCGCTTATAGCGATAAGGCCGCCACTTGTTTTACTAGTTTTTTAATCTGTGCGGTATACCGAAATACCCTTCACCTATGGAATGCTTGTCCTATGTACCTTTTTTATTTCTGGTGTTTCGCTTGAGCAACTCACCTGATGTTAAGCGATGATGCGGTCTATGGTGAAGCACGTTTGTCTAGAAGATTCAGACTTATTCGCTAATTGAAGTCACCTACTTAGATTGTAATTATGATTGTATTTACCTATCTCCTGGCTACGGATGCTACGGGTCTGCTCTGCCCCCTACCCTACCCTATGACCTTCCCTGGCTTCGATATAAGGATGTAGACTGTACCTATTCGACTTGATTTTGTCATTAAGTGAGTACAAGCAAAGCACAGATTTACTGGGTTGTGTGCGTGAAGTCATGATAAATGAGGTGCGCAGGCGCTTCTCAAGGCCTCACGTTGTACCGCGCCTGAGATAATCTGTATTTACCTCCACGTATACCTACCTATTACTTTACTTTACTTACAATGTGCCTACCTGTTACATAATTGACCGAACGAAATGAAGGTCTTATAGTCTACGGACTCTACGGGAACAGTATTTGTTTGACGATCATTCATGAAATTGTACAGACAGTTACTTCATACAAATATATTTTTTACATGGAGTATTTATTTATTTAATACTTTATTGCACACATACAAATTAAGCAGACATGTACAATTGGAGGACTTAATGCTAAACATTTTCTACCAGTTATCCACCAGGTTGGAACAAATGGTATAGGCGTGCATCAAAAACACCTTATAAAAGACAAAAAGAAATAAACAGAAAGACCAAAGTTTTACAAGATAATCCTCAGTATAAGCAAGACCAAGTGCAGGAATTGCGAAGATATCCTGGGCCAGTCTTGCTCATATCGCGACCCCTAGGTCGCTATGTCAAAATTTGGGGTGAACGAGAACAGCATGGAGATTTTTTAAAATTTAAATTTCAGATATTATATTAGTAAATTGACTCTACTTGAAACAGCATCCTGTTGTAAACCATAACTTCAACCATAAAGTAGTTAGTTAACGAATCCCATAGCAATTGGATCTTTTATTTTTAACCCCCGACGCAAATATAAGTTATACGGGTGTTATAACTTTAACTTGTGTGTCTTTGTATCTATATATGTGTATTTGCCTGTGGCTTTTTTTAAAGGACTTGTTCGAAAGTGTTCTTAGCTATGGTACAAGAAAAATTGTTCAGCCGTTTCAAAATTATCAGAACCTTTATCGTGGATTTTTTTAAAATTTATACTTAGTTATTGTTCAAAATGCAATATACAATACATCAGGAAGGCTTTACAATTTTTTGCAATACCAGGAAGGCTTTAGGGGGAGGGGATAGCGAGACGGTAGATTTCTGGAGCAGCGGTTTTGCAGTGATCGCCAGACAGAAACAGTGTTTAAGGCCGCGCTCATCATCCAGAGCTATCTCTTTCGCACATTTTTAACATTTTACAGAAAAATATATTTATTATTTAGTAATAAACACCGATTGGGCATTCGTTTTTTGAAAAACTTAATGATTTGTATATTGATATGTTTTATTTTGGTGGAATTGATCGAAAACAACTATTAAGTATTATCAACACGGAAATCTTTTTATACCATTTGCAATGATAATGCGTAATTGTTTTTTTAATTATCTTTCAGTTATTTTTTTATATCCTTACTTAATATTATAAAAGCGAAAGTAACTCTGTCTCTCTGTCTGGAGGTTTGTTCGCTTTTCACGACTAAACCGCTAAGCCGATTTAACGATTTTTTGGCAGGATGATAGTGTACATCATATGGACGGACATAGGGGTACTTATTCTCCCAGAAAATGCGGCAAAATTGGAAAATCGCGGGTAGCACCGCGGGATTCAGCTAGTAAAATATATGTGCGAAAGTGACAGCTTTGACTGGTGAGGGCGGCCTTTAACCCACAAGCTGGTACCTACATTGTTTCTGCTACCTTCGTACTTTTAGCCGCGCCTTCCCATCCCTACTATGTATCGGCATTAGCCTTCGATTTCTCTGTTTAATCAGCCCGCATATCATAACGGAGACCATAAAACGTTCCTCTGGCAAATCGTAGGAGCATTATCATCTACAGTTATCGCTTCAGTACTCTGGCGTTAGTTGCATAGATTAGTGGGCATCTCCACGCAATGAATTAGTGTGCACCTCTACAATATAATGCAATAAATTATAAAACACTGTTTAAATCTATCACTGCTGTTCACTATATTTAATATGCGAAAACTGCTAAATGGTGTTTAATTATAAAATGTATCAGTAATTTAGTTATTTATCACTGTATGTTTTCCAAATAAAATAAAATAAATAAATAAATTATATGATTATTAACGTGATATTCACCGTGATAAGATTGTGGACGAAACTCCCGATATTCCGACGCAGTTATGCACCATAATTTAATAAGTAAAGAACAACGAACGGGAAGACAAGAATGCAGTGGTTGGTTTAACAGTTAAAAGTTAGGTGCAGACAAAACGATCTACCCTCTTTCTTAGGCTTTTGCTACGGCTATCACTGGAACTCGAACTCGAACCTAAATACAGGCACAGTATCAGTACGTCTATTAAATATTTTGATCATTAACACACGTATTTTTATTTCTTAATACTGGATTCCACGTCCGGCGAGTTCAAAACCGTCACCTCGTTTGAATTTCTGGCATTTCGAGATCTCAATAGTTTCCTTCACCAGCCTTCCTAATATATAAGTAGTGGTAAACAGGGTAAATATCCCTCCAGTTAATAATCATAATATAACTATATTGCTATAACTTGATCTACTTTACACGATTTTTCTGTAATAGGCTAAAGGTTTGATTAATGTTTTTATTTTCTTTAAAAAAATTGACCAGAAATTAAATCTCTCTGACGATCTAGTGCATCTTTCTGACGAGCTAGTCGCATCTGCACCTGACGTATCCACTTGAGCGCAACTCTACTTGCATAACGTGTAAGAGCGAATATCTCTACTTGACGGATATAGTGTTCAGCTGCAGGGGTATTCTCAACTCAATCAGGAAGGATTTCGTTCGGATCCACATTCTCCGTCTCCGTCATCAAAATAACAGAGACGGAGAATTTAAATGCAAACAAAATGCTTTCAGGTTGAGTTGTGAATACTCTGCAGAGCTTGTAAAGCTATTGTGCAACTCCACTCAACGCAACTAACGCCAATTTTTTTTAATGATGATATGGGCTAGCGTTTGACCACTACTCACCTGATGGTAAGTGACGATGCAGTCTAAGATAGGGTACGCTTCCCCATTCACTCTTGTCTTGAAAATACCCAGGTTGTACCTTGTAGGGAACACCGAGGCAGGAAGCGCATTCCATTCCTGTGCAGTTCGTATTAGGAAGGAATTTTGGAAACGCTGCGTGCGGACTTTACTAAAGTTCACGACGTAAGGATGGAATGTCCGTCTCGATGATCTATGGCGGAAATTTGTTGACGGGATCAGCTGAAACAGCTCATGTGCACATTCTCCAAAATGAACGCGATAAAAAATGGACAGACAAGCCATCTTCCGCTTGTGCTGGAGGCACTGACAGCTGCCAAAGTGTAAATGTTAATCAAGGACGTTATCTAATAGGGTATATAATTATAAAGTCCTTGATTTTAATAGACGATCGTCATATAAGTTAGTGATATTATCGTCCGCAAAGATGCTGATTTAGTTACAAACATGACTGCATGCAATTAAAGAGTTAGGTATATACTTCTAGCAACAGTACCGCACACGTGAAAGTCGTGTCTATAATAATTTAAAGCCTTTTGACGAATGCCTGTATATTGCAGTTGGAGAGGTGCCTGCAATTTTGGATAAGGTGTACCTAGTAGTTACTAACTGAAGTTAAATAAAAACTAGAAAAGCTGTCATTAAAACTTTAAAGAGTGCACCCCGGCTGGCAAATTCTGTCTGGATTAGGTGTCTAGAGAACAAAAAAAAATTCAAAATATTAAATTTTCCAGTACACACTAACCTTTACGACAAGAACAAAAACATATATCCCCAGCATATACCTACGTGCTCGCAAGCCTGTATTTAGAGATAGGTACCCCATAGTTCCGGATATAGAGGCAATAAAATTGTCACTACGTTTTGAAGAAGTATGTACACTCTATCCAATGTTGCTATTTTAGCAGTGTATGCATATCATGTTTTACTATTTTAATACTGTTATTCGTTTAAAGTGCAGACATAATATTATGGTAGACTAAAACAGAAATAATGTACAGGTAAGTACCTTAAACTAGTAGTATGAGGTACAAATTTTTTCGGTGAATAGTTTTCTTATTCACCTTGTACGTTGGATCGTTGCTGTAAATAGTAAAAAAAACCGACGAAACATATATTATATAGTTAATCATTATCAATTCTGCTATATTATGTGACATGATGATCACATTCGATGTCGGGATCAATGTCAGAGTCTTGAAAGCTTCAGAGTTAGACCTTGAAGAAGAGCCTATGTAACTCTCCAACTATGTTTAAAACAAAGTAGACAACTAACGGAACCCTTGGTGGGTTTATTGATTTCTGTAGAACAATCGTACGCAAGGGTCATATTATAGGTGTCGATCAATTTATCCGTGACCCTTACCTTGATCTCTGAGCTTTTCTTGTTTGATCTTTAATACTAACATAACTTTATTAAACGTAAGTTTATTTAAGATACCAACATGTATTTTCTGTGGATTTTTCTATTGTAGAATGCTCAATTTTTTTTCTGCACATCTGGTGGTTTTCTACTTTTCTAGTTTCCCCTATATTGGGGATACAAAGTCAGGATAAATAATATTCAATTTATTTCATATGTATACAAAGATGAAGCACACGGTTTCCTTACTGATTTTCACCTGTTTTGTCTTGAAGAGACAAGACAGTCACTTTCGCATTTATAATTACTTATTAGATAAATTAAGGAAGTTATCAAATATTGATAACTTCCTCTACTGTATTGGTCTCTCTCAGTCTCCGAGTTTCCAGTTCTCTTGTCTACTGTGAGGGTCGGTAGGTCGGTACAGATTCCGGCAAATATCTTAGAACTACTTTGACTGCACACGTCGATTTTACACGCTTAATTTTATAATGGCTTCACTTGAGAACAATGCAATATCTTGGAATTCTATTTTAACATACTACTGCTAATTGTTAAATCGATTTGAAACTTTGCAAGTACCTATATGTAATTCGGGTATGATGGAGCCAAGAAGTGGGTAATAAAAATGGAGAACACAAATATGCGCTCAAAATCTTTGTCATTAAAAACCAACAAACACAATAATCGTGTTTGCTAGAATTATTCTATCATTATTTGAAATGAGTGTAAAGTTAGACACGAGTTAGATAATCAAGTATCAGATTATTTTGTTTCGCTTTATTTCATGGCTTGCGTCATCCTGTTTCAGGAATGCCCTGATACTGAAAATTTCTGGATATTCCTTTCCAATGAAACTTAAATTTCAACTACCGTGAAATAAGTGATTAATACTTGGACTCTTTTGTATTGCATGATTTATCAAAAAATTCATATGATTTGGATGTTGAATGTTATATTTTTAGTTGCTCTCTTCGTACTAAATCATCCTATTATTCTATCATTACTAAATGCAAAGACCTGCTTCCATTCTCAGAGCAAACTTTGCTCTGAGCTTCCATTAGATATTTACAAACTACCCTCATTCCCGAACAAAAATCATTTTTTCATTTCCTAATTTCATTCAATCCAATAATAGGTATCGGTATTTCGTTTTTCAATTGTGATTTTTTTAGTAGTGTCAATACCAGGATTAGATTCCCTCTTTGAACAATTTCACAATCTTCTACCAGTTGATGGAAAAATTGGCCCAGCACCCAAAAGAAAGCCCAAAAGGCAGTAGCCAAGTAAAAAAAATCCTCACGGTGCATGTGTATACTTTTTCGACTTCTAAAAGAAGATTAACTATATTTTTTTGTGTATGGCAAGAAATTTCTACGCTGATTGTGAACCGATCATAATGGTTTTTTTTTCGAATAGGCTAAGGCTTTATCCCTGAGCCTGGGATTGAAGAAAATGTTCCAATTCAAAATTACGGGATAAATCCAGATTATTGAAATTACCAGAATTCCGATTTACAGTGTCAATATGGAGTGATATAGATGCTGATTTGCCTGAGATGTACATTTAGAAGTTTAGTAATGATGTGGTACTACTACTTTTGATTTGAGACAGTAGGTGTCTGTCATGCTATTTAGTTAATATAGTTTTATGTATGTTTCTCTTCTGGTCACTGAAGTAAATGTAGTACGTAGTACATTTACCTTAGTGCTTCTGGTACATAAAATTTCAATACTCTTTTTGGTTCCTACTGTCATTATTATAATTGTTATTATATACTCCGTCTTGTTATGTATTCATAACATTTTCTTTTCTATATATTCTGTAGACTGTACTGTAAATTAATAAGAAATATTTAGTCCTACCTTATTCCATTTTCTTTGTCCTATTTGTTTAAATTGTATATAGATACAAAACTTTGTCCTCGTTTTCTCAAATACCAAGTGGTAGCCTTACTCATATTGTATTGTACCAGTACGAGTATATATTATAACTGTGAGAATTGTCAGCAATAAAATCTAACAAACCCCAAGATGCTATAAACAAGCATTTGAAATCGATCGGCTGGAGGCAGACACCCGCCGTTTCCAAAGAGAAACCGCTGTAAAAAATCTAGGCAAAGATTGCAAAGACGAATTGCACGATGAAAGGTGAATGAATATGCAAAATGAACAAGGTTTCGTGATGCAAGTGAAAGAAAACCAAACCAAAAAAGAAGATATTTAATAAATGACGTGTCAAAATCGTCGCGGAACTTAATTAAAAGCATTCAGAACAGAACACAAAATCTATCAACGAAACAAGAATCGTACAAAATCTAGTGGGAGCGATCCTTTGAGGCTGACCTTGTCGCGTGGGAGCCAATCTAGAAATCGGCCCCTAGTTCAGCACTAACTCATCGCTAATCTGTGCTTCCGTGCCATAGTAGCTATTAGCTAATCTGCATGCTTGTGCCGTACTAACTGATCTGTAGCTGCGCTTACGCAATCCCAACCACTGGCAGCGGGCGCGCCTCCACACCACCGAACTAACTCTATTGTATTCTGTTGTCTGCCGCCATGATGACACGTAGGAGGTAGGTACCTTCCTCAGCCCTCGGCAGTGGCATTTATGAGACTTGTTATGTCCTCTGTGGTGAATCTGTTTTTTACAAGGTATAAGCATAATTGTGTCTATTAATTTGTCTCTATAAACTTTACATATGCATACGCTAGAATATGGTAAATATCCGTAATTTAGGATAATTTGACCTTACTTCTAGCGATCGCTTAAATAATCTTTTGAAAGAAGAAACTGCCTCAGCGGTTTCACAAGCTATTTTCCAAGAAGTATTCCACCATTTCAGACAATAAAACGTGACAGTTACCCCCTCTTTACACAATAAAACACCCTGACAGTATATATTTATATGAAGGTATATTCATAATTATATAATCGAGATAGAATTAAAAAAAGTGATCGGGTCGTGGCTCCGGAACCAAGACTAAACTAATCAGAAAAAACCCTGAGTTTATTTATCACTATTTCTACATAGTCTATATCTCTTTTTATCTTCGCTATCTCTACATAGTATAATTTAAAGTCGCTTTCCACGTCTGTCTGTATGTACGTAGGTATGACAGCTTACTCCTCCTAAACCACGCAACGGATTTTGATGCGTCTTTCACAATCAGTTAATAGATAATTTTTCACGGAAGGTTTATCTCTTCTCAATCTCTTCTCTACATAGCATAAATTAAATTATCTTTCCATGTCTGTCTGTTTGTCTGTCTGTATGACCGCTAACTTCTCCTAAACCACACACACAACTGATTTTAATGCGTCTTTCACTATCGGTTAGATAATTTCTTACGGAAGGTATATATAAGTATAGGTATGTAATAAAACTCACACCCGTGTGAAGCCGGGGCAGGTCGCTAGTTATCTATAAAAAAAGAGACAAATGGCATCGATTCTGCTGTAACTCTTATCACACTAAACCAATTTGATAGGGCTAAAATTAACTGCGTTCCTTTTCATTTCATTACGTAAAAAAATTATGACAACAATTTTAGACCTGTCAAATATAGTTTAGTTTAGAAAATAGTATTACAGAATCGGCGTCACTGGTAACAAATTACAGAGAGGAGTCTCCAAACAAGCTTAAAGAGTTAAATAAATGTTACTACTAATTAACGACTTGTATAGTAAAAACGTAACAAACTCACAAATATTGTAAGCTACGTTTTGTATTATTTGTAACTCTTTACTTATGTTTAGTAAATACCTAAGAAAGAATAATAATAATGTTTGCAACACACTTATAAACATTATATAACGTTTAAAGTGCATTTAAAAAAAAGTTTTGCCCCAAAAAATTAGGGCTGCTTCCAACAGGCCCTTTTGGAGATCGATAGGGGGGGGGGGAGGCCTATGTCCAGCAGTGGACGTCCTATGGCTGAAATGATGATGATGACGATGAAATTAATTTTATAATATCAACGTAGGTAGATAAATAGGTAAGTGTTTATTTTCTTATTTTTTAATCGCTTATTATCTATAATTTTTTTTTTGTGTGAAAAATTTACTAACTCAAATAAAAAGTATCATAACTTCTGTCCTCATGATGCACACTACCTTGCCAAATTTCATCAAGATCGGTTTTACTATGCAAAGATAACAAAAAGCCCAAGAGACGGAGTCACTTTTGAATTATTCTGCCCTGGTCTATAGTACTTTTAAATTAAAATTCATTTATTTCAGGCAACAAAGCAACCCATAAATTATTGTAATGGGACAAATCACATAAAATAAACTAAAGTACTAAATCAAAATATAGTAACAGCAAAATTCAAAATAATAATTAAATTAAGAACGTCACACAAAATAAAAATAATGTCAATATCATTTTCGACTGTCTGGTTATACGACTTAAAAACCTAACAACTTTTCAACCATAAAAAATATAGAAAAGTCCAAGTTGCCATCAAAAGACACTCCAAAAAATCGTATTGGAATCGTCATAGCGACTCGCACCGGAAATTATTTAGGGTTAATCGATTCGTCGGCTCGAGCTTTCGTCTTCCGTGCGATGGAATTAGTGATGACTCGCGTAACGGGACAATCCACCGATTTGTGCTACCCTGTGTTAGAAATGAGGTTAGATTGTAGATGTCAAGATATATTTATTAAAGCCTATAAGATAAGACTTACATAAGAAATACCTACCTAAGTTAACTATGTCAAACAGACAAACTTTTGATGAAATAAATATTTACCTAATAAAGTAGAAGGTGATTTAAGTACTTAAATATAGGAAAACAGAAGGTTTCGAGTAGGTACGAACTACGATACCACTAAAGATAATTTCAGTACATACAGATAATGGTGAAAGGTGATGGTGATATATCTAGATAGTTGGTTTTTGTATAGTTTCTCTATGGTTGCTATATGGATATATATAGATTATTTACACAAGTAAAATATTTAAATTTAGAATAATAAAGAACTAAGTTTAAAAATAATTAAAATGATAACAAAAAATCGAATATGAAAGCCCCTTGTTGGCGGTAGGAAAGGTCGATGTCTAGAATGGTAGCAGCATGCCACGCTGAATGGAAAACAATTAATTCCTCTATAAAAAATTACTATTTCATTACATACTGTTAGACGAGATAATTTTAATATATTAATGTAGTCAGGAGTAATAAGAGTTTAAAACAACTTGTCACTAGTCTAGTAGTAAGTAGTTACCATTAACAAAAAATAAACCGAATCATACCGACAAAACGGTCTCATTTTAAAAGTAATTATGATTCGATTAATAATTAATCGAATTCCTCAAATTCCTAGACCCGGTTAAGTCATTACCCAGGTCCTAATGTAATACATTCGTCCTTATTGGAATTGAGGAAATCATTGGCGTATAATGCTGCAATAAAGATTAATTGGTTTTGTACTGTAATAAGAATTACTCATTAACAATATACCGGAATGTAATGACAGGGAAACGCGTCTACTATGGAAACGTAATATTCACATTTAGATTGCGTATTAACAATGCCCATCTTTAATTAAAATCATATTCATCATTATCTCAACGTAACTTGCAAAAATATTTGAAGATAAAGGATAGAGTACGTAACGAACTCGATTTATTACGAGTACATTTTTGAAGTTAGCCCCAGTTTTGAGAGGTCGAGATTAGATATAAGGGAGAGGTGACGCCAATATTAACAGATAAAAGATATACGTTATCTTAATCATCAACAATTTAGGATTGAATATGAAGAAGCTGTAGGCACCACTTGTTAGAACTGACTATGAGCATAAATAAAATATGAATCCTTGCTATGAGTCACTTAATTTTAAGTTATTTTATCGAATGACTAAATACTTATTAGCATAGATCATGTCCTATTATCATAGAACTTTGTAAAGGAAGACAGACATCTATAAATAAAAAAACTATAAATAATTAATACATACCAACCTATAATTGTTTTTTTTTTAATGAGCTGATAATCTTCAAACCACTGTACCAATTTTCATGAATCATAGCTATAAGAACTCTCACAATCAAGTTACCTTTCTAACAAAAAACTAAATCAAAAGCGGTTCAGCTGTTTGGGAGCTACAATGCACAAAGATACGAACGTTAAACTTCTAACACCCCTCTTTTTTCGTTGAGAATTGAGAACCTCGTTTTTTGAAGTCGGTTGAAAATGAGAAACGTGTTTTCACAACATTGGAAAAGGATACTATGTAAACCTACCCCATCGTAGGTGGCCCAATCACCCTTTCGGGGGTAGGCTAAAAGTCCAGCAGTGGACTGTTAAAAGGCTGATAATGATGATGATGATGATGACTATGTAAACTGCTACAGTGATATAAACTAAAACAGAATATGTACAGGATACATCGAATGACCTAGATGGGACAGGCTTAGTCAGAGTCGGTAGCAGCAGGCTATATAAGTGGCAGGTACAGTGCTACCAAGTTATGTGAACAGTTGAATGAGGGAGACACCATAGTAATTTCTGAACAAAACTGATATCCTCCCGTGGAAAATGTCAGTTCCATCATTTAGCCAGCTCTTTGTTGGTCGGTCTGTAGGTATTGGTTACTCTCACCCCGTCCTTCTCAGAATAGGTGTTGTCCGAGGAATCAGACTGCTCCCTCCATATTCTGTGACACACTTCGTTGCGACTTGACACTCGCCGGTTTAAAATTTAATACGATGCGTGTTTTGAATTTAACGATGGTTGAACTGCACTTTTAGTTTGATAATTAATCTTGACAAAACACAATAAAACCAGCCAAGTGCCGGCCAGTCGGGCTTGCGCACTGAGGGTTCCGTACCACCACAAAATACAATAACTATCAATTAAAAAACCGACTTCAAAATTTGTAAAATAAGTATATGACATTACGATTCGGTGAAAGAAAATGAGGTCATCCAAATAACCCAATTACCAGTTATAACTTGGTAATGAATAGAAATTTGTCACCGACTCACATTTGGCCATTATTTATTATTTTTGGTCATACTTTAAGGTACGTACTAAAACCATGTCAAGTTTGGCGCTTGTACGTATTACCGTTGTTATATTAGAGCTAATACAAAAATACGTTTGTTATGTATCCCTTTAGTTATAAATTTTTGACTTTTTTATTATTTTTAGTAAATCCTCCGTAACATTACATATTCTTCTTCTCACTGTACTCCGTAATGTTGAAAAGATGGGCTATTCCACTTGTCCCTACTTATCGCCTGGGAGACGAAATTTATGAAATTAAATAAAATATTTTTAATAGCAATGGTCCGTAAAAATTATAATAATAATTACAATCGTTTTAATTACATAAAATGTTTGTTAATTAATTAATATTAGTCAAATATAAATTATAACTTCTTAAATATAAATCGTGCGTCAATTTTACGTAAGTATCTATACTAATTACATTGTAGTATTTTTTCGTAGCCTAATTATTAAATTCGTCATATTAGTCTAATGTATAAAATGGGTGTTCCGATAACCACAGTTCTATTTTACTTTTGAATTTTAGATGAAAAGTATATCTATACTTCTATACTAATATTATAAAGAGGAAAGATTTGATTGTTTATTTGTTTGTTTGAATAGGCTCCGAAACTACTGAACCGATATGAAAAATTATTTCACTGTTGGGTAGCCACACTATCCCCGGGTGACATCTAGGCTATATATCTATATCCACGCGAAGCCGGGGAGTGCCGCTAGTTATATAAAAATCTATTGCTGTTCGTTAGTCTTGCTAAAACTCAAAAACAGCCATCATGACTGTTTTTTTGTTTGTTTTGTACCTCAATACAGGGATGGTTTAAAAGAAAAATCTAGTTGGAAAATTTGCCCGGGAAATTGGAAAATTCAGGATGTTTTTTCTATGAAATTGGGACAGGACAACGTTTATCGGTGCTTGTATAGAATAAGTGGCAAACAAGCGACGGGCACCTGATGGTAAGTGAGTCACCGCTGCCTATAGACAGTCAATACCCGGGACATTGTCAGTGCGTAGACTACCTTGAGGACTCTATTTACCCTTCGTTTGAAGCAGTCAAAAATAAACCTCGAAGGAAAAACCGAATGTGAGAACTAGTGGTATATAAGCCAGTCCACAACTTACAGGTTAAGTGGCAGAAACAATCGAATAAATCGAACAGTACGTGAATTCCACGTA
Source organism: Agriopis marginaria (assembly GCA_932305915.1). Taxonomy (NCBI): domain Eukaryota; kingdom Metazoa; phylum Arthropoda; class Insecta; order Lepidoptera; family Geometridae; genus Agriopis; species Agriopis marginaria. Next base: position 12,576,056 of record OW029918.1, read on the forward strand.
TCTATATGGCATTAAAAACCGGGACGGAGGGATGAGGTCTAAAACTTCATCAGAGCATTCTCCGTTATAATGGCCGGATCTGTGCTTCTTCTGTATCTATTCTCTATCTCTACTTATTATAAATTAAATTCGCTCTCCGCGTCCGTCTCTCTGTCTGTCTGTATATCCGCTAACTCCTAACCCACCTCCTCCTCAACCACGCATTTTGATTCGGTTTTCACCATCAGTTAGATAATTTTTCACGGAAGGTATATAATTATAACAAGACGTACACCCGTGCGAAGCCGAGGCAAGTTATAAAATAAAATGCGCTTGTTCGTGTAAAAATACTGCTATTTCCAATGTTGACCAAATTGGAGACCTGGGCATAACGCTAGACAGTAAACTTTGGTTCCACATTAATGTCGAGAATAATTGCTTCCAGAGTGTTTAAGAGTCTGGGTTTTGTCCTGTGGAATTGTAGGGATTTTAACGCAGCCAGCTCCAAAATTTATGCTTTACAACTCTTTAGTGCGCAGTGGTAGAGTTCTGTAGTGTTATTTGGAATCCTTTCTACGACATTCACAAAAAGAGACTGCGTGCAGAATAGGTTCTGTGGCATTTAACTTATACGTGTTATCTTGGTAAGGAACACGCTAGACTCAAGTACTTTAAGATGGAATCACTGGCAAATCGCAGGCAGACACTGGACCTTTTATGTCTTTACAAACTCGCTAACGGAATTTCAGACACTTCTCACTTACTTTACAAGGTATCTTTGATAAGTCGTTGCCTAGAGTATCGAGCTTTTCTCTACTCCGAGTTTTAGCTCTAACTTGGGATTCAATGCACCCTTATTGACAACATTATTAGTTTTAAGAAGTCTTTGATGTCTATGACATCGTAAACAGTTTTTTTTTACATTTAGGTATATTTTTAATTGAAAATGTTGTTCCAATTTATGGCAATAATTTTTTTCTTGCTCTTTATTTATGCATGCTGTCTTCACCTGGGACCTTACAGCTGGCTGTTTAAAGGAATCCAGTTTAGGTGAAGAAAATGTTGCGCGACCGCATACCGTATCTGGGCGCGTTAAGGTTCACGTTCGGGTGATTTTCCGAACTGTGCGGTTTTAGCGTTAGTTTAATACCGCGTCAGGAGTTGGCCGCAATTTTTTTTTTTTTTTTTTTGTACCTAGTTTAGGTATACTTAGATCTATATATGTATATAAAAATGAATCTTTACCTTGGTCACGCCATTACTTGAGAACGCCTTTACCGATTTCATTCATCTTTTCTTTTAGGTTTTCTAATACTTTGTAGAAGGTTCAAAAACGGAAAACAAAAATTAAGAAAATTTTGCAGAAAATTGTTTTTTTTTTTAAATTTATTACTTCGCGCATTTGACAATTCTGAGACAGGACTACGTCTGTCGGGTTAGCTAGTCTATAAATAAACGTGTCTTAGTTAAATGTTAGGAATAACTAACACCTAGCACCTACTTACCTGCAACTTATTACAAACAAAATAGACAACATAAACAAAGGGTACTTACTGTAAGTACCTTGTTACACCTGAGATAGTTAAGTAGGTACAGTAGGTAGTTATCGTAGTCTTTCCCTATTTTTTCAAATATTCAGTAACGCGAGATGTCGTGGTCCACCGCCTCTGGACACTTGTATGTTATTGCCAGCAGACATCTAACAGTACCCGGCGAAAATTGAGCGTCCGAATCGAGTCATTGAACCGAAGCCCGACCGTTAGGCGCACCGATTCCACCAGGACAGGCCCTTTGCTACCTACTCTATGAACTTTTAGAAAAGAATTCAGAAGTTTGTGTGGGACGAGAATTTAGAGCTTTGGCTTTGGTTGTGATTTGTTGGGCAAACTGGAACGGTTATTTTTGATGAGGCAGCGTGAATGGAACCGGGCTGCCCTTTATGACTTTTATATAAGTTATGGAGCTTTAATTCCTTGACGTATTTTTTTATGTGAGACAGGAATTTTATCATGTCTATTTCAGCGGTTTTCAGTACCTACTGGTTTTATGTGTTCATAAAAAACCCTGGAACAAGAACGATCACAAAAAACGCATTATCACCACATTGGGTCTTTCTTGAAAGAAATTGGCTGGGCTGAAATTGAGTAAGGTTACAGAGATACCTATTGATTTTCCAGTGCTAATTTTTCGTGTTCAAACAAATCCTGGCAAAGAGACGATCATAAATAAACGTTTTTGAGTAGAAATACTTTAAATAAATATGTGTACCAATTGTAGGTAGGTACTTCCTACAACTTTTCTTAAGAGAATGAACATTTTGAACATCTCATTTTACCCACTTATCTCAAAAGTAACAGACACACTCATCTTCACACAAGTGTCAATAGCACTTAAATCTAACAGTTCGACACAAAATGGAAAGTATCAATCACAGCCTGCAGTCCTGGAGAAATTCTAGACACATTTTCCGCACTGCAGTTCTCAGAATTGAATTTCCATCAGAATAACTTAGGAAAGACGATACGGCGTCCAGTACATAATGAGGCTGCCCATTGATCATAGATCAGTAAATAGTTACTGCGATGTGCACACACGTCTCAGCTTCAATAGAAAGCAGAAGGATTTCTTTTTGTTCGCAGCTTTTACCAGACGCGTAGTTATAACAGTTACCAACCGTTCTGTGCGCCGTTACGGCAAATCTGCTTATTCATTGGACACTCGAAACGGCTAAAAGTCGAGAAAAAGCTTACACCTATAATTTTTGCTTGTGCCGTTAGCCGCATTTTGTTTATGAAATACGTGGTTCGGAGTTAGATAACTTAACATCTGCTTGTTGCGATCCGTGGACGCGTTTTGAAATAATCGACGATCGGATTCTTTTTATTTTGAACCAGATATATTTTGCTAATTTGTCTTGGCCTAGTCTTGGTCTTGTCCAAAGAGAAGTATAATGTCTTGTCTTTGGATCTAAAATCACTAAAATCAAATCGCTAAAATCACTATAATTTTAAAGAGTTTGTAATTGTTTTAAATGTTTCTCGGGACTTATCACGTATTATTTGATATAGGTAAAAAATATGTACCTTTCAAGATCAAGTGAGGGTAGGAGAACAAAACACCTGCTCTTCTCGCCGGACTCACCCGCAGTTTTCAGTCAGCTCGTGACCACGGCCATTGTAACATGGTCGAAACGTCGAGCGAAAGGTACATATTTTTTACCTATATTAAATAATACGTGATAAGTCCCGAGAAACATTTAAAACATGTGTTCAAATCGCGAAAGTTTAAAAATTACTATTGAGTTTGTAATTTTTATTTAATAATGATTGAAGGAATTTATTGTAGTTTAGAATAATTTCCAAAATGCTAAACCTGTCAAATTATGCTAAACTCTGTTTAGGTATGTCTAATATTATGTATATTTTATGCCTTTTGTCTCATGACGCGTAATGCTGCTGTATCACTACATATAATATGACCTGTACACCATAAAGTCTCCCTGAAATCCGGGCCGGGCCTCAAATGCGGCACCTTTATTCCGGGCCATGTTTGTTATTAGGGGAAAGTGTGTTGGCAAGCTTTTATGCACCGACTGAAACTGGGTCAGCCGGCTGTAAGGACTTCAGCTAACACTGGCACGATGACCTAGGTCAGGTCACAGAGATGTAGGTAGCGGGTTATAGCTCACGAATCGATATTTAGCCGAGTTTACATCAGGTGCGAGGCTTTTCCAATGGGCTTGATTTCGAGGAAATCAGCGGCTGATTGGCGCTGAGCGCAAGTGCTGGTTTGAAACTATACATTCTTTGAGTTGAACTTTTCTTCGGTTACATAGACTTATGTTGTTGAGTCTGTGAGCTAAATTTGTATTTGTGTAGGTACTTCGAACTGCCAAGAGATTTGTGGTGGAAAAGGTTTGCAAATTCATGGTAAATAATTTTATTAAACTATTGAAGTTACGGGGCATACCATACCTATATTTAACATCTAATATCTCAGGAGAGGCCTATGTCCATCAGTGGGCTGTTAAAAGCTGATGATGATGATGATCTCAGGATGAATCAACAACCTCAAGGGGTTCCTTCTGTTCATCTTCATTAGATACATTTTTCAATAAAATTTAGTCATTATAACTACGTCCAAACGAAATACTTTCGTATTTAAAAGGATAATAAGTAGGTATTGTATATGAGTTTAAATTCAGACGGCCGCAATCGTGTGCTGGCCTGAAACTATTGATTGATATTAAACAAATTGTTACCTACCTATTGGAGTGTCTGGTCTCAGCTCGTAACGTGACCGTGATCTGTGGGGGGATGTCGCCGATAATGATTACTTTATCTGCGCCGCGTGTTATTAAAACAATCGCAACATCGCCCGATATCCTGTATGGATGAAATATTTTGAGCAAGGCGAGCGTTACTGTAAACAACGAGCAGAAACTGCAGATAATTTTTAAGATAACATTGGTCTCAGGATCATCTTCGTTTTATAACAAGTTAAACATTGTTTGTATTACTTAGATACTTTATTTTCGACGTTAGCATCGTTGATAAAACGGACGCGTTTTCAGAATAGATCTGGTATATAAGCATTCCACAAAACAATATCATTGTAATACCGAAGATCTATATCGATGACCTATCTCATAAATTCGAAACAGACCGGTAACTTTAATGTTTTTTAAGGGTTTTTTTGTGTAATTTTTGAACATAGGAAACCAACCGACCGATAGACCCCCAAACCGACCGATAGGCACCCAAATGTAGGCTACTTGAGTATTTATTTACACGTAGGTACAGAATAAATAATAGTACAAGCCTAGGAGAAGTTGATTTCACGGTCTTGTTATTGCAGCGATACGGAAACGGTGAAACAATAGGTAGTCCCATGGTTTCCTCGCCTCCTGCGAGTATCCCACGGTGGCGGTGGCGCGGCTCCCAGGACGCTGCGCGCTCGTGTTTTCCACGATTCACTTTTGAAACTTTCTAACCCTGTATCGGAGTGTGGCGGAGGGAGGGGCGCGCGCGGGTGCCAGAGAGAGGGTACCGACCTCATTGCCCATTGCCACTCCTCCCGCCGAGGCGGCAGGCCATTTTTATTAAAAACACTTCCGAGTGACGACAACGCGCGCGGATTTTTTTCCATATCCTGAAAACTTGCCGTGTAATATTTTTTTTATTAGTGTATCCGACGATTTAATAAAAAGGATTTTCATCGGAACGTACGAAAAACTTTTGTGATTGTTGAAGTGGATTTTTGAACTTCAAAAAAAAATTAAGTGCGCCCCGCGTTCTATTTTCCGTGTGGAGTCGGGTGGTCTCGGTTGCGAAAAGTGGCGGCGCTCGGCCGAGATCGGCGGCGCTCGCCGCTCGCAGGGCGTCCGGCCAACCCTCGCCGTGCCAAACAGAGACAGAGAACGCTGCTGACATGGCGACAACAAGAATGGATTGATGTTTTTCACGTGGAAAACGCATCCCTTCCACTTATATTTGTAAAGGTACGTCGCTAATGATGAAAAGTGTACAATTTTAAAATGTTATTAACCAAGCACTGATAAAATAACTCTCTCAACTTATGGTAGAGAACATTCTAATTAGCAAAAGCATCAAATTTTTAAGATCTTGAAAGAGTGTCTGTCATAAAAATTCAATAATAAAATTTTGATTCGATTTAGTAAAAAAATTACCAAATTATTGTATTTACCTGTTTGATAGTAATTTTATAGCTGCTTTTTATAAATAGGTAGGTAATTTACAACAATTATAACAACCAAATGCCGAAAATAATAAAATCAATATCAAACCTCCCTTGCATCTGTATCCCGGCTCAATTAGCCCTTGTTGGCTGCAATTACCGATTAAAATGCATTAGCAACCACCTATTCACAAATAGAAACTGTATTGGGCAATAAAAATAGCACCGCACTAGAATATCGGGGTGCCGCAACCCGCCGGGGGTGATGTTCCTTGCAGGAGAGAAAAATCAATAAGATTCGATAAATCAATATTTTAGCGTGCACCCTGCGCCATATAGGTATAAGCTGCCGCCATTTCGATGATGACGGCGTATTTTTTGTGAGATATTCGAGTCGCGAGCGAGTGAGTGCCGTGGCGCGGGGTTGCGGGCTGCGGCCGCGTCAGTCGTCGGGCGAGCGGGGTGCGACGTATACGCGGACTCGGACTATGGCGGAAGGGCTGTTCCTCATTCCCATAAAAGGGTCGAGTTGATTGTGGTGCAGATACGTGTGGTATGTTCCCTTATGTTTGTGCAGTGATATAATTACACCAAAACCGTGCTTATCTCGTCGTATCGCCGGAATTAATGTGGATATCGGAGGTAATAATGCCATTGTGATGACGTAATGCAACGCGCTCGACTGGGTGCGTAGTAATAATTCGAGCGCCCGTTTATGCCGCGATAACGTTTGTGGTCAGCAGCACCTGTGGATACATACAGAAATTATGTTCATCTTTTTGTAACTTCTAAATTAATTCAGGATTATTCTAATTGGATTCTGATTGGATTTTGTGCGCGCTCCTGGTTTGTTGTCACTTCAAAATGTGGGAAGGACATTTATTAAAGTTGGGTTTAATTAAAAAAATTAATAAAATATTCTTGTGGTCTATGGTCGAACCGTTGTCTCTGTCTCTGGGAACTAATCTGTAAATGTGTGTATGGTGCAGTGCGCTCGCTCGCTTCGCTACAGTCCGCTACACTGGCTCCACTCTGGTGCCGTGTCGAGTGCACGGTATGTCCCGACGCTAGGCTAGGCTAGGCAAGGGCCGCCCTCGATTTTTTCAACCTTGATTGATCAGAGCGATAGATTCATTTAAAACGTGCTAAATTATACTTTTGTGCTCTAACTAATACTGTAAATAATACGAATTACTACTGGTTTCTAACAACACAATCGTTGTTTATACTATCATAACCTTAAAATGTTTTAGGTAGGTACCTACCTATTAAAGTGTTTCGACAATAATAATGTTTCGTTTTCATCCGCTATAAAATAAGAAAAGTAACTAAAACATAACTAATCTAGGTCTATACAAAACTTATATTTTCAGGGTTCTGCAATACGTACCTGCATTCAAAAAGCTATGATAAAAAAGTTATGATAGAGCTTAGATTATTCTAAGTGATAGAGGGTAGATAGTAAAAATATTTCCCAATCATAGACGTATGTGACCTTATTTTTCAAAATAAACCTGATATTGTTTTTACCTTTGCCCTACAACTTGCTCTTGCATCATAGGTGCCTACTCGTGTATTAAATACTTCCACCACAGCTAGGTGGCTAGGTATATCTCGCTCGCACATTTAAACATTTTGAAGATAAAATGTCAATGAGTGGGAATTTTGAAAAATCGCGGCATGGTCTTTAAAATAACAAAATAACAACAATGTAATTTTTTCATGTTAATATTTATTTATTTTGGTAAAGGAGATTCTCAACTATAGTATATTTTAGAGTTTTTCCTATCTTTTCGCCAATACATTAATATGAAATTTGCTTTAGAACATTTGCAATGTTATTATAAAGATAATGCCCAATCGGGGTTTAAACGTAGGCATTTGCTAAATGACTTTAACAATGAAATATCAATCCATGAAGCAGGCACGACAGCAAGTTAAGGATAAAACAAAACTCAAAGAATTCTCATTTAAATTACAATGACCAACCATTTCATTATAAGAATTTATAGAAACAGAACCTATTCAGAGAAGAAAAAACATATTAAGTATTTAAAATTAGGTAACGGACATGCACTTAACGACTAAACTATTTTAAATGAACAATTAATTAGAAAAGCATTAACAATGAACATATTTAATCAGATTTTGCTAAAGAGATCGCGTGAATTCCTTCGTGAGGATACTTGGTAGCGTGACAGAAACACAGACTCATACCTAATCGTAGTTTTAATCACATACCTACCTGGGGCAGGTCTAATTACTGTTGTGGACACGTAAGCAGAGAAATCTAGACAAACTGTACCTACTTTCGAATAACAATTTAGAAAAAACCCTTCTAGATACATAACTCAAACTTTGTTTCTAAAATCTAGCTACAGCAGCTGAGACCCAGCACCAAAAATCGTCATGTAGTTCATGTTGTAAGAATATGTTTCTGTTTAATTTCAGGTCCTCCTGCGCCCGTCACACAAACTGCGCTAAGCAGTATGAAACATACAAATTAGAATGGCTTTTAAAAAGTAAACATTATTATACTGTTGATGTTTTGTTGTAACGTTCATGGAACAAGAGAGAAAACTTATGTATACATCGGTGAATAGTTGTTGGTTTATTAAAGTATAAGCTCGGACTAGTAAATCATATCTTCCAAAGAAATATACACGAGAGTGAAGATGGCGACGCAAAGATTTTGCCTGAGGTGGAACAACCACCAATCCAATATGTTATCGGTATTCGATCAGCTGTTGCACGCAGAAACGTTTACAGATGTGACGCTGGCCGTCGACGGGCAACTGCTGAAAGCACATAAAATGGTCTTGTCGGCATGTAGTCCCTACTTCCAAGCTCTGTTTGTTAATCACCAAGAGAAACATCCGATCGTCATATTGAAAGACGTTCCTTATGCGGACATGAAGAGCTTGTTAGATTTCATGTACAGGGGCGAAGTGAGCGTTGATCAGGAGCGATTGACAGCTTTCTTGAAAGTCGCTGAAAGCTTAAGAATAAAAGGCTTGACGGAAGTCAACGAGGAGAAGTGTGATATTCCAGCGCTGACAAATTCTCTGATCCAACAACAGAGCCATGCGACCCCTCACACGCCTCCGCCACAGCTTCACAGGATACATCCGTATATGCACCAGAAACGACCGGCGTCCGGCATGCCGACTGGGGGAGCGCCTCCCAATTTATTAATGCCTTTATTGGGCAACGCCCTAATGCAGCCGAAGAGGAAACGGGGTCGGCCGAGAAAGCTCAGTGGTAGCTCAAGCGACGCTCTCAATACGGCGGCCAGTCCACCTGGAGAATTTGTCCCGGATGTTGCCTCTCACGCTTCCACAAATAGACCCGGCGACCAACTTATCAGGGGTTCTCCAGAAATGTTAGAAGTCAAAATGTCCATGGACGGGTTTAATGCTGAAGATGGAGCGACCTCCGGCGGAGAGGAGACTGGAGAGGCGCTACTTATCGATGAGGGAGACGATGCGCAGTCAGGAGAAGCGCCGACCGGCAAAGACTCCGAGTCAGCAGGTATGTCCACCCAAAATTTGATTTAAAAAATAAAAATTGTATTATAAAAAAATATAAAAAATCGCTCGCGTATTTCTAATTTGTATAGTTTTGTAGAGAAGGTCAACACAACACGTCGAACAGATAAAGTTACCTGTACAAATTTAAACTTAAATAGCGGATGTGGAAAACCAAAGAGTATTTTTATGCTTACCTTTTGTAAATACTATTAATCTTCCTTTCCAATGATCTAACATTGTTTACGTCAGTAAAAACTTAAATAAAAAAGGGAAAAGCTAATGGGATATAAGCTTTGATGTTAGGGATTTTCATTTATGAGTAAAAAGTGCAGTGTATTTTCAACACTATCTGTAAGATTTAAAAAGTTTATCAAAAGGGGTAAGTGATAAATCTATAAAATTATTTTGAAATATATACAAATAACAGACGCTTATTTCTTTCATAAATCGTTAATTTAACTATTGCTTGCTTTTCTGCTTTCGGGGAGAGCTATTAGAGGAATGGCCAGGGGCAAATTCGGTGTGGTACTTGAAAGTTTAATAATAATCTCTTTCTATATATTTCTTCATATAAATCATGTGATACGAATTCGATAAATCGAGAAAAGGGAAAACAAACAAGGCTTATTCCCAATAGCTTTCCTTCGTAAACTAGCAATTGGAAATATTTTAGTAAAACAATAACAATTTATCGCTGTATAAATACATTTACCTAAAATATTTCCAATGTCAATTTAACTATTAGTAAAATCGCCTAAGTAATCAAAAATATGAGACCTGAAATTATATCATTTCAGATCCTGATAAACCTCCTAAAGAAGAAATCCCACAAAACTTTTCAACAAACGGACCCACACTCTCTATCGAAAATGGATCAATTAAACAAGAGCCTGCTGCGGAATCCAATGACGGATTTAATGAGCCCATCGAATACAAATATAACCCTGACAGGAGCCGCGAAAACTCGAACTCACTAGACGGCCCTATCAAAGACATCGACGATAAAAACAGACAAGGTCGTAACTTAAAGCCAAAGAATAGTAAAAAAATGCTTCCACAAATGTCCAAAATCAGGGCTCGAAACTTATTCAATCAGCTCTCCGGACTCTCGAATCTGAATCCCGCGCTTAGTCCGTTCGATAAATTCCCCCCCGAAACGGTACTCATGCCTGCATTGGCTACACAATTGTTCGCCGCAGAACTAGAGCAAAACAATCTTAATCTCGCTAACAACGAAGCGGCAGATTTATCACAAACTAACTGGGAGCACCGTATATTTCCATCGCCTATAAGGAAAAATAATATGGGCAGTTTGGGCAGCTATCACGAGGAAACTAACGAGTCAGTTAGGGACTTCTGCATCAAGGAAGGGGAGAATGTTTTCAGGTGCAAAATATGCGCAAGAGTTTATACTCATATCAGTAACTTTTGTCGACACTACGTCACCTCCCATAAAAAAGACGTCAAAGTTTTCCCATGCCCAATTTGCTTCAAAGAATTTACTCGAAAAGATAACATGATAGCACATTTGAAAATCATACATAAAAATCAGCCAAATTCTGGCGAACAATTGGCAAAACAAGAATCTTAAGCGTTCACGGCGGTACTTCTACATAATTAATATTAATTTGGGGTGTACGAAGATCTGATTAGACGAGAGGATTAAAGTCCTACTTATTATTTAAACTGCAACTCGAATTCTAAAATAGCGAGAATAATTGCGATTGAATAGTTTTTCGAGCTCTATAATATGCAAGACTGGTTGACACGAGATGCAAATCTAGATGCTGCCTGTTTGATTAAATGTTACATGTAGTGGCAATTCTATTCATTACCTAGTGACATTCATACAATACTATAAATTCATCAATCATTAACTTTCCTTTAGTGGTGTGGTCGAGGGTGCAAACTGCGAGTGACATCTAGTGATCTCGTACAAACCAGACTTCTTATTCAATAGTTCTATCGATAAGTTTGTTGATATTAGACGATTTGAAGTCGTTTGTTGTTGATAATTATAATCTATTTATTTATGTTGTTCCAATTGTTTCCCAGAGTGCTAACTTGAAGAGATTTAATATTTTCTTTTACTTGTTATTTTGCACTTACTTGTTACTTAATTTTATTACTTACAAAATTTTCAGGGTACAAAATAACTACTCGTGGTGATCATAATTTCAAAAATAAGTAGTAGTAACATCAATGACTGTTATTTTCTGAATATTACTCGCAATTCTCATTGAACTGAATTAGTTTAGGTTTAGTTGTAGCAATTTTATGGGTGTAATTTATATCAATGGCATAGTCTTTTTGTGAATTGCGATTACTTAAATAGTACCTATATTTACTAAATTCTTATTTATTTCTAATATGGATATAATTTCGTTTCTAATTTACTTAAGAAGCTATGTATAATGAAAAGACTCGAAATAATTATGCCATTGATTACTTAGTAGTGGTCTAAAATGCATTTTCGTTAAACTTGCCTTATTAGTGATCTTAGATTTAATTATTTCACTTCTCTGAAGTAAAACTCAACGCAGGCTATGATTTTAATTTCTAGATTTGTTAGAATAATATTAAATAGTTTATTTATGTTGAAAAATAATATTTTGGTTGTAAATGTTATGATATTCAAATATGTACCATAATTACTTCGACAATCAATTTTGATAGTGAGAGATGCGGCAGCTTCGTAGCAAGTACCAGATGAATATTTACATAGTAAGGCAGCGAAGATCATATTATAAAGTACTTAGTTATTATTAATGAACATTCAGTTCCTGATCATTCAGAGCCCCAAACCATAACAGTTATATTCTTAATATCGACATTTCAATTCCTATCATTGTAACTAGGTGCATAAAGAATTCTTTGTATACACATGTAAGTAAATTATTTATGAAAGAAGTGTTTCTGTCTATGGAGATATTACAAATAATTTGTCTTAAATACTTATTACTACAGAGTAGTGGAAGTCCTGTATGGTCAAATACAATCAATGATTTTGAGTACCTTTAAGTATTCAGGGTAACAGAAAAAAAAATCTATTGTTAGCTAGTTTCAGGATTTTATGGGCGCTCTAGTGTTCAAGCACTATAAAACCGAATATATACTATATGTATATTATACTTACCTATTTATTATTTTGAATAATATTATCTTGGCTATAAATGAATCCATATATTATATCATGTACTTATTCATATACAAATGAAGGTGGACAAAATTATAATTATATATTTCGAATATTGCAACTGGAGCGTTGTTATTAAAGTGATCTTAGCAAGGTGCTTTGAAAGAAATGTAATTATTTACATTGAATGGAATCATGAGATGATTTGTAAAATCTATTTTAGTAGAAATCAAAATGCCTTAAAATAAATTAAGAAATTGTACTTATAAATTATTTAGTTAAAATGTAGAGGCAAAAGTAGTCTTCCATGTAAAGATAGCAACAATTTCACTTAATTATTCAATTATTAAATAATATCTATGTTGAATTATGTATTAAAATATTTTATTTGTATAAGTATTCAAGATTCAAATATTGTTAGTATATACTTCGTTATAAATTAAGTTGTTGATCCTACATCAAAATTATCCCACAAAGTAAAACGTAGGTCCAGGGAACGCTTGCCTATTAGTGTGCCTTTACTTGTATAATAAGTTAAATATTTATCTACTACTAGACTTTTAAGAATTATTGTCAAAGGACTACTATGTATTATTTATTTTCATTATTCAGAGTTTACAAAATCTACTTTAAGAAGCTTTCTTAGAACATTAGAGACCTTTAGGCCCAAGTAGTTAAAATTAAAAATATATTTAAAACTAGGAACATCATCTCATGTTTCCCGTTTTGTTTGAAATTTTTAACATTTGAGTCTAATTAACTATTTTAATTAAAATGTTATAAAAGTCACGTAATAACTCGAGGCGATCAAGTCTTGATAATCAATATTAAGACTGTTAATATTCATAAATACGAATTTATTGTACCTACCTTTCATAATCTTTATATGAAATTTACCTTGGACATTGATAGGTACTTAAAAGAAAATTTTAGACTTTAATAAGGTGAGGCTATTATTGTTTTCAAAATCCCTTACATAAAATATTATGATAGTCAATTTAGCCAGTGCCTAAACGGTTGGATACTTATTTCTACTAACTTAAAAACTTTAGAAAATAACACTAGACTTCCTATTCAATTACGTGCTTCTCTATATTTTGGGTTATCAAAATTCTAAATTATAAAAACGTTATTTGTTAAAATGTTATATCAATAATTGGTGCTAAATTATACTTAAGAAAATGTCGCATGTGATGAGACAATGTTAAGAAATTCACTTGAATTTTGATTTGCAAAATGTTTTGAACTTTGATGATTATTTCTCGATTGAAATCAATGAAAATAATGTATCCCTAATTCCTTATCTACCAATATAATTATTATTTCAGATACATAGAGTATCCGCTTATAACGAGTATCCGAATCTAAAAAAAATACTGAATTTGAGGTTGGACAAAATATTATAAGCGACTAACCCAAAACGTTTTTTTTTAAATAATTTACCTAGTAGACTCCATAAATGCGGAAAAGTACTCATTGTCCGATTATTCTTTTTTGTAGCGACGGTGACACATTTCTTTTATTGTAAAATAATATTGCCTTATATTTTCACGTTTTTTTTTCAACAATACATGAACAGAAATATATAGTGTTAAAAGAAATAGGAATTATAAATTATATGTAGTAAATATAAATTATCACATACCTACACTAGAAATTGCAATACAATGTTAAATATTTGATTAAATTATACAACAGTCAATGCAAGTTATTGTTAACGATGAATCAATGTATAATTTTTTCCAGCTCTCATAAATTTAAGAAGTTACTGATTATATACTGTTAGCTTTTTGTGATAAAAATCACTACACAAAATAGAAGTAGCCAAATAAAGAAGTTCGTATTAATTTGTTATTCGCACATAGACAATAGCAAATGCAAAGAGTAAAGTTTAGACAAATATTATAGAAATGAAAGTTACACCATTACTAGCATTATTTCTTAAAACAAATACATTGGTATACAATAAGGTGTTAATTACTATTTTTAGAAACTTTAAAGAAATAATAAAAGTTACAGCAAAATATCAATTATTTTCATTGATTACTGTTACAATTGTTATGTTATTTTCGGTTGTTATTTTTACTTTATACCTTTATTATTTTGTTATGGTTTTTGTTTGTATTCTGTGTTCTTTTTTTCTATTGTTTCTCAACTTACTATTGAAATAATTGTATGACTTGTCAGCTTTATTATCAATCATTATTGTTAACTGGTTTTACTAGTAAGATACTTATTCATGAAAAATATGTTTAACTTAGAACTTGGCATCTTCGCACTACCGTGCTGTTATTCCCTTTTATGTATAAAAAATATATATTTGCGTATCTTGCCACTTGATTATTTCAAATAATATTGACGTTTCGTGACATGTTTCTGGCATAGTTCGTGTTTTTTTGCAACGACAGAACGCTTACAACTACGTTGACAATTTAAATTATATCGAATATACTACTTATAATATTGTAGCAAAGTAACAACACGGGTTATTATTAGTAAATAATAGTTTAAAATAATAAGTTATTTATATTTTATAATATAGATTTAAAATAATAGTGTTGGTAATAAAGGAGTGAACTTTCTTAAATGTATAAAATTGAATAGTCACGAAAAGAGGATTGTTCAGGTATGTGATCCTTTACGTCGCTACGCGCACAGTCTGCTCCCAATAGTCCTTCTTATGTTACGATAAAAATCCAAAATAAATAATGAACAGAAATGTAATCAGTTCTTGACTTGGCGAAAGGTAAATGTAACAGATAAAGAAAAGTTAGGATTGTTTAGAGCAGCCTGTTAGTAAATGGTTTGGTTAGAGCTAGATTATGTTTAAATGCTTTCTATGTTGCTCAATTCGATGCCCTGCAATGAACGGCGTATTGTTGGTCTAGTACAAATTATTGCTTTTTATTTTACTTTGACCGTAGATAATCCTGATGCAATAAATTATTTTATCTGGTATTATATAATGAGGCTAAACTCTTGTTCCTGATGTAATTATTTTTAATTCAATCATTTTATCTTTCGGCTTGTTTAATGTTTCATTTTCATGAATTGGCAGCTATGCTAAGACTAAGGATTTATTTTATCATTGTGATGGTTACTAAATAAAACTAATTAAAATACAACTTTAAACCCACCTTACGTGATCTTAATAACTAAGTTAACTGAAATGTTATTTTTATAATTGTGTACCTACTACATAAACTTGCCGAACAGTTCCAAATGCAACCACTTGAGTCCTATTATGTCATAGTGAAAAACTTCTCTTGTTTGTTTTAATTTTTAATTTATTGTTTTAATTTATAATTTAATAGGTAATTGACATAGTTTAAGAAAATCGACGTTGATCCTGTACGTGGTCTGTTTAGATTAGGTATTGAAATAAAAAAAATCGTAGGTATACACTCTCTTCATAATTATATACATAGGTACCTATCCCATAGAAGCTTTGTTCACAAATTCATCAAGGTGCTGACGACCTACTTTTAAATATGTCTCTCGGAATTTTTGTGCTAAGAACATACACGTCACTATTTGCCAAATTTACTATAATGACGTTTGGCTTGGAAATAATACCAGTCGAAATTAAATTAAAAAAATTGTCTATTGTAGTAATTAATTCCTTAACAACAATTATGTCGTGTTTTAAAATGTTCCTTACTATTTCCGAACTGATATTACCTACTTCATTTAATAGTTATTTCTTTATTATTTTTACCTTTGTTTCTTCATGGACAAGTTCAAGGCAATTTAAAATATCAAAGATACATGGTGCTATATTTTAATCAGTGACAGAAGTGTTCATAAAAATGCTAGTTAACTTGTCCATGAAGCGATGCATCATTTTGTTTTTGTTTTTAACCATGGTGTAATTAATTTTTGTCTTTCGATTTGAACAAATAAAGTTTAATATATTTTCTTTGATTGTTTTTATTTTACCTATTTATTTTCATTTAAAGTTTGTGATTTTCTTTAGTCTCAAATCAAAATATGGTTTAACTATCACTTTAGACCTTATCATTTATTATATCAATATCTATGAGAGTGTCTAATACAATAATATAACATTATTATAGACTCATTGAAATAAAATAAAAAAACTTTAAGGCTAAGTAACATCGGTTATTTAAAATTGTGTTCTAATTTGAATTAAAACTATATCTAACAGGAACCTAGAGAAACCTTGACATGATATTATTCTTAGGCAGCACTATATTATGAAATAGATTGTTTTGCAAACCTTCAATATACCTAATCACATAATGCACAACAATGAATATACCTTATTTACGAAGCTTGTTTTATTATTTTGCATATTTAGGCTAATTCAGTGTCGCCTTTGTGAAATAGCTATATACATCTCTATTAGCGTGTTGCAATTTCTAACGTTTATACTTTTGGTCTATTTCAGGCCGTGGTACCCCCGATTCCGAAAGAGATGTAAAACATTCAATATCTCCTACACACGATGCACATGGAAAAATTCGCGTGAACCCAATGATCCAGGCTTCTACCTCTAACGAATATCAGACCGATTCAATAAACAATAATACGTTACAAGCTGGAGGCAATCAGATGCAGAGGCCTTCCGCCCGGAGGCGAATAAGAAGGCGAGCCAACTCCGCTTCCAATGACCCAGCAGAACAACTCACTGAAATGTCTGTCCGAGGATTGAATCTGTTCAGATACGCTTCCGTCAACGAAGGAGTCTACCAATGCACTGAGTGTGCTAAGGAAAACATACAGAAAACGTTCAAAAATAAGTATTCTTTCCAGAGGCACGCATTCCTTTATCACGAAGGCCAACAACGGAAAGTGTTTCCTTGTCCCGTTTGCTGTAAGGAATTCTCCAGACCTGATAAAATGAAGAATCATATGAAAACGACACATGACTGCTACGTGCCAAAAGACTGTGTGTATCCCTCTAATGCCTTTTTTATAGGATATGAACAGATTCCTCCAGGTCTAAAGATGGAGGCGATGGGCTCCGCATCACCTCGTGGTTCAACACCTTCGCACTCTTCGCCTGACCCTACGCAGGTTTGATTAAATATGTGAAACTTGTTGATTTTTAGGATTCATAGCGTGAGCCTACTTTATCGCGGGTACGCGTGATTTGCATAAATAATAAAAATTATCAATGTGCCTTCCAGATGTGTTATAATATAAAGTTTATGTAAACTACTTTTTAAAATTAATGAAGATCCGATAAAATTTATAGTAAGCTCTATTTTTGGATAAAATTTTCATATAGATATACCTAACTTAGAAACATTTTATCGTAATATATTTATGTATATTCCCAATGATAACTGTTATGCATTTATATATTGATACGTTTGTTACACATAAAGTTCAGTTACATGTTATATACTTGTATAAAAGTATGGTTGTGCAAATATTAGACAATAATTTTACAATAATATAATTATCGAGGCCAGTTACTGCGTTTTAAAGTTTTAAGAGAAAATATAAAGCATCAATCGCTATGTAGAAAGTCTGAGATGTGCCTTCCGTAGACAAAATATATTTCAATGTCTTTATGTCGTTCGTAATGACTTTTCTAATATTATATAAGTCACAGTAGACCAACCAAAGACTGTAATAAATATCGTTTTATTCATCTTACAACCCACGTTAGAATACTGTTTAAAGTCTGAAAATTGAGGAAAACAATCTTTCTGGGTTTCTTTTTCTATTTAGAATTACAAGTTTTGACAACTAAAAGTAAAACTTGTTATACACTGTTTGCAATTTTACAAATAATAATAACATTTCTATCCATTTCGAAGACTTCCTAAATAAGTATAGATTTTATATAAAATATTAGTGAGTTGACTGTTTTATACATACTATATAATTTTGTAAGACGTATAACAACATTAATAAAATAAGTATAAAAAATTATTATATCTGGATTTTTATAATATATCTTTTATAGTGCCATAGCACAATCATTTCTTTTATATAAAAAAATATTTCCAATTCTTAAACTAATCGTCTATTAGAAATATGTTTAGTGTTAATAAATAAAAAAGTTCTAGTATCATTACTAGGACATGATAACAAAAAATCAGCAGTTCTTCCATTGTTAAGGAAATGAATAATGTGTGTTATATAAGTTACAAAATATTAAAATATCCATGTTAATAATAAGTTACGTTGGGCAGATTGTTACTAATCTCCATTTATTATTAAGTTTATTTCGGGAAGCGTTTGTATCGTTAAGAGCAATTTATATATATATTACTTAGTTTAGAACATTAAAAAGGTATAATTTAACTTGTATCTCTACTTAAAAGTTTATCAGTTATTATTAAATTTTCGTGTTTTAGCGCACAATCAGATTATTATTTTATGGCACAAGTTTAAGATAGTTTAATGTTATGTTTAAGATTTTGACCCACATTATGTATATAACTTTATTATAATTATTAGATATATAGTCGGTGTATCAATTGAATCATTTGAGATTTAATAATCGCCATCGAGGTATTAACAATACAGTGTGATTTTTTTATAGATAATAGGTTCGTCTGCGCCAGTCATTCGCACAAAACAAATTCACAGTAATAATATTATACCTACTACATACCTACCTACTTATTAATGTTTTCTAGATTTATTACGCGCACTTTCTTCTGTATTTTATATTTTGTTTTATTTCGTTGCTTAGCTTTGGACTTTTTTTAACACACATACGACTTTTACTGATGACTTATTGATGTATCTTATGAGTATTCATTTGAAAGAATACTTACCATATTGTAGGCAAGTATATTGAATCATAAATTTGTAATAATGAATTACCAAGACCACCTACACTAAAACCCGAGTCAGCGAGATGACTCAAATAGATGAGGCTTTAA
Source organism: Agriopis marginaria (assembly GCA_932305915.1). Classification (NCBI taxonomy): domain Eukaryota; kingdom Metazoa; phylum Arthropoda; class Insecta; order Lepidoptera; family Geometridae; genus Agriopis; species Agriopis marginaria. The sequence goes on from OW029918.1 coordinate 12,595,267, forward strand.
CAATGAAAATAAATTTTGTTTTTGTTGTTTCATTACTCACTATGTTATGAGTAAGTAAATAAAACTTAATCACATCCTAATATACCTATCTAAGAAAATTTTCCACCTAAATAATATAACTCTACCTACATAATACCTAGTTCGACTCCATTAACATATACAATGAATATTTTAAATATTGTGATATGTCTATGAATCTTTTTCATTGCGAATACAATTTAGTACATGGATTCTGTCGTTCGGAAAATTATTTGAATAAAATCCTATTCAAATACACTGATTATTATTACAGGTAATTTAAAATACGTCGTATGTGTGAGAAGAGTCTTTTTATTACGATATCTACCTATGTACTGTTATTTCTTAGTGGCAAAGAGGTCATAATTATTTTATTTTATTTCTTTTTTGTAGTATTTTATTTTGTGATATTAGAGCTAACTAAGTTGGCAAGCATATTATTCATTGTTGAGTTATTGTAATTCATACTTTTACTTTTTCTTCCTTTCTAAGCACGTGCTGCAAGGCAGCATTCATAATGCGTAACGGCTAAATTTAAGAAAAATTGTTTTTAAAATTATACTACAGTTGCGGGGTTTTTAAGAGAATTACTTTATATCTGATCAGTTTAAAGTTTTAGCTGTTTATGTAGGCGCTCCTCGAAAAACTGTGTTTTGCACTTTATATATAAAAGTATTATGAACAGCTCCGTTCGTTTCTTATTGATTTTTGGCGATCTATCGTTAATTATGCTGTGTATATGATTGTGTCAACAAATATTATTAGATTGGTTTATTAGGTAGTGTTTTTTCACAAGGTCAAAATTATGTTAGTTGTTTCGTTTCGTTCCTTGATTTCATAGCAATAAAAACGTGTAATCGAGTTACAATTACAATCATTTTTCAAGTGCAATGAAGATTAAGCATATTGTTGTTATAAATTTGTTCAAAAATTGTGTTGGTCCTCAATATTTTAGCATTTTCTGGTTTCTTTAGATGCGCATATATGGTGGTTGTGTTTTATAAAAAATATATGTATACCTAATAAATACACATAGTATTATGTTGTTCACATCCTGTGACTTTAAAGTTTTGTTGCTTTCTATCTAGTAAACAGTTTTACTTTCCTTTAATTATTTTGCAAACATAAAACTTTAAAAAAATAACGACTAACGCATTACCATCTGAGCCGTCAGGTCATAATTCATTGCTCATCTCATCTTGCTCGCACCCACATGTCATATCTGTCTATCTCGCTCCCACTTACAGGTCTTATGGTATGACGTTTATTGCTCGACGACTCAGTTGGTAACGCGGTGACTATAGGTACAAACCTATTTTACTGATTCATTTGATAATATGTTATGGGCCATATGATTTTAATATTATCTATTCCTAAAATATGTAATGATATAGTGGATAAGACCGTTAGATATTTGATAGTCTACTTATGTGTATTAAATAACAAATTCTAAGGCCATTAACAAAACTACTACCACAGTTTAACTGGTAATTGTAATAAACTAACTATAAAAATAGTTTATATGGTTGAGAATATAAGAGCTTTAACAATAAATTTCACGGAAGCAAGATGAAAGTTTATTTTTGTTCATAAATGGATAATGCTTTGTTCTATAAAGATCTTACCATCTGATTAATGTGAAAGTATGTAGGTATCTATCTACACATTAAAATTTAATTGAAAATATATCTTGTGTGTTTTTATCATCCTGTTTACACATCCTCTATTATTAAGTGTAAGTAGAAAAAATATGAAGATACTGAAGTAATAGATGAACATAATAATATTAGCATTTATGACTAGCACAGGTACAAACATTTTGTTTGCTTCTTCATAGCTAGAGGTATAAATTAAAATTAAATTTTATTGATTGATTTTAGTAAAATAGGTAATTGTATATATTATGTACCTATATCTAAATGTAATAGATCTATGTTTATATAATAACATATTAATTGACTTTCGCCGCTGCGCCAAACTAGACTAGATTAGTTGACTTGTTTTTAACCGACTTTGAAAAAGGAGGAAGGTTCTCAATACAGCCCGGTTTTTTTTGTTTTTTAATTTGTGTACGTCGATTACGTCAGCGTCTGTAAACCAATTTGCATGTTTTTTTATTGTGTAGAATAAACCCTCAATGTGGTCCCACAAAAATTTCATTAATTGGGGTTCAGTAGTTTTTAAACCAGCTCAAATAATACAGATTTTTGCTAGAGCGCCTACGAATTTCGCGATAACAATCACTACAATAATTTTGTTTTGTCTTTTGTTCCAGTCTAAACAAGGAGGTATTCATGCATGTGTAATCGTATTTATAAATAAACTAGTAGTTCGCCAAGGTTAACACACAAAAAAATCTAAAAAAAACTTTTTAAAAAACCGACTGCAAACAACCACAAAACACAATCATACTAAGTTAATATGCCACTTCAAATAACAAAATAATATATTTACACGGATATTGAAGTCTAGTGGAAGTTTTTTTTTTTTTAATTTAACTTTATTTTCACACCACCTGCTCGTTAATGTCCAATTACATATCATGCAACCTCAACGTAAAGTAAAGCATTGTCTCTTAAGGAATGTAAAGTTTTATCTTTACATCCCTTAAGCTTTACTTAATAATTGCTTTACTTTACTTAACCTAATGCTTTACTTAATAATTAACTTACTTTTACTTATTATTGAAACTGACGTGGTTTTCACACATTTTATTTATGTTACACGGGAATTACTCACGTAAGATTAAGCCGGTTACTCCGACTATAGTTTCAACCGCATTAGACGGCCTTTTACTTACTTTACTTAATGCATTTTTTTTCATGTATGAAACTCCCTAGGGAATGAAGTGATTTGAATTTGGAACGTCAAAGTCGTATGGAAACTCGTGGAAAACTTTAAGTTAAAAAAATCCTATAATTATGGCATTTTAAAGAGGTTTGTTTGAAAATCGAACTGGCAACCATAACCAGAACTCAAAAAAAAAAAGGAAAAGGTGCGTTTACAAAGATTGTGAAACAAAATACTGTTTGGTGCTTTGATTTTCAGTAAAACCTGCCTTTTTATTGTCTCTTTGAAGGTGTGAAAAGTAGAGTATGCTCCTCTGGAATATAGCCTGTCTTCGTCTTGGGCAGCTTGAACCCCCTCGCTTCACTCGTGACTCTATTATAACTCCCTCGCTACGCTCGTTACGCTCAGTGGGCTTACTCTTGACACTCGATTTCAATCGAATTTGGGATTGGGATCGAAAACATGCCATTTTGGTACTTTTGAATTCTAAATTAGCGCACGATTGGAACCGATAATGGTGGAATTTTATGGACCTAAATAAAATCGACTCAACTCGACGCTTTCGGTACTCTTGACGCGATTGAAGAGTACCAAATGGCATGTTTTCGATCCTAATCCCAAATTAGGATTGAAATCGAATGTCCAGAGTAAGTAAGCCCACAGGGTTCAATATGCCGCCCGCGACGTAAGATACTGCTTGGATACTGCTTTATTCCCTTAGCGCATAATCAACTATTCCCACCCGACTTCAAAATCCGTTTTAAAATATTATTTTGTTCTTTGTAATGGCATATTAACTTAGAATGTTTGAGTTTTGTGGTTTTTTGAAGTCTTTTTATTTAAAGATAATTTATTAGCTAACTAAAGGCAGCCATAGTGCGGGCCACATAAAGTACCTTCTCCTATATTAAACATAGGAGCAAAGCATAGGAGTCTTATAGTTGCGAAAAACGTAGTGACGAATGCTGTTGCGAAAAATTTATTGAATGGGTTGTCAATGCCCATAATACATTTTTTTTTATTAAATTATTTTTTCTGCAGAGTATCACTATTTTGACGACGAAACAGACGGCATGCCAATAATAACACTGGAAGTGATGCCCGACTCCATAGCGGAAACTGTTCCTTACGACAGCTTCTGCCCTGACACACAGCAAAACAACACTAGCGACGAGGACATGAAAGACGTAAATCAAATGGAATTCCACATAGAGAACAATGAGGAGACAGGCATGCACTTTTTGGTAGACAAGAATGAATCTGCAGATGTGAACGAGAATTGCGAAGAAGCTAACCCGGCTTTGAATGTACGGACAGATCTTCTGGAGTATACCACGAGGAGTGATGGAAGTGTGTGCTGTAAGATTTGTGGGAAGATTCTAGCGAGCAGAACACATTGGTATAGGCACAAGTACAGAGCTCATGTTATGAATCCCGTTAATCCTGCGCCACTGTTTCAGTGTGAACAATGCCTCATCTACTTCAAAAGCAGAAAAGGTATATAATTTATATAATCAAGATAATTAATTAAACTAGGAATAGAAAAAGAAATTATTACTACTTTAATAAACATATATGAATATGTTGAGGTGACATTGCACTGAGGTGACATGCATAGGTACAGTCCGGCCGCTGAACGAATACGTCTGACAGAAATAACATTGTAAAAAATCAGCATCAATATTTTTTTTTTATATATTTTACTTCCATCCGCAAAAAATGCATGAGTGAATATCAGCCACAATCTGAAAGTTTCCGAGGAAGAGACATTAATTGACAGTGCTTTGTAAGAGAGTCCATGGCGGTGCTGAAAAACAATGGGCTATGTGTAGACCCTTGGTGCACCCCGACTTTAATTTCAAACGTGTCTACTTTGCGCACGGGGCTCGCGACTTGAGTGGTGACGTATTGAAAGGTCATCCTGAGTTTGTATAGAATACGTCATTTTTGAAGTTACAAAGTAGCTACCTACCTATATGTGTGTATGTCGTACTTACAAGTAACCTCAATATAGTGGGCTTATTATATGGATTCGATTCCCTCCTAGGACACACATTTATATGATGAACATTTGTGTTTGTTCTATATCCGGTTGTTCATATCTATTTAAGTATGTATGTAAAACTATATAATATATATGCATATTAGTCTCTGGCAGCCATATATCACAAGCTTAGCTTAGTTTTGGGTCAGATGACCGTGTGTGCAAAAATGTCCCGAATATTTATTTATCTAAGAATATCTAAGGGCTCTCTGTGTACCAAGACAATAAAATGCTTATATCTTCCTTAATTATGCGCACATCTTAATTCTGTTTTCAGTGATTGGTTTTTATAGTCGTCTTTTTAAAAGACATAAAAAATATTTGGATTAATAGTCTATTTATCCCATGCTGCGTTCTTCAGATGCTGGTAGCCCAGTCTAGTCCACTCTTTTTTTGATGTTATATGTTCTCCATTCGGTTTTAGACGACTTGGGCCTCACTTCCCTAGAATTCTACCCTCAATCATCAACCGACAATTTATTTCTGAATTGTTGATGCAACATTGTTAGGTACCTAGTTAAGTTTTGGGAGCACTTTGTTTTAAAACTAGAAATAAAAATACGTGTAGCCGATTTGGAGGCTTTAATGCTAATGAATCAAAATCTTAATACTAACTTAAAACGACACGGTGGCCTGGGAGGCCTTACTCAGCATTACCAAGAAATACATTGTGATATGCTGAGTAGTCTGTCTGCTAATCTAATACAGACGGATGGCGAGGATGCATAACTCCTCCCTCCCTAAGTGAGAAATTATCGGGATGTTCGATTTGAGGACTTTTCCGACAATTTCGTAAAAACGGGATAACCCTAAAATAAAAAGCATACACAAAAGTTATACATAAACTTAAAATTACGAGGCCTAATGTGGCGTAACCTAAAACACTGATGCTAATAGAGTCCGTTTCTCTTTTAGTAACACTTTCAAACACTTCACTATTTTTTAACGCAAACGACAAATATTTTACTTCATCCAAGCCGATCTCGTGCATGTTAAGTGCTTGTGCACTTGACAAACTCGCGTTCGTACGAAGTTGCGGTAGATTGATGATAGGCATCGGTGTCGCCTTATCTATCTCGGTGTAAGTACGATGGTAACGGATCTTGATTTCGTTAATCTCGACGTCACATGGCTCGTCGAGTGTCATGATGTAAGTCCCGTGTACTGGGTATTTGGAAATTTCATCACCACATCGTTTGGTAAGCAGTGTTTCCAATCTCGTAAAAAGTATCCAATTGTCGTCGGTAATTTTCTGAAGTTTTACGTCTTCTAGGTAGACAGGATATCGTTTGCAGCCGGTGAGATTTTTCTCATATTTCAAAAGTTGCTCTTCACAGGTAGGCCCACTGTACAAGGCTCTGTTGTCATCATTGCATAGGTAATGGTCTCCAGCGCCAAGAGGGTGGCAAGGCTTTACGATCGGTAAGTATTTCATCCCGTTCGCCAATAGGTAAGGGTATTTAGGAAATATAGCAAAGGTTTGGTTTTCAGGTTCGTGGAAAACTGGGAGTGCGTACATTTTAAAATAGTTATAGGTACAATTATCAGTTAGAGGAATTTCCATAATGAACGTGATCTGGTTTTTCTTAATATATGATTTTACAGTAATAGTTTCTTCAATTCTGACTAAATTTGATTCGGTAGGTTCATATACCAAATTTCCAACATTTGATATTAATTGCAAATGGTGCAAAAGTTCAGTAGAGTTTACAATAGACTGGTGTAAGATAGAGCTTTTACTTAGTGCTAATGCGGTCTCGATTTCGCTTAATTTAATAAATATAGTACGGAAGTTACTTATAAATAAACTATACAATCCTAAAACATAAGAGGACACAGCTAAATTGTTTTCTTTAGTTAACGTTTCTTTCAAAGAGGTTTCGACCATTTTTAGGCGTGTATCAAGAGTTAACGAATCTTGGTGGATTAACTCAGTAATATTTATGAGGCTGTTCAACATTTTGGAGACGACAGTAACTTTCTTTGAAACAATAATTTGGTCGTGGTTAGTTTCGGAAATTAATTTATCGTATTTAAGTGCGTCATCATGATCTAGATTTCCTGTTATAACTTTTATAATAGAGCCTAGTGGATTGAAAATGCCTCTCTTAAATCGATTTGGAATTAGTTGACGATATTTATCAACGGTTATGTCGCGTAGATGCTCTGCGTGCATTAATATACCGATAAATTCATGGGGAAACTTTTTGTTTAGAGAAATCAATTTCTGATACTCGGTGAATTTTGCTATGACAATATTCAAATCAGTATAAACATTATCTAAATTCAGGGTTTTTATAATTGTCCAATTATCTATTTCCACATATGCTTGGCCTTCTTTTACTGGCAGGACTCCTGGATTACCTTCCAGTGATTGCAGATGAAGAGCAGCAGCCGATGTTGCTAGCGCCAGGATACAGCACCTGCGGAGGGCGTTTTATATTTTTAATCGGAGCCTTTGTGTCTCCTTTTGCTGTTTCTACTTTAATAGGGGCAACGTTTCTTTCAGTCACACCTATGACTTTCGCCTTTTTATATCTAGCCTTATCTTTACTTTTCCTTTTATTGATGTCTTTCACGAAGACAGTCTCTTCTTGTAGAAGTTTAATGTTAGTCTCACCACCTCGTTTTTCCCTAATTAGTTCCTTATTAGCCACTATATTTTTTGCCAATTGCTTGTACAAGAATTTCGTGCGCTTCTCATGATCTTTTACTAGTTGCTGGGTATATGTTTTTTCAAATTCTACGTTAAATGGATTGTCTGTATCTGTATGACCGAAAACGACTTCAAATGGGGTTAGACCTGTCGTTGTGTGTATAGTATGATTATATGCCATAACTGAGTACGTCATAATAGACGCAGCGTCGGTGCATTTCTGTTCATATTTTCCTAATCGGTATATTTCAATAATTGTTGAATGGAACCGTTCGATTAGTCCCATTGAGTTCGGATTATTGACTGTCCCTATATGACGTTCTATTTTGTGGAGGCTAAGGAATTCTTTCATTAACTCGTTATTGAATTCCATGCCAGGATCTGAACTTATCCTTTTGGGAATTCCATAAAAAGAAAAGTACTTCATTAGGGCTCTTACAACTTCCGGTGTTGATTTGTTTGGTATTTCAATGGCTTGCCCTAATTTACTGAATGCATCGATTAGAGTTAAGTAGTATTTGCCTTCCATGGAAAACAGATCGATGAATAACTCCTGGAACGGTGCATCTTGTGTTTGTGTTAATTGCAAGACGGGTTTTAGGGGCTTCCTGTCGTACTTCATCTTCCTGCATGCTTCACAGGCATTTATGATTGCTGCTACTGTCTCTTCCATTTTACTCCAAAAATAATTTCTTCGAATCCTGACTAATGTTTCCTTAATACCACGATGGCACGTTTTTCCTTCATGATATTTCAGAACTATCTCTTTCTGTTCACTTTCTTCTTCAACATATACAACTCGTTCTGTGCACTCATACAGGTTAATCATATCCTTTTTAAATAGTCCAACAACTATATTACTAAACTGTCGGCGATGTTCATTTTCCTCGAAATAAATAAAATACTTAATTTTTGGCCTGATGTACTCTTTGAGAAATGTTTTCACTAATTCTGGGTTGTTTGTAGGCATGAAAACTTCTAAAATTTTTTGTTTTTCGCGAGAAAGGTCTTTTACATGTAATTCATTTTTAAGCCATGAAAATACTAAAATTTGGTTAGGCTTGTTGTCAATAGCCTCGTGTAAAATGGGTATTCCTGTTGATTCTAAATCGGCGGCCGAATGAATAGTTTGTGAATGACTACTTTCAGGTGCTGATTGGATAACCGGGCGTTCAATCTGGTGTTCAGAAAACAGTACAACGGTATCTGAAGAGTCTGAAATATTGCTACGACTAGCAGAAATTGTTTTACTCAAGTCTGATATCGTAACAGTTGATGAATCGTGTCGTTCCCTTTTACCACCTGACAATTGTATGATGTTTTGAACTACCTCGTCCATTTCTTTCTGTAATTTACGTTCTTTTCTGTCCAAGTTTACTGCCATTGAGTTTCCTTCATCGTCCGAATCTAAAGCATTAACCTTAATCCTACTTAGGGCGTCTGCATTCGTGTTTTGTTTGCCATTTTTGTATATAATTTCAAAGTCAAAGTCTTGAAGGCGTAGCCTCCAACGTGTGAGTTTACTATTTGGATCCTTAAGGGAGTTTAGCCAGGCTAATGGTCGATGATCGGTGTATATGTAGAATTTTTTTCCATACAAATATGGTCGAAAATGTTTAGTCGCCCAGATAATAGCGAGTAGCTCTCGTTCTATAGTGCTATAACGAGTCTCTGTATCACTCAAGGTTCGGCTGGCGTAAGCTATCGGTTTGTCGCTGCCAACCTGTCCTTGTGAGAGCACCGCCCCTAAAGCTACATTTGAAGCATCTGTTGTTAAAATGAATGGTTTCTCGTAGTCAGGGTATTGCAAAAGCGGTGCGTGAGTCAGGAGTTCCTTGCATTTATTAAATGCGTCAATATAATTTTGATCTATGATGATTTTATTGCGTTTTTTCAAACAGGCAGTCAATGGTTGGGTTATCTTTGCAAAGTTGGGAATAAAACGTCTATAATATCCAACAAGTCCAAGGAAACTTTTAATTTCTGTCGTGGTTTTTGGTATTGGGAAGTTCATTACAGCTTTAATTTTGTCGTCATTAGGTTTCAACCCGTTTTTTGTAATGGTATGTCCAAGATACAATACTTCTTTTCGCAAAAATTCTGATTTGTCAAGCTGTACCTTGAGGTTAGTTTCTCTGAGTCTATCAAAAACTAGCCGTAGTTTTTGGATATGCTCTTCGAGGCTGGATGAAAAAATGATGACGTCATCAAGATACACCATACAGTGTAAACCTTGTAGTCCTCGAAGTACATGGTCCATAGTACGCTGAAAAGTCGCGGGAGCTGTCTTTAAACCGAACGGCATCCTCAAAAATTCGAAATGGCCGTTCTGCGAGCTAAAAGCTGTCTTCTGTCTATCCTGTTCCTCAACTTCAATCTGATGGTAACCGCTCGCTAAATCTATTGTACTGAAGTAAACACTTTTACCCAATTTGTCAAACAAGTCGTTAATATTTGGTAAGGGGTATTTGTCGTCGATGGTAATTTCATTTAGGCGTCTGTAGTCTATAACCATACGAAACTTTTGCTCTCCAGATGCATCGATTTTTTTCGGCACTAGGTGCACCGGAGCATTCCACGGGGAATGGGACTCTTGGATAACATTATCTTGTAACATTTTCTGTACTTGACGATTTATTTCATTTGCTTGTGTCGGAGCCTGTCTATATGGTTTCACAAAAATCGGGTCTTCATTTTTGGTACGAATTTTATGTTTTACTTGGTTGGTAAAAGTTAAAGGCAACAGGTCACAGTGGAAAATATCTTTGTATTCTCTACAGAGCTTAGAAATTTTTTTTCGTTCCTCACAGTTAGTATGGTCCAATCTGAGTTTATTTAAATTTTCTTCAAGTATTTTGTCCGTTTGTACGCTTGTCAAGTTTGTAGAAAAAGGGAGGTCAGAATCTGTATTTAAATAATTCAAAACTTGCAAGGGTTGTTTAACTGTGAGAATTACTCTTTCGTCAGAAGCGTTTTGGATAACTGTAGTAGCGTATCCGTTGATACAATTCACTATTGCACTTGGCATTCGTACGCCGGGGCCAAATTCTCTATAGTCAATTATAGCTTCGCCTGAATGTTGGTCTGTAGGCACTTTGACGCGTTGTTCTGACCGCGGTTGAAGTTCAATTACATAGTTCAGATTTGTGTTAATTATTGGAATGCATGTGGTTTTTGTTTTTAAAACTGAGTGTTTGAGGTCAATTACTGCATCCAGTTGTCTCAATAAGTCATTTCCGATTAAACCATCGTAGCGCGAGTCGACATCGTACAAATAAAATTTGTGAAAATCATCACTGTTGAATGTCGGTAACAGTGGAATTTCGATAACTTCACTGTGTCTACTCGACGCATGGGTACTGACAATTTGGAAGGGTTCATACCTGATATTGTAGTAAAAGAACTGGTACGCTTTTTGAGGGCTCAAGAATGACCTTGTACTACCAGTGTCGATCATCATTTTTGCATCTATTTCCGGGATATAAATGTGAGGTAATTTAAGCGTGGGGTCACAATTTAATTCTACGACTTCTTCTCTATTATGGAGGCCGGTATAGGAAAATTTTCAGTTAATTGTTCCTGGGGCAATTCTGTCTCGTTATTGTATACTTCGTGTTCAACGTCGTCCGTGTATTCGTACTTACCGTAGTCAAACTCGTTATCATCGTAATATTCGTGATACTGTTCGTCGTCATATCCGGTCATCTCGTTGAGCTTAAAACCTTCGCGTGGCAATGGAACGGCTGTCCTCATAGTTACGTCTGAGGTTTGCAAGCGTGGCGGCTGGACTTGGGGTGGTCTGTATCCGAATTGTTGGGGTGTCATCCCAACATTAGGGGTTGGTCTAAAGCCTAATGGTTGCAGCTGATTGTTACCAAATTGTGGGCGGTAGCCTAACTGTGGTCTGTAACCGAACTGTGGTGGACGATACCCAAGCTGAGGCCGGTAGCCGAAGTTTTGCGGTTGACCTTGAGGCATCCTAAATGGTGTGGGTTGAATGCCGAAATTAAATTTAGGCGTTGCATCATTATTTGGTAATAGAGCAGGGAATCTAAATCCACTGGGTTGCGGGTTCATGCCAAATTTAAAACCTAAACCAGGATTTTGCGGTAAAGTCGGCCTTGACACTGAACTGTTACTATTAATACCGTGCATACGTTTTCGCATGTTATACTGGTCGTGAAAGTTTACTTCTTCAAGCACTACACTCAGAGCATCTTCCAAGGTCGCTGGGCATTTTAACCTTACTATGCGCACCATATCCTCGGGCAAGTTGTAAAGAAATACGTTTAATGACATGTTATTATAAATAGTTGTTTTTGCGCGTTTTAAGGTAACATCATCTAACATATTCACTTTGGAAATCAATAATGACCGAACACTTTGAATTCGACTACAAAAATCCAAATAACTTTCACCGGATTTAATTTTCATCGATTCAAGTTCAATATTTATGCATTGTTCACTGCGCGGATCTCCAAAATGTTGTTTCAGTAATTCTTTTAACTGGGTCCAAGTCGTAACATCTTCGCGTTCAGATAATAAAGCAGCCGCTTTATCATTAAGTCGACTTGTTACAGATTGATACACAAATAAATCCTGAGCAGCATTGCCTCTATACCTGCTAATTACATATTCACATTTTCTAATGTACAAATTTAATGTGCCCTTGTCTCCTCCATAAATAGGAACAAGGTTCAAAATTTCGCGTGGAATCGGTACGACCTCTTCTACTTGGGCCATTTTTTCGTAGAGTAATGAGCAGGTTAGAGAATACAAAAATTAAATTCTAAAATATTAATTGAGTAAGATGTCACTACACATTTACTCCACTCTATAAGGTTTTTTTCAGAATTCTTATAAGTATAGAGTACTAAGCAGGTTACAGCTTACAGCATGCAAAAATTCAATTTTAAAATACTTATTGTCTACGATGTCTCTACATTTACTCTACTCTATAAAGTTTTCTCAGAATGCTTATCACTAACGGTGAACTAAACAAAGTTTTATATTGAGTCACCAGACACGTTATAATGAGCGAAGTCTTATCTCAATAATAACAATATTCGTGGAAGGTTAGGATTTGGAAAGGATGGCGAAAAGTTTTACTCACCAACCGACCGCTTCCATCCTGCGTGTCCCGTTCATAACAAATTTATTTGGTTTGAAGATTCACTCTCGCCGCATTTCCGCGATCAGGTAAATTTGGATACCCGGATAATCACACGAAAACTAGTGCAGCGATATACGAGCGAATCCTACCGGCTGCGCCAGTTAAGTTTTGGGAGCACTTTGTTTTAAAACTAGAAATAAAAATACGTGTAGCCGATTTGGAGGCTTTAATGCTAATGAATCAAAATCTTAATACTAACTTAAAACGACACGGTGGCCTGGGAGGCCTTACTCAGCATTACCAAGAAATACATTGTGATATGCTGAGTAGTCTGTCTGCTAATCTAATACAGACGGATGGCGAGGATGCATAACTACCTACTGTTATGAAAAGAAAATGACATTCATCTCATCACTCGTATGAAAATATAGCATACCTATATTTTATGTACTACTTTTCAGACATTCTTGTATATTTTTCAGGGTATATCGGTCACATAGCCAGCAAACACAGCGAAACCTTACAAGACGTCAGTCCAGTCCTAACTAACGCGCAAGCAGAAGCTCTCGCGAAAGAAAAGTCTAAGATCCAACCGCATGCCATTCAGCCAGAACCAGACAAACAGCATCAGTCAGTGTCAACCCAGTCGGATCCAGCAGAAACAGAAGTGAAGATGGAACCTGATCCTGAACAGTCCATTCCTAAATCAGTTGTGCCAACTTACCAAAGTGTATCTGTGAAGACTACGACAAGAAGTACAGAAACACCCCATAGGAAGACCACTCGTAACACAAGGCCGGCCATGCCTCGGAATGTAGAAGAAGGTAGGTGTTAAAATTGCAGGATTACCTCATAATTATGTAAACGCTCGATATGCTAATCTGTCTGTTATTAGGTATACTTACGTAAGCTTTTGCTATCGCTATCGTAACATCTTCACCAAATTCTTCTTCTGCTTTCTTCTTCTTTTCCAACTTCTTTTTTTCTTTTCTTCTTCCGTCTTTTTCGTCTTCTCTGGCCTGGCATAGATCGCTCTTAGCGATAAGACCGCCAGCTGTTCAAATAGTTTTAAAGTCGTTCTGTTAAATGCGTGTAATTTCTGGTGAAAACAATAAAGAGTTTATCTACCTATCTATTATCTATATTATCATCCCGTTTCCGCGTTGCTGAGAGTAAGATGGAACGAGCGGGATGACACAGTATAACGATTGAGTAGGTATTGACAACTTTTAGGCCGGCTTTTACCGAAGACCTGCAACGCGAATTTACTAGGTAATAACATTTCTTCTCCTTCTTTCCTCCAGAACACCCGAACGTAGATAACGTAGAGTGGAAGGAGAAACGATCTCGGGAAGAGAAGCTGGTGGCAGATATCATAGCGCGGGTGCGCCGCGAGTGTGAGGCACAGGGCACAGGGGGCTCCGCAAGGCGAGGATACTCCAGGAAATCGGGCCTACACACTTGAACATTTTGAGACTAGTATTTGACCTCGGTAAAAGAGGGCGAGACTTGATTTTTGATGAGTCACTTTTAAATACTTTTCAATCTAGTGACATTTACAAGTGAGCGCTATCGTGGGTCGAATGACACTTCCTATAACGACAACCTACGACAACCGTCTAGTCATGTCAGAGGCCTTCATTAGAGCGGCCTAGAACTCTGACATTAAGAGCTGGGCACTTGGCTTATACGAATTTACTTACTAAAGATAGCATTGATCGATCGTTGGCGCCACTTGACGCCAGGCGTCGCTTCCAATTCGGTATGAAGGCCGGTTCGGTCGGTTTAAAAAATCGAATGTGTCAGTAGGCGGGGGGCCTACCGGTCCTCCGTCAAAAGCGCAAAAAAATTACAGATTTGATTCTTTCACCCAGGTTAGGAACCTTGCAAATTTTCTATTTGACTGAGGCAATGAATGCTTGGAAAATAGCCTGCCCAAACACATGACAAAAGGACATATTACAAAGCCGGACAAATGTCTAAAAGTCCTGACATGTCCAGACATTTTCCGGACGGACGGATGGTAACCCTACTCCCAAGGCATGCAGGGGCATGCTGCCTCATCTTTGACAATGGACGAGACGTATTCACTCTTAGGTAACACTGTACCTATTCAGATACATTTAGTGATACTCCATCTCCATGTGTGTATTGCTTAATTACCGGGCATGCACTACGGAAAGTTCCTATTGTATTAAAATGTATGGATCTCAATGAGATATATGTTGGTTTTATGGCCTAAATATATATGTATACGGCCGCATCTTGAATTATAAGTGATAAAGCTCACTTCGTGCCAATTCTGTGTAAATAACGTGCCAGTACTTAGCTATGTCTATAAGTAAATTACTTAAATAATTATAAAATATCATATTTTTGTCGTCCTTAAACTAAGTATCTAGCTTTAGCTATGTACCTAATAGGTAGGTACCTAAGTCATTCAAGCCTAGTTAAAACTAAATAGTTAACTATTTTAAGTGTAAACGAACACTACATAGGTAAACACAATAGGTAAGGTTCTTTAGAGAGAAAAGGTATCCTAGTAAATTTACGATTTACCTATAAATTAATTAATGTACTAAAAACCGAATTACAAAATGCAATTGTTCAATTTTAGGTACCTATCTGACTTTTCGGGCTTAACGGCCTGTAATCCGAGTCGCGTAGGCAACAAAACGCTCCCTCAGCCCTCGCCAAGTTAGAGCGACGATGTATTTTGACACGCAAGAGTCACGAGGTCCGCGGGGGAAGTGCAACGACAAAAACGAACATAGGTCCGACCTCGATGATGCCTGGCGCGGTACTGAGCGTGGCGCGCGCAAATTCTCGCGACCTTTTTACGCTTTTAATTTCACAAAAAACTAAACTATTCACTATCAAAAATCTATCCAAACCAAAAAAAAAAAAATTATGGAATTGCCTTTCAGTGCATGCAATTTCCAGGTTTTTACGAGCTTTCATTAGAGCATAAAACGAAAAAAAATAACTAAATCGACTCTGTTTCAGATTTTTATTGATCAAGAAAAGTTTATTCTATCGTGCTTTGAACCAAATCATAAACTCAAACACAGATGTATCTGTGACATGTATTTTTTGCCAGCTCAAATATTGTAATTTAACTGAATAAAATTTATTTAAAACCTTCAAATTTGGTATTGGAAAATTGGCCGTTAAAAAATAAGACCACTAAAAAACAAGTAAAATTTAGCGTAATAATTATTTATTTTAAAATGACAGTAATTTAATGGAAACCCACTCTCATACGCCTCAGAGAGTTTTACGAAAAACGACATAGTATGTATTGATATGTTGAGTTTTTCCAATTGTCTCTATGTAGATCTTTCTATATTTTGATAGAATCAGAAAGCCACAAATGCAGTTTTCGTGACTTTTTTCGTCCAAAAGTGAGAGAGAGGGCTCTTAATTGGAAAAATAATACCTACCTAACTAGTATAAATAAAATGTTTATAAAGTGCCATCGTAATACGCAAAACCTAATAAAGGCCGCCAAGTGCGACTCGGATTCGCGCATGAAGGGTTCCGTACCACCTACTATAGTACAAAAAAGTAGTGCAAAAAGACATCACGTTCAGGCGGTCACCCATCCAAGTACCGACCGCGACCGACGTTGCTTAACTTCGGTGATCGTACGAGAACCTGTGGGGATTAGAAATTTGTCACTGACTCGCACATGCTCTTATGTAAAAATGGTAATACGTACAAGCGTCAAACTTGCCATGATTATAGTACACAATCAAAAGTATAACGACAAATAATAAAATATGGCACTTCGGTGAGACTAATGATAAGGTCGTCTAAGTAAGATAGAACCTATATACTCATTGATGTATTGGCATCTATTCTGGCATACCACTCACTAAACTATACCAATCTGACAGGACTAAAATTATCTGCCTCTCTTTTCATTTCAATACGTGGGAGAAGGATGGCAACAATTTTAGTGCTGTCAAATTTAGTTTAGTTTAGAGTGCATCAGAATCGATGCCATTGTATGTACCTAATAATGTTTATATTATAAAAAGTTAGAACCTTAGTCCATAATGGCAAGGCCAGTGGATTCTGGCGAGCTCAAGATTATCTTCTTAAGTCTGTCTTGTCTTCACTGTCTCTCATCAGAAATATCATGACAGTTGAATCCCTCTCGGTCCTCTCTCTCGTGATACAGGTTCTCATTATACAGGTATCTCTAAACCTTAAAAAAATCTTATTAATTAAGGCCGCACTCACCGGCCATTTTCGCTTTGGCACATTTTCTACATTATAGAAGATAGAAATTCGCAAGTAGATACCTACCATTAAAAAACTATATTGCACTGTTTTGTCAAACAAAACGTTTGCAATGTCTAAACTTTAAAACAATGTAATACTATGATGATTTTTAATTTTGTTGTTTTAATTTTACGGAAGAAAAAAAAAACAATCTCCGCCAGACTAACCCTAAAATAGAGCTTAATCGTTTCTTCAATTCTTAATCAGTGATTTCTGTAGAAAATCTGCTTTGCCCAGTGAGCGCGGCCTTAAGTATTAGGTATTATTGTATAATATTTTTAATTAATAGAATTCAATGTTGTGATTACTTACTTACTCTACGGTTAGCTCGTACCTACATTTAAAGTAGACAATATTTATTTAGCATAAAAATAATTCTGTCCTAAAATATTAATTATGTAGGTAAAGAATGAGATGTGAGACTGGATTTACAAAAATAAATCATCACTGAAGGATCTGGGTATTATTGATTTTATTTTAACTTCCAATAAAAATGTTCACAAAATAAATATTGCACGTAAAAGAAGACAAAGAAATAAAAAAAAAAACAATTATAGTACTTTTTAATCGTGTCTCGCGTAATACTACAAAATAACTTTACAGGGTTGCTGTAAAGTTATTTTGTTGGTTCAGGTTTCATCAGACAAACGAGGGAGATATAGTACAATAAAATTATCGTTCGTGTCTCCATTTCATTCTGGCGCTAACGTGGTAAAAACATGTCGCTTCATAGTATTATTTTCCTAAACTTGTGTATTTTCGAATCATCATAATCATCATCAGCCAGAAGACGTCCACTGCTGAACATGGGCCTCCCCCTTTAACCTTCACGCTGAACGACAGCCTGCCTTTTGCATCCACTGGATGCCGGCGACTCTCACAATGTCGTCGGTCCATCTAGTGGGAGGGCTACCTACGCTGCGACTTCCGGTTCGTGGTCTCCACTCAAGAACCTTTATTTCCCATCGGTTATCAGTTCTTCGAGCGACAAGGCCTGCCCTTTGCCACATCAACTTGAACAATTCTAATAATAAGATATTATAAATATTTTTCCAATTTTAATAGCTATGTCGGTGTTCTTCCTTTCGAAGTTTCTCGAATATTAAAGGTGGATTATTATTTATAAAGTATTCGTGAATGTGCTCGAGTGTGGTTAAGTGATGATTATAAGGAGTAAAACGTGTATTTTCATATCGATTCCAAAACTCCGTAAAAGCCTTAATCCGTAATTGCTCCACTACTTTACTGGGGCATGAAATACGGAAGACGAGGCAGTATGTCCTAGTATGGTTTAGCCTGCTCAGCAATGGGCGAAAACACAAAAAAACATTACGTTGTCAACTGTCAGTAAACTCGAATTTTGGCGCCAACGTGGAAAAAGACATGTCGGCTCGTTGGATTATTTTCCTAAACTTGTGTATTTTCGAGTGTTAATGTGTTCTAAATGGTGAATATTCATTAAGTGCTCGTAAACGTGCTCGAGTGTGGGCAAGTGATATAACGAGGTGAAACGTGTATTTTCGTGTTGTTTCCAAAACTCCATAAGAGCCTCTTGTAAAGTTCCCACCACTTTACAGAGGCATGAGTTTGACTAGACCGTGACTTACTTAGCTTGACTCTGACTATGACTTGTTTTACGTTATTAAGACTATACAAAACTGAAGAATAGGCGGTATGGCCTTAAAGGCTTTAGCCTGCCCGATGGGCGAATTATAATTAAAAAAAAAAAAAACATTTTTAACAGTTGTCTACTGTCATTGTGTCAGTGTCATCGTCAGTCGGTGATTCATTCATTCAAGATTTATTACATTCCAATAGCAAAGAGAATACAATAGAATAGAAATCCAATAGGCATTTTCATTCAAGCGCGATAGCCATTTATACAGAAAGGAAAAAGGTGATACGATACGTTATTTACAAACAGAGCCGTAAAATAAGCATACGTTCAATCCAATTTATTAACGTAACTTGTACATTTAAAAGTAACAATTTATAAAATATATCAAGTACATACCTACCGATTGCAGAATGCCGCAGCGATTTCAAGTCTTGAGGTGCTACAAATGTTCAGTTTTTCAGGTAAACACATCTTTCATAATTTAAAGTAGCTCACAGACGAGACGAATTCACAATTCAACCAAACCCGTCTCATCTTTGGTTGACGGACCGTCGTCCAACCAACGGGAGAGAAAGAGAAAATTTTCTGTCTCTCTCTTTTGTCAGACAGCGGTTCGTCAATCAAATCCACACGTCTGTGCCTGGGCCACACACATCGCGATAATATTCGGGCGATAAACTTCGTCTTCGGTCTACACTTACAGCGAAGCTGCGCGGCCACATAATGCGCGATGTAAAGTTTATCGCGATGTACGAACGATGTATAAACGCAAAAGACAAAATGGACGCCGCGGTTGCTCATAGCAGAGATCCTTTTTTTTATGGCCACTTTCGTTTGGGTTCCATAAAATCGGCTCAGACTCGTCACATCATCAGCCATTAAATGTCCACTGCTGAACAAGGTCTCCCTCTTAGAGAGGGGTGTTGCCATAATCCCCACGCTTGGCAGGTGGCTTGGGGATCGCAGTACGTTCACCGTGTACTAATAGGACGCTGCTGCCCATCCTCCGGTGGTTCTGGACGCAGTTTTAGGACATACCCGGATCCATTTTACACGTCCGCTACGCACGATGGCTGGCGGCCGACTAAAGTGTGGCCACGCAAGCGTAGTTCATCGCGATAAAACCCTTTGATCTGCGAGAATTTACCGACAGCGGAGCGAAGTTCTCGCAGCTACGTACGAAGCACCGAAGTATGCGCGAATACTTGGCAACACACATCGCGATAACGCGAATCTTCGGGTTATCGCGATGTGTGCGGCCTAGGCATTAGCACTACAAGTAAGATGTATATTTTATGTCTATGGTCTGGTTTGTTTGTGACCAGTTGGTGACCAGACATAACATAAACATTGCTGCACCCTTTATGTTATGCAGGGTATATTACACAATGTAGGTACTCTAAAACAACATATTTAGAAGAAAGTACATATTTGCAATACAGTAATACCCCGCTTTACGCGAGGGATACGTTCCGGAAAAAATCGCATTAATTGAAATTGGCGTATAGCGAGGTTTATTATTAACGGCCTCTTATAGCTAATATGACGGTTTTTTATCAATTTTATTCAGTTAAATTACAATATTTGAGCTGGAAAAAAATACATGTCATAGATACATCTGTGTTTGAGTTTATGATTTGGTTCAAATCACGATAGAATAAACTTTCCTCGATCAAAAAAAAAATCTGAAACAAAGTCGATTCAGTTTCTTTTTTTCGTTTTATTCTCTAATGAAAGCTCGTAACAACCTGGAAATTGCATGTACTAAAAGCAATTTAATTTAAAAAAAAAAATATTTGGATAGAATTTCGATAGTGAATAGTTTCGTTTCTTAGTGAAATTAAAACCGTAAAAAGGTCGCAAGAATTTGCGCGCACCGCGTTCAGTACCGTGCCAGGCGTCATCGAGGTCGGACAAATGTTCGTTTTTGTCGTTGCACTCCCCCCGCAGGCGTCCTGACTCTTGGGTGGCAAAATACATCGTCGCTATAACTTGGCGGGGGCTGTGGGAGCGTTTTGTTGCCTACGCGACTCGGATAACCGGCCGTTAAACATAGTCAAAATTTAATACAAAAAAATACGAATCATTTTAATCAAACACTTTAATTCTAAGAACACTTTATGCAATACATACTATTAACGCATTTATATACGCACTCATATACGCATTTATATACGCACTTTCGCGTAATGCGAGGCATTTGAGCGCGAAATTTGAAATTCGCGTTATAGTGAAACTGCGCGTAATGGGGTCGCGTAAAGCGGGGTATTACTGTAAAGAATAAATAATGAAATGCAACACTACACTTATTTAAACTAGGTTGCTATCGTATGTACTAGCTGCATTGCGCCCCGTAGTTTTACCCGCGTGAATATTCCCGCACGAACAAAGTACCTATACAATATGCTTCTAGGTTAAAAGTTATCCTATTGCTTCAACACTCTTGTTCTCCATGCAAAAAAATGATGTTGATCAATTTCTCTGTTGCTGCGTGAAAGAGGAACAAACAAACAAACAAACACATTTTCACATTTATAATTGTAATGTGATTATGATATTATTACGATTCTGATCACAAAATTCACAACATAGTACCTAGCTCTATCAATCTTTTAGTTATATTTATAAGCAAACCAACTTATCCAATCTTGTTGAAGTTTGTTTAGAAGGTATAATGTGCAATAATATGCGGATAGCCGTAGGTATTACTGTTATTTTTATGCTCCAGCATGAAAATAATTGACATGAATAAAATCACAAGGCACATGCAGCTAGTAGGTATTGTTCTTAATTGTAATTTTTTAGGTACACCAAACTAAAAAATCAATTAAATGGGAATGTAAGTTGTGTGGTGAAAAACAGTCTATAAAAAGACATTACGGAATTGGTACCGGTAAAGACTGTCGACTGCATGTCCAAAAACTCAATGGCATTAGAGGAGAAATAGATGAGCTAAGCGAATCTTCTGAATTAAACAAAAACAGTGACGAAGAACTTGAAAACTTTACACCCAACACAGAACTAAATGCTTCAGAAAGTAGAAACAGTACACGTTATGAGAGTAAATGGTCAAATTTTATTGACGAAACAGAGATTTCTAAAGTACCAGAAGTAAATGAAAGCATGTTTTTTGGAAACACTGAAGTGGTTTTAGAAGTACCTGTCAGGAAAAGAAGGAAATTTAAACCTCCTTCATCAACTATTAAGTCAGCCACAACTTTGCCTGAATGTAAACCAAATGAACATGTGTACAGACAAAGAAAAACGCCTGATGTATCTACCGCTAACCACAGCACATTTTTCAAGGGCAACCCATTCAAGATTCAAACAGTTTCGAATCATGAAGCTCCTGTCAAAGAAATCTATCCAGAAAAGGAACTCTGCAATCTTACACATAAAATCACAGAGCAAACGATCCAAAATGAAAATCATATAGAAATTAAAACGTATGTTCCTCCAAAAGTGAATAAGAATTCAAAATGGGCTGAGTTTGCTGATGAACCAGATGAAACTTCTTTACCACCTAGCAGAGAAAATTCATTGGAAAATATATCCTCAAGTTTAGAGAACTTGGCAGAAAACATTTCACGGAGTAAATCATGCTCATCAGAAAACGTTGCGAAAAATTTATTTGCATTATGCGACGAAAGTGAGCTTGATGATGTACTAGAATTTTGAATGGTTGTATAGAGATAAGAATTCAAAATGGGCTGAGTTTACCGTCATACATCAACTCATTGTTTTATGTTTGACTGCAATCTTATGTGATGGGAAGCGATGATGTTATATTATAAAACACTGGACCATATACTAAAGTACAAGCTGATTCCAGGCATCTTTACCATTTTCAACCACCACTTATCATCAGGTGAGCTGTGCGTCAGGTGAACGTCACCTAGCCTTTCAACTGTAAATAAATACAGAGTTATAAGGAAAGGAAAAACCGAAATGTAAACAGAAAGGTATTCGTCATTGTCATCATTATGAACATCTTTTACTGTGGGACCATCACTGAAATTGTAAAAAACATATCAGCTGTTCTATAGCAACACACTTGACACGAGTATAATATAAACGATAATTTTCTTGAATCAAAGATAAATAACTCTTTAATGAGAATGAGCATATTGAAGCCGTCTCTTTTTTGCTCATTACCTAGAATGCTTTAATTTAAATTTCTGGAATTGTAATTAAAACGGTGTAATTCAAATAAAACAGTCTATTTGTCCTTTATTTTCTTATTACAATCAATACACATCATAATCATCACATTAGCAACATTTTAATATCACTTTGATGTCTACTAGATAAATATAGTGATAGGTACTACAGTACAGACATACCGATACAAACAACATCTACCATTAACATTTAAAATTATATTACTCTTAGAAACATGACGCGTCATATTCAGAATAATCATTAAAGCTTATCGAAGTTATAGTATAGAATAGGCAAAGGTCTTATACTGATCTGTAGGTAGTAGTCGGTACAAATCCTGTTACCATGAAAGATGAAATAATAGATATTATTGTTATTTCAATCTGAAATACACAAACCATGCCGTGAAATAAAATAAAAAAACTTTTTAATGACAAGCTTTTTACTGAATGGTAATTTTATTTTTAGTATTTTCGGCAAACCCTTTCATGTTATACCCATAAATATAGATAAGAAAAGTTTGTCCGCCATATTGAATTTAGTGACGTCACTTAGGTAACCATGCATTCTCATCCAAATTAAACCTGTATGAAAAAATTCTCAATCGGTTCGGGTGCCTCAAATACCTGTTTTAAAATTCAGTCGCAAGATTTGATTCAAACTAACTAGGCAAGTTAAATAAAAGCTTGTAATAAGTTATACGGAGCACCATTGTAGCTTACATTTGTTCTACTATATGATGATGACAATTAATGTATGGTTAGCTTAGTGACGTCATTCTAAATCCAAAACGGCGGACTCCCAAAGATGGCGGAACAGTAATTTTAAATACACCCGATGATATGGGCATCAAATGAAAGGGTTTACTGAAAAAATACCGAAAATAAAATGACGTCACCGATCACACTAATTTCAATATGGTAGATGTCTAAAATCTTGTTTATGTAAATGTATTTTTTTACAAAAAAAATCTTATCTTCAGATGAAGACCATGGTATCAAAGGTATGAACAAAAAGCAGTGTAGGTATATCCACTACAGCTAACTTTGCGACTTACTTATCTGGAGTTGGCCAAATTAAGGAACTGTAAACATTGTCTCAGTTTTGTTGAGAAAATGCGATGGTAACTCCCCCACCCAACTCAACAGATAAATTGTTCGCACTGTTTTCTGGACAGATTACTTCTTGCTGCATGGAACTGCTTGTTTGTTCATATTTCTTGTGTAAAAAATTTAGGCAGGCAATAGCGATTAAGATAATTATTTTAAGAAAAAATCTTAATTCCATGTAATAACATTAAAAAAAACTTATACTCAGTTTTAGGTTATAGTACCCTTGATCAGACAGCTATACTTGAACCTACACTTTTAAAGCATTAATTATATAAAGGCTGGTAAAAACTATATGTAAATGGTTTCCGACCAACTTATCTGAAAGGGTGGCCAAATAATAGAAAAAAAAAAATGTTATGTAGCTGTAGTAAAGTAGCTAACAGACGGGAAAGAAATATTTTATTTTCTCTTGGACGATTTGGTTGGACAGCGGTCCGTCAGCCAAATCCGTCACGTCTGTTAGCTACTTAAGTTTAATTTGGTTTCATTCCGGCTGTACCATTTTTGGGTGATTGCGTAACGTTTCACGACCGCAAACCGTATCTCGGCGTGGTTAATAGCGCGTTCCCGTGATTTTCTGCAATCACCTATGAATCGCTTGAAACAAGTGACAGTACGGCCCCAGGATATAAAATGTTGGCCATTCATCTCTACAGATAAGTTGTCGCTATCCACGTGTGTAGAGTGATTTATTTCTATAAGTTTTATAAGAAAACATGTCAATAAGAAATCTGGATAAAAGAACTTCAGATTTCTCCACAAATCACAAATATATCATCATACAACTTTTTACCACAATATGGGCAAATCAGTGGAAAAGACAAGCAAAGACTTACAGTTGTAATATTATTGAATACATTTAGAATACATTGAGGAAGCCCTACTAGATTCGATGCACGGTGCTTGAATAACTTCATAATAACAAAGTATCTAAATACTCCTAGTTATTACAATAATCACAATATGACTGTATTAACGCCTACACCTACAATGGGTTGGCCTTGGCCGGTTGAAACTTTACATATGGCGCTGGTATAGATAACCTTTTTACAGTTTTATTTTATTTAATGCCAAAATTCCTATTTCAAAAAGTAGTCGCCAATTTGACAGTTGCCAAACCTATTTTAAAGACAAGTTTGCGTTCTTAGCAATGTGAACAACGACCTATATGTATACATTTGAATTCGTTGAATGTGAACGATAGTCAGGGCGTCTTGTACTGAAATTACGTTTAGGATCCAATCTTCCAATACGGTATACTAGGTGTGGGTAAATGTAAAAAATCCTGCAGAATTCTAGGAACGAACGTTTCTTAGACCGGTTTTTAAAGTGTAAGAGCGTTTTCACATTATCCGATCCGATATCGGTGTCGGACGACGACACGATAACGGGGCAAGCAAAATGTATGAAATATGTACCTGTCTTTCATATTGTCCGGCCCGATATCGGATATCGGAGCCGACACCGATATGCTGGCGGCACCATCGGACGCCCGTGAACCGTCGGGCGATAATGTTTGTATGTGTGCTATACGTGTATCTAAATTGTCTTTGTTTGCGTAGATCCCGATGCGCGGCGGCCATTTTGAGCTTGTTTGTGAGATGAATCAGCAAATAATTAAATGTGGATTCACTCATACGAAAGTAATTAAAAAACTTTCTAGGTGCGTTTTGTAGCTTGCTAAAAAGAGTATAAAATGCTCCCTCTGAATATCTAGCTTCCACTATGAGATGTATCCAATACTGTCTGTGGACAGATCTTTTTTTGCGTTTCAAATATAATAGATACCTACAGCAAATAAAGTTTTCTATTATAGTCTGCCATGATGACCAGGGGCCTTACGGACAACAGCTAATTGCGGCACCTAATCCGCTCAGTTGGAAAATGACGCGACCGCAAACCGTATCTGGGCACGATAAGGTTCACGTTCGCGTGATTTTCCAACTGAGCGGATTAGGTGCCGCAATTAGCTGTTGTCGGAACGATTTTGTCGGAAATATGTGAAAATAGCACATGGTGTCGGCTATCGTCGTCTGACACCGATATCGGATCGGATAATGTGAAAACGCTCTAACGGTCACATATGGCGGGAAAATCAATTTACAAACAATTTTTTTTCCTTGTAGCTAAACCGGCTAAATATTGTAAATGATCACGGTGTTAGCAAAATCCGATGATATTTTTTTTACATTATCATGCAAAGCTATTTATATACTATATATATTATACGTAACGCACCTTATGCTTAAATTTCTCAATACTAGTTTTTGGTTTAACTACAAGTACAAAATTAACTGTTTCTAAGTTAAATTTTTCGCCATAAGTGAAACATTCCACCTTACTTGGCATAATTATAAAATGTGACAGCGTTGCGACCGTAGGACTAAATATTTTAAACAATCTCTAGGTGCGCTTTTCTCACTTGTCTACGGTCACTTGGTTCTTATGGGTTTTACCATGTTAGTTTACACTTTTGTGCAAGTTATAAAAACCTGGGGCCTTACGGACAACTGCTATTACGGCACCAAACTAACGTTAAATCCGCTCAGTTGGAAAAACACGCGAACTTGAACCTTAACGCGCCCAGATACGATTTGCGGTCGCGTGATTTTCCAACTGAGCTAATTTAACGTTAGTTTGGTGCCGCAATAGCAGTTGTCCACAAGGCCTCTGTATTGGTATGTTTCCGATTGAGCAGTGTCTGCAATTTTTTCTCAGTATTTGTATTTAAGACTAGAATGACATCATGTGTCTTCGCCGGTGTAATTCTCTTGCTCTTGCGTACCGCCTTCCGTAACTGTTCCATCGCCAGGATCTGAAAAAAAATTGTACCAATCCTTGAATAAGGTGTTATAAAACGAATGTATAGTTTGATACATCACTTTTTTATCAAGTGTATCCTTTTTGCGAAATATGGCCCGCCAAAGTGGCAAAAAGTTGGTACCCACTGCATTTCTAAACTTTTCGATATAGAAACTTGTAACTTGCTAAAACTTTAGGATTTCAACTTTTAGAGTTGCGATGCTTGTGAAATTTGCCGGCCACCGCGCTTCGTTTGATCGAAATTTCTATACCTAACTACCAATTATAGAACTATATTATGAATGTGACCACAAATATGTATTATGGCTCTGGCTACGGAACCCAACGTGTCTCGGCACGTTCCCAAAGTTGTGTGAAAATTAGGTGCTGCTTCCTTTTTCGTTACTGTCCTTATCGCACATCTGTTTTTTTTTTGAGTCTTTTAATTGTATGGTAACACATACCTATCATTATATCCACTGCTGTAATCCCCTCTGACCATGTGGTCTGTATCAAACCGCCTCCCAGCAATCGTGCCTTCATGGGTTGCTGCAAAATAAATAGGAAAGTCACCTGAAGTTCGAAAGATCGAGTTCTTGAATAAGCCATGAATAAGCGTGGCGCTTACCATCACGCGCAAGACTTGTTGGTTACATCACTTAGTTTAAAAAAAACTTTTTGTATACGCTTTTCGAAATTTTTTGTCTACGACTACCCTCCATTTTACTCGTCCAGACACAGTACTGAAGTCGTTGCTGTTTTATTTACCGTGTGGATTAGAATGTGAGAATCTCCGACACGAAGCTCCTCTGCATCCAAGGAGCTGTTGCAGCTGGTGGTGGAAATATTCCCTCTCCGCCTTTGTCAGATATTTCACTCTGTTTTGCGTTTCGAATGGATCTGGAAGACGAAATATAAAAATTTAACAAAGATTATATACTAATATTATGATTTGGTTTAGTGATGCATGACTTCCTTCGTTAGCCGTGCTACTACCAGTCTTACTACCAGTAGTGACACGGGTAATTTACGCAATGAAAAGTTTTACTAAGCTTTTATGAAAGGTCCCGAATTTAATAACCTCGATCGAATCTAACTGAGAAGTAGCTGTCAGAGCAAAAAAAAAGATAACAAACTTACCGATCCTCAAATTGTAGTAGGTGACGAGTCCAGTAATAAATTCGCAATACAACAAATTATGTGTCGCGTTGATGGTTCTGATGCAGTTGTATGTGTTGTTGGATGTACTCATACAGAAACAGAACGGCCCCGCAGTCCAGAAGGGAGCGGTGCGCCAATGTTCATTGTCGTGCCGGTAGCAGTTCATGCGCTCCGATTCGCACAGTTTTTCTAGTTCAGCCTGGAAGAAAAGTTGATGCTATGTATAAATAAATAGTTATTTGTGTGACAAGGGAACAAAGTAATATTTTATTCGTCGAGGGTGTTAATTTGAATCCAGAGCGAAGTGAAGGATTCTATATTAGAATGCCAAGCGCAGCGAGGAATTCAATATACGCCGCCCGATAACAAAATATTTTGGCTCCGAGTGATCCACACTATTTTTCATCACTACCTATGAGAAAAAGAAAAAAACCCGGTATATAATATTTCTTTACTCTATGGAAAAAGCCTACGAGTACTTACACAGAGTAATTAGTACTTGCCTAATACACATCATAATATATTACCTAATTAATACCTACGAATGAATACATCACTCATCAATTAATTTTTGTTGCTATCACTGTAGGTACCAACTACCAAGCCCAAGTTCGGTCGTACATGGAGTACTTCTCTCACTTTTGGGATTGATCAGTTAAGTACTAGCTTGAGACATTGGAGTCTATAGAGAAACGTGCCAAGCAGCTCATCAGCAACGAATCCTTAGTTCGGACTAAGCTTTTTAGTCTTGAGCATCGATGTAAAGGTGCAAGTCTATCGGTTTTTTATCGGATACATTTTGGAGAGTGTGCATCGGATCTGCATGATCTAATTTTTTCCTGTCCATTCTTTTATCGGACTGCCAGAGAGGGCACGAAAAATCATCACCGCTTTATGGTTGATATTCCGAAAACCCGTACGAAGCGCTTTGATTCCACATCATTATTGAGCGAACTGCTAGTCTGCAATGCGCTGCCTGAATGGGTGTTCCCTGATAGTTACATTCTGGGTGTCTTCAAATCACGAGTGAATCGGTTCCTTCTAGGCAAGTGTGCTCCAACGTAGACCACATCATCGCTTAACATCAAGCGAGATGGTGGATGGTGTACAAACGCAAGCCTATTGATTATAAAAAAAAATAAAAAAAAATTATGTGCAAACAAAAAAAAATTGCAGAAATTTCTGAGAAAAAAAATGCAAGGCCGTATAAAGTTCATTGTTATAAAACCGTAGAAAAATGCATAATGACCGTTTTTTTCCTGTGCACATTGCCGCCAAAACATAAGCGGCCAATAAATACATTATATTCGACCTCTTTGGTTTACTTCACTAACTAAATAAACTTTGGCTAACTCTTAGGCTTGGTACTAACCAACTTTTTAGTATTATTATAATACAAAAGCCTTGCTAAACCAATCACAAAAATTCGTTTGTCACCTTAAAGAATTTAATGTCAGTTTACGCTGATGATTAAACATCATGGGCCGCGCTTCGCATGATGCTTGACATCTTTCCTGCTGTTGTAGTTGTGTTAGAATCATCATAGATGAATATACTATACTAGAGGTATCATTCACGCCATTTCGGACTAAGATATTTTTACCTTTATTCTGTACTACACCTCAGTGATTTAAGAGTTCCACTTTCCACCTCGTGATCCTCATCAGATCAGTTCGATGATACCAAATTATTGCAGTCATCTGAATTAGGTAGGTACATAATATTCTTGCAATGTTTCAAATCTAATCAAAAGGTTAAAGTCGACTTCCAAGATTTGATTGTAGGTAAGTTAGATAATTACAAGTGCAGATTAGTGTAACGTGAATGAAAGGCCGTGGTTGACAACTGATTTATTCAATATGAATTAAGTCTACCCACATTATAAACCCCACATCTTTCCCCCTTAAATCAGTAGAATAGAAGAAGAGAAGAATAGAATCATTTATTGGCCTTATAACATTCGTTACACTGGGCAAGTCAATTTACAGTGCAACACTTAACTTAAAATATTACACAAACCAACACAATTAATAATAGTAAAATCAATAGACAACAAGTAAATGAGAATTAGCACAGTAACTAAAAAAACAGAAAAACAGTAACTATAAACTTAAATCAGTAACTATATAAAATAAAGAAATCAAGTAAATCTATAAGGAAAACATAATAAGTACCTCTAAAATATTAGCTAACAATAAGAAACACTTAAATATATATATACCACCACCAGACACAACGACATTATAAACAAAGTACCTAAGTCCATTACATAAATTTTTGATGATTGCGATAATAATATCTAAGCGCGCGGGCTGTCGCTTTCGGGGGCGGAGAGGTCGGCAAGCGCGGGGATATGTCCACCACGACTGGCTGAGACTGTTCGCCCTGACCTTCATCTTTATCTGCCGTCTCCGACGTCTCTTCCCCCGTCGCATCCTCGAACGTGTCGTCAGCGTCGCTACCGGGGTTCACAGCACTGCCTTCCTTCCTGAAGGAGCTTAAATTTGGTCTCGATAAAGAGTATCTGTTGTTCCTAGTGATCGGGATTACCTGATCTTGATGTCTACGCCATTTTAACCCGGTACCTACATCTACTTTATAAGAGACCGGCCCGGTTATTCACTTGTAATTATCTAACTTATAATACCTATACTCTTTTTATTAATAAAGCGTGTAAAAACATACTTAAAACGATAACGTTTGACGTTTTAGTTTTTTTTGCAGGTACCTAGTTATAAAACACATCTTACCCTTTTCTTGGCTTTCCTTAACTTTTTACGCAACATCAGGGCTTTTCGCTTGCGTTGTTCCTCTCTCGCTCTTTGAGCTGCTTCTAAGAAGCTATTTCCGGAACCTTTTGTTTTTCTGCAAAAACGCACGAATAAAAAAAATAACTATAATAATCTTTTTTTTTCAAATAAATACTCGATACTTTACTGACCTGCCTTCTTCGCAGTAGCAAATGTGCTTATCTTCATTCTGAATGAAAAGTGGATGCAGTCTCCTCTGGAATACATCAGCTGGCTTATCAAAGATTCCCAACGATATTGGAGTTCCTTTATTTGGATTAATTTGCTCATAGTCTGAGGCATCCAACCTTGCTGGACCTAAGTTTGTTGTTAGCAAAGGTTTCGCTGTTATGTGAACAAGCCTAGTGGTACGTTCTAAAGGTTTACTAGTTGTGCTTTCGAATTCAGTATTTGTTTTAGTTGAAGATCGTTCTGTGGCTATATATTTGTTAATTTCAGTGCTGTAATATTGTAAGCCTTGAGTTATGTGTTCTGTTGTCAGTGAGTCCGTTGTAGTTTCTTGAATAGGCCTTTTTGTAATAGCAATGTGCTTAGTAAATTCTGTTGCTGCAGTGTCAGTTGTAGACAAAGGATTGAATATGGTACTGGTATCTTCCAAACTGTTTTGATCAAAATAATTATTATTTTCTATAACTATTGCAGTAATTTGTGGTTTAGGCAGTTCTGTATTGAGTACGGTTGTTTCATTTTCCACCGCAGCACTAATGGCACTACTAATAACATTTGGCGTAGTAGCTTCATTTCTTGTAGCATTTTTGACTTGCATATCAAAGACGTCTTCTTTGGTTTTAGCGTTCACAGTTGGAATCGTGTATTCATTAAACTGTCTTATTCTTTTATCTAGAGTTGTCGAATTTCTATGTTTAGGTTTAATTTTGTGCAGACGGCCCTTTCTTAAATGTTCTTTTGAAGTGTTATGCTCATGTGATACATTTTTACTGAAGAGATTGTTGTTAATAAACGTAGCATGAGGCGTTTGTGCCTCCACAACTACCGGTTTAGCTGTTTTCAAATGCCTCTTTATTTCTTTCAAATCTTCAAGTTTAGTTCGTAGTTCTCTTATTTGATCTTCTAAGCTAAGCCTGTTTGTGTGCCATGCTTTTAAATCATTATAAATAACTTGTGAGCAATTTACTCTTCCATTTTTTTCTATTTTACATTCTAGGGATGACTCGTTGGTATTAGTAATTGCATCATTTTTGTGCTGTTTATGTTGTTTATTGTGATTCCAATGCTGAGCCCTACGCTTCACTCTTTTATGGTCTATGTTATCTTTGGTTTTTTCATAAGCCTCCAGGAATGCTTCCGTTTCTTCAATAAGTTTGTCTATTTTATCTTTTGTTTCTCTGCTTTCAAACTCACTGACTGGTTCGTTTTTGAAACTAAGATGCCCAATGCTAGGGTTCTCTTTGAGAATGCTGTCAACTGTGTTGGGTTCGAAGACGTCGTTATCTATAGATCTGCGTGTTCTCGTACTGTTATCTTTAATGTCTTTACTAGCTTCGACTGGTCGTCTAGCTATATTGCCGTCTGTTTCTAGTCTGGTATAAACGAGACCACTTGGAGTGAAACATGCACATTTCTTAGTGCTCATCTTTGGTTGTAGCAGATTCAGATCTGTCTAAAAAATATTAGTTATTAGAGCATAAAAAAATGCGTTTAAAGAATATCCTTTAGTGATCATTTACCTCATTTCGACACTTATGTTTTCTCCATCTACCGTTGACGAGGACGCATTTCCACTTTCTCCCAGGAGAGCAAGGCGCACGAAGTTCCGCCTTAGAGCAGTCAGCCGCGATACGAGCCGCTTTGCCGTCCACCATCGCCATGTCGGAGATTTCTAAGGCAATGTAGTTACTGTGAGGTGATAGTTTGAGTCAAAAATATCTGTGATGCAATATCGAAACCTATATAGAAATTAGTATTATTAGAAGAATTTATAGAATATTAGAAAAAAAATAAGAGTTGCTCTCCCGGCCGAACGGAAAAGCTGATAGTCTATAGTTAAAATAAAAAAACGTGCCAAAGTTTACTAAGTTATTCAAGTAAAGTAAGTTTACTTACGATCAAATAATTTGTTCTCAGATGGAGTAAGGTAATTCGGCTGGTTATTTATAGCATCTTCTGCATCCAAAGCTTTCTCCAAACTCGCTTCCAGAATGGGATTGTGGCTCTCGTTACTTAGTAGCGGTTCAGACGTCTTTTTGGTTTCACTGCCATCTGTTTCGGAACTTTCCTGTAATCAAGTTATTAAAATAACATTAGCGTCTGACGATTATTCTTCTTAGTCTCACCCTTACCCTACATTATCATTATGATAGTGGCTAGACCTCAGTTAGATGACTGTCTCCGTGGTCACGCCTCTATTAATACATTTTAGCTCATAATATTTTTAACTGAATAATTTATTTGACTTACACATAATAACATTATTTAAAAAAAATATAAGTTTATATACATCGTTGTAGAAAGTGTACTGGTGAAGTTTGACTTGTAACTATGGAGTTATTAATAAAGAATTGTATTGTATTATTTGCACTTACTCATGAACAATAATTCCGACTCTACGGAGCAAAATTTTTGCAGAAAATAGCATTATTTACATTTTTCACTTTTGCATGTAACTTCTTAACTAACCTCATCGTCATCCTCATCTTCCGGCTCCAAGAAGTCATCATCATCAGTGTCCTCATCAAAGTCTCCGCTCTCGTTGGAGTGAGGACTGGCCGTGGTGACGCGGTCTTCATTCATTTCACGACTATATTTATTTTCGCGCCGGTGGAGCCCAGGCATTTCACGGCGACCGGAACTGCAAAGAACAGACAGCTTGTTAGTTTATTTTAGGGCTGACCTCTTAAATTACCAATACGATAGAAGAAAGACAATCCCCGAAAAAAAATGTTTTTGAGCATTAAACTTACCTTTCAACAAGAAAAGTATCAGGCCAGTGCATTGCCGCCTGCCGCCTCCTTCGTGGCTGCAGTAGCGGCAGTAACGAACGCCCGTCCATATGCGCTGGGGGTACTACCCCGCCCATGTCCAGGAACGTCGGTGCCAGGTCGATGTTCAGAACTATGTCATCGACGCTGCAAATCAAAATAACATGATAAATTTTTATAAAAAAAGTTTGATTTATTAATGTTGATGGCAGTGCCGAAAACGTGCTTAAAGTCTCTTCGCAGGAATTTTTGTAGTTTTTTTTTTGCATTTTATGTTATTAGTGAATGCGATGGTTATAAGATCCCGGAAAATCTCAGACATTGTCTCATTAAACAGTGCAATGGTCTCACCAGCTAAACTACTCGAAATTTTCTTATACATAGCTAAACCGTAAGTAAGATTCCAGTGGTCTTATTTTTCTTTCTGTTTTTGCTAGTCTATATTGTCACATTGCTGGGACAAGGCATCGATCTACTTGCCTATAAAATTACCAGGTATCAGGTATTTAATTGGTAACTGATATTTACTTACACAGTGCCAGGTTCAACGCCAGGCCCTCTCACGAGGAAAGGCACCCTTATATCGAACTCGAAGGGAAAACTCTTTCCCTTGACCAGCCCGAACTGCCCGAGATGATACCCGTGATCGGATGTGTAGACCAAGTAGGTGTTGTCGAGCTCTCCTAGTGCTTTCAGCTCTTGGTAGACACGCTCTACAGCCTAGAAATATTAATAAAAAAATACTTGTAAATGTTACCTACTTAATTTTTTAATACACAATCTTTTTCAAACTAAATTCGGAAGAATTTTGGGGCTAATGTTTAATGAAACTTTGTGTAAAGAGTTATTGTACATTGTAATTGGACATTATCAATGCTTTCACGAGATTTTAGTTTGACATTACTTATCTAACAAATAAATACCGAAAGTACACCATAGCCTAGCATAGCATAGCCTCCATAGCATAGCATTCTTCAATATCATCCGCTCGAAAATTTGGTTTAATGGTATGCAATAGGATCTAACCCATCAATCTTTTAGTGAATCTTGGATGAAGCATTTGGCCCAAAAAAAATACACGTAGGCATAACGTCTCAGAGTTAAGATCTCAACGCCTGCCACGAACGTTCATGGTCTCGTTTGCCGGTTCTATTCAGTCACGCCGCTTGCGCACCATAACTCTCATGCGTTTCATTTGACTAAGATTTTTTAAAAGCTTATGATGAGGAAGGAGCTGTTTCAACTTAAAGGCTGAGTTACCATATCGACGCTCTGCAGAGTCTGCAGCCGCTTGGTCATCAACAGGTCCGTGAATTGGCGGTGAATGGGCTTCATCTTGTCCGTGACGCGCAGTATCCATTGCTTGTCCGGGTTAGGCGCCATGTCGTATGTTGGAGTGCTAGAAACAATAAGAATAGGTAGGGCCTGTTTAGATATTCATGTTATGTAGCCTACATATAATTGAGTTTATCTTACTAGCTATAGGTATGTGTTAAGATCGTGCTCCATCTTTGACCGCATAGTCGATTTCCATCAGGTAAGATAGTGGTCAAACTTTAGCCTATATCGATGTAGGTACTGGCAAGTTTTCACTTCTTTAGTTTTATTGAATTTGAAACTACCGAATCAAATTAAAGAAGAAGTGAATTCCCATGTCATATAAATAAAATCTATGAAAACCGCGTCAGTTTCCATAATCAAATTAAAGAAGTTTTCATTAATTGCTTCGAGTTTGAGGATAGATACACAAAGATAACATTGGTGAATTAAATAATTGACGTTATTTGTTGCAATACACTATTAGTACTTAAGCAATCTATCTTCTATTCCATAGATAAGTAGCAATAAGTAGGAACTTGCGTCATGTTTAAAACAACATAACACTCAATATGATGGTCTTATTTCCCGTTTATTCCATTCTGTCCGACTATTTGTCCGATGATCGGACTGTTTGGACAAAAATATTCCAATCTGTCCGACTGGCCAGTCGGACAGATTGGACACGCAAATTTTGTTCCAAATAGTACTACTGGCAGTAAAGTACAGTGAAAACAAAAATGTTATACTTATTTATTTTTTTCCTACTATTTTGACTTTGAGTGTCGGCTAATTTCTATGTCATCATCATCATCATCATCAGCCAGAAGACGTCCACTGCTGAACATAGGCCTCCCCCTTTAACCTCCACACTGAACGACAGCCTGCCTTTTGCATCCACTGGATGCCAGCGACTCTCACTATGTCGTCGGTCCATCTAGTGGGAGGCCTACCTACGCTGCGTCTTCCAGTTCGTGGTCTCCACTCAAGAACCTTTCTTCCCCATCGGTTATCGGTTCTTCGAGCGATGTGCAATATAATAATTGAGAATAGTTTTTTTCACCAAGTCCCAAGTACCAGGAATGTATAAACCATGAAGACGGTTTCCCCTTCGCGACCCATGATCACACTTTTTATGAATCTAGAGTGAAATACCTCTTCATCGTTTCTGTTATCCTGGTATGTACCTGGTATCGACGTTTTCCAATAATTAACGTTTGTTCTACTTGTGGAGGAACACAGTAGAAACTACTCGGCTGTGGAGAGTGTGATCACGGGTCGCGGTCGCTTCTCGAGGTGGAAAACCTCTTCATGGTTTATGCATTCCTGGTACTTTGATTTGGTGAAGCTTTTTGTTCGACCTTGTGAATGACAGCTGTCATCGGAAATGAAGATCTCGACGAGATCTATCACTTCTGCAAAGAGACTGCTAGTCCAGGATCAACAGTTTCCGAGATATCACCCAACCAAGTTTGACAGCTGTCATCGGAAATGAAGATCTCGACGAGATCTAACACTTCTGCAAAGAGACTGCTAGTCCAGGATCAACAGTTTCCGAGATATCGCCCAACCAAGTTTGACAGCTGTCATCGGAAATGAAGATCTCGACGAGATCTAACACTTCTGCAAAGAGACTGCTAGTCCAGGATCAACAGTTTCCGAGATATCACCCAACCAAGTTTGACAGCTGTCATCGGAAATGAAGATCTCGACGAGATCTATCACTTCTGCAAAGAGACAGCTAGTCCAGGATCAACAGTTTCCGAGATATCACCCAACCAAGTTTGACAGCTGTCATCGGAAATGAAGATCTCGACGAGATCTATCACTTCTGCAAGGAGACTGCTAGTCCAGGATCAACAGTTTCCGAGATATCACCCAACCAAGTTTGACAGCTGTCATCGGAAATGAAGATCTCGACGAGATCTAACACTTCTGCAAA
The DNA here is from genome assembly GCA_932305915.1 of Agriopis marginaria. NCBI lineage: Eukaryota > Metazoa > Arthropoda > Insecta > Lepidoptera > Geometridae > Agriopis > Agriopis marginaria. The sequence continues at coordinate 12,632,040 of OW029918.1, forward strand.
GAGACTGCTAGTCCAGGATCAACAGTTTCCGAGATATCACCCAACCAAGTTTGACAGCTGTCATCGGAAATGAAGATCTCGACGAGATCTATCACTTCTGCAAAGAGACTGCTAGTCCAGGATCAACAGTTTCCGAGATATCACCCAACCAAGTTTGACAGCTGTCACACTGATATCTGTCAACGCCCACATTAAACCATAGAGAGATACTCAGCAGCAGTGGTCAGATAAACGTAGGCTAATGATGGTGATGATGTCACTGACATCTGTCAACGCCTACATCTACCCTGAGACAGGCCCAAGTCCGTCTGATAAGAGTAGGCTGATAATGATGATGATGGATTAGGACCCATTCTCTGTGAGGGATGACCTGTGTCCCAGCAGTGGAAACATGGTAGGCTGAAATGATGATGATGATGAAATTTTAAATTCAGGATACTTTGCGAATGATGATAATGATGGTGGATTAGGGCCCATCCTCTCTCTCTCTCTGAGAAAAATCCTGTGTCCCAGCAATGGGAACATAATAGGCTGAAATGATGATGATGATGATGAAATAACATACAAATGATAATTACGATAGATTCATATTAATTATTTTGTTAGAAGAGTTTGGTGTGAAGTACTTACTTCAAAGATAATAATCCTACAAAAAGTACCTAATTACTTTTCAGATTGATTGTATCGTAATATTCTTAGTAGTACTATTTGGAACAAAATTTGCGTGTCCAATCTGTCCGACTGGCCAGTCGGACAGATTGGAATATTTTTGTCCAAACAGTCCGATCATCGGACAAATAGTCGGACAGAATGGAATAAACGTTATTTCCATTAACTTTGTCATTGTTTTTATACGTTTACCTGCATACCTACCGCTTTGTTTCGACGTGTAAAACACCGCTTACTTTATCTTTACGGTGTCATCTACTTCCAAGCTTGGGTATTAATGAGCCCTGTAAGGTGTATGCGGAACACCTGTTTCCTCCATATTTGGGGTCTGTATTTATGTTCATGACAAGACCAAGTCGTTTGAGTGCGAAGCTTTAAGTGCTTCTGTGTTTATGATATTGAGGTGCTAAATTCCAATAATTTCACCTCTGTGCGTTAAATTTTGTTCTCCTACTTTCAAAATTAGATAAGTATGTTACATTGACCACTTTTTTTTGGAATGCTAATTTAGTTTCGTAGTCTTGCTTTCTTATTTTCAATTTTGAATTTACATTGAAAGAATACAAACAGAAACGGGTTGACTTTATTCACGAATATAAATGTTTGAAACCGCCTGCGATGCAAGGAGGTGCCAAGAAGAGCCGGCTTTCTAGATATTTATACCTACCAACCTTCTAAACGTCTTGCAAAATCCCTCTAGTACCCTACAGCAGTTTCACAAATAGGCAAGTAGCTACTTTCTCAGTCGGAAGGTCTCATTAAGATTTCAGATAGGCAAACGCTATTGAGGCACCTACACATGGACCGAGACGGAGGAAATTGCCATGCAAGAACTCCCTTATCGATAATAACTATCTAGGAACGGAATAGCGCACCCATTTCAAGCAAGCGTAAGCTTAGGCATCCTGGAAAATTGACACACTTGTCTCTGAGATTGATCTGGTAAGCTCGGAAAGGTAGTTTGTTATTCAATCGTTCGATTCGTTGGCAATCTTGTGGTTGAAATGTTGGAATGCCAGACCGAGATTATTGAGATAGAAAATCCTCATTGCATTATTTCCTGGTTCATCGAAGTTTATTTCGATGTATATCTCCCATTCTTGTTTATAGCTAGTTTTGTAATATTTTCTTTAAGAATACGATATTTTTACTATATTTTCTTTAAGATCGAGCTCTTCCAATTTATAATCTCATCCTCATCATCAATGTTATTCTTTATTAATGTTACATACGATATACCAAATTAGTTACCATTGAACTTTATTTGGGTATGCAAAATCTAAATTCTAAAGATTAGTTTTATTTTTTTGTGTAAATGAAAGCTTTGTTTTCAATTTGCGACACTTAACAAGCTAAATTTTTTTGTATGTTTAACTTCTGGCAACATTTTTCAAGCTCCGAAATTCTTAATCTCATCCAAAGGGCCATTAGAGTGCGCGCACATATTTTAAATTCGCGTTGTCAGAGACCCCCGGGACAGGTTTGGCGACCACACAGTACGCCGGCGGATGAATATTTAATCGGGTACCGCCGTGGGTGATGGGTCGGTGGGGAGGGGATTTTGACCCTTTTTGACATGGTACAATGTAGTACAATTCGGTATGTAACGTTTTTTATTTTATTTTAAGAAACTTATTTCATTATTTTTTTTTGTTTTTATTCAGTAGTTATTTTATTGTAATTATTTTATTGATACTTTAAATCCTATGACGTCACAGGATAGCACAAAATGTCGTTGCGTTGAGGAGCCAAGAAAAGCCCGCGAGTATAAAATAAACCGGTCAAGTGCGAGTCATCCAACCAAACGGTCAATTTGGAGAAAATTTTGATGGCAACTAAGATTAGAGGTAGTGCGACCCACCCTTTGTTTGTTATAAAATCGAACCCGTTGCGATTGCGATCAATGGACTCGCGCATAAAGACCATACACTAGTAGTGATACTAACGTTTATATAGATAACCGCTTACTTAGTTTTGCTCAACCTGTTTTGTTGTTTATGCCTTCCAAGAACATTTGCAGTTGCATTGTACCGGCGTCCTCTACAAAACCGGCGCCTATGGTAATGTATTAAAATTAAACTTGTATTAGCCGACATTAACGCTGCGTCCAAATAAACGACGCGACGTTTAGCATGAGCCATGTTAATGGCTTATGGCTTCATCCTGTCGTTTATTTGCATCGGCTTTTCATTGACCGATCTAGAGTGAGAGCTGATGATCGATTTTATTACGCGGTGGGGTTATATTGGCCTTCGTCATTTCTTAACTAGACAGTGGAAGCTATGGCAGTTGTTTTATTACAATTAAAAATGGATAATCCCGTTACGATTTATAATATTAGTGTGAAAGTTAGTAAGTGTGTAAATGTATGTATTTCCGTACTCAACTCCGTTACGAAGTTGAGTGCGGAAATAGGTACTAACGAAGGTTTTTATACCGAAAAATTATTATTTTTTTCGGTATAAAAACCTTCTGTAGAATATCAGGCAGAAACACAGGGCGCTGCAAATTAGGTATATATTGCAAATCACAAATACAAAAACAATTATTACATTTATCCCAGCAGTAACTGCTTATCAAATTCAAGATATATTTACCTTGCTCATATCGAACTAAAACGTTTATAAGTTCGCCAACCATCTAGACATTACATTATACAAGAGTAATAGGTGTTTATTGGACGGGCCAAAACCATTGAACTTTCTCAGTGAAAAAGAGTGAAAACCGTCGGACATATACTTCAACACCTAATTATTATCATTATTATCATTTTTACAAAAAAATACATAGTTGTTTTTTGATGTGTATTTTCACTTCAGGAAAGCACACGAAGGCATAATTTTTTTCAGATGTTTCGTTATCATGTAACAATAGACTCGTGTCCCACTTCCTACGGCTAGAGACCGACAGAAACGAAGTGAGCGCTGGCGCTCATTTAGTAATCATCAAAAATGCGCTTCTTCTGAGCCCGTCCATTCATTTTATTCTAAGAAGGTCGAAGCTCCAAAGCGGCGTTCGCCCAAATGTAATGAACGCAGTCTAATTTCATATCTGAAAAATATTCACGAATGAATCGGTTTCTTCTAGGCAAGCGTGCTTCACCGTAGAGCGCATCATCGCTTTACATCAGGCGAGATGGCGGTCAAACGCAAGCCTATTATTAAATAATAATTAAAAAAACAGTTGCCTTAAATTGACAATTTAATAATATCACTGACGCTATGAGATTCCCAGGGTTTCCCAGATCGGGGATCTCAGAACTCTCAGAAAGAATTTGGGATGATGTAGTAGTAATCAAATACGCCAGTGTCTCCCCATCTAGTACTAACCCCCATGCACACAGGTCTGCCGCCGTGCCGACCGGATCGGTAATTTATGCGGCTATCTTCGAAGCTGACACACGGACCGTCTGTCGGCGAATCGGACCCTTTGCTTTTTTACTTGAAGTCGATAAAGTATATTTTACCTTGAAAACTTATATTATATTTTACATTATATTAATAAAACCAAATAAGCCTTATTCGTGAAGATTTTTTACAAGCTTTAGGTACGCAAAAATTTCCTCGAAACTTTCGCTTTTTCACATGGGAATACCTTCTAAGACATTGTATTTGCCGGGATAAAAGGACGCAGAAACTTTGCTTGTTACAGATTTTACCTATGTATTGATCCTAAAACATAGTTTTTTTTAACAAAGACATTTCGGTTCGTATACATATTTCAAACATAATTATGTTGTGTTCTAATTTTCACTGTTCTCAAATATGTTTCTATACCTCGTTACTAACGTTGTCTGCTAGTTATATATATTTTTAAACTATACTCAGGTACTTACAGAACTAACATGACTGAACTGCAGTGTTAAAATATAACTATTTACCCATATTAGATGTCTACGCTTAATATTATTCAATGCAGCACTGTAAACCCCAACTTTGTCTTCAAAGTCAATGCGAGCGCATCTGCGACCAACAACTGACAATCGACGCCACTGTAATCCCCTGAGACTTGAGATTGCCTTGCCTTGCTGACATATCAAGCAGAATTGGAAGGAAGATTTTGATTAATTCATCCGTAACCAGACGCGTGAGCAAACTGCGAAATACCTAGTGAAACACGTAATTGTATGATAAGAAAAAAGTCAAAGTCTAATTTCCACACGATGACTTCAAAAGATATCTATGAGTAGGTACACTATATAGCAGAGTTTCGCGATTTTACCTGAATGCTATCCTAGAGGATTGGACGTGGACATTCCCTCAGAAACTATCATGCACATAATTTTTTCAGGATAAAACTATTTCACTCACGACCAGCTACTTAATTAGGTATAGATTGGTTTTTTTAGTACTTAGTTAGGATTTAGTTTATTTTTCGCTGTAGTTACATACTTCTTTCTGTTATTGTTAATAAAACACTTTCATTTTCCTTTCAATTAAAAAAACCTGATCACTCAGGATATCTAAAATCTTATCTAAAAACAAAATTTCATCCAAATTGTTAGAGCCGTTAGCGAGATAAATTTATTTACAAGAATTGCTCGTTTAAATTTAATATAAGTACAGAAAGAAGAAAAAGAAGAAAGAAGAAGTATTATTTTTGCCACACCATAAAATTTTTATATGTTATATCAAGATCTCCAAAATCCACCAAGCTTACATAAAATAAGTAAAATCTTTGCCACCAAGCTTCGTTCGTTCGAATTTGTCTATAACCACCAATTTCTAAACTATGAATGTGACCACAATTACATGGCTTTGGTTACGAAACCCTACTTGTGGCTCTTGGCTAGTTTTCCTTATTTATGTGTTTGAAAAACATTAGTAGCAATGTATGTAAACATAAGTTATCTGCCTCATTTTGTTCGCAGATCTGAAGACTCTGAATTACAATACTTCTAGCTTTATTAAAAAAAATATGCATTTCATCTCAGATACTGCACTATCCTACACCTGAATGTGAAAACTACTGGAGCAAATGAAGGCGTCGCAAACCAAAAGAGATCTTATACCTCCGAGTCGTGAGCTAAACATTCTTATATGAAACACTAGCGACCGCTCGCCGGCTTCTCACTCGGGGTGTAATTTACATGCGAAGCCGGGACGGGTCGCTCGTTATATAAACCTCCCGTGAAAAATTACCTAACTGATGGCTGTGCTGATGGTGAAAACCGCATCGAAATCCGTTGCGTGGTTTAGGAGGAGTTAGCGGTCATCCAGACAGACAGACGCGGAAAGCAACTTTAATTTATACTATGTAGAGATAGAGATAGAGAAGAGATAAATCAGCCTTTGCGGAGTAGAGATAAAATTATTCAAGGCGCCGCCTGCTTTAAGAGCGCTTATGTCGTCAATTTGGGTTGCGTTGCGTCAATTTGAGCGGTTATGGCAACCTGTACCAAACTCATATTTTGGTTATAAATAATCGAGGATATGAATAAGTGTATAGAAACTTTAGAAACATGATTGGTGAAACCTTTCTCGATATAATAATTCGGCAAAAACAGGTCTTCTAAAACACGTTTTCTGTATTTTCTCCGAATCCAACAGTTCTTGAAAATTTGTTGTTTAATATTCATATGACAATTTATTTAATATATTCTATTGCACCCTCATTTAATTTTAAAATATAATGGTTCTTGAGTAAGCTGGAGTTTTATCGTTCGTCGCTTACGTTATTACTTCTGAGATGGGCGCCGACTCGTGCGTATCTCTTCCTATGCAGGCGTAGATCGCATGTGAAACATGGTGAAATTATGTCGAAAATTACAATAAATTTGCCAACTTTAAAAAAGAGCAAATGTGCATCAAACAAAAACGGTATCCACAAAGTTATTTCACAAAGCTTGTATTTATTGAGGAAGTAACGGCAAATTGCCGACCCAGAGTCCGCCGCTCGCTCCGATTCATAAATAAAACTTTGCAAAACCCGCAAACCCATATGTAATTTGCGTGTTACCAAACAACAAACCGCCATATTGTCAAAACTTTCTATTTATCGAGGAACCCTAAAAACTCGGTCAACTCCTTAAATATTTAAAGAGAAGCAAGATGGCTATGCGCTCGAAAAACGCTACAGAAATTACAGTTTTTGTAGAAATGTTTAGCCCAAAGATTTTTTATATTATATCCACGTTAAATTTTCACAGATATTTTACAGAACACGTATAGTTTATTTTAGGAACTTCCGAGGCACCAATCTGTAGGAATGGTATCGATGAAGTGAATGACCTTTTACGTTTTTACAAGAAAGGTTTAACATTTTAAAAGGTTTACGATGTGAAAGCACTAAAGATAAGGGCATGCTCGAAATAGCAAAGGAAAAGGCCTATTCTTTGTTGACTGTCCTCTCAAGGTTACATGAGTTGACCTGAACTGCTGATACCGAGAATGTGATAACCACGGCCATTTCGATCTGATGAGTTTGTTAACAATGTTAATACCAAGTATTCATAATTCGTAGGACAAGATTACCACATACCATAGATAACCACAAAATAAATATTTTGTGTTAGAACCTCAACTGACTGATTTAATGTTTTTTTGATAGAATGTTGAACACTTTTACTGTCAAATTGGTGCTAGCTTTTTTTTTCTTGGCTCCTGCCTGTAGAGAGAGTTGGTATTCACGAAGAAAGGATAATAAGTTAATAGAGTCTTAAAAGGTCGGCAACGAATTTGTGATGCATCTGGTATTACAAATAGGTATCCATAGTATTCCATAGGCGACGGTGACTGCTTACTATCTGGTAGCCTAGCCCATCTGCTTGTTTGGCACCTATGGCGTAAAAAAACATACTTACTGGTGCGTGGTCACGTTGAAGAATAAGTGTGAGTACTGCGGTGCGGAGTCTTCAGGTCCATGGGGAGCCGGGAAGGACATCACCAGCAGGACCGGTTTCCTCGCGAAGCGGCGTTTGGACGCGCGCAAGAATGCGATGGAGTCGTTTGCTATCAAGTCCGGGTAGTAATCCTGGAACGAAAAGTAAAGTATGTAAAGTATGTCGAAGAATGAATTTGTTTGTCGAAAATATTATGTCAAAATATGTTATTAATATCTTAAAACTAACGGCTTTACTTAGAAGTTTTTGCTGACGGAAATTGTCACACGCGAAAACGAGACTAAGCTAAAACCTATCTAAGTAATAATAAACAGTGTCGATTAAAAAAGATCATCTAATGATTTTATGCTTTGAAGCAATTCGCTATTTTTAGGTATGACAACAAAAGATACCTAAATCAACTCGTCATCATCGCAATATTATGTCATAATTAACTTGAATATGATTAAAATATGTTTCGTTCGACCATAGATTTTGTATTAAAAAAATACTCTAAGTAATAACATGAATATTTTTTAAACTCTGATAACAGAGCTGATATTTTTCAAACGGCTGAACGAATTTTCTTGAATCGTAGCTAACACTCTCGCTAGCAGAATACTCTCAATAATATCACCTTTCAAACAAACGAAAATTAAGTCAAAATTGGTTCAGCCGTTTGGGATCTACGATGCCACAGACAGACACACAGATACACTCGTTAAACTTATAACAACCCTGTTTTTGCCTCGGGGCTAAAAAAATGGACTATATCTCGTCGCAATAATTATCAATTTAAAAAACCGACTTCAAAATTTGTTAAATTAGCAAAATTTGTAAATACGCAATTTCGTTTACTTGGATGACAATATTATGTCATATACCTACCTAAAAACAATTTTTTCAATTATTCTGATTTAAAAACCAAACAACTAAACCGATTTTGAAGAATTTTCCAAATCTCATAATATAGAAATGACGGAGTTCTGAGGTAACAATAAATCAACCTAATTGAGAACCCCATTCTTTTTGAAGTCGGTTAAATAACACTACCTAAACAGAACAAAAGGCCTAGCAAACGCGTCGCGACAAACGTGTTCGACTATTTGAATCGTGCGGAAACGAGATAATTATACATGAACGTCGCCTTGTCACATTCTCGCTCGACAAAAAGTGACGACAAGATTTGGTCGCGTCGTGATCTTGTAAAGATACCCGGCTGTATTACGGTACAGGCAGGTCATTGATTGACTAAATCTTTATTGTTCACACCATTAAATTTTATAGGTACTGATCCAGAGGACAAAAACAACTGGCGGCCTTATCGCTACAAGCTATCTCTTCCAGGCCACCTTAACCCGTGATGTACCTTAAGTTCTAATCTGAACTTAAGCTAAACAGGCTAATTTTAGACCTTAATTCGTAGACGTTTAGACTTTAATTCGGAAAGACATATTTTTTTTGCAATACAAGGGCTCCATTTGCTGGCGCAACACGGGTTAATTGCCATTGCAGGATTACATCTACTAAAACCCCCTCGGTGGCCTGCCTCTGTGTTAGACGAAAAGCACCGTCCATAAGCGTCGTCCATAATAGGAACGCACCGGTACCTCCCTAGCGCGCTGCCTGAGGCAACACTCCCGGGAAATGCTACGATCATTTCCGCTCCTCTCCACAATGGTGCGAACCCAGAGAAATCAGATCCCCAAATCTGACCACCCACGAGCTCAGTACACGCTAGGCCTGCTGATGTCATAGGTCAACAGCAAAAATACCATGACCAGTGGTTATTATCGTCCTCGCTCAACAGACTTCAACAAACCTTATGATAATTATCTCCATGCTTGATTTTCTTCCCGTTCATGTTGATACTGTAGTTGTAGTACTTGGAGTTCATGATGAGACCGCCCCACTCGCGCCACCCGGGCGGGATGTACGAACCGTTGTACTTGTTCAGATATTTGCCGAAGTAGCCTGGGAAAAACAAAAAAAAACATAGTTATGACAATGTGGACATTAGAGGAAGAGAGACATAACTGCGGAGCGGCAGTCGACAGAAGCATTTATGGACGATCTGTAAAAATATGGACCGAGCCCGCAGTAAACTGAAATCAATAAATACCCAGTTGCCACCAAAGCTTGTATAGTTTTCTCGATAAATTCGTGGATATTCACATAAAAATAAACAAACATTTACTGGAAAGTAATTTTCATATTTCAATTACGCGTTGAAAATGTACGTAGAGTTAATTAGAGACAAAATAAACCGCCTACTCAACAGTAAATTATGGTTTTCCTCCAAGTGTGTTCTTCAAAAAAAAGCCCAAATTGAATACCATGTTTTAGAAAAAATATTTATACGGAGTTGTTACAAGGTCTAAGCTTGGTACCGAAACACTGGTGGTGATACTGGTGATGATACAAACCACACCTACCAACCTTTATAAGTAAGTACCTACATACGTCAAAATTTTATATAGACAAACTTTTAGTCATGAAAGTTCTAATAGCTTTTAAAAAACTTTATCAGAAACATCAAGATGTTTATTTATTCGGTGTTTTAAAGCCTCATTAAGTAGCAGACAATTTCCTAAAACACCATTCAGCGAAGGTTCCAATTCGCCAGCGCCTAAAAGCGTTGAAAAGAGCGCGCGAGCTCCAAATGAAAAGCTTCGTGTAGCGAGAGGTCATTGTTCGCCAGACAATAGTTCTCAAATTTTAATTTCGGTGGCATTAATACAGATGTAGGGTGCTTTTTAATTTTCATCGAGCTCCAATACGAGGCTCACGATATGAACGAATGTTGATTACTTTTTAAACAGTGAAACGTAGAACGCAGAAGTTTGTATGTAAATGAATGTCGTAAATGACTTGTATAAAATGTTAGGATTCATCCGCTTCGCTTGGCGGAGTTCAAACGCCCCGTAATAAATTAGGCAGCCTAAGATTTTATAGTACTAGGAACGTATAACGAGTAGTAAGTAAAGTACTACCGATGCCAAATTTACCTTTTGAAATTATAATTATGGAGGTTTTCAACAACGGACTCTGAGAAAAAAATGATGTATTTTTACACTGACCAAAAAAGGAATGTTATTTTTAGGGTTCCTGGAAGTATGTATTATGTGGGTTTCTTAATTCCACCATAACTCCTGCCTAGACCAATTTTGATGTAGGTAAGTGGTATCGTTAGTATCCTTGCATTATGCCCAGTGTCTTGGGCTACAACCCGGTTTAAAAACCGACATAGTATGACTATTATTATTTTTTCTGTGAAACATTAAAAAAATTGTAAAATATACTAAACCCTTTTGACCAGATTTTAAAATCATTAGACAACACAATGAAATATAATATACAATAGTTTACTAGAAATAGCCAAAAAGAAAATTTGTGATTATTGTTATGTTTTTTGTATATATTATATTTTTTTCGTGTTATATTTCCGTAATTGCTCTTACCTTATTGTGAATAGATTGAGATTTTTTGAATATTTGCTTTGTACTAACTGTTTAACCGCGACTTCTTATGCGTATAGATTTTCATATAAGCTTTCAAACCCCTTTTGCCCCCTTTGTTCGGCCCTTTCGCAAAATCCTTTCTTGGTGAATAGCTATACCCCGTAAGGAACCTACCTACCACAGCTAGTTTTCAAGATTTCGTAATAATTCACGGAGTGCAGTGTGAGTGCTGCTTTTGCTTTTGTGATTTTGCTTTTACATAATATTTTAGGTACATAATTATAATTATATGCTGCTGATTTTGTCATAATTCAATAGCTTTATACTAAAATTGCTTGAAATGGGATGTAGCGACATTTAGTATATAAAAAGAAGGTGAAATAATGCTGACGATGATGATGGTCTTACATTAGTGCGCATCCAAGTCTAAAGTTTCCAGACTAGATAAACATTGAGCAATTCCTGGAGTTCACAGAAAATCGCGGTTGCTGGTATAAACAAACATCTGGAAAGCTGGAATGTTTCTAGGAATAAATCTAGGTTTATATATTTACATCGTTGATATAATATAGGACTATCTGCGGCGAGAGTCAGCCAAAAAACAGCAACAAATATGACTCCCTCTCGTCCCCATGTGTAGCTAATGTATGGAACATGGGACTCGTTAAAACAAACCAAATGAACCCGAACTCGAGGGGTTTAGTAGTAGACATTGAAGAGTTTCACTACCTTCCTACTGGCTACATCATCAGATCAGTTTAACGATACCAAAATATTTGTATCGTCTTCCAAATAAACAAAATACAAGCTAACGCTACAAAATCAGTTAAGACAGTCTATAGACCATTGAAGGTCTAAAGACAATCCAAATGCTCAAGCCCACTACCAGTTGGCAGCGTACCCAGCATGCTGACAGCATTACCACACCGAATGGCAACGCTTATGCGTTGAGCCAGAAACACGCCAGCATTTTGGTCACGTGTCGCAGTGCTCTGAATGTGCAGTGAGTGAAGATTATATAGGTATACCTATTTATTTATTTTCGAGGGGGAAATCTTCCAAAGATACTTGGCTGCAATTGGGGTGCAGCCAGGTTATGTTGGATTATTCCACTAAAACCCCCCCGGTGACCAGCCTTAGTGCTTGACAAGAAGGCTCCGGGATCTCCAGAAGAACGCACCGGAGCCCTCGGCACTGCGCTACGGCTCCTCCCGAGACAACCGTGTTGTGTCAGTCCCTCCACCCACGACAACGTTGGTCACACAACGTTGTCGTTCTCTCCCGTGGATGGTCAGCGCCCCAACTTTGACCATCCCGAGCCCGTAGGTCCCCTTTTAGTAGCCTCTTACTACAGGCAGGGGTTACCGGTGGCGTAGGTATTCTATTGCCCCGACGCCAGGGCTTACCTACATAGGTATACCTGTAGTAGTACCACTTGCAAAGTTTCAAATCGATACAATTAAAGTAAGTAGTTGAAAATCGCCTTCCAATATTTGTTTACATATTCGTTAGTCAATCACAATTGAAGCTAATAAAAGTGCTTCCAAACAAATCTATGCGCCTGAAAATATAGGTACATCAAATCTCTTAAAATTTTAATGTTCATAAACGATGCCTACATTCATGAGTTACACAATATCTAATCTTCAAGTGCGTGGTGTTGATCTTGTAATCAAGTCATAATGTGCGGTCGAAGCTCGACGCATCATTGAGCAATCGGGCGAGATAATTTCGTGTGCATCTGCCTTGAACGTTGTCGATAACGCATTTGGCCATAAACTTGATGCAAGCCGTCTGCTGTCTGTACTTAACCTAATATGTTTCACATTAATATAATTAGACAGATAATTACAATTTCTAATATAAAATTATGCGGACGGGACGGATTATTTAACTAGTTTTCAAATTTTATTTGAATTTTTGTATGAAGCTACATTCCGATAGATGCGGCGAAACGTCGCTGGCCACGGACTTATACCTTTACAATTAATGTGTTGGCGCACACCGCGCACAAGACAAGTCAATTTTGGCTTCTGAAAAAGCCCATACCACATACAGTCCAGACCTTGCACCATGCGATTACTCCATTTTCCTAACAACCAAACATTTGATAAGAGGTTTGACATTTACGGGGTCAGAAGAAGCCGTGATAGCACGTGAAAAAAATTCCCTCAGGCCAACGGTCCTTATGTAGTCAAAAACGGTTTGACCGAGTTAAAAAGTTATGAATATGTAATGGAAAGTGTAAAAATGTAATGGAAAAATACCTTGAAAAACAGTAAATACAAATAACACATACCACATTATACAAATACTTTACACAAATTTTACATATTTATTTATGAGTTGCGCAAAACTTTCAGTTAATTGAAAGGAAACAGTTGCGTCTATTTTACATTATTTTCATTCCTGATATTCTGTACACTTTGCAGAGTCCGTGGTCACAAGTAGACTACATAATGCTGCCGTCCGATTACTAAAAGACCGTTAAGTGACATTGTGGCAATGTTACTTAACGGTCTTTTAGTAATCGGACGGCAGAATGGCGGTTTTGTAAGGTACATTCGAAAAACATCTTGAATGTATTTTTGTGACGATGTAAATTGTTAAGAATTTTGGTAAGGGTTGTTCTTTAAATTTGTTTCAAGATACAACACCCAGTTTGGCAGTTAGAGCGAGTAACACAACATGGATGGAGGTACATTTAATGGATAAATATTTTTGAATTTGTAGTCATGTCAAACTACGCTACGTTCATCGCTCTCAAGTACAACAACCGTTCATCAACGAAGTTAGCGAGCGACTGAGCTTACACTGGTAAGATATAATTACGCTTACCACTGAGTTGGTACATTTGAAAAATGTTGGTCCTTACGAACTTCGACGAAAATATTTCACTTTATTTTCGTCGTAGCTTACGAAGAAATATTTAAGTCAATGAACAATGATTAAAATAGTTAGGTACCTACTCACAACACTTGATACTGTTCAACTATATCAAAGTTCGACACAGTTCGTCAATGTGATAAATTTTGCGGTACCCAGTAGTTATAACTACTTACTAATTTATCGCGTTTCATTAGTCTGACATGGGTCACGAACCCACGAACCATGAGTCCGGTCGTAAACTACGTAGTCGGCAGTGTAGGGTATACAGTACCTACTACCTACCTAGTCAGTTTGTCGAGATTTGTAACGTTTTGACACATTTTTAAACGAATAGGTAAATCTATCTGATTTTAATTACTTGCTATTGAATACCTGCAAAACATCATCATCGTCACAATCAAGCACGCCGCTCAACCCGATCTTCGGCTTTTCGCTTCTAGACACGATCATTACGTAGTTATATTGTCATTCCACCGAGTCTAAGGTTGTCCCTACGCTACGATTGCCGATTGGTATCTACTCTTGAACATGTCTGTCCCAATGATTATCGGTTCTGCGATGGATATGACCGACCAACTGCCAAAACATCACCATTTAGTATATTTATTCTTATTTAGCGTATTTAATTCAATTTAGTATTAGTTTTTAGTTATATATTTAAGTTTTCTTAACTCTATTGAAAAATAAACTTCTGTAATAAAGTCATCCATTTAGTATATAATCATTATCATAATCTGGTACTTCTCCACTACTGGAAATTGGTCGTTAGCTCATCGAACTTTTCATTGTATTTTACCAAGCAAAAAAGTTCATATATGCTGGCAATGTATGTAGGTAAAGCGGATATTCCAGAACAATAACTTATCTCTTTTTTCAACGTGTTTTCGGCTTTGCCCATGCATGATAAGTTGGAGACGTTTATTACTTACTTTGGAATTGTCATACGATACATCATAGCCATTGTAATAGTCAAGGTATACGAAACTTTCTTCTCTTAAGAGCAATGTATTGATACCCTATGAAGCTCTCTGTTTTTACCGATGCGCTGGAGAGTATTAATTTAAAAGACCTTCTGTGTCCATAATTGTTCCTAATTTAAAAACCATATTTTTACGTCCTTTTTTTTGTTTTTTTCTCTGTTGCCCACTAGTTAGCTCCGTGTTTTGCTGGTAGGCGCCCAGACCCTATTTACCATGTCACGGTTCACGAGGAATTTCATTTGGTGTTATGTCACGTGAACCCGCAGTCCAACTTGGCAGGACCTCGCTTTGACACAGTTTTAGAGTAATTACGTGAGGTTTTGCCGAGTTCCGAAGATATACCGCGTACTAAGTGAGCTACTATTAGGGAGCTTAGGTTTGTTACACTTTTTATCTTCGTTAAATACCTACAGAAATTCGTGCAGTTTAAGGTATGCCAGAGGTCAGAGGAGCAAAGAAATCAATAAATATAAATAAATTCATTA
Source organism: Agriopis marginaria (assembly GCA_932305915.1). Lineage (NCBI taxonomy): Eukaryota > Metazoa > Arthropoda > Insecta > Lepidoptera > Geometridae > Agriopis > Agriopis marginaria. Next base: position 12,647,344 of record OW029918.1, read on the forward strand.
GAGTAATAGTTAATTTCATCTATGAATATCTCAGAAACTTGACGATTTAGGACATTATGTTACATGCAGCAAGACATTTTTTGTTTGTGTAAGTGTCCCCTTTCCAAATATATTACATTCATTGTGCACCGCGATTCTGATAAAAATCAAAATACAGGCTGATGTTAGGGCCAATATCTTCAAAGCCCTCTTTCATTACATTGAATTTTTATGGACTTGCATCAACGTGAGTTTTTCACATTTTTTTCACCATCACCAAAGCTAAATACTATGACAAAGCTCAGGGAAATTATTAATATTCGGAATTATTAATAGGCATACAATTTATTGTAATTTGATAAGCACATAAAACAATAGATAGACAATTTAGGAAATTATTATTATTCGGAATTATTAATAGGCATACAATTTATTGTAATTTGATAAGCACATAAAACAATAGATAGACAATTTAGGTCTTTGGAGCTTTTCGCTGCAACGACCCAAGTCGATAGGCCATAACTTACTTAATCTGCCTATCGAAACTTGACCCCCGGCATTACTTGGAGCTAGCTTAACTCGTGTCATGACTCGGCCAAGTTAACGTTATCTGGATAAGTTAGAGTTAAGTTAGAGCTATTCATGTCGAAAGCTTGCTTGGCTCGCGGCAATGATAATGCAACTTGACACGCGAAACTTAGGTAACCGAGTATAGAGATAAGGGTGTTGGAAAAGATATATTTGTCCAGGTCGTTATAAATTAGGCAGCCAGCCCACCATAAACAGCTTTTTTATACCACGACTGAGTGATGAGTCCGTTTTTTTTTTTTTTTTTTTTACTAATAACTATCACATTCAACCAAATGTATAGAACAGTTATTTTTTTCGCGATTTCTCTGTTGGTCTCTTATTATAAGTATTCTGGACATTTTCACACACAGGCATCTGACCCCAAACTAAGCAAAGCTTGTGATATGGCTGTCAGAGACTGATATACATACATATATATTTTTAAACACATACTTTACACGTGAATTGTGTTGAGCACATGAATGTTTGTCCTAGGTGGGAATCGAACCCACGCCCCCAGGCGCAGAAGACAGGTTCACTACCAACTGTTCCAACGGTCTTGCATAGGTATAATCTTTTTATTCAAAACTCTTTCGAAAGGCCAAATGGTAATTTTCAGCCAACTCTCTTGTTTTTTTGGCAGCAATAAAAGAAAAACAATTGGTAGCATTTTCGCAAACAGAGAAAACTGAATATCGTGACGTGATTACACATTATTTATTGCATAAAATTTTCATTATGGAAACGAAACAAAAGTTTGATAAATATTACAGGACTCCGCTCCGTCGATTAAAACGATCCGCGGTTTACCGATTTCTGTTGTGATCACACAAGCACAAGTGATGCCGAGAACATCCTGAAATAAAATACATTCAAAAATACATCCTGAAGTCACGATTCCAGAGATGATCGACAAAATCCATGACGTATTGAATAACCGAAGAGTGAAAGGTAAGTAGGTATAGCTGAATTGACTAATATAATTAATTACCACCTCATTTTTAAATACGTCAATCTTTGTATGAAATCTTTGTACCTATGATACCTAACTCCCTGGGGGTTAACCCACAGATATTTTTTTTCCTCTTTAAAGGTGATAAAACTTTACTATGTATTTTTATCAAGTAAACAAAAACACCTGGCAAATAGGGGTAGAACAATTATGCCAGTAACCCAAAGCCCCGCTACATAATTTTAAGCTTGGCTGGCTTGGGTAGGCTGGCAGGGCCAACCCCAAATTTCTTAGGTTTTGCCACAAACCACATTATGACAAATAACTTTGCCAATATGCCTTTGGCAAAGATTTTATACCATACTACTTTGGTTTTAATTTTATTTGAATTAAGTTTTTACTATACAGAATTAAACGTAACGGTGATATTACGCCGAAAGGATGTTAATGTACTTATCATTAAATGAACAACTTTATAATGGGATCAACTCTGAAATCACGAAAAATATATCTGCTGTGCAATAGAAAAATTTCATTTAGACTCAACTAAATATTTGAAACAGCTGATATCGCCTTAAGCTTTGTAAAATTAAATCCAGTTAGAAAGACATAATATATATACCTATTTAAGTTTAGAATTTAAACAAAAGACCAAACGGCTCTCATTTGTAAAGCCAAAACTTATGGCAAAAACTTTTCACACAAAACATTTCTAAAAGTTTAAAATCTGAGACTGATATAAATGCAGAAAGCTCTTAACTTTACGTGATACAGTGCATGAGGGTCAAGACCCACCAAATCTTACATAATAAACTTTAATTAGGTAAGTTATTACTTACATTAAACTTCCTTTAGGTAAACTTTAAAATTATACGACTCAAAAGATCCTGTGTTAAGTATTAAGACTGGGCTGGGCTTGTATTTCTGTTACCATATATACCATAATATATCCAAATAGCTTGGCAGATTTAAATGCGTATATTTTTATTTGTGGTTTAATTGTGGTAACTCTCAACCGTTAGATCAAAATCTATTTAGCTGTTAGCTCCTTTTTGAAGTAGGCGGTGGCTTTACAGTGGGTATTAACCCGAAAACTAGTTATATAGTAACTTCACCCTTTATTTTCATAAAGCTTCATATTTCAAGCGCTTGACACAGTTTTTCCATTACCACTGTCATTCACAAATTGCAAGGTTCTCAGCTGCCCTCAATTTTCATCAGCCAACCCCTTGTGAGTAAGGCAGTTTTGGCAAGAGTACGTTTTATTAATTTTCTTTCTTTTGAAATTGGAAAGTAGTAAATACAGGGTTTGTAAATGTGTTTTCCTTTTGAAAAAAAAAACGCTCTATTGGCGGCTCTATTGAGATTGGCCTAGTCACATAGCCAGGATATATCTAAACATAATTTAAATTTTTAGCTAAGCTTATTTTATTTTATATAAGACAGCAATTTAAAAAAAGAACAAAACCAAATAAGAACCCTTTACTTAGAAAATACCAAATAGGTATTATATTACTGAAATATATATTATTTAAACTGAAAATGTCTAAAAACAGTTTTGAATATTATAAAAACTACTTATATTATTTTATTTTTTTTTATTTTGCGAAAAATCTGCACTTACAATAACTATAAAATATTACAATAACTGTAAAAGAATCAGTTTGATATTCACAAATATGTGCTGTGCTTGCAAATTTTTACTCTACATTTCAAGAGAACATAAATATGTATTATCGAATCGATTTTCTCAAAGACTCACAATGTCAGACGATTTACAAAAATAAAACGTTTTATCATCGCTTCATATTATTTGCCACCTCATACGATTTGCAAAGGCGTTTATTTTTGGAAGACGTAAAAATAATTTTATTGTCGGGTTCATCTGGGGTCATCCGGAACGTGTCTTCGTCTACGTGACAACCTTAGCCTTAACGAGGCAGCCCCAGGGCTTCGGCCACAGTATCATGCAGTAAGAAATTGTTCAAAAGCAATAAGATATTTACTGTGTGACATTTTTGATATTTTCACGTGCTACGATCGTACAGTCGTGTTTTACCTCATAATATATTTATTATACCTATATCAGTTTTTCACCTTCTTAATACATTTTGGGGTACCTATGCAGCTTTTAGCGGTCATACTGAACATAGTGTTCATTAGCATAACATTCCGACTGTGATTTTTCGTCACGTGATACGATATCGCCTTCTTTCAGAATAAAGTGGTTCGGCATAAAAAAACTTTCGAAGTAGAGTATTTTTAGAGCAACGTTATTCGGAGTTCTAGAACCAGAGGTTTCTGAGTTTTGTGGTAGATCCTACAGCCTACTCACAGCATGGTTGGTGCTTTATGCAGGGTCAATTCATTTATTTATAGCATTTTTATTTTCTTATTTACCACTGGTTATACTATCTTTGTACTGTAGAATATGTGGTGAAAGTCTTCCAACTCAGATCAGAAGTTACCCTACGGCTTTAATTAAACTATGCCAGAGACACTTCCCTCTTCAAGCATTTGTTCTTTAATTATACGGAGCGAGAATTTGTTCTTAGTTTCGTTTTAAATCTATTTTCACTATTGTTTCTTTAAGTTACAACGAACAATGGAGAAGATCGTCGAACAATGAACGCTTGAAACTTTTCAACAGACGTTGGGAAGAAATATTATACCTAACTAAGTTACCTAGGGCATGTTTTTTGAGACCTAGTTGGTCTACGTAGATAATTTTCTTATTCTCAGTTGTAACTATTGTCGTTGTTCTCACTGGCGACAAATAGGGAAAATCTTAAATGTTGCTGATTGGCAACAAATGGAAAATGTACCTACCTAAATCATGTAACCAGTGGAGAAAAAGCAAGTGGTGACAACTGCTAAGGATAACTAGCTAGATACCTTTAACTAAAGAAAAACTTAAGCTGAAAAACAGTACCACATTATTATTCAAAATGCGACAGTTTGTTTATGTGTGTTTGTTCCGCAGGTATCTTATACCTAAATTTTATACGCAGGTATCATATATTTATACTCTTAACATATTATTGGCTACCCCGAAAAAAATAACGGTCATGAACTTTCTTTCCTATAGAATGAAGTTCAAAATTTAAAAACTTCAATATATTTATTAAAGTAATGTTCCTTATTGTTACTGGCTCTTGCTCGTCTATTCCCGTTTGCCACCACCATTTCACCGCCACTGGTGGCATTCGTGGAAAAAAAAACCAGTCGCCGCCACTGGTGGTGGCAAATAATTTTATTGTTCCCAGTTGTCACTAGTATCGCCACCTGTGGTGGCATTTGAGAATAACATTCCCAGTCGCCACCAGTGGCAGTGATTTAATGCCAGATCATGTAGTCCAGCAAAATACAGGGCTTACAAACAATATCATTTTGTACCTACACGTTTTAGCCACCATTACAATTAGCTAACATCGTGTACCATAACCACAAACCCTAAACCTATACCTAAAACAATATTTTTGGAATAAGTGGTAAACACAAACAGACATGATGCAACACAATTCTCATGCTAAATGGCTCTAGCCGGCTACAATAGAAAATCGGAGTCAACGTCACCGCCTGCACCTAATTATAGCTCGTTAATGCATATCGTATTGATCTCTATTAATCATTTCACCAGCCGCCGTTCGACAGTCTAATTTATGGCCCTCGGAGCGATAATAGAATTAAAGTGTTATTTATTAGCGTGCCCACAGTATGTTAAGTGGGCAAATCGTCATACAGCACGGGTTTTGTTGTTAAATGATTTATAGTGAAGCAATTTTTGAAATGGTACTTGAAAGGGCTAATTCCAAGAGAGAATTCGTAAGATGATGATTTTGATGTGATTCGTCCACGAAGAGCAATTTTTGTGGGACATTATCAATAATCTACCTCTCATTATGGTAATTATTTTCAATGAAAGCTCAATTCATTGACAAGCCATGAATGAAAGCAGCCGAGACAACGCGCTGCGTGTTTCACCCACGCAAGACCAGCGAGTAGCGGCCGGAAGTTCTGACCGCTGAGTGCCGACTGCTGACCGCTCGACTGGGGGCGGATGTCTTTACATCTGGCGCAAGTTACGAGCAAAAATCGAATAAAATGTTCGATTGGAACTATGTAGTCCAAAAGTCCAGGGAAAAACTGCGTCGTTTACTTCTAGTACTTCTAGCCTCTACAATACTACAAGTGTCTGGATAGTTCGGATATAGGTACGTTGGCAGGGTAAATGCACAATACATCTCAAATGGTAAGCCCTCTGAATCACTTTCACAATTTCAGGTGACTAGTCTTTTGGTAAGTATTGGTCTAGAATAGAATTCGTTGCAAGGTTGTAGTCGGGAGACCAGTGAGGTCTAAAAAGTTTTCCCTTTCAAGTCTAAACAAGTTTAAAATCTGCCACGAAGCAACGTTTCTCTTTCTAGCACTTGAACTAGCTATTATATGCACTTCTACCAAATCTACCACTTATCTTTCAAGACCTTAAAATTTTACATACAAAAAGGTTCACAGGATGCTTTGAGGAGATTTTACATGACAAATCATTCAACATCAACATTTCATCGACAAACTTCATCGAGTGTAGCGGGGTGTAGGGTTTTTTTTTTTTCTTTTCTGTGGTGTGAGGTTTCGAAAATGTGTATCCAACGATCTTTTACTTATACTACGTGTGTATCATAATGTGGTGAAGTTTGTTCAGGCTGAGCGAAGATAATTGGTGAATTCTACCAACATAAGTAAAAGAATAAGTTGGTTTGTGTAATGATATTCTGGTTGGTCCTTTAACAAAGAGGGCTAGTTCCGCTTCCATTACATATTTCTTCTCTACTCTCATTCAATCTAATAATATCCGTCTTTAGTTTGTCCATTTGTTATTTTCTGTTAGAAGTGTCATCAACCACGATTTTCTCGTTTGTAAGCAATCTCACTATCTCCTCCCTCACCGTTGATGCCAAAATTGCCCCAACAACCAACGGGCCGTAGCCAAATAAAATTAAATAAATAAAAGATTTTTGACTAGTTTGTTAGAAAAGAACAACTAATAAAGCATAGCGACAAATTTTCACAGATTTATGAGCCTCGAAATACTCGAAACGTACACATTTTTGTTGTTTTAGTCATGTCCTTAAATATATGAATCTAATGGCTAACAAAATAAAACTAAAAAGGCATGCCTAATATTCGAGTTTTGCCGTGTCAAACAAATTAAAGCGTGAGGACAATGAGGGTGGCAAAGTGTCTGAGTAAATCCTCTATATAAAAAAGCATTCGTTGCTGAAGTTACAAGTTTTTCTCTTGCACCAACCTCTTATGAAGGTGTAAGTTGCATGTTATTGCGTGAGTCGTAACCCAGGGTGGGCGTGTCGCCGTATTCAACTTATAAGCGACTGAATTATTTATACCCAGCTTTGACACTGCCGACTATGTGATAACTAATAGCTCTACTCTTCTAGTCGCTCGTATAAACAATGTTAGTTGTGACACGCTGCAGCAATATATCGTAGAATTCTTCATGGATTGCGGCGATTTATGAGTTTCCCGGGGCTTCTCATACATTTGTAAAAGCTTTACAAATGGCTAGCTTGTAAGGCTTAAACTTGTTTCAAAAATGTCTGCGATAGGCAGACGTGTCGGTATAGTGTCGTAGATAAGTCCATCGACGTATATATTATGGGGTTTTCGTGAAATTTTTATTTAAAAACTCCTTTATGCATGAAGGAAATTTCCATATTAGATATCTAAACAAAATACACGTAATACTATAATTTATACTACCATAGATAAACATAAAAATATTTAGAGTATTGAAAAAAAACATTTGGATTGACCATAGACCGCTGATGGTCTAACTAAATAACATAAGCATTGCCATTCAACGTGGTAATGCCGCCAGCATGCTGGGTACGCTGCCAACTGGTAGTGGATTTGGATTGTCTTTAGACCTTCAACGGTCTATGGGCAGTCTAACTGTATTTGTAGTTTTAGTTTTAGCTTGTATTTTGTTTAGTTAATAAAGGCGCTTGCCCAGGAAAAAAAAAACTAAATAACTATCATACTAGTAGTGATTTTTTATACGTAGGTAGATCCTTTTTGTACCAAGCACTCTGTTTTTTTTTAAATAAGCGAGTTCCCTCTTTATTTATTGATAATGTCCCCACGGACTCAAAGTCTAGACCTCAAACGTCTTAAACTACATGTTTGTAGTTTAAGACTAAAATTCTTTCAGCACAATTACCAACAAGGAGTTTCTAAAGACATCCAAGAAAATCAAATCAATCATATTGAAGAAAAGCTTTCTGAGTCCTAAATTGCTTACAGAAACAGCAAAGCTATTCAATTCAGCCTGAGCTATTCCATCTTTTGAACTTTCAACTCCTCCTACAAAAGTGCTCGACATTTTAATTAAAATTTGCTGTAGCATCCCACACAATATTTCACCGTCTTACGCAAACACTCATCGAAAGAGTAGCAATCACACCTATTTACGAAACATAGTGACGGTGACCGTTAAAGCGCCTTTATTAGGAGCACCATAAGATCTAAGTAGGTGTAAAAAAGCTTAGTATTCCGTGGGTGGCATCAAACATCGAGAACATCTGAAGGACGTCTGCTTATTGACAGATCAATTAGGAATACAATAGAGTTCGGAAGCAAAAAGTCCCGCTGGCTGACGAAAAAGACGTCGAGTGGGTGAGACGATGTAATTACGGTTTCGTAGAGCCTGTTATTACTGTAACTGAATGGAATAACCTCCTATTTAGAGTTTCGCACCCAAAGAGTAAAAACGGTACCCTATTACTAAGCCTATGATATCTGTCTGTCTGTCTGTCCGTCTGTCCTACATATTAACGGCTGTATCTTTCGAGCCGCAATAGGTAGCCACTTGAAATTTTCACAGTATATGTAATGTTACGGCGGATTGACTAACAAATAATAAAATAGTCAAAAAGTAAAAACAAAAGGGGGGTACAAACACACAACAAACAACAAACTTATTTTGTTAACGTATAATTGTTTTAGCTCTAATGTAAAAACGATAATACGTACAAGCGTCAAACTTGGCATGATTATAGTGCACACTCTAAAGAATAACAACAAATAATAAATAATGGTCAATTGCTAGTCGGTGACAAATTTATGTTCATTAAATTTTATATGCTTGGCTAGGCTTTGGTAATGGGGCCCAAACTGTTTTTTTTTTTATTTGATAATTATTGTATTTTGTGGTGGTACGGAACCCGCAGTGCGCGAGCCCGACTTGCATTTGGCCGGTTTATTACCTACATTTCATTGAACGTTGCCCATACGTGTTTCTAGCTCAACGCATAATTAAGCATTTGGATTGTCCTTAGACCTTCAGCGGACTATGGGAAATCTAACTATTTTTCTAGTATTAGTGTTAGATGTATTTTGTTTAGTTAGTAAAGGCACTTGCCTCATTAATAAAAGTGTTAGTACTACATTCAGTAGTTAACACTGAGTTTAACAATATACAACAATTTACCAGTTATAACAATTTTGACACCTTAGTTTATTTCAAAAACATCTTTGACAAAAATGCGTGGCTTACTGGTTGGACTATATATTTTCATTCTCAGGTTCAAATTAAATACTTACTTGAAAAAGAACCTTATTTTGTACTAATTCTACGGTTCGAATTCTAGGAATATTAACCATTTCCTCGTAATATGGAGAAAAAAGTATGTAATTGAATTGAATTCACGCGAATTTGCTATATCCTGGTATGTTTTTTCGAAAACCTAAACTAAAACTAGGTAGGCGTTATGTAGAACATCTCAAGGATCCAGTCTTAATGGACCTCAATTAGAAATACAATGAACTTAGAGGCACCAAAAAGTCCCAGTAGCTTAAAAAAGCTGTCGATTCATTGTCGACTGGATGACTGAGCTAGTTTGCAAATGAATTCTGTCGCCGCACTGGTCTTCTTATTAAGGCTTTCTTTACTATGTATTATTACCATGATCCTTACGTACGAAAGATTAATTGATTCAACTGATGAAACTTCACACTGAATACCTATTACTTTGAAGCAACTTAATTATGAACTTTATTACTTAATCCGTACATAAACTCCAAAGAGCCCGGGGTTTGAACCCGCGACCTCACGCTTTCAAGTCTAGCGGTCTCCCAAATAGGCTACCACGGCTTAACTCCTAATAAATTTATTCAATTTTTTTTTATTGAGATCTACTTATACTAAATTATTATTATCTACTTATTTATTTATACTAAAACTGCAATGTGCAAAGTTTCATGCCTTAATAACTGTAGAAGTTAGAAGGTTCTACAGAATTATGACGGGCGAAAAGAACGAAGCGAACGAACAAACAAAAAAAAAAGGACGAAGTTGTCAGGGTTTACGATAAGTACCTACCTACTACGGACGGAACCTTAAAGACGTAAGGTAAAAATTGCTAAATCTAATTTTGAAATTATAGTTTTTATTTCGGCAAGAAAAGTATACATACATATTTGTAATCATAATAAACTTACCTAAATTAAAATAAAGTCACAAACTTAACTAAATTAAAATAAATACATCAAACTACACTTTTCTAATAAACCGCTGCCGTAGGCATCGTTCCCAAAATGCTAGACAGCATTTTTTTTTTCATGAAACGTAACCTGGTATCGGTAGATACAACTCGCCGGGACCCGTGGGCCCCGTGGCTAATTCAAACCGATACCGGGATCCTTGAATACAAACCCGCATTGCCGCGGATTGCAATACTAACACGTTGCGCAGCATTTTGGTCACGAGACGCTTCGACCAGACGTTTAAATAATTCTTTAAAAATATTTCAAAAGCTCTAAGGCATCTCAAACTATGGTAAGTACTACCAGTAAGAATAAAATAGGTTCTTACCTAATTATTTACCACGGATTTCTTATTCTACAATTCTTGGTAGATAACTAATATCTATGTTACAAAAATATTCTATTAGTATTTGTAAATGTTTTCTAATGTATCCTCTTATTTTACAAAGTGGATACGATTTTTCAAAGCTCCTGTGACGGACGGACGGTCTGATCAAACGGGTGCCTATTTCGATTCTGGCGAGCTGCCAACTGCCAAGTCGGAAAACATAATATCTTTTCTTCAGTGCGCTGTCCAGGATCATCACGATATTTGCGGTGGATAACAAGTACGGTGAGGTAAATTGACAGTTTGAATGAAGACTTTCTCAAAACTGCTGCTTTCACGTACTCTCACGAAAAGCTCGATTAATTAACTGAAGAACTGACATACTGAAGCGGAAGTGGGGGCCTCGTAGAACTGATAACCTTTGAGTTAAACATGTTCTAGAGTGGACACCACACCACGTATCAGCTAATGTAGCGCAAGACACATAATACTCGATGGAGTGACGATATAATTAGGTATGGCAGACAGTGGCTGCAAGCGAAAAGATAAACACTAAGCTGAGTGCCTTGAGAGAGAGCCCTATGTACAGCAGTGGACTAAAATAGACTGATTATGATGAGAGTGAACTACTTATCTTATATAGCTTTAATATCAATTACTTCTAAGTACAGTACAATCTGCTTGCTTTTGTGCAGCTGCTTACATTTTAATCTGTTTCTTCTAGTCAAGCGTGCTCCATCGTAGACCGCATTGTCGCATAACATCAGGCGAGATGGCGGCCAAGCAAAAGCCTACCTACTGTAAAAAAAAAAAAAAACTACATATAAGTATTTTTAGCACAAATTTCTCCATAAAAAGTATTTGTCTGAATTGACTTATTCGCTTTTCATTTTCCTTTACAATCTTTAGTTTTCGACTATAGTGAGCTTGCCAATGACATCGGAAATTTTCGCTCTAATGAACCTTTTACTTACTCAGATACTTATCTAGAATGTATTTCTACTACCGTAAAATTTATTTAATTTTAAAAGATCTACTTTCATGTACTTTCTTCATTTGTAGCAGTTTGTAGCATGCTTTGTGACATCGATGACGGACACATCATCATCATCATCATCATCAGCCAGAAGACGTCCACTGCTGAACATAGGCCTCCCCCTTTAACCTCCACACTGAACGACAGCCTGCCTTTTGCATCCACTGGATGCCCGCGACTCTCACAATGTCGTCGGTCCATCTAGTGGGAGGCCTCCCTACGCTGCGTCTTCCGGTTCGTGGTCTCCACTCCAGAACCTTTCTTCCCCATCGGTTATCGGTCGGTTATCGATGACGGACACAACGATATCGTAATATAAGGTTTCCCTGTTGTATTATTGAACCTTAAAAGGGTTAAAATCTTGATTACCTATCTTTTTAAGGTCAAACCATAGAATTATAAATACCTACGCGTTCAAATTCTGTTCGTATTTTTTTTTAGAACCATTGTATTAGTACGGTTTTTAAAAAGTAACATTAAGGAAAAAGAATAAAAATATGAACTGGGTCAAATTGTTTTACCAAACGAGAAGCTTTGTTTCTTCATTAATCCAGGCCTAAGCCTATTACGATTGGGTCAATAGCTTTTAATTGAATGGCCGCGTCGAAAGCCTACATTCCAATTAAGCAAATAAATTTATAAACAAATAAAACGTAAACATTTACTACTCCAAATGATCGTGGGCGGACGAGTATGCTTCATTCATGGATTGAAATGAATGAACTATAACGTAAAACGTTTATTGATATCAATTTACATTTTATTTACATAATAATATTATAAAATTTCTAGGCACGAAGTAACGCTACACGATTCGTTAAAGGGCATAATCTTTCTGACGACATATCTGACATACGATACAATGTAACAACTGTAATCGTTTATTTTTATATCATTGATTTATAAAATACGTGGATTTTGGGGCTGGAACAAAATTCAGGGAACAAGTGTACTAAGTTTACCTATGTACCTAAGTAAACTCAGTAAACTTTTGAAATTAAACCCTTTCCCATGATTTTATCCTGTAGTCACAGGTAGATGATTACGATTGTCTATAGAAATGTTATGAAATTATATACAAGTACCGACAATGATTTTCAGTAAAAACGTTCCCTATGTGCGCAGTAGTCGCTCACGGTGTCCAGAAACCTAAGAAATCATCAATCAAATACCGACAAACCTGATTTCAAAGAACCATAAAATTATGTGTACGTATTTTCCAAAACGTTTGAATATTATGTAGCTACGTGTGTCTTCATTTAGGCAGGTAAATACCTACCTACATATAAATATAATTCTAGGCCTACCACTACCTGCCCAATCTTTAAAAAAAAACATAAATAAGGTAAATGTTACATCTTACAAAAATACAACTATCAGGCACGTTAAAGCAGATATATAACTACCACTCCAAGCAGATACAACTATCAATCTAAGCATTCTAAGCAGATACATCTATCAGTCTAAGCAGATACAACGATTAGTCTAAGCAGATACAACTATCAGTCACAACGTTACTTACATTAGTGATTGTTACATTAATAACATTCTTGGCGCAATTAAAGTGATAATGGCCAACATAAACGTTATAATTCCCTGTCCGGTCGCTAAGCAGGATATCCAGAGGGCCATATTTTTAACAGAACAATTGCAGCAATTGGCGTGTCATTAAATTACGACTTGAAATCTTCCACAGACAAACGCAATTATGAAAAAGTAGAATTAGATTCAATTAGTGACATATGTGGGATTATATGAAATAGACACTTCCTTGATTCGTCTTGCTCGTTTTGAAATTGTGTCGTTACGTTGCGATCGCCTCTTTCTGTTTAAAACTTACCAATTTAACTTTTTTGCCAAATGCAAAAAAGTATAGTAACGGAACTAACTTTTTTATCTGGTGTCAAAGGAAAATCCAAAAATATTTTATTAATGCGATAATGTTTTGTGTTTTGAATGCTAAACATAAATAATCCATCGGATTGTCTACTAAAGACTGTTCGTTATACATTACAAGTTGTTTCAGTGAGGAAATTATTTGCGATAGTGGTGTTCCATTATTTTCCGAATTTTTCTGCCAAGTTGTAACTAAGTAGTACGTGTTTCCGTTGATTTATTTGACATTTAACACCTATAGAACCTAGACTTTTTTTTATATATCAAAAGTTACGATCATGAGTTTTATAGGCGTTGATTTACAATTAAATTGATGGAATATTCCAGGATGAGTAGATTGATACTAAACCCAAATCTGTAAAAATGACCTAATCGATAAGGCTCAGCCACAGCAAATCCAGCTGCAGTCCGTTTCGGGAGACAATAATTATGTGCTCGTTCTAGTAGGTATAATGTATCAATTTCTATACGTCGCACTCACACATCCGGACGGCATCGTTTTCGACACTTTTAAACAAAAACATCTAATTTCTTTGCCATCATCCGCCTTATAACTTGACGCGGCGCTTATTCAGGTAATACGTGTCTTATTCTAGAATAGTTTTGAATTTCTTTATTTAGCCGAAGTTTTTGTTTAAATATTTTTATGCTGCTCATTAGATGCTCTATGAATATTGCTCAGTCGTAAATCAACACTAAATGAATGTGAAGTTAGGGTCATAAGTCAAGAGTCTTAAGTCATAGACTTAGGCACATGTCCTACCACCAGCTATATAATATGAGCTAGAAGAAAAAGAATGTGCATAGGTACTATTTCATATACGCACGATAATATTAAGACTTAATTCAAATTATCTTCATGAAATATGCCACTTGTATCAATTAGCAATTATATATATCTCCCAAGTCCCGACCTAAGTACTTTAATGATTTAATAATTACGTAATTGGTTATAATAAAAACCAGAGTTAAGACTTATTAATTCAACTGTCATTAACGCTTGAGAGAGACCGACGACACTTGATATAGTAAAAGCGGAGATAAGTCGTTGATGCTTGTATTATATAGGTATATATGGTTGAGTATTTGGTGACAATCTTCTGTGATGCGGTTGCCAATTCGGTAATTTTAGGGGAAAATTGACATAAATATATAATTGATGAAAACAAAATCGAATTGTATGTCTTCAGTCTCTAAAAAAGCTACTACATATATACATTATCTTTTTCTTTAAGATTCAGAGTAATTTCAGTTCAGAAAGCACACAATACGGTGTCCAAACACTGCTCTCATTGACTCTATAGATGACGATGAAACATCTCTTCTTTAAAATTCATCATAGGAATATTAGCCATCGACTGTAACAATTTTTGACGTCTGTCTTCCGCTTCACTAATTATCTGTTTAATGAAAACTAACTCAAGTTCAGGGACAGCGGCCTTCTTAAAATATATTTAATGCGCCATAAAAAGGTGCGGGCATCAGTTATCTTGTTTGATACACCCACATAGATAATTATACACAGTAAACAATATTGCCTTCAAAGTAAGGATTCTATTTCAATAAAAAAAAGTTGTCTAATGTTTAAATTGGGTCGAATTGAGAACCTTCCTCCTTTTTTGAACTCGGTTAATAATTGATATGGACATGCAAAAGATATGCGATGTCAAAATCCTCCGAGCAGGAGGAAAGAAAAAGCTACAAAACGACAGAGCATTCTTTTTGTTAGTACCTAGTATAGTAGTTTTATTACTCTACCTAAACTACAGCCTAATATCTACAAAACTCAATGCCTGTATAAGAAAGCTGCACAACGTACATCTTCACCTGCAAAATCGGTCCAAAGAATATCAAAGCGTAGAATTACGAGTCGTAGACAGATAACAGTCTTTTTAAAATAGCGTTCGAGGCATCGGCGCTCTTTTACTACCAAAAATATTTGACCTATGAGCAACGCCCACGGGCTATGGAAAGGGCCCTTTGGCCCTTCGAGATACCCCACGCTCGGCCATTGCAAAACATATACTGTTCGGTTAGAAACTGTTCTCGTAGAGTGGTGACGTTAGATTGATTGAGCGGAGAAGCCGAAGGTGGAAGCTAAAGGTGATGCGCGTATGTCTTTAGCGGTGCTAACAAAAATGCTTAAGAGGTACCTAAGTAAAAAGGTGTTGTGTACATAGCAATCTGAATCAAAGAGGACTGATACAATATTTTTGACCTAGCGAACAAATAAGGTTTTTTAAAATAATAGTCCTACGTTTGACCACCATCTCGATGATGCGGTCTACGATGGAGCACGCTTGCCTAGAAGAAACCGATTCACTAGCGTTTTTTTTAAAGTATAAGTAATGAAAATACAACTTTAACGTTCAAATTAGAGATTGCAACCCGGTATGTTTCTCAACCCGGCCGGGTCCGGTTGCATTCGTCGCCAACCCGGCCGGGTCCGCCGGGCCCGGCCGGGTTGTATGTTAGCGATGAAATATTAAAGTATTTTATGAAAATTTTCTAAACTTATATGAATGGAAAAAGAAAATGACTCAAGGTTAATATTTATTTCAAAGTGGCTTATGAACAATTATCACAATAATCAGTCTCGTAATCACACTTAATATTCTAACTTGCATAAGGCAAAACAATTATTTTTCAGTCTAAAAGAATGATCTTAGAAAAAATTGTATTGATAGTTTTATCACCTAACCTGGTTCGCAACTTACTGCAGAAAAAGCCCTCGCAGCATCAACACTAGTTGGTTTTATGGACATCGTGTAGTCTTGAATAAATAGTGACCTTTCTTGCCTTCAGCTTCATACTGACTCAGCTCTTTTTTTAAAGTCTTTTCTAAGTCATTGTTGTGTCAAGGATTTATCTTTTTACTTAATTCTTCTTTTTCTTCTAAAATTTGCGCCGCGGTTTATTTACCGGGTCCGGTGTTCGTGCCCGGTAAGAATGGCCGGGCCCGGTGGGTGCCTAAAGGGGCACCGGGCCCGGTTTGCAATCTCTAGTTCAAATACATGCTATAAGCAAAATCTGTTACGGGATTGTGAAGAGATACGGGATGCACGGTCACAGTTTGAGGAGAAGAATTAGTTTGAAATGAATACAAAAACAATCACTCAACTATTGGTAGCGCTAAAACTAGCGCTTTTTTTTTGTTTGTTGTGCTGCTCCACGAACTCCGGGGTTTGTGCCCCTTGTTATACAATTAATTTTGTCAATTATGCTAACATAACTTTATAAATTGAGGTTTTATGTAAGCTTTAAATTTAGTATTTTGAAAATACCTACTTACTTTCTTCTATGATTGATAGTGTAAGTCATTTGAAATTTGGATATCATTCTATCATCGCAGCCAGTATTTGCACATTGCATGACATAATATAAAGACAAATAAAAAACATATTTAAATGTAGGTACTTAAGTACCAGATTATGACGACGCGCTAACTCGGGTGTATTTGGTATTTGGTAGTTCGAATATCTTGAGAGCTTCGTGCAAGCAAAACTCTCGACCAAAACTCAATAGGAAAGTCTCCTGAACAAAGGCCTCCCCAGGCTGGCTGGACCCAGGTATGTCCTAAAATTTCGGCCAGAACCACCGAAGGATGAGCGGCAGCGTCCTATTTTAGTACACGGTGAACGTATACTGCGATCCCCAAGCCGCCTGCCATGCCTGGAGATTATGACTTTCCCTCTTAGAGAGGGCTCTATGAGGGAAAGTCTCCACAATGTTCACCAATTTAAAAATTCTCATCTTAGACCACGAGACAGAAATCAGAATTAAGTAAAACAATTAATCGAACATTTTTAGTTGGCTATGTCAGCCTTCCCATGTTAGAACAGGAAAGTCTGAAATTTTTTCGATTAATTTTATTGTTTTACTTAATTCTGATTTCTGCCTCGTGGTCAACTACTGACATGTACTTTATCACCGTACTGCCAACACATATTTTGGCCAAAACGACCAACCTTACGACCCAAATATAAGTCCTTACTTTACCAATTCATCATCTAGGCATTTGGCACTCACAACCGGCAAGAACCAAGTGCGATAAGTGACACCTTAGTTGCCCGCTAAAGCTATTACTACATGCAGGTGTTAAAGTACTTTGGACATTTGCGTCATCTTTACTTTGCTTCATACATCTATTCAAGCTAAGTAGTGTGCTTACATTGTTGTTTAAGTTAACCCACATGGATATTATTGTCGTATTCAATGAAGCTCACATAAAGCTGTTTTTTACAACTTTTTTACCTGACGAAGCAAAGCTAAAAGGAAAACGTGAATGTATATGTATGATAGCCCCATTGTGAACCTGCCTTCTACGCTTGGGCGCGTGGGTTCGATTCCCACCTAGGACAAACATTCATGTGATGAACATTTGTGTTTGTTCTATATCTGGGTGTTATTATCTATTCAAGTATGTATTTAAAAATATATAATTATGTATGTACAGTCTCTGGCAGTCATATCACAAGCTTTGCTTAGATCAGATGACATTTTGAGACATGTAAAGTAGGGATAAAAATATTGTTTTATTAAAACGTATCATTACATTTCAAATGATTAGGTATCACTGGTTCATCAAAGATTCACTCGCGATTTGAAGACACCCATATATAATTATTACCCATAGAAATATTTTTCTTGAACCAAGTGTAAAACCTGATCATATACTTGCGCAATCTTCGCGTGTCCACGCATCGCACTCCTAAACACATTAGGTATAGTGGGTACAGTTAGTTTAAAAGGTTCGTTATCCGCAGCTATACTAATCACGATAACTACGCCAGTACTTATAACCATAGCTAATTACTGAACCAGCTGAGCTTTCCCGCCGAGAAAGTCACCTGCAGCTAAATGCAAACAACATAGCACTTACCTGACCACTCGAGGTTTAACAAGTTTAAAGGTCATCGAGAGTTTTTGTCCACTCTCAGCTATGACTTTTGGGTTTTTTATTATTATGTTGCGTTGCACGTCTTGTGAATTTGAGTTAATTGTCGTAATGAAAGTATGGTACGTGTGTACAGACAGGAAAAGGGCTACGCAATGCCGGTGGTGTAAGCACTACGGTATAAAGGCGTAGGTACATTTCAGACCGATGACACTGTGGCAAGGTACACCGGAAAGACGTAAGTAAGTAAGGCAGTAAAAAGTGTCTGGAAACAAAAAGCCGAAGGTCGGGTTGAGTGGCGTGCCTTGGGAGAGGACTATGTAGGATTGTGATGATGATTATGATAAATCATACTATCGTACTAATATTATAAATGCGAAAGTGTTTGTTTGTTTCTTCCTCTTTCACGCAACGAGGAACGGAGTTTGAGGTGCCGGAGAGTAACATAGGATACTGATTATCGTGGAAAAATTTACGGTTCCTATGTAAATGTCCACTTTGACCGAACGAAGAGAGGTCTCAGATTCTAACGGGACAAGTCGGCGTTTCTATGTAGGTATATTTGTTCAAAGATAATTTGCGTGTCATTGATCTGATATTTATTATAAGTTATATAGCCAATTTTAGTTAACTTTTATTTTTATTTTTTTATAATTAATAGGCTTGCGTTTGACCACTGCGGTCTACGTTGGAGCACGCTTGCCTAGAAGAAACCAATTAACATGTGATTTGAAGACACCCAGAATGTAACTATCGGGGAACACCCATTCAGTCAGCGCATTCCACAGACTAGCAGTTCGCACAATAAATGTGGAATCAAAGCTTAACTTGAATATACCTAATTTTTAAGTTCAAATGTGGGCAAAATTTGAATTGTATATATACCTATGGGGCGAGAGGTCTTCGTTCAGGGCGAATAACTAGTTATACACAAAACACAAATTACAAATTAAATACTCGACAAATGATCTAGGCAAGCCACATTGTAATGGACACTGGCAGAACTAGACCACAATGGGGTCTGGTCGTCGAGAGACACTATCGAGACTGGCCTAAGTGGAACACGCTACCTACAGCTGGGCTAGACTAAGCGGCGCGCACGCAGTTTCTACTTAACCTACGAGTACAAGGTGTGTCGTACAATCTAAACATTCTAAACTGATAACGTATGCTGGCACTTTAGAACTTTTCCATAGTAATAAATCTCAGATTGGCTTGCGAATTACTGGGTAACTGTATACGTTATCTTTTCAGGGAAACACTAATATTTACTGCAACAAAGTTCTTTATATTATTAATATTTATCTAGTATTTACCTTTAGTAACTTGCAATTGCGAAACGAAGATATGTATTAGGAACGTAAGAAATTAGTAATTGCAGCGTATTAGAAGCTAATTGCAAATTCTTAAACCGGTCCTGTAAACGCTTTAAGCTTGTGCATACAGGATATTAAACATTATTGCATTGCTCAGAGTTTATTTTACTTCGTACATATCAAATCTACAACTCTTCATAGGGTATATTTAATTTTAATTGGCCTCCATGGTACCTAGGACATGGTTTTATGTTTTTTTTTTTAAACCCTTTTATTATCTTTTATTCTTAACTATGTTTTATATTTACTCGTATCAAATTGAAACTTTGCAAGTTTATGTAATTCGAATGACAATGCAATAATCCGGTAGTCCGGTACCATCGAATTGGTCTGATGAGGATCAAGTTGTAGAAATAGATTTTTTTTGTACTAGCCGAGCCGTATAACGGGAAAGACGACAAACATCGTGTGCATAATGACAATGTTTAGCGTCATTCCGCTAGATAGCTCTGTTTTTTTGCATTTAACGAGTTACATAACCAATTTTAAAACTAAAATGATTATTGTTGCGTTCCTGATTACCAACCACCCGGCCAAGTGCCAACCACCCAGTTTTGTCTGCACGTGCACTATCAGTGACACTTGTCAATTCGACGCATAATTAACATATTATGCATAATAATATTCTAATACATAGACATAATAACATTTTGGATAAAATAGTAGCTTTGACGATGTACATTAAACATTACCTATATACCTACGCAAAGGCAATGATAATATAACCACTTGACTGCTCATCCCTTACCCCGGTGTAACGTTCCAAGATCGTTACCTAAGTCTAAATACATGGCAAATGGCACATACGCTAGAAGCCAAACTTAATGAATAAAAAAGGTCACTACTATGACATAAACATTGTTGACAGAATGAAGGTGATTGACGTAATGTCAGTCAGTTCATTTCGTTAAGCAAAAAATCATTGTTCTAACCCACAAAATATTAACTGCATTAAAGAAAATCAGCGGGTATGTAAATATCATATTCTTTCTAGAAGGAATATGCTATAAGCCAAAGGTTCTAAAATGTCAACCTAAACTAATTCGAGCGGGGCCAATCATCCTAGGCGCGAATTGAATAAATGACATTTGACTCTCCAATCACAAGCGTCGAGACGCGTCGAGTCCAATCACAAGCTGCCCCCCGCGACTGACGTGGCAACATTTTGCAAAAGGGAATTTTGACTACATGCACGATCAAGTGGTTATTTATCTTTGCTCAAAGTTTAGTAGATACCGTTCAACGAATATAGCCTTATAATTTTAGGGAATGTGACTTTTAAGAGGCAGCCATAAACGCAAGCGAGATGCCAAATTTTTTAAGATATTAAGTCATTGAGAGATTTAATAAACCAGTCAAGTGCGAGTCGGGCTCGCGCACTGAAAGTTCCGTGTCACCACATTACTTGTTAGCTGCTAAAGTACAAAAAGACAACGTCATCCATCCAAGTACCAACCGCAACGTTGCTGAACTTCGGTGATCGTACGAGAACTGATGGTGAACAGAAATTGGTCACCGACTGGCACTTGGCCATTTATTATCATTTGTTGTTATACTTTAGAGTGTGTACTAATGCCAAGTTTGACGCTTGTACGTAATAAACCGTTATTACATCAGAGCAAATACAAAAATTTGTTTTAAAAATATACTTTTGTTGTATGGGGACCCAACCACCCTTCGTTTTTACTTTTTGTTTTTTTAGCTATTTTTTAGTTAATCCGCCATAACATTACATATTCTGCGAAAATTACAACTGGCTATATAATATGTTTTCTGCTTTCCAGCCATAATATGTTTCAAAAGATACAGCCGTTAATAGGTAGGACAGACGGACAGACAGACAGACATCGTAGGCTTAGTAATAGGGTACCGTTTTTACCCTTTGGGTACGGAACCCTAAAAAGCATTGTCAATAGATTTTTTTAATATAATATATATAACTAGCGACCCGCCCGCCCGGCTTCGCACGGGTGTTTTTACGTGCGAAGCCGGGGCGGGTCGCTAGTTATATATATAAACCTTCCTTGAAAATGTATCTAACTGATGGTGAAAACCGCATCAAAATCCGTTGCCTGGTTTAGGAGGAGTTAGCGGCCATACAGACATACAGACAGACAGACGCGGAAAGCGACTTCAATTTATACTATGTAGAGATATACAGAAACAGAAAATACAGAAATGTTTATTTTGCGATTATGAATATGGTGCATAATTATATAGCTATTATAATTATATCGTTGTGAAAACTCTACCTAAAGTAAAGCCCGTAGATAACTCTTTATCGTTCACACCAGAAATGACATACATAGGACAAAACCAACTTTAAAAACTAGTGAAACAATTGACACACATAATAATATATGTGTGTATGAACATTATATTATGTAGGTATTTATTATGTATTTTACATCGTTAAATGTGGCTATAAAAAGCCATAATACTTACACCTATTTACGTAGCAATGGTAATTGAATAAGAACCACTCAATATCAACGCAAACATAGTGATTGAGCTAGCGGATAATATAATTACGAAATAATTGTATTGAATTTTTATTATTGCCTAGTACTATAAACATTTATATGAAAGCTATCGTCGATTAATACTGGGCTCCCTGAATTTTATGATGATCTGTCTAGTTATGTCAAAGATTTTTATATACTACGCAAAGATTGAGTGTTCAATGAAAGCACAGCGTTCATTTGCGAAGCCAATCTTTGTTCAATTGACATTATCGATACGTTTCTGCGCATGCGCGCTGGAATACCAGTAATACCAGAGTATAGATATTACCGCATAAAATGGATGAAAAAAAAAACGGAGTAAATGAACTTACAAATTACAGATCTAAAATATTAATACTGGAATTGGGCGTCACTTTGCTAAAATTCATGATAATAACTTGTTTTTCTTAAGAAGTATTTAGTCAAGAAAAGTAGATGGCTAAAAATAAGAGAATTTTAATGAACACAACGAAAAAGTTGTGTCATACCTACTAAAAAGTGGAAATATTAAGGTGTTTGTTGTATCTGTATGTAGTTCCGTATAAATATTTTTAACATAAGGTTTGATGAAACCTCTTTTGTTATCTGATCTGTGGCTAAGGTTTGGCTGCCATTTTCAGTTGGTATTTAATGGACATACTACTTATCACAATAAAATTATAATATGTTTGATTAAAAAGACGAATAATAGTTGATAGTGATGAAACATAAGTGTTAAAAACATGGGTATATAAATTTCAAGCCCTTGGCAACACCAAACAGTTTTGAAATGGCGTTGTTATATTTTCGTTTTCTTATAATTTTGCGAAGAAATACAGCAAGTAAATTGAATACTGACTTTTGTGATGTGATGTTCGTAGACTCATCTTTTTTGTGGGTGTAATTCTTACATGAATTCAAGACACAACTTGTGTTTTTTTTTAAATTAAATTTCACGCGTTTTGACATCGGAGGCTACTTGACGTGTGGCGGGGCGATCGAAATAAGATGCTGGTACTGGCACCTTCTGATTGGTATCATTTTATGATACGCTACTGTGAATCTTGTACATATTTTATCTAAGGGTTATGTGTTACATATTTGGTTGAAAGTAATAATTGAAATATGTCATTTTCTAAATCAGTTTCTAATCGTCAATAAGATAGAAACACAATAAATAGCAAGACACTGATTGACACTGTTTTTTAATGATGCCGATTTAATTCTTAAAAACAATTTCAGTCACATTTCTAAATTATATACTCACCGGAAGAAATTGCATGGACTTTGACAAGATCATATCAGCTGACACCGTGATATCCAGTTTTACCAGCTACTTACCATACAAGGACAACGAATATTGGAAGTTGATTTTACCCTATTTCGAAGTCATTGTATCAATTTTAAACTTTGCAAGTACATATAAGTAAAACGGATGACAAACAATATTTTGGTACCATCAAACAGGGGCCTTACGGACAAAAAACAAAGTTTCATTTATTTTGAGCTGTCTAATTTAGTTTAGTTTAGATAAAGGTATAACAGAATCGACACAATTGTCTCTTTCAAATGATCTAATTGAATTTGAATGTCTCGTACCAACTCGTACTCGTCTCGTAATAGACCTAAACAACCTCTCCACCACTATCGATAGTGAGTTGTACCAACATAACGGGCAGTGAAGCAGACTGACGATAATTGTAAGCTGATGGGTTTATGCTGTACAAAAACAATAAACAAACAATCGTGGACGCAACGAGAATGGATATAAATTTTTCGGAATTTCTGCTTTCCAGCGACTCGTTTAACTTGTTGTGACGGGTTCACACGTTCACGGGGACGGGGGGTGTGTAACTTCATTTGTCAAGTTCACACTGTTACAGCACGCGACAATTAAGCGTATTGATTATAACATTAGATTCTGATTTTACGGGTATAGACATGACTAAACAAAATATGAGCCCATTTTTAAATGTCATTACGAAAAAGCTAACTATATTCAATAATAACTGTGCCTAAAATCAAAACATAAACTGAAACTAAACTCTATCTACTAAACTAATTGAAGATCGTTTATATTAGAGATGAAACGGATATCCGGCAACCGGTATTTACTATCCGGCTGAATAGCAGATAATAAGCGAATATACGGCCAGATAACGCAGAAAACTAAATATCAAATTTTGTTACTTTATTTAGTTAATCCACATACCTAACAAATATAATCACCATATTTTCATATAACAGCAAAAAATACTTTTATAAAGCTTTTATAATACCTTCAAACTACAATAGGTAATCGTGTTAGCAATTAATTCAACAATTAAAAAAAGAAACACCTTGCTAATGTTGCTAACTTCGCTTATGAACAAAAAAGGCCCGAATTCACCAAAACCCGATAGTTCGTGTTCCACTTATATATACGTGAGCTTACTCGTTACGATGCGCTAATCGGCATCACTAAAAAACTAAACTATTCACTATCAAAATTCTATCCAAATATTTTTTTTTTGAATAAAATTGCCTTTCAGTACATGCAATTTCCAGGTTGTTAGGAGCTTTCATTAGAGCATAAAACGAAAAAAATAAACTGAATCGACTTTGTTTCAGATTTTTTTTGATCGAGGAAAGTTTATTCTATCGTGTTTTGAACCAAATCACAGACTCTAACACAGATGTCTCTGTGACATGTATTTTTTTCCAGCTCAAATATTGTAATTTAACTGATTTTTTTTTATTGAAAACCGTCAAATTTGGTATAAGAGGCTTCTTAGCGATTATTTTTCTTCAAAACGTTGAAAATGTGCGTCAGAGAAAGGGTTGGGCGGGGAGCACGGCCTTAAAGATCCATAGACTGACTGTTGCATCATCTGGTGCCAAACTCCCAGCAGAGTAACACACCGGACATTCCAGAATATAGGTACGAGTAGAGAACCAGATCTTGCGCACGTGCAAACGAGCATGACACTGCGCAGGTTGCCTAGACAGTGCGGCGCGCGCCCACGCATCTATCTGATCTACGCTTATAGCTTATTTGTGTAAGTACCTAACAGGCCCACAGGGTTACCATGACTTACTCATGCCGGAGACACGTTACGAATTTGCTAGGTCATTAAGTTTGATTTCAAAAAGTCTTGTTTTCTTTACCTTCCGTGATAAGGTTGTGGATGGAGCTCCCGATTATTCGGCACAGTTACATACATGCACCATGTTTACGGGAAGACTGAAAAATGCGGGGGTTGGCCAAGTTCAAAGTTTGGTGCAGACCAAACGATTTACCCTCTTTCTTGGTTTTAAAATCGTTGTTTTTTTTTGTATATTTATTTTCGTCCATTACAGGGCAGGCAGGGTCCATTGAAGCCACTTCGCTCCGCCTTACTTATTTTACTGCTATTAGAATGCCCCAGTAAAATAGTGGAAATTTTACTAGAGGCTTCTTTAAAGTTTTGGCAACAACACGAAAATACACGTACACGATAGAGCACATTCAAGCACCCTTTTTTTGCGAAATCCCATGTTTCGTATTCCCGCCGTTATGTTAGTTGGTTGGTTTTTTACTTTTTATTTGTCCCAAAAATACCAAAGAGTAGGTATGTAAATACTACGTAAGAAAAATACTACGTAGCTTTAAAACTAGCGAAATAAAATACATTGTAATTTACACTTTTTTTTAAATAAGTAGGTATGCGCTTAAAAAATCATATCATTGGACCTGGGTAAAATACTACTAAACCAAATTTAATTAATTTTTGCGAGACAACCTCGAGAGCTCTGCGTGCGTTTTTGGCAACATGCGTAATACTTTTGGGCCATCTGCGTTTTTGGGTACTTGCGTAATAAGGTGACAGCATATTGCGTACCTATTTGGTTAGCTGCGTGTTTAGTGTTATGCGTATCTGTCAAGATGCGTTTTTTTGGACTTTTGCGGAGGTACCTTGCGTCGAAACCCTTTCCTCTTCATAATAAAACATGAAGCACGCAAATCGATTCACAAATATCGGAGTAATCGGCGTACATACATTAAAAAAAACGGATCGAAATTAGAATCCTTCTGAAATCAGTTAAAATTTCTGCCAAACTACATTAAGCAGCAGTTTCTATGCGGACACGGCCTCTTGAAAACAAGTAGGTACCTACCTTTCTTTCCTGGGTCCCAAGACAACAGGATCGATGGCTGCCCTATCTCGTATCAATTATTTATTGGCTCCACTCTATCGACACCCTTTGGAAAACATTATTAACGGCAGCGATGAAAGATTAGAAAAATATGAACACGCGAGAAGCTTCGTAAAGTGATGATAGGACGCTGGAAGTCGAGTCATGATGAAAAGCGTTTGGGAAAATAAAGGTTTGTTTTGGGAAAAAGGTTTGTTTATGAAATAAACTGACGATGACGAGACAAAACCAACAAAACGTTTGGAAGTAAATATTGCTGACATTGGCTGGGCACAGTCAATGTCAGTAATCAGTAAGTATAATCATCATCATCAGCCAGAAGACGTCCACTACTGAACATAGGCCTCCCCCTTAGAACTCTACACCGAACGACAGCCTGCCACTGCATCCACTGGATGCCCGCGACTCTCACGATTTCGGCGGTCCATCTAGTGGGAACCCTACTTACGCTGCGTCTTCCGGTTCGTGGTCTTCACTCAAAAACGTTTCTTTTCCCCATTGGTTATCGCGCGGTTCTTCGAGCGATGTGGCCTGCCCCTTGCTACTTCAATGACATCAAAAAAACTGCCAGAAACAAGTTGGATTCGACTGGCGAGATACCGGGGAAGGTGGCATAAACAAAAGGAGGCCTATACCCAGGATACCCACGATACACAATTCTAATCCAGCAGTGGGTTACTCAGGGCTGCTGATTAGGCCAAACCTTAGAGCCACAGACATATTCCTGCCACAGCTAACTTGCACGCACATTTTAAACATTTCAGAAAATAAAAAATCACTGAATGGGAATTTAAAAAAAGCGATTGGGTAGTAATAACAGCCAATTTTTTAAAGCAATTCCGTATTAATATTTTTTATTTTGACGGAGGAGATATAAAAGCTAAAAGTAAAAAGTTTTATTTCAATCTCTTCCGCCAACAACAAAAGAAAAATTTTAAGATTCAAAATATCAGTCCAAATATATTCCCTATACCTATGCCTTGTATCTGCTGGTTCTTTTAAAGTACCACTCGATAGATTTTTGATCTACAATTTTTTTTAAATGCGCGGAAGTGATATTTCCTACCTGGAAGCGGGCTCTTAACCATCGGTATGTTTACAACAACTCTTCAGAAGAAGCCGAGTAAGGGAATATCGTATCCAAATATTAACAAGCATTTCATCAAGCTTATGTCCTCTTGCATTTGCCTTTCCTTAAGGCGGGCCCGTTTACGGGCACAGCTAACTAGGAATACTTGGCAACGCAACAGTGCTAATAGCTACAAGATTCAAATATGCAAGAAACACTAATTTATTTAGACAGGCATCTAAGTAGGTTTTGTTTTACATAGAACTGACCTTAGATCAGGCAAACAAGGGAGATATGGTAAGGTGGCGTGGAAGATGCGAACGCATCAGGCTCGATGCCTTTACTCGAACTCACCCTGCAGACGAGCTTGCCGCCCCTTTTTTGGCATATGGACTATTAGTTAGTTCATTGGTGTCGATGCAAGTTTCTTAGTGTGGGTAAAAAAATTGTAAGTGTGTACCTTTACAGCGGTATAGTGAAAAAAGTGAGTGAGACATTTGAACACGAACGATATTAAAATTGTACTAAGGCATATATCTCTTGACCCCTTTACCCCTCTCTAAGAGGGAGGCCTTGTTCAGCAGTGGACATTTAATGGCTGATGATGTGTGTGTGTGTGATATATCTCTTGTACCCAGGTCATTATCTTATCCTTGTTGGACCCCGGTGTGTTCTAAAACTACATTTTATTGACACATTTGTTTTCATTTTTTAACCGACTTCAAAAAGGAGGAGGTTAGCAATTCGACTGTATGTTTTTTTTATCTAGTATTTTATATAGTAGATTGTTCAGCTCAAGTTGTTTAATATAACAAGTTTATTTATTGACTAGATACTAGATTATATTAGAACGCTTTGTCAAACTATAATTGCATTATGTTTCTGCATATCTGATCAGGGATTAAAGCACAAACTTCAATCAGAATAGACCATAGTGATAAAGCGTGCCAATTAGTTCCGGGGAACAACGACTTATCGCACCTGTCATGACCATAACATAATAACTGTCCGTCGAATAATACAGATATCGTAGCGGAAAAACTTGCAGACAACTGCCGACTACTTAGAGCACTTAGAAGATAGAGAAACCGGAGCCATCAACCGACAATTTGCACTCCCACACGTCTCGACTTTCATCTCCAAACGGAAGAAGTAATAAAGTGATTGGCTCTGGCACGATCTACTCTACGAACTCTACGACTATCGGAGCATCTGTGGGCGATCCCTTCGCCTACGACCAGCCCGGAAGGGAAAGCAAGGGGCGAATTTATGATAGCTGCCCGTCCTCGGCATAAATTTACAAGCCAAATGGACTCTTAACAGTCAAGTGATAAATTGCTCTCACGTGCTCGGTGTCACAAAAGACGCTTACTTGTATGTAAACAAACACAGCGATCAGCACAAACTACATTCCCGAGAACAGATAATGTTAACACCCTGCTTATTACGTCTGGCTGCACTTCAATTTTATAGCTCTTGTTTAAATGTAGCTGGCGTTTTCTCGCATGGAATCCAGGAAGGTGCGAGTTGAATGCACTAAATCAACGACAGCACGAAGCGGTCGAACAAATTAATTTGCTTTCCGACATGACGTGAGCGTGACTCGTGACAAATCCCGACAAATCGCATTCGTCTCGGCCGGATAAGATAGATCGGTCAATCGGTCTCCCCAAATACCGGCAAGGACACTTCCATCTACATCTATTCGTGTGTGACGGGTATGCGATTTGATGCGATGAAATAGCCGACGTCCGGCGACCCACGTGCGCCCACACCACATTATAATATTTAGAACGAATCTTGGAAGACGTTGCACGCTGCAGTTTGTGAGATTCTCAATGACTGCGGCGTCCTGGTATTGATTTATGGACGGCTCTTGCGTGGTGGCGATAACAACTTGTTTTATCAATAAAATTGTATGTGCTATATTGTGCGAATATGACATGTTAGGGTCAGTGGCTCTCGGCCGCGACCGTATTTCTGGCCCATTCATATGCTATGCACACTGGAATTTTTGCTTACACTGTAGGTTATAGAGCGGAAAGACTTGAAATTCTCTACGTTCAAGTTGATTTACATAAATGCATTGCATTAGTTGAAAATCTATCAACGTCGAGCGGCCCATTAAGACTACTCCGTCCACTTTACATGGTATATCTATACATTCAAAAGGCAAGAGTAAAATGTTAACGCCTGAATCCATGATTTCTTGGAAATAGAAAGCGGTAAACCAATAAACAGATATAAATAATTCCAATGTGCCATTATCTTTATAATTTCGCATCAATTTATTGGCATTCCAACTTATTGAAATTCCAATGCTGAATTTATTTGCAAACTTTTATTAATTTGCTAACTTACAGTACAATTTATACGAACTACTAATATTCAAATACTTTGTTTTTAACAGGTGGACTGTATTCTTCTGTACCTACTATTAGGTTAGAACCTCAACTCAGAGAAACAAGGGAGATATCCCTTAGCACAATTTTATTATTGTTCCTGTTCAATTAACTCCATTTTTCATACACCTTTTTCACTATAGGTACCTGCCGCTAAGCCACACTGTAAGTATATACGGCTTACTTAAAAAAATTATGGACACCAAGAAACTTGTATCTTTGAAAGTAACTTTGATTACCTACCTATCTTAAGTACCTATATAAGTATATTATTGATATTTTATTGAATTGCTCTCTGGTGAAAAAGGCATTCAATACCTATTGCATCACCGGAGAGTCGCGAGATGAGAGCTCAAATGCTCTTCAGTCTAGTCTAGCGTCTTCATAAATAATACTGGTAGCACAAAAAATATTTTATCGAAAATTACTTTTACTAAATTAATTAATTATAAAATACTTATAACCAAGTGGCAGTGGCACCCAAAGTTTTTAACAACAAATGTGTAAATTGAGTTTTTATTTTACTTCCTATAAAAGAGCTGATAATTTTCAAACGTCTGAACAGATTTTTTTGAATTATAGCTAAGAACACTATCTACCAAGCCACCTTTCAAACCAAAACAACTCAATCAAAATCGGTTCAGCCGTTTGGGAGCTACGATGCCACAAACAGACACACACGTTAAACTTATAATACAATTTGTTTACGAAACAAGAAACCTGCGCGGCACTGCATTGCCTTAAGGGTCCTGTATACCCTCTGCAGCTCTCTCGCTCGTACATTTTCACATTATTGAAGATATAAAATCAATGAGTGTGAATTTCCAAAAAGTAATAAAATCATGTCATGGTGTCTATCGTAACATTACAAACAAAGAAATGTTTGCTTCGATATCTTGTAATTTGACGGAATAAAATGACACGAGAAATAAAAATCACTTGTGACCATTTTACTGTGTCAAATTAAAATATATCAAATTGACAATTTCTTTGTTTGTAATGTTACGATAGACACCATGACATGATTTTGTTACTTTTTGGAAATTCACACTCATTGATTTTATATCTTCAATAATGTGAAAATGTGCGAGAGAGAAAGCTGCAGAGGGTATACAGGCCCCTTAATCGATTGTAAGAAAAAACTGGTGTTCTGTATTTTTTCCTGACAGCCCAGACAGAAGAAGGGTAGGTTATGTTTTCCGGGCGTATGTATGTATGTTTGTATTGTATGTTTGTTTTTTTTATGTTTCTACTATAGCTCCTGTAGCTTAAACGGCTTGATCGATTTTGATGTGTCAGGTGTCGTTACATTCGTTTTCATGACCAGAGTATCACATATCACAGAGGCTAAGTTTTGTAGTCTAATTCCTTGTTTTAGTTTTCATATTATTATGTAAGTACTTCTATTTATTTTCTCTGCGAGATCGAATCAGAAATGAGGAGATGCGTAGACGAACGAAAGTTAGTGACATAGCCCGCCGAATTGGAAAGTTGAAGTGGCAGTGGCCAGGGCACATAGAACGCAGAACAGATGTCCGGTGAGGCCGAAAGGTTCTCGAATGGAGACCACGGACGGTAAGTGCAGCCTAAGACGTTTCTACACCCACAAGATGGACAGACGACCTAAAAGAGACCGCAGGAAAACGTTCGATACAAGCCACTTCGAACCGGCCCCTTTGGAGATCGATGGGAGAGGCCTATGTCCAGCAGTGGACGTCCTATGGCTGAAATGATGATGATGACTTCTATTTAGTTTGAAATCTATTTTCCCAACAGTACCTACAGTAATATAAGAGCTTGCTAAGCTAGACATTCTCAGGTGCCAACATATCTTATTACTACTTGCTAGGGACTGCAGGCAAGTCCAGCGCGTTATAACAACTCCATCGTGTGTTGTGTAATACCTAAATAAACAAGATCAGGAATTTGTCAACTCATACAATTCCTTTGCTTACGTAAGTTAAAGAGTGCATTTCTGAGTTACTGAGAGGCTAATGAATCCTTCTACGGGGTGTAGCAGAAAGGTACTTAAGGGCTTTTGATTTGCTGATCAAACCAAACAACTTGTAGAACATTACAGTTTCTTAAATTCGAGGAAAAAAAATGTGACATACAAAATTATCACTTGATCCAGTTTGAATAGTTGTTGTTATTCCTTTCTCTTTTTTAGGTACCCAAAGGGTAAAAACGGGACCCTATTACTAAGCCTACATTGTCTGTTTGTATGTCTGTCTGTCTGTCCGTCCTTCCTTTAAACGAATGTATCTTTCGAACCGTAATAGATGAGCCAGTTGAAATTCACACAATATGTAATGTTTAAAAATAAAAAAGTCTAAAAAAGAAAATGAAAGGGGTCCCCACACTACAAACGTGTTATTAACGTATTTTTGTATTTACTAGTAGGTACCTAGTTATTCTAAGCTATTCTAAAGTAAACTCACCAGTGCGATATCCAGCATTAGAAAGGTAGGTGGCGAAGGTGTTGGTCTCGTGCTTGGCTTGCCACATCGGCGACGAGCAGTTGTCGTTGTTGGTGTACACGTTGTGGTTGTGGACGTACACACCAGTCAATAGCGAGCTCCTGGAAAGATAGGAAAGAGATAAGAGCAACGGCGATCCACATGTGTCTAATGCCACAACACCTGGACAAATAAGGGTGGAACAGTTATACCAGCAATCTAAGGCTGTACTCAGTTATTTATAAGGAGTTTGGCTGGTTTGGATATAATGGCAGGAGCAAATGCACAGCACAATACAACCCAAGCGGGACATCAGTGCAGGTCTTGTCACTCCGCAGAGAATAAAGATTTCTGACTCTCTCCATGGTGTAGTGACAATATCCGTAAGGCAGAGACTAAAATTGATGATAACCTGGCTGTGTGTATGCTTTGGAAGAATCTTATGCAGCCAGCTGTGGATTGATGCGGGCTGATGATGTTTATTTTAATGAAAAATACTGAGAGTATTTTATAAAATTGTGATACTGAAATTTAGAGGGCTCATAAGAAAAAAATATTTTCATACCTTGATGGGCAGCACATAGGTGTCGTAGTGTAGGCGTGTCTAAACTCGGCTCCGGCACTCCTTACCGCCTTCATAGTCCTCGGCATGAAGTTCAAACTTCCTAATTCAACATCCTGGTCATCCGTCAATATCAAAATAATGTTCGGCTTCCGTTCTCTGGGCTGAGGAAACGGAATATACCCGCCGCCCTGCCATTTGTTAGCCATCTTTATCTTAGACCGTGTCGTGTTCTCTCTCACAGGCGCTGTATACGGTTTTTCCTGAGTCTTGGTCTGATTGATCAGCTTTTTTATCTGATATTTCTCAAAGCTTTTATTCCAGTGCTTTTCAGTCTTTCGTGCTTTATCTTCTTTCTTCACACTGTACGGCTCTATGGTCCTATTCGCGCCGTCTTCTAATGAATGACTCTCCAATCCTTTTCTCCTATCCCTTCTTATCTCATGATCCCAACTCCTCCTTCTATCTCCACGGTAACGGGAACTGTTTTTGTGTCTCAAATATCTTCTTTCGGTTAAATCTGTAAGAGTTCCATTGAACGTGGTTCTATTGCGATTGTTCTCTCGATTCCTTATTTCTCTAGATCTCGAGGTCTCCTCGTCTTCAAAGGACTCTCTCTTTGCTGATATCAGTATAAAGTTCCACGTTAAAAGCAGCGATATTAACTTTAAATTCATATTGGTGAGATAAATACTACGGTTGTATCACTATAGAGCTTCTATGAAGTTTTTTAATATGTAATCCTAATTAGTTACGTCGTTGAAGAGTTGAGTGGTTTAGTCGGCTTCTTTGTGCAATTGAATTCCATCTTGTCACACCACCTGCAACCAACGGAAACGTTCAGGTTAAAACTCATAACTTCGGTTTCGAGTGGAGCTGTCAATATAGCTAACTTATTACTTTCGCAGGGACGCCTATTCCGTGTTTACTTTTCATATTGAAATATGTTTCGTTCGGAGGCATTTAATGGCGTTCGACCAGGGCATCAATCGCGGATAGCTTTTAACTGAATTGGTCCGATATTGGTTGGGGTTCAGCCTTAAATAAACTGCGCAATCTGCCGCAAGGGGTGGATTTATACTTGCAATTGGAATCGACAGTGGGGTTCGGTTGCATATTAAATTAATTGCATTACACTGGAATTAAAATATATAGCTACTTATATTATGTACTAAATCTAAAGGACGTAATTGTACACATCATTATGAACAACTTTTGCTATGGGACCAAACAGTAAATAGCGGAAAAAAAACAGCTGTTCATGTTCATGATATTTACCGTGATAAGGTAGACAGAGCTCCCGGTATGCTCCCTCGAACTGCGCCGATATATCGGGAGCTCCATCCACAACCTTATCGCGGTAAATATCACGTTAATAATCATACAAATGTAATGAACAACCGTAATAGTTCAATACATTTTATACAGTGTAAATTTATTTTTGATGGGTAAAAATGTATTGTATTATTATTTATTTTTATTATTTAATATAGACTGCTTATGCATCCGTAGAAATTTAAAAGCCTCATCGTCGCTTACACAAGGGGCCTTACAGACAACAGCTATTGCGGCACCTAATCCGCTCAGTTGGAAAATCACGCGATCGTGAACCTTATCGCGCCCAGATACGGTTTGCGGTCGCGTGATTTTCTAACTGAGCGGATTAGGTGCCGCAATTAGCTGTTGTCCGTAAGGCCCCAGGTGCATTTGTGGTCAAACTACGACAGACTTACATAAAAATTAGGTATCCACTCTATATAATTTTTTCTCAAACATGGCATTCAATAATGTAGTAGGTACTTGCGTACAATGTTTCTATGTGCAAAGGTGCAAAGGTTTGATTGCGTTTTCCACTAAAAAAAGAGACGAATATGAAGAGGTATGTTAGAACTAACAGATTAAAAATAATTGACATATCCAGATAGCAATGGCCGGGGTTCTATGATTAGCTTATATAGTACATGCTATAGTTATCACAATATTATTTTAAAAATAGGCAAAGTTCATCTTATATGAAAAGAAAAAATTACTCCAAAACATTTATGTAAATATATTTTTACGTGAATATCGACGCAATATTTGAGGAACGACACTGTGAGAGTCGCGGGCATCCAGTGGATGCAAAAGGCACGCTGTCGTTCAGTGTGGAGGTTAAAGGGGGAGGCCTATGTTCAGCAGTGGACGTCTTCTGGCTGGTGATGATGATGATGATGATTTGAGGAAAGTACTTTGCAAGCTTTGGCAGCTACTAAGCATTTTTAGACTTACGTATGCTTGCCTCGGCTATGCCACATTCTCACGTTCGTCCATAAATGCCTCTGTTCCTTTCCGCAGCAATAATGTACTATCTATACCGATAAAAAATACCTAAATATATTCATGTAAGTATTGTAAGTAACATATCACTAACGATACGTAGCTTCAAAATAAGACGCACAAGCTTGTCTCTAGTATACATAGATAAATTTATTGAAATATCCATATAACAGAATGAGGTTATCTGAAATTTAAACTTGAAGGCTGTAAATTTATACTTTTGTGTAGGTACCTATCTGCTAAAGCATCATGTCCACAAGCCACAAGCGATGCGATGCCAGTGTCTTCGAAAAAATAAAATATTATCAAAGCCAGTGTCTGTCTGAGAGTCTGAGCAGTCTAATGACCTAAAAGAAAAATAGCTGACGCAAGTGTAAATTTGTCAATTTGCACATTTTTCCATTTTGATGAGCAATAAAGTTTTCTAATTTTAGCTGCTTTGAATTTAGTTTCTATTTTTAACAACGAATTAACCAATCGAGTTAGGATCGCTGTCATAAATGCCAAATACAGCTAAAATAAATATATTTGAATTAAATTTGTATACATTAAAAACTACCGAGCTCGTAACATGTCACATGTCGCAGCACACGTTTTAGTAGAATTGAAATAAAGTCGAAATACATTAGAGCATTTGACGCTTAGACATTGCGCTGATTTATTTTATGCATCCTGCAGTTTAATCTGTGATTTTCAAATTTTTTCGTTAAAAATTTGTTTTGCGATTGCACAAAATCCCGAAACAATAATCCGTGTCTTCACCGTGTTTAGTCAGTTTGCATGAAGAGTTGTGTAGTGCGTGAAGGCTTTTATCAAACGAATCCAGTAAGTATTCAATTCCAGGATACATTATTCAGTGACAAAAGGAACCGAGTTCCTTACGCATTTAAGTACTTTATGTTATTTAATTTTGTTTCGCGATTGCACAAAATCCCGAAGCAATAATCTGTATCTTCATTTAATCGGTCTGCATGAAGAGTTATGTAGTGCGCGAAGGCCTTTATAAAACGAATCTAGTATTAAATTCCAGGATACATAATTCAGTGGCTCACGTGGAGAAGCCACGTGAGAGGAATCCTGTCGTAAGCCTCCCGATTTCATATATTTCAGCTGACTTCATAACGTAGAGACGTAGATAGACTGACTTAATTTGTACCTAAAGGTAAGCCGACCGAATGTCGAGCTGATTTTCAAGAACAATATAGGAAAATATTTTGGTAAACTCTTAGGTACCTATGCAGAAATTGTGAGTTGAAACAATTACAGCAGAGTCCAAACTTGCTTATTCATACAAGGGTTACATTTCTGTCCCCCTAAGAAAACAGAATGGAGACAGACCGGAAATAATTAGTTCGACCTGTCCCCTTGCCGGTAACAGGTAAAAAGAGCTTGTCCTTCAATGTGTGTCCCCCAAGGGAACAGAGCAGGGAGACAGACTGGAATAATCCCACATAAAGGTGGTACGAAGCCGAAGGGAAGTAATTTTAATCATCATTATTAATTACTTTTACTATCGGATTAATTTAAATCGCAAAAAAACAGCTGTTCAATTTATACGCAATGATTTTTATTTAATGCTGTGTTTTGTGATTCCATTTCGTCCGAGTTAGTTGGTAGTAAAAGTTGTTCATAATTATTATGTATATATAGACCAGGGCTGAAGCCTTTGAAAAAAGTAAAAAAGTGAAAAAAAATAGTAGGATGAAACCCATTTTTCATCCTACTATATTTTGTTTTGTTTACAAAAATTATCGACCCTTGTCTAATACCCCCTTATCGTTCCTTGTAACCTTTTACTTATCTATACCTACCTATGATAGTATATAACGGTGTATACACTAAAATTTTACCTCAAAACCAAAAAGCCAAAAAGCTTAAAACATATTTTAAGCATAAGTGAACTTACGAATTCGTATATACCTACTAGGTATATGAATTATACATGCAATAGCTGCATACTTTCAGCTTTTCTAAGGAGGTAATAACTTTTTGACAAAATCTAATTAATTTTCAGGAAACTAAACAATGCTCCGTTACCAATAATAAAGCTAAGTTATCAATTTTCTGTTTACGCGGGAAAGCACGCCTGGAAACTCAAAGGCTTCAGAATTATATCGAGTTTAGTTTTTGCTTCCTTGTTATTGTTTAGCAAAACGATTGAACTTTCGCAGAGTTTCTTAGCTTAACGGAAAGGGCGGGCGCGTCGACCTCGGTGACCTCGGTCCAATTGTGTTTCTTTTTAACCAAGTTCAAAAAGGTGGGGGTTGTTTGTTACCTCAGAACTCCGTCATTTATAAACCGATTAAGAAAATTATTATATTAATTGAAAGGATGAAATTGAAGTTCATTATTTTAACTTTTAAATCAAAATAACTGGAAAACTCGGTTACTTGGGCCGAAATTCGTATTTAGAAAGTCGGTTTTTTTAAATTGATATAAATAAAAACTGTACATCCATATCGCAACGAATCATAAAGTTTGCGACATCTAAATGAAAAAAATATATATTTTCTGTGTGTGCGACGGACTCGTGGCTACTGAATAAAATAATAATTCTTAGGTTTTCACGATTATTACACATTGGAATTAAGTAACACTTTAAACTTTTTGTAAATGTAAAATTACACGCAGTAATATCCGTTAAAGTGTTAGATTTTAAATAAATAAACATTACTAGGGCAAGGATGTTGTCCCAATGACATAATTTTCATAAATCAATTTATAAAAAACTAGGTAAGTATTAGAATATTAATTATTATTTAATTTGCCAGCTATTGGCGCGTATTTGCATTTGGATAATTCCGCAACAGTTAAAAACTTAGTTTTGGAAAAAAAATGCTTCTTTACCTACAGCCTATTTTTAAAAATGTTCTCAATTAGACTGTACTGAAAAAAGGAGGAGTTTCTCATGTTAAGGCGTATTTTTTGTGTATGTTAGTTGTTACATAAATAGTATAAATGTACCAATTGTAAACCGATTTTAATTATTATTATTTTTTAGATATAATTGTATTTTATTTAATGGAACTTAAAAAACAGAAAATTAATGAAAACTTAAAATATAAACTAAAACTTAATATATCTAAATAAAAACTAAAATTAAACTAAAAGATGATTTAAAACCTAAAACTATTACTACCAAACATTAAAATTTAAATTTAAAAAAAATAACAAATTAAAACCTAGCTATCACTCTATTAAACCGCTACCAGTGGGAACTGTTCCCAAAATGCTGGCCCCATTACCACGTTGTATAGCGATGCTCACCCTTTGAGCAAAGTAGAGGCTGGCATTTTGGTCCCGAGTTGCATCGACCAGACGTGAAGACAAATCTTTGAATTTTTTTTTGGCTCCTGATCCCCACGGCCCCATTGTTTCGACCCCAAAAGGCTCAAAAATGTATCCACTATCAAGTGTACCATATTTGCGCCTTTTGAGATCCTCTGCAGATTCCGCCGGCGCGCCAGCCCTAATCTGCGTTCCGGAAAGATGTGACGGCGCAAAGGTGTCAACGCAAGTCGCGTCCCACACTAAGGGCCGCCCCATCTTCCACGGAATCAAAGTCATCCCGTCCGGCCTTTTGCCATCACCACTACTAACTACTAACTTAGTTTATGTTCTAGATGCTCCATAAATATCAGGACTAAACAAATATTAAATCTACATATTGCTGTCTTCACCCAAACCATAACTTCCCGTTTAAACAAATCCAAACAGTAATTAATCAAAACTCGGAACTTACAATTGAACTCGAAAGCTCGTAAAAGGCTGCGTTAAATTAATGAGCATTAAAATTAGTAAGATGTTGAGAATACAGGAGCTGGAGTTAGGCAACATTAAGCGAAATTCGAAATCTTTTAATGGCGCAGTATAAGGTGGAACAGTGCGACCAACTTATCTTTACAGTTGAGCCAGAGAGCTATCATCGTAGTTTCGAAACAAAACTGACAGCATTCCCTCAAGCATCTCTTGGAAAATTTAGGCCTCTAATTTGGCCAACTTTACAAATAAATTGGTCGGGCTCTAAAGTTTGCTCCGCTGTTCCTGTGTAATCAAATTAAATTCTCGATGGGACGCTGTCTCGAGAGGTCGGAAGAAGACTGTAGAGATTTTTGTTTACTTTAGATATTTGGCACGTTCAAATAAAAGTGCCTAAACCTCTGCTGTTTGCATTACATTACAGTATAAGGTTTTTATTATAATCAAATTAGCATTAAATTGTCACAAAAAAACTAAAAATTAAAAATTATTTAGATGACATCACTGAAAGTAGTCAGTAATTTAAACACCGTACAAAAATGTGAACATCATAAACATTTTCCTTGCGATGAAACACACGGGTTTGACAGGGGTTACGCGGAAAAGGGTGTAGGTATCAACTATAAAGTCGAAAGGGGACCATTAATACTTATTAATAAACAACTTTAATTTTTTTTTGTTAGTAATCTCTTTTTTATACATATAATATACAACTTGTCCATAAAACTACTATGTACGACTAAAAATATAATATATACAAAAAAAAAGTCCTTTGTTAGTAATGTTATGAATTTATATAATTCTGCAAAAATGTGAAAATGTGCAACCGAGAGAGCAACAGCCTCATTAAGGAACAACAAAAAAATAAACTTCAAGATGTTTCGTATTTTAAAGTCTTTTCTAGCCGCGTTGAGCGAATTTTGGTAGGGGTAAAACTACAGAAAAGTTTTTTTTTGTTTTGTTTGAAGTCTTTTCTGCGGGTAATGCTTATGGGTTCGCGTCACCGACATGCTAATGTGACGTATTAGTTTTCACTTTTGTCGAAAGTCCCCATGCCTGTCTTTTTTGTTAGCTATTTTAGTAACTGATATTCCTGCCATCTTCCTCTATCAGTCAAATTAATAATATTTGCATCTCCGGGGCCTTGGCACTTATTGCCAGATTTAGATGGAGGTCGCAAGCATGATGATTATTAGGTATGATCGATTAGAATATAATTTTATGAACTTGTTATTTAATCAATTCACGAATCCATAACATTGTATTAATAGAAACTTTAAACAGTGAGTTTATTTCAAGCACAGAAACAAGTTTTTCTTCTCTATTTTAAATAAATATCAAATTGAGTATTTGTGTCCCAATTTGCAGGTACATAAGAAGGTTTTTAAAATTTGCATTACATTTCTAATAAATGTATTCAGGCGGGTTGGAGGCCAAACGTAGATCTATATATTTTATTTTTATTTTTATATCTCAGCATAAACTCAAAAATTATGTAACCATCAATTTGTGGCATAACTTTATAAAATAAGTGGGTAGTATAATATTACCTACTTATTTTTCAACATGTACCTATAATATCCGTTATTTGAGGCATATTCTGTCATACCACTCACTAAACTAAACCAATCTGACAGGACTAAAATTATCTGCCTCTCTTTTCATTTTAATATGTGAGAGAAGGATGGCAACAATTTTAGAGCTGTCAAATTTCGTTTAGTTTAGTTTAGAGTACATCAGAATCGATGCCATTGTCGTTTTAGATTTAAGTTGGAGTTAACACCCAGCAAAAACCAAGCCAATTTTAACGCAAGCAAAATGATTACTTCGTTAAACAATTATTTAGACATGTCCAAACACTTTACGATAATGCTTTTTTAATCGGAACAGCTACATTGACAAGGTACCTATGTACTTGTATATTTAGTAAATAAACAGGGTCCGTATACAGAAAGGCTTTAACAATGGTTTAAATTAAACAGTTTGTTAAACTGAGTTAAACATTCAAAAGCTCATTAGGGTACTGAATGCATCCTTAATCGGATTTTAACTCGACAAGGTAGAGATTTTAAGTGCTCTCCTCTGGTTCGCGTTTCGAATTATAATAGACAAACTTTTCAACGTTTATTTTTAGGGTTCTGTACCCAAAGGGGCCCTACGCTGTCTGTCTGTATGTGCGTCCGTGCCTCCGACCGTCCGTCCGTCCGTCCTTTTAACGGCTGTATCTTTCGAACCGTAATAGATAGCCAGTTGATATTTTCACAGAATATGTAATGTTGCAGCGGATTAACTAATAACTAATAATAGTGTCAAAATTAAAAATTAAAGGGGGTCCCCACCCTATACAACAAACGTGTTTTTTAACGTATTTTTGTATTTGCTCTAGTGTAAAAAGGGTAATACGTACAAGCGTCAAACTTGGTATGATTATAGTAGGTACCTACACACTCTAAAGTAAAACAACAATTAATACATGTCACAAAACAACAACTGTGACAAATTTCTGTTCATCAGGCGCAGTCGTTACTTGGATGGGTAACGACTGCGCCTGCGTTACCGCCTGGGCGTGATATTGTCTTATTGCACCTTGTTTTTATTTTGTGGTGGAACGCACCCTCATTGCACGAGCCCAACTCGCAATTGGCCGGTATTTTAATGTCATCTGCATTCTGTGGTATAAAAGTGAAAGTATATGTAAGGTCTTAAGTAAGGTCCCTTAAGTAGGTAAGTTTAGCTTATATTTTAATCGCGCAATTAAGTAAAGATATGGAAGTAATAATACAACAGTTACATAGTTTCTAAATAACGCAATAATACATTTCAAATTGCTATAAAGAAATATAATACAACTTTACGAAACATTCAAATGCACCTAGAACAGTATAACTCAAGCCTAAACCTCTACAATGTCGTCATTATTATGAAATGTAGAAACCGAAATTGCCGACGACCTCTTAAATAAAGATTATTTATTTATGTAGGTAGTTCCACAAATCCCGTTTCTTAACTAGTTAGTATTTACAAC
This sequence comes from Agriopis marginaria, assembly GCA_932305915.1. NCBI lineage: Eukaryota > Metazoa > Arthropoda > Insecta > Lepidoptera > Geometridae > Agriopis > Agriopis marginaria. Next base: position 12,689,191 of record OW029918.1, read on the forward strand.
GTCCAAAGTTGCAGCTTATATTTCACTTGAATAAGGCGTGGAGAATGTTAAGCTTATATTAGCTGGAATAAGCACGATTTACATCAAACGCAATTACATAATGCGGTACAATACTGTCTATTTGTGTATTTCTTGAAACATACATTGTCTGGATAAGGTTGAACCTCATAATTTCCTTTATAGTCAAAATATCTAGCTATCAGGCTAAAGGCTGTCATCATAGTCAGCCTTTTAACAGTCCACTGCTGGACTTTTAGCTTACCCCCGAAAGGGTGATTGGGCCATATCCACCACGCTGGTCCAGAGCGGATTGGTGGATTCACATACGACATTGAATTCCTTCTCCGTACGTATGCAGGTTTCCTCACGATTTTTTCCTTTACCGAAAAGCCAGTGGTATGAATGAAAATCCGTACATAAGCTCCAAATAGCTCATTGGTACGGGCCCGGGGTTTGAACCTCTCGCTTTGAAGTCTAGCGGTCTCCCAAATGGGCTACCACGGCTTAATTAGTATGAGGTTTTAAATGGTTTAAACTAACTGGCCAAGAGTGTGTCGAAACACGCATATGGTATGGTTTTGTAACCAAAACTATATAATTTTGGTCACAATCATAGTTCAGAAGTTGGTGGTTATAGGAAAATTCGAACGATTAAAGCTCTGTGGACTTAGCCAAATTTGAGAGATGTAGATATCAACCCGACATACTTAATGTTTTTTATGGTTTAATTATAAAGAAAACTAGTTGGGAAACATTCTTTAATAAGATCATTTTACGAAAAGGCCAATAAGTTTTGCGCTAGAAAAATATTCTTAAAATGGTTTTATCCCCTTCGTACCATAACCACACCAAAAAGCATTTTTTTATACTTTTAAAATTTAGATTTATTGAAATTGTTCAAAGTTTCATGGACATTAATAACAATGGAAGTTCTAAAAAAATACGACGGACGGACAGACGGATGGACAGAACGAACTTTAAAGGGATCCTTGTAGTACTACGGAACCCTAAAAAGATACGGCCAAAAGAACTTAGCAAGTATCATCGTTTTTAAAAATACATTAAAAGCTGCATGTAATTTAATTATTTTTAAAGTTAGGACCGTATAAGTCTGTTTATAGGTTAAAGTTAGTTTCCGCCAAATTTCAAGTGTTGCGTTACCGGCATTCTTGTCCTCATTTCATAGTACTCATAAATTAATAGAAAAAATCCTTGCACCCTCTTTAGGCCCTTCCGAAGTAGTTGTATCTCATTCGAAAGAGGCAATGAATGCTTGGAGGCTTGCTTATCCGAATACCGATTTTCCCAGGAAGTTGTCTTCCCAGAGACTGGGATCGGCCGATCTGCGAACTAGCACGGGAATACGTGTCCTAGTGTTGCAGATCGCGCTCGTATTCTTGCTGTCTCTGTTTGGGAATCGGGACTTTCGTTGCAAGCTATGCCCTCTTTTAACACGGGTAGCCTTTTAGATCCAACCGCATTTCGTCTAGCTGTCAGCTTACGCTTGGGTGCAAGATGCTGTGAGGCCCATCGCTGTCAGTGTGGTACTGCTGTTGACCAGCTCGGTCACCATGGTCTCTCTTGCTCGAGAAGCGCTGGTCGTATTGGCCGACACGCTAGCCTGAACGACATCATACGCAGGGCTCTTTCCACCGCCAATGTCGCAGCTGTGCTCGAACCGAGTGGTCTTGCGCGTGACGATGGAAGGAGGCCTGAAGGTATGACACTTGTGCCCTGGAGGTTGGGGCGGCCCCTTGTATGGGACGCAACTTGTGTCGATACTTTGGCGCCGTCACATCTTCCTGAGACACGGGGTAGGGCTGGCGCGGCTGCCAATTTGGCAGAGCAGCACAAACGACGCAAATATGCTAACTAGTATTCAACGTGGTAATGCCGCCAGCATGCTGGGTACGCTGCCAACTGGTAGTGGGCTTGAGCATTTGGACTGTCTTTAGACCTTCAACGGTCTATGGGCAGTCTAACTGTTTTTGTAGTTTTAGTTTTAGCTTGTATTTTGTTTAATTAATAAAGGCACTTGCCCAGGATAAAAGTTAATTGTACTTACCATCGTTTTTTATACTCATCCTAATGGGATTAAATAGCGAATAATGTCTGTAGATGAGTAGTAAAAAGGATTTTTCATCCCATCTGTTCGAAAAGGACGACTTGGTTCGCCTTTAAGTGCACCCAAAGGTGGTGTTTTCTATAAGAAACTTTTAGCGGGCAGTAATGAGTTTTTAATCCTCTTTATAAAGAAAATATTAAGATGTTGCAAATTCAAATAGTGCGCAGTTTTTGGATTTGGAACATCTTAGTGTTCAGCGCCAAAGAAATCGAACGCAAATATTGTTTGAATAATGGCTGGTCATCATCATCATCATCATCATCAGCCAGAAGACGTACACTGCTGAACATAGGCCTCCCACTTTAACCTCCACACTGAACGACAGCCTGCCTTTTGCATCCACTGGATGCCAGCGACTCTCACTATGTCATCGGTCCATCTAGTGGGAGGCCTACCTACGCTGCGTCTTCCGGTTCGTGGTCTCCACTCAAGGACCTTTCTTCCCCATTGGTTATCGGTTCTTCGAGCGAATGGCTGGTACGACGGTCCATATATAGTCGCGCCGCCAGCTGAATAAAAAAAGCGAACTACAGCCCGCGTTTTTGTCAATTTTCACGGATTGTTAGAAATTCATAGTTTTGTGTAACAATAAATTTTCATGATTGCGAAAATGTCTCAAATGTAAATATAAGTTTTTAGTTATTTTATTATTAGATACTATTTAATTTCAATTTAGTTGTTACTCTATGTTTTATTAAATAATAATATTACAATAAAATATGAGGCGCCTTTTATTTACTCATAGTGGGTGATGAAAAGTAGAGTGTATCACACGGGCGCAAAATATTTTTTTAGCTCGGGCGATGTACTAGAGTACGAATCCCTGTTTGACACTTTGCTCTGGATTCAAAAAAGCGCCCTCGCCGCAAAAATATTATTTTGCTACAATCTAATATCAGAATATTATATCCATAGCCTATCTACTAGTAATACTATGCTGCATACTACATGAAAAATAACGGCTTTACTGATATTTTTTTTAAACCGACATCAAGGCTATACCTACATATCCAAATTTAAACAACAAAGTAGAAAATGACAGTTAAAACAGAGATTGAACGTCCTAATCAAAACTTTTTCTAAAGGAAACTAAAACGTCAACTGTGTATAATATTACATTTTTGGCTTTTGTTGATTTTATCAAAAAGTGCTGAATAAATTTTAATTTTATATGGGATAGTGTATTGTATGGGACCTCTGAAGTATGACCTACCAAACAAAAAAAGAATCATCAAAATCAATTCATAATTGGCGGAGTAATCGCGTAATTAACATTTAAAAAAAACAGTCGAATCCTCTTCTACCTTTTGTCGGTTAATAAAAAGGATGCATGTGATATGACATATCCCTATGATAATAAGCTTGCTTAAACTAAAGTTTCAATACACGAGGCCCACCAGAGGGCCAACCAAAATAAACAATTTAATACGAGGACAAGATCGTAGAAGTCACAGTTATACACAAGTAGATCTGTGGTAGAAGTGATCATGAAATCATGACATTGGTCGTTCACACTGTCGCTACCAATGTCAAGTGCCTGAAGCTTGAAAACTACAGATTGAAATCATTGCCCTATTTATGAACAGTCGTTTGTTTTTAAATTTATTATCATTTGGAGTGCTTGCAGTGATTGGTGCAACCACTTCTAATGATCTATTTAAATGGATGACCATGCACCTACAAAACAAAAACCCTTTAGTTAGTGGTACTTTGCGCTATGATTCTATAGCTTTCTGTGACGGCATTTCGCAGAAGACATTTGGCAGTTTCCAAGAAGACTAGGCGCCGAAATTATTTTTAAACAATAGAAAGACGAGATTTCTAGCCACTTGCTTGATGGTAAGCGCCAGTGCTACCCAGTGATACACAGTAGTGATAGTGATTTATGGTTTATCTATTGATGTTTATATGTATTTGCAAAAATTATCAAATGTCAAATGTAGAGTTTTGGCGCCGTCATGTGGCCTCATTGTATTATTTACCTAATCATGTATTTTTGTGTGTTAGTGTGTAATAATGGTGGCTTATTATTTATTGAGTGTTCATTAACGTGCTCAAGTGTGGGAAAGTGGTATACCTAATGAGCAGATACATGTTTTTGTTGTTTCAAAACTAGAAGCTTTTATATTTTATAGTAAAATAGTATCCATAATTTTACTAGGCATGACTGGAACTTGGTAGTGTCGATATTTATCTACTAAAACATGAAAATATTTCAATAATTAAAACTGTTAAACGCACAAGATGTGTGAAGCCAAAATTCTCTCCAGAAAAAAATAATTATAATTTTACTCTGTGGTCTTCACATTTCATTGTGATTGCGAAAGTTCACAACTAGCTCCACATTAAATTGTTTCTTTTTCAATCACGATGGAAAAAGCAAATACCGTCGAAATTAAAATCTAAGCTCAAAAGGTGCAAGATTAACGGCCAACCGCCACGCGAGACTTTCATTAAACGTAGACGAACGAAACCGTAACGTTGCCGTAACGTAACATAAACGTGGGCGTTAACGTAAATCCGGCGGCCGCGGTAACAGGCCAATATAACCTTGTTAAATGCGCTCTGGCTGCGTTTGTTTACCACGTAGATGCAATTTGAGTACTTCTTGTTCGGTAAAAACGTACTTATTAGAAGGACGAGCTAGAAGGCTAAAATTAATACATAATTATGTATATATGCACAGGCACATACCTACTTAGGTAGATATTCAATCATAGCTACAATAGGCTAGTTAGCTGATGTTCCATTTATAACAAAAGGCTTAGCGAAAGATATATAATTTAGATTTAGATTAGATATATTGTACCTACACATCCTGAAAAAAAGATTTAAGAAACATTGCTTTCAAGTAGTAAGTAGGCATATAAAGCCATTTTAGTGTTGATATTTTATTGGATAAAATAAGCGTTTTAGAGAGAAAATGGTATACATAGATTTTTTGCGTTATAGGTAGGTACTATTTATTTACAAAACGGTTTCTTTGATGAGTCTCCGTATTTCTGTAGTGTGTTTAGTTTTCAATATGAACTTCCGCAAAGTAACGCTTAATTCGATCAACTATTTATATACAATTTCATTGTAAAGATAAATGCCCAACCGATTTTTCTAAAATTCTCACTTAGTAATTTTTCATCTTCAAAAACTTACTTAATGCGTGAGTGAGACGGTCAAAGCGTGAGCGAATGGCGTTCAAATTATTTACAAACAAAAAAACCTAAGAACTAAAACTCAAGGGCGCAAGCATTAATATACCTTCCAAAGCTGCAAGCAAAACGAGTATTAATTTTTCGCTTTACCTACCCTACCTACTTTATGATAATATAGGAGAGAAGCAAAGCGATCTCTATAAGAATTGGGTTATTTAACAACATTGAACGAGCAGGTCATTCAGGATTTTAAGTAATAGCATTTAATACATAGTTTTGTGCCAATCCACAAGCTATCAGAATAATAATTGTTTTTTCAAGTTCGTTAATTATTGGGTTTTCCTAGATATTTTCCTTATTTTTGCGTCTCTCTTATCCTCAATACTTCTTACATCAGAATAATAAACCTACTGACTAATCAGTAGATACTTCTCAAATTTATTTTTATCGTAAAAAAAATATTGCTGTGGATTTAAAAACACGCAAAATTCTTATATTATTGAGCTTTTACTTGATTTAACAGTATGAATAATAACTTCTTTTAATAGTCTGTGGTTCAATCAGAAATTACCTTGGCAAAACATTGACATGATGAAGTTTTAATCACGAGTTATCAATTTAATCAATCTTAGATTATCTAGATAGATTAAATCAAAAAGAAATTAAATACTATTAGATACTGATCAAGAAAAAACACATTATTTATCTAAGTTTTTAGTAACTTCAGCGAAATATAATAGTAACTTTTATATTTTTTATACAATAAGAGTCACAATTGTGCCAAAAAATTTCTGAAACTAAACTCGGCGCACGCTACGAATTGCGCAGACATTTTGGTTGGTTACAAAACTTACAAGGTAACTGCGATCCGACTACAACGCCGCGCTATACCAAAGCTACGATGACATAGCGGACAACTAACGTTGAACACTATGCAAGCGTCATAACGTCTAAATTGGAGTAAATTTGGCATTGTAAACTATATAATTGATACAATGAATGTAATTTGTATATGTCGAATTTCTAGTGTAATTCCGCTTCTACGTCGTTTCGAATGAATTCATATATTCGTTATATTCGTCATTGTACAATGAATGTACAATGACGGTCGGACATTTTTTGACTGTTTTCACTGAGAGATTGTGACTCTATAGGAATTGTATCTCCATGGTCCAAAGAGAAATTAATTGTCAAAACGGATCGTATAAAAACAGCTTTACCAAACCAGCAGTAGTAAATCGACAACATTTCAGATCACATATTTTCACACACAAGCAGAATGTTAATTTTAATGACGTGGAATGTGGAGCTGCTGCATAGGTACCTACCTAAGTATAGACCATGTTATTTAAGTATAGTTGGTCAAATGACAGAACTATAAATCTTCTACGGTCACTGCCAATTTTGTTAAAAATACTATGGTGGCTCCCTCATTTAAGTTTACATTAAAGTTAGCCGTACAGTAATACCGCGGGCTAATCGGCTCAACCGGGGTATATAAATCTACTTGTTAAATTATTATAGTACTTAAAGTAGAGATTATATAATTTATAATCTAGCTCAAGAAGTATAGTCAGGCAATAAAAAAAAAAAAAACCTTTTTCGTTACCTCACTTCTTATAACAGCAGTAACAGCACTCAACGAGATTTTACAGCAGTGCTCAAAGAAGCGGAGCTTAGAAGTCACAATTTCATCTGAAAAATTCATGTTTTCTTTAAACTACGAGGGTATAATATATTAACTATAGTTCTTTAAGTTTAGGTCTTAAATCTAGTCAGACCTAGGTTTGAGACCTAAACTATAAAACAATAATCAATAATTTTATTGTGACCCTGAAATTGAAACCTTGCTGCTGACAAAATATGTGATAAATAAACGGTTAACTTATTTTAAGAAATTCCCCTTCATCCCACTGGTGGGTTGAGCTGGTGGAGGCACGAGTCGTACCTGTTTTATTGTCAGTTTAACATAGGCAAAACCAATATGATGCTTTTGTAATTCAGATAGTTCTTTGCACCTGGAGAATCTCATCGTGACCAGAAAAATAGAAGAGCAGAGACCCAGCAGAAGTGCATCCATATAAACAATGAGGCCTATTCTGTTATACCACTCACTAAACTAAACCAGTCTGACAGGACTAAAATTATCTGCCTCTCTTTTAATTTTAATACGTGAGAGAAGAATGGCAACAATTTTAGAGCTGTAAAATTTAGTTTAGTTTAATTTAGAGTGCATCAGAATCGATGCCAATAACGTCCAATGAAGTGTCAAGGAAGCTGGACACTCAAAACGTCTGACGCGATCTATACTCGCTAGGTAGAGACTGTTTGGTGACTGTTATTATATAGGTTAGGTAAAGTTGATGACTTATGGTACTGAGAAGGGGCTCTGAACTGTTGGCCTTTTGAAAAACTCAGAGTCTCACAGCAGGCAATGTAGAGAGCTATGCTCGGAGTTTCTTTTTTTCGCGATAGAATCCGGAACGTAGATATTCGCCAAAGCTCTTAAAATTTGCAAGTTCAAGTGGCAATAGGCAGGCTACATCGCTCGAAGAACTGATAACCGATAGGGAAGAACTGTTCTTTAGTGGAGACTACGAACCGAAAGACGCAGCGTAGATAGGCCTCCCACTAGATGGACCGACGACAACGTGAGAATCGTGGGCATCCAGTGAATGCAGATGGCAGGCTGTCGTTCAATATACAAGGGGAGGCCTATGTTCAGCAGTAGACGTCTTCTGGCAGACGATGATGATGAGGATAAGTGTTTGACCACAGCTTATCTGATGTTAAGTGGTGTGTTTGAAGACGATAAACAGGCCCTGCCTTTATCAAGTTAGAAGCCGCAAGCGCGTCAAATTGTATGAAAATAGCAATGATAATATAAATCGTCATTGGAAAATAGGGTGCCGCATGCACGTCGCGAGAGTAATTTAAACTCAGCCCAACATTTATTTGCTCTAACAACTATATCTATAACTTCCACTTTAACTTAACTTTAACTTTATAACTTTGTAAAAAGCCGAATGAAAACCACGAATTCAGATTACTTTCGCTAGGTTTCTAAACGTAAGACTGTTAGCAGGTACCCGGTATACTTCAGTGAAATATAAAAAGAAAATGTTTTAATCATTTTTAGGGTTCCGTACCTCAAAAGGAAAAAACGGAACCCTTATAGGATCACTTCGTTGTCCGTCTGTCTGTCCGTCTGTCCGTCTGTCAAGACCCTTTTTCTCAAGAACGCGTAAAGGTATCAAGTTGAAATTTATACTAAATACTTAGGTCTACGGTTTCTTTCGGCTGTAAAAAAATAAAAGTTGTAAGTTAAGGTAATCAAAAGATATGAACGTTTATGTCGCATATTTTGCGATTTCACAGGGAAATCAAAACCTATAGGGTACTTACCGTTGACCTAGAATCATGAAATTTGGCAAAAGGCAAGATCTTATAGCACATATATAGGAATAAATCTGAAAGTTACAAATTTGAAGTTATATCATTTAAAAATAATTATTTTGCTATTACAAACTTACATTTTGTAGTTGGGATGTATAGAAAAACCTTATAGTCAACTACAAAGTTAAGTTTGTCTTTCAATATTTCAACTTTAAGTTATTTTTTGGACTCGCGCTCTGAGGGTTCTGTCCAACGGAACCCTCAGAGCACGAGTCCTACTTGTACTTGTTCGGTTTTTTTTACAATGGAATTGAAGCTGTCAAAGCTAATAAATTCTTGTGACACAATTTGTCTTTTTTGACGCCTGACGTGCTATTGGCGGAGATCGAACTGAATTAAGTTGGAGCAGTAATCCAACGAAATAGACACGCAAAGTAGGCGACCTCGCGGTATCTAACCTAATACAGATGTCGCTACCTTATTTGTAAAAAAACAACTAAAAAGCACACTTAAGTAAATACTCTAATTTCATCTATTCCTTTCATTAAACCCAACGCAATTAAACTCTTCAAGCTTCAAATATTTTCGATAACGAGACAAACAAGTGGTAATTGGTGAAGCGATTTATAGCTTCGCACAGCTGTTCATTACCAGAGCTAAAATTAAATTCTGGAAAGACTGTACAGCAATTAGAGAAATGTCCGAATTATTTAGTACCTGTAGCAGGTACCTGAGCACCGTTAGGTATTAACATATTCGTTTTGGCAAAGTTTTATACATACATAGCGTAGTGTTTATTCTAAGTTGAGTGCACATTTTCTGCCCCTTTTGTATGGGTTAGGTCACAGAAAAGAGATTTTTTTTTTCTCTTCTGTGGTTTAGGTCATATAAGACCATTGGTTTAGGTATGGTTTTGCCTCAGACAAACAAGAGAAATATGCTTTTGTGCAAAGTAGTAGTAGTGCTGTCTACCTATTATGTCTTCAGTGGTAAAGCCAAAACTCCATTTCACTATTTGATTTTAATGCAAAATGCTTGCTTTGCTTAGGTAAAGCGAAGCGAACGCGCACAGCAAGCGAACATTAGGCACAAATTATTATTATTTTTGTTGTACAAAACATATAAAAGTTGTGACAATAATTTTACAGTTTTTCTCATCACACGAGAAAACAAAAGAACGTCGAACAAACAAAAAAAACATACCTAACTCTCTGCCATTTAAGTTGAAAGGAGTAATTAATATTTAATACATCGATCACAGTGGCCGTGAACTTCTGAACAGATAAATCTGCAAATCCAAACACCATTACCATGAAATTCCCATGAAACTGGCGCTAGCCATATGGCGCAATTGACGGATAAGTCGCCATTTATTCTTCAACCACTATCAAAGCACAAGCGACCTTATCTCGTCGCATTATTATCTAGGTTTGTTTGGGCATGGTTGATGCTAGAGCAACTGCTTATTGCATTTAAAGCTAGGAAAATAAATAAAGGTTATTATTGTGGTAGAGCGCCATACGTCTTCGTCGCAGACTAAACAATGATGGACGACCCGCCATAACGTATGTGCGACCTTTGCCGGCATTCCCTGTGCTGCCAGTAGGTACCTAGTTTGTTTTATTTCACATACTAAATGTACACTCGTCTGCCAAGGACATAAATTAGGAGCTTTAGAAGTACGGAAGTGTCTCCTCGGACAATACAGTTACACAGGACGGGAACTAAGCCTAGGATCCAGGCTTGTATAAACATTCTTAGAGGTTTATATGTACTTAGTAGAACCATTTTTTTTTTTATTTAGACTGAACCGTATTATCACAGTTACATTTATCTCACATAAGTACTATAACACAAATACCTCTAAGATGAATATGTATTTGATCAGTAAAATTGCGGTACGAGGACGGTGGTAATATATAAGCTGAAAAGAGGCTCTCATGCACGGAGTACAAACTTCCTTAGCAATTAAGATCTAAAAGAAAATCAAACTAAAAAAGGTAAAAGATTTTTTGGAATAGAAAAAAATATTACTGTTATTTTTTTGTCTTTGGCATTGAAAGGATTATAATTGGAATTTTTTTATGGATAATTAAAACGCAGGCCAACATTTATGCATAGAAATGCTAAGGTTTAGCTATACTTTTAGTTGTTGTTCATGATTGACAAAGTCAAAGCCGATCAAACTAACTGAAAACATTCGAAGCAGAAATAACTTGGTACCTGACTAAGTCAATAACAAAACGTAAATAGCTTTGTTAAACGACGGAACCGCAGGGAGCGAATCTAGACTTCCCAGTTCGTGCTAGATTTATCCAGCAGTATTATAAAGGTTCGTATTAACCATTGAATTGGTTATAACTCCGGAAGTGATTCTCTAATCACCTTCTCTAATCTTGTCTAATAATTCTCGAATACTAAACTTCATTCTTACTCAAGTAACTTCACAACAAACTTTTACTAATACGCGAATTGATTATGTGTAGTGTGTGTTTAAATTGCCTGCATTCCGTGCAAAAACCAGTGTCAAGCATTTTAGGTATTATTCCTACAGGTGAACTAATTTTATCATCAGCTCTATAGTCGATCTGGGATGAAAGGTTTAGGTATGCTGTGGAGTTTTATCCACTGAGTAGGAAATCATTACTTTTAACTCTCACCTTAGAGCAAATAAAAATAGCTCTGAGACTCTCACATACACATTTCTATCAAAAAACTAAGAGCGCGTTCTGAATCACGTCAACCTTATTCACAATTGTATTTTTATCCTGATGGATTTTGACAACTTTTGTAAAGACAAACTATTATAACGCTATTACGTTTTTTTTATTATTAAACAATAGTAATAAAAAGAAAATTGTATTCTTTATGCCGTAGTGGTTCTCATTAGCGCTGTTTGCGTCTAGACAGAGAATGTCTCTATTTTAGACTAGGGCTAGGTAGAGATTGGCTGGTTGTTGTCAGTCAATCACAGGCTTCCATTTTAAAACATTCTTCTATATTTAATTAATGCCGCAGCCGTGCAAATATAATATTGCATAAATATATGAATAACAATATGCTATGTATGTTGATTAGTGACTTTTCTGAATAATTCGTAAACGTTTCGTCGTGTGGACAGCGTTTTGACATCTCGGTAACAAAATTCTGCTTCGAGTTAGTGGATCGCTGACTCTAATCCGATCCTCCAGTTGATTTGTTCGCATGTTTTGGCTGCGCCCGCACTAAAACACGGTTAAAGACATCAAGCTCTACACACGCTAATATTAGATGTTCACAAATGTGCATTTGCGGGATGATGTCAGTGACGAATTCAATGTACTATATTACAATAAGATTCTCGGTATTGCGTCTCAGTTCTGTTTATAATACAACATTCATACATTTCAGCTAAAGTAAAGTAAATATTTTTTTCTGAAACGCTTAACATTATCTTATATGAATACTTATACATAGCAATAAATTATCTAGCATAGGCTATGCCTATGACTTGTCTAGCATATTGACTTGGCAGTGGGCCGGTCTCTTGGTGAGCTGCAGGTATTTTCTTTCACTCATATTATACATATATTCCGTTTAGTAATAATTTACTCTAAGTACCATCACAATAACATTCAGCGCAAAATTTTCACACAACTTATTTTTGAATGTTTATTTGTCAAAGTGGGATAATTGGCATATCAACAGGGTTACACGTAAATATGGTAGCAAGCTGAAAATAGGTCGTATTACTCATTATTTTGAACAGATTTTACTATAAGACCTCTGCTCAGACAAACTTGGGAGATAGATAGCGTGGCGGGTGCGAACGCGGTGAGTGAAACACGATACTTGTACTGACAATAATCACCAGAAATCTTGAAAAACATCAGCTATCCTATATACAATTGTTATTTATACTCAACGAAATGTCCTGAGCAGTTAATGTTTTTTTCGCGATTTTAGTGTTGGTCCGATTGTAATAAGTGTTCACAAAGATGAGTACAATCACCTCCAGGGTTAGTACACCGCTCCATGTAACCTTGCATAAAAACACAAATTTATTTATAATTACCACATCAAAAATCTGCAAATAACAAAAACTAAGTAAGGGACATATTTAATCGTTCTTTAAAATCATATTTACAGCACACAAAATATTATGCTCTTTTAATATTTTTATGGTCTATATAATCAGCTGCCACTAAAACTATGCACCTAACTTTAGAATAGGGCAACGATATTCCACGAAACGAGGCGCGCCGACCCAGCATAACTCAAATTCCAAATATCTTCGCTTTCATTCATAGATTTATTAATAAAATTCCATACCTTTACCCAGATAGTTTTATAGATGATAATGTTCGGCCGATTCCTTATAGCCTACCTACCTATACTCTCACTTTCAAAAGCCCTTGGTAGTTTTTGTTCTAATAATTTGCTAGGGCTACCATGTGCCAATCTTAAAACATATCATATATATATATATGATATATTTAACCGACTGCTTAAGAGAATAATGCTTTTCAGATGTATGTAATTATATCGAAACATAATAATCAATTTAAAAAACTGACTTCAAATGAGTAAATAGGAAATTCGCAATTTTGTTTACTTGGATGACGTATTGTTTCCAGTTATATTGTATTTAAAAACCAAACTACTAAATCTTATTGGCTTATAAATAGTAAAAGATTTATTGAAATGTGAAAATTATCCCAAAATATTTATGTAGGTATATTTTTACGTGAATATCCACACAATGCTTGAAAAAATCGCGCCAAAAGCTCTAAAACCATACTAATTACTTATGTGCATTTAATCTATATTTGTTGCAAGCTAAATTAGAAATTGTTTAATGCCATCGGGTTTTAATTAGTTTGTTGATATTTCTAAAATGTATCGTAAATACAATATATAAAAACATTTATTTTTTTTCGTGAATTTTGTTTTAGACACGATATCCATGTGATTGTAAATCAACTGACGCTACCTGCGTTAGATTACTAAATTGAAAAAAAAAAACTTTGTGCTAAACATAATATTCAGAAGGCCTCTTACCTGTTACGTTACTCTTACCCGATACCTGTCAGTCGGTCTCTCTGTGAAAAGAACTATGCATGTTCATGTATGTAGATGTTTTCTAGCGTGCGAGGTTTTATTTGGCAATAGTAGGTATATTATGCAATTAGTGAATAAAGGACGGATTTAAAGTGAGGGCCATAGATGAACCACAAGCAAGTGAAGGATTCTAACGACTGTAGCGAGTGATTCATGAGCGACGCGAGTGATTCATAGCCTTCGTCGAAGTTCGTTATAAATCCGTTTTATTTCACACTATACTTTATACCATGACTACGAGAAAAAGAAACATTTAAGGAGTTTGTATCGAGTATTTATAGCACAAGGAGGTTGTATAGCATTGAGATGGAGGTCGAATATATTTGTGTTTTCTAAATTCAAACACCAAAATAATAATTACAAGCTTTTTTTGCTTTTTATTCACTGTTTTCTGTGAATAAAATAAGCTTTTTAGAGGGGGAATATCTATATCTATACTAATATTATAAAGAGGAAAGATTTGATTGTTTGTTTGTTTGTTTGCATTGAATAGGCTCCGAAACTACTGAACCGATTTGAAAAATTATTTCACTGACGGGAAGCTACACTATCCCCGGGTGACATAGGCTATAATTTATACCCGTGCGAAGCTGGGGCGAACAGCTAGTAAATGATAAAACACGAGTCCAGTGCGATGTGGATGCGCTGATAGGATGCTACGTTTTCCTTTCTTTACCAATTGACCCTTTAAAAACATTAAAGAGAAAATAAGACTTCAACTGTAGGCTTTGCTAATACATTATATAGTTTGGATCGAGCCAGTACCTACTAAATATAGTCTGCCAAAAACTGAAGGAGGCGATTTAAACACGTATTGCACACACTGACATATTAGTTCTACAAATGCACACTTCAATATTGAGCGGGACACAATTATTGCAAACGATATGCTCAAAATGTAAACAAACGAATCTACGACCAAGGAGGGGGGGGGGGTGTAAGCATGGAAATTGTAGGTATAACGCTTCCATTTTTTTTCTGTAGCTGTAGGCTATGTTAGGGTCCACATAGGGTATCATTATAAGTCACAGAAATAAAACAAAAAACTAAACTGGGGTAAAAGCCGTGTCGAACTCTATATTTTACTTCATACACAAAATCTGGTAACCCTAAACATAAGCGTGTCTATAAAATTATGACATTAATAAAACATAAGACACATGTGTGGAACGGCTCTATTACATTACAAGCCTTGAATGTATAAAGCAAAAAACTTGTTTTACTGATATTATCTTCTTACCAATTAGATAAATAAAATACCAATTTAAAGATATTAGGCATAAGGACAATTTTTTTTTTATTACCTCATAAAAAAGCTGATCATAAATAGAGCACAGCCACGAAAACAAAATTAAAATTAGTTCAAAAATAAATAAGATATAAGCATTTTAATTCCATGCTAGACAGAGAGCGCTCTATACTGAGCCGTGACGTCACGGCTCAGGTGCGCCATACAAATGCTATACTAACACACACTTTGCGAGAAAGGGATAGAGCATCCCCTCTCTATCCCACCTAAATCTTTAAACACTCATATCTCAGAGATTTATCAGCCAAATTAAATATTTTTTTCAGTATGTGTAATGTATTTAGTTATATTATTCGTAATAAATTGAATATTAGTCATCATGCCTATTGAGGTGTGTACTGAACCCATTGAAGGCAGGTGCTTATGTTTTATCTATACTAATATTATAAAGAGAAAAGATTTAATTGTTTGCTTGTTTGTTTGTTTGCATTGAATAGGCTCCGAAACTACTGATCCGATTTGAAATATTCTTTCACTGACGGGAAGCTACACTATCCCCGGGAGACATAGGCTATAATCTATACCCGTGCGAAGCTGGGGCGGACCGCTAGTTAATTATAAATATCTACTATAAGTGATTTTAATTTGTGGCTAGTATAATTATGCAATCCCTTGTAACGGTTGTAATGTAAACCATGGAGTTAAGCGATTACTTGTTTTGTTACCTACTATAAGAGTTAGCTGTAAGAAATTCGTAAAACACAAATTTTGACATGATGGTTTTGACCGCTTTACCATTTCAAATTAGTCAGAAATTTTAATACCTTCTCGTTGCAAAATAATGAATATGGAACCAGGGATGGTGCTACTCAGCCTAAGTTTTACCATAGACGATATACTAATATAATAGCAGCCCGCGGGTGTGATAACAATTTTTACCAAACACGCACGGAAATAAGTTCAATCTTCAAAAAGTGAGAACCTACCCTACATACACACACACTACCTACTACTACTTCTTCATTTAAGTATATAATATATAGTTAAATTAAGTTTGTTGTAAATTATGGTTTACATATTTTACATACATTTGTATAAGTAATAGCATAGAGAAATATACTATACTAGAGGTAATAGGTACAAAACTTAAAACTGATGGCCATCCAAAACTCTTAGTTATTTTTTCTAAATCTATACCTGATTAATAATAAATCGCGTAAATTAAAAAGAAACTGTTATTGTGATACTGAGGTAATTTATCGTAGTAATGAATATAAATATCTATTGGCAAACTAGCACGTAAAATTTTTGGTAAAGTTGCTCAAAGTGAAATATTATTTTAATGGAGCAACATAAGTAGGTATGCAAATTCATTCACGGATAGAAACTTCTAATAAACAGATAGGCGTTTAATAATGTGTTAATAATACATATATATCTATATATACCCCGTTAGGGTGTATAAACTTTGACAAATATAATGTATCGGAAAAAACGCACGCTGGGTATATACAAAACATCCCTACTTAGTAGGTATAACCAACTTATATCTTTACGGTTTACGGTTATTATTCCACAGCATGTTTAGCGATGGAGTTATTGGTAGAGCTCAATAAAACTATAACCATTGCCTTTACCAGAGAAAACTAATATAAAAAAAACTTTTAAAAATGCAATACAATGATAAACTCCAATCGGGGTGGTGCCCACTGGCTCAATCCACCAGTGACTCAATCCTTCGAGATCCATGCATACCAGTGGTATGAGGCGAAATACGTCAAGGCCCGTTCACCTACGAGTGGGATGAAGGGGAATCTCTCGAAACCTTGCTCCAGTGGGGTGAGGAGGACCTAGAGACCCGTAGGTATGGTGAATTGGCCAGTTGGCCACCAGTGGGCAAAGGAGAATTATGTGACCAAAGACTTATCTGCAACCATTAAAATCCAGATTCCCAAGTAGAGTCAATGACATAATATCACTAGTGTTGAGAAGAGTGATCACAGGTTATTTTAGCAGGACAGGTTGGCGCTGGCGCCACCTACAAAGATCAAGTATTTTGACCTTAGATTCGATACATACCGTATAATTAATGTTTGGGTTTAGGAGAAGTGTGCGGAATGTTAGCAAATTTTATTTGCTTATTGACGCAAACCGTAATTCATTAGACGAGGAAATGTATGTATGTAATCTATGTACCTAATGTATGAGGGAATGTGTGTATTTTATTATTATCATCAACTAATATATTAAAAACTAACTAATATATCTCTAAAATTAAAACTTGTAGGCATAGTACGAATCACGTATCGAATTCTATACAAATTTCAATATCTAAATTCATTTGTATGAAAAAAAACTGTACGTATCGAATATTCGTACTTTGCCAACAGAAAATAAAACGCCAAATAAATAAATAAATATAAAAAAGTTTTAACTGCAGTTCATTTGTTCGTTTAAAAGTTAAAATAAAAGTCTGATCAGTCAATCATTGTGAAACCTTAATACACTAGGCAAGCGTGCTCCATCGTAGACCGCATCATCGTTCAACATCAGGCGAGTTGGCATCAAAGGCAAGCCAATAAAAAAATATTGAAATAAAGAGTATGCAACCAACTATTAAATAATAGTTACACGACAAACTTCAATGTTAATAGTGAATTGCTACTTTATGTTCCATAGCTTCTATTAACTGGAATCAGAATGAAAAGACAATCACAAAAAGTTGCTAGATATGTTATTATGACATTGTGTCACTTCTCTGCCGACTAGTACAGTTTCGAATATGGCGCTATCGGCTTATTTAAAAACATTGTTTTATTCAGACATGCGATTGCAGCTAATGTTAAGGAAAAGGAGAGGTGAAACTATTCGGGCCGTATACGGCACATGCGTATCGTACAGAATAGAAAAACAAAAGGACAACTCCAATAATGTAAGTGAGGCAAAGAAGTGACGGCGTTGCCTTATCAACCAAGTTTTGCCTACCTAGGTCCTAGATAATCGCCCCAAACTGAGAAAAGCACTCGGCCCCTGTATCTTCACAGCGCTTTTGACAGATTTTGCTAATTTCCCAAGAAAATGTACTTTTGACAAAATCGTTGCGGGCGTTGCGTTGCAGCATATTATACTTCTCACATTTTAGTAAAAGTTAGATTTAAAAAAAAATCGTTGAGGGATGGTTAAAAAAATATTACGAAAACAGATTCACTTCTGATTTTTTTATCTATTAATTTAACAACTATTATAAATCCATTGAATTTGTTGGAGTAAAAATGTCCTAATACGACTTTTTTTTGGAGACTAATAGAGATCCTCTAGGAAGGAGATAGCCCACAAATGTATGTAAAATTACCGGATCTCGGCGCGTAACGTTATCCACTAAAACTTGGCCTTTATTTCCTAGGGAAGAGAGATCAAAATTTTTAAGGTTAACTTAACGCGCCGCGTTACGCGCGTGTTTACGTAGTTAATAAGGTCCCGGTTCGTTTTGTCACAGAGGTTAAAAAATATATTTTAAGCTGTTTCGGAGTTTTTTAGTTTAGTATTTGTCTACATATAAAAGCGAAACACCATTCATTTTCTGACTAACTGACTGACTCATCACGAAATCTCGAAAATTCCTTGAACTACGAAGTTGAAATTTGGTCTTCCTTATGCGAGTTCGACGAGGTCCGCTAAGAAAAGATTTTGCGAACGGGCCGAATGAAAGGGGACAAATACAGGTTGAAAGTTTATATGAAAGTATACGTGTACGAAAATACCCGGGATATTTTTAAATATCCGGCTTTATATCAAATCAGTGAAGTTATCCCTCTTCCTCTTTCTAATCTTCTATAGTTGGCCATCAAATGCAACGCCGTGCATATCCATAAGCCCAATAAGGCTATACGCTACCATATCTTAGAGGACGTTTCTTGTGTGAAGGTCCAATTACCATTTGATTTCTTTAAAAATATAGTTTTTACCGATTCTTACCTTAGTAAACCTATAAGAGGACATTTTTCTTGCTGCTATTCTTATTAGGAATACGTAGCTAGCTCTTTCTATTTATCTAATTCACCTTCTGCCTGTAACAGAATAAATACATATCCTTTTTTTTCTGGCAAGAACCTATAGTAACTAAACGAAATATAAGCTAATGAACACTACAAAAACAGTTATCTGCCCATATATCGTTGAAGTTTTAAAGACAATCTAAATATAATATAATAATTTATTCAAAAATATAAAAAGGTCTGACAAAAATACAAAACATAAGTAAACATAATTAGGTCTATAAAACACGTGAGCCAACGTGCACGTGCTCAAGTCCATATGGCAGCGTACCCAGCCTGCTGGCGGCATTACCACGCTAAATGACAATGCATTAGCCATAATCATTAACCTTAGTACCGTTACTTTTCTCTAAGATGGTATTGAATCAAATGACCATTGTTGGAAGAACACATTACGAGGCAAATTAGTCTTAATGTGGCAATTTAGCGCCTAGTTTTCACATAATTTAACTTGCAGAAATAATACTTGAATAACATACCTTTTTTGTTTGGTTATATTATTCTACCAGTTCCACATAATCCAGTAAATGCCGTTAACTAAAAATTCAAAAAGAATTGTTAAAAAATACGTATTTTTTTCCCCGAGTTAACGGCATGCCAAACTAAATCTTTAGTCACATAAAAACCCAAATGACATAATATTTTTGATAAAATATATTTCAAAACAAATCTCGGCTCCTTCCCAAGTATGTCCAATATTTAAAATAATCTCATCGCTTAACATCAGGCAAGATAGTCAGTAAAGCCTATTTTTAAAAGTAAAATAAATAACTCTATATATATCTTATTATCATTCATATTTCAGAATATCAAGCGAGATTATAATAAAACCTTTCCATCTTTCAGATAAAATCCTGTTCACACAGAGTCGGGTAATGTAAAAATATATATTCGGTAGAAAATCATGATCTACAAATAATACCTAAAACCCTGTCTGTGCCAAAGAAGAAAACAAAGGAACTGTGTTGTGAAATAAAGGAGAAACTGATCAGGTACGGTCAGGTACGGTGCATAATTTCTACAAAGGTAACCTAACACTGTATAATGATTATAATCTATTCGCGAAGTATGATCGAAACGCAATGTAAAGTAGACGCAATAATATCAAAGAAAATCATAATACCATACTAAACCGCTTAACACTGATAACACTAGCATAAACACTAGGAATTCCTGTGTTGGTCGGGGATGCTATGGAACATATACAAAGACAAGGACAACTAACACCCAGACAGATATTGAACACCATTTAAACATCTAGCCGACCGGGAATTGAACCCGAAGCCTCCTGCTCATGAGACGGAAATGCATGGTACCTGGTAACTAAGCCGACACGGTCGTCAATACATTATTTTCTGGATATAAATCCAACACAGTGTAAACAAGGTCCAGTTCGATACCCTCCTGAAAACGGCATTGTCCTCGCATACAAATCGCGCTCTTACATTTCGTCGAGGAAGGGAAACCATTGCTCAGGGCCCAGAAGCCCTTCAAAGGCCGCAAGTCCGCAAGGGGCTTTATATCTGCCGGCGACGAGTCGCCAAATATTTGATTCGGGATTTCTATGTCAGTGACATGTGCGATTTTCCTACATTTTGTGTCTGCCAAGCTTAAAAAGGAACGTTTACTTAGGCTAGAGAAATGGTAGACGCAGGTGTTTCGTTTATCAACACAATGGGGGTAATTTTTGTGGATATTTAGAATGTTTAATTTACGAAAATTTAAAATAATATCTTGCATGCTGAAATACCAACTTCACAACTGCCTATAAGATACAAATAACGTCATAGCACTTTTCGTAGAATAAGCCGGTGTTAATTAAATAACATCGACTTATCCTTTATCCAGAGTTGACCTGGCTATAATTTAGGTCCAAATTAGGAGATAGGTATTCATCTTCGTCGTTCCAGCTCCTCGTAAGCCGGCCAGTTTTTTCCACAGACAATTTGAAACCAGCTTTCATTTAGCTGTGAAACAATGGAATGGAAGCGAAGAATCTCGTCTTAACGACCACCTGCTGTAATTAAGCTGCAGAGCAACTCTAGAGCATGTTTATGAGGATTCCCAGGAGTTTTCCCAGACGAATTATTGTACGCAGTTACGTGAAAGCGACGTGGGAATATTGCACTGCAGAGTTTATGTCTAACTGACTTCTGGCGTTCTTACGCTTACGTAATAAGTTCCTGGAGAAATGTTCACGGCTTCACGCTCATGCATAGACTGGAGTTCTATTACAGTTTCATTGTTATGCTTTGATTGTCTTTCGGAATCGTAGCTTTGAAACCTCGTCTTGATAATAAACTTTTCTCAGAATCGAGTACCTGGAGTGTCTTTAGCGGTAACTTCATAAGACAAGTTTCTTGTAGGTATGCTAGTAATATTTTTATTTAAATAGCTGTTCAAACTGTCTGCAAAAAATATCTTGTTTTACATGTTGTCGGAGAACGCAGACAGTCAATATGTATGGTCATTTAGTTGATTTGTCGAGGGGCGAATGATGTATGGTCTATTAATGTCTAACTAATTACATCATTGTTGATGGACAACGCTGTAATAAAATATGAAGTCTACGGGTCCCGTATTATTACATCTATTATTGGAATGACGATCTTTATTGAAAATATGAATGCGTGCTGGTAATCAGTTGAATAATATGAACTCAAAATCGTCGTCCCTGATTGAATGAATCAAAATAAAATTATATTCATTGAGCAATTAATTTTTTACTTGTTTTTAATAAATAAACAATTTACATATATTGATTTAAGTAGTTTTAATTGATAGATTTTAGGTATTCTAGTTTTTTTCTATATCCTGTTACTTACTTTTTTCTTGTTGTCATTAAATGAATATAAACAACAATTAAATTAATTATTGTATAACTATTTATAACAAAAAAAGTTGTAAAGCGACGTGTTGAGCAATTTCATTATGTATATTAGGTACCTATTATACGTGATCATAGAATTTGCATTGTTTTTATAAGACTATGGTGTTTATTCAATAAAAATTACAAGTAAAATAAAAACTATCTAAAATTTAAATTTATAACTAAAACTAATCTAAAACTAATACTAATCTAACAATCCACTACCGGTGGGCAGCGTTCCCAAAATGCTGGCAGCATATAAGACTTAGTTTCTATTCCGAACTGCACTGCCCTCATTATTCTATTCTGGACAAAGACTAAAATGAGTGTTATGGGACATAATCAGCATTGGTTTACAAACACGTCATCCGCCTGAAAGTTCATCAACATATTAAATCATAGATAGGTATGTGAAAATCGCACACTGTGACTTTAAGCGGTTTTTTTTGCCACACAACTGCAAATTGTGAAATGAGCTCCTGCGACATTTCCGAGTAACTATAACATGGGGTTCTTCAAAAAGCAGTTAATAGAGTCTATAAGGATCGGCAACGTGTCTGTGATACCCCCGGTGTAACATGTACCCATAGGCGACGGCGATCGGTTACCATCAGGCAGCCCGTTAGCTTGTTTGCCACATATGGCATAAAAAAATTGTATATTGGGTCTGGTACAAACTTGACGAAAAAAGTGTTCTGAGTTTACATACGTACCTATTTAATCGATACCTACATTTATACTATACTACGTTAAAACTTAATTAATTTAGTCCTCTTCGTTCAGACTTTTTTATTTTAATACTGGCCCGATATGCAGTTTTCTTATATTCGTATATACCTTTGCGTATCAGTTATATACTTGTAATAATAATCTAGGCAAGAACATGTAATGCAGTCGGTCTGTCTAGTCAACGTCGAGCAGTCTATATCTAAACTTAGTTGAACTTAATTATGCAGCGAAACTTGACACCATGACACTTGCGTAACACGTCTGGTACTATTTTAAGCCAGTAGATACATTGTATGCCTTGTAGACACGCAAGTCAACTATTTTTGTGATATGCGCGCACATTGGTCCTACAAGGACCTAGACTAGAGATAGACTAACTACCACACTCTTCGATAAAAAAATACAAAAATGTGTACCTATTTAGGTACGCGTATTTAATCATCATTATCAAACCTTTTATTGTCCACTGCTGGACACATGCCTCTCCTAATACACGCAACTGATTTCGGTCGGCAGTTCTCTGCTCCCACTTTTTACCCACCGTTTTACGCAAATCGAGTGCTAGGTGGAGTTTTATCTGGCCGCAAGAGGGGTTATTTTTTTTTAAATCTTGACATGCATACGTAAAACCAGACATATAGTATGTCGGCAGCGATATGTCGGTAAATTTTTAAGAGAAGTTCTTTGGTTTTTGTAAATATTGCATTTGTTGATTTATTTTGTGTTAGTATTCCAGTTTCAATAGCTAGATAGCTATCCAACTCTAACTTGCCTCACGTAAACCCAGCTTCAGCTAACGAAGGCTCAGGATTCGCGTCACGTGGCGAGATGACCCGAGATCCGTGTTCGGAAACGGCTCTTATTAAACATGGCAGAGTTAATATCCAAATCTGGTTCCTTTCCTGTATCGGTACTGTTTGCGAATACTAAACAGGGGCGAAAATCCGCCGGTACTTAGTGGAGTTATTTTCACCGCATTGTTATTGTATTATAGTGTTGTACTTATTGACTTGACGAAGTGAAGATCGCAGTCTTCATGTTTGTATATTTACTTATGTATGCATGTTTATTTCTTATGACTGACTTGTAAGAGCTTATGCTGTTACGCACATTTTCAACATTTTAAAATATTAAAATTCCCTAATTACGAATAAAAAAATGGCCTTTGAGCAGTTTTTTAGAGTAAAATTACAAACGTTTTAAAACATTTTTATGTTTTATATTGGCGCAAGAGATCGAAAAAATCTTTTTTTTTTTTGAGTTTTTTTTTTTGATCACCGTTTTCCTATTAAATATCAAGTAGCATGAAAATTGCGAAAATGTCTGATAGTTTTTTTTATCTTAAGATTTAAAAAAAAATCGTCCATGTCAAGTCTTTGGAAAGTCGTCCATGCAAACATAATTAGAGAAAAAATTGTTCGAGAGGTTGTGAAATATAGGAATAGCGAGGCTTCAAGGACAGTTCAGGGAGAACAACTAGTCGCATTTAGTAACATGAGTGCCTATTATTTCTTCTGTGACATGAGTAATTTAAGGGAATTATAAACAAACGGTGCAAATATTAAATCTTTCGCACCCCCCTTAGCTGCCATGAAAATAATGTTTAATCGTCAATATTTATGCTTGTAGATAAGAAAGCCTATTCATGCATACCATAGCCTACCGCAACTAAGGAAATTATGACAGATACAACAAAAATTCGTTTTTATATCATCGTCATCAGCCAGAAGACATCTACTGCTGAACATAGGCCTCCCCCTTGGAACTCTGACAGACAGCCCACCATCTGCATCCACTGGAAATCCGCGACTCTCAAGATGTCGTCAGTCCATCTAATGGCAGTCTTGCCTGCGCTGCGTCTTCCGGTTCGTGCGGTCTCTACTCAAGATTTTCTTTCCCATCGGTTATTGGATCTTCGAGCGATGTGGCCTGCCCATTGCCACGCTATGTCGGTGACTCTGTTTCTGCGGCAAATATCCTCGTTCTGAATTGTATCGCGCAAAGAAACTCCGAGCATAGCGCTTTCCATTGCCCCGCTGTGCAACTCTGAGTTGTTCAAACATATCCAAAAAAAAGTTGTTCCTAGAAATTTTACTTTTGAATTTTATTACTATTGCTTAGTTAAACCGCCGTACTGTAACTACATTGCATATATTCTGTGAAAATTTCAATTGGCTACCTATTACGGTTCAAAAGATTTAGGCGTTAAAAGGTAGGACAGAGAACGAGGCTTAGTTGAAACCCTTTGCGTGCCGAAACCCTAATGTATTACTTTTCAAGTTATGCAGGTTCAAAATGTGTGAAACTTAATCACCGAGTTGCCACTTTACTGCTGGTATGCTTCAGGCGAATTTCGCGAAGCTTTTAGAAATTATCATACCTCGTAAATTCGTGATGCATTTTTCCGTGATACATTCTAGAGTTCCGGAACAGAAGAATATGTTTACATGCTATTTACATGTTACGTAGACATATATGGTTACACGGAACGTTGTAATAAGCCGAAAGGAGGTCAACATACCCATTATTTTGTACTACTTTTACTATACAATACAATACAATTACAATTCTTTATTAATAACTCCATAGTTACAAGTCAAACTAGTCCAGTACACTTTCTACATCGATGTATATAAACTTATATAAACAGTATATGTTAATAATATTATTATGTGTACATAATTCAAATTAAATAATCTTATTCAATTATAAATATTATGAGCAAAAATGTATTACAATATATTATGTCAATATTTCATATGTCAAATTAATTAATTAATAATTATTTATTAACGCAGCTACCTGAAATATTTATGGACGAATCCATTAATATTTCAGGCAGTTTAACATAGTCATCAAAATTATAAAATTGTTGATCAAGGAGCCAAGTTTTAAGCCTGGTACTATGGTACAAACCTTAATATCACGAAATATATAATCAGATACCCGTTGAGTGTGATTTCAGGGTTGCTCTAATTATAAAAGTTGTTCATAAAGATGATTTAATAATAAAAAGAAACATTGTTTTTTGTTTTTTGTTTTGTAATATTGATGGATGTTGTACTGTTTTGTGCACAAAATAAATGTTTTCTGTCTTTTTTCTTTTATTCTTTTTCAATGACCTCTTTTCGGCTTAATACCACCGTTTCCTGTAACCCTGTATACATAATATTGTATGTCGTCGTGATATGAGACTTACGTGTTACTTTTTAACGCATGTTTGCTCACGACACGAACTGAGTCTTCAAAAAAAAATTGTACATAATAATAATCCATCTATCTACATGTATATTATATAAAAATTTATCCCTATTTACCTTGGTCACGACATAACTTGAGAACAACTTTACCTGTGAGCAGTTTAGTGTGTGTATTGTATGTGTGATATAACTTCAAATTTGCGACAAATTTCCCCCCCTCAACTGAGCTATTAGATTTCGCTTCTTACCATATTTCATTATTCTAGGTCCGCGGGAAGTACCCTGTTAGTGTGCTTATAAGTTTTATTTGTAAATTTGCGATTATAATGTATCATAAATGACCGTATCTTGTGATTGCGTTGACTTAGAACTTTGAATTTTGTATACCTTCCTAGGCACCGTAGACTTTAGTATTTCAACTTGATGCCTATACGCGTTCCTAAAAAAAGGGTATTCTCTTCTTCTTGACACATGTGACATGGACAAACAGGCAGACAGACAGACGAACAACAAAGTGATCCTATAAGGGTTCCGATTTTTGAGGTACGGAACTAAGTAATTTTTTTTTGAGGTAAGGAACCCAAAAAAAACCACAAAAATCCAATCTTTTAGAATCCAATCCCGATGTCTTTGCTACATAAATATATTATTTACGCTCTTTTGCCATGGAGGCCGTAAACCGTGGGGTGTCGTCGCATGATGTTGCTAAGGGCGCCTACCCCTTTTTATGACGCCCGCAGCGGGCTCACAAAGAAAATCTTGAGGTTATGAATGACTGGCATTCTTTGTCGTCTCATTCATACCTGTCTCCTCGCCTATTATGAATGTAATAATAGACCAAGAGACATGTTCAAATAAATGGGATACTGTTGAACTGTTGGCAGTTTTTGCAGAGAGATTTCTTTGTAGACGCTTTGGCTAGAATTTTTGGCGCCACGCTTTTACCATGGAGGCAGACGCAAATATGAGAATTAAAATTATTGAAACTAGGCTCAGCCTTCAGACCATACAAGGGAGATATGCCTTAGTACAGTTATAGTTCGTATTCAAATGTCTAAACGCTTATGGTTCCGTACCCAGAGGGTAAAAACGGCACCCTATTACTAAGCCTACGATGTCTGTCTGCCCGTCTGTCCTACCTATTAACGGCTGTATCTTTCGAACCGTTATAGAACGACAGCTGATATATATTAAACGTTTTCAGGGTTGGTCCCATAGTAAAAATTATGCATCATAATTAGTACGATCATCTCCTTTCGGCTTAGTACCAGTACTCCGTGTAACCATGTAGGTACATTCCTGAATCGTCTAATCTATCTCAATCAAGTTGCGGCGCCATTCCCGTCTTCCAGGAATGTTGATACTCCGTATGTGGTCATCACTTGAAGGGTTCCGTAGCATTTTTTTTTTTTTAAATAATTCATTTATAATGTAATGGTCATGTACTTATGAAATTGCACAAACATGCAATTTCCACTTGAATTCCTTCTATTCTAATTGATACTGAAAAAGTGACAACGCTTCTCTTCACTCAATTGAATACAAATCGTGGTATTTATTTTATGTATGCAATCTTGAACTAGTACTTGGTCTACGGCAAGTATTCTCTATAACTCTTTAGTAAGTACTCAAGGACCTTGTATATACCCTCATTTATTCAAAACAGCGTCTTTCACAGGAACTGACTCCTATAATACAGGTAATCTACTGAGCATAGGAGACAGAGATTCGCCTAACTTGTATATCTATTATTATTAAGAGACAAATAAATATAATTTATGTAACCTATTTGTTTTGTTCACTAGGGATGTTAATCGTTTTTGACAGCGAATGTTGTTGGTTGGCAGTTACGCAAACATGGCCGATATGCCGCAAGGAGATCCTAGGCCATAGATTATGTTACTGTGTGGCGCATCCACTCTATGGATAGTCTTTGGTCTGTGGCCTTTTTTTATGAGCAGTGTGAGAGCCCCTTCAACTTATCACAGTTGAAGACGTTTATGGTAAGCTCCAGGGAATCTTAGTAACCTAATCTAAGCAGGGAACATGGATGCCAAATACGGAATGTGGGTGGAAGTGAAGAGCTTTTTATTAGAATATGTTTTGTTGCCTCATTATAATATTTAGATAATGTTACTGTAATTATTATCCTGCTGCTCTTCGTTTATAAATCTTGATAACTTTTGTAGTTTATACACTGCATTACATTTTGTTTATTTATTTACATAATGTTCACACGCTTTATTTTGTCCACTGCTTTCATTGATTTAAGTAAGAAACTGTCATTGACTGCTTTCATTTATATCTCTCGCGATTTAATTAAATAATGAATTTTGAATTCGTGTCTAAAATATTTGCAGGTCATGGCGTCTGTTTATGACGTCATGTATCACGATCCTAGCAAATAAATTGGATTTTGAACTGGATTTTCCAAAATCCAATTTCTATGGATCATCTTCAGAAGAGATTTTTTTTTCTCTTTTCTGCGGTGTCAACAATACTGCATACTTTCAAACAAAATTATGTTTTTTTTTTATAATCATGACGTCGTGTCATTAGCTCCGATTAGAGTTTCTCTTTATACTAGTGGATTGTCGTATTTTATATTTCATCAAAATATGTCGGTAGTAGGTATGTATCTATCTATGTACAAGTGTATAATGTGTATCTTAATTTTCTTTATAAAAAAAATACAGCTTTTACCAAGCTTTTACAATCTTTCTAGCCTATTTCATTAGTAAAATCATAATAGGCTACCGGACTGGAATTTTTTCATTATCTCTAAAGCTGAGCACAAATAGAGCCGATCATCGAATACCTACACTATTAAAATTATAAATAAGCATTTTAATGTCTTGCTAGACAGAGAGCGCACTATACTTATAGATGACGTCACTTGTATACCCCATCACACTCACTTTGCGAAAAAGAGACAGAACATCGTTTTCTAATCTGGCCAAACGCTTACCTTATATCTCTGAACTTAATCAGTCGAATAAAAAAACCAGTACACATTACATTACCTATAATAAATTAAACTTTTAACTAAGCCTGTTTTTTTTAACAATTAAAACACCAGTCGGGTAGCCTATTTCAGTCATTATCTTTTACTGTCATCATGTCAATAGAAACCATATAAGAAAGAAACAATACCTCAGTAATCCATTTATTATACCCAGTAGGTATAGCTTATTTTAATTCTATGTTCCACACGAACACCATAAATGGCATAACCGTTGTTATCGAGTGAAATCTAGATTGTCCCTATTTTCGAGAAACGGCACTTAACCGAGATTAAAACCAAATGTTGGCAGATCCAAGAAGTCATGAATGGATTCTCTTGGGAAACCCAAAAGATTCGAGCCATAGATATGGGACACAAATCTAGCAAGTTAAACGCTTGTAGAGCTACTGGCATCCATCCGTAGATAAGAAAGTGCCTAAGATAAGGCCGACCCACACAATATGCAAACAAGGGCGTAGAAATGTTGGCACCAAGATTCTATGACAGCCACGACAATCGCCTACTCCGTTTTTCATCACATTCTTGGAGATGAACATTCCCTCTTTTCGAAGAACGCTGCTTGGTCCCCAAATAGATGCTCCTAATATAATGCTTCTTTCTGAAAGAGACTTTTATAGCGGGTATTATTTTATACTTAAATTTTGAATTAGGAACATGAAGTTTGTATGATAGTCTGTGGTACTCGGAGTACCGCAACGTCCGCAACGTCTACGAAGGTTCTGCGGTCAAAGAGATGTAACGAAAATTTCGATTGAAAAAAGTTACTGGTCGGTTAGATGAGCGGCGCGCCCACAGACCTCGTATTTTTTTTGTATTGCGGCGCTCCGACTTTTTAAAGTAATTATGTATCTTCTTGCTATTGTATCCTTGCGATATTTTCCTTCGTGGGCAGCTCAAGCTTATTGTTGGAACGCACAACCACTGGTCGGCCGGACTGGACAACCGAAGGCTCATTAGTTCAACAGGTTGGACATAATAGTTAGACCCCAACCTCGGAACGTGACTACTGAAGAACTTACATTATAGGTAGGTAAAAGAATTTCCATTAATGTCTATAGAACTATTTAACACTAACTCCGAAAAATTGCCTGTATACAGCCGTTACACGCAGAGTTGTGTGAAAACAAATATACTTAGATACACACAGAAACTTACGCATTTATAATATTAGTGTAATTCATCGATCTATATATGTACTATAATTCAAGCTAGAGAGTTCTTAGTTATAAAAGGTATAATGAATAATTATGAAAAAGAGTCCTAAACTTCCATATAAAATGTTTCTTCAACTGCAACCGTATCACTTCTCTGTGTGCAGTTAATAATGCCGGAAATCAATTAACAGGAAAAAAGTCAAACGTATGCAATTTCTTTATAACTTACATATGAATGAGCTTGAAACCGTAAACATGATCGCGATACATACAAATGAGTCATTTGCACTTGTGAAAGGCCACGTCACAACACAACATGTTAAATTTTTATACCTGACTAGACTAGATTGGAATCAGCGACGCGATTAAATATATACTTACTAAATAAACACTTTACAATCACACCACGTTTGTCTATTATGTCTTCTGTGCCACGTTCACGAACACACTAAGTATTTCTATTCGCTTATTTACGCCCCCTTAAAACTGTCATTGTGGGGTCTTATATTAACATCATTGTTTGGACGGAGTTTAATAAACAATAATTTACCATATTTTAGTACATTATTGCAGTGCAGTAGGCAACAGAAATATTTACCTACGGACAAACGTGAAAATGTTGCATACTCAGTGGCCGCAAAGGTTTTTCTAGTAAATTATTCAAACATTGCGAGTTGATTGCGAGGATATTTACGTAAAATAAGTATCGTATAATTATGGTCATAAATATTATGGGTTTTTTTCCCCTTAAAAGAAATTTTGGTGTCCTAAAAAGTTGGCTAGCAAAATACAAAAAAATATGATTTCCGTAAGGCCATCGCTTGTATAGTACCATAGAGGGAGAAAGCCATCTGAAAATGTCAATTATTTTTTTGGTGTAACACAACCTCTGTGCAATTTGCCTTTTGTGGAAAATCGTAATCAAACCTTTTTTTCACCTTGAAATATTGTTCTAACACAACGTTTGTGCAATTTGCCTTTTATGGAAAAACGTAATGAAACCTTTCTTTCACCTTGAAAATAAATATTGTTCGTTAGACAACCTCTGTGTAATTTTCCTTTTGTGGAAAAAAGTAAACACACCTTTTAGCACCTTGATATATTGGGTTCGGACGCCTTTTCGTCACACTAGCTATTTTGTCGCTATCCCTGCAGGTCACATTCAATTGCACGTGATATGGGAAAAAATTGCGGCCAATTACTTAAAGCTGTCAAATCCATTTTTTATAGAAATCTTATGGTAAATCTCATTGGAAATAGGTTCGTCAAATTATTGACACGTAAATACTGGAAAATACATAATTAAGTTACAGTTTTTCACGTTGCGTTGGCGCCAAATCTTCCCCTGCTCAATTCTTAATCCAGGTTAGAACTATGGCCATAAACCTAGCCAATCATAAAAAAGTAATTTTGGAGAATGTTGCGTAGGTAGGGTACTTTCTACCTATGTGAGTAACTACTTTGTATTGTTACCTCCAAGGAACTAACAATGAGTTGAGATGCAAGTAGAGCGAGCCGTGAAGCCGACGCATTGAGTCCATGAACTGCTCCATAAAACTATTTCCTCTACAATACAACTAACGCGTCTGCGATAGCAAAAAGCAAGCAATCACATGATTGCTGATGTGCTTACATAAATAAATATAGATGGCCTAAACTAATGACGTCTTTTATGCATAGGTGATAATGACATAATTTTTGCCAAAAAACAAAAGACGAATAAATAGAAAATAACAAAGAGAAAAACTAAAGGCAATTTAACATCAGGAGAGTTGGCGGCCAAGCGCAAGCCTATTTATAAATTAAAAAAAACGTTACGATCATCCCAATTTTAAATCATATTTAAATCAAGAACTCGATTCCAATCAGACGTAAAAGCGAATTCATGTTTCATGGATAACCTTTTTGACATGGACGCCCGTTGGGACGAAAGTTTTAAAAAGATTGAACCCGGACCGTACTTACCTACGTAATTTACTAATGCAGGCAGCGATTTTATTTTACGAACTTTAGGTATATTTGCATCATCATGAACAAATGGATACAAGAATATTATGTCCACGAAACCACTAAACCATATAATGAAAACATAAACGGAATCTTGATCTTGAGGCTATAACAAAATTCACAGACCGATTCTCTTCACATAATACTTTAAAAGATTTCAAGAACCAAGTTGTGTTTATATAGACCAGCAGTGCAAGTACCGTTCTTTATCGATAGTCAAATTCGATAAAATGCCATAGAATCGATCATAGCGAGTACTGATTAAATGGCATTTTATCGAATTTGACGATCTCAACTGTCAAATTTGCTGATCGATAAAGAACGGTACTTGCACTGCAGTGCAAAAACCTTTGAAAATGGTAATGAAGTGAAAAAAAATATTTTAGAATGAAAACCATTGGAAAAGGAAGAGAATATAACAAAAACGAAAGGAAAAATAATTTACGGGCGATCTGAGGTTGGGAGGTGGGGGGGGGCGTTTTTTACCCTTAAACCCCCTGGGTTTAAGGGTAAAAAATGGTTTATCTCGATTTCCGGCAAAACTACAAGTCCCATGGAAAAAAAGTTAAATCGCAAAGTTATGCAAACTAATCTATACTAATATTATAAAGAGGAAAGATTTGATTGTTTGTTTGTTTGTTTGCATTGAATAGGCTCCGAAACTATCCGATTTGAAAAATTCTTTCCCTGTTTGGATGCTGCACTATCTCCGGTTGACATAGGCTATATATCCCGGCTTCGTCCGTGCGAAGCAGGGGCGTCCTACTAGTAGGTAATAAAAAGATCTACAATTTTTTTTTCACATAACCTCAAAATGTATGTGAAAAATTCAAATAACCAAGTTTTTTGTAATTTTTTTATCTTTTACAAAAATATTTTTTTTCACGATATTTAGTGAAAACTTAACTTTTTATGTCACAAATACACAGTTTTTTTTCCGCCTTATTTTGCGTAATATCGAAAAAGTACCCTAATTTTCAATCGAAAATTATCACGTCAAAATATCAGCTTTTTAAAAAAAATCGGTGGACTTTTGTTCATTGAAATCTCTACTTTCTGATGGTATAAAAAAATACATTACTATGTTCTCAGAAAATGGTTTTACAGCTCCTACGAAATAACAGATCAAGTCCAGACATTCTTAGATCTCACCCTATCCTTATTTTAATCCTTACATAACAACGAAAACACTGTAAATACGGTGATAAAATAGGCCCTGTTAACTTTAAATGGTTCTCGAATTGACCTACGGCCGTGACTGCCGATCTAACCGTGTTCATTAAGTAGGTCACAATGAACATAAATTCATTGCATTCTGTTATCAAACATACTGAACTGTAGATTTAAGACTGTAATCAGAGGATGCCACCAATTTCTGAACGAATGTTTGTTAAATACAATTACTGCATTGTGTAGAAATACATTATTTTTGCCAAAAATCTTTTTTTTTTTTATATAAAGCTAGGCGGATCTTTACGTAATTGGTGGAGAATCCTTTTGTCTTCTCTTAAATCATGTAGGTACACCAGTAATATTACAATGTGCAAAGTTTGATTACGTTTTTCCACTAAAAGAGGCGAATGCACAGAGATTACTTGAGAATTTACAAACAAAATATTTACAATTTATTAACGTTTTCAGATGATGAAATGATTCGATGATTGGCTTATAGAACAATGTTCTAATTAAATTTGAAAATTACTCCAAAATATTTATGCATAATTATTATTATCAACGCATTTTTTTTAGAAAAGTACTATCCAAGCTTTGGCTGCAACTGAGCATTTATGGACTTACGAATGGTTGCCTATCGCGGGACTTAATGCATATTATTATTATTATTTAGTTTCACGAATGACGGCCTCGGCTCGCATTTTAACAATCGGCCATAAATGCTTCTGTTACCTGCCGGTACAGTAATGTTATCTATACTAATCTATACTAATTAAAGAGGAAAGATTTAATTGTTTGTTTGTTTGCATTGAATAGGCTCCGAAACTACTGAACCGATTTGAAAAATTCTTTCACTGTTGGGAAGCTACACTATCCCCGGGTGACATATGCTATAATCTATACCCGTGCGAAGCTGGGGCGGACCGCTAGTATTATTATACTCGTATAATAATGAACACAATGTCATCGTCTTAATCCAAAATACTTGACATAACACTACCTTGTGAGAATGTCTAATGATATTTTTATCAGATGTTTGCAGTAAACTAGGTCGATTTAAAATTCGTGCAGCGATATCATCTGGGAGCATCAGCGTGGCGGGTCAGGGTACGGGCCGCGGTGGACCGTGACTCGGTGACTCCATTGTCATTCAATCAGGCCATTGTGGAGCCTGAGGTCGGAGCCCCGGCCATTCGACATGGGGATGCCATCCAGCTATGCAGCCGAGTGTGACATGGAATAAAAAGACAAATTTCCTGATAGTTACAAGCTGGGTGTTACCGCGTGAATCGGTTTCGTCTAGGCAAGCATGCTCCATCGTACTTAAATACGCGTTTACCTATAGGTAGTTTTCTCCTATTACATACATTTTATTATATACATTTTCTTTTCTTTCCTCCTGAGAGGATTTCGGCGTTGGGCATCGCACGGCTTGTCTTTGATTGCTACGTCTTGTACATTCCAGTATTGTTGTTGTATATTCCAGTGTAGCTATAGCTAATACATAGCATTCACGCTGTGCGATTCACGCGATCTTTCTTGCCTCACACTTGCAAAATGTGGAATGAGCTTCCATCTGTGGTGTTTCCGAGAATCTACAACATGGGGTTCTTCAAAAGGCGAGTTAATAGATTCTTATAGGGTCGGCAACGTAGTTGTGATTCCTCTGGTGTTACAAGTATCCATAGGCGACGGTGACTGCTTACCATCGGGCAGCCCGTCTGCTGTTGTATTGCTTTTATTGTGCCATATTTTTTTTTTTTTTTTTTTATATTTTTTTTTTTAATATTATTATTTTATTATTAATTTTATATTTGACTTTTAGTGTAATACATTTATTTATATTTTATTTATATAGGCACAAAAAAAGCAATAACAAAAAGTATGCAGTCTATCCTAAGAATTATAGCCAGTTAGAAGTTTATTGCGTCTTAACTTGACTATCGTCCTTGACTTGACTATGACTTGACTAATCATCACCATCATCATCATCTTATCGCGCCCAGATACGGTTTACGGTCGCGTGATTTTCCAACTGAGCGGATTAGGTGCCGCAATAGCAGTTGTCCGTAAGGCCCCTACTTATAAATTTCCTAAATCCAAAAGCATCATCGTCAATCACAAAATTTAAAAGAATGCCTTTTAAATACACCGCCGCAATTAGAAGCAGTCTATCAGACGTCCATCATCAGAATTTTATGTCATTCATTTTGACGCCATTTCACTGGGAATGCTGTTAAAGAGAAAAATATAAAAGTATAACCGACCCTCAGGTATTTACGAGGGCTTTAAGCACAATGTGTTAACGGGTACTTAAATGATGAGCAACGATTACTATGCACACTAAATTATAGCTTGATCTTTAGAGGTAACCGCAGCTAGTGTGGGAAAATATATATACGTTCAGAAACAAGTGGAGAAACTTGTACGTGTATGCCTTTATTGTGTACATTGTCAAAATAGATAGCCCGTTGGTCCAGTTGGTAGTGAACCTACCTTCTGAGCTTGGGGGCGTATAGGTTCGATTCCCACCTAGGACAAACATTTATGTGATGAACATTTGTGTTTGTTTCTATACCTGATTGTTAATATCTATTTAAGTATTTAATAAAAAAAAAAAATTATGTATTTCTATCTCATTCATGGATCACATTCAGTATCTGGCAGCCATATCACAAACTTTGCTTAGTTTGGGGTTAGATGACAGTGTGTGCAAAAATGTCCCGATTAATAATATGTCACATACTTGTAATTAGGTCCACCTCTAAGCTCTCACATTTGGGAGAATAGACTGGAGATTTTTCGGCCTAGAGCTTTTAAGTTATGTATAAGGTTTTTATTCTCGTCTCAGGATAATGTACAAAAGTATAATTTTGATATACATATAAATGATGTTTGTTAATGTTTATTTATATCACTATTTCTCAGTAAAATTCCGAAATTCAATACTAAATAAATCTGAATTATCGTAATTTCGTTGGGTCTAATTGTTTTTTTTTTTTTTATCTATTAATAGGCTTGCGTTTTACCGCCAACTTGCCTGATGTAAAGCGACGATGCGGTCTACGATGGAGCACGCTTGCCTAGAAGAAACCGATTCACTCCCCAATCAAGAGTTGTTCTAGTTTGCCCCGTCTCATAGCTTTACGATTATCCAGGTAAATGTAGGTATAGGTAGGTATTATACCTGCCATGTACAATAACAGTTTGGCAAAAGTAATTAACATAGGTACATGCAACAATCTATAGAAATATAATAAGATAAATCTATCTTTATATGCTAACTCATACAATAACATAAAATTTAATTATAATACAAATATTTCGAAAGTGCTATATGAATGGCTTTTATAGCCATGAGCTTTTATAGTTAATTAACGTAAAGTTATTATTAGTGTACGCATTTGATAACAATTTAATCAGGGCAATATTCATTTTTTATTTTCATATAATATAATAGCGAATACTTTCTATTTTCCATATTTAGAGGAAATGAAAATGTTAGAGTATATAGACTACTGGCTAGTAGGTACCTATCTACCTATATAAGTTAGAAGATAGATAAGACGTAACTAAATGAATATAATTTAAATGTTTTTTAAGATAAATGTTTTATTGAAGATGTTATTATGATCATAGCATAAATTATTAAACGCCTTGCTAATTAAATACAAAATTAAAACATTTATGTGTTTGAACGAATCGGACCTTTACCTAACAACGTAAATTTTAAACCGGATAATTTTCAAGTAATTTATCGATTCTTCCCTATTTGAAGAGTTATTGTTTATCAATAAATTCGTCTTATAATTTAAAGTCAAAGAAACCACATAATTCAGGATTATAAATAAGGATATCCAAAATTTTATAAAAATACTCTCTAACCTACGTGCCCTTATCACGAATCACGATGTAAATATGATGTTTAGGTACTATTCAATTGAAAAATGCTTAATGTATTCCAACGGCTTAATTCTAAATAAGTACAAAATAGTAGGTACTTACCTATCTATTTTCATATCACAGGATTCAGAAATTTTACAACCAACCTTTCTTACCTCCATAAAAATATGACATTATCGTGCATTATCTACACTCTCTGAGAAAAACTTCTAAAATTACCCTCATCTCACATGCAAAATAGATGTTCCTACTTACTGCAAACACAGGAATATAAACAAAAAAAAACTGATCAGTTTAAATTTACTCACCGTTATTATAGATGCAACAGGATCTGCCTCGCATGCACTCGATGCCGGTACTTTCCACAAAATTGAAGACACGATCTTATTCGGATCAAAAACTGGTCGGGATAAACGAAACACTTACAAGAAAATACTATGCAATATTACTGGATAGATTGCAAACACGCCGGCAAATATTTACAGTTTCTACTAAAACTAAAGTGCGGTGAAATACACAGATTTTTAGTCGGACGTAAAGTTTTGACGTGCAAGTTTCGCGGGAGCGGGGCACAATGCGGTCGGCCCCCAGTCGTGTCAACGCGAGACTATCTCGGGCTCCGGGATCCTCGCGTCGCGAGCTATGGAGCGCCGCCGCCGCGCCGTCCCGCTCGCGCACCCGCTCACCTGCTACTTGAAAAAATAAGAGAAGCCTCACATTTCGGCGAAATGTGACCTAAACCAAACATTTTACACGCAGGAGACAGGTATTCGGCTACTTCACTGCGCGCATTGACGTCCTTCACATCGCGCCGTACGATAGTAAGAATGGACTCAAATACCTTTCAGTTTCGTCTCGTACCAGCTGTCTAGGAAGGCCAGCCGCCCGCCGCAAATTGTATTCTGGGCTGATTATTATCTATCATTGAAGACCTCGTAAATTGCGGCACCGCGGTGGAAGAAACCACAGAGCTCGAAGAAACTTATAAACGCGCGTACGATAATGACGCTTGTAAACAACGAGAGCATTTTAGCGGTGTACATTTAATCGTTGATACAAACTGAACGATGTTTCCCAGTATTCGAATCAATTACCCCGTTATTTTAACATTTATCTCCACTAAGAACATCCTACGTCAATATTTGTGGATACAAAGTCAAGAAAGCTGCACGGTGGTTTGTTGACTTTCGTACCTACCTCAGCAGGATGATAAACAGACCATGGGGAAGTGCGCACCATCTTTCACGATTCCATATTAGATTACTCCGTTTGCGCAAAATACGAGTATGGTATATACCCAAACAGTCCAAATACATTTAACTATTCAGTCCTAATTCCAGCAATTAAACAATTGGGGTCGGCCGTTACTCGGTAAATATGCGCAAAACGGCACTCGTAAAATTTTAGTACGACTTCTTATGTTTCAGATCCAGTTCTAAGCTTGCAACTCAGTTAAATGGCATTCTCGTCAGCAATCAAAGCAATATTTTATGAGAAATATTACCGGATACCACGATCACAACTCTTGCTTGACTTTACAGTTTGATCGATTAGTCATGAATGAAAAAGTGCCTTAACAGTTAGTTGAAATCGGTAACAAGACAGTCACGAGTAGATATCAAGGTAACGAATTATGGCTTTAATGCTCCATTAATCACTCCAATCGGATTTCGTGTAAACATTGCAAAGCTGCGTTAGAGGCAGGACAGGACACGAACAAGCACTCAGAAAGTCAGCACCCGGGGCTTAAAATAGAGCTGGGACACCCGCAAACCGCTTTCAACTCTTAAATCCTATTAAATGCGCTCTGAATGACTCTATTCATAGACTGGGCCAATAACTCAATGTCCTTCTAAGCCTTGACTGGTGGCAACTTAGAATTTTCCTGGAGCAATGTCTACAGTAATTCGAATGACGTAACCATTCGTCGGAATACTGAAACACATAACCACCTTCCTACGTGATAAGATTACACCTGTATAGTGCGACCAACTTTGTGGAGATGGCCAAACGGCATACTAAACATTTTCGGTGATATGGCTGACAGTTACTCCAGACAATACGATGGTAGCTCCCCCACTTAACAACAGTTAACTAAGTCGTAAATGTCGTAATGTATGATGTATGTGTCATGCGATTTATGCGATTTGTAGTTTTTACTACCAACGTGACTTCAGACACGTGTGTTCTACGACAAACTCGTTCTTCCTCGTGACATGACGAACTTCAATGGTTTGAATACAAATTATCACAAAATAATTACCAATAAGTCCTCCAAGCAAATGCGACCAAAATTACTTAGACACAAGTGGGCTAGGCTAAGATCCGTAGTACAGTCACGGAACTCATTTCCAAAAATGCTAAAACCAGCATATTTGGCCACTTTTAATACTACTGACTTTTACTATGGGTGGGAATAACCATGCAAAACCGTAAAATATAGCTGTACAGAAAAAGGTCACTCGACCCGAAAGTATTATCCTCAAAGTCTAGGAAAAATATTACTAGTACAGACCTAGACGTAACAGGCACCACAACCAAAGTATTTTTCAATGAGAGGCTCACAAAAATAAACAGGATTTTATTTCGTGAGACAAGAGCTAGAGCAAAGAGCCACGGTTTTGCTTTCTGCTGGTGCAACCAAGGAGCCATATACATTAGACAACGGGAGGGTAATGCCGCTCAGCTTATCCGTTCTTTGCACGACCTGGATCGCATTCTGCCTTCAGTGCCGGCCGAAACTGAACAATAGTTGTGTGCCTGTCCCATTCCTTTCTGTAAATGTCTATGGCCATAATATTTATGCACAGGACTTAACTTTGTTGTTGAGTGGTTTTTGTATAAACTTAAATGGATATATTACCAGAAATTTAAACTATATTACGGAACTGTTACGATGTACATCTTATTTGATTTTCTATATGCATTATAACTATAGACAGCCATTGAACACGGTTGTATATAACGTATATACTAGAAAAAATAGCATTTCAGGTACTAGCTTTATTTTAAAAAAAGAAGTGTTTTACAAAAGGATGTCCGTTCGACTATTATATTTATGTACTGTTATTTATTTTATTGTATTTGTATATCTTATTATTATTTTATTCGTATTTTACAGCTCAAAGTTAATGTTAAAAATTTACATTTTATATTGCTCAAAATTTACATGCATATATTATAACTTATTAATAAGTATCACTTTAACACAACTTATAAATTTCATATCTATAGAAGTTTCACTTAAGGATAATTTTTATAATCACAATGCTCCACAATGAACTTGAGAATGACTTAGATTCGATAAAAATAAACTGCCACATTGTGGACGAATTGGAAACTTGTAAAATGTTCTTCACTCCAGATCACAACTTAAAATTATTTTCCTTCAATATTAGAAGTATAGGCTGCAATTTCAATGAATTTCTGGTAGTACTAAGACGTTTAGATATCGTTTATGACATCATTGTTTTAACGGAATGTTGGTTAAATAGTTCCCAATTTATTCCACAATTACCGGGATATATTTCATTTAAGAGTGAGAAAAACCACAATCAAAACAGCGGTGTTGTGGTATATGTGAGAGAAATCTGGGATGTGTCAGTTTCAGAGCTTTCTGTTGACAATGCCCAATGTTTATCTATTTGTATTGAGAAGATGATTAAAATTCTTGCAATTTATCGTTCCCCAGCCTGTCGAAACATTGAAAGTTTTCTGTCTTCTCTTGCTCCCTATATGTCAAATTTTAGTGGGCTTCCTCTCGTCTTTGCTGGTGATATAAATGTTAATATTTTTGACTCCACTAATGCCCAATACCTAGAATATTTATGTTTCATGGAAGAATGTGGTATGGTTCCTGCTATCACTGAAGCTACAAGAGATGCATCATGTTTAGATCATATTTATATTAGTAGATCGCAACTTCCTCGGGCACCTTTTGGCATAGTTTGTAGATCTAACGTTACGGACCACTACCCCGTCATGATCGGTATGAATTTGAACACTGTAAAACACTCACGACCAAGCCGTACCACGTTGAGAAGAGATTTTGATGCAATTAAAAAAGATCTTGAAGTTCACTGGGGTTTTATTACAGATATTCTTGACGTAAATGAAGCCACCAAAACATTCACAAATTTTTTAGCAGACAC
This sequence comes from Agriopis marginaria, assembly GCA_932305915.1. NCBI lineage: Eukaryota > Metazoa > Arthropoda > Insecta > Lepidoptera > Geometridae > Agriopis > Agriopis marginaria. Next base: position 12,730,476 of record OW029918.1, read on the forward strand.
TGTAGCTAAGCGAACGCGCGAAATCCGTTGTAGCAGAACACAGTACAATCTTAAGCCCTGGATTACTCCAGGACTAATACGGTGTATGAAACATAGAGACAAACTTCATCAAAGAGCGAAACGTAATCCAGATAATACGATATTGCAAATTTCTTACAAGAGGTATCAAAACTTCTTTGTAAGCATCTTACGTAAGCTGCGATCGGAACACGAAAGTCAAGAACTACTCAAAAACAAAAATAATCCTCGTAAGCTCTGGAAGTCGATCAAATCCGTTTGTAATTTGTCTCCAAATAAACAACTTCCCACAGAGCTGCTGTCATTGCCAGTTAGCTCTGACACTTCGCGACACTCGCTTGACATATGCAACAATCACTTCTCCACAGTAGGCCAACGACTTGCAAATAAAATATTGTCTGATACTAATCAAACCCAAAGTAGTTTGGCTAAAGCTGTAAATACTAAAAGCAAGCTAGCCAAATCCTTTTTTATGGCTCCAACAAATCACGAAGAAGTTGAAAAACTGATTTTGGGTTTACATAACGGCAAAGCTCCAGGGATAGATGGCTTTACTAATTCATTAATAAAACACGTTAAACAGGAAATAGTAGTGCCAATAACGCATATTTATAATCAGAGCTTGTCTAGTGGAATCTTCCCAGATGCTTGGAAAGTGGCCTCCGTTAGTCCCATTTATAAAAGTGGTCTTAAAAATTGCCCAGAAAATTATAGACCCATCTCACTCCTAAGTACTTTTTCAAAAATATTAGAAAAGCTAGTAAATAAAAGAGTAACGAAATTTTTAGATTCGCGCAATGTTTTATCACCAAGACAATTTGGGTTCCGAGTGGGTAAGAGTACTGAAGATGCAGTTTCGTTGTTAACTTCGCTGGTGGCTTGCAAGCTGGATAATAAACAGAGATGTGTTGCGGTGTTCTTAGACCTGGCCAAAGCCTTCGACACTGTCTCCGTTCCAATTCTTTTAGAAAAACTTAACAAAATTGGTATTAGGGGAGTTGCTTCTGACTGGTTCAAAAGCTATTTATTGGGACGGAGGCAGTGCGTGAAGATTGGTAACGAGCGGAGTAACACACAGGCTATTGATTTTGGGGTACCACAGGGTAGCATATTAGGTCCAACGCTTTTCAATTTGTATATTAATGATATTCATGAAATGCAAATTGAAAACGCAGAGATTGTTTGCTACGCTGATGATACTGCCATTGTATTTCATGGTCCATCTTGGGAGAAAGCTTTAGAGTATGCAGAGCTAGGCATGTCTAATATCTTTGGGTGGCTACAAAATAATTTACTGACGCTGAATGCCAAAAAAACTGTATATCTTTGCTTCCACAAAACAGCTGCTTCAGCGCCAGTATTGCAGTCAAACATTAAACTTCATAAACTCTATTGTATTGACAAAGAATCATGTAACTGTGAAACATTAAGTAGGTCTAAAACAATTAAATATCTGGGTGTAACTTTAGACGAAAATTTATGTTTCAAATGTCACATAGTTGCACTCTCTGCCCGTGTACGAAAAGTTATAGGCATAATGAAGAACTTGCGTGACATCACTACTTCAGACACACTGTTGTCAGTTTATTTTGTATTATGTCAGTCTCTTCTAAGTTACTGCATAGCATGTTGGGGTAGTGCTGCCATGACTTTCATTATTCTAGTGGAGAGGGCGCAGCGATCTGTACTTAAAGTAATGATGAAGAAACCATTTAGATATCCTACTACAGATGTTTTTAAGGAAAGCGGTGTGCTAAGTGTGAGACAGCTATTCATTTTAAAAATGTCGCTCTCCGTACATAAGTCTACACTTGCCGCTGATAGTTATAGTTATGATAAAACCCTTAAAAAGAGATGTTACAAAATACCTTTTCCCCATGTAAATACGTCTTTTGCTCGTCGGTTTGGTAACTTCATAAGAGCTCATGTCTATAACGCGGTGAACAAACATTGCAATCTAAAAGAAATGTCTGTTCGTGAAGCCAAAAAGACTTTGAACAAGTTTCTAAAAACACTCAGCTACAAGGAGACAGAGGATATACTAAAGATTTTATCTTGATGATACTTATATATATTATTCATAATAATTTACCTACTCGTATACTGTCATTGCTTTAATAATAATAAAATGTACTAGGGAATGCATTTGTATTATATTGTATTTTATGATATTATATTGTATTATATTATATTTATTCATGTATTTAGTGTTAATTATAGTAATATATAAAATAACCAATTAGTGATAAATGTATGTAAGCATATATATACTTATCACTGGTTTTAAATGAGCACCTTTGTTTAAAACTACCTTCTTTATAACAATATGAACATAATATTATGCTAACTAGAGGCAAACAAAATGTTGAGTTGGATAAACCGTATCAGTTTCCTGCGATACAGGCCCAGCCTAGTGCAGGAATCGTAGTGTCAACAATCAGTATTTCCTTCATAGACATAAGCCAGTGTGTATTTCTTTTTTATAAACAAGTATGTAAGCCTATGTTTATGCAAATAAAAATATATTTCATTATTTCATTATTTCATTATTTCATTATGTAAATAAAAAAAATATTAATCAACAGTATTATTGTAAATTTAGGGCAAATTTCTGGTCAATGTTGTTGACAATGATGAGTATAGGCTCTTTCGCGATGGTGGCCGGGTAGAGGGTCCTGTATACCCTCTGCAGCTTTCTCTCTCGCACATTTTCACATTATTGAAGATATAAAATCAAATCAATCAACAGGTAATCAAAGATACCGATAACGATATGTCCAAGAACCTCAAAATTTCAGACATAATTATATGACATTCGCTAACATGCACTGAGCCAGCATGGTGGATTAGGGTCCATCTTCTCTCTCTAAGAGGAAACCTGTGTCCCAGCAGTGAGAACATGATAAGCTGATAATGATAATGTTGATGAGACTGTTTTGCATTAGCTTAATTCCTAGTTCAATCTAATCCTATAAAACTTCTAGGCATTGTCGTATAAATTGCAGACAAACTGCTGACTTTTGTTGACCAAACCGTCTCACAATCGCAATTAGCGGTTCGATTTAAGCCGAAATGATAAAACATTGGTGGTTTAATCATAAATCGTGCACGACGCTGATTTATTTCCAAGCCGGACTATAAATAAAGCCGCAGTTTCCGTGTATACCTACCCGTTGGAAACGAAAATCAAAAAGCGCAAAGGCTTCTCTCAGCGTAAACTGCATCTTTTTAAAGGCCCTACTAGTATTCGGCTAATGCTTTTAAGGCGCCGTGACTAGCTGACTTTTATGTTTTTGAAGGGGTGACGCAGAGGAAGTGGCGGCCGACTAGTCCCACCTACAGCGGGGCGCACCGCGTGAATCTCGCCGAAACGCGACGTCCTTCACCTATAGACAGTCCTAGCTTTAAATTGGAAGGGGTTTGTGTATTGTCTACATCTACACTTACAAAATTGTATAGCAACTGCTCTAAAATATTGTAAGTACAAAGATAACTACATCACACACTACAAGGAATGACGGAACAGTCATGAAGGTCATTTAATAGTAGATTGTAACATTTGTAACATAAGGACGCAAAATAATATTTTTACGACGAGGGCGCTTTTTTGAATCCTGAGCGAAGTGAGGGATTCTAGAGTAGTATCCCGAACGTAGCGAGGGATACAAAGTACGTCGCCCGAGCCAAATTTTGCGCCCGAGTGATACACTCTACTTTTCATCATCCACTATGAGAAAATAAAAGGCGCCTCATATTTTATTGTAATATTATTATTTACTAAAACATAGAGTAACAACTAAATTGAAATTAAATAGTATCTAATAATAAAACAACTAAATATATGTTTAGTTTGTAATTTAAATTTTAATTAGCTATTTTGTTTAGGTTATAAAATATTTAATATTGTTTTTATTTTATAAGTATAATAAAGAACTAAAAACTTATCATACTAACATTAACTTAACATTTCAGACATTTTCGCAATTATGAAAGTTTATTGTTACACAAAACCATGAATTTCTAACAATCGGTGAAAATTGACGAAAACGCGGGCTGTAGTTCGCGCGTTTTTAATTTGATTTTTTTTTTTTATTTAGCTGACGGCGCGACTATGGGCCGTCTTACCAGCCAGTCTTTATTCAAACAATATTTGCGTTCGATTTCTTTGGCGCTAAACACTAAAATGTTACAAATTCGAAAAGTGCGCGCTTTTTGAATTTGGAAATTTATAAAGAGGATTAAAAACTAATTACTGTCCGCTAAAAGTTTCTGATAGAAAACACCACCTTTGAGTGCACTTAAAGGCGAACCAAGTCGTCCTTTTCGAACAGATGAGATGAAAAAATATATGAACAACTTTGAAAAAAATATCAGCTATTCCATTCATTACCATCGCAATTCGTTGAATGTGAATGTAATTTTTCTAATATGAAACAGCTGTTTATTTTTCGCAGTAGGCAATTCGTACATTTGATCGATCGGACATTTTATTTGTTGAAAATAACAGACTTATAGTGAAAAATATAATTAAATTATTTTATACGTAATAATACGTAACCTGAACAAAGAATGTACGTAACACATAATAATATTATATACATATATCGATGACCCTGAAGAAATTATTTAAATTGGCTTATTAAGTTCTGAGATAGTCCGTTTAAAGTTTTTAGTCGGATTAGAAAGGGATGCTCTGTCCCTTTTCCGAAAAGTTAGTGTCAGTATGTCACATGAGACAAACGAGGGAGATACGGTAAGGCGACATTGCAAGTTACTTAGTGTGCGTGAAACGTGATAAAGTTTGCGGTATTTACAGTGTTTAGCAATATAGTGAATAAAGTGAGTGAAATATGGAGATTTGAACACGAACAAAAATTGTACCTACTAAGGCTTATCTAAGGTAGGTGTGTAGGTTTTTAATTTCATTTAATTTTATTCATTCATATTGAATTTTACATTTTTTATAAAACAGATATAATAAAATTTTGTAACCTAACTTCTATGCAACATATTGCACATATTTGTTTTATTGTTTTATTGCATTTGTTATTTCAACATACACGGGCTGTATCTCTGTTTTATTTGTGAAAAGTTTTAAGGCTTGTTTATTCTTATTTTTCTTGCTATTTTAAGTTGAGCTTTTTGTTTTCCGTAAATAAATAAACACATTGTTTGAAATAAATAACTTTTTTGTAGTTTTAGTAACTGAATATCTCTAGTTTGTCTGATCTGAGGTTGTTTGTCTGATCTGCTGTCAGTAACAGTAAGGAGTATGTATAGCGTATTCACTAAAGTGGCGTCATTTGTAAGTACTAAGTCATTGATAAAATATGTACAAGATTCCCAGTAGCGTATCGTAAAATGATACCAAAAATAAGGTGCCAGTACTAGCAACCTATTTCGATCGCCCTGCCACACGTCAAGAAGCCTCCGATGTCAAAACTCGTGAAATTTAATTAAAAAAAAAAACACTAGTTGTGTCTTGAATTCATGTAAGAATTACACCCACAATAAAGATACACACGTAAACGGACTACACTACGGAACTACATACAGATACAACAAACACCTTAATATTTCCACTTTTTAGTAGGAATGACACAACTTTTGCGTTCATTAAAATTCTCTTATTTATAGCCATCTACTTTTCTTGACTAAATACTTCTTAAGAAAAACAAGTTATTATCATGAATTTTAGCAAAGAAACGCCCAATTCCATTAATCACTGAAATTTCCTATTACTTAATACAAAAATAATTAAGGAGGTACTTGTTCCCGTATTAATATTTTAGACCTGTATTTTGCAAGTTCATTTACCCTGGTTTTTCATTCATCCAATTTTGGCGGTAATCTCTATGCACTGGTAATACAGCGCGCATGCGCGGAAACGTATCGATGACGTCACTCACGCAAGATTGGCTTTACAAATGAGCGCTGCGCTTTCATTGAACACTCAATCTGTATATACGTAGTATAAATTTAAAATCTTTGCACCTACTAAGTATAGTGCACACTCTGTCTAGCAAGACATCTTTAATTTTGTAATTCAGGAATCGGATCTAGCTCTATCGGTCAGTTTATTCATAGGACATGCCCAGGTAGGTAAATGATAAATGTTTTATTTTTTTATTTTTTATATAATAGTAGACAAACACCTGGTGGTAAGTAGTCACCGGCGCCTATGGACACCTACAATACCCGGGGCATTGGCGGTGCGTTGCCTACCTTTGATGACTCAGCCCAGTAGCCGCTTGAATGTTATTAAAAATTATAAGTATTATGACCTCCTTCAGGCTTAGTACTACCTACCGTTCCATGTAACCCTGTAAAATTACTTTATTAGTAAGTATTTGTACACATTTATAGTAAAAACGAAATTTTATTTACGAAAAATATATAAAGCTAGGAATCGTTTTTAATGTGCCATTATTGCGGTGTGGTTTGAGAGGCCAGTAAAGTGTCACGGCATAACGAGCTATTTAGAATCAGTTCAGCACTAATATAATGTGCCCACCTGTCCCTTCAATGGATATCTTACATTCAAGTCAAGACAATCCTCCTTAGAAACTAAAGTATAGAACCTTACCAAACTCCTGACAAGCAACTGACGGTGAAATCAAATTTTAAATGAATGCCAACGAGTTTTGCTTAAAAACACATACAAAAGTACTGTGTGCTTTAAAATAAAAATGTTTACTAAGATTTTTTTATTTGTATCGATGTTTTAGATTTATTTTTAGTTATTTCTGTTTAAATCTTCTTATTATTCTAAACAAAAAGAAGCTCTCCGATTTGTAAATATGGCAGCAGTCGCTACAGGTAAAATTATTTTGAAGAAAAATTTAAGACCAAGCTCCAGTATCTTTTCGGCCTCATCGCATCGCTCTAGTATGAAAAGATAAATAATGTAAAATACTACTACGTAATATATTTTTTTCTAATACTGTTATGTGCCTTTGTTAACTAAACAAAATACAAGCTAACTATAGCACTAAATACCTAAACTACTTGGCCTTTTATATTATACAAACAAACCGTTGAAAGTCTAGTGACAATCCAATTGATCAAGTCCCCTACCATTCGGCACTACGTATTAAGTGGAACTGTGTTCACACTGGTGTACTATAGCTTGGCTTTGATTATGTACAGACATAATCAAAGATGCATGGGCGCACTACTGAGTTCCATTGAGCCGGTCTACCTAAGTACGTCAATAGTTCACCTGCGTTTCCCGCGCAATGCTCCACCCGACGACGCGGCAAAGAACGCTCCGCGTCTCCGTAAACGAGGCCTTAGTAGTTTGTGCCAAGCTCAGTGGTTTGCAATAGCGGGCCATTCACATGGGTTTCTATCAGAATTTATAAACTATATACCTACCTATTACGGATGAAGTGGCAGTAGAATAGGCATCATCATCATCATCAGCCAGAAGACGTCCACTGCTGAACATAGGCCTCCCCCTTTAACCTCCACTTTTTTACCTCATAAAAAAGCTGACCATAAATAGAGCACATCAACGAAAACAAAATTAAAATTAGTTCAAAAATAAACAAGATATAGGCATTTTTATTCCATGCAAGACAGAGAGCGCACTATACTGAGCCGTGACGTCACGGCTCAGGTGCGCCATACAAATGCTATACTAACATACGCTTTGCGAGAAAGGGATAGAGCATCCCCTCTCTATCCCCACCTAAAACTTTAAACACTCGTATCTCAGAGATTTATCAGCCAAATAAAATTATTTTTTCACTATGTGTAATGTATTTAGTTATATTAATCGCTAAGCCGGATATTCGTAATAAATTAAATATTAGTCATCATGCCTATTACATTAGAATTCATCAATTTGTACGCATATTCTGCCTGGATTTTGTTTTGTGCAAAATTAACAGAATGAACGTAAGTGGATGATGCTAATGATGGTATTCGATTTTCTACCTCAGCCAATGACTGTTTGACGGTTTTAAAACTCCCTGACTGTAATGATAAGGCACACGGTTCACAAGGCTGGAGTGCGCTGGAACATTTTGTGAAAACGAGAGGGCAGTAACCGGTGGGCGTTGTACCTATAAACAATTCGGCCGAACCAGCTCTGAAAACGAATCCCATGTCTTCTTCCGTACGAAACCGTTGCTGATATCCAGTGGTTATATCGTCATTGCCTCATCTCCATAATTCAAAACCGATGTTGTGTTACAGCTGAACACATTGTGCTGAACATCGGCGATATGATTGACATGGCTATTGGTACTCCAGAGGTAAGATTTTCAATCCAATAGCTAAACGGCAACTCTACTTAAGACTACATTTTTTTTCTTCCTTCTCCGGCGATTCAGATAGCTTTTTCGCATTTTTGCGATAAGAAGTTAGAAAGTAGGTATACCTAATATATCCTGTCTATCTTCATAATACTATATTATTGCCGAATTTCATCAAGAACTATTTAGTAATTTAATACGATACAATCTGGGATGTCTTCAAGTCAAGAATGAATTGGTTTCTTCTAGGCAAGCGTGCTCCGTTGTAGACCGTATCATCGCTTCATTAGGCGAGGCGGAGGTAAAACGCAAGCCAATAAAAAAATATGTGAATAGGTGAAATACAGAGCAACCGAGGCCAAAAAGACAGACAAAAAAATGGAGGGATAAAAATAATTACCTGCGCTTTTTCCCATACATACCTACATACATTTCACATATTTTATGACACAATATGGTACCTATTTTATATTTATGTCCATATTTTGAAGTACCTATACCTACTCTTCTCAGGGTTCTGTTCTGACGCTTTTTCGTCACACACTAGCTATTTCGTCACTATCTTAGGTCTACTCAGAAAGTTTGAGCTTTCCTAAAATAACTGGTGAAAATCCACGCAATTATGTTTGAGAAAAGTGCTAGATAACAAGTCTTAGCAGCAAATGGCCGTTTATGGACTCACTTATACTGGCTTTTGCTACGCTACGACCCATATAATTATAATTATATAAATATCATTAATTTATTTATTTCAATATCAATTTGTTTACGTTCGTCGACGCTATAGCCTATAGGTACGTGTGGATTTTGAAGAAGGCTGTTTCTAGGTTTAAATCTTACAAATTGCTTTTTACTGTCTTAGTACCAAGGTTCTAATCAGCTATAGTTTCGTTTCCAGACATCTATTAATCAAGGCGTCTGCAACAATTACACCGCAAATGGTCTAATTGGTTGCCATGCACATTGCTTTCACACCTTATTCAACAACTTGGCTGGATCCAAACATTTATGTTTTTTTATCGAACTAGCTTATAAGTTCCCTGGAATAAGACATTGGTACTTTTTATCCCTATAAACTACCCACTCACCCAACCACTCATGAGATGGACAGACGACCTAAAAGAGACCGCAGGGAAACGCTAGATGCAGGCCGCTTCCAACCCGCCCTTTTGGTGATCGATGGGGGAGGCCTATGTCCAGCAGTGGACGTCCTATGGCTGAAATGATGATTATGACCCCTATAAAATCGTAGTTCCTGTAAGCGCTCCGCGTTTTTGAAGACTAGCGACGCCATGCGATTCACCGAGACCTAGCGAGTCAAAACAAAAGTAGGTAGGTACAAAGTGTTCAGTAAAAATCCATGTGTCAACCCGGGCCATGCTATGCGAAATGTAGTAGAGGAACTCAGAAACATTTTTCATTTCTTACAGGTTGGAGTGGTAGACTTCAACATGCTGCAGACAGTGCTGCACTGCCTGGCGCAGCAACAGCACATCCTTTCCAAGCCCGTGGAGGTTCGCGGCGTCTCGTTACCCATCAACATAGGGCGGGACCAGCATGGATCGACCATTAATATCACGGAGTTCGCTGTGGGCACTGATGGGGTAAGCTTCGTATTAACCCTTTGATTTCTCTAATGTTGCGAATCTTTAAAACGACAGAATTTATTCCAGGGGCCTCACCTCACGCCTAGCTGCAATCCAGTTTAGGTGATGAAAAAATATTGCGCGGCCGCAAACCATATCTGAGCGCGTTAAGGTTCACGTTCGCGTGATTTTCCGAACTGCGCGGTTTTAACGTTAGTTTGGGAACGCGTAACGTTTTTTTTTTTTTTTTTTTTTTTTAATATTCTGGACATTTTTGCACACACGGTCATCTGACCCCAAACTAAGCAAAGCTGTAATATGGCTGCCAGAAACTGATATACGTACATATATATTTTTAAATACATACTTAAATAGATATTAACACCCAGACATAGAACAAACACAAATGTTCATCACACAAATGTTTGTCCTAGATGGGAATCGAACCCACACCCCCAAGCACAGAAGATAGGTTCACTACCAACTGAGCCACCGGGGCAGTCAAATTGTGCGTAAGGCCGAAATCACGCCTGATTTTTTTACACATTTCTATTTATAGTAGCGAGAGATGCAACGTAACCAAAGTTGACTACATAATCAACTCTTAAGGCATATCTCCCTTTTTTGTGTGATCCGAGGTACCATGCACCATTATCTGAGGTTCCTTGTAAACCTACCTACATGTACGTATACTTCAGTGTTGCCAGACGTCCCGATTTTGGCGGGACGTCCAGATTTTTAAATCAAAATTAAATGTCCTGCGCGGGACAGGGTCAGTCCCGCTTTTCGGGGATAACTCGATATTCAGAAGACGAATAATACTCAACTATTTAACAATGGGGTAACTCTGATTTAAAATATCATATTTTTATTAAAATACATTTTCTATCGCTATTTTTGCTATCTATTGTCACGTAAACATAATTTGAACTCAAATGAAAAGATAAATATTTAAAAACTTCTGATAATATACGTTTTTTTTTTACTATGTCTCGCTTTGGACGACAGAATCCAGCTTTTTTCACTCAAAAAGTTCCAAAATCCCGACTTGGCAAAAAAATATATCTGGCAACGCTGGTATACTTCAACAAATAACTGCTTACTGAACCTTTGTTCTTTTCAGAAACCGCCCGTGGCCAAATTAGGTTAGTGTAAAGTTTCTGTATCTACACGTTGACTGTCCTGCATTATATACCTACTTATAGGCTCTACAGACCTATATCCAAGTAGACGGCACCAGTCGACCTACCTTGCATGTTATATTTCCAACACAATTATGACGAATAGGCGTAATTGACTCCAGCTAAAACCAGTCTGCTCAATCGGTGCCGCGACAACACGTATCAGTTTGAAACGAAAATGGGTAATTGTGCAATACTTTGAGTTGATGAGTTGTAAGAATGCCACAAATAGAGTTGGCCGACGGAATAAAGAACTTTTCACTTTTAGGTACGAAAATTTTACACGCTTAGTTTTCATACAGTTTGGACCGCTTGTGAAGTCTACTTAGTTCGTAGATCTGTGATAGGCTCAATGGTAACTGACGCAAAACCTCTTGAGGGCAAATTTGGTGCATCAAGACTAACAACTTTTGTTCTACAAGTTTATTACCATACAAAAAAAAAACATTCACTCCCGACAAAATGTATGAAACAGCTGTTTTTTGCTGTTGCTAATTTCGAAAACTTGTAGAACAAAAGTTGTTAGTCTTGATACACCAAAGTCACCCTTAAGATGTTTTGCGTTTTAAATCAAATCAAAATCAAAATATATTTATTGCAGTATGTTGGTAAACTTAGATGTAATACAGAATATATTCTTTTGTTAAGAGCTCCGAAAACAAACTTGTCCCTAAATGGACATGCAATATTGGCACTGGCATTTTCTAATTATAAGTTATTCGTATTGTTAGTGTACAAAGAAAATGTCATAGTAATAGTATAGTAAAATGTCACAATAATAGTAGTAAATAGTATAGTAGTTATGTCAAGTTAATTAGGTACAATGTTATAATGTCACTATTAGCTCTAGTACCTATAGTATAATTATTTATATATGCTATTAGTTAGTCAATGTTAGTATTCCAATTTAATTTCTTATCATTAATAAATTCTTTTACAGTGTAATAGCACTTAGTCAGTAGTATTTTCTTTAATTTCAATTTGAACAGATTAGTATTTAGATCTTTAAGGTTTCTAGGCATCTTATTATAGATAACCGGTCCCATACAAAAAATTCTATCATATAATAATTTCTTGTTGCGGTGTTCTATGAGAAGCTTGTGTTTGTCACGTCGATTACGTTTAGATTTATCATTTGTTAGAGGAAAATAGTTCGGTTAGTTTTAACAAAACATGCTACTTCAAAGATGTAAAGTGACGGAAGTGTTAGAATTTTATATTCATTAAATTTTGGTCTACAGCTATCAGCGTTAGTAAATTTAGTACCTTTGACCCTGTATAGGTACCTATATTATGCATTTTCGATATATGGGTGCGTGATGTCCGTTTGATGTTTTAATGCAGTAGCCAATGTTTATGTCGTTTTCTGGGCTGGAAGGCAGGTGGATTGGCTTTTGTATTCTAGGTTCGTGTGGACATGGAAATGGGGAAATACAATTAGGAACCTACTCATATTTTCCGTTAGGCCGTGGTAACCTATTTGGGGAGACCGCTAGACTTGAAAGTGTGAGGTCGCGGTTTCAAACCCCGGGTCCGTACCAATGAGCTCTTTAGAGTTTATGTACGGATTTTCATACCACTGGCTTTTCGGTGAAGGAAAGCCAGAAGGAAAAACATCGTGAGGAAACCTGCATACGTACGGAGAAGGAATTCAATGGCTTATGTGAATCCACCAACCCGCACTGGGCCAGCGTGGTGGATATAGCCCAATCACCCTTTCGTGGGTAGGCTAAAAGTCCAGCAGTAGACTGTTAAAAGGCTGATTATGATGATGATGATTTTCCGTTAGGATTAAAATTTTAGGACTATCTGTACGATGCCCTCGCAACGTAATATATTGATAAAGTATGAAATAGAATAAGTAATATATGTGTATATTTAAAATTGTTATTTTAGATTTATTATTATATTATTTTTTACAGAAACTCAAGGGCAGAACGACACAATACTTGTGGGTACGCATCCATGTTTTTATGAATTTAATAATAGTTTAGCAAGGTCCTATCTTGCAGTAATAGCATATAATTATGTATATAATTATATGCTATTATTGTGGACCCGGGTATGTCCTAAAACTACGACCAGAACCACCGGAGGATGGGCAGCAGCGTCCTGTTAGTACACGGTGAACGTACTGCGATCCCCAAGCCGCCTGCCAAGCGTGGGGATTATGGCAACACCCCTCTCTAAGAGGCCTTGTTCAGCAGTGGACATTTAATGGCTGATGATGTGATGTATATAATGTTAACTGCCTTTAATTACCTAAGCAGGTGTACACAACTAAACGATTAACTTTGCATTTTACAGTCGAACGAATTAAGAAGACTGACAGTGCATCCTGTGAGTGCATTTTCTTTTCTCTTACCCACACCTCACTATATGTTAAGCTGCATCCCCACTAGGGCCACGTACACATACATATAGTCACGTACACATAGCCACGCTGCTCGACCAGACTGCCGCACTGCTCAGCCAGACAACCGCACTACTCGGCCATACGGAGCCGCGCTGCTCAGCCATACAGAGCCGCCCTGCTCGACCATACAGAGCCACCCTGTTCGGCCATACGGAGCCGCGCTGCTCAGCCATACAGAGCCACCCTGCTCGGCCATACAGAGCCACCCTGCTCGGCCATACGGAGCCGCGCTGCTCAGCCATACAGAGCCGCCCTGCTCGACCATACAGAGCCACCCTGCTCGGCCATACAGAACGCGCTGCTCAGCCATACAGAGCCGCCCTGCTCGGCGATACAGAGCCACCCTGCTTGGCCATACGGAGCCGCGCTGCTCAGCCATACAGAGCCACCCTGCTCGGCCATACCGAGCCGCGCTGCTCAACCATACAAAACTGCCCTGCTCGGCCATACAGAGCCACCCTGCTCGGCCATACGGAGCCGCGCTGCTCAGCCATACAGAGCCACCCTGCTCGGCCATACGCAGCCGCGCTGCTCAGCCATACAGAGCCGCCCTGCTCGACCATACAGAGCCACCCTGCTCGGCCATACGGAGCCACACTGTTCGGTCATACGGAGCAGCTTGGCTCGGAAACGATGTTTTATTGCACACAACATAAAAAATTTACGACCCAGCAAAGTTCAAATAAAGGCCTCCATTGCTCACATCCAATTGAGCTAATGTCACATCTAGAAAACTCACTGAATTTTCGAACTGTCCAACTAAGCGTTGGTAGAGCGGTAGAGCCATATGCAATACGCAAGCGTGGAATGAAAAACGCTTCAAGAGAAACTACCTTCTTGTATCTCGACAAACATCTTACATCTCGACAGAGAACTTAATGTAGTAAATATAGATCAATGCATCTCGACATCAGGCGTGATGGTGGTCAAACGCAAGTCTATTATTTATAAAAATAAAAAATTAAAAAAATACATTCTCGACGTTATGATATGAGCTAGAAAACGTCGAAAACTAAAGTTAGTTGCACTATTTTTAGTTTTCGACTTGAATATACTTAAAAATAGTATATTTATTTACACAAAAAAATATTTAAATACAGATATTTAATAGCTACAACTACTATACTACAAACTATTATAAATTACGTACAATCCGCGAGGCGTAAGCTAAGCTTTGCATTTGTGTGAGTGTACATAGATAGTGTAGGTGTGTTAACCGGCATGAGGCACGGTGCATCTTTTGATTGGTTTAAACCGGTTTAAACTGTTTTTTGGCAACCGGCCTGAGGCGCGGTGTGTCCCTCGCGTTTGTGATTGGTGATCACTCACACAAATGCAAAGCTCAGCTTAGGCCACGCGGACTGTGCCTACCCACAAAAAAAAACATTTAAATCATTAACTAGTCTCAAAATATTTATGGAGGATATTTCCAGCACAAACGGGTCCAGGAAAAGGAGGACAATCGACAGCGACGGCACAAGCATCACCAGCAGCGCCGTCATTAGCGGCGCCGTCCTCAGTGGCGCCATCCTCAGCGACAACGACCTCTGGCCGGAGACCAACTGCAGCTGGAACTGGACCGGCCGGACAAGAAGGACTTACTCTAGTCACTTATAGCAAATTTAATTTACTGGAGAACACTGTCCAGGACTTGCAGAAACGTGTCTATGGAAGCATCCCTAAGAACGAAGAGATTTTGGAAGAAGTTAGGTAAGAAATATCTCCATTGTTGTATCGTAAAAGCCTACGCAAATCGTGAAAAAATTACAATCAGCAGATGCCCAACCACCATTCCAGGAACAGTGACGTTACGAACGGTGATTGGTTCCGCTCATTGCCACCACTGAGACGTGATCGCACCTGTTTACCCAGACCTAACGATCACGTCACCGAACGTGGTCGTCAAAGAACCAGAGTCACCGACATAGCTGTTAAAATTTGCAAGTTGAAGTGGCAATGGGCAGGCCACATCGCTCGATCGATAACCGATGGGGAAGAAAGGTTCTGGAGTGGAGACCACGAACCGGAAGACCTAGCGTAGGGAGGCCTCCCACTAAATGGACCGACGACATTGTGAGAGTCGCGGGCATCCGTGGATGCAAAAGGCAGGCTGTCGTTCAGGGGGAGGCCTATGTTCGGCAGTGGACGTCTTCTGGCTGATGATGATGATGATGAAGGATCACATCTCAATGTTTTTATTTATATTATTCAGATCTCAAACTAATATCAAGGCGATTCAAGATATGTGGACCAACCTAAACGTGTCCGCTCGTTTGGAGGCTGCCGAGACCGGAATTGGAAAGCTAAGCTCCCTGGTGCAAGACATCATCAATGATAGCTCTGGACTACAAAACGCCGTCGCCGCCGCTAGGTACTATTATACTATATTAAAATCTCAATTTTAGGTAGTAGGTAATTAAGATACTAGCTTCTTCCTATAACCCACGTGAACAATCCCAAAGTTTCCTCAATGCTCCTTTATAGTTCTCACTTTGCTGGATCTAAATATATCCAAAAGGGTATGTACATCCAAATGTCACTCTCCGGTACTCCTGTGCAAAAATTATGCCCTCGATCTATCTTGGCGTGAATGCAAGATAAAAACACTTTCACATTCATTTTATACCAGACTAGGGACACGTCCGCCCTGCTTCGCACGGATGTAATTTACGTACGATCAAAATCCGTTGCATGGTTTAGGAGGAGTTAGCGGCCATACAGACAAACGCGGAACGCTAATTTCATTTATACTATGTAGAGATCAGCTGGAACTAAACTGATAGTGTCCGATGTGACATACTTTGTGAGAGGCCATAATGTTCAGCAGTGGACTAATGTCAGCTGGTAATGATGATGATTATTTACACTTGTAACTACACGTTTTTCGCAACTTCTTTGACCTTCTTCTAAAGCTATCTTTATCTTTGGCACTGCTGTGCATAATAATAAAGATCGCATACTAAGGTCGAAACACCTCTAGGGATGTTACTCACATGCACACACAAACATTTAAATTTGCTTAAAAAGCTTTTAATCCATTTCAGGGCTGCGGAACCAACCAGCCACCAAGCTGGTGTCTCTGCTGTTTCTACGCCAGCTGCTGGTACACCTGCTGCTGCTATTCAAGCTGCTGCTACTGCAGCTGCTGGTACACCTGCTGCTGCGCCCGCTTCCGGAGGCTTCATCTCGATTGCGGATGCAGCCACTAAAGCAGACGTGGAAGGCATATCGGACTACGTGAACCAAATACGATACGACTTAGACAACCTGACTGATGTCTTCTACGACGCTATGAAACAAATGCCAGTTGAAATAAGTAAGGCATACAAAACTAACCCCTAATTAAAGATGCCAATCCGAGACCGACCACAGACCACAGTCCACTGCCAGTGACAGAGGTGGACCGCAGCGTCTCTACTGGTTTCTGTGGAACCGATTCCAAGTGATTCGGTGGCAGCGCGCCGCGACTGCAGGTGGCAGTCTCGCCGCGCTGCCACCGCAAACCGCAGCACCCGTAATGTCGCTAACCGCAAAGCATCAACACGTCACAAATCACGTTTTCGAGTCCCATTTTCAAAGATGAGTTTTACAGAAGAAGAGGAAGAGTTACGAAGGAACGACTTTGACTTGTTTTGAAGTTTAGTTTTGGCACAAGAGTGCAGCTATTGTCAGTAGTTCAATCAACAGTTCAATTGATTGAACTACTGAGCCTTGTTAGTGTCGTTAGTTCAATGTTTTTTTTTTCATTGAACTAATGCGGACGCGGTCTGCGGTTGGTCTCGAAATAGCACCTTAAGTAGTGATTGACTAGCCACTTTGCAGAAGTGAATTTCAATTTGAATATGTTGAATGTTACAGTCTCTCACCAAACTTTCTGCAATGGATTTTTGCTTATTCTTAGTCGTCTTAATTAATAAAGTTTGTGTCTAGAAGTAAAAAGAATTAATGATTCAATAGTTGTAACTCGTCAGCGTGATGCTTACTATTGGTCTGCATCACACTTTCCCACGACAGTTCAATGCCTTCCAGAATGTAGAATTCGACAGCTCAAAACCCTGTTTTCACTAGTCTAAACTTTATATTTGTAATGCTATAACGGTATAACTTAATTGTTTCTTTTGGGCTCACAGACCTGCCACCGCCTCCAGAGCCGGGGCTTACACTGGAGGAAATACTTGCGCCACGACAAGCTGGTGGTGGCGGAGGTGGCAGTGGTGGCGGTGGTGGTGGGGCTACTGCTGGTGGTGGTGGGGTTACTGCTGGTGGTGGGGCTACTGGAGGTGGTGGTACTGGAGGTGGTGGAGCTACTGGAGGTGGAGGGGCTACTGGCGGTGGTGGTGCTGGAGGTGGTGGCGGAGCTGTTGGCGGTAGTGGTGGTGGTGCTAAATCAGGTGGTACAAGTAAGTATTTAAAGCAAACCTGGAATGAAAAAGAGAGGAGAGATTCATCAAAATTTCTATCGGAATGTATAACCTGGGGCCTTACGTCTAGTTTTAAGCAATCTAGTATAGGTGATGAAAAAAGTTGCGCGACCACAAATCGTATCTGGGCGCGTTAAGGTTCACGTTCGCGTGATTTTCTGAACTGCGCTGTTTTAACGTTTGTTTGACACCGCGTAAGGATTGGCCGTAAGGCCCCTGGAGTATAAGAATGGAACTGTAATGGATTACCTAACATTGAATAGGTTGCTAAATTAGTAGTTTATGGATTTTGTGTGTGGATTGTTTTTATATGGAACCTGACGGAAATTAACGTATACCTATCTAAATAAATAGACAGCCCGCTATTCCAATCTTGATTGAATTTGGCAAGAAGGCGTCCATAACTCCATACTCCTACTTCATGCATGTGGACACCTACCGGAACGATTCCTTGCTCATTGTGCCTATCTAACCGCTAGATATATAGTCTGTCGTCATTCGTCATCCACCTATGGTGGACGAATGTAAGATACTTTTTATTCCTAGAAAATTAGGCACCTACAGTAAGTAAAGCAGCTGTACCTAATATTACAGAACCGCAACGACTATAATTGAAGAGGAAAATGAAATGAGTGATTTTTCTATCGGTTTCTTACTTTTCCACAAGTGTAGGTAGTAGGTACTCAAGATGTCCTTATGGCAAAAACGTAGTGTGCATCATGTACGACGCACTTACATAGAATACTTTTTATTATCCCGTAAAAATGCAGTAAAAATCACGTAAGCCGCGGGCGCAGTTGATATCCTGAATATATCTACAGATGGATCGTTAGAGGCGGCAGGAATGCCCCCCCCCCCCCCCCCCCCCCCGTCTCTACACTAAAGAAGAAAAAGAATACTACACGAGGCCTCGTTCCTCCACTTGCTTTGAGACAGTGCCTATCGCACCCAAGTCGCACCCCTCATTTCTAAGCTGATATGTGCTTTTACATTTTCTTTAGCTCGCTTACCGACACCAGCTCCGCATAAACCAAGAACTGGTGGAGGCATCGATGGTGACGTTCTAGAAGTGATGGAGAGACTTAACGATCTCGAAAAACGCATAGAAAAGTGTTGCAAGACGTTGGGAAAGAGTGACGGCGTAGTTTCAGACAACGTACGTATAACTACCCATCAGCTGTTCCATAGAAAAAAGGTCACGGACACTCGACAATAGAATAGAGCAGCTGATTTTGTTTCAATATTTTAGATTTGATTACTATTGGATTAGAATGATGAATACAACAGCTCCGTTTCGGCTTAGCAGAGCCGTTTCGTATGAGCCTGAAATCTTTTTTTAACGCTAAGACTGCATGTCCTGTAACGCCTAATTTGAATGTTTTCTATTTGTGATGCTTTTGGTACCTAATTTATTTGTAAATATATATACTTAGTTTGGTTCTGAATACCAACTCAAGCCTCTTCACACGGCGCATCTAAGTTCCGCAGGTAGAGAAAGATGCACATATCATTACATACGTGCATCTTGATCTCGTACGCGCCCGTGTGTTCTAAGTTGAGCAGGTTTATTTGCATCGTGTGAAGACGTATACTTAATAACAGACGATGACAAGACAAGCTTATGACCGCAATGGTTGTCCACAGCTCAACTCGTTCCAAGATCAGTTGGAATATTTGTCGAAACAAGTAGCAGGCCTAACCAACATGGCCGGGGGTGGTATGACTCCGGACCTCATTAAAGATCTTCAAGGTACTTTAGGACGAGCATTTTAATCGTAAATCACCAGTTTCACACCAATATTAGTACTTAATACCAAGAACCCTTTTAGTTTTTCTATAGTAATTCAAAGGAAATGGTTTAAATTATGTACCTACCTATAGGTAAGTCAATGAAATTTGGCAAAAAAGGATCACTATAAATGAAGACATAGACCATCATCCCGGAAAATTAAGTATGACGGGAGGTAAAAATGCGGGGACAGCGTCGGACTGGCCATATAGTCGAGGTGGCGTTTGCCAGCCGGGCCCCAGCCTGCGCGGGTCCGCAAAGTCCCCCACCGGCCTGGCTTGCGGAACATGCCGCCCTGCAAGTCAAGCCGTAGGTAGGATAGGCGGGTCTCCAGTCTCGGGCCCCGGGCTTGTGGGGAGCCACCCCGGGGCCTTCCGGCCCAGTCCGACCGTGCGCGGGTGACATTCGTGTCGTGAGTAAGAAGGTATCTAGCAATCCTGATTTTAAGTCTTAAATAATAATCTGCTCAGGTTTGATGCAGCTATTCCAAACGGTCCAAGAAATGCAAGTGCAACTGAAGCAAGTCCACGAGACAGCCTTACAATTGGCCGCCGAGAAAGAAGATCGTAAACACCACATTAACGTAAATTTAACCAACCGATATATTATGACTTCATGCTGTACCTAAATAATAATGGCCCCACTTACTGATAGACAAAATTATCATCCTCTATTTACTTAATCCACTTGCGTTATTAACACGTATAAACTAGCAGCAGCAGCCCGATTCCAAGCTTTATCGTCGTAAAGGAATTAGGGATCAACAAAATAGGGTTTTACCTAATCTATAAAATTGTTAATGATGCAAATTTAACCTAACCTGAAATATAAATTAATTAATTCTGAAACAAAAATGTTTCGTTATACTTACCTGAAACTAATTTATAGTAATTAATCTGTAATAATGATAATAATTTATGTAAAAATTTAGAACAAAAAATTGGTGAATGTGATACAAATACGACGTTAAAGCGGAAATACACTAGGGATTTGTCAAATAAAACAGTGTTGAAGATGAGCTTCCGCAGAGTAACGCCTTATTCAATCAACTTTCAATCAGATTCGATTGATGAAGAACGCCGCCACTTGAATGTCCATCTAAAAGAAAGGGGATGTTATGGAGCACCATAACCTTCCCTCTCGTCTGAATGATATCGTTGTCACAATCACATTACATATTCCAGGTTCTTCTAGAACAGATAGAGTTCCTAAAGACAGTAAAGCTGGACAGAGAAGATATGGCAGAGGCAATGGCTGAGAAGGCAGACCTCCGTATGTTGGCAAGGAAGGTGTCACACGATCAATTCGAGTTGGCTTGTGATGACCTCTCGAGAGGTCTGGAGCATGCTCTTGGCAAGCTTAATATGCAGGTTGGTGAAAAAAAAATATGTTGAGGATAAGATAGGAACAGCAAAAATCCCAACCCACTTTTTACCATAGTCGAATATAATTATGTACATAACTATACGCTCGATAAGTATAGCTATTTCCTTCCATTCTATCATACTTGTGGTTTTCTGCCTCTACTTCTTACTAGTTACTGCTCTTACATCATCAGACCATATTTCCTCTAGAAGACCCGGTTTCCAGCCAGGTGGCCGACTCTAGCTAGGAGCCAGTTACATGCGGCTCCATCAGTTATCAGAACATCGTATGAAATGACAATATAATTAACAGCTGTGACAGTTCCTTTAGTGGATATATACTACAATCTACGGTGTCACACATGAGATTAATTTCTTTCTAGGAATCGCTATGGCAACAAGCTCTAGACGACATCCAGAGAGAGATCGAGACGAAACTGGACAAGATGGAATTGTCACCAGTGAAAGAATTCTTCAATAGCAAACTGAAGCAGCTGCAGGAGAGTCTAAAACAGATGGCCTCGTTGCGACGCGAGGCTGAAGCTGCTGGCACTAAGAGAAAACTACTCAGGTAATTCTCGTAGTTTGTCAGACGGCAGTACCAAATCCACACGTCAAATCTAACACTATAACATACAAAATAAATTTAATTTTGACGGTGTAAAATAGTAACAAGCAAGAGTTTCGGTTGTCAGTGATTTTATATCTTCAATAATGTGCGATCGAGAGAACTGCAGACGGGAAAAGAAGCCGGTAGAAAACATATAGGTACCTACATTCGTTCTCGTATACAATAATGTTGCACAAAGAAAAAGACAATGCAAGATGGACTTGCTCAATGCAAAACATTATTTGTCCCGTTGATTACAGTTTCTTCTATCATCAATGAAAATATTCACATTACATATAGTAACCTACCTTATACCTATTGTCTGCTGTGCTTATACGTAGTACCTCTACCTACCTACATATTACAAGAGAGGCCATTTTTCTGCGGAGTTTGACTTTATATATTGTTTATCCAGGGATGTAAACTGCCTCTCGTGCGACGCGAATGCGGTGATGGCTACGGAGGCGCCGCCCTCCATACCTGTGCCCAAACCATTCCCGGCCGCGCTCTCTATGAAGCCCTACCTTAGCTATGAACTTGGTCTGTCTTACCCACATTACTCCTATATTTCAAAGACTTCCTTTTACCTAATCTGTGTATTTTTACCTGATGGCGCCCTGTTAAAACTGTACTTTTATTACGTACCTACGACAATTTAAGAGGGAAGGGGGTACCACCATATCTTATTCTTCCTATAGATAAATTACCTTCTATTTTTGTATTCTCCTAAAAACGTGCCAAATCTTCTTGTGTGATATAAGAACAGCCCTTATGTTATTCTAGTTTTATAGGGGAAGCGCATGAATAGGTACATATTTAAGTAGATAAGTATTTATAATTATGTTATAGGTTATATAGCTTTCCATAAAGCCATCTGATATACAAATTGTTTTACCCGATAGATACGATACGTAAAACTCAGGCGAGTAATCTGCCACAACGGAACATGCATGACTGGGAGAATATAGACAAACAGATGATCCAGCAACCTAAACAGCAAGTTAAAGTCAGGTAAATAAAATCTTCGTGTAACAGCTACTTTGCTTTGCACACTACAAGTAAGTACTTACACAGACAAATAAGGGGTACGACAAGCATAACAACCACCTGCAGTAGAGAGGCACCGGGCAGGACTACTCGCTATTTGCTACCTTCGCTGTCAAAAAAGCGATAATCGCAATTTTTTCGTTGATATCTGAGTTGCACTATTTTCGTTTACGATCAACTACTGCCGGTTGCAAGTGGTGATAGTGCTGGATAGTGACTAAGCCTGTTTTCATAAAAAAGGTTCCGTATCTCAAAGGGGAAAAAATGGAACCCTTACATTTATTCATTTTTTGATTATTTTTATTCTGATATTTGGACGCACATTAGCACCAAGGATAATGCTAAAGGGAACACTTTCATAATTTTTATCTGAGTCAGACAACATCATCACTTTCTATCAAGTTAGTAGTGGTTAAAAGCTAGCCCATTTCTTCATAAAATAATATTCACATATAACTATCCAGAAAATGCACATCCGAAAATGTACAATGTCCTAGATATCTAGTATAGGTACTTTAAAAATCCATCCCGTCTGTCTCTTTTAACTATGTATGTAACCTACATCACTCTCAACAACCCCTCACCAACGAACTCAACGAAGTCAAGATGAAACTGAGTTCAGACTGCTTGGGCTCACCATAGAGTCTGATGTGCCATTGTAACAGTTCCGTTGGACCGGTCCTTATTATATACGCCAAAGACCTAGTATTTCATAATTCTGTTATTTAGGTAGAGAAGTAAGTACCCGCAATTCCTTGCAGGTCTGGTACAGACAAGCATCTGTGTAACCGCTACTGCGGTGGATCGCACACTACTACGACGCCCGCGCAGCGCGTGGCGAGGCTCGGCCACTTTATAAAGCAGTGGGGACCAGACGTGCTGCCTTTGTCATCTGGATTCGCTGCAGGCGATGACGGCCGAGTAAGTGTATGAACATAGTTGGCATACCTTGTAGCTTTCCTATTTAATTTCGGACTTTTTAAACTCCTTCAACACCCAGCGATGACGAGAACATCGAGCAAATGACAAAATTAATGGTGAAAAAAGATACAATGATGTGATGATTGATGGTATTGTGATTAATGGTGAAATGAACTACGAACGCAGCGTAGGTAGGCCTCCCACTAGATGGGACGACGACATAGAGACAGTCGCGGACATCCAGTGGATGCAGATGGCAGGCTGTCATTCAGAGTAGCGTTCTAAGGGGGAGGCCTATAAATGTTCAGCGGTGGACGTCTTCTGGCTGATGATGATGCTGAACTAAGAACGAAATTAATGAATGATGGCGTATCCTATGTTAGTAATTGAAAATGTATACGCCGGGTTGGTATTTAGTGGATCTAACAGGCGAGGCAAAGCTGAGACCTATTCCCAATTTTTCAGATGTACAGAGTACAAGGAGAAGGAGGAAGTGTTGGACCAGGTAAGTCTTTCGTATGATCATGAAGATTATCAATAGATCATAGGTGTAACGTGAAAAGTCATATCGGTTCATTGAACACGCCTAAAATTTTCCTAAACTTCTATATTTTTCAGAAGGATCCTTTGTAGTCTCAATATACTTTACAGGGGCTTGGCTTGGACTTTATCGTTACTTAACTACTTTGTTTGACTCTAACTGTGACTTCTTCGACAACTTCTATAAAAAAACAAATTATCGAAATGTCGAAAATTCTATAACTTGACACTGGGTTAAAAAACATACCTATTACAACCATTATATTTTAGTATTATGAGGGTATTGTAATCATTGTATTTTGTATAGTATTTTATGCCAATACCAATGAATTACTGTTGTTTTTTTTTTATAAAAACATTTTAAGTATTTATAAAAGTACCTATACATTTCATCACGAACACTTGAATTTGCAGGTGGAGCAGTAGATACATGCACTCCTAAAGCTCCGAAGAAGCCAGAATTACCACAACTGTCGACTGAAAGGCTTATAGGCGAAGTAAGTTACTTTTTATCCAACCTACTAAAGAAAATTTAAAATACTTTTAAAATTATACCTACATACCTTTTATTAATAAATAACCCAAACAAGGCAATCGGAGTCTTTTAGGTATTCTTAATAAGGTGTTAGCTTTTTAGAGCAACATGGATGCTTCCTATTATGTATCCACCTCATATAAACTTGTTGTTTCAGGATTGCAAATGCTTGGAACCACCATTACCAGGTATGTGTTATTTATGTTCCTAGGCCTAGGTACGTATCGGAATATCAATCATAAAGCGGTGACGATTTTTCGTGCCCGCTCTGGCAGTCCGTTAAAAAAATGGGCTTGGAGGGAATTAGATCGTGCAGATCCGATGCACACTCTCCGAAATGTATCCGACAAAAAACCGATAGACTAGCAACTTTACGTCGATGCTCAAGACTAAGAAGCTTAGCCCGAACTAAGGATTCATTGCTGATGAGCTTCTTGGCCTGTTTCTCAATAGATTCCAATGCCTCAAGCTGTTATTTAGCTGATCCATCCCAAAGGTGAGAGCAGTAATCCATACACGACCGAACTTGTGCTTGATACAGTGATAGCAACTGTTCCGACGTGAAGTACCGTCGCACCTTCGATAGGATACCCAGCTTTATCTACAAGTTTAATATGAATCATGTACTTTCTACATTTGGTAGGTATTTGATCGACACTTCATACCAAATTATCCTGCGTCTACAGGGTTACGCAAAAGGGTGTACTAAGCCAAAATAGATCCATAGGTACCCATCATTATAAACCACTTTTACTATGGGACCAACCCTGAAACCGCGGAAAAAATATCAGGTATTCCCTAAATTTTGTAGTGTGAATGACCGTCCGTTTTCAGTGAAACAGCTGATATTTTTTCGCGATTTTAGAGTTGCTACCATTGTAAAAGTGTTCATAATTATTATTCACCCATCACCCGTTTTGTGTTACCCTGTAAAGTTCGTAAACTATAGCTGGAGTCCGTGAGTGTTCCTGTTTATAGTCCTTATTAATGTGCGTATTATCCTTTACTTCAAAGTTCTATCGCAATGAGATTGTCTGAAAACGTTGATTCGAAGCTATACATACTATAAAAATGTGTATTATTGTTACAGGTGCAACCAAAAAATGAGTTATGGACTTGTTGGTGTGATATTATTATCTAGCGTTTTGTACATAGCTCAATCCACGAAACTTGCCTTTTCTCCTAAATGCTTACAGTGCAAGTTAATTTTATTTATAAATACTAATCACGGAACTATGTAGCCACAGACTGAGATGAATTTGGAGCATGTACATTGAACTAATCCGATTTTTATCCAACCAACGGCTAATAAAGTGCAATATTATTTTGATAGAAGTCCTAAATTATCATGGTGTTTTCTAAAATACATATAACAATAAATAATGTAAACGAATACTTCGTGAATGATTTATTGGTAAATCAATTACCGAATTTAGCTTACATATAAACCTTTTTTATAGTAAAGAAAGTAACAAGTGTCTTTTATCCTGTTTTCATGACTACACGAGAAAGCTTTAAAATAAAAGTATACTTGATAAAATTGAACATTTTTCACTGAGGGCCAGCAGGATAGGAATAAATCTACATCTAGTTTATAATATTTACAGAAATAACACCGATTTTATCACTACGAGCCGGCGAACCTAGCGAAACTCAGCTCTGCGAGCTTTATGCGTCTTGCTCTCGGCGATAATTTGCACAGATTGAGTGTTGACTGCCAAGCCAATATTAATGTTACAAATTCAAATACAAATTCTGTCGCAGAAACTGACCGAAGCACAATACCTGCATGATGTTTTAGTACTCATCTTGCTTTTGTTCTCCAATAGCAAAAATTTGGAGAGACGCAATACTGGAATTTAGCAAATTTACAGCAAATATAGGTACTTCGATAACAGATTGTAGGCAATCTGTTATCGAAGTACCTATATTTGCTGTAAAAGCACGTGTAAAAGCAGGCCAAATTATAGCCAGTTTTACTAAGTTTGGCGTCTCTGTTTATGGTAGCCATAATATTTGATCAAAGAAAACTGCGCCGCATTAAGCTTTGGCAGTCTGCCCCGGCCCTAACAAATTAATTGGAAACACATTGGAAAACATTTACATATCGCTAAAAATTCACGGATAACAAAGAATATAGCAGTGCAATCTCACTCGAACAAAGATCTACAAAAAGTTAGTTAACATAGGTAGAGGAACTTAACACATTTTAAGCAAAGATTAACACATGAGCATTCGATGTTGACGTTAATTCTGTTTAGTTTTCTGAACAAAACTTATCTGACAGCATTCACCTCTTTGCAATGGGGTTGACATCTGTCAGGGGCGCTAGAACCTTGGAGAATTTTATGACGATTTCATCATGACGTTTAACATTTGTCTATAATTATGATATTATACAAATATTTAAAAAAATCTCATAAAAAAATACAAGCTATGGTAGCGCCGTGCTGGTTTTTCTTTGGCCAGTTTTGTGTCTTCATTAACAACCAAAGTAGTCAATTAAAGTGTTAGCTTTTACTTGACCATTACTGATACTAAGACAAATGTGTTTCTTCATTGAAGTAGCAGCTAATGTCAAATGAGATCCCATAACGTTCCCTTTAGGGTATATATAAGATCTTTGGCCATAACGCAAACGTTATTATTTCCCCAAAAATCCTTGGGCAGCTTTTTTACTCATGGCAGCACTGCAATGCACTGTCATGTACCGCCACTGCCAAATGTCAAAGTGAGGGTTCTTCCTCCATAATTAAAACTGTGAAGAAACCATTTTAACCGTAACTTTTACTTTATGACGTTACTTTGGCTATTACTTATGATGAAGAAACCGGCCGGACTGAGTAGCCAACCCTCATGTCAGAGTATTTGGACCAAGACAACTTCTGGGCTTTAACATGACACATGAAATTGAGTGTCAATCTGACAGACAACCATAGTTTTAATAGATACATTGTCCACATCTTTCTCAGAAAGCACAGAAAGACTATTGTTTATAGTCTTTCTGTGCTTTCTTTAAATCTTAAGTTTGGCTCAGAAAATGCATACAACAGAATCGAAATCATTTCATGATGTATTCAATATGCTAACATCGATATTCTTAAATGCATACAATTAATTGATCACCAAAATCTTAACACAAAGGAGCCGCCACACTGTCTGTCAGTCTTTTCCTATATTTACCTATCGAGTCACTGCACAATCTACAAAATATCACACGAATCCAAAGACATTGACGATCAGTGTAGAAACACCTTTACAACATACTTTTACAACAAGTATTAGTGGTATTTCGTCGCATTTATATTTATATTAAAAGTTAAACAGTATTTTATACATACCGCTTTATTTATTTACATGACATGTGTATCTAGGAGCAGCATTATCTTTAGTATGTATAAGGCTGGTTTCACAGCTTTACGGGAGACCCATGCGGGTCGCCCGTACGGCTCCCGGTACATACGGAAACAGACGTGTGGCGATAGAACATCGTTTCACAGCGACGCGAATTGTTCCTTACGGGACTTGCCTCCGCGTTAATCCCGTCTCCCGTAGTACGGGCGACCCGCACTTTTATGAAACCAGCCTTATTGGCCCAGCGCCGACTTTAGTCGAGCTAGGGTTACCATATCTACATTTGGTATTGTCATTGTTTGGTATTTGGTAAAGTCCTGGCATAAAGCCGGATATTTCAATAGAAGACTTTTAGTAAAAAAAAACAATCACCACCTTTTACAGTGGTAACAGATTAAAGACTTACATCGCCCAAGGTAAAAAAAGCCGGACTAAAGAACCAGACCTTTGAAATCTGGACAGATGGTAACCCTAGTCAAGGCGGTTGCGACATCCAAGCGAACGTGAAAAATTATTATCAGTATACGCTAGGTTCAAAATCGTACCTCATTTACTAGTTTAGAACTGAAAAATCGAGGTGCGACGCGGCGTCGCAGCGTGGGAGACAATAGGCCTGTGTCCTAAAAGCTGAACATAAAAGAGTCCATCAACAAAAACAAAATTAGTTAAAATAGTATTTTAATTTCATGTTGCCTTGTGAGCGCCGTATAAATGCTATACAAGCTTTGCGGGAAAGGGACAGAGCATCCCCTCTTAATCACCACTAAAAACTTTCGGAAATTTGTCAGCCAATTTAAATATTTTTTTCAGTATGTTTAATGTTTTTAATAGGCTTGTGTTCACAAGGAATAAATCGGATGGATTAGAGCAGGGGTGTCCAACATACGGTCCGCGGGCCACAATGCACCCCTGGATTAGAGTTTCTAATGACTAATTATGATATGTAGATAACAAAAAACAAAATCCTTTACCATATAAAATAAACATTTTTAGAAAATAAATTCGGCAAAATTAGGCATTTAATCACGTGCCAGTGAACACCAATCAGAGAGTGTTGCGGCACGCCGTTCGAAACACCATTGTTGATGTTGACATTTTTGCTAAACAGAACAGGCTAGTTAAGAATGTTATTCGCTCTTAGCTATTTTTGTCAAGTTGATACAGTTGTTCTCACATACATCTCTAAAGACAAGTATAATTCGCCATGGAATAAATAAATAAATATTTCGGGACATTTTTGCACACACGGTCACCTGACCCCAAATTAAGCAAAGCTTGTGATATGGCTGCCAGACACTGATATACATATATATATATAGTTTTAAAAACATAGGTACTTATATAGATATTAACAACCAGATATAGAACAAACACAAATTTTCATCACATAAATGTTTGTCCTAGGTGGTGTTTGTTTGAATCAGGATTTAGCAAAGCAATTTGTCCAAAATTTACATCATTGTGCTTGGCAGATTTTTTACGTCCAACGGTGACTATTGCTCGTCGGAATAGCGCATTGTTAAAACTCGGATGTAATGTAAGTGTAAATTATAAGCTAAAACATTGGTATTTCAGTTTCGTAAACCACCATATCATTTGGTAACTATCAAAATAAAAGGAGTGTGTTTATTACCATAAATATAACATTAAAATAAGATTGAAAATCATATTACCAAAACAACTTAACCTCAACTCATTCATTATTATTTTATCATGATGCTTGAAAAGTAGTGCGAAGGCGGGACGGGTCGCTAGTTATATACAATAAATTCGTGAAAAATTATCTAACTGATGGTGAAATCCGCATAAAAATCCATTGCGTGGTTTAGGAGGAGTTAGCGGTTGTCAAACAGACAGACGCGGAAAGCTACTTTAATTAATACTATGTAGAGAAGATAGAGATGAACCATTAGGACAAAGGCTATTTTGAGAACCGGGATAAAGGTGCCTACTGTGAACTGGGAAGAGTTGAAAGTCAACTCTTCCCGTTTCACAGTAGGCTAGTTTCCAGCGCCGCTTGTACGCCGCGACTTTTAACTGGACGTCATTCAGCAGTGCTTTAAGAGATACATGATGTCAATTTACACAATATTCTTGTATTTAACGATTTTTGCTGTACCTACGTAACATTATAGGGTTTTTTTTTTTGCCGCTGCTACAACTCATAGTCAATTAGCGCAGCGCCAAACTAGCGTTGACTCTTTCTTAACACAGAGTGGTGTGGGTTAGACAAGAATCACTATCTGTTAGTGTCAACTTAAGGCCTACGGAAAGATGAAATTGTATGAAAATGACATTGACAATAACATTAGCTTGAGAGATGTTCTCTCAAGCTAATGTCATTTTCATACAGTTTTATCTTTCCGTAGGCGTTAACGCTAACAGAAAGTGGCTCATGTCTAACCCCCCTGGTAAGTTGTCAGCGTTGCTAGCAGCCTAGGAGATAGTTTTAAAAATTCCATTTCGATGGATCCACAACATGGGAAACGGACTTTACATACATTTAAAAGTGAAATATCATGACAACTTACATAAGTGCACGGTACGAAGGAGATAGCGCTATACAAAGCTGAACACATCATGTGCTGACTCTCTCTTATGTATAAAATCCTTCGGATGGTTTGTTCCCGTGGTGGGTGGCTAGCGATGCCTGCCGCCGTAGTGGTTTCCGTCGCGACTGTACCGGCGCTCCTTGCGGTCGCCGCGCGACTTGTCGCGTCGCTCTCGGTCGCGCGTGTATTCTTTGTCGTGACTCCTGTAAACAATAGAAAGGTTTTGATGTGAAACATCTATTGGCGCGCCTTGGCAGTAAAACCAAATTGTGTGCCGTGAGGGCAAACGACATGACGCTCGCATATGCGGTCATTTTTCACATCTGCCGAGCGTCCCGTGACGCCCATTTTTTTTTATTATGAGGCGTAGCTTTATCCAGAACCCTTATTAAAAAAAATAAGGAAATTTGACAGCTTTAGTATAGACAAACTCTAAACTAAAAATTGTTAACGGCCGGTTATACCAAATTTGGTTTTAAATCAATTTTTATTCAGTTAAATTACAATATTTAAGCTGGAAAAAAATACATGTCACAGATACATCTGTGTTTGAGTTTAAACTTTGGTTCAAAACACGATAGAATAAACTTTCCTTGATCAAAAAAAATCTGATACAGTCGATTTAGTAAATTTTTTTCGTTTTATGCTCTAATGAAAACTCGTAACAATCTGGAAATTGCATGTACTGAAAGGAAATCCTATTAAAAAAAAATCTTTGGATAGTTTTTTGATAGTGATTAGTTTCGTTTGTTAGTGAAATTAAAAGCGTAAAATGATCGCGAGAATTTGCGCGCGCCAGTTGTCATCGATCAGTTGAACGAACATTGTATCTCGATGCAATGCAACAAAACAGATGGTACTAGTTTATTGATATTTACCTAGTTTCGCCCGCGGAGCGGCTGTCGCGCGACTTGCGGCGCGGCGGCAGCGGCGCAGCGGTGGGTCGCGCGCGCGGCGACCGCGACCGCGACTTGCGACCCTTCGGCGACGACTCGCGCTCGCTGTTCAAGTTGAAATCATCGAATCTATTCAAGGAACCATGTGCAACAAATCATTAGCGAGGAAGACAAAAAGAACAGGAGATAAAAATAAATAAAAAATGGAAAGGAAAAGGAATCGTTTAGGAATGAAACAGAACATTTGATTATGGCATTCTCACTAATTATGAATGCAAAAGATTTATTCGAGCCAGGTTTGCTTCATCCCTGCTATGCTCGTATGAGTATGCCTTACCAGTTGAATTGATTTGAATGAAATTTTGTATCAATTGCGCTTATATTGGCGCGCCAATATAAGTCTAATATTGAGTAGCATAAATAACACAGCAGAATAATCCCGTAAGTTACTTTTTACAGAATGTATTTATCAAAAGGTGTTAGAAAAACCTTTTCGTCCATGTACAAAAACTAAACCGAAAAATCTCTGAAAAAATTTAAAGAGTATACTATCAGTAAATGAGGTCGCATTTAAATGGAGTTCCTCTAAAGTTACGAACATAGTAGTCCCAATCAAACACAAACAAAAGTCCTGTGGCCAAGTGGAGCGTCGATCAGCGAGCTTGAGGGGCAGAAAGCTGAAGACTTAGAATGGGCGTAAATTAGGAGATATCTACGTGCAGCCGAGAACACACACAGACTGGTGATGACGATTGGAGTTCAACTTACTTGTTTTTGTTCTCAAGGTTCTCTTGTTGACTTGAGGAGCTCTGACTTGAACTAGAGCTAGATGATGAACTTGACGATGAGGAGGATCTTCTAGACCTGAAACAGGACACAACATCACAACTATGAAAACAGATCTGGGATCTGGATCGGGGTGTCTTCAAATCAAGAGTGAATCGGTTACTTCTAGGAAAGTGTGCTCCATCGTTGACCACATCATCGCTTACCATCAGGCGAGGTGGAAGTCAAAAGCAAGCCTATTACCTATTATAAAAAAAAAATATTTAAAAAAATTGGCTACATAAAAACGCTAAGATATAATGAATGATTCTAAAATCTACTTTGACATACTCATAGCACAAAGTGTTTGAAAACATATTATGTTCGAGAAAAGATTGGAAATTAGATTACGTTTGTTTGTGTGTTGCTCGCACTGTAATTGACTACCACATCCATTCTCCACAGCAAGACTGCCAGCAAGAGACTAATAGATGTGATTTCATTTCCAATTATTAAGCCAGTTCTTTCCATCCACAGTAAGACGGAGTAAAATAGTAACAAGCAATAATTTTACCACATTACTCTGGCAAATTAAAATATAGCAAAATGTTAATTTTAACTAGTGTGTAATGTATGTGTATAATGTTCATACTTCATGAAAGTTTAGTGAATAATTTTATATCTTCAAAAATGTGCGAGTGAGCGAACTGCAGACGGGTACAGCCCCCTTTTATATAATTATGATCACTTATAGAAAATAGATAAAACAAGAATAACGCTCTAAGAGCTCATGATGTAATGTCACAAATAAAAAGTACAGACCGTGAATCAGAAAAAATTCAATAGAAAAAGTTTACCCACATATAGGACCAACCTCTTACTGTGCTTCGACTCAGGAGAAGATTTGCCATTTTTGTCTCCATTGTCATCCTTTGAACTTTCACCTTCTTTGGATTTGTCAGCTGCATCTACAATAGTAACACAACACATAAAAGTAAACACAATATTCTCAATCTCATTGATTAATCAACAAGCCATAGGCTTGTAATAGCTTCTTCTTGTAATACTTCTGGCTGGTATTTTATTGTATTTTTTTTTTGTTTTTTTTTTTTGCTTAACCTGAGGTAAGTTAGAAATTGAAGTGAAAAAAAGTATATAGCAATTTTTTTATTTAAAAAGCAGCAAATTATGCTTGCATGATATCTGCAACACACTACAATAATATTACAATTACCTGACCTGTAAAAATATGTTTATTAATAAATTACTTTGACTTTGACTTTCTGTTGCTGTTATGTTGTTTCTAGGATTTAATACACGCAAGGAATTTACTACGCTAATAAGAAGAGAAAAATTATGTTCATGAATAAGACCGCGCCGTCAGCGTGGCGTCAGCAATAAATAACTTCTGGTATTAAATATTGAAGTTACCATTCTGTTTATCTCTTTCATCCTCGCTGCCCCATAGATCATATTTCGAGAGGTCTGCCTCGTCTCCAGACTCTTCTTCCTCATCCTCTTCACCCCCCTCCCCCTCCTGCGAACCAGACGCCTTACTCTGGAACAAAACACAATAGTCAATAAATGTAAAGAATGCCTTTCTCCCGAAGTGGAGAATAGCCAATAGAATTGTGCAGTCACATCACCGTAATATCATGTCATCTTTGTGCATTCTTATTGTTTGCTATATCTCCGCTTCAGTGAACAGGCAGTTTAAAATCGGGCTTAATGTCTGAAAGCCAATCTTATACCAACCTTCTTCTTCCGTCTTCTCGTTCCGTCAGCAGACTTTTTAGGTTTCTCGCTAGTTTTAACGGTCAGCTTGAGCCTATTCAATATTAAAGGTTTTGGCAAAGCGAAGCTTTTAAAGTTCCCAATAACAGGCGCATTCTCATTCAAGTGAGGTATTTGCTCCGATTTCTCTTCCGGTAGTTTTAAATTCAAATTAAATTTTTTGGGTACGCCTGTAGGAATTTTAACTGGACTAGGGTTAAAGATGTCGCTTAGAAATGGCGTGGCAGAGGGGTCACCATCCAGCTGTTCTAATTGGCGCTCAATGCTACCGTCCCGGTTAGATTCCTTCTCCCACTCCTCGTCGTTGGTGAGATTAATCGTCTCCACTGGTTTAGCTTCTTCCACATTGGTGGTTTGTTCTTTAGGGTCTGGATCGTTCTGGTTGCTATTGAAGGAGCTGTTGAGTGAACCCTGCGATAACTGTTGCAAGTTTTGTAGAGCTAACAACAATGTGTTTGTATTGATTCCCGACAGCAAACTTGACAAGTGTGATAAGTCTGCTTGCTGCACTGGTGTTGAGAACTGTGGTTGTTCCGACTCAGGACATTCAGCCATCTCTTCTTTCTGTTCGTTTATTTCAGTATTTTCTTCTGTAATGGCTTTGGATTTTCCGATCGTGGAAACTGGCTTCAAGGCTGCCGGACTTACTTTACATTTTACACCCTTTTTGGGAAATATGTTTGGTTGGTCACTGGGATGAATTGTAACTGATTCGAGGACTTGGACGCGTTTAGAGGGACTAATCTGTTTATGAGGTGTACTATTAGGAGTACTTTCGTTATTAGTGTGATCAGGAAGTTCCTCTGACATACGTAGCACTTCTTCAGTAATATCTTTTGGCATTGGTTCCGGTTCTGGAATCATGCTGAGATCAATATTTGTGAAATGATGGTCAGAAGAATATAGATTTTCTTCTGAATTTTGGCAATCAGTCACCGGTCTACTATAACCACTTTTGGTTTCAGGGTCTCCAGGTGGCTTTATTTGAAAATCGTCCATTAGCCCCATCAATACATGTTTCTTATCGCTAAATATGTCCATGATATTTTTATTACCCGATGGATGATCAGCCGTCGCATATAGCATATTTGTAGTAGGGCTTTGAGATGGTTCTATACTCATAGATGAAGGATGCTCAGGAGCCTCTGAGCTTCCATAAAGGGCGTCATCGTCTTCATCCCATTCAGATTCATACTTTTTCCTTACATTATCATAATTTTGTATGTTATCATTTCTCTCGGGACTGATCTGTATTGGATCACCACCATCGAAAATGTCCATTATACTACGATTTTTATTTGCAGAGTTTAACTGTACAACTGCAAATATGTTAGCAGTATTTTCTGGTGATTTTTCTTTATTCATAGGCGTTATAAAATTCTTACATTTTGATGTAGGTTTTGCTTGATGAGGCGCAGGATCTTTAGGAAGTGGTGGCGGCATTTCATTATCAAGTGGCAAGTGTTTTTTAGGATTAGGTTTCATAGGATTAGTATGGGGTAGATAGTTAGGATCTTTTTGCAGAGGTTCTACTGTTGGCGTAATAGGGTAAATTTGTGGGGGGAACATTGATTCTTTTCGATTTTGAGGTCTCACTTGATAGCCACACGGCCTGTAAACTGGTTCTTTAGGACTTGGTGGTTTAGCTTGGTAACTGTGAGGCAGAGGCGGCGGATCTTTTGGTAAAGGTGGTTCAGTTTTGAAAATAGGGTCTTTTGGTAGTGGTGGTTGTGATATGAAAATGGGATCTTTTGATAGTGGTGGTTGTGACATGAAAACACTATCTTTTGGTAGTGGTGGTTGTGATATGAAAATGGGATCTTTTGGTAATGGTGGTTGTGATTTGAAAGCTGGATCTTTTGGCAATGGTGGTTGTTTTACTGGCACAAATACATTATTTCCACTTGGTGGTTGGTGGCCAAGTGGTATTGGTTTATCAAACGGCAAGTAGTTTACTTCATTTGTTGTGAAATTTTCAGCTCTATTTTGTATCCTGTTCTGTGCTGGGTAGTTGTATGTATTAGAAAATAAACCTCTGGTCGATTCAAAAGGTCTTTTCTGTTCATTAATCCCTGGGCTAGTATCACTTGAGACACTGTTACGTTTAGGGCCTATAGCTGTCCCATTGCCTTTGGCCCAAAATCCTTTCTTCCTGACATTGTCTCTGAACTGCTGATAATTCCTCTTTGCTGTTGCTCCAAATCTTGTCGGCACATATTCGTTTGACCCTTCTACATCGCCTAACATATTTGGAGGTTTTACATTCATGTTGCGTAAGTTTGGTGTATAGATATTGCCTGTGGCCAAAGGAGGCTTTTCTATTGGTGTGGCGGTACTGTAACCTTTGAATGTTTGTATGTCATTTGACACATAATTTGCGGGCTTTTCAGGTACTGTAGCTACAACGCGCTTTTTAACCTTACGACGCACTTTCCTGCCTTCTGGGAATTTACGAGACAAGAAGTTATCATCATCACTGTTGTATGAAACAGAGTCTGAATCTGTTACAGGTGTTGTTGGTCTGGTAGAAACTACTGAACTCTTGGTTGGAATTGATTGAGGTTTATTTGCTTCACAGTCTGAGTTGGCAGATTTTGATTGTTGAGATGAATCAGATGAGCTTGAGCTGGACCTGCGACGAGTTGATGCAGAGTGACTTCTGGCGCGGGATCCACATCCCTCTGCTGCACTCTGAGCTGCCGAACTACCAGCTCTATGATTATCTCGCTCTATCCCAGACAACAACAGTGTTTCAGCACTAACACTTCTAGGCGACGACACACACTTTTGTGTCCCAGCCCTTAAATCATCTTCGCTGTCAGATGTGATAAGTATCTCATCAGGATTTCTAAGCCTTTGAACAGTTTTACTTTTATTACTGTCATTATTGTTCTGCTGGATAACATAAGGTACAGTTTCATTGGCTTGTAACCCTTTCTCTGCAGTATTTATACTAGAATGATGATCAATCAAACACCCTGTAGTCAAAAGTCTCTTTCTCCAACCAAATATTGTCTTGAAATCAGGAGCTGGTTTGTCGAAAACAGATTCAAATCTCTCTGTACTGATTTTGCAGTTGTTGTATGCTATCGCAAATGCTGCTGCTTTGACTCTCTCTTCAATTGTATATGTGACTTCAAAACTCTCCGCTGGTGTTGATCCATTGAACTTGTAAACCACATCATTAGTGGATGTCACCATGTTTTCCATAACAGGGTTGTTGTAAGTCTTGAACACTGGAGATTCAGAATTTTCATGTCTAGCTCTTTTAGGTCCTGTTTCATAGCCAGAAGATGCTGTCTGCTCCCTTTCACCAGTACTAAAATGTCTTTTGCGCTGAGGGTGCCCGTTACTTCTGTAATTTGGTATCGGGAGATTCTGTCTTGTATAACGGTCCTGATTGGACTGATTTCTCTTGTATGGAGGAAAGGAGACTGGAGGGACATCACACACAGAGCCATCACTTAGGCTGCCAGAAATTTTATTTATTCCATTATTTTCTTTCTTTACGATATAGGCAGGAGCTGGCATAGCCATCTCCGTATTCATTCCCATCTGCGGCTTTGCTGGTGGCATATTTTGGAATACCGCTCCTTCAGTGTTGCCAACCTGAAGGCAGGAAAAATTATCTCCACTTTAGTAATGATGCGGTATATAGAATCAACTCTTCTTAGCTTCAATTCCATTTATCCCTGAATATTTAGTTTGAAAGAAATGTTATAATGAAGTTTGGGTGTTAGAGAATCACAAAATATGAAAATGTTAGCTAGCTCTGAACAAGTGGATAGGCATAATGTGTAAAGTACACATTGTAAAGTACGATTGTCTCAGTAAGAAATGAAAAACAGAAAATAAGATAATGTGCAAGGTGTCCTACCTTCTCTTCAGACTCTCTTTCATCTGGTCTGCGCTTGCGTTTCTTCCTTCCAAATTCGTCATATTCATCGTCAGAAGAAGATTCCCTGCGGCGGTACTCGACTACGCCGCGCTCATTGTACCCGCCGCCGTAGCCGGTCCGCGCTTCCACCTATAATAAGTGCAGCACGTCAAACAAACAAACATGCAAATAAATAGGATAGGATTATGAATTTAAATTGGTACGTACTTCGCCAAATTTCGGAGCATTGCAGACATTGCAGGTCTGCCGCCGGGCCCAGTTCACATTGGCACATTTATTACATTGCCAGTCGTCCGCGTTGAACAACCCTCGCGACTTTTCCGCGGCAGACTTCCCGATTTCAGTACCAAGTTTCTTCGTGCTTGGCTTAGCCTCAGGTCTTTCTTTATTGCATCGATAACATGCACTTCTTCGTGCGAAATTGATATTTCCACAGTTTGGATCGACGCAAATCCAGTCACCGTCGTTCATTTTGTTTGTGAATAAATCACTACTCGTTTACATCAGAGACATTGCTGTAATTCAATCAAAACCGTACACTTCTACAAATTATCGAGCATCTCAATATGCAGGCGCGGCGAAACGTAAACAAAAGGAGACTAATAGCGGACAGCGATATTTTGCTTCACTTCAAAGTAAACCAAGCTTACTTTTGCAAGAAAAGCAATCAAGCAAGCTTCAGGACGGCCATGTAAAAAAGTAGGATGAAAAAAATCTAATTCTACCCATAGAGAAAGAAAACTACATCCGCCGCTTAACGACAAAAGTTGGATTTTACAGACGAGACGGACTTGGTTGACAGACCGCCTTCCAACCAACGGGAGAGAAAGAGAATATTTTATTTTTCTCTCCCGTTGGTTGGACGGCGGTCCGTCAACCAAATCCTTACGTGTTGGCACTATTATACTATTTCACATTTATACTATATTTTCATTAAAATAATGACATCTATTCAATACGGTATTTGAATTACTTTTCTCTTTAACTTTTGTTATTTACAGAATTAAACAGGGTCTCATTTGATACTAATCCAACACTTACCTGGTTCCGAATCAATCTATAGCTCCAACGACACCAACAGAACAGCGCTAATGCGAATCAACCATAGAAGACGGTAACCGATAAGAGACCCGACGGAACGACTCTCATTCCTTGGAAGATAGGACGGCTTATTAGTGTGGGACGCTACGCTACATGCGTAACATTGGCGCCATAGAGACGTCAAATTCGAATCTATTTGTCGGGGAGACTGAAAGTTTCTTTGCATGACCAAAATGCTGGCCTGTATTTTGGTCGGAAAGTTAGCCTCGCAACGCAATCCAGCGAGGTGACGCGGCCAGCATTTTGGGCACTTTGCCTAAAATCCTAAAAGATCGTTTGAACTATCGACTAAGCCTTCGTTGCAGAAAGTATATACAATTTTTGTGTTTAGTATTTTTAATTTTAATGAAACAAATCATTCGTACAATACAAATGTATGTAATTGTAATGTACTACGTCCGATGTAGTTGTACTTTGGTTTAGGTTTTGGCAAATCCAAACTTTAGTTATCAAAGATCCATCCATTGGTTTTTCATGTCGTTGTGATAGTTATCGCTACTGGTGTGATTCGGAACACCAAATAATTTCAATAGACAATAATTTACTTCAGAAACGGAAATTAAAACCATTGTGATCACAGATTGTGATGAACAAATTCATCAGACAATTTTAGTCGATTTATAATCGATCTGGTTTTAATTTTTTTTTTTTTTGTTATAATTCGCCCATCGGGCAGGCTAAAGCCTTTAAGGCCATACCGCCTATTCTTCTGTTTTTTATAGTCTTAATAACGTTAAACAAGTCATAGTCACAGTCAGAGTCAAGCTAAGTAAGTCACGGTCTAGTCAAACTCATGCCTCTGTAAAGTGGTGGAGACTTTACAAGAGGCTCCAATGGAGTTTTGGAAACAACACGAAAAGACACGTTTCACCTCGTTATATCACTTTCCCACACTCGAGCACGTTTACGAGCAGTTAATTAATAATAATTCACCACCTAGAACACATTAACACTCGAAAATACACTAGTTTAGGAAAATAATCCAACGAGCCGACATGTTCTTTTCCATGTTGGCGCCAAAACCCGATCTGGTTTTAAGCGTCAAATATTTTTTTCTTTTGAATCATTTCGAGCCCTCGCGCGCAAATTTATCTGTCAAAATTGTTTACCATGAGGTTATTTCGGTCGGATATCTAAAAATCCTTAAAAAAATTTAGTAACACTGAGTGTATTTCAAGTGAAACGATACTGTTTACTAGTATATCGTGATTATAATTCATCATTTGTGTATATTTGCTGTAAATAAGTGACCATCTAGATCAGAGTGAACTGTCAAAAAGTACGCGAATATTTTGTGGTACTGATTTTTGCATAATGTTATCACACAATGTATGAAGATGACAACATCACTTGTACGCCGAAGCGCTACGTGCTCACCGAAGTCACTAATTCCTCCAGCTATGTTTCACCGACCGCTAACCTCAAGCTCCTGACCAATGTCGCGTTACATTACCCCACGCCGCCGCCGAGTGCGGCTCAACGCAAAGAAAAGTCCCTTCAGATTTTGTGCGATAGGTACATTTTTTTCTTATATGATCCTAATGAGGTTCTTTTTGGTAATTTAATAACTAACCCAAAGCTTCTTTCATTGTAGGTTCCTCAACCTTTATCCACTTTATGGTAATGGAACTGTGGAGATACAACTGGACAGCACTGCAGCCCGGCTAGGCGTGGAGAAGCGGCGCATGTATGACATAATCAACATACTCGAAGCCATGCAATGTGCTGTGCACAAAAGGAAAAACACATATCTATGGCACGGAGGAACTCGGTTAAATGCTTTCTTGAAGATGCTGAAAAAACAAGGAGAGAATTTGAAACTGTCAGATGTCTTGAGAGGAAGAGCTCCTAAACCACCAACACCAAAACATAAGACATTAGGAGTGCTGGCGCAGAGATTTCTAATGCTCTTCTTGGTGGAACCACCTGTAAGTTGGGAAACTTGATTGTACCACTTAATATGCATTACTAGCAGTTGGCTGTGACTGTACGCATTAGCTTTTGACCCCCTGGTCATGCCCCCGCAGTCTCGAGACTAGATTTTCTAATGATGTAGCCCCGCAGCATAATTATGTCTACTGGTCAGCAGTGTTATCCAATGCCATTTTCCCACCGAATCACCGCAAAAAGCAAATAGGTTAGACAGCAGCTGCATGCCCTTTCGGTTAAAGTACTCCTTATTAATATCAGTTTTGAAGCTGGTAAAGCGCGATACCTCCAACCTCACCTACAACAGGCTCCTGGCGTATCTGGAAGCTAGTGATATCCTCAGTGATGGCAATACAGATTCTGCCAATACCGGTATAGAAAACCCCTTGATGGAAAGCGACGTAGACCTACCACTTATTTATTAAAAGGCTTGTGTTTGACCACCAACTTGACTGATGTTAAGCGATGATGTGGTCTATGATGGAGCACACTTGAATGGAAAAAACTGATTCACTTGTGATTTGAAGACACCAGATTGTAACTACCGGGGAACACCCATTCAGGCAGTGCATTCTACAGACTAGCAGTTCATATTAAAAGTGTAATCAAAGCGCTTTGTACAGGTTTCAAAATATCAACCATAAAAGCATAAAAGGTGTTGACTGTTCGTGCCCACTCTGGAACGTCGATTCGTTGCTCTGTTGCTGCGTAAAAGAGGAAATTTAAAATGTTCAAACTACATCTTCGGCATTTAAAATACTAGAATTATTAGTATATAGTATTTCCTCTTTCAGAATACACTAATAAATCTGGAGATGGCAGTGCGAGTGCTCATCGACACATCCTGTAAGAACAGAAGCAGCCTGTCTCCAGAGCAGCAAGAACGCCAGCACAAGTCCAAAGTGAGGCGGCTGTACGACATTGCCAATGTATTTATTTCTATTGGTCTCATAGAGAAGGTTTCCGGTAATTTAATATTAAAGAAACCAGTATTTAAATATGTAGGACCGTACAAACCCAAAAAGGCTGATAAGATGGTAGCTTTACCGTCTCCAATAACACCATTGACGGCATTAGATAATCAAAAAGTTGCCACATGTCATGTATTTGCTGGAAAGTCCAAACGGAAGCTGGAGTTTACGACGCCCACAACTTCCAAAGAACTGAAACTCGGCATTACCACTCCTCCTCATACCCCTTCACACAAGTGGGATGAGATCTTGTTGGTGGCAGACATGGAACTGACTAGAATTAACAATGGCGTAATGTTGTGATCTATTTTATTTAAACTTATATGTTATTCAGAAACATACAATCGTCCCCATTTGCTTTTGAAATGTTTTGTCTCTCTTTTGCTCGTGAGATTTTACATCTGCGAAAAGTTCACAAAGCATATATTTTAGATAAAAACAGGAGAATTGTATGTTTTTGAATAAGAAGGATATTAATGTATTAATTAATACAAATTTTATATACATTTTATACTTTTGTCTTCCAGGGGATTATATTCTATGAAAAATATGGACTATAAAAAAATGAAATGAGTTCCTATATTTTAAATGTTATACAATTGTTGCTCAGAACAGAGATTTATCTTTGTCACAGACATTTTATAGCATTAGTGCAATAATTTATTAAAAAAAAATGTTATTTAAAAAATATCATACACCACTATGACAAAATTCCATGTTTTGTTTTGTTGTTATAACATATTGCAATTTATTTTGAAGTATAATTTCATTTAGTTTAGTTTATTTAGAAAACAATAATTATTTATATATTTCCTAAACACTAAGTCGATGTTGCAATAAAGTATTATTTTTTTCAATACTTGGCAATATTTTCAAAATTTATGCTTGCTTATTATGTAATACGTTAATAAGTTATCGGACTGGTGTTTGCTTTGTTGAAATTAACAAGTTTTGTGATACATTTAATTAAATGTAATAGTAAAAATAAGAAATTATTTAAATCGGCTTATAAAGTTACTGTCCCTTTCCTGCAAAGTGAAGTCAGTGTGGAGTTTGTAAGGCATACTTCCCTTTAGGGTATATATAACGTCCTTCGGCATACTTAAAAGTGACGTTATCTTTAGTATAGTGCGCTCTCTGTCTAATCTTCGTAAATTTTGAACACATATTAATTTTGTTTGCAGTGATCGACTCAATTAAGAGCATTAAAACAATCCGGTAGCCTATTGCTACTCCTAGCAACAAGCTATTATTTATTGCACAGAAGATACTGAAAAGTTATGGTATATAAAGACTACTTTCCACTGTACTCAGTCCAAAATTTTTGCCAATCTGACTGCTTCAGTAGATTGTAAAAAGCGGAACGAAAACTAAATTTCACTTGCTAGATTTTTTAATGTAACATTGTGGCTGGTAGCCGATAACCAGGTTTTCAGACAGCTTTTTAAATGTTATTGCAGCTGTCAGACCTAAAAAACTTGGACCTTTATGAACTAATTGGAAGAACCAGTGTAAAGTAGTACACAAAAATATATTAGCTGGAAGAAACGAAATTAGATATTCAATATATTTAAAAGCAACTGTAACTAAATTATGTTACAAATACTTCAATAATTGAACATGTATAATAATTGTATGTTACAATAGTAACATACAATTATTACTAGCTGACCCGGCAGACGTTGTCCTGTCTTAGAACTGTCATTAAAATCGTTGTTAAGTTTTCTGAAATTTTCCAATTTCCTGCGAAATTATCTTAATTTTTCTTTCCGTAAGAACCTTCTACAAAGTATTAGAAAACTTTAAAATAATGAATAAATATTTTTTCATTTTGGGCTGAATTGCCATCTACGCTTATATACTTTGTTCCCAAAATTAAT
This sequence comes from Agriopis marginaria, assembly GCA_932305915.1. Classification (NCBI taxonomy): domain Eukaryota; kingdom Metazoa; phylum Arthropoda; class Insecta; order Lepidoptera; family Geometridae; genus Agriopis; species Agriopis marginaria. The sequence continues at coordinate 12,774,305 of OW029918.1, forward strand.
TCTGAACATTTGTACTCGTGTGATTATATCGTTTGATTTATTGCCCCTGGGAGGAGAATTGACTGACAAAGACATATTTTCATTTGACAACATACTTTATGAATTTGCATATTATTATGTTATCCCATATTTTAACAAATAATATTATTATTTAACCTGAGTTATGATTAACATAGTGTAGTCAAGTTTGTTTGACTTTAGATTAGTTATGTATTTTATAAAAAGTTGCTTTTATTTTCTATTGTTTTTAAGCTATAGATATATTAAACAAAATTATTTGTTTAACCAACTTCCTGTTGTTTCACTTATACTTAATTTTATCCTATTTAGTACCTATCCTATCCCTACGACCCTCCCAGTATCCTCCTAGTATCTGCGTCCCTTAGGCTTAGCAGTTGTAAAATAAAACTAGTAAATTATTTAAATATTTTATTGAATATATTAAAAAATAAGTATTTACATTAATATTCTTTTAGACTTTTATACAATAAATAGTAATAATTTAAACAATAAAATTAAAATACAAGTAAATTTCCTATAAAAAAAAATACACAGTACGTAGTTGTCAGTTTTTTATTTGAATATCACTTTACACTTTTAGTTACAATATTAAAAAATTATATGTATAGTAAATTGTACATATGTATATTCTAGATGTTTTTTTTTTTCACAATTGAACTACTCATCTCCAAATGAGATTATAAATCAATATAAAACTCAAATGAAACTGTTAATGATTTATATTAAAACGAAAAGGGACCAATAAATCTAATTCCTATACAGTTTTACATTACACTAATAATTCATTACTTTAAATATCTGAAATCATGTCACAGCACACACATAATCAGCACGGGTCATCCCTCGCCACATCAACTCACCATCAAAAGAATGCAGGCTCGTCACCGGAGCCGCTCAGCACCTCCGAGGTGGCGGCGCAACAGCTGGGCGAAGGCTTTTATAAATGCGGGGACCACAGGCGGTATGCGTGCCATCTCTAGAGTCAAACTGACACAAAGTTTAAAAAAATTATTAAAGATTTTTTAACTCAAAAAGCTTATTATGAAATTGGCCATTTTATCAGTGACAATGACTCTCTTCGCCAATTATGTTCTACTTTTACAAATGACTAGAATTGATATTGTATTTTAACTTCTATTCAATTTGATAAATTTACCAATGTATTCTGTTTTGTTCTATTTTATTATTGTTGACATTTTGCATTATTTTTACATTCAAATTATTTTTATGCTCTATTTATTGACTTTGTTAATGTTATAACTACCGAATGTTGAACCTATGACTAATATTATTGTCAGTGTTGATTTGTACCTAATGTTGTTCTGACGTTCAAAAGTGTACAGTGGTGTACCAATTTGAGGAATAAATGAATATGAATATGAACTGAATACGGTGACGCCGAATTGACCACGAACCACAAGCGGTTAACTAAGTTTTCCGCGGCGAGGCTGGTTAGTACGTGTTGCAGTGTGGAGTTTCATAAAAAAAATACTAAACAGGTCGATCTGGTGCCGGGCTGATTTGTGCTGTGACCTTTAATTTTGATACCAATTGCCTTATCATCAGCCAGAAGATGTCCACTGCTGAACATTAGTCCTCCCCCTTAGATTTCCACACTCACGGTGCATCTCCACTGATTGCCCGCGGCTCTCACGATATTGTCGGTCTATCTAGTGGAAAGCCTATAAACCTACGCTACGTCTCCCGGTTCGTGGTCTCCACTCATGAACCTTTCTTCCCCATCGGTTTTCAATTCTTCGAGCGGTGTGGTCTGCCTATTGCTACTTCAACTTGCAAATTTTAATAGCTATGTCGGTGACTCTGGTTCTTTGGCGAATATCCTCGTTACGGGATTCTATCGCGCAACGAAACTCCGAGCATAGCTCTGTCCATTGCCCGCTATGCGACTCTGAGATTTTCGAAAAGGCCAGGTTAGACGAGACCCACTTTCTGTTATCGTTAACGCCTGCGGAAAGATGAAATTGTATGAAAATGACATTGACAATGACATTAGCTTGAAAGATGTTATCTCAAGCTAATGACATTTTCATACAATTTCATCTTTCCGCAGGCGTTAACGTTAACAGAAAGTGGGTCTTGTCTAACCCCCCAGATCAGTTCAGTACCATAATTATATCATCACTGGCAAGACACACAACAATTGCCTTGCTAAGGCTAATAATAAAAAGTCACAATATAATAAAATAAGTTAGTATGTTTATCTATTTTAGTATTTATCTACCACAAATCTTAGATTTAATGATAAATATAGCAGGATCCATAGTAAGGGAAACTAGCCCTTGCTATTTTGCCTTGTTACAATAAAAGCAATACAATTTCATCTTTCCGCAGGCGTTAACGTTAACAGAAAGTGGGTCTTGTCTAACCCCCCAGATCAGTTCAGTACCATAATTATATCATCACTGGCAAGACACACAACAATTGCCTTGCTAAGGCTAATAATAAAAAGTCACAATATAATAAAATAAGTTAGTATGTTTATCTATTTTAGTATTTATCTACCACAAATCTTAGATTTAATGATAAATATAGCAGGATCCATAGTAAGGGAAACTAGCCCTTGCTATTTTGCCTTGTTACAATAAAAGCAACCATGAACCAACCTGGGGTTGTGGGACTGACGATCATTTCATACTAACTGGAGGTCGATATTACTTATTCACTTTCATAGTACATAGTTCTTATGGAAACTAAACTTCAGGAATGAACAAGGGTTTAGATTGTAATTATAACTGGATTGTACTGTAATTTGACAAAACATTTAGGAGTTAGTCCAGGATTCTCTATAGTTATAATGCATTTCGAGTATCTGCTGAGGCGTCAGACCCCCAGCCGCCGGCGGCAGGAATAGCGGCAATTCTTGTCAAACTTGCTCGATCATTGGGAACTGCTCAGGGTTCTCGGAGGGTGGCAGGGCTTCGGCGTCGAAGAAACTCGCATGGAGAGCTACCACCGTCACTGTCGCGCCTGGAATCGTACGGAAATGTCTAAGATTTGGAAACCACTCATTTTGCTTTTAAGGGTTCCGTACCTAAAGGGTGTAAACGGGGCCCTATTATATAACTAAACTTACGCTGTATGTCTGTCCGTTCATCCATTTTACCTTTTAACGGCTGGATCTTTATAGTGCTAACAGACGTTCGAATGCGGCTGACAGACCGCCGTCCAACCAACGGGAGAGAAAGAGTGAGATTTTCATATTTCCCTCTCTTTCTCTCCCATTGGTCAGACGGCGGTTGAGGTCAGCCGCTATCATTTTATTTTTATTTTATGTTTATTTAAGACCAACAGCACAAAAATATATTATTTGGGGCGTCTGTTAGCACTATTGTTCTAAATTTGGCCGTGTTTTGCCTGTGTTTTAGTTTTTAAATTAACTTATATGGATGTTAATCTGGAATAAACGTTTTCATATTTTTTTGGAACCGTGAAAGTGAGCCATTTGAAATTTTCACAGAATATGTAATTTTACAACGGATTAACTAAGAAATAATAATAAAGTTAAAACGAAAGGGTCCCCATAAAAACAGGCGTATTTTTGTATTTGCCCTAGTTTAAAAACGGTAATACTTACAAGCGTCAAACTAGCTATGATTATAGTACACACTCTAAAATAATATAATTACTACTGGCCAAGAGCGAGTCGGTGACAAACTTCGTTAAGCAACGTCGGGCGCGGTCGGTACTTGGATGGGTGTGATGTTGTATTTTTGCACAACTTTTTTTACTTTATTTTTTTTCTTTTTTTTCAGTTTATGTAACTCATCGTGTTTGAGGAATCAGCCAAATTAAAAAAGATAATTTTATTTCATATTAAGTTATTGTATTTTATGTGGTGTGGTGGTCGCACTTGGCCGGTTTATTTTAATACCGGCAAACATAGCAGGCAAAAGTAACTAGGTATAAAGTAAACATAATGGTCATTATTCCATCTAACAAACAAAACAGCTGTAATTGTATGTTACGTCACGTCATTTGAACAAAAACTTCTTGCATTTCTAACGTCATTTGTTTTTCACTCGATCATAGATTGTGAATAACACAGGGTTTATGTTAAGAGTTCAAAAACGCACGCCAAGCCAAAAGGACCTCAATTTATACATAGCTAATTTTATTTGTCAGCGGGATGCATAGATATATGAAAGGGTGAGCAAGTTAAGCTGGTAAAATAAACATGAAAGTCCTTTCTTTTTTAACATTGGCACTTTTACACTAATAGTGTAATCAAATCTTGGAAATAGTATTTTAACTACTGGTCCTATCGATTTGAAACTTGGCAATAGGCATGATGACTAATATTTTTTTATTACCTCATAAAAAAGCTGATCATAAATAGAATCGTCAACGAAAAACAAAATTAAAATTAGTTCAAAAATAAATAAGATATAAGCATTTTAATTTAATGCTAGACAGAGAGCGCACTATACTGAGCCGTGACGTCAAGCCTCAGGTACGCCATACAAATGCTATACTAACACACGCTTTGCGAGAAGGGGATAGAGAATCCCCTCTATCCCCACCTAAAACTTTGAAGACTCATATCTCAGAGACTTATCAGCCAATTTAAATATTTTTTCAGTATGTGTAATGTATTTAGATATATTAATCGCTAAGCCGGTTATTTGCAATAATTTAAACATTGAGCTTCATGCCTTTTGTATATGTAATTTGTGTAACCATACAATAATTTAGTACCATCTTACAGATCTGATGAGGACAAGAGGATAGTGGAACTCTTACATGGTGTGATGTGAATCATACTGACAGAGCGAGCCATCTAGCGGGAAGTCGCTTAACATCATGCCGCATCGCAGCCCCCTCTCTCGTCTCTATTCACCTCCCTTGTGGCGCACGCTTGAGTCACATAAGCGTGTTTTTAAAACTATTAATAATTTGTAACATAGATACCTAAAACCCAGAAGAGAACTGCGCCTGCGCCAGCCAGCCAGCAAATCGCCATAGACCCGGCTGCCGCCACCGCATACTGCTGCGTCTTCGTCAACTCCCAGCCACCAATCTAATAGGAACAATGAAGTAAGAACACCGATAGAAACTCCAGTATAGTAGGGTAAGACAAACCTCACAAAGAATTTGTAAAAAAAGCAGAGTTTTTCTGGAGAAGTTCGAAATAAAGTCTGAATCAAACTATAGGGGAAAGCAACTTACCCGCGGCTGAAAAACATTTTATCTTGATTAAAAATAATTGATGATAAATGGTTAATAACCAAGAGATGTTCAGAAACCAACCTTCCAAGTATTTGGTCCAGACGTCAGTTTCCTATATCCGAAGAAGCTGGCTACCATTGCAATTAGCAGAAGTGGTGTTGTAATGCTGCAAAGAAGGGAACCACAAACTTTTATTTGTTTTTAGGGTTCCGTACCTAAAGGGTGCAAACGGGATTCTATTACTAAGCCCATGCTGTCTGTCTGTCCGTCCAGACCGTCGCCTGTCGGTCCTACCTTTTAGAGACTGTATTTTTCGAACTGTAATAGACATAGTACATTCTCTAAAGTAAAACAACAAATAATTAATACTGACCAAGTGCGAGTCGGTGACAAATTTCTATTCACCACCGGTTCTCGTACGATCACCGAAGTTAAGCAACGTCGGGTGCGATCGGTACTTGGATGGGTGACCGCCAGGACACGAGGTCTTTTTGCACTACTTTTTTGTTTTTTTTAGTTGTTCCGCTTTAATTTTGTTGACAGGCCTCCTATAGGTATTACATGCGATCAACACCAGGGCCATTACGATGATATGTTGCTAATGTTTACATAATTTGTTTGGTGTCTTTCTCAAAATTACCTTGTGCTAACAGGAAAGCAATATGACTATTTAAAATTAATATTTAGTGATTTTAACACTTTCCATACAAATTAGTAAAAAAAAACCACAGACCTATATCTAAGTAGACTTCACAAGCGGTCCAAACTGTACGAAAACTAAGGGTGTTTTGTTATTCTGTCGGCCAACTCTATTTGCGGTATTCTTACAACTCAGTATGGAAAACTAGCAATTTTTGTTTCAATCTGACACGTGTTGTCGCGGCACTGATTGAGCAGACTGGTTTAGCCTGAGTCAATTAAGACTATTCGTCATAATTGTGTTGGGAATAATTATGACATGCAAGGTAGGTCTACTTGGGTATTATAGGTCAGTGGTAAAAACACTCGTCGGATTTTGACTTGCTACCATGAAAAAAAAAACATTGGCAATATGAATATTAAATGTTTTACCTTTTTTTAAACCCTAATTATTATAATTTAACTTTTTTATCAAGAGTCAATTACTACTATTAATCAATCAATAAAGAGTCAATACAGTCAATTATTATTATTATTTGAGAGAATTACTTTCGTGTGTAATATGTGTGTGCTTCTATAATACTTACAGACAGTATGCAAATAAACCTAAGAAAACTATCAGATAATTGGCTTGAAAGTACTCCACATTACGGTAGAATCTTCTTGAGAGTCTTGGCAATGATGCAGGTGCCTGAAAGAGGAAACTCTATTTTACTACATAATTATTATAAATAAAATATATTTTTGATTTGTAATTAAATAAAGTTAAATTGTAATAAGCAAGTAGTGGCTGGCAAACATCTTGATAAAGTGCGGTATAGCTGTGTATATTTTTATCAGTAATTTGGTTTCAAAAGACATGGTAACATGGTAAGGTGGTTCATAATGATGAATACAAAGAGTAAAGGGTTAAGGGTCTCTGTCTTAGCTTCTTTATTAACCTTAACCCTTATATATATACCAGGAAAACATTACTCTGGCCAGTCAGGTAAAAAAATATGCAGAATATACAATGTTTTTAAATGACCTTAAAATTCTCTGTAGCCACAAACTGAGTCCATGATCTGCGAGTTGAGAGCATACTCATGAAGAGAGCAGGTGCAGCGCCGCTGCGGACATGCTGCATCAACCTTTAATAATAAAAGGAACAATTCTTACTTAATAATTTATAGTAAATACATTAGAATCCGTTTATTATGACATCGAAAGGAATTGACAAACACGTCATAATAAGCGGACGTCATACAAAGCGTTTTGTGAAAAAGAAAACCTTTTTTATGTAAATATGTACTTAAGTATTTTAATAGAGAAACAATAGTATGTATACATTCATATTAAATCGAAATAAAAATTGCACGTAATGCAGTACCTACATACATATTTTTTAATGTAGGTAAGCTGTAATTTTTGTCTGCTTTTGTTTTTTTTAATTTTATTGTAAAAACAGTCTCTATTACTATTGTGTGTAGAGGACATCGCCATGGTCAATTACTCGCTGAGATTCAAAACAAAAACGAGCCACGTGCCGAACGTCATCGGGAATCAACGAACATTACCGAAGGTGTAATGAATCATGTCCGTCATTATAACCGGACATAATTTATTAAAAATGGGTCATTATAAGCGACATTTCACTGTAAGGGAAGTCATTATATCCGACTTTTTTATAAAGAATTTTATATGAAAACCAAACTTCGTAGTGTAATTACGTCATAATAATCGGTTAGTCAATATAGGCGTAGTCATAATAAACGGATTCAACTGTAGTATTAAGCTTTGTGTTAAGGACTGACCTGTATCATTTGAACGTAAAGTAACATGTTATAGAGCTAGTATTCACATAATCAGTACAAGGAGCCGAGCTACTTGCCGTTGAGATTAATCAGAAGCCAAAAACCACGAAACCACGTTACAAATGTTACGTTACGATTAAATTGTTATGTTAGTCCCCAGCTTTAAATCCAATATAGTGTTACAAGAAACAGTGGTTTCTACTAAGGATAAGTCATTGTAGTCATAATTATGAACAACTTTTACTATGGGACCATACCAGAATGTCAAGAATGAAAATCAGCTGCTTTGACACTCAACAAAAAATTTGGAACGGTAGTTTTGCATTTACAATTTCAGGAATGGTTCCATGGTAAACGTTGTTCATAATGACAAGTACAATGATTTCCTTTCAGCCTAATACCACTGCTCTGTATAACTCTGTATATTAACAAAAAACCAAGCAAGAATTTTAGTAATAATCCTTCGATCAAAAAATGCACATGTTATAATTGTTCAAAGTAATATATACATAATATATTTTTAAACAAAGTCTAGTTATTTTAAACATAAGTTTAACAGCATATTTTTCTTATAGAATTTGATTTAGACAACGCTAGAAATTATTAATTTTAGCCTTTGATTAATTTATACCACATTTGGTGCTTTGTTCTGGTGACATTTTCTTGTAAAATATTGTTTTGGTAGGGACCTAAACAATATTTTAAAGGAGGCAAAATTCTCAAACCGACGCTTTACATCAACACCAATTTTGGTGAAAGATACCATCGGCTATCATAGGCTAACCAAACGCAACCTAAGGGTACCAGTCTTTAGATTTTTTTTTCCTGTGTAATACCAAGTTCTGGCTTATTACACTTCATGTCTTTTAAACTACAGTGACATAGTACAAAATCTGTGTGCGCATTACGGAGTATCTGAAAACTCTTTAAAGTTCAGAGTCAGAGAGAGAAGTCAGAGTCTCCGAAAGACATCTGTTTCTATTATTATGACTATTTAATTATATGCATTGATTTTGTCTATTATCAACAACGGTGGCAATAACACATTAACACATTTATCTTTGATGAAAGCGCAAACAAATCAAGCGTGTGAAACACCACGTAGCGTAAATTTTCTATTAAACTTACAATTCCATATCATTCACATACTTTTGAAAACCTTTCTTTTCCGTTGTTGCATTTATCTCTCCTGACAAATCAATGTTAACGTTTTCGCTCATTTTGAAATCTTATTAGTTTATTTGTGTAGCTTATACTGTTTTTCCAAGATTCACAATAAAATAAAACGCAAGCAAGACAACACAACACGGAAACCAAACATGAACCAATTATGATGAACCAAGTCCAACTACCAACACACCAACCAACCAAACCAAGGCAAGGCAAACATAGAGTAAACCCGTAGAAAGAAAAAGATATAGAGAAGCAGCTAGCGTATAGCTATGAGATAGCAATAATTTTTGGTAATTCTAATTTTTCCTTTAAAATATAATAAAAATAGGTTTTAAATTCGAGTAAATCTGACTTAACACGAAAGATAATTAACAACAAGTAATACATAACACAGGGTAGGGCTGGCGCGGCTGCCAATTCGGCAGAGCAGCACAAGCGACGCAAATATGCTAACCTCGGCAGTGGTTACATATTTGAGGCGTTTGGGGTCGAGACATTGGGCCCTTGGGGACCGGGAGCTCACCTCATTTTAAAAAATCTTTCAGAGCGCCTGGTTAATGCGAAGCGTGACCAAAATGCTGGCGTGTTTCTGGCTCAACGCATAAGCATTGCCATTCAACGTGGTAATGCCGCCAGCATGCTGGGTACGCTGCCAACTGGTAGTGGGCTTGAGCATTTGGATTGTCTTTAGACCTTCAACGGTCTATAGGCAGTCTAACTGTATTTGTAGTTTTAGTTTTAGCTTGTATTTTGTTTAGTTAATAAAGGCGCTTGCCCAGGAAAAAAGTAATACATGCAAGACTTGATTTATGGTGTTAAAGGTTATATGTACGTATATCAGTCTCTGGCAGCCATATCACAAGCTTTGCTTAGTTTGGGGTCAGATGACCGTGTGTGGAAAAATGTCCCGAATATTTATTTTATTTATTAATTTATTTATATTTTCATGTATTCATTCCGTGCGGCTTTAATACAGAAATTCACCATTAACAAAGGTCAGATTTACAAGAACTCACTAGAAACCAGCAGGTATAAACGTTCAAAATACATAAAAAGCACAAGCACAAGAATACCGATAACAAAATTTATACGACTAGTTTGTCTGCCCCGAACCGAAATGAGCTTTGGAGCGGACAAACGAATCGCATACGCCAGTAAGGGACAATAAATATTATCTTTCTCTCGTTTACTATCAGCTAACGGTGTATAAGTTTATTTCGCTTCCACAACTAGTATTATTCGAGCTGCGTTTCTATTCCTTCTCACTCTACGGGGCAAACCACAACCAAAACAACAGACAGGTGACATTGACAGTCAGAAAGTTTCCAGTTGAAACTTTCAACGTGACGTATCTATGTGGTTGTCAAAGTCAGAAATCAAGGAACCGGAGAAAAAAAGCGTGAAGTCTGCGTTTGTAGAACTAGTATGATTATGTCAAGGAAGTTGCAAGGAAAGGAACGCGTTCTGTCAAAATATTCCCATACAAAACTAAACCTTATCGTCTAACGATAAGGTTCATAATAATGTGGCTAGGAACATGGAGGTAAAACGAGCTCACTGAAATAGCTACCACGGAGGAAGTGTATCCCTTTCTAAAGATTGCCATTACATAAAACATATATTTTAGTAAAACTCTGTTTTAAACTATCTCAGCTGTTCACTAAAGTTATATAATGTTGTGGAATCTCATTCCACAACCACCACGGTAATTATCCCGTAATCATATTTTAGTAGTTTTACTTATTCAATCGGACATACCAGGCAGGCCCTATTTTGGGGTGTAAACATAAAATTACTACCAATGAAATAAAGATAAATTTTTATTTCCATTTTCTAACGGATATTAATGTAGATAATATATCTAATGTATCATGTACATATTTAAATTTTATTTTTAAGTAACCATGTAGGTTCCTAGTATAATTACTAGGAACCTTCATGGTTCTGCTGAACCATGAAGCTACTGGCAGCATTAACGACATGGCGTTTTTGATTGTTTGCTTACAATATTTTGTTTTTTCAAGCATGATTTTTGAATATTTATTTTAAAATGGTGAAAAATTTCTGTATAAGAAACTGTGCTAGTGAATCATTCGGTGGCTGCGGCATATCTTTTCACAGGTAGGTACACAAAGCTTGAAATACAAGAAAATGTTTACTAGGGTGTCCATACACGTGTGAACATGAACAATATTTTGAACAATGAACAATTATTTTTATACATTATGTTTTAGCATGACCTAGGGATATTTTAAAGTAATTCGCATTTCGGCGAGTGTGCGCAAAAGCTTCGAGCCCATGTTCCACCCTCCCCCTTTTACTTAGGAATGACTGCACATGCACACTACCCTCCCTTCCTAGTGAAATTCCAAAGATTTGAACTCAACGATTTGGGTCTTCATTTATGATACGTACTGCCCAAGAATGGAACTACCTGCCGTCCTCCTTGTTTCCTGAGAACAACAAACTAGATATCTTCATGGCTAGTGATAGATAGTGACAGTGATAGTGATAGTGTGATAGTGACTGCTAGTCTGTGGAATGCGCTGCCTGAATGGGTGTTCCCCGATAGATACAATCTGGGTGTCTTCAAATCACGAGTGAATTGGTTTCTTCTAGGCAAGCGTGCTCCACCGTAGACCGCATCATCGCTTAACATCAGGCGAGTTGGCGGTCAAGCGCAAGCCTATTATTTATGTATAAAAAAAAGATATGTATAGATAGATATGAATAGATTTCTAGATCAACGTTGTTACATCCTCATTTAAAGTTTGTCTTTTGTACCAACCTACATGGTCTAAAATTCAATGTCATGATGATTTGTTATTTGTCGGTTTTGAAGCCTGTCAGTTTAATAAAATTCTAGCTGAAGAATATGTTTGTTTTAAACTTATTTCATTGGCGACGAGGATAAAAAGTGAATTACAACAATGAACGACTCACAATTTGCACAGTTTTTGCGTGCTCAACAGGTACAGCAAGAACAGGTAACAGAAATTTTGAAATTACTCATCGAAACAGTACGTAAGGGTCAAGACCCACAAACACGGTGCGTGACGAGCGCCCCAAGTCAGAATGACAACAAAATGATGATAATTAAAAATTTCAACATGGAAAAATACGACTCGGAACGGACCAAAATAGAAGATTTTATTGATTTTTTCGAAAACAAATGTCATACATTAAACGTAACTGATGAAAACTTACAGAAGGACATACTATTAAACTTAATGACACCAGAGACGTTCCGCGAAATCAAAATAGCGTTGACACCATGTTTCCAAGTCAGCACGTATCATGATATACGCACCAAACTTCTAGACCTGTACAAAATTAAAAAAACTAGATATCGAGCTTTAACTGATTTTTGGAACTGCACAAGAGAATCAAATGAAACAATGGAACATTATATAAATAGGTTGAAAAGTTTAAGTAGAGACTGTGGATACAAAGAAGAGTTTCTAGAACGCCAACTTCGTGATCGATTTGCCACGGGATTGAATCATCCAGATTTAGAAACAGATCTAAAGCAAAAATGGCCTGATTTGCAAGAAACAGAAAACGGAACAACACGTGAAATTACATTTCAAGAAATTTTTGCAGTTGCACAATCCCGTGAACAAGCCGAACATGACACACCAGACAAGAGTATCAACCGGATCAAAAGAAAAGGGACTCAGAGGCCTGAGGTAAATAAATATAACACACAACGCAAGTTATATTCTAATCAATGTCTACGATGCGGTAAGAGTGATAAGCATGATATCTCTAAATGCGCAGCGAAACATCACATCTGCAACGAATGCAATGCTAAGGGACATTTTGAAAGCTGTTGTATAAAAGCAGGACGTGCTTACATCATGCCAGCGAAAGGAAAATACATCGGCAAGCAAAAATTACAAAGAGTTGCCGACATTCAAACCACAACAGCTACATCGAGTTCCATGCACGACACTTCGGATAGTGATGATGACGACGAGTCTGTGTATAACGTTGCGCGCACTCGAAAGAAAGATTGCAAACAAATCGACGTGAAAATCAATGGAGTGAACTGTACCATGGATTGGGATCCTGGATCTGCATATACAATCATTAACACTGATGTTTGGGAAAAAATTGGATCACCACCTTTATCAAAGGCACCTAAACTCAAAGCTTACGGTAATAACAAACTTAAAACAAAAGGACTTGCCTACATGACAGTGGAGATTGACGGACGACAAAAAAAATTGCCTGCTGTGGTTATGAAAAACGCAAACCCAATGCTTTTTGGTCTTCACTGGAGTGAAATGTTTGACATGGAATTTCCAAAACCTGTCTACTCCGTCAAAACAACAACTCCGGCAACACTCAAACAAGTACTCAGCAAACACAGCCAGTTATTTGATGGAAAACTAGGCAGAGTAAATAACTATCATGTTAACATCCATGTTAAACCTGGAGCGGAGCCTGTACACCTTCCTGCACGAACGATTAAATTCAGCATGAAGAAAAATGTTGAACGTGAACTAGACCGCCTTGTTGAAGCCGGTATTGTACAGAAAGTTGATCCAAACATAACACCGCTAGAGTGGGCCACACCCACTGTAAATATTTTAAAACCTACAGGAGATGTCAGGATATGTGGCGACTACAGTACCACCCTTAATCCTGTTTTAACAAAACATTTACATCCAGTTCCTATTTTCGACCAACTACGACAAAAGTTGGCAAACGGCATAATTTTTTCAAAAATTGACTTGAAAGATGCTTATCTACAATTTGAAATAGCACCAGATTCAAAAAAGTATCTGACAATATCAACCCACAAAGGATACTACCAGTACAACAGAATGCCGTTCGGTATTTCAACAGCCCCATCGATTTTTCAAAACTTTCTCGACCAGATGCTGGGTGACATGCATGACGTAGCAGTGTATTTTGATGACATTGCCATTACAGGAAAAAGTATGGATGAGCATTTACGCACACTCTCTACAGTTTTAGACCGGTTACACCAAGCTGGTTTGAAGGTAAATTTAAAGAAATGTAGTTTCTTAGAGAAAGAAATAGAATATCTCGGTCACACAATAGATCGAAACGGCGTACGTCCAACGAAAGGGAAGATAGACGCAATCACCAAGGCCTCACAACCTACCAACGCAAAAGAATTACGATCGTTCCTTGGACTTGTCAACTTTTACGAACGTTTTATTCCACATCTACATGGACTATGCGCAGATCTCTACGACCTAACAAGCGGCAAACAAAAATGGCGTTGGACTGACCACGAAGGACAAGTTTTTGAAGAAACAAAAGCGAGCATTGCAAAGGCTAAATCATTAATAGCATACGATGAAAATCGTGACCTGTTCCTAGCATGTGATGCATCGGAAAAAGGAGTTGGAGCGGTCTTATTTCATAAAACAAAAGACCAAGAACAGCCTATTGCATTCGCATCCAGAAAACTCCGACCAGCTGAGAGCAAGTATTCCGTAATCGACCGTGAAGCTCTTGCCATCGTATTTGGAATCAAAAAATTTGACCAATACTTAAGAGGAACAAAGTTTACTTTGGTTACAGATCATAAACCATTGATCCACATTTTGGGCACTCAACGTAACCTTCCGAAGCTTGTGAACAACAGACTTGTGAGATGGGCCCTATTAATTGGTAGCTACAATTACAACATATGCTACCAGAAAGGAGAGAACAACATATTGGCCGATTGTCTTTCTAGACTGCCAAATCCGGACACTGAACCTTCGAATGCAGAAAGCGCTGTCCACAAAATTACATCGAGGCTTTTGGGGTCTAAATTATCGGATCTTCAGTTATCGGAGAAAACAATAAGCGAAGAGACATCAAAAGATTCGGTGTTATCACAAGTACGTCAGTGTTTGAAGACTGGCTGGAGAGAACTCGAGTACAAGCAAGATATGAAACAATTTTACAGAAAACGTTTCGAACTGTCAGTCGAAAACCATATTATTATGTGGCAAGGCAGAATGATTATACCAGAATCATTTCGAAGAACTGTCTTAACTTACCTCCACAGAGGACATCCAGGCATATCTGCTATGAAAGCTCTTGCTCGATTTTATGTGTGGTGGCCATCGATCGATGAAGATATAGACAACTTTGTAAAACGATGCACAAGGTGTCAAGAAAATCGTCCATCCAATCCTGAACTTCCAATTTTTTCGTGGTCCATTCCAGAACAGGTCTGGGATAGAATACATATAGACTTTGCAGGACCATTTGAAAACACGTATTGGCTTATTTTATGCGATGCGTTATCAAAATGGATTGAAGTGAGACCTATGGAAAATATTACTTCAAAGAAACTTTGTACAGTTTTAGATGACATATTCTGTACATTCGGCCTGCCACGCATGATTGTTTCTGATAACGGCCCACAACTCACATCAAATGAATTTCAAAATTATTGTAAAACTCAAGGAATATTACACGTGACATCATCCCCCTATCATCCACGCACGAATGGACTTGCAGAACGATTTGTGAGAACTTTTAAGTCCAGAATGGCCACAAATGACATAAGTCACCAGAAACGGCGGCTATCAGAATTTTTATTTACATATAGGAACACTCCTCATACCACCACCGGCAAGTCACCAGCACAGATGATGTTCGGTAGACAATTAAACTGCCTCCTGTCAAACATACGGCCAGATAAGAGGAAGATTCTGGAATATAAACAGGTTAAAGCTAATGTCATGACCTCATCGACCCCTTCTTACCAGCCGGGGGAAGAAGTATATGTAAAAACAAAATTGGATAAAAAATGGCAGCCTGCGACGGTGAAGGCTCGAAAACATAAATATTCATACCTCATCGCAACACCAAGCGGGGTAGAACAAAGACGTCATGCAGATCACATAAGACCGCGAGTTGTTTCTGCAGCGGATTCACCATCAATTTCTGCAAGCTTGCCATCTACCACGCCACACACTCCACCGTCTATTAATTCACACATTCCAACCACATGCACGCCCCTCACATGTACGCCATCTGCACCTTTACCATTATCACCAATTCTATCTGCATCTACATCACCTTCATCGTCAACGCCCTCGCCTATAGCATCCGCATCTCCACCATCATCATCATCAACATCTGCATCACCAGCATTTGCTACACCGTCAACCACTGTTGTAGCTCCGCAGATCCGTCGTAGCCAACGGCAATGCAGACCACCACGTCGCCTCATCGATGAGATTTAAATGGGGAGGAATGTTACATCCTCATTTAAAGTTTGTCTTTTGTACCAACCTACATGGTCTAAAATTCAATGTCATGATGATTTGTTATTTGTCGGTTTTGAAGCCTGTCAGTTTAATAAAATTCTAGCTGAAGAATATGTTTGTTTTAAACTTATTTCAAACGTGTTCCATCCTCCGCCACACCGTCACGTACCATCAGGTGAGTAAGTGGCGAAACGTAGATCTGGTACCACCATCCAACGGTGAACCGAGCTTTCTGTGTACAGTTGTATCGTTCAAGGGTGTTTCGACGAATCGTACGGGAATCATCCTAAATATTACATAAAAAATGAAAGTACCTAAATTCATCGCTGAATATATTTCATGTTACAGTATACCAACAAAAGAATATGTAAGAAAAATGTGGTTGGAAGTAATTCTTAGTCGAACAGCAAGTATAACAAAAAACTCCAGGGTGTGCAGTTTGCACTTCAACACAGAAGATTTTATAAAGACACTAGCGACCCGCCCCGGCATCGCAGGTGCAATGCTAATACTAAAATAATATAAATAAATAAATAATAAATAAATATCTGGGACATTTTTGCACACACGGTCATCTGACCCCAAACTAAGCAAAGCTTGTAATATGGCTGCCAGAAACTGATATACGTACATATATATTTTTAAATACATACTTGAATAGATATTAACACCCAGACATAGAACAAACACAAATGTTCATCACACAAATGTTTGTCCTAGATGGGAATCGAACCCACGCCCCCAAGCACAGAAGATAGGTTCACTACCAACTGAGCCACCGGGGCAGTCTATATAGTACGGAATGTCTTTATATACCTACAACGTTCACAGCTTTTTTGTCATTAGGCAAAACAAACATGTTTTCTTTAGAGGTTACTCTTTAAAGAGCGACATTATGATTGGCCATGTGAAAAACACGCCGCCGGTACCGGCCTGTTGCGGTACTGGCCGGGGGGCCGCCGCAACCGCTATGTCCCTGCATTTTAAATCTTTAATATCTTCGAAAATGTTCATTTAAATTGCATGCTGTAAACGGCCATATTGGTTTATATTAAATGCACAATGTATTTAAGGTACTAAATTGGATAAAGATTAATGCTGTATTGCTTAAAATCCCTTCGTTATCACGTAGGGTTCAGCCAGCGTTTGCAATGTAAGCGCAAAAAAAATATGTTCATTTACGACATTACATTAGAAACCTCTACAATTATCAGTGTTTCTCTACTATATTATGCATGTATTATATATATAAACCTTTCTCTTGAATTACTCTATCTATTTTTTAAAAACGCATCAAAATCTGTTGCGTAGTTTTAAAGATTTAAGCATACATAGGGACGGACAGACAGCGACAGCGACTTTGTTTTATCCTATGTAGTGATAGTGATGTAGTGATGCTTTCGACAAACTTTGAAAATGAATGTAGTTCGATGTCATTTTCCCGCAGTAAGTAAAATATGCCAAATAGTAGTCATGCCAATCTTCTATATTTATAAAAGCTAAATTCACTCACTCACTCACTGACTTGTCACGAAATCTCAAAAACTATTTGACTTACGAAGCTAAAATTTGGCACGTAGATTCCTTATGGGGTATAGAGTTCCGCTAAGAAGGATTTAGCGAAAAAGCCGAATTAAAGGGGGCAAATGGATGTTGAAAGATTATATTAAAGTCCTTTGTTTTTGATGATACTCAGGGATAAAATTTGGTATTCAGGCTAATAGTTTAAAATAAATAAATACTGTTATAATATTTTTACAAAAAAGAAAGATTAAGGAGGTGGAATTGTACTTTGTATGTTGTGTTGAAAGTTATGCAACTACGAAATTGTAATTTGACAAGTGGGTGTAAAACTTCATTAAAAAATATTTTACGAAAGGGTCGAATCAAAGGGTCCAAAAAAGGTTGAAAGTTTAGGTGAAAGTGTACGCGTACGAAGTCACACGGGTAACGGCTAGTTTATTATAAATACAAAAGTTTGTCTGTTGTATGTGAAAGAGGAAAAAACATCCATACATACAAACTTTGGCGTTTATAATATTAGTAGGAAGTAGGATAGGATGCGAAAGTGTGTTTGTTACTCTTTTACGCAGCAACAGAGCAACAAATCAACCAGATTTTTTGCATGGGTATAGTTCAAGGGATGGAAAGTTATAGGCTACTTTCATCATCATCGTCATCTACTAGATGTTGTTAACTGATCACCGAATTTAAGCAACGGACTACACGGTCAATCTTAGGTAGGGTGATTGCAAGTGGCATTTAGAAACCGAATGATAGAATAAAAAGTTAACAATCTGGGTGCCTTCAAGTCGAGAGTGAATAGGTTTCTTCTAGGCAAGCGTGCTCCATCGTAGGCCGCATCATCGCTTAACATCAAGCGAGATGGCGGCCAAGCGCAAGCCAATTTATAATTAAAAAAAAATATATGTCACGTGACCCGTATGTCCCGGTTGAGTCTTATAACAATGGCCGCTAAGCCATCTCAGAGGCCTTCAGGCGTCCTGGCGGCCTAAAATTCTGACATTAGCGCTCGTCACTGGGCCTATATGAACTTCCTGTATTTACTGAGAGTACCAATACGACGATTTTAGGAATTACCTACAATGTCTTCGTTTCCTCAAAATCATGAACACCCTACAAGAAAAGGACAAATTACTCCGTGCTCGCTTTTCCCTCGGACCGTTTTTTTAGCATGAGTACTCGATCCAGGTCCCTTTAGGGTATATATAAAATCCTTGGATTATGTCAACGTATTATTTTCGTAAACTTGTGTATTTTCGATCAAAGTGTTTGGAATATAACTGTTCGTGGATGTACTCGACTTTGGGAAAGTGATTTAGCGCAGCGATTTGGTAAAACATAGATATTTAACTTATTTAAGTGTGACATGTTTGACAAAATTTGATCAAACTTGATAATATTATTTTAATACATGACACTGGCAAATTAAAAAGAAGCGCGACGCCGAAATCCTTCTAAAAAAATAAAAATAAAATAATGACATTGTCAGTTCATCAGTTGTCAGTGTTGTCACTGTCAGATAAAATAATAAATCATTTTGCTTCGTGTTTCGTTGATTTCTTTTCAGTTTTCTTGTAATATGTGGTTATTGTAGGCATCTGTAATGATTACAAAGTTTAGTTTTTTTCTATTTGTTACATTGGCGACGTCTATAGAAGTAGATTTTTTAATTACGAACACCACAAGCGGACACCTATTTCATGGTTTGTAATTTATTTGTAGTTTGTCTATTCGTCTCCTTTTTAATTATTGAAGTCATTGGTATTTTAGAGGTTTCAGAAATCGTGTTGTGCCGCGGCTGCGGTAATGATATCACATATTCTAGCAGCATAATAACGAAGATCAGTCAGTCTTCTCAATATTCCTACTACGATTATGTTTTCAACAAAGATGAAGTTTTAATTCAGGTGGTAATGAGTGACTTGTTCCTTCCTTATCCCTTGATAACCACAAGTCATTCAAATTGTATGGGTATTTCAGAGGTAACTTAAAGGCATTTTGATTTTATTATATTGGAAAAAAGCACCTCCCACTTCAAGGTTATACATTTTCAGTGGGAAGTAGCTGACTCTTGGTATCCTGGTTATCGTTGGAAGGCTTGCGTTTGCCCGGATTGTGGAGCTCTAGTCGGTTGGGCATTTGAGCCTATCAATCCTAATTTTGTTGATAAACCTGAAACATTTTTTGGCCTGATCTTAACGAGCCTGGTTGGAGAGTCTTGTAAATATATTTTATTTCGGTGATAAGGTTTCTGTGTGATTTTCAGTGGTGAATTTGTTGTCTCGTTAATGACCCTACAGTTAAGGGTCAATAAATGAGGGTTTGTGTTTGTCTTGTGTGACTTCAGGGGTGAAGTTGTTGTCTTTTTAATCATTTAAAGATTGTCAATGTGTGCTTTAAGCATGTCACATTCCAAAGTACTAGTTTATTACTGTCTGCCCTCACACGGTGAGGTAACTGTGGCTATCCACCCCCGTAGGGGTGGTTGACTATACTGACCAGGATCTGCCCTCAGTATGAACTTAATTAGTGGCAGACGATAACTCCTATATGGCAATAGCCATATAGTTATATATTACTGTGTGCCTTCATTTTTCATATGTGGGGGTCGATGACCATAGCCGTTACACTGTTTTAAATTATCACTGTTGTTCACTAAAGTTATATGATTATTTACAGGATGAGGATATTTACCGTGGTAAGTCGTGGAACCACCACGGTAAATATCCCATAACTAATCATATAACTATAGTCGTTATAGTTTGGCACCAGTTGGGGATCATTTGTAGGGGCAGAGGTAATAAACCAAAGTACTTGATGATCATTTTGTGTAAATTATTCATACGAGATAGTGAGGAAAAGTTCATCACAGGAATGTAAATTTGAAATAGAAATATCTCCACATGTTTTGTAATACGTTATGCCCTACTTATTTCTCCATTATCATGCTTCTGATTGTAACTTTGATTTCATTTTTTGTTGATAAGAAACTCAGGTGCTGTTGCTTCTGAAGTGATATCAAATTACCAATGTATGGACATTATAAGTACTATACTCAAGTCTACGTTTTTTAGCTATGACAGCAGCAGTAATATTTAAAATACTGAATTTAACATTTTCAATTAACATTTCACTTGTTGCCCGCCAGCTACAAGAAGTAGAATGAAAATATTTTATTTTAATATTCAACTGTATATTCAACTGTGTATATTGAGACTATATTGGTAGGCAAAACAATCCATTTTTTTATATAGAAGAAGAACTGATGTGTCTGTGTGTTTGTATCGTGGAATGTACTTTTTTTTAATTGGGCAAACTGTGCATAACTAATTAGTCATCCGATATATTATTGTGTCAATCTTGTTTGTTTTAATTTGTTGCTATGTTTTTTTTAATTTGTACCTTTATTGTGTAGTGTTAGTGTTAGCTTGTATTTTGTTTAATTAATAAAGGCACTTGCCTTATTAAAAAAAAATAGGAATTCAAATTCAAATTCAAAAAATTTATTTGTCAGTGTTTGAAAAAAAAAGTGTTTTTTTGCTAGCCTACTGTTCATTATTTGGGTTAAAAAGGCGCATTCCGGATGATACTAACAGCACTGATGAGATCAAATGCACAAATACATTTTCGTGTTGTTGGTTCTTATTAGCACTGTTGGCGTAAAGGTGAAGTTGGCGCAATTGAATCATGCAATTATTTGTTTGTCCTACCCTCATAATCTACTATTTATTACAAGGTACCAATTATTACATGTTTCTTATTTCCAGTTGTAAATTCCTTGGCAATTTCTCCTGCAATTCAATCAGTTTAAAACCATGACAGCTGCAGCATCATTGTCATCAGAAGATAAGGAGTACCTGGCACAGTGCGAGGAACAATTTAAGGATCGCTACACTGAGAATGATGAGGAGTTTATGAAGGTTCACAATGCTGAGCCACCAACACCACCAATAATGGAGACTTGGTGGGTGTCTCAGAACTCGGGACGGAGAAACGACCGTCGCTTCAACCGACGCAGCCACCCCTATGAACGACAAAACGACAAAAGATCAGGGGGGTACAATGAATATGATAATGACAAAGGACACGGACACCGACATCGTAGATACTAACTTCTAGTTATTATTACTTGTTTCCTAAGAATAATAAATGAAATAAAATGTCTTTCTCAAAAGAATATATTCTCAATTATTATGGCTTGATTTACATTATAACAACTTAGAATTACATAATAAATCACCAATAAAGTAATGCAGCTACAGCAATCGTAAGATCGAAACCATAACATAATAAATAAATATTATCAATTCTCACTGCTACTCAACAAGTCTAATTGATTACAAATTTATAACAATAATTATGCTGATAATTTAAAACCTAATATCTTCTGAATGTATATTAAACAATAACAATGTCAAAATGACTTATACAGACACACATGCTATAATTTTTCGCTCTGAACATTTAGGGCCTTTGAGAAGGTATGTCTGTAAATATCTATTTCATCGTAAGCCTTTTGCGTGAGCGTTCCATAATATGTATAAATATGTTCTCTAATCTCATATAATAGGAATATGTACAGTGTAATAAAAATTAAATAAGTCAATTCTGCAAGAGTTGCAGTGACATAAGTATCGCAGTGATCAGGCTCTGCTGACAAATAAATAGACCAGATATCATGCTAACAATTACTAAGCACAATGACCATTACATTCATGAAGCTTTCTAAGATAATTATTAAAGATTTACTATTTTTATTAATATTATGTCGGCTACTGATCTCTGTATTGAAGCATCACATCACAAAAATATTTTATTACTGAATAAACATTTGATATTTCATATTATCTCACATATATTTTACTCTGTGGTAATAATTATTCTGTAGGATTTTAGGACGAAACGAATAGAACACGGTAGCTACGATTATTTGTGATATCACTTCATTACATTACAGAAACAACAAAATGCAACCATATTAATCAAATCACAGTGAAAGTGTAACATTAATTATGCTCACTAACTTAATATTATGACTCAATACATTCATTCAACATAACATACAAAATCTACTTCACAAAACATAAATAGTTATTACATTTTACATAGTGATACGTCACCGGCCCCTGCGGGTATATTCAGATGAGTATATCGTGAAGGCGCTTGCGTTCGGCGACTCCTGCGCCAGATGTCGCCGAATGTCGCACAGCCTCTGTCGGCGGACAACCATAGCTAGATACGCCCTCACTGGGCGTCTACACGTAACATTCGTTACATATAAATCTCTACATAACATTATACATCAACTCCCCTCATTCGTAAAATGTTTTAAAGTCCCATAAAATTTATTTCAAAGTCAAAATTCGCTCGTTAAACATCACACATGAAAGTGGGACAAATACACTAGCAGTCGAATGTTTGTAGCCTTTACCTTTTATAACTTTTTACCAATAACAGGGATGATGTTATTTAATTGTTACAAATATGTATTTAATTTCCTTAATAACAATGCACAATATAACTTGTATGAATTGACACGTGATCATGATGCGAGGGGCGGGCCGGGAGCTCTCGCCGCCGCCGCCTCTACTTCACTTACATACGAACGACAATTGACTAGGATTAATGCACTCGCTCGGCGGAGGCCGCGGGGGCCCGGCGCCCGGCTCCAACACGCCCCTAAATTCGGAGAAGACGAAACATTGGTCAGAATTCAGTACGTTTGACTAGAGATGCGCGCGGACGCCTCGCCGCGTCTCACGGAGCCGTAAAGTACAAAATTTTCAGACTCATCGGTACTAAAGTCGTAAACGTCGACTTGTAAAAGTGTCAAATCTTCATAGCAAATTTCATAAGATAATCTAAAGCTTAGTTTGTCGCCTGAGAGTGTCGCAGGGGAGCGTGTTTGTGGCGGGCGGCGCGGGGCACGGGAGGGGCCACGCGCCTCAGATGAAGGTCCAGCACTCCATGATCTTGACGATGAAGTCCTCGCGCGTGGTTAGTGGCTCGTTGCCGTACGTCGTGCAGCGCTGCGTGCGCCCCAGGTACAGGTCGCCGTCCAGCCATATGCCAAATTTACCGCTGGAACGACAACAACATTTCAGCCTCTCATCAACCCATACAAAACAAGAAGATATACATGAGAATTACGATTACGACTCCAACATCTTAACGCGCCATATCCAGCCCTCGTTATGTAAACTCTGTGAGGTCGTCTCTTTAAATCGCTTTTATAATATCATCAGTTTACATAATTAGTAATACAATGGCGTACTCACTCTCCCGCGCCAATTGATATGTTGTCGGTGCTGCCTCGTATGAAATACATGTTGTCACCGGTCCAGCCCCAGTGCTTAAATTTCGTCTTCACGGGAAGTTGATCTGAAACGTGACAAGTTAGATTAATTAAATATACCAATAAATCTACTTATACTTTATCCGCTTCGAAATAATTAATACCTTGGGCCAAAGACGCTTTGAAATTTATCCCGCTCGAAGGACCAATAACCTGCTCAACTCAAGTGTATCAACAGTAAAAAGCTACGTACCTTCTTTCTCGTTCTTGTGTTCATCCTGGTCCGTGTGGTCGCGCCGTTGGTCATCGGACGACCGCTGGAACGAGTACAGCAGCGACTCGCCCGTGCCGTAGAAATGTTCCGAGGGGTGCAGCGCACATGACGTCAGAGCGCCGAATACCTGCAATATAAGCACACATGACATTAATAAAAAATTGATAAGTGCCATATCGCAGATAAAATTTAGACAAACGTAATCTTACAAGCAACTCCATCAATGGTAAGCGGTCAGTTTTATTCAATCATCGTCAGTCATTAGTGAGACGAAGCGTCGTCGATCAGGCGAGTCCCTGCGGGGACTGAGGGGGGTTGATTCTTATGGGAAGAGATTAGTGACACTGTTGCAGTAGCAACTATATTCTGCTGCCGCTGTTGGTATGATAAATTCAGTTCGTATTGGCCCTTGCCTATTATAAGCCTCCGAGGTGTAGTGTAATGTACTTACGTTATTATCAGTGTCCTGAATGACGAGCAGAACGGGGGTGTCGACCCGCTGCATCTTGCGGTACATGGAGGCGAGAGAGAACCCGTGCTGGCTGGTGCTGAACGCGAGCTGCCACATGTAGCCCTGCGCGCGCGCCGGCAGCACGCCGCACAACTTCTCTCTGCAACAAAGATGAACAGTGAGCAGTGTTGCAATCACACGATATCTTCTATAATTTATGTAAACCGAATTAAAGGGCAATTGTTCACAGTTAAATTATGCCTTCTACTTAGAACCTTACCCAAATGGCTAATGGCTTCCAGTCTTTTCATAAATCATCGATTGTGTTGTGTAAATTTGTAGTCTGAATAAACTTGTCAGAATATAGGTATGAACAGCGTAATTTATTTACTACTGATAAATGTTATAGAAGAAAACAATAAATCGATCTAATAGAATTAATAAATGGGATTAAATCCGACTAGCCAATCAGTTTATCTAAAGCCCCCAAACAAAAAAAATGGGTAAAACACGTGAATTGAGTACAATGTTGTAAATTGGCTGTCAGATTGGCTGCAATTGAGCTTAGTTTTCCTTTTGCTATAGTTGATTTCCGATTCGCATGGACTTTGACATGCTCTACTTTCCTATACTTAGGTACCTATTCATGCACCTAGAATGCTAAAATCAGTAGGTAGATGGTAGATAGGTACCTACAGATAAAAAAAGTAATGTAACAGCTTGTTGGAAATGTTCGTGCGTATGTAATTTGTAGAGATCAATAAAGAGATCTACATAGATCTATTCTAAATTATTTAATCTGTTAATTAGTGTTACCAGTTAAATAATTTAGAATAGATCTACAATGTATTCTGATTTATAATAATAAAAAACACGATAATAATATATTATGAATCCTCACGCGAGTTTTGATGAAGAGATCTATTCTATATTAAAAAAAAGTTTGTCTATCTTGTATCCGTGGAGAAAACGGAAAGTTCATAATTATCCGATAAGATCAGTTACTAAAGAGAGATTAAATCTTTCTTTACTATAGAGCTAAGTCTTGATTCCACTTTTCGATTATCGTAAATGTCACAGGGGGGAGGATTATCCCGGATTATTATTATCAGTAAGTGTTGTTTTATAGCACGTCATCGGCTGACGTCGCGTCTGATAAAAAGTGTCATCACATTGATATAAATGCGCACTTTCCCGTACTTTCTGGCCTTAATTCCAACATATTATAAAGGCCTTTCAATATCAACCGCATATACGGTAACTCGGTTTGAATACCTTTAAAGAAAAATGGTAGAGAACGTACACTTGATTGACGGTAATGCTAATACTCGGCGTGCGCGCTTTCAAATATTTTCAATTTTTTTTTTCTTTATTTTCTACAAATAATCTTACGCTTTTACAAAAAACTGCGATCACTAAAGTATTTGAATGATTGTTAGGATTTCACTACACATCACGTCTACTTTTGAATATTCGTGAGGACGAATCCTCAAATTTGAAGCATGTTTCGTCATAAAGGCTTAACAATATCACGTTATCGATGACGTCACCATGGCACTTTATTTCTGACTATCAGCGCCCCGTAGTTTCACCCGCTCTCCTATAAATAGTTTTTTTTTTTATGGAAAAGGCTAAGTAGTCTACGTATGTATATATATCCAGAGTATAAGCTACCCAATACCAAATTTCATGCAAATCCGTTCAGCCGCGGAGTTAAGTGGGAACAAACACACATCACAAAATTTCACATTTATAATATTAATTTGTTTGATAAACAATTCATCGTCGAATTTACCGAAATGTGCAATCGTGCGACTCTTAGCAAAGTGTCAAGTTTCGTGTCACAGATTAGAATGGAACTCCATGCCGTCCTCATTGTTTCCTGAGAACTACAATCGAGACATTTTCAAGGCTAGAGTCAGTGCCGGTTTTAGTACTACCAGCGCCCTAGGCGAGACTTCTGCCTGCGGCGCCCACTTATATCTGGCGCCCTGGGCGATCACCCAACCGCGCCCTACCCTAACGCCGGTATTGGCTAGAGTGAACAGATTTTTCAACCATTGTTTTGATTGATCAACGTGTTCCATCCTCGGCCGCACCGTCGCTTACCATCAGGCGAGTTGGTGGCCGAACGAATATCTTATACTATATTTATTTAAATAGAATGGGACGTACCTGTGTTCCATTGTGAATATCTCCGAGGTCCCGATGAGGTCCGGCGGCGAAAATTCCATGTCCACTGAGGCGCCGGAAGAATAGAGTGCGCGTCGCAACTCATCGCTCATCGACAGCACCTGTTTCAAAACACGATATTAAGCTCTTGTTCGATCGGCACTACTGTCTATGTGGACTCAGGTGCCTCGGAATAATGACGAAACTACAATGCGAAGTTTTGTTTTCTTATTGGACCGCACACGTGGTCTGCGGAAGTCGAAAAACAGTTCGCGTCTTTGTCACCGGCAAGGATTTAGAGCTGTAGGTTACGCGTGGAAAGGGTGAACTAAGCCAATAGGGGTCCATATTACCCATCATTATAAAAAAAAACGCGACTTCTGGGTTGAACCCGTAGCAAAAGTTTGTTGGTTTGTTTGTTCATCTTTCACGCAGCAACAGATCAACGGATTGACCTGATTTTTTGCATGGGTATAGTTTAAGGGCTGGAGAGTGACACAGGCTTTCATCACTACGCGGGTGAAACTGCGGGCGCAGCTAGTGATGAATATGATGGACCTCTTTTGGTTTCGGTGGACCCTTTCCGCGTAACTCTGTATATCTGCTCTGAGTTCTTACTAGCAGTAGATAAAAAATATAATTATGTAAGTAGAGCTAATTTAGGTACACTTTTAAGCGCTACTTACATTACGAAATTATTACTAAGCACGAAAGGTTGTTTAACATTATCAGTAGGTCATAAAATTCTAAAAATATTTCATCTTTAATTTCTGATAATAGAAGAATTTTTCTGTGTCACGATAATCCGATAAAAACAAAGGAACAGTTTATAAAAAGTAATTTACCTTAAGCTCATACACAATAAGAGACTGAGAGATATAATTTTAATTTAGAATGATAATTTCTAAGCTCATCGAGCCATTACAAGGAAAAGCAAGTACCTAATACGGCAATCAGTAGCGAAAGCGTAGCAAATTTTTCCCAGCTTTGTTCTTAGGTAGTAAAATGTATCACCGCTATTATGGCTTTTTAATTAGCTTGCTTTGTATTGAAACCGTAGATTACTAGGTATCTTTGGATGAAGATACAGAGATATAACACAAAAAGAGATAAATAAATCCCAATAATAACATAATTATCTATTTAGCCAACCGACTTCAAAATTAGTACCTAATAGGTATGAAAGGTAGGTACATATTTTTACCTAAATTAAATAATACGTGATAAGTCCTGATAAACATTTAAAACATGACTTCAAAATCAGTAAAATACGCAATTTCAAATTTTCTAGTTATTTTGATTTAAAAACCAAACTACTGAACCTAATTTTCATGAAATGTCTATGGCACCAATCTGGGAAATAAGGGATATATTGATAGCCCGTTGGTACAGTTGGTAGTGAACCTGCCTTCTGAGCTTGGGGACGTGGGTTCGATTCCCACCTAGGACAAACATTTGTGTGATGAACATTTGTGTTTGTTCTATATCTGGGTGTTAATATCTATTTAAGTATGTATTTAAAACTATATATGTATGTATATCAGTCTCTGGCAGCCATATCACA
Organism: Agriopis marginaria; assembly: GCA_932305915.1. Taxonomy (NCBI): domain Eukaryota; kingdom Metazoa; phylum Arthropoda; class Insecta; order Lepidoptera; family Geometridae; genus Agriopis; species Agriopis marginaria. Next base: position 12,802,648 of record OW029918.1, read on the forward strand.
AGCTTTGCTTAGTTTGGGGTCAGATGACCGTGTGTGCAAAAATGTCCCGAATATTATTTATTTTATTTATCATATACATCAGTATATCTTTTCATATAAAAAAATAATTTTCCAAATCGGTAAAAAACATCCGAATTGGGAAAAAAATTATGAAATATTGATTGGAATTGTGAAAATTCCAATCAATTGGTTAGTGCGCATTAATTAGCTTACGTAACTATCTTTTTATTTATTTATATTGAATACTTCTGGATAAATCCACTACGTATTAATTGTAGGAAAATAACCAAATATGGTAGCGGAAGTTTAAGATAATGAAAATACATAGCAATATCTACTTCCTAATGAGTCATTAATGACTTAATAATTTTATTCTTATAGAACTTACCAGTAACAACTCGATTTAGCTATTATTTGTTAAAGTATATAGGTAGTACGTGTACTAATTAAGAATTAAAGAAGCTTTAATAATTTAAATAAACTTTTTAAACACAAGCTTTTTCGTATTCTTCTCAGCAAACCCTTTTAATTGATATCACGATTTGGACAATTTGTCCGCCATATTGAATTTAGCATCTAGGACCAAACTGCTTGGGAAGACAACTCCAATGAACCCAAACTCGACGGGGTTTACGTAGTTTCGTTTAGGAGTTCCTATGGCCACCATCATGGTCATGGTCTTCATCACCAGACCAGCTCGAAGGTACCATATTTCATATACCAAATATGCCAAATTTCAGGTTGAATATATCTGCTTCAAAATTGAGTTGCAAGATTCCACCCGAACAAACATAGTTATACATACGAGTAAATAGGTACATACATTGCAAGTTAAATAAAAGCTTGTAAAAACATATGAATATGCAGAAAAATGGCCTTGTTTTAAAAAGCAATTCAGCTCTGTTTTGGTGTTAGCTTGCAAAACAATGCATTGAACCATTTTATTTATGTTACACGGGAATTACTCACGTAAGATTAAGCCGGTTACTCCGACTATAGTTTCCATTGGTGGTGGTTGGTTTCATTTGGTTGCATTGAACCATGTTTTAAATTGTACCGTTTTGTTGGGTAACCCAGTGATGGAATTATTAAACAAACTACTGTTCATTGGCGTCTAAAGGTTTACCGTGGTTTGAACAAATTTATACGAGTCTCTTACAAACGTAACTTGTTTTTAACCGATAAAAAAGGAGGTTCTCCGAAACTGATTTGGAAAATTCTTTTTTTGTTTGAAATAAGGTTACTATCAGATTGGTCCTATAGAAATTTTATCAAAATCGGTTCAGTAATTTGGTTTTTAGTTAGTATTTTTAGTCGTTTTATTGGTTAATAAATGAAAAAAATATGTCTTCCAAGTAAACGAAATTGCGTAATTACCGTTTATTTTGAGTCCGGATTTTTAAATTGATAATTATTATAAAAAGTAATACCAAAAGACTTCTATGAAATTTATACAATTAAAATCAGTAGAGTTAGTTCTTATTAAAAAACTGATTGTAAATCAATTTAAACATTGTTCAGATTTCAATCAATATTAAAAGGCAGTGTAAGTCTAAACTCGTACAAATGTAAAGATTTGTCCACATTATTTATCGATACGACCACGCCTCCTAGTCTTGCTACGGCCCTGAAAGAACACAGTGATATCGGAGTGATAACCAAAGGACGTGACAGACGTGATCTAATGCTCGGAACGCTCATCATCTAAATGCACAGAAGAACGACGAATTCAAGTTAACAGAATGTAACCGAGAATTATAGGTAACCATTATGAAACCAATCAACTGTTTAACAACCTTTGATAAGAAACTTAATCTAGCGATTTCATTACAGATAAAACATCGATATTTGTGGAAGCGTTGGAGAACTTTCTATTTCGTGCTGAAAATAAAAGTGTTGCGCAAACCGATGGTGTTGTTTCATTTTTTTGATTGATGTAATATAGATCTAAATTGAGGATCAAGCCAAAAGACGACCAGAAAAATATGACCACGAATAAAGTGTGGTCATATACCCAACTACAGCCAGATGCAAACGAATGTCACTATAGTTGGACCGGACTAGTTAGAAATAACTCGTACTCATAGAAGAAATAATCGTGGTCATATTTTTCTGGCCGTTTTTGGCTGTGGTCTTCCCATCTAGTCCGATATTAGATAAATTCTTACGATAAAATATTGGAAAAAACGTACATACCAGAAGAAAAAATGGATGGAGTATAACGAGCATGATTTTAGCGAGGGGATGTTATAGTGGAGCTAGGTGTGATGCATTCCCAATCTACAGTTCACATTCAACATTCAGTGAAAGTGCGACACGTGCACCTACGTTTAGCTTATTTTACAAGTGTAGTTTGTGCTATTTACAGGTTATTTTCTTTACTCTTTGCGCATATTGAACATTGAATCAAACTTCTTTAGCAATGAAACGAGCAGTTTTTTTTTAAATTCAGGGTTGCAAACTCCTTACTTCACTAAGTGTATTCTCTGATAGAATACAGTAAATGAAAGTTGTTTAAAGTGGTCCGATTCAATATTTACAGGTTACCTATTTATAACTTTACCTGAACTTGACTTGTCGACTTTAACACCCTTTCTAATATAAACAGCCTAATTTATTTATTAAAACTGTCACATTCAATGCCATATCCAGTGCAAAAAGACAAGTCAATTCGATATATTAAGTATTAACTTATATTATTATGTAGATAGACAGCTCAGATCAGACAAACAAGGAAGATATGCCTTATTACAATTATTATCGTTCATTTACCCACTTTTTCAACGCAAAAACTGTAAGTACAGGACACTTATTGATTATTCACGCACACTAAGAAATTTGCAGAGATACCAATGTAACTTATAGCGAAAGATCATCATTGCTTAAAGCCCACATGCAAAAAAGGGCGACAAAATCGCAGAATGAGTTCGACTAAAGGCATCAAGCCTGACGTTAGCACCCGCTACGCCACCTTAGCATATTATCATGTTTGTACTTTCGTTTGTTTGATCCGTGATAAACAGATACAAATTAAACCCACTAACAAAATGCAGAAAGTAGATTATGTCATCAATAATAAATCATGTGTATGTATAACACTAAAGTTTAGTTTACTTAAATGAAGTTTCATTGTAGTAAAATAATTGGCCTCATTAAAATATGATACGCTACTAATAACCCAAGATACAAAGAGCCTTTTTTGCAATATTATTAGCAAATACGTTTTTTAGTATACCTACTTGCCATAGCGGCAATGTGGCGTTCATTAAAATAACAATGCTGAGTGTACTTATGAAAAGAATGATAATTTTTTAGATCCTTAAATGCTGTTTCAGCTCAACATACCTATACAAACGTAGGCGATGACTAACAGATATTATATTTGAATATTTTGTATATCATGATAATGATGTTTTTTTTTTGTTTTTCCTCACCTCGCATATGGAGTGGATAGTTCCGCGGCGGCGGCCAGCGCGCATTCCTTCTCGGCCGCACGTAGAGTGCACGGTTCCTCGTCTGCATATTGAATGCACCGTATTTCTCCGCTTCACGGTTATGTTAAAGAAAAGCATTTCGAATCTCCGCACTTTTTCCACAACCCTCCGCGCGAATTGACGAATGAAACGAAACATTCTGTTTGAATGTATAGTTTTGGTAAATCCGAATCTCTGTCTGTAACTAAAACTTTTGATATTTTTGATGTAGCTAATCTGTGGTCTGATATATTCGAATAAATTTTGTAGAGCAGGCAACTTTTTGATATTGGTTTAGTTGTTATGCACCGATTTGCTGTAGCTGATCTGCTTCTAAGGTTGAATTCCTCCGCAAGCCATGTTGGCTGGTTGTTGTAACACTTTTATTTTCCTATAACAAGCATAGTGTTTATTTTTTCTTGACGCGAACGTTTTGAAGCATTTAGATCGAAGGTGGCAGAGTCGCGGCGTCAAACGTACTGGTGATTTTCGGTTCTTGACCAAAGAGGTAAACTCGCAATAATCGTGAATAATCGCTGTTATCTGCATGCATTAAAATATGACAGTGAAGTAACAATCGCGGTATTAGGCGACGGATTAAGGATTGTACACTGTGCATAAGCCGACAATAAACAAGTTTAATAATTACTGATAAACTTTTATGCACGTAACACGTAATATGGGAGGTGGATTTGCGTCACACGTCAAGTTCCACATTTTTTAGTAACCAAAATATTATTCATTTTAAGTAAATTATAATATTGCAAGAAATAGGTACTTAATGCAGCTTTTAAAAGCTATCTTGCGTTATCATCTTCTTTACGTTATTGTTTTTATTTACCATAGATCCTAAGTTATACGTTTTTAGTTTTAACCCGCTACAAATCAAAGAATATGGAATAACTGTATGTAATAATGACTTGTTTAAAAAAAACTCATTACAAAGAATGCACCACTTTAATATACCTACTTGTTATAAAACCTGATAAAAGATAATTCATAACAAAACAACGTGAACAATATACTTTACGAGCCAGCCAGCCCTACATAACCATATCTAACTTAATCCGTCCATAAAATTTCAAAAACATCATCAATAATAATTCAGCAATAAAGATTGCAACGGGAGATAAGAAATAGGACCGCAATTTTCAGGTTCTTCAGAATTTTAAAGGCAGCTGTAGGTGTTTAGTTGTTCTTACTCAGTTAAAATTGATTTTCGCAAAAACAAAATAACGAATAAGGTTAAAGAACTTTTCAATTATTGAGTTTGAGTTGTTTTATTTTTATTCGTCTTTGTAAACTGTTTTGAAGGGGATCCTTAGAAACAAATGAATTTAACAAGGCTTTGAGGTTAGTAAACATTATTTAGGCATCATATAAATTATGTGACAAAATTGAATAAAGTAAAAAAAAAACAGCACAATAATTTGAGTAGTATTTTAAAGACCTTGAAAGCTCCAGTCTAGCATTTTAAAACCGGTCCTCTTTCGAAATCGATTTATTCAAATTCGATGTTTCTGATTTATCAATCCCTGATTTTTATCAAATACATTACAATTAAAGCCTATTCGATAAATACCTAATTAACCCAAAAAACTTGACTTGTGTTCGTTTCATATCTCGTACACTATTTACTTGTGATCAGTAAAAAACGTGAGATGCTTTATTATCTGCCAACATCCTTGTACGAAGACTGATGTACTTATAAGTAAATTAAGTACTATTATAAAAGGTTCATGTTGTGTTGTCTGTTTAGACCTTGTTCACAATGCGATGGTCATTCGCCTCTCTCTTCTCTATTTATAGACGCCAAAAGGTTCCTGCTAGCTTTCAGGATATTCTGTAGCTGCACCTTATATGGCTGAACTGAGTTATTGGCATCGATTCTGATGCACTCTAAACTAAACAAAATTTGACAGCTCTAAAATTGTTGCCATCCTTCTCTCACGTATTAAAATGAAAAGAGAGGCAGATAATTTTAGTCCTGTCAGATTGGTTTAGTTTAGTGAGTGGTATGACAGAATAGGCCTCATTGTCTTTCTTTGATGAATAGGTAATATTTCATTTTAAAGCTCTAATAGAACAACATAAAAAAAAACAACAATTGTTATTCTATAGACGTGCTTGGACGCTGCGACTCAAAATAATTGTTTTGTACTCTTGGAATGCAAAAAACACAAGATGCGATTAGCATCAGCTTAGCTCAGATCCTGTTTAAGAGCATCTCTAATTTTATTGTGAAAACAATAACCTTAATTTATTTACCTGTCAACGTCAAAACGTTACCCACCCTGCACCGCTAAGGAGTCAGCTGGGTTGATTGACAGACCAGGGTGACTAGTTTAATGTTATGGCCAAAAATATAGGTCACTGGGTGTTAACGCTATCGGAATCGATCAAGTATTCGATCAGCACGTGTTTGAAACGATAGAGCAACTCTCACGTTTCTAACAATCTAGTTTGTGTTCGCATAGACATAGAGCTTGTCTGTATAATTATGAGATAATCGCCTTATGTCCGCGCATTACGTCAACAAGCATTCACATTTGACCTCAAGTTTATTGATACAAACGAAGATTACAAAAAAATGAGATAAATACATGTCGCACGGCATGTGTCCTCTCGCCATAAAGGTAGAGTTAACTAACTAGTATTACTGACACAATTATTGAGGCTTAGTAGGTAATGGATTCAATGAATCTGAGCCTGCTATAATGAAGACTGCTAACGGTTCCCTCACCTTTTCCGCGTCGAAAGTCGAGGGCCTCTCGGCCGCCGTCGGCCCCAGTTGCACCATTTCGATCCACTTCACAGTCTGCATTTAACCAAAACACGCTTCAACTCATGAAAACAATGAAGTTTATGCTACACCGCGTCGTTTTTACAACACGTTGACTCTATGCACCGTAAAAAACACGAACGTCCACATCACAATCGCCACAAGCTCAATTTAGAAATCACCCACACTATAACAAGGTTTCGTAAGCGGCACTGAACCGGCGGCACGGTGCGCCTCTGCTTATAAACAAAAGTCGTTTGTGTTTGTGTCTGCGTTCCAGCAGGCCGGTTTACTGAGCGAGCTTGCTATTAGCCACGGAAACTATGTACCAGCAGAGTATGTGGAGGTGACGGCCGGCCGAGCACGCGCCGCGGTTACGACTCAATGTTCGAAATGTTCATAGAGAGGCATGCTACCGAGACGGGCACAGCGTACCGCTGTTACACGGGAACTAAAATAAAATAAAAAGAAAGGTAGACTAGAGGCACGCGGCCCACCCCGCCAACACGCCGCGTCATCAGCAAATATGAGTACAAGCAAAAACCTGCACGCCTGCAACGTGACGATGCAAGTGCGGGAAACAATATAAATTCTGATCGAGCCAATTAGCCATAACGAGTCGACAACGTCGAAGGATTGACAGCTGCATGATTGCTCGCAGGAGTGCACAAGGTGGCTAACTTTACAGCCCCTCAAGGTCAAACTAGTCGCAAAACAATGCACAATTATTGAATACGGAAGACAGAGTTTAGTAAAATTGGGCACGGGAATGCATACAATCACGTGCAATAAGGTCGTCGACATTGGGCTTAATGTCAAAGGGCTTTGTCTGGGTACTCTGTACTACATCCGGGGTGTCGAAATGTTCTCGTAGACTTATAGCAGAACCTATAATATTAAAATAGTCGTTGAAACAGTTTTGCATTAACTCCTAAGTGAAGGACGGACAAATGTTGACTCAGAAAGATATCACGATCAAACTGTATTATCTATTCTTTGATTTAGGTATAAACAATCTACATTGAGTCAATAACTCCTAGCGTATGAAGTCATGAAATTCAAGAATGATATCAGATACGACGCATTTACTTCTGTGCTACTGCATAAAATTAATATTCAAATTAGAAAGACGAAAAACAAACTTCTCGTAAAGCAAAACAAAAAGAATCAGTACAAGCAGTATTAATCAAAGTCTACGAAAACAACTTGATTTACCTTTCACTTTTGAAGTTGTTGATAAATACGTTTTTTCGAGACACGAACAAACTTTACTTTAGCAAGTTAAATTAACCGCCTTCGCAAGGTTTTGAACAGCACGAGTCGGACTACCAAGTGATGCGAAAAGAAATCATGCACTGGCACGTATTTGCATCGTCTCAAGACGCAGTTAATTATAATTCTGCTCTGGGGACCGATCAACACGTTTGCTGTATACAAAGCTCAAAAATAAATGTTCTACATCCCGACGACGACGCGTCGTCGCCGACAGCCAAAAGGGACGCCCTGTGGGAAATCTTGTACAACGCTATAACACTTCAGTGGTACAATTAGTCAAGATTAACACAAGCGAGTGGGACGATTACGAGCCGTAAAGTTTTAATTGAAACGTCTCCTGCGACGCGACATGCAAATTAATTGAGCACCATAAACTATAGTTTAAATACGGCGACACATCCATTAGCCGACGCGAACTCACTTGGACATGTAATGGATACGGGCAATAATCCAGGCTAGGGTTTAATAAATGCTAATTGGGCGTTACTATTATGTTTGTTTGTGAGGGTAGGTATGGTAAAGCGATTCGTTTAGTATAGAATATTTCCTCATCGATAATCGACCAAACAACAATAACTATATATCTCTTTATAACAATAAGGTTATAAAGAGTCATACGAATATTTTTAGAATCGAATAGATTTAATTAACATGTTTGATTAGAATAAGTAGTATAAGTACGCTATAAAATTTTTTCAAATAGCCCAAAATATTTAAACGTAGGCGTCGATAATAAGTCGACGCGCACGTGGAAAATTAAGCGGATATTGTCAATTAGTTTCTTTCCAAATTAGTAAACAAACAACGGAATAATCCCAGCGAATAGGGACAAGGCTGCCCTCATGTTATTACGTAGTCAAACTGTCATGCAACCTATTGATTGGCTCTCGAACACTACGAAGAGAACCTGCATACCGCTCAACAGTTCGTCAATTTTCTCTCTTCACGCAATCGCTGAGGTTTTATTTATATGGGTGAAGCGTGGGCTATCCTAGAACCCAGCAGAACGCTTTTAGTGATTGACGTTTAAAAGGCTTTACTTTAAACTATTTCAATTATAGGTAAACTGGATACGCGAGAATTCACCGGCCGACCTTTACAAATTATTATTCGATCATTATACAATAGCAAGTTGAATTAAATTGTCTGCATACAATGTCACAACGGATATGAATGACACTTGTTGAGCTCGTGAAGTCTCGATGCTCTCAGCTAACATTGTTACGTAACAAAGCCATTAGATTAATCTCGAAAATGGTATACGTAAGCTCCTTCTTATAGAAAATATAATACGCAAAAAACGCCGTTTATATCGGCTGATGAATACGTATGTAATTGAAGTAATTGCACTAATGACCAATTCCACAAAATGTACTTACAAAAGACAACAGATATGCTCAATATAAATGAGATAATAAGCATTATATAGACACACAGAGTAATTGTATTTGACATTAGGAGAGTATTTATAGCAAATTTATAGTAACCGAGGAATCGTCATACTCAATTAGTAATTTAACATATAGGTACTTCCGGCTATTCGTTTTCAAATATTTTTTGTTCACGTGCTTATGCGCCTACGAAAATATTAAATTAATTAATTCATACACTGCCACTCAGCCTAAATAGGGTCTAGAAGTAGAAGCATGAAATGCATACAAGTGTTCCTTGAAAACGTAGGTAAGCTACTAAGAAAGGTTTTTTTGAAATTGGTGATGCCGAAGGCCGAGCCCAACGCGTACAATCGCAGGCATTTAGCTAGTTTACCTATAGCATAAAAAAAAATTGTATAGGTTGCTGCTGTATCATCATCATCATAATCAGTCTAGCTTAGTCTACTGCCGGACTGGACATAGGCCTCCCGCAAGGCACGTCACGATCTTCGGGCTTTTCGCTTTCAGTAACTGCCAGCTGCATTATGCATCATTACAACAGCGAGTATCAGGGCATCCTACGTTATACGTTCGCCGATTCTTGGCACCTAATCTTAGATCACGGTTTTTTAATAATAGGCTTGCGTTTGACCGTGGTGGTCAAACGGCTCGTCTCTATCAAGCGATGATGTGGTTACGATGGAGCATGCTTGCCTAAAGGAAACCGATTCACTCGCGATTTGTTAGAGACCAGACTGTTTACCACCCGAATATCGATTCTGCGACAGATTTCTACGTTGTTGCTGCTGTTGTAGAAATTAATATCCAGGTCAGTCCAATCGGATTTTCAACCCTGTCGTAATTTTTGCTAATTAAGCTTTTATTTATTTAGCATACCTCAATGTAATTATTAGCTTGATATCCCATAAATAGTAAAGTTATTTGTAATATTTGATTGCCTACATTTAAATATCTTTCCAATTCATTACCTTTTTTATCAGATTTTTTTATCTGATTCTTGAACTTTCGGTTACGCATAGGTTAGAGCTATTCGGGGTTATTTTATGTGATTGCCGCTAACAATTTTCAGTAAAACTCTTTGGTTTTTTTTCATTAAGTACCATTAATAAAGAGCCTAAAGAAGAGGATACCTCCTACGTAGCTCCTAAAACTTTTTTCTAGCGATTATGTTTTGATGGATCTATGCCTAGTATTATATTCTTAGATATTAAATCTTACGTAGTATTTATTCTCTCTTTGGATGTGAATATCACTTTATGGATGTATTGCCAATCTTTGACAAATGTACTATCTAAGGCTAAGGGTGGGCTAAGGTGACAATGTGCATTCATTATCTTAATCATGCTACATAAAAATGCGAAAGTGTTTGTTGGTTTGTTAGTTTGTTTGTTCCTCTTTCACGCAGACACAGGGCAACGGATCGACCTGATTTTGATTTTGGCATTTAATGAAAAAAATCTGGTTTGGCCAAAGAATTTGGTAATATTATGTTGGTTACCGTCAAAATACAATACGTACTTTTTTTTCCACATCCATTTCGTATGCGGATCGTACTTTCATTATTTTAATACAATAACACTATAATGCAAGGTTTTTTGTAACACGGGGGACCACGGTGTCTTGCCGTTGGTATTGCACACGGAACACTATTTCTTTGCTAATACTCCTACCAGAGGTATGGCACGGAACACTATTTTCATAAGGGAACACTATTACTCCTGTATTGGGTTCTTTGCGGTGATTGTTGTCGTGTTAGGTCGTGTTTTGAAATTCATAATTATTCTGACCAGAGTAGTATATTCCTTGATTCTGACAGTCATATTTGTTTTTTGTTCTTAAGGTCATAAATGCGTTAGAAAAGGGATAATAGTTTTTATTTAGGACAATCATGAGGTTTTACTTGTTTTTATACTTCTACCAACACTTAACCTACAGGTGGGGAATATATTATTATAACTTGTACCCTGCATACTTATTGCAATTATGTTTATCGGGACTTATCACGAATTATTTAAATCGCGAAATTTAAAAAAAAGATTGCTATTAGTTATATTCAGTTAAGTAATTGATATTTCAAGTGTACCCTAAGTTTTTTAATTTTTATGTGTGTATACTTAGTATAATTTATTACGAAAAATATTCGTTAACAAAGAATGTCAAAATAATAACTATCTAAACACATAATATTATATCAATTTAAAAAAAAAACTTTTTTTAAATCAAACTATACTTAGACTAAAAAAATACCTATCTGAATTAAATATAGAATAGAATATAATTCTGTGCCTCCTGTGATGAGTGATTTAAGTCGAGTTGTACCCTTTTCGTGATTTTAACAAAATAATGATCAGAAAAAAAAGCCGAATTTTTTGGTCCAACTCACGTTTGTCTATCTGCTATAGTTTCGGAGATAATTTTGTGCAATGTGATATAAGTGCCAGGATTTTGGCAAAAAAATCGTGAATATAGATATATGTCAAGTTGTAACCCCTTAAAGTAATTGATACACAAGTTGTTTTTCGTGCTTTGTGGTATAAAAGCGATTATATTAGTTTTCACGTTTTATTTTTCAGTATATTTCTCGTGAATATTGACATATTTAGAATTAAATCGCTTTGAACCAATTTTTCTCGATACTAATTAGGGTACAATTCAACATGTACCGATTAATCCGAATCTAAATATTTGCTTAATTTGTGATAAGTGATACATCTTGACATATACCATTCGACACAAATCAATTTTTATGTGTAAACGAATATAAATAGAATTGTATTTAAAACTAAAACAAAATTAAAAAAAATATATGAAGAACAAGATGTGCTAAATGATACAAGTGCGTACTGCGTAAATGATAAGGGGGGCGGGGATACGCGGGGCTGTGCAAGTGAAGTGACGCGGGGTCGGGGAAGCGCGGGCGACGGGCATTAGTACCATCGCCAACAAGTACATCAGAAAATGCTAATCCTGGTTGTTCATTTTGGAAAAATAAAAGCAAAATAGTGATAGAAAAAAACAAGAAAAAGTGATAAAGAAAGAAGATAGGATAGAATAAAGAGAAAACTTTTTCGTAACATCATCATCATTATCAGCCAGAAGACGTCCACTGCTGAACATTGGCCTCCTCCTTTAACCTCCACACTGAACGACAGCCTGCCTTTTGCATCCACTGGATGCTAGCGACTCTCACTATGTCGTCGGTCCATCTAGTGGGAGGCCTACCTACGCTGCGTCTTCCGGTTCGTGGTCTCCACTCAAGAATCTATCTTCCCCATCGGTTATCGGTTCTTCGAGCGATGTGGCCTGCCCATTGCCCCTTCAACTTGCAGATTTTAACAGCTATGTCGGTGACTTTGGTTCTTAGGCGAATATCCACGTTTCGGATTCTATCGCGCAAAAAAACTCCGAGTATGGCTCTCTCCATTGCCCGCTGTGTGACTCTGAGTTTTTCCAAAAGGCCAACAGTCAAGGTCCACGTCTCAGTACCATATGTCATCACTGGCAACACACACTGTTCAAAGACCCTTGTCTTTAGGCACTGTGGTATCTTGGACGAGAAGATGTCACGCAATTTCCCAAACGCTGCCCATCCGAGTTGGATTCTTCGGGCGACCTCTTTGCCTAAGTTGGACTTACCTAACTGAACAATCTATCCAAGATAGGTGTAATGGTCAACAACTTCGAGAGTATCGTTCCCAACGACTATCGGCACGGGTTCAACACGGACATTGGACATAATTTTTGTCTTGTCCATGTTCATTTTAAGACCCACCTGTTGGGAAAGACTACTGAGGTCGCTGAGCATCGTATTTAGGTCCTCCAGCGACTCTGTCATGATGAGTATATCATCGGCAAAACGAAGGTGAGTGATGTATTCGCCGTTGATGTTGATGCCTAATCCGTTCCAGTCCAAGAGCTTGAAAATGTCCTCCAATGCATTCGTGAACAGTTTCGGAGAGATAACATCTCCCTGTCTCACGCCTTTTGCAATTGGATTGGTTCCGTGCTCTCGTCCTGTAATTGGATCGACATGGTGGCATTTCTATACAAACACTTCAACACTTCGATATACCTATAGTCGATATGACAATGCTGGAGGGACTGCAATACTGTCCAGGTCTCGATTGAATCAAAGGCTTTCTCATAGTCCACAAACGCTAGGCATAATGGCCGATTATTCTCCTCAGTCTTCTGTATAATCTGGCGGAGCGTGTGTATGTGGTCTATGGTGCTCCAGCCTTTACGGAAACCGGCTTGTTCGGGAGGCTGAAAATCATCAAACCTGCTTTCGAGACGGTTCGTAATGACTCTGGAGAACAACTTGTACACATGGCTCAGGAGTGAGATGGGTCTATAATTCTTCAATAAGGTGTTATCACCTTTTTGAAGAGGAGCACCCCCACACTCCTGTGCCATGCTTCAGGCGCAGTACCATCGAGTATGACTGAATTAAATAACTTCTGGAGGACTAACAGTACCGGTTTTCCACCCGCTCGCAGTAGTTCTGTCGTGATTCCATCATCACCGGGTGCCTTGTTATTCTTAAGCTGTTTCCGAGCCATTCTAATCTCGTACAGGCTGATGTCTGGGATGTCCTCAGTGAAGTGTCGGGTCAGTTTAGCTCTCTTGTCCTGAGCTGTACTAATACTGTAATTTTCGTAACACTGGCATCGAATACACAACAACGTCAGGATAGACGAAGAAAAGTCGTGAATTACGTGATCTTGACAACTGTCGTAAAAAGTGCAAAGAGAGGTTGCCAGTGCATTTAAGGTAAAATCTTTTCGATACGTATTGGAGTCTGGGAAGTTATGAAAGAAGAACCAAATTTATGGCGAAATGTAACTCACGTGTTTAATTGAATTTTGATAAAACTGTGCCTTATTTGTCAGAAGTTAATAATTTTGAAGAAGTTTAAGAAACGTTAATTATTTTTTCAAAACTTGTACTTATTTTCACAATATATGTGCATTTTAATGAGGGGTATAACTTGACTTGTATCATTTAATACATATTTCAAAAGACTTGAATTTTAGCATACTGATACAATTCAGGTAAATTATGATAATAGCGAACAGATACGTAAAAAAATCTAATCTTTAGGGTAGTATTTTTATTATTTGTTTGAACAACATTGTGTTAGGTATATTATTCTAATGAGTTATTAGTTTTTTTTTACTTCTTATATATCAGTTTACACAAAGACAACTTTTAGGTGCAACATAATTTAATTGTACTTGTATCACTTATCACATAATTCAAACACATATTATAAATTAAAAAAGGTACATCTTACAGATTTTTCATGAATTACTTTAAAACAATAACATTTTAAATAAAAATAAAAATGCACAGTGAAAGTGAATGTTTTTATCTACAAAAGAAGGTACTTAAGTGTAACCTAGCCCACTTAGTTCACGAACTAGATTTTTTTAAATCTTGTTTTTGCGCTCCTGTAAAGTGTTGATTTTTGACTTGTATCACTCATCACAGGAGGCACAGAATTATACTATTGCAGATATAATTTGTTTAACTGCAAATAGAATAATTTTGCAAATACATAGTTGAAATAGGTTAGTGTATTAATAAATAAACTGTATAATGGAAATAAGTAAAAAATTCAAACATTCGTGTAGCAACAAAAAACGTGTCGTGTTCGACATAAGTCTCCATATACATTTTAAATTAATGGACGTAAATAAGCACCCATGAATAATGTAATAGACGGTAAGTTTCCACAACACGTTACAACAAAACAAGATCGTTTGTAAAGCCAGTTCTGTATCATCATCAGCCAGAAGACGTCCACTCCCCCATTAACCTCCACACTGAACGACAGCCTGCCTTTTGCATCCACTGGATGCCCGCGACTCTCACAATATCGTCGGTCCATCTAGTGGGAGGCCTCCCTACGCTGCGTCTTCCGGTTCGTGGTCTCCACTCCAGAACCTTTCTTCCCCATCGGTTATCGGTTCTTCGAGCGATGTGGCCTGCCCATTGCCACTTCAACTTGCAAATTTTAACAGCTATGTCGGTGACTCTGGTTCTTTGGCGAATATCCACGTTTCGGATTTTATCGAAAAGAAACTCCGAGCATAGCTCTCTCCATTGCCCGCTGTGTGACTCTGAGTTTTTCCAAAAGGCCAACAGTTAAGGACCACGTCTCAGTACCATATGTCATCACTGGCAACACACACTGGTCAAAGACCTTCGTCTTGAGGCACTGTGGTATCTTGGACGAAAAGATGTCACGCAATTTCCCAAACGCTGCCCATCCGAGTTGGATTCTTCGGGCGACCTCTTTGCCTAAGTTTGACTTACCTAACTGAACAATCTGTCCAAGATAGGTGTAATGGTCAACAACTTCGAGAGTATCGTTCCCAACGACTACTGGCACGGGTTCAACATGGACATTGGACATAATTTTTGTCTTGTCCATGTTCATTTTAAGACCCACCTGTTGGGAAAGGCTACTGAGGTCGCTGAGCATCGTATTGAGATCCTCCAGCGACTCTGCCATGATGACTATATCATCGGCAAAACGAAGGTGAGTGTGTGAGGACCAGTTCTGTATAAAAACACACAATTGTGTCCAGGTTCCATTCATCGAAACACAAGATAAATAGGAACTACATAAATACTACTTACATATTATAGAGGTCGATGCTTTAGGCGCATTGACGCAAGCAAAGCACCATGTGCGTTAAGCCTTATGCAAATCAAGTCTGTTTGTAAAAACATTTCTAATATTTCAATAAGAGCGTGAAATTCAAAACGGAAAAATAAATTATGTGGGAATAACTAATTAAAAGTAGCAAAATATACGATTTTTCATGTACACCTAAAGTCTTTCAGTCTTACTTACTTATAAACGTTAAAATTGCTGTTAACTTCTCGCTGACGGAAATTGTCACGTATGAAAACGAGACCGAGCAATTTTAAGCATTGCTTTACTTAAGTAACGTTTATAAGTGAGGCCGCTAGATTTTAAGACGTTTAGCCTAGCGAGCCACATTAGGGTCATATTCAGGTTTTTAACCAACGAAAAAAAGGCTAAATTCTCTAGTCGACGCGTATCATCGATCTCGTCATCGTACTACCTCTAGTATAGTATATTTCTCTATGGTACTACGTACATGAAATTTTTTGACGCGTATATATATTTTTGTATATCACGTATAACTTTTTGCTGAACGGTACGATTTTTTGTTTTTTTTTTAATTACTAATAATAACGTTTTAACAACTAATTATGACAGCTTTGCTTTTTTTACAAAAGTGTCCACGGAGCTTCTTGAGCCATAATTGCTCTATCATTACACCCAGAGCGCTATGGTCACATCACAATAGAGATTGTCAGTCTGACCTACACGTCACGACCGTGGTGCCCATTGTGTACCGTTGCCGCCTAATTATCTGTTTCTATTCACAATTACGAGTATATATATATATATATATATATAGTTAAAAGATAATATATCGTCGACTTGGGTTGCGTTGCATTAATTTGCGCGGTTATTTCAAACAGAACCAAATTAATATTTTTGTTATAAAAAAATAATTTTAGAATCATGATTGGTTAAACTTTTCTTAAATAAAATCTAAATCTAAATGTCTTAATCTTATAATAATTCGGCGAAAACAGGCAACACCTTTTTAGTTTTTTCTCCGAATCTGTGATAGTGCCGCCAAAATCGGTCCAGCCGTTTTTTTTTTTTTTTTTTTTTTTTTTATAGAATAATTGGCAAACAAGCTACGGGCCACCTGATGGTAAGTGGTCACCGCTGCCTATAGACACCTACAATACCCGGGGCATTGTCAGTGCGTTGCCTACCTTTGAGGACTCTATTCACCCTTCGTTTGAAGCAGTCCAAATTATACTTCGGAGGAAAAACCGAAGGTGGTAAGCCATTCCACAACTTACAGGTGCGTGGCAGAAACAATCGATCAAATCGAACAGTGCGAGACTTCCACGCATCTATAATGTGCGTTTTGGAGACCACAGGGAACATACATACACACAATGAGTTTTATACAAATATAATGTTATCTATAGTGTAGTGTTGACAAGACAACATGCCACAAAAGTTTTGTTGCATGTTGACTATTAGTGTCGCTACAAGTTTCTGTGCGTCAAAAATTTGTAAAAATGAGTATCTGGTGAAAATGGCTCCCATACTTGCCCACAGCGGGTTAGCGGGATAGTGATTTTGATTTAAGAAAAATTGAGACATTTGAACATGAAAGATAATTGTACTAAGGTATACCTCCCTAGTTTGTCTGATCTGAGGTACAAGCTATACGAGTGCCATCAGTTAAATAATTCTACCGGCCAACCTCATTGAATAAAAAAACTTCAGTTAAATTATCATTAATTTTCGCTTCGTTATTCGTTTATTTATTTATTTAACTAGACAAAGGTTGACTTTTATGATTAGGTACCTACTCAATTATAAATCGACTTACGTGAGAAAACTACTGGGTGATCATAAAACTAAGTGACATCGATTAAAGTAATCGTTCGATTATTTTCCTGTGTTATTTTACCTGGATTTTACATACTAAATAGCTTGATGATTATAAGCCTAGACACATAGAATTAGAAATAAATTGTATGAGAATATAATGTACGCATCTGGTCTTATAGAACGTAAGACATCAATGATGTCGACTGTCTTTTAAAGATCGTCTAACTTAACTATACTAAAAATGCTCACCCCTATAGATACTATTGTGTGGAAATGCAATGGAGGGGCGCAGTTTAGTTAAAAGCCCGCTACCCCCCATAGAAAATTTCGATCGCGCGTTTTAATTTGTTTTGAAGATAAGCTTGAGCCACTTGATGCATTAAACCGTAGAGCAGTCAAAATTGTCGACGATCCCAATCTCACTGAACACCTAGAGAGCTCAGCATGCACAGAGACGTTGGGTCTCTTTGTGTCTTTTATCGCTATTACAACGGGGAATGTCCTGTAGAACTGTTCGATCTGATGCTAGCAACGCGGTTTTGTCATCGCACCAGCCGTCACCGCCTGAAAGTTGATCTACATATCATAGATCCGTGGAAATCGCACACGGTGCGTTTTACGCGATCTTTTTTGCCTCACACCTGCAATTTGTGGAATGAGCTCACCATACGCGGCATTTCCGAGTAACTATAACATTTGTTCTTCAAAAGGATTGTTTAAAGATCGGCAACGTATCTGTGATGCACCTGGTGTTATAGGCGCCGGTGATCGGATCGCTTACTATCAGGCAGCCCGTTAGCTTGTTAGCCACCTATGGCATAAAAAAACCAGAGTTGGAAAAAAACATCAGGCGTTATCTTTAAAATAACATTACAAACGTTTTAAAGCCATTATCATAATTATATTTTCTTTATTTTGGCGAAGAAGAAAGAAAAAACTCTAAACCAATAGTTGTTTTCCTCCTCATTCGTCAAAATAGAAAATATCACCATGAAAATTGTTTTAAAGTATAATATATTATGCAATGATATTTTTACATATCTGCTCAATGTTTTTATCTTTAAAAAAATTGAAAATGCGCTTTATAGGTAGTTTTGGCTGGGAGCGCGGCCTTAAACTATATCTAACGATCTAACTTAATCTCATCCGACAGCGTTAACTTTCTGCGACTTCTTTTCAGGGCAGAAAAGGACGGCAACAATTTTAGAATTTTCAATTTAGTTTTATAAAAAAAAAGGAATTGGGACAACCTAGTCTATAAACAAAAAGTAGTTAGTAAACTTTCTCTTTTATCCAAGGCCAAGCAATGCCACATTATCTTATTACAGTATGCAGCCATAAATACTGGCGCTCCCAGACTGGTTTAGCTTGGTAAATATTGTTGGGTCGAAATAACATTATTAGACTTATCCAGGATTTTTTTACAGATTTTCGTATGATGAGAGCTTTTCAGGGCCTTCCTTCCGGCAAGCTTCCCTAGATGGCGGTAATAACTCAACTGTTAACTTAATAATAACTAAGCTTATAGTAAACGCATTACCATCTGAGTCGTCAGGTCATAAATCATTGTCTGTCTATCTCGCTCGCACTTACAGGTCTTATGGTATGACGTTTATGGCCCTACGACTCAGTTGGTAACGCGGTGATAAAAGATAAAGATAAAGATAAAGATTATTTATTTGCACAAAACACGAGTAAATCATACACACATTTAAAAACGCATGCACAATAGGTGGGTTAAAATATTAGTCACTTTGTATCATGTTTTGCCTAGTTTGTAGGCGTACAAATCTAGAGAGATGGTATAAAAATACCGTAAGAATTATTTATATAAAAAAGTTAAAATTAAAATAACTGTCGAAAAAATTTCAAAAGTTCAAGTATGTTGTTATTAATTTAAATAGTCAACAGATAGACATTACTATAATTGTATGATAAACAAATTGACCTACTGCAGTCATTACTAAAATTTATCATTTATAAAATCACTAACTTTGTAATAACATTTCTCGACTAAAAGTTTTTTTAGTTTTGTTTTAAATTGACTATATTTTAGATCCCTTATTGAAATTGGTATAGTATTGTAGATGGTCGGTCCCATACACATTATACTGTGGTTCATTAAGGTGGTTTTAGATGGGCGATTACGACATCTGTTTTGGTCTCTACGATTTCTTACCGCTAAGCCAGATATTGCCGGGAATAATTCTGGATTAGTTTTTACGAATAAGGCAGTTTCCAATATATATAGAGACGGAAGCGTAAGAATTTTATGTTTAGTAAAGTAAGGCGTGCAACTAATAGTACTTTCTAATCTAAACATCGATCTGATACAGCGTTTTTGCCTTTTAAAAATAATCTCTTTGTCGGTTGAGTTACCCCAAAATATAATACCGTATCTGAGGACGGACTCAACTAAACCATAGTAAGTGGAAAGTAATGTATCTATGTTTAAGGTACTAGACAGTTTATGAAGTACATAAGCTAAGCTTGAAACCCTCTTAGAAAGACTATCTATTTGATTTTTCCAATTTAGTTGTCTGTCAATTACTAAGCCCAGAAATTTTGCAGTATCTACTTCATTAACCATATTGCTGCCATGGCTTACTGTAATGTTAGATTTTTGTGGCCCTCTTTGTCTAAAATGCATTACATTTGTTTTATTTATGTTAATTTTTAAATTGTTATTGTTAAGCCATGTAATTATATCTGATAAAGATTTATTAATATCAGTTTCATAAGAGTCAATGTTTTTACGTGCTATCGTTATTGTACTGTCATCAGCAAACAGTGTCATTGGTTGAGTTGTAGCGTTAGGTAGATCATTAATATATATTATAAATAAAAGAGGTCCCAGGACACTTCCTTGTGGAACCCCATATATTACATTACGTTCTTTAGACCTTGATACCTCTTCACGCTTTGTTTTAATATTAATTCTGCTAATTTCAGTAATTTGCTTTCTTTCAGTAAGATAAGATTTTATTAGATTTAAAATATTTCCCCTTATTCCGTATGCCTCTAGTTTACTCAATAATATTTTATGATCCACGTAATCAAATGCCTGTGTCATGTCACAAAATACTGCACATACTGGAGATGTTTTATCTACATTTGGTAATACTGATTTCATAAAATCATAAATGGCCATATTAATAGTTCTGTTTTTCCGAAAACCTTTTTGTTCTTTGCAAAGAATATTGTTTTTCTCTAAATAGTTATTTAATTCACCATATATATATTTTTCAATAATCTTTGAAAATATTGATAAAAGTGCAATGGGTCTATAGCAGTCTAGTTTTTCTTTATTGTCTTTTTTAAATATTGGTTTTATAATCGTGGTTTTCAAAGCTTTTGGAAAAGTTCCTGTTGAAATGCACAGGTTAATTATATGACTTAAGGGTACACAAAGTTGCTCATTTACAGCTTTTATAATTTTAGTTGACACCTCGTCATTGCCTACACTATAGCTGTTTTTAAGATTTTTTATGATTTTAATAATGTCTTGTGGTATGCACGGGGCCATAAACATAGAGTTTGTGCGAGTTTTAATATTTGATGTGACTTTATTTCCAGAGCCTGCAATAGGTTTAACTTTATCAACATAGTAGTTATTAAACATATTGGCTATTTCTAGTGGATTTGTAATATCTTTATTATTATGATTTATTTTTAAGATTGGCTCTTTCGGGAGATTTAATCTTGTTTTATTAATAATTCCCCATGCAGTTTTCGATTTGTTTTCAGATGTTTTTATCTTATAGTTATTTTGTGCACGCTTGGTTAGCCCAATAATTTTTTTAAATAGTTTAGAGTAAGTAGTAAATTTATTTTTATTTATTACTGTAGGTTTTAATCTATACTTCCACAGAAGTTTCCTTTTATTTTTACTGCAAATTTTAATACCTCGCGACACCCATTTAGTCGGTTTGCAGACATTTTTAACGACCAGCTTATATGGAAAACATAGATTATAATATAATTTAAAGTTCTCGATAAAATGGTCATAAGCAGCGTTACCGTCAGTGAGATTATATAATTCTTCAAATGGTAAGTTTTTTAAACACATCTTAAATTTCTCTATGTTTTCCAAGGAGTAATCGCGCTGTTTTTTGCACCAATATTTTAGTAAAAGTTGTTTACGAACTGGGTATTTCATTATTAAAGCACTGTGATCAGATAAGGCCAATTCATGCACTTCCGTCTTACAAGTTTTATTGTTGTTATAAGCCATATTATCTATACAGGTTTGACTTTGAAATCTCGTCACCTGTTTTAGCGCAAGTTTGAAATTATAATTGTTTAATCTACATTCGAAATCTGATACTACTTTAGAGTCTTTTAATACATTAATATTAAAGTCGCCTGCTATCACTACTTGTTCATAATTGTGTTGACTATTGGTTTAGCCGAGACAACACGCAGTTGTCCCAGGAGGATCCGTTGCGCAGTGCTGAAGGCTCCGGTGCGTTCCTCTGGAGATCCCGGAGCCCTCTTGTCAAGCACTAAGGCTGGTCACCGGAGGAGGTTTTAGTGGGTATAATCCCACATAATCTGACACTTCAATGCAACCGGGATATTTGGAAGATATCTCCCCCTCGAAAACAAAAAGAAACAAAGGTTTAGATCAAAAGGAAACGGGTTTAAATTTCTTTTTGAACCATACCTCAGACTTAGTTGCCATGTTTCGAGTCAACAGTTTGTTATTTTTTTATGGAACACCTAAAACGCTCTTATTCCATGTGTAACAGCGACCTAAAGAAAACAACTACACATAATCCATCTATAAATCTAAAGTGCAGAAACGATCACTCAGCTAGCCTATCTTTATTAGCGTAACCGGAATTACATAGAAAACATGATAATAAAAAAAAACAATAACATTCATGTCATAAAAAACTACTTGATAACATTCACTTTCGCGTCTAGAGGGCGGTGCATGACATTTCACTAGTTGTGCTTACACGCTTTACTTTACGAAACGCGGGTTTAATACGACTTGCCTTGACATATTATTAAATACTTCCCAATCAATCAGATCATTGTTCTTTTCGTCTACAAACCAAATCTACAAGGTAGCTTTTACCTAGGTTGTTTTGGAAACGTGACTTTTAATCCCATCTTTAGAGGTTGATTTCCGTGCATGACGGCCGATCGCTGCGTCTAACGCGCGCGGCTGGTGCGACAAGTCTTCGCACTATGAAAATGTATGGCGCCGTTTCCAGGGCTGCGTCAGACGCATGCCGCTGACTGACGTCGCCATACATTTTCAAATCAGCCGCGATGCACGGAAGTCAACCTTAAGCAATTATAAAGTTTTGGGCACTTGGTCTTTTGTCCGCTAAGCAGAATTTTTCATGCGCACTCGTGCAAGTTACTGCGCGAAAAAAGAGACAAGCATTTTTTATTTTTTTGGCTCTAGCAAGTCGTTTTGCCCCCGCGGGTTCGTGTGAGCGTGGAATACCTCCGGCTGCGGTTCCTCCCCCAAAGAGTCGCCGAGCGCCTCCGCCTGGCTCTTCATTATCGAATATATTTTCACGTACGGCGCCTTCAGCAGCTACGCATCACATTAGTGCATCATTCGTGTGTCTATGTGTATTACCAGTGTACGTATTTTATGGATGTTACCAGTGTACAAAACATCTTATAAAATGCTATTTACCTAAACGCATTTCAAAATTATTTAGTTTCTAAATTACAATGTTAACTGTCGCCAAAAAATAAATAAGTCCATTCGTAGTCCATTTAACTTATCTAGCCCTCACAGGTCTATGAAAAGTTCTTATTAAGTTCCTAAACATTCGCTGGACTAGATATATTATGTTCTACTGAGCAGTTTTACAGGGTTAAAAGTAAAAAAAAACTCTAGAAGATCATTGATATAGACAGTGAAATATTTTCGATGCGAGTTTTATCGCCTTTATCAGGTGTAGGTATACAGCTACAGATAAATTATCAGTTTATTAGGCGCAATGCACCTCTTATCGTGCGGCCGATAAACAAGCCCATTTAGGGGGTTGTTTTTATAATATACCGCCAACAATAAGAACGACATTTTCACATATACGTTTATAAGGAACAATATAACTATTCTGTTTATGCCCTCGTCCATGCTAATGCTGTGACGTCATATGCAAATACGATACTTGCAGTGCCAAATACGGTTCTCAACATTGATTTAGAAATCGGAAAAAAACTGTTCAATGTGTACTGTATGTGGAATGTGATATGCATAAATCGTAGATCAAAAAGTGTAACAAAAGCCTTGTTAGTCAAAAATGAGTGGACCAATAGTGTTACTACCATTTCAAATTCATACATTGCCATTCGCGTTCCGCATAAAAGGTCGTTTTGACAATCGATCCTAATATTTTTCTACACTATTATTACAATGAGTTCCAGTATGTGACTTTAGTTAATACCTGAAACTGCCAAATAGTTATAAAAATTGTTTGACTGATAGAAATTTACATTATTACGATATGGACTATCCCCCATACTTATAGACGTTACCTGTCTCTATGCTCACCCTTAATGTGGTTAACGGCCGTTCTCAATAACATACTTACTGTTAACTAAAAGTTAAAATGACTACATATGGCTACTAAACGGTAGCTATATGCATTGCATTTAAAAAAAATATATAAATAGGTTTGCGCTTGGCTGTCATCTCGCCTGATGTTAAGCGATGATGCGGTCTACGATGGAGCACGCTTGCCCAGTAGAAACCGATTCACTATTAACTTGAAAACATCCAGATTGTAAGTAACGGGGAACACCCATTCAGGCAGCGAATGTATTAAACTAAGATAGATACAACAAGATAACAAGGTAACCTTAAGGTTCCTTTATTAAGGTTACCTCAATTATGGATGTCTACTAATTTGATGATGTCATATACGACGTAATGCCTTACTTTGTACTGAGTTGAGGTGGACCTCATTTTAAGGTTGCCTGAGGGAACCATGAGAGACGACTAACAATGCCAAACATGATACTTGGAGGATAAACATAGATAACCTTGACAAAGTGAGCACGCAAGTTTCGACGTAACTTTATTGTGTTTATAAAAATATGGGGCCATGTTTAGTTCACAACACGGACAAAAGATAGTTGAAAATTTTCTGAAGGCTTCTATGGAAATTAGCCGTGTGTTTAAAATGGCAGTAACACTATGGGTTAGTAACAGTAATAAGTTTAAAAGAAATAAACATAAGTACAACTCACCTCCCAGGATTCACGCGTGATATCGGAAACATCGCCTGTGCTGCCGGTCCGGTCGTCCTGAGAAAAGTAATCATTGATCAAACACACGCTTAACTAAAAATTTATCAATTAATATTTCCAGCATCTCCATACACTAACTGGATAAGACGGTGAGTGATGGTAAGATAAGAGGTGTAAAACTAGCGGCATTGAATCAGTTGATTTAAGGCTGTTGCTAAAATTGAAAGGAATATTTCTGGTAGTCGTTATCTTGATTATCTGAGAGATGACAACAGGTCTCTAAATTAAAATGTCTACGTCTAGACGTCGTCCGTCGCTTGGTTTATACGCTTGCCTATGCGCATATTAAATTAAATTAAGAAGCCTTATATGGCCATCAAAGGTTATAGTAAGTCCAAGTGAACAATACAAGTACAAGTGGACTATAACATCTTTTCTAGTGAAAATAACATAGTAAGATGTTTCAGTCAGTGAAGATAATAAGTGTCAATTATAAATATGCTTGTTACACTTGTGTGATACTTCTATCATTACACATTAATAGCATCTATGTGGGCGTTTAAAAAAGAAGATAAATTTAATATTCTTTGTCGGTCATCTTTGGGCGCGGACTCGATATCCATAGTTTTCAATATCTTTGCGTCTGGCTGTTTTTATGTCATTCCGATTTCCGATGAGTTTCCGTTATAAATATTAATTAGTCGAGTAGTGGGTGAGCGGTAGGTCAAGTCGAAGGCTGTTTTAGTTAAGGCCCAGAATATGGCGCGCCGGTAACTCACTCGCACATTTTTTAGCTCACATATACATTTTATTATAAAAATGCAGTCTACTTTAGAAAAATGTGCTTCAATAATTTAGCGAAGTTAATATTTCAAAATATTTAGAACAAATTTTTGTTTTAATATTTTTTATTATGACCACAAAAAAATGGGATAACAGTTTTTCACATTTATTTTTAGACGATATATATTAGAACTTAAAATATCTCAAAACTTGACACTGGCAAATGCATAAGATGTGCGACGCCAAAATCCTTAAAGAGGACAAGATTAGCTTCTAACGTATTTAAAGTAAACGTGTTGGCAAAGCTATTGGGATTGGGTATTGGGACTCTACTACTCTACTTTTACTAAGGGACCAACTTCGAAATCGCGAAACAAAGATCAGCTGTTCCATAGAAAAACAAAATGTATGAAACAACTGATATTTTTGTCGCGATTTCGGAATTTGTCCCTTAGTAAAAATAGATTAGTAGTCCCATTAGAAAGCTTTACCAACACGTTTACTTTAAAATATTTTAGAAGCTACTTTTTTCATCTTTGAGGATTATAATGGACCTCTTTCGGCTTAGTAAGTCC
The DNA here is from genome assembly GCA_932305915.1 of Agriopis marginaria. Classification (NCBI taxonomy): domain Eukaryota; kingdom Metazoa; phylum Arthropoda; class Insecta; order Lepidoptera; family Geometridae; genus Agriopis; species Agriopis marginaria. Next base: position 12,828,624 of record OW029918.1, read on the forward strand.
TTTTCGCGTAACCCTGTATACCTATAGGTTTGACAGCGAGATAAGATAGAATCTAGTTTATTCTCAAAGCGAATTCAACCATGAAACAATGCCTTTTAGGGTTATATTTACCTTTGGTCCAAGTTTAGGTTCGTCATCATCCCACTCAGTGTCGCTGTCGATGAGCTCTAATCCCTGAGCGCTGACGTCACCGAGCGGCCCGTACCTATCAGGCACCCAGTGCGTTAGGAACTTGAATAGGTCGTCCACTCTGTAACAAAAGAGGTCATATTTGTTTGTGTTCCAAAATAGGCTTATGTCCTAATGTTTAATTTATTACAAACTAGCGGCCCGCCCCGGGGTACGCATGGGTATTTAACAAAAAATTAAAAATTATTACACCTTGGGTTACATTATTGGAGTTTTAGTAAGGATCCCTAATTTTTTTGAAAATATTATATAGCCTATGTCACCCAGGGGATAGTGTAGCTTCCCAACAGTGAAAGATTTTTTCAAATCGGTTTAGTAGTTTCGGAGCCTATTCAATGCAAACAAACAAACAATCAAATCTTTCCTCTTTATAATATTAGTATAGATAACAACGAAACATATAATTAAATATATTACACATCCTGAAAAAAAATATTTAAATTGACTGATGCATTTCTGAGATATAAGCGTTGAACGTTTTTGGTGGGGATAAAGAGGGGATGCGCTGTCCCTCTCCCGCAAAGCGTGTGTTAGTATAGCATTTGTATGACGCACGCACGGCTTGACGTCATAACTTGCTACAGTGCGCTCTCTGTCTAGCACGACATTAAAATACTTATATAATAGTAACTTATTTATTTTGGAACAAATTATTATTTTGATTTTGTTGATTAACTCTATTTATCATCAGCATTTTAACGAAGTAATAAAAAATTTAGAACGTTACGCATTTATTACCTACATTTTTCTAGGTCTCGAAATTTATTACCAATAGAACTGGATTTTACTGGATAAACAATCTGTCATCTTAACTATCCTATCGGTGTGTTCCAGGGGCTACAGGTTGAAGGCCAGTTCCATTCTAGAGTAGATGTGTTTACCATCTTCGACTACACCGTCACTTAACTTCAGATGAGGTGTGATGTGGTTTGGTCTATGGTAATATAAAAGTGGAGAAAATATAATTTGTCCACGGCCCGTCCTAGACCTGCTGAGAGTAATTATGAAGTTGTGTGGTTGTGTAGAGTGATCGCTGGTACGTACCGGTTCCTCGGCACTCCGAACCAGTACTCGGGCTTCATGCGCTTGCGTCCGTAGGACATGAGCGGCGTGGTGCGCGGCAGCGGGCGGCCAGCTGGCTTTCCCATGCGCAGCCGCAGGTACAGCGGCGGGTCGTCGCTCGCGCGCGCCGGCCGCGGAATCAGCTCTGCACGACAACACACATTATCATAATCATAATCATTTTATTGGTAACTAATAATTACACGTCAAATTTGTTACTAGTATCAAGGTACTAAAGTAAATAATTATACATATCTATTATAACTTAAACTAATTGGTAAAAATGTACTAATAGTGTACCTATCGTTTCTAACAATTACAAAAACAAATACCAAAATTAATGTCAAAGTAATATAAATTAATAAATAAAGAAATTATAATGAAAATAATTAGCATAATGTCAAAAAAAAAATAATAATTAATTAGCATTATGTCAAAGTAACCAAATAAAAACACCATATCAATTTAAACATCATTGCCGTACATAATTACAATTTTAATTTAATAAAGTCATCATAGCTGTAGAACGTCTGCTCGATAAGCCATCGTTTGAGTCGTGACTTAAAGCTGCCTAAACTGGGTGCCGCGGTGATGTGCTCCGGCAACTTATTGTACACGGTCGGGCCCATAACATGCGACGATTTAGCCGACCTCTCCAGTGCGCGAGGCACCTCTGCCAGCCTGCCCTTGTTGCGGGCGCTGTCGAGCGTATTGTAAGAGGCTTGGTTTAATCTGACATATACCGCAACTTGGAATATGACCAGTGCTGGCAATGTCAGGATCCCAAGCCTTTTAAAATGTGGGCGTACGGAGACATCCTGCGGGATCCTTGCAATAGATCGGACAGCGCGCTTTTGCAGTAAAAAAACACGCTCCCAGTCCGCAGCCCTGCCGAATAACTCCGTGCCGTATTGCAACAGGGAATGGACAGTGGCAAAATAGCACGACCTCACTATCTCATCCGGCACAACTCTAGCGACTCGACTCAAGGCAAAGCACGCGCTACCCAGCCTGCCGCAAAGTCTGTTGATGTGGGTTTCCCATTTCAGGCTCCGATCAATCTCAAATCCGAGGAAAGTCGTGGTCTCGGCCTGTTCTATCTTTTTACCTTCCACTTTAACCGTTAGGGGACGGGTTTGGTGACCTGAGAGGCAAAAATGAACGAAGTGGGTCTTGGATAAATTTAGCGCCAGGCCGTTCACCCTGAACCATCTTGCCAGTTGAAAAGTTGTATCGTTCAATCTCTCCTCCAGAAGGTCCACCTTGGGTGCTGTGACTACCGCGGCTACATCGTCAGCGTACATAAATATTTCCGCTGCGGTCACAGCCTCCGGCAGATCATTCAGGAGCAGAGAGAACAATATGTTGGAGACTGAGGAGCCTTGCGCCACCCCCATCACCAACACTAACGGTTCAGACCTTTCCGTTCCACCGCATGATACGACTGTTTGCGATCTGTTTTGCATGAGATCTGCCAGCAAGGCGTGTGACGCGCCTCTCACACCATAGTGCTGCAGTTTTACTGCAAGTATAGCATGATCAGCTACGTCAAACGCCTTCGACAGATCACAACAAAGAATTGCCACCTGCAGTTTATTTTCACGGGCCTGCAATACACGGCGCACTACTTCCCTGGTCAGCGACGTGGTGGACCGGCCCTCACGGTACGCATACTGCCGGTCGGAGAGAGCGTCAGTCGATGCCAGGAAGTTCACGAGACGGGTGCTCAAGCCATTTTCAAACACCTTCGCCACCGCAGGTATTATCGATACCGGCCTGTAACTGTCGATATTATCTCGTCTGCCTTTACCTTTGTAGAGCGGAGATACCTTACTCATCTTCAGCGCGTTTGGATAAGATCCTTCCCTAATACACCTATTAAAGGTCTCGGCTAGTATGGGGGCTAAGAAGCGTATTATCGTTCTAATCAGTTTCATTGAAACTCCGTAGACGTCTTTCGAAGTTTTCGCCGGTATCCGAGTGGTGACGATGCGAAATACTTCATCAGGGCTGAACAACAGCATCCGCATAGAGCGGTCGGCTGGCGGGCACGCTGCGCACAGAGCGTCGCTCATGAGAGCGACGTCAGCGCGAGGTGCACCGCACGCGACCGCCGCACCCAAGAACCGCGCGTTCATTGCGTCTACAGCCTCCTTCTTTGTTTGAAATTGACTTCCATCGAAGTTCTTCACAACATCTGTAAAATCGAGCAAGGGAACATTGTGTTTCCCCCTCTCCTTATTGACGATCGTCCACATAGCTTTGGACGTATAATTTTCACTTAGTGAGTGTGTGTAGTGGCTAGCTTTACAATTTTTTATTAATTTGTCATAGTATTCATTCATGTCAGATATCAGTGTCATAATAGAATTATTATCCGGATTTAATTTCGCAATATCAATAATGTCAAATAATAGTAATTTATAATTTTTTACATCGGGAGTTACCCACGATGAGTCAGGTTTTTTATTATTGCACATTTTTTTCAATGGAAAACAGATGTCGTATTTATTTTTAATAATGTTTATGGTCGAGGACACCAGTGTGGCGGCGGTCTTGTTTAGTGCCAGGATCACATCCCACTCAACGCTACCTATCGCCATTACAAAATTTGTCTGATTCGCCTTTGAGAAACTTCTACCGTAACGTGGGCCCTGCGATAGGTTTCGCGTATCACATGCCAGGTCGCTCCTGATAGCAACATGGTCGCTGAGGTTAGTGATTATGAGCGCAGTGCTCACCGATCCTGCGGGCAGGTTTGAGTATACATGGTCCAGACTAGTAGATGTAGTGTCAGTGGTACGCGTGGGGAAGTCGACCTCGTTCGTCATGTTATAATCTAACAACAGCTTACTCAGCCGTTTCGAGTAGCTGTTAGCGTCCGCTATTGTATCTATGTTCATATCACCTACTATAATACAGTCAATACTCAACTCGCTAATTTTACCGAGCAGACGTTCCAAATTGTCAAGGAATATAGTCGCACTTACTAAGTTTGTCCTATATATACAGACAACAGTTATGTTATAGTCAATCAAGTCTATGGCTGAAATTTCGCAATATTGTTCACATGACAGTACAGTTAAAGTCTGATTTTCTATGCACTTAGTACTGTTGCTTGTATAAATACACGATCCACCGTGTTGAACTATTTTCCTACAAAAACTGGACGCTAATTTGTAACCGTCAATATGTACACATTTCAATTTATCGTCAGTAAGCCAGTGTTCCGAAATCGCTAGAACATCGCACTTAATATCGCCCTGCAGCAAAACTTCTAACTTTCGTGTCTTGTTATCCGCAGATATTGACCTAATGTTTTGATAACAAACAACAATTGACTTCTGCGAACTACTACAGTTGACACTGGCGTTAGAATTTTCTGCGGCAAGAACGGGGCATGAACTATTTTGAAGCGAACCACTATTATTATTATTTCCCGCCATCCGCTTGTTATCTTGTTGAGCTCGTAAAGGCAGCAGGACAGCTTGTGCAGTTAGAGTAGTCGGCATGGCGGCCGTCGAGGCTACTGCGAGCCGCCGCCGGCCGAGGCGCGCGCTCGAAAAATCCAGTTGCTTACTCGGATGCCAGCGGGCCACGAAGGCCATATCGTTACTACTACGCACAGTTTTTTATCAAGTTAGAAGCGGCAATAGAGGGTTACGCGAAAAGGGTGTACTAAGCCGAAAAGGGTCCTTATGAACAACTTCTACTATGCAACCATCGATCTAAATGTACTACGTTAAATTCTTTGTATGCAACTAACACTGAAATCGCAAAAAAACCAACCGTTCATTACCGAGTGGCAATGACGGTTTTCTATGGAATAGTAGATATTTTTCAGCTATTTCAGAGTTAATAACATAATAAAAGTTGTTCATAATGATGAGTACTATGGACCCCTTTCGGCTTACACCATTCCCGCAGAACCATGTCTAATTTAATTGAATACAAATTATTTTAATCGGTTGAAAACTGTACAATATACTATGGCTTCATTTCCTCCTACGCTGACGTTGATCATGTGTACGAATAAAAGCATTAATATAGCGTTCTATAATGCACCACACTGCGAAGCTGACGAGCCGCGCCACTCGAAACTCTTATGTCTGTCATAAGCATTGCGCCATATTTTTCTGACAACAAGAGTTATATTTTGACTGACAACAAGTCAAAAGAGACGTGCTCCATCGTAGACCGCATCATCGCTTAGCATCAGGTGAGTTGGTGGTGCAAATCTTTTACCAAAAAAGTCTTACGGATTCTCTAGCACCATAAATTTGTCATGTGTGTAGGCCATTACTAAAATTTGTAGTCTAATAGCATCGGAGCGCGACTAATGATTATAATCAGATATAAGATAACTTTGAATATTGATTATCATACTTGTACTCTATAGACAACTGCGTACCAATGTCGCGACTGTCTGACTTGAGCAGGTATCTGACTTACTATCAAAAGAAGCGAAGAGATCAGGCATGTCGTCGACCGACACCATGCTGCGGTAGTCGAGGCGCGGCTGCGTCGAGCTGCTTGACGTCGACTTGGTGTGCGACCGACCGAAACCGCCCAGCGAGCTGCGTCTACACATTGATCAAAATATTAGTTGGGAATATTGGATAATCGATCTTCATAGGGTTAAGAATTAAAGGACGATTCCACATTACACTAACTGGTCTTGAGCCCTAGAAGGTGTCAAGTACGGCCGAATTTGCAACGAAAAATTTCGATTGTTTTGAATTCTGCATTATGACACAAATTTAGTGTTTGTATTTATATTGGGAATCAAGATTTAATCTTGCTAATAAAATAGTTCATAACAATTTTGTTTTGTACTCTAATCACGATGATAACACTCATAGAAAAAGAACAATAGACAATTCACAATTTCATATTGTGATCAATTTTGAAGGCTTTAGTTGAGACGACTCATTAAAATATAGCTGTCCCTATTATACCAGACAAGTCATATGTGCTATTATGTCTTCTGTGAGTCAGGTAAAGACAGCAAAACTTTAATTAGTTTAGCTATGTCAACTAAAGCCTCCAAATTAGACCACAATATCAATATAAGTTCAAGAAAGCAGCAGAAAGAGAAAACACTTTAGAATTTTCCAGCACCTGTAAAAATTATAGAATTTATATTCGTAATCAAATACATCACTTTTCATACGCCATTCAAATTTGGTAAGCTAAACATGCCAAAACACAAAAGAAGTTCAGAGATAGGGTGCCAATAAGAGGAAACGATGCTTGTGTTTAATGGTAAATCGACAATGATTTATTTCCGGCCTACATTTTAATACAATGAGGAAGACCTAGTGACGATGAAATGGCAATGAAAGGCCGAACCCGATAATTCCTGTTTATCTGATACCCAAGATAACGTAAGAGTAGAGATTCTGGTCTACCGATGAAAAGTAATCAAAATCTTTGTTGTTATCTAACGTATTTCTTGGATAGCAGATAAACAGATAGGTCATTTAAGATATTGGCCTTAAAGATATAAGATCTATAGAATCACTAAATCCTCGTAACACATATACAACATGCCAACACAGAGTTCTTTAAGCAACGGTGAACTTTGGTCCCTTGTTGTTCGGTTCCAAATCTCACAATTGTCGGACAATAGACAATAGAAATAACAACACATTTATGCCGGTGGTATGCCTAATTGAAACAGGTGATAACAAGGAGGCTAAACGGTAAGACCACAGCGCCATACGTGGGTGCCACCAGCTTAGCTGTAGAAATCAGTTAGAGAGCCACAATCGTAGTTTCTGAAAATGCCTTCCATGAAAATCTTAAGTTCCTTCTTTTTGCCAACTGTACAAATAAGTTTGTCGGGATATGCTCGTACTTGTAAATATTATTGTTTTGGGTGGAACCGTGAAAATTTATGAAACGCAATTATACGAGATCTATTCAAGTGTTCGAGGTCGTATTTTGACATGTAAATTTGGTATTGTAAATAACCAAACTAGCAATAATACTCTTTTGTCATCGCAATACTAGAATAACGTAGTATAATTGACCGAGCGAATCGAAGGTCTTAAAGTCTACTACGCTGATCGACCCTTGTATGTACGTTTATGTATTTGTTCACCGATAAAACATAGTAATTGCAGTCTATAATTTATGAGTATTAAGCGATTCGCATTATATTATAGTACCCGCCCGCCCGGCTTCGCACGGGTGTAATTTACGTGTGAAGCCGGGGCAAGTCGCTAGTTATATATATAAACCTTCCTTGAAAAAGTATGGTGAAAACCGCATCAAAATCCGTTGCGTGGTTTAGGAGGAGTTAGCGGACATACAGACAGACAGACAGACGCGGCAAGCGACTTCAATTTATACTATGTAGAGAAGAGATAATACCAGTAATATAGCAGTTCTGGGGCCTTACGGACAACAGCTAATTGCGGCACCTAATCCGCTCAGTTGGAAAATCACGCGAACGTGAACCTTATCGCGCCCAGATACGGTTTGCGGTCGCGTGATTTTCCAACTTAGCGGATTAGGTGCCGCAATTAGCTGTTGTCCGTAAGGCCCCTGTTCTTTCAAACTTTTCGCGGTAATGTGCGTTCCAATGGCATTACTCACAGTCGCGAAACACAGTCTAACTTGAGTAATTTCTAGTTAAGTAGTTTCGAATTTCGACTCAATTGCTAAGTTCTAATTTGAGCAAGATCGGTTAAGGGGTTGTGGAGATACAGAAATTACAGTGCAGTGCGAACGACTAGTATCCAAATCTTACTAATCCTAATCCTTAAATGTCGGAAACTTGGAATAAATAATACAAAGGAAATGGCATAACCGACCGATCCGATGACCGTTCCGTCCTTTCTGTTGCCATACCCTATACAGGATCATATTTACTACATACTATTTAAGATGTCCAAAAACATAATAATTTTAGTTCTGCATGCATAACAGGTCGCAATAGTTGCATGGTTATATTGGTTATACTGAAATAAATTTCTTTAAAAAACCGACTTTTAATATGCCATTAAAAAGAACAAAATATTTTTTATTTTTTTTACATCGGACGCTTGACCGCGATCTCGCCTGATGGAAAGCGATGATGCGGTCGAAGATGGAGCACGTTTGCCTATTAACCCTATTAGTAACCTATTAACCCTAGACCTGAACACTCCAAGATTGTAATGCTGCGGAAACACAGACAGGGGCAAGGCGTTCCATTGTTTTGCTGTTCTAATTAAGAAAGAGGAGTCAAAACGTTTGGTGCGAATAAATGGCATTTCGACCAAGTAAGGGTGACGCCTTGCCGATCGTCTGGACGTCCGGTAATGAAAAGGTGATGGGGGAACAAGTTCGTAAGTATTTGTCACAGAATCTGACGTCGGGCGGATTTAAAAAAAAACATGTAGTTGTTATATATACATATATGTACATGTTTACTTAATTTGTAAGTGTGCAATAAAAAATATATATATATATATTTATTTTTTCAAAACCAATTTTTGACAATCTTTGTTTGTTCATTATGCGTGGCACTGTGGTGGCACTTCACTATGTGGGTGGTATCCATCAATGAAGTACGACATAAATTTTGTAGTTGGTAACGCCAAAATTATCATTTCAAAGACCATAGATTATATTATAGGTAATGATTGAATCAGGCGGAAGGATCATTGCAGAAGTTCACTCAAATCTGAATTTTATTATTGTGACAAATAGAGTTAGAATAGGGGCGCGTTCGGAATCCACGTCAACAGCGCCAACGAGACCATCAGAGTACCGTGTGGGACACGGCACAAAGAAAAATGTGCTCTTGCTTTTCTGTAGTACTATTGGCGTGACTCGGAATGCGCCCTAGATTCTTCCATGTGAGTTTCATTCATTACGGAGTCTTGGAAGCGGACTATTCAAAAGTTTATATTCGTATGTCGCTGTGGTCTAAGTTCGTTCCAAAGCCGTAACAGATAACAGTAGAATTGGTACATCGAGCTGGCGGAGCGTGACGTCACGTACCCCGATGCGGACGAGTCCTGTGCCGCCTCTTCCGAAGGGGTTTTACTCAGGAACAAACCGGTACCGAACTCGACAAGGTTCATTGGCGAACTGCGCGTAAAACGTACGCAAGTGTATAAATACGCCAATGAAAGGTGCGGGTTCGATACGCGATCCGGTTAGCATCCACGGTAGCAATGAACAATATGTTTCGATTAATTTCGGTTTCTAGAGCATGTGTATATGTGTGTCCTTTGTCAATCTTCGTGCAACTAACGACTTCTCATTCCATGGACACCTGAACGGCGAAAACTTTCTGACAACAGCAGCATTAGGATTAGCGCTATTTTGCTCATATAAATCGTAGCTCACCAATCAATGGCACGCCGTTACCAAAGGCGTACCTTGAGCGGACCAATCAGAGTACAGCATTTAATGCATGCATTTATTTCGACACCCGCGTCTAAATTGTCTGAATATTTTGCATTTGGAATTAATTTCAGGCTTTGAAGTAATTTCTTCGGGATGAGAAGTCGATGGGTGCTATGTTAGTATTTGCAAACACAGAACGAAGCAAAGATTCGTTGTTTGAATGGTAGTGTTTCATAATCAAATTACAATTATTTGGGTAAGGTGGCATAGTCAGTAAATGCCACAGATACTGTATGACATGTTAATGCCCATGATGTTGGCGTTGTCGACATGTCATAATGTAGGTATGTTAGTGAGCGTTATTGTTTAAACACAGATTAATTTTAATAACAATATTTATTTCATTATCATGTAGATATGACACTCATTGCTATTATATCGGAAGATAAAACGGTTTAATTGGCATAGTCAACAACACAATGCTGCTTTTTATTATTATGTATATTATGTGTTCCACGTGCATCGGAATTCTAACGTTGCAATCAATAGCACTTAGTTTGTTTTGTAAGTATGTACGCAGTTTTATTTTTATTTATTCACAGATGTCTAACCATGTAAACAAATATGGAGGACAAGTAACCAATGATAATCACAAGTGAGAAACATAATAGCTGTCATTAGTCAACAAACGCAATGTTTGTTTACATAGTTGAAAATCTTTAAAGAACAGACTGTGTGTTCACGCCCTCACGTCATTGGAATACTTTTACCAGAGGCATTACTTTATATTTGTGATTTTATTCAGAAACTACCAGTAATCTTGCTGAAGCAAAACGATACCAAGCATAGGTACTGTTTTCGGGCTTTGAGGTTTCTCGTTCTGATTTTTTTTTTTTATTACAAAAAACAATCATCAGATGATACAAATAACCTTAGCGCGCATAGATTACATTTTTTACAATAATTTCACTGTTTAAAATCTTAGATCATCAATTCATGTGAAGTGTCATATCTACACATACAATAAGATCTTCGGATCACATGTGTAAGTACAATAGCGACGTCACCGCACATACCTGTTGAATACTTTGGAGAAGACACTGGTAGAGTTGTGGCTGTCCGCGGAGGTGGGTAGCGAGTCACTCTGTGAAGAGTTAGCGCCGGGCGCCGCCTCTCCCGTCAGGCCTTCTACCCACGAGAGAGGATACGACAGCCGCTTCAGCATCTGATGGAGCAAAAATGTGCTTGGATTAACAACTATAGCTAACTAGAAGACAAAAACGTGACTTACTCAGGAAATAACACATAGCACATACGGGGTAAAATTTGCACTGGAGTGGATTTTGAAAATGTAACTTGAAATTAAGGGGAAATGTATCATCCAATAAAGAGGAGGTTAAGTTACAGTAGTCTTTATTGTAAATGAAACCAGTGTCACTTTGAGTTTTGCCGCATAAATAAAACAAGCAACGCAGAGGCGTTATCCGCTATCCGATAAGAACCGTCAGTTTTGAAGAGAGAGAAAAATAGAGAGCTTGTTATTGCTCATTTATCGACTCATTTTGCTGTGCGCAAACAAAACTGCCGATTACTTTTGTAGCTTTGTCACGTTTTTGCACAACGATGAGTGTTGATACAATATTATGTCGTAGTGCGCATGCTACGCCAACATAATATTTTGGCCAAGCGATGGACTCTGTTTATCACTATTTCTTCATCACTTGAAATTCTGTTTTGCGTGATGCAATTATACATAGTTCACATTCAAAGATTTGCTTTTAATCCCGTAGTTGTCGACTTTAATGTGCTTGCATTGTACGCCGTAAGACAATGCATGTCCTCAATTGACACCAGAGCAACATGGTCGATGTAGCGATGCGGCCACACATTGCTTGCTGACGCCACGCCAACGGGAGAGAGTAGATGAGCGGAAGAGAAACCGTGGCTCCGTGGCTACGAAATTCGCTGGCCAGCGCATCAGCGACAGGCCACGCGTGAGCCTCTGAGACTGAGGCAAAGATAATATTAATCGTCATTGGTCTGAGGTCACATATCCACGCAGCCGTGTGCGTGGCTCGCTATGTGTTGATATGTATGGCAGGCTATATTGAACAACGCTAGAGACACACACATAGCCGTGCATAGCTGTCTGTGACCGGCTTTGTTGCTGACATCTAGCATGATCTGGGCATACTGATCATGACCTTAGAGGTGTGGATGTATCGTTATGAACTAATAGACCCAGGAATGCAACAACGGTTCTTGTTGGCGACCTCATACAATTACATCAGCTCTATAATGCGCTCCTTCATATGGTGAGTCATCAGTTAGCTAGTTTTGACCCTATGCCAAGACGGACTGAGTAACTCAATTAGCTTATTACTAGGTGCACGAGCTTCCGAAATTAGATCACGACCCTAATTTACTCTGTCAAAGGTCAATGGGAATAGTTAGGTAATTTTTTCTTTGCATTGTAATTCCAAAAGCATTTGGATGAATAGTCTTCCTGATCACAAAACGTGAGTTTTTTACATAATGACTGATTAAGGATATTTTTAAATAAATGTGGTTGACCTTCATTTGCCTTCTAATCACGTTATCATTGTTGTATATTGAGCTTGTTTCCCTGCTATATAAAAAACGGTATAGTGCTAAACCTCAAAAATTACACTAACAGATGAGAAAGATTTAGTTTTTATACATTTCAGTTCAACACACATTATGATATTCGCCGATGCGCCGATAGTCATCGCGTATAAAGTTTTTTTTTTTTAAATTACTTTTTATTACTTTTACGTTGTTTTTTTAAATTACTTTTGTAGAAAATAATATAAAAACTATTGGTAAAAAAACTATCCCCATTATGTCTTACTATTTTAATTTAACCTGTCATGGCAAACCTTTGCCCATCAGACCAATATGTAAACTCATTGTGGTCAGCAGTGAGACGAGAAGGACTCATAAAATACAATATATTGTGTCCTTCTGCTAGTCAAAACTCTAGTTTGCACCCAGTTCCTTCAATTAGTTGCAATTCTAGGTCCTACTACACAGTTACTTCTCTAGATTTTTAACGATCAGACAAAGTCGCACGTCTGTTTTGAGGTTTCTGCCTAATTCTGGCTTTTGGTTTTAGCACCACTAATAAAAAACATGCCTTTCAAATTCAGCCGCTTCTACAACCCTTCTTTTGAATTCAGCAGAAAAACAAACCTTATTCTTCTTATCCGGTTTGTTGGCATCATCCTTCTGAGTCCCGTCGAGGGAGAAAGAGACAGCCGCAGCCGACTTTCTGGGTACTGCTCTCTCGTTCTCTCCTAGCGGAGGCGCTGATAGAGGAGGTTCGGCGCGCGGCAAGCACACTGGAGGTACCCACTCGGCAGATAGCACGATATCTGCGTCGCTGTATACCTGCGGGAACAAGAACTACTTACAATCATAAGCCGAAAAATGGTATCAATAAGACATTTAAAGAAGAAACAAAAATGTGGATTCATATAATTTTACAGATATGCGCTATCACCTGGATAAATACAAAACAAGATTGATTACACCTGAAAATTAAGAAGATACTGTATACAAAAACATGACTTCAGCACAAAGAAGTTTGGATAAAAGAAGAAACAAAACAGGATTATAAATAGGAAGAAGAAAAGAGAGAACAGGACCCCAAGATAATAGCTTGACGACCACCATCCTTAATAAGTACAAGAAAAACCGACCCCGAGTGCACCAATCACCACCGTGAAAAAGACCCAACAAAATGACAATCACTGCATTCTCGATCACCGTGAACAAAACGAGTCCAAAGACAAATGACTGTCTCACAGTCACCAGCAAAGAGACTAAATGACCTTGCACAGGTCGAAAGGCCGTTGCCCCTCACCTCGTCGTGCGAAGAGGTCGTCGACATCACGTCAGAACCACGGTGCAGTGCTACGAAACAGTCTAGATGCGATCTCGCCTCGAACATGCGGTCGTGGAATTCGCACTCGTCTGCGGACTCGTATATCGTCTCTATATCGTGGTGGTAATCCTCGTGGAATAGTGACATGAGGCTCCCCTAGAATTGTAACTTGGTTAGTGATGTTAGTTATGGAATAATGATGTTATTTCTCTTAGAAGATGAAGTTGATAAAAGTGGCGTTTCTTAGAGTTCATCTTGCAAAAAGTCATCACACAATTGTATCTTCTGACTCAAGCTAGTTGGCATAATGAGGTTTCTAACTTGTTAGTTAGCATATCATTTTAAGAGTAGATGGCAGATAAATGACTAACAAAATCGATGTATATCGCTTTACCAGGTAGTTTATGTCAAGAGCAATATTATCATATTTTGCCAGCAATATCACTCACATACAAACAATATCTGCGGGGAAGACAGTCATGCCCAGAGTTGAGAACTGTGACCTCACGACACAGGTTATCCTAGTGTGGGAGACAGTGTTCCACTAAGGTACATAATTGTTTATTCTCACCTCTCTTCTTATAACATTTGTACACATATAACTACCTACTTAAGATCTTTATGTACCTATAGGCCTTTAATGAATATCAAGAAACGTTTTATACTTTTAATTTAATTTAATATCGCATATACATAAATAGCCAGTGTGTTTTTCACGGGAGCTAAGCCTCGCGTAGAACTTTTCCGTTACGTTTATACCACTTGCGATGGTTAGTGCTAAGTCATCCGTGGACTCCTACTGACTCCCGTTGTCAAGCGAAAACTTACGAAGCCCTAACGTCGAACCTAACTGAAGCTGTTGATAAGCTGAGATAACTGTTAGACTTTCCTTCTATTGTCCCTATGCTCCATTTCACAAAGCATGGTGAGGGTCATACATGGGTTTTTACTTAATAGGCTTGTGTCTTAATGTTTCATGTATTACAAATAACAGGATTAGCGAAGGATATAATTAAATACATTACACATACTGAGAAAAATATTTAAACTGGCTGATAAATTTCTGAGATATGAGCGTTTATGGTTTTTGGTGGGGATAGAGAGCAGATGCGCTGTCCCGACTGAACCTTGACTGAAGTACTTACATGTGACGTCATTAGTAAGTATAGTGCACGCGCTATCTAGCAAGACATTAAAATGCTTATATCTTCTTTAACCTTGAACTCATTTCAATTCTGCTTTCGGTGTTCGGCTCTATTTGTGATTAGCTTTTTATATTCATCATTAATCATCAATAAAATAAAAAATCTGGTAGGTAAGCTATTCAGTAAAACCCCGTGTATTACCCGCACAATTTTATGTGAAAAGGAGTATAGTAACTCGTTTCAAATAACGTAGATACTTACTTTCTTTGCGTTCGCCGGCGTGACATTGAGCAGCGGGTCGCGGATATCGATGCCAGAGTCGTGGTAGGAAAGCTTGACGAGGTGATGAGCGTCATCTGGCGGCGCGTCGTCGGTATCAGGGGCTTCCCCGCCTTCAGAGCTCTCCGCCCGGGACACTGACGCCGGCACGTCGAGGCTCTCGTCTTTGCATTGGTCAGCGCTTGAGGATACCTGGGAGATTAGATGGGAGACTAGAGACGTGCTAGTGTCTTTCAGTGTTGCAGTCGTTAAGTGTTGAGGTTAAAGGGGAAGGCCTATGTTCAGCAGTGGACTTCTTCTGGCTGATGATGACCTTATGTTTAGCTCGGTTTGAAGCAAGATTATGGACAAGACGATAAGGGTTACTTAAGGCATAAATAAGATACTGAAATACAAGTACTCAATCAAACGTGATTGGTGATTATTATTAGTCGTTTTAAGTTTTAATGAATGAATCCAATTCTCAAAAATTTATCGTATAATATTTTTGTATTAGAATAAGAATTTTTGTGATTTTTTGCCACTACAATTTACATTATTAAATATTTACAAATATGAAACCATTATCTTGTTGGTTTTTGGTTCTGTGTTTTCACAAAGGTGTAAAAAGGGTAAGGTAAATTATCACATTTAATCGATTTAAATTCTTATTGGGATGATGAATATTCTCGTCGTTATCGACAGAGACACATACCTCACTGCCTTGATCGATGGACGACCTATCTTTGCTGGGAATTGCCCAGTGATGATCCAATAGAGATTTCCGCCTTTCTTCTGTGGTCTGTTGCTGTGAACAAAATGTCTGATATTAGATAATGACACGGAAATAATGATCGTATCCAAAACTGACGGCAAGTGGGATTGCTCGGTGGTTTTTCGCGGGAGATAAATCATTATCTAGTTAACCCTGGTTTTTCTGGTCCGCACTATCCGATATGACAAATCAGTCTGTGATACCTAAATACCGGGCCCTAAACTATGCCGAAGTTGCAGGTCCCTATTTGTACTATCATCTACAATCTATCTATCTGAACATAGGCCTCTCCCTTAGACCACCACACTGAACGACAGCCTGCCATCTGTATCCACTGGATGCCTGCGACTCTCACAATCACTCAAGAACCTTTCTTTCCCTTCGGTTATCGGTTCATCGAGCGATGTGGCCTGTCCACTGCCACTTCTAATTTAATAGCAATGTCGGTGACTCTGGTTCTTTGGCGAATATCCACGTTCCGGATTCTATCGCGCAAAGAAACTCCTAGCATAGCTCTCTCCATTGCCCGCTGTGCGACTCTGAGTTTTTCCAAAAAGCCTATTGAACCACGTTCAGTACTGTCACTATGACTATGATTTGTAGCGTACCCGTGACGAAATATGGCCCAAAAGTAAACTTTGTGTTAAGTGTACCTGTAGAGCGGTCGGTGTGACGAGCTCCCGATCGAATGCTTTAGGGAAGGCGGCGCCGGGGCGGTCGTCAGTGTCACCGGAACCAGGTCGCTCCTCGCCCGCGCCGCCCTCTTCGCCATCTCCGCCCGCCGCTTGCAGCTCGGGGAATGTTTCATCCTGGAATTATCACATTTTTAATTAGTATTGACAGCAGATTCACCCGACGGGCCAGTCAACCTCACCTTGAAGTGCCAGCCACGTGTGTATTCACTACACAAAAGAGGCAATTAGACCAAGATTTTTTTATCTATATATATAAAAGCGAAATTCATCTACTCACTCATTAAACACGAAGTCGCGGGCAACAGCTAGTCATTTATAATAGTATCCTTTAAAAACATAAACATTCCGGAGAGTGTTCATCGGATCTGCATATCTAATTCCCACCTGTCCATTTTTCTATCGGACTGCCAGAGTGAGCATGAAAAATCGATACCGTTTTATGGTTGATATTCCAAAAACTCGTACTAAGTGCTTTGATTCCACTTTTATTGTGCGAATTGCTAGTCTGTGGAATGCGCTGCCTGAATGTTCCCGGATAGTTAAAAACTGGATATATTTAAATCACGAGTGAATGGTGGGTTTCTTCTAGGCAAGCAGCCACCATCGTAAACAATTGAATAAATAAATAAAATATTTCTAAATATGGCAGCTACTACCAGTCAAGGCATTTTTGTTTTACTACAATACCTGCGATTTCAGACTGTTTAGACGTGAAAAGGTAACACACAGATAAAAGTTACTGATGCACTTAGAAATCTTATTGTGTGATGGGCTGGAAACTTACTTTGACTAGAAGTGAGTCCTTTCCAGGCGAATGTTCTGACTTATTCATATAGTAGATCTCTGCTTGCTCGGCTCTGAAAACAATAACGTTAATTTAAACACGCTTTTCGTGCTAATTATGATTATTGATTAAAATGTCACCGTTTCTTGGAAAGTGTATTAGCATTTTAGCAATCAAATGGTTCCAAACCATGGAAATGCATTGGACGCGCTTGAAGCGTAGCGAATGTTTGTATTACTTTGTATATATTGGTTTCACCTGTCAGAGATAATAGAGGCACTAATATCTACCCTAAAGTCCAAAATTACCAAAAAAAACACCTTTCCTGGTGCATTTAGCCTCAGCCAAACATCAGCCAAGCGCAAGTCTATCTATTATAAAAAAATAAGCCAATAAAAGTCAAATTTTTAGAACGAGTCTCAATGATGGTGTCTAAGGGACAAACAAAGGTACGGTTTTGTAATGTACATTTTCCTATTTTCCATAGGTTCCTACCAACCAGAGCTAGGTCCTTAAATGCGAAAGAAAGACGATGTAGAATTAAAACACATTCCAGTGAGCGTAAGGAGGCATACGTGCAGAGAGAGAGAGTGAAGGGACAGAAAAGAAAGTGTAAAATACGTACTTATGTGCGTTGAGGTCTGGTGGATGGGTGCGCATGTGTGCAATGTCGTAGAAGATGGCCGTGTTGACGACGTATTCCATGGGCGCTATGACCCCGTAGGACTCCGGCCCGTGCTCCATCACCAGCGTGTCTGACACGTTCGGGTCGAACATCACTGCGTTGGGAGTTACCAGCAACACACCAGATACCACACCCTGGAATATTGTACACAGAGAATGAGAATTTGTCCTTTCTGTGAGGAATGCAAGGCGTCAATAACAACTTCGTTTTTGAGGTTGACTAATAATTACGTGGTTTAATTCGACCTACGGGTTATTTTTGAACATAAAAACTTTAGGTAGGTGATAATTATTAACTTTTATACACGATAAGTCCCTTAGATTTTATAAAACCACGTAATTCAAATCATTGTCTAATTGCGGGGCTTGACGTGTCCAGGACCACGAATTGCGCTTAACACCCGGCTTAAAGTAAAACATTGAAATCCCAGCCATATATCATGTACTGTGCAATACAAAATCTAGTAACGAACAACACGTTTTCATAAATTATTTGATGACCTTTGTAACTTTTGTCAATGCCCCATGTTAAATCCGATTGCGCCAATAAAACTCTAGCTAAAGCTAGGACGGCAATTTTTCATCAATTGTTTTACCATCTTTCCCGGATAATAGTTTAAAAGATTGCCAATATTTGAGCTAGCAGTTTAAAAGAGTTTTCTGTACCTGTCCATCCGTAATGTGCCGCACGTTGATTTTCAGGAACCGCTGAGGACCGGTGGCGCTGTTGGTGGGCGCTTCAGGTGACACCGGTCGGAGGCTGTCCAGGATCTCTGGAATACCAACAACAAGGAGTTAGATTACTTGCTCTGTAGACTGATTGGCTAGCCTTGATGACAGAATTTTAATCACTACTAGCTACCCATGGCAGTTCAGGGATTAATGCCATATATTCACAACAATGAACTATACTGTTTTAAACTATCATGGTTGTTTACTACATTTATAAGATTATTAACGGGATATTTAGCGGGTTTTTTTGTCTTCATGTGAACATGGTGCATGTAGATTGTATAATTGGGAAAAGTATAAAGTATCTCGAATAACAAGAATGATGCATGTAACTGCGCCGAAATATCGGGAGCTCCATCCACAACCTAAACACGGTAAATATCCCATTAACCATTAATAATCATATAACTGTGATGAACTGATTAATTTGAGCAGACCTTCAGTTGATTATCAGGTTCTGCAGACACAGGTGTGGTTCTGCTTTCCAAATCGTGCTAAAGTCCTATTATTTCGTATACCATGCAATCGAGGGTCGAGAAATCTAATCCCACTTAGGAATTCGATTCTATGTAAACAACATATTTTTTTATTTATAGACCTAGTAACCAAAAGGCTAAATGGCAATTTTTACGATCAGCAACAACTTACATAATTTGAAAAACTACCGCTGCACGCTAAACCGCAGTTAAATCAGTCTGCATACTAGACGACCTGAATAGAGCAACTGAGAGTGCCATTGGGGTGGCAAATTTTGGTAAAAAAATTAATTTGAAGACAAAATAATAATTAAAAAACATTGACTCGAAAGAAGAAGAATCAGTCTTGTGCCACAATTACATACTACAATTAATGGCATATCATACCAGCTGTACCTATGCCAACACGACAAAGAACATCAACGCTGCTTCACAAGTATTATTAAAAACATATAAATTACTACTATACGTTTATCTTTTACTTGACCTTCAATAAATTATGCGGTAATTATGTAGGTATTTTACCAGCCAGTAAATTAACATTATGTTGGAAATTAAAAAGTCTGAAGTCGAATTTGCCAGCTGTGGAAAACAAAAAACATTTTTAGCCGTGTAATTTATTAAATCATCAACAAAAACACAGCAGTTTATAAGTAACGATATAATTATTTTTGAAACGACATAATAATTATTTTTTCAGAATATTTTATATTCACAATTCACTGCATAGCAAGTAATGGATAATTTTTCATAAAATGTAATTCAAATGAAACATTGCAAATAGAGACATTATACAAATGATCCTGTCAGTAGCGTCCTATTATAGTACACATTGAACGTACTGCGATCCCCAAGCCGCCAACCAAGCGTGGGGATTATGGCAACGTCCCTCTCTCAGAGGGAGGCATTTGTTCAGCAGTGGACGTTTACAGGCTGATGATATGGTGATGATGTGAACTTTATATTCGTCCCAGATCCAGGTATAAAATTATACATTATACTTACTAAACAATTAATAAATACATTTACCCGTTACAAATAACTTGAGTTATATTTATTTTCTACGTCACGATTGCGCAATAGTAAATATTAGCTACGGTACAATACTGTAATAAAACTCAGCTGGCGTGGTCATTGTACGGATTATTATCTTTTTTCGAGGCTTGAGCCGCAACCATAGCTTTACAAGCACATAGATGTTGGGTTTGTACAAAATTCACGAAAAAAATGTTTTGGATGAGTTTTTTTTACCTTTATAAATTCAGATACACTTCATCAAAAGTCGCGTGAGGATCAAATCATACATAGTGAGTGCAAACCGGTGTTATTATAATAATTTAGATACATTTTAGAAATACCACGGCCCGGAATTTGAATCCTGTCATAACAATGGCGTCGATTATTGTAGCACTCTCTAAACTAAACGAATCTAGCAGAACTAAAAATTATCTGCGTCTCTTTTCATTTTATTAAGTTAGAAAAAGATGGCAACAATTTTGTAGTTGTCAAAGTTTAGAAAAAGGCTTAACATGCATCTCATCAGCGCTCCATCGCAGACCGCATTATCGCTTAACATCAGGCGAGTAGGCGGCCAAACGCAAGCCTATTATTAAGTTATAAAAAAATAAAAAAACAACGCCAGTGTTTCTTTAGCTTGCAGAAAATGATTGTGTTCTAAATGCACATATTATTTATCAAGTTACCACGGTTTTAATCCACGTTTGGTCTGGGTAATTTTGAGCGCTGGCCTGACATCTAGATTTAAACATCTTTGGCCGCACCGCAACGTGAATTATTAACTACGTTTCCACGGCTTTCCTTCACACGCTATGCCTTTTTTGGACACTAAAGTTACCTCTAGCAAAACTTCTGAAAACCAATAAATTTGCAAACAGTTTGCAGCTTTTTACAGAACTCATAGAATTACAAAACAATAACATACGAATACGTATAGAAAGGTGTGCAGGATAGCACGCGATGTGCGCTTATGGAGATGTTCGACGGAAACACTGCTTTTTATTAAATAACTAAAATAAACACGCTCGTTATTGGCGAAATTAATAATGCTAAGAGTGATTGCTGGTGAATGCACCGTGGTCGCTGGTGGACATCCTGTCTCAGCAGGTCTCCGATTGTATCAAACAAAAGGATTATATATACCCAATATACAATGAAAAAAGTATTTAATTTTAAACTCATTATCAAGCTGTAACTATTGTAGCGCTCTGTCGATACTTATCTAGCTAGAAATTATGGCTACATGCCGTCAACGTAACCATGCAGATTAGACATAACATACAGTAGTCAGAGTTCGATAACGAGTGCCATTTGATAAAAGTAACACACTGGAAATGATCATTTTAACTTCATGAAATTTTCTATTTGTATTTTCCCTTTTCGTAGCACCGATTTTAGAACATTTTCTATTTGTGTGCGGATCAATATTATGTAAGTGTGCTTACAATTGCATGCATTCTGAGCATGATTGTAGCGACGATGTGGGAGAAAAGATTTGCATGATATAACAATAACAAGCTGCTGAAGAAGTTCTGATCGAAGTAAAAGAAAAGCGGAGTATACTGGCGACAATATAGGTAGAAAACAGAAGGAAAATACTTAGCCATCCTGTACGGCACGAAAGTTTTATAAAACCATCTTGGAAAAACCAAGTAGAGCATTTACAGACCGAATAAAGAAAAAAGTGGACGTCATTTCGTGCAAGAAAGTCAAATTGCTGGCCGAAGACCGGGAAGCCTGGAGATTGCTCCGCCGAGCAGAGCATGGTTCTTAAACATGAATAGTGTTTGTGACGTGTATGTGCTACAGTGTACAAATTCATCTTATATTAGAGTAGAGTATATTAGTACCTTTTTCTTGTGCTGGCTCGCTGTTGGCCTGCGTGGACTCCGAAGTATTGTCCCCGCTCTCCGATGGGCCGTCAGAGTCCTTATCGCCATCTGCAAACGACACAAACCCACGTATTACACCACCTGCCATTGTTTACTTAAGGACACGTCAACTCTCACTATTGTTAGCGCGCAACTATCCAAACTGCAATAGCATGCACAGAACGACCGCGGAAAATAACGCACCGTGATACCACTTCTTCAGGAATTCAAAACTAAACATTGTTGCGCTGAAACTGCGCTAGGTTCATTATATCGGCAGTTTTATCGGTAGTGATAAAGCGAATCCATATCGTCGTACGAAGCCGGCGGCCGGCGTCTGGAAACCTCGTTCGACGCGTCAAATTAGATTTCGATGCAGCGCACTCACAAATGTAGGGCGGAGTGTAATTGAGTGGGAAAATTAAAATAGAAACAGTGAGCGCGTCGTTCGCTTGCCGTCGCGGCCGCGTCTGTGCTCGCTCGCCGGCGATCAACGCTGTAACTTTTGTTTGCCGTGCAAATAGGAGAAAAATTTGTTCCATGCCTACGTCACGCCTGAATGAATAACATCAAGGCTGTGTGTTATTGTTTTGCTTTATGCACGGACAATACCGAGTGATTACAGCGTGTTTGCGGCCACCGCCAACGCCGTGCTATTCATACACATTTTTCACTATTGATTTACATAAGCATGGATTAGTGTTTTATGAAACATTATTTATTTACATGATGGAACAATAACCAAGAATTTAGAGATTTTTAATTTCGTTTTTTTTTGTTCCCAAACATCAACCTATCCTTATTATTTTAATTTTACATTATCCCGATCTACTTAATAAACATCTTAAAGTCGTTCAATAATAATCCTACGCTTCTAGAAGCGTGTTACATAACGAAAGTGAGCACTAAGGAAAATTCATCCTTTAGATTTAGATCCTATACACATATCCTCTGAAGTTTAGAGGCTTTGAGAATGGCATTGAGTTCTGAATTCTCAAAGTTTATAGGGGTCATATTGGGCATGAAAGTATGCATGGCAGTTTGGCTTTTACGCATCTGTTTAGAAAATTGTTGAATCATCTTTCTTGGAATATTATTCCCTAAGGGTTAAATATGTGATGAAAGTCTATGTATGAACAATTGACAGATTTTGTGTAAGGGCCGACATAACGGAGGCCAAAGGAATATGAAAAATTAAAAAAAAAACTACGTGTACGAAATTGCGAGCAACAGGTAGGCCTTCAATAAATCCACGATTTGTTGTATTTTCACCTAGTTAATGAAGTTGGCAACTGTCAAAGTGGCGCTAGCATAGCTGGTACTTTTATTACGGGAACTTTGTCAACAATATAACATTTTCTAATCTATACTAATATTATAAAGAGGAAAGTTTTGATTGTTTGTTTGTTTGCATTGAATAGGCTCCGAAAGTACTGAACCGATTTGAAAAATTCTTTCACTGTTGGGAACCTACACTATCCCCGGGTAAAAAAGGCTATATTATATATTTTTTTAAACTGGGATCCTTACTAAAACTCCAATAATGTAACCCAAGGTGTAAAAAAATAAGATTTACAATTTTAACTTTGCGTGTTTGACAGTTCTAAGACAGGACAACGTCTGTCAGGTCAGCTAGTACTAGACATGCCCCATCGAAGAAGTTTCCACGGGCCAACTCCACTGCACCAAGGATCCATAACACAAGAGATATTGCACTTAACGCCAATGCAAAATAGGAATGTCCCGAATTTAACGCATATTTTAGCATAGTTTAATTGTACTTGAATTTCAATGGCATTTTATGTTTAATTATCTCCAACAAACACAGTTTTGCCTACTTACTCTAGCTCTCCAAGTTGCCCAAGAGTCCCAAGACTGAAGGCCAAGTTACAAAATATATTTTCTCATCGAATCATTGAAGCGATATGCAGCATTTACACGCTAGAATTTACGAAATAATTCAAGTTTAGACGTTTCAAGCTTGTTTTTAGCTTTTGTTCAAATTATCTTGTCCTAAAGAAGCACCACTGCAATCGAATATCACGTACGAGTATTATACACTTGAAGACCAATACATATAAGGAAAGTTTATTATTTCCTAGCAACACCGCGAGTCTAGATAAATTGATCAAACTCTAATTTAGTGGATGTTTTTCTATCACCATTCAACAGTAAGTTCATCTCTTTCATACGAAAGACATATACCATATAAGACCAATTTTTTTCTATTTATAACTACGCTTTTCTTTCTATACCTACTTATAATATTATAAAGAGGTAACGTTTGTATGTATGTTAGAGGTAATCTAAGAAAACTCTAATCCGATTTTTTTTATTTATCTAATAGAAAGCTACACTATCCCTGAGTGACATAGGCTATGTTTTGTTCGCGGGCAAAAGCTTAACTATATTCCTTGATCGATCGAACCGCTTGACTTGCCTTGACTTAACAAGGTGTATGTGAGTTATAAATATTATTATTATAATAAAGCAATTTTTTTTTAATAAATTTAATGGACAATGACTGGCGCTGACACTTCCTCAGATTGGTACAGAAATGGATAGAGCCATTTATAAATCGACCATGAAAGCTACGGCGTTTACGTCGAGGCTTCTAACCGATAAACATCTCGCGGGAGATTTATTTACACAAACTGAAGCAGTAAACGCGTTTTAATAACATTAGGATATCGTGGCTAAGAGCTCATAAAAATAACACCAAAACTCAAAAAGCTACCAAGCTAAGATGTACTGGCCACTACTTGGCAAGGCATGATTACCGAATGCCAGATGATCTATAGAAAGAAAAAAATATATACTTTTTATAGGACAAAGGTACTAAAGGTAGTCTTTGACTAGATGAAGAAGATGGAATAATGAGTTCAAATCGAAATCATAGGATGTTTTTAGACCACAATAGTTAGGGGAAATATAAAAGACAGGTCTTTGCCCAACAATGTGACAAAATTAACAAACAGATTGCGGGATAGATTGGGACATAGTGCAACAAATTCTGAAAATGTTCAATCCCCTAGACAGGTTTGATCTAATATAGCATATATGGCATAATATAATAACGCATTCTTAATTGGTCCAGCCGTTTTAGAGAAAACATGTATCGGACATACAAACATACACACTTCCTCTTGTAAATAACTAAGCTTTATGTTATACTAGCTGCGCCCAGCGGTTTTAACCGCGTAGTGCTGATAAATGGTGATGATGATGAAGATAATAAAAAGTATCTTATGTCCGTCTCCTGGTTCTAAGATACCTCCCCACTAATTTTCAGCCAAATCGGTTCAGCCGTTTTTAAGTTATAAATAGTGTAACTAACACGACTTTGTTTTATATACATATATAGATTAGCAATAGTTGACAAAAAAATAAGATGGCAAGGGATACAGACACATCCTTTACTAGTAAATACAATATACCAAACTAAATAATTCAAAAATCTATGAATACTATACAAATAACCGTAACACTGATAACAAACCCATGCCATTGTTGGTATTTATATTGCAAAGATAAAATATTTGCCCGATATAAAAAAATGCGTTTCAACAAATCACGGCCCTCGATTGGACTATAAAGATTAGACTTGTTATTTAGTTAAAGTCCATTAAAAGAAATGATAATTAATTTAATCAGGCGTTCGCGGAAGTTCATCTTATTGTACTTAACATGACATTGAAGCGGAAATACACAGAGATTCGTCTAAGTAAAAAAATTTATTTTATTAAAAATGCAAAGATAATTAATCTGGACTGAAGTGAGTGGTTCACATTGAGGTGCCGCCGGATGCAGTGCGCTCGGCATTGCGTTCGGATAAACATTACTCACTGCATCATTTATTCAGAATGTCAAAGCAAATCGGCTGCAAAACGGTAACCTCGAAAAAAAAATACGGCATATTTTAAATGGCTGGCCGCTTACGTTATTTGCAACCACTGCGTTCTATCTTTTTTTATGCCATAGGTGGCAAACAAGCAGACGGGCTGCCTGATGGTAAGCAGTCACCGTCGCCTCTGGATACAAGACACTTAACACTACTAGACTTTAGACACTTTAGACTTGTAACACTAGAGGCATCACAAATACGTTGCCGACCATTTAGGACTCGATTAACTCGCCTTTTGAAGAACCCCATGTTGTAGCTTCTCGGAAACACCGTGGAAGGTAGCACATTCTACATTTTGCAGGTATGAGGCAAGAAGGATCGTGTGAATCTCACAGTGTGCGATTTCCACTGATCCATGATGTGTGGATGAGCCTTCAGGCGGTGGCGGCTAGTGCGATGGTAAAACCGCGACGCCAGCATAAGAGCAAACAGTTCTTCAGAACACTGCCCGTAGTAAATGGGACAAAAGATACAAAGAGACCCAATCTCTGGTTCATTTGGCTGGATTCCTTCCGAGTGTATAGGAATTCCTGATTATGGCGTCGTCCGAGTCGTATCCGATGATGGCGACCGTGGCTATCTCCGCGTGTGCTCGTATGTAGCTGGCAAATCCAAAGTTCGTCTTGAACACCTGGTCACGTGCTGCACGTCACATCTAGCCCGCGCTGTTGTACGTGTAGTTGTAGAGTTTAATCGGTTTTTACGAGTTTACGAGTTTTAGTAGTTTTGTTACGGTTTTCAGCGTTTGAGGTCTAATCAATTGAAAAGTCGAACGTTTTCAAAATCTTTGACGCCTTTTTTGACCTTCGAACGCCATACTGATCTCTAGTGGACAGCCCATTCCCACTTTCCCTTTTTTTTTTCGTTTGTAAGACAGTTTTTCACTCAAAAGCTACTTGACCTATGAAGCCGAGATTCGGTAGGTAGATTTCTTATGGTGTGTAGAGGTGCCCTAAGAAAGGATTTTGCGAAAGGGCCGAATTAAGGGGGAGAAATGGAAGTTTATATGTAAGTCTACGCGTATACGAATTCTAGTTATAGTTGACCCAACGTCCAGGCCTGGATATAATAAAATTTTAGTGGCAAGATAAGCACCTTACAGCATGCAATGTAAATAAAAAGCAACGAGAAAAATATTCAAATAATATACTCAATGCACATGTAATATATGCTTAAAACAGTTATGCTCTGCAGGAAGTAAGAGATTAACATTATTATTACAGCTGTTCTTTTCGGTAAAACTCTATGGATATGGCATCATAAGCCTACTTTTACGGCAATAAGTGAACGTCTATAGTATCCATAACATAAAAAAATATTATTGTACAAAAAAATATATTAAACGACTTCACGGAAAGTGAAATTCAATAAACATGATTCAACCACAAATTTTCACTCTGAGGGGTAGGATGTTTTCTTCAAATTGAAATGGGGACCATCCTCGAAAATCACCATCGGCGAAGATATCACGTAAAGGTGCATATCCACTATATTCACACTCCAGCTGTGCTCTGCGCATCTGCAACTGCTAAAGTAGTGGATACGTTTGCTTTCCTGGGCCCGTATTCACTAACTACAAACACATTCGTAAACCTCTAAAAAGTTGGTCTCTATTTCCTAGGGAAAAAAGCCAAAGTTGTAGGCTGGAACGTGCAACGCCAGTGCAATGTTGCAAGCTCCGCGCGGTGGCGGTTTTTGTGCGAACACAAAGAGAGGCGCCATAACATAACACGTCGCATGTTGCTTGTAGCGATGCGCATAACGTCTCCACTGGCGCAGTTGCAGATGCGCGGAGCACAGCTAGAGTACGAACATAGTGAATACGCATCTCTTTAATACACACACAAAACAAAATACAGTCGAATTGAGAAACTTTTATTGAAGTCTTTATTTTATTCAAAAGAGCGAGAACCTATGAGATCATACTAATATTATAAATGCGAAAAGTTTGTTGGTTTGCTTGTTCCTCTTTCACGCAGCAACAGAGCAACGGATCGACCAGATTTTTTGCATGGGTATAGTGCAATGGCCGGAGAGTGACATAGACTTTTCATCATCATCACCTATTTTCATCACTACGCCGGTGAAACCGCGGGGCGCAGCTAGTATTTTCTATAAAGTTAGAGCACATTGGAATGACATTTACATATACTGGACCGCCCAACAAATTGTATGTTTACGGCTGATGCATTTGAGATTGTTTTGAGATACCACTCACAACGATCGATCAATCTGAATCTTTTAAAATCAACATACCGCTTCTAGCACACAAACTGGCTATTTAATACGCCTACGGGGAGTTTAAATTGAACTCGTATTATAAGTGAATTAACTATACGTAGGTTAAGTAATTGGTTTCCTCAAGAACGCATTACAGGCGGTAGGAACAGACCCGTGTGTTGCGGTTTTCCTAATCATTTATGGACCGCTTAAGTCTAGCGTTATGACCGAGTGTCTGGCTGCTGATAACGAAAGCGGTGGAACGTGCTTAGTTTTACACTTTGACTATGGTATCAAATGGGTAATAGAGTAAGTTCAAGATAAGAAAACCAGTCAAAGCGAGAATCCTTACATGGCATCGTATCACCAGGCTTCAATAGTATCTGACATTTGGATGTGAAGTACAAAGTTACCTTTCGTAGCTCAGAGATCCTGTCAAAACTGGTACTCTCTGTCTTTAACAGCTTCTATTTAAAATAGTACACAAAATTAAAACAAAGTAACCAGCTTTAGCAATTTTTATTTTATCTATATATATAAATTAATCCATATGTAACTTGGTCACGCCATAACTTGAGAACGACTTTACCGATTTCATTCATTTTTTTTTTTCGTTTTTTAGTACTTGGTTTTTTTTAAGGTTCTTATGGAAAGAAAAAAAAATAAGAAAATTGCGCAGAATATTGGAAAATTTCTGAAAACTTAAGGATTTTTTAGTTTTCAGCTCAGCTAGTTTTTTTTTTTAAATAAAATTATCGGTTTCTATTTGTCGAATATGAATAAAATGAACGTGGAAATTTCCAGATGCTAATAGCTGGAATGGAGTAATACCGTACGCACTTAAAACTTTCAGTCAACAAACAAACTTTCCATAACTTTGTACCGAGCGATCACATGTGGTTTTCAACGCCCACATGCGCCTCAAACTATTCTGACAGGAGATTTAGATGGAT
Organism: Agriopis marginaria; assembly: GCA_932305915.1. Taxonomy (NCBI): domain Eukaryota; kingdom Metazoa; phylum Arthropoda; class Insecta; order Lepidoptera; family Geometridae; genus Agriopis; species Agriopis marginaria. The sequence goes on from OW029918.1 coordinate 12,857,642, forward strand.
CTAGAATTCAAATACGATCAAACCCCAGATCAGACAAACAAAGGAGATGTGGTAAGATGGCGTGGCGGATGCGAACGCATCTGGCCTAAAACAGGCTTGATTTCTTTATTCGAACTTGCCCAGCAGGCGACTTTGTTGCCTTTTTATTGCATGTCGCTACTTTTTATAATGTTATTGCAGCTGTCAGAGCAAATAAATGCTCTAAACGGCTGAATATATCTTTACCAAAATTTGCAAAGAAATAAGTGATCTTAAAACAGACACTGGATTTTTGTATAAAATTGCGGTAAGCTGAAAATTCTCGAGTGAAACCGTGGGGCGCAACATTATTTATAAACATAAACTAGCCTTGGCAAGCTGCTCCTCCCATCATTAAAATCGTGATGTTCTAGTTTCATTACAGTGATGATTAAAATATAGTAGTCGTTCCAATGAAAGCACGTTTCGCATTCCCTTGACGGCTTTTGACATGGAAACTTCCCAGGGGAGTAACAGATTGAGGGACATTACTCGTAGTCTTCGTAGACTAATAAAATGGTAACAATATACTTAAGGCGTGTAAGTAACTACAGATATCAGAGTTTTTTTTAAAGATCATAAAAAAGGCAGTTATTTTGACAGAATTTTGTACAAACCCAAAGGAACAGTGACCAAGTAAAAAAAAAAAGACAAATAAATATCTACGACACTGATTATATAAGGGTTACTTTAGAAGAATAAAACGTTTTCGTAATGTAAATGTACGAAACTGATAGCGCAGGTGATAGGTTTCGTAGGCGGCCGAAAGGATTTCACCGAATGCATAAGGCAGTAATTCTCGACGCGGAACGCACTATCCCTCGAAGGGTCCTCAGTCTGCAGCTCTAACCACCGTTGCTTAGGCACATCCCTGGTGCCGGAGACCACGGCGCCCTGAGTTTAAGTTTTATTTTTCTAAGAATAAATACTAATTATAAAATTTATATGAATCGTAAAGTAATCATCATCAGCCAGAAGACGTCCACTGCTGAACATAGGCCTCCCCCTTTAACCTCCACACTGAACGACAGCCTGCCTTTTGCATCCACTGGATGCCCGCGACTCAACGTACAATCGTAAAGTATGTACAACAAAACGTACTGTAGGGATTTTGGCAGCTTCTGAAGAACTGAACTGCTGTACTGAAGTACTGTGTTTAAATGGGACATGAGTCACGGAATAAGTGGAAATAAATCGATTTATCGATTAGGACAGGAAATTTATATTGATTTTTTCGTGGCCCAGTTTGAATTCAGCAATTCGGGTCAATGGCACTTTTTCCGTCGGGAGAATAAACATTTAGATATCTTTCTAATGCACAAAGGAATAGGAAACGCGAAACGAACCTAGAACTGATTAGCACAAGGCTGAGGCTTAATACGATAAAAATTCTAATAGCCAGCTGTGGAATCAATAATATCGTGGAAGATCACGAATGCAAAAGGGAAAAATTATATTTTGTGACATAAATATTGACAAACTATGCTTGGAGTTTTTACTAGCGTCGACCGATGAGAATGGCAAAATCAAATAACGCTGTGCCCAGTGGTAAGTAATGGTGATAGTTACATTTCGGAGAGTGTGCATCGGATCTGCATGATCTAATTCCCTCCTGCCTATTGTTCTATCGGAATGCCAGAGCGGGCACGAAAAGGCGATACCGCTTCATGGTTGATGTTCCGAAAACCCATATAAAGCGTTTTGATTCCACTTTTATTGTGCGACCTGCTAGTCTGTAGAATGCGCTGCCTGATTCAAATTCATTTAATCCTCAAATTGGTACACCACTGTACACTTTTGAACGTCAGAACAACATTAACACATTTTTGGAGACAATTAATATAACATTTGTTGGTTATATATCTACAAATCAACACTGACAATAATATTAGTCATAGGTTCAACTTGGGTTCAACATGAGGTAGGTATAACATTAACATAGTCAATAAGTACAATAGAGCAATGAAAGAATTGTAATATCAAAAATAATGTAAAATGTCAACAATAATAAAATTGAATAAAACAGAATACATTGGTAAAGTATTAATTATTATTAATTATAAATTGGTAAGTTAAAAATACAATATCAATTCTAGTCATTTGTAAAAGTAGAACATATCCCCGGGTGACATCTATAGGCTATAATCTATACCCGTGCGAAGCTGGGGCGGACCGCTAGTAAATTATAAAAAGACTAGCGGTCCGCCCCAGCTTCGCACGAGTATAGATTATAGCCTATGTCACCCGGGGATAGTGTAGCTTCCCGTCAGTGAAAGAATTTTTCAAATCGGTTCAGTAGTTTCGGAGCCTATTCAATGCAAACAAATAAACAAGCAAATCTTTCCTCTTTATAATATTAGTATAGAAAAGTAAAACATTTAGGCGTCATATTCACATTTTTCACGCGGAATACAATGCCACCAGCATCTGCGTGAACGCTCTCACCGCACGACGCCCCGCGTCTTCATAGGAGACCTAAATATATGTATTACTTCATCATTTTCACACCTGAATTAGCTACTAAGCACAGGACTAGTTGATTTTGTTACTCTCATGGGTCCCTTTCCCTACTTGATATATGTTAACTGGAGTACTAAGTGAAATACTTGCGATATTAACCGATTACCACTAGTTCTCACAAACTCATTCATTAGCTGATGAAAGCGCAGGTGCCGAGAGCTGCTAATCACTTAGCTTGAACATAATTGTAGGAAGCTGATAATACATTAGTGCCATGTAGCTTTCATCGTGTGACTTTCATTGAAATAATTGAGACATTACATTAAAATTGTAAGTGATAAACAATTGGTAACTATATGAATGGATTATTCTTGTTGTTTTTTTTTGTGTCGCGAATTTCATATAATATTCAGAACAGCAGCGGAATTAGGCTACTATTATAAAACACTCTTTTATCATCGTTGTTACAAAAAAAAAATATTCAGAACGGTATGAATATTTTTGCAAAAACCTTTTTTGATCGAAACCAAAGTGCTGCCTGAATGGGTGTTCCCCGTTAGTTACAATTTGAATGTCTTCAAATCACGAGTTACTCAATTTGTTCTAGGCAAGCGTGCTCCTTCGTAAACCGCATCATCGCTTAACGTCAGGCGAGTTGGAGGTCAAACGAAAGGCTATTATAAAAAAAAAGTAGGACTGAGAGGGCATAACCTACTGATAACCGTAAATTCCAAGTGAGCACATAAGTAGCGTCACCAATTAAAAAAGTGAGTACCTAAGTAGTATTTTGAAATGGCACAAAAGATGGCGCCACATTATATACGTGAAAAAATGCGCCATCTATCGTAAAAAATAATAATGCGGGATGTAAATCCCCTCACCCAGCGCGTAGTCACGCTATGCTGTGAAGAGTTACCGTAATTGCGTCTTTGTTTTACTGTGATTTTATCGGATTTTCATACGGTTGGATAATTGGATTCAATTCTATTGCTATTATAGAGTGTGAAATCGGCCTTTTTATGAAATAAGTTACCACTTTAGTAGTCGAATTTCGATATATCAGATAAATCATAGATTTTAACAAATATCTGTCTATTTCCAGAAACATAGCCCTCATCCTTCTTATATGTCCTGATGTCTTCTATCCAGTGATCCATCTTAGCCATAAAATCAGGCTAAGACTTACGACACTGTGATGCTTGTTACGATATAGAGAACTGGGTCTAAGAACGTATTATTGTTATTGACTTATTTGGTTCTGAAGTAACTACACTATTATTACTGCAGAACAATACAAATGTCTATAAGTAGCTTACCTTTCCGTTTGTCGGGTACGAGCAGCGTCTGCCCGGGGAAGATGATCTGAGTAGCGAGCCGGTTCAGCTTGGCCAGTTCAGAGGGCATTGTGTCAAACCGAGCTGCTAGTGACGTCAGGGTCTCCCGGTCGCGGACCTGCCAACGAACGCCACAATTACAATCAGTAGTTATGTGCGTAAACTGAACAACAGCAATACAAAAACAGTAAATTTTGTGAAGTAGAGAGTGAAAGACCGAGTTCAATGATTTACGTCTCTTAGGGTATAGGAGAATAGGCATGATGACTAATGTTTCATTTATTACAAATTACCGGCTTAGCGATGAATATAACTAAATACATTACACATACTGAAAAAATAATTTAAATTGGCTGATAAATCTCTGAGATATGAGTGTTTAAAGTTTTAGGTGGGGATAGAGAGGGGATGCTCTATCCCTTACTCGAAAAGCGTGGGTCAGTATAGCATTTGTATGGCGCGCCTGAGGCGTGACGTCACGGCTCAGTATAGTGCGCTCTCTGTCTAGCATGAAATTATAATGCTTATATCTCATTTATTTTTGAACTAATTATTATTTTGTTTGCGTTGATGTGCTATTTAAGATCAGCTTTTTTATGAGTTAATAAATTTTTTTAGTCATCATGCCTATTAGGAAACATCCAGTGGACAACTATTGGCCGAGGATGATGAGTGTGCCATAGTTTTGTACTTAGAACTAAGACATGAAGCTGAACTAAGTGGAAGAACACTATAAACGTTGAACACTGTACAAACTATAATTTAACACCAAAAAAAGGCCCAAACATTAAAGTGTGCAGTCGCCTTTCATCAATGATATTTGGGATTTTCGTTAAAAGTGGCAGTGATAGACAGCATAGCACATTTCTAATTTACTGTCCATCAATTGATTGATCGATCGCTACGGGTCTGAATTAATTTACAGACAAAAAGTGTCTGCAGCATATAACAAATCTTCTATATTATTATGGTCCGTAGATGTTCAGAAAGTTAATCTCAATATTATAAATGAAGCGCTTTTGCCCTTTTGACCTTTAAATGCTACGCCCATTCAAAGCATTGGAAAAACAGTTGGCATAAATATTTTACCGACGTTGAAAAGTATCCACCGAAGGGACCGAGGAAATAATAACCATTTCGAATGATATTGTTGTAGCTCATAAAGATATCGTTTACTCAAATGACCGTATTGACTTTGACATTTAACAACAATATTTCACTTTCAAATCGAGACATTTTGATAGGAAAGTTGACCTCGTTCAGTTTGAATTGTATTGAAGAGAGAAGTATCAATTTTTAAAATAAAACGATGTCAAAATTGCGTTTGCCCTTGTTCGCGTGAATTTTTTGCAGCCCCAGGTGTCTCTTTATTGAGTTCTAGAACTGCTTTTGAAAAATTAAGCCAACTGACATTAAAATTATTTATACTTTTCACATATCAAAAACCGAATGAGGTGACAAGGTGAGATGATATAAACAAAAAAGATTACTCTTTTTGCAGTTGTCGCGATTGGCATTTTATACCTCTGTGATGCTGCAATCGAGTCATATTTGATTGTGCGATTCAAAGAATGTTTCTCGTTCCTTTTTGGTATTGACAATGGCGGTGAGTTTTATATTTGTCAAGTTATAAAAATAGCTCTTACCGTGTAAGTCATTGTTTTGATTGGTGGCGGGGGCGGTAATCTCTTGGCATGCTCGTCCTCATCTGAAACAATACAACGCAAAGCATTATTTTAAAGAAAAATCGACTAAATTGACCACTTTTGGAGTATGAATTACCGTAGGGTTTGATAGCACAGTTTTGAAGGTTTATCTGCACATTGTACAGGAGATGAGTATTTAGTATGTTAACGTAAATAATTGAGGAGTTAGGCGAAAGAGCCGAGACAGGCCAAGGAAACGATGTTGTGTGCGTCGACGCGGCGACGAGGCCTTTCAAGTTGGCTGGTCGATTATGACGGGAAACTGCACAGTTTGGAATGAAGTGAGGAAATCCATAGCCAAACATCGGGATAATTTAGGAACGTATTTTAGTCCAAAAAATATAGATGAAAGTCGAGTAATTTTTTTTTGTGAAGTACCCGTTTAAAACTACCTAAAAGCACTACTGTAGTTTTTTAGTTATTAAAAAATTACGATATTTATGAAAAATTTATGATACGGTTTGCGCGTCCGCAAACCGTATCTGGGCGTGTTAAGGTTAACGTTCGCGTGATTTTACGAATTGCGCAGTTTTAACGTTGGTTTGAGACCGTGTGAGGAGTTGGCCGTAAAGCCCCAGTAGTGCAGAAGGAAAAAAAATCGCTACGGAATTACTAGTAGTGCAGCTTGGTCGTGTCGCGGGGAAAGAGGTGTAACCGATAACTGATGTAAACCGGTAACAAAACAATAAACATTATTTCAGCATAGATTCTAAAATGAAACGCCTAGCAAAATAATCGCGATATACGTTAACAATTCCACAAAAGGCATTGCTATTATCAAATGGGTTGAATGCGACATTTACGTAAGATTGACAATTTAAGTAAAACTTATCGCTTATCATCAATGTTATTGCAGCATCAATAATTTATATTTAATAGCGGTAATGGCTGTTCCGGTTCCAAGTTGACTGACAAATGATCTGATAAACAGCTCAATAATCGAATTTTAATTTACATAATATGCGCCGGTAGATTAAGATAAGACTCGAGGCTAAGTATAGTTCTGACGAATCTTTTGGATGACCGTACTTGAGCATTTCTGTACATAGGCATTATTTATTTCGAGTCCATAGCAGAATTGGTGAGAATTGTTGATTATTGATTGATTAGTTCAGACCAGTCGACTAAAGTAAGCGAGTCCTCTGACGAAAGGAGGTTATAAATTCGACTGTATGTTTGTTACACGATTACTCCGCCAATAAAATTACTAATTGTTTATGATGATTATTTTTTTGTTTGGTAGGTGGTCATACTTCGGTGATCCCATATAAATTTTATCGAAATTGAGTCAGCGTTTTTTGAAGAAATCAACAAAAACCAAAAATATATACACAGATGACGTATTGGTTTGTGGTTCCCTTGAGAAAAAGTTTTAATGAGGACTTTCAATCTCTGTTCTAATAACCTTGCAACGACACTAATGAACTAATAAACAACATCTAAAAAACAGGGCGATAAGGTCGTCTGCGTTTAGTTAAACTCACCCTGAGTTTAACTAAAGATGGCAAGCCTGATTGAGGGCAGATGAGTCTGCATCCGTCACGCCACCTTACCAATCTCCCTTGTCTATACTAATATTATAAAGAGGAAAGATTTGATTGTTTATTTGCATTGAATAGGCTTCGAAACTACTGAACCGATTTGAAAAATTCTTTCACTGTTGGGAAGCTACACTATCCCCAGGTGACATAGGCTATATATCTATACCCGTGCGAAGACGGGGCGGGCCGCTAGTTGTTTGATATGGTATCAACCGTCCACATAATATATATTATATACCATACTATTACCAATAAACCTACCATTTCCTAAATTTACCGCCATCGACGCAACTTTTATCTTTCTTTTGGGTTATGTCTTAATTCTATACATTCTCGTCATTGACTTGAACATGGCGCTAAAACTGTAGATAACTATTGTGGTCTATGGTCATCTGATACGTAATACCTGCTTCTTCTGCGTTATATACGTTCTAAACACTGTTTCTATACAGGCGGTAGATCGCAGCCTCCTACATTTCTACAGGGAATACGTAATTCAACAGCAGCGTTGCGCCCGTCCAACTAACGTTCAGTAAAGTTGAGACCACCCACAGACCTTTATACTAGGATAGACACTGCAAGTAAGTCAAATTGTATGAAAATCAAGCAGGCCACATTTATTGTATCATTTAGTGGTAGTTTAACTACATTCTCATGCCAACTGCTTTCAAAGTTTTTACAGTTTACTATAGCGTATAATAGGCTACCGGACTGATTTTTTGTTTCATTGTCGTATAGTAAAGCTGACCAGAAATACAGCCGATCACCGAAAACAATATTAAAATGTGTTAAAAATAAGGAATACATAATTAAGCATATTTAATGTCTTGCTGGACAAGGAACGGACTATACTCACAAATGAAGTCACTGGTAACGTCATACAAACACGTACCCCATACGAAGTCCATACTGACGCTTAATTTTCAGGAAAGGGACAGAGTATCTCTCCTTAATCCGACCATAAACTTTAAATGCTTTTTCAATAATTTATTTAGTATGACATTGAATATTTTAATTAATTAAATTATATTTTTTAAACATGTTATTTTTAATAGACTTAACAACTGTCTGATAGCCTATTATATTTTTTTATTGACGTCCGAAGACGACGTGGATCGGACTGAATTATGCGTCGTGCTAGTTGGAACATTGATAGGCCACAGGCATGCAAAGTACGTGTACACGCGGTGTCTATACTGACAAAGCTCTGTGAGACCACCCATCAGACACATACATGCCTAGCGATTCGTAATGGCTTCGGTCTTGTCTAGTTGAGACACTTCACACCAGACTAATGGATGTCGGTAGAGAACGTTGCACTAAAAACTATTTTCATACATAAAAAAAGGTTAAGAACCCCATTTACACCCAGATTTGAAAACAGAGCGAAAAATTCCATCGAATCAGCATACAACTTGTTTTCGAATTTCATAAACCGAGGACGATTTACATCTCTAATGTTGAATTAAACCAGTTTAATTTTTATTTATCATTTCTAGGAATACTGATTTTCCGGATGAATTCACCTGAAATTAATGTTTGTTCAGCATCTTCAGCTTGCCAAAAATTTGATTTAATTAAACAAACATGTAGTAAATTACTATTATCATAACTAGTCAGTAAAAGCTTATTCAAATCGCTGATTCAGACTGACAGCGTAAATAAACATGTTGATAATCAGCTTGTTTTCCCGAATAACATTAATACAAATTTTGCTTTCGAGTTTTACCTCTGAATAATAATAAAAATAATTTGTCAACTATACCCATTTTAAGATATTCTAGTTCTTTTTGAATTTTAGGTTGATTTGCTTTCAATTAGCTACATATAAATTGAAACAAAACTCCGATTTAACTCGGTCCTAGCATTTATTTGTTCTTACGATTGCAAATGTTGCTACAGTTGTAAAATGTTCAATAATCACACAATTATTTAATGATTTTTGGGGTTCCGGTCTCAAAGGGTGTCAACAGAACCCTATTACTAAGGCTACGCTGATTCTCGATCCTATATTTTAACGGTTGTACCTACTGTACGTTTTGAACCGTAATATAGCCAGTGTTCATTTTTACAAAGTATGTAATGTTACGGTACATATATATTATGTAAATATGTAATGTTTCTGATTAACTAAGAATTAATAATTAAATGAAAATGATAAAGAGGGTCCTCAATTCCCCAACACAACAAACGTATTGTCTTTTGGCAAAAACAATTTTGGCTCTAGTTTATGAAACGGTAATACGTACAAACTTCAAACTTTGCATGATTATAGTGCACACTCAAGTAAAACGACAAATAATAAACACCACCGGTAAGTGCGAGTCAGGCGCGCGCTACAGGTACCGTATTGAATGAAAGAAACTAAGGAAATAAAACACAATTCATGGGTGCGGAATCCCCGATGGGCGAGTCCGACATACACTTGGCCGGTGTTTATTTGACTAGCACATGAGTAGTTTGAGTTGTGTAATGAAAGAAGCTACATACGTGTTGAACTGTTGACGGAACGCGGATTGGGACAAGGTTTGTTTTTTTTTATATTATTCTTGGGTATTTAGGAGTTGGACAAACTTGACCGGTGGGTTTTTTATTATACATCGTTTTGGTAATTTATTGAAGATCAATCTCTTAAGATTACATTTGGTGAAAAATCTAAAGAGACGCCACTAACTAATGCCACCATCGGCATCGGCAAAACTAACGGCAAATTTACAACATAATGCCTCATTGTGGTAGGTTAAGTATTCATAAACTATACAACTATAACTCATGATAACTTATGCGATGAACGTAAAATGAAAGTGCCAAAAAAGATAATAAAACAGTGGCTTCGATTATTTTTGAACGATGAAATGTTGAAACATGTATCGTGCCCGTGCGTATTCATCCTTGAAAATGAGTCAATGCGCAATTTTGGTAATAAACACTCAAAACAAGACATTTCGATCAAAAATAAACCTGTGTTACAAATTTCAGCGAAATTGCTAATATTTGGGGAAAGGAAAAGTTGAATATACTAGTGAACAAAAACAATAAAGCGCCTGCAAAATGTAACTTATGACATTCAGAACATGAAAACGAAGACAACGAGATTTCAAACAACTTTGCATTTCAAAATCTGTAAAGCCGTTTACGATACAGGAAGCGAAATAGAAACAGGCAAAGATACACGCGAAAACATTCCTTTGCTGCTAGGCAGTCTTATAAAAGTCTACCTAATTTCAGGTTTTAGATTAAAGTTAGAACGATTTATTGACCGAGCGAAGTGCGGTCTAAGAGTCTACTGTGGGACAAATCGCCAAAAATGGGCAAAATAAGCTTTATTAATATAACAATAACTTTTCAAAAACAAGCTTTTTCGTAGCAAACTTTTTCATTTGATACCCATACCATGATGGTAGATAATAACATTTTGTCCGCCATCTTGGGGCGTCCGCCATATTGAATGTATCACCTAGAACCAAAGTGCTTGGGAAGACAAATCCAACGAACCCAAACTCGACGGGGTTACGTCGATTAGTTTTTGGAGTTCCTTTGGCCAACATCTGTCTCCATCATCAGACCAGCTCGATGGTAACATAACATTGTTTTATATTGTATATTGTATTGTATTGTGACCAAACTTACATAAGTATACCCAATTTCAGCTCGATCGGTTGAAGATAACTGCTTCAAAATTGAGTTGCAAGATTCCACCCGAACAAACATACATACATTGAAAGTTAAATAAAAGCTTGTATATACCGTTGGTTAGAAGGAAGGAGTTTCTAATGAATCCGAAATGAACTTATTTTGAACAAATAATGTCAATATGAGATCATGGTAGGTATGAAAACTATGGAGCGGGTGTACCTTAGTGTGGGTGAAGTAAAAGTAAGAATGGGATATCGCGAGGTCTCAGTTCGGGACGAACTACTAATTCAGTATTTTATCAGCCAGTTGCATAAATAACGTATAAATAGATATTCATAAAAATAATGTATACCAACCTCTGTGAACGGCATCGAATCGGCCCTCCACCTTGGAGCGGAGAGCTTCGAGATCAAAGGGGGCCGAGAATCCATGGTCTACTGACCGACTCTTAGACCTGTAACACATAACAATTCAAATAAACACATCTATTGACATAATCCTGCCAAAGAACATAATACTATAAGAAGAAAGGGAAATAAAACACCTGAACAATAGAACGGAAAGGGCCACGTTCCCGACTTGAAAGGTAAGACAGATTTCAAAGAACACTTATATCACCAAAAATGAAATAAGCAGGCGCTTTCGCCAACCTTCCCGATAAGTGCCTCATAAATCCTCGCCCGAGTAAATAGATTTTACGTGAGCATTCGTATCATCTCAGCAACGAATTTATTTTGCGACCCAAAGGTTAAAGGTAGAGGGTACCGAGCCCAAGATAAAGGTATAGGTTTATCTGAGAATGTCAATATCAGAGCACATATTCAGGTGTCGTCTCGTAATGATGTAAACATTCCGGGTCAACGTGCGTCTAATTGTCGGCTCCAAAAAGCTAACGTCCTAAATAACTGTAGTACGACGTAGGACCGATACAAATAGAAGCGAGAATGAACGAATCTTTATTCTCACATTCTACATTCATTCCGACGCTGGGAACTAATAGATTTATAGAGTTATTTAAGTTAAAGGGCACCGGAATGAAAATTTACACGGCATTGTTTACGTTAACAGGGATTAAAGTGACTAGAGCTAACTTTGCGTAAAATTACTGTTACGCGAGGGCAGTGGGAATTTCCTAATTGGGGCCACTATTTGGGAGTAAATAAAACTATTTTGAACTGGTCCATTAAAAGGATAACGACTTTATAGCTTAAGTCACATGATGTGACATGACATAATAAATACTTATTACATTTGTGCTTTCCGCATATCCTAAACCAGATAAATACGAAGGCCAATCACATACCAATTTAAGGTCAGGACTACGAGTAAAAAGAACGAGCAACATGAGTTTGATAGAACATGAAATAATTGTGTATTGTTTTGTTGAACTTCTACGGGATTATGTAGGATTACAAAATTGGGTCAATGCTTATCTACCTAGTTGTATCTAGTTACGTAACATAGTTGAGGTTCATGAGATAATAAATAATAGAATTCTGGTAATTGGTATACACGTTGATAATTTTGTTTACTTCTAGTCATGCACGGGTCATAGTTTTTAATTCAAGATTTGGCTTAATCATGTTGTTTTTATTCATGGCTTGAGTTTGATCATAACTTTAACAAATTGTTTTTAGCACCGATATCTTGATATTTAATGTTACTAACAAACCTGCGGTTTAGGCGCTATCTTACTATCCGTATACCGAGATAAAAAGTATGTGTTAATCCAGAAAAACCAAATTTCATCCAAATGATCCAAATCCATTCTGTTACGAAGATGAGTTGTGGGAACAAACATAACAAATATATATGCTCTGCCTGAATGTGTGTTCCCCGATAGTTACAATCTAGTCGCTAGTGAATCGGTTTCATCAATCGGCAAGCATGCTCCATCATAGACTGCATCATCGTTTAACATCAAGCGAGTTGACAGTTAAGCGTAAAAGCCAATTTTTATTTAAAAAAAAACGCAATGATTAGTGTGACTAGAGATTTGACATTTGAAACTACTAATACACCTGAGACAACATAGTTGGCGTAAAAGTGGCATTGCGGTCGATATAACATTAACATTGTTCCAGTCACCTAACGGCCTTCTGGCCTTCGGACTATCGACTAACAACAATTTATGGGAAGCTCTAAATGCAAACTGCATTCTTCAATGGGTGTGACAGCCACTCGCTTATTGTGACTAAAGTGGGCTTTGAAGTAAGCTATTTGATACGTAAACAAATTACCATAATGATATGCATCAGAGGCTATTATGACTGCACTCGGTATAACTGCGACCCTGGATCATATGAGTTATTATTCCTACATACAGACAATTTTGTTGTAAAAAGTACTGCGTATAAGACAAGCTAGTATACAAAATAACTACACTCCAGGGCATCTAGAAACATTTAGCATAGACACTCAAAGATTTCAGATAAGAGAAAGATAGATTGAAAGGGAAAGTGTTACCTTTTGTAGGTTTGGTCGATGCTCTCGGCGCTCCGGGACAGCTGCTGCGAGGCGCGCCTAGACCTGCATGCAAAGACCTTGGCTACACACAGGCAAACGCATGCAATCTACGCACGGTGTTCAGACAAATCAGATGTACCATACTACTGCTTAATATGGAGCTAGAAATTAACGTGTTATAGGAAAATCAGTACCAATTTCCATATTCAATACTGCTCTGTTGTCGTAATTATTCGGTTAAAATGTTATACACGTAGTTCAGGAAAGATATTAAATAGTAGTAAAAGTAATCAAGAATTGTCCGAAATAAATATGAAATTCCACACTTCAAAAGCTATAACATAAATTGAAGAAGGAACTAAATACATACGAGTACTTTGATGACCCAAAACTTGACGCACTACATACATGTGTGGAATTTCATAGCAATGGTGCGTTTGCAAAATATATAAACAACAGAAATAATAGTCTTACGAAGCATATAAAGAAATGTGTATCACTCAGATACATGCAAACATGTTCTAAATAAGTACCTAAAATCATGCTGTGTTGTTTACGATTGTGACCATCCAATAACATTAAATGTCCTGAGTTCTATATCATACAAGCGTTGATAAAGAATGCTTTAATAATGGCAATTAACTTGACCTCTCTGATATTAGTAATTATCTGTTTGTATTGTACAGACAGAATAAATTAATCGTGTGTGACTGATTACTTGATTAGTTACGTAGGTACCAAAAATAATGATACACGTAATTATTGTCTATAATTTTAGAGACATACAGAATCAATATTTATGATTTTGTAATCAATTACTCACTGGTCAGTACAAGAGCGAGAATGTTTAATATGCATGTCTCGTTAAGGTTGAATAGCAGTGTGAGGCGTTTTATTTCTCTGTCTGTTCATTGTTCTGTTTGAATAGAAGAAATTTATATTTATGTATAGGCAATTACTGGCAGTATCTGCCGGCGAAGAGCAAAGAGTTACGTCGGCGGCGTCGTGCTCATTGTTTACTCCGCGGTAGAAATAAACGTCAGCCGTGAGTGCAAACAGTATGATTGATGTTCAGAAATTCTCCGTTTATAGCAGGAAATATATCAAGAACACAATAAAAATATATTTTTGTCATATTTTCGACTCCATCCGGTGATCTTATTCGCCGTTACGACTTTGTTTACTTCGTTAACGGTGTTAAGAGTTTTAGGCGTCGAAGAAAGTCGTGTTTCTCAATTAAAGGGATTAGAACTGATCCTCGACCTCGAGGAGAACCTTAATTACTTAAAATATTAGCATCATTCTAAGGAAGCCGTTCAAGTTCGGACGTTTCACGTTACACAAATGCTGTGCGAGCAAAACCTCACCCGGAAAAGCGGAGGGTTGGAGAAGCCAGTTTACAAAGAACCGTGACGTTCCGGATTTTGCAACTTTTTTACGCGGATGTCGGCGTATTCAGTGTTCTAGTTATGGTGGAACAAAGAAACGTGGTCGGGAGAGTGCCGCCCTTGACACTGGGGGCGCCGAGGCACTCGCATATTTACGAGAAACTAACACGACTGAGTTTATTAGTCATCCTAATGCGGAGGGCAAACTGGTTCCCGTTAGTATGGACTCGCATACATTGTAGCATGTTATACAACAAGCTTAGAATAAAGCTAGACTTTACGATCAGTAAGACGGTAATAAATAATGTGAAAGTTTTACTGCTGTTTCAATCATTGTTTGCGGGAAACACCAACTATTCATAAATTATAGTGTTTAACTAAAAATATCTCTACTTCAACCTTCTAACAAAATAAATAATTGACTACGGATTTAAGACTATTTGGTCCTAACATAAATGACTGAATAATTTACCTCAAAATACATTTACAAGAGACAACAGAAATAAGAAATTATTTCTTGTTATGAATGACAACATAATAATAGAATCTTGACTATTAATATGTTTCATTGCATATTCATAAACGTGGGATCGTGAGTAAGAAGATACAATAAGCGTTTATAATACAGCCTTTTGTATCGGACATTATAAAGCAAGCTAAAACGAGATACCGTGACAGATTTTGCGCTACCAGCAGGAACAAAAAGAGAATACTTTCAGTGTTTTTTTTTTGTAAAAACTTCTGGGTAACTGAACTGCGCAATGGTTGGTGTACGCCAATCGCGAGAGGAATAACTTTTTTCGTTGAAACCGTCTGAAATGACATTCATTATGCTCATGATGGGATCGATTCTTATAAAATTACATATAACGTTGATTTTGATTCGATTTCATGTGTCATGTTTAATACAATTTCCTTTTTATTTCCACCGTTATTAGTCTTGCATTCTTTCTATGTATCAAGTAACATGATTGACTTATGCATTCACATAACCTTTAACTTCCGTATTTTGTAACGTACAACATGCGGAACAAAAACAAATACCACAAAGGTTTGGCGGAAACAATTTCATAATACGTATCTACCTTAATTACACGACACGGATAGAGTAATATTTGCAAATTATCAAATTAAAAAGCCTTCAAGCGATACGTTGTTCTTAATTAATAATTTGCTAACCTAATGATTGCGTGCGATAATAGCAGTAGCTGCAGTGTCTTAACTACGCTTGGCTCATGCTTTATTTACATTGCAATGCCATTAGAACACAACCATTGACTAATCTGCAGGAATGTATGAGTTGGTGGTGCCAAGAAAACGGAAGTCGCATTGACCTAATTACACGGTGAATATCAAATTACTGTCTGAATACCAACAGCAAATCAGTTCTACAGTAGCACACCATTTATCTCTGCCGATAAAACAATAGAAGTGCGGAAGTACTTCCCACCGGCCCATGGCCGACAGCCGGCAGGTCATTGTCCCTCGTGCAGTGATTTTGAAACAATATATTTATGATCACAGATTGGACAGCAGTCGCTAAAACCATCTAAAACTAATGTGTATGCTGTATGCGCACGCGCCAATAAGCACGTAGGACGGGCTTAGGTGTGCGTATCTTCATTTCACTATTACGACACAATCATATTGAATTTCAAGTTAAAATCAGCTAATTTATATCTAGATTTATCGAAGATAACGTGAACCATATCGGACACTCAAGGATTGCTAATAGTATTGTGATCAATATAATAATCAACATTCAAAATTAGGTACCCACTGAAATGTAATGCAGCATGCGTTGATTTTCTTTAGTAGGTGTCTTGTCATCTCTTACCAATTTATGTTTTTGGTTTATTTGCTAAGCAAAATAAAACTTTTTCCTTATCAAGTACAAGATGTTTAGCATTTGGTAGCAACAGTCCCAAATTAAGAAATGCGACACGAGGAAAATTTAAGTTAATTCAATGTCCTCAATCTAAGCATCCCTATGATTTCATCAAGAAATGCAAGAAATAAGTTAAATAACACAGTACCTATTGCAAAAGAGCTTTTTCAGACGAAGCAATCAGATAATTTGAGTAAAGCCTCGTTATTGTAACATGACATGGCTCAAATCACAGAGATGACCTTGATGACCCTTCCACTTAAAAAGGTCGAAGACCACAAAACGTAAGTGTTTAATAAAAATCTAACATCTTAAGTCTTAACACGTGGCAACCGGTACTAAAAAGCAGACGAAGCATAAAAGCATTTGAGACACGCAGGCGTCAGGTAAGTCAGCCGTGAATGGTGGGCGTGTCACTGCGCACGAGTTGCACAATCGCGAAAACACGCTTGCCTACTTCTTTTGGTTAAGTTATTTGAATCGAGAACAAGTTTTTTGGGTTGATTCACATGTTAAAACATTTGTCTGTTTGCTGTAATCGTCTATGCTCAGACTAAACAAGATATGATTAAACAAAAAATATATATTCTAGTATGGATAGATAACAATATTTAATGAAACAGTTGCCAAGCTGTGACAGTTTTTAAACACATTATATGATAAAACTTGCTGACTTGGCAAATGAACATTAAAAGTCAGTAGCAAATCCAATGTCAAGATAACAAAATGTATTTCTCAGCAGAGTGATCTTCATAAGGGAGTAGTAGGAAGGTACGGTGACGCTGCATTTATCGCCGGTTGACCCTAATGACTCTATTGACCTTCTATACCTATGCGTCTACTCTTACAATGTATTGCATACCTTAATCTTGTAATTTATTTTCCAATTTGTAACGTTAGTTTAAACGAGAAACTTAAGAGGGTCTAACAGTTCAAGTATCTCGGGCATTTAGTAACTTCTGATCTGAAGGACGATGTAGACGTGGAGAGGGAGCGAAGGACGTTGTCTTGTAGGGACGTCAAAGTTACTATTTTCAGAGCATTTTGTACGTTTTCTACGCAAGCAGTCTGTGGGTAGTGTGGGTGTCATATACGCAGAAACAGTACAATGCCCTTCGTGTGCAGTACAATAATGCGTTAAGGTGGTGGACTGGTGGTGCGGCTGCCTCGTGCTTGCAGCGCGTCGAGAATGTTCGCCGAGTCACGTCACGTGCCGATTGTTTCTACACGACCATGCGAAAACGGTGCACATCCCTGGCGCGCAGGGTCCGGGCCAGCCCCAACACCATCCTATTAGTATTTGCGAATAGCTTTGACTGTCAGTTCATGAACCATGGGACATATACTGACTAACAAGCAAATGGTGAAAGGTGTATGTTAGCTATTAGTATTAATTATTATTTATACCTATGTAATTTTAAACGCCTAATTTTATTACAGTCGGCTAAATAACTAATTTGATGTTTTTTTATGATATCGACCGATGGGGTCGATAAATGAATTTAAATTGAATTGTCTGAAATAAATTATTATTATTATTGGAACAAAAGGTTTTTACTAAAACATTGTTACAATTTGGGACAGAGGTTGAAGTATACATATATGATACTACAGAAGCAACTTGGTGGAATTGATTTTGAAAGTACAAAAAATAGCAGTATGTCCAGAATGTTAGTTAACAATAGGTTAGAATTTGGGAAATACTAAGCCAAAGAAGACAACTACAAGTGTAGGTAAAAGAAATAGAATCCAATTGACGGTGGGTCAAACCCAGAATAAGGAAATCCCGTTTACCGATCTTAATCACGATCAGGTTGAATCATAGAATGTACCACAACAGTCATACGAATCAACAGAGATAGATAATCGGCATTAACTTCCTCAAAAGGTTAAAGGTCAAATAATTTTTATTACCGTATCAATCCCCGTCCCGCAAGCACGTAATTTTAGGCCATTTAGACCGTTATTATTATCATTCTAGTGCATCATGTCATCTGTTCCTATTGTTTCAATATATATTGTCCCATCCGAACATGGACTGATGGACGGTAACTGTCAGTCAGGACTAATCAGTTTGGGATGGCATGTCGCCGTCTAGCGTCAACGTCATGCATTTCAAGTCATGTGCTGCGCTTTGGTTGTTTGGGTGAACGACTAACAACGGTCTAATAGCGCAATTAGGTAGCATTTGCTTTTTGAACTCACGTGTTTATTTTCTACTTTTCCTGTGTTTGCTGGTTGTTGTGAGCTAAGAAAACGATGAACCATTCTTATTTAAAGTGTCGATTATTAATTTCCGTTGGCCAACCATATATTATCATCGAGAAATGACATATGGAAAATCTCAATATATACATTCTTATAGTCAAGAGTTGATGCGGGCGTAGGCAGTCTTTAATGATGTACATGTGGACGAGTGTCGCGAGGTGCGCACTCTTCCATCAGGCTCGCTAATTGCGGAGCTCACAATTAGTCGAGTGCCGGCCGCAAACGAGCGCAATTGGCGCAATAGAGAGGAAATGGACATACGTCCTCGGGCACCTACCTATACATAAGTACAGGATACCTAGCTGACGCAGGCCCATTTGTGTATCGACGGAAAGCATTGAGACTGAAAAATATTGTATTACAATTTGAGCAACAATAACCTAAAATAAATAACGTGATGGTGTAATGTAATGGTATAAATATCGTTAACATGTTGATAATGAAAGCCATGTTTAATAGCCAAACGGTCTCGCATGGCAGAGAATCGATTCAAAGAATGTTATCGAACCATGCCTATTTCAAACAGAATCTATAACTATTCCACTACCATCTAAGATTAGAATCAGATTAAAAATCGCAGGGTAGATGGTCGTAAATAGAAGCATGATTCACTATGGACTTGCTGTGTTGCATCACACACAACATCTCTTAAAAAGGTAAGGTCGCTAAGTGGCTAGATATGTAGTTCATGAACTAAACGCAATGTTATGTATGCCGCGATGCGACCATCGCATGGTTGCGCATGCGATGGTCGCATCGCGGCGGTACATTTTTGTTTCTGCATCGTTGTTGGTAATATATTTGGTATTTATTTTTAAACACGATCGTACGGCGCACATACATCTCGGCGGGCGACGACGCATGAATGCAGCCGTCCTTGTGCAAGACTACGTTACCAGGCCGCACTGCGTCTACACATCTGGGTCGACGCTCGGTCTCTTTCCGCACACCTTTCGGAAGTGAGTTATACCGTAGAAAATCGATAACATTGAAAATGACATGCCCCCGATCGTATCTAATCTAATCTATCAACCGGATAATGAGGTAAACGTGCGATGTCAATTAGCAGATAAAGGACATCATATGGATATGTGCAACGGATAAACAAACCAGATGCAAAGAGAATCACTGCGAGTAATACCTTAAGCATACAATATCTCAGCCTTGTGTGGACCTATCTTATTTCCGCAGCTGGAGCACGGAATAAGCGTATGAACAAATAAGCTCAGATTGCTTCTAGGCGCTTTAAAAACGGATTTATAAAATAAGCTTAAGCTCGTACATTTTACAGAATTTTAACGTGTCTTGTCTACGTAAACATTTTTAACCGAACCATTTTGTCTGGTGTCCCTGATATACAAAGACCAGAAATAGGCTGGGCTCAAAGTATGGAGCTACCCATCATTGGGGACAAAGGGGCAATCGACGTGAATAGCACTTTAGCAAATTTATAATCGCGTTCAGGGTCCTCTGATGTTTTTTTTTAGAATAATACGTAAATATATTTCAGACACGACGTTTTGATAATATTTTGCATACCCGGCATCAAAGTATCCCATTTTGTCTATCGATAAATTTGACTTTTTAAGAATTGATAATAGTATTTTTGTCGATAAAATCACAGAGTCGATTGATTAAAAACCGACATTGTTCGACTTTTCGTTCGACTATTGGTTCTTCTGGATAATGTTTCATACCGATACTAGCGACCCGCCCGCCCGGCTTCGCACGAGTGCAATTTACGTGCGAAACCGGGGCGGGTCGCTAGTTATATATATAAACGTTCCTTGAAAATGTATCTAACTGAAGGTGAAAACCGCATCAAAATCCGTTGCGTGGTTTAGGAGGAGTTAGCGGCCATACAGACATACAGACAGACGCGGAAAGCGACTTCAATTTATACTATGTAGAGATACTTATCAAAACAAAAACAAAATTATGAAATGTTTGTCTAGAAAGTAACAACTGAAATATACTAGTGAGTTATTATGATGCTTTATCAAATAAAACCAACATAATTTAATAAATACCAGCTGTGCATAGTTATTTGGCAAATGAATTATCAGACGAATAAATAATTTCAACACAATAAATGTCCACTAATCACACAAAGTCTATGAATCTGTGAATCAAGCTACTGTTTTAAATACGGAGCATCAGTCATGGAAGTAGAATCTCGTTATATCTTGCGTTAGGTTTAGTGATACTCCAATGAATTGATATCAGTATTGAAAATAATAACGAGCCAGACGCAACTAAAATGTATACCTACATCTATCTGGCACACACACGAGACGATGTTGTTGTCTTGGACAATAATATTATGAAGTAGGGACGCCAAACAGACGCAGCTTCACGAAACCCTTGGCTGTCCGCCAAAATGATATGTAGGTACTATTTTTTTACATTTAATATTTCCAAAATTCTAAATAACAGTTATTACGACTATCTGTCAAATTAGCACGTGTAGTATATTCCCACTGGCACGTATTATTTCTATCCTGTTCCAAATAAAAAGTCTTGAGATCGTCTGCGCAGTTTATTAATATAGTATTAGTATGCATCAATAGACCGAGATATTAATAAAATAAATAGTTTTTTTCCCAAAGCAAACATAATTTTAAGACACTTTCAGAAGTTTTAAATGCGCCAAATGTTAACAGTAAAATTTTATGAGGTCTATAGATTCCGGAAACACGTAAAATGTCATGTGTCTCATAAAGGTCTCCATTTAATTTAAATTATTTACTTGTAATGCGTAAAATTACCAGTGCTTAGCAACTCGTATTTTTATATTTTAGACTAGAGATGGCATTGGAAAATTGGCAGATTACGTCGCACAAACATTTACGCGTGTTTGTAAACGTTAGACGCCTGTCTCTTCCATCATAACCACTATTAGTATCTCTAGATCTTAAACAAAACGCAAATATAGGCAGGTCCTACATTTCTACTTTGTACAACGACCTACCCACCGTGTATCGAGTCACATAATCGTACTGGTAATCCGGCGAAAGGCAACTGCTGAGTGGGATACGGAATACGGTTCAACACACAAGGGATTTTCATGTGTCAGCAAAGGTGAACGCACGATTGCGGAAACAAGGGAATGGAGGCCGCTTGACAGGCATGATGAAACAAACCATCTTGGCATATGACGTAGCAAAGTAGGTAGCCATTAAAAACAAAGTAACTTGAAGCTTTATGTTAAACTTAGTTTCCCGTTTGATGACAAAGACTATATGACGCCTACAATGTTTGTAATGCCATGTTGGTGCTCAAACTGTCTGCATTTGGATGTCCATAATAAACGCGGAACATTTTAGCACGTGGGAAGATATAGAAGGCGCATGCATAGTAAGATGCTTCTCGATACTCTCGATTAAGTTTGGTTTGGTAATGAAGATTCGATCAAAACTGGTTTCTAAGGGATTTTACCTTAACAAAGGCCACTAATGTCAACGAACTTTATGTACAGGGAGTTTAAATTACAAAGACCGAGCAGAAAAGATTGTGATGTGTAGTAGAGTGTTTAGTAGGTGCACGGTATCAGATATGTAAATTGTCTTTGTGTTTTTGTTCACGCAAGAAAACGAAAGCGTTAAACAGAAGCACGTTTGTGACAATGCGGCATGTAAGTACATGCTAATAGATTTGTACGTTAATTTATATGAAGCTGGTAGTCGGAAAGGGTTTTTGGACTCTTTAGAGTAATTTGTAAAAATTTATTGAACATTAATCTGCTTTGTCAACTGGCGGCTACACTATATAGAACTCGTGTGGGCAAGAGCTAATTGATTGAGAAAACGAGTCTCACTAACATTACGCAAAAAATTACTGAAACCATATTGGTATACATGTATAAAATACATATTAACACTAATATAAGTAGGTACACAAGTAGAAGAACTTACAGCACAGTCTAAACGACTATTAGACATGTTAGACTTATTGATTAACAAATTTGGTTATAGGTATTACCTTATTTTAGAAGATACTATATGCTCGAACCATAAGCCCCGTTTGCACATTTGCGTATACGAAGTTTACAAATCCGACAAATTAATATCTAGAGTTAACGTGAAAAGCGATAAAATCTAAATGGAAATTTGATATCGGAACGTTTTGTACGCGACAATAAACTACAAATGTTTGTACGTAAAAGTAGAAAACTCAATGTTGGAAATGGAAATGTGGAAGCCGTCACAGCTTTGTAAAAGCGTCATACTGACGTCGGTGACCTTAGTTAGATGGTTGGTATATTATGTATTGTAAGTAATGTAAGTATGAAAGGTTTTATAATTATAAACAAGTGAAACTTTAAGCAAACAGTTAACGCGAGAATTAACGGTTTAGATATCACGATAACAGAAGTACGGGAGCGTCATAAATAAGACAAATGTTTGTTTAATATTTTAGGAAAAAACTAACAGCAATATACGCACGTAAATCTAGATAACACTGCTACTGATTTATCAAGATCAGAGAAGTAATAAATATGTCACGTTCTTACAACACTTCACACATATCGCTTTAGTAGTAAGTGGAAATTTTTGAATACAGATTTACAATAAAGTTAGAGTGAACGTATAAAAGCCTGAAATATATCGTACATAACTACGTCAAATATTACTGACGATATGTAAAAATAGTAGCTAAAACTCAACATCTAATCTCTAAAACTATTTTAAACTATCAGGATTGTTTACTACAGTTATATGATTACTAGCTGCGCCCCGCGTTTTCAGCCGCGTTATATACATTCTTGAAGAAACCTCCTCGGTAGTGACAGTAACCTCCTTTGACTTATATGACAATTTTTTTTTTTCTTTGATGTAATTTATGTCAATAAATAGACTTCAATTCTTGTCGTTCCCAAGTCGTTCCATATAAAATGTATGGGAAAATGAATTATCTTCATATAAAAAATCCGTTAATTTTTTGATATTTATTCTGCTAATCAGGGCGGAGAGGAATCCAACAAATCAAAGATCACGAAAATCGGTCCAGCCGTTCTTGAGTTATAAATGGCGTAACTTACACGACTTTGTTTTGTATATATAGATTAATGGGATATTAACCTAGATAAGGTTGTGGATGAAGCTCCCGATATTTCGCTTTGTCTGCACCTAACTTTGAACTTTTTTGCAAACGACCTATTCAGTCTCAGTTCAGTCTCTTCAGACAGTGACGTTTCTTCAGTCTGGCCGTAACTGCGCCGAAATAATTGGGAGCTCCATCCACAACGTTATCACGGTAAATATCCCGTTAATAATCATATAACTGTATCTAAAGTGCGGCCACTAAAAGAGTGCGTCTGACAATTTCCAGCATTTAACAGTGTAAAAAGCTAAATGAAAATAGTAAATTTATTTTGGTAAATTTTACCAGCTTTTTGAACGTATGATTGTAGCTGGTAGCCAATATGCTGCAGTAATATCAAAAGTAACCATTTCATTCTGATTTTTACACTGTTATTGCAGCTGTCAGTGGCATTCTCTCAGCGGCCATACTGTAATCTCGATCATTAAATTAATTGAAAATAATATATCATAAGTGCATATCTATACGCAAATGAATATACTAATACCAATAGATACTAAAATTCGATTGATTAGAATATAAATTTATCAAGTTTGACCGACTGTCTACCTATCAACTAACTACCTATACCTAAATGTTTAATAACATAGAACAGTTTTGATATTAAATCGACAACGGTAAACTTACCAAATGAACTAATCGCTTGTTAACAACGTTTGTATGACAGCAACATTTATAAATAACGGAGGTCAAGTCAATCTGTCAGTGGATTATATAGTATAGTAAGTAATATACAAAAAAAAACATAGCAACCCGGTGTCACATTAACCCTGAACGCACAGCGAACGTTCGTTTACAAACAAACAATCAGATCGACTCCGGACATTAGGTCAAGGAAATCCCTTGCCATGGTTGAAATCAAAACTACAAAATTTATAGAATTATTTCAATCTGATTCAATTTTCAAATTAACTTTTTACACATTGTTATTTAACACAAAATGCAATTATTTTTTATGCTCATTTACTTAACTTGGTTATTTAACACAAAATCTTTAGATATAACGTTCGTTACCTGTTTTTCAGCATATTATCCGGAACGAAAACATTCCACCACGAGGGCCTCTTTTGGCGGACATAAGTGGGCGAATCGCTCTCCTCGTCGGTGTCGTTTCCTCCAGATTTTCGTCTCTTTTTGCGTTCGAGCTGCAGCCGCGCTGCCCACGAGCGCCTACGCCCTTTATCACTCGGCCCGAAGCCATCCGTCGCCAGCGGTACGGCGAAGGATGCTCGCCGAGGTGCCTCAGGCGGAGGCGCGTCAAAATCGGTAAGTTTTCTGTATCGTTCAGCAAATGCTGCTTCGGAAGCTCTCCGGCCGCTGGAGCGAGAGGGAGATGGCTCATCAATTACGGTGAGGTCGGTATACGGCTCATCATCGTCTGAGTCGTGGAGAACGGGCTCCTCGCTGTAGCGACGCGGCGTCTCGTCCACGGCCTCCTGCAAGCTGGCGAGCTGCAGGCTGGGGCGGTGCGTGCGCAGGCCTCGAGCCGCCCGCCCCGGACGCCCGGAGCCCTGCAACCGCGCCAGTGCCAGCGGCACTGGTGACTCCGTCAGCGTCGGCTCACTTGCACTCATTGTCACTAACACTTGCACTGGGGTTACAATTGTGTAGACTGAGAAGAGCGTACAAAGTTCACGGCTCTGACATTTTTATAAAAAAGTTCGTGGTCTTCGAGAACACCATGAATGCGATTTCGTTATATGGTTAATTGATTTTCCGTTTTCCTGTTTTGAATCATCACGAGATGTTTGATTGATAACTAACAAAGGATACTTTGTTCGTTTATTCGTGAGACAAGACCATACATACTGTGATTATTTCAAATGCAGTAATTTCTCGATGAAATGAAAACATAACAAGTTATAAAAGGAGGAAACGTAAAATAAACACGCGCTCAGCCTGGAATTGAAATTCTTCGGGGCACAAAAAAAGTTACGTTGGTAGAGTAGGAGGGTTCATCACGTAGCCCGTACTAGCTGTTCGAGCCTTTTATTGCAAAAACATTAGATTTCTTAGAAAATTAAATTACGCCAGAGTACATTTGCTTAGAACTGGGTTACTAAATTATATTAGTGTATGAATTCACTTTCAATAATAGTTTTGGAATATATCAGCAACATTACTTGGCATTGATCGCAAAATAAACCGATTCCCTAAACGAACATTTGGCTGCACTAAAATCAATTTGTTGCCAACTTATAAACAGAATTTCAGATGAACGTGAAGATACAAACACAACGTTCTTCAAAATGCACTCTTTAAAATTCCGTCTGCAGAGTTTCACAGTAGAAGCTAACATTTATGTTTTAGTTGAGATCTTTTTAACTTATCAAACAATGGACTAAGATTATAATGCTACGAAATCTTGTGGTAAAAGTGGTAAAAAATAAAACACGAGTAGTACAAAAATAGTCGGACTTGTAAGAAACCATGGTGACAAGGTGCCCGAGTCCTGCCATATAAGCAGGCGCAGCTTTCGCAATTGCAGCGTCGTTCGTCATCAACTCACGCGCACCTGAGACGTAGACGGTCAGAACGGGGAAAGTTGCCACCGACTTACATAAATTGCCGCAATAACTAGCAAGGAGCAATTCACGAAGCAAGATCAATCATCGCTCAAGTCATGGAACGTACAAAGAAATGTAATGTTATGAGTAACAGACACAAGCTATAATTGAACACTTGCCAAGAATCATATCCCTTCGGGTGGTTTTTCACGCTGAGACTGCTTTCTAAGCCTCTATCAAGCACATTATCGACTTATCTCGCAACAAGTGAACTTAAGGCTTCACAAAGTGTGTAAGGAATCCGTTTTGGGGATCACATACGAAAGCCATAATTCACTGTAAGTGTAGGCGTTACACAAACAACACCCGCCGTTACCTATGTCACAAACTTTAATGATCCAAACGCAAACGTAACTTCTAAAATACACAAATTACACTCGTGTATAAAATTGGAATCCACCCAAGAAACAGATCATCAGGATATAGTGCAATTTTATAGTGCCATTTCACATAAAACGTATACATTATTGTAATGAAAATAAACCTGATAAAACTAGTTCATCAGACGACAGTGCGATACCATCTGGCCCATGCCCTAAGAATAGATAAATAAATGTCACTAATGAGGCGTGTTTAAGATAGCTAGAAAAATAAACATCCAGTTGTCCAACACGAAGTACCTATAAAAGTGGTCCACACGAATACTTTATTGAGACATTACTATGCTACTTATGTCAATGCAACATAGCAAGAACTAAGTGTTCAACAAGATACGTCTTTATAACAGACTAGCGGTCCGCCCCAGCTTCGCACGGGTATAGATTATAGCCTATGTCACCCGGGGATAGTGTAGCTTCCCGTCAGTGAAAGAATTTTTCAAATCGGTTCAGTAGTTTCCGAGCCTATTCAATGCAAACAAACAATCAAATCTTTCCTCTTTATATTATTAGTATAGATTCGTGAGTCTATTTATGACACCGACAAGATTAAAACACCTTGATTCACGGCACCTTAGGTTAAAAAGACATGCACTTAATATGCATAAGAACGTATAATCTCATAAAATTCTCAATACCTCAGAATGTATATTTGTTCGGCTATCTGTAATAATAATTCTGCATTAGTAGCTGGAACTGATGCATATTTTGCAATTTTATCTAGTTCAAGCAAATTCTAACAAAACTTATATTACTTTACTAGGCTCTAAAACGGAAAGCATGTTCTAGCAAAAAAGTCAAGTAACGGGTATACAACCGGACAACGGATAATTAGAGTGAGGTCTAATCATCGAGATACATACCACAGAGTCACAATCGTACCAAAAAAACCGAACCAAAACTCGGCGCACGCTACGAATTGCGCAGACTTTTTAGTTAGTTACGAGGTAACCACGATCAGACAAAACCGCACGATGCTAGAGCTACCTTGACATAGCGGACAACTAACGTTGAGCACTATGCAAGCGACATAACGTCTGAATTGGAGTAAATGTGGCATTGTGAAGTATATAATTGATACAATGTATGTACAATGACGCTCCAACGTTTTTTGACTGTTTCCACTGAGAGATTGTGACTATAGGAATTGTATCTCGATGGGTCTAATATATGTATGTAAGGTAACCTACATACGTCAATCGAGCGAGTCAACGTGAGAAATGTCCGCCCAATGTCACCGAGAAGATTAACCTCTCAAGAGAGGGCTCGACACGCGACCTTTTCCATGTCAAATATCCAATTAATGCGATTGAAACTCCAGAGACCAGTGCAAAGAACTTTTAGCCATTGAAACGAAGTAACTAAAAACGTGTCAAGTTCAGAAATCTGAGTAACAAACAATAAAGTAAGTACTTCCTACACGTTCCCCTTAGAACGATCGAGTCAGCATATTTCAATTTCGACGTAAATAGCTTGAAGCACGATTTAATGAAATCGTTTGGGTTTCTTCTTTGAATGTTAGTATGAAGACATTCCTCGACAAATCAAGGGGTATAAACATTGTAAGCTTTCAATCTTAATCCAAACGGACATCCTACATCGGTTTTTATTGATGTGCACAAATCATTGTTGTTTACAAATGGAAGATAAAACGAAAAACAAGTAGTAAACCGACGCCACTTCTCGTTATACGAAAAAAGCTTTGATCTTTCATAAATTTGACGCTCTGTTTGAATATATTATAAAGGATTCTTAAAAATACTTTGTAGCTGTTAAACAATAGGGCTTTACGTCGAGACGTAGACATATTGCAGTGATAAAAAACTACAATCAATATTCACAACCAATTGGTTACTTCATTGGCAAAGATATTGTGGCGATGGAAAATCCTTGGAACTACATTGCTGCTTCATAATGGAAAATGTGTAGGTTTCTACGATATTACGCGGTTTACGGTAATATGTAGAAGGTGATAAAGCACGCACAAACACTCGTAAATGTGTTGTTACCTAGGCTATAAGTAATTTTAGCTCTTTCAAAGTTATCTCTTCCCGTGTCGTCCGTTCTAAACAATTTATAATTATTAATTTAGATGTAAAACATCTATTGGCGCACCTTGGTAGTAAAAACGATTCGTGTGCCGTGACGGCAAACGACGTGATACTTTCTTATGACATCATGTTCACCTGCCGAGCGTCAAGTAAGGGTCAACTTCTTTGTTATTTTTTTTTTTCAAAAAAATTATAACCGACTTCACGATTCAATAAACGAGATTCATACCCTAATTTTCTACCCTTGGAGGTGGAATATTTTCTTTAAATCTAAATTAATTTCATTCAATAAAAATTTATTCAATAAAAAAGAATGTACGAAAAAGTTTATAAAAAAAATTTCGCCACAATTAATTGACGCCGCTGGTGACAAGAGAGCTGGCTCATTCCTCGCGCAGAGAATTTCTTTAGCAATTCAACGCGGGAATGCAGCCAGCGTTCTTGGCACTACCACACGGGCAACATCTTGTTTTTGATTTTTGATTATATTAGTGTTAATTAGTAATAGTTAAGGCTTTTTTTATTTTCTTTGTTATACCTACCTATGTACATACCTAATCACATAAATTTCACATTACTACTAAAAAGAATTATTAAATCACAATTATCGAAAATATCGCGTAAAATACACACAAAAAACCCAGTCGAATTGAGAACCTCCTTTTTTGAAGTCCATTAAACTTGAAACAATATCAACATAAAAAAGTTATAAATTGGCATTATTAACGCTGCGCAAAAACGCACTACGTTAGGATAGGATAATTTTCGTTAATGACATACTTCCGAAATAACACCTTCAATTGAACGCAAAAATTATGCCAATGATGTTGTCATTATTAAATATATACAGCAGAATAAAACCTATGAATAATTTTAGTGTCGAGGGTTTTTGTTATTATTTCGCTTTATATAGGTACTAGCCGTTACCCGCGACTTCATACGCGTAGACTTTAATCTAAACTAACACCTTTTTGGACCCTTCGACCCTTTCGCAAAATATTTTTTAGTAAACATCTATATTATACCCCATTAGAAACCTACTTGCCAAATTACAGATTCGTAGTTGCACAACTTTCAGCACAACACCCACACTCCAATTCCACCTCCTTAGTCCTTCCTTTTTGTGAAAATATTCTACCAGTATGTTTTTATTTTAAACTATTAGCCTAAATACCTATCAAATTTTATCTCACTAATATCAAAAACATAGGTTTTTGAAATAAATTTTGAACCTCCATTTACCACCCTTAATTCGGCCCTTTTGCAAAATCGTTTCTTAGCAGACTTCTATAATTCTTCTAATCTACTTGCCAAATTGCAGCTTAATAATAACAAAACATTCAACACAAAATCAAACCCCCGTTTTACCTCCTTGATCCGTCTTTTTTGGAAAAATCTTACTGCAGTATTTATTTTAAACCTAGAACGTGAATATTAAATTAAATACTAACATAAGAAAGGGCTTTCATATAAACTTTCAACATCGGTCCCCCCCCCTTAATATGGCCTTATTAAGGGGGGGGGAACCCCTAAATAATCTTAATAATGAATTTTAGATTCGTAATTACCGAACTATCAAAAAAAAAAAAAATTTTTCTTCCTTAATCCGTCTATTTCGGATTTTTTTTATACAGTTTTTATTTATTTTAAACCATTAGCCTGAATACCATATTTCATATCCCTAAGATCAAAAACAAAGGACTTTCATACAAGCTTTCAACCTCCATTTGCCCCCTTTAATTCGGCCCTTTCGCAATATCCTTTCTTAGCGGACCTCTACACCCCATAAGGTATCTATTTGCCAAATTTCAGCTTCGTAGGTCAAGTGGTTTTCGAGATTTCGTGTTTAATGAGTGAATGAGTAGATGAATTTCGCTTTTATATATATAGATTTCTAATCTAGGGTCTAGCCCGGACACTTCCGGCCATTTGATAGCCATTGGTGAGGCCGAAGCCAATACCAAGTGGTCCTGTTGATATTCAAATAAAATTATAAGATGTGTGTGAATGTGAATCATGAAACTATTGTACAGTATAGAATTAAAAATTGGGGTATGGTGGTGAATTGTTGATGATCTTTGCTATGGTATGAGGTACGGCACCCGCCAATCATGCCACATTTCAAGATATTCAAAATCTCCCAAATCTATGCATGTAAAGTAAATGTATGAACTGTGTAAATGAGATTTTTATCTGCGATTGTAAAACTACACAATGTTTGTGAAAACAAACCCTTAAATGAACAGAGGTCAGTGTTCGGAATAACGCAAGACATCAAACCAATTCGACAATTTTATTTGATAGAGTAACCTCACTATGCAAACTTTTATAAACAATAATAACCATGACATTACAACTTTTTTTTAAATAATAAATGAAAGCTTTCCAACGTCGCTAGCATGAATGCATATAGAATTCATTACATAAATAAGTATGGATTTACATATAAGCCTTTTTTTACTTCAGTCACAGACTTTAGGCGACAGTGCATAGATATTTAGAGATGCAAATATTATAATTATGACTGATATTAGATTACATTTATATTAAGAGTATTTTTGTGACTAAAAAAGAGAAGAGCTACAGTTTAGGAGACATTACAAAATCAAGATTATTTATTTGTCATGTCAACGAATGATAAAGATCCGGGCATTAGACATTCTCGATTGCCCTAATTAGATACGATATAAGGTGTAAATAACTGCTGCACGACCGCCCCGAGACAAACAACTCTTCGTGAATTGACGCTTTACAGATAAACTAGAAAAGTATTATCATGATTTTCTAGGATCTGAAACCTATATAGATAAGTTTGTAAACAACTTATGCACGGCAGATGAAAGACACGGGCCTAGACACGTGACTTCAACAAAAGGGTCACATCTGTCTCCTATTAATGTGATTATACGATTTAATGACAGATCAAAGCAAGATACAATAACATGTCTACAAACAATGATCATTGACTTAGTAAAACAATCGACGCATAGTTAATGAGAAGCTAGCAGGCGACGCACGGAATACAGATTAATTGGTTTCCAACAAACAAACTCGCGGACAAAGACACATTGAGCTTAACAATTCTATGAGAGTAAACAAAGCAAAAGACGTTATATTCCGGTATAACCTATGTTCAACTCACACTATTGTCATGAATAAAGAGTAGACTGCACGTAACAATACTTAAAATTTCAAGGAACATAAGAAAGGCCAAAACATCCATGTCCTATTTGTAGATTAATACAGGAAATTTAACGGAAATAAGAAGTTTTCCAATTACTCAGAAACCAAAATTAATTAACGATCAATATTCTCCAATAAATTTGATATCGAATAAATTACAGAGTTTTCTGACAAAGATTTTGAACAAGCAAGAAACAATTACTGGGAATCGTGACACGTACTCTCAATAAGTGTGAGGAACAAACGGGATAGGAAAAGCAAATGAAATCATCGAGGGCGCGAACGTGACAAGAAACAGTTACGTTATTGTGTTATCGATAGATGTACCTGCAAAAGAACTACGCCTCATACATTTATAGAGTTTAGAGGGACAAAGACATTTTCACAATGTATGAAAATAAAATATATATTATACTTACAACATATGCACGGTAGCTATAAACTTACTGCAAACGTTCAGAATGTTTATAGCATCACAAATTTTTGAGGATAAAACAGATTCGTGACTCTTTCGTTTAGCAAGAAATCAAAACATATTTTAATTTGCACCATGAACAGCATTTATGGGAATCAAAGTCAATTATTTTCAATAAAGAATAATTGCAACACATCGTTCTATATTTCCGAGGCATTTAATTTTCCTTTTGTCTCTCCTGCAGGCCTAGCACGGGCTGTGGACAAATTATCTTTCCGCCGTTTTTATCCGCGCACAGACGCGATAAAGCTAGAACATGGATACATGGTACATTTGTTTTTTCTATCAGGATAAAATATAGCCTGCCTTAGATAGCCCGTTGGTCCAGTTGGTAGTAAACCTGCCATCTGCGCTTGGGGGGTTCGATTCCCACCTAGGACAAACATTTGTGTTTATTCTATATCTGGGTGTTAATATCTATTTAAAAATATATATAAATGTATGTATATCAGTCTTTGTCAGCCATATCACAAGCTTTGCTTAGTTTATGTGACCGTGTGTGCAAAAATGTCCCGAATATTTATTTATTTAAAAACTGTGGAAAGACTTTCTCCACAGCCCTTGCTAGGCTTGCAGTAAGGGTTTTCTAGTGACAATAATCATAGCCCTGTCAGGGTCAGCAACGATCGGGTACAAATATTAATCCCTATGAACAGGCGTGGTTGTTATTTACGGAAATTGTGGAATGTTTCAGGATAATTATTACAGGATCATAGCATTGACCAACTATGTCACGGGCTAATTGTAGCTATTAATACTCCGTGTCGTTTAAATTTCAAATACATTTATGGCTCGTTGTTTCATATCGTTAACAAGGTATTATTGAAATGGTTCCTCTCCATTCACGCGTAGATAACCATATGCCCAAGCCGGAGAGATTTATATATAATAATATTAATATTATACTTCTCCGTTATGGAGACATATCGGAGAAGTATATATATACATATATATATGATAGTTCAGTTTTCATGAAACGGAAATAATACCACTAGACGAGTTATTTATAATTAAGGAGGGCTCCAACCTCATGCAGTTAAATTTGCATGATAAAATAATTTCAGTTGTGCATGATATTATAAACAAAAATATTAAGTACGACAGACTGTCATAATGACCACTAAAAAGGACAATTTACAACCAAAAAATCTATTTCTGTCTTTTGGGAAGTTTCCCAAATGTTGATTACCCACTGGATCATACTGAACCGGACCATTTTATATTATACCGTAAATCAGAGCTACGGTCCTAATCTAGACGGAACGTAATTCATCGAAACTGCGTCAGCGAATCGGAAAATCTTTATGAATTAAAATCTGTAATGATGACATAGGAAACGTTACAAATTATAATGTCGTCAAATTGTTCGCACATGTGTTTTGAACGACATCATGATTATAAAGATCAAAGACTGTGTCAAATATCTAAAAATCATAGGTTTATATGATTCGTCAACATGTGTTTTAAAACAAAGCAAGGTTTTCCGGCAGTTCTTCCTTTCATTTTTAGGGCGTTGTTTTACATTTATTGCAGACTAAAAATAAAGATTGAAAAGTAAAACACAACGACACAGAATAACAGCGCAATCTTTCAATCAAGTGTAATGACATGATTCTTTTAACTTTCGTTTTCTTCCTATTATAATATATACAGTGATTTTGAGAGCACTGTGTGATTGTTAACGCGTAACGATTTTCAAATTTGATATTGCAGATTGAGAATACACACTCGTATTTACTTAAATTAAATAATACTAACTAGCGAAGCTAACCAACCGCGAGGTTGCAGCGCATAACACAATACTCAAGTTACGGCTATTGCTAGAAAAATGTGGGTCGTGTCCGATTTCAAAGCGCATTGGGGATTGCAAAACCTGACTGAGCCCGTGCTGCCGATCGGCATACCGACTGCGCTAACAGTACTATTGCATTATCTTCTAGAGTCTAGACCAGACCAATCACAAGATCGGGTGGAAGATATAAACGGGAACAATAGACCAGAAAGACAAGCAAAACAGAACTTGCAAATACAGAACCCTATGCAAGGACAGTGGAATGGAAAGTTTTTGACCTGATAATAAGTAAGCTAAGAATGAAGATATGTTTATTTAATGAAAAATATTTTATGGCGCATCAGCAAAAACACAATTTGCTATACTAGAAGCTGTTCGAATTTCTGAAGCTAAGCTAATTTACGAGAAATGTATAGTTTTGAAGGAAAGCTTTTAGTAAATTTGCTTAACTTTACGATTAGTTACAGGATCAGACTATTTTCTCGTATTGAAATATAAGTATTCGAGAAATAACAATACAACAAATCGTTTTGTATCA
This sequence comes from Agriopis marginaria, assembly GCA_932305915.1. Taxonomy (NCBI): domain Eukaryota; kingdom Metazoa; phylum Arthropoda; class Insecta; order Lepidoptera; family Geometridae; genus Agriopis; species Agriopis marginaria. The sequence continues at coordinate 12,892,433 of OW029918.1, forward strand.
CCTGTTGTATATAATTGCGATAAGATAAAACATTCGATCATGCTCTGATTCAATCATGGCTACTCTTATCGGTAACGGTTCTTCGGATTCACGGTCAGAATAAGGATAAGCGATTTCGATAATTTACATACGATTAAAAGCTACCTGATTTTTGTGACTAATATAATATTTTTATTGAGGAAATTGACTAAAATTTCGAAGTTCTCAAGCATAAAGGATCTTTATGATAGACCGTTCTTTAAAAGAATAGCATTACGCATTTAGTTTAATTAAGTTTAATTCTGAATTCATTGCAAAAAAAACTGCTGTTAAAATATTTACATGAATAAGTTAATAAAATAATATTGTGTTAGTTAAAATCCTTTATATTTGACTAAATGTAAATTTTAACGTGGAATTTATTCGGGAGGATTTTAACGTGTTTATTCGTATCAGAAAGATAAAAACCTTAGGACCCGCAAATTTCAAATTCAAGATGTATGAAAACAGTGAAAATCTTTCAGAGGGTCAACTGGAACACACTCGAGATAATCTCATAGTAAAACCTAAAAAAGAAAGTGTCGCAGCGTTAGAGAAATGGCATGCCGGGGTCATGGGCACGCTCGTTTTCACTTGCCGCTTCAACGTGGTTGCAACTTGGCCGAGTATTGCGAGCTACCAGCAACTGTTCTCTTGGTAGTTGTTGCTCAACAAGAGTAACCGAGAGTGCACCGAACACCGTTCAAGTTTCCACAACTAGCCGACACGAACTAAAGTTTTGATCAAGTATCTGCGGACTTTGTAGGGTTTCGTAACACTTGCCCAGCAATATAAAAACCACCAATAAAACCAGCACTAATTTTTTAACACTTATAACAAATCAAAACAATTAAGTAGACGTACCGTCTACGAGGTTCTACGAATGTTTTAGGACAATGGAGGTAGGTATCTTCATTTGAAAATATGATTTTTTTTTATAATTATTTTGTTTTTTACTTATTGAAGACCTTCGACATTTACGTCATCAAAACTAGAGTAGCTTAACGTTATTTTATTTTTTTGGTAATGTCTCACGAATACGGGATACAAAGCCGTGATCGACAGCAAATATACGCTGTGTTCGATCAAAACACAAATCACGGTGTTCTTACGGCGAGCACCGACCTCCTTTCCCTGCTGCACTGGCGCAACGGACAAACAAAATAACTAGACGAAGACGTTGGCGCACGAAATCGTTGCGGAACTTGCGCGTGCGACTTCGACTTTCACTGCGACACTGGTGCGCGGAGCGAGCGTGTCGTGCGTTGCGCGCGACGCTGCGAGTGCTACTGGTGGACGAGGAGCGGACGAATCTGGAGGGGTCGCTCGGCCTTCGAGCGCGCCGTCATCACCTGATAACCGCTCTGAAACCTACCCCCTTCTACCGGCAAGACCACCTTATCAGAACCTAGATATTATAATATGCTCTCGACTGATGCTCTAGTTTGTTATCGCGCATGTCACATGTCTTTTTTGACGAAGTCCAAACATTCAGCTAAAAAACATTTGGATATCTGACTTGATTGTTTATCATATTATTATTACAATTATTTAAAATGTCGTTTTAAAAGAGAAAAGAGTTACGAGCAGTTAATAGGATGGTGGCAGGAAATAATAGTTAGGTTTGAAGATTGTTGGCAGCAAAATTCCGAAATCTGTTACCATATTAAAAATAAAGATTGCTGGTAGGAACATTTAAAAGCCTCAAAATGCAAATTGCGGTCATTGTCTTAAATTACATTCCCCGTTTTCTGATACCAGAGTGGTGAGCAGGTACTTGATATAATATAGCATTATTAAATTATAGCCAACAATTCACGAAATGTCATTCACTTTGCCTTACCATGTCAAATGCGCCTTAATAATGCAGCAGAAAACGACGTAGTATTGATTTTCGTACTTTCTCTACTTGGAATAGCAGTAAGCAGGCATTATGGAAGTAATAAAGGCCCAAGCCTATTCCATAACTCAGCTATTTAATGTGCATGCAATATTTCTATTGTTTTGTGCATTTATATGCATAAGTAAATATTTAATGGACAAACAGTTAGGAAACAATTGCTTCCTCAAAGCGTTTGAAGAAATATTAAAATGGAGAGAATAAATCTCAAGTTGTATGGAGGACATAAATTTAACAGTGACTCAATAAGGAACTTGTTGACGTTTGGTCCCGATAAAGAAGCTGTAATGGAAAAAATGCGTACATGAGACTTATTCACAGTCTTATCGTTAAAAGTGGACCAAGCTTGAATGTAAATAGAAAAAGTATGACAAGACAATGATGTTACGCTAATGTCTTACAGATAAACTGTACCTATATTGTGGTAGGTGAAAATTTCGGCGACTGACAGGATAACCCTAGAACCACAACATGCGGTCGAGGATGACCCCACGTGTTTTTTATTTAATTTGTTTTATTTAGCTAAATATTGACTTTGAATGCTGTTCCTTTAAGTACCTTCTGCATTTAGCTGCCAGCGCAGTTAGCCCACGACACTTTGCGGAGTGCCAACGATCATTAGTTTTCGAGTAATTACATATTGAGGTCGCCCGCGACCCTTCAGATCAGCTTTCCACTTGTTTTATTGTCCTTGAATTTATCCAGTACCTATAACATTACCCAAAAAAAAATGTGTCGTCACCAAAGGGGGCGCTGACACGTTTGACCAAGCCGCCATTCTAGGAAAACCGCCAAAAAAACACGCTGAAGATACCACATCATGGTGGTAGGGCATTAATACCCGGCTAGCTTACCAGCCCCGAGCGTCTAACGATGTGTTCTTTTAGCCACACTTGATAGCCAGTTGCCATTCCAGCCTAGGTGGGTTCACCATCTTCTGCTGTAATGCTGTAGTGCTAAAAAAAATATTCGCTGTGCGAACTTCACAACTATAATGAAGAAACGAACCTATGATACAAAAATAAGCAATGATAAATAAGATTCTCAAACAGGAGTATCAAACATCAAAGGATTGATAAAGAAGATCCCATCGTAAACATATCATGAAGCTCGTAAAATACCTAGTAAAAAAATGAATATACTGTATTAAATAAATACACATATGGTATAAGTGCGGAAAATAACTATGTTCACTATACAGTACATCATTTAGGCAATGAATGTTTTATTTAATAACTGGCCAATGGCGCAACGTCTGCCCTTTTGTACGCCTTTGACATATATTACCTATCATGTCGCAAGCCCTCAATGATTCGTGCATGTACTCGAAGATGCAGCACCAGGTCGCAAAATGAGGGTTAAAAATAATCCATTCATCGATCCATTACGGTCATTTATCTTGCCCATCTTCGGGCATGAGCCGTTTATATTAAGGTTTGAGCTCACTTAACCGAAACGCGGCCGCAGCCGGTGCGCAGCGCAGCTCGATGGAAACGGTAGACGGCCTGTCGATACGTCCGAAACCGTGCGAGCTTGTTACCAAAGCTTTAGGAGTTTCCCAACTTAATTAACCAGGATATTTCACAGTACCTTTTCTATAAATGGCATATATGACAGATGATGAGCGGCAGGAATCAAACAAGAGACTTCACATGACCGTGTCTAATAACAAGTCGTGATTAATACGAACAAGGTACCGGCTAATATTTGTCTGATTTATTGTGTCAGTAGAGGATTGTCCAGGTGAGTAACGGTATGTAGGCGTCTATTGCAGACGATAGAGGAAAGTGTTTGCAACGGTACTTGATTATAACAAAACTCATGACTAATGAGGTCGCTGCCGAAGCCGGTGATACAATAGGCATAGAAACGCTGATTACTTTTTTCTCTAAACACAATGCGATGAGAGATTTATGCACTACTTCCAATATACCTACCTACTTTCAACTTAGGTTGGCTTGAATTGGAAATTAATGGTGAATAAAGTCTAAATTATGACTATGTTGCTCAATTCTTGCTGCACGTGACGATATCGTATGATTCACAATCAGCTAGAAACTTCTGTTGTTATTGTGATAATATGACTTCCTATTTGCTAAGTAAATACACCTATCTGTCTAAGGGCCTCGAAGCGCGTTCAATTAACTTAGGATGTGTGAAACTTTCCTAGAGTCAGTTTCTTCGAGCGTGTTTATTTTTACCTAAACAAGTTTTCTTTTCAACTAGTTCATAAGCAAGTAAACTTTCGTACTGTCCTTGTTAAAATTATGATCCGTCCGATTACGGTCGTAATGCTAGGATCACATTGTGTAGATTCACTAATTACGAGTTCAAATTCGTCGGAAATTCTCATCAAAACTTGCGATGTTTTTGGCTTAGCTTCAAAAAGTTTAATCACCAGCTCGGCCCAACAGAATGTGAATTTAAGTTGGGAGTCATAACATTAAGTTTATGAACAAGTATTAACACAATGTATTTAGTCGCTGTTAACGACGTGATTTCATTAAAGCTTAAGTGCTAATTGCCGAAGTAAAAATGGTACCTACACAATGTGCATAAAATTTGCAATGTGGGCTCAGTGTGTTTTATTGGATCGATAAAAGGTTTCATGGACAATGTGAATTCTGATTGCAATATTTCAAGTAAGATAAATGATATCCATCAGAAATAAAGAATAAGACTGAATACTTTGAACTTTGACTGAATGCATTGATTAACCTTCCATGTGAGACTTGAACGCTGACGAGATAATATCTATAAAAAAAAACTAAACCAATCACTCCAACAACATTATTGAAAGTGCCAAATTAACAGACGCTCGTACAAAATTATTCGTATCGTTAGAGCTGGTAAACTACTGAGCCAAAATTAAATAGAAAACAAAACTATTTTTGTACATAGAATGGATCTACGTTTGGCCACCAACTCGCCTATACCACTAAACCACCGCTCACTACAACTGTAAGTACAGCTCACTTACTAATTTTTCACGCACATTAAGAAACTTTTTGCATTGAACTAATAGTCCAATGTCCATATGCAAAAAAAGGACAACAAGGTTCATCTGCTGGGTGAGTTTGACTATAGGCATCAAGCCTGATTTAAACCAAATGCGTTCGCACCCGCCACGCCATCTTACCACGTTTCCCTTGTTTGTCTGATCTTAGATGATGAATCATGACCTAAGGAAACGAGCGCCAGGTTTTGTAAGATACAAAGGCTAAGATGGACCGGCCTGCACTTGGGAAAGAATGACTGGCAGCAGAGCTAATAAAACCTTTCTATATGGTCAAAATTATATTATTTTTATGGTCAGGCCACATCGCTCGAAGAACCGATAACCGATGGGGAAGAAAGGTTCTTGAGTGGAGATCACGAACCGGAAGACGCAGCGTAGGTAGGCCTCCACCTAGATGGACCAACGACATTGTGAGAGTCACTGGCAGAGGCCTATGTTCAGCAGTGGACGTCTTCTGGCTGATGATGATGATGATATGGCCTCCTCAGGAGATAAAACATAGAGGGAGACCTTAGAAGCTGTGGAAAACGGCCATCATGACCAAACTAACCATGGGCAGGCGGAAACAGCAAGATGGCAGAGAATCGTTAAAGATGCTCTAGCCCATAAAGTGTTTAAGTGCTGCGCCGCCTCATTATAAAATTGATTATTTTTCATATTAAAATAAATTTATGCAAATAAAAGTTGAACAGGTAAACGTAGATAAACCCGTCATTTGTTTATTTGATTCGCTAGTACTGCGCATTTCTAGATAATGTTGAATGTTGACAGACTTAATCGTATCTCAGCTTTCATCAGAGACATGTAAAGGGCGTGCAAACAAACCATAGCAAATGTAAGTCGAAGTGGTAGATAGAAAGGAAGATTGATTCGGCTGTATTTACCAAACAGAAACCAACTGCGAGTCATCTGCTCGCCTGCAACATTTGTTTACAACATATAAATCATCAACGTAACTCAAACTTTTCAAACCAGATTTAAGCTCTATTCAATTCGGTCATTGCGTTTTCAGTTCTAATTCCGCAATCACAGGAGTAGTTCTATCCAGAATTTAACGGAGATTAAACTTTTAATTAAAGTACTGTGAAACATATATATTTACGTACATTAAATTAGAAACGCTTAAAATTCATTCTGAATAAATCTATAGGTATACTACCAGCGCTCCGCGGTTTCACCCGCTGTCCTAATTTTTTTTTTGTTTGGGATAAAAAGTCACCTATATGTTAATTCAAAGTATAAGCTACCGAAATACCAAATTTCATCCAAATCTGTTCAGCTTTTACGTAATAGAGTGCGGGCTAAAACACTTAACACAAACTTTCGTATTTTTAATACTGGTGTGATTCTGATACATTTGAATGAGTGACGAATAACAATTGAATTACAAACATAGGTTTGTGCTTAATGACATGCATATTCATGACGATGCGGCAGTGGATCCATGTTTAAGAGGATACGTCCGACTAGCGTATGTATGCATAATGCAATGCAGCCACAAATAACGAATACCTAACCAGAGCACTACCGTAGAGCTGATACCATAAATCGGCAAAAATAAGGCAGCTGGCAGTGGCAGGAAGCGAATAGCCGAACGGGCTGAGTGGCGTACCTTGGGATGATGTTCAACAGTGGACTAAGCTAGGCTAATTATGATGATAATTATGACAATTATGATTGTCAGGTAGTTTAATGTTTTCGCCCGAAATGATGTAGTGGACTTATTCGCTGGTGGCGTGGGTAGGTTCAAACTATCTATTCTAACTAACTATATGTTCAAGCAAACTATCAAACTGCTGTAATAAGTGATGTTTTCTCTTATTCTTAGATTCCTTTATACAGTAAAAAAAAATGTATTTTAATGTATAATGTACTAACTTATATTCCAAAAACGAACTCTCGTTTTTAATAACATGTAGTCTGCACCTATAATTGTGGTGGCGTTTAGTTTACTCCTTTTCTTTCTTGTCTCCTTCATGTTAAGCAAGGACGTACACCATGTTGGTGTTCATTAATAAAATAAAATAATGAGCAAAGAAATTAACAAACCTTAAGATATGAAGATGATGCTGACTTTAACAAAGTCAACCAATTTATGCATAAAGAGTCAAAAACTTCAAAAGAAGGAAACCATCACGAAATCACCTCACCAAGGTGACAAGAAACATTGAAACTATTCTGTCACCACCTCATATGGTACGATGAGAACGTGGCGAACCCTATATCACGACTAGGTGATCGTGATCGATGGTGACAACAGAATAACAGGACAGTCACCCTGTCTCCTAACAATGAATCATTCGAGCGTTGCTCCAAAATGAGTTACAGCTAAGGGTCGAATGGAAAACTGTAGCGGTAAACACGGGCCGTTTACTGACGCGTGACGTGACTGATCGACGCGCCTCCGGTCCGCTAGTCGCGATAAGGATCTGGATCAGGGGCTCTAATAAGGATAAGATGTGGAAAACCCAATAATTGGGAATACGAAATCGTCTGCCGATAACTACATACCACGTACTTAACAGGTTTTGAATAACGATGATATTTTATGTCAAGTGTCGCAGTTAGATAAAATAATCGTAATCGCCACTCGTGATATTATAAGGCTGTACGAAACTACTGCAGTTGATGTATGTAATCAACAATGACGCGCCGCGCCATTTCTTCTAACCGTTTTGGTTTAGTGCATGTATGTTCTGCTTTTTTGCAAATTTACCTCAGTGTGCATGCATGGGGCCACACATATTAGTTTAAATAACAGGGTCTGAATGCTATTAGGAGAGGATGACGCGCTTGTGAAATGAACTATGTATATGTTACCGGCAATGTGTACAATCCGGTATTCTATACAATGCCTAGGCAATGTATAGAATGCCTAAAACGTTCAGGCAATGTATGAAATATTATTTATTTTATACTTTGCCTAGGTATTCTATACAATGCCGAATGCGCAGCCGGCAATGTGTGTAAATACGAGAGCAGGGAAGGGGGAGACGTGCGAGCAGGCAGTAAACTCCTTGCGACGCGGGCGGGAGGCGTGATGACCCTCTAAAACAGCTTATAAACATGGCTTAGAAGCGAGATGGGTCTGTAATTTTAAAGCAAGGTGTTGACAAACACACACACACATACACACACACACACGGACACAATCACGCACGCGCGCGCGCACACACACACACACACTCTCTCTCACTCATCCCTCCACACACACGCACTCGCACTCACCCACACACACTCATATTCTCTCTCTCTCTCTCTCTCACACACACACTAACACACTCAGTCGCAAACCCAAACGCACGCTCGGAAGCATGCTCAGACGCACACTCAGGCGCACGCGCTCACTCACGCCTACACTCACGCCTACACCTACGCACACACTCACACCAACATTCACACCCACACTCCCATACACACCCACACTCACGCCCACACTCACCCCCGCACTCACGCCCACACTCCCGCTTACACTCACGCCCACACTCCCGCTTACACTCACGCCCACACTCGCGCCCACACTCAAGCCGACACTCAAGCCGACACTCAAGCCCACACTCAAGCCCACATTCAAGCCCACACTCAAATCGACACTCGCGCCCACACTCGCGCCGACACTCATGCCCACACTCACGCCCACTCTATCACCCACTCTCGCACTCACACTCGCACCCACATTTACACCCACACAGACACAGACACATCCACACAATCACACACGTGTACTCTCTCACATACACACACACACACACAAACACTTAGCCGAGTTATACGGCACCCACGGGAAGAGAACTGGGGGAGTACATTCTTAGGCCGGTGCCTCCACAACGGTACTTACATAACATTGATAATTACACAACAAAATCGATTTACTTTATACATTGCCGGTGGACCAGCAGGTATTCTATACAATACTTAGGAATTGTATACATTGCCTAGGCAAAGTATGAAACGGTCAATAATATTCATAATATTTCATACATTGCCTGGACGCCCCAGGCATTCTATACATTGCCTAGGCATTGTATAGAATACCTGTATTATACACATTGCCGGTAACATATATATTTATCAATTCAGACTTTAAAACAGGAAGGTCTCCATTCGACAGTATTTTTTGTATAATGTTATGCGACATCTTTGCCGATTGGAAACCGATTTTAATGTTTTTTTTTTAATGTTTTGGTAGGTTATATCTTGAGAGTAATTCCATTTGAAATTAAACAAAATATTCCATCTCTAAAGGTGGAAAATTACGGGATGAATGAATTTAATTGATTGAATTTATCCACTTTCCGTGAAATATGTTATTTTTTAATTTACTTTTTCTTTAGTGTATAAAAATTCCGTGTCACGACTCATGGTGTTTGTGGTCGCTCTCCTCGGAAACGGCTCCACCGGTTTTTTATGATTTTTTAAGGTATATTTGGTAGTTATGAGAATAGGTCGTAAGGTTATATTTCATACCGCTAAAGGCCGACCTCTACGCGTACGAAGTGGCGGATATCTGCTAGTTTCTTTTTTTAAATAATTAATAGGCTTGCTTTGGAGCACCATCACGCCTGATGTTAAGCGATGATGCGGTCTATCAGCTAGTTTTTTTTTTATAAATTTACTTTTCTTTAACAAGGGTGTTCGACTGTTTAGTGTCTTTAAAAACAGTAAAAATCAAAACATACTATTACATGACAAAAATATACTAAGAAGTTGCTGAAACTTGGAACAATAGCGCCTTGGTATGTACAAACAAGACTAATGTTATCTTGACAGGTTTACTCGTTTCACAGCGTGAAGGCAGCAAATATGGCTTCCACGAAGCATGTTAGCATAATACTAAAATGGGAACCGCTATCACGTATCAGTTTTACACGAAAGTAGTAAACATTTTATAATCCATACCTTGAAGCCTGTACTCGTAAAAGTCTATTTCAGAAAAAAAAAAACTCGAAAACTGTATTACATAAAAGTTCATAATGTCGGCAGTCGGATAATTTAGAAACCCCGAGGATTGCAACAGCAAATGACATATTTTGGACTTTCCTATTTCGCTTACACTTTTTGATTTTAAAAGACCTATGCATTGACACACCTGAAATGACACGAAATGAAATCCTACTAATATTATAAACGCTAAAGTTTGTATGTATGGATGTATGGATGTTTGTTCCTCTTTCACGCAAAAACTATGAAAGTTTACAATAATATAGCTTATACATTAGAATTCTATAGGCTATAACGGGTTGTAGTAGCGAGGCCGAAGGTCGAGCTCTACGCGTACGAAGTAGCGAGTTTCAGCTAGTATATTTATAAAAACGCCGGCATCTGTAAATCAATTTGCGTGATTCTTTTTTATCATTTAGAAGAAACCCGCGAGGTGGTCCCACAAAAATTTCATTAATTAGGATTCAGTAGTGTTTTTAAACCAGCTCAAATAATATGGATTTAGCGCCTACGAATTTCACGATAACAAATCACTACAATACTTTTGTTTTGTCTTTTGTTCGAGTCAAAACAAGGAGGTGCATGCATGCAAACATGCATGGATGTGTATCTATAAATAAACTAGTAGTTCGGTTATCTCGAAAAATTAAACGATCATTTAATCTGGTCAGTAAAATAATAAGATAATTTTTGATATTGAAATACAAAACGAAAATACAGATATACGAGTATTATTTATTTATTTATTGGAAAACCAACAGCTTTTTACACTAAAATATACAATGGAAAAACGATGGGAAGCCAATTATAGGTTCTCACGAGTATTATGATTACAAGCTGCGCCCCGCGGTTTCACCCGCGTAGTGTTGAAAAATGGTGATGCTGATGATGAGGATGAAAAGTAGCCTAAGCACTCTCCGACACTTGAACTATACCCATGCTAAAAATCAGGTCGATCCGTTGCTCTGTTGCTGCGTGAAAGAGGAACAAACAAAGCAACAAACAAACACACTTTCGCATTTATAATATTAGTATGAAGTATGATATGATTAACAGGATATTAACCGTGGTAAGGTTATAGATATATATAGATGGAGATCGCGATATTTTGACACAGTTACATGCACCATGTTTACGGGAAGACAACCTTATCACGGTAAATAACCCTTTAATAATCATAGAACTGTAGTGAACAACCGTGATAGTTAAAAAACAAAACGAAAATAAAATTCAAAGTCTGGTGTGCTAATCGGACTTCAACTTTATTTCAATAACGATAATGATTTTATTATGAAGACTTGATTGAACAAACGATTAGTAAGTAGTACGTTTTCGGATTGACCAGCGCATTTAAGAAACTAGATTAGATGCACACAACAAAAACTAGATGAGACTACAACATTGCAATTTTTACGACCCTGTATGCTACTTTGTATGTATGTGTACCTACCATTTTCTGACATAATATATAAATTATTTGATTTGATTATGGAAACGGACGTGGTTTTCACGCAAAGCGAGACGCAGCCGCGCGCGTTCTATAGATTTGAGTTGACGTAAATGCGTAACAAAAAAATGCGATGTCTGTGCGTAAATCAGGAATATAAAATATCCTGATTTTTACTTAACATCAGATGAGGTATAGTCAAACGCTTATCCTGTCAACCATTAAATAACTGTTTTTACTGTTGGAATACTTATTCAAATAAAATATAGAAAAAATTAATTGTGAAATTTATGTTAAATTACATGAAAGAAAAATCATGGTAATTAAACTCGAATTCCAACAGAAAAAGGCAATTTTGGAGCAAATTTAACATTAATTGTAGCCAGCCGACGACGGAGGAAATAACTTCATAATGTGAATGAAATGCCGCCGTCCTCATTTAGTATTAATTTCTGTCTCCAAAAAAAAATCAAGATCATTAAAGACGTAATCGAGGTAATTCATTCCTCATAAATCATAACATAAACAACTATATCGAAAGAACTATTAAAACCGATTAAATCTGGACTTCAACTGTCTTACTTAAAAACATCAATTAAGCGTGTGTTAGCTTAAATTTGCTTTAGTTACTTTAGCCAGCGAGACGAGAAGAGTTGACAGAGCAGTTTTAAGCATAGATTTCCTAACGTTTCTAAGCAAAACCTAACCCAAGTCTTGAGATAAAATAGTTTTGCAGAAACAACTATACAATACAAGTACAACGTAGTTGGCCGAATTTTAGGGAGCTACGGCATTTTCATCGCGCGCCATTTCGGGATACAAGACAATGTGAAACAGAAATTACAACTATGCAATACAACGTCTGTACCAGTCTAGTCCCACCGAATTTTAGGAAGCTACGGCACTTTCATCGCGCGCCATGTCAAGATACAAGATAATGTGAAACAAAAAATTACAACTATACAATACAACGTGGGTTCCATTCTAGTCCGATCAAAATCACTTACATCGCTCCGATCGCGCGCCTTGTCGGGATACAAGATAATGCGAAACAGAAATTACATCTATAGAATACATTGTCTGTTCCAGTCTAGTCCCACCGAATTTTAGGGAGACACCGCACTTTCATCGCGCGCCATGTCGGGATACAAGGTCATGTGAAGCAGTACGCTTAGTCCCAGATTTGATAGTTTTTGAAAACTTTTTTCGTTTACGTATTGTTCTGTTCCATACATTTTAGTAAAGCGCCTCTATTGGAAACGTGGAGGAACTAAAATCGGTAGTAATCGGCGGTATAGATTCATCATCATCATCATCAGCCAGAAGACGTCCACTGCTGAACATAGGCCTCCCCCTTTAACCTCCACACTGAACGACAGCCTGCCTTTTGCATCCACTGGATGCCAGCGACTCTCACTATGTCGTCGGTCCATCTAGTGGGAGGCCTACCTACGCTGCGTCTTCCGGTTTGTAACGTTCCATGATCGTTACCTACTCCCAAATTCATGGCAAATGGCACATACGCTAGAAGCCAAACTTAACGAATAAAAAAGGTCACTACTATGACATAAACATTGTTGACAGAATGAAGGTGACTGACGTAATGTCAGTCAGTTTCATTCCGCTATGCAAAAAACAATTTTGTTCTAAGACAAAGGAATTATAAACTCAGTTTTAAAAGATTCGGGTATATAAATATCGAATTCTTTCTAGAAGGAATAGGCTATATATAGGACTCGAAATAAAAACTGGGTCATACGCGCAGTTGACTGCAGTGAAAAAGTCGCTCAGAACTTAACCTTACAATCAAATCTTACAATCAACTGGTTAGCCCGTCTTCAATCGGGTAAGTTATTTCCGTGAGATGCCTTTTAAATGTGTTAATTGTGAAATCTGTCTCGACAAATAATGCTAATCGTTATTTGCCAATTGAATTATCATCAGGCCACTTGTGTTCTAAAACGCAGTGCAAGTGCGTTTCATATCCGTACTATCTGCGGATGTGGACGCGCGCCGTACTTACATTATAATATAATTGTGTTCTAAGCTCTTAAAGCATTCTGTAATCTTGGATCCTTCCGATCAAAAACTGTGTTTTAACGCCGGTACCACGTCATGTGAGACGGGACCTACTCCGATCTGCCGTTATCTTCGGGATCTCACACGACGTGGCCGTGCGGCTCTTGAGTACTGATCCTCATGCGTAGTTTCTTCGACGCATTTCAGGCTCCTACCCTCTACGTCAATTCTCCGACCACGTACGAGTCGCCACGCTGTCGTGACGCTACATCTACTTCCCTTCTACTACGTCGGTCGTACTCCGGCCACGCACAAACTTCTGGAACTACTACGCGCAGACCGCACTCCGGTCACGCCTGAAAAGCTCACGAAGCCTCTCGTCGCTGCGCTGCCTGCTGACATCCTACGTGCCACGAGCCGCGTCGAGCCACGCGGCGATCGGCGCCCCAGCTCTTCAAGCTAAGTCTCAAAACAAGGGACCAACACGTTTTTTTATCGCCATCACCTTCCGAGTTCACACGACCCTCAGTCTCCTGTAAATTCATTCTTGCTTGATTAAATCTTAACTTATACTATCTTAAACTCTTTCTTTTGAAACTCCTACCCACTGCTAGGTAGAACTTCACCAAGCTTCACTTGGTGAACGTTTCAGTGGCGCCCAGGTATTAAGCAGGAAGGTGGATAAAAAAGTGTTGATCTCTCTGGCGTGGTATATTCACGGCTCTTTCTCTGTAACCTTGTGTCCGTCTGTAGGTTGTATGGTAAAAACCGCCCTGTGCTGGTGCGGGAGCATTTGTTAGAATACCCAGCTGTAGTCTCCATGCATGTCGTAAGAGGCGACTAAGGAAGACAAAGGTTACACCTACAGAAGTAACGCCTTCTGTCCGCGTCTTAAACGCACTATAATATTTTTTTTTACTCGATTTTTTTTTATTATAGTAGAATTAAAATCTTTCAGTACTTTTATACTCGCACTATCTTAAAATCTTGTTCTTTAAACTCAAACTTATTTACCAAAACTTACCACCCAACCTACACTCGGAACATCTAACTTGTATATGTAAAACTTGCTCTCACGGAAACTCACCCGATATCTCTCTAAAAATCCAGATCAAAACTCTCCTTGACGGATATCTCTCTAAAAACTAAAATCTAAACTCTTTTTGACGTAGGTATATAAAATGGCGTACCCCATATATAACTATTTGTCCTTACAAAAAGCCGAACTTGCATATGAGGTCGCCCTTCGTGGTGGTTCCTCGGATGACTCTGTGCAAGACTTACGGAAACAAATAATGAAACTAGCAAAAGACTTGCCCGCAGAAGCAATATTAGAATCACATTTAGACACGGATACAGACCTAAAAGAACTAAAAGATTCAGTTATAAAATCATATAACAATTTAACCTCGCTAAAAACAAAATATGAGAAAAACCTATACCAGAGAACAGAAGTTCTACTAAATCATATTCAACATAGACTATCTAGGATAAATGCATCGGATAAAGAACTTCACAAAACATGCTCAGTAAATATAGCATCACAATTAAAAGACCTTGACCAACTAAGACCCTATTCAGAAACAGTACAGGTATCAAATCCTACCAACAAAGGCGATGCTCCTTCAGAGCCAAAAGTAGTCTCGGTGACTTGTGAGAAGGGATTGCATTCAGAAATTTACAAACTTAAATATAACGGAAAAACTTGCGTAAGAGCTTTTATACAAAAAATTGAAGAATTCGTAAAGTCTCGCGGAATAACTTTTGAAAAAATTATATCATTCTCATACGAGATATTTACTGACGAGGCACTCCACTGGTATCGCAATGTAAAGGACAGTATCACCACCTGGAATGACTTAACTAAATTACTAAAAGCGGACTTCAGCCATAGTGACTATGACTATAGGTTACTTAACGAGATACGCTCGCGAACACAAGGGGAACTTGAGAACATTTCAATTTATATCGCGATAATGCATGGCATGTTTTCCAGACTTACCGAACCACTTACGGAAAGCAGTCAACTAGAAATACTGTTACACAATGTTAGACCGATTTACGCTAGTACATTAGCGGCTTCACCGCACATAGACACTATTGAAGCTCTTAAAGCGCTATGTAGAAACTACGAAAACATACAATCTCGCTTAACTCAATTCCGTGAATTTGCATACACTAAACCAGGTAGCTCAGGAACTTACCAAAACCGAACTTCAACATTTAATAAAGGACAACAAAATACAAGGTATACTAATAACTACAGGAATTTTAATAGGGTGTCAGCTGTCACTCAACAATCAGTACAAAACAGATACCCATTCGCATGTCCTAGGTGTAGGTCAAACACTCATGAACTTCTCTATTGCAAAGAACCAAGAAAGATCATTTGTTTCAAATGCGGCAAGAAGGACTTCCGCTCTCCGGAATGTCCAGATTGCAACACCAACAATAGTTATAATACTCAAAAAAACTAATAGGAAAGGATTGTAGAGCCCGTGTAAAGACAAACCACACGAATCAGCCAGACTGGGTCGACTGGTTAAAAACGGTATCAAAATTCTTTTCCTGCTACACAGTCTCTTCAATCCGTACTAAACCAAACACTGCACGACCGTATGTGTCAGTTAAAATAAACACCCACGATATAGTAGGCCTTCTAGATACAGGATCTAGCATCTCGATCTTAGGAAATAACTCGCACAAAAAAATTCTAGATCTACACTACCAAACTTACAATGCTAAGCCCACACAACTTATAGCAGCGGGAGGTCAAGAGATGACAACCCTAGGCGTCATACAACTACCAATTACTTTTCAAAATCAATGTCACATTTTAGCGGTTCATATTGTCCCGGAAGTACAGAATGAATTGATACTAGGCATGGATTTTTGGAAACTTTTCGGATTGTTTCCAAAATATCTTGAGAGTATAGTACTACAACGCCCAGATGAAATGCAACTAGCCAACGTTAAGCTTGACGATAAACATCTCAGTTCATATGACCATCTTTCCGCTGATCAAAAAATAACCGCAGATGCTATAATTACACAATTTCGTGCTATCTCATATGAGGAAAAAGGATTAGGTAAAACAACTTTAATAACCCACGCTATAGACACCGGAGACGTTACTCCTATACGACAAAGGTACTATAGAATGTCCCCTGTAAAACAAAAAATTCTTAGTGAGCAAATAGATGAGATGCTAGCAGACGACGTTGTTGAACTATGTGAGAGCCCATGGTCTTCTCCAGTACTACTGACCCCTAAAAAGAACGGTGAAATGCGTTTCTGTCTTGATAGTAGGAAACTTAATGCGGTAACAAAAAAAGATGCTTATAGTCTACCATACATCACAGAAATCTTAGATAACCTAAGGGACTCTAAATACCTATCAAGTATAGATTTATCCAAAAGTTTTTGGCAAATTATGATTAGACCAGAGGACCGCTGTAAGACTGCGTTCTACATCCCGACACGAGGAACTTACCAATTTAAGCGAATGGCTTTCGGATTAACAAATGCTCCAGCAACTCAACAGAGACTGGTTGACTCATTGTTCTACGGGCCAGAATTCGAGAATAGGGTATTCGTCTTCGTGGATGACGTTATTATCGTAGCACCCTCATATAAACAGCATATCTCCCTACTTACCAAAGTCCTCGATAAACTAAAAAATGCAGGTCTTACCATAAACTTTGGAAAAAGCAAATTTTTTAGGGAAAAACTAAAATATCTCGGATACATTGTAGATTCAGAAGGTCTACATGCCGACCCTGAAAAGGTTGAATCTATTGTAAACTATCCATGCCCCACGAATAAGAAGGAGGTTCGTAGATTCTTGGGCACAGCTTCCTGGTACCGTAGGTTCATACCAAACTTCAGCTCCTTAGCAGCACCTCTTAATAAATTGACTTCGCAAGGCAAGAAGGTACCTCCCTTTACTTGGACGGAAGAAGCCAATATATCCTTTCAAAAACTCAAGGACTGCTTAATTTCATCACCAGTCTTGTCTTGTCCGGACTATACACAGCCGTTCCAAATTCATACTGACGCTTCGGATACTGGAACCGGTTCTGTACTCACACAACTCCTCGCTGGAGAGGAGAAGGTCATAGCCTATATGAGTAAATCACTCTCTGCCCAAGAGCGTAACTACAGCACTACAGAAAGGGAAGCGTTGGCTGTTCTACAAGCTATAGAACACTGGCGTTGTTACTTAGATAACGGACTAAAATTCATAATATATACTGATCATTCATCTCTCAAGTGGTTTCTAAACCTGAATAACCCAACTGGTAGACTAGCCAGATGGGGTGTGCGACTCTCAGCATTTAATTTTGAAATAAAACACAGGCGTGGCAAGGATAATATTGTACCAGATTTCTTATCGCGTGCATATCCGGTTTCTGCTATCTCGAGCACAGACCAAGCTATTCCTGTAACATCAGACCCTTGGTATCTCAATATCTACAACGGCTGTCAGGTGTCCCCTACATCTTATCTCAATTACAAGGTAACAAACAACAAATTATATCGATACATAAAAGACCTAAACCCATTAATACGGGAATTTGAATGGAAAGAGGTCGTTCCTAGCGAATCTAGGCGGGACATCATAATAGAAAACCATTCAGACCCTAAAGCGGCGCACTTAGGTATTTTCAAAACCAACAGACGAATAATGCAAAAATATTTCTGGCCGGCTATGATAAAAGATATCACAAACTTTGTAAACAACTGCGATGATTGTATCTCCCATAAACATGCAAATCATAGTACTCTAGGTTTTATGGGCCGTCCTAAAAACTGCAACCGTCCCTTTTCCATGATATCTACGGACCTCATTGGTCCCCTTCCGATGTCATCCAAGCAAAACACCATGATCCTAGTAGTAACATGTTGCTTCTCAAAGTATTGTCTGTTATTTCCTATACGCCGAGCAACGGCAGAAGTAATTACACGAATAATGGAGGAGCGTGTCTTTCTAGTACACGGAGTACCTACCACTGTCATAATGGATAACGGAAAACAATTCATAAGTCAAAAACTACAGCAACTATATTCGAAATATAAAGTTCCTAATGTTCGATACACCCCAAAGTATACCCCACAGGTCAACTCAGTAGAACGCTACAATAAAACAATCATGATAGCTGTCTCAACATTTATCGAAGACGACCACCGGGCCTGGGATGTAAACCTACCAAAAATACAATTCGCACTAAATACAGCGGTTAGTGAGGTTACAGGCTATACACCATCATTCCTGGTATTCGGTAGGGAATTAGTAACATGTGGTTCTCATTACGTTGATCCTGATCTTACTGACAAATTAATATTCTCACCTAGAGATGAATACGCAGAAAATGTAGGCAACTTAAGGAAAATCTTCGATCAAGTGCAAAGCTCTCTCATCAAATCACATTCTAGAAACTCAAGACTTTACAACCTACGCCGTAAGAACGTTGAATTTAATGCAGGTGACATCATATGGAAAAAAACTTATTATCAAAGTGACAAGGACAAACGGTTCTCAAAGAAACTAGCACCGAAATTTATTAAATGTACTATTAAAACAAAATTATCACCTCTAGTATACGAACTTACGGACATGCAGGGTAAAAATATAGGCTCTTGGCATGTCAAAGACTTCAAAATAACAAACTATACATCCTAACTACATACAAAAAAAATAAATAAACAATAAAATTAAAAAAAAAAATGAAAAATAAAAACAAAAAAAAAAACCCGTCAACTTTACTAAATACTAAAAATAAATATTTTACCACTATAGCTTCCCTCTGAAGAAAATCTAATTAATCTTGCATCTAAAACTTGATATTAACATCTAAAAATTAAAAAATACCTGACTTGAAAAAAAAACTTAGAAATATTTTTATTTACATATATCGTATAATATCTATTTATGTATGTCTATTAATATCAGAAATAGGGCGGTTAGTGTACTCTAAAACTGAAAGCCTTCACACTAAGAGCGGTTATTGCAAACTCTTTAAAAAAAAGCCTCTAAATTGCTAGGAGCGGTACTCGTGAACTCCATAAAAAAGCCCAAAACACGAATATTAATTAAAATAACCTTTTGTATACTAGGTAATTCAAGTCAGTCGTCAATATAGCTATAGCAAACTAAACAATTAAAGTTTACTTATAGTTAACTCTATCGATACCTTAATAACTTCACTAGTCACCTAGACTACAATCGCTACCTACAATCTCTTGGTCCTACACTTGAATACCACTACTTACTCTCTTTGACGTACTAACTAGCAAAATAGTTCCTTATTTTGTTAGCTTTTCTTTTATTTTGCTGCTTTTAAGTATAGTATCTAACATTCTTAACAGCAAAATGGAGAACCCACCGGTATTCTTGCCGTCTGTATAGGTGCCACTAAAGCATTTATACAGCGATACCGGACTCTTCACAGTACGCCACAAGTCTTATTGGGAACTTCAGACCATAGCATCCTGATTAAATTAATTTTACACTCGAGCCTACTTAATGTTAACATATTAGACTCAACCCTGGACGGGGAAGGTGTAAATTATAACTAGGATGCTAGAGAGGTCAGCGAATTTTCTTGAGCAAAAATTCTTAACTGAAAAAGGGGGTATGTAACGTTCCATGATCGTTACCTACTCCCAAATTCATGGCAAATGGCACATACGCTAGAAGCCAAACTTAACGAATAAAAAAGGTCACTACTATGACATAAACATTGTTGACAGAATGAAGGTGACTGACGTAATGTCAGTCAGTTTCATTCCGCTATGCAAAAAACAATTTTGTTCTAAGACAAAGGAATTATAAACTCAGTTTTAAAAGATTCGGGTATATAAATATCGAATTCTTTCTAGAAGGAATAGGCTATATATAGGACTCGAAATAAAAACTGGGTCATACGCGCAGTTGACTGCAGTGAAAAAGTCGCTCAGAACTTAACCTTACAATCAAATCTTACAATCAACTGGTTAGCCCGTCTTCAATCGGGTAAGTTATTTCCGTGAGATGCCTTTTAAATGTGTTAATTGTGAAATCTGTCTCGACAAATAATGCTAATCGTTATTTGCCAATTGAATTATCATCAGGCCACTTGTGTTCTAAAACGCAGTGCAAGTGCGTTTCATATCCGTACTATCTGCGGATGTGGACGCGCGCCGTACTTACATTATAATATAATTGTGTTCTAAGCTCTTAAAGCATTCTGTAATCTTGGATCCTTCCGATCAAAAACTGTGTTTTAACGCCGGTACCACGTCATGTGAGACGGGACCTACTCCGATCTGCCGTTATCTTCGGGATCTCACACGACGTGGCCGTGCGGCTCTTGAGTACTGATCCTCATGCGTAGTTTCTTCGACGCATTTCAGGCTCCTACCCTCTACGTCAATTCTCCGACCACGTACGAGTCGCCACGCTGTCGTGACGCTACATCTACTTCCCTTCTACTACGTCGGTCGTACTCCGGCCACGCACAAACTTCTGGAACTACTACGCGCAGACCGCACTCCGGTCACGCCTGAAAAGCTCACGAAGCCTCTCGTCGCTGCGCTGCCTGCTGACATCCTACGTGCCACGAGCCGCGTCGAGCCACGCGGCGATCGGCGCCCCAGCTCTTCAAGCTAAGTCTCAAAACAAGGGACCAACACGTTTTTTTATCGCCATCACCTTCCGAGTTCACACGACCCTCAGTCTCCTGTAAATTCATTCTTGCTTGATTAAATCTTAACTTATACTATCTTAAACTCTTTCTTTTGAAACTCCTACCCACTGCTAGGTAGAACTTCACCAAGCTTCACTTGGTGAACGTTTCAGGTTCGTGGTCTCCACTCAAGAACCTTTCTTCCCCATCGGTTATCGGTTCTTCGAGCGATGTGGCCTGCCCATTGCCACTTCGACTTGCAAATTTTAACAGCTATGTCGGTGACTCTGGTTCTTTGGCGAATATCCACGTTTCGGATTTTATCGCGCAAAGAAACTCCGAGCATAGCTTTCCATTGCCCGCTGAGTGACTCTGAGTTTTTCCAAAAGGCCAACAGTTAAGGACCACGTCTCAGTACCATATTATGTCATCACTGGTAACACACACTGGTCAAAAACCCTCGTCTTGAGGCACTGTGGTATTTTGGACGAGAAGATGTCACGCAATTTCGGTATAGATTGCTTCACTTTAATACGAAAAAAGTTTTCGAATGCGTTTTAGCCCAACAATGTATGGAACAATACTAAAACGAAAAAAGTTTTCGAATACTTTCAAAACTTGTACTAAGGGTACAGAAATTAAAACTATACAATACAACGTCTGTTCCAGTCTAGTCCCACCAAATTTTAGGAAGCTACGGCACTTTCACCATGTCGGGAATGTCGAGATACAAGATAATGTGAAACAAAAAATTACAACTATACAATACAACGTCTGTTCCAGTCTAGTCCGATCGAAATTTAGGGAGCTACGGCACTTTCATCGCTCCGATCGCGCGCCTTGTTGGGATACAAGATAATACGAAACAGAAATTACATCTATGGAATACAATGTCTGTTCCAGTCTAGTCCCACCGAATTTTAGGGAACTACGGCATTTTCATAGCGCGCCATGTCGGGATACAAGGACATGTGAAGCAGAAATTAAAACTATACAATACAACGTCTGTTCCAGTCAAGTCCCACCAAATTTTAGGAAGCTACGGCATTTTCATCACGCTCCGTGTCGATACAAGATAATGTAAACAAACTCTGGCTTCATAGAACAACCAGACAGAATCAGCTGAAGTATAAAGGTCAGAAGTGGCAGTAAAAAGTAAAATACAGTGTAATCTCACTAATCCGGCACTATTAAAAACCGGAGGGTGCCGGATTATTGGAATGTTCGGATTACTGGGTTATACTGAAAAAGTCATAGGTAATAAATAAAATTAAGCATTTCATAGAGAGAATAAATGTATGTAATGTATTATGGAACAATTGAATTAACATGTAGGTACATATGTAATTAATGATAAGTTAAAATATGATAAGTTTTGAGGTTAGACTGCTAGTCGATGACGCAGCGACCAAAGCGCACACGTATAGAGGGGTAAGGGAGGCGTGGGCGGAGGGTGCCGGATTATTGGACGTGCCGATCTATCGAAGTGCCGGATTAGTGAGATTATACTGTATAATTATTATGCCCAAAGATTTTTTATATACTACTAAAGATTGAGTGTTCAATGAAAGCACAGCGTTCATTTGAGAAGCCAATCTTTGTTCGAGTGACATTAGCGATACGTTTCTGCGCATGTGCGCTGGAATACCAGTAATACCAGTGCATAGATATTACCGCATAAATTGGATGAAAAAAATAAACGAAGTAAATGAACTTACAAAATACAGATCTAAAATATTAATACTGGAATTGGGCGTCATCATCATCATCTGGCTGATCGATTCGATTCGAATCGAATCTTAAATGAAATCTTTGAATTGGGCGTCACTTTACTAAAATTCATGATAATAACTTGTTTTTCTTAAGAAGTTCCTACTTAGTCAAGAATGATTAGGAAAGGGGCTATAAATAAGATAGTAATTTGTTACAAACATACTTACATACAAATCTTTCCTCTTTATAATATTAGTATAGAAGTATAGACAAGCATAATATTGACCGTATATTACACCAATTTCAAAAAAAAAACTTACTTTTCTAGGGAGGTAATGAAGTTTCCGAATACAAAATTAGTTTTAAAATTATAAAACTTATTTTCAGACTTGGACAAAAGTAATTTATGTAAATATGATATACCTTTGTAGGCACAGCCCCAGATCGAATTCTTCTTCGACCCTTTTTTGATGTGTCAGTGTCCTTGACATGGAAGTGGGCTGAACATACGACTGACGTTTTTGGTTTAGGTTTCCAGCAAGTCTCATTTCTAGACCGTCTTATTATTTCAGTCCAACGATTAGAAACTACGGGATTGGTTGAAAATCTACGGAAATAATAATCATTTATTGCAGAAGAAGAAAAAAACACCCCCATAATTTATATCTTACTAAATAAGTACTAGGTAATCTAGGATAGACATTCTCATAATAAGTTAATAAACTTCAACGGCCTTACTTATATACGATTTAACTTAAGTAACATTTATAAGTAAGACCGAAAATGAATAACGTAAAATGATAGGTATTTTAGGTATCAGTTCACAAAATAAAATCATAATAAAAGATATGGAATTACCTTAATAACTATAGTAGTTAATTATTTAAGAATTAAGACGAACAGAGGTATGAGCAGACAGACAGACGGACGGACATAATATTAACTAACTTATAAGGGTTCCTTGTAGTACTACGGAACCCTAAAAGTGGAAATATTATGGGTGTTTGTTGTATCTGTATGTAGTTCCGTGTAAATAGTTTTAACATAAGTTTAGATGTAACCTCTTTTGTTATTTAATCCGTGGCCGAGGAATTTTGCCGCCATTTTCAGTTGGTAATTAATGGATATTATGCTGCTTAGCACAATTATAATATGTTTAATTTAATAGACAATTTATTTGAAACACATTAGTGTTAAAAACATGGGTAAGCAAATTTCATGCCCTTGGCAACACTAAACAGTTTTGAAATGGCATTGTAATTTTTTCGTTTTCTACTAATTTTGCAAAGAAATACAGCAAGATAATTTAATACTTACTTGTGGTATGTGATCTTGGTGGACGTATTTTTATTTGTGGTGTAATTTTTGCAAGATTTCACAACACAACCAGTCATTTTGTAAAAAAAATTATACACGGACTTTCTGACATCGGAGGCTTTTGACGTGTGGCGGGGCGATCGAAAGAAGGTGCTAGTACTAGCACCTTCTTTTTGGTATAATTTTACGTTGCGCTATTAGGAATATTGTACATATTTTATCTAAGATTATGCCATTTAACTCTTAGGTTACGTGATTGAAAATACAAAACTACTAACGTCCTAAAGTCAGTTCACAAGCAATATTTTCTTTAACGCCTGGGAAAATTATAACAGCAACGCGACAAAATATAAGTATTAATACCATCGATATGAATAAAGGCGAAAAAATAATTTAAGAGCGTGCGTGCTCCGCTTTCGGTTTCCAATCCAATGAGCATGTCTTCTTGTATTATAAAGCTTTGTATTATTTGAATCATTGTATAATTTTTATATTTTATAATTTATTCATTTGTGTCATAGCTTTTTACTGTACAATTGTACAATGTAAAACCAGTCTCATTTAACGGACTAATGCCGTCGATCAATTCAAAATATTTCATTTAAGTAAATTGGATTGTAAACATATTAGTAGCCGTAATATATTTTCATTATTTAGAACTACTATGTGATAAAATTCACTACTATTATCATATTGTGAGCAAATCGTAAATGTGTCTAATGCTCACGATAATCAAAATTTAACCGCTCGATTAATTAGTTTAATCACTGCTTTTGATGTAGTTTCAAAAGAATTATAAATATTGTGAACTATACAGGGTGTAAGGGGAACACTCTCAAGCCAAAAGAAGGTAATTGTACTCATCATTATAAACCACTTGTAGTATGGGACCAACCCTGAAATCGAAAAAAAAAAACAGCTGTTCCATACATTTTGTCGAGTGTCAATGACCGTTTTCTATAGAACAGCTGATATTTTTTTCGCGATTTCAGGGCTGGTCCCATAATAAAAGTTGTTCATAATGATGAGTACAATTACCTTCTTTTAGCTTCGAGAGTGTTCCCCTTACACCCCGTATAGATAAGTTTTGATAACCACAGGTTAAAGCGAGTCACTCTAGACACTCTAGGAAAAAACCTGTCGAATCCGGATTTTTGTAAGTAATTTTTGTAAACAATCAGCAACATGATCATGTTTGTATGTTTTAGTGACGTTTGCTGCAAGTGGCACATAAGCTAATTTGCAGGAAGTTGCTTCTGGTTTAAATCCACTTTCATATCAGATCAGTATCAGTCAAGCAAAATATAAATCACTTTCTTTATCAGTGAGATCACTGACTGTTACTGCCACTCTGCCACCTTATTAAATTTTAAAGGACAATTTAATGCACTCGACAACAGCGCGCAACGATAATGTTTGACTTGTATCAGATAAGCAAAAATATTGTCCGAGTACAGTACTTTCACCTTGCTAGCTTACAAAGAAAATGTAGTAGTAAATATTCATGATCAAAGTACGTACCCTGACCGGCCCGTGAGGAAAGCAATAATACTCATGAAGAATAGCTGCACTACACTGTACACACAATTTCACTACGACCTTCAGTCAAATCAACAATCGCATCAAGGCATTGTAATCAACTGATGTTAATAATCGAATTTAAAACATTATTATTTATCTACACACAATTAGTATCAATGCCAATATTTATGATAAGGTGAATTGATTCATGATTTTGATTATGATAATCATGCTCTTTCAAAGTAATGTAACAAGATGCATTAATATTACAAATAAGAAATGAAAAGCCATACGAGTTCATTTAATTTTATACTCAATCGCGTTCCACCATCGGCTACTAAATCCATTATTCAGTATCTTTCTACAATGCAAGATCATATTATAAACATCATATTCGATTAACCATATCAAAAGGCGAAACCTGTAAACAAAAACGTTGAAATACGTCGATCATTAGTGTAAGCAATTGCAACTGAGTTTGCAATGCAGGAATCTAAATCGGACCCATGTTCCGGCTTCAAGTGGCTCAGGATTCAGATAAACGGCTAACGATGTGATGGATTGCAGTGGCAGGAACAAACGAGCGGACTAGTCTGGGACTCGTCATCCCGACTGGGGGCTGCCAGATCGCGGTTTCTTCTTTGTTTATTTTTTCTTTTATCAGTACCGATTTAGTAAAAATCGATAGGGTTATCATAAACAGATATTTATTTGCATTTTAATGTAATTTTTATCATTGAGTGTTAAAGAATTGTTTATTTTTTCGACAGCTTAATTTTTTGTTTAAAGTTTTTTTTCACTATGCTGAAAATGGGCTGCTTGTGATATGGCAGAGCAAAATATACTTCAGAACATCTCGGGCGACTAGAAGAGAAGACGGAAGTTGAATTAGGCACAATACCGATACTGAAGAGCTAATGGCTGAATCTCACTAACTTCACTGGTTCGATCACGTAGAAAGAATAGGAGAGGTTCAAGCTCGGACGGTCGGGAGAGTACCGACCTTGGACGGTAATATTAAACTTTCGTTTGACCGCCACCTCACCTGGTGTTAAACGATGATGTGGTCTACAAATTCTACGATGGAGCACACATGCCTAGACGAAAACGATTCACTCGCGACTTGAAGACACCTGGATGTCTTCAAGGCGCGAGTGAATTATAACTCATCCGTTCAGGTAGAGCATATCGCTGAAGAGTTCAAGTGAAGAGTGACCTGTGGGAACTTCAAGCCGTCCCATGACAAGAGATGAGAGGTCGCTGTGTCAATAATGTCAATATAGTAAGTAATTTACCAGAGTGGTACGACATCTGACTTTTAATACCATAACATGCCACTTCTTCATGTCTGGTGAAGTCTTCTGCTACGCAATGGTCTGGGACTCGCACATATTAATCTCTCCAGCGGTAACTTTGACGACTGGCCATCCATAGTCCTTGCCTATCACTTAGCGGCTTCATCTTCTACCATCCTTTTTACGAGACGAGACAATGTGATTTCGCCACACATCTCGCCGATGACATTGGCTTCAATCACTAATAGATCTTCAATTTCTTATTTGTTTCTTATTTAGGGAATCCAATATATGAAGTAGGACTTCATAAGCAGAAAATGGTAAAAAAATAAAGAAATCCATGCACTATTTTCGTATAAGAAAGTTTCCAGAAGGCCTAGCATGCGCATGGCAATACAAATTTGTCAATTCATTTTGCCTGCCAAATTTTGGCTTCGTAGGTCAAGTTATCAAGTAGTTTTCGAGATTTCGTGATTAGTTAGTCAGTCAGTCAGTGTGTAAGTGGTTTTTTGATTTTATATAGGTGCAGATAAAAAGTGCGGCAAACAGGCATGGAGGTAAGACAATTGAGTTTGATTTCTTTTTCTAGGGTCCTACCTCGTTTTAGCTCGTCTTACAAAATCTAGAAGCGGCGCGCATACCAGGCCAGCATAATTAATTTTAGATGTTGAAGCATTTGCAATTCCTATTGATATGAGGCACCTTTCTGGCTTCTGGCAACACAGTTAAGAGGTGTCCTGGCGCCGCCGCCAATCATTCAATTACGTGCACTTCTCGGTGCATGGTGGGCTTCAATTGTCGAACGCTCTCGAGCTATATTGTGCAAATTAAACGTATGCGCATGATCATCTGCTTCCGCTTTATATGCCTGTCGCTTATTCAAGTATCCTCATAAGTGCACTGTATTAGGAGTGGCTTGCATCACTGACGTATCAATGCCAAGTATAATGTCTACACGAACAGTTAAGGACCACGTCTCAGTACCATATGTCATCACTGGCAACACACACTGATCAAAGACCTTCGTCTTGAGGCACTGTGGTATCTTGGACGAGAAGATGTCACGCAATTTCCCGAACGCTGCCCATCCGAGTTGGATTCTTCGGGCGACCTCTTTGCCTAAGTTGGACTTACATAACTGAACAATCTGTCCACGAACCAGAAGACGCAGCATAGGGAGGCCTCCCACTAGATGGACCGACGACATTGTGAGAGTCGCGGGCATCCAGTGGATGCAAAAGGCACTCTGTCGTTCAGAGTGAGGTTAAAGGGGGAGGCCTATGTTCAGCAGTGGACGTCTTCTGGCTGATAATGATGATGACATGTACATGTACATGGAATATCGTGGTGTACATATACATGGAATATCATGGTGTACATTATCGCTTGTGCATTATTGGGCTGATCAAATAATGTACAAGATGATATTGCACGGCACGATATTGTACAACATGATATTCCATGTATATGTAGGATGTCTATAATGTACAACATGATATTTGCCGACACGATATTGTACGGCATGATAATGTACAGCATGATAATTGGTATTTATGTACATCGAATATCATGCTGTACGATCCATGTCGTACAATACTGGCCGTCAATTATCGGCCCGTGTCTATAAAGTACGGCAAAAAATGCACAGCCAGGATTTTACAGCCAATAATCCATGTACTAGAAAAAAGTCCACATGATAAAAGGTGGCATCTTCCTATTAGCTAATTTTGCTGAAATGTCTGCTCTTATTGGCTGTTGAGTCTATGCCGTCTGTCGATTCCATGCTTCGTTTGAACAAGATAGTGTAAGATAGTCACAGATTAAAAAATATGAGAACCATTAAAACTTTTTGGTGGTGAGGCAGAGAGAGGGGTATAACTATGTTAGATCTGTCACTCATTTCGAACCTAACCAACTCAAGTCTGACTTCAGGTGGGCTCCCGCCAGAAGCTCTTGCGGTCGCCCCTGAGTGTCACTCAGGACTTCCCTTGAGCTTCTGGCTCCCGCGTTTTTTATATACACTCTGGGGGTAGGAACCACAAGACTAGGTGGAGTCGGGGTGCTCTGTGTCGGTTCTGTGACCCATTTCGAACCTAATATACTCAAGTCGGGGTGCTCTGTGTCGGATCTGTCACTAATTTGTACCTAATACACTCGACGTGGAATGTCCACATCTAAACGAAGCTTCGGTTTTGAATTTTTATGGTCATTAATTATCATGCTGTACAAAATCGGGGTGTACATTATTAAACAGAGTCAATATTGTACGGCATAATAATGCACAGCATGATAATTGGTGTACATGTACATGGAATATCATGTTGTACAATATCGTGCCGTGCAATATCATGCCGTACATTATCAGATCAGCCCAATAATGCACAAGCGATAATGTACACCATGATATTCCATGTACATGAATCAGAATCAGAATAATTTATTGACATATTGAAACTAACATTAGTTATACCTATTCTAGAATAAATAA
Organism: Agriopis marginaria; assembly: GCA_932305915.1. Taxonomy (NCBI): domain Eukaryota; kingdom Metazoa; phylum Arthropoda; class Insecta; order Lepidoptera; family Geometridae; genus Agriopis; species Agriopis marginaria. The sequence continues at coordinate 12,921,778 of OW029918.1, forward strand.
TAATAATAAATACGCAGGGGCGGCTTTATAGCGAGCCGTCGGTGAGTGGCGACACCGCGTACCCCGATTCCATGGGTCAGTTCGAGTAAAATGTTTACGTCATTTGATAAATTTTACCGTATAATCACTCATAATTTATAGTTTTCGAGGCGAGATTGCACTTTATTAACACATTTTACTTGTTTTTGTCAAAGATAAATACTGTTTTCTAATTAATTTGTAAAATTATAAACGAGAGCGTTATGAATCGTGTTTACGCTCCTACCCACAACAAACCTATGACACCACATGTACACCATGATATTCCATGTACATGTACATGTAGCTAATACGGGCGATGTCACCTTTTATCATGTTGTACATTATCGGTCGTAAATTTTCGGCCCGTTTCGTCAAAACACGGCCCGTATTGCACGACATGATAATGTACGGCATAATACATCATCATCGGCATAGTACAGCCCGATAAAACGTGGACTTCTTTCTAGTACATGGATTACTGGCTGTACAATCCTGGCTGTGAATTTTTTGCCGTACTTTATAGACACGGGCCGATAATTGACGGCCAGTATTGTACGACATGGATCGTACAGCATGATATTCGATGTACATGTACACCAATTATCATGCTGTACATTATCATGCCGTACAATATTGTGTCGGCAAATATCATGTTGTACATTATAGACACCCCAATATCGTGCCGTACATTATTGACTCTGTTTAATAATGTACACCCCGATTTTGTACAGCATGATAATTGGTGACCATGAAAATTCAAAACTGATGCTTCGTTTAGATGTGGACATTCCACGTACATTGCGTACGTGTCGTACATTATCTGTGTCGTACATTATTTCCTGCCTACAAAACGACAAAATTATAGGTAAATATGTTATGAACGCGAAGTTGGACTATGGATGCGATTCGACGCGTCACCTGAACGCAGCCCTGCGCGAGTTTGCGATCTAGCCCGCCGCGGGGCTCGTGATTTTTGCGCGGCATAATACATCGTCGCTCTATCTTGGCGGGGGCTGAGGAAGCATTTTGTTACCTACGCGACTAGGATAGTGGGCCGTTAACCTTATGACCAGTGTTTTCTTTAAGAATATTCTGATGCAACATTCATATAGTGCAGGTTCTTACACTTCTTACAAGTGATTTAAACGTAAATAGAAGAGAAATTCTAAGGCACCAAAACATTCTCAATAACTTGTGATTTGTTAATCTGAAGGGTGTTGAACATAATATGTCCTTATCAATATTTAAATAACTATGTCATAGTATATTTTCGGTGTCAAAACATTTAATGTTATGATAAGAGTCACGGATGGCCAAGAGGTTGTCGTTGTCAGTGAAATGAGATTGAGTTGCAAAACAAACTTATCTCCTGTCTTCAATGGTCAACAAGAGATGATAAACAAGTCGGGGGCTCGGCTTTTTATTATCTCAATTCGCCACGAAATCTATTTCAGATTTAACTACCACTAACTGCGGAAGGTAGTATAGTATGAAATCTTTGATGTTAACCGTAGTTTGTTCGATTAAAGTAAGAAATTAAGCATTTCTAAGGAATTATTCCACTAAAAATCTAAGTACTTTCCTCATTAGATAAAAATAATAATTTCCGAGAAGGATTACATATATCAAGATTCTCAAGTACCTACTCGTAGACGGCACGCGTGTATTAAATTACATTCCCACATAAGACGATATTAAATTCAAAAGTTCTACATATTATCCCAGTCATCAGAATCCAAATATCTTATCCGTCAGACCAAATTTATTACGCAGAAAAGATAGATTTGTGACTCAGAATTCGCGCGAATTGTTTAGATTGACGTAACTATCACATTTTAACAAAACAGCTTTCCATGAAACCTATCAGGTGAGATAAAGGAACAAAGAGATCGTTCGCAGCATCTTCAATAGTTACAAATTCACATGTAAATATCAAAAGGGAAAATGGTTACAGCCGTACCTAGCGAACGTAAGGGTGTGAAATTGATTTGCACGCGCTAACAGGTGGACAATGATGTGGTTTAGGCTCGCAGCCGGCGAACGTGACGGCTTGGTTACGGCGACAATGTGGCCGCGGCCTCGCGCTCGCCCCGCTCACGAGCTTCTGGAAAACACCAGCTACGAGTCTTTTCACATCGCTCGAACGGCCACCATTGTCGTACAACAATAATATCAATCATTCAGTCGGCAACACATTGCAGAGTCCAGAACGACAATGAGACGAAACATCACGCAATAAATGACCTAACGACCTCTACCTACATAAACGAAACGGGATCATCGTAACTTCTATCGAACTGCACTATAAACTTCTTTATACGAAACAGATGCCTCGATGAAACGCCAGATGATGCATCGATACTGCAGAATGAAAATCAAGAAACAGGGAAAATTATGACAGCAAAGTAAACGAGGAAAATTATCCGATAACGGGCCAGTATTTCCATTCAAAAGAAAGTCCAAAATATCGTTCAAGCTTTTAGAGAAACTCCTCTGGATAGTTTTGCAAAAATCCTAAAAACTTTTTGATAGTCCGTATAGACTAAATGCTATGGATGGAAAATAAAAATGACGCAGCCCGGCGAAAAGCAGCTAATCGCAAACGCGCCCGCTCCGAGATTCAGAATAGATAGTACAAAAGGAAACAATGACTGAGTGATCCACCTTCCACCCTCTCCCCCACGCCCGTGGTTGGGTTGTCGCCTAAACATTTAATATCGGCCAAGGACGCCGCGCGACATGCATAACGGAGCGGAGCCTCTGCCCGCGGCTCGCCACCAACAAAACCGACTTCAGATATGAGGGACGCGAATAAATTAGCCACTGAACAAAAACTGGGTCACAAACCTACCCCTCCGACCGCATCGTACAGATAGAATAGTAATCAGTATGCTAATTAATCGCTAGCTAGCCCTAACCTAATCAATAAAGTAATCTACAAACACCAAGCAGGCAATAAATCTGATAAAATCTTGTCTGCCTAAATGCTACTTGGTTAATCTCAGCTAAGTCATAAATGTAATCTTTAGATTAGATTAAAATCCACACAAGAAGTCAAAATAAGTTTTAAACACACTAAACGTGACAGATGTATGGTGATGGGAGATCGTTGGCAAAACGTTCAATATTAATGCGATCTAAATTTTAAGATTTGATACATCGGTCGCTAATAACTCTGACTAAGATAAAAATAAGTTTAATGCCAACATTACCAACAAAGCTGTTTAAGACCATTGTAGTCCCCGCGCTCTCGGTGTTGTATTATAAGTTGGAGGATGGGAGCGTGATGAGCGTTTTTAATTAAATGACGTTATAAAGGAGTAGGGCAAACAAGCGAGATTTAGTTTGGAAGGCCAGCAGAGGCTGTTCGAGTGGAGATAAGGAGCCGGCAGGCGGAGGTGGAGGTAATGTACATAGCGAGATAGGGAGTGTTGCACAACGCAAATATTTGCGGCGCGCCCGACCTCCTGTACTATGCCTATCCTACGAACGTGTTTCGAGCCATGTAATCGACGTGCGGCGGAGGCGGCGTACCGCACCGAGTCCGGATAGTTCCCATTTTTGTACAAAGGTTTGCAATCGCCATACATGGTATGCGGGACCAATTTTAACACCTCTCCTGTGAATGCTCCAAAACACTCAAAATCAGAGCAGTTTTGCTAAATATTTTCACAATATAGGTACCTACTAACACGTTAGAAGCGTATTAACATCATATTGTTAAAAAATTCTCAAGTCAAGCTCAAACTGGAAAATTCAAATAATTATAACAATTCATACACTCATATTAAAAGTTTGTACGTATCATATCGCTCTGCTCATCGTTTGTATGTGAATATAATTTTTTTCTGAAATACTGATCAATACGAGCAAGATATATCAACCCGTAGATACGTTGAAGTACAGAGAAAAATGTTCAAGCCTAGCTTGAAGTGGACTTGCACTGAAAGCGCACGCGGGCCGTCTCGTCATAATCCAATTTGTTGTCAGCTGCGACGTGCAATTTGTACGAATGCAAGCTGATTAGATTTTCGTTGGGGTAACTTTTCAGGCTACGCTGTTCTGTTTTTATTTATTTAGCGTGCGAATTTAGGAACTATTATATGTTTAAGGCCCAAAATATATACGCCGCTATCTCACTCGCACATATGATGTATATTTATTAAATAACATCACTGTCTAATTTTGAATTACAAAAAGAGCGATGCTGATGAGTGGGAATAGTTATAACGGTACGATTACCGAAGCGGAGAACGACCGAACGAAGTATTTTTTTTTTTTTTTTTTTTTTTTTTAACGCTGATAAGTCCGCGTTTGACCACCAACTCGCCTGTTGGTAAGCGACGATGTGGTCGAAGATGAAGCACGCAGACTTAGAAGATACCTATTCACTCTGGCCTTGAAAAGGCCCAGGTTATATCTCTCAGGGAACAGGGAAGCTGGCAGGTTGTTCCAAACTTTGGCCGTACGGATTAGAAACGTAGAATCGAAACGTTTGGTACGTATCCAAGGAAAATCCACAATGTATGGGTGGTAGTGGGCCGTTTTTCTACTTGTCCTGTAGTAAAAAGGGGATGGCAGGATAAGGTCATGTAGCTCTGATGCACATTCTCCGAAATGAATCCTGTAGAAAATTGACAGACTCGCTACTTTACGGCGGTGTTCTAGACTGAGAAGTTTCTTAGCCACTAACTTCTCATCGCCTATAAGACGAGCAGCACGCCGGTCTACCGATTCAAGAGCTTCGAGCTGATATTTGGCTGAGCCGTCCCAAAGATGACAGCAGTATTCCAAACACGATCGGACTTGAGCTTGATATAGAGTAAGCAACTGCCCCGGTGTGAAATACCGCCTAACCTTACTCAGAACGCCCAACTTTTTACCAGCTAATTTAGCCTTTGACTCTAGGTAGGTGCCGTAGTTGAGGGTCGGTGTAAGAGACAACCCTAGGAGTTCCAGGTGGTCTGTCAAAGGTACAGGAACATTCTGAAATAGTGGAGATAGCGAGAATGGACACTTTTTTGCGGAAAAAAGACAAGCTTGGGTTTTGTTGGCGTTGAATTTGACGAGGTTTTCGTCACCCCAATTTGATACGGTCGTCAAGGTTTGATTCATTCGCTCAACCATGTCTTTTCTCAACGCTTGGATTTCAGCCTTTCCGGCCCTGGGATTGGATATGTACTTTTCTACAACTGTGCTATCATCTGCGTACCCAAAGATACCGGGTATAAGCAGATCGTTGATATGAAGCAGAAATAAAGTTGCTGAGAGTACCGACCCCTGAGGTACCCCGGCATTAATAGCCATTTGATCAGACGAGCAGCCGTCAACGACAACTCGAATAGATCGTTCCCTCAGGAAGTCTGCGATCCAGGTACAGAGGCCAGCAGGTAGCCCGTATGAAGGAAGCTTGTTTATCAGGCTTTCGTGCCAGACCCTGTCGAAGGCCTTCGAAATATCGAGGGACACAGCCAAGGCTTCGCCGTGCCTCTCAATGGCCTCGCTCAATATGTGGGTGGCATACACAAGAAGATCCCCAGTCGAACGGTTTCGGCGAAAGCCATATTGACGATCGCTAAGGAGACAGTTATCTTCAAGGTATGCCATGAGCCTCCTATTCAGAACACGTTCCATCGTTTTACAAAGGATGGAGGTGACTGATATAGGTCTATAGTTGTTAGGGTCGGCACGACTACCTTTTTTGGGAACCGGTTGCACGTTCGCAAGCTTCCAACACAATGGAACTATCCCTGCACGTAAGGAAAGACGAAATAACCGTGTCAGAACTGGAGACAGTTCGGGTGCACAGTTCCTCAACACTATTGCCGGTATTCCGTCAGGGCCACTTGCTTTATTCACGTCTAAATCTCGGAGCGTTTTGAGCACCTCTTTTTGGTTGATGCGGAATTCGCTCATGGTAGCATCGCATCGAGGCACTGCAGGTGGTATTTCGCTTGAGGTATTGAGACGAGAACTATCTGCGAAGAGGTTTGCAAATAAGTTTGCCTTCTCTTCAGCAGTGTGAGCAAGTGATCCATCGGGTTTCAATAGAGGAGGCAGTGAGGGGCGACAGAAATTAGACTCAACTGACTTAGCCAGGGACCAGAATGCCTTGCTACCGGCTGGGTATGCAGCTAGCTTGGCTCCTACACGGCTGATATGGTCGAATCGAGCTCTTCGTATCGCCTTTTTACTGGACTTGGCGGCTTTGTTATAAGCTTTCTTCTTTTCAGGCACATCCCTAGACTTGCACTTTCGAGCGTTAACCCAGGCTAAGTATGCCGCATGCTTAAGCGATTCTGCATTGTCACATGCGGCATTGAACCATGGCCTAGCTTTGCCGGAAGGTTTAGCGTCAGAGTATGGAATAAAGTACTCCATCGCTCGATTCAACACTTCCGTTACGGCAATAGCGCAGTCTGATGGGTCCCTAGAAGAAAAGCAAGCCCGCCGCCAAGGATAAGATGCAAAGAAGTGACGCATCTCGTCCCAATCTGCTGATTTATAACGCCATATCCGCCGGGTCCTTTTAGGACTAGGATCGGGCGGTGAATACGACGACACTGATCGGACAACGCAGTGGTCGGACCCGCCAAGAGGTGGGGATACCGACACTGAATATCTGTCAGGATCATTAGTCAGCAGAAGGTCCAGACAATTAGCCGTGTGACTGTCAACATCAGGAACTCTTGTGGCCTCTTGGACCAGCTGGGTGAGATTTAGCGATAACGAAAGCTCGTACGCCTCTCTCCCTGCGTGGTCAGTCTTCTGGTGTGGGAACAACCATTCCTTGTGGTGCGCATTAAAGTCCCCCAGAAGCACTAATTGGGCCGAAGGGTAACGCTGTTGAGCCACATCAGCAGACTCACTGAGATACTGACACAACCCGGACGTCTCCTGATCTCCAGAGTGCGAGCGATAGACCCCAGCATAGAGAATCTTCTCTAAGCCAGTATCGACCAGTATCCAGAGGACGGAGAAACTAGGCCTTTCAAGGTCTCGGAGACGTCTTACACAAACGTCATCGCGTGCGTAAACGCAGACACCGGCATGTGGCTTAAAGTTGTGCTCCAGTACGTAGCCTGGGTAGTCGAGGTAAGCGGTGTCAGCGGGACGTTTTATTTGCGTCTCCGTGAGAAACAGTAAGTGCGGCTTAGTAGACTCGAGGTGGTGGTGAACTGAGTCGAGGTTGGCATGCAAGCCTCTTATGTTGCCGAGGTGCACGTGAAGTGAGAGGGCGTGCTTCCACTGTTTAAACGTTTTACTATTATTATTACTATTATTACTAGTATGGATGAACGTATAGTGTAAAATCAGATGGATTCAGATAATTATGACAAATATGCATGCAGGAAACGTATATACTGTACTGACCCCACATAAGTTGGATAAGGGTAGGAAGATGATGATTATGAACTATATTTGGGGCAATGTTAGCTTATCATCTCTATTCAGTCTATGGATTATGTGGCAGTCATCTTATGTCTTTGCTGAATCTAGTGCTTAATTCAGAACTGTTATGATCCAATCCAGTCTATACCAGTAGTTGGAAAATCAGCGATATAAATGCAGATATACATATATAGATACATTGTAGTCAATAGGAATTTAAACTAACATATTAAAGCTACATTGTTCGATTTGTTAGGTATTGTATTGCCAAGGTAAGCCATGCATAATCAAGCAATCAGAAAATTCACACGTGTCTTCTGCTCCTGAAATGTAAAACTAAAACGGGCAACATCTAACATTCAATTACAAACCCAGAACAGAAGTCGTCTCCACGGATTTAGAATTTGTGGGTTCAATGGTAAGCTAATGATGGGTCCTAATAAGGTGATAACTCACTGCCATTGGAAGGGTCCAGTTATTCCTTCTCTCAGTCGGTCTTTGAGCGATCGCTGGCGCGACGGACCCGGGCCTGGGGGCAGCATGCCCGCCCCGGCCGGCACCGAGGGCGGAGGCACGCGCGCCGGCGACGACATTGCGGGGGCTGCGCGGACGCCTACCAATTTGGCACCCACATCACACCACTGCACCTCCACACTACTAACGCGCGCTGCAAAACAAACCACGAAAGCCACATAAATTAAGCGAAGCAAACTCAAAATAACATCAAATAAAAAGTTTCAAGAAGCAACATCGCTGACAACGGTGAGCTCACAACTAGCTTGCGGCGGGTGATGATGATAAAAATGAATATGTTTTGCTTAAATAATGCGAACAATGAGTGAATACAATGGACAGATGTTTTGTTGTAAATATTTATAATTTGATATGGTTTATTACGCAGCACCTACGTTATTCTAAGAGCAATGAAAGTATATGCAATTAATTATAAATCTACGTGCAGGAGCTTTCGTGACTATGATAAGATGTATAATCTACAACACAAAGTGAACTTAACGAAGCGCTATAATATATGTATCTTTATGCGACCAAAAGCACCAGGATCCCTAAGTTTAAATACTCTGGAGAAGATTCGCGTCTCTACATAAGTTTAATTTGTGCAATTTATATTCAGCTGTAGTAGTAACTTTGATACCAGTATCGTTGTTTATTCAGAGGAGATATACATAATCGTAGAGCTATACCAAACGTAATCAAGTCGAAGTTGGTGGCGCATAGTAATGACTAAGTACCCTGTTTATAAATCGTGAAGCATTTATAATACAAGTTTTGTTTTTCCGTAGACGTAAACAAGCCACAAAACGGCTCACGGAACGGTAATTAAATACGAAAAGAGACGTGTTACGGAATAAATATCAGGGAACGTGAGAATTATAAATTATGCATGAATGTCTGCTGATGCTCGCAACCCAAAACGACAGGTCGGGATTATTGATCAGGAGGAAAAGGTACCTACTCGCACGTACAGCTCCAGAAATTCGACAATTTAGGCATTTAAACCGAATGCACATCTATCGACATTCGTCAACCACAAATATCACACTTTGATAGATATTATCTAACTTACAGTTTATCGAATTTTGATCTGTAAACATAGTAAACTAGTGGTACGCCCTAAATGTGACCTCTCATCCCCTATATCTTCACATCACGTGAACCGATTTTGCTCATATTCAAACTTAAAAAATTTACTGAAATTAACTACCTACATAAAAAAAAAAGATCGGAATAATAGTACGCATTGTACGCAAGCTGTTATCCTCGAACAAATATACAAACAGATCTACATACAAACGCAAACCAATCAGACTCACACCTCTTAGCTCGGTCAGTTATCGATGCAGAAATTGTGCTGTATGTAAGTTTGTACCTCACATTCGAACCCATAACACAAGTTACTCTTTGATCATGATTTTGGGATTCAAATTACCTCTAACTAGTTATCCGTCCCGAACTGAGACCTCGCGACCCCTATATCTTCGGAACCCCTCGACCGATTTTACTCATATTTTGTCTTCAAAGTTGTATTGAAATTACCTACTTTCCTACAATATTGATGAAGATCAGATCAACGATATGCAAATTAATGTCAAACAAACATACATAGAAACGCAGTCTTGTCAAATACAACCTGACGCCTCGATCAAAAAACATTGTCGTTTTCCTGAAATTTAATTGTAAAATCCTATTACTCAATGTTAGAGATGGTTGTAAAGTCGGCAAAAAATTTGAAATGCAACAAACTACAGGAACCTTTTTACAGTCAGTTGTCGGTGCCCACTAGGTTTTATCTGTTTGACAGTCGCAGACCACTTCCCGGAAGCTCGACACACGGTCAAAATATCGCAAGTACCCTCAACATTTAAATTCTAAAGCTCGCGCTACGCTTAGAAATTTTTGAAGTGGAAAAATGCTCGTTCACCTAAATGTTTAATTAAACAGCTTTACTTAAAACGTAAAATGTAATGTGTGTACTAATGCCAACAATTTCACAGCTGTCATTATGTGGAATGAGCTTTTTTGGTAATATTCCAAGAACTTGTCTGCGACCTGACCCGAAAGTTTGCATATCGCGAAACTCCAAGGTACGTCACCTTGACCTAATTTTAAAAGTCGTTTAAGGAAAGAATTAATATTTCTGCCATTATTATTTGAGCACACAACTCAATGAGGATCGAGTGATGCTATAAGAGTAATTCCGTGCAAAGTGAGACAGGTGCAATATTTTTTTTTACGATTTCCAGTGTTGAGGTCAAGTTTCCTGTCAATGAGATTGAACAGTTACCTATGTTGCGATGCGAATACACCGACGCGAGGCGAACGATAGCAAGAGGCGAAAGCGGGTATCGATCGGCCCTAGCCTCGTCGCCCCGTGTCCCGCGCCCCGCCGTCCCAGCTCACCTTACGTAAGTCCAGCTGATCGCACCCACCCTGTAACCTTGGCAACGAGCCTTACATGCACACACTCCTGAAGGGCTTCACTATACGGTGATTAGTTCAATTGATTTGATAGATTTGTATACTTTGGACACCTAGGGAATAACGTGTATTCATTATTTAGTAGACTATAGCTTTCTCAGTCACGGGGAAATGCCGAGCTGGAATAGTGACCTAATCACCAGTGCTATATTCGTAATCATAACGCTTATAAGACTTGTTATGCAAGATAAGTTATAATTATGTTGTTAAAACTACTTTAGGTTATTAGAAAGAAAACGTACAAACATGTTATCAAAAGTATCGTTATATAAGCAGATAAAATTTTCTGCTTGACCTAATTCCCAACAGGACAGTTCTGGCGTACCTGTCTTCTTGTCCCGCATGTAGACATGTTCATTTCCTCGCGCTAGCTGACCCTTCAGTTGCCTGCCAATAAAATGCTTACAACTTTACGGTTATAAGGGATTTTACGCAGGTTTTTCAAACATCCAATTTATTGATATGTGAGATAACGCGCAACTGGAATGGCGATATTGGAGGATATTTCCACCAATAGGGTAGTTACGATACGAAACTGGAAATTGGGCAATAATTTTGTTCGAACAAGCTCGTGTTATCCATTTCAAATAAAAGTTATTGGTGTTTATGCCACAACGAACAACAGTAAATATTCCATTGAATTTGTTTGTGAAAGATAAGAATCAAGTTGTTCCGCACTAAGTTGATTGTTTACAGGTTTGTATCACCGGGTATCCGGGTTCTAGGATGCTTCCGACGGCCGGAGCGGAAGCTGGCGGGAGCCCGACAGCGCCAGAACAAAGAACCCCGCTCGACACAATGTAATTCATCTAACCTGCTCGTAACTCCTAACTACGCAGCGCTTTTGCAAAGTAAGGGTACATGGCGTACATTTGTAGGAACGCGATTTGGGCCCGAGGGAATTAGTTCCCGAGCTTTCTGCGCAAAATGTTTTATTGTGGGACGATGTTGGTCGTGAAATTAGAGGAACTGTTTTACGAAAGATAAGTTTTACGCATATTGCTGACGGAGAAATTAAGTTTTTGAGCAAAACATCCACGTAAACATAAAATTACGTTGAATCTTGATGTGAATATGCGAGAGAGACGCAAGACACTGTGACATTTTGTCAAGAGGACATGGAAGTCCCGGACATGTTGAGTTGGTTAAATATTTGACCAGTGCCGCTCAATACTAACGACCTTGCCTGTGCGTCGCGCTTGCTCGCTGCCGAATGGCGTCCAACTCGGGGCAAATGATCAGCTGTTATTGCCAACCATTCTAATGTGTGGATTACTTTCATTTCGTAAATTTGTTTGTATATCTTGTAAAAAACTCTCGCTTATAAGATCAATGTTTATAAAAGTTATTTGATAAGATATTGTAATAGTCGCGCAAGCTTTGCATCCAAGGATTCTCAAGTTGTTACTTAAAATGAGAATCACGCAACGTAAAGTTATGACAAGTAATTTGTTACAAATTTACAACTACTGTTTAACGGTAATAAAAGTAACTTTTAACGGGTTTTTTGTCAAGTTCAGCAACAGTAACTTGTCACGTTATTGACAAATAACGTGATTAAAATTGAATTTATTAAAATGTACGGAAGGCTGCCTTGACACGCCAAGTGGCTAACGAACTTTGAACTTGGCGTGTGGTTAATAACAACCGATCAGCTGTGTAACTACGAGTACAGACAATACGTAAAATTTCAAAGGTCACCATCACAAGTGCTTAGAAGTTACAACATTTAATGCCTGACCAAATTATAAATAACACTTTCACTCAAATATTATTTATACTTATAACATATACCAATTCATTAATAGGCATCTGCGAATCCGATACGAAAACAGCTGTTTTAAAATTACCACAGTTAATAAAGTTCTATAATTAGTCATATTATTATTAACATTTAACACTACAATCTACGCAAAAAACATCTGGCATTCTGATTGTATTGCCTAAATATGACCGTGAACCTGTGAATGATGATTGAGATAATATCCTAACATTGTTATGCGAGAAATAAATGGATCTATTGACAAATGATGAAATAAAATGACTTTTGTGATGAATAATTTAATGGTTAATGAATGATACAGTGCAGACAAGCATCTAAAGTGGTCCATGCGTTAATGCAACGAACCGAAGAGGAAGAACGGATATCATTTATGAAGCGCTGACGGAAGGTTGCACGGCATAACGCGCACGCGGTCTACTTGGATGGTCTGGAACGTACAACTGATCGGAAGGAGGTGTGCGCGGGGGTGGCGCGCGGGCTACGGGGCGAGGGAAATGGGCGGCGCACCACACTGGCGCCCAACGCGGGCGCGTGCCTGGCTCACCCCAGTAGCACCTCCTCCATATAATCACAGGACGGTCGCTCGACACCTATTCTATAGCAATATATCGGAAAACCGACACACTAGAGAGTTAGGAAATTATTGCTACGTGAAAAAGTCTCTGAGGTACAACTCTATAGTTAAGTCAAAGACCCTACCACCGAGGCTTGAAACGAAGTATAAAGTTCAACCAGAAACAGCCGCAGCTGTAATCCCTGTGGGCAAATAAAACTACGTTTAAACTAGACTCTGCCAAAAATTTCGCAACATATGAGAGGACGGCACATAGAGGCGAACCGTAAAACTACGACTCGTAAATGTTTTCGTTGCCAAGTCAGACTATCTGATCGGTAATTTTAATAAAATTCAACGTAGGTTTTTTTTTATTCCAAACCGAAAAGTGTATCATTGTAGAGGTGTAAATGAATGTATAGACCTTGATATTAGGCATCCATCACATACACAAGATTGCAAATGAAAGCAATTTTCCATATCAATAAATTGAATAGGCATATGGTAAACGGTGTCGGTGAATTGGAGTTGGTAGAGCCCGACATGTTATAAACGGATTCGAGGAATCTCGTGATTAGCGGAAACTAGGCATGAACTTCGAAACCCCAACGTAGGCCATTGCTCTATATTTCTACAGCGTATAGCATATGTTGTCAATAAACGCATACCACACCAAAGGGGGAAGAAATAAATGGTTGCGAACTTAAATCAGCCTCATTTTGGAAAAATACTATAAATAACTCAAACTCAAAAAGATGTTAATCCAGTAAAAAATTGAATAAGTATTAAGTTTCTGTTGCAAATATAAACAAAAAATGTATTACAGTTTAAAATAAAATTTCACTGATAGTAAAGTGTAGCATTTATTATGGAAACTGAGATGGTTTTCAATCACAAATCTGTATATAATATAAAAACTAATCCCTATTTACCTTGGTCACGTCAGAACTTGAGAACGACTTTACCTATTTCATTCATCTTTTTTTTAAAGTTTTCTTATACTTTGTAGAAGGTTCTTACGGAAAGAAAAATTAAGAAAATTGCGCAGAAAACTGTAAAATTTCTGAAAACTTAACGAAGATTTTAACTTCGCCCGTTTGGCAGTTCTAAGACAGGACAACGTCTATCGGGTCAGCTAGTTACATATAAATCTATAGTCGGAGTATCTAGCTTTAACAACGAGAGTAATTCTCTTATATACATATATGCATAAAAGAATGGCTAAATTCTGATTCGAAAACGAAATGCATCTAGCTATTACGTATATGATATTTATATAACAATATACAAAATAATTTCATCCGTGTTCATTCAGCCGTTATGATTGAAGTAGCTCCAAGGAATTGTGATAGGTTTATACTAGGAAATAAGAAGCTCGGAAATTCAAAATGTAGGTCAGAGTTCGCATTCGAATAGCAGTGCGTGAGAAAGTATATACCAGCTGGCAGTACAACCACAGAAGACATAATTGCACACTACAACACCGCAGTCGCACACATTTGCATTGTGGTGACATTTGTATTATCTTTGAAGTCTATGTTTAACTAGGCGGACGAGGCACGGAGTTAAAACCTCAGGAACATTTTACATAGAGCAGTTCATTCTACACCATGTCGCCTGCGTCCCGGACGAGGCTCGGTCGTGCTCCGGCCTTCATGTAAAATGGTCGTTGAAGTCATCCACGCCTCGTACGGGACACGGCTCGTGTCCGCCACCAACTAGAATAAATCAACAATGTTTCGGCATTTTCGCAAAGAAAAATCTTGGCGGACCTTTACACCTTCTAAGGAATCTACCTGCCAAATTTCAGCATCGTAGGTCATCGTCAAGTAAAGCCGTTTCCGAGATTTCATGATGCGTTAGTCATAGTCAGTCAATGAAGGACATAATAGAGACTATAAGAGACAAGATGTTTGGCTATATTGTACGAGATGACAAATTAATGAACATCATCATAAAAGGAAAGGTAGAAGGAATGAGCAGGCCTAGCACGGGCCGTGGACAGATTGTCTTTCCACTGTTTTATCTGCGTGTAGACACGACAAAGCTAGAATATGGATAAGTTTGTCTCTTTCTCGCGGGATAAAAACAGTGGAAAGATAAATTGTCCACAGCCCGTGCTAAACCAGGTAGACCAAGGAGAACATTCTTGGACCAAAGAAAAGATAAGAGAAATGTCATGTTATACAGGGAATGGAAGAAGACCACGAAGCGTGGGAATTACTCGATAGTCGATAGACAAAAGCGACGCTTTTAAGGCCATTCTCACTGGTCAGAGCAATTTTTAGGGATAAAAATCACCGAGTTTGTCTATACTAATATTATAAAGAGGAAAGATTTGATTGTTTGTTTTTTTGTTTGTTTGCATTGAATAGGCTCCGAAACTACTGATCCGATTTGAAAAATTCCTTCACTTACGGGAAGCTACACTATCCTGTGACATAGACTATAATCTATACCTGTGCGAAGCTGGGGCGGACCGCTAGTATTTAATACAACCAATTGGGCATCTTTATAATAACATGAAAACATGAATTGTCCATAATATATCACGATGAGATGTTATAGACAATTCAAAATAGTAAATCATGAAGTGTGGAGCCACACTTCAATACAAAAACTAGTTTCGAGTTTAATTTGTCTTTTCGTTGTGTAAGGGATAATGTTATAGACGTTATAGTAAACATATTATGTGTTCCATACCTAAGGTTACAGGGAATTTACTTGTAATTAAGGTACTGCCGCTGAGGAAAGGCGCCTGGCAGAAAAATCTGAATGTACCAATTTACTTTTATATTTAATGTAGTATATTAGCTACCAGCTACAACCTTGTGATCAACAAGTATACTTACATCGTTTTTTTTAAACCCCGTTAATAGAGCTGATAATTTTCAAACGGCTGAACAGATTTTCTTGAATCATAGCTAAGTGCACTCTCGCTCAAGTCACATTTCAAACAAAAAAACTAAATCATAATCGGTCCAGCCGTTTGAGAGCTACGATGCCACAGACAGATACACACGCTAAACTTATAACACCCCTTTTGCATCCGGGGTGTGATCACTGAATTTACAGTTTTCGTTCAGATTTTATAAATATTATGGCAACTGTCAGACGCATTCTTTTAGCCAGTTTTAGCCATATCACGAGGCGTATACTGGCACTTTACCCGCTTTACCGGGTAATCTTGGTTACTTAACTCAATTATGTCCAAAATCCTATTTCATTTTGCGAATGAAACATCGTTTTCCTCGTTATGACCTTGACCTATTGGAGAGGGCGAGGGGCTTATAGCGCTGGATGGCGTGGCGTGGCATGTTCGCCAAAATATTTGGTTTTGTTGTACGTACAGTGTTACAATTAGGGGCAATATTATAGTCACAGAAAATATAATCATACTTAAGGGTTTTACCACAGATCTGGCAAACAAGGGAGATATGGTAAGGTGGCTTGGCGGGTGCGAACGCATCTGGCCTAAATCAGGCTTGATGCTTTTAGTCGAACTCACCTTGCTTGCTTTCGTGCAGACGACCTTGCATGTCGCCCTTTTTTGCATGCACGTGGCATATTAGTTCTTATATAATGTGCGTGAAAAATTAGTAAGTGAGCGTACTTACAGTTAGCGGTTATAATGCAAAAATAATATGAAAAATGAAGACATTTTATTCATCATCATCATCAGCCCCGAGCGACCCACTGCTGGGTATAGGGCTCCCTTTGTTTATGCCACTCTCCCCGGTCTCTCGCTATTTGCATCCACTCGTTCCCGACATTATTTCTGATTTCGTCAGTCCACCTCATCCTCGGTCGGCCTGGGTTCCGCCAACCTAGTCTCGGCCACCACGCAGTTACTGCTGTACACCACCTGCCATCATTACGTCTGGCCATGTATCCTGCCCAGTTCCACTTAAGTTCCTTCACCCTTTTTACGACGTCTGCAGCTTTGGTGCGACGTCGTATCTCAGTTTCAGTTCAGTTCAGACATTTGATTACCAACGATAATTGCATTGAAGCACAATCTTCCTTCTTTGCCTTATCTGAACGTTTTACGCATCCAGGCATCGTTCCCAAAATGCTGGCCGCATTGCCGCGTTGTATTGCAATGCTGATGCGTTGCGCAACGATACCGGCCAGGGTTTTAGTCACGGGATGCTTCTACCAGACATGTAAATAATCCAGGGTTGTACTCAACGCCAAATTTGTGCATAACTTTAAACACTAAAAGAACCGGCAAAACTAAAAAAAAATTGCTTCGACTATTTTGGAAGGCGTTATAATAACTGGTAATTCAGTTACATGGATGACCTTATTGTATTTTATGGTAGTATGGTACCCTCAGTGCGCGAGCCCGACTCGCACTTGGCCCGTTTATTATTTACCTATTATGGTAGTTTACGGTATAGTTCGAAGGCATAGGTCTAATACTCTTACAACTTGGCAGACACACTGCCATCAATTCGATACCTGTGGTATGTATGTCCAATCATAGATTTACAAACACATATTATAGTGTACAATAGATTCTTTGATATACGATAATTAACATTGAAATGTTAATTTGATAGCATTTCTCGCACTTCAATTTGCAATACTGATTTATTAATAGCACAAATAAACATTGACAATATCGATAAGTCTTGTTATTAAATTATCCGCACAATTATTATCTATAATACAGCAATAAACAACAATGTCTGGTAGTCTGGTTAAGATAAAATAGCCATAATTATCACATAATTATGATTTAGTTTAGAGATACCTGGAACCGACATTGATAGAGGTAAATTCATAGTTTCGCGCTAATATTATATGCAAAAGTTGTGTGTGTATGTCAATACCTACTTAACACATTTGGATGATTTGGTGTTTACGCTGAACGATGGTACAAACCCGAAAGGTCATCACTTTCATGATTATTAAAAATTTGTAGAATGGGAACATCACTATTCATATATCAGGTATATATATCAGGTATTCCAGGGACTTAGGGTATAGCATAGATAAACATATATACTAGGGTATAGTATGTACTTACTTGTCGCGTCTGTATTATGTGTGTTTTTATATATATAGATATATATTTATTACATTATGTATCATTTAGTAGTATTTATTTAATGGTATCATTAAAAGTGTTTTAGCATCCCCCGTCGATTCTGTTACGTAAATTCTTTCCATCCATTGGTTGCCTGGAAGAGATCGCTTTTAGCGATAAGGCCGCCACTTGTGGCACTAGCTCGTAAGTGTTTTCTATCGTGTTGTAATTTTTATTTCTGGTGTACACAATAAAGAGTTTCTATCTATCTATCTATCACTGACATAGCAAAAAAAACTGATCTATCATTTAAAAAAATGGGTTCCGTACCCAAAGATTATAAACGGGACCCTATTACTAAGCCTATGTTGTCTGTCTGTCTGCCTGCCTGCCCGCCTTTGCCCGCTTTTACCCAACCTTTAGCTCAACGTTTCCACCATGTTACAATGGCCGTGGTCACGAGCTGACTGAAAACTGCGGGCGATTCCGTCGAGCAGAGGGGGTGTTGTGTCCCTCTACCCTCACTTGATCTTGAAAAATCGCAGTATTGAAAATTGTCACTACGACACAAAATGTATCGCTAGATGTCCTAGTACCTACACCGCGGTTTTTAAACTTACTATGGGATTCCATGACGCCGCTAACTTAAATCCATCTTTGCAGTAAAAATTGGGATGTTTTCTAATTACAACCACTTCACGAAACATTCTTGAAAAATAAATAAAATTATACGCGATAAGTGCCGTCAAGACATTTAAAACGTAGCTAGTTCTTATTTAATCGAAGTCGAAACATTATGGATCTAATCTCGCATACATTTCCTTTCAAGATGGTAATATGGTAAAATAGGCATGGTGAATTAATATTTATTATTACCTCATAAAAAATCTGATAAATCATCAACGAAAAACAAAACGAAAATACAAAATGAAAATTATTTCATAAATAATAAATAAATATCTGGGCCATTTTTGCACACACGGTCATAAATAAGTTATATGTTCTTTAATTTCATGCTAGACAGAGAACGCACTATACTGAGTTGTGACAACACGCCTCAGGCGCGCCATACAAATGCTATACTAACACACGCTTTGCGAGAAAGGAACAGAGTATCTCTATCCCCAACCAAAACTTTAAACGCTCATAATTATCAAAGATTACATACTATGTATTATTAATCTTAAGCTCATAATCTCAGAGATACATAATTTAATTAATTTTTTCAGTATGTTTTGTAATAAATTAAACACACATAGGGTACACATACCGTATGGAAAAAGTATATTTAAGTACATGCTCTCGCCTACTCGTGGTATAGTGAAGCCTGTAGACTAGTTAATAAGAATACACAGCTATTGTTTAACAAGGTAAGCTATGTAGGTATAGGTAATGGGAAACAATTACATTATTTTTTACCTCAGAGTAGTTTGTTTAAGATTTTAGCGTCTGAGCTACAATTATCTCTCGTTATTATTCAAGATTTGATATATGTAAAATATTTTTGAATTTACTGTTAATTTTAAACTCGTCAATTGAATAAATTGAATAAATTAAATATCATACAAGATAATAATACTTATTTTCTTGGAAACAAGTGTCTGCTAATTAGTAACTAAATTAATACTGAGACAATTTCAGCATTAAGATTATACCATGATTTATTATGACTGCTATAATAAACAACTACATCCAGCAATATATCCCTACAAGTTTTTGTAGCTTTTGACAGCTGCAGTAGATTTTATAAATCGTATGTTTTGATCGCTTTTGCTAAGATATTTGTATAGCTAGTAAGTTCAATACTAACTAAGTACAATACTGTACTAAGTCAAATAATTAATTTAGCATAATAATGCTGCTAGCATGCTGGGTATGCTGCTAACTGGTGAGGATTTTTGAGTTTTTTTGAGCATTTGGGTCTCAGATCAAACAAAGGGAGATATAGTGAGGTAGCGTGCCAATGTACCTAGCCTAAATCAGGCAAGATATATTTATTTTAACTCACCCTACAGACAACCTTTTTAGGGTTCCGTAACCAAAGGATAAAACGGGGCCCTATTACTAAGCCTACGATGTGTCTGTCTGTCTGTCTGTCCGTCTGTTTGCACTACTTTTTAATGGCTGTATCTTTCGAACCGTAATATATAGACAGTTGAAATTTTTACAGAATATGTAATGTTACGGCGGAAATAAAAAAAGTCAAAAAGTAAAAACGAAATGGTGGAAAAAAACGAAGGGCCCCGCGAACGCGCATACAACGCGCGCGTATGTCGATTCTGTAACGTAAATTCTTTCCATCGAATGGTTGCCTGGAAGAGAACGCTTTTAGCGATAAGGCCGCCACTTGTGGCACTAAGTGTTTTCTATCTTGTAATTTTTATTTCTGGTGTACACAATAAAGAGTTTCTATCTATTTATCTAGCTACAGCAAACGTATTTTTGTATTAGCTCTAATGTCTGAACAGTAATACGAACACGCGTCAAACTTGTCATGATAACAGTACACACTCTAAAGTATAACAACAAACAATAAATAATGGCTAAGTGCGAGTCGGTTTCAAATTTCTGTTCACCACCAATTCTCGTACGATCATCGAAGTGAAGCAACGTCGGGCGCGGCCGGTATTTGGATGGGTGACTACCTAGCGCCTGGGCGTTGATGGGATGCATTGGTTAATAAGAACACTCAATGATGGGATGTTATCTTTTTGCATTTTTTTTTTATACTAGCTAACTAATTATGTGGTGGTACGAAACTCTCAGTGCGCGTGCCCGACTCGCACTTGGCCGGTTTTATTCCTATATTATTGCAGCCGACAGAGCTAAACAAACATGGACTGAGTATAGTCCGAAAGCCAACCACCAAGCTTGTCAACAACGAGAGGATATATGCATGATAACTTTTTGTGAAAGATAACCTTTACTTTATGCCAAGATAAGACCAAATCTGGCATGAACAAACATTTCATTTATTTTTATACTATGTAAGTTAACCATACTTAGCTTCTACACAAATTTGATTTGAGTGCATTTTTAGATCAATAGGTTTTTACTAGGTAATGTGCTGTTTCTATTTTTTTTAAAGTATAATTAAAGTTATAAAAATCTAATAAGTATATACATTATATGAAAATGAATCCCTATTTACCTTAGTCACGCCATAACTTGCGAACGACTTTACCTATTTCATTCATCTTTTTGTTAAAGTTTTCAGAATACTTTTTAGAAGGTTCTTACGGAAAGAAAAATTAAGAAAATTGAGAAGAAAATTGGAAAATTTCAGAAAATTTAACGACGATTTTAACTTCGCGTGTTTGACAGTTTTAACACAAGACAAAGCACGGAGAGTTCCGCACCACCACAAATTCAAAATAATGCATAAAGACAACATCAATCCCATTTTTTTAATTTAGTATTTGACCGCCAGCTTGCCTGATGTTAAGCAATGATGCGGTCTATGCTGGAGCACGCTTGCCTAGCCTAGAAGTAAATGATTCACTCATGATTTGAAAACACTAGGTTTGGTACTATTGGGGAAAAATATCTAAAGTAAATCCGTAGCAAGTGGCCAGTCCTAATGTCAGTTTTTGGGCTGCCCAAAGGCCTCAGACATGGCTTAACAGTCATTTTTCTAACACAAAAAACCTTTCAATGTATATTTCATCCAATATCATACTGTAACTATCCTTTGCATTATAAGCAAAATGACAATTTAGCATAATGCTAAATATTAAGTACATAGTAAAATGCCTGCCACACTTTTTGGTGGCGATTCAAAACTTAATATAAACAATTTGATACTAATATAATTTGGATTTGCCTTAAACCCAAACTAGTACCGAAAAAAAAAGTCTTGCAAATACTGAAGGGACGAGGTAAACAGATATTCGACACACTGACATATTCTTAATAGTTCTACAAACGCACACTTCAATACTGAGCGGCACACAACAGCAAAAAAGTCGTTCAAAATATCATCAACGACAAAGGGGGGGGTAAGTGCTAAAGGACAAATGGTATAACACTTCCATTACTTTTTTCCGGAGTATAATAGACATATGCAATATTTAATCTGAAAACGCAATATTTTGTTGAGTAATATTTATAATGATTTCTATATATATATATATATATATATATTTATATATACATTTCTATAGGTTGTTTCAAGTTCAATAAATTTAGCTACTTTTAAGTTAAAATTATAACTCTAAGTTAAAATGATAATCCATAGCCACTTAGGTTATATTTTATTCTGTATGCTAATTGTAGAAATAGGAAAATATTGAAATGAGAAATCTAAATTTAGCATATTTAACCACATTAACAACAGGCAAACCAGTTGTACCTAATTCAAATCAATCAATTTAACAGAGGAGCTGGGAAGCGTTCAGAAATTACCTGTTTGGACCAGAAAAGCCTTTAATTAGATGAATAGAAACTCTTTATTGTGTACACCAGATATAAAAACTACAAACTGAACATGTTTAAGCTTGAGCCACAAGGTGGTGGCCTTATGGCTAAAAGTAATATCTTACAAGTAACCATCAGATGAAAAAAAAAAAAGTAACAGGATGGACGGAGGCAGTTAAAACACTTTTAACATCCATATTTATTTATTTAGGTTTTTTTAGCTGAGGCATGACTAAATGCCACAAATATGTAATTTTTATCTATCTACACTAACAATTATAAATATGAAAGGAACTCTCTCTTGGTGTTGGTTATTCTTTTCAAAACTAAATGGCTGAATCGACCACCAGAACAATATTTTTTTAAATTCATAGGCAGGTTTGCGGTTTCTTCCGCCATCTTGTCTGACATCAAGTGATGATGCGGTCTATGATGGAGCATGCTTGCCTAGAAGAAACTGATTCACTAACCATTCAAGAAGTGCATTCCAGTCTAGCGGTTTTACACAATAAAATTAGAATCAAAGGCTTTTATTCAGGTATATATTGAATATCAATAGTGAATATTGCCTTTTCATGGCTATGGCTACTTAGCTAGCCATCAAAAAGAAAAGCAGGCTAAAGGGTATAAGATGCTTCTTTTCTGTAAATGAGGTAAACTTTAAAATGATAAGCAAAATCCCAGAGCTCAGCTAGTTAGTAGTCTGTTATAAATACTTGCTGCGAGTTTATTTACAAGATATCAAACACAAAAACATTAAGTTTATTATAAACAGATTTCAGTGTATGATAGTTTTTACGGCATGCATAGGTATATTTTTTATACCTACCAGCTGTCAGCCGGTTCTATGTCGACGAAGAACAGGTTTGCTAAATAAAGAACAATATATGTATATATAAAATCTAAATTCTAGTCGCTATAAGGAAGTAAACATATAGATATTATTACTCACATTGTTCTTCCAATATTATGTCGTTGGCCGAGCCGTGAATCTCAATTTTCCGCAAATACGCCGCTAAGTTACACACAAAAACAATGTACTTGAAGCTGACTTTGATTAGCGGCTATTCTTCTCAAGATACAGCCTCTAAGCCTCAAAACATTTACAATAGATGACACGACAGTGATTTTTAAACGTCCACAAGTAATATCAAACAAAATTCTCAATCAATACCACTAATCTTATCTTGAAAAGTGAAAAGACAACCGTGAAAAGTTATTCACGCAATATGTATTATTTTTCACTCGTTGCACAGAAAACACAGTTCGTACTACATTGCATAAAATAAAAAATATGTTCCGTTATAGTTTAAGTGCAAATATATTTAAATAAATCTCTAAATTTTCATTGTATTATGGAATTTTATGAATTTGTAGGCGTTTTTAATTTTTGATTTTCTTTTCTACTGTGCGCAGCTGTCAAACTTTTCTGCGCTTCGTTTTACGTTTTGTTCCAGTGGCCAGTGCTGCTAGATCAAAACCCTATTCGGGCCACAAACGCTTGGTACTATTGATAGACCTCGAAAGATTCTGCGCTATGGCTTCCTCTTATCAAAAAGTATTTCAATCTATTTTACATTCAAGTTTTTAAGTATGTACCGCTTCTTTAGTAAGGTTTGTACACTAAAAACCACCTTTTGTGTACCCAAATTTCGCAACGAAAACATACCAATTAGGTAGGTTTTTATAAATGACTACCATGAAATTGTTTCATGGCGTTTTGTGACTTTAGAAAAGAAAATTTTATGTTGAAATTTAATCTTATATTAATATTAATTTTATTCCATGAATACATAGATACAATGTGCTACCAATAATAATAAATTATCTTTTTAAGAGGGCAAGTGCCTTTAATAACTAAATAAAATACAATCTATACCTATATTATAAGCTAAATTAATCGTATAGTTGAATTTAAAGAAGCGTTAAAGTTTTCCGTTTTAAACTAAACTCCTCAAAAAGGCTTAAATTCACCAAAAAATTGCGAAATTTAGTAAAATAACGCTATTATTAGAATGGCAGCACTGTTTCGTTCATTCGATGATCGGAGGAGTTATGGCGCCAACGTGGAAAAAAACATGTCAGCTCGTTGGATTATTTTCCTAAACTTGTGTATTTTCGAGCGTTAATGGGTTTAAATGGTGAATTATTATTCATTAAGTGCTCGTAAGCTTGCTCGAGTGTGGGAAAGTGATATAACTATGTGAAACGTGTCTTTTCGTGTTGTTTCCAAAACTTCATAAGAGCCTCTTGTAAATCTCCACCACTTTACAGGGGCATGTGTTTGACTTGACTGTGATTTACATAGCTTGACTCTGACTGTGACTATGACTTGTTCGAGGTTTTTAATACTAAGTAAACATGTGTAATATTACGACTAAAGGACATTGAATCAACGGTCATTAATTTTTTTAAGAATAACAACCTTCGATGATCTATTCTTTTAATTTTGGCGCCAACGCGGAAAAAAACGTGTGTTGCTCGTTGTATTATTTTCTTAAACATATGTATTTTCGAGTGTTAATGTGTATTAGTGGTGGATTATTATGTATTAAATGATCGTGAACGTGTTTGAATGTGGTCAAGTGATAAAACGAGGAGAAAAATGTATTTTCGTGTTGTTTCCAAAACTCCATAGAAGTCTCTTGTAAAGCCTCTAGTCTCCACCACTTACTTACGTAGTATTTATATTCTCTTTGCACTTTACTGTGGCATGGCTGTGTTTGACTTGACAGTGACTTGCTTTGCTAGATTCTGGCTGTGACTATAACTTGTTGGACTACAAGGATTTTATATATACCCTAAAGTACTTCTTTGTTTGACGCTATTTAAGTCAAATTAAACTTGATTAATATTACGATTAAATAAGTTTGTATCCATGGTCATGGAAAAAAAAAACGGGAAAAAAACCTTCGATCTTTGGAACCATTTGGAACCAAGGATTTTATATATACCCTAAATCACAGATATATTAGATCTGTGCCCTAAATTGTTTGGAACACATGCTTAATAATTTATGTTCGAACACGAGTCAATTCAAAACAAACCGGCTAGCGCCATCTAGGGATAGGGTAGAAATTGATTTCAATTTAGTGTTGTACTCTTGATTCGAAAAATCTCGTGTTGATGATATAAGGACTGAAGATCGATTTACCGCATTATCGGTTTCATTGAGATGGGAGTGCGGCTTTGATTATATATAGAACGGATATGTCATACCTATAATTTCCCCTCAGCCGAGGTACATGCGTTGGCTCCGCCAACGTATGTCAAACGAGCACACCGTTTTATAAAAACTGTTTCAACGTCGTTCATCCGCCATTTGTCTTCTTACTATGTTACGAAACGGAGCTCCTTAAAAATGGTCATATGTGCAGTAATCCTTTGTAAATCTCGATCACATACTACGAACTTCACTACGCACGGAGTCTCTTATCACAGGTAAGTATTTTATTAAACAAATAACGTGCTAATTTCACCACAAAACGAGTTTAAGTAAGCTTAATTGAACAGAAGAAAATATTAATCGAAAACCAGGGTTGCCAACTCGATATCACAGATACTCGCTAAATGACATCTCAAATAGCGCTAGATTAATATAAATTTACAAAATATATAGCAAATTTGTTTGGACATGGAATAAAATTATAAAGTTTCATTATGGAACGTATTGCCTCACCCGAGAAAACGGTTTAAGTTTTTATATAGGTTTCTTTAATACCGAATGCTGATAAACTTCAAATATTCTCGCGTTAAATTCATTTTTGCCAAATACACACATTATTTTCAAGCTATTTCCAAGCACAATTCTAGTTCTTACTAGAACTACTCAATCAACATACTAAGCTATATAATTATAATGCTACTCTAAAACACTACGGTCAAATAGACATTCTCTTCCCCCCGCAAGCGAACGCGGGGGAGTCATCCGATCCAGTAGGATAACACAATAGCATGTCACGCCTCCATTTTATCAGAAAAACGTTTTAGGGCCAAATTCTATGAATAATAAGGTTGCCACAAAGGAAGGATTATCATATTAAAATTAGACAGACAAACATATCAGTGTAGGACGTAGGTACATCGTCATCTTATTAGTTCCGGAAAATCCCCCAAGATAGTATAGCAAAGCAACATATAAAACTAAAGCGTTTTGTTACTTCTCGCGTAGCTGCGTATTGTTCTACGGTGACCAGAAAAAAAAACCAGCGTGATTGCTGTTTAGTGTTAGCTGTTTTATCTTAGATTTCAGCGCTAGACTAGACTTACGAAAATAGAGCCAAATCTAGCAAAAATAGTTACTAAGTTGGCAACCTTGTCGAAAAAATTAACTAGTGATGTGCTAATTTATTACTCGTAGTCTCGTACTCGTTACTTATATAGTTACTCGTACGACGTAATCCAAGTTTGAATGAAGTTTGATAGGTATAAATACTAGTTTTTTTTTATATTATATTAGAATCTTTTCGCTGCTAAGTCGGGTCAGGGCCAGTCATAATAGGGTATTAACGACGATCACAGATAAATATGATTGTCATATTCTACAACACTGGGTTAAAACCATTATTTAATTTTTAGTTATACCTACCGTAATTATTATTGTTTTTATTTTAAGAGTTTATTTTATAATTTTTCATTTATTGTTCCAATACAGTTAGGCCTGCTTTAATTTGTCAATAGCTGTACCTACCTGTTTTCTGAAATGTGCTATGTAAACTACCTACTATGGATCTTGTATCTGCAATAAAGATTTATTATTTATTATTATTTTGTGTTTTTCGCCCATTTCGGAGCATGCTAAAGCCTGACGGCCTCGTCTACTGTATTTACTTTACTGTCATAAATAAGTAAATCTCCAGTACAGTAGGTATATTATTGGTATCGTGCGTGTGTTATTGGTATATGGCCTTTGATATTATATAGTTGGGATCGGCCTTTAAACTCAAGCTAGTACCGAAGAAAGTTTGTCAAATACTGAAGGAGGCGAGGTAAACAACTATTGCAGACATTGACATAATTATTCTTACTAGTTCTACAAACGCACACTTCAATATTGAGCGCATACAACTGCAAACGATGTGCTTAAAATGTATACAAATGGACGACCGAGGGGAGGGGGAGGTAAGTGCTAAAGGGGAAACTGTAGGTGTAGGTGTAACGCTTCTATTTATTTATTTTTTCTGAGGTTATGGTGTATAATTTTTTATAATCATTATCATGAAAAACATAGGATTTTGATTTATATTTTTCAACCCCATTTGCCATGAATAGTAATGTTAATTAGTGTTCGCTTGTATTTTGTTTAGTTAATAAAGGCTAAAACCCACGACTTTTAATTAGTTTTATTAATAAATATTTTCTAGAGATTTTTTCCTGTAGTGTAATTTACCCACTGTATTTTTTATCGGTATTATCAATAATCATCATCATCATCATTTCAGCCGTAGGACGTCCACTGCTGGGACATAGGCCTCCCCCATCGATCTCCAAAAGGGCCGGTAGGGAGCGGCCTGCATCCAGCGTTTCCCTGCGGTCTCTTTTAGGTCGTCTGTCCATCTTGTGGGTGGACGTCCTACGCTGCGCTTACTGGTCCGTGGTCTCCATTCCAGAACCTTTCGGCCCATCGGCCATCTGTTCTGCGTGATATGTGCCCTGCCCACTGCCATTTCAACTTAATAATCCGGTGGGCTATGTCGGTGACTTTCGTTCGTCTCATTTCGGATTCGATCTCGTAGAGAAGCCCCGAGCATAGCCCTCTCCATAGCTCGTTGTGCGACTTTGAGCTTGCTTATGAGGCCCATAGTGAGATTTTCGAATGAAACTAATAAAGTATTGTATTATCAATACAATACTTTATTAGTAACTCCATAGTTACAAATCAAACTTCTCCAGTACACTCTTCGATATCCGATATCGGTATGGTAACTATTGGTGAAAACACTATATTTAGTTGGTAATTTTATCACTTCACTAGCTTTGTATAATGTGTGCGAAGTAAACACAGCGAGGCGACCAATGAGCGGTGCGCATTTTGTATTTGTGTTCTGTTTTGTCAATGAGTGCAGGTTATATTGAAGTGTGCGCTTGTAGAGATGTATTCGATTACTTGAATGGGCGGGCTTTAGAAAACAAGTGTGTGCTATGCGTGTTTACTTCGTCTCCCGCAAAAAGTGCCAGACTTTTTTCCATAGCAGCTCGGACTAATACCACATCCGTTCTATAAATAATCAAAGGGAGTGCGGTCAAGAGTTAGACTATTCCGATGTAAAATAAAAACTTATCTTACCTGTTGCTTCATAGCATACTTAAAAAGTCTGTTCTCTGGGATGATTGCTGATACCTGAAAAATAAAAACCTAGATGCCATTAAATTTGCTTCGTAAGTTTTTCGAATATAAAATAGGTAATAAATTGCAGGCGTTACATCTTGCATCCAATAGTAAGTATACCAATAATAATTCTGAATTGTGCTAAAAAGAAAATGAAAGAAGATTTGCATTCATGTAGTTTTTTGCCATTTACTCTAGTTTTCAATGGTAGTCTGGATTATTATTAGCCTGGTAGGAGCAAGGATGTTATATACATGGGTGTGTTGTGTGATGTGTTATTATAGTAGTTTCATGGATAGGAAATATAGTGTGCCGCGGTCTTACTAAGTACATCAGAAAACATCTCAAAATAGAGATGCCAACTCAGAGCAAATAAAAATATTTGCTCTGAGTTTGTCAATGACATGTCGATGTCGTCTACGTAGACTTCATAAAAACCAATGTTCGATTTAGTGGACAACGACATTCTGTTTCTCAAGCTTGAGGCTTTAGGTTTCGCGCCAATACTGTTTGTTCGCCTGGGATGCTTTGACTCCGACTCCTACCCCACACTTTAGGGAATACACTAGGGATCATCTCTTGGGCCTCATCTCTTCACCGATATTGTTAACGACTTAGAACAATGTCTCAATAACAGTAGCTGTCTGCTATATAATGCAGATGACAGGGGCGGATCCAGGATTTCATTTGGGGGGGGGGCATTCTGACAAGTATAGGTACCTATATGAGTATGCTGTGTAAAAGTGCACCTGAATCAAATCGAAAAACTGAGTCGAATGTATGGAATCGCTAGGTATTTTGGGGGGGGCATGGCCCCCATGCCCCTGGATCCGCCAATGGCAGATGACCTAAAACTTTATAGCGACATAAAAACAATAGATGATTGCAACAATGTGCAAAATTATCTAAATGCTATCTAGGTACCATTGGAGCCTAAAAAATAAATTGCCTCATTGATAAGTGCTACGTCATGAGCTACACGAGATCCATCCGTACCTATACTTTAAATTTAAATACACCCTTGTATATAGCAATCAATAAAACCCAATCGATAAAAGATCTTGGTGGGTATTTTATTTGACCCCAAACCTAACTTTCATGATCCCTGCAGCGCGATTGGGATTCTTTACTAGAACCTGCCGTGAGTTTACACCGCACTTGTCAAGTTCAAGCTGGAAGCAAGCTCTGTCATTTGGAGTCCCAATGATAAAACATATTCATGACTTGAATGAGTGATTATCAAAACGTGAGTGGGTAAAACTCTGTCGTAAAAATTTCGCTGTTCTAGAAAATAAATACACAAGGTTTTGTATCACTAGGCATTTATGGCTTGTTATGTGTGCCTCTGTGCTAGCTAAACGCAATTTTTTCAATTACCTAGATTCCTATTTTGCCTGACATGACAGAAATAAAATATCGATAGAGTTATTGATTTCAAAAAACAGAATCAAAAAATCAATCCACATTAATTTTATGATAAACTTTTACCTGCTGCGTTGATGGTCGATCTATAATTATGTACTACGTTAAATTCTTTGTTAACAATCATAGCAAACGCCGATCCACCCTATAGATAGTGAAAATGGCTCTAGATTGATGAATGTAAACCCAGACAGTCAGCGGGTTTCCATAAATAGAAACAATCAAATAACAAAGTAGGCGAAATAAAGCATTTTGCCTACCTGGATAGGACTGGGGGGAATATACCACACCTAGGTAGGTAGAGGGATGGATCCAAAACTATAGCCTTCCCTCCCGCCTCTCTAAATTGTTAGAGGTATTTCGAAATAGTATATCAATAGTATCCATATCAAGATAGAACCAGGGAATACGGTTGGTAAAGGATCGTTAGATTTTTTTAGATTTTTCTACATACTTACTAGGTATTTCATCTAAATATAAACTAGAATTGACGACACGTGACACCAGTAACCTACTTCATTGCCGTACGTGCTTTACGGTCAGAAAAAACGTTTCAAGTGATAAGACTCTACCACAAGTTACCGATATTTCAACGAAGACAACGCAGTTTTATTTCTCAAACTCGTATCATTGTGCAAGAATGTTTAGTATATAAGTAGGAAGGTACCATGGTATACTTACAATATAATTATCATACCTGCCTAAAATATTACAAACATGGCTCCTAAACTTATTTTGTGTCTTGCCGTGGTGCTGATTTTAAGTGTAAGTACCTACTTTAAGTTTAGTTATGTCTGTTTATTACTATACTATACTATTGCTGCGCCCCGCGATTTCACCCGCGTAGTGATGAAAAATGGTGTTGATGCTGATGAAAACTAGCCTATGTCCTTCTCCTGGTTCTAAGCTACCTTCCTACCAATTTTCAGCCAAATCAGTTAAGCCGTTCTTGAGTTATAAATAGTGTAACTAACACGGTTTTCTTATATATATATAGATAGATACAGCCTAAAGATATTGACCGTTACATCTTCGACCTTGACATCATCATCATCCACAGTTTTCCTTATTCGACTCCTGGTCATAGGATAGCAGGATAGACCTTTTTTGTCATGGTGTTTATATATTGTTACTAGTAATAATCCGCGATGTTGACCTTAATATTATTAACATCATCACTTATTTTATTTGAAGGTTCAAATTCTTGACTTTTGAGCAATAAAAATGAATAAGATTTCTTAGATTTTACTTTATATTTTGTTAGTAAAATAATTAAAACACTTGCCTAATGAATATTTTTTCTCTATTTCATAGGCTGTCACGGTCAACTGCCAATGCGTCGCATCTGCTGGATATGCAGGTTACTGTGGATATCCGCAGCCACCCATCGTAGTAAGTAGCAGTCGCAACAGCGATAAGGATATTCTGTACCCACTTCTGATGTTAATGGTGTTGGGAGACGGTGGCTTCGGATGCAATTGTTAAATGAATTTAGTATTCCCGCCAGTAGTGTCTTATCCTATCAAATATTTTCAATTACCTATGTATTAAAAACAGAAGATGTGAGACTGGAGTCGTAGTGTATTTGAAATGTTTAATGGCTATATAATTATTATAATGAATTACCAACTGCTATCTTCGATTTTAAGTAAAATAAATAATGAAGTAGCTAACCCCGTTCTCTTCTACTCCCGTCCCATTACTGTCCTTACCTTATCCCGTTCCCAACCTATTTCGGTCCTCCATTCCCATTTCCCATCAATCTCCCTTGGCGCTCATGTGAGTATTGGATATAAGCCCAATTTATAATGCATTGACATAATATATTTTATACTATGTACGTAATCCATCGCTTTATTACACTAGTTGACGGACCGTCGTCCAACTAATGGGAGGGAAAGATTTTTTTCTCTTTCTCTCCCGTTGGTTGGACGGTGGTCCGTCAACCAAATCCGTCTCGTCTGTTAGCAATTAGCACTATAATCTTAATATATATAAATCTCGTGTCACAATGTTTGTCCTCAATGGACTCCTAAACCACTTAACCGATTATAATAAAATTCGCACACCATGTGCAGTTCGATCCAACTTGAGATATAGGATAGTTTAAATAATTATATAACTAGCGACCCGCCCCGGCTTCGCACGTAAATTACACCCGTGCGAAGCCGGGCGGGCGGGTCGCTAGTATTTTATTATACTCATATTTATTTCAGAAATATTAAAGTCAATAGTGCGGAGACTGCGGAGTCCTGTAACAGTAAAAACATGAAATGTAATACCTACCAAATGTGTAAATGTGCATTTAACTGCCATATATAAATACATTAATTAAAGTTTACATATTAATAACGAACCAGTGTTTTATTCGATGAATATTACGTTTTATTTAAATCGAAACATGGCGATTTAAATCGGCAGTTCTTTGTAGCAAACTCTAATAAACGTTTCAATATAACACGATTGAAAAAATGGTGTGTAATTCAAGCATAAGTGCGGTTTCTTCTAAGTCTAAAATAAAAAAGTTTAGTAAACAATATAAAGAAAATATTTATGTACCTATAAAATTATAATTTATTATAAATCCATTGGGTTTGCTCACAGAATAAGAAGTAAATAGAAAGGAAATGAGAAGGAAAATATGTCGCCAGGCATTATGATAGAACCTTGATTGAACATTCTTATTTATGTCAACGCGTCGAACTCTGCATCCAAAGAACTTGGACCTTACCATTTTGGGTTAGGTCTCAAAGTTCTTTGTCCGGATCACAGTTGCTAACTGATTACGAATGACTGACGTTTCATTTATATGGCTGCAACTGGCTACAACACTTACAAAAATGCCTTGACAGCCGTTCTAATATAAACAATTCATACAAAAAAAATATATTGTGGGTTTGCACTTTCGTTCTACTCCACGGACGTTGGTCGCATGCTCATGCTCAAACTCTTATTTTTTGCTTTGGAACAAATAATTATGACAATTCGCAAAAAAAAGCAAAAGCAATGGCAATTTTTGATTTGAGTGAAATTGAGTAAAACTGAAATGGAAATTCAGATTTTATTAATGTTATAGTATCGTAAAAATGACAATTAATTTATACTTAAATCGATTCTAGTATGATTTCAATATTGGCTATGTATTTATCTAATATAAAATGCAGATTCCATTGACGAGTGTACAAACATAATCTTATCATATTGATTACATATTTATCAAAATTGTTCCGATTTCTGTGTTTGAGTCATCACAAAACAATAAGCTCTCTTGGCATGATTTGAAGAAGTCCAGGCGATATGTCTAATTCAATACACGATGAAGAAAATGAGTTTCCACTCCACGAGTGTATATTTATCGGAGACGTGCGCAAGCTGTCAGGTCTGTTGAGGTTCCACGATGTGACGCGTAAAGACATTCACGGTAACACCGCGCTGCACCTGGCAGTAATGCTGGGCCGTAAGGACTGCGTGCAACTGCTGCTGGCGCATAGTGCGCCTGTGAAGGTGAAGAACCTCGCGGGCTGGTCACCGCTCGCCGAGGCCATCAGCTACGGTGACCGCCAGACAATATCCTCACTCGTGCGAAAACTTAAACAACAAGCCCGGGAACAAATGGAAAAGAGAAGGCCTGCTCTGATTAGAGCTCTAGCGCAAATACAGGATTTCTACATGGAATTAAAGTGGGATTTCCATTCATGGGTACCTCTAGTCTCAAGAATACTACCATCTGATGTGTGTAAAATCTATAAAGCTGGCTCTGGAATCAGGTTAGACACGACTCTGGTGGATTTCAGTGATATGAAGTGGGAAAGAGGCGACATATCTTTCATTTTCCAAGGAGAGAAACCTCCGAGTGAATCCCTCACCGTGCTAGACAATAAAGCCAAAGTTTATCAGCGAGTTCGGTATGAAGAAACAGAGAATGAAATAGAAGATGAAGTAGACATCCTCATGTCTAGTGATATATTAGCTGCACAGATGTCCACCAAAGGAATATTGTTCTCAAGAGCACAGTCTGGTTGGATATTCCGTGAAGACCGGAAAGAAACAGTGGCTGGCCTGTACAAAAGTGATATATACACCATAACAGGTCTGGTTTTAGAGTCCAGGAAAAGGCGAGAACACTTATCTACAGACGATTTACAAAAAAATAAAGCTATCATTGAGAGTTTAACTAAAGGAAACACTCATAGTCTAGAAACGAATGGTGAACCAGTGAGACGCGCTTCGTTAAATCCTCCACCAGAGAGTAAAGTTAACTTCCAAACATACATATCATCTCCCCCCGGCCAGTACCCTAGTCTAGGGCGAGATCTGGTGTACAAGGAGTCTTCTAGGAACTTCCGAGCCACTTTAGCCATGAGTGATGACTTCCCTCTCAGTGTCGACATGTTGCTCAATGTACTAGAAGTAATAGCTCCATTTAAGCATTTTGCTAAACTACGTCAGTTTGTGGCTATGAAACTGCCTAAAGGATTCCCTGTGAAAGTTGACATACCAATATTACCCACTGTGACAGCCAAAATAACGTTTCAAAAGTTTGATTTTCGTGATGACATCCCTCGTGATTTATTTGTTATACCATCGGACTATGTAGAGGATCCATTACGGTTCCCTGACTTATGACGCTTTGATATTCTAACACTGTTTGAAATTAGTGAAAGGCCAATGTGGCGATGTGAAGTGAAGCGCAGTCGAGTGCGGAGAGTAGCCAAGTGCAGGCCCATGGTCCGTGCGCAACTCTCCATCGAGTTCCCCATGCTGTTTGGTCTGGGCAGCTCCTACTCTAGTCACTGTGTCGTGTTTGTAGAGACCTAGAAGATACTTTCTATGTATGGCAATTTGTTTTGTGTTGTTGGTTCCGTTGAACAGTGTTAGAATGAGGAAAGAGAAACAATAAAAAGGTATTAATAGATAACTGGAATTTAATCCTTCTTATACAATTGAGTCTATAATAATTATTATGGTATATAAGTTTTTTTTTTTTTACTTTTAACATGAAATTGCAATTCTAGATTGATTTTTACACATAGATTAATTAGCCAATCCATCATAAGATAAAATTGTTCATGAAAAAAACATTTCTTTGCTGTATTTTTTTATTATTATTTATTCTAATGTAAGTTTTTTGTTTGGACACAGCCAATTTGTGGCTGTTAGTATAATTTTGTATTTATCAAGCTTGTTCACATAATATTAAATAGCTTGACCGTTATTTGAAAACCTAATTACTAAAATATGAGATAAGCGACTTCCGTTTCTGTTCTGTTCAAGCGAGTGCTTTCCTCCGTCCTATACCTGCGCGCATGCACGCTCCCTCCGCGCATGCGCGCTCCTTGGTCTGACGTCATATCCTACCGCCACTAAGGCAGTCGAATTGGTTCGATTTGTCTTCATTAGCGTCCTGTTTCTCGACTGGTGAAGTCGCTCGTTCTTCTGAATAGTTTCACCAGCACTGCTAACAAGCGATAAAGACGACCATCTTTATATACGTGAGTATACGTTATACTTCAAGTGAGGTAGTACGTATAATAATTTAAACGGTGTTACCGTTCGGTTTTATTTTAAAACATTTTTGTAGCTTTCAGATTCCATTTTATCTAGACGAAATTGTGTAAAATGGATGACAACCCGTCCACATCGAGGACTGAAGAAGGATGCGCTGCACAAATTTAGGAAGGAAGGAAAAGAAAAGCAGTGTCTCGATCGAGGTCTAGCTCATCCGACTCGAGCAGTTCGTCTTCAACATCTAGCTCTTCTTCGGAAGAGAAACGGAAAAAGCGTTCCAGGTCTAATAAGCGCAAGCGCCGCCGCCGCCACCGTGATAACAGTAAGTTTGATAAACTATTTACTGAAATAAACAATCTAAGGAAGCAAATTGACCAAGGAAGTACAGGCAATCGTGATTATGTAGAGAGTGGTGATTGCATCAGCCTTGATGCGAGTGATAATTGGTCAAACTACCCACATAATCATGCCGGCACATCACGATTACAAGAACCAACAGCCGAACCTGAGTTTATCTTCTCTTTAAGTACTAAAACTAAAGAGCCTGCCGTTATTCCCGCATGCCCTAAATTGCTTGAAAATTTGAAAGATTTACAGAGATTTGACAGTGCCGAATGGAATGATGTTCGTTATTCAGATGTTCAAAAAATATACTTGCAAAGTCCTGGTTTCACCAATCTCGAAGCCAATGAAGAGGTTAAAAGATACGACAACTCGAAGACAAATGTCAATATGGAGAAAGCCTTCGCAAGTCTAACATGTACTCTGCTAAAACAGCGCAACGCGCTTCAGAGTGACCTCAATGCTTTCCTCTCTAAGGTTCAACAAGGAAATGTACTGAACTACGAAGACGTGAATCGAGAACTAAACGATTCAATAGGTAATGGCGAGTACATTAAGACATTTAATGATGCCTTACAAATTGTATGCGGTCATAGAGCTGAATTAGTGCAGCATCGCAGAGAAACAATACTATCAGCCGTAAAAGATCCTTTATACAAAAACAGTCTACGAAAAATTGCTCCAAGCTGCTCCCACTTGTTTGAGCACGAAAAATTTACAGCTGTTTTAGACAAAGCAGGTGGTGTCCGGAATGTATTCTGGAATAAAGACAAAGACCGCTCACGACCCATTCAACGAAACCAGTCTTCTGATTACCCTCAACACAATAAAACCACGAATGGACCTACATACACGCACCAAAAGCAACGTGCAAACAAAAAACATAATTCCTTTCGTGGGTACCCT
This sequence comes from Agriopis marginaria, assembly GCA_932305915.1. Classification (NCBI taxonomy): domain Eukaryota; kingdom Metazoa; phylum Arthropoda; class Insecta; order Lepidoptera; family Geometridae; genus Agriopis; species Agriopis marginaria. Next base: position 12,958,481 of record OW029918.1, read on the forward strand.
AAAAAGAATCTCAACAAACGTGAGACAAAAAATCAAGGCCGTGACAAGTCGCCTCCCTCCTCCCACCGGGAAAGGAGATACACAAACAATCGTAAATTCTGACTATCCAAACAAAATCAAGTTCAATGCGGGTCAACTCCACAAGTATCGGCACAACTGGAGGAAGTTAAAAGCCCCACCTTACATACTGAAACTCATACAAGGGTACCGCATTCCTTTTGTCGAAAAACCTCCTCTACGCGTACCGGATGCGAAACACATGGTAACACCTCATTCCGAGAATATGACAAAAGCCATCTTAAAAATGATTGCACAAGGTGTACTCAAGGAAGTCCAAGCCTCTCCCAGTTTTATATCGCCAATGTTCCTTCGACCCAAGACCGACGGCTCAATGAGGCCGATTTTCAATCTCAAAAACCTAAACTTTTATGTGGGTACCGACAAATTCAGACTCATAAACATTCACAGGGTACCCGATTTTATCCAAAAGAACGACTGGGCTGCAAAAATCGATATTCAACAGGCCTACTTTCACGTGCCTACTGCAAAATGCCACAGACGCTTTCTGCGAATTCAATACAGGCTAGAAAACAAAGCATATCCACGACTATACGAGATGACATGCTTACCCTTTGGACTGAACTCTGCTCCAAAGACGTTCGCTTCAATAACGAATTGGATCGCTCGTTACTTCCGGGAACATGGCGTTCGCCTACTAGTGTACCTAGACGATTTCTACCTAGTATATCAAAATCGGGAGAAGCTCGAAGAGCATGTCACATTTGCTACGACAACGCTGAAGGAACTGGGATGGCAATTAAACACGGAGAAGTCGGTGTTCAAGCCACAGAAGTCACTCGAGTTCCTCGGAGTAGTATGGGACCCATGGAGAAACGTAAAATATCTCCCCCTAAGGTTGGTAATAAAAATACAATCCCTTGCATCAAGCATGATTGCGGGAAAAGAAACGTCGCTGAAAAAACTTCAGACTATCATCGGCACTCTCAATTTTGCGAGTTTTGCCGTACCAAGGGGCCGATTACATTATCGCTACCTGCAGAGACTTGCCAACTTTGCACTATCAGCCAAACCTCCATTCTTTCTGAACGCACACGTCATTCACGAGCTATCGTGGTGGATAGAACATTGCAAGGACAGGTCTCCGATACACATGCCACTTCCAACGCACTACCTTACAACAGACGCCTGCGATCTCGGTTGGGGAGCCAAACTAGACAACAAGACCCTATCAGGGACTTGGCTAGAACACCAGAAAGACTTACACTGCAATCAGAAAGAAATGCTGGCGGTATTATTTGTCTTACAAGAACACTATCAGCTCCTGAGCTCAAAAGCACTGTTGATCCAGTGCGACAACAAAACAGTTGTCTCTTACTTACGGAACGAAGGGGGGACAAAGTCCATGGCCCTCATGAACCTGACAATAGAGATATTTCAGATTCTCGACAGCCACAACATTCATATGTCAATATATCACATACCAGGGACGTACAACTGCGAAGCGGACCACTTGTCACGGAACAGACGTCCTCCAGAATGGCACCTCTTGCCCACAATCACCGACATTGTGTTCGAGAAGTGGGGTACTCCGACAATAGACCTTTTCGCTTCAAACCAAGCCCATGTGGTACCAACGTACTGCACACTCGACAGGAACGACCGACAAGCATGTATGTACGATGCACTAGCGAACCATTGGAATTTCGACCTAGCGTGGGTCTTTCCACCGCCCTATAGGATACCCCGAGTACTGCATCACCTGAACACGGCTCGAGGGGTATATCTAATAATAGTCCCACGGTGGGAAAAGGTCTATTGGAGGCCAGATCTGAAGAACCGAGCTCTGTCACCTCCATTCACGATAAAGAAACCGCACCAGGTCCTGGTGGACTTGACAACAGGATTACCACCCTCTCAGGCTTCTCAAATGACTCTCGAGATATGGAGATGTGCGGGTGGAATGAGTACTTGACCGACTGGTCGCAAGAACAAAAATCTCTTTTAATCAATAGTTGGCGACCTTCTACAGTGAAAACTTACAAACCAGCCTGGAAGCGCTGGGTTTCTTGGGCTAAGCTAGCAATCATTGATCCACACAGACCATCTGGTTCGGACTTGGCAAGATTTTTAAGCGATCTACATCAAAAAGAAGGCCTATCATTGGCTACGATTCTAGTTCATAAATCAGTAGTCTCGACTTTCTGTGATCCAAGCCATAGTAACAACTTAAGTAGCAATTTTCTTGTTAAACAAGTTATTAAAGCTATTTCCATATCTAAGCCAAAGGTGAAGACAACAACCCCCATTTGGGATGTAGACTTACTCTTCGATCACTTTCTTACCGTGGATCCTAACACAGAAAGTTTTTCGAAACTTCTCAGATGACCGCTGTTTTATTGCTCTTACTATCAGGGAGACGTGTGCACGATTTGACACTCCTGAGCATAAATTCATCTTCATGTATAATTTCAGAAGATCATGTAATTTTGTGGCCAAAATACGGTTCCAAGAAAATCAAGACGCAATTGCGCTAAAAGTGATAGTTTATTCTTATCAGTTTGTAATAAACCAAAAGCAGCTACACGCACAATTATAGCGGGCTGGATCAAGAGGTTGTTACAAGATGTTGGAATACAAGCTACTCCAGGAAGTTTCCGCTCGGCAGTGGCATCGAAAAGTTGGCTGGAGAACTGTCCAGTCGATGATATCCTGGCTAAAGGAAATTGGCGCTCCGCCAAAACATTTAAACGTTATTACTGTAAGGAGGTGAACCCAAAACCTCCTAACAACAGCCTTCTTAAACGAGACCTATTCGTTCCAATTACTGATTGAGTGCATCTTACTACTCGCCTTTAAGTTCAATTGCACTTAATAGGTACTAAGTAATTGTTTAATTTTGAATAGGCATATCTATTCATTCATGTTAACATTGATTTTTGGATGAGCTTTTCATTAGCTTCTTCTACTTAAATTATATTGATTTCTATGTATACCTACTTACTTTACACAAATGGTTAACTTGTGTATTATCTGATTTAGTAACAATTATAATATAATAAGATTAAGGTGTTTGTCTGATTTTGGGAAATGAAACAAACATGTCCTGTCTGGCAGTGGTCATTTAATTTAATTTAATTTTATCTACAAGCTAAGGTAGTTTGTCTAACAGTTCTTGGACTGGGGAACTTTAGCTAACATGATAACTATTGTTATAGAGTAATAGTATTATGTACTTACCTCCTGGAAAGTACAAAACAACAGGATAACACAGGTTTATAAATAAAACTAGGCATACTTACTATCAGTATAACTATAGTTAGAAAACACATACATTCACATTAGCATCCAAACCCTACTACTGTATGATGTAATATCTCCTTAGTAGTCTGCGTTGTATGATAACAACCTACCGCCACCAGGCGATAACAAACACGTCTCATATTTTAGTAATTAGGTTTTCAAATAACGGTCAAGCTATTTAATAGTGACGTTTTACCTAAAAATAAAACGTATATTAAATACTTACCTTATTTGAAAACCTAATACTTTTAACCTCTGCCTGGTGGCAAAACATGAGCCTAATGAAGACAAATCGAACCAATTCGACTGCCTTAGTGGCGGTAGGATATGACGTCAGACCAAGGAGCGCGCATGCGCGGAGGGAGCGTGCATGCGCGCAGGTATAGGACGGAGGAAAGCACTCGCTTGAACAGAACAGAAACGGAAGTCGCTTATCTCATATTTTAGTAATTAGGTTTTCAAATAAGGTAAGTATTTAATATACGTTTTATTTTTAGGTAAAACGTCACTATTATTTTATTATGTAAAAAATATAAAAGACAAGTGGTGTGCAGTTTGAAGTGAAACAAAGTTCCTGTTTAGATATCAGAACTTAATTTATTGTTTTATAACTTTTGTGTATAAAAAATTACTACAACATTTTTTCATGTTCAGAATTCTATAACTGAAATGCTGTATCATATACATATGCACGACCTACAGATTTTAGATTTACCTATCATTGTGTTAACTTTCATGTTGTTATTATATAAATAATCAATGGCCTAAGCTAAGAGAAGATACATTAAATATTTAATTTTGCTCATTCCCAGTTATCACCACTAATGTTTCTACTAAATCTGACATAACAAAACATGAAAAGATCAATCAGCAAGTAAGTCAGAAGTATTAAACACTTGATTAGCTAACTGTATTCGACCTAAAAGACCTGTATTTACAGACAGACAGTATTTCCTAAGAGATTGTCGATCTTAGAGTACCTAATTACTAAGTCAGACTGCTATGAAAATAACCTACCTGCTTGTGTTATAACAGGTAGATGGGTTTTATTTATATCTTATCTAGAAAAAGTCTAAGGCCGAATGCTTATAAGATGTGTTTTTTCAACAGTTTTGTTGTTCTGGATGGTCTAGTTATGTAGATGTCGGTTGGCGCTTGCGTCTCCATAGACTGAAGACTCCATAGACTGAAGACTCCATAGACTGACTGTCAAAACTGTAGACAAATGTCGCCTGTGAGCAAATGCCCTATAATAGCTTAATTATGTCAACGTTCTGCTGTATAACATGAAAACATTTTTCTGCATCATAGTTTACATTATTTACGTACTATAATTGTAGTTTCAAGAAAGAATTGACTATGCCAATTGAAGCTAATCTATGCCTACAGCCATCCTATCATGTCTGTAATGCGGAGTATCACAGGTTCTTTGAACTCTAAATCATGACACATTTTTGGTACGTCCTATCTATATGAATAACTTAAATCGAATGTTTTAGCAGAAACATATTTATAGTGAATCATGAAAGTTAATCCGGAACCTTTTGGAATTATTACAAAAATTTAGATTTAATAAGACACAGTAGTTTGAGTATATGTAGTAGGCTAATCACTAAACAGGTGCCGATTCAAGAAAGAGAAAGGGGGTAGGTAGAAATGGTGTAGACCGCCATCACATTTTTCAATTAAATATTAACTGAGTCTAAGCTTACCAAACCTTTTTTCTTTGTTATTGCATGCTTATTTCAATCTTACAATGAACATTATCTCACTCTCTACTGTAGAGACTACATTGTGAGATTGAAATAATACTGTTATAGACTTTCTCGGCAGGCTATAGATCAATAAATTACTGTTACCTTTGATACCCCTTATTACCTGGTGCTTGGATCGGCCCTGATCACTAGCTTATTATTTCGAGTCCTTGTGCCTTCTGTAGACTGTTTGGTTGATAATAGGTATTCATTGGGTAAGTGATTCAGATTAGAAAGTGTAGAAAATCTACTGGTGGTTCATTTAAAATTTTGACAGTAGACTTTACTATCAAATGGGTTTGGCCACTAGAAACCTTTTACAGTATTTGCAAACTTTTTTTTTTATGGCAAATTTCGTATTTACTAACTGCGCCCCGTGGTTTCACTCGCGTGGACATTCCATCGGGAATCTTGAATTTTTTCATGATAAAAAAGTCCTATGTCACGCTAGCCCTTCAACTATATGTAAAAAAAGACGATTCGTTGTTTTGTTTCTGCGTAAAAGAATCTACAAATAAACACATTTTCGTATTAGTATGATATAATACGTTCAATTTCCAACCCGAAGCAAAAAAATTAAAGTTACTTTTATATAAATGTAATCCACTTTTAATTTAAATCTTAATTTAAGTTGAAGACATTAATTTAACACACTTTTTCATTTCAAATCTGGCACATTTTGAATAGCATTAAGTAGAAATAGCAGCTTATGTAGTTCGGAAGTGAAAATAGAGAAAATGGACAATAACAATAAACAAATCCCACCTGACACCATTTTACAAGATTAGACAGTTGATTTCTTGCCAATTTGTAAATCTTCCTACATTTTACTAGTAAACAAAGTAAGAGCTGTACACACTGGAATATAAAGTTTTAATAAAATTCTAAAGTAATAAGATTTTTTAATTAACCTGACAAGATAGTTCTGCTGCAGGTTGAGCTACCTCCACGTGCGCCCTAGACGATCTTGTGCCCCCCATCACCTTTTCATTACCGGACGTCCGGAAGAACGACAAGGAGTCACCCTTACTTGCTTGCACAATAGTACCGAAAAGTGTACCTATGAGGAACAATTGGTAGGATTTTCAAAAAGTGTATCTTACAGAAATAAAAGTGTAGTTTTATTAAAAGTGTCTCTACGGGCAAAGTGTATCTCTGGGGAACAAATCCTCGAAATGCCATTTATTTGCACCAAGCGTTTTGACTTCTCTTTCCAAAAAAATGGAACGCCTTGCCCCTGTCTGTGTTTCCGCAGTATTACAATCTTGTAGTGTTCAAGTCTAGTTTTAATAGGATATTACTGGGCAAACGTGCTCCATCTTCGACCGCATTATCGCTTTCCATCAGGCGAGTTCGCAGTCAAACGTTAGCCTAGTCCGATGTAAAAAAAATACTATTAAGGGTGAGCGGGCCGCCACTCCCCACGCGATCTACTTTGGAGTCTTCCCTCCCCGCACCACTGCAGTTGAATAGAAACAGCTAAATGTTTTATTTGATAACATAATACTGAATAACTTGACATCTTGCATGACATTGAAAACGGTGTTGCTAAGATATATTAACATTTTTGGATGTTACACAATAATTATGCGTATTTTAACTTCGTACATACGTATATAAATGAATTTATGCCTTTTCAATTCTTAGGACTACACTAAACGCTAAAATCTATTTGACGCCGATTCTTACAACGTACCTACATATCTGCCCTAAATGGGCAGATGTGTAAATCACAAATAAAAAACGCGTTTTTAGTAACCAATTTATTATAAAAATATTTTAAACAAGTATAACTACTACTAGTTGCATACATGGTAATAACGCTTCTATCAGACTAGAATTTACAAGAAAAACATATGCAAATGTTTGTAAAGACAGATTACCCCACCTAGTCATTCTAAAAACATCAAAATATTCAGTTATCACCTAACTCTCCAAGAAGGCAATGTTACTTGGGTGTATGTGTGTATGTATGTTTGTTTGTTCCTATGTGAGCTACCGTCTAAACGGATTGGTATATTTTTATCATACTAGAAGCGCGACCACGACCATACCCTGGCGATTACAGTAGTAGCGATTACTAACCCTAGTAATCGCTTATGTGTTAAATGAGAGTAAGCTACTTCCATACTAAACTTTTATCAAATTCCGTCAATATTTCATGAAGTTACGTGCGAACAAACATACAGACATTCCCAAATTGTCCCATTAATAATATAGGTGTGAAGTATCAGCTACATTTTGCACTCGAGAAAAAGTCAGAAGACTTGAATTTTCCGGAAATTTTACCTTTTGTCCGGAATGCGAATCGGAAACGTCCGGAATTCAAGAAATGAAATGAAAAAGACGGCCACAAGAGTTCATTATGCCGCGAAATATGAACTTTGAAGGATATTTTTATGTTCAGAAGTTCTTTAAGAGTCCGGATTATACCCGGAGATAATTTTTTTCCATCTGGTAATCCGTGACAAGTGATGCTGCCAGAACACACCATCTGATGCTGCCAGAACACACCATCTGATGCTTGGCGATAAATTTAACTATAAAGTAAACGTAGGTAACAGTACCTATTAGGTACAATATATTAAATGCTATAATTAACCAAGAGAATAATAGCGATGTTTTTTCGAACATCTACAATGTTAATTCCCTCGTTGCGTTACAAGCCATCTCAAATAAAATGTATAAGCTTAATTTAAAAAGTGCTAAATCAAAGATATTTATAACTATGGATATTGGGCCAGCGCTCAAAATTTTGCGTACCAAAAGTAGTTTAAAACTAACCAACTATTAAGATATTCTGGATATTGTCTACTTCTTAGATTTTCGATTAGTCTTTGATTTAGTCTTCTACGTCTTCTATAAATCCTTTCCATCCTAAGGTTGCCTGGAAGAGATCGCTTTTAGCGATAAGGCCGCCAGTTGTTACACTAGTTTTTAGAGTTTTTTGTCCTCTGTATCAAATTTAATGGTGTGAACAATAAAGAGTTAATCAGTCAATCAATCTAAGTATTATTATGTTGCAAGCTAAATTCGACATTGTATTAACGACATAGCGGTCAAAATTGACCGAGCCAAAAGTATTCTAAAACTATACAAACTATTAAGGTAATCTGTGAAATTATTGCAAGCTAAATTAGACATTGTTTTAACGAAATGGGATGTTGGATTTTCTTTAACTGTACAGGAAAACTCAAGACGCTTTTTTCATTAATCTTGTACTTGACCCAACATCTATGTATTTGCAAATCAATGTTAAAAATAGTCAAGCCTTTCTATGGCTTAATAAATCGTGCCATATCTCCATTAGTTAAATACTCAGATAGAAAAGGCACATGTTAAGTCCAATGATGTGAATACCAAAGCATAGTAAGTAAGCCTTTCAATGGAAGGACCTGCGCGTTTTCGAAGTGTAGGAGGTCGTCGCAGCAGGCAATGATTCTTCTAGACCAAGCGTGATTACCCGCAAGGATACAGTCGATCGACGCGCTGGAATAAAAATCACAATCTAATTAGTCGTTCGTAGTTATAAACAAGAATAATTCAAACTTTTCCATAAATAGCCATACATTAGCCTCATTAACAATCAATAGGCCCTAGTGGATACCTTATCGGCAGAGATTAAATATAATCAAACAATCGATAAGCGCAGTACCGGCGTTAGGGGAGGGCGCGCGATATAATGGGGCGCCGCAGGCAAAGCCTTTATAGGTCGCCCCTTTTTTCGGTTTGAATTGCAGATTGGGGGGGGGGGAGGGGGCACCGTAGAAATCTTGCCCAGCGCGCTGGTAGTGCTAAAACCGGCACTGGATAAACGTTAAACGGAATGTTTGTTGGTTGGTTATTGCTTACGTGCTGTTGCTTTCATAAAGCGAGGTACGAAATATATAAACAAAAACATAACGTAACGCTAGAAAGTGTGAAATAGAAGAGCGACTTTGATCGGACGTGAAGAAATGAAGAGTCGAGATTGTTATTGTGCAAACCGCCTGCGGCCATTTTATAGAAGTTTGATTGTGATCGAAATTGCATGCCGTCCCGTTCGCATCTACTTACTCGCACCACGTGCGTAAGGGAGATGGCACGTGATCACGATCACAATCCGAATCACGATAAGACATCTATAATAAGGCATCTGGGCGTCTGTAAGTCGCGAGTAGGGTTACCATCCGTCCGGATTTGTCCGGACTTTTAGACATTTGTCCGGCTTATTTAGCTTGGGCGATGTAATTCTTTAATCTATTACCACTGTAACGACATGCGCAGTATTTGAATTTTGTGACTAAAATGTCAGGACTTTTATTGAAATGAAATGTCAGGAAATTTAAAATTTTGATATGGTATATATGATATAAGGTGATATATGATATGATATATATGATATGATAAAATACTGAGTGCTACTTTGCCAGTTGCCAACCTCATTACGAATATTTTTCGACGAATTTCGTGGAAAATATATTACTGTAGTAATCAAACAAGATAAAATGTATGACTTACCTGCTTCTTTTATATCGTCGATCAACTGAAACAAAACAGTACATAATTGATAAAATACGTGTAACAAACTTGATTAGGTTTGACCAGTAGTTAGAAATGGCAGCAGGGTTAGTTAATTAGATTACGTACAGTTATATGATTATTAACGGAATATTTACCGTGATAAGGTTGTGGTTAATAATCATATAACAGAACCGACATGCGAATCATATAAGTGAACAACCGTGTCCGGATTCAAAATAATTCGTCAACTCTAACTTAACAGACAATTTTTTTTTCCAGATCTAATGTGTTTAAAAAAGACAGTCACGGGGACTGCCGACAGAAGTAAAAACTAATACGTCACATTAGCATGTCGGTGACGAGAGCCCATAAGTTTTACCGCTACCAAAAATCGCTCAACGCGGCTAAAGAAGTTTTCACTTCAAAAAAAGGTTTAGGCTTGTGAAGTAGGTGACGCCACTCACCGCAGTCTCGTGCACTTTGGGCGCGAGGCTCCGGCGGAAGGTCGCCAGCCGCTTGGTGTACCCGCTGGCGACACTCACGCCGCTCCGGGACGACTCCGACGAACTCGAGAATACAGAATCTGGGGAATATATATTTTAATTATCATTAATAAGACAATGTGCAAACGAGCTCACATCACCTTTATGCATTTTAATAAATCAATCCTTTTCAGATGGTATTTTTCCAGATTATCTAAAACAGACAGTAATTAAACCCTTATATAAGAAAAATGCAATGTCAGATCCCAATAACTACCGTCCAATTGCCCTATTACCAACTATTTCAAAAATATTCGAAAAAGCCATGTATAACCGCGTTTATAAATTCTGTGAAAAATATAACATATTTGATGAGAGTCAACATGGTTTCCGCAAAAAACGCTCCACAACTTTAGCCGTTTATAAATACATACAACAAGTTATAAATTATATTAGATAGTAGAAAATATGGAGTAGGAATACTTTTGGATATGACCAAAGCATATGACAAAGTGCAATTTAATATCCTACTAGATAAGTTATATGGAATAGGTATACGTGTAGCAGCTCACAAATGGTTCTCATCATATTTAAAAAACAGATTACAATACGTTGAATTAGAGCACTTTGACTACGAGAAAAAGGAAATTAGGAATGTTAGATCTGATGAAATTATTATGTATGCATCAATACCCCAGGGTAGTGTTATTGGATGTCTTCTATTTTTAATATACATCAATGACCTCCCAAAAATAATGGAAGAGCCTTGTATTTTGTTCGCGGACGATATATCCATACTCATTTCCTGACAAAACAACAACAATATAAATGAAAAACTCGCCTCTATCCTTAACAATACTACAGACTGGTTAAAAGAACATAATCTAGAAATAAACTATAAAAAAACAAAATTAATGACATTTCATCCCTATCAAAAAGACCCACTAACAATCAATCTTACTTTTAATGGCGCAAAAATAGAAGTCGTAAACATGTTTACACTATTAGGAATCAATATAGATACTCACATGAATTGGAAACCCCACGTCGACAAAATAAGACTAAAACTATCTAGATTTGCCTATGCCCTTCGTGAAGTCAAAAAAACTACCGATTTTGAGACCGCACTAGTAACGTACTATGCATATGCGTATGCATGGCTAAGCTACGGTATCATGTTGTGGGGAAACAGCACAGACGCCGGTACTATTTTTACAGCACAAAAGAAATTAATTCGGATTCTTGTTAACATAGAACAGACTGACACATGTAAACCATTTTTTCGCAATTATAAAATACTTACATTACCTTGTCTATACATATTCGAAATTACTAAATTCGTCAGAAACCTTCCAAATTTTTTCACAAAACGATCAGATAAGCACACAACCCTAAGATACGGAAATAGATTAATTTTACCAGTTTCACACCTCACACTCCACTCAACCAGTCCCTTCGTGATGGCCATCAAAATATATAATAAATTACCTAACTCAATCAAAAATGAAACAAAAGACAGACACTTCTATAAATCATTGAAACATTTCCTGATAAATAGATCGTATTATTCCATTGACGAATACTTAACAGATAAAAATATTTTTAGTGCTTATTGCTGTCCTTCTCTCTTCCATATCATTCAGCTGTGCCCGACGGGGTCCACAATTGTAACTAAAATAATTTTCTACCACCTAAGAAACATTGTGGAATGCTGAAATAAATGAATATGAATATAATTTGAAATAGTTAACATAGTAGCAAAGGCCTACCAAATGCCAGTAGAACTAGTCACAAGCTACGTATACCTGGGTAAACTGACGCTTGGTCTCGGGAATCAGACAGCAGAGGTGGAGAGACGAATATCCCAAGCCTGGTCAGCATTTGGCGCAAACAAACAAATATTGCGCAGTAAGCTGCCACTAAAACTGAAGGCTAAAGTGTTTGAAGAATGTGTTCTGCCAGTCTTCACGTACGGCGCGGACACGATGTCTCTTACTGAACGATCAGCCGAAAAAATCAGAGTCGCGCAACGGGCTATGGAAAGAGCTATGCTTGGGATTACCTTGCGCGACCGCAAGAGAAATGAGTGGATTAGGCGAAAAACGAGGCTGAGAGACGTCGTTGAAGTGATTGCGGGAAGAAAATGGAGTTGGGCTGGCCATAGAGCTCGGATAGACAGTCCACGTTGGACGAGACGCATCCTTGAGTGGAGACCGTGGGCAAATACCAGACCACCAGGCCGGCCACCGAAACGCTGGATTGATGATATCCGAAGACACGCAGGTCATGACTGGACGCTAAAAGCAGAAGATCGCAGATCGTGGAGGAAATTGGGAGAGGCCTATGTTCAGAAATGGACGAAGAAAGGCTAAAGAAGAAGAAGAAGAGTTCACATATTGATAAGGTTCTTATATTCTTTCTATTTGTTCCATCTTAGGTACTCACCCTCTATTTCAGCACTTCCCGGGTCTGCCGCTCTCGCTGCTATTTGAGAGGCAGACTCGGAAACGATCCTGTAAAACAAAGACTTTCTATAACTAGACATTTAATGTAGGGCGAACGTGTTCAGTCACTGCATCTGATGAAAACGTCTATGTAAAGACTCGCCCACTAAAGGCACCAAGTGTCACATCTGTACCGACCAAGCCTGCGATCCGTCAACGTTTCTGCGCTCGTTTATTGTCTATTAAAATAAGTAAAAACCGCGCTACGTCTTGTTGTAGCAAAAAATATTGCGGCAAAATTGCCAACCCCTCACCCTGTTCCCAAAATTTGACTGAATTGTTTCGATTGAAAATAAAGGTAACTACAAGTCTAGCCTACATAGTACCTTTACCTAGTCTGTGCTGTAAAACAATACAGCCAAATATCACGTTTCTGGAATATTTGCTAATCTGAGTTGGACTCAACACTTTTATTTTATCGCGGGTAAGTCCGCGTTTGACCACCAACTCGCCTGTTGGTAAGCGACGATGTGGTCGAAGATTAAGCCCGCAGACTTAGAAGATACCTATTCACTCTGGCCTTGAAATGGCCCAGTTTTTTTTTATTGATCAACAATTTTTCGTCTGTGACTGTTCTTTTTACAAAATCTGTATAATTATGTAAATTTGACATCATGACAGGTCCATTTTTCTAAGCCCGTTTTTCTGTAACTACAACGACTACTGAAGATGACTAAAGTTACCAATTGCCCCTCATTGGCTCGATTAATCTTTGGTACAGGGAAAAGGGAACGTCATATACTACAATTGTTCATTTCGTTTACACAGGCATTTTACTATATGACCCTAAACCATTCGACGTCTAAAAACTACAAACAAGAAACGCAATGTGTACAATGGGGATTGCCCAAATTTTCTGACCCTATAATTTTACATTATTTAAAAAATATATAGACTATTTTAAGATAATATAAAAAAAAAAAAATTAATACACTACTAAAATAAAATAAAATTTTACTTGTCACTGATCCAACAACTAAACTAATAACTATTCAAATAATAATTAGATACTAATTTGAATAAAATAATTTTACTTACGCTAGTTATTAAAAAAACATACATTTAAGATTGTGTTTTTTTTTTATGTGATGACGTCACCATCGGCGTTATATGGGGTCGTATAGATCTATGTTGTCAATACAAAAAAAAACTTACTTCTGTCATATTTTCATGTGTCAATATCATTAGTTGTACAATGGTTTGCTTTTTTTTGTTTGTGTAAACTGCTAAGATAAATTTCAACATAACGCCAACGCTGACGTCATTCAAGTGTAAATGAAGGTCAAACATATTTAATCAAAAATATTCGTCATCAGTGCTTATTTTTTTAATAAAAATGTATGTGTATTGATCAGTTAGTCTATTGCTCGATATGGTTTTCTAATAACAATCTATAAAAAAAAATGAACAATCTCCATTGCGCCCGCGGCGTACGCGCATATCTCGGGTACTGTGAATAATGCGTTGTGATCCATACAACGTACTTGTCGATAAAGATGCGCAAGCGGCGCTGGTGTCTGCACAGATGGCGCTGCAGGTCGGTGGAAGCGACTAGTGATGCGAAGTGTGCGAATGCACCCGCCGCGCACGCGCACGTCTCTGCCAGAGCGTGGAGGGCGTTGTGTGCCGCTTCGTCGTAGTCACGGACCCATATTGCCATCTGTATATAGATACAAGAAAATAAAAATAACTTTAGTTTTCCAGCTCGGCCATAAAAAGTGTTAATCTAATGCCCGTTGCAGACGAGACCTGCACGGCGCCAAGCGAGCCACAACACTTTCTGCTTAGTGCCAGAGGCAGTGGATGCTTGAGTCTCGCTCTAAGCAAAAAGTGCTGCAGCTCGCCCCAGGTAACGCAGCACTCGTGCGAGCACCACTCGCGCGAGTTTACTGCGCGTCGACAATACACGTTGGGTATCTCGCCAAGCGAAGGCGACTTCAAATCGTGGTAGGTTAAAAGTTAACACCATTATTACTATCTTGTCATTGGAGTCAAGGGGGGTTAGACAAGACCTACTTTCTGTTAGCGTTAACGCCTGCGGAAAGATGAAATCGTATGAAAATGACATTGACATGTTATCTCAAGCTAATGTAATTTTCATACAATTTCATCTTTCCGCAGGCGTTAACGCTAACAGAAAGTGGGTCTTGTCTAACCACTAAGGTCTATCCAAGTCAAGCTCGTAGTACTTACTTGAAAGAGTCTCCAATCGTCGTCGCCCTCGACGAGCTTATGCGCGCGTTTCACATTGTGCTTGACGACGTCGCGTGCGTTCTGCAGCCGGCTCTCCTGACGGGCCATGCGGTCGCGCGCGTTCTCTAACTCGATCTCAGTTTCTGACCTAGGGGGTTAGACAAGACCCACTTTTTGTTAGCATTAACGCCCGCGGAAAGATGAAATTGTATGAAAATGACATTGACAGTGACATTAACTTGAGAGATGTTATCTCAAGCTAATGTTATTTTCATACAATTACATCTTTCCGTAGGCGTTAACGCTAACAGAAAGTGGATCTTGGCTAACCCCCTGGGGGTCTAGACAAGAGCTACACACTGTTAGCGTTTACGCCCGCGGAAAGATGAAATTGTATGAAAATGACATTGACAATGACATTAGTGAAATAAATTATCTGAATATCATTTTCATACAATTTCATCTTACCGTAGGCGTTAACGGTAACAGAAACTGGGTCTTGGCTAACCCCCCTGACCATTTAAGTTATCAAGCCTTAATTTCTGACCAAAATATTGTATTTGCTTGTGTACAAATTACTGTTGCGTTAGTGTTTCCATGTGGAGTTGGCCAGTAAACTTTTTGAGATGTCGCGTAATAGCATAGCTTGTACCTTTTTAGGGTTACGAAGTCCTATAGGGAAACCTTACAAGTTAGTTCTGTCCGTCCTTGTCCTAATCCTTTAAAACCTTCTAACTTCTCAGATGTTACTAATTTTGGTTGTAAAATAGTGGGTTCATACTAAGAAGTGAAACAGTTTCTTGGTTTGTATGAGTAGTGAATAGTGATACAAACAGGACTTACAGTGCTGCTTCGCTATAGGACCTCAGATTATAAGTTTGCAATCAAAAGCTAGGGACCACCTCAAGTATGGGTTATGAAGGATAGGTTCTTGGCCACCTTTTAAGGTTCCATACCCCAAAGGGTAAAAACGGGACCCTATTACTAAGCCTACGATGTCGAGCCGGCTGTATCTTACGAGCCGTAATAGATAGCCAGTTGAAACTTTCACAGAATATGTAATTTTTGCGCGGATTAACTAAGAAATAACTCGTAACGCGGGCTCGAATCAGCGCTTAAACAAATCAGTTCGGAAAATCACGCCCACGTGAACCTTAACGCGCCGAGTTACGGTTTGCGGTCGCGCAACTTTTCTTATGAACTAAACAGAATCGCTTAAAACAGGTAGCAGTAAAGCCCGATACGGCAATATGGTGCAGCCGAGTAATGTGAAATTGCGTCCACTAAAACTCCCTCGGTGGTCAGAGTCCAATTTCCGTCAGCAAAGAAGTGTAAGAGCAGAGATTTACTTTAACGTTTCTTCGTAAGTATACTAACTCTCTGGCGGTGAGTTGCTTGCACTTGTCAGAGAGCATGGTGAATGTTGCGCTCGCGTCGCCGACGGATTGCTCTAGCGCGGCCACCTGCGTCTGCGTCGTTTTTAAAGCGTCGCGTAGCTCGTAGTATTGCTTCGATAGCTCGTTTAGCTCTTCTATCTCTGGAGCTGGAAGTACCAAGTTCTTTATGTCATACTTGGAAGGGTAGATGGAATGATGAAGTGGGAAAAGAAATCTGCAGAAGCTGGACGTTCATGATTGGCATGAACTTGCGCACAGTTGCTACGTAAAAGACGAACAAACAAACATACTTCCTTTTTATAATATTAGTATGATATTTAAAAACTGGTCACTGGCTAAATACACTACATGTGTGGAGTCAAAAATGTAAAAGAAAATCAAGTAACTGTTCTCGTTGAGCGGCGAGATGTGGTGTAAGAAATGCGCGTGCGCCGCGTGCACGACGCGTAGTGTCGCCTCGAGCGCGGACACGTCGCGCTCGCGCCGAGTGATGTCCGCGTCCAACGCTGCGCCAACGGTTCGTAGTTCTGCACGCTCCGCTGCGAACTAAACACACATCTCTTCTTAGCAGTGTTGCCAGCCCGACTAGAATAAATGTCGCTAAGAAGCCGGTTGAAAAGTCGTTAAATGTCCAGGATTACCATAACAATTTATAAATCACTAATAAAAGAAAGTCGCTGTCGCTGTCTGTCCGTCCCTATGTATGCTTAAATCTTTAAAACTACGCAACGGATTTTGAATCGGTTTTTTTTTATAGATAGAGTGATTCAAGAGGATGGTTTATATGTATAACTAGCGACCCGCCCCGGCTTCGCGGGTAAATTACACCCGTGCGAAGCCGGGCGGGCGGGTCGCTAGTAATATATAAATTCATAGATAATATCATATTTTTAAGATATATATAGGCAAACAAAATGAACAATTATTTCTTATTAAAACTAGTTTTCTAACTATCTTATCAATCATCTGTTTGGATATCAGCCATGAGTGATAAAGGATTTTACCTAATTTAAAGTGAGACAACAGCGTACCTTTATCTTGAAGAACGATACCGTCAGTTGTTGACCAGATTCGTCCTTGCCAAGGGATGCAATGAAGATTTCATATCTAAAAGTTGAAAACAGATGAATAATTACGACGATTTTAAGTGCATTGCCAGGTTTTTTTAATTATTAAATGGGCTAGCGTTGAATGACATAAAATACTTTTTATCCTGGAACAGTTCCTTTGGCTCTGCACCAATGACTTACTTACTACTTAAATAAATTATGTGCAGTTTTGATGGTATCGCTTAAACGGTAAAGGAAAACATCGTAAGGAAACCGGTCTGTCAGAACCTCAAAAAGTTGATCGAATCAGGCGTTACTTTGCGGAAGTCCATTTTTTATTTGTATATGACGAATATTGTAATTCCGCTTCTACGTCGTTTCGAGTACAATAAGGATTTTGGGATAAACTAACAAAACACAAATATCTATAGAGAAAAATTGTTTATCCCAAAATCCTTATTGTACTCTAAACGACGTAGAAGCGGAATTGTTACACTAGAAATTTGTCATATACAAAATAGAACCTCAAAAGTTCAAAGACCTACGACATTCACCAACATGCACTGAGCCAGCATGGTGTATTATAGCTTATCCTCTCTCTGAGAGAAGGCTTGTGTCCCAGCAGTGGGAACATTGATAGGCTAAAAATGAAGCAAAATATGTGTTTTTTTCCATCCATACCTCTTCTTGAGTTGTTCGATGCGGTTGATGCGCTCTTTGATCTCGCTGCGCAGTTTTCCGCAATCTTCAAACAGCGCGCGCTTCTGTATGTTGAATAATTCACGGCGTGCGGCGATTTCTACCAGGCGCTCGTTCATTGCCTGTACCACAATAAAGTTTGGATCTGATTTTAAAATGCCTTTCAGGGTTCCGTACTCAAAGGGTGTAAAAGGGACCCCATTACTAAGTCTATGCTGTCTGTCTGTCCGTCCTAACTTTAAACGGCCGTATCTTTGGAACCGTAATAGATAGCCAGTATTATAATAAAAAGTCAAAAAGTAAAAACGAAAGGGATACAACAAACGTATTTTTTTACGTGTTTTTTGTATTTGCTCTAACTAATGTAAAAACGGTAATACAATCGTCAAACTTGGCATGATTATAGTACAGCCCAAAATATAACAACAAATAATAAATAATGACCAAATGAGAGTCGGTGACAAATTTCTGTTCACCACCGGTTCTCGTACTATCAACGTCAGGCGCGGCCGCTACTTCCTGGGCGTTGATGGGATGTTGTCTTTTTGCACTACTTTTATGTACTTTAGTGGCTAACAAGTTATGTGGTGGTACGGAACCCTCATTGCGCGAGCACGACTTGCACTTTTATTAAATTTATTTAATACATATAATACGTTACATTTCTTGTTAGTGACCTGCATGATTTCTCTGCATGTGTTACACAGAGACCCGTCAATGGCACTAAGCAAGTAATCTATTACTTTTAGTCAATGCTTTGATTTTTCTACTAACATTTACTTTTATTAGCTTTACTTGAAACAATGTAAACAAATCTTGTAACTTGATTTTAAACTAAGACTCGTTGATTCGAAACTGCAAGTTTATGTAATCTGGATGACAGTACAATAAATTGGTACCATCAAGCTGATTTGATGATGGATCCAGGAGATGGAGTCATAATCATCATCATCAGCCAAAAGATGTCCACTGCTGAACATAGGCTCTCTCTTAGAACTCAACACTGAACGACAGCATCCACTGGGTGCCCGCGACTCTTACGATGTCGTCGGTCAGTCTAGTTGTAGGCCTCCCTACGCTGGGTCTTCCGATTCGTGGGCTCCACTCAAGAACCTTTCTTCCTCATCGGTTAGCGGTTTTACGAGCGATGTGGCCTGGCCACCTGGCCTATCGGATGATGGAGAGATGGAAAGTGAAACTCTTCAATGGCTACTGGTACCGAGTATTAACGAGTTCCATACCAAGATTTCCACTCTCGGTTCCATCATCAGGCCTTCCTCACCATGTGTAACGATCACTCGTGTTTGGGCTTCATTAGTTTGTTTTAACAAGGCACATAAGCTTGTATTTTAAATAACTATAATGATTATTTACTGACAGGATAGACGTGCGAAGATTCCAGTTCTTATTACATATTAACGGTGTTCAAAACACTCTTTGTCTGGAGCAGAAACTGATACTGAAGTGAGCCTGTCGCAACACGCGATAGCGCCTCACGGCATCTAATGGCAACATTGGTATTTTGACATTTCATCTTCATGATGCACCCTGATAGATGGGCCCAGATGATCACACAGTGGGTGCCTGAAAACGGACGCAGGAGCCAAGGCAGCCCTAGAAAACGCTGGCGCGATGACCTCGACACGTTCCAGATACAGTGGTCAATTCTGGCGGGTGATCGCACTGTCTGGAAAGAAATGGGGGAGACCTTTGCCCAGGAGTGGGACAGTATAGGTTAATAATAAAAATAAAATAAAAAATCTTCATACTTTTAACCGTCACTTTCTAGAACCTTCTCTAGTACTCACTGCGTCCAGCTGCAGGCGTTGCTTATCCAGCGTGAAGGCAGTGTCGTCCAGGCCGGCCACGGCCCGCGCCGAGTGCGCCACACGGAGTCGAGTCAACGCTTCTTCTACTCTCATCTTCCTCCAGCCTTCTTTCAATGATTTCAAGTCTTTGTCGCCTCCTTCGACGTTCAGCATGGATGTTTTCAGTCGACTTTGCTAGAAAAGAAGAAATAATATCAGTTTTATTGGAAGTATGTATTTATCATTATGGCAAGTGTAAGACCATTTTAGGCTGCATAAGACTGTCCCCCTCAATATGCTATACCCTTTAATGGGTATGGCTCTACCCTCTACTTGCAGAAACATCTCCTGCTCACGGGAAAAGCGGAAACAGGATTCGAATAGCAGACATCTGTTGTAAAAAAAACCAGCGGCCTTATTATAGAAGTTTGATCGTGATCGAGATTGCATGCCGTCCCGTTGGGATCTATTTACTCGCACCACGTGCGTGAGATGGCACGCGATCGCGATCACGATCCGAATCATCCATAATAAGGCATCTGGTTCCGGTTTAAATCCACCAGACAGTCGCCGTCAAGCAGAGCCACCGCACTAGCTACAATCGTACCCAAGAATAGCCCATCTCAAACCATAGAACGATACGCCTTGCTCGCACCACTTCGACTTTGTAATGCCCACTGAACTACTCCCAGCAGACAGCGACCTCCCGTGGCCCACGCAAAAGTCGTTAATGGGACACCGGGACCAAGTGGGCCGCTGCAGGGACAACCTGGCTAAATACAGTGAGAGGGCAAGATGCCTGCGCAGACCATGTCGCACCTACTCCCATGCCTTCGCTGCCCCAGCCCTTGTTCATTACAGGGGCCTTACGGACAACAGCTAATTGCGGCACCTAATCCGCTCAGTTGGAAAATCACGCGAACGTGAACCTTATCACGCCCAGATACGGTTTGCGGTCGCGTGATTTTCCAACTGAGCGGATTAGGTGCCGCAATTACATGTTGTCCGTAAGGCCCCAGGACCTGTACAAGGCTTCCCCTTGCAGTGTTGCTGTGGCCAAATACTGGAAGAGAAAGTACTAGCGTCTTGAAAAGTTCTCGGTGACCCGAAAACCGTAGTAAATTGGTCTGCCACGCTGCTGCACTCTGACGGCATATGCGTTGCCGTTTGCAGGATTCACATAATACTTGCCAGTTTGGTTTGTTCCACTGTCTGCATCTCCAGGTCTCTGGCGAGGCGCCGCATGTCGTCGAGCAGCCGTGCAGAGTGACGCTCGAGTAAGGCCAGGCGCGCCGCATGACGGGCGCATACTCCCTTTAGCCTTTACATAAACCATGAAACAGTTCATACATTTTGACGTCAAGGGTTCATCGCGTCTGGACAAGGATTTCATTGATCTCTTATGTGTATGGCGTTAGGATAGTGCGAATGAGAAAGCGTTTTTCTGTGTATCTTATGTGAGGTAAACAAGTATGTGAGATATTATAGTATTCTCATCCACATAATCAGTCTATAAGCGCTTAGGGTTGGATCTATTCTGCATGAGCGTTGTGGCGGTTAGGCAGCTGTTTTCTTTGTTTAAGCCTATTGATATGTAATTTTGATTTTTTCGACAAACGCATTTTGTTGTACTGCGTAATGTAACTAAAATTGTTACTTTTTAAATTTTTATCCGCGAGGATCTATAATTAGCTTCTGGATCTATTAAGATTGTTATATTTTTTTAAAGCTGTTGGTCTTCTGGCTTACCGGCTTAATCTTACGTGAGTAATTCCCGTGTAACATAAATAAAAATCTGTTGGTCTTCCTTTGAAATAAATATATATTAGTCAAAGATAATAATTATAACCACTTGGTCGCGCTTGTAGTCAAAATTCCCTTTTGCAAAATGAAGCCACGGTGGCCGCGGGGAGCAGCTTGTGATAGGGACTCAAAAGTCATTCATTTGATTCGCGCCTAGGATTGGCCCGCTCGAAATAGTTTAGGTTGACATTTTAGAACCTTTAGCTTACGGCGGGGTAAAGGATGAGCAGTCAAGTGGTTCTATTGTCATTGATATTAGTCCACTGCTGGACATATCGTTGGCTCACAATTACAAGATTCTATATTATTTTTTACACGTTCTGTAATTTCAATCAAAATTTTTTGACCTTCATAAATATTGACTTAGCAGGGTTTATGCTTGAGAGAGATACTTTTACTCAAGCATAAACCCTGCTAAGTCAATATATCTTAAAGTCAAAAAAATTAAATTTAAATTACAGAACGTGTAAGAAAATAACATAGAACCTTGTAATAGTGAGCCAGCGATATGCCTCTCCCACTAAGGCTCGTATCTTTTCACTTCCAACTATTGTCAGCCTTACGTATATCGTCACTCCATCTAGTCTTAGGGCGCACTGCTACACTATATTTGCCGATTATGATGATGATTATAAGGGTTACTCGGAAAGGGTGTACTAAGCCGAAAGGGGGCCATAGTACACAAAATTTTGAACAGCTGTTACTTTTCGCGATTTTAAGTTTGGCCTCATAGTAAAACTCATGGTGTTTATAATGATGAGTATAGTGACTTCCTTTCGACTTAGTACACCCTTTCTGCGTAACCATGTTTAGTAATAGGATGTAGACTGCCTAAAACAATGTACCTGTTTTCCTTTTCAACCAACTCGGCGGAGACCTCGCGCTCCGCTTGAGCTCCCTCCATATGCGACACTTGGGCGCCGAGCGTTTCCAGTTGATAGCACTGGCAGCAAAAAAAACCATGCATAAAATTCTATATAATACAATAAGGCATCTATTGCTAAGTCAACAAATTAATCTCGTAAAAGCCGGCGTTACAATAGGCTGATTATTTTTAATCTATACAGGTTTACGCATTTAGACTGTACTAAGCCGAAAGGACCAACTTCCCAGCTTCTTCAGGGTTGGTCTTCAGTCTATGTGCGTAACCCTGATATAAAAATGTGATGTTATCGATGTAGCCATTTAGTGTCCATAGGAAACATACACATGTTTCCTATGGACACTAAATAGCTGGACCAATTTTGACGGGACTTTCACTGGAAGATAGCTGATCGCTTTTAGCGATAAGGCCGCCAGTTATTACACTAGTTTTTTTAAGAGTTTTTTTGTGCTCTGTATCAAATTTAATGGTGTGAACAATAAAGAGTTAATCAATCAATCAACGTTATAAGGAGTTTAATCCCGGATATAACGCGGGTGTATCCGAGGGGCGCAGCTAGTGTCATCAAAAGCTGACCATAAATAGAGCCAAACATAGAAAACAAAAAATACCCGTAGTAAAAAATTATTTAATTTACATTTTGGACATCCGACACATTGAGTAAATTAGATGATCGAATAATCCACTTACAATCTGGTACAAAGTCTCTTTCTGGCTCTGCAGAAGCTTCTGAATGCTGCGCTGTTTGTTCTCCAGCTTGCTCATGATAGCTTTGGAAGCTGTAAAAAATGGTAAAAGGAAATTTGAAGATTCCTACCGTTTCCTAAGCTGTATGCTTGATATCAGGCGAAGTAGTGGTCAAGCGCTAGTCTAAAGAAAAAAATAAATCAAGGTCATCTTCAAGGCTAACGTGAATAGATTTCACCATCGTTACGCTTACCATAAAGCAAGTTGTTTGGCAGACCAGACCAGAAAACTCTAAAATTTAGCTGGTCCATAATATTTTATATTTAAATAGCGACCCGTCCGCCCGGCTTCGCACGGGTGTAATTTACGTGCAAAGCCGGGGCGGGTCGCTAGTTATATATATAAACCTTCCTTGAAAATGTATCTAACTGATGGTGAAAACCGCATCAAAATCCGTTGCGTGATTTAGGAGGAGTTAGCGGCCATACAGACAGACGCGGAAAGCGATTTCAATTTATACTATGTAGAGATTGAGTACATCATCAACGAAACATGTAAGGAACAGCATATTTTTTTTCGCAATTTCAGGATTGTGGCCATATCAAGTTGTTCATATTCATGAGTATGGCCTATTTTTCGAGTAAAATATTCAGAAGTAGCTACTGAAACGTAATTTTTTTTTAACCCATAAATGATTACTCAGGAGGTTTGAAAGTTCAGGGGCCTTACGGACAACTGCTATTGCGGCACGTAATCCGCTCAGTTGGAAAATCACGCGAACGTGAACCTTATCGCGCCCAGATACGGTTTGCGGTCGCGTGTTTTTCCAACTGAGCGGATTAGGTGCCGCAATAGCAGTTGTCCGTAAGGCCCCAGTTTACCTTTAATTTGCATGTGAAAGAGTTTCTCCTCATTCTTGAGCGCCAGTTGCTTCTGTTGCTCTACGAAGGAGCAGTGCATGGCTCTCTGGGTGTTCACCGTCAGTTGGCTGGCGTATTTTTCTTCTTCCTACAATTTACATAGACAAACGAACATATTGTTTATTTGTGACAGAAAACACACAATCTTCTTCACTGCCCCCGCCAATTAAGCAAAATACCGTTAAGTGACTCTCCGCGGCATTTTTTGCGCGCGTCAGCACCGATCGGTGTTGCCACCTCTCAAAATGTAGCTCCTTTCAGCCAGGGTGGGACAAACTCATACCTTACCCAAGATATTTACAAGAAAAAGAGAATAAGGTAAATAAATAAAAAATAACTAAATATTCGGGACATATTTGCACACACGGTCATCTGACACCAAACTAAGCAAAGCTTGCAATATTGCTGCCAGAGACTGATATACACACATATATATTTTTAAATATGTACATAAATACATACTATACTATACTATATGTACATACTTAAATAGATACTAGCGACCCGCCCGCCCAGCTTCGCACGGGTGTAATTTACGTGCGAAGCCGGGGCGGGTCGCTAGTTATATAATTATTTAAACTATCCTATATCTCAAGTTGGATCGAACTGCACATGGTGTGCGAATTTTATTATAATCGGTTAAGTGGTTTAGGAGTCCATTGAGGACAAACATTGTGACACGAGATTTATATATATTAAGATTAACACCCAGATATAGAACAAACAGAAATGTTCATCACATAAATGTTTGTCCTAAGTAGGCATCGAACCCACGCCCCCAAGCGCAGAAGGCAGGTTCACTACCAACTGGACCAACGGGCTATCAAGGTATAGTTTGACAGTGCGTCGCGATTACTGCTTGGGTTACCCCCGGGACCCATAGAACTTTTTTTTTGAGAAATCATCATAACTATAACTTATAGTAAAAAAAACAAAAAAATGTGCCTATGTGCTTGTTCTTAATTAACTACATCAAAATTGAAGAAAAAAATACATATCCGACTGCAATTTTTATAAATGTTTCATCTGGTTTATCAGTTTTGAAACTGTTTCTCTGTTTCTTTTACGAATTTGTAGTGTACCGTAAATTTTTCTGGGTTAAAAATTACCCTGTCAATCTCCGACCTCTCCGGTTCTCTCTGCAATCTCTATAAAACAATCAATATCCATACAAAACAAGAAGAAAAAATAATGTATATCACGTAGTCGCCAGTAAGTAATTTTTGTATCTGATGGAACCGGACCACCAAGATACAGACCTTGTCTAGTTTGGGGCCCTTTGGTACAACACTGACTATGTAATAGAACTTTCAATATTTTAGTGAAGTAATTATTTTTTCTTAGCTTCTTAGATACGTTTCTATGTATACTTGCTCTGTTGCTGAGTGAAAGAGGAATAAACAAGCTCAAACTTTCATATTTATTATTAGTATGAATTTTCTATACTAATATTATAAAGAGGAAAGATTTGATTGTTTGTTTGTTTGCATTGAATAGGCTCCGAAACTACTGAACCGATTTGAAAAATTCTTTCACTGACGGGAAGCTACACTATCCCCGGGTGACATAGGCCATAATCTATACCCGTGCGAAGCTGGGGCGAACCGCTAGTATTTTATAACTGTAATTCCTCCTCACGAAAGAGTGTAACATTAGAAAAACTTACATTCAACATTTCCTCGAGCTCTTTAGCCCTTTTCTCCGCCGATTTAGACTTATCTAAAGAGTCGGCCACTTTGTTTTTTAGCTTCAGGATCTGTAAATAGAAACTTCGTGAAACTTTCTTGACAAGAATTTCGTTAAAACCAAAGTTCGCATGACGCTACTGAAGCCGCTGCGCAAATAGCCCAAAACCTACGTAAGGTAGGATTAATTAAGGCGAACTATGGTACAAGCGAAACGAGACATCAGTGCATGACTCATCATCATCATCATCATTTCAGCCTATCATATTCCCACTGCTGGGACGCAGGCCTTCTCTAAGAGAAAGGATGGGCTGTAATACACAATGCTGGCCCAATACATGTTGGTGAATGTCATATGTCTTTGAACTTTAGAGGTTCTCAGACATACCGGTTTTCGCACGATGTTTTCCTTCGCCGTTTTTGAGCAATGGCATCGAAACTGAACATAATTTATTTAGGTACTTAATAAGTCAATGGTGCGGGGCCGAGAATCGAACCGGCTGCCGTGAGATTTTTAAGCGCACATGCTACCGCTCAACCACCGTCACTCGAGTGCATGACTACAATTCCTTAAATAAGCTAAAATAGTAGATTGTACAACGAGTGCACAAAACAATCCGTTTTAGCCAAGACGTTTATTGTTGCATACTGTGTTCTCAATTGAAATTCAGCACAGTAATGTTTGTACACTACTGCTTGGTGGTTCTTCGCCAAACGAGTCCTACCACTACAAAATGGCTACAGCACAGTTATGTCTTGCCTTTTCGCTGACGGCCTTCAGATCCTTGTCCTTGCGATGCTGGTCTTCCATGATCTGACGGTTTTCCATGTGCAGGCGCTCCAAGATGTTACGCATGTTGTTCAGTTCTCGTTGTAGACTTTGGAGCTGGAACACGAAAAACCAACTTTAATCGGTTTCGTCTTTGATGTTGATTTAAATTCTGTTTTTTACTTCAATGGGGTTTTTCACATGGAGCAAACTGAAAAACAGTGTAGAAAGAACTGTATAAACCAACAACTATGGAAGCACTAAATCAGCTTCAACGAACTCTCCACACATGAAAAGAACATCATAATTAAAATATATGGAATAAAACTGGTATATATTCGTAAACTAGGATCGGGAAACGGGATCGACAATCAAACGCGAGTTCGGGGGTGGATTATATCATGATATAATAAACACAACAATAACAACAGACTGTAAACACGCAAAAGCTTTCTACCCATCGATAGACAAGAAAGTAACTAACAAAACACTCAAGTTAACTAGGTCGGACCTCCGTCTAATGATAGGCACCATCACAGGTAACTGTGAGCTAAGCAATAACTTGTACCCAAAGCCTTCCTTCGCTATTTTAAGAAACTCGGCTGGTTTGTGTATGATGGCAGGGGCAAATGCACAATACACCCCAAGCGGGATGTCAGTGCAGGTCTTATCACCCCCCACTTCGAATTAGAATAAGGTTATTATGTTAGGCCTTATAACCGGTCATTGCAACTTGAATAGTCACTTGTATAGGCTAGGAGCCACGGACAGTCCACTGTGTTGTGAATGCATGAAAGAGAACGAAACTGTAGAGCATGTGCTGTGGCATTGTAAAGCCACAGAAGAAACTAGAATCACTACCGGGTTGCATGAAGCACCGTTGCCTTTTTCATCCATGGTACCACAACAGCTAGACTGCTTTTCATCATCATTATTTACACTACCATCTACGCCACTGGAGCAACTGTGCCAGCGCCCCAGAGCCTCACTCCGATATTTCAAGGGTTCGGGTGGGTGCTGGTAAGGGGAAATGCACAATACACCCCAAGCGGGACGTCAGTGCAGGACTTATTGCCCCCATCTCGAATAAGAAGAAGAAGAATAGGTTATTATGTTCTACAAGTATGTATGTTCCCATCTACAGCATAAACAACTCAACCGAATTTGGTAAATGAGGTATCGATAGAGGGAAATTCGGGGGTGGTTAGTGCCGATATCATGAAAACTACAAGATGGCGACTTGCACAGTGAGGATAAAACAATTGCAGCACCACCTTGTATAACGTATCAATAAATAGGTCTTTTATTAATGTGAGGTTTGGTTATAATATTAGTGGGTATAATATAATGACAACTATGACAAACATGAAAAAACTAGGGATATAAAAAATACAATAACACAATTGCCAGCTTTATCGCTTAAAGCAATGTCTTCCAGACTTTGCGTACGTACCTCACTATGCAGTGTGGCATTAGACTCACAGAGCGTCTGGTAAGCCATGCGCGTCTGGCTAAGCTGGCTCGCAAGCGCCATGTTGGCGCGCACAGCATCCTGGTTGTTGCCGCGCTGCTGGTCGCAGAATGCCTGCTGCTCGCGGCACTGCTCTGCTATGCTGTTCACTTCCGTTTCCAGCACTGCGTAGTCCTGAAATGTCACCATTTAATTACATAGCTTAATATTACATTCAACTTTTTCTCATCCCTTCTTTGTCGGTAGTGTTAAAAGGCGACGATCCTTCAAATTATTAGTGCAGCGCGAGCGCAGCCAAGCATCAAGAAAACGCGTAACATTGCATGATAATGAGTAGAAGAGAACATTAAAGTATGCCAGAAGTTATTTTTAACAACTTTGAATATATCGGAAACATATAATTATGTGTATATCAGTTTCCATAAACCACGGAAAAATATATGTGACAAATAATTTACTTTACATAATTTGAGCGCAGAAGATAAAAACAAAGAAAGAGGAGAGTATTAAGAGCACTTGAAAATAAAAAATACTGCCTGATGACAAATCGCGACAAAGCGAATATTTTAGCTCAGTCTGGTGAAAGTCTGGTGCATCATCATCATCATCATGCACGTCACCACAACAGCCCGACTGCTTATCATGGTCACCTACACTTCCATCTACGTCATTGGAGCAGCTGTGTCAGCTGCCTAGAGCCTCACTCTGGTATTTCAAGGAGACGGGTTAGGTTAGGTTATGCCAAGCGGGACCTCAGTTCAATACTTATCGCCCCCAACTCGAATAAGCACATAATTATATAATAATTACTAAGCAGTGAGGTGAGACATGCAAGTTCTCGTCAGTTAAGACTTTGCATCATCATCATCATCATCAGCCAGAATACGTCCACTGCTGAACATAGGCCTCTCCTTTTAACCTCCACACTGCACGACAGCCTGCCTTTTGCATCCACTGGATGCCAGCGACTCTCACTATGTCGTCGGTCCATCTAGTGGGAGTCCTACCTACGCTGCGTCTTACGGTTCGTGGTCTCCACTCAAGAACCTTTCTTCCTTATCGGTTATCAGTTCTTTGAGCGATGTGGCCTGCCCATTGCCACTACAACTTGCAAATTTTAACAGCTATGTCGATGACTCTGGTTCTTTGGGGAATATCCACGTTTGGGATTCTATCGCGCAAAGAAACTCCGAGCATAGCTCTCTCCATTGCCTGTGTGACTCTGAGTTTTACTTTGAGGACTTTGCATGGCAAACTCAAATGCAATGTCCTCGTAAGCCTAGCACATATTTTAATATAGCCAAGTTATCAATTAATGTAATCATAATTATCATCAGCCTTTGATAACCCACTGGGCCTTTGATTATGCTATTCACCTCAGCCCCTTGCTAATCACCACATCCTACCTTTCTAATATTATAAGATCACATCATTCTTGGTCATCCTGGATTCTGGAACTAGTCAAGGTCACCATTCTGTTATATCAGTTCACCACTTGCCATTACCAAGTCAGGCCATATGTCCTACCCTGCTCCATTTTAGATCATAAACTCTTTTTACGAGGTCTACTAATTTGAAACAATATCGTATTTCGGTGTTCTAGACTAGATCTCGTAGTTTGATGCCGATTACGGCGCGCGCTTCATGGCTGTCTGTGTGACTTCATGTTTTGTGTACTGTCTTCTCCGTATAAGCGTCCGTGTTACGGCACCATCAGTAATGTTGGGTAGGATACTTTGCTTGAAAAGACGGTTGGTTAAAAGTCATTGTAGTACTTCTTTAGACCGGAGTATGTCATCCAGTTTCCCAAAGCATCATCATCATCATTTCAGTCAAAGGACGTCAACTGCTGGACATAGGCCTCCCCCATCGATCTCCAAAAGGGCCGGTCTGCATCCAGCGTTTCCCTAATAGTTTCCCAAATGCATCCGTTAAATTTATTTTCCTCTTAATATACTTATTGTGTTGAACATAATGTACCTACTATATTATCAGTAGAAAAACAAACCTCTCTGATGTGTCTTATGTCGTTGTCACGCTGTCGTAAGTTCTCAATAGCGCCAGTCCACATCATCATCATGCTTTTTCTCTGCTCCATGCCTTCCATCACCTGGAAAATGAATATGATATTTTAGGAACTGGCAATCAATCACAACTGCATTAGTTTCAACCCCAGACGCAAAAATAAGGGTGCTATCACAGAAAAGAGAAGTAAATAGAACGGAAATGAGAAGGAAAATCTGTCACCAGGCATTATGACAGAAACATGATTGAACATTCTTATTTATGTTAACGCGTCGAACTCCGCATCCAAAAAACTTGGACCTTACCTTTTTGGGTTAGGTCTTAAAGCTCTTTGTCCGCAACACACTTGCTAACTGATTTCGAATGACTGACGTTTTGTTTATATGGGTTTATATGGTTTAACTGGCTACAACAAATTTCTTACAAAAAGACTTGACAGCTGTTCTAATTTAAACAAAAAAAAACATCTTTTCTGTGGGTGCTATAAGCATATGTGTTCATGTATTAGTGTCAGTTATGTAAATCAGGTGGATCGATTTGAATGCGGTTTTTTTTTTCAAGCAGGACTGATCAAAATAGGTCCAGTGTTTAAAACTATTTTCGTAACTGATTGTCGTAATATTTAAATGTATACTCGTCTATTTATCTGTGTGTAGGATATTACAAGCTAGCAAACATAAGTTCCCTTGTTTTTATGGTTCTGTACCCAAAGGGACCAACGAAGCCCTACAAAACGGGACCGCCCTACGGGACGGGGGAAACGGGACCCTAGTACTAGCCTTCCAACTCTTACAAGCTTTTAACTCTGTCTGTCCGTCCGTCTATCCTACCTTTAAATGGCTGTATCTTTCGAATCTTAATAGATAGCCAGTAAAAAATTTAACAGAATATGTAACGTTACGGCGGATTAACTAAAAAATAATAAAAACGTCAAAAAGTAAAAACTAAAAGGGTCTCCCCATACAACAAACATATTTTTTTAACGTAATTTTGTATTAGATCAATGTAAAAACGATAATACGTACTAGCGTCAAACTTAGCATTATTACAGTACACACTCCAAAGTATAACAACAAATAATAAATAATGGCCAAGTGCGAGTCGGTGACCAATTTTTGTTCATTGCCAAGTTATAATTGTGTTATACTCGAGAGCAAAATAATTAACTGTGGCTGCGTAGCAAATGCTTCGACTATTTTGGAAGGCGTTATAATAACTGGTAATTCGGTTACTTGGACGACCTTATTGTATTTTGTGGTGGTACGGAACGTACAGTGCGTGAGCCCGACTCGCAGTTGGCCGGTTTATCATAGTATCAGTAAATTGTTAAAAGGTAAAATATATAATTACCTGAACAGAGATTCTTTCACACGCCCGCTCTTCTGCACTCAAGTTGGATACGAGTTGGTTGAGACGCTCCGCCATGCGGTCATGCTCCACTTTCAACTTCTGCCTTTTCGTTTCCAAAGCCTAAAATGACAAAATTTGGTCAAAATTATTATTTTCCATAAAAAGTTAGAATATAATATCAAATGATTTATTTTTTATCTAGATGATGTACCTACTGTTTTTTATCTTTTTTTTAATTATGAAATGGGCTAGCGTTTGTCCACAACTCACCTGATGGTAAGTGACACACCATCAGGTGACACTAAGATGGGGCACACTTGCCCATGATGTGCCTATTCACTCTTGTCTTGAAAAGACTCAGGTTGTACCTTGTAGGGAACACCGAGGCAGGAAGCGCATTCCACTCCTGTGCAGTTCGTATTAGGAAGGAATTTTCTTATCAAAATTACCTAGGAATTATCTAGTCAAAAAGATCTATTTTGATCTCTAGTCAAAATAATTGATTTATATTTTTTATTACCATAGTAATAGACAAATATTCTTTAGAAGCATACACTACAACTTTATTTGTATTTATGGTATTACCTAGGTAAGCATATTATGCTACATCTTTGACCACATCATCGCTTCTCATCAGGTAAGATTGCGGTCAAACGAATGCCTAGTCTATTGTGGGGAAAAACATTGGGCAATTTTGTTTTATATATTTGTCTTATATAAAAGCGAAATGAAATGAAAAATTATTTATAGTAGCAAACGTGGTACATTATAATGTTACAAACAAAACCCCCTCACGTTCGGATGTTGCAAGTACGTCATACAATATTAGATCTACCTGTCATAATTATATGGTGACAATTAAAACTCATCACGTAATCTCGAAAACTACTTGCCCTTTCAAGTCTGAAATTTGCATGTAACATTGCATGATAATGAGTAGAAGAGAACATTAAAGTATGCCAGAAGTTATTTTTAACAACTTTGAATATATCGGAAACATATAATTATGTGTATATCAGTTTCCATAAACCACGGAAAAATATATGTGACAAATAATTTACTTTACATAATTTGAGCGCAGAAGATAAAAACAAAGAAAGAGGAGAGTATTAAGAGCACTTGAAAATAAAAAATACTGCCTGATGACAAATCGCGACAAAGCGAATATTTTAGCTCAGTCTGGTGAAAGTCTGGTGCATCATCATCATCATCATGCACGTCACCACAACAGCCCGACTGCTTATCATGGTCACCTACACTTCCATCTACGTCATTGGAGCAGCTGTGTCAGCTGCCTAGAGCCTCACTCTGGTATTTCAAGGAGACGGGTTAGGTTAGGTTATGCCAAGCGGGACCTCAGTTCAATACTTATCGCCCCCAACTCGAATAAGCACATAATTATATAATAATTACTAAGCAGTGAGGTGAGACATGCAAGTTCTCGTCAGTTAAGACTTTGCATCATCATCATCATCATCAGCCAGAATACGTCCACTGCTGAACATAGGCCTCTCCTTTTAACCTCCACACTGCACGACAGCCTGCCTTTTGCATCCACTGGATGCCAGCGACTCTCACTATGTCGTCGGTCCATCTAGTGGGAGTCCTACCTACGCTGCGTCTTACGGTTCGTGGTCTCCACTCAAGAACCTTTCTTCCTTATCGGTTATCAGTTCTTTGAGCGATGTGGCCTGCCCATTGCCACTACAACTTGCAAATTTTAACAGCTATGTCGATGACTCTGGTTCTTTGGGGAATATCCACGTTTGGGATTCTATCGCGCAAAGAAACTCCGAGCATAGCTCTCTCCATTGCCTGTGTGACTCTGAGTTTTACTTTGAGGACTTTGCATGGCAAACTCAAATGCAATGTCCTCGTAAGCCTAGCACATATTTTAATATAGCCAAGTTATCAATTAATGTAATCATAATTATCATCAGCCTTTGATAACCCACTGGGCCTTTGATTATGCTATTCACCTCAGCCCCTTGCTAATCACCACATCCTACCTTTCTAATATTATAAGATCACATCATTCTTGGTCATCCTGGATTCTGGAACTAGTCAAGGTCACCATTCTGTTATATCAGTTCACCACTTGCCATTACCAAGTCAGGCCATATGTCCTACCCTGCTCCATTTTAGATCATAAACTCTTTTTACGAGGTCTACTAATTTGAAACAATATCGTATTTCGGTGTTCTAGACTAGATCTCGTAGTTTGATGCCGATTACGGCGCGCGCTTCATGGCTGTCTGTGTGACTTCATGTTTTGTGTACTGTCTTCTCCGTATAAGCGTCCGTGTTACGGCACCATCAGTAATGTTGGGTAGGATACTTTGCTTGAAAAGACGGTTGGTTAAAAGTCATTGTAGTACTTCTTTAGACCGGAGTATGTCATCCAGTTTCCCAAAGCATCATCATCATCATTTCAGTCAAAGGACGTCAACTGCTGGACATAGGCCTCCCCCATCGATCTCCAAAAGGGCCGGTCTGCATCCAGCGTTTCCCTAATAGTTTCCCAAATGCATCCGTTAAATTTATTTTCCTCTTAATATACTTATTGTGTTGAACATAATGTACCTACTATATTATCAGTAGAAAAACAAACCTCTCTGATGTGTCTTATGTCGTTGTCACGCTGTCGTAAGTTCTCAATAGCGCCAGTCCACATCATCATCATGCTTTTTCTCTGCTCCATGCCTTCCATCACCTGGAAAATGAATATGATATTTTAGGAACTGGCAATCAATCACAACTGCATTAGTTTCAACCCCAGACGCAAAAATAAGGGTGCTATCACAGAAAAGAGAAGTAAATAGAACGGAAATGAGAAGGAAAATCTGTCACCAGGCATTATGACAGAAACATGATTGAACATTCTTATTTATGTTAACGCGTCGAACTCCGCATCCAAAAAACTTGGACCTTACCTTTTTGGGTTAGGTCTTAAAGCTCTTTGTCCGCAACACACTTGCTAACTGATTTCGAATGACTGACGTTTTGTTTATATGGGTTTATATGGTTTAACTGGCTACAACAAATTTCTTACAAAAAGACTTGACAGCTGTTCTAATTTAAACAAAAAAAAACATCTTTTCTGTGGGTGCTATAAGCATATGTGTTCATGTATTAGTGTCAGTTATGTAAATCAGGTGGATCGATTTGAATGCGGTTTTTTTTTTCAAGCAGGACTGATCAAAATAGGTCCAGTGTTTAAAACTATTTTCGTAACTGATTGTCGTAATATTTAAATGTATACTCGTCTATTTATCTGTGTGTAGGATATTACAAGCTAGCAAACATAAGTTCCCTTGTTTTTATGGTTCTGTACCCAAAGGGACCAACGAAGCCCTACAAAACGGGACCGCCCTACGGGACGGGGGAAACGGGACCCTAGTACTAGCCTTCCAACTCTTACAAGCTTTTAACTCTGTCTGTCCGTCCGTCTATCCTACCTTTAAATGGCTGTATCTTTCGAATCTTAATAGATAGCCAGTAAAAAATTTAACAGAATATGTAACGTTACGGCGGATTAACTAAAAAATAATAAAAACGTCAAAAAGTAAAAACTAAAAGGGTCTCCCCATACAACAAACATATTTTTTTAACGTAATTTTGTATTAGATCAATGTAAAAACGATAATACGTACTAGCGTCAAACTTAGCATTATTACAGTACACACTCCAAAGTATAACAACAAATAATAAATAATGGCCAAGTGCGAGTCGGTGACCAATTTTTGTTCATTGCCAAGTTATAATTGTGTTATACTCGAGAGCAAAATAATTAACTGTGGCTGCGTAGCAAATGCTTCGACTATTTTGGAAGGCGTTATAATAACTGGTAATTCGGTTACTTGGACGACCTTATTGTATTTTGTGGTGGTACGGAACGTACAGTGCGTGAGCCCGACTCGCAGTTGGCCGGTTTATCATAGTATCAGTAAATTGTTAAAAGGTAAAATATATAATTACCTGAACAGAGATTCTTTCACACGCCCGCTCTTCTGCACTCAAGTTGGATACGAGTTGGTTGAGACGCTCCGCCATGCGGTCATGCTCCACTTTCAACTTCTGCCTTTTCGTTTCCAAAGCCTAAAATGACAAAATTTGGTCAAAATTATTATTTTCCATAAAAAGTTAGAATATAATATCAAATGATTTATTTTTTATCTAGATGATGTACCTACTGTTTTTTATCTTTTTTTTAATTATGAAATGGGCTAGCGTTTGTCCACAACTCACCTGATGGTAAGTGACACACCATCAGGTGACACTAAGATGGGGCACACTTGCCCATGATGTGCCTATTCACTCTTGTCTTGAAAAGACTCAGGTTGTACCTTGTAGGGAACACCGAGGCAGGAAGCGCATTCCACTCCTGTGCAGTTCGTATTAGGAAGGAATTTTCTTATCAAAATTACCTAGGAATTATCTAGTCAAAAAGATCTATTTTGATCTCTAGTCAAAATAATTGATTTATATTTTTTATTACCATAGTAATAGACAAATATTCTTTAGAAGCATACACTACAACTTTATTTGTATTTATGGTATTACCTAGGTAAGCATATTATGCTACATCTTTGACCACATCATCGCTTCTCATCAGGTAAGATTGCGGTCAAACGAATGCCTAGTCTATTGTGGGGAAAAACATTGGGCAATTTTGTTTTATATATTTGTCTTATATAAAAGCGAAATGAAATGAAAAATTATTTATAGTAGCAAACGTGGTACATTATAATGTTACAAACAAAACCCCCTCACGTTCGGATGTTGCAAGTACGTCATACAATATTAGATCTACCTGTCATAATTATATGGTGACAATTAAAACTCATCACGTAATCTCGAAAACTACTTGCCCTTTCAAGTCTGAAATTTGGCAGGTAGTTTCTTCACGAGGTGTAGAGGTCTACTAAGAAAGGATTTGACAAAAAGGTCTAATTAAGAAGGGGAAATGGAGGTTGAAAGCTTATATGAAAGCGTATGAAGTCGCGGGCAACTGCTAGTTATTTCATCATCATCATCAGCCAGAAGAAGTCCACTACTGAACATAGGCCTCCTACGTCTTCCGGTTCGTGGTCTTCACATAAGCTAATCGCTATAGTTACATAATTTATATTTAGTTAAAATGATTGCATTTTTATCTGAGCTAGTTGTTAGTAAAGTGTAACTCTTATTACCAGAATCACTAAGTCTCGTTTAATGAATTCGGGACATTTTTGCACACACGGTCATCTGACCCCAAACTAAGCAAAGCTTGTGTTATGGCTCCCAGAGACTGATATACATACATATAAATAGATATTAACAACCATCTGGTTGTTAATATCTATATAGAACAAACACAAATGTTCATTTTGATACCTTTGCTTTGGAAACATCTTGTTTAGTGAATTTCTCTATGGCGGATATGTCGCATGCGCTTCGTTCTAGCGCTGCTCGCCATTCTTGCAGCGCCACTCGTTCTCCACACACCTCGGTCTTCAGCGCATCAGCCTTCTTCAGCAGCTTTGCAATATTCACTAAAATAAGATAAAGTTTTGAATGCAATTATGTTTTATCCAAATTTATGTTTAAGCGCAGCGTAGGACGTCCACCCACAAGATGGACAGACGACCTAAAAGAGACTGCAGGGAAACGCTGGATGCAGGTCGCTTTCAACCGGCCCTTTTGGAGATCGATGGGGGAGGCCTATGTCCAGCAGTGGACGTCCTATGGCTGAAATGATGATGATGATGTTTTATCCTTAAAAAAGGGCTTTAAATGGCTTGGTCAAAGGTTAAAGGGTGGTCAGGTTGGAGATTTGACTTTTTGACTTCGCATTCAAGCAAGCCAAGGGAAGACAATGGCGCGGTTTGGTCTGCACGTTGTAGAGGGAAGGAGCGGAAATGGTCCAAGCATTTTCCGGGAGTGATACCTCAGGCAGAGTGCTTGGGGCAACACAGCCAGGTATTTTCAGAAGATGAGCTTTGGGACCCACGTGAAAAAAAAACATATCGGCTAGTTGTATTATTTTACTAATCTTGTGTACTCGTATTTTCGAGTGTTAATGTGTAATAATGGTAAATTATTATTTACTAGCGGCCCGCCCCGGCTTCGCACGGGTATAGATATATAGCCTTTGTCACCCGGGGATAGTGTAGCTTCCCCCAACAGTGTAAAAAATTTTCAAATCGGTTCAGTAGTTTCGGAGCCTATTCAATGCAAACAAACAAACAATCAAATCTTTCTTGTTTTTAATATTAGTATAGATTAAGTGCTTGTGAACGTGCTTGAGCAAGGGAAAGTGATATAACAAGGTGAAATGTGTCTTTTTGTGTCGTGTTCATACTCCATAGAAGCCTCTTGTAAAGCCTCCACCACTTTACAGGGGCATTCAATTCAAAATTCAAAATTATTTACGAAATGTACCTTATATTGTTACTGGGTCTAACTGCCAAACAGCATTGGAAACCCATCGGCATGAGTTTGACTTGACTGTGACTTACTTTGCTTGACTCTGACTATGACTTGTTCGACGTTATTTAATACTATGTATTCTTGTTTAATATTACGACTGAAGGACTCTGTATGTATTATCATGAAAAAAATCAACAATTTTTTGAAGATTTTTCCCCATAACGATAAAAGTTTCCTTTTGAGTATGCATGCTCGTAAAACGTATTTTGAATTTGCTCTAGTGTAAAAACGGTTATACGTAGAAACGTCAAACATGATTATAGTACACACTCTAATCTAAAGTATAACGACAAATAATTCAAGTACTGGCCAAGTGCGAGTCTGTGACAAATATGTGTACGCCACCAGTTCTCGTATGATCATCGAAGTGAAGCAATGTCGGGCACGACAGGTACTTGGATATGCGACTGCCTGGGCGTTAATGGGATGTTGTCTTTTTGCACAAATTTTTTGTACTTTAGTAGCAAAAAAGTTATGTGATGGTACGGAAGCTTCAGTGTGCGAGCCCGACTCGCACTTGGCCGGGTTTTTTTAATGAATGCCATATTTAACATACCTTTTTTATATACGATTTTGTGCAAATCTCTTATTTATACCCTAAAACTCGGTGAGAGTAACTTGTAACAAAAGCTTAATGTTATTTAGAAGATGATGGAGCCAATTATACTATAAATAAAAAAAAATACTTTTAATGCTACTCGGTTCTAATTTTTTCATCTTTGACAGCTGCAGTAGGTTGTAAAAAGATAAATCAAAACCAAAAATACATTTGCTAGCTGACTTCAAAAAAATAAAGGGTACTTAATTTGGTTGTATGTTTGTTCCCTAGGAACCCTGACATTGATATCCCAATTTCAAAAAAATATTGAAAGGATATATATTCAGATGGCATATGTGAATCCAACCGCACTGGGCCAGCGTGGTGTGGATATGGCCCAATCACCCTAGGCTAGGCTAAAAGTCCAGCAGTGGACTGTTAAAAGGCAGATTATGATGATGATGATGATATTTTCAGATTGGTCCTATCAAAATTTCACCAAAATCGGTTTAGTAGTTTGGTTTTAATCATCAAAATAAACAAAATTGCCTATTAACTAATTTTAATGTTGGTTAATTGATTGAATTATGATTGAAAAAGTTGAAGATTAAGTTTACGTTGGAATCTGTCACTCCTAGTGGTGACATCCTTGCTCTGTTTGCCGCAGTCAGCTACTTCACGGTCCAGGGAATCAGCTTCATTGATAGCCAGCTGCCTTAACTTAACCTCTTGTTCCATTTGCTGCTTATGGGCAAAAAGGAGCCGCTGAAATATAATTTATTCAAAGATATTAATTTGTTGAAGAAACTTAAATAACAGTGTCCCTAAGGGGGGTGTTTGCGGGTTCGACCTCTCCCCACCCGAAATGTCTTAGCCAACCTACCCACGTCGAACGTGAAGAGGTAGTGTTATACTGGTACTAAAAACACACCTCTGAAATGAATTCCTTGTTTGCCATTTCATGGTCCCCACTCTAAAACACATCTACCTATAAAGTTATATGATTATTTATGGGATATTTACCGTAGTAAGGGAGTGGTTGGTGGTTGTGGTTGTGGTTGGTGGTTGTGGTTGGTGGTTGTGGTTGTGGAAATATTGGGAGCTCATTCCACAACCTTACCAGGGTGAATATCCCGTAAATAATCATATTACTTTAGTGAACAACTGTGATATAAATACTAATAGTTTAAAACAGTGTTTTACGTCTACTTATGTCTAATAACAGTTATCGGTTATAAAAGATATGACCAGCCCACTGCCACTTCAGCTTGCCAATATGCTGAGCTTCTTAGCAAGCGCCTTATTATAATTACGCTGTCGATGAAGTAGTCTGTGTTAATAAAGTTTCGCCGGGTCAAAAATGCCATTGCTTTCCATCAGGTGAATTGGTGGCCAAAAGCGGAACATACTTTTTTTTTGGTTTCCTTTTTTTTTACACATATTTTAGTTAAAGTATGTAAAGTAATTATAAAATAAAACCAGTAAGTATTTTATTATGTTGTATGCTGCCAAGCGTGGGGATTATGGCAACACCCCTCTTTAAGAGGGAGGCCTTTGTCCAGTAGTCGACGTTTGATGGCTGCTGATGTGTGTGTGTGATGTAAAGTAAAGTAAATATTTATTACTTAAACGGTTTAACATTATCATAATTAAATTGTATACATAGCCACAAATAATCTAAACTAGGTTATATTGAATTAGCAGTGGGCCCCAAACTCGGCTAGGCCGGTATCTTGGTGACCCGAAAAAGATTTGCCAATTTTAACTTAACGCGTGCGCTTAGGAGGTGTATGTGTATACGACCAGATACGGTTTGCGGTCGTGCAACTTTATTCATCACCTGAACTGGATTGCTTAAAACAGCTAGGCATCAGACCCTAGTGCATAGTGCATGCTATGACGTTAAGCCACATGCGCACCATACAACTGCTATACAGACACACGTTTTGTAGAAAAGAGAATGTGTAACTCTCTATCCTCACCGAAAACTTTTAATGCTTATATCTCAGAAATATTTCGCCCAATTTTTTTTATTTTTTTTCAGTACCTTTATCTGCCAATACCCCTATTCAGTACCCTATTCGCTTAGTGGATAGAGAGGTTGAGGCATATTCCCTATCCGATTAGTGGATAGGGGATTGATGCATATACCCTATTCAGTATGTGTAATGTATTTAATTATATACTTCGCTAAGCCTATTGTTTTTAACAAACAAACATTAGGACACAGGTCTATTGGGCTGAGTTGACACCATAAAACATATACTAATTATCATTACTCACTGTATTCTCCTGATATTCAGAATGAACATGATCCTTGTATTTATTGAGGTCATCTCGCTTTTGTTTTGCCGATATAAGTGTCTCTTTCATACGTTGAATCTCATTTTGTCTGAAATGAAAAATATAGTTAAACCTACTTTTACTTTTGTCAGTAAGAGGCAATTGAGTTAAAATAGTACTGACCGGTTTATGAGGAGAGTTTCCAACTCCTGGTTTTGAGGATCCGCAAGAGGTATTCTGGTGCCTTGATTCCAGCCCAGCTGATCCAGGAGCTGAGCCATATAAGCAGGAGGTTTCTTGACTTCCTCTGTCATGGTGAACACTGGTTTTAGTTAAATAATAGTAAAACTAAGTTAAATCGTTAGTAAAAATTACAAGAAAGCATTTAGCCACATCATTAGATCGATAAGTAATTTTAAACTTGTTTTATCAATATGAGAGGGAGCGAAGCTTGAGCGAAGCGGTCAGCGAAGCGGTCGTCAACAAACAAAAACAAACAAATTCACCGCCACAAAAACAAAAAACAATCGGGGAGTTTTGTTTTGACATTGACACATTTTGACATTGATAGCAAAGGTGAGAAATCAAATTTTTGAACGAAAAATCGGTAAAATCGATAATGTGATTTCTTTTTTTTTAAATAGGTAAAATCGATAATGAGATTAGTTTTTGTCATGTTAACGATAAAGCAATACCAAACTATCGGATACATCAGACGTGAAGAACGTTATGAAAAGAAAATTAAAGTAGCTAACAGACGAGACGCACGAGTTCACGAGACGGACCGCCGTCCAACCAACGGCAGAGTAATAGTGATAACAGACGTGACGGACTTGGTTGACGAACCACCGTCCAATCAACAACCAACGGGAGAGAAACAGAATATTTTCTCGTTCCCACCCGTTGGTTGGACGGCGGTCCGTCTACCAAATCCATACGTCTGTTAGTATTCTAAGATTTTTTTTTCTTTTTCTCTCCCGTTGGTCAGACGGCGGTCCGAAAAACCAAATCCACACGTCTGTTAGCAGTAGCACTATACTTTAGGAAAACCACAGTTTTCGCTTTGCTATATCTATAAGTTCACACAGCGTTATTGAGCCATGTAAATAAATATTGATTTTTTACTTATTGTTTCGTTGACGAGTTAATTTTATTTCCTTTCAATGACCGTAAGTCGTATAGTAATTTTGACTCTGCTGGAAAGTATTATAAGTTACTAGTGACCCTCCCCGGCTTCGCGCGGGTGTAAACTTTATTATGTATAATAATATGTATAATATAAAACCTTCCGTGAAGTGAAAGTTATCTAACTGATAGTGAAAACCGCATCAAAATCTGTTAGGTGGTAGGAGGAGTTAGCGGATATACCTACAGACAGACGCGGAAAGTGACTTAATTTTATACTATGTAGAGATAAGCCTTTTGATGAAGTAGAGGCACTAGAAGCTAGGTTATACCCGATGGCATAGCTATCAGAGGGCTAGGTGGTGCCATGCAGTGGGGCCCTCAAGCTCAGGGGGCCTTCGGACCCTGTAAACCTCAAACTGAACTTGCGAAAATTTCTCCCACCTTCAGAATATAACTCATGTACACATACATTACCTAATAAGTAGCTTTGCACCTTTAAAGAATTCATAAACAAAAATATACATATTTGATAAAACCTAACCAGTTCAGATAGGGCCCCAATTCTATTTTTCGCACCAGGGCCTTTGGTTACCTAGCTGGCTACCCACTGGTTGACTGGTCATACCATCCACCTCTGCACTGCAGAAGTTATCAAGTAGTAGGTACAAATTGTTACAGGATAGAAGTTACAAGATTTTTCCAAATCCAAGTAATAGGTTGGCCTTGTAACGTGTTGACCAACTCAGTTGTGCTTTTTGTACAAGTATGAACAATAATACAAGAAAATACGCACAATATTGTAAAATAGTTTATTTTATTGTATACCTCATATTTCGTAAGTATATTGTTATTCTGAAACATTTTAAAACACACTTCGAAGAATACTAAACTTTAATGTTAAAATATTTTGTAAAACCACTAAACGGTTTCCTTCTAAAAAGGTAAATAAGAAATACCTACACAAAAAATACGTGACATTTCCGGATGATTTATGGCTGATGTCCTACGATTGGCTCATATTACTCGTACTAACCATAGTCAACTGGAAATGTAAAAGTTACCCCAAAATATTTATGAATATATTTACATTATCATACCAAGTGATGTTTGAAAACATACTATTCAATGCTTCAAGCTTTGGGGACAACTAGGTATTTTTCAAACTCATGTATGCTGGCCTCGGCTTACTTTTTAATGTTTATCCTGCCGCTGCAATACTGCTATTTTTCATGATATTTAGGTACGGCTGGTTGGTACATTTTACTAGTTAAGGAAAACTAATAATCTTTACTAATATTATAAAGAGGAAAGATTTGATTGTTTGTTTGCATTGAATAGGCTCCGAAACTACTGAACCGATTTGAAAAATTCTTTCACTGTTGGGATGCTGCACTATCCCCGGTT
The DNA here is from genome assembly GCA_932305915.1 of Agriopis marginaria. Classification (NCBI taxonomy): domain Eukaryota; kingdom Metazoa; phylum Arthropoda; class Insecta; order Lepidoptera; family Geometridae; genus Agriopis; species Agriopis marginaria. The sequence goes on from OW029918.1 coordinate 13,001,608, forward strand.
GACATAGGCTATATATCCCCGCTTCGCCCGTGCGAAGCAGGGGCGGCCTACTAGTCCTAAATAAATAAATAGTAACTCTAACTATACCTTCACTGCCTAGTATATATCTGTAACATGATTAAATGATTTCGCTCATTACATTTTGAAAACCCCATTTTATTTGTATATTATACCGACCGAAATAATTATGCTAATAATTCAGTAATTCTCACAAGGAGTTTAGTTTCTTTATCACTGCACTTATTAATGAGTTGATTAGTACCATAGAAATCTTGAAGAGCCGCCAAAAGAATATGTGCGCAGCCCTCCAAAAATAGATCAACATGAATGTTAGTTTCGCGCTATCGCGCTCACATGCGCAGCCACTGAGCTTAATCTTGCCTTCGTTTAATTATATCACAATTATTTTGTTACCAAGTTTAAAATGAGTGCAGATGCTGCTTCATTACCTTGTCCGGTATGTTCTCATACCAGTGTTTTCAATTCAGCTCAATCTTTGCGTGACAGGCTAATTCACGTATCTACAAATAAAATATCATGCCCAGTTTGCCAAGAAGAAATTTCTGGATTAGATAAATTAACGATACATTTATTTAGCCATGTGCAATTATTAACAAGTAAACAAGAAAAAACGAACAATGAAATGGATGTGAAAGAAAAACTGAAGTGCGAAAATGGGGCAACCATCTCACAGAAGAAACCAAGATCTGCGGCTAAAAATAAGATTTCGTCATCCGCATCAACTACACCAGTGAAGTTTGTCAAAATATACCCCAAACTACCAGTTATATCCCTTAATCCAGTACCAATAATTGATATGTCACAGAGACCTTTGGATGATGGAACCATAGCCAGTGAACCAATACAGTTCGTGAAAACTGAAACTGCTCTTATGCAAACAAATACAACTTGTACGATTTGCGGTCTTCAGTTTGTGGATAATAACATTTTAAGGATGCATAGATGCTTAATTCATAACATTGATGAAACTACGCATCAAACGTTTACAAGATATAACTGCCATCTGTGTCCAAAAAATTTCAAAATGCGTGGATCTTTGATGGTTCATTTACGAGTGGCACATTACGGATTTTTGTCCGGTAATAGTAATTTAAATGATAATTCACAAAATCCAACAGATGAGAAACATTCAGAGGAAAGTCAAGACAGGTCTACCAATTACGATAGAAATGATAATAAACAATGGCAGTGTGATGTCTGTAAGAAATGTTTTACCACAAAATATTTCCTGAAGAAACATAAGCGACTACATACAGGTTAAATCAATAAATTGGTGTTTTTCGAGGTAATTCGTACTAACAAATTAATGGTTCTACACCATAAGACGTGTACTAAGACATAGTGTGCGCTATTTACATACAGAGTTTCCTAAACTTTTTAAAGCATTGGTATGCGCTTCGCTTAATAAAATCTATAATTTTTTTTTTTATGACTGTCTCACTCACGCAATAATAACATTCAGTGACACCATCGTCTAAATATTTGGTAAAATTACTTTAATTTTTATGCTCTTTCAGCTGTAAGAAATACCTGTTAGATTTCTAAAAATGTAGATATAACAAATACCTAACAAATTATAACTTATTTTTTTTTTATTGCAGGTGAAACTCCGTACGCGTGCACACAATGCAATAAAACATTTACATTCCAACAATCATATCACAAGCACTTACTTTATCACAACGATGAAAAGCCTCACACCTGCACTTTCTGTGGGAGAGCTTTTAAAGAACTATCTACTCTTCACAACCACCAGAGGATTCACACTGGCGAGAAACCTTTTGCATGTGAAACTTGCGGTAAATATAAATTAATATATAAAATTAATTTCTTATATTCATCGATAAAATTGCTATACCACAGTGTTTTTAAAACACTAAACTTGAATTAAATAATTAGAATGTGTCACGCATTGGATAAATAGATACCCCGTAGCTATAATTTAGCAATATATGCAAGCGATTATAAGTAAATAACAAAGAAGTAAGAAATATGTGTAGTCATAACAAACCGCAAGAAATATTAAACTAATACTAAACTATAGTATGTAGTAAAAAAATTGCTTAAAAAAAAAAGAAGGACCGATAACTGATGGGGAAGAAAAGTTCTTAAGTGGGACCACGAACCGGAAGATGCAGTGTAGGTAGGCGTCCCACTGGATGGACCAATGACACCGTGAGAGTTGCGGGCATCCAGTGGATGCAGATGGCAGGCTGTCGAGTCATAACGAGGCCTATGTTCAGCAGTAGACGTCTTCCTGGATGATGATGATGAATATGTAGTAAAATAATTATGTTATATTATTGTTTCAGGAAAATGCTTTCGTCAGCGTGTGTCTTATCTGGTGCATCGTCGCATTCATACCGGTGTAATGCCATACCAGTGTACAGCCTGCGAGAAAAATTTTAGGTACAAAGTTAGTATCTATAGATTTTCTTTTTTTTTATTAACTATATGAAGTGATAAAATTATATTATTATAATAATGAGGTACCATGACACAAATGTTAATTCTTAAAGATAAAAACAGACTGTAATTATATAAATTCATACAGGCTGCTCCGTTTAATGACATACATACCTAGGTACTTTACTTTATTCAGTAGGTAGGTAGGTACCTAGTGTACCAACCCGATTCTGAATTCAGTTATATTAAAAACTAGTAGTCCGCCCCTGCTTCGCACGGGCGAAGCCGGGATATATAGCCTATGTCAACCGGGGATAGTGCAGCATCCCAACAGTGAAAGAATTTTTCAAATCGGTTCAGTAGTTTCGGGGCCTATTCAATGCAAACAAACAAACAATCAAATCTTTCCTCTTTATAATATTAGTATAGATTAAGACCTTGATATTTGACAAACAGTGCCGGCCCGCTAATAGATCTTCTGATTGTTGATCCTGATACATATTAGTAGGTTATGCCATGTCTTCTGTGGTTATGCTTAGGTTTATTATTATACTAGCTGAAACTCGCTACTTCGTACGCGTAGAGCTCTGCCTTCGGCCTCGCTACTACAACCCGTTATAGCCTATGTGTTATTCTAATGTATAAGCTATATTATTGTAAACTTTCATTAAAATCCATTCAGTAGTTTTTGCGTCAAAGAGGAACAAACATCCATACATACAAACCTTCGCGTTTATAATATTAGTAAGATAACAATTTTTAGGACATTCTTTTTCGTTAGTACCATGTAAACTTATAATAAAACATACCCTCGAATATGTCCTTTATTCATTTAAACATCCCATAAAATGCAAAATAACTTAAATCGTTTATATAAAAAAAACAACTAAGGAGGCTTACTTACATGCATTGTTTTCTTTTTACAGGTATCACAGAGAACTCATAAGTGCCAAGCGCAACCACCAGGGACTGTTGTACGGCAAACAGGCGATCTCGTTGAAAAACTGAAGAAGAAGCAACCAGAACCTAATAATCATTGCAAAGAGCAAACAAACGACCAACTTAATTCTGGTTTCATAGAAGTTTCTGAAGCAAGTGCAGAATTAGTACGAACCGGAGCAAAAATTTCGTTAGAAGATATGGAATCAGAAAATTTTAGTATAATTTCAGAATTTTCAGATTTACTACCGTTATCTGCTCAAACAAGCAATTCAAAGATGTCACATGAGGATTTATGCTTTCAAAATCCCAATGAAATATTTCATACTGATATAGATCTTACTGACACAATTCCTATAGAAGATAAAAGTGTTCCTTCCCCATCTGAGATCTTAAAAAATTTGAGTTTGTCGAAAGAAGATGAGTTTGCTATAGTTCAAGAAAAAAAAGTTGACATGTTTAATGAATTTAACATATATTTGTAGAATTTAAGATATTATATACATTATGTATTGTATTATTATACAAGGAAAAAAAAACAATAACATTAAAAATTAAACAACACTCGTACTTATTAAGTACCTATACAAAATATTGCATTCTTTTTAACTGACGAAAAAGGAAGGAGTTTATTTAGTTGACGTTACGCTTCGCTTAGATCATGATCCAAGAAAAGTATATTATTAGATATACCATGGCTTAGATAATGTACATACCTATTGTACTTTTGTCAAAGACGCTTCGATCAACAAAAAAAATTAAGGTATTACGCGTTACTTTTTACTGAACGATCTGATTTTGATGGCTTTGTTTTAGAATAATATAATATATTTCCGACCTACCACCTGCCTAACCTACTTAACTTAGATTAGACAAACAAGGGTTGTTGCTACCTACCTTTCCGTCCTTGTTTCATGAAATAAGTTTATTTCCACGGGTAAAAAAACCGGACAAGTGTGAGGATTCACACTTGTGAATGTGTTTGTGTGTAGGATTCGCACCCTGAGGGTTTCGTGCAAACTTAATAATTATGTATGTTGATCCATCCCGGGATCCAAGTCTTGACGAAAAAAGGCTAAAATGATTAAAATATTGAATCACAAACTTAACTTTGTAGTTGGAAAACAGGTCCCATAAATACCAACTACAAAATGTAAGTTTGTAATAGCAAAAAACGTTTTCTAAGTGAGATAACATCACATTCAGATTTTTCCCTTTATGTGTGCTGGACCTTGCTTATTGCCAAAGATGATTCTATGTCAACCGGAAGTATCCTAGGTTTTGATTCCCTTGTGAAATCGCAAAATACCTAAAATATGCGAAAATAAACGGTCATATTTTTTGATCGCGTTGACTTACAAGTTTGATTTTTTCACAGCTAAAAGAAACCGTAGACTCGAAAGTTTGATATAAACTTCAACTTGATACCTTTACGCGTTCTTGAGAAAAAAGGTCTTGACAGACGGACAGACGGACAACAAAGTGATCCTATCAGGGCTCCTTTTTTCCTATTGAGGTACGGAACCCAAAAAATACTTATTTACAATAATCATACCATGAATCTTGTAAAAAAGTTTTGCAAATTCTGAAGGGAGCGAGATAAACACGTATTGCACACACATATTCTTACTAGTTCTACAAACACACACTTATATTGAGCGGCACACAACTGCGTACGAGATGCTCAAAATGTAATCAAATGGACGACCGAGGGGGTTTTAAAGTGCTAAAGAGGAAACTGTAGGATAACCCTTCCATTTATTTATATATTTATTCTGAGAATCATAACCGAAGATCGGTAAAGTATAATTTTATTTCTATTATTTTTTACCGGTTCATATTTGTTCGATTTTACCGGTTTAGTTTTCGAACGAAAAGTCTGTGCAACATGGCGGTCTTCTCATCTAAAAAAAAAAACCTTACATGAAGTTACATGAACAACCAGCTGTTTTTGTTCTCCGCGAAGAGCTTGAAAATTGCTGTTTTTATTAATGGATCAAAATTAAAAAGTGTCATTCCGTCACATTATCTTGACTATTAGAGAACTATGTGTTTATTATTTTAGACTCGAAGAAAATTCTTGTAGAGCTAAGATTGATTTGATGTGAAGTTTTGTCAACCATCACTCGCGATTAGTGGACTGCGTTGGTAATTTATTCTGCGTCATTCGATGTGCTTGAATCCTGTGAACATTTTCATTCAACTGCTCAAGCTACTGTGACTTCTATTTGGAAATCTCGTAAGTAACGTTACTTATCTAAACTAGCTTAGTGAAATGAAATCGACAATGGGCACTGCCCACAAAGAATTTGTTTTGTCGAACGAAACCTATTTTATTGGAAGGTCATGATGTAACTGGGTAATGTTTTTAAATTTCCGCTTAGTCTTGCGATATCAATCGTAGAATACTCGCAAAAGGAAATTCATATCAAGCCTTTGTGACTCTTCACTGCAGGAAAGCAAACATTGCAAAATGGTGAAACAGTGGAGCCTGCACAAAAGATATGACTGTGTACCTACGTAATTTAAACCTTGTAAATGCATAGCCTTGTATACTGCGTAGCTAAACAGAAATATGGTAGCTAATAATCATTAGATTCATATCACAAATCTTACTATCCTGCAACAATGCATAATGTGCTGAACAGTTTATTACATATCTTAAAATTAATAAGCTAAAAAAAATTATGTACATTTTGATATACTACCCTCAGTTGTATTTAAAATTATGCATTTGATCTGACAAATCTCTAGTGTAATTCTGCTTCTACGTAGCTTCCAGTACAATAAGGAATTTGGGATAAATTATTTTACTCTATAGATATTTGTTAATGATGCTAATATAAACTTAACCTGAAATAAAATAATAATTACATTGAAAGAGAACAACTAACCTAACCTGAAACAAATAATATGTTGAATAAAAATTTGTGATATTGATTATGATATTGATTAAAAAATATATATGATGCTTTCAGCAATTATTAAGCAATGCCCATAAATCTATACTTCTATACTAATATTTTAAAGAGGAAAGATTTGATTGTTTGTTTGTTTGCATTGAATAGGCTCCGAAACTACTGAACTGATTTGAAAAACTCTTCCATTGTTGGGAACCTACACTATCCCCGGGTGACATAGGCTATATTATATTTTCCAAGAAATTAGGGATCCTTACTAAAACTCCAATAATACCCGAGCAAAGCCAGGGTGGACCGCTAGTATTATATAATTTAAATGTATATGAAATTATTTGTAATAATAATTTGTAGATTTTAACAGCTATGTCAGTGAGTCTGGTTCTTCAGTGAATATCCACATTCTGGATTCTATCATGCAAAGAAATCCCGAGCATAGCTCTCTCTATTGCCCGCTAAGACCATGTCTCAGTAACATAATGTCATCACTGGCAACACACACTGGTTAATGCAGAATTTGGGTGTAATATGATTCATCCCTATTACTGTAATGTCATCATTGTTTATAGGCCTCTACAATGATGACATGACAATATTATAATGCAACTGCAAAATTGTTTTTTTTTTTTTTACTTTTTAGTTATGTCCTTTATATTATGTAGAAAAACAGACAAGCAGGGTGACCTGCTCTCTCTCAAATTATTTACAAGCACACTCGAAGAAATTTTTAAGACCTTAGTGTGCTCGTGGCTAGTGAAGGGCATTGATATAGGCAACAGGAAACTCGGCAATCTGAGATTTACAGATGACATCGTTCTCTATACGTCCACTCCACCTGGACTACAAAATATGCTTCAAGACCTCAGCACAACAAGCCTCAGGGTTGGACTAGTGATGAATCGGTTGAAGACAAAAGTCATGTCCAACAGCACGAAACGTAGGGTCGAGATAGATGGACAAGTTCTAGAACATGTTGATGAGTGATTCTTAGGCCAGATAGTCTCCTACAAGAACCGACAAGACAAGAAAATTAAGTGCCACATCGAAAACGCTTAGAGGAGCTACTGGTCTATGAAAGAGCTGATGAAGAGTGACCTGCTGATATTACTGAAGCATAGACTTATCCACATGTGTATTTTGCCCGTCCTAACCTACGGTGCTTAGACCAGGTCACTGACCGATTGTCAAAAGTTCAAACTTGGGGTTTGCCAAAGAGCAATAGAGCGCAGCGTTTTTGGTATGAAAAGAAAGAACAGTGTCCGCACCTGCGTTCCATAACAAGTGTGGTCGACGTTGGACAAAAATCCGCCAGATTAAGGATTTTAGTATATGACATGTGGCGCGTATGCATCCCGACCGATGGGCCAGGATCGTCACACAGTAGGTACCTGAATGACACTGGTGTAATGATCTTGACTCATTCTGGAGAGGTTGGCAACAGGTGGTGGTGGTCCAAGATTTGTGGAAGGAAGTGCGGGAAACCTCTGATCAGTAGTGGGACAGTATAGGTAAAAAAATATTAAGTCCTTTAATCGCATGAGGTTTTTTAAAGATGAAACGGATAGCCAGATACTAGATACCCATACCCGGCCAACCTTGAAGCCGGAAAGCCGGATATTTGGCTGAACATTGCCGATTGGTGCATCTCTAACGAGCAAGAACGGCGCATGAACAATCGGACGGGCTCAGGTGAATTCGGTTCTTCTCGTTCTTGAGAGATGCTAGCAACATTACCAAGTATTTCATTGCCTGGTATTTCATTGGTATTTCATAGTTTTTCATTGAATGCAAACGATCACATTTTTTTTTAAATTAAATAATATGCTTTCGTTTGACCGCTACCTCGCCTGATGTTAAGCGATAATATGGTCTACAATGGAGCACGTCCTAAAAGAAACTGGCTCACTTGTGATTTGAAGATTGGAATTATTGTAAACATGCTATTGTATTTTGAGGTTATTCATCATCATCATCATCAGGCAGAAGACGTCTACTGCTGAACATAGGCCTCCCCCTTTCTCAATATCGACATTGAACGAAAGCCTGCTATCTGCATCCACTGGATGCGATGCATCCCGCGACTCTCAATTTCATCGGTCCATCTAGTTTCTAGGGGAGGCCTACCTACGCTGCGTCTTCCGGTTCGTGGTCTCCACTAAAGAACCTTTCTTCCCCATCTGTTATGAGGTTATTATAACAGTATTTTTTGTTGTAAAATGAAAATATGGTGACTTTATTTGATAAAAGTAACTAAATTTAACAATTCGCAAAAAAAAAAACAGTATCTAGCAGAATACTTGCTTATTATCCAGTATCCGGCTGTATAGCAAATTTATATAGGCAAGATAGGCCAGATACCTGTTTCATCTCTAGTTTTTTTGCCTCTTTTATTATGTGAAAAAGCTGCGTCTTCAATAAATCTCATGATTCTCAACATATTTAATGTTAAACAGAAAGGCTACTGGACAGGTGTTTGATTTGTTAAAAATAATAAGCTTAGTGAAAAATATAAGTAAATGTTGTAAATAACTGTTTAAAAAATTTTTGGAAAATATAAATTCTGAGATATATAAGTATTTCGAAACGCCAGTCATTCGAAATCAGTTAGCAACTGTGATGCGGAGTTCGACGCGTTGATCCAAATAAGAATGTTCAATCAAGGTTCACTCGTATGCCTGGTAACAGATTTTCACAGTCAGTCCGTCGTAACGTCGTCCGTAAGTCCTACTTGTCCGGTTTCTTTTTTTCGGCCTTTGGCCAGCCCGATAAACAACACGCAGAGAATAGGCCTGCTTCCTAATGATTCATTTATTACAAATAACAGGCTAAGTGAAGGATATGATTCAACTCACTGAAGAATGCTCTGTCCTGGCATTTTTCTATGCAACAACTAAAAGTTGTTCAACCCTGTGTAATACTAACTTAAGCACTAAATAGGCCACATTGATACAATCAGCAACTTCTCTACAACTTATGGCCTAGAATCCTAGATTATCGTCCTAGTTAGGTATTACAAATAAAGTAAGAAATGTGGAAGAAAATCAAAGATAAAATAACTGACCAAGAGCGTACCGAGACACACTTATGGTTCCGCGTAGAGTTCCGTGACAAAAGCCAAATAATTATAGTCATATTCATAGTTCAGAAATTGCATCACGGTCATTAAAAAAAATTACAGACGAAGCTGGCCAAATTTCAGAGATATGTATCATCCCGACCTAACATATAATTTTTATGGTTTAGCCAAAGAGAAAACTACCGAGATTCTTTTTTAAGATCATTTTATGAAAGGACAAAGACCTTTACCGGTCTCTTATATAGAGGGTTCAAAAAAATTATACCTGTAGTGAAGTAGAGGCTACTTCACTTCCCTGCATAAGTTCGTTTGATAGTCAGAGATGAAATAATAAAAGTTTCTTGCTTGTTTGGCGAACCTTAAAAATAGACGCAAAATCGTTTTATCCCCTTGCTCATTCGAACCAGTGGGGATGTTGGCCATGCGTTTTCTTATTTTCCTAAAATCTCCATTGGGTCGATCTTGGTGGAGACCCAGCTGCGCGGCGCTGCAGTCGCATAAATTATACCTAGGTAATAATGACACTTGAAAACCGATCTATGAACAATTCCTTGTTGCCAAAACGCCCTATTATTTAAAACAAACGTAGGTAGTTATGCAAAATCAGGCTATATAAAAAGAAACCATGAAAACCTATTTCGTTTCATTATCATATTATTTGTTTACCTCAAAATGGCTAGAAGTAGGGCACAACTTCTGTAACAAGTAACTTCGTATTCGCGTTGTTTCTCAGGTTTCTTCATGTAACAATAAAATAAGTTATTTTTGGTGTATTTTTTCGTAGTTACTTTAGTTTTTCGGGGGTATCAATTTTCATTTACGTGACTACCAAATGCTGGACATAAGTTTTTTTTAAATCTAAAATTTGGAAGCTTGAGTCGCTTTACGACTATGTCAGCTCCATTATGTACATTCAATATCGTCTACTTATATATACTACCTGGGCATAGGTAATTTTGTGGATTGAGCTATGTCGATCAATTATTAAATTTTGCAGTCCGCACTTGCTTTACCCGAAATATCATAAATTGATTGAGCAGTCATCCTTTGTTTATATCAGTCTCCCTTTTTGTGTGAAGTTGTTGGAGCGGAGGGGTCTGGCGGCTCGCACCGGCTGGGGTACAAGGTGGCTGGCAGGGCCGCTGTATCGATCCGGCGCGCCCCGACCGGTAGACACCTCCCGTGCTCTGCATCTACGCCAGCCACCACCTCCGCCATGCGAACATACATTCGCTACACCTGCATTAGTAAAGCTATAGATGATAACATTTGGGCAAACTAGTGAAACCACCCAGCTATCGACAACAGGTATAATAAGCAGTACTGGCTAGGCTAAACTAGGCTTTTACTTGGCTAGTTTATCGGCCTTGGCAGCTCTATCCTTGTACGGACAAAACGATGTGCAGATTTCTAAGTTCCACACATTCAGTCCGAAAATACGTTTTATTTTTCTCATTCATAATGCTTTGTTAGTACTGCCTGTGTCTCAAAGTTTCGTCAATTCAAGAACCTTCTAAAGAAATAAGAACCAAGTATTTTTTTCGCTTGGTATTTCTATAATTTTGTTTCCGTTTCAAACTAATCAAGGGTTTAGAAAAAAACTGAGAACTGGGAACTGTATACACATGACTTTATTATGTTTTGAGGCACAGCCTTTTTATACGATAGTGATAAATTAGGCGGTTACTGTAAATGACTCCAGCTTTGTGGGATATTAACAGATCAAGCTCTCAACCAATATAAAAATAGGCTTAAATTCTGAAACCTTTTTAATTACGTAACTTACTTTTCCTTGGTTAATATCACAAAAGGTAATCCAACGCGCAGCGTTTCCTTTGTTACGTGTATAACATATTCAGGTGGAATGTGCTTTACTACGTCATGTTTCTTTGTGACTCGCTTCGTAGCTGGTTAATGTTTCATATACTGTTACTTTGTCAGTGGGTTTGACATCGATTATTTTAACTCTTAAAGAGGTTTCATGTTTTCACCCGACTACACAAAGGGGTATTGTAGGTATGTTCCCACCCTAAGATATTTTTCACTGTTCCTACCATCCTAACTGCCTCAAGTGATTTAATTAAATGAGGTATCAATAGATTCGTGTTTAAGGTGAAAGATGGTCACCGGGTAGATGACGTCATCATAGATACAAGATGGCGACATGTAATATGGAAAAAAATGCGCCTCCACACTTCATGTGATGTATCATTTTTTGATTGATTGATTGATTGATTAACTCTTTATTGTACACACCATTTTGATACAGAGGACAAAAAAAACTCTTAAAAACTAGTGTATAAACTGGCGGCTTTATCGCTAAAAGCGATCTCTTCCAGGCAACCTTACCTACATTGAATAGGTGTTTTAACAAGTATACATTGAAAATATAAAAAAAAAACTATAAAAGAGCTTATTATCTTCAAATAGATTTTCTTAAATCATAGCTAAGAACACTCTCGATTCGGTCTACTTTAAAAAAAAACTAAATCAAAATTGGTTCAGCCGTTTGGGAGCTACGATGCCACAGACAGATACAGATACACACTGCTTTAAACAATCACGGTTGTTCACTAAAGTTATATGATTATTTACGGTATATTTACCATGGTACGGTTGTGGAATGAGCTCCCGATATTTCGGCACATTTACATGCACCATGTTCACGGGAAGACTGAAAAAAGACTGGTAGATATCCCCTAAATAATCCGTAAATATCCCGTAAATAATCATATAACTTTACAGATACACACTTTTAACTTATAACACTACAAACTTACTGTCTGCGTTGCGAGTTAAAAAAAGAAAGTAGAGTTTATTTCATTCTATGTTCAGTATACCGTTTGCAAAAGTAGTTGGGCTTATTTTTTTTAAAGAAATAAACTTAGTGTCACTTAAGTCGAGTTTTATCAATACATACAAGCAACTTGCGTAACATGAGACTCACAGAAATAGAGATGCCGCCACCTGTGTTCACTATTCAGGGAAACAAAAATATCATGACCGCATTCTACTTTGAAACCACCGAAACATCGCCATCCATATTTGTGGACTGGTGTGTATTGTATTATATATCTTATCTGTATGTATAACACTACCATATGTGAAATGTGGATCAATTCACTGACATTTTAGGTCGATAGTAGTTATCTATAAGTGTGCAATGAAACTCGCGGGCAAATTCAGTCTAGTGTCTAAAGTATCTTGCCGACAAGCTGTCAATACCGTACGTAAAATAAATAATTATTTGTGGCTTTAAACATATTGGGTATTTCCTCGTTGAATAGGTACATAAAGTTGCTTGTTGTTGCCCGAAATGTTCGACGAAGGCAAATCCAAAAGGGTATTGTTTAAAGCGTAGGTATGTATGTATTTTAAGCTCCCATCCACAGCCTCAACGCTTCAAGCGAGATTCGTTTAAAATCAGGGATGGACACTAGGTAGGTGTCGTGTAGCATCAATATAATATGGAGACTAGCTCCCATACAGCTAAAGCGGGGGATGAATGGCTATCGTTAAATATGTATTTTGAAATAAAAATTAGGTTTGATAAATCATCCTGAAATATGATCAGCTAAATCCGATTATGTGTCTTTGTGTCCCTGGGCTTCTAAGCTATTCCACTTTATCTGTTTTACATTTATCCGTTGTCGGTTTTTTAGGTATATTTTTTAATAAAGAAACTTTATAGTTGAGTAGTTAGGCTCGACACAAGCTCGCGGAATGAGATACAATATTGGCCTAGTTGCGCATGTTGCGTAAACGGCCGTAGACTTGAACTCAATCTTTCGACCACTGACACACTTTGCTCTAACTAATACATCTGCATTGTTTATCATTATTTAACTCTAAAATTCTAAGCATCATTCAGCACCATCTTTTATGATTGCAAGCTTACAAGAAGCTATGGAGTCACTATTAGTTCTCAGTCTCTCTTAGTGATTCTCGTTCGCCATCAAATACAGTTGTTAGTGAAATCTTTAGTATTCCAAGTTAATCCGCAGGCAGAGAGGTTGATCGTGGTTGTCGTGAACAGAGATATTATGCAAGAGACAGGGACCGTCACGAAACCTTTTGGCTACACGTCGATTGCAACACCATAGCTTTCTCTCACCGACCCAATCAAAAGCAATATTGGACGCTTCGAAGCTGTATCAACATTGAACTCAACTTCTGACAACCATAACATTAGAAACCTCAGTTCTGTATAACTGTACATTTCTGCCAGTAAGATTCTGTAAGATTAGAAGAGACTGCAGATAGCTATTCTTGTGTTGTCATACTATTTTTGCAACGTTAATGTCGCTCTAGTTAATTGGGTCACACACGTGTGAAAGATTTGCTCTAGAAAAACAGTTGATCTCAATCAAATCTGTTTTTGCACGTACCATGTACAAGATTTCATTAAGTATGTAGTTTCTGTCCGTGTAAGTTGGTAACAACGGTTTAATATGCACGAATCGATTTCATTGACGCAGTTTATTTCAGTCGCGTGTGGCGCGGCAGTCGGTGCATGCTCGCCGAGTTTCGTGCGCCGAGACCAGTTACTCGCCAATGTTATCGCCGTTCTCGCGGGTACCTGTTTGCTCAGTGATGTTTACATCGTCGCGTTTATTCGCGGTTTCTGTTATGAAACTCTCGAGCAGTGTTGGACCAGTGTATGTTTGAAGTAAGAGGTGTGTATGGCGTGTGAGAGGTACGGTGGTTGCGCTTGGCGACAGTACGTAGCACCCGCCTGCCTTCCTTAATTCGCGTCTAATTTGTCCCTGACGTGCCGGGACAGAAATAGCCGTATCGTAGCATTTTATCTGCAACGGGCTCACTACTATCGTACCAGAAAAGCCGAGATTCTCGCGAGAGCACTGAGTTAATGTAAATAAATATTTTGTTTGTTGATTTTTGTTTTTGTTTATGAGCTTGACTCGTATGTCAGTTTTTTTTTAAAGTTATGTTCAATTGAATAATATGAATTTATATGTATTTATCCAGGTCTCGGTAGGTATGAACGCAGTTTTGCTATTCATCTTTGAAATGTCTCGATCGTATTCAAATTGCAATTTATTGAGTGCGGGACGGTCTCGGGTCAGTTGACTCTGATAGATACGTATGTAATTATGTATACATGTATCTAGTATAGATATAGTATAGAAGGAGTGCTTATTGATAAATGATCTGAGTGTGTCTTGGTTAGGGTTGCCATACGTCTGGAATTCTCCGGACATGTCCGGAAATTCAAGCTTTTGTCCAAAATGCGGGGGGAATGCCGGAACGTCCGGAATTTTAGAAAAAAACAGTGAAAAGGCCGCCACAAGAGTCCATTATGCCGCGAAATATGAACCTTGAAGGAAATGTTTTTAAGCGTATTTTTTTTTATCTGGTAACCCTAGTCTTGGTGTATTTTGCAAGGGGCATCGCGAAGGGTCGGCCTGCAGGTCGTTGAACCTGCAGGGCTCCAGAGCAGTCGCGTGTCAGGGGCGCCGCCGCGCACTGGCCCGGTCGTTGACTCCCCCTGGGGTGCACCCCGCTAGATCCACAGATTGATTTTGTTGCACTCCCTCTGACTCTGACTAATAACAAACGCGTTATTCGGTTTCCCCATCTTATTTATATTGTTAGAATAGAGCTAGATTGTTTTACCCTTCGATTACTGATGATAAGTCGATACTAGGCAACGTATTGCAAAGGCCAGGTACATTACACCTACCTACATTTGAAACTTTTAAACCTACATTTGAATAGAAAACACTGATTATTGCACTAAGTATCTACCTATTTATTATTATAGACTAAAACTTGTTTTAATGTAAAAATAATATTCAATCATAGATAAGTGTTAGTAGATAAGTAGTACCCTGAACTCGACCAGTGTTTTACCAGCCTATGTTAACTAATTAGGATTAGGCCTTCTACTGGCTGAAATCTATCGTATAGCTACATTTATAAACGAAATACCTCTCATACACTGACTGGTCTCTCATCACGAAATCTCAAAAACTACTTTAACTACGAAGCTCAAATGTACCTAAGTAGGTATATTTCTAATGGGTTAGAGGTCCTCTAATAAAGGATTTTTTTATACGACTGTCCGCGCGTCGTGGCCAACAGCTAGTATAAGATAATATGCTAATATGCTAACAATAATAATATACTAACCTCGGCAGTGGTTACATATTTGAGGCGTTTGGGGTCGAGACATTGGGCCCTTGGAGACCTCGGAGCTCACCTCATTTTAAAAAATCTTTCAGAGCGCCTGGTTAATGCGACGCGTGACCAAAATGCTGGCTTGTTTCTGGCTCAACGCATAAGCATTGCCATTCAACGTGGTAATGCCGCCAGCATGCTGGGTACGCTGCCAACTGATAGTTGGTTGTCTTTAGACCTTCAACGGTCTATAGGCAGATACTTTAAAATAATACGTTTGTTGTATGGGGTACTACTTGTATTAAACTTCCACTATCCACCTCCTGGCGCCATCATCAACCACCAACCAAACCAAATGATAAACTAAACCGAACCGATGGTACCAAATTATTGCATTGTCATCCGAATTAATTCCACTTGCAAAATTTCGAATCGATGCGACAAATTAAAAGTAGGTTGTATACTTCCAAGATTTGTGCTTAGGCGCAACCACACCGCAAAAAAAAAAAAACTATGTATTTAAATTACTGCCTCGATAGAAAAAATATTTAAGTTAATACAATATATACTTATTTCGAACAATTCAGAATTATTATTATTATTCTCAACGTATTTCTTAGTAATAAATATATTTAAATTATTCAAAATATTGTTTGTTCGTTTGACAAATTTACATGAATTTATATTCATCAAAAATCCGATTCCGGGCGCTTTGTATTGACCGTAACCACCGCCGTTCTGAAAAACGGACAAAATTAGTCTACGCCGACGTTATCGACGTTTCTGTCAACACGTATCTACCTGCTGATTTTGGGACCCTCGCCTTAAAAATTATAGAAGCATAAAGGTTTGTTAACTTCAGCAGAGGCTAGTCCCGATGTGGAATAATAATCTCGGATGTGCGGTACATGCCGTGTGTTTATAAATTCTAATTCAGTCCGCCGTCTGGGAACGGTGCACTGGTAAAGTGCCCCATGTTGTAAACAAAAAATGTGTCTTCAACCCACACTATTGAACTATTGCTCCAAACAGCTGATACCCTATTTATAAGAAGGGCGGGGGTTGTAGAAAGGAAACGTTTTTGTAGAAATATCTATTCACTAAACCACGCATTCTATTAGTTTTGTTATGCTGTGCTACTGAAATCGGAATCTTGTTCTTTGTATTGTACGTTGTATTTGGTTGGGTAGTGCAATACACCTTGTATTGCCTTTTTTCATTTCTGATACAAACAGGGCTTGTTGCAAATACAACAACATGCGGAATAAGCAACTGACGATATTATATTATCTTTGGGAATAAGGGTACAAAAAAAATTGCAATGTGAGACAGTTTGGTAGCTTTTAAAAATATCTAGCTGCTACCCGCGGTTTTGTACGCGTACTGTCACGTAATCTTTCAACCTCCATCTGCCTCCTTTAAGTTGGCCCTTTCTTAGCGGACCTCCACACACATAAGGTCTATCTAATTTCAGATTCGTATCTAGTTTTCGAGATTTTGTTATGAGTCAGTCAGTCAGAGAATGAGTGCTTAGGTTTCGCTTTTATCTAAATAAATAGATTTCCCTCATTTTTGGGTTTTCCTTTGCTTTGAACTGCCAGGCGAAATATGCGACGATACAAGCCTGTTTTAGATGTTATACCTTTTAAGCTGAAAAAAAGGTTACAAAACACTTCTGACTTGCAAGATTTGGGCTGTTGACTCTCAAAAGTGGTGGTTGCCGAGGTGAGCTGGTTTCGCACGTGGTCACTTTAGCAAAGACGGGTTGTCGACCTGCGGCCTTGGGGCGAAACCCCTCGCTAAAATCTGATCAAAATATACCAAATCGTACCTTAGCATTCACCAGTTAGAGCCTAATTTTGTAGTAACCTCATTTTATAACTGCTCAGATACCGTACAAAATAAAATTTTGCGGCTTAATCTAGATGGTGTAGAGTGGTGGCGGACAATCCTGTTGTCAATATATTATAGTCTCCGACTAGTATAGTAGTTATCTGGGAAAGAGATGCATATGGTTCAATCTGCTGCTAGTTATCAAAGCAGCAGCTTGCTAAATCTACTCAAATATCCAAAAGCAACCTTATCGCTCAGCGTGAAATATGTATGTAAGTATAATATACACAATGATACCTAGTTCTTTTTTCTGTAGCGATGAGAGGATAAGCGACCGGTGTCAAGGAAGGTCACGACCACCACGACGGAATAACAAATCGGTGCCTGACGAGTGGCGACTGTGTAGGCTACGAATTGTCTTTATTTTTCTTTTGCCCTTTTTCGGAAAAAGCATTGAACTTTGTAAAAGTACCTAAAACGATTGCAACTATGGTTTTATCTTAAATGCATCTGTAAAGTTTTTCTAAACAAAGGTACGTTTACCGAATTCAAGATTACCTGGCGAGTGCACCTGGCGACTGGCGACTGCAATGGTTTATTTTTCGTCTCGCGGCCCGAGATGCGATTCAATCGTATCGTAGGCAAGGCAAGACAGGTTATTTTGAACAGGTTCAGTTCTTGTTGCTGGGCAAAACTTTATATGCGCTTTCTGTGCATATTGAATAGAATATTGCAACTTTGATCTTGACAATCATCATCATCAATTGGCAACTCGATATTAGGCCCACTGCAAAATATAAACTCGTCCCTCTTTCGCCATTTTTTTGTCTAATGATTATCTTGATGAGAAATATGACAAAAAGGTAATTGGTAATAGATAAAATTAATATAAAAAAAATAACTTTGCAGTAGAATGACTCGCTAAGACGAACCTAATGAGCTGAACTGAAATCAACAGGTTAACTAATATCCATTCAAGAGAGGCCTTCCAGATTCTTCGTCAGGTCCTCTTTACCCGGTGACAAGAATAGGGCTCGTTGTGAAGAATCTAATAAGCTCAAACTTAATTGATTTTAAAATACATTAAAGAGTTCAGTTACACTAGGTCCTACGTACGGATTGCCAGACGTCCCGCTTTTGGGTACAAAATCAGATGTACTGCATGGGACAGCGTGAATCACGCGTACGCGCATTATTAATGACTAGTTGTCCGCCCCAGCTTCGCACGGGTATAAATTATAGCCTATGTCACCCGGGGATAGTGTAGCTTCCCGTCAGTGAAAGAATTTTTCAAATCGGTTCAGTAGTTTCGGAGCCTATTCAATGCAAACAAACAAACAAACAATCAAATCTTTCCTCCTTATAATATTAGTATAGATTATAAATAATTCTATTTTGTACACAACCCGTCCAATTTGCCCTAGTTGTGCCCGCGCATTTCTTCTTTCGTTTTCTGTTCCACATTGACGACCACAACCACGCCTTCAGGTGACCCTAATATAAAGCGAGTGGGAACACTTACTACCCACGAAAATAAAAATACCAAATGGTTTAAAAGAAAATAATTATGCTTCTGTAGCTTAATACGTAACTTAACTTTGATCATATAGGAAATTATAATCAAGCCATAGATTAGAAGCATGTGGAAGTGGTGTTCAGAACAAAATTCACAAAAAAAAACTGAGCTTACCTACATAATTTAAATACATTTCAGATGTACCGTAAAACTAATTAAAATCCTAGTGTCGTTCTTACAATGTCTAATTTAACTTCCAACAAATGTAGACTAAATCCACGGCCTATCTTAATAATTAGTATGATTTTTGTTTACTTTGAATGCTCATGCGATATCCAGAGTTTTAATATCTTTAAGTGTAGCTCTAGTCTTTGTCTCCCATATCTCAATATCCTAACAATACCCAATGACGTAAAATAAATAAAGTGGCTCACTTAATCCAGGCGATTTGAGAATTTCTGTATGAGTATTAAGGATACCATAATTATTATGCCGTACCTAATTACCTGTTGGCTAATAAAGTATTGGCTAACGATTATGAGGCTCATTTAATCAAAATGCTTATTAGCTGTTTAGGTCCACGACGCGGACCGGACATGGCGACGCGAGGTGCGGTCGTTCACCACATCCCTGGCCCTTTGCCCCGCCTACGGCAACGAGACCTCGATATCGACCATTATCTCTACAATATTCATAGGTCATGCATAGGTGGATACTTCTATGACCTCAATACATCTAAAGTTCAAACCTGCAGACCCAGCAGTAGTTGCAAAAAAAGAGGTGCTGCCGACGCGCGACGTCGTCGTCGTGATTTACCTAGTAATAGGTTTGGCTACTATTCATAAATGTCTTAAAACTTACTTTTGAAATTATTTTCTACTAATTATGATTACAAGCCTTTCGTTTTCTTTTTACCCGACTGTTCAAGAAGGACGATAATAATGTTTTTGGAGCGTAATAGGTATTTCTATTTGTTTATATTTTCATGTTTCTATTATACGTGTTATTTACCTCCTATAGCCTGAACGGCTTGATCGCTATTTTGAGGTGACGTTAGATTCGTCTTCATTACCAGAGTGTCATACTTAGGCTAGATTTTGCGGTCCATTTTCTTTTTCTTTTAATAATCTATAGATAGATATATGTACTTCTATAAATTCTTTGTTTAGAACCATTTAGCTGTTTGGAATACGGGTTGTGTCTTTGTCTGTACCTATGCTACCTACTTTACTATAGGTATATTAGTTATTAGTTACAATACCATTTGTATATAGAAACATATGTGTGAATACGTAAGTATATTTACTAGATAATATAGGTAACTGTATACAAATAGGTATATATAAAACTAGTTTTTATAATAAGTAAACTCTTAGAATAACTACATATTTTAAGAGTAAACAATTTTTTTTTCCTGTTTATTTACATGGTAAAATTTTATGCAGATTTTGGTCTTGACTCTAAGGTCACTCGCAAACACAACAGATCTATAGATAAGCACTACGGTAGACAATTGTGCCCTTGATATTGTATGCTGTTGCGTAATTAAATTATGCACGCCACGAATGTTATACTGAATGTTCACTTCATCACAGAAACATTCGATAAATAAGTCTGGACAGTTTACTATGTAATTACCTAATTACAACCTAGTTTTGATATAGTAGGTATAGTGCCTATAAATAAATTATTAACAAAATAATCCTCGTCATTCCATTAATCAATAGGTTCTCCGCGACATAAAATAATTATTTTAGTTTCTACCATTTTCTCAACCGGAATTTCTATCTGGCAACAAGTCTATTTGTAAACGTTGGTTGGAGTATGATTTTTAGGGTTCCGTACCCAAAGCTTCAACCGGCACCCTATTACTTAGCATCCACCTCACCCGTGTGCCGTCTATGCATCCGTGATCCGTCCGTCTGTCCTACATATAATAATTAATATGTAGCACAGAAAAAATATGTTTTGGCTCTTTCATAAAAACGAAAAAAAACATGAAACCATTTTTTATGGTTTTCTTGTACGTTTCATGAAAACATACTAGCCTCAAATTTAATGTGATTATAGTGCAAACTCCAAATTAAACAGCAAATAATTATATTTAATAAAACCGGCCAAGTGCGAGTCGGGCTCGCGCACTGATGGGATCCCGTACCACCACAAAATACAATAATTATCAATTTATTAAACCTACTTCAAAATTAGTAAAATATGCAATTTCGATTCGGTGAAAAACATGATAAGGTCACCCAAGTAACCGAATACGTTGCTTAACTTGGTAATGAACAGAAATTTGTCACCGACTCGCACTTGGCCATTATTTATTATTTGTTGTTATACTTTAGAGTGTGTACTATAATCATGCCAATTTTGACGCTTGTTTTTATTATCGTTTTTACACTAGAGCATATACAAAAATACGTTTGTTGTATGAGGATCCACCTTTTTTTTTTGTCTTTTTAGGGTTCCGTACCTCAAAAGGAAAAAACGGAACCCTTATAGGATCACTTCGTTGTCCGTCTGTCCGTCTGTCTGTCCGTCTGTCCGTCTGTCCGTCTGTCTGTCCGTCTGTCAAGACCCTTTATCTCAAGAACGCGTAAAGGTATCAAGTTGAAATTTATAATAAATACTTGGGTCTACGGTTTCTTTCGGCTGTAAAAAAATAAAAGTTGTAAGTTTACTCAATCAAAAGATATGAACGTTTATGTCGCATATTTTGCGATTTCACAGGTAAATCAAAACCTATAGGGTACTTTCCGTTGACCTAGAATCATGAAATTTTGCAAAAAGTAAGTTCACATAGCACATATATAGGAATAAATCCGAAAGTTACAAATTTGATGTTATATCATTTAAAAATAATTATTTTACTATTACAAACTTACATCTTGTAGTTGGAATGTATGGAAGAGCCTAATAGTCAACTACAAAGTTAAGTTTGTCTTTTAATATTTCAACTTCAGTTCGTTTTTAGGGTTCCGTACCCCAAATGGAAAAAAAAACAGAACCCTTATAAGATCACTTTGTTGTCCGTCTGTCTGTCTGTCCGTCTGTCAAGACCCTTTTTCTTGTATCTTCGATATACAATGCGGCACTATTCATTCCTTTTTCGTTCACCACCTACAGATTTGGTTCAAATTTAAAACATAAGCAATTAATCAAATAACATTTTTATTTTTAACTTAAGTAATACTGCTATAGAAACTAACCACAATAAAATTTCAGCTATACTATAATTATAATTATCAGCTACACTATAATAATCTTATCTACTAATATTATAAATGCTAAAGTTTGTGTGTAAGTGTGTATATTTGGCTGAAGTCACCGCCGAAACTACTGCTCCGATTTAGATGAAATTTGGTATGGAGGTAGCATATTCCCTGAATTAACAGATTTCGATGAAATTTGGTATGAAGGTACCATATTCTTTGGATTATCACATGAGTTACTTTTACCCCGAAAAAAAATTATGGTTCCTGTAGTATAACATCAATCACTCAACTCTGTGACTGTTTAACGGATTTCGATAAAATTTGGTATGGAGGTAGCATATTCCCTGGATTAAAACTAAGGCCAACCAACCAACAAAATGTAAGTTCCTGTAGGATAATTTCAATCATTCAACTCCGTAACTGTTTAACAGATTTAGCAAGCCGCAAGCGGCCCGCGAGGGTTAGTCAAGCACAAGTGACGTAAAATAAGAAAAAAAAACTTTCTGGGCCGCAAGTGGCCCGCGAAGGCGAGTGTCAAGCTCAAGTGACGTACAAAAAAGAAAAAAAAACTTTCTAGGTTGCGTGGTTCGCTGGGACGCAAGCGGCCCGCGAGGGCGAGTGTCAAGCACAAGTGACTTACCAAAAAGAAAAAAAAAAACTTTTTGAGGTTGCGCTGTTCGCAGGGCCGCAAGCGGCCCGCGAGGGCGAGTGTCAAGCACAAGTGACGTACAAAAAAGAAAAAATAAAAAACTTTCTAGGTTGCGTGGTTCGCTGGGCCGCAAGCGGCCCGCGAGGGCGAGTGTCAAGCACAATTGACGTACAAAAAAGAAAAAAAAAACTTTCTAGGTTGCGTGGTTCGCTGGGCCGCAAGCGGCCCGCGAGGGCGAGTGTCAAGCACAAGTGACGTACAAAAAAGAAAAAAAAAACTTTCTAGGTTGCGTGGTTCGCTGGGCCGCAAGCGGCCCGCGAGGGCGAGTGTCAAGCACAAGTGACGTACAAAAAAGAAAAAAAAAACTTTCTAGGTTGCGTGGTTCGCTGGGCCGCAAGCGGCCCGCGAGGGCGAGTGTCAAGCACAAGTGACGTACAAAAAAGAAAAAAAAAACTTTCTAGGTTGCGTGGTTCGCTGGGACGCAAGCGGCCCGCGAGGGCGAGTGTCAAGCACAAGTGACTTACCAAAAAGAAAAAAAAAACTTTTTGAGGTTGCGCTGTTCGCAGGGCCGCAAGCGGCCCGCGAGGGCGAGTGTCAAGCACAAGTGACGTACAAAAAAGAAAAAAGAAAAAACTTTCTAGGTTGCGTGGTTCGCTGGGCCGCAAGCAGCCCGCGAGGGCGAGTGTCAAGCACAATTGACGTACAAAAAAGAAAAAAAAAACTTTCTAGGTTGCGTGGTTCGCTGGGCCGCAAGCGGCCCGCGAGGGCGAGTGTCAAGCACAAGTGACGTACAAAAAAGAAAAAAAAAACTTTCTAGGTTGCGTGGTTCGCTGGGCCGCAAGCGGCCCGCGAGGGCGAGTGTCAAGCACAAGTGACGTACAAAAAAGAAAAAAAAAACTTTCTAGGTTGCGTGGTTCGCTGGGCCGCAAGCGGCCCGCGAGGGCGAGTGTCAAGCACAAGTGACGTACAAAAAAGAAAAAAAAAACTTTCTAGGTTGCGTGGTTCGCTGGGCCGCAAGCGGCCCGCGAGGGCGAGTGTCAAGCACAAGTGACGTACAAAAAAGAAAAAAAAAACTTTCTAGGTTGCGTGGTTCGCTGGGCCGCAAGCGGCCCGCGAGGGCGAGTGTCAAGCACAAGTGACGTACAAAAAAGAAAAAAAAAACTTTTTGAGGTTGCGCTGTTCGCAGGGCCGCAAGCGGCCCGCGAGGGCGAGTGTCAAACACAAGTGACGTACAGAAAAAGAAAAAAAAAAAACTTTCTAGGTTGCGTGGTTCGCTGGGCCGCAAGCGGCCCGCGAGGGCGAGTGTCAAGCACAAGTGACGTACAAAAAAGACAAAAAAAACTTTCCAGGTTGCGTGGTTCGCTGGGCCGCAAGCGGCCCGCGAGGGCGAGTGTCAAGCACAATTGACGTACAAAAAAGAAAAAAAAAACTTTTTGAGGTCGCGCGGTTCGCTGGGCCACAAGCGGCCCGCGAGGGCGAGTGTCAAGCACAAGTGACGTACAAAAAAGAAAAAAAAAACTTTCTAGGTTGCGTGGTTCGCTGGGCCGCAAGCGGCCCGCGAGGGCGAGTGTCAAGCACAAGTGACGTACAAAAAAGAAAAAAAAAACTTTCTAGGTTGCGTGGTTCGCTGGGCCGCAAGCGGCCCGCGAGGGCGAGTGTCAAGCACAAGTGACGTACAAAAAAGAAAAAAAAAACTTTCTAGGTTGCGTGGTTCGCTGGGCCGCAAGCGGCCCGCGAGGGCGAGTGTCAAGCACAGGTGACGTACAAAAAAGAAAAAAAAAACTTTCTAGGTTGCGTGGTTCGCTGGGCCGCAAGCGGCCCGCGAGGGCGAGTGTCAAGCACAAGTGACGTACAAAAAAGAAAAAAAAAACTTTCTAGGTTGCGTGGTTCGCTGGGCCGCAAGCGGCCCGCGAGGGCGAGTGTCAAGCACAAGTGACGTACAAAAAAGAAAAAAAAACTTTCTAGGTTGCGTGGTTCGCTGGGCTGCAAGCGGCCCGCGAGGGCGAGTGTCAAGCACAAGTGACGTACAAAAAAGAAAAAAAAAACTTTCTAGGTTGCGTGGTTCGCTGGGCCGCAAGCGGCCCGCGAGGGCGAGTGTCAAGCACAAGTGACTTACCAAAAAGAAAAAAAAAACTTTTTGAGGTCGCGCGGTCCGCTGGGCCGCAAGCGGCCCGCGAGGACGAGTGTCAAGCACAAGTGACGTACAAAAAAGAAAAAAAAAACTTTCTAGGTTGCGTGGTTCGCTGGGCCGCAAGCGGCCCGCGAGGGCGAGTGTCAAGCACAAGTGACGTACAAAAAAGAAAAAAAAAACTTTCTAGGTTGCGTGGTTCGCTGGGCCGCAAGCGGCCCGCGAGGGCGAGTGTCAAGCACAAGTGACGTACAAAAAAGAAAAAAAAAACTTTCTAGGTTGCGTGGTTCGCTGGGCCGCAAGCGGCCCGCGAGGGCGAGTGTCAAGCACAAGTGACGTACAAAAAAGAAAAAAAAAACTTTCTAGGTTGCATGGTTCGCTGGGCCGCAAGCGGCCCAGTCAGGCCAGGAATTTAACTTTAGATCTCCTGCTCATAAAGCACCGTGTACCAACCGACCATCAATATCCAGGATGAAATACATAAAACGTATTTAGTAGCATCCTAAAATAAAGCTTTTTGCTTAGTACTTCATAATTTTTCCCTAGAACAACACGGGCAAAGCCGCGGGCGGAAGCTAGTAGTTACATAAAACGTATTCAGTAGCGTCCTAAAATAAAACCTTTTTGCAGAGAACTCCTTAGTTTTTCCCTTGAATAACGCGGGCGAAGCCGCAGGCGGAAGCTAGTTGTAATATATGTTTTTGGGATACTTAATCGGAAAAACGGAATTAGTCTTCGATGGGCGAACTATTGAACTTATAATACTTGGACAAGTTTGTACGGAACCCTCGGTGCGCGAGTCCATCTCGCACTTGGCCGGTTTTTTTTTAATTTCTTATTGCGTCGTAACTTTACATATTCTGTAAAAATTTCAACTGGCTATCTATTACGATTCGAAAGATACAGTTGTTTAAAGGTAGGACGGACAGACAGACAGACAGACAAAAGACAGTCAGCGTAGGCTTAGTAATAGGGTCCCGTTTTTACCCTTTGGGCACGGGACCCTAAAAAAAATACCCTCTGAACAGTCTTGCAGAAACAGGCCAAATATAAGTCAAGCTCGTGCCAAAGATCTCGGGTTGAATAACAGCAACACATTTTTGAAAAATTTTGAATAAACAAATGTATATTGTGTGGTTGTACGCCAACGCTCGGTACCCGAGTCCGGTTCGCACTTTTTCGCACTCGCGCGCTTTGTAAATAATTTTGTTAAAACTTCTTCTGTAAAGCAATTATTGATTATTTTCGGGAAAACTTAAGTAATAAACAATAGTAAAAACAACGTTATTACTAATAATTTTATCTCAATAAACATACGTTGTGTTATTTTAACGTTTTAATATAACTTAACTGTAGAACACTTTTTATCTCTACAAAAAAAAACTGAGTGTTCATCGGATAGTTGTCATAATATTGTTATTATTTATTTATTTAAACTAGCACTAAAAAATTAAAACCGTGAGAATGGTAGATTTTTAATTTCTACGCTTGCAACATTACTCTGTGACAGTTTGCCAGCTGTGTAGAGTAGATTGAAAAATAACTCGAAAAGCGTAGTTCTGTCCTTGATGTGTCATCCATTTTACTAATTTTTATTGAACGTGGTGATTGCAACTCGGCCAATTCTTTCGACCTGCATAACTCGTCAATCGATACGTATAAAAGTTTCCGTTTGAGGGTGCCTGAGAGGCAGGTAGCTATGATTATTGAAATGTTTATGTAATGCAGCATTGTTCGATCGCTGAGTTTGTGTTTGATGTTTGTTTCAGATAACATCACCGTGTGTCAGTGCGTAGTGTAGTGCGTGTAGTGAAGTGACCGACAGCCCCGGGCGAAGTGACGGTGGACTGTGGTGATGAGTGAGTGAATTGTGCAGTGGATGCGGAGACGCTGTCGCAGCGCTCGCCCTGGCATGGTGCCGGGCAGGTAGCGCGCGCGGGCGGCCTGCGCAGGCCCCACACCAGCAGCCGCGTGAGTTCCCAGCGTCGTCTATGGCCGAACAACACATCACACCGTCGTCGCACTCTGCACTCAGAGAGTCCAGCGGGTGAGATGCCTACCTGTTTCTAACATATCATACTCTGCTGCTCTTGGATCATTCATCAATAGGTACCCATAGGCCTTATACCCTGCTTACTATTAGTAGAGCTTTGCATCTGACACCAGAGAATTGCGATTGATGCCCATGCTCACTAAATCACACTTAGACAATAGCATCTGGATATAATTTCATAATACTTATCATCAACCCTCAAACACCAGTTAGATTGGGGATAGGCCTCCCTTTGGTTTTGCTAGTCTCATCAGAATCATGCCAATTGCATATTTATATTCTGTTACTAGTCTGAAGTTACAGAAATTCTGGAGTTAGACCCCCTTATGTAATACCCAATGAGCCTTACTAAAGTGTCCTGTCCAAAACTAGTAGAAATCAACTGTTATCTAAAAGCGCAGAAGAGCTTGCAATATGATTCTGCTTATTTAAGTATATTTTTACTCTGGGTTTTGGTTTTATTATTGCATGTCTTTGTGTGTGACATTGCATCCTGACAATCAAACTGGAGATCCTTTGATTTTTTTGGGAAGATATGAGTGTAAATCACTATTAATTGGCAGTATTTTATCTGAAGTAAACCTACATAGCCAGAAGTAGATAGGTAATGTAAATACTCAGTATGGTCTGATAGACCACATTTCAAGGAATTTTGCAAGTATTTATAACCTCATTTCAATTTCTAAGAATATTTATCTCCACCTATTTTAATAAAAGAGTCAAAGTTGAGTTTTGTCAATCTTAATATACTCACTCGGTCCAAGTTTTTTAGTTTTAACAGCTGCAGTAGTTTGTGAGACAATTATCCCTATTATCATCATCATCAGCAGCAGCCAGAGGCCGTCCACTTCTGAAGATAGGCCTCCCCCTGATTCTGATAGTTCTGACTGCTGCAATAATTTGTACGATTTCTATTAAACTATTTCATTCCAATTATCCAGCAAGCGAATTCCAGTACAGGCTGTGTTTTTTAGCTCTGACACCTTCAGTACTTTGTACGACTTCTGTTAAACTGTGTCATGCCATTTATGAAGCTCAAACTAATTTTAAAATAGGCAGTTTTTTTAGCTCTATCAGCTGCAATAGTTTGTATGAGATCTGATAAACTATTTCATTGCAATCTTTGAGCCCAAACAAATACCAGAACGTTCAGTTTATTTAGCTCATGCAGTGGCAGTAATTTGTACAAACAGTATTTTGTATAATCTGTTAAACTGTCTCGTTTTGGTTATTGGGTTTTTGGGGCATGAGTCACCCTCGTTGATGGCACCTTAAAATTCTGATATCTCACATACACATGTAATCCATGGGTGGTGCCAATCAGGTGACAACATACTAGTGGTAGGCTTCGGCTGTCACTACCCACAGGACAAAGTCATGCCATTAAGCGGTATAGTGCTGTTCCAGGATGTTGTCTGGTGATGCTGTTAGGGAAAACAGATCAGAATAGTTGCTTCACTGCTGCAAGACTGTCCTGCCATTTAATGCCATGCTGCATGAGGTGACTAGTTGCAAAGGGTAGTGGAATTTAAAGTATGGTGCACCTCTGGCTGTCCGCAGCTAGTAAGGGGTCTGAATAGTGAGCTAGCCATGCAAGATAGCTTGAGAATGTGATGCCCTGTGATCTCCAGACTAGTTCCCCTATGATGTGGCCCCAGTGTATGTCTACTGCTCAACAGCGTGAAGTCTCATTCAACTGACGTTTTTCCTCTTATACCATCAAAAGGTATGGAGTGATAAACCAATATTCATTTTCCTCACGGAGACGCTGATAAGAAGTCCGTTTTACCTGTCGTACCATAACTATCGTATAAATCTGGATCACAATTTTAAGGCTCGAGCTGGTGTGCTTATACGCCTGGGAGAAAATCTGGTCTCCGTCAACTTCAAGACCCCAGACTATCTGTGCTATGGGTACTAACTGGTGGATTCAGGAAGAGAGAAAATTCTCTATGCCTGTGTCTACCGGTTGCACAGCGGAGATAAGGAGTCAACCAGGCTCACCGATTATCTAATTGAGGCAGCGGATGAGGCTCAACTAAGTACCTCACTGCCCAATTAGTGTTACTGGGGGACTTTAACAGTCACCACCAGGAGTGGCTATTCCCATACTGGGACACTGACCATGCTGGGAGAAAGATGCAAGAGATTGTTCTATTGTTAGATCTCACCAGCAAAGGAGCTACACGGGTACTGGATGTTTACACACACACACGCCTTATTGCTTGTAACTTCTGCTGACAACTGGCCCGGGATCGCTAAAGCATGTCGGTTTCTTCATCATCATCATCATAATCAGCCTTAACTAGTGCAGTAACATGCTAAACATTGTCCTTTTCCAAGGCATGCCACATTCAGCCGTGCTATGCCGGCCTTATCTTCGCCTTTTCTCTTCCATCCACTGCTAGCTGCCTTATTTATATTGTTTCTCCACGATAAGTCTTAGAGTGTCTTACCCTATGTTTGCCAATTCCTGGTCCCCATTCTAGAACATGTCTAACCTAACTGATATCGGTTCTGGGACAGATATGACAGGCCCACAGCCACTTCAGCATCCTAATACGCTGAGCTATGTTGGTGATTCTGGTTCTCTGGAGAATAATTTCATCCTGAGAAATTAATTTCAAATCCATTCAGTCTCTCAGAGATACGCCCATCATTGCATTGCTCTCTCCATAGCTCGCTGAGCAACTTATTGCTCCAACTGTGTCTACGTTTCAGCACCGTAAGTCAAGTCATAGAGTTCACTGGTTTAAGACTGTGGGGTAGGTGACGAAAAGAGTATAATATTTTTCCGAAAACTGCCTAGGGTGCCAAGCCAAACTATATTCTTTTCTTGGCCTCACTCTCACAATAGGTTTCTGCCTAGTTCGAATGTTTACCCTAGCCTAGGTAAACATACTGTCGAACAATGTCTAGACTAGAGGAAAGCAATTTATGGCAATCGGTCCCAGAGCAACGTGTTCGTTGAACATGGCCTTGGTTATTTACAAGTTTATCGGGGGACCGAAGCGTTGGGAAGTATTTGCTAGACTGTCCAGTGCTTTGCTGGGCCTGTAATCAGTGCATGTACAAAATCAACACCGTCTGCCGCTCTGCACTTCATCCTGGGTCAGACGCTACTGCACTTGCATAAATACAGCAAGAGGCTAAGGCGTCGGCAATAAGAATTAAATCAAAAAACCAGTGGAGATGTACTGGGTCCAATACAACCCACTGTATTATCCTAGACAAAGCAAGGAGAATCTTCCCTGATGCATGTCAAGGCACGAACAAGACGTACTTGGATAACAAGAACTATGAGCTGGTTACGGAAGAACGCGCCCGAATGGATATCGCGAGTATTAAATACAATGTTTTCACAGACCAAGCAAAAAATAACAAGGGAGCCGGATATGTTTACCACTCTCCAGAGTTTTGAATC
Source organism: Agriopis marginaria (assembly GCA_932305915.1). Lineage (NCBI taxonomy): Eukaryota > Metazoa > Arthropoda > Insecta > Lepidoptera > Geometridae > Agriopis > Agriopis marginaria. The sequence goes on from OW029918.1 coordinate 13,031,930, forward strand.
ACGAAGTCGATAACCCTAAATAAGAAATACGACTGTACTGCACGCAGAGGTGATGGGTCTTCAGCTAGTGGCAAGAGAGGTACTCGCAACATACGTCGCAGTGTAAAAAACATACAGTAAGCCAACGCCTTTGATGTTGCGCGAAATGCCGCTTACGTGAGACATCCAGCTCAGGGTTTATAACGCGCGGCTGGCGCTACTTCGTAGGTACCTACTTACCCAGCAAGCCATCATAACTATGTCTATTTAAAAAATAACTATGCATTATTACACACCATATTACTGGTCAGACCAGAACCTGTCTCAGTGTAACTCGTTGGAGTTTTTTCTCCCATTGAGTTTCCACCTTTGCTTCCGTGTGTGGAAATTGATGAAAGTTAATGAAAAATCGCCTACATGACACACACACACCACATGACTGTTAACGTCCACAACTTGAGCGCCTCTCCAACACGTACTTCGAATGTTAAGGTTGGCGAGATGCTTCTTGGCAGGTAAATACAGTGTAGCATTGTTCCGCCCATGCTAAGCAAGTAGACGTCGCCCTTAACGAAACGTGTGGGATTATATCAGATTGCTTCAAGCCTCTTATGCTATAACCTTAGCAAGCCACCCTCTATTTCTACTCGCACGGAACATCTCCTGCTCGCTAGAAAAGTGAACACAGGAGTTTGACAGCAGACATTCGTTGTATGACTCGAATCCTCCAGACAGTCATCTCAAGAGCCGGGACAGCTCCCTATCATGAACCTCCACACTCACTACCCGAGCGAAGCCCGTTTCAAATTATGAATGATACGCATGCACCACCATCCGGTTTTGTAGACTCCCAGCAGGGCTGTGACTAAATACTGGGAGAGGACCTTAGAAATATTTGGATGACCGACACAATGTAAAAGAGGAAGTAGTTTGACAAGAATTTATGTTTGTACTGAAGTAAAACCTTAAATTCTGATCACTTGTGCCAGGGTTTTAAACGTAAGATTGTAGCTAGCTATATAATATACTACAGTGTAATTTTATTATTCAGTGATTTACTTACCGTGTTATTGCAGCTGTCAAAGCAAAAAAAACTTAGACCGAGTATAGATATTGTTCCTTTCATATTGATATTTTATTCTTGTATAAATGTTTGTGTTCGTTTACTACTGAACTTAAATAGCCCGACAATAAAATTAACTCAACCATAATTTTATTAGTAAAGTAAATAAGTACTTGCATGTTTTCCTCAGTTTAAAATAATTGGAGTACATTTTACACATATAGGTAATTTTATTCAGATTATGTGTAATACAGAATTATGTCTTTCATTTACCAGCCAGAGATATTTCTTTCGTACTTTTTTAATTTTACTGACCCACAGTCACATTCCATTGTAAATGCCACTCGCGGTTACCCATCCGAGGACTTGGTTCCGGTTGGTTAATTGCTTAATTATGGTGATTTTAAGAACACCTAGTCAAACTACGCTATGAGCGCTACTAAGTGAGTGTTTGTTGTGCAGGTCTTCTCCCAGCAGGGTGGTGGGCGGTCGGTGCTTGCGTCCGGCGCGTCAAGCTAGCCACAGCCGTCGGAACAGACGCAACGTGACGTCACCGCTGCCGCGCTCTACCAGCCGGAACTCTTCTAGCCGCGTGTCGGAGCCCGAGCCGCACGCGCTGCGCCGGAGCTCGCGCCTCGTCAACTCGCTGCCGCGCTCAGACTACTCCATATCCGAACGCTGGTCCTACGGTGCCGACGTTTACGAAACACGCTGCGATACCGCACACCTCAAAGGTGGAGACACCCCCAAACCTTCCACCGCACAAACGAAACGTGGACGCACTTCCTCGCATGACAGGAAAAAACGCAAGACCGGATCGAGCAAACCAGTGTGCGTCGCACATTGCACACGCTCACGGACTTCTCTTAAGCCCACCGAGAGCGCCTGTGAGCCTAAAACGAATACTTTAAAGTCACACACGACTACATCTTTAAACCAGAACCCCACAGCGACCTCAGAACAGACTAACCAGGCAGAAGGCGGCCTTCTACCGTTGGACGAGAGAGATTTCGCGTATTCACCGTTCAGCTCGTCGACAGTCACCGAATTACTGGACTCTGACTATTCTGTGTACAGTCCGAAAACCAGCAGGAAAAAAGGGAAAAAGAGAAAGCGATCTGAACATCGCTCACTGTCGAGTAGAAAGAGTAGTTGCCTGCTCAACCTAGAGGAGAAAAAGTTTAAACTAGACGACTACTGCAAACAGTCTGACACCAGCGAACTCAGCGCCAGCAATCAAAGTCATAAAAACGAGACTGAGAAAGAGTGTCCGGCGACCCAAGCGTCTTGCACTTACCTTCTGCGGAACAGGCAACGTGACCTCGGTCCGCGCGCATCTACAGCTGTTTGTGAATCTTCAGGTAACTTGCCCTACATACCATTATAACTTAGCTAAATGTACACGCCATAACTTATTGACTTATTCAATGAATTCATTATCGTCAGCGGTCGTTATGGCTATCTATTTCTGACTTTGGCATACTTAGCTAATTAGCATCAACTGTAAGTCAACAACAAAGAGTGATCCAAACTATTTTGAGATGTTAGAACATATAATGTAAGACTCTTCTCATGGCTTATCAAGTATCGTTATCATGTGTGCCAAATGCAGTATTCATCGTAGATAAAGTGACGGATAACTAATATTTATTGTTGTGTTGCAGCGAGTCCGTCAACGAGCCACGCTGTAAGCGAATCGCTAGCGGAAAGCAGGAGAGCGCCGGAAACCTTCGGCAGGAGCTCGACTCCTCCGCATTTCAGAGATATTCAAGGTAATTAAGCAATTACCGATCATTTATTAATCACTTAACGTTACTTAATAACGTACGGGAAAACGTATCTAACGATCGTGTAATTTGTTTCCACAGAAGCGAGTTCGTCGAAAGTACATAACTCGGCGAGCAAATTACTGATTGTACCGCGCGACTTACCTTACTTACGTCAAACTAACGCGAGGAGGGTAAGTTAACTTACATGGTCTATTATTATTAAATTTTCAGCGCGAAAAACGTGCCCTACGACCACCTGCGGTTCTAACACCGAAATAACGGCTGTTAGTACATCGATGTTGAATGAATGGTTCACACCATTGATCTAATATAGGACTAGATTCTCCATCTAGTCCTATAATCACATTAATAGTGTGCACCAAGAAAAACAGCACGATATTTGACCACATTTAGTACTATGGTTGTCTATACTTCTATACAATTCAACTTGACTATTCAACATGAGAGCCTTAATAATTTGGTACCATCTAAATCTGATGAGGATCAGGAGGTGGATGGTACTGACAGAGCCATCTAGCGAAAAGACGCCAAGCTTCAGCGCGGTGCTATGCATGATGTTTGACGTTTTTCCGCTAGATGGCTGTTTTATTGTAGTAGACATTTAGCTGTTTAGTAGATTATTATGTAGATATTTAGCCATTTAACGAGTAACTTTAGCGTGTTTTTATATGTTACGTTAAGTTTATGTTTTATTTTTAAACTATATATATATTATAAAATATATAGGCTGTAACTTTCCATCTAATCCTATATAACATCAATGGTGCACACAATCATAAGAAAAACCCGACTTGTACGTCACAAAAATATTGTGGTTAGATTTCATCATTGGTTGAAAACCAGAGTATGAATTTATACATGTTTCGTAAAATATTCGTTGATTCCTTGAAAAGAAGTCGGGTCTGGGTTGTTGAAGACCCTGCATGCACTCCCTATTATTATGTTACCAGCTGCGTACCGTGGTTTTACACACATGGAAATTTGTCAGAATCCGACCATTTTCCGGGATAAAAAAATCTGCTGTTGCTGCATGAGACATACGAACAATTTGTTATGTATGTGCTTAACTTGTTTTAAATCAGGTTCCAATATCAAGTTGAGCCTTTTGTCTCTAATTAAACATTGCTTCCCTAAAGGAAATCGAGTAACGCACCACGCACTGGCAATTTTAATTGTACGATAACATTTCTCAGATAATGTTATTTACAATATGTTGATAAAAACAAATTTTGGTCAGTGGATCAGTCTCCTTTGTCAGATCATTTATTTTGATAAATATAATCATATTGTTTTGGCTCAGTCATCGCTATTTTACGATAGCGGTGTATACGCTGTGGTATGTTTGCAAGTTCGCGCGGCCAGTGTCGAAAGTGTCGCGTCACGGGCTGGACCGGTACCTTGACGTGTGTGTTCTTGCATTATTATTTAAATGCATGCTCATGCGCTGTCTTTATCGCTCTCTGGTTGTGCATTGTGCTGTGCGTTAGTGTTGTTTGTTGCATTAGTGATACGTTACCCGGTAAGTAGAGCTGATTAGTTTCGTAGTTACGTTACGTGATAGATCCCGACATCTACCCGACGAGTCTAAGGACATAAAAAATATCAGAGACTTTAGAAATAAAGCACAAAAATGCTAATTAATATGAAATTTCAGTTTGAGTGATAAAAATGTTTTGATATGTAACCGATGGGGAAGAAAGGTTCTGGAGTGGAGACCACGAACCGGAAGACGCAGCGTAGGGAGGCCTCCCACTAGATGGACCGACGACATTGTGAGAGTCGCGGGCATCCAGTGGATGCAAAAGGCAGGCTGTCGTTCAGTGTGGAGGTTAAAGGGGGAGGCCTATGTTCAGCAGTGGACGTCTTCTGGCTGATGATGATGATGTAACATAGACTAAAATTATTGACATAAGATCGAGACTAGGTACTAGTAAAAATAAAATAAAAACAATAACAACTTATATAGGTAGTAATTAATATGTTTATTAATTAAGGTATAAAATACAACTAAACTAAAATATATAGTAATTTTTTTTTACTTTAAGAGTTTTTATTTTACTTGTAATTTTTATTGAATAAATAAGATTTTTAAATACTAAACTAATAATATGATTTTGACAATATTCTAACATTGACATAATTCCTTTTTAACGTTAAACGTTAAAACTACATAACTAATAAAAATAATAATATTATACCTACATAAACTCACTTTTGTTTTGTACGCCGCACCTGGCAAGGACATGAGATTCGTTTCCATTTGTACGACACTGTATGCTACTTTATATGTATGTGTACCTATCATGTTCTGACAAATAAATAATTTGATTTGATTTCCGATTAGGTTCCGATGATATATGGAAGTCGATTAGCACGACAAAGCCTGAAATCACTTAGTTTCATCACATTTATGCGGTAAAATACACAGAATAGAATACTATTCCGATCAATGACGATATAACCACTTGACTGCTCATCCTTTAACCCACCGTAAGCAAAGGTACAACATTTTCAGCGTAATCTTTTTCGAGCGGGCCAATCCTAGGCGCGAATTAAATGAATGACTTTTGAGTCTCCAATCACAAGCGCCATATGATCCCCCAACGCGATCAAATTGTTATAAATTATCTTTGATGCCGTTTGTCACCCGAACTAACATCTGCTTGAAAAGATACCAATCGATACGAAAATTAAACAAACCTACATATTTAATTAGAGAAGATTTTTTTATCGAAAAAGCTTACTAATCTCTAAAAAAAGTATATTAGTATACGAAGTATTTTGTACAATTGTGCTGTACTTCCTGTTAATTTATATTTCCTACTGTAAAGTAAATAGTGATATTGTTAAGAGATCACCAATAAATTATCTGTATCTGATTAATTACGATAACCAGCTACAAAAAACTGTGCAAAGTAAACATGAAATGATATGGTAGCAAGACTTGAGAGGTTCTCTTGCAAGTTTGCAACTTTTTTGAAAATAAAAAAATCATTAAATTGGCTTTAAAACCGATCGAGCAAGGGCATTATCTTTATAATAACAATGCAAATGTTTTAAATGCAATATTTACGTTGTTATTTTTTATTTTGCCGAAGGAGATAAAAAAAACACGTAATGATAGTTTTTTAATAATAGCGAGATGACTGCGCCGGTAAGCGGGCTGTTAACAAGATTGTTCTGACACAAAACTAGCTGTGGTGAAAACACGTCAATTAACATTCGTTCATGTGCCGGATAATAAATATCAGTATAGGGATACATAGACGAATACACAGAGTCACCGACATAGCTGTTAAAATTTGCAAGTTGAAGTGGCAATGGGCAGGCCACATCGCTCGAAGAACCGATAACCGATGGGGAAGAAAGGTTCTTGAGTGGAGACCACGAACCGGAAGACGCAGCGTAGGTAGGCCTCCCACTAGATGGACCGACGAGTATACCATAGTGAGATACCATAGTGAGAGTACTATACCATAGTATACCATAGTGAGAGTCGCTGGCATCCAGTGGAAGGCAGGCTGTCGTTCAGTGTAGAGGTTAAAGGGGGAGGCCTATGTTCAGCAGTGGACGTCTTCTGGCTGATGGTGAGACGTGAATAACTCTTTGTCCAAATCTTTTACAGTAAAACTCGCGATTAGCTAATTTACCTTAGTGTGCGTGTGTCCACATCAAAAGTATTTAAAACTATAGATTCAACATTACCAATAAAACCGTACTAAAATTGTGACCCAATTTTCAAATTAATGAATATTCACAAAAACTAAAGGTTAACTTTCGTGCATCGCAGCCGCGCGCGTTAAGCCTTGGCCAAACCACCGCGCACGCCACCGCGGACGCGAGCTGAACGCGTTGGTTTGGTCAAGGCTTTAGACGCGTCAGCGATCAGCCGCGATGCACGGAAGTCTGCCTGAAATTAGTCTTAATGGTATAGCAGTTACGACTAATTTCTCAAGTGCTTATATAAATAAGCAATGGGTTTTGTTATGAACCTTTAGTTTTAACGTTGGTTCACATAATAAGTTTGCGATTGCGAGAAAGAGTGGGGTAAATTCTTTATGTATTAGGTCTATACATAAATAGTTGACTATGCTGTTCAACAAACCTGCGGGAACTTTGTCTGATTTATTGTTGTTTGTTATGCGCAGAGCATCGCAGCTGCGACGGGTGCGACTCTGGGAGCTTGCTTGACGCGGGGAGCCGGTTCGTCTCAACGCCAGCGCCAGGAGACTGCTTCCAAGAGACAGGTAAACCATCTCCTTTGCTGGCCTAGTCTACTCTTTCTGACGTACGAAAACAACACAGACGTAAACAAATTCGTGGAACTGTCATACGCACGACAAAAACAGCGTATTCTTCCCCGATTTACAAAACTTGGTGGAACATCCCCAATGTTTGGAAGGAAATGGGAGAGGCCTTTCCGCAGCAGTGGGATGAGAAAGGCAGCTAGAGATTTAAAAAAAGTTGCGGTGCGTATGATTGGATTACTTAGTAGGCCAATCATGCGCACGCGACTCTCCCTAAAACTACATCTAGTAGGCCCTACTAGATGTAGTTTTAGGGTGCGTCCCGTTTCAGGGCAATTATAGCGCTAATGAAAACCAACACCGTCCAAACAAAACTTCGTACTGTTTTTGTTTACATTAGAGATGTCGGCGTTGATCCGGACCACCGCCGCACTGTTTGACATAACCTTGCTTATCTGATTTGATTAGTAAGTTTATGTCAAAAACACCTATTACATTATTGCCATTGCTTAATTATCGGTAGTCTGTGCCTCGTCATAAATCGCCGATTAATGTGATTTGCTCTTTTTATCCAGTAAGATGGAACTACGATTAGCTCAAGTTCGTGGGCACTCTAATGGTGTTAATACACGAGGGGTGTTTTTTTGCGATTTCAGATTTGGTTTCATTGTAAAAGTTGTATTATAATTTTGAATACAATGACGTATTATACCTATTTTGGCGTATAGCAGTTCTGTATATACGGGGTCCAGGGCGTCCATTAAAACAGATCTACACGGGGTACCAACTTATACAATGTTCAACCAATGGACTATACGGCCTGAATGAGTGTTCCCCGATAGTTACAATCTGGGTGTCTTCAAATCATGAGTGAATCGGTTTCTTCTTAGGCAACCATGCTCCATTGTAGACCACATCATCGCTTAATGTCAGGCGAGTTGGCGGTCAAACGCAAGCCTATTACTTTACATAAAAAAACAAAAACTACAAAATTGTTATGCAGATTACCACGATGATGAAAAAAGCCATGAAAATGTTGATATTTAATCACCAACGCAAAAAGAGGGGTGTTATAAACTTGTAGCATGTCTGTGTCTGTCTGTGGCATCGTAGCTCTCACAGGCGTGAACAGATTTGAATGCGGTTTTTTTATTTAAAAGCTGGTTCCGTTACAGTGGTTCTTAACTATGTTTGAAGAAAATCTGTGCAGCTGTTTAAAAATTAAGCGCTCTTTTTCGAACTGATCGAGTTTTGTGCATGGTCATGTATGGTCTGGATGTGTCAGTAAGGCGAGTGTTGTGAGCAGGTGTCGAGCGAGGGCGCGGGCGGGAGCGCGGCGGGCGGACGGCGGGCGCGTGCTCGCGACATGCCGCAGCCGCAACCGGCCTCCACCCGTAGAGACAAACGAGGTACACACTCTTTCATATTAACGCTTTTTTCAGAAACGATTATTGACGGTAGCACCGGTAGTCTATGCATACCAAAGGACTGTTTAACCGCATCATCTAATTCCCTCCTGCCCATTTTTCTATCGGAATCAAAATCGGGCACAAAAAATCGACACCGCTTTATGGTTGATGTTCTGAAAACCCATACGAAGCGCTTGGATCTACTTTTATTATGTGTACTGCTAGTCTGGAATGCGCTGCCTGAATGGGTGTTCCCCGTTAGCCAGTTACAATCTGGGTGTCTTCAAATCACGAGTGAATCGGTTTCTTCTAGGCAAGCGTACTCCATCGTAGATCGAATCGTCGCTTTACATCAGGCGAGTTGGCGGTCAAACGCAAGCCTATTAATTGATTTAAAAAAAAACGTTTTCAAAAAAGGAGGTTCTCAATTAGTTTTTTTTTATTTGTTACCTCAGAACTACTTCATTTATAAACCGATTTGTAAATTTCTCGATCGGGGAAATTTTATTTGTAAGAATATATGTACTCTCAGGTTGGTCCCATAGAAATTTCATCAAAATCGGTTCAGTAGTTTGATTATTAAATCAAAATAACTGGAAATTGCGTATTTAGGTACTAAGTTTAAAGTCGGTTTTTAAATTGATAATTATTCCGTCAATATTATGTCGGATCGCAAATTTGGTATACTAGGTAAATGGAGAAGAATTCTAGGGATAAGCTACTCCAAAAAAAAAAATACGAATTTTACTTGTTCTATATAACTTGACTAATAATTTTTCATACAACAGATAATTTCGATTTGATTCCTGGAAATGCATAGCTGAGTGTGATTAGCAATGATTGATAACAATAATTATATACACATACAAATTTTAATTGGCATCAAAATAGCAATATATAGTCTTCGTGCACATTTGTAATCTTATTGGAGATGGTGGCAAAAAGCTCTTACTGAGATGCTCGCTTGGGGTGTGTTGTACATTTCCCCCTGCCAGAATATAACTGGAGCAATCCAGCTCCTCGAAACATCGGAGCGTGGCTCTGGGCTTCTGGCACAGTTGCTTCAGTGGAATAGCATAGTCCAAGGAGAAAAATAACATAAAAACTCGACAACCTGATTTGGATATATTTTTTTCATAAAATGGTGAGACTCAGCGCTGTGGTCTTTTCCCATCTAAGCTACAATATGTACTGTTTTGATTTTATATCTGTGAATTATGTGCTTAGTCTATACTAATATTATAAAGAGGAAAGATTTGATTGTTTGTTTGCATTGAATAGGCTCCGAAACTACTGAAATCAATTTGAAAAATTCTTTCAATGTTGGGAAGCTACACTATCCCCGGGTGACATAGGCTATATTACATTTTCATAAAAATAGGGATCCTTACTCTAAAACTCCAATAATGTAACCCAAGGTATAAGAAAAATAAGATTTGCACCCGTGCGAAGCCGGGGTGCGTAGCTAGTTTGTAATAAAGCATAAGATATGAGTATTTCAGAGCCCAAATTTGAAAAAAAAAAACAAGTCTATAATTTTTATTTCTTGTTTTTTTTATGTTGAAATCGTGTTACCTCTAACACTGCATTGATGCAACTCAAGGAAAATGCGGCACACAATTGTAAGATACAAACAACACGAGCCCTCGTTCTTTACAATCACACGCAAAACATTGACCTTGTGAAGCGTTACATGCATGCTATCTTTGCAAGTGTACAATCTTATATGATTATTGGGTTTTATAAATTTTACTGGAGTGAATACATTTACAAAAACAAGGCTACTATATAATTCGTATGTGTTCTGACGTACTATGTGTTCGTTCTGACGTCAAAACCTACCGAAGAGCAGTGTTGAATTATTAAAAAGTACAGTTTCTCGAAAATAGTTGTTACTGGAAAAGAAGGGAAGAAGAGTTTTATTCCATTCATTCATCTTTAATACATTGTCCGGAATGATTATTTGATCTGTTTCGACGTGATAGAATAATTAAGACGAGGTTTTCCAACTTGTAAGCATTGCTTGTTACTACAGATGACCATAAGAGTTAATATGTTGTATTAAAGTCGCATGTAGTGGTGCAAAACCATGACGCTTACACACAGTCGTCCGTTTCGCTACTTCTATTTTTGAGGATTTTCATATATTTTTTTCGAAAAGAATAGCTGTAATGAAAATTTTACGGTTCCTTCCATAATTATTTAATCTTGATATCGTAGACATCATTTAGCAAATTGGTATTTGAATGAATCCATAAAAACAGGGAGAAAAGCCCAAATCAGTGTTACTTTTATTCTATTTTTCTATCAAACGAAATGTCCTTAATTGTTTTTCGGTCTTTACGGTTTCCATTTAATTTTGATATGAAACTAATTTTCATAATTTTAACCTAAACATGGAAGTAGAGAAACTAAAACTAGAATGACCAAAATAGATAAAAGTCGAAAAGAGGGCCATAACAAAAATAACAGTTCGCATTGTGAGTGTGATAATGTAGATCTCTTGACCCCCGACGCTGCGCTCACGCGCTCTCTGTGTAGGTATTAGTCGCGGAGTTTGGGTTTTCCTTACGGTCACTGACAGTGGGCGACGTTCATTATTTTCTTTATTTTGCAGGCAAAAGCAGTCTGGGTTCTTGTGCCAGTACTGGAGGTGCGTCCAGCCGGTCCCACCCCCAGACACTAACCACGGTAATCATCGTAATCATTCAATTTACTTGCAATCTGTCTAAAGCTCAATTCAAGTAGCTTCCTTAAAGGATTCAAGCAAGTCTTCAGAGACTACACTCGAACGCTAAACCCAATGGTTTTTGTTTTGTGTTTTTAGTTGTAATATTTTGTGCATCATTGAAACTCGTTTTATTTAAAGTTATATGATTATCTACGGGATATTTGCCGTGGTAAGGTTGTGGAATGAGCTCCCGATATTTCGGCGCAGTTACGTTCACGGCAAGACACATGGAAATGTTTTCTTTCTTTCTTCTTTCTTACATCTTCCCGTGAACATGGTGCATGTAACTGCGCCGAAATATCGGGAGCTCATTCCACAACCTTACCACGGTAAATATCCCGTAAATAATCATTTAACTTTAGTGAACAAACGTAATAGTTTAAAACAGTGTTTCGTTTTATTTGTTGAGAAATCTTTGAATATCTATATTGGTAGAGATTTTGTTCGGGTCATTTCACTAAAAGAAATTACTTGTAATTTCGACGATAATATCGTCATATAATCAAGGTGCCATCTATGGCATAAAAAAATCTTATGTGAAACTTATTAGGCCTGGGGTCTTACGGACAACTGCTATAGCGGCACCTAATCCGCTCAGTTGGAAAATCACGCGACCGCAAACCGTATCTGGGCGCGATAAGGTTCACGTTCGCGTGATTTCCCAACTGAGCGGATTAGGTGCCGCAATAGTAGTTGTCCGTAAGGCCCCTGTTCTAGCAAAAAGTTGCATTGTTTCGTTTTCGTACAAATTTCGTCACAGTGAAGTTGAAAAAGCACTAATTCATATCTTAGATTCAAATGATCAAATGTTTGCAAAGAAAGGGTCCGTTCTTGATTACATAAAGTTGTTAAGTGAATGTGCCGTGTTTCCAGGGTGCTGTGGCATCCACATCGTCAACGCCGCCCGTGTCAGCAGCCGCATCGATGCCTGACAACGCGTCCAACGAGGCCAAGCCTAAAACCAAGGGTAAATTGAACTTTTCTTATTGCTATACAAGCTATAATTGCCCGCTAACTCGCCCGATGTAAATGTTTAAATAGCCGAACTATAAGCACGCATTTAGCCTTTATTTATCATTTTATTTGACTATTAACTTTTTACTAAATTGCGCGTTTTTTATCAATCTGGCCAAGATAGACCATTAGAAGACTGAAATCTTTATGTATGAACGAAATAAGACATAGTCCTAGTCTGTTCTTAGAATAGGCTTTCGGACAGGTTTTGGATGGGTCAAAAATAACAGGCTTAGTGAAAATGAAATATATAATTAAATTTTAAATACTTACTGAAGAAACAATTTAAATTGGTTAATAATAATAAAGCTCTGAGATATGTGTTTAAAGATTTTGTTTAAAATAGGAAGGGATGCTCTGTCTCTTTCTTGCAAGTATCTACTTACATGTGACGTCATACATGAGTATAGTGGGCTCTCTGTCTAGCAAGATATAATTATGCTTAATTTTGAACTCTTTTCAATATTTTTTTGGTGCTCGGCTCTAGTTATGGTCAGCTTTTTTATAAGATAAAAAATGAATTCTGGTAGCCTGTTGGTCGCATCGTGACATAATCTACAATTTTAGGCGTAAAATATACACAAACAGTTGGAATGTTTAGTTTACAACACTGGCGTATCCAATAAAATTCATGGCCAGCTTTATCGCTCGATACTTTTATCTAAATCAGAATAAGTATGCATATATAGCTGAATGCATACAGTTATAGTAATGGAAAGTGCTCCGATATGTTTTCATTATTGGCCGCTGACGTCATACCATAGAAATAAATGTGTGTAATTATGTAAAATCTAATTTTTCTCACGCCTAGAGATATATTATAGTTTATCACATTCTCAAATGTTATGTATTCAATTTCACCTCGAGTGTGTAATAAACTTCTGATATCGTTCACGTAGTTATATCAATGGAGCAATTACCACAAAAACGTGACTTGTATTTTTATTTCATAGATTTTGAAATCAATTTACAATCAATGTTTCAGCTGTATTGTCGTAATTTGATGCAGCATCATCATCAACAGCCTTGAATGATCCACTGAGGGGTGTAATTATGCTTCCATCTGTTTCTGCAATTTTCGTTGTTCACTCATTTTCAGAGTTCCATACCCAAAGGGATCTCTATTGCCAAGGAAGATAGGCTATAAGAGGAAAGACAATAGCGGAACACTAGAGCGTAGCTCGGAAATTTGCCTAAAAACGATATAAACTTAGATGGCACCGTAATTTGAGTCTGACTCTTACTTGGCAAGTGTTTATTAGTTATACAAAATCCTACTGCTATATACCATTTAATTTTACCCTTCACCTGTCTAGCGTCGTCGTCAGCGGAAGAATGCGCGAGTGGCGGCGCAGGCGCGGCGGCGGCGGCGGCAGCCAGCAGCGCAGCCGCGGCCGAAGAGTCTTCCTCCGAGGAGGGTGAAGTAGGCCGCTTGCAAGCTCTTCTGGAGGCGCGCGGTCTACCGCCGCACTTACTAGGGGCTCTCGGCCCAAGGATGCAGCATCTGCTGCACAGGACTGTCACTGCTAACTCAGGTAACAACAACTCAAAGCATACACTCAGGCACTCAGCAACTCAGGCACAAAGTTCTCTTTTGAATATTCAGTCAGCTAAGAGTCCTCCGTGTAGGGCGAGGCTTGATGTGGACAAGCCTATCATAAATTTAAAAAATATAAGCCACCTGTAAGCGCGCGGTCTGCTGCCTTATTATATTGGGCTGCGTTGGGTCCGCACATGCAGCATTTGAAGCGATCGGTTTTCGCTAACTCAAGCAAATACTGTTCTCTTAAATAATGTCTAATTAAAACAGAGGATTAACTTTTCTTTAACATTTCATACTAGTGGAAAAAAAATCTGGCCTTTATTTAGCCGTCACACGTCTATAGCTCGCTAAGTGAAAGCGAGTACCAACATGTAGACAGCCAGTTTGCCTGCTTGCCATTACTCGTCATTGCTCGCCAGGCTGGCCGAGTGCAGTCCAACTCCAACATATATATGGCACTTATGGAGTACCTTGGCCACCGCTCGTTCCGACTGATCTCACTTCGGATCAGTGTCGGTTGTCCGCGCATGTTGGTTGGCATTGGCACGCATTGGCTCGACCAAACAAGACCAACGTGTAACACTCGCCTTGTATTAATTTGCCTACACTAGCGTTGGCTGAGGCTTGACAAGCTATGGCTATTTATGTATTTTGTATGTGTTATCTTAACCTGTTTTTCACCATACAGCTGCATCGAAGGCAGCCCAGCTACTCGGCGGGCTGCAGGCGACCGGCGACGAGGGCCAACAGCTGCAGGCCGTCATAGAGATGTGCCAGCTACTAGTGATGGGCAACGAGGACACGCTCGCCGGCTTCCCTGTGAGGCAGGTCGTGCCAGCGCTCGTCAACCTGCTCGCCGCTGAACATAACTTTGATATGGTGAGCTATTGTTCCAGGATTTTTTTTAATTTGTAATTGCTCTTTCAGCAAGCAGCATTCTCACCGCTAAAATCTCCACGAAGGGTTTGATAGCCCAAAGTGACATAATAAAAAAATCGGGTCATAGAATCACTGACCTCTTCGACCAGGGAACCTAGAGGTTTTGAAAGACCCGCTGTTCACTAAGCTCATGTCTCTGACTCAGTTGTGTCTTCTCTTCTTTACATAACACTTATAATTATTATTGTCTTACAGATGAACCACGCGTGTCGCGCTCTAACATACATGCTGGAGGCATTGCCCCGCAGCAGCGGCACAGTGGCGCTGGCAGTGCCCAACTTCCTTGACAAACTACAAGCCATCACGTGCATGGACGTTGCGGAGCAGAGCCTCACAGCTTTAGATATGCTCTCGCGACGGCACTCTAAGGCTATTCTGCAAGCAGTGAGTTTTTTATGATATAAATAAGTTAACACGAACAATAAGGAGCAAATTGCTTATCCAGAATTTTAAAATTATAATATCCTGAGAAGCTCTGCTTTGCTCAACTCCCTGAGCTTGAAGTATTGTACTGCTCTGTTCACTAGAAACATTGCTTTCCAGTCTGTAACAGGGTAAACAGCGCACTACTTCTTGGCGGTTGAATAACTTGCAAGCTTGTATTTACTTTGAAGGAAGGCAAAAGAGGCCTATCACTAGTTCCGTTATGCTGTATTAGTTTCATCATACTAATATTATAAATTTATGTAAATGTCTGTTTGTTCCTCTTTCATACAACAATAGAGCAACGGATTGATGTGATTTTTTGTATAAATATGGTAGGAAATTGAATAGTGACAGGACACTTTTTGCCTGGAAAAAAATTCAGTTCTGGTCCACTATCCAATGTCCATGCGAGTGAAATCGCGGGGCGTAGCTGGTAAGTAAATAAGGAAAGATTTCGAAATATTATTATTTTGTTCCAGCGTGGTGTATCTGCCTGCCTGACATACCTGGATTTCTTCTCGATAAACGCGCAACGCGCCGCGTTATCCATCACTGCCAACTGTTGCCAGAACCTCACTCCGGACGAGTTCCATCTCGTTAGGGACTCGCTGCAACTACTAGCTAATAGGTAAACAAATAAGTCCACAATAAAAAAAAAGAACATTGAAAAACCTTTGCATCCGTGTAATTTATGTTGTACCATTCTCCGAATTACTTCTGAT
The DNA here is from genome assembly GCA_932305915.1 of Agriopis marginaria. Classification (NCBI taxonomy): domain Eukaryota; kingdom Metazoa; phylum Arthropoda; class Insecta; order Lepidoptera; family Geometridae; genus Agriopis; species Agriopis marginaria. The sequence goes on from OW029918.1 coordinate 13,047,793, forward strand.
TAAAAATGGGATTTATTAAATTAAATGAAATGAAATTGTTACTCTGCAGTGCAAATACCATTCTTTATCGATTGACAAATTCGATAAAATACCATAGAATCAATCATAGCGAGTATGGATCAAATACGATCGATAAAGAACTATACTTTCACTGCTGGTTTGACATAATTATCTTACCAACATTCTTGTCTGCGTTTGTATATTTAACATCCATCCATCCATCCACATCCATTTTGACTTAAAATTACAAATAAGCTGAAGCATTTATTAATTAACACCTAAACTAAAATCAATATATAAAACTACACTAACTGAGATTAGTTGGAACATTACATTCTTGGTTGTCATTCCTAAATATTGGGATATCTCAGGTTTTATATCAGAAACCGGGAATAGCGAATGAAAGGCGTGCTGGCAGTTAACAGACTGTTTATTCTTTACCTGGGCGGTAGTCTCATAATATATGGGCCTACCGCCATTATCAGAAACTACATGAAAACACCACAATTATGTACTGGGCCAGCATGGTAGATTTGACCCATCCTTTTTCTGAGAGAAAGCCTGGGTCCTAGCAGTACATGATAGGCTGAAATGATGATAATGATGGTTCCTAAATATTGAAAGTCTCAAGTCCTGCCCTTCCATCGTTTCAGACTGACACAACAGGACAAGAAGTCGGTGGAGTGTGTTTGTCTCGCGTTCTCCCGACTAGTGGACAGTTTCCAGCACGACCCGGCGCGGCTGCAGGAGATCGCCACTCCGGAACTGCTTACCAATCTTCAGCAATTGGTGAGGATATTTTCGACCACAGCGGTAGTAGACATTTCGTCGTAGTCTGTTAATGTTTTGGTTTTACGGTGACAGCTTAGAGGTTGGTGAATTCGAACTCCAAACTGCAGTGTGTGGGTTCAAATCCCAACAATGGCTGGCTGGCTACCACCCTCAAGTTGAATATCTTTTGCCAAGCAGCCTCACTAGAGAGCCAGTTCCCATTCCAGTCTAGGTGGGCTTAACATCTTAGACCACACCGTTACTTAATGTTAGGAGAGAAATGTGGTCTAATGCCCGGCCTGTTGTTTTAAAAAAACCTGTAGAAAGAACTGTTAGGTCAATATTGTTACTGTACTCATCTTTGCGGACAACTTTTACTGTGGGAACAGCCCAGCTATCGCATAAAAATATCAGCTGTTCATTTTGTTGATTGCGAGTGACATTTTTCAATGGATCAGCTGTTTTTACTCTATTTTAGGATTGATTGTATAGTAAAAGTTGTTCATAATGATAAGTAAAATGAGCTTTTTTCGTCTTTCTATACCATATCCGTGTAGCCCTGTATCCAGGACATTCCAAAACACTGATATTCGTATTGTTTCGTCAGCTCGTAGTCCAACCGCCGCTGATATCGGGTGGTACTTTCATCACCGTGCTGCGATTGCTGTGGGTGATGTGCGCCGCGTGCCCGCAGCTGGCACTGGCGCTACATCAGCGCTCCATCGCTGATACCTTACTGTGTCTACTCACTGGATCCACGCTGCACCAGGAGGTATGTGCCTACTTGGTCTTTGACTGCAGCCAGTTCACGCAGAAAGGGCATAGGGCCTAGTTGCGGAAAACGCTCGCACCTCAACATTTAAGCCAGTATCACTGATAGGTCGTTCATCGCACCTTTCTTCTTAAGCCAGCTGATGGATTACCCACCCAGTGTTTCTGAACAAGGCCAGCCATATGCTTATTTTATGACAGATTCCTAGATTGTAGCCTTTGGTGAGCATAGGATTATTGTACGGTGATGTGCCACGGTCCGCTCTCGCTTGCTGCTGCGTTTATGTGTTTGGCTTAACTAGCTGCACCCGCTGTTTCACCCGTGTGAACAATGATGAAATTGATAATGTTGATGAAAAGTACCCTGAGTTAATCCAGCGTATAAGCCTATATAATATAATATATAATATCTCCATTCCATTTCCGTGAGTGAGTGTTACGTTTGTTGCTTCTTTACGCTGAAACGACTAAACGGATTTTGATGAAATTTGGTGTATGGATACTTTAGGTCCTGGAATAAAACTTGGGATATTTTTTTCATCATTGTTCACGCGGGTGAAACAGCGGGCGCAGCTAGTTGAGCAATACAGTTCAAAACTATAAAGTATCGATAGCTTGAAAATACTCGATAAAAGACAATGTCCCATCTCTATTACTTCTTCAATTATTTTGTCATTAGATTCCGCTACTTGCAAATGACGTTGCTTATAAGTATGGCATAAAAACTCTATACTGAACACACTTTGCGGGAATGGGACAATGCATCCCTGCCTAATCCGATTTTTTTAACTCCATATCACAGAACTTTATTAGCCGAATTCAATGATTTCTTCAGAATATAGAATAACATTTAATTAAAATTTTCACTACGTCTTTTATTTTTAACACATCAAACATTTGCCCGATAGTCTATTAAGTAATTGTTATTTGTTGTATGTACAGCAAGTGGAACTCCTGCCTCGACTGCCCCAAGAGCTATATGAAATAACGTGCCTGATCGGCGAGTTGATGCCCCGTCTGCCGACGGACGGCATCTTCACGGTGGACGCTCATTTGGACAGGCCGTGGTCGGCTTCCACCGACCGTGCTGCCGCCACATGGCAGTGGCGGGATGATAGAGGTTAATACTGTACCATCATACCATATGAAATTTTAAAAATTTAATATGCGTAGTGCAGCGGCCTTATTATAGAAGTTTGATTGTGATCGAGATTGCATGCCGTCCAGTTCGCATCTACTTACTCGCACCACGTGCGTAAGTGAGATGGCACGCGATCGCGATCACAATCCGAATCACGATAAGACATCTATAATAAGGCATCGGTATCCAAAGATTGCATAATTATGTTTAAAACGGCACATTTTACTGCCCACGAACTATATGAAAAAATACAGATAAAATAGAAATAGTTTTCAATTTCGTTTGTTACGTGATATCTTGGCCAATACTCATTTCGAAGTTTCTAGATACAAAGGTTATATCTTAAGGATAACGGCAAACGTAGAGTAGGATGCCCTGCAACCAGGTGGAGCGATGATCTGGGAAATCTGGTGGCAGTGGATGCACAAAACAATAAATTGTGCCTTGTGGCGTTCTTTAAGATAGGCCTACGTTCTGTAGTGGGCGAACATCACATAGGCTGATGATGATGAAGATATTAGTAAAACATAATACATTTTAACAAAAAAAAAATTACAACCGACTTCACAGAAACGGGATTCAACACTTTGCACCCTGAGTTGGAATATTTTCTTCAATTTTAAATGGAATCATCATTTAGATAGCCAATTCGAATTAGCCTAATCTAATTGGCCATGATATCGTGTACCACACACATAAAAAATCATGAATTTGAGAACTTTTTTATTTTTTTATTTATTTATTTCAGATATATATACACATAATTGATCTCAATTAGTATCGAAAAAATAAGCTGTTTGTATCGATACTAAGCTTCAGTATACGCACTGACATAATAGCCCTAACTTAAATAAATTTAAATACTAAATAATAAAAAAACCCCTAACCCCTAACGTTTAACTTGATTTATTATCATATTTAATTTGTAGGTGTGTGGCGTTCTTACTCGTGGGTAGAAAGTCGCGCGCTGGAAGCGGCCGCTGCGGCGGGTGAAGAGGATGTGTGTCTCACCACGCTGGGCCGCTCGTACACAGTAGACCTGACTGCGATGCAGCAGCTGAACGACCACACCGGCACCGCGCGCTCGGTACAACGCCTCGCGCCGGCTCCCACTAACGCCGATCAAGCTAATGCTAATGCTGCTTCGCCAGGTAACTCGTCATTATAATTGCAATTAGCAATAATCATTTTTCGTTTTACAAATATTACAATTTGTCTATGAAATACCGAAGCTGACTTCTCATATCCACGCATTGTAGCCAGAATTTAGAATTGTCCTTGCATTAAAACCATACGGGTAGGACGTCCACCCACAAGATGGACAGACGACGTAAAAGAGACCGCAGGGAAAGGCTGGATGCAGGCCGCTTCCAAGCGGCCCTTTTGGAGATCAATGCGGGAGGCCTATGTCCACCAGTGGACGTCCTATGGCTGAAATGATGATGATTGCAACCATAAGTTTACTTTTCATGTCTTCGCATTATAACCAGAATCAAATCCTACATGTCCTCGCTTTGCAGGCACAAGTTCCTCACTCATGTTATGATATTACATCTGAAAGGTTAACACTTATATCCTTGCGTTACAGCGAGAAATTTACCTGTCATTAAAGTTATATGATTATTTACGGGATATTTACCATGGTTGGTTGTGAAACAGTGTTTTACCTGTCATGTTTTCTAATGGGGAGACGCACTGCTTATTTATCACGCCAGGTGGCGCATTATCGCTGGTGTTGTTTCACTGTCAAAAGCGTCAAATATCAATAGATAATTTTAGTAATTACAGAATATATATCGTCTGGTATTAAAACATGCCTCTGTGTAGTGCATTTCAGTAAAAATAGAGGTACACACCGCTTTCCTTCCGGTGAGAAAAAATAATATTGATAATTTTATTGCATACCTACCTTGCCAAAAAATTCGCTTTTTTTTACCAGCTAAGGAAGCAAAGCTTATTATTAGCTTATTAAGCTAGCAAAGTTTATTTTTATTGTTTCATTCAAGAGCAATGTTTATAGCCTCAAATAAACCAAAAATGAAGCACCAGCGAAGGTGGCGCCATCTTGAGATAAGTTTTGCCTGTGGCTTCTCATTGCCGTCAGAAGTTTACCACTCATATCTCGAATTACATTTTAGCATGCACGTCGCGGCAAAATTTCATCGACTGTATACGTCTGTCTCATTTTCTTACGACAGAAAGTGCTTGTTTTCGTACGACAGAAGGAGTCGATAAAGTTTGATGCGGCGCGCTTACTAGCCCTGCAGAATTTGATGCTACACTGAGCATAGCGACGCCGCTGCAGCATTCTACATAGAAAGATCCCTGATATTCCGCACACTTTGCTGTGGCACCTCAAATTCTACAAACAAAATTCTCAACCAACACGCTTTCAGACACCCGTCATTATCCTTCGCTCTAAGCTACGAGTATACATTCTTTTCCTTAAAGCACCACATCGCAACGCTGATTAGCGACGCGGAAGTTTACAATATATAGTATGCGCGCATATATTACTAAGCGTGACCGACTACAGCTTAGAAGGAAATCAAGCCCTGCAATCATAGTTTATTTTCTTAGATCCGCGCATCGCGATGGTTCGCAGCAACGGTTCGCTAGTGCGCGCGCTGTTAGCTGTACTCCACGAAGTGTACTGGAGCTCGGCGGGCGGCGCGGTGCGCTCGCAGGCGCTCAAGGCCATCCTACGATGCGTCTACTACGCGGACGCGTCATTACTCAGACAAGTACTCAAGATGCAGGTATGTCACTAGTAATACACTCAACCGTGTGCTCGTGCATGTTCTTACCAGTACTACATGAGGTGTATTGAAGTTTAGCGGACTCACAAAGAACGTCTTTTGACGACTAGAGGCACAGATTTAACATTTGTCATATCCAACGCCAATAATGTTTATATCAACACTGTGTAAAGCTACCTGTGTTTTGAAGGCAATTAGCTTTATTTTGAACTGTTGTCCTAATCGCGCGTCGCTAAGGCAACAGTTCAAAATAGAGATTATTGCCTTTAAAAGACAGCTAGTTTGTGTGGAATGCGTTCTGTTCTGTCATATTAACATCTTTGCTTGTTCATTTGGGTGATTTCGCTGTCGTTTTAGATAAGTTAGGGCGTCATTAAAAATATAGAGTAGCAAAATGCTACTGCATTTTCACCCAAAATCACCCAAAAATCAGCAAAATCACCCAAATGAACTAGCAAAGATGTTAATGTCATGGAGGCTTGAACGAAACGCATTCCACACAAACTACACGTCTTGTAAATCTACTGATGCAAATAAAATTATCATCTTTGCTAGTTCATTTGGGTGATTCTGCTGTCGTTTTAGATAAGTTAGGGAGGGCGTCATTAAAAATATAGAGTAGCAAATTGCAGTAGGTACAAATAAAATTACTCTATAATACTAAATAAACTATAAATGGATTTACTTGTGACAGGTGATATCGTCCCATATCGCGGGCATGATGGCTTCAACGGACCTGCGCATCGTGGTGGGCTCGCTCCAACTAGCCGAGATCCTGATGCAGAGGCTGCCCGAGGAGATGGCGGTGCAGTTCCGGCGCGAGGGCGTGCTATACCAGGTGGCGCAGCTGGCGGAGCGAGTGCCCGTACCACAGCCCGCCACGAATAAGCTCAAGGTACTTGGCAAACTTTCCTATCCCGATGAGATAAAATTTTTGCAAATTTCCTTAATTTAAGTAGTGTATTTTGTTTCAAGTTGCCTGATTATTTTTAAAGCGTCATACAAAATTAGAACTTATATATAATTCAAGTCGAGAGTGAATAGGTTTCTTCTAGGCAAGCGAGCTCCATCGTAGGCCGCATCATCGCTTAACATCAGGCGAGTTGGCGGCCAAGCGCAAGCCTATCGATAATAAAAAAAAATATTATAGTGGAAGTCGATAACAGAATTAAAATCTATTCAAAAATAATAAAGTTATAAGCTTTTTAATTTCATCCTAGACAGCGCGCACTTTACTATGATATGACGTCGCTTGGCGGAAAAAGGATAGCATCTCATTTCCGGATCCAAAAACTTTAAACGCTTCTATCTCAGAACTAGCTGCCGATATAAATCATTTCTTCAGCATACATTGTATTTTTTTTTTTTTGCCAAGCATTTTAATTTTAATAAATCAAACGCTAATCAACTACCCTATTATTCACATAGGTACATGCAGTGTTCACTTTTAGAAGGTTGTGCATTGCCATGCATACTTTATGTATATATTATATGATAACTTAAAGTATTGCATCCTGTCACAAATGCCAGGAAGACACGCGACCTGCGGAAGTATCCTTAACGCATCCCAAAAATAAACGATTGCTTAATATTGCCAGATGTAGGATTAATTAAATATTTTCTGTCCAGTCGCCAAGCGGCGCCAGTGCTCGGTCCAGCGGTGGGTCGTCGCCTCCCGCCTCAACCTCGGCTACGTCACTCGAACAAAGCAACCTGTCTCTCGCCTTCTCGGCTTCTGGATCTTTCGTCGCCACTTCTATGCGTGAGTTTACTTTGAAGCCTGTGATTAAGATACAGTGTGTACTACAGTTAAAGTTATGCGCCACGGCTACACCCAACCGCCATCTCTGGCTGGTCGGCTCGCTCTGTCATTCTGCGCCACTTCAGGCCTGTCTCAGAGTGTACTCTGTCACTTCCAAAGATTTTTTATGGCTGGTAAGGCACATAATAGATGATCAACAGGCCGTCCCGGACAAACCCTTACATTGAATTAATAGGCTTGCGGTTGCCTGCCGCCTCACCCAATCTTAAGCGATGATACAGTCTACGATGAATGCTTACTTTGAAGAAATTTATAGAAAGAAATAGATTCAGATTGAATCAATTTCTTCCAAGTAAGCGTTCATCGTAGTCTGTATCATGCTAAAGAGCACTCAAAATTTTGTTATTCGTAACACTTCCGATGATATTTGAAATCTTGCTTCATACAATACTTGGTTCGAAATTGTATCAAATGTCTGTGTGTTTATGTAGCCGTGGGCAGCGAGAGCGGATCCGAACCGGGACCAGCTTCGGCGTCCACCCATCCACAGCTGCCTGCATCCACCACAGTACACAGGTGAGTCCTTAAACTTTGAATGCCAACATGCGTATTGCTGTTAGGTCTGTTCAACAACTTTAAACTCTGTAGACATTGCATGGAATACTTTTGTAATACAAACAAGTCAGACAAGTAACTGAGGTATGCAGGGGTGAGGTACTGAACACCGATTAGTACTCAATACACGATGATTCATGCCCTCTGTTCTGGCGTGTCATTGGTTGGTAATGGAATAGCGTTAATGTGTTGTTTGAAAGTTTTCTCTCTGTACCAGGCGCTTATTATAGAGCAAACATTTTCGGGGTGGGAGGTTGTTGGATCTGCTAATGGGTACGAGTTTAACCAATTATGTATTAACCAAAAAATATCTTGACTGATATAAAGTAAGGATAATATGCTTGTGTCCTATTTGATTTTATTAACTCGTAAACTAGACAGAGAGCGCACTATAGCACATTATGACGTCAAGCCGTGCGCGCGCTATACAAATGCTATACTACCCACGCTTAGCTCGAGAGGGACAGATCATCCGCTCTCTATCCCCCACCAAACACTTTAAACGCTTATATCTCATAAATTTATCAGCCATATTTTTTCAGTATGTGTAAATATATTTAACTATTTTCCTCGCCAAGCCTGATATTTGTAATAAATTAAACATTAGGACCCAAACTTATTGTCCCTATGTCTGTTTCCATATAATTCACGATGATTAAAGTTGTATTGACTGGACAGTAATCCGTATAATGTTATATGTGTAGATTGGGCAGCCTGCCCAAGATTTAACAAATAAGCACAATATTTAACTATATTCTTCACCAAGCCTATTATCTCTACGCTAACTCCTCCTAAACCACGCAACAGATTTTGATGCGGTTTTCAACATCAGTTAGGTACATTCTCACAGAAGGTTTATATATATAACTAGCGACCCACCCCGGCTTCGCACGTAAATTACACCCGTGCGAAGCCGGGCGGGTGGGTCGCCAGATTGTAATAAATGATACATGGATACAATGGACACAAGCTTATTGACTTGTTGTATGTGTAGATCGGGCAGCCCGCTGCAGCTGGCGGACATGTTGAAACGCAAGCGCGCTGTGAAGCGGTCCGGCGCCGCGGGGACGCGACACGCGCGTCGCCGGGACGAGCCCGCCGCGCCCGTACCGCACGCGCACCACGCACCGCACACCTCGCATACAGCGCACACGCCCTCGCCGCACAGTTAGTATACACTACCAATCTTTAGAGTGATATATATTCATAAATAAGAACCGCGAAATCCAACTCCGAAAAGTTTATCATTAAGCAGCACAATGACTGGTGTCCCAATTTGATCGGGCTGCGACCTTAACTTTTTGTTTACTCTAGTAGGCAAACACGTATGCATAGTTCTTCTGTGAGTCTCCTAAAACCTTAATTCCTGCTAGTTAATCTAAAACACATTTCTTAGTTTATGAAGATTTGCAAGACAGTGACTTACCTTCCAGTTTTTCAAACATTCATTTATTTCCAGGTTCGGGTGTAGCATTGAGTGCGAGAAGCGCGAGTCGTGCGGGCGGCACGTCCAAGACGTCATCGTTCCTGTCGTCCCTGAACCCGTCCCGCTGGGGTCGATCGCCGCACGCGCACAAGGACGCGGCGCTGCTCGCCTCGCCGCACTCGGCAGCCAACCTCACCGTGCAGAACAAGTGAGTCGAGTCTCACTGTAGGGTGTGATGAATAATTGACAGGGTTTTTTGTCGGCCATAGCTAATATTAGATACTTTTATGCGGAATGAAATGACTTTGTGAGAGGTTCACTCGGATGAAATATCCGGAGCTAGTGCAAATAAACGAATATTTCGCAGTCTTCTTAGTGCATCATTGGGAGTTCGTAATCTGTTTTTTTTTTTTTTTTATGTGAAGTTGTATTGTGTCATGTGTATGATCTAACAATAACCGTGTTCGCAGGGAAAAAGTCCGCGAATGGATCCAATGGACAGCGGCGCGTCTCCAGCGCGAGTGGGGCGCGCTAGGTGGCGGTGGCGGTGCGCTGGAGCAGCTCGCTGCGCTGGCCGCCGCGCTGCCGAACCCGCACCACCGCCGCGCTGCACTGCAGCAGCTGCGTGACACTCTCATGCACCACGATGTCTCGCCCTTCGAGGTAACTCGAGGCTTCACTCTGCGCACTGGTTGTCTACTGTTTACTAATGACTTGCCCGTTTATCGTGTCACACAAAAACTAGTTCGTTTGCTGAAGTCGTAACGCACTTAACGAGTTCATCTATTCTAAACGTCACCCTTTAAACAGGCTTTAAACCCAAAATCATGCTTATGCATTTATGTCTTTAGCGACAAAGTTAGTTCATTTATAATTTGGTCTCGGCGCTGTTTACGCTGACACTCCGACCGCCCGGACAGATTCGTATTACAGAGGGAACTACCATCTTTGATTACTTTTTTATTCCTTATTTTACTACATTTTTGTACTTCTGTAGGTGAACCACTCGGGCGTGCTCAGCGCTTTGCTGCAGTACCTAACCGGTGAAGAAACTGAGAAGGAGGCGGACAGCGAGGGCCGCGCGCGAGACGTGGAGGGCGAGGCTGCCTCGCTCGCCGCATGCGAAGAGCGTCTGCGGATATTCCTGCACGTGTTCGCAGACATGCCGCTCACACTCGAGTGAGTATACACTGCATCGAGCCACATGGCATTAAACTTGCGAACAAACGAAAATGTTACGGCATAGTAGGGACTTCCCCCTTTTCTTACCATGAAATGAAGATTAACCTTCTTGTTTTTTTTCTCTGCGTAATTTTTCCAACAGTGAAGGAGGACCACGCGTGTAGCTTAATAAGTTTTCTTTTGTTTCCACCACTCTCCTTGGTCCCTAGCATTCGCTTCCATCTGGTTCCTGCCACCTTCTTGATGTTGAAGTTTAGATTGACGAAATGGTTGTTTGCTTTAGTTTTAAACAGTGTAAAACTTTCACGGTTGTTTTCTACAGTTATATGATTATTTACGGGATATTTACCGTGCTTAGTAGTTGGACCTCCCGTTATTTTGGCGCTATTACATGCATTATTTTCACGGACAGACTGAAAAATGCGGGTGGTTGGCAAAAAAAGGTCAAATTTACGTGCCGTATCACGCACGCACATACAAGCACACAAGTCACGTGTCATATAAATAAAATGTTTGAAAACCATGTCAGTTTCCATAGTACAATTATGTTAATTAACGAGACAGTTTTTCGATCAAACAATAATAGTAAAAATAATATGTTATATAATAACTTGCTATTTTACACATGGAGACTCGTAACAAAAAAAAAGTTGTTTCTTTTTTTGAATGTCTTCTGTGTCCATACTCAATACTCAATAATGTATTGCATATTATGAAATACACATACAGATCTTACGTAGCATGTTTAAGGTAGGTATCACATAATGACCTTAATGATAATAAATCGATCCGTTCCTCACTTTATTGCCATACCTAGGCAATAAAGCCATGCCTAAGTATGGCAATAAAGTGCGGAACGGATCGATTCATCATATGATGGTGATCTCCATTTCAGAATTACATGTTTTGCTTCGTTTATTTTTTGTTTTCAATGTCTCAGATCCTTATGACTATCTTATAGGCGAACACATTAACACAATCACCCAAACGCTAAGCAAAACTTGTAATGATATAACTGTGGTTGTTTTATCCAGCAGTGAATGGGGCGACACGGGCCCGGAGGTGGGCAGCGCGGCCGCGTTGGTGGCGCTGGTGGCCAAGGTGAACGCTTGCGTGTCGCACCTGGAGCAGTTCCCGGTGCGCGTGCACGACCTGCCCGCGCGCCCCGCCACCTCCGCGCTCAAGTTCTTCAACACGCACCAGCTCATGGTACGTACAGGGCCGACACAAGTAGGGTTGCCACCTTTTTTTTAAGCAAATAGAGTATATTAATTTTTTTAGGCTAAAAACATCTGAAAATAAAGTACTGAACAACATCTGAAAATAAAGTACTATTTATTTACCAAACTATTTCTCTTTCATACATATTTCAAAAATGACAAGTTGACAACGACATGATATTGACATTAACGTTTTTGGTTACGTTCTCCAAAGCAGTCCGCTCTGTTACACATAAAAAATAGATGTCCGTTTAAAAAAATCTCAGGTAAAAATAAAGTATTTTCACGTACTTTACTGCCCTCATAAAGTACATTTGGCCAAAATAGAGTACAATACTTTATTATAAAGTACGGGTGGCAACCCTAGACACAAGCCCGGAAGTTTAGCCACCCGCTATGTGGTTACCGACAATATTGTCATGTCCATCTTTTAGCGTTTTTCGTTGATGGTTGCAACGGGTGTACAACGGGTGTAGACCGTACGCTTGTGTGTGCATGGCTGCCCTAAAACCAGCTGAGCTAACAACTACATATTGGCACTGATACTATGTATTGTAATATGGACTGTACTTGACATTACTGTACACAGTCCAAACTGATTCTCAGTAGTTGTGGCGCCAATATGAAAAAAAAACATGTCGCCTCATTGTATTATTTTCCTATACTTGTGCATTTTTTCGGGTTAATGTATAATCGTCACCATCATCATCAGCCCTGACTGACCCACTGCTGGGTATAGGCCTCCCATTGTTTGTGCCACTCTCCCCAGCCTCTCGCTAGTTGCACCCACTCGTTTCTGCCAGTTCTTTTGATGTCGTCAGTCTACCTCATCCTCTCGATCCGGGTTCCACCAACCTAGTCTCGGCCACCACGCGGTTACTGCTGTACACCACCTCCCATCATTACGTTTGGCCATGTCTACAACAGAGTTGTACCAATTCAAAAAATAAAGTAAAAAAAAAATTTGTTTATATTATGTTTCAGTGTGATCTCAAACGTCATCCGACGTGCTCCAACCTCAAGCAATGGAAGGGCGGTGTCGTGCGGATAGACCCCTTAGCATTAGTCCAAGCCATTGAAAGGTAACTTCTGTTGTAAATCTGTGTATATTTTCTTTTGGGCTATGCACACATTCCGAAATATATCCGATAGACTAGCCACTTTGCGCCGATTATTTTCACCGTAACCACCACACTGAAGTACGGACAGAATTACTAAAGTATACGACGTTAAAATCGATGTTTCTTTCAACAAATCGCCCTGCTAATTTTGGGACTAGGGTCGCCTTAGTCTAGCGACGTAGTGTTTGTAAAGGTTTCCTCTATAGAGGGATGTGTGTTTTTAGGTACCTGGCGGCGCGCGGGTACGCGACGGGGCGCGCGCGCTCCGGCTCGGCGGGCGGCGTGCACTCGGACGACGACGCAGCCTCCGACGACGACGTGGACGACTCGCTCGCCTCGCCGCACCACACGCACACCTCCGAGTCAGTACCACTTAAATTCATAAACACTAGACTAGAAGGTGGCCACTCGTACGTACATTGCAAAAGGACCTTGATCGGCAGATTGGGTGCAATAGGATTTGATTTTGGAAGGTCTTTATTGTCATAAATAAACCTCAGTTTTATATAACTTAGTGTTAGGAGACTAAGTAACAATATAGTGTATCTTATTAAATACTAGCTGAATCCCGCGATGTTACCTGCGATTTCCCGGTTTTTCCGCATTACTGGAGGGAAAAGTACCCATGTCTGTCCTCATGATGCACACTACTTACCAAATTTCGTTAAGATCGGCCTAGACGTGAACAGCAAAGAAACAGACAGAGACCCAGATTTATATTAAATTCGTACTTGATCTCGCTGATCTCTATGCTCTCGTATTACGCGCAGCACGATTTCTAAATAATGTGCGATTTGTAACTAATGTACGATTTCTAAATAATGTAACGGGTTCTATGCTCTTTATTGCTTGTGGTTGTAATATTTTTTTTAATATACTACAGACCTGTAAACGACTCCAAATTCTACGTACTATTTGACAGAAGGCCTTTATGGTTTGTAATCACGTAAGAGTTTCCTTGTTCTTTGTAGTGCTAATATAACTAACACCATGTATAACATGTAGATTTAATATTGTATGACGTACTTGGAACGTCCGAACGGACTTTAGTTTGTAACATCACCACGTTTGCTACAATAAATAATTTTTCATTTTCATTTGCACATTACCAAAATCACCGTAACATAGTTTTTTACTGTAACTTTTACTGGTAATTTTTAACCCCGAAAACAGAAGGGTGTTATAAGAATAATGTGTGTATCTGTAGCATCGTAGCTCCCTAACGGGTGAACCGATTTTGATTTAGTTTTTTAAATATTGAAAGGTGACTTCGGGTGTGTTCTTAGCTATAGTTCAAGATAATTCTATAATTATTTTCTGCAGTATGAAGATTACCAGCTCTTTTATTTGGGGTTTTAAAAACTATGTATATTTATTCACAATCTGCTTTCTTTTTATATTTCAGCACTGAACACAAGTTAGAGTTCCTGATCGGTGACACGGTTCTACCGTACAACATGACGGTGTACCAGGCGGTGCGACAGTTCGGGGAACAAAATGACAACGATACTGACACAGAGACACCACTAGGTGAGACAGCATACTTAGAAAACATTACTGGTGTTAGTCTTCGACCAAAATAAAATGAATGGACGGGCCCAGTACAAGCGCATTTTTGAAAATTACAAAATGAGCGCAGGCACCCACTTGGTTTCAGTCGGTCTCTAGCCGTAGGAAGTGCAACACGAGTCTATTGTTACGTGATAACGAAAAATCTGACAAAATTATGCATACTAGTGCTTTCCCGAGGTATAAATACACAAATAAAACCGTTCTCTATTTTTTGTAACAAATATACTGTTAATTTTTTATAATTAGGTAGTGAAGTATGTGTCCGACGGTTTTGACTCGTTTTTACTGAGAAAGTTCAATGGTTAGGGCCCGTCCATTCATTTTATTTTGGTCGAAGGTGTTAGTACGAGAGTCCACGATGGCTATGACTAAAACCATGTCTCATTACAACGGCCAAAATCTTATAAAATCATTAAATTCATGCCAAGCATTCAATTGCTCTGACAGCTGCAATAACAACTTTTACTAGGTTTGTAATGTAACTGATACCGCAGGTAATAAATATATTTCAGCATTTGTGATGCCTCTGGTGTTACAGGTATCCGTAGGCGACCGCGACTTCTTACCATCAGGCGGCCCATCTGCTTGTTTGCCACCTATGGCATAAAAACCCCTTCTCTTTCTGTTATCATACCAGTATTGATACCTCACGTTGTTTTATAACTGATTGATTGATTTTAAAAGTTCTTTATTTGACATAAAACAATTACAAAAAAACGTACAAACTAGACACAGTCAAAGAAATTGTATACACCAATATTGTGGAGTGTATAAACAGCAATATGTTTGTTCCAGCGAATGCCGGCATCTGGGTGCAGACGCACACGATATACTACCGCGCGGTGGAGGCGAGCGAGCCGCCGCGCGCCGAGCCCGCTGCCTCGCGCAAGGGCAAGGGCCAGCCCACCAAGATCTCATCTAGACGTAAACCTGATCTCTTGTGGAACGGTATGTATATTTCTCTACTAGCTGCGCCCTGCGGTTTCACCCGCGTAGTGATGAAAAATGGCGATGATGATGAAAAGTAGCCTATGTCACTCTCTGGCTCTTGAACTATACCCATGCAAAAAATCAGGTGGATCCGTTGTTCCGTGTCAGCGTGAAAGAGGAACAAACATCCATACATACAAATTTTCGCGTTTATAAGTAACTAGCTGAAACCCGCTACTTCGTACGCGTAACGCTCGTCCTTCGGCCTCGCTACTACAACCCATTATAGCCTATGTGTTATTCTAATGTATAAACTATATTATTGTAAACGTTCATTAAAATCCATTCGGTAGTTTTTGCGTGAAAGAGGAACAAACATCCATACAAACAAACTTTCGCGTTTATAATATTAGTAGGATATATATTAAGTAGGACTATGCACCATCATTTTGGCGTCAACGTGAAAAAAACGTGCCGCTTCATTGTATTATTTCTTAAACTTGTGTATTTTCAAGTGTTAATGTGTAATAATTGTTTATTGTATGTGTGCTCGAGTCGGCAAGTGGCATAAAAAGCTGAAACATGCCATTTCGTTTTGTATCCAAATCTCTATAGAAGCCAACATAACTACAACGGTACTATAGAAGTAAACATTACTATAGCATTACTTGGACTTGACCATGACTTACTTTGTTTAACGACATTCTATTAAACTTGAAAATATTTCACTTCAATGGACGTGCGAGATCAAAATCCTGTCTACATAAAAAAAACAACAGCAAGGCTCATCAATGAGATTTTGTTGGTGGAATCCATGCTACAGATCCTGTCTCACCGGTGTTAAACGGCTGGTACATTAACATTAGTTGAGGGAAATAACTTCAATTGGCACCTCAATGTATGAGGTGCCATGTGCCAAAACTCGCGTTTCTTTACCGTGGTACCATTAGAATTTACCATTGATGGTGGATTAGTGATTTTTAGGGTTACTTGCCCAGAGGGTGTAAATGGGACCCTATTTTTTTCCCGTTGTACCATTAACTGTACATACCAGTTTTTTACTGCTGTCGTTCCATTTTAAGGAACTGCATAATAAATGTAATTACAAAGAATATATTGGGTCTGGATGATCCTTTTACATTATTTAACCTTGATGTGATGTTAGTTATTGTTTTATTGATAGCCCGTTGGTCCAGTTGGTAGTGAACCTACCTTCTGAGTCTGAGGGCGTGGGTTCGATTCCCACCTAGGACAAACATTTATGTGATGAACATTTGTGTTTGTTCTATATCTGGTTAATAATATCTGTTTAAGTATGTATTTAAAACTATATTATATGTATGTATATCAGTGTCTGGCAGCCATATCACAAGCTTTGCTTAGTTTGGGGTCAGATGACCGTGTGTGAAAAATGTCCCGAAATATTTATTATTGTATTTTCAGAGGGCATCGTTCCATCCCGCGAATCTCCGCTAGTGGGTCTCCTGCGCACGGGTATAGGCGCGGTAGTGGGCGCGGGCGCGGGCGCGGGCGCCGAGGTGAAGGACGCGGCGCTGCCGGCGTTGGCGTTGCTGCGCGCGCTGCACGCCGTGTCGCGGCACTGGCACTCGCTGTACCGCGCCGCCTGCCGCGCCGACCAGCGCCCGCTCGTGCCACACCACGACTTCATCAACGGAAAGGTACGCACCATTACCACTACCACAACAGAGTAACACCAAGGAAGATACACTAAGACAGGGGTGTCCAACAAAATTTTGCGGCGGGTCGGATTTATTAACTTCCCGATCTCGTCCACGTTTTCGCTATGTCGTATTGTGATCGATCGACGTAATTGTTAGCGACCGGCGGGTGCAGGAGCGAGTGAAAAGGCTTTTTAACTAACTACAAAAAAACGTTTATTCAGAAATAACTATGTTCCCATTTTTTTCATGTGTTCGATTGATATTATTTAAAATATTGACGCGCCGTGTCAGTCGTCCTTCGCCAGCCTCCTACTCGCCCATGAAGGCTGCACTCTAACGAGGAGGCTGGTGTAGGACGACTGGCTTTAACGCTGCGTGGCCTACAGTAATTTTTTTAAGAATGGCGTTACACTATTTTACAAACATATTATTATGATGCGTCGTTCTTTACAAAATTTCGTCTAAAAAAGTTACCCAACTTTTGACTCGTTCGCGGGCCTGATTAGGAACCTTGGCGGGCCGCATTATGGCCCGCGGGCCGTATGTTGGACACCCTTAGACTAGAGGAAAGACAATAGCGGAACATTAGAGCGTAGATCGGAAATTTGCCTAAAAACGTATAAACTTAGATGGCGCCGTAATTTGAGCGGGTTATAGGTTGTCTCGAACTTCCGTAAGCGCTGCAGTCAGATAGCGTACGAAAGATGGCGTCAGATCAACAGTTTTTTTGGTCAACTTCATTCTCGGTCAGTTATCATGAAGTTTGAATACTATGTGTTTTTGTTACAGCTCGCCGCCAAAGCAAATCGACAGTTACAAGACCCACTTGTGATTATGACAGGAAACCTACCGCCATGGCTCAAGAAAATCGCCTATGCGTGGTAAGTAAAAAAATATCAGCTGTTCCATAGAATTTGTCATTATTCTGTCCTTTTTCCGCAAAGAGAGTGTCAGTATGGAGTTTGTATGGCATACTTACAAAGTGACGTCAACTGCATGTTAGCGCACTACCCTGTCTAGCTTTAAATTGAAATGCTTATTAGTTCCTAATTTACAATCCGATTTCAATTTTGTTTTCGTCGAATGACTCTTATTAAAGTCAGATTTTTAGTGAGTCATTAAACTTCAACTTGCCTCTTATTGTACTAGATAGTTGTGGTTAAGACGCGGTACAATCGCAAAATTAACCAAAAGAAGTGTTTTTAAACGCTTTGTGTGACGTGAAAAAATTAGCTGATCAGATAAAAAAATACTACAAGTAGAAAAAACCCCTTGGTAATAATCTTAACCGAATAACATTTTGAAAAATTGTCTAGACTCTTAAAAAAACATATTACAAATTGCGTAATAAAAATAGCCTCTGAATTGAAGAACTCTGAATTTTCAGCGACAACAACATATATTTTTGGACGAATTATTTAGCCAGACTAGTCTTTTAAAACTTTAACCAGTTAATTGTTGAAATTCATTTATATATTTTGATAAATTAAATAAAAACCCTCAAAATAATATAAACACAAGCACAAAGTCATCATAATCATCAAATACGATGATATACGATTTTCGACTTTAAACAAAGCCGTTTTAGATAGCAAATAGATCATGGCGTAAGCGGGTGAAAAACGAAATTGAAATCGTGATCAGACCGCGCCTTAAACCGTCGTCTATCGAGTCAGTTGGAACTTCTTTTTATCGTCATTCTGAAAAGCTCTCATTAAAGGTTTATCTATACTAATATTATAAAGAGGAAAGATTTGTTTGTTTGTTTGCATTGAATAGGCTCCGAAAATACTGTACCGATTTGAAAAATTCTTACACTGACGGAAAGCTACACTATCCCCAGGTGACATAGGCTATAATCTATACCCGTGTGAAGCTGGGGCGGACCGCTAGTAATATTATAAAGAGGAAAGATTTGATTGTTTGTTTGTTTGTTTGCATTGAATAGGCTCCGAAACTACTGAACCGATTTGAAAAATTCTTTCACTGACGGGAAGCTACACTATCCCCGGGTGACATAGGCTATAATCTATACCCATGCGAAGCTGGGGCGGACCGCTCGTCTATATATAAACGGAAACATTTAACGCTTCAAGTATGACCCGCAAACAAAAATATATCTAAACTTGAACTTTCCATTCCAGTCCTTTCGTGTTCCCATTCGAGTGCCGGCACCTACTATTCTACGTGGTGTCATTCGACCGCGACCGCGCGCTGCAGCGGCTGCTGGAAGCGGGCGGGGAGCGCGGTGGGGCTGCTGGCGGGGCCGCCACCGGCGCCGACGAGCGCGTGGCGCCGCGCCTCGACCGGCGCAAGCGCACCGTGCAGCGGCACAACGTGCTGCGACAAGCCGAGCACGTCATGCACGAGTTCGCACACTCGAAGGCGCTGCTCGAGATACAGTACGAGAACGAGGTCGGAACTGGATTAGGACCCACATTGGAATTCTACGCGCTCGTTTCGCAGGTACGTAAAGGACAAAGGTGGTAACTCAATGGAGCATTCACTTCTTCTTTTTTTTTTTGTTAGTGAACAGCCTTGTACAACACGCTTACACATATTTTTACAATATATATATGTCGGCGCGTTGAAGATTTAGCATTCGGGCGCAACTACCGTTGGATAGTTTTTAAGGCTTAGATTATGTAGGTAGACGTCACCTAGCTTTGTTTTGGTGGACTAGTGATGGAGGTGGCGCCATCACTGGTGTAACGCTGCAGTAACTTACTCTGCCTGAAGTTCGTTGTGAAGTTGTGTCGTTGACAACCAATCAGAGTTTAGCAAGTTGGTGTACCGTCCAGCAGAGGCGCTAGTGAGCGCGCGCGGACACGCGTCGGTATCGTGAAGCTCGGAGGAGTCGGAGGAGCTCACTTTACTTTGTGTTTTGGAGGGGGACTGTTGGATTCTCGGTGGAGCTAACTTTGCTTGGGGTTGTGAATTTGGATTGTTGGTTGGAGAGTGGTAGCGTGCGTTACGAGGCGGAACACCTTGTCCCCAAGTAATTTTCAAGCAATTCGATATTGTAATTAGTAATCATAGCGCTTCGAAATAAAAACTGTGTCAATGTACGTGCGATGTCTCATTCTCCTCGGCCACTATACTCACGCCATAGAAACCAAAAATAATCTAATGAAGATCGGCCATCCATCCACCGACCAGAGCCGCCCCCTATCTCATGCAATCGAGGCTCGCTCCGACATATATATATATGATAAATTTAGGATGCACAATTCCTTAGACTACGAACCTAACTTACTTAATTATAATTATGCAAATAGTTATGTAACTGTGCCTATAAATTATTAAAACTTAAAATATATTATAACAATTTAGATAGAAATCAACTAAAACAACAGAAAATTAAATGAAAGCATGAACAAAACACCTAAAAATACATTGTGGGGAAACTAATATGGCCTTATTGATGTTCATCATCACCATCATCAGCTAGAAGATGTCCACTGCTGAACATAGGCCTCCCACCTTTAACCTCCACACTGAACGACAGCCTGCCTTTTGCATCCACTGGATGCCCGCGACTCTCACAATGTCGTCGGTCCATCTAGTTGGAGGCCTCCCTACACTGGGTCTTCCGGTTCGGTAATTTATGTTACGTACATATTATTATCTATATTAACAACCTTTTTAAGTCTTATTAAGAGAACTAAAAAGAAAGATTGCAGATGTATCTTTCCTGTTTAAAATTACCCTAAAAAAAGACAGGTGCCAGGGTGTTTAGTGGTTTAAGTCTTGCTGGCAGCAAATTAGTGTAATATGTGTTGTCAACTGTCCAGGAGCTACAACGCGCTGACCTGGACCTGTGGCACGGCAGCGAGAACTTCAAACAGAAGCCGAGCTCGTTCGGCGGCGAGATAGTGAAGAGCCAGCCGGGGGCCGTCACGGAGCTGGCGTCCTCTGTCCGCGACGCGCTCAGTCTGGACGACGAGCGCTCGCCGGAACCCTCCGATCTAGAGAAGGTACTCACTTCAAACAGGAGCCGAGATAGTGAACAACTGGGGCCTTACGGACAACGGCTATTGCGGCACCTAATCCGCTCAGTTGGAAAATCACGCGACCGCAAACCGTATCTGGGCGCGATAAGGTTCACGTTTGCGTGATTTGACTGAGTGGATTAGGTGCCGCAATAGCAGTTGTCCGTAAGGTCCCAGGCCTTACATTGGCAGACGCTGCGTTTCCAGCGGTTGGTGCAACTTACTAGCATGCTTTCCTTCAATTCTCTATGACACCAGTTGAAATGCAACAAACATGCTACCTATATACTGAAACAATATTAGCCTATATTACAAACTACTACTATCTTTTTCCTTCTCAAACGTATACCACTTTTATAATAGCTTCAATACTTACTTACTATACTTCAAATAATCGTTTATTGTAATTGAAATATATCGTACCTTCTGAAATGGCCTACACGGAATCAAGGAAGATACACTTAGATGCATATAAAATATCTATTATATACCTAGATATAATATTATTACCAACTATACATTGCGTTTGTACCTAGACTAGAATAGCTTTAGTTTCTCATTTAAAATTAATGTAGAAATAGTTTTTTTTTTTTTATTAATTAAGCTTGCGCTTGGCCATAACTCGCCTGATGTTAAGCGATGATGCGGTCTACGATGGAGCACGCTTGCCTAGAAGAAACCGAATACCGTGACAAATAATATGCTTTTTTTGGCCCAAGTATTTATTTAGCTGAAATAACGTTAAAAAAACCGAATGAAAACCATTTAAATAAAAGCTTGTTTTTAACTTAATGTAAAAAAAAAGTTTTTTTCAATAATGTGTGTCATTCGCAGGAGACGTCAATCCCGGTGCCGGGCCCGGACGCGACCTACGTGACGTGGCCGTGCGGGCTGTTCCCGGCGGCGGTGGGACGCAACGTGCGCGCCTCGCACCTCTCCCGAGTCAAGGCCAAGTTCCGCTTCCTTGGCAAGTTCATGGCCAAAGCCGTCATGGACAGCAGGATGGTGAGTCCACAGACGACAACTTTGTATTCGAACGCTTCGTACATCGCTACTAGGTTAAACTCAAACTGAGATTACGCAGTTCGCATTCTAAAAATCCACCCTAATAATGTGACAATAAAGTAGCATTCCAAATCATGCGTTCATTTTGATTACGTGCCTAATTCGAAATCACATTAATATTATGCGAAAGTTTGTGTGCGAGTATATTTGTTACTTCACGTGGAATCACGGGTGAATCGTATCCAGTGCTACCATAAGGTGCCAAGGATCATGTGCCTGACTAAACATCTCAATAGCCATATTGTTGGTCTCTCCGATCAAACAAATAAGGGAGATATGCCTTAGTACAATAATTATCGTTTGTGTTCAAATACCTAAATTTTTTCAATATACCACTAAACCGCTTGTCGCTAAAATTGTGAATACAGCCCACTTACAAATGTTTTCACGTAAACTTAGATACTTTCAGCGACACCAATGGACAAAGTCCACTTGCAAAAAAATGGTATTTAGCCAGGCTTAGGCTAGATGCGTTCGCACCCACCATGTCTCCCTTGTTAAAAAGCCGTGGTAGCCCATTTGGGAGACCTCTAGACTTGAAAGCGTGAGGTCGCGGGTTCAAACTCCGGGCCCGTGCCAATGAGCTCTATGGAGCTTATGTACGGATTTTCATACCACTGGCTTTTCGGTGAAGGAAAACATCGTGAGGAAACCTGCATACGTACGGAGAAGGAGTTCAATGGCGTATGTGAATCCACCAACCCGCAGTGGGCCAGCGTGGTGGATATGGCCCAATCACCCTTTCGGGGGTAGGCTAATAGTCCAACAGTGGACTGTTAAAAGGCTGATTATGATGATATCTCCCTTGGTTGTCTGATGTGAGGCTGTTCTCCTGCCAGGTGGACATCCCGCTGTCGACGTCGATGTACCGGTGGGTGGTGGGCGAGCAGCGCTGGTTGTCCCTGTCGGACGTGCGGCACGTGGCGCCCGAGCTGTGGCGCTCTCTGTGCCGGCTGCGGCGCGTGGCGGAGCGCGCGCGCACCCTCGCCGCAGACCCCAGGCACACGCCCGAACAACGGACTCAAATGGTAAACTTTTATACGTAACTGGTTAAACCAGTGTGTGTTGCTGATGACATAACTACAGTACTAACACATTCCTTAACTACTGGCCTTTTGGAAAAACTCGAAAATCGCACAGCGGGCAGTGGAGAGAGCTATAAATATTCGGGACATAAATAATTTTTTATGTCCCGTTTAATACATACTTAAATAGATACTAACAACCAGATATAGAACAAACACAAATGTTTGGCCTTGGTGGGAATCGAACCCACGCCCCCAGGTAGAAGGTAGATTCACTTCCAACTGGACCAACGGGCTATATGCTGTTCTATGAGTTTCTTTGCGCGATAAAATCCGGAACGTGGGTATTCGCCAAAGAAACAAAGTCACAGGGATAGCTGCTAAGTCTTGCAAGTTGAAGTGGTGATAGACAGGCCACATCGCTCGAAGAACTGATTACCGATGGGGAAGAAAGATTTTTGAGTGGAGACCACGAATTGGAAAACGCAGCATAGGTCCCACTAGATGGACTGACAATATCGTGAGAGTTGTGGGATCCAGTGAATGTAGATGGCAGGCTGTCGTTTTCTTAGAAATAGGTCTATGTTCAGCAGTGTATTTTTTCTGGCCGATGACGGTGAAACTGTAAAAATTCTTCGAAAGCAGTTAGCCGTGCGAATGGAGTTAACACCACTAAATTGCTCTCGTTATCACAAAATTTATTTTTGATTGCACGCGGTCTTTGACCATTAAAGGTATGTTTGTATTGATGCTGATGATGCTTAGCAACTTTGATCCAGGTATACCTGTTATACCTGGATCAAAGTCAATTGAATTGACTTTATAAAAGCCGTACAGTGACTATAGAGTTATCCAGCCAAGTTTATTTTGAACCTTAATTTAGAACTTTCGTAATGTAATGATAAACAGTCTGTGATAAAAATGCTTCCACATACTCATCATCATAATCAGCCCACCATCTATCATAGCTCACTGCTGGACACAGGCTGGGCTCCATACTCAGTCCGCTCTTGAGTATGTCTTTTCTTTTCGAGCGAATGATAGCTGTTGTACTCCAGTGTAAGTTGTCTAGATAAAAGCTACAGTTACCTTTACAAGAACCTGTGTGTGTTGTAGATAACAGCCCTCGAGCTCGACGGGTGTCCGATCGAGGAGCTGGGACTGGACTTCATTCTCCCCGGGGACGGGTGCACGGAGCTGCGGCGCGGCGGGCGCGACCTGCCCGTCACCGCGCACAACCTACACAACTACATCGACCTCGTCACACACTGGCTGCTCTACGAAGGTAAACTTGCTACATTTGCTCGATATGTCTCGTTTATGAAGATCCACACGTAGCCACTAGATAGGAGATACAAAAGATAGGAGATATAAAAGATCCATAATGTTATAGATCTTTTATATCTCAACAAACTTGCTAATGGAATTTTAAACACTCCGGAATTACTCTCCCAGTTATCACTTCCTAATCTTCGAACATTGTCTAGAGAACATTGCTCTGATCCAAAAAAGAAAAGAAAGAAAAAGAATAAGAAAATCATCAGTATTTTGTATTGTTTTATTATTTTGTTTAACAACAAAGAAGAATTGTACTTTGTATTTATGTAACTTCAATAAAGGTTTTGATGTTTAAAATTAATTCAATTGTTAGGAAATGTAATGTCTAGGTAACTCTCATGTTTTTTATTACTCTGTAGATTTATTAAATTCTTTCATTAATAACATTTATTTAACAACATTAACTGTAAAATAATACGATACTTTTTTTATTACCTACATTATACGTAGATTTTGTTATGAGTATAGTTATTTCTTCTATACTTAATTATCATAATCGTAACCGTTAATATGCTGGATAAAAATATTTGTAACACCCATAGATGGGAGAAGACGCTAGATCCCGCAATGTTTTCACTCGCTAGGCCAATTATAGCCCGTTTTGTGTCAGCCGGCTGCAGTATTTACATTATCTTTGGCTACAGCTAGTTCAGCTCCCGACAACTCTTTTCACATATCATGCTATACTGTGTCTTGTGTCTTTGGGTGTCTGTTGTTTTAATGCTATCATTAACCACATCAAAAACTTTTTTGAAACAAATTTTGTTTTGTTGACAGGTGTAACCAAACAATTAGAAGCTTTTAGGGAAGGATTTGAATCAGTATTCCCCCTAAACAACCTCAAAATATTCTACCCAGAAGAATTGGAACAAGTATTCTGTGGAAGCTCATCTGGTAAGTGACAAAATCTCTTTCTCTTCATTCTCCATTCTTCATTTGGGATCGGCCTAAAGGCTTCGTTCGTATCGTCAAGTGATCTAAAACGCGTAATGACGTTTTCGAGCGTCGTCGAGAGACGGTTTACAAACGCAGCCCTGAATATGTGTGCGCCGTTCGGCTGTCATTTATGTTAGCTGATATATTATTAGATATTTTTTAGGTAAAGTGACAAAATCTGATATCTCTTAAACTCATAGTTTAATAATAAAAAAAAAAAATTAAATAGAATTACCTCCATAATGAGAACCTATTGATAAGCTAAACTTTGCTGTAATGGTGCATCACTATCACTACATAGTATAAAACAAAGTCGCTGTCTGTCCGTCCCTATGTATGCTTAAATCTTTAAAACTATGCAACGGATTTTGAAACGGTTTTTTTAATAGATATAGTGATTCAAGAGGTAGGTTTATATGTATAACTAGCGACCCGCCCCGGCTTCGCACTTAAATAACACCCGTGCAAAGCCGGGCGGGTGGGTCGCTAGTTGTTATATAAATGCGAAAAGTAGTTTTTTGCGAACATGTAACCGCACTTATATAAACTTTAGCAGAAATCAAGGGCTTACCATTGTCTCGAGTCAATAATAAATGTTCGCTATAAGTAGAATGTTGGTATTGCAGGTGGTCGCGAGCAGCGGTGGGAGACGCGCATGCTGGGCGAGTGCATCCGGCCCGACCACGGGTTCACGGCGGAGTCGCGCGCCATCCGCATGCTCATCGACATCCTCGGCTCGTACTCGCGCGACGAGCAGCGCCTCTTCCTGCAGTTCGTGACCGGCAGCCCGCGCCTGCCCACCGGAGGTACCACTGACACCCCCCTTTACCATCAACCTCACTTGTATTTTTTTATAGCTTAAAAGGTTTTGACTGCCACCTCATCATCATCATCATTCAGAAGACGTCCACTGCTGAACATAGGCCTCCCCCTTTAACCTCCACACTGAACGACAGCCTGCCTTTTGCATCCACTGGATGCCCGCGACTCTCACAATGTCGTCGGTCCATCTAGTAGGAGGCCTCCCTACGCTGCGTCTTCCGGTTCGTGGTCTCCACTCCAGAACCTTTCTTCCCCATCGGTTACCTCCATCAGGTTTCTCATCGCTCGACTGCCACCTCGCCTCATATTAATTGTTGATGCGGTCTATGAGTGAACACACTTGTTTAGGAACTGGTTCACTCGTGACTGACACAGATTGTAACTATTGGAGTACATCCATCTTCTTCACTTAATGTAATTGGTGTTAACCGTTTTAGTTAATAAACAATAATAATAATAATTCACTAATGGGGGTGGGCCGTTAACTCAGCGAACTTCGAACTCATCGTTCGATTTCTTTCCAGCGAAAAATTCTACATTAGCATCATCAATAGTTAATTTCCAAGTTGGCAATGCAAACGTCTAATTTAAGCTACTAAGGCTTTTTCTTCTTAAACAAGTAGTTGCAGTTTTAGACCGCCTAATAACAGATATTACACTAAAATTATAAATGCGAAAGTTTTTATGTGAGTTTGTTTCTTGCTGAAACTGCTTGACGGAATTGGGTCAAATTTGGAATGGAGCTACCTCCAGTAGATATAGGCTACTTTTTATTCCGATTTTTTTTATGGTTCTGGTGGGATGGAACCACAGGTTGCAGATCATAATGACCCAAGCTCTGGTCCCATTGTAAAATGCAGCATCTGTTGTATCGGTGTAACATAATCATTATAATGTGTTGTGTGCAGGTTTCAAGGCGCTGAACCCGCCGCTGACGGTGGTGCGCAAGTCGCTGGAGTCCTCGTTGGACCCGGACGAGTACCTGCCCTCCGTGATGACGTGCGTCAACTACCTGAAGCTGCCCGACTACAGCAGCGCCGAGGTGATGCGTGCCAAGCTGCGCCTTGCCGCCTCCGAGGGCCAGCACTCCTTCCACCTGTCGTGAGCGCCCGCTCCTCCCACGCGTCAACGCGGACACTCAAACATAATTATAAAAGTGTTATATTCGAAGTGTGCGTCGGATGACCGCCGTTTGTGTGCAATCAGAGTGAATTATTACAATGTGACGGACACTATAAGTGCTGTGCGTTCTATAGTTTTGTTTTCATAGGATTTTTTAGTTTACAGAGATATGTTTATATTATATTTTGTGTTAATTTAATGTGATAGCTTTGTATATTTTCTTTATCGGTACTTTAGAGAGTCACTCTCGGTCGTAGGTGGTGTGTGTGCAATTTGGAATTGGAGCGAGTGGACTGACGAGGTGTGTGCGTCTCCGTTTCACACCGTGCCGTAAGGCTGTCCAGTGCCACCGCCATTGTTATATAAACGATAATATTACTATACATAGTCTTAAAGTGCGCGTCCATTTAAGCTGTTCTCATATTCTACAAGATTTTTTTCTCAAATATGAATTGTGGTAATTTAACTCTTAGTATGGACTGGCACATTACATGAGCTGTTTGAATAAGGACCACAAAAAATCCTCCCTCGAGAGTCCTTCGAATTATAATAGCATTTATTACCAAATGGTGTTTTGATTAACATTATAAGTATCATAAAGGAGTAAAAAGTGCAAAAATTAATATGTAACAATTTCAATAAAACCATGTAAACTTATTGATTATAAATTTGTTTTCTTCTTAACCCAATACTCTGTTCCTTTATTCGAAAGGCAGGACTGATGTTAAGGATATAACAATGGCATCCATCCAGTGATCGCATTCCACCTGCAGAGATATTAAAATTATGTAGGTAGGAACTACAACATGTTTGGGTGTGAAAACAGTGCTGAGCTGCACAACAAGGTCGAACGAGTTTGTCAGCCTTTCCACCAGACATGTACGAGGATATGTTTGACTATTTATTATACAACACTATATACGAGGTTACGCGGAAAGAGTACTAAGCTGAGAGAGGTCCGTTATACTCATCATTATGAACAACTTTTATTAGGAGACCAACCCTGAAATCGCAAAAAATATCAGCTGTTCCATACCAATAAGTGGTTTTACGGTGTCGACATGTGCGGTAATAGATTTCTGACAATAAGATCTTAAAACTTGAGAATTCCTCAAAAACCATGCGGTAGAAAATACAAAGGGAACCCACGTCTCTAAGAGAGAGACAGCTTATTGGTACGCGGGGTCGTGAACAGTTCAAGTGGCTCGCAGCTCATTCCAGAGGTGAGAGCGATACTTTATTTGGGGTCGCACTTAAGCATAAATGCCGAGACGGACCCATTTGACACAACTTTTTTTCTTTCACTTGTAAAAAAAAACGGTTTTTCCAGGATGTTCTTTTCAGACTGGGATCGGCCAATCTGCGAACTATCACAGAAATCGCTTTTAAAGATACGTGTCCCAGAGTTAATCGCGCTTTTATTCTTACTCTTTTTGTGAATCGGAACTTTGGTTGCAGGCCATGCACTCTTATAACACAGGTATCCTATGCTTACGTTTGGATGCAAGGTGATATGAGGCCCATCTCTGTCAGTGTGGGACAGCAGTTGACCAGCTTGGTCACCATGGTCTTTTGTTTTCGAGAAGCGCTGGTCGAAATGGCCGACAAGCCAGCCTGAACGACATCGCAGAGCTTATTCCACCCTGGTAGAGTTGACGAAATAACAACTTCTTTCGATTTTCACCAAGGAAGATAGGTCTAACTGGCCTCACGTGGGTTCATCTGCGTGTCTAGTTGCAGATGAAACTGATTAAACGATGGGGTTAGTAAATTGTAGCTTTCGTAAATTGCAATATAAACAAAATACCTTACAAACACTCACATTTATTGTTATAATAATAAAATCATCCACCAACATTAACTATCTATTGATTACTTATTTTATTACCTATTGATTTTAAAGATAAATTCTCGCTATTTTTCCATACAATACATTCGAAAACCTTTAGAGGTAAGGGATGGTTTAAATATTTTAGGATGCCAATAAACATTTTAAATTACTTTTCATGAAAGAAGTCCCCCCAGACGCGGCGCTGTCATCGCGTGCGTATCAACCACTATCAGTATCATTTCTCGAGCAGCACTTTTAACTACTTTAGGCATCGTACACGATTTTTTAATGATAGTAAATTAATAAAAATCTCACTAGCGTCCAAACAGAGTAACAACATCTGACAACTACAACATGGAAATTTAGTTCCGCTGTTTGCCGTGGGCCTTCTCTCATGAAAAGCACGCTAACATCTACACCAATATTATAAAGATTTTTGGCTGTGATTTTGCATGTTAGGGCGCTTGCACATGATGCGTAGTAGACGTAACAAGTAGAAGTAGCCAGTGCCTACTACATCGTCTGCAACGTTTTGCTTATTGCAAGTGGTAGTGGAAGTACTATTAAGCACTACCACTGCCACTTGTACTAAGCAAAATGTTGCAGAAGATGCATAGTAACTACTAACAACTTCTACTTGTTATGTCTACTACGCATCGTGTGCAAGCGCCCTTAAAATAAGTAAATACAATGTATTATAAAAACATGGGTCATAAGTAGTTCTACAAAAAAGTCCGCAATAGTATTTATTTATGTAACTATTATATTTAAGCCACAAGAATAGTTCCTAAATGGTTAAAATCAATGGCATAGTCATAACGAAAATCGTTAAAAAAAACAAGTCTGCAGCATGTTGTGTGGTTGTCGTAAAATATCATCCACAGTACAGAATAAAATTTTAATTGAAATTGTGTAATGAGATTTTATTGTGCTATTGAATTTATTTAATGCAAATTGACTTGTAACTTTTGGTGTTATCAATAAAATCTGTATTAGTAATAATTTATGTTTGTAGCATTGCTGTGGTCTTGCACGTTTGCTGTTTTGCATAATCACAAAGCCATGCCAAGCCTGTATGCGCATGAGATTTAATTGAGACTAGGACAAAAAGGCACAGCAGACATAATAGACACCGTCGGTAGGTTGGTATGATAGAGCTAAGAATCCAAAATAAAATATTGATGTGTACATCACATTACTACACAAGCAAAGCTGCAGACAGAAGCTAGTCTAAAATATAATTATATGTTACTAATGCAATTATATAATCATATACTACAATTCATATTTTTTCTTATTTCATTAAGTCATGCACTTGCACTAGAACTAGTAACTATACAATGTGATAAAATAAAACACCACCTACTGGAATGAAGACTAAAAAAATAAACAAATTTTAAACTAGGATATGCTTGAACACGACTAATATACCTATTACTAATATAATTATAGTAAATTACAAATTTCTACAGATTATTATATAGCTGCCAGGCTCACAGCACCATTGCAATCCACCCGAGGATGAGGCAGGAGCCACCGATAGGCGTTAGCTGACGGAAGCTGCGATCGCCAGTGAAAGCATGGTAATAACAGGTGCCACTGAATAAACCCATACCAGCAATAAAGAATGCACCAGCCTGAAAAAAATGTTATCATTTTAAATCACACTTTATAATAGGCTATTGGACTAAGGCCTTATTTATGGAGATGTGAGGTGTTGCATGGGCACCAAGGCAGATAACCCCAAATGCTTCTGCATGAGAACTCTCTTAGATGGCTATATGTTTGAATTGGCCTCAGATCAGACAAACAAGGGAGATATAGTAGGGTGGTGTACACTAACGTAACTCACTCTACAGACAGTCTCGCCACCTTTTTTTTGCATGTGGTTTATCTCTACATAGTATAAATTGAAGTCGCTTTCCGCGTCTGTCTGTCTGTCTGTATGTCTGTATGGCCACTAACTCCTCCTAAACCACGCAACGAATTTTGATGCGGTTTTCACTATCAGTTAGATACATTTTCAAGGAAGGTTTATATATATAACTAGCGACCCGCCCCGGCGTCGCACGTAAATTACACCCGTGCGAAGCCGGGCGGGCGGGTCGCTAGTTAGTTTATAAAGTATAGTATGCACTCTTTTTTTTAATGCCATAGGTGGCAAACAAGCTAACGGTCTGTCTGATGGTAAGTGATCACTGTTGCCTATGGATATCTGTAACACCAGGGGCATCACAGATACGTTGCCAATATTTAGGACTCTATTAACAGCCCTTTTGAAGAACCGCATGTTATGGAAATGCGGCAGGAGGGAATTAAATTCATTCCACTCATTGCAGGTGTTAGGCAAGATATAGTGTAAAACATGCAATATTATATTATAAATGCAGAAGTTTTATGTATTTGTGTATGTTTGTTTCTACTCAATTCCATAGCGGCTGAATGAATAGGATGCAGTTGGATAAGGGGTAGGTTGACCCTGGACAAATACTAGGCTACTTTATATCCCGATAAAATTTACAGTTTCTGCAGACAGTGGATGCACTAGGAGGGCCCTGTCAGCTAGTATTAGAGGTATGTGTGGGTTTGGTACCAGTCCGGCAACAGCTAAACAGATTTAAATAAAATTTAGCTTTTACCATTTTACTATAGGCTATTTACTTACTTGAGACTTGTCCACAATCAAGGGAAAATATGAGATGGCAGGTGTCAAAAGACCTTACTATGACAGAGTTATTCACAATAGGGAATATGCATGTGTTTTTTTTATATTTTTAATCAACTGTTAACATCGTTATTTCATAGTAAAAAATATAATTACAGTTGGAAATGCACAAATTAATTTTTTTTTAAATATTAAAAACGTCGAATAAATTTGAGCTGTATGAACGCCGCAATTTTTCGCGGGCTTTGGATGACGTCATAAGCCACACTCTGTGTTTGTTTACTATAGAAAATACAGTTATTTCACACAGATTTTCAGTTTTATAGATATTCAGACCATGGAAGAAGCTAAAAAAACCGGACAAGTACGAGTAGGACTCGTGCTCTGAGGGTTCCGATGGACGGCAACGTTTAGAGAGCACGAGTCCAAAAAAAAAACTAACTTAAGTTGAAATATTGAAAGACAAACTTAACTTTGTAGTTGACAATAAGGTTCTTCCATACATAACAACTACAAAATGTAAGTTTGTAATTCTAAACCAATATTTTTTTTAGGATATAACTTCAAATTAACAACTTTCAGATTTATTACTTTATATGTGCTGTAAGATCTTGCCTCATGCCAAAATTAATGATTCTAGGTCAACGGGAAGTACCCTATAGGTTTTGATTCCCCTGTAAAATCGCAAAATATGCGACATAAACGTTCATATGTTTTGATTGCGTTGACTTACAACTTTAAATTTTTTACAGCTGAAAGAAACCGTACACTCAAGTATTTAGTATAAATTTTAACTTGATACCTTTACGCGTTCTTGAGAAAAAGGGTCTTGGCAGACGGACAGACACACAGACGGACAGACAGACGGACAGACGGACAGACGGACAACGAAGTGATCCTATAAGGGTTCTGTTTTTTTCCTTTTGAGGTACGGAACCCTAAAAACAATTTTATTGGTATTGTCTTGTGCCAAAGTGTACAAACACTATTAGAAATACACCCGATAAGTGTTTTTTTCCCCATTCCAAGAGATGCGTATAGCGTATACGTAAGCAATGGTGTAAGGTTATGAGAAGAGATGAAATATCTCCAACATCATGTTTGCATTGTTGTGTAATTCATTTTAATGTAAATATGTTATATTTTGATAGCATGGTGTGATTTAGTCAGAAGTGTGTTTTGTTCCTATTTAATATTATGCACTCTGTACCAGTGCCGGTTTTAGCACTACCAGCGCCCTAGGCGAGACTTCTACGGTGCCTACTTTGACAAAACCAGTCTCAGTCATCGTCCTAAAGATTCCTAGTTTCACGAGAATGCTAAAATTATACTATCTAATGGAAAACAATTACAGAAACTCAACATAAAACTATTTTTCTATCAAACACTACTAAAATTGTATGAATATCGACGCCGATAAAGAAGATGTTGTGGCTTTTGACGTCACGTTTCGTTTCGACCAATGGTGAAGCGTTTCGCAAATTTGAATTTCCCTCTTATATTTTGCACTTTTTATTTAATATTTTAAGCAATTATAATGCTACTAAATAAAAAAATATTTTATAGAATATAAAGTCAGAACAATAAAGATTCGGAAAAAAATTGTTTCAACGATATTTAAACCACATGCATATTCCCTATTGGAACAGGTTGTCTCGAGTATATTGTCTCTTCAAAATCGATAAATGCCTTTAAATCCAAACTGGACAGATGGATAAGATCAGACTAAATTAACAGACAGACAGATACTAAATTTCGACACTGGGATATAGGCACATCAGTATAACAATATGCTGCTCGCCTATCAATAAATATTTTTTATTCCAACTAATGGTTACTTTAAGGCAGCAGGTGAAACCGTGGAGTGCAACTAGTGGCTTATCAATTGTCAAGACAATGATTGTCATAGATATACTATAAATACTTACAATGTATGGTCTTCTACAGAGAGGCACAGTGACTAGAGCTAGGGTGTGAAGGAAGTGAAATCTATTGGCAGTTTCAAAGATTTTCTTAAGGTCTTCTTTAGTGTCTGTTTGTGGGAAGGTTCTGTGCGCTCCCATAGCTCCGAGCACCACGGCAGCGGCGCCGCTCAGGCCTGCGAGCCTTACAAAAGGCCCCGCCTCTTGGGCGAGCTGCCATAATGGTGCTTTAACCATTATTGTTGATGGTTGTTGCACTTCCAAAGACTTAGGCTTGAAAACGCCCTGAAAGTCACGTAAAACGTTATCTTAGACTACGTCGGACGGCCGAAACTGATAAGTATGCAGGTAGGCATAAATCGAAACAATGAATATGCAAAAACTCAACTATAACAGGACTTGAAACTTACGATATTGCGTAATAAATTCATAGTCCCCTCCGTCACCGTATTAATCATAAGGACGTCGGTCAAATTAACCATACCTTTTAGTTTTTATTCACAATAAAATCTAAGACAAACGAGATGAGAAGGAAACTGGTTTATTTTATTTTTAATTTACTTTGACATTTTGACTACACATATAAAATGTTATTGTCAGACTGTCTTTTGACATTTCAACAAGATTACCATATTTAAAAAACAAAATTATTAGAAAACCTTACCGGTGTCTATGGTTTTAAGCTTGCCACATCCGGTAGGAGCTTTCAAAGGGTAGGAGCTGTGGGTAGGAGTAACAATATTCTTTGCCTCAGCGTAATACGCGCTAACGGTTATATTATCTTTGCTGATGTTGCTGCCAGTGCTGGCTCACGCACAGGGCCCACGGAAGCCAAACAGAAGTGGCCGTGGTGACTTCCAGGTTTTCCGTCTGATAATGTATAGTAGTAGGCTGCGAATATAGCTGCTTCTGCAGGCCGCAAAGGCTTTACTTCTTCCAAAGTAGACCGGAAGTACCTACGTCTCCATAGAATAAAAACTCAAACTTTTTGTGAGCACTTGACAGCGGTTACCGGTTAGCACGGAACACTATTACTCCTAGCGGAGGCGGTTAGGTACAAGTTCGAGCAGTGAAGATATTATTATCAAAGATTATTATAGAGAGCTCTTAGAGACTACTAGCAATTTAGATTATTGAAGAATATTATTTTGATTCGAGTACTTTGGTATATTAATGAGCTGATATTTTTACAGATTTCCTTACCTAAGAGGTAGTCGAAATGAGAAGTGTCACGTGGTAGTCATTTAGGGCTTCGTTAAGCATGAATTTATGGATGTACGTATAGTGCTAATAAACAGCTAAATAGCTACCCTTTCGAGACTAGCGTTATTATTCTGTTCGAACCAACCCAGCTCCTTGATATATCGGAACGTGGCGCTGCGCTGGGCCGCTGGTACAACTTGCTAGCTAAATAAATAGTCTAACTCTAAACTGACTTAAGCAGTTGGGGGGCCAAAGAGCACAATAAGCTGTATAGTGCATATCTTTTTATATATTATGTGTGTGTATATACCTATTATATGTTCCCTATGGGCTCCAAAATGGCTCTGGATGGGCCGATTTTGACGGGAGTTTCACTGGCAGATAGCTGATGATATAAGGAGTAATCCACGCGGATGAAACCACAGGGCGCAGCTAGTTTATCATAAAGTCCCTCCGTGCCAGCCGTGGTAAGACCCATAAGGAAGAAAAATTAGGTATGATAGACGTAAATATTATAGGAGCAAAACACAAATTAAAAATATTATTTTAATTCCTCACATTACATCTCATTCCGAAGTGCATAATTATGTACATCTCATAACAGACGGCACTCAATTACATTAACATAGTTTTAATGGCACTCAAATTTATTTAGCACCTAGTGAGATTCTATGGTTGAGTATGAGTAACTACAAAAATGATAGTTTTAGTAATTTGTCTTGATAACGATAGTCGAAGTATTCATCATATTCAAAAACATTTCCATAGTAAAGACATATTTGTATAAAACTTCTTACTGCAAGATAAATGAATAGAAACATACATATTTAGAAACTCAACTATTCATCAAAATCAGTCATATCAAAAAGTACCTTGTTCAGAACAACTATTTTTAAATAACACTAACATCACAAATCGTTTGTTTAAGCTGCAGGTTTGTCAACGTCCGAGGCGCTGCAACATACTCCCGCATATCTGAAAGTTAACATATACTTTAAATTACCTTTGTCAATTACAAACATGCAAAATGAACCAGTGCAACGAGTGGCGGGCCTTTTATCGCTTAGGCTTCCTCCTTCAATTCCATCCTTCAAAGAAATTTCAACCCCAGTATCCTTTCTATATTATTATGTTACGCAATCCCGTTAAATACTCAATCAAGTTTTTTAATTCCCACTCAGTGATTTTTTATCTTTATAAATGTTGAAAATGTGCACTAGGTGACCGGATCCTAAGGTTCGAGATCTTTTAGCACCTAGTGAAGCTATTCCATGGACGCTAGTTTGGTATTTGATAGAGATTAGAGATGCTATTAATATTCGGCTACTATTCTGTATTCATGCAGCCATATTTTTTTCGGTATACCGCCGAATACTGCCTACTATTTGACCGAATACCATTTTTTTTAAATATCTATTTTAACCACAAAGGATTACGTTTAATACTTAAGTACTTAAAACATGTGTTAAATATTCTATAGTGGTAAAAGAGTGATAAATGAAAACCATTCTTTCAGCGTTTGTTAGCAGCAAGTATTGCGCTTTTCCTCATAAATGATACCTGCTTCTGAAAGTAGCCTCTCTGTATAGACTAGGTATAAATGCCACCTCGTCTCCCCTGCACGCACCGCAATGAGACAGGGGCCTTACGGACTACTGCTATTGCGGCACCAAACGAACGTTAAATCCGCTCAGTTGGAAAATCACGCGACCGCAAACCGTATCTGGGCGCGTTAAGGTTCACGTTTTCGTAATTTTCCAACAGAGCGGATTTAACGTTCGTTTGGTGCCGCAATAGCAGTTCTCCGTAAGGTCCCAGATCGTAACCTTCACGTGCGATATGCACAAGTTTTTTGCCGAATATTCGGCGCTTCGGCCGAGAGTGTCCGAATATTCGGCATTTGGCCAAATCAGTAGTCGTGGCATCTTTAATAGTGGTAGATAGTGCTTGGTTACCCGTCGACGTCGCAGTGGATGGTGGAGTACATCGCGGGGGTGATGGCGCGCGCGGCGGCGCACCGCGTGAGGTACACGCACACGCCGCTGGAGCCCGACACGGACGCGGGGCACGCCACGTCGCCGCCCGCAGCCTTCGGAGCCTGCGCAGTATTGGTAACAATTTAATGCTAAACTCAGTTCATTATTAGTTCATTAATTTTTCAGTTTTATAAAAAACTGAAAAAAAAACATCACATTAGAAATTAATTTTAAATACTTATACTAACTAATTATTCTCAAAATTGTACAAAAATTTATTACTGTAATGTATTACAGGCGTCGGACCGGATTGGCCGTAAACCATGTGGTTCATTATATTACGACCATCAACAGAGATTGCATTTAATAAACCCGCGAAAAGGGTAATGAAGTCTTGAGTCTCATATTGTACCTACACATATCTACAAGAAAGCGAGAATTAAAATGGTGAAAAAAATCTCTCATAGTATAAATTGAAGTCGCTTTCCGCGTCTGTCTGTCTGTCTGTCTGTATGTCTGTATGGCCGCTAACTCCTCCTAAACCACGCAACGGATTTTGATGCGGTTTTCACCATCAGTTAGATACATTTTCAAGGAAGGTTTATATATATAACTAGCGACCCGCCCCGGCTTCGCACGTAAAATACCCCCGTGCGAAGCCTGGCGGGCGGGTCGCTAGTAACTACTATATAATACGAAAGAGTCATTATAAGAATAGAAAGTTTTGCAGGTAGTAGACATTTTGCGAAAGGGACATTCTGCGTCGGAGCCCCTTGTACTACTTACAGCAGCGTCCTTGGTGAGCTTCAAGATGATTTCAGTTCCGTTGACTTGCAGAAGCAGCGCGTCAGCCGTCACGTTGAGCAGGGACTCCGCCCAGCTGAACTGTTCCAGGTGGTAGGCCTCTACGGACCGCGCGGGGGACGAAGTGGCTCGCGGCACTGCTGGAGGCGTTGTACTCGGCAGGAACGGCGTTGATAAGCCTATACCTACATCACAAGTAAAGCAACATTTAGTGCAGATCCCTAGGAATACCTAAAGTAGAATGCACTGTAGGTAGAGTTTGTCTAATTCAACGAGTCCAGAGGAAATTTTAGGAACTAACAAAAAAAAATCTAAGGGCGTGTTCCGCTTCCGAATCACGTCAACAGTGCAAAAAATACAGTGAAACAATACGAAAAAACGTTCTCTTTGGCGCTGTTGGCATGTTGGTTCTTATTACTACACTAAAACTGCAACGCAGCTTTTACTGGATAGGTTAAATTCAACAAACTAGTGGGTTAACCCAACCTTAACCCGGTTAAGGTTGCGGGTAAGCCAAAAACAATATAAATTATTACTTATCTAAATTATAGACGCTTAAACCAAAATACAAAACATCAATCACATTTTTAATCCGTAACGTAAATTTTAGAACAATACTCCAAAACTTACTTTGAAAACTTTCATATACAGGGTTATTGATAATATCTAATCATCTATCGCAGTCAGCTCCTAATTTATATATATAATATTTTTGAATGGCAAATAATTGGCTGAAATGATGTTGCTGATGCTGAATCGAGCTAAACTTGTTAGGTATGAATGTAGGGAATCTGCCTGCGAGAGGTTGTTAGCTAATTATCATAATAACCGTGAATACATACTTACTACGTTTATATCCGAGATGCACTAAGAAACGTTTTGACAACTGTAACAATAAATTGTAAAAAGCAATGAAAATAATATTTGAATAAATAAATTATAGAAAAAAATCTATAAATTAATAAATTTAATTTTAAATTTTGTAAAGTGACATTTTGTTAGTTATTGAAAGTAAAATAGCAGCTGGCAGCCGATGTACCCAGTGAAATATTGAAAGAAAAAATGTCTGCCAGAATGACTGTCTTTATAATTTACTGCAGTTGTCAAAACAGTTATTAACGCGGCTCGAGTATAAACGGTAGTTATTTGATTTAAAATTACTTATCAGTAATATTAGGATACTGTAATTGATGCTAAAATGGCGACATCATGGTATTATTTTACTTAGTGACGACTTCTGTAGAGGTGGCTAATAATGAGTAAACTAAACATGGTACAGGTACGGCTAGCTGTTTAAAGCAATCCAACTTAGGTGATGAAAAACTTGTTGCGCAAACGCATACCGTATCTGCAGTGCAAGTAACGTTCTTTCTAGATCGTCAAATTCGATAAAATGTCATAGAATCGATCATAGCGAGTAGGTACTGATCAAATTACATTTTATCGAATTTGACGATCTCAACTGTCAAATTGGACGATCGATAAAGAACGGTACTTGTACTGCTGGGCGCGTTAAAGTTCACGTTCGCGTGATCCGAACTGCTTGGTTTTAACGTTAGTTTGATACCGCGTAAGCAGTTGGCCGTAAGGCCCCAGGGTGCAGTCCTATTTTGGTTTCTAAAAATAAGGTAGTGGCGCCCTCCTAACTCAATAGATAAGCGGCCAAAGGTGTAGATCTGAGTGTACCTACTTATCGAAAGCAAAATAATCCTAATAAACCGGCGCTGATAGTCCTTGACTTTGCCGAGACGGACCCATTCGACACTGATTGTATCCTTTAGATATAAGCTTTTGTAAAGAAGTCGAATAAAATATATTTTCTTTCTTTCTTTCTAATATGGACCAAGACTTACCTATAGTTGAACTTAATATTAACAAAACAACCATACCATCGACGTCAACATCGAGATCGTCGTCTTCAGCGAATCCACCATCAGCGCGAGAGAAAAGTGGCGCATCATAACCTGAAAAATATAAGTAGGCCTATCGCATGAACCAGCACAGGTTTCCACAGGTACATGGTGATTCGTCAGTATCATCATCAGCCATTAAACGTTCACTGCTGAACAAAGACCTACCAAATTTTTTTTTGTTAAAATTTTCATGACCGTGGATTCAATGTCCTTTAGTCGTAATATTAAACAGCTCACATAACATATCAATAGCGTCAAACAAGTCATAGTCACATCAAAGTCAAGCAAAGTAAGTCACTGTCAAGTCAAACTCATGCCCCTGTAAAGTCACAGATCTACTGTAAAGTGGTGGAGACTTTACAAGAGGCTACTATGTACTTTTGGAAACAACACGAAAAGACATGTTTTATACACCTCGTTATATCACCCACACTCGAGCACGTTTACGAGCACTTAATGAATAATAATTCACCATTAGTACACATTAACACTCGAAAAAACACAAGTTTAGGAAAATAATTCAACGAGCCGACATGTTTTTTTCCACGTTGGCGCCAAAACTCCATACCTCCATCTTAGAGAAGAGTGTTGCCATAATCGTCACGCTTGGCCGGCGGGTTGAGGATCGCAGTACATTCACCGTGTGCTAATAGGACCTTCGATCAAATATTTAAAATTTCGTTGAATAGGTCGCTGCTGCCCATCCTCCGGTGGTTCTGTCAACTTCTGTCGCAGTTTTACGATATACGCCCTGGTATGTCTTAAAACTACGACCATGGTAAGTACCTACAGTAGAGGGAAAAAATATCTAAGTAGGTAATTAAAAATCCTAACAAGGTAAGTAAAATAGTTAATACTCACTTATCCTGTTTCGTAATCCACTTGAACTTGCAGTTTTGTAACCTATGTAAAACAAATTATCCCAAAGTTTAGTGAATGGATAGGTACAAAGTTACATTTACGAGTCGATATGTCGTCAGCTCAAATTCAAGTTTTGCCTCTGCGCGAAACAGTGACAAAAATATGCTATCTACGCCTGCAGGAAGATATACGCACGAATCGTCGGCGTCGGCCGCCTCAGAACTAAATTACGGAAGCGACAAATGCTAAAAACTTCAAATTACTCAAGAACTATTTAAATTTTAAATGAAACGAATTTACATTAAATGACATTATACAAATGACAACAACAACAACATTATACAAATGAAGTGATAATATGAATTAATAAATTGTTACGAACTTCCAGACGCGGAGAAAAACTTATAACGTGTTTTAGAAAGCCTATTTTCGGCGAATTATTCTATCCAGAAAAAAATCACCAATCATGTTTGCAAAATTACATTAAACTTATTTGTATACTCAACTATTTATAACCAAACTATGAATTTGTTGATGTTTGACATAACCGCGTACATTGATGCAACGCTACCCCAGTTCACGACATATAAACTCTTAAGATATTAAAAACAACTTACTAAACTGAGGCAGAGATGATGATGCTGGCAGTCCTAAAAAGTAATAAACAAAGATCATATAGTTGGTCTACTAAAACAATTTAAAACTATAAATTCAGAGCTTAAAATTATATTATTAAAAGAACAAGTCATTATGTTCCCACTACTGAGACACATGCCTCCTCCCTAATTCACCATCAACAAGCTGGCCCAGTGAATGTCATGTCTTTGAACTTTGAGGTTATTGGACATACCCGTTACCTGACTAAAAAAACCCGCTTTGCAAAATGTATACTGACATTCTGTACCTACATGAAGAAGAATCCTAAAGACACACGCAATTAAGGCCGCGCTCACCGCTTAGAGCTATCTTTTTTACACCTTTTCAACATTTTTAAGGATGTTTTAAATGTTTATCGGGACTTATCACGTATTATTTAATGTAGGTAAAAATATGTACTTTTTTTTTATACATGTGTTCAAATCGCGAAAGTTTAAAAATTACTATTTTAAAGGATAATAATTCGCCGAGGAGTAAAAAAATATGGGGCATTTTGCTTTTAATAACATAATAAAAGTAATTTATGAATTATCAACACGAAAATTGCTTTGTACCATTTGCAATGTTATTCTAAAAATAATCCCATTTTTTTTATTCTCACTCATTGATTTGTGAAAGATATATTATATCAAGCTGGTGGGCGCGGCCCTAAAAATCTATCAAGTTTAGGTTGTTTAGTTTTACCGGATGAAATAATTAGAAAAGAGACTGACGCACATACACCCGAAAAACATTACCTTTCTTAAAAGCAGTCGGGTAAAAATTTACTAGCTACAAAACTTAAGCACAGAAAGCACTTATGCTGAAACACTGTGAGTCAAGTTTTTATTCAAAATCATAGACGAATAAAAAAAAAAATTACTCGTAAACATATGTTTTATGCTGAAACGTAAGTAATAGCGATATATATTATGATGAAATACAAAGACCACCGTTTCGACTTAGTATACCCGTTCCGTCTAACTTTGTATGTTGATTAAGACGAAGACGCAAGACTGATCTGTTCAACCAATTGAATTATGAAAAAAAACTTTTAGAGAGTTTTTGCGCCAATGTGTAATAACTGGCCAAAAGCGTGTCGAGACACGCATATCAAGACACGGTTCCGTAGCCAAAGCCATAAATTAATTGTGGTCACACATAAGTAGTTCAGAAATTAGTGGTTACAGAAAAATCCAAATGAACGTAACGTAGTTCTGTGGACTTAGGCTCTTTTGACATGTGAAATGGGGATGAAAAGACACATGTACCAGAGCGACTCCTAAAACACAAAATTATATTTTTTATACTTGATCTTTCCTAAAATTGAAATTGTGTAAAGTTTCATGCACTTACCTTAATACCATAGCTGGGCATTAACTCGTTAATCGTTAATTAACGAAGTTAACATTTTGATTAACGGATTAACTTTTAAGTTAACTTTTAAAAATGTTAACAGACACGTTAACAAGTCCGTTTAGTTACGGCACGGCACCGACAAGTGCCGGGCGGCGCGTGGCAGCGAAAACAAAAACATAACTAGATATATTTTGCCGGCGCGTGCGAGTGAGAAAGAACACTGCGAAGAGATTTGTTTCATTTGAGCATTTCATTACTTAGCGCCGGTGCTTAGAGTGACGATTGTAGACGATATAAAGATGCAATTTTACACATATTAACGGATTAACGTTAACTTGCGTTAATTCTTCCGAAATGTAACGCTTTAACGTTTAACGAAGCTAACTTTTTTGTAGCGGATTAACGATTAACGATGTTAACTATTTGATTAATGGTGCCCAGCTATGCTTAATATCTGTACAAGTTAGAAGGTTCTAAAGAGTTAGGACATTCAGACAGACGGAGAGACAGAAGGACAGGCATAAGACAGACGAACAGAGAGAACGATCGTAGGTACAAGAGTTCCTTGTAGTACTTCGGAACCCAAAAAAAAAACGCTCGAAATTTTATTGTACCGAAAATCTCTGGCACCATCTGCTTCGTGGTTCATTGTTGTTTTTTCTAATTACTTTTCAATATATACATATGCGTTATATATTATATATATTGTATATACGTTTTTTAACCTCTATTAACTTTCAATCGAGATTTTGGAGGTGATATAAACAACTTTCCGAGCAAAAGAAATTACTTTTTGGGAATCTCTAGTGTATTTCCGCTTTTATGTCGCTTTTAAGCAATAAGGAGTTTGGGACAAATTATTTTACGTGTTGACTCAACACAACAA
Organism: Agriopis marginaria; assembly: GCA_932305915.1. Classification (NCBI taxonomy): domain Eukaryota; kingdom Metazoa; phylum Arthropoda; class Insecta; order Lepidoptera; family Geometridae; genus Agriopis; species Agriopis marginaria. Next base: position 13,091,101 of record OW029918.1, read on the forward strand.
CACGCCCTGAGGATGGGTCGAGAAGAGGCGAAACACGTGTCGAGAAAGTGCACTAAGCGAACGGGTATTATTTAAATACAATTTATACCAAATACCCCCTCTAAACAGCTTATTTTATTCACTGAAAACAGTGAACATTTTGGTGTTTGAATTTAGAACACACCAGTATATTCGACCTTCATTCTTCCAATTTTAATGTGCATTTTAATTAATTTAACTTCCCTTTTTTCTGTATTAAATGTCTATTTTCGCATAAGTCTTTATTTTTGCAAATCTTGAATAAATCTGATTTATTTCGAGGGCCATGAATCACTCGCGTCGCTTACGATTCTAACACTTGAATCACTCGCTACGGTCGTGATTCAGTCGTTAGAATCCTTCACTTACTTGTGATTCATCTATAGCCCTCGCTTTAAACCCGTCATTTATTCACTAATTGCATAATATACTATTTTCTATAATAATTTGACATGTAAATTATACTTACGAAATAAATGAATAAGAATAATAATCGTTTGTTTCAGTTACATTTAAATGAATATTATTATTAATATTTATAGAAATTACACATTTATTGCTGAAAGTATCAAATAAAAATACAAAACAACAGTATTACAAATTAGTATCAAGTAGGTATAACGAATTTTTCGTTTCAAAATTTATTCATTTTTGTTTCAGGTTGAGTTAAAACTATATCGTTTAACAAAAATTATTAAGTTACAGGTCAATTTCCTCTATTATATAATTGATGTTTGTTTCATGTTAGGCTAAATTAGCATTATAAACAAATTTTTATAGAGTAAAATATTTTATCCCAAATTCCTTATTGTAATTAAAGCGACGTAAAATCGGAAATACACTAGAGATTCCCAAAAAAAAAAAACAGTTCTGAAGATGAACTTCCGCAAAGTAACGCCTGATTCAATCAACTATCCAAAGAAATTAAAAATTTGGCAACAAAATGTTTTTCCAACTTACGAATGCGATGGCGCAGCAGTTGTCCTGATTTGGGTATTATTTGACTCCGATATGGTAAGGAAGGATATGCTGATCCTAATGCTGAAACGAATAATAAAGGTAAACATTGATGAACTAGGCATTCTGTACCTACTCATCCTTGCGATACCACTGAGTTGAATTTTTTTTCTTAGACCACACAGCATTAAAAACTTGCTCATCCGCATCTTGCATCTCCGCAGCTATATTCCGCTCGCATATTTTTGAGGAAAACATTTCATTAAGTAAGAATTTTAAATTGGCATTATCTTCACAATAACATAACAAACTTTGATATGATACGTACGTTTTTTCGTTGATACCTATTATATAGCCAACCTAGCTCACCGACTTTCGTGTCTTCATATTATTAGTATTTTGTATGTTTTATGTTTTGTCATAAAATAATTATGTAAGTAATAATCTAATATTGGATGTCTTTTTTTATCTTCGTTATATACATTATGTATGTAAATTATTATAACACCGGCTTGCACTCACGAAGCAAAGGGCTCTAATGGCTCCGAAACCGGTCGATCGTCTCGACCGATAAAAACATAATCGTGAGTGCAAGCCAATGTTATAATAATTTATAATGAATCCTCACGCGAATTTTGATGAAGTGATTATGTATGTATATTTCGATACCTCTATTTCTACTATATTAAACTTATTATCATAATATATAAAAATATTACACATAAATATATTATTATAATATCTATCTACTCATCTGAAGGTTGTCTGGAAGAGATCGCTTTTAGCGATAATATGACAACTTTTATGTCTATATTTAATGTATTATTCTTGTCCTTTTTGTGGTGTCAAAAAAGTGTTGTTGGTTGTTGTATTGTATGGTATGGCGGAGATCGAAAAAATTAGTTTTTTGACCTCCTCTGCCATACCTTCCTATAAAATATCAACGTGAAAATTGCTTTAAGTTAGCCATATTTTCCTAACGATAATGCCGAATCGGTTTTTTAAAATTCTCACTTTATTTTTATTTTTAAATGTGTGAAAGAGATAGCGTTGGCCGGCAGCGCGGCCTTATCAAACGCACTCGAGACACTTATTGTGCGCGTGTGAATCACCTTTTCCTCGCCCGTGTTGGCATGTTGTATCGACAGCTTACACGAGCCTCAGTCTGCACACGAAACTGTCAGGCCATAAATTGACCGCGTCATCGTTGAACGTAAAGGAAAAGAAATATCGAAGGAATCCGGCATCGGCGCATTTAAGAATCAATCAAAAAGTACAACAAACACGATCGGACGGCATTTAAACTCGACCTACACCTTAGCATTTATACAGGGTTAGGTAGAATGGGTATGCTACACCGAAAGAGTATGCTAATCTTCTAAACCGAATGGGTTATCGGTCTCAGCATCATAAACAATCCTAACCTAAAATCGTTTTTTGCTTTTACTAATTTTTCAACTTACTTTTACCAGTGGGCCAGTATTGTGCCGGTCTTGGCATTAATACGGTCGAAGGGTATGCCGAAAATGTTTGATATGCTAAACTTCCAGATGCTGAAAGGTAATAAGGGTATTTTTTAAGTTTGTAGATACGTGTATTTGTATGATTGTTGGGTTGGACGGGGCTGACCTGAATTGAAGAAATCAATGATCCATATTAAAGATACCTAATTGCGACGGACGATAAGAATTTACGACCTTACTTACCTAAACGCCAAATCGTCACCTATGGCCGCTGTCAAATAAAGAGATGGCACTCTATAACTCACATTTTCAATATTTTAAAACATAAAAATTCGCTAAGCATGAATAAAAATGCGGTAGGGCTTTCTTTTTAGAATAACACTGCAAACGTTTTAAGTTAATTTTATGTTGATGTTTCATTTTGGCAGATGATATAGAAAAAAAGTTATTTTTTATCTTTTTCGATCTCCTCCTATAAAATATCAACACTAAAGTTGATTTATACCATTTGCAATGTTATTCTAAAGATAATGCCCAATCGTTTTTTAAATTCTCGTTAATGATATTTTACGTTCAAAAGTGTTGAAAATGTGCGAACGTGCTCTGGCTAGCGAGCGCGGCCTTAAATTAAACAATGTTTTTAAATAGCTGTCAACATTTCGCTAGCGGAAATTTTCACACGCGAAAAGAGACAGCAATCTTAACTTAAGCATTGTTTAACATAACGTTTTTGAGTAAGGCCGTCAGTAGCTAAGTAGAAGCCTGGCAATGTCTAAAATGCATAGCACACCATTAGGCAAAGACTGGTGTGACAAATAAAACCCCAGTGCATAGCCTTTTTCTTGTATATGTATGCATGATACATATTTCAACATGTCATTGACAAGGGAGTTATAGTAATATAATTAAAACCATGTATTTACCTGTATAACATGCCCGAATGCTGCGGAAGCTCGATCAAAATATTTATGGTGGTTGGTGACCTGTGAAAATGCTTCGCGAATTTGGAATGAAATGTGGCATGCTGCCGATCCTACTTACAACTAAATTCTTACATAACTTATACACTCAATTTTTAAACCCTAATGAATAATTAATACCCTATGTTATGTATAATGATGTCGCCATTTTTAGCCGTGTATATTATCTTTATCTACTTAAAAATACCAATTTATAGTCGGTCTGTTTTTTTGCTACGACATCTGCAATAGATTTTAAAAATATGAATGAAAACCTTAAATTCTGATCACTTATCCTAGGGTTTTGTACGTAAGATTTTAGCTAGAAGCAGATTAAAACATTTTTTAAATATTTCACTGCACCTACTTTATTATACATTGAAATATTTAAAAAAAAACTACTTTTTCGAACCTTAATGCAGATGTCAGAGCAAAAAGAATAGCCCGAGTATAGGTAGGTACTCCACCTATACTCTGCCCATTTATTGTGTTGTAATTAAGAAACACATTACTAAAAAAAAACATTTATCTTGTAGTTGACATTATAACTTAGAATAAGGTAAGGACTTTGATATTTTTTTATCCATCCCTTGACGTCGGGTCGCAGTTAATAATATCAAAACAATATGTTTCTTTTCAATAAAATAATAAATTTAACTCAAAAGTATAGCTACTGTATGTTCGCTGACTGCTACAATAACTCCAAAAAGTATAATAAAGATATTTATTTTTTATTATATTTTTTAATATTTTGGCTTTAACATTATTATGGTAGAAAAACTAAAAAGGGAAATGAAAAGCTAGGATTTACATTTACTTTTGGATAATTAACTGCAGCCAGTCAGCGATCATTCGATAGCGAAATGACTATAGCTTCTGTAACCATGCAATGCTTTTTAAATGCGATACAACGGAAACAGGACTTTAGGAAATCTTTTCTTTTGGAAGTTGGACACAAAATTGTACTTAGTATACAAAATACCAAGTAATACTAATTATATTATCAAGTTAGTAAATGCTGTTTTTTTTGTTAATACACATTTGTCTAACTACCGTAGGTGCATGCTAACCTTGCTCCTGAACAGCAAAATCGAAGTCTTCGGACTCTTCTTCCACGAAGCTATCGAGGGACAGCGCTTGACCTAGTTTATGAAATGTTAGCAAACATTAGTAAGCAAACAATGAAACATAACAAGCAAAGTTCCCATGACATTCACTTTCGTGCTATGAAATGAAACCATTCGTTACTCACCGTGTTACTAACCAGATTTCTGGGCCTTTTAAAGGCCAGAGTGAATATGTATCTTCTAAGTCTCGGTGCTTCATCTTCGACCACATCGTCACTTACCAACAGGTGAGTTGGTAGTCAAACGCGTACTTATTCGCGATAAAAAAATCTTACTACCAGTAGTAACACGGGTAATCTTTTTTACCAGTGGCGCTACTTACACTTCAGTGGTAACATGGGTTTTTTTTTATTTCCCGTGTTGAAACACGTTGAGTAAAATCTGATAAAAACTTTCCTCTTTCAAACTCTTTGACGCGGATAGCATACGACTTACTGGTAGTAACACGGGGAACGAAGGGATGTAACCCATATGGAATGAGAGCTTTTTAGGATCTTCTTCCGGTATCGCCATCTGTCGAGTGAGCAGGAACTATTTCTTATTTTAAATCGTCTTTCGGATAGCTCTCATTCACATAATTGAGAAAATGTATAATTATGTTATATTTTATTGGTAGGCAAATGATTAGCTAGCGACAGTTTTATTTCAGAAACTCCAAAAACACTAAACATTTACTCCCTTTACGATTGACTATATAAATGTTAACGACAATAAAAAAAACGGCCCAAAAAAGTGTGTAACAACACTTCATTATAAAAATTATTTTCGATGTACCACGCGTAATACTCATACTCAGTCAGTGTTTAGTCGTTACCTGTCTTTAAAATTTTGAAATAAATTCCAAAACTCTCCACGTTTATTAAAAAACGGGTGAGATATGCGTAGCTATGAAATTACCAAGTGTCCTACCTCTATACTTCAGGGATTTAGAGCTTGTGCCAGTGATTGGATTTACTATAAAAAAAAGGTTCATCGTGAAATCTTTCCAAACAGTAAAACACTAGACTAACGAATTAAGTGGGCAAAAAAGTAAACTTAGAAGTTAGTTAGGGGCTTAGTACAAGAAAATTGAACATTGGTAGCAAGAGATGAATAGAGGAAATATGCTTGGCCATTTGGTACGACATGACAAATTTATAAAGACTATAATATATCTAGGAAGAATAGGCCGAGAAGAACAATCATTGATCAAAATATAAGAATTCATGTTTTAACAATAGCTCAAAAGACTGTTAGAGCTTTGAGTAGCGCGAGAAATGAAGGCTGCTTCACCCTGTGACGCTAGTACAAGAAGAAAAAGATTAAAGTCTGTTTATAGTAAATAGTTAAATTCACGAAACAAACCCCACTTTTTTCCTGATCATTTACAGTGCAAGTATGCATGAGTGCAACGTACTATTAACCATACTCACTAGTTCAGTTCTAACACACAAAATTTAACTAGACAATCTAGACATAGAAACATTTTTACTACAGCCATACAAACTGACAGAGTTACATTTTGACAAAAAAGTAACTGACTATGTCATTACACGCATACTAAATTAGCGAACCATTAGCAGATCTCACGCTCTGGTACGGAAGCGATCAGGAAAAAGGATGGAATGCGTGAATTCGACTACTTATAAAGCTGTACAAGTCGACTTACTTGCGAATGAGGGTGAAGGCGCACTGGGTAACCCAGGCACACCGGGTAACCCAGGCAGCCCAACGGATTGTACCGACGCGTACGCGAAACCGGACGAGGGGTAGCTGAGGTGGGGTGCAGAATTTATTGATAGAGCTGGAAAATATCACATATGATAACACTCTGACGCCGCTCACAGATAGTAATAAAGTAGATAGATAGTCTTTAGTGAAAGGTTGTGAAAGGCAGTCTCAGTCGGTATCGCTGTTTTAATATAGAAGTGACAAACAAGTGACGGGCCATCTGATGGTAAGTGGTCACCACTCACCACCGCCTATGGACACCTACAATACCCGGCGCATTGTCAGTGCGTTGCCTACCTTTGAGGACTCTATTCTCCGTTCGTTTGAAATAGCCCAAGTAGGCATGTGTCCTTATGTTTAATTTATTACAAACTAGCTGCACCCCGCGGTTTCAAACACGAGTTAAAATCATCTTTTTCTGAAAATTTCCAATTTTCTTATTTTTTCTTACCTCGTACCTTCTACTAGGTATTAGAAACTAAGAAAAAAAAGTTTAATGAAATCGGTAAAGTCGTTCTTAAGTTATGGCGTGACCAAGGTAAATAGGGATTCATTGTTATATTCATTTTTTTAGAGGGTTAGCGATGAATTTAATTAAATACATTACACCATACTGAAAAAAATAATGAAATTGGGTGATAAACCTCTGAGATATGAGCGTTTAATGTTTTAGGTGGGGATAGAGAGGGGATGCTCTATTTCTTTTTCGCAAAGCGGGTGTTAGTATAGAATTTGTATGGCGCGCCTGAGCCTTGACGTCATAGCTCGCTATACTGAGCACTGCGCTCACTATCTAGCATGAAATTAAATTACTTATAACTTCTTTATTTTTGAACTAATTTAATTTTGTTTTCGCTTATGGGTTGTATTTAAGATCAGCTTTTTTATGAGGTAATAAAAAATATTAGTCATCATGCCTATTGTACCTACTTCAGAGAAGTAACTGCAGGTGATAAGCAATTCCACAAACTTACAGGTACATTGCAGAAACAATCGATAAATTCGAACACTGCGTGACTTCCATGTATCTATAATGTAGATGTGCCGGCTTCCTTGCGATATTTCCTTTCACGATTTACGAGTGCAAATGCTCCACATCCTATTTAATATATGTATTATTAAATAATTGAATGTGAAATCTATCCTTTGTTTCATTTAAAAGCATCCTACAAAATCTCTGTCATTTATAATCAAACTCAAATGAACGAAAACAGAATCTAAAGTAGACATATAGTGCAAGCACAAAGGCAGCATAAATGAAGTTAGGTACTTACGTGCTCCAAACGCATACGACGGATTACCTGCAATGATAAGTTACAATGAGTAAGATAATTCAATAATAGTATATTATGCAATTAGTGAATAAATGACGGATTTAAAGCGAGGGCTATAGATGAATCACGAGCAACTGAATGATTCTAACGACTGAATAACGACCGTAGGGAGTAATTCATGATGATTGAATCACGAGCGTAGCAAGTGATTCAAGTGTTAGATTCATGGCCCTCGATATAAATCCGTTTTATTCAAGAGTTTCATCATCATCAACAGCCTGAAGACGTCCACTGCTGAACATAGGCCTCTCCCTTTAACCTCCACACTAAACGACAGCCTGCCTTTTGCATCCACTGGATGCCAGCGACTCTCACAATGTTGTCGGAGAATCGACGATCGGAGTCGGATGTCAAGAGTTGCATACTATATTTTATACCATAAAAGATAAAAAGAAAGATTAAGGCGGTCTGAACCTACTTTTTGCTGAAATAGACATTTAATGAAATTACTTCTAAAATTACTTCTTCTTATCTATTTCTTGTTACTATTATTTTATTTTTCGATGTTACGCCTTGTTGTATGTAGCATAGAATATATACTGCATAATGTAGATGACTTCTTTTACTTCGACAGCTCATTAAAATAAGTTAGGAAAACAGACTCTGAAAATGTTCCAGTAGCTTAGTACATATAGGTCGTTGAGTAGCTTGCATTTTCATTTTCCATTTGCAAAACTCATCGTAGGTTTTGATGGAAGCCAGCCGTGATTTGTTAAGTACCAAGTTTTCTACTATATCGGCCGCGCTCTCTTCCATAAACTTGGGTGTTAACACGCAATACATCTTGTTCATCACTTGAATGCATTTGCAATCGATTTATTGTTAAGTAACATTAAACTTCGTGTTTGTACAACTTACAGTAATCAAAATAGCGCCAATTTACTAATGACAGCAAAGAACACAAAAGTTTTTATTCTAATGCTAATCTCAGCTAATCTCCTTGTCGAAAATTTCAACCAATTAAATCTCGAGGAGTTATTTGCACAAGGAGTTTATGTCGAATATTCTTTGCACAAGGAATTTGTATCGAGAATGCTTAGCACAAGGAGGCACTGAGATGGAGGTCGAATAGGTAGGTCCTATATTGATGTGTTCTAAAATCAAAATAGTGATTAAAAGGTCTTTTTATTCACTGTTTTCAGTGAATAAAATAAGCTTTTAAGAGGGGGAATGGTATAAATAAATTATATGTAATGACGCTGCGACAATAATAGCTTTGTTATGGAAATTTATACCCGGGTATGTCCTAAAACTGCGACCAGAACCACCGGAGGATGGGCAGCAGCGTCCTGTTAGTACACGGTGAACGTACTGCGATCTCCAAGCCGCCTGCCAAGCGTGGGGATTATGGCAACACCCCTCTCTAAGAGGGAGGCCTTGTTCAGCAGTGGACATTTAATGGCTGATGGTGTGTATGGAAATTTTGTCGTTTATGACATTTAGATGACATTTTATGTAGCTAAGCGGTGTGCGAAGAAAAAATCAACCAATAGGAGGCGAGGCGAGACGGAGAAAAGCGATTCTATTGGTAGTTTTTTCCCTCGCGCACCGCTCATCTTCCTCGCATATCTGGTAGACACCAGTTCTGTCTTAGACAGAAATATACTCACTCTGTTTATCGACGGATTCTGCGTTGACTGCGTTTGTTGCATTCGGCTTCACCACGACCAGCGATGTTAGAGGCGTCACGTATTCGTACTAAAACAAATCTTTTGTAGAGAACATCTGATATTAACTATCTACGACACAATAGAATTATTTTCAAAAAATCTTTCAGACAAATATACTGGTTTTTTTCTGGTTCTACTTATTCTGTAAGCATTGCCAGTCAGCGTGGTAATGCTGCTAGCAAGTTGGGTACTCTGCGAACGATCATTTGGATTGTTTTTAGATCTTGCAACGCTTTATGGCCAATCTGTTTAAGGCATCCAGGGAGCTGTTCGGATATGTGAGTCGCATTCGATTGAGCTGAAATTTTGCATACACGGTTAGTTTGGATGACAATGGCGTCAATTCTGTTGTACCACTCACTAAACTAATCTGACATGACTAAAATTATCTGCCTCTCTTTTAATTTTAATACGTGAGAGAAGGATGGCAACAATTTTAGAGCTGTCAAATTTAGTTTAGTGTAGAGTACATCAGAATCGATGCCAATGCATGGTTAGCTAAATGACGTCATTCTAAATCCAATATGGCGCACTCCCAAAGATGGCAAACCAGTTATTTTTTATGCACCCCCATGATATGGATATCAAATTAAAGGGTTTGCAAAGAATAATACGAAAAATAAAAAGACACTAACACTAAGTTCAATATGGCGGACGCTCCAGGATGGCGGACAACATTTTCTTAGTTCTTCAAGAAACCATCGACCTTTTTTTTTGTTCTCTATGGTTGTGTATTAATTTTGAGTCTTCTAGATTAGAACATACAATGGGACTGAAATGTAGAATGCTATATAAGTCACAAAAAAAGGGGCTGAATAAACATTTATTTACCTTGAGCGCAAGGGCCAGAGCCTTCTTCTTAGGGCTGTTTTCTTTGTCAGCGTCAGGATCGTCGGAGGCATCTTGCTCGTCTAAAAGTTGCTTGATAGTGAGGTATGACCAGAGTCTTTCCAGTGGCAAGTAGCCTTGCCGATTCACCGGCACCGGCACTTGGGGACGCTTCTCATATCGCTTCTGTAATTTAACCATGCCTTCCATCAATAAACTGTTTTTTTTTTTAAATATATCTTTGCATATGAACACTTGCAACAATGCTGCAGGATAGTGATGACGATAAAAATGGTCCATATTAAAGCTCGGCGGGAAGACCTCCCACACCTTGCGGTCTGCATAAGAACCAGGTGGGTTACCATAATCTTAAAAACATTCTTATAAATAACCTTGGATTGACTTTTGTCAAGCTCATTAGCCGAGAATTGAATTATTTTGGATTAATTATTATGATTATTATTTAAAATTATTGACTTATTGTTATTGTAACCAATGATTTCATTATTTTATTGTGTTTTTGAATTTCATGACTTGACACACACCTTGGTGGCGCTTTTTGAGGCGTCAGTTATTTTTTATGCACCCCCCCCCCCCCCCCCCCCATGATGTGGGTATCAAATGAAAGGGTTTGCTGAGAAGAAAACGAAAAATAAAAAGACCTCACAATATGTTCAATATGGCGGACCACAGATATAGTTCTGTGTGGGGGACGCTCCGACATTTTCTTTAAAACAAAATGTTCTTAAGATTACGGTAGAATAGAATTAATAATGTGTAGCTGTAGATAATTACTAACCTTGCCCACGCCGTCTTCCACTCCGCAGAATCCGAACACTTGAGGTGTGATTTCAGTAGCGTCCTGTGCAATCTGTCCAGCCACCACGACCTCAGACCCTGCGTAGAACGTTTTAAACTTGTTCTTGGTCAAGGAGTCTTCTTTCACCTGAAACCAACGTTCGTATTGTCATCAAAGAAACCAATCGTTACTACACACGAAAATTTTCAAATAAATAATACAGTTATTTTTCTGTAGTACAAAGTGTACCTAAAGGACCAATTTTGAGACCTGTATTATTTGATGCTTGTATAGAATTTCTAGATTATAGACAAAGTATAGAATTTCTTTGGTATCTGAACTAAGGTTTGCACAATTTAGTAAGCCCTTTAAAATCCTTGAATGTTACGTAGCTTGTTCAACATAACCTTGTGTCATAAAGAAATTAGCAATATCATTAAATTTCCCAACTGTTTTACTTTACAATACAAAAACGGTACTGTTTTAACAAAGTAAAACAGTACCATTTTTTATTATCGACAGGCTACGCTCACTACTACTAACTACAGCTCACTAAATATTAAGTGACGCCGTGGTGAAAATGGTAATTACACAAATGGGCCTGGAATGGGGACTCGCTATCAAAAATAAGTTAAAAGAATTGATGGCTACTATTCACACTCTCAGGGTATCGTTCAGTGTGGAGGTTAAAGGGGGTGGCCTATATTCAGCAGTGTACGTCTTCTGGCTGATGATGATTCACACTCAATTGCTTCAAGCGAAGAATGAATAGAGTCCTCAAAGGTAGGCAACGCACCGCCAATGCCCCGGGTATTGTAGGTGTCCATAGGCACCGGTGACTAATTACCATCAGGTGGACCGTCGCTTGTTTGTCTATTATATTTTTTAAAAAAACTCACTTGGTTGCCAGGATAGACGAACTTGACGTCAGCGAGGAGCGGCGAGGACACTTGCCGGTAGAAGTCTTGCAGCTGCAACGCCGCGTCAGCCGCCTCGTAGATATGTCTCATGAACCCGTCGTTACGGAGCGACAATTTGCGCAAGAACTTACGGTCGGCGTCTTCACCTGTGACAATATTATTTATTACTAGTAGACCGCCCCTGCTTCGCACGGGCGAAGCCGGGATATATAGCCTATGTCAACCGGGGATAGTGCAGCATCCCAACAGTGAAAGAATTTTTCAAATCGGTTCAGTAGTTTCGGAGCCTATTCAATGCAAACAAACAATCAAATCATTCCTCTTTATAATATTAGTATAGATTATTTATTACTAGCGACCCGCCCGCCCGGCTTCGCACGGGTTTAATTTACATGCGAAGCCGGGGCGGGTCGCTAGTTATATATATAAACCTTCCGTGAAAATGTATCTAACTGATGGTGAAAACCGCATCAAAATCAGTTGTGTGGTTTAGGAGGAGTTAGCGGCCATACAGACATAATGTCGAATAGAATAGAATGGTGATAGCGGTCATTAGCTAAATAAGCTTTGGTTATTTATATTTCTGATTAGAATAAAAATTACAACGTTAAGAGCCCGCGTTGCCCGCCACATGCTATCTTTTGCGTGTTTTCAACTTTTTTAGGATTCTGTAGTTACCCAGAGGGTGTAAACGGGACCCTATTACTAAGCCTACGCTGTCTGTCCGTCTGTCTGTCTGTCCGTCCGTCCTACCTTTTAACGGCAGTATCTTTCGAACCGTAATAGACATCCAGTTGAATATTCACAGAATATATAATGTTACTGCGGATTAACTAAGAAATAATAATAAAGTCAAAAAATAAAAACTAAATTAAAAACCCATTTTAGTTTTTATTTTTTGGTACCTATACAACAAACGTTTCTTTAAAAAAATCGTATTTGCTCTGGTGTAAAAACGGTAATACGTACAAGCGTATCAAACTTAGCATGATTATAGTACATGCACTAAAGTGAAACAACAAATAATAAATACTGGCCAAGTGCAAGTCGGTGACAAATTTCTATTTAGCATTGGTTGTCGTACGATCACTGAAGTGAACCAACGTCGGGTGCGGTCGGTACTTCGATGGGTGATCGCCTGGGAATTATGTCTTTTTTCACTATTTTTTTGTACTTTAATAGTTAACAATTCATGTGGTGGTACGAAACCCTCAGCGCACGAGCCCGACTCGCACTTGGCTGCTTTTATTTGTACTGGTACGAGTTGGCGTTTGAGCACTATGGTTAAAAGTTTTGCATTCTCATGCATTTCTTACCAAAAGCCAAAGAAAAGATGGTAGCCTTGTCCTCTCCATAGTTCTTCTCGGTGAGTCGGTTGATAATGGTGGTGGGGTTGGTCTCACCCACGGTCGGGTCACCGTCAGTTAAGAAGATAATTATGGGCTCCAGGCTCTTCATTTCTACAGAAAATAAAAATTAAATACTAAGACAAATAGTTACATTGGTTAACTGAATGTATAAACATTAAGCTACCCTAATAGACAAAAATATAGAAAAACAAATAGTAATAAAATTGGATGTGCACCTAGTAAATCCTCGAAGGATCAAGGACCCAATGAGAAGCCACAGGCAAAACTTATCTCAGATGGCGCCACCTACGCTGGTGCTGCATTTGTGGTTTATTTGAGGTAAACATTGCTCTTAAATGGAACAATAAACATAAACTTTGCTTTTAAACAGTAAAATGTTTCTCTAATGACAGTGGCGAATCTCAAAAAAAGAGTTAAATAGGAAGCATTTAGCATTAGCTGGTAAAAAAGCTAATCTTTTGACAAGGTATGCAATAAAATTATCAATATTATTTTTTCTCATCGGAAGGAAAACGGCGTGTACCTCTATTTTTTACACTGAAATACACTACACAGAGGTATGTTTTAATACCAGATGATATTTATTGTGTAATTACTAAAATTATTTATTGATATTTGACATTTTTGACAGTGAAACAACACCAGCGATAATGCGCCACCTGGCGTGATAAATAAGTAGTGCGTCTCCCCATTCAAGCAAGTTCGAGATTATATCAGTCATCCCCGATCTCATGACATGTCTAACGAGAGAGATGATGACAAAGATAACCTCGAAAAGACGGACCCATATGACATGCCTAAGGCTCAAAGGACCTTTTTTTATAATTTATCATTTCTTCGTAGTGGCCTTACTTTCAACATCCAAAACTTCTCCGAAGCTAACTTCAGTAGTGGTCCGTTCAGTGGTAGTGCCCTCGGATACAGTTTCGTTGACTTCAACGGGCTTCTTGCCCCATTCGGTGCGCTTGTGGATGAGGTTCACTGCTACATCCAGAGCACTGTTGATGTTCGTACCTGCGGGAGGATATATTACATAGATAAGATGTACGGCATTCTTATTCGAGATGGGGGCGATAAGTTCTGCATCGATGTCCCACTTAGGGTGAGTTGTGCAATTATCATTTTTAATTTTCAGCCATTTTGCAATTTACTACGCTTGCTCTTTCCTCTTCTGCGAGGTGACTTAAGTGCCGAGAAAACCAGTTTTAAAACAAATTCTACCTAACAGTATGACTCGGATTGACTCATCATCATCATCAGCCAGAAGACGTCCACTGCTGAACATAGGCCTCCCCCTTTAACCTCCACACTGAACGACAGCCTACCTTTTACCTGGCCACTGGATGCCTGCGACTCTCACAATGTCGTCGGTCAATCTAGTGGGAGGCCTCCCTACGCTGTCTTCCGGTTCGTGGTCTCCACTCCAGAACCTTTTTTTCCCATCGGTTAACGGTTCATCGAGCGATGTGGCCTGCCCATTGCCACTTGAACTTGCAAATTTTAACAGCCATGTCGGTGACTCTGGTTCTTTGGCGAATACCCACGTTTCGGGTTTTATCGCGCAAAGAAACTCCGAGCATAGCTCTCTCCATTGCCCGCTGTGTGACTCTGAGTTTTACCAAAAGGCCAACAGTTAAGGACCACGTCTCAGTACCATATGGGATTGACTATCATATTGTTTATAAATTATTTAGAACGGTTGTTTCACAACTTTAGACGGACGTCAAGATTTATACATAATTATGTAAATACCTACCCACATTTCAAAAACAATATACTTAGGTACCTTTTGTTTGTTACAATGCCCCATTGAAATAGTAAGCAGTTTGTACACGACTTGTCTATGGAATGTCCATGTCTGAATTAAGGCCATGGCTAAGTTTTTTTTACAGAATACCTAAGTGTAACAAGCGACAGGCTGCTACCTGTTGGTAAGTAGTCATCGCCGCCTATAGACTCCTACAATACCCGGGGCATTGTCGGTGGGTTGCCTTCCTTTGAGGAATCTATTCACCCTTCGTTTAAAATGAATGTTGCTCACATGAAATTTAGGTCTTGCTCTACCACTGCTTGGCTTAGAGGACTAAGTGTAGCTCAAGTTTGAAGTAATGAGAGCGAAGAGTCCAGAAGATGGTAACTCACCGCCAGCCGCGTCCAGCCTGCTGATGATGACCTTGGCTTTGGCAATGTTTTCGGGAGTGGCCGGCGAGGGCGCTACGAGCGCGGTCTTGCGGTCGAAGTCGCTGTAGTAGTACTGCCGCGGAGGAGGCTCCTGGTCGGCCTCTTTCAGCGAGTGGACCTAACGGAGCAGGTACAAAGTAAAAGATAGCCCTTTTAGACCAATATATACTGAACTTTCCAAAGGACCAAACCTGCAATTTTTTTTTTTTTAATGTAAGTTTCATTGTTCATGATGTCCCCCTCTTATAACCCTATAGGTACGTATCTTTTCTGACTAACCCTGTAAACGATACTCAATAAATCGATACATCTGTTTCAATTTGTCAGGAAGCAAAATGATAATGCAATGATTAAATCTACCAGACATTATCACATATTTTTTTTTTATATAATAGGTTTTCGCTTGACTTTAAGCGATGATGCGGTCTACGATGAAGCACGCTTGCCTAGAAGAAACCAATTCACTCTTGATTTGAAGACACCCACATTGTAACTATCGGGGAGCGCCCATTCAGGCAGCTCATTCCACAGACTAGCAGTTCGCACAATAAAAGTGGAATCAAGGCGCTTCGTGCAGGTTTATGTAAAATAATAAAACGCAACTGACCGTAACCGAGGAGGCAAACTCCACGATGCTGAAAAAGTCTCCAGGCTTGAGGTCGCTCAGGATGGTCTGCATGGCTTCCCGCAGCTGCACGATCTTGTGGTCCATCATGGAGCCTGACGTATCCAGTACGAACAATGCGTACTTGTTGAGAGGCGGCAGCGACGTGGGTGCGAAGAAGTGCACGAAGTATCCATCGTTTATCTGTGGAAGAGATGAAGCCCGTGAAACTGTACAATAATTCGTATTTTGTTTTTATATTAAAATTTGATATATCTTCCAAAGCAAAACTTCAATCACGCGCGCGTAACCCGGCTCTTCCTTTATTCCCTAGGAAATAGAGGACAAATTTTTAGAGATTCACTTAAAGCACTGCGTTACGCGTGTGTTAAAGTTACGGAATCAGGGCCCAGCTGTACTGGGGTAGAAACGAATTATGTTGAATTTAACTCACTACAATAAAACGCATTCGATGGCCTGCTTCTGGGCCTGTAGAAGCGCACAAACACCAGCTCGCTGTCTGTGGCAACATTTGTGAATAACGCGTTTCCCGTGGGAACTTCCTTAACTATATCTACTCACATTAAAAACAATCAATATAAAGCATAGAAATAGAATAGAATAGTTTGGATTAGATGAAGGAAATTACTCGATACATTGATAAGAGAATCGGATTAATCTTACGATAAGTACTTCTTTCAAGTTCTTTCAAGTAGTAGGTATTGTTACATTATACTCCAAGGGGTGACAACTTCAGATCTTGGATATAATAGTAATAATGAAAATGTTACATAGTAAAAAAAAAATACCAGAGGCCTATATAGAGGCTTGTCGTTCAAAGAAGGCCAAGAGCTTCATGATCGAGCCTAGTTTGATAGCCTTGCTGAAAAAAGAGCAAGTCAGCACGACAGCGATAACAATACATCTATCAAAACATACATTTGCACTAAATGTGGTCGAGCCTAACGAGCCTTTCTTATATTGATTTATAACACCACCAAAGAAAGTGTCCTTAGCATCTCACAGTTTAAATCATCTGTCAGACATGCAAGGCCATGTATGCGTGTACTTAGTTGAAAACAATGAATCTAAAGCCAATGCTTAATTTGAAAGTTCAGTAGGTTACCAGAATTTCTCCATCCTTCGTGCGGTCGACATCGTATTGCACAACGAACTGTCCCAAGACGCCTTCGTTTTTAGTCTTGTCATCTTCATTCTGATTGTGGTACCATCTGTGTGTATTTGATTCTGATTCCTTAGACTTTTCCTGAAAAAAATTACAAAAATCACTACTTTGACTGTTTCTCTGATTGGTTATGCTTGAAATGAGATTTACCCCGTATTGGAATTGGTTTATATAACAGTACATACAAATTATAAATTATCACCCACTTTTTGGAAACCCATACTTAATAGTTATTAGTATATATGACTTTTTTTAAGAAGTTAGGTGTTCTATCTTACCGCATATATATCCATCAGTCTCTTCTGCTCTTCAAGATCGGGAGTGCAGGTGATGGTTGCTTCACGATCATCGTGACCCCTTTCAATCACTGCTTTGGAGTTTTCTAGAAGAAAACAAGACAAATGAAGGCTACAGATAAACCCTATAACCCCTTTAGTCATATTTATTCAATAAAATTTAGGTACAAGTAAAATAAAAACTATCTTAAATTTAAATTTATAACTAAAACTAATCTAAAACTAAAATTAATCTAAAACTAATCTAACAATCCGCTACCGGTGGGCAGCGTTCCCAAAATGCTGGCAGCATTGCCACGTTGTATGGCAATGCTTATTCTTTGGGCAAAATATAGGCCAGCATTTTGGTCACGAGTTGCTTCAACCAGTCGCCCTGATAGGTCTTTAAATATTCGATGGGCTCCTGGTCCCCACGGTCCGAGCGTCTCAACCCCAAAAGGCCCTAATATATATTATACCCGCTATCTAGGGTACTATATTTGCGCCTTTTGAGGCTCTCCGCTGATTCAGCCGCCACACCAACCCTTTTCTGAGTTCTCTATTACCCCCTTATGCGTGTGGAGTAGCAATTAAAGTTTTTTTTTCTTTTTGTCTTTTTAGAGCGAATCTTACTTGGTTTTTCTTACTCTTACTTAAAGTGCAGACTACTTATTTAAAGTGCAGAAAAAGAAAGCGAAAGAAAAATCATCAAAAGTTTTTGGAGTTAAATCGAGGTGCCCTGTTGGTACAAGTAAAAGACAAAATTATCCTAACCTTTTAAATGCCATATTTAGCAAACAAGCAGTCAAACAAAAACAGAACATAATTTTTCAGCTTACATTGAAAAAAAAAACAATGTTCTGATATCAACCATTGGTTGTCAACAGGGTGATCCTTTTGGTCTCGCCATTTTCAGCCTGGCCATAATTTCATAATTAGGTAAACACAAATATTCAATGTCAACATAAAGTTAGTTAAAATTTGAGCATTGGCCCAGAGGACCAATAGGCATGATGACTAATATTTTTTTATTGCCTCATAAAAAAGCTGATCATAAATACAGCACATCAACGAAAACAAAATTAAAATTTGTTCAAAAATAAATAAGATATAAGCATTTTAATTTCATGCTAGACAAAGAGCGCACTATACTGAGCCGTGACGTCACGGCTCAGGAGCGCCATACAAATGCTATACTAATTCACGCTTTGCGAGAAAGAGATAGAGCATCCCCTCTCTATCCCCACCTAAAACTTTAAACACTCATATCTCAGAGATTTATCAGTCAATTTAAATTATTTTTTCAGTATGTGTAATGTATTTAGTTATATTAATTGCTAAGCCGATTATTTGGAATAAATAAATATTTGTCATCATGCCTATTCATGTTATGATTTAAATAAGCACTTAAAATTGAATTGTCCCCGAACTTACGAGCATCATCCTTAGTAGCGTCGATCTCATTCCCAGTTCTGATCTCCGGAACCCTCAAGTCAGTAATTTTCTCCGCCTCCTTGATGTGGACTGTGACTGAGAGCTTGGGCACGAGAGCGCCGGGATGCAAGTTGATCGCGTGGTTGTATACTCCGTTACGACGGACGAGGAGCTCCTCGTACGTCAAGTTGAAGACTGCTGTCGAGGAAGGCTCCACGTTCACAGACACTACGAATTGGTTGGAGTCTCTAGCCCTGAAACAACATTGGACACATAAATAAGATGTCAAACTAACTAAGACAAATTGTTTAAAAATTATCTAAAAAAATTATAAAAAAACATTTGTAGAAAATTGGTATACATTTGTAGACAGGCTTGGAAACTCACTTAGCTGTGACGTGAGCCGCTCCCAATCCTTGCGAAACAGCTTGGTCATAGATTTGCTTGGCCTCTTCCTTCTCCTTAACGTACGCTTTGTAAGATTTTCCGTCAAGAGTCCTGTAACAAACGCCAGAAATCAAATAGGTAAAAAAACCTTGTAAGATCCTTAGCTATACATAAAACATTTTGACACACATTTTGACTAAGGCATTATGTCTAACTATAAACTTCCCAACTCCCCCCCCCCCCCCACTTGTCATTCCTTATTTAAGGATGGCATATGGTTCTTACATGATAAAACCGCTGATGAAGGCAGTTTCCGGCAGCAGTACCCTGAAGTTAGCCTCCTGCGCCCGCTTAGCCGGGTTCTTGACGCGCGCTACCACAGCGGTGTGGGCATAGCGGAGAGATACCTCCGATTTCACTTCCATCTCCGTCAGCTTGATGGGTAGGGCGGGCTCCTCTGTCGCCAATTCCGTCGTCGTAGCCAAGTCGGGTTCTGTACTCTGAGGATATAGAAGAAAAGGTTAAAAAGGCTGAATCCATTTGAGTATCTTATCTCAGAGATATTCACTTATCCAAATTATATGAGAGAACGCAGTATTACTCCGCTAATTATGTATTGAGTTTGATGTTTTTTTTTCACACTGTTACTTTCACACATGATTCTTTTTGACCTCAGAGGTGGTCCCATATAAATTTAATCAAAATTGAATCAGTTCTTTTTGAAGAATTCAACAAAACCAAAAATACATACAGGCATACACAAAATATGACGTTTTGGTTTGTGGTTCAAAAGTTTTGATAAAGGACTTTCAATCCCTGTCCTAACTATGTAGTCTTGAAGTCAGTTTTCGCCTTTAAAAAAAAAATTGCAAAGTACCTATTGCTGAAAAGTTCAAAAAGATTGATCAAGCATTTGTTGAAGCTTATTACGCATAATTAAGGAGTTAACACCGCACTTATTATAAGCTGTATATGATTAGCATTTCTATGTGTGCCATACCCTATCATCCAACTTCGCAATCACGAGGGTCTGCTGCGTGGGCTCCGTCACAGGGTTCGCCGTCGCGAAGGTTGCGAGGCATCCCAGTGCCACTAGCCACCGGAGCTTCATGATCTCCTGCAACAACAGTCTGTAAAATAAGCTTCGCGTAATGGGGTTCAGGTGGGGTGGTGCATCAATTTTGTATCAACCTAACGTTTGGAATGTTGATATATAATTCGTTATTGTGGCAACTTTAGATTTTTTTCTCCGCACAAATGTGTACCTTGATGTCTGTTTATAGTTTTAAGAAATTTAAGTTCAACCTGAGACTTTGGCGGTGTATAGTACTGTAGACTGTAGGTTGAGGTGCTATGTAGGTAAGCATGTACCATGTTTTATGACAAACGCCTACCCATCGTTGGTGACGCCATCTATAATGCACGCAATGCATGAAAGAATTCTGTGCCTCCTGTGATGAGTGATACAAGTCAAAAATCAACACTTTACAGGAGAGCAAAAACAAGATTAAAAAAAATCTAGTTCGTGAACTAAGTGGGCTAGGTTACACTTAAGTACCTTCTTTTGTAGATAAAAACATTCACTTTCACTGTGCATTTTTATTTTTATTTAAAATGTTATTGTTTTAAAGTAATTCGTGAAAAATCTGTAAGATGTACCTTTTTTAATTTTTAATATGTGTTTGAATTATGTGATAAGTGATACAAGTACAATTAAATTATGTTGCACCTAAAAGTTGTCTTTGTGTAAACTGATATATAAGAAGTAAAAAAAACTAATAACTCATTAGAATAATATACCTAACACAATGTTGTTCAAACAAATAATAAAAATACTACCCTAAAGATTAGATTGTTTTACGTATCTGTTCGCTATTATCATAATTTACCTGAATTGTATCAGTATGCTAAAATTCAAGTCTTTTGAAATATGTATTAAATGATACAAGTCAAGTTATACCCCTCATTAAAATGCACATTTATTGTGAAAATAAATACAAGTTTTGAAAAAATAATTAACGTTTCAAAAACTTCTTCAAAATTATTAACTTTTGACAAATAAGGCACAGTTTTATCAAAATTCAATTAAACACGTGAGTTACATTTCGCCATAAATTCGGTTCTTCTTTCATAACTTCCCAGACTCCAATACGTATCGAAAAGATTTTACCTTAAATGCACTGGCAACCTCTCTTTGCACTTTTTACGACAGTTGTCAAGATCACGTAATTCACGACTTTTCTTCGTCTATCCTGACGTTGTTGTGTATTCGATGCCAGTGTTACGAAAATTACAGTATTAGTACAGCTCAGGACAAGAGAGCTAAACTGACCCGACACTTCACTGAGGACATCCCAAACATCAGCCTGTACGAGATTAGAATGGCTCGGAAACAGCTTAAGAATAACAAGGCACCGGGTGATGATGGAATCACGACAGAACTACTGCGAGCGGGTGGAAAACCGGTACTGTTAGTCCTCCAGAAGTTATTTAATTCCGTCATACTCGATGGTACTATGCCTGAAGCATGGCACAGGAGTGTGGTGGTGCTCCTCTTCAAAAAGGTGATAACACCTTATTGAAGAATTATAGACCCATCTCACTCCTGAGCCATGTGTACAAGTTGTTCTCCAGAGTCATTACGAACCGTCTCGAAAGCAGATTTTATGACTTTCAGCCTCCCGAACAAGCCGGTTTCCGTAAAGGCTGGAGCACCATAGACCACATACACACGCTCCGTCAGATTATACAGAAGACTGGGGAGTATAATCGGCCATTATGCCTAGCGTTTGTGGACTATAAGAAAGCCTTTGATTCAATCGAGACCTGGGCAGTATTGCAGTCCCTCCAGCGTTGTCATATCGACTATAGGTATATCGAAGTGTTGAAGTGTTTGTATAGAAACGCCACCATGTCGATCCGATTACAGGACGAGAGCACGGAACCAATCCAATTGCAAAAGGCGTGAGACAGGGAGATGTTATCTCTCCGAAACTGTTCACGAATGCATTGGAGGACATTTTGAAGCTCTTGGACTGGAACGGATTAGACATCACTCACCTTCGTTTTGCCGATGATATACTCACCATGACAGAGTTGCTGGAGGACCTAAATACGATGCTCAGCGACCTCAGTAGTCTTTCCCAACAGGTGGGTCTTAAAATGAACATGGACAAGACAAAAATTATGTCCAATGTCCGTGTTGAACCCGTGCCGATAGTCGTTGGGAACGATACTCTCGAAGTTGTTGACCATTACACCTATCTTGGACAGATTGTTCAGTTAGGTAAGTCCAACTTAGGCAAAGAGGTCGCCCGAAGAATCCAACTCGGATGGGCAGCGTTCGGGAAATTGCGTGACATCTTCTCGTCCAAGATACCACAGTGCCTAAAGACAAGGGTCTTTGAACAGTGTGTGTTGCCAGTGATGACATATGGTACTGAGACGTGGTCCTTGACTGTTGGCCTTTTGGAAAAACTCAGAGTCACACAGCGGGCAATGGAGAGAGCCATGCTCGGAGTTTCTTTGCGCGATAGAATCCGAAACGTGGATATTCGCCTAAGAACCAAAGTCACCGACATAGCTGTTAAAATCTGTAAGTTGAAGGGGCAATGGGCAGGCCACATCGCTCGAAGAACCGATAACCGATGGGGAAGATAGGTTCTTGAGTGGAGACCACGAACCGGAAGACGCAGCGTAGGTAGGCCTCCCACTAGATGGACCGACGACATAGTGAGAGTCGCTGGCATCCATTGGATGCAAAAGGCAGGCTGTCGTTCAGTGTGGAGGTTAAAGGAGGAGGCCTATGTTCAGCAGTGGATGTCTTCTGGCTGATAATGATGATGATGTTACGAAAAAGTTTTCTCTTTATTCTATCCTGTCTTCTTTCTTTATCACTTTTTCTTGTTTTTTTCTATCACTATTTTGCTTTTACTTTTCCAAAATGAACAACCAGGATTAGCATTTTCTGATGTGCTTGTTGGCGATGGTACTAACGCCCGTCGCCCGCGCTTCCCCGACCCCGCGTCACTTCACTTGCACAGCCCCGCGTATCCCCGCCCCCCTTATCATGTACGCAGTACGCACTTGTATCATTTAGCACATCTTGTTCTTCATATATTTTTTTGAATATTGTTTGAGTTTTAGATACAATTCTATTTATATTCGTTTACACATAAAAATTTATTTGTGTCGAATGGTATATGTCAAGATGTATCACTTATCACAAATTAAGCAAATATTTAGATTCAGATTAATCGGTACATGTTGAATTGTACCCTAATTAGTATTGAGAAAAATTGGTTCAAAGCGATTTAATTCTAAATATGTCAATATTCACGAGAAATATACTGAAAAATAAAATGTGAAAACTAATATAATCGCTTTTATACCACAAAGCACGAAAAACAACTTGTGTATCAATTACTTTAAGGCGTTACAACTTGACATATATCTATATTCACGATTTTTTTGCCAAAATCCTGGCACTTATATCACATTGCACAAAATTATCTCCGAAACTATAGCAGATAGACAAACGTGAGTTGGACCAAAAAAATCGGCTTTTTTTTCTGATCATTATTTTGTTAAAATCACGAAAAGGGTACAACTCGACTTAAATCACTCATCACAGGAGGCACAGAATTATAGATGGCGTAACGTTATAAAGATTGCTGGAGGCCGACAGGAACGCTACTGTAGTTTTACGGTTACAGCGCTCGGGACGTAAACCCGGATTGCGCAGGTTCGAATCCAGCCGGTCGAATTTTTTTTATATTCTCTATAACATGTAAATAGATCTAGCTAGCTAGACGTATCGACCTGTTTCAGTACAGTATTCAGAAAAACTAGTCAACTGTAGAGCACAGCCACAATAGGTACTATCAGAAAAAACTTTTTAACACAGTTAATTTCAATAAAAATTTGAAACGAGCTAGCGACCTTTCGAACAAACATCATTTTACGAGATATACAGAAACCTATGTCCCTATTCATTGACACACATGTTGTTTTTAGGCAGTAAAGCAAGGCACCACTTAAATCAACAAACATTCGTAATTTATCTCAATTTCATGGCCAATGAAATGAACAATACAGAGTACTTATGTACGTAGTATACGTACATAGTAGAGTAGGTGAGTAGGTTTGCGAGGAGATTATTTTCATTCCCAGAAGAACTGCTAACAAGGAAAACAGTCATGTCTGCTGCTTCTGATACGACTTAGTAAATTTTCCTCAAGCCTGTTCAGTATGTACCTAGGTATTAGTTACTATGTGGTTAAAGATGTAACAAGACACGTCAGGTACCTACCTAGACAGTCCATGACAAGAGGTCTAGGCTAATTAGTTTTGGGCTAAGCAAATTGTCGTCAAAAAGCGTAACTACGAGTAGTTAGAAAGCGTGGCTTAATGCATAGTAGGTATACCTACATTTATCCATTAGCATAAGAAAATTATACATATGTATTTGGATTCATAACGAACTTACCAAAATTAAAATTATCAATTTATAAATAAATCTAACCACACTAATCAAAAAAAAAAAACTGAATTACATGGCATTCAATATTGAACAAAACTAATATTGATGTAGAATTTATCGTGTTTAAATTCCCCTGGAACCTAAATTAAAGAACCTACGCAAGCTAAGCGAATGCTAATTATAATAAAAATAATAAGCTAATGTGGAAAAAAAATATTTTGGTATTAAATAGACAATTGTACGAAAATAATACAATGAGGCAACATTATTTTTTTCACGTTCGCACCAAAACTCTATATTCATCTTGGGGAGGGAATTAGATCATGCAGATTCGACACTTTTCGAAACCTATGAAATGTGTCCAATCTTTTACCTATGATTTGTAGCCAAAATTAAAATGAGTAGTGTAATAGGTGACCATAAGAAGCCTACCTATAGTTTAATATCGAAAATTTTGTTATTTATTTTGTTAATTTTGTTGTTAATTAAAATGTTATTTAGGCTGTCTCGTGCGGGACATATGCCTTTGTAACCAAAAAGCGGGACCCTGGCATACACATATCTGGCAACCCCATTTCTATGTCAAATTTAGGATACTTTGCGAATGATGATGATGGTGGGCTAGGGCCCATCCTATTTCTGAGAGAAGCCCTGTGTCCCAGCAGTGGGAACATGATAGGCAGAAATGATAATGATGATGAAATTTCTAACTCGAATCATTTTTTATTTATATACATGGGTGATCAAATAATACCAAAACAATAATTTGAATCGAGTCGCCTATGGTCACCTAGGTGCAGGTGATCAAAGGATACTCAAATAATAATTTAAATAGAGTCGCCTATGGTCACCCAGGTAATCAAAGTGGAATAGACCCCATTCATAGCCATACACATAGCAACAGGATAATGATTCGATCTAACTATAAAACCGTATAGTTTATTTTGGCAACAAGGCGGCACCGTTCCTCTAACCGGTTTCACATCCAATTAGCATAAAAATATAAACAGCTTCGAGCTTCGTAAAGTATCCAGTTGTATTTTCTCAGAGCTTTTTCCTTGTATCTGTCTTATTTACATATGAAATAAAGATATATGCTATATGTATACAAATTATACATTAAAAATCGATACTATACAGTCACGACAACCCGAAGACACGCTATCGCCAGCTCGTGAGGTCATGTTTTTGACCCATGAGGTAATATTTATAACCAGAGTAAATATACTTACAGTAAAAACATTCCCGGGACGGTTGTATTTAGGATTGGAAAATACAAAACATCAAGAAATACCAGGGGCCTTACGGCTAGCTGTTTAGCAATCCAGTTTAGGTGATGAAAAAATGTGGCGCGACCGCAAACCGTAGATACTTTCACGTTCGCGTGATTTTCGGAACTGCGCGGATTTAACGTTAGTTTGAGACCGCGTAAAACGTTGGCCGTAAGACCCCTGAGCAGAGTTCCCCGATAGTTACAATCTCGATATCTTCCAATCACGAGTGAATCGGTTTCTTCTAGGCAAGCGTGCTCCACCTTAGACCGCATTATCAATTTTCAATTTTCTTAATTTTTCTTTCCGTAAGCACCTAATATAAAGGATTAGAAAAAAAATAGGTAAAGTCGTTCTGAAGTTATGGTGTGACCAAGGTAAATGGGATTCATTTATATATAGATAGAAAGAAGAATAGATAGATATTGAACTATAATTTTATTATTTTTTTAAGCCTGCACAGGTTTCCTTCCAACTCATTTTTACACGTCTGTCTCAGACTGAATAGTGCGTCCCCCTTAGAAGAGCAATCCTGCGGGACAAATAAAAATTCAAGGTTGCCTAGATCGTCTGCCGCAATACATTTCAATTGCAAATGAAGTAACGGGACACAAGAAAGTGTGTTTTGCACATTCGGTTCTATAACTGGTCACCTACTCGTATGACAGGTAATATTTTTTTATGAACGCTGGAACAAGTAGGTACTTACATAATTATGTATTTACGATTATTTACACTAAAAATACTTAGAAACAACAGTTAAGAGTCCACTCAGTGGTCAGCTGTCAGCATATTTTCAACATTAAAAAAATTAAAATGAACTGAGTGGGATAACAGATCGGGCATTACCTTAAGAATAACATTGCACATGTTTCAAAGCAATTTTCATATTGTTATTAATGTTTTGGCGAAAGAGATAATATACAGGGTTACGCATATGCGACTCTATACGGGGTGTCGGGGTGTACCAGTATACGGTTCCCACCACATTGTGATTTTTTTGGCGAAGGAGATTAAATAACCTGCGGCCTTCGTATTTTTTTTTATTTTTTTTTATAATATATGGCGATATTTTTTTCGCGATTTCGCTGGTCCCATAGTAAAAGTTGTTCGTAATGATGAGTACAATTACCTTCTTTTGGCTTCGAGAGTGTTCCCCTTACACCCTGTATAGACTGTGCTAAGCCAAAAGAAGGTCATTATACTCATCATTATGAACAACTTTTACTATTGGACCAACTTTGTTAAACTCGCAAATCAGATGCCTTATTATAGATGTCTTATCGTGATTCGGATTGTGATCGTGATGGCGTGCCATCTCACTTAGGCACGTGGTGCGAGTAAGTAGATGCGAACGGGACGGCATGCAATCTCGATCACAATCAAACTTCTATAATAAGGCCGCAGGTTATTTAATCTCCTTCGCCAAAAAAATCACAATGTGGCGGGAACCGTATATTGGGACCGTATATGGAACTGTCAACTTGTTGCTGATGGAAAATGGAAATAGTCACATGACATGAGAAAGAGAAAAATGTTGCGCGACCGCAAACCGTATCTGGGCGCGTTAAGGTTCACGTTCGTGTGATTTTCCGAACTGTTTTAACGTTAGTTTGGGACCACGTAACGAGTTGGGCGTAAACCATAACATTAAAATTGTATACGTATATTATGTACAGTAATTTTACGAAATCCACAAATTTTTTTTCCCTCCGAGAGTTTTACGAAAAACATTTTTTTTAAATTGGAGGTGATAAGCTATGTTGAGTTTTTCCAAAATGTTAAGCAGTTATTTTCCATTAGACACCCATATATTTATTATATAAATTGAATCAGAATGGCAAAACTCAAGTCATCAAAAAACGTGAGAGGGCTCTTTCTAAGCTAACATATAAGTAGTAGTGGTTCCTAATACTACCTTTCTCCATCTGCCCATGGCTTGATAGCAGGATAAAAAAAAAAGATATATACCTGTGCCACGCAAACAGATGAGATTTCAGAAGGTATATAGGTAAACTAGGATAAATTAGCTATGCTTACGAAGAATAAGAAACGGCCATGAAAAACAACTACATAAATAGGCAGGGTACGAGTACACTTACGATAGAAAATTTGAAAAATAAATAGATGAAGCATAACCGCTTTTGTATTGAATCAGTCTGATTTCATGGAAATATGAGCGTAAAACTCTCAGATCAGACAAACAAAGGAGAAATGACTTAGTAATATATTATCGTCCGTGTTCAAATGTCTTCGTGTTTCAACCACTTCTTTACATGCACCGAAACATGTTCCCGTGAACATGGTGCATGTAACTGCGCCGAAATATCGGGAGCTCATTCCACAACCTTACCACGGTAAATATCCCGTTAATAATCATATAACTTTAGTGAACAACCGTGATAGTTTAAAACAGTGATTTTTTCATTGTCATTTATTAGCACACAACTTTATTAATGAATGCGACTTTATTATACACATACTTTAAATAAAATAATATTTTAGTGGCTTACGTCTACTATATCCCCAATATAATTAATTACCCACACCATCACCCAGCACATTTAGCATCAGTACCACGGACACTTATTAACAGAGCGTTGAAACTCTGCGATTACGAATACCTGGATACTGAGCTGGACCATATCAGAGGTGTGCTGAATAGCAATGGTTATAGTTGGAAGCAGAGCTGGCGTATTGCAAACGCGACGACCGGGACACGTCGGACATCGGTAGAGAGAGCAACAGCGTTTTTGCCGTATGTTAAAGGAGTGACGGACAGTATCGGAAACTTGTTACGCCGGAGGTACAGCATCAAGACGATCTTCCGTCCTATAGGGCAACTGAGACAGCTGCTCCGCTCTCCAAAAGATAGAGACCCTTTGGGGGTTCCCGGTGTGTATATGATCCCCTGCGATTGCGGTAAATGTTACGTCGGCGAAACAAAGAGGAACGTGTCCACGAGGCTCACGGAGCATATACGTTCCATGAAAAAGCTCGACACCAACGGTTCCGCGGTGGCAGAACATTCTCTGGGCTCCGGCGCACAGCATTATATCAGGTTCGACAGAGCGAAAGTGCTGGCACGGGAGAAATTCTTTGTGCCCCGGAAAGTCAGAGAAGCCATCGAGATCAGTCGACGTCCAACCTTCAATAGGGATGGAGGATGGAACCTGCCACCGACTTGGAAGCCGTGCCTTCATGGAGTTCGTGTGAGTGACCGTGAGATTGGTGGCGACGTGGTGAGCTCCGCGTGCTGGAGTATTCCCGACACGCAGGAAGATTCGAGTGAGGAAGAGCTCCAGTGTGCGCCGGCGCAACATATTTCTCTACGCACCCCCACCCCCGTACACGACAAGCAGCCGGTGTCATCACGTGCGCGCCGCGCGGCGGCCCGTAGTGCAAAGCGAGACGCAGCCGCGCGCGCGCATTCACCTTGAAAAAGGCCGTCTAATGCGGTTGAAACTATAGTCGGAGTAACCGGCTTAATCTTACGTGAGTAATTCCCGTGTAACATAAATAAAATAATTAATTAATTTCAGTAGTTTGTTTTCCGAATAGAAAATAAAAATAAAAATCTTACCTTTACGCACGTACGTGCGTAATCGACGAAAGTATTTTTCGGTAACCAATTTATAGACTTTATTTGGTTCCCCTTTTAGTAATATTAGAAATAAATATGTTTTAAAGTAACATGTATACCTAATAAATTGTTTTTAATTGTAACTCCCATATATAAACTTTTCACCGGCAGGGGCGGCGTGGCACATCTGGGGCCTTACGGCCAACTGCTAACGCGGTATCAAACTAACATTAAATCCGCTCAGTTGGAAAATCACGCGAACGTGAACCTTAACGCACCCAGATACGTTTTGCGGCCGCCTGATTTTCCAACTGAGCATAAAATTTTGATGAGGAAATAGTGTATATCTTGGATTAGCACATGGAATACTTTTTATCCCGGAATCAATTCCTGTACAAGTTTTCAGAAATTAAACGCACCGGATAACGATCTCGCTCTACCCTGAGATCCTGATCAAAGGCTAGGGCTGGCGCTGTAAGCGCTACGGTTGCGCGTAGGTTATTAAAATCAAGCTCAGCCGAAGCCGTCTTCTGTACCTGTTTATTTTGTGTACGTACTTATTAATTTTTCACGCACCCTAAAAAACTTGCAGCGACACCAATGAACTAACTGCGCATCCAAAAAACAGCAAGGTAGTCTGCGCAGGGTGAGTTCGACTAAATGCATCGAGTCTGATTGAGGCCTGATGCGTTCGCAACCGCCACGCCACCTTACCATTGTTTCTCTAATCTGAGGTAAAATTCGTCTCCAAAACTCTTGTACATGAGTTCTAATGTTGATCCTAGCGCAAACTGAAGAGGGTATACTTGTATACGCCAGGTTTAGCATTAGACACCAAGCCTACCTAATTAAGTTTGTTATGCCCAACACAATGAAAAATCGATACGATTGGTGTCAACTACATTGCATAACGTTTCAATCACAAAGTTACTCAATGCTTTCGCAGTAAGTAAACTGAACTTGTTTATATCAATAACTGGTAAACAATGGATAATGAATTATTGGGCTATATACCTAGTAGATACGCGATAAAACTTCGTGGACATGGTACAAAATGGTAGAAGAGGTGTGAATGCTGTCGGCATCGCATCGCGCCGGGTTGGCTGCCACAACACGGGTTTAGAGAACCTAATGGCCAGACAATTAGGAATCCGACCCAAGAAACGACAGGACCGGAACAACATTGATTGAATCGGTGGATTCTAAGACCGGTAACGCAGTGGTGTCCATTACATAAAGGCAGACGTCACTCACCGGTTTGTTTACGCTCAACGAGATGATTGCAGCAATTGATGGAGCTCTGGCGCGTTCCACGTCCAGGGTTCACTGGAGTCTAGAGAGAACAGCGAGGCGTGCGAGCTCACGGTCGGTCGCCGCGGCACTTACCGGCTTGCCGGACGCCGCACGCTTTTATGTATATCTACACACATGCTACACAAGTATCGATACACACTATACGGCATAGCATAAGTATACAACGTACCTACTGCACGTCATTATAGCTCGGCTGACCTCCTACCAAGTTCGACTGCTTTATCTTCGGTGCAACGGGTTATCAGGCTACTTAGTACTGTCTTTACCAAGGCGGCGAGTTTCAACAGAGATCATGGAATTCCCACCAGTATAGTAGTGTTCCTCTTGAAATTAAACTTGTTGATTCTTGGATTCAGTAGTTTGTTAGTATTTCCTGGAATAATACCATTCCCTGCTCGCAGTTGAATTACGCCCATCAATCTATATAAATAAAACATTTAACAAAAAATTACAAACGTCTTTGCAAGAAATTCAATAAACGGAATTTATCCCCTAATTTTCCTTACTTACGGGTGGAATATTTTCTTCAAATTTTAATGGGGGTAGTCCCATTTAAATTTGAAGACACTAACCCCATTTGAGATGAATGTATGAAATCAAAAGTATGTAATATTTTGAGATGCTTATTCATAAAAATAAAAAAACACTTTTTATTATCGATAAAAATAACGCGTAACATCTACAAAAAAAAAGCCGGTACAGAATTGAGTTCGTCCCTCCTTTTTTAACGACGGTAAAAAATAATCATCTGTGAATATATATATGATTATTTAATAGATCTATGGGCCAAGTGGACAAATAAGCCATCAAGTCTAGGTACACCCACAAAAGACTTACTATTTTCAACAATTTAAAGAAAAAAATATAACTGTAACTAAAAAACAAATCTTTTGCAATGTTTGTTTGTGTTGCATCTAATATTTTGGCAGAGAATCCGGAAAAAAAACTTTGAAAAAATTGTTGATATGATCGAATTGAAGAAAAATATTATTAGTTCTCTTTTGCCCCTTAGATCAGACAAGCAGGAGAGATAATGCGTTAGTACAATTATCGATCGTGTCGTTTCATTAAAAAAACTCACTATACCGCTAAGTCTCTTAAAAACTATAAGTATACGGCTTACTTACAAATTTTTTACGCACAATAAGAAACTTGTAGCTACACTAATTAACTAAATATTAGTCCACTTGCAAAAAAGGGCGACAAGGTCGTCTGCTGGGTGACTTCGACCAAGTTCGACTAAAGGCATCAAGCCTGATTTCGGCCAAATGCACACGCACCCGCCACGCCACCACGACATCTCATTGTTTGTCTGATCTGGAGCTTTCGCCAAAATAAAAACATCAATATGATAATTGCTTTTGAATATTTGCGATATGTTATGAAAAGATAATTAACCGAACGGCATTTTTAAAATTCCTATTCAGTGATATTTTATCTTCAAAAATGTTTGAATTGTACAAACGAGAAAGCTGTGGCGGAACGGAGTTACCATCCAGGGCCGGTTCTGTTACTCGAAACAATAAATACAAAGTAAATAAGTAACGTCGGTAGATATGAAGTTCCATAAATGCAAACAAAAACAATAAGAGGTGGTAATGACAGAATTCTTAGAAACTAACTTTATCTCCTCGCTTAGTATCGGCACTACAAAAACAAGGTAAACTTAGCGAAAATATTTTGATGGTTGTGGTACGAGATGGTACGTACGCCGTTATTCGGTAAAACCGAACCGATAAAAAATCGTTACAAGTAGACAGCACTAGACAGCAGATAGGTTTTATCCGCTTGGCATCCATCACGACTATCAAAATTCGTGTATTTTTTATGATACGGTCGAAGATGTAGCGCGATTGCCTAGGAAATACCTAATCACTTTTTCTTAACAACCCCAGATTGTACCTAGTCGGAAAGACAGATGCAGAAAAGGAGATCCACGCTTCTGCTGTTCGTTTTAAAAAAGTGGATTGGAAAAAGAATAAGTAGGTACGCTTACTGACTGACTCATCACGAAATCTCGAAAACTACTTGACCTATATATGAGTTTGAAATTTGGCAGGTAGATTCCAACAGATGCAGGTAGGTGTAGAGATCCGCTAGTAAAGGATTTTTCAAAAGGGCCGAAATAAGGGGGGGCAAATTGGAGGTTAAAGGTTATGTGTGAAGTCGCGGGCAACAGCTAGTCACTAATAAACAAATTATTTCATTGAAAAATATCAATCACACTCAAAGAAATGTTTGCAACAGGCGATTTTTTTTTCATGATTTTCAGATTTTTCATATTGTAAAAGTTGATCATGAACCCCTTCAATTACCTTCTTTCGGCTTAGTACAACAAAATAAATAGGTACAGAAGGCCGGCTCTGTGCAATGCGCGTTAACCGGCGCACGGACACAAAGACGCGTATCTATACAACGATCTCAGATCAAGTCGACACCCTTCTTGAAACGCTTCATGTTGAAACACGGCGGGAAGACCTTTAGGGGTAAGATATTCTACACCTTGCAGGTCCGCGGAATAAAGGAGCAGAAAATAGAACGGTGTGGGATTTCCAGCTTTTCAAGATGTGCGGTAGTGGAAGTCTGGCACAGGAATAAGATAGAAAAAAATACCTATCAATGTAGAAAGGTGAATGAACATTAGTTTTTGACTGTGAATTACGAATAATTTATCTATTTGTGGTTGGTATTGCATCGGTTATTAATATTTAATAGTTAATTAGGTATTACCATAAACAAGCGTAGAAACAGCTAAGAAAGGACTTTATAATAGTGGTGCATTAAGGAGACAAAGGGGTGTTGAAGAAATACATGTGCTTTAAATTAACATCTTTTTTTATGCACTATTATACAAAAACAAGAACATCACGAGCATAAAAAGTAAAAATTCTTATTTGGTCTAATGTAAAAACATAGTATAAATTAAAGTCGCTTTCCGCGTCTGTCTGTGTGTCTGTATGGCCGCTAACTCCTCCTAAACCACGCAACAGATTTTGATGCGGTTTTCACCATCAGTTAGATAACTTTTCAATGAAGGTTTATGACTAGCAATCTGCCCCGGCTTCACACGTGAATTACACCCGTGCGAAGCCGGGCGGGTCGCTAGTTATTAATAAATTGTTTTAAATATCTAAACTGTTCACAGAACAATATAAGCTTTGCCAGCCCTAACGTAGCGCTACGGTTGCGTGTAATTTATTAAAATCAAGGTCAGCCAAAGCTGGCATTATGTACCTATTTATTTTGTGTTAGTTAGTTTAGTACCACCATTACGTGTAATCTAGTACAATACTTAGTTTAAAAACGCATGATGGGTAGGTATATTTGTAGATACATCTAAAAGCTTCGCTTCTATTGCAGTAAGCTATCTTAGGTAGTCTGGCTAACGAAAGTAGAGACTCGATATTTTTGCAAACTTTAAACTCGATTTTACTACGAGCAGAAACGCTTTGTTTATTTTTTTAAGTCGGTTGGTCAAACTGGTTGGTAGGTTTAACCTTCTTTGAACCGTGTGTGGAGAACGGAACACACGACCGCAAATTTGAAATAACAGGTCTTGGCTTGGAGTCAAAATGTTCAAAACGTAGTATTTACATTCTCATTGATGTTCGAATTGAACGAAGTATTTTATTTTAACCTTTACTGCCCCTCTGCCCCTCTGATGGGCAAACGTCTCCCCCCACTTCCTTCCACAAATTTCGGAATAATTTATTATTTATTCTTTATAAAATTTACGGGGCCGTTCATTTTTTAAATGAGTTGATAAAGTAAAAATTTTACAATAATGATTATTTGAGGCAAAGGCTTACAGGCTTCTTCTTTCGAATCGATGTTCCGTAAATTATTATTTTATTTTCAAATTAAGTTTCTAGACCAAAATTTTGCCACCCCATTGGCTTTCTCCGTGCCTTTATTCAGGTCGTCTTGTGTGCAAGTTGCAGGACACGCTCAATGACGAAAGAGTCTTCCTTTCTCAAAGGATACGCTGCACAGTCCATCAAGTGTGTCATTGTCTGTGGGTTCACACCACAAAGACATTCAGAGCCCTTTATATAACCCTGCTCTGCGTTCCCGACTTACCATATTAGGCTTACAGTTGCTAGTGCTCTTGTTATCCGAACAGGCGTTAAAGGGTTAGTTCTAGTTTCAATTTGCTGTCGAGAAAAAGTTGTCGCCACGACTTGCACATCTCCTGACTATTGCGATTGAGATAATTATACTATAGATAATTATACTATAATGTGTCTCCGTGTGAACTCACACGGAGACACACTAAAAAAACACTACGCTAGTTGACATATAATTTGATTCACAAGGTCGAACAAAAAGCTTCACCAAATCCAAGTACCAGGAATGCATAAACCATGAAGAGGTTTTCCCCCTGGGGACGCGAACGCCGCCCGTGATCACACTCTCCACAGCCGGGTAGTTACCATCTGTTCTACTGTGTTGCTCCACAAGTAGAAGAAACGGTAATTATATTTCTTACTTGTTTTATTGGTAAAATAAACATAAAACAGCTGGCACCAATAGAACAACCGGAAAATATTTTTCCTACTTGTTTTATTGGTAGAACAAAGAGTAGAACAAATGGGACCGACCCCAGGCCTTATGCGGTTCCCCTTTGGGAACTACTGTCTCCCCATAATATATCGTGTCTCCCAAACAAGAGTTGGCTTCGCGATCTGCACAGTAAAAAGACACTATTTGTGTGGTGCCATTGGCTCGGAATGAACCATAAGGTCACTTTTCTATGACATAGGTGGCAAACAAGCAGACGGGCTCCTGATGGTAAGCAGTCATCGTCGCCTATGGATACTTGTAACACCAGACGCATCACAACTACACCAACTATACACCAATAGACCCGTTCATAATATCGTACAACAATAAATTAGTCATCAGCTAAATTATGCATAGTAATCATCATCATCATTATCATCTGCCAGTAGACGTCCACTGCTGAGCATAGGCCTCCCCCTAAGGGGGGTGTTTGCCATAATCCACACGCTTGGCAGGCGGCTTGGGGATCGCAGGAGGTTCCACCATTCAAGTAGGAGGATGCTGCTGCCCATCCTCTAGTGGTTCTGGTCGCAGTTTTAGGACATACCCCGGGTTTGTTTTATTCATAGTAATAAATAGAGCCATTACTCGTACCTTCGAACACGCCCAGGTTTAAACACTCTCCACTCTCAAGCGAAGCAAATTGAATTTGACGCGTAATACCCAGATTATGAGCTTCCGCCGTGGCGAAAGATTCTCATACCTACTAGGTACAATGACATGTAGAAAGGACCGTCCTGCTCAAATCCTGCTTCATAAACAAATTAACATCAATTTCCTCGGCATTCTATAATACATTCAGAATTCGAGTAAGTATATGGTGACACATTTCACGGTAAGTTATGGCAGACAAAAAATGTATACGGATTAGCTTAAAAACTATAGGTGTCGCATTTCAACCGAAGTGCGGCCGCTGAAAGAATGCGCCTAGCAGTCGCCATAAATTGCAAAAGACTAAACGAAAACAGTAAATTATGATCACTTTTATTAGCCTTTTGAATGTTATATTGTAGCTGGTAGCCAATATACTATAGTAAAATATTAATAGAAAAGGTTATCATTAAAATATTTTGACGTTTCTGCAGCTGTCACGACGCTTTCTCTCAGCGGCCGGTTAGCGGACTGCAGCACACGCATTGCTGCACTTAGATACCATGAATGAAGGTCATGCACTTCACTATACTTAGGGCATTAATTCCTCTTTATCTCCCCTGAACATACCTGAACTAAGGTGCAAAGACTGATTTTTGAAAATTGAACCGGAATGATGACCAAAAACGGTGGGTACTGGGTAGTCATCATAGAACACATACCAGGGGCCTTACGGACAACAGCTAATTGCGGCACCTAATCCGCTCAGTTTGAAAATCACAACGGCTACGTTGGCCGTAAGGCAGCAGGGGTAAGTATTTGAAAAGTTGGAATGGTGGTGCCATATTCTTTGTTCCAGTGCTACCGAATATGGTCAACTGGTTGAACAGATAGTTGAACATATAGTAGACGGATAATGACATCTGCCGGCCAAGTGCGGGTCGGGCTCGCGCACTGAGGGTTCCGTACCACCACAAAATACAATAATTATCAATAAAAAATACTATTTGTTTTAACAACACAAGCGGCGTAGCATTTGCTTGGCTATTTATAGCCAAGCAAAGCTACGCCGTCACATAGTTAATATTTTGCAAGTGACTCTCGGTATAACTTTTAATAAACAGAAATTTGTCACCCACTAGCACTTGGCCGTTACCTATTTATTATTTGTTGTTATACTTTAGAGTGAGTAGTGTGTATTATATTCATGCCAAGTGTGACGCTTGTACGTATTACAGTTTTTCCATGAGAGCTAAAACAAAAATACTTTAAAAATATAAGTTTGTTGCATGGGGGTACATTTTTACCCCCTCGTTTTTATTTTTTGACTTTTTCATTATTTGTTAGTTAATCCGCCGTTACATAACATATTCTGTGAAAATGTCAACTGGCTATACGGTTCGAAGGATATAGCCATTAATAGGTAGGATATACGGACAGACAGACAGACAGACATCGTAGGCTTAGTAATAATTATGGTCCCGTTTTTACCCTTTGGGTATGGAACCCTAACAAGCGACACAGGGTATTCCCGTGCGCACCTCCTGGCTCCATCGTCGGATCACCGTCATTCGAATTACAAATCTTGCAAAGTTTCAAATCGTTATGAGAAATTAGAAATAGCTTAAAATCTACTTCCAATATTTGATTATATTGTAAGTTAATTAGATACATGTGAATTAAGCTAATATACGTGTTAAATGTCTAATGTGAAGGAAGGTTGAACTCACCAAAATGGTTTAGGCATCAATGACAGCATCGGCAGAAGGACTAACAAAATTATCTTCATCATTTTCAGCCCGTAGTCACTCACTGATGAGAGGGCTCCTTCCATGTACGCCACTCGTCCCGGTCCTGAGACAATCTGATCCAGGTTAGATCTATGTTTTTCTTACTTCGACACTTGCGAGTTTTTATAATTATGTAAAATATAAAGTTATTCTGTCTGTATATGTGTGCCAGAATTATAGACACTATCGAGCAGGGAACAATACGTGCGACTATTTGACGTAATTACGTACCTAAGTGGAATGCCCTGCAATGGGTGTTCCCAGATAGTTACAATCAGGAAGTCTTCAAATCGCGAGTGAATCTGTTTTTTCTAAGCAAGCGTGCTCCACAACAGACCGCATCGTGGCTTAACATCAGGCCTAGTATTAAAAAAAACTGTTGGCGTGTGTTATTTAGTAGCGCGATAGCATAGAAGGGTAGGCGATAGTAAGATCGTGCTGTTTTGCCACGGTCCACTCCCTGTTGCAAGGAATTAATTGATCGGCAGGGCTACGGATTGGGAGTGCGTTTTCTTACTGCGAGAGCGCGCTGTCCGAAATCTCGCAGGATGTCTCCGTACGCCCATATTTAAACAGTCTTGGGATTCTAACATTGCGAGCAGTTATATTCCAAGTTGCGGTATATGTCAGATTAAACCGCTATTACAAAACTCTCGACAGCTCCGCAACTGGTACAGGCTTGCCTTGCACACTGCAGAGAACGGCCAAGTCGTCGCATTAGAGTTAAGAGCCCGACAGTGTACAATAAGCTACCGGAGCACATTAGTACTTCCACACCCAGATTAGGCAGTTTTTAATCACGTCCAAAAACGCTGGCTCATCGAGCTGATCCATAAATCCCGGCCCTCCGCCACCTTTTGCCAGCCTCTCCGGAATGAGTCAAGATCGTCACGCCTTCTTTGACTGCGTCGTCCATCCACTGTGTGACGATCCTGGCCCATCGGTCGTGATGCATACGTACGCGCCACTTGTTCCACCCAATCCAATTTTAATCTGACGAATTTTTGGCCAACGTCCACCATACTAGTAATGAAGCGCAGTGCACTGTTACGGAATCTGTCCAATCTAGTTCGCAAAAGGTAGTTTTTTTTTACTGTCCGATTTGAAAATGAGTGCAATTTGTGCGGTCGCGTACTAGCGACGTGGCCGCAACTTTTGGCGAACGAACCTATCACCCAGATAAACCTCTGCGAGGTTTTTTGGTGTTAGTAAACATGTAATATATGTAATATTATGTCATAAAATAAATAAAAAAAAAAAAAAAAAAAAAAACCACCAAGATAGGGTGATTCTGTAGCGAACTATAAGCTTTTAATCCCCTAAAAGGAAAATCCCGTGAAAAATCCCGTTAAATTGAAATCTTGTTAAGAGGGGGCCTCCGAAATTTTATGCTAATTTGCCATGATATTCTAACTAAACCAAATATCCTATCAACGTAATAATTGATATATGTGATTTTTCAATTCATTTTCTTTCCGGCACTAAGACAGAAACATAATAGCGAGATATTTACTCGATACTTTATTGTTTTCAAAAAGGTGCCTTTTTGCTGATTTTTTTGATTTTTTCTTGGATAGAACTTCAGTCACATATCTAAAATAAATACTCATCGAAGGAAAATATAGTTTGTTTTCCAGTGCTAAGACAAAATTTACCTAGATTAATTAGTACTCTCATAATAAATTATATTCGATTTGAGACTTACGTCCTTTAGTTCTAAGCAACTATTCGGTCAAACGGCAAGTCCGATATTCAACCTTATTCTATTGCGCTTTGCATCTAAATGGCGAAACATGCTCCGTTCAACCTCAGTACCGCACTATGCTCCAACGGGGAAGGACGCACGCGCTTGCTATTCGCCTAGATTTATCTTCCGAGTGCGATTATATCAACACCTACTGTATTTTCAAACAATGGATAACATAAAAAATCTATGGCTTGAACGCGACCATTTGATGCGGCAACCAAGTGTTGCCAATGACCTAGAGCACAGACTAGGTAAAGCTACTATGAAAAAATTACAGGTATTAATAATTATGGATACGACTAGGCCATCTATCATTAGGGCATCTATTATTATGTACGCTCGGTAATATAGTTACAAGAGTCTAAGTGTTTCGTGTGGAGAGAGAAAGAGAGAGAGAGACAGTCAGAAAGACTACTAAAAATCAAAATTATTAAGTAAAATATAATTTTCGTTGAATAAAAAATAATAATAATAATAATTAACATTTTTTTTTTTAAATTAATAATTTCATAATTTAAATGAAATTTAATTAAATAATTCATATATACTTAAATAGATTATAGTTATTAACAACCAGGTATAGAACAAACACAAACGTTCATCACATAACTGTTTGTCCTAGGTGGGAATCGAACCCACGCCTCCAAGCTCAGAAGGTAGGTTCACTACCAACTGGACCAACGGGCTTTCGCGTGTTTCGTTTATTTTAGTATAGTATAGTATAGTATAGCATAGCATAGCATAGCATAGCATAGCTTAGTATAGCAAAGTATAGTATAGTATAGTATAGTATAGTATAGTATAGTATAGTATAGTATAGTATAGTATAGTATAGTATAGTATAGTATAGTATAGTATAGTATAGTATAGTATAGTATAGTATAGTATAGTATAGTATAGTATAGTATAGTATAGTATAGTATAGTATAGTATAGTATAGTATAGTATAGTATAGTATAGTATAGTATAGTATAGTATAGTATAGTATAGTATAGTATAGTATAGTATAGTATAGTATAGTATAGTATAGTATAGTATAGTATAGTATAGTATAGTATAGTATAGTATAGTATAGTATAGTATAGTATAGTATAGTATAGTATAGTATAGTATAGTATAGTATAGTATAGTATAGTATAGTATAGTATAGTATAGTATAGTATAGTATAGTATAGTATAGTATAGTATAGTATAGTATAGTATAGTATAGTATAGTATAGTATAGTATAGTATAGTATAGTATAGTATAGTATAGCAAAGTATAGTATAGTATAGTATAGTATAGTATCGTACCGTACAGTACAGTACAGTACAGTAAAGTACAGTACAGTACAGTACAGTACAGTACAGTACAGTACAGTACAGTACAGTATAGTATAGTATAGTATAGTATAGTAAAGTATAGTATAGTATAGTATAGTATAGCAAAGTATAGTATAGCATAGCATAGCATAGCATAGCATAGCATAGCATAGCATAGCATAGCATAGCATAGCATAGCATAGCATAGCATAGTATAGTATAGTATAGCATAGCATAGCATAGCTTAGTATGGCAAAGTATAGTATAGCAAAGTATAGTATAGTATAGCAAAGTATAGTATAGTATAGTATAGCATAGCATAGCATAGCATAGCATAGCATAGCATAGCATAGCATAGCATAGCATAGCATAGCATAGCATAGCATAGCATAGCATAGCATAGCATAGCATAGCATAGCATAGCATAGCAAAGCATAGTTTAGCATAGCATAGCATAGCATAGCAAAGCATAGATATATTATATAGATACATAGCATTTTTACAAAAATGACCTCATACGTACTGTTTCTGAGATAATCGATGGTTTTTGAAAAAAATTACGAAAATTTTCCGGATTTTTGCGCTTTAATATTTTGAAAGGCATTCTTTGCACAAAAATAGCCGAATTTGGG
The DNA here is from genome assembly GCA_932305915.1 of Agriopis marginaria. NCBI lineage: Eukaryota > Metazoa > Arthropoda > Insecta > Lepidoptera > Geometridae > Agriopis > Agriopis marginaria. The sequence goes on from OW029918.1 coordinate 13,132,598, forward strand.
CTTATCAGACGCGTCTTTTTATTTTCTACACACGTGTGTTTACTGTGTTTCTATTTTATTATTATTTATGCCTACCAACTAAATAAACACATTTTTTTTTTTAATATTATTTATTTCCTGAAATTGTGAGAGTAGAAAGCCAAAAAAATAAATATAGTCTATTTATTACACCACTGAATTTTTTGTGTTGAATTTTTTTGTTATTTTTAACATGAAATTCCGGTTACGTAATTTCAAACCCAATTTGGGGTTTTTAGGGTTAGGTCCTAAAGCCGAGTTTTTGAGTTTAACGTCTTCGTCTGCCAGAAAAAATGATGCCTATGACGTCAGATTTTTGATTGGACCTTTGTGTCCAAAGTTATGGACCTTCAAAAAATCGGGTATTTAGGGTCCGCCTCGCTACTTAGTAACTCAAGTTACTATGTACCTACGAGTCTTAAAATACTAAATGACCTATCGTTGGATAGCCAGTGAAGCTAACTATTCTTGCCTGGATTGACCTGGGACAAAATGTTTGAGGAGCCGGGTATTTCAGGTCGTCAAAATCTTAAGACCTAACTTAGACTATAATATAAACTAAAAACTAGAACTAGTTATATTTCCTAAACCACAGCCTTAAAAAAACTGAAAAAAAATTACTAAAATTCAAAATGAGCTTTACTATTTCGAGCCAAAATTTGGGCGTGGTAGGGGGTGGTTTTCACCCTTCTTTATTTCTATTTAAATGTATTTCTCACTGATTTCAAAAGTAAAAATCTAAATATTTTTTTGTAATTTTTTTTGGGTTAAAGGTCTGGTTTAGGAGATATGACCCGGGATCGGGTACCCCGTGCCACGAGGTTTTTGGGTTTTTTGGTCTTATCCCGGCAAGTTCAACCTAGCAAAGCATAGCATAGCATAGTTCAGTTTAGTTTTATTTAGGTTATTTCAATTTAATTTATATACTTTATTATTTTTATATTGTAGAAAACCTAAAAATAAATTACAAATACAATTTTGAAAAGTGAAATAAACAATTTACGGTTCTGCGCGCCGCGACCGAAATCAGCTAATCGCCAAAACACCAAGTACACCAACACTATGCTTATCCTGTGTGTTATTGCTCCTTGCCGCTTTACAAGGTCGAGTGCGCGAGTTGTGTACACTTTAGCTGCGCGCGACTGCCGCGCTGCCGTGGTTGTGTTTCACACTAATGCGGGTGATGCGAGACGCGCGGGTGAAATCAGAAATTTTTCTGGCCTTATACCCAGCCTTAAGTGAAATGTTACTAATATTTTTTATTGTAGATCGAGCACTCGCAAGCGCGTCCAACGCGGCAGTTCCGGGACTTATCAATTTTGAGATTTTCACATTATGTTTATTTATTTATTTTGTACATAATTATGTATTTATATTTCTATGACATTGATTAAATTTTTTTTATATGACAGGTACATTCTTAGTATGTTAATACTAATTAATAATAATCGATTTCTATGCGTTTTCACTGTACTGGTAATAACAAAAACATGACCTTTAACCAGATTATCCTATTTCATTGAAATAACTTCAGCTGTTACGGAGTTGAATAAGGACATATACACAAAGACACATAGAGCTCCGTACCGTGAGCCCTTGTGAGAGGTTGTCACCATATAAAGACAAGTTTTTCAAAAATTAAAAATATTCATACACATGAATCAATGGTTTTTTAATGTTTATTTCTAAGCATCAGTTAGACACATAAACATTAGCACAAACATACAAACAAGATTACAAAATTACATAAGATTATTGAGATAATGATAATAAATACTTAAATATTTACTTACATACTATAATTATGAAATATATACCTATATATATATATTTTTTTTTTTTTACTACTAATATTGCGTAGCTTGCGTTTGACCGCCAACTCGCATAACGTTAAGCGATGATGCGGTTGGTAATTTAGTAATTTAGATTTTATTGTAATAATTTAATTATTTGGTTTACAGTATTCACTAGTAGTAGCCTAGTAGCTATACCTAGTCTGTGAGTATTCACTGTATTCATATTTAAATATAAACAACTCTACACATAAAAATATTACACACATCTAGTTTAGGCCTTACAGACTTTAAGATGTTTTTAAGTGCTGGCCCAATATGCATAGTTTTAAATATCTATGTTTCTAAATAAGTTTTTTTTCTTCTAAATATCTTAGGAGATTGCGGTCCAGTTGTACTTACTTATAGGTATCTATGGTTTAGGTAAAGACATAGAATAAGCTATACTAGGTGGTTATAAATTAAGGTTACACCACAGAATATTTATATTAGTACAAGTAGTTATACTGTAAGATACACGTAATATAGATGTAAGTATGAAATTGAAGTGAATCAGATCATATAGAGGTATGTTAATTAAAGTGAAGATAAAAAAGACTATACCATAATTAAAAGTTTTCAGATGGCAGGAACCCTTCACAGCTTTCACTCTTACATAAACAGGCCTTCAATTTTCCATTAGTATTATCATTAGAGTCAGAATGACTTCCCGAGCTATAGCTGAATGTTATTTCTCCTTGTGGCAAGATATCCGTACAAGCGAATATAGCTAGATGTGGCACTGCAGTCTCTGACCTGACAGGCACTACAGAGCAGTTAGGCTCGCAGCTGTGATTTATATAACGACCAATATTACCAAACATACTTGGATCGACAAATGTCTGAGTAATTCCTTCGTAGCTATGTTCATTTAAGCAAAATATATAATTCATTTTCCCTTGAGCCTCATTCTGCTCACTGCGAAATAAAGCCTGGGTTCTTGTTAGCAGCTCTCCTGCATATTCACATACGAATGTGCCTTTAGGAATGAAATCGGTTGTAAAAAGACCCAATCCTTTTAGTTCGTCTTCACATGGTTTTACAATCAAGCCCTCTATGGGCCCGTTTTGGACGATCCGGTTCCCACAAGTGGCAGGGCAAGGGCAATTACTGTTGCATTCTATTATTGGGTAATCGGTAAATATTTTTGGTTTGTAACTCAGTTTGTGTTTGAGATCACCATCAAATATGTACCTGTCATAATTGTCTCCATGCGATGTCTGTAAGCACTTGCAGAGCATTTTCACACAAATTTTGTTACACACACAATTGTCAAGCATCAGTGAGTTGAAGTTGCCCAGTAATATGTCATATTCAAGTGAGTCTTCAGCGGGCCCCGGAATATTTTCTGTTATGTATATAAGGTCAGTGTCATAATGGGAATAGTTATCAATCATTTTGGTAGTTTTCAGTAGTAGAAGCTTAAGGTGTTCTTCTTATTAAAAAGTCAATTTATTGACCTGGAACAATGAATAACAAGTAATTAATAATTATCAATTTCAAAAACTGACTTCCCAAAACTAGTAAAATACCTAATTTCAGTTACTTGGATGACATAATATTGTCATCCAAGTAACCGAATATTCCAGTTATTTTGATTTAAAAGTGAATGTACTGAACCGATTTGGATGAAATTTCAATGGGACTAATCTGAAAGCATATCCATTCAATAAAAGAAAGGTTCCAAATCGGTTCATAAATGACGCTGTTCTAAGATAACAAACAATAAAAATACAACCGAATTCATAACTCCCTCCTTTTTGAAGTCGGTTAAATAATCTAAAGTTGCAGGAAACAAAAAAAAAACAGGACATTTTTGCACACACGGTCTTCTGACCCCAAACTAAGCAAAGCTTGTATTGTGGCTGCCAGAGACTGATATACATAAATATTTTTTTTTTTAAACACCAGATATAGAACAAACACAATTTATGTTCATCACATAAATGTTTGCCTTAGGTGGGAATCGAACCCACGCCCCTAGAGCAGAAGGAAAGTTCACTACTAACCATTTTTCTATTGGACGGTCAGTGCGGGCATGAAGAGGCACTATTTAATGATATTCCAAAAACCCATATTTTGATCCAACTTTTATTCTTTCTTGCCTCTGCCTGAATGAATTTTCCCCAATACTTATAATCTGGGTCTATTCAAGTCGCAAGTGAATCGGTTTCTTATAGGCAACCATGCTCCATCATAAGCCGCATCATCGCCTAACATCAGTCAAGGTGATAGTTAAACACAAGCCTATTATTAAATTAAAAAAGCTTAAATTTAACAGGTAAATTCCTTGTGGAGTGTGGAGGTTCGTTAAAAAGGATTTTGAAACAGGGCTGAATTATGGCAAATGGATGTTGAAAGTGGGCAACAGCGATTATTAGAACAAAAACATTTTTGACACGGCCAAAAGAATGAGTATCCAGGCCGGTTAAATGAAGAAAAAATACATCAAAAACTTCCTTCCTTCCTTTCTTGGGCAGTCGGATAAAATATTCCAGTGTTTAATTCAGCTTTCTATTAAATAAATATGGGTACTTGTTCTTGTTACCGCAGTATTTTTTCCATCAAATATTTTTTTAAGGTGTAGATCACAGTAGACTAAAATGAGAGAAGTTCAAGGGCAAGCAATATTGATTTATTATTTACTTACAGTTTTGAAACATAATTTATGTTTACAGCATTATAAGAAATAGTTGATGAACATTTGAGGACTTTACAACGTAGATGAACTATTTATTTTATTGCCGGAGCAGTTACACATAAAAGTCACAAAATTATTTTCTAAGCCGTTCGCGATCGCGATTTCCTTTCCTCTCAAATTCCAGATTGTCGTCCGTATATATATATTCGATATATATATTATTGTTCCCTTTAGGGTACTTGGTATACTTTGATTATAAATAGAATACGATAGAATATAATCAAAGGGTTTGAGGTAGTTTGACAAGGGACAAGGGACCAAGAGTGCGTTTACGTACGGAAGCTGGGGTGCGTTTATGTAGTCAGCGAATTTTTCACCGTCTAAAAATTAAACTAACGGAGGCTCGCTGAACGGTGTCGAGCTTTATGTCAATACTAGCTGTCAAATTCGAATTAAACAAACAAAAATAATGTCAACCACAGCTCAACCTGTTGCAAGGAAAGGAACGCGTTCTATCAAAATATTCCCATACAAAACTAAACCTTAACGTCTAACGATAAGGTTCATAATAATGTGGCTAGGAACATGGAGGTAAAACGAGCTCACTGAAATATCTACCACGGAGGAAGTGTATCCCTTTCTAAAGATTGCCATCACATAAAACATATATTTTAGTAAAACTCTGTTTTAAACTATCTCAGCTGTTCACTAAAGTTATATAATGTTGTGGAATCTCATTCCACAACCACCACGGTAATTATCCCGTAATCATATTTTAGTAGTTTTACTTATTCAATCGGACATACCAGGCAGGCCCTATTTTGGGGTGTAAACATAAAATTACTACCAATGAAATAAAGATAAATTTTTATTTCCATTTTCTAACGGATATTAATGTAGATAATATATCTAATGTATCATGTACATATTTAAATTTTATTTTTAAGTAACCATGTAGGTTCCTAGTATAATTACTAGGAACCTTCAAGGTTCTGCTGAACCATGAAGCTACTGGCAGCATTAACGACATGGCGTTTTTGATTGTTTGCTTACTATATTTTGTTTTTTATAGCATGATTTTTGAATATTTATTTTAAAATGGTGAAAAATTTCTGTATAAGAAACTGTGCTAGTGAATCATTCGGTGGCTGCGGCATATCTTTTCACAGGTAGGTACACAAAGCTTGAAATACAAGAAAATGTTTACTAGGGTGTCCATACACGTGTGAACATGAACAATATTTTGAACAATGAACAATTATTTTTATACATTATGTTTTAGCATGACCTAGGGATATTTTAAAGTAATTCGCATTTCGGCGAGTGTGCGCAAAAGCTTCGAGCCCTTGTTCCACCCTCCCCCTTTTACTTAGGAAAAGTAGAATGACTGCACATGCACACTACCCTCCCTTCCTAGTGAAAATTCCAAAGATTTGAACTCAACGATTTGGGTCTTCATTTATGATACGTACCAGGGGGAGTCAAGTCTTCAACGAGCCAATGCCAACGTGGGGCAGATCTTGAAAAAACGAGACGGCGCTATACGCACGAAAAAGAAAACACTAGTACAGAATACATACCAATATAAAAATATTTCTGCCATATTAGCAGAAAATATTAGTAAAAAGAATATGATTTTTAAACCATTATCAGTAGTATTCCTCATATTTCCCTGAAAACTTTTATTTTTCCTATATTTAAAGATAATAATAACGCTTTAAAAATTTGAAAATGGGAGTTAAACGTAAAGTTATGTAAAAAGTAGTGAATATATTATTATTCTCATAATGGCAACAAAATTTGAATTCTCTATGACCGACCCGCCATAATATTTCATGAAAAAACAAGTTGTAACATGTTATAATTACATAGGCGTGGTATAATTTATTGTTATTGCGAAAGGGTTTTTTTATAATATTTGTTTACGTGTGAACGCGGTTTCGCTAGAATGTCGCACAAAGAACTGAGACGAATATGTGCCAAGTGTAACATCACTACAGCAGATGACGAAGACATGGATCTTTGAAGTAAGTACTAACAGGCATCTAACACTAAACTAACACTATATCTGGTCTTTCTGTACCAATATAATTAGAAGGCAAGCCGTCAGTTTACTAGGTGAAGGAAAATAGAAGTAGTTGGAGAGCCGGAGATAGGATTTATGCTGTAAACGGCACAGTTCCTAAAGGATTGTTTTTCTGAGATGAATCCGCGGGCGCAGCTAGTTAGATTCATATTGGCATGAAGCAAGTTTTCCTTCGTTGGTTCTATGGTTTGGAACATCATTTCATAGCATCTTTCAGCTTGCCTTTATATAATACGGAAGAGTAAGAACTCTTCCGTACTATATAAATCAATAGTAATAGTGCTAACCTAACAGACGAGACGGACTTGGTTGATGAACCACCGTCCAACCAACAGGAGCGAAAGAGATTTGTTTCTCGTTCCCTCCCGTTGGTTGGACGGCGGTCCGTCAACCAAATCCATACGTCTGTTAGTACTATAATATTTTCTTCTGCCCAATTGAAAAACTAAATTTAATAAGGAATTCTTATAAATTGAAAAACAATATGTTTGTAAAGATATTGTCTGTAATGTTATGTGATTATGTTTGTTTTCTTGGTATAAAATGATAAGTTAAATTAATTCTATGATTTCAGGGCCCGTGTTTGGGCTAAATTCTGTTATCCAACTGAAGATTGATCAACAGAAACATCTTTGAGAAAGTTGTACCAACAACACAAGATGTTATGCAGTAAGCACTTCGATGACACCTCATATACCAGCAGTGCGAAAACAAGATTAAATAATTTTGCTATACCTATTGGAGCACAAGACTTGGTGATTGAATTACGCCAGGAACAGTGTGCCACTTTAATTAAAACACCAGATGTTATCATCCCAGTTGAGAAACCGGAAATAATCCAGGAACACTTCACAACAACGAGTAAAATACTAGATGCAAATATCTCAGTGGAAGTACAGGTAAGTTTACCATTTCATTCGATAGCCCGGTATTTTTCATGTGAACCATGATGACCATAATGCGTCCTTTTAGGTCATGCAGTAGATACTAAACATAAAAATCTTTTCAACCATAACTGAGCTGTACTCACACACTTAAACACCAACTTTTGCGTTTATATTATTAGCAGGATTAAAACTAGTATGTTACAATCAAACACCAAATCAGGGAAGTGGTAATAATAATAATACAACAATTACTGACCTTCATTTGCATTACTTATTTTTCAGGTTATTACAAATAGGTACTCAGACAATTGAAGAAATTACGTCTGGACCGTCATCGCGGATTACTCCGTTGTGTTTATCAGCTCAAGCTACGGGTACGGAGTCCATGGTAGGTACTTTACGATTTTTGTAATTAAACCTATCTGCGCCTTGCGGTTTGACCCATTAGTCCACAGGAACCTTTAAATATTTCGGGATAATATGTAGCTTGTGTGTTAATCCATGGTATAAACTGTCTCCTTTCCTCGAAATTTCTTCACAGTGACTGTTACATGTATTTACTCTGTTTTAGCAGAAAAAAAAGTTTTTAGGGTTCCGTAATCCGTACCCAAAGGGTGACCGTATTACTAAAGAATGTACTAAGCCTACGCTGTCCGTCCGTCCATCCGACCATCCTACATTTTAACGGCTGTATCTTTCGTACTGTAACAGATAGCCAGCTGAAATTTTCACAGACTATGTAATGTAATCGATGGAAGATCTCAGCATGATGCTCGAAGGCCTCAATCGAGTCTCCCAACAGGTGGGCCTTAAAATTAACATCACCCCAACCCACCCCAGTATCAGTTGGTAACTCAGTTCTTGAAGGTGTTGACGCGTACGTTAGGACATACAGTCGAACTAGGTAGGTTCAACTTCAAAAAAGAGGTCAATCGGCGAATACAACTCAGCTGGGCAGCGTTCGGTAAACTATGCAACGTCTTCTCGTCCAAAATACCTCAGTGCCTTAAGACGAAAGTCTTCGACCAGTGTGTGTTATCAGTGATGACATACGGCTCTGAAACGTGGTCTCTCACTATGGGCCTCATAAGCAAGCTCAAAGTCGCACAATGAGCTATGGAAAGGGCTATGCTCAGGGTTTCTCTACAAGATCGAATCCGGAATGAGGAGATCCGTAGACGAACGAAAGTCACCGACATAGCCCATCGGATTAGCAAGTTGAAGTGGCAGTGAGCAGGGCACATATCACGCAGAACAGATGGCCAATGGGGCCGAAAGGTTCTGGAATGGAGAGCCTAAAAGAGACCGCAGGGTAACGCTGTATGCAGGCCGCTATACCAACCGGCCCTTTGAGGATTTGGAGATCGATGGGGGAGGCCTATGTCCAGCAGTGGATGTCCTATGGCTGAAATTATGATGGTGATGATGATGTAATGTTAACGAACAATGGCGGATTAACAAAATAAAAATATAGTCAAAAAGAGATGGTCTGAAGAGAAACTGAAGAGAGGTCCCCATACAACAAACATAATATTTTTTACGTATTTTTATATTAAAAACGGTAATACGTACAAACGACAAAATTGGAATATAGTGCACACCCTAAAGTATAAAAACAACTTAAAAACTACTTTATTTGTGTTACTTATTTTTCAGGTTATTACAAATACTCAGACAATTGAAGAAATTACGTCTGGACCGTCATCGCGGATTACTCCGTTGTGTTTATCAGCTCAAGCTACGGGTACGGAGTTCATGGTAGGTACTTTACGATTTTTATAATTAAACCTATCTGCGCCTTGCGGTTTGACCCATTAGTCCACAGGAACCGTTAAATATTTCGGAATAAAATGTATTATACAATGATGCGCTCAGCATCACACCCACTCTAAATAATGACAACAATACGTCATTATTAAGCAATAAACAGTACTTTCTAACACCTCGTATTTAAACTAAAAACGCTATTTGCTATTGGAGCTATTTGGAGCAGCAAAAAACGTCAGACGAAGATAACACACTATACGCAATAAGCGTTGTTAATGTTTGTTGTTTGTAAATTTTTGACTTTACATTATGTATTTACTAAATATACATAATATAATACTAAAACTATTGTTTTTTTTTTCTATCCATAAAACGACAAGTCTATGCGCAGTCCCCGCTATATATAGTTTACACTATTTGTAATGTTACGGTGGATTTACTAAAAAAATAATGATAAAATAAAAAATTAAAAAACCATTGGTGTATCTATCAGCGCAGCTATTTATTAAATATATTGTTTAACTTGCAGATGAACTTCATCGAGAAGCCACTACAACAGCTATGGTAATTGAAAAGATGGATCAATTGTTTGATGCATTAAATGGAGATACACCTGCTCGAAAAAAAAGGAAGAGTTTTTTGACAAATTTGACCCGAAAAAGTTCTCACCTTGATTATTTCAAGGATATGTTTTTTTTTCACATATCTAAAATTTGTTGGCGCAAGGGCCAAGCGGCCTTCTGCAGATGGGCTCATTAGAACTCTTAATGCGGTGGAACGTCTATACAATAATTTAGAAAAAAACATTTGATATAAAGAGCTTGTCAACCCGAAGACTTAGTCAAGATCCACTTGAGAATTGTTTTGGCTGTATCCGTAGCAACTGTGGCAGCAACTCAAACCCCAATACTGTGCAGTTTGTCGCAGCGCTAAAAAGCGCAATAATTGGTAATTTATTGCACAGCAGCAGAAATAAAAATTGTGAGGATGACGACAATGTCATCCTTAGCGAGTTAAAATCATTTTTGGAAAAAAAAAATACAGGAGTCTGGTTTAGCTACTGACCTGCCATTTGATTTCGTAATAGATGTGGATGCAACCGAAACTGTGATTTCTCAGTGTTCTGGGGAACTGCAAGCATGTGCATATGTCTGTGGTTATAGTTAAAATAATAGCACCCAATTGCAATCAATGCAAAACTGTAATGCTTGCAGACCAGAACACAGAGGTAAACCACCTATTTACGAGTTTTAAAGAATACAGTAGTATGCGTAGCAGCTTGTTATATGTAAGTAACAATTTCACACAGTCAGTTGAGGTTGCAGTCACAACTGTGAACAAATGAATTGATGAGCATTAGATTTGAATGAGCAGGGGTGTGCCACGAATATAAAGCAAAATTTAATAGAAATATTAAAAACTCAGCCATCTTTTGAGTGGTTGCTTGGTTGCTCGGAACATTATAATAAAAATAAAATGCAAATTATTGTATCAACATTTGTCAGCGTTTGTCTTAAACGACACTGTATTATAAAAAACAGAGCGTTTCTAGAAGATGCCACAAAAATAGCATTAAAAAGAAAACTAATCATCCTTAAAAACGTGTAGTTTAACTACATGTTTTTAAGAATGTTAAATTTTCTTTATACCTTGTTGTTTTAAACTGTTCAGTCCCTTAAACACTGATACATTATTTTCTGCTTACTATGGTTGAGTCAATCCTATTTATTTATATTTATTTTGGGGTAACTTAACCGACAACAAGGTTATTTTTAAAAGACAAAAACGCAGTATATTATATCAATGTGTAAACTAGATCATATTAATAGTTACATGGCTTATTTTGCCAAATATACAATTCTTACACTTCATTATATATACAAAAAACTGCTTATTCGTGAAAATTAATCCAGAATTTTATTATTTCTTGCAATATCTATCTGACATGGTATAAAGAAATCGTAGAGTCAAAAACAGATGTCGCAATCGCCCATCTAAGACCGCGAGCCACAGCATAATTTCTATATACTATACCAAATGCAATAAAGGACGTAAAAACTAGTCTAAGAAAAACCTAAAAATACTTTTAGTCGAGAACTGTATTAGGTACAAAGTTAAGTAGTGTCATAAATGATAAATGTTAGTTTTGGGTGCAGTAAGTACTAAGTATTGTTTATTTAGCATTTATTCAGGTGTCATTCAGTGAATTAATAAGATTGTAATATTACTAATAGTATGGCAATGTCTCTAGATGTGTACGCCTATTAGGCAAAACATGATACAAAGTGACTATAAAATATAGTTTTAACACCTATCGTGCATGTCTTTTAAAGTGTGTATAATTTACTTGATTAATGCAAATAAATTACCTGTCATAATCGTTATCTTTGTTTCTATTAATTATAATTATGTCGTACCGCAACAACAAAACGAAATTCAGGTGGTCTATTATAATGAGTAGTACCTATTATATTGAGTTTTCGCTTTGTTACTATGGTACAACATAATTATAATACACACTACACCTAAATACAAATAAAATAAAATTTAAAATTTGTCGCCAAAGTGGCGCCATAGCTAGTTTTGTGGGGCATAAGATGTGGCACTAGTGCGCCATTTGTTTGCTTTTGTTTGCTATGAAGTTGGTATTCTTCCTCTGGTATATGTGTTCTGTGATACGTACTGCCCAAGAATGGAACTACCTGCCGTCCTCCTTGTTTCCTGAGAACAACAAACTAGATATCTTCATGGCTAGTGATAGATAGTGACAGTGATAGTGATAGTGTGATAGTGACTGCTAGTCTGTGGAATGCGCTGCCTGAATGGGTGTTCCCCGATAGATACAATCTGTGTGTCTTCAAATCACGAGTGAATTAGTTTCTTCTAGGCAAGCGTGCTCCACCGTAGACCACACCATCGCTTAACATCAGGCGAGTTGCCGGTCAAGCGCAAGCCAATTATTTATAAAAAAAAAATATGTATAGATAGATATGAATAGATTTCTAGATCAACGTGTTCCATCTTCCGCCACACCGTCACGTACCATCAGGTGAGTAAGTGGCGAAACGTAGATCTAGTACCACCATCCAACGGTGAACCGAGCTTTCTGTGTACAGTTGTATCGTTCAAGGGTGTTTCGACGAATCGTACGGGAATAATTCTAAATATTACATAAAAAATGAAAGTACCTAAATTCATCGCTGAATATATTTCATGTTACAGTATACCAACAAAAGAGGATGTAAGAAAAATGTGGTTGGAAGTAATTCTTAGTCGAACAGCAAGTATAACAAAAAACTCCAGGTGTGCAGTTTGCACTTCAACACAGAAGATTTTATAAAGACACTAGCGACCCGCCCCGGCATCGCAGGTGCAATGCTAATACTAAAATAATATACTACGGAATGTCTTTATATACCTACAACGTTCACAGCTTTTTTGTCAGTAGGCAAAACAAACATGTTTTCTTTAGATGTTACTCTTTAAAGAGCGACATTATGATTGGCCATGTGAAAAACACGCCGCCCCGGTGCCGGCCTGTTGCGGTACTGGCCGGGGGGCCGGTACCGCCGCAACCGCTATGTCCCTGCATTTTTAATCTTTAATATCTTCGAAAATGTTCATTTAAATTACATGCTGTAAACGGCCATATTGGTCTATATTAAATGCACAATGTATTTAAGGTACTTAATTGGATAAAGATTAATGCTGTATTGCTTAAAATCCCTTCGTTATCACGTAGGGTTCAGCCAGCGTTTGCAATGTAAGCGCAAAAAAAATATGTTTATTTACGACATTACATTAGAAACCTCTACAATTATCAGTGTTTCTCTACTATATTATGCATGTATTATATATATAAACCTTTCTCTTGAATCACTCTATCTATTTAAAAAAACGCATCAAAATCTGTTGCGTAAAGATTTAAGCATACATAGGGACGGACAGACAACGACAGCGACTTTGTTTTATCCTATGTAGTGATAGTGATAGTGATGTAGTGATGCTCTCGACAAACTTTGAAAATGAATGTAGTTCGATGTCATTTTCCCGCAGTAAGTAAAATATGCCAAACAGTAGTCATGCCAATTTTCTATATTAATAAAAGCTAAATTCACTCACTCACTCACTGACTTGTCACGAAATCTCAAAAACTATTTGACTTACGAAGCTAAAATTTGGCACGTAGATTCCTTATCTACACTAATATTATATATTATATATTATTATTTATTATTATTTTTTTATTTATATTATAAAGAGGTAAAGTTTGTAAGTTTGTAAGTTTGTTAGTTTGTAAGTTTGTTTGTTCTGTTTTAACTCCGAAACTACTGATCCGATTTTAAAAATTCTTTCACTAATAGAAAGCTACACTATCTCTGAGTGCCATAGGCTATGTTTTATAATGGTAAAAGTTAATTTTCTGCACTAAATAACCGTATTAGTAAAACATGTTGGAGAAAAATAAGCTGCTTGGCTTCTTTATCGGCGTACGCTGCCCTAACGGTTTGAGATAAGTAAATACAATGTTTCACAAAAATGTAGTTCTTAAGTAGTTTTACAAAAAAGTCCGCGATAGCATATATCTATCTTTTATAAGAACACCACAATAACGATAATAACCGGTTATTGTGTTCAAAATTAAAATTAAAATTAAAAGGTCATGTTTAGATGCAGTTTTGTAATCTAACCCATGAATCCTTACAAAAATAAATGAATTCATTATTAGGAGCATTTAATGTAGATAAAGTTCGCCGTTTACAGTATGTGGTTTAGTCGCACAGTTCATGAGATAATGTAAAATTAAAATAACGCGACCATAATAATCCGCGCAGCGCCTCCATACTGCACATAATAAGTAGGTTATATAATAAAATAACTGTTTATCGACACCATAAAAAAATATAACAAGAAGATAACATTAAATATGGGGGGAAAAAACGGCCTTATCGCTATTAGCGACATCTTCCAGACTACCTTTAACAATGGTGTGCTGCGGTGGAGTGGTATCACAGGTATTTAATTATTAACCGACTTTAAAAAACGTTCTCAGTTAGGTGGGTTTTACGATTCCGTACCCAAAGGGTGAAAACGGGACCATATTACTAACGCTGCCTGTCTGTCTGTCCTACCTTTTAACGGCTGTATTTTTCAAACCGTAATAGATAGCCAGTTGAAATTTTCACAGAGTATGTAACGTTACGGCGGATCAACTAAGAAATGTAATAACAGTAAAGTTTCATATAGTAAAAAAGAAAGGAGGTCATTCTTAGTTCTTAGCTCTAATATAAAAACGGTAATACGTACAAGCGTCAAACTTGGCATGATTATAGTACATAGTACTCTAAAGTGTAACAACAAATAATAATTTATGGCCAAGTGCGAGTCAATGACAAATTTCTGTTCATTACCAAGTTATACTCGAGCGTCACTGTAGCAAAGAATTAAATATGTGACTGCGTTGCAACTACTTCGACTATTTTGGAAGGCGTTAAGCCTGAACAATAACTGGTTGTATTTTGTGGTGGTAAAGAACCCTCAATGCGCGAGCCTGACTCGAAATGCGTATTTTAGTAATTTTGAAGTCGGTCTAATCCCTAATGTTTTTAGCTTTACATAGATAAAAACTATAGACAGATGCGGGACTATAGCTACGATATAAGGGCGCGATAGGAGTAGGTTGAATTACGGTATGGGAGTGGAGTGGAGCGGACGGCTACGGGACTAGATCGGAAAGAGTGGGACTGAAGTAGATAGGATTACGGAACGGATGCGGGGCTGGATTGCAAAAAGGTGGAAAGAGAGTAAATTGGATTACGGGACGGATGCCGAGTTGGATCGGAAAGGGCAGGCCTGTATTAGAGAAGATTATGGGACAAATTCAGGACTGGCGCGTAAGGATGGGGCGGAAGAAGAGTAATTTTACGGGACGGATTCGGGCCTGGAGCGGAAAGAGCGGAACGGTAGTAGAGTGGATTTAGGGGCGAATGCAGAACTGGAGCAGAAAGGGTGGTACAGGAGTAGAGTGGATTACAGGATGGATGCGAGACTGAAACTAAAAAAACGGGAGGTAGTAAAGTAGATTTCAATACTACGCGAGCGAAGCCGCGGGCAACGGCTAGTGGAGTATAAAGGTCCGCTAAGAAGGATTTAGCGAAAAAGCCGAATTAGAGGGGGCAAATGGAGGTTGAAAGATTATATTAAAGTCCTTTGTTTTTGATGATACTCAGGGATAAAATTTGGTATTCAGGCTAATAGTTTAAAATAATTAAATACTGTTATAATATTTTTACAAAAAAGAAAGATTAAGGAGGTGGAATTGTAGTTTGTATGTTGTGTTGAAAGTTATGCAACTACGAAATTGTAATTTGACAAGTGGGTGTAAAACTTCATTAAAAAATATTTTACGAAAGGGCCAAATTAAAGGGTCCAAAAAAGGTTGAAAGTTTAGGTGAAAGTGTATGCGTACGAAGTCACACGGGTAACGGCTAGTTTATTATAAATACAAAAGTTTGTCTGTTGTATGTGAAAGAGGAACAAACATCCATACATACAAACTTTGGCGTTTATAATATTAGTAGGAAGTAGGATAGGATGCGAAAGTGTGTTTGTTACTCTTTTACGCAGCAACAGAGCAACAAATCAACCAGATTTTTTGCATGGGTATAGTTCAAGGGATGGAAAGTTATAGGCTACTTTCATCATCATCGTCATCTACTAGATGTTGTTAACTGATCACCGAATTTAAGCAACGGACTACACGGTCAATCTTAGGTAGGATGATTGCGAGTGGCATTTAGAAACCGAATGATCGAATGAAAAGTTAACAATCTGGGTGCCTTCAAGTCGAGAGTGAATAGGTTTCTTCTAGGCAAGCGTGCTCCATCGTAGGCCGCATCATCGCTTAACATCAGGCGAGATGGCGGCCAAGCGCAAGCCAATTTATAATTTAAAAAAAATATATGTCACGTTACCCGTATGTCCCGGTTGAGTCTTATAACAATAGCCGCTAAGCCATCTCAGAGGCCTTCAGGCGTCCTGGCGGCCTAATATTCTGACATTAGCGCTCGTCACTGGGCCTATATGAACTTCCTGTATTTACTGAGAGTACCCATACGATGATTTTAGGAATTACCTACAATGTCTTCGTTTCCTCAAAATCACGAACACCCTACAAGAAAAGGACAAATTACTCCGTGCTCGCTTCTTCCTCGGACCGTTTTTTTAGCATGAGTACTCAATCCAGGTCCCTTTAGGGTATATATAAAATCCTTGCTCAACCTGCTCAACAGCTGTCAACCTGACAGCAGACGAAAATATAGCGACCTCAAAAGGTAGATAAAATTTAATCTAGTCAGGCGAAAATTTATACAAGCGAACGCCCGTAAACGGGGCAGTTTAAATTATAACGGTTAAATTTTTCACCTCGTGGAGTCTGTGAACGGGTGTTTTGACGTTTATCTAGTACTAGCTGTTGCCCGCGACTTCGTACGCGTAGTCTTTCATATAAACTTTCAACCCCCTTTGTCCCCTTAATTCGGCCTTTTCGCATAATCCTTTCTTAGCGGACCTCTGCACCCTGTCAAATTTCAGCTTCGTAGGTCAAGTGGTTTTCGAGATTTCGTGTTTAATGAGTGAGTGAGTAGATGAATTTCACTTTTCTATACTCTATACTAATATTATAAAGAGGAAAGATTTGATTGTTTGTTTGTTTGTTTGTTTGCATTGAATAGGCTCCGAAACTACTGAACCGATTTGAAAAATTATTTCACTGTTGGGATGCTGCACTATCCCCGGTTGACATAGGCTATACATCCCGGCTTCGCCCGTGCGAAGCAGGGGCGGCCTACTAGTCTTATTATATACTTAATACATAATACATTTTTCTGGTCGTCTCAGTAACCAAATACGTTACTTAACTTGGTAATGGACAGAAATTTGCCATCGACTCGCACTTGGCCACTATATTTTATTTGTTGTTATACTTTAGAGTGTGTACTATAATCATGCCAAATTTAACGCTTGTACCTATTACCTTTTCTACACCAGAGAAAAAACAAAAATACTATACATAATATTATGGTTGGTTGTATCCTATCCTGTAAAAATTTCCACTGGGTGTCTATTACGGTACGAAAGATACAACCGTTGATAGGTTGGGCGGACGTACAGACAGACCGACATCGTAGGCTTTGTAAATTATAGGGTCCCAACTCCCAATTTTACCCTATGGGTAGGAAACCCTAAAAAAACTATTTGATGGAACACTTAGCTTAAACCCAGCTAAGTGGTCTATCGTTACAAAATTTAATCAATATCCATTCAGCCGTTTTAATTCAAAATAACAAATAACGGTCAATGTTTCATTTACTAGAAATAAATTTAATGCGTAGGATATGTGTAAAACATTGGTTGGTCGACATTTAACTAATCATAGGGTTAAATGTCAACCATAATATCGACGAAGTTTGAAATGTGCAGTGGTACATCACTAGCATGAATACGTAAAACAATGCATCTAATTATCTTAAATTAAAGCTTTAGTTTAAAACTATTGTTAACTATGTAATTTATTAACTAAACAAAATACAAGCTAAAACTAAAACTACAAATACAGTTAGACTGCCCATAGACCGTTGAAGGTCTAAAGACAATTCAAATGCTCAAGCCCACTACCAGTTGGCAGCGTACCCAGCATGCTGGCGGCATTACCACGTTGAATGGCAATGCTTATGCGTTGAGCCAGAAACACGCCAGCATTTTGGTCACGCGTCGCATTAACCAGGCGCTCTGAAAGATTTTTGAAAATGAGGTGAGCTCCCGGTCTCCAAGGGCCCAATGTCTCGACCCCAAACGCCTCAAATATGTAACCACTGCCGAGGTTAGCATATTTGCGTCGCTTGTGCTGCTCTGCCGAATTGGCAGCCGCGCCAGCCCTACCCTGTGTCTCAGGAAGATGTGACGGCGCCAAAGTATCAACACAAGTTGCGTCCCATACAAGGGGCCTCCAGAGGCCGTCAGGCCTCCTTCCATCGTCGCGCGCAAGCACAGCCAGCACAGTGTCGAGCACAGCTGCGACATTGGCGGTGGAAAGAGCCCTGCGTATGATGTCGTTCAGGCAAGCGTGTCGGCCAATACGACCAGCGCTGCTCGAGCAAGAGAGACCATGGTGACCGAGCTGGTCAACAGCAGTACCACACTGACAGCGATGGGCCTCACAACACCTTGCACCCAAGCGTAAGCTGACAGCTAGACGAAATGCGGTTGGATCTAAAAGGCTACCCGTGTTAAAAGAGGGCATAGCTTGCAACCAAAGTCCCGATTCCCAAACAGAGACAGCAAGAATACGAGCGCGATCTGCAACACTAGGACACGTATCTAGTAGCGATTTCCGTGCTAGTTCGCAGATCGGCCGATCCCACAGTCTCCCACTCTGGGAAGACAACTTCCTGGGAAAATCGGTATTTGGACAAGCAAGCCTCCAAGCATTCATTGCCTACGTAATAGTTATATGACGACTAAGATATATTTCTTAAGTGAAATGAATATTTTGTTTTGAAACTGGTCCTTTTACGTAATAAATGCTCCAAAAGACTTACGCGTGAAATGATAATTCTGGATATTTTACTCCTCCTTTAGTTATTCTTGATGGATAAAACACAGCTCAACACGTCAATGTCACTATGCAAAAATATATTCAGTCTTTACAGTGATATATCTATTTAATTTAACTTTTACCTGTGACGCGTTGCAATGTTATGGCCTACTAGTCGGTCAAAAGTGGACACCGAGTGCGAGGTTGCCAATCTTACAATAGCTCTCTCGTTTACTCTACCTACCGATCCGTGTAATAAAAAGAGAAACAGGCCAGTTTGTTGACATAATGAACGTCGGAGCGGCAACGCCTCATGGCTACGTCCATGTATTCAACGTCCTTGGTCAAGACTATAATATTAGTCAAGTCAAACTCATGCCTCAGTAAAGTGGATGGGGTTTTGGAAACAACACGAAATTACATTTTTAACCCCGTTATACCTCAAGCGGAATTTGAAGTGGATATTATTTGAATTGAAGGATAAAATGAGTTTTATATCTATGTAAACTTGTAAAGCGGTGCTTAACGCATTTATTTTCTAAATATCGTAACGCATATTACGATTGAAGGACTTTGTATCCATGGTCATGATAAAGAGAATTACAAAAAAAAATACAGAATATCTTTTTTATCTGTGTTGTGCTGTGACTTGATTAACTTGACTTGTGTGTAGTGACTGACTGAAGCGCGCAGGCGCAACGCATAGTGGAATGACTTATACTGAATCTATGGTGGAATGCGAAGGTGGATATTATTTTAATTCAAGGATAAAATGGGTTTTATATAAGTAATCTTGTAAAGCGGTGCGTAACGCATTTATTTTCTAAGAATCGTAACGCATATTACGATTGAAGGACTTTGTATCCATGGTCATGATAAAGAAAATTACAACAAAAAAAAACAGACAGAATATCTTTTTTTATCTGTGTTTTGCTGTGACTTGATTAAACTTGACTTGTGTGTAGTGACTGACTGAAGCGCGCAGGCGCACCGCATAGTCTTGCTTGACGTGACGTAATTGCTCATTCATAATTTTTATTCATTCAGAAAAATAAAAAGTTTTCATAACAGTTTCTCGACTGTGTGTGTTGCTCTGATGAACTCAGATTGAAAAAATGAAATTGTTTTATGTTTGTAGAATGATACAAAAATGTAGCTGGTCTAGCTGTATGCTCATCTAAATGTAGTGCTAAGGGAATCCACAAAGTGCATTCATTCATTGATACAAAAGTGCATGTATGTATCGAGCACATGCGCAATACAAAAGTGAATCTATTCGGTTCTATGTGTTTATTTCATTGTGTTCAAAACATCGTCGAAAATGTGGTCTTGTGAAGTGAAGCTACTTTTTGGATTTGCATTTGGTTCAGGCAGTTCAGTGAAAAACAGGCTCAAGTAGAACATTACGACACTCCGGAAGTGGCGGGACAAGCCGCCGCCGGCCGAGCGGGCTCGTTCCGAGAGAGATAACAGCGGATGAAAGAGATAAACAGTTATGGATTTAACATGGCGGACGATACGCGTAAAGTGCGAGTTGAAGAAAGATTGAAAATAAAGATCGGTGAGTTACATTTTCTCAACTTTAATTATCGTTTAAGCACAATTTATTGCAAGCAATCCCTTAAATAATGTAATTTGTTTGTAACTTTCATGTTATTGACTGCCAAGATAGTTGTTGTCATTATGGTGAACAGGTGGTAGTGAGAGATTTTTGGGTTTTTTGAGGCTTCTGTGAATGAATATTGGTAAATGAGTGAAATAAGCGACGTCTCTGAGTAGGTATACAGGTGACCTAGCGTATGCGATTTAATTCATTTGTAGTTATTTAGTGTATGTAGTTGTTCTTTGTTTTCGTCGTCCTGTTTTGACAGTTCGCTCACAATTTATGAATGAAATGAAACTGAGTCGCCGTAGCACAATGAATATCGTGCCCAGATCGTATTAGATTAGATACCTACTGTGTACTCTTATTTGTTGTGCAATTTATTGTGATAATTATTAATGCGATACTGTTCAAGAGCTGGCTTTCAAATAATAACATATTTGAAAGACCACTTTCACTGCATCTCTTCATGGCTTCTGGGTGCACTTCAAGAATTAATGTTATCAATTTACTTATTCTACATAACCTAGATTCTATTTATGTTGGATTTCTAAACCAATTATTATTAATCTTTTGTTTGATTAATTTCTTCCAATATTTTGCATACATATTTTTTTTAGATTGTTAGTGGGCTGTAGTAGGCTTGACAATATATTATGTACTAGCGATCCGCCCCGGCTTTGCACGGGTATAGTTAAAATAGCCTATATTAATCAGTGATAATGTAGCATTCAAATGGTGAAAGAATTTTTAAAATCGGTCCAGTACTTTTTGAGCCAATTCATTACAAACATACTTACATACAAATCTTTCCTCTTTATAATATTGTATAGATGTAGGTATGTGTGTAGCATTCCTAGGTAGGTTATTAATTAAACAATCTGGTATCTCAAAAACATTTTAGTCACATTATCTAGACATAGGCACATCCTAGTCTACTTTGTTATTCAAAACATCCCTGTGCATTCACATTTTTTTTGTGGTAAAACATAGTCAAAAATATTATGGGTACCAATTACCTACACTAGCAACGGTCAAGACCTTAAAGTCAAATTTTTGCAGAAATGTTTTCTTCAAAAAGAGACAAATTAAAAAAAAATATTATGTCCATTTTATTTTACTATACATTTTAGGGTTTCTACCGTAACTTTATTTTTCCATCAACCATGTCTTAAGTTTCCTATGAAACAATCTATAAGGGAGATATTTTATTGACTGGTAATTTGTTGGAAGCGATGATACACCTCGGTAATATAAACCATAATCTACTGTAGAATATGGCCATAATGCGATGAGCAACTAGGGGAGAGTCAGTTCAGATTCGGATCAGGCATAGGCACTCGAGAAGTTCTATTGTTAACTCTCAACGTTACTGCACAAAAATTGTGAGACGCAGACCAATGCCATCTTGAGTTTCATTGATTATAGAAAGGCATTTGATCGCATAAAATATGACATTCTTTTGGAATGCCTCATTGACATTGGGCTTGACAATAAAGATCATCAAAAACTTGTACTGGGGCGAAAAAGTTACTATCAGAGTAGGGCATTCAGAATCTGAACTAAGGAGATTTGCCGTGGAGTCAGACAGGGTTGTATTTTAACACCCTTGTTCTTCAATCTGTACTCGGAGGCAATAATATCTGAAGGACTGAAAGGACTGGCGTCAGCAAGAGCTGTAAACTACTGCAGACCATCTGGAAATAAAAGTTGGGTATCTTGGCCATATCTTGCAACACGATTTTACCAGCTTCTTCAGTTGATTATGATGGGTACAATTGAAGGCAAACAAAGCGCTCTAAGTTAGAAAAATTAGTGATTGCACATCATCCAAGAATGGACCAGCAATTCCAGCTAGCTAGCGTCGGACAACTTTCCCGTTTGGCACAAGATAAAGAAAAGATTGATAAGCTGACGACCAACCTCCAGTATTGGAGAGGCACCTGAAGAATGTGATACACCTAGCATAGCAGTTTTTCTAAAGTAGTACAATATCAAGTATGCATATTTTACCATTTATTCTAGTTTCAGTAGTGGAAATTAAATCTAGAAGGTTCATTAACCATTAAGATGAATTGGACGACATAAACAGGGTCCTGTGTAATGTCAGCTAAAATAAAAATTAAACCACAGTTCATGAAAATTGCTTGTATAAAAGGAAAAAATATATCAGTCCACTAAATAAGGAATGAATCACTGAATTAGGTAGTACGATGCTTATATGTATTGGACTGAAAATTGGAGTTGATATTATGCTCTGATGGAAGTACTTTTAGTTTTTAATTTTCGGGTATCGTGGTATTTAACAATACTACTATACCTGACTAAATAGCAGTGGTTCCACTGGAGCTATGCCGGCATTCCCACATCTATATTGATACAAATACATTTACAGTGCAATGAATAGAACATTAGAAGAATTTCTAGGTGGTCACACAATTTTTTTACTAACGTTGGCTCAGTAGCTTTTTAACTAGTTCCAATATTATGAATAATTTTGTTGAAACGCCTGTTGATTTGGTATTATCAATAATCTTGTTGCACTTACTAATTTTGTAATCGGTTTTTAAAAATAGATCATTTTTATATTATTCTTCATTATGGAAACCACGGACCAGTAAGCACAGCATAGGACGTCTTCCTATAAGATGGACAGACAATCTAAAAGAGACCGCAGGGAAACACTGGATGCAGGCCGCTTCCAACCGGCCCTTTTGGAGATTGATTGGGGAGACCTATTTCCAGCAGTGGACGTCCTATGGCTGAAATGATGATGATGATTATTATATCGCTTGCCCATATTTATGCACATTTCCAAACAATACATAATAATCCACCATAATTACACTCGAAACTACGAAGTTCACGAATATCATAGGAACAATAAGGAGACAAAACTACTGACATCACCCCTATGTATTAGTATGTTCTGTTCAGTTCCCCATACTTTTGGTCATTCTAAGATATTTTCAAAGAAGCTTTCAAAGCATTCTCGCATGATTGATAGCGTTGCGGCGCGGCGCAGGCGCATAAATCCACGATAACGCGAAGTGTGTCTGCATGATAAGGGTGCAGTGTGCCTTCCGGGGCGCGACCTACGACCCGCCGCCTCCACCACTACCAATACATTGAACTCTACTACTAGAATAGAAATAGGAAGATAGAAAAACAAAAACAGGACCATAGACACCCACCGATAGTGCAGAAACCCCCGCCTTAAGAGTCGTAGAAGCTTCCTCACTTTGATCATCCAAAAGAGGCCAGCTACAAACAAGCAGGAACTGTACCCCACACAAGTTTGTGGTATGTACGTGGAAGAACTTCCTCCAAGCAATGACCTAGCGTGGCCCACATAGAAGTCTAAACTGACCCAAGTCGTTCGCTACAGGTCAACCAAGTATATACTCTTCACTGTGTGTCTGTGGCGCAGTAAAAACCATGCATTTTTCCTGCCCTCAGTTTCCCAACACACAGCGACCGAGAGAATACTGGTCTAAATTTATATAAACCAAAAAAGGACATCGACACGAAGAAGAAAACTACTAGAATTAATAGAAAAGCTTTTCACTCGGCTGTTTTTTTCTAAAACCTACAATATATAGGGGAAAAAATGTCCTTTTTAGCATCCTTATTTCAATATTATAATGTTCTTGCTCAGATTTCATTATGAAAACTGGCATTTTCACACATATTCTATCAAAATATCAAATTATAGTGCAAAGCAAGACATAGCCACGCGCGGGCACGCACCTTGAAAAAGAACGCTGAATGCGGTTGAAACTATAGTCTGAATAATTAAGCGGCTTATGTTCTTGGTCCCTTTACAATGGAAAGAGTAAGATAAAGTTCATTATAAGACTAACATAAGAATTCTTAAGAAATTGTAGGTACCCAGCAGTCTCTATTGTCAATCCCTACAAATGTATGTAAAGCATGTATGTGTGTGTGTGTTTGTGTGGGTGGTGTGCGTGTGTTGTATGTATCTAAAACTTTGTCTATATATGTGTTTACCCAAAGGCCATAATAATACTGTCATACTGACCAAATAATACTGACATAGAACTCGCAATTAAGTCTTTGTTGAAATTAAACACTCTAAACTGATTTTACTACGTGTATTTTACATTATTTTAAAATAATGTTGCTTGACGTTTCGAACACTTTGCAGTGTCCGTGGTCACAGGTAGACTAGATGACAGATGTCTGTACAAATGATATGTAATTTAATCTAATCTAATATCCAAGTAACGCCAATGATTTTTAATCAAAACGTTCCCTGTATGCAGTAGACGGTCACGATGTTCAGTCTTGCAGTTCTGCGCCGTGTTGAGTTGTGTCTTAGTTCTTCTTATTATTTTTTGTTATGTAACAGGATTGGTATGTACTTACTACTTATTTTACGAGTAGGCAAACTAGGTCTTGCGCATACGCATAATCCGTGCGTGGGGGTCGACGTCGGTGCGCGCGCAATTCTCTGGCGTTCTTACTTCGCCGCTCCTATGGGTAGAAGTAAAGGTGCGATACCTCACGGCCTAACTCGGCGCGCTATGGCGACTTCCGCCGCGCCTGCGCCTTATCTACGGCACCGTCTCGAGCGCCGACCACCTTTGTTCTCTCCACCAACACTTAGTCAACCCACCCGAAAGGGCACCCGCTAATTGAATCCTATTATTTGTTTTGCGTATGAGTGGTGTGACTCGCTAAGTAATTAGTTAGCTGCGTCCCTCACGTTGTCCCTACCTTGTGTCCATGGGGTCCGGGAATTGAAACAGAACTGTAAAATTAAGTTTGTATTTGTAAAACAGTGCATTAACATGTAGATGTTAGTCACGAGCGCTCCATACAATGTCTTATTTTCAAATAAATACGGGGTCCTTATTAGCGTCACATGTTTACCAGTCTCCCGTTGAACTCGGCTGTTAGTCCAACCACCAAAATCCTTTAGCCATGAGAAGTATAAAGTTAAAATCAACTTATAAGGTCTAACGCCAACTGGAGAATCGAGGCTGTGTCGTGACGTACTAGCGGCCCCGTGGAAATGTCAAAGCTGCTATCAGTTTACGCTAGGTTCAATATTTTCAGTCTGAGTGCATAATTAAAATTGCGGTATAAAAGGCTAGCAATTTTTGTATTTTTAGTAGGTAATACAAATATAGATTGTTCGTCATCATCATCAGCCATTGTGATGTTCGTCCACTGCTGGACGTAGGCCTCTCCTATAGAACGCGACAAGGCACAATACACCTGGCTGGCGTCCTACTCTACGTTTATTGCCGATACGCAGTCTCCATTCTAGAACCTGTTTACTCCAACGGTTGTCGGTTCTTCTACAGATATGGCCAGCCCATTGCCACTTCAGAATGCTATTTATTTGAGCTATGTCATTTAAACTTTAGTTTTATTATTGAAACTGACGTGGTTGTCACACATTTTATTTATGTTACACGGGAATTACTCATTCACCTTGAAAAAGGCCGTCTAATGCGGTTGAAACTATAGTCGGAGTAACCGGCTTAATCTTACGTGAGTAATTCCCGTTAAACTTTAGTTCTCTGTCGGATAATTTCATTGGAATTAAATCATGCAATAATCAAACATTAATCGGAACTTATTATCAACTTGACTGGCTCCCACTCGGGCGGCGCCTAAAGTTCTTGGTATTCGGGAGTAGACAGCGATACCGAGTATAGATAGTTATATATTAACGTTTAATAATTTGTTTGTAATTAAGCACGATAAACTCGAGTGGTACCTATGTTACATTCGCCAGATATGATAACGGAGTGAGCACGGCCACTATCGCGCGCAAACTCTCACTGACCCGACTCGACTAAGAGCTAACACCTAAATTAGTCCTTACACTGTCATTTGTTTAGTTACTTTTGTTTGCGTAAACGGCGACCAAATGCCGGTGAATATCGTTAGATTATGTACTTCAATATTTGTTGAAGATCAACAGAAATAAGGTGCATTAACGTCCATTGATATAAGAGAGGAGGTATCTACCTATACTTCGTGGGATCAGTCCGGAAAATCTGTCTTCTACATAAATAACTATTTCAATATAAATAAAAAATAAATGCTGTTCGTTGGTAAGCGCATCGTTTGGGAAAGGCTGGACAGATTTTTTGTTTTAAATGTATTTTTTTTATTACTTACTTAATAGTCCAAATCAGGAAGAAAAATTTGAAAAGTTTCCCAGAAAATATTCAAATTCGGGAAAACTGAACTGCCTATTATCTATGAAATTTTCATTTGTACTCAAACATATTTATTGAAATTAGCACATGACAACGTGTCAAGTCAGCTAGTTCAAAATTTATATAAATCAATTTTTGGTATCAGACCGAAATAAACGTTCACGGTCATTTGAAAAGTATAGCTAAAACGTCACAAAAGACTTTTCTTGTCCAGAGAGTGTAGTCCAGAGTTGGTTTCTGTAGTTTCCTCTTCGTGGCTTTTGGGTAATGCAGAAAAGGAAGAGGTAAAACGTTAGTCTGTAAGGATCCCTATTCCTCCCCTAAACTTTGATTTGAAATTTGTGTTTGAACACGCGAAAACACTGCAAAGCTTTTTCTGTCCAAAAAGGAAATATAAAAACTTAGTTCTCATTCGTCAGAAAAATACAAGCCTAATATTTATTCTGACGAAAGCAGAATCTGACCTAAGTGAACCAAATCACAATGTAAGACCTTATAAGTCACATACTACAAAATAAAACATTGCAAAGATCTTTACAAATAAAAATCCCAGCAAAAACGTGAAAATGAAAAAGGCACCAAGTTCGATACAGCTAGAGATTCTTAATCGTCGTCCTCGTTGGTAAATGTTTTGGTGCAAAGTTCTAAAAGAATCCCTCCAATCATAGCTACGTATTTTCTTCTGTTGCTATACTTGTAGTAGGAATAACAAAAGAAAATATCTTAATTTATAATTACCTCCGCCATTTAGATAGGTATATGATATATATATTTTCAGAGAGTTCATAAATTTCATACATGTTTCCTGTGAGATGCAGAAAACCCCTGGGAATAATATTAATTACTGTAAGTTTACGTAGGTATAGGTACAATAAATAACTCTTAAAAGAGAACATGTGTGACATTGACACTCCTGCAAGTAGCAGCCAGCCTGACACCGACGTTACCACTCCATTAATTAAAACGCAAATAAACATTTATTCCCTTGAATCTACAGTACTATCGGTAATGTAATGGAATTCACATTTTTCACATAAGGAAATACCTACCTACTATTTATTATACGATTGTATTATTGCTTCGAATTCCTGTTAAATTCATTGACTTGATTTGATTCATTGTTTAACTTTTCTATAGGTTTGTTTTAAGAGAATGTGTTTTAACTTTTTACTATCATATTACAAGAAATTATAAAAAAATATCATACATCATTTTTAACCAGATTGACGAAATATGTTCCGCCAAAAATATAGTTTTAGATTTAAGGGGCAGCTAAAAGCGCGCGGGTAGATAAAAATGAGTGAGAATAAAAAAAATAAGATTGTGCATAATCTTTAGAATAACGTATTGCAAATAGTTTAAAACAATTTTCATGTTGATGTTTTAGGTATAGCGGAACAGAGAAAAAACTAGTATCTTCTCCGCCATACTATACATAAAAAAATATATCTTCAAAAACATTGAAAACGTGAGAAAAATATAGCTTTAGAAATTTGTTCCTCTCACCACTACAGGGTATAGTCTCGGTACTATACGGACATTTTGAAAAGCTTCGAAGGATTCCTAGAGATGAAGTATAGTTCTCATATACCTACCTGCAAGTCGGTAGAACTATGCGGGCGTCGGCGTCGCGTCGCGCCGCCCCGCCCGGTGAATGGAGCAAGCCTAGCGTTTTCCATTCAGCCCGCCCATTCATGGAAACTCGTCGGTCCGTTAATGAAAAACATGCTCGTTTATCGTCACCGTTATCGGCTTGTCGAGCACGTGTGCCCGCAAATATAATACTTTCATTCAAACAACACATCTGGGCGCTTCCTAGTCTATCTCACGGATACTTTCAATGAGCCTTGATAAGATAACATGATAAGACCTCGTATTGCGCGCCGTTTCCCTTCACGGACGCTTATTACCTGCCTATAGGCGAATATAATCGCGTAGATATTTAAGCAATCGTATTTGAATGTTTTTGATAGCTGAATGTAGCGCAATGCCATTATTATCGCGCACTGATAACATTCATTACCATAAACCATTTTTTTTAGTTTAAATGGTTTTATTGTGAAAACAAATAGGCAGAACAAGGCATTGTATCGTAATCGCTTATTGCAAAATATGTCCTCAGAAGCCGGTTATACCTACGTTAGTTTGCTAAAACGCCGCACGCGAACTCTGCCCACTGGTTTGGACCAAGTTTGTCCCACGTGGGTGAACGTTTAATTGTGCCACTGGATAAATGAACTAGTACGTAGGCAGGTAGAAACGGGCGTGTAACTACTCTTTCATCTATAAAAAGATACCATACATTGTCGTGAAAATTGCACACAATACAATTCCATAAAAATAACGAGCTAACATAGACTGGTGAGATATTTACGGAAACCTAAGCTATGCATATACCTATACTATAATAACATATGTACAGCTACCTAACCTTTATGTACTTATGGTGTCGTAGACTTATCAACGATATTTTTATTTTCCTGCCGTTTAATACGTCATGCTCATACATTAAATGTTCCATAAAAGGTGTTTCCATTCAACTCAACATTTCGAAACAAACAGTCGTTCGTTCACTTGTATAGGTAAGCAAGGTACGATGTCATTGAGAAATTGAATTTATTCAAGAGTTTGCGTATATTTACCTACTTGCTCATTACTGGAATATGTTGGTTGAGTACATCATGTGATGGAGCGGCCGTCCCCAATATCAAGTACGCAGAACTTTAATTGAATGAGCTGTTATTACCAGGAATCGAGAAATTAGCTCTCTTGCATAAGCCCGAACAAGAAAACGTGTTTGGGTCTTCAAGCACCTATGGCCCGATGGGACAAACAAGTGACAAAACTAATTAATCTGGACTCAGGTTAAATGTAGATTAAATTAATTTTAACGTACCGCCACTTAATGACAGCGACATAGTAACAGAAGCATCAAAGTAAAATCAGATGCTACTTGACGAATTCTCATTTAAGGTAAGTGAAATCTGATGTAAAGGAAAGAGCAACGTCGTCGCTTCACACGAAATCCCATGACTGCGCCTGCTGGTGGCAAGCTGGCTTCTACCGCACACCGCAACCCAGCTACTCTCGATTTCGAAACAATCGCTACGCACACGAGCGTGTGGAAACATTTTAATGATCGCTATTGTGGCTAAATACCAGCCCGCGTGCGTTTCCTCAGCGCTGATGGCACTATAGAGGGTCCCGTTTCTCTCCCACGATCCAGTTCGGTGGCGTGTGTTACCGCCGCGTTGATGATGATGGCGGTTGTTTTTGCATCAGCAATTATGTACAGTTTCTCCCGCAGTCCAATTACGACGAATTTGTGAGAGTCCGCGCTCGTACGAAGGTCTCTCTCCTTTGTTTAGTTGCCCTAACTAACTCGACAATTATCTTGCCACAGTTTATGATAATACACGCATGTAATCGTTGAGTAATTTGACTTTTGAGAAAGTTTCGTAAAGGCTTGTTTGTGAAACTTCTTTGTTGGGTTTATGTGTGTTACTTACCTAAACTGCTTCGACTTACATTTTTTGCTTCAGTATTTTGGTCGAATAAAATACATGTAATTAAACGAAGCCATGGACCCGGGTATGTCCTAAAACTGCGACCAGAACCACCGGAGGATGGGCAGCAGCGTCCTGTTAGTTCACGGTGAACGTACTGCGATCTCCAAGCCGCCTGCCAAGCGTGGGGATTATGGCAACACCTCTCTCTAAGAGGGAGGCCTTGTTCAGCAGTGGACATTTAATGGCTGATGATGTGTATGTGTGAAACGAAGCCAAAATCATCTCCCGGGCACCTACCCAATTGAAGCTATGACTGATGAAATCATCAATCAATGCATAGGAAATGAAAGGCCAAAGGATAAAGAAGGTAGTGATCGTAAACTATGAAATGTCAATGAATGGGAAATGGCAATTCACATATAAATGTATAATGAAACTTCTATAGAATGACAAAAATGTTTTATGACGTATGTGAAAGAATGGTTATTATCTTTAATGATGATAATGGTAAAGAATCACCATGATGGTGTAAATATGTGTCATAACGAGAAACAAAAGAAACCTCATCCATAGCAGAGGTAGTCTGCAGTGGGACGCAAAGTTTCCATAAACCAGGAAACTGTTTTCAAAACAATAAGCCAGTTCTATTAATGGAATAACCGTGGTTATCCTATAGGTATTAGTGCATGTATCAATATTATCTCATACCTGATCATTAGTTTATTGATATTTAACAGCATTCTAGGGTACATAAACGGTTCCAAGTTGTTGATCCGAGAGAGTAAGATCATAACATGCTTTACAAATAACGTCTTCAACATCACGTCAACATGACGTTCATGACGTCATTTTTGACTCTCAAAGTTAATGCTTACAATATTGTTCATAAATAATTATGTGACATCATTTGACATAGGCAGGGTGTAAGTACTATGTAGTAGAAAAATACCCTAAGCCAAAACATAAACTCAATTTCGATCCTAAATCAATCATCCAGGGTTCCAATCTCAGCGACCTGTAAGCGATGACCCCAGTGCTTTCATCCAACCAACATTAATTTGACGCGATTAACACTTATTTCTCTGACAGCATTGAAAATATGATTATGAGTGCAATTTATTACCGACGTGGTGTGACGTATACGTAGGCGTAGAGGCGGTGCGGCATCGGTACTTCTAATTCGTCACGTTATTACGACATTTTGTCTACTAATAGCTAAACTAAGTTAAGTTTCGCTTAGCTCCATGGGTGAGATAATGTTGCTTGTTTGAAATTGTGCGTATTTAGCAATTAGCGAAAACTTAGTCCTTCTGCCGTCCGATTACTAAAAGACCGTTAAGTGATATGGCCACAGTGTCACTTAACGGTCTTTTAGTAATCGGACGGCAGCCTTAGTCATTTTGTATTTGACTTTGTGCTCTTATGACGTTCCGCGTATAAGCCATATCTTTCTCATACTAATGACATGATAGATTCAGCATAATTATGTTAAATCTATGAGTGACATAGTTTGCGTTACTACGAAAAAACGAAACAAGCAC
The DNA here is from genome assembly GCA_932305915.1 of Agriopis marginaria. Classification (NCBI taxonomy): domain Eukaryota; kingdom Metazoa; phylum Arthropoda; class Insecta; order Lepidoptera; family Geometridae; genus Agriopis; species Agriopis marginaria. The sequence continues at coordinate 13,164,277 of OW029918.1, forward strand.
GGTAGTACGAAAAAATCCTGAGGTATGCAAGCTAACGTCTTGGTCATAAGCTTGCTTAAGAGCTTTACTTAGCCATGTGCTATTACGTCTTCTGTGACTTAGCGCCTAATTATAAATGGTGACGATGAAAAGCCTATGTCACTCTCCGGCTCTTGAACTATACCCATGCAAAAAATCAGGACAATCCGTTGCTCTGTTGCTGCGTGAAAGAGGAACAAACTAACAAATTTTTCGCATATTTATAATATAAGTAATTAAGTATGATATTATCCTAACGGTTCCTGTGTAGGATAACAGGTGAAATCTCGGGGCGCAGCTAGAATAGTACCGTACCACAGAATAGAGAAGTAAACGATTTTCTTTTCTTTTCTGTGTACCGTAACACCATGAAGTACTTTTACCAAGTTTCGTCATGTTACTCGCTAACAAGCTACTTATATTATTCATTGTAGTGTGTAAGGATAGAGAAAAATGTGGGAATATTAGGTATTGCGATATCGGAAATGGTATATTCAATTGATCAATTAGCTTGTGTTGAAACATGTTTAATGGGTGTCATGTTTAATCAGGCACGCTATCACGCATTTATGGAGAAATATTATTTATTGTCTTGGTATACTAGGTGTTTCAACACGTATTTCTACATTCTTCAAAAGGAGGGTTCTTCAAAAATGTTCTAAAATATATGTTAGCTCAGAACTCCGTCATTTATGAAAAAAAAATTATACATGAATATTTATATATTATATTATTTTATAAATTTTGAAATGATATACTTTCAGATTGGTCCCATACAAATTACAACACAATCGGTGCAGTAGTTTGGCTTTTTAATCAAAATTTGTCTACTTGGATAACAATATAGTGTCAATGCGGACTTGTTCGCGATAAAAAAAAAAAAAAAAACAAGTAACCAAAATCGCGTATTTTACTAATTTTGCGAAGTTGGTTTTTTGAATTGATAATATGATAATACTTGTAGGTAAAGAGGTTGATGTAGGTACCAAATGTACCAATTCAAAATATTATTATTTCAATCTGACTTTGATTTTCTCTAGCTCTAGCTATATATCCCATGGACGTAACAACCCGTTTTATAAAGTCCTTGCTCTAGCCTTTCTCTACAGTAGGAAGATTATGAGAAAAGTCTAAAATAATAATAGTTCTTTGACTACGGCCATTTTTGGTGGATCATATTATCTCATAAATGACACATCAAAAACAAAAAATATTTACACTATTTCCATATGTTCATTTGGTCATATAGCTGCAATAACATTGAAAATCTGAAACAAATGATTTCTTTTAATATTTCACTGAAGTACCTATATCAAGGTACCTGCTACAGTCTTACGTAATAACCTAGCGAAAGTGATCAGAATTCGTGATTTTTATTTTATTTTATTGTATTTGTCCGAGCAAATAAATACTTGGATCTAGTTTAGGTACCAAATCTTAAGGTTCGCTAGTTGACGCGTATCCGCGTATACTTTTTCATCCCCACTTCACATATCGCTATCTTGTATTTATGACGACGATGTCGCCTACCCAGTGACCAATGTGACCATCCCTGATCATAGAGGAATCTATCAAAATCGATAGAGGTGTTCAGGTTGTAGGTGGGAAGTTGGGAACATACATACAATGTACTCTCTATTTTACTTTGCGTCGGGTAAAAAGTAGCGCTAGGCCCCAGATGCTTATAAAACAGACTAGGATTAGATAGTTCTACACCTCATAATAGGAACCTAAAAAGGTCGCAGGCTTTATAGGTCCAACGTTAAGCGACAGGAGTAACTTATGGTCCGATGGTCGCCTCACCTTGGTCCGCCGTATATAGCGATATCCGTCGAGGTCGCGACATGTTTCACAACAGTTGCCAGCGGTCCTTCCTTTTTAAGTGGATCATTACCACTTTAAATCAAAAGTGTAATTAGTAACTCGCCTGTTCGATATGTCAAAGTTGGTTCTTCGATCTTTTTTTCGCTAAATTAAACGGGAGGCAATAATGTACGACACAGATAATGTACGGCATGATATTGTACGGCATAATAATGCACAGCATGATAATTGGTGTACATGTACATGGAATATCATGTTGTACAATATCGTGCCATGCAATATCATGCCGTACATTATCAGATCGGTCCAATAATGCACAAGCGATAATGTACAGCATGATATTCCATGTACATGTACACCAATTATCATGCTGTGCATTATTGTGTCGTACAATATCATGCCGTGCATTATTGACTCTGTTTAATAATGTACACCCCGATTTTGTACAGCATGATAATTGGTGACCATAAAAATTCAAAACTGATGCTTCGTTTAGACGTGGACATTCCACGTCGAGTGTATTAGGTACAAATGAAATGTGTGACAGATCCGACACAGAGCATCCGGACTTGAGTAGGTTAGGTTCGAAATGGGTCACAGAATCGACACAGAGCACCCCGACTCCACCTAGTCTTGTGGTCCCTACCCCTAGTGTATATAAAAAGCGCGGGAGCCAGAAGCTCAAGGGAGGTCCTGAGTGAGAGCGAGCCATACGAGACCGAGCGAAGCAAAGGGGGGAGGTGGCGAGCGAAGCGAGCCGGTGACCTCCGTAGCGAAGCGAAGGTCGAGTGTGGCGAAGCGACACTCAGGGGCGACCGCAAGAGCTTCTGGCGGGAGCCCACCTGGAGTCAGACTTGCGTTGGTTAGGTTCGAAATGAGTGACAGATCAAACACAGTTTTACTCTTCTCTCCGCCTCACCACCAAAAAATTTTGATGGTTCTCATATTTTTAATCTGTGACTATCTTACACTATCTTGTTCAAACGAAGCATGGAATCGACAGACGTCATAGACTCAACAGCCAATAAGAGCAGAGACATTTCAGCAAAATTAGCCAATAGGGAGATGCCACCTTTTATCATGTTGTACATTATCGGTCGTACATTTTCGGCCCGTTTCGAGAAAACACGGCCTGTATTGCACGACATGATAATGTACGGCATAATAATGCACAGCCCGATAAAACGTGGACTTTTTTCTCGTACATGGATTATTGGCTGTGCAATCCTGGCTGTGCATTCCTTGCCGTACTTTATAGACACGGGCCGATAATTGACGGCCAGTATTGTACGACATGGATTGTACAACATGATATTCGATGTACATGTACACCAATTATCATGCTGTACATTATCATGCCGTACAATATCGTGTCGGCAAATATCATGTTGTACATTATAGACACCCAATTAAACAGTACTTAACGCCTCAAATCGATATCCATTTAACTCTACGGTTGAGCAACCGAAACCGCGTCCAACGTGCAACATAACGAGACGCTAACGATGGGAAAACAAGTGCGGGCGATGTAAATGCCATGTGCAATGTATAATATTGGGAGATGGTATCTTACATTCGTGAGCAGCGAAACCATTGTGGATGGTAAGGCGAGCTGATGATGACAGTGTAACGTGTAACCAAAACGGCGAGATAATGCAATGGCGCGTGTAATTGTAGATGTCGCAGCCATGTTGTGGAATTGGTCGTAACATGAAAATTTCGACCATTTCGAAAAACGGTGGCATTTCACTTTTAAGGCGGTTGGTTCTTCAAGGTTAAGAATTGAAATAGTATCAAGCAAACGGTTCTGTTGTTACCATTTTATTCATTCAAATATATGTTTTTTTCTGTTTGCAATGTTATGATAAACAGCAAAACATCACTTTTGACAATTCAAACCCAATGATTTAAAATTCTTGATAATGTGGAAGTGCGAGCGAGCGATTTTCAGACCCAGGTTCGATTTTTATATAATTATGGCCATTGACCACATCGGTCAAACTAGGTAAGTGCGTAGGTATATACTATAGAAGGGTTTGCACCTTTTTTTGTTGTATCATAACACATTCAAACTAGATTTGGTGGTACCACACCAACAACTGGACAACTGTAGACGCAAATATACGTACCGTTTAGAAAACTAGTTTACTAACAGACAGCGAGATAGTCATACTTACACGGACATAAGTCACCACTCGCAATCGTTGAAGATTTCATGATAGGGCCAATTTTAAGACATGGTAGCGACATAGAGCTAGGTGACGTTTTCAGACACGGCATCAGGTCGTTCTTGTGTTACAAGCTTAGCGAACCGTGTCATTTGATTAATTACCCAATGAAATTGCTGACTACTCTTTAAGGCTCTATAGAGAATCTCAATAGAGACATCTACGTATCTAGTATTAAACAAAACGTATAACATTTAGAGTTTCATTAACCTCATGATTATTATGGTGAAAACTTCCAGTGGCATTATTTACAAAAAAATATCGCGGCGGATTTTGACAACTTAGTCATAGCAAAGCTGTCAAAACTAGATGTTAAAACGTCGTTGCATAAAATCTGAATAGAGATAGAGATAGAGAAATAAAACTACAAGTTCGAGCTGCAACGCCCTGAGGCTTCATTCTTTACAACCCGTTGGCATCGAGTAGTACCCTTATTTTTTGCTTTTGACTGCCACTTCGCCTGATGTTAAGCCAGTGTAACTCTCTATATTTTTTTTTTATTGCTGATAGGCTAGGCGTTTTACCACAGTACACCTGATGTTAAGTGTCGTTGTAGTCGAAGATTGGTAAAGAGAAAGTCATCCAGACTCGAATGGGAACTAGCTCTCAATCTCAAGTGCGACTGCTGGAACACACCGCCAGGTGCATGGTGAGAGATACTTTAGGATAATAGCTAGCCAATCGAGCACTAGAAAACAGCAACGTGCTATGGTTTCCTTTACGGAAGCTCAAACTCGTTTAGAATTTAGATTTTAACCCAAAAGCTATGCTATAGAATCCTAACACCAAAGTCAACTTTACAATGCGTAGTTCTTACTCTCCTCATTTATAAATTAATGACAATGACCTAAGTTTAACTGTTTACGTCTGTTGTTTCAGGAGAAGCGAAAAACTTGCCAGGACGCAGCCATGGGGCCGCGTGCCATAGAGATATTTACTGTGTGCTCTCACTCGACCAGGAGGAAATATTTCGCACATCCACCATGGAGAGAACACTCAAGTAAGTCCTCACCTTCATTATTTTGTTTTGAGTAGATAGAGAAGGGGCGTGATGAATTTGGTCCCTTTTACAGGGAGTGGTAGAAGTGAACTCATGACCGCCAAAATTGGAAAGGAATTGGATAGAGAAATAACTAGCGAGTCTGGATTGGTGACCTGTGTAAAACGGAGGGCAGAAACTGGACGCCGAGATCAAAATCGTGCATTGGGGGGGCCTACTTCCCGCAGTGGGCAATCATACGCAGTAGATGATGAGATTATTAAAAGATTTGGTCTTGAATGGGTGACCGCATGTAGCATTTATAAGCGAACGCTGCCTAGGTGTGGTAGTGGTTAGTTCTAAAACAGCTATGCCAAAGGCCGCCGGGCGACCTGAAGCTAGGTACGAAATCAAAAGAAAACAAGATACATAGTTAAATTGGTACCGAGAATAAAGAACCTTATCTCGTAACCAAACACATACCTACTCGTTTTCAGTACTAGGAAACTGTTGCAAAAAATATAACACGTTCATAATGTTATTGTTTTGAACGGACTGCCTTGTAAGCAGCTGATGGGCCGATAACGTTTTCGCTTATCTGTTAAAAAGAGCACAATGATAATTCGTAAAAAATCATCAATTCCGTGGCCCAGCATTGAATGGTAAATAAAAGTAACCCACTTTAGATTGTTGACGCGACGATTGATAAGCGTATAGTTTCATGAACTCTGTAAATGTTTAAATCTTCTTGTCCTTGACTTACATGCGTGTAACTATTTTAGGTTTCCTGCCGGCCCCACGCCCAGCTCTATTTAACGTGCAACTTTTTACGTGTCTTGGCCCGGAACTGACATAATAACGGATCCTTTGTCCGGTGTCCGGCGTAGCTTCCGCCGATATCGGGTGGGAACGGTCCACACTATTTGGTTTAGGGTGCGCAAACATAAATGGGTCAAGGACTATCTATGTAGTTGTGAATGGCCGTTTCAAATGCTTCATACGCTGAATTAAGGGTAATTGTGTTTATTGTAGGACCGCAATTGGCCCTTTTAATAGGATATTTCATTTGAATATGTTGCCTAAAGTTTCAAGGATTCTGGATTAATATTTGATACATACGGTTATTATGACGTATGTACCTAATTGTTTTGTACATAGTAGGTACTTTTCCAAAGAAACAAACTTGGCGTAGGTGATAATTGGTATGTAGGTAGGCGTCCTCGTTACTTTCTTCGAATCGCTTTATTTATTAAAGTATCGACACGAGTGCGTCTGGCACGTGGTATCGTATGTACCTATACTAGCAAACATTTATGTATTTACTTCCGGTCCTTTCACGACTATGCATCGCCTGATAAAGCAAGCCACGACACGACCAGCGTCGGTAAATTCAGATTGTAACGACAATTTGAACTCTGCCGGTAAAACCAACCATTATGTCACGGAAATGCCTTATTATGAACTGAAATGTCATGTTTTTAGTAGATTCCGAGAAAACTGTTCATGAGTAACGGACTAACGCTTATTACTGTCAAGTTCTTTGAACTCTCGACACTGCAATTTTATACAGATTGTTTGTGGAAATTAAAACAACCAAGTCATCACCATCAGGCTCAGCTTTAATGACCAAGATGCTCATTTCGCTCGTCTCATTATTCTGTCATTACCTGAAACGAGCCCATTGATGAAATATTATTGAAAATGTTTTTTTGTGGAGTGATGCATTGAGGTAAGGGCGGCGGCGGGTGCGGGGCGCATGCGGCGCACCACGTCCCGGATGCGTTTCCGGTGAGCGTGCGCCCGCGCGGAACGTCCCTTCCGTTCCACCCCCTCGCCATTCAGTTTTCGGAATGAATGAAACACCGACTTTAATATTTTAACACTATTTTGTGTGCCACCGACAAATTTAATTACCGCCAACCGCGTTTACGCTCCCTCCATCACTTGTGGGAACTGGGAATATGGTTTACGACTGACATGACTGATACAACAGGAAACTAGGGTTTTAACTGTAACGGATGCGCGCTTTTAAGAAGTCGCTCTTAGATCGTGGAGTACATCGCTCGTAAATTCTACCGCTAATGTAGGTACGTGCTGGTCTCCAGGAAACGTAGCGGAAGCGCACTCATATCTTCTAGCTCTATTTACTCGTCTACACTGCAGCGGAGGAAACTGCATAGACGATTCAGGAGTCGATTGCGTGTAACACTTATAGAATAGGCACAGTAATAATTATCATTTCACACCTACAATTTTATCAAAATTCGATAGCGATAGAAGCGACGAGTGATGAGCTGTACTATTTAATGAACGGAAGCGATAATGATTTAGTGACCCGAGAGGTGAGCCTTACTGGGTATCTGAGGAAATGTCACGTCACTCAACCAGTCCGCTTAATGGGTTCTTTGTCTCGCGATACCTTATCACTGCACCCACTGTGCGCCACTGTCCGAGCCGAACCTATATTCGTTGATATACCTAAACTGGGACGTTACACTTTATTATATACTAAATTTTGCCCGCAGCTTCGCCAGCGTTTTGAAGAAAACAGCCCATATCACTCTGTGATAGTATGCACTTTCTATCATCATCATCAGCCAAAAGACGTCCACTGCTGAACATAGGCCTCCCCCTTTAACCACCACACTGAACGACAGCCTGCCTTTTGCATCCAATGCCCGCGACTCTCACAATGTCGTCGGTCCATCTAGTGGGAGGCCTCCCTACGCTGCGTCTTTCGGTTCGTAGTCTCCACTCCAGAACCTTTCTTCCCCATCGGTTATCGGTTCTTCGAGCGATGTGGCCTGCCCATTGCCACTTCAACTTGCAAATTTTAACAGCTATGTCGGTGACTCTAGTTCATTGGCGAATATCCACGTTTCGGATTTTATCGCGCAAAGAAACTCCAAGCATAGCTCTCTATCAGTGTTATTTAATAGCTACCGTAGTTCCATAGAAACCATTTCTGTTTATATCTAAGTGTAGACTCATGTATATACTATTGTAGACAAGTTCGTTGTCTTACTGTTTGCCTTTTGGATAGTTTTAAGTTTTGGTGAAACGGCAAGAAAATTTTAGATTTGTACTAAAGACACAGATATAATCTACATGATGACATCTTTATTAGATTATGTAGAGAAAAGTACATCATATCAAATCCTTTCACGAAGTGGTTGACTTAAAACCACAGCCAGCCTAAATCTCTCGTCGCAAACCGCAAGCTTTATAGTTACAGAATTATTACCCGTTCTAGTTAAACCCACGTCGTAAGACAAGTACGCTTATACCTAACCTAAAAGAAAGGAAACCTACGCAACGTGACTCATTCTCATTCCATACTTAAATGGCATTAAAATGAACTAGGTAGATAGGTAGGTACTAACATAATTTCCGAGAACGTCTAAAAACAACACGTCGCCAGTAGAAATAAAAAATAGAGCAATCTCGAGTCTTTACCGAAGCTCATAAAACGTGGAATATCTCAGTGGCTGGTACATAAAACGGAAGCTTTTAAGTGATAAATTGGTACCGGAACCTCGTGGCGCGTAAAATGATCATCGGCCGCTGCCGAATGGCTCGGAGGAGCTCAGTGGAGTGCCGGCACGAGTGCATTGCTCCAGTTCCATGCACTCGACGTCTTCCATTCGTCAATTGCCTTGTCGTTTGTCAACTGAGGGGAGTGTGACTAGACCACTCGACAGTACCACAATTTGACTTGCTTCCTTTGATTGCGTTGACCTTTAGTCCTGATGTATAGAATACATATAATAAAAAATAAAATTCGAAAATCTATAAAATTTGCCGATATTTGATTGATTTGGATGTCTTGAATCAACGTGAATATTTCCTAAGTTTGATGTGCCGGTCTATTAGCTCCGTATGTTCATTCTCGACTCATGTAGATGAAGCCATCTTGTCTCGTGAAGATACGCCACGAATTTATTTGTAACCATTTCCTTACACAATAAACGTATCCGTGATCGACAATTACAGATCGAATCGATGATAAACGTTTTGTCTATCCATTGGAAAGGGCGGAACTACACCGGCGGCACTCAAACGTGAACCCTAATCAAAACTGGTCACGCTCGATAAATTGTATATTAACATATTGAATAGAAGGCGTGAAGTGTGTGTAATATCGACGCCCTCGCTCAGCTGCTGGTGTTCCGGCTCCGGTTTATAAATACGCGCCGGCGCCGGATGCGTGCCTGCCCGGCCCGGCCCCGGTGCCCCCGGCGTCTTACACACACAGACGCCGAGTCAATAAACCCCTTTATTGAGTTATCATCATGTTTTACAAATAGCAACACACGCTGCGGGATGGCATCGCATCGCCAGCTTGGCGCATAGGTACGCTACAGATTCGAGGATGACTGCATCTCGGTAGGGTTGTCGATCAACACACCAATATTAACTCAGTAGGTAAATACCCACAACAAAGACAAACATGTGTGTAATCCTGCTGTAACTCGCATTACAGAGTCAGATTACGCCGTTCTCTGCCGCGCTCACGGTTATCGATAATCCGAGAATAGCCATAGTAAAACGTAACAATTTTATGGAATCCAAACAAACCGCAGATATCCGGCCGGAAATTTTTGCCGAGCCTCGATATTTGTTACAGATGTGTACCCACCGTGTACCGCCATCCGGTGCATTATCAATCATGGAAAACAAACAGAAAAGTGATTGATGTACTACATAAATGCACGTGATAATTTGGTTCTATAAAGGATATACATAGGTACGACATGATGACACCATTCATTAAATATTAAAATTTCCACAAGGAAGGAAAACTACGACGATAAAAGAGCAGTTCATTATATTTACAAAGCCATACTTCATTAAGTTTGTTGAATAAAGCGATACTGAATGAAGTGTGCGTAATAAAAGCGCTTTATGGGAGATGTCTCATCGGGAGTGACTAACTTTCACCTCTGAATAACCGAGCCCACGCGGCCGCTTGCGCTTACATCACGTCAAGTGTGTCGTATTTATACACTGACTGAGACAATCACTCTTCCTGTGATGCCTAAAACAACAACACACTATTTTGTAAACAAAGCCCTATCCAATCTATACTTACTTACAATAAACTTTGTAAACTAAAATTTTAGTTGGTCATAAAACGCGCAACCGCCGCGTCCCCGGTGGGTGGCGTGGCGCACCTACCATGCTCAATGCACTATTATAAAATTACTATAAGCAATAATTATCCGACGGCATGGAGTTTTACGAGCGGACTCTCCGAGCCGCGTCGCGGTTAATACGCATTTTATTACTTTCTCCGAACATTTGCATTCTGCGAAATTGTAAATGAGTAGTTACGGACTATTGTATAAATTAACGAAGCAAATATTACATTATATTCGTGAAAACGTTACGAAAGCCGACGCCCGTTTACTTTTATCAGTGATGTATGGTCGTGGGCGTCCGAAGTGACAGACTTGACGGAGGTGCAAGCACCCCACGCGACAACTGGGGCTCAACAATAAATATCACGCCTCGAGAGCTCGATAACGATAGTTCAATTGTGTTATTCGACATGAGTAAAGATAACCGCGGCATTCTATTCGAATCGCAATGTTTGCACATTCACATTTCGACAGCTTCACTATAAATGATGTATTTTGTTGCAGTCCCTTCTTTGGCGAAGAGTTCCAGTTCGAGGTGCCTCGTAGATTTAGATACCTGTCTATATACGTGTTCGACCGTGACAAACATCTCAAACAAGACAAAGTGCTCGGTAAGGTGGCGATCAAACGAGAAGACCTGCACAGATATAACAACAAGGACCATTGGTTCGCGTTGCGGCCTGTCGACGCAGATTCCGAAGTGCAAGGCAAGGCGTACATCGAGCTCACGCTGGAGGACTCGAGGAAGCGGCTGCGCGTGGAGCCCAAGCCGCCGGACCCCGAGCCGGTGCCCGCCGGGGACACGTGCCCGCGCACCAAGGGCAACAACCTCGTGCGTCTCTCCGAGTACTGTAAGGAGAAGACTCGGTTCGGCTCGTGTTCGAGCTCGACCAGCAAGAAGCTGCTGAGCGCGGTGGCGACGGAGCCGTCGCTGTCGCGCTCGGAGAGCCTGAAGGAGAGCGCGCAGTGGGCGCGCGCCAAGCCACCCATGCACTCGATGGCGGAAGGAGACGCCTCGCCCACGCCCACCGCCGCCGATTACTGGTCCGACCCCGAGCGGCACTGCACGGCGCGCGTCGGACACGACACGCTGCGGCTGCGCGTGCTCGAGTGCTCGGAACTCACCACTAAGAACGGACAGTGCGACCCCTTTGCGCTCGTTACGCTGCTCTACTCCAACGGGCGGCGAGTCGAGAGACGCACCAAACCTAGAAAGAAGACTGTCAACCCTCAGTTCGATGAAATATTTTGTTTTGATCTCGTTATTGATGCGGACCCTAAGGATAAGGATGGCTCTCAGTCGGTAAGCTGCAAAATATACTACTTTTGCTTAAACTTAGAGAAGCATGTAAACGGTAGAATTCTACTTTTTTGTCAGTCAGCAAAAAGGGGCTTTATTTATCCCTCAATGGAGAAAAAAACCCTTTAATGCATTGCTCAATTTGTTTTTCTGTAATTTTTGGTCTAATTTTTTTTTATGAATGTCCGGTTATGGTTGTCCTCAGGCGGGGGTGGCGTGCGAAGCGCGGGTATCCGTGTGGCACGACGCTGCGTCGCCGATCTTCCTTGGAGAAGTACGATTGCAGCTGCGACAGCAGGCGTTATCGCAGATGCGAGCTTGGTGAGAACTATATATCTTCTTTATGATAAATATCTGTGTAATTTCTTTGCCTGTTTCAATATTTAAGTATCCTGACTATGTGTCAATGCCGTTCTGTTGGTAACACAGATATTTCAAACCCAAAAATTTCCGAACTAAGAGTAAATCTGGCTATAAAAAGAAACAGTAGAACTTCCCCAATGCTGGGGAATTCCAACTTCTCACATATGATGTTCCGCCATCTGTTTCAGCAGCATGAACCGCTTCGGCAACGTTGATGTTGAGGGTAGTGCGGATTTGATCAGTCCAACGCATTGGGCTCCTTCTTGGTCTCTTACCCAAGAACTTAGAAACCTCATTTTTTGTAGTCTGTTGAAAATACCCCCATTTGTGTTGCAGGTATTTCCTAACATCCCGCGCGGGCGGCGCGCTGTCCCGTGGTGCGACTCCGCCCGGCACGCGGCTGTCAGCCGCCGGCAGCGCCACGCTGGGCTCGCTGCGGCTCCTGCTGCAGTACACCGTGGACCACGTGTTCCCGCTGCACATTTACAACCGGCTCGAGGAGCTCTTCCTCCGGAGCGTTCATCAGAAGGTAAGGTGCTGGTGTTATGAAATAGCTTATTTTACAACTGGGGCGCTTTTAAATTAAGTTTTATTAGGATTCCGTTTAGAAGCGATGGGCCAGGATCGTGACACAGTGGGTGCCTGATGGATGACGTAGTCAAGGAAGGCCTGAGCTGAAACGCTGACGTGATGATTTTGACTCATTCCTGAGATGCTGGCAAGAAGTGGCTGAGGACCGAGATTTGTGGAAGGAAGTGGGGAAGACCTTTGCCCAGCAGTGGGACAGGATAGTAAAAGGGGTTCCCTTAGACCGCCAACTCGCCGGATGTTAAGCGATGATGCGGTCTACGATGGAGCACGCTTGCCTAGAAGAAACACGTAAAATAGAATATAAGTACCTACATTGCACAAAACGAAGCACTTTCAAGCAGGTTACAGCTAGCCGCGTCTCATAATGAAACAATGAGAGTCGATTTTTATATGTGTATTTGCATCGATGTGTGGAATCTAGGAGGAATCTAATCCCAAAAACCAATAGAATAATATTGAAATACCATCTTTTGCAGCCAATAACAGCGTCAGCGGTGTACATCCTGGGCGAGCTGGTGTCGAGTAAGACGGACGCGGCGCAGCCCCTCGTGAGACTCTTCACGCACCACGACCTCATCGTGCCTGTAGTCAAGGAGCTCGCCTACGCGGAGATATCTGCACTCACGTTAGTATATACTTCAATATGCTTTGTGTGATAATCGAATATCTCTTGCAGGTAGGGTTGCCATGCGTCCGATTTTCTGGCCGGAAATGCAGGCTTTTGTCAGGAATGAGGAGGCAATTTGGAAACGTCCATAATTCTAAAAATTATAAAGACGCCGCACGAGTTCATTTAATTATGCCACGAAATATGAACTTTGACGACAATTTCTCTGAGCGTTTTTTTTTTCATCTGGTACTTGCAAGACAATGTAGCGGAATCATTCTCACACTAATATTATAAATGCGAAAGTTTGTGTGCAAGTGTGTATGTTTGTCCGCATTCAAATCTGTAACAGCAAAATGGAATTTATTTATATTACTTAACAGATATATATATACTATCGAGGATTAACGGGGGGTTATACCTAATTTGACGGGTTATTAATCATTTTTAAATAGTTAAATAACAATATTTGAGCCAGAAAAAAATACATGTCAAAGATGCATCTATGTTTGACTTTATGATTTGGTTCAAAACACGATAGAATAAACTTTCCTCGATCAAAAAAAATAACGAAACAAAGTCTATTTAGTAGAATTGACGTTTTTTTTTCCCGTTTTTTGCTCTAATAAAAGCTCATAACAGCCTGGAAATTGCATGTACTGAAAGGTAATTATATTCAACACTCTTTCATTTGGATAGATTTTTGATAGTTTGTTCGTTAGTTTTTTAATGAAATTAAAAACGTAAAAAGGTCGCGTAAATTAGCGCGCGCACTGCGCTCAGACCCGCGCCAGGCGTCAATGAGGTCGGACCTGTGTTGGTTTTGTCGTTGCGCTCCCCCCGCTATCTGTTCGCAATGGGAAGTAATAGCCAGAAAAAGAAATCTTCGAAATTGAAAATGAGGACACGATTGAAAAAAATTTGGTAGGTGAGATTTTATTCCCTATGTAAGTATAAATTTTTGTAAACTACCTAGGAATTTAATAAGTAGGTATTAGTTTTCGTTGCATTATTGTACTAACTGGAGTTATTGTGTATCAATCAGTTATTTATTTATTTGCGTGGAAGGTACCTATTATAAAACATATTAGGTACGTACATAGAAGGTACTTCCTAGGCACCACTTTAAAGTAGGTAGGAAGGTAGGTTTGCAAGTAGGTAGGTGCCTAAAGGTGCTTGCAGATGATGCGTAGTACAAGTAACAAGTAACAACTGCAAGCGCCTTGAGTATATGTGTAGGTAGGTGTTGATTAGTAAACAGTAAGAGCTACGTAAATATATTATGCCTAGTGATTAGTCAGTCATAGCGTCTGACTGAGTCGGCGTGGAGCGGTGCGGAGATTTACAGTCAGATAGGTACATGCCGCGGCTGTCTATAATGTACAAGATGATATTTGCCGACACGATATTCTGCGGCATGATAATGTACAGCATGATAATTGGTGTACATGTACACTAATTATCATGCTGTACAAATCATGTCGTAAAATACTGGTCGTCAATTATCGGCTCGTGTCTATTAAGTACGGCTAGGAATGCACAGCCTGGATTGTACAGGCAATAATCTATGTACGTGGGAAAAGTCCACGTTTTATCGGGCTGTACATTATCATGTCATGCAATACGGGCCGTGTTTTGACGAAACGGGCCGAAAATTTACGACCGATAATGTACAACATGATAAAAGGTGACATCGCCCGTATTAGTTACATGTACATGGAATATCATGGTGTACATTATCGCTTGTGCATTATTGGGCTGATCTGATAATGTACGGCATGATATTGCACGGCACGATATTGTACAACATGATATTCCATGTACATGTACACCAATGGGTGTCTATAATGTACAACATGATATTTGCCGACACGATATGGTTCGGCATTATAATGTACAGCATGATAATTGGTGTACATGTACATCGAATATCATGCAATACAATCCATGTCGTACAATACTGGCCGTCAACTATCGGCCCGTGTCTATGAAGTACGGCAAAAAGCCACAGCCAAGATTTTACAGCCAATAATCCATGTGTTAGAAAAAAGTCCACGTTTTATCGGGCTGTACATTATTATGCCGTACATTATCATGTCGTGCAATACGGGGCGTGTTTTGACGAAACGGGCCGAAAATTTACGACCGATAATGTACAACATGATAAAAAGTGACCTCGCCCGTATTAGGTACATGTACATGTACATGGTCCGGTTCGTGGTCTCCACTCCAGAACCTTTCTTCCCCATCGGTTATCGGTTCTTCGAGCGATGTGGCCTGCCCATTGCCACTTCAACTTGCAAATTTTAACAGCTATGTCGGTGACTCTGGTTCTTTGGCGAATATCCACGTTTCGGATTTTATCGCGCAAAGAAACTCCGAGCATAGCTCTCTCCAGTGCCCGCTGTGTGACTCTGAGTTTTTCCAAAAGGCCAACAGTTAAGGACCACGTCTCAGTACCATATGTCATCACTGGCAACACACACTGATCAAAGACCTTCGTCTTGAGGCACTGTGGTATCTTGGACGAGAAGATGTCACGCAATTTCCCGAACGCTGCCCATCCGAGTTGGATTCTTCGGGCGACCTCTTTGCCTAAGTTGGACTTACCTAACTGAACAATCTGTCCACGAACCAGAATACGCAGCATAGGGAGGCCTTCCACTAGATGGACCGACGACATTGTGAGAGTCGCGGGCATCCAGTGGATGCAAAAGGCACTCTGTCGTTCAGAGTGAGGTTAAAGGGGGAGGCCTATGTTCAGCAGTGGACGTCTTCTGGCTGATGATGATGATGACATGTACATGTACATGGAATATCGTGGTGTACATGTACATGGAATATCATGGTGTACATTATCGCTTGTGCATTATTGGGCTGATCAAATAATGTACGGCATGATATTGCACGGCACGATATTGTACAACATGATATTCCATGTATATGTAGGATGTCTATAATGTACAACATGATATTTGCCGACACGATATTGTACGGCATGATAATGTACAGCATGATAATTGGTATACATGTACATCGAATATCATGCTGTACGATCCATGTCGTACAATACTGGCCGTCAATTATCGGCCCGTGTCTATAAAGTACGGCAAAAAATGCACAGCCAGGATTTTACAGCCAATAATCCATGTACTAGAAAAAAGTCCAAATGATAAAAGGTGGCATCTTCCTATTGGCTAATTTTGCTGAAATGTCTGCTCTTATTGGCTGTTGAGTCTATGCCGTCTGTCGATTCCATGCTTCGTTTGAACAAGATAGTGTAAGATAGTCACAGATTAAAAAATATGAGAACCATTAAAACTTTTTGGTGGTGAGGCAGAGAGAGGGGTACAACTATGTTAGATCTGTCACTCATTTCGAACCTAACCAACTCAAGTCTGACTTCAGGTAGGCTCCCGCCAGAAGCTCTTGCGGTCGCCCATGAGTGTCACTCAGGACTTCCCTTGAGCTTCTGGCTCCCGCGCTTTTTATATACACTCTGGGGGTAGGAACCACAAGACTAGGTGGAGTCGGGGTGCTCTGTCTGTGTTGGTTCTGTGACCCATTTCGAACCTAATATACTCAAGTCGGGGTGCTCTGTGTCGGATCTGTCACTAATTTGTACCTAATACACTCGACGTGGAATGTCCACATCTAAACAAAGCTTCGGTTTTGAATTTTTATGGTCATTAATTGTCATGCTGTACAAAATCGGGGTGTACATTATTAAACAGAGTCAATAATGTACGGCACGATATATTACGGCATAATAATGCACAGCATGATAATTGGTGTACATGTATACATGGAATATCATGTTGTACAATATAGTGCCGTGCAATATCATGCCGTACATTATCAGATCAGCTCAATAATGCACAAGCGATAATGTACACCATGATATTCCATGTACATGAATCAGAATCAGAATAATTTATTGACATATTGAAACTAACATTAGTTATACCTATTCTAGAATAAATAATAATAATAAATACGCAGGGGCGGCTTTATGGCGAGCCGTCGGTGAGTGGCGACATCGCGTACCCCGATTCCACGGGTCAGTTCGAGTAAAATGTTTACGTCATTTGATAAATTTTACCGTATAATCACTCATAATTTATAGTTTTCGAGGCGAGATTGCACTTTATTAACACATTTTACTTGTTTTTGTCAAAGATAAATACTGTTTTCTAACTAATTTGTAAAATTAAAACGAGAGCGTTATGAATCGTGTTTACGCTCCTACCCACAACAAACCTATGACACCACATGTACACCATGATATTCCATGTACATGTAGCTAATACGGGCGATGTCACCTTTTATCATGTTGTACATTATCGGTCGTAAATTTTCGGCCCGTTTCGTCAAAACACGGCCCGTATTGCACGACATGATAATGTACGGCATAATACATCATCATCGGCATAGTACAGCCCGATAAAACGTGGACTTCTTTCTAGTACATGGATTACTGGCTGTACAATCCTGGCTGTGAATTTTTTGCCGTACTTTATAGACACGGGCCGATAATTGACGGCCAGTATTGTACAACATGGATCGTACAGCATGATATTCGATGTACATGTACACCAATTATCATGCAGTACATTATCATGCCGTACAATATTGTGTCGGCAAATATCATGTTGTACATTATAGACACCCCAATATCGTGCCGTACATTAGTGACTCTGTTTAATAATGTACACCCTGATTTTGTACAGCATGATAATTGGTGACCATAAAAATTCAAAACTGAAGCTTCGTTTAGATGTGGACATTCCACGTACATTGCGTACGTGTCGTACATTATCTGTGTCGTACATTATTTCCTCCCTACAAAACGACAAAATTATAGGTAAATATGTTATGAACGCGAAGTTGGACTATGGATGCGATTCGACGCGTCACCTGAACGCAGCCCTGCGCGAGTTTGCGATCTAGCCCGCCGCGGGGCTCGTGATTTTTGCGCGGCATAATACATCGTCGCTCTATCTTGGCGGGGGCTGAGGAAGCATTTTGTTACCTACGCGACTAGGATAGTGGGCCGTTAACACCCTGGATTAACGTGTGGGTTACTTTTTATCCCGGAAAAGTTATAAATAGATAACTCTTTATTTTTCACATAAGACAAAAACAACTTAAAACTAATGAAACAATTGGCAGCCTTATCGCTATAAGCGATCTCATCCAGGTAACCTTAAAAAGTTCATGGACTCTGTGGGATAGAGTCTTAAACGGCGGAGCGCTGCTAGTGTTTCATTCAATATGACAAGTTGTACAGCTTTATCACAGTTTCGGTTACGACATATTTAAATAATCTGATTTCTTTTCTACGGATTGTTTAGATTAGGTTTTGTAAAATTTCCATAGCAAATACTACGTGTTTTATCTTTCATCTATTGCTATCACGTTTTTGCCAATCTAATAGGTAAAGTCCATCCACAGTGACGCAACTACGATATTCCGCGGCAACACGCTCGTGTCCAAGATGATGGACGAGACGATGCGTCTGACGGGCGCGTCCTACCTGCGCTCGGTGCTGCGGCCGACGCTGGCCGCGGTGTTGGCCGAGAGGAAGCCCTGCGAGATCGACCCGGCGCGGGTGAAGCCCTCCGCAGCTATCACTGCCAACCTGGCCAACTTGAAGGACTATGTTGAAAGAGTGAGTGCCTAATTTTATTCAGGCAGGTGATCACAAACACGATGAATCAAAGAGCATAAGTAAGGCGCTCTCGTGAGCCAGCGGACGCAGGCCCTATCTTTCAAAGCAATAATATTTCAACCTTAATATCCTATTAATACAATAAAAACAGAGACAAGGTGTAGCGCGATAGCAGAAGAGGTGGAAAACAACATGACGCCTTAAACACTGTTTTATACTATCACGGTTGTCCACTAAAGACCAACCTCCCGTATTCTTCAGTCTTCCCGTGAACATGGTGCATGTAACTGCGCCGAAATATCGCGATCTCATTCCACAACCTTACTACGGTAAATATCCCGTAAATAATCATATAAGTTTAACCTAACGCCTCTTTTTGCGTCAGGTTGTTTTCCACCTCTTCTGTTGTGTTATTATGTTTAACGTGTGTATCTGTGTGTCTGTCTGTGGTATCGAAGCTCCCAAACGGCTGAACCTGTTTTTTTGTTGTTTGAAAGGTGACTTGATCAAGGTTATTTCAGCTATGATTCAAGAATATCTGTTCAGCCGGTTGAAGATTGTCAGAACCACAGACCTTTTCTGTGATCAGGACTATAACCACTTGATCGCGCATGTAGTCAAAATTCCCTTTTGCAAAATGATGCTATGTCGGTCGTGGGGGGCAGCTTGTGATTGGAGACTCGACGCTTGTGATTGGAGAATCAGAAGATATTCATTCAATTCGCGCCTAGGATTGGCCCCGCTCGAAACAGTTTAGGTCGACATGTTAGAACCTTTGGCTTATGCGGTAAAGGATGAGCAGTCAGGTGGATAGGGAGCTATAAAAAATATATATATCTACTTGTTTAAGATGTTTCGCGGTCACTTCACTATCATGGAAGATTCTTGTCGCCCTAACATGTCTAAGTTTTTCTGCTAATTAAACCACACATCTTTCCTAGGTATTCGCAGCCATAACGTCGTCGTACGCGATGTGTCCATCCATAATGTGTCGTTTGTTCGACGCGCTGCGGCAGTGCGCGGCGCGGCATTTCCCTCGAAACGCCGAAGTGCGGTACTCTGTCGTCTCGGGGTTCATATTTCTGCGGTTCTTCGCGCCGGCCATACTGGGGCCGAGACTGTTTGATCTCACCACCGAGCAGATTGTAAGTACCTTCTTTAACATTATGCTTGCATTTGGTACTTGCGAATAAAATTACATCCACCTATCATCAATCATACTAATTGTAATACAATGTAAAAGTGAGTTTCTTAGTTTGTTCATCCTTCTTTCACGCATCAACAGATCCATGAATCGATGTGGTTTTTTGCATAATGAAGTTATATTAATGAGGTAATGGCGTCTATTCTGTACTCTGTCATCATCATCATCATCATCCACAGCCTTCCTTATCCCACTGCTGGGTATAGGCCTCTCTCTTGCTATGCCATCTGCCTCGGTCCTGTACTAATCTAGTCCAGGTTCGACCCGCGATAGTAATACTGTACTGTACTCTGTATACTCACTAAACTAAACCAATCTGACAGGACTAAAATTATCTGCCCTCTTTTCATTTTAATACGTGAGAGAAGGATGGCAACTATTTTAGAGCTGTCAAATTTAGTTAAGTTTAGAGTGCATCAGAATCGATGCCAATGTCTAGTTTAAAATAAAAGTTTATTGACAAGGAATTAGTACAAAAGGCTGTCTTTTACCGATGAAGGTATATATAATTTAGATGCTCCAGTATAAATCCTAAATAGGAGAATCCATGTTACCTAAAATAAGCGATGATGGTTACAGCTGTCACTATTGGCTAAATAAAGCATTTCTAATTCGAAAATAACAGTCATTAGGGTTGCGTTCCCAAAACACCTATTGAATGAGTGAACATTTTGGTTTCGGAACTTGGGTAATGGGGGTAATATACAAGGGGGGTGAATTATGTTTTGGAACGAGGGACTTTATTCTGGTGCGATCGAGATTATTTCGGACAATGTTTCAAAGTATGATTTTTCGTAACAGGATCCTCAAACCAACCGCACGCTTACGCTGATCTCTAAGACGATCCAGTCCCTGGGCAACCTGGTGAGCAGCCGCTCGGCGCAGCAAGTCTGCAAGGAAGAGTACATGGCGGAGCTGTATCGATCCTTCTGCACGCCACGACATGTATGTACACAATACATTGTCTTACAAGGGAGCAAAATTATATTTTACGGCGAAGGTGCTATTTTGAATGCATAACTTACCGAAGATATTAAAGTTGAATTTCGGGACCAACTACGAATTTAGCATGGTGTAATAATATACTCTGCCAGGTATAGCAATCCGAGAAAAAAAAAACCACGTGGGCGTCCCGCAATGATGTCATAATGTCAATTTACAACAGGTTCGAGAGAGATGACGATACACCACGTAACAGCTGATTGGATAAAGTGGCAACTGAACAGTGACATCATTCTGAGACAACTGCCAGTTTGTTTTCTTTGATCATGGAATTTAGTATAATTAAATTTTACGCCCGATTCAAATGTATTATTCGGTTCCAAGTCATAACTATACAGGGTTATGCGGAAACTCATACTCGTCAATACGAACAAGTTTTACTAAAAGACCAACCCCTTAAATCGCGAAAAAAAACATGTTCCATACATTTTGGTCGAGTGTCAATGACCGTTTTCTATGAAACAGCTGATATTTTTACGCGATTTCTGGGTCCCATTGTAAAAATTGTTCATAATGATGGGTATGGATGGGCCCCTTTCGGCTTAGTACACCCTCTCCGCGTAACAGAATAAAAAGTCCTGTAAAACACAAAGATCGGCAAAGATTGCACAAAAGTCGAATTTTAAGTCTCTTTGTCTTTCCGAAACGGCACAAGAGTCCGCTCGATTGGTTGTACATTGTACAGTAACCGACACATAACTTGAGCCATGACCTTGAGTGCGCAATAGACGATTTTAAGGTATCGTTGGTGAAAAGAGAGGTGTGCGGGGGCATTCCGACGGCACGCGTCCACACGATTGGCCGATGCGCAAACTTACCCCCACTACGTTGACTTTGGCTCAAGTTGTTTGCCGGCCACTGTAACGCCAACTTTCCCTTACAATGCTGATGTTTGATTAAGATGATTATCGATCACTGACAAATAATTTAATCGAATTTTTATTCCAGGTGCAAGCAATAAGACAGTTCCTCGAAATTATCTCCACGAGTACAGACACGCAGAACAACAATGTGCAAGAGACGCCAGTTTTACTGAAGGAAGGGTAAGTGAAACTATTAAAAAAACTTGAATCTACATAGATCCTCTGCGCCAGTTAGAATATAATTTATGTTTCTTCTGTTTCTGCTGCGTTTGGATCAGATATGGGTATGTAATATACAACTGTAGTTACTAGATCAGTCGTAAAATTTAAATCCGTAATTGCCATAAATTAAGTTCGTAGTTTATTGTTTTGTTTTTAAGGGATGTGGATTTTGTATGATACATAATAAATGTATCTGTCATATCCAAATTTTTGCCCCCGGTAAAAAAAAAACACTTTATTTCCTACATCTGGTATTGTAGAACATAATGTTAAACCCTGATTATTTTTTGTGACAGGACGATGATAAAGCGATCGGAAGGAGTGCGCGCGGGCGCCGGCTCGCCACGGCGGAGATGGGCGAGGGCGGCGCATACGCACGCCAAACGGAGACACTTCAGACTAACGAGGTTTGTTCACGGTCAAAAACGTTTTGTTTCAATTTAATCTAAAGTGTTTAGTGTTTTCAGTAAGTTTTCTAGATAAAAATAAACATCAGGATCTGTCACACTTATTTGAAAGTCTCCGCCAAGTAAAACTGCAAGGCATTGTGTTAACTATATTCTGGAAGAATTTTAGGGTATTATTAACCCCCGTTAGCATTCTTTGCTTCGCTTTAAAGACTGCGTCAAGAGTGATCTGACCTCATTCAACATCGAACATACCGAATGGGAGAAGCGAGTGGAGAATAGGAATCAGTGTTGGAAAGAGGGCGAAAAGCTTCATGATCAAGCCTGGTTTGATAGTCTTGCTGGAAAAAAAGGAAGACTACATGATAGTGGCACCAATCCATCTACCGTAACACACATCTGCACTAGATGTGGACAAGTCTGCCACTCTCGTATTGGTTTTTATAGTCACCAAGAAAAGTGACATTAGCATCCCACGGATACTATTTGAAATCTACTGTAATATAATTAATGAATTTTTGATACATCCTTATTTTCTTAAATATATTTTTAAAAAAATAGCTATTAGCTTGCTATTATTTTTTACATCTGTCTTTAGATCTGGATCGTAATCATCTTTCGATTTTATATATGAAAACTTTTTATGGCTTTCGTCTACTATCTACCTACTATAATTAGTTAGTTTCAGCTGTTTGTTTTCCAAATAGTGTAAAATAAAATAAAATATATATTTTTATGCTGAGCGGAAAATACTCCATCTCTTTGTTACAATTTCACGTCGCAATGGCTAAGATCTTAGCATAGTGTGCATAAGAATACTACAATAGAATATCTCACTAATAGCCCTCTAATAATTCTAAGATCCCATTAATAAAGGATACTTTAATGTGAAAAAACTATGGGATACTTGAAGTGCGTGGTATATTTCAGTGGTGAGCTGTCGTGGTCGCGGTGCGGCGCGAAGACGGCGGCGCACAAGTTATCCCTCTCCGGGGTGCTGGCCGTCGCGGCGGTGGACTGCCCGCCCGCCGGCGCGCCTCTCGGGGCTAACAACATCTTTCAAATTGGTGAGATATAAAAAAAGATATACACTTATATGACTGTACTCATACTCAATGATCATGAAAAAAATAAAATATATAACACTAGCGACCCGCCCGCCCGCCCGGCTTCGCACGGGTGTAATTTACGTGCGACGCCGGGGCGGGTTGCTAGTTATACATATAAACCTTCTTGAATCACTCTGTCTATTAAAAAAAACCGCTTCAAAATCCGTTGCATAGTTTTTTTTTACACTATGTAGTGATGATTCACAGTGTAGCATATTCTGTACGAAACTTATATGACAGTGACAGATCTCTCTTCTCTCTGGTTCTCTGAGGTTATAACAGGCGCTAACACGTAAAAAAATAAAATGAAATACTGAAATGTGTTATTTTTATTGTGTAAGTGCTAACGTTTGACCGCCACCTCGCAGATGTTAAACGATGATGAGGAATAAGATGGCGCACTCGTGCCTAGAAGATACTAATTCACTGTCTACTTGAAGACACTCTGATTGTAACTGCAATTACAATTTTTACAAATTTAGATAGCCCGTTGGTCTAGTTGGTAGTGAACCTGCCTTCTGCGCTTGGGGGTTCTGGGTGTTAATATCTATTTAAGTATGTATTTAAAAATATATAAGTATGTATATCAGTCTCTGGCAGCCATATCACAAGCTTTTCACCGTGTGCGTAAAAATATCCCAAAAAAAAAAACTACCGGGGAAGCCCATTTGAACCACCACGAGAGCTTATAATCATCATCATCAGCCTATCATGTTCCAACTGCTGGGACACAAACCTTCTCTCAGAGAGAGAGAGGATGGGCCGTAATCCACTATACTGCCACTGTGCATGTTGAATGTCATGTCTGAACTTATGAGGTTGGACATACCGGTTTCATCACGATGTTTTCCTTGACCGTTTTATTGAGCGATGGTATCGAAACTGCACATAATTTAAAAATATTCGGGGTATTTTTTTTTGCAAATTTATTTAAGTAATAAATAAGTCATTGGTGAAAGCTTGAGGTCGCGGGTTCAAACCCCGGGCCCGTACAAATGAGCTCTTTGGAGCTTATGTACGGATTTTAATACCACTGGCTTTTCGGTGAAGGAAAACATCGTGAGGAAACCTGCATACGTACGGAGAAGGAATTCAATGGCGTATGTGAATCCATCAATCCGCACTGGGCCAGCGTGGTGGATATGGCCCAATCACCCTTTCAGGGGTAGGCTTAAAGTCCAGCAGTGGACTGTTAAAAGGCTGACTATGAAGAAGTCATTGGTGCGGGTTCGAGGATTGAACCGGGTGTATAGCGCACATGTTACCGCTCGGCCACCATCCTTCTCAGAGCTATAATAAGTATGTGATATCGCTGCAGTGCACCGTGAGCGAGTTCTGTTCGTACAAGCGAGCAACTGCGTGGAGCGCGCCGAGTGGGTGCGGCTGCTGACGGCGCTGTGCCGGCACGCACCCACGCCGCACCACCTCGGGTACTACGCCGACACGCACTGGACCTGGTGAGTGCATGACACCAACTCTAACAAAAAAACCTCTTCATACAGGAACCACACTTCGGAATAAAACAATGGGGAGACGCACTGCTTATTTATCACG
The DNA here is from genome assembly GCA_932305915.1 of Agriopis marginaria. Classification (NCBI taxonomy): domain Eukaryota; kingdom Metazoa; phylum Arthropoda; class Insecta; order Lepidoptera; family Geometridae; genus Agriopis; species Agriopis marginaria. The sequence continues at coordinate 13,189,360 of OW029918.1, forward strand.
CCAGGTGGCGCATTATCGCTGGTGTTGTTTCACTGTCAAAAGTGTCAAATATCAATAGATAATTTTAGTAATTACACAATAAATATTGTCCTGGTATTTAAACATGCCTCTGTGTAGTGCATTTCAGTGTAAAAATAGAGGTACACACCGTTTTCCTTCCAATGAGAAGAAAATTATAATTTTATTGGATGCCTACCTTGCCAAAAGATTCGCTTTTTTACCAGCTAAGGAAGCATTAACTCATTTTTGAGATTCGCCACTGTCATTAGAGGAACATTTTACTGTTTAAATGCAAAGTTTATTTTTATTGTTTCATTCAAGAGCAATGTTTATAACCTCAAATAAACCACAAATGACAGCACCAGCGAAGGTGGCGCCATCTGAGATAAGTTTCGCCTGTGGCTTCTCATTCGGACAACAGATATCTTTCAATTTTTTTTATTATTAATAAATAAATAATATTTTTGAACCCATTTGTCTTTGGGTACTTGAAAGAAATAGTAGTACCAGGACTGTTTTTATTATTATCTTTAAAAAGCTGACCCTAAATAGAGCTGGACACCGAAAACAACATTTTTATGTGTTCAAAATTAAGGAAGATATGTGTATGTTATTGGCGTCGATTCTGGTATTCCACTCACTAAACTAAACCAATCTGACAGGACTAAAATTATCTGCCTCTCTTTTCATTTTAATATGTGAGAGAAGGATGGCGACAATTTTAGAGCTGTCTAATTTAGTTTAGTTTAGAGTACATCAGAATCGATGCCATTGTCTTACTAGAAAGAGAACGCACTATACTTACGTATGATGTAAGTAAAGTAAAAGTAAAAAGTAAAAAGCCTTTATTTTATTACTCACAAAACATGCACAATTAACCTATACTATTACACTCATAATTATGTAAAAGTATTCTCACTAAAAAACTAAAAGAAACATAATTCAAATAATGGTAGGTACTGTTAGGATCATTAAGATTAGGTACATCAATCTTTTATAGTATGGATATACAGTGTTCAATTAAAATAATAAGACCCATAACGCTAAATGCAATTTACCATTTTACACCTAATATTACTTAGACAGGTGTCTAGTTGTTATTATAAATTGTCTGAGTTTTGATATTTGTTAGGCATACAGATTAAGAGGGTTGTTATTTTACAATAATATACCCACATAATGATTATGGAAGTTATTTATTCAATAAAAATTACAAGTAAAATAAAAACTATCTTAAATTTAAATTTATAACTAAAACTAAAATTAATCTAAAACTAAAACTAATCTAACAATCCGCTACCGGTGGGCAGCATTCCCAAAATGCTGGCAGCATTGCCACGTTGTATGGCAATGCTTATTCTTTGGCAAAATAAAGGCCAGCATTTTGGTCACGAGTAGCTTCGACCAGTCGCCCTGATAGGTCTTTAAATATTCGATGGGCTCCTGGTCCCCACGGTCCAAGCGTCTCAACCTCAAAAGGCTCAAATATATATCCGCTATCTAGGGTACTATATTTGCACCTTTTGAGGCTCTCCGCTGATTCAGCCGCCACACCAGCCCTTTTCTGAGTTCCCGGAAGATGAGACGGTGCAAGGGTGTCCACGCAAGTAGCATCCCACACCAAAGGTCGTCCCATCTTCCAAGGAATGAGGGTCATTCCGTCAGGTCTTGCGCGCATGAGACCACTTGGTTCTAAAATGGCGGTTGCACCAACCTTGCGGTTATACGGACCGAATCTGCGAACAGTCTGGCTAGTGCCAGACTGCTCTACATACTATCCCATCTTTCTTCTCTCTCGCACTCTCCCCCTTCTGGGGCATGCTGACGTCACAAACAGACGCCGTCGGGCTGTACCTTGGATTCGCGCGCAGAGCGCACGACGTGCCATGAGTGCGCGAACTCGCGCAGGCTCCTGAAGCTGCTCGCATTGCGCACCAGATCCGCGTAGTAGATGGGCCAGCCTCAACGCGGGGATCCCGTCTAACATCCTAGGAGTTGGGGACAGTTGAGTAGAGGTAGTGTTGTTGCAGCTGCGGCCGGGCGGAGGCGGATGCAGAGGGCTGCGGCGGGGCGGGGACGTGCGGGGGACGCGGCGCCGCCCCCGCGCTGCGCCTCGACCCCGCGCGAGACCTGCAGCGTCTGCACGCGCTGCTCGTCTCGCACGCGCACCACCTCGACCAGCCGCGCACACATCTACTCGGTACACACACACATTCACATTTATATCTATACTGGACTACGCGGAAACTGTATACTAAGCCGGAAGGGGTCCATAGTACCCAGAATTATGAATAACTTTTATGATAGGAAAAACTCTGAAAAAAATATTACCTGTTCCATATGATAAAGTCATTCACATTCCCATTTGTTGGTCCGATTGTTGGTCCCATAGTAAAATTTGTTCGTAATGATGACTATGGACCCTTTTCAGCTTAGTACACCCTTTGTGCGTAACCCAGTATAATCGTAGTAGTAATGACAAAAAAACAAGAGAATGTGATAACAGCGAATTGACAACAAACAGCAAGCAGTTTACTAGATTCTCCAGAAGCAATGTGATGATGTTACAACATTGATTAGTAACCGTTGCAGAATGGAGTTACAAAGTTGAGGTGATCCCGATCCGGGATATGTGCTGTGACCTATGCATCATCTAAAACAAAATCACGAGCATGACTCTCTACGTCACCGGCTTTAACTCTGTTCTATGTTTCCAGACAACGTGAGCTTGGAGGAGCGCGAGGCGGAGGCGGCGACCCTGCGCGAGCTACGGGAGACCATGTTCGACCTCGAGCACCGACACCGCATCTACCGGCGCTCGCTCGCGCGCGAGACCAAGTACGGCAGCAAGTGAGTGTCGCACCGACCACACTCTGCTCTCTCTCACTGACGATACAGATGCTCACCTCTCGTGTTGTCTGCAGGCAAGCGCCCATCGGCGACGACAACTACCTCCACCTGGCGGGCGCGGCCGGCGCCGTGGACTGCGGGCAGTTTGTGTGGCGCGCGTGGCGCGGCGAGCCGGGCGCGGAGGAGGCGGGCCCGCTCGAGCCCGCCTCCAGCACCGAGTCGCTGCGGCTGGCGCGGCTCGCGGACGAGCGCTCCTCGGGCAAGTCGTCGCGCTCCGCCGGCTCCGGCTACCTCGCCATGTCCTGCGTGAAGCATGAACCCTCCGAGGACAGCGACGCGTCCGCCGAGCGCCCGCGCCGGCCGCCCAAGCCGGCGCGTCCGCCGCCGCCCGCCCCGCCCGCCGCCGCCGACTACGTGGACGTGGTGGCGCGTCTGCCGCCGCGCTGCACCGAGTACGAGCTGATGGCGGACTTCATGAGCCACGCGCGCGACGAGCCTCCAGCCGTGCCGCCGCGCGCCAACGCCGCCCGCGCCAGGCACCACCCCAAGCCGGCCGAGCCGGAGCCCCCTGCCTCGCCCGCATCCCCGCCGTCTTCGTGCAGCGGGCCCGGCTCGCCGGAGGAGGCGCGGCCCGGCAGCGCGGACGCCGTCTCCACGGACGACAGCCTGCTGGACGAGCTGCAGCGCGACGCGTACTGCGTGCTGCGCGTGTGCGAGGACGAGCCCGAGCCGCCGCCGGAGCGCGAGCCCTTCGCGCGCCTCTCCCTGCACCGCAACTCCAACCCTACCAAGACGCAGGCGCACGCCTCCAAGCCCCTCAAGACCTCCAGCTCCACCTCCAACGTGCACGAGAGCGGCGCGAGCGTCTCCCGCCCTCTCGCAGAACGGTTCACGCCCTTCTTTCTGAAGCGTAAGTCGAAGCCACCCGAAGAGAAGGCGGAAGGCGCGCGGCGCGAGGACAACCTGCTGGGGCGGCTGACGCCGCGGTTCGGGCAGTCGCGGCTGTACGGGCGCGGGCGCTCGCTCGAGCTGGCGGAGCAGCCGAAGCGCATGGAGCGCTCTGCGACGGCGGTGAATATCCCGACGCGGCCGATCAACTCGTCGATCGTGGCGAACCTCAAGTTCCTGTCGCTGCACCGGTACGGCGCGCAGGAGGAGGGCGCGGGCGCGGCGTGCCGCGGCTGCGCCGAGGACGCGCCCGACGCGCCGGTGCGCGCGCCCGACATCCGCCTCTAGCGCCCGCCTGGCCGCCCCTCAACAGCCGCCCTAGCATCCACACGATCATTTCTATATTTTTCGAAATCGTTTTCGTCGACCTGAAGCGTGTGCCTCTAGCGGTAGTGTTAGGTGTAGTGGATAGTGTGAATACTCAGAAGGCGGCTCGGCCGTCGGCGGCCGACCTTTCATTCCTCTAGCGCTATAGTATTTTGAAATTTTGAATATTCTTCTCTGTATTAAAATGTTATCGTCCGGGCGACCCGACGGTGTCTCGGTGCGTATTGTATTTTTATATACGTTTTAATTAAAGTAATATTTCTTTTGTATTATGTATGTAACCGTAAGTGAAGATGCATGTGTTCGAATGGGTCGCTCGCCGCTGCGCCTGCGCAGACGACGCGACGAGATGAATGTGTGTCGATAGTGTCACTATCCTGTATCGTTTGTGAACGATACGGCTTCCGAACCGGTGACTAACTGCACTGTTGTAATGTACTTAATTTTAAGAAATCCTGATATTAATGAATAAAACTTTATCTCTCATGAAAGTGCTACTATAATAGTAAATTATTATACATGTGTATTTCGGATTACGGCCTTGAACGATGACGCCTACTGAGACGGCCTTCTTTTAAGAACACCATTTATTTAAACTGTGATTAACTTTACAAAACTCAGCTCGTATTTTAATGTAACTTTAGTATGTACATAGATAAATATAGTCAATTATTGGAGATCAAAATTTCGAATATGTCAATGTTAATATTACATTATTAAGATTTACTAATTTACTATATACTTGTATAAAGCAATTTAAAATTATACTTCTGTTAGGTGATTTTAAGCTGTTTGCTGGTACACTGTCACTTTGTGTGATTTTTTTTTCTGAAAGAACTTTTCTTGGCACTGGGTGTTGATAATAGTCATCTCTAAAGCACACGCTGTAAGTTGGAAACAAATTATCGGACGTGGCCGTAAGCAGCGGCTGACGGACGCATTCTAGATAATACATTTACACTAAATTGCATACATATAAGCATTAGTCGCGGCCGTGATATTGAGCGTTCGGACGTCCTAAGGCTGTATTGCGCGGGACGTCCAAAGACTATTGCACGTTGCTTATTGGCTGTTTTTGGCAGCCGAAGACGCGTCTGAACAAACGTGTATAGCCATATTAGCCATCAGTTCGCCTCCGTCAGCTGCCTTACTGATACGTCCGACTAGCGTCCGATAGTTTGTTTACAGCTTATCACTAGTTTATTATAAAAATCTGAGCAGTTTCGGTTTTCAACAGCAAAATCGTCAGCTGCTCAGGTTTTTCTCTGCTTTTTGTTATACAAATAAATGTAATGCTAAATTTCTCTATAGAATATAGCTGTCTCACCAAAATATTTCATTTGGTAAAGAACAGTTTATTTCATGTGGAAAAGTTCATTAAAAAGTTCGTTAATTAATTATAGCAAATATCCTAACAAGAAAATAAAATACGGGAGTACAATAACGTGTTTTTTAACTTTATTGTTTTGTTTTTGCTCTATCGTCAAAACGGTAATACATACAAAAGTCAAATTTGGTATATTGCCAACACAATTAAAACTACAAATAATTAAAACCAATAGAAACTACTCTAGTCTTTGCCATCTAGCGAGCATTAGAAATTTTCTGATTTATTTATATTAAATATTATAACTCTTACATTTATGAAACTTGTGTCAGATAATATAAATGATTTTGATTGATTGGTTTGATTAGGAACATTACTAGAAAACTGCTCATTGTTTAGCAAAAAACTGATAACCAATGATGGATAAATGTATTATATGTGGAATAGATACAACTTTTGGGCAGCTACCCTCTAGCGCCGATTGAGATGAAAACAAAGATATAATTATGGATATGCAGTCAGCACTCAATAATGTCTCAACTCTGAAAATATACTAAAATTTATAAATTAATCTGTTTTTGTTAATTATGCACTTTATCTAACATCTTGTGCATCAATGGATTTAAATTAATAGTATAATAAATTTTAAACATGGAAAATATCAGATTTTGCTATAAAAAAGATGTTTTTGTAGTCGGTTGTAATTTGATATATTATCAAGACTTGTAGTATAGAAAGACTAGTGATGTTACTAATTCCAATATTAAAAAATTACGCAAGAGCCTGCAAAGTGACAGTGTGTTGGTACTAATGGCAAATGCTTTATGAACTCAATTTTGTATTCTATGTATGTTGTTGTCTTTTTTGTAGATTATTTCAATTTATTGTAAGAAGTAATGTACAAATTAATATTTCATAAAATATTATGTTATTTATTACACTATTTTCATTTTGTTAATAAATTGACTTGTAAGTTCAAACTTTCTTAAAAGTATTTTTTATTTTACTGTGCTGCTGCACTCGACATTTTTTATTATCATCGGCTACTATTAAATTCCTTGTCTAAGTAAGACGTGAGCTGACAGGCCTATCAGAATCCCTCTGGTTCAGCCCTCGTTTATAAAATCATGAATATTCATCAAGTACTAGAAATTAATTCTTCAATAACACCGGATTGGAGTACATTTGTTCATACATTTCATCTTGATTTGCCTCCCCTAGACCAAAAGCTATACACCCGTGTATCTAGAATTCTAGATCGACTGTTCATGAAAATTTAAGGTACCTACTTCGGAAATACTATTTTCATCGACTGTATGGGTAATATGACTTACTCTAATCTCTAGTTGCTCTGCTCTACGACAATGATCAAAAAATATATTAAAAACTGCTCCAATGGGAGCAATAGGCTAGTTTTGGCGCCAACGTGGAAAAATCATGTTGGCTCTTTTATATTTTCCTAAAGTTGAGTATTTTCGAATTTAAATTTGTAATAATGATGGATTTATTAAATGCTCTTGTGTGGGAAGTTCTTGACGAGGTGAAACATGTATTTTAATGTTGTTTCCAAAACTCCATAGAAGCTTCTTGTGCAAAAAGCTTCCACCACTTTACTGGGGCATGAGTTTGACTTGATCGTGACTTACTTTGCTTGATTAAGACTGTGACTTGTTTGACTGTTATATAAATAACACCATGTAAACATGTTTAATAATGACTGAAACGATTTGTATCTACGGTCATAAAAAATACAAATAAAAATTATAGGCTACCCATTGGGTTATGTTGGCGCCAATGAGAAAAAAAACATGTCTTGTCTATGTGTATTGAACGTGCTCGAGTGTAGTGGTAAAATGAAGTGAAGCGTGAGTGAAGCATATAATATTTTCGTAATTTTCCAAAACTACTGAATCCTAAACTCCAACCCGGAAAATCACCACCATATTATTATTATAATGCACATATATTTATTTTCATTCTTAGATTTAAGTTTTTTTTACAATAATATATAAAAACAAAATATTATAAAAAAAACCTAAACCTAGAGTGCTGCCGGCAGCGGGGCAGGGCCCAAGCTACCGGTGGTTAGGGCTGCAGAGTGAGGAACCTCCTGACAATACGTGCTGTGTCAAGGATTACCGCCTTCTGCATCTGACCCTTGACCCAACCATCCAGCGAGAGCCTCTTAAGGTGTTGGTCGAGGCTCTTCGCTATAAGACCGTTCACCGATACGACTATCGGGACAATGATCGTCGAGTCAACATCCCACATGGCGGTAACCTCGTGAGCCAAGTCAAGGTACTTGCTGAGTTTGTCCTTCTCGGCCTTCACGAGGTTCTCGTCATGCGGGATGGTGATGTCGACGAGCACTGCCCGGCGCTGGGACCGATCGACCAACACGATATCAGGCTTATTGGCGACAATAGTCCTGTCCGTGATGATAGAACGGTCCCAGTAGAGCAAAGCACGACCATTCTCGAGAACTGGCGCTGGTGCGTACTTATAGTACGGCACCTCAGACTCCACAAGGCCGTATCGAAGGGCAAGTTGCTGGTGGATGATCCTGGCCACCTGGTTGTGCCTGTGCAAGTACTCGCCGTTAGCAAGATGCGAACAACCGGAAATGATATGTCGGAGAGACTCTCCAGGACGGTGGCATGCCCGACAGATGTCGACCGTACCGTCCTTCATGATATATTTCCGGTAGTTGTTCGTCTTGATAACTTCGTCCGCAATCGCACAGGCAAAACCCTCGGTTTCCCCAAAGAGGTCACCGAAACGTAACCAGTTCACCGACGGTAGCAGGTCCACATCGGGCCCCGTTAGGGCCCGATAGAACCGCCCGTGCAGCTCCTTGCCCTTATTATTATAATTATTGTTATACTATGTAGGGCTTTGCACTTTAGATTGTACTACTTTTTTTTTCTTTTTCCCCCTATTGGGGCATTTGGCTTCGCGTAATTTACACAGTTACCATGTTAAAGTTTTATGTAATAGAATTTAAAGGTAGGGAAACGTATTGCCATTCAACGTGGTAATGCCGCCAGCATGCTGGGTACGCTGCAAACTGGTAGTGGGCATTTGGATTGTCTTTAGACCTTCAACGGTCTAAGGGCACTCTAACTGTATTTGTAGTTTTAGTTTTAGCTTGTATTTTGTTTAGTTAATAGAGGCGCTTGCCGTAGAAAAAAAAAAAAAAAGGGGAACGTTCAAATTAGGATATAGAATGGATTAGGATGGATGTATGGAGAAAAATAAATAAAATGTATAGTTTTATGTCATTCAAATGATAAAATCAGATAGAGAATGGTCAAGAATGGTAGATAGAAAAATAATTGTTTACTAACTTATAATTTTGTCAAAGTTCTTTTGTCTTGCACTTGACCGTAACCTTAGGGTATATATAAAATCCTTGACCGTAACTTACTTTGCATGATTCTGACTTTTTTGACGTTATTTATTACCTTGAACTCTGTATCCATGGTCACTAAATAATAATAAAACTTACTTCGTATCTCTTTTTATTATCTATGTTTTATGGATGTCATGTCACAGAATGTCACTTTTCGTTCCTTTGGAAATATAATATAACCTAACAATTTTTGGATTTGGTAAAATTGCCTAATTTCATTTGTGATCGTCAAGTACAATTTTATTTTATAATAGTGAGTCGTTTACATTTGAAATTGCATCGTTGTAATAATTGGCAACAATGGCTGATTCAGTTAATATGTCGCTTGGTAAGCACAAGTTGTTATGATTTCTGATTAATGAACGGACGTCATTTTTGTAAAAATACAACTATTTTATTTACAATTGTTCTTCTAATAGCATCCTTGTTATCAGTAGAATTTTGTCAAATGATTGCAAAACAATCATTGCAATCTTTAAAGTATTATTATTCACTCATGCAGTGACATAGTTTCAAAAATAGATTTGTCCCACTCAATTGATATTGCGAGTCCTTTTTTGCAACAGTAAGTAATAGAAATGTTAAAATGTTATAGATGATATAATTAAAAAGAACCAACAAAATCGAGTGAGCAGAACTCGTGGAAGAGGTGGACGAATAAACCGAGGCCGCGGAAATGGTCGTGGTGGCGGCGGCGTCTTCAGAGGCCGCGGCCGTGGGCGGTCGCAGACGCGACCCGAAACTCCAGCGCGTTCCCGATCCCGCGGGCCGCGCGGTCGTTCACAGTCACGCTCCAGATCGCAGCCTCGGTCGCGCTCCCGTTCCCGCCAGCGCAGATCTAACTCTCGTGCTAGATCAGGTTCAAGGTCTCGCTCGCAACTAAGAGGCCGAGGCCTTACTCCTAAAGGCAGAGCCGGGTTAGAAGATCAGTCAGCTGGAATGCCTTCTCTTATGCGAGGCAGATTCAGGGGAAGAGGTATTGATAAATTTTATACTATCTATATTCTTTTTTATACATAAAAACTAGCTGCGCCCCGCGGTTTCACCTGCGTAGTGATGAAAAATGGTGATGATGATGAAAAGTAGCCTATGTCACTCTCTGGCTCTTGAACTATACCCATGCAAAAAACAGGTTGATCCGTTGTTCCGTGGCAGCATAAAAGAGGAACAAACATCCATACATCTATACATCCATACATACAAACCTTCGCGTTTATAATAGTAGGATATAGGATGTTATGGAGGTGGTTTTATAGCAACAAAAGACGGAGTTTTCAAATTTGGCTAGTCAGAGGCAGAAGAGAGATGTGTTCAGGGCAAGTTAGTGAAAGAGTCATCATCAGAAAGCATGTGGAAAGAGAGGATCCCGCGCGACAAGCACAAACTTGTTCTGAACAAGTTTATGTTGTTCGTATGTGACTTGACAGATTTGAGTAATTTTGTATTGTTCAGCTGTATCTTTCGCACTGTAATAGATAGCCAGTTGAAATTTTCACAGAATATGTAATGTTACAGCAGATTATAAGTCAGATATAGACAATAATTTAAAAGTCAATTTTTAAATTTTTTGGTGGTATGGAACCCTCACTTAGCGAGCCCTTCTCACGGTTGGCCGGTTTATTTATGCCTAAAAATATTAGTAAACCATTTACAATGTACTAAAAAGCCTATTTAATTTGGCTTAAAATTAAAACCATGAAAAAAGGTCTAATAAGTATTTATTACTATTGATTTCGGAGGTCTTAGTCAGTTGCTTGATTCCGAAAATATCTGGAACCAGCGGGACTAAGATGGTTCAGTCTCTCAAATACCTGGGTTGAAATAATCTTGCGGGATTGCATGCACTAATCGGCAGAATATAATGTACAGGAACAACAAATTGATCTAGCCCATGTATTTCTCGTGGTAAAACCAGTTGGACTAAATAGTTTGACTATGAGGAAACACCGGATTTTACGCACAATCTTAAAGCAACTAAATGCAAATCAGCCGTCTGATTACTAAAAGACCGTTAAGTGACATTGTAGGATGGCAGAAATATGTTCACTGTGTTGCAATAGTCAAGGAGCACTTTCACATTTCCAATATTAGTGTCATTAGCATTTACTGTTTATGTAACAGAAAAGAATGGTTAAATTAAAATTAAGCTATTTTAATTCTTGAAAAAATTTCAGGTGGTAATCAGAATCGGCTCCAGAGAGCAAATTCAGTTTCTTCATTATATGGAGGTGTACACAGCCGACTAGGAGTTGTGACTCGCCGGGGTGCTGCGAATGTACGTAGACCTCTTGCCATTGCTAAGAGAGGAATTTCGAAACGTGGACGAGGACTTTCTACAAGCAACAGATTCAGCTCTGTGGGATTAAGATCAGATCAGATTCTCAAAGAACAAAGGCAAAATTTGATGTATCATGACAATGTTATACGGTCACAAACATTCAGAAGGTCTAGAAACAATTCCCTCAATGTTGCCACTGATATGACTGTGACTGTGAATAACGACTTTCTAAACAAAAAGCGCCGTAATAGTGTAGGCAGCGCCAATTATTTGAACAAACGAAGCCTAGCACAATTGAACAACCATTTTGGTGCTAATAACATGAGAAGGGGACCTGGAAGTGTTAAGTCTATGGGGTCCAACCGATCTAATAGATCCAGCAGGTCTAATCGCTCAAATGCCTCTTATGGAAGCCAACGGTCCACCAGGTCTAGAGGCAGGGGCAGAGGGAGAGGTGCAAACCGAGGCGTTGGCCGGAATTTTAACAACAAAAGTACTCTTAATGCAGACATACAAAAGCAAATTGCGTATCTGCAAGGTAAGGGGTATGGCAGCCAGTCATCAACCAAAGCACCAGAGGGATTTGATGATTTCACACCCTTACCAGTTGCCACTACTCAGACCCTACATGAAAGATTTGGATTTTAATTTCTATTATCGCATTGTGTTAAATTAGTTGTGATTTTTCTTAATTCATACAAGTGTAAATACCTACCACATAAGTAAAAAATAAAGAAAAAAAAAACGCTAATAAGAACCAAGGCTGCACTAAGAAATTTTCACCAATCTGCCCTGGTTTTTATTAGCCCTACTGCAGGCCTAGCATGGGCCGTGGACAAATTGTCTTTCCACCGTTTTTATTCTGCGAGAAAAAGACAAACGTATCCATATTCTAGCTTTGTCGCGTCTAGGCGTGGATAAAAACGGTGGAAAGACAATTTATCCACAGCCCATGCTAGGCCTGCTGGTGTGGCGCCCGAAGTATGTTAATTCAGGATTAGTTGTATCTTTAAGGTAGAGTCATAATGTAAATGTTTTCTTAAGAATTTCTTCTTTGGCAATGCCATAGTAATTGTACCTAGTTATAAGCAACCAAAAATTTAAGTATTTTTGTGTAGAATTGACTCATTTATAATATAGACATTTTTAAGACTTTGATCCAAGCTAGGCCAATAATAATATTCTTATGCCTGCTCGTGTAGGTGAATGGTATTAAAGATCTGTTGACTAACATACTTTGCAGCTGTTAAAATAGTTATTACATTGAAACATTAATATAGTATGCAAGTTGTTTTTGCTACTTTAGTGAGAAAAATATTTTTTATTTTTTTTTGCTTTAAAAATATTGTTTTGATCAAGCCTGAATAAGTAATTGATGAAGCTAATATAATTTTGCCGAGCTACGTGTTTTTTGAACTATGTTGAGCATTGTGAATGCATGTAGAGATAACATTTTTTTCTATTATTAAGGCTGATATGCAAGTATGTATATCATTTTCTATTGTTTCTAAAACTAATTGGTAAGCCTAAAGTAGTACTTACATAACTAATTAAAATTATCTCTTTCTTAATGAGCTTTATTATTATTTGCTTCACGTAAAACCATTGTTTCAGCTGAAATTTTAATTTGAAATTGAGAAGCTGATTGCCAACTATACATCAACAACGAGACTAAAGATCAGAGACTGCTGGGCGGAACATGGATAAATGCAGTGTTAAGGACTTACGAGTTTACAAGTGACCTTGAACCCATTGGTCGGCCCAGATAGGGATGGATTGACAACATGCCGTCTGACCTATGTAAACTCTGGGGTGATGACTAGTAGAAGATACATAGAACTGGGAGTCTGGGACCCATGGTGTACCCTGATGTTGGATTGCACTTTTCTACTATGGTACAGTTACTGGCAAATATCTTGAAAAAAGCCTTGACTGTCCAATAGGCGATTTTTATGTCTGTGGCGATTGAAGGGGGTTGAAGATTACAACGCGAGTCGCGCGTATGCCTACTACACCGCTTTTTCTTAAGTATTATACTGTGGCTGTGTTAATGCTTTGGGCATAAATCTGTCCCATTGTACACTGTTCTACCCTGGTTTCCACTCAGATAGTGTGACATAGGAATGATAAATAAAAGTAGAGTAATTAAATTTCTTACACATTTATTCAACTAGGTATATGTCTTACATTTTATACATTTTTGGCATCATTATCAGCGAGTCTGTAACTGAAACAAAAAATAGGTTACTAGATATAAACAACTAGCACTTGAATAAATACTAGTCAATATCTATTGTTCTTAGGGCCATTGTCAACTATTTCATTGAAAGATAATGCTGACACAACAATAGCTAGTAATTATATCGCAAAAATTTAGTGATGTTGAGGCTTCAGGCTTCACCCCTGAGCTTAGCACTGAGGTGTGAGAGAGGTAGGTAGGTGGGTCTTTAGACAGCATATGGACTAAAATTTACAGCTACATGCGATGACTGCACCCTATGCAAGGTTACACATACTGGTAGTACTAAGCCGAAAAGAGCTTATTATGAACAACTTTTACTATGGGACCAACCCTGAAATTGTGAAAAACAAAACTGTTTCATAGAAAAATTTCATGCACATTCAACAAAATGTATCTGATAGTTTTTTCGCGATTTCAAAGTTAAAGTAAGTTCATCCTACAGTGAATATTTTTCATATTGATGAGTACAATTCCCTATGAGAAATATACCCCATATCTTAGGTTCCACATAAAGGAGAGAATTAGTTTTGATATGGTTAGTCTACACATACTTTTATCAGGATAGATACATCAAGCACATTGTTAGTAGTAGTTTTACTACATTTTGAAAATCAACAGCTTTCGAGAGTTTTTACAGGATACAACAAACAAAAATTTTGGGTGCAATTTGGCATATTTTGTATTGAGATCTGATGCAAAGACAACAGATATTGCACTGAATTGAATGGAGCAGAGCATTGATCATTCTTAGACAGGCAGATCACCGACTTGCAAAGTAGGTATAGGTGTCTATTCTGTTAAAAGGTCTGTGTTATGGTTAATACACCTACTAAGGGCGCATCGGAATCACACCAACATCGCTAATGAAAACCAGCACATCACGGCAGAAAGTTACATTGTGGCAGTGTTGGTTCTCATTTGCTTTTTTGGCTTTGATTCACAACACAACCTAAGCGAAAGGAATACTTACAATTTTCTCCAAGAATGTTACTCAATATCAGTCCATTGAATGAATGTACTTGGTCACCAGGTGCAGTCTTCTCGTCTGATCTCTTGAAGGTCCAGCCAAGGTGTTGTCCACAATGAGGGCATGTACAGATACGCCATTTGTAACCTGGAAACCATGAATCTGCGCCTTGACTCTGTTGGTTAAGAAATAAATAGAGAATCAATCAATTGTTCAGCTAGAATCTTACATTCAGAAAACAAAAGTGATCAGAAATGACAATTAAACTTTTTTGCAGCTGTTAAATATATTTTACTGTGTATAGTTCAAAATGTAGTTTTTAATAATCAATATTGATTTTTAAACTTACTAATCCTATGTTGTCACATCCAGCCATTTCTGTGGTAACAATTTCAAATTTTACTCCAAATGGGTTCACTAAAGTTTGAACTGTGACATTCTGTTTACCAAATAGATTCTGCTTTTCTATTTTCCTTGCACCAGGGCTCAGTTTACTGAATAAGTAATTGGAATCTGCAACATCAGCGCCACATTTGCGGCATAAGATCAGCTCTGAAAGTAACAACAAAACATGTAAATATTATAAATGTGTAGTAATAGTTCTATAAATATGTTTTTTTTTTCAATGTTAGCCCTGGAAAAAGAAAAGGAAGAAAAGTTGGCCAACACTGGACACCCGGCCCGGCAAATCATGACGGCATAAAAGAGCGTCATATCGCTTGCCGTCACTGCATACGAGGAGGCGGTTTTACTGCCAAGGCGCACCAATAAGTACGTGTTTCACATCAAAATATATATAGAAAGCCGGTGAGTCAGTTCCTCGGCTTGTAACAATACAATTTACTTATTTACCTTCTCCTCTACTTTCTGGGCTTGAAATGTCGTCAGCGTAGGTATAAAAATTACGTGAAGTAATCAAAATGTGTGCCAAAAACAAGAAGAAGAAACAAATCATGCCTTTCACTAATATAAATTCACCGTTTCGTTATGACACGTATTTTGTGTGCTTCCTAAATCTAGAATTAAATTATATGTGGTGGTATTACACTTTAAATGTTACCATCACAGACCATTAGGGATAAAATTATGTAAAAACAAAATTTTACGAACAACAAACAAAAACAAAGAAGTTTGATGATTGATTTGACACAAGGAATATACAATTTGACATTACTATTCTTTTTTTTTGTTAAATTTTTCATGACCATTTATACAAAGTCCGTCGTAATATTAATCCGTCAAATGCGTTACGCTCCGCATGTCGGCGTAAGCGAAAAGTGCTCGGACGTGCGTATTGTGTGTAGGAAGATTTATACACAATACCAATGGCATATAATATTATGCACGTATTAAACTTTTTGTGTTGTGAAAAGTAGGTGAAATTCCCTATTTTAGCCTTAAAAAAACTCCTTACCTCGCATTCGACAAGTTTACTTATATCATTCACGATCAAGTCAAACTCATGCCCCAAAAACACAGATCTATCTGTGCCCAAAAATGATGGTCATCTATTTGATTACGTTTTGAGCATAGCATAAATCTTCATTCTTCATGAGAGCCACAAACTAAGAGTTGAAGTTGTGCATAGCTTATCGCTTCCTTCCATTTTTTTTCAGAGTTGACCAATTTGTTTGTCTAATGCCTGGAACAGAGTAGTGTACATGGTTGTTTATTGTTTTGCAAAATGGCACAGTAAGCAAGTTCGGACGTAACCTCAGAACGCAACCCTAGTTCTAGTTAAATGCGAAAATAAACAAATTTGTCATTAAATGTTTGACAGTCAGTCAATAACGTCAAAAACAATTGTATCTTTTGTCTCTGTTTATTATCTAATGGGAAAAAGAGAGGGTTGCCCATGTTTTGATTTTCTTAATCGAAAAATCTTAATTGTTCCCATGCATTGTAATAATAAAGTCGGACTATAGAAAATTGTGAAAAAAAAACATATAAAACCAAGTAGCGACCAAAAGATCTAATGGGCAACTATGTCTTTCTTCAAAAACGTAGCCTCGGGCTTTAATAATCGGAGTCGTGATACAATTCTCAAGGAAGCCTTGATAAACAATCTATCTGAAAGCGTAAAAGATATTCAATACAACAACCAGTTCGAAGAGAATTTCCACAGCGTACTTGGATCTACAGACTCCACCAATACACTATGCATGGCTTTGGAAGCAGTGTTTCTTCATGGCCTAAAAGACACACTGCTAAGGAAAGCTAAGAATGTTCTTGCTGGAGATTCCGATGTCCAGCCACAACCGAACTTTTGGCCTCTCGTATTGGTATTGTCACACAGACAAAATATTGATCAAATATCATCCCTTCCACAAATAAATACTGAAATAGGTCAGTGTCGAGCTTGGCTACGAATTGCTCTCAATGAATGTTTGCTTTCTTCGTATATGTCCACTCTTCTTAAAAACATTTCGGCTGTGAAACCTTTCTACAACAAATCAGCTTTTGTTTGTGACTCTGAAATACTGGAAGTGGCACAGAAACTTGTCGAGGGTATAGAGACATGTATCCAGTTCAATTTGCCCACAAACTCGAGTTTGCTGAACTACTGGCCAGAGCAAGTGTTGATGCTGGCGGGAATTTGGGTTCCCAGGGTAAGAAATGCTCCAATAAGCACAGCTCTGGATGTGGCCAGTACATTAACTGATGAGAATGTAAAACCTAAACTAGCTTCAACACCAACACACACATCTAACTTCACAGGCTTGGGTCGAGTGGATCTAAATGAAGATGATGCTTTGGACTACATTCTTTCGAAGGACTCCAAAGAGATCACAGCCAAAAAGTCAAGTACTGATGAAAAGAAAAATGTCTTCAAAGAAGAGGAAACGAAAAAAATACAAATTGACACAAAAAAATCTGCTCCTTTACAAATTGATAAACCATCAACAAGCCAGGCAGACAAGGATATTGCTACATTATCCCCATCATCAGTGGACTCTGGAGATTTTGTTGCTCCTACTGAAGTCTTTGTAACGGGCAACTCTCTCAGTGGAAAGGGCTGGTCTAATGAAACCAACGATGAAATGAATGCATCCTTCCATTCCAATTCATCTCACGGGAGCAGTATGATCAAAACTCCTGAAATAAAAAGCCTTTCATCTTTAATTGACAACTCTGCTAACTATGGTGGGGATACATACACAAATACCCCTAATTTGAGAGATATCATGAAAGATATTCACAAGGAACTGAAGTTAACTGACAGTTACACTGAAATCTGTGATCCTCAGGTAGACCCTGGAACTCCTGAAGATCCAACATTACAGGGTCTTGATTTTGAGGTGATTCCTAGTTCTAGCACTGGTTCCTTTTCAGTTTCAGAGTTACAGAAGATGATTCAGCAGCTAGGCATACTGTCTAGAGAACAAGGGCTCGATCATCAGAACTACAGATGTAAAGGCTGTCAAGATTTGTTAGGCAGCACCATTTCAAAAGCAAAAGTATGTGGATTCACGGGAGAGTATTATTGCTCTAACTGCATGGACCCAAACGTATTCATAATACCTGCACGAGTTGTCCATAACTGGGACTTCAAAAGGTATGCAGTAGCGAAGAAATCTGCTTTATTCTTATTGGAGTTTCAACATCATCCATCAATAAACATGAAAAAGTTGAACCCGAAGATTTACTGTGGCGTTTCAGACATGGCACATTTGCAGGAGTTGAGGATACAGCTGAATTTTTTGAAGGCGTACATCTTCCAATGTAGGGAGCCAGTTATTGAAGAGCTGCAGAAGAGAGTGTGGCCAAGAGAGTACTTGTATGATCACGTACATCTGTACACTATAGCAGATTTAGCACAAATACCGAATGGATCTTTGATGCTACAGTTAGAGAAGGTTGTAAACTTTGCAAAGTCCCATGTAATGGATTGCTGGTTGTGCAGCCAGAAGGGTTTTATTTGTGAGGTTTGCCGTGACCCGAAGATTTTATACCCATTCGAGACAAGCATGACATATCGATGTGATGATTGTTCTAGTGTGTTCCACTCTAAATGCCTCAACCCGTCCACTCCCTGTCCCAAATGTAAAAGGAAGCAGAATCGCACAAATGATGGAACCTTAGTCGATGCTGTTTATGCTCATTTCAATAAGTAGAAATTATACTTACTTTGGATTTTTAGGTACTAAATTTGCATTTTCTAGTTCGTCAAAAATAATAACTAGGATTATAATTGAAAAGTAATATATTCTAAGAAATTATAGTAGATTAAAATTGTTTATTTTTCCTAATATTGTTAATCATGGTCTATTGTAAGATTCCAAAGTATCTTCTAATGTCAACAAGCTTATGAATATAAACTAGAATGTATATTGTATAGGTGATATATCTTGTGGCAGTTATGTGATATAAATTTTATTTTCGTACCTATTACATGTCTGTAATGTCGATTGAAGCTTGATATGATATATTTTCTTATATCTCTAGTTTCTACTAGTTGCCTATCATTTAGTGTAGAAGTGCAAAACTTTGTTAAATTTAAGTTAAGATTTATCATATCAAATATTAAACCCCAATAAATAAACTAAGCAATCAGTTGTGGTATTTTATCATTTACAGTTTCTGATGTGCCAATTTGACAAAGAACTGAACAACGCCGTTATGAAATGAGAAATGCAGTAGATAACAATAAACATGCTTTATTAATGTACTGTACTATATGAAGTACTTTAATACATGCATAGAAACATTCCACTTATTGCTATTAAATATGATAATTTATTATATTACACCTTATGTAATAAACAATTATACTTAATTATTATCTATTTGAATCTTGATTTAAAATTTCACTCAAATAAGTTGCAGCATCTTGTTTTTTATTTTGAATTTTATTCCTCCCATATTTATTTGTTTTAGTTTGACCTTCCGTGTAGGTATCATCTAAGGAGTATTCCTCAAAATATTGATTGAGAAGTTTCTCAGGTTCATCCTGTTTGTTTTTCGACTTTTTCTTAGCTTGATAACTGAGCGCCTCCTTGTCGAAGTCTAATGGTACAATGCCAAGGTCACCGCTGTAGCGATTCTTGGCCACTTGCAGGTATTTCTTGCCACGTACTGCTGTCAGGCGTTTATCCTGAAATCATGGAGATAATAATAATAATAATAAGCCCCCTAAAGCCAACCACACGTCCTGATCGAACACCTGATCACGTGGGGGGCGGGCAACGCAATTGAATAATTACTGGTGCGGCTAACGTGGCTCTGGAATGTAGGGGAGAGGAGAGGTAGAGAAGGAGTAGGTAAGAGTTAGTGAGTAAGTGGGTACAATTAAGTAAAAGGAGTTATTAAGTAAGTTAAAAAAAAAAAAAAAAAAAAAAAAAAAAAAAAAAAAAAAAAAAAAAAAAAAAAAATTAGTAAGTATATTAGGAGTAAGTAAGTTAGAACGAAGATGTTTAGTTAACTTAGTTATATAAGTGTGGCCACTTTAAGGCTCGTAGGCAAGAAAGCCTTAGTGAGGTTTAAGTGGGACAACCGACGTCAATGCAGGACGGTGGTTTAGGGTGGCGGCGGAAGAGTATCTGAAAGTAATATACCAACGGCGGCACCCACGGGCTTAGTTAGATAGCCTACTGCATGCTCACACGTTCCGGACTAGCGTCGTGAGTTAATATTGCGTTCAATAAATAATATGGATAGAAAAAGTAAACATTGTCCCCAAGTGCCCGGCGGCTCCAGGGGTGATGCCGATGACAGTAGGAGGGAACCCACTGTGGCCAGGGGCAAGGTGAATCTCCGGGCGGGATCGATTAACTGTCAGACGACCAACGCAAGCCAAATGGACTCCGATTTTATTTCTTCTTCGCCAGCTGAGGATGTTGTGCGGGAGGCAAGCGCCAACGACCCCGCACCCACCAAAGCTGGAACTCGCGTGCGCAAGAAATGGACTGATGATATGAATATCTTCATTATGCGCAAATACTTTCTAATAACATCACTTGAAACTGATACAAAAGCTTACTTAGCAGAATTACATCAAACATTCACAGAAAAATACCCAAACATGCAGGCAAGTCGACAACGTGTAGGAGACCAACGACGAGCCATAACACAGAGAAAACTACTGTCAACAGAAAAAATAGAAGAGATAAGAAAAGAAGTAGAAACACTTTTAAAAGACACTTACGACACAAACGAACGACACATCACACAAACATGCATATCACAAACTGGACAAAGAATGAGGTGGTCAAACGAAATAAACGAATTCATTATAAATTCTTACTATAAAATAACCCAACTAGACACCAACAAATCAGCTTATAGGCAACCATTACACCAGGCTTTTATTAGTAATTACCCTCACCTCTCTCATATTTCGGAACAGAGAGTAGCGGACCAACGGCGGGTAATTATAAACAATAAACTGATTTCAGAAGAACGGCTACAAGAAATACGCGACAATGTGTCCATAGAATTAAACAGAGTACAGAATACACAAAATATCACTCAAAATACTCCACAGTCAAGCCATCACACCAACACTAACGAACCTGAAGTAAGTGACGATGATTGTCCACTCATACATTTACTTACACGCACGCAAAGACATTCATCATCACAATTAAACACGCAAACTGTAGCACCACAAGAAACACAAAACATTACGGCAGCACAATATATTTCCCAAGAGATAGAAAGTAAAATAGAAGAAACATATCTTAAAACATTAGATAAATACAAAACTACTGAACCGATTTCACGCCCATCGATACCAAAACAAAAGTCATCTAACCGGTTTGCCGCTATAGTCAAATATATCAATGATACAGTATTACCTAGGCACATCTCATCAGACTCAGACTTTGAAAACGCACAACTTACTATTTACTGCGCCGCATATACTGCCGTCATACATAATGGAGGCAAAATAAGAGAGGACCGAAATATCAACAGTGGAAACCAAACCTCAACTGCTAGAAACCGAACACCCGCATGGCAAAAACGTCTAGAGATTCGCATTAGGAAATTAAGAGCAAACATAGGTAGACTTTCAGAATTCATTAATGGCAATACAAGCCCTAGACTAAAAAAGTTAATAGATCAAATAAAAAATCAATATAAAATCCATTCACAATATGAAAACGAAAACACTGAACTGATCCACTTTCTGGATACTTTGAAGCAAAAACTAAGTGCTTTAGCAAGCCGGCTTCGCAGATATAAACTTACAACCAAAAGAAAATCTCAAAATACTATGTTCTCAAACAACGAAAAACTGTTTTACCGAACCCTTAACAATGAACAACCGGACAATAATAACCCCGAAACCCCAGAACCACAACAACTAGAAACGTTCTGGTCAAATATATGGTCGACACCAAAAGTACATAAAAACGCTGAATGGATTGAAGAAGATAAAAAAAGACTTGAAGCAATCCCTTTGATGGAGTTCGATAATATAACCTTAGATACCCTAAAACAAGTTATAGCGAAAACACACAACTGGAAAGCGCCTGGCTCTGACAATATACACAACTTTTGGTACAAAAAGTTCACCCATTTACATCCCATACTACTTCATCACATTAATACATTCATCAAATCACCCGAAACTATGCCCCAATATATAACCCTTGGAACAACTTACATGCTCCCCAAAGACAAGTCAGACTTAAAAAACCCAGCCAAGTACAGACCTATAACATGCCTGCAAAATATTTATAAAATAATCACCGCTTGCATCGGCGAACTTATATACAAACACACCAACTCTAACAACATTTTGGCTGAACAGCAAAAAGGGTGCAGACGAAACAGTCAAGGATGTAAAGAACAGCTCACAATTGATGCGGTTGTGTCTAAACAGGCTCTAGTCAAAAAAAGAAATATCTTTACTATGTACATAGACTACCAAAAAGCCTTTGACTCGGTCCCGCATAGCTGGCTCTTACATATCCTCAATCACTACAAAATTCATCCCACAATAGTAAACTTCCTCGAAAGTACCATGAAACACTGGAAAACAGTTTTAAAATTAAAGTTAGGTGACACCTCTTTGGAAACAGACCCAATTCAAATCAGGAAAGGCATTTTCCAAGGCGACTCTTTTAGTCCGCAATGGTTTTGCCTAGCATTAAACCCACTGTCAAATTTACTTAATAGTAGTGGCTGTGGATATAAGATTAATAATGGTGACTCACGCTACACTCTATCGCACCTGATGTATATGGACGATATTAAGCTTTACGGTACAAACCTTAATGAAATAAACCAACTCGCAGACATCACGCAATCATTTTCTTCTGATATTCACATGGAGTTTGGTATTGATAAGTGCAAAATACTATCAGTAAAAAGAGGAAAAGTCGAACAAAACTCATTTCCACTGAACACTGGTGAGCAGATTGACCCTGTAGATTTGCAAACTGGATACAAATACTTAGGATACCAACAAACACGGCAAATCCATCAAAAACAGACCAAAGCTACACTTCAACAAAAATTTAAATCCCGACTGCATCAAATCCTAAATACACACCTCAACGCAAAAAATACACTTAAAGCTATCAATACATATGCAATACCAATTCTTACATACTCTTTTGGAATAATACACTGGTCACAAACAAACTTGAAAGTACTTCAGCGCACTATCAACACAACAATGACCAAATATAGGAAACACCACCCGAGAGCCTGCTCCGAAAGACAGACATTACCCAAATCAGAAGGAGGGAGAGGTCTCATAGATATCACTAATTTACATAATTCACAGATCACGACACTTCGCAACTTCTTCCACGAACAAACACAGCGGTCGCCACTCCATGAAGCAATAGTTAAATCAGACTGTAAATATACCCCCCTTAACCTAAATAATAACAACACTCAGAAAAACGAGACCATCACCACCCAAACACAGAAAACAAGTACCTGGCTACAGAAATCACTGCATGGCAGACACCGCCGAGATTTGTTAGACCCAAATGTCGATAAAGTTTCATCGAACGCGTGGCTTAAATTCGGCGAGTTGTTTCCCGAAACAGAAGGATTTATGTTGGCCATCCAAGACCAAATCATAGATACCCGCAATTACCGAAAGTATATAATCAAAGACCATACCATGCAGTCAGATTTGTGCCGACATTGTCATAGTAGTTCAGAGACTATACAACACATTACAGGAGCCTGTAGATCCATCACCCAAACTGACTATAAACACCGCCATGATCAAGTAGCAGCAATAGTTCACCAAAACCTGGCATTTAAATATAAATTAATTAAAGAAAAAACAGCGTACTACAAATACACCCCCGACACTGTATTAGACTCAAACGCTCACAAACTTTACTGGGATAGAACAATATTAACAGACAAAACTATTCACTACAATAGACCAGATATTACATTACATGACAAAATAAATAAAACAGTTTACCTGATTGACATAGCTATTCCAAATACACATAACCTCACAACAACACACACTGAGAAAATTGCTAAATATACTGACCTTGCAATAGAGTTAAAAACTCAGTGGAAAGTAGAGACTGTAAGAACCATACCAATCGTACTTTCATCTACAGGCGTCATCCCTTACACACTTCACACGTCTCTCAAGACACTCGACATGCACAGTTACACATTCGTTCAACTCCAGAAAGCCGTTGTTCTGAACACTTGCCGAATTGTGCGCAAATTCCTATCACAAAATCAATGATGCAACCATTTCTCGTTTGGCTAAAAGCCCGCGAAAATGGCAAAATCCTCGTCTCACGAGTGAACAATGTTAAAACATATAAAATAATAATAATATAATAATAATATATTTATTACCAAAAAATATTTGTACATGTACAGATTAACAGTGATCCCCAAACTAGGCGAGGAAGCCTGTGTTTTGGGGTTCTGAGCAAGAGTTGTGTACAAAGCAAGCTTAGCGATATACTATGTTAAGTTATTTTATTACAGCTATTGTAAATATAAATACATATTAGATATTAAGCACATTTATGATACAGAAGCACATTTTATTTAAAGATTTAGTTACTATACTATGACCGACATCTCAGTATATCAAACTAGTGGCAGTGGGCCAGGCATGTATGTCACAGAAACAATAACTGTTGAGGTAGACATGTTAGAGGGGAGACCACGAATCGGCAAACTTAGAGTAGAACGCCCTGTGACTTGATGGAGTGAAGATATATATGTCAAGCAGTGAAAAGCTGAAGGCCACATTGAGTAGAATGCTGGGAAAAGGTTGATGCCCAGCAGTGGAGTAAGGCTGAATATGATGTACTGATACAACAGATTCAGATGAAATTTTGTATTGAGATCAGACTAAGTTCTTTTTGCCCAACTGCGTAGAAAGAGGGTATTGAGAACCCACCCTTCCCTCCTTTTTTGAAGGCGGTTAAAAAAGGAAAAAAATTGCGAGACGAAGTAGCATTGGCCAAACCTGTATGATTAGGACATTGTCAGCTTCCTGCGAAGCCTTGGCACTGCCGAATATTGAACTTGTGGACAAATCTTCTGACTCCCGTTCCTGTAAAAAATGCAACAAAATAGAAGCTGGCTATAATATTGAGAGGGTCTGGTTTGCAATCATTTTTCTTATCTTTTGTTTTGTATCTAGTCTATACTGTGTTAGTAGGTTATCTTATCCATACAACGTCACGGCGCTGCGTACAGGCAAGTACGGCGCTTGCATTGATTGTATGTACCTACCAATCAATGATTGCATAAATGGCATAAACACACCATAACAATGGGCCCGATGTTGCAACAATACTATGACAAGATTAATTTATAGTTACCAATTATGATTAATATTATAAATACGAAAGTGTGTAAATGTGTACATTTGTTCATACCATAGAAAAGAGAAGTAAATAGAACGAAAATGAGAAGGAAAATCTGTCGCCAGGCATTATGACAGAAACTTGTTTGAACATTCTTGTTTAAATTTTTTTATTTTATTTTCTGTAGTTTATACCTCAGATCAGTTAAATAAGGGTGACGTGTGCGTACGCATCTGGCCTAAATCAGGCTTGATACCTTTAGTTGAACTCACCCAGCAGACATCCTTGTCGCCTTTTATTTGTGGACCTTGTGGTCTTGTGTTATGTAGTTACTCATGTCGCTAGAAGTTTCTCAGTGAGAGTAAAAAATTAGGAACTGAGCCATACTTACAGTTTTTTGCGTTAAGCGATGGAGGATGCTTTCTTAAAAGAAACGATATCGGATGCGAGTTGAAGACACCCAGATTGTAACTATCGGGGAACACCCTCAGGTAGTGCTTTCCAAAGTCTAGCGGTTTGTACCTATTACTTTCATTGGCATGGTTGGGGCCTTACGTCTCCATGATTTAAGCGATTCTGTTTAGGTGATGCGAAAAGTTGTGCGACCGCAAACCGTATCTCGACGCGTTAAGGTTCACGTTCGCGTGATTTTTCACAATGCGCTGTTTCGAGCCCGCGTTAAGACGAAATATGCTATTTTTTTATGTGTAATAAATGTTCTTGAAGTATTTTATTTTGATGTGTTCTCCGATACACGATTAAAGAAATCGTAAATTTTCCTAAAAAAACCGCCGTTTTTACGTTCCCTGCGATGGATGGAATCAACTTCATTCATATTCTATAGAAGATATTTATATTTTAAAAAAATTTAGTGTAATCCTAACAATCATTCAAATTCTTTAGTGATCGCTGTTTTTTGTAAAAGCGTAAGATTATATATTGAAAATATTTAAAAGCGCGCACGCCGAGTATGCAAGCATTACCGTCAAACAAGGGACCGTCCATTAATCACGTGCGGCTTGAAAGGGGGTTTAGCAAAAATCACGAAATATCACAAGGGGGAGGAAGGGTGTAGTAAGATATCACGTGTATTTTTTTTTTCGTCAAACGCGCGATTTCTATACCGCGCGTTTTTTCTATAAAGCGGCGTGTAGAGTGACCTTGCCAACGGGGGGTTCGGGGGGGGGGGGGTTATAAAATGCTAATAAAACATCACGTGATTAATGGACGGCCCCCAAGTGTACGTTCTCTACCATTTGGCCTTAATAGGTAGCTAGCCGTAAGGCCCCTGCAGCCTGTACATACCTTCCTCGGGTGCATGACGAGAGTGACGTGGCAGTGTCTTGCAGTAGCGAAGGTCCTAAAGGCGGCGATGACGGCGTCCTGGCGCTGGTAACGGTCACCATCGCGCTCCTCGCCCAGTCCCAGCATGAACTGCACGTTGTCGACCACCACGTGGGAGATGTCGTGCATATAGCGCGCGTGTTCCACTGCCTAAACACCAACCATCATCACGTTTCTAATCATTTAGCTGTACTTTAATTAAACTAATCTATATTATAAATGCAAAATTTATCTACTCACTAATCACGAAATCTACTTGACCTACGAAGCTAAAATTCGGCAGGTAGAATCCTTATGGGATGTAGATGTCCGCTCAGAAAGGAATGGGGGGTTGAAAGTTTATGTGAAAGGCTACGCGCACAAAGTTACGGGCAACAGCTAGTTATAGAGCTGTGCTTAAGGTTATGTACAAGCTGCCCTACCGCTACCCGACGTCTGACCTATACGCTGAAACAGGCATGCTGAGCGTTCGCCAACTGTATATCCAGAATGTTACACTGGCAGTACATAGGCAGCAGATTGGCCTTCTGGAAGTCGGTACACCCAAGAGGAGACTCCTACGCATCACTGAACCGAGTGTAAACACTGCCTTTGCACAGCGACTCCCAGAGTTTAGGTTCCCGTACATATACAACAAAATTAACAAAAAATGTTTTATTCGCAATACAACGTTGAGGGAATGTAAATACTTGCTGTTCAAGTATTTACATTCACTTACTTATAGTGAAACAGAAAATTTACTTGTAATTATCAGTTAACCTGGGGTTGGTCATATCTCAGCCAAGGAAATGTTTGACTACAGCGCTGGAATTATCAGCATCACAACAAATACAAACACGCACACGCTCGCACACACACACACACACACACACACACACACACACCATGTCATCATACACTCAGGCATCAATCAACTTATTACTTAATCTTTTTCCAAATCTAATTAATTTAAATTTCGTTATGTATTTAATTTCAAAACCGAATGTCAAATAAAATGTATTGATACTGCACCGCACTGATGCTAAGTAAACGCTTGAATGTAGGCCCTGCGACACAGGCGTCTCGCCTAGTGCAGGGACTACAAGTACTGTAAACCCTCATTAGCTTGCCTCGTTCCTGCCTACCTTAATGTATTCATTAAATTAGTTTTACATTAAATATTGCACATGTTCTTGTAAATTAGGTTAAGTAAGTGTACTGGAAAATAAAATTATTTGAATTTGAATTTTGAATAGATAACTAGCTGTTGCTGTTGTCTATACTAATATTATAAAGAGGAAAGATTTGATTGTTTGTTTGTTTGCATTGAATAGGCTCCGAAACTACCGAACCGATTTGAAAAATTCTTTCACTGTTGGGAAGCTACACTATCCCCGGGTAACATAGGCTATATTATATTTTCAAAAAAATTAGGGATCCTTACTAAAACTGCATTAATGTAACCCAAGGTGTAAAAAATTAGGTTTACAATTTTGACTTTGCGTGTTTGACAGTTCTAAGACAGGACAACGTCTGTCAGGTCCGCGAGTTGTTAAATAAATAAATAATCGGGAAATCCTTACATACGGCCATCTGTCCCCTAGGCCCTAACTAAGCAAAGCTTGTACTATGGCTGCCAGAGACTGATATACATGCATAATATATTTTTAAATACATACTTAAATAGATATTAACACCCAGATAAAGATCAAACACAAATGTTCATGACATTAATGTTTGTCTTAGGTGGGAATCGAACCCACGCGCAGTTTGTTTTGGTATGAAAAAGGCGCTGACTCAAAATAGATTTTGTATGACTTCAGTAAGAATTCCGTACAATGTCTGTATGTACTATTCAGAACCTGCCGGCGTTAGGCCATCACAGACTTTTTTAGCACTTACACCGCCCCCTCTGGTCGTCCATTTGACGATGACTTTTGACTATATCGTTTGCAGTTGTGTGCTGTTCAATATTGAAGTGTGCGTTTGTAGAACTAGTAAGAATATGTCAGTGTGTGCAATACGTGTTTACATCGCCCTCTTCAGTTTTTGGCAGACTTTTTTCGGTACTAGCTCGAGTTTAAGGCAAATCCAAACTATATAATGATCAAACGACTATACCTCCATAACGACTTTGATGGACTGCTGTCCGTGGAAGGCCAGGTAGTAGACGGGCAACTTCTGGAAGTCGTCTGCGTATTTGTTGAAGTCGTCCAGGTGCTGTTCGAGGGGCACTCCCGCATACTGCTGCAGCATCGTGCGAGCCAGACGGGAGTTGCGGATCTCGAAGCTGCCCCATAGTGTGTTCACCTGGAACAAGTTGCTGTATAATTTTCTGTTCTTCTTGGTATTGATAGATGAATCTAAGACAATCCTCATT
Source organism: Agriopis marginaria (assembly GCA_932305915.1). Taxonomy (NCBI): domain Eukaryota; kingdom Metazoa; phylum Arthropoda; class Insecta; order Lepidoptera; family Geometridae; genus Agriopis; species Agriopis marginaria. The sequence continues at coordinate 13,218,180 of OW029918.1, forward strand.
CAATATGCTATGCACAAAAAAGTGTACAAGTTTCTGCTATAAAATAGTTCTGTGAGCCTTCGCTTGAACCCATAGAAAAAGGAAGTTGGCCCCCCCTTCCCTATTCCGTGCTTGAATCACAGTAGAGACAACAACTCTACAAGGGCCTCTACCCTTGGTCCATCTCGCTCTTTCTCCGTGTCGTGTCATTCAGCGCCATCTGGCGCTCAAGAGTGTTACAACGTTCACCTTCACCTGACGCCGCGCTTGGTTTAATTCTTCAGTGGTCTATACTCGGTCAAACGATGAACGATAACGATCCGCCAGAGACTTCAAAATCATAATAATTTTTCAAGTAATTTGACAGAATCTGTCTGTACACTTCATCAACATGTAGACTATACCTACACGTGTGACAGTATGCAACATGACTTATATAGACGTTTATAACTAACGGAGCACCCAAACCATCCACCTGGGTAAAACTTGTTCTTAACAGACCACCAGCTTTCTACCCACGGTTAGAAAAACTAGCTCACATTGTGATGTTCCACATTTAATTGGTTGGTGTTTATTATGAGATGGGTCTAATTTGTGTCTCATATTTGCAATATGTTGATATTGAATACTTACTCCTTGTTGCGCTAAGTCAAGTGATATCTCTGCACAGAATGTGGTCTTCCCGCAGCCCGTGGGACCAGTCAATACAGTTAACTCTCCGCGGCGATGCCCGCCCAGCAGCTTCGTAAGGGCTGGAAAACGACGCCACTTTATACCGCGCACCTAGGAGTATAGCAAAATATTAATTTTCGAGTAATCATGTGCCACCAATCTTTCATCAAATAGTGTGTGCCGGCAAATGTTATCGCAAAATATCAGATTAAATCCAGAAAATAACAAGGTAGACATCATTGAGGTTCATGTTTAGTAGACGTGTTAACACAGTCTTAAAAGTTTGTCAACATATTTTTGATGCCTCTGGTTCACAGATATCCATAGGCGACGGTGATTGCTTACCATCAGGCAACCTGCTTGCCACATATGGCATACACATATGCATGCGGGAGACATTACTGGAAGATTCCTGACCTCTCCCCCAGGAGTCCACCGGCTAAAGGACACAAGTAATGATATACACATCTTGTCGATAGCGATTTGGTCTAGGCTTCCAGTATGATCTCACCTTATCAACATTAGTAAGCTCTGCATATACGTCGTCCCTCAAAGAGGCGAATGTCGTGATGGAGCGATGCGCCGCAGGCTTGGCTTCACCCACCAACGTTTTTAGCGAAAGGTCAGCTGCAGCCGCCTCTGTAGCAGTTACCAGGCCATCTGTGGGCCTGAATTATGTTTTTTTATACAAGGTGGGCCAAAAGAAATCACACTATTGGAAGATGCTCTCATTTTTGCAAATGACCGCCAATGTCAAATCTGTTTTGACATTTGTGGGCTAGAGAGATGCAGAATACAAGTGAACAAGCCATGGAGCGATACACTCCCCAAGAACGCGGAATAATCGTGTCTATTTTTTGCGTAACAATTCGTCTGTGGTGTTGGCGCAGCGCGAATTCCGTCGCCGATTTCCCGGCCATCCGACACCGACTGCGCAAACACTGCGCCGTTTGGCCACCAACTTTGAAGAGTATGGGACCACACGAGACGTTGCCAAGAGTGGCCGGCCCCGGAGCACCCGTTCTGCCGAGAATATTGCCGCTGTTGCCGAGGATGTCGAGCTGTCGCCGGAAACATCGACCAGACGCCGTGCCACGCATTTAGCCATCAGCCGGACGTCCCTATGGCGAATTTTGGTCAAAGACCTGCGCATGTTCCCGTACAAAGTCCAGTCTGTGCATCAGCTGCTGCTTGCCGACCGCCAAACGCGCGTAACCTACGCCCAAGCCATCCTCAATCTCGAGGAAGAAGTGGACGATTTTTCGACCAAAATCATAATGAGCGATGAGGCTCATTTCCGCCTCAGCGGGTACTTGAACAAGCAAAACTATCGCTTCTGGGACACCGAAAATCCACGAGTGATACACGAGAAGCCATTACACCCGCTCAAAGAGACTGCATGGTGCGCTGTTCACGCTGGAAGAGTCATCGGGCCATTTTTTTTCGAGAATGCCGCTGGCCAAACGACAACAGTGGACGGTGCGCGCTATAGGGCCATGTTGACCGAGTTTTTTCTGCCGCAATTGGACGAATTAGGACTGAGGGACATGTAGTTCCAACAGGACGGAGCAACGGCACACACTGCGCGTGCCACAACCGATATTCTGAAGGCAGCGTTCCCGGGTCACCTCATATCTCGTTTTGGCGATTTGCACTGGCCCGCAAGATCGCCCGATTTAAGCGTTCCAGACTTTTTCTTGTGGGGTTTTTTTGAAGTCCCGTGTTTACGTGAACAAGCCCGAGACTCTGGAAGTCCTTCAGGACAACATTCGACACGAGTGCGAGAATCTGTCGCCCGAAGTTATCGCCGAAGTGTTGAAAAATGCCATAAAACGAGCCCGTATGGCAATCAATTGTGACGGCGCCCATTTGGCCGATATAATCTTCTCGACTTGACCAATAAAATTCTAAAGGTTCAAATAAACACAATCAAAAAACAGAATCGAAGTTTTTCATTTAGAAAAAAAAGAGAGCCAAACAACATCGGATGACTTCTTTTGGCCCAACTTGTATAAAACTAGGATTCCTACAAAAAATATTACTGATATTTGGAGTGAAACGAGGGGGAAAAGTATATGTCATGGCAGTAATAACTATCTGCAGGCCTATTTTGTTACTAAGGCGGCTCCCGAAGTGGTTGATTGGTGTGGGAGTGGTGAAAAGATGGGAGAATGGAAAAGAACATGATACGCTGGTAATGATGATGATTGAGCTACCCTCACCTGACAAATCGGCATCTTTGTTCACCCAGCTTTTCCGCCACAGACCGCATGTTGTCCCAGTCTCCCCATAGACATAATCTTTGGTATGCTTCCAGTGTCGGCAGTACTATGGGAGGCAGGCTACAATTGCTCAGCCAAACCAATGTTCCTGTAAGATTAATGTATAAGCATGTCCATTGAGCGATCCAGTGTTATACATTTTCTGGGAAAAGTCAGGAAAGTTATCTTTGGTTTTTGTCACTATCGTAAATAGAATTGAACTGGGTAGGGTTTTAAGATCATAGATTTGAATGGAATAAAAAATAAGAATGGTTGGGAATATTAGCAGCATCTCATGGTTTTGTCTGTAGTTTTAATATTCCCAGATTTCCCAAGTAAAAATATCGCATTTCTACCACTGTCTATTCAACTGTATAGTTGTGGAATAATAACAAAAAAAAAAACACTAATAACAACAAGTAAAGAGAACAATTAAATTACTTTAACATTTAGAACATCTTGGTTGGTGGCCAAGAACGGACATAAAATGCTATAGAAAAAACTGCCCATCACGGGACGCCCGGCAGATGTGAAACATGACGGCGTAAAAGAGCGTAATAATGTTTGCTGTCACGGCATACAAGTAGGTTTTACTGCCAAAGAGCGTCAATAAAAAATCGAATAAATAAAAAGTCAAGCTACTTCACGGATATCATAAAATTTCGAAATTCTTGACCTAGGATGCTGAAATTTGGCAGGTAGATTCCTTATAGGGTGTAGAATGAAATGTAGAAATTATTAATGAATTAATTTGACATATGAAATACTGACATAATATATTTTAATACATTTTTGCTCATAATATTTTTAATTGAATAAGATTATTTAATTTGAATTATGTACACATAATAATATTATTAACATGTACTGTTTATATATAAGTTTATATACATCGATGTAGAAAGTGTACTGGAGAAATTTGACTTGTAACTATGGAGTTATTAATAAAGAATTGTATTGTATTGTATTGTATTGTAGACAGCCGATAAGAAGAAGTAAGGATTTTAATACAAGGATGAATTAAGGGGGTCAAAAGGTGGTTGAAAGTTTGAAGAAAGTCTATTAATACTAATTCGCAGGCAATAAATAGTAAGTAAAAGCATTGACTGTATTTAAAAATGTACACACCTGGAACTTTTTGTGCTGCCAAATTCAACACATCTTGTATGCTAGGTACAAGTACGGCTTGATCACTGCGGCTTACTTTTGGAGCTTTACAATAGAACAGCCCCGCCATATGGAGCCCATGACTTTCCAGCTCATCTTCTTTACCCGCTTGGAGTTTACGGTACCCCACTACTTTGTCTAAAGAGTTTTTGAGCGGGAAGTATAATACTGTGTGGTCTTGTGATACTCTCACTTCTGATAGTGTTTTGTGAGAATCGTGATGGAACTGAAAAAATATTTGCATTTACAATCGTTAGAAGTAGGTACTAAGTATGATATTGGCGTCGATTCTGTCATACCACTCACTAAACTAAACAAATCTGACAGGACAAAAATTATTTGCCTCTCTTTTCATTTTAATATGTGAGAGAAGGATGGCAACAATTTAAGAGCTGTCAAATTTAGTTTAGTTTAGAGTACATCAGAATCGATGCCATTGACTACTAAAACGACTGGACAACCAGGTGCCTTATCGTGATTCGGATTGTGATCACGATCGCGTGCCATCTCACTTACGCACTTGGTGCAAATAAGTAGATGCGAACGGGACGGCATGCAATCTCGATCACAATCTAACTTCTATAATAAGGCCGCTGTAAAGCGTAGTGGTAGCGCCTCTGCCTTTTGAGCAGGGCAGGAGATCCTGAATAAAATGATCAGCTGAACAGATGTATAAAAATATAGTAATATTATTTCATACTCGTAGCTCGACTAGGTTTCTCTTTATAGGGGATGCGATGGGACACACACAAACACACGGATCTTACCCTGACTATTCTAACATTTGCCTGGCCGGGTATCAACCCCAAGTACTACTGCTCATGAATGTTTGAATGATGAATTTAAATATCAGTTTTGCAGCTGGGTGTTAGTTATATCATTGATAAGTTATATGTATCTTTGTCTGTGGTTTCTATAATAGAACAAAATGTAGTATTTATGTTGCTTAAATATTTAGAAATAAACTCAGTCAATCGACTGCAGTATTTTCACTGTTTTAGATATACCAACTCTTTATTGATACACCATAAATTACATACACCCAATAGAACAGCTTTAAAATTAGTGCAACAATCAGTGGCATATTTATTGGCTATTGATGTGATGTGGTGGGATATTTCAGGGTTGTGTTCGTAAGCAGTCGCTCGACGATGCTCGCAAATGTATTACACATTCTAAATCCCTGGGCAATCACTCGCTAATTGATCATAGCCAGTCATAAAACATTGCACTGATCATCCCATGAAATAGGTGGATGAATGGCACCCTGGCATTTCATGTAACAATTTTAACAGTTGACTCTCAATGGTATATGTTTTTCAATTAATCATTACAGCAACAGCTGTGCGGTGCTGTTCAAAAACTTCCAAAATCATTCCTTGGGGCATCACTATATGCTTTACGAATGTAGTCTGGGTCCTACAATATTACTTTTGTCACCTGTTGCTTTCAATTGGATTGAGATTGTGTAATGGAGACAGAAACAAAATCGCATCCACAAGAATTGCCGGCTAGCACAAATCTCTAACTGCTGGGAATAAAAGGCATCATGTCACTTGTACCATTTGTTCCTGTAATGTGCAAGCTTCATTCATGTGTTCTGAACTCTCACATGTTCCACAATGTCACCTCAGCACAGTCAGTAATATTTTTCATATTTTTTAGGTAATTAGATACTCACTGGAAATTCAAAGAGCTTAAATAAATCTATTTGCTTCGTCTCATTTAAATTTGATATAGAGGTTGTTCCTTCGATTATGCTTTGCCATTCTGTATTAAACTGTTTAGTAGTTTTTTCGCTTTTTTCTATGAGTTCTTTGACTGTAGTTTCTACTTTCGCTTTTTTTATTAGCCTTTCGAGTATACTCCAATCTCCGTGGACATTGCATTTTGGACACAAGAAATAACCTTTAAAGTAAAACGTAATTATATTATGCACTGCACTAAAAGCGAATAATTAATAAATACAACTCGCTGAACTACTTTGAAAGTAGAAAGAAAGTAAGAATTACATACATGTTGTAGTAGAAAATTATGGTGTAAACAACGATCTATTATGTACATCTAGTAGTATTATAGTACGAAAAATCTTTGGGTGTGAAGTTATAGTTTGTAAAGGTTATGTTCAATAAATACAATACATACCGGTAGTTTTGTTTACATATACTTTACTCTCTGGCTTTTCTTCTGAAGAACATATTGAACACTTCGTAGTGAGAGATGTGAACCCATCTTGCACGGCAAAACCTTTTTGTCTCAACAGCTTACGAATTTCCGTAACTGTTATCTTCGGTATATCATCGAGTCCTAAACTGTGTATTTTTCTTTGAGTACATGGACAACTATAAATACTTATAAGCGGTTTTAAAGATAGATGCTTTTTCAATCGCATAGATATAAACATTTTATGGGTAATTTAAAGCAGATGTAAATTGTAAACAAAAACATAACATCAAAAAGTCAAAACAAATTTACGTCACGGAACTTGTGACAGTGACAGATTACGTTCAGAGGATACGTGCGCCACGTACATTTGCTTTGATGCACGTACACGCATAAACGTACAGCTTGGCAAGATAGAGTAGTAATAAGAGGCCTTTATCGCAAAAAGTTCTAATTCTAAAGCAACTGGAGCTTTGGTGAGCTTTAGTCATGATACCTACTACCCAAAGGGACGGAACGCTTCAAAAAGAAAAAACGAGCAGAGCGAGAGGTACCACGTTTAGCCATTTGTCCCTTTCACACTACATGTCTTATATACAATGACGTTCTTGAACACGTATTAATGTGTAGTGTTGCCACTGTTGGAAAAATATTGTAACCGTAAATTTGGTATTATTTTGGGTAGTACGTAATTTGAACAGCATCATTTTTAAATAGTTAATTTTTATTTCAGAAACATATCTAAAAGAAAACTCCCGTGATTATTTAGGGTGCATCCGTTTATTATTGTAGTGATATAAAATGAGGAATAAATAAGTATATACGTGTGTTGAGTACTGCTGCCACCTATTCGACGGGTGCTATGAGGCTGATTGGTGACAGCAAGCTAGTCGCCAATAAATTGCAAAGCCTTGAGCACCGCCGTAAAGTAGCTTGTCTGTCTATTTTCTACCGGATATATTTCGATGAGTATGAGCAAAAGCTTCATGACCTTATTCCACCCTCCCCCTTTTACTACAGGAAAAGTAGAAGGACTGCACACTATCACCCCTTCCACGTGGAAATTCCAAAAATTCGAACACAACGATTTGGGTCATCTTTTATGATACTGTACTGTCCAAGAATGGAACTCCCTGCCATCCTCCTTGTTTCTTGAAAAGTACAATCTAGGCATCTTCAAGGCTAGAGAAGGATAGATTTCTTCTAGATCAACGTGTTCCATCCTCGGCCACACCGTTGCTTACCATCAAGCGAGTTGGTGGCCAAACGTAAATCTATTCTGTATAAAAATATAAAAAGTATGAAAATTAATGAGGAATTTGTACCAGTGATTATGTCAACACTAGAAAGGGACAAATGGCTAAACATGGTACCTCTCGCTCTGCTCGTTTTTTCTGTTTGAAGCGTTCCGTCCCTTTGGGTAGTAGGTATCATGGCTTTAGTAGATTGTTTTTTTTTTTAATTTTGGGGGAAAATATGATCTTGGGGTTTTTTTTGGGAAATGAAATCTGTTTGGGGAAAGAAAAATAATAATAGGGAATTTTGGAGTAACTTTTCGCTAGTCAAAGAATGCTTGTTTTTCGTGTGCTCCGTTTGCTATTTTATTATACCATGGGTCCCATGGGAGTAACGTTCTGATTTCGCACGTAAACAAAGACACTCATAAGGACAAAATCACAAAACTACGGAATAGGGAAGTGTCGGAACGGTTTTACAAATAAATAATAATGTACTGTTTTGTAAAACCGTTCCACCGAACCGCTGTCGCCAAACGCATATAACTATGACTTTAAATAATATGTTGCCCACAAAGAAATTCTAGATGTCATTGGGTTTTTAGTAAGCCTATAAGTTCTGTAATTTATTTTAAAATATGCCTTAACTACTAAATAACAGACAACATCGCTTGACGAACCGATAACCAATGGGGAAGAAAGGTTCTTGAGTGGAGATTACGAACCGGACGACGCAGCGTAGATAGGTCTGCAACTAGATGGATCGACAGTATCAAGAGAGTCACGGGCATATATCAGGCTGTCGTTCAGTGTGCTGTTCTAAGGAGGAGGCATATGTTCAGTAGTAGATGTCTACTGGTTGATGATGACCCAGATATGACCAAATTAAAAACAAGCTCATGTTCTACCAGTCCTTATAATATTTCGTAGTATTTACAAATAACAATGGATTCTTAACAAAACATGTTTTCTCATGATGCAATGATACAACCACAAAGTCCTCAAGTTAAATTAGATTCATAGATCATGATTTACTTAAAATAATTACAAATAAACTTAGTACTTACAAAACTTTATACTTAATGTTATATGGAATTCCTTTCTACAGGAGGTAGACCTAACTAAAAAATACAATCTTAAAACTAGAATAAAAAAGCTTTTATATTTACTATTTCATGATTTTCTAGATTCTTTTACATACTAAAATAAATACATGATGAAGTAGGTATAATTTCCTAAAAATATTTCTATGATTCACTTCGAACTACTATACAGGGAAAAAACTCATTTTGTAAATTATTCAGGGTTACACGAAAGGATTTGCTTTACCTACCTTTATCTTCAGTGGACATATTTGTTAATACTTTTTTTGTGATTTCAGGGTTGGTCCCATAGTAAAAGTTGTCCATAATGATGAGTAGGAGCTCCTTTCGGCTTAGCACACACTTTCCGTGTAACCCTGTATTGAAAACTAAATATAAACAAGACATGATCCTTCGAGCTCGTTACAATTTGTTGGAGAAAGAGACTGATAGAGGTGTACCGCAACCTCTAATAGTATTCTTAATTCAGCACAATTTTACTATCAATAAATAGTCTATATTTAAAATGTACATTTCATTCTGATCCAATGGTAAATACAGGTATCAGTTATGGTAATAAGTTTTACTTGGTTTTAATATTTATGAAAAATATAACCTTCGTGCTTTTGTGTTTGATATAGCGTCGCTCATTGATATTGCATATTAGCAACGCTCACTCACTGTCTGATGTGATGTACGTGACGGTCGTGTTAGTTACAACGGAAGACCATTGCTGGTTGTTTACAACTGAGTTGTTAAGCTGAGTTGGGACCGGCTTGGGACAGAACATATTTTGTTTGTTTTTAACATATTCTTTCTTTCTATATATTTTCACTTCATTGTTTTATAGATTGAAATAAGACTGCTAAAGGTTGTGGGTAGGCCCTGGGTTCTAGCATATAAAGCCCAACGCTAACTGGAGAGTGGCGGCGGGTTGGCGGAGTACAAGTGGCCGTGGAATAGTAAATTCTTTTCAGTTTACATAAGGTTCAAAATTATACATCATTTATTAGAATGAGCATGTTTCCTGATATTTTTTTATCTATATCTATACTAATATTATAAAGAGGAAATATTTGATTATTTGTTTGTTTGTTTGTTTGCACCAACCGAACTAAACCGATTTGAAAAATTCTTTCACTGTTGGGAAGCTACACTATCCCCGGGTGACATAGGCTATAATCTATATATTATATACCCGTGCGAAGCTGGGGCGGACCGCTAGTTACGTCATAAAGCTGATCTAGGTGAACTCTATTTATGATAGTAAATAGAGCCCATCTACAAAAACAAAATTTGTTCAAAAATAAATAAGTTATATTATGTATTTTAATTTCATGCTAAACTGAGAGCGTACAATAGCAAGTTATGACGTCAAGTCTTGCGCGCGCTATACCAATGCTATACTAGCACACGCATTGAGAGAAAAGGACATAGCATCCCCTCTCAATCCCCATCAAAAACTTTAAACCATTATACGAATTAATCAACCAATTTAAATAATTTTTTCAGTATGTGTAATGTATTTAATTATATCCTTCGCTAAGGCTGTTATTTGTAATAAATGAAATACCAGTCAACTAGCTTATTTGGAGCAGTCGAGCCGCGACGAGAAAATGCAGTGGGACAATTTTGAATCTATGGTAAACGGGAAAAGCTGACTTTTCCATAGCTGCCAACTCCGAGTCGTCATTGGGCCTATATCTTTGCAGATGAATAATAAACATTAAACACACTTAGCACTTCACTCATGAAAGTCACATTAATATGTTCAATATGGCGACTGTACTATTGCCATATGCATTGCTGCGTCATCTACTGCGGGTACTGGGCAGTTTTTACTATCATTACCACCACTTGCACTTGAAAGTCATACGATTTCTAGAAAGGCTGGCCCCTGTTGCAGTAAGGCCAGCATTTGTTGCTGCATGTGTGCTGCGTCAGCTGTTTTGGGCAATATTTACTAACTCCATTTGAAAGTGATTTCTAGTAAAGTGGCTGGTACTGTTGCCGCTGTTGCAGGTGTTGCGCGAGCGGCCCCTGTTGCTGTAAGTCCAGCATTTGCCAGCATGTGTTGCTGGTATTCGGCAGTATTTACTAATTCCAATTGAAAGTGAGATAGTTTCTAGTAAGGCGGCTGGTACTGTTGCCGCTGTTGCAGGTGTTGCGCGAGCGGCCCCTGTTGCTGTAAGGCCAGCATGCGTTGCTGGTATTGGGCAGTATTTAGTAACTCCTATTGAAAATGAGATAATTTCTAGTAAGGCGGCTGGTACTGTTGCCGCTGTTGCAGGTGCTGCGCGAGCGACCCCTGTTGCTGTAAGGCCAGCATGCGTTGCTGGCATTGGGCAGTATTTACTAACTCCAATTGAAAGTAAGATAGTTTCTAGTAAGGTGGCTGGTACTGTTGCCGCTGTTGCAGGTGTTGCGCGAGCGGCCCCTGTTGCTGCATGGCCAGCATGCGCATGCGTTGCTGTGTCATCTGTTGCTGGTACTGAGCGGTTTGCTGCGGCTGCATGGCGCGCGGACCTTGAGGGTACGGCGGCGCGGGCCCGTTCATCGCGCCCATCGTCACGTTTGGCGCTTGCTGCAAATACAAAGATTTGTTTTACTGTAACAGCAGGCACCAAGATTTTGATTGAAGAACACTCAAAGGATGGGTCGAGGCAAAAATTATTTCAAAGCGTCCCTAAGAGAATAATGTACCTACGAGGAATAATCCTAGTCAAAGCACATATTATCAGAGAAAGAGAGATGCCATAAAAACACCTCAAATATGATATATAGGTTACGCGGAAAGGGTTTACTAAGCCGAAAGGGGCCCATAGTACCCATCATTACGAAACACTTTTACTATGGGAGCAACTCTGAAATAGCGAATAAAAATATTTGCTGTTCCATAGAAAACGGTTGTTCGCACTCGAAAAACAGTTGTATAAGTTGTAGATTTTTTCCTAAATTTGAAGCTGTTATTTTCAACAAAAAAAAAAAACTAGAAGTCTTTTTTACAGAAATTTAATTTTCTATAGATCTTTCTATTTGATAGAATCAGAACGCCAAAAATCCAGTTTTGGTTGTTTCAAAGGAGGGGTAAGAGACTTTTATAATTAGGCTAGGTTCTGTATTAGTGTGTTGTATAAAACCTAGTTTCTGTTTCTCATAGGTTTGTTTGTTGGTAAGCTGTTTGAAGTCCGTATGAGACCACGTTTGCCCATTTTGAGTCAGAGAGTAACACTTACTTGCATATAAGGCGGTCGGGCGTTCTGCCGTTGTTGGGCAAGGTATGCTTCTTGACTAGCACGTCCACTCATCATGTTCTGAAAAATAGGTCGCAATTGTATAATTATAAAATGTATGAAAACTAATGCAATTATACTAAAGCACAAATTCCGTAAGTAGGCCTCCCACTAGATGGGCCGACGACATTGTGAGAGTCGCGGGCATCCAGTGGATGGAAAAGGCAGGCTGTCGTTCAGTGTGGAGGTTAAAGGGGGAGGCCTATGTTCAGCAGTAGACGTCTTCTGGCTGATGACGATGATGACAAATTCCTTTGGAATATTTAAATGGTCCATACCTGTTGGAATGACTGTTGTCCAGGGAACCCTCCCATCGCATTACTGCCTTGTGGTCCCATCGAGCCTCCTTGACTGCTCATGCCGCCCATACCACCACCCTGTCCCATTTGCCCCATCGGTTGGCCCATTTGCCCCATGCCCTGGCTCATCTGCCCCATAGACTGCGGCATTTGGTTTGATTGCCCGACGCCCTGACTCATTTGGCTCACATTCTGGCCAATCGAGTTGACGCCTTGACTCATAGGGTTCACTTGTTGGCCCATTTGGTTGACGCTCTGGCCCATTCCCTGGAAAAAGAAAGCGTATATGTTAGAAAGTATGTTCTGCTTAAAAAAGTATCTCAGAAATGAAGAACTGGTGGTAAATATTGGCCTATAAACTCGTCTCTAGTGGTGTGGTAGTTCACAAGTTCACTTTTTAAGCAAATGAGTCGCGGTTATAGCCATTTTTAACCCCGACGCAAAAAGGGGTGTTATAAGTTTAACGTGTGTATTTGTGTATCTGTCTGTCGCATCGTAGCTCCCAAACGGTTGAACTAATTTTAATTTAGTTTTTTTTATTTGTAAGGTGATTTGATCAAGAGTTTTTAGCTATGATTCATGAAAATTGGTTCAGATGTTTGAAGATTATCAGGTCTTTTATAGGGGGTTTAAAAAATAACAATACTTGTAAACAATGGTAAGACCAAATCCTCGTACTTAATTAACTATTTACACCAGGCCTTTTGATGAGTCACTCTACTAAGCCAAGCCACTAAGACAGTCGATTGCTGTAGACGACAGCCAGCAAGCAGGATGGATTAAATTGTCTCTATTTACACAACGCAAATAATAACTTGGCTTAGTAGAATGGCCCAACAAATTTAAAGATGTAAATGGTCCATAGTTAACATGCTTTCAGTTCTGATTCAGAAACATTAAATTGGCTTGATTTTGCTAAAATATGATAACGTAGTATTTGTCATCAAACTTGACATAGCACTTTATAGCATAGATTAGTTTTTTCAAACTTTTATGAACCCCTATTTCAGTTTTGTGAATAATTCATTTCGACGAGCTGTCTCAGACGACGAGGACTAAGTTTAACTGTTAGATATTAAGTTAGCCACGACCGCTATGTTGTATCAAGGAAGAGGAAGATAGACTAGGAGGAAAGACAATAGCGGAACATTAGAGCGTAGCTCGGAAATTTGCCTAAAAACGGTATAAACTTAGATGGCATTGTAATTTGTGCGTGCTATAGGTTGTCTCGAACTTCCGTTAGCGTTGCAGTCAGATAGCGTCAAATTACGGTGCCATCTAAGTTTATACCGTTTTCAGGTAAATTTGCGAGCTACGCTCTAATGTTCCGCTATTGTCTTTCCTCTGTTGTATATAGTATGGTGATTACCTGATTCATCATTTGCTGCTGGCTGCCTTGCATCATCTGCTGTCCGTATCCATACCCCTGTTGCATGCCTCCGTACTGGTTGCCGAACATCTGGCCTCCCATCCCAGCCATCTGACTGCCGGCCATCTGGCCACCAGCCATCTGCCCGCCAGCCATTTGCGCACCGCCCATCTGGCCGCCAGCCATCTGCCCGCCCATCTGAACGCCGCCCATCTGGCTCATCGGCCCCATTCCGCCCATACCACCCATAGGGTTCATTTGCCTGTGCGAACAGAATACATGGAGTTAGAGCCAGTAGCAATATGGATGTAAATTTCTTTAATAAATAATTTTGATTTTGATGGACGATTGTGTAAGCCTGATACGCTTGAATTATGTATACCAGTTTCGTTTTCACGCAAATTTCGTTACAGCACAATATTTTAGGTAATCTATTTTTCTGTAAAAAGTATACTGTGAATTCTGCCACTGTGTTATGTGAAATCAATGACTATGGTTCGAAAATGGTTGTGGTACTCACGACTGCATGGTTCCCATTTGATTAGGTTGCATCTGGCGCGGCATCGCCTGCCGCGGGAAGGGCGCGCGATGCGGAGCGCCCGGGTACCCACCTCCCTGCTATATGATAAAAAAATACACTTTACAATCTGACGGCACCCGGTCCGATCCTCGGCCCTGTAATTTATTTAGTACTTAAATAAATTATGTGCAGTTTTGATGCCATCGCTCAAAAAACATATGAAATTCACCAACATGCACTGGGCCAGCATGGCAGATTAGGGCCCATCCTCTCTTTCTAAGAGAAGCAGCAGTGGAAAATATGATAGGCTGATAAGTGATGATGATGTAAGATAATATTCTTTATGGACATAGAAGTAAATCTATGATCGACGTCTAAGTACAATAAATATTGTCTACATACTCTGTAGATCTAATAAGCCGCCTTTACACAAAAACAAATAATACAGCACAACCAGGCCTGGCCCACTCTGAACTTTAGGTATGATATGAAGCTACAAGTAGACTGGTCGGACTTGCCGTAGCTGCCGTGCGATAGTCAGTGATAAGAGTTACGCGATAGACAGAGAGGCATTTTCTAGGTTAATATAGCTGAAGGCAGTTAGCCCTCGAGCGCCTGACGTGCACTTTATTGTGTAGTAAGAAGAGTCGCTGCTTATTTAAATGATTTTGTGGATTGAATCTTCTGTACTTGTACTAATGTCTTCTGTGGCACAACAAACAACGCGTCAGGGGGTTTCAACAAGACCCACTTTCTGTTAGCGTTAACGCCTGCGGAAAGATGAAATTGTATGAAAATGACATTGACAATGACATTAGCTTGAGAGATGTTATATCAAGCTAATGTAATTTTCATACAATTTCATCTTTCCGCAGGCGTTAACGCTAACAGAAAGTGGGTCTTGTCTAACCCCCTGGCCTGGAACATGCCAGTCTGGTTTTTGTGTGGCTTGAGTGACACATACCTGCATCTGCATTTGGTTGAAAGGCACCGTCCGTTGGCGGAGCATGTTGCTGAGCGCTTGTTTTGACTGAGTGTTGGAGGGCGGCGCCGGTCCTCGCGGGCTCACGCCTGCTGCAAACATCACGAGCTAATAGGCACGTTGTATCAAACTTTGCCTGAGGCAATAGGCTTGTATCCTAATGGTTCAATTATAACAAATAACAGGCTTAGCGAAGGATATAATTAATACATTACACATGCTGAAAAAAATATTTTAATTGGCTGATACATTTCAGCCAATTTGAACTTATTTTTTACTTGCGTTTGATCGCCACCTCGCTTAATGTCAAGCGCTTAGACCACGCTTAGAAGAAACCCTAATTGTAACTATCGGGGAACATCTATTCAGGTAGCGCATTCTACAAACTAGCAGTTCGCCCATTAAAAGTGGAAAAAGCGCTTCGTACGGGTTTTCAGTATATCAACCATAAAGCAGTCGATTTTTCGTGCCCACTCTGGCAGTCCGATAGAAAAAATAATGGACAGGATAATACATACTACACTATACCGGCCACAAATAAATTGCCTACCGTCAAAACTGTATCAACAACGTTTTATTATACCATCAGAAAGTAGAGATTTCAACAAACAAAAAGCCCACCGACTTTTTTTAAAAAGCTGATATTTTGACGAGATAATTTTTGTTTGAAAATTAGGGTGCTTTTTCGATAAGACGAAATAACGTGAAAAAATTAAAAAAAAAAAACGTGTTTGTGACATAAAAAGGTAAGTTTCCACAAAATTTCGTCAAAAGATAAATAACAAAACCGAAAACTTGGTTATTTGAATTTTTCACATAAATTCTGAGGTTATGTGAAAAAAAGTGTGTAAAACGTTTTTCCATAGATTTTTATTACCCTTAAATCCCCCCCCCCTTCCACTTTCCGACGTCAGATCGCCCGTAAATTATTTTTCCTTTTTTGTTATATTCTCTTGCTTTTCCAATGGGTTTCATCCTACTATTTTTTTTTACTTTTTTACTATTTTCAAAGGCTTCTGCACTGGTGTATAAAGTTACGGTCATGGTATTAGTGGGCCAAGACATTATAAGTTCAAGTGTAAAGTGGTATCATTAGGGCTGATGTATAGTGGTATAGTTTACCAGGTGGGTTATAGTATCCCTGTCCCGGCGGCGGGAACCACTGCTGTTGCGGCGTCTGCATGAACTGCGGCTGTTGGGGCTGCTGCGGCGGCATGCCTCCGCCCACGCCCACGCCGTTCGTCTAAAACAAATAACACGGGTCAGCCTGGTGTTACCTTGCGCCTGTTTACTTTATTGTTTCCCAGCGGCTTGTGATATTGGACATCTTAATCTTCATTACAGATTTCGATATTTGCTCTGAACTTAGATGGTTCAACTTCTGCTTTTCTTATAGATGTGGCGAGTTAATCCCTCGGATGTTATAGTAGCAATAGCGATCACCCAACAGCAATTTTTACAACAAACCATAACACTACACAAATAATATTGGGCATATATTGAAAACTGCAGGCAGTCAAAGCAGGCCTTACACTACAAGACTCTTGAATGTAAAATGTGACATCACACATCATCAGCCAGTAAACTTCCACTGCTGAACAAAGGCCTCCCTCTCTTAGAGAAGGGTGTTGCCATAATCCCCACGCTTGGCAGGCGGCTTGGGGATCGCAGTACGTTCACCGTTTTACTAATAGGACGCTGCTGCCCATCCTCCGGTGGTTCTAGTCGCAGTTTTAGGTCATAACCGGGTCCAAACCGGGTCAAAATGTGACCAACTACGACAAATCCTTGGAGACGTCACAGAAATGATCTCTAAGCAAACATCTTCTTAAAATTAGGGTTACCGACAGCCCTCTATGCAGTGTGCATGGATGCCGAAGAAATAGCCGCACATATGCTGCTAGTGTAGCAGCATGGCGGAACAGCTAAACAACGTCCTCGGGTCACCGAGGACGCTCCGGAGGACTGCGTCAGCATCAGCTAGCGTCTGACCTTCGTCAAAGACACCGGGTGGCTGAACTAGTTTCAGCCGGCTCACGTAAAAAGGGCCAAAGAATGGCCTAGTTGCAGAAGTTCCCGCTCTACAAAGTAACAAAGTAAGATCATCCAGCAATGTATCGATCTGAACTCTGATACTTTGAATGTGATCTAAGTAATAAACTGTGTTAACATTTCCAATCTGACGTTATTATTTTGCTTTGTTTAGAGCTTGTTCCATCCCACTGCTGGGCAAAAGCTTCCATTCTTCACTGGTCCTACAGATTTTTGGGTCCAGTTATTACAAAAGGAGTCCAATTCGTCTCGCCGTTTTCGCCCGTGCCTACCACGTGGTCTAATTTGATACACATTAAAAGTTTATTAATGTAATTATTACAAATTTAAGCTAATAAAAAGTACACAGAGCAAATATTAAGAGACGAGTTGTATAGAAAAAGTAAACCGATATGATCAGCTGTCAGTTAACGTTAGTAATGATAATGCATGTTTACCGGCGTAGTGGGTTTAGGTTTCTTCATGCCTTTGCATGCGGCTGAGCGGGAGCGCTTGCCGGCGCCCGTCGGGCTGGAGTCCTCGCTTCCAGGTTCCTTCGGCAAATGTTATTTATTAGTTAGCGTCTTACCACTAAGACACACTTTTAGGGCGCGTTTCGAAACAACACTAACTATAGCAACAATACAAAGATAATATAACCACTTGATCGCGCATGTAGTCAAAATTCCCTTTTGCAAAATAATGCCACGGCGGTCGCGGGGGGCAGCTTGTGATTGGAAACTCGACGCGACTCGACGCTGGTGATTGGAGAATCAAAAATGATTCATTCAATTCGCGCCTAGGATTGGCCCCGCTCGAAATAGTTTAAGTTGACATGTTAAAACCTTTGCCTCATGCGGGGTAAAGGATGAGCAGTCAAGTGGTTATATTGTCATTGCTACAACACCAGCAAGATTCTTACTAGCTCTGTTGACGTAGTTGGAGTGATTCAGAACGCGCACTTGGCAGGCATATAAAAACTGCGAGAGTAAGATGGACAGAAGAATTATTATGAGAAAGAGAGAGACGTTCCGCCGATTATAAGTCCATTGTCTGTTTTGGCCCTTACTCCGGTTCTTTGTCAGGTTTTAACGTCTCAGTTAACAAAGTACGTTTTATTTTTATAAGTGATTAAAATCAATTATAAAGACTTAAAAATATACTTTATATAAGAATGTTTATGCCTTTATAATAGGTATTTTTGCATGATTAAAACTGAGTTAAACAGAACAGTCGTACTAAGTCAAAAGGATGTTATCATCATTATGAACAACTTTTACTGTGGACCCAACTATGAAATAACAATAAAAATCAGCTGTTCCATAGAAAAACACTTGTGTTGAACCCATAGTAAAGTTTTTTTTTTTAATAAATAATGCTTGCGCTTGACCGCCAACTCGCCTGATGTTAAGCGATGATGCGGTCTACGGAGGAGCACGCTTGCCTAGAAGAAACCGATTCACTCGTGATTTGATGACACCTAGATTGTTTATGGTGAATATTACAACAACCTCTTTTCGGATTAGTATAACCATTCTGTGGAAACCTATTTAATAAACGTACCTGTTTCACATCATTTGTTTCTAGATCTTCAGGCGGTAAGGGCAGGGGCTCAAGGTAATAGCTGAGCGGCTTCACTAAACTGTGCGTGTGGAATTTCAGTAACCTGCAAAAATAACATAACTATCGCATTTCCAGGTGTACAAACAAGAAGAATGACTGATGTATTTCTTCTTATTCCTAAAGACTCTATAGGGAGGGAGGGGGTATAGAGTAGGGAGGCCAGAAAATGACATACGATTATTTGTGGATTAGCTGCCTATGCCAAAATCATCGTGCGAGTAAAACAGGGAATAATGGAATAACATTCTAACTAAATTGCTCTGACAGAAAAGGTTATATGACATAGATTTATGTTATAAAAAAAACAGGCTCAGTGAATTTTGGTTGGATTAGGAAGGCATACCGCTCCTTTCCCATTAAGTGTGTGTGAGGTTTGTATGGTGTACTTATAAGTGACGTCATTTATAAGTATAGTGAGCTATCTGTCTAGTAAGACTTACGTTGCTGAACTCTGTCTGCGACTATGAATTGTTTGACGATATTTAACAAGTATTCTTAAGTAAATAAGGCATTAAAAATGGCAAAAAAAATATTTCAGTTTCAGTAGAGGGAACTCTGACTGGCGTAATGTATAATTCATTTGGGTATTAGAGGTTTTTAGATCTTAATCTTGCATGTTGGTTAGGGGGCGTCCATAAATTACGTGAGGTGTTTAAGGGGGGGAGGGGGTCGAGTCAAATCTCATCTAATCTTACGTTGGAGAGAGGGGGGGTCTCGGCAAATATCACGCAATTTTTTTTCTGATTGAAACAAAGCACGAAGCAAATTAGTTTTTTTCTTTTTACAATATCAATCCAACGCGTTTACGTAAGAAACTCACATTTTGAAAAATCTCACGTGAGATTGGGGGATGGGGGAGGGGGTTGAATAAAATCTCACGACATCTCACCAGGGGGGGAGGGAGGGGCAGAAAATTAAAAAAAACACCTCACGTAATTTATGGACGCCCCCTTATTTAACTATAAATTTTTAGCTAATAAATAAATATTTGATTTGATTTAATTTGAGTGATGGTTCTAATCACCAACAGTAAAGTCTTGGCCAAACCAACGCGTTCAGCTCGCGTCCGCGGTGGCGATCACGCCGCGGCCAATCAGAAGACGCATCAATGTCTTCTGATACGCGTTCGCGTTGGTTTGGCCTAGGCTTTATGGCCTTGAAGCAGTGGTATTTTGTTCTGAATTACCTGTGAGCGTTTTCATAAGTCAACGGTTTCCTCTCGATCTTGGTGGCTGCAAACCACGCCCAGGAGAGTGGCGCGGGGTTCCGCCCGCCCTCCACCAGCTCCCAGCTCGACACGCGCTGCTTGTCAGTCAGCCGAAGACCCTGGAGAGAACAGCATCATGCATAAAAAGAAAGAGAATGAAGAAAGTGACTATACTTAGTGGTTGTTTATTACGTTGAGGCATTCTCTATCGATCGGTTTTTAAAGCAAGCGTGCTCCATCGTAGACCGCATCATCGCTTAACATCAGGCGAGGTGGCAGCCAAGCGCAAGCCTATCTTTTATTTAAAAAAAAAAAAAATGCTTTTTTTAAATTCAATGATAGGCTTGCGTTTACCGATTCACTCTCGACTTGAAGACACCCAGATTGTAACTAACGAGGAACTGCCATTCAGGCAGCGAATTCCACAGACTAGCAGTTCGTACAATAAATGTGGAATCAAAGCGCTTCGTACGGGTTTTCGGAATATCAAGCATAAAGCGGTGTCGATTTTTCGTGCCCGCTCTGGCAGTCAGATAGAAAAATGGGCAGGACGGAATTAAATCATGCTGAGAATAACCCGTGAGTACTAATTCAAATGTGACTATAATTATTATCTATGTTATATGGTAGTATTATATTTGGTAGTAATATATTTGGTAGTAATATATTTAGTAGTATCATGTAGTATTTATATTGATATGTTAATTCATTCCATCCAATGATTGTCTGGAAGAGCTCGCTTTTGGTAATAAGGCCGCCACTTAATGTAATGTATTTTTCTGTGATGCATAATAAAGAGTTTCTATCTTTCTATAGTATGTTGTTACCTAGCAACTCAACTATGTTAACTACTTGTTTACGACTCTTATATTTTCACCACCATTGGACCGATTTCACTCATATACAAATTTAAACGTTTTATTTGAGTGAACTAATCACCTACAATTTCATGAGGATCAGATCAATGATACGCAAGTGTATGATATTATATTTACATAGATTACAATAGTTCAATATTACCAGAGAATAATTTTAAAGAAATTACCTGTTTCTTGTCAATATCGAATCCTGAGATTTTGTTCCCTTTCTGATCGATTATGGTGCCGAGCGGTTCACATGCAATAACCTGAAAAGTAAGAAAATTAACTAATTTCATATACACGTAGCTGAATGACTATATTTGACCTAAGTTTCTTGAATTTTGGTTTTCTTTCAGCTTTTTACATATTGCAGCTGTCAGAGCAAATAACTGCTTGGACTGAGTTTAGATGACGGATATCTATAGGAATGTTATGAAATTATTTGCAAGTATCATCAACAACTTTTTTGACAAAACATTCTTTATATACACATGAGTAGCTCACGGACTAGTACACATATAGACTGTACTAAGCCGAAAGGAGGTCATTATAAACAACTTTTACTGCGGGTCCAACCATGAATCCGCGAAAAAAAAAACGGCTGTTCCATACATTTTGTTGAGTGTCAATGAACGTTTTCTATGGAACAGCTGATATTTTTTTCGCGGTTTCTTGTTTGTTCCTTTAGTAAAAGTTGTTCATAATGATGAGTACAATGACCTCATTTCGGCTTAGTCTATATGCGTAACTCTGTATAAAAAATACACGCGATAAAATACTTAAGTGTTTCTTGTTCTGTTAAACTTTCAACGTCTTCCTACTTCTTCAATAGTTTGTACATACATTGATAGATGTATAATTTCTTCGACACATGATAATTATTGTACTTATATCAATAAACAAATTTGAATTGAAAAAATAAATATTGATGGTCAACATACCTCTATGATAGTATTCTTGGAGAGCGGCAAGAGCTGCCTGATGCACTGCACAGACGGCCCGTGTCTCTCTCCGATTTCCTTCTTCAACTTCTTCATGAGATTCTGGTAATGCTTCCTGTTGTTGTCATCCCCTCCGTCGGCCAGGGTCGAGTGTATCAGAGTGGCAAGGATGTCGATCAAAGTCGTGAACAGGTTGCTGTGACACAAACTACATTAATTTATTGTAAATACACTGTTTGCCCGGCCAATTTAAACTGCTGGCGTCTTGCATTCTGGATGGCTGTGTGATGGTGGAGAGGCGTGATGGTATGTTGTAGCTTGGATGAAGGCTCATTTGCTCATAACCCACCCCGAAATGTCTTAGCCAACCCACCATTTTATACGTACGTACTTATTAAAACAGAACACCTCGAACGCGAAGCTATACAGGTACTACCCCCCCACCACCGAAATAATAGGCATGATGACTAATATTTTTTTACCTCATAAAAAAAGCTGATCATAAATAGAGCTCATCAACGAAAATAAAATAAAATTAGTTCAAAAATTAATAAGTTATAAGTATTTTAATTTAATGCTAGACAGAAAGCGCACTATACTGAGTTATGACGTCATGACTCAGGCGCGCCATACAAATGCTTGACTAACACACGCTTTGCGAGAAAGAGACAAAGCATCCCCTCTCTATCCCCACCTAAAACTTTAAACGCTCATTTCTCAGAGAATTATCAGCCAATTTATTTTATTTGTATATGTAATGTATTTAGTTATATTAATCGCATTGGTGGGGCAGAAGCTAAGCGGCTCCGTTGAATATAAAATACAACTATGGAATGTGTATAAAATGGAATATGAAACTATTGTACAGTGTAGGACAAAAAATCTGGGCTATTGAGGTGAACAACTTGTGGATAGGAGAACTGATAAATAAGATGAGAAACGGCACCTGCCTTATCCTGTCTCATTCCAAAATATATTTAGGCAGTTGACTTGCCACACACTAAAAGGGCCCCCATAATGGCTGCCGCAAATTGGCACCGGAGGGGCAACATTGGCGTGGGTGGCTCAGGGTGTCAAGAGGTGAGCTGCACTTTCACTTAACGCTACTTGCAGCTTTATACCCTTTAACACTTCCACCCTGGAGCTTAGGTTCTTAGCTCTTGCAGTTTCCACCCTAAACAACCGGTTAAGGCAAGCAAGAGGCCTCATTTAGCCCCATGGAATCGGGGTACACAGTGTTGCCACTCACCGACGGCTCATCACAAAGCCGCCCTTGTTTATTATTATTTCAGTCACGAAATAATAATTGTTCATTCTATTGTTCATACTCCATCAACAGTCTGTAATAGAGTATTTTTAAGCTAGACACAATGTCGTCTGACGACCCATTGATTATTCCTTATCCGATGAAGCTAGAAGACAATGTAATAAATTTGACTGGTCTTATTAAGAAGAAGAAATGTAGGCGCCTCCACCAGATATGGTTTCATGAATCGAACGCTCAATGTCATGTAACAACAACACAATATGATGCAAGGGAAATGTTATATGATTTGTTACTGAGAACTTTGACCGGGGCTTCAACAGTAGATTAACATATTTTGTTAGTCGATTCTAATATTGAGTATTCGATTACAGAGGATTAATACTTGAAGTCATGGGAAAATTTAATTTAATGTTATAGTTACAGTATGTTGTTTGGATGTTGTAGTGTGCAGCTGTAAAATCTATAGAATGCATTTATAACAGTTCATCTACACAGTATACAAAGGGCTAGTTCTGAATCCCGCCAACCGTGCTAATAAGAACCAACATGGAACGAAGAATTTTCTTTTAGCGCTGTTTAACGAAGGCGCCATTTGCGTTGTTTCGAAACGCGCCCTTAGTTACCTATTAGTATACGCGCCAACGACTTGATGCGCCACCAGCTGCGTCAGTAGCACCGCCCAGTCCGACGTCAGTTGATAAGAGCGACGTATCGCGTCGAACAATCCTCCAGTGAGCAAGAAACACAGCTGTAAAGCCGCGAGCGTGGTTGTATAGAGTATAGTTAGTAACCTGATATTACACGCGTCGACGATTTGATGCGCCACCAGCTGCGTCAGTAGCACCGCCCAGTCCGACGTCAGTGGCTAAGACCGACGTATCGCGTCGAACAATCTTCCAGTGAGCAAGAAACGCAGCTGTAAAGCCGCGGGCGTGGTTGTATAGAGTATAGTTAGTTACCTGTTATTATACGCGTCGACGACTTGATGCGCGACCAGCTGCGTCAGTAGCACCGCCCAGTCCGACGTCAGTTGATAAGACCGACGTATCGCGTCGAACATTCCGCCGGCAAGTGAGAATCGCAGCTGTAAGGCCTCGGGCGCGACCTCATCTTGCCAAGTGTCGTTACACGCCGACCGTTCGTGGTCGCGTGTGTGGGTGAGGTAGTGTTGTAGTTGAGCATGGATGGAAGATAAAAGGCTCTCCTGCAATACGGAACACTGTAAATTACGTCAGAGTTGGTATTCAGTCTGACTTTTAATACTAGGCGAAATAGTTATTGAGACGGTTCAGAGGTGATAGTTTGAACTCATCAACCTTATGAGTCAACCCACGGTATGGTACAATGATTATTAAAGTTGGGCAACCACCCCCTATTTTTTTTGTACAGTTAGAAAGACATTTCTTTGTCTTTAATTTAAAACAAAATACGCATTAAATTAGGTTGGCCAGTATATAACATTTTTACAGATGCGCGGTAGGCATAGGTATTTTTTTGCATTTGGAAAATTTCGAGTGTCATAACAATAAAATTCCTATAACAAAAGGTATTAACTATGCTGGTACCACTTTGCCAATCCCATTTACGTCAGTTGAAATGTAAAGAAAGAAATACCATTCATGCATCCAGTGTGCGACATACGTAGATTCCTTACTAATACGTAGATTGGAGTTTAGAGGTAAACTAAGAAAGGATTTGCGACCGCTAAGAGGGTCAAAAAGGGGTCTAAAGTTTATATGAAATTATACGCGTGCAAAGTCGCAGACAACAGCTAGTTCCTTAATACTTTTTCACCTCGAGAGCATAACCAACACTTCATTACTTCATGAGACAGTTTTCCTGCCACGGTGGAAGTGCTAGAAGACGGCTTTTAAAAAAAAAAGGCTTGCGCTTGACCGCCAACTCGCCTGATGTTAAGCGATCAAAGCGCTTCATTCGGGTTTTCGAAATACTAACCATAAAGCGGTGTTGATTTTTTGTGCGAAGCTTCATTGGCATGAAGTTATCCCGATAAGACTCCGCTTGGTTTGAGAATGTTTTTATATTGATTGCGTGTTGCATTAATTCCTCTCTGTGACTACCGACAACGTTCCGCGATTGCCCGGTGGAGTAAAACGGCCTTATTAATAACAATAACAAGAGAAAAAATCCAGACGTACCTTCTGATCGTCCTGATGCCTGAGGCAGGTGAGTACAAGCGACAGTAGCGGTTCGTTCGCGAGCCGCACCGCGCTCCCCCCGCCGCACGCGCACCCCCCGCCGCAACCGCCGCCCGACACGCCTCTCTTACCCCCGCTACCGCCACCGGCTGACCTGTCAACATTTACAGTACAATAGTACAGCCCTGTCCAAATTTTATACCGATTTCAAAAAAGAATTTTGTCCGTATTTTTTTAATAATAAATTTGTTTGATTTGTGTTTCGTTTATACGACAATCCCACAGAAAATGCATTTTCAGTTTTCCCAAATTTTCCAATTTCCGGACAACTTTTCTTTCCATAAAAACCTTATTCGGACGATTAAAAAAAAAAAAAAAAAAAAAAAAAAAAAAAAACAAGTTTGACTCATCGGTCCAGCCTGTCTTAAGTGATGCGCTTATCAACAAACAGCATAAAAAAATATGGACTAATGTGAATATTACTTATTTTAATAACTATAGACATTAAAGGGTTCTAAATAATTAGGACGGACGGACAGAACGAACTTCTAATGTTCCTTTTAGTACTTCGGTCCTTCGGAACCCTAAAAAGGTATGCTTATAGGGCTTACCCTTTATAACTAGGGCTCTGATGGCTCTTACAATCGCGATGCGAACCCCCGCCGCCTCCGCTGCCGCTATTGCAACTTCCACTGCAGCCAGCGCCCCACCCTGTCTCCAATATCTAATAAAAATAACCAAAAAGTAATCAACAGCTCCACTTCATCTTACAATAAATATTTCCTTACGTACCACTACACGAAAGACCTCAAACTCGCGTACCCCTCGGGCTCGGCTCAAGTACACCAAATGCCGTCCGGTCCGGTTCACTCAGTTTGTGAAGTCCAGTAAAGTATGAAATTCTATGAAAGACGTCACGCTGTAGCAGTTACAGCAGGACCTCTATAATCCGAACTCCTAATCCGAACACCTCTGTAATCCGAACGTCCCACTCCTTTATATACTCCACTTTATATTATGTTATAGTTAGGTAGATATGGTTGTGTTTATAGATGAATATACATTTGAAATTTCACAATAGTATTAGTTTTATTTCATAAAAAATACCTTAAAAATCGTCTGTACTGTAATCCGAACGCTCCACGAATCCGAACGAGGAGTAAATTTTTGGAGTTCGGATTAAAGAGGTCCTGCTGTAGTTGGATTGCTGAAAAAATGGACTGCTTACGGAGTGACGTCTTCAATAGAACTTCTCCTTGTCAAGAGATTGGCGCGCGTACCTTTTGATGCAGACACCCCTAATCATCTCTTAGCGTACCCCTAGGGGTACGCGTACCACTAATTGGGAACCTCTGTTCTAGAATATTCGGTGATAGACATAGCGTGCTTGACGTCACTTTTGCGTCACATCTAGCTTACTTGACTGTTCTCTTTCCTCAAACTTACCATCAGATGGCCCGTCGCTTGTTTGTTAGATTAAAAAAACTTATCTATGGTGTAATCGTGCAAGTTACCTGACCAGCTTGCTTGAGCACGCGGCCTTGCACAGCGGGTGGCAGTTTGGCGACCAGCGGCGCGACCAGCCACACCGACTGCGACCACTTACTCGTGCTCACTACGCCTCGGTCCGTGCCCGTCCTACACACAGAAATTATCATCAAATATTTTACGCATAACATCATTCCCCATTCCCACCTGCCCATTTATATATATATATATATATATTTTATTTTTTATAGTAGATAGGCTTGCGCTTTACCGCCATCTCGCCTGAATATTAATATTCATGGGTAATATTCCCCGAATATTACCCATGAAATGGAACCAGTGAAACCCCGAGCGAAGCACTTTGAATCCAATTTTATTGTGAAAACCGCTAGTTGTTCTATACATTTTGTCGAGTCTGAATGACAGTTTTCTATGGAACAGCTGATATTTTTTCGCAATTACAGAGTTGCTCCCATAGTAAAAGTTTTTCATAATGATGGGTACTATGGACCCCTTACGGCTTAGCACGCCCTTACCGCATCACCCAGTATAGATATTGAAGATGATGGCAGTCACCTGTCCTTGTCCGGTGGCGGCGGCGCTGGTTGCTGCAACACGTTGATGACAGCGCGCGCTACAGTATCCAACCATGCGCTCAGTTCCACTGATCCGTGAGGGAATTGCTTGAACATCAGCTGCAAGTCAAGCCAAGACATACGCAGCGACCACTGCTCCAGATTCTGTGCAAACATTATCACATCCAGTGAAAAACACAACACAAAACCGGAATTAACAGCTAATATCTCAGGCCTTGTTTACGGAGACACGATTAGCCAGAAGACGTCCACTGCTGCCTTCCCCATAGAACTCCACACTGAACGACAGCTTGCACCCACTAGATGCCCGCGACTCTCACGATCTCGTCGGTACATCTAGTGGGAGGTCTACATAATAATATGCTGCGTCTCAAGTTCGTGGTCTCCACTCAAGAACCTTTTTTCCCCAACGGTTACGAGTTCTTGGAGCGATGTGGCCTGCCGATTGCCACTTCAACTTGCAAATCTTAGCACCTCTGTCGGTGACGCTGGTTCATCGGCGAATATCCTCGTTATGGATTTTATCGCGCCAAGATACTCCGAGCATAGCTCTGTCATTGAGTTTTTTCAAAAGGCAAGCAGTTAAGGATCACGTCTCAGTACCAATTACGTCGTGCGGTTAGGATTGTTACATTTTTATTTTGGATTCGTAAGAAGGATCAGAATTTAAAACTAACTCTACTTGCGTACCGCTTTATTAGGACCTTACACGCATCTTCACTAACTGTGAAGTTTAAATCCACAATTTCAAGATCAGAATGAACTTCCGTGAACAAGGTCTCAAATTAAAAATATATTTGCCTTATAGTCGTGTAATAAACTGGTAACACACAGGTAAACTTATGGAGAGCTGTATAAGAGAGTGTTCACAAAGAAGTATAGAAAGGCTTGTGCGGTGCTGATACGCAGATTAATGTTCTGAATTATAGTTAGCACTGCAATTTCTATGGACAGCGTTGAGTTAATCTCCAGGTGACTGGTTTAAAAAAAATTAAGATACATTAATAGATATATTAATAATTTTAATTACCTCTAGTAGCCGCGTGATCATGGTCTTCTGATCGAGATCTGGATGAGTATGACTTGCAGAATCCGGATAACAGATCATATGCAACAACCTGACAAGAAAAAACTATTCAAAAATCACGAATCCCTTGAATAAATTACAAACAACTCTACACTGGAAATCATACTTAATATAATAAATGCAAAAAAGTTTGTTGGTTTGTTTGTTCCTCTTTCACGCAGCAATAGAGCAACGGATCGACCTTATTTTTATGCATGGGTATAGTTCAAGGGCCGGAACATAAGCTACTTTTCATCATCATTACCATTTTTCATTACTACGCAGGTGAATCAGCGGGGCAGGTAGTATAAAATAAATGGGAAATAATACAACTTAAAACTAGTATAACTGGTCAACTGGTGGCTTCATTGCTTAAAGCCAGAAATTCCAGAAAACATTTTAATAGGCGAGGATTTAACATTTACAGAAGTAGAAGACTGTGGGCTGTGCTAAAAAAAACTACCCTCTTTAACGAATATCTTTTTTCTCAACTACTCAAGAACCACTGACCAAGAAGGAGAATAATGATTTTCGGGAGCATGTGCATGCCGCGAGTATGTTTATATTTTTTATATTATCTCCTGTAGCCCAAACAGCTTGACCGATTTTGATGAGTGAAGTGTCGTTAGATTCGTCTTCATGCCCACAGTGTCATAGGTTAAATTTTGCAGTCAGATATTTCGTTTTTCTTTTAATAACGAATTAAATTTCGAACAAGTAGGTTCGAATTTTAGAATTGTTTGAAGCACTTTACCTTTGAGCCTGTCTCGGTGTTAACATTGAATCGAGTAACATATCAGGTTGGTACAATTCATCCGGATTCTGCAGACATTTCTGCAGCACCCACTCCTCAGAGCATATCTCTGCGAGGACCCTCCTGGCCAGTGAGGAGAGGGACTGCGAGGAATCCAGAAGAGTTGAACCTACACCGCCGCTGCCCCTGGATTTATGGAATAATGTTAATGGAAGGTCTGAGTTAGGGACCCATTCTGCTTTGGATAATGTTTGATACAACTTTTTGAGCATTTAAGTGGGACAAATTACCAGCACAGCAAGAAATAAATTAAGGATTTTTTTCCCAATAACAAGTGTTTACAAGTTTTTTGTGCTTTTATACCACTGTTCTTAAAAAAAACGTATTTTTGATTAGTGTTTTCTTTCACTATTGCGAATAGTTGCTTTTAATTATTTTTTTTAAATTTGTCTGCAGATATCTAGTCTATTTAGATATATATTTGCTTACTGTTCACGTATTTTGCCATCCATCAATAAACCGTATTATAAAGTGTCAGAAGTGCAAGTTCCAATCTTCTTGCACCGGGTGACACCTGCACTCTATCAATGGTTCCGGAAACGGTAACAGCATCCGCAGCTTCAATTTTTTTTAAATATTTTTGGCAAAGTTTTGTCATAAATTTATTTATTTTCAGGTTTTTTTTTATGAAGGCGACTAATATGATGACAATAAAAAACCAAACAGGCATACTTTTTATGTGTTGGTCGGACAAACTTGTGTGCTTAAAATTAAACACTGCACTACCAACTTAATTGTTAGTTTTTCAGTACTTGAACAGTGTTTCAGATCTAGTTTTGGTCCTTCGAGCCAGATCAGCGACTTTATCAACCTACAAGCATGTTGAAGATTTACTAGATTCTCCATTCCTAGTCTTAAATGTATTGAAAGCAGAATTGGGTCTAAAGTAAAAATAGACACAGTGACCGGCAAACATCTTCATAATAAACGCAATAGTCAATATAGGCTTCTTTGGTGGATCGAAGCGGGATGACCTCTCGACCGCGCGATTGGTTGTGTACCCCTATTCCGTTTTGCTAAAGATGTTTACCGGTAGGTATACTTACCCAGAACATTTGTCATAGAAATGGTTATTCACGATATCAGACAACACAGAGGGATAGGAAACAGGTATTATTTACACGTATGTACAGATTCCCACCAAGTGAAATGGACGTGAAAATAATGTTAACAGTGATGGTTGTTAGGACAAAGCGGGACGTGAAAATGTGGTCCTAAAATGAGGTTGACGACTGACTGACAAACTGACTGATTGACAAAGTGGCGCTAGCATAGCAAGAACCTTTTGTAATTCGGGACATTCGGGACATTTTTTTCACACACGGTCATCTGACCCCAAACTAAGCAAAGCTTGTGATATGGCTGCCAGAGACTGATATACATACATATATAGTTTAAATACATACTTAAATAGATATTAACAACCAGATATAGAACAAACACAAATGTTCATCGCATAAATGTTTGTCCTAGATGGGAATCGAACCCACGCCCCCAAGTCAAATTGTCAAATTGTCAAATTGTCAAGTTGGAATTTTGTCATTATGACATGTTGATAATACAAAAAAATATTTCTCAAAGTTGGTATTTAATGTTGACCTTCGTAATTAAAGTAATTGGCAGCCAAATTTTTGTCTCCTCTAATTATCTTTTTCGCGCGTATAATGTGCAATGAGGTATAATTCTTTTTTTTTAATACCAATATGGGCGAATGCACAAAAGTCATGTTAAAATTTACAGACAAAAAATAATTGACATTATCAGATGGTGATCATAGCCATCTGTATTTTCTTTTGTTGGTAGGCAATGTTTTAATGAAATGTGAAAATATTTTAAGTGAGTATCTAACGCAATGTTTGAGAAAAAACTCATACATAAATTACCAACTTTGCTAGCGCCATTAGTACAAAGTTTTCCCCGGCCAACCTCGTCATTACCTGGAGCCTTACGCCTAACTCGTTACGCGGTTCCAAACTAACGTTAAAACTGCGCAGTTCGGACAATCGCGCGAACGTGAACCTTAACGCGCCCAGATACGGTTTGCGGTCGCGCAACATTTTTTCATCACCTAAACTGGATTGCTTTAAACGTCTAGGCATAAGGTCTTCTAACGTACGTATGCGTGACGTTTTTAACAAACTATTGAGTAGGTTGGCTATATTTAGAATAGAATCTTATGATTGTGATGCTTTAGTCTAGATTTTGGAAAGTCTCATCGGAGATATTTAAAAATGTTGAATTGTCTGCTTCCATTAAAGGATCTGGTGACTTTGTTGAATTTTAGTAAAATCCTTGAAAGTTGGTCGAGATTAGTCCACTTTACAAGCATTTAAGTGATACACCAAAAAGTGGCTCAAAAGAATGAGGTTTTAGATTGAGATTACCTACACAACACACGAGGATGAAGCAAAGATTTCCCAAAACATTCAAACGAATGTAGTAAAGTTTTGATATTTTAATGTATTCTAGACATTGGAGAAGTGAAGCATGTGAGACGATGTTTTGTATGACCATTTAGATATAGAAAGAGTTACATTCAATCAACACTTCCACTAGCAATTTAATGAGTAGAAAAAGTTATTATAATTGATTACTTTGCTCACTTCATCAAAACTCGCGTAAGCACTCATAAACTATGACAAATGGTTTAAACTCACGTGCGTATGCTTCCGTCTCCGGGAGCGTACATATTCCCTGATGAAGGAGCTGTTATAACTTTGAAAAAAATACAAATTAACACACATAATATGCGAGTGTAAACCGTTTGACACAGTTATATTTACTTTGCGTTCTAACATTGTATAAGTCTCTTTTGAAATCCCGGATATTGGATGTTGGAATCCAGTATGAAAGTGATTAGCTGAGGTAGGTATAGAATATAAGTGGAAGGACGATGGCAACAGCACATTTAATGAGAATGATGGAGGATGTGCAAACGAGGTAACTCAATAAAATAAACAAACCTAGGAGTTCTATGGCCCCCAGTCATCTCTGATTCTACCATCCTAAGAATGAGAGAAATTCGCCAATCAATAACAGTCTGTGTAATCAATATAATAAATGAACAATTGAAATTGCTGAAAACAAGCAAGCTTATTTCTTTGATTACTTTGAAATTATCATTTATTTCAATAAACACAATCGGACTTACTTATAAACGTTGTTAAGTTAAGCAATGCTTAAAATTGCTCTTAATTTCATGTGTGACAATTTTCGTTAGCGAGAAGTTAACAGAGCAATTTTAAGCATTGCTTAACTTAAGTTACGTTTATAAGTAAGGCCGAATAATAATTGGGACTGGATATTAACTTTATAGTATCACACCCCTTCACAAATAGTGACACGCGTTTGAAACTGGTTTTCGACGCGAGTTTGATGGATCAGTCCCATATTGTCAAAACTCTAACGGTGATTGTCTTTTATAAAAATTCATACTTTGCAGCCCCCTTAGAAGTGGCATAAACGTAAGGGGCAGATAGGGATAAATCAGTCTCGATAGCGCGTGAAAAACCTCAAAACGCGGGCAACAAATTAAAAAAAAACAGTTTCAAACGAATCGAACCATGTGTGATAGGACTTAAAGTTCAAATTAAATATCTGGATAATCTAAAACCATTTGTCTTACGTTGCACTTTTGCTTAGTTCTCCACAAATCACCCTCAGAACAAACCAGTCAATAGAAAAGCTACAAGTTACTCACGCCATATGATCGAGCTGCGCGTCCGTAGGCACAGTATCGCTGGTGCCCAGTATGTGCGACAGTTCGGACGACTTCTTACCGCCAGGCTTGCTGCCGTCGCGCGCCGTCGAGTCTCCGACCACTGTCGTGTACAAAACTGATATGAACTCGTCGCAACTACTGTGTAGCTAATAATGACATTTGATTTCACGTGGATAGGTTATAAGTTATTTAAATGTTATACACAGTTCAACAATTTAACGACTGGCAGGATTAATACAGCAAAGGCTAGATAGAATAGTCTTACCAAAAGTTTTTACTACTATTGGGCAGGACACATGGCCAGACGTAATGATGGGCGGTGGTACACAGCAATAACCGCGTGGCGGCCGCGACTAGGTTGGCGGAACCGACCGAGGATGAGGTGGACTAACGACATCAGAAATACTGTCGGGAACGAATGGATTCGACTAGCGAGAGACCGGGGAGAGTGACATAAACAAAGGGAAGCCTATACCCAGCAGTGGGGCATTCAGGGCTGATAATGATGATGATGAGGTAATGTACCTAATTGAAGACAGGATAACCACACCATCAATAATTCCAACCTCTTACCCTGCAGCCACATTATGCTACTCGCATTGGCGCGATTATTACCTGGGGGTTAGACAAGACCCATTTTCTGTTAGCGTTAACGCCTGCGGAAAGATGAAATTGGATGAAAATGACATTGACATTAGCTTGAGAGATATTATCTCATGCTAATGTAATTTTCACACAATTTCATCTTTCCGCAGGCGTTAACCAGAAATTGCATGAAAATGACATTGACAATGACATTAGCTTGAGAGATATTATCTCAAGATAATGTCATTTTCATCTTTCCGCAGGCGTTAACGCTATCAGAAAATGGGCCTTGTCTAACCCCCCTGAGCAGTTACAAACTGCTCTACTCGCGCTACTTTTGTCTCGCTCTCACATTGCCTGTCTTTAACCGACGACGCAACACTCCGACTGCTTACTTCCCTCGCCACTCGTCGAATATGTGGGTGCAGCATAACATCTATGTACTTACTAAGTATTGCCTTGAGTGTGGCGAGCACGGGTCCCACGCCGATGTTTTTGTGCGCTGCGGCCAGCAGGTGGCGGTCGCAGGAGAGGCGCACGCCCGCCGCGGCACCGCCTGGCCCCGGGGACGTCGAAACTGAGTACAGCCCTGCCGAGAACCAATAATAAATGTATCAATTAGATACGTTCTAAATAAAACTTACGTGTAAGCAAAAACCTTAAGAACGAGATGAGTATGCATAGGCCTATGTTGCTGGACAAAGTGTACTGACAAAATGAAGAAATTTTTCTGGAGAAGGAGAAGAGGGGTTCTTAATTCAGTTGTATTTTTTTTTCAAGTTTGTTACCTCAGAACTCCGTCATTTATAAACCGATTTGGAAAAATCTTTTTTTTTATTTTTATTTGAAAGGATTTTTTTTTTTTTTTTATATCCTTTCAAATAAATATGTAATGTGTACTTTTAGATTGGTCCTTTAGAAATTTCATCAAAATCGGTTTGGTTTTTATATCAATATAACTGGTAAAATATGTAATCCAAGTAAACGAAATTGCGTATTTACTAATTTTGAAATTAGATTTTTTTTATTACGTATAATTAGTATTTAATTTATTAACTTTTGGTCAACCTTGATCTAATTATCAACGCTTGTCATTGAGACATCATTTTCGGAGCTTCAGGGGTTGCTGGTCGCACCGCAGCGCACAGTTTCAGGAGGGAACGTTACGCCACGTGACGCACGAGTCAACGTTACCTGGTTGTGGAGTGTCTACAGTCTTGAAGAGCCTCAGCAGCAGGTGACAGGTAAGCCTGGCGCCCGTGTCCGGCGACGGAGCGTTGGCGGGGTTGCTGGTTGCACCGCCACCGCCGCACGCCTTCAGGAGGGAAGGTAATGCCGCGTGACGTACGAAGTCTTCCAGGGAGAAGCAGTGCCGTGCTAAAATGGAAAGAAATCAGATAAGATCGTGGAATAGAAGTGTTTTTATTGAATAAACTGTTATCATATAGTATTCGTGTTAAAAAATCCCACTTCTGAATTAACGAATTGTTGCTTTTTTGCTGCGAGTGCCATCGTTATGCGATAAAGACTCGCTCATTTAAGTCGCTCGCTAGGAACAATTAAAATGGTCTTCATTTTGGAGATCCTACTGTTCCTTACTATTCTCACAGTCTTGTATACAGGGTGAAGACGGTCAGCCCAATATGAGCCACGGCTTCGAGCAAGTCCCTATGGAGAATCAGGTCAGGGCAGAGCGGCGGTGTGGTATCGGGTGTACAGTGTTGGGCCCCGCATAGAGTCACAAGCGCTCACAGCTACTCACCAACTAGTATACAAGTGAAGACAGCCAGCGCATCATGAGCCGCGGCATCGTGAAGATCCCTATGGTGCAACAGGTCAGGGTAGAGTGGTGGTGGCGCGGCATGCGGCGCGGTGCCGGCGGGGTAGTGCTGGGCCCCACACAGAGCCACGAGCGCCCCGAGCCACTCGGCGGCTAAGCCGCTACACCAAGCTGTCATTTCCGCGCAGAGCACGCCTAGCTCGTTCACTCTGAATGGATAACACATGTTTGTGACTTAAATAGATAATTTTCAGCAGCATGGTTTGATTAATTTTGACCGAGATTTGTTCTGGCATGCCTTATGTCTGTTTTCATTTTCTAACCGGTAGCTTAATTGCGTTCGCGAGTGAGATGACATAATTTCGATTTTGTGTGACAGCTAAACTAAATAGGCTGTGGTAGAATTTAAAGGATTTTTTCGCAAAAATCTGCAAAATTAAAATATACAATAGGCTACCGGACAGATATTTTTATTGTCTTGTACAATAATGCTGCTACCAGGTCCAGTAAGAGGATTATTGTCAGAGCCAGAGCAGCCCAAATCAGCAGATTGGCGACCAACTTGCAACATTTCCATCTGGAAGTAGAGCTTTCTGGTCACTAGCCAAGGCTGCTGAAGGCAACTTTTATCAGTCCTCTCTACTTGCCCTGCAAAGGCCGGATGACACATTGGCCCATGACAAAGGAGAAAGCCGAAAAGAGGGGGAAATGATGCAACATGTATGTGTAAGCACAGTGTACACATTACAACCAATCGCGCTGACGCTGACTGTCGAAGTCTCTTCGATCCGCACAAAGAGATTTAAAAATCGACTATTGAGCAGTCAAGGTTATTTTTAAAGTAATTATTATTACCCGGAACCTGTAAAACAGAGGTCATCTCATACTAAGCGGGTAGTACAGATAGCACATTAAAACTCACCGATCATTGTCGACTTCTCTACACACGGCGAGCATCGCCGAGCACACAAAGCTATATCTATTTGCCGGCGATTCGGCCACTGACCGCGCCCAACCTATTTCAATTTTCCCTGTAACAAAATGATCACTTATTTATTGTTGTTAAAGTTTTGGGTACAAAGATATTTTAGTTGGAAAACGGATTTACCTTTGCGGGGGTGAGTGAAAAATTCACTCAAAAACTGTGGGTTATATGAATACTGTGATGGTATAGGCTGGAGCGGAGAGTAGAGGGCTTGTCTGTAAAAAGAAACCAAATAAGTTATTGTTATGTCGAGCATAAAAGACTCATTAATTGCAAATTTGAACTGCAAGACTATAAAATCGTGGGAGATGGAAAACGTTGTATGAGAAAATACTTCGTAAAATTTCGATCTCTAAGGCGACCTACACTAGTACACGACCTAAATGAGACTGCGTTTCCAACCGGCTCTTTTAGAGATCGATGGGGGAGGCCTATGTCTAGCAGTGGACGTCCTATGGCTGAAATTATGATGATGATTGAAGATTGGGAGCATAACGACTCAGCATTGAGGGAACGAAACAAGGAGGAGTTACCTAATTCTAGGATATGCATTGGCGAAGTTGTCCGCGTGCGGCGCGTGACAGAGGTGCGCGGCCGCCTTGTACAGGTCATGCAGCTGGGCTAGCACGCAGCGCTCCGCCGAGCCACAGTCG
Source organism: Agriopis marginaria (assembly GCA_932305915.1). NCBI lineage: Eukaryota > Metazoa > Arthropoda > Insecta > Lepidoptera > Geometridae > Agriopis > Agriopis marginaria. Next base: position 13,254,978 of record OW029918.1, read on the forward strand.
CCTGGGTTCACCACGTGCTTCACCAGCCGGCAGAGCTGCTCGAACACCGCCGACGTTTGCTCCACGCACACTGTAATGTAACGAGCTACGTTATTGCACTATCAGTGATGACGGTTTCAGTGTTAGTTTGCTGAGGTTGGTGTGTACTCAAATTCAAATAATTTATTTTACAGAAGATGGTAGGTACACATACATACAAAGTCGGAAACATGGGCGCAGGCAGGTTTTAATTTAAGGTGGCGCAAAAAATTAAACCCGTGTCCAGCCTACGTCCAGCAGTGGACGCCCTAAGGCTGAAATGTCGATGAAAAAATTTAATTGGTTAAACAATAATCATATAAACAATTACCCTAACATTGAAACTTTAGTGGTCTGCCCGGTGGATCCAGACTATCCGTTGGTGCCGATCTGCCTGGTGGTCCCGGACTGTCCTGTGGTGCCGGACAGTCCGTTGGTGCCGATCTGCCTGGTGGTCCCGGACTGTCCTGTGACAGTCCGTTGGTGCCGATCTGCCTGGTGGTCCCAGACTGTCCTGTGGTGCCGGATAGTCCGTTGGTGCCGATCTGCTTGGTGGTCCCGGACTGTCCTGTGGTGCCGGACAGTCCGTTGGTGCCGATCTGCCTGGTAGTCCCGGACTGTTCTGTGGTGCCGGACAGTCCGTTGGTGCCGATCTGCCTGGTGGTCCCGGACTGTCCTGTGGTGCCGGACAGTCCGTTGGTGCCGATCTGCCTGGTGGTCCCGGACTGTTCTGTGGTGCCGATCTGCCTGGTGGTCCCGGACTGTTCTGTGGTGCCGGACAGTCCGTTGGTGCCGATCTGCCTAGTGGTCCCGGACTGTCCTGTGGTGCCGGACAATCCGTTGGTGCCGATCTGCCTGGTGGTCCCGGACTGTTCTGTAGTGCCGGACAGTCCATTGGTGCCGATCTGCCTGGTGGTCCCGGACTGTCCTGTGGTGCCAGACAGTCCGTTGGTGCCGATCTGCCTGGTGGTCCCGGACTGTCCTGTGGTGCCGGACAGTCCGTTGGTGCCGATCTGCCTGGTGGTCCCGGACTGTTCTGTGGTGCCGGACAGTCTGTTAGTGCCGATCTGCCTAGTGGTCCCGGACTGTCCTGTGGTGCCGGACAATCCGTTGGTGCCGATCTGCCTGGTGGTCCCGGACTGTCCTGTGGTGCCGGACAGTCCATTGGTGCCGATCTGCCTGGTGGTCTCGGACTGTCCTGTGGTGCCGGACAGTCCGTTGGTTCCGATCTGTCTGGTGGTTCCGGACAGTCCGTTCGTGCTGGATAGTCTGTTGGTGCTGGTCCGTCCAGTGGTGTCGGTGCCGGTCCGTCCGGTGGTGTCGGTCTTTCCTGTGATGCTGGACAGTCTGTTGGTGCTGTTCCGTCTGGTGGTGTCGGACTGTCCTGTGGTGCCAGTCCGTCCTGTGATGTCGTACAGTTTATTGGTGCCGGTCCATCCGGTGGTGTTGGACTGTCCTATGGTGCCGGACAAACCATTGGTGCCGGTCCCTTAACTCAGCGGTCGGCAACACGTGCATTATAATAGCATTCTATAAACTAGTCTTACACAAAAGGCACGAGTGATATCTCCGGAGGGCTCCGACAGTGTACAGCGCTAACGCTGAAGCGTAAGCATGCGGCGCCGCGAGCCCGCTGCTCGGTGCGCCGCGACTGGATAGCGCCGTTTCCACTTCTGATAGCTCCTTTAGAATCTGTAATAGATGGTCTATTTAATGTTTCCCTTGACATAAATGCATTGTTAAAATGCACAATCATAATATGCTATCGGACAGTTGTTTGATTGGATAAATATATTAGACTTGGTGAGAAATATAATGTAATGTTATACGTGTACCGACTAAATTATTTAAATTGCTTATTTAAATGCGATAGTGAAAGTTGCATCGTGCTAGAGAGGTGGCTATTCCCAACAGTGTGTCGAAAGGTTGATCCAGACAGGTTGATCATTTTTACCTGTATGCAAGTCTCGATAAGTCCATGCACGTTGAGCGCGATTTCCATCAAATCCAGCGCAAAGGCTACATGCTCGGCCTGCGGTAAATAAGTCGTAGCGCCCACCGCGTACGCCGCTAGGGCTTCGCAAACAGCCCCGCCCACCGCCCAGGATACTGCTCCTTGTTCATACATCGACATCGCCTGCAATAAAGGTCATATTTAAATAACATGTTTTGATGTTTTACCTAGAACTCTACAAGTGATGATTACGTTTGAAAAGGGAATTTGAACCTAATGTTACATTTAATTTTATTGGTACCTGAAATTTTGCAGTCACAGCTTCGAAGTTAAATTCGCTACGAGAGTGCTTCTTTATTTTTCCACCTTCGGCAACATCGATGGAGAACTTCTTTGAAAAGAGTTTGCAGATTTCTGGAAACAACATAGTTAATCAATGTAAAGAAGTTATAACAATGCTTATTTTGGCAATGATCTTTGCTTATGTACTTTGACCATAATCTTGGGCTGCCATTATCTACATCCAAAAAATCACGAACATTTGATCGTAATTGGTATAACTGTAATAGACATTTTTCTCTTCAAGGGCGTCTTGAAAGTATGAACATTTTATTTTTATTTTGGCGGGTGGAGCGTGGATTTTAGAATTGCGTTCGTGCCCAAGTGATGTACGTGTGTGTAACTAATTGCTGGAATAGAAAATGAATGAATCGGCTTATGCGATAAGCTTAATGGGCACACTTCTTGAGAACTCCGCCCGATCGCCCTCCAAAACAAGGGCAAATCCGGAGATTTTTTTTATTTTGAGAAACAAACCTTTGGTCAGCCTTACCTTTAGTCATTTTCTTGACAGCATGTTTAGCATCATCCCTGGGCCGACCAACACCGTACAAAAGGATATGCCTTTGATTAGCGTCGTGCGGGGTATGCTCTGCCTCCGCGGGGGGCAGGGGAAAATGCATCGTGTAGTGGTAATGTCTCGATACGGCCACGGTCGTAGTGATACCGCAAGCGCTGGATGGGCCCGCGCTTGTTGTTCGTATACCTGGGAAATATCATTGCGGTTGTTGCACTAAGAGTCTGAATATAATGGCACAGTATGCCTGTTTAAGTATACAGTTACTAAGAACAGATCCATAGGCGACGTTATTGCTTACCATTAGACAGGTCGTCTGTTTGTTTGTCACCTATAAAATATTCCATTTCTGAAAAATAAATCTGCTTATATCGGATCGGTCTGTGGATACTGCATTTAGTTATCATTATTTGTTTGTGAAGCCTGGTCACTAACCCAAAAGGAGGAAAACAAGCTAGTGGCCGAGCGCAAGGGGCTCCGAAAAACGAAGAGATCGAAGAACTATGGCGGAGCTAAACATTATTAGTGAAATAAAGTCCCATAGACTCCGCTGGCTTGGACAACAGAATGGGAGAGGATCGGGCTGTAAAAAGAGCCTACTTGGGGCTGCCGGAGGGCCGAAGGCCCGTCAACCGTCCCACGTAGAAAGAAAGATAGAAAGATAAAATGGTAAAATATCTGCAGAAGCTGGACGTTCATGATTGGCATGAACTAGCGCAAGATAGGGAAAAATGGCGTCTTTTAGTATCGGAAGCAAAAACACATTTTGGATCGCTGCGTCAGCATATAAGTAGTACGATTTGAAGAAATCAAACAAAAAATAATTACGGTTTCGATATTGAAAGCACACATGAAATATATTTTTTACTTGATGACGCGCGCAGAGCCAAAAGGTTCTAGGGTATTATGTAAAATTTGTATGTATGTACATATGTTCCTACGTCCAGTCTTACGTCACACCTCAAGCTATTTTGATAAACGAGTTGTCGATAGATTCGTCTAAGTTCTGGGATGGTCACTGGGTAGGTAACATGATCATAAACACTGGATGTCGACTAAGACTGACCCATGGTAAAGTAGGAATGTTTTTTTTTTTACTGCACTTTCCCTTTTGGTGTATTATTAAAACGAAAATGAGGTTTGGTACATCATATTTTGTTTGAGCGTACCGTTTGCAAAATATGATGCATCAAAAGTTCCGTTGTCGTGCTTATAATTTTTTTTAAAGAAAAAAGCTAATCTCAACGTAATCAAGATAATTTTAATACTAAGATGGTTGTATGTATGTTAAGAAAACTGTGTTACCTGGTACAGACATTGGTCCCATTGCCATCGACGGTATGCCCGGAATGCCTATGCTGCTTGGTACCATCATTGGCGAATTTACACTGAAAAATTCCACATTTTCTTTTAACTTCTAAATACAGTATGTTTAGAAAGAAAGAAAGAAAGAAAGAAAGAAAGATAAACAAAATGTTATTTGACACCTTAAAAAAACTTATATGTGTGTGTTTGGGTGGCTGATAAATTGATGAGGATGTAGGTGTAGGTAGATAGATTTTGGGCATGCCTGAATCGCGTCTCAGGCTAAATAGCGTCCGTAGCAAAAATGTGACTGCATCTGTGGCTCCCAAATCGAAGTATTTAGTCATAAGCGCAGATGTATTTCGGACGCTACATAAATCGTCTCTTGTAGATGGATATAAACCAATAATGGTGAGTGTAAGTACTTCTTAGATCCTACTTTCCAAGATTGCCACAGTACAGTATTCTTAAAAAGGTTTAGGCAGTAGAAACATCTATTTCACCTGTGTGAAGGTTCTCCAGGGTCTTTGGGACTGTCAGGCGCATCCATAGAGTTCTGCTGGTCCTCTTTGATGTGTTGCAAGAGTTTGTCCAAATCGTCGTCTATTTTGGAGTCGTCCATGTCCATCCTCACGTTTTCCTACAAAGGAAAAATTTCATTCCAGTGTCACCATCATTACGCAAATCTATATATATAAAAAAGAATCCCTATTTACCTTGGTCACGCCATAACTTGAGAACGACTTTACCGATTTCATTCATCTTTTTTTTTAAAGTTTTCTCATACTTTGTTGAAGTTTCTTACGACAAGAAAAAATCAGTAAATGGCGCAGAAAATTTGAAAATTTCAGAAAACTTAACGATGATTTTAACTTCGCGCTTTTGACAGTTCTATGACAGGACAACGTCTGTCGGCTCAGCTAGTCTATACTAATTTTATAAAGAGGAAAGATTTGATTGTTTGTTTGTTTCTTTGTTTGCATTGAATAAGCTCCGAAACTACTGAACCAATTTGAAAAATTCTTTCGCTGTTGGGAAGCTACACTATCCCCGGTTGACATAGGCTATAATTTATAGCCGTGCGAAGCAGGGGCGGACCGCTAGTGTATAATATAAATGAAGGATAATCCACAGAGAGCTTCGGATCATTCTCGATAGATTCAATGCTAAGATCCATAATGGATCTATAGAGAATAATTTTTCTCTTTAGATCCCATTTTAAAATTATGGATCTATCGGGGACTTTTTTTTCTCACTAGATCTATTATTAGTTCCTCGATGGATCTATTGAGATTTTTAATTCTCGTTGGATCCTATTTTGAAAGTATGGATCTATTGAGAACTTTCTTTATAATTAGATCCATTGGTCAGATGCATGATGGATCTATATATTTTGTAATCACAACCAATGATTTCTCTTTTCCAGTTGGAAATAAACATGATTTTCTTTTGTGTTTAAAAATATCTTATAACTCAGAATGTTCTCTAATCTAAAGAGAAAAAAAATCTTTCTAGATCCATTATGGATCTTAGCATTGGATCTATCGAGAATGATCCAGAGCTTCGACTGTGAAAGTAGATGGTTTCACAAGTCGCGCCCCACATAATGTTAAGTCATGTCAGATAAGCATATTGACCTCCATTTTGGGTTTGAGATCGATCCCAGCGAAGATATCATCTTCGATGTTGTGGTTAGTTCCGGTGTTGCTCGCAGGCGGCGCCACTGAGTGCGGCCCGCCCGTAGACGTTGGCTCCGTTGGAGATATCAAATCACCTGCGTAAAGTCAAAACCACTTTTAGCTTAAATTAGCAAATCAGCAGAGCTATTGTTATGCCACAGACATGAAACAATAACTTTGTATTTTATTTATGTTACACAGGAATTACTCACGTAAGACCCCCACGTGCGACGTGAGCTTACATGAGTAATTCCCGTGTAATATAAATAAAATGTGTGAAAACCACGTCAGTTTCTATAATAAAACTTTCTATTTCCTAACTATATAAACAAATTAGCTTTTCCCGCGACTTCATATGCGTAGCTTTTCATATAAACGTCTATATTTTTTTAACCTTGCTTTTGTTTGAGTAAATAGGTGTTTGTTTAATTTTAGTAATTTCGCAAATTTAATTATTCTTAGACCTTTGTACAAAAAACAAAAACCTCTGTTTACTCCGCACTAAAGCCCCGAGTTTCAAGCCATGAGACTCAGTTTGGGGTTCACCCACCAACCTCATTATTACCGATTATAATAATAAAATATGATAAATATAAATACTATACTACTATTTTATTATAGAAACTGACGTGGTTTTCTCAATTTTATTTATATTACGCGGGAATTACTCACGTAAGATTAAGCCGGTCCCTCCGACTATACTACTATTTAATTTCACACAGTCAATGTACAGAGTAGAGTATATAACTCATGAATAAAAACATCTCTGTCCTTGTAGCCCTCGCTCCGCTCAGGATTCAGAATCGCAACTTTCGGGATCCAACTTAATCCCTCGGATTAAATTACCTTTTTTTCACTTGTTGATATGTTCTTTATTATGCACAACTTAAATAACAGAAAATTTACGAAAACTTAAATAAATAACTAAGAACTAAAACTTAAAATAACTAAATACACACTAAAAACTTAAACTAAAAGACCATTAGTGGAGGGAAAGGTCCCAGAATGCTGGCGGCACTGCCACGTTGAATGGCAATGCTCACTTTCTGGGCGAAATAGAAGCCAGCATTCTGGACACCCGACGCCTCCACCAATCGCCTGGCCAAGTCCCGATAAAGGCCCATAGCAGCTCCACCCCATACATCTTGTTGATTTAATCTACTATTATTATATAAGCTGATTATTGTTCCACTTACCTCTAGAAATGAGAGTGCACATGTAAGCGTCATGTGAAAACACGTCTCGCCGAATCAGTTCACCGAATAGATGCACCAAGTTCGCGAATTGTTGCCTGTTGCCCGGCGGAGCGTTTGGACTCTCATCTATACATGGAAACAGAGGAAATCTATAATGACACCAATTTTGCTGAATTAACATTTGATAAGCACAAAAGCGTTGTTGTCTTTTTCATTTCAGTTTAGTAGACAACACTGTTAATACAGTTTTTTTTTTTATATAGGTACGAACAAGCAAAAAAAGATAATCATTGTAATTAATGTCAACCCTAAAGTTCATTGAAGAAATAATCAAATATGGCATGCCAGATTCTTATACATTCTCGGTCATGTCATACAATAAAATCTTCATCTAATAAGGTACATTACATACATCAAGGTTTACATTACATTATATTTTTAATTTTTTACTAATAAAAATAAATTATATTCTTTAACCGTTCATGTAACTCTATTGGCATTTCAGGGTCACCAAGATAAAGGCGTAGCCTAGTTTGGGACCCACAGATTACCACATATCTTGGGTACTTTCACAAAACTGTGAGGACTAACTCTGTATGTTACCTATATTAGTTTAATACTTACTATAAATAAAAACTGGTCATAGGTATTAATTTAATGTTTGTAAGTACCCATTTTATATTCTCTAAGGAAAATAAATTATTTGACTATATTTGATATTTCATAGTAATAGATTGTATAATAGGTACCTACTGAAAAAGATAAGAGATATTTTTGGTAGTATAGTGACAACAATGATAGTGAAATTAAATGTTAGCTACACAATATGTGATATTTTACCTAAAACTGGAGCGTCGTTGTCAAGGAAGCGTAATAGTAAACTCTGGAAGATAGGCGGCCCGTTGTATGCTCCGGCGCCGGAACTTATCGACTCTTTGTCATCCGAACCTGTGTACGATAAGAAAGTAGACAAATAGCTGAGGCAGTCAATCAGTTTAACTCATATTGATGCGAGTAAACGAGACAACACATTTCAGTTAACGAATAAAGAAATAATATCGTCAGATCAAAGTTAACCAACGTGTAGACAGTAGCACTCGCCATGCATTAATTTGGCTATGCTAGTTTTGGCTGAGACTCTGGGAGTTATGACCAACGTGTATTTTATTAATGAAACAGGTATTACCTTGCGCGTGGTGATCATGGTGTGCGTGCTGTTGGCGCAAGTCGAGCAGCGCGGCAGCAGCTTGGGCGCGGTGCTCGCCCCAGCGCGCGCCGCACACCGCCCATTCGCAAAGCACTCGGACTACCGCGTACGAACACGCCCATTCCTACACACAACACGCATGTTACAGACTTCCATACTGGATAAAGACAGTAAAAAAAGAACAGTGTGGTCTGTCGCTTGCGCAGGGCATTAAGATGCGTAACACATTTGTTTAGTCCTAACGAAAAAGCAAGTTACAACTTGAGGGCATAGCAGTTACACTAGCAACCCCAAGCTGTACTCCGTTACTTTAAGGAGCTTGGTAAACTTGGGTAGGCTGCCAGGGGCTAATACGCAATACTAATGCCCAAGCAGAACGTCAGTGCAGGTCTTATCACCTCCAATTGGAATGATTGAGGTATGATCGCGACTGTCCTGGTCTTCTTCAGTGCCTTTTGTTCTTGTAGATCACCACTCTCCGTAGGGCCAAAACACATGAACTAGGCACGACATCCCTTCGTGCTTCGATGCGACATCGTGGCATAGCGGAGTCATGTCGTGGTATAATTCACGGCACAATTTCGTCAAAAGAATGCCGTTGAACTTTGGAGAAAATTCTTGCAGTTGATCACGAAATATGAACTGCACTAGACGTGTTCTCCTCTTCATCATCATCATCAGCCAGAAGACGTCCACTGCTGAACATAGGCCTCCCCCTTTAACCTCCACACTGAACGACAGCCTGCCTTTTGCTTCCACTGGATGCCAGCGACTCTCACTATGTCGTCGGTCCATCTAGTGGGAGGCCTACCTACGCTGCCTTCCGGTTCGTGGTCTCCACTCAAGAACCTTTCTTCCCCATCGGTTATCGGTTCTTCGAGCGATGTGGCCTGCCCATTGCCACTTCAACTTGCAAATTTTAACAGCTATGTCGGTGACTCTGGTTCTTTGGTTCTCCTCTTGCTGTTTATAAATAAGGCACCGACGCAGGGTTGCATTGGCAGCTTACACGACATGACGTCGCGTCATGAGACGTTGTCGCGTCGTTCTTGTCGTGTGTATGTGTTTTGGCCCATAACACCGCGACTTGCGAATCAGTGACTTGCGGTACGATGTGATGAAAGCACTTGTGCGCACTCTACAATACAAATAGTATGTAATGTAAAGAATGTAAAGCTATTCGCTGTTAGACAAGAGTTACAGAGTTACATGGTCGCGTCACATTCTTCACACGTCCGATCAACGAGTGTTTGAACTGACCAATGTTTTAAATGTTGCAGATATGGTCATGGCTTTAAAACAAACCAGCTTACACCGAGTCTTTATTAGTGTATTTGAAGCGAAGCTTGTGGATGAAAATGCACACATTTTTCTCGAACCCTACTAAAAATCCAAATATGCTGATAATGCCCTACAACCACATAAAATGTATTCTTACAACAATCAAACAATAGCACATTTCAGGCGGTATTCTTATTAGTGACACAATTAGAAGATTAATTTTGATTGGTAATAAAATAAAAAATTACTAAAACACTGATATGAACTTACGGGATCTTTGGTATCGACATTTTCTTTGGATGGAGGAGTGCAGTTAGCAAATACTTCTTTATAGAGGGTGTCCAGATTGTTGTTAGGATCCACGCGGTCGAAACAGTGCCGGTCAAGTGCTTCCAACACGGCTAGCACTCTCGCTGAAATGAAAGGATTATATGATTTTGTCAACAAACAAATACATATCATAATTAGAATTATTGACTATTTTCAAATACATATTGAAAATAATAATAATAATAAAAAAACCTTTACTCCGACCATTTATATGTCATACATGACCACTTAGCTTAAAAGTTAAAATATTGGCCCTCTTGTAACTATAGGGTGTGAAATAACTATAGTCTAGTTATTTCACACCCTATATTTACCAAGACGTAGAAGCAGAAATACACTAGAGATTCGTCAGAAAAACCGTTTTGAAGATGAACTTCCGCAAAGTAACGCCTGTTTTTTTTTTAAATTTTAAATAGGCTTGAGCTTGGCCGCCAACTCGCCTGATGTTAAGCGATGATGCGGCCTACGATGGAGCACGCTTGCCTAGAAGAAACCTATTCACTTAACTATCAATTAAGAGATATTTTTCAACAAATCGTTGGCTAACATTATCTCGGTCTGTGCCAAATTTCAAGCCTTTTGCTTTTATAGTTCCTTGAGATTATCCACTGTGATATGCCGACGGAGTCAGTTTGTCAGTCCGGATTAAAACCGAAGTCTCGCATAAGGGTTCCTGTTTACCATTTTGGTATGGAACCCTAAAAAGCAGCCCTAAATATATGCCTACCTTTACTGATGCTTGGTTCACTTAACTGTACCTTGTGAGCTGGTCTGCCATTTGTCTGTACACCATTTGCTTTCAGCTTTCTTACTACGGGCAGCTATTTCCAACTCGGCTTCATGTACCTAAAGCATTTTTATACATAATTTTGGTAAAAATATTTTTATAAAGATCTTTTTTCATACTGGGTGTTTAGTTAGATGACGTACATACTTTCTGAGGATATTCAGTAGGTACATGACATAAATATAAATTAATTTAAAAACTTTAAAAAAAGTTTTTTTGGAGTTTTCAAACGGCTGAACAGATTTGATCACAGCTAAGAACAAACGATCAAGTCAATTTCAAACAAAAAAAATCTTAATCAAAGTCGGGTCGTCAGATTGGAAGCTGCGATGCCACAGACAGACACACAGGTACACAAACACACATTAAACCTACAACACCCCTCATTTTGCGTCGGGGGTAAAAAATACCTTAATATTTGACGGAGATCCAATCAGCTGATAGAAACGATCAGTTCAGAAATTTTCAGCTCGCGCCAGTATAATGTTATGTTAATTATCAGTCACTCACAGAACTTCGATGCCAATCGACTACAACAGTCAAGGAGAGACCCTTGTAGGTATGACCAACTGATGGTAAGCGCATCTGTAACCACCACCACCACCACTCACCACCACCACACACCACACTCACCATTCGTCTATGCTGTTCTGTGACCGGAGACTCCATATGGGGCATGGGCAAGGCAGATGGTGGTATTGGCAACAAGTCTAGGGGAGACCCTTGTAGGGAAGACCCACAGCCTGACCATACCATCGCGGTGGGACATTGTATGGAGATTATCTAGAAAATAATACTTGGTGAGACGCTTAAACACCGAGAGTTGTGGCGGTAGCGGAAAAGCATTGAAATATGGATCATTGCAGCAGGAATTAAAAAAGTTTAACTATAATGCGTGAGACCGACAATCAAAAGGAATTTTTTTTCAATGACAAAAGCGTTGAGCAGAGCTATGCTATCATTTGAAGTTCGACTCTGTGCTGGTACGATATAGCGTTCACATTCGCACAAAACACACGTTCACACAAAATAACCTTTTATGAATTTATAGGTGATGACCTTGCCAGCCTTATACATTTTCTACGTATGTGTGTTTACGTTTAAAATCCTTGAACTTTTTGATAGGTACGAAACGACTCGAGACGCGCTGAGGTTAACTACCCCAGAACACCACTTATCAAAATAAAAAAAGTGCGCATTGGTCATTGGGGCTCGATTATTTAATGCTTTGCCCATGTTTAAACGCTCTGTTTGACATTTATGGGCCACGTGACATTAGTGACGCCACACATAAGCAAACGAGTTCTTATCGCCATAAAGTTGTTGCCTCTGTTTAATTTCCGGTGACGTCATAAGGGCATTTGACCTACATAGTTTGTAGTCAAGTCACGTGATCAATGAAATACATATTTTAATTTTACTGAATTTCAGGACTATATTTTTTAGTCTTAAGTAATATTTTTTTATATATAATAAACTTTTTGGATTTCATCAGCAAAACATCAGCATGAATTATATTTTTAATACAGTCAAATAACCCATTCTAAGCTAGGTGCAAAAACACCTAGCCTCAACTACTTCCTATCAGGTCCGTTGTGATAAAACGCTAAGCATGTAACCCATGAAAAAAACTGCCAGTAATTTTTTTCAAAAAGCAGTATATAAACTGACCTGCAGCACCGTTGACAGCTGCATAATAACATCTCTATGGTATGCACAGTTCAAAATCTCAGCAAAACCAGACTGCACCGGATTTAAAGCCGCATTTAAAACTGTCGTCAAATTCGTCTTGACATCTCTAGGTGGTGACGCATTTGGCTCTTCTTTTACTTGTACCTCCATCGGTTGCTGAGGATTTGGAGTACCTAAAGAATGATTGGGATTAGGAGTACCTAAGGAGTGGTTAGGATTTGGAGTACCTAGAGAGTGGTTCGGGTTAGGAGTTCCGATGGAGTGGTTCGGGTTAGGTGTGCCTTGGCTTTGGTCAGCGGGTGTGGACGAGCGCTTGATTTGGGATATGTTGGGCTTCACGTCCCCGTTGGATTCGGGCGCTGGCGATGTTGGCGGAGCGAGCGATTCTAGAATATAGAAAACGAGGGTGAATATACACCCAATTTGGTAACAACTCATCACCTAACAACCCTAGCGTACCTTCAACCCTCTCAGTCTTCACGAAAGCAGCTGGTTGGTTGAGCGTCCTAAGCGTGGTATCAGACAGCACGGAACAAATTGCCGCTGCTTTCTTGGCACAAGAAGTGGCCAGCCGCCGGGACAGACCCTCGCAGCAGACGAACTCGCCCATGTGTTGGAGAGTCAGTGGCAGGAATAACCTGAGAGTATAGTAGAACAGTAACAGTAAAGTTATAAAGTTGTTTGCTTAATGCTTGTTTGCTAGATGGCGTAGGCGACAATTTTGGAACCATTAAATTAGGGTGCAATACAAAAACCAAAATTTTGGGGGGGTTATACACATACTTGTTTTTTTTAAATGTTATTTGAGGGGGTTAAGAGAATACCTGATGAGTTACCAAATGGTCCATCACTAGACACCCTCATATCCAACAGCTCGATAATCTAGGCGTGTAATTTATGCTGTCCAATGGCCCTTCTTCCAGTGTGCACTTAGTGCGTTAGCAGGAGTAAATTCACACCTTTAGCTTTTGGCACCAGACAATACTAGGATGGCACCCTAACCAGTCCATTGACTCTAGTACTACAATAGAGTTCTTACCGCAACAGGCCATCGTCAGGTGCCCTCTTATCCAGCAGCTCGATGATCCAGGTGAGGAAGTCGTGTCGGTCCAGTAACCCCTCGTCCAGCATGTACTTGGCGAGTCGACAGCAATAGTTCCACAGCTTCAGCGCTTGACGCCAATCTGTGCTCTCTGCTGCTGCTCCTAAAACTAATAATTATTAATTAATTAATTTGATATATGAAATACTGACATAATATATTGTAATACATTTTTGCCCATAATATTTTTAATTGAATAAGATTATTTAATTTGAATTATGTACACATAATAATATTATTAACATATACTGTTTATATATGTTTATATACATCGATGTAGAAAGTGTACTGGAGAAGTTTGACTTGTAACTATGGAGTTATTAATAAAGAATTGTATTGTATTGGATAATATATTTTGACTGTTTTTTTTTACATTTGATGCATTTGGCAGGATAAAAAACCCTTACACTGCAAAACTTACGATGATTGATGTTACTGTATCCAAATGAAAGAAGGACTGCATCACTACATAGTATAAAACAAAGTCGCTGTCGCTGTCTGTCCGTCCCTATGTATGCTTAAATCTTTAAAACTACGCAACGGATTTTGAAGCGGTTTTTTTAATAGATAGAAGAGGAAGGTTTATATGTATAACTAGCGACCCGCCCCGGCTTCGCACGTAAAATACACCCGTGCGAAGCCGGGCGGGCGGGTCGCTAGTAATATATGTATATGTAAATATATTTGTCCTTTTTTCATTTATTTGGACAATATTAGTTAGGTACGGATGAGATTTATCTGGAAGTAAAATCATAAGCCACTTTTTCTTTGGCAACTATTGAGGACTGCAGGCAATCAAGAGATATCTTCCCAGAGTTAAATCCTCTTGACTGATACAGACGGACTTCTGTGCAGATTGCATGGAAGCAGGCGATGCTTCCAGCAGAACGCATGCGCGAGACATCCGTTGGCAATTTGGCATTAACGAGCTTTTGGCCTTCCAAGGGGACACTAGCTGAACTCAGTCCACGCATAGGGGCCATTAAAGCCCTGGATAAGGAAAAGGCACACGCATTTTGCCATAGTTAAGTAATGGTTTTCAAGTACAAAATTCACAATCCTATAACAAAATTGTAGTCAGATTAGGTATAGTTTTAAAAATTGTTAATAACACATACCACTAGAGTTGCCTGGGGAATGCATTGAAGTTGGCACAGTACTGTTGGGGGTTGAACCTCCAGGTGGGTTGCCCGAAGAGCTGTGATTGGGAGTGCCTTGACCTAAAAATTCATAGCATACATATATGCATTGCATTAGTACATAAGCTTTGAACTTTTCTCAAAGGTTTTTAATATGTTCTAAGCACTTTATGATCTTGGATGGAAACATCAATTCAACCTGCATCCTGTAAAATTAGCTTTATCTCATTTTGGAACATGACAATTTCTATCAGCAAGCCGCTGGCAAAGCAGTTTTAAACATAGATTAGCTTAGTGGATGTTTTAAAGTAAGATTTAACAATCTTATTGTATCTATTTATAAATATAATTGTGAAGTATCACTGCAAAAAGAACTTTAACTGAACAATAATAATGATGAATTTTTGAAACCAGATTTCACTAAATGTATTGAAAATAATTCTGACACTATGGCTGGTCACAGCCTATTTAATTTACTGTTAGTGACTAGCAAACATTTTGAGCATATAGCTGCGTAGTGCGAAAAAGTTGGGACACGTATATAAGCAATTCACTGGCTCACTATTACAAGGTTCTATGTTATTTTCTTACACATTCTGTAATTTCAATTAAAAAAAAATTGGTTTCATAAATATTGACTTGGCAAGGTTTATGCTTGAGTAAAAGTATCTCTCTCAAGCATAAACGCTGCTAAGTCAATATTTATGAAAGTCAAAATTTTAAAATTTAAATAACAGAATGCAGCAAATTGTGTGGACTCATGCAGTCAAAATCCCCACAATCTATCCACCAAAGCATCATAAAAATCGACTTTTGCGCAGTTTAAATAATCATTCAAAATATTTACCAGTATCTATGTAAAGTTATATACCTGACTGTGAAGGGGGGGTTTTATCGGAAACGTTTCCAGGTACTGCATTTTGGTAATGTTCAGACAGTTTTGGTATTTGGTCCTTGAGAAATTTTATTAATGTTGTAGTCCATTCTGAAATAAAATAATTACCAAACATCTAAGGATATTTATACTATAGAAACTGATGTGGTATCTAAGTTTATTGCCAAAGGGATGAACTAAAAGGGGACAAATGGGGTTTGAAATTTGTATACAAGATCTGCAGGGTTTCACAAAAACTAGAATGTAGCAGGATGGATTTCTTCACAGCCCATATAAAGTCGCTGGCAATTACCACCTCTTTATAAGAATGAGTTACAAACAACCGACAGGCTACGTGATGGTGAGTGGTTACTACCGCCTATAAACATCTACCATACCCGAGACATTGTCAGTGTGTTGCCTACCTTTGAGGACATTATTCACCCTTGAAGCACCTTTAATTTGAAGCAGCTTAGATTATACTGAAGGAACTGAAGGTGTTAAGCCATTTCACAATTTACAGGTATGCGAAAGAAACAAACGAATTAATGAATCAGTGTGAGACTGAGGTGTCACACTGAATGTGTATCATGGGTGGATGGCATTTCTGGCAATGCAGCCGATTCGTGGTATAACCAGGGCGGAGGGATAAGTGCAGAGTTCATTAGGACATTCAGAGCAACAATGATGGTAGTACTGTTATAGTATTAAATACAAAATGACCAAGAACTGCACAACCTAATACCATCAGTATTCCTCTATAACAATACCAGACCAACGACAGACGCACGACAAGGAGACACTCTTATGGTGGAAATTCCATTCAGACGTACTACTTAAGCATTCCAGTCCACTTTTTTGAACCAAACAGCAGAGATGTGTAACTCCATGTGTCTGGCTTTCCAAGCAGGTACAATCCGAGGTAGTTCAAGAAAAAAGTGAATAGGTATTTCCTAAGCTAGCATGCTACATCTTCAACCAAATCATCACTTCGCACCATGTGAGATTGTAGTCAAAAGCATGCATAGCCAATGGCAAAAAAAAAATACCCTTACCAGTAGTAGGGTCTGGTAGTTGCCTCTTCTTTATTTTAGCCTCTGACACTGCCACAGTGTATGCTGAGCTTAATTTTATAAACCATGCAGCTCTTGGCATGGATACTTTGAATTCAGTGAGTGTTATGAATATTTCTTCTTTTTTGTTGAAGTTGGGAGCTTTCTTAGCCAGCTGAGATAGAGGTTTGTTGCCTGAAAGTTTACAAATAATTGAACAAAGTTGTTTATAAGGTATAACAGCCAATTTGAAACATATTATTGTTCACTAATTCATCCATTATTTTACCAGCAACTTTGCAGTTTTATTTGTCAGATTTTATCAATATGAGTATAGTTGTAAAAAAGTAACACAGACACCAGTTTATTTATCATTAGTGCGATTTTTCTACTGCATAGTTATTAACGTAAATTGAAATGTTGCAATTATTCTGAATATTCCAATAGCCTTGAATAGGAATCGTCTAAAGATGCATATTTGGATGGGAAAGGATTGCACCATACTTTTATGGTGATATCCTCACTTGGACTGCTAGAACTGGTCAGAGACCCGTTCACCATCCCAAGTACAGATAGAAAGAGAAAGTGAAAAAAGATCTGTGGAAACTGTTCAAACTGGGTATGAATTTGCACCTTTTAGTATTGGAGGCAAGACATATTTTGGATTATGGTGCCAGCTAAGCTAGATGGATATTAAAAAACTATACTTACCCGCCAGGTCCTTGAACCAAGATTCAATCTGGGGTCTAGTACGGGCAGTAGCTTGCCAGAAGTTGTCTTTGGGGTTAACTTGTTGCCGCTTTCTGCCACAGTCAGGCAGTGTATTCAGCTCTTCCTTCTTAGATAAGATGCCAGAGAAAAACTGTCCAATCTGGAAAAGTATAAAGCATGTAAAGAAACATTGAGGCCTTTGCCATAGGTTAAAATTGTCAGAAGCCTATTACTTTAGCTTATCTGATTATTAAAAAACTGAACAGAAGAAATGTTACTTACTTTGGCAGTAGAATAGTTAAAATTACGAGCTGTTCCAAATTCATCGCTGGACTGAGGAGTTGTAGAGAAACCCTGCTTTACGTTTGTTGACGTGAGCTCGTCTTCTTTCTGTCTAGGCTCTTGTGGGTACACATCCGGGGGACCCAACCTTGGCCTTTTTAAAGGCCGTTTCTCGTACATAATCCCCATAATTTCGGGATAAAGGGATATATCTGTTCACAACACAAAACGTAAGGTCAATGCATGACCATCACCCATTGGTACCAATACCCATTTTTATCCACATCCAACTTACCTTTCATTTAGAAGCTACAATGAAAACTCATGTTAAAGTGTAAATAATTAACAAATTAATAGGGAAATCAAAATGTTTTGGTAAACAAATTTATAAAAACCGAGTGAAGCAAGGCAAGAGAAAAGCAACAAAAGCAAACGTCAAGAAGTCACTAAAAATGACAATGACGTTGGTGGTTGACATATTTTTTTTTTCGAATCGATAGGTTTTTTTTTTCACCATTATCTTTGGGTAAGAGTAAGAGCCTTTAAATTTGATATTTGTTGTATTGGACATATTGCGGAAAATACCGTTTTTTTAAGAATTTAGTGGAGAAGCATCTTTTCACTGCTTTATTGTTTTTTTAAGGTGGTTCGTTGCACAAATGGCGGGAAATTCAAATTTCAAACAGTTTTCTTGTCCTTGTAGCTAGGCCGGGTAATTATTTTAAACAACCATGATGTTTGCGCAGATTGATTTTTATTCTTTACAAAATCATGTAAAGTTATTTATCTCTAATGCCCCATTATTACTTACATTTGTAATAACAAATTTTTGCTGTTTCAAACGGTTTATTCACAAATGTAAGTAATATGGTGCGTTACTGTTAAATAATTGTACATTATAATGTAAAGAACAGCCAACATTTTGCGCAAACACTGTGTTATTTAAAAATAATTACCTGACATAGCTACTATGACCAAAAAACTGTTTCAAATTTAAATTTCCCGCCATAGGTGAATCGAACTACCTTAACACCCGAAATCTTCAAATAGGGTTTAAAAGGTCAAACGAGGTATATTATAGTATAGATGAGGATACATCTATACTATAATATTATAATGAGGAAAGATTTGATTGTAATAAAAGTATAGGAGGGTTAAACGTTCTTATAACTTCGTTGAGATAATAAAAAGGTCCTTAACCTAAACATATTTTTTTGAATTATAGATCAAGTCACTTTTCAACAAACAAAAAAAATACCACATTGTTTCAGCCGTTTAGGACCTAGTACCTACGATGCCACAGTCAGACACACGATGCACACGTTAAACTTATAGCACCCCTCACTTTGATTATTTAAAGACCCCTCATTTTGTGACGAGAGGAAAAAATAATAGAATAATTTTAGCCAATCGCGTAACCGCGAATAGGCAAAGACGACGAAGAGAGAACGAAAAAAGTATATTGACATTATTGTTCTTCTTGTTGTGTCTGTCAATGTCACGTCAAACTTCAATTTTTGCACTTTGTTTACTTTGCTTTGCTTGTGCTGTGTTCTAATAAAATTTAAGACGTGAAAGAAAACCTGACCAGGAATAAAACTGTAGAAATGCCACCTAAAAAAGAACCTGCAAAAGGCGGCAAAGGTGGTGCTAAACCTTCTGGAGGAAAATCCGGAGATGCAAAAGGTTAGCTTCTTCATGCTCCTCAATATTCTCACGTCACTTTGCCAGTTTTGCAGTTTTCCTCACTTTGCAATTATTTTGTATTTACACCTTTTTAAAGTAGCTTAATTTGAATTTAGATTCGGCTGCCAAAGAGAAAAAGGGCGGGACAGCTGTCAAGGTGCGTCATATACTGTGCGAAAAACAGTCAAAATGTTTGGAAGCATTGGAAAAATTGAAAGCTGGACAAAAATTTCCGGATGTAGCTGCAGCATATAGTGAAGATAAGGCACGCTCAGGTGGAGATCTGGGGTGGATGACCCGAGGTTCCATGGTGGGACCATTCCAGGATGCTGCATTTGCTTTACCAATATCATCTATAACAAGCCCTGTTTATACTGATCCACCAGTGAAAACAAAATTTGGGTATCACATCATAATGGTGGAAGGAAAAAAATGAAGGAGATGGTATTCGAATTTGAGTATTTCTGGGCGATTCTTTTGCTATTCATTATGGAACGGATATGCTGTTTGCAAGAGCAGTTTGACAAAGACTTCGCCAATCTACCGGACCCAGAGAGGTCTAGCGAGTCTCTAAATATAAATATGGAAGACTTTTCATACAGAGAGTAAGAATTTTAATATTTTAGACCTTTTTAGCATTATGCAGGTTACACTTCACCAAAACTTTGTGAGGATTCATTATAAATTACTATTACAACGGCTTACACTCCAGATTATGTTCACGGTCATGTTGTTTATGTTATGCAGGTTACATTGATATTTTTATAATGAAACTACGATCTGCCCACCCGGCTTCGCACGGGTGTAATTTACGTGCGAAGCCGGGGCGGGTCGTTAGTTACACGTATAAACCTTCCTCTTGAATCACTCTATCTATTAAAAAAAAACCGCTTCATAATCCGTTGCGTAGTTTTAAAGATTTAAGCATACATAGGGACGGACAGACAGCGACAGCGGCTTTGTTTTATACTATGTAGTGATTAAGGCCCAGTGTCCATTAAAGCAATATGGTATGTGATCTAACGATTTTGAGGTGCATTATTTGCTACATGTTACAGTTTTTTAGACTTACACACTATATCTTACATCTTTACCCGAAATATATGTATCTTTTCCGTTCCATCATCGGTAAATATGGGTATGTCCCATAAGTCAACACTGGCCTAATTCTCACAAGTTTCTCAATAGTTTCTGAACTGAAATGTAAGCATTGCTGTTTGTATAATTATGCAGGTAAATATGTGTCATGAAATCATAATGATTTACCACTTTAGGTAGGTACATAACTTCATCAAGTGTAATAAGTAGGTAGTTGTTAATAGTCAATATGGAACTCTCCATTCCACATGTGGCATTTCTCCTTTATGTCTACTGTTTATACTTTACTCTTTATATACATTATATAAATGAAATTTTTATTATTTATTGGACAAAGCCAAGACTGTCAGTATCAAGTGTTTAAGGAACTGACTGTAACTTTCTATTTCAGTCATGGCCTAAAATTGAGCTTCCTACGCCTCTGCCGTATCTCTCACATTACGATGCTATTGTCTCTTGTCTACTTCTGCAACATCTGTCTCTGGTTTGTAATGACTAAGAAAGCGTCGCTCAGGACTTTCAGATATCGCTTTAGAGTCATGTTGTGATTCCATAACTGCCATTACCTAATGAACACTTTCATATTAGCCGGTAATGATACCAATATGTCGGCTGTGGTATTTACTCCGATATATCGGTGAATCACACACCTACCTATCTATGTATGTATACAGGGTTATAAGGAAAGGGTATGCTAAGCCAAAAGGATGTCATTGTACTCATAATTATGAATAACTTTACTATGGGACCAACCCTGAAATTGCGAATAAAATATCAGCTAAAACACTGTTTTAAACTATCACGGTTGTTCACTAAAGTTATAGTTTAGGTAGTTAGTTAGTTGTCATTCCACAACCTTACCACGGTAAATATCCCGTAAATAATCATATAACTTTAGTAAAATATCAGCTGTTCCATAGTAAACGGTAATTGATACTACAAAAAGTATGAAACAGCTGATTTTTTTCTGCGATTTTAGGTTTGTTCCCATTGTAATAGTCGTTCATAATGATGAGTATAACGAACCCCTTTCAGCTTAGCATACCCTTTTCTTATAGCCCTGTTTAATATTATCTATCTGCGGGTATTGTTGGTATTGAATCAGTGTTGTTATCGGTTAATGCGAAAATGCCCAAAAGTGACAACAGCCCATAACTAAAAAACATGTAAACTTGAAAAGTTTTATTTGCAACGACTCACTATAGTCACTTTACTATACTATAATATGCCTTGGAGCATTTATGGAAAGTATCACAAGCTTTGAGCGAACTCATCATGAAATTGATTGTAAATAACTTACTTATAAAATATATCTTTTTACATTGTTTTCAAATATGATTTTGATTTTATCACAAATTGGAAGGACAATAAAACAAACTAAAATATTTATTATTAAAACAGTCTTTAATGACAAATCTTAAAATTCTTAAATACTTATTACAATCTTCAGAGATGCAACTTGGCGACTTCAATTTCTATAATATAATAAATATCTTTATGAGGTATGACTACAGCTAGGTCCAGACAAATTTAGATATTACTAGCTAGCTTTTGGCAGTGTTTTGTAGCATATTGTACTGGTAATATTTGGATGTAGCATACTCCATTGCACTATTTAGTTTAGCCACGAGTGTACACAGGTAGGTCATCTTTTATGTTTTAAATATTCATTCCTGTCATGCACACACAGTATTATATTAATTGGAAAACTTAGTTCGTGTCGTAACACTATCATAAGAGGGTTCCATAGCTAAGTTATAAATAAAGAACCATGATTTTATAGTGCAAACTTGTCTCTGCGAATTTTTGCGCGTTCAACTTTATAGTCCATGTGTTAATTTGGTCATCTTTGTTTTATGAACTATTAGATTCTATTAAGATCATCCCAAAAAATGCGTTCAGGATGAACCTTATCTGACACAAGATAAAATCTAAATCGGCTGTTTTGGACCCTAAACTTGAATAATGGTTTTAGAAACCTTATAAAGGATTAGAATTCTCTTTTTAATGGATATGGAGATACCTTACTTTTTGGAGTAGAATAATACGTTTTTCATCGCCTTTTTCCATGCACGGGAGCTACCCCTATTTTATTTCATAATTAAATATATTTCCTGGTAGCAAGTATAATTATGCGTATACCAAATTTAAACGTAAGTTTTTAAAGTTTGAATTTAAAGATTGTGACTGACGGACAGACTACCTGTGGATATGGCGAAAGTAAGAGTTCCTTATCTTAGTTTGCTATGGAACCATAAAAAGGAAGTCATGTATGGCATTCAGGGTCGATACCTCGGTACCGTACCTCTGCATGCTCCTTGATAATAGCAAAATATTAGATGAACTACCTTTAACTCATCATGATCCTGACTAAAAAGTTTTACGAAATAAATATAGCTTAGTAGTAAAGTTAAACTCTGAGGTTTGGGTTTGTGTATCGGACATATTTGAGGAGAGCGTCATTCTCCTCGCATACGAAGGGCTTGCGGTGGTGGCAGGCCACGTCGTGCCAGTGAACGCCGTCGTTGTAGAAGTTGTTGAGGATGGCCACACAGTGTTCTGCAGCACCGCCTTGGATCAGTTCCTGAAGAAAATAATGCATATCTATACAGTTTTTGTCATGACATGACATTAATGGGTCTTTTATTTAATAAGTTTAAGATAAGAAACATCGACAGAAGATATCCATGAAACATTTTAGAAGTGTCATAAAATACGAGCAATTATATCTATATAAGGCGTCCAAAGTTACGAAGAAGCTATCCAATGACCTTTGAAACCACTAGTACCAGTCTGCCTTTTGAGTTTCTCTTAGCAGAGTTACTTAAATTTGTATAGATACAAGCAATATGTAGATCGAATTATTTGAGCAGGCACTTAATCCATTAGCGCACTTAAAAATACCGGAGTTTGGTATCTATCTTTAATAAGATTGTGAACATCTATCAAACAAAGTCAACAATCATTTTAAAGAGCCATTAGTTTCTCAGACGCGACCAGAACCAGTGAAGTGTTAATTTGCGAATGGGCGGAAATGTGCATTTTATTAAAACTAGCGACCTTGTAACCTTTACACATCATGAGCACAGAAATTATCATGAATGGGGCGAACGTAAGTTGCAAATAATGTCATCGGTCAGTGTTAGTACGTATTACGTTGTTACATTAATAGTGCTAACAATATGATGCACACGGGGCCTTGAACGCAAAAGATGTTTGCATAGCGGATGCTGACGAGGTCTGCGGTGACGTGACCGGTCAGGGGTAGCACGTATACTCGTATGTAACGTGTGTGCATACGGGGAAAGTCGCGCAAACACCTCGCGCCGACGCACGCCGAATAAAGATGAGCTTTTGTTGTACTACAGCTCGCTACGCCTGTTTGTAGAAAGTGTATGCGACATGCATGCGGGTACGCCCTTCGGCGAATATTTCGCAGGCCCATAAATATTCACATCGCTTTCGTTTTCATTGCGTGATATCCGCCAGCTGATGCTCCAAGTCTGGTTTATGACAAACATTACTTAACTGATCGCGGAATTGGCACGTTGCATCACCGTATGACCGATTTCGTAATGCCATGCTTTCTTACGGTAACCCATTGTGTGTTCCTTACGCGGAAACTGTCACGTGAGTACTGGTTACCTACTGTTCCTGTCAGTAGACGCATCTACTGAAACTATCAGTCTACTGGATGATTTTACTACACTTACTCTGTTGTCGGGTTGAGGTTTGCCAATGCCGCCGCCTTCAGACCAGTCGTTCTGCTGGCGGTTGGTGGTGGGAGCCAGTTTTTGCAGCTCGGCGGTCCAGAACCAGCCGTTCACCTCGTTGGGAAGCAGGTCGGGGCGGTTGCAGCCCTTGAAGTCGCACAGGCGACCAGAGGTCCAGATGTATTTCACCTAGAAAACGAAAGCATGGTGTTGATCATATCAAACGATCAATTTGTCGTAAACAATGGTAATTATATAGCTCAAGTTTTAGATAGGTGCTCTAGCATTAAGCTATAGTGCGTCTGGACTGGAACAATGAGCGTGACCGTCACCGATCGTATCAAACTTTGCGCATTACTTAGCTGAAGAAAAACTAACAATGGCCAAGTGGCATGGTAAAAAAGTGAAGACCATTAATCGAATAAGGCGATACTAACGTTGCTTACAATGCATGAAGATGGAATGATAGACGGGTACTTCAATTTGTCACAATTAAGCCCTACCCATGTTTTTCTACGTGTGACTGGTAACACCTCTCATTACCATAACAATGCGCAGACGGAGCTACGGACTTGGCACCGAGACAATCACTTGTTGGCATTAATATCTGGGCTAGGCAAATTGTGATTCGACGACAAGTTGGATAACAATGGGAAAGTTAGGATTCTTAAGTGCCTTATCGCCTCAATGCATGAGGAATAAGCTTATTTTGACACTTGGTATGTGACAGAGGAAATGGACAGGACAGTAAGTATGTGTTAGAGAAAGCGGATCGAAAACACCCGTCCCAAATGTGTGCTGGAACACGAGTATTCGCGATCTTGTTGCGCGATCAAGAATATACAATCACACGCCGATTGATTGATACCTATATATAATTTCATCCAAACAGCCCGCAAGAAAGTGATTTCCCACGAGAGGTTTCCGATTCAGTATTAGTGAAACTACCGGAAAATTGTTAACGCTATTGTATGATTGTTTTCTTTTATGTAGCTAATCATGATGTAGAAACTTGTGCCACGTTTCGATGAGGAAACCTGACATCTCAGGCGTACTATCATCAGTCAGAATAATTGTTCGAAAAATTTCTAAAGTTAAATAGACTCCGTAGAGTCTTGTAGTTAGATACAAAATTCGGAGAAATAAAATTATAATTGTAAAATTTGGATTGTCATTTAATTTATAAAGTCTTATATTCAGTATTTATAAGTTGCATATGTACTAGCAGCTAGTTGTTATATGTACTAGCTGTTGCCCGCGACATCGGCATCAGCATCATGTTTTTTACATACCTACATTGAAAATGAAGATACCCCTTTTTCGGCTCTTTCGCAAATCCTAACTTAGCGGACCTCTACGCCCCATAGATAATCTACCTGTTAAATTTCACTAAAGTAAATTTCGTGATGAGTCGGTCAGTCAGTGAGTGTATTTCGCTTATATTTATTTAGATCTTCGAACAAAATATATGTGTATGCAATAAGCACGTAAATGCGTGGTTTGAAAGATTCGTCGACTGTAATAAACCGCAATACCTGCTACAAAAGTGTTAAGAGAGTAGTCTCGGCGGGCCTCTAGTCATCTCATCAAATGCTAATGTGTCTAGTAACAACCTTCTTCCTATAACAATAACCATTTTGGTCTCTCGGCACGTTACGACAATGCACGCTCTTAGAATTTGTAAGAATGTTAACAAACAAGCCACTTTCTATTTCTGCTCGGTATTTCTTTGAAAAAGGTTTTCACGAGGATATTGTTGGGTCATTAGCATTACGGTGGCAGCGAACGAGTGAAGTAATTTCAAAGCGTATCTAATACTTGCGCTCTCAAACAAAATGATGACATTTCCCTACAAGGCCTTAGGGTTTCATGCCGTGGGGTCGAAGCGGCTGAATAGTTTAGTTAGTTTGTTAAATCTTTCTATAGTATGTATCTTTCCAGTCGATGTTTCGTGAATAATAAATGTTAAGTAGGTAATGCTAAGTTTTTGGACCAGAACTTGGCCACCCCAATAGGACTACAATGTATTCAAAAAAAAGTTTCAAAATATAGGTACTCAGGTAAAAATAGTCTTCTTCAAAAGTCCGGTATCTTTTTAAATTTGGGTGAATAATTGAATAATAAGTAGTTTCCAAAATAACATTTACTGTCTGATACATTATACTGAGCCAGTATGGTAATTTCAAAAAAAATAACCACCTACTGAGCTGCATATTTGTCATTGTATGCTTACAAGCCAAGTTGTACCTTTATTAAAATTTAATAAGAAATTCAGATTAAGCGTTTTAACGTGTTTTAGAAAAATATTCTGCCAATGGAGACGTATCAAATTAATTTTTATTGGATGATTAATATTTAAACAAGTTATATGTTATGTTCGTAATTTTGTATACTTACGGTATTATCTCGTCACGTGCGGTATGTTAATGATAAAAGCCGGAAGATAAAAAAGCTATTTTAAAATCTTTATATAATATAATTATCCCGCTTATCTTTCGCTTTCCATACACTGCTGTAAAGCCTATAAAGGTTTTTATCCTCTTGATTTTAACTTTGTTGGAAAGGTCAATTAGAAAGCTATTGTAAAATCACGTACATAGCTTTTTAAATAGATCCTCAATAAAACCTTGTTGTCAATATCATACAATAGGTATCCTTCGACCAAAATAAAATGAATGGACGGGCCCATTAGAAACGCATTTTTGAAGATTACAAAATGAGCGCTAGCGCTCACTTCGTTTTAGTTGGTCTCTTGCCGTAGGAAGTGAAACACGAGTCTATTGTTACGCGATAACGAAACATCTGACAAAATTATGAATTCTTATGCTTTACCGAAGTGTAAATACACAAATAAAAACGATATCTATTTTGTAACAAATATACTGTACATTTTTATAATTAGGTGTTGGTTAGGGCCCGTCCATTCATTTTATTTTGGTCGAAGACAATATCATCAATACTCTTATGCTAACCACGAAGATAAGGGTGTCTTGTAGATAGTGGTTATATATACCGGATTTTATTTTCATACCTATTTGACATCGATCTGTATACTATTTTTATTACTATACTAGTACAATTATGACTTGTATCAACTGTTACCAATAAAACGATTATGATTATGTATCTTGCTAGTGCGTCCAGTGATGTTTATTTCGGCCGTTTCACGTCCTCAAAACTACCTACGAATCTTGACGATTAAAGGAAGTTGCTGAAGATATAAGCACCGTAGGAAATTGCTTAGAAGTTTGAAGCAAGTAAATAGGTCCAACAATCGAGCTTGGTCCTAAGGGAACCTTGTCCTGGACAATTCGCGCCTTGACCCATTCATTCTTGGTCTCCACGATGGCAAGGTATTTTGTGGATAGTGGTTATAGATACCGGATATACCTAAGCACTGTAGAAAATTAATTGGAAGTTAGAAAGAATCGAGCTTGTTCTCTTACCTTGTCCTGGACAATTCGCGCCTTGACCCATTCATTCTCGTCACTGGTCTCCAAGGAGACGAGGTCCATGCACCGTTGCCGGCAGTAGTTCCTGGCACTCAGCCAGTCTTCTTCAACGCCGCGGAGCGCTGGGTCCCGCCACGAGAAGAAGTAGCCTTTGTCTGTTGGAAAAGACACGGGTCAGATTTACAGAGAAGACATCTCCAGGCAAATAGTGCAGGATCACCAACTTATCTGTTGAGTGTTCTCTATTAGACTATTTTTGTATATGTATGTTACGTGATATCTTCGCCGATTTTGATGGTCCTTTTTGTATTACATAGGTTACTTACATCGATCTATATGTACATTAACTTCTATTATAAGTCAAGGGTGGTCCAATTTAAATTTGAACAAAACGTTCCACCCTAAAGCTAAAAAAATAAGGGATGAAACTGGTTTTTTAAGCGCGAATAAGTTCGCGTTTGACCACCAACTCTCCTGTTGGTAAGCGACGATTTAGTCGAAGATGAAGCACGCAGGCTTAGAAGATACCTAGATATTATACTTGTTTATTAAATTTGCCGTGAAGTCGGTTTTTAATGTGTAAAAATTTATTTTATGTTTAGTCGTTTAGATCAAGCGCACACTGTACGCGTCGGTAGGTATAGGTACCTCTGCTTCTTTGGTTAAAATACCACACACTATAGTACAGCTGTGAAGATACTCGTACATAAGTTAGGTACAGCGTATATCTAGTAGGTACTTACTTCAAAAATCTATCGAGCATTAATTGCATATCATAAAATGTTGACAAAAATCGCCGCCGTAAATCCAGGGGGAAAGTTCTAACTTTCTTTCCCTAGGAAGGTATCGTAAATGGTTGTTAGTCGTCATAAAAGCGCAATATTGTGTGGTAGGCGACATCACGTGGAACCACGTGGGAACCGATAGAAATAATGCCTTTCGACACACGGTGAAAGAATGTAGTAATAGCAATGCTTGTTTTTCTTTAGCTAAGTGTGAGCGGAAAGTGGAACAAACACAATATTCCTGGAGTCATACGATGAGTCGTATGACTTGGAGATGCCGATGATAGTGTTGGAGTGACATTTGATTTGATGACCGTAACCTTAGGTATATCGAATTATTCCCAAAAAGATCGTAAAATAAATAGTGTTACAAATTGGGACTAAAATTAAATTTTGATGCCCCTGAATTGCTAACTAGGTTAATGGAAGTTAAGGCTGTCCTTGGTGTAATTAGCAAGGCAATAATCGAAATTTATAACAAAACAAATAGCCGCCCGAACAGGGACTTGAACCCTGGACCCTTGGATTAAAAGTCCAATGCTCTACCGACTGAGCTATCCGGGCCGTGGAATCATGATTCAAATTAACAAATACATGCCAAATGTGTGCTGGGTGAGTCATAAAGTCTCCGAAAACATAAAAGTGAGAAGTGCCACTTAAAATTAAATAGGCGGCGTTACATATTATTTTATGTGTTATGAGGTATCTATATTAAAACTATTTATGAAATCCGATCCGATAAGGTATCGAGGCGAAATCCACACCAAGGTACTAAATAAATGAGTATGAGTAAATATCTATTATTAACAGATAAATAGACGTCCAAAAAAGTTTTTTGTTTATGAAGATATATGTATTAGGTACCTACTTATTAGACCATGTAGCGTTAGGTAGTTTATAGGTAGGTCAGATTGCATTGTATTTCGATTAATTAATATAAAACAGTTTTAGACAAAGACAATTTGAATACCTAAAAATCTACTATAAAGTATGTAGCTCACTAAGAAGACTGATTCACCTACTTACATCCTATTTATTTGCATGATTATGTTGTTTATAATCGTCGTAAAAAAAATTACATAAGTAAAAAGTTATCCTAACAGAGTAAGGACACAAGTTAAACACAAAAAAATTCAAGTTAGCTTATCTTATCTAAACGTTTTTTAAAGGAAAGAGATTTTTGTACGGTGCGAGCGATCACTTATCTTTAAAGTTGTGGGGTGGGCCATCATATTATGGTCACGGTAGTTACCAAAATTTTTCTTTCGCTAATGACTACGTAGGTACCATAATCTAAGGTATTCGTAGTGTCGTACGGATGCTTTGTCGGTGATAGGGCTACAGACTGGCGACAGAATGCTTAGGGTGTGTACTCACTGTCTGCGTATCTTTCGTGTATGGTCCTCTGTACGCAAAGGGAGGGCACCGGAGGCTCCAAGATGCGTCCGTTTGGGAACTGCGCCGCGGCCATCGCCACAACTGCCGCTAGCAATATTGCGCTTAGGTGGTTCATTTTCTGGAACAAAATTGAAGTTTATTACGATAAGTAAATTATCAAAAGACAAACATAATACCCGACAGAAATTTGCCCTATGATAATACTCTGGTGTGGAGGTTAAAGGGGGAGGTCTATGTTCAGCAGTGGGCGTCTTCTAGCTGATGATGATTATGAATACTCTGGATATGAAGGCGAATCTAACGACACGTACCTCATACACTAAAATCGGTCAAGCCGTTTAGGCTTCAGGTGGTAGAAACATTGAAAAGAATATAAAATAAAACATATTTTCCCGATAAACATTACCCTTCTTCTTGGGCAGTCGGGTAAAATCCGTTTTATTTTTGTATACGGCAGGCAACACGCACATATCTACATAAATAAGTATTTAGATTATTAGTCTCAATACACAAGCAAGTTGGGAGTCTAGTACCGGTATTTAAGTAGGTACCTAACTATCTTTCTCTATTACCAAGTAGCTCCTGAAACGAATGGTAGCTGTAATAAACCAAGTTATAAGCAGACGCTGCATCATTCACTTCGAAAAACTACATCTCTTTCATTAATTTTATAAATAACTGGGGCCTTACGGACAACAGCTAATTGCGGCACCTAATCCGCTCAGTTGGAAAATCACGCGACCGCAAACCGTATCTGGGGGCGATAAGGTTCACGTTCGCGTGATTTTCCAACTGAGCGGATTAGGTGCCGCAATTAGCTGTTGTCCGTAAGGCCCCTGGTGGTGCAGTAAGTATATCGGTTCCTCTTCTGAGATCATCGCACGGAGCCTTTCATTTCGATCTAGGGCAAACGTATCTCCCTGATATCACCGAAGGATCGTACCTACTTGATGAAAAGTGAAGTCACCACAACTCGAAAGCTATTATTTCTTCGGTGTCGAAAGGTACGCCCCATGGAGAAAATAGTGATTATTTACCAACATGAATGGGCAGGGTGATGTCAGAGGTCAGTCGTCCAGGAGGTATTACACTTTCACCCGTTTTTCTTCGAAATGTCAGCTAGTTCGGTATTTTCAGTACATTAATTTGCTTATTTTCACTCTTTTCTCATGTGTTTTTAATTTTTGCGTGTAACTGGAAAATGTGTAAACGCACAGAGGCAAAAAAACAGCGTTCCACTTATGTTCCACATGGCGCCAACAAAATAATTTTATTCGCGAATGGTGATGTCGCAATATTAATTCAAGAAACAAAATAAAGTTATTCAAATCATTACATTCCATAGACAATTAATGACCAATTTAATAAAATTATAATGTAAACTATAATATAGGCATACGTTGAGTTAGTTATTTAGACATAATCAGATTAATTAATTTTAAGCTGGGTGTTTTTATACCTATGGAATAAGTTAAATTTGTGCATAACTAATAATTTTCAGTTAGTGCCCGATTCGTCCCAGATTTTCGGCTATATAAAAAATGGTTTCAGCCCGCATTTTATCCCCGTTTTGACTCTAAAAATAATTGTTTTTGTTTTGTAATTAAAAACTCTCGTTTCCATTCTCTCGTTGCTTATTTTCCTACTTTTTTAAAAATTTCGTTTTATATTCTTACCTACATTATAATCAGCAATTATTTATTGTAAAAACTGTGTAGATACAAAGAGATGGTAAAACATACTTAGTGGGTAACTTCAATACAACATGAGAATAATGCCATGAAAATTACTGAGGAAACATTTATAAGAGAAATATCTAATAGTTCCATCGCCACGATAATAGAGCGCTTTATACAAACTTTCCTTGGATAAGCATCACTCAATCATACCGGTCCTTTCCACAACTCTGCTTTGAATAGAAAGCGACCTTGCCCCGGGCACAAATAAGTTCATTCCTCCCATGATCTTCGCGGTCACGGAGACCCCTTGGAGATTATAAATTCCTACAGTAAATCATGTTATCTAATCCAACCAGTTTGAGTAATTTGATTTGAATGTCTACGCTCGTTTATTGCTCATAAATTATTATGTTCCATTCATAAACGTCTCTACGGTATAGTAGAGGCCTGCGCGCCTATAGCTGAGATACCGATATCATAGGCACCAAAAAAATATAAAACTATGACACCATGTAGGTAGATAATACGCAGTTCTTAATATCCAATTTAGTATTTTACAGTAACTCTTTAGTTTTAGTTCAACATAATTTAGTTGATTAATTAGTTAGGTATCCATTTTTATTTTACACAAGCTCTAGTGCACATACCTACTTAAATCAATAAATTAAAAAAATGGAAAGCCACTTCATATACCCAAGCGAGTAGGCAGGTACGTACAATTTTTTGGGACGGTATAGTAAAATTAAATATTAGCAATCAGAATACGTCTAATTTAATTTTAGTATATTTATATTTATTAAATATGACATCCTGTTC
This sequence comes from Agriopis marginaria, assembly GCA_932305915.1. Taxonomy (NCBI): domain Eukaryota; kingdom Metazoa; phylum Arthropoda; class Insecta; order Lepidoptera; family Geometridae; genus Agriopis; species Agriopis marginaria. The sequence continues at coordinate 13,287,070 of OW029918.1, forward strand.
TAGAAAATACCGAAACGTAAAAACACCGCGTATCACTTGATTACGTAAGGAAAAGTTTAGCTCACCTAGTGGTGCTTATGTCCCGTGGGTCCGTCACAAACTGATGCGTGCGCACTGCCGCACCATTTTATATGGAGGAAGTACTGCGCGCATACCGAGCTCATCCGATGCGCAAGCGCACCCTCACTTCTCGGGGTGGTGCGGGCGTGACATTCATTCAAGCGAAGGTTCCATGTTGACAAAACCAAAATATGCAATGATAAGTACTTTATATTCTTAACAGAAACTGGCAATGATCATTTTAGAGAAATATGATATTACTATATAGATAATGGATACTAAAACTATAGAGAAACTTAATGATTTATCCAAATCTGAATAGCGATATTACAAGAAATTTGATGAGCTATCAAACTTTCATTTTTAGCAAACATCACAATAAAATTATAAATTCTTAAATTACCACCAATTTGGAGAATTGATTTTGTGGATTTAATAACTGGTAGGTACTACTGCGATGATAGCATGTTGCGCTACAAAGAAATAAAAATAAATTTGTTTACACCTATTATTTTCAATTAAGTAGGTCTAGTCTAGGTACCTACATAATGTTGTATACAGGGTTATTGGTAATCAGTTAGCATCATCTTAAATGTTTATTTGAAATTACCTTTTTGAAATTCGCGCGAAAAATAATCAGCAGTTCCATCAAAAATCCTTTGTTTCTCTGATCTAAAGTTCCAGTGGTTTTATTCATGGTGCGTCCTGGTTTACAGGGTTACTGGGGCCTTACGGACAACAGCTAATTGCGGCACCTCATCCGCTCAGTTGGAAAATCACGCGACTGCAAACCGTATCTGGGCGCGATAAAGTTCACGTTCACGTTCACAAACCCTTAAAGCCGGGTCCGCTGCGGCACGTACCACTGTTACTAACACGAAAAGTGTTACCACTTTTCGTGTTAGTAACATGTTAGTGTGTTAGCTAACACGAAAACATGCCACAGCGGACCCGGCTTTACAATAGAGCAATTACAAAAATACGTTTGTAGTATTTGGACCCTTATTAATGGGGACACTTTCGTTTATATTTTTTTGACTATACGGCCATATACAATACTATACAAGATACATCTGTTAATATGAAGGATGGACAGACAGATAGCGTAGGCTTAGTAATAGGGTCTCTAAAATTTATGAAACACGGAGACAATGGAACACGAACGATTATAATTTTATTGTACTGAGGAATATCTCCCTGGTTTGTCTGATCTGTGGTTGGAACTGTGTGGCCTACACATTCCCGTAAATTCCGTGTTAATTAAATCAAAACACCTAGGTAATTATGTATCCTGCAAATTTAAAATATTTTATTCTAATACCAACAAATAATTGTATGAAAAAAAGCTGACGATAGTAATAAATGATATTCTTTCTACTTAGGTATAGGAAAGCAAATTATGTTTTATAATAGGTTGGTGCCTAATTACTGGGTTACGCGGAAAGGGTGTAGGTACTAAGCCGAAAGGAGTCCATATAGAACCCATCATTATGAACAACTTTTAATAGGGAAGCAACTTTGAAATCGCAAAAAAAAAACAATTTGTTTCATAGAAAATTGACAAATTCACACTCGACAAAATGTTAGATCTGCAGATTTATTACTAAGGTTTTGAATTTTGCTCTTAGTTATAAGTTAAGGATCATGCGATCCGGTTTTTTTGTTTAACTATGAAAATCCTGGCAGAATGGAATTAAATCAAAATCAATTCATTTGACACATATCAGAACATGTCATGGTAGCAACGAATGATCCAGGCATGATACCTAATATTTTGATGGGTGATCGCTACATTTAAAACTGGTAGAGAGATTTTGCTACGCCGCCATGCTGCCTGTGTCTTTCATACAACATGGTGTCTGTTGTTATAATCGTGAAGTCATGCGCTCTAATTGGCGTTTCACTTATCATGGTGGAATGCTGTGTGTATTTTTTAAATAATAAAATTATTAAATTAAAAATATTTATATAAATAATCATCATGCCTCTATTTATCAGAGCTTGTTAAGGTTTATTTGTAGACAATTTTTTTTTCGGGACATTTTTGCACACACGTTCATCTGACCCCAAAGTAAGCAAAGCTTGTGATAAGGCTGCCAGAGACTGATATACATACCTATATATTTTTAAATATATATTAACACCCATATATAGAACAAACACAAATGTTCTTCCCATAAATTTTTGTCCTAAGTAGGTGGGAATCGAACCCGCCGTGGGTTCGATTCCCACTCAAGCGCAGAAGGCAGGTTTACTACCAACTGGACCAAAGACACAGCACACAAAGCACAGAAGACATAATAGACACCAAAGGGCTATCTAAGTACCCAATTATACCTAAGTAGATGAGTGCCACTTATTATTTTCTGTGTGCTTTTCGTAATACGCAAACCAAAGTATGTCGGCACGGGCGTGTGTCCGTTTGTGAAATTATTGTGCCTATTACTCACACCAACATACTTTGCATTCTATCCTTTTGAAACGAAAGTACCTTACACATTGTTTGAATTTTTCATGCTTGATATTTTTACTAGGGCTTTAGGGCTACGTTTAACTACAATATTTGTTAACTTTGACATGCTCTATAACAGGGTCTGACTGGGCCGGAAGGGCAATCCCGAGACTGGAGACCCCCTATCCAAACTACTGCCACCTACTTACTGCTTGGCTTGCGGCAAAATCCGCAAGCCATTATCTGATACTATAAAATTAAATTATCTGATAGAGTAGATCATATTGTCATATATGTACATTGTTTAGCAAGAACGTTAAAATCCTAGGGTTGTTACGTCCATGGTGTCTAGCTTCAACACCATGGCCTGCAAGAGGTTTTTGGTACATTATAAAACCCTGTAAGTAGGTAGGTACATTAAAGTCACACTCATCAAACTAGAGTAGAGCTTATATGAAATAAAAATGTCATAACGCGGGAATCCCATCCATACGTGCGCCTACCGAGGTACCACCGCACAAAACCGGTTTCAAGAAAACAGCGAAATTAGTAGAATTATATGGTAAATTGTAGAGCGCTGACCTTTTTATAGCTAAAAACATACACCACAAACTGGTAGAGCTTCGAGAAATGCTTGTTGCCTAAAAAAATCTAGGTAGGTAGGTAGGTAATAGCATGTAATAGGTATATACCGTTAGGCATTGATTTACAAACACGTGGATGTTAGAGTTTAGCTAAGTATATTTTTGATCCGCGGCCTGTTTTATCCATAGGCGAATTATAGAATAGGGTGTGATACAACTTGAAAAAAAAAACAGTAGAAATTAAAGGGGGTGCGACTATCGCAAATAGTTCTAAATACTACCATCCCTGTAGTACATCTGAGGAAGATGATTGTATGAAATTCTTCCTCTGACGTGATTTCCACAGTATTGTGAGAGGAAAAAATATGTTTCAAGACTTGGCAAAAATCTGCCAAGTGCCTACTACAAGATATTCCTAGGTGCTTTAAATATAAATAAATATTGTAATAGATTACGAAGCTTAAACACATTTCGTGTAAATCTTTTTCATTACAAAAGCCTAAATTTTCGGACTTGTAGTATGGTAACTATACATTCGGAATTTTCCAAACGTATGGTAACTATACTAGTGTGACATTTAAATACTTATATTTATACAACACTAGCGGTCTGCCCCGGCTCCACACGGGTATAGTTATATTTTTGAGCCAATTCGTTACAAACATACTTACATACAAATCTTTCCTCCTTATAATATTGTATAGATGTATCTTTTATATTTATGAACACTTTTCGTGATCGGTTCTATCCAAATTTCGCTTGTTCTATCGTTTATTTATGGTCAGCTTATTTGATGAGACAGTAAAAAACCCGATTGAATTGAGAACCTTCCTCCTTTTTTGAAGTCGTGTACGGTCCAATAATGCACAGATTACTAAATAGTAAATATTTTGGTTTCTACCTTGGGTTCGGCCATGTTTAAATCCATCCAAAATCCATTACTTTAAATTATCTTTGCCTTTAGGTTATACATAATGGAAAATGGATTTTGCATGTTTATAAAAATAGGTAAAGCTAGCTATCGGGAAGCTAATTAAAAAAGTCAAGGTAAGCTAATGAGCTTACACAATCTATTTTAATTAATCCGATAAATATTAGCGTTATATTACTGGACAAATAAAATATTGTTTGAACTATTAACACAAAACCAATATGTCTTACTTACCTATATATCGATTTATATTTAAACTTTGTGGGAAAATAGATTAATGTATGTACTTGGTAATTAGGCATGAAATATTGCAAATATTTACTTACTTTTAGACCTATGATCTAACATTGGATTTTTAGTAGCTAAATATATATTATTATAATGACCCCTAGGTCATTATAATAATTTATATATATATTATAGGTAGGTGGTTGGTACCTATAAGTATATATAAGTACCTATACTTATATATACTTATAGGTACCAACCACCACCACCACCATAGTATATTTGACATGCGTAATTATTAATATGAATAAAGTTATCATTATTATTAAACGTAGGCAGGTAGCCCTTGCCCGTAGCCTGCCCCCTGCCTACAATTAGGTACATAAGCCAAGGAAAAGAAAAAAAATATTTCCATTTCCGAGATAATTATTTGAGAATGAAAATTCAGTCTTCATTTAGTCTAGCTATTGTTAGTCGGGCTAGGTGGCGTTCGGGAAACTCCGTCAATTCTTTTCGTCACCCATCCCGCAAACGAACGGCGCTGCTGCTTTTCCATCAGAGATGTGCTACGTGTGTAGCTACGGATGTGTGTTGACGTCCATCAATAAGGAACCTGTATTTTCATAGCTTAGCTTAGCACTGGAGGAAACGGGTTCAACGAAGCTTTGTTTTTTATATAGAGAGATTATCATCGATTATATAGAGAGATTAATATTTATTAGAGAATAGAGAGATTCTGCCAGCTTCCTTATTTCCTGAGAGATATAACCTGGGCCTTTTCAAGGCCAGAGTGAATAGGTATCTTCTAAGTCTGCGTGCTTCATCTTCGACCACATCGTCGCTTACCTACCAACAGGCGTGTTAGTGGTCAAAGGCGCCTTATCCGCGTAAAAAAAAAAAGTGGATGCGTGCTACGCATTGGAGCTGCGGATGTGAGCTAGGTAAAGGCGGATGTATGTGTGAGTGGTGTATATTCAGCAGAGTATGCGACGTCATCATCATCATCATCCACTGCTGAACATAGGCCTCCCCATGTACATATGTAGGTACTAGGTGATATTAGCACGCGTTTTCATCCATTAGCTCGAGTTGCGCATCTGCATAGCACAGCTAACTCACGCAGTGCATAATCTTCATAGCACATCTCACCCGGTCCCTTATTTACCTCTTATAATTATTATCATTACTGGAAACAGTCACATAGTTTCGTAGCTTAGCTTTACCTCGTTCAAAGCTTAGCTACATAGCACATCTCTGGTGGAACAGCAGCCTTGGAGCGGTCCACAAGTTCAAGGTCGCTCAGCGAGCTTTGATCGGGGTTTCTCTGAGATAGTACCTACCGTATCCGGAACAAAGTTATTCTCCAGAGAATCAAACACACTGTTTGTTCATCACAGTGATCGTGTAGCAAGCTGAAGTGGTAGTGGGCCGGTCATAGGTACCTATCTGCTGCCGAAGGTCGAGCTGAATGAGTTCGACCTTCGGCAGCAGATACATGCCATGCAAGAGGCTTATGTCCAGCAATGTACTAAGATTTATATGGATTTATTATGATTGCTGATTATGATGATGATAATAGTCTGTTATGCTCTATCGATTTGTAAAAGGTTTCTCCTTAGAATAACTATGTAAGTTATTCTAAGGGTTTCGCCTTCCGCCATGAATAAAAATAATACCTACCTAAAATACAAAGTGTCATTCGTAAATATCTCTAAGGTTTTTTGGCGCCGATGTGAATAAATCATATCGTCACATTTTATTGTTTCACGTATTATATGTTTAGAAGAGGATTATTATTTATTTTAGTGTTCCATAACGGGCATGAGTTTGACTTTACCGTGACTTACTTTACTTGACTGTGACTAGTGTGACTATGACTTGTTCTAGAACTCGTAAAATTTTAGAACTTGAAACATCTCAATACTTGACACTAGCAAATGCACAAGAAGTGCAACGCCAAAAATCGATCATGAGAAAATAAAAAATAATCACCTGTTGTTTTAAAGCGTTCGGAATCAATATCAACATTCAACAACGACAATGAATCAACGCCTTATATGAGAAAAAATACATGGCACAACAAATATTCTTTATGCAGACGCCGCCAGCGCCGCCGGCTGCCAGTTGTAGCTCGATTAATTTGTTCTCCGCGCGCTCCGTCCCGTAATAATTATTTTGTTGGTTGGTAAATATTAGCGATGTTTGCGACGTTGGTGTGATACGGAACGCATATTGACGATGACATTGACAATTAATAATCAAAACAAAAACTGTCATGTTTTCACTTTTCGGTGAATTAAGTGACGTCAATCGTAAATTAATTGTTTCCAATTTATTTTGTTGAAAAACTATTGATTTATTTAGAAATTGTTCGTATCTCAGGCAAAATGTTTTGCTGCCTTAAAAGTTGTATGAATGGATTTACTCTAACACCAAGTGTGCCCATACGTATTAAAGAAAATCCTGTACAATTGGACACTTTGCATATGGGTATGTATGTTGACATTATTCACTCAAAAGAAATCCATTATTCTGGTAAAAAGTGGTATTGTTATTTATATTTCAACATGGTTAATTCCTGTCAATAGTTTTTTCAGTGATCGTGAAGAAAACGCTAGTTTTTCTATCAAAAACATGCGTGGGTTGTAATGTCTATCTTGCTCTAAAATAACCACTGATTCTTCAATTTCTAACTCCTCGTAGCATCTTCAAGAAGGAAGTTGAAACTACCTAGCAATTTTAAATAGGTTTATTTATAAGTATATTAAAACACTGAACTTGGCTTCTTTCAGGACACGAAATGGTCATAATAAAAGGTGGGCAACGAGTCTGTGGCTCAGGCTGTGCACTAGGTAATGCTCCGCTTGTACAAAACAAGGCATATTTTGAGGTGAAACTACAGCAAGGTGGAGTTTGGGCTGTTGGTGTAGCTACTCGGGAGACAGATCTTAACAGAGTGCATGGTAAATCAGTATTCCTAATATATTCATAACTTCTTGTACCCTGTGGATTTTCATACATTTTACAGTGACTGGCATACATCTTGCCAAAAAAGTAGCATAGTGGGAAAAAAATTAATGTTCAAACTACAACCAATCGCATGATCAAAATCTCAGACTCCTTAGATTGGCGCCAAAGAGATCCAAAACTCAACTATTGTGCAGTCAAGGTAAATTTTCAAGATGTTTGCTGATCTCTGTAGTTGTTTTCTCTGCGCTTTTTAAAGTCAAACAAGAAGGCATCAAAGAAACTTTATTTGTTTTTATATTTTTTTTTCTGAAAGGATTTTGGCGACCAGTATCATCTTCTGCATTTGCCCATGACAAGCATTACACTAAGTTTTGGTGAATATTTTCAAACAAGTTACGCCAAGTTTGTCACAATCAAGTCCAAGTCATGCCCCAGTAAAGTGTAGTAAAAAAATTACCACTTGTATTGATAGACATTTTAATATGCTGACATTCTGCAACCTATGTCATTTCGCCTGATAGATCTTCTGATATGAAGGGATTCATAGTATCAATAGTATCGATAGAGTACAAAAGAATCAATATTATCAATACAGATTGATAGATCTTCTGATACGGAGGGCTATGAATGATCTATTAATGTCTATCAATTGTATATTCATTGTGTATTACTTTTAAAGTGCTAACAGATGTGTGGATTTGGTTAACCCTAACCGCTATCTGACCAGCAGGAGAGAAAGAGAGGGAAATATGTTATTCTAATTTTTTCTGTCAACCAAATCCACAATAATTCTGTTAGCACTTTTACAGTCGAAGTCACGTGTCTTACGCGAGTGATATTAAGTCGTGTTGAGACAAACAGTGGTGTCGATTCTGTCATACCACTCACTAAACTAAACCAATCAGACAGGACTAAAATTATCTGCCTCGATTTTTATTTTAATATGTGAGAGAAGGATTTTTACAATTTTAGAGCTGTCAAATTTAGTTTAGTTTAGAGTACATCAGAATCGATGCCAGTGTAATTTTGAAAACTGTTAATACTATTATAACAATTTGGACTATGAATAGGGTTAAACTATCAATAGTACTGCAATACCGACCATTTCGCAACCAATGCTAATAAATCCTAAATGGCATGGCCATTTTCCTGTTGACACTGACAAGTGGCTTAGGCTTACCTTCGAGTGCAAATGCACATAACTGAGAGCCAGCCTGGTGCTACTCAAGGGTTTAATTGATTTTAACTGTCGATAATATCTAGTTTCTAGAATTTTGCCTGATTTTCAAGGCTACCAATACTATAGATCACTTATTACTATCGCAACAACACTAAAATATTATTTTTACACATTAACACTTAACAAAAATAATATTTGGAATATAATACAAAGTTTTTCAAGTTGGTGAAAAAAAGACTAGTTTTAGATTGTAAAGGCTACATTAGGTATTTGATTGTCGATTAGTTGCTTTGTACATAGTTTGGTCACTTCATAATAATTCTTCAAAGAAATAGTGACCTCCTTGTTTCCTACAATTGTTAAATATCGTCAATTGTATTGACCAGCTGTTTAAACTGTCTAAAGCAGTGAAACTACTCTGTTATTAACATAACAATACACTGAATCTTACCTAAGAATTTACCTGTCATTTCGCAGATCTCAAGAGAAACAACATAATATTAGAGAACTATTACAGAAGTATTTTGCGTCATGCATTCAATTAATTCAAACAAAAATTTCCATAATAATCTTATCCTTACTTAAAGGTTTCTACAGACCAAAGTTTTCAAGTCGTGAGTGAATCGGTTTCTTTTAGGCAAGTGTGCTCCATTGTAGACAACACCATTGCTTAACAATAGGTGAGATGGTGGTGAAGAGCATGACTCCTATAAAAAAAACAATGTCATCCTCAATACATGATGTGTAAACCCTTTAGGTATGAAGGGTAATGGTAGCAGGCGCAGCGTAATGTAGCTGAGACGTATGCGTTTCTGAATTAGCAAACTTATAAAACTATTAAAAAAACAAACTTTGCATGATTATAGTACACATTCTAATTTAAAGTAAAATAATAAATAATGGCCAAGAGCGATTCAGTGACAAATTTCTGTTCACCTCCAAGTTAAACAACGCAGACCGCGGTCGGCATTTGGATGGGTAACCGCATAATGTTGTCTTTTTGCGCTACTTTTTGTATTTTGTGGTAATACGGAAACCTTAGTGCGCGAGCCCGACTCGCACTTGGCCAGTTTCCTGGTGTGTGTGTGTCTGTGTGTAGTGATTCATAATCATTCCTTGTATTACAAAACAGGTAGGCCCGCATTCAAGCTGTGCTTTTGCTGTCATATATTTGGTCTGTAAAAGCCTTTAGACATCTTAGCTTTCCTAGTTATGTATTGGCATTCAGTAAGTGTCGCACATAAAAATGCATAGAGCCAGAGCTACCTTGATTAGAGGCTTCTAGGTCAAATAAACATGACATAACTGACTGACTTTGGTCACATGCCACATGCCTTCTAGATACTTGCACCGTCTGTGAATTGAATACATAAAATGCTTGTGATCAAAATGGTCAAGGGTCAAGTTTAGTTATGTAACAACATGTCTTTATTAAAAAAAACTACAATAGAATATATTCATATGTTGTAGCTGTCACCGAATTATGATTTATGAATTAAAATTAAGTTGCATTGCAGGTTTATTAATATGTATGAGTCGAATGCATGTCCAATGCAGGCAGCAAAACTACTAAAACTTCCACAAAATAATTCATACTTATTTCAATATATGTAGATATTACTGTTGATTCTTATAATTTATGATATGAAGAATATTAGGCTAAATATTATAAGTATTATTTATGGCATAAAAATATAAGGATAGATAAGATAATATATTATTATGTTGGCATTTCGATACATTATAACAGTTTCCTACCTAATAGGTAGCATATAATTGGATAGGGATATATCCTACCTACCTAATATACCTACATAGGATAGGTCAAATCCCTAGGCAATTTAATTGCATACTAGGAACCATACTGCTCTCTCTGGTACTCCTACAAAAGCTAGTCATCCACTAACGTTCATCTGTGAACAACAAAACCATTTTTTTTTACTAATTTGATAGCTCGCTAATTAGCAGTCTATAATATAATAAACTAAAATTTATTAAACTGATGATCTGATCATTAACACGGAAGTTTCCAATAAATGGTGCATGCATATATTTCTATGCGTTACCGCCGTCAGTAACCGACGTCTGCGTAGGAAGAAATCAAGTCCTAATATTGGGAACTGAAGTGGTTTAACCAAACGCATTATGTTACAGGTGGTATGGACAAATACTCATGGTGCCTCAACAGTGACGGCACAGTACGGCATGCCAACGTGGAGCTGTACCAGTTGTCGCCAGCGCCCCGCGAGTCGCCTACCGCCGACCTACTAGTTTCCACAGAGTCGCCCATAAAAGAGAGCGAGAAACCAGAAAGTGATAAAGAGATGTAAGTTGGATCGCATTTACGACTGGAGACGCTTTATATTGTAAGGAACCAACCTGGCACTGCCCCCTTGTTGAGAACAGTTTCCAACAGCCTAACTAAGATTTTTGTAGGCATTCTGTAAAATGTCATCTATAAATGTATATTATATAAAAAGCGACGTGTGTACGTATGAATGTGTATAGACTCTGCAACGGGTGGACCGATTTTATCGGGACTTTCACTGGCAGATAGCTGATGTTATAATGAAACCGCGGGGTGCAGCTAATAGCATATAATAATACTAGCTGTTGCCCAAGACTTCGTATGCGTAGACTTTCATATAAACTTTAAATATACTTTTGATCCCCTTAATCCTTTCGACCCTCTTAATTCGGAATCCTTTACACCCCATAAGAAATTTACCTGCGAAATTTCAGCTTCGTAGGTTAAGTGTTTTCGAGATTTCATTATGAGTCAGTCAGGCAATCAGTGAGTGATATTTTGCTGTGATACAAATATAATGCTTCTGGATCTCGGAGCCTCTGGGATTAATACTATAGCTTACCATGAATTATGCCCGAGTAAATAATTTTGTATTTGTATAATATTTGCAGGAATATATCAGCAGTGATGCCGGTAGAGGGCGACACTATCGGCGTGTCGTATGATCACGTCGACCTTAACTTCTTCCTCAACGGCAAAAGTATGGACATACCAGTACGGAATATCCGGGGGACAGTATATCCTGCGCTCTATGGTAAGTTCAAAGATGTCTTAAACTATGGATATTGGGTCACTACTCACTACTCAAAACATACTAAATACCGACTATAAAAGTGTAGACTAGTCTACATTCGTTGCAAGCTATATTGATATTGAAACGTTGATTACTGTTCTACCATTTTTGAACGACTTCAAAAAAGGAGGGGTTCTCAATTCAGTTTTTTTTTTTATATTGTTTGTTACCGAATTCCATCTCTACATAGTATAAATTGAAGTCGCTTTCCGCGTCTGTCTGTATGTCTGTATGGCCGCTGACTCCTCCTAAACCACGCAACGGATTTTGATGCGGTTTTCACAATCAGTTAGATACATTTTCAAGGAAGGTTTATATATATAACTAGCGACCCGCCCCGGCTTCGCACGTAAAATACACCCGTGCGAAGCCGGGCGGGCGGGTTGCTAGTCTTGTATATATTGGTTTTTTGGAAAATATTTTTTTTAATAGAAAGGACATGTACTTTGAGATTGGTCCCATAGAAATTTCATCAAAATGGGTTCAGTAGTTTGGTTTTTAAATCAAGAAAAAATATGTGATCGAACTAAAGGAAATTGCGTATACTAATTGCGTTTTACTAATTTTGCAATCATTTTTTTTAAATTTATAATTAATTTACGTTTAAAAATTTCCAGTCGATGATGGAGCTATTCTGGACATAATTTTGGACAACTTCCTTTACCCACCGCCAACGGGATACGAAAAAATTATGGTGGAGCAATCGCTTCTTTAACAGATACCCAACGAGCAAAGTACATGAACAGACACTGAAGTGTACAATGCTAAGTGAACTGAACTGCTTTTAAAAACTATTGAGACTGTGAAAATCTATTTTTAATTAAAAGTGTAATCTTCGTATGTACAGATGGAAACAAAGCTATTCTGAATACCTATCTACTTGCGGCCGTACAAAAACGTTAGGTAGGTTAATTCACTGCTCTGTCGAGTTTTCGCTGACAAATTTATCATAAATTATCATAAAACTAACGTTTTTAAGTATGGCCGTTGTTGTCTAGGTGCCTAATTGAAACGAGTATTATTTGGTGATATGTATTTTGGATGCATTCCGAATCGCGCTAATAGCGCTAACGACGGCTACAGCGCAAAGGAGAAACGACACAGTATGAAGAAAATTTATTTGTGATGTGTCGTCAATGACGACCGTTTTAGCTCAGTAGTTCAATTCAATTCAGTTCAATGGGAACCCTAGGGAGGAGCGATGAGTGTAAAGCTTTATTTATTTAAGCTTTATTGGCGTTGATTCGGAACGCGCCCTAGCTTGATAAGTCTTTGTGGTACTTAGTCTATTTCAGATCTACTTTTATGGGGTAGGTGCGCATTGCGGGAGCCGTCACCTCTCTCCGACTGCGCTGCTTCCTTACGAACGTAGGTTAAGCTGTAAGAAAGCTTATTAAATCTGTAATAAGGTATTTTATCGGTCAACAACATCTGTCAAATCTATAAATCCTGTAGAAGAATGAGCAATAGAATCGCTGTTCGCGTATAACTAAAGGATGGCCAAATATTTAAAAAGATGCATTAAAATGTGGTTGTCACATGTAAATTATTACTATTTACTCTAGTAGGGTAATACGTTTGTTGGCAGCCAGTTTGTAACCCAAGTGATTTATGAAGGCGCATTTAAATTATAATTTCTTACTATGTCTATGGATTTAATTGTAGTTCATATTTTATATTTATTGTAATAATTTGTGTAAATAAACTTGCTTGAAATTATTAAAATGTGGTCATATGTAAATAAGTACTATTTATTCTAGTCGGGTAATACATTTATTTATACATTTACATATACCCAGTAGGAAATGTTTATATGTGTGAAGTGAAGAGGTTTAAAACATACATATCTGTCTCGGCCACTCTTATTGATGTGCTTTGTGTGTCGTATTATTTATTGATCTGTCTATTGCTCATACTTCGTTGACAATTTGACATTTGTATTTGACAAAAGTACAAAAAGGATAAACGTCAAATTTGTCTCTTCTAACTATAAAGTAGGGTCAATTTAATAGATCACATTTGACATTTCATCAAAATTCAACAAATTAACTTTGTAACGGAGGAATGTAAAAAAGTGAGAACTGCACAATTGCTTAACTTTTTTCAGTTAAAAATATATGTTTATTTTAATAATGACAAACGAAGGCAATTATACTGTTTATTTTGCCTTATAAAGAATAGACTGACAGATGTCAAATGTGATCTATTAAATGGGCCCTACTATAGTCCCACAGAATCTGTTTTGCTTCTGAGTTTGGCACTGATGTCTATACTGTTGTAGCATTGTCCAAACTTAACTAGATTTATCAGCTCAAAAAATGATGGCATCCTTTTCTCGCATATTGAAATGAAAAGAGACGGAGATAATTTTAGAACTGTCAGATTAGTTAAATTGTAGTTTAGAAAGACTTTTTTTTCTTCATAAAGCCAGATAATCCTGGTGTTTATATCATTCAAATTCTCGAAATACATTCCAGAATCTTCCATATAGACAACAAGCGGCTATGGTTGAATGCGGTTTCTGATGCAAGGGTTTGACTGTTTTTATGATCTGTTTGATCTGATAACTGTAGAAGTTAATGCAATAGTTTTGACTGTGAAGCTATTAAAAACCATATTCAAGATCGACACGCCAGAAACGGTTACCTAACGCAGTGTTTATAAAGGGTTACTTTTTTAAGGTGCGCAAATTTTGAATTCGTCAAGCTCATTGAAAACATTGTATAAAATAAAGTCGCTTTCCGCGACTGTCTGTTAGTCTTTATATCCACTAACACCTAAACCACGCAACGGATTTTGATGCGGTTTTCACCATCAGTTAGATAATTTTTCGCGGAAGTTATATATACTATAATAATAAAAACTTACAGCCGAGCGAAGCTGGGGCGGGTGGCTAGCTAAAAATAAAAAAGGCCTATACTATATTTTTTGTTTCACCCTTTTTGGAACAAAAATATCAAAATATCTTCATCTGAAACGCGCTTGCGCCGCGCCGCCGTTCTGCGTCCCCTTCGCTCACGTTCTCTATCAGTTATAGGGGCTTTACGGCCAACTGCTGATGTGGTATCAAACTAACGTTAAATCAGATCAGTTGGAAAATCACGCGACCACAAACCGTATCTGGGCGCGTTAAGGTTCACGTTTGCGTGATTTTCCAACTGAGTGGATTTAACGTTAGTTTGATACCGCGTCAGCAGTTGTCCGTAAGGCCCCTGGACCCTGTAGTGGCTGTAATCACACTGTACTTTATGATCTTAAAATTACTGAAAGAATGTTTTATTTTTGATATGTAATGGATAATTCAACTAGTAGACCAAGGCCTTTGAAAATGGTAAAAAAGTGAAAAAAAAATATAGTAGGATGAAACCCATTGGAAAAGGAAGAGAATATAACAAAAATTAAAGAAAAAATAATTTACGGGCGATTTGAGGTCGGGAAGTGGAAGGGGTAAGGGTAAAAAACGGTTCATCTCGATTTCCGGGAAACAGATAAAAAATTCACTATAATATGTATTTAATTGTAAGGTACATTTTTGTATGAGTGAACATTTATAAATGTGAGACTGGCGCTAAAATTATTATATACTAATAAAAAATTATATTTGTGTATTAGAAATATTATGATTATGGTATTAAGGAGCTTATTCATGTTACAATTCTTATTAATAATTCTTAACATTTTGTAAGGTATGAAATTAAGCTCATGGCACACGATGTACAGCAGCGCAATTTCCCAGTAAAAATAATTGTTATCATACTAAAATAATACATGCGAAAGTTTGTTTGTTCCTCTTTCACGCAGCGACAAAACAGCGCATCGTTGTGATTTTTAGAGTTCCGTACCCAAAGGTTTAAAAAGGGGGGCCCTATTACTAAGCCTACGTTGTCAAATAATGGCCAATTGATAAATAATGGTCAAGTGCGAGTTGGTGACAAATTTATGTTCATTACCAAGTTAAGCTACGTAGGGCGGGGTCGGTACTTGGATGGGTGACCGCCTGGGCGTGATGTTATATTTTTGAACTATTTGTATTTTGTGGTGGTACGGAACCCTCAGTGCGCGAGCCTGACTCGGAGTTGGCTGTTTTATTTGCATAAAGATAGGCGGAGAGTCAAAGAAATAAAATTTACAGATAAAGAAACTAAATAGTGCGTGTGTGGTGGCGGCCTTATCGCTAAAAGCGATCTTATCCAGGCAACCATTGTTTGTTGAGTTTTTTTTCTGGATTCACCTAATCGACGGTCATAATTATCGTATATGGGTTGCTAGTTGCATTAAGAAAGTGTAGTTAAATCATATAAGTTACACTCGCATTTATACGAAGCAAAAACGGACTACATAATGAAAACTTGCTAATGCACATTTAGTAGGTGCTTTTGTAAGAATCTGTACATCGTGGGCAACGGGTTTTAGTCATAATTAAGCTCTCCTTTGATTTGAACTGTAATGCACTGAATTTTACATGGTACATGGGGTATATGGACTAGATCACAGATTTTTTTTTTTAAATTGGAACGGCTGAGTTCGACGCGTTGATCCTAAATAACAATGTTCCATCAAGGTTCATTCATATGCCTGTTAACAGATTTTCCTTCTCATTTCCGTTCTATTTACTTCTATTTTCTGTGGAATAGATGGCCAGTGACATAGTTATTTAACAACTTTTTCAGTTTTCGAAATCCTATGAAGTATAAAAAATGACCATAACTAGTCTAGGGTTTGAAAATTTTGTATTGTACGTTGAAATTAAACTCTTTTCCCAGATTTCATCGCGTGTATTTAACGTTATTTTAATTCCTGACAAAAAAATCAAATCAATAAATCCCGGCGCAGAACTGCAAGACCTCTGGACGCCGCGAGACACTGGGTACATAGTATTTTTTTTTTGTTTTTTTTTTTTAATATATAATTAGTCTTGCGCTTGGCCGCCAATTCACCTGATGTTAAGCGACGATGCGGAATACGATAGAGCACGCTTGCCTAGAAGAAACCTATTCACTCTCGACTTGAAGACACTCAGATCGTAACTATCGGGGAACACCCACTCGGGCAGCGAATTCCACAGACTAGAGGTTCGCACAATAAATGTGGAATCAAAGCGCTTCGTACGGGTTCTCGGGTTGGTACATGATACGTAGTTGGTACATAGCATATTTAGATAAAAAATCATTAGCGATACTTGTAAATAATTTCATAACATTTCTATAGACATTCGTCATCTATTCTATTCTATCTATGACCACGGGTACTGCAAAATGTTTGAAACTTCAGGAATTAAAGTAAAAGTAAAATATATAATTGCGAAAACATTATTAAATATGTAATCTGCAAAGTATACCACGGCTGCTTCTCCATGTACCTGGTACACACTAATTTTCCTATTTCGGTAAATGAATAACCCGGTATTTATAGTGACCAGTAATTTCATTTAAATATACCTACTGTGAACCTAGGATATCCTAAATCACTGAATTACGAACATAACAATTTGTGAAACAGCGAAAGAGTACAATATTAATTTTGAATATAATATTATCATAATCAGACAGTACCATTTACAAAAGCTGGGATTCAACTAATTAGGTGTATAAATATACATAATTTGATCTCTAATATTATTGTAAGAAATTAATACTTATTATTTTGTTTTGTGTGAAACAAAGAAAAATAATAGCTTACGACTTAATAAATTATATCAAACAGCTTACAAATTGTTTTGACCTTTATATACATTAATTAATGGCCACAGACAACAGATTTTTGTGCCCTACCCATTTATGTTTTAAATGTTTATCGGGACTTATTGAGCATTATTTTATTTAGGAAAAAATAGGCTTTCTCTCGACGTTTCGACCATGTTACAATGGCCGTGGTCACGAGCTGGCTGAAATCTGCAGGCACAAAACATAGATACGGTTGAGTGCTGCGAGAAGAGCGGGTGTTCTTCTACCCTCCCTAATACCCATTTATTCTCAGAGTTTTTATACATACACGGACTGAAAGTCCGTTGTTTACGGCGGCCCTTAAGCATATTAAATGCATTAGAACACACCTGAGTCTAGTTACGTATAGGCAATATTATTTTCAGTCTATTAAGATATTGTAATATTTGATCTGCAGATGCCCGGATGCTTCATATGATCACGGCTAAGATCATATCAAAATATAAATACGTTGTTTTCTTTCACTCTCACCTAGAACCTTGTCTTTTTCACGGCACGGCCACCCAGTGAATGCCAGATATATTATCAATCGCAGAAAACAGATCAAAGTCTGCTCGTGTGTAATGATTAATAGATTCTATCCTAATGGATAGATCAAAAACTTAAAAATTACTCTCAAAAAGGGGAGAAGTCCTGCAAAAAGCTTGTTAAATCTCATTTAAAGGCAGCTAGATCATAGTTTTCTTTTTTAACAAATGCAAATAAAATAAAAGTTAACGTCAGCTTTTTTAACTCCGCGGCGTTTTAGTCGGACCGCGGTTACCTTGTAACTAACCAAAAAGTTGCGCAATTCATGCGCCGAGTTTTAGTTAGGTTTTTTTTTTTGTCTCTATATGTATCGTATTTCGATGGGCTGTGGCCGTGGAACGACCGCGTAGTTCGAACCATCGGTCTACTCTACCTTAACTTTTTTCCAGTCAGTGCGATCCATCGGACTAACGTTGCGTCTTATCATATCTTGTGATGCACTTAAATCAGTGTTTATAGGGTCAACGTTTGCCTACTAGGTGGCTACCACAATCTCAAAAACCATTCTTATAAGTAACCTTACATTGAATTGTCTTTCTCTCTCATAAGCCGAAAGAGCGGGACAAAGCACAATCAGTTTGTGGTAGCCCCCCAGAGCCTTATCACAGACCAAAGCTATGCTCTTGTTTAAAAGCCGATTTGAGGACAATGGGAGGGATATCTCGATAAAAGCCATACATAAAAGCATACACTTGCCTCTAATATCATATCGAAGGGTGCCTATTGTTTATCAGGGATGCTCAACCCCCGCTAGTGTCGGGTTAGTCGGGTAATATGCTATAGATCGGAGATATAATATAATTTTAGTGAATAGAGAAGGTAACTATCATTAATTGCATACTCAATATGAATACAAACGCCTATAATGATCAAGCTAAGTACCTTCTTCGAGCATTTTTGCCCCTTTTTGTGGAGGGCCTACAAAAATAGAATACAAATAAATTCCAATCCGGGGATAAACGGTTCCAGGATAAAACTTCCCGGGATAAACCAACCTGTTCCCCCCCGGGAGTTCCCATCCCAGGATAAACATTCCCGAGGGAAACCTTGGGATAAACGTTCCCGGGGTAAACCTTCCCAGGATAAACATCCTGGGGTAAAATATATACGTAAGTTTCTATCTAAGTACCTACAATTAATTTAAGAGACCGCTGCCTGCAGGCATCGTTACCAAAATTTTGTTCGTGGCCGCATTGCAGCGTTGGGTTGCAACACTGACAAATAAAACCATTTGTTTTGAACTCAAATGTTTTACACGGGAACTAACGAATGCTCGCTCAGATTGTAAAAAGGCACTTTCACTAGCAAGGGCGGATCCAGCTTTGGTGCGAGGGGGGGGGGTCACATAGTCGTGGTCCTCAATTTTTATAATCATAGATACAAGTAAAAAGTTGGTATTTTATTAATGGATGTAAGTACTTACTGTTCTTAAAAATACTTATATTTAAATAACAAAAAAAATAGTGGTCCACCTAGGTCCTGGACCCAGCCCAGGGGGGGGGGGGGGGTCATGATCCCCATGACGGAACCCTGGATCCGCCCTTGCCACTAACATAGCGATGCGAATGTGGGTATGAAAGGTATGAGCTGAACAAACGGAGCGGCTATCGTCCTCGCAGGCCATTGAGCATTGCATTGTGAGAGCTTATGCTCCTATGAGCATCGCACTATGTCATTTTATGTAAGTACATCATAATACTCATAGCTATATACCTATCTAGCTACGAAGGGTAGGTCGAAGATTTTCAATAGCTTTTCCTTTACTGCGTATGGCCATTTGATCGAGCAGAAATGATGTATGTAGAATGTACCTATCTAGATACAATTGTAAGAATCGATCTCTCCTAGAGTAATCGAGCAGGACTGTTTGTTCGTATGTTTGTTTGTTTTAGGTATATCTGTTACCGGCAATGTGTATAATCCGGTATTCTATACAAGCCTAAAACGTTCAGGCAATGTATGAAATATTATTTATTTTATACTTTGCCTAGGTATTCTATACAATGCCGAATACGCAGCCGGCAATGTGTGTAAAATACGAGAGCAGGGAAGGGGGAGACGTGCGAGCAGGAAGTAACCTCCTTGCGACACGGTCGGGAGGCGTGATGACCCTCTAAAACAGCTTATACCTAAACATGGCTTAGAAGCGAGATGGGTCTGTAATTTTAAAGCAAGGTGTTTACAAACACACACTCGCAAATACACACACATACACACACACACACACACTCGCTCAGACGCACGCTCAAACACACGCACAGGCGCACGCTCACGCCCACACTAACACCCACACTCACGCCCACTCTCACGCCCACACTCGCGCCCACACTCGCGCCCACACTCACGCCCACAATCACGCCCACACTCAATCCCACACTCACGCCCACACTTCCCACCCGCACTCACGCCCACGCTCACACCCATATCACAC
Source organism: Agriopis marginaria (assembly GCA_932305915.1). Classification (NCBI taxonomy): domain Eukaryota; kingdom Metazoa; phylum Arthropoda; class Insecta; order Lepidoptera; family Geometridae; genus Agriopis; species Agriopis marginaria. The sequence continues at coordinate 13,307,258 of OW029918.1, forward strand.
CTACGCTCACACCCATATCACACCCACATTTACACCCACACCCACACAGCCACATACGTGTACTCACACACACACACACACACACACACACACACACACACACACACACACTTAGCTGAGTTCTACGGCACCCACGGGAAGAGAACGGGGGAGTACATTCTTAGGCCGGTGCCTCCACGGCGGTACATAACATTGATAATTATAGAACAAAATCTATTTACTTTATACATTGCCGGTGGACCAGCAGGTATTCTATACAATACTTAGGAATTGTATACATTGCCTAGGCAAAGTATGAAACGGTCAATAATATTCATAATATTTCATACATTGCCTGGGCGCCCCAGGCATTCTATACATTGCCTAGGCATTGTATATAATACCTGAATTATACACATTGCCGGTAACATATCTAAAGTACGGCCGCTGACAGGATGCCCCTGACAGTTGCCATAACATTGTAAAAAAAGCTGAACGAAAACAGATAATTCTAATCACTTTTACTAGCTTTTTGAACGTAAATTTGTATATAAAGACAGTATACAATACTACAGTAAAAAGAAAATGTTTTCATTCGTATTTTTAGAATGTTATTTAAGACGCATTTTCTGATCGATGGGACTGTAGTTATTATTCAGTAAGGTAGCTCACAAATGGGGGACGGAATCATCGTAGCACTACTACGCGCGTAGGCTACTACGAGGCTTCTTCGTAGCTTCGTAGCTAATGGTTTCCACCCTAAGATATTTTTAACCAATTTAAAAAAAGAAGGGGGTTCTCAATTCGGTTTTTGTTTTTTTAAATGTTCGTTACCAATAATCAGAACTCCGTATTTTTTATTTGAAAGGATTTATATCTACTTGCAGATTGTTCCCATTGAAATTTCATCAAAATCGGCTCAGTAGTTTGGTTATTAAATTAAAATAAATGGAAACAATATATCATCCAAGTAATCCGAAATTGCGTATTTACTAATTTTGAAGTTGGTCTGATATTGATTGATAATTTTTACTGCTGAGTACAGTGATATCCTTAAATATGTCCGTCGTCTAAAAAAAGCCCGGTTTAGATAATTTTTATGATAATGCATTGTAATTTATAATCCTATCTTATTGTTCCATTATTGTATCAGAATCTAGTACCTACCTATCGCAGTTTAAGTTGTCGACCGTGTAATTAAATTAGACTCTAATGAATATTGATAGAAGTCGGCGCCGCCGGGCGCTAATCACGATGCGGTAGCTAAGGATTTACATAAAACAGCTTTTAAAATAATAAAATGTTGTGTAATCAATAAAAATGGTTATATAATAATCATTAATCATCTTCCAAAATTAGTCCGTCTAGACTTCGGAGTTAAGAGGGGGCCTCCGAAATTTTATGCTAATTTGCCATGATATTCTAACTAAACCAAATATCCTATCAACGTAATAATTGATATATGTGATTTTTCAATTCATTTTCTTTCCGGCACTAAGACAGAAACATAATAGCAAGATATTTACTCGATACTTTATTGTTTTCAAAATGGTGCCTTTTTGCTGATTTTTTTGATTTTTTCTTGGATAGAACTTCAGTCACATATCTAAAATAAATACTCATCGAAGGAAAATATAGTTTGTTTTCCAGTGCTAAGACAAAATTTCCCTAGATTAATTAGTACTCTCATAATAAATTATATTCGATTTGAGACTTACGTCCTTTAGTTCTAAGCAACTATTCGGTCAAACGGCAAGTCCGATATTCAACCTTATTCTGTTGCGCTTTGTATCTAAATGGCGAAACACGCTCCGTTCAACCTCAGTACCGCACTATGCTCCAACGGGGAAGGACGCACGCGCTTGCTATTCGCCTAGATTTATCTTCCGAGTGCGATTATATCAACACCTACTGTATTTTCAAACAATGGATAACATAAAAAATCTATGGCTCGAACGCGACCATTTGATGCGGCAACCAAGTGTTGCCAATGACCTAGAGCACAGACTAGGTAAAGCTACTATGAAAAAATTACAGGTATTAATAATTATGGATACGACTAGGCCCTACCTAACGCATCTATTATTATGTACGCTCAGTAATATAGTTATAAGAGTCTAAGTGTTTCGTGTGGAGAGAGAAAGAGAGAGAGAGAGACAGATGGAGAAAGCTGAGAGAGAGATAGAGAGAGAGACAGTCAGAAAGACTACTAAAAATCAAAATTATTAAGTAAAATATAATTTTTGTTGAATAAAAAAATAAAATAATAATTAACAATTTTTTTTTTTTAATTAATAATTTCATAAATTATATGAAATTTAATTAAATAATTCATACATACTTAAATAGATTATAGTTATTAACAACCAGGTACAGAACAAACACAAACGTTCATCACATAACTGTTTGTCCTAGGTGGGAATCGAACCCACGCCTCCAAGCTCAGAAGGTAGGTTCACTACCAACTGGACCAACGGGCTTTCGCGTGTTTCGTTTATTTTAGTATAGTATAGTATAGTATAGCATAGCATAGCATAGCTTAGTATAGCAAAGTATAGTATAGTATAGTATAGTATAGCAAAGTATAGTATAGTATAGTATAGTATAGTATAGTATAGTATAGTATAGTATAGTATAGTATAGTATAGTATAGTATAGTATAGTATAGTATAGTATAGTATAGTATAGTATAGTATAGTATAGTATAGTATAGTATATTATAGTATAGTATAGTATATTATAGTATAGTATAGTATAGTATAGTATAGTATAGTATAGTATAGTATAGTATAGTATAGTATAGTATAGTATAGTATAGTATGGTATAGTATGGTATAGTATGGTATAGTATGGTATAGTATGGTATAGTATGGTATAGTATGGTATAGTATGGTATAGTATGGTATGGTATAGTATGGTATAGTATGGTATAGTATGGTATAGTATGGTATAGTATGGTATAGTATGGTATAGTATGGTATAGTATGGAATGGTATGGTATGGTATGGTATGGTATGGTATGGTATGGTATGGTATGGTATGGTATGGTATGGTATGGTATGGTATGGTATGGTATGGTATGGTATGGTATGGTATGGTATGGTATGGTATGGTATGGTATGGTATGGTATGGTATGGTATGGTATGGTATGGTATGGTATGGTATGGTATGGTATGGTATGGTATGGTATGGTATGGTATGGTATGGTATGGTATGGTATGGTATGGTATGGTATGGTATGGTATGGTATGGTATGGTATGGTATGGTATGGTATGGTATGGTATGGTATGGTATGGTATGGTATGGTATGGTATGGTATGGTATGGTATGGTATGGTATGGTATGGTATGGTATGGTATGGTATGGTATGGTATGGTATGGTATAGTATGGTATAGTATGGTATAGTATAGTATAGTATAGTATAGTATAGTATAGTATAGTATAGTATAGTATAGTATAGTATAGTATAGTATAGTACAGTACAGTACAGTACAGTACAGTACAGTACAGTACAGTACAGTACAGTACAGTACAGTACAGTACAGTACAGTACAGTACAGTACAGTACAGTACAGTACAGTACAGTACAGTACAGTACAGTACAGTACAGTACAGTACAGTACAGTACAGTACAGTACAGTACAGTACAGTACAGTACAGTACAGTACAGTACAGTACAGTACAGTACAGTACAGTATAGCATAGTATAGCATAGCATAGCATAGCATAGCATAGCATAGCATAGCATAGCTTAGCATAGCATAGCTTAGCATAGCATAGCATAGCTTAACTTAGCATAGCATAGCAAAGCCTAGCATAGCATAGCATAGCATAGCTTAGTATAGCAAAGTATAGTATAGTATAGCAAAGTATAGTATAGTATAGCAAAGTATAGTATAGTATAGTATAGCATGGCATAGCATAGCATAGCATAGCATAGCATAGCATAGCATAGCATAGCATAGCTTAGTATAGCAAAGTATAGTATAGTATAGCAAAGTATAGTATAGTATAGCAAAGTATAGTATAGTACAGTATAGCATAGCATAGCATAGTATAGCTTAGTATAGCAAAGTATAGTATAGTATAGTATAGCAAAGTATAGTATAGTATAGCATAGCAAAGTATAGTATAGTATAGTGTGGTATAGTATAGTATAGTATAGCATAGCATAGCATAGCATAGCATAGCATAGCATAGCATAGCATAGCATAGCATAGCATAGCATAGCATAGCATAGCATAGCATAGCATAGCATAGCATAGTAAAGTATAGTATAGCATAGTATAGTATAGCAAAGCATAGCATAGCATAGCATAGCAAAGCATAGCATAGCAAAGCATAGCAAAGTATAACATGGCATAGCATGGCATGGCATGGCATGGTATGGTAATGACCTCATACCTACTGTTTCTGAGATAATCGATGTTTTACTTGAAAAAAATTACGAAAATTTTCCGGATTTTTGCGCTTTAATATTTTGAAAGGCATCCTTTGCACAAAAATAGCCGAATTTGGGCTTATCAGACGCGTCTTTTTATTTTCTACACACGTGTGTTTACAGTGTTTCTATTTTATTATTATTTATGCCTACCAACTAAATAAACACATTTTTTTTTTAAATATTATTTATTTCCTGAAATTGTGAGAGTAGAAAGCCAAAAAAAAATTTATAGTCTATTTAATACACCACTGAATTTTTTGTGTTGAAAAATTTTGTTATTTTTAACATGAAATTCCGGTTACGTAATTTCAAACCCAATTTGGGGTCTTTAGGGTTAGGTCCTAAAGCCGAGTTTTTGAGTTTAACGTCTTCGTCTGCCAGAAAAAATTATGCCTATGACGTCAGATTTTTGATTGGACCTTTGTGTCCAAAGTTATGGACCTTCAAAAAATCGGGTATTTAGGGTCCGCCTCGCTACTTAGTAACTCAAGTTACTATGTACCTACGAGTCTTAAAATACTAAATGACCTATCGTTGGATAGCCAGTGAAGCTAACTATTCTTGCCTGGATTGACCTGGAACAAAATGTTTGAGGAGCCGGGTATTTCAGGTCGTCAAAATCTTAAGACCTAACTTAGACTATAATATAAACTAAAAACTAGAACTAGTTATATTTCCTAAACCACAGCCTTAAAAAATCTGCAAAAAAATTACTAAAATTTAAAATGAGCTTTACTACCTCGAGCCAAAATTTGGGCGTGGTAGGGGGTGGTTTTCACCCTTCTTTATTTCTATTTAAATGTATTTCTCACTGATTTCAAAAGTAAAAATCTAAATATTTTTTGTATTTTTTTTTGGGTTAAAGGTCGGGTTTAGGAGATATGACCCGGGATCGGGTACCCCGTGCCACGAGGTTTTTGGGTTTTTTGGTCTTATCCCGGCAAGTTCAACCTAGCAAAGCATAGCATAGCATAGTTCAGTTTAGTTTAGTTTAATGTTTAGCTTTCTGAAACTGTCTCCAGCGTAATATTTTAATTAGAGAATTTATTTAGGTTATATCAATTTAATTTATATACTTTATTATTTTTATATTGTAGAAAACCTAAAAATAAATAACAAATACAATTTTGAAAAGTGAAATAAACAATTTACGGTTTTGCGCGCCGCGACCGAACTCAGCTAATCGCCAAAACACCAAGTGCACCAACACTATGCCTATCCTGTGTGTTATTGCTCCTTGCCGCTTTACAAGGTCGAGTGCGCGAGTTGTGTACACTTTAGCTGCGCGCGACTGCCGCGCTGCCGTGGTTGTGTTTCACACTAATGCGGGTGATGCGAGACGCGCGGGTGAAATCAGAATTTTTTCTTGCCGTATACGCAGCCTTAACTATAGTGGCTAACTGACGAGACGGATTTGTTTGACGGACCGCCGTCCAACCAATAGGAAATCAAGAGAAATTTTTCTTTTCTCTTCCGTTGGTCAGACAGCGGTTTAAACGTCCAATCCATACGTCTGTTAGTAATTGTATTTAATACTAGCGGTTTGCCCCAGCTTCGCACGGGTATAGATTATAGCCTATGTCACCCGAGGATAGTGTAGCTTCCCGTCAGTGAAAGAATTTTTCAAATCGGTTCAGTAGTTTCGGAGCCTATTCAATGCAAACAAACAAACAAACAATCAAAACTTTCCTCTTTATAATATTAGTATAGATGTATTCTGAGCTGTTAACAGGGGCGGGTCCAGAATTTCATTTGGGTGGGGGGAGCCATTCTGACAAGGTGCGAAGGAATCAAATCGAAAAATTGAGTCGAATGTATGGAATAGCTAGGTATTTTGGGAGGGAAATGTTGGTTCGAAAGATACAGCCGTTTAAAGGTAGGACGGACGGATAGATGGACGGACAGACAGACATCGTAGGCTTAGTAATAGGGTCCCGTCTTTACCCTTTGGGTATGTATCAAGCATCGTTACTTTGTGTTATCCTACCTAATCTACTTAGTATTAACGTGAATCATTTGGTTTTACTATAATTTATTTACTAATCAAATGATTCATTATAGATTACCGGTGAGATAGAGAATCCAATTTGATTCCATGAATCATGTTGCTGTAGCCAGATAAAACCTATCTATGTACATAAAAGTAAACCTAAGATTCGTAGAAACCTTTAAGGAAAATTATAACTGCTTACGGTGCGGCTGCCACGTCGTGTCGGTGAAAATGGAGGTTCTAAGTACAATACAATAGCGGATTATTTTAATAACTTCCATTTTGTTAAAATCATCATTAAAAAAAACACGTCTCGCTATGTTAAAATGTCATGGATAATATTATATTCCTCACATAAGTAACTAAAATAACATGCCATCATTAACTTCGTAACATTACAATTAAAAATAAAAACAACAAATTAAAACCTAACTTTGATTCTATTAAACCGTTACCAGTGGGAATTGTTTCCAAAATGCTGCCCCATTGTCCCATTACAAAGTAGAGGCATATTATAGTATACTATAATATAATATTATAGTTATATAAATTTAATATTGTTGGAATTTAGTATCATAAGTACAAATTAATTAGGTATTACCTATTTTATAATATCATGCATTAATTGCATTATGTTAGTTATATTTATACGAGTACCTACTTACCTTTTTTCCGGGCAAGAAATACAAACTAAAACTACAAATACAGTTAGACTGCCCATAGACCTTCAACGGTCCATAGACCGTTGAAGGTCTAAAATTGATTTTGCGCGCAGATATTTTTGCATTTTATAGGTATGTTTTTTTTTGTCGCCAGCTCATCTGTCTATTGGGTGTAGGGACTTAACGTAAGCGTTAGATAGTCTTTTTGCAATAAATACTTACCGCCTAGGTCAATGAGATTTACCAAATTATTGGCCTAGGTACTGTTGAAAAACTTGACACTTTTTTATTTGATCGTCTCCTTAGAAATGTTTTATCTTGCTAATGGCTTTGAACGGAATGGTAAGCTTAGCGTAGGACGTCCAACCCTCAAGATGGACGGACGACCTAAAAGAGACCGCAAGGAAACGTTGGATGCAGGCCAACCAACCGGCCCTTTTGAAAATCAATGGGGGATGCCTATGTCGTATGCAGCAGTGGACGTATTGTTGACGACAAAAATGTGTCGTATGCAGCAGCGATGAATGGCTTTGATAAACTTCTACCTGATGGTCAAAGTAACTGCATGGTAATACCACACAATTTGGGGGACCCATTAGCGAAACCGATATGTACCTATCGGTAGTTATCGATTACTTACACATAAGTAACATAGGTACATAAAACAGGTCTGTATGTGCTATTTAGTTCTTATCTGATTGGCTATCTATATAAAATTTACGAAGCAAACTGATTTTACATTTCCGCTGAAGATGTGGACTAAGTTAGCGTGCCTGTTGGCGTGTGTAGGGGCTGCTATTACGCAGAACCACCAGGGTCTTTTGCGAGGGTACAAGGACCCCCAGGGGGGCATTTTCAGTTTCAATGACATTCCTTATGCTATTGCACCAACGGGATCTAATAAATTCAAGGTAGGTTGTTTTATTGAAATATTTTATTTTGTAACAACATGTAGGTGCCCAATAACAAAATAATTGAGTATAATAGTCATTAAATTTTAAAAATAAATTATGATAATCAGCATGACTATAATTACTTCGGTTTCCGTGTCGCATCAGATTGTCTGCAGCAAAATATTAAGAAATATATTTTTTTAAATTTTTATTTATTAATAGGCTTGCTTTTAACCACCAACTCGCCTGATGTTAAACGATGATGTAATACGATAGGTAATTTGATGACACCCAGATTGTAACTCTCGAAGAACATCTATTCAGGCAGCGCAATCCACAGACTAGCAGTTCGCACAATTCGTTACCTATTAGTTAAGCAGCTGTAAATAAAGAACGTACGAATTTATTGCTAGCCAGAGGCCATAATATATCAATGGCCATAATATACTAATATTTTATGTTTTAGGCACCTCTTCCACCACCAGTGTGGAATGACACGTTTGATGCAGTGCCCAGATGGGTCATGTGTCCCCAATTTCAATATGACTTAGCTGCAACTATCCCGACCCAGGAGGATTGTCTTGTTGCTAATATTTATGTACCAGACACGAATTCTACCGACCTTCCTGTGATGGTTAATATACACGGTGGAGCATTCCTGGTCGGTGCTGCCTTTCACAATCAATTCACCAGCCTGGTCAGAACAGAAAAGGTTATTGTCGTGACATTCAACTATCGCCTTGGAGTACAAGGCTACCTTTGTCTTGGAACAGAAGATGTTCCTGGCAACGCTGCCTCGAAAGACCAAGTTGCACTGCTACGGTGGGTCAAGAGAAATATTGCCAGTTTCGGGGGAAATCCCGATGATGTCACCATTGCCGGTTGCAGTGCCGGTGGTGGGTCCGTCGAGTACCTCACTCTATCACCGATGGCAGCTGGTCTGTTTCAAAAAGTTATCACTGAAAGTGGCGCGATTTTTGGACTCACAGGACCACAAGACGATCCTATAGAAAACGCGAAAATGTATGCCAAACAACTGAACTTCACCGATGTAGACGACTTCAATGCTTTAGAAGCATTTTACAAGAATGCTTCGGTTGAGCTGCTTATATCTAGATATGATTTTATTGCAGCTCAGACGTACGGTAGTTCAATACTCTTGGCACCATGTGTAGAAATCGAAACAGGGGATGAAATATTTCTTGCCGACACTCCGGCAAATATAATAAAAAATTGAAACTACACTAGATTGCCCTTACTGTATGGTTATGCTGAAATAGAAGGATTGTTTCGCATTTCCCAATTTGATGTCATCAAGGATCGGATAAATCAAAATTTCTCACATTTTATACCAGATGATATTCACTTTGAGAACGAAACGCAAAAGGAAGAATTTGCTGAAAGGGTGCCAAAATACAACTGTTTAGTATTTTGGCACCCAAGGAGTGACTGAGGAGACGATACTATCTTACGTTGATTATTTCACTGATGTGTTGTTTGCGATTCCTATGCTGAGGGCTACCAACTTGCGACGAGGAGCCCTCAATGACACGATATATTTATATGAATACTCTTACGTAGATGAAAACTCACCATTAGTTCCGCACACAAATGTTCGAGGCTCAGACCACTGCTACCAGGCCATGGCTGTCGCCGACCAAGACGTGACGAATGCTACAGAAGAATATAAAATTATGAAAGAAGTTATGAGAGAATTGTGGCTTAACTTCATTGTAACAGGGTAAGTTTCGTAGTTGGTACCTAACTACTTGTATTATATTAAGAAGCGTCGCAATTCAGTGCCTAATTTTTACAGAAATATGTCCCACCAAAACCTCAAAAATTCCATAAACTAAAAAAACGTAACTTTATAGCAGTCTTTCTTTTTGCGAATATTTAATTCAGTTTTAGATAAAGGATTTTTTTCTAGGCTTATGTGACTGCCACCTCGCTTGTTGTTAAGCGATGATACGGTCTACGATGGAGCACGTTTGCTTAGAAACCGATTCACTCGCGATTTGAAGATCACACCCAAGTTGTTCTTGATTATATGAAATCTTGATAGGATGACAAAATAAAATGAATTGGGGGTTGTGTGAAAACTATTATCCGATGTACTAAGTTACAAAGTTGATATCTGGCGCGCATGCCTGGTATTCAATCCAGAGTAAGCGAAGGATTCTATAAGATTTTAAAAGTTGAATCCTGAGCGTAGCGATGGATTCAATTGCCACGAGAAGAAAATACATTTTCAATTTTATTTATTTCAGTACACCATATTTATAGACCATATGAACTATTAGTGCGAATGGCACCAACTCGTCGGTGTACAAACGCGTTGTTGCGCACCGGTGTGATGTCAGTTGTTGGCTGGTTTCGAAAGAAGAAAAAGAAAGAAAGATTTTTTTTTTGTTTCGCTAATGCGCGGTCACGCAACTGAGAGAAAATAAGCCGGCCAAGTGCGAGTCGGGATCGCGCAGGGTTCCGTACCACCACAAAATACAATAAGGTCTTCCAAGTAACCGAATTACCAGTTATAACTTGGTAATTAACAGAAACTTGTCACCGACTCGCACTTGGCCATTATTTATTATTTGTTGTTATACTTTAAAATGTGTACTAAGTATAATCATGCCAAGTTTAACGTTTGTACGTATAACCGTTTTCACATTAGAGATAAACTGTACGTTGCGACATAGTTCAGTAGAAGTTTGACAGATTTTATCTTTATTTAAAAAAATTCAAGTATGTGCTAATGGAATATTCGATTAGGCAACTCTAGATTTACACAGAAGTTAGTGTATGATGAAACCGCAGGGCGCAGCTAGTTGCCAATAGTAAAATTTTGTTACAGGAGCCCGACGACAGAAAATTCGTCTGTACCATTATGGCCACCGGTAGACGGGTACTTGTCGCCATTCATCTTACTGAATTCAACCTCAAGTGTGCAGCAATCACCGCTGCTAGGAGAAAGAGCACGCTTCTGGGAGGATGTCTACGAGACGAGCTACAAGCAGCCTGTGCCCCCATCATGGACGACGCCTGACCCTACGAATGCCACGACATCAGAACCTAATACACAGGAGACTACGCCAGATCCGACGACACCAGAGCCCGACAGTGCTATAACGTCATCTGTATCTTTAATTTTACTCTCAACTGCTCTATTCATTAATTATATTACTATTTATTAAGCCATGCATATTTTTTTCATTTACACGGTCTTTTACACAAATTCTCGCATTTATTACATTTTAGTGATAATTAACCTAATTAATTCTAGTCAGTATAGCGTGGATTTCTATCCCCCCAATTTTGCCACCTTTTTATTTTCTCAAAAATAAAAACTGAGTCTTGGTGGGACAGGTGGTGGAGTTAGATCGAGTACAATAAAAACAACTAAGTAGTACAATTGCGCGAAATAAGTCAGCGAAATATAAACGTTTTTAGATAGGTACTTAGAACAAATATTTAAATATAGAATAAATTAATATATAATATAAGAATATAATATAGAATTATAATATAAGAAAAATAATAAAAGAATAAATAAATATATATTAAAATATAGAATAGATCTACGTTTGGCCACCAACTCGCTGATGGTAAGCGACGGTGTGGCCAAGGATAGAACACGTTGATCTAGGAGAAATCTGTTCACTCTAACCCTGAAGGTGACCAAATTGTAGTTCTTAGGAAACAAGGAGGATGGCAGGGAGTTCCATTTTTGGACAGTTGGGCAGTATGTATCATAAATGACGACCCAAATCCTTGTGTACGGATCTTTGGTGCTACAAAGTTTCGCCGAAATGAATCCGATAGAAAATAGACAGACAAACTATGTACTTTAAAAATAACGAGCTATTTTAAGTAAATTGTTAGTGCCACATCTTGCACATAATTTAGTTATGTACCTATGCCATGTGTACAAACGCTGCTGGTCTCAGCAGCACTTTTCCAATTTTCCGCGTGTCCGGCACATTCGTCACAAGCGCTTTCATTGCGAGCGTCACAATAACGTATCGGCACCATAAACCACCAACAACAGCGCCGACAAAAACAGAAAACCACTTATCGACGCTGTTTGAACAGTTTTAGTGGAATGAAACAACGAACACCGCTATGAATCACGTTTACGAGTGTGAGAAGTCGTATAGTGGCATGGGCTGGAAGGATGCACTCAACTAACAATATCGTTCAAAGCCTACAGAATTCAGAATTCAGAATATGTGAGATAAATGTTAGTGGAATTTGTCCGTTTTTATTCTCAATAAATAATTTGAATTTGAATTCACCCCTTTTCTAAAGTACCTATACAAGTAAATTTTGGAAATTAAATGAACTTGCACTCGCTGGAAGCGAAAAGTTGAAGATCGGGCAGACCTGGGGAAGGGCCTGGAGGGTGGATCTGAACTTCCCAATAATGCAGCACTGGACAAAGGTGCATGCTGAGTATTCTGGATCCAAACCCAAATGTAGGTTAAGATAAATATTTATTGTGTAGTAAAAATCAAACGAAAATTTTAATTTTGATGGCGCTTCGTGCCTCGTGGTGGCATATGGGCCACTTATCCCTGAAAAATTATTGATTACTGTACGATAGTTTTCAGAAATGTAACGCGCCGAAAGACAATCTCGCTCTACCCTGATCAAAGGTTAGGGTCGGCGCTGAATGCCTATCTATAGGAATTGTACTATAATTTCTTCTGTGCTATATGTATGGTTTGCTGCCAGGTATGCATGATTTATAGACTAGTAAACTCAAATTTGAACGTGACAAACTTGATCTTGACATGAACTTTGTGAAGAGATATAAGCCGTGCGGTAATCGCTATGCTGTCCAGCGAGCAATTATTGCGTATTTGGTAATTTTCTGTATTATTTATTTTCACCGGGGAGAATTGTTAAGGTTGTCAACGCAGGTGAACTGTGCCGAGATAATGCCAGTTGATGCGAGTGTTCATGTGACGGAGCCACGGGCACTCGGGCAGGTCACCCCACTGCGTTCTCGCACCGATGCACAATTGGGGCACACGGGAAGCGATACCTATGTGTTACTAGTACAAGATATTCGTGCCTAGGCTTGGATGCAAACGGGCGTTCCGAATCAACGCCATGACAACAAATATTGCACGATAAATATTCGTGTGATTTGTTTTCGAGCGTGTCGTTTCTCGTCAACAAGAACTTTATTGTCAGAGATCTCTTTATAGTAAACATATAGATTTGTTTTTCGAACGTTTCTGCATATTAAGAACGAATGAATATATTTCATTGTATTTTTTTTTACAATTTCATGCCGTTACCTAAATATTTTTGTAACCATACGGCTAGCTGTTTAAAGCAATCCAGTTTAGGTGATGCAAAAATGTTGCGCGCCCAATCACGTTCGCATGATTTTGCGAACTGCGTGGTTTTGAGATCGCGTAAGGAGTTGGCCGTAAGGCCCTTGTACGCTGCCGAAAGTTACCTAATGTTCGTTTTGTCTAAATTTATTTTAAGTTATTTTGTCATGTAGCCATTGAATTCTTGATTATAAAACTATTATTTATTATTTCATTTATTCATTGCAAAATAGGTATAAACAATAAATTGTGAAATTGAAAGCGTGAGGTCGCGAGTTCAAACCCCGGGCCCGTACCAATGAGCTCTTTGGAGCTTATGTACGGATTTTCATACCACTGGCTTTTCGGTGAAGGAAAACATCGTGAGGAAACCTGCATACGTACGGAGAAGGAATTCAATGGCATATGTGAATCCACCAACCCGCACTGGACCAGCTTGGTGGATGGCCCAATCACCCTTTTGGGGGTAGGCTAAAAGTCCGACAGTGGACTGTTAAAAGGTTGATTATGATTATGATAATTGTGATCTTAAATACGATATATTTCTGATTAATAATTGTCTAATAGTCACTATGATGTCGTCTGCGAAGAAAGTCGTAAGATGGTCTAGTCATTTCCTTTTGCGACCAATTTTTTTTTTATTGAGAAGAAATCAATTTTGTTTTTATTTTAAAATGGTGTGAAAGTTCCTTATTCAAAATTATTCCAAACTGGCTAGCAATCGAAATTTAAATTAATTTGATTATAGATGTGACAGGACGTATTGACCTACTATTACCCGACTAGGTATATATGTAATTTTTTTGCATTAATATTTAATATTACTTCGTTTTAATTAGTTTTTCAAGTATTTAGGATTTATTATAAAATGTACATAGTTTTTGCTGTTATTTTATTTAATACCTTTTTATATGTTGAAATTTTAAGTTTTTACCTACATTATTTCAAAACCTTTATATTCTAAACATAGAACAGGACTATGCAGTAGAGTTCCAACATTATTCGAATATTTATGAGATCAGTTACACGTATGGCAGCCATGTCAGCTGTAATCCCGTTTGCTGCTGTATTAATATCAATATCAATGTAATTTATGCTGACACACGCTTGGATCAGCGTCAACATTTTGCATAACGCTCTCTATTGCCAATTTCGACATTCATACAATACAATAACTTTGTACACATAGTCAAGTAGCGATCCAGGATAACTTAGCACTTTAGGTCCAATAGGGCTCAACGCTGACTGTAGAGTCGAGGTGGCGGCGCGGCGGCGCTGCGTCTCAACGTAAATGCAGCCATGGAAAAGTCAACTCTTTTCGGTTCACACTTGGTTCAAAATTGCACCCCATTTTTACTACACCTACTTCTTCTTCTTCTTTCCTCTTGAGAGGATTATGGCGTCTCATATCTTGTGCATTTGCCAGTGTCAAGTATTGAAATATTTTTAATTTTAATAATATCGTCAAACAAGTCAAGTAAGTGATCAAATTCATTATTAATCTGCAAGACTGCTTTACAGCGACTCATTATTCGATTATTTTGGTTGTGCTTTTTACACAAGTAAAAATATTATTATTGTATAACCTCGTAACCTCGTATTTGATTTAATTAATTATTCAGTTTGAAATTATTCAAATATAAATAAGAATAATGATCAATTTTCGACATTGTGTGTGTAAAAATGTGCCGAAATATTTATTATTATTTATTGTTCCATTTTTCCCATTTTTATTTGCCCCAGATCAGACAAAAAATATATTTTTAAAGTAGGTACAAATTGTTGTCCGTGTTCAAATGTCTTCCCAGTTTTCTTTCACCTTTTTCATTTTATTACAAACGCAAAAATTGTAAAAAGGTACGACACACTTGTTCATTTATGTCACACTAAGAAACTTGCAGTGACACGAATAAACTAACGCATGCAGAAAAAGGGGGAGTGCAGGATGAGTTTGACTATGCTTGGTCCGAGCATTTATTTGCTCTGACCGCTGCAATAACATTGTAAAAGCTAAATAAAAACATTATATTTAAATATTTTACTGAAGTGTATCGAATACCTGCTACAGTCTTACGTTCAAGGACCTAGCGGGCGTTTTCAAAATTCGTGCGTTTCATTCTGCTTTTTACAATGTTATTGCTGCTGTCACAGAAAATAAATGCTTGGAGCGAGTTTAAATGCAGAAACTCACATCAAGACCAAATGCGTTTGCGTTTGGTTTTACTGATCTGAGGTCCCAGCCCTCTGAGCATGCCACTTTAAAAAAGACGCGGTGGAGACACCACACGACGCGAAAGCGCATTGGAACTTTTTCAGCCTATGGTAATCCTTTAGTTGATATTTCCGCAGGCACCTATAGGCCGCAACTACAATTGGCGTCAAGCCTTAGACGCTTCAGTAATAATTGGACTATGCCCATTGCCAAACCGGTAAAACATGTTTTCATTAAAGATGTCGACATTGTGTATCCCTCTCAGTACGAGCCACCTTCGCAAGCCGTATTGTTTTGCCCTTTTCACTTTATAATATTTAAGTAACAAGTAGCCAGTAAACAATTTTTGCAAGGTTGTCGATAGGTAAATAAAACAGGTAGACCTTTTACTTATTACGTCCATAAAAATATATAATCATATAAGTGCGGCCAATTGTGATAAGTGCGATACGTGGATCCAGATAATAGCCCACTATCTCGTTAGGTATAATATCCTGCCAGAGTTCAGTTCGGTGAGTGGACACGGGGAGACATGTGGAAGTGCGAGGTGTTTTTATGTGTCGTCTTGACGTCAGTGTTCTGCGTGAGGTCTGACGCAGGCAGTGATGATGGATTCCGGGTAGTGAAGACTGCGCAAGGAGCTGTGCGTGGCTACAAGAATCCCAACACTGGAGTGTTTGCATTCTACAGCATACCATACGCTATTGCACCTACTGGTTCACAGAGGTTTATGGTAAGCCTCGTGACAATAATAACTATTGTATTGACTAGCCAGATAGACAATCTCAGCAGTGCGATTCTGTAAAAACTCATCTCACCCAAGCGAACTCGCTTCTCCCTTCACTTACGTTGAATCGAGTTTTAAAATTGGCATTCCTGTTCTTTATTTTTTTTCTCCGCGCTTTCACTTTCTCTTTCTCTGGTAGAGAGCAGATACAATTATTTTTGAGTATTTTTTATTGAACAATACGTAATGTTCGTTTGTTTCGGTTCGTGTCACAGACTAGGTATAGCTAAGTCTTTGGTTCGTATAGAACAAGACTTGAGACCGTAATAAATTATGTAATTAATGATAATGAATGACTGAAATTACCAGAATAACATTGTGATAATACAGACGACGCTATTTGCAAGTATAGCAATAAAAAACGATTAATGATATAAATATACTGACAATATTTATGACACAGATTGCTTCTATTTTCAGGCACCTCTGCCCGGACCTGCATGGCTGCAGCCACTGGATGCGATTGATAAAGGCATCATATGTCCACAAATGGCAAATCCTTTCGTGAATTCCAAGCTCATGCAGGAAGACTGCCTCGTGGCAAGTGTCTACGTACCTGATACAGATGATAAAAAACTTCCTGTCCTAGTCTATGTACACGGAGGAGCTTTCCAAATTGGCTATGGAGACATGATCCCACCAGTCAGTTTTGTAAAGAATAAAAAGATAATTGCTGTTACGTTCAATTATCGACTAGGTGTCAGTGGTTTCCTATGTCTAGGTACTAAAGAAGCGCCTGGAAATGCAGGATTGAAGGACCAGTTGGCGTTACTGCGTTGGGTGAAAAAGAACATTGCCAGTTTTGGTGGGAACCCTGATGATGTGACAATCGTTGGTGGTAGCGCCGGGTCAGTATCTGTTGACCTTTTGATGCTCTCAAAAACTACTAAAGGATTATTCACAAAAGTAATTCCAGAAAGCGGTGCCGCTGTCGGTACCATCGCAGTACAAGTTGACCCTATGGAGTATGCAAAGAATTTTGCCAGTAATTTAGGTTTCACCAAAGTCGATGATATCTATGCCTTACAGAAATTCTTCCAAGATTCTCCAATTGATTCATTTTATAAGAATGCAAATCTTTTTAAACCCGATTTCACATTTGGTTTTACTCCTTGTGTAGAAAGAGACACAGGGGCTGAAGTATTTCTTGACGATGCTCCTGTCAACATCTTAAGAAATGGAAAATACAAAAAGTTGCCAATGTTATTTGGTTTTGATAACATGGAAGGACTTTTACAAATAGCTAAATTTAACGACTGGAAAGAAAAAATGAACGAAAAATTTTCTGATTTCCTGCCAGTGGATTTACAGTTTGAAAACGATGCCGAAAAAGAGAAAGTGGCAAAATTGATTAAGGAATTTTACTTTGGTGACAAGCCGGTTTATGAAAACACTATATTGGGATATATTGATTTCTTTACTGACATTGCATTTGCTTATCCCACAATGCTGTCGGCACAACTGCATGTTGAAGCCGGTCATGATCAGGTATATCTTTATGAATACTCGTTTGTAGATGAAGACACTCCATTCGTGCCTCATACGAATGTTCGCGGCGCCACGCATTGCGCTCAGACGTTACATGTAATGGACGGAAGGAAGTTTATGAATCCAAATGACACAAAGGTGTCAGAGGAATACACAAAGATGCAAACCATTCTTCAAGACATGTGGTTTAATTTTATGACTGCTGGGTAAGTTTCTAAGAATTAAATAAGTACTTGCGACTTCGTCGCAATTGTGAAAATAATCTAAAAGCTTTAAAAAACCCGAAGTGTGTTTACCAGTGTAGTATAGTCACGACGAGCTTAGAATCAGTTCTAAGTATGTATGTAAGTACATTAAATACGTTAAGTAAATATCGCATTTAAGACCCCGTTCATCAGCCAAAACTATCTCATAGAAGATATTTTGGTCTGTGTTCTTCACCTAACATGAAAATTGTTTTGAAACGTTCCCAACACGGTTGCGAACGTTTGGAAACAATTTTAATATTGGTAAAATAGATAGAACCATTTTTTTTTATAACTATCAATTCTTATAACCAAAAAAGGGTTGTTTTTAGGTACAGTCGCTTTACGGACGATAGTTTTACGTGATAACGCTTAGGCCAATCGTACCTCTCTTTGCTTGTTCCGCACTCTCGCTTGCACGCGCAGCTCAGGCGGAACGTGACAATTTTTCGTGCGTGCAGCCGGCGTTCATCGATTCATAAGACGTTATCACGTCAAAAACAAAAAAATACTCAAAATATAAAATTACTAGATGAAAATTGATTTTAAACAATTGTTATGCTATTTGAAAGATAATCGGTTTTTAAAATATGCAAATTGTGATTTTTTTCTTCAAAAATCATTGATATAAGTAAATGTCACGCGTCTTTCCCTTTTTTTTTAAATTAAATATTCGGGACATTTTTGCACACACGGTCATCTGACTCCAAACTAAGCAAAGCTTGTAATATGGCTGCCAAAGACTGATATACATACCTACATATATAGTTTTAAATACATAGTTAAATAGATATTAACAACCAGATGTAGAACAAACACAAATGTTCATCACATAAATGTTTGTCCTAGGTGGGAATCGAACCCACGCCCCCAAGCTTAGAAGGTAGGTTCACTACCAACTGGACCAACGGGCTATAATTTTTAAAACAGTCATTGTCAAAAATGAAAATAATTGCGAGATATATTGGTAGGCTATAACTACTACACGTCACGACACTCATCAAACAATATCCAACAATAGCTTGCTAGCTATTTGATTATTAATGACTAACCTACTGAGTCTATTTCTCTCTAGACGGGATGAAAGTCTGGAATAAATAAGTAGGTATATAATATAACCACTTGACTGCTCATCCTTTACCCCGCATGAGGCAAAGGTTTTAAAATGTCAACCTAAACTATTTCGAATGACTTTTGATTATCCAATCACAAGCGTCGAGTCGCGTCGAGTCTCCAATCACAAGCTGCCCCCCGCGACCGACGTGGCATCATTTTGCAAAAGAGAATTTTGACTACATGCGCGATCAAGTGGATATTATAACGAAAATAAAACTCACCATCTGTTTTCAGCAAACCAGTGCCAGAAGGCTCACCATTACCCAAATGGCCAGCCGTGGGAGTAAACCGATCTCCACACATGTCACTGGGCGTCGAAGTGGAGTTACAAGACAGTCTGATACAAAAGCGAGCTGAGTTTTGGGACAGAATCTACTCGAAATACTACCGGGTACCGGAGGCACCGCCGACACCGCCACCGAGACCTCACTCAGAACTTTAAACATATATAAATTGTAAAATAATTGACGAGTTTAATGTTTTTTCCTAAACTTGGTATTTAATAATTTGTCTATTATTCGTCTTTTTTTTGGGTTCCATACCCAAAGGGTAAAAAGAAAAACAGGACCCTATTACTAAGCCTACATTATCTGTCTGTCCGTCCTACCTTTAAACGGCTGTATCTTTCGAACCGTAATAGATAGGCCGTTGAAATTTTCACAGAATATTTGATATTACGGAGGATTAAGTAAAAAATTATAAAAAAGTAAAAAATATCAAATTACATATTTAAGTCGGAGGACCCGACGATTCGTTGGCCTCGTTGTCGCCCGACATATTCATGAGTTGATTTATATACCCAAAAATAAGAACGCAGGCTTGTTCTCCAATCTACGTTTAATAAATTGCCACTCACAGTGTTAATAGTAATTCCTAAGCTAGTAGGATGGCGATGGATTGGAGAAACGTAGTGAGTTCTGCACCGTCTCTAGTTCGAAAGCCAACCGTCACCACAAAACCCTCCCAAACAGCCAGCTCTGTCTGAAACGTCAGTACACAGCACACTCAAGTGTACTTTTTAAATGGGAACACTTGACGTTTCCCACAAATCTATCGACAGGTATCGCCACTATGCTAACGCTGCGACATATATTTATTATTATTGATCATCGTATTCTACTGTCTTTTTGGTTGTATGATTACGCCCGGTCCCGGCCCGTTATTTGTTATTTGTGCACAAGAGCTGTTTAAGCTGATCCCGTCAACCAATTTTGGCGATAGGTCATCGAGACGGACATTCCATCCTTACGTCGTGAACTTTGGTAAAGTCCGCACGCAGCGTTTCCAAAATTCCTTCCTAATACGAACTGCACAGGAATGGAATGCGCTTCCTGCCTCGGTGTTCCCTACAAAGTACAACCTGGGTCTCTTCAAGACAAGAGTGAATAGGCACCTCATGGGCAAGCGTGCTCCATCTTAGACTACATCGTCACTTACCATCAGGTGAGTTGTGGTCAAACGCTAGCCCATTTCATAATAAAAAAAAAAAGTTGACTGTACGACACGTACCTACTTATAATGTGACTAGCGGTCCGCCCCAGCTTCGCACGGGTATAAATTATAGCCTATGTCACCCGCGGATAGTGTAGCTTCCCAACAGTGAAAGAATTTTTCAAATCGGTTCAGTAGTTTCGGAGCCTATTCAATGCAAACAAACAAAACAAACAATCAAATCTTTCCTCTTTATAATATTAGTATAGATGAAACAGACAGTTGATCAAATTCAGTAAAGCAGGTAATCAGTAAAGTTAGATCATGGCTACGTGTTCGTAGCCATGTACAGCCAAAATACGAAACAATGATTATTATTATGAGGAGCAGAGCTTTGTCTTATCGCCCGATAATAGTAGGTACTATATAATAGAATCAATGTAAATATTTAGGAACGATTCCGCACTCCCATAACAATTACAATATAGTCCAATTGAATAGTTGTTGCTCTGAAACGAGCGGCCACTTCGCTCAGTATTGGTACAGTTATCGCCATATGGAGACACTCGTTCGTTTTTGCCTTTCTATGTGTTATATACATTCTGTGATCAGAAGCTGATGTGCGCGAGTTCAGAATCGTGAACACTGTACAGGGACCAGTGCGAGGGTACAAGGACCCAGATACTGGCATCTATTCCTTCCAGAGCATCCCGTACTGGACTGCGCCAACTGGCCCAAGCAAGTTTAAAGTCAGTATGAATTTACTTAAAACCTACTTTATTACTGCCTTAAAGATATGATAAAAACTAATTACGTAAGTACTTTCCTAAAAACAATCGCGCTACAGAGGATGAAAATGGGTTAATTTCCGCATGCTATGAACCACAAAATTAAAAAAAAAAACAAGGATTTTATGTTATTATACCCTAAAGCAGGGGTTCCCAAACTTATATTGTCTACTAAACTTACTTTGAGAATAAATTATTTTTTAGCGCCCCCATTTTATCAAAATGGGGGCGCTAAAAAGAGAGAAATATCGAACCGAGTTTGAGCAATCTCTTAACTTAATATTAGTTGATGTTCACAAGTTGTAGTTGATAGTCGAGAGCTCATGCAGTCCGTGTCTAAGAGGCCTCCTAGCTAAATGAAATTACAAATCATCCCCCAAGCCCCTACACAACGCCTCGATTTTTTTCTGGTTCTCTTACCTTCTTTAGGCCTGCAGCGCTCACAAGGGGGCGTTATCGCCCACTTTGCGAAAGGCTGCCCTAAAGGGAAATTTTCAGGCACCTCTCCAACCACCAGTATGGGTGGCTATGGTAACTAACACAGAAGAGAATTTTTTTTCGGTAACTAAGAAGGCTGTAGGTTGCTATTTAATTGTCAGACAAGCATACATAAATTAAATACTTGACTATTTATACTTACTTTATGATGGTTCGACATATCACCACAAGTAAGTATTTCATAAAATTTGTGTAAATTTTTAAGCAAAGAACATAAAAAAATATCCTCTAATCAAACAAACATTTGAGCATGTGGTGTGTGCATACTGTGCATGTACTGGGAGGACCCCGTGAATCAAGGTTCAATTCAATCATAATTAATTTTTTACCGCACGAGATGCAGCCGCACAGCCACAAATCTTTATCAAGTTAGAAGCCGCAAGCACGTCAAATTGTATAAAAACCCAGCGTGCCGCATTTTTAGGGTTCCGTACTCAACGGGTGTAAACAGAACCCTAATAACTAAGCTTACGCTGTCTGTCTGTCCTTTCGTCCGTCTGTCTGTCTGTATGTCCGTCCTACGTACCTTTTAACGGTTGTATCTTTCGAACCCTAATAGATAGCCAGTAAAAATATCACAGAATATTACATATTCTGTGAATTTTTTAGTACTTTATAGTGACGGCGGATTAACTAAAAAATAAAAATAAAGTCAAAAAGTAAAAGCTGAAGGGCGACAACAAACATTTAACGTATTTTTGTATTTATTCTAATGTAAAAACGGTAATACTTACAAGAGACAAACTTAGCATGATTATAGTACACACATCTATCTCATGTTATCTTAAGTATAACAACAAATAATAAATAATAGCCAAATGCGAGTCAGTGACAAATTTCTGTTCAACATCACGCCCAGGCGGTCGGGCGTGATGTTGTAATTTTGCTCTACGTTTTGTAATTTGTCGTGGTACGAAACCTTCAGTGACCAAGAGCCCGACTCGCACTTGGTTTTTGTAAGTCGCGAGCGTAATTTGTTGGTAGTTTAACTCTATTCGCACGACCAACTGATTTCAAACAGTTTACTACGGCGCAGTTTTAATACATCTTTGTGTTGACGTTTGACGTGCCAAAACGGCGTAAATCGAACGGTATTAAATTGGATCATTGATCCAACATAAAATAAGCCATAGACATGCAGCGTAGATGAACTCGCGGCATTTAACCTAACAAAGATCTTTGCGTAAGGCGAATGCAAGCCCAAGGCTATTGTAATTCAACCAGTTTTGATGTGGCAGTGAAGCATCTGTGAGCTTAACTTTTAAAGCAAGATACCATTTCAAAACCCTAACCCCCTTATAATAAACGTGGAGTAGTCTTGGAACAGTTACGCCGTGTTTTGTCTTTTTCTCTCTTTCAAATTATGAACTCGATCGAAAAAGACAAAAGGCGGTGTAACTATTCCGAGGCTACTCTACGTTTATTAATAGGGGGGTAAATTTCTAAGGTTGTTCGTTCGTTGTTAATTTTTTTTTATTAAGTGGAAGATATACAGTTACCAATTGATTTACGCCAACTTTTTTACATAGTTTTTTACAAATGTGTTATTAATACGTGCCACAGTAGGTGTTTAAAAAGACTGCTATGAGTTGGTAAGTGTTCTGTGGTCAGTTATCGTGTTCACAATTAAATCATTTTTTTATATTTAAATTAAAAAAAAACTCAATTTAGTGTTGGATAACATCATGTTTATCATAAACAGTGTTTAGCTAATTTTTCGAGTAATTTTTGTGTCTGCCAAATACCAGCTTGTCATAACGTTTTGTTTTATTAAAATAAAGTAATAAGTTTTTACCCCCGATGCAAAAAGAAGGGTGTTATAAGTTTAACATGTGTCTGTGTGTCTGACTATGGCATCATAGCTCCCAAATGGCTGAACCAATTTTGATTTAGTTTTATTTGTTTGAAAGGTGACTTGACCGATTGTGTTCTTAGCTATGATTCAAAAAATCTGTTCACACGTTTGTAAAAAACTCTAATAGAAAATGTTAAAAAAAAACAACATTTATACTTATTGTCTATTAGGTACAGCTTCGTTCGGTTTTCAAATTAACAATAACCATGTACGTAGAATAAAAATGTTTTATTAAATCAATTTTATTATTTATTAAATAAAATACATAAAAAGAGGCAAACAAGCATGCGATAGCTAGTGGTAAGTAAGCGGACACTGCGTCAAAAGCGGTATTGTCAAAAATTGGTCAAAAATAAATAAGTGCCTTAGTTAGAACTGACAAATCTTTTTGTCTATACACGATTTTGTTTAGGTTTATGTAAATAGAGAAGAGAACAAGTCACTATGAAAAATTGATAAGCATAAGATAAAAAAAATATTTTACTAGACAGTTCACATTGCAGACGCACTTGCTCGCGTTCTACGCAGAAACAGCTCAACTTTATATAATCCTCGTCTTTAAATATTTCGCAGAAATAATCACGAAATTGCCAAAGTATGCACAGCGTTGTCAAATCACGTGTGTTTTGAGACAAAACGGTTAAAAGGTTAATTAAACAAATGAAATCGAAGCGCGACTAAAATAAAAGTGAGTTCAATAAACACGGTAGAACGCATCAAACTGCGTCTATAATGTGAACAACAAGCCAACGCAACGTAAACAGCATCGTTATCTCCCGGTAAATATAATCTCATTGAATAAATGTGTGGAGACCGACCAAGGGGTGCGTTCAGAAGACGCGTCGGAGCGCGCCCAGAGTGCAACGTTGCCGTTCATAACATCAGTGTGAAAAACAAACGTGACACAACTGGGCCGTTCCTCGCATTTCAGCGTAAACCTCGGTTACAACTAAACAACCGTCGAAATCGATGGTTGAAAATACTCTGACGTTTATATGTCATTTTTGTATTTTGTTAATATTTATAAAACCAAGTTTTTTCCCCGTTTCATTTGTGAATATATGCAGTTTGGCAAAAACAGATCGATATAATGCAATAATCATTCATTGTTTTCCAGTTTTAAGTGATAATCTGTAAAAGTAGCAACAATACTAAATTATGAGGTTATAAAACAACTTGGTCGTTCCCTTGTCGTTCCGTACACTTCGACAAATATACTGTACACTGTACCTGATCTAAGTCCGTACTTTAGAGCGAGAGCGAAAAACAACGAAAAGACTGCTCCTGAACGCAGCTAAGATTACTCATTCGATAGATAACATGCTCAGATATTAGTCAACAGAGCACATTTGCGAATTGGAGTAGAATATCGTGTACAATATATATAGAGGTGTTGCTATCTCATAATACTACCACTAGTATTAGTACAAGTATTATTGCTAGGGTCGTGATGTGGAGTAACGCGCTGTTCTGTTTGTTTGTCGTCGTGTCGGCCACTTGGGCGGCAGAGGATGCGCAGGAGTCGAGGTTGGTGCACATCGCGCAGGGCCCCGTGCGTGGGTACAAGGATCCCGCGTCTGGTGTCTTCTTTTTCCAAAGCATACCCTACGCCAGCATACCAACCGGCCCCAACAGATATAAGGTATGACATAACTTAATATACGTGTATTTTTTGCTAGTTAAGATGCATGCTGGCTGGAGTAGCTCATTGAAACCTTTACTCATATATTAATGAGGTAAAGTTTGTGTGTATGTTTGAGGTATCTTCCGGTACTACTGATCCCATTTATAAAATATTTTCACTGAAAGTACTGCTACACTATTATTGAGTGATAAAGGTTATGTTTAGTTTATAATGCAAACGAAGCCCCGACAAAAGCTAGTTTAATATTATTAAAAACTTTTTCACTTTTTTTTTGCTCGTGATGATTTTGTTTATGCTTAGTGTATGCGGACTAAATTGGATTTAATGCTCCAGTGCATAAGTCTGCTTTATATGCACTAGTTATACTAATACTAATTACAACATTTACTCATTAAAAATGTATAAAGACGTTCAGTTTGTTTTGCATATATAACAATATTGACGAATAAAAATAAAACAGTTTAATTTCAGTTTTAATTAGAATTATAGAGATTGTGCATGATTTGATTGTTTGTTGTCTTGCTTCTGTTTTTCACAGATTTTTGTGTAGAGTTGTTTTGCTCGCCGGCCGTGTCAAACCAGTTCAGAAAAGAACAGAGATATTACTTATAATATCACTGTTTCATTTCCCAAGTGTAACTCGTATAAAAACCATTTTATTCTCGAAATTACGCCCTCGTCTTCGGCTTGGGCTGATAAACATCTTTTTTTAGGGTTCTGTACCCAACGGGAAAAACGAGATCCTATTACTAAGCCTACGATGTGTGTCTGTATGTCCGTCCGTCCGTCTGTCCTACCTATTAACGGCTGTATCTCTCGAACCGTAATAAACAGCCAGTTGACATTTTCACAGAATATGTAATGTTACGGCGGATTAACTAAGAAATAATAAAAAAGTTAAAAAGTAAAAACGAAAGGGACCCCTATACAACAAACGTATTTTTTTTACTTATTTTTGTATTAGCTCTAATGTAAAAACGGCAATACGTACAAGCGTCAAACTTGCCATGATTATAGTAAATACTCTTAAATATAACAACAAATAATATAAAATTGCCAAATGCGAGTCAGTGACAAATTTCTGTTCATTACTAAGTTATAACTCTTAATTCGGTTACTTGGACGACCTTATTGTATTTTGTGGTGGTACGGAACCGGCCAAATGCGAGTCGGGCTCGCGCACTGCCCTCAGTGCGCGAGCCCGACTCGCATTTGGCCGGTTTATTTTCTTTAATGGCTTATTTTATGCACTAATTGAATCTACTATTATAATCTAATTAAAGTTCAAAAATAATTATAGATACCAACTTTTTTATTACGCAATAATAATCATTATGAACTAGGAAACTATGGTCGGAGTTAAACTCAAAAAATATTCTTAATAAGAAATATTAAATTTTTCAGGCTCCTCTTCCACCTCCAACATGGATGCACCCGCTAGAGGCAGTAAGTGCGGGCATAGCATGCCCTCAAGCCTCGCTACCCCAGAGTGAGAAACTCAACATGAAGCAACAAGAAGACTGCCTCATCGCTAGTGTGTACGTTCCCAATACTCAGGAACAAAACATACCTGTTGTTGTTTATGTCCACGGAGGAGCTTTCCAAATGGGAGCTGGCGACATGATAATACCTAGCAAATTAGTAGCAGAAACTAATGTTATCGCAGTAACGTTCAATTATCGCGTCGGAACTCACGGGTTCTTATGTCTGGGCACAGAAGATGTTCCCGGAAATGCGGGAATGAAGGATCAAGTAGCTGCTTTGAAATGGGTAAAGAAAAACATTGCCAGTTTTGGTGGCAACCCTGAGGACGTCACCATTTTGGGTTATAGTGCAGGATCAGCCGCCGTAGACTTGCTGATGTTGTCAAAATCCGCTGAAGGCTTGTTTAACAAGGTTATACCAGAGAGTGGTGCTAGTATTGCACAATGGACCATCCAATCTGATCCACTTGAGAACGCGAAACAGTTTGCCAAGTATTTAAACTTCACTAATGTGGACGATATCTATGCATTGGAAGATTTTTACAAAACTGCTTCGTTTGATTTGTTGACAAGCGTCCCATTTTTTGACAAAGTTGATTCAACATTTGGACCTTCACCATGTGTAGAGCGAGCTGCTGAGAAAGAAGTGTTTCTAGATAAATCTCCAGTAGATATATTAAAATCAGGCGATTATAGAAAGGTGCCATTACTATATGGATTTGCCAACATGGAAGGCTTGATTCGTATTGACCTTTTCGATGTTTGGCAACACAGAATGAATGCAAAATTTTCTGACTTCATGCCTGCTGATTTGAAATTCGAATCCACAGAAGAAAAGGAAAAAGTAGCAGATTACGTGAAAAAGTTTTACTTTGAAGATAGGCCAGTAGGAGAAGATAATGTACTCAGCTACGTTGACTTCTTCTCTGATATTCTGTTCGCATATCCAATGCTGAGAACTGTAAAATATCACGTGGAAGCTGGACATGATCAGATATACTTGTATGATTACTCTTTTGTAGATGACAATACCCCGAATGTACCACATACAAATGTCAAAGGAGCTAACCATTGTGCTCAGACTGGAGCTGTTTTAGGTTTTTCTTCGTTTTATGGTACAGAAAAGCCTACCGAGGAGTTTTTAAAAATGTCTTTTACAGTACGTTCGATTTGGGGCAATTTTATTAAAACCGGGTAAGTATCCGGCAATTTTAACATCGTAATGTAATTTATTTATGTTTAAGGCAGGAATTCGGCAGGAACAAGAAGTCAGGTTTTTAGGGTTCCATAGTACAAGGAGCCCTTCTTATATAACCCATTTTGTTCGTCCGTCTTTCCGTCCGTTCCAATCAATAGTAGCAGAGAACCCCTTTCGCCTATATTTGGGCATTTTGTGCAGACAATGGTCAACAAAGAGACGACGAAGGAGTTTTAAGTTGTCAGCACAAAATGTTTAATGTAAAATCGGTAATTTTATGTGAATATGGGCTCTGTAAAGAATATATTTTACCTTTAATTATCTTTATGCATAGTTATAGTGGGTTGCTTAGCATAACATAGGCGCTTGTCTCGCTTGCAACAAGATATTAAATAGTAGATTGTAACTTAAGGGAGCAAAATAATATTTATACGGCGAGGGCACTTTTTTGAATCCAGAGCGAAGTGAGGGATTCTTTAATAGAATCCTGAACGTAGCGAGAGAATCAAAGTAAGTCGCCGGAGCCAAAAAAAATGTTTGCGCCCGAGTGATACATTCTATTTTTGATCACCCACTATGAGAAAATAAAAGGCGCCTCATATTTTATTGTAATATTATCTATATTAATATTATAAAGAGGAAAGATTTGATTGTTTGTTTGCATTGAATAGGCTCCGAAACTACTGAACCGATTTGAAAAATTATTTCACTGAGGGGAAGCTACACTATCCCCGGGTGACATAATCTATACCCGTGCGAAGCTGGGGCGGACCGCTTGTTATTTAATAAAACATAGAAAAGAACTAAATTGAAATTAAATAGTATCTAATAATAAAACAACTAAAAACTTATATTTACATTTGAGACATTTTCGCAATTATGAAAATTTATTGTTACACAAAACCATGAATATCTAACAATCCGTGAAAATTTACGAAAACGCGGGCTGTAGTTCGCGCGTTTTTAATTTGATTTCTATTTTTTTATTCAGCTGGCGGCGCGACTATGTGCCGTCGTACCAGCCAGTCTTTCTTCAAACAATATTTGCGTTCGATTTCTTTGGCGCTGAACACTAAGATGTTCCAAATTCAAAAAGTGCGCGGCAAAGATTATTTCGGCGCACTTATAAGGAGGATTAAAAACTTATTACTGCCCGCTAAAAGTTTCTTAAGGAAAACACCACCTTTGGGTGCACTTAAAGGCGAACCAAGTCGTCCTTTTCGAATAGATGGGATGAAAATATAATTATTTTTCAGCAAACCGATTCCTGAAGAGTCGACGCTACCTGCGTGGCCGGTCGTAGGCGCGGGCTGGTCGCCGCACATGTCACTGGGCAACGAGATCTCGCTGCGCGGGCCGCTACTGGAGCGCCGCATGCGCTTCTGGGACGAGATCTACTCCAAGCACTACCGCGACCCTATCCCGCCGCCCAAGCCCACACCACGACGTAACGAACTATAGGGATTTTTGCTGTATCAAAATATAATTGAGTACGTTTCCAATACATTTTGTGTCATTTTATTTTATGAGTAACAGACAACAGTATATACCTACTGGGTTACACAGAACGATTACATAGAAGGTTATTGATCTTATCATTATGATCAGCGTTTAGTATGGGATTAGCCCAGAATCATTGAAAAACAGATGTGATTCGAAATAAATAAAAATATGTAAATATTGTTCATAATAATTATGACAGTGACCTCCTTAAAGATTATAGTAGGTACTACAATTCCCTGTACTTGAGTAAAGTATAGTATAATCGTAGTACTCATCTGTACCTTTGTCACAAATACTATTAATTATTCGTTACGCATTCAGCCGCTCAAATAAATAACGTTTTTTTTTTCTTCTATGGAATACGTAACAAAGCTTTTTCTATGGTTTTTGTGATACAGTAGCATGAAAAATAGATAAATAAATGAAAACACTTACACTTTATAATATAACTACCAAAGGTAGAAAGTCGATGAAATTCATTTCTGCGTAGACAGCTACGCGTTGAAGTCTTTTCTGTGACGTAGCGTTTTCGTAGAGGGGCAAATATACCAGAGCAATCCGAAACAAGCTTTTACTTAGAAAACATTTTTAAAAACAAGCTTTTAATTTACTATTCACACTATCAGCCAGTAAACGTCACCTGCAGAACAAAGGCCTCCCTCTTATTAGAGATGAGTGTTGCCTTAATCCCCACGCTTGGCAGGCGGCTTGGGGATCGCAATACGTTCACTGTGATGTTGCTACCTATCCTCTGGTAGCTTTATCTTCTGGTGGTAACTATCTTAGGTTTTATTAAAAAGATTATTTTAATTTTTATTTACATTTTTTGTTTTTATTTTGGCAGCTATTTTGAAAATATTACAATATATCTATTGCACTTCGATCCAGGACATCCTTGATCGAAGGTATTGCATATTGTATTGTCACCAGAACTAAAGGTGCACATTTCAGTCTCTTAACCACGCGCTGCCGTATATCAGATATGACAATAGCTTTACAACAAATTGCATTTTGGTTGAAAACAGTAGCAGATACCATGACATCTATTGACGTTTAAATTGATAGTATATTTTGTTGTGTTACGTATTACTGATGCAATTACTACCTTTTACTACCTAATACAATTTTCTTGTACCGTCATCCGTATTTTTCGAAACTAGGAATGTAGGAAGCGAATATAAGACAAAAGGATTTAAAAATCGAAATCGAAATACGAATTGTGTAGCAAATGTTTACCTGATTACTATTATAGATAAAAACTTTTTCTGGTAATGTGTCTGTCTGGGTGTATGTATGTACATATTGTATATTACTTCCTGTAGGCTTGTTACTTGTTTTATAGATTCTATCGCAGAAACTAATAGTTACTTACGCGGTACCAAGTCGAACTGATACTGAACGAATAAATAAATATATATTTTTTGAAGTGATACTTTTTATGCGACTTCCAACAAGGATGCGTTAAACGTTTAACGCTACCATGGAGGGGGGAATAGAAAGAGACAGAGCAAGAGTTTCACTTCTTCCGGGCGGAGGGACTCCACGCACTATATTTTTACTTTTCTCGTTTCAGATGAGATAAACGCAACATAAGTTAAATGTTATGCAAGACTGAATGACATTGTAATATTTTATCAACAATTGATTGGATAATTATAGCACATTTACAGATACCTACCTAATTTTAAGTTTTAACTTTATCTTCGAGTAGTGACAAGTCATTGTTGTCATGAATAATTTCACTGATATTGTTTATCTGCCGATAAGTTCATCATACTGGCCATGGCTATGATTGAGCAATTTTGTGTCAAAGCCACCTAGTAACTACGGTACCTACTTACCTATAGGTATGATACCGATATATATATATATATATATATATCATATGGTACCGATATGAAAATGTGTTCTCTGCTTAGGGGGTGCTTTTCTTTCTTTCTTCCTCATTTTAGGGTCTCATGTCTTGTGCATTTGCCAGTGCCAAATATTTAAATATTTTCAACTTTTAGTAAACGAGTTCACGTTAAAAATTCACGGTCAAGTCTATGTCATCCAAAGTCATCATACTCGGTCATGTCATGTCAGTAACGAAGTAATGGCTCCATTAATTACCTACGTGAGCTCAAAATGGAGGAGAGGGGTCCAGTAAAATCTCATCAAATCTCATTTAAATTGAAAGGAGTATAGTTGAAAATCTCACGTCAACATGAGGTCATTCTTCTTGTTTTTTTTACCGACTTTCAAAAGGAGGAGGTTATCAATTTGACTGTTTTTTTTTCGTATGTTTGTTACGCGATTACTCCGCCAATTTAGAATTGTTTTTGATGATTATTTTTTCGTTGGTAGGTCATATCTCATAGGTGGTCCTATATTTTTTTTTATCGACATTGATTCAGCGCTTTTTGCAAAATCTACAAAAACATGACGATAAGCAACGAATTCAATGTACATTGTACAGTGCCACCAACTTAGCTGTTAAGATGGGAAAAATTGGAACTACAGTTATTTCTTGGTTAATTTCATACTTTGTTCTCCACTAGCGACGCTGTCAACTTAACAGCAAACATAGAGGAACTGTTCCTATAACAGAACTTCAAAAAAACAAAGAAGTGTCTCCATGGCGACCGGGCCCTGTTGTTTTTCGTTAAATTTTTCATGACCATAGATACAAAGTATTTCAGTTGTAATATTAAACAATATTTTCTACTTTTTAGTTTCATTTTGTAAATGTAGGTATAGTCATGAAGACGGTTCTTTTTTTTCTAAAACTATTATTTTTAAACTTATAATACATACCTTCTCTAGTAAATAATTTTAATAACAAAAACTGATATATAAATATTTAATTCTTAAAAACGTATTATGAAGATTTAACCTATAGTTCGTTGCGTCGTGGTGTGGGCTTGGGCGGCGGGATAGGGTCGCGGTAGTACTTGGAGTAGATCTCATCCCAGAAGCGCATGCGGTGCTCCAGTAGCGGCCCGCGCAGTGATATTTCGTTGCCCAGTGACATGTGCGGCGACCAGCCCGCGCCCACGGCTGGCCAAGGCGGTAGCGATGAACCTTCTGGCACTGGATTACTAAAATACACGCATAAATGTGGATGAGAACTAAATAAATCTTGAACAAAGTTCTATATGTGCTAAGGAGATTTCATCATCATCAACCATTCCCTACCCACTGCTGGGTATAGGTCTCCTATTCAGCGCGCCATCTTTTCCGGTCCTTGTCCATTGCTTTCCTGCTGTCTTAACGATGTCGTCCGACCAGCGGGCTGGCGGTCTGCCCGGTTTTAAAGAGGTTTATGTTAAAGAAAATATTTTTAATAAACATTTAAAACGGAAATTGCCTATGACTACTTACTCAATATTGCTTAACAACAGGCTCGTATACAACAATACAATAGTTTGTTTGTACAATATACGATAATAATGTTGACTTGATGAGACATACTAATTAAGGCATAAAAGCCAGTTGCTCTATTTACATATTGTAAAAAAAGCTTTAATTTTTTTTAAGCATAATCTTTTCCGTGTTCTTCTCAGCAAATCCTTTCATTTGATGTCCATATCATGATGTGAACATTTTATCCGCCATCTTGGGGCGTCCGCCATATTGAATTTATCATCTAGGACCAAAGTGCTTCGGAAGATAAATCCAATGAACCCATAATCGACGGGGTTACGTCGTTTCGTATAGGAATTCCTATGGCCATCTTCTGTCTCCATCATAAGACCAGGGGCCAACGGCGAACTGCTAACGCAGTATTAAACTAACGTTAAATCTGCTCAGTTGGAAAATCACGCGACCGCAAACCGTATCTGGGCCCGTTAAGGTTCGCGGGATTTTCCAACTGAGCGGATTTAACGTTAGTTTGATACCGCGTTAGCAGTTGGCCGTAAGGCATCTGCTCGAAGGTACCATAAAATTACATTGTCACCGACCTTACATAAGTATGCCAAATTTAAATTCAATCGGTTGAAGATATCTGCTTCAAAACTTAGTTGCAAGATTCCACCCGAACAAACATACTTGGTTACTTATACTTACTACAAACATAGCTACATACATTGCAAATTAAATAAAAGCTTGTAAATTATAATACGGGATCAGTCTAAAATATTTACTATTATAATCTATGAAATATTTACCCAGTTTTGATGAAGCTACTCCATATTTTGCTGATGGTGGATGATATTTTCTTAAATTCTTCGGTCCATTTATCCTGACTTCCAAATTCTGGAATTCCACCAAAAACTGCTTCGGACTGAGCGCAGTGATTAGCTCCTTTCACCTCAGTGTGTGGAACTACAGGGGTATTATCGTCCACAAATGAGTATTCATAGAGGTAGATTTGGTTGTGGCCTGCTTCCAAGTGGTATTTTACAGTTCTCAACATTGGGTATGCGAATAAGACATCAGTAAAGAAGTCAACATAGCTTAGAATAGTATCTTCTCCTACAGGTTTATCACCAAAATAAAACTTTTCCGCTTGTTTTCCTACTTCTTGCTTTTGATTACTAGATTCAAATTTTAAATCTGCAGGAAGGAAATCAGTAAAGCGTTCATTCATTTTGTCTCTAAATGAATCGAAAATGTCAATTCGCAATAAACCTTCCATGTTTGCGAAGCCGTACAAAAGTGGCACTTTTCTATAATCTCCTGATTTCAAAATATCTACTGGAGATTTATCCAAAAAAACTTCTCCCCCCGTGGCCCGCTCCACGCATGGCGCTGGCCCGAATGTCGAGTCAGTGTTATAAAAGGTTGGCACACTCGTCAGCTGTTCAAATGAAGCCGTTTTATAAAATTGTTCCAGAGCATGTATATCATCCACATTTGTAAAATTTAAGTATTTTGCAAATTGTTTTGCGTTTTCAAGCGGATCAGATTGGATAGCCCATTGCGCTATACTGGCTCCACTTTCAGGTATAACCTTGTTGAATAAACCTTCAGCTGATTTCGACAACATCAGTAAATCTACAGCAGCTGAGCCTGCACTGGAACCTTGGAGAGTGACATCATTTGGGTTGCCACCAAAACTTATTATATTATCCTTCACCCATCGCAAAGCAGCTACCTGGTCCTTCATTCCTGCATTACCGGGGACATCTTCTGTGCCAAGACACAGGAACCCATGAGTTCCAAGCCGATAGTTAAATGTAACAGTAATTATATTATTCTCAGAAACTAATTTGGTAGGTTTTACCCAGTCACCACTTCCTATTTGGAAAGCTCCTCCGTGAACATAAACTACAACAGGTAAGTTCTCTTGTTGGGTGTCCGGAACATAGACGCTAGCAATGAGACAGTCTTCTCGCTGCTTCAATACGGATTGCTCTGGAAATTGTGTTACTGCTTGAGGACAAGCGACACTTTGGCTTACTGCTTCTAAAGGGTGCATCCATGTTGGAGGTGGAAGAGGAGCCTGAAAATATAATACACAAAATATAATTTTGCGTCACAGCAACACCAAATAACAATTTAAAAAAATTATTTTTCTTACTTTGTATCTGTTGGGGCCGGTTGGTATGCTGGCGTAGGGTATACTTTGGAAGAAGTAAACGCCAGTGTCTAGATCTTTGTAACCACGTACGGGACCCTGCGCGATGTATACCAGCCTTGACTCTTGCGCATCCGCCGCCCGAGCAGCGCACACAACGGCGCATAAACAGAACAAAGTGCTCCGTATCATATTAGTTACTGCCTACACTGATTAGTAGTAATTAAACACTTTACTTTTATACTTATAAATCAGCAATTTCTTATCTTATGATATCTTACATTATCACAAACAAAATATTTGATTCCTTCCTGCCCATTTTTCTATCGGACTGTCAGAGTGGGCACGAAGAATCGACACCGCTTTATGGTTGATATTCCGAGAACCCGTACGAAGCGCTTTGATTCCACATTTATTGAGCGAACTGATAGTCTGTGGAATTCGCTGCCTGAGTTCCCCCGCGCAGCTACCTTCCCTACCTACTATATAGCAGGGATACTATAGAGTTAGTATTGTTATATTCAAACAATATTTTTTATGAATCACATCTATCCATTATTGTAATTTCAATATTGTGCATTGTAATTTAAAAGAAATGTAATCTATTATTGTATATATTATACATTCATATTTTATCAGTAATTAGGTAGTACAAGTAGACACGTGCAAGATATTAAATAAATAAAAAATGTAAAACAGTTGCATCACAATATGTAAAAAAAAAAAAGAATGTTGTTTGTTTTTGTGACAAAGGACTTTGTCCATTGTTGGCTAAGCGTGAACAAGGTGTTCATAAATTTTTAATTTTGTCAATAAAACAATAAATTATTAAAAATAATTGTGGTGCTATATTTTTGTATCCAGTTGAACTTAAAAAAAGTTGATTTAGTTTGTATTTAATCTGATTATTACGAGCCTACCGGAGCTTATATTAAAAGTGCGACCAACTTATCTGAACAGTTGGTCAAATAATGGGACTATAATCATTATACGGATGTCTGTCAGCTTGGTTAAGAGAATACGACTGTGGTATCTCCAGTCAACTGTACAGATAAGTTGGCCGTACTGTTTATCTGAGATATAAGGATAACTGTCACTGTTGTCAGGCTCATCAAACCAGTGTTGCCATTGGCTTATTTCCTATTTTTAATCGATTACCATCTACAGTTAATATGAATCGATATCGCGATATACAACAAAATGTCACTACGGAAATGTGATACGGTGACGGGTATATGTAGGTGGTCTTTAGTGCTGGTGATGGGTGGCGGTAATTAGTACGTCACTGTTCACTTTCTATGTATGTATTAATTCTTAACCCACAATGCACCATACATAAAAACATCGGAAGGGTGTTAGTAGGTACAAAAGGTGGTGATTGGTGATATATAGCAATAGACGAAGTTCGATAATATCATAATGAGTTCAGCTGTCTACGCGTAGGTACTTACACTTTACATGTCTACTACCGCTCGCTCTTCGATAGAACAACAGACGCAGCGCAATAATGGTGCGTTTCCAATGCATCTGATTTGTTCGATGTTATTGTAGTTTTGATATGAACCATATATGAACAAAATTATTTCAAGTATTCGTTGAGTTTATTTTATGAATGAATTAATCCTGTCTATTAGAACCTTTTTTTTATCCGTTTATATTTTATATTGTTATGGCAGCACAGCAAACGTCAAAAATATATTATCAACAATGAAATGAAGGAAAATCATTTTATTTAGTTTTATTGTCGATTGTGTTCACAATTGTGTTGTATTTTGTGGAAGTTAGTATTCGCTTAGGAAAAATTATTCTAATGTTGACCCTTGCTTGCCCACGGACCCCGATGACTATTAATCCTGGCTCGCCCCCTGACTCCGATACCTACCTCTACGTTGAACCAGGCTTAGCAATGGACTCCGAAATCTCTACTCATGTCGAACCAGCCTCAATGTGGCTCGTTGGACCACATGGACGTTGAAGCCGTGGTTGATCGTAATTTGCCCATAACCCACGAACGAGGTTCAACTGTGTCGATGCATCAGCTTAGGCGCCGATGTCATTCAACGGGACGTATTTAAGCTGGTCAAGGTACCAAGATAATATTTAAACATCTGACCAGTTTTTCGATTATGATAATATTATTAATATATGATACAGATTAAAAATAAAATACAAGTAATATAAGCTAGTTTTATTACAAAAACCCTCTGTCAATCACATGCAAGAAAATAGCAGTACCAAACATTCTGATACAAAGTTATTGTAATATTCTAATACCTACTGATATAAGTTATTAAGCCTACATCATAATTATACCAAGAGTCACTGTTCACGCCAAGCCATAATGCCCTAACAAATGGACAATGTCCTTTGCAAAACTATGTACTTACTTATAGTGAACTAGCTGTTTCCCGCGACTTTGTACGCGTAAACTTCCATATAAACTTTCAGTGCCCATTTGCCCCCCTTGATTCGGCCCTATAAACAAATCATAACCTATTAACAAATCATAATTCCTTTATTTTTTTTAATGCACTTTACCGCGCCCGGGCGCAATTTTGAAAATGAACATTGCTATAGCACTTAGTTATACTGTACGCGCCTGGTGCGGTGTAAAGAGTCCGGCATTGCTCACGCCTTGTGCTGCTGCTGATATGCGTTTGGTCTTTGTCTTTATTGTCTATTTTGTGTAACTTGATGTAAAATACTCGTAATGCATGTTGAGAAAGGACCTTAGTCAGGTACCTTCCTAAGGTTCTTAGATCTTTGGTTCTTAGGTTAGATTAGAATACAATTCATGACAGAAAATGCAATAAAATTCTGAAAGATGACCAAATGTTCATAAATACCAATTTTTGATATTATTCCACCCTCCTCCTTTTACTACAGGACAAGTAGAAGGACTGCATACTACCACCCCTTCCTTGTGAAGATTCGTACACAACGATTTGTGTCTTCATTTATTATGTAACGCACTGCCCAAGAATGCAACTCCCTGCCGTCCTCCTTGTTTCCTGAGAACTACAAACTAGGCATCTTCAACTGAATAGATTTCTTCTAGATCAACGTGTTCACATCTGCAGTTGTCCACCCAAAATATGGACAGACGATCTAAAAGAGACCGCAGGGGAACGCTGGCTGGATGCATGCCGCTTCAAACCGGCCCTTTTGGAGATCGATGGGGGCGGCCTTTGTCCAGCAGTGGACGTCCTATGGCTGAAATGATGCCATTGATGATGAGGCAGATAAATTAAAAAAAAAACTTTTAAACCGCACCCTATGCCGAATTAATTTGTTATGATTTGATCACTTAATTAGATTCTAGAGAGTATTCTACATAAAAAGATTGTGGCTTGATTCGCGTGGCGTGGCTTGGGAGAGGTATTTGAACACCAGCTGTAGACTGTGACTTGTGACTGTGTGTGTGTTCAGCAGTGGACGTCTTCTGGCTGATGATGATGGGCCTGGGACAGGCTGATGATGACTGTACGTTTACTTCCAGTGACCCAAAGCTTATTTTCCTTGTCCCCTAAGAAAATTTCTGCCACTGTCTTTACTTCGTGCATAGTAAAAGCTTAGGACCTAAGCTTTTTAGGTAATAGCGCGGTAGGTACCCCATGCAGTCATCGGAAAACCCTACGCTACCCATGAAAGTAATTTCAGCGAACGTTTGACGCTATCTTGATTAAAGGGGTTGATAATTGCTGGTTTTAATTATATTAGTTACAGGAAAATCTCGAATGTAGGCATTTTGTGACATACCCTAGGTAAGATGCGTATATAGAGCAAACATCCTTCAGCATCCATCATAGAGCGTGTATAGCCGCTACCGACTGATTTTTCGGTATTTCTATCGGATTTAAGATTTTTCGGTAGACTACCGAAAAATCTAAAATCAAATAATATATTGCAAAAATTATGATTTTTTATTTATATACCGGTGTGGGTACAAAATAGAAAAATTAACAAAAAAGAAAAGTAAGAAAACACTTATTTTAAGTAATAAACACTACAACACAAATATAAAAAGAAAAATACAATGAAAGAAAATTCACGTCTTCACGTCTAGTCGATACAACTGGTGAGCAAAATACTTACCAGCCTGCCTGCCGCCTGCCTTTACTTTGTACAAAGGGTAAGCATTGCCTTACAACGTGGTAATGAGGCCAGCATTTTGGGAACAATTCCCACTGGTAACGGTTTAATAGATTAGTAGTTAGGTTTTAATTTGTTGTTTTTTTATATTACGATGGCATGTTATTTAAGTTACTGAAATAAATGAGTGAATGAAAGATAAAAAAAATTGTGCGTGGAGTCCCTCCGCGCGGAAGAAGTGAAACTCTCGCTCTGTCTATTTCCCCTCCATGGTAGCGCGCTACCATAGAGGAGGAATAGAAAGAGACAGAGCGAGAGTTTTAGATGCCATCTATGCGAATATTAGTGAACTAAGTTACTCGCGGATTTAGTAAAATTCGTATGTACAAATTAATTGAGACTCGCTATTAAATTTTCTACTGTCCAGGCATTCCGTGGAATGCCTGCATTACAGAAATGCAACAACGTCCAAAGCTCGCGTGTATAAGCGCACTTCAACCTGGCAGGGCACTGACTTGGCACCCGCTTAATGAAATCTGTTCTAAGCACACTAATTGTTAATTTATAACAACTTTGCGCGATTTAATAAAGCCAGCGGGCAATTATTGGTTGATGTGGTCAGTACACCATTCTGTAATGGTTAAAGTTTATCTTTTGTGAGCCTAGGGCAGAGCCGGATTTAGAGGTCTGCAGGCCCTGTGAGACAAACCAAATTATTTCAATACTTGTATCACACAACCACAGATTATCCGCCTCTGAGCTTATTTTATTGAAAGCTTATTTATTAAAGCTCATTTACTATGGGTAAAAGGAACCGTAGCAAATAATATTAACATATGCGGAAGAAGTCTATGTTTGGATTTAGCGAGTCATTAAAATATAATTGAACCTTACATCATTTCAGTACTTTCAGTAGTCTAGAAATAGTTAACGTACCTATAAAGTTCAGCAATGCTTATTTTGCTTACAATGATTGCACAAAAGGAAGGATTTTGACGGCATCCGTGTTTTGTGGGCTTTAGCAATGTCTTTATAAACAGCTGGTTCATGCATAGTATACCTATTAGTACATAATTATTATGTTACGGTTAGTGTAATAAATTCAGAATTATTAATATTTACCGGTTATCATTAATACAAACTAAGAACTGTTTTGCAATGAAATGCGAAAATTACCTTAAAATATTTATGGATATTTTTACGCGAATATCGATGCAGGTTGTGGGTTCACGTATGCTGGGCTCGACTACGCCTCGACCCACATTTTTACTTTCGCCCATAAATGCCGCTACTGAAAACATTTTTCTGAATATCTTTGTAGCATAATGACACTATAGTGAAATACTCTACCTAACCACTAAACTTAGGGCTACCACAGATGACAGACAGGACTTTATTCGACAAATGCATAGAACGACTGTAAAAGTGATAAGGACAGAAGAAAAAAAATGCGTGAGTTAGAGCGAGAGAGAAGACTTTCCCCGACTCAAATAGACGAAAAGTCTACGGTCTGTAGTGGCCCTAAACGAAGGCGTAAAATACAGCTGAGGCAAGTTTATGTTCATATTCTCCAGGGCTCTGGTCGTATTGTTAGGCATTTATCCTTCACTGTTAGCATTGAGCTTGTTTACGATGGGCTCTCGTAAACCTCGCTTCCTGAAGGGACCAGTGTTTGCTGAGGAAATGTTGCACTGGCGCCGATTGAGAGGCAATACACCGCCCATTTGCGGCGAGTTAGTCGACTGGCCAGTGAAACTATTTATATAGAATTTATCGAAGTATTTACTGATACATGAAAAATATCGTAAATCCTGTAAGTCAGTCCGCCTTTATCAGTTAATCCACAGTAGCATTATGTATTCTGTGAAAATTTCCACTGGCTATCTATTACGGTTCGAAAGATACTGCCGGTTAAAGGTAGGACAGATGGACGGACAGTCAGACATTGTAGGCTTAGTAATAGGGTCCCGTTATCACCCTTTGAGTACGTAACCCTAAAAAGTAGCATCCTGAGATTCCATGTACAAGTTACCCCTGTACTTACCAAATTTCATTGAAATCTGTTCACTCGTTACGGAGTTGAGTACGGAGGACAAACTTGCGCATTTCTAATATTAGTGTGCAGCAACGACCTATATGTACTACGTACAATAACTACATACTTAATTTGAATTCGTTGGTGTGCAGTTTAATCATAATATGATAAAACGACTGTAAGCTCAAGTAGGTAGTAATGACCTTTGTGAAAACTTATTTGCTGACTATCTACCTTTGTCTGTTGTGAGAAGCCTCATTAGTGAGAGGGGCGCAAAATAATCGCATTAGGCTCCAGCGCGGCGCCCTGTCTGCGTTGTTGCAAGGGAAAGAGGCTTTGAGCCAGTCCCGTTGTCTGCACCCCTACACTACACGTCAGGGTTGGGCGTAAATTTGTCTTAATTTTCAAGTTCTTTCAAGGAAAATTCTCAATTCAATTATCTTTTAAAATGTACTGTTTTAGTTCCACAAACTCTTCGTCTTTTTTTATCGATACAGGTAAAAGGAGCTAAGCCAAAAGGAGGTCATTTTATATTTAAAAAAAAAAAAAAATATACAAATTAATTAATAAAATATACGCGATAAAATCCATTAAAAGCTAATTTAATTGTGTTATAATTGCTAAAACCTAAGATATGATTAATAATTATAATTTGCTCAACCAACAAGGGTGCTGTAATATTTGTAACAATACGTTAACAATGTTATTTTTTTCTAAAGTTATCGTAGTTTGCCTCCTGGTTAGGTTAATCAGAAGCATTAGAAGCATTTCAGCTTTGCACTGGCACTTTTAAATTACGTGAACATTCCGTAGTCCGAATGTGTTCTAGACACTTGAGATTTATTGCCTCCCTGGGCATTCAATGTTTTCTAAGGTGCTTCCAGGAGCAGTAAGACCTACAAGTAGGCAGTTTAAGAAGATGTAGATCGCTGGATGTAGAAGACAAAAATGTTGACCGTAAAATGTTTCTTCCTCATTCTGAATGTTTTCGAAATAGTTGAGATTTATATATAAGACTAGCTGTTGCCCGCGACTTCGTACGCGTAGACTTTCACATAAATTTTCTACCTCCTTTTACCCCTTTTATCCGGCCCTTTCCCAACATCCTTTCTAAGCGGACCTCTACACCTCATAAGGAATCTAACTGCCAAATTTGCTTCGTAGGTCAAGTAGTTTCGATCGAACACGAATGCCGGTCGTGGGGTTTTTGGTAAATTGGAGCGAATCAAAGGGTTTTGCAAATGAAATCTAGTTTGCATCTAAATGACATTTGACTGGAAGCAATGCGGTTAAGACGTTCGTCGATGATCGAATACAAAGTTTTTACCGTGATATCCCGACACAAAATATTTGTGTGATAGTGTAGCTCCAGAAATTAGAATACATTGATTTGATGTAAAATAGAAACTAAAATCTATGACTTTCATTTTATTAAATCACTTTCTTGGTTCTTAGTCATTTACTCGCGAAAAAGGGTAACAAAATATGCAAGTCTACCAAAACGAACAGAAAAAAGTGCGCATAAAAATTATATTCGTAGCGCACCGTTTTTATTTTGGGGTGAATAAGGTAAAGTGAAAAGTTATGTGATCCACTCGGCTGCATAATTTATTACAACGCTATGCTCAGTATGTACATCATCAAAGCACTCAGTAGGTATGCTACTTTTTAATTACTAGCTTCGCTCGAGTTTAAATCTTAGAATCGTTCGCTTGCTCTGGATTTAATACCAGGCACCAAATATTAACTTTGCAGCCTAGTATGTGTACCTACAACAAATAACTATTTCCGTTAGGTCGTCGTGGGTAAACAAAAACACTTCGTACAGCGATGATGTACATAGTTTTCTGGTCTACGAAAATGGTTTAGTGAACTTTATAATGCCAACGCGTTATAAAGTTTTTGTTATGTTGGGACTGCCAATAGTTTTTTACATATCTGAGCATTCAATTTCGACTTAGTATATATAAAGACGCGCGTGATGATGGGAGGTGGTGTACAACAGTAACCGCGTGGTAGCCGAGACCAGGGGCCTTACGGACAACTGCTATTGCGGCACCAAATTAACGTTAAATCCGCTCAGTTGGAAAATCACGCA
The DNA here is from genome assembly GCA_932305915.1 of Agriopis marginaria. Lineage (NCBI taxonomy): Eukaryota > Metazoa > Arthropoda > Insecta > Lepidoptera > Geometridae > Agriopis > Agriopis marginaria. The sequence goes on from OW029918.1 coordinate 13,350,552, forward strand.
ACCGCAAACCGTATCTGGGCGCGTTAAGGTCGCGTGATTTTCCAACTGAGTGGATTTAACGTTAGTTTGGTGCGGCAATAGCAGTTGTCCGGTAAGGCCCCAGGTCGTCATCGGAACCCGGGCCGACCGAGGATGTGGTGGACCGACGACATCAAAAGAACTGTTGAAAACGAGTAGATGCGAGAGACCGGGGTCTCTTTGTCACAAACAAAAGAAGGCCGATACTTGGCAGTGGGTCACCCGAGGCTAATGATGATGATGATAAACGTGCGTAGGTAGGTATTTAGCTTTATTTGGCTCCACACAAATCACTTATGCAAACCAGTAACGGCATCAAAATTCAACATGTATTGTATATAACATTCCAGCGCCCTTTAAATTTATTCAACGGCAATCAGGAAATCCCTGTCCACGTCATACAAATTGTTCATTACCTATCTAAAACACGCCGCGAACGAGGCTGCGATTACTTACTCGCCGCGTCACGGCCGAGCCGCGGACGAGTATCGCATAAAGCTCACCAAATGAGCGAACATGGTGACACCCGACAGGTTGTATGCCGGACGTCATTGGGAATGATGCGTCCCGGATACGGGCCGGTGACAGGCACGCTGGCAGGCGCCAGGCTTCTCATTTGCACTCCATCACGCTATTTGCATTTTTGCAGGGTGGGAGTCTGGTGCAAACGAATAACGATGCAGGCTCTCTTGAAAAGCTCAATATGCTGAAACAACATTGTCTGTAGTTAGCGGTCATGGCAGTAAGTTATCGATTGTAAAAAATGTTTTTTATCACATAACTAAGAGCAGAGTTTGGGTGCTGCCTACTCTACTAAGTGATTTTTCTTATTTTCTCCCCATTCTCAACCAGATCGGCTAAATAGGTTCAATATTTTAGGTTGGGGGGTTCTAAAGTCGAGACCACGTACCTATCGGCAAACGCGGAGTACCTACTTGCGGCCCTGTGGTCAGATGGAGCGAGGAACTGTGAAAGGTGGAAAGAAGATACGCAAAGAAAGCAAAACATGTTTATAAGCTGATGATGATGATCATATCATCAAAACTCGCGTGAGGATTCATTATAAATTATTATAACACCGGTTTGCACTCACGATTATGTTTTTATGTTTTTTATGTTTTCCGAAACCGGTCGATCGTCTCGACCGATAAAAACATAATCGTGAATGCAAACCGGTGTTATAATAATTTATGATGATCATAATAAAAGTTTTCTGGAAGAAGTTGCAGAGCCCACGGACTACGATAACTTCTAGAGCTGTCAACACCAATGCTGCATAAACAGTTCGAAACAAAAGGGTAAAGAAGCGTTTTACTGGATCCCCATCAATTGCTCATAAAATTCGTCAAGTACCCGGTGTTTATTCATGAGTTGACTGAATAAACAGCCGCTGTAGTGTATTGCAGAAGGTAGCACATTTTGCTGGTTCACCTCGCAAAGTTTTACGACGCCCGTTCATGTATTCCCCATTCACAGTGTTTGGTCCCCGAATGTACAGGTTTACGAGAGGGTCGCGCGGTCACGTTCCTCCAGTCTCGTGAAGCGCCTGCGGTACGAACACCTGCATGATTTAGAAGCCGTATCCGTACGTATAGAACGCCATAGGTGTGCTGAATCTTCCACACCTTACAGCCACTTTACTGTATGACTTACACTTGCCTTGGGCGTCGTAAATATGAATAGCTTTAGGTATTATGGCTATTTATAACCAGAGACATTTTATCGTACTCACATGTACTGAAATTTAGGTAAGTATCGTTTTTTTTTATGCCATAGGTGGCAAACAAGCAGACCAGCCGCCTGATGCAGTCATCGTCGCTTATGGATACTTGTAACACCAGAGCCATCACAAATACGTTGCCAACCCTTTAGGTCTCTATTAACTCTCCTTTTGAAGAGCCCCGTGAGATCTTAAATTTTACTATACTTAGCTACGTATGAGTAGGTATAGTGGGTACATAACTTTATCTTATCTGTTTTGTATAAACTAAGCGATAACTTATCAAACAATGCCACTTTCTACAGAAAGCACCTAAGTAAAGGAAATTGATAAAGTGCAAACACTAACTCAAGATTAGTGAATACAAGGCAAGGCAAGAACTTTTTTTAAAGGAACTCTACCAATCAATACAAAAACAAAAGCAATTAATATTTGTCTGACGCTATGCGTCACCCAAAGAATTTGGCAAAAAAGTAAGGTCCAAATTCTTTGCCTCACTTTGGGTAGTAGGTATCATGGGCCTCACCTATCTATGCCTGTCAGACATGGCCACTGACTAAGAAACAAATGGAAAAACTTAAGATCTGCCAGTAAGGTATAGAAAGAAGCTACATGAACCTTAAACTCAGAGACCTAGTACATAACACACTGATTAGGAAAAGAACAAACGCTAAACACATCCTAAAACTCAAGTGGAACCAGTTACATCCAAACAGTAAAATCCGGATAGGTGGGCACAGATTGCGAAAACTACTACCTAGATACAAAAAGTTAAGTTTTGGTCCAGAACTGCCGAAAATAGAGAAGAATGAAAATTACATAATGAGGCTTTTACCATTTATAGGCGGTCCTTATACCGAAATAAATAAATAAATAATTAATTAATATAATTTATTTATTTATATTAATATATATAATTTATAAATATCGCGTGGGGATTATGGCCACAACCTCTCTAAGAGGGAGGCCTTTGTTCAGCAGGAGACGTTTAATGGCTGATGATGTTGTGTGTGTGTGTGTGTGTGTGTGTGTGTGTGTGTGTGTGTGTGATGTGAAGTTAATATCTATCAACTCACTAACAAAGATATAAGTATAAAACTCTGTTTAAAATTAGTAGGTATAAGGAATTATTAAAAGCTTTTTTGTTACTTGAACATAACAATACCACCGTTGTAAGACCTATTAATATATAATAGAAAGTAATATTACGTATAACGCAATATGATTTGAGTTTAACGCATGTAGAAATGCCATTAAAATACCATCAACAGGTTAAAAGAAACAAATGAATGTGTCATCTGAGCTCAACGCTATAAAATTTCTCACCGTGCAACCTTCGAGCTCAACGCTGTCTCTGAGCTTTCCACTCTTTATTTCCGTTTAGAAGCGTTGTTATCTCAAATTTCCGATATAAACACCTGCTTAAAATTTATTGACAATTATCGACAGCAGCTCTCGATAAAAATAAATAAATATTGCCGCTGCAGGCGTGCCGGAATACACTGCTAGGCAGAACGGGCGGCACCTCTAGGGCTATGCCCTTACGTATCTTTATGTTCTGTGCAGCATTCTATCATGACAATGTACCTAAAGCCACGGAATATCTAATCTCTATGAACGCGTTATTTGTTATTTAGTATTTTGAAATCGTTTGTAAACTTACAAGATTGGTATATTTTATTAAAACACCACATCGATATCTAAAGGTATAAATGTTGTAGATTTTGTGATAATGGCCGCCATAAAAGGTGGGCTTTTAATGTCTCGTTCGATGCACTTTATTGCTGTTATTTCCACGTAAGATTTCGTGATAGAAGTTAAAAATAACTAGGTGCCTAGTAAGAACTTATCTTATGGGAATCTTAGAACTCGAGCATAAAATAATCTAACTTTCCAGCAATTGAACTTTGACATGTCCAGATTTTATAAATAAAAAATAAAATAAATAAATAATATTCCGGACATTTTTGCACACACGGAACATTTTTGCTATACAATACATTAACACACACCACAAAAAATACATTAAATGAAGATAATTTTGGAGATAGGTACAAAAGATGGTCTTATCACTACAGCGATCTCTTCCAGACAACTTTTGGATGAGTAAATAATTATTATTTATAAAGTATGGACAGTGGTGAAATTAAATGTAATGAATAATTATGCAATTATAAAAAATACGAGATTATAAATTTATTTGCTATTGCACATATAAGATTCTTCATAAGAATACGTATGCTTGCATGAATATCTTCATTAATTTATATAAATATATTGAAACATTCATCATGAAATACAATATTATAAAAAAAGACCGGCCAAGTGCGAGTCAGGCAAGCGTACTGAGGGTTCCGTACCACAACAAAATACAATAAGGTTGTCCAAGTAACCGAATTACCAGTTATTATAACTCCTTCCAAAATTGTCGAAGCAACAGCCACTGTTAGTTATTGTGCTACAGGCGATCGAGTACCTATAACATAGTTATAACTTGGTAATGAACAGAAATTTGTCACCGACTCGCACTTGGCATTATTTATTATTTTTTGTTATACTTTAGAGTGTGTACTACAAATCATGTCAAGTCTGACGCTTGTACGTATTATCGTATTTACATTAGAATTAATTTTAAAAACCTTTTTTCCCTTACGTTTTTACTTATAGACTTTTTTATTATTTGTCAGTTAATCCGCCGTAACGTCACATATTGTGTGAAAATTTCAACTGGCTGTTTATTGCGGTTCGAAAGATACAGACGGACGGACGGACAGACAGACAGACAGACAGGCATCGACATCGTAGGCTTAGTAATAAGATGCCGTTTTGATCTTTTGGGTACGGATCCCTAATAAGTGAGCTAGTTGAAATAAAATGCTGCTTAATTTCAACCTTTGATATTTTTTGCCCTTTTTCCGTATTAGGTACTTTTTTCAATAAGCAAGTTAAATGTAAATTAAAATATATTTAAAAATACAAATGTGAAAAATGATAGCCCTCGAGCCCTGTCGTAATTGCCTATCACAAAAAGAAGGTTCACATTCAAAGATATTGAAAACCATGGATGGAAATTGATACAGAGCGTTCTAAAATATCCTAACAAAAAATAGACTAACGTTATAAATACGAGTAGCTCTTTCCGTCCGCAGTTCTCTCGCTCGCGCATTTTCACATTATCGATGATATAAAACAACTGAGTGTGAATTAATTTGCAAAAAGTGACTAAACCAAGTTTTTAATTTCATATGGTAAACAAGCAAAAAAATTACTTGGTACTATTTTAATCCGTCAAAATATAAATCAAATCGAAGCTTTATTTGTAATATTATGTTAGACAGAAAAAAAGGTTTGGCATTTTTTGGAAATTCACACTGAGTGCATTTATATTTTCAATAATATGAAAATATTTATCAATACACAATATTTAATAATAATAATAACAAATATTTAATAATATATTATGTGTAATAAACTAGCAGTGCAGATAAAAGACATGGAAAATGAGATTACATTTGCCAAAACCCAAAAACACACACCGCTCGTAAAATGTTAATTTACTATAGTCTAGACAAGTACTTAAAAGACAAACTCAACTATGGAATAAATCAATCCGCTCCGTATTTTGATGCCATACCCAATCAGGGTCATTACAGGGGCGGATCCAGGATTTCATTTTGGGGGGGGCCATTCTGACAAGTTTCGAAGGAATCAAATCGAAAAATTGAGTCTGAGTGGGAGAATGTATGGAATTGCTAGGTGTTTTGGGGTGGGCCATGGCCCCCATGCCCCCCCCCCCCCTGGATCCGCCAATGGGTCATTAGGTATGTGATACCTACCTTAAACATGCTACCTAAGATCTGTAAATGAAAATTTAATAATGTAATAATAAATTATTGAGTATTGTAATTTGCGTGCGAGAGAGCTGCATATATACGGAAACAAGTGCATTTAGGCTACATTGTTTTGTTGCAAATTTAATTAGACATACGTAACGTCATAGGATTCAAATAAGTTTGTCAAAACTTTCTAAAATGTGTCTTATTTATATTTTGTATAACTAACTAAATACGGGACACTTTTTTTATTGAATTTTGTACTAAATTATCCATGTGTTTGTAAGTCAATGTTCACAATAAAATTAATTTGTCTAATTTTTAATATCAAACTTAACTAATGAGCGTTAGAACTCTATGTTAATTAATACAAAATATAAGGTATTGTGGTGTCACCGTCGTCAAGGTGGGTGGTCCCAGAGATGCCGAGCGACGCAGTACGTAATTACACATGCTATCTGATACGACCACCAGCATTCCCGTATCTCCCAATATTTAGGGACATCTACCCATTTTCCAACCCGTCTCCCAATTTACGGGAACACGACTGAATCCTACCGATTTTTTGTCATTATGTTTTAGGTTCAAGTGATCATCATAACCAGCCTATATAGTATTAATAGAATTGTATTTTGCGGAACATCGACTCGAAAGAAGAAGAAGATGACCAGCCTATCGAAATCTACTATATACTGGACATAGGGGTCTGCCGAGGCACGCTACTCAGCCCGATCTTTGGATTTTATACTCACATAAAACTGTTAAAATTAATGTATCCTTCCATTGCGCTGCAAAAGCGATAGCGGCCGAGCACTAGCTTTACAATCTGACGGCACCCGGTTCGATCCTCAAACAGTTCAAAGACATATGACATTCACTAACATGTTTTGGGCTAGCATGGTGGATTAGGTCCCATCCTCTCTCTTTAAGACAAGACTTGTGTCCCAGCACTGGGAAAATGGCTGATACATCATTATCAGCCATTTTCCCCTTCTCCCATTTTTTGATGAATCCTATGAAGAACCTTAATTTGACTAATTGTACTTTTTTTGCCTGCATTACTTTTTGACTGACTAAACCTTAGTTTTTAAATTCAATCGTTCTTTTATGCTACATTTCTCCCAAATTATTATGTTTTGGTTTGGTAACACTGACGACCACTCATTACGAATCGTAGATGTTATCTGCGCTATGACTGCCATGAGCGATGCATTACAACTTACAAGTTTGTTATTACGATGTATGGCTTTGTTACGAGATAGAACAAGCACGTGGCGTTTATTTTTACTAGTTATATTGTTGGAATTACGTTTTGTAGACATAAATACAGGGCTACCCGGAACTGTGGTACTAAGCCGAAAGAATGTCATTCTGCTCATCATTATGATCAAAATGTTTCTAATGGCCGTAGATTACGTACCTACAATGACGTCGATTTTGGAGGGTATACCATTTTCTAAAATAAACTAAATTTGACAGCTCTAAAGTTTTTGCCATCCTTTTTTCACATATTGAAATGAAAAGAGACACATATATTTTACGCCTTTCAGTATGGTTTAGTTTAGTGAGTGGTACAATAGAATCGACGGCAATGTGTGATGAGTACAATGACCTCTTTTCGGCTTAGTACCACCGCTCCGGGTAACCCTATGTACCTACATACTGACGGGTTATTCCATGGCTTGCGGTATTACTTTAGTCACCGTCACTTTTATTAGTATTGACATAAGTGCGACGAGGACACAAACAATGTCGCATGTACAATTTGACGAAAGGGGGGTCCCCATACGACAAATATATTTTTAAATGTATTTTTGTATTAGCTCTAATGTAAAAACAATAATACCTACGTACAAGCGTCAGACTTGACATGATTTATAGTACACACTCTAAAGTATAACATAAGATAATAAATAATGGCCAAGTGCGAGTCGGTGACAAATTTCTGTTCATTACCAAGTTATAATTATGTTATAGGTACTCGAGCGCCTGTAGCACAATAACTAACAGTTGTTGCTTCGACAATTTTGGAAGGAGTTATAATAACTGGTAATTCGGTTACTTGGACAACCTTATTGTATTTTGTGGTGGTACGGAACCCTCAGTGTGCGAGACCGACTCCCACTTGGCCGGTTTATTAATTGTTTTTGTTCTAGTTTTCTAAGAGTGGTTGATTGCCAGCATTACTAAGTGCCCTACCGCCATGCTGTGGTTTTCTCACGGTGTGTACCTCCACCGGCAGCTCAAACTCATTGTTGGTATTTGAACCAACACCCTGTGGCGTGGAATTCGAACGCACCAACCACAAATTAAGCTATCGTCGCTCGCTAGAAACTCTACCTAACAGTTCCAGAATCTAGTTAGTAACGTTCAAATGACCACATCACCATATCTACGTCGTTAGCGCCTGATTCCACATGGCAGCCACTTCGCAGGGTTAATAGGGCTCCGGACTGCATAGTTACCTAATTACATACGGACTGCAGCCAAGATTCCTTTGGCAAGGATTGCGGTAGCTGGATGAAATTTTTCATTTACTAAGCAAGATTCTCGAATTGCAGACTTAAAATTCCACTCTAGTAATGAAAACGCAGTGCAGCTCAAATCAAGATGATGAAAGTAGGTAGGTACATTAACAGATCTTTTTCGTCTTGTTTTAAAAGCTTTATGTTTTTTCTTTGTTTCATTTAAATACTAGTACACAAACTGATACACACAACTCAACAACACTCATACAATGAAATTAGCTCTGTCGGCATCTACGAAATTTCAGTTTGGTGTTTAGCGGCACGATTATAAAAGTAAAATCTTTTGCACTTGTTGTACACCCCGAACTGAGACCTAGCAACCCTGGAACCGAATTGGCTCATACTTAAAAATTGTATTGCAATGAACTACTTGCTTACAAAATTTCAAGAGGGTCCGATCAGCAGTATACTCAAGTTATCGTTGAAACAAATATACATAGAAACGCCTACTTGTCCCTGAGACCTCTCTTCGCTCCATCAATTACTTTCCAAAGGGATAAAGTTAGATTTTCCTTTTATAAACGAAAGCGAGTACCTAATCACATAAATTAAGATAAGCCAATCCGTAGTCAACATAAACCAAAGCCAATACACTCGACCGGAAAACCCGAGGAAACCCTAACAGCCCTACATTTCAGGCCGATGAGCGCGAGTATTGTAAAGGGTTGCTGTCTCATAGAAATGTGGAAGCAGCCTCTGTGGGAAACGTCATACTAAGCTGTATATATAATGCATACCTACCTTTATGCGGATCTAGAACTAAGAAGCAACGACCTGAGGTCACAGTGCCTAGGCAAAGAAACCTACCTGTATATACCTATTCGTAGTTGAGGAGAAATAGCGCCTCGTGTGCATTTTTAAAATACAACCGTGTTGGCATAATAAAGGATGGCAAATGGAAAGAGACATAAAACAAATTTCGACGTAAAGATTGGAAGCTACTGCTCACTTTCTGGCTCATAAAATTGAAATACGCTGACAAAACTAAACAGCAAACTCAATTTGGTGAAGACAACAAAAACTATTCGGAACCCTTACCTCTTTCAACTTTACTGAATCACGGATCAAAGCAACATCGACTTTTTCTTCGTTGATTCTTCCCTGAAGAAATAACATTCTATTCAATTGCCCAAAAGCCGTTCCCAGTCAGAGAAACGTAATGAAACTGCACGGGTTTACGTAACCGAGAGAAAAGTTTTTCTATCGAAACAAAGGGCAGAGTAGCAATAACAGTATCGAGCGGATTCTCTATCAGCTCTGTGTCACGGACTATTGCCGCGAGCTGCAAGCTTCGATCGTGCTTTATTGCTGTGTCGATGGCCCTTCCCGTCCGCTTTAACAATATCCCTTTGTTCACTGTCCCGCAGACCGTTGCACGCGATTAATGAGACTAACCGCCACCACTCATAAAATAGAAACGTAACCGTTAAGAGTTGATAATATGTCGTCAACTTGGAATGCGTTGCATTAATTTGCATGTTTATGGCAACAGTACCCAATTCGTATATTGGTTATAAATAGTAGATGATATAAGTAAGTTTAATGTAATTTAAGAAATATGATTGATGAAACTTTTCTCGACAGAATAATTCGTTGAAAACATGCCTTCTAAAACACATTTTTAGTTTTGTTTTTCGTATTTAAAAGTTCTTGTAAATTCGTTTTTTTCATATTTTAATGGCAATTATGTAATGTAATTTAATGTGATTAGTTTTATTTTAAATTAAAATGGTTCTAGAGTTAACTGGAGTTTGATCATTTGTCACTTACTTTATTTTCGTTCTACGGCGATCACCGACTTGGGCGTATCTCTTCCTGCAAACGTAGGTCGCATAGATTTTTCACTGTTTAGCGCAGGGGCAAAACTTGTATCTGAGCTGACGACGTGGTATCGAATATTGACTATTAACCGGTTATTTACACTCAGTAAAAAAAACCGAACGAAAAACGATCGTACCTCCGCCTATAACAATAAAACTCGGTAAAACCTCTTATCGGAAGCGCTTCGATGGCTTAATTTTTCAAGATAAAACTTTTCTCATAAATTACTGTCAATCACCCTTTTTCTTGTGACTTTCAGAATAAACGATCTGCTGCGAATGGTTCTTTTGTCTCGAGCTTTTATGGGGCGAATTTTAACAGTTATTGCTGAATTTCGAGCAAATATTTGTCGCTGTCACAATAAGGGCGGAATGGGAGTACATTACAACTTTGGGAACAACCCTTTATCAGTAACAATACAATGGTGGCCACAATAACCGTACCCTTATGCCTGCCCGTATAATAACTACCTATAAGTTGTCTGCGTCTGCGAGATAAGTGGTCGCGTTGATAAGGATTACAATGGTGATTACGCGAGAAACAGGACGCTAAAACAAAGTGCGGGGGTTTTCTCGTGGACTTGTTCTGAAAGCTTTTTAAACTCCGCCTACTCTTTGTGAAACTTCAAAACAGTAAATTTTCTCTCATCCGAGGCACCGCTCATTCTCACCGAAACAAACCTCTTTATCTTAAACGCAATTCCTTCAATTTCCTCGAAACAACGGATCGTTTTAACAAACCGGTAATGTTTTGCGCTTGTTCAGAACTTTCGTTTGGAGTACGACGCCCGCGAGGGCTCTCGCTAAATTAATTTTGTACAAATTTATCTACGTACCATTGTTTTGTTTTAAGATATCATCTGAAAATTTAATTAATGAAAGCACCTTTATTTCTTCTATGAATTTAATTGGCCTGAGGGGACGAGACGTGCGTGGCTCACATCAAATATATTTTTCTTCAACATGATATTTAATGTAGCCATCATATTTTGAAGAACACAATTCGACCAAAATTTGATTTTAAAGTTTTGACGTTTCCTAAAGTAACTGGCTGCCAATGTGACGGTCGCCGCATACTTTAATATTTCAATTTCAAACAGAGTATTTATTTGTAACATATTAGTATTTGCCTGGAAATAATCGCTTTAGGCGATAAGGCCACCCATTATACTGCCGTATATTTGTTTTCTATGGTAGTTTAAGTTTAATTTGTATTTTCGGTGTGTAATAAAGAAATATTGTATAGTATTGTAGTATTTTTTTTTCATAAATAACAAATATAGGTAGAAGATATATTATTATGTTAGAACTAAGAACTTACAGACAAAAAATTATTAAGTTTTTCATTTATGTCTGGTGTCCTGTGATTGGCTCATAGCCATAGCCAGCCATAAAAAAAGGTTTTTTGGTCATAATGTTGTAGAACTTAATTGATGTGAAAAATTACCGTACACGATTAACCTATATTTTTACGTAAATATTCAAGCAATGTTTGAGAAAAGTGTCATATAAATCTCAAGCGGCAACTAGGCATTTATGGATTCACATATGCTGGCCTCGGTCTACTTCTCAATGTCAGCCTTTCATGTTCCCATCCCCGGGACACAGGCCTTCTCTCAGAGAGAGAGAGAGAGAGAGAGAGAGAGAGAGAGGATGGGCCCTAATCCATACTGAATTACTGACCCAGTGCATGTTGAGATTGTTCATAGAAGTCATATCTCTGAACTTTGAGGTTCTTACATACTGGTTTCCGCACGATGTTTCATTTCACCGTTTTTGAGCGATGGTACACTATATTTATTGAAACACTATCAACGCACCCCGGCTTCGCACGGGTGTACCTAAGTCTTATTTTTTTACACCTTAGGTTACATTATTGAAGTTTTAGTAAGAATCCCTATATTTTTTGAAAATATAATATAGCCTATGTCACCTGGGGATAGTGTAGCTTCCCAACAGTGAAATAATTTTTCAAATCGGTTCAGTAGTTTCGGAGCCTATTCAATGCAAACAAACAAACAATCAAATCTTTACTCTTTATAATATTAGTATAGATAGTATAGATTATAGTAGTATAGACTAAATAAGTCATTGGTCAGGGCCGAGGATTGAACCGGGTGCCGTCAGATTGTAAAATGCAAATGCTACCGCTCGGCCAATATCGCTCTACTCTCGTATGTCTGTATGTTCGTCCATTAATGCTTATATTGCCTGCCCCTGCATAATGTACTATAAAGAAATCACTTACCAATAAAAAGATATGCAGCAGTGCGGGTTCCATTTCGAAACCAGCAGTTGTAGATTCCGAGAATATCGCCGTTCCCACGAAGAGACGTTTTCACGGTAACTTCCCATCCGGGTAATTCTAGACGTGCGGCTCAGGCTGGGCGCATCTTAATGTGACATGGGACTCTCTGAGTGTACTTAGAATGCGAATGGAACCGTATTATTAACCGATTTCAAAGAAAGAGGGGTCTCAATTCATTTTTTTTTGTTAGCTCCGTCGTTTTCATGTCTGGACTTTTAGACCTTGTCGGGTTTTGTAATTTGTCTGAATTTTTTAACTTGGGCAATGTAATAAAAGTAAATAAATAAAAAAGTTTACCTACATGCAAGGACCTTATATATACCCTAAAGGGAACAACGTCCTTGCGTACATAAAGATAATGAAGTAAGGTTTTATATATCAGTTTTTTTATCAAGTCTATCCTTTGCGAAATTGCCATAGGCCTTCAAAATAGCAAAAAGTTGCTCCTCTTGCATTTTTTTACTATTAGACAAAGTGTATGTCGGGATGACAAACCTCTGGGGCCTTACGGACAACTGCTATTGCGGCACCTAATCCGCTCAGTTGGAAAATCACGCGACCGCAAACCGTATCTGAACGCGATAAGGTTCACGTTCGCGTGATTTTCCAACTGAGCGGATTAGATGCCGCAAAAGCTGTTGTCCGTAAGGCCCCTGTTTGGCTAAGTCCAGTGTTTGATACGCTCTGGACCAGTTATTTTTGTTGATTTTTATTCAGCCTTCATTATGTCAAACTGGTAAGATAATAAAATAAAATGAAAAGGTATAAGTAGGTGCCTACTTTTTAAGTTTTGCATGTTTAAAGTTGTATGAAAGTTGGGAAATATTTTATGCAAAAACGAAGTTTGTAAATAAGTAGAATTAAGTAGGTACTTACCCCGCCTCCTGCTTCGTAGTGGGTTGGACACCTTGTTTTCGAGAACGTTTTATGGCACCATTGAGCGCGATGCTATCACCGTATCAGGCGGAAGAACCATCGACTGTCATCAATGGCTCGTAAAATTTTACAGTTCCTGTAATCAAATGCACCACCGACGAAACACGAGTTATTCTTGAGACCCTTAACCGTATCTCCGATAGATCATTTAAGTGTTGTGCTAAGTGACTTGCTTGAATACATTACGCAAATGTCAACTGTCAGAGTGTGTACCCCTGGTCAATGTTACCTTTATCATTCGTTTGTGACGTTTTAACGCGCCATAAATTGCAGAATCAATTTACCAATAGAACGGAGCGCAGACCTAGCCGTGTCGTGCGGGGCCATCTGACCTATATCTCAGTTGTCAATGATGCTTTATTCATCGCGACAGTTACCGCTCGAGAGGGCTCGTAACTCTGATGATGAATGTAGGCGACGGTAGAGCACTTTACGTACCATTTACATAGATATAGTGTACGGATGTATGTGGCCATGTTTTATGACCGGGGGTAGACCAAGAATTAGGGATGTCAGAGAGAATTATAGTCACAGTCGCGGAGCAACAGCGGCGTTTACATTTTGGGGAGGAATACATTTTATTACGAGACACGTTGGATTTGTATACACATTTAAGGGACATTTTAACGTAATTAGATTTCTAAGCAAACGTCCTGGAGCAACGCTACTGCATACTTGTACAATGTACATAATATAGGAGGTCATTATCACCAACTTTTACAGTGGGACAACAGAAGAATCGCTAAAGAAATAGGAAAATTTTCATTTACACAACGAAATGTATGAAACAATTGGTATTTCGCGATTACAGTTTGTTGTGTCAGTACGGGTTGGTCCCATAGTAAAAGTTAAAAATGATAAGAACAGTGATCTCTTTTCGGCTTACCCTGTATAAAATGATTTGAGGTGTGTAATAGAGGCGATCAGTATGGATCAGGGTGGTACGCACGTTTATGAACACTTCCCGGCCGCGGCCGGTCCACTACCGCCGCATCGGCCGGATGCGCCCTAATGACATAAATGCAAATTTGACCGCTCGGGCTTCCTGTTCGCCTGGTACCAACACTACGCGCCACTCGTAAACTTACGCTTTAATAACATACCGAGAAAAATCAACAGTAATTTCTTGTGCGTGATCTCGGCACTTAATTGGCCCTTTAACTATTTCCGTCATATTTCTCTCTACGCATTTTAAGTTAATTAACTGCTTAGCCGACATGTTTTGCTCCCTTAGCTTTCATATATTCCACGAGTATTGCGTTACAGGCTGTTAATGTTGTCGTAAATATATCTAGTTGGGATGAAATAAAACCGACTGGTAGTTTCGCTCGTTTTGTTTTTACTGGTGATCGTTAACACAATATAAAGTACTATATTTTGGTTCAGTCTGGAACTTAAAAAAACTAAACACTAATTTTGGTACTAGACAACGCGAACTGTACACGTGGTGAGTTGGTAGGTACATTACTGCTTTATTGCAGAGTTGCAGCTAGGCGGTAAATATATCGCGTTAACTTACACTGATATTTAAAAGCATATGGACATTGAATCTAGCACGAAATTCATGTAAAAATGGCTCTTACCTAACCCCATAAAAATACCGAAAATTTACTTTCAATCCTGTCGTTATAACAATGTCTCATTTATCTTGCAAAGGTAGACTAAATGACAGATAACCTTAATAGTTATTATGGTTTTAGTCTAAGCGCTGACCCGAAGTCCATAGTTTTAAATATCTTTGTATTACTGCTTCAAATTTGCTGATATTGATCCAAAAACTGGGGCAATAAGGCAGTATATTGATCGCCTACCGTTTACCTAAGGCACCTTCATTAATCATGCCACCACAATAATTACGTGTTTCTATATGGCTAACTTAGCTTATGGCTTTGCACCCATCGTTTAGCCATCGACACGTACAATACAACATAACTACAATATTTTCATATATTTACAAGAATAACAGCAATCAGTATTTGATTGACAATTGATCGGTGAAATAATCGATTCTAAATTACAGCAAACAGTTGAGTGCAATCGATTTTGTTTTATATCACATGGCTTAGTGTTCCACAAGTCGCTTCCACAGTGGTGCCATTTAGTGAGGAACGCACCGTTTTTGTACTGATAGGTGCTGTGAATATCACTCACGCACGACTATAACGTCAGTACAAGAATCGTGCTACATTACGCCTTAAAGCCGCGCTCACCGACCAGAACTATATCTTTCGCACATTAAATTTTTTGAAGATAAATACATAATCACTAAGTGAACAATTGAACATTATAAAAAACTTATTGGTAATTCTCTTAAGAATACTTAAAGCAATTTTCGTGTCGATTTTTTATAGGACGGCGAAAAATAGTCATCATGATTTTTTCTCTCTATTAGTAAAAGGCTTGCGTTTGACCGCCAACTCGCCCGATGTTAAGCGATGATGCGGTCTACGATGAAGCACGCTTGCCTAGAAGAAACCGATTCACTCGTGATTTGAAGACACCCAGATTATAACTATAGGAGAACACCAATTTCATCATGCCCGCTCTGGTAGTCCGATAGAAAAATAAGCAGGAGGGAATTAGATCATACAGATCCAATGGACACTAACTATCCGATAAAAAACCTTAACACATTTGCTGTTATTTAAAAAAAATGCCTGTATTTTGTTTTTATTGCCACTCAAGTGATATTTTTATGATCAAAAAAGTTGAAAATGTGCGTACAAAATAGCCTGTGGGAAGGAGTGCTGTAAATGTTACAAATGTGGACGCGCGCTTACACACCAACAAATATACATTATCGTTATATACAACTATTACAGTATCTATGTTTAAGAAACATCGAATTATTATTTTTTATTTGGTGTATTTTTAGTTTTTACATGTACAAAATATAATGTCTTTTCGCACCTATTTTATAACGTTCAACATGTCTGCACATATCAATTGCACATCTGAGTGCGTAGAGCAGTGCCATCTAGCGTAATCTAGATAGATGTCACTGTTCTTACTTCATACAAATCGTAGTTAAGGTGAAAATAATGCAGGAGTGGCGCCCTCAATAAAAAAACATAACAGGTATACTAAAATGTAAGTAAATAAAAATGTTAATCCCATAGTCGCTTCGACCAAAATAAAATGAATGGACGGGCCCAGAAGTAGCGCATTTTTAAAGATTACAAAATGAGCGCCGGCGCTCACGTCGTTTCAGTCGGTCTCTAGCCGTAGGAAGTGCAACACGTGACTATTGTTACATGATAACGAAACATCTGACAAAATGATGCCTTCGTGTGCTTTCTCGAAGTGTAAATACACAACAAACAACCACTATCTATGTTTTGTAACAAATGTACCGTACATGGTTATAATTAGGTGTTGAAGTATATGTCCAACGGCTTTGACTCGTTTTTACTGAACAAGTTCAATGGTTATGGCTCATCCATTCATTTTATTTTGGTAAAGCATAGTCGGGCGAAAATGTAATGAAGTATTTTTTTAACAATTATTTTTAGTAACATAAGGTATCATCTTCATCTATCATATTGTTTTTGTTGTTGTTGTGGTTGTTGTTGTTGTAGTTACCATTTCGAGAGACTATGGGAGACGATTTTTTATTTACTTATTTTTTAGTATAACTGTTATGTTTTTTTTAATTAGGGGGTGCCTCTTCTGCGCTCTCTTCACCTTGAACTGGAACTGGAAAAACACGCAATAGACACTCAGGTTACGAATCGAATAAGCTAGTGAGTTTTTTTATTGTCAAGATGATTTATCTCCACACATCTAGGTTACATCTAGAACTTCAGGCTCTAAACACTACTATAACAGGCTACTGTATCTCTTAATGTCCGCTTAGGTCGCCATCGTTACCAGTTACGAACAATGAAAATGTTTTGTTTGTTTTATAATTTCAGAACAGTTTTAGAATATGTATAATATTTTTCGTGAAATAAAAATCCCTTTACCGAAATGCTTGGTTTCGTATGACGATAAATAACAGTTCCATCGCAACTACTATCGAACTAAAGATAATTTCATTTTGTACGTAACTGATTCTGAAACTATGGTTACGATGGCGACTAAGGCGTTCTCAATAGGAAAGCGATAGAAAGCACAACATCTATTACATTTTCTAGCTTCTTTCGATGCGATTCTCTCCTATTTTCTGTCTTACACTACTATAGCCGATTCCAAATTAATAGTTTTACTTTGCAATAGTTTTGTGACAGTTAGAAAAGAATTACACCCAAAGAAGCTTTTCACATTATAGTGATCAAACTTTACATTAGGTAAGTTCGTTTGATCTCATTTTAATTTATTGTACATAATTATTGCGATTACAAAATAAACTCGACAAGTAACATAATATACGAAACAAAATACAGTGTTTTATCTTTCAATCGCTTTTATAGGTACTCCAGAAGTATAACAAAAAAAATATTGCAAACTATTATTTACAACTATGTTTTCCTTAAACTTAGGTACCACTCTCACACACAACAATTTAGTTTAGTTATAACAGTAAAACATAAAAATGCATGATATTTTTAGCAACCTTTTTTAACAGTTAGAGAAACATTCAATTTATTTTCATTTTTACAACAATGACATTATAACTTCGGACGAAGGTGGAAATTTTTCCAACTTTTATAAATGCAATGAAAACCGCAGCGTACGAAATGTGCAAAAACAAACTGGAAAAATTCTAACAAAAGTTGAAGTGGAATTCGTTGAATGCTACGAACGCGCGTCACAACTCCGCGTCGAGTTTGAAATAGTTTCCAACAATCCTCTTTTTAACGTGAAACATGTTCATTTATTTATTTATACTGAATAAAATGGAAAAGGTTAAAATAAGTCCAGTCTAAGAGTTTTCTCGACTCACTTCGACGTTCAATCACAAGGTAACTTAATATCATGTCATAATTATGATCAAACAATTACAGCGTTACTCATAAACGTTACTTAAGTTAAGCAATGCTTAGAGTTGCTCTGTTAAGTTCTCGCTGACGGAAATTGTCACACATGAAAACAAGACAGAGCAATTTTAAGCATTGCTTAAAAGTAACGTATATAAGTAAGGCCGATAGTGACAACAGAAAAATCTTTGTCCTAAAGATTTTGCGTATTGATTTTTTATTTATTTATTGGTTTTTACATACATGTATTTTTCTTGTCAAATATGGTAGTATTATTCAATGCATGTACCTACTTTGTACCTGCATAGGTACGATTCCTTTGTTAGAGGTTGACCACTTACTGTAAAAATTGTTTAGCTGGAAGATAAAGGTTTTACGCCAGTATCTAAAGAACTATAAGTAATTAAATTTAATGTCATGTTGCGTTAATGAATACAAAAATTTAGCTCTTTTCATTGCGTTTTAATAATATAAAAAATTAATAACTCTATGAGTATTTTCAATAATATCTCACATAATAACATGCTAGCTGCATCCACACTAATTCTTATTATTTTATTCAAGTTCATGCTTACTTTTGACACAATTTTTACATTGTTACATTAAACAATTTTATTATCGAGCGATACATGCAGAACAACGCATGCACAACCATTTAAATAGGCTTTGTATCCCTATGCTGCCATCTATGAACCAAAAATACAAACTCAT
This sequence comes from Agriopis marginaria, assembly GCA_932305915.1. Taxonomy (NCBI): domain Eukaryota; kingdom Metazoa; phylum Arthropoda; class Insecta; order Lepidoptera; family Geometridae; genus Agriopis; species Agriopis marginaria. The sequence continues at coordinate 13,369,345 of OW029918.1, forward strand.
TGACTGAGCTTTTCTAAAATAAGTCCACTAGTTTCACAAACATTTACATCGAGCACACACTTCATACGACCGTTAAACAAGAATACAACTAAATAATAATAAACAACGTAAAGAACACAATCGTTTTATACAGCTGCATTTGTTCACAACTCTAATTGTTCCTCTGAATGACTTTCATTTCAACCCTCGGTATTGATTCGCAATAGAAATATTTTTATAGTGCACTATAGTGTGTTCAAATAATTTTATAGAATATCTGAGAACACGTTTTGATTGAGTGCAGCGCACCTAAAAATCGACTCTCTTTCTCTGGAGTCGGGCTTTTGGTTTCGTAAGTCGTCTACGACCTACATAAGCCTGGGGTGCCATTGTGTTGGCCGAATTCTTAGACATTTGATTGGGTAGCATTTGTACATTGTCTATACTAATATTATAAAGAGGAAAGATTTGATTGTTTGTTTGTTTGCATTGAATAGGCTCCGAATCTACTGAATCGATTTGAAAAATTCTTTCACTGTTGGGAAGCTACACTATCCCCGGGTTACAGAGCCTATATTATATTTATTTTGGAATTTTTGTTAAATATCCGTGCGAAGCCGGGTCGGGCCGCAAGTTTTTTATAATTTCAGACAGTGTCATTCAGATTTTTTCCTTTTTCTTATTGTTAAATTCTTCGATCAAGAATGTGAAGGTTAAATTGCACTAAATGTAAAGTAAATAACATTTTATGCATCATGTTTAAAATCCAGCAAGTTATTAAGTTATACCGTCATCACTGTTATTTTAAAAGATTTACATTTAAAAGATCAACCATAACATAAGAGGCGGTAAGTGACGTCATTGTTTCGTTCCTACTCTGGGCAAAAATAAACTGGCAATCTAGGTCTGATCCAGATTGTATTCCGTGTTCGAATATGCTAATGCAAGTTTATTTCTGAAATAGAAACAAACTACCGTTTGAGAACGACACAACTTGTCGATCAGTTACGGTATGGCACGATCGAATGCAGAAATAGAACGTGGCTTTAATTGGTTGTCCGGTATTCTTTGAACCTCTGTGAAGAATGGGATTCGTGACAGAGGTGATGCTACAAAGAAGATTTACGTATTCTCATTTGTGTTTTAAACTATCCTACTCTAATTTTACTCAGATATGATATAGGACCCCATTTGTCAAAGAGTAGATAGATAATTAGCAATTCAAACAGACCTATATCAAGATAGACACCGCAAACATGTCAAGTTGTATGGAAACCCAGTGTGTCGCTTTCTTTGTACCTGACGAGTGACGACAGGAGAGCAATTTAGTGGTAGTTTAACTTCATCCCCACGCCCAACTGCGTTCGAAGAGTTTTTACAGTAGGTATACTATGGCGCAGTTTAACATTGTTTGTGTGATGTTTGGCAAGCAGATAAATTAAACAGCCGTGTACGCAATACGAAGACAACTGATTTTATTGGAGCTACTCACATAATAAATAATAACTATTTACTTTAATCTACCTACATTATCTTTTTATGTCTGACATACTATTGCCAAGTTATGCGCCGTGTTAGTTGGAGTATTGATCCAACTTAAGAGAGGCAACAGACATGCAAAGTAGTTAAACTCGCGGTGTTTATCTGATGAAGGTCTGTGATTATTACGTGAAAGTCTTCTTTGGTGAGCATTTCGTAGTGTTGAGAGTAGAATTAATTTCGATTTCGAGATTGGCATTATTTTAATAACATTTAACATAGGGCGATCGAATAATACTGTGCAAGCTCACGAGCTTTTGCTTAGAGATATAACGGCTTGAAACAATATTTACAACAGATGTATTTATTGTTCAAACAGTTTACTCTTTTGATCGGATAAGTTACGATAGGGAATCGTTTGTGAGCAAAATTTGTTGTTATATTATTTTTGACTCGTTCAAAGCTTTTATTTCTTTACTTCTTGTAAACTTTTCGTTCTGCAACTGAATGTTCATTCATATTCAGATACGCTACAGAATTTTCGAGGGTTCTGTTTCGGCAGAAGCCGTTAATACTTTGTTTACCAACCGAGTTTTCAGCCGTCTTAGGCGGGAATACTTTAGTGCCGGGTCGCCATAAAAGTTGCCTATTGGTTTTTGTGCTAATCCACGATACAATACTTGAATAGAACTTAAGAGCCCATCAACCAATCAAAGCTATCTCTTGAGCTCATTTTAAATATTTTTGAAGAGAATTCAAGAAGATTAAAAAAAAACAATTATCTGCGCTCCGCGGTTTCACCCGCGTTATATACTTCCTTGAAGGAACCTACTTGGTAGCGACAATAACCCCCTTTGACATAGGTGTTTTTTTTATGTATATGATGTTTTCCATATTAAATGTATGGGAAAATGAATTTTCTTCATAATTTATTTTTTCTTGAATTTTTCGGTATTTTAATACTTCTATTCACTCATGTTATTCGGGGCGGAGAGGAATCCAACAAATCAAAGACCATAAAAATCGATCCAGCCATTATTGAGCTAATAAAAGGTGTAACATACACGACTTTGTTTTATATAAAAAATAAATATCAATATGAAAATCGCTTTAAAACCTTTCCAACGTGATTCTAAAGAGAATACCCAAATGCTTTTTTTTGTTCCCAGTGACTTATTATCTATAAAAATGTTGAATATGCGCAAGCGAGATAGCTGTGGCGGGAACCGGGCTCTTAATTATTAGTATAATTAGTGTAATTGTTAGTTTTATCGCCTTAGTAACGAATAGTTTTCCGTTGAAAGCTTGATTAATAACAGACAAAGTTACAAGTTCGAAGTTTACTTAGTACCAGAACGACAACGAGCAAAAAGTTGACTTGTGGCATTTCTACGACCTTAGGGTAAAATCTTTGTTGCTTCGACCATAACAGGTGCATCTCTTTTTGTAGCAAAAAATATCTGGTCCAGTCCGCTTTATCAAATAAAAATACGTTTAGTTCGTAAAAAATGAACTGTTATTTTAAAATACATAACGTATTCAATGGTAAATGGCTACCTTTGTATCACTGCTAGCGTTTCTGCAATCAGCTTCCATTCAGCACTGGTCCTACATTACGTTCTATTCTTATGTGGAAACAAAAGGAAGCTACTACGCGGCGCAGTTTGACCTATTAAAGCTGGAACTTGTATTTTCTGCGATTAGGCACGATTCTTTTGTAATTAAGGAAACAGCAGCTGTAAGCCGGAAATGAGCTGCTTTAAGTTCATTTGGGAATGCATCGCACGTCGTGTGCTATATTTCACGTAAAAGTAAATTGGATCTAAAGTAAAAAATATACAAAAGATTTATAGAAATATTTCACAAAACACTTAACAACTAAAATGACACCAAAACAGTAGCTGCTTATTTTTATAGAGTAAAAATAAAAACTATAGAAAACCAGATGATATTTGATAATACAACTTCGAGAGGACGAATACATTTCATAAATGCGAGTTATTTTAGGATTACTTTCTCTCAAATAAATTCATTATTTGTACAGTCCTAGAGTCAATTTGATTTAGACCAAATGTTTACTTAATTACATGAATAATAATATTATTTACATTATTTTTGTCTTTTTAGACAAAAATACTAGATATTAAGGTGGTTCTACAAAAACGGGAAGTTAGATACCTTCGTAATGCCGTAAGCACATAATCGACTAAAATATGTTTTTCCCTTCAAATCTTTCACAGATCCAAGCATTAGGGAGCGATAAGTTACAGGAATCATAAAATAATGAAGCCAGAAAATCTTAGGTTTGCCCAACTTCCCGTACGAACGACACTCGAGTGGCTCATGTATAATGACTAGTGTTTACACTAGGGTGTAGTGAGACGACGACTTGCGCCGCGGCCCTGCTTGCCTCGGTACTCTCAGCGGCGGCCATGCGGCGCTACTTGCCTCGATACTTCTCGGTGGTGGCGTCCTCTAGGTTGCTGTCCCAGTCGAACTCCGTGACGCCGGTGCGGGACACCTCGCCGAGGTGCTTCCAGCGGTATTCGAAGTCATTGTCGCGTTTCTTTAGCGTCTCGAATCTAGCAACAAAAAACTAACTTTAGCTTAGGTACATGCTAGCTTACATGCCCTATCTCAGACTAAATTTTGCCCTCGGCTTCGCCAGGGTCGTAAAAAACAGTGTTAATAGTGTATCTTTTTTTACTTTCTACTAGTGAAATTTTTAGCCCTTTATAATATTAGTAAGTGTAGATTGTTCTCTTTCACATGACTTAAACTTGTTTTCTAACGTGAAGACGTTTAGGTAGGTACTAAATAAGTCATTGGTGCAGGGCCGAGGATCGAATCGGGTACCGTCAGATTGTAAAGCGCACATACTGCTTGACCACCATCGCTCAGTTCACTGACCTCTTACATATTACCAAACTTTACGAGTATATTTTTCTATGATATTATGTAACTTTATGGCACTAATGCTTAGTACATAGGTATTTACATTTTACAAGAATAGCCCTCCGATAAGCACAAAATGTTATCAGACTGAACGCTACCGTTTCGTCGCCTAGTCATAAAAAAACCTATTAAGTCACGCGACTATGCTCAAAACGCAAGGAAACGTTAAATTAGAAGCAGCGACTATGTACTAAATAGATGACATTAAAAGCTCGGAACGTGTTTGCATTTTAAAGTAGTTCTTGCCACCGGGAAAGTTTCTTCGACTCCGACATTCGTAAGACAATTTGTAAGGTGGTATTCACGGAGCGACAAACTTGGTGGCTTTTGTATAATAGCTTGTACTATGAGATATTCTCTGATTATAGCAAACATTTTAATGAGAGACAAGAGGTTCTTGCTACAAAGGATTATGGTAAAGTAAACTGATAGTCCATTTGACTAAAATATTATTAGTTTTCACTTACGCCACATCTGTATACCTAAAGATTCTAGATGTAGGGTTACGTGTTACGTTACGGTTATGATAAGGGTGTACCTACTAAGCTGAAAGGGTTCCGTTACACTTGTCATTATGAACCACTTTTACTATAGGACTAACTCTAAATCGCGAAATAATATCAGCGCTTTCATAAAAAATGGTAATTCACACTCGACAAAATGTATCAACAGCTGTTTTTTTGCAATCTCATGTTTGGTCTCAGGGGTGTAGAGGTCCGCTAAGAAAGGATTTTGCGAAGAAGAGCCGAATTAAGGAATCAATAGGGGGCTGAATTTTTATATTAAAATCCATGCGTAATACGAAGTCGCGGGCAACGGATAGTAAAGTATATATTTCTCAGACAGATAACACATTCACTTATATGAGAAACAATAACTATTCTTAAAGTCTAGGTACAAGGTGTCGTAACAAACAGTTTCTATAGACTTTATAGTTATTTATATTAACAACTTTTCTCGACACGGGTAACACTATCAACAGAGCACCCTCGTTACATATCAGTTCAATAATATCGGATGACCCTAATAGTTAGAGGGGAACACGTGCTGCCGCTTCATTAGAGGTCCGGCCCACTTTGGGGTAACTAACCAAAACCAATTCAGACAGAATACAGTGTACCTTGTGTATTTAGTTTTGTTTTCCTGTATTCCCCGTCCAAACTGTACGGCGAACGGCTAATAATTATAGCGTAACAACGTACTTTTGTACAAAAAAGTACAAATTATGTGTTTAACACGGCGGCGCCTAATTCTCATACCCTACACTTACTACGCTGCTTACGCTAATTATCTGCTTATTACGAATCAACCCACAAAAATTATTTCGAAATTTTTCTAATAATGGGTAATCCATACGACAAAACTTGGAGTTAATGCCTATTTTGCCTGTTTTCTTGTCTGTTTATGTTCAGTACAAATTTTAAATAAACTTTTCAATAAGCTAGACTAGCTAGAATAACAAAATGTCACAAGTCTCTAGCTGCTAGATAATTGAGACTTTTTGTTAATCTACTAGTTTCACATAATTAGGGAGATCCGTTAATTAAAAATTGTTGTAAATAATTTTTTCCCATTATTTTTTTTCAGATAACGGCATGTCCTTGAAAAACTAGGAGAGCACCAAGATAAAAAAATAGGCTCTGTTCAAGTTTTTCTAAACTTAGTTTTTTTTTCTTCAGGTTAAATGTGTATATTAGGCGCCAAATGGCCATTTTAATGTCGCTTACTCAGTTAGCAGCGCAGCTGACGCTGTTATAATTGCCTTTCAGAAAAATAATTTATGGCTACGCATAATAATTGTACATCATCAAAAATACAGACGAAGTCAACGAGTATGTCCCTATAGCAGCAGCTGATACCGATTTACTTGGAGCCAGGCTCTGAATAGGTAACAATACGAAACGAACGTTAAAAGGTTTAGTACTTTAAGAAAAACTGTTTTTGAGTTAATAAAAATTACCCAAATCCTCGGTAAATTAAAAGCGACGATACAGCCCAGAGCGTAGTACCAACGCATTTACATCCACCATCAGATTGGATTGACCCCCGGGCAAACGACACCTATTCTGCTAAGTAAAAGGGGTTTTTATCCACCTCGTACGTGCAATTCAGCTCCAGGTAAAGGTATATTAACCGCTACGCCTATTGTAGTACCCGAACTACAAAGGTATATAGGCCATAAGGAAAAAGTAGTTGGTTGAAACGAGCGCACCAGCCGCAGAGCGGTTCGCGTAGTTCTGATATTCACCCTGATTAGAAACCCAATCGTTTCACCGCGGCGCGAGGTCGTGGCGACATATCAGGCGAGGGCGCTCAATAGGTATAAGGGAGTTACTAGTTGCAGAGCCTTGGTCTGGCCTATTGTATTATAATGAAAGTTTTATCTATACTAATATTATAAAGAGGTAAGATTTGATTGTTTGTTTGTTAGTTTGTTTGCATAACTACTGAACCGATTTGAAAAATTCTTTCACTGTTGGAAAGCTACACTATCTCCGGGTGATATAACTATACCCGTGCGAAGCCGGGGCGTGCCGCTAGTTAGTAAGTGGAGCTTTAGAGATCAGAACCGATTTTTATAGATTCTGAACTCTAAATGCAATGTCAGGCCAAGCGACCGCGAAGCGACAGGCTGACGCACCCGTGTATATATTTACACAAACCATTTCATGCTATTTTCGACACCCCATAACTCAAAATTTGTAATACTAGTCTTGTTTTTGTGTTTGTGTTTTATGTGCTGTTGTTTTATGTCTAGTGAGGTCCTGAATATCACCTAGAATACCGAATTTCATATTTAAAACTTGAATGGTTCTCTAGATATTCATGTCTAAAAATTTCCCAAAATTTTCACTCAGTCATCAAACATCTAACCTACTTCCAGCTATTCCAGAAACTTGAAATTGGAATCGTGGTAGGTGATCGGTCGTATATTAAGGAAAAAATTAGAAAAAAACCTAAATTGTGTTAGAGTATTGTGCTAGTGCTGAATGTTACACTGGCTTTATACATTTATACTTGTGACAACAGTAACTTGATCTAGCTTCTTCAACTATGTACTATAAAATAGGAATATACTTTCAAGAGTTTTCAATAGAGTTTTTCAGGAGGTCGTAGGCGGGACAAGTCTCTTCCCCAAATTGACGATTTTGTTGCCTGTACGTACAGTCGCTTTTCGTTTGTTCGCGTTCAGTAGTAAATGCAGTGAAATGTTGTAACGAATCGCTAAAGAGCTTGGGATTTAGCTAGACCCGCAGACTAGGTAAAGCTACTTTTGGGTAGACCTCAAGATTTTTGTCGATTTTTTTTTGTAATTATAAACTACTCGTATATACCGGTCGATTGCCCTTTTTTTACACAATAATTTTTTGGTTAGACTTATTTACTGGAGCAAGCAAACAGAATCAGTCAGAAAGCAGTCAGATAATGCCAGTAATGGCAGTACCTTATTACGTTACGCGCTCTACATGCTTGAGGCACAAACCTCCTCAGACGTCTTTCTTTGATGATAAAGATTAACAAAAACGTAAAAAATATGAAGAGGCACCGCTATTTATGATATTTTAACCGTATTTTCCATCTGCATACCCAAAAAATAAAATAGCAAAAAAGTAGTTGTCTCTCCTACTATATTCGAAACCACGAGGCCGCAAAAACAGTCTGTCGGGGGAAAAAGCGCGGCCTTCCTGGCCTTATTAGGGCTAACGCGAGACGTGAAATAGTAGATCGACACTTGATAAGCTAACGCTGAATCGTTTTCGGTGGTCACGCACGGCTTAGTGAAAAAATATGTAAAGTCTTAACATAATTTTCTAATGGGGAAGGTTAGTTAAGGGGCAAGCTGTGCCGTCACGGAACCCTTCTTTTTGTTTGTATACTATTAGAAGGACATTAAAAGGTACACTTCCTTCCGTGCATCGCGGCCGATCGCAGCCGCGCGCGTTTGACTCGCATGTCCAACGCACGCGGCTGATGCGACAATACTTGCACTGCACGGAAGTCTAACTTAACGTTGAAACTTAATTGAAAGAGAGCGTCCATGTCCCGTATAATTAGTGTCTCGTCGCCTCAGAAAAACCTTGACAAGGACCAATAGAAACAAGGTGGAAATAATCCACCTGATAGACTTAAAGCACGAGAATTCATGACAACGGATTTCAATACCAGATTCTTGTGACAACGGATAATTGATTGATTGACTAACTCTTTATTGTTTATCCCATTAAATTTGATACAGAGGACAAAAAAATCTTTAAAAAAAAACAACTAAGTGTAACAACTGGCGGCCTTATCGCTAAAAGCGGTCTCTTCCAGGCACCAGGATAATAACAAGTCGTTGCAACCAATATCGATAAGAGACCTTTAACATGTCTTGCTACTGGTTCAGAGACGTAATTTCGGATGTTTATTGCAACGACCTTAACCTCTATAATCAATAAAATGATTAGCTATCGAAATACCAAGGTTAGCAGGCGATGTTATAAATACTATAAAATACTGAATTCGTGTACCGGCAACATTTTCTTACAATAATTTGTTATAAATTTGTTTACAAATTGGATTGCGACTCTTAAGCCAATTGTATTAAGCATTTGCTTCCGCATCAACATAAGTACAGGATTAAATATACGTAAACATATGACACGTAGATGTCTCACGCAAGGAGTATTGATAAGTGGCAACATCAATACTGCTGCTGTTGAGTTGCAACTTGCAGTGCTTTACATTCTTTGAATTATTAATTTATTAGCTGAGCTCGCGGTTTCATATATCCGTAAGTAGGAATATAAGGATATATAGGAATAGGGTTTAAACGAACAACGCCATCCAATGAGTACTATTCAACTAAAAATGGCGCTACTAGTATGTACACTTGGAAGTCACGGTAATCAGTTACTTATTTATACCCTCTCTATCTTTACTCTGTTTGCGCCTTTTCTGGTAAACTTTGTCAGACAGAAACTACATCACACTGATATTATAAATTAGTGACGCCCCGCGGTTTCGTCCTACAATATCACTGTCCTACAGGAACCATGATTTTGTTCTGTAATAAAAACTAGCATTTTTTTTTAAAAAAAAAGAGCGCCAAGGATTCACGTCGTCCGCCTGATGGTAAGCAGAAACCACCTGCAACACTAGCGGTGTTGTCGGTGCTTTGGCCACTCGGATCGGTGGTTGTAAACACCCTTTTTTAAATACTCCATGTTAAAGCTCGGCGTGACGACCTTCGAGGAAAATGACATTCCACACCATGCAGGTCCGCGAAAGAAAGGCGCAGAAAAACCGAACTGTAGGCTTTCCAAATTTATCTATGATGCTGGGTATATAGGATCTTTATTCAGAGTATAAGCTACCGCCATGCTAAATTCAATTTCAATCCGTTCAGTTAGTGAGTTCATTGCGGACAAACATACACATTTGCACACTTACTCAGAAACTTTCGCATTTAATAAAAAATTGTGTTTGAGTGTGTACGATTACCGGCACTCAACTCCGTAACTGCTGAATTTCGTATCATCATCATCATCATTTCAGCCGTAGGACGTCCACTGCTGGACATAGGCCTCCCCCATCGATCTCCAAAAGAGCCGGTTGGAAGTGGCCTGCATGCATCCAGGCGTTTCCCTGCGGTCTCTTTTAGGTCGTCTGTCCGTGGACGTCCTACGCTGCGCTTACCGGTCCGTGGTGATTAATGCGTGGTGCGTGGTGGTGGCGTAAATTTCGTATGGCGAAGTGAAATAGCTGCTGCCGGATGTTCACGATTATAAATGAAACACCCGTTCTCGGTTAAGGTCAAAGTGTAAACTATTTCCTTGACACGGATCAATGAGGTAATTTTAACTCGATCTGGATTGACATTTATTTTTTTACCTGTTATCAATTACCGGTTCCTCTGGGCAGGTAAACCAATAAATCTAGTGGTACACTTACCGCTTGAACATGAGGTTCTTGGCGAAATCGTAGAGCTCGAGGTCCAGCGAGTTGAGCCGCTTGATGAGCGCGACCTGCGCCGGAGTGAGCGAGGCGAGCGTCGAGCCCGACACGGTCACGTTGTGCTGCGTGAACGGCACCGCGAACAGCAGGTTGAACGTCTCCTCAAACACGTACTGCGATATCTGATGGATATAAAAACATACGTCATGACCGGCTCGGTGGTAGAGCGCCTGTTAAAGAGCAGGAGGTCCCGGTTCGATTACCGAAAAATCAATCAACACAATTTAGATGTCTTCAAATCACGAGTGAATCGGTTTCTTCTAGGCAAGCGTGCTCCGTCGTAGACCGCATCATTGCTGTTAATCAGGCGAGGTGGCGGTCAAACGCAAGCATATTATTTAAACTAATGTTTTTTATTGGATATAAATCTACATTTGGCGACCAACTCGCCTGATGGAGAGCGACGGTGTGGCCGAGGCCAAGAATGAAACACGTTGGTGTAGAAGAAATTTATTCACTCTAGCCTTGATGATGCCTAGATTGTGTGCTGTGATTGAATTGAAATATCTGTTCTGGCTATGCGTGTTAATCATAATATTACTTTATTGGTAAATATTAGTTGTCCATGTCTTTGTACGTGTTTTTGACATAAGGTACCCTTTTTCGGGGATGCCATGGAACGATGATGATGGATGAGAGTGTAATATATAATCTCATACATAAATAAGAAAATAATTACGCTACATGCTCATGAGCTATGCTGAATTGTTCTTCATTTTAGGCCGTCCACATACATTAGATTTTCCGTACTGAACGCGTGAATGTCGCTGACGATTATTCGTTTGCAATGGCATGTTTATTCGTAGTTTTAACGCGTGATGGATAGCTTAGCTGTGCAATTCCTGCATGGAAATTGTGTATGGCTTTAGGGCCAACATACATAAAAGCAAGCCATTGTGTTACGTAGCAGCAACGCTAAATTCAGCGTTGCAGCGCAACGCAAAATTTTATGAATTTGTCATCTCATCTAGTTCAGTCCAGTCACCACTGGTCCAGTTTAGGGTGGGTCCAGTTGACGAAAGAGCCGCAGGGACATTCGACGGCCAAATGTTGTTGCGATGCGAAGCGACGTCGATTTTAGCGCCGCGTTTTTGTGTTAGCTCTTAAATAAGGAGTCTTGACACAAAGCCTCAAAAGATTAGGTTAAAAAATAATTATACAAAAAAAAAAAAACACGGGAAGTGGGTAAAATTAAATAGGTACTCATTCTGCAAAGATAAGAAAACTGTTTTCAGCCCCTAGTTTTCCACCCTTAGAGGTGGAATATTTTCTTTAAATTAAATTATAAATGGGACCTCTAGAGATATAGCATATTCAATACAAAAAGAATAATTAAAATCATTTCATAATCGGGTAAGATATCGCGTAATACACACAAAAAATACAGTAGAATTAAGAACCTCCTTTCGACGTCTGTTGAAAACTACTTATTTTCTTATCAAGCAATACGTGAGCAATACAAATCTCTCCAAAACAGGAAACATGACAAAAATAAACGACGTGTCAAATCACAAGCCGTAGAACAAAGAACGTGAAAGATGGAAGACTAAACAGACGTGTCAAGTGGTGTCCAGGGATTAAGACTGTTTACTCTAGTTGCGAGTCTCTCCACATCAGCGCGACCCCACGGGCTAAGTGGATGGATGTCTCGACGCGGGCCAAGAATACTAATTCTCTTAGCTCGGGACACGATAATCAAGAAACGGGAAACCAATTACTTTCCAGACTAACTAAGCAATAGCTTCGCTGTGTGACCCTAGATTCAAATGAATATTGGATTTCGATTACTATGATTAGTCTTACAAGCATGATGACTAAGTACTTTCAAAAACTGTTTACGATGTTGTGAGTGCTTATGTCGTCACTCCATGTAAACAGTATCTAAGTGGAACTGGAAATCGCACACTGTGCGTTTTATGCGCTCTTTTTTTCCTCACACCTGCAATTTGTAGAATGAGCTTCCTCTTGCGCCATTTCCGAGTAACTATAACATGGGCTGCTTCAAAAGGGTTGTTAATAGAGTATTTAAGGGTCGGCAATGTATCTGTGATGCCCCCTGGTGTTTCAGGTATCCATAGGCGACGGTGATCGCTTACCATCAGGTGACCCGTTAGCTTGTAATGTGTGGTGTGAACAATAAAGAGTTTATCTATCTATCTATCTATCTTGTTTGCCACCTATAGCACAAAAAATAAATAAAAGACATGGGTGGGTGATACTAAACCGTTATGGGCAAGCGTGAGGCTTCCCATCAGGCAAACAACTTGCTCGTTTCTTCACTCAGTCAAGTCTGCATTAAAATAACATGGGTTTGAGTTATGCCATATGTTACAACCATCTCAATCATCAGCATTTCACAGTCCCTGCGGTTAGAAATATAAATGTTGATCCAGCAATGCTGACCTTGCAGTGTACTGTCCTTGGAGTGTGTGTGTGTGTGTGTCTTTTGAGTCACGTACGGGACTCGTGTCAGTTGGGCTTTATTTACACTTCACCTCGTAAGTCACCCCACAACAAATAACACAGCCTACAGGCTAAGAGGATGGGTATCTGCGAGCGGCAAGAGGAGAATACTAATCCGGCCCGTCCGAGACCTGGCAATAAAGGGGTTGGATACAGGAATGCAATTACATTATAGAGCGGACACGTCACATGACGTCAGAGGTTAATGTCATGCAGTGGAGGCTTTAATTTATATGTTAATTACTATGCATAGGCTTTGCTCGTAATGGTTCCACAATGAGCGGTCAGATGGTAATAAAATTATTACCATTGATTCAAAATTCAAAGCTTATTTATTTCAGGCTTAATAAGTATTCAATTTAGCTGATGAGTATTCAATTTAACGTTGAAATTTGCAAATAGCTAAAAGTATGGATATGGAGAAGACTCTTTCACAAATGTTTTTATCGGTTACAAATTCTTTGCAAAATTTAAAAAGCTGCCGCCGTAACGGAAAGGTTACCGTCCGTATTTTCACATATAAATCAGTCAGGGCTTCGCTTAAAACCGGCAAGGCTCGCCATTACCCCCACATAAAGCACACAAATCCACGCGTCGGCGATGGACGGGTCGCGACCACAGTGCGTTGTTTGCAGAGACATAACTTTGCGGATTTTCCGGCGTTTGGCATTTGAGCAACGCAATCTAAGCGAGTGTCCCAAATGGAAAACCATAATGTTAGCTTTAAGGCTGCGCATTTTGCACATTTTTTTTTTTTTTACGATATCTCATAACTATCAGAGAATTTTAAGAACACAATTGAAAAAAGTTTTTTATCGATCTCTTCCCCCAAAATAAAACACATCAACGTAAAAAAAAAAATATTTTTTTCTTTTAAAATGTGCGAAAGATATAGATGTGGTCGGTGAGCGCAACCTTAAGGTCACGGCCCACACTGGACTATACTGATAACGTGCTTTGAACGTACCAGACACGAAAAAACACGATAGGCCTACTGGAACCGTATCACCAACGATATAATCGTAAATAAACTAGTGGGCGTTGTTTCATTCCTATTTATACAAAGTATTTTTTTTTTTGAAAGTGCCGATACGGTCACATTCGACCATGGTACACTACTACGCCCACTAAACCGATCCGTCACCGACCAAGCTCTCTCGAGCAAGACAAAAGTCAATGTAAGGTATTATAAGAATGTTTTGAGATTATGGTAACCCATCTGCACTGTAGTGTGTCACGATAGTAAATACACGACTTTATAACGTTGTAATACGGTTTTAGTAGGCCTGTCGTGTTTTTACGTCTCTGGTACGTCCATAGTATGGTCCGGTATAGTAGGCACTGACCTTTTGTTTGATAATGAAGCCAGATCTACAACATAAATATCATACAGTAGTAACAACAGCTTCCGAAGTAAGATGTTTCGAATGAAGTTTGATAGAGTTGAACATAACATGCGATTTTGTACCACTCCACTCACGCGTGTGGTGAAAACCTCTCTGAAAATAATGTGAACTAAGGCACTGTCGTTGGTTATTCGATCCCATGAATATTCATAGAACAAAGAGTGGTAGCAGCCGCTGGAGCGGACGGATCGCCGACAAATGGCGTCGCAGATACGAACAATGATTACACGCATAGAGCTAAATATCAGGAGAGGGTGATCCGTACACTGCGTCTCAATGTATACTATAAGATCTGGGTCGTCTGTCGAAATCTCATCTAACTATTTTTTGAATAAATAAAAGGCTTACGTTTGACCACCATCACGTCAGATGTTAAGCGATGATGCGGTCTACGTTGGAGCACGCTTGCCTAGAAGAAACCGATAAACTCGTGATTTGAAGACACCCAGATTGTAACCATCGGTGAACAGTATTCAACTACGTCCCATCTAGCGTGCCTACATGTGTTCATATAATACTAGTTGAGTGCCGCGGCGTTATCCACGATTTTCCAGTGTTTCCGTATTTTCTGGGAGGAAAAGTACCCCATGTCCGTCCTTATAATGTACACTATCGTCCTGCCGAATTTGACTTTTAAAATATTACTGTGATGAGCTATACAGGGTTACTAGTAATCCGTTAGCATCCTCGGCTTTAATACGTTAAAACAAACAACTTTTAATCTACAAATTATCAAAATTCCTTTAAAAAAAATTCTATTTCATATATTTTGTAGGGCGTGAATGTTTTTTTTTGTATGGAACGGCAGATTTTTTTCCACTAATTTAGAAGTCTTAGAACAAAAGTTGACTGGTTTTAATGTACTGAGGCCGCACTTAAGAGGATGCTAACAGATTACCAGTAGCCCTGTATATGTGTAAGCCTATTTATGTTTGCTCTCAAGAATGAAGCAACGCGCAATGAACGACACAAACGATGTCGATGAGCGACTGACTTCACACTAGTGTGCAAAATACTTGTTTCCACCACTAAGCTGGTACCACTGGAAAAGTTTATTCGTCCCGTCCTTACTATATAACTCAATGATTCCACTGCAAATAATGGTTCTGCTTATCCGCACGGTCAATACCCTATCGGTGAAATGTTAATGCCTAGAAATTTACTTAGGCCATACATTATGTATGTAAAGGCACGGGAGTCTTCAAAGGTTCCCGGGATTTAAATTGCCCACTTAACATATTCTACGGCAAATCATATCTGGGTACTAATTTGTAGCTTTTATAGGCATTCGGAGTCGGCGAAACTTATTAGAGATATTTTACCTTTTGACCTTACAAATATACATTTAAATGTAACTTCCCTGAGAATGTGAGTTTACATATTATATTCTATTTAAATAAGTGCTGCATTTGAAATTAGTTGCGTAGAATGTTGCTTGTTATGGCGGTAACTTCACCTGCCGACCTGTCCTACCTGAGATGACTACTTTATGAGTTTCTAACTTATGTTCAACGTTCAACGGACTTATAATAAGATGAAATATGCTTCAAATTTTACGATTCGCCCTCGCGAATATTCAAAAACAGACCTTTAAAATCGATTAATTGACATTATTTCTTTATGTGTAATAAATGTTCTTGAAATATTTTATTCGGATGTGTTCACCGATACACGATTAAAGAAATTTAGCTCGATAGAAAAAAATCGTAAACTTTCCTAAAAACACCAGTTTTTATGTTTCCTTCGATGGATGGAATCAACTTCATTCCGATTATATAGAAGATATTTTTATTCAAAAAATGTGTGTAAAACTAACAATCATTCAAATACTTTAGTGATCGCAGTTTTTTGTAAAAGCGTAAGATTATTTGTAGAAAATAAATAAAATAAGAGATATCACAGATAGAAGACCTGGAGTGGAAACATGAAAGGCTGATAATAATGAGGTATAAAGTCTAATAACAACATTTTAGCCCCCATGTATCGAATTCTGAATAATTTGTACGTGTGAAGTAGTGAATAGTGCTACAATATTTTATCGCTGGTGGGTCGTGTTATGGCACTGTTCTATTTATTCCTCACCTTTTGGAACTCGGTGAGTCCGAAGTAGGCCATGGCAGCAAGGTTCCGCTTGGCCGAGGCGAGCAGCACACGGTCGGTCTCCGCGGAGCGGTGCCGCAGGGTTCCGTTGTAGCACCCCACCAGCGCCAGGTCGGCCAGCATGCGCGTCTGCCGATTGTTGGCCAGGTTCCACGGGCACGCCGTGAATTCCTCCAGGGACACGCCGCGCCACGTCTCACCGGTGTAGCATGCCGGCACCTCTGCACCTGGACACATTACAATTACCTACAGTTATATGATTACTAGCTGCGCCCCGCGGTTTCACCCGCGTAGTGATGAAAAATGGTGATGATGATGATGAAAAGCCTATGTCATTCTCTGGCTCTTGAACTATACCCATGCAAAAAACAGGTCGATCCGTTGTTCCGTTGCAGCGTGAAAGTGGAACAAACGTCCATGCATCCACACATCTATACATACAAACTTTCGCGTTTATAATATTAGTAAGATTAACGGGATATTTGACGTGATAAGGTTGTGGATTGGTTGTGGAACTCCTGATATTTCGGCGCAGTTACATGCATCATGTTCACGGGAAGACTGCGGCTGGTTGGGCAAACAGTTCAAAGTTTGTAGCAGACAAAACGATCAACCCTCTTTCTTAGTCATATAGTGAACAACTCATCATCATCGTCATTTCAGCCACTGCTGGACATAGGCCTCCCCCATGGATCTCCATAAGGGCTGGTTGGAAGCGGCCTGCATCCATGATGAAGTGAACAACTGTGATAGTTAAAACAGTGTTTTACATTACAATTATTTTTATCCCTCGACGAAAACATGATGTGATAAGTTTAAGGTGTGTATCTGTATGTCTGTCTGTGGCATCGTAGCTCCCGAACGGCTGAACCGATTTGGATTTAGTTTTTTTGATGTGAAACATATATTGGCGCGCCTTGACAGTAAAACAGTTTCGTGACGGCAAACGACATGGCGCTCTCTTATGACGCCATGTTTCACATCAGCCGAGCGTCCCGTTACGGCTAACTTTTTTGTTTGAAAGGTGGCTTGATCGAGAGTGTTCTTAGCTGTGAATCAAGACAATCTGTTCAACCTTTTAAATATTATTAACTCTTTGAACGAGTTAAAAAACAATGTATATAAGAACGGTCACATCTTCCTGAGACACATGGTAGGGCTGGTGCGGCTGCCAATTCGGCGTTTATTCCATTCTGTCCGACTATTTGTCCGATGATCGGACTGTTTGGACAAAAATATTCCAATCTGTCCGACTGGCCAGTCGGACAGATTGGACACGCAAATTTTGTTCCAAATAGTACTACTGGCAGTAAAGTACAGTGAAAACAAAAATGTTATACTTATTTATTTTATTTTGAGTGTCGGCTAATTTCTATGTGCAATATAATAATTAAGAATAGTTTTTTTCACCAAGTCCCAAGTACCAGGAATGTATAAACCATGAAGACGGTTTCCCCTTCGCGACCCATGATCACACTTTTTATGAATCTAGAGTGAAATACCTCTCCATCGTTTCTGTTATCCTGGTATGTACCTGGTATCGACGTTTTCCAATAATTAACGTTTGTTCTACTTGTGGAGTAACACAGTAGAAACTACTCGGCTGTGGAGAGTGTGATCACGGGTCGCGGTCGCTTCACGAGGTGGAAAACCTCTTCATGGTTTATGCATTCCTGGTACTTTGATTTGGTGAAGCTTTTTGTTCGACCTTGTGAATGACAGCTGTCATCGGAAATGAAGATCTCGACGAGATCTAACACTTCTGCAAAGAGACTGCTAGTCCAGGATCAACAGTTTCCGAGATATCACCCAACCAAGTTTGACAGCTGTCATCGGAAATGAAGATCTCGACGAGATCTATCACTTCTGCAAAGAGACTGCTAGTCCAGGATCAACAGTTTCCGAGATATCGCCCAACCAAGTTTGACAGCTGTCATCGGAAATGAAGATCTCGACGAGATCTATCACTTCTGCAAAGAGACTGCTAGTCCAGGATCAACAGTTTCCGAGATATCACCCAACCAAGTTTGACAGCTGTCACACTGATATCTGTCAACGTCCACATTAAACCATGGAGAGATACCCAAATCCAGCAGCAGTGGTCTGATAAACGTAGGCTAATGATGGTGATGATGTCACTGACATCTGTCAACGCCTACATCTACCCTGAGACAGGCCCAAGTCCATCTGATAAGAGTAGGCTGATAATGATGATGGATTAGGACCCATTCTCTGTGAGGGATGACCTGTGTCCCAGGAGTGGGAACATGGTAGGCTGAAATGATGATGATGATGAAATTTTAAATTCAGGATACTTTGCGAATGATGATAATGATGGTGGATTAGGGCCCATCCTCTCTCTCTCTGAGAAAAATCCTGTGTCCCAGCAGTGGGAACATAATAGGCTGAAATGATGATGATGATGATGAAATAACATACAAATGATAATTACGATAGATTCATATTAATTATTTTGTTAGAAGTGTTTGGTGTGAAGTACTTACTTCAAAGATAATAATCCTACAAAAAGTACCTAATTACTTTTCAGATTGATTGTATCGTAATATTCTTAGTAGTACTATTTGGAACAAAATTTGCGTGTCCAATCTGTCCGACTGGCCAGTCGGACAGATTGGAATATTTTTGTCCAAACAGTCCGATCATCGGACAAATAGTCGGACAGAATGGAATAAACGCAATTCGGTAGAGCAGCACCAGCGATGCAAATATGCTAACCTCGGCAGTGGTTACATAATTGAAGCGTTTGGGGTCGAGACTTTGGGCTTTGGGGATCGGGAGTTCAGCTCATTTTCAAAAATCTTTCAGATCGCCTGGTTAGTGCGACGCGTGCTGGTGTGTTTCTGGCTCAACGCATAAGCAATGCCATTCAGCGTGGTAATGCCCCCAGCATGCTGGTTACGCTGCCATCTGATAGTGGGCTTGAGCATTTGGATTGTATTTAGATCTTCAACGGTCTATGTCAACTGTTTTTGTAGTGTTAGCATATGCTTTTATTTTCTTTAGTCAATAAAGGCACTTGCCCATATCCCTGAACCGACCAAGACCGACCGAGATCAAGACAAATCCATGTTACCGACGAGTGAATCAGTTTCTTCTAGGCAAGCGTGCTCCAACGTAGACCGCATCGTCGTTTAACATCAGGCGAGATGGTGGTCAAACGCAAGCCTATTATTTATAAAAAAATATACGATATGTAACGATACATGCATCCTGCTCTAGTTTCGCAAGTTTGATGCACCGTGTGAAAGGTCCATAAGTAACGGTTTGGTCTGGCTTTGAAGAGAAGTTATCGTAAATATAACGTGGCGCGTCGCGACAAAAGATCAAGATGATATCGACGTTTTTCGTAGACGCATTACTTTAATTTGGACTTCTTTGAGTTGTGACCGTTTAGGTCATAACGTTGGCAGCAATTGTTGAGTTTAGAACTAACAGCCTCAAAAAGCCTTTTTTCAAAGTCCTTGCTCTTTTAATAAAAGTTCAAAGGGCCGTTTATCTCAGGCGTATAAAGATTGTTCTTCAAGAAGTTTATTATAATGGAAGTTAGAAGCAGAATAGTCTTGAGACTTTTCAGCCACGATCACGTAAAGTTTAATGCATCATTAGTAGGCAACAATTTTAGGGCTGTCAAGTTTAGTTTAGATAATCGACACCAATATCTGAAATAATTTACCATAACCGCATGTTTTTTTTTTAATGACATATTGGTATCGATTCTGATTTACCATTATCTAACTAATCTAAATTTGACAGCTCTAAAATTGTTGTCACACTTCTCTCACATATTAAAATGAAAAGAGATGTAGATCATTTTAGTCCTGTCAGATTGGATTGGTTTTTAGTGAGTGGTATAACAGAATCGACGCCATTGACGTCTAGACCACCTAAAAACCTAACAAACATACCTTACTTTACCAGCACAAATATTTGCTACCGGAATCTATACATTTTCAATCAATATATTCTGTAAGTAAAATACTTAGCAAAAGCTAAGAGGAAAGGAATTATAAAATCCAATGGTTACCCTTCGACCAAAATAAAATGAATGGACGGACCCAGAAAAAAAGTATTATTGAAAATTACAAAATGAGCGCCGGCGCTCTCTTCGTTTCAGTCTGTCTCTAGCCGTAGGAAGCGCAACACGAGTTTATTGTTACATGATAACGAAACATCTACAAAATTATGCGTTCGTGTGCTTTCCCGAAGAACAAAAACCGCTATCTATGTTTTGAAACAAATGTACTGTACATGATTATAATTAGGTGCTGAAGTAAATGTCCGACGGTTTTGAGTCGTTTTACTGAGCAAGTTCAACGGTTATGGCCTGCCCATTCATTTTGTTTTGGTCGAAGTGGTTACCGTGATTTAAATGATAAAAGGTCAGACGTGTTTTGAGACCAACATAATTTGGGTAAACAGTTTACCGACGACGAATATTTGTCGATGAGCAATTACAATATATTTATCGCTTTAAATGTGAACAAACTATTTCAACAATCGAAAACAAACATTAATTGAGCCGATTCAAGTTGAAGGAACCAACAGCGACCCGGTAATCGGTTAGCTATGGAGAAAAAACATAACAGTCACGCGATATCACACCGCTGGAAATAAATTTTCTATGTTTGTAATTTATAATTAATGTTAATAGGCAAAGCTGTCGTTTTGTTTCTGTGAACGGAACCCAGTCACGCATCTATTGCTTTCTCAACGTCGCAAGGCGACACGGCGAAAATGTGGAATTTAGAGTTTAGCAGAAAATTTTAGAAAATATTGTGGACACTAATGTATTCCACACTGAAACAGCTTGAACTCTATTAGACAATCTGATGTATTACTCATTGTTAGCATTCAAAACACAAAATATCACCGGATCCTTCGTTCATACCAGTAGTAACTTGGAGCATTTTTTTATTCCCACAACTGGCTTAATCTTAAATTCTGATAATAACTCTTTCACATATATTTTTGGATTTTACTCTGACATTTGACAAATAGTTTCGTTTCATGTATTTTGCCAAGGTATGCCATGGCCATATATATATAAGGTATATTGTGTATTTCGTAGCAATGATATATCTCAGTGGTGGCGCTTTTGAATTCCAATCCGAAGGGTTAGGGTTCAAAAAAAATGACGATCAAATCTGTCATTAGGTTCAAATCCCAACAATAAGCTTGAGCTAGGTGAAGAAAAACATCGTGAGGAAACCATAGCATGGTAATAATAAGGCACTTTCTTATGCCTGGTTGGCTAGCTACCAAAATCAGAGTGTTCCGGCAGCATCGCTTCAGAGCCAGTTCCCATTCCAGGCTAGGTGAGTTCGACCAAAATAACATTAAGTGAGCTGTGGCCAAACGCCAAGCCTGTCTTCATAAAAAGGTGTAAATCTAGTTCTCCCGTATACGCCCTATTTCATTTACCATTCTTACCAAAAACCTATACTACTGGTACAGTCCAACGACTGGTATATGTAGTTCATAAGTGCATGAGTTACTAATGCGGTATACCTCAAGAGCAGAAGGTTCAAACTCGATTCTCGGCCTTAATTGAGAATGAATTTAAATATCTGTTCTGGGCCTGAGTGTTCGTTGACAAATATACACAATTACACATAAATATAAGGAGTATTTATGTGTGTTACAAGGAATATTTGTGTGTGTGTGTGTGTGTGTGTTGTGCCATGTTATACCCGACACAGGGGTCCTAGTAAGGGCTAAGAGGGATGCAAGCCTCTAAGCATTGCCAATAAATGCCATTTTATATGCCATAGGTAGCAAACAAGCCATATATCGTTTATATCAACATAAAGATCCAAGCCACGTATCGCACTCTAAGATAAGAAGAAAATTATAATAAACTTCGCGTCGCGTTTCAACACGATTTCCGCGAAGCTCAAAGCTTAAAAGTTATTGGAAATCGCACTCCCCGGTTGCTAGAAGAATCTAATAAAGTCGGCGCTCGAGATCAAACGGCTCTCGAAGCTTGCGCCGTATGGAAGTGTAGGAAAACATTAATCCAACATTTTCTATAAACAAAACAAATGTCGAGACATTCGAGTACGTAAGTTAAGCTTAAAAAAGCGTCACAGACTCGATGAAAATTGCAGTCTCATTTAAAACATGCTTAAATCAAAGACATTTTAGAGTGAAACGGGCAGAACCAATCTCGTCTCGTCTTGCCAATTGGAGCATTCAATTGGATAATCGTGACTTCCACTTCTGCACTTAAGTTCAGTACTTGATACATTTGAAAATATCGATCTTTGTTCGTTCAATTTGTGAACATGTGAGGCATGTAGGTACTCACTTAATTCGTTATTTAAAACTGTGGACGGAAATTATTATCGGTTTGCTCTCCTTTTTAATACAAAATGTCATAATATCGTTATAGAATGGTTTTAGTCTACTTTTGGATCAGACGTAAGGTGTAATTATCTTAGGTTCAAACATTTTAGAGTGCTGAGCCGATATATCTTGATATAGGTATATTAAGTAAGTAGGTATCTTTCATGCTGATGGTTTACTTGCAATCTTATGTTTTTAACACGGGGTAAACACGTGTATTATGTGTGGAGGCAAAAATAAGGAAAAAACCCATTATGAACCAGAATATGCATGACAAAAATTATTTATAAGGTTAAGACTAGGGAGCGGCTGTAACGTAAAATTAAATTAATTAAAATTAAAAGCAATGTAAAATTGACAAGTTTTCGTTTTCATTTGTTTTCATAAATTTTTTGTTTTTTTTTAGTTGTGCATTATAAAATTTATCTTAGTTGAACCAATATCAGATTTTTTTTATATTGAAGTAGAAATCATGTACGATTATTTGATCTACACATTTGTTATAATATATGACAGTAGGGATTACGTTCTGGTAAAACCCGCGTTTAATTTCGTTTATTTATGTGTAGATAACCCCAAAGCAACAAATAGAAGATTTAGTTCGTTTGTCAACGTCATCATTATCTTTGTTTACACTCGAAACACGACAGTGAATTCCAATGTAAACATTGGGATTATGAGAGACTACTCAGTGATTTAAAACCTAACAGAGACATTTATTCATATTTTACTCTCATGTTGATGCTGCTTTACGTAATTATTACCAAAAACCGGACAAGTGTGAGTAGGACTCGAACCCTGAGGGTTCCATACAAACGTAATAAATATGTATGTAAATTATAGGAGTTCATCCATCTTGGAAATAGAGTACCTATCGACGAAAAAAGGTTGAAATATTGATTGACAAACTTAACTTTGTAATTATCAAACAAGTGCTCCCATACATACCAACTAAGTACTACTAACTATGTAAGTTTGTAATAGCAAAAACTATTTTTTTTATGTGATGTAACTTCTAATTAACAATTTTCGTATTTTTACCTTGTTTGGTTCTTGGCAAAATTAATGATTCTAGGTCAACGGGAAGTACCCTATAGGTTCTGATTCCCCTGTGAAATCGCAAAATATGCGACATACACGTTCATATCTTTTGATTGCGTTGACTTACTTTTTTTACAGCCGGAAGAAACCGTAGACCCAAGTATTTAATATAAATTTCAACTTGATAACTTTACGCGTTCTTGAGAAAAAGGGTCTTGACAGACGGACAGACAGACGGACAACGAAGTGATCCTATAAAGGTTCCGTTTTTTCCTTTTGAGATACGGAACCCTAAAAAGGCTCGTTTCTTAAGTCATTAGGTTTTTTGTTTCCATCGCAAATATATCAGAAACTAATTCATCACCGCGCTTATCGCTAATGGTAGATCTTTGTACGAGGTTAAATTCCCGTGGACAGAATTCTTTGTGGTACACAAATTAGTGAAGTTCCTATTTTTTGTCGGAATAAGATATGGGCATTGAACAGGTGGTATACGTGGAAACGCGCCGACGTGTTAATAATTCAATGCATCGAATATTATTCGAACAATAAGCAGTTTAGGAACGAGCTATATTAGTTTTTTAAATCCGATAACGATACTTTTGGCAAATCATAATATTTCGCTAACGGCTGTATCGATTGAACTGTAGTTGAAAGTTTCACAGAATATGTAATGTTACGGCGGATTAAATGAGAAATAATAAAAAAAGTTAATATGAAAGGGGCGTGGGTCCCCATACAACAAACTTATTTTTTTAACGTATTTTTGTTATAACTCTAATGTAAAAACCGTAATACGTACAAGCGTCAAACTTGGCATGATTATAATACACACTCTAAAGTATAACAAAGTATAATCAATAATGTGCGAGTCAGGGACAAGTTTCTGTTCATTACCAAGTTATAACTGGTAATTTCGTTATTGAATTTTGTGGTGGTACGGAACCCTCAGTGCGCGAGCCCGACTCGCACTTGGCCGGTTTATTTTTGATCTGATGCATATCCTCAATCAATGATAACAATCAGGTATAATAACAATGTCAGATGAAACCAATGGCATAGGTTAAACTGACCAGCTAAAGGTAAGTTATGGCTTCTTTACTTTTTAAATAAATATTTGAACATTTTTGCACACACGGTCATCTGACCCCAAACTAAGCAAAGCTTGTGATATGGCTGCCAGAGATTGATATAATTATATACATATAAATATTTTTAAACACATACTTAAATATATATTAACACCCAGATATAGAACAAACACAAACGTTCATCACAAGAATGTTTGTCCTAGGTGGGAATCGAACCCACGCCCCCAAGCGCAGAAGGCAGGTTCACTACCAACTGGACCAACGGGCTATCTAGGGGTATATCTTTAGGGGTATGATAGAGTAAAGTAGTATTATATACCTATATTTATACACGCAACCGTTTCATTGTAAATGTTATCGAGAACGGGTCCTGTAAGGTTTCGAGTTCGCATTTCGTTCCCATAATGACCTTTCAAGCGTGTAAGAAACGGTATTCGTTATTAAAGTTATAATGAAATTCGCATTCGAAAGTCCCTTTTCCGCGTAGTGACTGTTAACTTTAACGAGCCACTATACGTAATGTCGCGCATAGATGTTTATCTTTAACTGTAAACGTGGTATTTGCATTAAATATACAAACTAAAGACCGGTCTAAACAATAAGCATTATTGTAGATTTACAACGAAGCTGGAATAGAGACATCGCATTCCCTGGCTTCCTTCATAACGCACTTTGGAATTCTAGTGAGAAAATAAGCTTTTGTAACCATTGAGATAAAATTCCTATAGAGTCACAATCTCTCAGTGAAAACAAGCCAAAAAACGTCAGAGCGATATTGTACATACATTGTATCAATTATATAATTCACAATGCCACATTTAATTCAATTTAGACGGTATGTCGCTTGCATAGTGTTCAACGTTAGTTGTTTGCTGTCATCGTATCTCTGGCATCGCGCGGCGTTGTAGTCGGATCGCGGTTACCTTGTAAATAACCTAAAAGTCGGCGCAATACGTAGCGTGCGCCGGGTTTTGGTTCGGCTTTTTTTGCACGATTTTCTTAACCACTTACGTAACAATTTTTTCTATGGCTGTGCTATTCTTTCAATATTTATAAATTGAACAAGTACAAAAAACATTAAAAAACCCATAAACGAGCTGATAATCTGCAAACAGCTGAACCGATTTTCTTGAATCATAGCTAAGAACACTCTCGAACAAGTCACCTGTACGAAGCGCTTTGATTCCATTTTTATTGTGCGACCGGCTAGTCTCTTGAATGCGCTACTTGAATGGGTGTTCCTCGATAGTTACAATCTGGGAGTCTTCAAATCACGAGTGAATCGGTTTTTTCTAGGCAAACGTGCTCCATAGTAGACCGTATCATCGCTTAACATCAGGCGCGTTGGGGGTCAAACGCAAACCTATAATTGAATTTTTGAAAAACCCTTTCAAACAAAAAATATATTTTTAGTTGTTTGAGAGCTACGATGGCACATGCACAGAGATACACACGTTAAGCTTATAACACCCCCTTTGTTTGCGTCGGGGGCAAGTGATAAAACTGTGTTCATCGTGAAATTATGATAAGTGAGAAGGTAGGTTGAAAGCTTCGACTAAAATAAAATGAATAGACGGGCCCAGAAGAAGCAAATTTTTGAAGATTACAAAATGAGCGCCGGCGCTCACTTCGTTTCAGTCGGTCTCTAGCCGTAGGAAGTGCGACACGAGTCTATTGTCACATGATAATGAAACATCTGACAAAATTATGCCTTCGTGTGCTTTCCCGAAGTGTAAATACACAACAACCAACCGCTATCTATTTTTTGTAACAAATGTACTACATGGTTATAATTAGGTGTTGAAGTATATGTGTGACGATTTTGACTCGTTTTTACTAAGCATGTTCAATGGTTATGGCCCGTCCATTAATTTTATTTTGGTCGAAGGTTGAAAGGATATTTTACCTGTGGCTGTGCGACCTTGACACCAGTGGCGAGAGCCTTTCCACGTGGCGCCTCGCTTCACGTGCTTGTATTCCGACAGATACCTGCGAAGACGATACAAAAACATAATTATAAAAAACCAACTACTCGATAAAGGGGCTGATAATCTTCAAACGGCTGAACAGATTTTCATGAATCATAGCTTAGAACACTCTCGATCAAGTCACCCTTCAAACAAAACAAAAAACTAAATTAAAATCAGTTTAGCCGTTCCTCGCCTCTCTTATTGCGTCGGGGGTTAAAAATAACAACTTTGCCTTTTTTTACTGTCGAGGGGAAAATCTTCCAAAGATGCAGCCTACTGCAGCCGTGTGGCTGCATTAGGGTACAGCCAGGTTGTGTGGGATTATACCCACTAAAACTCTCCCGGTGACCAGCCTTAGTACTTGACATGAGGACTCCGGGATCTCCACAGAAACACACCGGAGCCTTCAGCACTGCGCTGAGTCAGACAACGTTGCTTAGCAACCAAATGTTACATTGTCGGCCATGTATGGGAATATACCTTGTGATCTAACTCCGCCTAACAGACAGTTCAACTTAAAATATTTACCTAAATGCAAGTAAAAAGTCATTGGATTCTCTACAATGTGCCCTTAGACAGATGAATTATTAAACCAATTTGGAACGTAACTGAGCGAAGAGTTAATGGGAGTAGCTTTTGAGTCGAACATTTGCGGAGTATGGTTATTCAAACATTACAACATTACTAGGAGATATTTGGTAGCAAGCTGCTTGTTACAGATGCTGAGTTTTGGCAGCATTTTAGGTCCGACTACGTGGAGCAGTTGCTTCAAGTTAGCGGTTTAAAGGTTTTTTGCATTTGTATAAATGAAATTAGTATTAAATATTTACAGAAACAACAATGGTGCCGCAATGCTGAAAGTTTAAATTATTTTTGATCCCCGACGCAAAGTGAGGGCTGTTAGAAGTTTAAAGCTTATGTGTCCCAAGGTAACTTTCAAACAGGTAGTTTTTTGTCTGGCTCAAATGGGAGTGAGCCAACACAAGCCAAATGCACCCGGACGGGTAAGCCAAAGTCAAAACGGAGTGGAAGCCACCGAACAGTCGACCCCAAGATCGCTCCCGGACCCAATGGCGAGACGAGCTCGGGAGGTTTAAAAAAGATTGGTCGGTGCTGGCCCAGGACAGAGACCATTGGAAGATATTGGGGGAGACTTTTGCTTAGCAGAAGGACAATACATGCTATTTTTTATTTTATTAATGGATATAATTTCAGTTTGGTCCCATAGAAATCGGTTCAGTAGTTTGGTTATTAAACCAATATAAATGGAAAATTTGGTTACTTGGATAACATTAATATTGTCATCCAAGTAAACGAAATTGCGTATTTCACTAATGTTGAAGTGTATCATTTATTCATTCAATAAAAATTACAAGTAAAATAAAACTATCTTAAATTTAAATTTATAACTAAAACTAATCTAAAACTAAAACTAATCTAACAATCCGCTATCAGTGGGCAGCGTTCCCAAAATGCTGGCAGCATTGCATTGGCGGATCCAGGAGGGGGGGGGGGGGGCATGGGGGCCATTGCCCCTCCCAAATCACCTAGCAATTCCATACATTCGACTCAATTTTTCGATTTGATTCCTTCGAACCTTGTCAGAAATATCAGAATGCCCCCCCCCCCCAAATGAAATCCTGGATCCGCCCCTGCAGCATTGCCACGTTGTATGGCAATGCTTATTCTTTGGGCAAAATATAGGCCAGCATTTTCGTCACGAGTTGCTTCGACCAGTCGCCCTGATAGGTCTTTAAATATTCGATGGGCTCCTGGTCCCCACGGTCCAAGCGTCTCAACCCCAAAAGGCTCAAATATATACCCGCTATCTAGGGTACTATATTGAAGTCGGTTTTATAAATTGATAATTATATAACATCAACTGTTATTATGAAGAAATGACAAGTCTACAAAAAGAAAGTTATTGTCGCTTTTATAAAATCAAGTTAAGTGTTCAAAAGAAATAACGAGTCTATCTCGCATACGAAAACTATGCAAATTTTAAACGTGATTCCTAAAATAAACCTTGAGAAACTGTCTCATAAATTCATCACTTATCAAACCTATTAACATAACGTCACACGGCTGATTGATTACATTCCACTATCACAAATTATACTAACTCGATCATAATTATACTGTAGGCTGGCTTTTAGCGGAATTATAATTTTAAAACGCGCTGCTTTAAACTAGTTATGGTCTGATGAGACTCGCTAGATATGAAGTGATTTATTCATCTAGATAGATTTAAAAATCTTACTACTACTATATCCTACTAGTGTTGTAGAGACATGAAAGAGCTCGGCGTTTCTCTGAGGGACCGTATCCAGAACGAAGTAATAGGCAAAGTCACCGACGTAGCTCAGCGCTTCAGCAAGCGTCAGTGGGCCAGTCATATCTGTCGCAAACTGATACTCGTTGGGGTTGACATGTTCCAGAATGGAGACCATGAATCGGGAAACGTAGTGTGGGACAGACACCCCGATATTCGATGGAGTGCCGTAAGTTGGCAGAGAATGGAATCAAAAAGCCGAAGATCGGGCTGAGTGGCGTGCCTTGGGAGAGGCATGGATGGCATGGATGTGTAATCGTACCTATACATAAATATTATAAAGAGGAAAGATTTTATTGTTTGTTTGTTTGTTTGCATTGAATAGGCTCCGAAACTACTGAACCTATTAGAAAAATTATTTCACTGTTGGGAAGCTACACTATCCCCGGGTGACATAGGCTATATATCTATACCCGTGCGAAGCCGGGACGTGCCGCTAGTCTATAAATAAACTAGTAGTTCGCCCTGAACGGATTTAAAGGTTTTAAGCATTCCACTATCATATGTCGTAATGCTTAACTACAAATTCGAAAATAAATGATCTTTTAAAAAAACCGACTTTAAAAAAACCCACAAAACACAAACATTTTAAGTAAATATACCACCACAAAGAACAAAATAATATTTTACACGGATTTTAAAGTCGGGCAGGAACAACGACCAAATAAATTTTGAACAAGTTTGATAATAAATGTAAAATATATTCCCGCCCGACTATATTAACTTAGAATGTTCGAGTTTTGTGGTTTATTGAAGTCGATTTTTTTTAAAGATATTTTTTTATCATCTGTATAATTCTGTGATTATTTACTGCACTGTCAATACAAAGATAGCCAATATGTACAAGCTCAGCCGAATCCGAGAGAATATAGGTAAGTAATCTGAAACCGACACGAGTAGTCATTGCCTAAACATAATGATCAACTTTGACCATGCTATTATAATTCTAGAAACCAGTAATTTATTTTGTCCACAAACAATAACGTGATTCTGACTATTTATCTACGTACTTATACTTATCAGCAAAATGTTTTTCCCAGCCTAGACGTCAAACAGACTGGCTTAAGTAAACATGTTTTTATATTTTTCCATTTTCTAGCCCACATCTCCAACTGCACGTCAACCCTTATTTAGAATAAGGGTCGTAATAAGGGTGCTTTTTACAAGTTATCACGAGAAAAATATTCTTTATAGAGGGAATTTTTTATTTGCCAAAAATATCCAATTTCATATTTTGTTTTGAGTGGCAAAACACGGTCAAGTTGCTGATGTGCTGAACGTCTGACGTATTTATTTTATTCTCAGTGTTGGATGTAACAGATTTTTGTATATTGAAATTTTGCAAGTTGCATGTGAAAATTATGATTATATAACGATCTCCCTCTGCGAATACGCGTGTGTAAGAAGATTTCGAGACGAAAATCGTATGCAGATTGTGAGTACAATGAGTCATATTTTCGCTATAGCCGCAACAACATGGGGGTGGAGGAAACCAGCCAAGTCTCACTAAATCCGATGAGAGGTCAATGACATCATATGATTTTTTGTTATTCACACAGCTATGAAAACTAGTAAAATCAGGCGTATATGCATCGAAAAAATCAATGATACACGGGATTCATTCTTCACGGGATACGTGATTATGAGAAACTTCATTCAGGACAATGAAGCAACAACTTTAACCGTTCTAGCTGTAGATGTTAGAAATGACTTCAATATCCATCAAAGGTCTTCTTACATCGTTTCCTTGCGGTAATAATGGTTAAGGTAGCTGCCCCTGCTGTCCTGAATAAAGTTTTATCCTGTCTACTGCTTTTAGCGGTCTAAAAACGATTACATCACTAGCTCTCCATGAATTAAAGTATTAAGGTAGACTTCTGTGCATTGCGGCCAAAGACTTTGTATAACTAGATATTTAATGTACTTAGGGCGAACGTGTTCAGTCACTAAATACATCTGATGAAAACGTCTTATGTAAAGACACGCCCACTGAAGGCTCTGAGTGTCACGTAAGTACCGACCAAGCCTGCGATCCGTCAACGTTTCTGCGCTGGTCTTATAATTGTCTATTAAAATTATTTATAACTGCGCTACGTCTTGTTGTTGCAAAAAATATTGATGCAAAAATTGCCAATCCCTCACCCCGCTTTTCAGACATTTGACTGAATTGTTTCCATTGAAAATAATCGTAACTACAAGTCTGGGCTACGTAGTAGCTTTACCTAGTCTGTGACTGCGGCCGACGACTGACGCCATACATTTTCATAGTGCGAGTATTGTCGCATCAGCCGCGATGCACGGAAGTCAACCTTTAGAACTAATGACAAGTTCTCTGACTGACCTGGACACAGGTTCCCGAAGCAGCGTGATGTAGAAGTACCGCCTGTGGACTGCGGAACCCTCATGCCTGTCCAGCTCCCCACCGACGCAAGCCGTTAGCTCCGTGAAGTCAGCATGAAGACCACATCTGCGAACAACCGGAAAACATTGTGTCAAACAACTTTAGTTTTCTATTGCCGTTTATGTATGAGACTTATAAATCTGTTTTAGGTAAAAACTGTAGAACCTGACACTGGTGGGCACAATGAATGCGGTCAAGTTCTAAAGGTTCTACAGATGTAGTTTTATTTTCTCTACTCTGTTAATGAGATTTAAACATAGTAACAGTGCTCAGTTCATTTGATCCGCGTTGCAGTGTACGTATCCATTGCCATCTCAGATCAGACAAACAAGGGAGATGCCTTAGTACAATTATCGTTCTTGTTAAAATGTTTGCTTGTTTAATAAATTTGCATTATGCATTAATAAAGGTCATCAAGGTCGTCTGCAAGGTGAGTTCGAGTAAATGGCTGATTTAGGCCAGATGCGTTCTCACTCGCCGCGCCACCTTACCATATCTCCCTTGTTTGTCTGACCTGAGATTGCCATAGTGATACATTTTAGTTGTTATAACGTTGGTTCAATGTCTAGCTGGAAAGTCATGCTTCAATGCGTTTTGTCCCGGTTCTGGGTCAGTTTCGAGGAACCTTACATGCAAACTTAGCTGCAGAACAGGTTAAGTAAGCAACGAAGGTCGGACACAAAACGGTACTCGAGTTGCACCCGCGGGCTATCGAGAGAAAAGTGCGGCTCCGTTCAGAGGTCAACCATAAATCCCCCGATCGCGCCAGTTTTATCCAAACTCCAATCGCAGTTTTGGCACACCGCCTGCAGGGGGGCGTATTCCTTTTTTGTTACAAGGAGCTCCGAGTCACCTTGTTTATGTATGCACAGTGAGAGCTCCAGACTCAGATTAGAATTTTAAAGCCAGCTACGAGCGTGCTTACGAAATTATTACACAATTGTTTGGAAGGTAAAGCTCTTTAAAGCGTATAGCGAGCGACGTGCGCTAGGCAAAATCTAGAGCACACACAAAGCCATCTCCCGAGAGGTGCTCGACTATTTTTCTTTATATTTGCAATAAAGTTTTCCCCAAGTAGAAAGTGCACGCCACATATTCCGAGATGGTAAAAAATAAATCTCCAGCGACACAGAAAACAAAATGTTCGCCGAATACTCAAACTCAGCGTGAAGCGAAGTATGAAGTCACAGATATGCCAGGCTCATTCCCTTAGCACACTCAATCGAACCTGATTGGAAAGAGCTAAAATCATGGTTCAATTCATCATAAGACAATCTAATACAAATCAGCTCGTAATGTGTAAACGGCTAATGGAGATGCAACTCTAGCGATGCATAAATCAGTAGGATTAATAACGACAATAACCGTAAATTTAGTGTTGTTGGCACGCGCCGCTGTAGCGCGATATTGGAGGCCTAATCGATATTAGCTCGTCGCCGAATATACATACGAGTACTAGTAATTGACATTTAAACGATATGCGTGCGAGTACGCAGATTATGACTACCATGCGAGGTATCTGATACGCTCGCGGCGCGGCGCTGCCCACGGGCGCGCAGGCGCATCGCCGTGGTCGCGCTAGGATTGTCCGCGTGTTTACCATACATATACTAATAAAAAGGAGTTAAGTTCCGTGTAGACAGCACGGCGCGCCGCGGCGAGACACCCGGTTTTATAGCAAACGTGCGTTTAATCTAGATACGCTTTATCACAGCGAGCGCAGCGGCTGGCATCCAGCCTAAACGCGCCTGAACCAATTACATTTTATTGCCCGCAATTAATACTTTATTATTCTAATTTCTGAGCTGGAACGCGCCTCGAACAAAATGTAGCGAATAAATTCCGACAAACATTATTTCTGCGCGGCCGACATAATACAATCGAAATAAGGCTTGATTGGAATTTTATTTTAATGTTGTAGCATTTTTATTCAAATGCGGTAGATCTGCGGCAACAATACGGGCCATCTGGTTTATAGCCATTGGCGCGGTTAATAGACGACTTCATAAATTATGACACGTCCGACGACAACGTGGGTTTTTTCTGGCTGGAAGCCACAGCTTGTCTCGCACCATTTGGACTATTTTTGCAAACATATTATAGCCTCCGAAAAGAAACGTGAAATGGGAAGAATATTATTAACAGAGAAATAAAACGCCAAACACGAGAAAATTGTGAAGCGATCGAGACAACGCCACAATTCTACAAACTGAAATAAAAAGCTTTCCTATCGTAGTATCAAGCCTGAAAAGCCGTTGACAAATGTATCTGTCCATTACTGAATGGAATGTCGTGAATGCAGGCGATGATAACAGCCCTGGTGGCCGAAGGACGCTCCAGTGCTGTTGGCAGCACGCCATTTCCCGTATACTTATTGTGACCGAGTGATCACGAAGCTGTCTATGTCACATGTCTATTCACTGACAGACTAGCGACATTCCACATTCCAACTTACACTAAATTCACAAATGATAAAGTCCATTAGAGTCCGGAATGTACGTACAAGCGATGATAACGCCCCTGGTGCTCGAAGGGCGCTCCCGAACTTGTTGGCAGAACGCCACTTCCCGTGTTGTGACCGAACAAACAGGAGCCGCGAAACGACGACTCCTCTGTTCTCACTCAACGAACAAGGTTCATTCACCGGCAGACAGACCTAGCAACTAACGCACACTACGTTCCACACAACACTAAATTGGCTAACATTAATAAACGGTATTATGTCATTTGCAGAAAGAATTACGAGCAACCACGAATGTCACAGAAACAGTAATTTATAAAAAAAAAAACGACTACCAGAACTTTTATTTCGACTATTAATTAACTACACTGGAAAATAAAACAACGGGAAGCAAAACGTGGAAAATGAAAGATGAGATGGCGGGCCTATGGCCGTTGATTAAACATATTTAATTACTAGAACGGTTATCATAATCATGACGCATATTTGTAGTAGATGAGTATCAAGTCTAATGCGGGCGGGCACTCAATCCCTATTTAATTCATATACCAATTATTGTGAAACACTCTAACACCCCACATTACGTGAAATTAAATGAGAACGATCATTATAATACATAAGTAGATGTTTATTAAACAAAAACCCGATGGAGGCGATGATCGATCGATATGTGTCAGCCGGGCGGATCCACGATAGAAAATATATCCTTAGCAATTTGTTAAAAGGTCTTCTTTTACTAATATTTCTTCCTAACGACTCTCGACATTCGCCGAAGCTGCTGACGAGGCTATTACTTTAAGGTGACATAATAATAGAGCTGGGTCGGCAGGTGTCAGACGTTTCTGGTTCGGCGACGAGCTATTTTCTTCAAAATATGCTGACCTAGCAGAATTTTAAGGCTTGGTAGTAACTTCCTCCAATCTCGATTTCATGTATGAGCATAAAAAGGGTCATACAAAATCATCGCGACCTCGGCTCTATGATCGCGCCCAATTATGGTATTTCAGACTAAAGCGTTCGCATCCTCAACTCCCGCAAACCCTAATGAGATTTGCTTCCGTAAAGACAAAGCTGGTAAAAAGCAAAGCGAGCGGAGCTACAAAAGCGACGTCACTTGTTTTTCAATTTTGCACACGCGTGCCGGATTGTGAAAGAAAACCGCCAACTTTATTTTTCAATTTCTTTTTTCCCGTACCTAGTGTAAAAACTAAAATTGTTCCGTTTTCACGCTTCCGTCGCAGTTCGGTGCACAAGTTTAGTCGAAACTCTCGGGCGTATGCTTTATGTACTTTCAGGAATTGTTATGCGGGTGGTCTATCTCATAATAATGTGTTACGCTAGTGTTCCTTTGGGATAGAGTATTACGTCATGTCGTGGCATGCGTTTGATAAGCGACGAGCCTAGAGATTCTTCTCACGGGTTTAGATTTCAGCTATCGTCATTATTTTAGCTGTGCGTGTTGTTGTCGTATCAATTGACAGCGATTACCCTGATCTGAGTCAGGACTATGAATTATTCAAATGTACGCAGCATGAGGTTCAAGTGTATCTACAACGAACAAAGAAAATACAATTTTATTTTATTTTTAATTTATTTATGAGTCTTTTAGGTTCCTTTTTTAGCTTTGTTTTACGATTATAAATAAATTTCTTCGTTGCAAAGCTCCCAATGCTTACGACTATATTCTAGAAAGGGTAATTTCGATTCAAAACTACATAGGTAGATAATAGATAATATATGTACTTTGTGGGGATGGGGATGTAGACACAGCTAAGATTACCATTTCAAAACCGAGGAATACCTTCGTAGGGTGCTGAAAATATTTTGACTTTTTAAAGAAAAATGCCTGATTCAGATAAAACCTGGTAAACAAGTAAATTAATTTAGTTTAAAACCTATTTGATAAATCAGTACAGTAGCGTCGATTCTATCATACCATTCCCTAAAATAAACATATATGACAGAACTAAAATTATATGCATCTCGATTCATTTCAATATGCTAGAGAAGGATGGCAACAATTTGAGAGCTGTCAAATTTAGTTTAGTTTCCTCAATGGTACAATAGAATCGACACCAGTGTGTACAATCTAGTAATAGCTTAGAGTAATATTTTTAGATGTATGGTCGTTTAGGTTACTTTAATAAATATAATAGGGAATGGCGAAGTTTATACAAATTTTCATCTCCTATTTTACCCCTTTAAGGAATGAATGTTTAAAAATCCTTTCATAATGCTAATTTTCATTATATACAATTATGCGTTGTCTGTCTGTCTGCGTGAACGACAGACTGAATTTAAGATTTTTATTAAGTAGATACCTAATCTAACAATACGTATATTAAAGGAGATCCAATTTTAATAAGCTGCATGTAGCAAATCGGATTTATATTTACGGGTAGAAGACAGCTGACGGCTTTGTCCATTTCGAGAATTTAATCTTGTAATCCGCACAGTGAATAGCAGCGCTATTTTGTTCGAAACACAATTCAATTTAGTTACATACCAACTTTACTGAAATACCACAAGAATTTTGTATCCCTGATATGAGATTATGGCGTACAAGCGGCTGGGGAAAAGTGAACCCTTCCCGATTTATTGTAGGTTCCAAATTGTCCCATCTCTCCTCCCCTCCGCAGCGCTTCGACTGTTTAACTCTAGTTTATGAAGAATTTTAAAAAAATGGTACGAAACTAATTACGTAGCCGTGGTTTCGTATACAATTTTGAACCTAATGTACGCAGAAAAGAATTGACTCATGGCATTTTGTATGCCGTGACGCCGCCTCATCTCTCAAGTCTTAATTCGTAGCAGATCAGAAACTAACGCGTGAGATTAAATTTAAATGGGTGACCGGTTAAAGCCCTTAACTAAGCGTTTCTTTGTATTGAGAGTGTTCTAGCAGAAACGCGGCTGCATGTGATAGGTACCTCTATATATTGAACATTGTCTCAAATAAGATAAACAAGGAAGATATGCCTTAGTACAAATTTAATATGAAAGAAAGAAAGAAACAAAATATCGTTCGTGTTCAAATAAAAACAGTGACCATGACACACTTACTCATATTTTCACGCACACTAAGAGACTTGCAGCGTCATTGCTGCACTGACACCAATAAACTAACTAATAGTCCACATGTAAAATAAACCGACCAAGTGCGAGGTGCTCACGCACTGAGGGCTCAATACCACCACAAAATTCAATAACGAAATTACCAGTTCTAACTTGGTAATGAACAGAACCTTGTCACCGACTCGCACTTGGTCTTTATTAATTATCTGTTGTTATACATTAGAATGTGTACTATAATCATGCCATGTTTGACGTTTGTAAGTACGTATTACCATTTTTACATTAGAGCTAATACAAAAAATACGTTTAAAAATAAGTTTTTATTTTATTTTAAATTATTAATAGGCTTGGCCGCCAACTTGTTTGATGTATGGGGACCCACCCCCCTTTCGTTTTTACTTTAACCTTTTTATTATTTCTTAGTTAATCCACCGTAACATTACATATTCTGTGAAAATTTCAACTAGCAGTCTATTACGGTTCGAAAGATGCAGCCGTTTAAAGGTAAGACAGACGGACGGACACACAAAAACAGACAGACAGACAGACATTGTAGGCTTAGTAATGGGGTCCCGTTTTTACCCTTTGGGTACGGAACCCTAAAAAAGGGCAGCAAAATCGAATGAGTTTGACTAAAGTCATCAAGTCTGATTTAGGCTAGATACGTTCGCTCCTGACACACCATCTTACCATATCTTCCTTGTTTGTCTCAAGGAATTATTGCTATACTGAAGACCTAAATAGTTTGTAAATTGACACAGTGACCTTGGCCCATAAGAAACGACAGCAGTTTGATATCGCAATAATTTAAACAAAGTGTTTTTAATTAAGTACTATTATTTTGTGGGACAAGAATAAAAGAATGTCGAAAATGTATGTCACGTGCCAACTTTAGGCGCATAATACGTTACAATTAATGTTATTCGATATTTTAAAGACACCACAAAAGTTAATGAGGTGCTCATAAAAATAAGAGAACAGTTAAAATAACTATTTCAACACAACAAAAGAAACACTTTTATAACCGGAACGTTAAATATAACATGGAATAATACGAAATAGGAAAATAACTAATTTTCCTAGAATAAAAATACTGGAGTATGACTTTTCTAGGAAATATGAGTGTATGATGAAAGCAGGATAAAACGTTAAAAAAAGTCATGACAAAGAATTGTTAGGCAACTAAGAAAATTAGGTCATTTTACAAGGTTTCTCTACAGCTGTTTGTATATTCTGCCAAATTATATGAAATCAGAACAATTCTAAGAATCAGTATATATCAGACAGGTAGTAAAATAACTTACTACACACAGTAAAACAATCTGCTTCAGTATATTAATAAAACAATTTACCTACTACCACAGAAGACATAAGTACAAGTACAGAAGATTCACTCCGCAAAATCATGCGACTCTTGCTACTACACATTAAAGTGCAATTCAGGAAGTGCGAGCGCTATCTAGCTATATTAACCTAGAAGTTCTCTGATCTGAAGCCTCTCTGTCTATCGCGTAACTCTTGTCTTGCGTTATCTCTGTGTATCGCGCGGCAGGTCCGACAAGTCGGCTACTTGTAGCTTCATACCTAAAGTGCGGAGTGCACCAGCTCTGCTACTACTGTGAGTGTGTTTGCGTGTACTACGTGATAAATGGGGTCGAGATAGGGTATAAATCCTGAAAATGCGTAAGTATGTTTAAATGCCGTAATGAGATGTGAACTGATCTGGAAGGATCTCATCTAGGTCCATTATAAGAGTAGGTCATAATCACTGGCATAGATTACGAACCAGTTTCTACGTTGCCTGTGTAGGCTAATTTGAAAGCCGTAAAGGATTCCGCCGTCCCTCGGACGTATTAGCACGGTTTCTACACGGGAAGGAAATTACGCCTCTTTCGCTCCGACCCTTTTTCCTTTTAATGAAAACCTTCGTTGTGGTAATCCTCGTCGGATTACTACTGTTGAAAGCCTAATTACCGAGGCTTTGATGTTCACTTTTTCTTATGATGGTGGTTTTTATTATTTTCTTTGTGGTTGCCAGGCTAGGCGTTTGACGTATAACGTTTTAATGTAAATGACGGTGTTGTCGAAGATGGTAAACTAACCTTCCCGGTAGGCCGTAGCAGGGGGTTCGTGGCCAAATTATCTTTCTGCCGTTTTTATCCCGCGAGAATGAGACAAACGTATCCATATTTTAGCTTTGTCGCGTCTACGTACGAATAAAAACGGTGGAAAGACATTTTAAACACGGCCCGTGCTAGGCCTGCTGGAATGAGAATAAGTTATAGAACAGCTGTTTGATTTGTTAAAAATAACAGGGTTAGTGAAAACTATAAATAAAGGTAATGCATAGGTAAGCTGGCAAAATATATTTACATCAGCTAACAAAGTTCTGAGATATAAGAGTTTAAAGTTTTTCGTCGGATTAGGAAAGAATGCTGTGATGCTTTCCCGCAGAGTCGGTATGGAGGACGCTCTCTGTCTAGCGTAACGTTAAAATGCTTGTATCTTCCTTGCCTTTGAACAGTAAGTAGAGAAAACATCTTGGTAGTCTCAGTAGTTCTTTTAGCTCCACTGAAGGAACTGCAGAGACATAAAAGGCTCAGTAGTTCCTTCAATCGAACTGCTAAAGTAAATACAGAGAACAAACCATTTTTACAGGTTACTATGGCGCAATTTGTATTAACATCTGACGTATACTATACTGACAAGACGGAGTACAAATTAATCATAAGTTGGATCATCGATCCAACTACATAAGCGCAGCATCTAACGTAAAAAAAGATCTGTGAAATGTATGTTGTTTTAATTAAACTAAATATATTTTTTTTTACGTTATCTAAATCTATATAAATTAGCAATTATTTATGTTAATAAAGTTATTCTATTTTAGCACGATAGGTATAACCAAACGACGTAATTTTTATTTTAAAATATCATATCCGCGTATTTTTTTGTTTTCGAGTTTTGTCACTACATGGCTCAGGAAAATATAATCTGCTTGTTATGATGTTAAGAGCGATTTAGCCACAAAATTATCAATCGCGAACATATCCTAAGAATCGTTATTGTTTCGGAAAGTATGAAGTAATTTAAGAATATTCCATGTAAATATTTGCAGTAATAACGTAATAATAGCCAATGAAATAACGTACACCTCTTTTTATTTTACGTTTATCTAACGCCAAAAACAGTAACAAAGAAAATTGAGCAAAACAAGACAGTAACTATAAGGTCAATGAAATGAAACGGCACCCGATATTGGAAGAGGATATTATTTACAGAATTGAGGCGTATTTCTCCTCGGGTCGATAAGCAGTATCTGAGGGAAACGCTCTAGCATTATCCGGAATGATCCGGATTATACCGGATGATGCGGATAAGGTGCCCGCTGGTGCCGAATCGTTCACTCCTTTGAGTGCCGGCCCTCAACATTCAGCCGAATTACTATTGAACCGCCAGATAAAAATATCAACGTGAACGTTATTTGTTAACGGTCGGTTAATTCGTACAATAACTAACAAAGGGCCGCATATCATTTCCAGCTTTATTAAAATAATTCTGTCCAACATTCCGGCCGAATGTCACTTTATGATGGGATCATAAAACGTGGCGAAACACCCATAGATTGTTTTATAGGACAAACACACGCACCATCACAGATCTAGATGCTGCGTGCACGTCAAATTGTATGAAAAATTTCGTATTTTTGAACCTACTATGACGTCACGGGAGTAATATCGTGGTGTTTAACTACATTCGTACAGCCAGCTGTACAATATTAATATAATTTGATTATATGAATAAATGTTTCTTATAATTAAAAAAAAAAACTGATTTCGAAGAGTTTTTCAGTATACTATGGAACAATGGTGCAATTAGACACTTGTATTGACGTCTGACGTGCTACTGGCGATCGCACTAAATTGTGCGGAGTGCTAGTTGGAGCATTGATCGAACTTAAAATAGGCCACGGACACGCAAAGGTGATATTACGGTGTCTATCTTGATAAAGGCCTGTACGCACGTATCAAACGAGCGTTTTGAGTGAAACAGGCGGCGGCGGTTGCGAAGTTACGGCGTGCCTCCGAACAGATAATAAACAACTTTCCGCCACTAAAATACGTCTGGCGCTCGAAAAATTGTTAATCTTATTGTGGATGCGTGCTTACGAGTGTTACGCATACCTGTCGATGGAGAGAACCAAAATACTTCGGTTGAAAGTGTGCGCGTGTATTTCTGTCGGCCCGTTCCCGCTGCCATACTATCTAATGCATCTTGGAGCGTCTTAAACTAATCGCTCGAGCATCGTTGAGTGTAAGTTCATTAACAGTTCTCACTTATGTTAACTGTTTGTAGTTAATTCTGTAGTAATAATCAGCCTTTGAACAGTCCAATTATGGACTCTTAGCCAACCCCCGAAAGGGTGATTGGGCCACATCCACCACGCTGACCCAGTTGCGGGTTTGTGGATTCACATACGCCATTGAATTTCTTCTCCGTACGTACCTATGCAGGCTTCCTCACGATGTTTTCCGTCACCGAAAAGCCAGTGGTATGAAAATCTGTACATAAACTCCAAAGAGCTATTTGGTACGGGTCCGGGGTTTGATCCAGCGAGCTGACACTTTCAAGTCTTAACGGTCTCCCAAATAGGCTACCACGGCTAATTTGTAGGCGAATTTTAGTCAAACTATAATGTCAAGCGCAAGCATATTATATAAAAAAAGTTGTATTTAAGTTAGTGTGAGAAATGCCTGAAGTAGAGGCTCATGGCACAGTTTTCGAATTCCACTGTTGTATGCAAAGATTCCAAAAATTTAATAAATTGTGTTACAGAAATCCAATTACAAAAATACCTACATCTTTGGGACCATCTCAGTTTGAATACATATCTATGACAGGCCTTTCCGTATATTATCAGTATTACTTAAATCTACTTTGATATAATTAATAGAGCACATAAATAAATCATAAATCATATATATCCGAAAGAACAGCACATAAAATTCCTAAAAGACATACAATATAGAAAAACACAAAGAAAGAAGTCTGCAGTGGGCCCCAAACCAGGCAAAGCCTGTATCTTGGGTACCCGGAAAGATCAGAACATAGGTACGTACTTCCAGAAATAGCGCCGACTGTGTTTAACAGTTTCCAAATATTAGTGATTAGTGACTATAAATTAAAACGGAGAAGAGATCAAATCATTTTTACATTCTTATTATTTTTTCTTTTTTTTTTTTCTAAAGAGCGAAGTGTCATTAACTTGTATCGGTCTCACGGTTTCCTAGACAAAACACTGAACCTTGATATGACACCATTTTTATAAATTTAAGATAATAATGTAAGTAGACAGACTGAAACTAGAATAATCAAATCATGATGATGATCCCACAATTCGGGATCAATTCCGCTAGTGGACTTTGATGTTTCCGAGAGACGATTCCACTGCGTGCTCCAACAGAGCGTTAATTAATACCTTCTAATCAGTGTCGGTCTGCGGCAGTATCTAGATTTAATTACATAAAGCCGAGCCAATTACCTAGATCGGATCCATTGTCGGGTTATTGCAATTGCTGCGGAAGCGCGCGTCGGCCTGCCATGTGGCGGAATAACAGCAGCACACTGTCGTGCTGAATAGTGCTGTTCCGCATGTTTTGAATACCACATATGATTTTTGGAATGAAAATTTCTTTAGCCCCGTTAAGCGATTTTTGGTAGGGGCAAAACCTACAGGTTCGCGTTCGTGCAAACGCGTCGTTTTTTGCTTGAGTCAGTAAATGAAAAAGCATCTATGCTTCAAGCTTGCAAGTAAAATATGCTTACTCGCAGTGTCTCAAAAATTTCAATAGGTAAGTAAGGTTCAAGTGCAAACACACACGTGTTTTTTTATGTTTACGTTGTACGCTATCGTTTAAAATAATACCTGGAAGATGTTTAACGGAATGCTATTATTGTGCGATAGGCGGAAGATACAGTTACTCTTGCTGTATAAATTCTCCTTACAAGCACTAATGAAGATATCGTTTGAATTTCGGCAACCGGCGCGAATACGGCGTGAGAGAACAATGCACAGCACTGGCTTTGCGTGACTGACGAGTAACTCCACACTGCAATTGAACAATTATGTAGTCTACACAGTTATACGTAACGACAAAGGTCACGTTTACTTTTTATGATGAATTCATTAAAACTTATCAACACACTAATATGAACAGCAAAATTAACAGTATTTATTGCGATGCGAACATCACGCAACCCGCAGTTCAATACTGTAACATTAGAGCAGTATTTTATTTTTATAGTTTCCCATAAACAATGTTATCATTGCCCTTTCTAATTGCATTCAACAGACAGAATAAAATGCACGAGGCATTTAAAGGTGTAGCGTATAGGCGATAATTTGTGAGAAGTGAGCTATGAAAACATTTATATGCGGACGCCGATCGAAGCGGGAGCTACCGAGAAGGCCTTATGAGTTTTTTCAACATCCTCGATTCAACGTGTTAAGTTGTCGAATGGAGATGGGAAAAAAGAAAATATGTGGATGTTGGTGCATATGCGGACTGAATTTTGATCGGGCACGGGCGTGTGCCGGTTGTCTGGCCCAGCGTGCGACTCAAAGGGAAGGTACTGAATTACAATCGCATTGCATTCCTCGAAACAGCTAACGTTGAGATACGAATAGCGTTAAAGGAAGGATCAATGTTTAATTGTTTAGTCTATAGCTTTCTTCGTATTATGCCTTTTTATAGAGGCTATTTATTTGCCTCTACAAAAAGCTATATTATTGATCTGTACATTATGGGTACTATGGACCTCTTTTGACTTAGTACACCATTTCTGCGTAACTTAGCAGTCAACAAAAAAATAGTGCGTGGAGTCCTTCCGCGCGGAAGAAGTGAAACTCTCGCTCTGTCTCTTTCTATTCCCCCTCCATGTTAGCGTTAAATGTTTAACGCAACCTTGTTGGAAGTCGCAAAAGAAGTATCACTTCAAAAATACACATTTTCATTAAGAAACAGAACAAGCTAATCCTTATCTATTTTAACAGGTAAGCATAAAATATTTTTATTAGTCTGTAACATTCATCCCTTACACTTATTTCAACCCGAGGATAATTAATTCATCTGCGGAATACAACCCATTAAGTTGGTCTTAAACCCTCAAAGTTATTAGCTTCAACAGAAATTACTTCACAAAACAAATCCCTAGAGGTTGTTTGTAAATTTTTAATTTTCTGCTTGTTGGGCAAGCATCAGAAACAGTGTTTACTGATATAAAAATCTTTTTAAATTGCGAAACGGGGTTGGCGCAACGTTCCCTGTAATAATTCCAAGTACACAGAGGGGTTTTTTTGCGCTGTTGAGGGTACTCGTTAATAGCTTTGATTGAGAAGTTCAAAGGCGAGGGATGTGGCCTCAGGTTGGACAATGGCGCGACGAGGCCGCAGGCGTGGTTCATTATTGCGACTCGTCGCGTCGTCTCCGGCGTCCCTTTGTCCGTTCGTCACGTGCCCGCCTCAATCAATAGCTGTTCAAATCGCGCGAAAGGGCTCCAAAGTCCATGTTTACTAAGTAACTCGGCTCAGACTCGACGC
This sequence comes from Agriopis marginaria, assembly GCA_932305915.1. Classification (NCBI taxonomy): domain Eukaryota; kingdom Metazoa; phylum Arthropoda; class Insecta; order Lepidoptera; family Geometridae; genus Agriopis; species Agriopis marginaria. The sequence goes on from OW029918.1 coordinate 13,414,061, forward strand.
GAGATTGAGGAAATTATTCACTTCCTGCCGACTACGGACGAGGATCATCTCGCTTCTATAAATTGAAAGGGTTCTCAGGACTATTGTTGTCTAATAAATGCAAATCCCGGAGACATACTCTATGCCAAAATAATGTAACATTTATAAGTAGGATTACCATTTCAAATACATATTTCCCAAAGCTCATTTTAAATACACGCGGTGGTGGATTTTCACCGTGTAATCATAATCACGCATGCCTTGTCAGCTTCAAAAGCGGCAAAATCAACGCTTCGACTTATATCCCAACGAGTAAAACACGACTTCCTCTGGAGGGCGACCTTCCTATCCCCAGTGGAAAACTAAAACGTTCCGCCACCAAAGATCTGAAGCTCGACTGAAATGTGTTGACCTAAAATAGATAACTATTTGTACGGTCCAAATGAGAACCATTCTCAAGGGAACATCGTCATTGGAGGTAATGAGAAATGACGCTAGAAACCACGGGCTTTGAGACACGCGCGTGCTATGTATAAACAGTGAACAGATGTGCATGCAATTTGCAGAGTTAACGTGTCATTGGCTTAATTGTGTATAATAAATTAAACCGACCAAGCGAAGGGACATACTATGTATACCCGTCCGTATCAGGCATAATGTATGTCTTATTTGCATGTTGTGCTACGATACGATTGCTCCCACAGTCGACAGCATATGGCCATAAGTGCTCAGCGACGGAAGTGAGACGCGTGACGTCTCCGCGCGTCTGTATGTACCCTTCGACGTGACCTGAGGGTCTAATACCCAATTGAGAACTCGCAATGCTCTACACAATACTCTAGACAAGACGTAGGAAGCGCTCCGAAAGTACGCCGCGATTGCTTATGCAGACGACCGTCCTTTTATCGAAATAACATTCTCTAAAATTAGCGCGACAACAATAAAAGCCCTTCACGTTTAGAATGCGTAATGTGATTGCCTGTCCAAATATTTACAGGAAACGGAGAACATAAGAATCATTTCAACTACGAGACGAGAACATCAACGACGTCTCAACGCCCGAGGAACAAAAACAACTTCTTAAATACTCGACGACCCTCGAGGATTGTTTGACTAATAATAGGAAGCGGATTATAAATAGAAAGGCATTAATTGAATGCTCGTAAAGCGAAGCGGATGACATAAATCTCACAACTGCTTACGGCTCTATGAACAATATCTGATAGTTGAAGTTATTAAAATACTGCTCCACCGATATTATAATTCGTTATCTCTAGATCGGTATGAATGAATTCTAATCAAAGGCACGAGGTAGCAATGTTACGTAACAGCTACACTCTGGAACTTTATCGATGAAAACATTAGATTGAATGCATTCCCAAAGATACGGGCCTGTTTTTTGTCTATAATAAAACTCATTCTAGTCCAATTTGTTCCGACAACAAAGTGAAATTCGATAATATCTTATCAATACCAATTAAACCTGTAATAATATTAAATCTGTCTTTGGAACGTTCCCCATTATGTAACTAGACACTGGCGGCGGCAGCATCCGAACCAATTAGTTTTACATACTGTTACAAAGAGATACTGAAAAAACGTTAGATTATTTTGTCCTCGAAAGTAGGCGTGGAATATATTATGTTTGTAGATATTTCCACGGCTATTGGTAATTAATGATGGGAAGATGCGATATCTATGCAATACCTGTTTTTTCAATCGGCCCGTGGGAAAGCAATGTCGGTGCGCGAGGCCCAGATGCACGCCGATCGCATCTGCTACACAGAAGAACTTAATTTTAACTAGAGACCGGTCCGACCTGTCATTATCCCTCTTTATCGAATGCTAATGGGAGACAAAGCCGCGAGACGGTTCTTGTTGGCTTTACTGCATGTTTACACGACATTTTTATCGGCGACTCCACGCGGTTGCGTGCGCTCTCCCTGAACTTAGTTCTACGATTGTTTCTAAATCGATTAATTAAAAAATATCACTGCCACGAGTATTAGCTGTGTGATTTTATATTTAGAATTTAAAATGTAATTGAATACTATTAATACTATTATCGTATAATAGTTTTGCTGTTTAATAAGCGTGAGAGGGGCTTGATGTCAATTTATAGTCGAACGGATGGACTCCATGATTAGATGGGAATACCCAATATACGAACATAATAAGGGATCAGTAATGCGAGAAATATATTCCATAGAGGTATGTATATATCAAGTGGTAATGTAATGTGATTGGTTTACATCCTGTGAGAGTGTTCCCGATGGGTACGAACGGGCGCGGAGTCGGCGAGAGGCGCGTTTGATCGATCACCGCATTATCACCGACTGCGAAACGAGAACCAGTGAACCCCAATTCTGGAACGCTTTTATCTGGAGTAGCTAATCTCGACTATTTACGGCACTGCAGTGCAAGTAATGTTCTTTATCGATCGTCAAATTTGACAGTTGAGATCGTTAAATTCGATAATATGCCATTTGGTCAGTACACGCTATGATCGATTCTATGGCATTTTACCGAATTTGACGAAAGACCAATTGCCAATAAAAGTCATATGCCCACATTGCACACAATGTTGTGTACTTACGCTGTATTTTTATAACTGTGTGCGTTTTTAATCGGGTTAGGGGAAAACTGAGACTCGTCTGAGAAAACTGCACTGAGATTTAGTATTCCATAAGCTCTTTGGGAAACTGGCAGTGATGTGTCTGATGAACGGGAGAAAAAAATCCACTGCAAAGTTAAGCTTGTCCTTCAAATGTTCACCTTTTTGCTTGACTGCTGGAGGGTAATGTTTTTCTGGTGAATCTGTAAGTATGGTAAAGGTAATGTATGCATCTTATATATGGTTTGTACGGAACCCTCAAGATGTGTGTCCTGCATTCGCACTTGTTTGTTTTTTCATTTATTTAAGTTACTCATTGTAATTATAATTTAAGAGCCCATACTTCCATATTCAAGATATAATGAGTAATACGACTGAATATATATAAATAAAAAAACGGCACATTTTTAAATGAATTGTGCTAAAATTTTATATGAGTATTTTACAATAAATAATTTCGTATCTTTAAAATTGTAGAAATGCGCGAAAGAGATAGAAGACTACAATATGGACACGTAAATACCTAATTAGTGATGTTGGTACTGTACTAATGAAATAAATACCGAATGCAACTTTTTTGGGTTTAACAAATTTTATCCAAAATCATTCAGCTGCTTCAGAGTTAAGTAGGAATAAACACACTTATACAATTACGCATCCAATTTTATTTGCATTTATTAAAACTATCTTATTTATAGCCCCTTTCCTAATTTTTTTTGACTAAGTAGGTACTTCTTAAGAAAAACAAGTTATTATCATGAATTTTAGCAAAGTGACGCCCAATTCCAGTATTAATATTTTAGATCTGTATTTTGTAAGTTCATTTACTCCGTTTATTTTTTTCATCCAATTTATGCGGTAAAATCTATGCACTGGTATTACTGGTATTCCAGCGCGCATGCGCAGAAACGTATAGATAATGTCACTCGAACAAAGATTGGCTTCGCAAATGAACGCTGTGCTTTCATTGAACACTCAATCTTTAGTAGTAAATAAAAAATCTTTGGCTTTACCCCTTACGCAGAATTTTTCGCGTTTTTATCTGTCTGTAGAGATGACAGACGCTTTAACTATACGTTTGTGTCCTAATATTTTCATTTATTACAAATAACAGGCTTAGCGAATTATATAACTAAATACATTACACATCATACTGAAAAAATAATTTTAATTGGCTGATAAATATCTGAGATATGAGCGTTTAGTTTTTGGTGGGATAGAGAGCGGATGCTTTGTCCCTTTCTCGCAAAGCATGTGTAAGTAATGCTATAGTGAGCTCTCTATCTACCATGAAATTAAAATACATACTTAGAACATTTTTTTTACTAATTTTAATTTTGTTTTCGTTGTTGGTATCTATTTTTAATCAGCTTAGCTTTTTTTTACAAAATAAGGACTCAAGCCCATTGCAGGTTCATTGGCTTCGACATGTTTGACCTTGAGCAGATGGAAAGTTGTAATCCAGGCTAAGCACTTGAGTGTCATTAATTGCTTGCAATCTTTTCTCGCTCCAACATTTTAATTACAAGCGTAGCCTAGTTTGTCAGTATGTGAGCGAAAGAAAATACGGGATCTGGTACAGGATTCTCCCTATTACATCTAGGTACCTGTATAAACCTGCATCACTGCCGTACATGCGGTTAAGTACATGGTGGCAATTCCATTCAATCGGTATTAGGCACCAGATGCGTAGCGGGCCCGGCAAGCGTGTAATTCATTCGGCTACAACGTCCTACTCTACTTGCTAGGATCCATGATAAGGAGCCAATTAATCAACCCAGATCGAACGCTGCTCTAACTGTCCAAACCAATTAATTCAATTTTATTATTTATATACAGCAATAGTTCTATAACGATATATATTATTAACAAGCCATAGTTCAGTAGTAAGCGCGTTCACTATCAAGCAATTTCATCCCCTTACAAAGTCAATATTTATTAATAACCCCGCTCCATTTAACCGCTATTTTCAGCTCCGTCGATTCCTCGCAGTCTGCTGGGTTGAAAAATTAATAGTTCGATTAGCTCCCTTGTTATTTTATGTCAGGCCCAGAAATAAAAAGGATGATCGCAAAAATTTTCACAAATGAAGTTCAACGCGACAGACGTTTAAGGCACCGATTTCTGCTGAGCTTTCCCGAAATTCGGTGAAATCGTCGCGTATAAGGACGTACCATTAAATAAACGCGCGCCACCGATGTTGATGCATAACTGTAATAAAACAAAAGTGCTTTGCATTGTAGTGGCTGCGAGCTGACGACCTGCACAATAGCTGCTCCACAGTGCTCACTTAAGTACGGTCCGGCGCTTTCATGCCGGAACGAATTTCCCGGACCTGTCGTAATAAGCATCCGCGACCAAACAAAGACATTTTCCGTTCGGAGGAACCGGAAACATTACGCCGAAATTATGTATTCAAAGTCGGCGAAATTCACAAAAACGCTCACTTCACAAAACGAGGGCAATCCGCGTAAATTTTCTTTCAGTGAAAATTTCGCGCTTTAAATAAGTGAATTCTTTAAAATTTACAACACAAAATTTTTGTATTTTACTCATGAACGCGAACCGAACACAGTATATTATACAAATAGCTTGCTTTAAAATGAATATTCATTAATTCATTCACATCAACCATTTTCTACCCGCTCCTGGGTATAGATAGGTCTCCTCTTCAGCGCGCCATTTACTGAATATAATTTAGTTTTATTAAAATTGCATTTCAGTTGAGTAAAGCTGTGTTAGACTGATGATGCAAGCAAACTGGGTACATTCCATTGGCATAGTCCTTGTAACTGGCTTTATTAGCATTGTACCTTCATGATATGTCCCCAAATAGATTTTTCTAGTATTTATTTTAAATAGATGCTTCGAGTCTATACAGTCACGCACGAATGTCTCTGACGTGTGTAAAGTGAAGACATTAGTCGCGTGCTACCAAGTCACGCTGCCTGCTACATATTCCCATTCCCACCTTGGAGACTATACGGCACCCGAGCACCCGCTCAATTTGTTAACACATAACTCTCCGTTACTTGATGTTCTCAACGCAATGAAATGCCATGCCGGAAGGTAAATAAGACACGGTAGACTGATGACAGAGCTAGAACATGGTATAATAATATACTCCGCCAGGTATAGCAATCCGAGAAAAAATGTCCACGTGGGCGTCCCGCAATGATGTCATGATGTCAATTTATAACAGGTTCGAGAGAGATGACGATACACCACGTAACAGCTGATTGAATAAAGTGGCAACTGGACAGTGACGTCATTGCGGGACCACTCCCAGATTGCTAGACTTTGTTTTCTTAGATCATGAGTTAGACGAAGATTCGATTACACTACAAGACTGTTATCTGTCTTTTCACGTAAGAATTATCATTTCAGCAATATTATATTATTATAATGATGTATGTTATATTTATAAATAAGGTTTGCGTTTGACCGCCACCGATGATAGTAAGATGGAGCACGCTTGCCTAGAAGAAAATAATTTACTCGCGACTTGAAGACACCCAGATTGTATCAAGGAATACCCGTTTAGGCAGAATTCCACAGTGTAACGGTTCGCAAAAAAAAATTGAATCAAAGCAGTTCGAACGCTCGGGACGTAAACCCGGATGGCGCAGGGTCGAATCCTGCCGGTCGTCGTTTTTGTATTGTTTATAACATTTAAATACAAAATTCTAAAGTGTGGAACACTTCAATATAAAATTTACTTAAATTTACTTATTCATATAAACCGTAACTCTTATAGCTTCCTGTTATACACTGACACAGTAAAACCATTGTCCTTGCTAAATTACCAAGCCATTTAGTCTCTCGAGTTCTGTTCCTCAAGTTAGGAGCTAGAAGCATTCATTTCAAGGCAGAAAGTTCTACGACGGCGCCGACGAGAACGAGGAAACATTATACATGTTACTAGACTGCTCGTTAGTCTACCCGCCACCCAAGAAATGCCTGGGGAATTCTTGCCAGCAACCATTTGTCGACCGACGACCAACACTCCTGAATTTTTCATGAACATAAAAGAGTTAAAAGTCCCTCAGACTAATAACTTTCTTCATACTTGAATCCGTTTATCTTATAGACGTTGGAAAAGAAACGTAATTGTTATGGATATACAGTTGGCGTCAAATAATCGAAAAGGCGTAGATTTATTTATATTTTTATGCCATAGGTGGCAAACAAGCTAACGGGCCGCCTCGTGGTAAGCGATCACCATCGTCTATAGAGATATTACAACCAGGGGCATCACAGATACGTTGCCGACTTTTAAAGACTTAACAGCCCTTTTGAAGAACCCCATGTTATAGTTACTCGGAAATGCCACAGGACGCTCATTCCACAAATTGCAGGTGCATTTACGCTGTCGGAATACGCATTATATAGTAATTATCCAAAGTGGTCAATATATTATCTTACAGTTGCCAATATCATGTAAGATATTAAGTTGTTTTCAAATAAAACGTTCAATGTATATACGTCACTATAATGCTCAAAAGCATTTTTAATGGAGCTTAAAAAAAAGATTTTTTTTAGCAGTCAGCCTGCGTACATACATATAAATAACTTTAGAGGCTTTCCAATTCTTTTGACTACCCTGAACGTTTAAAATCCTGATGATCGGTTTCACACTGCCAGTACTACGGACAGTTTGTTCAGTATCTCTGTCTTAAACTTAATAATTAAAATTGAAACAGGGAAAGGATAAAGATCAATATCCTCTGATTGAAAAGTCTTATTTTTATCCATCAAAGGGCAATGAAAAAGACTGCCGCGTGTTGGACGGCGTCTATAAAGGGCTCATCACAAACACAGAGTGGAAGGGAAACATAAAGAAACGTAAATAATAGTAAAGCTAGCACTCGGGCGGGTGTAGCCGACTGGCCGCCTGCTCCTGCACTTAAATCAAACAAGTCCAAACTGTTCCCCTAGAAAAACAAACATGGAACGCCGCGGATGGCAAAATTGTATAGGGCTGTAACTAACACGCATTCACAAAACTAAACAATTCGAATACACGACGTACTCGTTAAAAGCATTTCCTAATCTTGTTGTTACCTACGAGTACTTTGCATTGAAATTTACACAGATCTATTCAACTTTTGTTATCAAAATGATCTCGCTGTGTAGACCAAAAAGTAGGTCGAAGTTGTTCAAAACAGTCAGACCGCGGACTATTTCCATTTTCACCAACTTCACACCTACAATACCCTAGCTCCACTTAGGAGCGTCATTTCACGAAGCATTAAACTAACGAGTCCATATTCAGTATCCGCAGTCGGCAACCCTATTAGTCAGGAGCGAGGTCCGCGTGTCTAACACATGCTGCCGACGAGCTCGCCTCTCCGACTCAGACCGAAACAATTAGATCACTGCAGCCGCTGCAGCCACCACGTCTTTTAACACGTAATAAAACTTGTGTAGCTCCCGACCATAATGATGTCATCGCAATAAAACCCGTCAAAGAACACTATTAACGCCAGCAATAAATGATACATTTACAGTGTAAACAGCGACAAAAACACCAAGAAAGAAGTACACACAAAAGCCTCCTAAAGAGTTCGATTGTACGCAAATCACGAACGCTCTTAATCACGAATTGGTTCATTTGAAACCGACACCGTATCCAATTGATTAGGTGGTTGAATCACCCAAGCGTTATATTGAAACGGACGGATGGCAGATCCGGGACACGTCGGTAGTGGGAACTGAACGAATTAACTAACCGTATTAGCTACATCCCTACCGTATGTGGACGCAGCCAAGAATAACAAAGATCCATAAGCTCCAAAACTATCCGGGCGCTGAAGTGTGCGTTCGACAGGAATGTGTGTTCACGGGAATGTTCAGATACGTTACTATACGTTGTAATTAGAACATAAATTAAAGTCGCTAACGGGATAAATCACTCAAATTGAGTGTAGAAGAACATGATTTAGTTAACAAGGGAACAGACAGTGCGTAATGGTGGTACTGAAATTGGAATAACAAAAGTTGTAATTGAAATTGAATGTTGCAATGAACCTCGAGAGGTTCACGAGCCGTTCATCAAGCTCGCATGCATCATGCATGCATGCCATAACTCTACGAGGACAGCGTTCATCGTATTTACAATGCAAATCGTAGGCCCCTCTTGAATGTTTAGCTATTTCCATTATTTTTTTTTCTTCAGCAGAAAATTAAAATGTCCCGTCACAATCGCCATTATTTATTACTAGTTGCGCTCAACGGTTGCACCCGCGTGGGCATTTCCTCAGGGACCGTATTTTATAACGAGTTAAAAGTATGTCACTCACTGGCTCTCCAACTGTCTTTACGCAAAAAATCACGTTAAGCTTTTCCTCTGTTGCTGCGTGAAAGAGAAACGAACTAACTCAATTAAAAAAAAAAAAATACTAGCCGAAACCTGCAGTGTCACCCGCCATTTCCAGTTTCCGCATTTCTGGTGAGAAAAATACCCCATGTCCGTCCTCATGATGCACTATCTTCCTGCCAAATTTCGCTGAGATTGTTCTATCCGTTTCGTCATTTAAAGCAAGCAAACAGACAGAGAGACTAAATTACTTTCGCTTTTATTATATTAGTTAGGATATTAGTATGATTTTGTCCAAAATGCTGAGTTTAGTCAATTCACGTATCCCACAACAAAATCTATCAAATATATTGAAAGCTATCTCCGGTAACATTTCCCAAACATATAGCAGCCCCAGTACGTTACATGGACATTAAAACACCTAGTTTTATAGCTGCCATAAAATAAAATTGTCTTTTTCATGACTTACATTATCCTACACTCTACCCACTCACTCAAATTGCAATTTCTTTCCGGATATATTACCGATATAAGAGTTTCATTTCACTCGATTTATAATAAAAGGATTGATTTTTGTCAAAAACTCAAACGTAACATTTTAAACATTAAAATTAATAGATGACGACATGAAGTTTGCCATTGGAACGTTCGAATAAAACCGTTTTTATATCATTTAAAACCTCATAATTATCTTGGTTCACTGCTGGATATAGGCCTCTACTAAGGCATTCCACAAAACTATAATCATTCATTCACTGACAGAACCGCTGGGTCCAAAAGTCATGAAATGTTGCACAAGTGTTCCAAATAACGAAAATTAACAATAAGGAAGGAATTTTGAATATTCCTCCCCTAAAGGGGTTAAAAGGGGGGTCGCAGCGTAGGTAGGTCACTGGCATCCAGTAGATGTAAAAGGCAGGCTGTCGTTCAGTGTGGAGGTTAAAGGGGGAGGCCTATGTTCAGCAGTGGATGTCTTCTGACTGATGATGATGATGAAAGGGGTTAAATAAGGGAGGTAAGTTTGTATGAGTTTCGTCATTCTCTATTTAACTGATGGAAAATACCAACTGGCACACGACTCGTATTAAAAGAAAATCTATTATAATATTATAAAGAACAATAATATTATTAATAATATTATTATAATATTTTAAAGAAATTGAAACGACACAGAACTGATAACAGAGCAGGTTCATAAAATCAAACTGGTGTCCAATAACGTGGAAGAAGGTGAACGTTCGACGGAGGCAGTACAATGTAGACGTGACAAATCGCTGAAATCGCGTGGCCGGACGATAGACGGTCTGCGAGTGGGAGGGATCCTTATAGTTAGCAATTTATTCCAAACTCGGCAGCCTTGTAGATTTATATCGGTAGATTGGCGGCGCGCCTCACGCGAACTCAATACATTGAAAGCAATTTCAGTATCAGCCACATGCGCTTTGGTACCCGGAGCACCCGGCCGCGGCCTCCGCTCCCGGTCCCATCCGACCAATATATAAACATCAGGTTTATTTATCACAAGAAGGAAGTGCGTGCTTATTACTCCAATAACGTTTGATTTGATTTCCTATTGAAATGTAACGGAAAGGAAACGTCCAGGAATTCGTATCACGTAACATAATAAAGTAGAATACCGTCGCTGGAATTAGTTCCGATATACGAACTCGGAACGGCGGCTCGGGAGTCGGGAGTCCAGAGGCCGGTGTCGAATACCGTTCCCACGCATCAAATATTTCCGGATACCGTGTTAATTAATGGTCGGATAGCGGAGCTAGACAATGCCTCAGTGAGCGAACCTATTAGCTGCACAATTAGTGCAATTGTCGTTAATTTATTGTTGTACACGTCGCCACCGCGCACAGCTATTGGCTAACGGCAGAGCCTGAGAAATTGCTTTGATACGATAAATCAAAGCGCTATTACAAAGGGCTGCAATTTCGCCTGCCATTATAACATTAATGATAGGTATATATTTTTGAAACTGTCATGAATCTAGATTTAAATAAACCCCACCGCAGTTGTAAATTACAAGATAGGGAGTGTCTCCGAGTTTAAAATCATTTAGTCAAAACAAACATCGTCAAGTTTGAAGGCGCGCGGCCGTTGTGAATGCGTTCGTAGTGAATACTAAAAGTATCTGTATATTCACAAATTACAGAGACTCCACTAATTTACTTAAGGAATTCGCTGGAATTGTCACTCAAGAAGCGGACGCGTTTAAATCACGAGCGCTGAATAAATTCTCATTAGATCAACCTTAATTTAGGTTACTATCTCACAAGTTATCAGTTTGTTTTCGTGTACGTGACGATTCCATAAACACTCCCATTTTAAGAGGGAACGCCGAAACTTTCCCAATACAATGAACTTAATCTACTTCAGTTTATGTATAAACTGTAGTAGACGCGATAAACATAATTTAGGTTAAAGTAGATAACACCGTGTTAATAGATTAGATTCCAAATTAAGTTTGCTAGTGTCACACCCTCGTTACCGCGTCCCTTGTTTGGCCCGAATCACACGGGGCCAGATGGAACACGCGGGTTTTAAACTGGTAATTTATAATCCACAATCCACACGTATCTCGTCAGAATTAATTGAAGATAATCCCCGGCATAATTATGTATTGGTAAGTACCATCGCATATTGCTAACTTTGGCACAGAAGACATATTAGTACAAGTACAGAAGATTCACTCCGCAAAATCATTTTAATAAGTAGCGACTCTTGCTACTATACAATAAAGTGCAATTCACAAGCGCTAACTACCTACAACTATATTAACTTAGAAGTTGCTTCTCTTTCTATCGCGTAACTCTTGTCGTGTTATCTCTGTCTATCGCGCGGCAGGTCCGACCACAGAAAAGAGAAGTAAATAGAACGGAAATGAGAAGGAAAATCTGGTGTTAAATCTGGTGGTGGTGGTTTCTGAATTCGAATGACTAACGTTTCGTTTATATGGATGAAACTGGCTACAACAAATTTCTTACAAAAATACCTTGACAGCCGCTCTAATTTAAACAAAAAAAAAAAACCTTTTCTGTGGGTCCGACAAGTCACCTACTTGTAGATTCATACGTAAAGTACGGAGTGCGCCCGGCCTGACTTTGGTGAGTAATATCTGAGCAGACATTTATTTAATACCTACATTGCTAACTTTGGTAAGTAATATTTCTTTTATCGGAGTGGACAGACAAATACGTGTCGTAGATTGGGTGTTTCATGTCCATCGACTGTTTAGTCAGCAAAGTGCCCATAAACTCGAAAAACGCGGTTAGAATTCTTCAGCGTATAGTCTCTACGCTGAAGAATTCTAACCGCTTTTTTAGAGTATAAATATTTGATAATGTTTGGGTTCGATCGATGCAGTGCAGTGAACTGGGAAGTGATTCAGTAACTTCTTTCCTCGGGCAACTGATAAATAAACAATTAAATTATTCCAGAAAGTAGGTATAGTTTTAACGTGACACAAGTGTATGCAGTGCAAGGAGGTCGACGAACGATTAATTCCCGCGATAGTTCTAGTCGTTGTTTATCAAACCAAGCAATAAAGATATCTTGATGATGTCTCGTTCTCGGTGAGCCCCAACATATTACGCTACTCGGCAATAAACTTAACATTAGAAACTTAATTAATTACATAACTCATAGTAATATTTCGTACATGGTAATACTGGAATATACCATTAGGGAAATTATTTTTAAGAGGATACAAAATAGCAAAATTCGATTCATTCCCTCTTTCACCCCTAATCATCAATCAATTATGCGGAAATTGACGAAATTGAATTATATTATTCGACCCCAATGAATGTTCGGGCAAGGGAGGATAAAGTTCTGAAATGTAGGCAATTTTATAAAATCTATTATAGTTATGTATATATTTTTCTTTTAAAAGGCATCGAGTACCTCTGTCGTCGGTGGGATGCCTACCTACGCTACGTCTTCCGGTTCGTGGTCTCCACTCAAGAACCTTTCTTCCCCATCGGTTATCGGTTCTTCGAGCGATGTGGCCTGCCCATTGCCACTTCAACTTGCAAATTTAAACAGCTGTCGCTGGCATCCAGTGGATGCAAAAGGTAGGCTGTCGTTCAGTGTGGAGGTTAAAGGGGGAGGCCTATGTTCAGCAGTGGACGTCTTCTGGCTGATGATGATGATGATGATGAGTACCTCTGCCAAATAAGAAGTAAATACAAACACCACGACTGCAAACTGCAAACTGCACCGGTGCTTTAAATGGGAAGACGTGGAAGCAACACGTGAAATTGTCGTGCAAATAACATTAAAAGATATTTAAATGTGCCGTTTCCGAGGCGTCTGTAGTGTGAATGCTACAAGGGTCACCAGGATTTTAACGGGACAGTCTGGATTTCTTTAAAGAAATATGTACAGCCAACCCAAATCATAGTATTAAATTTTGGTTAAAGTGTGTAAACAGAACAATCTAATTCAAATCTGGAGCATTATTTTAGATTTAATTTTACATAATGCCAATAATTGCCACTAGTACTTATTATCCTTTATTTTTCTAAAAGAGCAGTTCCTTTCGTTTCCGTTTCGAAATACGGAGAGATAAAACCTTTTGGGCAAAAACGATAACATTTTTATGCATCCGGTTTTTTGCGGTGAAACCTGGCAACCCTGGTTGCATCAGTGGAATCGGGCCGGCACGCTGAACATGCAAAATAGGGACGTGACACAATTTCCATATCTTTTTACACGGGAACGATACGGAGATTTGAATCTCTTGTTGGAGTGCTATAGATGGAGCCCTAAATCTGAAGCGCTCACAATAAAATTCTGACCATCATTTACTATATTTAAAAATCAATGGAAGAAGAAACCCAGCAGAAGGATATTTGAATTGAGTTTAACAGGTTTAAGTAACGCTGCTAGAACTCGACAGTAAAAATATCAATAACTAGTAGGCTGCCCCTGCTTCGCACGGGCGAAGCCGGGATATATAGCCTATGTCAACCGGGGATAATGCAGCATCCCAACAGTGAAAGATTTTTTCAAATCGGTTCAGTAGTTTCAGAGCCTATTCAATGCAAACAAACAAACAAACAATCAAATCTTTCCTCTTTATAATATTAGTATAGATGACTTTTTTGTAATACAATTTCGATTCTATAACAACCAAAGTAGAACAACCGAATAACAGCTAATAAAACAGTTCCGTGGTTCCACATGAAAACAGAACCATTGATCAGGGTCTTATCTCAGAAGACGATAGAACGGAATCGTAGCACGCTAACCTAGAAGACACTTTTGATAAATATACTTGATGCTACCTACGTAGTCTTGACAATGCTCATACAGGAAACAAGATAATGATATGAATATATTAAGATAATGCTATTTGCACTTTATAATTATTAATTCACAGTTGTGAAATTTTCTCTACAATATATCAGCTTAGAAACGAGAAGTGGACGTCATCAATTATTGTGATTGAGGATTTATAGGTTTCTTGTGATATGTCTAATAATATTCGCTTCAAAAGGGCAATGATGTAATGGGCGATAGCTAATGTGCTTAAAGATGTGAGATGCCGAAATCAAGTGGATGAGGTTTACGCCCAAAACATAGCAAAATATTAAATAAGACGCAAAAAAAAAGGTTTGCTAAGATTATGTTTATTTCTGAGCATCAGTTACATAAACATTAACAAAAATTTAAAAACATGAGTAGTAAACCATATACAAGTTTTGAGTTATAGATGGGTCCACAGGATAACGCAGTGGTTGCCTGAAAACGGACAAAGGATCCGAGTCAGGCCGAAAAAAACGCTGGCGCGATGAGCGCGACGCGTTCCATAAAGACTATATAAATATATAAAGTCGAACCTGCACATCGCACTGTCTGGAAAGAAAAAGAGAGAACTTTGCCAAGCAGTGGGTAAGTTTAAGTAAACAAAATATAGAAATAATGAAAGTAATTACTTAAATATTCCTGTGGTTACCGACGGGTCCAAAACTAGGCAAAACCTATATCTTGGCGACCCAGTCTCGTCGGGTTACAAATTAAATTTGCGCTACGAGCAACAAATTGATAATTAAACAATATGTGTTATTGAGAGACATTATTAAGCTTCCAGACAATTAATTGACAGTTGCTTAAATTTACTCGTGGATGATGGATGCATATTTTAACTTTGCTGATTATGGTCTCATGAACAACCAAATAACGTGGTTTACAGGCACGGGTCAGTAATGGGGAACGGTGGGCAGGGGCTGCCAGATCAAACTTTTAAGTTTCCCTCAAATCAAATATTTTTTTACCGTAAAATTAAATTTTTACAACAATAATTCACAAAATCGTTTTAAACGAAACGTTAGTTGTATTTCTTTACTACACACAATTTTTATGGGATGGCGGGAGTATTGATCTCAACATTAATAAAAAAAATACAATGGGTCAACCCTGAAAACTTGAAAAAAAAACAACTAGGTACTATATACTTTACATTTGAGTGCAAATGTAATTTTTCATGGAACAGCAGTTTTTTTGCGATTTCCGGCTTGGTTTCATTAGTAAAAGTTGTTCATGATGATGAGTACCATTGCCTCCTTTCATGTTAGTAACACCTTTCCATGTAACCCTGTATAATACGCATCTATTCTCGTCGGCAGTCGGAACGGAAGAGATATCAAAGTCCGCAGAGTATTAGGTACTTTGTGCAGCAGCGCACAGCAGCAAAGGTCGTAATTCTGTAAATCCTCAACCCCATCGGGAATGGCTCTATCACAGTGGCAGCACTACTTTACTTTTATTGATATTGCTGCATTTGCAGCAAGAACGTCGTAATACATTACAGTTATTGCCTCTCTGAAGCCAGTATACAAGAAAAGAACTACGGCCAATATACTGAAAAAGAAAGTCTGATGTTGATACTCAATCATTCCAAAATAATGGAACGGAAGTCAACGTGCACGCATATGCTTCTGGGTTTTAATATATTCGCAACGTTTTAGTTACATGGTATTAACAAATTTTACAGGCCTAATCTTGGAGGCATAAATAAATTCTGTTTTAAACTATTACGGTTGTTCACTAAAGTTATATGATTATTTACAGGATATTTACCCTTACCCTAGTCTTCCCGTGAACATGGTGCATGTAACTGCGCCGAAATGTAGGGAGCTCATTCCACAACCTTACCACGGTAAATATCCCGTAAATAATCATATAGCTTTAGCATAAATAAATTACCTACATTTCACGCACATTATAGTCCCACTAGGATTCTTTTTGTCGAGAATGTCTTGGAATACGCACAAACACACCTACTCACAAGGTAGATATTTAAATTCAAGGCCGGGAATCGAACCCGGGACCTCCAGCTCATAAGGCAGAAGGGCTACCCTACCAGCCATACAGATACGTCTAATATTCACCATATTTTACTGATTTTCCAAAAATAATTCACTGTGATTAAGTTTTACATAATAGCGTCATAAAGTCGCAATAAACTCAAATCTAGTTCGGGTTAGTTGATTGCGACTTAATTTTATTGTAATTTTTATACGTGACCTAAAAGTTCAAGATCTGTGTAAATTTTACGAGGCGTTTTTTGCATTAATTCATTAACATTTGCAAATAAATTAAATTTTGTATATGAAAAAATACGTTTACTAATCGGGGTGCAAACTAGCCACTGTGGGAACCGTTTGTCATTTAAAAACTTGATATTTTGAAGGTTAATTTCGTGTTGCGAATACTACAAGGATAAATTAAAATTAAAAAATCTACAAACAGCCTTTCGTCATACTTCATATCAATATCTTAATGCAAAAAATGTTTGTTTGGTACTTTAACGCAGCAACGGATCTACGTGCGTTTGAACCCCCAACGCAAAAAGAGGGATATTATAAGTTTAAAGTGTATATCTGTGTGTCTGTCTGTGGCATTGTAGCTCCCAAAAGACTGACCGATTTTGAATTAGGTTTTTTTTTAATCACTTATTAAAAAAAAATACGGCGAATTAGGAATGTCCACGCGAGTGAAACCACGGGGCGCAACAAGTAACTTAAAATTTGTAAAAGCTCAACAATTTTGATCAAACGTAGTTAAGCACAACCGCAATGAAACCGGCTTTCAAATAAATAAATAAAAATCGCATCAAAATCGTTGGACCAGCAGTTTTTAGAGAAAAAAATTACAGAAATATACACACTTAAATTCAACATTTCACCTCCAACGCACACACCTCAGTTCCGTAGTGGGTAAAAATAAGCAGACATGGGGACTGCCGACAGAAGTGAAAAATAATACGTTACGTTAGCATGTCGGTGACGAGAGCCTATAAGTTTTGCCCCCACCAAAAATCGCGCAACGCGTCTAAAGAAGTTTTCACTTCAATATTATAAACTAAAGAATATAAAAAAAATATAACTTTGAAAAATAATATTTACAAGAACCTACTTCGGGACTATACCTGCATGTACAAACTTAAACTAAAATGCAGAAAATTTGCTAAAGGGAACCACAAACCAAAAAGCCATCTATCTGTGTATATATTTTTTTGTTTTTGTTTATTTTTTCAAAAAGAGCTGAATCTTTTTCGTCAAAATTTATATGGGACCACCATTGAATTAAGACCTACCAAAAAAAAAACAACATCGCATACAAAAAAACATATACTTGAATTTAAAACCTTCTCCTTTTTTGAAGTCGGTTAAAACAACGTTATGGAAACTATTTGATACGCAATTTGTGAATACTAGTTCGCTGCCGACCTTACTCAGTTATCGCTGTAACGTAAATTAGTTCAAATCGTCTATCGCCGTCCGGCGGCGTGCCTGCGATGTGTCGGAAGCTGCCTCGAGTCCGCAAGTGATAAATCTCCCTCAACAGTCAACACCTACATATTCCTAATGAATAATGAGTATACGAGCGGGAAGGCTTTATTTACCTCTATTTCCTAAACCTTTTACTGTAATATCATCATATGAAACGAGTCTAATCTCTAAACTCGTCTGATCTGGTTGTCGTATTAGAGTTCCGTACCGACCGTTAGTTCATCCGATCCGTGTTAGTTAATCCGCCGTAACGTTACATATTCTGTGAAAATTTCAACTGGCTATCTGTTACGGTTCGAAAGATACAGCCGTTAATGGGTAGGACAGACGGACAGAAAGCCATCGTAGGCTTAGAAATAGGGTCCCGTTTTACCCTTTGGGTACGGAACCCTAAAAAGGTACAAATTAAGATCTTCTTCGAAAGTCGGTAAAAAATAACCACCATTTTTAAATTAGCCATCCGTTTCTCTGTCTAAACCACTGTCAGCCAAGGGTAAGGGTTTGGGGTTAGATCCACACTTGCTTGTCATTGTTATTTCAACTAATTTATAAGAAAATGGCAACCCAGCGGCGACTACCGCGGTAACAGATTGGGACTCAGATAACGTGGCCTAGTGATGAGCCGTGAATACCAAGATACAAATCTGTAAAGCACACAAACCCACTGTAGCCCAGTCGAATTAGTTTAAAAAAGGGGCAACCTAGGAAAAAAATTAAGTAGCAATTTTCCTTTGGAATTCGTTCACGTTTGGAAGTCATACATTTTGTTTTGCGTGGTACTCGATACGTTGGTTTATCCGCCATCTTGATTTTAAGGGTTAATTTTTGTTTATTGAATACCTCATTTATTTTCTATTTCACACGAAAAATTAAGACATGTTTTTGTTTTTATTTTCATGGTTTTGTTTTTATGTTTTTGTAAAACATGAAATAAAAGCATGAAAAATTAATAACATACTTATTACATGTAAAATTGAAAATAAACGAGTTCAGTCCGTATCCGACTTTGATGTTTTTCCGATATTGATTTGTTTTCTCTCTTTTTTTAAACTAAATATTTGTGTAATAAAATTGCCATAGGCTTGTTTCTTGTACTAAATGCCACTTCAAATAAAAATACAGTTTCGGTAAAAATATGTCACTCTGTATAAGTTCGGTGATGCATGTGATGGGCCGATGTTGAAATTATAAAATGTGTAAGAGATAAAATGAGGTAATTTTCATTGCTGCGATAACCGCAAACCGATGCCAACAGCGATGACAGATTGTGCACCAGATAGCATTTGGTCTGGCTACACTAGTGATGGCTGTAATAATGGTTTTTGAATCAAGACAGGATAAAAATCATTATTTCCCAAGTTGTTAAAAACTTTTTTTGGCTTAATGAAATGGTTTACTATGAAGCACTTTTTGGTTTTATAACAGCGTTTAACTAAAAAAAAATGAAACTAATTTAACTATGTATTTAAATACTACAAACAGATTGCCCATATACGATTGAAGGTCTAAAGATAATCCAAATGCTCAAACCCACTACCACGCTGAATGGAAAGGCTTGGACTTGGTGACAAGAAGGGATACCACAAAACAAACAATATCAAAATAATAACAAAAACAAGCAATCAAAAACAAAAGGTCCTTTCTTTTAGACAATACAATAGAAACACTGTTCAAAGGGACCTGTTTAAAGTAATTGGATGGCACACGTAAAACGGAACCGCAATATATCGTCGGTTCCAGTACGTAACTTTTATAATGTTATGAGACGCAAACAAGGGAGCACATACCTGGCGGCAAGCAGTTACTGTAGCCTAGGGACATGCACTGCCACATTATGGTTGGTGCCGACCCTTTTAGACTTTTACATCTTTTTGAAGGACTTTTTGTCACTCCGCGGGGAAAACACCAAATTCGAGAAGCATAAAATCTTTATGGAGACCGCGGTTGTAAACCCAGGATTTTCGTCTTAATCTCAATGTTGCACTCATCACTTGTGACCAGTGGAGTTATTGCGAGCAAATTAAAGCTTTGCCGGGTATGTATGCCCTTACTGTAATTATATAACACATCATCAGCCATTAAATGTCCACTGCTGAACAAGGCCCCCCTTTTAGAGAGGGGTGTTGCCATAATCCCCACGCTTGGCAGGCGGCTTGGAGATCGCAGTACGTTCACCGTGTACTAACAGGACGCTGCTGCCCATCCTCCGGTGGTTCTGGTCGCAGTTTTAGGACATACCCGGGTCCATTACTTACATTACTAATTATATAACAAACGGTACAAATTTTAGTAAGGTCATCAAAACAAGAGTGCCAGTCTCGATAGTGACACTCTTGACAGGACGTCACTACGGGACGAGAGTTGCTCGTTAGCGCGCCCCGCTGCAATTGAAACCGGGGATTGTGACTGAGTTTGGATTACCAGCGACATTCACCCGAATGACTTTCAGAATATTGGACTTGTTTCACAGAGCGTTTTCCCTGATAAGGACTGGAAGCCGAATGGGACACATTGTGCTCTACATTATAGTAAGTACAATTGGGATGGAAAATAAAACTTTTTACTGTGCTAGGCTAGGCGTTTGACATACTGCCAACAAGAAGATTGTAACTTTTAAACTTTCCCGATTTGAACACATGTTTAAATGTTTACCGGGACTTATGCGCGATAAGTCCGATAAACTTATAAAACTAGAAGATTATAGCATACATCAAGAGCATAATGGAAATCTAAATATGCATTGGATTGGCAGACACCTTATGATAATAAGATCATAAACAACTAGCATTAAATAGTTTTATAGTTATCCGCATAGCAATTGCATCATGAAGAACCTGTACTTATTCAATAAACCACTGACTACTGGTTACATGTAAAGCAGGATCACCAATAATGAAGGCACCCTCCCACACTAAGATTATGAAAATAATACTTAGTGCGCAGTCAGTAATAATCAGGACACTTCGATGAATGAACACGGCGGCCTTCTATCTCTGAACGAGTTTAACGAGCTAAGTTTATAATCTGACACTTATCCCATATTAAGTATAACTAACTTGAGTCGCACCGGTTAATAAGTTCCCAACCTTCTAAGGGCGTGTTTGCTTAAATCTTTTTATTGAACAAACAGAGCGCACAATGAGGCTAATCTCAGTTTAAAGAGGTACAACTTGTCAAATAAGGGAAGAGTCGAGTGTGACCTCCCCACTCGACGACGACCGCTTGGGAGGTCCCGTGCCGACCGAATTAATAGCTACGATACTTCCGAGTCAGTTAGATAGTGACGCCACCTCTTTTACTCCATGATAATTATAGCTTCACGAGTCGTGTGCCGGATGGGATTTCCCATTAAGTTAAATAGGAAACTCCTTTAGGGGATGAATTTCCAAAAACGTTCGTATACAGCCGACTTTCATTTTTAACAGACAGACATTTATTTGGAAAGAACTTCTAGGTTTCTTACTTAAAAAAAACGAACCTTCATGTAAACTTTCATCCCTTATTTAGCCCCCTTTTAAGAAACAATGATACAACTAAGTTTTACAACATATATATTTAAACAGAAGTTTTAGGACCGACTTACATGTTTCGAAATTAACAAATGACGAAGTTTCATACAAACTTTCATCTCCTATTTAACCCCTTCAAAGGCCAAATTTTCAAAAACTATTCCTATTTGCAAATTTTCGTCACATTAGGAATTTTGAGCAAAATTGTTTGCTTCTAGACCTTATGTTAAGGTCTGTCAGTGAAAGAATCAATGAATTTAAGATTTTTATGAAATATCTATATTCTTAACAGCTTCGGATGCGCATTAGAAGCCGCCTGTCTTGGTTACTGTGAAGCTATGCATAAAATCAATTACCATCTGACGACTTCTTGTCCGTACTTAAATGTCATTGTAAGAACGGAAAACTCGAAATGAATAAAATATTTAAGTTCGTATTTGAATAGATCGTTACTTACCCGTGGTATTCGACGGATCCGTCTCGTACGCTAAATGACCCTTTGTACCTCTCGTGCAATCAATTCCACCGTCGACAATGAAGCTACTACAACGTTAATCAAATGAACAGAACGATGCGTTATAAGAAGTGATATAAAGTAGGATCGCGTTCAATGACGGTCACTGACGCCTCGGCAATCAATTTAATGAAATTTTCTAAGAATCGTTTCTAAGAACTACTGTTTGGTTAACGCTCCCAGCATTGTAAATTTTTGCTGTTAAACTAGTATTAATAAACTGATCTGTTTCCATGGGCCTGCGAGAGCGATATAGTGAGGTTGTTTGCAAAAAATAGTTATAACATCGGGACACTTTCATACTTTTCATACAAATGTATCCAACTTTTTTTTAACTCCTCATCCGATTTTGTTGGATCTTAGTAAGAATATCTATACTAATATTATAAAGAGGAAAGATTTGATTGTTTGTTTGTTTGCATTGAATAGACTCCGAAACTAATGAACCGATTTAAAAAATTCTTTCACTGTTGGGAAGCTACACTATCCCCGGGTGGCATAGGCTATATATCTATACCCGTGCGAAGCCGGGGCGGACCGCTAGTTTATATAATTTTTTTTTTTTTTTTTTCCAAATAGTTAAATAATCATGTTAGATATTCATATTTCAAATTTAAATATATTACGTAGTTAGCGAAGAAATAGAAGTTTCTGTAAAAACTATAAAAATGATTTGATATCCGTCCGTCCCGCCAACATTTTTGAAGAAGAAAACAATCACTGATTAGGAATTTAAAAATCCGATTGGGCATTATCTTTAGAAGAATTTTGCAACTAATAATGGCATGGCGGAGGAAAAAGATAATACCTAGTCACTTTTTTTTTTATTCTCACTTAGTGATCTTCAAAAATGTTAAAAGAGTGTAAAAGAGATAGCTTTAGTCTGTGAGCGCAGTTGTAATAAACACATTTTTATACCTCAAAAAGCTTTAATTTATTTGAAAAGGTGAGCTAGAGCATGAAATAAAGTAAGAATTGAACACACATTTATAAACACGCTTGCAGTGTACTGTGGAACTGGCGGAGGGGGCTTTTCAATTCTGGGACTTTTATAGGTATTTTTTTCCGGTAAATTAACAATAAAACAATAGCTGAACTGATTTAATATAGTTTGGACCACGTGCTGATGAGGAAGACCACCGCTACTCGGCTCGACGGCCACGCTAAGTGATTGACAGTTAATTTACGACTTCGCTAGACGGAATATAAATGAGACGCCTCCGAATACATACAATCAACGGTACACAATATAACAATTATTGTTTTACAGGCGAGGAGTAATAAAAGCTGACAGAGGTTGGCAACAGTTCCACGACACGAATTCATTGTCAATCAGTAGGTATTCCGCCACTGCCTTCGCGACTAAGATACATAATAACGAAAGGAGCGAACGTCTCTTAAGGCTTAGGAAAAACATGCCGGTTTTTATACTTTTTATGACTCGCCCTAGAGACCATTTCCCGCCCTTTAGACGGGTCTGTATATTCAACAAATAGAGCAATTTCCATGATAATGTTCAATACTAGGTGATGTAACGTGCTTATGGTACTCAACGAATAGAATGAAGCTATTATCCCTGGCCATTTATTTCTATGAGTATTTCATGGAACCCGATGCAGATTATTACGTATCCTGTTCGATAGTGGCGAATCGTACCACACGAGGCGTTTGGTCGGGTTCCAAATGTTCAAGACCGCTGCACATAGTGGCCAGTGATCAAATCGGAATTCGTTTTCAATCAACGATGCTCGCCACGTCGAGCCTCGCAACTCGCAAGCGGCGGTGTAATCCCAAGGGCGGCGAGGAACAATAGTCAGGAGAGGTGATTTGCATAGCACGACCACTTCAACTATTATTTTATGTACATTCGGCACATTTGCATGCCCGAAACGAGGCGAGGGCCGAGGACGGTACCCGCCCGGCGCCGCCGCTGATGTAATCGAACGTCCCTGCCGCACTTCGTAGGCTTACAACAATAATTATTCATATTCAAATTTGGGCCTCCCAAATTATTACATTACGGCGAGGACATGGATTTATTGCGGTGCGAACGGCCACAGCTCTTTGTCACCCTCGGGACGCGGCTGCCGCGCCGGTTACGAGATGGTAATGAGACACGTGTTACAGTTTACACAGCTTGGGAACTATTCGTCATTCCACAAAAATGTTCCAACAAAAACTATGAATGCAATCCACCTAAGCTGTTACCTCGGCGTGTCGCGTTTTTTGTCGCCGCGTGGGGGTTTGAAAGTTTAAACTATTTAGTGGAACAAAAGGCGGGGTGCGGTACTCACTTCCAACCCGTGGAGTATCTCGAAAACAGCCATATTTCGTTGCTGTGCGGCCGAAAACAATGGCAGCGTTTTCGCGCTCGTTGACAGTTGCACGGCCTCTGCAAGAAAAATTACAAAACGTATAATTCACATTCATAGCGCACGAAACACAGTTGAAAACGTTCAGTATCAATTTATTGGAAACGTATAAAGTGAACCGCTCGGAAAAGATATCGTTCCAGGCGTACGATTTAAACGAGAGGGATTTTCATTTCCTACATTGGGTGTGAATTCTTTGAGAGGGATCGCAATGTGTGCGGAAATTACCAGTGAAATCGGTATCGCCTCGCGCGGGCTATCCGATCCAAGCGGACAATCGGCTCCTACACACTCGCGTCGGGATCCCATTCATGATCGCTTTATCTCACGGCGACAAAACGGCTTTTATCCGTCGATCCCATTACCAGATAAACACGTTTTTACTTTAAAATTATTCGTGTAGAAACAAATACCCAATCTGAAACAATAGACGAGGAACATGTACCGACGCATTGTAATGCTTTGAAACAAAGCAGTCGGGCAACTAGAAATTCATATAACGTGTGCTATGCACATAGAATTAAAGTTTGGTCAGTAACGGAATACATTTTGTCCATTGTTGGAGGTAAATCTTTAAAAGTCGCCTTATCCGGAAACGGTGTAGCCAGGTGGAATTTATTTGTAGAGCTGGCGTGCTACTTGGCCGGCCACTTTTTAAACATTGGTTTAAATATTGAATGAGAAAAATGTTTGCTCTCTCGCAGCTTCTCGAATTACGAAAGGCCAATGCCAATATATCTACTACCGTGTTAAACGTAAACTTTGCAGCAGTAAAAAACGATTCGCCATATTGTGAGCAGCAGGCAGAGCGGCTGCCGAGTGAGGCGTTAAAATATTTACACTGCGGTCGAAACGCGGCGCATTCTGAATCTCCTGGTGTTTTAAACCTTAAAACTAACAGAGAACTCTAACATTGCGTATTCTGAGCCACGGCTCACGAGGGCAGACTGCCTAACGAACATACAATATGTAACTATGTAATAATTTATGCAAATTCCCTTGTTCTGTTTGCAAAATGTGAGTCCAGCGAAGAAACTTACAACACGTTTGTTTTTATTTAACACAATCATACCTAATAAAATAAAGTCTTATTAGGAAATGCATAGCGGACCTGATTTAACTTGAGAATCAAAGTTGTAAGTCAATAGCCCCGTATAAAACCATAAATCGTAAAACAGCAAACTGTAGTAAGTTCAGACAAGTATATTTATTATCCCTTACTTAGTTCTCGATGAAGTTCTTCTTTTTATGCACCTAAATAAAAGTTTTTACAACTCTATAATATTTGTTCATTTTATTAGGCTTCTTATCCATTTATCAAAGAAGCCGAATAAAGGTTTATTGAAAGTTTCACGGGAGTGCGTACGTGAGGCCCGGAGCAAACGACGAATAAGCATCTCTGTTGTTTTATCTCTGACCCGCAACCCTCGGCTGATATGTTTTTATTCAATTAACTTGGCAAATACCGATTTTATTCAATTTTAGGAAGACTGTTCAGCGGACTCCAGTTATCTGTCAGGGCGGAGTTTAGGGCAATTAAGATATCATACAATCCCGCACACACTGGTGTCACGCCACATGTTGTATATCACGAGTAGGCGTTATCTTCATATCACAATATTAATATCGGTCTTTCCAACTGAATATAAGTTACAATCATCATCATCAGCCAGAAGTCCACTGTTGAACATTGGCCTTCCCCTTTAACCTCCACACTGAACGACAGCCTGCCATCTGCATCCACTGGATGCCCGCGACTCTCACAATGTCGTCGGTCCATCCAGTGGGAGGCCCACCTACGTACCTACGCTGCGTTTTCCGGTTCGTGGTTTCCACTCAAGAACCTTTCTTCTCCATCAGTTATTGGTTCATCGAGCGATGTGGTCTGCCTATTGCCACTTCAACTTGCAAATTTTAATAGGTATATCGGTGACTGGTTTTTTGGCGAATATCCACGTTCCGGATTCTATCGCGCCAAGAAACTCCGAGCTTAGCTCTCTTCATGGCCAGTTGTGTGACTCTTGAGTTTTTCCAAAAGGCCAACAGCAAGTTTCAGTACCACAATATAGTCACAAAAAATCTAAAACACGTGAAACCATTTTCGGAATGTTTCAAGATTCGCACAATAAACTAGAAACATGGCCTATAATATTCGCAGAACCGATAAAATATTGCTCTATATATCACGGGATACCTGTACTGATATGTATATTTTTTTACCTCGAGATAATAAATAACCTAGCCCTTCCGAACCCATCCAATCGGAGAAACATTTCCCACCCCCGAATAATACTCAGACGCTATGGAAAAATCCATTACACACGAGCGGAAATGATAAATTTTATAGCCAAGGGCTATCGTGAATGAAGCCACTTGTCTCAATTTATATTCAAATCGGTGTTATTACTATGGAATAGCAATGAGATATCGCACCGCCCGACGTACTCCTGCTAGGTATTGGTTTTTAATACACTTACTTTTTACGATATAACATCAACCGATATTAGCCCTCCACCTGATGCAAAGCAGGGAGGATCCACCGCAAGCTTTATTAAAAACTGCCGCCTAACGTTCTCAGTTAAATGTTAAATTTTCGAGGTCACATTTCCAACTACATAAAATGACTATCCGTTGAGGCAACTTTACAAATTCATAATACGAGTTACAAGCTTCGCCATAATTTTATATGAGAGAGGATAGTGAAATTTCATTAAATTACGACGGAAAGGCTGAACCGCAAAGAGCATTAAATATTTGAGGAGCCACCACAGAGCTCCTAATTAAAATAGTGCGGTACCACGTCAACAATATTCGACGAAACTGCGTTTATGAGCAGAATAGTTTCAGATTGTGTCGTCCTGAAAATAGAGACACGCTTGTGGCTTATTAGAGGGATTACGAAGCTCCAGTCAGAAGTTCACAAATTAATATGTAGTTAGTATACACGAGCTACAGAACTATAAGCTTTCGATAATGAAATCCTTTGCAAACTGGTAAATCTAAGGAAATAATAAATAATATTCAGGACATTTTTGCACACTCGGTCATCTGACTCCATACTAATCAAAGCTTGTGATATGGCTGCCAGAGACTTATATACATACATATATAGTTTTAAATACATACTTAAATAGACACTAAGAACCAGATATAGAACAAACAGAAATGTTCATTACATAAATATTTGGCCTAGGTGGGAATCGAACCCACGCCCCAAGCTCAAAAGGTAGGTTCACTACCAATTGGACCAACGGGCTAAATGAAAAAAGCTATCTGCTAAAGTTATACGGAACAACATTTATATTCAGAACACATATTTACTAGCTGTGTGCGTGCGCTAATTAAATTACAAGTTGAACATTCGTTGAAAGGGTCCAGTTTAAAAAGAGCCCGCGGTATCACTAAGGAAGTCAGGGCGCGAGAGTGACTCGCTTTTTCTTTGTATGGCTCCTCCATTTGCAGCGATTCTGCCGCGTCAGTGCACGCGCCACCCCTAATAGCCCACTCTCTGTCACCTCTCACACCTTCACACGTCACGTCACGTAGTCACGACTCGGCTAGCTTTTTCATGAGGAATTTCCGTCCTTAAAAATGATAGAGGGCCATCCATTCTCACGACTGAGACCTCGTTAAAACGGGTAAAAACTTAATCCCGCAGTCAATCTTCGAGCTAAGCCGAATGTCGCAGACCTAATTTACTTAAAAGGATTGTAAATACATTATCCTCGAATATTCCGTACCCAAGCGACGCAAAACGCGGATCGGAGTAAAATATTGACAGTCGTGGGTGAAAACTAATGTTATTTGTCTCGTTGCCGGCGATTAGCGCAAGTTTCGCTAGAAACTTGAATTTACCTTTGCTTAGGTTTCCTAAACCGTGGGCGTCATTTAGCGAAGGTGGTTAATGTTTTAAGCCCACATCGTTACGGTTAAACCTGCCTTTTGGCGGATAGGTTTCACTAGTATTTACTCAAGTGGTCGTGTTACAAAACTAAACACCTACGCCCTAGATTTCATAACAAATATTTATGTTTTACTTGCGCAAATTAAATAGGTATTTCGGAGCAAATTGTTGCTACTTAGTTTACGCTGACTTCACAAAAACTTACGTACGTACATTACTTGTAAAGTTTTAAGAAATAACAAAGACTATTAAATTACTAAGCTTATCACGTATGTCATTGATAAATCCTCGAAAACCTGATTAATTCTGAGAACTTGCCATTTCTATAGATAATAACGATATTTTGATTACAATAATTTATTGCTGATACCTTACATATTGATCGATGATAGTACTCTGGATTTATTTCAATGGATTATTACAATTAAGATCATTGTATTATTAGTACCTAACTATCTGAACTATCAAGTACGATCACATACCTATATCAAAGTAGACGCTACAAGTCGACCAACCTTGCATGTCATATTTCCAATACAATCATTATATGATTAATCGTCATAATTAAGTCCGGCTAAAATCAGTCTGTTCAATCGATGCAGCGACAACACGTGTCAGTTTCAAACGAAAATGGGTAATTGTGCAATACTGAGTTGTAAGAATACCGCAAGTAGAGTTAAGAATAAAGATATTTCTTTTCACTTTTAGGTACGAAAAATTTGACACGCTTAGTTTTCATACAGTTTGGACCCCTTGTGAAGTCTACTTAGATATGGTCTGTGGGTACTGTCATGGATATAATAAGTACTTTTTACAACTGGACAGCTGATCCTTAATGCAAATATTATTAGGTCATAACGAAACTAGCATTGAAAAAAGTTTAAAGGTAGATGTCGTGAGCGGGTCTATCTCTTTTCTTTTCTGTTTTGTCGCCTGAGACCTTGAAGATCCATCAATATAAAAAACTGACTTCAATATTAGTAAGCGCTCCAACATTGCTATTGCCAAATGAACAGACGTGCGAAAAAAATTATTAACTATTGGAGCTGGTTAAAAAACAACTGAGCCAAAGTTAAATATTATCGCGTAAATTTATTCACACATATCGGAGTAATAGAGTGTAAACCGGCCAAGTCTGGCTCGCGCACTGAGGGTTCCTTACTACCACAAAATACAAAAAGTAGTGCGTAACCTCTATTGCACACCCCGTCTTCTACGTCATCTATAAATCATTTAGGGTTCCGTACCCAAAGGGTAAAAAATGGGACCCTATTGGTAAGCTTACGCTGCCTGTCTGTCCGACCGTACGTCTGACCGACTATCCGTCCTTTTTTACAAAAAAAAATAATCAGAAGCACTTTATCCAAATATTAAATTGTCAAATTATTGCGATACAGCTTACACCCACGTTATTTAGCGGTCGAGACGATCGACCGGTTTCGGAGCTATTAGATCTCCTTCATCAGGGAATATATGTGCGCTCCCGGAGACGGTCGCCCATAAGTTCTCATAATTCCTTTCGGTCACGCTACTCACGGGAGTTTTGATTTATAAATCTCCGACCAAAATAAAATGAATGGACGGACTATAACCATTAAACTTGCTTAGTAAAAACGAGTCAAAACTGTCGTACATATACCTACTTCAACACCTAATTATAACAATGTACAGTACATTTGTTACAAAAAATAGATAGCGGTTTTTTGTTGTGTATTTACACTTCGGGAAAGTACACGAAGGCATAATTTTGTCAGATGTTTCGTTATCATGTAACAATAGACTCGTGTTGCACTTCCTACGGCTAGAGACCGACTGAAACGAAGGGAGCGCCGGCGCTCATTTTGTAATCTTCAAAAATGCGCTTTTTCTGGACCCGTCCATTCATTTTATTTTGGTCGAAGGTATAAATTGTCTTGCAACAAACGTACCTTGAGATCGAGATCCATGACAAGATGCTTCCCGAACGACGTGCCGCCAGTCTTCTGTATGTGGAGGAAGACCATGACGTCGTGCGCGTTCAGGTCGAACCGGAAGTCGTCGTGCAGGACCTCGTCGTATGAGAGGCCCGGCTGCGCGATCAGGTCTGGCAGCGGCCGGCCCGGCGCCTCCGCGTATGTGAGGGCCAGGGACTCCGACACCCGCTCCCGAGGTGACAGCGCGCAAACCTGGAACAATTCACATTATCCATCAATTTACATTCCTTAGGTGCCATCTTCATATAGGAATATTGCATATAGGCAATTGAGATATCTAAAAGAGAGTTTGAAACATGTTTTTTCCAACCCCCGATAAAAGAGCTGACAATCTTCAAACGGTTGAATTTCTTGAATCATAGCTTAGGATGTTAGATCAAGTCACCGTTCAAACAAAAAAAACTAAATCAAAATCGGGTTAGCCGTTTAAGAGCTACGTTGCCACTGACGGACACACAGATGATGTTTAGTTTAGATGGTGAATTAATAAGCGGTTTAGAAGTGAATTAGACAGGTTGTTTTTGGTGAGACACAAATACAAATATTTATTAATAACCAATGTTACATGGCAATAAAAGGTAAATTCTGTCTTATTTTAATTACATTGAATTTATTGCTTATAATAATTGCATATTACACATTAAAGCTAGAAACGATTTAGTTGACGTTTCGACCATGTTACAATGGCCGTGGTCACGAGCTGACCACGACCACGGCCATTGTAACATGGTGTAACGTCAAGCGAAAGGTACATATTTTTACCTAAATTAAATAATACGTGATAAGTCCCGATAAACATTTAGAAACGATTTGTTGTATTACAGGTACAAACAAGGATTCTGAACCAAATAGGCATCAGCGTTCAGCTCATTTGCTCACAAAGCCAGTAATCAATCATAAGTATATATATATAAGGTAGAGTAATATACTAGGTAACAATATGTTGTAATACGTAACTTGCGTACTTTAATATCCATCAGTCAATATTCGTAATGACCACGATTGAACCAGATTTTATGTCTACAAGTCATTCATCATTTTCTGTCAAGCATGGAGTAACGCCTTGTTTCCGTGTTAAGCAAAAAGCAATTATTTAAAAGTCAAACTTAACTTTTTGTTCCCATTTTTTTTTATTACCTATATATATATATGAAAACAGATAAAAGTTCTAATATTTTAATCGCCTTCAGGAAGGAGAGTTCTCAATTCGGTCTGTATCTTTTAAAATTAAAATTTTTATTTATGTACACCGATTACTGTTGACATGGAATTATTATTATGAATAAAATTATCTTTATCATTACTCCAACATTAGTGAACCATTTACGTGGTTTTTATGTAGAGTAAGCTATCGCAAGGTGGTCCCACAAAACTTTCATTATCTTTGGCGCAGTGGTTTTTATTACCAGCTTCTAGTAATACGAATAATTCGAGTTCTTACTAATTTAGAAGTCGGTTTTTTAAATTGATAATTAAGTATGTTAATTTAATCTGAAATCATGCTTGTAAATCCCTGACGAATGGAACCAATTTTAATACAATTAATTTAATTATTTCATTACCGGACGAGCAGACGAACGGCAAGGCGTCACCCTTACTTTGTCGAAATGCCATTTATTCGCACCAAGCGTTTTGACTCTTTAGAACAGCAAATCAATGGAACGCCTTGCCCCTGTCTGTGTTTCCGCAGCATTACAATCTTGAAGTGTTCAAGTCTAGGGTTAATAGGTTATTACTGGGCAAACGTGCTCCATCTTCGCCCGCATCATCGCTTTCCATCAGGCGAGATCGCACTCAAACGTTAGCTAGTCCGATGTAAAAAAAACTGAATACTAATATTTTTTGTGATAGATACCTAAGATACAAGACAGCTCTACAAAAACTATGCAAATAATACGTGAACAAATGTTGGTAATTGAGTACAGGATAATTCGCAATATATATCACTGTAATCGACCGCAAAACCGCAAAGTAAATTAATAAGTTCTAAATAATGTAAAAATAGCGAACAGAATATAACTCAAAAATTCTATTAGTAAAACAAATAAATTTATAAATATGTATACACAAACAAGAAGTATCAACAAACAAATATTGGTCATTAGTAGTGGTCGCCATCTTGCTGGAACTGTTTTTAATTTAAGGATAAAAAGTTGCCTTTTTTACTAAAAGTTTTTTTGATATATATAAGTATATGTAGAATAGGTCTACGTTTGGCCACTAACTCGCCTGATGGTAAGCGACGGTGTGGCCGAGGAAATTATGCCTGGATTGATGTTTTCAGGAAACAAGGACGGCAGGTAGTTCCATTCTTGGGCAGTACGTATTATAAACGTAATGATAGTTCTAAGTTGGAAATAAAAATAAATAAATGACGACCTAAATCATTGTGTACGAATCTTTGTAATTTCCACGAGTAAGGGGTATGCAGTACTTCTACTACTTGTCCTGTAGTAAAAGGGGGAGGATAGAATAAGGTCATGAAGCTCTTGCGCACACTCGCCGAAAT
Source organism: Agriopis marginaria (assembly GCA_932305915.1). Classification (NCBI taxonomy): domain Eukaryota; kingdom Metazoa; phylum Arthropoda; class Insecta; order Lepidoptera; family Geometridae; genus Agriopis; species Agriopis marginaria. Next base: position 13,446,561 of record OW029918.1, read on the forward strand.
GTATTCGATAGAAAATAGACAGACAAGCTTGCAGAAAGACTTGCGGTTGACCGCAGTCTCGCCTGATGTTAAGCGATGATGCTGTCTATGATGAAAAACGCTTGCCTAGAAGAAACCGATTCACACACGGCTTAAAGACGGCCAGATTGTAATTATCGGGGAACACCCGTAAAAGCAACGCGTTCCAATCTAGCTGTTCGCACAATAAAAGTGGAATCAAAGCGCTTCGTTCGGATTTTCGGAATATCAACCATAAAATGGTGTCGCCTTTTCGTGCCTGCCCCGGCCGTATGATAAAAAAATGGGCAAGAGTATGAGGTCATGCATATCCGATTCACCATCCCATGTTATTCCATGGTATAAGCTCCATACTCAATTTCATCTAAAGGCGTTCAGCCGTTATGGAGTGTATTATTATTTTTGAGGGTCAAACGCGAGCCTATTAATGCTTACTTAAATTATTATATAATATAATGATGAATTAGGAGAAGCTGGTTCTAATTCACCTTCCAAGACTTGACCTAAACAAACAAACAAACATCGCAAGTTAAATAAAAGCATGTAAAAGAAAGATAAGAATACGGCAAACGCTGTTACATACTTTTGCATTTATAACATACTAGCGGTCCGCCCCGGCTTCGCACGGGTATTATTGGAGTTTTAGTAAGGATCCCTATATTTTAAGAAAATATAATATAGCCTATGTCACTCGGGGATAGTGAAGCTTCCCAACAGTGGAAAAAAGTTTCAGATCGGTTCAGTAGTTTCGGAGCCTATTCAATGCAAACAAACAATCAAATCTTTCCTCTTTATAATATTAGTATAGAAATTTAATGTTACTGAATATCACAGGACCAGTCATTCCATTCCGACCAACTGAAACGGATCAACTAATATTATTTCTCAACGATACACCTATTTGGTTGGTCCGTTAGGAATTCTAAATTTGTTCCACTCCAATCAACTAAACTGACCAACTGAAACAGATCAACTAATTTTTGACATTCACATAAACCCGCAAAGTCGCAAACCAACCGCAAAACCGCATGTAGATTAAATTAAGAGCTCGTAAAATATGAATCACTATGCCTCCGAGTTATGCTATAGTGAGGATCTATTTGCCCCTTGTCATAACAGGCAATGAATCATTTCGCATCATAATATGCAAGTTCCGAAGGGGGCTGCGTCCATGCCCTTGAAAGTTGCGCCACCCTTGTCACAGACAACGGAGGGGTGGGTAGTTAATCTAAACACAGAGGGTGAGGATATCTTCTTTCGGAGGCAAGGTTAAGATTATAATTTCAGTGTTGAAGCCTAGAGCGAAATAAAATGTAACTTCAACTTTAAAATTTAAAAAAAAAATACGAACTTTAGGTATTTCGTAAGCTCAGGCTAAATAATCTCTATCTCTTCTTTACATCTTCTATCTCTACATAGTATACATTAAATTCGTTTTCCGCGTCTGTCTGTATAACCGCTAACTCCTCCTAAGCCACGCAATGGATTTTGATGCGGTTTTCACCATCAGTTAGATAATTTTTCACGGAAGGTTTATAATTATATAAAACTAGCGACCCGCCCCGGCTTCGCATGTAAATTACACCCGTACGAAGCCAGGTCGGGTCGCTAGTAATTACATAAGAATAAAAGTGTAACAGTTTTTTGTAAATATAAATTGAATGGAAGCTCTAGTGAACAACTGTCCAATAGGTAGTATATGCTGAACGATGATAGAGCAGCACTATATTTAATTTTTAAGATCTTAGTTTATTTTAAAATGAAACGATTTAACTTAAATTCAATTAAACAAATTTATCCTCTAATATTCTACCCTTACAAGTGGACCATTTTCATCAAAATTGGATATTATATAGCCTATTCAATGAAAGAAGAAATGTCAAAGTCAGTTCACAGTAGGCGACGATATCACGTAACAAATACACACCAAACAAACTTTGATATTATAAAAAAAATATTTTATTTAAATGTTACTCTTAATTTTTTTCTAGTAATAATAATAATAATAAGCTTGCAAGATTTGACCTAAACAAACTAACAAATTTTACAATTTAAATAAAAACTTGTAAAAAATAGGCAAATAGAGAAGCTCTTTTTTGAATTCGATTAGAAATAATATTAAACGCAGCTTATAAACATTACTAATGAAAATTAACAACGACTACGACAAGTACTTCCACTTTTTCTTCAAGAATTCGACAGGTCTATGAAATAATTTCACAAAACGGATTCCCTGAAACGGCAAGACTTTCAGTTTTAATTGCCGGCGCGACCGGCGCAAGGATTTCCCGCCGTGAAGGAGACCCTTAACCTCTTTACTAAAACCCAATTTCTCGAGTTTGTTTCTTTTCTTTCCCCTTATTTTCATGCCCTCGGCCACAATAACAAGGTCCGATGCCGAAAGAAATAATGTTTTTAATATCTTAGGATGGCGGGTTGAGAGCGCGAGGTCGGGAGGGTGTATAGATAAGGGCGCGCCCTCCACTGCTTGTTTGTTCGTCTAATGAAGTGGGCAGAACACCCCATTAATATACAGTTACAGTCAGCACCAGACAGACCGCCCGATAGACCTGTGTCAGCGTTTCCCGAGCTAGTCATTTATCACGACGAAGCTGCCACTGAGAGTGGATAGCGCTCGCGCTTCCATTTAAAACTCTTGTGTGATAATTATACGAGCAAATAAAACATAACTTTGAGAGAATAATTTACTTATAGTCACAAAAATACTTATATAGACTCCATTCTTAACGTTCGTTTGAAGAGAATGGATGATTGAGTGCCCAAATCCATTAGGAACTTCAATTTTTCTCGAAGCTTTTAAGCTTTTAAAGTAGATTTGAATCTTTAGCCTAGATTTATAGGCGAAAGAACTTTAGCTTTTGAAGCTTGTTTTTGTTCGTGATTTAATTAAAGTGTATGGTGTAACTTGAGAGTAAATGTAATATGAGAATTTATTACCATCACACAATTTCGACAAAAATTTATAAAACCATAACAATAGCCGACTTTCTATTTGCATTTAATTATGATACTGTACTATTAAAAACCTTATTGATTAAATAATCATACTAAAATTATAAATACAAATATGTATTTTTTGTTGGTGTTTTTTTCTCGCAACAACAGAGTAACTGCTAGACGTGTTTTTTGGAATAGAGATAAATGGATGGCCAGGGAGTGTAGGATACTTTTTAGAAAAAGCTGTACGGTACCTGAGGAAATGTCAACGCAGGTAAAACGAAACAATAAATAAATAAAATTAATGGGTACCTCTACCTACTTGTTAATTACATTAGTATCTCATATATATAAATAGAAATCTTTTTGTAAGATAAGTTCTCCTGTAGGTACCTAAATGAGCGACTTTCAGACGACCACAAAGCGCAGCAGAGATAAGACTATCTGCAATCCAAGTGCAATGTATGTTTTTATGTATTAAGTAATATAGGCAATGGCCCTGTTACCAAGGCAATAGAATGGCCTTGATGCTGTGATGATGGGACAACAGATTACGGCATCGGTGTCCCCTGCAGTAAGGGCCTACTAAAAGGAGGTAGTCGGAGGTGGAGTACTAACCATCTATCCAAACGAGCCCTGAGAGGTCGAAAACTCCGTATGGCCCGCGTTGTCCCAGGGCAAGGGAAGTTTCAGAACAACAGCTTAACTTCTGTCCCAGGCGGTACTCTATATATAAGCTCTCTGTCTGGCACCGAGGCATGCCACATTTTTGTGGGTGCAATCCCACATAATTTATTTTAGGCAGCCTCACGTAAGTGAAGAACACAATTAAAAATTACGATTCCAAAGAAGAATGCAACTTTTCCTAAATATCCTGAGCACATTGTTTTAAATATACTGACAAGTGAAACTTGTGGCATACGATAGCGAACATTGCTACTAATATTTTTATACATGGCGTCATAATAATCGCACCTAGGAAAACAATATTATGAGGCTTAAAATAATATATGTACCTATCAAAAAATTCAACTGATACAATAGAGCACTCAAATTCCTTTGTAATTGAGACACAATATAATAGATTCCAAATAGCGCAACACTTCTAATGATTACTTTGTGGTGGTTAGCTGCTGGCACCGAATCATGTTTCTCCGTGTAATCATATTGAGTACAAAGGCATCAGTGATGAGTGGTATGCGAGATACCTTTTACAACTTCCAAGTAGAAACGATAATGCAACCTTATCGTTTCTACTTGGAAGTTGTAAAAGGTATCTCGCATACCACTCATCACTGATGCCTTTGTACTCAATATGATTACAAGGAGAAACATGATTCGGTGCCAGCAGCTAAAGCAATCAGCATTATAACACGCTTACCCAAAGAAGCCAAAGCAGACGTTGGCATTCTGGAAATACGGTTCAAAACACTGGAAACTTAGTACGCGTAATCATTAACGCGACTTTTGATAATGTCAGCAGTTCATGAAAACCCTACTAGATTACGGCATACACAAAATCTCAAATTACGTGGGTATACGTGTTGACATAACTGGGTCTTGCTGGCTGCTTTGAAACCGCAAGTTGTTCTAAATGATCGCAATACAAGGGAAGCGAGCCGGCTCTGAATATTACTTGGTACAATTTATAGGATGCCTTTAGATTTTATACTCTACTAGCGACCCGCTCACCCGGCTTCGCACGGGTGTAATTTACGTGCGAAGCCGGGGCGGGTCGCTAGTTATACATATAAACCTTCCTCTTGAATCACTCTATCTATATAAAAAAAACCGCTTCAAAATCCGTTGCGTAGTTTTAAAGATTTAAGCATACATAGGGACGGACAGACAGCGACAGCGACTTTGTTTTATACTATGTAGTGATGGTGATAGTGATCTAGCAACTATGGATATCAGGTTACTGCTCAAAATTTTTACCGAAAATGAATTAACGAACTAAGGACAGACTAAGACCATCTTAACTGTTAAGAACCGTATTACAATGCAATGATAAAAAATTTGGTATTAGGATATTCGGGCATAAAACGTAAAAAAATAAAGCCGTGAATGTCAAGACGAATATACTTAAAACAATCAAACCATAATATGAAAATTGTGTATTTTATGTCACAAATTTAAAGAAATCTACTCTCAAATTTTCTTCGAGAGTTTTGCGAAAAACTAATTTGAATAGTAAATACTGACTCTCACGAAATCTCAAAAAAAAAACTCAACCTACAAAGCTGAAATTTGGCAGGTAGCTTCCTAATGAGGTGTAGAGGTCCGCTACGCAAGTGTTTTTACTTGCGTTTGCCCGCCAACTTGCCTGATGTTAAGCGATGATCGGTCTACGATGGAGCACGCTAGCCTAGAAGAAGATTGTAACTATCAGAGAACGCCCAATCAGGAAGAGCATTCCACAGACAGCAGTTCGCACAATAAAAGTGGAATCAAAGCGCATCGTACGGGTTTTCAGAATATCAACCATAAGGCGGTGTCGATTTTTCGTGCCCACTCTGGTAGTCCTATAGAAAAATAGGCAGGGTAATGTTTATTAATGTTTATGATAGTTTACGCGGTGTGGTAGTTGGTGTACACAGTAAAGAGTTTCTATCTATCTACGCGTACGAAGTCACGGGCAACAGCTGGTAACTTTATAATATCCATGTTGATTATGATATTATTTCCCTCCTAAAAAACCTAAGAAAAGCGATTACTTTTAATAAAATCAGCACATTTAATAATGTCTGAAAGCTCTGGTACTTCATCTTCACTATCCACGAATTAAAAATGTAGAGGGCTGTTTAAGTAAGCGGTTACTTAGGAGGTGCCGTAAAACGGAGTTATCTTCGTAAATACTTAAACTTGCGCAGGCCGCGGGGAATTATCCAGTTCAACGTTGAAACCTGCCGACACAAAATAATACTACATCTAGCTGTAGAGTTAGCGACTCGTCTCATAGGCAACTGACCAGATGCCTTATTATAGATGTCCTATCGTGATTCGGATCGTGATCGCGATTGCGTGCCATCTCACTTACGCACGTGGTGCGTGTAAGTAGATGCGAACGGGACGGCATGCAATCTGGATCACAATCAAACTTCTATAATAACCCGCTGTTTTGTTATTAGGGTTTCTCAGTCCCCACAGGCCCGCATGCCGGCCCTGGGGTGAGTGAGAGGAGCGGTCGCTCCAGGTGCCAGATAGCATGGGACGCCAAAATGCCAAAAGCAAAAAAAAAACGAGAAAAAACAAAAAATTCTTGTCACCTCGCGGCCCTCGCGTCTCGGGGCAGGGGCGGCGGGCCATATTTGCATTGTTTATAATTTAACTTTTCAATTTAATCAATCAATCAATTCAATTTTCACAGTAAGGATGAGATAGTGTATAATCGTTAATGAAACTATTCGATCATCGATATTGTTCTCATAGAACTTGGAATCGATAGTTGCAAGACTTGCAAGGTTATATGGTTATGATGAAAAAATTTAATCATTCATTAGGTAAGTAATAGTTTTTTTTTACAAATAAGTAATTGCGCGATAGATAATTGCAAATAACTTTAATATTTACAATAAATAATATATCTACGTAATTACTTACCTAATATACAATTTTTTATTTGTTTGATTTATTTATTTTTCATGCTGATTTTCGATGCGTGGTACCCATCAATGTATTACGAAATTATTTTAGCTTAGTGCATTTTACCAGAAAAAATACGAAACTTCATGGGCGTGACCTGCCAAAATTATCATCCTATATTTGACAGACCATTTGGCAAACAATTTTGATGTGGAAATAGTTTACATCCAGGATTAGCATATAGCCCATATGCTAATCCTGACTTTTTATTCTGAAAAAAAAATTCGATTCGTACCTACGATAGTTTTCAGAAATGAAACGCGCCGAAAGGCATTCTCGCTCTAACCTGTGGGCTTACTCTTGACAGTCGATTTCAATCGTAATTTGGGATTGGGATCGATAACATGCCATTTGGTACTCTTCAATCGCGTCAAGAGTACCGAAAGCGTCGAGTTTAGTCGATTTTATCTAGGTCCATAAAATTCCACCATTATCGGTTCCAATCGTGCGCTAGTTTAGAATTCAAGAGTACCAAAATGGCGTGTTTTCGATCCCAATCCCAAATTCGATTGAAATCGAGTGTCAAGAGTAAGCCCACTGATCAAAGGCTAGGCCGGCCCTGCAAGCACTACATAATTAAGACCGATTGGATTGAACATGTGGTCAAATACTTCCATCTGTCATAGATGTTAGCTGTATCGTCGAAATCTGATCATCAAATCAAGTTTCATAAATCTAAAATGATAATATTTTACAACAAAGCTAACACAACAAAATCGAAGGTCGACCGCCGTGCTTCTATATTTTCTGTAATATCCATACTTTTTGCAACTTTACCAAACAGTAAAGCCTAGCTTGGTTATCAAAAACCATCACTAGCTGTTGTTTTAGAAGGTACATTGCCAGGTGTTATCCTGTCCATTATAGATTCAGCGCGCAGGGGCCAGCCTTCCTTGGACAGGACAAATGCCCTAACTGGCTCTCACCATATCAGGCGACCTGTACTGACCGACCAAATCGCCAATAGACTTGGCCAAATGAAGAAACTAAAATGTTCTACGGAGTTTTGTTTAAAAATGCGATTGAGGCTCCCCCATTAAATTCTACAGATAAATTGGCACTGCGCGAGATGCAAGCCCCTTCTTTGTCCTTAGATGCCGATGTATGATCATACCCGCAATGGTATCTTGAAAGTCTTGAAATCGGTTTTCAGGTTTAGCCGGTAGCTGTTTCGATTTCTGAGGCAACCGAGTTTTACTTCTACTTTTTAAAGAATTAGTACTGCAAGGGCGCAAATTCTTAAGGAAAGCAATTTTGGTCTGATAAGTGTAATTTTTTTGCTACTGCCCCTTTGGGTGTGGGCCTCGAAGGACGTTTGTGTTTTGTGGTTTTTTGAGGTCGGGTTTTTTAAAAATAATTTATTTCAGAATTTGTTATTTACACATCCATGCAAGAATACCTCCTTGTTTTGGTTCGAACAAAGCGCCTGAACTATTGTAGTTACAGTTTGTAATAATTTTATTGCAGCGTAATTGGTAGGCGCTCGACCAAAATTATCCGTATTATTCGAGCTGGTTTAAAAACTACTGAACCCGAAGTAATGATTTTTTTGTGGAACCGCCTCGATAGTTTCCTCTACATGATAAAAAAGAAACAAGCGAATTGATTAACCAATGCCAGCGTATTCAACGTACATTCCAAGCCAGGCCGAGTTGGCGGCCAAGCGCAAGCCTATTTATAATAATAAAAAAAACCTACATACATTAAAAAAATACGGGCCGAATTGAGAACCTTCCTCCTTTTGCGAAGACGGTTAAAAATGTTTTCATTTCTAAGTAGGTTTTAGGTGGTGTCCTGTAATTCGCTCAAAGTACAAGCTATAGAGACCTGGAAATGTTTTTCTTTAATTTGGTTGCTAGGCAACATGTATAAGTTACCCCAAAATATTTACTAATTTTAGGAAAATAATACAATGAAACATGTTTTTTTCATGTTAGCGCCAAAAGCAAAACACCGAAATTTTACTATGTCCTAGTTTTTTTTTTTTATCGCTCATTTTATTTGGGTAGGCTAACCCTATTACGACCAAAGTTGGCGCCAAAACCTCTTTTTATTCGACAAAAGTTATGTCTGGGTTTTTAATAATACCCTGTTATTATAAAAGACCTAGAAACTTCCTAAACTGAACCTCTTTGAACAAATTTAAAGAGGTTCTAACTGTATTATGCACGAACCAGAACAGTTCAAAACCTCTTTGAACAATTTTAAAGAGTTTAGTTTACTTTTATGCACTATTGCAAAGTCTTGTGTGCACTAGAGTGAGCATAAAAAGCAATTATAGTCTGCTTACATAAGGCATAAACAAGAACTTCACGAGCATAAAAAGTAAAAATTCTTATTTGGTCTAATGTAAAAACATAGTATAAATTAAAGTCGCTTTCCGCGTCTGTCTGTATGTCTGTATGGCCGCTAACTCCTCCTAAACCACGCAACGGATTTTGATGCGGTTTTCACCATCAGTTAGATGCATTTTCACGGAAGGTTTATATATATAACTAGCGACCCGCCCCGGCTTCCCACGTAAATTACACCCGTGCGAAGCCGGGCGGGCGGGTCGCTAGTTATGTATAAGCGTCAAATCTTGTTATGCTGTAAACCGTAAGCCATTACACCTGGTTTCCGAAAGGCTGATCAACACAAAAATGTACTAGTAATACATTGTTAAATTCCATGCCAACTGACGTGATTGGTTAAACAAAATAAAACCGGCCAAATGCGAGACGGGCTCGCGCACTGAGGGTTGCGTACCATCACAAAATACAATAATTATCAATTTCCAAACCAACTTCAAAATTAGTAAAATATTGCATTACGATTCGGTGAAACAAAATGAGGTCATCCAAATAACCCAATTATCAGTTATAACTTGGTAATGATCAGAAATTTGATGAAAATATGTTAATAAATAAGTTTCTTCTACGGGCACCCCCCTTTTAGTTTTTACTTTTTTATTATTTCTTAGTTAATCCTCCATAACATTACATATTCTGTTAAAATTTCAATTGGCTATCTATTATAGTTCAAAATATACAGCGGTTTAAAGGTAGGATAGATAGACAGGCGGACAGACAGACAGACACCGTAGGCTTAGTAATAGGGTCCCGTTTTTATCCTATGGGTAAAAGGGTTTAGGTAACTCTAAAAACAACAGCCAATCAAGTCACTTGTAATGAATTTTGACAACTTGAACATGCTTTCAGAAACTGGGGGTTAGTCATCCAAGCATCACCGAAGTCGATTGTTTAAATTGATAATTATAATAAAAATATCCAATAATTAATGCAGTTAATTAAATTCTTTTAAATGAGATTATAAGCTCATTTGGGATACCACTAGACTTGAAAGCGTGAGGTCGCGGGTTCAATCCCCGGGCCCGTACCAATGAGCTCTTTGGAGCTTATGTACGGGTTTTTCATACCACTGGCTTTTCGGTGAAGGAAAACATCGTGAGGAAACCTGCATACACACGGAGAAGGAATTCAATGGCGTATGAATCCACCAATCCGCACTGGGCCAGCGTGGTGGATATCGCCCAATAACCCTTTCGGGGGTAGGCTAAAAGTCCAGCAGTGGACTGTTAAAAGGCTAGTTATTATTATCATGATGTGAATGTTTAATACATGGAATCTGCACTAGATTACAGGTATTACACACATTAGTTGCAATTACCTTAATTGCCGACACCACAAAAATAATTAAAAAGCTCATAGCATTTTTTTTGTAATAGGCTAGCATTTGACTGCCTGCTTGCCTGATATTAAACGATGAAAGATACCTAAATTATAACTACCGGGGAACACCTATTCAGCACTGCATTTCACAGACTAGCACTTAGCACAATAAAAGATAAATAATAAATAATTCAAATCAATATCAAGATTTATCCTGGATGTAGTTGAAAATATGGATTGAACATTTTGGATTCCCAGACTACTTAAAACTGGAATAAATCCAGGGAAACCAGGATCGCAGTCACAGTTATTATACCTAATTATGCCACTGCACTAATTAACAAGCAAGAAAATACTCATAACATACATACTTCATAATTTCTAGATCATTTGTTTTAAATGTTTATCGGGAATTATCACATATTATTTTGATAAGGTAAAAATAGGTACCTTTCCTCAACGTTTCGACCATGTTACAATGACCGGGGTTACAAGCTGACTGAAAACCGCGGGTGAGTCCGGCGAGAAGAGATAGATCATACATAGTGATCGTAGTGATAGCTGTGTGCAATGTAAATAAACATTACGCTGCCAACAGTCAGTCAACAGTCTAGTCAGCTGAATGAAGTTATTGGAAAGCTTACCTGGTCAGGGCAAAAGTATCCAAATGCCACCATGCCAAACAGGGAAAGAAGCAGGCAGAAGAGAATCACTTTTCTCAGCTTGGATCTCGGCTCCATTTTCTTTATTTCATAGACACCGCTTGGCAGCAACAGAGCGAAATCACTATCTACTTGCACTGATACACTTTTTTGCATCTCGACAGAATGCATGTCTCATTTTAATAAAAATATCTTCGGCAGAACACTGTCACTGATTCTGTCCAGTCTATTTACTTGGGTTCTACACGGATAGCCCATTATTTATCGTACCGAGTTCATATCGTTATCGTTTTCGATTATCATTCAAGTTTGATAACATTGTTTTGCTGATACCACTCGATTTATGTTATGCCATTAACAATGCCGAAAATAAACTGCGACGACGCGAGGCAGATGCTACCATCGGAGACCGTGCCGAGTGCTCGACTGCTTAGCCAGCAAGTGCGGAGCCGCGAGCACCTATCGCGCGCAACCGTCGGGATCAGGGACGTCTGGCACATATGAATGAAAACAATCATAAAACAGACCACTAAAAATCACAACACGCGCAGGTAATTGTCTTAACTCTAGCATCGCGTAAAAGACTTGATATTTTCACTTTCACCAGCGGTAAGAATGAAAAAAATTCCCTCTTCCATTTATTTTTATTTTACTTGAAAAACGAAAACTATCAACAATCGCTTTCTTTTCCTATGCTTGACAGTGACATTTTCATTACATTAATGTCAGTGTTAAATGTATTTTTTTTCATCTATCTTTGAACAGGCTAAAGCTATTAAGGCTATTCCGCCTCGTTTTGGCTTTGTAAGGTAAGTATATTTAGCCACTGTCTTTAGCATTCTTAGACTTCGCAGCTGAGGAGATATTTTGCGCCCCAGTAAAAATTATGCAGCCACTGATTCGCGAGTTCGTGACCGACCGAAGGTCCCAGTCACTTGAAGGCCCATTGATAAGCCTATACAATGTGCCATAGCGTATTGAGCTTCACATAAAGATCATATTATGCCTAAGTACTTATTGAAACACCACGGTCCCGTCACGCCCAATGTTTTCTCTCCTGTACATTATTGAGTCTTGCACACGGCCTTCGAACAGTGTTTTTTGTCGAACTGTACGGCATATCTAAGTTGCGTATATAGGTTGAAAAGAATGTACTTGTAGGTATCACTAAGTACATAGGTAACTAAACCTACTGTAGTAACGTGCTCCATTGTTTTAAATTGAGCAGGTTAGTTGCACTGCAAAGAGTAAAGTAGCTGCACAGTGTGCAAGACGCTTATAAAACGACTCGGCGGAACGGAATATCTGAAAAAAAGGCGTCCTGATGGTGAGGCGCAAGGGAACGCTTTTCATTGAGCACTAAAAGTAGTAGATTTCTAACGAATGACTTTATGAAAGAGATCGTTCGCCTAAGCCTAAGTGCCAGAAATACCTAATTCGCCCGATAGTGCCGGAACTACTTAACTGAATTTTATATCTTCCAACTGATAACGAGCACACAAAGTATGCGACATGTCGTTTTCTCAAAAGCGCTTGTCGGTTTGTCCGCCTCTCAGATCCATAGAACACTATTACTCAAGGCTCAGATCAGACAAGACTGATCTGATAGTGCTAACAGACGCTCGAACGCGGCTGACGGACCGCCGTCCAACCAACGGGAGAGAAAGAGTGAGAATTTCATATTTCCCTCTCTTTCTCTCCCATTGATCAGACGGCGGTTGAGGTCAGCCGCGTTCGAGCGTCTATTAGTACTATGAGGTCCGCAGCGGTCCGCTTAGTGGTGTCTGGTAAAACACGGGTCAACACATAAGCACAAAGGTTGTGCACTTCACTACGTGCGTTAGTATGCAAAACTAAAAATATTTTCTCTGTGATGGCCATAAAACATTATCTACTGGTGTTTTCATGTCCCAAACATCATACTTTTTTTCACTATATAGGTATGTTTTTAAAGTTGCATGATTTTTTAAACTCTGTAATTATAGGTGCAATAGAGCTCCTATACTTTGCCCAGGGGCCTTACGGACAACAGCTAATTGCGGCACCTAATCCGCTCAGTTGGAAAATCACGCGACCGCGAACCGTATCTGGGCGCGGTAAGGTTCACGTTCGCGTGATTTTCCAACTGAGCGGATTAGGTGCCGCAATTAGCTGTTGTCCATAAGGCCCCTGGTCCCAGTTTCTTCTCGAAGGAGAAGATACTCCTTGGAACTCTTCTTCTCGTATTCGTTAGAGACCGTGTAAAATTCCAGCCAAATCCATCAAAATTATAGTCACAGGTCTAATTAAAATTTTTGCTTCTGTATGGAAGAAAAAAATACCATCTGAGATAAAACAAACAAATTTTAGTATATTAAATATAATAACCCTGTACATTCCGTGTTCCATCTGGATATCTAGTAAGCACAGTGGGGTTAACGAATAGCTCACCAAAATAGAACTAAAAAAATTGTAAGCTAGCAGCAGTTTCTTTGCAAACTGGCTGGCTTATTCTCTTCTTTACTTATACCATCACTAGCGGCAGTAACTATTAAATCAAAATAAAAAATACTTTAAAATCATTTCTATGACAGGCTTTTATTCAATATCAGTTTTAATCTGTTTTTATATAATTGTATGTATGTAACAGTTAAGACATAATTTCAAAAGAAACACTTCATTTGAAACAAAGAACCCCAATACTTTTGCTAAATGAGCAAACTAGATACAAACTAAAAAGTGTTTGAAAACATACCTAGAGTAAACAAGCAAAACATTTTACAACTAAAAATCATTTACGATTAAAAAATACCGCATCTGGCACTATTAGTATAGCTACGAAATAAAAACTGATTTCAGTTCTACTTATTGAAAGATGAAGGCACTTTAAAATTAAGGTGGGGATATAACAATACATGCATACAAATATAATGCTGGTAATTTCCATAGTCAAATATCTCTCGTCACACTGATGTTGCTCTTAAATAATAGGAAACATTTTAACACTTGGATCTCTCATCTAGAGACACTTGGATTTTGAGCCAGCGCTCAAAAATATCTAAACTAAAGGTTTAATAAAATATTAAATAGTAGACAAATTCACAATGTCGAATTTCCACAAGGTGAAAAATTTATGCAAGCTAAATTAAACGTTGCTTTAACGGCATAGGACTTGCATTAAAATTATTTAGTTAGTCGGTATTTCTTGGGGTTTGGGATGACACTGGGAAGTCTCAGGAGTTCACTAGACATCGCTGGCTCACTATTACAAGGTTCTATGTTATTTTCTTACACTTTCTGTAATTTCAATTAAAAAAATTTGAGTTTCATAAATATTGACTTAGCAGGGTTTATGCCAATAGTTATGAAAGTCAAAAATTTAAAATTGTAATTACAGAACGTGTAAGAAAATAACATAGAACCTTGTAATAGTGAGCCAGCGACATGTCTAAATAAACAGAATGGAGTAAATTTTTAGTAATAATGAATATTCATTGAAGTTCCACAAGAGCAATGAGGGTAGTTTTGATCACGCTAGTGTTTTTAATTTTATTTTAGTACTGTGAGCAGAGAGTGTACTGTGTACAAATATTGTAACAAAATATAATTCGCTGAGATCGTTCTTCTATGTATGGGCTTTTAGGTTACATTACCGTTAGGTTATTGTTAGCCGTGTAAGATATAATGTTTAGTAAAACGTCTATTGCTTCAGCTCCGCGCAATGAAGATTTTTTTAAGTTATTCTGTCATTGGTAAGGCAAGCATGTCCAGTCTCGAACAAAAAATCCTGGGACCAGAGACAGTTAAACTAGCAAAAAATCCATATCCTAGTATTTCTCCAAGTTTGTTTATAGGTAAACTCAGGAACCAGTTTTCGTGAATTTTGTACAAGACCGTAAGTAAATCCATGCGAATATAGATCAATGACATTTGAAACAATTTAATGGTTTTTCTGTACAGTTAAAACTCAAGAGTTCTACAAAAGTCACAATATCCTATTACTTATCAAGTTAATAATATCATTTTTTGTTTGTTATTAATCCACAATCGTCCCTAATATTTTTACTTCAGTTAAAAGTGTCAAATTTTCAAACAAGCCAAAGACGATTTCAGACTTGTACAAAAAAGCATAATGCTATGGCTACACTTGCATTGACTTAAATCTGGGGCCGTGTCCAACTGCGCGTTACGTAACGCGTTAAAACAGTTGGCTACATTTAGAGATCAATGTATGGGCGCATAGAATGAGACAGCACTAAAGCTAAATAGCTATGTCTCATTCTGTCATGCCAAGGTATGACGCGTATTTTACGCGCGCTAAAACCCATGCGGAGTAAAAACTCCCACCCCCAAGATAGCTAATAACATATCATTAGTAAAGTTAGTCACATCTATATAATGCCTTTATTAGCGCGTTAATTGACGCGTTACGTCGCAGGTGAAGCCGTAGCATTATAGTATGTAACATTGTAATATACTTAACCCCAATTTATATTTATTTAATAACAATAATTGATCTAAATAAGAAGGTAGATAATTTAGTTTATCAGTCAATAACGAGTTAAACAGATAGGTAGCACCATCTATTCTCTACAGTTTCTCAGTTTTCTCCTATTTAAAACAAAATTATGTTTAATCTGTAATCGAATTTGGCCCTTATAGACACTTTTATGAAGTGAAACTGAAGTCAATGCCACGAGAGAATTCAACGTTAACAGTCATATAAATTGATATTAAAAAAATGTATACAAAATGTCCACACCTCATATGATTACATTTTTTGTTATATAAAAGTATTCACCACTGATATTAACATTTAATAAGACACCGACGGCGCGGTGCGTTCAACACTTCTCACAGTCAGTGTACGTTGATGTTTTACATTGATTTCATTACTATAATTAACTTCACAAGTCCCTAGTCATAAAAGGAGCAACTCCTCTCACCACAGAAATTCCTAGTTATAAAAATTACTATTTTTTCAGTCCACAAATTTGAAACAAAGTCCACAATTCCACTCATCGCCGCATCACTCACGACGGTATTTATTTCATGTTCGGTTCACTAGGCGTCTGTATTAATAACTTCCAGTTCGAAATATTCATATATAGCACATTTTAATTTGTTGAAAGTTTTTTTTAGCTATGCACTGTTTAAAACAATCATTACTCCCAGTTACATTACAATTGTTCAGGATGATACGCAACACCCGCAAGTCGCGTCGACAAAGGATCGAGTCCCCTTGTATGTGCGCGCGTGACGTACGCGCGAACTGCTGCTGCGATGCGGAACCAATTAGTTACTCGACTACTAGTTGTCTATGGGGAGAAGCCAGTCCTTGCTCTGTTCTCACACACATCTCATCAGTTGCGAGGGCGCCCGCGGCCGCGGGACCCGTCCCTGCCGATGCCGTCGCGCTCCTACAGAACAAAACAAAATATTAGACATCTCAAAATACGGTATCATATGCACAAAATTAAACGACAACTCACCTTATGATGGGGTCTAAAATTACTGTCGCGATCGCGATAGACGTTATGATCGCGGTTGTCGCGCGGATCTCGCTCCTCGCGATGGTCACGATGGTCGCGATGGTCTCGAGGATCGCGGGCTTCGCGCGGGTCGCGCATGTCACGCGGGTCGCGGTGATCCCTGTTGTCACGCGAGTCGCGGTGGTCCCTGTTGTCACGTGGGTCTCGGTGGTCCCTGTTGTCTCGCGGGTCCCGGTGGTCCCTGTTGTCTCGCGGGTCGCGGTGATCCCTGTTATCGCGTGGGTCGCGATGATCGCGCCCGTCCCGGCCTCCGTCCCGGCCCCCGTCCCGTCCATCGCGCCCCTCCCGTCCGTCTCGTCCGTCGCGCTGGTCTCGGAATTCGCGATAGTTACGGAACCCGCGACCGCCGCCACCCTCTTGCTCGTCGCGGTTGTTCTCCTGATGATTGTGGATGGGAACTTTCCGCGAGTCCTCCTCCTCCTGGCGCTTCTCGTAGTGGGTGAAATCGTCGAAGATGGAAGTGGTGTGGCAGTAACAATGCATGATACGCAACACCTGCAGCCCCTTCGGGTGCGGCACTTCCTGCGTGTCTCGAGAGTTCGTCACAGGCTTGTTTTCGTTATTTTCTAACTTGATATGACGCAGTTGCACGTTCGGAACGTCCTTAACGTAGATCCACCTGACGCGAAATTGTCCCTTCCACTTGTCCTGCAACCACACACTAGAGTTGGAGTTGTAGTCAACGGCGCTCATCATGCGCGCCATCCCGCAGAAATGCCCGCTGCCGTTCACGGAAAAGAACAGGTAAACACTGCCGCCTTCGCGCTCGCGCTCGCGAAACGCGGCGTCCAAGCGCTTGTTGCCGTGCTCTGTGCTGCACCAGATCTCGTACTTGATGCTGCGGTGGATGTCGTCCTCCGAGTATGACTTGATCACGAAGAACCGCGTCAGGGGAGCGCTCATGTCGAACTCTTTAGGGTTGTAGTCGTTCTTGACGCTTAACTCGTCGAGCAGCGGGTGCAGCGGCGTGGGGCCGGCGGCGGGCGGTGGCGGCTGTGGCGCGGGCGGCGGAGCGAGCGGCGCCCGCGGGGCGTGCGGCGGCGGGGCACGCGTCGCGTGCGCCCAAACCGGCGGCGGCTGGTGGTGCAGCGGCGGGCCGCGCGGCAGCGGCGCGGGCGCGACCGGCGGGGGCGGCGCCTGACTCGGCAGCGGCAGCGGCGCAGCCGGGGCTGGCGGCGCCTGCGGTTGCGGCGGTGGCGGCGCACTCGCCACGGGCGCGCTCTTGCCGGCGTCCCATGCGCCTGCAATATCCATATTGTGTTTCCCGGGGATGATGGGCGGCGGCGGCATGCCTGGACCCTTCTTCTTCAGCACGATGCCCTGCGAGGCAGGCGCCGGCTTGGCCGGCTGACTCGCGATTGACGCCCAAGTCATCTTTTTGGGTTGTGATCCCGTGGAGACGTCCCTGAGCTCCGGGCGCTCCTTGTCGGCCTTGTGGTCTGCGAGCGTAAGGCCCTGCACGCCAGCCTCCACGGCCTTGATTCCCTCCGGCACGTACACGTCAGTCCTGTAGTAGTCATCGTACTGCTTGGCGCGACCGAGCTGGCCCCAAGTCGAGTAGTCGCCGTTCCCGTGGAAGTAGTTAAAAGTGGACGCAGGTTGTCCAAACGCAGCGGTAGAGAATGGGGTGGTTGATGGTCCGAATACTCCTGCAATAATTTTGTAAAATTACTTATTTTTATCCAACTAGCTAAGAAGTGAAAAGCACACGGAAACAGATGATTTACGGTGAAATAGCACCACAAAGAGGAATAATTCAGAAAGGTGTGTTATTATGCAATTTGAATTCTGCAACACCCACTACGCAAGGTGATAAGACGAGTTTTCCGACCCGTAGAGGCATTGGGTTGCATTATATTAATTTTTAAGTGATATTCACACAAATTATTTCAAAATAGTTTTTATACCATAGGTATCAAGGTATGACAAGAGCTAGACTATACTCAACAAGCCCTATAATGTAATTATTCTTGGTGGAAAAGATATACATAGAGCTGGAGGGCCTCACTAATTACTATAAAATGTGTGCCTAACATAAAAGACTCATAGCTTTGCATTATTTGCATGCCCCCGCATTGCTGTGCTTTCTGCTTTCAAACTATCAGATGCATCTGCAAGTCTCAGGTCACGGACACGACTGATGAGCTATGCAGACAAGTCGTGGACTGGCAAAAAACATACAGAGCGCCAAATCGCCTTCGGACGCCCGATTACTCGAATCAATCTCAGTCCAAGATTACGTCCCTACTTATGACCAATAGTACGCACATATTCTTGTGAATGTATTAGAATAGAGAATGTAATAGACCGCGTCTGTCGGCCGCGGATTACGAACGAGACCGAAAATTTGTTTGCAGCTTAAGAGCACATTTACAGATGAAAAAATTACGAAACCTGGATTTTTGGCGTTCTAATTCTATCAAATGAAAAGATCTATAGAAAATTCAACTTTTCTAATAAATACATTGATCAATTTTTATTGATAATAACGGCTTAAAATTTTAAAAAAGGTACTCATTGCCTCCAATTTACAGAAGTAGTTTACTTGTTTTATATTAGTCTAGACAATAGGGTATTTGACTGTATTAAAAATATAATTCATGCTGGTGTAATCCTAGAAGAAAACTATTTAAAAACTAAAAAAATAAAGTACAGATTTTCAGAAAAATAAAAATTAAAATATGATTTTCATTGATCACGTGACTTGACTGTAAACGCTCTATGTAAGTCGAATGTCCTTATGACGTCACACAAAATAGAGGCAACAATTGTATGGCGAGAAGCACTCGTTTGCTTATGTGTAACGTCCCTAATGTTGCGTTTACGCGGGAGTTTAATAATTTGAATTTTGATCTGCCACTAATACTTTTAGTATTTGTGTTTATATGGCAGACCAAAATTCACTATGAGGATTAAATCACAAGATTTATTTACAACTATTAAAGATGGTTTCGTAAAATCAGTCAAATACCCTATTACAGTTTAATTTTTTTCATTTTATGCCTGAAAATCAGATTTCTAAAATTTTAATGTAATACGGCTCTTAAAAACAGAAATCCACATCAATTCTTAAGAGTTGATGAGGATTTCTCAAGCAGAAAATTAGTAAGCTCAATGATCCTATTTCACATGAGTCATAACCTGAATGTTTCTACTAGGGGAGTCCCTATAAGTGCGAAAGTAAGCAGTTTCATGAGACGAAATACTGGCATAGTAAAAAATGTAACATCTTTTCTCTTGTTACTGAATAAGCAGGTACTATCTACCCTCAACTCCATAAGAATCGTGAGGATTGTATCCTCCGAGGTAAGTCATCGGGTCTGTTCCATTGGTGGACCATGTCCCATCCCCGACTCCAAAAGCTTGATAAGGAACTGCTGTTGTACCGTAATAACCTGAAACGACGGAAAATATTTCCCTCAAAGGAGATATCCCATTTTTCTTAAGGACTTGGGCTAGATTGTACTCTGATAATACCAATATTGGCTGATAGAACAAGAGAAAAACTGTACAAGATGCAAAAGATGGTACACTTTAGAGAGGAATCAATAACTAATATTCGAAGTAAACTAAACCAAGCTACTATCTGCAAATATTGTATTTTAGGAAGAAAACATACAAATTTTGTTATATCTATCCAATTTAATCAGAATATTAAACAGTCAGATTGCAAATACAATATTTTAATATTTTGTTTATAAAACTACATTTTACAGGTAGTAATTTTGCAAAATAGTTACAGAAAAATTAGTAGTAGGTAATCTTTTTTCTGGATCCCAATAAAATATATTTGCAATCTGCCTACATTGAATACTTTGAAATACAATGATTAGCCCAAAATGAGACATCTCATTTGTTTTAATCTTCTTACATCAAAATACTATTTGCTATTGTATTTAATTTTATATTTTATTTAAACATAAAAAAACATTTTAAACTATAGGTGTACATTGTGTCTTTTATTTCTTCTTATGAGGTGCGTCCAGATCTGACGAACGAATGCGCCGGGAAGGTGCAATTTGCGCAATGCACACGTTCTCTGTTTGGTTTAGCTCAACTCACGCAAGGCTTGCCACAATGCGCGAGCGCCAGTTGTTAAGTTTTTAAAAGCTTTCTTCCGTCCATTCCATGGCTAAAACACAGGTATTCAACCTCTGGTGGTATGTAAACGTTAGAAACAAACTGAACGGGTAATCTCTAACGGGTGCGGGACTGGCAGGATCAATCATAAAACGCACGCCCGCTGCATGCAGGCAGAGCGAAAGCAGTTCACGAGAAGCGCGTAGCTTGCGCGCAAGCGGCGCAGGAGCGGCACACGAACCGATCGCACTACGCAATGCACGCGCGCAGTAAGCTTTTCACAAATGTGCGCATTCACCAGATCTAGACGCACATTTAGACAAGTATAGGTTTTGAGTAAAAAAAAAATAACCTGTATTTTTCTATTTCCTGGTTACAACTACAAGCGCAGATCAATTATTTTGTTGATGACATCATGCTATGCTAGCAAACTTTTTTGCAACTTATTCTAATTTCAAATATGTTTCTATCAAGTGTAGATTAACAAATTGTATAGATTTTATCATATGAATACTTACCTACATTTGTAAATGCAAATGTTTGTAGTTGTACTTGTTAGTTACTAAGTTGGGGATGGTGATTGACAGCCAAAGTAATACATGGCTAATGTGTAATGTGACCTAAATTGAATGGCGTTTAAGAGGTCTCAACCCTTGCGAGTATATTCACCATTACAGCTTTAAACATATTTTTTTGTTTGACCACAACTTGCCTAATGCTAACCCAGCTAACACTCAGTGATTTTATATATCTATACTAATATTATAAGGAGGAAAGATTTGATTGATTGATTGTTTGTGTGTTTGCATTGATTAGGCTCCGAAACTAAAGAACCGATTTGAAAAATTCTTTCACTGTTGGGAAGCTACACTATCCCCGGGTAACATAGGCTATATTATATTTTCAAAAAAGATAGGGATTCTTACTAAAACTCCAATAATGTAACCCAAGTTGTAAAAAAATAAGATTTACAATTTTAACTTTGCATGTTTGACAGTTCTAAGACAGGACAATGTCTGTCAGGTCAGCTAGTCTTCAATAAAGTGAAACTGCGGATGGGAAGTACCCCTTTAGTGTCAGTGTCGTCTTTACCACACTGCAATGGCAAACATATTTAGCCTGGGATGGGAATTGGCTCTCAAGTGAGAATAGACTGTGAGGTGCTCGGCAACAGATTATCAACGAGGATGGTAGCCAGCCAAATACTAGACAGTACCCTACCCTTATATGATTCCTCACAATGTTTTCCTTCACTGGCAGCTCAAACTCATTGTTGGGATTTGAACCCTGCGGTATGCAAGACGAACGCACCAACCACTGAGCTATCATCACTATATGTAGTACCTACCCAGTCAAATCAACTTTTACAACTGTTTTTATGTCTGAATTACACAATAAAGTACAAAATAAAGCAGGCAAATGTAATCTAATACTTCATTTACAAGTCTGAGGTACAAAAATTGTAAAGGTAATTATTTAATACCTCATTACTGAAGCTATTTGCTTGTCTATGTTGCTTACTTGCCAAGCTTGTTTGGCAGACTTAATTACTCTAGTGTCAATGTTTGTAAGTTTTAGACAGTCTGACTGCTGTAATAGCCCCAAGAATTTTAAACCGGGCTGCCAAAGTCCTAGCATGCAGCTTAATCTGCGCGGCCCACACTAGTAATAACAATAAATTTATGATTGTGAAAGTTTAAGTGTAGTGTAAATATTTATTCTGACTCAGCTTCATAATAGCTGAGACAAAATTTGGTATCGCTTTTGGGAGAAATTCATAGTATTAAAATAACACGCAGACTAGGTGTTTTCAAGTCATAAGTGAATCGGTTTCTTCTAGGCAAGTGTGCTCTATTGTAAAACACATCATCGATTAACATCAGGCGAGAGAGTAGTCAAGCGCAAGCCTATTATCAAAACCAAGTCACTAAGATATACTGGCCTAGCCGGGTTTGACATCCACTGCCAAGTCAATATTATTTTAAACTATTAGACACAATTGATAGTTAGATATACCTTTCACAAATGTGATAATGTAAAAGCTTTTTTTAGCTTCTCTTAAAAAGGATACTTTCTATCCTGGATAAATTATTGTTCTCTTAGGATAACGGGAGAAACCACGGCTGTGGGTAGTGCAAAAATAAACTATTTAAAACATACCTAGTTGGTGAAAAAATACTGACACCCCATATCATAAATGAAAACTAAACTTGTATGGCAAAAAGTTTTCTCTTTTTTTATTATCAGAGGTTTTTTTTTTTCCAAGGCCTAAAATTCATAATTTCTATAGCAAATATCTGGTCAATACAACAAACCTGTTCTAGACCAATCTAGAGTCCTAATAATAGTTTACCAGAGCTGTATTTAATGGTGCAACCAACCTGCTGCATTGTAATGATCGGCCGCTGACGAGATGGGGGGCCCATAAGGTTGCTGATGATGACGCCATGACACCTCAGCGAGCTCGTCGCCGCCACTCTCTAAATGTTGCTCTTTCGGTGCATTTGTCACTGGAACATTTTGAAAGAAACTTGATTGAAATATGAGAGTATTACGTTTCAATAAAAACACCTGTTTTAATAACCATAATATTAGCATAATCAGCCTGTCATAGACCACTGCTGGACAAGGGCTTTCCCAGGGCAAGCAACTCAGCCTGATCTTCGGCTTTTGGTTTGCAGCCCCAGCCACTGCCAGCAGTCAATAAAACATGATATAACAATAATTGTATTTAATGACAGTGACAGTTCGAAAATAATGGCAAACATCCACAAACTACACAACAACAAAAGAGGTAACATCAAAACATATTACTGGAACTCTTTACTATAATATAGGTAAATCCAGATACGTAAGAGAGATAATGCTTTATTTAAAAGAGGATTTATTTGCAATAACGGCAAAAAGTATATAATAATCTATTGAAAAATGTGTTATGTACATATTATGAAATATGTATAATTGTATATTCATACTTATTTTTCAGGTATTTAAAGATGTTATAGAAGAAATGAATACTTGTTAGGATTTTGAATACCAAGAAAATAGGAGAGAGAAATAATAAAATACCCAAGGTGTCTAAATATCTTTAAAGAGTTAAAACCTGGCCACACAATGTGATGATACAGGAAGATGCAGTGAAAAATACACTGAAATATGAACTATATTGTGTCACACAGAGCAATATTTCACGAGTGTATGGGACAAAATTACTGGTACAGAGACAGGTTTCCAACTATTTAAATTCAAAATTTTAGTCTCTACTATTTTTTCTTTTAATTTGGATATTGGTTCATTAAATCATATATTTTTAAGTTGTTCTTTTCACAGTAAATCATCGTTATATTCTATCATCACTTATGTAAATTTCCACTTATAGGTATTTCCCCTACTCTCATTCCTGAACTAGATTCCTTTGTTTTGAAGTTGTTATTTTATTTTAGTAGTGTCATCAACTAGGATTATTTTTCCCTGCTAAACAATCTCAGTATCTCTTCCCTCACAGCGCAAAGGGGTAGTAGCCAAATAAAAATGTTCGGCTGCATCTTGAAAAACAACCTTGACTGTACTACAGTTGGTTTATAGGCCTCTTTGTCATTGTTAGACTGAAGCAGGTTCAAGGGAATTTCAACCATACGAATCCGCACATTTCGTTGTAGAGTATGCATGAGTGCATGTACAAGTCCCAGCTTTCCCCTTAGCTGCTTTATGAAGATTTTTTCAGTCTCTGTACCATTGATCTTGAATAGAAAAAGTGTTGATTCTGCAACACATTGTATGGACGGGCGATTTAAGTGTGAGGCATGAACAAGCTGCTTATAGACAAATTCTAATAAAACAAAAAATTTGCATAAATTGTTATACATCTGTCTTTTTGCTTATTCACATGTTTTGATTACCATCTTTCACCTCAAATAACAACATTGTTATGGAGTTGATAACTGTAATCAAAATATTAAGTATGTGGGGACCGAATTTTTGTATATCATATTAAACACTGTTTTTGATTTTAAAAACCTACCCAAATAAACTCTTCGAAACATTTGCACTGCCTATACTTTTAGGACATTCATAACTCTGACAAGTAAGTTTGCTTACAATGTTATCAATGCAAACAATACAATCACAGTAAAGTTACAACAGTAAGTAATTGTTTTAGCAACTATGTAACTTACTTATCACAAACATTAATAATTATAACAGACTACAACACTACTTGGAAAGTTATAGAAGACTATCAATGTGTCTGGCAAATCACAGACTTATCGAGATGAGTATTGATTTTGTGTGGGAGTAATTTAATATCTATTTCAGGTGATCCGAAGGTATCTACACCTACAAGTAACACCTACACATAATAGTGTAGGCACAGACAGTGCACACAGATGGTTCAAATAATGAATTCATTACAAAGTAGCACACAATTTGCGTTAAATAAGTAGAAAGAGAAAGTGGAAGATTACAGCATTTTACGAAGTCTAATCATAGTAGCGAAGCAATCATGAATGAGTGGCGAATGCAAAGCCGACCGCGACCGGTAACGCTAACTCCTACGGGGAAAACACTTTGCAACGTCACAATGATCCCATCTTTACCTTGGTTCCCTTGCCCTTTCATC
This sequence comes from Agriopis marginaria, assembly GCA_932305915.1. NCBI lineage: Eukaryota > Metazoa > Arthropoda > Insecta > Lepidoptera > Geometridae > Agriopis > Agriopis marginaria. Next base: position 13,471,744 of record OW029918.1, read on the forward strand.
CGCTACGAGCCCGGATAACATGAAACAAAAGATAAAACAACGATATTAACGACGAAAAAACATACGTTTACTCAGAAATAAACTACAAAAATACTACAAATACGAAATACCTGATCTGACACGCCTGCTGACATTGGCCGCGATTTTTGTATTAGTGAACACTTAGTGAAGTCTTTAATCACGGCAATATCAATATAAATCACATCAGTTTCACTACACTGAGTCTATAGTGTCCGAAATTCACTGAAATTACTCTAAAATGTCCGTAATTCTATAAATTCAATGATGTCCAAAGCGGATGGACGTTTGATAATGGCGACCGGTCTTGCCAGTTTTTATTATTTTCGGAAATATACGGTTTTTATATCGCTTGTCTCGATTCGAACAATGGTACAAAAATAAAACTATAAAATATGTAGATTGATGGCAAAATTGCCTCGACGCCCAAAAGGCAGTAGCAAAGATTATGGACCTAGAAAAAAAATTCTTTGGGCACTAGCCAAGTAAAAAGTAAACTACTTTGAGGGCGTGGGAGGATTTTGTCATTGCATTTTTTTTAAATGCCTTCCTCTGAGTCTGGGGTCGCACTCCTGTGCATTTGCCAATGTGAAGTACTATCAAGTTTGATGAATTATATTCAACTAGCGACCCGCCCGCCCGGCTTCGCACGGGTGTAATTCACGTGCGAAGCTGGGGCGGGTCGCTAGTTATATATATAAACCTTTCTTGAAAATGTATCTAACTGATGGTGAAAACCGCATCAAAATCCGTTGCGTGGTTTAGAAGGACTTAGCGGCCATACAGACAGACAGACAGACGCGGAAAGCGACTTCAATTTATACTATGTAGAGATAGAGATATGGTGCATACTCAGTATTTTCTCCCTCTACGATATGGTGGTACGTTTCAAATTAAAATAATTAAATGCCCAAATGATGGAAACTTTACAAAAGGTTTTGGAAATAACACAAAAATACGTTTCACCAGGATCACGCAAAAAAAAACATCCCATCCCATCTATACTATAATATTATATTATAAAGAGGAAAGGTTTGTATATAAGCCTTGACAAATATAATTACCTGATCTATGTATATAAGTATGTTTGTAACGAATTGGCTCAAAAATTACTGGACCGATTTTAAATATTCTTTTACCATTTGAATGTAACGTTATCACTGATTAATATAGGCTATTTTAATAGGCTATATAACTACCCGTGCGGAGCTAGGGCGGACCGCTAGTATATTCTATAAATGTGCATTGTCTTGTCATCTCAAGTATTGATTTACTTTAAGTTTTTTTTTCATTTTATTTGTAGGCTTGCGTTTGATTGATCGCCACTTTGCCTGATTCATGGGCGAAGTATATTATTATACTGTGAGCAGTTGAGCACATAAAATGAGCAATAATAACTACTATGTTAAAAATAAAAGATTTATTTAACATATTTCGTTAACAAATTACATTGATATTTGCTATTCTATTTTTTCGTAAAAAAGGCTGATATTGTCTTGGTTCCGCTTGCAGCTTTCTGTCTAGCCTTTTCTTTGGCAGTCAAAGGTTTCGGTTTCTTTACTTCTGTTTTAAAGGAAGATAAATCAGACATGGCGTTTTCTTGATTTTCATCCAGGGATATGTCGCTTTTTATTTTCTTATTATTTTTAGAGTCCACAGCATCAGATTTTCGCTTATTTCCTATAGATTCAATTAAATCTGGTTGAAAATTAAAATTATTTTCCAACTTGTTTATTAAGTCTTCCTGAAGATACTCAGATACCATCCCAAATGCATACTTCAAGTAGAATTCTGAAAAAAATAACAATTTTTTTACAGAAAAAAAAAACATATTAAAAAAAAAGACGTTATTTGAAAGGAACTTTCTGATTGGTCCCTTAGATATGTTATCAAAATCGGTTCAGTAGTCTGGAGCCTTACGGACAACAGCTACCTGCGGCACCTAATCCGCTCAGTTGGAAAATCACATGCTAGCTCGCTCACGCGTGGTACGAGTAAGTAGATGCGAACGGCCTACCTACCTACGATTACAATTAAAAACTATGTAATAAGTCTGCTGGTCTGGAGGCTTATGGCTTTGTAACTAAATAGTAAGCACCATGAAGACCAGGTTGGGTTAGTATATATATACATGAAATACCTGAAATTTGCAGGAAAATTGAAAGAACGGGCGCCTTACGGCTAGCTGTTTAAAGCAATCCAGTATAGGTGATGAAAAATTTTGCGCGATCGCAAACCGTATCTGGGTGCGTTAAGGTCCACGTTCGTGTGATTTTCCAAACTGCGCGGTTTTAACGTTAGTTTGAGACCGCGTAAGGAGTTGGCCGTAAGACCCCAGGACTTTTTTGGGATAGAAAGACTGTGTTAATTCAGGGTACCGTTTTTTTATATCGCGAATAAGTCCGCTTTTGACCACTAACTCGCCTGTTGGTTAGGGACCCACCCAGATGCCAAAACCCCAAACCGTTTAGCCATTACGGAGTTAAGTTAACATACATTACATGCATACAAACTTTCACATTAATAAAATATTAGTATGATGGTATTATTGTAATACCTTCATCTATGCTGTCATTACTAATGTTACTTGTAACAAATGTTGCGGAGACAGACCCTGATGTTACATGAACATTTTTGGATCTGAGAACTTTGGCCAGCTTCCGTACTTTCTCTTCTAACCAAGCAAGTGTTTTATCTTCATTATATTTGTAAGCTTGCATGTCCGCTGGACCCTGGAAAGTATAAAACAATGGCTTTGTAAGTATACCATGGCATGTTGGCCATAACTTGCCAAGAGAAGGTGATTATCGATGTGTAGACAGCCATAATTTTTTTTTGTTAAAATTTTCATGAGCGTGGATTCAATGTCCTTTACTCGTAAAATTAAACAGTTTTTATCGTCTTAATAGCATCAAACAAGTCATAATCACAGTCAGATTCAAGCTAAGTAGGTCATGGTCAAGTCAAACTCATGCCCCTGTAAAGTGGTGGAGACTTTACAAGAGGCTCCAATGGAGTTTTGGAAACAACACGAAAAGACACGTTTCACCTCGTTATATCACTTTCCCACACTCGAGCACGTTTACAAGCACTTAATGAATACCAATTCACCATTTAGTACACATTAAAACTCGAAAATACACAAGTTTAGGAAAATAATCCAACGAGCCAACATGTTTTTTCCACGTTGGTGCCAAAACTCCTCTAGACAGCCAATTTGCTCAGAGTTGCCATCGCTCGCCATTGCTTGTCTTTGCTTGCCTGTATGGCTGAGTGCTGGCCAATGGCTATACAGCTTGTTTGATGCCGCCAATCAGAAAACGCATACAAATATACATAAACAGCTGGACTGATTTGAATGCATGTTTTATTACGCTGGTTCTTAGGCATGTTTCATCAAAATCTTTCGACCAGTTTAAAGTTGTGAACTTTTTTAAAAATAGGTTGTATTTTTTTTTCAATTTAGTATCTGACTACTCCCCTCAGTCAAGTTGGTCACACTGTAAAAGTAGATAATTTATATACCTTTATATCAGCTATACTGTCCAAGTTTTTCATGAAATTTACTATCTTATCAAATCCTTTTTCTGATAGTAAATCTTCTAATGGTACTGCTCGTGTACCACATTGTTCCTTCAACCTAGGTAGTACTGCAATGAAATAAAAAAATTGTATGTAGTATTTTTATATCTTCTTTGTCATCCCAAAAAATACCAACACACTGTTTTAAACCAATACAAAGCAATGTTATTGTAAAGATAATACCCAATCGGTACTTTTAATTCTCACTCGGTGATCTTCCATCTTCATAAAAGTTGTAATAGATTTAATGTTGAATAGGTTGTAGTTTATATGATAAATTTTGCGATTCTTAGAATAGAAACTTATTTTATAGTAACACTTCCCCTAGATGTAGTGTCGTATATCTGTCCTGCTGATACTCATTACGTCGTCACCAAATTTCACCAAGATTCGATCAGCCATTGTATCATAAATGGTAGGAAACGAAAGGTTCATAATTACTTTTGTGAAATATACCAACTCGGTTAATAGTCAGCAAAATAGACATTACAAAATTATGAATGCTGTATGTTCACATGCTGCTCCTAGATAGGTATAAAAAAAATCTATTAAACTTAATTAATACACGAAAAAGTAAACCAACCTAAAAATACAGGATTCACCGGTGTCATCATTTGTAAGCTGCCGTCTGACTTCACTGATTCTCCAATGAACCAGGATCTATGAGGTTCATTAAACGTCACAACTTCAAAAATTTTGTTGTGAGAGTCGTCCAAGCAATACTTTGTAGGCTTGCCGTGTGCCGGATGTGGAAGCGTTATTATGCTAAAACTAGCGTTGCTAAGCAAGGTATCTGGAAAAAGTTATACAATTACCAGCTATTTCAGTTTAAAACAGTATTAATTCAACTTAACACACAAACCTTTAGCCAAAAGAATCCATGAGTTTTCAACTCTTTTTCGTGCAGAACTTGACGCCACTATCACTGATTTGGTAGATTTCTTTTGAGACCTGGTGCTCATTTTATTGCAAGTTATTTTCTGTAATATTATTCAGCGTTTTTGTTAATTAGAACATTTTATTTCAATTTCGTGCAAACAAGAAGTCAGAACCACGGTTACCTTGCAATAAAATAACAATAATGAATAATTCGCGCCATACATTTATTATTTTATTTGTTTTGATTAATCGATTTCGATTTTGTAAGTCACTGTCAAGTGTCAATGTCATCTAAACAATTTCTATGACTATGAATACAGAGTTTTTCAGTCGGAATAATAATTCGATGTCACCCTTATGTATGTTATAGTACCTAGACAATTTTTTTTTTCTTTTTTTTAAATATAATTCGCCCATCGGGCAGGCTAAAGCCTTTAAGGCCATACCGCCTATTCTTCTGTTTTATATAGTCTTAATAACGTCAAACAAGTCATAGTCACAGTCAGAGTCAAGGTAAGTAAGTCACGGTCAAGTCAAACTCATGCCTCTGTAAAGTGGTGGGAACTTTACAAGAGGCTCTTATGGAGTTTTGGAAACAACACGAAAAGACACGTTTCACCTCGTTATATCACTTGCCCACACTCGAGCACGTTTACGAGCACTTAATGAATAATAATTCACCACCTAGAACACATTAACACTCGAAAATACACTAGTTTAGGAAAATAATCCAACGAGCCGACATGTTCTTTTCCACGTTGGCGCCAAAACTCGTACCTAGACAAGGTAGAGTATATATAACGTCCTTGTACCTAGATACCCATAGATACCAAATATTGCACGTCCGCTAGGATAGACTGTTGGATCTAAAACTTTATGTAACACCTTTGTACACAGTTTTAAGCAATAAGCGTTATTCTTATTCTGTACAAAAAAAGTAAAGTTTACAAATAACATCAAACATGTCATAGATATACAGTCAGAGTGAGTCAAGCAAAGTAAAACACGGTCAAGTCCAAGTTATGCCCTAGTAAAAGTCAGCACTAGTATATATTCTGTGCTAGAAGCTTACTACATTATGCTATGCTAATACAATCTCATCACGTTTTTTTCACGTTGCGTGGCGTCAAAAATCTTTTGGGTTTAACATTTTGCCCGAGTTACATTAGTTATAAAAACCGATAACCGATTTATAGGTGTGTTTTTTAGACTATTTCATTAAATAATACTATGCGATTATCTCTATTTTATTTTACATCACAGTTCAAATCTATAATTTTCTGTGATAATTGTTGCCAAATTGTTGGCAAATGTCAATGTCATTTTGTCATTTTATCAATTTGTCATTGTCATGCGTTTGTTATTTTTTGAAGTTGCACGTCTCGTCTCGCGCCTTTTTCCTTAATTTTATTTGGAAAAAAGTTTTGTTTGATTGAATTTTGTTTCTTTTCTTGGAGCTACTACATTACATTACATATACACACAGTTTAATCATGCAAGCTTTTCTTAAAACAGGCAAAATTTCAGCGGCTGATAAGCCATCTTCATCAGGAGTCAAAACTGTTAAAAAGAAACCGCCGGCTCCATGGGTTGAAAAATAGTAAGTACCTACCGTGACCCTAACCATTTATATTCATGTTTAGTACATTTGTCTACACAAACCGATTTTTTTAGCCGGCCAAAGACTATCGACGATATTGTAGATCAGGGTGAAGTGGTGCAAGTACTGAGAGAGTGTTTGTCAGGCGGTGATTTGCCACATCTCTTGTTTTACGGTCCACCTGGCACCGGTAAAACAAGTGCGATTCTGGCAGCTGCCAGGCAGCTGTTTGGTGATATTGCACGTGACCGGGTATTGGAACTAAACGCGTCGGACGAACGAGGCATTCAAGTCATCAGAGACAAAGTCAAATCATTTGCTCAACTCACTGTAAGCAGTACAAGACCTGAGTAAGTATGCTAGCTTTAATCTAAGTATGGTAGATTTCAAACCTATTATTTTCCTGAACATTAATCAGCTTGCTTGAAATGAATAGCTATTATTGCTTATTTCATGAACAACTTGTAGAACTTTTCTAATAGTAAACCTTGTTGTAGTGGTAGACCATGTCCTCCATACAAACTAGTGATCCTAGATGAGGCGGACTCCATGACGACTGCGGCCCAAGCAGCCCTGCGCCGCACCATGGAGCGAGAGACTCGCACAACTCGCTTCTGCCTCATCTGCAACTATGTGTCTCGGATAATACCTCCCATCACCAGCAGATGCTCCAAGTTTAGGTTCAAGCCACTCTCCAAAGAAAATGTCATCAAGAGGTATGTATTTATAAACATCTGTATACATTACTACATAGAACAGTGCCACTAAGCTAAAAGATAGTCATTGAGAAATACTTTTACTATCGGACTAACAATGAAATCATGAAAAAAATCAGATTACAAAATTCTTTCAAGCTCAACAATACACTGACATCAGTTTATCGCACCTTCGGTTCAACCTTCGGTTCAGGGGGGCAACTTAATATTATGGAGGAACTGGTTGTACTTTTTTTTTTTTTTTTTTTTTATAATCCCTTTTTTAAAGCAATCTGTCTTTTGAAGACAATAAGCTTTATTTTTAACTGTTGTCTTAAGGTTGTACTTGGAAGTTGTATTGTACTATACCTAGTGATAGTGAATTTAGTTGAGTTTTGACGTACAGGATTTATCGGCAAAGCAAGACAATTGCACGATCTTGGGACTTTGGTTTCTTTGCAGTTGGCTACATTTTTTTTCGGGGCACCTGCCCCTCCCTGCCCCCCCTTGGCGACGCCCTTGAACATTACTAAGATGATTGTGATATTTTATTATATCATTCTGGAGCAAAGATAATATAAATCGTCATTGTTCTGGAGTAACTATAACCTAAAATATGAACCACATAACAATTACAAGAGTTCCCAATTTTAAAACAATATAAACAATTATCATATATAGCTATAGTGCTTTTTTACTTCATTAAAGAGGTAAAAGTAGAAGGTAACAAATTTGGTAATTCACTTTGCCTAAATCATGAAATGTTATAACTTTGTACCCAAAGACCATAGTAGCTTTACCTAGTCTGTGTTTGTATCATTCCATACCAAAATCTATAAAAGCGTCTCCTGCACATACGACTTTCTAGAAGTGCCGGTGTTGCACCACAAATGTGCAATGTATATTTTTGCATTTTCAGAATAAATATGTTTGTACAGGCAGAGTCTTTAGCCCTGATATCAGAGTTTATCGTCCACCAAAAAAAATCAGGGTTGGTCCCAAATAAAAATTGGGCGTAAAAAGATGATTAAAACGACAATGATCATCTTTTGGCTTAGTACCACCAGTCTGTGTAACTGTATAAACAAAATTATCTACTATTGCTCAAACTTGCCTTTTTTTGCTTACAATAATTAAAAGTAGCATAGATTATTGCTATGAAAATGCTTAAACGTAGAAATATTGAATGTAGTTATGAGGATCAATATTTCCCCAACCTAGATTGCGTGAGATCTGCGAAACGGAAGGGGTAGATGTGGGCGAGGGCGAAGTCTTACATCAAGCTGTAGACACCTGCGAAGGAGATTTGCGGCGCGCTCTCACTGCGCTGCAGTGCTGCCAGCGCCTGCTCGGGAAGATCACTGCTGATGGACTTATTGAGGTACCAAACCATAGCCAAACTATAAACATTATAGATAATTGAATGTCACATACTGCTACGTGTAAGTTATAGAATGGCTTACCATTTTCGGTTTTTCTTCTGAAATATAATTTTAGAACAAATTTTTAATTTTGGTTTCGGCACTCCATTCTATTATCGTCAGCTTTTTTATAAGACAATAAAAAAAAGAGTCGGGTAGCCTATTGTTCAATCCTATACTGTATGCTAGTTTCATATTTATATTCTCATGGTGTTTTCTTCAGCCCCACCAATGCCTCTCGAAAATCCGGGCTAGACCTGAGAGTGAAAATAATTTTGGTCCAAAAGCACAGACCTGTATTACAATAATTATAGTTTACTTTGGTTGAATGATGCGAAAAGTTGCGCGACCGCAACCCGTATTTCGGTGCGTTAAGGTTCACGTTCGCGTGATTTTCAGCGCTGTTTCGAGCCCGCGTTAAGAGCCGGAAGGCTAATATTCAGTTTCAAATATCTTTGTTCATAGTGTAGTAGTTAAAATAATTAATTTATTGGTAAAAATGTGAACCAATTACAAACCACCAATTAATAAAATAAGGCTCTTGTATTGAATTTTGAGATTTTCATGCTTTGAATGTTTTTTTCATAGGTAACGGGACTGGTTCCAGAAAAATTGGTGAATGAATTCCTGAATGTGAAAAACTACAGTGAATTGGAAAAGTTTGTGGAAAAGTAAGTTCTAACCCGCTAAACTGTACTTAGTTCAAGTTTTTTTTAGCTTTGATACATGCAGTATATTGTAAAAACGGAATATAACACATATATTCTGATCACTTTTACACATTCACATGTAAGGATTGTAATCTTGAAGCTCACGGTTTTACTCCATTTGTATAGAAGCCGTGAGTGGCCTTAACTATTCGCGTCCATTTGGCAGAAGACAACCGGAATCCGAAAAAAAAAAACTAACTACACTTAAAAACCCTTAATGCTAATCTAATTCATTTCCCTTGGTCTAGGTTCATAATGGACGCGTACTCGGCCTCCCAGCTCCTCGAGCAGGCCAGCGCGGCGATAGTGACCGCCGGCCATCTGACCAACAAGCAGAAATGCGCGATGAGCGAGAAGCTAGCTGCGTGCTCGCACCGACTGCTGGATGGCGGCGCCGAGGTGATGCAGCTCACCGACCTGGGATGTACCGTCATCATGGCGAATAATAACCCTTAGTATGCTTAGACCAAAATAAAATCGGGCCCAGAAGAAGCGCATTTTTGAAGATTACAAAATAAGCACCGGCTTCACTTCGTTTCAGTCGGTCTCTAGCCGTAGGAAGTGCGACACAAGACTATTGTTATATGAAACATCTGACAAAATTATGCCTTCGTGTGCTTTCACGGAGTGTAAAAACAAAACAAAAAACCACTATCTATTGTTTGTAACAAATTTAGAAATGTACGTGTTGAAGTATTTGTCTGACGGTTTTGACTCGTTTTTACTGAGCAAGTTCAATGGTTATGGCCCGTCCATTCATATTATTTTCGGCGAAGTTAGTATGAGGATTTTTATTTGTATGGAAATATTTGTACGAAACTTAATTATTAATATTTCTATATAAGGGACTGAATACCGGGTGCAGCGATCTCGCTGGCGCATGTGTTTTAGAAGCTTTTATTTCACTTGTAATGTATGTAACTATGTTTGCTCGGGTGGAATCTTGCAACTCAGTTTTGAAGCAGATATCTTCAATCGATTGAGTTCAAATTTGGCATACTTATGTCAGTTCGGTGACAATGCAATCTTATGGTACCTTCGAGCTGGTCTGACGATGGAGACAGAAGGTGGTCATAAGAACTCCTAAACGAAACTATGTAAACCCATCGAGTTTGGGTTCATTGTACTTGTCTTCCCAAGTACTTTGGTCCTAAATGATAAATTCAATATGGCGGACGCCCCAAGATGGCGGACAAAATGTTCACATGATATGGGCAACAAATAAAAGGATTTGCTTAGAAGAATACGAAACAGCTCGTGTTTAAAAAGTTTTTTTAAATGAATAAAGCTTATTTTTAAACGTAAAATAACTGTCTCATTTTGATAAATATGTGTTTCGGTCATTTTGCGATGTTGATATTTCAAAATATTTAGAACAAATTGTTGTTTTTTTTTTTTTATTATGACCACAAAAATGGGATAACCTGTTTTCCCTATTTATTGTTGTCATTATAAAAAGGCAGGCATAATTTTATTAGCCTATCTAAAGTTTTTTTATTAGGCCTAATATACTTTCATTAATCATTGACTGTACCAAGCAAAAACTACCATTACACTAATAACTTTTCTATAATTTTCCCTTAAAAAATGTCCTAACAATTTATCACTTAACTTACCCAATCTGAAAATAACGCAAAATGAAAGTTAGAAATATTAGGTAGGTACTTTTTTCAGTCAGCTCGTGACCACGGCAAATACGGCCATTGTAACATGGTCGAATTGTCGAGCGAAAGGTACCGTCGAAATCGTTGGTTAAAAACACTGAAGTTTTTCTGCCATACTTGTATCGAAAATTTAGACACTCATGAGTCATGGCGTTTATAGAACCATATTGGTTTTTCGTGCAAGGTTTAACAAAAACGGAGCTTTGTAAATTTTGTAATGCTCATATGTTCGAATGCTGAGTGATAACGTCTAAATGATTTCCCCCGAAATAGGTATGATTAAATTTAAAATAAAATGATGAGACTTCATTACAAACTAACATGGATAATACCTACTCTAAAAAAGCGCAATGTATAATTCCCTTACCTACAGATTTCAACCACCTACATAACATCCTGTATCTACTACTAATTCTCATATAGCTGTACCTACGTATAACCTTACGTGTTGTCTATATGTATATTAAATACGCGTCCGTATTGTAATTTGCATTTATATTTCATTCATGTGAGTGTCAGAGTGCGCGAGTTAGCAAGCGTCATGGCTGCAGTTTACGCGCGCGTTCTCTTCACTTCCGCCGTACTCGTTCGACGGTTGAACGGACGCCCGAGTAGGAAAGAAAGAATATAACGTTCTTATAGAAAGAAAGATAACATCGAAGGCGAGCTCAGAGCGCGGGCGTCTCCCCCCTCCCCACGTCACGGTTTGCGCGCGCAGCGCTCCCATTGGCGGCCGCCGCCGCCCCGCACCGCGCCACCGCCGCGCGCGCAGCGTCTACGTTCCCAGATTTCAAATCTCGACCGTTTATTTCGTAGTGAGCGCGCGGCCCGTGCGCACGCGTCCGTCAGCTGCCCGCGTGCATTTCTTCAATAAATGCTACAAAAAAATATTGGACGGCAACGTGGTCGCGAACTGTTCGGTGGTAGAACGTGACATCGCTAACGATCAGTGCGTGCAGTGCGACGTGCTCCGGTTCCGAGAAGCGGCGGCGGTCGGCGGGAAGGTCAATTTCTTTCGATGAGTGGAGGTTTAGTGCATGTTTTATACACATCATGACTAGATCCACACTCATCCATGGAAGTTGCGAGTTTCGACGGGGAGCGATGCCGTCGTGAGCCGGCACGGCGATTACCTTCGGAGCGCGGACGGGTATCATTAGTGTAATGATACGTTATGCGCAGGTACGGCGAGCGGTCTACCTGCCGTTGGCTTGGCTGGCCGGCGCTGCCCAAAAATGTCGTTTAGATACACTTCGCGCCGGTTTCCGATCGGTTACACGAGTGAGTTTTTGTCGTGGTTGTCGTCATCGCCAAAGAGTAAGTTTTTTTCGTTGATCGGTCAAGGTTTTCCGTGGAGCCGGTGAGTTGAATAGATAGGCTTGAGTTGTAAGGAGTCTTTATCCGCAGCTCACGTGCGGCGAGACGCAGCGGGGTGGGGGCCCGAGCGGCAGATAGCGGCGCAGGCGCATCTGCTCCTTCTGAGAAAGGCCATTGTGGTCCCAAGTGGTCAGTGCGGTGACGTCACGGGGCCGACAACCTTCCCCGTCCCGTCCCTCTGTCCGCTCGACGCCTCTTCACAACATCGCTTATATCCGACGACGTTTGCTAATCAATTTTAGCATTTCTAAAGTTCACCGAACACCGTATTTGGAATTGTACCAGAATGGGTATAAACTCGCTCTTTGTCGGAGGTAGGTATCCGAGATTAATGTTACCACAATCTTGTCAAGGTTACAGTAACTAGCAAGTCAAATCGTAAAACCTACTCTTATTTGCATAAGTAATATCGTTTTGCGTGATATTATACCTACCTACAAAGCATAAATAATTTGAAGCAATTTTCGGAATAACGAATACTACATCACGAGTTACTTTATATATGAGGAAATTTGCGCGAGAATCTAATATACCTTACCGGATAACGCACTTTAATCTTTCAGTTAAATTTAGCCATAAAAATAACAAATAATTTTTACGAGTTTTTACATTTAAGTATTTTCCTCATTTCAATCTAACATAAAAACTAGTTTAGGCGATTGATCTTTCGCGTTACATACATAGACAGAATGATGCATCGTATTCCACTATCTATAATTTACATAATATTCAACCATTGATCAAACTTCAAGACGAGAAGCTAAAATTTTAATGTGTATTTCTAACATTTGAACAGCTAATTTACTAGCTACATTTATGTTCTCAGACCTACCTAGCCTTGATAATAACGGCTAGTCATTTCTGTTGCCACGCGATTCTGAAGGTATAGCGCGGTCTGCTGCATGTTGTATTTCATAAACATTCATCCTTCAAACTTCAATATCATTTTGCGGTTAGGCGTACTCGTATGCAATTCGATCGTGTTTCTTTAACGACGTGTTGGTCTCACATTGGAGGATTAAAACTTTTCAAAACGTTCTAGAATTGTCGTCCAAAAAGGGCTTCAGTAATGACTCCATAAATGGACGCTCACACAAAACCGACATTAATTTTACAAAAGACCGGCCGGAGCAAATTACACTATCCATCAAGAGAATCGGTTGTCTGTTATTTCTACGTGTTTTTTTATGCCTCGTGGAGTTGCTTAATAGAGTTCCGGGTACTGAGTATATAGTGGGGCATAGCAGGTACCCGGCTTCGCCAGGTAGAAAGAACCGAACTAAAAAAACAACGTAATTATGTAAGGTTCTGCTGCTCGCGAACGTTTTGTTAATAGTGAGAACTACATTTGGAGCAACTACTATTCCACGGTGGTAAACATGTTCATAGCTTTTATTCTGACTCATAAATGTGACCGGTCTTAGGATCTCTTTACGATGTATCTCACAATTAGTTAACTAGATAGCGTTTCATTCCAAGCTTTTTGTGTGCAATAAAGCGGTTGCCACGTGTCGTGTACCGTGAAGTTACACTCATAACCGTCATAATTAACCGGTATTAACTGGTAAAGGTCGAATTTATAATGGTTTAAAGCGGTCGCATGGTGAATGGTGTTTTTCTTTTGAACCATGGAGGAAAACATTCAGGTTGGCATTATTTCCCCATCATTCCAGGAATCTTGTCATGTTTTTTGCATATTTGAAATCTATTTCGCCTTGACTTTCAAATTGGAGTAGGAGTAGGTGAGTTTTCCTTAAGGCAAAATATACTTCCAGATTCAAATTGTAAATGGCATTGTACAATTATTTTGTACATACCTACAGTGAAGGACTTACCTACTCAACTAGAGTAGGCATAAGAGGCGACAGAAATGACGAAGCGATATTGCACAATTCGCACTCCGAAACGTGGCTCTAACTAAGGTGTGATTTTTGACGAATGTTAAAATGGCGGGCGACAACCTCACCTGCTCTAAAGGCATCGCGATACAAATGGCGATAAACAACTCAGAGTATGCGACATGTCAGTTATTCCCATGAAGTCTGAGGTTATGGTATTGTATGCGCATTCTGCGTGCTCAGTGCTCAGATCGAGTTGGTTTTTGTCGTGTAAACACGGCGCTTCCGCGTGCGGCGCTGGGCCGTGCGAACGAGGGTCGAGGGAACCGCCGACCTGAGGCTCCCTTTGTTCGTAGCGCAATGCTCACACACTGTAGCGGTGTGCGGAACAAAGCCCCGCAAACGAGCCACCAACACCTTTTTGTAACCGGTGCGCCGAACGATTTGAACTTAGCAGTTCAAATCGACAACTACAAAATGTTGATGAACATCGTAAAACCTTATGGCTATACTGTAGATTCTACAATATAGCCGGTACAGTGTAGAAGATGCGAAATGAAGAAAAAATGTACCGTTGGGATTGCAAATCCAAAGGAAACAACAGGCTTCTCTAAAATTTGGGCATTTGTATTCATTTCGGCTAAACTAGACTGGAATCTGTAACTTCTTAACTCGTACCTACCTTGAATTTGTAAAATCTTTGGGAAAGAGTGTTCCAGAAGATTGGAAAATAAAAAAATACTTGGAACTTGAAAACCTTGACAATGGCTACATCTTCTTAATATATATAAATCTCGTGTCACAATGTTTGTCCTCAATGGACTCCTAAACCACTTAACCGATTATAATAAAATTCGCACACCATGTGCAGTTCGATCCAACTTGAGATATAGGATAGTTTAAATAATTATATAACTAGCGACCCGCCCCGGCTTCGCACGTAAATTACACCCGTGCGAAGCCGGGCGGGCGGGTCGCTAGTAATATTATAAAAGGGGAATAAATTACCTCCATAATGATGTCACGACAGCAATTGAGAAACACAAAAAGTAGACAAATCTCATATAATTTTGCCATGCAACATAGAAAGGGGCTTTGTATTTTTTTTTTGACTGAATTTTCTAAACTTTGCTACTTTTACAAAGTGTACGTTTATCAGAATGCATTTTTAAATGAGCACGAATTCCTGCGCTAAAAGCAGAACGCTCGTAAAGTACTGCCGGTTTTGGAACAAGGGTGGAAGTGAAGGGGAGATATTTCCTGACCGTTTCGCTTCAATATTAATAAACAACTAAAACCCCATATGCCGCTTAGCCCGTTCACAATGCAACAAAAGAGATTCCCATTCATTGAAGTTATTCTATTGAATCTTTGGAAATTGAACAAACTGCGTTTTGATTATATACTTCAAATATACTTGATCTAAGAAACTTCGCGTTGCCTTGATAAAAAGATGGGGTCGATCGAAAAAGGATTAAATAACGAATGCTACCTACATTTTGTATTTTCTGCTACTAACTATCAAACCTGCGAAAAAACATTTTCTTTTTGTCTTAGAAATTCTCATGACAAAATTATTTTGAAAAGTTTATCTGGATGACATGGTATTTTCTTGCAGTGAACATATTCACCAAAGTGTGGAAGAATTATTGTAGTAACGAACAATTTTGAGTTTGTAGTGTAGAAAGTGAACGTATTTCCTATTTTGACCATACTTAAACCACCACTTTCATCAAGGAAATGTATGTGAGAGCTGCTTTATACCCACGCAGTTTTTTTTTTATCTTCTGTTTCAATCGAGCTGAAGTTGCCTGTGAGAGGGGGATAAGGCTTCAGTGTATAAGTTTTCAATCTATTACATTCAACACAAACTGTCTAGAAATATCCTCAACACAAAAGCAGTAGCCGGGTTGATTGTCGCCAATTAGTTATAATAGCGGCCCTCGGTCGCTCCGGTCCGGTAACGCGGACCGAGCTGTAATTTGTTCGACACCGCTCCACGGGGACTGAGCAAGATTTATGTGTGAAATGTTCGAGGTCGATGCTCCAGAACCACAGAATATAACCCAGCTAGTACTTCTATGTCACAGAATAGCATCCAGATAGTACGTCGTTTACCAGAGATACATGCATAGTTTGTGCTGCCACAGCCACAGATTACTACCCAATCTGTACGTCAATTCCACAGTTTGAAGTGCAGTTGGTATGCATTATGTTGATCTGGTTTACGAGGTGTCTGACGGCTTTATGGACTGTATAGCAATGTGAGCATACATTATTGTGATTGATAATTATGGCATGTTTCATCGCTGATGATAAAGATGCTATAAGCTGATCGAACGCATCAATTCTTATATGACGTCTGATCACTGATTTATAAATTTGTTAAATTTCATACAAAAATCCCGTAGAATAAAAGACGTTCAGTTTTACCCTAAATTTGAATATTTTTCGGGACGCATCTATCCCCCCAACGAACAGCATTTCATTTTTTTTTATATAGATGTAAGCCTGCTGAAGGTACCCATTTAAATTAAAAACTAACTAACTAAAACCTATGCTAAAACGTTAAAAAAACCATTTGTAATTTCAAATGTTCTAAAGTCTGTCTGCTTGAGCTGACCTGCGACCTTTCGAGATTCAGCTTAGAAGCTTCCAGTTGTAATAATTTTAGATTATTATCTACATTAAGACTTTTAGAAATGTAATCGTGAGTCTATAACATAGTGATTTCCTGTTTATCTAAAACATACTGTTGCTGATGATATTACTTTTTATAGATGTTTTGGCCCAGCGTCAATGACGATTTATGTTATCTTTGCCCAGCGCGGACAGAACTAGAAATTCTATTGTTATCTTATGAACTTCTTGTTCTTGGGCCTGAAATGGACACTCATATAAATAGTAATTTATGTAAATTTGTTTATGTTAAACATATTTTTTTTATCGTTATTTGTAAAATATATAATATTATGCTCTAGCATATATTATTATATCTAAGAACTGTTTGTTATATGCTGAAATATGGAGCGCCGATATAGCATTTAAAGTATAAAAAAAAAAATATACTGTCTACTTTTGAAAAATGTGCTCTTGTCATTTTGCGAAGTTCATATTAAACATACATTGATAAAACTAAACTTTTATTTTAATATATTATTACGGCCACAGTAAATTTTCTCATTAATTCTGGTCAATAGAAAAAAATTAAAACAAAAACTTGTTCTATATATTTTGAAATATTAACCTCGTAAAATGAGCTCCAGTCAAGTTTGTCCACTTCCGAAATTGTCAACTTCCTAATTCGTCCATTCCTAACACGTCCTTTTCCAAAGTTGTCGTTATACAAATTCTTGAGTCGTCCACTTCCGAATTCGTCCATTCCATATTTGTCTACTTCTGCATATTTTTCAAAAGTATACAGTCATTTTATATCTTTAAAAAAACATGCAGTCAAATTGATAACCTCCTTGTTTTTGAAGTCGGTTCAAAACATTAAATGTGCGAGCGAGATCGCTGAACCCGGTATTCTGGCTCTTAATGTTTAACTAAGAGATCAAAGATTCGTGATTATAATAATAGGCTTGCGTTTGACCGCCAACTCGCCTGATGTTAAGCGATGATGCGGTCTACGGTGGAGCACACTTGCCTAGAAGAAACCGATTCACTCGTGATTTGAAGACACCCAGATTGTAACTATCGGGGATCACCCATTCAGGCAGCGCATTCCACAGACTAGCAGTTCACATAATAAAAGTGGAATCAAAGCGCTTCGTTCAGGTTTTCGGAATACCAACTATATGAATTGTTTTTCATTATGTCACGTCGGGTCGGAATATGTTGGTCTGTTGAAATTTATTCGCTGCATCATGTTGAAATAATACAAAGTGATGATTCACATGTCAGATGTACAATTTTATTTGGTATGTTCACGTATAGATCAGTCATGTATTGTCATTATTGCCTGTTCGTGGTTCACATTGCTATTAGCTCTGGCTATTGTACTTGTTTTACGCAACCCATGATTCAGAGTCGTTATGTTACACACACCAAATTGATGCAGGCACAGATTATGCGCCAGTTTGTATCGAGCTATCTGAACTTGCTCTCCGGTTTTATTACACGCGTACGTTACGTATAAGGAAAAGTAATAATTTGAAACGTACAGTGAGGCCACTCTTAGAAGGTGGCCAAATGGAGGAACTAAAAGTTTTCTACGGGTGACTTTTAGTTGTTCTGTTCGGAAAATGAGATGATTGCTCCCTCACTCAATGCTACAGATAAGTGCCGCGGTCTAGCGCTGTCTCAGAAAAAATAAATGGAAGTGTTATACCTACAGTTTCATCTCTAGATTTACACCCCCTTGGTCGTCCGTTTCAGAGAAAATAAATTTATATTTTTGTTTAAATTAGAACGGCTGTCTATGCATTTTTGTAAGAAATTTGTTGTAGCCAGTTGCACCCATATAAACGAAACGTCAGTCATTTGAAATCAGTTAGCAACTGTGATGCGGACAAAGACCTTTGAGACCTAACCCAAAAAGGTAAGGTTCAAGTTCTTTGGATGCGGAGTTCGACGCGTTGACATAAATAAGAATGCTCAATCAAGTTTCTTTCATAATGCCTGGCGACAGATCTTTCTTCCCACTTAACCCCCCCCCCCCCCCCACTTGGTCGTCCATTTGATTACATTTTGAGATATCGTTTGCAGTTGTGTGATTGTGTGCCGCTCAATATTGAGGTGTGCGTTTGTAGAACTAGTAAGAATTTATGTCAGTATAAGCAATACGTGTTTACCTCGCCCCCTACAGTTTTTCGCAACCTGTTTTCGGTACTAGCTCGAGTTTAAGGCAAATCCAAACTAGGTATATAATTATGATCACAGAACGCTGTAATAAAATCATAGCGTGAGATGAATAACGCAAAATCATTGAAAATCATTGTTGCGTGCATCGAATGTGACATTAGTTGTAACTATAGCTACCTAAGTAACATAGTGTGTGTTGTCTAGAAATACAAGGTTTTATAATGTTACCTACAAAAAGTAATTACCGATTAAAGTCCGTTTGCTGGCGAATGATAGTTGACAGCTGCAATAAATTGCAATAAGCTAAATGAAAACAAATTATAATTTCCATTTCCCTTCTTTAGTATAATGGATGCAATGACTCGCTGATGCTATTACTCGTAGTTACTTTACGCTAGAAAACCTAACAAGGCAAATAAAAACAGGAATTTTATTTACTTCAGAATAATTATAAGCAGCTGTCAGCAATCGTCCGATAGTGAACGGGTTATAATAGTGTTTAATATCACAACAATAAACGTCTTGAATTGTAATACTTACTTAAGTTTTGTGTTAATTTATAAGATATCGTTAGCATGTAGGTATTTTTTTAAAATAAATTTGAAGATTTGTAAGTTTGGTTTTTGATTTGATACTTTGATGTCTGCGTGTACCCTAATCAAGTCTCTCTATAAATACACTATTTCCATTCATTTATTTGCTCTGACAGCTGCAATAGCATTGTAAAAAGCTGAATAAAACCATATTTTTTTAATATTTCTATGATGTTTATCGGTTACCTGCTACTGTCTTATGTTTAAAACCTTAGCGAAATCATCAGAATTTGTGGTTTTCGTCCAGCTATTTACAATGTTATGGCAGCTGGCAGAACAAATAAACGAATGGAAATAGTGTATGTAAAAGGGGGGATATTCGATCCAAGCTTAAACCACGAGAACGGCCGTGATATGAAATAAATCTCGCCAACTAGGGTGCAACGACCACCCCAAGGGCAGCACAGCAAGTTCTATTCCGAGATCCTGTTTACTCGAATCCAATTTTCTTTGAGGCGGTCTGCAATCTGCAATCATTATTGCAAAGACAAATCCATTTCTGGCCGCGGTACGTGACTGCGGGGCTATCGGGGGGTAATGGAGCTAATGGCGGCTGTGCTGTCATTATGGGGCTCGCTCGCGCCTGCCATGATGTTGCGGTGAGCGCGGTGTGCTTGCGCGGGCGCAGCCGCTCGCTTACAATTCAACTGAGCTGAAACTCGATTTTTGAATCGCTGTATGATATTTCGCACGAAAATGTGCGAAATGAAAATTTTCTATTGATAGTAAATTCGAATTATTCAAACCACTCGTTACGCTAGCGAGTGATACGATTATTAAAAAAATCTGGTTTGGTATTTCGTTCGAAAGTCAGTCATTTCGCATGATATTTTCGTGCGAATTATCATACGAGCTATTCACAAATCGAGCCCCTGTATCAAAGTAAATTGTTGGAATCTAACTTTGATGTCAGTACCTAGGTAAGATGGGCGCGTATAGCCAGTATAGCATAGAGTTAAAGTTGACATTCGGAATTACACTAATATTATAAATACGAAAGGTTGTGTGTACTTATAATGCTTACGTTTTCGCGATTGAGAAAAATAAAATCTTCAAGGTTGTGTGTATTTTTGGCCGCACTCAACTTCGTAACGGCTGAACGGATTTTGATGAAATTTTGTATTTATCTCAGGAACGGAGGAGGTAACGGAGGTAACTATAACCTTGAATGAACACAGGCACAATGCACATATGGGTATGGCCGCAATTTAAGGTGTTGTTCAAATTAGATTGCAATTTACGACGTAAAAATTTACCTATATATCTAAATGAACGACTTTAGCGCTATCTCTTGACAACCTAGATTAGGACCATTTACATTGTCGGAAAAACAATTCACATCGGAGAAAACAAAAATTTTCGCTACATAAAGTTTCCAAATATCAAAGTCCAATAATCGGATTATTCCGGTCTGTCCCCCTGCTCTGTCCCCTTAGGGGGGGGGGGCAAACAGGAATAAATAGTTCGATTTGCCTCTTTATTTACTTTTTTTCTCTATCTGCCCCATAATAAGCTGAACAGCAGGGGGTAGAGCGGAAATAATTCGTTCGATCTGTCCCCTCGTCGGTAACAGGGGGGACAAATAGAACTTCATATTCCTGTTTTTCCTCTCTAAGGGGGACTGACCGGAATAGTTCTCAGCTTGTCATTGTATCCTCCGTTCAGTGGACGGCATGCTCCGTAAGCCCGTGGCTCGGTGAAGCGGTCCGAGTGCATCCAGCCCCGGGTACAATTACAGTGGCTGGGCCGCAGGGTCGGCTTTCATCACGTTTCGCAGCCAACGGAATCATCTCCGTATTGCTTCATGCTAGTTATGTTGCATTGACGTTGGCAACCGCAATATTTCTTGTTACTATTCACCTGGTAAATTGCATTATGCCTTTGGTTAAAACACTGTTTTAAACTATCACTATACTGGGTAACGCGGAAATATACTCGGGTACTAAGCTGAAAGGGTTCCATAGTACCTACCCATCACTGTGAACAAGTTTTACTATGGGAGCAATTCTGAAAAAAATAAAAATATCAGCTGTTCCCTTAGATTAGGCTGTTCCATAGAAAACGGTCATTCGCAGTCGAAAAATGAAACAGCTGATTTTTTCCCCGCGATGTTAAAGTTGTTCATATGATCAGTTTAATGGACCCCTTTTGGCTTAGTATATTTCGGCGTAATCCAGTAATTCATATTTACCGTCAACAGGTTGTCAACCTCCCGCATTCTTCAGTGACCCGTGAACATGGTGCATGTAACTGCACCGAGATATCAGGAGCTCCATCCACAACCATATCACGGTAAATATCCCGTTAATAATCATTAAACTAAACTTTTAATATATATTTTTAATTTGCCTATTTTAGCATTTTTTGTAACATTGGGTCATTGGGTATATCTTTTTTTTTCTTTTTTTTTATAATAGTTGAAATTTGAACAGTGCGAGCAATCTATAATATGAGGATTGCTTGTTTGGCGATGGCGGCCGGTTCGATAGTAAAATCGCGATGGAGGGATGAGGTCAAAGAGTTCATCAGAGCATTCCCCATTATAATACAACAAGCTGAGAGAACCAACGTCTCGGCGCAAGCTCAGCGGTTCCAAGTTGTAGGTTAGATTCGGGTCATCGACAAGTTTAACGGCTCTTCTCTGCAAGGAGTCAAGCGGATCGAGCTGGTACTTTAAATTAAAAACTTTTTGAACACAGGATTCCTCGATACAGCTTTGCTTAGAGTAAGCAAAGTATAAGAAATGAACTTCTAAATTTGCAAAACCTTCTCTGCAAGATACTTACTATTCAAACTTTTAGTTGTCATTGCATGAGTTCGTTTAATTTAAAAAAATTGCAAAATCTATTAGCTGCATAGACTCAGTATTAGCTGACAATGTAGATTGTGTAGACCGTATTTTTTAACAGTTTTTAATTGCCATTATTTAAATGTGGTATCAGTGTTTTTTCGAGTATAAGACAAGTATAGTAGGTATTTTATTATAGAAAGTGACGTGGTTTTCACACATTTTATTTATATTACACAGGAATTAAGTACTCGGTCACTCCGACTATACTTAACTGCATTAGGCGGTCTTTTTCGAGGTGAGTATAGTATTGTAGATTATATTTATCTACCGATATTTTCATCCAGACTAAAACACCAATAAAGTTATCCGGAAGGCATGACCATGAAGGTTCGAAAACATGCCCCGAGTTCAGTGCATCTCATTTGAGGTAATACCTACATATCTTAGATCAGATAATATATTTGTCAAAGCTACATATTTATTAAAAAAGGAAGTATTAGGTATTTGTTTGAAAACATAACTAATCTAGTTATGTTAACTGTAACTCTTCCATAACAATTTTATTAACCAATAAGCTAATAATAATTATAAATTTAATTACTTCAGCCGTTATTGATACTATTTACATTTATTCTATGCCTAGGCATATAGGTACCTATCCATATAAGAAAAAATAGGTTGGCCGTCACGGGACGTCCGGCTGATGTGAAATATGACGGCATAAGAGAGCGTCGATATCATTTGCCGTCACGACAGGTAAGTTAATTGCCAAGGCGCGCCAATAGATGATGTTTCACATGAAAATTATCTCCCGTCCCGACACAGGAAAATGTAAAACCGAAAAGGTTATCTAAGTGTCATGTTATGACCCATGAGGATATTAAAATTCAATCCCAACTCTCGTACCAGCAGCTTTCGCAGTGATGTAAGATACATTAAATTGAGGCGAAATATCCACAAGACGCGTTCTAATGAAGGATAGAAGTAATCTGCAGCCGGATTGCTTCATTTGCTCATAAAATAGAGACTGCAGCGCGAGATTACCCAGGACCTAGGGTTGCCTTCCATCTGGCTATCTTTCCTAAAGTTGGAGACCTATTTTAAGATCTTACTAATAACTGTACAGTTTGTCAATAAATTATTTCTGATCAATGGCAATTTATTATCTTTGTTTCTGATTATGGGTCTGATGTGTGGATGTATTTTAATTTAGGTACCTAGTATTAGCCGATCCGACCATCACAATAATCAAAGGTTACAGCACTAGCGACGTGGACATCACTACGAGAACGCTGATTGGCTTGAGCGCGGGCGCTGAAAAAAGACGGCGTCATGCCGGTGATAGTGTAATTATTGTGTATAGTGTGCATTTATTTACTGTAAAGATGGGAATACATGACACTAAAGTCAATGGTTAAACAACAGTAATCTAAGAAAGTTTCAACCTGGTCCCTGAGCCCTGAACTGATACGTATAAACACGCAAATTAATTGGTAGAGGGACGCCCCTTTTGGCATTACAAATGCTTAGTTTTTTAATTAATACTAGGACAGAATAATTTTATTTTCATGTAGGTACCTATAAATTTTCAACAAAAAAATTAAATAAAAAAGTAAATTTTGATGTTTTTCGTAGGTATAATTTAGTTTTATTTTTCTTTAGCGAAATATTTATATTATCCACGACAAAGAGTTGGAAAAAGGAATGAGTTTTTATCAGAATTTAGTTGTAACATGGAAAATAAAATTTGTCCCATGTTAGAGTAATTAATAGTAACATGGTCAAAAAAATACCCATGTACTGGTAGTAAAACGGGTAACGTAACCTAACGTAATCTAGGCAAAGGATAATCGGACCTACAGATAAGACCTATGACCTACCTTTGTCTAGATAATCTAAATTACGTTACGACATTACGATAGGATAACCGGTCCGAAATACCGAAATCCGTCGAAAGACAAAAGTCACGGATGTCGGAAACCGTATCATGCGACTCAAGTGGCGCTGGGCAGGGCACGTGGCTAGGCGTGGTGACGGCAGGTGGAGTAGAGCCCTGACAGAGTGGTTACCAATAGCGAATAAGCGTTCCGTAGGCAGACAACCAGCCCGATGGGTCGATGACATCAGGCCCATCGCAGGTCATACGTGGATGAGATTAGCCCGAGACAGGGATCAATGGCGCAAGGGAGAGGAGGCTTATACCCAGCAGTGGGTTGATACAGGCTGATAATGATGATGATGATGATGAACTTTCTTTACACTTTTTTTATATTACACAGGAATTTGCTCACGTAAGATTAAGCCGGTCACTCCGACTATAGTTTCAACCGTATTAGGCAGTCTTTTTCAAGGTGAATGCGCGCGCGCGGCTGCGTCTCGCTTGGCGCCACGTCAGTTTCTATAATAAAACCTTCTTTACGTTTGTTTTAAAACCTTCTTTACGTTCGTTACGTTATACTAGTATACAGTAGGTACCTAGGTATGATTTTCATCTCTTTTAAATATCTAGTTTTTCTGAGTCGAACAGTGAATATAAAAATGCCAAAGTTGACCCATATATATATTTTAATGTGAACAACCCTACAGCTTATATAAGACTATGTTGCGGAGGATTGAGTCATCAAATAAGCTCTTTAATTTGAGCGCAGCGCTGACGTAGCCATTCTTGGAAATCTAGTTGGTACCTACTACCTACCTAAAGTACTTTGTGTAAATTCTAACTTTGGGTAGGTTTTTTCATGCTGAACATATGCATTTCGAAATAAATTAGCGTGAACTTTAGCAATACCTACAAGCCTGCACAAAAACAAGGTTGAATTGGACCAGATCCATTTGCACCCGCCACGCCACCTATAACCGCTGTTGTACCATATTTCCCATTTTGTCTGATCTGAGGTAGGTATCAAAGTGACCTAGGTAAGCGTGACGTCCTTGCATTCAAACACCAGTTCCAACCGGTTTAAAAAAAGACTAAAAAGGGCTACAGTTGTTTTATTAGCACGTGTGCGAACCCTGAAGTCATCAATAATGAGTCCACTCGCCAGGGCAAAGTCCTTCGTTCAGCTGTCCACGCAACTTTACGTTTGCCTACGTATATAATATATTATGCTCAAATTATGATTCATGTCGCGATTGCAGTTTGGATCTAGGTAATATTTATTTATAAGCCAACGTAAAACATTTCGTCTCATTTTATTATTTTCACTTTTCTAGTGTTATTGTGTAACATGTTAAAGCTTTAAGTTTTTACACCCAAATTCTATAGGAGTAGCCGCTCCATTGTTTTCCTGCCTACTTCCATGGAACACATCAATCGCAACAATTTCTTGTCTTTTGTAACTTTGAATACTGTTTATTACAACCGCTATAGCCAATCTACTTTGTCGGCCTTTCGTGCTAATATCCCAAGATGTAGAAGGACGCCAACATATCGTGTGTCGTTAACTGGGGCACAATGTCCGCTGCGTCAGATGCCGTTTGTCAAGCCGCCGACATGCGACACTGGCACATGAACGACTTTATCCATTCACGCGATCATTCAAGGAATTACGTAAGTATATAAATAGGAATTTGTACTATGCAGGTAGCACTTAACTTACCATACCTAATACCGGGCGACAATTTTACTGAACGGAAAAATTAGGGGGTGACACGCAGCGCAGGTACCTACCTACCTACATTGAGTAAAAACTTCAACGAAATATAAACCGGCAAAGTGTGATTCAGGATATCCTATTATAATCATGTAGGATATAATCATATAGGACAGACGGACGGGCAGACAGACAGTCGGACATCGTAGGCTTAGTAATAGGGTCCCGTTTTTACCATTTGGGTGCGGAACCCTAAAAAGTGTATGAAACAGGAGACATAAAAACGAACTATAATTGTACTAAGGCATATCTCCCTTGTTTGCCTGATCTGAGGCTACAACATGCATCACGATTGTCTTATCGCCGAGGTTGCACAGAATATAAAGGGTACAGAAAGTCGGCTCCGGCTGTATTTGATTTTAATTACCTACTCGCCGTAGCGCTAGGGTACGAAAGCAGCTATAATTTTCAGTCATCATCATCAGCCAGAAGACGTCCACTGGTGAACATAGGCCTCCCCCTTTAACCTCCACACTGAACGACAGCCTGCCTTTTGCATCCACTGGATGCCAGCGACTCTCACAATGTCGTCGGTCCATTTAGTGTGAGGCCTACCTACGCTGCGTCTTCCGGTTCATGG
Organism: Agriopis marginaria; assembly: GCA_932305915.1. NCBI lineage: Eukaryota > Metazoa > Arthropoda > Insecta > Lepidoptera > Geometridae > Agriopis > Agriopis marginaria. The sequence continues at coordinate 13,497,951 of OW029918.1, forward strand.
TCTCCACTCAAGAACCTTCCTTCCCCATCGGTTATCGGTTCTTCGAGCGACGTGGCCTGCCCATTGCCACTTCAACTTGTAAAATTCGGGCGAATTATCGCGCGAAACTATAATTAAGTGCCTTCGCGACTGGCGTTGACTGATTCGATCCGAGATCGCTGTAAGTGCGCGTCTGTGTGCGTGTGCCTGCCCTGCGAGTACCGTTCTTTATCGGTCGTCAAATTCGTTAAAATGCCATAGAATCGATCATAGTAAGTACTGATCAAATGGCATTTTATCGAATTTAACAATCTCAACTGTCAAATTTGATGATCGATAAAGAACGGTACTTGCACTGCTGTTTACGCTCGATGTATGCAGCCGACCTTCTGTACTGTTCTGTGAGGGTAGGTAGGTACAGGTATATGTATGTATAGTAATACCAAGACAAGTACAGAGAATGGACTAGATATCCAATTGATTGCATTAATTGGTGAGTGGTCAGTAACGGACGATCAGTTGTCACTAACTGCCACTTTACACACAATTACAGTAGGCACAGCGGATCTTTGTGTCTCTGAAGATAAGCTCTGCGAACCGTTGAGCAAGTAGCATATCCCTTGCGACACAAAAATAGTTACTGCACAGGTCTTGCAGCCAAGTTCAGAGACACAAAGATCCGCTTTGCCTAGCCTACTGCACTTCTTATACAATAGGTACGTACGCTGTTTTGTGATGTTGAGCTCAACAGCAGGATGTTATGATTTGTTGCATATTTTGTGCAAGATAGTCAAATTTGCTAGGCAATACCTACAATCCGGGCGCTGAGAATGCGTCTATCCCGAATAAAAACATTATTGACCCCCGACGCAAAAAGTGCTTTAAGTTTAATGGCCCATCTTCTCTCTCTCTCTCTCTGTCTCTCTCTCTGACTCTCTCTAAGAGAAGGCTATGTCACAGACGTCACAGTGTCTCCGTTAGTCCGTCAATGATAAGTTTAAGGTGTACCTATAGGTACCTATCTGTGTGTCTTATCTGTGGCATCTTAGCTCACAAATTGCTAAACCGATTTTGGTCTTCCTCATCTTCATCGCCATTTCAGCCATAGGACGTCCACTGCTGGACATAGGCCTCCCCCATCGATCTCGAAAAGGGCCGGTTGGAAACGGCCCACATCCAGCGTTTCCCTGCGGTCTGTTTTAGGTCGTCTAGTCGTTAGGATTTTGGTTTAGTAGGCATTAATTGTTTGAGAGGTGACTTGACCGAGTGTTCTTAGCTATGATTCAAGAAAATCTGTTCAGCCGTTTGAAGATTGTCAGCTCTTTTATCGGGGTTTAAAAAAAAAACATATCTTTTAATATTTTACTGTTGTAAATAGGTAGGATATTATCGGCTACCAGCTATACAATCTTACGATCAAAAGCTAGTAATAGTGATCAAAGTTTACAGTTTTCAATTAAAAATTTTTCAATGTTATTCGGAATTTATCTAATTTCCACCTTTGGAGGTGGAGAATTTTATTTCCCGCTAAGTTTATTTTTTTGAAAAAATATCTTCTGTTTAAAACTACCACGGTTGTTCACTACAGTTATATTATTATGATTATTAACGGGACGAGACTAAGAAAGAGGTTAGATCGTTTTGTCTGCACCTAACTTTAGACTTTTCAACAAACCTTCAGTCTTCCCGTGAACATGGTGCATGTAACTGCGCCAAAATATCGGGAGCTCCATTCGAAAATTTATAACGGTAAAGATTCCGTATACATAACAGTAAAATGTCATCTTTTGGTTTGCGGCACCTAGTAAACATTTGAATTCATATTGATCTATTACCTACCTAAGTGAAAAACCCCAAATGAAACGGTTCGAATCCTCTCACCTCGCCGGTAACTAACTTGTCAGTACAATCACAATGAAGAAAGACAATCGAAATGCATATTGCACAATGCACATCCCAGGAAGCGCCGGCACTCGGTCTGGCTTATTCGATTCGCCACGAAGCTCGGTGGCCGTGTAATGCAAGCGACAATTTTATATTGCACAACCTGACTACCGTTCTGGTAGCTGGTAAGCAATTTGAGAGGCACGATGCGTATCGCCGCCCGATGCTGGTGTCATCGCCATTGTAAGCCTCCCTAGGATTTACCTATCTATATACTCTTCCAATAAGTATAAATAATAATAATAAATAAATATTCGGAACATTTTTGCACACACGGTAATGTGACCCCAAACCACAGAAGACGCTATTATGTCTTCTGTTTTGTCTAATTTGTTGCACCTACACTAGAGTAGAAGCCATTTCTACCTAATGCCAGGCTCTAACGGGAGTGGGCGAGCAACGCAAGCCTCTGCGCGGGTACATTACCCGGGCAGATGTCTCCACTTTTGCCCCGATGGAGTTGATACCACCGAACAATCGACCCCCAGGCTCCATGCCACCCCCAGATGCAATGGTGCGACGAAGTATAATAAAGATTTGACCCAGGAAGACAAGTGGAAGGAGTTGGGGGAGGGACCTTTGAGCAGAGGTACAACACAGTAATAATTCAACTTGGAAAATGGCACCGCTACTGTAAAGTTTACGTAGCTGTAATATGCGTGACATTATTGCACACACGGTCATCTGCCCCTAACTTGGGAGCTACGATGCCACAGACAGACACAAATATCTACTGTTTCGTTCAGCTTTTTACAATGTCTGTTGGCTTCGGCCCCACCAATGCCTCTCAAAAGAGCCGTGTTTATTATGTCATTTATTTCAGACAATATGTATACCTATGTTACAGAGTAGTTAGGTTTCATAAAATTCTATTACATGTATCATAGAGAAATATACTATACTAGAGCATGTATAAAAAAATACAAATTATCAAATTAAATAATTAATGTATGGAATAGCATAAAAGAAACGAGTGTGAAGAGTTATTAATTTATTGTTTACTAGCTGCGCCCCGCGTTTTCTGTAATTTTCAAATTTTCTGTGCAATTTTTTCCAATTTTTCTTTCCGTAAGAACCTTCTACAGTGTATTAGAAAACGTATAAAAGAAGATGCATGCAACAAGTAAATATCGTTCTCAAGTTATGGCGTAACCAAGGTAAATAGGGATTATTTTTTATCTATACTAATATTATAAAGAGGAAAGATTTGATTGTTTGTATGTTTGCATTGAATAGGCTCCGAAACTACTGAACCGATTTGAAAAATTCTTTCACTGACGGGAGCTACACTATCCCCGGGTGACATAGGCTATAATCTATACCCGTGCAAAGCTGGGACGGACCGCTAGTATAAGTAATAAATAATAATAAATATATCTGGGACATTTTTGCACACACGGTCATCTGACCCCAAACTAAGCAAAGCTTGTAATATGGCTGCCAGAAACTGATATACGTACATATATATTTTTAAATACATACTTAAATAGATATTAACACCCAGGCATAGAACAAACACAAATGTTCATCACACAAATGTTTGTCCTAGATGGGAATCGAACCCACGCCCCCAAGCACAGAAGATAGGTTCACTACCAACTGAGCCACCGGGGCAGTCATTATATAGATAATCCTTGTAGCTTTTACCGAACTTAAAGAAAACCTTAGTCAGTCCTAAATTGTAACAAATGAGTATCATCCATGTAGGGGCCCATGTTTCGGCATGTGAGTTAGGTTAGGGGTGACCCCAGTTTTTGCCGGCTATTCTATGGTAATCGGGACACCTGGCCGCACTTGTCGTTTCGCTGAGTTCCCGCGCCCGTCACGCGGGGTGCTCACCGGAGTCACCGGGTACGCAACGCCATCTGCTCTTTGAAGGCTCGTTCACATCGGTATAGTTGCTTGTAACACAGTACACTTGCTAGTACTAGCTGTAGGTCGAAGGAACAGTTTGGTAGAAAAATTATAAGCAAATTTTTTTCAACTACAACGTCCATCAGGTGATTTGGTGGCTAAACGAAAACCTAACGGAAAATGATAGTGTTATATGCAGGTACATTGAGCAACCTATAGACTTCGACCAAAATAAAATGAATGGACGGGCCCTAACCACTGAACTTGATCAGTAAAAACGAGTCAAAACCGTCCGACATATACTTCAACACCTAATTATAAAAATGTACAGTATATTTGATACAAAAAATAGATATCGGTTTTATTTGTGTATTTACACTTCGATAAAGCATACGAATTCATAATTTTGTCAGATGTTTCGTTATCGCGTTACAATAGACTCGTGTTTCACTTCCTACGGCTAGAGACCGACTAAAACGAAGTGCGCGCTGGCGCTCATTTTGAAATGTTCAAAAATGCGCTTCTACTGGGCCTGTCCATTCATTTTATTTTGGTCGAAGCCTATAGCATAGTTTGTCCTACAATTTCTGTTTTCGAAAGCCTGTGTCGAAAAAAAAATTGCATATAATTTATAGTCTATCCTCCATACAAAAGAGGAATTTGAAAACTTATAAATCCGCTAAGTAAATATGCTGAAGGCATCTCTTATATAATTATAATATATCATCTTTATCTTCTGCTACAACCGAATTTTTCCGTTTCAGTAAAACAATCACTTGGTATACAGGGTTATGCGGTGGTACTGTGCCGATATGAGTTATTTGTAATTATCTTTTTAGACAACTTTTACTTAGAAACCAATCGTAGTATCGCGAAAAAGATCAGATGAGTTGTTTCATACATTTCGTCGAATGTGAATGATTTTTTTCTACGAAACAGCAGTTAAACATAAAAGTAAGAAAAATATAAAAGCCTACACAACAAGCTCTATTCCATAGAATAACGCAAGTAATAAAAATCACTCTTGATCAACCTATAGATACGCCTATATACAACAACGCTTTAGAGGCCGCACTTTTGCTCATTTTTCATATGTTCATAACAAAGGAATCTAATATCTAATCTGCCTCGTGTGAACAAACTAGAAACCTAACGTCAGTAACTTATCATTACTCATCAAATTCCGTTCGTGGGATCCCCAAAACGCATTTGGTTTTTAAGACCTCCATAGGCGGGAAGTTGATGCTGGATGAAATTACACGAAAAGAAGCCAGATGCCTTATTATAGATGATTCGGATCGTGATCGCGATCGCGTGCCATCTCACTTACGCACGTGATGCGAGTAAATAGATGCGAACGGGACGGCATGTAAACTCGATCACGATCAAACTTCTATAATAAGACCGCTGGTCATTTTGACCAATTTTGTTTATAAGTAACAAATTAGTAAAAACTTTCAAAAAATGCACGAGGAAGAAACCATGACATACCTACCTTCCTTTCTATTAGGTAGACAAAACGAACGTCAAACGCATGCCTATTTTAATTTTAAATATAGGTAACTAGATCGGTTAGAACTTGTTGACCATTACACCTATCTTGGACAGATTGTTCAGTTAGGTAAGTCCAACTTAGGCAAAGAGGTCGCCCGAAGAATCCAACTCGGATGGGCAGCGTTCGGGAAATTGCGTGACATCTTCTCGTCCAAGATACCACAGTGCCTCAAGACGAAGGTCTTTGACCAGTGTGTGTTGCCAGTGATGGCATATGGTACTGAGACGTGGTCCTTAACTGTTGGCCTTTTGGAAAAACTCAGAGTCACACAGCGGGCAATGGAGAGAGCTATGCTCGGAGTTTCTTTGCGCGATAAAATCCGAAACGTGGATATTCGCCAAAGAACCAGAGTCACCGACATAGCTGTTAAAATTTGCAAGTTGAAGTGGCAATAGGCAGGCCACATCGCTCGAAGAACCGATAACCGATGGGGAAGAAAGGTTCTGGAGTGGAGACCACGAACCGGAAGACGCAGCGTAGGGAGGCCTCCCACTAGATAAACCGACGACATTGTGAGAATCGCGGGCATCCAGTGGATGCAAAAGGCAGGCTGTCGTTCAGTGTGGAGGTTAAAGGGGGAGGCCTATTTTCAGCAGTGGACGTCTTCTGGCTGATGATGATGATGATGAGATCAGTTACTCTCTCCGAAGGGCCCCAGACCACAACCAAACAGACAAACAGACGTTGGATTGAAACCCCCAAAGCAAGAGAATGTAGGGCCGCCGACCAAAGCAATTCTGGTATCGGTCCGTCTTAGCTGAAGTCAAGTGAAGATAAGCATGAAGCGCAGACAGGACGATATAGGAAATTAATGTAGATGCTTTGTAGATGATCTCTGCATGCTCCACCCAAGTTCCACCCAGGGGATCTAGGAAAATAAATAAGTCAAAATGTAATAGGTACACTGCAAAAAATACCCTACTTTCCTACTGAGTTTTGCCTCCCAAAACTGATTCCTTCCACAATAAGTCCCTTTCCTTCCTAAACTGAGGAAGGGAAAAGATCATAATTTTAGAAGGAATTAGCTTGGAATTGGTTTTGGAAGGCAAGACCCGGCAGGAAAGTCAGGTTTTTTTTCCAATTTACTTCCTTACGTAGTATTTATATTCTCTTTGCCTTACTTTCCTTACAAATACGTTGACAGCTCAGTTGACAGATGTTGACACCTCACTTTTAAAATTTGAAAAACTTTTTTTGAAGGAGGTTTAGTGAAAGTATTTACCCATATGTTCTGGCCTAACTTCAATTATAGCTATGTTGCTTCAACTCCTTCAACTGGCTAGTTGCGTGCGCGTAATGACAGAAGCAGCTATCGGTGTCGTTGCCGACCATTTAATTGTACTGGCGTGTGTCTCACTTCCTGTCGGCGACTTGTTCTTACTCATATTGATATTATGAGAGACGCCTTGACAACATCTTGAACATCATTTGCCTAGAAATGTGACTGTCCCAAAGTTAATTAAAAGCGTTCTTGAATGGCCTAACCTAGAATCACTGAAATTTATATTGTTTTAAAATAATTAACTGGGTTACCAAAATTATAAAAAGTGTAGCTAGGTACCTAAGTATTTTTTCACACCACCTGCTCGACAATGTCCAATTACATATCATGCAACCTCAACGTAAAGTAAAGCATTAAAGTTGTATGAAACTACCTAGGTCTATAATCTACTGGTACTATAATCATGCCAAGTATGACGCTTGTACGTATTATCCTTTTTAAATTAGAGCTAATACAAAATACGTTTGTTGTAGGGGTCCGCTTCGTTTTTTTTACTCCAATTATTTCTCACTGAATTCACCGTAACATTACATATTCTGAGAAAAGGTCAACTGGTTGTCTATTACGGATCGAAAGAACAGCCGTTTAAAGGTAGGACGGACAGACATCGTAAGCTTAGTAATAGGGTCCCGTTTTTATCCTTTAGGTACCTACGGTACCCTAAAAAGCACATTAGTGGGAAATAGTTTCCATATACCTACGGTAGATAGAGATGTAAGTATAGGTACCTATACATTCAAAATAGTTGCACGTCCTTCATTATGCGGTGTTGAAGCTAATAAGCCGCCTCGGACCACGGTTTATATCCACGGGCGGGGTGTTAGCCACGCATGATGTAAACTTACCGTTATTTACATATTTATACACTTATCAACATACAACAGCAGCACCTGCCTCAGTCCAGTAATATGCAGATCTCTTTCATGAAGATATCATTAGATTCTGCATGGTTTTTTTTTTCAATAATAATTGAATATTTAATTCAATATTAGGCTTGCGTTTGACCGTCAACTCGGCGATGATGCGGTCTACGATGGAGCAAGCTTGCATATTAGAAACCGTAACAGTCGTGATTTGAAGACACCCAGATTGTAACTAGGTCACCCATTCAGGCAACGCATTCAACAGACAACTATTCAACAGTTCGCACAATTTAAGTGGAATCAAAGCGCTTCGTACGGGTTTTCGGAATATCAACCATGAAGCGGTGTCGATTTTTCGTGCCCACTCAGTCCGATACAAAATGTGCAGGAGGGATGATGTTCATTTTACTTTACAGCGTAATTTTCTTTGACAATGGCGAAGAGTCTTTCGTCCACGTTTGTAACTGATCTTTCATAACCAGCTAGTGGGTTTCCCCGGGGCCGTATCTAATTTTGCCGATCTCATATTTTCGCAAAAGGATTTCGGAGTGCTAGTGGAACCAGCCCGAGAACAACAAAAAATCTAGCAAAATCATTTACTTATGCAAAAATATTAAGCTTTTTTTAGTAATGAAGGTACTTAGATAGATATAATTACGGGCCATGAATTAAATTAGAGGGTAGTTGACTGCGTATTGGCTTTGAACTATTTAAATTCTAAATTATAAGTGGCATTCACCGATCACCCCCTTGCGGCTAACTCTTATCTTAACGTGGGCTCGAATTAGCGCTGAAACAGTGCAGTTCGGAAAATCTTACGTGCAGAGATACGGAATGCGGTCGCGCAACATTTCTGATCACCTAAACAATAATAAACAACGCCTAAAACAACGACGGTACGGCTCCTGAAATTGAAATAAACTTTTTCGTTAGGTATTCTATATCGATGGAGGCAAAGAGAATATATTATAATCACTATGTTTGGATGGGCACTGATTGTGGCGCTTATGCAACTTTTCCTTTCTCGTCAATTAAATGTAAAAAAAAATTGATTTATTAAAATTAAATACCCGGTATGACCAGACTTGATACTCGTACATTATTAGTTTTATTATCTTTATAATTTTTGTTGTAACACAAAAATGTTTTCATCCCATCTATTCGAAAAGGACGACTTGGTTCGCCTTTAAGTGCACCCAAAGGTGGTGTTTTTAATAAGAAACTTTTAGCGGGCAGTAATGAGTTTTTTAAGTTTTCAATCCTCTTTATAAGTGCATCTCAATTATCTTTGCCGCGCACTTTTTGAATTTGGAACATCTTAGTGTTCAGCGCCAAAGAAATCGAACGCAAATATTGTTTGAATAAAGACTGGCTGGTACGACGGCCCATAGTCACGCCGCTAGCTGAATAAAAAAAAAAGGAAACAAATTAAAAACGCGCTAACTACAGCCAGCCCGCGTTTTCGTCAATTTTCACGGATTGTTAGAAATTCATCAATAAATTTTCATAATTGCGAAAATGTCTCAATGTAAACATAAGTTTTTAGTTGTTTTATTATTAGATACTATTTAATTTCAATTTAGTTGTTACACGGAAAGAAAAAAAGTCTCGAATCAAGAGTATATCTATTGGTCAAGAATAATATGGTTTCATATATGGGGAAAACAATATTTTCTTGAATAAAGCAATTTATTGTTTTAGTTGATAAGCTCAAATCAACATTTTAATGTCTCATATAAAGATGATATATTATCGATAGAAGAATTAAGCAATTTCTTCATGCAAGAGGACACGGTTTCTTGTTCTTCAAGACTCACAGTTTTCTTGAACAAAGACAGTTAAAGTTTTTGATGCATACCTATTTTATTTTTAGAGTAAGACAAAGCAATTTTTATAGAAAACATAATAATCTTCTAATAAAATAATCGAATTCTCCGCTCAGAATGCAAAAGTCTTAAATGAACAAAATCTTAGTATTAGTAGAAGATAATAGTATTTTTCAATTGAGACAATAAGTTTTATTTTAAATACAGTTTTAGTTTTAAAGCAAGATTGTGATAATTATGTTGGAGACTGTTTCATCTTGTTGAGACCGCACATCATTTTAACTTGAGAATTGGCATTGTTTAACTCAAAACATGCTTAATTGAATGAAGATTCGATCACATCTTAAACCCAAACAACTGAATGTTAGTACAATGCAACAGTTATTAAAAAGAAATAGCCTTTTAATTTGAGTCAAAAATTGTAACAGCTTCTACTGAGAATTCTGTTGTTTAAACTAATCATAATATTTCTTAATTTAAGAAACTTAAAATTTTATACTGAATAAAATTTCTCTCCTTTCAATACTTTCTACATTTTATTTGAATAATGTCATTTACTTTTCTTTAGTATTTTAAATCTTAAGCAGAGACTAATACTACTTCTGAACTGAGAATATAGATTTTCAAGGTGAGATTATCAATGTTCTTTTCTTGAATAACCAGGGATTTCATACTAAAACTAAATTGATCTCTGTTTAAATAATAACCTTTTCTTGTCCTAAGATTTTTTATGTCCAGTCAAGAATAAAAATATTTTTGAATTGAAAATGCATACTCTTAAGTAAAGTATTTCTTTATCTTAACCTTAAATAACTGAGAATCTTCTGCAAAGACAAAAGTTCTTAGCTCGAACAATGCCTTTTACTTGCCTAAAGAATGTTTGATTTTAAGTAAAGACTGTTGATGTTTTGATATTAAGAATGTATCTTCTTAGGGAGAGTATGGTAATATTCTTAGTCTGAATAATTGGGGGTTTCAGATCAAAAACAGATTGATCTTAGGCGAACGATTTCTGTGCGTTATTTGAAGAATATATTTGCTTCTATCAAGATGTTTTGTTGCTTCAAGTAAGTAATTTCTAGATTTGCATTAATAATTCTACTTCTCAGATGAAACTAATAATTTTCTTAATTGGAAAGTAGAAAGTCTCAAAACAAGACCATAATGAAACACAGGGTTACGCAAAAAGGGTGTACTATCCCGAAAGGGACTCATAGTACTCATCATTATGAATAACTTTTACTCCGGGGGCTACCCTGATTTCGCGAAAAACCACAGCTGTTCCATACATTTCGTCGAGTTTCACTGACAGTTTTATATGGAACAGCTGATATTTTTATCGCGATTTCGAGGTTAACAACAAAGTAAAAGTTGTTCATAATGAGTACTACGAGCCCCTTTTCGGGTTAATACACCCCTTTCGCGTCATCTTGTGTTTCATTCTGGTCTTGCTTTGAGACTTTCTGTCATCTATGCATATTGACAAAAGCTGAAATGCAGTGCTTATAGAGCAATACATTCTGGTATTGCTCTATAAACACTTGACACATTTGAAAACCAATACATACAACATAGCAGAATTATCAATACAATCAATTTTAGCTCGATTTAGTTACGACTTACGCCATGGATCAATCTTATTTTAACCCTGACTTTAAATTAAAATAAGTTGTCATTAATCAAAATATTTATTATTATAATACTATATTTTTAAACACGTCATACACACAATCTTAATTCTTAACTTAGGTACATACAATAAAATTATTCAAAAATATAAGATCAAAAACATAGTAGACTTACAAAAAAGATGCAGTTTTTAAGGGCGTGCTCGCCTGCAATATGAGCTATCCATTTCGCACGTTTTAGAGATAGCATCTAATTTTGCCAAAGGTATCACATAAAAAATCTTAAAAAACTAACTTTTCCGATATCTTCGCCAAAATCTGATATATCAGTGTGAAAATTGCTTTATAACATTTGTAATTTTTTCTGAATAAAATTACTATTTAATTTTACTGTTTTTATACAAACATATTGATTATTTATCTTGACAAAACGTTTAAACTGTGCAAAAGAGAAAGCAAAGAGGGCCTTAATGCTATGAAACGGGACTTACAAACTAATACTGCAGCCTTAACATATTAATATTGTGGAAGACTGGTTCAATAACAATATTTTCGAATTGACATATCGAATCAACGCACGAATTAAAAAAAAAATACTCTATTGCCCACTTTTTAGTTGGCCTTAAAGCTATGAAACGGGACTGCAGCCTTAACATATTAATATTGTGGGAAATTGGTTCACTAAAAATATTTTCGCATATACATAATAATATTTAATCACCACATGAATAAAAAAAAATACTCTTTTGCCCACTTTTTAGTTGACCTTAAAGCTATGAAACGGGACTGCAGCCTCAACATATTAATATTGTGGGAAATTGGTTCACTAAAAAGATTTTCGTATATACATAATAATATTTAATCAACACACGAATTAAAAAAAAATACTCTATTGCCCACTTTTTAGTTGACCTTAAAGCTATGAAACGAGACTGCAGCCTTAACATAAAATATTAATACTGTGGGAGACTGGTTCAGAAAGAATATTTTAGAATTTACATATTTAATCAACACACGAATAAAAAAATATTACTTTATTGCCCACTTTTTAGTTGGCCTTAATACTACGAAATGGGACTGCAGCCTTAACATATTAATATTGTGGGAGACTAGTTCACTAAGAATATTTTCGAATTTACATAATTATTTAGTCAAAACACGAATAAAAAAAACTCTATCGCCCACTTTTTAGTTGGCCTTAAAGTTATGAAACGGGACTGCAGCCTTAACATATTGATATTGTGGGAGACTGGTTCACTAAGAATATTTTCGAATTTACATATTTAGTCAACAGACAAATAGACTTCACGAAAGTTATGGTAGTTAATAGATTAAATTTTGGTGAAAACCAGGAAAATAACAAATAAATCTTTTAAAAAATAAGACCGTAATATTAGTATACTTTAATATTCCGGCCTTATTTTTTAAAAGATTTATTTGTTATGGAAATCAGTTTCCACTCTGGTTCTGTTGGTTGTGGTTCTGAAAACCACGTCAGCGTGGTTTTCACACATTATTAATATCTGAACGGGTGTTATTCACGATCCGGCCTAATATAACGTGAGTAACACCCGTTCAGATATTAATAAGGTCAGGTTTTTTTTGGCCAACTTTTATTTTCCAAATGGATCCCCGAACACACCCGTTCGGCTTATCTAACCTTCTACGGCATAACGCCTTGCATAAATAAATAAACTTACATCAATATCAACAGTGAGATTCTCGATGCACTCCAGTGTCGAAAATTTTGTTTTTCTGTCGAGTCTCCCTTATGGAGGGATGAGATGACAGGAGTTTCATTTTATCTGGAACCTTCCGATCTGAAAAATAAATGCGAAAAATTATACATAGGTACTTATACTACCCTATACACATAGGGCTAGTGGCTGGCTAAGTGGCTACCATGCTGTGTTGTAGTAGACAGGTACCGAAAAAAGTATGTACCTAACTCACCATTATCGGTTTCCTGTGTTATGCCTTCGTATAAACTTGCCAATGAATCATATTTATTTGTATTAATAAATTTCAAACTGATAATTGTATTTATAAACGTTTGCCACTTTGTATAAAAATTCAAAGTATTTTCCTTGTACTTTTCTTCGATATCCAAATTAATCTGAAATCACACCACACTGATTAATATTATATATGCGATATTTTGCGTTTAAGTTTGTTATCACAATAGCACGGATTGACACACATGCTACATTTTTAGCAGCTTCACGCACTAAGATTTAAAAAATATATAAACTGTTTAAACAACACCAGAGATTCTTGAAGAGATAATAATTGTCTTGTTTTTAGTTTACATATTGAGAATAATATTGTTTTTCACTTTACCACTAAATGAGTGAAACTGCTATCAAAACTAATAAAAAAACATACCTACCTATACTCAATGCAATAATTATAGTTAGTTGGCTAAATAATAGTTATTTTTACCAGTATACATCCAAATCAAATTTGGATGTATACTGGTAAAAATAAATTCAAAATAAATGAAATACTTATTATTAGTAGATGTAACTTACCATGTGCAGTAAAATATTATATTCTTCAATTTTGGATTTAACCAAAAGTCTGTGGCCAATTAAAGGGCATAGCTCTTTGAGAAAATCATCACTTAGATGTTTTAGTTGGTATTGCTGAATTACATTTTCTGGAAGTAAAAATATATATTAATAATCAATGTCATCATCTCAGCCGTAGAACGTCCAATGCTGGACATACGTCTCCCCCATTGACTTCCTAGAGTGGTTTGAAGCGAAAACTTACCTTTAAATCTGTCTATAACAGACTCCGGAAATCCCCATTTGTGCAATATAACTTCTATCGACGTTTCATCATCAGCCATCTGCATTAATATCACAACAAACGAATAAGAAGGTTAATAATCACAAAGTAAACTGTAACAGTAGAAAATGAAACAACACACGATCACACGATTTTTTGCAGAGACAACTTACGATAGTTTTTTTGGTTCAATTCAATTCTTGGTGTACGGTGAATATGGATCACAACAGCTCTGCTTAATAAATTACATTAATTGGAATTTATATTAAAAAATATTCGATACGATTCACAAACCCCACTTGACGCGACAGGTCAAATCAGAGAATTGGCGAATACAGAGTTGCCAGCTCCGAAACATTTTCCTTTATAAATGGTAAAAATTCTTTAAATTCATTCAAAACATTAAACGACTAAATTAAAATTATAATCGAATCAATCGAAGCGATTAGAGAGCTCGAGTTGACAGCTCTCGGGGTTTTGTATAATATGCGCGAATGGGTGATCGATCGGTGGGCGAACTTCGGTGATCGCACGTGACTATTTTGGGCGGGCCTGACTCGTACTTGGTCCGTTTTTTTTGTTAGGTACCTATACTACAGATTGTGCACTATAATAGTACCAAGTTTGAGCCTTGTACTTATTACCGTTTTTGAGATATGAAAAATACAAAAATACCTTTTCAAATATGTTATTTTGTATGGGACCCTTCATTTTTGACTTTTTGTTGATTTTGTTTAATCCACCGTATTCTGTAAAAAAATCTGCCAGCTCTATTACCTACGGTTCACGAGATGCAACCGTTTAAAGGTCAGACAGACAGACAAACACCGGAGACTTAGTAACAGGGTTCCGTTTTTACCCTTTGGGTATGGAACCCTAAATTACTAATTACTAACAGCTCGTATATTACAGACGTTGTTTTAAACTATCACGGTTGTTCACTAAATTTATATGATTATTTACGAGAATACTATACGCAGTGATACAGTGAGTGTGTTTTGTCGGGACTTGTGTTTTGTTTGAGTTGGAGTTCCAGTGATAACCGTAGCAAAAGACTAAGACAGAGGGTAGATCGTTATGTCTGCACCTAACTTTTTAAATGTTCGACTAACCACCCGCATACCTCAGTCTTCCCGTGAACATGGTGCATTTAACTGCGCCGAAATATCGGGAGCTTATTCCACAACCTTACCACGGTAAATATACCGTAAATAATCTTATAACTTTATTACGGTCATGTACAATACATGGGGATTTTACCCTACAGTTCAAAATGGAGCGAGTACTCACTTCTTTAGTGCGTGAGGGTAGATAGACGTGCGGAACGCTATCTATCTCTTTCAAATGAACGGTCTCAATATCTGTATCTACACTATTAGGTACACACTATAATTTACACTTCAACACACGTTTTATAAGGAGGTAAAGTTTGTGAGTTTGTGTGTAATGGGCAAACTCCAGAACTACTGGTCCGATTATAAAAAAATATTTCACGCATAGTAAGCTCCACTATCCCTGAGTGACATATTTGGCTATGTTTTGTTCACAGCGCGGGTGAAGCTGCAGAAGAAATCTAGTTTACAATAAAGTAACATAAATGTTCAGTGAAACCAATCACAGGAATAAAAGCTGATACGTTGTGTTGTATATTTTCAGTACGTGTCAATAAATTGCGGTCAGTATTATAAACATGGATGAATTGTACGACCTGATATTTGTACCTGTATTATTGGTTGTGCTTACCTAGTCATGATCCAAAAAACTCTTTCACGAATACAAAGATACACTCTCCTCGAGTGACTTAGATTATGTTTTATTGACAACGCAGGTGAAGCTAGAGGGTTATAATCTCAAGGGTGGTCCAATATAAATTAATTATTCCACCCATAAGGGTAGAAAGCAGAGTAATCTTTCAAGTTAAACAATAGTCGGTTTTTTAGTTTTTTTAACCTGGGTATTATTTTAAACTGTTCTGTTTCTCACTTTGATTGCGAAGAAATAGTTTCTTAATATACTTTTAGGTATTAATGCACATTCTCTTCTGAAAACTCGCACTTTCCTTAAAACTAGGGAATTTATTTTAGATATGACAACACTCATTCGTCCCCCCCATCCTTCCGTTGCCGGTTTAGTCACATACTCTATTAGTCAAGACATTCGAATTACATCTAAGAATCAATTATTCTTGGATGAAGAAACGCGACTTTCAACTTCTACTAGTTATAGATAAGTTAATACCTACTAAGTAGAATTTTAAAAATATATAAGGAGTTCACAATTGAATGGCTTATAACGTGTAACAATTGTACATTTTTTGAGTTGGTCGACTATTACTCGTTATATTATAATAAAGCCTACTTATCCGTGATAGAGAGCCCTATGATAATTAAATTACTATGGAACCCAGATGGAGATATGGAAAAAAAAATCCTTATCAAAACGCGTTAAGGTTCAATTTTGCAATAAAATCTACAGCTATATTATATACAACAGCTATAAAACGATATTTCAGATTATATTACTAATATCAGCTAGTAGTCAAGTCAGCCATAAAGTTACTGCAGATGCCTTAAAATTCAAAACCTAATAGTAAACCACCAAAATTAAAGCGTATTTAGTGAATAAAATTTCTTTTCAAGTTTAGACACCTAATATTCAATGAAAAATCATAGCGACAGTGCAAATAGATGATCGTAGATTATAGGCATCCTAAAACGCAGTTAGTTCGTGGGTTTGATTATTTAACTATCAGAGATCAAAGATTCTGTTCAATGGTAAATTCTACCGCTATTTACATAAAAATAAAGTCTGTAAAGGCTGAGCACTGGTGCAGGGCTGACAATCGTTTTTTTACCTACTCGAGTTATCGTCGAACAAACATAGGTAGGTATAAAATACGAACTCCGATTTGTCCCCTTAGACTAAAAGACTTTCGCTTTATCTTATTTAGTGGCCTAAATATATTTAGCATAATGGGAATTCTTAGTAAATTCGCGATGTAAGATCCAGATAAAAGTATCTAGGTTTTTTTTTATTAACTGGAGAAAAATTTCAATTCTTTGAACTTTAAAGAGTTATATAGAGGATAATATATATTTAACTAATGAAAAAAGTATAGATAAATTAACCCATACTATTATAGAATAAAATTAGGCATAAAATATATACACTTATTAAAGAAAATATTAATATGTTTTCAAATATTGGTTACATACGTTATTTCGGCTCTTACTTAAATATTCTTAACTTGTTTACAAACATTTATTTTATTAGAACAATATACGTTATTTGGGAAGTTAATTGGTATAAATGGGTTGATTATTTTACCTATTATCGAGTAATTAAAAATAAAAATTCTCAAACAAATAATTTGCATTCTTAGTTGAACAATCCCATACTTGTTCCCAAAACACAGATAAATCTTGGCTAAAAACATAAGACGATCTTGCTTAAAGTTATTTTGTTTTTTAGTTTGACGCTAGTAGTTAAGTAATCCAATTAAAATTGTCTCAAACTAAACATGTATTTTCTTAGAATAAAATGTATGTCTATCTTATTTTGCATCATATAGGGATTCTTAATTCAAATATCCAATACTTATTCCCTCAAAACAGACAAATCATGGCTAAAAACATAAGACTATCTTGCTTAAAATTATTTTGTGTCTTAGTATGACGCTAGTAGTTACTTAATTCAATAAAAATTGTCTCAAACTAAACAATGATTTTTTCTTAGAATAAAATGTTTTTCTATCTTATTTTGTATCATATAGGGATTTTTAGTTGAAATATCCAATACGTATTCCCTCAAAACAGACAAAACTTGTTTAAAAACATAAGACTATCTTGCTTAAAATTATTTTGTTTCTTAGTATGATGTTAGTAGTTACTTAATCCAATAAAAATTGTCTGGAACTAAACATGTATTTTCTTAGAATAAAATGTATGTCTATCTTGTTTTGCATCATATAGGGATTTTTAGTTGAAATATCCAATACTTATTCCCTCAAAGCAGACAAATCTTGGCTAAAAACATAAAACCATCTTGCTTAAAATTATTTTGTGTCTTAGTATAACGCTAGTAGTTACTTAATTCAATAAAAATTGTCTCGAACTAAACATGAATTTTTCTTAGAATAAAATGTTTGTCGATCTTATTTTGTATCACATAGGGATTCTTAGTTGAAATATCCAATACGTATTCCCTCAAAACATACATATCTTGGCTAAAAACATAAGACTATCTTGCTTAAAACTATTTTGTGTCTTAGTATAACGCTAGTAGTTACTTAATTCAATAAAAATTGTCTCGAACTAAACATGAATTTTTCTTAGAATAAAATGTTTGTCTATCTTATTTTGTATCATATAGGGATTCTTAGTTGAAATATCCAATACGTATTCCCTCAAAACATACATATCTTGGCTAAAAACATAAGACTATCTTGCTTAAAATTATTTTGTGTCTTAGTATGACGCTAGTAGTTACTTAATGCAATAAAAATTGTTTCTAACTAAACATGTATTTTCTTAGAATAAAATTATTGTCGATCTTATTTTGTATCATAGGGATACTTAGTTGAAATATCCAATACGCATTCCCTCAAAACAGACAAATCTTGGCTTAAAACATAAGACTGCTTTACTTAAAAGTATTTTATTTCTTAGTTTGACGATAGTAATTACTTAATCCAATAAAAATTGTCTTAAACTAAACATTTATTTTCTTAGAATAAAATGTATGTCTATCTTATTTTGTATCATAGGGTTTCTTAGTAGAACAATCCACTTCTTATTCCCACAAAACAGACGAATCTTGGTCTAAAACATTTAGTTACCTTGTTAAGAATTAAATCGATTCTTACTTTAATGCCAAAATACTTACTTAACCCAAAAAAAAATATCTTGAACCAAACAAGTGTTTTCTTAATAGGAAACGTAACCCTATCTTATTTTGAATCATTTTACATTATTAATTCAATACTTAAATTTACATCAAAATAAAAATATTTTTCTTCATACGAAATTTATTTTTCTTTAAATAAGACGTTCCTACTTTCCGATTTATGAGAATAATACATTATTTAAAGTAAGAAAATATTTTTTTGAATCTAAAAGATATTCTTGAGTTAACAAGTTAAAAGTTTTAGTTAAAGTCAAGTTTCACAGGTTCTGAATCAAAGTTTTATAGTTCTTGGTCCTATACATTATTTTCTTACAATAAGATACAAAAAAATCTTAATTTGAAAAAAATATAAATTGTTTACCCAACACCCAGATATTCTTGAAGGAATAATAATTGTTTTGTTTGTAGTAAATATAATGAGAATAATATTGTTTTTCGCGAAGAGTATCAGTTTTGTTGTTCTAAGACATTATTATTAATTCAAGCATTTATTTACTTGATATTAAACAATATTCCTGAGAATAAAAATATTCTTGGTCGGAAACAAATTTCGCGAGCATTTTTTTCCGTGTACTCTATGTTTTATTAAATAATAATATTACAATAAAATATGAGGCGCCTTTTATTTTCTCATAGTGGGTGATGAAAAGTAGAGTGTATCACTCGGGCGCTAAATATTATTTTGGTTTGGGCGACGTACTTTGATTCCCTCGCTACGATTCTATTTCGCTCTGGATTCAAAAACGGGCCCTCGTCGTAAAAATATTATTTTGCTCTCTTATGTTACAGTCTACTTTTGTATTTCGTACTAATTTTGGGTTGCAATGCTGAGATTTTTTAGTTTGCCGCGCTTTTTCAGTCTCTACTTTCATTTAGCCAGATTCTGTGAAATGAATTAAAATGTAACTGAACACCGTCAGTAATAAGGCGATGGAAGGGTCTCGCTAAACACAGCCTGCGGTGAGGCGGAATGCTGCCGCGGCGACGTGCGGGCGCCTTCCTCTGATTGCCAGCATCGCTGTGGGATGGACTGAGGATGGTTCTGAAACAAAATACCACCTTTTACTGGGCAAAATATAACGTCTGTTACTCGCATGTCGAGACAATTAGAAAACATGCCGAACACTAGAATTGAGCTTCATTGAAGTTCAGGGATGTAAAGACGTTCGGGAAACTAGAAATTCAGCAAAGAGTATCTGTCTATAAGTATCCAAAACTCATTGACAAGAATTTTGCTTCAGACATTTTACAAGCTGGGCAGTTCAAAATCTTATCTTTCAAAAGTACCTAGGTCGTTTTGCTTTTGTAATGTTTTGATACACCACCGACAGAATTTATATCCAACTAGCGGTCCGCCCCGGCTCCGCACGGGTATAGTTATATAGCCTATTAAAATAGCCTATATTAATCAGTGATAATGTAGCATTCAAATGGTGAAAGAGAGAGCGTAAAATCGGTCCATTACTTTTTGAGCCAATTCGTTACAAACATACTGACATACTAATCTTTCCTCTTTATAATATTGGTATAGATATGTTTCTGAAAAATGCGATACTAATACTACTCTACGATCGAATTGTAAACTTGTACCATAATAGAACTACGTCTGAGTTTGCAATGCAATGAACACTTTCACCCCTGTCTTTTGTGAATTTGGAGCTATTGGAGGATCGTCAACTATCAACCTTTACCTTAGCTACATGCATGCTCTTTGCCATGCCACGCTTCTGGGAAGAGATCTCGATCATTTTCTCTTCGTAAACTGTCATTGGAAGTAATATCTAGAAAACTACGTCTCGTGAAGTCTCGTCCCGCCCCGTTGTCTATAATCTATACAAGAACCTGATGCCAGATGTAACTGTTCTTCTTGCCGATATTTGCTGTTGGAAAATAATACAGAAGTAATAATACTAGTATTAATAGTAATAGTCGGAGTGACTAATTCCCGTGTAATATAAATAAAAAGTATTAATAATAAGTAGTGTTTATTTCAATTGTTGGGTCTGGCCCGGACTTTTGAGAGGCATTGATGAGGAGTGGGAGATTAGACTTGTCCAGGCACCCCAGAGGGGGAGTGCCCTGGAGCCCTAGCATGTTGTTGAACGGATTGATTATTTGGAGAGAATCTATCCGATCTCGTGACAGATCCTGTGAGTCTTTGGTAACCGGCGCCTGTACCAAATAAGGGATATTTCCTATTGCAAGGAGCAGTCGGATCGTGTGGCAAGTAACAACTTGCCACTTACTAAATAGGCCCTCCAAAAAGGCTACCTTTTATTAATACCGGAAGGGGGAGTAACATTGCCGTGGGTGGCTTTAGGTGCTTAGGGTGCTGCACTCGTACTGTACTTGACTACGCCCACACTTTTGAAAGGTGTTGATGGGGCGAAGCCTCAAAGAGTTCATAAGTTCATACAATCGATTACTATCTTGATTTATTATTAGGATGGGAGGGAATAATGTAAAAGGGTTGAAACAGTTGTCAAAAAAGGTGGTGTAGGCGAAGGTCATAATTTACCAACCAGACCAAGTTCGAAATCTGAGGGCGAAGTACGCATGATAAAAATTTTTAAATAGAATTCCATACAAAGTTTGAATTTCATAATTAAAACTTGTATAGATTTTCTACTTACATATCGAATACTAGTTCTTTGCCATTCCCATAAAATTACCTCAATAATTCGCACTTGATCGGAAATAAAGAACTTTTGATGTATTGAATTGAAACTTCTAAACTGCCGTTCTAAAACATTCACAGACTATTTCGTTTCGGACTTAAAAGTAATTTGTTGAGGTCAAAGGCTTTAAGTCTAGTCGTGATTCTCGCAGTGGTCTCACGTATTCCCATAAACTTTGTAACGTCTAAAATTTTATATTCTTGGAAGGAGCGGTTATGAAAACGAGATCAGATTAAACCAAGCGTCAAAAAGGCCCGCCTTTTGCTGGTAAACCCGTCCAGAAACACACGACGTGATTTCAGACCACGAGATGGAGAACTTATCTATCATGTTGTACATGTATAATGCAAGATATTATATACAAATGATGTTTTCATACATTTTGAAATCGTGCACGTTTGCTATACAGACGTTTCACGACTGGCGTTTTGCTTTGGTGGCGTTTTGCTACAAAAGCATACCTACTGCTAATTCTTCCTTGTACTTTTGAACAATTCGACTCAAAAGCTATACTTATACGATTAGTTTAATGTCTCTTTTGCTGATTTATGTTTGATTATTCTCATTACCTTGATATTTTCCCTTATCCATCCAATGTCGGTTTCCAACAGAGAAGTGCAATCTCTCAAAACTGGTACGGCACAACTGAGCCTTGAAAGAGTTTAACGCTGTCTTAGGGCCGGTTTTTTGATCCGTAGTTAAGCCAACTAATGGTTAAATACGGTAACAAATTGTTAAAATCCCAATAAATCGGTTTTTTGATTCATAGTTAGCTTGACCAATGGTCAAAAATTTAACCATTAGTCCCAATATTTAACCACTGCTCCTTGCTGGGTTAAGCAAGATGCGGACGTTGCAACAGCTGTTTCGTGTGATTTTAGTACCACGTACTATTGAATTCAAATATTGTGCATTACTTTAATATGTCGGAGAGTTCATCTGACGATAAAGAAATTGTTGACTACGTTTAATGAGGAGATCGAAGATATTTAACACAAGAAATCCTCCTTTATACCAGTGGAATGACTAAGATTTTTCAAAGCGCTATAGATTATCGAATGAAACTGTGACGTGGATCGTAAGTGAAATAGAAAGCGATTTAAGCCCGCCAACTAAGAGGAGTGATGGCGTCACACCACTGGAACAATTATTCCTTACATTACGATTTTATGCTACAGACAATAGTGTAGCAATGTTCCGGAGATTTGTCTGGAGTTCAAAATCAACTGCCTACAAAATGATTCACGCTGTGTCTAGGCAAATTTGTCTCAAATTTTAACATATTATTGCAATGCCACGCTCGCCCGCCTGAAGAAATGAAAAAAGTAGAACAAGGGTTTTTTGTTAAACTAGAAAATACTACGGACGAAAATATTATCAGTATTTACCTTATCACAAAAAAAAAAATATACTGACATACTAGACAAACTGACAGTGACGTAGAAAGTTCGTCAAAAGTGACAACTTTTATTACGTATTACCATACCAAAAAATGCCTCCCTAGAGCATTTACGACTTATATTGTGGAATGCCAGTGTCTCTTGTAAAGGCAACATTACTAACCATAGTCAACTTTAACTAAAGTTAAAATGGGATCAAAGGACGTAAAACTGGTTTAGCCATTGGTTAGCTAGTTAACTATAGTCAGGTTAACTAATGGTTATGTCGATTTTGACCACGGATCAAAAAACCGGCCCTTAGTTACACGAATATTCTAGCGTATCACTTGTCTTTGTACTTGCCATCCGTGTGCTTTGTCGTTTTAGTCGGGGAGTTTCGGAACCAAAGACTTTCTAGCTTTACCTAGTCTGTGTTCGGAACCATGTGTTTATGTAGCCTATGTTTTTTTGAAGGTCTCTCTTCTTCCTTTGTTCTTCCTCTGTTTGAAACGTCACTGAATCCGTTTCGTTTTCCCTGATCTATTTTGTTTATGCATTTACGTTATGCGTAATGAATTAATGATTCTGCGACAAATATGGAGTTTTTATGACGTAAACGGATTTGTCGCCTCGATTTTTGTCCTTCGTGGTGGGTTTTTTCATAAAGCTATATGGCGGTACTCATGTCAACAACTCAACAATGTACCATTTTTACAAACGCGCAATGTAGTAACATTTACTAAAGTTCCTTTATTAACTGAATTATCTGAACAAAATAGGTACAAGCTAACTAAACAAACATAAACAAACTTTTAAGTTAGCTTGTGTTTTAATTAGTTTAGTGTACTAAAACAACTAAACAACTTAGCCTAATAGAATAAAACCCACTTGAATTGCCCATTGACCGTTGAAGATAACTCATAATTATGCTCAAGCCAAGTTGGCAGCGTACTCAGCATACTGGCGGTATTACCACGCTTAATGGCGATCAATACTAATGCCAGCTTGCGGCAGAAAAACGCTAGTATTTTGAATGATGCATTCAGAATTATGTTTGAAAATAGGTGAGCTCGCGGTTTCTCTGGGTCCAATGTCTCAATCCCAAGTGGCTCAAATATGTAACCACTGGCAATTATTTCTTCTATGCCACTGTCGAGTTGATAATGACGACATATAAATTTAACCAAGCAAGCATATATGCGTCGTTTGTGCTGCTCCACCGAATTGGTCGCCGCACCTTGTACTTTTATGTAGGTATATGTACTTTGTACCTACCTATCTCAGGAAGATGTGACGAAAGTATTGCCACAAGTCGCAAAATAAGGAACCTAAATATTATTGGCTGTCCAATTAATGTTTTTGACCTACCATAGTGCGTTTGGGGTACGACTTTTGAGGTTGTGGGTGTGGGTAAATGTTTGTGTGCGTATTTCCATTTTTATCCAAGCCTGATAGATGTGAGTGTATTTTTATTTGAAAGTTTCGTTGTGGTAGTTCTTAGCTCTACTTATTTGCTAAAAATCAGCTCAGCGGTTTAAAAATTATGAGATATTATATACATTTCATCGGTTGTGCATGTTTTTTTTTATGGAACAGCAGATTTTTTTGCGATAAGTGTTGCCGCACACTGAGCCACCGGTGGCCATAAACCGAGCCAATAGACGCAGCCAGCTGTCGCAGCCACTAGTCGTAGCCATCACTTAGTAGGTAGACGTATCCATAATTTATCTCAGTATTATTAAGGAGTTGGGCTTGTTTGACTCTGGATACGGGTTATTGAATAATATTTTACTAAGACGAAGAAGATATACTAAGATAGTGTAAATCCAGCGACTGACAAAGAAACGCGGTCACAAGCAACTATTTCTGAACTTGTGGCTCGGAAGCGGCCACTCGTACGCTCAGTATGCGCCGATATTATACAAAATGAATGAAAATTTTCGTCCAGCGGGATTATTATAGAAGTTTGATTGTGATCGAGATTGCATGCCGTCCCGTTCGCATCTACTTACTCGCACCACGCGCGTGAGTGAGATGGCACGCGATCACGATCACAATCCGAAGCACGATAAAACATTTATAATAAGGCATCAGCGCTTGTGGTAGCCACCAATGGCTCAGTGTTCGGTCGCCCTAAGAGTTGACTCATAAGAAAAGTTTTCATAATGAGACGAGTACAAATACCTTCTTTCGGCTTAGTATAACCGTTCTGTGTAACCATGTGTACTAGCTAAATAATACTCGTGTGGCAATAAATTCTCACACGAAGTTTCAACTCGCAGGTGTCTATGGACGATGCGTGAACATAATCGTAACGCAATGATGTTGATACAAACTGAATGGGATGTCCGTTTGTAGGTATCTTGATTTATTTGTAGCTTACCTACTATGGTTTACGAACGAAATGATCAGACAAAAAAGTGAAATTTTAAAGTTTATATTTAACTAAACAAAAGCAAGCTCAACTTGGTCCAAGCATTTATTTGCTGACACCTTTTTTTAAATGCTATATTTGGCAATAAAGCTGACGGGCTGCCTGGTGAAAAGCAGTCACCGTCGCCTATGGATACTTGTAATAACAAAGGCATCACAAATACGTTGTCCACCCTTTAAGACTCTATAACTATAACCCGCCTTTTGAAGAATCCCTTGTTGTAACTTCTCGGAAACACAGCGGAAGGTAGCTCATTCCACATTTTGCAGGTGTGAGGCAAGAAAGATCGTGTGAATCGCACAGTGTGTGATTTTCACGCATCTATGATATGTGGATGAGCTTTCAGGCGGTGGCGGCTAGTGCGATGATAAAACCGCGACGCTGGGGCATCAGATCAAACAGTTATTCAGAACACTTCACGGTGTAAATGCGATAAAAGCTGGGTACAGAGAAACCCAACGTCTTTGCGTAGTTGAGCGGCTCTAGGTTTTCGGTGAGCTTGGGATCGCATCACATCAAGTCATCAGCCGTTAAACGTCCACTGCTGAACAAAGGCCTCCCTCTTAGAGAGGGGTGTTGTCATAATCATCACGCCTCGCGCACGCAAATCCTTGGGCGCCTTGGGGATCGCAATACATTCACCGTGTTCTAATTGGATGCTGCTGTCCATCCTCTGGTGGTTCTGGTGGCAGTTTTAGGATATACCCAGGTCCGTCTAGCTTGGGATCGTCTAGCTGCAATAACCTTGTAAAAGGCTGAATAATGTAATGTAACTATTGTAGCCTGGAGTCTTTTGGTTCTGGAGTCTAAGGTTGGCTCTCAAATGAGGCTGCCGACACATATCGTTAGGTGGTGAAAATTTTTCAAGTTGAGAGTAATCTAGGCAGCCAAGCACCAGAAACTACCCTACCACGGTACTGGTCTACTGGTACGGTACGGTACACTACATGGTTTCCTCAAAATGTCTTTTCTTTACCTTTACCCCACCGACTCCATGATGTTCAGTGTTTTTAACCCGCGACGAAAAAAGAGGAGTGTCATTGAGTTTTACGTGTGTATCTGTCTGTGGCATTGTAGACCCCAAACAGCTGAACCGAATCTGTTTTTTGTTTTGTTTTTTGAAAGTTGACCTAATCGTGGTCTTAGCAATGACTCAAGGGCTTGTTAAATCAGATATTTCGTCAAAGTAACTGATTGTGATAGCTGGAAAAAATATACGTTTCTTTAAAAAAAACCTATCATAACCCCAATAAATTTTCCTAACTTTTTAGGGGAAACCTCCTTTGCCAAACTCAACTGCTTACTATTACTAATATTGCAGCCAAAACCACGTGCTCGCGCTAGTATGGGCTCGCGGCGCGAGTGTGAACAATCAGTAGATTCGACTGTCAAGGGCAAGGCCGCTCCTCCGGTCGTCGAACCGCCGCAGAATACCCAGCAGTTACTGGATATTTAGGGAGGAAACGAATCAAGCGCGTCGGCGCAGGCGCGTGACGTGACGCCTCGTGTTTTTGAGCCAACTTGAACAAGCAACTTGAACATCAGTTTGTGTTGAAATGCTGAAAAGGATAAATCTTGGCATAACATATTTAGGAAGTACCTTACGAAGGTTTAGTCCATTCTACTGCGTTTTCATACAATTTGGGAAGTAGAGTGCAATATGATGACGAACATGATACTTTTTATCCCTAAGCCTGCGAGAAAACTTATGCTACCTAGGGTATTTATAGAGTGCGTAATTTTTGAACACGCAATCAGTATCGCTATTGGAAAACAAATTTAACATTTTTTTATTTATTTTTAATTTATTTAAATGGCTTTGTCGCTTAGCGACTACATCGCCCAGTTATTCAACACAACTTAATTCTTATAAACAAACTAAATAATAACAAATACAAAACAAATTATTGTTCAAGGCCTAAGTCTACTAGCTTATATAACAATTTGGCATTGTCGGAATCGGGACAAGCTAAAACAGAGTTACAAAATCCGACATCAATAATTTCATTTACATTGAAACATTGTTTTCTAAAAGATTCATGCCGCACACACTCCATCAAAATGTGTAAAGTGTCCTCAAAAACGCTACAGTCAACACAATTGGGAGAAGACGATTTCTTCATAAGATATTTAAACTTATTTGATGGAATGTGTGCAGAACGAAGTCTGAGAGCTGTCACCAAAAGCTTACGTGATAAAAGACTGTTGCTAATCCACGGATGTTTAGGGATTTCGGGCTGGATAGTTTTGTACCAGATGCCCAACTCCTTAGATCTCTCATCAAAATATTCCTGCCACATTGATCTACACTTGTTTTTAACCCACTGAGTGACAAAATTTTATTTTTATATTATTTATTTGTCCTATCAAGGTCGCTCTATTAGTATTTATAGATCATTGGTTCTGTTTTATATGAGTCCGGCCACAGAATACATAATAGTACAGGATCCGGTAACTGACAGTTGAAGTTATTTGGACATGTTTGTTTTCAAAAAGGGTGAAACATCTCAATGGGTGAAACAAACCACTTTTTATTTTCAATAAGCTTGAAGTTCGCTAGTTGTTACATTTGTTTTTTTTTTTAAATAATTTTAAGAGATTTTGTCCTCTGTATGAAATTTAATGGTGTGAACAATAAAGAGTTTCAATTCATCAATCAATCAATCAATCAAGTATTAAAAAATAGAGTTTTTTATAGAGCTTTTTTATATTCTTTCCTCTGCGAGGGCGTGTTGGCGTTGCACTTTTCACTTCGCATTTACCAGTGTCAAGTTTAAATTGATATCAAGATTGATTAAATGTAGTCAAACAAGTCAAAGTCAAGCAAACTAAGCCACGGCCAAGTTAAAGTCATGCCCTAGTAAAGTAGTGGAGACTTTACAAGAGGCTTCTATGGAGCGTTGAAAACATTACGAAAACCATGTTATCACCTCGTTTTATCACTTTCCACACTCGACCACGTCCACGAACACTTAATAAATAATAATCCACCATTATTACGCATTAACACTCGAAAATACACAAGTTTAGAAAATATTACAACGAGATGACGTTTTTTTTCATGTTGGCGCCAAAACTTATTTTGTGCTTTCTGGCGGGAAATACGCCAATCAGCAAGCCTGTTCTGTGACGTCAACCCTTCTCTCCTGACCTCCCCAAGTGAGTCACATAAGTTTATTTAATGTCCTGATAATTTTCTACATGTGTCTACATAGATTTGATATTAGACTTTTTTTTCAATTTAGAAGCAATTCGACAAAAGAAAAAACATAATGCATAAAATTCATTAATTTATCAACTCATTCCGCGGGTAGTTTGGGTTGGG
Organism: Agriopis marginaria; assembly: GCA_932305915.1. Classification (NCBI taxonomy): domain Eukaryota; kingdom Metazoa; phylum Arthropoda; class Insecta; order Lepidoptera; family Geometridae; genus Agriopis; species Agriopis marginaria. Next base: position 13,526,396 of record OW029918.1, read on the forward strand.
TCCAGTTGACGTAAGCGTCAAACTACGTGTTTTTTTCGGAAAACTACAAAGTTATTGTGCAGCTATTTGCCTATATCGTACTCTGCCACAGACATGCCCCCAAACACCTCGAAACGTACCTATTATATAACTGTTGTCTCAATCTGGATTGATTGCTAATACGCACAGAAAATAAAAAATACTTTGCAGTACAACCTCTTTTTAGATAAGCTGATGGTGGTGATGACCTTATGAGTTAGGTATGCGATAAAACACTGCAGCCAAACAAAGGGCTTGCAATAAGCGGAAGAAATTCTCAGATGCTAAATTATAAGTGTGTCCACAAAACCCGATCAAACCTGCATGTCTCAACCGATGACTCGTGCATTTATTGGAAATAAATATGAATCATAACTTGAAATTTTCATACGATAATCACACTATAATATTATTATAAATATGAAAGTTTGTGTGTCAGTCTGTTTGTCAGCACTTGCTGTGAAAGACTGGATGAATTTTTGTATGGGCCTCACATCAGAAAAACAAGGGAGATAGTGCGGAGAGCGATAGCGAAGGGAGATATGGAGATATATACATAACGCATCTGTCCTACATCAGGCTTCACGACCATGTCGCCCTTTTTGCATTTGGACTATTAGTTTATTGGTGTTGCTACAAGTATTTACTTTGTTAACGATTGTTTATGTTTATAGTTTTTTAAACGGAGCGGATTTTTGCTTTCCTTGTTTATTTCTCTATCCTACTCTAATGGTATTTGGAGCTTTCTTTAAAATCTGCTTATGCAGCACCACCCTAATTTAACGCATTTTGACGACTACTTTTCATACACAAAGATGGTTATTTTTACCTCTATCTACTCATTACACATGGAGTATGAGTCTACATTGTATTTATTTAAATTCTTTACGGGGTATAAGAAAAAAATTCATACAAAATTACCGATCACGTGATTAATTTTGTATGTTTTATTTTTCTGTTAAACTTAACACCCTGTAAAGAATTAAAAATAAAATACAATGTAGGCTTATACCCCATGCGTAAAGAGTATGTACTATGTAGAGTAAATAGAGGACACAATAAAATTTTCCTCAAATTTAGCTTACTTTTCTTCTACAAGTTGTTTACTTTGATTAGATCAACATTCAACACCTCGTTCTACATACTGTGTGGAATTGTGGGAACTGTGAAAGTAAATAAATATTCAGTAACTAATTTTGAAAATTGAAAAATAAGTAATACAAATAAACCATAGCCCGTGTACTTGTCACACCATGATTTTTCCGTTGCGGTAAAATAAGTCACCTTACAAAGTCACCCGGTACATTTACGTGTAACAGTTTACAAGGTAAAGGAAAGGAAGGTAGGTACTTATATAGTGGACAAGTATAATATCGCCTACGTATGTACTCGTCGTGAATTTGGTTCGTCAACAGGTCAGGGCCCCGATTCTACTAAAGAAATTGTTTTAAAATTGTAATTGTTTCAATTTTATTTATTAAATAATTGCCTCAAAACTGACAGTTAAACAAAAATATACTAGAAAAATACCACCACCTACTATTATAACTTAGTATAAAAAAAACTGTAAATTTAGAGGCAATTATTTAAAATAAAAAAAACAATTACAATTTAAAAACAATTTCTTTAGTAGAATCGGGGCCCTGTTGTTGATCATCATCATTATTTTATCATTTTGCAGTTCATGGGCTATTGCTTATACACTTAAAATGGAAAAACGCGCTGTACTCTTTAGGATATTTAAAACTGTAAATGTGTTTGTAAACCTGTGTATAGTGTACAAATACATACCTACTATATTAGTACAATACAATTAACTCCATAGTTACAAGTCAAACTTCTCCACTACACTTTCTACAACGATGTATATAAACTTATGTAAAAATTATATTTTAATAATATTATTATGTCTAAGTCAAGTTAAATAATAAATTATTCAATTAAAAATATTATGAGCAAAAATGCATTACAATACAATTATGTCAAATTCATTCATCAATAATTATTTATTAACGCAGCTACCTGAAATATTTATGGACGAATCCATTAATATTTCAGGCAGTTTAACATAGTCATAGTTTGGAACTCTTTGAAAGACACACCCAGCTGCATTGGGCTGCAGCCAGTTTATGTGAGATTGCACGTAATGAAACTCCCTCGGTCAGAAGGCACCGGGATCTATAAGAACGCATCGGTGCCTAGTACGATACCAGAGACAAAATTCCCGAGAAACTGCACAATCCATCCTTCTCACGAGCACTAAGCCCCCCTTTTAGTTGGCTCTTACGACTGGTACGATACTGAAGCCGTATCCTTGGACCCCAGTTTCACGGATACAGGGGCTGACTCCAATTTCGCCACCTCTACGCCAGCGTTGCCTTCTTGCAGGATTGCTCGCTGGCGATCCCATTCAGCATTTTCTGTAAGGAATATAGTAATACTTATGGATGTACCAATCGTTTATCATCGCATGCGGCCTTTTTAGCCATGGAGCTTCCATGGGATCCGATTGTAATTGTATTCGATTAATTATTATTGTTATTTATTACCCAGATACTTTTCTTTTGTTTGGATTCAACAAAATACGCGACGTTTGTGACGTTTCAAATTAAACTTTCCTTGAAACGCGTGTTCACAGAAACCAAACTTCGCCAAGTTTCTTTGAAACCCACTTTAACTTTAATGTTACTGTTTTAAAGATTCATTTTATGTAGCGGAATTGTAATTTCGAGTTGGTGATCGCCACGGAGTAGACATAAATTGGAGATGGCATTTTTTTTCCAAAGCAATTGATTTAATCGTTTTGGGTGTTGCAACTTTGCAACTTACACCACAGCATAATAGACTGATATTTAACTCTATGCACATAATACAATTACGCCACCCCAAAGATCTCAAAAAGTAATAATATGTAAGTTAATTATAATATAATAAATAATAAGAATAAATAAGCAATGCCAAATGTCTAAATGGGTTACTATTTGATAATACTGTGTTTTTGAAGAATTTCACAAATCAGAAAAGCTTATGTTGTGAATGAAATATTAAATAAAAAATGGCTGTGTGCGCGCCATATAAATGCTATACTAAACTAACACACGCTTTGCGAGAGAGGTACAGAGAATCCCTCTCTATCCCCACCAAAAATTGGAAATTCTTATATCTCAGAGATGTATCAGCAATTTTAAATTATTTTTCAGTATGTGTAATGTATTTAACTATATCCTTCGCTAAGCCTGTTGTTCGTGATAAATGAAACATTAGGACACACGCCTATTATGCCACCTCCTCTTTGCATTTCCTCCGTGGTTGTGACACACGGAAGCCACAGTGTGGGAACACGTGTGATCATTAGCCGTTCCAGGGAAACCTCTGATGGGAACAGCAATTATGGAAGTCACAGTACCTACTGCGGAGTAGATGTAAGTAATGGGAGCTTGTTTACTGTCACTCTTCTAATGAGTGACGGCCACGCATGGGCCGGTCCTGTGTCTCTGACTTTGTAGTTATCTAGCAATGGTTTATCTTTTACTAGTTGCGCCCCGTAGTGCTGAAAAATGGTGATGATGCTGATGAAAAATATCCTATATATTAAAAGCAGTCTCTATTGTGAAAATAAATATTTAAACCTCTCACAGACATATTTTATTTATTATATTATATTTATTTCTTAAAAACTTAGCCTATTATTACTTTCATGATTCCATAACAAAATATTGTAGGTACCTACACTTGTTACCCTTTTTGTGATGGTTTGTCATTTTGATTTAACTAGGTAGGTAGGTAGTTTACATAGTAGGTACTACATAATAAATATATCTAGCTCATTATCATCATCATCATTTCAGCCATAGGACATCCACTGCTGGACATATGCCTTCCCCCTATCAATCTCAAGAAGGGCCGGTTGGTAGCGGCCTGCATCCAGCGTTTTTCTGCGGTTTCTTTTAGGTCGTTTGTCCATATTGTGGGTGGACGTCTAGACGTCCTACGCTGCGCTTACCGATCCGTGGTCTCTATTCGAGAACCTTTCGGCCCCATCGGCTCTTTGATTATAACATGTACATAATCAAAGTATCGGCAATCTGTTCTGCGTGCTATATATATGTGCCGTACCCACTGCCACTTCGACTTGCTAATCTAGTTAGTCTGGATTTATTTTTTGACGCTATTATACAGGGTTACGCGGTAAGGGTTTACTAAGCTGAAAAGGGGCCCATAATACCCATTATTACCCATCATGATGAACCAGTTCCACTATGGAACCAACGAAAAAAAATCGCGAATAAAATATCAGCTGTTTCATAGAAAACGGTCATTCACAATCGACAAAATGTATGGAGCAGCGGCCTTATTATAGAAGTTTGATTGTGATCGAGATTGCATGCCGTCCCGTTTGCATCTACTTACTCGCACCACGTGCGTAAGTGAGATGGCATGCGATCGCGATTACAATCCGAATCACGATAAGACATCTATAATAAGGCATCAGCTTATATTTTTTCCACGATTTCAGGTTTGGTCCCATAGTAAATGTTGTTCACAATAATGACTATAACTGTTCCTTTTCGGCTTAGTACACCCTTTCCGCGTAACCCCGTATAAATACAGGGTTATTTTTAATGTAATGTACAAAAAATATCTCGCCCCTATACATAAACGTATAAATTTTTATCCATAGCTTTTAATAATTCGTTTTTGATTTTATTTCGTAAACGTAACCCATAAAATAAGAAAAGAACGCGAACGAGAAGGAACGCGAGGCAAAGCTTCGAAGGCGACTTTTGTACCTACGATACAACAAATAAAACTAAAGGGAAAATCTTCTCATTTATTTTCGGTGAATGTATTTTGGTGCATACTTACTAGGTATTTTGCAAAGTCATGAGTAAAAGTTGTTAAGTATGATCATAGATAAATATACTATACTAGGTATGATAAAGGGAAGCTGTCTACAAGTTTTTGACAAAGAAATTAAAAATACCTCGTATAAGTACATCATAGTCATAGTGTATAATTGTATATATAGGGTATAGTCATGAGGTACCTAATTTAGGTATGCGAGGTCCAGAGGAAAAAAATACGAATAAAATGTTCCATTAACTGGTTCAAGAAGGTTTAGGAGCTTTTTTGTACCGTAAAAATATAATAGTTACTATATAGTGATTGTCTATAGATCTTCAACGGTCTAACTTTTTTTTGTAGTGTTAGTGTTAGCTTCGTGAAAATATTCAGGTGAATTCTAAATTTCAAATAACAATTTTCATCAATGTAACAAACCAACCAATCAAGAAGTTTGGTTTTCCTTATTCCTAACGCTACAAGACACACAATCGAGGATAATTTATAGTGATTGATAACTCTCTGTGGCTTTAATAACAGATTATGAATGCATAGAAGGAAAACTTTGGCCATTTCGCGCATTTTTCAATTTTGCCTAATTTTTGCAAAGATAACATTTTGGTGTGAGAGTAAAGAGCCTAACTAGAACAAACAGGTAAACGCGTCATTAAAGTCTCTTAACTAAGGTAGTTAAATCCCGGAAAATCACCCGAATTATATATATATTTTTCAGTACCTACTGAATATTGTTATGCTTAATTATCCTTGTGCATTCGTTCCTATCTTAACGAAAACCGTGTACCTATCCATTGAATGTTGTAAAAAAAATTGGCACACTCGCAGACAGTAACCTAATAGATACAGTTTTTTAATTAAAGTTTTAGATAGTTATAATTCAGTTAAGTATCCAATCTAACAAGGGTTCTCATCAACTAACATTTAATTTAGGATAACAACAATGACGTGAAATAAATTCAAAATAATGTATAATCAATCAAATAATTCATATTAATAATTATATTTAATGTAAAAGTTGACACAATATACTATAAAATTAATTAATTCTATTGCAATTGTAATGATGAGAAATAAAAGGCTTTTTTATTTATTTATCCAATCCAGCGGGGCAACGCGGCCAGCATTTATAATGCGAACTATAATGTAAGTATACAGGCCTTCTTTGTCATTGAATAGTCTAAACGATTTCTAATTCGTTTAGTTTTCTATTTTTGTTATTTATTATAGTTAGGTGTTTATTTTTTTCACTTGTCTTTTTATTTTAAAATATTCAAACTTGTAAAAAAGATAAATTACTGATGCATTTATTTAGTTATGTATATACTAGTTTTCTGTAGTTAGTTTGTTCTTAAATGATATCTTAGCTATAGCTAAGAATAAATGAAAGTTAAAATAAAAAATATAGAAATGTATTTATTTATTCTTATTTTATTTATTTATACATATATTACAAATTAAAAAAAAATATTATATTTTAACACTTTTAATAATAGTTTTAAGTTGTAGGAAGTTTTTCCTCTGATCCTATTCTGTGTATTTATAGAGTAGGAATGGCGCAACAGTCTGTGGATGTTGAATTGTTTCGTTTTACAATGATTGCAGTTTACAATGCTATAAAGAGCATAAACTTGTATGGACGCAAAGTGGCCGACATTGTGTTACGTCGTCGGGCAATAACGTAGACTATTCTGCATACGTTAGTTTTATCAGCTTTACTTCAAAAAAGAAGTTCTCAATTTATTATTCGACTACAGGATAAACGTTTTTTATTAATCTATTTACAGTACACGAAGTTATATATATTCGACTAGGAATTATTATCTTTTATCATCAGCCAGAAGACGTCTAGTGCTGAACATAGAATATGGCGCGCTGCTATCTCACTCGCACATTTTGAAGCGTTTTTAGGGTTCCGTACCCAAAGGGTAATAATGGGACCCTATAACTAAGCCTACGATGTCTGTCTGTCCGTCCGTCCGTCCGTCCATCTGTCATGTCTTTTAACGGCTGTATCTTTCGACCGTAATACGTTACGGTGGATTAACTAAGAAATGATAAAAAAGTCAAAAAGTAAAAGCGAAAGGGGGATTGGTCCTCATATAACAAACGTATTTTTTTAACGTATGTTTGTTGTATTAGCTCTAATGAAAAAACGGAAGCGTCAATAATGGCCAAGTGCGAGTCAGTGACACGAAATTACAAGTTCTAACTTGTAATTTCGTGGTGGTATAGAACCCTCAGTGCGCGATCCCGACTCGCACTTGGCCAATTTATTTTATTCTAATAATACTCTGAATACCTTTGTGCATTTGTCTCTTTTTAGTGGAAAAACGTAATCAATCCTCTTTGCACATTGAAATGTTGTACGCACGACAAGATAATCTGAGGAAATAAAAATTGGCCACTAATTACTATAGCAGTGGTCGAGGTCTTAAAGTTAAATTTTCAAATTATGAACACATAAAATACCATATTACAGAAAAGATTAATTTTATTTTAGCTGAACTATAAATATTCGTCAATACATATTATTAATATTAAACAATTAATACATGTCACAAACTACTTAATTCAAATTACAAAAATTCTAGTCTAATCAAACAGCCTGCCCCGGACCGTTCCTGGTGCAAAAGTGCCCATAACACTGGCAGCATTCCCATGCTGAATGGCAATGGCCAATCTTTGCACCAGGAACGAGCCAGAGCGGGAGGCCAACTTCTGAGATCAAACTCTATATTTTATTTTGACTATATTCTAGTTGTGGAGCGCGTTCATGTCTTTTGTTCCCAGATAATAATAATATATTATAACGTTTATGTGCTCAACATTTTTACAAACATATGAAATAGGTACGAAGACAAATTCGCTTTGAGAAAAATCACGTTAAATAAAGATTACAAAATAAAAATAAAAAATGAGTTAGTGAGTAGGTGAGAAATGTTTACATACCTACTCCAAATAAAGTAGCCCTGGATCTCACACTAGGAGGGTCCTGTGTCTTGAGATTCAGTGCCTTCCGAGTTCAAGTTATTAGTAGACTTAAAAATAGGTTAGTACTAGATGAAGGTTTGATTTAGAGCAACAGGTTTAAAAATACAGCAAAATTTATTTTTCTTGTGTTCTAATAATTATCTTGGCAGTAGTAGTTTTAGACCGTTGACAGTCTAGGGCTGTCTAGAGTCTCGAAGCCAGTATCGAGTGTCGTGCCTCTAACTGTCTAGCTGTGAACTAAGGTGTTCTGGCAAATTCTTTTTACAGGCGTTAAACCACTCTTAATCCACAAATCTACCTAGTTGGTTAATTATACCATAGTAATGAGTTGGGGGACTGAAGCCAAGAAACTCATTCCGGAGATAGGGCACAGGCTAAAAGAAAAGTGTGGTGACTCCCGCTCCGGTTCGTTCCTAGTGCAAAAGTTCCATTGCCATCCAACGCGGTAATGCAGCGAGTGTTTTGGATACCTCTTCCGGGAATGGTCAGGAGTGGATTATTTGAATAGCTAGTTAATTTGTTGGTGAATACCATATATTTAGAATTTATTGTGAATAAATTTCATTCATTTTTTAAAACAATAAGTTAAAAATACATTTATTTAGGGATTTGATTAATTTTGACAGGATATTATGGGGTTGACATAGACTTGTTGTCTAAATACCCCCAAAAGTTAAAGATTATAAAAAAATACTAAAGTGGGCTGATTATGATGATGAATACTACTTTCGTAGTGCAACAAACGATAAAGTTAACTTAAGCATGGATTTCCTTTTTTTTATTTAATAATAGGCTTGTGTTTCAAAGAAATGATCTTTTAATCTCATTGTTTCAAAGCGCTTGTACGGGCTTTCGGAATATTAACCATAAACTGGTGTCGATTTTTCGTACCTAATCTGGTTCGGTAGAAATAATATGGGCAGGAGGGAATTAGATCATGCAGATCCAATGCACACAACTACTACAAATAAACTATTATAAACTAATTTATTATTAAAAATTTAAATATGCATGTAGGACGAAGAAAAAGTGCGCGTTGAACTCTTTTGGACTAAATAGAGAACTGCTACGGAAACTGATGGACTATTTAAAAACTATAAAAATGTGTATAATTTTGTTTTTTCTAACTGAAAGAAGGAATAATAAACACAAAAATTGCATTTGCATTTATGCATGACAACATTCTTAAAAAAAATATTAATACTTCAAGTAATTACTTCAAAGTTATATGATTATTTACGGGATATATACCGATTTTTCAAGTATTTATTTATCTTAAATCATAAGAACCTTCTTAAATAAAACTTTTTTATGGTAATGGCCTCCTAGAGTTTTTTGTGAGTAAAAACACCCAGCTAATGGATCAAAGTGTAACTTAAAAATATTTCAATACTTGACACTGGGAAATGCACAAGACGTGGAATGCCAAAATTCTCTCAAGAAGAAAAAAATAGGTGGTCTTTTTTTCCTAATCGAATAAAATAATACTAGCAGAGAAGCCTTCTGCATTCATGTGAAAAAACCAAAATTCAATCGAATTTCCGTTGAAATACCAAAAGACTGAATAAATAATTTCTATTGATAAAGGTATTAATTCAATGTACCTATTCCGTGCATATTTTGTGTTTTTTATTTATTTATTAAAATCCATCCCGCAATATTGTAATAATAAACTATACTACTCTATTGTAGGGGTGAGTGAAGGCCCGAGGGCTGCTCAGGCGCAAGATGGCCTCCGGGGTCAACGACCCCGTGACTCACCGCAAAGGCTTGCTACGACGAATTTAAGAACTTCATAAAAGGCTTAATTTTATGTGCTTGTTGGAAGGGAAACTTAAAAACAGGTTATGTAACGATGCAGATATGGTTTTATACTAAGTATAACAACCATTTGGGACATACACTAACTGTTAATTAGATGTTACCAGATTTAAATTCGCATGAGTTTTTATGATAACTACTTTTAATTTAAATATGTGCTGCTGTTACTTCCTACCTACCGCAGCTACAAATATAGAACTGTGCGCAGCGAAATGTTATTATTTCGCTGACTATGCGATTGAATCGATTCGTGCCATACATGTAAAGCAATACGAACTTTATCTGCTTGTCTGACAATTATATCCTATTGTTTAGAGACTGCTGGACATATCATCATCATAATCAGCCTTACAATAGTCCACTGCTGGACTTAGGCCTACCCCCAAAAGGGTGATTGGGCCATATCCACCACGCTGGTCCAGTTGCGGATTGGTGGATTCATATGCCATTGAATTTCTTCTCCGTACGTATGTAGGTTTCCTCACGACGTTTTCCTACACCGAAAATCCGTACATAAACTCCAAAGAGCTCATTGGTACGGGTCCGGGATTTGACGGCGCCTTGACTCTGCAGTCGTTTGGTCGAGTATTCTTAGTCATAAACTCTCCTAGAGTTTAAACATCTTAGGCGACCCGGACGACCCCATCGCCGTCGTCACAGCGGCGGCGCTGGGCTCACCCGATCCGACTGCTCCTTGCAATAGGAAATATTCAGTGTTTGGTACAGGCGTCGGTTATCAGAGGCACACACACACAGCGATCTCGCCGGTTGGATTATAGACCGCCAGGATCTCTTAGAAGATCGGTTAGATTCTCTCCAAATAATCAATCAGTTCAACAAACCGCTAGGGCTCCAGGGCACACCCCTTCTGGGGAGCCTGGGCAAGTTCCCACTCCCGGCGACGGCCCAAGCCGAGGTTCGTACCTTCGAGGTACCCTTGAGCTAGTCGCCCAAAACTTTAACCACCAAGTTATGCCGAACGCACTCTGCGTTCGCTAACTAGTCCGGTCAAACTGTAGAGGCCAAAAGGCCAACAGTATAAGTCAATATAAAAAAAAAACTCTCCTAGAAATCGTCGCAGGCGCACCGCATCCGGACGCAAGCTACGCCCGATTTACTACGACGACGGTACTCTCGGTATTACGTCGAGCACGTAATAGTGCCGCGTTCACTTCCCCCCTTCCTTTCTTCTCTTCCCCTCCCTTCCAGCCATCTCCGGTTTGTAGAAGAAGCCTTGACGAATCAGCCTCGTGCCGTGACGATGGCCATCCGTCGAGGCATTACGCTCTAATAATGAACTAGATAGAAAACAGAACAACCTTTATTGTAACTTTTTTCCATCAAATTAATGGCAGGAAAATGAATTACGTAACGTGATTCGTTATGCTTAAACTAACTGGCACATATTAACTGACATTTTATTTTAATTTTATGAACAATATTTTGTAAGGTTCTTTTTCAAATATATAACACTAGCTGTCGCCCGCGACTTTCATATAAACTTTCAGTTCCCATTTGCCCCTCTTAATTCGACCCTTTCGCAAAACCCTTACTTAGCGGACCTCTACACCCCATAAGGAATCTACCTGCCAAATGTCAGCTTCGTAGATCAAGTAGTTTTCGTGATTTCATGATGAGTGAGTGAGTGAGTAGATGAATTTCACTTTTATATTATAGATTATCTAGGCGGAAAGAAAAGTGGAAAGAACCCTGGCAGCATTATAACGCTTTGCTTCTATGTAAATTAATGCTAAGTAAGTAGGCAGTTTTAATTTCAATTCTTTATTTAAAATTCTGTATGATATTTTGATAAGCTAAGCCTTACTACTACTTATTTAGCGCTCCTTAAGGCGCGGTACAATCGCAATTTTAACCATCAGAAGTGTTTTTAAACGCTTGGTATGATGTGACGAAATTAACTGATCAGATTAAGAAAAAACTATAACAAGAAAAAACACCTATTAATAATCTTAAAAAATTTTTTTTTTTTATAAAATATCTGCATTCTTAAAAAAAATTACAACTTGCGCAAAAAAATAGCTTTTGAATTGAAGTACTATGAATTTTCAGCGACATTTTTTTTTTGTACGAATTGTATAGCCAGACTAGTGTTTTAAAACTTTAACCAGTTAATTGTAAAAATTCATTTTTATACTTCGATAACTTAAATAAAGACCATCGATAGTGGTGCGGTCAGCATGCTGAGTACGTTACTATCTGGTTTGAGCATTTGGATTACGACTCGGTGAAAGAAAATGAGGTCATCCAAATAACCCAATTACCAGTTATAACTTGGCAATGAACAGAAATTTTTCACCGACTAGCACTTAGCCGTTATTTATTATTTGTTTTTATACTTTAGAGTGTTCAGTATAATCATTTCAAGTTTGACGCTTGTACGTATTACCATTTTTAAATTTGCGCTAATACAAAAATACGTTAAAAAAATACGTTTGTTGTATGGGGACGAAACGAAACGGGCCCCCTTTCGTTTTTACTTTTTGACTTTTTAAAACTATTACTTGGCAAATCCGTCGTAATATTACATATTCTGTGGAAATTTCAACTGGCTATCTATTACGGTTCGAAAGATACAGCCGTTTAAAGGTAGGATAGTCGGACAGACAGAGACATCGTAGGCTTAATAGGGCCTCGTTTTTACCCTTTGGGTACGGAACCCTAAAAACTGCATTAAGGTCGCTGTCTTCCAAAAAAGCTAGCGACATTACCACGTTTAATGGCCAAACTTATTCTTTGGCCAAGGTAAGCCTTTGATCACCCGTCACATCTACGAGGCGTCTGGACAACTCTTTAGTTAGGTTAAGACTCAAAATAACTTAGTAAGTAGGCAAATCTGCCTGAAGCAGAAGTATGTCATTTCGGCAGGTTTGCCACATTTCATTGCACTGCAGGCTTCTCCACAGAAATTGCGTTCGATAGATGTTTTTCATGATTCTAAATTTACTATATACCGTGATACAGCAAGTGTGTTTTTTATACATGACAAGTGCCTTTTTTAACTAAAGAAAATAAAAGCTAACTAAACACTACAACCCGGGACCCGGGTATGTCCTAAAACTGCGACCAGAACCATCGGAGGATGGGCAGCAGCGTCCTATTAGTACACGGTGAACTTACTGCGATCTCCAAGCCGCCTGCCAAGCGTGGGGATTATGGCAACACCCCTCTTTAAGAGGGAGGCCTTTGTCCAGCAGTGGACGTTTAATGGCTGCTGATGTGTGTGATGTGAAACACTACAAAAACATACTGCCGCTGAAGGTCTAAAGACAATCTAAATCTATCTATCTGTCTAAAGACAAGAAGGTGTTAAGTCGGGACTTAGGTTCAAGTACGAGTTCCAGTGATAACCGTAGTAAAAGACTAAGAAAGACAAAATACCGTTTTGTCTGCACTTATCAAAAAGGTATCCCGAGTGAATCGGTTTCTTCTAGGCAAGCGTGCTCCATCGTAGACCGCATCATCAGGCGAGTTGGCGATTCAACGCAAGACTATTAAATAAATAAATAAAAAACCTTTTTGTCAACCACCCAGATATTCTTCAAGATGCATGAAACTGCACCGAAATATAGTAGCTCAGTGGAGCTCAAACCACAACCTAATCACGGTAAACATCCCGTAAATAATCATAAAGCTGCAGTGAATAACCGTGATAGTTTAAAACAGTGTTTCACATATTTTACAGCTCATAATAAAATCCTCCTCCTAAGCGAAATATTGATGGCATCATGAAAGCGATTTCCTCATGTTGTGACAAGCCTCTTAGTCTAAACCTCCAATCCAACATAATAACATTGATGACAGGAAATTGCAGTACCATGCTTGTAAAAACCATCTATGGTAATGGGGGAAGATCTGCGTATTACAACTTTAAGTCAACAGGTTAAGGTCCAAGACGAAGCGCTATTTTGTACACAGGTTACCTATGTTTATCTGCATTAGAGGTTGGTACTTTGCATCCTGTCTCGGATAGATAGGCGGATGGCCTCAAGAGTGCAAGAAACTAGACTGTTATTGATCGAGTTCCGCTGGAAATCAATTCTAATCGATATCGGGGACAGGTGCCTAGTACAATAGCTTGCAATAACGGTATCTTTGTTTAGGACCGTGTCAACTGATTCGGATTTGTGTGGCTTTTTATTGTGACCGAGATACGATATTATACATAGAATCGGGAAATGAAAGAAGTACGGTATTTTACAACTTAGAATATATTTTTGATCAATTCCTAAAGTTTGTATCAAAGATATTTAAATCTATACGAATATAATTATTACCAATGAAATCGTACTAAATTGTTAACAAAATTTCTAATGCTCGACCCTTTAAAAAAATCAACAATGTTGCTATTGCTATACCGTTGACTACATGGACTCATTTCTCGAATGAGCGATTGTTAGTACCTAATTATGGTGAGCTTGGAACCCTGTATTAGTACATTGTGATACAAGTACGGAAAGAAGGTTATTGTAAACGAGTAGACAATGTTTGAAGACAAACCATAGTCCCGAGTTTACAATTTACAGCGTCGTTATCTGTAATTTTTATACATTAATAAGTCGTCACCATGGAAGTATCGTCGTATGGAACTCCTTGCGTGTGCCTCTTTTTAGGGAGACTAAGGTAGTTGAAGTAGTGCGTTTTATTTTGTAACTAGCGAACCACCCGCCCGGCTTCGCACGGGTGTAATTTACGTGCGAAGCCGGGGCGGGTAGCTAGTTATATATATATTTACATATATAAACCTTCCTTGAAAATGTATCGAACTGATGGTAAAAACCGCATCAAAATCCGTTGCGTGGTTTAGGGGGAGTTAGCGGCCATACAGACAGACAGACGCGGAAAGCGACTTCAATTTATACTATGTAGAGATATCGCACGGTATACGATATAGCGTGGGTGATAGCTTACTTATACAGTATCTATACAGGTCTACTAAGGACACTTTTCGAGCAAAAAGTTTAGTTAAATTGAAAAAAAAAAGCATTTTGCATCACTGCATTTTGTTAAAAAATCTAAAATCTGTAATTATCTATGATTTTTTAAATCTATAATTTAAAAAATCTTTGATTTTATGCTTAAACAATTTGACAACTTTTCGTGTAAGTATGTACTTACATTCTCCGAATTTATGTACCTACGATGCATTCTAATTAATTAAAACAGCTTATTATATTATTATTTTTGCCATATCATCACTAAAATATGTACTCGTATAATTATTTTATGCAAACTAAATGATACCTAATCATGTGCGCGTAAATGTATTTGACGTTATTAAAACAGTGACCCAGTTTTTCAGTCCATGAGTCATTCTACATAAATTAGATAACCTAGCATAATATTAATTTAGCTAAGCTAGAATTAAGTTTAGTTAGTAATTATTTACGCTTAGTAAATTGATGTTTTAAATGCAATTACAAATGCTCCAATTATGTTTGACGTTATAAATTAACAGAATAAGTAGGTACATGACGAGGGGAAAGAACTGCGGGTCTAATCGATACTGTGAAGTGAAATAATGTGACTTTAGATAAGAGAAACAAGGGAGATATGGTAAGGTGGAGTAGTGGGTGTGAACGCATCAGGCCCAAATCAGGTTTGATGTCGAACTCACATTGCAGATGACCTTGCCGCCCTTTTTTATGTGTTTTTTTTCATTGGTGTTTTTGTAGACGTAGATATAATATATTTGTGGCAAAAAAAATACAAGAAACACAATATATATGTAAGTACATGGAAAATGAAATAAAATTAAAAATAAAACTAAATTAGAACTTATTAAATTTTTTGTCACAAACCGGCCCCAACTCAGCATTATGTCAGTTTTCAGTCAGCTCGGACCACGGCCATTGTTAACATGGTCGAAACGTCGAGCGAAAGGTATATTTTTACCTAAATAAAATAATGCGCGATAAACATTTAAAACATGTATTCGAATCGCGAAAGTTTATTACTAATAAAAGACGAAGTAAACGAATTTTTCAGTTATTTTGAATTAAAAACCAAACTACTGAACCGATATTGATGAAATTACTATCCAATCCAAATTTCCCAAATATGGTTCATAAATGACGAAGTTCTGAGGTACCTAACATTAAAAATAGAACCGAATTGGGAACCCCAATTTTTTTTAATTTAGTTATAGTAGCGTTTGACCGCTAACTCGCCTGATGTTAAACGATGATGCGGTCTACGGTGGACGGTGGAGCACGCTTGCCTAGAGCCCCTCATTTTTTGAAGTCGGTTAAAAATCATGCCTATTGCTTGCGAAGTGTGTGAGAAGCAATAGAATATAGAGGATTCCTGCTAGCAATAGTGATCTTTGAACAATATTCAACACAAAAATAGCGACCACTATTCACAAAACAATTAGAACAAACTCATCTTATAACTAGTTGGCATCAACATACATAACAGCCGTCTGTCTAATCGGTATGTTCACGCTTTAACGTCTAACTTGTATGGATTCAATTTATTCCTACCCGGCCCATGCTGCGATGCCGGCAACCTGTCGGCATTTGAATGTTATTAGAATAGGTTACATAAATTTATATTTATATGCACACCTTTCGATTGACATTTAGGTACTTGGCATCTGCGAAATACTACGTGTTCGAACACTACGATGTTTTATCTATAAGTTGTCACTCGCAGGCAGCTTTCCTACATCACATGATACATATTTTCTAATGACTTAGTTCCCCGCATGGACGTAACGTAACCCCTTAGGGTTGTTACGACACTTACGACCATAGTTCCATGACTTTTTTTTTATAATCAAAAACAAACAAAAAAATTGTGGTACGCTAAGGTCACTGTGGCTAAAGGTACGTATGTACTTGCATCAAAATTTTACATGATGATTATTTAGTTTACTGACAATTATAGGAAGAGTTGTCAAAATTAGTCGTAATACTTTCAGTGCGCAGTGAGGTACGCAGAGTGCTAATTGTAATTATTTTAACCACAGAATAATAAGAAGCATAGAATCCGTCACGTGATTCACAAAGCGTAGCGCGCCATCTGTCAAATAGTATGGAGCCTTTGGAGCCTTTTACAGGTCCCTAGTACATGAAAACTGTACAACCTTGCAATTTGCCGACATGTCAAAAATGTATCTGTTTCGTTCTGGTAACAACAATTTAATACGTTTATGTTAAATTAGCACTCCTATGCTACTAGTCATTCTGTGATTTTAACATTTCGCTGGCTCACTATTACAAGGTTCTATGTTATTTTATTACACGTTCAGTAAATTCAATAAAAAAAATACTTTCATAAATATTGACTTAGCAGGGTTTATGCTTGAGAGAGATATTTTCACTCAAGCATAAACCCTGCTAAGTCAATATTTATGACAGTCAATAATTTTTAATTGAAATTACAGAACGTGTAAGAAAATAACATAGAACCTTGTAATAGTGAGCCAGCGATTTGCTAGCTGACTAATGATTACTGTCACATTTAAAAGATTTTCTTCAAGATTGAATGTAGAGAAGAATAAAGACGGTTTATTATACTTCGCCTATTTGTTTTAATTTAATTAACATTCCTTTTGGTAAATAACATTTTCAACAGAAAAAGTAATCTTTGGGCGGAGTTCGAATATTCGCAACGTAAATACGTATCGAATTTAATTTTTAAAAAATAATGTTGAAATCTAAATGTGTTCGATATGTATTTTACGTCGCGAATATTCGAACTTCGCCCACTGTACACCGTTATCAATTTCGAAAACTATTTTATTTCTTGTAGCCACGGATACCGTGGTCAGCGGGTAAAATGTTAATTTATTTCCAGTTTATTTATTTGAAAGATACGTATCACGGTATCAGACGATACAACTCTCCGGGATCCTTAGCTTATTTGGTCTGATCCCGGGATCATAGATACCATAGACAGTGTACTACACTTTGTCTAAGGTAGATACAAACCCTAATTTGATGAACTTTCCATAAGGCCACGCTCTCATAAAGTTTTAAGCTAGGTGGATTTAGCTTACGTTTTAGATAGTTTTGATTAGTATTTCATCTTCAGTTGTACTTGAATCAAGCGAGGCGTCCGTTGGCTATCCGCATTTCTGCTATAATTAGAAAACGATTAGTTCCGGGTGTTTTTCGATTAGATTTCGGCTCCGAGTGGAGGCAGCCAGCGTGACTTGACGGATTCCTGTCTAGTACAAGAGTACCTTCAACCTTTGTTTGAAGACGAACGCACTCTGGAGATGCAAAGAGAATTTTAGATTATGAACCAATGTGGATTGAATCAAGAATATATTTTCTTGGTTTCTGCATAAATAGAGAAACAAATAGGCGTAGGGGAGGGAAGGGTCAACCTAATTTTTTTTTGTTAAAACGGATGATCGTATAAAATGTTTTTCGACCATGTTAAGGGAAAAATATTAAAAATTTAAAATAATATTAATCATACTTAATCGAACAAATTTTTCAAACATTGCTTAGTAAATAGAAGTCTTGCAAAAGTTTTGTTCTGACAAGTTACGAAAATTGTCATTACCTACCTACCTATAGCAGAAAACTTTCCCTTTTGCGATCGCACTTTGTATGAAACTATCAATATATGCATTATTGTTGCCATTTTATTTTTCTGTGGCGTGTAACTGTAATTTGTTATTAAAAAAATACTATGACTAAGCCTAAAATTAATGAACCTAGTTGCCATCGCTGTGGGGCATGTAATACAAGTTAATTGTTTCCCCGCCAATTTGTTACTTTTTGCCCCATGCCCACATTTATCACATTTGTATTTTTATTTATTAGCTATAACTTTTACGATATAAAAAAGAACAAGCTAATATAGCAGTCAAAACAAAGAATCGAATAAAAATTATCAACATTATTTAAGTGCCATAATTAAAGGCCGAATCAAAAAATTGCGTTATAATATCGCCATAATTCATCAGCATCAGCAAGAAGACGTCCACTGCTGAACAGGCCTCCCCTTAGAACTCCACACTGAACGACAACCTGCCATCTGAATCCACTAGATGTCCGCGACTCTCACGATGTCGTCGGTCCTTTGATTATATATAGAACGGATATGTCATACCTATAATTTCCCCTCAGCCAAGGTACATGCGTTGGCTCCGCCTACGTATGTCAAACGAGCACACCGTTTTATAAAAACTGTTTCACCGTCGATCATCCGCCATTTGTCTTCTTACTATGTTACGAAACGGAGCTCCTTAAAAATGGTCATATGTGCAGTAATCCTTTGTAAATCTCGATCACATACTACGAACTTCACTACGCACGGAGTCTCTTATCACAGGTAAGTATTTTTTTAAACAAATAACGTGCTAATTTCACCACAAAACGAGTTCAAGTAAGCTTAATTGAACAGAAGAAAATATTAATCGAAAATCAGGGTTGCCAACTCGATATCACAGATACTCGCTAAATGACATCTCAAATAGCGCTAGATTAATATAAATTTACAAAATATATAGCAAATTTGTTTGGACATGGAATAAAATTTTAAAGTTTCATTATGGAACGTATTGCCTCACCCGAGAAAAACGGTTTAAGTTTTTATATAGGTTTCTTAGTCTTAGTTTCTAGTTCTTACTAGAACTACTCAATCAACAAACTAAGCTATATAATTATAATGCTACTCTAAAACACTACGGTCAAATAGACATTCTCTTCCCCCCGCAAGCGAACGCGGGGGAGTCATCCGATCCAGTAGAATAACACAATAGCATGTCACGCCTCCATTTTATCAGAAAAACGTTTTAGGGCCAAATTCTATGAATAATAAGGTTGCTACAAAGAAAGGATTATCATATTAAAATTAGACAGACAAACATATCAGTACATCGTACAGACGTAGGTACATCGTCATCTTATTAGTTCCGGAAAATCCCCCAAGATGGTATAGCAAAGCAACATATAAAACTAAAGCGTTTTGTTACTTCTCGCGTGGCTGCGTATTGTTCTACGGTGACCAGAAAAAAAAACCAGCGTGATTGCTGTTTAGTGTTAGCTGTTTTATCTTAGATTTCAGCGCTAGACTAGACTTACGAAAATAGAGCCAAATCTAGCACAAATAGTTACTAAGTTGGCAACCTTGTCGAAAAAATGAACTAGTGATGTGCTAATTTATTACTCGTAGTCTCGTACTCGTTACTTATATAGTTATTCGTACGACGTAATCCAAGTTTGAATGAAGTTTGATAGGTATAAATACTCGTTTTTTTGTGTTTTCGCCCATTTCGGAGCATGCTAAAGCCATACGGCCTCGTCTACTGTATTTACTTTACTGTCATAAATAAGTAAATCTCCAGTACAGTAGGTATATTATTGGTATCGTGCGTGTGTTATTGGTATATGGCCTTTGATATTATATAGTTGGGATCGGCCTTTAAACTTAAGCTAGTACCGAAGAAAGTTTGTCAAATACTGAAGGAGGCGAGGTAAACAACTATTGCAGACATTGACATAATTATTCTTACTAGTTCGACAAACGCACACTTCAATATTGAGCGCATACAACTGCAAACGATGTGCTCAAAATGTATACAAATGGACGACCGAGGGGAGGGGGAGGTAAGTGCTAAAGGGGAAACTGTAGGTGTAGGTGTAACGCTTCCATTTATTTATTTTTTCTGAGGTTATGGTGTCAGAATAATAAATGTGGGTTGAAAATGGATACAAAGTATATCATACTAATATTATAAATGCGAAAGTGTGTTTTTTTGTTCCTCTTTTACGCTGCAACGGCACAACGGATCGTCGACCTGATTTTTTGCATGGGTATAGTTCAAGAGCCAGAGAGAGGCTACTTTTCATAATCATCATCACCATCACCATTTTTCATAACTATGTGGGTGAAACCGTGGTTATTTTACATATCTATATGGTTTTCGATATTGACAACATTTTAAAGTACACAATACTTGGTCCAATCTTTCAAGACATGGTAAAATAAGAAAGATACGTTATAAGTATTTAGTTTATTTAAACAATTTTACTAGCATACCGAAATTTCTCCAGTACACTCTTCGGTATCCGATATCGGTATGGTGAAAGCACAATATTTAGTTGGTATTTTTATCACTTCACTAGCTTTGTATAATGTGTGCGAAGTAAACACAGCGAGGCGACCAATGAGCGTTGCGCATTTTGTATTTGTGTTCTGTTTCGTCAATGAGTGCAGGTTATAATGAAGTGTGCGCTTGTAGAGATGTATTCGATTACTTGAATGGGCGGGCTTTAGAAAACAAGTGTGTGCTATGCGTGTTTACTTCGTCTCCCGCAAAAAGTGCCAGACTTTTTTCCATAGCAGCTCGGGCTAATACCTCATCCGTTCTATATATAATCAAAGCGTCGGTCCATCAAGTAGGAACTTGATGGACCGACGACATCGTGCCTACCTACGCTGCGTCTTCCGGTTTGCGATTATAAAAGCCCTTATTGTTCTTTGTTGGATTTCCTCACTATCAATAAATAAAGAAACAATATACATTATGTGCCGGCTTAGAACAAAATGAATAGATTTAATGAAAACATTCAATTCACAGCTTACAACGATGAAATGATGCATAATCCTATTCAAACGTTAACAGAATTGCTCGATAAAGACCGTTGGCGGGCCTATGGCAACGCAACGTGAACCGAGGGCTTCAAACCGGTTGTATCTAAACCCCACGTGCATAACGACTCTCTGTAATATAGCAAGCAACATCGTTCGTCTTCGTCCATTTTACTCATCTACAAATAGGGTTACCATCCGTCCGGACCATTAACCGTGATAGTTTAAAACAGTGTTTTAAGGCGCCGTGACTAGCTGACTTTTATGTTTTTGAGGGGGTGAAGCAGAGGAAGTGGCGGCCGACTAGTCCCACCTACAGCGGGGCGCACCGCGTGAATCTCGCCAAAACGCGACGTCCTTCACCTATAGACAGCTATAGACATGTAATTTCGTCGGTCCACAGCATAGCTCCGTTGGCGCAGTGGTCCGGCCCCGCGCTGGTAAACCACGAATGCCCGGTTCAAATCTGTAGTATGTAAATATTTTTGGACTCAATTTTTTATCATAACACTAAATCAAAGGATACGGCCGTTTCTGCCACATATTTTGAGACTCGTAGGAGTGCTCTTTTTATGTTTTGATGGGCAGCAAAACATAAAAAACGCACTCCCATTGATCTAAAATCATGAAATTTAGCAAGAAACAATTTCTTATCACAAGTAAAGGGAAAAATGCAAAAGCCAGAAATGGTTAGTTCCATTTAAAAAAAAAAACAGCCAAGTGCGAGACGGGCTCGCGCATTGAGGGTTCCGTACCACAACGTAACTTGTTAGGTACTAAAGTAAAAAAAAAGTGCATAAAGCCCAGGCGGTCACCCATCCAAGTACCAGCCGCACCCGACGTTGCTTCACTTCGGTGATCGTACGAGAACTGGTGGTGAACAGAAGTTGACACCGACTCGAACTTGGCCATTATTTATTATTTGTATTTGTAGTTGTTGTTTTTTTAGTGTGTACTATTATCATGGAAAATGCCATGTGAAAGATACAGCCGTTAGTAGGTGTGTGTACGTTCCCGATGAAAAAAAAACGTTTTAGCGCAAAACAAACTTAACTTTGTTATTTAAAAACTGTTGTCTCCATACATCGACCTAGGTTGCGATCAGTTTATCAAATGCAAAAATGTTTACGATCTCGAATATTAGGGTTCCGTACCCAAAGGATAAAACGGGACCCTATTACTAAGCGTACGATGTATGCCTGTCTGTCCGTCCCAAGTTATTTAGAACTTTTTTAGTTTTATTGTAGACTAGCTGCGCCCCGCGGTTTTACCTGCGTAGTGATGAAAATTGGTGATCATGATGATGAAAACAGTATTTTTTTTTCTCTTTCAACATAAGCTATCTGACAGGGAAAATCCCGTCAAAATCGGTTCAGCCATTTTGGAGTCTATATGGAACATCATCATCATCAGCCTTCATAGGAAACATACATACATATACATACATACACACATCGCCTTTTACATGTGTAGAGAAGATAGATAATTATTATGTTCAAAGAAGACTGTAACACCTTTTTAGGGTTCCGTAGAACTACAAAGAACCCATATACTTGTGTTCGTTCTGTCCATCCGTCTGTCTGTCTGTATGTCCATTCCAAGTTGTTTAGAACTTTTTAACTTTTATAGTAGACTAGCTGCGCCCCGTGGTTTCACCCGCGTAGTGATGAAAATTGGTGATGATGATGACAATGAAGATGAAAAGCAGCATTTTTTCCTCTTGTTATAACATCAGCTATCTGAGAGTGAAAATCCCGTCAAAATCAGTTCAGCCATTATGGAGTCTATACGGAATATTATCATCATCAGCCTTCATAGGAAACATACAAACATACATCGCTTTTTATATGTATATAGAAGAAATATAAACTCCAAAAATGCTGTAATACCTTTTTAGGGTTCCGTAGAATTACAAGGAACCCATATAAGTTTGTTCTGCCCATCCGTCTGTCTGTCTGTCTGTCCATCCTAAGTTGTTTAGAACTTTCTAACCTTTATAGTAGACTAGCTGCGCCCCGCGGTTTCACCGTGTACTGATGAAAAATGGTAATGATGATGATGATGAAAAGTAATTTTTTTTTTCTCTCCTTATAACATCAGCTATCTGAAAGTGAAAATCCCGTCAAAATCGATTCGGCCATTTTGGAGTCTATACGAAATATCATCATCATCAGCCTTCCTAGGGAACATACATACAAACATCGCTTTTAGCGTATATAGAAGAAAGATATACTCAAAGAAGACTGTAACACCTTTTTAGGGTTCCGTAGAACTACAAGGAACCCATATAAATTCGTTCTGTCCACCCGTCTGTCTGTCTGTCCATCCCAAGTTGTTTAGAACTGTCTAACTTTTATAGTAGACTAGCTGCGCCCCACGGTTTCACCAGCGTAGTGATGCAAAATAGTGATGATGATGATGATGAAAAGTTCAATTTTTTCTTTCCTTATAACATCAGCTATCTGAGAGTGAAAATCCCGTCAAAATTTGTTCAGCCATTTTGAATTCTATACGGAATATTATCATTATCATCATCAGCCTTCGTAGGGAACATACATACATCGCTTTTTACGTATATAGAAGAAAGATATACTCAAAGAAGACTGTAACACCTTTTTAGGGTTCCGTAGAACTACAAAGAACCCATAATTATAAGTTCGTCTGTCCACCCGTCTGTCTGTCTGTCCAGCCCAAGTTATTTAGAACTTTCTAACTTTTATAGTAGACTAGCTGCGCCCCACGGTTTCACCCACGTAGTGATGAAAAATCATGATGATGATGAAAAGTTTCATTTTTCTCTCCTTATAACATCAGCTATCTGCCAGTGAAAATCCCGTTAAAATCGGTTTGGCCAATTTTGAGTTTATACGGAATATCATCATCATCATCATCAGCCTTCATAGGGAACATACATACATACATCGCTTTTTACGTATATAGAAGAAAGATATACTCAAAGAAGACTGTAACACCTTTTAAGGGTTCCGTAGAACTACAAGGAACCCATATAAGTTCGTTCTGTCCACCCGTCTGTCTGTCTATCCATCCCAAGTTGTTAAGAACTTTCTAACCTTTATAGTAGACTAGCTGCGCCCCGCGGTTTCACCGTGTACTGATTAAAAATGGTGATGATGATGATGAAAAGTTCAATTTTTTTTCTCTCCTTATAACATCAGCTATCTGACAGTGAAAATCCCGTCAAAATCAATTCAGCCATTTTAGTCTATACGAAATATCATCATCATCAGCCTTCATAGGGGACACATACATACATACATCGCTTTTGTATGTATATAGAAGAAAGATATACTCAAAGAAGACTGTAACACCTTTTTAGGGTTCCGTAGAACTACAAGGAACCCATATAAGTTCGTTCTGCCCATCCGTCTGTCTGTCTATCCATCCCAAGTTGTTAAGAACTTTCTAACCTTTATAGTAGACTAGCTGCGCCCCACGGTTTCACCGTGTAGCGATGAAAAATGGTAATGATGATGATGATGAAAAGTAATTTTTTTTTTCTCTCCTTATAACATCAGCTATCTGAAAGTGAAAATCCCGTCAAAATCGATTCGGCCATTTTGGAGTCTATACGAAATATCATCATCATCAGCCTTCAAAGGGAACACACATACATACATACATACATCGCTTTTTATATGTATATAGATGAAAGATATACTCAAAGAAGACTGTAACACCTTTTTAGGGTTCCGTAGAATTACAAGGAACCTATATAAGTTCGTTCGTCCATCCGTCTGTTTGTCTGTCTGTCTGTCTATCCGTCCAAAATTGTTTCGAACTTTCTAACTTAGCTAGCTGTGCCCTGCGGTTTCACCTATGTAGTGATGAAAAAAAGTGATGATGATGATGATGATGATGAAATGCTGATTATTTTTTCTCTCCTTATAACATCAGCTATCTGAGAGTGAAAATCCCGTCAAATTCAGTTCAGCTATTTTGGATTTTATATGGAATATCATCATCATCAGCCTTCATAGGAAACATATACATGCATACACACATCGCCTTATATATGTGTATAGAAGAAATATATATTATTCAAAGAAGACTGTAACACCTTTTTAGGGTTCCGTAGAATTACAAGGAACCCATATACGTTCGTTGTGCCCATCCGTCTGTCTGTCTGTCTATCCGTCCTAAGTTGTTTCGAACTTTCTAACTAAGCTAGCTGTGCCTTGCGGTTTCACTCATGAAGTGATGAAAAAAAGGTGATGATGATGATGATGATGAAACGTAGAATTTTTTCTCTCCTTATAACATCAGCTATCTGAGAGTGAAAATCCCGTCAAAATCAGTTCAGCCATTTTGGACTCTATACGGAATATCATCATCATCATCATCAGCCTTCATAGGAAACATACATACATATACATATATACACATCGCCTTTTATATGTGTAGAGAAGATAGATAATTATTATGTTCAAAGAAGACTGTAACACTTTTTTTAGGGTTCCGTAGAATTACAAAGAACCCATATACTTATGTTCATTCTGTCCATCTGTCTGTCTGTCTGTCCATTCCAAGTTGTTTAGAAATGTTAACCTTTATAGTAGACTAGCTGCGCCCCGCGGTTTCACCCGCGTAGTGATGAAAATTTATGATGATGATGAAGATGATGGTGAAAAGCAGCATTATTTCCTCTCGTTATAACATCAGCTATCTGAGAGTGAAAATCCCGTCAAAATCAGTTCAGCCATTTTGGAGTCTTTACGGAATATCATCATCATCATCAGCCTTCATAGGGAACATACATACATACATACATACATCGCTTTTAATATGTATAGAAGAAAGATATACTCAAAGAAGACTGTAACACCTTTTTAGGGTTCCGTAGAATTACAAGGAACCCATATACGTTCGTTCTGCCCATCCGTCTGTTTGTCTGTCTGTCTATCCATCCAAAATTGTTTCGAACTTTCTAACTTAGCTAGCTGCGCTCTGCGGTTTCACCCATGTAGTAATGAAAAAAAAGTGATGATGATGATGATGAAAAGTAGTTTTTTTTTCTCTCCTTATAACATCAGCTATCTGAGAGTGAAAATCCCGTCAAAATCAGTTCAGCCATTTTGGAGTCTATATGGAATATCATCATCATCATCAGCCTTCATAGGAAACATACATACATATACATACATACACACATCGCCTATTATATGTGTAGAGAAGATAGATAATTATTATGTTCAAAGAAGACTGTAACACTTTTTTAGGGTTCCGTAGAACTACAAAGAACCCATATACTTGTGTTCGTTCTGTCCATCCATCCGTCTGTCTGTCTGTCTGTCCATTCCAAGTTGTTTAGAACTTTCTAACTTTTATAGTAGACTAGCTGCGCCCCGCGGTTTCACCCGCGTAGTGATGCAAAATAGTGATGATGATGATTAAAAGTAGCATTTTTACTCTCCTTATTACATTTGTTATCTGACAGTGAAAATCCCGTCAAAATCGGTTTGGCCATTTTTGAGTCTATACAGAATATCATCATCATCATCAGCCTTCATAAGGAAGATACATACATACATACACACATTGCTTTTATATGTATATAAAAATGTAGATATATTCAAATCAGACTGTTACACCTTTTTAGGGTTCCGTTGAACTACAAGGAACCCATATAAGTTTGTTCGTCCATCCGTCTGTTTGTCTGTCTGTCTATTCGTCCAAAATTGTTTCGAACTTTCTAACTTAGCTAGCTGCGCCCTGCGGTTTCACCCATGTAGTGATGAAAAAAAAGTGATGATGATGATGATGATGAAATGCTGATTATTTTTTCTCTCCTTATAACATCAGCTATCTGAGAGTGAAAATCCCGTCAAAATCAGTTCAGCTATTTTGGATTTTATATGGAATATCATCATCATCAGCCTTCATAGGAAACATACATACATATACATGCATACACACATCGCCTTATATATGTGTATAGAAGAAATATATATTCAAAGAATACTGTAATACCTTTTTAGGGTTCCGTAGAACTACAAGGAACCCATATAAGTTTGTTCTGTCCATCCGTCTGTCTGTCTGTCCATCCCAAGTTGTTTAGAACTTTCTCACTTTTATGGTAGACTAGCTGCGCCCCGCGGTTTCACCCGCGTAGTGATGCAAAATAGTAATGATGATGATGATGATTAAAAATAGCATTTTTGCTCTCCTTATTACATGTGTTATCTGACAGTGAAAATCCCGTCAAAATCGGTTTGGCCATTTTTGAGTCCATACGGAATATCATCATCATCAGCCTTCATAGGGAACATACATACATACATACATACATCGCTTTTTATATGTATATAGAAGAAAGATATACTCAAAGAAGACTGTAACACCTTTTTAGGGTTCCGTTGAACTACAAGGAACCCATATAAGTTCGTTCGTCCATCCGTCTGTCTCTGTCCATGCCAAGTTGTTTAGAACTTCCTAACCATTATAGTTGACTAACTGCGCGCCACGCATTCACCTGCGTAGTAATGAAAAAAATTGTGATGATGATGATGAAAAGTTGCAAATTTTTTTCTCGTCATAACATCAGCTATCTGATAGTGAAAATACCATCAAAATCGGTCCTGCAGTTTTCGAGTCTATAAAGAACGTTACAGACACACACATACGCACACGACGAATTATTTCAAAAACATTAGAAAAATAACAAAAAGAAAATGGAAAATGTGAGAATTGAACCCGAAGCCTACTCACAGTCGCAGGAACTTATCCATTGCGTCAACCACTCGTCCAATTGAAATATGATGCTAGTGGTGAAATTATGCTTCTAATATATAAAATAATATAAATGTACAAACAAATCGTCACAAAATGTAAGGTAGCATCAGGTAGCCCGTCTGCTTGTTTGCCACCTGTGGCACATAAAAAAAAAGTAGACTTACTGTGCTCTGCAGGTTCACCTGCGAAGTAATGAAAATATGATGATGATGATGATGATGAAAAGTTGCCATTTTTTTTTCTCCTCATAACATCAGCCATCTGACAGTGGAAGTCCCATCAAAATCGCTCCTACCGTTTTCGTGTAAAGAACATTACACACAAGCATACAAACACAAACTCACACTCACACACACACACACACACACACACAAGCATGCACGCACGCACATGACGATTTTAAAAACATTAAAAAAAATACAAAAAGAAAATTGGTAAATATGAGATTTGAACCCTGAACCTTACTCACAGTCGCAGAGAACTTATCCAATACGTCGAACCGTTCGGCCAACTGGACTATGACAATAGTGGTGAAATTATGCTTCATAAAATAATATATACAAACAAATCGTTACAAAATGTAATTTTCATTCGCCTGCCTTTTTAGTACTTATAATCCAAGAAAACATTGCGGATAAGGTAGGTACTTACTTTACAACTTCCGTCAAGGTGTTTTTGTGTCATAAAGTTGAGATTATATTTTGGAGAGGTTAGCGGAACAAAGCGACACACGTCCGTCTAGCAGCGCGCCTCAGCGGTCTCTGTCACATCGCGTAAAAATAAAAGAGAAGTGAAAAGACGCCGCGGCGGCACGACGTTTCGTTCGACACGTTCGAGCCAGTTTATGATTAAATTAATTAATAGTTAGAAAAATTGAATTTTAACCGATAAATAAAAATAATGATGCTATTTGTAACAATATTTCACATCATTCTTGTAAATTTTGTAAAGATTTGTTCATAAATAGTCGAGATAAAATTGTATGCGTTTAGGTAAATTTCAAGGTTAGAGGTTATTTCATAATTTTTTTCTATCCAGAAAATTTATAGGAATCGTGTTTTGGATCCAATGGTCCACTCAGAAATATGATTAAAATTACCAATTTTTTTTTTTACTGCTTTAAAATTAATACATTATCTTAAAAAAATTTTCTGTGTAGCCTTTTTCACTGTAAGACCGCCTTAAACCTTTGTCCAGTATTGTATTTTGTCCGGCTTTTTAGCTTCGACTATGTAATACGAGTAAATATTGAACGTCTCCCTAAACATAAAACAAAAATCTTCATTTAAATATTAACCACCAAAGTTAAATGTCCGGTTTTATGTCAGGACTTTTCAAATTATGATATGGTAACCCTAATATACAAACGCTAACCACATTAGAACTGTATCTCAATAACCACTGTTCAACTTGAATAGTCCTGCGCTGATTTCGTAGGAATTCGATTCGAACTAACAAACTTTTTATACATATTGCTTAGTCCAAATTCAAGTCATTTATTTCGCTTTAAAGGGTGGTTACTATTCAAGTTTTAAAAAAGCAACGTAAACTGGATTTTTGGCATTCTGATTCTATCAAACAGAAAGATAATTTTTTATTATAAATAAGTAGATCTTTAAATTTTATTGAAAATATAAGATCTATTAACATTTTTTTTTCATCTATTTATTTTTATTATTATACAGAATTCAATTGTTTATAATTTTTGGAAATTTAACATATCACCATATTATAACTTCCTATTTACAAACGTAGTTTTTCTTAAAATTATGAGGGAAAGTTGAATATTATGATAGTGGATTTCGTTAAATTACAGACATAAAATAAACAATTATAATGTAATTTTTATTTTTATTATATTAATGTAATGGTTTACTTGATTTATATAATTATTTACGGGATATTTACCGTGGTAAGGTTGTGGAATGAGCTCCCGGGAGCTCACTTTAGATAACTTTAGTGAACAACCGTGATAGTTTAAAACAGTGTTTGTGATTTATATATTACGATTTACGGCTTTATTTTTTCGTTATAGTCAATAAATCCCACAGAAAAAAACAATCGTTCAGGCATATCCAGATACATAAAATTGAATGATTGCATTTTGCAATACAGCTCTTAATTAACAGATACTAAAAGAAAAAATAAACAACATAGGTATCGCGGAAAATGTCCCCGCAGTTTTAGTTTATTTACTCTAAATAAACATTTGTTATTATTATAATAAGAGACATTACTGCTCACCGCCTTACTGAGAAATGTTTAGAAACGATTAAAATCACTCGCTGACGGAAAAATGTACCGCGAAAACGATATCGAGCCATTCTTACCTTCCTAAATGATTCATCATCATCATCATTTCAGCCTATCATGTTCCCACTGCTGGGACTCGGGACCTTGGAGAGAGAGAGAGAGAGAGAGTTTTGGTTTTGAATGTTGTGGTGGTACGGGAATCCTTAATGCGCGAGCCCGACTCGCACTTAGCCGGCTTATTTGTAATTTGATTTAATTTCTTGTAAAATTTGAGTCTTAGAAAAAATAATACATTACATCAATGAAATGAGTATATAAATAAGCAGACAGTTTATTATAAGCCGTGCAAAACTAAAGGTATAAAGTTCCAATGCATTCATGAATAGAGACGATGAACTCTAGTGATTATAGAGACATGAAGGTATCCGATTGTCCAACGAACAAAATAACCGCCAGCGTTGATGTATGAATATAAATTATAGAGTCGCTTACACACGCTCATGCATATTATTAACAAGATATTGTACAGGGTTACTTTCAATTAATTAGAGGGCTATATACTTCTGTACATAATAAATAACAACTTTTAAACAGACGCAAAAAGTAGGAAGTTATCTTTACGACACATTTTTTTTTTGGTTCTACGAGTTTTTGACATTCACAAAAAATAGATTTAGTCAGTAGGTATAAATAAAAAATACGGATCGAATAGAGATCTCCTATTTCCTGAAATCAGTTAAAACAGCATTTCTTTAGAATGTAATTATTGTAAATTCTTTAGATGACAACACTGAAAGTAGTCAGGCAGTAAAACAATATTGACACCATCGATGTAAATGTACTGGTACATTAACTTCTTTGATTGACACCTTGTTTGTTGTTAACATAGACAGCAAAGTGTCCCCTTATTGAGTGTCCATGATCCATGAGTGACGAAAAATATACTGAATCGATTATACGAGTTTCTTTTTGACGATAACGATGATAACGTCTTATAAATCGATGAACGCCGGCTGCACGCACGAAAAATTTTCACGTTCCGCCTGAGCGCGCGTGCAAGCGAGAGCGCGGAACAAGCGATAGAGAGGCACGATCGGCCTGAACGCTATCACGTAAAATTAACGTCCATAAACCGACTTTACAGACAACCCCTTTATTTAATTACATCTAGAAATTACATAAGTACCTACATGAGACAAAACAATTTACAACTAGCGCAACAACTGTTGGACTTATCACTCAAATCGATCTCTTACAGGCAACGATGGAAGACTGGGGCGTGCAGTAGACGCTATGAAAAGCTCATCTTCATGCCTTCTTATTATACTGCCATGAAAATATGTTTTATGTAGTTATGACAGTGTAAAAGTGCCATTAGCTAAGCATTTGAAGTTGTCGTCACGGTGGACGGCTGGCATTCGTAATTGATGTGATAATTACTAGTTGTAACAATGGTTAATGGTTATTAACGGTTAGTAAACTTTTTATTCATTTGGGAATGGAATTGATACATTGGTTTGTTTTGAGGTGGATTGGTAATACGCATGTTACAGTGCGTACCTGTCATGACTTCATCATCATCATCATCAGCCGGAAGACGTCCACTGCTGAACATAGGCCTCGCTCTTTAACCTCCAGCCTGCCTTTTACATCCACTGGATGCCAGCGACTCTCACAATGTCGTCGGTCCATCTAGTGTAAGGCCTACCTACGCTGCGTCTTCTGGTTCGTTGTCTCCACTCCGGAACCTATCTTCCCCATCGGTTATCAGTTCTTCGAGCGATGTGGCCTGCCCATTGCCATTTCAACTTGTTACATGGAGGCTTTTATGGAGAAGTTTTGGAAACATCGTGAAAATACTTGTTTCACAGCGTTATATCACTTCCCACACTTTTTCCTCAATTTCATCCCGTGTAACTTTAGCTTTGTATCAAATGTCCTTCTAAAGCCTCCCAAAATCTAACAAAACATGTTTTTCAAAGATTGGGCTTATTACGGATGTTTCTGATTGTGATCGCGATCGCGCCATCTCGCTTACGCGCGTGGTGCGAGTAAGTAAGTGCGAGTGAGTGATGATCGCGATCACAATCCGAATACCGAACGAATCGCTTAACATCAGGCGAGATGGCGGCCAAGCGCAAGCTTATCTACTATTAAAAAAAAAGAACATCCATAATAATCCTAGTATAGGTATATTACATATTATGTTAGCTAAACATGTTTTGTTAGTTGTGTTAGATTTTATGGCTCTAAGCATTATTAAGTTTTTGACTTATTTCTCTATTTGCGTCCGTGTCCTAAGAAGATTCAATATATTTTAACTAATTTTCCTGTTAGGTAATATACCTAACCTACGTCAAGGATACTAACGTTCGAATCTAATATGCGTAAAGACAGACGATGTCAACAATATGCTTGTTGTACCTTCATATTTATTTTGTAAAATACTAGTGGAATATAATTCTAATCTTATTCTTTCTATAGACTTGCGTTTGACCGCCAACTCACCTGATGATAATAAGTGATGATGCGGTTTATGATGGAGGGTGTTCAATGTTTTTAGTTTGCTTTCTTTTACAATGTGCCATAGCAAATAAATGCTTTGAACGAGAATAATTTTGTTATAAATAGTTCGTTGTCAAACCACAAGTAATTAATCAAGCAGTCACCAAACATTAAATCAAGGGTGCTCACGTCCAAATCGGCCAATAAATTCATGAACGCGCGCGGCGCCCGCATTCCGCGCACGCGCCGCGCTGCGGGCAGATTGGAAATGCTATCACCCCTCATTTGATATAGTACCCCCATCGCTCTAGATTTTCACACGAATCTCTCTGATTGATGTAACTGTACTTTTGTTCTTTGCCAGTAAATATAAGTAAACAGAACTACAGGATGAACCCCACTATTTGTCCAGGTAAAAGAGCGCAATGCAACTGCTTGCTTAAATAGATACCTACGCGTTTTTTTAGCTTATGATGTATTTTTAGCTAAATCCTTGACATTGGTTATTTGTATGCCTCATCGAGGAAAAACATACCTAATTATTTAACAATAATTTTGTAACAACCCATTTTTCTACACGTGTTTACAACAAATAGATTTAATTTAAATCTGCTGTATTGCCATGTAGTGTTTCTTCAAAGTCCTGTCAAATGGTGGCTCACCAGCAGATGCAAGCTGTGAGTGGCTTTACGTCTTTTGTTTTCTTTCTTCTTCTGAAGATTTGGCATCATACGTCTTGTGCATTTTATCTCTTCGTCTTTCATTTCTTGTTCACAAACAAAATGTAGGGCAAACTAAGTGCAGGTGCTGTACGAATTCCCATCTTATGAATGTTACGAGATAAAACACAGTAGGTAAATATTACCTAAAATAACCGCAGGGAAACTCTGGATGCAGCCTCTTTCAACCGGCCCTTTTGGAGAACGATGGGGGGAGGCCTATGTCCAGCAGTGGACGACCTTTGGCTGAATGATAATGATGATGATGAGGTTAATAATAAACCAGATGTAATGAAAGCGAAACTAAAGAAAAATACCGTCTACTAAAAGTACCCATAAAAAGTTACGAAAACTATTCAGAAACATCACCATTTTCATTGCATAGCCCCACAAAGTTTGGCAACATTACAAAAGCTTGATTAGATAGGGGCTCATTACGTACCCCTATGGTTCAATATTTTCACACGACACAATGTTTTACTTGACATTTCCATGGCATCGATCGTAACGGTAAAGACATGAAAAAATATAGTTTCCTACTATTTAAGCACAATGTTGCCTGAAACAAAATAGTGTCACTGATAACTGTAACTTTGTTTACATGAGGGCACTTCAAACTTGCGGAGAAAATTGTCAATCTACTCAATAGTTTGGCTGAATGACTATTTCGGAAGTAGGTAAACACTTAACTGCGTATAAATTATTATACCTCGGTTTAAGTGTATTCACTCATACAACACAGGCTAGTCTAAAAGCAAAATCTAACTGATTATTTTTTATTGATTAAAAAACCTTGTTCCTTGTATAGTCTATAAACGAAAACAAAATTTTAATGTGTTCAAAATTACAGAGATATAAGCATTTTGATGTCTTGTTCGACAGAGAGTGGACTATACTTACAAATGACGTCACTGGCAAATACGCCATACAAACTCCATACTGACACTCATTTTGCGGGATTTTCAGGGTATCGGTTACGCGTTCCCCACGCGTCTAACACACATAATCAGAGTCGTGGTTGTGGGATAAATTTTAAGACAAATTAGAGAAAACAATTTCGTGAAACGGCTGATTCTCTAAGCACGAAGCGCTCTTAGTGATCGAATCTTTTTTTTTAAGATTTACCTAAGACAGAATGTTTAGTTAAAGTAAAAATTTCTTAGTGAAATTACTTACATGATTTCTTCGGACAAATAGAATTTGAATCTAGTATTCATAATGACGCAGACGGCTTGAGTTATGATCTGCGTCAGCGTATTCACGCGCTGCATTTCTTCAAGCAGGTCCGAACGTTGAACTATCCTGCCTGTTGAATAAATGTTACAATTTTACAAGTAGGCTAAGGGGAGGTTATTCCGTGATACCATCATACCATGTTATAAATTGTGATATTTTTTTTTAAGTTTAAAGTGAAGATTCTACAAACGCTATGTAACTAAGACCATCTCGCTTACTCTTAAATGCATCCCTATAAGTACACATTTTCGCTTCGATAGATGCAAATAAGTTAAAACGTTTAAAAAAATTATCAACCTACTCAACACAACTTAACCTGTATGACTTAATTAAACGCCAAGCAACCTTCATTGACGACCGAACCTTTACGGAAACGCTGTATAAGATAATTTGACCCCAAGTTCTCAAATTACTATTTTCGGGTGAAGGATTTTACAAGTTTATGAAATTAAGTTTTTGCGCCTGGTTAATGCGACGCGTGACCAAAATGCTGGCGTGTTTCTGGCTCAATGCATAAGCATTGCCATTCAACGTGGTAATGCCGACAGCATGCTGGGTACGCTGCCAACTGGTAGTGGGCTTGAACATTTCGATTGTCTTTAGACCTTCAACGGTCTATGGGTAGTCTAACTGTATTTGTAGTTTTAGTTTTAGCTTGTATTTTGTTTAGTTAATAAAGGCACTCGCCCAGTAGAAAAAAAAAAGTTTTAAAAGTATTTTTTTTTCTATCGAAGGTTTTCTTTACTACAGTGTGCCTATTAATTTAAACTGCAAATAGCTAAAGAAAATGTAGGTAATCTAGAATAGTAGGGAAACAGGGTAAGAAATTATGTTTGCAAGTGCAGTATGGTTGCGAGACATTTTATGATATCTTTCTAAGTAGGTATAGGATATTCGACCACTCAAATTGGTAATAGTTATTTTCGGATGGAGGATTTTATGTAAAGAACAAGTTGATGACAATAAATTAAGTTATGAAAGTCTGTTTTTATAACTTAATTTATTTTTATTTATTATTGTTGAAGATTTTTTTACTAAAGATCAGTGAACAATTACTCTGTGTTAATTTCAAATGTGTAGGTCTCAAATACACATACATAAATAATAGGTCCACTCACAGTATCAATTATAAGACTTCAAATAGATTTCAGAAATAGTGGTCAAAATGTAGTCTATAAAATATCAAAAATATTTCTTATTTATCTTGTACTCAGATTATTAAAATGAGCGTCTAAAGTATATTTTTTTATACAAGTCTCTAATTTCCACTTATGACTTGTAAGCTTTTAAGAACTTGCCTCAGGCAACTTTATTATAACTACCTATATCCATAGCAATTATGACTTCATTCAATAGTTACGTAGGTACTTAGTTATATTTGTTTAACATGTAACGGTACTATGTATCTTTAAAAGGATAAGCACTCTTTTGTTTGGGTGTTCACAGGTTTACTCTGAACAGTGGTACTAAGCCGGAAGGTATACGTATTTTACGTATACTAATCATATGAACAACTTTTACTAAATAAAGAATACGTCGCAGAAATCGTATCTCTACCCCAAAGAAATTGGATTTTGGATTGCTCTACCCCAAGCCCACTTTAATAAAAAAAAAACTGTGGCTCTATCAATCTTTCCCAACTGAAGGTGAAAAAAAAATGTGTTGATGACTTGACCTTTTATAAAATTTTGGTAGATTGGACATTTTGATAACATTGGACGTTTTCTCTTAGGTTTTATCTCAACATAGTAGCTTGGATATACATTATTGTAATGGACAGCTGATCAATAAAATTGATCAAAACTTTGATTGGTGTACAACGGCCAGTGACCCCACTTTCCTCCGCGGTTCACTTCCGAACTGTAACCGATTTGTTCTACCACCGACCACAGGCTGAAGTAAAATTTTGACTTGCTATTTCGCCCGTTACTTGCAGCGGCAAGTTTATCAAAACTTGCAGTACCAATGACCGCGTTTGTTAACTTGGTATGTTGTATCTTGAAGAACATTACTGTTGCTCTTGCAAGTCTAACTCTTTAAACGTCGACCGCCGACCACGAACCACAAACCTTTTACCGAATTTAGAATGGAAAAGGGATTTGGGCCGAAACAATAGTCGGTTTGATTGAAGTCGAGATAGATTTAACGGTGTGGTGGGCAAGTAAGTGCATACCTTTATCCTAAATTCAACGCAACATAAAAACTACAGGTACGTACCTACTGACTGAGTGCAACTGAGTGTATCAAATTATTGGAAACGCCTAATATAATTTTAAAATAAAACTTTATTGGACATTTGGTAAACAAGCTAGTAACTTATATTTTCTTACTAATATAAATATACGTTTCGGTTTTCATATTTCTATTTTAAAATTTTGTACTCTAGAGTAGAAGCCATTCTTACCTAATGTTAATCAAATGCCAGGCTCTGACGGGAGTGGGGGCAACGCAAGCCGAATGTACCCGGGCAGATGGGCAAAAGTGGAGACTTTTGCCCCGATGGAGTTGATACCACCGAACAATCGACCCCCAGGTCACCTCCAGATGCAATGGGGCGACAAAGCATAGTAAAGATTAAACCCAGGACACAGACACGTGGAAGGAGTTGGGAAAGGGACCTTTGAGCAGACGTACAACAGTAATAATTCAACTTGGAAAATTGCACCTCCACTGTAAAGTTTACGTAGCTGTAGTAATAAATAAATATTCGTGACATTATTGCACACACGGTCATCTGACCCCAAACTAAGCGAAGCTTGTACTTACTATGGCTGCCAGAGACTGATATACATACATATATATTTTTAAATACATACTTAAATATATAACACTCAGTTAAAGAACAAACACAAATGTTCATCACATGAATGTTTGTCCTAGGTGGAAATCGAACCCACCCCCCGGCGCAGAAGGCAGGTTCACTACCAACTTGACCAACGGGGCTTAGAAGAGTAGTAAGTTTAGAAGAGCTATAATAATATAATATATGTTTTACTTAGTTGTGATTATAGTACATAATTATGTACTTTTCCTGTTGTTTGCTTATTTTATTACATACCCTTTGATATAAAAATCTAATCTAGAGTGCAAAAATTGTGCTGGAAAAGCTACTTTCTTGATTGAAAATTAAAACTATCTACATAAAACAAAAGAATGTCAATTGTCATTTTTCCCGCGCTCCATTCGTGACCGCTGGCGGGAAACGTCAAATTATGGATGCGTTCAGAAATGAGGCGGCCGACCAGAACATGACGAATTACGTGCTCTCTCGAGAGCCGGTCCCGTAATTATTGTGGACAAGGCACTTTTTGCCCCTGACAAATAGTAAGAGCGTGGAATGAGACCGAGGAGCTTTGTGTCGCTGGCACGCTGCTAATGACACTGAGCTCTAATATTACTATTTCTTTTGTACCAGGAGCGGGCGTGGCTGAGATGCGTTCGCATCTCGCCGGGATGGGACATCGACCTCCCCTTTATTTGTTACATTACTTGAGCGTTAATATGAATCGAATGGACGCCGCAGATGGGCTCAAATTTCCTTGCCCCGTCGCTACAAGCCTCATTGCTGTCACGCGAGCCTCTTTGATGGATATAAAATTATTTATGGTCGGTTTAAAATGTGAGTAATTATACAGGATTTTCGGGTTTTGAAAACATACGTGCTTTATGAAGTTATTTTTAGAATAGTCAAACTACATAGTAAGATTATTAGTACTTATCTTTAGCAGCAGCTCATAAATTAAGTAATATGCTAGAACCTAAGATATTTAAATCATAACTGCTTCGAACTCACTCTCATTGAAATGTATGTAATAAATAATATTCTTGCAAGGACTGCAAGGAGTCATCAAAGCAATTGGCCAATAGACTATCGGACAACTGTTTGATTTGTTAAACATAACGGGCTTATATTGAAGAATTTATTTAAATCGGTTAATGAAATTCTGAAATGTACCTAAACGCTTAAAGTTTTTGGTCTAATTAGGGGATTGATCCTAAACGAGTCAAAGGAAGGGATGGTGTATGCCTTTCCCGGAAAGGACTATGGAGTTTGTATGCCATACTTGCAAGTGACGTAATTTTTAAGTGCAGTGCGCTCTCTATCTAGCCTGACTTTAAAATGCCTAGGTCTTGCCTAGGTTATATATTTCTTAATTATGAACACATTTTAATTTTGTTTTCAGTGATCGACTCTGTTTATGGTCTCCTGTTTTAAATTACTCTAAAAATAACCATTCTTATCCCTATTATTAAGTTCTAAGAACGTCTACATATCCCCAAACTGACTGAGAAAGTAATTCCATGCAACCGTTTCGACACCTTGTAATTCTATAATCATGTTGATTTTCTCGGAATCCCGTCGTGCAACACGAGAACCTCCTTGGTGGTCGCCGTGAATGGCTCTGCCTTCGTTAAATTGGCCTTAAAATTAAAACAATGATCTCGTATTCGGACGAGATGCACCCACCTGTGAGAATTGCCCTTAAGTTTGAGAAATATTGGGACTTGCATAACGCCCGATTTCACACCTTTCATGTAAAGTATAGCTAGATTGAAACCTCAGATCAGACAAACAAGGGAGATATGGTAAGGTGTCGAGCGGGGCGTTCGCACCTGGCCTAAATCAGGCTTGATGTCGAACCTTGAGACAACCTTGTCTTTTGTATAATATTGACAATTAGTTCATTTCATTGGTGACACACAAGTTTTTAGTGTGCGTGAAAAATTATTAAATATATTATAACTATCTGCACCCCGCGAATGGTGATGATGATGATGAATAGTAATAGTAGCCTATGTCTCCGGCCCTTGAACTATACCCATACAAAAAAACAGGTTGATCCGTTGCTCTGTTGCTGCGTGAAAGAGGAACAAACAAACACACACTTTCGCATTTATAATAATTATTTTTGGTATGATTATTGAAAACTAGAAACCAAAAATAAACATTTGGGAACAACCGTGGTCAAAAGGCAAGGATGAGAAAACACGACTTACCAGAAGGGTAGTTAAATTAACGAAATAGTGGGTCGAGGTAAGAGTAGATGCTAAACCAACTTAAAACGAACTACATAGGTAGTCTTAACCACCAATATATTATGAAGTCTCTGGACTTACGAAAACTCAATAAATCAGGTTTCTTAGGAGCTATTTTTAGACCTCTATCTGTTTTACCGGCCATAGCAACATCTTATTTTTAATTTTATGTAGATAATAAAATGTGATAGAACATTTAGGGATTCGTTAGGCCAATTTGGATATTTTATAATAGGTATTCCAGACAGGCTGGTGGATTACGATGAACAGCGCATTTATGTATTCTGAAATTTAAGGAAACTGGTACCTACATTGGTATGTACGTCATTGCTAGGTAGGTAAACTTTCATGATGTAAAAATATAATTATTATTACAGAAAACATGGACCTTTGAAACTTACTTTTTTATTCTTTCCTCCTAAGAGGTTTATGGCTAAAAAACTACGTGAGAAAAGGATGGTATTTATTGTAGAATTGTCAAATTTAGTTTAATTTAGAGAATGGTCCATCAGAATCGACGACATTATTAATGAATGGCGTGGTGATTGATGTGTATCAACAAATCATTGCTTTATTATGAAATTGAATAATATTTTAATAATTAATTCATCGGTCAATCTAATAGCACAGAAGACATAATAGCTAATAGGTCGTTATGCTAATAATATGCAATGGTTCCCACTGTCATCGATTTATTTAATGAGCCCAAAGATGTCTGAAACTATAGATACAACCACAACGCAGACACGACAAAAGCGGCAGCAAAATGCACTGCATATACAAGGTTATTGAATTTTTTTTTGCTAGCAACCTTTCAGACAGGCTTCCCGACAAAATACTTAGTAACATTTTATTTATATTACACGGGAATTACTCACGTAAGATTAAGCCGGTTGCTCAGACTATAAAATTAAAAAAATGTGTGAAAACCACGTCAGTTTCAATAATAAAATATACTTATTTTGTTTCATTGGGTACTTTTCACAAAACCTGACACATCCACCAATTCAGTTTTTTTTATAATTTTATATTCTGGTATTTTATAAGTTCTTGTAAGTTTTGTTTTGTAAGTGCTAAAAGTCGGCTTTTAAGCTTTGCACCACGTTCCACGGTCATATTTAAAACCGCATTAAATTATTGCTATTTATAGAGTCTTAATTTAAATATTTTTGGTTTTGTATGGAAGACAAAAAAAATATTACTAAAGGTCGTAATAGAACTATAAGTTGTTAGGTATGACTTAGAGAAGCTGCCTGCGAGAGGTTGTTACCTAAATGACAATAACCCTGTATAAGCGGAAAATTAAATCAGAAAGCAGGACGCCCGCCATTACCTACAGTAGGTAGTGGTAGGTATGTAGAGATCCGCTAAGTTTTTTTTTTGCGAAAGGGCTGATATTAGAGGGGGGGGGGATTTGGGGGTTGAAAGTTTATATGAAAGGCTACGCGTACAAAGTCGCGGGCAATAGCTAAACGCTACGGCAATGGATCATGACATGATGTAAACTTCTAATTGATTAGAAACGCATGAAGTGTAGGAGGAATGTTTCCGTTGGTACTTATCTCAGATCAGACAAGCAAGGGAGATATGGTAAGGTGTTATGGCGGGTGTGATCACATCAGGCCTAAATTAGCCTGACTGTCTTTGGAAAATTCACCCAGCAGACGACCTTACAGCTTGCAGCCATTTTTCGCATATGGACTATTACTTAGTTCATAATTCATTGGTGACGCTGTTAATTTCCTACCGTTTTTGCATTAAGCGATTTGACGATATATTGCGACAAGTGCGTGAAACAGATAAATTTGAATACAAACGATAATTATTGTACTAAGGCATATCTCCCATGTACGATAGATTCCGGAACGAAGATATTCGCTGAAGAATTGCTCAGATTTGCAAGTTGAAGTGGCAATGAGCAGGTCACATTGCTCGATGAACCGATAACTGACGGGGGAAGAAAGATTCTTGAGTGGAGACCACGAACCGAAAGACGCAGCGTAGGTAGGCCTCCCACTAAATGGACCGACGACATCGGGAGAGACGCGGACATCCAATGGATGCAGATGGCAGGCTGTCGTTCAGTGTGGCGCTATAAGGGAGAGGCCTATGTTCAGCAGTTTGAGGAAGATGATTATATCTCCCTTGTTTGTTTGATCTGAGGTACCTACGTATGTGGGATACCTACCGGAAATAGCGAGATAAGTAATAATGTTTACTTAGACACCTAGTAATTATTCATCTCAAAAAAGTTGCTTCTTTTATAAAGTTAGATCTTCTACGTTTTTTTTTTAATGTTCTTTGATATGTTTTCGACGATTGTTAACTGGTTTTAAAGATATGTTTTTATTGAATAGCCTATATCTAGAGGGTGCTCCCATACGTTGCACCTCTAAAGGCTGAATCCAGTTTATTGAATTTCCTATGAAATCAGTTGTATTTTTTTTTTTGGTGAAAATGTATTAATTATTAAATCCAAATAAAAAGAGCGAAACTGAGACTGTGCTACTGATTAACACACACATGTGTCTAGTTCAAAATTCACGAATAAAATGTCCTCAGTTTACCTAAGTAAATTTTTTTTGATACATTTTAGAAATACGCGTCTATATATTTTTAATACAATATCGACAGCAAAAAATAAAATAAAATGTAGAGTGACATGTAGAGTAGATTTCTTTTTTTTGTATAGTTTGATAGCTTGGCAACGTTTTAATGAAATTTGAACGGTACACCTCTGTGGGTACACCAAAATATTTATACATTACCTAAGTGAAAATAAAAAATAAAAAACCAGAAAAGTACTAAACAAATCTTGGTGGAGACTGAGCATTTTATGAACTCGCGTATGCTGGCCTCGGCTACTCCTCGGCTCACATTTT
Organism: Agriopis marginaria; assembly: GCA_932305915.1. Classification (NCBI taxonomy): domain Eukaryota; kingdom Metazoa; phylum Arthropoda; class Insecta; order Lepidoptera; family Geometridae; genus Agriopis; species Agriopis marginaria. Next base: position 13,569,042 of record OW029918.1, read on the forward strand.
CACGTACGTCGATGAATACAATAGGCAACCATTAATAAATAAAAGTGTTTAGGTACGTATGTACTATGTACCTAGGTATATAATATGTAACTAAAGCATTTAGTTCAAGCCAGTGAGATGTAATAATGCTAGTGTGATATATCTTAGGTTCACGCATACTTTATTTGTAACACGGTCTCAACATTTTACCTACGTTTTGGTTTAGGTAGGTACATAATGAAGGTTTTTCATGTAGGAGGACAAAAACTCGTTTATAATTTTGCGTAGGACTGCGTTACTATTTGATTATCTATAGAAAAGATCGACAATTAGGTAGATGACGGCGCGCTTGAGCGACGCGGCGCCCCGCAGAATCAGAATCAGAAAATATAAACCAGCAAAAACTGTGTACGTACGTGGATGATAAAGTAAATACATACTTAGTAAGTTAAGCCCGTTGCAGACGACGACAAGAACAATCGTTAGTACCTTCTCTCCCTCCAGCATTGGTATTAACTGGTGGTGGTTATAAGAGGCACATGTTATGCTAGCGCTATATTATGTTAACGGCCTATTATCCGAGTCGCGTAGGCAACAAAACGCTCCCTCAGCCCCCGCCAAGTTATAGCGACGCCATGCTAGAGTCAGGACGCCCGCGGGGGGAGTGCAACGACAAAAACGAGCATAGGTCCGACCTCGATGACGCCTGGCGCGGTACTGAACGTGGCGCGCGCAAATTCTCGCGACCTTTTTACGCTTTTAATTTCACTAAAAAACGAAACTATTCACTATCAAAAATCTATCAAAATAATTTATTTTTTGAATAAAATTGCCTTTCAGTTCATGCAATTTCCAGGTTGTTACGAGCTTTCATTAGAGCATAAAATGGAAAAAATAAACTAAGTTGACTTTGTTTCTGATTTTTTTTTTGATCGAGGAAAGTTTATTCTATCGTGTTTTGAACCAAATCATAAACTCTAACACAGATGTATCTGTGACATGTATTTTTTTCCAGCTCAAATATTGTAATTGTAAAATTGATTTAAAACCGTCAAATTAGGCCGTTAAGTTTCCAACAAAATCTTCCCATTGCTTTGAGTGTGCCGCCCGGCCGCGCTCCGTCTCATAAGTGTGTCTTGCGCCCAAGATGGTAAAACCGTTGATGAGCTGTTAAGCTCTTTAGGTTGTATGGCACAAAGACTTTTACACTCTGTTTAACAAAATACGTAGTTTGCATACAGCAGGGTAATTACTGGCCTTATTGTTGTACACAATGCCGTTATTTATTATTTCAATTACAAAATATACAGGGTTACACAGGACGGCAATCTAAAGCGCGGATACTTGGTTATGGTACCCTTTTCGCAGAATAATTAAAAATAACCCGGCCAAATGCGAGTCGGGCTCGCGCACTGAGGGTTCCCTACCACCACAAAATTCAATAACGAAATTACCAGTTATAACTTGGTAACGAACAGAAATTTGTTACCAACTCGCAATTGCCTATTTTTTATTATTTATTTTTATAATTTTGAATGTTTACTATAATCAGGTTAAGTTTGACGCTTGTAAGTATTACCGTTTTTATATTAGAGCTAATACAAAAATACGTAAAAAAATACGTTTGTTGTATTCCCTTTTCGTTTTTACTTTTTTACTTTTTTATTATTTGTTAGTCAATCCGCCGTAACATTGCATATTCTGTGAAAATTTCAACTGGCTATCAATTACTTACGGTTCGAAAGATACTGCCGTTAATAGGTAGAACAGACAGACGGACAGACAGACATACATACAGACAGATAGACAGACAGACATCGTAGGCTTATAGGGTAGAGCGTAGGCTTGTAGATAATAGGGTCCGGTTTTTACCCTTTAGGTACGAAACTAAAAAGTACCTATGTGATTATTGTAGATTTAAACAAACCAATGTTTATAAGATGTTAATTTTATACTAAATATCATACGTTTTGAATGATTTATCGTTATAGTCTAATCTAATTTGGTGACTTACAGTGATTCACGTCCTCAGAGCAATTTATCACCGAAAGATGCGCGCCGCTCTAAGTATATACAAATTAAAATTAATAGTTTTGGTAACGTTCTTTTTTTTCACTTTTTTATCTGACTGTACATAACAGCATTTTTTATTTATCAATCAATTTTTTTTATTTATTTATTTATCAATTCGGACCATCTTAGTGTCCGAATTATACCTACTGTGTCCAAGCAGTCTCTTTCGAGGTTGCACGGAAAAGGTATACCAAGCCAAAAAGAACAATAACAAAAAAAACAACAACTTTTACTGTGGTACCAACCTTGAAATCATGAATGAAATAATGGAACGCCTAATAATTTTTCACGATTTTAGGGCTGGTCCCATTGTATTTTTTTATTGTGAGTACAATGACCTCCTTTCAGCGTTTTTCCACTATTCCGTGTTTGTAACCCTGTATTGTGTGGAGAAACAATGTGACGTCCATTACCAGGTAAGTACAACTTTCAACTCTTGTTACAAATTGCCACACTGATGGCTTCTGATTCATTATGCTGTATGCTCTTATCATTGTTTGTAGATTTCTAAGAATTTGCCTCCTAATATGCCAACATTATATTATACTTAGGTACTTTAAAATCAACATATAACCTACCTATATGATATCATTACAAATAACTTCAAAATTACTACGTTTTTTTCAAATCAAATACATATATGTATAATGTGTTTTTTAATGCTCACAACAAACTCTTGGTGGCCATTAGCCCATTATACACAAATTTATAAGAAATGCAAGAGTTGGTTTTCAATTTGGTTTTCCCTATTTTATTCATTGATATTGTTTTTATTTAGATGAGTATCGATGGAAAATTTTACCCGACATTGTATTTTTTCTGATATTCACATGTTTTTAGTTTTTCATTTGTTTACTTTAAATATTAATTTAATTCGCTAAATTTGACTCCATAATACTTAACAACAACAATAAAAACTAAACTAATTGAAGATCGTTTATACTATCTATAAGCAACGAAGGCTTATAGATAGTACAAACGATCTTTAATTTCAGGCAGAGTGCCTAAAATGCTAGCCGCGTTGCCTCGCTGGATTGCGAGGCTAACTTTCTGACCAAAATACAGGCCAGCATTTTGGTCACGTAAAGAAACTTTCAGTCTCCCCGACAAATCCTTAAAAATTTCGAAAGCACTCGGCCCCCACGGTCCAAGTGTTTCTACCCCAAACGGCACAAATAAGTAACCTCTGTCAAGGCTGGAATATTTGCGCCGTTTGAGGCATTCAGCCGCGATAGCCGCGCCACCCGCCTGTTTTGATGTCTCTGGAAGGTGAGACGGCGCCAGTGTATCAACGCAAGTAGCGTCCCACACTAAAGGCCGTCCCATCTTCCAGGGAATAAGAGTCATTCCGTCGGGTCTCTTACCATCATCACGAAGCAGGCCATTTGGTTCTAAAACTGCTGCGACACTGGCGCTCCCAAAGGCCCGACGGATGATATCATTTAAGCTGCTGTGGCGCGCTATGCGGCCGGCACTTCTACTGCATGATAATCCGTGGTGACCGAGGCTATCAACTTTTTCCCCACATGTACATCGGTGGGGAACGACACAAGGTGCACCGATGCGCAAAGAAATGGCTATCCGGAACGTGTTGTTATCCAATAAATTTCCTAAATTAGATGATGGAAGGGCCTGCAGCCAAAGACCCGATTCCCAGCGGGAAACAGCTAGAAGACGTGCTCGCTCTGAGGAAGTGCTGGACGTTTCAAGCAAAAAATTCCGTTCCAACTCACAGAGCGGCACATCCCACTGTTTTTGGGAGGACGGGTCCCTAGGCAGGGTTGTATTAGGGCAGGCTATTTTCCAAGCATTCATGGCCTCAGTCAAAAAAGAAATTTGTACTTTTCCTAAACTGGGTGATAGAATCAAATCTGTTAATTTTTCAGTACTTTTGACCGAGGCCAAGAAGGCGGGTAATGATACACACGAAATTTTTCTGACACCTAAGCCTCCATACCGAATCGGCAGTGACGCCTGGCACCAGCTGCGATCTTCCAAAGACATGTTTAAAATGGTTGTGAGCGTATCCTTAATGATGTTGTCCAGTTTTTGTAAAAGCTCAGAGTGATTCCAAAGCTGGCAACATCGCAAGGAATATGTAAATTTTGGTACAAATAAGCAAAATTTAATTATAACAAAAGCCATGTGCATATTAATTTTTGTAAGTCTATCCGAAACTGCATTGAAATTTTGAATTTTTTCCTCTACAAAATCAGGTATAGACTCATTGAGAACTGGCGAACCCAGGAGGCGAAGTGAAGTATTATCAATGATTTTGATGTTTGGAGCCAAGGCACTGAATTGTCTGATAATATCATATTTTGATGTACATTGTGTCGAAATGTATAATTCACATTTTGAGAAATTTAATTCCAGGCCAATAGTTTGGAATTCTGCAATTAAAGTGTCTAAATCTTTAAAAACAGTATCAGCGTCGCCTCCCAGAGTTCCATCGTCTAAATACCACACGTTGAATTTTGACTCGAGACGTTTAATGATGGGATGAATCGCGAGACCGAAAATAGCCGGCCCCAGAGGATCTCCCTGCTGACAACCCACTTCTGATGATAGGAGGTCATTTCGATACACTAATTTTGAATTTTTACCATAACATTGCCAAAGAAAAGGATACAGATCTGGGATGTTATTTTTGACCTCCGTCAACATGGCACCTCTATCCACGGAATTGAAGGCGTTTTTAACATCCACCTTCAGCACGACGTCCCCTCCATTGTTTAGTAAAAAAGTCCTTAGTGCGTGTACCGCCGCCTCACACCCTCCACGCGAACCGAAACCCAGCTGCGTTGGTTGAAAATAAGGAGAAAGGTGCTGTCTTTTTAGTCTGCAGCAGATTTTTGCTGTGAGACGACGGTACGTAGTGCCAACAGCAATGGGCCTTATACCTCCATCCTTTTTTTTGAGGGCACAAAGGTTTGCTCCATACAAAAGGTCGGTAATATTGCTGTTGACACTACCTGCCAGCATGTAGTTAACTAAATTGGTCAGTGCTACAATGAGACTTTCACCTGCGCTGCCGCTAGTACCACCAACTAGGTCTTTGAGGTGCTGCGGCGATAAAGCATCAAGTCCGCCAGCAGACCCACTTTGAAATGATGAAATACCACCGATGACATCCTCGGTGGTAACTATCGGGAAGCTGTCGTTGTCGTTATCGTTGTCAGTATCAGGTGGTAGTGGCAGGTTTCTATTCGTTGCTGCAGGTGGATGCTTAGAACGTAGAGCTGCAATTGTGTCCAAATTATTGGGTGCGACTGTATCATTGGAGAACAATAGACGAGCTGCTCCTCTAATGTCTCCGTCCCCTAATTTGTGTTCAATCTGATGGTATGGAATGGAGTTTATTGAAGGCGATGAATATGAATTGGAATGTGAGTGGAGTAAGGCAACATTACTTCTCGGTACTAATTGGGCATTTGCATTTACACAATTACGTTTGATTTTTGATGTTATTGATGAATGATCTGAATTGATGTGGGGCACATGTAAAATACGGTAAGGGAATGTCAGTAAATGTTCCCAAGCTCGCTCTGAGTTTTCTGCTACTGCGTTCCCGATGTCAGTAGCAAGACATTGTGCTACTGAAATGCGAGCGCCCCGGGGAATGCGTCTAATAACCGGCAGTTCAGCTTTACATTTAGCTAAACGCGACCAAAGGGGCTGGTTTTGCAGGACGCTTGCATTCAGTGGATCCACCTGAGAACCACTTGCGGTCCGCGGTTCGGTTTCTAGTCGTTTATGCACCTTTCCGATGTGGATTCTCAGGCCTCTGGAGGTTTGGAAAAAGCGAGGTTGGGAACATTCATGACACACAAAGGTTTCGTCCAATGGTACGGTCGCATCTACATTTCGGCTAGCCATAAGATGGTTTTGCCGGGGTTGACTTGTACTTATAAATACAAAACATACACAAATACCTACCAAAAGAATAATAACAAAAAACATACAAAACTAGTCCACAACACAACACAACAAATTTTCACAAAAATGTCATTGGTGACACCGTCACTGCCAGGCCTGGAGTCCGTGAGTCCGCAGGCGCGAGCTCAATGCCCGCAAGCGCATCGCCGCTGGGCGCTGCTGCGCCGCCGCGGCCCGCCATGGGGACCGTTGCTACAGGTGTTCTCCGCTCCCACCAGCGAAATATATTTCGCTGTCTTCTCCGTCAAAAGTTTAAACTCTTATGTCCTCGCAGCTCGTTAATTAATAATTCAATAAAATATATATATATATATACATGTGAAATAATGTACCTAAGTACAGTGCAAAGCAGTGCTTTATACAAATTATATTTTAATTATTTAAAATACTGAAAATTTTATATGTCATGACATACTCCATGACATAAACATTGTACTCGTACTCCCTTTGACGGAAAATACTCGATTGGAATATTTATATGGTTTCTACGACTGAACTTGAAATTTCTTCTACGTTTCCACCACCATTTGGAGATTTGTACCTATTCCACTTCAATCTTCATCGCCGGTCATGGAAATCAAAAATCATCATCATCATCAGCACATTTTCTAATGTATAACCCTATTCTTACCCATTTTCAACACACATTCACCGTTTTCTTAAAGTTTTACAAGTCGAACACAAATGACGACCCCACCCCACTAACACACACCCCCCCGCGGGCCGCTTGCGGCCCGCGCACCCACGCAAAACACTAGTATAATATTAATTTGATTTTAGTTTTTTTACTTTATCCATTTGCATGTACCGGTTGACCAGACAAAATAAAATAATATACACATGTATAGGTACCTATGTAAAAAGATTTTTCCTGTGGTCCGGTCACTATTCTACGGAAAAAATATTTCTTTCATGGTATGGTCAACTGGGGCCTTACGGAGAACTGCTATTGCGGCACCAAACAGTTGGAAAATCACGCGAACGTGAACCTTAACGCGCCCAGATAGGTACGGTTTGCGGTCACGTGATTTTCCAACTGAGCGGATTTAACATTAGTTTGGTGCCACAATACCAGTTGTCCGTAAGACCCCTGGGGCCTTACGGACAACTGCTATTGCGGCACCTAATCCGCTCAGTTGGATAAACACGCGACCGCAAACCGTATCTGGGCGCGATAAGGTTCACGTTCGCGTGATTTCCCAACTGTGCGGATTAGGTGCCGCAATAGCAGTTGTCTGTACGGCCCCTAGTCAACTATACCACGGTTAAAAAATTACCAAGGTCCAGTCACCGTGCCACGGATCAATTACCGAGCAAGAAGGTTTTCAAAGTTATAAGATAAAAAAATACTTGTAAATATCGCCAATAAATTGGTGAAATCATTACGAGAGACATGAAGAGAGGTCTCAGATTCTAATGGCTAAGTCGGCATTTCGGTATGCATGGTTTATTCGACGATAACTTGCGTATCGTTGATCCGATCTTCATAAAACTTTGTAGGCAAGTAGTTCATTTCAATACTATTTATACTACGGACAACATCTTGTTCTTGATTTTTGATTTAATAATATTAGTGATCATTCACTGTTTCATTCCACAAGTTTACCACGGTAAATATCCTGTAAATAATCATATAACTTTAGTGATAATTAGTAGGTACCTAATAATTAAGGTTTTTTTATTTTCTTCGTTTGATATATTTTTAAGTTCGAATATCGGAAAAATCGAGGTATTCCGAAGATTCATGGGTCGCGAGGTCACAGTTCGGGGCGATCTAAGTACTAGTTATTATATTTTTTTGTCACGACGAATGTACCGTGCAGAGTGAAAATTGGAGACAAACACGCGCCATGCTAACCTTTTTAGAAAGTTTTATCTAAGGAGGTATTTATTGTGATTTAAATAATTTTAACAAAAAAATATAACCAAAATTATTGAAAATTGTGTTATTTTCGCAGGTTAAAAGTAAAAGCCAAAAATACACATAACTTGGTCGAAACTACAGATTTTAAACTAGAACTCTAGAATTTGTTCGTTTACCTCCGTGAAATGTAGTCATCATAACCATCATCATTTCAGCCATAGGACGTACACTACTGGACATAGGCCTCCCCCATCGATCTCCAAAAGGGCCGGTTGGAAGCGGCCTGCATCCAGCGTTTAACCTGCGGTCTCTTTTAGTTCGTCGCTGTCCATATTGTGGGTGGACGTCCTAAGTAAAATATAGTATTAAAAAGTCATCATCATCATCGGCCTTGAGTGACCCACTGCTGGGTATAGGCCTCCCTTTGGTTATGCCACTCTCCCCGGTCGCTCGCTATTCGCATGCGAAAAAAATAATTACATGTAAACAAAGTAAAAAGTTTCGGCTCTTACGTCAACAGTAGGTAACCACCCCAAACTGGACCCGCGGAATGAGTTGACAAATAATTTTAATTGTCGAATGGACCCCCTTTTATGTTGAAAAAAAAAATTACTCCAGATTGTAGAAGGCTTTTGTGTAAACCTCAGAGTCTACGAATAGGCATTCGTACAGTCACATAGAGAAAGCGCAGTACAATACCCGCTGTTGTAGATGCGCTAGATACCGGAAACTTTGAACTTTGCTCTGCAAGTCGCTAACCTGGATGGAAAGTCATTCCGCTCGTGAGTACGGCCACAGAATACGTAACAGTGCTATGTAGTACGTCGCCTGCTAGCTTGTGTAGCAGTTGCTTTACTGGAGAAAGTGTTAGTCTTTACCTACTGAAGGACTGAAATGAGTTCGACGGTTCCAACGGAAGACCAGCGCTGGGTAACAGCCGGCATTATGCTGAGTTGAGGCCGATTTATGACCTTATATTATAACTTGTCTATAAGCTATTTTTTTAAAACCTAATTTGGTCACAAATAAACCTTCATTCTTTCTTTCTTTCTTTCAATGAGTTGAATTAGAATATTTTTATATGACTAACTAGTAGGTAATTTATAATCTTAAAAACAAGATACATACATGATTGCAAAATGAAAGCTAAAACCATGTTACAGGCATGATTATACCTCCTTAGTCGGTAGGGCTTAGGGTTACATTGACTGGAGTATCAAATCGTCAATTTTATATACCAAACAGACCAGCTTCTCAAATCGTCCAGTCCCAAAATGTCCTGTGTCCCAAAATGACTAGGGGCTCACTGTCCAAAAATTACAAAAGTACCAACCTTCCTAAATCGTCATGTCCCAAAATAGGTAGGTACATCTTAAAATTACTTTCTCAACTACGAGACTTTCCTCTAAGGAACATAGAAAGCTTATATAACCTTAGGGCTCCATACCCTCAGGTTCGAGCGGGGTGAACGACTGCGCGCCATAGCTCCAACCGCATCATTACGGCTCCAGCCACCACCAAGCGACTAGGGTCACCAAACAATTTGTGAGATAAATTTATTTGTGATTAAAAACTGACTTTATGGGTAGAGGGTAAAATTCAATTAATGGGATTAATCTTCTAATTATTTGTGATGGCATCAAAGATTTTTTTTTGTTAAGTAGTATAGTATGAAATATTTGAATGGAATATTTTCAAAGTAAAATGGTAATACCCTCGAGATAATAAAAAAATAATAGGTATAATTATAATATAGTAAAATCGGTTCATAATCGGCGAAGAAATCGCGTAACATACACAAAATAAACCGCTCAAGTGCGAGTCGTGCTTGCGTACTGAGGCTTCCGTATCACCACAAAAACTGTTAAAAGACAACATCACATCCAAGTACTAACCGCGCCCGACGTTGCTTCAGTTCGATGATCGTACGAGAACCGGTGGTGAACAGAAATTTGACACCGACTCGCACTTAGCCATATATTTTTTATTTTTTTTTATTAATAGGTACATTTCTAGTTGTAAGTCGCACTAATGCCCAAACTAGGTGTAGAAACACCTGTATCTTGGGAATTAGCCCTTCCGTTTATAAATCATTATGTATTTGCTGTTGTTATACCTACTTTAGAGTGTGTACTATAATCATGCCAAGTTTGCCAAGCTGCCTGGGCGTTGATGGGATTTTGCTTTGTGCACAATTTTTTTGTACTTTAGTAGCTAACAAGCTATGTGGTGGTAGGTACGGAACCCTCAGTGTGCGAGCCCGACTCGCACTTGGCCGGTTTTTATTAAACTATCCGCAAAAAGGTATCAAATCCTTGGTTACCAAAGTATCAGCGAGCGACACGGACAGCACTAGTTTTCCGTCTCTTTTCAATGGATTGCTACAAATTATTATTCGTATTTAGATCAGTGGAGCATGAATGTTTTGATCTCATCGTAGCACAGAAGACATAATAGCACATCCATAGCTACAAAATGATTTATGAAGAATTATTCAAAATAGGTACCTATAGCTTGATGCGCACCGTCATAAGCAGCTATTGTCTAGTTTTATCGCGTTTTCAGAGTTAAAAGTATCATATTATACGTTCTCATAGATACCATAGTTACGCATTATGAGATATATAGCTTTACGCGGGCTCAGATATTCCAATCCGTCAACGTTTTGTAGGTACCCTTTACGTATATTCTGTGGTTTTAGTCTGATCACTGTACAACACTCAACCATCAGCAGAGATGCGATTTATTTGAAATACCTACTTCTATTTAATGCAAATACAAAATACCTATTTTGTAATTTGCATTTAAATGCCTTTTAGTAAAAAACATTTTGTATTTTATTTGAAATACCTTTCTAGATGTATTTTGCATTTTTAATATTCATTTCAAAATGCAAAATACTTTGTGATTAAATTTAGCCAATATTACCAGTCAAACAAAATGAAATGAACGAATGACGCTTGTATTGCCGAATTTGACCGATAGAGGCGCCTGATAGCCATCGTGCATAAGGTGCCATGTTATTAAGACGTTTTTGTTCGGCTCGGCATTGTGTCTCTAATTCTCTATTTATCATGATAAATACCTAAAATAAATAAAAATATCAAATATAATATAAGGTACTTTATTTTGAAAATACCTATTTAGCATTTGAAATTCAAAACGCAAAACTATTTGGTATTTTGCATTTGAAATAGTAAATCTGAAAAGAAAGTATTTTGTATTTAAATGCTTTTTTAAAACCATTTTTACATCTCTGGCCATCAGTCAGCTCAACGTTTGCTACGAATTCAAAATTATATATTTTAGAAAACGGAAGTTAAATTACACGGAAAGATGAAATTATATGAAAATTACATTGACAACATTAGCTTGAGAGATGTTCTCTAAAGCTAAAGTCATTTTCATACAATTTCATCTTTCCGCAGGCGTTAACGCTAACAGAAAGTGGGTCTAGTCTAACCCCCCTGTACGAAAATCGCTATAAAGTGCCCACCATGCATGTTTAGTTATGGTTTTTTCTACTTACATATAAAGATAAAGATTATTTATTTGCACAAAACACGAGTAAATCATACACACATTTAAAAACGCATGCACAATAGGTGGGTTAAAATATTTATAGTCCCTTTGTATCATGTTTTGCCTAGTTTGTAGGCGTACAAATTTAGAGAAATTGTATAAAAATACCGTAAGAATTATTTATACAAAAAAGTATTCATTAAATTTACTGTCGAAATAATTTCAAAAGTTCAGATATGATGTTATTAATTTAAATAGTTAACGTTATAGACATTACTATAATTGTATGATGAACAAATTGACCTACTGCAGTCATTACTAAAATTTATCATTTATTAAATCACTAACTTTGTAGTAACATTTCACGACTAAAAGTTTTTGTTTCGTTTTAAATTGATTATATTTTAGATCCCTTATTGAAATCGGTACAGTGTTGCAGTTTTTTTTTTAAAATAAATAATAGGCTTGCGTTTGACCACCATCACGCCTGATGTTAAGCGGTGATGCGGTCTACGTTGGAGCACGCTTGCCTAGAAGGAACCGATTCACTCGTGATTTGAAGACACCCAGATTGTAACCATCGGGGAACACCCATTCAGGCAGCGAATTCCACAGAATTCCATAGTCTGTCCCATACACATTATACTGTGAGTAGGATAATATTGGGCATTCTAACCCACCTTCGTTTCACTCGGTGGTTTAGAATTCCCAATATTACTAAGATTTTCTGCTACTATTTAAATCAAGTTTTGTGATAGATTGGATGCACCTTTGCACTTCGTTCGCTGCCCGTTTCTTATAAATTCAACCTAACTTTACAACGAGACTTGAACGTTTGCTAATATTTAAATCAAGTTTTGCGTTAGATTGTATGCATTATTACCTTTATACTTCGTTCGCTGCCCGTTCCAAAAAAATCAACCTAACGTAATAACGAAACTTGAACGTTCGCTAGTATTTATTTATTAGTTTTACAGGTCGTTCGCTACCCGTTTCTAAAAACTCAACCTAATTTGATGACCTAACACAACTTTATTTTTATTTGAATAAGAATTGTAATTAAAAGTTTTTAGAGAATATTTAGAAGAATTTATTTCATTGATAACACACTATACAATAAAAAATCTAAACTACTTAAAAATATAGTAAAAGAAAACTAACCAAATGAATATTATAATGCACATGAATGTTGCTCTAACTTAATCAGCTTATCAACGTAATAATGTAATTAATAATCATTTTAAAAAAAGTTATTAAAAGTATAATCTTACTACTTTGTCAAACATTTCTCGACAAATTGGACATTTATTTTGCAGGGATAGCATACATTTTCCACAGCTTAAATGACCACAAGGTATGAAGCTTATGCTCACTTCTTCATGAAGACAAATTTTGCAAGTCATGTTTTTATAGTTAATCGTATTCATGTTGCGACTCTCAATTTCATCAACAATTTTTACGTTTTCACATTGATTGTTTTTTTTATAGTACCTATTTGATACTTTCCTTATATATTCTTCGCCTTTCACAAATAAAACGTATGAACAATCTGAAAAAAAACGGGCATGCTCTTCCCATGCTTGATCTTCAGGCTCCCAATCTTTTAAACCACCGTCACAGAAGAAACAACGAACTCTATCACCTTGTCCAGTGTAAAATAATCCTGCATCAGCCATATCTTGAGGTTTCTGAGTTAGCCCTTTAGGCCAAGAGTGAAAACTTTGCAACCGTATTGATTCAAAAGCATAAATAGGATGAGCAGGCTGCTTAAGCTGCATATTCAAAATTAAAATATTGGAAAATGTGGGAAAACAATTGACAACACAACCTACTTGTTGTATTCTACCGAGTATTATGTTACCGAGTTGAATTGCGAGAGCTTGTTATTTTAACACAATGTACTATATGAATCATCAAATGACATGACCTAAATAATTAATACAACAATATTTACTAATAAAGATTTATTAGGATAAAATACACATGAAATTTATATTAAGTACACACACAAATATTTATCATAACAAAAATTACTTTTTATCTAGTTATTTATTTCATCATATTAAATGTTTCTACATTTTTACAATACCATTTTTTAACTATTAGAACATTTTTCAATGCACAAACTTTTTTATGGAACATACAATTTAATAACGATTCATTTTCACCACCATATCTTTTATACAATTCATTGTAATTGGGACAATTTTTATCGCTTACGTCTATAACAGAACAATTATTGCTGCAAATATTTTTTACCCATTTGATTTTTTCTTTTCCTTTTACAAGCACAGTCTTATTTTCTAAGAAGGGTGAGATAATTCGCTTAAATTCTCTGTAATCAACAAACCCTTCATTCCAACGAGTACCGCGATTATGTTCTATCCACAACACATGTTTTTTCTCAACAGGCATTAATTTCGAAAATTGATATGGTGGTTTTACTAGAAATGTTTGGGTATAATCCTCTGTTGCCAAAGCAAATTCACTCACAATGAAATTATTATAGATGTCCTTGAAGCCTTGTACATCAACTATTAGCAATTTTGAATTCATGATACTTTCTTTACAATATTACTTAAAGGTTTGTACTCAACAATAGAGTCATTAAGTATTAAACAGTATGCTGCAGTGTTTTCAGGAAATTCTATGGTCGATTCAAGTTCAACGCGAACATCTATAGGTCCTGTTTTTAAAGTTTCGTTTTGACGAGAACAATCAATAACAAATAAAGGAGCTTTATTTTTAAACTCGTCACAACTCAACAATGGTTCCGATCGACGACCGTAATAAGACTGTTGAAATCGAGCGTATTGTTCGTATATTAATGCAAATTTATCATCTTGGAATGCGGTATTCATATTTTCGTAAGGAAAATAACACGAATTCAAAAACACTTTAACATTTCTTACATGACAGTGATCAAATTGAGACATGTCAGCATCAGATTTACGTCTACGATTAGTTTGTAGACCAATTATTATGTATCGAGGTTTTTCTATTTGAGAAGATGTTTTAATTGACCATGTATGTTTTGTAGTCTGTGGAAGTGACGAATACTCGTAAAGATCCCAAGTTCTAAACACTATGGTAATAGGACGATCTTTTTCTAAATTTTTAAGTAGATTAATTCTTTCGCGATCAGATACTTTAATATGTGGAACTCGCCATAATATCTGAGTAATATCTATAGTGTTGACAACTTCTCCAGTTTGTAATTTTAGCGAGTTGAGATTTGTATTACTTCGAAGTAAAATGAGTTCATGTTTGCAGTTCATAATAATTTTGTTGTAATCTTCTGCAAATCCTAATAGTTTACTAAGAGGTATTGAAACCGAAAAATTTCCTGCCTTCTTGTTAACAGAACCTTCAATGCTCCAACCCCAACTTTTTGCCATTTTAGACTCATTATCATTCATGGATAAAAATGATTTCATTGTTGTTGTAATACCTGGATTTTTTATTCTATCAATTTCTATACCATTTATTTCATATCGAATTTCTTGGAAAAAGAAAAGCATTGCATTATTTGTAAAATGCACATTGTTCACTTTGGTCTTGGGTTCGTTTTTATATACGTCAACAGTGCCCTCTAAATACAAAGTACTTGCTGAAGGTAATATATATAAATCCTGTTGGTTAATTGGTATCCGAATCTCATCATTTTGGCCAAAACTTGTTACATAGGGTTTGTATGAGTGGTATTCAATGCTTTGAATGGAATTGTCTTGGATAAGTGGCTCATTTACATTTAATACACTCATTTTAATAACCCAATTAATTTGAGAAACTTTTTATTTTCTTTTGTCAATTTAATTTTAGGTGTTTTTTTCTTGATGGTGTGCTTAGAAGTGACGCGTTTTGTGTTGATTACAGACCTTTTATTAAAATCTATCATTTTTCTTCAGGTGTAAATAAAGTTGAATCTCTTCACCTCTCAAATTAACAAGATTGTTTCTTGAATCCACAATCTTTATTGAAATAGAACTGATAGAATTTTGATTTACAGGAAAATAAATAATATTTTTGGGAATTTCAATAATTCTGTAACCTGGAGGCACGTTAGGAGTAAATTCGTGAATGATATGACTTGGTTTTCCGTCTGTGTATGATCCTCGTACTATATCACATTCGATCCTTAGCACAGTTGTTGGTAGAATGCTGACTGGGAATTGAGATTCGTTTAATATATTGGCTTTCAAGGTTTCTTCGCCAAATCCAAATAATTTAGCAAGCAATGGAGTTTTTTCTAAATGGATGTCTTTAGAACATATGATTGAAGTTCTTAGAGTGTTATTGTTAGAACTCAAATTAAAACTACAATCGATAACATTTTCCTTTAGGTAATCACTGATATCGTTGAGCTCATATGACCCTTCAGGTATTTCAACAACTTGATCATCGCCATAGCAAAATTTATTATTTTTACTATCAATGTTCGGTATGGAATTAAAAGTAGAGAAGTACAGTAACCCACATTCATATTCACCATCAAGTTGCAGAGCAGGCGAATAACTAGTGATTGATGTTGAAACGGAACTGGATATAGATAGGGTGAAAGACATACTGCTACTGATAAATAAGTAAGATTCTCACTTATTTAAACGTTTTCTCCAAAAACTTTTTAAAAACTTTATACATAGATGTCCACAGTTAACTGTATCAAAATTTTGATATTTCGTGTAGTTATATAAAATATTACTATTGTTTAAATATTTAATTAACTCTAAAGGTGGTTTTAAATCACCGAAACTATCGAAATATTCCCCATAATGTTTATCTTTTACATAAGCTACCCAGTGAGTTCCATTATTATTACTGTCATCTAAATTGATAATACCGCATTCAATATGCTTCGATGATTTCGGTAACTTGTCTCTCATATAAACTCCTCTAAAGTACGGTATGTCACTCGCATGTTCTAATATATCTAAATCAGTAAGTGCACGCCTGGGTAGCCTTCTAATTAGTTTTTTGACGTTCTCAAATACAGTCCGTTCCCTTTTTTGTATGGCTTAATGTACATGCCTTTACCTAAAGCAATAGCCTCCATAGTTCTGTTATGTCGTTCAGATTCCTGAAGACCTTTTTGTGAAGTTTTAGAGTCATTTACTGCTTTTGCTATACCAGCTGCACCTCCCGATAATGCCCCTAATGCAGATAAAGCAGCAAATATAGGTATCAAAGGTAGTATTCCACCAGTTTTAGGAATTGGTATGACCCGAGGCAAGCGAACTTTTTTGTTGAAAAATAACTTTTTAGCGACCAAATGAGCCATTTTAATAGCAGATTCATTATTTTTTGGTTTAAATTTCTTCAGATGCTTACTTATTTTTCCAATTATAGATCTAAATTTTTTCACGCCTGCACCTACTTTTACTTTGGTTTTCATCACTTTATTGACTAACCATGAAGACAACTTTTCCCCTTTACTGGCATCCTTTGCTTTCATCCTGCGCTGAGCCATATTTATAAGCTGTATATCTGCTTTGTGTCGATCTTCTAGATTTTTGTAATTGTTGTATGCTATATCGTGTTGCTTACAAGCTTCGTCCAATTCGTTGACTCCTTTGTCACCGCGTAACAAGCGTTCGCGTAACCTAGTGCCGGGTCCACAATAATTGTAACCTGGTAAATGTAGCTCAAATGGTAAACTATTAATAATTTTATTCACAAGTCCACCTCCTTCCATTAATTCAAGAATAATGATCATTTTCAGTAGAATTTATTGCTTATATAAATTTATACTAGAGCTTTTTTATCAATCCATGAATTCTCACTGTCTTTTAAACCCAACCACTTGACAAATAATTTTTCCCCGTTTTTTCTTAAGACTTTTTCCACTAAATAAACACCAGGGTGTTGGGTCCTCATGAGTTCTTGTTCATAAAATGTTCCTAGTATGTTTTCATTTCGTTGATCTTGAATGTGGTAGGTAACAGGTTTAGTATCGTTTACTTTGACAATTGTGAAAAGCTCAGTGGACCAGTTAGGAGTATATCCTTTTGCAAAAATACCCTTATATTTGCTAATTCTCACTTGATCTCCTACGTTAAATTTCACTTTTATAGACTTGGAAATTTTGTGAGATTTTAAAATATTATTTAAAACTTGCATTTCATTTGACAACTTGACTTTCGAAGGTTTGAACTTTGTAATACGATGTATTGTATAATTATACTCATCAGTTATTTTATTCAATGGCTGTCCAACCCATTTATAGTTTCCAATTAAATGAAAGTATTTATACAATTTATTCTTTAAAGTTCTGATTAAGCGTTCCACGATAGATGCTTTTTTGACTGAATATGTAGAATAATGATTTATTTTGTATTTGTTCATTAAGTTTCGGAAATAGTCATTATAAAATTCTGTTCCTAAATCTGTTTGCAAATGTTTGGGTCTGCGTCCTTTACTCAGTATTTTTTCAAATGCTGTTGTTATTTCATTTTTAGTCTTCTTTTTAACTGGAATCGTCCATGCAAACTTAGAAAACGTATCTATAACAACTAACACAAACGTAAACCCATTATTATTATTTTTCAAACTTTTTATATCAATTAAATCAGCTTGCCACAGGTCATCTATTCCTCGTAGTATTACATGACGACGACTGAAGTTTTTTCGAGCTTGTTGGTGAATTTCATTTATTATTCCTTGTTTGCTCATTTTTCTTAATAAAATGGTTTATGGTATTTTCTGGTTCGTGTTTCTTGAGAGTCTTGTTGTCTTGAAACTGATGTGTTAACGCATGTATTTGGCTTTTTATAATTTCTAACTGCATGTCTACTTCGTGCTTTGTATAAAATTCTGCAATAATCTTATCGACATACTGCTTATTTATAGCATCGTCGTTAGACAACGGTGTTTTCAATATTTTAAGACTGTCTAATTTTAAATCAAATTCACCGTTCAAAGCTTGGATCAATGTTTTGTCAAACATGTTTGACGGATTCATTGAACGCATCCGCTTGTGAACATGATGACCAAACTTATCAATGTTCATAATGTATTAGTCAGTTGATAATATAAAAAGAACTAAAAAAATATTTGTTTTACAACATATTTTATAGTTGATTAATTAACCCAGCTTCGCGTAGTTCTTCTATTATGGAAATTATTTCATTATCTAGCCCAGTGTTTCCAGCATCACGTGATGCAATTAAAAGTTTCAACCTTTCAACTAATTCATTCGGATCATCCCAATATATAAAGTCTACGTTAGGTTTTACTTGTTTCATTAACGACAGTCCTGAACCTTGCACAAGGCTTTCAGTACTGGTATGTACTTTAGAATGTTTAAATAGCGGTTTGATAATATTTAGGTATTTTATGCCTTTGTTACTTTTAATAGGTTTATTAGAATTGAAGTCTCGCCGATGAGCATTTGTTGCCGATAAAACTTGTTTATAATTATCTAAATCACAATCCGTTATCTTATTTTTATCTGAGGTTTTTTTAAATAATAGTTCATATAGTCCCGGTGTTTTATCGTAAGTAGAACCACCTACCATAATTTTATCAGAAGTCACAGTTAGACGCATATTTCCTATTTTCAGTCTTCCACGATCCAACCTAGCACCGTAGGGGACATCACTGAAAACTTCTGAAGATAAAGACCAAGAACGGCTATCAGAGTCTATCGATTTAAAAGAATTCCCGCTTATGTTTTTATCTTCATTATTGTCACCACTCTCCGAATCATCAGAAACTGCTTCAACGTATTCAAATTTATCGCCAATACTTTCTTCGGATTTGCTACGTTTGACACTTTCATCAAAGTCACTTGAAGAATAATCCTCATCATTGCTCTGTCGTACTTTTTTGATTTTACTGCTTTCGTGTAGATTTTGTTTTGTTTCACTTCTTGAAGCAATTTTTTGAAGTGGTTCTGTTATCGGCTTTAGCATGGTCTTCACAGCATTACTATTATCGATTTCAATATTTCTCATTTGTTTAACTTTTCTTTTAACACTTTCAGCAGATTTAATAATTTGCTCTTTCAATTGTTTTTCAGTATTCATTTTGTTTTAAAGACTGTACTGGTTGATGTCAGCAGTAATAATGATCGTTAAAGGAACTATGCTAATCTATTAGTATCTCACACTATTCAAACATAGCAAACGTGTCAAAGTTTTTTCTATAGCATCCGCTATTTTTGTCGCAGTCTTTATTTATAACTAAAAAACTGTAAGGGGTGCTCCAAATTTCTGTACATAATTTGCGAAATTCTTTCCAAGTCATATCAGTATTTACATGCTCATCATATACATGGCGTAAATTTATATTGTCTTGTTTGAACAGAATAATGAGATTAGCATTGTCTCTAATGAGTTGTTTTGGTATTTTAGTATATGTTTGATTTAAATAGAAAGCATCAATATTTTTATGTCTTCCCATGCAAAAATAGTCTCTTATGTTATTCTGATTTTCACAAGATACGTCGTCAAAAATTATAATAGAGTTAGGTTTAGCTTTTACGGTACTTATGACCTGCTCATTTTCTTTAAATTTTGAAAATGTTACATTGGGAACCAATTTTAGCACATTTTCCAAGAAAACATAATTTGGTTGATACAATGTTTTGGAATACACATAAATATTAGTAAATTTTAAACCATTTTCGTGTATTAGAAGACCTATCAACAAATTAGTTTTGCCACAGTTAGAAGGGCCACATATCAAACATCGTATTGTATTTGGCAAAAGCTTTCCATGTTTGAGCACATCTTTTTTTTTAGTTGAAATGCAAATATTGGGTAATCGAAGTGAAACAGGTTGCTTGACAAATAACATGTTTAAGCAGTTAAAGATAACAATATAAAATAAGAGCTATTTAAAAGGTGCAGCATTTTTATAGTATTACATATTTTGACCAAATTATGTAAATTATTATTATTTTTACTGCACAAACATGAATAGCTAGCATGCAATACATAACATGCTTAAATTATTTACTAAAATGACTAAATAGGTTGTGTTTGAATTTCTGTTTATTTAATTAAATCTTGCCAATATTTATACAATTTAGAACTTATACTTATAATATTAGACTTATATCATTTATTTCATATCCAAAAAAATCATTTTACTAGTCTTCATAAAGTTTTTTAGATACTTTACTTATGAGGTTTTCGGTTAAATTCAAGACTTCATCAAGAAAAGGATTAACTACCACATGTTGCAGTTTTACAGTTTCATTATATGCATTAGTACATGTATCAAAGTCATATACTTGAAGTTTTATAATTTTTCTTCCTTTAAATGGTGATTTACTAATAATATATGAAACCATTTCCATTTTTGTCCTTTTTCGCTCTTTTTTTGAACAGGGTTTCTTTTGAGCTGCACTCGTTCCAGCAATTTCTTCGGTCTGTTTGCTGCTTTCAGCTCTTTGCTGCTTTTCAAATTCATCCCATCCTGCTAATGGGTCTTGCGCGCATTGAAATAAATATGGGTCAGAATCAAACTGACTCATTTTATTGTCTAAAATAAACATATTACAAATATTATAATTTTAAAGAAATAATTATCTATCAATTACTATAAATCATTAGTAAAAATCACACTTACCAGATAGGTAGATACAATAAACTTGTCTTTTAGAGCAGCAAAGCGGCGATGAATCCACACAACCTTCTATCTCAAACGATTACTTTGAAATAAATTAGTTTGAATTACGGTTCACCGCAAATGTATTTTTTATGTGAAGTGAAAAAGCAAGTTTGAACATGTTCTGTGTGATATTCAATTACATTTGATACAATAATATTTACTCATAAACTGAATAGTTCTCACTGCTGTCTCATGTTCAAGCAAACAAGTTCAAACTTGCTTAATGAGGTAATATTTCGAAATTACATCAGCCCAAACTAATAATCATTATTGTTTCAAACATGTGTAACCCTGATTTTTGTTAACTTTGTGGACTTCACAAAATAACACTAAAGTTAGAGTACACATAAATTTTATTTAGAACTACTATGAAAAGGTATAGGCACTACGAAATTCATTAACAAATAAAACAAAGCAATAACACACACGTAAATTTATTAAAAAATTAAAACTTATTCTACGTACACAAATTCAAAATTCAAATAATTATACTACCTTATTCTTCTAAGCATCTTAAGCCTAAATTACATTTATCAACATACCTATTTAAACAAACATAAACCTAACACAATACAGACATAATGAATGTACTTAGTAATATTATGTACTTAGTAGTTACTGGTATAAACGAGTAACACGTAGGTTTATTACGTCAAAGTTTATTGTTTACGTATCTCTATACCCTAAAAAATATTGAGCTGTTGCCCCAAGCTTTTGTAGATACTTTATCCGGAGAAATCAAACGTTTATCGTCGGTGGACGATAGTGCTATCTTCCTAACTTTATGTGTAAATATCTCATGCTTTATTGATTTAAAAAGAACATTTGTCTTTCTCACAACATGCCCTTGATACAAACTTTGATTATAGTCAGATAAATCTAGTTCCTTAACAGCATGATTCTTCACACCTTTTGCTTTTTTAATCACACTATCCGCGGTCTTAATACAGTATAGTTTGGAACGGAGACCTATGAACTCACTTATTATCTGTCCTCCCATTTCATCCTTGAAAAGTCCTGGAACCTTTTTGTTTTTAAGAGGTAGTTCATATTCATTATTTATAGGGTAGTTACTGGTATCAAAATACGCAATGAAATTTTGTTTCAAATCTTGGAAAAAATCCTTAGTTTGAATACGATAAATGAAGCTATCTGTGTCTGTGTAACACATTTTTATACGATCATCATAGACGGGTTTAACCACCGAATAATGAAAATCGTACATATGACTTTTAGACAGCTCGAGCACAGTAAAACCGATATAGATTGGTTTGTCTAATACAATGCAATTTGGCTTCAATTGCACGGCAACCAAATTTTCTGTGAAAACGGATGCACTGTGAAAATTTGGACTCGCAATCAATTTTCCAGCCGTTGTTATTTTCTTTGTGATATTTTTATTGTCTCTCCATTTATTTACTAATTTGACTTCAACTCGTTTTTCATTATTTTCTAACGTTTTTCCGAAAATACTATTGTTTAGTAATTTAAAAAAATCTTGCTCAAACGTCGATGTTGCCTGTTGGCGTAATTGCGTATTTAAATCTATGTATTTTTTCAAGTAAGGGCTTTGTACAAATTTGATCACTCTATGTATTTTGTTTAATTTTAACCCGTGTTTCAAACATTTTTTTAAATGGACGTAATGAATAACATAAAAGTGTTTATCATATAAATTTGGTACTAGTTTTTCCGTTTTCCCGCCGGGCGGAATACATTTTTCGGGACAAAATGGAAGATCGTCATGTAAATTATGGAGCTCTTTCGGATAAGTCAAATCGACTTCAAGTATGAAACCGTATGCCGAATCATCAGGGATTTCAGTGACATTCAAAGAACTGATTTCATTTGGCTCCATAAATTCGAAGCCCGATAATGGTAAATACTGACACATACTGTGTCCATACAAATTGTTGCAGTCAATGTAAACGAGATAAGAATCTATTTTTGTCGGGTCGTAATCAGCTAGATATTTGTTGTTGGCTTTGGCATGTCTATGAGAACACATGCATATCCCCCCGCGAATGCCACTCTGAATCATTCTTAACATGATCAAATTATCTAGAATTTCAAGCCTAACATTAGATATAGATAGCATGGCGTCGAATGACAAACTCGGTGCTGTTAGATAAAAAGCGGGATCAAGATTGTAATGACGTTTGCACGTTTTCCTAAAATTTTCAAAAATATCCGTTAGTAAAAGAACATCTGTTTTCAAATACAAATCCGTATACTGTCCTAAGTTATTTATTTTGAACTCTGTCCAAACTAATTGTGCGTACTCATAATCCTCTTTGGATATGTGTTCATTTGTTAGAGAGCTGTAAAAACAGTCTTTAGAGGGAAGACATTGTTCTTCAAAACGTTCCCAGCTATCCATGTACTCATAAGGATAAACACCTTTACGCGAAAGCAGTTGGAATTTTTTATCGTCATCAAAAAAATCCCGCAAATGCTTAAGGTTGTCTTTATGCAAAGTTTTTGCTAGATTATCTAAACTAGCTCCCAAGAATTTCAACGAATCAACAAACCGAAGTTGAATGAATTCGTTTTCAGAAACAGCAATAATTTTCGTAAACGATATATAGTTTTCCTTAGTTTTTGGAATAATCTTAATGGCACCTGGAGCTTCACCTAATTTTTTTATGAACAAGTGGCAATCATAGCCTGATAAATTATGAAAAAATATCGGCACAAACGAAGGGCGTTTGAATTGCAAATTGCATTGGCTATGCGCTGCACCACGATACCGACCGGTGATATGACAGTGGTCTCGAACCTTATCTAAAAATGTAAAATGTTCGCAAATATGACAACGAGTGGCATTTTGGAAATCTATGGCATCACTTGCAGTGAAAACCATTGGAGCGGCATCATTCAAAGTCTTGTGGATTTCCCTCAAATCTTCAAATATGCATTTAATGAACTTGTCCACGCAGTCAGGGCCGCGGTGTGATACATATCGGTTTAAGTTTTCATTGTCACAACACACAATGTAATAGGCGAATGCCGCTGGCGTGTGATGATGCAATGTTGACGTGTTACTAGTAACATCACTCGGGTTTGGCTCTAATAAAGATTCGAAATCAGCATAAATTACAAAAGGAACGTTTTGCTTGCGTTCGAAATGTTTGAATTCTATTACCGAGCCTTTATCAGGTAATACAGTAACTACACCACCACAAGCATGATTATCTAGATCTTGAACCTTAGAAAAAAATACTAAGCATGTTTCGCAAAAGTATAACTTTCCGTGATGACTAGTCACTTGGCTTCTGACGAGCTTAGGCAAGCTTTTGACTAAACAATAATGTTGTGTTCCAGAACTATTTTCTAGCAACAATAAATGAATCATCTTAGTACGTTGTTTTTTATTGTCTGACTTGTACAAAGGACCCACGATCTTATTATTTTTTAATCCGTAGACAATGAAGCTTAATTCAGGATTATTGGCCTCAAATTTTTGAATGTCTGAAAACGTTACCGGAAATTGTACATCATTTACGTTCAAAACTGTACGAAAGTCGGGATATGATGAAACCCGCTCAACGTGAGACTTCGCTGGATATAAAGCCGCTGTCACACACCACATAAAACAGCAATCGTCTTTATTTTGTATATTTACACACGCTTTTTTATTTTTTATTTTTTTCGGAAGCTCAAGGTAGCTTGACCCACGCAATGGTTCATATTTGTTAATGTTGACTTCTAAATGAGCGTTATGTAAAAACGACCACCCTGAATCTTGGTGTTCAAATGACTCAACTTTTTCTTTTAACGAACTTACTATCTCTGCGAAAAATACGTCAAAATTATAATTTGTAGATACAACAGTATTTTTTGTTAAAAACGATTTAACTTCCTCCGTGTTATTTTTAAACAAAAGAAATTTCGCGAAGTATTCAAAATTTATTTTAAAACATATATATTTATCGAGACACTTGTTTAAAAGGGTCTTTATTTTGTCGCGAATCGTGTTGAAAAATGCTTCAATAGAACCAAGATCATGTTCGCTAGCTAACAACCTATAAGTGATAATACGGTTGCGAAACGCTGACGATACGATATCCACGCCTTCACTATGACGTTCAACGAAGTTATTATTTGTTTGTCTATGAGCGTTACTTCTCAAATGGCCTACCCATGATTTTGCTTGCACAGAAATACCACAAACTATGCAGTAAGGCATATTTCCAAAACAAAACAAAAAATGTTTTTAATAAGCTTGCTAGTTTAAATCTTTATAAACCACAGGGTTAGTGTCTTTGAAAACAGCATGTGTCTTGAAATTTCATAAACGCTTGTAGTTTATCCCGCGGCGTGAACCCTCTACCGCTAAAAACTTTAAGAACATCAAAGAGACCTTTTAAAAAGAGTTTGAGACCCAGCACGTCGTCATATACTTCGGTTAAAATTTTGGATAGCACTACGATCATACATATCTAGTACCTATCTATCTAGTCTAAGATAGCACTATCAGTTAATGAATATGAATATTTTACCACTATATAGGTAGTATACTTGTTAAGAGGAAGTAAAAACTTAATTAATCTTTATAAACTACAGGATCAGTGTCTTTGAAGACAGCATAAGCGTCTTCCATGAACGATTGTAATTTTTCCCACGGCGGGGAACCCTCTGTCGCTTGCAGTTTTAAAGCTACCAATGACTTTTTATACAGAGTCTGAGGGTTTCCCGTCAGCGCGTCGTTGGAATTATAAACCTTCAGATCGATGTAAAAACCGCCTTCGCCGACGGCAACTGCGCGCCGCTGTCGTCCGGATGCCACCCGGCTGGTAAAAGATGACCATAGAACCTTCTTTTCTTCCTTTTGATGGGCAGCTTTTTCTTCTGCCCTTAATATATTATTAAATATATTCTTCTTTCTGTAACAATGTAGACACAAAAATCAAAATTAAGATACGTACCTTTCTATCGATTCGAAACCCTAGGGTTGATGAGCTACAATACAAGATAGCGAGCCCAATTTTGGTAGTACATAATATATAAATAAAATTCCAAAAAATAAGGAACTCTACTTAAATTAGGAACGCTTCAGGCTATCGTAATTACAAATTAAAAATAGTTTTTTTTTTAAAGATGATTAAGTTATGTGCGTTCAGAATTGGATCCAATATTTAACTAGTTGGTTAGATATATAGGCATCGAATATTTTGAGTAGTGAATGTCATTGAAACCTTACCCGCTTGAAGGTTGTTCAGGAGCTGGCTGTTTTTTTATTCTGGGTTTGGCAGCTGCTTTTTTCACGAGCGGTGCTGCAACTGGAGGAGAATCTACTTCGGATTCAGAAGAGGATCTGAAACAATAATTGATTTATTAGTTTCAAACTAAATAATTGCGATTGAATTTGATTATAATTTATCTGTAAAATGTATGGATACTTACTCGATTACTCTCTGCGCTTTAGCTTTTGATGTCTTCGGCGTTGCGCTATGAACGGTGACGGTGGTGGTAGAACGCTGTTTTTTTGCCTTTTTTTGCGGTGACGGTGCGCACTGGGAGTTGGTATATTCAAATTCTGAGTCAGACCTAAAAATAAATCGGAAAAAAATCAGTAAAGAAAAATGTTGAGTACAAAACAGTGTGCAATAATGTTGAATCGAAAATTAAATACTCACTAACATTTTAATTTTCGCTTTTAATGTTCCGCTGAAATCACTGGAGTTTTCGCGTCTTCACAGTTGGGACTTTCTCACAAATAATGGTAAATTACAAATAATCACCCTATTTAAATTGGCAAATTTAGCATCGTTAGCAATAAACTTTTCCAGCTGAAATCAGTTATCCATCTTTATGAAGCATGCAAATACGAACTCTGTGTGTATACAGATTAATTATAGAATTCAAACGTTTATTGATATCTGATTAGACTTGTTACAACAACAACCACAGGAAAGAAAAGGACAAATGCTAAAATTATCGATTATGCAAAATAATAGTATCTATATATATATAAATTATGTAAAACAAAGTGGTGTATGTTACACCATTTATAACTCGAGAATAATTGCACCCATTTTCATGATCTTTAATTTGTTGGATTCCTCTCCGCCCTGAATAGCAAAAAGATATATCGGAAAAATTCATGAAATAATCAGTTATGTAGAAAATAAATTTTCTCATACATATTATATGGAATGGCAAGCATTCACATTTTAGCATTATGTCTTATACATTGAAGTATATAACGCGGGTGAAACCGCGGGCCGCAGCTAGTCAATAATATGTAAAGTACAAATAAACCGCTTACTCTGCTTACTCCGCTTTCAAAGGATGAGTTCGCCGCTTCTTTGAAATCTAACCGATCGTATGCAAACGAGCGGTTAATAAACGCTTGTTCTTACTTTTATAATTAACAAGCTGCACCCCGCGGTTTCACCCGCGTGGTAATGAAAAATAATGATAATGATGATGAAAAGTATCCTAAGTTACTCCTTATAACATCAGCTATCTGCCAGTGAAAGTCCCGTCAATATCGGTTCTGCCGTTTTGAAGTCTATATGGAAACATACCTTTTATAAATAAGAAAGGAGAAGATTAAAGGGTTTTCATCAACTTGATGGAAAAATGTATAATCAAAGTACATATATTTTATGATTTCCGTTATAGAAATAGTCAATATATTTCTTATCAGTTTAACCAACTCTAATGCGTTTTTATATTAATCACTAGCAGCGTTTCACCTGCCATCCTATAAACTTTACGAATCACCTATTAACACGTATTTATTTAACGCTCGTCTGGACTGTACCCAATTATGCATGCATTGCAATCAGCGCAATTGCAATGTACTCAATAGTCAAGGAGGCGAAGTATGTTTTATTTGACTGCTCAAGAAAAATTCTAAAGTTTTTGGTGTAGGTACTAAGTATAATTATGATTATGTTTATAACTTTCTTAGAACCTCCTATAGCCTAAACGGCTCGATATGTTACATTCATTTTTATCTCATAGTCATGCATTTTTTTTTCTTCTTCTAAAGCATGTGCCTATATTTTTACATTCTTATAATATACAACTTCAAAACACATACTTATCTGCAAACGCCAGTGTGTGCAAGAAAGTTATTTTTAACAAACATTTATACATAAATAAAATATTTCAATATATTATATGTAGTACAGGGAATGTAGTTCAGTGTCTAAATCTGTAATTATGTTGTTACTAATAATTATATTCGTAATATGTTTGAACGATGGCTCCTTGACTAAATTAGTTTGTATTGCAAAGAGACATTATAGATATCTTATTTCAGTATGTGGCACAGTTACATTCTTTCTCACGCTGTGTTTAGTGTATTTTCAATAACTTAATATTTTCGATACCTAATTAATTATGTGGAAAAGATAATTAGTGCAAATAAGGAAACCCGGAATAAAAGTGAGTATTCACCAAAATTTTCTTCAAATTAAAATTAAAAATAATCAATTTATTCGTCATATTTATCAAGTAAATTGTTTTAGTTTATCGTTACAAACCGGTTAACTAAATATAATAAAGTGGGTAAAAAATGGGTTCAATGAAAATAATTAATTTGTTTAACTTTAAAAATAAAATCATTTTGTAATCAAATTAACAAAGAAATATTTAGTGTGATATAAAATTCGGTGTTTTGATACAAAACGAATAAACTCATAGCTTTGTGTTGTGAAGGTGGTCCTTAGTATGGTTACAAAAAAACTAATTATGAGTATCCTCAACCAAATAGGGTCACAATGCTTGAGTGTAAATTGTCGGAGGGCCTGATCCAAAACAAGGACGGGAAATCTAAGATTCTAAGGGTAACCTTGAACCAAATCGGGTCATATCACTTTGCACTGTTTGTGTTATGGAGGTACCTGAGCCAAAATCGTGGTTTAGAAACATGATTATTACGTATCATTGTTTTTAAGGGTTACCTCGAGCTAATCGAGCCATTTCACTTTGCAAAGCTCCATGATATGAAGGGCCTGCAGCCAAAAACGTGGTTTAGAAACTTGATTTCTAGGGGTTACCTCGAGCCAATCGGGTCGACTTGTAATACTCGTAAGCATTGTTCGGAAACCTAACTTGAAACGGGATATGAAATGTTTTTAAAGGCAACCTCGAGAAAATCTGGTCATAGCACATTGCTAAGGAGTGTTGGTTTTTATTCGAATCAAATTAATTAACTATTTTTATAAACGAACCAAATCAAGTCTATGGATTTATTTATCCATCGCCAAATGAATTTGTGTAAATAATACTTCAACACCTACATACATACGACGGTTCAATTTCCTTTATCTTGTCTTTACTGTGTGCATGTTTTGATTCTATTTATAGGTGTGGATTCCGGTAGCGAACGGCGCGTAAAGCTAATAATATTGCACCCAATCTATTGGAAAACTTGATTTAAATAGTAGCAAAAAATCTCAGTAATATTGGGAATTCTAAACCACTGAGTGAAACGAAGGTGGGTTAGAATGCCCAATATTATCCTACTACTGTGGTTCATTAAGGTGGTTTTAGATAGGCGATTACATCTGTTTTGGTCTCTACGATTTCTTACCGCTAAGTAAGATACGGGAATAATTAAAATTAAAACAAAATTAATGCTGTGCAATATTTTAATTGACTAACAAATTCATATAATTTTAAATTGACGAACATTTTACACAAATTGATACAACTATACACATTGATACAAATTATACATTATTTCGGCAGTTTTGGGACATTACAATTAGATTAAGTATATTTTTTTTACTATTTTAAACATGCATAGTAAAATCAGAAAAAAAAAACGTATTAAAGCTTAGGCCTATTTAATTTATCTAAGCTAAATTGGTTTGTGGTCATTTCATAAAATGCCTAAGCAATTAGGTTTAAGTTGTAAGGCCTTTCTGAAAGCTAATCGTTTATCTATAAACTTACACAAACTATAAACTTATCTTAAAAAAATATTAGCTATATTTACATGGAATTATTATTAAAAAAAAACATATAATAGAAAAGATCACTGGGCATGCATGGGATGGGCACTGGCCCATTCAAGGTAAAGTTAATAAAATAATATATTATAGTGATAATAAATTCGATAAAGCATAGATTTTCACATAAAGAGGAAATAGTACCTATCCTTTTTAACAGGATATTTGACTGTTTTACGAAACCATCTCAAATTGTCTATAATAATCTCTACATAGTATAAATTGAAGTCGCTTTCCGCGTCTGTCTGTCTGTTTGTATGTCTGTATGGCCGCTAACTCCTCCTAAACCAAGCAACGGATTTTGATGCGGTTTTCACCATCAGTTAGATACATTTTCAAGGAAGGTTTATATATATAACTAGCGACCCGCCCCGGCTTCGCACGTGAATTACACCCGTGCGAAGCCGGGCGGGCGGGTCGCTAGTTATATATATATATTTAAAAATGAATCCCTATTTACGTTAGTCACACCATAACTTGAGAACAACTTTACCGATTTCATTAATTATTTTTAGTTTTCTAAACTTTGTAGAAGGTTCTTACGGAAAGAAAAATAAAGAAAATTGCGCAGAAAATTGGAAAATTTCAGAAAACTCTACGACGATTTCAACTTCGCGCGTTTGACAGTTCTAAGACAGGACAACGTCTGTCGGGTCAGCTAGTATTAATGATTGATTTCTCATGATTGAATCCTCATAATTTTCAGTATATATGTTTTTTAAATGGCGGATGAAAATTCACTCCCTTTGACATTTATGGGGCCACGTGACTTCAGTGACGTCACGAGCAAGTAGGGAAACAAATTCTAACTCGTCATACAATTGTTGCCTCTATTTACTTGCATGTGACGTCATAATGACATTCGAACTCACAGACTAGGTAAAGCTACTACGTAGTTCGACCTACATAGTGTTGTGACCTACGTAGTGCAGTCAAGTCACGTGATCAATAAAAAAAAAGGAAATTCTATTTAAAAAAAAGTGTTCGTTCTATGTAGGATTGCACCAGCATGAATCATATTTTTTTTATACAGTCAAATACCCTATTGAAAATAGGCTTGCACTTGCCCACCAATTCGCCAATGGATCAGCGAAACAGGCCTAAACCACATTGTTCTTATATTCTACAAGTATTCAGCGTGCTTTAAATATAAAGTCATGGCTAGATTAGATTTAAACACAATAAATATAATTATTTCCAGTATATTCCAAAATGTACAATACAAAAACGAAAATTGTCGAGAAAAGCAGTCTTCTTATTTTATATTTTTATATATTTATGGCTACTTATTATGTAAGGTAACCACTTGACTGCTCATCCTTTACCCCGCATAAGCCAAAGGTTAACATGTCAACCTAAAATATTTCGAGCGGGGCCAATCCTAGGCGCGAATCGGATGAATGACTTTTGATTCTCCAATCACAAGCGTCGAGTCGCGTCGAGTCTCCAATCACAAGCTGCCGCCGCGATCGACGTGGCATTATTTTGCAAAAGGGAATTTTGACTACATGCGCGATCAAGTGGTTATGCGTCCGTTCCGAATCAACGTCAACAGCGGTAATGAGAACCAACACGACATGAAGAAAATTTATTTGTGATAACTAAAATACGTTCTCCTTAGCGCTGTTAGCGAGATTCGGAACGGATCTCTAGATTATTTGTATTGGTGTTATACACGACACTAATGTACATTCATCGATCATAATTATGGTTTTTAAGAAAAGAGATTTATGTTTTCAGGATTTACAAAGCATTTTTCAAGACTATTGGCGAGTTTCGGTACATTTATAGTTTATTTACAGGGGCCTGCAATCGAAACACAAGGTGAACGTACTGCGATCCCCAAGCCGCCTGCCAAGCGTGGGGATTATGGCAACACCCCTCTATAAGAGGGAGGCCTTTGTCCAGCAGTGGCCGTTTTATGGCTGCTGAGGTTTGGTGAGGGTAAATTCAGAACAAAAACCTTGTGAAATGTACTAGGAAGCTATCGGTTATTGTACTTGTCTCTAATCAGTAGACCCATACGCTTAGTCCCAGATTTGATAGTTTTCGAAAACTTTTTTTTAACTTTTATAGTCTCGAATTTTAGTAAAGCGCCTCTATCGGAAACGTGGAGGAACTAAAATCGGTAGTAATCGGCGGCATAGATTGCTTCACTCTAATACGAAAAAAGTTTTCGAATACCTTTTAGCCCAGCAATGTATGGAATAATACGAAAACGAAAAAAGTTTTCGAATACTATCAAAACTTGTACTAAGGGTACTGATATTGCTTGTGCGACAAGTTTGTTAAGTAAATTCAATAACAATCACACACTTGCTCATGCTGTAATGCTGTTAAAAGAGTATTCACTTATTTAAAAGATACATTACATTATAAACAACAGTTTACTAAAGATTGTAAAGTAGATGCATGTTGATGCTGATTGGGGCGGAAAGCCAATGAAAGATTTTCTGTATCTGGCTCATGTAAAAAATTGTGTAATGATTAACGCTTTCTTGATTTCCTGGTATAGTAAACGGCTAAGAACGGTGGCGCTAAGTACGTGTGAGGCGGAGTACATGTCTTTGTCATTTACCATAGCAGAAAGTATGTGGATAAGGCAACTTATTCAGGAAGTTTCATGAAAACCTGTTGATGCTATAGCTATTCATTGTGATAATAATCGATAGCCCGTTGGTGCAGTTGGTAGTGAACCTGCCTTCTGAGCTTGGGGGCGTGGGTTCGATTCCCACCTAGGACAAACATTTGTGTGATGAACATTTGTGTTTGTTCTATATCTGGGTGTTAATATCTATTCAAGTATGTATTTAAACCTATATATGTATATATATCAGTCTCTGGCAGCCATATCACAAGCTTTGCTTAGTTTGGGGTCAGATGACCGTGTGTGCAAAAATGTCCCGAATATTTTATTTTATTTATAATAAATAATGTAACAAGCCAACGATCTAAGTATAGTAATCATTTGAATTCTCTTTAGATCTTTGGGTATGGGTTATCCGTTTTATTCAAGTAGGTATTACGTAAGCAGTTTTTGTAATTTTTAGCTTCCGCCCATCCCCCATCCACTAGATGGACCGACGACATTGTGAGAGTCGCGGGCATCCAGTGGATGCAAAAGGCAGGCTGTCGTTCAGTGTGGAGGTTATAGGGGGAGGCCTATGTTCAGCAGTGGACGTCTTTTGGCTGATGATGATGATGATGACCCATCCCCAATGTCATCAAAAATAAGCAAAGCAATGACCCCCACTCCTTTGATGCATACGTAATACTGAATGGCCTCATAGGCTAAGTGGTTAAGGTATTTAGTGTTAGTAGCTTGTAATCGACTTAAAAAGCCAGTTTTCAATTCGACTTTGTTTCAAAATAAATATTTCTGTATTTTTATTGTGTTTATGTTACTCTATAACATTGTCGGATGTAAATCTTTTTTTTTTTAATTATTTTATTTATAAGATCTATCTCTTAACGATCTCTATTATTCTTTATTTTATTGTGATGTATGTGTTATTGTACTTCTAAGGGTGGAAAATTCGGTGACTTTGTAAGAATGTATTAATTATGTTTTAGATAATAAATGCACTTGTTCGATAAAAAATATGTACCTCATCAATGTGCCCAAATTCTTGTATATAATTTTGGGTAGCAACATCGATGAACTTTCACCAGAGTTCTCATGTGTTACTCTGCTTATGGATAGCCGCGTATTGCACAACTGTGTTGCTTGACTAAGCAGCGTAGTTACTAAGTAAAGCTTAACCATAAATCACTATAGTAAACGCATTACCATCTGAGTCGTCAGGTCATAAATCATTGATCATCTCGCTCGCACCCACATGTCATATCTGTCCATCTCGCTCGCACTTACAGGTCTTATGGTATGACGTTTATTGCTCGACGACTCAGTTGGTAACGCGGTGACTATGGTAGAAAGAAGAGTTAATGGTAAGAGAGCAAACTAAACCAATTTTATAAAACCTCCTTCTTCCCTTGCGCGTAATATTGGGCGGCAACATCGAAGAGCTCTCTTCTAAGTTGCTGAGCCTGGGATCTTAGTTGTTGCTCCCTCTCGCGGATAGCTGCGTATTGTGCCTCGCGTTTTTCTGTGTGTTGCTCGACTAGCCAGCGTAGGTAGAGCTCTGGAAATTAAGAAAATGAAGATATTTCATGGATATAGGGTTACTGGGTTCAAGTCAAAGGTATGGGAAAAATTAAATGTGTAACTGTAAATAACAAAAGTGAGTATTTTGTGAATTGGTTATCGGATAAGTATTTGATTAACAACAGGTTGGATTAATAACAGGCTTAGTGAAAAATACAGTTAAATGTTATATGTGTACTGAAGAAAACATTTAAAAACTAGCTGACCTGACAGACGTTGTCCTTTCTCAGAACTGTCAAACGCGCGAAGTTAAAATCGTCGTAAAATTTTCAGCAATTTTCTTAATTTTTCTTTTCGTAAGAACCTTCTACAATGTATAAGAAAACTTTAAAAAATAGATGAATGAAATCGGTAAAGTCGTTCTCAAATTAAATAGGGATTTATTTTTATATACATAGATAAGTCCGCGTTTGACCACTAACTCGCCTGTTGGTAAGCAATGTGGTGGAAGATGATGCAAGCAGATTTAAAAGATACCTATTCACTCTGGCTCGAAAGGGCCTAGAAATTTTTGTAATTTCGTTATTGAATTTTGTGGTGGTACTGAACCCTCAGTGCGCGAGCCCGATTCGCACTTGGCCAGTTTATTATTTAAATGTACGTGGCTGGCCATAGAGACCATATCCATTAAACTTTACCTTCTTATTTTAAATCATCATCATTATCAGCCTCACATTCCCTCACGTTCCCACTGCTGGGACACAAGCCTTCTCTCAGAGAGAACTGCTGGCATTCACCATTCTGGCCCAGCGTATGTTGGTGAATGTCGTCGTTGTTTCCTCACGATGTTTTCCTTCACCGTTTTTGAGTGATGGCATTGAAACTGCACATCATTCATTTAGATACTTAACAAATCATTTGTGTAGGGCCGAGGATCGAACCAGGTGCCGTCAGATTGTAAAGCGCAATAACTACCACTCGGCTACCATCACTCTATTACTCTAATCTCATCTCATCATCATCATCATCAGCCAGAAGATGTCCACTGCTGAACATAGGCCTCTCCATTCAACCTCCACACTGAACGACAGCCTGCCTTTTGCATCCACTGGATGCCCGCGACTCTCACAGTGTCGTCGGTCCATCTAGTGAGAGGCCTACCTACGCTGCGTCTATCTCATCTCATCTCTCTTATTTTGAGTGCTACATGTTATTAAAAAATTTGGACTAATTGCATGAAAAACTTGAATGTTTATATATGCTACAAGCAACTAACCTTCCCAGATGACGTAGCTCATAGGCGCCACAGAGGGCCAGATGACGCTAGGAGTTGGTTCATACAGCGGGTTGATGTACGCAGTCAACTCATCTGGTTGATTTAGCCACGACCACAGGCTGGTTGTCCGATCGTAAACGCCTCTGGATTCACGCTCTTGTTCACTATCACATAGGAATGTTCCTGGAAGCAAACATTTCATAATTGGCAACTATTGAAAGATGTATTGGCATTAAGAAAAAACAGTGACAAATGCACTCAATCTGAGCTGTTTTAAATTTAAATTGAGACGCTGGCTTATCGATCAAGCGTTTTATGATTTTACTGAGTTGGTAAACGCTGACGGTAAAAAAATCTAATATATAACACGAATATTGTTTGTACTTTGTTTTATCAATTTTTTTATGGTTATTACCGTTATATAATTTTATTCCTACTTTATTACGTTTTAAATGTTGTATATTATCTATATACATTTCTTAAATAATAATATTACAATTGCTCTGATTGGTTAAGCCTCTTCACTGACTTTTCACGCCTTTCTTACTTACTAAGCAGGGCATACTTTACAATACCAGTT
Organism: Agriopis marginaria; assembly: GCA_932305915.1. NCBI lineage: Eukaryota > Metazoa > Arthropoda > Insecta > Lepidoptera > Geometridae > Agriopis > Agriopis marginaria. Next base: position 13,604,967 of record OW029918.1, read on the forward strand.
ATCAGACCTTACAACGCTCTCATTGGTTAAGCCACTTCACTGACTTTTCACGCCTTTCTTACTCACTAAGCAGGCCACACTTTGCAATACCAGTTATCAGATCTTCCAATGCTCTGATTGGTTAAGCCACTTTACTGACTTTTCACGCCTTTCTTACTCACTAAGCAGGCCATACTTTACAATACCAGTTATCAGACCTTCCAACGCTCTGATTGGTTAAGCCTCTTCAGTCACTTTACTGACTTTTCACGCCTTTCTTACTCACTAAGCAAGCTATACTTTCTCTCTGTCTCATACTTACCAAATTGACTAGCATAGGAGTGCTCAAACAGGGTGATGAGGAAAGCCTGTTTGTACTGGAAGCTGCACGGGAACTGCTCCAGGAACTGTCGCACGCAGTCCAGGAACAGAGTGAAGGTGGGAGCGGCGCGGGCCGCGGGAGGTGCGTGCGGACCGCGGACGTGTCGCGACCCGAACGGGTGACCCGCTTGCAGCCATTCGCGCTCTATTAGCGCTTGTAACCTGCAATTTTTACCAACTTTCTTTGTAGGGTGCCGTACCCAAAGGGTGTAAACGGGACCCTATTACTAAGCCTACGCTGTCTGTCTGGCCTTCCTACCTTTTAACGGCTGTATCTTTCGAACCGTAATAGATAGTTTAATATTTCACAATCTAAGTAATGTTACGGTGGATTAACTAAAAAAAAAAAATTAATCTAAAGGGGGGTTTTCAAAGGTTTTTTTAAGGTATTTTTGTATTTGCTCTAATGTAAAAACGGTAATATAACGGCGCATGTACGATGCGTCAAACTTGGTAACTTGGCATGATTAGATTAGAACACACTAAAGTATGACAACAATCAATAAATAATGGCAAAGTGTCACAAAGGACTTTGTCCATTGTTGGCTAAGCTTGAACAAGGTGTTCATAAATTTTTAATTTTGTCAATAAAACAATAAATTATTAAAAATAATTGTGGTGCTATATTTTTGTATCCAGTTGAACTTAAAAAAAGTTGATTTAATCTGATTATTACGAGCCTTCCGGAGCTTATATTAAAAGTGCGACCAACTTATCTGAACAGTTGGTCAAATAATGGGACTATAATCATTATACGGATGTCTGTCAGCTTGGTTAAGAGAATACGACTGTGGTATCTCCAGTCACACTGTACAGATAAGTTGGCCGTATTGTTTATCTGTTGTCAGTCTCATCAAACCAGTGTTGCCATTGGCTTATTTCCTATTTTTAATCGATTACCATCTACAGTTGATATGAATCGATATCGCGATATACAACACAATGTCACTACGGAAATGTGATACGGTGACGGGTATATGTAGGTGGTCTTTAGTGCTGGTGATGGGTGGCGGTAATTAGTACGTCACTGTTCACTTTCTATGTATGTATTAATTCTAAACCCACAATGCACCATACATAAAAACATCGGAAGGGTGTTAGTAGGTACAAAAGGTGGTGATTGGTGATATATACCAATAGACGAAGTTCGATAATATCATAATGAGTTCAGCTGTCTACGCGTAGGTACTAACACTTTACTTAGCTACTACTGCTCGCTCACCGATAGAACAACAGACGCAGCGCAATGATGGTGCGTTTCCAATGCATCTGATTTGTTCGATGTTATTGTAGTTTTGATATGAACCATATATGAACAAAATTATTTCAAGTATTCGTTGAGTTTATTTTATGAATGAATTATTCCAGTATATTAGAACCTTTTTTTATCCGTTTACGATTAACTATGAAATAAAATCGGAATTTATTAGTTTATCGATTTTATTATTGTTATGGCAGCACAGCAAACGTCAAAAATATATTATCAACAATGAAATGAAGGAAAATCATTTTATTTAGTTTTATTGTCGATTGTGTTGTATTTTGTGGAAGTTAGTATTCGCTTAGGAAAAATTATTTTAATGTTGACCCTTGCTTGCCCGCGGACCCCGATGACTATTAATCCTGGCTCGCCCCCTGACTCCGATACCTACCTCTACGTTGAACCAGGCTTAGCAATGGACTCCGAAATCTCTACTCATGTCGAACCAGCCTCAATGTGGCTCGTTGGACCACATGGACGTTGAAGCCGTGGTTGATCGTAATTTGCCCATAACCCACGAACGAGGTTCAACTGTGTCGATGCATCAGCTTAGGCGCCGATGTCATTTAACGGGACGTATTTAAGCTGGTCAAGGTACCAAGATAATATTTAAACATCTGCCCAGTTTTTCGATTATGATAATATTATTAATATATGATACAGATTAAAAATAAAATACAAGTAATATAAGCTAGTTTTATTACAAAAACCCTCTGTCAATCACATGCAGGAAAATAGCAGTACCAAACATTCTGATACAAAGTTATTGTAATATTCTAATACCTACTGATATAAGTTATTAAGCCTACATCATAATTATACCAAGAGTCACTGTTCACGCCAATATGCCATACGCCATAATGCCCTAACAAATGGACAATGTCCTTTCTGTCCATTACCGAGTTAAGCAATGTAGAGCGCGGTCGGTACTATTGTTTTTATTATTTAGTACTATTTTATTACTATTATTTTGTACTAGGTTTTTTGTTTATATGTTGAATGTCACAATTAACATGTCTCTTTTTATAGGTACGTACCCTCGTATCGTTCGGCAGTCTGGGTTCAGTATGATCTGCACAAGCGAACAGATAAGCAGTGTGGCGTCTTCTCCTCTCGTGCCGTGTATAAGGACTGGCTCGGCTTTCTGCAACAAAAATACAACTTTAAGTGAATAAACATTGATAATTTAACAGACAGAACATAAGAAAATTATTTTCACCCGACTTAAAAAAATGAGTTCCCATACAACAAACGTTAACAACAAATTTAGCACGATTATAGTACACAATTTAAAATATTACAACAAATAATAAATAATGGCCACATGCGAGTCGGTGACAAGTTTATGTTCATTACCAAGTTATAACTGGTAATTTCTTTATTGAATTTTGTGGTGGTACGGGAACCCTGTGCCCGAGCCCGACTCGCACTTGGCCGGTTTATTTTATATTAATTGATAGACTTTCGCTTGACCGCCACTTCGCCTGATCGGTCTATGATAAAGCACGCTTGCCTAGAAGAAACAGATTCACTCGTGATTTGAAGACACCCAGATAGTAACTATCGGGGAACACCCATTCAGGTAGCGCATTCCACAGATCAGTGGGCTTACTCTTGGCACTCGATTTCAATCGTAATTTGGGATTGGGATCGTAAACATGCCATTTGGTACTCTTCAATCGCGTCAAGAGTACCGAAAGCGTCGAGTTGAGTCGATTTTATTTAGTTCCATTAAATTCCACCATTATCGGTTCCAATCGTGCGCTAGTTTAGAATTCAGGAGTACCAAAATGACATGTTTTCGATCCCAATCCCAAATTCGATTGAAATCGAGTGTCAAGAGTAAGCCCACAGTTCGGATGCTTACTTGGTGGATGTGCTGCGCGACGCAGCACGCGGTGTGGAGAGAGTTGCGTACGTTCTCCGGCCAGCCGCACGACTCGAGCCGCGACACCCACTTGTCGCACGATATCTCTCGGTCCACGCACGCTGCAATCACCAACCAACATTAACCCTTTGACTTTATTTATTCATTTAATTCATACAGAAACACCAACAGTACACATATTAAATAATACAAATAACACTTATTTATAATTAATACAGTTCTGATATGTGCACCCTTAACAGGTGTTTACAACGTTCACAGTTAAAAGTGGTAAGACAAAAATATGAGATAAAAATGATATATGGGTGTAATGTGAATACAGTAAGCACAATGGTCTAGTTTTTATGTCATGAATATCAGCAGTGGATTATGCCGTGCATACTGTGCAACTAAATGTTACCTAAATTTTACTAGAATATTGAATTATAAATAAAATACATAATTATATAACATTAAGCCTTGACTTTGACTTAAAGCGAAAAGTGCTCCGACGTGCGTATTGTGTGTAAGAAGATTTATACACAACTAGCGACCCGCCCGCCCGGCTTCGCACGGGTGTAATTTACGTGCGAAGCCGGGGCAGGTCGCTAGTTATATATATAAACCTTCTGTGAAAATGTATCTAACTAATGGTGAAAACCGCATCAAAATCCGTTGCGTGGTTTAGGAGTTAGCGGCCATACAGACATACAGACGCGGAAAACGACTTTAATTTATAGGTATATAAGTAGGCTATGTAGGTAGCCAATGGTATATAATATTATGCACGTATTTTATACTTTTTTAAAACTTTTTTTTTTTAAATTATCTGTAATGTAGGTGAAATTCCCCATTTCAGCCATAAAAAACTCCTTCGCCCACATTCGACGGGTTAATGCAAACATGCAACCAACGTTAATGAAACTTCTTAGTCTAGAACTCCACCGCAAAGTAAGGAGTCTGTCAATTTTCTATAGGATTCATTTCGGAGAATGTGCATCAGAGCTGCATGACCATATCCTACCATCCCCTTTCTACAACAGGACAAGTAGAAAAACGGTCCACTACCACCCATACATTGTGGATTTTCCTTGGATACGCATCAAACGTTTCGAATCCACGTTTCTAATCCGTACAGCCAAGGATTGAAACAACCTGCCAGCTTCCTTGTTTCCTGAGAGATATAATCTGGGCCTTTTCAAGGCCAGAGTGAATAGGTATCTTCTAAGTCTGCGTGCTTCATCTTCATCAAAAAAAAATGTAAAGTTTTTTTTTTTTTTTTTATATTTGTAGAATTTCTAGTGTATTTCCGCTTCTACCACAACACACAAAAACAACAACACACATACATAAAAATACACTACATATATAAAAATTAAAAATGGACTTTCGCAAAGTAACGCCTGATTCAATCAACTAAAATGTAAAGTCGCTAAATCGCTAAAATACCCTCAAGCATGTTGTACACGGGTAGAGTATACGGTAGAGTAAACATACTAATCTACCAATTCAGAGTACTCTTTTAGTTTTAGTATATTTACACTTAAAGGATAATGCAACGTACAAGTCGGTGTCAAATTTATATTCACCAAGTTTAGCAACGTCAGGCATGGTCAGTATTTGGATGGGTGACCGCCTGGGCATGATGTTGTCTTTTTGCACTACTTTTTGTATTTTGTGGTGGTACGGAAACCGCAGTGGGGGAACCCGACTCGCTCTTGGCCGGTTAATTTAATTACTTTTTCATGTTATGACACGCGTTGATTGCGAGGAATTTCGTGTGATATACAGAATATGGGCCCAGATCATCCTATACTAAGTTTCCCGAATCGTTTAATAATTTTTTCAGATATTCACTATGTTAACTATGCACTATAAAGTGGAGAAACCATACTTCACGAGTGTAATAAAAGATTGGCAAAAGATATTTTCTACTTTCTTATTTTTATCTATATTTTTACAGAAACAACAGTAGGCACCTTCAATAAGTTTGGAGTAACTCTCTAAAAGTTGCTGCTGGTTGTCAACCTCGTCCATAGATCTGTTGCATATCTTCCACTGGGAGTAGTTTGCGCTACTTTCTGTCCCTCCACCTGGAATCAACAATTTAGGGGGGATTTATTTTTTAAATCTGTTCAGGATTCCTTAGAAATAATGAATTAATATGACTACAGTTATTTTGTCCATTTAATATTTGTTTAAACAAATGCAGAAAAATCTAAAAATTTATATTTTATAGCCATCCAGAGCTTATCCCCATGTCCCCATCCATCAAAAATAAGCATAGACACCCCCACCCCTACTTGAATAGTCCTACCATTTTTATATTTTTTTATAGTAGATAGGCTTGCGCTTGGCCGCCATCTCGCCTGATGTTAAGCGACGATGCGGTCTACGATAGAGCACACTTGCCTAGAAGAAACCGATTCACTCTCGACTTGAAGACACCCAGATTGTAACTAACTAACTAAAACCCATTCAGGCAGCGAATTCCACAGACTAGCAGTTCGCACAATAAATGTGAAATCATAGCGCTTCGTTCGGGTTCTCGGAATATCAACCATAAAACGATGTCGATTTTTTGTGCCCGCCCTGGCGGAAACTTCAATTGATCTCCTACCAACCACGTTGTCAGCTCAAAATGCTCAAATCCAAGTTTTGCACCTACGCGAAACAGTGACTAATCTATGCGATCTACGTCTGCAAAAAGAGATACATTATAATTATGCGACTTCAAGATACCCAGATTGTAACTATCGGAGAACACATTCAAGCAGCGCATTCCACAGACTAGCAGTTCGCACAATAAAGTGGAATCGAAGCGCTTCATACGAGTTTTCTAAATATCAATCATGAATTTAAAAGTGTCTCCTTTTCAGATCCGATTTGATCCAATATCGTGTCATCAAAATAATAACACATCTAGCTTGAAATGGTCATTACCTTTACTCTGCTGCTGTGATATGGCGTTGGAGCTCCTGAGATCATATATGACGCCTTTAGTACCGACTGCGACCACCGTGTTGAGGATTGCTTCGTCGGGCCGACAGCGCCTGTGCTTCGGCCCGTATAGCGGCTGTCCCGCGCGGATTAGCACTGCCTGATGACAAAGTAGCGTACAATGAAAATTGGGAGCCACGAGTTTTTTTTTCTTCGGTTAAGTTTTAGAGTTTGGCAACAACTCAGCTGTTATAAAGTGACGGTGTGGTCGAAGATCGTAAACATGGAATGGGAACTGGCTCTCAAATGAGGCTGCTGGAACACACGGCACATCCACATACAATAAACACAACATAGCTATTTAAATCTAATTGCTTATATTTTTCTGAGCTGGGCTGAAACTTCATTTTGTGAAAATTATTATGTACTTTCATTATATAATTTTCTTAAATAATTAAATAATCTTTAATTTTCTATCGAGTGTGGGTAAGTGATATAACGAGACATATATATATCTGACTATGACATGTTGATGTTAATAAAACTTGAAATACTTCAATACTTAATACTTGCAAATGCAAAAAAAAATATATACAAAATGGACTGAATCTTTTGAATGTATATGGCTTCTCCATAAAAACGAGGAAAATTAACAGCTACTCAATAACATGTTTATAGGTAAATAAGTATTACGTACGTATATGTACGGTTACTTTGCGAATGCATAGATAATGATGAATCAAGTCGACTGAAGTAGGTACATATTGTTAACACAATGGTACATAAACACATTCACTCATTTGAATGCTAAACCACATTTTAGATCAACCAGAAGACTTTGTTACCAATGGACATCTTTGTCATCCGGTTTAAACTATGATATCTACTAAAACCAGCTCAATGTTTGAGTCCCTTACAGTGAAAGAAGGTGTGTGGCGAACGACATTCAAATTAAGGTGGATTATACTGAAAAATAAAAAGATATAAAATAAGAGAATATAGTTATAGAAAAAGTGGTACACTTATTCTATTATATTTGGAACGGTCTTTTAAACCATGAATGAAAATTACATAAAAATCTTTTACTTTCTTCAAGAACACCGGAAAAATTAGATATATTTTCAAAATTTCGTAAAATTCCTTTTAAGGACTGGATGCGGTCTACCTTGGAGCACACTTGCCTAGAAGAAACCGATTCACTTGTGATTTGAAGACACCCAGATTGTAACCATCGGGGAACACCCATTCAGGGATGCCTGAATGGGTGCCAGCCAACGTGAAGTACCATCGCACTTTTAGGTTACTTGCAGTTTTAAATAGATACTAGAATTAAAATTAGGTTAAAATCGACTTCCAATATATGTATAAGTTACAAGTTAAGCTAGTAAAACATTCAAAACATCTTCAAATGTCTGAACAGATTTTCTTGAATCATAGCTAAGTACACTCTTAATCACATCACCTTTCAAACAAAAAAACTAAATCAAAATCAGGTCAGTGAGAGCTATGATGCCACAGACAGTACACACACACAGTAATTCATGTAAAACTTATAACACCCCTCTGTTTACATCGGGAGTAAAAATAGTTATAACTTACCCCATTGCTATGCCTATAGGACAATACAGGGAACCTCCCACCCTGCCTAAAAGATGCAGCAGCAGCGAGAGTCTCATCATCTATACTCTTAGGTACTACCACAGCTTTCCCATAGCTCGGGCACACTGTGTAGTTCTGGTTTACTCTAGAGACACGCCATTCTTCAGTCGCCAGTACCTTTGTAAATTCACCTTCTATGCTGGAACAGGAAATTTATGAATATTGAAGCTTGTTAGAGTGGCAATGAGGCCTATTCTGTCATACCACTCACTAACCTAAACCAATCTGACAGGACTTAAATTATCTGCCTCTCTTTTCATTTTAATATGTGAGAGAAGGATGGCAACAAGTTTAGAGCTGTCAAATTTAGTTTAGTTTAGAGTGCATCAGAAGCGATGCCATTGGGTTTAAAACGTTTTTGTAAAATCAGTACAAGCATTGATTTTCATATATAAAGATGTCAAGTCTAGTTCAAAATTCTCAAAAATTTCTTGAAATGTACATGAATATAATTATATCATACTAGCTGTTACCAGCAATTTCGCACACGTAAACTTTCAACCTTGTCCCTTCTTAATTCTTTCACAAAATCTTTTCTTAGTGGATGTCTATGCTCCATAAAGAATCTACCTTCTATATTTAGCTTCGTAGGTCAAGTAATTTTTGAGCTTTCGTGATTGTAATTGAGTGGTATTTTTATAGATTTAATTTATAGATTTTGGAAAATCAAATTTTTGGTTTTGACATATTTAAGCACTGACTGATCATTTCCATAGTTTCAAATTTATTTGCCTAGCTATGCCTTGGTTTCACCTGCAGGCATATTCTTAGGTACTGGACATTTTTACAGGATTAAAAGTATTCTTTGTCACTCTCTAGCCTTTCAGCTATCATGAGAATTCATGGGAATATACCAGGTGCCGCGAAATTAATTGTGTTGAACTCTTATCATGCCATAACAAGTGCTAGGCATGTATGTAGCCATGTATTGTACAGGTATTTTGTTTTGCAACTCATTTGTCAACATCATTTGCAGCTCAATCTGCCCACTGCTGTTCATGAGTTTCCCGAAGTTTTGCCTGCTTGATGCTGTCATGAATGTTTTCACAATATTACTACAAATGTAAAGGGGCTACGTTTACCCTCACTTTGCTACCATTTCCCTTAAGAACCTCTTGATTCTGTCTAAATAATGTTTTACTTACAGGTCCAAACGCATCCAAAAGCATCACAGCATACAAGTAGCCATAGAAAAGTTAATCTTTCCTCGTTGGTTCAAAATTGCCCCACCGTGTCTTGATGATTCTTAACTCTAGTAGATGAGGTACTATTATGAACCTAGCGTAAAACTAAAAGAATTGCCTTTCCTTTTCCATAGCTGCCTGTACACCAAAACCTTACAGTTGACCCGGGGCCTTAGAATATGACATTCCACTTACCTATACAAGGTGTAGCCATTCTCTACAATAGGAGTCATGTGTCTGTAAAAAAATGGGTAGAAGAGGCTCGGGTCTTGTAGACTGGATAGATTCTCCAGAGTCTGAGCAACTAGATTCAGTTCGTTTGTTGTGGCAATATCAAGCTGAAAAATTCTCAGGTCTTTGCATTTGAGGAACAGGGAACCTCCTTGCATGACTCCGCTGCTTGGTTTGTTTTCTTTCTTCTCTATACTATCGATATTTTTGTGTAAAAGCTGTAAATATGACGTTACTTTATTTACTGTTTTGATTAAGCTTACCTTAAATTACATATTTACGTGTATTATGCACACAATAAGAAACTTATATTTTTTGGGAGTAATTAAGAGTCTATTAATGAAAACAAACCCATAATTCGTTGACTCCTTCTTTTCGTGAACTCAAAATTAGGTGATGTCCAGTGATACAAAGAGTGCCGTCTACATTTTCCTGGTGAGGATATTTTAAAATCACGCCGTCTAATTTATTTATAAGGAGAAGCTCAATAAATTCCATTATCACAAGAAAAATACTTATGTAGAATAAAATAAAATAAATCCAAAATAATCCAAATCCAATCCAATCCTCTCCTCCTCTCTTGATCTTTTCTAACTTGACAGTGACACTTCTCAGCAGTTCTCACCGATTTATCAAAGTCACAGATCAAAGTCAATTTTTTGGGCAGGTTTGTCAAAGTCAATATTATGTTATTTGAAGGTTATTTGCATATTTTTTTTTGCAGTGATTACACAGCAGTGAGTTGGTTCATATGGGAGAGATTTCAGAGAATTTAGCAAAGTTTTGGATAGAAACTTTGGTATTTAGGTAACTGCCAAGGAGGCATAGAGAACATTATATTTAGGGAATAAACTTATATATTATTTTGTTATATTAAATAGTTTAGTCCTTATTTATATTACATTTTAATAATTATAGCAAGTTTTGGCACCAAACGTATTAAAAACATGTCGGGTCTTTGTATTATTTTCATAAACTTCAGTATTTATAATATTTATTCAGTATTCATGAACGTACTCGAGGGTGGGCAAGTTTGATACGACCATTACTTACTTCGCTTGACTCTGACTGTGACTATGACTATATTAAATAAAGACATGGTCAAAAGACCTCTGCAGCCAGGCCAAAAACCCAAACAAAAAAAACGATTTTGACATGATACGTTCGTCCAAGATTTTGACAACAATATAAGAGAAGGAAAGGTATATATAAAAATCGAAGCGATAGACTGAAACAACACTTATTTTCTTGGTTTCAAACGAAATCTGTTATTAGAAAGAGATATCTTTATACAAAGAAAAGAAATGCAGCACTTATCATCCAATCACGAATCGTAAGGGTCCCACCCCCTACCAACCGCCGCTAGTCTGCGAAGTGCGACGTCAGCGACCTCTGCCCGAAATTTGACAAACTAATTTCTAAATGTATGCGATGGCGATGTGTGGATTTTTGTGTTCATTTTCTTTCACTCATTCTACAGTCAGCTACTAATTAAAAAAATATTGAATACAATACATTAAATCGATACCAGATCAAGTGATATCAATACAGTGTTGTGTCGTGCTGTGCAAGAAATAAAACGTGCGGTGAGTAGAAGGTACCCGTCTTGTATGTTTTATGATTCTAATGAAAGTAGGTAGGCATATAGCTGGCAGGGTGGCAAAGCTGGGGTAATGACCGGTTCTTTCAATATTTAGATGCCTATTGTTAGTAGATAACTGTAGACAACCGCTGACGTTACTCCTATCCAACTGCTATCACGTTTTCTTACATCACAAAGAGGCCAGGCTATAAATATCAAATATTTATTCTGTCGCAGGTAATGGAGGAGAACCCTGATCCTAATATGGAGACCGACGTGTCTTCGACCACAGACGACGTGCCGGAGACACCACAGGTGACCGATTCCCATGGAGACATAGAAATGGTCATAGTGGTTGAGGAGCTGAAAGAAGAAGATGAGAGCTCAATAGACATTGGCTGCAAGAGAGGCACCCCATCAACAAGCACTGAGACATCCCCTCAGAAACAACCTACACCTCAAAAAGTCATACAACCTTACAATGAAAATGATATCTCTAAAAGAATGTCAATTAATTTTAGTGAGTCTCAAAAGACTAAAATCTCTAAGATTTCTCTGGAAACAAGTCCTGTGAAACAACAGCCTGTATCTTCCGATTCATCAAAAAAATCAGGGACAACAATATCTCCAGGGAAAAACATAGAAAAGACCATTGATAAAAAATCTTTTAATAGTATAGAAAAGACTGTTGAAAAAAGTCCAGTAAAATGTATAGAAAACACAGTTGATACAAGCTCCATCAAAATTCAGAATGCTAAATCACCAATCAAAGATGTAAAATTGGTTTCAAAGACTCCAATTAAACTCGCAAGGGTTCAAGAGAATCCTCTTAATGACATTAGCTCACTAGAAAAATCTCCTAACAAGTTCCAAGAAAAGTCCAGTAAAGCGGCCAGTGTGATTACAATATCTAACACAGAAATAAAGTTGCCAGAACAATCTACCAAAACTGTAACTTTAACAGAGGACTTGAACAATCAAGAAAAAGTCTCCAAAAGTTCACCAAATAAAACAACAAATTCGAAAGAAAACTCAGTAAATGATGTAAAATTATTGGAAATATCTGTGAAACAAAACCAACCAACTAGTATGGATGTGGACTTAATAGAGAATACAAATAAAGAAACAACTTCGAAAAATCAGTCTTGTTTAGAAGAAAATATAGTTCAAGGATCGCCTACAAAAGTGCCTAACAAAAAGCAAGATGAGGTTTCTGTATCAGAGAGCTCCAACATGAATAAGACTCTTGACTCCGATAATATATCAGAAGAGTCCAAGACAGTCAATGGAGGTGACAAGACTGACGTCTCGATACTAATGGATGAATCATTCCCGGAGCTAAATTACTCTCAAGCTTCCTTAGATACTGAGAGCCACAATAGAAGCATCAGCCGTGAGCTGAAATCACTTATAAACTCTGCAAAAGAGTCGAAGATTATAAATGAGTGTACACAATTGAAAAGCAAGATGAGGAAATCTAGATCCCATATAGACTTAAACACAAGTCTGAGTGCTCCTGAGCCAGATAAAATTGCAAATAGACGAAGCAGCAACCATTCTCAAGTCAGCGATAGTAGTGTGAAATCAGACAATGCCTTGAAAAGATCAATGAGGTCACAAAACCCCGAATTTGCTAACAAATGCAAACAGTTCCTGAACTCTTTAACCACTAAAGTCATGAAGGACTCCGATGAGGCCATGTCAGAAGATGAAACAAACAATTCTGCACAAAAATCAGATATGAGACTGAAACACCTACCTGATTCGGCACCTACAAACCCGAAAAAGAAAAAAGTTTCTGATCAGCCAGTAAGTATGCAATCAAACTTTTTGCTCCGTCCGTGTCATGTGCAATACAAGATGGCTGCCATACATAGCTGTCACAAATCATAATAAATATGTAACAAAAATAATGAGTAATTTTATAAGTATTTTTAAAATGTTTGTATCACAGGTTTTAGAAGACAAGGGGTTAAGAAAGAAGTTCCGTTCTGATGGTTATTGCTGGAGGTGTCACTGGACAATCGAGCAAGAAGAGAATGATAAGGCACACCCCCCCTTGCTGTGTACTGTGTGCCCGCGATCATTTCACTATAAATGCCTGTCCACCAATGAACGTAAGACGTCTACAGAGACGAACTGGGTGTGCCCAGACTGCTTACAAGTCTTGCATGCTGAAGGATCTGACACCAGGTAAAAATTGCCACTAATTAATGTTGTTTGTATTTTGTTTCAAGCTAACAAGACCAGTTCATACCATGACCGTAACAGTATTGGGTCATATAAATTTATACACAAAATATGATATATGTTTACCACTGTGTGTCAGTGGACACAGTGGTAAAGTGTAGTTCTACATATACACGGCTTACAGCATTGTTGAAATGGTTTTAGTCAGCCTGTCTTGTTTTTTCTTATGAATCAGGATGGTACGTTCATAGTATGATCTGGTGTAGTGGGCAGGCTTAATGTGGTGTGAAGGTACTGGATACCCTGTATAATTTTTTTGTCCTTAAAAAATTTATGATTCCAATAAAATGGCGATTGTATTGTACATACACACAGCTTGTATCCTTGACGCATTTTGATTGTAATTATATTAAATTTTTACTGTCACCTATGACTGTATATGTATAGACATCCGCATAAACTTTCAACCCCCTTTTGACCCTCTCAATTCATCCCTGTCGTAAACATACTGTACACAGCTTGTATTCTTGACGCATTTTGATTGTAATTATATTAAATATTTACTGTCACCGTCACTGTATGAATAGATGTCCGTATAAACTTTCAACCCCCTTTTGACCCTCTCAATTCATCCCTGGCGTAAAAATACTGTACATACACACAGCTTATATTCTTGACATATTTTGTTTGTACTTATAATAATATACATAATAACTATCGGGTGAGAGTCGGGTGACAATTTTTCAGCAACGTCGGGTTCGTTCGGTACTTGGAACGGTGACCGCCTGGACGTGATAATTTTGCACTTTTTTTTCTATTTTTTGGTGGAACTGAACCCTAGGTGCATGAGTCCCACTCGCCCTTGGACGGTTTATATAATACTAGCGGTCCGCCCCAGCTTCGCACGGGTATAGATTATAGCCTATGTCACCCGGGGATAGTGTAGCTTCCCGTCAGTGAAAGAATTTTTCAAATCGGTTCAGTAGTTTCGGAGCCTATTCAATGCAAACAAACAAACAATCAAATCTTTCCTCTTTATAATATTAGTATAGATTAAGATGTAAATGGTTTGTGTAGGGTGTCTCTGTCTGTTTGTTCTCAATCAACTCCCTATTTATAATTGGTGGGTGGATTAGAAAAAGATTTGTATATAGATTAACACAAAATTTTAACCTAAAAATGTGTGTTTTCTGGCACAATAGACACCAATTCACTTTCTGTCACACTCGTTTTCATAAACATGCAAATGAAAGAGACAGAAAACTTGTAGTGGTTGAAATAAAGGCTTTATCTAATCCTCACAATTTTATTTAGCTCACATGAAAAATGTTCACTTTCAGGTCACCAGCAATGAAGAAGACGTCTCTGGGAATGCTGTGCGACCTGCTCAAGTATGCACTGGAACGCATGATGGATACCAATGGGGTAATTTACTTTCCCTACTTTGCGAATTACCAAGTTTCCATGTAGGCTACACCGTCAATATCTTTTTGGCTTCTGTACTTATACTTAACTAGCGACCCGCCCGCCCGGCTTGGCGCGGGTGTAATTTACGTGCGAAACCGGGGCGGGTCGCTAGATATATATAAATAAACCTTCCGTGAAAATGTATCTAACTGATGGTGAAAACCGCATGAAAATCCGTTGCGTGACTTAGAAGGAGTTAGCTGCCATACAGACAGACAGACGCAGATAGCGAATTTAATTTGTACTATGTAGAGATGATTTAAACCTGTTACCTCCGCCGCATTTCACCTAAATTCGCGTGCTTGGAGTTATTGAGCATATGCTCGTCTGATTTGGCAAATACAGTAGTCTCTAATATGGCACTAATAAATATAGTAGGTGCCGGATTATTGGAATATTCGGGTTACTGGTTTATACAAGGTTATATGGAAAGGGTATGCTATGCCGAAAGGGGTTCGTTATACTCATCATAATGACCAACTTTTACTATGGGACCAAACCTGAAATCGCGAAAAAAATATCAGCTGTTTCATAGAAAACAGTCATTAACAGTCAAATATATGGAAAAGCTGATATATTTTTCGTGATTTCAGGTTTGGTCCCATAGTAAAAGTTGGCCATTAATGATGAGTATAACGAACCCCTTTCGGCTTAGCATACCGTTTCCTTATAACCTTGTATAATGTATACAATGACCTCCTTTCGGTTTAGTACAGTCTATATGCGTAACCCTGTATTACATAAATTTTTTTTTTTTATTCTCCGTAGTCTGTAATTAACTACTCCCCTGAAATCGCGACGCCTATAAATCTTCACAATCCTTTTATAGATTTCACTTATTATCCAACAATATATTGCTTACAAAATTCCGTGAAGACCGTATCGACAGTACACATGTTATCTTTTTTATGCTTTGGGCAGATTTAAAAACTAAAATAAAAATTTGCTCCATCAGCATGAGAGATGCTTATATTTGGGTCACACAATTTTTTATGATGATGTTTCTAAAATAATACAGTATGCAGTCGAAGTAGCGGAACAATACATATTATAGACAGCTTGAAAAAAAGGTAGTTTTTTTATTTTATTTTGGTGACTGAATCTGAAATCCCAAGCGGTACTAATGCTTGGGATTCAGTCATCAAATTAGTAAAATCTCAAGCAGCCGGTTCGTAATAAAACTAAGAAGGAAGTCGTCTACAAGACCTAATTCAACAATATGACGCCGCCAGCAAAAGATACTTTCACCGCGCGAGCGTTAGTCGACATACAAGCGGCGCCATAATAATGTACAGAATACAGATCGAATCGTCAGTACTAACTACTGCGTATACTGGTGTGGGGCGGCGGCGCGCACCTCAGCTCGGGACTCTGACCTTGCTACTTATCTGCAACGCCGGCCCCCGCTATTTCCCTCTCTTTCCAACTCCTAAATCGATAGCACAGGCGTCAGTCATCTCATGTCTCGCTCTGTGCTAATAATAACAGCGCATGTGCGCGTGGTAATATACATATTCATATGTATGTTAGTGTGGGTGCTGCATTCTCGAAACGTCTTTTTGACATGCCTTTAGATTAGAGTAACATAAGTCGATTTCACTTTGGGTTTATGCTGTACAATGAAAACGTAGGATTGTTGCGTAATTCATCTGTCACGCTAGTAAACAAAAAAGCGGCCTAATTTTCCTTGGCATAATAGCCGTCGCTGTATATTTACATACTGTAGTAATTCGCACTGAGCAAATTTAGTACCTATACTTTTTAGTACAAACAATATATTTGTATGTGTATAAAAGCAACAATCCAGGGGCCTTACGGACAACAGCTATTGCGGCACCTAATCCGCTCAGTTGGAAAATCACGCGAACGTGAACCTTATCGCGCCCAGATATTTATTTCTTTATTTTCATTGATTCAAAAGCCACTAAATTTAATACTCAAAAATACTAAGCTAGTTACTTATTACCTATTATACTATTACCTAGGTATGTTCACAATATTATGCTTAAGATAACATATGGTTTGCGGTCGCCTGATTTTCCAACTGAGCGGATTAAGTGCCGCAATAGCTGTTGTCCGTAAGGCCCCAGGTTTTAGAATAAAGACAATCAAAATAAGTAAAAGCTAAATACAGTGACTGACTGACTCATCACAAAATCTCCAAAACTACCTTTTAAAAATACAAACCTAAAAATTTCCAGGTAAACCATAGGGTGTAGAGTCTGCTAAGACAGAATTTTGCAAAAGAGCCGAATTAATGGGGGTTGAAAGATTTTATGATTTACGCGTAAGAAGTCGCAGGCATCAGCAAGTTTTTTATAAAACATACATCTTTTTTTTCCTTTTTTTTTGGTGTACACAATAAAGAGTATCTATCTATCTGCATCAAAATTAAAAGTATACGGTAATTGAATAGCTCATGTTTTTTTTTTTGTAAATTAAGCTTAATATTATTTGAAACACGTTATCACTAAACACTTGAATCTACGGCCAGTCACTAGCCTAATCACGCACGAAACGGAAATAATCAGGATGGAAAAAGTTCGGACCAAATTTGACGTGGACATACTCTCAGACATTTTATCTTGGAGAAATGACTGGATAACTGCCGGAAATTGCGTAATTTATAATTAGCATTCTTCGCTCAGCGGTAACATCACGTAGAGGGATTTTCATGTTCGAAGTCCCACGGCAAACAGCGGAACTAAATTTCCATATTGTAGTTGTCAGGTGTTATTACTGTGTCTAGACGCCAGTGAAATTTTTATTAATTGAGTCGTGTACGATGCCTAAAGTTGTTAACAGTGCTGCTCTAGAAAGGATACTGATAGTGATTGATACGCGATGACAACGCCGTTTCTGAGAGGGCCTTCTTTCATGATTACAATCTGGGTGTCTTCAAATCACGAGTGAATTCCTTCTAGGCAAGCGTGCTCCAACGTAGACCGTATCATCGCTTAACATCAGGCGTGATGGTGATCAAACGCATGCCTATTATTTATTTAAAAAAAAAGAAATTAAAAGAACTGTAAGCATGGCTTTCCCAGGTCACACACAAGGGCCTAGGCCCTAGACGCAGAGTAGGGCACTAATTGCTCAGAAAAAATATATGCAAATCCACCTTTTCCCTACACGTTTAAAAACGTCGTATGAGTCGTAACCACGAGGAGACACTTGTGGCGTTCGCTTACAGTTTTTTTTAATGCAACAAGCAAGTCGCTCACCTGATAGTAAGCATCAAGCTTACCAAAAACAGTTCAGTGCTACCCAAAATTTAGAACATCAACATTTCAAAACCCTGCATGGCAACATACTGCACTCGTCAACCTTGGGGTATTAGATGTTAAATATCTTAATGCCCAGTAACATCAATGGAAACATTGCTCTTTGATCTACAAACAATTGTTAAATTCTTAAGGGCCCTGAGTACCCTAGTATGGGCCTACCGCGTGGTCAATCTCACAGCTGCTTTAAGTAAGCTCTTTTGGTTAAAATAACCAATAAACTGGCTCTAATTTTCAGGTGGAACCATTCATGCAGCCCGTGGACCGAGCATCGTTCCCCGACTACGACAAGTACGTCGCCCACCCAATGGATCTATCGCTGATGAAGCGAAACATCACCGACGGTCTTTACGGAAGTACCGAGGCGTTCGTAGCCGACGTGCAATGGATACTGCACAACAGTATCATTTTCAACACATGTGAGCAGGCTTTTTGTAAGGACGTATTATTTTACTATTATCATCGTTTTCTGTCATCTATCATCTGTAATGCTTGGTAGGTATGCTAACATTTATGTTTTACCCTTGAGAGGATTCGATGATACGGCGTTGAAAGATCTGAGCATTCACTAAGAAGGGACATTATTGAGATTTCATTACAAGTCCAAAAGATACCATCAACTTTTTGAATCAGGTTTTACTTTGCGGAAGTACATGTAACTGTTTCTTACTATTTTCCCCTTTTAAACAAATGCTTCAAGCTGAAGTACACTAGATATTTGACTACACACCTTTTATGATGATTGAAAGCATTACTTAAGGCGCGGAACAATCGCAAAATTACCAAAAAGTAGTGTTTTTAAATTCATGGTGTGATGTGAAGAAATTAATTGATCAGAGTTTTAAATAAAGTACAAGTAGAAAAAAAACCCTGTTGATAATCTTAACCAAATTACATTTTGTAAAATGATCTGGATTCTTTAAAAAAATACAAATTAAACAACAAAAAAAGTGTTTTGATTGAAATACTGTGGATTTTCAGCGACAACAACATATATTTTTTACGAAATGTATAGCTAGACTAGTGTTTTGAAACTTTAACCAGTTAAATGTTAAAATAAATTTTTATATTTCGTTTAATAGAAACCCTCAAAATAATTTAACCAAAAACCACACAGTCGTCGTTATTATTAAATATTACGATAATTATGCGGTTTTCGACTTAAACAAACCCGTTTTAAATAGCAAATAGACCGTGGCGTGAGCGGGTGAAAAACTAATTTGAAATCGTAATCAGACCGCGCCTTAATCTTTCACGATATTGCTTGACAACATGCTTGTATCGGTGTTTGGCTCTATTCGGTGTTTATTTTCGGCAAATTAAAAACTATAAAACGTCAAAGTTGCCCAAGAGAATGCTCAAGTCTTACGGCGCACTCAAATCATAAAATATGTCAATAAATACATATAACAAAAAAAACAACCGACTTCACGGAAAATTCAATTAACTGGATTCATCCCCTGATTTCCATATATAGAGGTAGAATATTTTCTTTAAATTTCGAGATATAACCTATTCAATAAAAAAGAGACATTAAAATCGCTTCACAATCGGCGATGATATCGCTATATGATACACACAAAATACAGTCCAAATTTTTTGAAGTCGGTTGGAAAAAAGCTCCATGTGTATTATAACAATCTCATGCACGGTTTACGCATTCCATACGGTATTTACAACTCCATGCTAGTTGTCGCCTTAGTGCTTGTATCATCGCACAGCGTGTTTTCTACTGACATTTCCTTTCGTTATTTATCATATGTCCACCGACAAGATGGACAGACGACCTAAAAGAGACTGCAGGGAAAACACTTTTTTTTTACATCAGACTAGGCTAACGTTTGACTGCGATCTCGCCTGATGGAAAGCGATTATGCGGTCGAAGATGGAGCACGAATGGATGCAAGCCGCTTCCAACCGGCCCTTTTGGAGATCGACGGTGGCGGCCTATGTCCAGCAGTGGACATTCTATGGCTGAAATGATGATGATGATTTATCATACTATATTATGCAAAAGTGTGTTTATTTAATCATCTTTCATGCATCAACAGAGCAAGGGATTGACGTGAATTTTGCATAGAAATATTTAGTAGCAAAGCCGGAGAGAGACTTAGCATCTGTTTTTCCTGAAATAATGTCCACGCGGGTGAAACCGCGGGGCGCAGTTTGTTTAGTATAAATTAACTTGTTGACTATATTTCAACGGGTATTTGTTCACAGTTTTCACTCATTCATACTCACTTTTTCCCCATGCGAATGACTAATATAAATTTAGAAGTTCTTATCTCTCATTGTTCTCTTCTTAAAAGTCATTATCAGTTCATTAATTACCACTGCTTGCTGCATTCTCTTTATTTTAACACAATTAAACGTGAAAAGGATTTCTAAAATAAGTAGGGATCTTAAGTACTCACTGCGATAAATCTTGGAATGGGACGTCGCTAGCTGGACTTGGCAGGAACAGCAGATTTAAGGGAACAGTTGGAGTGCCATGTCACAGTGGCGATCGAGATGCAAGCGTGTTTGCTACGTGTGTTTTGACAGGTGGAATTGCGACGAACATACTACACACATAGCAAGAGCGTTAGCCGAGCAGGGACCTTACGCCCAACTCGTTACACGGTATCAAACTAACTTTAAATCCGTGCAGTTCGAAAAAATCGAACGAGAACCTTAACGCGCCCAGATACGGTTAGCGATCGCGCAACATTTTTTCATCACCTAAACTGGATTGCTTTCAACAGCTAGGCGTAAGGCCCCAGCTCTATGAAAACACCCACAAATCGCCTGTATTTAGCCCCGAAGGGCCAACGCCCACTGTAGATTCGAGACAACGTTGCGGCGTATAAGCGTCCAAAATTGTTGCACCACGCTTTCGCGCCGCGTCGCGCTTACACCCAGCCGAAAAAAATAGACTTTTCCACGGCTTTTCTTGTTCGCCGCTACCCGCCTCGACTCTTCAGTGGGTGACAGGAAAAGCTGTTCTATAGGGGCCGACGTGAAAAAAAACACGTCGCCTCATTGTATTATTGACCTAAACTTGTGTATTTTCGAGTGTGATCATGTTGGAAATTTGTTTATTAAAATGTCGTGAACGTGTTCGAGTGTAGGTACGTAATATAAATGAGGTAAACCATGTATTTTCATCTCGTTTCCTAAACTCCGTAGAAGCCTCTAGTAAATTATCTACCACTTTACTAGGGCATGACTTGGACTTGCCCGAGACTTACTTTGTTAGACTATGACTACTTTGAAGATATTTAATAAAACTTGAAAAATCTTTCAATCAAGTATTGAAAGATTTTCAAGTTTTATACACTGGCAACTGCACAAGAAGTTCAACGCCAAAATCCTCTCACGAGGAAAGAAAAAGCCAGTAATGTAACGAGTGTGCAACGTTCCACAGTGCAATCAAAGCTGACGGGCGGTGCGCGTGCGCTGGTCCGCTCGTGCCGCGCCGAGATGGGCGAGATCGAGGCGTGCCCCGAGTGCTACGCGGCGGCGCACAAGCGACGCACCACTTGGTTCACTGACGTATGCACCACGCCGCATGTACTGCTCTGGGCTAAGCTGAAAGGTATGCTATCCTAGATAACAAGTTTTTTTAACCTATACTTTCCCGTTGCTAGGCAAAGGTCTCCTTAATCTCTTTCCCGACAGTGCGATCACCCGATGCGATGTATAGCTGAGGTCGCCGCGCCAGCGTTTTTCAGCCTGTCTTGGCTCCTTCGTCCATTTTCAGGTTCCCATGGCGTGATTCTCTTGGACCATCTATCAAGGTGCATTCTGGCAACGTGTCCCGCCCAACCTAGCAAGTAAACTAGCCAATAATAATTATTAAAAGAGAAGCAAAATACCCACCTCCAAATTGTAGCCTATGACACTCTGGACATGAAGACAAATCTAAAGACACATGAAAATCAGTCAAGCTGTTTAAGTTATAGAAACATTTTAAATATATACATTCGCCCATAAAGCGCCCTTCACGCCAGGCTTATTCGGCAGATGGGGAAAAAGCAAAAATAATTATAAATAATTATAAAAAGCCATTTTTCCCCTGATTGGTCGGCGAATAGTTGGCGAGACTGGTTGACACGCTTGGTTTAGGATGGAAACTCTATGCTAGATGACTGATTTTTGAGTTTTGGCGCCAACGTGGAAAAAACATGTCGGCTCGTTGGATTATTTTCCTAAACTTGTGTATTTTCGAGTGTTAATGTGTACTAAATGGTGAATTAATATTCATTAAGTGCTCGTAAACGTGCTCGAGTGTGGGAAAGTGATATAACGAGGTGAAACGTGTCTTTTCGTGTTGTTTCCAAAACTCCATTGGAGCCTCTTGTAAAGTCTCCACCACTTTACAGGGCCATGAGTTTGACTTGACCGTGACTTACTTAGCTTGACTCTGACTGTAACTATGACTTGTCTGACGCTAATAATACAATGTAAACTGTTTAATATTACGACTAAAGGACATTGAATCGACGGTCATGAAAATTTTAACAAAAAAATTTACTGATTTTCTACTTTCAAACTAGCCAATAGAGAACTAGAATGTGCCCTATCGTCTTGATATGGTAAAAAAACAGCCCGAATTGAGAAACTCCCTTTGTTAAAAATTACGTCTCCAAAAAACCGTTAAAAATGTATTATAAAACTATTTTCCTTCAGGTTTCCCATACTGGCCAGCGAAAGCCATGTCGGTGAACAGCTCTGGCTTAGTGGATGTGAGATTCTTCGGAGCTCACGACCGTGCCTGGGTGCCGGCGAAGGACTGCTTCCTATTCTCAGAGAAAGATCCAAACAACTTCCGCAGCAAGCGACAGGATATTTTGGATAGTATGCAGGTAACCAGGATCAATCATTTGTAATTTACTACTAGAAATCTATACACTATAGACTAGTCTAAAGTAATCTGGGTATCATCCTACTGGTACCTAAAATATGCAAATTTGAGTATTCTAATGCACGTTTCGTACTATGTTCAGAATCGTCAAGAAATTTGGCAAGAGTTTGAACTTTCAGTTATTGCCTACAGTTTGAATATCCGTTTACTGCCATTAGTTTTGAATCTCCTGTTACTGCCTATAGTTATATACCGCCAATTACTTTCTAGACTTTTGAACCTTCAGTTACTGCATAGACTTTTGAACCTCTAGTCACTGTCTAGATTTTTGAACCTCCATTTACTGCCTAGAGTTTTGAATCGCCAATTAATGCCTAGAGTTTTAAACCTCTAGTTACTGTGTAGACTTTTGAACCTCCAGTTACTGTATAGAGTTTTGAACCTCCAGTTACTGCCTAGAGTTTTGAACCTCCAGTTACTGCTTAGTTTTTATTTTTACCTCCAGCTAGAGTTTTTAACTTCCAGTTACCACCTAGAGATTTGAAACTAGAGTTTATAACCTCCAGTTACTGCCTATAGATTTGAACCTCCCTATTCTCGAACTTGTGTCAATTATTTAGTCAAAATTTTGATCACTAAGAAATTCTGTAAGATATTTTTGTGCTAATAAAGTTTTAAGTTTATTTTTAAACATTCTAACACTTTGTCTCTTGATATTTTTAGGAATTTCGGTATATATTATAGGAGCCATACAAAATAAACTTTTTTCACGAGTGTCTTTTTTTCATTTGTATTGACTTTAGTGCGACGGGGCAAAAACTATATCAAATGCACAAGAATAGCCAGCCAAGTTATATAAGTAAAAGACACAACAATATACATATTATTTATTTCAGGAAGCAGAGCACCACATTCGGAATATAACTCGGAAGTACGGCAAGTTCGTGTACCCGCCGTTCAAAACTCAATTCGATCCGTGCAAGCACACTGAACAACTCAAAATGATGGTAAGCGCTTGACATATAACTTAAAAGTACAAAAAGAAATTGTTAGACGTCAGAAACAGGAAGATGAAATATGGATGACTCTGTAACAGCTGAACAGTGAAATTGGTATGGAGGTAGATTATACACTGGATTAACATTTTTTTTTGTTTTCGAGTGGGAAATCTTCCTAAGATACTCGCCTAAGATACTCGGCTGCATTGCTGTGAAGCCAGGTTATGTGGTATTATTACCCATTAAACTCCCCCGGTGACCAGCCTTAGTGCTTGACAAGAGAGCTCTGGTATTTCCAGAAGAACGAACTGAAGCCCTCAGCACTGTGGCTCTTCCCGAGACAACTGTGTGTTGTCACGGCCCCTCCAATGTTGTCATTCTCGCTTAAGTGGATGGTCAGAGCCCCAACTTTGACCATCCCGAGCTCAGATGTCCCATTTTAGTAGTTTACTACAGGCAGGGGGTATCGGTGCCCTATTCTATTGCCCCGGCGCCAGGGCTAACCCTGGATTAACATAGGCTACTTTTTATCTCGGATAAAAATATTGATTTACGATTCCTGTAGGATAGTGGGTAAAACCGCAGGCTGCAACTAGAATAAAGAAAAAAAAATTTGGTCAGCGAAAATCTTACTAACCTTACTATGTTGATAGTTTTAAATTTGTAACTTTGTAGATACCGTCATTTGAAGGCGAAATAACAACGTTGATTAAGGACAAGCCCGTGAGCGCGTCACCACTTACTAAAGTGAAAAGAAGGTCCATGTCCAAGGGTTCCAAAAGCTCTGCTAACGATGGGTAAGCAAACTTTTTATGCATAATAATAATAATTAGTATACAATTTAATGACAATGATAAATAACGGGAGTCTCTTTTTACTGCCCAAAAAGGATAACATCTTTAATGTAATTTAATTTACATTGTATATGTTGGCATACTGCAGATGTCCTTTTTATCAAACACAAAGTTGAAATATTAAATCTCCTAACGAATACGCACGAGCTTACCATAACCTTAAGTTTTTTTTTTCGTAAAATACGTTGGGCACGACGGTCTGGTCTTAATATTTATAACCTGCTCATATGTGAAAAAAATATTACTTCTCATCCTGAAGACACAATGCAGAAAAAATCTGTGGCCGTTGGAGTGGGGTACTGAAAGCTGATTGGTCCGCATAAGATCAAGTCTGTGGTACTGTCGTGTAACTGTTGTTTTTTTCTTCAGGGATGGAAGCGAAAGCGAAGATACTTCTACACACACTGAATCTATAAAAGTCAATAAAAACAGCAGCGAAAAGAGCAGCAGTGAAAAGTAAGTTTTTCACGGCTTGTAGCAACGACGTTGCTCTCTCTGACTCTCCAACATAAGTCTATAATAGATAAATAAGATAGATTCATGAAACAAAACTGATATTTTACGTTTATAATCATAACATTAAGTTTGACATCGGACTGGTATTCACAAATAATCGATAAATAAAATCAGCCCTATTAGATATTTCTAAAACAAAAATAATTGTCTTTTTGCAGATCGGCTAAAGTAGATTCACCTATGGCAACAAAACAGTCGTCGTTGGAAGATTTTATAGTCACGAGAAAGCGTCGCCGCTCCTGCTACGAAGAGGCTCGAGTCATGACTGTCATAGTGACTAGCGAAGCGGCCCCAGAGAAGAAAAACAAAACTGAAAAGCCTGAACAACAAGAAGCAAGTAGCAGTAAAGAGGACAAAGAGCACTCAACTACGAAAGAAGATACAGAATCGATGTCAAAAAAGAAAACTGATACACCAAAAGCTAAATCTAAAGACGAAGAGCCGTCTAGTACGCAAGATGAAAAAGAATCTCTTAGAGTAACTCCTATCAAATTAGTCGCACTACCTAGAACGAATAAACTGACTCCGAAAATGTTCGCCGCGACCAAAGCCCCTTCAATCCCCACTAGCCCGAGAGAAGAAGATAAAACTCCACAAAGAACGAAACCGAAATCTGACAAGGCAACTAGTGAAAAAACAAAAGAGGACAAAGCAAAAAAGCATAGAAGCTCGAGGTCTAACAAATCTTTAAATAGCACTAACACGCCTAAATCGGCCAAGACTTCCGACAAGAAAACAGAAAACGAGACAAGCGGAAAGGAAATAAAGCCGAAAGAGAAAAAGAAAGAGACGGAAGACGCGAAAACACCCACAGCAGACTCATCAAAACTGGAAACAATAAAGCCAGTAAAAGATCGGCTAAACTTCGATGATGATACAAGCTTAGCCGTGATTGCTAGAGAGAGGAGACGGTCAAACGCCAATTTACCAACAATCAGCAGCGTTTGCAGCCTCTCTACCATTGCTCAACCATCGCTCACTACCATAACCCCGAGCACCAGTGTTGCTCAGACAGAGCAAACTGTTCAAGCCAGCTCAAACTCCAGCGTATTCACTCCAACGAGCACAGAAACCGTCCGCAACATGAAAGATGCTGTCACAAAACTGCAAAAGCTACGCGATAACACAGAACCAATCGTTGGGCGTGTCGGCGTTCGCGCATTCGCACGGATGACGTCACCGGACCGACCAACAGATAACGTTGAAGTGGAAATAAAAGCGGAACCGGTTGATACGGAAGAGGACGAGGTTCGTTTAAGTGAGAAGATGGATTTAATGACCGCGTGTAGCCTTCAGCCAGTTAATCAAGTGCAAAGTTTGCGTGATGTGCGGATAAGTCGCGTGGTGGCGGGCCCAGCGGTTACAAAGAAACCGGAGCCGAGGCCCCGTGCGAGGAAAACGTTCCCGCAGCCGCGTTCAAACGAGGGCCGCTCGGAGCTTAACGGGAAGAATACCATGGTTTATATTCCGATCCAGCCACCCGCTACTCAAGCGCCAGTGCGGGCCGCGCGGCCCACGGCGCAGGCGCTAAGGCTTACTGCGCCTGCGGCTACTGGTGAGTTTTTCTTCTTACTCCCGACAGAAAGCTTCTTGACGTTGTTATAACTTTGTCAATCACAAGCAATGGTTTGAAGTTTTCTTGAGTCATACCGCTTTTACATGTAATAGGAATGCGAACGAAATTCAAACATGCCTGTCTTAGGTCAATGCCGGGCGCACACGTATCTACAACCTTAAAATGCGGCAAATGCCTGTCATATGGTAACCCCTATCTGTGTGTCCATTTGTACCATTGCATCATTCGAATTCGAAGTAGGGGTGATAAGACCTGCGTTTTGAATAGGGTGTATTCTGTATTTTCCTCTGCCAGCCTACTTAAACGACTCGAACTTTTATAAACGACGGAGCACGGCTTTGGGTTGTAAACTGTTCCACCCCTATTTCGCCAAGTGTTGATTTTGTTGAGGGAGGGACATTACATATCTCATAAACGAACTTTAATGGCTTATTTATTTAAGGATTATTTGAGTCAAGTCAGGATGTTATTAGCTGTTTGATGAAGGACTATGCTCACTCAGTCGTTATTTTGTGCAACTTCGTTTTATTTCGCGCGCGCGCCCAGTCTTGCTTTGCGCCTTTTTGCGGCTCTTATCTTAGGTAAGCAATTCACATATCATTTCAAAATATATATCGTCGCAAGAAAGGCACAATTACTGAAGCGCCAAAATAGGCATATTGAGTTATATAGATATTCGGAATCAGCGTTTTTTTCTGCGTCGATCAGTCTGGGTCCCATAGCGATACGAGCACTATTTTGGCGTTTCAGTAAAAGGAAAAAAGGGGTTTTTTCATCAACCAGAGTCCTTAAACGACACTTTTTTGGCATTTTATTCGTGCCTGTCACCTAAGTAATTTTGTTTTCCTGCAATAAATTACAAGTAAATTTGGCTTCCGGCAATTTAACAGCTAATATTTTAGAGTTATAAGTAATTTTGACTATAAATATTTGAATCAAATGGCGGTTAAGAAATTTTGCTTTACTGTAAATTGAAGTCATTTTTACTTAAGCGCCACTATATCACAAACCAGCAGTCCGTTTATTATGGTTTGTACTTCTGGACATAGAAAATGACAAATTAATAGAAGTTTACCTTGACTTCATCGAAATTCTTGTGCTGGGAAAAAGTTATGAATTAAAAACGAAAAAAAAAAACTTAAAACGGCTTTTTCTCGAAATGGTCATTTGGAGCTTCAGTAAATTTGCCTTTCCTGCGACGATATAATATCATCCCCATAATTCTTACAGGCAACAACAAAGTAAACACCGTGATAACTCCTCTAAAACCAACGACCACCCTCTCAAGCTCATCGGTAGTGACGGTGCCCACAGTTGGGCAAGTGTCCGTGCCCACTGTCGGGCAAGTGCCCACGACGGTGCACACGGTCCCGCTGATGACGTCGGTCAATGGACAGTGGATGTTCAGTCTACAACCCATCATGTCTGTTGGAGGCGTTGATGTAAGTATAAAGCCACATTCTGATTATAAGCATTGTTGTAACTTGTAATTTTCACACAAGAACCAAGTAGACCAACGGTTGTCTGTAGATGGACGCCCGGCTTCAGAGCAGACCAACAACAGACTGTAAGCCTAGCTAGAATACTAAACGGTCAATATTAAAAGCTAAATATTGAGTTCTTATTTCTCACATTTAAGACACCGAAGACCCAAATACTGATTATGAATGTAAATTGAGTCTTGTCTAAGACCAATCCCATGCCATCTGATTTCCATTCCACTTCCATCTGAGCATCGGACTTCAAACTAGAAAGTTTCCTTATAACTCTACACCAAGGAAGTTACAGCAGAAGGAACGCGTTCTATCAAAATATTCCCATACAAAAATAAACCTTAACGTCCATAAACATAAGGTTCATAATAATGTGGCTAGTAACATGGAGGTAAAACGAACCCACTGAGATAGCTACCACGGAGGAAGTGTGTCCCTTTCTAAAGGTTGCCATTACATAAAACATATATTTTAGTAAAACTCTGTTTTAAACTATCTCGGTTGTTCACTAAAGTTATAAGATGTTGTGGAATCTCATTCCACAACCACCACGGTAAATATCCCGTAAATAATCATATATTTTAGTAGTTTTACTTATTCAATAGGACATAAATCAGAAGCTTTGCTTAGTTTGGGATCAGATGACCGTGTTTGTAAAATTGTCCCGAATATTTATTTTATTATTTTTTATTTTTGTGTTTCAGAATGGTAACTCTAGTCCAATGGTGAACGGGACTGCGGCGCCGGCCATTTTGCCCCTTACTTCGACTGCGCCAAACACTTCCACACCCGCACAGCTAAACAGGACCGCCAACGAGAATACTACTGCTGAGGTATAACACATACACATAAATACTACTTTCAAAACTCCATAGATCCTTTAACGTGTGTATGTGTGACTGTGGCGTCGTATCTCCCAAACGGCTGAATCGATTTTGTATATAACCTAATTGCTTATAGGATCACTTCGATGTACCTCTGTCTGTCTGTCTATCAAGAAAATTTTTCCCTGGAATAAAAAATATATAAAGGAACCGAAGAAAGATTCTGGAGTGGAGACCACGAACCGGATGACGCAGCGTAGGGAGGCCTCCCACTAGATGGACCGACGACATGGTGCGGGCATCCAGTGGATGCAAAAGGCAGGTTGTCGTTCAGTGTGGAGTTTAAAGGGGGAGGCCTATGTTCAGTAGTGGACGTCTTCTGGCTGATGATGATGATGAAAAGAACATCCGCCATTGTATGGAACTCTCGGTGCACGGTGCTCACTTGGCCGGTTTTTTTCAATCTATAAAAGCCGACTTGATTGAGAATGTTCTTAGTTACGATTCAAGAATATCTTAAATATATAATTTAAATAACTACCGTAAGGAAAACAAATATATTCAAATTATTATCTTAAAATAGTCAATATTTTTAGAAAATACCATTCCACCATAACGTCAGAAAATTTGGGCAATCCCCATTGATTGACTCGGGGTGAGGGCTCACGCCGATGGACCATCAGTTCACTGGTAACGGCACGGCGTCAAGCCAATGTGCATCCGAATAACTCTGAGCCATTAGGAAGTGGCTGTTTTTAATCAAATAATGAAATGTACAGTTGCCGCGGCTGCTCGCGCGTCCAGTGGACACTGGCAGCGTGACCGCGCCCCCCACGGCCGGCCCGCTTTCCGCTAAGATACACCAGAACGCACAGAAGGTTAGATATAATTTTCATCGTCAGTCCCTTGCTGCACATACGCCTTTCCTTCGTGGTATGCTGCGCCCGATCCTCAGCATTTCTTTTACAGTGTTTGCCTTAACTATTAGTGAGGAAGATATACTAAGAGGAAAGACAATAGCGGAACATTAGAGCGTATCTCGGAAATTTGCCTAAAAACTGTATAAACTTAGATGGCACCGTAATTTCAGCGTGCTATAGGTCGTCTGGAACTTGCATAAGCGCTGCAGTCAGACAGCGTACGAAAGGGTTCTACAAATCATCGTAGCGCTAGTATCAAGCTTCGCAACATTTCAAGAGAAGCGCAATTCATACCAGTAGATGGCGTTTTTCTTTATTCTCTTTCTTGACTTTCCTCTTAGTCTTTCTTCCTTGCTATTAGAAAACCTGTTTTATAAGGTGTTTACGGAGCCAACAATGTCTATCTGAAAAATATGCCATTATGTCAAAATGCAGTTTTAGTCAAGTCAATTTGTTTTATGGTGATAAAACTTATTCATAATGCTTTTTGGCCATTTCTGTTTTTACTTTTCAGTCAATTTCTGTGTTGTGCTCAGATAAAAATAATAATTATCAAAGTAAAGTAAACATTTATTTTTAGAACTCTTTTACATCATCGTGTGTAAGTTATAGCTATCAATAGTGTCTCAAATAGGTTATATTGATTTAGCAGTAGGCCTCAAACTCGACTAGGCCAGTCTCTTGCTGACCCGGAAAAGATTTGCCTATATTTGATTGAATGTGCGCTGTTAGAAGTGTAATATTTTTTTTTTTTTTTTTTTTTTTTTTTTTAATTAACAGCCTTAACCTTTTCTACCAATTTTTTCCTCTCGTCACAGTTGACAGAGTTCTTCCGCACACTAATAGAGGACTCGATAGAGAAGAAACTCGTCTAAGCCGGTCTCTTGCTGACCCGGAAAAGATTTGCCTATATTTGATTGAACGCGCGCGCTTAGAGGAGTCATAATAATTCGTTTTTATATTTAACAGATTTAACCTTTTCAACCAATTTATTCTCACTTCACAGTTGACAGAGTTCTTCCGCACACTAATAGAGGACTCGATAGAGAAGTCTGAAGACCCAGCGGCATCGGCGACGTCGCTGCGACTTCAGCTGGAACAGACGCGCTGGCGGCACTCGCAAGAGATCGACGAACTCAAGCACAACCACGGTCAGTGACCTTCACCTTACTACAATATTACATAGCACAACCACGGACAGTACCCCCATGTTACTGCAACATTACATAGCACAACCACGGACAGTACCCCCATGTTACTGCAACATTACATAGCACAACCACGGACAGTACCCCCATATTACTGCGACATTACCTAGCATAAACCTGGCCGTACCCCCATGTTACTGCAACATTATTCAGCACAACCATTGACAGTA
Organism: Agriopis marginaria; assembly: GCA_932305915.1. Lineage (NCBI taxonomy): Eukaryota > Metazoa > Arthropoda > Insecta > Lepidoptera > Geometridae > Agriopis > Agriopis marginaria. Next base: position 13,636,397 of record OW029918.1, read on the forward strand.
CCCCCATGTTACTGCAACATTACATAGCACAACCACGGACAGTACGCCCATATTACTGCAACATTACCTAGCATAAACCCGGCCGTACCCCCATGTTACTGCAACATTACTCAGCACAACCATTGACAGTACCCCCATGTTACTGCAACATTACTTAGCACAAACACGGACAGTACCCCCATATTACTGCAACATTACCTAGCATAAACCTGGCCGTACCCCCATGTTACTGCAACATTACTCAGCACAACCATTGACAGTACCCCCCCATGTTACTGCAACATTACATGGCACAATCACGGTCAGTGACCTCCACTTTACCGTGCCGCCATTACATGGCATTGTCAATTACCCTACCATATTCGAATTGCCACGGCGACGTTCTTTTGAGAATGGTGCTGATTTGCGGATAATGGTCTGTCCAGCATATTTGAATCCTTTTGGTCTTTTCTTGCGGTTTCTCCGGTTATGATCAGTATTTTAAGGGTCCTTCGGACGTTTAGACTATATGGTCAGAACTCTAAATCAAAACTCTTATTGGCTTGTGTGTTTGAAAGTCTAGGTCTGTGATAGTTGTATTATGTTTTCCAGAGCTGACGCTGTCGGAGATGCGACTATCGTTCGAGAAGGACAGGCTGCGACTGGTGACGGAGACGAGACGAGCCGCGCAGGCGGAGCTCGACGCGGCCGTCAAACTCACCAAGTGTAAACAGTGGTATGTACCGATTATACATATTAATTTATAGCGTTAACGAACAAATTTAAAAATTTTGCCCGGGCCTACTAGGCCTATACTGAAATCCTGCCTGTAGTGGTCAAACGCATGCCTATTCATTAACGGCCTCTTATAGCAAATTTGACGGTTTTAAATCAATTTTATTCAGTTAAATTACAATATTTGAGCTAGAAAAAAATAAAATGTCACAGATACATCTGTGTTTGAGTTTATGATTTGGTTCAAAACACGATAGAATAAACTTTCAACGATGAAAAAAAAATCTGAAACAAAGTCGATTCAGTTTATTTTTTTCGTTTTATGCTCTAATGAAAGCTCGTAACAACCTGGAAATTGTATTGTGTACTGAAAGGCAATTTCATTCAAAAAAATATTATTTGGATAGAATTTTGATAGTTTCGTTTTTTAGTGAAATTAAAAGCGTAAAAAGGTCGCGAGAAATTAGGCCGTTAATTAAAGAATTTAATAAACTTACTGACAAACTATGTAAACAAATCTTGGAAATCGATTTTTATCTTTCATAATGCATGTATAATGTATTCCGGATGAAAATAATAATAATTTGGCACCATCGAACTGATCTAATGATGAAGCCAGAAGCTGGATAGTGGAACTCTTCAATGGCTACTGGCACAGAATAGAATAAGATATATTTATTGCCAAAAAACAAAAACAATGGACATAATATACTATAAGAAACATAAGCAGAAACAGTGTTTGGCAGTATAAGTACAAGTAAAGAAAATTCTATTTATATTAGACGGGAATTACTCACGTAAGATTAAGCCGGTTACTCCGACTATAGTTTCAACCGCATTAGGTGGTCTTTTTCAAGGTGAATGCACGCGCGCGGAGTAACCGGCTTAATCTTACGTGAGTAATTCCCGTGTAATATAAATAAAATATGTGAAAACCACATCAGTTTCAATAATAAAATACAGAAGATTCACTCCGCAAAATCATTTAAATAAGTAGCGACTCTTGCTACTACACAATAAATTTAATTCGGGATGTGCGAGTGATTGCTACCTACAGCTATATTAACCTAGAAGTTTCCTCTGTCTATCGCGTAAACTTTTGTCGCACTATCTCTGTCTATCGCGCGGCAGGTGCGACAAGTAGGCTACTTGTGTATACCATAGTTTTTTTTTTTTTTTGTTTTAATTAGAACGGCTGCCAAGGCATTTTTGTAAGAAAGTTATAGCCAGTTGCACCCATATAAACGAAACGTCAGTCATATGAAATCAGTGCGACACACTGTGATGCGGACAAAGAACTTTGAGACCTAACCCAAATAGGTAACGTCCAAGTTCTTTAGATGCGGAGTTCGACGCGTTGATCTAGAGGTCTCAAGGTTCACTCATAATGCCTGGCGACAGATTTTCCTTCTCATTTCCGTTCTATTTACTTCTCGTTTCTGTGCTTCATACCTTAAGTGCGGAGTGCGCCTGGAGCTGGTAAAGTTTGGGCTCATTTTGTTTGTTTTAATGTGACCCATTAAATATATAACCATAAATATAAAAAATGAAAATGTTGAAAGAAAGAAAGAAGAAAGAAAAAGTTTATTTTAACCAAATTAGGTTTTAAAAAAATAGCTTATAGACAAGTTATAATATAAGATCACAAATTGGCCCCAACTCAGCATAATGCCGGCTGTTAACCAGCGCTGGTCTTCCGTTGGAGCCGTTTGGTGATGTCTCAGTACAAGCACAGATACAGTTACTTGTTACTTGTGTAGCGGGCATTTTCCGCAACTAGGCCATTCACTGGCCCATTTTGCGTCGCCCGGCTGTAGCTAATTCAGCCATGGTCTCCTCCAGGAAAGCCAGCAGCTCGCTTATGCCGGCGCAGGCTTCCCAGAGTGTCCTCGGTGATCCGAGGATAGTGTTTCGTTGTTCTGCCACAGATACAGTACACAGTACAGTAAAATAATAAATAAACCAATGTTGTGTTCGTTGTTTTCAGGTGTGCGAACTGCAGCCAGGAAGCGCAGTTCTACTGCTGTTGGAACACCGCCTACTGCGACTACCCGTGTCAACGCACGCACTGGCCACAACATTTCGTTCACTGCGCTCAACGGCCCAAGGTAAACCTAAATCTAGCATACATACATTTACTTCATCAAATTCGCGTGAGGATTCAATATAAATTTATAACACCGGCTTGGCTTCGTCTCGACCGAAAACATCATCGTGAGTGCAAGCCGGTGTTATATTAATTTACATACATGTAGTATACATACTAGCTGCGCCCCGTGGTTTCACGCGCGTTACATACCTCCTTGAAGCAACCTTCTTGGTATTGTTGTAATATAATTATTATGTCAATGTATAGACTTCAATTCTGGCCGTTTCATACAAAATGTTTGGGTAATTTATTTTCTTCATAACTTTATTTTGGTGAAATTTTTCGATATTTTAATACTTATTCTGCTATTAAAGTTATATGATTATTTACGGGATATTTACCGTGGTAAGGTTGTGGAATGAGCTCCCGATATTTCGGCGTAGTTACATGCACCATGTTTACGGGAAGACGGGGTTCCCGTAAATAATCATATAACTTTAGTGAACAACCGTGATAGTTTAAAACAGTGTTTTATTCTGCTATTGGTTGCGGAAATAAATCCAACAAATCAAAGATCATGAAAAACGGTCCAGCGGTCCGGTCCAGTTTTTGAGTTATAAATGGTGATGTTTACATATTTTTACAGCAATTTATTGTATTTATTATATTATTTTTAAAATTTTATTCCTATTTTTACTAGTAAATCCATTTTAGTTTAACAGTTAGTGAGATAAATGTTAGCGGAATTATCCATTTTAATACTCAAAAATACAATTTACGTTTGAAACTCAAAGTTGATCTACGAAGCTGAATTTTGGCAAGTAGACTTCATATGAGATCCTGTAGCCCGCTAAGACTAGGATTTTGCGAAACAGCCAAATTAAGTTTAACCCTTATTTGTGTATATTATAATTATAACCGTTAGCCTATGTGCTAATCTAGGATATTAGCTACAAATTTAATCTAAATCGGTTAAGCTGTTACATAGTTAACTGGGAACAAACATACACACTCACTCATAAACATTCGTAGTTATAATATTAGTTTTGAGTTATTCTTATTCGAAATGGGGGCGATAAGTCCTGCACTGACGTTCCGCTAGGGGTGTATTGTGCATTTCCCCCTGCCAGCACCTACCAGAGCCAACCCAACTCTTTGAAATAAAAAAACTCTTTGAAGGCTCTGGGGCGCTGGCACAGTTGCTCCAGTTACGTAGATGGTAGTGTTAGTAATGATGATGAAAAGCAGTCTAGCTGTTGTGGCGACGTGGATGAAAAAGGCAACGGTGCCTCATGCAACCCTGTAGCGATACTAGTTTCTTCTGTGGCTTCACAATGCCACAGCGTATGCTCTACAGTTTCGTTCTCTTTCATGCAGCCACGACACAGTAGACTGTCCGTGGCTCTTAGCTTATACAAGTGACTATTCAAGTTGCAATGACCGGTTATAAGGCCTACTATCGGGCGAAGGTTAATATTAACGTCAATGTAAATAAAAAGTTATTTATTATTATTTCCAGGATGCAAATGCAGATGAAACGAACTCGTCTGATTCAAGACTTCACGTACAACCTGATGCTCTGCCAGTGAGTATCAAAAAGAACATATTAAAAACAGGCACAGAAATTGAGCATTGCCATTCAGCGTGGCAATGCCGCCAGCATTCTGGGGACCTTTCTCTCCACTAATGGTATTTTAGTTTAAGTTTTTATTTAGTTATATTAACTTTCGCGAAGCCGGGGCGGATCGCCATTTATATATAAACCTTCCGTGAAAAATTATCTAACTACTGATTACTAATGATTACTGATTACTGATGGTGAAAACCGCATCAAAATCCGTTGCTTAGTTTAGGAGGAGTTAGCGGTCATACAGACAGACAGACGTGAAAAGCTACTTTAATTTATACTATGTAGAGAAGAGAAGCCATTCGCACGTAAGTACTGGACTATAAAGTCAACCTTTTATCAAACTTTTTTATGGTTCCAGGCTAAGCGTTTGACTACAACTCACCTGATGGTAAGTGTCGGTGTGGTCGAAGATGGTAAACACACCTGGTCTGGAATGGGAACTGGCTCACAAGTGAGGCTGCCGGAATACTGTTCCTGGCGAGATATTTTTAACTAGACGGTGGTGGCTAGGTAGCGGGGCATTAGAAATTGCTACCCTCATGCTTTGATTTCCTCGTGATGTTTTCCTTCACCGGCAGCCAAACCTGATTTGAACCCGCACTCTATGGGTTGGAATTCGAACGCGGCAACCACTGAGCGATGGTGTTCTAACGCTCTGGGAGTTGTCCCGCAATGACGTCACTCTCCAGTTGCCACTTTATTGTAACAAACACAGATACTGGGAAACATTTTTTTTAATAATCTATAAAATAAAATACAAAAAGCATTTCAATTGTCATTTGGTTTTCCGTTCAAGCAAGTTAAGCACGAATTAATAAATAATAAAAAGTTTATTAGTTCAATATAACTTAGTGATTAAATACATACACCGAATTAACAGATATTTGAATATATTAAACACAATTTTATCAAAACCACATTGATTTATTGGATTCCCACAGGTAATATACGGATATTGGGGAGTTGTAATTTCACGCTACTGTTAACACAGAAAATCATAGAGTTCGCCATTGTTTCGTGTATCGTCATCTCTCTAGAACTTGTTGCAAATTACTTATTCTGCTCTTGCTTATGCACGTGTACGTGTATCCATGACATTGATGACATCATTGCGGGACGCCCACGTGACATTATTTCTCGGAGCGCTATACCTGGCGGAGTATATTATTACTAGCGACCCGCACGCTCGGCTTCGCACGAGTGTAATTTACGTGCGAAGCCGGGGCAGATCGCTAGTTATATATATAAACCTTCCTTGAAAATGTATCTAAATGATGGTGAAAACCGCATTAAAATCCGTTGCGTGGTTTAGGAGGAGTTAGTCTGTCTAGTTAGTTAGTTGTCTGTCTTTCTGTCTGTATGGCCAGACATACAGACAGAAAGACAGACGCAGAAAGCGACTTCAATTTATACTATGTAGAGATAGAGATACCATGATATAAACCATCGTATATTGTAGTCTCTACAGAGAAACGGCGCGGGTCCGGGGCCGACGCCTACTTTGACGGTGGGCGGGAAGGTCGCACGCGTCTTCTCATCCCCAGACGCTGCCCAGCAGAAGGCTTCCATCATAGGTACGTTACTTTACTCATTTGAGGATCCTACATCTATGAAGTTTTTCTCAATAATACGCATTTTATTATAAACAAAAAAAAAACTACATTGTTGTTTTTTTGTAAAAAAATTCATGACCGTGGGTTCAAAGTCCTTTAGTCGTAATATTAAACAAGTTTAAGCGTCAAACAAGTCATCACACGTCACGTCACAGTCAGAGTCAAGCAAAGTAAGTCACGGTCAAATCAAACTCATACCCCAGCAAAGTGGTGGAGACTTTACAAAAGACTTCTATGGAGTTTTGGAAACAACACGAAAAGAAATGTTTCACCTCTTTTTATCACCTCCACACACTCGAGCACGTTTACGAGCACTTAATAAATAATAATTCACCATTAGTACACATTGACACTCGAAAATACACAAGTTTAGGAAAATAATACAACGAGCCGACATGTTTTTTTCCACGTAATCTTGTCCCTACACTATTTAAGGCATATCTCGCTTGTTTCTCTGATATGAGTGTAACACCATTTTGCGTGTTTCCAGTGAGCATGGTGGAAGACACCAGCGGCAACCAGACGATGAAATGCGTGGGCACGTACAAGCCGGGCACGCAACAAAATCAGATGCCCTCCCTCATACTCAACAAACAGGTTGGTAGCTGGAAACTTATCACACCAGGGGGGTTAGCTTTCTGTTAGCGTTAACGCCGGCGAAAAGATGAAATTGTATGTAAATGACATTGACAATGACATTAGCTTGAGAGATGTTATCTCAACCTAATGTCATTTCCAGTCTTCAGACAGCCTCTCGCGCTGGTACAAGCATTCGCTGAAGTGGTACGTTACAAGAAGAAGATGATGGCGAGAAAAAACAAGCCATAACCGGTTCAATGCAACATTTCCAAGCAGCGCGCCTGCCTTGCCTTATACCGAATTGCCTGGCAAATATCTGAGATATGAGTGTTTAAACTTTTAGGTGGGGATAGAGATGCTCTATCCCTTTCTCGCAAAGCGTGTGTTAGTATAGCATTTGTATGGCGCACCGGAGTCGTGACGTCACGGCTTAGTATAGTGCGCTCTCTGTCTAGCATGAAATTAAAATGCCTATATCTTATTTATTTTTGAACTAATTTTAATTTTGTTTTCGTTGATGTGCTCTATTTATGATCAGCTTTTTTGAGGTAATAAAAAAGCTTAAAAAAATAAAAAATAGTTATCATGCCTATTGAACTTGGATGCTCTATTCCTTTCCCGCAAAGCGAGTGTTAGTATAGAATTTTTATGGCATAATAACAAATGCCGTCATTTTATAGTATAGTGCGCTCTCTTAGACATCCGTCAGGATTTATTGGGCATTATTATTTATTTATTTTCGGATAGCAAACAGCTTTAACAACATAAAACATAGCAAGTAAATAAGAACAAACAAGCCTTAAAAGTTTTCACAAATAAAACAGAGATACAGTCCAGGGGCCTTACGGACAACAGCAATTGCGGCACCTAATCCGCTCAGTTAGAAAATCACGCGAACGTGAACCTTATCGCGCCCAGATACGGTTTGCGGTCGCGTGATTAGCTGTTGTCCGTAAGGCCCCAGTTCCGTGAATGTTGAAATAACATTTTACAGTATAAATAAAATTATGCATCATCAGCAAAGACGAGATGTTTTTAACTTGCATAATTTTGAACACATTTAAATTTTGTTTTGTAGCTATCGGCTCTATTTATCATTGTCTCTATGTATCTGGCCGGTGTCCTATTAAAAAGTGTCACTAACTATTGTTATATTTGCAGGTATTGAACGAGGAGAGCGCCAAGAAGGTGGTAACATCGGGCGGGTACCTGATCGTCGGAGCTGGCAACAACGCCTCTGTCATAACACCAGCGCAGGCGCGCCGATCGAACACCATACAGTACTATTCGTGAAGACGGCCACTGGCCGGCCGGCCGGTCACAGTTCTTCCAAATATCTCACATCCTTCATGATTTTCTCCCCGTCACCTCGGTCGACTTTCTTGGGCAACTGTACCAGCAGCTTTCCGAACGCGGCCGTTCATTTGTGTGACAATTTACTTCGATCGAGTAATAATAACTCTGCAAATGATATAAAGGTTTAAATATGTCGAGATACCTCACTAGTTCACGTGAACAGAGAAAAAGTGCAGCTGGGGGGTTTAGACAAGAACCAGTACCGGCGTTAGGGTAGGGCCTGGTTGGGCGACTTCCCAGGGCGCCAGAGGCACCTATAAAAGAGCTCCGCAGGTATATAAAAATCTAATCTATTCTTAGTATTTTTCGGTTAGAATGGCAGACGGGAGAGGACCCACTTTCTGTTAGCGTTAACGCCTGCGGAAAGGTGAAATTGTATGAAAATGACATTGACAATGGCATTAGCTTGAGAGATGTTATCTCAACCTAATGTCATTTCCAGTCTTCAGACAGCCTCTCGCGCTGCTTGGAAATGTTGCATTGAACCGGTAATGGCTTGTTTTTTCTCGCCATCATCTTCGTCTTGTAACGTACCACTTAAGCGAATGCTTGTACCATGTACTTTGCACACCGCTAGTTAGTCAGAGTGCGAGAGAGTGACAAAGCCTCGAACATATCCCAAAATGTTTTAAATGTCTATTGGGACCCATCGCACAATATTTTATTTACGTAAAATTGAAATACCCCGATAATAAATAAAAATATTCAGGACATTATTTGTTGGGAATGCTATTTTTTAAACTCCAGTCCAATATCTTATTCAAAGTCAACCCACTGCTTCGCACTTTCACAAAGATAATATAACCACTTGATCGCGCGGGAAGACAAAATTTGCTTTCGCACGAGTAAACCACGTCAGTCGCGGGTATCGAATACCGCTTGTGATTGGAGATCAAAAGTCATTCATACAATTTGCGCCTAGGATTGACCCGCTTGACGAAGGTTATGCTGAAAGTTTTAGAATCGTTTCATCGCGGGGGTAAGGACTAGCCGGCAAAATAATAATAAATAAATATTCGGGACATTTTTGCACACACGGTCATCTGACCCCAAACTAAGCAAAGCTTGTGTTATGGCTGCCAGAGACTGATATACATACATATATAGTCATACATATGTGGTTATATCGTCATTGCACTTTGGCGTAATTTAGCGTGCTACCTACTTTACAAAACGTTGATGAAAGAATATGCATGAACACGTAAGAAAATTGTTGAATCATATTTTGTGCAAGCTAAAGCCGGGTACAGATTATTTGCAACACAACATGCAACGCAACGCTAACGTAATGTAGACGGCCTGCGCCCAAGCTATGCGCCTTAGCTGCGAACAGCCATTCCCCGGCAGTCTTTAGCGCGCGCGCATGGAGTCGTGCTTGTTCGCGGGACGTAGCATCGTCGCGCATTACCGTCCAAATCACACTGCACGCACGCGCACTCAAAAGCGTTCGTCAAAAAACAAGCTTGCGAAAACATTAAAATGTATGGAACGTTGTTGCATTGCATGCTACCTTACATGTTGTGTTGCAAATAATCTGTATCCGGCTTAATATCCGGCCGGTCTGACCAATGGGAGAGAAAGAGAGGGAAATATGATATTCTCACCCGTTGTATGGACGGCGGTCGGTCAGCCGCGTTCGAGCGTCTGTTAGCACTATAAGAATGGTTATAGAACTTTCCTGTACATAGGTGTGCGTAGATAAAATTTGCGACTAAGCTCGACTCTCAGATGTAAACATGTGATCTGTAATAGTTTTTAATGAAAATAGGTTGTGTCACTTGAAGTAGCGTATTTCTTCAAAATTTTAGTCGTTTGTTTTACAGTGAGCAGTACAGAGTTCTGGGTAGTCTCTTATTAAGGCCCAGAATATGTCGCGCCGCTATTTTACCCGCACACAATATATTTTTTTGTTTGTTTTTATGTTTGACCATCAATTTCTGTCTACTTGTGAAAAATATGCATTTGTCAGTTTGCGAAGTTAATATTTCAAAATATTTTATCTACAAAAAATGGTTTAAATTATTTTTCCCATTTATCCTGGTCATTATAGGAATATTAAAACAAATTTCACATTTTTCAAAAGTAGTAAATTTTATCTCAAAAAAAAAATAGTCAAATGCGCGAGCGATATAGCTGCACCCGGTGGTACTATTCTATGTATCTCTAGATGGTTCACTGTGGAACCGGCGCGACGCCTATATTGTACACGGCAATCATTGATTTGTAAACACAAATGTTGGGTCTAGCCCAAAATTGCGAAAAACTATCCTGAATTTACCCATTTAAATTTTGACACATTTTAAAAATACTGACAACTTTTACCTGGCAAAATTTTAAAAATATTGGTTTTATTTTCTTATCTTACAAGGATATGCCGTTGGCAGATTTGTGTCAAAATAAAGCACTGAACTTACATCCTAAATCGTTATTACTATGTTCCTATAGATTAGGCAGAAAACCGGCTTAATTCTTATGTAATTCCCGTAACAATATAATTATGTCCAATTAAACTTGCAACAAAAGTGAAACAGACTCCAAATGATTAAAGTAATGTGTATTTTTAAACACATATTACTTTAATAGTTTGGAGTTTCTTCCAGTCATTTTTGAGTGCTGACCCGATATCCAGTATTTAATATCTTTGGCATTACTGTAATTATTTATATTATTACTGTAGAATCATGTTCGTAAGCTAGACAAATCTCGAGTTATTTGTTATGTTGTTTAATAATACCGGGTGGAAGGAAAACGAAGAGGTGATTTTTAATGTCGTTTTAGGGTTCCGTACCTCAAAAGGAAAAAACGGAACCCTTATAGGATCACTTTGTTGTCCGTCTGTCAAGACACTTTTTCTAAAGAACGCTTAAAGATATCAAGTTGAAATTGATATCAAATACTCAAATCTACGGTCTCTTTCAGCTGTGAAAAAATCAAATTTGTAAGTTTACGCGATCAAAAGCTATGACCGTTTATGTCGCATATTTTCGCATATTTTGCGATTTCACTAGGAAATCAAAACCTACAGGGTACTTCCCGTTGACCCAGAATCATGAAATTTGGCAAGAGGCAAGGTCTCACAGCACATATAAAGGAATAAATCCGAAAGTCATAAATTTGAAGTTATATCATTAAAAAATAATTGTTTTGCTATTTGTTTGGACTCGCTCTCTGAGAGTTCCATCTAACGGAACCCTCAGAGCGCGAGTCTTACTCACTTGTTCGTTTTTTTTTTAAATGTTCGCAATGTAATGCAAGTAGAATATCAGCTGACGTTCGAGGTCACCGGACGATCTGCGCCGCGCGCGCGCACGCTCTTTGCTGGCTTGCAATATTCTAAACCGCTAAAACAACAAAATTAAATATTAGGAAAATATTTTGTATTCGATTGTTTTTAAATAGTATATTATTAGCGTTTTCTCTTCGGGAGCGTTTCCTTTACACCCGGTTTAGGACTCTCTATTGTTCACTCAAAATATTGTTTTTAATTTTGTCTGGATATGTATAGGGCCGGCAGACATCTTGTGCAACGAACGGCAAAGTCTGGAAAACCGAAAACGGTTGTGTGGCGTGCCTTGGGAGAGACCTATGTCCAGGAGTGGACTATGATAGGCCGATTATAATGATGATGGTTGGCGAAAAGTTAGCGCATTTTGTTGTACACGTGTACAAGCAAAATTTTCCAAACATGCACGCAATGCACATGCAATATTTCCCTAATATACACGCATTGCAAATGCCCTTATACACATGTACTTGCAATATTTTTGACACATACTTGTAAATGTACAATATGTACATGGAATTGTACACGATTGATAAACATAGATTTATCATATAACTAATTAGAGTTCGTACAATGTGTTTTTAAATAAATAAATAAATTGTACACGTACATGTACTTTTACATGAAATTGTACTTGTACACGGGTACATGACATTTTTTCCAAACATATACAATAAACCAATCGCGCGGTCTAAACTTCCTGTCCTGTTCGGTCCTCGAAAGAGACCTAAACGTCGACTGAATACGCAGTCAAGATAAATTTTCAAGATGTTTGCTTGTATTTGTAGGTAAATTTACTTGAAGCAACCTAATAAACTATTTAATAAGACATTTTGAAAGTAACTTATGTTTTGTAAATAATCGTTAGTGGCGTCAATTTTGTCGTACCATTTTCTACGCTTTGACAGCTCAAAATTGTTACCATCTTTTCACATTACAAAATGAAAAGAGACAAAATTGTAGCACTACATCACTTTAACCGTGCTGGTCGAATTACTTTTGGCTAGAAAATGGTACAACATAATCATCTCCGTATTGTACATTATAGAAATAAGTTAACTTTAGAACCTGCCTCAATTTGAGAATGATTAGTTAGTTTGTTCTTTGGAACAATGCAAATGTTTGTTAGTTGGCATCTAAAGCGCGGGGCGATTCTCTTTCAGTCGAGATGTGTCCGCCACTTTAACTTAAGCAGTGGCAGGAATGGAAAATATTGATTGAATTGATTGATTGCCTCGCTGCTCAGTCCAACCCATTGTAATAATCATCTGTATGTTTAAGTTATTTAATGATTGTGTATCTAACGCCAGATTGGTGCAATGTAACATTCTAAACATAGTACATCAGTGAAAATGCATCTCGCAAACCGTCCATTTATTATCAATATCTGGAAGTTTTATACCTAGTTTCCCCTTTAGCATTTACACCTCCTTGGTCGTCCAATTGATGACATTTTGATCATGTCGTTTGCAGTTGTGTGCCGCTCAATATTGAAGTGATCGTTTATAGAACTAGTAAGAATATGTCAGTGTGTGCAATACGTGTTTACCTCGCCCTCTTCAGTTTTTGGACTTTTTTCGATACTAGCTCGAGTTTAAGGCAAATCCAAACTATATTATCATCAAAGTCAACATCCTTCGCGCATGTTTGACAGTCCGCCAAAATACGCATACACCGCCGAGGACAAGCGAACCGTCCACGGTGCTGAGACAAATAATTCGTTATATAAAAAACCGACTTTAAGAACTATAGCAAAATTATTGCTATAGCCAAATCAACAGCCGTTCTAACTATATTACTTTATATTAGAGCTGCAAAATCTTAAAGGGTCGGCAACGTAGTTGTGATGTCTCTGGTGTTACAAGTATCCATAGGCGACGGTGACTGCTTACCATCAGGCAGCCCGTCTTTGCTTTTTTGCCACCTTATGGCATTAAAAAACTACTGAGCCAAAGTCAATGAAATTTTTGTGGGACTACCTTGAGCGCTTCCTGTAAATAGTAGCAAAATAATCACTTAAATTGGTTCACAAATGTCGAAGTAATTGGTGTACACACATAAAAAATTATAACAAAAAAATAACGATCGGATTAAGGCCTCTTCCTCCTGAAGTTTGTTAAAAAACAATGAAATTCGTCTCGAAAACCGACGGTTCGTGCGGGCATCAAGTAAAGACTAGGAATTTGATAGATTCAGACAGATTCAGATTATTATATATTGCTTCCATACAATACAAGGTGGTAAAATATCTTAAGTACGTAATGTCATAATAATATAGACCTTGTTTTTGTGTTACTTTGCACCGGTCTACAAGCGGCATAATAAATTGAGAAGTTTATTTTATAAGCAAATGGAAGTTAGCTAGGCCGGTAGGCAGGCTAGCGAAGCATTGTGTAAACAGTTATATAATTATACATAAATTATTATGTTACTCATTATTTTAGAATTTAAGACTGCTATTTGTAAGTTACTTCGAGATATTCGTAACCTTTTGGTTCTTGTATTTTTATTGACAAACGCAATCTTAACTGAAGACACAGTTGACCATCAATAAAGTTAAATTTAAACAATTTAGAAACATTCTCTAAATTTGTTGAATGTTTTTTGAGAATCGATATAAGTGAAATAAATTAGGAAGTTAGTTTTAATTGTTTGTATATTATTGTTCTTATGTAAAAGAACTTTTATAAAATCACTAGCCCCTTTGAAATGTTTGCTACCTACTGATTGTGTACAGAAATATTAAATTGCAAGGGGATCATATAAATTAATTTTACGCTGAATTATGTTACTATGCTAGAGCCACCAGCAATATAATTATTTATAATACATAATTAGGAGCAAGGGCGATTTAAAATTATCTGCAAATATTTAAAGTTCACTGTCATTTTACACAAAAAAACAATGTCCGTGTTTACCGAAAATGTGTAAACCTAAAGTTAAATGATTATTAACGGGATATTTACCGTAAATACCGTAACGGTAAATATCCCGTTAATAATCAACCGTTAACAACCGTGATAGTTTAAAACAGTGTTATGTGTAAACCTATAGATTAAACATCGACTCGCCAAAATGAAGTGCTTACATAGGTAGTTATCACGCCATTCCTCAGTCCCGCATTTGCGAAAGGAGTCGTAACGGTATAGCAATATGGTAGGCACTTCGTGAATGTTTGTTTATTTGAAAAGCGGTCCACAATTTTAGTACCGACATTAGTAATATGAGATCGATTGCCAAAGTATCGTCGCTGTGTATGCATTCAAAATAAACAGTTTATCAACCTTGGGCATTATCTGGAGGCCTTTGTGTTTGTAATTACGCAAGCTACCGCGTAGTTTGTAACAGACTTAAGCGTGATAAATCACATCCTAATAAATTCCATACCAGCCTATTTCTAAGCTTAGCCTACTAACAAATAATATCAATTATTATTGCAGTGTGGCTTTGGCATAAGACAGGAACAAATTAAGGAATTTATATTTTAATCTTGTCAAAATCAGCATGTTTTTATATTTTTGTGGCAACATAGTCAAGTGTATTGGATTGTAAATACTTTAAGCTACTTATTTTAAGTATAGTACATAAGGTACAAAAATGTTGGTTTTAATAAAGAAGTCGAAATTAATTTCAAATGCTTTTATTTCACGATTTTGGCTACGACATGGCTTTTCCATACATGCAGTCTTTGGCTTCTGGTATTTGTAAACACGAAAATACTCAAATATCTACTAGGAACCAACTTAGCATATATTAAAAGTAGATATGTTTTTGAATTAGAACAAGAGTAAATTAAATCGCGGCCGACTAACCTACACACTGCTCTGTCACACTATTATTCTAATATCAAATGAAATTAATTTACACAATATATCAGATCTGGGGCCTTACGGCTAACTCTTAACGCGGGCTCGAATTAGCGCAGCTCGGAAAATCACTCGAACGTGAACCTTATCGCGCCGAGATACAGTTTGCGGTCGCGCAACTTTTCTCTCATCTAACCAGAATTGATTAAAACCGGTAGCGGTAAGGCCCCAGCACTCAAAAATCTCTAAATCAAAAGAAAATATCAAGTAAATCAAAAAACTTTATTTCGTGAATTTTATCGTACTTGACATCCATGTATCAATGAATATAATAACATATACTTAAAGCCTTAACAAAAGGAAAATATTATATGACAACAAGTACATTTATCAGTTATCTTCATTATAGTTTTATAAACTTGCCAACCAGGGCCTATTTTCAAGTACATAATTAAACACATGGAATAACTTTTAGAAACCATTTATAATGTAACAATCAAACGTTTTCTCAGTACAATACTTAAATATCACTTCAAACATCCAGACTTATAAATTATACTTAAAATTGTTCTGTCTTGTTTTCATGTGTGACAATTTCCATCAGCGAAAACTTAACAGAGCAATTTTAAGCATTGCTTAACTTAGTAACTTTTATAAGTAAGGCCCAATTTATACCATGTACTGACAATCCAATGCCATGAAACATTCTTTACAATAAGGGTGAGTTTCCCCAGAGGCGGAGATAAGCAGAAAGATAAAGGGATGTGCCAGAATACATGGAATGTATGGAAACAGTCATAGTGGAGATGATAAGAATTGTATCAAATTGTATGGAAACAGGAAGTAACATTGTACTGAAAGTGGAAGAGAGTGTTCGCTCTCTGTAAGATACTGTTTCACTAATAATTTATCAGATAATGCTCTGCTCAACTCCGCTACAAAAGTCCACTTGTCTCCTCCACACAAGTCAGCTTGTCTACACTACACAAGTCCGCATGTCTAGACTATACAAGTCTGCTTGTCTCTGCTAGACAGCTTTGCTCGTCACTGCTGAGTTGGTTCTCATTAATGCTGTTGGCGTAATTCGCAACGTGCGGAAATCTTTAGGTACAAACATGATACTGATAAATTAACATGGACGATGTTGTGACCAACAAACATCTACAGCAAAATCAGTATTGGGAGAAAAGTTGGCACATGTACGAACACATGCACACACAAACTAATCAACCAATCCTTTGTGCCACAAAAGGGCAAACCATGAACTTGTGGAACAAAATCGCCTCATACTCCTTTGGTCCACCAAAGAGAACTCAAAATCTGTAACTAAAAGGCAGCGGACACCCAATCATTGCCAGTAACAGTAATTCTGGGAATGTCTAGGTTTGCATGACCCTAGTATTCAAAAGGTGAAGTATTATTGTCTGTCATACATAGCTGCTCCTGCCTTGGCCAATTCATCTGCCCTCTCATTACCATGGATCCCGCGGTGGGCTTCCACATAATTCCATTTTAAGGCAAGTTTTTTCAGAACACTGTCTAATTCTTTAAAGTCAGTTTCGTTCTTCACAGGGGCACCAGAAGCGAGTTTCCATCCTTTTCTTTTCCAACCTGAAAATGTGTGTAGATATAAAAATACTAGCTAAGCCCCAGATAGACATTCCCTCAGGAACATAGGATAAAAAGTATCTCATGTGTATCTCATGTCGTCCACCAACTATCTCTATGCAAAAAATTACAACGATCCATTGCTCTGTTGCTGCGTAAAAAGGGACAAATAAACGATCTATTGCTCTATTACTGCATGAAAGAGGGATAAATAATGATCTATTGCTCTGTTACTGCATGAAAGAGGGACAAATAATGATCTATTGCTCTGTTACTGCATGAAAGAGGGACAAATAAACAACGATCTATTGCTCTGTTACTGCACGAAGTGGGGAAAATAAACAACGATCTATTGCTCTGTTGCTGCGTAAGAGAGGCAAATTAGCAAACTCACTTTCATATTTATAATTTTAGTATGATTATCAAGGTAATATAGTGTAAGAGCAAATTACCTGGCATCCATTTGGTCACAGAGTTGATGACGAACTTAGAGTCTGTGTTGATAACGAGTTTGTTGATATTGTTTTTTAAAGCCTGCTGTATTGCTCGAGTGGCGGCCTGGATCTCTCCGCAATTATTAGTGGCTCGGCCTGACACTGGTTCGCTGATATTAAGTGGGTGCTCCTCTCCCCAGTAGACACCTAAGCCAGCTCGAGCCCCCTTCTGTCCATTGGCAGAACATGCTCCATCTGTATACACCTGGACATAACCCTCATTATCTACTTCAAACTCATTGGTACTTTTCCTTGACCTTTTTGCTTGTGGCTCTATTAAAATAGTTTTCCGATCGGAGGTATTGGAACCGTTTATGATTTTATCAATACCTTTTCCAAAAGATTTTAGTCTTTTCTCTATGTCGTCCATCTGCTTATTGAGAATCGTTTCCAGCCCTTCGTCTGATTCTTTACTATCACTGTCGGAGTCATCTTGATACCTTGAGTTTGATTTGCTGGGATAGGATTTACTTGAATTTCCTCCTCTTTGATAATTTGAAGAAGACGTCGAGTAAGTCCTTTTCATGTTGGAATTAGATGCGTTTGCATAATTTGTATACACAGTTTTAGTGATAGAAGCATTACTGCAGCTAGGGCCAGCAAAGGAGGCAATAAATTCTTTAGCACTCTCCTCCGTACCAAACTTTTTGTACTTTGCGCCGGAAAATCCTTTTACCTGTGCTTCACATTCACCCCACGTCATGAAAACACCAATGGAGCGGCCTTTTGCTACAGCGTAATACGACATCGTATTTAACTTGTTGAGCCACGATTTTAAATCACTATAACGCACTTTTTGAAAAACTTGAACAAGTACAACCATAATTTTCTACTCTACCTTCATGCCTCCGTCCGTCCAATAAACTTTTCTCAAAAGTTGACATTGACGGACGTGATTGATGTCATAAAAAAAATTAACAATTTGGGGTTTTTGGCGCCAATGTGAAAAAAACATGTCTCATTGTATTATTTGGTATTATTTTCCTAATCTTGTGTATTTTCAAGTGTTATTGCGTAAATATTATGTTACATGATAAATTACCTATATAATTTTTTAAAGAGAAAAAAAACAAAGACGAATGAATGAATTGAAGAATGAGAATGGCAGCGTTTATCTACCATGATACCATCCCATCTAATCCTAAGATGTACTAAACCATAGATTTGGCTTTTGCATATATACCGCATGTACCTGTCTACACCCTTAGTGGTCATACAACGATATATTACTATTACTTAATGTTGTATAAAAGACCGCATGAACGTTAAAATCGACTGTAAATCATGCTGAATTTAGAGGGTGACGGGTTTTGATTCCGCGCGCGGTAACATTCGGTATGTTATGCCTAGTTACAATGATTGACTCGCTAATAATACTGGCTATAATGTGACTGATTAAAATAAAATATTCTATCATCTCTAACTTCAAATTCAAAATATTTATTTGTCAGAACATGGTAGGTACACATACAATGGTAGTACATGGTCGTAAGAATGGAGACGTATCTCATGTCCTTGCCTGTTACGGCGTACAAATCTCTACATCTCTTCTCTTCTCTATCTATTCTCTATCTCTACATAGTTTTTATTTCTGGTGTACACAATAAAGAGTTTCTATCTATCTATCTATCTATAAATTGAAGTCGCTTTCCGCGTCTGTCTGTATGTCTGTATGGCCGCTAACTCTTCCTAAACCACGCAACGGATTTTGATGCAGTTTTCACCATCAGTTAGATACATTTTCAAGGATGGTTTATATATATAACTAGCGATCCGCCCCGGCCATTGGCGGATCCAAGGGGGGGGGGGGCATGGCGGCCATGGCCCATCCCAAAACACCTAGCAATTCCATACATTCTCTCACTCAGACACAATTTTTCGATTTGATTCGTTCGAAACTTGTCAGAATGGCCCCCAAAATGAAATCCTGGATCCGCCCCTGGCCCCGGCATCGCACGTAAATTACACCCGTGCGAAGCCGGGCGGGCGGGTCGCTAGTGTATGATAATCATAATTATATACCTCCAATACTCTATAAATAACTATAACATTGAGTAGATTTAAGTTATTTACTTACCAACCTACAACAAAAACATCTTGAAGTAGTTGGTGGACTCACTAGAGACTGAGCTAAAGGGAAGAAATGGGAATCCGGTGCATCAAAGAGAAAAAGAAAGACAGGAACGGTTATATCCAATCAAGTTAAGAGTTCCAGATGGCCGTAGCCACGTATAGGGGCAGGGTGGGGCAAACGCCCACCCTGCAGCTGTATTTATCGAACCGTAATAGATAACCAGTTGAAAATTTCACAGAATATGTATTGTTACGGCGGAATAACTAAGATATAATAAAAAAGTGAAATGGTAAAAACGAATGGGGACCCCCATTCAACAAAGGTATTATTTAACGTATTTTTTAAAAATGGTGATACGTACAAGCGTCAAACTTGGCATGATTATAGTATACACTAATGACTACTAACTAGTATAACAACGAATATAAATAATCGCCAATGCACTCAATGCAGGCAATGAGTCAGTGGCAAATTTCTGTTCATTACTAAGTTATAACTTGTAATTTCGTTATTTGGATGACCTTATCATTCGACACTCGACCATATCATTTCACCGAATCGAAATGCCCATATTTTACTAATTTTGAAGTCGGTTTTTTGAATTGATAATTATTGTATTTTGTGGTAGTACGGAACCCCCAGTGCGCAAGCCCAACTCGCACTTGGCCAGTTTATTTCACAACTGAAAGAGACCGTAGACCCTTTATTATTTGATATAATTTTAAATTTTATAGGTAGTATTGTATTTTAGGTACTTTAGTCAAGTCATTACGTCGGAAATAACGGGTTAGAAATGCAAATGAACCGAGAAAACCAAATGGATATGTCGTGGGGAGGGCCTAGAAAAGCTTAACTTCAAATTGTCGACCAAAATTACCTTGTGCAATTTCCGCCATCTTGAAAAAAGGGTTAAATTAAGTTTTTTCATCATAACTCGGTTCTCCGTTGAGATAAAATTTTTTTATGCAATACTTTTTTGTTGCTTTTCTTGCGATCTACAATTAAGGTCTTATACATTTTATACGTATCGTTGATCGTTATCGAGATATTGATCGAAAAATCCATAAATTTCGGGAGTGAATTTAGTTTTTTGTCATTTTCTTTTTTTTCGTGAAAGATATCGAAAAAATGTTTCAGATCAAACTTGTAAAGCATGTTCAAAACTACAAGTTCGTTTTTTAATAAAAAAAAAAATTATAAAAAAAAAATAAAAAAAATTATAGGACATTTTATTTATGTTACACGGGAATTACTCACGTAAGATAACACGTGAGTAATTCCCGTGTAACATAAATAAAATGTGTGAAAACCACGTCAGTTTCAATAATTAAATTATAGGACCTTAATTGTAGATCGCAAAAAAGCTATAAAAAAGTATCGCATAAAAATTTTCGTATCTCAACGGAGAACCGAGTTATGATGAAAAAACTGAATTTAACCCTTTTTTGCAAGATGGCGGAATTTGTACAAGGTAATTTTGGTCGACAATTTGAAGTTAAGCTTTTCTATGCTCTCCCCACGACATATCCAAAATTTGGCTTTCTCGGTTCATTTGCATTTCCAAATGTATAATGACTGGACTACTTAGGTATTTCAGAATTTAAATTTTGCCCATTAATTCTGGAGTAATCTATAGTATTGGCTTTCTATTGTCAAATCCACTCTTATCCTTCATCCTGGCATGTACCTTATTTTTTCAATGAATTCTACGAATAGAAACTTCGCGAACAAAGACAAAGACAGAAGAAGTAAAGAACGTATTTACTATTTAAACGGAAAGAGAAACGGCATAAACGTTATTCTTATTCTAACTTTGCTGGAGTGAAGTCGTCTGCTATCTTACTATCCTGTGGGACTTGCCTGCCAGAAAAGCTTTAATTTTCAAGATCCAAGTCAAATATGTCGGGGCAAGAAAACGGAAAATATTACGCTGTAGCCAAGGGGCGTATGCCTGGCGTGTACAACTCCTGGAATCAATGCGAAGACAAGGTCAAAGGATTCTCTGATGCGAAGTTCCAGAAGTTTGACTCCATGCAGGGTGCTCAAGACTTCATCGTCTCGCACGGGGCTGAGAACGTACTGCGGGACAAGCTGACCCGAGAGGCTTCTGGTGGAGCTGGATCATCCGGAAAATCAAAGAAGTAAGCAGGCGTGAGCAGCCGACCACGCGTTCCAGAGGAACCTAAACTAAGTGAAGGTATACCTTACCTACAGTCTACAGTTTATTTTAGCGTGTCTAGTTTTTTCATTTGTTTGTGTAACCTCTTCAGAGTAGGTACATAGAATTATCTTTGGTTTTTTTTTTGTGTTAAATTTAGGCCCACATTTCTGATCCTCCCACCGATTTCGAGTGTACCTACCTATGTAGGGTTTCAATATATTTGTTATTGTGTAGGTACCTATTTTGTGTTACCTACTTGGAGTAGCTAGGTAGGTACTTATATCGGAATTATCTTCGATTTTTGTGTGTTTTAGGGCCAGTTTTCTGACCGACATGTTTCGAATGTAGATACCTTGGAATAACTAGTAGATATACATAATTATATACTTACCTATCTACATAAAGTTATGTACCTACCTAATCTATAAGCAATAGTTAGCTAAGTAAGAAAGTATTGTTATGTAAGGTAAGAAGCTTAAACGTTTCTACCCACTTCAGCTCATTGTTTTTCTTTTTTATTTGCTAGGTACCGTAAATATATAGAGGCAGGAGGGGAGGATCTTGTGTACTACCTATACATTAAAGTTGTACTTGTAACAAACGTGTTCTCTTCTTACCTACTCATCCCCTTGCCTTATCCTTTGAAATCTACCTAGATTGGATATAATAGGTAGGTACCTACTTAAGTAAAAACATAAGTAGGTATTTGTAGGGTTTCTACCTACCTCAGGACAGAGTAAAATAAAGTACCTAACCTACCTTCAAATATTTTCAACTAGTGCCGCCTCATATCAGTACCTACCTACACAGATCAGCATTTTTGCACAGAATAGGTACATACCTAATACCTAGTTGGTAGTAGCCACCATACCATAGGTACCATAGAGCTAAAACTCGAGAGAGGGGTATAAATAGGTAGGTACCTACATTATGGAGAGCTTAAGTTTGCTCTCAAGACAAGAATGACCCAAAGCCTTCGATCAAGAATGTACATGTAGGTATGTAGTTTTGTGGTATTTTATTAAAGAGGCATTGTATTGTATTTTACATTCTTGATCGAAGCCCACATCGTTTCCTAATAAACCTCGACGGCCGTCGATGGACTGACACACTGGTGCGCAGTACCTATAAGCACGAAACTAGTTAGCACCCTTAGTGTAGGTAGGTACCTAGTTAATCTAAGTTAGCACCATTGGTCCCATTGGACAAGTTTATTCCCCCCATCCTTAGTATATTTATCTATGCCTATACAAAGGCAACGTAGGTAGGTACGAGTGGTAGATAACTCGATACCCTTGTTTATATGACTAATTGCATTGCACAGTAATCGTCACGTCGTCGGCATCGGTTGGTCGCCGCATCATCAGCATTTTAGTATGGCGTAGAATGCTGAGTACAGACGGTAGTTTATATTCCCTTTGGCTGAGTAGGTAGACGTACCTAGCTATCTACAGTACCTACCTACCTATGCTGATTGGGGATTGTAATTTTTTTTAGGTTTCCGTACCCAAAGCACCCAAAGGGTAAAAACGGGACCCTATTTATGACCTACGATCTCTGTCTATCTGTATGTCCGTCCGTCCGTCCGAAGGATTGCAGGCTTAGAACTTAGAATAACTATATAGGTACCTAATTACCTATAGGTAGGTATACTAGGTAGTAGTTATTCTAAGGCTTAGAATAAATTATTCTAAGTAGGTAGGTACCTACCTACCTACCTGTTTTTTTTCCTGAGATAGTAGGTATGAAATCTTTGGTGTACCTACCTATTGCTGTATAGGTAGGTACCCACTTAAAATTTCGTGATAAGTACCTATTTCGACAAGTACCTACCTAAGTACCTATTTCGTCGAACATTTGACTGAACTTGATATTTCTGCCTTTTGTTTCCACTTGAAATTCTCGGAATCACGACCAAACCATCGGATGTTTTTACTTCATCCACTTGAACGTAATATTAATATATTATAGGTAGGTAGGTAAGAAAACACCGCAGCTGCAACCTTACCCTTTTTTATATGCTTTTTTTGGTCTAATTTTAACCATATGTAGGTAGGTATAGGATCCGATCTATCCTACAATCATTGAGGAAATATGTACCTACGTAGTAGGTATATATTTTCTTGATGCCTACAACCAAAAAAGTTACTAGATGCTTCGACACACACGCATTCAGCTTTGTATAGGTACTTACCTAGGAACTGCCTGAAGAAAGCACCAGAAGTGTGCGGCGGTACGTGGAGTCGCAGTATTATTCTGTACCATCGATCAATATCTACCTACTGTACCCATCTCATTGCTGTGAAAACCAGTAGCGGATCTAAGGGGTGGGATAAGCCCAGACAACTAGGTACTATACTAGGGCTAAGGGGCTCAAATCTATCTACCTACTTCAGTAACTAGGTACCTACCTATCTCAGTGCGCTCTGAAAGATTTTTGAATAATCTCAAACTAAACTTGATATTATTCTACAAAGCCTACCCTCAGCCTTCGACCAAAATAAAATGTATAGACGGGCAGGATTACAAAATGAGCGCCGGCGCTCACTTCGTTTCAGTCGGTCTCTAGCCGTAGGAAGTGCAACACGAGACTATTGTTACATGATAACGAAACATATGAGGAAATTATGCCTTCGTGTGCTTTCCCGAAGAGTAAACACAACAAAAACCGATACCTAGTATACATTTTTGTAACAAATGTATGTAGGTACCTAGACCTACTATACCTACATGGTTATAATTAGGTATTGTACCTATAGTATAAAATAGATATCTAAGATTGTAAGGATCCATCCTATATATATATTTAGTCAATCTCA
Source organism: Agriopis marginaria (assembly GCA_932305915.1). Taxonomy (NCBI): domain Eukaryota; kingdom Metazoa; phylum Arthropoda; class Insecta; order Lepidoptera; family Geometridae; genus Agriopis; species Agriopis marginaria. The sequence continues at coordinate 13,660,623 of OW029918.1, forward strand.
TCTCATTGATGATAGATAGATAAATAAAAAAATTATAATATTTTTTTATGTATTAGGAAGGTAGTAGGTATATTGGGTTCAGGATTCAGACCCCTAATTGTAGTAAGATATTGGTACTGACAGAAGGGCTGGCAAAGAGGCAACCCTTTTCTTACTGAGATACCGCTGGGGTTGCCAAGGCATGAAAGGTACAAAAAAAACCATATGCAGTAGTAATGTACTTTATTAGGATACTTAACAAATGGTTCACCACCTTGCTTCCATGTTAACTTAACACACCATTTCACTACATACTCACACCACTAACGTCTGTATAAAACCTTATCTATTTTACAGTGATTTTGTTATTTTGGGATAGGTACATACAGTCAGTGTCAATATAACATTTTGATTACTAACATCACTACTTTATTAATCTATATGGTGCTAGGGGTTAGTTAATAATGATTCTGACTGTAGAAATCCTGCCAATTTTGCTACACATTGGTAGGGAAAACCTTCATAAAACTTTTTTAAACTCCCAATTTCTCCTCTCCCCCTAAATATTACTGCACCTAGGTGTACCTACATAATTGCGAACATTTCAATGAATCTGCGTGATATACCTAATTTCTGCCTGACTATAACATCAGAAAGTTGCTACACTTATAAAAATAGGGGTACATAATATATGTAGGTATAGATAAAAGGTTAGCTGTTTTTACGTCGTTAAAAAGTAACTTATAAACTATACTTTTACCTACACTCTGAAGTATATACAATATCAAGTTAGAGAAAAAGAGAATTTCGGCAGGCTAAGGACATAGTAAATTCATAAATAATTTATTATTTATAAAGCAAGGTTTTACCATTTTTAAGCAATGCTTATTACTACAAAGGACCATAAGGCTTAATATATTGTATTAAAGTCGCATTTAGTGGAGCAAAACTGTGGCGCTTAAACACAGTCGTGCGTTTCGCTACTTCTATTTTTGAGGTTTGTCATATTTTTCGAAAAGTATAGCTGTAATGTAAAAAGCACCTTTGCGGTTCCCTTCTTAATTATGAAATCTGTATATTAAGATATCGTAGACATTATTTAATAAATAGATATTTGAATGAATCAAAAAAACAGGGAGGCAAGCGCAAATTAGTGTTACTTTATAATTTTTTTATTCTATCGAGCGAAATGTCCTTAATCGTGTTTCGGTCTTTGGGGTTTCCAAGATAAAACATTCAATTTTGATATGATAACATTTTTATAATTTTAAACTAACCATGGAAGTAGACACACTCAAACTAGAATGACCAATATTGCTAAAAGTCGGAAAAGAGGGCCTTAAGTAAAATTAGGTGATAACAGTATTACTACTTTTGCCTAAATAGTTAGGTAAGTATCAGTTTTTATTCAATGCTTTCGAAGCGGATGTTATCACTGGCAGGTACATTATTTTAATTCCTCACGTTTTGAACACTTTGCAGAGTCACATGTAGACAAGAAAACGTCTATAGAAAAAAAGCAGGAAAATAGGTACTCTTATAGAGACAGGAGTCGAACACTACAACAGGAAAATCCATTGACATAGAAATTAAAATGTGAAAACTATGGTTTTGTCCTTCGCCAAAATAAAATGAATGGCTCAGAAGGAGCGCATTTTTGAAGACTACAAAATAAGCGCCGGCGCTCACTTCGTTTCAATCGGTCTCTAGCCTTAGGAAGTGCGACACATGACTGTTGAAACATATGACAAAATTATGTATTCGTGTGCTTTCTCGAAGTGTAAAAACACAACAAAAACCGCTTTATTTATTTTGTAACAAATGTATTGTACCCACATGGTTATAATTAGGTGTTGAAGTATAATGTCCAACGGTTTTGTTTAGACTCGTTTTTACTGAGCATGTTCAATGGTTATGGTTACGTCTATTAATTTTATTTTGGTCTAAGGTTTTGTCTCGTAAGTCGTAAGCCATGTATAAAATAACAGGTATAAAATAACAGCCTAGTGAGAGTTTTTTCAATTGTGTTTACTTAGATGCCTACCTACTCGATCGCATTTGTTTGAATTTATACGATTCGATACATCGAGCAGGTAAAAGCTATTGCAAAAAATACTCAGATCCCAGACATTTCTAGTAATTTTTTGTTGAAATTAATATCACTGTACTCTAGGTAGGTAAGAAGTAAGGTAGTTTTAAAGTTAGGTATATGATTATTTACGGGATATTTGCCGTGGTAAGTTTGTCATTCCACAACCTTACCACGGTAAATATCCCGTAAATAATCATATAGGTATAACTTTAGTGAACAACCGTGATAGTTTAAAACAGTGTTAAACTTATTTTGTTATGTAGGTACCTAGCTTTATTTGGGTAACATTTTATAAATTAATATGTATGTAAGTACTTACTGACTATAACTAAACAATAATAATAATTAATAATATTTTTTCAGTTACCTACGTAAATATCTAAGCTCATAATCATCATGCAGATATTTGATGAAGTGATGCAGATATTTTATTCTAAAATATACTTAACATAAACTCATAAATTTATTAACAGTACACAACATATTAATAAAATTTGTTAAAGACATGACATGTGAACAATTGATTTGGTTAATTACTTGGTAAAGTTAGTTTTCGTTTCATAAAACCAAACGGGTTTTAAAAACTTTTGTGGAAATCCGTTGACTAGTCTTACATACAAGTGCGGAAGTAGTAGTTACTTCTAAATATTATTCATTTTATCATTCGGAAAGCTTCACATTGTTTGAAGTTCACATTACCGCCAAACATGGATTGAAAGTGCGAATTATCAATTGAGCTTTCAAAACCTATAAAGAAACACCTACTAATAAAAGTAATAATAGTACCAAAGAAATTTTAGGTAAAAATACAATGAGTTTTCGCGCGAAACCTATTTTAATTATTTTGGTTTCACACGATTGATTTCGGCCTAAGCATTTATTTGCAATGACAGCTGCAATTAACATTGTAAAAAGCTGAATAAAAATTACACTTTTATTTTATCGGCTCGTTCAAAAATCAAGCGAAAGTGATCAGAATTCATGGTTTTCATTCGCTTTTTTTACAATGTCATTGCAGTCAGAGCAAATAAATGCTTGGACCTTAGAATAATATATTCCAAGGCTTGGACCGAGTTCAGTGTATTTTTCCAGTGTCAAGTACAATAATTAATTTTTAGTTTCCTCATAATCGAAATGAAAAGTAGAGTAGGTACTTATTCAACTCAGGAGAAACCATGTTTTCCACACTTGAAATAGGTAGGTATAAAGATCTCGTGTGAAATAGATTGTTTTCATCCCTTGGTAGGCTTCGACGAAACTAATTCGTCGTATCGCTTGGTATGGTAATGGTCCACTTAGGTACAAGAAATATTATACCTTATACTTGTTCCACCTCGAGATTAGCTCTGATAGCTGCAATAAAGTTGAATAAAAAGATAAATATAATAAAACCAATCGCCATTGATAAAAACGACGTGTAGTCGGTAGCGGTAGCCGATGTACCTATATACAACAGGGAAATATTAAAATAAAATGTTTTCATTTACCTTTTTACAATTTACTGCAGCTGTCAAATCTAATACCAGCATGGATCGAGTACCTATACGTTAGTATAATATTAAAGGTACTCGTACAGGGCCCCGATTCTACTAAAGAAATTGTTTTTAAATTGTATTTGTTAAATTTTATTTTTTAAGTAATTGCCTCAAAATTGACGGTTTTTAAATTTTGTTTTATGCTAAGCTATATGTTTATTAGTTGGTGGTATTTTTCTAGAAAAAAAAAATAAACTCAGTTTTGAAGCAAATATTTAATATATAAAATTGAAACAATTACAATTTAAAAACAATTTCTGTAGTGGAATCGGGGCCCAGGTTCGATGTAAAATTACCATGCCGGGCAATTACCATGCTTTCATATTGCTAATATTGAGCGCGGTCACATAAAACATCTTAGCTCCAAATGGTCAGTTTCGGTGAGCACCGTATTTAGACTAGAGTTATACAAGACCTATATATATTAATGTATCTAAAAGCTATAATACACCTACTAAGTATGTCTAATTAATTATTATGCCAATTGCCAGTAGACCCATATCCATGAAAACAACCTTTAGAAAGGCGAAAAAACCAACAATAGAAATAGCAAAAGCTAGGCTTCGGCAACTTGGGAAAGACGGCAGTATCTACCTATGCCTATCTTCCAAATAACAATCTCACAAAATATCCGTAAACTCCGTAAAGTATTAGCGACGTCATAATGTTATAATCTTCCCTCATTTTGAGCGGTTGCAGACAAAGATATTTAAAACTTCGGATTCAACACGCGCCCACAACAGCAGTCACGCCTAGTCGGCAACAGCATAATATTCTTTTCATCCCATCTATTCGAAAAGGACGACTTGGTTCGCCTTTAAATGCACCCAAAGGTGGTGATTTCTATAAGAAACTTTTAGCGGGCAGTAATGAGTTTTTAATCCTCTTTACAAGTGCGCCGCAATTATCTTTGCCGCGCACTTTTTATAAGTGCGCCGCACTTTTTGAATTTGGAACATCTTAGTGTTCAGCGCTAAAGAACTCGAATGCAAATATTGTTTTAATAAAGACTGGCTGGAGTGGCTGGTACGACGGCCCTATAAATTGCCTATATTATGTATTTACTAATTTTGAAATCGGCTGTTTCACATTTCCCGCATTGTTTGTTACTCGTGAGTCGTGACACAGTTCTCCAACTATTGTAGGTAACATCGTTCTTTTGTTGTTTTACACCCATTGTTTCCTTTATCCAAATAAAAATTATTTTTCATCCCATCTATTCGAAAAGGACGACTTGGTTCGCCTTTAAATGCACCCAAAGGTGGTGTTTTCTATAAGAAACTTTTAGCGGGCAGTAATGAGTTTTTAATCCTCTTTATAAGTGCGCCGCAATTATATTTGCCGCGCACTTTTTGAATTTGGAACATCTTAGTGTTCAGCGCCAAAGAAATCGAACTTAAATATTATTTGAATATAGACTGGCTGGTACGACGGCCCATAGTCGCGCCGCCAGCTGAATAAAAAAAAAAGAAATCAAATTAAAAACGCGCGAACGGATTACGGATTGTTAGAAATTCGTGGTTTTGTGTAACAAAAAATTTTCATAATTGCGAAAATGTCTCAAATGTAAATATAAGTTTTTAGTTGTATTGTTATTAGATACTATTTAATTTCAATTTAGTTGTTACTCTATGTTTTAGTAAATAATAATATAACAATAAAATATGAGGCGCCTTTTATTTTCTCATAGCGGGTGATGAAAAGTAGAGTGTATCACTCGGGCGCAAAATATTTTTTGGCTCGGGCGACGTACTTTGACTTCACTTCGCTCAGAATTCAAAAAAGCGCCCTCGCCGTTAAGGCTGGGTATAAGGCCAGAAAAATTTCTGATTTCACCCGCGCGTCTCGCATCACCCGCATTAGTGTGAAACACAACCACGGCAGCGCGGCAGTCGCGCGCAGCTAAAGTGTACACAACTCGCGCACTCGACCTTGTAAAGCGGCAAGGAGCAATAACACACAGGATAAGCATAGTGTTGGTGTACTTAGTGTTTTGGCGATTAGCTGAGTTCGGTCGCGGCGCGCAGAACCGTAAATTGTTTATTTCACTTTTCAAAATTGTATTTGTAATTTATTTTTAGGTTTTCTACAATATAGAAATAATAAAGTATATAAATTTAATTGAAATAACCTAAATAAAACTAAACTGAACTATGCTATGCTATGCTTTGCTAGGTTGAACTTGCCGGGATAAGACCAAAAAACCCAAAAACCTCGTGGCACGGGGTACCCGATCCCAGGTCATATCTCCTAAACCAGACCTTTAACCCAAAAAAAATTACAAAAAAATATTTAGATTTTTACTTTTGAAATCAGTGAGAAATACATTTAAATAGAAATAAAGAAGGGTGAAAACCACCCCCTACCACGCCCAAATTTTGGCTCGAGGTAGTAAAGCTCATTTTAAATTTTAGTAATTTTTTTTCAGATTTTTTAAGGCTGTGGTTTAGGAAATATAACTAGTTCTAGTTTTTAGTTTATATTATAGTCTAAGTTAGGTCTTAAGATTTTGACGACCTGAAATACCCGGCTCCTCAAACATTTTGTCCCAGGTCAATCCAGGCAAGAATAGTTAGCTTCACTGGCTATCCAACGATAGGTCATTTAGTATTTTAAGACTCGTAGGTACATAGTAACTTGAGTTACTAAGTAGCGAGGCGGACCCTAAATACCCGATTTTTTGAAGGTCCATAACTTTGGACACAAAGGTCCAATCAAAAATCTGACATCATAGGCATCATTTTTCTGGCAGACGAAGACGTTAAACTCAAAAACTCGGCTTTAGGACCTAACCCTAAAAACCCCAAATTGGGTTTGAAATTACGTAACCGGAATTTCATGTTAAAAATAACAAAAAAATTCAACACAAAAAATTCAGTGGTGTAATAAATAGACTATATTTATTTTTTTGGCTTTCTACTCTCACAATTTCAGGAAATAAATAATATTAAAAAAAAAAATGTGTTTATTTAGTTGGTAGGCATAAATAATAATAAAATAGAAACACAGTAAACACACGTGTGTAGAAAATAAAAAGACGCGTCTGATAAGCCCAAATTCGGCTATTTTTGTGCAAAGAATGCCTTTCAAAATATTAAAGCGCAAAAATCCGGAAAATTTTCGGTATTTTTTTCAAAAACCATCGATTATCTCAGAAACAGAGGTCATTTTTGTAAAAATGCTATGTATCTATATAATATATCTATGCTATGCTATGCTTTGCTATGCTATGCTATGCTAAACTATGCTTTGCTATGCTATGCTATGCTATGCTATGCTGTGCTGTGCTGTGCTGTGCTATGCTATGCTATGCTATGCTATGCTATGCTATGCTATGCTATGCTATGCTATGCTATGCTATGCTATGCTATGCTATGCTATGCTATGCTATACTATACTATACTTTGCTATACTATACTTTGCTATACTAAGCTATGCTATGCTATGCTATACTATACTATACTATGCTATGCTATGCTATGCTATGCTATGCTATGCTATGCTATGCTATGCTATGCTATGCTATGCTATGCTATGCTATGCTATGCTATGCTATGCTATGCTATGCTATGCTATGCTATGCTATGCTATGCTATGCTATGCTATGCTATACTATGCTATGCTATACTATTCTTTGCTATACTATACTATGCTATGCTAAACTATGCTTTGCTATGCTATGCTATGCTATGCTGTGCTGTGCTGTGCTGTGCTATGCTATGCTATGCTATGCTATGCTATGCTATGCTATGCTATGCTATGCTATGCTATGCTATACTATACTATACTTTGCTATACTATACTATACTTTGCTATACTATACTTTGCTATACTAAGCTATGCTATGCTATGCTATACTATACTATACTATGCTATGCTATGCTATGCTATGCTATGCTATGCTATGCTATGCTATGCTATGCTATGCTATGCTATGCTATGCTATGCTATGCTATGCTATGCTATGCTATGCTATGCTATGCTATGCTATGCTATGCTATGCTATGCTATACTATGCTATGCTATGCTATGCTATGCTTTGCTATACTATGCTATGCTATACTATGCTTTGCTATACTATGCTATACTATGCTTTGCTATACTATGCTATACTATACTATACTATGCTATGCTATGCTATGCTATGCTATGCTATGCTATGCTATGCTATGCTATGCTATGCTATGCTATGCTATGCTATGCTATGCTTTGCTTTGCTATGCTATGCTATGCTATGCTATGCTATGCTATGCTATGCTATGCTATGCTATGCTATGCTATGCTATGCTATGCTATGCTATGCTATGCTATGCTATGCTATGCTATGCTATGCTATGCTATGCTATGCTATGCTATGCTATGCTATGCTATGCTATGCTATGCTATGCTATGCTATGCTATGCTATGCTATGCTATGCTATGCTATGCTATGCTATGCTATGCTATGCTATGCTATGCTATGCTATGCTATGCTATGCTATGCTATGCTATGCTATGCTATGCTATGCTATGCTATGCTATGCTATGCTATGCTATGCTATGCTATGCTATGCTATGCTATGCTATGCTATGCTATGCTATGCTATGCTATGCTATGCTATGCTATGCTATGCTATGCTATGCTATGCTATGCTATGCTATGCTATGCTATGCTATGCTATGCTATGCTATGCTATGCTATGCTATGCTATGCTATGCTATGCTATGCTATGCTATGCTATGCTATGCTATGCTATGCTATGCTATGCTATGCTATGCTATGCTATGCTATGCTATGCTATGCTATGCTATGCTATGCTATGCTATGCTATGCTATGCTATGCTATGCTATGCTATGCTATGCTATGCTATGCTATGCTATGCTATGCTATGCTATGCTATGCTATGCTATGCTATGCTATACTATACTATACTATACTATACTATACTATACTATACTATACTATACTATACTATACTATACTATACTATACTATACTATACTATACTATACTATCCTATACTATACTATACTATACTATACTATACTATCCTTTACTATACTTTGCTATACTATACTATACTATACTTTGCTATACTAAGCTATGCTATGCTATGCTATGCTATGCTATGCTATGCTATGCTATGCTATGCTATGCTATGCTATGCTATGCTATGCTATGCTATGCTATGCTATGCTATGCTATGCTATGCTATGCTATGCTATGCTATGCTATGCTATGCTATGCTATGCTATGCTATGCTATGCTATGCTATGCTATGCTATACTATACTATACTATACTATACTATACTATACTATACTATACTATACTATACTAAAATAAACGAAACACGCGAAAGCCCGTTGGTCCAGTTGGTAGTGAACCTACCTTCTGAGCTTGGAGGCGTGGGTTCGATTCCCACCTAGGACAAACAGTTATGTGATGAACGTTTGTGTTTGTTCTATACCTGGTTGTTAATAACTATAATCTATTTAAGTATATATGAATTATTTAATTAAATTTCATTTAATTTATGAAATTATTAATTTAAAAAAAAATATATTGTTAATTATTATTATTATTTTTTATTCAACGAAAATTATATTTTACTTAATAATTTTGATTTTTAGTAGTCTTTCTGACTGTCTCTCTCTCTCTTTCTCTCTCCACACGAAACACTTAGACTCTTGTAACTATATTACCGAGCGTACATAATAATAGATGCCCTAATGATAGATGGCCTAGTCGTATCCATAATTATTAATACCTGTAATTTTTTCATAGTAGCTTTACCTAGTCTGTGCTCTAGGTCATTGGCAACACTTGGTTGCCGCATCTAATGGTCGCGTTCGAGCCATAGATTTTTTATGTTATCCATTGTTTGAAAATACAGTAGGTGTTGATATAATCGCACTCGGAAGATAAATCTAGGCGAATAGCAAGCGCGTGCGTCCTTCCCCGTTGGAGCATAGTGCGGTACTGAGGTTGAACGGAGCATGTTTCGCCATTTAGATGCAAAGCGCAACAGAATAAGGTTGAATATCGGACTTGCCGTTTGACCGAATAGTTGCTTAGAACTAAAGGACGTAAGTCTCAAATCGAATATAATTTATTATGAGAGTACTAATTAATCTAGGTAAATTTTGTCTTAGCACTGGAAAACAAACTATATTTTCCTTCGATGAGTATTTATTTTAGATATGTGACTGAAGTTCTATCTAAGAAAAAATCAAAAAAATCAGCAAAAAGGCACCTTTTTGAAAACAATAAAGTATCGAGTAAATATCTCGCTATTATGTTTCTGTCTTAGTGCCGGAAAGAAAATGAATTGAAAAATCACATATATCAATTATTACGTTGATAGGATATTTGGTTTAGTTAGAATATCATGGCAAATTAGCATAAAATTTCGGAGGCCCCCTCTTAAGAATATTATTTTGCGCCCTTATGTTACAACCTACTGTTGCCGCTGTTGGCACGTTGCAGTGTTCATGTTCAAGGGTGTGCTCACCACATAAACGAATTACCCTCCATAACTCACAGTCGCGCATTTAAGAAATAAGTCGTAACGATATAAAAATATGGTCGTTTAGTTTAAATTCGATCTAAAAAAAAACACCTACGGTTTTGTTGGTACTTTTGGAATCCATAATTTTATACATCTTTGATTGCAGGCAGAACCATGTTTCAAGTTTAAAATATATCTGCGTATAGGCAAATACGGGTACAAGGTCTTATCAAGTATAGGCATGGGTAACAACTTGTGTACCTACCTAACAAATTTCAATGTAGGTTAATAGGTACTAGCCATTTTCCGTCAACCTAAAACGGTTGGACTTTACCTGTTCTAGTATAGTATTAGAAGAACTTTATCGGCTAAAAACCATTATACTACCTAACAAACTTACTCAATAAAATCCTCAAAAGTAGAAAAAACATACACCTACATTTCGGCCAACAATAATAATTAGGCCTGGGTTTTAGAAAGTCAACCGGTAGGTTGTAGGTAGATAGACACTATAACTATGTTTTTTACCACTGCCACTCGAAAAAGGGCATTTGATTCATCGATAACAGTGAATAAAACTTTCTATTAGTCACTGAGCGAATAAAATATGGAACAAGAACGAATTTTACGAATTATGTACCAACAAAAAATAAAACTTGCTGAACATACCTAGACTGGCGGCTGAATGGAGCTATTCCATTGGCTATCCAGTAAAAAAAAACCGCCTATTTTAGTTTATTTTCTGTTATCGTGGGTTTTTTATGTTATTGGAAATATAAATACAACGTACCTCTACTCCTTTTATTTTCTTGCAGTCAATAATAAATAGCAAGTAGAGTACAAAAATCGTGCAAAAAAGAAACATAATCAGTCCAGTCCTTGCATCCCTCGCGGCTCCGCTTATAATATAGGATTCTTCTATAGAATCCTTCGTTACTCTCGGGATCCAACTTATAGTCAGTCGAATTATAATCCCTTTTTTTCACTGGTTGTATAATCTATACTAATATTAAGAGGAAAGATTTGATTGTTTGTTTGTTTGTTTGTTTGCATTGAATAGGCTCCGAAACTACTGAACCGATTTAAAAAAAATCTTTCACTGTTGGGATGCTGCACTATCCCCGGTTGACATAGGCTATACATCCCGGCTTCGCCCGTGCGAAGCAGGGGCGGCCTACTAGTCTACTATAATGGTATTGTGTTTCCATTGAATTCTCACAATTAGAAATAACGATAGGCTTACTAAGAAAGATCATTGTCACGTTTTTCAGTACTTTTACTCACGATGGCATAGAAGGTATACCCTATACAAACCTGGCAGACGAATAGTGGGGTGGGAGTTGTATGCCTGTTTTTCTTTCCTAAAACGGCTGGACCGATTTGAATGTTATTTTTAGTTGAAAGCAGATTTCATCGCGGCAATAATTATTAAAAAAAACCAATGGATTAAAAGTTGATACATAAACTCTTTTCCGAATTGGTAGTGTATATTTTTTTATTAAATAAAAATTCACACTGATTTTAATGTGTTTTTCTTAATTGCAGTAGACAATTTATAGTTGTGAAACGAGGAAGTAGGTACCTACCTACTTATGCCAAAGATAATTTATATTGTCACTGACCTATGTAGATAGCTAACTAAGCACGCACCTATAACATACCAAGTGTTATAATATGGTTTCATACAGAATACGGGACCCTTGTCTTAGGCCTGGCGCGCACGGGTGACTTTCTGTCACCCGTGCGCGTCAGGCTTTACTGAGAAATAATCGAGTTTGTAAACTCTGTTCAATCGTTCGTTTAAATGCTTGTTTAATTTTTTGATTTCATAACTAATTAACTAATGTAATAATTATATTCAATTAGTAGGTAACACATTTTATTAGTTGTCGAACAATTTTATACTAGTTTGACAAATTCAACTAAGTTTTATTTTAACTTTACCCATGTCTAGCTGCGTGCGCGCAGCATTGCTACGAATTCTTATCAAAAATATGACTTATTTCTACACTAAACACTAATCTAAATTGATCTGTGCGTGTTTTATAAGTATATCTACTGATTTTCATCTTGCTAAATAAATAAATAAAGCTTCATGGACGATCGTTCTTGATGGCTATCGGCCTTACTTATAAACACTACTTAAGTTAAGCAGTGCTTAAAATTGCTGTCTCACATGAACACTCATTGTGACAATTTCCGTCAGCGAGAAGTTAACAAAGCAATTTTAAGTATTGCTTAACTTAAGTAAGTAAGGCCGTATGACTGATTAATATGACAAATCTTATTCACAAATCATTGTAAATACCTAATTCATGCAATTTGGATGGAGCGATGATATATGAGTTACCAAAGGCATAAAAATAATAAGCCTAAGGTCCTAAAGACGGATAGCAAGGTAGGCCCTCACGAATCATAGATTCTACATTTCATATAAACATATTTAATTAACAATGAACAATGCAAAACGAAAAGCACACATCTGATATGGTTAATTAATTTGAGACGTTAAATAATAATTAGGAATTAATATAAATTGTTTAAATAGTAAGTAATTGTTTTAACTTACTACGTGAAATGCTGAAACTACATAGTCTAAGATATCCAACCTCCGCAGTTGACTATAGACTCGCGCACGCGCACTACACGCGCGTGACGTCACAAGGCACGCGTCGAACTAACATGCGGTGAAAAAATATTTCATCTGTTCAATACGGTTCACAAACTACTGTCTGTCGGGTAACAAATACCACTTCATGATAATCTTTGGCGTCACGTTATATCGTCACAGAAGCACACCGAGCGACGCACTGTGAAACCATCTCCACGATAACGCAATATCCCTCATAGAAAAGAGACCGTGTCTAGACCAGACTCTTTCGTTTCAAACAAACTTGAAACAAACAGTCTAGAGATGCCGCAATTAGTCGCTATTATTCAATATTAGACTTTATTCGCAATTTTTTCATTATTTGTCGAACAGCGAGTAATATTTTCTATTATATTATTCGACATTAGCGACCATTTGTCGGAAATGTTTTTTTAAATAAAATAGAAAATCATAATAGCTACAGATTTTACAATTAAACTATAAATATTTATTATTATTAAATTGTTCTGTACAATCAACAGCTTAAGAAATTAAGTAAATTAAATCAAATTTTAAAAATCGTTAACAAATAAATCTGTCAGTTTTAACAAGTAAATCAAGGTCCTTTTAATCAGTATTCAGATTAAAATTGGGATGATACCTTAAAAAAGGTACGTCCATAATGTCAACTTTGATATTGAATAATAATGGCGAAACATTAGAATATTGGCCATGCCAACTATTTGCGGCATCTCTAAAAGTCACTAAAAGCGGGCCTAATAACAGGCCCAACTCTGGTGGACCACATAAAATATCCGATGGCATGAAACAGCTCTTTTCTTCAGCTGGACTCGTCTCTGTCGTGGACGTGGAGGTGGAGTGAATGGTGGTTCACTGCGCAGCGCAGCATCAGCCGGGGGCGGCGGCCTATATGGAGCACTCGTCGCTGTCACGCGCGTAGTCCTCGTCATCGTCCTGCGGGCGCGCCTTACGCACGGTGCCCGCCACCAGGCCGGTGTGCACGCGCCCGAACAGCGCGCTGCGGTTCAGCCGCGGCTCGCCCGGGCTCAGCCGCTCCGCCACCGCGCGCTCGTAGTTATCAGAGATCTTGTTTGGCGGCGGGGAGTGCGGGGAGGGCGCGGCGGGAGGAGAGGTCGCGCCGCGCTCGAACAGCGCCGCCGTCGCCGCCGTGTATGAAGGCGGCTCCTTCGCACGCGCGCCATACAGAAAACTATTGTTCCCGAAGCCAGCGTATTTGTTGTCCGCCTTCCCGTTCACCATCATAAGACTGACGGGCTTCTCGGGAGGCACGGGCTTGTCGACGCAGTTCCGGCCCGGAGCCGCGCCCCACCGCTCCGACCCGATGGAGTAGATGGAGCTGAGGTTCACGTACCCGGGGTCGGTGGAGTGAGGTGCGGGGGCCGCGGGGTGGGGCGCCTCGCTCAGCGTAGACTCTTCAACGCTGGACTCCTCCGCGGGCTCGGTGGCGGTCACCTCGTCCATGTTCGGCGACAAGCAGTCCTCGTCCGTCTCATCGTATGAGCTGAAACGTCACCCAACAATCAGGTCCGCTGGTCTGCAGATAGGATGCTCAGGTGTTCGTAGCGAGTGTATTTGTTAGTGTCGCGTCATGCCGATGAGTCTCGGATTATTCATTAAAACGAAAGCAGAGAAATGTTCCTCGGGTGTATGTAGTGTGGGGTATAAGTACATATTTACAGGAGAGGGTTAGATATATTCATCAGTAAGGCAGACAATACTTTCCAAGCGAACGACAGCAGACATTTCGAGGGAAGGACGGTGTCTTTTGAACGAAGTCGTGTCGTTCGTTTTCAGTGCATGTTGCAGAGTTGAAGGTGTAAGCGCAAAAATCGAGGGCAAAATGCAAGATTAGGCCACTGGAGCGTGGCTATCTTCATTCAAGCTCAGACAACAAGCGGAGTCCCGGAGCTCTAGACGAGCCTGCATGCCGAGACGTCAGTGCAACAAATGACAATACATACACTGCATATCACCAAAACCTCTTACCCTAGCATAGCCAGATCTGTCTTCCTCCCTGATGAAAGAAATATCCATATATAGGTAGGTATACAATGAACAAAAATATATAAAAGTACATAAAATACATATAACTACATACATATAAGTAGATACATAGGTAAATAAAGATTAAGAAGGTAAAGTGACAGATAAATACAGGGTTATGCGAAATGGATGTACTAAGCTGAAAGGGTTTCATAATATCCATTATTATGAACAACTTTTGCTAAGTGACAAACTCCGAAATAGCGAATATTTCAGCGAATTTCATAGAAAACGGCCAACGGCGGAACAGCTAATATTTTTTTCACGATTTCAGGGTTGTTCCAGTAGTAAACGTTGTTCATAATGATGAGTATAACGGACATCTTTCGGCTTAGTACACCCTTTCCGCGCTACCCAATATACATGAATAACTAAAGATGTGATTAGTTAAGATGTCCTAGAGGAGAAACGAAATTATATCTATGAGTAAATTTTCACCAGGTGTAAACTAAAATGTGTTCGCAATCCGCATTCATAATATGTTTGTAGTTTGCTCTTAGGCTCGCTATTGTTAGGGCGTCAGAAACAGAAGTATGTGCAGGGCCTAGATAATTATATCTATAAAGGTAGCTGGACCAGAATGACAATACTCGAGATATCTCTTTCTGAGAACATTTCCCTACACTCAGCAAGTTTATTTTTAGCTCTTACCGCTGCAATAGACTGTTAAAAGCTGTATGTAAACCTTAAATTTTTCAGTTTTACTAAATACAAGCGACCCGCCCGCCCGGCTTCGCACGGGTGTAATTTACGTGCGAAGCCGGGGCGGGTCGCTAGTTATATATATAAACCTTCCTTGAAAATGTATCTAACTGATGGTGAAAACCGCATCAAAATCCGTTGCGTGGTTTAGGAGGAGTTAGCGGCCATACAGACATACAGACAGACGCGGAAAGCGACTTCAATTTATACTATGTAGAGATGTTTGTAACGAATTGGCTCAAAAAGTAATGGACCGATTTTAAAAATTCTTTCACCATTTGAATACTACATTATCACTAATTAATATAGGCTATTATATTAATAGGCTATATAACCCGTGCGGAGCCGGGGCGGACCGCTAGTAGACGATATAGTACTGGGCTCTTACGGCCAACTTCTTACGCGGTATCAAACTACCGCGCTGTTCGGAAAATCATGCGAACGCGCGCCCAGCAACGGTTTGCGGTCGCGCAAAATTTTTTCATCTCCTAAACTGGATTGCTTTAAACAGCTAGCCGCAAACAGAGGGGCGTGCTTTAAGCAGGGATTGATTTGATACCTTAGCTACCCTAGGCCTATGGAAGATTGTCGCTCCCTTCTTCCTGTAGAGCACGAAATTTTTTATGATCTATAAGAATTGAGTTGAAGTATAAAAAACAACGAAACCCTGTATATGATCAAATTATCTCAATCAGTGTCTTTAGTGTTCACAGATTAGTCTAGTAGTAGTCACAGATTAGTAGGGCGCGACTAATAAAAAAAACTCTGCAAGTTTTGCCGCCCCCTAAATTTAGCCGCCCTAGTAGGCCCGGGCCTACTCGGCCTTTTAAGAGAAATCCGCCCCTGGTTATAAGTTTAATGTGTGTATCCGAGTATGTATGTGGCATCTTAGCTCTCCGACTGAATCAATTTTGATTTAGTTTTTTATTTGTTTGTAAGCTGTTTTGATCGAGAATGTTCTTAACTATGATTTAAGAAAATCTGTGCAGCCGTTTGAAGATCAACAGTTTTTTTTTCAGGGGTTTTTTTAAATGTATTAACATAAACTTGTTTACAATGTTATTGCAGTTGTCAGAGCTGAAAGAGCTTGAACCGAGTAAATTCAAAATAGGGAATGTTAATGATATTGCTAAAATTTTGAAAGAGATATCTTGAAAAGTAAGTATTGATAAAACTAACCCAGCACTTGTGCTATTCTCAAAATGCATCCAGAGCAATGTAAGTAAGACAGGCACTAACAGAGCTAGTGCGTTTCATTCACTATTTTCTACTTTACCAAATAACAAATAAAATAGATTTATTTGCTCAATCTGATTCCATTCAGTCCATTAGCTCTGCACAAGTCATAGAATCGATTTATACACTTCTTTTTCTCTGATTCTCTCATGACTCTATACAAGTGCCTGTTGTGTGGAGAAACATAATGTTAATGCATGTATAAATAGATATAAATGCAGGTAGATGGAGTAAGTTTTGGAGGAGTTAAGTTTATTGTGCTTACATTTGGTCCTGCGCGTCGCTGCCGCCTTCCTCTGCGACTAGTAATTCGTATTCTTCTGCTGCGAATCGGTCCCATTCTGACACCTGGAACAATCATATTATTTTATAATATTTAGTAGATTGTAACATAAGGGAGAAAAATAATATTTTTACGGCGAGGGCGCTTCTTTGAATCCAGAGCGAAGTGAGGGATTCTAGAGTAGAATCTTGAACGTAGCGAGGGATTCAAAGTACGTCGCCCGAGCCAAAAAAATATTTTGCGCCCGAGTGATACACTCTACTTTTCATCACCCACTATGAAAAAATAAATGGCGCCTCATATTTTATTGTAATATTATTATTGAATAAAACATAGAGTAACAACTAAATTGAAATTAAATAGTATTTAAAAATAAAACAACTAAAAACTTATATTTACATTTGAGACATTTTCGCAATTATGAAAATGTATTGTTACACAAAACTATTAATTTCTAACATTCCAAAATTGACGAAATCACGGGCGAGTTCACGCGTTTTTAAATATTTTTTTATTCACCTGGTGTCGCGACAATGGGCCGTCGTACCAGCCAGTCTATATTCAAACAATATTTAAGTTCGATTTCTTTGGCGCTGAACACTAAGATGTTCCAAATTCAAAAAGTGCGCGGCAAATATATAATTGCGGCGCACTTATAAAGAGGATTAAAAAATCATTACTGCCCGCTAAAAGTTTCTTATAGAAATCACCACCTTTGGGTGCATTTAAAGGCGAACCAAGTCGTCCTTTTCGAATAGATGGGATGAAAAATCATTTTTATTTGGATAAAGGAAACAATGGGTGTAAAACAACAAAAGAACGATGTTACCTACAATAGTTGGAGAACTGTGTCACGGGTAACAAACAATGCGGGAAATGTAAAACAGCCGACTTCAAAATTAGTAAATACATAATATAGGCAATTTCGTTTACTTGGATTACTTATTTTTTCCAGTTTACTTTGATTTAAAAACCAAACTACAGAACCGATTTCGATGTATTTCTATGGGACCAATCTAAAAACTATATCCTTTCAAATAAAACAAAAAATATTTCCAAATCGGTTTGTAAATGACGGAGTTCTGAGGTAAAAAAAAAATTTAAAAAAATACAACTGAATTGAGATCCACCTCATTTTTTGAAGTCGGTTTTTAAAATGATAATTATTAAAATTTTAAGTGTTTTTTCACACTTGAGGAACACTTGGACTGGTTGCAAAGACAGCTCAAGAATAAAGATAGCATGATGACCGTAGGGGACGCCGCGCGCCGGGGCGAATACCCGAGGTTGCATATTCAAATTCTGCCAGCCGTCAAATTTTTGTATAGTCTATAACATTTAGAATGAGTTTCTCAAGTTCAAAGAATGAGTTTCAAGGTAGGAAACCTTGGCAGTGCTTTTTCCTATCACGTAATTAAAAAGAAATTACAGTACAGTAACTTTCATAATAAGGTAAAGTATAGTAAGGTTTTCGAATGGACACCACGGACCGGTAAGCGCAGCGTAGGACGTCCACCAAGGAATATAGACTAAGAGGAAAGACAATAGCGAACATTAGAGCGTAGCTCGGAAAGCTTAGTTGGCACCGTAATTTGACCGTGATATAGGTTGTCTCGACCTTCCGTAACGTAACGAAGCGCAACCTAAACCAGTAGATGGCGCTTTTCTTTATTCTCTTGAAATGTTGCGTGCAGTGCAGTCAAACTAAGGTAATTTGTAGAACCCTTTCGTACGCTATCTGACTGCAGCGCTTACGCAAGTTCGAGTCATCCTATCATCATCATCATCAGCAGCCAGGAGACGTCCACTGCGGAACATAGGCCTCCCCCTTTAACCTCCACACTGAACGATAGCCTGCATTTTGCATCCACTGGATGCCCGCGACTCTCACAATGTCGTCGGTCCATCTAGTGGGAGGCCTCCCTACGTTGCGTCTTCCGGTTCGTGGTCTTCACTCCATAACCTTTCTTCCCCATCAGTTATCGGACATCCATCCTCAGACATCCTATAACACGCTCAAATTACGGCGCCATCTAAGTTTATACCGTTTCTAGACAAATTTCCGAGCTACGCTCTAATGTTCCGCTATTGTCTTTCGTCTTAGTCTATCTTCCTTGCGTCCACCCACCACCGCAATGAAACGCTGGATGTATCTTCCTCCCGGCCCTTTTGGAGATCGATGGAGGAGGCCTATGGTCAGCAGTGGACGTCCTATGGCTGAAATGATGATGATGATTTTTCATAAGAGTTTACCTCGCAGTCTGCGTCGCGCTGCGTGGCGAAGGGATCTCGTTGCTCGTGGTCGAGGTACTTCTCCAGATTGAAGAACGTATCGAAGAATATCGGCGTGAGCTTGCAGCGCCGCAGGTCCGTCAGCGTCACCTTGCCTTCTTCCGCAGGGTGCACCATATCCAGCATCTGGGGCAGTGAAACGAAATTCTTATCAAGCTGCATTATGACCAATGCCAAGCTTGCATGTTTACAGCAAAAAATTGTAATGAATGAATTTTTCAAGTGAGCGTGGTTGACTAAATCCGAAACTATAAGGAATAGCGAAAAGTACTTTTTTTACCATTTCGATGAAATCTAATACTGCATCATTGGATTTTTGAAAAATCAATATTCCTAGCCAGGAATCGAACTCGTTGATTTGAAAAAAAAAAAAAACACTGTATTATTAACCATTCGATAGTGTCGCTAATAAGGACAAGCAAGATGGATAATTCTCATAATAAGGATCGAATTTTGGGAAGTAATGACATACAGCAAACTTAAGCCAACGTGCAAAAAACATGCCGCCTCGTTGTCAAATTTTTCTAAACTTGCGTATTTTCGAGTGTCCAAAACTTCAAACAAGCTTCTAGTAAAGTCTCCACCAATTTAATAGGGCATGACTTTGAGTTCACAGTGACTTATTTTGCTTGACTCTGACTGACATGTTTGACGATATTTATTACAACTTGATAATCTTTCATAACTTAACAATGGGCACTGGCAAATGTAGAAGACGTGCGACGCTTAAATCGTAAATCCTATAGAGAAAAAATAATAATATTGAAATACAAGGAGGGTTCTCCAAAAAAGTCATCAAAAGATCCTCCAACCTGGCACAAGCAGTCGCTGAAGGGCAGAGTTTCGATTCCTATAGCCTCCATCCGCTGCATCTGCTCCTCATAGAAGTACTCTAGCTCGTACATGGAGATATAGCCGTCACCGTCCAGGTCCATACACCTGGAAACAATGTGTTAATAGTTTTCAGCTTTCATGACATTATTATTATTTGTTAGTTAATCCGCCCTAACATTACGCATATTCTGTGAAAATTTCAACTGATGGCTATTTATTACGTAACGCAAGATACAGCCGTTAAAAGATAGGACGGACAGACAGACAGCGTAGGCTTAGTAATAGGGTCCCGTTTACACGCTTTGGTTACGGGACCCTAAAAAGGGCGGGAAGATCGTAAGGCATCAGGCTTGATTTAGACCTGATTCGTTCGCACCCGCCGCGCAATCTTTCCGCATCTGTACCTAATGTTGTTTTTCACACCACCTGCTCGACAATGTTCAGTTACATATCATGCAACCTCAACGTAAAGTAAACCATTTATCTCATAAAGTAAAGGATATAAAGTTGTATGAAACTCCCGAAGGAATAAAGTAATTTGAATTTGGAACGTCAAATTCGTGTGAAAACTCGTGGAAAAATCGAAGCAAAAAATGTCCATCTGGCATTGTAAAGAGGTTTGTTCGAAAATCGAACTGGCCACCATAAGCAGAACTCAAAAAAAAGGTGCGTTTACAAAAGAATGTGAAACAAAAGACAGTGTTTGGTGCTGTGATTTTCAGTGAGCCTTGGCTTTTTATTGTCTCGCAGAAGATGTGAAGAGTAGGGTATGGGTATGCTCCTCTGGAATAAAGCCTGACTTCGTCTTGGGCAGCTTGAACCCCTCGCTTCACTCCTCTAGAGTCCTATCCTTACGCTCAGGGTTCAATATGTCGCCCGCGACGTAAGACACTGCTTTATTCCCTTAGTTAGTGCATAATCTACTATTCCGTTCAACTAGACACACGTCATATTGATATTACGAGTATGTAATGCAAGCAAACTTGCATTAGTTGTGAAGTCGTGGTGCTGCTTCGCTAACTTTAATGTATTCGCATGTATGAAGGCACTAGCTTAACTTACAACCTTGTGACGTTCGTGAGCAATCCCATTACAATTTCACTAGCTCTAAGCTCTGACCTGACCAGCGAACTTATGAAAAACTAATGTAAATTGAAGGTGCAGTTAGTAGTTATGAAGCTAACTAGTTAGAAGTAGAAAGTTGTATTGGCATTGTGAAGCCACAGAAGAAACTAGAATCGCTACCGGGTTGCATGAGGCATCATTACCTTCATCATCCACGTCACCACAACAGCTAGACTGCTTTTCATCATCATTACTTGCACTACCATCTACGTAACTGGAGCAACTGTGCCAGCTCCCCAGAACCTCACTCCGATATTTAAAGGAGTTGGGTTGGCTTGGATGGGTGCTGGTAGGGGGAAATGCACAATACACCCCAAGCGGGACGTCAGTGCAGGACTTATCGCCCTTCGTCGAATAAGAATAAGGAGAAAGTTAAGACTGGGCTCACCGGCCACACTCATTCGCACGTTATCTACATGTATGAAGATAAAAAAAATCACTTCGTGATTATTTTCAATAACAGTTTGGACATTATCTTTACAGTAACATTGCAAATAGTATAAAGCAATTTTTGTGTTGAAATTCACGATTTTAGAGTTGTTGCCATAGTAAAAGTTGTTCATAATGACTGGTACTGTGGAACCCTTTCGGCTTAGTACATCATTTCCGCGTAACCCAATATATCGCTAGAGATGCCTCATCGAATATCATTCACACCAAATCAAATATGTATTTTAAAAAAAATAGCGCTTCTTTTGATATTCAAAGTTGTATTACCGCTAGCCGCTTTTTAGTGATATTTGACTATTTTGAGGTTTTTTCTCTCACTTTTTTGACCTCTCACTAGCAAAATCAGTCAGCGACTGACATCACACCGGTGCACACGACGCATTTGTAAAAGTTTAATGTTTTAGTGTTAAGTTTGTGGCATTCGTACTAGTTAAATAAGGCAGGTCTTTATGCATATACTCTATGGTTCAGACGGCAGCAAAGAAAGAGCTTGTCTATGTCCATACCTGAACCAGTACTCGATGGCAGTGGGATGTGTCTTGTCTTCCTCCGCCAATAGGAACCACACGAACTCCGTGTAAGACATGCGTGGTTCCCCATCCGGCGTTAGACGGTTCTGGTTCCCGCGGGTCACGCACCCGGAGAGCACCCGCTCGATCATGCGGCTTGATAGGGCTGGAATCAACATCGAAAATAGGGTAAACAGACTATAGGCCGGTCGAACTCTCAGGCAGCTGGTGGTGGTATAACTCAGAATTCGCCCGAGATGCTATAAAGGTGCAGATAAGACGACAAGGCTGGCAAAGAAGACTGGACGGTTAGCTGTAACTCAATATAGGCAGAAACAAAGCAGATTTTAGGTCATTTTCCTACAAGCTAGGTACTTTCTAGTGGTCAATCTCAATAGTAACTCTGAGATTTAATGCGTTTCAAGGTTTTTGTATTGGCTTGAAGGTTTGTTCTAAAAGTTTTGCATTTATTGTTGTTTCCTTGATTAGCAAATTTACACACCTATTAAGAATTCAGGTACTTATGTCAGATAGATTAGATTTTAATAGTTATAGATATATCTAATATTGAATGAAGAAGTTTTAATCAGTCTCAATTCCTTGTAGAATTAAAATATCTGATTACCTACAGTTTTAAATTATTTTTTCTCTGCCGTGAAAAGTTAAAGAAATTACCAAAATAATGTCGAAGACATAATATGATAAATGAAATATTTTGTGACATCTGAAAAAGATTGAGATCGCTGCCGCCAATATTTTCAATAGGTCGTGAATAAAACTCACCGTGATCATTGTGCCTCGCCAGGTCGTGTCTGTCAATAAATAAATCGTGGTCTCTGTCCAGTTCCCAGAACTTGCAGTATATCACGTAGAAATGCTCATAACTGAAACGAAAACATTTGTCAAGTCAGTACATAAAAACATTATTTATTGGTTTGCGTATTTAGCTTCTACCTACTAGTCCACTGCTGAGTATAGGCCTCTTCCAAGAAACGCCACTCAGCCCGATCTTCGCCTGTTTTCTTCTAGTCACTGCTTTAAGTATATCGTCACTCCAACGAGTCTCAAGGCGTCTTAAGCTACGTTTGCCGTTTCGTGGTCTCCACTCTAGAACACGTCTACGGCCCACTGCCACTTCAGCTGCTGAACTATGTCGGCGACTTTGGTTCTCTCTCGAATAACTTTGTTCTGGATACGATCCCTCCGAGAAACGCCGAGCATAGCTCTCTCCATAGCTCACTGAGCGACCTTAAACTTGTAGATCGCTCCAACTGTAAGTGTCCACGTTTCAGCACCGTAAGTCATTGTCAAGTCAAGTGTCATTGGTTGACGAAGATTTATTAATATATGTGCTATTTGCGCTAATGAACTGACTGAAACATATTCGCCCTTGTAATGTCTGCTGTTGGAAAGTGGTAGTCATTGGAGAGAAATGGAAAAGGGGTAATTACCTAAAATATTGCGTAACTTGGTTAATATCCTCCTCGTCTTCCAGCAGGTGTATGACCTGCAGCAGATTCGCTCTCCGTAGCTCTGGGATGGATATCCGGCCCGACCACGACCGGTTCACGCAGTAGAATATCCTAGCAATCACCTGGAACACCACATAATTAATTTCTTATATTAAAATAATGGAGTAGGTACCCATTATGAAAATAATACAAAATCCAAAGATTAACGGTATTAGTATGCCATCTTTAATTCTATTATTATATAATTATGTCTCGCATTATGAAAACGATTCAAATGACACCTGTCAGGTCGAAATCCAGCCGTATTGTGTGCCAAGGAAACCATCATACATCCATCCATCCTTCTTGCGCAGTCGGGTAAAAATTATGTTACTTTAAAATTATGTGATTTCTATGAATGTGAACTCCCAACAGTTTGTAATTAGAATTAATTTTCATCACTATCTAGTTTTATAAGTAAACCTGTATGGGGTGTAAGGGGAACACTCTCGAAGCCAAAAGAAGGTAATTGTACCCATCATTATTAACAACTTTTACTATGGGACCAGCCCTGAAATCGCGAAAAAAATATCAGCTGTTCTTATAGAAAACGGTCATTGACACTCGACAAAATGGAACAGCAGATTTTTTTTCGCGATTTCAGGGTTTGTCCCGTAGTAAAAGTGGTTCATAATGATGAGTACAATTACCTTCTTTTGGCTTCGAGAGTGTTCCCCATACAGCCTGTATAACTTTCGCATTATTAAAACGATTCAAATGACACCCTGTCATGTCAAAATCCATTAAGCCGTTTAGGCTGTAGGGTGTGCCAAGGAAACCATCATACATCCATCCATCCTTCTTGCGCAGTCGGGTAAAAATTACATTACTTCAATCCAAAATTTTAGGTTGAAAACTCGTAAAATTTTTAAGCCTCGACAGAGTAGGACTAATCTAGGTTACAATTCACCTTTTAACCGTATCATTAACAGCTAAAATACTTTGTACAAAAATCACCCAAGCCTTGATGTGTTTGTTGCTCGTTTATCGTGTTTTAAGAAAGAGGCTCACAGAGCCACTTCACAAGCTTGATTGCTCACATGAATGCTTACACTATCATTTGTTTTTTCATTTGTTTTTTTAATACTACCTATGTTTTTAATTATTCTAATAAGCACATTGTAATTTATATATATATTAGTCTATTTTTATATTTTTATCTATGTATTCTATAAATAAAGTCATTGTTATTTATATTTTCAGTGTTGTACGCACCTGTAAATGACTGGTTCACATAGCTGAATATTTAACTTAAGCAAACTTTTAATGTGTTGTGAATTGTTCGTTGGTGTGTCTAAATAAATAAATAAAAATAAATAAATTACTTTAAAATTATTATGTTTCTATGAATGTGTAACTCCCAACAGTATGTAATTCGAATGAATTTTCATTATAAATCTAGTTTTATAAGTAAACCTATATGCACTAGAGCAGGGGTTCCCTAAGTGGGCGATAACGCCCCCTTGTGGGCGCTGCAGGCCTAAAGGGGGGCGGTAAGAGACCCAGAAAAAAAATTTGATTTGTAATTTCATTTAGCTAGGAGGCCTCTTAGACACCGACTGCATGAGCTCTCGACTCTCAACTACAACTTGTGAACATCAACTAATATTAGTTAAGAGATTGCTCAAACTCGGTTCGATATTTCTCTCTTTTTAACGCCCCCATTTTGAAAATATGAGGGCGCAAAAAAATTATTTATTCTCAAAGTGGGCAGTAGACATAATCCGTCTTATTACAAAACACGGTTTAACTTTAGTACTGGGATTAGTACCAGGTTTAACCATGGACTAAAATAAACGTTATTATAAAACGAAGTTTTTCTCTAAACCACGGATTGTCTATGGTACTAAAGTTAGACCACCGAGACCCCTAGTTTAACTATGGTATTAACTTCGGTACTAATAGAATTTGTGGTTATAATTATTTTATTTAGTGTTATAGGTAGGTACTTACCCAAAAAGTAAAAAATATACATACTGATGCATTAAATTATTGTTTTCTTCGTGTATTCAAGATATTACAGCCGATTTGCATAGTGTATCTCAACCAGTCAGTAAAACTTGCAAAAATTTAGCGGGTATTATGGCAAGGGATGTTCCATTTCATAGATAATTATAAAATTGCAAGCTACATTAAATGAACAGGAGGAAGCTATGGGAAAATTTAAGAACATTGCTAATTTTCCCACCGTAATTACAAAGATTTCATTAAACTACTTCATGTCTTTGGATAATTACAATTATTTATCTGAAAGCCTCGAATTACGCGGCACAGGCGCATAGCTTTTTTCTACGCTAGGATTTTGGCGTCGCACGTGATAGTATTATGCCATGAATTTGAAAAGTGCTCAAAATAATAAGTTATGCTTGTTTAATAGATTGAAACCTAAACAAACAGCAATTTAAGATAGCTAAATATCTTAAATTGCATTAATAAATAATTATTTAAGCTTTTGAAGTGTGTTTTAAACCTGCAGGAACGAATGAATGATTTCAATTTTTGTTTCTTATCTGTGGCTAATATTGAAACCATGGACTATCTTTGGTATCAGCTGGTCCTCGATTAGTCAAAGATTTGTAATAAGGTCAAGTTTTGATCCCTTAGTACCGTAACAAACTCGGACTTTTTAGTCCTGGTTTAAACCTGGACTGATGGACTTTTTTGTAATAAGGCGGAATAAGTTTGGGAACCTCTGCACTAGAGCGAAATCATACTAGAGCCAGTGTTTTAACCAAATTTCTCCAAGGAGTTCTAAGTAACTCGCATTTTACTTGGATGGAGCCTGTTTATAGCAGTAACTTTCAATCAACGTGATGCATATTTCATTTTTGTATCGCTTTTATAACTTTTCAATAATTTCATGGAGTAAACTTGCTCGACAGTTTTGAAATAAGAATGTATGTATTTAAGAAATATTCCGTATTGAATGAATATTTTTAACATACAAATCTTTGGGTTTATAAGTCTTTGCATTTTAAATTTAGTTTTTGGCACTAGTTCTAGACAAAAGTTGTTGATAATTTAAAATATTGCCAAAACATGACAAAGGCAAGTAACCGACGTAATTATTATATGGAAAATCAGACTGTTTTACGGTTTTTTTGAGGTCGGGAATCAAAAGTCCAGAAAATTGGTGTATATTCCATGACCATACATTTAAATTTCAAACATCATTCAAATGTAGAAAATCTCGGCTCTGTCTGAGTCCACCTTCTCAGACGTCCATGCAGGATTTACTTTGATAATAAGAAAAAAAAAAGAAAAGCCTTCTTCTTAACCACAGAAAAGAGAAATTTTTCTTTTCTGTGTTTTTAACATTGTACTATTAAATATACTGTGGTAATATATTGTATAAGTATTAAAAAAACTAAACTTTTGGCGCCAACGGGAAAAAACGGCCTTTTGAGCGTAGCCTTAATATAATTTTAATAAAACTTTAAAGTAGTTCTTAGTTTTGAAAATCTACTTACAGTATGTACATATCTCGAGTGGAACTCTGTGGCCTCCTTCAAGAAGGACAGGCCGGGATGCGTGTCCACCACATCCTGTACCAGCGGCACGAAGTCCTCCGGCGCCAGGGTGCTGCTTTTCCCCCGCGTCAGGATGTACACGAACCTGGACGCGTGGTCATGGCACTGGGAAGTCATCCTGGAAACATTACATCACATGATATGATCAGCCAGTAAACGTCCACTGCTGAACAATGACCTCCCTCTTTAGAGAAGGGTGTTGTGTTGCCATAATCCCCACGCTTGGCAGGCAGCTCGGGGATCGCAGTACGTTCACCGTTTACTAATAGGGCGCTGCTGCCCATCTTCCGGTGGTTCTGGCCCAGTTTTAGGACATACCCTGGTCCATTAACGGAAACATTACACATCCTTACTGATATTATAAAAGCGAAAGTAATTCTGTCTCTCTGCCTGTCTGTTTGTTCGCCTTTTACTTTAGTTGAAAAAGACGAACTAATGTTCCTGAAAATATTCCCAGAAGTAACAGGATTGGAGCTGCTACAATATCTGGATTAAAAGTAATTTTAAAATGTATAATATGTGACAGACAAGCTAACGGGTCGCCTGATGGTTAGCGATCACGGTCGCCTATGGATACCTGTAATACCAGGGGCATCACAGAACATAATTATACTTTGCCGACCCTTAAAGACTCTATTAACAGCCGTTTTGAAGAACCAAATGAAATCTATCAAACTTTATTCAAAGTGCTCATATATAAAATGTTCTTTGTCTAGTTTTAATCTGATTTCCACCGGTCCACTGGGTAAACAAACCAGGCTTACATTTATTTCTGAATTTGTAACTCTTATTTCAGATTCCCATTCCATAGTTCTGATAAGCCCAACTCCTCGAGGACAAATGGCGGTAACCCAAATCTCGCCGATCGGGTCTAGAAACTATTCGTTTGAGAATTCCCGCAATCCCAAACCATTTGAATACCTGGCCACTTTAGTAGGCTGGTATATTTTGCTTTGATTGTAAAAGGTTACTTACGTATAATTTAATAACATAGACGTTAATTAAACGGATTCATTTGCAGGTTTAAAAAAATCACGTCGATCCGTTGCTGTGTTGTTGCATGAAAGGAACAAACCAAGAAACATGCTTTCGCATTTATAATATTAATAATGAAATGAAAATGAAAAATTATTTATTGTAGCAAACGTGGTACATTGTGATGTTACAAACTAAAGTCCCTCACGTTCGGACGTTGCAAGTACGTCATACAATATTAAATCTATATACATGGTGCCAGTTATTTTAGCACTATAAAGAGCATGGTATAAAACAAAAACATAACACAAAATTCGATGTAATTTTTCGTCCCCATAGAATGAGTTTGAGAAGAAAAATTATGAAGTTAGTCTCACAGAGCGTTAGACGACAACGCGGCAAGCCAGGCAGATGTGGCAGGACGAACTGGCACATCTTTTAAAATTTTGCGTAATTTTTGACAGAGTTGATATTGCAAAGGTTTCAAAAATCACCGAAAAAATAAATATAGTGGCCGTTGCAAAAAGCTTATGACGCGGGAAAGGGATGACCTTTGCACATAATTTGGTGTCCTTCCTTCCTCACTGGAGAGTTAGGGAAATCGACATCGAGGCGGACCTCCTCGCCGTGGACTCTGCATCCATAGAAATTGGAGGGTGCGAGTACCCAGCTCAGTACAAATCGGGCGGCATCTCGACCATCCTCGAGGTCCGATGTGGGCCTGGGCTAACCGTTGCTCTGTAGAAAACTTCAGGCTGTGAATAACTAAGGGCACTCACTCTCTCCAGAAGTCAATAAACTTGTGTCCGTCGACTGGCACGTGCAAGCTCTGCTGCGTGGCAAGGAAGAGGGGCATCTTCCAGTACAGCGGACACTCGCACGCCTTCACTATGTGCTTGAAACTCTCTCTGGGCACCTGCAAAGGACAAACACGGGTATTAGATTAGACGAACCGTTTAAAGAAGCCCTTAGTGGCTCTTTCCGCTACCGGAAATTTTTCGTTTATCACATTATTGAAGATTAAAATCACAGTGTGTTTTCAAATTGCATGACAAAAGCAAGATTTGTCACCTTACTTTCTCTTTTCTTAGCAAAACTATATTTTGTTGCTTTAATTTTTAAAAATGTACACTCAGTGTCTTTTTATTTTCAATAAGGTAATAATGTGCGAGCGAGAGAACCGCAGACAGGAAGAACACGTAAAGGAAACTGCAGATTGTATTTATATTAGAAATCTGAGGAAGAAAGAAACTAATAAGGAATTTGAAGTGATTTACGATTACTATTTTCATGCCATTGGTGGCAAACAAGCAGACGGGCCGCTTGATGGTAAGCAGTCACTGTCGTTTATGGATACTTGTGATACCAGAGGCATCACAAATACGTTGCCGAATTAACTCGCCTTTTGAAGAACCCCATGTTGTAGCTTCTAGGAAGCACCGCGGAGGGTAGCTCATTCCTCATTATGAAGGTATGAGGTAAGAAAGATCTTGTGAATCACACAGGTCACAGAGTGTGACTGTCCACTGATCTATGATATGTGGATGAACTTTCAGGCGATGTTAGTTGTTGTTAGGTAAGAATGGATATATTATCGCATCGTCGCTTAACATCAGGCGAGATGGCAGCCAAGCGCAAGCCTATCAACTATAAAAAAAAAATTAAAAAAAAATATATCAGGTGGAAGCAAAATATTATATAAACACGATAAGTAGTGGAATGACCACCTAGACCCACCCACAGCCAATTTCATCACAGTTTTTTAAATTCACTTGGTCATGTAAAAATTATCCGGCCACGGGAAAGATTATACCAAATTTTTTAAGTTGCTAAGAAAAATTACATACTTAAAAGTAAAAATTATTGAAGCGGAATATACAGTACCTACATCAAAGAATTCAATATACATATAGATCGATGACCTATATCTTCATTTTCATCCCTTATAACATGGAAATGAATTATTACTCACATGTTCAAGAAAAGTAACTTTTAATTAGATCTTGAACGTTTGGATCTTGAACGTTTGGAGTCCTCTTTTGTACCGCTTCAAGTTAAAAAGGTTCTTATCAGAGTTCTTTGACCGTCTAGCGAGCTTGAGTGACTTTAAATCTGTTTGATGTGGAATTACGACTAAAAGAAATTGATAAGAAGTTAAATCGAAACGTCATCCTTTCTTTTCAGTGAGAGCTTTCCAGAGAAAAGATTTCGAAAAGGTTCCTGCGGGCTCGATAGGTGCGATACAACCGCAACTAAACCTAAGGAGGTATGGTGCCGTATGTGGTGCAAAATTAAAATCAGTTCTTAGCTCAGATCAGACAAACAAGGGAGATTTGCCTTAGTAAGAATTATAAGTAATTCGTGAGTTATGTCTAAATGATTCACAAACTTTTTTCACCATACCGCTTAACGCAATGAGTTACTATAGCGCCAGATAGTGAAGCGAAGCTCTCATTGATTAGAAACTAATTTAATATAGGAAAATAAATGAAATAAAATAAACATTTTATATTCTTTAGCAAACTCTTTATATAGTTATTCATATCATGAATCATAATAAGAAAATATTGTCCGGCCATCTTGGGGCGTCCACCATATTGAGTTTAGTGTGACGTCATTTTATTTTTCGTATTCTTCTTAGCAAACCTTTTCATTTGATATCCATATCATGGGTGTGCATAAAAATAGCTGGTCCGACATCTTTGGGAGTTCGCCATATTAGATTTATAATTACCTCATTTAGCTAACCATGCATTGTCAATATTATAATCCAAACTAAACGTGTATACGTCATCATCATCATCATCATCATCAGCCAGAAGACGTCCACTACTGAACATAGGCCTCCCCCTTTAACCTCCACACTGAACGACAGCCTGCCTTTTGCATCCACTGGATGCCAGCGACTCTCACTATGTCGTCGGTCCATCTAGTGGGAGGCCTACCTACGCTGCGTCTTCCGGTTCGTGGTCTCCACTCAAGAACCTTTCTTCCCCATCGGTTATCGGTTCTTCGAGCGATGTGGCCTGCCCATTGCCACTTCAACTTGCAAATTTTAACAGCTATGTCGGTGACTCTGGTTCTTTTGCGAATATCCACGTTTCGGATTTTATCGCGCAAAGAAACTCCGAGCATAGCTCTCTCCATTGCCCGCTGAGTGACTCTGAGTTTTTCCAAAAGGCCAACAGTTAAGGACCACGTCTCAGTACCATATGTCATCACTGGCAACACACACTGGTCAAAAACCCTCGTCTTGAGGCACTGTGGTATCTTGGACGAGAAGATGTCACGCAATTTCCCGAACGCTGCCCATCCGAGTTGGATTCTTCGGGCGACCTCTTTGCTTAAGTTGGACTTACCTAACTGAACAATCTGTCCAAGATAGGTGTAATGGTCAACAACTTCTAGAGTATCGTTCCCAACGACTATCGGCACGGGTTCAACATGGACATTCGACATGATTTTTGTCTTGTCCATGTTCATTTTAAGACCCACCTGTTGGGAAAGGCTACTGAGGTCGCTGAGCATGGTATTTAGGTCCTCCAGCGACTCTGCCATGATGACTATATCATCGGCAAAACGAAGGTGAGTGATGTATTCGCCGTTGATGTTGATGCCTAATCCGTTCCAGTCCAAGAGCTTGAAAACGTCCTCCAATGCGTTCGTGAACAGTTTCGGAGAGATAACATCTCCCTGTCTCACGCCTTTCTGCAATTGGATTGGTTCCGTGCTCTCGTCCTGTAATCGGATCGACATGGTGGCGTTTCTATACAAACACTTTAACACTGTACGTGTATACGTATACAAATTAAATTTCTTGTTGAGAAAAATAAAGTTCTTTGCCCGAAAATTTCAAATCAATCGGCTACGGATGCCAGTTTTTAAAATCAGTTCCAAGATTTGAACCAAACTAACAACAAGGCAAGTTGTTTGTTAAAAGGAGGAGAGTTAAACTCTAATGGTAGATTTTAAGATTTTCGCCGATTAATGCATTTGGTTGTCAAAAAGAAATTCCAGCTCCAGGCCACTGGCGACCTTGGCTCAATTAAATCTAAGCCTACACGAACAGGTGTGAATGAATTTAGTTTTGGTCTCAGAAGTGGAGTGGTTTTTGAAGTGGTGGTAATCGTCTATTGTTTTCCAAATTCGTTCCAAAGTTGTTGCCCAAATCGGGCATCTTTCGCATTTCCGTTTCTCATATTCCACTAGGTGTCAGTTGTCACACCTTTTCGCACTAATTTGGTTTTACATTCGTAATTACAGAATTTTAAACCTTATTTTGTGGCAGTTAAGGCATATGTATGTTGTGGTCGTGGTCACGCACATCGTCTCTTGTACGGGCCATCGTAGGCTTCCGGTATTAGGAAATATAGGCCGAGACTACACGTGCCAGCGGCAGTAAACAGCGACTTTTGTTTTGTAAGCATAATCAGCCATGTGCATTGGTGATCCATTTTCCGACTTCCTTGCACAGGATATTACCTAATCAATTAATACATAGAGACCAATCAAACTTATAGCATAACATTCAGCATAATCAGCCTTTTAATGGTCCACTGTTGTACTTAGGCCTACCCCCGAGAGGGCCATTGGGCCATATCCATGCACCAAGCTAGCCCAGTTGCGGGTTGGTGGATTCACATACGCCATTGAATTTCTTCTCCGTACGTACGCAGGTTTCCTCACGATGTTTTCCTTCACCGATATGCCAGTGGCATGAAAATCCGTACATAACTCCAAAGAGCTCATTGGTGCGGGCCCGAGATTTGAATCCGCGACATCACTCTTTCAAGTCTAGCGGTCTCCCAAATAGGCTACCATAGTTTTTTTTTCATCAAGCTTACTATAACTATAACTTGGATTAAAAAAGTTTGATGACTCTCTTGATCATTTTGATGAGTCTCAATTTTTATTCTCGGTCCAAGTTTTTTTTTTAACTTTGATAGCTGCAATAACGTAAAGGTAAGTTAAAACATTTTCTTTCCATATTTTACTGTAGTATTTCAATTACAGGTTCTTACAATAATTTTGGGTTAAAAGACTTAACAAATGTGATCTGAATTTAGTTACGGTATTTATTCAGTATTTTTTTTTTTGTAACGTAGTGCACCTGTCAGAGCTAAATAAATGTTTGGCCGATAGATCTAGAATTCACATAACTCTTTGTCTGTTGCCTATTTTGGGGCTCGGAGATAAAAGTTTTAAGCATTTTTCTTAGCCTTAACTACTGTAAACTTGGCCACCTTAATATTAAATTTGATCTAAGATAACTTACTTTTTAAGGCATAGACGGAAATAAAATGTATTATTCTTGTTCAAAAGTGTGTCAATGTATCAACAATACCAATATATTTCAAAACTTTTTTATATTATAAAATATTTCAAAACTCTACCTTATAACTAGAAGGTAGTTTTTGTCCAAACGTAGAACGTAACTTGACTCATGAAGCTAACTGAAAATAAAAATAAAACGCAGACTGCATTCCAGGCTACTAAAATGTCTAATGAATTGCTCGTTTAGCAAGCAACTAACAAACGTTTAGCAAGCTAGAGCAAGCTTTCAGTAATAAATACGCTTGCCATCCAACTAAACCTCTACTTAAAGTTAATGCCTGTTATGATACCCGCCGTACATCAATGCCATTTTCAGTTAGAGGGGGGGAAGCTTGATCGTAGTTTTGAGACTAGGTGCTTAAATATGAATGGATTTGTCTATTTCGAACTCTAATAAAAAAAATAGGGTTCTATAGTTCGACAAGGAACCCTTACAATTTCTTTCTGTGCGTCCGTCCGGTTCAATTTTTTTGATGCTTCTAACTTTTATGGTTATTTAGCATAACCATAAAATAACCATTTAGCTTTTTTGGTTATAATGCATGAAAATTTGTTATAAAATTAGTAATAATATACATCTCAATTTCAAAAGTAAAAAATTTATGACCCCTGCATTTCTAAATTATTAGACATAGACACTTGTAACTTGCCTATTTAGCTGAGACAGGTCATACATACAAAATCTTGTTTATTTAATATTTTTTTACTAATTATATTTTTTTTATTTATAGCGATAAAACTAATAAATTCAAGACGTCATAGCTCAAGGTCATTGAACTTTTCCGTAAAATTACCCAAAGAATGTTTCCTTAGTAGTTTTCTTTTTTACTAGTCGTAAAAAGTAAGTATATCTTATGTCGTGATGATAGCACAATCTTTGAATTTTACTAAGTCCACAGAGCTTCGTTCGTTTGAATTTTTCTATACCTAACCATCACTTCCTGAACTATAAACGTAACCACAATTATATGGCTTTGGATACGGAACCCTACCATAAGCGAGTCTCGACACACTCTTGGCCAGTTATTTAAATATAATATCTGTCTAGGTTAACCCTCGTCAATAGTATTTAATTTCCTTGCCAAAAATTGGATCATAACTATTAATGCGATAACTAGGATCGCCCGCTACGATCCCGCGGATTAACTCGATGCCTTATCGAAGAGGATAACGGGTCCGCCTAATTCGAACCCCATAAATGGGTCCCGAGTGGAAGTCGACGACCGTAAAGTAGGTCAGCCTGGAGACTTGACGCGTGTATTTATAGAGGGACAACTATAGTCGGACGGTCGCGACGGACGCCTTGCAGTCTCTGATATGGCGGAACATGTTCTCTGCTTCACTGGCCAGAGCTATCTCTTTCGCACATTTTAAAAGATAATCATCATCATCGGCATATCATGCTCCCACTAATACACCTGCTAGCCCAGTGCATGTTGATGAATGAATGTCTTTGGACTTTGAGGTTCTTAGACATACCGGTTTCCTCACGATGTTTTTCTTTACCGTTTTTGAATGATGGCATGAAAACTGCACATAATTTATTTAAGTACGTACTAAATGATTTATTGGTACAGGGTCGAGGTTAGAACCGGGTGGCGTCAGATTGTAAAGCGCACATGCTTATCACTATGCGACACACGAAAATATGTCTTAGATTCAAAATATCCGGTCTTTTGCAATCGTCCTCGGATTATCGCAAATATTCAATTGGTTCGATTATCCTACGATATAAGGGAGAGAGAGAGATGTTGAAATAATAACATTTGATATTTTTACGACAACCTTACCAAATTATGAAATAACATCTAAAATATTTTGGTACATTTAAGGTACCAAAACATTTAAAGACACACGAATAAAGTACCTTATCTCATATCATATTCATAGAAAAATCTGAATTCGTAAAAAGCAACCTTTCGTGGTCCCACAACTTAACCTAATATGAGCGATACAATTTCAGAAGCGGGATCATTTTATTATCCTAAGAGATTAATACTGTAGAGTCAAAAAAATATTTGAGACTAGCTGTTGCCCGTGACTTCGTAGTCGTACGCGTAAACTTTCATATAAACTTGCAACTTTTTTGCCTACCTTAATTTAGCCATTTCGCAAAATCCTTGCTTTAGCAGTTCTCTACACCCCAATTTGGATCTACCTGCTAAATTTCAGCTTCGTTGGTCAAGTGGTTTTCAAGATTTCGTGATCAGTCCAGTCAGTTAGTGGTATTTCTCTTATAGTATAATTATGTATTGTTTTCGTGTTGATATATACATCGGTAAAGTTATATGATTATTTACGGGATATTTACCGTGGTAAGGTTTACCGTAGCGTGGTACCGTGATAGTTTAAAACAGTGTTATACATCGATGTATAATTTATGTATACCGAAGTATTTATAAAATATCAGAAAAGCTTTTAGTGAGTCATCTAAATCCTTCATAATTTAACTTTTGACATAAAAGAAGTCCTGTGTAGCTGAGCCTAATTTTAGACTAATATAAATAAGTAGGTACCAACATACTGTAGCAGCTGATATTAATATATAGGACCCTAAAGCTACATAAATGGCTACGGCCTCAATCGGGATTACCACCGAAATATTAATTAAGCAATTACAGAGGGCTTTTGCTGTCCGCAAATCAAATTTCGTGTTGATATTAAGCGCGGCCAATCTGAAACATGTTTGCCTTTATTTTCTCAAAAAATTTGAAGATATTTAATGGTTACTGGTTTAACTGTATCATAAGTTAGATAAGGTTATTTCTGCCTTAGCGGTGTGCAAGATTTATCTGACTATTACCATCTACGACCTACGGTTCTGGAAGTAATGGCATGCCACTTATGCCAGAGTAGGAACTGGCCTAGAATTCAACCTGATTACATAGTGACTATCAACACGAAGATAATGCTATTTGGTATATTGGAGTAAGGCAATTTGTGAAACTATTTAGAAATTCGTTTGAATTTAGTCGTAAAGTTGTGTGTCATGTACATTTACTTACATTTACTCTTGGATACATTTCGGAGTGTGTATCGGATCTGCACGATCTAATTCCCTCCTGTCCATTTTTCTATCGGACTGCCAGAGCGAGCACGAAAAATCGTCACCACTTTATGGTTGATATTCCGAAAACCCATACGAAGAGCTTGTTGTACGAACTGCTAGTCTGTGAAATGCGCTGCCTGAATGGGTTTTCCCCGATGGTTACAATCTGGGTGTCTTCAAATCACGAGTGAATCGGTTTTTTCTAGGCAAGCGTGCTCCGACGTAGGCCGCATCATCGCTTAACATCAGGCGAGATGTTGGCCAAACGCAAGCCTATTATTTCTATATAGGTATAAAAAAACTCTACTTGACAATCGGTCAAATAAAGTCGGTCAAGACAATCAAGTCTTAAAAGTGTAAGTTTTTAAGCTGTTTTATCATGTGTACGAAATGTGTGGTGTGAACAATAAAGAGTTTGTCTATCTATCTATCTATCAAGTCAAGAATATAAAGTTTGCTACCCACAAGTTGCCTGTTTGAACTATAGGTGTATCCAAAATTTCAGCAAAATCGGTTATGAGGAAGTAGTTCTAATTCTGCTAGCAAGATTTGACCTGAACAAACCCACCCGCATACTCAGATTACAAGTGAAACAAAAGCTTATAAAAATACTTACAAGTTACCTTTTAAAACTTTGCGTTGCGATTTTGATGAACAATCATTTCTTATTTTCAAAAACATCGAGCTGGTTGAACTGGCTACAAAGCGATTCATTTTTAATGCAGCAAACCGAAAGCCCAAGAAAAGAGTTACCTATACCTATGGAAAAGCAATCTGAAATGTTTACGGTGACGTATTACGTTTTGCCTGCAGCAGGCCGCGATTGACCCAAATATGCTGAATGGGAGCGGGTCGCAAATGGCTACGGGCTGAGGTTGGGCACCTCATAGACCACCCTTTGAGGCCGATGAGGCACCAGCGCTGCCCATATCCGACCGCCTTATTGAGAAACAATGACATAATTCTTGAGATTTAACTCGGACGCTTTTGGTATTTTAAAACGTTTCAACCGGCACTTAATATTTATGAGGAAGCGCAAATTAATCTGATTTATTGGAAAAAAACTAAACAAGATTTCGTTATTATAAGAGTTGGAACAAGACCAATTAGATTTGGGGCACATTTTGGAGACAGTGACCGATATTTCGACGCCTTGAAACCACATTTTCAACACGATGCCCGACATTTGAATTTTGCATTGACTTATTTTCTCAAGAGAAGGTTATTTTAGAACTTAAATTGTGTTTATTATTAAAAATTCTTGAGAAAATGATACTGTTTGCAGCCACAAAAATAATTATTCTCACAATAGCGTAATAACTTCCCGTTGTTTAAAGATGTTACGATGTTTTCCTCAAGGACGTAATTTGCATTATTTATACGACTGTGTACAAAGGTACAATGTGTCTTGAGAAGTATCCCACGACCTCGACACGCATCATAATCAACAAGTTGGACATGCAGGACTGATAATAAAAACCAAGATATTATGACGTTTACTACTACCTGAGTGTTGTGTACAAGCTGTCCTCCAGAGTCATTACGAACCGTCTCGAAAGCAGGTTTGATGACTTCCAGACCCCCGAACAAGCCGGTTTCCGTAAAGGCTGGAGCACCGTAGACCACATTCACACGCTCCGCCAGATTATACAGAAGACTGAGGAGTATAATCGGCCATTATGCCTAGCGTTTGTGGACTACGAAAAAGCCTTCGATTCAATCGAGACCTGGGCAGTATTGCAGTCCCTCCAGCGTTGTCATATCGACTATAGGTATATCGAAGTGATGAAGTGTCTGTAAAGAAACGCCACCATGTCGATCCGATTACAGGACGAGAGCACGGAACCAATCCAACTGCAGAAAGGCGTGAGACAGGGAGATGTTATCTCTCCGAAACTGTTCACGAACGCATTGGAGGACGTTTTCAAGCTCTTGGACTGGAACGGATTCGGCATCAACGTCAATGGCGAATACATCACTCACCTTCGTTTTGCCGATGATATAGTCATCATGGCAGAGTCGCTGGAGAATCTCAATACGATGCTCAGCGACCTCAGTAGCCTTTCCCAACAGGTGGGTCTTAAAATGAACATGGACAAGACAAAAATTATGTCCAATGTCCATGTTGAACCCGTGCCAGTAGTCGTTGGGAACGATACTCTCGAAGTTGTTGACCATTACACCTATCTTGAACAGATTGTTCAGTTAGGTAAGTCCAACTTAGGCAAAGAGGTCGCCCGAAGAATCCAACTCGGATGGGCAGCGTTCGGGAAATTGCGTGACATCTTCTCGTCCAAGATACCACAGTGCCTCAAGACGAAGGTCTTTGACCAGTGTGTGTTGCCAGTGATGACATATGGTACTGAGACGTGGTCCTTAACTGTTGGCCTTTTGGAAAAACTCAGAGTCACACAGCGGGCAATGGAGAGAGCTATGCTCGGAGTTTCTTTGCGCGATAAAATCCGAAACGTGGATATTCGCCAAAGAACCAGAGTCACCGACATAGCTGTTAAAATTTGCAAGTTGAAGTGGCAATGGGCAGGCCACATCGCTCGAAGAACCGATAACCGATGGGGAAGAAAGGTTCTGGAGTGGAGACCACGAACCGGAAGACGCAGCGTAGGGAGGCCTCCCACTAGATGGACCGACGACATTGTGAGAGTCGCGGGCATCCAGTGGATGCAAAAGGCAGGCTGTCGTTCAGTGTGGAGGTTAAAGGGGGAGGCCTATGTTCAGCAGTGGACGTCTTCTGGCTGATGATGATAAGTCTTGTTAAAAGATCCACTAAAATTTATGGAAAAAGGACCAGACACTAAGACACCAGAGACAAAGGGCTACTAAGTGTAACGAGTAAAGAAAAAGTTAAACGAGATGTAATCATGAAGGTTATTTTATTCAAGATTGGTTTGCATTTGTCCACATTACGTTATGGTAAGCTATGACGCGGACTTGGGTGGTGCATGGTGTACGCTTGCCTAGAGGAACCTTTTTAGGGTTCCGTAACCAAAGAGTAACAACGCGACCCTATTACTAAACCTACGATGTCAGTCTGTCCCTCCGTCCGTCTGTCTTGGTATGATTGTAGTACACACTCTAAAGTATAACAAAAAAAATATAAAAAAATGGCCAAGTGCAAGTCGGTGACTAATTTCTGTTATAATTGTGTTAGCGCCGTGATAAAAAAATACAAATAAAAGGTGTATGGCTGGGAGTTTAATTCTTGGGCAGTATCATAAATGACGACCCAAATCGTTGTACGAATCTTTGGAATTTCTACGAGGAAGGGGGAAAAATGTAGGATCGTGGTAATTAAATAATGTTCAACTGAAAATAATGAGAGAATGATCACTTTTCGACTTCTCGATCTCATGGTCTCGACAATATAACAGAATACATTTCTCAGATAGAACCGATTATCAAGCATGAAAAACCGAGAGTGGTCACGTAAAATCTAACTGCAAACTAGCTTTCTTTACCGCAGTTATTACAAATCGAAACTGACTTAAAACAGAAAGTTTAAGAAAAACGATTGGAACTAAAGAAATTGCTGACTAAAGAAGTATGATGTAGACAAAATATTTTCCAAACATCGCCCCATTATCGGGCGGATATTAGCTTTGCCCAAAATACAACAAGAGCGCCGAAAGAATGGGGAAACAAAAGGTCGCTTCCGTTTGAAGAGCCACTAAAACCCGGGTTAAAATTAACCGTGAGCCGACTGAGGCAAGATAGTTTGAAGTATGTCAACGAATCTGTGAACCTATCGACTTCAAAGTGTCGCAAGTTAGTGCCAGTTGATTTAGCTGTTCATCCGGAATTCACAATACAAGAAGTTTATAGTAGACTAGCGGTCCGCCCCAGCTTCGCACGGGTATAGATTATAGCCTATGTCACCCGGGGATAGTGTAGCTTCCCGTCAGTGAAAGAATTTTTCAAATCGGTTCAGTAGTTTCAGAGCCTATTCAATGCAAACAAACAAACAATCAAATCTTTCCTCTTTATAATATTAGTATAGATTATAGTAGATGAGTAAAGGGCAACCGATGCATCTGAATGGTTTAGCGCGAAGCACAGATAATATCGAAGCAAAACGGCGTTGCTATGGGCCCGATCCCTGGCTGCCTGCCAGAATCTACTGCATTTATGCCCAACTCTGTGTATCGAGACAAGAGATACGATATCATACACAAAGCCAGCACCATATAAAAAGATACATAGTCTCAAAAATGTGGGTCAAGGGTCCCAACACTTTTACTTTCTCAGTTTTTGGTGCGCAGCTGAAATAATATTTGCGCGGTAATGTTATGACTATGGGTCGGTGCGCAATTTTATTGTAACATCGAAATTGGGTTTTGTAAACAAAACTGGGTTTCATAATAATATTTTCGCTAATAATAGATTTGGTAAAGAACAAAGTGGTAAGGATTGTTCGTATTTTTTGTCAAATGGTTCAAATGGTGGCTTTCACGAGATGGTGAGGAGATCTGTCTGTACTGGTAGGTCTATAGTGAATCGGTTTATTCTATGCAAGCGTGCTCCATCGTAGATAGAGAAGGCGGTCAAAAAGTCAATTCTTAAATAGTAAAAAAAGATTCGTGATTATTTTTATATATTTCATAATGCTCTTCCTATATTCTTACCATTATGAGATATTTAGTTTCTTAGGGACAATTATTTCTCTGCTCACGCAACTTCTAAGATATTGATCAAGGATCACCATATTTGTACTACACTACTTATACATGGGTGAACTGTTTTATGAATTTTAGATTATTAATCTTCTCAGTGTACACTGTATAATATCATAGATAAATATACTAGATAATATTCAGCGTCACAATTTTCAAGCGTAGCAGACACATTTGCTAGTGGTAAGTATGTATAATCGTCGATATTCGATTATGGATGATTATCGGTTTCTCCAGGGAAAAGGGAAAATAACTAATTTTCAAAAACGGGTCTACGATATTTTTTCAATTTTGATTTCGTGTCTAAACACTCAGGCGAAGGCGTTTGCTTGTGACGTCACGATTTCAAATCTAAACCGAGTTCATCAAAGCTACCTCTTCACGAATTCAATCCTATAATAATATGGGTACCCGAACAATCCGAATAATGTAAACATCTCAGTTTCCAGGCTTGGGCTCCTAAAAAAGTTCTGTTTATTCAATTAGGGCGCAAATAGACGAGTATTCAGTCGAAAAGAACAGTGAGCATTAGCCTCGTTTTAAAAGTTTGCCTGACTGAACAACGAATAGAATCAAGCATCGAGCCAAGAATTTTGTGGATCAGAAGCAAACTTTAGCAAATGCATAATTTTTTCCGCTTATTACTGGACAGGCTAAAGCCATTAAAGCTATCTTGTCTTACGTATTTTACTGGGATAAATTATGTCCCAGTAAAGTGGTGGAGGGAGACTACCAAAGGCTTCTATTAAGTTTTGGAAACAACATGAAAATAGACGTTTCACTTCGTTATAGTATCATTTTCCACACGAATTCAATACAAATTTCAAATTCAAAAGTTGTATCTTCCACTGTTTGGCAGATAATTGTACCTATACGTACATATGATATGAGTGCGAGCATTTCCCGAATTAAACATTCACATGAATGATCTTTACACGTGAATGCTCGTCTATCTGCGCCTTTAGACATAATATTGCCTATCGAGACGAATCACCGAATTTGGACGTGAACCAAACGAGGTTGTTTTTTTCCGAAGGGCCTTATTGAAACGGCGTACATTCCGCCGGACCGTGATAAAACGCTTCGTATTTGTCACGGACGTATTGAACGGCACGGATTATTGTTTTTCTTCGCTAGAAGACATAAAGCTATATTTGGCGCTCTATATTTTTATGGCTGATAGAGGCACATAATAAATAATAGTAGATAGTTTTCTCAGACACAGTATAAATGGGTCTATTATATGTATAGTTATTTAATATACAGGGCCCCACGGAAAGGGTGTACTAAGCCGAAAACAGTCCATAGTACTCATCATTATGAACAGCTTCTATTATATGGGACCAACCATGAAAACACGAAATAAAATATCAGCTATTCCATACCACCACGGTGGAAAGACAATTTATCCACAGCCCATGCTAGGCCTGCTGTATGTAGACAGATGTCTTTATTACCTGACTGTTAGGGAAGGTGGCGAATGCCGACTGCACTTTATGCAGCGCGTGGTCCTGTTGGTGGGCGGGCGGCGGCCGACCCTTGGGGAAGTAGAACCGTGGTATGACGCGCGCGGGCGCTCCACTGTTAGCAGCACCGCGCACCGACCGCTGCAGAGTCGTGTGGGGCGGCGCCGACGAGGGCTTCGGGGGTGTGGATGCAGCATAACTCTGTGGACAACAAACATGTGATTAGACATTGAAAACTAGCCAGTAATACACAGAATGATTGCGCGTTCCTAATCTTGCCAACAGCGCTAATAAGAAGAAAGTGACATAAATAAAATATAATAAAACACAGCATAAAGAATATTTCTTCTAGCCTTGTTAGTTTTCATTAATACCTAATAATAGACTTGCTAGAGGAATCCAATCATATATCTAATATTAGTCTACAAGAGTGAATAGATTTCTTCTAGATCGGCATACTTCTCCCCTTCCCTAT
Source organism: Agriopis marginaria (assembly GCA_932305915.1). Classification (NCBI taxonomy): domain Eukaryota; kingdom Metazoa; phylum Arthropoda; class Insecta; order Lepidoptera; family Geometridae; genus Agriopis; species Agriopis marginaria. Next base: position 13,703,854 of record OW029918.1, read on the forward strand.
TCTGTGGTCATACTCTTTTCTCGTCTAAGCAGTCGTATAATATGAGGCCAGCAGATTTATAAAAACCTCCATGCAGGTAGAACTCTCTTGAAAGATATGTATTCTGTGGCTAAAGACACAAAAGCTAAGTAAAAATTGTGAATACAAAGATGCAAAGCATGATCATCTACTTTTTTTAAGATTAGTAGGTATGTTTCAATCATATTAAAACAGACGGGGTCGAGACATTGGGCCCTTGGGGACCGGGAGCTCACCTCATTTTCAAAAATCTTTCAGAGCGCCTGGTTAATGCGACGCGTGACCAAAATGCTGGCGTGTTTCTGGCTCAACGCATAAGCATTGCCATTCAACGTGGTAATGCCGCCAGCATGCTGGGTACGCTGCCAACTGGTAGTGGGCTTGAGCATTTGGATTGTCTTTAGACCTTCAACGGTCTATGGCGTATGGCGTATAACGTCAACGGCTTGTATTTTGTTGAGTTAATAAAGGCACTTGCCCAGGGAAATCATATTATCAAAGATTTTTTATATATAGATAAGATGTAGACTATGGACGAAGTGCAAATATTGGATACGTAAATATGTATCGAAACACATACGAAATTTGTATTTTTAAATTGATTATTCGTATATACTTCGCCCACTGTCGAATCTCCGAAATGGACAATTATGGGCATCTACCTAATTTAAGATCTGGAAATAGTACCTACCTACCCACAAAGAAAAATGCCACACCATATCATGTGTGTAACTAATTAAAACGATGATACACAGGCATGATTCAGATTAATTACATTCAACATGACGTATCTTACCAGGTATTTTCTATTCGCTGTAATTGTTTGTAATATATCTCAATGTTATATCACCATATTATAAATGCGAATCTTTGTGTGCAATTGTAAATGGAATGCATTCGGAATCCTCGTGAAATTTGAGATAGAGCATGAAGGAGTAAATATGCCAGTTCGAGAAGATGACAGACGCGATTCCGGTGAGTAGGTAAATCACCGGATTCGCGTTCGCAACGGCGCCTTTTGAATAGCTACATTTTATTGTGTAGGTACTAGCTGACCCGATAAACGTTATCCTGCAATGTCTAAAAAGCTTCAGTTTTCCCGAATTTTCAAATATTACGGGCAAATTTTCAAATTATGTTTTTTACACCACCCCTTTATTTCAAACTTAGAACAAAACAAACATAAAAAATAAAAAATTGTCAGGCTGTTTTTGAGTTTTAGCTAGACGAACGAACGACAATTGATTTATATAGGTATGCATAATTATATCATACCTATCAATGAGAAAAGTTTGTTGGTTTGTTGAGTTTGTTGGTTTGTCTGTCCCTCTTTCACGCAGCAACAGATCAACGGATCGACCAGATTTTTTGCATGGGTATAGTTCAATGGCCGAAGAATGATCAAGAATGGCACATGCTTCTTTTCATCATCATTACCATTTTTCATCACTACACGGGTGAAACCGCGATGGCGCAGCTAGTATATACATACATAGAAGATAATAGACAAAGATACATTGGTACGTATAAGAGATTTCGCTCCAGCGACGATGGCACTCGACAACAGGCGTTACTTACTGTTCCAGACCGAGATATATTATTATTTTATACTTTTGTGTCTACCTAACTTAACGTTTGTCTCAATACACCACTGGGCGTGGTACGAATATTTATGTGCGTAATACCAACCAATATGTATTTTTTGATAATACGTAATTACGAATTTCTAAATTCGAAAGTTGTGTAGTGATGGTGTTTCACAAGGACCAAATTGGAAAAGTCTATGAAGTTAACGTCAGCAAAACATTTGGAAAAAAGGACGTCTGGATATCAAAGCTCACTCGCTCGATTTAGGTAAGTACATAGCAGTGCTTTACATAAAACTTCATGTAAGAATAGAGAGATATCAAACGAAAAGTTCAATGCTAACCATTGATCTAATATTGGACTAGATAGACTAAGAACTAGATGGAGGATCAAGAAAAAGCACATCGAAATATGGTCACGCTTAAATTTTACGTACTTATGCCATTCCTTATTTAAATACAAATAAAATAATTTTAATTTAAATAATTTTCCTTATTTTAATACATTATTTTTAATATATTTAATTATATTTTTTATAGTTAGCATCTGTACAAACACATTTTTAAAAAGATGCGTACGTATTTTACGCATCGAATACTCGTACTTCGCCCACTGAGCATGTCGGTGTCACTCCGCTATTTAGATTTTAGATTTCAGCCGCATTCAGCTGCGCCTCAATAATTGGCAGTAATCGCATTCCAATCGCCAGTTCGTCGAAATTGTTACGATGTTCATGAAATTGGCACTTCTATCGCTTTACAACTCTCCTTGGCCTACAATGTCGTACGCGTCACTACGCCTTATTTTTAAATCGAGCACGTGTTGCTCATTAGCCGATACTCTTTAATTACCAGGTTCACTGTCCTGACGTCGTATTGCCGGAAAATCTCGTATGAACTAAATAGGAGGTGTGAGTTTTGGCATACTTGGTGAGAAACTTTGCCAGAAATGTCGCGGTGATGCGACGTTAATAGCCCTCCGAACAATGCCAGGACAAAGGTCGCGCTGGAAATCATGCTACTGTTTTAAGGGTAAGCCAACTTTGATCCAACAAAACTTGACTAATACCTTTATGTTTGGAACTAGTGGGATAACAAAATGAAATAAAATAGGTATCTGTCTAGGTAATGCAGGTCAAAGTTGTGTAAAAATTAAGCTCTGACTTGCCACCCTAAATAAAACACTCGCAAAAAGTTTTTGTGTCTATGGTCCACGGTTGTTCGAGTCTCGTTACTCGAGTCGATTACACGGGTATGTTCCGTTTCGTATTATTTTTTTGTTAAAATAACGCCAACAGTGTTATTAAGTCAACGTAGAGACGAAAATTATGGAGCGATTACACGAAAATTGTTGGCCGACAAAAATTACTAAGTATTCGAGGAACGTGGTAAAAAGAGCTTCCTTTTGACGAAACATTTTGTACGAGATTTTTTAAACGAGAAGTTGGAGAGGGAAAGATTTATGAAACGACTACATTTATCTCGTGATTTCGCTAAAGTAAATGGAAAATTATTTACTTTTTTTATCTTTCAGTAAGTTCACCTAATTTTCAAGAATCTTTCAGAGCGTCTGGTTGGTGCGGCGCGTCACCAAAATGCTAGCATTTGTCTAGCTCAACGTGTGTGCATTGCCATTCACCGTGCTTATGCCATCAGCATGCTGGATCCACTGCCAACAGTTAGTGAGTAACATCATCATAACCGTTGATGGAAATCAACGGTCAATGATAATCGAAGTGAAAAGAAATGAAAATCCAAAAAAGGTTAATAATCAAACTGTTTTTTTGTAGATTAGGTAAGTAAATGTAGGCTGTACGTTGCTGTCAATAACCTTTGCTAAACATCCACTGTTATTATTCTGGGACAAATCCCAGAACAAATAGGCAGAACATATTTCAGCTTGAACAAGTGTGGGTGTCGCTCAGTGACGAGACGTCTCAATAAAACGATGTCATTTCTTTTGTGCCTTTTCTTATGCTTTTATTTTTCATGCTTTTGTTATATCAGTACATGATGTGTTCGTAGTTAAATGCTCGGTTTATGGCAAAAAAGAAATTCAAATTCAAAATATTTATTTTGCGGAAACATGGGTAACATGCAGATGTTAATGTATTAACGTAAGTTATAGAACACCATGCTCTAGCATTATGGCATGTAAAATTTATAAAACACTTCATTATATAAAATCTAACATCAAAACAATTTATTTAAACAATTTGTCATTTAAAAACTCCGTAATAGAAATATTTAAATAAAGAAATAAAGAAACACTTAGGTACCTACTAAATGTAAGTTCTTTTACTGGGTAACCTTTATACCAATACGAAATAAGCAGTGTGTGACGCAGGTACGTATGCCAAAATTTGTTTGACAAAAAAGAAACAAGTTTTCTGAATCCACTGTTGTATAATATTTTTTATCAAAAATTTGTTTTTCCTCCAGACAATATTGAAAATGTTAAAACCTTGTTGTTGTTAAAGTAACTGTGACATATCGTTACTTCATCGTCTCCCAGTCCTAATGCTACGTTTGCCGATTCGCGGTCTCCACTCACGGTTATGAGTTCTGCAGCCCACTGCCATATTCCAGCTTGCTAATAGGTACACTATGTCAGTGAATTTTGTTCTCTGACAAATCACTTTGTTTCGGATACGATACTTTAGAGAAACGTGAGCATAATCTCTTTCTATAGCTCGCTAAGCGACTTTAAAGTTGACGTCTTCACCAACTTTGTGTCCACTTTACAGCACCGCAAGTCATAACAGATAGTAACAGAAGAACAATTAATTGGTCATTCTGTAATGACTTCTCATAAAAGATGTTACCGAAGCTTAGTAATTCGTTTCATTAACATCTAACCGCCTCTCTCCCAGAGCCCAGCCTCATCAGCGTTTCGTCACAAATGACCACGGTGCTTCCACCCACACGATGCCAGATTACACTTAATTGTCAGGAAATAAATCATTAGGCATTCATGCTTCTGGTTAAGAAGAACAATTCAGTGTCATGAAGTAAAAACTTAGCTTTGATGCTTGAGAACGAGTTATAAATAAGTGGTATAATATTATATTTACATATAACCTGATGCGCCCCGCAGTTTTATTTTTTAACACGGATAAGTCCGCGTTTGACCACCAACTCGCCGGTTGGTACGATGTACTTACCCGCGTAGACAAGCCCGTTGGAACCATATACATTTTATCGGGATACAATATAATATAACAAATCCTATGTCGCTCCATAGCGTTCTTACCTACCATGCTTAGTACATTGAAAAATCTGGTTTAGGGACTTTTAGTCGACATAACGGCTACGATCAGAGACGATAATCAACTGACAATCTTCAAGTCAATACTGACACTGACGAATGCACATTACCTTATCTGAGTACCAACTGAAATTATTTTTGTTGATTTCAAAAAAAAAAGCTTCATTGATTTTTGTTGCGTGAAATAAAGACACACAAACCTACAAACTTCGAATAAATCAAAATTATAACATTATAATCCTTTTCAAATAGCAAGTCACTTGATACCACCAATAATAGACAAGTTTTCACCTCTTTTTTTCATAGTAGCGCTTAGCTATATGTTTTCGCCGCAAAATGTGAACCTTTAATTTAGTTCTGTGCATTCAATATTTACGAATCTCGTTACATTCTATTGTACTATCAAACCACCTGACAAGTGCCATGCTATTTGAAAAGGACTATAGTACATTTGGTTTGTTTTGATAACATACTAGTAGCGTCCCGCGGTTACACTCGCTATATCGTACAGGAGTAACAGATTAAAAACTTTGATAATGATACGAAGAAAACTCTTTTGTGCCCGTGTTGGTTCTCATTAGCGATGCTAGCGTTGATTCAGAACACGTTCTAAAACTAAAATTAAATAAAACAAAATGTAACATCAACCAACACGTTATCTCTCTGATAACACCTCATATTACTTTTTACATCGCATTAAATTGCTCTGTGCGGGATATTGGCAGACCCACCGACTTTGTTATGGCAACGCACGATGTAATGTAGGTATCTATTCGTAGGTAGGTAGGTAAATATTTATCGTTAACCAACGGGATATAAACAAAATGTATTATTACACTAAGATATTGCGAAGAATTAATTTATTCGTATTAGAATAGATGATAGAATGGGCGGGCAGAACTTGTATGCATCATATCATCAGATTAGACAAACGAGGAAGATATGCATTAGTACAATTATCGTTTGTGTAATTCGTGTCTACGTGTTTTACCCACTTTTTTCATTATACCCCTAAATACTTAATGACAAATAGGTACTTAATACAGCGATACCAAAGAACTAAATAGTCATCATCATCATCATCATCACTTCAGCCCTAGGACGTCCACTGCTGGACATAGGCCTCCCCCATCGATTTCCAAAAGGGCCGATTGGAAGCGGCCTGCATCCAGCGTTTCCCTGCGGTCTCTTTTATTTCGTCTGTCCGTGTTGTGGGTGGACATCTTACGCTGCGCTTACCGGTCCGTGGTCTCCATTCCAGAACCTTTCAGGCCCATCGGCCATCTGTTCTGCGTAATATGTGCCCTGCCCGTTGCCACTTCAACTTGCTAACTAATTAAGAGTACATGCAAAAAAAGAATGGCAAGGTAGTCAGCCGGGTGAGTCCGACTAAGGCTTGATTTAGGCCTGATACGGTTGCACCCGTCACGCCACCTTCTCATGTCATCTCCCTTGGTTGTCTGATCTGATATCATGCCCTTATTGATAAACGCGTATTATCCGTGGAATAGTTACTCTGGTGGTTTCTACCAGGACCTGCGATATTAGAGCTTAGTCATCTGTCACTCTCATTCAGATTGACTCAAGTGAGACGGGGACAGAAACAATATCGCATGTACAAGAATGGCCGGCTTCCGAGGGTTCCGCACCTGAAAATGTGTTTTCTTTCATTCAGTCGGGATTTTTAGCTCGCGCCTTCCTCTTTCTATTAGGCGCTCGCTCACTTTTGTTTGTGTGTCTCTCATAAACACTACCTACTTTCAAGTGTGTAGGTACCTACTATAATCAAAGTTTGACGCTTGTAGGTACGTGTTGCCGTTTTGACACAAGAGATAAAACACAAATACGTATCTGTGAAAAAGAGGGGTTTTACTTTTTTACTTCATTATTTTTTTTATCCTCCGTAACATTCTATATTTTGAGAAAAATTCAATTGGTTTAAAAGATACAGCCGTTAACACAGACAGAAAGCGTGGGCTTAATATTAGGGTTCACTGACACCGTTTACCTACGGAACCCTAAAAAGCTTCTAGTGGTTGGAGTTGCTAAGGCGTCAGAATTATTCACTACACAGCGAGCTGACTCACAAAATGTGATCATCAATAATGGCGGTACAAGCAACGTACCAGCATCACAAATACAATTCACAGTGGATTCCCTCGGTCTATATTTATAATGCGGGATAGATGCGATGCTGAGGAAGGGATAGCGGGGAGAGAGGGAGGAGCAAGCGACCGACCACGTGGTATAAATAGTCGCACGCGTGTGTACGCGCACTCGAACCAAGCCAAATTGGGAAACGGGAATGGCCGACGAAATGGGCAGGATGATAGACCGGCCCACAATGAGTGTAACGATCGTTATACTGCCGTGTATACGTTAGAGAACAGTCAGTTGACCAATCTAAGTTGACTTCTCTTACGTACTGGGCAGGACTCATGGCCAGACGTAATGAGGGGAGGTGGTAGTGTACAGCAAGTGACCGCGTGGTGGCCGAGACTAGGTTGTCGGAACCCAGGCCAACCGACTGAAGATGAGGTGGACTGACGACATCAAACGTACTGTCGGGAACGAGTGGATGCGTTTACTCAGCAGTGGGTCATTCAGGGCTGATGATGATGACGCACTATTGTAAGCTAAAAAGCATTCGAATTGTACTGGACGGCACGTCAGCTAACTGCTTTCCAGCTTAATGCAAACGGAAATAAAATTATTGAAGACAACTTTATTGGATGTTGAAGCATCTGATGATAGAGGAACCAATCAGTCCAAGCAGTAAAAATAACGATAACAAGAAAACTTGACAGAAATCGTAGAAATAATAGCGATAATAGGTCACTGATTAGCGCGTTCGAATTTCAAACGGCACAGTGTAAATGTGTAAATAAATGAATAGTAAAAAAATATAAAACAAAATGTGATACTTAGAAAAGCTTATCATAATTTTATTGATGTATATTATACAACATATTTTCATGTCTGTGCTTCTAACCATTGAGGAGTTCCCTATTCAGGACCCAACCTTGAGTGCAGCAATCATGTCATGGTAAAACTTAAAACCGACTATCATGATAAAATGCGTACACAAAATTTCGTGTCTGTGCCGTTAACCGTTGAAGAGTTCCTTTATCTGGAGCTAATCGTGTATGTCGATTCAGGTAATGCCTACAAAAATGTATTGTCATTGAGACACTGTCATTGTTAATGGGTGTTCCCCGATGGTTACAATCTGGGTGTCTTCAAATCACGAGTGAATCGGTTTCTTCTAGGCAAGCGTGGTCCAACGTAGACTGCATCATCGCTTAACATCAGGCGTGATGGTGGTCAAACGCAAGCCTAATATTTATTTTAAAAAAAAACTAAACCAATATGTAAAAATTTAACTCCGTAGGATAAGAGGAAGTGGTTCTAAATTCAGCTTGCAAGATATGACCTAAACAAACAAACAAACTAACATACAAACATTTCAAGTAAATAAAAGCTTATAAATTTTTTTATAATGAGGTTGAGTCGGCATCGTTAGAAAACCATAGCATGATAGGGCACTTTCTGATGCCCGGCTGGCTAGCTACCACCACAGTACGAAAGTATAGGGTTAAAGATCCTAAATTAATTGCCACTCCCAGCGCAGGTAGAGCCAGCTTTTTTTCTTCTTGAATAATTATCTACGTCGTAACAAACAACTGCCCTTCCTCCGCTGTCCCTAGTTGCTAATAAACGCAGTAAATAAGCCCACAGCTAGCTTCGACTCGATTAGAACACTCGTTAAAATGAATCACCTGTGTCTTACCCTGAAATGCTCGAGGACTTGAACCCACCGATCTTCCTTTTTTGGGTTCCGTAGTCCTACATGAATCCCTTATGAATTCGTTCTGTCCGCCCGTCTGTCTTTCTGTCCGTCTGTCCCTCCTAATTTATCAGAACCTTTTAACTTTTATTTTTATTATAGTGTGCATGAAACTTTGCAAAATACAGTTTTGGTATAGTATAGATCATAAAAAGAATATAATTTTGCGTTTTAGGGGTGCCTCTGGTACATATGAAATGGGGATGAAATTATTATTTTTGCTGCACCCTCTCGTGTGGGGTATCGTTAAATAGGTATTTTAAACATGAAGGTAAGGTTTAATAAATTTATCAAATGTATACCTATTTTGTAAAATATAGCCCGCCAAAATGGCAAAAAGTTGGACCTACATTTCTAAATTATATAGAAACCTTTAACTTGCCATGACTGTTCTTGTTTGTGTGGTCTGAGGTATATACTACAAGTACAACAATATTTTTTCACTAGGCTGTTTGCAACCGAATCTTGTGACCAACATTTCGTTTCGGTTGTCTTTTTCATAATTATTTCCCTTGACATTATGATACAAAACGTAATAGTCAGATCACGATTGCTTTGGCAAAGCCAAAGGTGAACTTTATCATAAGATATAATTATATAGTCATAAGATAGGTAATAGATATAAAAAGAAAAAAATCTCTCCCTATTTGATCAAAACAAACAAGGGATTCGCAGGTATCCTAAACAGCGCAGTTCAGATACAGTTTGCGGTCGACCAACTTTTTTCATCACTGAAACTGAATTGGTTAAATCAGGTAGCCGTAAGGCCCCTGACTTACAATCGAAAAGTTTTGTCGTTATTCTGGGTTTAGTGTAGTTTGCCGTTGCTTTATTTTAGGGTAGCCTTATTGCTAAATATCAAGAGATGGCAATCATAGATTGCGTCCCAACCAATAACGATATAAACATAATTATTTTTGGTCCCAATGTATTTATTGCTTGAAAAATATACGCATCGTCCGTTCAACTCTCAACTAAATAGTAAACACGTCGCTCGAATCATAGCGTGCTTATACGCGTTTTTATATTATAACGATACATACCCCTTTATATTTACTATCAAGAATGACGCGCCGTGCAACGACCTCACACTAACGAAGTCACCGAGCGACTGACTTGACTCTGGTGCGTGGTCGTAGTCTTTAACATAATTATATCTATACCATGTAAGGGAAACGCTCCCGAAAACGAACAATGGTGATAGTGCTGGTGATTGATGATACGATACTACAAAAATTTCCTATGATTTTTTAATGTTCGCAATGTAATGCATACTTATAAAATATCAGCTCAAGCTAGAAGTCAACAAACTACCTGCGCCGCGTGCACGCTTGGACGCTTTACATTGCTGGTTTGCAAAATACTAAACCACAAAAACAACACTAAAACAACAAGTATAAGTCACATGATAATTGGTATTCGATTGGTTTAGGTAGTGAGTAATAGTAGCGTTTTGGCTTCGGGATCGTTTTCTTTAGACCTAGTATAAGTCAATGGGGAATGAGGATAGCCTAGTTCGCTTCAAGAGCCGATGGGTGTCAGGCCTAACGACTAGGTCTCATTTTGGCGCTATAAAAGTTGGGTATTCAACGCTGGAGCTTTATAGCTCATTGCAGGTTTTATACCTTTCTGCGACATTAGACGTTTTATGGCGGAAAGCGCGACCCATTGGTGATATATACTGTAACCATTTCTATTAAAGTGACTGTCATTATTATATCACTCGAGTGAAAAACCATCCGATTAGACAAACAAGGGAGATATTATGGTATGGTGGCGTGGCGGATGTGAACAATGCATAAGGCTTAAAACAGGCTTGATTCGGAGAGTTTCGGGGAGTGTGCTACTGATCTGCATGATTTGATTCCCTCCTGCCCATTTTTCTATCGGACTGCCAGAGTGGGCACGAAGAATCGATACCGCTTTATGGTTGATATTCCGAGAACCCGTACGAAGCGCTTTGATTCCACATTTATTGTGCGAACTGCTAGTCTGTGGAATTCGCTGCCTGAGTGGGTGTTCCCCGATACAACCCCGTTACAATCTGGATGTCTTCAATTCGAGAGTGAATAGGTTTCTTCTAGGCAAGCGTGCTCCATCGTAGGTCGCATCATCGCAGTTGGCGGCCAAGCGCAAGCCTATTTATAATAATAAAAAAATAAAAATGATTGCCTTTAGTCAAATTCATCCTGTAGACACCTTGCCACCCTTGAAAAATGAGTAAGTGTGCTTACAGTTTTTGCGTAAAGCGGTTTAGCGGTATAATTACAAAAGAGGGAGAAACACGAAGAAACAAACGATTATTATTTTACGGCATTTCTCCATTGTTTGTATGATCTGAGGAAAAACCTGATTTAGGTCCCTAATGAGCGCGCAAAAAGTTTATAAGTAGCAGAACGCCTACGTCTAAAATGTTTTTCTCCAAGGACATTTTGTACACCCTTCCCTTTAGGGCTTCGGGTATAAAACGTCCTTGTTTTTGTCATTGAGTAAAAATAAATACAACTGAGATTTCCTACGAAGTAAAGCGTAATGTAAAGAAAAAATTAAAAAGAAAACGTTTAGAAATAAGGATTGTATGCATGCCTTGAGCATTCATGTTTCCCATCGAAGGCACCTTCTTGCGGCGGCGTCGTGTGTCGGGTCGCTCTCTTCCCTCAGATATGGTTGCGGAGGGCGATGGCTGGCACATGTGTCATACTCGTGATCGGGTGCTGCCTGCGAGTCACTGGTCTCGCGGTATACTCACAATATTAGTAGTAACATGACCAAATTGTTTAACTTTAGATTAAGATATAACCAACCTTCTTCTCCTTGTATTGTGAATAACTAAAGTAAATTCATTTAAGTTAACATAATTATTGTAGTTAAGTATAATAAAAGTCACGAACCCTGGTGTCCGTGGAATTGCATAAAAAAGCGTATATTAAAGCATAATGTTTAGTTGTAGGCTACCTTATACCAGTAGAAAAAGTTTACATTACACATAGATGTTTTGCTTTTAAACATCGCATTCATTAAGTACTTAGGTACTAAAGTGATCATTAATTTATTTACTACGAGCACGCACTACAACTCTCTCGGTGACTGGCCTGTATGCCAGGCGGAGAGCACCGCCGCAGCGGTGAGCCTGCCTTCTGCGCTTGGGGGCGTGGGTTCGATTCCCACCTAGGCCAAACATTCATGTGATGAACATTTGTGTTTGTTGTATATCTGGGTGTTGATATCTATTTAAGTATGTATTTAAAAATATATTATGTATGGATATCAGTCTCTGGCAGCCATATTACAAGCTTTGCTTAGTTTGGGGTCAGATGACCATGTGTGCAAAAATGTCCCGATATTTATTCCATATGTCCGTCGTGAGAGATACACACCGTATAAAATAAATCAAAAATATCACATTTCACATAAAAAACACGATTTTCAAATATGTAGCCTCATTTACATACTAGACTTATTTGGAATAACAAAAAGAGATCCAAATCAGGTCTGGCTCAAATGTTATTCTGTATAAAGTAAACCGTTGAAGTTAAACAACAATAAATTAAATTAATTGGAGAGATGGCGCCGCATAAAAATGTTTACAAGCGGACGAGAATTGAAAATGATATTATGAAACTTATACTAAATCTCAGATCAGACAAACAATGGAGATGAGATAAAGTAGCGTGGTGGATGCAAACGCATCAGGCCTAAATCAGGCTTGCCACCCAAAAAAATATCTGTGGACTTTTAGTTATTACTAGCTGACCCGACAGACGTCTTGTTTTACTAATAAATGATCTTTATCTTTATCTTACAACTGACAAACGGGCGAAGTTAAAATCGTTGTTAAGTTTCTGAAATTTTCCAATTTTCTGGTAAATTTTCTTAATTTTTCTTTCCGTTAGAACCTTCTACAAAGTATTAGAAAACTTAATAAAAAAAGATGAATGAAATCGATAAAGTCGTTCTCAAGTTATGGCGTGACCAAGGTAAATAGGGATTCATTTTTATATAATACTAGTAGGCCGCCCCTGCTTTGCACGGGCGAAGCCGGGATATATAGCCTATGTCAACCGGGGATAGTGCAGCATCCCAACAGTGAAAGAATTTTTCAAATCGGTTCAGTAGTTTCGGAGCCTATTCAATGCAAACAAACAAACAAACAATCAAATCTTTCCTCTTTATAATATTAGTATAGACTAGCAACGCACCCCGGCTTCGCACGTGTGTAAGTCTTCAATCTTTGATAAAGGAAGACTACGTCATTGGGTTCAATACAAATGTGAAAATAGAACTAGTTTTTTTTATAACTTGAGTGTCTGTCAGTTGTCAACTGTCACTGTCAGTTGAAAGTGATTCTCCCCAGGGCTGAAATGTATTACTTTCAACCCGCTCCTCAGGCAACTTCAGACCTACTTTCCGAGTATGAGTAATGAAAACAAACAGACAATCAAATCTTTCCCCTTTATAATATTGGTATAGATGTATAGATGGTTGATAGTTTTTGCGGTTTAGCGGCATAGTAAAAAAGTTGGTGAAACATACATTAAAACAAGAATGATAATTTTGTACTAAGACATATCTCCATTGTTAGTCTGATCTGAGTACTAAATAATTATACATTTTAAAGAGCGTCAAAAGCGTGTAAAATGTTTTGAGAATATACAAGCGCCCAAGTGCGAGTCGGGCTTGCGCACTGAGGGCTCCGTACCACCACATAAATTTTTAACTACTGAAGTACAAAAAGGTAGTACAAAAAGACATCATGCCCAGGCGGTCACCCATCCAAGTACTAACCGGGCCATACATTGCTTCACTTCGGTGATTGCACGAGAACCGGCGGTGAATAGAAATTTGTCAGCGACTCACACTTGGCCAGTATTTGTTGTTTTACTTTAGAGTGAGTAATATAATCAAGCCAAGTTTGACGGTTGTACGTATTACCATTTTTACATTAGAGCAAATACAAAAATACGTTTAAAAATACTTTGTTGTATGGGATCTCTTTAGTTTTTACTTTTCGACTATAATATTATTTCTTAGTTAATCCGCCGTTACGATTCATGTATTGTGAAAATGTCAACTGGCTGTCTATTACGGTTCGAAAGATACAGCCCTTAAAAGGTAGGACAAACAGATAGACATACAGACAGCGTAGGCTTAGTACCAGGGTTCCGATTACACCCTTTGGGTACGGAACCCTAAAAAGAAACGAAGTTGGCGTCTAATCCGCTCAAGGTGTCTAGACTGTTTTTTAAGTAGCGTGCATACAAGTTCTTAACTCAATGGTGGCGTAGCTAAAATATGAAACGAGAGGTTCAGTAGCAAAGGAAAACATGCATAAAAGTAAAAAGAATTAGTTATATAGGTTAGATACGTAGAATCCAATATAATTAGATAATTTAATTTATTATAAAGAGTTCATTAAACCTATTGAACCAATTTACTTACTTTTTCAAATTCAGAAAATAGCTTGATACTGGCAAATTCACAGCAGGCCTAGCATGGGTTGTGGATAAATTGTCTTTCCACCGTTTTTATCCACGCCTAGACGCGACAAAGCTAGAATATGGATACGTTTGTCTTTTTCTCGCGGGATAAAAAAAGGTGGAAAGACAATATGTCCACGGCCCGTGCTAGGCCTGCAGGACGTGCGACGCCAACATCCTTCCAACAGGAATAAAAAAAAGCTGTAGAAGTAAATAGAACGGAAATGAGAAGGAAAATCTGTTACCAGACATGAGTGAACCTTGATTGAACATTCTTATTTAGATCAACGCGTCGAACTCAGCATCACAGTTGCCAATTACTGATTACGAATGACTGATGTTTCGTTTAGGTATATGGGTGCAACTGGCTGCAACAAATTTCTTACAAAAATGCCTTGACAGCCGTTCTAACAAAAAAACCTCTTTTCTGTGATAGGAACCGACTTCTTCTTCTTATTGGAATATATATTATTAGTCTAACAAGGTTAACACCTCTTAACAACGAATTCGCAAGCCAAGCTCATTAAATTAGCTGATATCTAATTTACAATTAGCGTAGTCTCTCGACTCCCAGGTTCATGAACTTTCCGTTCAAGATGAAGCGTCTACAAAATTAACGTCATTTATATTTTTCACCAAGGAAAAATAAGAAAATGTAATGTAATTTAAGGGTATGAAAGTAGTATGGATTTTGAAGCCTATAATATAATATACTATATTTATTAACACGAAAAATATTTAAAATACTTAATTTTCACATTATATTATGTACCTACCTATATACAAATTAAAAAAACAAAAAAGGACTAATCTTAAAGTGGAGGGAAAGTGGCCATAATGCTGGTATCATTGCCCCTCTGGATGATAATGCTAATTGTATATGTACTTATTTGTAGAAAACAATATTAATTGTATTTTCATTTGCAATATATAGCTACAGGGAACTGTAATAATAAGCCGAAAGGCCGTCATCGTACTCATTATTATCGTAAATTTGTATTATTATATATTGGACCAACCATAAAATCGCAGAGTATAGCTGTTTAATACATTTTTTGAGTGTGAATGTAGTTTTTCTATGTAGTTGAGATTGCCAGACGTTACTTTGCGGAAGTTCATCTTCTAAATTGTTTTTTGATGAATATCTAGTGTATTTCAAAAATAAAATAGACAAGAATAATTGTGAAGTAAAACAAGTTCCTACAGCAACAAATTCCTTATTTTACTCAAATATACACTAGAGAATCAAAGAAACAAAAAAACCTATGTATTTCAGAATTGGTCCGATAGTAGATATGATATTACATTTATATAGGAGGATCTTTGGTCCCATAGTGAAAGTTGATTAGGTACAATGACTTTTCACGTCTCCTCTTCTCTCTTTTCGGGTTAGTATCTCCGTTTCGTGTCACCCTGTATAAGAAACTGGCTACGTATAAATTAATAATTCCTAAGAAAAATGACGATACCTTAACGAGTATCAATAACTATTTAGGAAACAATACATTCTCTATGGGCTATCATATGAGATTATTGTTAGTGAGCGGGATATTCCCCGCGGGACGTTTAGATCATAGTTTGTGAGTCAAGTTAGGGTTCAATCATCGTAATTTGTTGTTGTCATTAGATATTAAATTAGCAGGATTAGAACTGTTGATTTTGGCTTGTTGAGACACCGTTTAACGGACTTTGGAAAAGCACATTCTCAATTCGTTATTAGGGTTCCGTACCCAAATGGTAAAAACGGGACCCTATTACTGAGCCTACATTGTCTGTCTATCTGTCCGTCCGATCTTTAAACAGCTGTATCTTTCGAACCGTAATAGATAGCTAGTTGAAATTTTCACAGAATATGTAATGTTACGGCGGATTAACTAAGAAATAATAAAAAAGTCAAAAAGTAAAAATAAAAGCCCCCCCCCCCCCCATACAACAAACGTTTTTTTTACGTATTCTTGTATTAGCTTTAATGTAAAAACGTATTTTTACGTTACGCGATATCTTAAATTTTTTGCCGAATTTTTAAAAGGGGTCGGTTTCCAGCTCAGCAGTTTTTTAAAATGTTTGTTAACCTCAGAACTCCCTTGTTTAGGAACTGATTTGAAAAATGTATTTTTTAATTTGAAAGACATACTTTCAGTTTAGTTCCATTCAATGTTCATCAAAATCGCTTTAGTAGATTGGTTTTTACAACAAAATAACTGGAAAATTCGGTTAATTGGACGACTATATTATATCATCCATCCGAGTAACCGAAATTGCGTATTTAACTATTTTATAAAGTCGGTTTTTTAAATTGATAATTATAATACTCAAATGTTTTTTATTTTAGGGAATCAATCTCGTTTATTGAATATAAAACACTTCCCGAGAAGTCAGTTTTTTTAAATATAGAAAATAGAGTTTGATTGAGCCGCCAGCTCGCCTTTATTTTGAGCATTTATCGTCTCATGTACCTACTTCTAAAATTAAGAGTTTCCCATAAAGATACATTTGTTTGAATCAGGAGCTTATCTACTGTAGGTAGATATAATGTGCTGGATATATATTTAGCCTAAATCCTAAAACGCAAACAAATCCGAGTGAATTCGAAAACCTTCCTACCGACATAATTTATCCTGCACACAGATCCTCAGATTCTTCATTCCTTACATTTTGTGTCCTTTTCCTTCTAATATGTAATCGTACGTCTCTTTCACGCTTGTTAAATCAGCGAAAGTGAAACTCTATCGTATTTTCGTTTTAATAGGGCTGCCACGCCAGCCACAGAGATGTTGCAGAAAAACGCCACATTGTATTTTCTGTATACTCTTCATTTACACGCTCTACACATAAATTGTTACTGTAAGGTAATCTAACAATAAGATGTGTACTTTCAAATCTAGATACGAGATTTATGTACTATCAAGTACTTGTTATGGATCCTTGGCACTATCAGCTGAGAGGTATACATGAACAAAAACTTCCGTTTAATCTTGTTGGTTGTATTTGTTGGGTTTTTATCCATATTATACGTATGTACGACAACTGAATTTGTTTAAAAACATTTTAATGCTAGTTGTTCGCCCAAAACTTGCGACCCCTACCTTTATCGTCGCAACCTCAGATCAGACAAACAAGGGAGATATGCCTTAGCACATTTATCGTAGTGTTAAAATGTCTCATTGTTTCTCCAGCACCATTTCACTATACTACTAAACTGCTTACCGCAAAAACTGGAAGTAAGGCTCGCATACAATTTTTTTAGGGACACTAAGAAACTTGCAGCCACATTATTCAACGAACTAATCCACGTGCAAAAACAGGGCAACAAGGTCGTGTGCAGCGGGAGTTTGACTAAAAGCATCAAGCCTGATTTAGGCCTACTATGCTCGCAGCCGCCCCATCACCTTACCATATCTCCCTTATACATCTAATCTCGTCCAATATTTCATGATGTTTGGATCAACGGTTCGTAAGTTTTTTTCTAATAAACATAATAATAGGTATACATATTGTATATATATATATATATATATATACGTAGATATTGCATTGTATACAAACTTCGATTTGTTCCCATAGAGTAAGCAAGCTTCGCTTAGCGCGGTTAACTATGCGAGAAGTAAACAGTTCGTGGCAACCCTTGTTTCAGCGGGTTTCAGCTGAAACGCGACGCGTTGCCATAGTCACCATTGATCGTACGCCATCTTGAATGCAGTCCGCCGCCAGACTATGGAGATTTCCACGGAGGCAACACGGGAGTTTGCAAAAACATGGTTTCTATTTTATTTTTTTACTTTGGCTCTACACGATTAATGTATTTTGCTACTGTTAAGTATTTTTTCCTCACATCTTCTCTTCTCTATCTCTTCTTCTCTACATAGTATAAATTGAAATCGCTTTCCACGTCTGTCTGTCTGTATGTCTGTATGGCCGCTAACTCCTCCTAAACCACGCAATGGATTTTGATGCGGTTTTCACCATCAGTTAGATACATTTTCAAGGAAGGTTTATAAATCTCTCATGGTATAAATTGAAGTCGCTTTCCGCGTTTCTCTGTCTGTCTGTATGTCTGTATGGCCGCCAACTCCTCCTAAACCACGCAACGAATTTTGATGCGGTTTTCACCATCAGTTAGATACATTTTCAAGGAAGGTTTACATATATAACTAGCGACCCGCCCCGGCTTCGCACGTAAATTACACCCGTGCGAAGCCGGGCGGGCGGGTCGCTAGTTCGAAATAAAAAGCAGAGTTGTAACTCGGGAGAAACCTATTTCAGACGAGCTATTTAGGTGCAGGAGCGAAGCGAGGTATATTTCGAGTTTTTCATCCCTCGATAAACAATCTACTATCAAATACCTCTACTACCATCAATCATATTATTATATGATCGTTTTTTTAAACCCTAGATAAAAGCCGTTTTAATCTTGAAACGGCTGAATAGATTTTATTGCATATAACCAAGAACACTTCAAGACACATTTCAAACAAAAATAAAAATAGCTTTAGCTCACAACCGGCTGAACCATTTGTGAGCTACAATGCCACAGACAGACACCTATACAGGAGACACAGACTTATGACACACCTATTTTTGCGTAGGGGTGAAAAATTACAGTTTTATAAATAACCGTCATTTTAAGATTTGGTGAACATGGACCTTTTAGTGAATGTTAATAATAATAAGTTAGTTCACTAGACTTAGCGACGATCCCGTGGTTTTTCTCCAAACGTCAGAAAACCCGATGAAAATAAAAGGTAAGTAGATAAAATGGATAAAATTTTATTCAGTCAGTTAGGAAATATCAATTCTCTCTTCAAAGTATTGGTTAACAATCGGATAAATCCCTTCGATCCTATTCCTCCCGTGAATAGACCATTATCGATTCTTTGACAATGTGCCTCTGAGGCGATATTTTAAGATTTTACACGTGGCTATAACTTTCTATTGAAACTGAGTAAGTATACACAGTGGCGGACTAAGGCGGGGGCTAAAATTTTCATTTTATCACAGCTCCAAATGTTTGCATATGGGTTCCATTTTGAACACGCTTTTATTAGTTTCACTTGTTAAACCTTATTTAGTTACAAGTTAAGTGCTAACTAACGAACTATGTAAACAAATCTTGGTAGTCGATTTTAATCTACCTAAGTACTTCTAATTGTCGTACTAAAATCAGGTCATAAAATCGGAACTCAAAACGGGGGCCGTCTGATATCAAAGGCCACCCCGGACCTTCGATTCGTCACTGAGAATACTCACATAATGTAATGTTGCTATGAACTCAGTCTTTCTTGATCAAGAAGGAATCTTTTTATGAATACGAGAGTACTTATTTCAATTAGAATTCTGCATCATCGCCACATTTACGGCTGTTTTTTAATTGTCTTCAGAATATAATTAGGTGCAGCAGGTATTTCAAAATTTGGCTTTATTATTATTGTTATTCCACACTTTTTGTATTTTTTGCAATGAAACTGATTAAAATTAAAAATGTACCAGCTTTTTAGCAGAAGATAAGAACCCTTTTAAAAACATATCTTGACAAAATCTTTTAAAGTTAAGCCAATGTAAGCAACAGAGTAAAAGGTTTATGTCCAGAGGATTTAAAGCTAATTTGGAGAGTTTCAGGCTTTACACGAAGTCCCTGCGGACTGGAGTTTAATTAAAAACGTTAATCGCTGCCTAGACACATCTAAGGGATAATCACCCTGGGATAATATTCATATAAAAGTAGGCTAGGCAAATCGTCACATTAGCAAAATATCCAAAGAGATCTCATCATCATCATAATCAGCCTTTTAACAGTCCACTGCTGGACTTTTAGCCTACCCCCGAAAGGGTGATAGGGCCATATCCACCACGCTGGCTCAGTGCGGGTTGGTTGGTAGAAGAGATCTCATGCCGAAAATTAACTGAAAATGAAAAAAAGTTAAAGAAAGAGAATGAAAATGTACGCAGACAAATTGAAGAAAAAAGACAGACACTTTTTTCCGTTCATATTTTTTTTTTCTTCATTATTTGAAACTAGCTGTACCCGACAGACGTTGTCCTATCCAAATTCAATTAAATTTGTTTGTGATCGTTCTGTGAATTGTTTTGTTTGTTCCCGAAATGTAAATAACGGTAGTAACTCAAACTGATTCAAACCTCTTTGTTTTATTTTTTCGCGATCTGTAATTGATTATTGTCAGATGTTTTCAAAGAAGTGGTCCCTTTAGGGTATATATAAGATCTTTGGATGTTTTTAGTTTATACGAAAATACCATGCTCTGGACCAGTTTATCCGGAGAGTTATCCCAAATTTAAAATTTGCCGGAAAACTTTATTTTTCCTTTCAATAAAAACCTAACTTGGACTATCACAAACATTTTAAAACAAATAATAGTCAAATAGGTTCAGCCATTCTCAAGTGATGCGCTTATACCAACGAACAGCATTTCGTTTTAATTTATACGGGGCTTCGCATATACCCTGTACTAAACCGAAAAGAGGTCATTGGACCTACTCATCATTATGAACAATTTTTACTATGGGACCAACACTGAAACCGCGAAAAAGAAAACAGCTGTTCCATAGAAAACGGTCATTGACACTGTTGTTTTTCGCGAATTCAGGGTTGGGCCAATAGTAAAAGTTGTTCATAATGATGAGTACAAAGACCTCTTTTCGGCTTTGTACAGTCTACATGCTTAACCCTGTCCTGTATAGAAGATAGACTTAGGAGTATAAAAAATAAAACAAAAAGATAATTTTCAAGTTTTAGCTGGTCAAACCCGTCAAATAAAAATTAATATACCTTTGTTTTTAAGCTTTCGAAACATTTTTTTTTCGTTGACCACGTTTTTTTTAAATAAATTTAATCTCATCGTGAGCCAAACAATCCTCCATGTCGACCCTAAAATATTTTTGCGAAAGTTAAATAACAAATGAATTTTTGTTTGAGCCGATACCCAACCAAAAATTGTGTTTGAAAATATACCTACCTAAATGTTCCGACACTACAGTTTTATTTTTAAGCTCTATTGTAATTTATTAACTCTTGCTAATTGTTAACAAATTGAAATGGGCTCCAACCGACGTAAAATAATCAAGTTCACTTGAATTCCGGTGATGAAGGTGTAATAAAATTTAATGTTTAATTTGCTGAAGGCGTGTAGGCCACTTCTGGAGGGTCAAGGGTGCTGTGCACTAGTGCAGTCACACCCGTGGCTTATTTTGATTTAAACTTTAAGCAATAGGCAAGAGAGTTTATTTTCGAATAGGTTGTTTAACGTCGAGAAAATGATTTCCATTTTGCAACGATAGCCGTTCAAATAAAACTTAGTTTCTTCATTACAACAAGCTTGTTATCCAAGTATGTTGACTTCATCTGCATAAATTACATAAAACGCTAGTTCGAACAAGGAAAGACCACATACGTTGATCGTTGTCTATTAATATTGCATAGAATGGCTTGGTTTCAACTCAATACAACTACTTAGCAGGCACGTGACCTCTCTCCCGCCTAATACACCAACGACTAATTTAAATGTTCTATAGGTAAGCCTATATTTAGAATGGTTGAGGTCTCACTACAATCTACAAATAATATAATGAACGGTACAATACCTTTTCGCATTTTTCTCAACGACGATGGCGTTTAGTATCGCAAAGCAGTCAAAAACGTTTTTTTTTCTGTTTATTTTGAGAGGATTTTGGTGTCCCACGTCTTGTACATTTGCCAGTGTCATGTATTGAAATATTGTCAAGTTTATTAAATATCGTGAAACATTATTAACTTTTAAGCTTTCGGCGATTTTTTAAACATGTGTTCATAGTTACATACCCTTTGGCCAAAACAAAATGAATGGACGGGCCCAGTAGAAGCACATTTTTGTAGATTACAAAGTGAGCGCCTGCGTTCACTTCGTTTCAGTCGGTCTCTAGCCGTAGGAAGTGCAACACGAGTATTGTTACGTGATAACGAAACATTTGACAAAATTATGGATTCGTATGCTTTCCCAAAGTGTAAATACACAAATAAAACCAGTATCTATTTTTTGTAACTTACTGTAAATTTTTATAATTAGGTGTTGAAGTATATGTCCATTAATTTTATTTTGGTGGAAGTTCATAACTATATCTACTTACTTCGATGTTTGTGTCTTTAGGTCTGAAGTTTTGAACACAAAACTTGCCCCCTTTTCTTAACCTTGTATCATTGCTCTCTTGATCTCTCCATGGTATTATGCAACCATTAATTTCACTTTCAATTTACTCTTTTAAATGTCATCACCGCAAGTTGCACCCGTCCACAGATTATACACTAATTAACGGGGACGTATCGTATTTAATGCAAAGGTCGTAAAGGTTAATAGTTTTTTTTTATCTCACCATGAAGCGGCGTGTTTGTTGTTGTAAATATTCTTATCGCGATGCAACCGTCTGGCGCCGATTTCGCGTAGGGCGATTTCACCGGCAACAAGCAGGAGCGACAGGCGACAGCGACAGCGACAAGCGGCAGTGTCACCATGATAATGACGTCTATCGTTGTCGCCTGATGCGGCGGTCGGTATAATTTTGAATACAGCGAAAATGGCTATTAGTACTAAACCCCTCGAGTTTGTGTTAATTTCATAGAGTTTTATCATACCAATACCAGCAACAACCTATCCACGGCTAAAAAGACAAATCTTAGGTGCCAAAACTTAAAACACAAAAAAAAAAATACCATGGAAATTTACTTGGATGTGGTATTCGAGTAATTCACGCAAAGAGAATATAAATACTATGAATTCACGTATAATAAAATTAAATTACTTGAATAATTCAACATCTAAGCTAAGTTTAATATTTTTATTCATTTTTGAAGTTCCATCAATCATGTCGACGCAACTTTGACCTATTTGCTCTACTTCGTTACTTACTTCAATACGTAGCTTTATCTTTTTGAGTACCGAACTAAAAGTAAGTACGACAAGTCGACAACATCAGTTACGTCGAAACCTTTAAGAGCAATCTGGATTCTTCGAGAACTAAGTGCTTCAAATATTTTCGCAACATTGACAAAGAAGGCACCTTTTTAATACCTGAAACTGTGTAGTTAGGGTACTTATCATATTATATTATGTACTAGCTGACCCGACAGACGTTGTCCTGTCTTAGAACTGTCAAACACGCAAAGTTAAAATCGTCGTTAGGTTTTCTGAAATTTTCCAATTTTCTGCGCAATTTTCTTAATTTTTCTTTCATGTCATTTAAAATTCAAAACGTATTTGTAGGTAACCGAAGAAAACAAGAGAAGGTTCTCAAGTCAACGCGTATTGTAAAATTATATTTTTTTACGTAAGTACGTTTTACTTATGACCAGTGACCACCCATAACTTTTTACAGAATTGCACAATTGTGAAGATTCTTTTTTTATAAATATATCATCTGTGGTCGCCCTTGTGCAGGGCAAAGGCTTTTCTTTCCTTCTCCCACTCTTCTCAGTTCTGCACTAAGTTGACCAGTAAGGGTTAGGGACATACGTAGTATAGTAATAGATAGTTGGGGTTAGTTATATAAAAAACAAGCTAGTAAAAATGTTATGTCACCTACAGAAACGAGGCTGCAAAAGTATAATTGACTGAGCGAAGCGATGGTTTCAGAGAGTACGGGAATAATTCGGCTTTTGTATGTATATCTTATGTATATTTTGCAAAAGTATAATTGACCGAGCGAAGCGATGGTCTCAGAGAGTACAGAAACAATTCGGCTTTTGTATGTATATCTTATGTATGTTTTGTTCGATAATTTGCGTACCGTTGTACCGATTTTTATGAAATTGTATGAGAAAGTAGTTCATACGGAAGTTGTTATGTTTGAATATGAGCTGAATTGGTGTAGGGGTAGCGAAGATAAAGGGGTCGCGAGGTCACAGTTCGGAGTGAACAACAAGTTAAATTAAAACATAGAAGTTATCGCCCCTGGTATTAAACATTGTGTTAACTGCGCTACATTTGTATCGCAGTAAACAATGGCTATAACTGGAATGTAACAGGCAACCCCACCGAGTTACCGCGTCGTTTATTCAAATTGCTGCTGAGCTATGTCGGCAGACAACCGGTGCATTATCGTTCATCTAACTGTCACTGACATGCTCGCATTTAGCGCGAATGCTCACTGATTGTGGTCTTAGCAATACCACCTTTAGGCCGCGTTTACGGCTTCAGTGGGTAGCGGGGCGGAAGCGGCAGTCTGCGCCGTCAACCCGTTGTAAAGATCCTTGTTGTATTAAAAACCATGTTGTTTTGTTTCAAGTCATAAAAAAAATACGACGTTTTAAATTTGGACCATTTGAGATCCAGTTCTTTGGCACCAAAATGAAAAAAAAAACACATCGAGACGTTTTTACGGTCTATTGTTTTACTATATAGATTTACAAACATGAATAACAGGTCTTGTAGAAAATAAACGAAAAAAGTGTCCTGAGTTCAATAAATTTTGATAAAATTAAAAAAAATATCGACAAACAAATTTAAAACGTTTGTCGTTATAACAACGATTGATTAGTGTCCTTTCGATTCGGGGATTTTTGACCAGTGACTTGATATCCATAGTTTTAAATAACATTGGTTTCTACAGTTATATAATTATTAACGGGGTATTTACCGTCTTCCCGTGAACGTGGTGCATGTATCTGCGCCGAAATGTCGGGAGCTCCATCCACAACCTTACCACAGAAAATATCCCGTATAACTGTAGTGGACAACCGTACGTATAGTTCAATACAGTATATTTGGTTTCAACAATGGCACTCTGCGAAGTGATACACGACCAGTTGTATGACACCCCGCCGCCAGCTGGGCTGCCCTCTGTTGTTGACAATGCGTATTATATCGCGCCGCCCCTTTTTCGCTGCCATCGCTATCCCGCCGCCTTTGCCGCTCTGCTGGGGTCGTAAACGCAGCCTTATAGCGACTGCAACATGCATAGGCTTATCTTAGCAAGCGGCCTTGCCTTGATATTATTTCTGAAGCGATTCTCTTTACGGTAGGTAGTAGGTATGTGAGGATTACTTCACTGAGGTTTAATTTCAAAGAAACATAATGTCGCAACTGCATGTTAAACATTGAGCCAAAGTAATTTTTTTAAATATAATATTCAACTCCTCGGACACCGGGGTCCGTGACTTTTGTTATAATTAACTAAAATTTTGTTAACTTAAATGAATTTACTTTAGCTATACACAATACTGGGAGATGAAAGTTAAAAATTAATCCAAGGTTTAAATAATTTTGTCATGTTATTACTAGTTTGTGTGTAGGTATACTGCGAGCAGACCAGCGACCCGCAAGCAGTATCACGAGTTTTTAATCAAAGATATTTAAAGCTATTACTTTACGCCTACTATAAAGATTTAACATCTATACCACTTACCATCAGGCCCGTCGCTTATTAGCCTTTCTATACTAATACTAATTATAATATAATAATAATAATATTATAAACAGGAAATATTTGTATGTAAGTATGTTTGTAACGAATTGGCTCAAAAAGTACTAGACCTAAATTAAAAATTCTTTCACCATTTGAATGCTACATTATCACTAATTAATATAGGCTATATAACTATACCCGTGCGGAGCCGGGGCGAACCGCTAGTAAGCAATAAAAAAAATGCATAAACTCTACATGGCGACATGGGACTTTAAGTTTAGCGTAACGAAACTGTACGAATATCATGTCAAATATAAAGCATGATTGTTTTCATTTTGTCTTCTAAAATAGCTGACACGGAAACTATAAAGAAACGGGGCGATCCCGGAAACTCGTTTCCGTTACCATCATGATACCAATGAAATGTCACCCATAATCAAGATATAACTAGACCATTACAATAAAACGTTGGAACACTTGGGAGGCGAAGAGGCGGGCGGCGGCACTAGGGTAGAGCGAGAAATGCGGTCGCTCCAGGAGCCAGGTAGCAAGGAAGGGGTGCCAAAATGCCAAATGTGCCACAAAATTATAATTTTGTGGCACTTTAAATGGCGCGAGCTGCCCCGAATGAAAAAGAAAACTTAATTCAAGAAAATAAAATTAAGTATAGCTGCATGGCGCCCTAATTTCTTGCTCAAAACACTGCCGCACCGTAGCTGTTTAAAGGACACAATTCAGATATATTTTTTGAGTTTTTTTTTAAGTGTTTATTTCTAATGAATACGTTAAAAGTAACTAAATAATTTGTAAAGGATTTTCTTCTATTTACAGTAACATTATATATCATAACATAAATTGGTGTAGGTAGCTCATTTTAGTTACAAAAAAAAAAAGTATGAGAACTGTTTTTTTCATATTATTTACTTTGAATACAATTGAAAAAAGGAAAATTCAACGTATTTGAGTTTCAGAAAGTTTAGATTTTCCTTAAATACCCCGTTTTGCCCCACTCTCCTCATAATGAAAAGCGTCGACCCAAGGGCGCCGAAAGACAATCTCGCTCTACTGTAGGCAGACTTCCCAATATAACATTTTATGAAGTTTCGTTTAAATACTCTCCTCTTGGATTAAGTATTATTGCTACTTTTGCAAAGGTACATACTAGCGACTCGCCCCGGCTTCGCACGGGTGTAATTTATCGCTAGTTATGTATATAACCTTCCGTGAACAATTATCTAAGTGATGGTGAAAACCGCATCAAAATCCTTTGCGTGGTTTAGGAGGTGTTAGCGGTTATACAGCAGGCAGCGGAAAGCGACTTGAATTTATCTATGTAGAGAAGAGATTTACAATTTACATATCATATTATTTAAGATAAGTTACCTTCCTACGTTGCGTATTTTGAAGTTTTTAACTGGCAAATATATTTTTTCCTAACTTAAATAAAACTATGTTTATTATAATTAACTGTGTTTTATTGTGGGTATATGACTGTAATATAAATATAAGGAATCAGCACATTTTTGTGATTTACTGTCTAAATTAGCGTTCCAAATACCGGAAAACACCTCCAGTATTTTTGATAGTAAAGTAATTTTTTGGCGATATCTCATTGTCCAGTCTGCTGGTGATTCTTTTATTGGGAGATACGCCCATATTCTCCAAAATAGAATCACTGCTCATTAAAATATGCTAATATGTATTCAAATCGAAATGCTTCTGATTCGCTTTTTACCCAAATCTTTTTTATTAAGACTGAACTGCCCAAGGCCAAGATGATGACAAAATTTATATTTAACAAGTTCATAAGGCAATAAAGCGATAAAACTGCAGCAGTAAATGAAACCTTTTGTACTTCAGGTACAATCTAAAATTAGCAACACATCAATCAACATATGACTAGTAAAATTATCGTAAAAGGTACGTAATTAAACGACAATCAATTAGCTAAAGCAATTAAAGTAGATTTAGCTTGTTTTTTTATAAGATTCGACTTAGGCTTCAAGTCAGACGTTAGTTAAAGGTTAAAACAAAACATTGTAAAGTTAACTCGCTCAATAAATTTTGCCTACTTGAAAATGTAGGATTGAAGCAAAGGCATGAGAGAATGTTTAGAAATATGTGGATTGACACTGCAATTGCACATTATCAAGCTAGGGAAAATGCTGATAAAGATGTGCCCACCGATTAACTATCTATTAAGAAATAATAAACGTGTGCTATATTCAACTGTCTTGGCTATTATTAGTTTAACAGTAGTGTGCTTCAGCTCTAGGAATGTTTCACGACTACTTATTATTAACACGGAGGTAGAACTTAACATATCGTGCCATTATGTGACCGAAGAAGTAGAAGACGCTCTGCCTTCTGCTGAGAACATCACACCGCGACCAGATTCTATATTCTTCCACGAAACTTCGTGCATTGGTGGCTTGAATTCAAGGCAAGCATGCGCAGTTGAATCTCCTGCAAGATTGCACCCAAAACGCGATGTTTACGTGTTTTTCAATTCTCCAGTCAAAGATTTTGTAGTGAGAATGAGCTGTTTATCGATATTAACGCAGTTTGAGAATGTCAAACTGGCGCGGTTGCATACCGTTGAATATGGGAAAGACACCGTGTTGGGTGAAATGCTGGCGGTCAAAAATAACACTAGAAGCAGATTTCCAGTCGAGCACACGGCTGATATACTGAGATTTGTCACTATGTACAAATACGGAGGCATTTATCTAGACACAGATATGATAGTGATCAAGCCCTTAGATGATCTGGGGAAGAATTGGGCAGCCCGTGAGAATAATAATGTAGTAAACAACGCAGCGATGGCATTTGACACTGGTTACATCGGACACTCCCTGACTGCGATCATGCTCAAGTAAGTCCAAATACTACTCACATAGAAAGACCTTGGGTCGTAAATTTTTAATTGCATTCTTCGTTCATATTATTGATGTAAGACGTAGTGACTGAAATACTACTGTTTGAATTAGGATATTATTGATGTAAGACGTAGTGACTGAAATACTACTGTTTGAATTAGGAGGTCTGTAGAATGAGGGGTAGATGTCCCCGTATAATTACTTGTAGTAATGGCAATACAACATATAAGTCCTATGGATTTTATTATACGGGAATTGAACACGTAATCCTTACTAATATTATAAAAGCGAATGTAACTCTGTTTCTCTGTCTGGATGTTTGTTCGCTTTTCACCACTAAACGGCTAAGCCGATCTTAAGGAAATTTGTATGTATCATGAAGACGGACATAGCGTACTTTTCCTCCCAAAAAATGCGGGAAAATTGGAAAATCGCGGGTAACTCCGCGGGATTTAACTAGTATTAAATAAAATATGATTTCTGAGGTTTTCGCGAACATTTTTTTGTAGCCTGTGACAACTAACACTGAAATGTGTGAAACGTTAGGAATTAAAATAATGTAAATACATGCGATAAAATCCGGTAAAAGTTTTAATTTCAGTGTAAAAAAAATATGTATGAAAACTACGTCAGTTTTCCTAATGAGTCCTATTGTGCTATAACTGGTATTAGTACTGTATTATGGTCAGTAGTACGATTATTCCGTGATAATACTGGTATTCCGAATGGCAATTTAAACATTTGATAATGTTTATTTTTGTATAAGTAATTGTACTTTAGTTCTAGATAATTATTAGAGCAGTTTATCATATCCTAGTTACTAATACGAAAATAAATATCTGGTTGTTTAGTGAAGTTAAGGAGAACTTTCAGCCTAACATGTGGGCATACAATGGGGCTGGAGCGTTAAAACGGTCGCTGAGCAAGTTTTGCAACACTTCGGAAGTCACCCACATGTCTGCAGCCAATTGTCAGGGTACAGTGGAATTACTAGACTTTAGTTCATCCATAGAATGTAATGAATTATTTCAATAGCATAAGCTGAGCTACCACCAGTGTTACTTTCCTAGGGTAATATATGCGGCACGAAAGTAGTACAGTTTTATAGCTCTTCTGTAAGATTGTAAAAAAAAATATGGGTACGTTCATCTGGTTCTTACACCGCGCTATTTACTGGGTTACGCGGAAAGGGTGTACTAAGCCGAAAAGGATCCATAGTATCCATCATTATGAACAACTTTTTTACTATAGGAGCACCTCTGAAATCACGAAAAAAATATCAGCAGTTCCATAGAAAACGCTCATTGACACTCGACAAAATTTATTTCATATATTTCATTTTCATACATTGTTCATAAGATTGGTACACTCTATTCGCGTAACCCTGTATTGTATACGCCATAAGGAATTGGGCTATCGCGATATTGCCCAGGAATGAATGTTCGTGTGAATGTTCAAAATATTTGAGAACATGGAAGTGTTTGTATATTAAATGTGAATACCCTTATCTTATTCTTATGTTTCAGGTTTCCAAGTCTACGATCCAAGGACTTTCTACGTGGTGCCCTGGGAAGCAAGTAACGTTTACTTCGAGAGGGGTGTCCTACCGCGTATTGCTACTTTTAATAAAGACAAAGTGTACGCTCTTCACTTATGGAACAACGTGTCGAAAGGAAACAAGGTGGAGAAAAACTCCCCGTTTGAAAAACTAGCATGGAAATACTGCCCATCCATCAGATGGGCTTATGGAGATAAATTTGGAACTTAGCAGAAAGAATACGTGTAGATCCTGTCAGAAGAAACATGTGAGTGGCAATTATGATACAATGTAATATTATCGGCGCGTTCCAAATAAAAGTTAACAGCGCCTATGACGCCAACTTTGCTAATGAAAACCAACACGACACGAAAAAAAAGGCTATAATATGCGCTGAGTTGGTTCTAATTGACATTTTTGGCGTGATTCTAAACGCGCACTATTTCAAATTTTAAAATTTTAATATGTCACTTTTTACCTACCTTCTACTGTTGCCATTTTTTTCACAATATTTGTCGCCTCACCTGAAACAATAAAACATATAGTTAAAATTATTCAAACTCAAATTTTCTATCGGATAGCCAGGGCGGGCGACAGTGCGACATTGTTTCAACCGAACGAAACGTTTTGATTCCACTTTATTGTGTGAACCGTTAGACTGTAGACTGCCTGAATGGGTGTTCCTCGATAGTTACAATCTGGGTGTCTCGTGAATTGGTTTCTTCTAGGCAAGTGTGCTACATTGTTGACCACATCATCGCTTAAAATAAGGCATCAGGCAATTTTCAAATAAAAATTGAAAATTATAAAAAAAAAAATAAGTACATTTACTGTACCTACTCTGAATCAATCTATTGCATAATTTAATTTTGTTTCATCAGTTGAGTTGTTATTACGGTGTAGATTTGATATTGTTACTTATCTTTAATATTGCATTTAAGTTATTTTTATCAACAAATTTTTTTATCGTACAGGGTTTGTTTTTTACAATCACTTGCTTGATTTCTTTTCATTGTTCTAGTGATCGTAATCAACTTTTATGTAACGCGTTACTTAATGTGATTAAATTCGAGTGTAACATGACGAAAACAAGATATATTAAGCAAATTAATATCCCGTGGCAAATTGTTCGAAATGGAGTCTCCATGGAGACGGACACTGGCTTCCGTCTTCCTATTGCTATCGCCGCATGTAAGTAAACTAGCGCACCGTTCACATTACACACGCAGGTTGATGCGTTCTGCTCACGAAGTTTATTTTATTCTCGACTTTAATTCAATCCCGCGTAAATATTTTGTCTCTTGATCGGAACGCACAACGCTGTACCGCAATAAGCTTTATGCGGTAACGGACACTGAATTGTATGAAAAAGTCTAGTCTGTCGTTCCGTCGAAACATACGTCAGTGGTGAGGTGCAAAGCTTGACGCTGCGTTGGAACCGCTCACCGCAGCGTTGTGGTTACGATCAAGAGACCTAAGCTGAAGATCTCAATTGTTTATCGTTTAACCGTTTTGTCTCTATCGTATGCGTATTTTGAGAGTAGGTACTGTGCAATTTGGGACATATACGGGACATATTTTTTTGCACATACACAGTCATCTAACCCCAATGCGCCTACACTTTAGCAATTGTGTATTTGCTTTTCCAAAAACTTTAGTGTTTTTAACAAAATAAAAACAACTCAGAGCGTAGAACGTATGCAAGTGTGTCTGTAATGTGAACGCTGCGTAATAAATCACGCAACTCACGCCTCGCGAATTGAGATTAATTGCTGTTTTATGTAACACCTGTTTAATTACTGTTTTGCAGAGTTTTCTATGTCAAAATGCTGTGCCAACTGGACCGCTGCAGCTACTGCCGTTCTCGAAAGAGTCTTTAGGAGGGAACGTTGGTATAGAGCTAGGGCCTATCCGACAGCAAATACATTTAATTCCACCCCCTAATAGCGTTCTTCCCAAATCTGTGCCCGGATCTCAGTACTTAGCAGAGAATCAACGAATACCAGAATTCATAGACCCGGCATATCAACAGCCAGCTATTTCACAGAATATCGGACCGTTTCCTCAATGTGCTGCGTTTGGTATTCCAAATATAAATAGTTTGCCGCAAATTCAGAGTCCAGTATGCAACACTCTCCCAAATACTAATAATACTCCGCAAGCACCTCTCCTTAATATTATATCGGCTCCTTTCGTATCGAATAAACAATTCAATGCATCACCAATCACAGTATGCAACACTCTAACAAATACTAACACTATACCACAAGCACCTTCTTTGAATATTAAATTGGCTTCTTTGGTATTTAATAAACCATTTAACGCATTATCAATCACAAGTTTGTCACCAGCTAAAGAAGTTTCACGTATGTCTCCATTATCCTCGGGATTGACTGCACAATTTTCGAATTCGTATATCCGTCCGGTTACAAATTTATATATTTCGCAAGGGCTCCAACCTGAAGTTTCACCAGTTGCTTTAGTACCGAATTCACAAAACCAAATACCAAGTTTACAAAGACCTTTAGTGCCAGCTGAATCAGCTTTAAATGTGCCATCAGCATCGAATCAGAACACAATAACATCATTTTTGGGTTCCAATGCATCTCAACCATACGTAAGTTCTTCATGTATTCCTCAAGGTGCAGCGTTTGGTATTCCAAATATAAATAATTTGCCGCTAATTGAGAATCTGGTATGCAAAACTCTCCCAAATACTAACACTAACCCACAAACACCTCCTTTGAATATCATATCGGCTCTTTCTGTATCGCATAAACCATTTAACGCATCACCAATCACAAATTTGTCGCCAGCTAAAGAAGTTTCACGTAATTCTCCATTATCCTCGAGATCGAGTGCACAATATCCAAATTCGTACATCCGTCCGGTTACAAATTTATATGTTTCGCAAGGGCTCCAACCTGAAGTTTTACCAGGTCCTATAGTATCGAATATACAAAACCAAATACCAAGTTTACAAAGACTTTTATTGCCAACTGAATCAGCTCTAAATGTGACGTCAGCAATGAATCAGAACACAATAACATCACTTTTGGTTTCCAAACCATCTCAACCATTCGTAAATTCTTCATGTATTCCTCAAGGTGCAGCGTTTGGTATTCCAAATATAAATAGTTTGCCGCAAATTCAGAATATGGTATGCAACACTCTCCCAAATACTAACACTACCCCACAAGCACCTCGCTTGAATAATATATCGGCTCTTTCAGTATCGAATAAACCATTTAACGCTTCACCAATCACCAGTTTGTCGCCAGATAAAGAAGTTTCACGTATTTCTCCACTATTCTCGGGATCGAGTAGACAATTTTCAAATTCGTACATTCGTCCAGTTTCAAATTTATATGTTTCGCAAGGGCTCCAACCTAAAGTTTCACCAGTTACTATAGTCCCGAATTTGCAAAACCAAATACCAAGTTTACAAAAACCATTTTTTTTTGTGCCAACTGGATCAGGTCTGAATGTGCCGTCACCATCGAATAAGAACACAATACCATCAGTTTTGGTTTCCATTCCATACTCTCAACCATTCGTAGGTGCTCCATGTAAGCAAGCAACTGATCTAAAGGCATTACATTTCCTTCCATCACCAAACCTTCCTATATCAGAACCTATACGAAACTGTGCTTCTATTTCTCAAGTACCTATGCAGTCCGTGTCGATAATAACTCCAGTCGATTGTATGTTTAATGTCATTTCACCAAATAGCCAGATTTCAGCTCTGCCTCCCGTTTCTCCAACCATACCGTTGAACAACAATTTCCGCAGAAACCCTGTACCAATTACAGAGGAGTATACACCTGTGCCAATAAATTTGCAGATAAAATTGCCATCTCCGACAATTCCAGAACCACAAATAACTATCATTACAGCACATCCGCCCGCTCCTCCTGTTCCTGTAAGTGATGGCAGCTCGGATGTATCACTTGGGTTGTATCCACCGTATCATCCGCCTCCTATAATAATAGAAGGTAGAAAATCAAGGTCGAAGAGTTTGCTGCCTCTCATCTTAATGGCTTTGATAGCTAATAATAGATGCTGCGGCGGTGGTGGGTGCTGCTGTTGTCCCTCCAGTTTTGGAAGTTCCGATATTCCTATCCCATGTCAGATACCAATTCCTACCAATAACCGTATCATAATCGAAAGTGCAAGCAAGTCTCGCAAGAAAGGTTCAAAAGGAAATGTTTCGGTTAAAATAAATGATTAAAATTGATTACGATTATTAGCTGTTTATTTATTAGTTACGGCAATAAGACTAGATCTATTATAAAATGTTGTTTAAATTAGATATGAGTGTAAATAAATTATAAACAAATAAGGTCCTTCCTTTTATTTGGATTTTTACTACCAATTGACCAACCATGTGAGTTAACTTTTCCCATGAGTTAAAAATCGGTTAGATACAAGTCGGCGAAGTAAGAATATTAGATACGTATCGAAAGAATGCAATTTTTTTTTCATCCCATCTATTCGAAAAGGACGACTTGGTTCGCCTTTAAGTGCACCCAAAGGTGGTGTTTTCTATTAGAAACTTTTAGCGGGTAGTAATGAGTTTTTAATCCTCTTTATAAGTGCGCCGCAATTATCTTTGCCGCGAACTTTTTTAATTTGGAACATCTTAGTGTTCCAACGCCAAAGAAATCGAACGCAAATATTGTTTGAATAAAGACTGGCTGTTACGACGGGCCATAGTCGCGCCGCCAGCTGAATAAAAAAAAAGAAATCAAATTAAAAACGCACGAACTACAACTACAGCCCGCATTTTCGTAAATTTTCACGGATTGTTATAAATTCATGGTTTTGTGTAACAATACATTTTCATAATTGCGAAAATGTCTCAAATGTAAATATATGTTTTTTTTTTTTTTTTTAATAGATACTATTTAATTTCAATTTAGTTATTACTCTATGTTTTATTAAATAATAATATTACAATAAAATATGAGGCGCCTTTTATTTTCTCATAGTGGGTGATGAAAAGTAGCGTGTATCACTCGGGCGCAATTTTTTTTTTTGCTCGGGCTACGTACTTTGAGTCTCGTTACGTTCAGGATTGCACTAAAGAATATCGCTAAGCTCTGGATTCAAAAAAGCGCCCTCGCCGTAAAATATTATTTTGCTCCCTTATGTTACAATCTACTATTTTGTAGCACAGTAATGTTTGCATTTCATACTAATTTTGGGGTTGCAATGCTGTTTTTTTTTAAGTTGACACGCTTTTTCAGTCACTTTCAATAGCCAGACTATACTAAACGCATTACCATCTGAGTCGTCAGGTCATAAATCATTGCTCATCTCATCTCGCTCGCAGGTACATGTCATATCTGTCTACCTCGCTCGCACTTACAGGTCTTATGGTATGACGCTTAGATAAAATATGTACAAGATTTCCAATAGCGTATCATAAAATGATACCAATCATAAGGTGCCAGTACTAGCATCTTATTTCGATCGCCCCGCCACACGTCAAGTAGCCTCCGATGTCAAAACGCGAGAAATTTAATTTAAAAAAAACACTAGTTGTGTCTTGAATTCATGTAAGAATTACACCCACAAAAAAGATAAGTCTACGAACATCACATCACAAAAGTCAGTATTCAATTTACTTGCTGTATTTCTTCGCAAAATTATAAGAAAACGAAAATATAACAACGCCATTTCAAAACTGTTTGGTGTTGCCAAGGGCATGAAATTAATATACCCATGTTTTTAACACTTATGTTTCATCACTATCAACTATTATTCGTCTTTTTAATCAAACATATTATAATTTTATTGTGATAAGTAGTATGTCCATTACCTTAGCCAAACCTTAGCCACAGATCAAATAACAAAAGAGGTTTCATCAAACTATTTATACGGAACTACATACAGATACAACAAATTTCCACTTTTTAGTAGGTATGACACAACTTTTGCGTTCATTAAAATTCTCTTATTTATAGCCATCTACTTTTCTTGACTAAATACTTCTTAAGAAAAACAAGTAATTATCATGAATTTTAGCAAAGTGACGCCCAACTCCTATAATTAATAGTATTAATAGAAGTATTAATATTTTAGATCTGTAATTTGTAAGTTCATTTACTGCGTTTTTTTTCATCCATTTTATGCGGTAATATCTATGCACTGGTATTACTGGTATTCCAGCGCGCATGCGCAGAAACGTATCGATAATGTCAATCGAACAAAGATTGGCTTCGCAAATGAACGCTGTGCTTTCATTGAACACTCAATCTTTACGTAGTATATAAAAAATCTTTGGTATGACGTTTATTGCTCGACGACTCAGTTGGTTAACGCAGTGACTATAGTAATAACAGACTTGTGAACGTAAACAGAAGGTAAACCAATTTTACAATGTCAAAGATTGATGTCTTGTTTGTTATGAGAGATGTCCCAAAGGTGTTGATTGCGATGTTGGCCAGGTTCAATGCCTGCACATTGCGTTGGCACCGTCCGTACTATAATAAATAGTTGACGAGTTCATTTTGTTGGCTATTCATAACACCTCCATTGTGATACATCACCGGAGTGTCAACATTGAGACGCAGTGGAAAAAACGTACTGCGATCTAGCGTACCTATTGTTTATCTTAGACTACGTTACGACTAAAATAGAGTATCTGTAAATAGAAGAAATTATTAGTTTTTAATAAACAAAGTAACTCATTTTCATAAAATTTATATAATGTTCCAAAGTAACTGATATTTAAAAATAAACTATTTAAGACGCGGTACAATCGCAAAATTAACCAAAAGAAGTGTTTTTAAACGCTTTATGTGACGTGACAAAATTAGCTGATCAGATAAAAAAAATACTACAAGTAGAAAAAACCCCTTGGTAATAATCTTAACCGAATAAAATTTTGAAAAATTGTCTAGACTCTTAAAAAAACATATTACAAATTACGCAATAAAAATTGCTTCGGAATTGAAGAACTCTGAATTTTCAGCGACAACAACATATTTTTTTGTACGAATTGTATAGCCAGACTAGTCTTATCAAACTTTAACCAGTTAATTGTTGAAATTCATTTATATATTTTGATAAATTAAATAAAAACCCTCAAAATAATATAACAACAAGCACAAAGTCATCATCATCATCAAATATGATGATATACGATTTTCGACTTTAAACAAAGCCGGTTTAGATACCAAATAGATCATGGCGTGAGCGGGTGAAAAACGAATTTGAAATCGTGATCAGACCGCGCCTTAAGAGATTCGGGCTCGCACACTGAGGGTTCCGTATATACCACTACAAAATAAAAAAGTAGTACAAAAAGGCAGCATCACGCCCAAGCGGTCACCCATCCAAGTACCGACCAAGCCGACGGTGATTAGCTTGGTGGTGAAGAGATATTTGTCACCGACGCCCAATTGGTCATTATTTATTATTTGTTGTTATTCTTTAGAGTGTGTACTATAATCATGCCAAGTTTGACGCTTGTAAGTATTACCGCTTTTACATTAGAGCTAATACAAAAATAATAAAAAGCGAAAATTGAGCCAACTCATGCACGCTTATGACGTCACGACTTTAAACTCTCCATCCATGTGTAGGTACTAAATTGTCAGCGAACTCTCAAACAATCATAGTCTATTATGGCTTCTTGATCTTGTTTGGGCTCACTACGAGACAAAGTAAACTGCTAGAGAAGCGATTTTGAATGTACTTTTTATGTCAATGTGCCAAACTTTTAAAATAGTTCTATTTGATTGAAAATTTTACACGAGTTGATACAATCCTACTAATGTTATAAATGCGACAGTATGTTTGTTTATTTTCTTTGTCACGCAGCAACGTCCGGCGGAGTGTATTGTTACGCCATAAAACAAGCTAATTCCTAGCTTGGCTAACAAGGCTCCTAATCATGGAGTATTTACCAACAGGCGAGTTGGTGGTCAAACGCGGACTTATCAGCGTTAAAAAAAAAAAAAAAAAATTAAGGAACAAACTTTTGTAAAAAAATTATGATCGACAACGTTTGTAGACACCAAATATATATTTTCATTTTAATTTTCAACAGAGAAACGGATCGTCTTGATTTTTGTATAGAGATAGGATCGCAGTATGTTTTGAACAAACAGATTGGTTATATTATCTGTTTTCATATACTATACGCACATAGATAGAGCGGTATAGAGCGATGCAGCTACAGCAATTTTACTATAGTTTTTTCTGATAAGCTGACATAATAAGTACATGAAACAAATACCAACGGACAGTATTATAACAAGTGCATTTTGGTTTTCTTAGTAATGCCGTTATAATTTTCACAGGAAAGGAAAAAACGCATAAAAATCTGTGATGATTTTTATGCGGTTTTTAGGGTTCCATAGTACTTACAAGGAACCCGTATAACTTTTATGGTGTAATAAATAATTTTGAATTTTAATTTGTTTCGTTCCATCCATCTGTCCGTGTACACCCCCTCATGTAGAGTATTGTTGAATAGATCTTTTAAAATGAATGTAATAAATGTGTGTGGTTTCATACATCACTTTTTTATCAAGTCTATCCTTTGCAAAATATAGCCCGCGAAAGTAGCAAAAAGATGCTCCACCTTTATTTCTAAATAATTTGACATAGAAACTTGTTACTTGCCATGCTGGTAAAAACGCTTTATTTAAAACTAGCGGTCCGCCCCAGCTTCGCACGGGTATAGATTATTAGCCTATGTCACCCGGGGATAGTGTAGCTTCTCGTCAGTGAAATAATTTTTCAAATCGGTTCAGTAGTTTCGGAGCCTATTCAATGAAAACAAACAAACAATCAAATCTTTCCTCTTTATAATATTAGTATAGATTATTTCGAACAATTTTTTTTTTTTTAATGTTCTAGCTCAAAGCTACTGGTAAATTTATCATAACAAAGAATGTTATTCCAGCAGGATTTTTTCTTACTAACCCATAATAAGTATATATGTATAATTATGTCGAATTTCTAGTGTAATTCCGCTTCTACGTCGTTTCGAGTAAAATGGACTTCCGCAAAGTAACGCCTGATTCAATCAACTATATATGTATATGTTATGTCGGGATGATACATCTCTGTAATTTGGCTACAGAGCTTTGTTCGTTGGTTTTTTTCTATAATCATCAATTTCTGAATGTCTATGACCATTACATATTATTATCATATATTGTTATATTATTGACCATAATTATATTATTACTAGCGGTCCGCCCCAGCTTCGCACGGGTATAGATTATAGCCTATGTCACCCGGGGATAGTGTAGCTTACCGACAGTGAAAGAATTTTTCAAATCGGTTCAGTAGTTTCGGAGCCTATTCAATGCAAACAAACAATCAAATCTTTCCTCTTTATAATATTAGTATAGACACAGATCTAAGTATAGATGGCTTAGGCTATCCTACCACATGCGTTTCTCGATACGCTCTTGGACAGTTATTGTTTAATTTTTAGAAAACCTGTTATCTAATAATTATTGTTATCTATCGATCTGTTATATCATACGCATTATGTGCTTCAACATGAAGGCAAGTAAGATAGTCTTATCACGATAAAATTGCAACATTTCTAACAAAACTAGATAAATTACTGATATATCATAAAAACGGTAAGAGTATATAAGATGTTACTAAGAAAATATACAATTTATTCTTTTAATAATTAGACAATAAAATAGCCGTTAAAATATAAACATGAAAGTCCCAGTAATTATATACGCGGCTGCTGTAATGTTTTTATTCAGTCTTCAAGTAAGTATCTAATAAAATTAAAGATATCTTATGACGGCTTTGTATACCTATCGGGTGTATCTGTAGACGACCGACGGAGATAATTCAAGAACATCATTGTACCTAAAGTTATATGATTATTTACGGGATATTTGCCGTAGTAAGGTTGTGGAATGTGCTCCCGATATTTCGGCGCAGTTACATGCACCATGTTCACGGGAAGACTGTCTTCCCGTGCTGCGTGATACTGCGTGATGCAACCGTGATA
The DNA here is from genome assembly GCA_932305915.1 of Agriopis marginaria. Lineage (NCBI taxonomy): Eukaryota > Metazoa > Arthropoda > Insecta > Lepidoptera > Geometridae > Agriopis > Agriopis marginaria. The sequence continues at coordinate 13,743,857 of OW029918.1, forward strand.
GTTTAAAACAGTGTTTTATAATTGTACCTACTCGTCATTATAAACAACTTTTACGTTGGGACCAAAATATCTCCTGATATTGCGTTAAAAAATTTAGCTATTCCAAAGACTTCGTTGAGTATTAATTCAATTTTTCTATGGAACAACTGTTTTTTTTTTCCCACGCAATAAAAGAACATATTCAGGAATAACATTGTACTCCTCATTATAAACAACTTTTACTTCACTTTTTTTTTTACAAAATAGCTTATACTTTGGGACAAAACCCTGACTTCGGCGATTCAGTAACTTCAGTGACCTGATTTCAGTGTCTTATAATGATGACACACATACACTGATATCCTCAAATATGTCCGTCGTCTTAAAGAACATTCCGTATAAGCTTATTCCAAAAGATCGACTCATAAATAATTTAACAATTCAAGCATTGACGGAACACATGGATAGATCGGGTAGAAAGTTTATGAAAAAAGTATCTTGAATTTACCTAGATATACTAAAAGATACACGTTAGAAATGCCGTCAAACTAATCGTTAGAACAATGTCTTATTTACATTGTAACATTGAATAACTAGGTTTTAATTAAAAAAAAGTGCTAAATGGGGTCCATAGTACCCATGATTACGGACAACTTTTACTACGGCACCAACCTTGCAAATAAAAAAACAGCTGCTGTTTTATACATTTTGTCGAGTGTGAATGACCGTTTTCTGTGAAACAGCCAGCGAAATAAAACTCGGGTTTTGACTCGAGTAAAACAGCTGATATTTTTTCATGGTGATCTCCTGGGCGTGATTCTGTCTTTTTGCACTACTTTTTGGGTATTTTATAGTGCTACGGAACCCTCAGTGTGTGAGACCGACTCACTTGGCAGGATTAAAAATATATATAACTAGCGATCCGCCCGCCCGGCTTCGCACGGGTGTAATTTACGTGCGAAGCCGGGGCGGGTCGCTAGTTATATATATAAACCTTCCGTGAAAATGTATCTAACTGATGGTGAAAACTGCATCAAAATCCGTTGCGTGGTTTAGGAGGAGTTAGCGGCCATACAGACATACAGACAGACAGACGCAGAAAGCGACTTTAATTTATACTATGTAGAGAAGAGAAGATTATTGAATTCAGGTGTAAATTTTCTCTCACAGGAAGAAAAAGTATCAGCACAGGTGTTCACACCAAGCCTATACAGCGGGAGCCCTTTATCTTATGGATACGAAGACAATGATGATGATTTCGGTGTGTTGCTGGCCCTTCTACTACTAGCTGCAAAGAACAGAGGCGGCAACGGATGCTGTCAAAACTGCAACAACGTCAGAACCGTTCCCGTACCTATCCCCATCCCCTTTCTCACAAATAACCCTATCATCCTACAAAACAATGATGACGATGAGCCATCCGGCAATGATGATAATAACACCCCTGTAGTTATAAACATCAAAACGGAAAACAATGACGAAACGCCGAAAGATGCCGATGTTAAAACGCCGAAAGATACCGATGTTAACAATGCCCTTAACAGCAATGCTAACTCAAGTAACAGTGACGGTGTTACCAGCAGTGCCAGTGCTGTTAGCAGTGACAATGACAAACCTGACCAATAAAAAAATATTAGTAAGACTGCACGTCAGAAGTGAAAACTTAAGTAGTTATTTACCTATTCTACAAGAGACGGTGCTGATTCAAAAATTACGGATAGATATATCTGAGTTTGTCGGTCACGCGAGTTCAGTACTTTTTCCTGCTCCCAAAAAGTGCCCAACGTGCCTAAAGAAGATTTCACTAAATAAAACAACAATGACGGCAAAACGACGTCTACGAGAAATTATTAAATATCAAAGAGAGGATTTTAAGATATTATTTATTGAGGTTAAATTATGACTAATATGTTAATTTTAAGTCATGTGTACATTAAATAAAACTATATTTTTTTTATAATTAAGTAATTTTCTTTGGAGTTCACCTTCAAATACTTCCTCAGACCAGACAAACAAGGGAGATATGGTAAAGTAGTGTGGTGGATGCGAACGCATCAGACCTAAATCAGACTTAATGTCATTAGTCGATCTCACTCTAACCCAGCAGACAACCTTGTCGCTTATTTTTAGGGTTTCGTACCCAAAGGGTAAAAACGAGACCCTAATTCTAAGCCTACGATGTCTGCGTGTTCGTCTGTCGATCTGTCCTACCTATAAACGACTGTATCTTTTGAACCGTAATACAACCGTAATAATTTTCACAGAATATGTAATTATTTAAGCTGATTATTTAAGCTTAAATAAAATTTACTAAACTTATTAATACTGATTGTGCTTTTTACTGACTTTACTTGCAATTTGACGTTTCATTTAGTAAATAAACCGGCCAAGTGCGAGTCGAGCTCGTGGACTGAGGGTTCCGTCCACCAAAAAATTCAATAACGAAATTACCAGTTATAACTTGGTAATGGACAGAAAATTGACACCGATTAGCACTTGCTTATTATTTTTGTTGTTATACTTTAGAGTGTGTACTATAATCATAGCGACGCTTCTACGTTTTACTGTTTTAACACACGTCAATTTTGACTGTTGTAGTCAGACTTAAACTATGATGAAAATGATCTATTTGACCTATAAGGTAATTTGCACGCCTTTAAAGGTTGGATATATAGAGCAATTTTACTTTAACTTAAGACCTATTATGAAACTGTATTCTAGCAAATAAATTATTTTGATTTGAAGTATAGGCGACAGCTAGTTAGTAACTAAATGTCTGGACATAGGCCACCTCCATCGATCTCCAAAAGGGCCGGTTGGAAGCGGCCCGCATCCACCAATGAAGAGACGTGGTCTCTCACAATGGGCCTCATAAGCAAGCTCAGCTGCACGAGCTACGGAGAGGGCTATGCTCGGGGTTTCTCTACGAAATCGAATCAGAGATGAGGAGATCCGTAGACGTACGAAGTTTACTGTAGGTTTACCGCGCACAAACTCTAGCTTAATACCCTCCAAACATTCCATATATTTCCAAGGACAAAAATACGAAATGTAATTTTATTTTTATTCAACTTTAAGTCAATAAAGGCTGAGTGTCTGGCCCTGATGTCAGAGTTTAAAATAGTACATTACTGCAGCGGCAGGTTACATAGGACAAACGTGAAAAATATGTGCATCATACTTGTGCAGCATATGTGAGCCCAGTTGCCGCCAAGCTTGAATAATACGGCACACACACAGACTAGGATAACTGTAACTTAGAATGTTCGCTAGGATGCCTCCTAAAAATAATATTACTTATATTGTTTTCTGTCTCCATATTACGGGTCTTGGAGCCTAGTGTAGCCGCGGGAACGCAGGAATGTCTGCAAATTGTCTACTTGAATTTTAATGTACTTTTACTATAATTATTTCGTTAAAATGTAGTTAATGCGTATTTTTGGAAAAATTATTATCATATCTCGTCTTACTTACTAATAACATATTAAGAAACTTGTAGCAACACCAATGAACTGACTAATAGTGCACATGCAAAAAAAGGACGAAAGGTTGTCTGCTTGGTGAGTTCGACTAAATGCATCAAGCCGGATTTAGGCCTGATGCGTCCGCTGCCCGTCACGCCACCTTATCATATATCCTTTGATCATCTCTAAAGATCCCTACTATAATTAGAGTTATTTACGTATACGTAGTTAGTAATCTATAGATATGTTTGCAAAACAAGTCTGCAATGTTTTAATTATCTAATGTATTTTCTTCATCTTAATAAATTTATATCACTTTCATATATTATTATTCACTTTTTATCTGCACCAGAAACAATAATTTGTCATATCAGATCTTGTTTCAGAACGTGACACGAAACCAAAACAGAAGATAAGCATCTTTACAATTTAAAGATAATAAGCAATTTGATTATGTAAGATGTTACTATCAGATAATATTTTGTATATAAGAAGTATATCAAAACCATTAGAAGAATTTTCGAAATGGCGATGGCCGTAGCTATATCTCCCGGGATATCAATATTGCTGTTATATGTACTCGTGCAGGTAATATTCATTACTTCTAATAGTGCTATTTAAATAGAGTATAGTTGTTCGTATCTTTCCCCGGCGATGTGAATGTAGTGAAAAGGATAACAGCCTCAGTCACCACGGATTATTATGCAGCAAAAATGCCTTTCGCATAGTTCGTCACAGCAATTTCAAGGATGTCATAATTCTGTCAGGCCAATATCGCAGCGGTTTTGGAACAGAACAGCTCATTACGCAATGAAGGCAAGATGCCTGGCGGAATGACTCTCATTCCTTGGAAGATTACGGCTTTATGTGTGGGAAGTTGCATGTGGGGATACACTGGCGCCGTTTCACCTTCTAGAGACGTCAAAACAAGCGGGTAGTGCGGCTACTGCGGCTGAATGTCTCAAACAGCGCTAATATTCAAGCCTTGACAGAGTATATTTACTGGTGCCGTTTGGGTTAGAAAGAAGAAACACTTGGACCAAGGGGATCAGGTGGTTTTGAGATGGTTTGAAGGATTTGCCGGGAGTTTGAAAGATTTTGAACGTGACCAAAATTCTGGCCTATATTTTGGACATAAAGTTAACCTCGCAATCGAGCGGAGTAACGCAGCCGTCAGCATTCTGGGCTCGTTGATTGAAATTACATTAAACTATCTCCAATTAGTTAGTTAAGTTTTATATTTTCTTTTTAGGTAGGTACAGTTGTTATTTATTTTAATTAGATGTGTAAAAAAGTAGTCAAGTATGACTTTTTCATATTGAAAAATTATTGTGTTTTCAGATTACTTTGGCGCAACAATGTTTAAATAATGGCTATAAGAATTCTGCTGGAGTCCCTCAACAAACATTTCAAAAAACGTCTTGTGGTTTGAATCAAGTCGCACAGAACGGATTAAATTTTAACTCTCCCCAACAAGGTAACATGCAACAAGTGAATTACCAACAACAGTCAAATATTCAGCAGGCTCCTTTTGCGCAGCAAGCGATCAACCAGCCGCAATTGAATTTACAACAAGGCACCTCACAGCAACATGTGAATTCGATGAGTAATTCACAACTACTGAAGCAACCAAACCAAGATGTGGCTTCGAATATTTTCTCCGCATTATATAATATTCAGCAATCGTCCCAGAATCAAAGAGGTACTCGTAATATCGTAAAAGGAAATCCACCACAACAAATTAATTACCAGCAGCTGTCTTCATCTCAAAATCAGCCCAATCCTACATTAGCAGTATCGGCTCCTATGAACAAACCCCAAAACAACCAACCTCCTACTTCTAACTCAGAGTCTCAACCAAATTTTACTTTCAAATTTGTACCTATTAGTGATGTTCCTGAACAACCGAATCAGCAAGCGTCGGCTCTGCCCGTTCATAAAGTCTCTACAAATGATCAGAATAAAAGTTATCCCGTCCAAAACCAACATGTGACAAATTCTGTGACAAGTCAGCAGGCAACAGCAGTGCAGAGTCCAATAGCAATGATTCCCAGTACTCAAACAAATATCGCACAAAATCAGCCTATGGTTTTATCTTATCAATCACCTCATGCTCCTACAGTTCAAAATCAACCCACATTGACAACGACTCAAACGAGTTATGGTCAACCGATAGTATACACAATGCAGACTCAACCATCATCAGGATTGAACCAAAATCAGCAGATTTTAGAAGTTCCGAGCCAAAAACAAGTTATAAATAACCCTCCAATGGATAAGCAATCTTTGATGTCTTATGTGATGTCACAAATGCAAAACCCACAAGGAAGCGGCAATGTGTTGGGTTCTGTTCTACCTGGCATGTTAAATAAAAAGTCAGAAAAATCTTCAAGCATGAAAGCGCTTCTGCCTTTGATACTCAACATGTTGAATGAGAAAAAGAGCTGCTGTGGATGCCCTAACTGCAGATATAACAACTATAATAATAACAACAACCAACCCAGATCAGAACCTGTAATAAACACTGGATATTCAAATCATATAAATTACAATCAGCAGAAACCGGCAGAAGCTATCGCAAAAATGGCCGAATATATGAATAAAAGTGCAGATTCTACTAGTAACGATGCAAAACAAGAAGAACCAAAAAATGTTGAGGTGACTAATAACACCACTGCAACTGAAGAAGAGGAAGCAAATGACTCTGAAGAAGAATATGACGAAGAATAAAACTTCGGAGCGAATTAGTATTTATGGAACTATAAAATAAGGACTTTATTATTTAAGTTACAAATAAATTATTTGCTTTCAATGAACTATTGTTTCTTTTCTTTCTATTAAACATGGCTTATCTTGATTATTGAGTAACATTGCAATCGGCTTAAAGCAATTTTCATGCTGATATTTTAAAGGATGATGGAGAAGATCTAAAAAAACTCGAAATATCTCCTCTGCCAAAATATAATATATCAACATCAAAATTGCTTTAAAACCTTTGCGCTGTCATTCTCATAATATCCAATAGATTTTTATTCCTACTATTTTTATCTTTAAAAATTTTAAAATGTTATAAGTGCAAGCTTTGGCAGGAACGACCTCTACATTTTAATAACAAAGAAAATCTGTACAAAGACTTATGAAGATAACACTAACCTGTAAAATTGGGTTCATGATCTTTAATAAGAAGGGTCAAGTTCATCAGTTCACCAAGTCCATAAGTCGGTTAACTATAATCATTTTTCGCTATGATCATCTTGAGCCATGTAAGTAAACCTACTTATACAAGCAAGTTTGATTTAGTTATCTTAAAATCTATCTAATAGCGTGTGCATTAATTAGTAAAATAACAAAGAAAATCTGTATAAAGACTTGTGAAACTCCGAGCATAGCTCTCTCCATTGCACGGTGTGATACTGTGTTTTTCCAAAATTTTATGATTATGATGATGAAGTAAATATAGAATAGGGGCAGTATATAATTATATAGTAATAGAAAGGTGTTTGCAGGGATTACTTCATAGAATGTATTCCATTGACTTTCACGAATGTCTAGGTATTTTCGTAGTCGCCTTGTCTACAACTATACATTAATCATAGACAAGTAGTACTTTTGTCTATGCATTAATTAAGGTGTTGATGACTCCTATACAGGGTGCAAACACATTAAGGGCAACCATGGCTACGTGAAAACGGCCTAAGAATAAATATTTCACGGACTTAAGATAAATCATTTTCATTCGTATATTGCATTCATTGCATTTTTGTACCTAATGTGACGTCACGGGAGTAATTTAGTATTAGTTTAACTTTATTCGCTTGGCCAACTGCTTTCGAAGAGTTTGTACAATAAAGTTTATTATGGCGTAATTTGATATTGACGTGCTACTGCTAAGGCGACGGGAATGAACTGGGGGCATACCACAACCTCAAAAACATCAGCAGCTTATCAGCTTTGTCTCGCTCTTTCGGCTAAAGAGAAAGCAAGACAAAATTCAATGTAAGATTAATATAAAAATGATTTTGAAGTTGTGGTAACCCTCTTGAATTATGTTGGAGCATTAATCTAACTTAAGACAGGCCAAAGATAAGCAAAGTAGGTGAACTCACGGTGTCTATCTTGATGCATGTCTATGGCATTTAGAGATTTAAGAAAAAAAATATAGTCTTCGAGAAAAATTTAGTTTTTGACAAACACTTTTTATCCTGTTCCTTAATAGGATAATACTATGCCAGTAGGTCATACTATGCCCCCAGTCCCTGCAGGCCCCGCAAATTTGACAGCGTGCTGTCATTTTCTTACTGTGCCTTATTTTTTAATTTATGTTTTGGTTTCGGGGGAAATCTTCCAAAGATACCCGGCAGCATTGGGGTGCAGCCAGGTTATGTGGGATTATACCCACTAAAACCCCCCGGTGACCAGCCTTGGTGCTAGACAAGAGGGCTCCGGGATAGACAAAGGAACGCACCGAAGCTCTGGGCACTGCGCTACGGCTCCTCCCGAGACAACCGTGTTGTCTCAGCCCCTCCGCCCACGACAACGTTGGTCACACAACGGTCGGAGCACCAAACTTTGACCATCCCGAGCCCGGAGGTCCTCTTTTAGTAGCCTCTTACTACTATCTCACTGCACCTAGTAATAGCAGTGGTTAATAGGTGCACTAAGATAACGACAGACACGAAACTTAAATAACTAAGGAAAATTAATACCAATTAGAAGAAATAGGGCATCCTACGAGTATTACAGCTATTGACGAGATAGTTATATAGTTGTAATACTAGGTGCGTTTGAATACAGCCATTAATTGTTTTATTAATGTGTATGGTAATAAAACATACTGACATACAAATTATACAAAACCTAAATATGGTATATTAAAGATTTTTTGTATAACAAATATAATCAAAATATTATTTTTTAGTTTTAAAACAGGTGAATTTTTTTCTGTTAGATTTGTTTAGAATCTTTGTGTATCCTTCACAGATAATGTAAAACAATTTGAATTAAAAAACACGTTATTATCAATTTCTGGTGGCTCTCAGAGAATATAACAGAAACTTACTAGAAGTCAAATAGAAGAGACAGCCGATTAATGCTTAAATGTGGTGCTAAACAAATGTACTGAAAATAAAACAGCAAAAACTACTTTGCACGCTAACAATATATGATGATCAGATATTACCATACATTGACCACCACTTGACAGTTAATGAATTTGCTACTGGATAACTTTTATGTGTGTACATTTCGTTAATGTGGTCATCAGGAAGATTATTGCCTGAATTTGTCTTCTGTAATAATATCATGACTACCTACGACAGATCATCAAATTAGCGTGGATATGTAATAGGTAAAAAGCATTAACATTCAGTTTAAAAACTTAGACTCGACCGCACCCACGTAAATTTTATTGACTAATTAAAACTTTAAAAGGAAACTAGATAAAATTCCGATAAAATAAGAGTAAATAGCAAAGACAATGACATAACTTTTGTAATAGTTAAGTACCTAGCTTGTATTTTTGTAAGCAACTATATCAATACGTGACAAAAGATGCAATATGCCATGAAGTAACTCATTGATTTTTCGTTTGATAAAGATATTACCAATAACAGCAAGGTTTTCTTATAAAAGTAACGGCAATACACGTTTGGCGAAAGTTTAAAATATGACACCAAAGATATTGTGGCTCGGCTTCTTTGTCCTGGGCAGTTTTACTGTAAGTTGTCTACATTACTTAAATTTTGTGTTACTTACTACAAGTTTAGTTGAAGTGATTTAACGCAAACTTGTATTGCTAAGGTATTACTACTTATTTATAATAATTAGTCTTCATTCGACCTTTCCCCCCCTCATAAACGTGGCTCCTAAATTTCGAGAATACAGTCTATAATAATAGTTACTTAATAATTAGTAGATTGTTTACTAAGGGATGAAAGCAATCTAATTCACACAAGACTTTTACTTGACACTAGCAAAATGCATTAATCATGTGGAACCGAAAGTTAAAATAAAAATATAAACAACGGCAAAGTTAATTGGAAATATAACATAACATAATTATATTTAGTCTATTTACCATTTCCTATATGGTTCACTATTCTTCAAATAACTTTTTTAATATGGGTTTCGAGGACCTGGTGATATGAGGCCATGAGATATGAAAAATAATTTTCCTAAAAAGATTTGCGATAGTTTTAAACTATGTTTGGTCTAGCAGTAGCTAGCTATAGCTTCAGGGCTCATGCTTGGATACAATAATTAAGGATTTCTGTCATCAAAATTAAAATTAAGAAATCAATAGCAGTAAATGTATCCATTTTGTTTTGCAGGGCTTAGTCCACGCCCAGTATGGTAACATTGGCCCAGGACCAGGATATGGTTATGGCCCCCAGCAGCCCATTATTGTACGGAACAACGACGACGATGGCCTCAAAAACATTTTGCCTCTATTATTAATTCTCCTCCTATCCGACGGCGGCTTCGGATGCGGTAACGGAGGCTGCGGTGGAGGCTGCGGTGGAGGCTGCGGCGGAGGCTGCGGTAACAGTGGGAGCTGCAACAATGGATGTGGCAATACCATACCTTTTCCTTACCCCATACCAATACCATGTAGCCTAGCCCAATCATAACATCATAGCATATTTTATCTAGTCCCTTTTTTAAACTAAATTTAGTATAATGTGAACTAAAATTAAATCTAATAATCTAATATAAATCTAATTAAATATAATATAAAGTAGGAAATTTAAAAAATTATACCTGAAATAATTTATAATCATTGATTATTTACATACTTAAATTTGTTAAAATTCTTAATGACTAAAAAAATGTATTCGGAAAAATAAAATGTTAAGTGACCTAATTATGTAATATAATTATGTCATTTTTTTATGTTTAATTGTAACTAAAGCTAATTAGTGTTCAATACGGACGACGCTGGTGCCTGTAGCACAGTTTAATTACTAGTACGGGTGCCAGCCAGTTCCACACACAAACAACATTGTAAATTAAAATGTTATTATTATGTCCAGTTCGATTGCTTGTTAACAATATTGTTGTCTTTAAATTTTTGATCAATAAACTATTACTATTATTACTAAATCTTTTTCCCTACAACTAATTCGATTTTATTGCGCAGTAATTTCTGAGATTTAGAAAGCACCGATTGGCTAATGAAGTGACCACAAAACAAGTTTGCTATTTAAAGGTTCACGTAGAGGATCTAGGCTGTTATAAATTGAGGTACAGGGTGGTTGAGGCATGGACACGTGCAAGAGCTGGTGGTTGTTTTTATTCATGAGAGGTTGCGGCAACATTAACTTGAACTTGCCTTCCAACAACTGCGATAGTAAAATGTATATTGCTACACATAATGGAATTTCTATCCTATCTTTTAACACATTACGTGCCCTAAATATATCCTTCAAATACATTTCATCACCAAATTACCCAGTAACCGAGATATTTTGAAATCCGAAACATATAAAAGGGTCGCTGTACTAACCTTAACTTCACTAGTGGACCTTTAAGATGGGTTTCCGGAAGTTGATATTTGTTGCCTTCGTGGTCTTTGAAGTAAGTATATTTTATCATCCATTATGAATTTTATTATGAAAGTCCGACATAGATTACTTGACTATTGTGGTTTTTCAGGGCTGCTGTGGGTTCAGCCAGTGCGTGCAACCTAGGGCATGCTCGTGCGCATCGTCTTCTCCCATCACGCCAGCGGGTCAATTCGTGATCCCAGCCATTATCAAGCCTATCCTTCAGTCTGAACCCCTATTCATGCCGAGCCCAGCACCAGTCGTTTCTTGCCCTGCACCGGCCGTTCCTTACTATTCCGACGCACCAGTATTTGGAGGATTACCAGCACCTTACTCAGGAGGATTCCCGGCACAATTTGGTGGAATGCCGCCAATAATATATGAACAGAATGATGACAGTTCTCAACCTCTCCTGTATATGCTCATGCTTGCTCTGAGTAAAAAAAACAAATGTGACGGTTGTGGTTGTGGAAGTAATGGGGGTGGTTGTGGAAGCTCTGGGGGTGGTTCTGGAAGTTATGGGAGTGGTTGTGGAGGTTGTGGGGGTGGTTGTGGAGGTTGTGGAAATGACTGTGGAGGAAGTTGCGGTGGATGCAGCAATGGATGCTGTGGTACATGTAGTAACAATAACGGATGTGGCACAAACTATGGAAACTGTGGATGCGGAGGTTTTAATGGAAATAGCTGCAGCAATGGGTGTAATTACATTCCATTTCCTTTTCCTGTCCCTTGCGGTTCATCTACAGGATTCCCAACTTTCGACTGCGGTAGTAGTACAAATAATGATAATAATTCTTGCACTTGTGTTGCACCGACACCGGAAATTAAAGTTATAATTCAACAACAACAACAATCGCCAGATGATACTTCTACTACAGCTACGGCTACTGCGACTACATAACTTTGACAACAATTGACTGGTGAACGAGTTCAGCTATTTCAAAAATATTAAAAGTACGTACATGTTTTAACAATGTTATGTTTTATTTCAACCTAACATAACATGCCCTTTATTTTTATATTTTTTTTACATTAATACTGGCTATGCCCTGCAGTTTCATCTGTTATTTTACAAGATACGTATTTTTTTCTGGCTAAAACGTGATCCAAGTTATAAACTACCTCCATACAAAGTAAATTAACATCCAAATCCGTAAAGAATAATTAAAGGGTGGCAATTTATGTGAGAACGTCATTACTGAGCATTTCTAGACATTCAAATCTAGCTTATTGACAAGGCAGGTAATTGTCAACTCTAGCAAGGTCATGTTGAGGCAAGGACTTTGTATACCCTCTTTGTGTTGAAGTGATAAGGCATCAGCTTGACTATTAATTACTTTGAAAATCTTCATGTCATCAGCAAAACTCAGTAAAGTAGAATTTTGGAAACAGATGTCAATGTCGGCTACTAAGATTTAAAAATGAGAGGGCCCAATAGTGATCCTTGAGGGACTCCAATCGGAACAGTCATCCATTTAGATGAAATTCATTCATAATATTAGTATGATAAACTACAATATCACTTATTCATACACAATATCATCATTATTGCGCAAGCAAAATATTAGTTATTATTTATTTTTACTAACGGGTTTAGCCTGGACCTTTCTTCGTCACAATCGGGTCAAAGCCAACATTGAGAGGCCTTTATGTGTATAAAAATAAATTGAATTGCGATGATTTTGGTAAATAGACTATTGATGCTATGTGGCTATAAATAAACTGTGCTATTGAGGTGAACAACTTGTGAATGGGATAACAGATCTATAGGATGAGAAACTGCACCTGCCTTATCCTGTCTTATCTCAAAATACACTTAGGCAGGTGATGAATTTACTGAAATGAACTGACAATTCCGTCCCTGCATTTGTAGAGTTATTATTTTTTTACATTCACGGGTCTAGTCCTGACTTTTGATAGGCATTGGCGGACCGAAGAGGCCCTGTTGAATATAAAATACAATTATGGAATGTTTAAAACTAAGAAAAGCAAGACTTTTTTCTACGACTTCTATAAAAATGTTACATGTATATAGCACTGGAGGAAGAAAATAACTGGAGGCCACTGCGGCTGCTAGCGACTGAGGATGGGTGGGCAACCTTGGAGCAGAATGGTGCCTGCAGCGGTTCCCTGGTATTATTTTAGTCAAGAAGCATTGTCTATAGTTCCCTAGCTCAGACTCCCAAATCTGCACTCGTTATTTTTAAACCCCTAATAAAAAAGCCGATAATCTTCAAACGGGTGAACAAAACTGTATCATAGCTAAAAACACTCTCAATCAAAATCAGTTCCAGTGTTCCGGAGCTATGATGCCACAGACATACACTCAGAGACATGTTAAACTTGTAACACTTACATGTTTGCGTCGGGAGTTCAAAAGAAGGTGGAATGAGACTGATGATGATGGTTGAGAAATTAACCTTGTAGATAATCACTTAGTAGTTTGATACATACGATGAAAATAGATGTAAGCAACTACTGACTTAATATAACAACTTTTCATACTCTCGTCTAGATTTTTATTGATTTTACTTACCTATCTACAATAGGTGAGACGGGTGCGGGGGAGTACTAACGGCATGCTGGCCGCACTCGCTGATAGATTGGACTGTATCTACATTGTTCATTGCTGCGAAATGCACATTACACACAGGGGCTTTAAGGTGCCGGTATAGTTGTGTTAGGTTAATATTATGATGTTGACATTGTAGTATTCAAATATTATTTAATTTTATTAGTAGATTAGGAATATATTTTAATTTTAATTTTATTTTTAATCTGATTTATTGTAATGGAATTTTTATATTGTGTTGTAGTGATTGACATGTATAATTTGTAATGTGACTACCCTAAATTTAATTATTGTGCATATGAGTCTGTGTTACTTGAAATAAATAAATAATAATAATAATAATAAGTGGACAACAGATATGAATGAGTTCATATGGCGCACTTACCTGACAATAACTTATAACGAAACTAAGACAAGAGCATATTTAGACCAACTTCACAGACATTTTATCAAAAAATTCCCAGACATGGATGTCTCAAGGCAAAGGATAGGTGACCAACGCAGGGCTATACTAAGAAATAAATTACTACCAGAAAGTACACTACAGAACATAAAGATGGAAGTGGAAACGAGTCTCAACCAAATCACTTACGCAAATAACCACAACGACATTACAGTCAACCAACTAGATCCTTTACACCAACTAACTATGACGACCTCACAAACTAGGATAAGATGGACAGATGATATTAATGAGGCTATAATAAAATCATACTACACGATCACACACTTAGAACAAAACAAAACAGCTTATCGCAAACCATTGCATAGCGTCATAATTAGCAAATTCCCACAGATATCTCATGTATCAGAGCAACGAGTAGCTGACCAAAGAAGAGTGATTGTACATAACAAACTAATATCTGATCTAAGACTCCAGGAAATACGAGACGAAGTCCGATGTGAACTACTGATAACTGAAGACTCCCCAAGATTAATGATCACAGACACTGCAAACAATAACTCTGAAGACTTTAGAGCTGAAAACATAACCCTGATGACCCCTAACACGAACAATACACTAAACGACCGCAATTTAAACAGCCTACCGACTATAAACGAGAATACAGATTTACCTCAATACACAGATACACAATTGAATAATAAAATTAACCAAACATTCCTAAGCACACTTGAAAAATTCACACACACCAACCCTACTACGCGACCTTTTATACCAAGGCAAAATACTTCAAAAAAATTGTCCTACATAGTAAATTACATAAACTCTGACATACTTCCGACCTACCTTACTCGAGGTACTGACTTTATTACGACCCACACTATCATATACGCAGCAGCTCATACAGCAGCAACATGTAACGGCGCTAAAATAAAGGAAATTCCGCACGGCACTCAAACCCAACACCAGTCAAACACACATACAAGAAAAAACACTGCCCCTGCGTGGCAAAAAAGACTACAAAATAAAATCAAAAATCTCAGGAGAGACATAGGCAGAATGACCCAATATATTGCAGGTATAAGAAGTCGTAAACTCATAGAGCATATAAACTACATAAAAAATAAATATAAAACACACTCTCGTCACGAGGAACCAAATTTAACTAATGAACAGTTTCTAGATAGCCTGAAACAAAAATTGAATGCGACTAACAGCAGATTACGAAGATACACCAACTGCACTCTAAGAAAACAGCAAAACACTCGGTTCTACACTAACGAAAAAGGATTCTATAGAAACATTTCTACACAAACAAATAACACCAATAGCACAACAAACACCGAACTACCAACTCCTGATAGCATGCACAGGTTTTGGTCTAATATATGGAGCAAAGAGGTACAGCACAACGCCAACGCTGACTGGATTAGATCCGACCTGCAGAGCAATAGCTGCATGGAAATGCACTACGAGTTAATCCCGGTAGAAGTATTTAAGGAAGTAATCAACAAAACGCATAACTGGAAATCACCTGGAACTGACAACATACAAAACTATTGGTATAAGAAGTTCTCCTCAGCTCACCCTTTGCTCCATAACCATATAAATCAATTTATTGAACACCCAGAAACCATGCCCTCTTATATAGCACAAGGTATAACTTACATGATACCTAAAGACCAGGACACAGTCAACCCCGCGAATTACCGACCCATAACATGCCTACAAACAATTTATAAAATAATGACATCTTGCATAACACAGCTCATTAATAAACACATTACAAACAACAGCATCTTAGCAGAAGAACAGAAAGGATGTCGAAAAAATAGTCAAGGTTGCAAAGAACAGCTGATAATAGATGCAATAGCAATGAAACAGACCCTTAAAAACAAAAAAGATCTCATGACAATGTACATAGACTATCGCAAAGCATTTGATTCAGTCCCTCATAGTTGGCTCATTTACATCCTGCATCACTACAAAATTCACCCACTCTTAATAACATTTTTAGAAAGTGCAATGAAACAATGGACTACAAAACTTACAATTAAGAACGGTAGCAATTCATTAGTTACAGATGAAATTAATATCAGACGGGGAATATTCCAAGGAGATGCCTTCAGCCCTCTTTGGTTTTGCTTGGCATTAAACCCCCTATCTAGAATGCTCAACCAATCAGGTTCTGGACTTAACTTATCCAAGAACACCAATAGTCACATTCTAAGCCATCTCATGTACATGGATGACATTAAACTTTACAGCAACACTACACAATCATTACACAACTTAGCAGACATTACACAGACTTTTTCAGATGACATAAAAATGCATTTCGGAATTGATAAATGCAAAACTTACTCCGTAGAACAATACTCAGTTACATCTCACACATACACCCTTAACACAGGCGACAAGATTGATCCAATGGAACCAAATACCTTTTATAAATATTTAGGATTCCACCAAAATCATCAAATTCCTCAAAACAAAACGAAATGTGACATCAAACGTAAATTTCAACATAGAATAAACACAGTTCTTAAAACTCAGTTGAACGGACGCAATCTTGTTAAGGCCATTAACACATTTGCCATCCCTGTCTTAACATACACTTTCGGTATAATAAACTGGTCTCAAACAGATCTCATAAAACTGCAACGAACTATCAACACAACTATGACTATACACCGCAAACATCACCCGAGGTCTTGCGTCCAAAGACTCACACTACCGAGGGAACATGGAGGCCGCGGTATAATAGACATCACCAACTTACATAACAAACAAATAACAACACTCAGAAAATTCTTCTTAGAACGTGCTCAGCACTCGCCGTTACACGAAGCAATAGCTCAATCTGATAAAAGATACACCCCTTTAAACTTATCAAAAAGTAGTGTACAAAATAACGAGCTAATTACTGGCCACAAAGAAAAGATTGCTGCATGGGAGCGGAAGTCTCTACATGGCAGACACTACCACGATCTGCAACAACCACATGTCGACAAGGAAGCGTCGAACGCGTGGCTGCGGAGTGGTGAAATCTTCCCCGAGACTGAAGCTTTCATGTTAGCTATTCAGGACCAAGTCATCGACACTAAGAACTATCAAAAGTTTATAATCCGGCGGCCTAACACAAATGACATCTGTAGAAGATGCAGCAGCAGTTCTGAAACTATTCAGCATATAACTGGAGCATGCAAGGCCATAGTCCAGACTGATTATAAACACCGACATGATCAGGTAGCTGCAACTATTCATCAACTTCTTGCGCATAAATACAAACTTATAACAGACAAAATACCCTATTACAAATACAAACCAGAATCTGTGCTCGAAAACGAAAAGTACAAATTGTACTGGGACCGAACAATAATTACTGACAAAACCATACATTACAACAGACCCGATATAACAGTTTTGGACAAAAGTAAAAAAGTAGTTTTCCTTATAGACATCGCAATCTGTAATACGCATAACCTACAGACGACACATACCGAAAAAATAGCCAAATACACAGACTTATCTATAGAAATTAAAACGCAATGGCAAATTAATAGCACAAAAATCATCCCTATCATACTATCAACAACAGGTGTCATACCCAAAAGCCTTACCACAAGCCTTGAGACACTCGACATACACACATCTGCTTTTAAGAAACTTCAAAAAGCGGTGATTCTAAATACATGCAGAATAGTGAGAAAATTTTTAACATTATCATAGCACTTGGCTCTGGCCCGTGCCAAAATCACCTCCAAATCTGGAGAGAACACAAAAGTGTAAACAAAAATAATAATAATAGAAACGCAGGGGCGGCTTTATGGCGAGCCGTCGGTGAGTGGCGACACCGCGTACCCCGATTCCATGGGTCTAAAACCCCAGAGACCCTGACCCCTGGCTTGCCTTAACCGGCCGTCTGGGGGTGGAAACCGCAAGAGCTAAGAAACTAAGCTCCAGGGTGGAAGTGTTAAAGGGCATAACGCCGCGAGTAGCTCTTAGTGAAAGTGCAGCACACCTCTCGACACCCTAAGCCACCCACGCCAATGTTGCCCCTCCGGTGCCAATATGCGGCAGCCATTATGGGGGGCCCATTAAGTGGGTGGCAAGTCATCACCTGCCTAAGTATTTTTGAACTGAGGCATAATTGGCAGGTGCCGTACCTCATACCATAGACCTGTTAACCCATCAACAAGTTGTTCACCTCAATAGCCCAGACTTTTTATATCCTATACTGTACAATAGTTTTATATTCCATTTTACACACATTCCATAGAAATTGTATTTTCTATTCAACAGGGCCTCTTGGTGTTGGTTTCGACTCCACCAATGCCTAACAAATGACCGGGTCTAACCCGAGAATTTTATGAAATAAAGAGTCATAATAATAGGAAAAATCATGCACATCACCAATTCCAATATTTTAATATTTCTAATTTTGTACTAATTGGTTAGTGTTCTGAAATACTGTTCCGAGAAATTTTATAACGGCATAAAACAGGTGTTTCTTCATTTATACTAATATTATAAAGAGGAAAGATTTGATTGTTTGTTTGCATTGAATAGGCTCCGAAACTACTGAACCGAATTGAAAAATTATTTCACTATTGGGAAGTTACACTATCCCCGGGTGACATCCTTACTAATATTATAAAAGCGAAAGTAACTCTGTCTCTCTGTCTGGATGTTTGTTCGCTTTTCAAGACTAAACCGCTGAGCCGATCTTAACGAATTTTGGCAGGATGATAGTGTACATCATATGGACGGACATTGGGTACTTATTCTCCCAGAAAATGCGGGAAAATTGGAAAATCGCGGGTAGCACCGCAGAATTCAGCTAGTAGGCTATATATCTATACCCGTGCGAAGCCGGGGTGGGCCGCTAGTATATAATAATTAAGTATAACACGCCTTAATTTAACAAAAAATATATTTTAAAATGTAGTACAGGAAGTACTAAATTTTTTTTATTTTACCAAAACAAATACTTAATATGCTACATTACATTTTACATTTTAAAACAAATACTTAGTTTAATATGCTACGCTACATTTTAATATGCTACATTATTTTTTATTATCTGTTAATTATAAAGAAAGTAAATATCGCATTGTCATTCAGTTCTCAACGGAGTTAAGCTCACTGGGAAATTAATTTAAATAAATTGTTAAAAGTGTACCATACATACTTTCAGACAGACAAGAAAGTGAGTTAATAAAACGTACCCAACAATAACACCGATTACTTCAGTTATTTGCGAATTAATTTACGTGATTCTTTTTTAGGGTTTCGTACCCAAAGGGTAAAGCGGGACCCTATTACTGAGCCTACGCTGTCTGTCCGATCTTTCGAACCGTAATAGATAGCCAGTTGAAGTTTTCACAGAATATGTAATGTTACGGCGGATCAACTAACAAATTATACAAAAAAGTCAAAAGCTAAAACAAAAGGGAGGTCCCCATACAACAAACTTATTTTATATTAGCTCTAATGTAAAAACGGTAATACTTACAAGCGTCAAACTTGGCATGTTAGTCATCATTATCAGCCATTAAACATCCACTGCTGAACAAAGGGCTACCCTCTCTAAGAGGGGAGTTGCCATATTCCCCACGCTTGGCATGCAGCTTGGGGATCGCAGTACGTTCACCGTGTAATAATAGGATGCTGCTGCCCATCCTCCGGTGGTTCTGGTCGCAGTTGTAGGACATACCCAGGTACGGAACCCTCAATGCGCGAGCCCGACTTGCACTTGGCTGGTTTATTATTATGTAGAATAAGCTCCCGAGGTGGTTTAAACAAAAATGACAATAACTTTTGCCAAGTCGTTTTTTAACGCCTGTTTATATTTGTCAATATCAATAAAATTTTGTTACAGCGCTTACTAATTTTGAAATTGAGTATTTAAATAATTTAATAGTTTATTGTTCAGATTTGCATCCATAACTTATTCTAATTCTAATTATTACTAGAAATTTGTTTAATTCTAATTACATTAATTAAATGATAGGGACAAAATTAATTAATAAATTATACATTGAAAATTTATAATTAAGATTAATAATTAAAGTTTACGATAAGTGATGGGAATAAATATTATAGAAAATATTAGCTTATCGAGCTTAGTTAATATTTTCCTCCTAAGTCGGACCCTTCCTTTACTTTGTTAAAGTCCATCAGCAAAGTCAATATAACTGGAAACAAATTGAGAAGTCACCAACAGAGATACTGAGTGTTGTTATGGAAGGAAACCGTTGATACGTTTGACAACAGCTGTGAGACTTGGATGCTTGGATCTATGATTTGTTACTTGAAATTTATCTCTCCCTACGTGCTGCTTTGTCGTGAAACTAGTTTCGAAATAAGGATAATTAAAAATAAACAGATGCAGGTGCAGGATAAAATTTATCAGTCTGTATCAACAGTATAAAAAGCAAATGATGGATACAAACAGGAAGTAATACAAAATGGCATCCATCAAATCCACTGTTCTCGTTGTTGCGATCCTCCTGCTGAACGTAAGTAAATAAACACGGTTTCTTTATTCTAAAATAAAAATAATTTTATTAAAAGCTAGCACGGCTTCGACTGCGTAGTAAAGAAATCAACTTAATGTTAATCCACTCTTCTCCCGTCCAGCTCTTTTCTCTCAGTCCCGCATCCGTCCTGTATTACACTTTACTCCTGTCCCACCCTTTTCTCTCCAGACCCCGCATCCATCTTATAATACACTATACTCCTGTACTGCCTTTTCGTCTCTAGTCCCGCATCCGTCTTAAATTAACTGTACTTCAGTCTAGCTGTTTCTTCTTTAGTCTGGCATCCGTTCCGTAAACAACTCTACTCCCGGCCCGTCATTTCCTCTCCAGTCCCGCTTCCGTCCCGTAATCTACCCTACTCCCATCCCACCCTTTCCACTTTAATCCCGTATACGTCTGACTCACGACAAACTCCAAATACTACAGTAATAAAAGAATAATATCACAATTTTCTTGAACTACTCTGTAATCTGCGTTCAAAATTTCGAGTGCGAGAGAGTTGTCAGCAAAATGGTAATTTTTCTTAAAACTTTGACAACTTTTTGAACCCTCGGGCGTGCGGGGTGGGTGTATATTCAAAATCCTTTCTTAGTGTGCGTTTTCACTCCTGTATAAATACACCTTCCAAATAAAAGACCTACTAAGTAGCTTTACCTAGTCTGTTTTCCAAATACGTCTCTACGACCAGCAGTTTGGACTGTACATTGTCTCTCAGTCAGTCATTCACTTAGGACAAAGCTTTTTATATACACATTGATGATTATAATCACTACAAATTCCCAAACTCAGACAATTTTCAAATACAATAATTCAATTTTTTTAATTAAAATTCGTGATTGCTACTCTTTCATCCTCTACACAGTTTTATATAGACGGTGAGTTTGTTTTTAATTTTCTAATTAGTTATTTTGGTTTCTTTTTCAGACTCTTTGGGTCCAAAGTAGGTACATCAGCGTGCCTGGATATGCAACTTATGGTGGCTATCAAATCGTAACTGGCAGGAATAACAAAGACCGTACTTTGGAGACTATCCTTCCTATGCTGATACTCGCGTGCACTGGTCAAGGTGCTGGTGCTAGTCAAGGTGGCTGCAGTTACGGAGGTGCTAACGGTTGCAGCAGCAGTTCCAATAGTGGTTGCAGCGGATGTTGCAGTGACGGTTGCAGCGGTGGTTGCAGCAGTTATTGCGGCGGCAGTTGTAGCGGTTGCAGTAGCAGTTGTAACGATTGCAGCGGCAGTTGCAACGGTTGCAGCGGCAGTTGCAACGGTTGCAGTGGCAGTTGCAACGATTGCAGCTGCTGTTGCAACGGTTGCAGCGGCAGTAGCAACGGTTGCAGTGGCAGTGACAACGATTGCAGCAGCTGTTGCAAAGGTTGCAGCGGCAGTTGCAACGGTTGCAGTGGCAGTTGCAACGATTGCAGCAGCTGTTGCAACAGTTGCAGCGGCAGTTGCATTGGCAGTTGCGGCGGCAGTTGCAGCGGTGGTTGCAATAGTTGCGGCTGCAGCGGTAGTTGCGGAAGCGGTTGTGGTTGCGGCGGATGCTAAACACGACTGAACAATATATTTACGACCTGGCGGTGAAAATGGATTAAAAGCTAAAATATCGGTTATTGTGACTGTTTTTCATTTTAAAATTAGCAACACGACGAAAGTTTTTTTATATCGATGCAGTAGGTAGTAAAGTAAGTAGTCCTACCTTTTAGGTGAGATTTACACAACATTTAGCTTAATTTATGAAAAAAAGTTGTTTATAATTACAATGACCTCCTTTAGGCTTAATATCAACGTTTCATGTAACCCTGTATATCTGGTAATACCAATATTCATAGTAGGTCGGCGAAATAATTTATTTCGCTCTAGTAGGTAGGTAAATTTAATTTTTTATTGTATAAATAGGCTTGCGCTTGGCATGCGGTCTACCATGGAACACGCTTGCCTAAAAAAACCGAACTCTCGATAAAGTAAATTCCATTGGACGGTTCCCACCTCAGATCAGACAAAAAAGGAAAATATGCCGTAGTACAATTATCGTTCGTGTTCAAATGTCTCCGTTTTTCAATGTATGAAAACAAATTTGTTTTCATATACCGTTAAAACTGTAAGTAGATACGTTAAATTTTTCTTTATAATAAAAACGAAACGTGATAAGTTGCTCACCGCACCAGTTTCTATAATAGAAACGCAGATTGTTTTACTCCTATAAAATTAGTTTAGTGAGTATAAATTAATTTCTATCTGTTAATTAATACCTACCTACTTATAAACACAACTTAAAAACTAAACTATTGAAGATCGCTACTATCTAAAGACAACGAAGGCCAATATATCGTTAAAACGATGTGAAATTTCAGGAAAAGTGCCCAAAAAAGTGCTGGTTCGCTGGATTGCGAGGCTAACTTTTTGACCAAAATACAAGCCAGCATTTTGGTCACGTAAAGAATATTTCATTCAATGGTTTAGTGCAGGTATGTCCAACATACGGCCCGTGGGCCACAATGTGGCCCGCCAAGATTCCTAATCCGGCCCGCGAACAAGTCAAAGTTGGGTAACTTTTAACTTTTTTAGGGGAAATTTTGTAAAGAACGGCGGTTTTCATTATGTTCGTAAAATATTAAAACGCTGTTTTAAAAAAAATTACATCGATCGATCACAATACGTCTCGGCGAAAACGTGGACGAGCATATCGGGAGAAACCAAAAAATTAGAAGTAAATGCCATTTTAATTAAAGGAATAACACCTGCGAGCGAAAACGTTAACATTTACCGCCCCTCCACCTACCCACTCCCTCCGCGCATGTAACGTACAGCCAGCTAGTCAGTGGTGTCAGGTGTGCCTGTGCATGCAGTTACAAGTGAAACCTGTTGTGAATTCCGCCAAATAGTTATAATTATAACCATTCTACCATTTTACTTATATTAGTCTTGATTTGTTCAGTTACGAAGCATCTCTTGGCCCGCTATAGTTACAAAGTTATTAATCCGGCCCGCCACATAATTTACTTGCACACCCCTGGTTTAGTGAGTGATACAATAGATAAAATACACCATTGTTAATCTAACTAGTATGTGATAAATATTGATGAAAGCAATTTATCAATTAGTTACTGTTGATTAAATGAATAGATAAAGTATTGTAAGATACGCAAGTAATGCACGTACGAATATTCATACGCAATTGCATACTGGGTTACGCGGAAAGGGTGTCCTAAGCGGAAAGGGTTCCATAGAACTTATCAATATGAACAACTTTACTATGGGAGCAACTCTGAAATCGCGGTAAAAATATCAGCTGTTCCATAGAAAATGGCCGTACACACTCGACAAAATCTATGGAACAACAAATAATTTTTCGCGATTTCATGGTTAGTCCCATAGTAAAAGTTGTTCATAATAATGGGTACTATGAACCCCTTTCGGCTTAGTACACCTTTTCCGTGTAACCCTGTTTTTAAAACTTAAAAGTCAATAAATAAAACCAGAATGTATATATGTACTTATATCTTAATTATATTTGTACAAAATCGTTTAGACTGGTGCTGTATTTAAAACTATCAAATATTCTGAAAAATGAAGCCATTTTACTTGTTATTATTAGTACAAATAACCTCTGACGTAAGTACGCCATACGCCATAACATACTAAGCAATTCCATAAAATTAAGACCTATACTGAAAAGATACTTATACCAATAATTTTATTTATTATTTAAAAAAAAAAATATGTGTTAAAATATATTTTTACAGATTGTCTATAGTTTTAAGCCGAATCATGCAGTTCAGAAGCAATCAAAAAGTATATTTTCTAACAAAGGATACACTGAAACAATAACCCCGGCACGATACAAGGCAGGGAACCACATAAAATATGATAACAGCGCCACAGACAACTTTATGCCGGAACATTATTTTCCTGACGTAGAGTATCCAATAAACATTTTGGAGGCTTCGAAGCCATTTTACGTTATAACAGGGGAAAACAGCGCTTTATTCACCCCTTTTACGAATGATAGAACAACGAATTTCAATTCTGCTCTTAACAAGCCTACGAATAAAGCTGTTATTTTAAACAAAAACAAATTAAAAGCATTGACTGTAAAGAACAGTGCATATAAAACATTAAGCCCAAAAAATGGGCATTCTGTTTTTACCGAGAAAACGACGACAAAACAAGAAAATAATTTAGAAGACATTGTTTTCGATAAAACACCTCTAGACTCACCAATAAGTGGAAAAGCGATTTCTAAACAAGTAAAAACAGCTCTCGAGGAAAATGTTGTTAAGTCAGAAAATATAGAAAATATGTCTTTCCCCGAAGCAGATTCACAAGAATACTACGAATACGAAGATACGTATTATGATACTGATAATTCGATCGAAAATAACACAGCCTTTGACGATCTAGTTGAAGTCTTCTACAGCAATGAATTTTTTAATGATGCTAGTTTTGATAACAATATTCCTGAAGACGCAAGTTTGTCGGAAGATGCCGTAGATGACAATCACTCGAACTATACTCCACAAAACTCTACTCTAGAAAGTAGTGATGTTCCAGTAAATTTGACTGCCTCAGCAGAATCTGATACTTGCACGTTGAAAATGTGCCCCAAACCAGTAGAGAAAACGAATACAAAGATAAACATTGCAAGGAAAATTCCAAAAAAGATCGATTTACCTCTTCAGAGTGTAAAGCAAAGAAAGTTCTTAAAACATATCATGAAACATAACAACGAAGGACCTTCATTTATTGTATAGTAAAAAAATATTGTTTAATTATTTTTATTAACAACAACTGATTTATAAACAACATTTAAATTATGATTTAAATGCAACTATAGCAATAAATTTATATTACCTCTCGTTTTATAATTTTTGTTGCATTTTTTAGACTAATACTAAAACAATCAGATAATGTTAGTAAATTTCGTACTTTACTTACCATCAATACAATAAGCTCCATCAATGGTCAAAGTTTCAGCATTCCTACGAGTGTGATTGTATTGCCAAAACTTTAACAAAAAAACCTTTTCTTTGACCTGAAGTATTGTCTGATAGGTACCTGTAACAAATGAAATTACATTTTCAGTAAAAAATATTGTAATGCTCTTAACTATACCTAACTTATCCACTGTCATAAGTTTTGGGATGCTGGAAATTTCAAAATGTAACGCATTTGTATTTTTTTTAAAGGTAAATCTATAAAAAAAAGTCCCACCATTCATTACTCAAAAACGGCTGGACCGATTTGCATGATCTTTGATTTATTGGATTCATCTCCGCCCCGAATAGTAGAATAAGTATATAATTTAGAAGAAAATTAATTTTACCATACATTTTATATGGAATGGTAAGAATTGGATTTATTGAAGTCTATAAGACTTTAATCTTGGGAAGGACATATTATACAACATCATAGAAAAAAAAATACATTTAAGTCAAAGGGGGTTGCTGTCGCTACCAGGAGGTTCTTTCAAGGAAGTATATAACGCGGGTGAAACAGCGGGGCGCAGCTAGTTTATTCATAAATCGGACGTGAAGAACAGTGTGAAAAAAAAATTATGTTTTATTTTTATTTTTATTGCTTTTGATTTATTTATTTTTAATTTGTATATGTCGAATTTCTAGTGTAATTCCCAGTAATTCCGCTTCTACGTACGTATTCTTTTTTTTTCATAAATCTGCTTTTTGGAAACTTACGTTTCATTTTAAAGTTCCAAGCATTTCATTTCAAAACTTGTATTTAGTGAATCGCGAATACTTTGTGTCCTGGGTACGTTTTCTTTACATTAGAATCGAGTAAACTGTCTAGCAAATATTTAATTAAATAACAAGGGCGCGACCCTTATAATCGAAGCTATGGCAAAGTTACCGGACCGTGGAAACGTTAGGATTTTAAAAGCACCGTGATTTTTAATAAGTGCTTTACTCAAAAAACACAACACTCAAAAATTTTACCACATATTTTGCAATTTTTCCATGCCATTTGATGCCTGATGCATGCCAGATGCTATGTGATAGGTGTCAGCGTGAGAAGTCAACACCTTCAGTCCACTTTAATTAGTAGGTACACTGCTGGAGATAGGGTCTCTACTAAGGCAGATGATGGTGACAGATGTCACTATAAACAGTTAATAGCGCCATTATCTTTAGCCTACTTGCATCAGTTCCCTGCGGTTTATAGGTGCCTTTTAATTAATTAGTACTTTGCATAGAATTGCGTTCAGTCCAAGATCAGTTTAACTAAATGTTTTATCTCGGACAGTGTGGTCTCAAACTATTTAATACTTAGATAAACGATACTGATAGAATAGGCACGTTTCTCGGAAATTGTTACTGAAATAAAGCTATCGTAGTTTATAAATATTGAATCAGTTTGCTGAGAGGGAGTTACATCAGAATGGGTCTTCGAGAGAAGGTGGCACTGTTGTTGATAGCCGTCTTAATTCAGGTGAGCATGTAGTCTTTTTTAACCGACTGCAGGAGGGAGGTTCCCATTCAGTAATTTTTTTAATGTAAGTATACCGATAACTCCGTTACTTGTTAACCGATTTACGTGTTCTTTTATTATGTAGAGAGCTCTAAAGTTGTCCCATAAAAATTTAATTCAAGTAATTTAATTTCCTAAGTAGTTTTTACCAGCTACAATAATACGAATAATTTTGATCGAGCGCCTGTTGATTTGGTAATATCAATAATTTTGTTCGTTAGCTTATTAATTTTGTAGGTGATTTTTTATATTGACTATTAATTTCTATTTTAAGCAGAGATTTTGTATATACGGGGTGTGAAGGGAACACTCTCGAAGCCAAAAGAAGGTAATTGTACTCATCATTATGAACAACTTTTACTATGGGACCAGCCCTGAAATCGCGAAAAAAATATCAGCTGTTCTATAGAAAACGGTCATTGACACTCGACAAAATGTAGGAATAGCTGATTTTTTTCGCGATTTCAGTGCTGGTCCCATAGTAAAAGTGGTTCATAATGATGAGTACAATTACCTTCTTTTGGCTTCGAGAGTGTAGCCTTACACCCTGTATAGCGAGTGTAAAGTTGTAACTATTATAACGCTGGCTATTTTGACATTTCACTGTGCGTACTTTTGTTAGTTCCTTATATTATACTAGCTGCGCCTCGCGGTTTCACCCACGGTGATGAAAAATAGTGATGATGATGATGAAATCCTATGTCACTCTATGGCTCTAGAACTATACCCATGCAAAAAATCAGGTCGATCCGTTGTTCCGTTGCAACGTGAAAGAGGAACAAACATCCATACATCTATACATCCATACATACAAACTTTCGCGTTTATAATATTAGTAGGATCTCTTTCAGAGTCAATATTACATTGAAAATATTGATCAACGGTTTTCCAGCACAATAAAAACTGAATTGAAATACTAATATTCCCGCACCTGAACTGTGCGACTCTTATATCTTCTCAGTGCCTCAATTTTTTTTCTTATTTTTAATTCAAAAATTCTATTTTCATGAACTACTTGTCTACCAAATTGTATCAATGCGCAAGTTATCGTATTTTTTTTTTTTTTTATTATTATAGATAGGCTTGCGCTTGGCCGCAAACTCGCCTGATGTTAAGCGATGATGCGGCCTACGATGGAGCATGCTTGCCTAGAAGAAACCTATTCACTCTCGACTTGAAGACGCCCAGATTGTAACTATCGGGGAACACCCACTCAGGCAGCGAATTCCACAGACTAGCAGTTCGCACAGTAAATGTGGAATCAAAGCGCTTCGTACGGGTTCTCGGAATATCAACCATAAAGCGGTATCGATTCTTCGTGCCCACTTTGGCAGTCCGATAGAAAAAGGGGCAGGAGGGAACCAAATCATGCATACCTAGTATTACCTACATGTATGCAAAAGCTGATTTGTTCTCAAGGACTGCACCTGCACTTTGCTTGATCAATCTATAGAAGCATATAATAACTATAAATAAAAGTAAAACAACACTGACTGACTGACTGCTGACTGACTGACTGCTGACTCATCATGAAATCTTGAAAACTACTTGACCTATAAAACTAATTTGGTAGGTTGATTCCTGTTGGAGTGATAAAATCCACTGAGAAAGGATTTTGCGGAAGGGACGAATAAAGAGCGGCAAAAAAGGGTTGAAAGATTATATAAACGTCTACGTTAAGCTATTTAATATTATTGTTATGATACAATAGTGTATAGTTAGATGAGTAGGTATTTAATAATGTATTTCTGCATTTTCAGACAGCATGCATAGAGTGCAAGCCGCAATCTCTGAAGCAAAATCCATTTGAACAGTATGTATGCAGCAGAAGAAATGCGAACAATGCAGTGAACAATATTCCTAAAACGTCACATGGGTTGACCAATAACAATGCACAAAGAGAAACTTTAACAAAACAGAATATTTACAAAACGTACAATTTCCCTGAAGTTGATTTTCCTTCGGACCCATCACCCAAGCAACCACCTCTCTACAGTTATGGATCAGTAAATACAGAACGAACATCGTCAAAAAAAAATTACGATTCAGCTTTATTAGACAGTTTTAAAAAAGAAGCCAGGAAAAAACGAAAAAGTAAAAAGCAAGTAAACGAAGCTACGCCGATACTGGTCCAGATGAAAGACACACAACCATTATACGTGAATGATAAAGGGTCATTTCCAGAAGTAGAATACCCATTGAATGCAATGGACACATGGACACCAAAGTACTGGAATTCATTGCCATACAATGCAGACGAGTATTTTACTCGACAAACTGAATTTGGGCCTCAGAATCAAGCAAATAATAAACAAACGAATATTAACACATACATAAAACCTGCAAATATAAAACAAAATAATGGTCTGTTTTCAGCTACTAAATCAAAAGAAAATAAAAACAAAGAATTTAAGTTAATGAACTCTGGTGGTTGCAAAAACAGCAAAAAAATTGCACCAGTGAAAAGTAAAACAAAATTGAAAAAGCACAACTTATTTGACACTACTGTTTGTAACTTACCAGGTCATCAAATACGACGTAAGCCTAAAAAAATCATAAAGTCAGCAGCTTCTTGCCACAATCTGAATAATAATAGAAAGCAACTTACAAAATTTTACAAGCCACGTCCACGATCTGGTATACTACTTGAAAATAAAATACCAGATTCAAACAAAAACATATGTTTATCACAGAATAATATAAGTAACTCTAAGTCCATGTGTTTTGAGAAAACTTTAAACAACACCATGCCTAATATTACCACTACAAGTCCTTCACCTAACTTTTATACTAATGATAGCGTAAGTAAACAAAGACAGTTCTCGTCTTCATCGAACATGGATAACTTTGATCCTTTACAGTTAGCACAATTAAGCTCTTCAGATCTAAAAGATTTAGCTGAACACGTTTTGGCACTAATAGGCCCAATACCAAAAGACACACTTAACAGTCTGGCTATTTGTGATTTATTACCTGAGAATATAACTGATCTTTCATTGGTATCAAAATATTTGACATCGCCAGATAATATAAATGAGAAAATGGCCAAGTATCCATCGCAATCACATGTACCTGAGATAACTGCACTGTATTATTTAGTCGAGAGAGCACTCGACCAAATAGCTTCACAACGGAACAATTATGCACCAAATGATATCACAGCTGTAAAATGTATAAGTACGTTACCAACTGAGTACATTATACCAAATTTTTCGGAACCTGACAAAGTTAATGATCTAACTATAACGACTCCAACAGACTATGTCTTACCAGACCCTTTCACAAAGAGTTATAACAACACGGATGATAAATCCCTTACTAACTCTATGGAACAAGCCTACGTTTCTTTTATTCCAGATAATCATACGACAGATTCTTTTCCTTTCTGTCCACTTCCTAGTATAGATCATTGTTATATCTATAACCCACCAGAGCCAAACTCTCATGATGATACAGTAGCAGATATACCACGAAGTTACATATTTCATAACACGACAAACAAGAAAACATCGATAGAAATGCCAGACAATAGTACATTGGAAGACATGCCTGTTAATAACACATTTTCAGATAAGCCAGAATATGATGCATCGCCAGTTAAGCCAGCTAATAATGAATTGGAAGACATACCAGTTAATGATACGTTGTCAGATATGCCAGATAATGATACGTTGGGAAATGGACCAGAACATGATTCTTTGTCAGATATGCCAGATTATGAAACATTAGTAAACGAACCAGATAATAATAAGTTAGATGAAACACTAGAAGATATATTATCAGATATTCCAGAATATGAAACACTGTCAGACATTCCAGACAATGATATACCAAAAGATACCCCAGATAATGATAAATCGGAAATAATTCCAGAATATGACACTGTGTCTGATATGCCAACAAATTATACAATACCAGTTATGCTTGGCAATGAAACGATGCAAAACTTGCCAGATAATGGTGAATTGGAAGACCCGGCAGAATATGATGTGCCAAATTATGAAGGATCACCAGGTTTGCCTTACAATGAAATACTGAAAGACCCGCCAAATAATGAAACATTGTCAAACATGCCTCAGAATGGAACATTTACAGGTATGCCAGAACATAATAAATTAGAAGGCATGCCCGAATATGACGCAACGTCAGATGTGTCACTTAATAATACTATACCAATTATGCTTGGCAACGAAACGTTGGATAACTCGACAGGTAATGATAAATTGGAAGACCCGGCAGAATATGATGTGCCAAATTATGAAGGATCGCCAGGTTTGCCTTACAATGAAATACTGAAAGACCCGCCAGATAATGAAACATTATCAAACATGACTCAGAATGAAACATTTACAGGTATTCCAGATAATAATAAATTAGAAGGCATGCCCGAATATGACACAATTTCAGATGTGTCACTTAATAATACTATTATGCTTGGCAATGAAACGTTGGAAAACTCGACAGGTAATGATAAATTGGAAGACCCGGCAGAATATGATGTGCCAAATTACGAAGGATCGCCAGGTTTGCCTTACAATGAAATACTGAAAGACCCGCCAGATAATGAAACATTATCAAACATGACTCAGAATGAAACATTTACAGGTATTCCAGATAATAATAAATTAGAAGGCATGCCCGAATATGACACAATTTCAGATGTGTCACTTAATAATACTATTATGCTTGGCAATGAAACGTTGGAAAACTCGACAGGTAATGATAAATTGGAAGACCCGGCAGAATATGATGTGCCAAATTACGAAGGATCGCCAGGTTTGCCTCACAATGAAATACTGAAAGACCCGCCAGATAATGAAACATTGCCAAACATGCCTCAGAATGAAACATTTACAGATATGCCAGACAATAATAAATTGGAAGATATGCCAGAATATGATACAATGTCAGATGTGTTAATGAAGAATAATACAATACCAGTTATGCTTGGCAATGAGACGTTGGAAAACTCGACATATAATGATAAATTGGAAGAACCGGCAATAAATGATCTGCCAAAATATGAAGGATCGCCAGGTTTGCCTTACAATGAAATACTGAAAGACCCGCCAGATAATGAAACATTGTCAAACATGCCTCAGAATGAAACATTTACAGGTATGCCAGAAAATAATAAATTAGAAGGCATGCCCGAATATGACACAATGTCAGATGTGTCACTTAATAATACTATACCAATTATGCTTGGCAATGAAACGTTGGAAAACTCGATAGGTAATGATAAATTGGAAGACCCGGTAGAATATGATGTGCCAAATTATGAAGGATCGCCAGGTTTGCCTTACAATGAAATACTGAAAGACCCGCCAGATAATGAAACATTGTCAAACATGCCTCAGAATGGAACATTTACGGGTATACCAGAACATAATAAATTAGAAGGCATGTCCGAATATGACACAATGTCAGATGTGTCACTTAATAATACTATACCAATTATGTTTGGCAATGAAACGTTGGAAAACTCTACAGGTAATGATAAATTGGAAGACCCGGCAGAATATGATGTGCCAAATTATGAAGGATCGCCAGGTTTGCCTCACAATGAAATACTGAAAGACCCGCCAGATAATGAAACATTGCCAAACATGTCTCAGAATGACACATTTACAGATATGCCATACAATAATAAAATGGAAGGCATGCCAAAATATGATACAATGTCTGATAAGTTAATTAATAATACAATACCCGTTATGCTTGGCAATAAAATGTTGATAAGCTCACCAGATAATGATAAATTTGAAGAAACGCCAGAATATAATGCATTGTCACTTATGTCAGAATCTGATACATTGTCAGATATGCTAGATAATGAAACACTGGAAGACTTACCAGATGATGAAAAATCAAGAGAAGCAACAGAATATGATGTGTCAAAATATAAAGGATCGCCCGATATACCTGACAAGGAAATACTGAAAGACCCGCCAGATAATGAAACATTGTCAAACATGTCTGATACTGACACATTTACAGATATTCCAGACAATAATAAATTGGAAGACATGCCAGAATATGATACAATGTCTGATGTGTTAATGAAGAATTATACAATACCAGTTATGCTTGGCAATGAAATGTTGGTAAACACGCCAGATAATCATAAATTGGAAGAAACGCCAGAATATGATACATTACTAAATAAGTCAAAATCTGAAACATTGTCAGATATACCAAATAATGAAACACTGGAAGACTTATCAGGTAATAAAAAACCAGAAGAAACACCAGAATATGATGTGCCAAAATATGAAAGATCACCAGACGTACCTGACAGGGAAATACTGAAAGACTCGCCAGATAATGAAACATTGTCAAGCATGTCTAATACTGACACATTAACAGATATTCCAGACAATAATAAATTGGAAGACATACCAGAATATGATAAAATGTCTGATGGGTCAATGAATAATACAAGACCAGATATGCTCGACAATGAAACGTTTGAAAACTCGCCAGATAATGATAAGTTGGAAGAAACGCCAAAATATAATACATTATCAAATATGTCAGTAGCTGAAACATCAGATATACCAGATAATGAAACACTGAAAGACTTGTCAGATAATGAAAAATCAGAAGAAACACCAGGATATGGTATGCCAAAATATGAAAGATCGCCAGACGTACCTGACAATGAAACACTGAAAGACTCGCCAGATAATGAAACTGTGTCAAACATGTCTCAGTATGACACTTTTAAAGATATTCCAGATGATAAATTAGCAGGCATGCCACAATATGATACAATGTCAGAATTGCCAGTTAATGATACAATACTAGATATGTATGGCAATGAAACTTTGAGAAACGCGCCAGATAATGATATATCACAAGAAATGTCAGAATTTGATCCATTATCAAATATGCCAGAATATGAAATATTTTCTGATATACCAGATAACGAAACACTGGAAGACTCGTTGGATAATGTTAAATCGGCAAAAATGACAGAATATGATTCATTGTCAAATATGCCAGAACATGAAACGTTTTCAGATATATCAGGTAATGAAACACTGGAAGACTTAGCAGACAATGAAAAATCAGAAGAAACACCAGAATGTGACATGCCAAAATATTATGCAAATACGAATGCAAATGATTTCAACATAATTTCAGGTTTACAGACTCGTGAGAGTGAATTGCCAAAACTTGACATAACAGACACTGGATTAACATCAGAAATATTTGATACCGATATTGTCCAGGGTATGCCCTTTGTTGAAGAGTTATTTGACATGGAACCAAGTATAAATAATTCTGATACACTACCTGACGTGATTGATGATGATACAGACGAGTTGCTAGATGCATTACTGGGATTGCTAATAGCAGATTTAACAAGAAGCATGGTACCCGATACTGAAGCACTACCAAGCACACACACTGATACTGCTTTATTACCAGACATGACTGATGACAACGAGTTACCAATCGTACATTATACAACTAATGCATCACCATCTACAAATACTGAAAAGTAACAATACATTGAAAATTGGTTTGGTTTTATACGTAATCGCAAGACAAACATTTCTGTACTTGTTTCTGTAAAATGTTTCAAAAGCGGAATGAAGTTTCTAGCGAAGCATCTAATGGTTAATGCAATATTTATTTTTACACTTTATAATAATTCTTCTCAATCATAGATTTATTATAAGTTATATTAAATTACATATTTGATTTGAATACATAAATTAGTATCTATAGTCGGAGTAACCGGCTTAATCTTACGTGAGTAATTCCCGTGTAATATAAATAAAATTAGTATCTGTTTTGTTATATTCACTCTTCAAATCCTTGGCTATCCCAATTAAATATTTAAGTTTCATTTTTTGTGGGTTTAACTTGTCAGTAAAGCTTCGACCAAGACCACCACAAAGACCACAATCTGTGACCAAGACGAAAAATATAAACGCCACCGAATAAAATATTGTTGTTTTCTCACGAAACCTCTTTATGACAGTAAAATGAAAGGAAGTTTGGCGGCACAGAAAAGTTTTTTTCTTTCTCTTTTTTGTGTTTGGCACCAAAGAAAAGAAAACCATCGTATTGGCACAGCACATTGTATTATTTTTCTAAACTTGTGATTAAGTGTTCGTGAATGTGTGCAAGTGATCTATTGAGTTAAACGCGTATTTTCATGGTGTTTCCAAAACTCCTTAGAAGCCTCTAGTAAAGTCTACGCTACTTTAAAGATACTCGAAAAGGTTTTCTACGACTTGTTTACTTACTCGGAAAGAGGATAATATAAATATTACGTAAGAAGCCTATATTCGACAATATTTCTTCTCAATTTTAATGTTAATTCCACATCGAGTAGTTTGTTAAATTAGAAAGCTGCGAAGTAGCAGCACCTGGAGCAGAGAAACTGTGAAAGCCGAGGTCGCAGATCACCCATTCATACTCGAAGCACATAATTATCATACTTGACCGTGATTTACATAGCTAAGAGCTACTAAACTTTGTATAGGTAGCAAAGCCTCAGGGCAAAATTACACTGATAGGTACTGATTTTTTTAAATGATAATTGCGTCTACTTTTAGCCTCCAGCTTGCCCTCAGACTAGGTAATAGAAAGTCTGAGCTCGCATAGCCAAAGATAGAGCACACTTAGCCAAGGATAGAGCACGTCGATATAGTAGAAACCTATATACCCTTAAATCTGGCTAGAACGTAGATATCAGGAAACAAGAAGGACGACAGAGTTCCGTTCTTGCGCAGGGCGTATCATGACGCCAGTCATCAACATTGCCAGTCATCATGTTGGTAGATAGTGATCAATAGGCCAGTTAATATGTACCTAAGTAATGGTGTGACGACCGTTATCAATACTAATATTATAAAGAGGAAAGATTTGATTGTTTGTTTGTTTGTTTGTTTGCATTGAATAGGCTCCGAAACTACTGAACCGATATGAAAAATTCTTTCACTGACGGGAAGCTACACTATCCCCGGGTGACATAGGCTATAATCTATACCCGTGCGAAGCTGGGGCGGACCGCTAGTAGCTTATATAATAGTGCGTTTATCTTCTGAGCAGCTGATCCCGGTTTCAATTCCCGGCTACCTCGACATTCAATTTTGAATTTAATTATCTCAGGGAGCGAAATACGAAAATTCCTTGCGAAAAATATGTACAATATATAGAATTCCAAACAAATTTTTCGAAATTAAAATTTGTATTGATGTCGCTTAGATCAGGGAATTCGATAGGTATTTTACAAAAATACTTATACTGAGAAAGAAGTCTTTCAACGGTTTGAGCTTACTCTAGCCTATAGTATTATCTAAGAGATTAGACATCTAAGACCTAAATGCAGACTTTAAACTATATGCACAAATGTTAAGCCGTTCTTAATTCTGGAATCCTCTTACACTGTGTTTGCTAGGTCGAGCAGACGCCGTATTTTCTAGGGTTTCCTGCCGTTGTAACATCTCATTACATAATTGTATACGTGTATGCAAGCATGTCATGACTTCATGAGTATGTAGACAAAGTATTACAGGTAAATGAAGAACTGAATTAGATGTGGCTCAAGAATTATGTTAAAGTTATACTTTTTTGAAGTTTTAATGTCGTGCGTACGTCAACAAATTCGGAATTGTAGGTTACTTTTTATTGGCTGAAACTGAGTTTTAATAAAATATTTAGGAAAAAACTACAAGCTAACATCAACAAGTTTTTTTTAAAAGACACGAATTCGTAATGGTCTTTGATTACAAAAAGGTTACAATATCACACAAGAAGTTTTTATTACAACAGTAGGAAAATAGACCAAGCGAACCCAGAGACTGTTTAATTTCTACAGAAATACAAGTTACATGGAACGTTGGTGGCTTGGTACCAACTTGGTACCAAGCCCAAAGAGGTCATTGTACTTATCTTTAAGGACAATTTGCAAATAATCCGCTGTTCCATGGAAAAATTACATTGATACTCAACTAAACGTATGGACATGATACCTTTTCGCGATTTCAGAGTTGGTACTATAGTAAAAGATGTGGGTTAGTATTAGATTAGATTGATTAGGTAGAGCGCAAAACTACCACATATCGCGTAGCGACTACATCGCAAAACGACTGTCTACATCTTAACATGAATAGTTCCTAAAATTACCAAACCACCAAAACGCCTGGATTCATATAATGAAAAGGCCAGAATGAATAGGTATATCTCCTAAGTCTGCGTGCTTCATCTTCGACCACATCGTCGCTTACCAACAGGAGCTGGTGGTCAAACGCGGACATAATCGCAATAAAAAAAATAATCGTACCTCAGATATCGGATACAACGCATTTACATATCCATGTTTTCAAATGTCTGAAATAACCTGCAGTGCTGTATCCGGGAGCAAGTTATAAATGTTTTTGGTCAATTTAAATTTAAAGTTGTTCGTGCATTCTTCAGAATCCAAGCGACGGATGTTGCTTTGTATCAACAATTTAACATCAACATATTGACATAAACAGAGAAACAAGATCGCTCATGCAGTCAGCTGCTATGAAACCGAAACTCCCTGACGTAAAAAGTGGTCGCTCCACGAACCGGTTCCATGGTTCGGCGCGTGTTGGTGTGGGTGCAGGGACGACCTTGCGCGAGCGCCGCCGGCGACGCAAGTTACATCATATCAGGCGGAGGCAGCGACGCGGGCGCGGGCGCCTCGCGTTCCGCTCCGGTGCGCGGGCCCAGCCTCGCTTATAGGGCTGACTCTATCACCGTCAAAAACAAAAAATGTTTGGACTCACAATCACATTATATTTATTATCCGACTGCTCAGAAAATGTTCAATTTGTTTATATATTTTTAATGTTGTTCCATGTTGTTATAGCACAATTCAAAAAGTATAAATTGTTTTTTTACACTTACAGTCCAAAACTAAAAAGTATCGATAACTTGTAGGTATACTATGTATATAATTTGTCCAAATAGATCATCGAACTCACAGAAAAGAGAAGTATATATTTTAAAAGAAATTTTTTTCTCTTCTGTGATCGAACTACTAGTCGGACAGAATGGATTAAACGAAAAAAAAAACAATGACCCATCTCTCTAATATTTCAATTGTTTTGCCATGACGTTCCGCTCTCTATTTTTTTTTATCTAGTAATTTGCAGCTTTATAGTTATGGTACACATACAATACATATTTTCAAATAAAGTGGTAAGGTTGTGGAATGAGTGTATATTTCGGTGCAGTTACATGCACCATGTTTATTTACGGGAAAACTGCATGAAGAATCCGGTGGTTGGTCGAACAGTTCAAAGTTAGGTGCAGGCAAAGGTCGTCGGGTGCAGGTAAAATGATCTACCCACTTTCTTAGTCTCAATATCCCGTAAATAATCATATAACTTTAGTAAACAACCGTGATAGTTTAAAACAGTGTTTTATATTTTTAAATGATCCGGTCTGCAGCCCTAGTTTCCCGTGCTCTACCGTTCCATGAGACCGATTCCTTCCTACATTGTAGTCAGTTGTAGAGTTGCAGACCCTCTCCCCGCTATTATCGAGTCTGTTCCTATAATTATGGATTAAAATGTTTACCAATCAACCACTTTTTATATTGGTATTTCCTGAGCTACATTGCAATTAGTTAACTTTCCAGAAATATCGATAGTTTTATGCTACACGAAGTTTTTGCTCAATAAATAATAGATTGTACAACGAGTGCATAAAATAATAAATTTTAGGCAAGACGTTTTTATATTTTTACATCCCGGCGCGGGTGCGTCTCGCTTCACTGGGTGCCGCCGTATCCTTTGTGCACTGTTAGTACCATACCTACTGATTAAATACGCAAATTGACAATGATTGCCTTTTGTAATGTCATGTTCTTTATTCGTGCAGCGTAGATAATTACACAAATAGTAAGTACTTTCAAATAAAAAAAAATATGTATAGAGATTGCTTAGGCCAAAAAAACCCATTAAAAATAGGTCAGATACAATGAGAAGAAAAGTTTCTATGACAATGTGACCCTTTATCCGAAAGGTTAGATTCACCATCAAGACAGACATATTACGAGGCGGGATGGCGAGACGATTTATACCCAACTAATTAAATTATTTCGTTTTTAAATGAAACCGGCTTTAGCGTTTAGATAGCATACAGTTTTGCAATATTCTACAAGGACTTATTAACATAGATATTGTTTTCAACCGATTTCCAAAAAGGCGGTTCTTAATACGACTGTATTGTATTTTTCTTTTTATTTGTGTATTTCCATTCCTTACTAGCGGCTAGCGGTTTATATATATAAACCCATTGTATAAACCTCCCGCGAAAAATTATGTAACTGATGGTGAAAACCGCATCAAAATCCGTTGCGTTGTTTAGGAGGAGTTAGCGGTACATACATACAGACAGACAGACGCGGAAAGCGACTTTAATACTATGTTGAGTGAGATAGAGAAGAGATAAAGAAGAGATAGAGATATTACGCGTTAAATTCAACAATTATGAACAGATTTTAATGATTCTTTGTTTTGAATTAAAATAAGAATATCTCAAAAATAGTACCATTAAAATTTTAAGAAAATATTCCACCTCTAAGGGTGAAAAATACGGAAAGTAGAAAGTATACCTACCTACCCATGCGTTTGCAGTAAAGGCCGTAAAGGTGATGTGTGTAAGTATAATGTATGCTTGTCTTTTATCATTTCTATGGCAGGATTGATGCAAGGCAGTTTTTTTTTACATTCGAAATCTGGTTATATTGAGGTGGTTTTTAGCTATGTTTGATTAAATATGTCTAGCGTTTTTAAAGTTATGTCGTCATTTCCAAATTAGTCGTGGGGTTTTAAACTGATTTTTTTCTTCTCGATAGTCCATAAACAAACGTCGCGATATTTCTAGTTACTGTCGATTTTATAAAATCAATTTAAAACTGGTTTAAAGTTAATTCATAGATTTCGAAATTAAGGATATGGCTATTCAAATACTAGCGTCCCAATATACCAATACCGCTGAGGACTTATGAACAAATTTTAGAGCGAATTTTCACAGATTAAAACATTAAAAGTAACAACAGAAAGTTATGACAAAACTTTACGTCTCGCGATAGTCGTATCTCGTTTTTCACGAGTATAATCTTTTTAGTATAGTGCTGTGATAAAAAATATCATAAAAGTAAACCGAGCAGACAAATCTGAAACACCGTAAATTTGCTATAGGTATAACTCCACAACAAAGTACATATTTATAGGTATGGCAATTACCAGCCAGGGAGCTGGCATTCATTAATCCGTCAAACAATATAAAAAATATATGTTATGAACCAAGCGAAGAAAGTTCTCAGATTCTGATGGGATGAGTTTCTATCTATGATTGTTACATTTGTTCAACGATTCGTGTCGTAGATTCAATTATTAATTAAATTTTGCGGGTGCGGGGTGGCAGGGGGGAGCAGCTCCCCCCCACAGAGATTAAAAAAAAATTGCCAACTGCAAAGAACCCAAAGTCCTAAGGCCGTGCAATTGTCTTGCTTTGCCGATAAATCCCGCACGTCAAAACTTGACTGTAGCTACAATTCATATTTTTCTCATCCTCCATAATATTAACTTGCCCCCCCCCCCCCTGGGCCATGCTGGCGTTGCTCTTGGGTACAGATGTCATCATCATCATCATCAGCCAGAAGACGTCCACTGCTGAGCATAGGCCTCGCCCTTTAACCTCCACACTGAACGACAGCCTGCCTTTTGCATCCACTGGATGCCCGCGACTCTTACAATGTCGTCGGTCCATCTAGTGGGAGGCCTCCCTACGCTGCGTCTTCCGGTTCGCGGTCTCCACTCCAGAACCTTTCTTCCCCATCGGTACAGATGTACCGTTTGCTAAATATGTTCCATACCTTATATAAATATATAAATAAATTAACTTTTTTAAAGATTTTTTTTTGTGTCATAAATCAGTAGCATTATCTTACAGTATTATTACTTTGGTATGGTAACCACTAAAGTGAAATTTTTTTTTAGAAAAATTAAGACGTTTGAACACGGTCGACTATACAAAGGCATATCTCATTGTATGTCTGATCTGAGCTCATACCTATTAGTCGACATTAAAATGTTATCCGTAGGTATTTCTCTAATGTTAATCTTCGTGGGAGCCATAACATAATAAGGGCAAGTCGTTCCCACAATAGATCGAGGTCCCGATACTGTAATAGTGGCCCTATTGCTCCAATTTAGCCAATTGGTTAGATACGCCTATAGCCCTCTTTCACTGTTCCTTTCGCAATAAGATTTAGTCTTACTATACTCGGTCAGTTTTTATGTTACGATAACTGCAATTGCATAATATATCGCTACACAACCATAACTTTTTTGCGTGAAAACTTCTCGTGAAATTGGCATGGCACAGCTTTACACTTGCCAACTTTTTTCTTAGCTATCCTTTTGGAGCATCTCAATTTTCACACGGTAATGCACAAATAACTCTTGTTCTTAACCTTTTCCGTTACGGAGTATTCCTATTTATACTGATTTACAAAGTCAGTTGGAATTGTAGATATTTTAATGTTTTTTAAAGTTTTAATCTTATTAGTAAACCTAGCCAAGCTTCGCTACGAGCGCTACAGTAGAATATGTTATGTAGGTAAGGTACATGAAAATTATGTACAATATACCATAATACGATTGTGTTACTTCTTTGGAAGCTGAATAATTCACAAAAAGAAGAAAGCTCGAGTAGTCACGTAAAAATTTAGACAGAAAAGAAAAGTCAAAATTACTTACAGTCCCTTGGTGATAATTGACGCGTACTTAATTTTATCTATAAAAATCTGAAGCCCTAATCTGTCCCTGCTGGCTGGTGATTATTATAAATTACTGCCAAAACGGGCAATATTTAGTCCAATAAATAAATCTTTTTACTAAAAAAGAATGTAGGTACCTTATTCTGGTACCTTTATTTTGATTGATTAGATGCTTGCTGTGCTTACAGCGAAGTCAACGCGAACAGCAAGCCAACATTACAAAGTATTGCTTTCTATTATTCAGAAGCAGAACAGATAAAATTATGCGACAATACCTAGTATTCCTTCATTATCTCATCTCAACATTATCTTCATAATTTTTCAAATTTTTTTTTCGACTGACTCTAGCAAAAGAAAAATTAAAATCAAGTCCTTTGTTTTTATAGGGGAAGAAAAAGTAGATTCAAATCTATCGATAGATTATCAATAGAATTTGAATTGATTTCGTGTTTTTTCTTTGTAATTTAGGAAGTATTTGATTTTTTTTACAAGCTATTCATCGACTCGCGCAACAGTATTCTCGAGATAGCGGGCAATGTACTAAAGCTTTTTTAAGG
Organism: Agriopis marginaria; assembly: GCA_932305915.1. Taxonomy (NCBI): domain Eukaryota; kingdom Metazoa; phylum Arthropoda; class Insecta; order Lepidoptera; family Geometridae; genus Agriopis; species Agriopis marginaria. Next base: position 13,786,189 of record OW029918.1, read on the forward strand.
ATCGGTAAGTTTTTTCAAAATAAAAGAAATGACGTAGATGCAAAAACAAGTATTTTGAGAATATCTTTCAACCAGAATAAATATAATCTAGAGCAACTAGATGTAATAAAACTAGATTTATGTAAACATACGAGTCATAAATCAGCTTGTTACTGTACTACACAAACATTATTATTAGTACGATCTTGATGTTCTAAAACATTGTTCTTTGCTCTAAATACTCCAAAGACATTGAATGACAAAGCTCCAATTGAGTTTACAATTTCGTTCATAAAACGCCAACGCGAGGTGTACACGCTTCAGAGAGATACTGATGCAGATCCGCATTTTACCCAAGGCTCACAAGAACCGGGGCTAAGGTAATGGCCCCATATCCCAAGGGGCCCAAATCATACTTGTAAATATACTAGATAGTTGCTATAATTATATTAATTTTGCTATAATTATTACATGAAGTACTTTTTTCTGAGCTACTGGGTTGTTGCCATAAGCTTGGTGTCATAAGTATTTTTTTTACTGGCCACAATGTTTGTCTGTGCTTAATGTCAAACAAACAAAGCAAATGTCAATATTGTTTTTAACCCCCGACGCAAAAAGAGGGGTGTTATAAGTTTAGCATGTGTAATTGTGTATATGTGTGTCTGTCTGTGGCATCGTAGCTCTCAAACAGCTGAAACGTTTTTTTTTTTTTGTTTTTGTATGTGATCGTGATGATATGTATCGAGAGTGTTCTAAGCTATTAAGAAAGCTTCAAGAAAATCTATTCAACCGTTTAAAAATTAACAGCTCTTTTATCGGGGATTTAAAACAATTTACACTTGTGCTGACTACATTCAGTGTTGTCATCTAAATAATTTATCATCATCATCATTAGCCAGAAGACGTCAACTGCTGAACATAGGCCTCCCCCTTTAACCTCTACACTGAACGACAGCCTGCCTTTTGCATCCACTGGATGCCAGCGACTCTCACTATGTCGTCGGTCCATCTAGTGGGAGGCCTACCTACGCTGCGTCTTCCGGTTTGTAATCTACACTCAAAAACCTTTCTTCCCCATTGGTTATCGGTTCTTCGAGCGATGTGGCCTGCCCATTGCCATTTCAACTTGCAAATTTTAACAGCTATGTCGGTGACTCTGGTTCTTCGGCGAATATCCACGTTTCGGATTCTATCGCGCAAAGAAACTCCGAGCATAGCTCTGTCTATTGCCCGCTGTGTGACTCTGAGTGAGAAACAATTTCTAATCTATCCCATGTCTTATAACAAAATACTCTGGTTTGACTATCGGAAAACTTGTCAACACTTTCTTTCAGTGTTCAATGCGAAGTACCTATACGCCTTGGGGTCCTTAATCCGGGCCTGGTCTGATGGTCATATATAAATCTTCATTACGAAAAGGGCCCGTATCTTGTCTACTGACCCTTTACTCTCAACTAGTTTATCGCAAGTTTCTTTTATTGACTGTATTAACTAGAATTGTGTAGCAGTATTTTGGAACGAGTGGGAGGATTTGTGGTAATAGTTTGTTCTAACTTGCATTAACTTAAATTGGTTTGGTCAAGAGCCAAATTACTACGTTTCTAGTGTATTGAACTTTTTGTCTAAAGTATCTCAAAAGTCATATAGCTATACACATATTTATTTGCAGAATAATCTAATTACGTCAAATGCCATTAATTATACTCTCGTACTTCGTCTTGTGTGTCCTACTTTTGGTATTTTAGGAACCTTCACATCCAACACCAAAAGGCTATTGGACAGTTGTTTAATTGTTTATAAATATAATTAAATGTAATACTATACCTACTAAAGAAATTATTTAAATGGGCTAATAAAGTTCCAAGATATAAGGGTTTAAAGTTTGTGGTTTGATTAGGATCCTCTGTCCCTTTCCCGCAAGGTTGTTAGTATGGAGTTTGTATGGCGTATCTACTTACCAGTGGCGTCATTTAAAAGTATAGTGAACTCTCTGTCTAGTGTTTATTTATATCTTCCGTAATTTTGAACACATTTTAATTATGTTGTTGATAATCGGCTCTAGTTATGGTCAGCTTTTTTATCTTATAGCCAGTATAGCCTATTAGACCAGGGCTGCAGCCTTTGAAAATGGTAAAAAGTGAAAAAATAGTACTAGTAGGATAAAACCCATTGGAAAAGGAACAGAATATAACAAAAATGAAAGGAAAAATAATATACGGGCGATCTGAGGTCGGGAAGTGGAAGGGGGTGAGTTTTTAAGGGTAAAAAACGGTTTATCTCGATTTCCGGCAAAACTACAAGTCCTATAGAAAAAAGTTTTATCGCAAAGTTGTAGGTAATAAAAAGATCTACAACTATTATCCAGACCGTTTTTTCACATAACCTCAAAATTTATGTGAAAAATTCAAATAACTGTTTTTAGTTTTTATTTTTATTTTTTACTAAAATTGGTGAAAACTTTTGATGTCCCACACAATTTATTATATTTAAAATATTTATTTTTTCTTCTTATTCTGACTTAATATCGATAAAGCACCCTAATTTTCAATCGAAAATTCTCCCGTCGAAATATCAGCTTTTAAAAAAAGTCTTTTGTTCGTTTAAATCTCTATAATACTTTCTGATGGTATAAAAAAATATACATTACTATTCTTCTCAGAAAATCTGAGAATATTTACCGTTCTCAGATTTTCTGAGAACTTCTCTAGATTTGTGAGTAAAACGCATCAACCAATGTCTGTATAATGTGAAGAACGATAAAATGTATGGCATATAGAACTGTGTAGAGCGGTGGAATACTTTATGCTAGTCCTAGCGGACATGCAATATTTTAGTTAATATACATTTAAATAAACGCGTAAACGTAGTTATTTCATTTAGACTGTATACACAACAATGACGCAAGAAAATACAAACTACTCGTATACCCAAACTAGGCCAAGAGCAAGTCCAATATGCAAAATATTTGTGCAATGCCAAGCCTAAAACCCACTCAACCTTTAAAAAAATACATAAGATAATGTACCGAACCTATTAACTACATCCATTCAAATAAGTAGGTACTTAATCCATCAAAGTTTTCGAAATAAGCTCGTGACATTTGGAGTGCCTAGATCAGCTGACTCTGTAACTTCGTGCTCGACTGGCTCTCGACTCTAGCGTTTCGTAAAGTTCATTTCACTTTCGTAAATCCGGCCCAAATTAAGACTTAAGGCCAACTTATACGTAACGGGATAATTCCTCGGACGGGACGGGGACGTGATGTGCATGGGACAATGCACGTGGTTTTAAAATAGTGGTTTATAGTGACGGTGATGATATTTTTCAATGGCAACGATATTTTTCCGGTCCCGTTCGTGCACCCGTGGTGTGTGCTCTATCATACATTTTCTATGAAACGATGTTTCCAAAAAATTACATCCCGTTCCGTCCGGGGTAAAACACGTTATGTATGCATCGGCCTTTAATGTTCGAAGTAACTTTTATACTGTTACTTAGCTATGCCAATGACTTCGTACGCGTAGTGCAACAAACGAAAAATTAAACTGATGAGCTAAGTGGCGATATCACTTATTTATTTAAACTATCGATCAAGTCACCTTTCAAAGAAAAGATACGGTTCAGCTTTTGAGTTGGGAGTTAAAAATATTTAAATGCCACTTTAGGTAACGGGCTAAGAAATTGGACCTTTTCTAGGTCCAATTTCTATGGTAACTGGTCAATGGGTCAAAATTGTGTGAAAAAAGGCCCTGAGCTGATAGATGGTGTTACACTCAGATCCTTGGACAATGTTTCGTCCAAGCTCAGATCACACAAATAAGAGAGATATGCCTTAGTACGGTTATCGTTCGAGTTTAAGTTTCCATGTGCGGAATGATCGTTTGTTGGGTGAGTTTGACTAAACCCATAGAGCCCGTTTTAGGCCAGATGCGTTCGCACCCGCCACGCCACCTTACCATATCTCCCTTTTTTGTCTGATCTATGGTGTTACATCATGGTTGCCCTTTAAATAATGCTTTGAGAAACTTGCGAACTTCTGAATAACATTATACATGATCAAAGATATGAACGCATCCGATGGTTTTTAAACAAATTTTGGTTTCATAATAATGTTATAACTTATTCAAGACTGTGACTGTGCGGAAGTAGGAAGCTAGTCTAGCGGCATCTTTTTATTACCTTTCACCTTATAAAATGATAAATTGGAATAAATTATGAGCTCAAGGCAGCTCGGATACATTTCGGCAACTTGCTTCCCGTTCCGAAACCTGTCTTTACCTTATTAAATTGATATAAATCAGCTGAGACAGTCTCGGTGAATTGAAAACAAAAGCGAGGTAATCAGAAGCCAAGATAGGGTGAAACGTTTTTCATAGTTTTCATAATAATTACAACATACTTTTTTTTAAATACAACAAAAACATCCTGGCCTGTAATGTAAGCAGTGAGTGAAATTCAATAAACGAAAACGCTAGATATCGAGATTACAACGTATTCAAGTTTTTTTTTTTTTAAGTTATAATTGTTTTACAACCGGAGTAGATAGCGCAAACATTATGCAAAAAATATAGTCGAATTAACAAAGGAGGTCCTAAATTCGACAGAACCTCCTTTGTTGAAATCGATCGAAAAATCAATAGCTATAATAGGTCGCAAACATTATGCAAAAAATGTAGTCGAATTAACAAAGAAGGTCCTAAATTCGACAGAACCTCCTTTGTTGAAATCGACAGAAAAATCAATAGGTAAATAAAATCATATTTCGGAAATGTATAATAATGTTTAGTATAACATTATATAATATATAACAATATAATATATATTACCAAGTGACCCGCCCCGGCTTTGCACGGTTGTAATTTACGTACGAAGCCGGGGTGGGTTGCCGGTTATATAGTTATATAACCCTTCCGTGAAAAATTCCCTAACTATTATGGTGAAAGCCGCATCAAAATCCGTTGCGTGGTTTAGGAGGAGTTGGAATTCTGTATAACCATACAGACAAACAGACAGACGCGGAAAGAGACTTAAATGTATACTATACTATGTACTACTAGAGATATAGAAATATCATGTTTTAAAGAATATTTTCTTCTTCCAAACAAATAAGAAAAAAATCTTAAACGTTTATGTTATGAAAATGATAACTAAGGTCTTTATAGCAGGTACTTTTGCGTACCTCTAAAAATATATCTAAGTATATTCTAAAGCACTTTAAAAACTCAGAGAGCTAGTACCTATACCAAATAATATAATATGAAAACTTTGACTTACACCTATTGAAATCGTTGGGCCTCAATGTTTTTAGTTTAAGATTTTAATTAAGACGCTGCAAGGCCTTATTAATGAGTTCTGCATTGCAGAAGGTCAAATGCACTGGCCTGGCATGCCTAATACTGCTAGATACGACGTTAATCAACGAGTTAATACTCAGAAGCAGCAGTAAAGATAGGCAGTTTGAAGTCTAGTAGGGGTATAAATATGGTGGTTGTCTGGGAATAGGATGGGTCGATAGCATTGAATAAGATAACGCTGCAGATAGCGTCAAATATCTACAGGCTTTATGCGATATGATAGCTGAGAGGGTGGGTATACCAATAACTTCGAAGCAAAGGGTCAGAACCAATTTTTGCAAAACTTCTTTTAGAAGACGGTCAAAGTAGTTACAGAATACAGATCAAGATACAATCGTTCGGGACGAAACAAAGTTTCAGAACTTGAAAAAAGTCTTCGATTGTATTATTACACAATTTGAAAAGAAATTAAGTGTTTGTCGGTATGTCCTTTGTTGGAGGTGTGTGTTGACTAGAGAGATACAGAGTGCCAACTCTCAGTAAAGGTACGAAAAAATTCACACATTATTAATCTACCTTATGTATTTTCTTTACCTATAAACTAAAACTAAATAAACGTAACATATTTTTAACGATACGAGATGGTGCATTGGAAAAAAATTATTACACGCAATTTAAATATACCAACAAGAAATACTATCATTAAAAAAAAGCTTTTAAATGTAAGATCTAAAACTGTATTAAAACTGTAAATATGAAGTTTCATGTAGTTACCTTCATTTCATGACTATAAAATATAAGTTAGAAGGTTCAAAAGAACTAACACGAACGGATAGAGTGACGGACAGAATACACTTACAAAAGGGTTCTTTGTAGCCGTACTATACGAAACTCAAAGTTTTTTTTTTTTTTTTTAATCTTTTTCGCCAAAATTCATTTGCAAAGAAATCTTGAAGGAAATGGACAAAAGTTTATATTTAAATTCCCAATAAGTAATCATATGTTTTTTAATTATTAATTAGTTATTATGTATCTTCAAAAATATTACAAATGTGAGAACGTGATAGCTGTAGCGGGAACCGGTTTTTAGAAGTCAATTCGGATTGACTTCTAAAAACCGGAGCTCTATACTGTTTATTTCGAGTTGTGTGTCTGTCTGTAGTTCCTTATCCTTCGATTTGCGGGGGCGGCGTGGGCTCGGAACCTTGCACAACTGCAACCGGCCTGACGCGGGGCTGCACCTGTTAGCTAATCTGTGGTAATACCGCAATAGACAACGAAATGTACCTCTCTTTCTGTTTATCTGTATATTGATTACTGTGATACTTATTCTAAGCAGTGTGTGGCTAAAAGTGCTAACAGACGTTTGGATTTGGCGGTTGAACTTCAACCGCCGTCTGCAAAAGGGCAATGTTACCTGTGAAATTACTGGAGAGATTTAACATTAAACATATTTCAAGGGTGATGAGCGCAGTGCATTGCCTCGCACTCGCACTCCGCAGTATTTGTACTACATTCAGGGTGTCACTGAACTATTACGAGCAAGCGTACCGCTTACCATTAGGCGAGCGACCTGCTCGTCTCGTCACTCAGTTCCTTTAAAAATACGCTTTCCATAATAGGTAGCAATAACCTCTACGGTTATAATGCACTGTGACAAGGGTTACCATATAAAAAATAAATTAAGTCTTGACCTAAAGCCAGATTATTCAATAAAAGTCCGGATATTTATTCACAAAATCACTGTACCACTGTAACACTGCGCACGTCATTACAGTGGTAGCAGAGCAGTCGTATTACATCGTCCAAGCTAAATAAACCGGACAAAGTCCAGACAAAGGTCTAAAATCCGGACGGATGGTAACCCTAACTGCGTCCATCTATCGACCTAGCGGAGTGTCTGGCAAACAAACCTTTGTGGTCATAACACTGACTGTTTACATTGCTAACTGTCCGAATTATTTGTTGAAGTGGCCAAATTAGAAAGCTTACTTTTCCAGGAAGCTATCCTGTATTTAGCCGACTTCAAAAAAATGGAGGGATTCTCAATTTGGTTGTATTTTTTAAATGTTTGTTTTCTCAGGTCTCCCCAGGTCATTTATAAACCGATTTAGATTTTTTATTTGAAAGGATATACTTTCTTTCAGATTGGCCCAATAGAAATTTCATCGAAATCGTACTGTAGTTTTATTTTTAGATTAAAATAACTGGAAAATTATTCTCTTTTGCTTATTTACTACTTTTGAAGTCGTTTTTTTTTTGTTCCGAAAAAAGTTCAAAAATCTCGATGGGCACCTCTACTCAACTCTGCGGATAAGTTGGACGCTCTATGACTAGTTCTGAGAAGTCGCTGCACCTCCGTTGAGTCCAAATAAGGTGTGTGTCAATGCTTTGTCTAGAACTAATATTTTGCCGTCGATCATTCACAGCATTGCAGACAATGCACATAGCAATGCGTAAACATGCAACTATTTTTAAATTAATACAGGCGCTGATTTCAGTAACAATGTATTCATTATTATGTAGCACTTGTACCTAGGTACGTACGTTGTGTTGTATGTTTTCTTTTTTGTGTTTTCTTCCTGACAGGAGTTGGCGTTGCACGTCTCGTGTATTTCTTTTGCCAAATATTTTCAAGTTTTTGTATATGTTAACAAGCAAGATAAGTAAGTCGCGGGCAAGGGAAAGTTGTGTCCCAATAAGAAGGGTTGATACTTCGAAAGTTTGAATCCTGCGAATGACAATTTTTTTTATGTTTTCCTTTCTCCTGACAGTACATATTTGGCGTTGCGCTACTCGTGCATCTGTTTTGCCAGTGCCAATGCCATGTGTATTTAAATATTTTCAAGTCTTTGTAAATATTGTTAACAAGTCAACGTCAAGCAAAGCAAGCACGGGCAAGTCAAAGTTTTGCCCTAAAAAAGGGTAGAGACTTAACGAAAGCTAATTTGAAAACAGAGTATTCAGAGTGACAGTGGTTAAATATTGTTTTCATAATAGATAGTTAAAAAAACGGGATATTTTTGCACACACAATCATCTGATCCCAAACTAAGCATCGCTTGTAATATGGCTGCCAAAGACTGATATACATACATATATATTTATTAATACATACTTAAATATATATAATGTAAACATTGTAGTAGATAATGATATCTAGAAATTCCAAAAAACTTCAGCAAGAAGATCGTTAGATTTTCATTATAAAGCGATCATGCACACCTTTACATCAGAATATCGAACAACGTAGTAAAAACTGAATTGAATGAAATAAATACCGATAACTTATAATATTACCACTACATCATTATCAAACTCAAAAGGCAAAAAAGAGTTTTACGGCCTGTTATCCGAGTCGCGTAGGCAACAAAACGCTCTCTCAGCCCCCGCCAAGTTATAGCGACGATGTATTTTGCCACGCAAGAGTCGAGAGGCCCGCGGGGGGAGTGCAACGACAAAAACGAACATAAGTCCGACCTCGATGACGCCTGACGCGGTACTGAGCGCGGCACGCGTATATTCTCGCGACCTTTTTACCCTTTTAATTTCACTAAAAAACGAAACTATTCACTATCAAAAATCTATACAAACAAATATTTTTTTAAAGGGATTGCCTTTCAGTACATGCAATTTCCAGGCTGTTACGAGCGTTCATTAGAGCATAAAACTAAAAAAATAAACTAAATCGACTTTATTTCAGTTTTTGAAAGTTTATTCTATCGTGTTTTGAACCAAATCATAAACTCAAACACAGATATATCTGTGACATGTATTTTTTTCCAGCTCAAATATTGTAATTTAACTGAATAAAATTGATTTAAAACCATCAGAGGCCGTTAATTTCAACTTTTTACCATTGCGCGAAAAATCCCTCGCTGACAGTTTCCTAGTAAACTTTGTTCGTCAAGATTTTCACAAACCATCATCAGCAAAAAAGTGTGTATATTTTTTTTGCCTAAAACGCAATTGCGTGGTTTTCCTCTTCATTCGAGACCGCGTAAAGTCATTGCCACCTAGAACCCTAATATAAAAGCATATCGCCTGATTTCATTATTTTCCTAAACATGTGTATTTAAGCTGGATTAATATTTATTAAGTGTTTGTGAATGTGCTTGAGTGTAGGCAAGTGGTATAATGGGGTAAAACGAGTATTTTCGTGTCAATTTCAAAACTCCATAGGAGCCTCTGGTAAAGTCTCCACTACACTAATGCATGATGACTATGACAATTAAATACCGAAGACGAGGCGGTATAGTTTAATGTGTTTAGCCTCCTCAGTAATATACGAAAACAAACAAAAAAGATTTCTGTTATTTATGAAAGGAAAGGAAAGAAAAAAAACAAAAAAAAAATCGTGTAACATGCGTGTAGCTTGTGCGTGTAACTGAAGTAATTTTTCTTTTTTTCTTTAACTGTACATAAGCCTTCTTTTCTGCACCCAGAAAGTTTTTATTGTAATTTATTATTATTAATTCTTATAAAATGACAGGTTTAATTTAATCTTTATTCGATTCTGAAGGTTCCGCTCTAGGCAGAATTTTTAACATATTATTCGGCTTATCTAACTTTATCTGAAACTTTTGGACGATATCTGCTACAATTTATAGTTCAGGAATTCTTAACTCTCTGAATATTTAAATATCTAAACAGTGAACAAGTCCTTCAACCTCCGCTGAACGTGGCTGAACTTCCGTGACTTCCAACCGCCCTCTTCCGACCTTTGGCATTTTATGTTTCCTTTTATTCTATTAACAGTCAATTTATTAATTTGATGTTTAGAAATGCTTTGCATTTTGAGAGAAAGGCTACAGTATTAGACAAAATCAAAGCTCTGTATTCAGCAAAGTATACATTGTAGAAAATTTTAATGTCATTTTATTAACTAACTTGTTCTTAACTTCTACTAAAAAAAAACAGACAAGTGTGAGTATGACTCGCACCCTGAGGATTCTATAAAAACTTAATAAATATGTATGTAGATCCATCCCGGAAATCGAGTCTTGACGAACAACAAAGTGATCTTGTAAGGGTTCCTTTTTTCTTTTTGAGAGTACGGAACCCTAAAAAGACAAAAGCTGATCATAAAACTATGACATGAATCAGAACGATTGGTACGCAATAGAAACATGATTTGCAATGCATGAGTGGTCGCCCACGACGCGTGATGGCCACGGTCAATTGGACCAGGCCAGGTAACTCTACGCATATTCAGAACTGCGTTTTCAATAGATCGGGTATCTATTGGAAACGCAGTACTGTGAGTTTTTTTTTAATTATTGTGAGTTTTTTTAAATTATTATTTAGTAGCTGCGCCCCGCGGTTTCACCCTGAATGAATCCCTGGTTCAGACTAAGCTTCTTAGTCTCGAGCATCGGCGTAAAGTTGCTAGTCTATCGGTTTTTTATCGGATACATTTCGGAGAGTGTGCATCAGATCTGCATGATTTAATTCCTTCCTGCCCTTTTTTCTATCGGACCGCCAGCCCCGGCGGTCCGATAGCACAAAAAATCGACATCGTTTTATGGTTGATATTCCGAGAACCCGTACGAAGCGCTATGATTCCACATTTATTGTGCGAACTGCTAGTCTGTGGAATTCGCTGCCTGAATGGGTTTTCCCCGTTAGTTACAATCTGGGTGTCTTCAAGTCGAGAGTGAATCGGTTTCTTCTAGGCAAGCGTGCTCCATCGTAGACATCAGGCGACATGGCGGCCAAGCGCAAGCCTATCTACTATTAAAAAAAAAAACCGCGTAGTGATGAAAAATGGTGAAGGTGACGATGATGATGAAAAGTAGCCTATGTCACTCTCGACCCTTGAACTAACCCATGCAAAAAATCAGGTCGATCCGTTGCTCTGTTGCTGCGTGAAAGAGGAACAAACAAACCAAGAAACAAACACACTTTCGTATTTATAATATTAGTATGATTAATTTACATTGCCCCATAATGCGTCAAGTAACATTTTGAACAAAATGCACTAAGTAACATAGGTGATCAAAGTGGACCTACACATCTTAGGTCTGGTTGGTTGTCTAGTAGGTAGTCTAGTTTATTCCACTTTGATCACCTGGGTGATAAAAGTCGAATCTTTGTCTGGTGGTGGTTTGGTTTAGGGCATCTTAGGGTCTGTTCAATAAGTTGCAAACAGTAAAAGCTTTACTTATTACACTTACATTAGGAATTGAATTTAAAAATAATCATATTTGAAAAAAAAAACTTTTGATAACTCATCTAGTATAATATTATCGTAATTTTAAGTAATTTAAGTATTAGTATGTATTGTTGTTAGAATATACGGTTTACATTATAACTATCACATTATTCAATATTGCACCCCCCCCCCCCCGCCTTCTACCTCCTGTATAAATCCTCTCCATGCTAAGGTTGCCTGGAAGAGACCGCTCTTAGCGATAAGGCCGCCGATTGTTGCACTAGTTTTTGAGCTTGTGTATGAAATTTTTGGTGTGAACAATAAAGAGTTTATCTATCTATCTATAGGGTGTTTTTTTATATCAAAAAGAATTTCTGTTTATTTTGGAACTTTCCGTCATTTGTCTCGTCTCTTATTTCTTTCAGTAGATGGTTGAATATTTTGTACATCACGTACTCAGGACCTTTTCGGACTATTTCTAGTTTTGGTTATTCAACTGAACAAGGCGAGTTGAAGGCGAACATGACGGTAAGTCACGCACGCTTGTCCATACATTTCAGCATTTCAGTGCCATTCAGAATTTTATACTTCTATATAGTTCAAAACCCAGTGCAAAATAATACACTGCGCTTGTCACGTCACGTGAGATGTAAAAATTTATTTATGCCCAGTGATTTCACTGGAAACATTACCCTGCAATCCGAAACACAGTAATATATTTGCTCACTTGCTTGGCGGTTGAATAACTGGCAAAGATGTGGTTTTTGTGGTTTTGTGGTTTTTTTGGCGCTCTCTAAAAAACCCTAAACATAAAACAGCTGGCACCAATAGAACAACTGGGAAATATTTTTCCTACTAGAACAAATGGAAACGACCCTACCACTACAGTATGGCTACACTGTGACTCAACAAGTCCATCAGACTGACTGACATTCACAACTTGAAAATTACTCGGATTTTTATCACAATGCTAGCCTAGAACTTATAAAATCTTTGCCTAGAACTAGTTCTCCTTTGAGGGTATCATAGTATACTCATTATTATAAACAACCTTTACTACGGGAACAACTATTAAACCGCAAAAAAAAACAGATGTTACACGAAATATATGGAACAGCTTTATTTCACGCTTCAGGTCCCATTGTACAACTTGTTTATGATGATCGGTAATATTATCGAATATGTCCGTCGTCTGAAAGAACATTTATATCGTAAATCATTTCACATAGAATTTGCTCTTTTAAGTAAGATTCGAGATTGCATTAATGATGTTTCCTTATGATGATTTACTCAGGGATTCCTTTTTCATTTTCCTTCCCAACTAAGCAAAACAACATCACATCCACAAACTGAGTTGGAAAAGTAGACCATAGCTAAATAGACGAGAAATATATCTGGTGACGTCTATCTAGGAAGAATATGAGTAGTCCATAAAAGAACTACCGTTGCTCGACCTCATCACGTCATCGGTCCAAAAGAGGTAAGGAGTAGTTAGGTTCCTACTGTGACGAGAGCCACGTATTCTAACCATATTTAAAAATATGCAACAGGAAAATGTATATACCTACCTACTTGCCTACTTTAACATGAATGAAGTAAGCGTGGGTGCTCTCATGGTCACACGCAAGACCATTTGCAAAGTAGCTTGCAGATGAGTTCACTGCACACTCTCACCTACTTAAGTGGCCACTTTGCATAGATAAGGTGGGATGTTCTTTGAAGACACTGATATACATTTGTGTTTCCTAAGAACAAAAAACTTACACAGACTCTACCAGAGTGTATTAATGGACGTGAAACGCGACCAAAATTCCTGGCTCAACGTATAAGCATTGCCACTCAGCGTGCAAATGCCGCCAGCATGCTAGGTGCGTTGCCTACTGGTTGTGGGCATTTGGATTGGATTGTCTCTAGACCTTCAACGGTCTACAGGTAATTCAACTGTTTTTTGTACGCTGCTAAATAGTTTAAGTATTTAGTGTTAGCTTGTATTTTATCTAGTAGTAGAGAATGATACGAATCATAGTCTGAAATTTTAATCATGAATCAGAGAAATTAAATCTTCATCGGTGCCATTTGTAAAACGAAAATCATCTATATTAATAAACTCAGTGTGTTGTTCCTAATTACTAGTATGTATGACAGTTAGGAACCACACCCTGAATTAGGATTGATATAAAAGCTTACGTATCCACAAATGCACTATAGTAATACCGGATGCAACAGCAAGACTTTTTCCATATCATAAATGGGTATGATATGAATCATAGTTAGAATTTTTTATCATGAAGCAATGAAGTACAATTGTTAATCAATGAAATTAAATCTTCACCTTTGCCATATGTATTACGAAAATTACCTATATTCAGAAACTCTCAATATTGTTGTTCCTAATAATAATTACTAGTATGACAGTTCGGAACTACGTCCTGAATTAAGATTGATATAAAAGCTTACGTATCCACAAATGCACATAGTAATACCGGATGCAACAGGAAGACAATTTCCATATCATGAATGGGTCCCACGAGGCGGTCAGCGCGGTCCCACACCGCATACTCAATGAACTCTCACCGTGTTGCTATTCGCCATGGGAGCCGCTACTGCACGTGATGGCACTGCCTTTGTTCTCTTCCCAGCAAGGGCAATATGACCTGCTGGCACTTTCTAAACATTTTTGACATATTGACGTGTCTCCGACATACGGTAAGCATAATGGATTATTTTATGGTCTCTATAATAAAGTGTATTTTAATAGAATATATTTGTTTGGTATGTGTCTTCTCTTAACAGTTAGTTACGACTTTTGTAGGTGACAGTCAATTAATAGGATCACGATGATATACTTATCCTTATGGTCCAACCGGTAGGAGTATAAAGACATAGTCTTCGTGCTTCTACTAGTAGGAGTACCCAGTAGGAGCAAGCGGAAACGTTCGCTTCTTTTAAATTCGTGATGATTCGAAGGGCTCATCACAACATTCAAATATTCTGCTATGATTTAAATGTTTTTTATTTATTTAATGATTATCATCATAAAATTGTTATTTACTAATCAGATCACACGAATTAAGTGCAAATGTATAGATGTGTATGGTTGTCTGCACTTCGTTATAGCTGGAGAGATTTGAATGAAATTTGGTATGAAGCTTATACTTTGGAATAACATAAGACTCATTTTCATTTCGAAATAAATACTTTTCCTGTAGGATAGCGGGAAATCCACAGGGCACACATAATTTAAAGTAAGTATTATGCAACATTACAATCTTGCAGTGTTCGAGTCTAGGGTTATAATAGGTTATTATTAGGCAAATGTAAAAATAAATAAATAATCGGGAAAGTTTTAAACACACGGTCATCTGACCCCAAACTAAGCAAAGCTTGTTATATGGCTGCCAGATACTGAATGTGATCCATCTTCGACCGCAACATCGCTTTCAATCAGGTGAGATTGCTGCCAAACGATATGCAAGACAGATCTAAAAAAATATGTTTAAGCAATCACAGAAATCGAGATGAATTTGTGGTAAAAGCAAAAAAAGTGATGACCCAGTGATTCTGCATATCTGCATATTCCATGCCCGAGAAAAGCCGTTCGATTTCGATTTCAATTCTGAAACGCTCCCGCGTCGAATCGAATCATTCCGTTCCAATATCTTCGGAATCCGTTCGTGAAGGTCGCCAGCAGCGTTATTAAAACCGATTTGTGATTTCATAACATCTGGAGAGCGGTTTATTTTTTATCTGTAAGTGAGCGCGGCGCGGTTTTCACGCCCGCGACCGTGTGGGTTCATGACCACGGACTGTTGCCGAAACAGCTTTCGTTATTGCCAAAATAAACGTTATTAAATTTTATTGTTAACGAGCCCGTTCGTCCAGTGAGTACTGTGAGTAAGCGGCTGGATTGTAGTCTTTGAATATTCGAGATGTTCTTTAAAATGAATAAATTCGGGATTTACCACGGAAGCTCCTCAGGAAATATATTTGTGACTAATAAGTAGGTACCTACCATTTAGATAATTGATCGAATCAGGCGTTATTTTGAATCGGAAATACAATTTTGGAATTGGAATGGAAGATTTACCATCTTAGAAATTAATTAAAAAAATACTTTCGTATGAATGAAAATATTATAGATGTAAATCTAAGTAGAGACAGACATTATTAGTATAGCCTGTCTGTTATAAGCACATTGACATCGAGATTGTTTTGAATGTGAAATTATAAATATCCAGGGCCCAAATTCCGTATCAGCCTGAACGTATAAAACCACAAACCACGTCAATAACACGCCGCAAACGTGTTATAACACAGTAACCATGGTTATTAATAACACGGTAACCACATCATGGTTACAAAATTCTAACGCGTCAAACTAATCAAACGCGGCTTCCGATTCTCTTTGACATTATCTTGATAAACGTGCACGAATCGCGCTAACTTGCTATAAGCTATTTTGACAGTTCAAAAAATATTCAAAGCGAGCGCGTTACGAACCTCATCGCGTTCCCAAACTTAACATTGCCAATTCCATGCAAATAACGTAACGCGGCCTCGTTAAGAGATCGTGTGGTCATAGAGACTAGAGCACAGAGTAAATTTTTCAATTAAATTTTCTATAGATAACACGTCGCGCTTTTATATGGCAAGAATTCTTATGTAAGTTAGAGAATAAGGGCCCTGAATATTAAATAGGTAACGAGATAGTAATAATTTATAGATTAGATAGACAGTTTAATTTTGATTTGATTCAGTTATGTATTTATTTAGTAACTTTAGACAAATTATTGTTGAACTTAACATTTGAGCTATTTTATACTTATTTTAAACTTTAGTTTAGGATATATTTATTTATAAGTACCTACCTACGTAGATTTAGTTCACTTAAAGTTGTATACTTCATATAATTATGATTTGAAATAGAAATAAACCTACTTACTTATTTAGTTGTGCTCTGAGTGAATTTACGATGAAAGCTTTAAAGGTTTTATGCTATGTGATGAGATAAATTAGTGATGTTGTTTTCACACTGTCGTTGTTACATTGCACTGCCTGAATGGGTGTTCCCCGATAGTTATAATCTGGGTGTCTTCAAATCGAGAATGAATCGATTTCTTCTAGTCAAGCTCCATCGTAGATCGCATTTTCGCCTGTTGCGAGGTGGCGTTTAAACGCAAGCCTATTAGGTATATAATAAATTAATATATTTGCTACAATACCGCATAGGTAATAAAGCTATAATTATAGTTGTAAATTGGAAAATAATATAAATCAATTCTAAATGGCCAGAATATTAGAAACTTGTTACTGACGTAGTCTAATTGTCTGTAAGAACTTTACTACATTTTAGTAGTAGTTAGTTCTGTTAGTTGAACGTGTGAATAGGCATCATTTTAGCCTAGTAGGTAGGTATAAAAGTACCTACTATGAGGTGTCCATTTATATCATTGTTTGTATACACACGCTGCGCGTACGTCATATCCCGCTATATCAGCAGAACTGCATTATTTCTCTCAGCGGCATATTTTCGCACGCTCTACATATCGACTTACATGGAAAGCAGTTCACAATAGCAAAAAATTTTTAAAATAATAGTCCTTAACACAAAGGCGTACGGTCCATAGCTGTTGTAGGGTTTCCAGCTAGCATTCATAATAAGTCCGTGAATGAAGTGCAAGTGGAATTCTGTTTAGAAATTATTTGTATTGTCGTACTTTTATCTACATACTATTATATTACAAATCTTAAAGAAAAGAAAAGAGCGAGAGAGATAGTTTGACTTTCGTTTGGTGAAAGAAATATGTAATATTTTAGACGGAAAATCACGCGAACGTGAAACCTTAACGTGCCGAAATGCGGTTTGCGGTTGCGCAACTTTTCGTCATCACCTAAATTGAATCGCTTATCCCTTATCTTTTCCCCTAGGAGTAAAATATTTATTTTTTGAAACGACAGAAAAAGTCACAACGAAAGTAAGTAATTTCGTTAATCATTAGTTAATCATTGACATAACAAGAAAATGAAGTCATTTTCTTATATTACGATAAAGGACCTCAGTCCTCACGGCATCCCGTCGCGATTGCGTCTATCGGAAAATGTTTAAACAGCTGTATTTACTAAATGTAGACGCAGAAATGTTCCCAGATGGTATCGCTTGATGTTTCAAAAGTGTTTCGTTTTAAGAAATTAGGAGATATAATTTTCTGACGTAATATTTTATCTCTCTCAATTTTTTCTCATAATATCATCATAATTAATCTTAACTATTGTAGCTTTCTTTCTTACAGCTAATCTTACATCTTAAATTATATTGTATAGGTACTTGCGAAGAATTTTTATGTTTCGTAACCTTTGTACATCGAGATATCTATATCTCGATGCAATAGCTTTATACATATTTTTGTAGCTTATCTAAGTTTTGTACTTACCTATTGCCCATACGTAGTATGATAGTATGAAATCTTTGCAAAAGAATACCTAGATGAAAAATTCACACAACGTTAGAGTACCAAAACTTGAAAAGAATGCACACTTTTTTGTCAACCTACCAATTTTACATAATTAGTTATCAAAGACAATTAAAAAAAAATGTTTTATTAGTGATGTGTTATTTTTCCTAGGCAACATTATGTAAAACAAAACACTAACATTAAGTGAACTAGTAGTAACACAAAGAAAGGGTTGCTTTTATATTTTTGGTATTTAGGTAGATACTTACTCCACAGTTGTGCGAAAATAAGGAATTGTGTTAGGTAGTACCCCTTACTTAACTGTCTAATTATTCTAATCTAATTATCTCTTTAGTCAGATGTAGTGTTTGCGAAACTAAATCTAATATTTGAATTGTTTGTTTACCTACCTTTAATTTTCAACAGACGATTTAAAAACGGATGTCAATATTTTATCAGTGATTTCCCGTCATGCAAAAAAGGCAAAACAAAAAAAATCCTCTGCATAACTGCTTAAATTAACAAGAGATCATGAATAGGTATTATCAGATAACAACAAAAGAGGAAACCCTAGAGGAAAAACACAACACTTATTATGCGGTAACGCTTAGAATAACACAATCTAAAAGTAACTTTAAAAAATCATAATAGCATGTGTAATAAATTTGCAGATTTGAAAACGTGATACCTGAAACTGAATTATGCGACTCAGGCAAATAAGAAATGAAATCTGCCAATACTTGTCTTACAAACAGATTCTGGATTATCATAATGGTTTAGTTGTTTGGCGGACGCCCCAAAGTGGCGGACAAAATGTACTTATCTACCATCATGATATGGGTATCAAATGAAATTTTGCTGAGAATACAATAAAGCTATTTTTACAAAAGTATTTTTTAAATTAATACAGTTTATCTACTAAGAATTTAATCAGAATATGATTAAATTCTAAATAGTACAGCCAAGTAACTTGATTATGATTGATTGGATAGCTTGTAGGTGCTGATCCGGCCTGATAGGTATACCTAAGTACATGCCGCATGAATTGGACATTCGCCTCATCTCAATTACTACAACTATGCAAACTGATAAATAGGGCTATGGGACAGGTGTTTTTTTTTTATATATAGAATAGGTTTACGTTAGGCTAGCAACTCGCCTGATGGAAAGCAATGTTGTTTGTGGCTGAAGATGGAGCACGTATACGGTACGTAGACAGTGATCGATTACCATCAGGCGTCCGTTAGCTTGTTTGCTACCTATGGCATAAAAAAAACTTAACAAATGTTTAATAAGGATATCAAACAACAGAAGAAACTAAACAAGTTACGAAGTAAAATAATACTTCACGGAGATCACAGAATCGTGTCGAATTCTGTGAAAATAAAGTGGCTCTTTGTTCACGAAGCTGCCAACAAAATATCGCCGATACCTACCTACCGACTTCGCCATACCTCTTCATAAGTCCAAAATTTTAGACTCTCCTATCTGTTCTTGTTGTTTGATAAATCATATATTTTTAGTTGCCCTATTCGTATTAAATCATCCTTTTATTCGACCATTCATCATCATCATTATCATCATCAGCCAATAACACCAGCCATGCCACTCCACAGCCATGTCACCATGCCAGCCATCAGCCATGTCCACTGCTGGACATAGGCCTCTCCCAAAGCACACCACTCAGCCTGATTTTCGACTTTTCTTTTCCAGCCACTGCCAGCCGTCTCACGTATCATCATGGATATCATTAAATGTATCATAAAACACCACTTGAGGGTAACGTGAAGTTTCGAGGTACTTTATTTACGTCTATGAATAGGAGGGTCAGACTCTGTTATAACTAAATGCAAAGTTCCATTTCCGTTTAGATATTTCCTCACTACTTTCATACCTTATTTTTTTATTAGCTAATTTCATTCAATCCAAAAATATCCATCTTAATTTTGTTTTTCATATTTTTTTTTTTACTTTAACAAAAACTTACTAATACATTTTTAATTATAAATAGGCTTGCGCTTATCCGCCAACTCGCCTGATGTTAAGACTGGGTATAAGGCCAGAAAAATTTCTGATTTCACCCGCGCGTCTCGCATCACCCGCATTAGTGTGAAACACAACCACGGCAGCGCGGCAGTCGCACGCAGCTAAAGTGTACACAACTCGCGCACTCGACCTTGTAAAGCGGCAAGGAGCAATAACACACAGGATAAGCATAGTGTTGGTGTACTTGGTGTTTTGGCGATTAGCTGAGTTCGGTCGCGGCGCGCAGAACCGTAAATTGTTTATTTCACTTTTCAAAATTGTATTTGTAATTTATTTTTAGGTTTTCTACAATATAAAAATAATAAAGTATATAAATTAAATTGAAATAACCTAAATAAAACTAAACTGAACTATGCTATGCTATGCTTTGCTAGGTTGAACTTGCCGGGATAAGGCCAAAAAACCCAAAAACCTCGTGGCACGGGGTACCCGATCCCGGGTCATATCTCCTAAACCAGACCTTTAACCCAAAAAAAATTACAAAAAAATATTTAGATTTTTACTTTTGAAATCAGTGAGAAATACTTTTAAATAGAAATAAAGAAGGGTGAAAACCACCCCCTACCACGCCCAAATTTTGGCTCGAGGTAGTAAAGCTCATTTTAAATTTTAGTAATTTTTTTTCAGATTTTTTAAGGCTGTGGTTTAGGAAATATAACTAGTTCTAGTTTTTAGTTTATATTATAGTCTAAGTTAGGTCTTAAGATTTTGACGACCTGAAATACCCGGCTCCTCAAACATTTTGTCCCAGGTCAATCCAGGCAAAAATAGTTAGCTTCACTGGCTATCCAACGATAGGTCATTTAGTATTTTAAGACTCGTAGGTACATAGTAACATGAGTTACTAAGTAGCGAGGCGGACCCTAAATACCCGATTTTTTGAAGGTCCATAACTTTGGACACAAAGGTCCAATCAAAAATCTGACGTCATAGGCATCATTTTTTCTGGCAGACAAAGACGTTAAACTCAAAAACTCGGCTTTAGGACCTAACCCTAAAAACCCCAAATTGGGTTTGAAATTACGTAACCGGAATTTCATGTTAAAAATAACAAAAAAATTCAACACAAAAAATTCAGTGGTGTAATAAATAGACTATATTTATTTTTTTGGCTTTCTACTCTCACAATTTCAGGAAATAAATAATATAAAAAAAAAAAAAATTTGTTTATTTAGTTGGTAGGCATAAATAATAATAAAATAGAAACACAGTAAACACACGTGTGCAGAAAATAAAAAGACGCGTCTGATAAGCCCAAATTCGGCTATTTTTGTGCAAAGAATGCCTTTCAAAATATTAAAGCGCAAAAATCCGGAAAATTTTCGTAATTTTTTTCAAAAACCATCGATCATCTCAGAAACAGTACGTATGAGGTCATTTTTGTAAAAATGCTATGTATCTATATAATATATCTATGCTATGCTATGCTATGCTATGCTATGCTATGCTATGCTATGCTGTGCTGTGCTGTGCTGTGCTGTGCTGTGCTGTGCTGTGCTGTGCTGTGCTGTGCTGTGCTGTGCTGTGCTGTGCTGTGCTGTGCTGTGCTGTGCTGTGCTGTGCTATGCTTTGCTATGCTATGCTATGCTATGCTATGCTATGCTATGCAATGCTATGCTATGCTATGCTATGCTATGCTATGCTATGCTATACTATGCTATACTATACTATACTTTGCTATACTATACTTTGCTATACTATACTTTGCTATACTAAGCTATGCTATGCTATGCTATACTATACTATACTATACTATACTATACTATACTATACTATACTATACTATACTATACTATACTATACTATACTATACTATACTATACTATACTATACTATACTATACTATACTATACTATACTATACTATACTATACTATACTATACTATACTATACTATACTATACTATACTATACTATACTATACTATACTATACTATACTATACTATACTATACTATACTATACTATACTATACTATACTATACTATACTATACTATACTATACTATACTATACTATACTATACTATACTATACTATACTATACTATACTATACTATACTATACTATACTATACTATACTATACTATACTATACTATACTATACTATACTATACTATACTATACTATACTATACTATACTATACTATACTATACTATACTATACTATACTATACTATACTATACTATACTATACTATACTATACTATACTATACTATACTATACTATACTATACTATACTATACTATACTATACTATACTATACTATACTATACTATACTATACTATACTATACTATACTATACTATACTATACTATACTATACTATACTATACTATACTATACTATACTATACTATACTATACTATACTATACTATACTATACTATACTATACTATACTATACTATACTATACTATACTATACTATACTATACTTTGCTATACTTTGCTATACTTTGCTATACTAAGCTATGCTATGCTATGCTATACTATACTATACTATACTAAAATAAACGAAACACGCGAAAGCCCGTTGGTCCAGTTGGTAGTGAACCTACCTTCTGAGCTTGGAGGCGTGGGTTCGATTCCCACCTAGGACAAACAGTTATGTGATGAACGTTTGTGTTTGTTCTATACCTGGTTGTTAATAACTATAATCTATTTAAGTATATATGAATTATTTAATTAAATTTCATTTAATTTATGAAATTATTAATAAAAAAAAAAAAAAAGTTAATTATTATTATTATTTTTTATTCAACGAAAATTATATTTTACTTAATAATTTTGATTTTTAGTAGTCTTTCTGACTGTCTCTCTCTCTCTTTCTCTCTCCACACGAAACACTTAGACTCTTGTAACTATATTACCGAGCGTACATAATAATAGATGCCCTAATGATAGATGGCCTAGTCGTATCCATAATTATTAATACCTGTAATTTTTTCATAGTAGCTTTACCTAGTCTGTGCTCTAGGTCATTGGCAACACTTGGTTGCCGCATCAAATGGTCGCGTTCAAGCCATAGATTTTTTATGTTATCCATTGTTTGAAAATACAGTAGGTGTTGATATAATCGCACTCGGAAGATAAATCTAGGCGAATAGCAAGCGCGTGCGTCCTTCCCCGTTGGAGCATAGTGTGGTACTGAGGTTGAACGGAGCATGTTTCGCCATTTAGATGCAAAGCGCAACAGAATAAGGTTGAATATCGGACTTGCCGTTTGACCGAATAGTTGCTTAGAACTAAAGGACGTAAGTCTCAAATCGAATATAATTTATTATGAGAGTACTAATTAATCTAGGTAAATTTTGTCTTAGCACTGGAAAACAAACTATATTTTCCTTCGATGAGTATTTATTTTAGATATGTGACTGAAGTTCTATCCAAGAAAAAATCAAAAAAATCAGCAAAAAGGCACCTTTTTGAAAACAATAAAGTATCGAGTAAATATCTCGCTATTATGTTTCTGTCTTAGTGCCGGAAAGAAAATGAATTGAAAAATCACATATATCAATTATTACGTTGATAGGATATTTGGTTTAGTTAGAATATCATGGCAAATTAGCATAAAATTTCGGAGGCCCCCTCTTAAGCGATGATGCGGCCTACGATGGAGCACGCTTGCCTAGAAGAAACCTATTCACTCTCGACTTGAAGACACCCAGATTGTAACTATCGGGGAACATACTCAGGCAGCGAATTCCACAGACTAGCAGTGATAAAAAACTCAAATGTTGTTTGCTGTAAGGACATGTGATACATTTCTATTTGTACGGCTCTGTATGCTACTTTGTATGTATATGTGAACCTACCATGTTCTGACAAACATGGATATTATATAAGTATGTACTTGCTGACAAATAAATAATTTGATTAGATTTGATTTTTCATTTGTTTTTTGCTTTTATCAGTGCCATCAACCAGGATTAATTCCATGGTTGCCACCCGTCCCGATTCTGCCGGGACAGTCACGATTTTTATGACAATGGCCCTCGTCCTGATAAGCTATAATTTTGTCCCGAATTTTTATAACATGCGACGGTCGCTCAATTCGTTCAGACTCACAGCACAATGACGCGTCGCAAATAAAATATGCGTTGACTTGCCATTCATTGATTACGTAACGAGGATTTTGGCCTTTTTGATCCCCCCCCCCATGCCCCACGCCCCTTGTCAACAATGTTTTTTTTAAAGGTGTCAACATTGATTATTTTCCTCTTCTCCTCCCTCACTATTGATGGCAAAATTGTCCCAACATCCAAAGGGGCAGTAGCCAAGTAAAAAAAAAATTAGTCTAAATTCTTCTAATGCCTACAAAAAGTTGCGTTCACTATTCAAACTGCGTAGACTGCGAGCTACTTATCAGAAATGTGCGCCATTCCATCAAACATCGTTCTAATGACATAAATCATAATTTTAGCATATTTTTCACGATCACCTTGGATTGTTGTTGCGACCTTGCCACTATTACAGGATCTAGAATACTCGTTTTGAGTAATTATTAGTTAAACTATGGCACCTATTCGTATACCTACGTAAATTGGCACTTACCGTAGCAACGCGAATCGTTTATTTTACACTGATTCTGTTCTTTCTTTGATCTTCGGACATCGCGTCATTTTCGCACTCTTCAAACAAACTGAATTATCCATTTTAGGGATCTACTCGTCCTACATTGATAAAACCTAGTAAGTATATTTAAATTACAACAATAATTCCATAACGATTTAGGGATTGAAACACGCCGTTATGTTTTTAAAAAAATTCCTACATGCAATTTATTTATAAGTACATACCAGGTTTCATTTAAATCGAACTAGTAGATTCCGAAAAAAACCCTCATACCTATTTTATAACCCTAATACCGACTTTATAATAATTTGGCTCATAATTGTCTCTTGCTGCGTGACGTGCGTAGGTGTTAGAAAAAAAAACAAGAAGAAAAACGTATGTAACGCAAAGGATTACTATTGATTACATGACGAAAACCTAAGCCTCCACTCCTGTGACCAAGCATGGAATTTTGTAGACCCTCCTCCCACCCTAAACGAGTCACGTACTATGGTTACGTTCCCTTAGCGTTAGGTACTGTCTGCCTCATGACCACAGTTATTTTAGCTCGATATTAGCACCTCTGACGAGATCGATTTGTTTACACACAGGCAGGGTCCGACCAGCGGCCTTATTATAGAAGTTTGATTGTGATCGAGATTGCATGCCGTCCCGTTCGCATCTACTTACTCGCACCTCTTGCGTAAGTGAGATGGCACGCGATCACGATCACAATCCGAATCACGATAAGACATCTATAATAAGGCAACCGGTAGTAAACAAGAACATGTCATGTCATTTCGAACATTTCGTAACATCGGCGTCAGCACACAATAACATTTGTATAGTGTATAGTATAATTGAATGGTAATTTTGGGTGATACATACAAAACTTAGGCATTGTATATTTGTATTGTATACTGGGGTACACGAAAATGGTGTTCTAAGCTGAAAAGCGTAAATAGTATACATCATTATGAACAACTTTTACTATGGGACAAACCCAGAAATTGCAAAAAATAATATCAGATGTTCCAAAGAAGACGTCGGTACCAGCACATAATGTACCAGTTGCGTCCACGCGGGTAATACCGCAGGGCGCAGGTGGTTGTGTATATCTATACTAGTAGTAGTAGTATATATACATAGTATAATAAAGGGGAAAGATTTCATAGTTTGTTTGTATTGAATAAGCTCCGAAACTACTGAACCGATTTGAAAAATTCTTTCACTGTTGGGAAGCTACTCTATCCCCGGATGACATAGGCTATATATATCTATACCCGTGCAATGCCGGGGCGGGCCGCTAGTATTATATAAATCCGTAATACATACACATAGATATAATATACAAAAAAAAAAATGATATTTCCCATCCCAAGCTCGTTACATCTAACATTCCAAGAAATTTGAAACAATTAGAAATTCCAAGATTGAATTGATTCATTAACTCTTTATTGTTCACATTGAATTTGATACAGAAGACAAAAAGCTCTCAAAATATAGCGTAACAACTGGCGGCCTTATCGCTAAAAGCGATCTCTTCCAGGCAACCTTAGGATTGAAAGGATTTATAGAAGACGGGATGTGTACAATAGAGGATAGACCATTAAATAGTGGTGACTTACTGAATTGGATGACAGGGTAGGCGTTTGAGTACAGCTCAGTGACCCATTTCAATTCACTACAAAACATCCGAGTAAACACGGTTTGATCATCTTGATCAGTGTCCAACATGTATTTCGATGATGCGACTAATTAAAACGTACTTTGTGACCTTCGTGAGAATTAACTACCTACCTGATTATAAATAGTATTCATTCCGGTTTTTTGTTTGCATCAAGGTTAATCAAGACAAAATAAAGTTTTAATTACAATGATGAGAATGCATAAATGGGTTTGGCAGAATATGTGATCCCAAAATGTTTATAAACTAAGTAAGTAAGAATAAGTCTTGATGACATTATTTTTTTCAATAAAATATTTAGCTAAAAAAACGAAAAAAAAAACTGTAAATACGGAGACATTTAAATTAAACACGAACGATAATTTTGTACTAAGGCATACTATCTTCCTTGTTTGTATCTTCTTTTTATAAAAGATCGGCAAACAAGCATGCGGTCCGCCTGATAGTAAGCAGAAACCGACGACTATGGACACCTGGGGGTCTAGACTAGAGCCACTTTCTGTTAGCGTTCACGCCTGCGGAAAGATAAAATTGTATGAAAATGACATTAGTTTGAGATAATTTCTCTCATGCTAATGTTATTGTCAATGTCATTTTCATAGAATTTCATCTTTCTGCAGGCGTTAACGCTAACAGTGAGTGGGTCTTGTCTAACCCCCCTGCAACACTAGCGGCGTTGACGGTGCTTTGCCAACCCGGAGAGGTAGTTGTAGACACTTTTCTTGAAACGCTTCATGTTGAAGCTCGGCGGGAAGAACTTTAGGAGGGGGAAGGATATTCCACAACTTGCAGGTCCGCGGAATAAAGGAGCGGAAAAATCGGACAGTGAGGGATTTCCATTTGTTTGGTCTGAGGGTAATACAGATGCACAGAATATACACACCATTACACCAAACAAGTTCCGTCGTGGCTAAAAAGCTTTCGTGGAGCCAACTTCAAGCAAGTTTACTAATTACTTGGCAGTATAAACATGACTTTACAATCGTTATCGTAATTGTTATCAGCGTGTTTGACGTAACGTTACGTAACAGAGGTCCAACTCGGCTCACGTGTGAAAGTGAAAGCGCAGTTTGCCGGTTTTATCGTATCGCTCAATTTAATTTGACTAAACATTTAATATGTTGTTAGCTGTTTTTGCATAACTGGTTGCTGATTGGGTAAAGATTGGGTTGCAGTTTTCGCTGACTGGCTAATTGATTGATATACTCAGTACTCACCTAAGCTTTATTCTTCATTTGTTTATTGGATGTACTTGTAACCACAGAAAACAGAAGTAAATATAACGGAAATGAAAAGGAAAATCTGTTACCAGGCATTATGAGTGAAACTTGATTGAATATTCTTATTTAGATCAACGCGTCGAACTCCGCATCACAGTTGCTAATTGATTTCGAATGACTGACGTTTCGTGTATATGGGTGCAACTGGCTACAATTTCTTACAAAAACGCCTTGACAACCATTCTAATTTAAACAAAAAAAAACTGTGGGTATTACGCTTTTGACCGATCGAAGAGGTTTCAGATTATAATAGGGCGTGTCAGCGTTTTTATATGTATGTTTGTACCTATATTTTGTTTGTCGAGAACTAGCGGATTGACAACATTCTGTAGACAAGTAGGTATTTCATTTCAATGCAATTTTTAAGATCGAGTATAAGCATAATCGGTTCAGGAATTGCAGAGATATGGGGATCGCGAACTACTAAGTAGTTAATCATACTGCACTCAATTTTATTTGATGTATTCATCATGAGTTCGTTAATAAGTAGAATAAGTACAAGTTGATTGAATCATTACTTGGCCCAATCATTACTTTCATCTTGAAAACTGTTTTTTGACGAATCTCTAGCGTATTTGCTTACACGTCAAAATGGGTATAAAAAATTATGTTCAAAGAAATGACGTAGATAGCACTACGTAAATATACACTTGCCTACTATGTAGTAGGCAGGTAAGTTTAGGTACATAATTGAATAAAATTACCGCAACTTAAGGCTGCTATTTCTCAGAAGGGCTATTAGAAGTTTCAAATAAGCTTTAATATTTTAAATTACAGTAATCATTTACAACTTAATCACCATTTTGTAACATGAAAACTTATTAAAATTAATGCTGGAAATTTCACGTGGTTTACGTACGTAAAAATTTTGTTTTATCGGTCAATGGACTTACGATAATATTTTATGGTCCATATATAGTTATCATTCTTGTAATTATCATAACTGAATGTAGGTCTTTGATTACGATAACTTTTAATAAAAACAAATGCGCATTGTTTTAAAATATTGACCCAACACCCAGTAGGCGTTAGGCTGTTAATATTTTATTTTTTATTTTTACATAGTTCTATACAAAAATAATTAGCATACTATGCTTATAAACTTAAAAACGAGTATTAAAAAAACCAATCGTGTTGTGTGCTTTATTAACTAAACAAAATACAAGCTAATACAAACACTACAAATACAGTAAGACTGCCCAAAGACCGTTGAAGGTCTAAAGACAATCCAAATGCTCAAGCCCACTACCAGTTGGCAGCGTACCCAAGATGCTGCAATCGTGTGTGAATACTTATGACTACTTATTCAAGAAAATATGTATCTACTTACCTAAGGCTATTATGCTTCAGAAATGTAAAAATACGAGCGTAGTTTAGAGAGAATGATACCTTTTTACCCACGACAGAACTGAGGTATATACGTTTGGGACTTAGATCAGACAAACATTGCCTTAGTCTTAGAATAACTACTCAGTTATTCTAAGGCCTTAGTACAAATAATTATTTTAATATTGTTCGTGCGCAAATGTCTTCGTATTTCTCCCTTTTTTAACCATAACAAATGCCAGAACTGTAAGCTGTAAGTATACGGCACACTTACCTACTTATATTTTTACGAATACTAAGGAACTTACAGCAACACTAATAAGCTAACTCGACATGCAAAAAAGGCTAAGGTCTTTAGACCTTCAACGGCCTATGGGCAGTCTAATGTGTTTGTAGTGTTAGTAGGTATTAACTTGTATTTAGTTTAGTTAATAAAAACACTTGCCCCAAAAATATGGCTGTGGCCTATTTTAGGCCTGTCGTTCGCACCGGATACGCCACCTTACCATATCTCCCTTGTTTTCTGATCTGAAGATTAGATATTACATAATTTTTAGGTCTGTGGTTACATGTGTTTGTCAAATATTTGTCTGTCTTTTTTTAACTAGATTCATAGCGATGGTTCTTAGCCATATGTTTGATCAATATCAGTCTAGCAGTTTAAAAATTATGAGGTCTTTACCGAATTGGTCGTAAGTTTTCTAAAATTCTTGTGCATTACATTAGAAATAAGGCGCGGAAACAGTAAACAGGTGAAATCACGGATTTCATTTAGTAATAAGAAAAAAATTCTGCTCCAAAAACCACCTGCCTGGATCAAAATAATCAATGTCAAGACAAAATTAGTAATGACCACAGATTAAAAAGAAAAACGTTTTGAGCATAATTTGTTGGTACCACAGACCACCGACCGTATTGACTGCGGTAAAACTATGGGAAGGTAATTTGTATAGGTAGTGAAGTGAGTTTCCGCTGGGATCGCGTGAGCCATGCGAAGCTTGACCTTGAGTCCTGTGCCCAGTTAGAACCCTTCAGGTACAGTTATCGTTGAGATAGAAATTCTGACGTATAGCTTACTAGCTGCGTCCCGCGGTTTGTTCCCGCTGGGATTGCTCCTTAAAACATCAGCTATATATATAGCAATATAATATGAAGTGTAAAGCTATATCATAACTATATCTATTATACTAATATATAAAGAGGAAAGATTTGATTGTTTGTTTGTTTGCATTGAATAGGCTCCGAAACTACTGAACCGATTTGAAAAATTCTTTCACTGACAGGAAGCTACACTATCCCCGGGTGACATAGGCTATAATCTATACCCGTGCGAAGCTGGGGCGGACCGCTAGTATTATATAAAGCAATAATATAATAAGAGTATGCGCATCGGATCTGTATGATCTAATTCCCTCCTGCATATTTTTCTATCGGACTGCTAGATCGGGCACGAAAAATCGACACTGCTTATGTTGATATTTCGAAAACCCTTACGAAGATTTGCTTTAATTTTTATTGTGCGAACTGCTATAGTCCTTTTCAAATAGCATGAGACTTGACAACCACTGCTAACAGACTAGTTTTCACCATAAGTTTTCATAGTACTTAGCTTAGCTATATATAAGTATACTAGCGACCCGCCCGCCCGGCTTCGCACGGGTGTAATTTACGTGCGAAGCCGGGGCGGGTCGCTAGTTATATAATTATTTAAACTATCCTATATCTCAAGTTGGATCGAACTGCACATGGTGTGCGAATTTTATTATAATCGGTTAAGTGGTTTAGGAGTCCATTGAGGACAAACATTGTGACACGAGATTTATATATATTAAGATTTTCAAATAGCATGAGACTTGACAACCACTGCTAACAGACTAGTTTTCACCATAAGTTTTCATAGTACTTAGCTTAGCTATATATAAGTATACTAGCGACCCGCCCGCCCGGCTTCGCACGGGTGTAATTTACGTGCGAAGCCGGGGCGGGTCGCTAGTTATATAATTATTTAAACTATCCTATATCTCAAGTTGGATCGAACTGCACATGGTGTGCGAATTTTATTATAATCGGTTAAGTGGTTTAGGAGTCCATTGAGGACAAACATTGTGACACGAGATTTATATATATTAAGATAGTAGGTACCTTTTCGCCGCAAAATGTAAATCTTTAATTTAGTTATGTGACGTCACATTCAATATTTAGGAACTACGTTATACCTATTCTACCGTACTATCAAACTACCTATCAAGTGCCATTATGCTATTTGAAAATGACTATAGTCTTTGGCATGCGCTGCCTATGAATGGGTGTTCCCAGATAGTTACAATCTGGGTGTCTTCAAATCACAAGTGAATCGGTATCTTCTAGGCAAACGTGCTCCATCGTAGATCGCATCATCAGGCGAGTTGGCGGACAAATGCAAGCCTATTCCAAAAAATAAGTAATAGTTACTATAATAGAAATAGCCTATAAGTTAGTGACGACGCAAGAAAGTTATAGATATAGACATATAGAAAGTTAAAATTAACATTTATGAACAATCGTGTTTTTGATATTTTTTATTATGTTACTTGATTACATACCTATATGTACTTAAATGAAAGATACTTCTGTTTGTATAAGTGAATAATTCGTATTTTTCTTTATCTTACTATGCCGTACTTAAATAGAAGGTACATAAACAGTAACAGTTTTAATAAGGATTGTCCTCATTTAGTACTGTGAGTAAGATTCTAATATATTCTGAACAAAACAAATGTTTTTGTAATAGTTTCTTAGTATGGTAATATAATAGGTAAGTACTTATTTCATAAGAACCTATTACTATGTAGGTATAACATTACAAGAATATATCTTTTAGACTTGTTCATGAGAAGTATAGGACACAAGTGTTTGCAATCAATGAAGTTACATATAGATCGATGTTTGCAATCGACATTTTTATTCTTACTTCACAAACGTAATACAATTACAATTTACTCCAATGATTACGAGGTTAACTTCGCTTCGCGGTAAAATTAACTTTTTTCGGGACATGGCATTTGCGTATTGCCTCACGCTTGCATAAAGCCGTCCCAATTCACGCCAGTCGTGCAATATACTGCACGACATCCACACTCGACGAAATTCTGAACAATCACTTCCGATCAATTTGTCGGTCACTTCCTATCGTTGATGATACGCTCATTCGGTTTCCTGTTACGTAAAATTTCACAACCAACGAGATGCAAAACTGATCAGTTTTAAATCTAGGTTTCCACTTAATTTTCATTTCCATTCCTATTTCTTAGCTGTTCGTATGCAGTCGGTAGTCGGTCGGCTCTAATCGGACCCCGCTGGGCGTAAGCCAAGCCATTCCCGCCGTTCCGCCGAGTTTAAATTTGGAACACTATTTTTTCTCTGCCCGTAGTAGAACATTTGACGAGGTGAATAATCTCTACCGTTTACATGCAGCCAGTGAGAATTAGAAGCGAAATATCAAAGGCAAGATAATGGAGACGAGTGAAAAAGTTATGACCTTTTTTAGTTGTTAGTTCGCGCTCTAAAAATGTTTACACGCGACTTAGTGCACCATCCTCCGTGACATGAATACCTGCTTCGTATCCTGCTATCACTGCTTGTAATTCCACTGGCGTGAACTAACAGTATCTACCTACATGAAGCGTGTACTCGTTTAAACGTCCTCGTGGATTAGAGAAAATTCGTTAGTAGATAGTTCCATTTGCGCAACTCTATAT
Source organism: Agriopis marginaria (assembly GCA_932305915.1). Classification (NCBI taxonomy): domain Eukaryota; kingdom Metazoa; phylum Arthropoda; class Insecta; order Lepidoptera; family Geometridae; genus Agriopis; species Agriopis marginaria. Next base: position 13,818,695 of record OW029918.1, read on the forward strand.
TTATCCAATTGAATAAAACGTCATGAGTTCATAAAGAGACATCAAGGTCGACATTTCTGCAGAGTGCTAACAAACTGTTGCACAACTGAATTTGATAATATCATTATGTGTATAAAAATTGCCGGTTCTTATATCAGCATTTCGGGAAAGAACATGGATCTATTATTACTACGTAAATAGCGCGATGGGAAAGAACTACTTTTCGGTCAGGATCAGCATAATTATTATTGAAGAAAAGGTGTGTACATTTTTGTACAGTGTTTAAAAATGGTTCTTAATCAGAGCTTTATTAATTCATGTAATACCTATAATGGTGTCGATTCTGTCATACCACTTACTAAACTAAACCAATCTGACACGACTTAAATTATCTGCCTCTTTTTCATTTTCATACGTGAGAGAAGGATGACAACAATTTTAGAGCTGTCATATTTAGTTTAGTCTAGAGTACATCAGAATCGATGCCAATACCTATAATGTAAATCAGAAAGTTTATAAGTTAGTGTATAAGTTTATTTATTTGTATTTACGGAATTATTGCTTTAGGTCTAAAAAGGGGAAATTTTAAATAACCGAATAACCATTCAGGTTCACTGAACGTCGCGTAATTCGAAAAAAATATAATACCTAGCTCACAGCTTCTGAAGATACGCCCCAAAGGAACAAGCCTATAACGCCATCACCTTGTACACTGTACAGTATTGGGCTAAGCAGCATTCAGCGGCAGCAGCGGTGATCAGCGAGGTTCGGCAGCGGTGAGCAGTAAATGTTTTATATTTTCTTATCGTGAATTAAATTAATTCGTTACTATACGGCATCGGGTTGCGTGATCCCTACCCTGATTACAACACAATGTTGTTCAACTATTGCGTTCACTACTCGGCAAATAACCGCGCCTTGTGCTTAATAGGTCAACACAGTCATCAAAATACCAGCAAACAGATGGCTCTCAGTTATCCAAGCGCAACAAAACACGTAATTCCAGAGAGGAGCGAACTTGGTGATCTGTAAAACCACAACTCGCGACCGCAGACTGCCTTCCAATTACTAACAAAGTCAAGGGTGGAACAGACTTGACAATAGTTTATACAGCCGCCATGCATGGATTACGCTTTTCAATGTCGTCGTCAGAACAATTCAACATCATGAATAAAGCAACTGACAAAAAACTGGAACTAACGATTAGAGCAGCTAGAATAGTGAATCCTCTCGGAAAGTGGGCGTATTATATCGGGGTACGATTGATGTCGCACATGAGTGTAGGCACAATACGACGAGCAACAAATTGGCAGATTGTCAAAAATGCAGCGCACAGAGCACAATGTGCCGACTGCCGGCCGGCGTACAGGCGTTCTAAATCAGAGCGCGCTGCAGTGCTCGGGATGATTGAATAGCACCGCCATGCCATACCATGCTAGTTCATTGGACTCATTTCGATAGCCACCGCGGCTGTATTGGTCAACCGAATATAACGAACTATCCACTTATGTCGATAGATCCGAGCAGCTATAAACTTACCTATATGATAACAAACTAAAGGAAATAGGGAAGGAACTCAACCAGGATACGGGGTAGCGCTCAGTTTGATTGGTAGCGTAGCGGGTGCGAACGCATCTGGCCTAAATCAGGCTTGATACCTTTAGTCAAATTCGCGCACAGACGACCTTGTCGCCCTTTTTCTGCGTGTGGAATATTTTAGTGTGTAGAGTTGCGCGAAAAATTAGTAAGTAAGCCGTACGTACACAGTTTTAGCGGTATAGTGATTTTTTTAAATGAAAAAGGAGACATTGGAACACGAAAGATAATTAAATTGCATCCCTTGTTTATCTAATCGGCGGCTAGGACCGACATAACTTATTTATAAATGTAAATTTTATGAGAAAGAAATAACAAAAGTTCCATCTTTTCGTTAAGATCTAAATTTGTGAAGCCAGTGAGGCAAGAATGAATTATTTCGCTCTCAAAATGAATTATCACAAGCTAAATGCGTTGAAAAGATGTTCGTGGAACGTTGCAGCTGATGTCATCTCGTCGAAACGTACGAATCATTCAATAATAGTATCATATCTATAACTACTTAACTAGCGTATGGTATCAGCTCTCGAGTATAGACTCTACAGTTTACACTACGATCGCTGTGTGTGCTCTACCCGCTGTCTGACGCTTCAACAAATACGTACACAGAATAAATTGCTGTTTGTAAAACTTGTGCATCTGTTTAATTTCCACTCAGACTGGCCATAATATGCAATGCATCACTGCATTGCATATTATGGCCATTAGACCTTGTCAAAAGAGGATTTTATGCGCATTGCGCCGGTAAATTATAAGCTAAATCTTACCTGTGCTCTGTTGATGACATCGTGCGGTCCTCGCCACGTGGTAGCAGCCGGAGACTTCCTCTTAGCCAGTTCGAGAGTGGCCTCGCTGGGGCACTTCTCGAACATCAGCACCCGCTCGGCGACGGAGCCCCGCGTGAGGAAGGGCCGCACGGGAGCCCCGCCAGCGGCACTGGCTGCGACCGCCGTTTCACCGGTTGCGGTGGCGCCAGCGCTCGATGCACGCCTCGCGCGGGCTTCGAACTTGGAGCGAGCTTCTGTCACGTGCGAGCCCAAGGAAGCTCTCCGTTCTCCACTGGCACCAGCCGCCGGCTTTCTGCTGGCCCCGGTGTCTAGTCTGTCTTGGTATCGACTCTTCGCATAATCAACGAGTGATATCGGCGGTACCACGTCGGGTCGTTCCGCAGAACGCTCTGCGACCACGCCGCCGGTGCGCAGCGCCCTCAGGAGACGCTCTTCTTCACGGGCCACCTCCAGCCGCATGGCGGCAGGATCAGCGCGCCTGGCACCGGCGCCGGCACCTACAGTGCCGTTCCTCTCCGGCACCAAGTCTGGGGGCAGAGAAGCGTCCATAGTGTCTCCCTCGGGCTCATTGCGCTGTTCGCGTCTTTCGAGTCTCTGCTCTCTACGGATATCGGGCCTCTGGTCGCGGACTCCCTCCGGCCGGTGGTGTCTTATGTCAGGTCTATGCTTAACGTCTGGTTTCGGTTCGGGCTTGGGCTTACTCCGCAGCGTTTCGGTTAGTTTGATGCCGGGCGTGGGTCTGCACGAGAGTATCTCCGTGGGCGCGAGGCCGCGCGCCTTCCAAGTCTGATAGATGGCCTCGGCGTGGTCGGAGATCTGCTTCGCTATGGCGGCGATGTCCTCCTCGCCGGTATCAATTTCGCGGCGCGCCGTGGTCGCCATGGCCGAGTCGGGGCCCGCGGGCGAAGCACCGCACCTTGCACTCAGGGGCTCGTCGGCCCCATCTACGGGCACAATCACTGAACGCACTAAAACACAGCTAAAGCACTGATACGACCGGGTTATCACAGGCAGGGTTCGGTACGGAGCGGGCGCGTACAGGCGGCAGCGCGGGGGAACAGCTGTGGAGCACGGCGCGTTCGACAACAAACAAAGGCCGATGTGAGCGGTGTGGCGCAAAGCGGCAGACGACGGGCCGGCGGCGGCGCCTCGCGCGGACTGCGGCGCCCGCCGCGCGCCGCCGCGCCGCTGCCGGCCCTTCACTCCCGGCCCACGTCCTCTGTCTGCTCATTCATTTGCACACAGTCTACCACACCACCTGATACCTAGCAAACCTGTACTCTACACGCACGTGCACTTACTCTACCTACTGCACTTTACAGTCCGCGTGCACCATGTACTACCTATACCTTATCAAAATATCTAGGTTGGTAGGTATGACCCAATTCAAATATCATTGTGAAACAGCTCTATATTTTGTCAAATATATTTTACATAATTTGTATTGCAGTAAATCTTTATATACAAGTGTAATATAAATAATAAATTGGGCGGAAGGCATAGAGGAAGACATTGGGCGGGAGTTGCTGCAGGGCGATGACAAGGACAGTATGGTGGCATAGATTAGACATAGACACCCAGAGAGACAGGCCTTCATAAAGCTTGCAAAACTTGATGACATTAGAAAGTCCTGCATGTTTTGACCAGTCATTGTGCCTAATCACTAAAGCATGTTGGAAATCTTATAGTAAACAAACAACGCATTATCTTATCAGTCGTTACACTTTCCTCAATTTATTACGTGCTTACAAGAATTACTTATTCATTCAGAATTACCAGAGAAACAGAATATGTAAAGATAAGCCAGTGGCTTGTAGTTGTGCTTGTAGGCTGACGCTGCCGCCGATATAGGCGATGCGTCACTTCTCCGACGCTGACGACCCATCTGTGACGCTCGCGAGTCTGTGACCGCGCACCGCGCACGCGCGCCGAGACACAAATAGCACGCGCCAGCCGTACATTTATTTACGCGCTCCCCTACTTTTTACTTTATTTTTTATAATTCTACGAAGCGGCATCGGCACATGAGCAGAGCGGCAGTATCTTCTATAAGAATCTAACAAAAGTATCGGAGTCTTGGCGCCAACGTGAAAAAACCTGTCGGCTCATTTTATTATTTTCGTTAACTTGTGAATGTTCATGAACGTGCTGAAACATAGCTTTTCGTGTTTTCAAAACTCCATAGATAAGCCTCCACATAGTTTTTTTACTACAGTTTACCTAATAGGGCATGACCTGACTTACTTTGCTTGACTTAGACTGACTTGCTTGACGATATTTTATAAAATAGAAACCACTTCAATACTTGACACCGGCAAAATGCACAGGACTTGCAAAAACAATGTCCTCTAATTAGAAGAATGAAAAAATAAGAAAAATTACCTATTAAGTTTTTTTTTTACTGGCTATCTACAAATTGTTATGAAAATATTCTAACTCGGAGCTACCGCGATCGAAATATTCGAATAGACGCGAATTATCTCTGTAAACAATGAAGTCATCGTGTGTGAAAAAATAGAACTATGTTTTAATGAAACTCACATTCTGAGCACGCGTTGATGTCTTCAATATGGGTAATTTTTAATAAGTTTATTACTTACGCTTAGTTTTATAGCTCGTTCCATCTGTTGTACACACTTCATCTGCTATTGAGTTTTGTTGGAGAATTGATTTCATTATTACTTAGTACATTTTTCACGAAGTATTTTAAGTCATCATAATCAGCCTTCTAACAGTCCACCTTTCCACTGCTGGACTTTTAGCCTACCCCCGAAAGGGAAATTTATACTTACTAAAATTCAGGACCGTCTTTCCAGGGCAACACATTTTCAATAACTCGGTGTCGTTGCTTGAAGAGCTCTGTTTACAATTTTATTTTAAAATATCACGAAAATAAATTAATGATAAACAATATTATGGAATCAATAATTTATAGTATGGAATATTGATGAAAAAACACCACGCCGCACTTTTGTCTCTTTTCCGTACTTTTGTTTTTTTGTACGACCTACACCTACACTACAGCCAAATTCCGAATAAAATCTTTTTGCACTGAACTATTTTTGAAACAAAACAAGCCAATTCGATTTTCAAAGGAAATTGCTGGCCGGTAAAACACGCCAACAACCAGCAAATTACATACAACTTTGCTGGCGCCTTTTTGAGAAGCACCAAAGAGAAGCACGGAAACAAGTAATAGTGTTCCGTGCACGGAAAGGTCGACTTTGCCCAAAGAAGGTTGTCAAAATAATGAGAACATTACAAACATTTGTGAGAATCTTACCTACAAAATGAGAGTTTTGGCGCCAACAACGTGTAAAAAATATGTCATTGTGCCTCATTGTACCTACCTATTTCTCTAGACTTGTGTGTTTGAGTGTTAATGAGTAATAAGGTAAGGGGGATTATTGTTTTTTTTTTGGCTACGGGATTATTGTTTATTTATTGTTCTAAAGCGGTGCTCGAATGTGGCCAAGTAATATAACGTGGTAACGAGAAGATACATGTATTTTGGTGTTTTTTTCTCTTCTTTTAAACTGCATAGAAGTCTAAAGCTCTAGTAAAGTCTACGCCAATGTACTAGGATATGACTTGGACTTGAATATGACTTACTTTGCTTGGCTTATTTGACGATATTTAGTAAAAAAATATTTCAATACTTGACACTAATTGGCAAATGCATACCTAAGACGTGCGACGGCAAAATCCTCTCAATAGAAAAAAAAAACATTCAATTACTTACCTATTTGTACTTTTATACCTACTGTACGTAATTGTATACTTGTACTTACAAATACTTGTTGCTTAGTCTAAATATCTACTGCACAAAAATGGCTAGGTAGAAATTACATCTCGCCAATTCGACTTCTTCCGATATGGCTAGCACAATGGCTTAGAAATCGAAATTGTAGTTAGTAACTAATATGGAGAGAGAAAAGTGAAATCATGAATGTCAATGAGGCGGTGGTCGACCGAGAGACTGCATGCCCGAGCAAATCGTAGACAACTGTGTTCGCCGATTTGGGCTCGCAGCTGTGACGGAGGAACGTTATGGTGCGACCAGATTTGTACCTACCATTTAGGACCTAATTAGGTAGTTACTATATTAACTAAACAAAATACAAGCTAAAACTAAAAATACAAATACTGCCCATGGACCGTTGAAGGTCTAAAGACAATCCAAATACTCAAGCCCACCACCAGTTGGCAGCGTACCCAGCATGCTGGTGGCATTACCACGTTGAATGGTAATGCTAATGCGTTGAGCCAGAAACACGCCAGCATTTTGGTCACGCGTCGCATTAACCAGGCGCTCTGAAAGATTACTAAAAATGAGGTGAGCTCCCGGTCCCCAAGGGCCCAATGTCTCGACCCCAAACGCCAAGGTAGTTACTTAAATACTATTATCACAGCTCAGCATGCTTCACACAACTTTGACCCCAGAAAACTTGAATAATAATAAATTTAATAAACCGACTTCAAACTCAGCAAACGCGCCTGTTCGTTTATTTGGTAAATTTTGATTTATAACCAATCTACTGGACCAATTTCGATGGATTTTCTATGGGACTAATCTGAAAGTATATCCATCCAATAAAAAAATAATTTTCCAAAGCGGTTCATAAATGACGAAATTCTGAGGTAGCAAACATTTAAAAAAAATACAACCGAATTAAGAACCCCTTCCTATTTTGAAGTCAGTTAAACAGTATAATTATTATTATCCCGATAATAAAAGACACCCGAACATAATATTAGAAGGGGTTACTCTACGAGATCGAATCAGAAATTAGGACATCCATAGACGAACGAAAGTTACCGACATAGCACACCGGATTAGTAAGTTGAAGTGGCAGTGGGCAGGGCACATATCATGCAAAACAGATGGCCGATGAGGCTGAAAGATTCTCGAATGGAAACCACGGACCAGTAAGCGAAGCGTACGTCCACCCACAAGATGGACAGACGACCTAAAAGAGACCGCAGGGAAACGCTGGATGCAGGCCGCTTCCAACCGGCCCTTTTGGAAATCGATGGGGAAGGCCTATATCCTGCTGGACGTCCTATGGCTGAAATTATGGTGATGATAAGAAACACTACAAGGCAGACACTTACTCACACAAAACTGGCTATAAATCAACTGGCTATAAGTCTTCATCCGGTAATAGGCTGAATTAGTAGATAGGACATCGAAAAACTATATAAATTTATAAGTTTGTCCATGCACAAAGGGCATAATATATTATGCTATAGTTGATGCGAGAAACTATTTGCCAGAACTTTTATTTTTCCAGGAAGATTTTTTTATATTTTGGTTTTATAGCGGTTGATGTTAGGCACAGAATATACTTTCTCTGGTTATCTATACTAATATTATAAAGAAGAATGGGCTCCGAAACTACTGAACCGATTTGAAAAATTCTTTCACTGTTGGGATGCTGCAATATCCCCGGTTGACATAGGCTATATATCCCGGCTTCGCCCGTGCGAAGCAGGGGCGGCCTACTAGTGTTATATAATCAACTAGCGAAACCCACGGTGGGTCGCTAGTTATATATAAACCTTCCCTGAAAAATTATCTAACTGATGGTGAAAACCGCATCAAAATACGTTTCGTGGTTTAGGAGTAATTAGCGGTTATACAGTCAGACAGACAGACGCGGAAAGCGACCTTAATTTATACTAGTAGAGAAGAGATGGAGATATCGTTGTATTAGTGGTTATATCGTCATTGATTAGGTCTGGTATTTGTCATATAGTGAATAAGGCATATACCTATCTTCTTACATCTATTTTAAATTGAACCATAATCACCTTGATTAAGGTCCGATTTCGGAAATTCACCTACCCAATTCCGTGAAAGTGCTGTCACAAAAAAATGTGAATGAGGCCTTAGGGTTGATAAAACCTATTATAAATGTCGAAACTATTCGAAATAGAACAATACTTTGTTAATGGTGCGTAACGCGGAAGAAAGGCAGAGCATAGTAATAAAATGTCAAGTGTGAAACGTACAGCGGTCACCCCACCAGGGCGCGGCGATCGTTCACCTCCAGCGAACTACCTACGTCGTGGGGTAGGTTTCAACAGACTTAAAAAAATGTGCTGAAAGTTTTTTTTTTGTTGATGACCACATGTATGTGACGATGGGGTCAAAGATAGTAAACACCCCTAGCCTAGTTGTTTCTCCCAATATTAGATTATAATTCTAAGCTCTCTTTGGAGCAATGACCAAAGTCAAGAAAAGTAATTGTGGATAGATAGATACTCTTTGCTATAATTGTTATAAAAAGGTAAGTCTGCCATAGTAGGTAAGAAGACTATGGAGTGTCTGTATCTATCTGAGTATATATATATATATATATACAGGATTACGCGGAAAGGGTATACCTACTAAGCCGAAAGGGGTCCGTAATAGGTACTCATCATTATGAAATCGAGAAAAAATATCACATGTTCCATACATTTTCTCGAGTGTCAATGACCGTTTTCTATAGAACAGCTGATATTATTTCGCAATATCATAGTTTCTCCTATAGTAAAAGTTGTTCATAATGTTGGGTACGGCTTAGTACACCCTTTCCGCGTAACCCAGTATAGTTAGTGCTAAATTTCGCGCTAAAGATGACTGCCAGTCAGTGATGTACGGATAATTTTCACCCGCTCGCTATCCGCGGTTAGGAACCTAAAATAGCTGCTAATAAATTGGTGAATTGTCTTCTCTTGACAGCTGTCAAATCCTTAAAATTTAAAGACAATAGGCGCTCCATTTGTCTTCTTACTCACCATTGATCATGCCAGTGTCAGTATGGTGTCAAGATTTTTTAAGGTTATGGCGCACTTTTGTAAAATTTGTTCATCCCAATTGTCATGATTCATAATACCGAATAAGATTTGATTAGGAAACTAAATTGTTTCGAAGTTTCAGTTAATTATTATTTACGACTCTAGTACAATGTAAACAAAAATTAAGCAAGCCAGTTGCAGTTATTTAGCTAAACGTGTTAGTCTAGCGCATTGGATAAATGTCGATTTACAAATTATAAGATAAAAATCTGCGAATGAATCAGAACACACTGCAGATTTTCATGAGAACTCTAAAAGATTTCAGTACGTACCAATACAAAGAATGCAGCCGGCAAAAATCCCGGATAGTGATTCAGATTGGCAAGCCATTGACATATTCGTGTTCTCCAATGGACAGCAGTATTCGCCTCCAAGGAAGTACCACCTACAGGCTGTAGATATCAGCTTATGGAAATCAACTTTGAGTTTTTTGGCAAAGACACAGTACGGTCCCTTGTAAGTATCTGTAAATCATTTACATCATAAATGAGGCCCCTAGAGGCCCCTGAAACCATTCCTGCAGGCCAGATAAAAACGGTGGAAAGACAATTTATCCACAGCCCATGCTAAGCCTGCTGAAACTGTCATAATTTCAAACACCTGTCACAGCTATCAGCTGACTCGCTCGCACATTTTCATTTAAACGTTAGTTGTGTTTGCACAATTAATGATGCAAACAAAACTAATTGGTTGCATTCAGTTGCATCTGCATCATTGATGGTCCAAGTCAGTGGTGCAGACGGTACGGCGGGAAACTATCACCGACTGGGAATTTTAAAAACTTATTGTGCTTTATCAACAATAACTACAAACATTTCAAGCACCAAACAAAAAAAACATGGGTACAAAATTTTTTGAAAGCAATTCCATTTTTATGTTGCTAAATTTATATTTTGGCGGAGAAAATTGGATATAACACAAAAAAAATGTTTTTCGATTTCTGCTAAAATAAAAGTATCATTGTGATAAATCACACTCAAATGTGCGAAAGAGATAGCTCTGGCCTGAAAGGGCATCACACGAGAAGTTTTAACCGGGACCAGGGGCCTTACGGACAACTGCTATTGCGGCACCTAATCCGCTCAGTTAGAAAATCACGCGAACGTGAACCTTATCGCGCCCAGATACGGTTTGCGATCGCGTGATTTTCCAACTGAGCGGATTAGGTCCCGCTATATCAGTTGTCCGTAAGGCCCCAGGGACCTTATTGACCATAAATAAGTATATAGTTATTGCAACTCAAAGCTCAAGTTGAGTTTTTGTTTTACGCAATTAAATTACCTACTAGGTCATTACCAATTACAATATTTTAATAGATAATAATAATTATATTATCTACTTATCTTTCACCTGTTACTTTCCATTGCTAGCAGTTAGTTAACGAAATAATTCTCTCGTTATAAAAGTAGAGCCCACGAAGCGACAGTATCTTTTTGTTATAAATAGACGAATTAACATCATAATTACAAAATAAATAGGAACAGAAGACTGTCTGCATACATCGAGCGATAACATGCAACACGCGAACACGCGACACACACAAAGACGCGTACACACGACGATATCGGATCAAGTCAGTCGAACACCAATCGCGAGTGCCCGCGCTTTGGCAATACACGTAATTATCGTTTCGTGTGACAATTGTCATGTCGACCATAAAAAAACATCGGAATTAAGAATGTAAGCTTTGTTAAGTTTTTATTGTTGCAGTCATTCCACAATAGACTTGTACACTACAGAAGGGAAGAAAGTAGGAGACCCCTTGCAGCTCAGCAACGGTGGGCCGTATGTAGCTGTGCAGCCGCCAGACCATTTCATTGAAGCTGGCTATGATAAATATTTGATAAAAGCTTCCAGGTAAACAAAGAGCCCGCCGTCATTTCTAAGCACATTTAATGAGCTGTCAAGCACCACTTGTTTTATTTTTACATAGCTGCCCATAAAAGAGTTACGTTTTTTAAAAGTTATGAAAAACGGGTATTTTAATAGGACAAAAAAATAAAAAAACTATAGTGGCTTGCTCAATTCAACACCAATACCAGAAAAAAAAAATCGTATTAATGAACCTAACAGAGACAGTCGTCGTTGAGGTAGGAAAGAGAGAGTAGGAAAGTTAGGTGTGAAGAATCGAGCTGGTTTTAAAACTACTGAGCCCAAAGTAATGATTTTTTTATGGGACCACCGCGATATTTCTCTACATGATAAAAAAATAAACACGCAAATTGGTTTACAGCGTATCGACGTACATACATTTAAAAAACGGGCCAAATTGAGAACCTTCCTCCTTTTTCGAAGTCGATTAAAAATGCCGTTTGATTTAGTTGGATTGTTGTTGCTATATTTAGGTAAACGGCATTTCTATGAGAGCCTACTTCGAATCGCGCCAAGGTTGCTGTGCATCCCTTAATTTGTTTATAAAATTCATCTGATATTTTTAAGTCATTCGTTGAATTATTTATCTTACAGATCATGGGAGAAGCGAAAAGCAAAAAGAAACGAGGCTTTAGAATCAGGTAAGTAAATACAATCGCTGGCATCCAGTGGAAGCAAAAGGCAGGCTGTCGTTCAGTGTGGAGGTTAAAGGGGAGGCCTATGTTCAGCAGCGGACGTCTTCTGGATGATGATGATGATGATGATCTAAATACAAGCAAATTATAAAATTTAATAACTCTATTATTATGGATAAAAATACCTTTAAAACTTTTACGATTTGAAAACGTGTTTTAAACGTCCATCGGAACTTATCGCATATTCTTTTCTATAAATAAAACAAGCATACTTTTTTTCTATATTATGGGTAGTTTGTATCCCTTGAAAAATGCAAGTTACGTACCAGATCAATTCAAAATTCCCAACTGTTTCTTTTTAGCATTCAAGTGGTGGTCATTAGGTATCAGCAGCTATAATTTTACTGTGGCGACATAAAATTCTAGACTCCGTTATAGTAATGCGTCATTGCATTACTATAACGGAGTCAAGAATTTTATGTTTACATCATTTTGGTATAAATAAATAGATATTCAACATTTCAGATGATCCCAAAACTCTTCCATATATGGAAAACATCGATGAGAACGTTGAATATCAAAATATTGCGCCGTTGGAGGAACATGTGATACTGAAATCAGTAGGTACCTCTTGTTTGAGTAACAATTTTAAGAATACATATTTACAATCCTCACCATTATTTTGCGCATCGCGTATGTGGGTAGTAGTGTGCTATTATGTTTTCTGTGGTAGGAGGTACAGTACCTAATAACGCTTTCCAGAAAAATCCTTTCCAATCTCGAATAACATATACGGGTGTAAGGGGAACACCCTCGAAGCCAAAAGAAGGTAATTGTACTCATCATTATGAACAACTTTTACTATGGGACCTGCACAAAAATCGCGAAAAAAATATCAGCTGTTCTACAGAAAACGGTTATTGACACTCGACAAAATGTATGGAACAGCTGATTTTTTTACGCGATTTCAGGGTTTGTCCCATACTAAAAGTGGTTCATAATGATGAGTACAATTACCTTGTTTTGGCTTCGAGAGTGTTCCCCTTACACCCTGTATGGATCTAGGGCAGCGAAGTTATTATTTCGCTGATCTAGGGTAACCATCGTTGCCATACCTACTCAGCATAATTGCACCGCTTGTGTTGTTCTTCCGGTTACATCATCATTGTTTTTTTCATTATTATAATCATAATATAAAGTTTGGTTTAACTTATTTAGCAAAAGAAGGTATGTTTTTTTTTGTTATATCCAGAGGCTATCAAGTATAGACAACCACGATGCCAGTACGATAATAAAACCTCAACTTCTATCAGACCCGCAAAGAAGATCTGACGCACTATTTGCTGCAAAACAAACAGAAAGGAAAAAGTTTTCAATACAGCCTCCTCTCGTAGTCAGAAAAATTACCCCAAGCTTGTTACCAGCACCGAACATAAAAAATTCACTTAGTAAAAAAAAAGAAACTATAAAATCATCTGTCAAAATTGTTAAGCCAGAAGAGCGAAGACATTCTCCTAGCTCGACTGGTAACTTTGGTGCTAACGCAGCAAGCAGACCGTCACCAAGAGCAAGTAAAGCTATTCGACCCCCTCCTAAATCCAAGGATTCGTCTATACGCTCCGAAGCAGTCCTGCCGAAAATACAAGAAGCTTACGGTGGAATAAAAGCATCATCTTCCATAAAATTAACCAACAGAAAAAACGATGAAAATTTATCAACTAATAGTGCTGACCTCAAAAATGTTATTGGAGATAAAGAATTAGTTTTGGTCTCAAACTTATATCAAAATCCTTACATGGACATGCCTTCAATTTCTGCGAATCCAATAACAATGCAATCTATATTATATGAACCAATCAGACAGCAAGCAACTACAACAATCATTGAAAATCTTAACCTTAAACCTGAAAGAACTGTACATCAGGTGAATAGTGATATTAAAATTAGCGTTACCGAGAACAAGGAAAACACAAATAATCATGAAATTATAGATAGCATCAGCATTAATCATAATGTTACTAAAACAAATCCCCAGGAAAATATTTCAATTGAAAAACTCCAAATTGAGCAATATCCAAATCGCAATATAAAAAATAACGAAGGAAATATAAATGTATCAAATAATGAAAATCAACCAAATGATCCTAGGATATACGACAACTTTAAGATTCAAGACATGCTTCCAATAAGACGTTCAATTAAGGTTGAGTTACCAGATAATCAAAATAAAGCATACAATGTTGCTAATAAAGTAGCAGAAAACTTAAATAATGAAGTCACAGTCGCCACCTCTAGAAGCATCGAAACTATTAAAGTTTACAATTCGTCACCACCGAGGTCTTCCACCATCAATAGTAGTAGAGTGTTAGATAGTCAACATGTTACACATAAACCTTCAACGGTAATTGATAAATCATTAAATGATCAATATAAAGCTACCTTAAAGAAGGGTGACGTTGTGAATTTGAAGCTAAACATAGAAATTGAAAATGTCGATGGAGGTTTAAATAAGCACAATGGAAATAAGAATTCTCACACAGTTACTATCATGCGGACGGATAAAGGGTCGCAAAGTAATACTGATGATCAAATTATTGCACAAAATAAATCGTTGTTATCTTTGATTACAAAAGAGTTTAACGACTCTAATGTAGGAGACAATCATCGTGTTATTATCGTCCAATACAATAGCTGCAAATATTGCAATGAGTATGCTGCAAACGCGGATAAAGAAGCGAATAATAATTATGTGATTTTACTACCCATTGAAAAATTTGAAGAGATAAGAGAAAGGTGATTAAAAATTATTTACATATACAGGTTGCTATGATAATGTTAGATACAGTATGATATACAATTAGCATAATCTTTATAAATTTTCTAGGTGTCATTGCAACGAGACGCGACCGGAACTTCAAGCATCGAGTCTAATAAATCCCGTAAAACCGCCGTATTCTTGTACGTCTTTGGAAATAATTACAAAACCCCTTGAACTCCCCGCAGACATTGCGACACAAAATGTTCAAACTACGCCAGATATGAAATCCAGCGAAAACGTAGTTATGATATCGAGAAAGAAATCGGTTGCAATCAACGAAGAAACGACGCTAAATACTCGTGAACCTTCAAAAAATATTCAAGAGGTTGACGTTAAAACACAGCTCACCACAGTCAGTGTGGAATCTATAAGGATGGTACGCAACATCGCCATGGAAAATAATTCTACACAAACAGAATGGTGCGACGTTCTGGTAAATTTTCTTATTATTTTGTATCTTTCCCATCTAATTTTAACGTAATATAGTTTTTGGGAGCAATGTACATGTTTTTATCACGTGTCTATTAACTCAGTTTACTTATCTGTCTCCCTGTTCAGTACTTATCTAAATCTAACACAACAACAAACAAAATCTAAACTAACTTCCCAGTGAGCTAGAGACCATTTTGAAGTTCAGTACTGGATAACAGTGCAATGATTAGTTTTATTATGTTATGATTTATATAAATAAAAGTGAAATGCTTGTTAAATGTTGTTGCTGTTCGTTGGTAAGCGCATCACTTGGCTCACTTTCTTAATTTGATATTTATTGTATTTTGTGGTGGTACGGAACCCTCAGTGCGCGAGCCCGACTCGCACTTGGCCGGTTTATTTAAATGTTTGTACCTAATATTCCGAAAAAGGTTTTTATGGCAAGAAAAAAGGGAAAAGATTTACCGGAAAATTTTCACATTCGGGAAAACATGAACGTTCTTTTTTCTATGGGGTTTTTGTACCTACTCAAAACAAATTTATTGAAATATAGACAGGACAACGTCTGTCTGGTAGTGGCAGCTAATAAAAATTAAAAACGCGTTATATTTTTCTCTATTTCTTTTTTTCAGTTGGAAGCAATACTCCTTCCTGATGGGCATTACACCTTTCGCTTGCCACCCCTTGAGCTACTCAAATATTACAAGCTAACATGAAATAAAAGCTATTAAAACAAGGATACTATGCTAATAGTTTTATTACTATAATAACAAAATAAAGAATAAAATTAGGCAATAATATTGTAGCCGGAAATGAGTTCTGCATTCGTATTGCATCATCATACGCGTGTAATTTCTTGGTCAGGATATTCAAAGGCTTTTGAGAGAGGAACCGAATCTGCGTCTCTGTTAGGAACTTTAGATTGCGAGTGGGCATTTCCATCATCACCTGCAAGTGTAGTTATGGCAAGAGTAATTATAAAAGAGTTGCTAACAAAGCTAGTTGTGTCAAAAGGTACTGAGACGTGGTCCTTAACTGTTGGCCTTTTGAAAAAACTGAGAGTCACACAGCGGGGAATGGAGACAGCTATGCTCGGAGTTTCTTTGCGCTATAGAATCCGAAACGTGGATATTCGCCGATATATCTGTTAAAGTTTGCAAGTTGAAGTGGCAATGGGCAGGCCACATCGCTCGAAGAACCGATAACCGATGGGGAAGAGCGGTTCTTGAGTGGAGACCACAAACCGGAAGACGTAGCGTAGGTAGGCCTTCCACTAGATGGACCGATGACATTGATAAAATCGCTGGCGTCCAGTGGATGCATAAGGCAAGCTGTCGTTCTGTGTGGAGGTTAAAGGGGGAGGCCTATCTTCAGCTGTAGACGTATTCTGGCTGATGATGATGATGATGTGTCAAGAGGTAAATGGAAGCTACTAAACACCACAGTTCTATTGCTTGCAAACTTTAATGTTATCTATACTCTATACTAATATTATAAAGAGGAAAGATTTGATTGTTTGTTTGCATTGAATAGGCTCCGAAACTACTGAACCGATTTGAAAAATTCTTTCACTGACGGGAAGCTACACTATCCCCGGGTGACATAGGCTATAATCTATACTCGTGCGAAGCTGGGGCGGACCGCTAGTAATATTATAAAGAGGAAAGATTTGATTGTTTGTTTGTTTGCATTGAATAGGCTCCGAAACTACTGAACCGATTTGGAAAATTCTTTCACTGACGGGAAGCTACACTATCCCCGGGTGACATAGGCTATAATCTATACCTGTGCGAAGCTGGGGCGGACCGCTAGTTGAAGATAAAAATACCTATCAATGAGTGTAAATTTCAAAAGAGTAAAAAAACATGTTTTAACTGTTTATCATTACGTTACAGAACTTAGAGATTAATATGCAAAAAAAACTTATTTCCATTTCTTCAGTAAAGCCAAAGACACAGCTTTTACAATAAGTTTGTGCATCAGAATCAAATAATATTTCCATTGTACACTTTAGTATTATTAGTAGTATTTATACTGTGTACACTTTAGGTACATGGATGGTAAAGTAAGTACTAGTTTCAACAGTTTTGTCCAATATACTTATTATAATGCTTACTTGTGGCGAGATACCAGCCATGGCGTCAGGGTTGATGGCACTCAGGTCTGGGCCTTCCACTTCAGTCAGCAGCAGCCCCAGGCGGGCCACATCGCGAGCTCCCCAGCTATTCGATTTTCCTAACACCTGATGAAAAGTTAACAGCAAACATGCTCTACAGCTTTACGCTAAAACTTTATCAAAATGATGAAATCGTAGTTTACACAAAATAACATAACAGTTAAATAAATGTCAAAACTGAAAGTAGAAAAAAAATCTTCTTATAGATGTGCGTGGGTGTATGAGTATTCGCATTATAACTCATCAGCTTGTTAAAGCCAATTTTCAAACCTACATCGCCTCGCCTTGAAGCCTGCAGCTTGCAACTTGTGTGCTAGCCTCGTCATCATCATCATCAGCACGGTCTATCTATGTAACATAAGTCCATTTGTTTCTGTAAAATACCTAATGGTGTTTACCTGAGTTCTGGTCATCATCGCCAGGTAGAATCTTCTTTGTAGAGGGTCACAAGCTTTTATGTGGTAGAATATCTATAAAATTATCATTAAAGTTAGTACAATATAATAAACCTTATTACAAACATACGTAATAGGAACTACTTAGTACATAACCTATGTTGGCCTAGGGGGTTTTTATTATTTCTATATTAATGTGTAAGAAGGCTGTTGGCTACCCAAGTTTATTTTTATTTTATATATTTATTAATTTAATACTTTATTGCACACTTACAAATTAAGTAAACATGTACAATTGGAGGACTTAATGCTAAACATTTTCTACCAGTCATCCACCAGGTTGGAACAAACAGTACGTAGGCGTGCATCAAAAACACCTTATAAAAGACAAAAAGAAATAAACATAAATATATTAGGCTTGTTTGCCCGCCAACGCCCCTCTTGTGCGGTGTACGATGGAGCACGCTTGTCTAGAAGAAACTAATTCACTCGTCATTTGAAGACACCCAGATTGTAACTAATGTAACCCATAAAACAAAAATAATTTCTGGCTTTACGCATAAATAAGCATTGCCATTGAGTGTGATAATACCGCCACCATGCTGGGTATACTGCCAACTGGTAGCAACGCTGGTACTTGGACCTTTAACGGCAAAGAAATGCATCGTCATTAATCTACGGTCAATGGACAGTCCAAATTTTTGTAGTGTTTGTATTTTTTAAGTAAATAAAGGACATAATAAAAACTTAGGTAAATACCTAAAGACATATAATATGTAGATATCTATTTCAAAAAAATTATGTAGCGAAGCAATGCTCTCAGTCTACGGAAAAAAAACGTTTGTTTGGATGTTTGTTCGACGATGACTTGCATGCGTACCGTTGCGTTATACCGATCTTTATGAATTATTGAGGAGGCAAGTAGGTCATGCAAATATATATTATTTAGTTCTAATATGATAAAATTCGGTCTAGAGGTTGATAAGACATAGGGGTCGCGAGTTAGCGGTTCGGGCGAACAACTATATTATACCTACTCGGTCTAAGTTTTCTTAACTCTGATAGCAGCAGCTGTAATAACATTGTAAAAAGCAATTTTCCCCCCAATATTTAACTGTAGGGCGGTGTAAGGTAATGCGACTAGCAGCTTAATTCTTACGTTTCAAAAACTAGAAAACAAAAACTGTTCATGTTCGGCTTTTTACAATGTTATGGCAACTGTCATACGCATTATTTCAGCGGCGGCACTTTAGTTGGTAAGTTAAGGTAACCTGGTGAGACAGCTGCAGATAAACATTCTCAGGTATTCTCCTCATGAACTTCATAGGGACTCCGCACAGAAGGTTGTTCATCAGATTTAAGTATTTTGGGCTGTCCCAGCGGTTATTTTGCTTGATGTATGCGCTGGCAATTATACCGACCTTCAAAATAAACAAAATTTTATTATACTGAACTAGAAGCGCCCGGCGGTTTCACCCGCTATCCTAATTCTATTTATTTCTCTTTTCTGTGCTCGAAACTATCGCATTTACGACTCAATCACCATAATATTAGTGTGATTTATTTCCCGTATTTGAATCCCCGGATTTACAGCACAATTTCAATGGGATTCTGAGTGTAATGCATGAAAAACATGGACTTGTTTCTTGTACTTTTCACCGACCGTCTACATGAACAAATTGGCGTACTTTTGCATTCATTGCATGATTTTCAGACACTTAGCAAACAATAATACGAGCAGCGCCGGCCCTGGGGTAGAGTAGAGCCTCTCGCTCTATTCGTTTGAAAGGAGCGTATAAGGGCCAGATAGAAGGGGCGCCAAAATGCAAAAGGGGAAAAAATAAGAGAAAAATAAAATGATGACGCGGCATGGTAGATGCCAGGGCACACCTGTGTTGTTTGTACACAGCATACAGCTTTGATGTGGAAATAGTTTACATCCTAGATTAGCACATGGAATACTTTTTATCCGGGAACAATTTTTTAAAAATTAATTGGGGCGAAAGATAATCTCACTCTACCCTGATCAAAGGCTAGAGCCGGCGCTGATTACGAGTAAATCACTTGGAGTAAAGTGAAGATGTGGAAGAAAAGGGCTCGAGAAAGTTTTAAAGTAGCTTATTTAATTTACCTGATGCCTATCCAGATCGGAATGCGTGCCAAGGAATGATAGCACCCTTTCATTATTCAAGTTAAGCCTGGACATCTCTCTACCGTTTATGTACTTAAACAACGGTCGGTAGTACTCCAGGGTACGGTAGCTGATATCTTCGGTACGGTGATTGCCCTTAACCACCTTCCACGTAGCCACCACCTTCTCACGGGCAATCTTCATCATTGCAATGGTGCGAGACTGAAAAAATATTTATGATCGTGTGAAGAGTGTCTCAGGCCATTTGCTGGATATAGTCGAGGTGGCGTCGCAGAGCACAAGCGGCCGTGGAATAGCCAACAATTTTCGGTTTACATCATCATCATTATCAGTTCATGTTCTTACTGCTGGGTCCAAGCCTTCTCTCAGGGAGACAAAGAGTGAGAGAGAGATTGAGAGGGCGCGGGACCTGATCCACCATGCTGGCCATGATGGTGAATGTCATATTATGTCTTTTTATGAGGTTCTTGGTTTCGGTTTACGTAAGGTTAAAAAAAAAACCTTATTTACTAGATAGGCTGCCGCACATAAACGTTGGCGGCAACGCAACTCTTAAATCGGCAATGCCGCGCATATCAACCCAGTACCTAACATTTCACGGACGAATGTTCCTAAGTTACATCGCGCGGTGTCGCTGATTTTAGGGTTACGTCGCCGCAACGCGTTTATTTGCGTCGGCCCTAAGCAGGCCCTAACGCATCTGTTCGACTGGTATTGGTGGAAGAAAAAAAAAAGGTAGTTTTCACTTACAGATCTGAGGACATACATAGGCGGCATCTTCATTACGTCACTCAGAGACCCTTCGAGGAATATGGCGAATGCGTTCACAGCCGTCTGCATGAAGTCTGGTGTGCTGGTGTTCAGATAACAGTGGCCTGCGTGCATCCACTCGCTACGGGGAAGGTGCACCATGCTCTTGTTTTGGAACAGTTCTGCCCTGCATAATCCAATTTTAAGAGTAAAGGTGGCTAAGTAAACTCAGCTGTAGAAATACTTACAAAAAATTACTTGTAATTACATATTTAGGGACAAAAATGTTCTACAAGTATCTATAGGCAGCTATCTTTAGGCGCTAAGCAAAACCCCCTGCAGTCTGTTTCTAGAACTTTTTTTGAGCGCGTAGCAAGTCTAGCTAGGCTATATAGATAGCCAATGTGTATTCGACCTTACATTTGCTACTATTAAGTATACTATTTATACACATTCAAAACTAGCTGCACCAAGCGGCACTCGCTTATACAACACTAGCTTCCTTTCCATGCCATCATCGGGGATGCCATGGAAGACATACAAAGATACAAACAATTAGCACCCAAACCCAGAGCAGCTTTCTAAAATCATCATTCAAATATCTACCTGGCCGGGAATCGAACCCGCGGGACTCCCTGCTCTGCTCATAATGCAGATGTGCTAGTACAGGGCGAAAACGGATGTCAGCATTCGATCATTTCCTCACGAACCGTAAATTTTCCGGGATGATAATTATCCAGATTTCCTATGCAAAAACTTAACTTGTAGGTATAATTAAATTAGATACGTACTTCGAGAGGCACTAACCTCATGATTTGTCCCGACGGGTTGTGTCCCAGCATGTCTTTCGTCACATTAGCTTCTTTCGATCGTTTGTCGTCCGTGTCTAATTTATAATACATATGTTTTGTTAGCTTACAATATCATCAGGCTATCTGGCCAATTTCTTCGTTACAGAAACACGCAGCATAAACGCGGATGCAGAAACGCGGAGCATAGCTAGCTCACCGCTCCAACTGTAAGGCGCCAACCATAAGAAGGACATTGGTGGCGCGGACAATTTGTCCATGACGAAAGAGCGTATGGAAGGAAATCTATGCAATAACGCTCACACAGGACAAATAGACCTGCTGGATAAAACTTGTTAGGCTTGTTTTTATTTCTGTCCGGCGGACAAAAAACCCTTCGTCTGATCGGCGCTGGCGCGCAAAAGTTGGTGCGTTCTGCTTAGAATGACTTACATGTCAGTGGGGTTTGGCAATCTGCGATAGCTCGAAAACTTCTTCGCCCCCCGTGGCCATACTTACAGCAATTTTAGTATTTCACATCAAGATGAATAAACCGGCCAAGTGAAAGACGGACTCGCACACTGAGGGCTCCGTACCACCACAAAATACAATAAGGTCCCGTCATTGGACTTTACTCTTTACCCAGCAGTGGGTCGATACAGGTTGACTATTAATGATGGTGGCACAAAAGAGAGAGGAGTTATATACTTCCTCTCCTTTGTGCCATTGATTCCTGTCTCGGTCCATTCTCGTCCACGTACAACCTGCAATGGGTCTGATGTTGTCGACCCATCGGGCTGGTTGTCGGCCTACAGAACGGTTGTCCGCTATCGGTAACCAAACTGCCATGTACTCCACCTGCCGTCACCACGCCTAGCCACGTCTCTTGCCCAGCGTCACTTGAGTCGCATAATACGGTTTTCGACATCCATGACTTTTGTCCTTTGTTGGATAATTTTTATGGGTATAAAATATAATAAGACAAGCATACCGCAGCAGCAGCAGCTCCACGGTAGCTTACCTATATTTTCTCCAAACAAAATTTTGTTGAGTGTAGACTGGAAGCCAACTAGCGGATCTGTAAGCATCAGGTATTGATAGCAATCTAGTATTCAACTTATTTTGGTAGCGCGTGGTTTTTGTTGAATGATTTTTTATTTATTAGCTAGTGGCTACTGACCCTTTGGGGCAATTTTGCCTTGAACAGCGAGGGATGAGATAGTGAAATGGTTTTGAATAGATGCAAAATAAAATTATAGTGTTCTTAGCCTTTTGATAATATGGGTAAATCTTGCGGTTTGGTTGACCTACCGCGTTATAAAATATAATATTCGTTACTGCCAAACCAAGTACGCAAATAACTGTGAGAAGCGCCCAGGATTTGATAAGGAAGGCCTGAAAGGCTGAGGATGATGATTATGATCCGTTTCAAAGGTACTACTACTTACCAGGTTCGACCTCACGCGGCTTGGACACGGTACTGAAAGTAAACTGATCTATAATAGTGGCCTTTGTAGGAAGCGGAGAAGTGAATCCCAGTTTCTGCTTAACTTGCAACATCGGTTTTGGATAATCAGTAAAGCCACCACAGCCTCCTGTGAACAACACGGTACTTTTACAGACGTACTCTATACTTTAGGCACAACGCCGATTGGAATATCAAGGCGGTGTCGCGGTGAAGCTGCTCTGGAAAAGTTAACCCTTTTCGGTTTCAGCTAGGTTCAAAAAATCTCATTTACTAGAGTATAGGTGCGATGGAGGCGTGCCGTAGTCTGTAAGCTTAGGGCAGGACAATTTTGTATTTAAGGTTTTAGGAAGACATGTCTTTTCCTCAGGCTCTTGTACGAGGACGACGCTACACTGCCTCGACTCTCCAATGGGCATCGAGCCTTTTATCAGAAATTTAATGATAGTACGTTGGTATAGGGACAAGTGGAATGAGCCGGTGTAATAGCATGGTAAACAAACTGAATTACAATATTAGCCAATCATTTTAACTCTCGGAGAAAGAGAGATATATATATATATATATATAATTATGATGGATCCTAATCCACCATGCTGGCCCAGTGCATGTTAGTGAAGGCCATAGTCTTTATGTTTGTCTTTTTGAGGTTCTTAGATATACTGGTTTCCTCACGATGTTTTTTACCTTCACCGTTTTTGAGCGATAGCATCGTAACTGCACAATTTGAGTACTAAATAAGTCTGTCACTCTGTCACTTAATAAGTTTTTGCAGGGCCGAGGATCGAACTGGGTGCCGTCAGATTCTAAAGCGCACATGCTACCTCTCCGCCACCATCGCTCTATTTTTTTTTATGAAAACGTATTTTCATCTCCTATTAAATTCTTGAGACTATATGAAAATTATTATGGAATTACGAGGAAACAAGAGAGATTTGCAAAATGAAACAAGCAAAAATACCTTACCGGAAATGTTCCAGTTGTTATCAATTAATTGGAATAAATTATTTGCGTAAGCGTCTACGGCAAAAGCTTGAAATAGTGGGATAATAACGTGAATAAATAACATTTTCCTTTGTGAAGATAATTTTACTTTATGGCCAGAGAATAAATCAGCATGGTCTCGAGTTTGTCATTTTAATCTAAACGCTTTGATTCTACGTTTCTTTTCCGTACAGTCAAGAATGGAACAACCTGTTGGCCTCCTTGTGTCCTGAGAGCTAAGACTTTCTAGTAGCTTTACCTAGGCTGTGCCTGAGAGAAAGATGTCATAGTTACATTTTAATGTAGGTATCTGTTTTTAGCTCCCGACGCAAACACCCCTCGTGTTATACCTATATAAGTTTAACAAATGTATCTGTGTCTGTGTATCTGTCCGTGAAATCGTAGCTCCTTAACGGCTTAACCGATTTTGATTTCTTTTTTGTGTGAAAGGTGACATGATCAATTGTGATATTAGCTACGATTCAAGAAACTGTTCCGCCGTTTGAAGATTATCAGCTCGTTTTGCGATCTAGTTCCTCATCCGTTCCGTAATCCCCGCCCTTTTCACTCTAGTTCCGGATCGGTCCACTCCACTCCACTCCTATACCGTAGTCCACTCTACTCCTATCTCACTCTTTCCGCTACTGTCCCATAATCCACTTTACTTCAGTCCTTCCTTTTCCGCCCTATTCCCGCATGCGTCCACTCCAATCCCATATTGTAATTCATTCTAGTCCCATCCTGCCCTTTACTGTTCAGTCCCATATCCGTCCTCCAATTCTTTCTACTTTCCTCTCGCCCTTTCCGCTCTAGTTCAACTTTTGTTCCGTAATCCACTCTTCTGTCCGTCCGTCCTAATCTTTAGAACCTTCTATAGTTATTGAAGTTATTATAATAAGTGCATGAAAATTTGCACAATTATAGTTTTGGTATAAATATCGGTTTAAAGAGTATTAAAAAAATATAGATTTGCATTTTAGGGGTGGCTAAACATGAGAAGAGGTATGAGAAACACATGAGTAGAGTGGATTACAAAACCATTGCGGAACTAGAGCAGAAAATGCAGGACTGAAGTAGAGTGTATTACGGGACACTTTTTCTTGCCTGTGGTCCACCTACAGGAAAGGGAATAATCGTACTTATAAGGGATTTTTGTACTTGTACCACGAAATAGATAAGAACGAGGTGAACAAGAATCAAACCTCGTGTTAATTTTACAATTAGGAACTTTTTTACCACCACCACCTTCAAAAAAAAACAGTAAAATGTCATTGATAGGGTTAAGTCAATGTAAAATGTCCATGTCAAAGAGTAGTATAGGTCCATGTAAAATGTTTTGTGTCGATAAATTTTAATAAGAAATGTTTTTACACTTTTTCAAGTTTTTCCTTAAACTGTACAGATCTGATACATTGAAATGTCTTCAACATCATCTAGCGAGTGCGAGTGCAACCAATACTGGCCTAACTATGAAACTGGGCACAATATCAACTATAGAAATGCTTTTGGAAGCAACCCCTATTATCCGACCATGGGGCATCCTTTAGTTTACTATGCACAATGCGCGGTATGTACCTAGTCTTTTAGGCTTTCCACAGATGGTGCGAAGTGATTGGAACTGGTTTTCGATTAGTCTCATGGTTTGATCGAGGGTTCTTCCTCTCGGAGAGGTTGGAAATCAGCTTCGAGCATTATTATTCTCACTACTGTTGCTGGGGGCGAGTGCCTGCCCGGTAGCTACTGCCCGCCCGGAGGGCGTCTTAGCTTTCTCCGCGGACCGATGTGGTCCGTTGGTCTCGTCTCGTGGTTTAGTTTCATCATTATGTCATCTCATGCAAACCCTGACTTTTATGAGGAATTGTGTATCGCAGAGATGACACACACCTGCTCAAACACGTATTACTTACATACTTTTTTTTCTGTAATTTATGTTTATAAGTGTAAAACATACTTATACAACCTCGTGTATGATAAACCACGAATATAAGGGAGATAATTAAGGTAAGGTAGCGTGACGTGCGTGGGTGCAAACGCATCATGCCTAAATCATGCTTGATTTCCTTAGTCGAACTCACCCTACAAGGCAAGGCTGTCTACACAGCCTTGCTGCCCCTTTTTGCATGGACTATTAGTGAATTGATTTCGCTTCATGTCTCCGGCGTGTGCGTAAAAAAAATAATGAGTAAGTAAGTGAGCCGTAAACTTATAAGTTTTTTGAGTTATGCAGTTTAGCAGTATGGTGAAAAATATGGGAACAATATGGAGACATGAACACGAAAGATTATGTTACCTATATTATGTATCGCAACAAACTGTTTGTTATCTTTCACGGCCGATGCCATTTGAGTAGGTTTATTATAAAGTTCGTACTCCGCAGTCCACCGACATTTTAAGGAGGCGTTTCAAAATCGAGCACAACTCAAATCAAAAACCAGTTTCAAACGCATTGGCTCATAAACTTGCACTTCAATATTGATACATACCTATGCATATGCCACGTGCGTTTACAATCTCGCTCGCGCAATTCAACAAGACTGAAGATGTAAAATGACTTAAATGTACTTACGAGAAATCTAAGTAAATAACACTTCGAGAATAACATCACTTATGTTTAACAAAAAAATTATATTACAGGTGTCCCCTGGCCTTTGCCCTGCAGTGGGACAAAACAGGAATAATAGCCACCTACGCCAATGTTGCCTCTTCGGTGCCAATATAAGGCAGCTTTAATGAGCTGTCATTTAACGGGTGGCAAAGGTTCTGGAGTGGAGACCACGAACCGGAAGACGCAGCGTAGAGAGGCCTCCCACTAGATGGACCGACGACATTGTGAGAGTCGCGGGCATCCATTGGATGCAAAAGGCAGGCTGTCGTTGAGTGTGGAGGTTAAAGGAGGAGGCCTATGTTCAGCAGTGGACGTTTTCTGGCTGATGATGATGAATTGTGGCACTTCATCACCCGCCACAATATTTTGAGATTTGACATAATTGGCGGGTGCCGTTCTTCATACCATAGACCAGCTCAACACCATCAATAATTAACCAAAATTGCCCAGATTTTTTTTATCCTATACCATACAATAGTTTCATATTTCTTTTTATACACACTCAAAAACGGTATTTTATATTTATTTATTACCAGGGCCTCTTGTTGGCCCCTGAAATCGTTTGAGCTAGAGACCCGAGAACCCTATTAAAATAATAATGTGTAATGTTATTCCCAGGATCACAGAAAAGATTTTTTTTTGTTTAAATTAGAACGGTTGTCAAGACATTTTTGTAAGAAATTTGTTGTAGCCAGTTGCACCTATATAAACGAAACGTCAGTCATTCGAAATCAGTTAGCAACTGTGATGCGGAAGTTCGACGCGTTGATCTTAATAAGAATGTTCAATCAAGTTTCACTCATAATGCCTGGTAACAGATTTTCCTTCTCATTTTCGTTCTATTTACTTCTCTTTTATGTGTTATTATGTTTCTTAGATTTTTCGTAAGTAGGTAGGTACATTCATTCAGTCATTTTATATAATTATGTATATGTATTTAGAATAGTCGAAATGCGCAGGCGATAAAGTGAACGCACGTGGCAAAATTATATATATATTGAAAAAAAAAAAAAACAATTTCAGCCGAGACACTATGGGCGAAATCGGGAAAGAGGTAGCCCAAACTGCTTCGTCAAAGCTTTCAGATGGTACACCAAGGTAATTTTATTATCTGTATGAACAAAAACTAGTATGACAGACAGACAAACAGACAGTCAGCGTTGGCTTAGGGTCCCGTTTACATCCTTTGGGTACGGAACCCTAAAAACATCAAATGTGTGAGCGAGATCGCTGCATTCAGTATTCAGGCCCTTAATAATCATTGATTTTTTAGGAGCATGTACCGGATAGAAGTAGATCTCCGAACAAGCCTGATATGAATGGGTTCGCGACCTGGCTCGACGTCAAATACGACCAGTTCCTTCAGGAGAGCCAGATGGGCTCGGAAACGTATCATTTTAAAGTAAAGCAGACGTTTGAGGCAGGAAGGGTCTCTACGAAGTAAGACGTTCTTCTTTCTTTCTTTCTTCATAAAGAGGATTTTGGCGTCGCACGTAATGTGCGGCAAGTGCGCATCACAATCTGAGGCACCCGGTTCGATCCTCGGTCCTGCACCAATGACTTATTTAGACACTTTCAATAAATTATGTACAGTTTTAATTCCATCGCTCAAAAACGGTGAAGGAAAACATCGTGAGGAAACCGGTATGTCCAAGAACCTCAAAATGACATTGACCAACATACACTGGGCCAGCTTAATGGTTTAGGGCCATCCTCTCTCTGTCTCTCTCTCTCTCTCTCTCTCTCTCTCTCTTTCTCTGAGAGAAGACCTGCTTCTCAGCAGTGGGAACATGAAAGGCTGATAATGATGATGATGACGTAATGTGTATTTTGCAAGTATTGAAGTTCGTACTTTCAAGTTTTTCTAAATACTGTTAATCAAGTCACAGACAGAGTTAAGCAAAGTAAGTAATGGTCAAGTCAAAGTCATGCCTCAGTAAAGCGGTGGAGACATTTGGCAGTACCTAAGTACTATACGCCCTTTAGAAATGTATGTTTGCAAAGAACTTGGACCTAGTAAAAGGTAAGGTCCAAGTTCTTTGTATGTTTGCTTTGCGAAAATTTAAAAGAGAATAACTCATATTTTCATGAGTAAGTGTGCCTGTTATGTGAATGATGCGTTAGCGTGCAGTCTAATAAACCTAGCTGAACAATTTTCTTTCTTTCAGTAACAATTGTGAGCCTTGCGAACAAAAAAGATTTCCTGGAAAATGGTAAAAATCCTAGTAGAATTAGTTCATAAGATACTAAGATAGCATCATTTTATAGTACACTAGTTTCTCCTCGCTTCACTCACTCACTCGTGTATAGATAGATAGATACAATTTATTATTTACACCAGAAATTACATACATTGGGCAAAAAAAGCAACTGTTGATCTTATCGTTATAAGCGATCTCTTACAAGCGACCATAAAGGCAGGCGTAGTGGAGTATTGTAATCCCATCACGCCTCTTACCGTGTCACATGAAAAATACTTTGGAAATTCGATCATTATTTTCTTATCTTCTTCAAGATAAATCGGAATTGCTGTTCTGGTGAATAATGCAAGCAACGGCCGGCAAAGTTTGTTAAAAACGTTTTTTGTATGAGCCTTTCGGTACCTAAACCTTTAGTTTTGACTTTTTGACATTAATATTATTTCTACGTAAACCGCCGTAACATTACCCGCCGTCTTTTTTTTTTTGTACAATGTAGGTAATTAGATTTAATTAGATTAAAAAAATAAAATTATATACTATACCGAGAACCAGTTGTCTGGATAAATCTAACATAGGTTTTAAGACAACTTACTAACTCGAAATGTAACGTACAATGTGTTTTAAAATAAATAAAAAAAAGCCTATGAAAATATGTGAATATTTTTTTTACATATTCTGTGAAAATTTCAACTGGTCTATCTATTACGGTTCGATAGATACAACCGTTAAAAGGTAGGACAGACAGACAGACACCGTAGGCTTAGTAATAGGGTCCGGTTTGCATACTTTGGGTACATAACCCTAAAAAGCAGGAAAATTGGTTCACCTCGTATGAATCTTACAAAGACTAAAATTATGACGAGCGGAAATACGAAAACAGAAAAGTGAAAGACTATAACATATTATTGAGTACGTAATAAGCATGTAAAGGTGCATCCAGACACATCGAGAGGCATGCGCCGCGAATTGTTCGCTACGGCTTGACGCTTATTTTCCGGACGGTACATGCTCAAGGTGAGCCTGTGAACAAACCATGCACGATGCTCGCGTCGCTCGTGCGTATAACTTCAACAAGGCGAGGCGTGCAGAAATCCGTCCACATGTAACGTTCGGCTCGCACTAAGGCAGGCGCTTGCAATGTGCGTATGCGGCGAATGCTCACAGTGATTACCCTGTCCACAGCCTGAGGCGTATATGCCTCACGTATACGTGGCAAACTATTCTCAACACACGCCTCCTAATATTTGAATGCACCCTGAGGCAAACATAATATAGTTCCAAGATGCTACTAAGTAGATGCCGTAGTGCAAGTACAACTTGGACTTGACTGACCAAAGAGTCCCAAGACACAGCAATGCTTGGAGATTTGGGTGCCCGATTCGTTGAATTTTGACATCAATTTATATGTTATTTACATGTTTTACATTTAATATTTTGGTACATGACATGTTAGGTACTCAAAATAGGATCAATAATAAAGGCAATTTTATGCTATTACCTATACTTTTTTCAGTTCATGGAAAAAGAAGCGACGGGCAAGAAGCAATGAAACAGCAGAAGCACGGCAAAAGTATGAAAATTTATAATAATATTTTTTTAAACTAGTTCTTAGTTAGGTTTGTGACTGCCATGAATCATTTGAAAGCATTTGAATGGTTATTATAATTATAAGGACTGGATCCAAAAAAATTGTTGTTAATTTATTGATTTCACTGCAAATTTATCTTACAATACATCTTTATTACACATCGAAAATACAAATAAAACTTAACTAAAATACTTAAAAAAATAAAATACGGCAGGGGTATATGATTTGATATAATCTTAATCTATATAATATATAAAAGCGAAATTCGTCTACTCACTCATTAAACACGAAATCTCGTAAACTACTTGACCTACGAAGCTGAAATTTGGCAGATAGATTTCTTATGGGGTGTAGAGGTCCGCTAAGAAAGGATTTTGCGAAAGGGCCGGTTGAAAGTTTATATGAAAGTCTACGCGTACGAAGTCGCGGGCAACAGCTAGTACATTATATATCTTAATGTATGTGAAAAATTATAATAAGTATGGCGTCTTTACAGTTTTAGCGTTTAGCAGTTCAGCGGTATAGTAAAAAAGTTGGTAAAACACGGATACATTTGAACACGAACGATAATTGTACTAATTCAAATCTCCCTTGTTTGTTGATCTGAAATTTTACTGTAGTGTAACAGCTGCCAGTCACACTCAAAAACCGAGCAAAACTGATGACTTGGACCAAATACACACTTATAGAAAGTTGCTAACTTTTATATGTTTCTTTCAGATCAAACCAAAGCTGCCGATACATTATGCAACCCAAAGACATGTCACGTCCTCCTTCGGTATGCTGCCATCCGTAAGAATCACTTTACTATAAAACTAGCTGTTGCTAGCGACATATACATATACAGGGTTACTGCCAATTAGTTCCTTATTTACGCGTCTTTCTTTCAATCCAAATTTTGAACCCTATTTTTGACCCATTTGATTATTCGTCTCTGTGGTAAAATCTTTTCTTAGCGGACGTTTGCACGCACCGCATAAGATCTGTCAAATTTCAACTTCGTAGGTCAAGTAGTCATCGGTCGGAGAGTAGTATTTTGCTTGTAGGTAAATAGATATCTTCTCGATGTGGTTTTAGGATAATTGTAACGATTCCAGCTCAAATGCCACTACAACTGTATCGGAGCGTGGTAGAAAACCCTTGGGCAGATCGCAAAGCTTCTCTAACATGACACTGGTTACGAAAGGCAAGGAGCCATGCAATGCACTACCACCCCCATGTGAAGTTTGTGATATCAAACCAAAAAACGGTGTGTGCAAAACCAACAGTGGCAAAAAAATAAGCAGCAAACAATCCATCGAAAAAACTGAAGTAACTACTAAAAATAAAGCCACGATAAGTCAGGACTTTAGCTGCCAATTCGGTGAAGGAATAACCACTAAAGCAAACGCAGAAACCCAATATGACGTTGCGGTGCCTCCAAATAGTAGACGTGGTTCTCTTCCATCAAATCAATCTCAATGTTTAGTCGACTGTAAATGCGCGGTAGGTACTTACAAAATTACGTCGTACTTTTCTCAAACATGATATTTAATGTCTATTATTTATGCATACATTAAGAAAAATTTAGACAATCATGCATCAAAATACAATACATATTCATCATCATCAGCCAGAAGACGTCCTCTGCTGAACACAGGCCTCCCCCTCTCTCACAATGTCGTTGGTCCATCTAGTGGGAGGCCTACCTACGCTGCGTCTTCCGGTTCTTCCGTCCGTCCTTCGTTCTGTTCCGTCTTCAATACATATTATAGAGTCACAATCGTGCCAAAAAAAATACTGAACCATAACTCGGCGTACGCTACGAATGGCGCCGACTTTTTTGTTAGTTACACGGTAACCACGATTCGACTACAACGCCGCCCAATGCCAGAGCTACAATGACATAGCGGAAAACTAAAGTTTAACGTTAAGTTTAAAGTTTTAGTAGAATTTATAACGCTGTTGATTACAAGAAATAAATAAAATAAAACACTATGCAAGCGACATAATGTCTAAATTGAAGTAAATGTGGCATTGTGAACTATATAATCGATAAAATGTATGTACAATCCTATAGACTCACTTCATACTCCAAAAAGTCGCAATTTTACATATACCTATTAAGAAACTTGTAATGACACCAATGAACCAACTAATAGTCCACATGAAAAAAGGGCGATAAGGGCGTCTGCTGGATAAGTTCGACATCAAGCCTGATTTAGGCCAGATATATTCGTCACCGTACCAAATCTCCCTTGTTAGTTTGATCTGAGATTAGTTTCATTAACCTGTATTAATTTCAGTGGCCTGAAAAAAAGATACAAAGTCTCACCAGCAGAATTTCTTACGGAAATACGATAAATCAACCGGTTTTACCATTTGAATTTACTCCTGGTGAATGTACTTGCAAGGTGATTATACTACCAAAGTTTTACTCATAATATCACCTAAAGTAACTTTTAAACTTTCGCAATTTGAACACATGTTTTAAATGTTTATCGGGACTTATAAACCGGGAAGATGGATTTAAGTAAGGGGGCGTCGTGGAATCCCATTAAGTAAGTGTACAAACCGCGGTGTAGGTCTAGGACACTAGGACATTTACCGATACAGCCAGTGTTGTGTGTCGTAGTGACAACCTTGCTATTTGTAGGGTTCCGTACCGAAAGGGTAAAAACGGGACCCCATTACTAAGCCTACAATGTCTGTCTGTCTTTCTACATTAACCTAAAATAATGAAATAAAATAATGCTCTATAAGTTCTGACAAACATTTAAAACAAGATCACCATACTTATTATCATGGTTTAACAACCAAAAAAGTTAAACACTTTTAAACTATAACGGTTGTTCACTACACTTATATCAAGGGATATTTACCTTGATAAGGTTGTGGATGGGGCTCCCGATATTTCGGTGCAGTTGAATGCACCATATTCACGGGAAGACTGAAGAATGCGGGTGGTTGGTCGTACAGGTCAAAGTTAGGTACAGACAAAACGATCTATCCTCTTTCTCATGGAAGTGAGTTTTGTCGGGATTCGAGTTCAAATTATAGCAGTAGCAAAACACTAACAAAGAGGGTAAATTGTTTTGTCTGAACTTAGCCTAACAAAACTTTGAACTGTCCTATCACCCGAGAAAAATGACCCTAATGTGTTCACTTAACTATTTCAGTCACTTGATACGATGCCACGAAAGCCTATCAGCAGACATGGGCATGTCCCTGCAAACACTTCAAGGCACTCTCATAGGAATGTGAAGCCAAAGAGTTACCAAAACGTGGAATGCCAATGCCCTGAAGAAAAGATCATAAGCGTTGATGCTCAAACTCAACATGTGCCACGTCCTGAGATTTGTTTCGACAGTAATATCTGCGAATGCGATTTTGAGGTAATATTTTAAAATCCAATGCTGTGTGCGTCCTACAGCTTGCTCGAGCTATAATTTATTTTATTTTATTTAGAATGTTTGAATTATCTAAGCCATACGAATAAACATAGAGTCGGCTACGTAATTATCTGTGATGTGACTGCTTACCATCAGGCGACCCGTCTTCTTGTTTGCCACCTATGGCATAAAAAATAATACTTGTAAAATATAAGGCAAATAATTATACAAATGAATAAGTATGCAATGGAGAGAGCTAGGGAGTTTTTTTGCGCGATAGTATCCGGAACGAGGATATTCGACGAAGAACGAGAGTCACTGACATAGACTGCTAAAATTTGCAAGTTGAAGTGGCAATGGGTAGGCCCCATCTCTCGAAGAAACGATAACCAATGGGGAAGAAAGGTTGTTAAGTGGAGAAAAGCCTCGGCAAAGCACCGACAACACCGCTGGTGTTGCAGGTGTCCATAGGCGACAGTTACTGCTTACCATCATGTGGACCGCATGCTTATTGGCCGCTCTTTTTTAACCACCTTAAAAAAGGAAGGGTTTTTCAATTCGGTTGTATTTCTGTTGTTACCTCAGAACTCCGTCGTTTATGAAACGATCGATTTGTATATTTTTTTTCTAAATTGTAATTATACTTTATTAGCGACCCGCCCGCCCGGCTTCGCACGGGTGTAATTTACGTGCGAAGCCGGAGCGAGTCGCTAGTTATATATATAAACCTTCCGTGAAAATGTATCTAACTGATAGTGAAAGTCGCATCAAAATCCGTTGCGTGGTTTAGGAGTTAGCGGCCATACAGACATACAGACAGACAGACAGACAGACGCGGAAAGTGACTTTAATTTATACTATGTAGAGATGATTGGTCCCATATAATTGCAACAATATCGGTACATAGTTTGATTTGTAAATCAAAATAACTGGAAAATTCGTTAATGACATAATATTGTGATCAAAGTAAACAAAATTGCGTATTTCACTAATATTGAAGTCGGTAAAAAAAATTAATTATCTGAAAACATATTTGAAATGCGCAAACTAGATACAGGATGCACGTAGCATAGCTTCCTTAGATGACATCTCATTCTGCTCACATTTTGCGACCACTTCTAACACGGTGTTGCATAATAGAGTTGTATGGAACAGGTTTGTTTTAGGGATTCGGCCGGAACTACCAAACTCCCGTGGAAAGTGTACCAATGCCGAGCATTCAACTGCCCCCATGCTCTTGTGATAGACAAGTCAAAGAAGAGTTAGTGCCAGAGAGAGTTAAGCTTGCACAAACTACATCGCAAACTTCTAAACATTCAATTTTTTTCGTAAGTATAATATTGTCACATAAGGACGTAACTTGGAGCCTAATTTTCACACGACATTGACCCGCTATAACTTTAAAAGTCTGCCATTTTGTTTTATTTTATACATGCATAGTGTTAACTAAAAATCACAACAATTTTAACTGATTTCTGGAGGGAGGAGGTTATTTCAGTAATTTTTTTTATGTATGTACACCAATTACTCTGACATTTGTTAAGCAATTTGCATGATTTTATATTTTTATTAAGTAGTGGGAGCCCAAAAAATGTATCAATATCTTGGGTTCTGTAGTATTTGAACCAGCCCTAGTAATATGAATAAATTTTTCAAGCACCTGTTAATTTGTCAATGTCAATATTTTTTTCGAGCTCTAACAATTTTTCAAGTCTGATTTATATAATTATGTAGAAAACTTTTCTTTTTTGTCTTGCAAATTTTGTTATTAATAGTCTGAAAACGGTTTTTTATTATGTAAAACTAGTAGAATAACAAAATTAACCAAAAAGCACAATTTTCGGGTCATAGATGTGTGAAAATTTGACTCTGAGCATACCACAAGAAAGTAATACGTGCTAATGAATTACATAACACTAACTTAAACGTTTCGTAAGATGTAAAATAATGTACTCTCAACAATAATTATGATATTAGGAACAAGAAACCATCCACGAGTATCCATTCTTCCTGAAAATTATATGTGCCGACAAATTGAGCAATCAGAACATGAAGTAATCGTGAAACGTGGTTTGTTCCCGAGTTTTGTGAGTGCTTAATATTTGTATGTCTTAAATTATAAGTATTATCTAACAGCATCAATAAAATGGTGGTGAAATGTCTTTTTAATTTATTATGTAACAAAATGAAAATACTATTTACACATTATCTTAACTTGCACAAAATAACAATAACACGCAGTGTTAATCAGTTCGGTGGACCGTACGCAATCGCCGGTTTGTTCTGGGGTAAGAAACTGACGCTCGCACTACCGCCACTCGACTCTGACGACACCGAGGGTACTCCGTAGTCTCCAGAAGGACCAGATTGCAATGCGGATGACCCTGACGTCGAAGCCAATGATGTCGCGCTTGAACTTTCACGCAGAGGAGACGTGTGCACGAACGACGATATCTCTACGCTTGGTTTCGCGTTTTCCAGCGAAACTCCAGAAACTAGAGACAAGTATCCGGCATCTCGTGCCGAAGTGTGCTCACTCTCTTTGATGATGTTCTGCACGCGGTTCACCACGAGGGAATCGAGCGCCTCTCGGTGGGTCTGTTCCTGCGCGCCATTGTACTGGTGGGAATCAGCTTGATAACTGGACAGACCCGAGTTGAAAGGGAGATTGGTCAAAGGTTGCGATTGTAAAGGAAATTGAGATGAGAATGGCTGGATAGGGAACTGGGGCTGCGGCTGTTGGTAGTTGTACCCTTGTTGGGCAGAGAACTGCTGCTGTTGCTGGTACACTTGAGCGGGTATGGGCTGCGGCTGGGGACGGAGTTGTTGTTGTGGCACGTACTGAATCGGCTGAGGTTGAGGAACCGGTCGCGGTACGGGTACACCGTAGGATGAGCTGGGAGGTTGTTGGAAGATAGGTTGTGGCTGAGCTGGCTGCTGGTATATAGGTTGGGGTTGGTGCTGTATGAACTGAGGTTGTGGGGCAGGCTGTGCGTATTGAGGTTGTGGGGCGGGTTGAATATATTGAGGTTGTGGGGCGGGTTGAATATACTGGGGTTGTGGGGCAGGTTGAATGTATTGGGGTTGTGGGGCGGGTTGGTTATATTGTGGCTGTGGGGCAGGTTGAATGTATTGCGGTTGTGGGGCGGGTTGAATGTATTGTGGTTGGGGAGCGGGTTGTATGAAATTAGGTTGGGGGTAGTTGTAGCCTGAGTTCTGTTGGATGGGTAGGGGTGGAGGCGGAGGCGCATGGTGATGGTGGTGATGCGGTGGAGGCGCAGGACCCGAGGGGTAGTGCAGCGCCGGGGCGTGCGGCGCAGGCCGGGGCAGGTTGTACGGCGCCTCGGCCGCTATCGTCGCGACCACCGACAGTATAACGATCTGCAGAAAAACACCCTTTTAAATTCACTGTTACCGTACATCTCAAACTAACCGCACACTATTTACAATCACTTCATTAGGAGGAAGTTATAATCTGCGTTGACTGTGTAAACAAGTTTCACTTTTTGTTTCGTTTGTTCACTTACCGCGGTCTGCATGTCTACGATCGTGCGTGTGACAATGTGTGAACTTGCTGAGGATCTATTTGGTTTTATAGTCTCCACCACTTCATTGAGACGGCATCGGCAGGTCGCTGGGAGCGCATCTGGCACACACAAGCGTTACATACGCGCTATTGCATAAATGCGTACGATTTGCGCGCGTGTGCGTTTCACGTTTTCAGGAGCACAATATTTATAGGTATCAATAACAATTCTTATTCTTAAATATAAAATCTTAACCGTCGCGTCAATTATTTTTTTTGAAATTGCAATTTTGTTAAAATAAAAATCCCGAATATTTTTTTTAAAGTTTCAGTATGACCACGTAAACATCCGCTCAGGATTAAGCATAAATTTGCAATAGCAATCAAGGCTAGAAATGCAATGGATATAAAACTATTTGATAAATTACCTGACGACTTAAAGGGTGACGAAAACGGAAGTAATTTTGGAGAAAATCTATAATAATAAATAAAATATTTACTAACCCATATTCTTTTTAATTACGTAACAATATTTGTTGTCAAACTTAAATACAAATTAGACATAATTATTAGCTAGCAGTACATTAAATATGACAAATATTGTTTGCGTCTGAGACTGGCTGGCGCCTGTATTAGTAATCTGAGTATTAATAATTGAAAAGTACTGTTTATTTAGTAGACAATTTGTTTTTGATCCCGCTCCATGTTTCGGTCCCATACATAAATTGCTATACAATTGGGTCATTATGTTAACGTAAGGTTCGCCTATCTAGCATAATGTGCAACAAATAATTTGACTTTGACTTTAAAAAATGAAATGCTGTTCGTTGGTAAGAGCATCGCTTTATTTATTTAAAAGTTCATAATTCCGAATTAGGTTTTGAAGTAAGTAGTAAAGAAAAGTATTCCGGAATATAAAAAAATCTGGGAATAACGGAAAGTGCTTATGGTTTTTATGGAAAGGAAAATTGGAAATGTACCCCGGATTTTTTTTTAATTCGGGAAATTTTTTACGTCCTGTTTTCTTTGGTATTTTTGTATGAACTCAAGACCGTAAACTCAAACTTTATAAGTACTTTGGACAGGACAAAGTCTGTCGGGTCAGCTAGTTCATAATAAATAGTTGCATTGTGCGCTATTTATTTTGTGATTATGTCTTGTTATGGGGTTGTTAGACGTTTCGGTTGCAATTTTGCCTACTTACCTACTTTGTGATAGGTGATATGGTAGCTTGTTGGAAATTATTGATCAATCTATTTTGACAAACTTATGAACTGTAACGTAACGTTTAACGTGACGACTGGTTTGGCTTAGTAGTATAGCATGTCTGGGCACATGGGCCGGAGGTCTCAGGTTCGATTCCCGGACGAGTAGGATGTCTAGGTGTATGTTTTATTTTACTTGTCTTTGTGTGTGTTCCAATGATCCCCGTCACCGAGAATCCTAGTATGAGTGTATGGTTATGAGTGTGAAAAGTTTATTCTAGATCCTAGAGATTCTCTGAAATCTGAATGGCATCGGCATCATAATACTAGGTTTTAAAAAATTAAATAAGCGGCAAACAAGCGTGCTGTCCGCCTGATGGTAAACCGAAACCGGCGTTGCTTTGCCGTTGTTGTCGGTGTCGGGATGTGAGGTAGTGTGATGCAGGAAAGAGATCAAAAACTCTTCAGAGCATTCCCCAAAAAACAAGTGGTAGAAAAAGCAAAGGGATACATTTCCGCGGAGGCTAAGTAGGCCAACTTGTTGGTGACCTAGTTTTTGTGGATTTGTCTTGAAGTAAACCAATACGAACAACTAATTGATTCTAAAGTTATATGATTATTTACGGGATATTTACCGTGGTAAGGTTGTGAAATGAGCTCCCGATTTACGAACAATTAA
This sequence comes from Agriopis marginaria, assembly GCA_932305915.1. NCBI lineage: Eukaryota > Metazoa > Arthropoda > Insecta > Lepidoptera > Geometridae > Agriopis > Agriopis marginaria. Next base: position 13,857,546 of record OW029918.1, read on the forward strand.
ACAACCAAGTTAGGTGGTGGTTAGGTGGTCAGTTAGGTGGTTTAGTGAACAACCATGATAGTTTAAAATAGTGTTTTAATTGATTCAAAGACCAAAATTTGAAACCAAAACCACCTACTTTCTATACCTACCAAGATCTTTTTTGATTTGTTCCATTCAAAGTAATCGACATTATCATTCACCTCAATTATTATTATTAGCTTATATCGAGTACCTATCATATTATTTTTCAATTAGATAGTGCCTTCACATCAATGATCTAATCAAGTTAACAAACAATCGTAACCTTCAAAATATCCAGTGAATAGGTAAATCTTGATTCAATTATTTGTTTAACGGATTTGTCAATGTCTCCACATTGCTAAAGACTTGAGAAAGATTAACAAAACAAACATGTGGGTAGGCCGTAGGCGGTTCTAGCGTAAATGCCATGGTACAATGTTAATAGCAAGTATACCTATCCACTTTTTCATCACTCAGTCAAAGCAAGACGTAAATACGTTACTAACAAAAACAAAATTACAATTATCATTATTTTAGGCCTAATAATAAATAGTAATAAATATTCGGGATATTTTTTTCACACACGGTCAGCAAAGCTTGTGATATGGCTGCCAGAGACTGATATACATACATATATCGTTTTAAATACATACTTAAATAGATAATAACACCCATATATAATAGAACAAACACAAATGTTCATCAAATAAATGTTTGTCCTAGGCGGGCAATAATCATTCTACCAGCTAATTACATCGTTAAATAACCGAGATAGAAACAAAATATAACGTAAAAGTGCCAATTAGGTATAAGTTTCTATTAATATAAACTATACATGTATGGCATTATCGGATTCGGGGTAAGCTAGAGTTGCAAAATCCGACATCTGGTAGGTATGCATTGTTTTCTCAACGCATCGTTCCGCACACACTCCATCAAAATGTGTAGTGTCCTCAAAACCACCACACTCATTGCCACTGAGAGAAGACGTTTTCTTCATCAGACGTTTTTTCGTACGGATTTTTCAAGCTGCATTTAGTTAACAACATGCCTAAGGTGTTTTTTTTTTTTTGTGGAACTGGTTTTTACATTCTTGTTATATTGCCAAGAATTTGGTTTATTTTGTATGTCTAAAATTGTAGGAAAAAGTATCTAAGTTTTGTCTTTATTCACCCCTGTCGTTTCTATTACCATTTAAAGAAAATTCTGTAGAACCTACATATCTTGATGTTTATCTTTTAAATAGTGTGAACTTGGAATGTACGTTACTGTGTTTGAGTTGAAATTTAAAGTAGCTAATAGACGAGACGGACTTGGCTGGACGGCGGTCCGTCAACCAAATCCACACGTCTACGTTAGCACTATAAAACATTAAGCTTGAGCCATGGTAATGGGCAATCACTTGTACATAAAACCTAATTCATCAGTCACGCTTGCGCCAAACAAAGTCAAAAATGCAAATAAGGTAACGTACAATATTTGTGCAAGCGCGACCAGCCCAGATAGAGGTTGAGGTGCAAACAATGAGGTAAGAGTGGAAAGCAGCTCCGCCCGTCGCAATTTACACCTATGTTTTATCTATGGGCTACAACCGCAACGTTAGACCGTTCGGACACAAGGCGATGTCCACAGTCACAGATTCGAGTCACGTCACGAACACGATTCACGTGTGCTTGAATGACACACGTGGGCTGACAAGTTTAGGTACCCAACGACGTAGAGCCAAAAGGAGGGTATTCTGTGTAACAAGTTTATTTATGTATGTACCTACAGCCTAAAAACCTTAAGGAATTTTGGTAAATGAGGTATCGTTAGCATAGTCACTGGGTGAGTGACGTTATCATAAATACAAGATGGCGACTAGCGGTTAAAATGTAAAGATAAACTGTGAGAGTCGCCGACTTGCGATGCCTAGTGTACGAACGACCTTACAATGAGCATTCTTGAATAATACTTTTATTTTTGGAAGTCTGAGCCAGCAAACGCCATTATTTGACCGCAATAAATCGACGTCGTTTGACGTCCCGTCGTCTTAACTGTACGAGGACCTTTCGCTATTAGTTTAAAGGGGCGGGTTTTACTTGTCCGGTATAGCCAAGTATAATAGCAGTAGACCATAAATTCTAACAAGAATTTTTGTTTTTAAAATACGTATAGTAAAAGGAATATTTTGAAAGTAGGTACTATTCCTAAAACCTATGAATTTATTTAAAGACTTAACTGCCCACGTTAAATTTCAAACATTTTCTAGACACTTAAAAATACTTTTCTCAAACTTTATATAGATAGAACATATTACGTAATATATACAATACTTAATAAATTTCTCAAACGAGGTATTTAAATGTATCTATTTTTTTAAAGAACATCATATTTCTACAAATCGTTGTTGGTAGCCAATTCTTGTCTCCTCTGGTCTAGCAGGTCTAGCACCCCTGGTCAAATTGTCTTTCCAACGTTGTTATCCCGCGAGAAAAAGACAAACGTATCCATATTCTAGCTTTGTCGCGTCTACGCCCGGATTGAAACGGTGAAAAGACAATTGTCCACGGCCCGTGCTAGGCCTGCTGATTATCTTGTACGTGCACACAATACATATTTCGATGTGCAAAGAGGTTTGATTACGGAGGCGAATACACAAAAGTTATAATAGAATTTAGAGACAAATAATAATTAACATTTCAATTTCTTTCTTCATTGATTGGCTAATTAGTAGATTAAAAAAAAAAACGTATAAAAAATTTGAAATTATTTTTAAATTATACTATAGACAACATTATAAAGAAATGTGACATTACTCTAAAAAAATACCTGAATAACCATGCAAAATTCATTTTTTTTTAAATATAATTTTCATGAGACTCTCGTAGAAATTGTCCCTTATTTGTTTATTTTTGCCATAGTTGGCAAACAAGCAGACGAGCTGGCTGATAGTAAGCAGTAGAAGCCTGTGGATATCTGTAACACCAGAGACATCATAACCACGTGCTCGGAAAGCTCATTCCACATTCTAGTGGGATTGAACAGAAGCAGGGCTGATTCAATCATTCAATTAATTTAGATACAAAATTCCTTCACCTCAGCCCATAACCAAACGAGATTTCAATTTCAACTTAGTTATAGATCAAAACTCTCTCTTTGCTTAGCATACAAGACAACAGGCCTTACAAAGCTGACATTCAAAGATGGCATAGAATGTTCCACCCATTTTTCTCGAATATGTCACGGAGGTAGAAAGGTCAAGCTAATTTACATACAAAACCCACGCATCATTTTCATAATCTATGGGTGGATCGATGACCTCTTATGTAATTAGGCATATAAATTAATAAAAATTCTTAGAAATACACAAAATTGTGATAGCTGTCACAGAAAAGGTCATATTCAAGCTAGCTCTAGAAATAATCATTATAGATTAAAAAGAATAATTATGAAATTAAAAAACCGTTATATGCAGTTACGGCTATTTTGATTTAAAAGCCAAACTTCTGAATAGATTTTGATTACATTTCTATGGGACTAATTTGAAAGTATATCATTCCAATAAAAGAAAAAAACTCCAAATCAGTTCATAAATGAAGGAGTTATGAAGTAACGAACATTAAAAAATATAAAATAACGAATGAAAACCCGCTCCTTTTATGAAGTCGGTTAAAAGATACGCTTATGCGACTAATCAAAACAAACCAAGGTGCCCAAGCTCGAAGGGTTTATTGGTGACTATTGAAGATTTTCACTATTCACATCCAGGCTTCATCATCTTACCCTCGTGGTGACGCTAGGGCCTGATGATGGGATTACACTTGGTGAAGTTTAATGTATGGCACTCGTTAAAACAAACCAAATGACTCGAACTCGAGCCCCCCTATTAATAAACGTAGAGAAGCCTCGGAATAGTTACACCGCCTTTTGTCTTTTTCGATCGAGTTCAAAATTTGAAAGAGAGAAAAAGACAAAACACTGCGTAACTATTCTAAGACTACTCCACGTTTATTAATAAGGGTGTGGGTTTAATAGTAGTTACTAGGTATTAAAGAATTACATTTATCCACCTGACTCCATCAGATCAGTTTGATGATACCAAATTATTGTATTGTCATCCGAGTTACGTAGGTATACTTGCAAGGTTTTAAATTGATACGGCAATAAAGTTAGAAGTACTTAGGTTAAAATTGACTTCCATATTTTGTCTACTTAGCAGTTCCTGGCACTTTATTTCGGTAATACACAGTCCTATTTAATAACTATACAAAGCAGTTGCGTTTGCGCCATTACTGGTGCAAGTCAATGGTGCAAACGGTACGAAGTGAAAACGTTAGTTGCGTTTGCACCATTAATGTTGCAAGTCAATGGTGCAAACGGTACGAGGTTAAAACGTTAGTTGCGTTTGCACCATTAATGTTGCAAGTCAATGGTGCAAACGGTATGAGGTGAAAACGTTAGTTGCGTTTGCACCATTAATGGTGCAAGTCAATGGTGCGAACGGTATATCCGGGCTAAAGGTAAGCTTTAGGTATTCCCTATATACAGTATAAAATAAAACAAGCAGGTTTGACTAAACGACGTATTTTATTACCCGTTTTAGTAATTATGTAGGGAAAAGAACGGGAAGAGTGAAATAGGCATTTGCCTAGATTTGGGACAGTGGGACAAAAATAAAAGAGTAATTATAATTGCAATGCCTAAAACTTTTCGTATTTGAACTCACGCAATTTTGGCGAGACACCAAACGACTTGCAATCAGCTTTAAGGCTTAGTACATAGTGACCATAAAAAATTACACATACAATACCTACCTACAAAATTCATCTTACTATATAACATCTTTCATATACATAATATATTATATAGGAACTTACTTTACGTATACTCGAAATATGGACACCATTATGACCGATAATACTCTGCAGGTGCTGATTCGTACAATTTTAGGTCCAAGTTTTTTCTCTGACTGCTGCGAAAACATGTAAAAAGTTATTGCAGCACCAGAACAAAAAAAAACTAAGACTATATTTTGTTTTGCATGAATTAATATAGGTAATAAATAAAATATTATTTTATTTAAAAATAAATATTCGGGACATTTTTGCACACACGGTCATCTGACCCCAAACTAAGCAAAGCTTGTGATATGGCTGCCAGAGACTGATATACATACATATATAGGTTTAAATACATACTTAAATAGATATTAACAACCAGATATAGAACAAACACAAATGTTCATCACATAAATGTTTGTCCTATGTGGGAATCGAACCCACGCCCCCAAGCTTAGAAGGTAGGTTCACTACCAATTGGACCAACGGGCTATTAATTGTTTGATGTTTGCGTATTGTTGCTTATTTTTTGATGGGATAATCTCTGACTGGCTCGGGTGGCAGCACGCATCCCAGCTCTTTCATATGAGCTTGTCTCTGGGTTCTTTTAGCCACGATGCGCTGGTGCGTTCTCTTCATTTCTAGGATCTCCTTCATTTCTTCTTTGTCTTCACCCTAGAAAGAAATATCATTCTTGAAATTCGGGTGTTACTGGTAATTTTTATACTCTTCACCCAAAACATACCAAGTTTAATAAAATTACGGAAACTTCTAACATTAATTAATAAAGTTAGGTAATTTTTAGTTCCAAACTAGCTTTTAGAATCCTTTTGTATCTTTTGTAACTTATTCAACTTACAATTTTCTTTTTGTAGTGTCTAACGTGTTATGATGTGGATATTTAAATTGGAAAAGTTTAACTTCTAATACAATAATAACAATTATAATCTAGATCATATAGATCAGTTCTCCTATCCACTAGTTGTTCACCTCAATGGCCCATTTTTTTTATCCTATATTGTACAATAGTTTTATTATTATTCACACCCAATAATTGTATTTTATACTAAACCAACTAAGCTCTTGGTGTTTGCTTCGGCCCCACCAATGCCTCTCAAAGGTCTAGACTAGACCCGTGAAGAAATTTAAATAAACAATTATGATATCACTTCATCAAAACTCAGGTACTAGTACCAGTGTGCGGGTGACCGTCTCCGGGAGCGCGCGTATTCCCTGATAAAGGAGCTCCAATGGCTCCGAAATCAGTTGATCGTCTCGACCGATAAACAAAATGTGAGTGTAAGCCGTTTCATGGACAACTTATAATCTAACTTTTATGATAACTATAAATTTAACTTCTTTAAAGTTTTTCCTATGATCTTATATTTTTAGAAACCAATTTTTTTTATGTGAGAAATTCATTTGGTTCTATAAACGAGATCTTAGCTGTCTCCACAGACTATGTAACGTTGAATGGCTAGAGTATTTGGTTGTCTCTGTCTCTGTACTGGTGGATCTTGGTTCTGCCACCAAAGTTATTCCCACTGCAAACTGCCGGTAGGTTTCACCTATATCTCTTCAAATACAAAGCAAATTTATTAGAAATTCAGTTCATACCTTCTGATTAATCCTCAGTACCAACGCCCTCTTTCCGTTTGCCATGGGCTGGCTGTAGGTCATGAGCTGCTTGAGCCGCTGCACCGGCGGCACTCCTCGCTCCACAACCAGCACTATCCTGGCCCACTGGCGCTGCCACTCATTTCTCGTCTCTGCTATCTTCTGGTACGTGTTGCCCATCATGGCGATCAGCATGTTCACCAGCAGAACAGCCACTATTATCATGTAGATTACGAACAGCAGCTGAAATCATATCACACTTCTATTATACCAAATTTTTAGGGTTCCATAAAAGGGTGTTAACCAATGTGTCAACCTTTTCACCAGAATAGCCAGTTGACATTTTCACAGAATATGTCATCATCAGCCAGAAGACGTCCACTGCTGAACATAGGCCTCCCCCTTTAGCCTCCACACTGAACGACAGCCTGCCTTTTGTATCCACTGGATGCCAGCGACTCTTACCATGTCGTCGGTCCATCTAGTGGGAGGACTGGGAGGCCTACCTACGCTGTGTCTTCCGGTTCGTGGTCTCCACTCAAGAACCTTTCTTCCCCATCGGTTATCGGAATATGTAAAGTTAGTATATTGTACATGTGGCAAAGAAGTATTTAATGTTCAGACGCTCAATCTCACACATCGGTTTCTTCTAGGCAAGCGTGCTTTAGCGTCCATTACCGCTCAAGCGAAGTAGCGGTCAAGCGCAAGCCATTTTTCAATAAAAAATTAAACATATTCGGTAAAATTAAAATGTTTACTGGAAGATCACTAGCAAAAGAGCGAGCTGCAGATAAATAAAAAGATGTGTAGTTATAATACATATTTATTTGTCTGAACAGTTCTTACCAATTTTAAATTGCCAACATCTCCCTAAAACATTACTAATGATCACCAATTTTTTTAGCAATGAGAATTGCCATTTGGAGTTTGATCTTGCAATTTTATAGCTGCAATTATAACTTACTAACAATTAATCTAAGCAAGTAAGCAAATCAACGAGAGGTCAGATTACAAAACTTAATTGTCTTCGTACAAAGCATTGAACTTAACATTGTAAGGTGGTAACTATTTACAAATAATTGACAATCACTTTCACCCATTAGTGCTAATTGCTTAGTCATAAAACATATTATCGTATACAATAAACTCCTAGACAGAGCTATAAATAAATATTTCACCAGCAAAGTGATAAATCTAACACTACAAGTGCTAGATTTATGAGTATAAGGTAATAAGAATTTTAGCTCCTACACCCATACTTTACTTTTTATCAAAGCAATTTTATGCAAGTCGAGACGAGAATGTTGCTTGCTTGATGGTAAGCATCACACTTGTCTATAGCAGTTCAGTGCAACCCAGAATTTAGAACATTAATGTTTTCTGACTCTTGAGTTCAAAACCCTGCGCGGCAATGCACTGCGCTCGTCGTCATGAGATAGTAAATCTGAATGTCTTAGAAAATTTAACCATCCCGCTGGAATGCATATAGACCGTCATAGGCCTTTCCGGACTGCGTTTCTCTTTACACTGTGTGATACACATTGTGTTACGGTCCTCGGATTACGGTTAATCGGGATGCTTACGTGTCGCATGACCTGTTCAATCCTATTTTATCTCTACTTACTATCGAGAAATAGCTGTAGATTGGCTTTTACAGCTTAAAAATATAATTAGTAGGTACATGGTATGTGATTTTCAACTGAACTCCAAAACTGTCGGTGCATAGCCGCAGCCTTATGGGCTTAATTTAAAATTTTCACAAAGTTTGGAGTGTCCAGAATCTGAAAGTATAGGAACCTACTTAGCGATTAATTTTTAGTTTCTAGTTTACTGCATATATCTTTGATTATGTATAACTAGTATAATTACAAAATAAAACAGAAAAAGTAGTTATCGTGTACTGGCGTGGTAGATCAAAGTTACAATACAATACAATACAACAACCAAAGATTAAAGTAATATACAGACAAGGAAGGTCCCTTTAGGGCATATATAACGTCCTTGTATACAGACAACAACACGACAGATTATTTATATATTGATTATTGTCACCACAAAAAAAAATTACAAAACAAAAGAAGGACAAAATGAAAGAGGAAGTTATATGTTATTGGTATGGCATAGCTGCGACTTGTGACTTTCTGTACACTAATTCAGAAAATTATAAATTTCCAAGGAAATACCGATGTTGAAAACCAGTTTCACCACAAATGCGAGTGCTTATTGACAAAAATGTCGTAGGGCGATCTATACCGTTTCGCAATATTTGAGGTTCACAGGTGCTTGTCAAGTCAGCCTTTAACTCATTGTCAGTACGCAGGTTGCATCGCAAATACTATACAAACTTTTCTAATTAAACATAATATAATAAAAAAATATATTTTAAAACACATTTTGAGCAAATTTTGATTCTAAACTAAACCACCAATCATCAATCTTCCATCTTATCTTATACTAGCGACCCGCCCGCCCGGCTTCGCACGGGTGTAATTTACATGCGAAGCCGCGGCGGATCGCTAGTTATATATATATATAAACCTTCTTTGAAAATGTATCTAACTGATGGTGAAAACCGCATCAAAATCCGTTGCGTGGTTTAGGAGGAGTTAGCGGCCATACAGACATACGTCTGTATGTCTGTATGGCCGCTAACTCCTCAGACAGACGCGGAAAGAGACTTCAATTTATACTATGTAGAGATAGAGATAGAGAAGAGAAGAAAAGATAGAGATTAGCGTATTTCTGTTCCTCTAATACCAACAAAGAGTTTTATATCTTGTACATACGTATTTCATATCCAAAGAGGTTGTGAGTGATTACGTTTTCCTTTCCTACTAAAAAGGGGCAAAGGCCTGGGCTCATACTTTGACGTTCGTTCATAAATAACTCTGTTGTTTGCCGCTGGAGTATGTGTACAAACTTAATTCATGAAGTAGCGAACCTAGACACTAGAATGCAGAATGTAAGTAGGTAATCAGACCGTTTTTAGCATTATCATCCTAAGCATTCCATAAACTGGAAAAGAAAAGTAATTGGACAAACTATTAGAAAAAAAATGCACATTTTCTGATCTACTATCATGATATAGTTTCGGCGGTTTAGGACCACAATAAAAAATTACATCTATACTAATATTATAAAGAGGAAAGATTTGATTGTTTGTTTGTTTGCATTGAATAGGCTCCGAAACTACTGAAACGATTTGAAAAATTCTTTCACTGACGGGAAGCTACACTATCCCCGGGTGACATAGGCTATAATCTATACCCGTGCGAAACTGGGGCGGACCGCTAGTCTTCTTATAATGATGAAATTATATAAATATATTATATCTTATAAATTATATAAATATGGGCATCAAATGAAAGACTTTGCAGAGAAAGACACAAAAACAAAAAAGTTTCTTTAAAAATAATAATTTATTAATGTATGTTGTGCCGATTGTAAACCGATTATAATGATTATTTTTGTATCGAATAAGCTATAACACTGAACCAATTATAATTTATTTATTTTTTGTTTGAACGGTAACTAGATCGAGGGTGTTAGAAATCGGTACAGCCGTTTGAAAATCTAAAAGTGTGAGATTTTTTATATGTTGTAAATTATACTTGTTTAACTATCTGTATATCTTACCTTAGCTTCTATCTCATGCTCGGTCCTGTCGAACGCCCCGTAGTAATCGGAGAAGGATGTCAGAGACATGAGGAACATCGCCATGATGCTCTCCATGGGGGATGGCATGGGGTTGGACACCGAGTCGTCCACGCCTTCTGGGGTGTTGGGGTTGTCGAATGACAGAAATATCACGTAGTACGCTGCAAGATTTATTGTTTTTTTTAAATATTGAAGTCTTGTTCTAAATTTAGAGATTAAAAAAAAAACTTTAATTTTTTTTCGAGTTTTTATTCTTGCATATAGGACTGGCCCATGCGGTGGTCAAATTTTTGAATCGTTTGTAACATAAAAATCAATTAGAGAAGAAGGCAGTCGTAAAGTTTTTTAAATCACACAAATTATAAATGTACAACATAGGACTGTTTTTTTTATACTAAAATTGATTTTCAAAACTTGTTTGAATCAAAATGAATTTTTTTAATAAACATATTAATATTGTTTACTTTCTTCGTACAGCAATTATTATCAGTCATTATACAGAGTTACTGGTAATCAGTTAGCATCCTCTTAACAGCTTCAATTTGTCCAAAGGTGTGTTTGTTTTCACCTTTGGACAAATTGAAGCTGTTAAGAGGTTTTAAGATTTTTGTTCTACGACTTACCAAAACTCGTTTTTTTCTATGAAACTGCTGTTTTTTTTCGTGTATTTCGTAAAGTTGTACAACAAAAGTTGTATGTTTTGATGTAGGTACTGAGACCATCCTTAAGAGGACGCAAACTGATTACCAGTAACTCTGTATATCTTCAAAAATATTAAAATGTGCGAGCGAAATAGAAGACGCATGAAGTGTGGAGCTCTTGACATTTTTGTCAATATGCACATTCATTTGAAAATATTTGAGAAACGAAGAAATTGTAAAATAACTTTAATCTACCTTGTGAAAATCCCATGACAAAAACCAGATAAATGGCGACGAACCGAAGTAGGTCACCCATCACCATTCTGTAGATCATCACCACGAAAGGCCCTACTGTTTTGAAGCCTCTGAAAAAACACAAAACTATGACTCGCTGAATTATAGGATAATCTCAAACAATTTTCATTTTCATTTTCATATTAAAAACTCTGGAACTCACACCGTAGTCTCCTCTACATTTTAATATTTATACGTATTTTTAAGCGGCTATGAAAAAGGAGGTTCCTAATTTTTTGTGTAGATACGTTACGAGTAAGTTTTGAGGTGGTACTACCAAATTTTCCTAAACTTTGACTCTGTAGTTTATAACTAGCTCTAATAGCAGGTATGAATAATTTTGCGAGCGCCTGTTGATGTAGCAATACAAATAATTATGTTCAAACGTCTACTAATTTTTAAGTCGTTTTTACAAGATTATTTTACTATTTATTTATCACTAGCTGCGCCCCGCAGTTTAAGTCTCTGTTTTTTTTTTTTTGCGCAATTTTCTCAATTTTTCTTTCCGTAAGAACCTTTGCAGAGTATTAGAAAACTTTAAAAACTTTCTCAAGTTATGGCGTGACCAAGATAAATAGGGATTCATTTATATGTATATAAATAGATAGTTTTTTTTTTTTTTATATAAATGATAGGATTGATAGGCTTGCTTTGTCCGCCAACTCGCCCGATAACGCAGTGCCGTCTAGATGCCGTGTGTATAGCTCACGCGCGGTCAACTCTCAAGAAAACAAAACTCAAAAGAAAACCTGTTGTACCGAGAAGGTTAATGCAGATTCGAATACACACTAATGAGGTCCATGTAATGTTTTTTTAGGTTTTTGCGTTTATAACACAACAACAAAATATCCAAACTTTAATAGAAAGGATGGTTGGAGAGTACCACCTGCTTGGGATCCAGCAAAGATAATATAACTACATGATCGCGGATGTAGTCAAAATTCCCTTTTAGAAAATTCAGCCACGTCGGTCGCGGGGGGCAGCTTGTGATTGGAAACTCGACGTGACCCGACGCTTGTTATTGGAGACTCAACAGTCAGTCATTCAATTCAATTCGCGTCTAGGATTGGCCCGCTCGAAATAGTTTAGGTTTAAAATTTAGAACCTTTGGCTTACGGCGGAGTAAAGGATGAGCAGTCAAGTGGTTACATTGTCATTGGGATCCAGTCATGAAATTTATAAAATCTTAACTGCGAGACATCTGCATGCACCGCAAAAAAAAAGCTGTTCTATAGAAAATAACCTTGTATACTAATAAGAACCTGCAAAAGAACAAGAAGTAGGGCGCGGTTGTGAGCATGATGATGACGGCGAGGTGGTCTTCTTCTTCCTCGGCGCACCATAACCGGAGCGTCGGCAACACCAGCATCAGCAGACACGATATGAGGAACATCACTCTGTAAACATACCACGCTTACTAAGGTCAGAGAACCCGGACGTAATATCATCATCATCCATAAACTTCCTTATCCAACTGCTAGGTATAGTCCTCGCTCTTGCTATACCATCTGCCTCGGTCCTGTGCACATTGAGTCCAATACGGAAAGATATACTTACGGCCATAGGGGAAGAGGTTCCCCTAAAAATATACTTACGACCATAGCGGCAGGGGTCCCCAGAAAAATGTACTTATGGCCATAGGGCTAGAAGGCCTAGAGGTCCCTGGAAAAATGTAGGTACTTACGGCCGTAGGGGCAGAGGTCCCCAGAAAAGTGTAGTTATCGCTAATTTAAGGCGGAGAGTCGAGGCAGCGTTTCGGCGTCAAGGTAAGCGGTCGAAAAAAGTCAATGTTCCCACTGCTGGGACACAGGCCTTCTTTAAGATGGAGAAGATGAGTCCTAATCCGCGTGGCCCAGTGCATGTTGGTGTTAGAACTTTTGAGGTTCTCGGGACATACCGGTCTCCCTTTTTGAGCGATGGCATCGAAATTGATTGTAAAACATACTACTGATCGGTGCATCGTTTACTATGGTAAACGATGGTGGCCAAGTGACGTGGCTGTTCTAAACTCTAGTAAGGGGTACAACTTAGACGAAATTAGCATAAATCGAAAATAAATTAAATTTCCACGACATGTATGGCTCGACGCTGCCTAACACTCGGGTCAACGTTGGACATAAAATTACACTTTAATTCAGAAGTATATTTCGGAAGGTGAATAAACCATTTTATCTAAAGGCATAAGCAAATAAATACTGTAAAGTACGGTTGTACATGATTATTCGGTACGATGGTACCACAGAGGTCATTAATTTTGTACTTATTATGAACAGTTATTGTTACAGGACCAACCCGGAATCACGAAAAAAATCTGCAGTACCATAAATTTTGTCGAGTGTGCATGGCCTTTTTTCTATGGAATAGCTGTTTATATTTCGCAATATTATCATGGTTGGTCCAACGGCAAAAGTTTTTGATAATGATGATTATAATGGCTTCTTTTTGGCTTAGCTCCATCGTTCTGTAGCCTTACATTATCGTTCAAACACTATCAATCAGATCGTCCTGCCTTTATCGCTTCACTTTGTGTCCGTTATTACCTGGATGGCACAGTGCTCAAGTTTTCAATAAACATTTTGATACCAAGAAAATTGGCTTCTCGTAACGCAGCCCCGACGTACATCAGCGCTCCAACCCATAAAAGCAATTCTGCAAATATTCGCACCTGAAACAAAACAATAAAAGTTAAAGTATTTTGAAGAGAACGTGAATAAAGGTGTAGGTGTAAAATCGGTTCAGCCGTTCGGGAGCTGCCACAGACGGATACACAAATACACACGTTAAACGTATAACACCTCTCTTTTTCCGTCGGGGGCTAATCACTAAATATAATCCTCGCTTATTATCGGGCTCTGGCACCATCCATATATAGATAAGCATAAGCTATAAATACCTACCTAGTCTATGGCGCACACAGCGGGCAATGGAGAGAGCTACGCTCGGAACTTCTTTGCGCGATAAAATCCGGAACGTGGATATTCGCCGAAGAACCAGAGACACTGACATAATATGTTAGCTGTTAAAAATTGCAAGTTGAAGTGGCAATGGACAGGCCACATCGCTCAAAGAACCGATAACCGATGGGGAAGAAAGGTTCTTGAGTGGAGACCACGAACCTGAAGACCCACCGTTGGCAGGCCTCCCACTAGATGGACCGACGACATTTTGAGTGTCACGGACAGGCTGTCGTTCAGTGTGGAGGTTAAAGGGGTAGGCCTATGTTCAGCAGTGGACATCTTCTGGCTGATGATGATGATGACCTAGTCTATAAATTCAGAGATTATTTGGACCGAAGTTAAGGTAGGACTTACTTTCGCTTGAGTAGAGTCAAAATTCATGAGCCTGCACTCTCCAGTGAGATCCTCCCACCAGCCTTCCATGTTGTTTATCGGCACTTCTGTTTCTGAAAGAAGACAATTGTGAGTGCCGTTTTTTTGCACTCACAATCCTTGTTGCAGTTGCCGTAGAAATATTTACAAAGTCCACCACAAGTGATATGAAGTATAAATTTACAGATAGGATAAATATTTTTATCAACATGTGAAAACCACAATGATGTGGACACCAAAAGGCTCTCTGGCGGGCAAAAAAGAGACGAGCTACACTGACTGGACCAGAAAAGCTCTCGACCGTGGAAGTAAAAGGAAGGAAGAAACACCTTTGCCATTGCTTTGCTTTGCAGTCACGGCTAAAAATAAACGAAATAAAAACATGTAATGTTAAAAATTAGCTTACTTCTATCCTTGTCTTTGGAATGACTCTTGAAGCGAGCGCACTGCGGACCAGGCTTAGTGGCGTTTATGATTTCTACAGCTCCCGGGTCGATCTCCGTCCCGTTCAAATGCATTGTACAGTTCTCTAAAAGCGCAGTTACCTGTTACACTAGATACAAGCCACAAGAGTTGAAGTCTTTAAATATACAGCGGATTAACTAAATGAGAGCTTTTAGAATAAGAAATAATTCCAACTGACTCCATAGATGGCGATGTAACCAATTATAGCACATTGGATTCGATTAAGGCAATATTTTTAATAATATACTGAGATCGTTGGGTTAGGGCCCAAAATATGGCGTGCCATATTTATTTCATTCGCACATTTGATGGTATTAATTTTTTACTAATTTAATGCGTCTACTTTTAAAAAATGTGCTTAAAAAAGTCATTAGAAAAAAAAATCATATATACTTAATATTTAGAAAAATTTACGTCGAATAATTAGCGAACCACATTTTACAAAACAAGAAAGTCATTTTGTATCTTTAAAAAATCAAATGCGCGAGCGAGATCGCTGCAACCTTAACTATTTTCCTGCGCGAAACTAAACTTTTCTTGTTTATTGCGTAGAAAGTGGCGCTATCGCACTGATAAGGGTGCAATATTCTGAGATATCGACGTTTTAACGTGTGTTTAGTTTGTGGCGCATTTCTATAAAGTTACCGTCATCTATGAAGTTTGAAGTATCTGTGAACCTTGCCGGAAAAAGCTCCCAGAAAGCTCTCCTATATACGGATGTCAAGTCAGAATTATTTACAAGGCACTCGAAAGACTTGTCTATAAAATTTACAGGGCTACTGGTAATCAGCTAGCACCCTCTTGAGGGCGGCCTCAGTACATCAAATCAAATAACTATTGTTTTACGACTATTCGAATTTCGCAAACAAATATATCTGCTGTTCTATTTTAAAAAAAATATAACTCCCGACAAGATATATGAAACAGCAGATTTTTTCCCGCGAATTCGTAGAATAATAAATGGTTACCCTAGGGGTGAAAGTAACTTATTTGGTCCCGAGACGGGGTTTGGACTAATAGTTCGAAGGACTAAATACGTCTTTAACCCCGAGGTGAACACTGTGCTTTTCATTACGAATACAAGGAAACTAAAAATAAAAACATGATCTGACTAAAGAAAATATGAGTGAAAAAATAAATTCCTTTCCCGACAATTTTTTTTTGTAAAAACCTGACACTGGCAAATGCACCAGAAGTGCGGGACCATAATCCTCTGAGGTGAAAAAAAAAGATGGAACATGGTTCAATACAAATGTGAAAAAGGAACTAGTTTTTTTTTTTTTTTTATTTGAGTGTCTGTCAGTTGAAAGTGATTCTCCCTAGGGCTGAAATGTATTACTTTCAACCCGCTCTTAGGCAACTTCAGACCTACTTTCCGAGTATGAGGAATGAAAAAGTTCTTTGTTTTGATATTGAAGCCGCTCTTAAGAGGATGCTAACTGATTACCTTTTTTTTGTACGAAATGTGTGGTGTGAACAATAAAGAGTTTATCTATCTATCTATCTATCTACCTACCAATATCCCTGTATCAAATCAGGCTTAGTTTTTAATCCTAAGCTAAGCTTGTTCTAAAACGTTTACATAGAACATTTTACTTGTCTAAAGTCTGTGCATATGTGTCTACTTCTACACATACCGATAAACATATTTTTACTTACCTAATAAAGCAAAGTAGCTTTTACATGTTAATTGCTCAAAACTTGGATACTCTATAAAAAGCGAAATTTAAGTTTACCTCTCTCTTATCTAGAACTAAACTGTACAGTTAAGTATTAAATACAAAAAAAATGCATTTCAAATCTCTTTTTAGATTAATCCAGGTTTATTCGAAAGAACATCGCGTAATAGGTTATTGGTCAGTTTAAAAATAACAGGCTTTGTGAAAAATATAATTCATTATATAATAGATATATACTGAAGAAAATATTTAAATCGTCTTATAAAGTTCTAAGATATACACATTTAAAGTTTTTGATCAGCTTAGGAAGGGATGCTCTGTCCCTTTTCCGCAAATAATTGTCAGTCTAGTTTGTATGGGGTAGGTACTTAAGAAGACTGACGTCATTTGTAAGTATAGTTCGCTTTTTGTCTAGCAAGATCGCAATGCTTGTATCATCCTTAATATTGACACATTAAAATTTTGTTTTCGGCGATCGGCTGTATTTATGGACAGTTTTTTAATACAATAAAAAAATAGTAGTCTGGTAGCCCATTCTGCAAAGATTCTTCATTCTTCAATTCAGGTTTGTTAGCTATACTTACCCCCTTCACTGGCCAGTTCCGTATCATTGACTAAAGGTCCCACCGTAGAGTTAATCGCAGTCCCGTTCAGGCTTCTCTCCGGAGGTCCTGGCCTCAAAGTGAAACATACCAATGACACCAGGAAGTAGCAAGTGAATAAGATGAACTGGCGGTAGAAACGGAACTTGACGAACGTGTTCCATTTAGTTTTCAGAAGGTCGATTAGCAAGCCTTCCAGTAATCCTAAATGCTCGTCTTTCTCCTAGAAAAGCAAAATAATTAAATAATTAAAATATTAAATAATTATAATAAAACGTATGCTTGTACTTAATTGAACGGTTAAAGTTTACTTCTCCTAGAAAAGTATATAACCGGGTAAGAGCGAGTTGTGATTCGCGCACTGAGGGTTCTGTACCACCACACAATAATAATTCCGACTCGCATTTGGCCAGTTTTTATTATTTTTTATTTATTTTATACTGTGTACTATAATCATGCCCTGTTTGACTCTTGTACGTATTATATACCGTTTTTACACTAGAGAAAATACAAAAATCCGTTTTAAAAAACCATTAGATTTAAATTTTTGACTTTATTATTACAACAATAAGTACACTATCTAAAAACAACAAATAATAAATAATGACCAAGTGGGAGTCGATGACGAATTTCTGTTCACCACCAAGTTAAGCAACGTCGGACGAGATCGGTACTTGGATGGTTACCAATTCAAAGTACCGCCTGGGCGTGATATTGTCTTTTTGCACTAGTTTTTGTATTTTGTGGTGGTACGGTACCCTCAGTGCACGAGTCAACGTTTTTTTTTTAAATCTTTATTTGTTGTAAAGGGGTTTTGAAAATGGAACTTACCCCAAACACAACCAGATTGAGAGCGGAATCCTTGCTGATCAATCCCGTTCCAGTATCTATAGTGTCCACCTGGTCTAAAGGGTACGCTGCGCAGGTGGTCGCTCCGATCTGCCAGTAAATCTCCCGCTCAATGTTGACTATGTGGAAGAACATCTCGGTTCTAGCAAGCTTTGCGGCCAGCGTCAGAGGGGTTAGGTTTTGGACGTTGTGGATGTTCAGGGATGCGCCGACTTCGTATGCCATGTCGAAGGTACCCTGAAAACCGTTTTCCTCATAAGTTCGGCGGTGTGTTCAAGAACCTCCAAAGTTCAAAAACATATGATATTCACAAACATAATAATATGCCATCATGGTGGATTAGTGCCTATTCTCTCTCTATAAGAGAAGGCCTGGATTCCAGTAGGGTGGACATGATATGCTGATTAGGATTGTGATGATGATAATAACAAAAATATGTGATATAAACGTTCATAACTTTTGATCGCATTGACTTGCAAGTTAGATTTTTTCACAATCGAAAGAAACCGTAGACAGACGTAGTAGTATTTGATATAAATTTCAACTTGATACCTCTACGCATTCCTGAGAAAAAGGTCTTGACATACAGACAGACAGACAACAAAGTGATCCTATAAGGGTTTCGTTATTTTTCCTTTTGGGGTAGGGAACCCTAAAAAAGATGAAAGAACTGTAGAAAAAGTTGCAGCACTCACAACTTTCTCATAAATTACGAGCATGTGCAGCACAGTGTTCCCGTTCGTGTCTTGTTTATCAGGGTCTGCTCCTCGAGCCAAGATCAGCCTGTAGCATTCCTCCTGTCCGAGACATGCTGCGAAGCTCAAAGGATATTCTCCCCAGTACACGTACCTGAAACAGTTTCCCCGTTTTAAATTATCACATTAGGGTTGCCTACCTTTCAGAAAGCACCGAATTTTTCCACTGCACATACCAATTTTTTGCGACATCCTAGAATCTATGGTCCACTTAGTTCAGAAAAACGTAGATGCTTTAAATACCTTACCCGTTATAATTAGTTTCAGGCTGCACATTGACCCACTCGTGGTCAAATGAGTCAGTCCTCGACGCCTTCTGGTCCTCAGGACACATGAAGTTGCCGTAGCAGCGCTCGTGGTAGTCCGCCCCAGCATCCAGGAGAAACTTCACCATGGTTGGATCTTCGTTCACTATAGTAATGTGGAGGACGCTTTCGCCTGCAATTTTATTTTGTAGTTTTGAGCCAGCATTAGTAAAATGCTGGAAATACGGATTTCCTACAGACTTGGGCGTAGGCACGTTGGGGCAGGGTGGAGCGCTTGCCCGACCCTGGCAGGCCTGGCTGGCCCTAGCATGACCTCTGAGGTGACTGACTTTTTCAAATTGACATCGCTTCATACTCATAGGATGGTCTACCGTTCATATTATTTATAGAGCCTAAAGCATGAATTGGGAATTTCCAAAAAGCAGACTTCAATGATTACAATAAATACACCAAACTTGGTTACGGTCAACAACGACAGAAAACCTGCTTATTGGCTTGGGCTTCGACCAAAAGGGCATGGGCATAATTTGTATGCATAGAAAAAAGGGTTATAGAAGCGAAAAAATTATTTAGAACTGTAATTCCGACTATATTTAGCCAGAACCCCCGTGGGCTAATTTTAGAAGAAAGTCATAATGTTATGGTATTGTTTATATGATTATTGTTTAACTAAAGTACTTAACATAGATTTTTATTTTTTTGCCCCGCTCTAAATTGAAACCTGGCTACGCCCACAAAAAATTGTTCTTTTTTGTTGTTGAAATCTTTTCTGTGTCTACGCCCATGCCTAAAGGCACGTCATAATTATAGTCCCACAGAAAGGTTTTTTTTCTTGTTTCTGTGTATAGTATGTCTTCTGTGGTATAGTCCTATAAGTTTAGGGTCGAGCTATGTGACACATGAGCTATCATAAAAAGAAGTTTATATTAAAAAATGTTAAGAACACTCGATAAATTAGCTGATAATCTTCAAACGGCTAAACAGATTTTCTTGATCACTAAGAACACTCTCGATCAAGTCACCTTTCAAACAAAACAAAAGAACTAAATCAAAATCGGTTCATCCGTTTGTGAGCTACGATGCCACAGACAGACACAGATACACACGTTAAAAACTTGTAACACCCCTCTGTTTGCGTCGGCATTTAAAAATGGGTCTAGGTACGTAGATTTTGTATGTGTAGAATTAAATAAGTGCACTAGGTAGGTAACGTTTGTAAGTGTGTGTGTATGTATGAGGTAATCTCCAGAACTACTGACCAAATTTTGAAAATTCTTTCACTGATAGAAACCTACACTATCCTTTGGTGATATAGACTATTAGACATAGGTTTTGTTCACGATACGAGTGAAGCCACGGGCTAAAGTTAGTATTGTAGAAATCAGATGTCAGAGATTGAACGCTTAACGTTCAGGCAAAGTTACTAAGTTCGTATCAGCTTCTGGCCAGCACCGATATCAAAGCCCTCTTTTGACCGCTTAAAAACATTTAGGCAAATAGCAAAAGTGGTAGTTATCAGAGAAAAAAATCTATAAATTAAGCTCAAATTATTTATTCAGCAAATTATTTCTGACATATCCTTCATAAACTAAGTAATGAATTGCTTTAATAACAGCGAAAGGCTTCGTGTGCCAAGTTACACGGGAAGTGTGTACTAAATCACTGTCGATTAATTTTTCAGCGTGTTGTTATCAGGCGTTTTATCAAATTAGTTTTGTTACGCCAACGATTTGCCGCATTATTCTATGTAGGCAGTACCTATTAAAATGTAAGTCGCAATAAAGTAAAAATGTATGTAGACATTTTCAATTTAATCATTAACCACTTAGCTCAGCCGCATTGTCCTCCTACCAGAAGGTAAGGGGTACTGTTTTTAAGGGTTCCGTAACGGTTGTATCTTAGGAAGTAATAGATAGCCAGTTGAAATTTTCATAAACCATGTAATGTTACGGAAAATAAACAAAAAAAGGTCAAAAAGTAAAAGCTAAATATGAGTCCCTAACTCCCCATACAACAAACGTTTTTTTAAACGTTTCGCTTTTATTGTATTCGCTTTACTGTAAAAACGGTAATACGTACAAGCGTCAAGCTTGGCATGATTATAGTACACACTCTAAAGTAGTAATAAACAATGGTCAAGTGTGAGTCGGAGACAAATTTCTGTTCGTAAGGCTTGGTCGGTACTTGGATAGGTGACCCTCTGGGCGTGATGTTGTCTTTTTGCACTACGCCCGCGTTGGGTCTAGGGATGATTAATGAAGTTACTGTAAGCAGAGTTCTATTATTTAGGACGCTATTGTATATGATGTAGATACGTTTCCCTTGCATAATGACGACCAGTATGGCTCAGTGGTAGCACGTCAACCTGGAACAAATTCCTTGGATTTCCGGCTGGGTGAATGTTTGAATGATCATTTTTAACCCCCCAAATGCGTTACGCACCGCATGTCGGCGTCAAGCGAAAAGTGCTCCGAAGGACGTATTGTGTGTAAGAAGATTTATACACAATACCAATGGTATATAATATTATGCACGTATTTTATACTTATTTTTAATATTTATATAATTTATATATTATATACATTCCCCATTTTAGCCATAAAAAAACTCCTTCGCTCGCGTTCGACGGGATATTCAGTTTATTCTAGCCACTGAGAGGCCATCCTCTATATCTATAGGTTCTAAAGTGTAAAGTACATGAAATACCATAGTATTCATCGCTCATGTAGACATCGTTGATCATCTTCGGGTAGAAGCGGAGGAGTCGCTTCGCAAGATTCGCCAGAAGAGAACTGGCGTTCAGTATACAGAGGTGTAAGATTGTCTCGCCGACCGCACCCCGTTCCTAGAAATTCCAAGTAATCAAAAAGAGAAAGGAATAACTGGGCAAGAGCGTGTCGAGTAATCGTATGCGTGATACGGCAGGGTTTCGAAACAAAAGCCAGAAAATCATTCATAGGTTATAGAAAAATTCGAATGAACGAAGCTCCGTAGACTTAGCCAAATTTCAAAGACGTATCATTTTTATAAATTTGTGATAGAGAAAACTACACTATGTACCAGATGTACCTACTAACTTTTTACAAAAAAAAATTATATGTAATCTTTTAGCTAGAATATCTTGAATTTATTATATTTTTATCGCTATTTATCGAGAATGTTTTATCAGAAAATATTTTTTTGAATGAAGGTTTTTAATATGTCCTATCAGCATGGAAAATTACAAGTTTCTATGTCCAATAGTTTAGAAATGCGGGGGTATCGACCTTTTGACACTTTGACGGGCTCTCAGATCATTCCTTCATATTAAAATTAACCTATTCAACGTCACCACCAACGAGCAACGAAAAAAAATTCAACCCCATTTCGCATTCATGTGCCAGAGCCACCGATAAAATGCAATATTGAATATGTTATACTTATACTTTTTAAATTGAGATACTAAAAAAGTTCTAACTGTTAGAAGGTTCTAAACAATTGGGACGGACGGACGGACAGACAGATGGACGGACGAACGGACAAAACGAACTTATAAGGGGCTCCTTGTAGTGATACGGAACCCTATAAGGGAGATGGAAAAATATAGAGATACAGGTAGAAAGCTACGGTAAAAATAGCAGAGGCCAGAAAACTCTCGCTAATCTGACAAATACTTTTCCGTTACCGTTTAAAACCCTTTAAATATCCCTTGCGTTCGCCTAACTTCAATTAAAGTTTACTTATTTAAGTACACTTAAACCCTAAAGCTAGCGTTGGGTATTTTATCACGGTTGTGTTCCCAAGGGCAGCATCGTCGTTTAAACTCGCTTACAACCTCCTAACTTCGAGCAGTTGTGTGTAAAGAGCTTAATTTCAGCAAACAACAATTTGTGAATAACACATAAAGTTAGTACCTAATTTGACTATTGTCGTTCATGTTACATACATAATACATTATATGAATTTAAGATTGTAGAAGAAAATTTAAAGGTAGGTATCTATTACAAAGAAACGAGCAAAATTACAAACCGCAAAAAAAAACTGCCAATGCATACGGGAGGTTATCCGAGTCGCGTAGGCAACAAAACGCTCCCTCAGCCCCCGCCAAGTTATAGCGACGCCATGCTTGCGTCAGCGTCCTTTTTACGCTTTTAATTTCTCTAAAAAACGACACTATTCACTATCAAAAATCTATCCAAATAAAAGAATGTTGAATAAAATTGCCTTTCAGTACATGCAATTTCCAGGTTGTTACGAGCTTTCATTAGAGCAAAAAATTTAAAAAATAAACTAAGTCGACTTTGTTTCAGATTTTTTTTTAATCGGAAAGTTTATTCCATCGTGTTTTGAACCAAATCATAAACTCAAACACAGATTTATCTGTGACATGTATTTTTTTCCAGCTCAAATATTGTAATTTAACTGAAAAAAATTGATTTAAAATCGTCAAATTTGGTATAAGAGGCTCGTATGCTGTGACGGTAAACGGCGTAACGCTCTGCCGTCTATGTTTTGTGACGCCAACTTTTTTCTGAAAGAGTCCAACCGAGAATGCGGTGAACTGATGATCTCAAAAATAAGTTAGAAAACAAATGGATTTGACTGGCAATATACCGATAAAATTGATAGATTCAAACAGATGATTTGACTAGCAATGGATCGAAGAGATTGGCAGATTGAAAGAGCTATACCCAGCAGTGGGTAATTTGGGTATCACAGCTGATGATGATGAACAATCCATATATGACCCTAACCCATGCAGAATACCTTAAGATCCCAGCAGAGCTCCCTATATCCAGAAGGATTAGCATCATATTCCTGTTGAGTAACGTGGGGCCAGTCTATCTCAACATCGAACTCTTCGTCTGGGTTTTCCATCCCGCGAAGTGGTGGTAGCTAGAAGCAATGTTTTAGTAAGATATTGAAACTGTTTCTTTGACGAAATATCCCTTGAAATCTTGGTATGACTCATTCTCGGCCAAGAGACGTGTCGACAAAGTGCTCTAAAGATAAGGGTTGAATTGATCATTTCTTTTATATTTATAATCATTACAAATTAATTACCTACTATTTCAAATTTAAGTTTCTGGTATCAGAGTTTATAATTATTATTATCATTGTTACAGATTAATTACAAGTTGTTGTCAGATGGTAAAGCGCGCATGCTACCACCCGGCCATCATTTGTATTGGTCTCCACATATGTATTGTCTATACATATAAATAGTTCTCCTAATTATCTTTACCAGTTTATGTCTAGCCCTTTCCTTGTTCCGCAGTAGCACGAGATGCGAGACCGGTATGTATCGCCCTTTGCCTCTATTGTACAGGAAGGGCTCCACCTTCGTTTTAATGGCGTGGTCTATCTCTGCGTACTGCTTGTTTTGGAGGGCTCGCTTCATCATGTCCACTAGAAGACCACCTCCTAATCGGATAATAGCAAGTGAATTTTATCATAAACAAGTATATTATATAGATTTACTAGCTGACCCGACAGACGTTGTCCTGTCTTAGAACTGTCAAACGCGGGAAGTTAAACTCATTGGAAATTAGGAAGTATTAGGAAACTTAAAAACAAAAGATGAATGATATCGGTAACGTTGTTCTCAAGTTATGGCGTGATCAAGGTAAATAGGGATTAATTTTTATATATATAGATAGATTAAACTTCCTATTAAATAGCTGATAATCTTCAAACGGTTGAGCAGATTTTCTTGAACCATAGCTAAGAGCACTCTCGTTCTTGGTGGTAGGCGTGTGCCGATTTGGAACGCAAGTTTAGGAATAAAGCGGAACCTAAGTTGTTACGTTTATAAATTAAAAAGACACAACATAAATAGACGTTCGCAATGTACTGGATTGTTACTGTTAGTTAACAGAAAATAAGTGGCTGTGGTGAATGAGTATTTGATAATGTGACGTGATTGATATTTTGATACGTGATGTAGGGAATATTTTGACCAGCTCATATATTTTGCTGATTTTGACATTAATTGATTGATTGATTGTTCACACCATTAAATTTGTTACAGAGGACAAAAACTAGTGTAACAACTGGCTACCTTATCGCTAAAAGCGATCTCTTCCCGGCAACCTTAGGATGGAAAAAGTTACATTACATTACCAGGCACAACTCCTATTCTAAATGCTTCATTCATACGTTTATTAATAACTAGGTATTTCATTTTAAATCATTTACCTTTGATGTCCACAAGTTTATAAAGCTTCTGTTGCGAAGTCCCCGCTTGCTTCTTCACTCCACTTGTCACATTACTCTCTGTATTACCCATTTTTCTGTACAATTACTAGAACTCTATAACTAAGTATTCCTTAAATTATCTACTCTCCAAATACGCACTAACACAAACCCTAACCTAACCCTATACCCGAAGAATAAAACGCCTAGTTTTATACTACATATTTAAGAATACATAACATATTTACACATTCAAGAACAATATTATTAGGCTTTAATTTAATTTATTGCTGGTAAGCACTTTAACTTGCTGATTACAATAATATAAATATTGATTCAACAAGATACGTTGCCAACGAAGTTACTTAAGACTCATAGCGCAGTGTTATAGCCAGATATTTAAAACGATGGATATTGGGGAAGCATCAAAAAATTCCGAACTTCAGATCAGAAAAACGAGGGAGATATGGTAAGGTAGCGTGGCGGATGCGAACGCATTTGACCTAAATCAGGCTGATGCCTTTAATCGAACTCACCCAGCAGACAACCTTGTCACTCTTTTTTAACAGACTTCAGAAAAGAGGTCAATTCAATGCGTTTTTTGCATGTGGACTAGTAGATGGTTCATTGGTTTCTACAAATTTCTTAGTGTGCGTTGTGAAGTTTTTCGGCCGATATTTATGCCCAAGAAAAGAAGTAGGTTTTTAAATCACTGACATGTTATCTAGTTTTATCATGGCCCTGGGGGGTCACCAGTTTTCTTTTACTTGTAAATGGGTCGCGTATTCAAGAAGGTTAAAAAAGAATGCTCTAAATGAAGGTTATTTTGTACTATAAACAACGTATTTTACAACTAGGTAAACATTCGAAAAAAACGTGAGTAATTCCCGTGTCATATGTTTTTTTATATTTTTATTAGTTAGAGTAGTCAAAAATATAAATATCCTATGCCTTTAAGGCTCCTATTTTTATTATCATTATTAATGTTCACATGGGAATAAAAATACGTAAATACATTACTTATTAGGTAAATCTAAATCAATATCATAGTTACATATCTAGGTATTAAGTATTGGGCTAATTCTCAACAGATTTTCTAGGAGTCCTCATAATCAAATACAATACCTCAACCACGCTGAGAACTGATGCGCTGAAGAATAGACCCGCAATACCTCCCACGGACACTGAAATTATTATAGCATGTAAGCACAAATTCAAATTCAAATTCAAAATATTTATTTGTCAGAACATGGTAGGTACACATACATATAAAGTAGCATACATGGTCGTAATAATGGAGACGTATCTCATGTCCTTGCCTGTTACAGCGTACAAATGTTAGTTTTTTATATATATTATTATTAGTTTTGTTATAGTTAAAAAAATAACGAAATTATGTCTAAGTTAGAATATTGTTAGAATTATATTTTGGTTTGGTTGTATTTTAAGCACAGAAGACAGTAAACAGGGTAACACGGAATGGTATTAGGCACGGACCTATATCCAAGTAGGCGCCACAAGTCAACCTACCTTGCATGTCATATTTCCGATCCAATTATAATTAAATGTCGTAATTGAGTTCGGCTAAAATCAGTCTGCTCAATCGATGCCGCGACAGCACGTCTCAGTTTGAAACGAAAATGGGTAATAATGCAATAGTGAGTTGTAAAAATAACACAAATAGAGTTGGCCGACAGAATAAAGATATTTCTTTTCACTTTTAGGTACGAAATATTGACACGATTAGTTTTCATACAGTTTGGACCGCTTGTGAAGTCTACTTAGTTATAGGTCTGTGATCGTAGGTACTAAGGCTAAAAGAGGTCATTGTATATTTCATAATTACGAAAAAAAATACATATTTCATAGTCTTTTACAATGGACCAATCCTGAGATTGCGAAATAAAACCGGCCAAGTGCGAGTCGGGCTCGCCCACTGAGGGTTCCGTACCACCACAAAATACAATAATTATCAATTTAAAAAAAATCGACTCCAAAATAAGTAAAATATGTCATTACAATTCGGTGAAAGAAAATGAGGTCATCCAAATAACCCGTAGGTATAGTAGAATGATAGGGTCGTCCATGTAACGAAATTACCAGTTATTACTTGGTAAAAAACAGAAATTTATCACCCACTCGCACTTGGTCATTATTTATTATTAGAGTACGTACTATCATCATGCCAAGTTTGACGCTTGTACGCATTACTGTTTTTTATACAAAAATACATTAAAAAACGTTTGTTGTATGGGACCCCCTTTCGTTTTTACTTTTTGACTTATTTATAATTTTTTAGTTAATCCACCGTTACATATTATGTGAAAAATTACCTACCAACAAAATCCAAATCGGTCCTGAGAACCTTTCTATGATATCTTAAAGTCGGTAACGATGACATCCTTATAGTAACCATGTTGCTGCGACCTTGATCTTTGGGGGCTGAAGGCGTCTTTCTAAAATAAATTTCATAACAACGTGGTAATGGGCCAGCATTTTGGGAACACTTGTCACTTAAATTAATTCATGGTTTTGTGTAAAAATATATTTTCATATTGCGAAAATGTCTCAATTAATGTAAATATAAGTTTTATTAGTTGTTTTATTATTAGATACTATTTTATTTCAATTTAGTTGTTACTCTATAATTTATTAAATAATAATATTACAATATAATATGAGGCGCCTTTTATTTTATCATAGTGGGTGATGAAAATCACTGTGTATCACTCGGGCGCAAAATATTTTTTTGGCTCGGGCGACGAACTTTGAATCCCTCGCTACGTTCAAGATTATACTAAAGAATCCCTTCGCTCTGGATTCAAAAAAGCGCCCTCGACATAAAAATATTATTTTGCTCCCTTATGTTACAATCTAGGTACTATCTTACTTACAAGAAAGATCCCGGACTGGTGTAATGCAGTCGCAATGGTCATACGATTGCTGTGTGTTTTTGGCCAATTTGCAAGCACCATGCGCATATACCTTTAACAATATTAAAGGGGCAACTTTTACCCAGTTTTCACACACTTTTGACCTGAGTATATTTTTTTGTTTTTATTTTGTTACCCTATTAATTCTGCTAACTCGAGGATATGACGTAAACAGGTATGTATAAAATTATTATAACAAAAAAATTGCGATAAAACAATTTCCTTTATTTTCATTTAGGGGCATATCTAGTAGGTACCAAAAGATTAACTGTTTATGTTTTTTTCCTTCAATTTGTGTGAAAACAAATGTAGACTACCTAAATAGAAGACGAAATTAGTATTTCTATATTAACTTTTGTAGGCAAACTAAGCAAGGTTTTATTTCTAAATAATCTATTCTATTAGAAGTGTGGCTGAGGAGCGATGGTGGCCGAGCGGCAGCATGGGCGCATTACAATCTGACGACACCCGGTTCGATCCTCGGCCCTACAGCAATGACTTATTTAATACCTAAATAAATTATCCTATACAACGGTAAGAAAAGGAGAAAAACATCGTCATGAAACCGGTATGGTATGTCCAAGAACCTCAAAAGCTCAAAGACATAATATTATCACATTCACCAAAATGCACTGGGCCAGCATGGTGGATTAAAGCCCACCCTCTCTCACTGATAGAAGGCCTGTGTCCCAGCAGATGAACATGATAGGCTGATAATGATGTTTTTATATTATGTATAATAGGATTGCGTCTGAGCGGCAACTCGCCTGATGTTAAGCGATGATGCGGTCTACGATGGAGCACGTTTGCCTAGAAGAAAGTGATTCTTTCGCGATTTGACGACATAAATTATGATTAGAAGTGTGAATAGATTGCTGGGAAATAGGTTTTAAAGGGCCACTTACAGGATAAGTATGGAACAGCTCTTCTGGAACCTCGTGAGGGAGCCGACACTCTTTCTCTTCGATGTCCTCCTGTTCCACCACAGGATTGTTTTCCATCTCCACCATTGAAAACAGTATCTCTGCATCCTGATTGGTGTTCGCGAGAAACTGGAATACGTATTCTGTCCCCAAGTTATTTGTTGATAATTCTTCAGTACTATGGATGGAAACTTTAACATCTGATAGAAAACGAAAAGTTAACGCTGCTGGTCCAGTAGTCCTGTTTGCTGTAAATAGCGGCTCCTTTGAGAATTCCCTAAAAGAAGACAAATTTGATGTTACTAGTTTCAGCGAGAATTCCACACGAAAGTAAGGCCCAACGCAGATCGTAGAGTCGTCGCGGTGTACAAGCAGCCAGAGGCGGCTCGTGAAAAAACTTCACGTGGAACACTGCACCAGCGCTCCTAAGAACGAGCCGCCTCTGGAAGCAGCCGTGGAAAAGTCAACGTTTCGGTATACGCTAGTTTTAAATTGTCCCTCATTTACTCTAGGAACTAGTAAGTTTAGTACAGAGTGCCTGGTCCAAGTTTTTCCAATCGCGTTTGCCTACTCGATCGCATTAACGTTAACTACGATTAGTATGAAATAAAAGCAGATCCCTTATTATGGATGATTCGGATCGTGATCGCGATCGCGTGCCATCTCACTTACGCACGTGGTGCGATTAAGTAGATGCGAACGGGACGGCATGCAATCTCGATCACAAACTTCTATAATAACGCCGCAGCTCCATCTAGCGCGATGTAGATGACACTGCGTTAACTTCATATAAATCGCAATCAAAGTTCTCTACATTGAAATTCGGAAACACGAAAAATCGGGAAAAGTTGACTTTTCCACGGTTTGTACGCTGACGATGACTTTACTCTCCAGTGGGTATTGGGCCTAGTACTAAATCTTTCAGATGCAACGTCCTAGTTCAAAATTGTAAACGCCTGAGTGAATTTTGATTGATTGTGAAGGGAGATGTGATGCGAGCCTCTAATTTAATTTTAGTCTGGATTTACCCCGACCCGTGTCAGTGTCTGGCTTCGGTATTGATCCTGAAACGTGAAAGTTCAATGTTCGACAGGATGGATCAAAAGTTCAAATCAAATTATTTTCTGGTGCCGATATTTTTAAAGAATTTTAATGTTCTTTCTTTTTACAAGTTTTTATTTTATTAGACAGAGAGCGCTTTAAATAAATAATGACGTCACTTGTAAGCACGCCATACAAACTCCATAGTGACACTCACTTTGCGAAAAAGGAACAGTATCCCTTCTTAATCCGACAAAAAACTTTAAACGCTTCTATGTCAGAACTTTATTAGCCGATTTATACGTATAAAATGTAATTATAATTTTTCACGAAACCAGTTGTTTTTTACATTTCAAACACCTGTCCGATAGCCCATCGTTTTACGTATTTCACTACATTCTTAGTTAGGTATCTATTTATTTCGCCATCTCAAGTGTGATCCCTAGTGAACTATTATGTATTCTGTGGTGAAGACCCATCCACAGCCGCATTTAAATTAAAATAAGTTTTAGTTTAAATGCGGCTGGTAACTGTAATGGTAAAAATAAATGTAATATACTTTTAGTAACTTGACATAGCTAAGTGTTCTTTGTGTTCTTACGTCGACCATAAATTGAATTGAATTGACACACAAGAGAGTCTCTAGAGTCAATCGATATTGTTTCTATATTACTCTTGTTGGTCCGTCTCATTGAATGTTTCTACCACAGAAAGGAAAAAAATAATTAGAACGGCTGTCAAGTCATTTTTGTGAGTTGTAGCCATTTTCACCCGAATAAACGAAACGTCAGTCATTCGAATCAGTTAGCAATTATGATGCGGGGTTCGGCGCGTTGATCTAAATAAGAATGTTCAATCAAGGTTCACTCATAATGCCTGGTTACAAATTTACCTTTTCATTTCCGTTCTTTTCTGTGTTCTCTACAGTAATAATGCTCGGGAAACAACTACAGCATTAATACCGATTAACCAAAAATAATATCCGTATCTCAAATCAAACAAGGCATCTTATCGCTAATCTGTTGCTCTGCAATGATATCTTTCTTATCACGTTATCAGTCGAAAAAGTTTTGTAAGTCAGTACTTACGCGTTTTGTAACGTGTTACAAAGCATAGCCCGTACTCCGAGTCAACTGAATGAAACACGTTACAGCATGGGAACTCTTCGTCCATGTAAGAGCAGTCTGTGATCAGTTCTTCGCATTTCTTGTGGACCTGTCGAAAAAGTGTTATGTGAAGATTGTGTTTGTGTTGTGAGTAAGCCGTAGTTTAAGAGTTCGCTTCCCCTTACACGCTATCTCGTTCACGCATTTTATATACTGGGTCAAAGGTAACTAACGCAAAACCTCTTAAGGGCGGGAAAAAATCTGCTATTCCATACAAAAAAAAAACATTCACTCCCGACAAAATGTATGAAAAAGCTGTTTTTTTTTGCGAGTTTCGAAAACTTATAGAGTTAGAGATAGAGAAAAGTTGTTAGTCTTGATGCACCAAAATCGCCGTTAATAAGTTTTGCGTTAGTTATAGTATAGTTATATTTGACCCTGTATTTTGAGGTAAATGTAAGTACTGTAAGTAAAGTACTGTGAGGAAATTAATAAAAAAATAAAAATACGAGTATATGATTAGGCTTTATATTTTATTTATTTCGACGTAGAATAAGAAAAAAAACTATTTATTCTTCTTCAGTATAGAAAAAATCATCAGTAATAATTTTTCTCCTAAAATGTTGAAAATGTGCTAAAGAGACAACTTTAGAGGAGCGTGGACAACAAAAAAAGCAATGATTTTAATATGTGATCTCCAGAACCCTACTTCACTTACTTTTTCTATAATAGTCCTCCAAGGTACGTCGCAGGGTACGAGCGTACCGCAAGGGGTGCAGCGCTTAGCTGTGCATTTTCCGCGGCCGTGCAAAAGGTCTATCTCGTGGCGTCTTAGGTCGTACTTCAAGGGCTTTAACAACTCCGTTGTAGGTATTAAAAGGTAGTTCAGTCAGTACCTGCAAATATTCTATGAAAGTATATTGACTGTTCCATCTATCCTCCCTAAACTTTTATGTACGGATTTCCATACCACTGGCTTTTCGGTGAAGGAAAACATCGTGAGGAAACCTGCATACGTACGGAGAAATTCAATAACGTATGTGAATCCACCAATCCGCACTGGGCCAGCGTGGTGGATATGGCCCAATCACCCTTTCGGGGGTAGGCTAAAAGTAGTAAACAGTGGACTGTTAAAAAAGGCTGACGATGATGATGATTATGTCCGTTGTGACGTTTTCTATTAACCGAACATCCCGTATATTTATTATAATAATTTTTTTAAATATACACAAACCTTTTTTGTCGTTAGATTTTAATGTATTTTTCTCTGTACTCACAATTTTTTTTAATATAGGTTTTAAGTGGTTAGTATTTCAATTGTTTTTCTCTAAACACACTTTTTGTTCTATTGTTGTTTGTTGTTCTGTTGTTGTGGTTCCTATTGTTAATCCTATTGTTTTAGCAATTTCTTAACTTGCAACATTATGTAGACTAAATGCACAGTTTGACTTAATAGTTAGTATGGCTTTAGTCTACTTTTAGTTTGGTAATTTTTGACCGCAAACCAGATATTCAGGTTTAAATATCGAAGCTTGTTTACGTAAAATCACGGACAGGGTCATACGACTGCTACAAAAGAAAAATTCCTAACTAAGAATATAAACCTGTCTTACCCTGTCCTGTCAGTTTTTTCTTTAGATATATTTTTTTCCGTGTTTTTTAAGAAGCAATATTATGTAGAGCTCATAGTTCTATTAGGAATTTTACAGGACTGTTAGCTACGAGTTCGTAGCTCGATCGTAGCGCTCGTAGCAAGCTCGTAACGCTTCCCTTATTCGTTGTTATACTTTGGGTTCTCTACTCTTCTTCTCCACTCAGATTACTTGTATTTACTTTAATTTTTAAATACGTAGCAAAGATGTAAACAATATAGTAAAACTGAATTCTTCATCATCATCATCCACAGCCTTCCTTATCCCACTGTTGGGTATAGGCCTCTCTCTTGCTATGCCATTTGCCTCGGTCCTGTGCTAATCGATTCCAGGTTTGACCCGCGATAGTGATAATATCGTCGACCCATCTTGTAGCTGGACGACCAACGCTTGGCTTATCCTCGGCCACCACTCTGGTAAAGTCTTACTCCACCTGTCATCACTGCGCCTAGCAACGTGTCAACGGGGGGTTAGACAAGACCCACTTTCTGTTAGCGTTAACGACTACGGAAAGATGAAATTGTATGAAAATGACATTAGCTTGTGAAAACATCTCTCAAGCTAATGTCATTGTCAATGTCATCTTTCCGCAGGCGTTAACGCTAACAGCAAAAGGGTCTTATTTAACCTATGCCCAGTTCCACTTTAATTTCATTACCACTAATCCGACGTCTCGAACCAAAAATGAATTACGTACGATAATTTTGTTCAAGCCTCAGTTCAGCCGCCTTAGAGGTACTGAGCGAGTACAAGTCACACACAGTCACGGCAGGGAAGGTGGTGGTCCAGTTCAGGTACAGAGTGTCCGGAGTGAAGCTTATCCCTCCGTCCAGCTCGATCACGGACACCAGGACGTAGAGGCATCCCGTCGATACCACCATTATCGTTAGCCAGAATAACCTGTGAATCACAATTCGGGACAATCGGGACATTTTTGCACACACGGTCATCTGACCCCAAACTAAGCAAAGCTTGTGATATGGCTGCCAGAGACTGATAAACATACATCATCATCATCAGCCAGAAGACGTCCACTGCTGAACATAGACCTACCACTTTAACCTCCACGCTGAACGACAGTCCGCCTTTTGCATCCACTGGATGCCAGCGACTCTCACTATGTCGTCGGTCCATCTAGTGGGAGGCCTACCTACGCTGCGTCTTCCGGTTCGTGGCCTTCACTCAAGAACCTTTCGTCCCCATCGGTTATCGGTTCTACGAGCGATGTGGCCTGCCCATTGCCACTTCAACTTGCAAAAATTTGCAAACATACATATATAGTTTTAAATACATGCTTAAATAGATATTAACACCTAGATATAGAACAAACACAAATGTTCATCACATAAATGTTTGTCCTAGGTGGGAATCGAACCCACGACCCCAATCTCAGAAGGTAGGTTCGACCAACGGGCTATCGACACAATGGTGTGGGTAGGTATTGTATCATCGCCTCGAATATGTTTAGCATCACTGAAACAAGTCATTATAAAAATTTAATACAAAAATTATAATATTTTGTTGACTTACCTCGGAAAGAAATTCGAGTATTTCTTAAATAAATGTTTTAGTCCATGTACGCCGCTGTTTCGACCAAAAAATACGAACCTTTGCTTCAGTGCCCCGACAGCATATCTAGACATTTTGGAAGGTGGCACCAACGTATATACAAACACTGGGTTGAATAGAAATGATTGTAATAAAATAACTGACACATTTATATTATTTTATTTATATTATTATTATTATTTTATAAATTTAAATGCTATTAATTATTTTAATTTGATATTGCTATTAATTAATTTTTTGA
This sequence comes from Agriopis marginaria, assembly GCA_932305915.1. Lineage (NCBI taxonomy): Eukaryota > Metazoa > Arthropoda > Insecta > Lepidoptera > Geometridae > Agriopis > Agriopis marginaria. The sequence continues at coordinate 13,892,162 of OW029918.1, forward strand.
TTTGTATAATTATTGTTATTAAAATGTAATTACGCGCTTAATTAATTATTTATAGTAATCATTATATTAAGTTCATTCTTAACCTATATTTGACATGTATCTTTCTGATATCAATAAAATAACTATGAACTATGAACTATAGATAAGTAAATAACTACTTACTGATAATACTGAATATGAAAAATAGCTTTCCAATCAGTTTAAAAGCTATCATTAACAGAACTACATAATTACAATAATTTGTAGTAGATATACAGGATTACATGGAACGGCAGTAATACGCCGAAAGGAGGTCATCATTGAACTCATCATTATGTAGGTACAACTTTTACTATGGGAACAACCAAATTATAGCAAAAATGTGCTATTAATAAAAAAAAATAAAAAAACAATTTATACTCGATGAAATGTATGGAACAGTTTGTGTATAAATGTATTTTTATCGCTATTTCTGGACCACACATTGAAAAAGTGTTTCATAATTATTATGAGTACATTGACCTCCTTTCAAATGAGTACCACCAAACCGTGTAACTCTGTCTATAGATAATAATAGGTTTAAATAGATATCTATATAATATATCTCCACCAAGTTTGTAGCAAAATAAAAAAGACTTGTTTGGTCATATTGTATTTATTTTCAATTAAGTATGCAATAAATGAAAATCACAACAAAATATAAATTGACTGACTAAGATATAAAAATATGTGCTAAACTTACCAAAAATCTATGTACAATACTTATATACTTTTACTTATACAATAATTCTAATTATTTGCGACTTATTTACCTTTTCGCGCGCAATTGATGTTAGTTTATTCCCTCTCCCCTGTCCCCACGGTCTAGCCTTCTCAAAATCAAAGTACGTTTTATGAACATCGACCCATCGAAGATCGACAGTGGCGACAAAAGACTCAAGTCGAAAACTAGTACCAAACGCATCATCTTCTCTGCGTCTGTCTGTCTGTATGTCTGTATGGCCGCTAACTGCTTCTAAACCACGCAACGGATTTTGATGCGCTTTTCACCATCAGTTAGATAATTTTTCACGAAAGGTTTATATATATAACTAGCGACCCGCCCTGGCTACGCACGTAAATTATACCCGTGCACAGCCGGGCGGATATTATGATATAATTTTGTGACAATTCAGTCCTTACCGTGCTAATGAATGATAATCTAGCTAATGCCAATGCTAAACACGTCGGTTGCGCATTTATACAGTCTAAGATGACTAGGCTTAATTAAATAATGGCAACTAACAATTTAAATAAATTACCAACACTAGCCAAACATGTCTCATAAATAGAACCAATGGACTAGTCAATTACCTTTTAACAGCTTTACTGATAAACGTTACTTAAGTTAAGCAAAGCTTAAAATTGCTCTGTCTTGTTTTCACCTGTGACAATTTCCGTCAACGAGAAGTTGACATCAATTTCAAGCATTGCTTAACTATATAAGTAACGTTAACGTGTAACGATTATAAGTAAGGCCGCTAAACTGTAAATAGCTCTATCTAGTGTTGTTGTTGACGTCATCTGATAAGACGTTGTTCATGACGTCAGGATTTAGGTACAGTGGAGAGAGAGAGAGATAGAGAGAGGCGTGGTGTAACGTGTGAGGCCCTATAGTTAATCATCATCATCAGCGAGAAGATATCCACTGCTGAACATAGGCCTCCCCCTTTAACCTCCACACTGAACGACAGCCTGCCTTTTGCATCCACTGGATGCCCGCGACTCTCACAATGTCGTCCATCTAGTAGGAGGCCTCCCTACGCTGCGTCTTCCGGTTCTTTGTCTCCACTCCAGAACGTTTCTTCTCCATCGGTTATCGGTTCCCTATAGTTAATAGTGTAGACTATGAAATATTTGTTTCGTATCGTTCGTGTTCCCAAGATCGTTTAATTTTCCAATGATGCTGTTATTAATTAGACCAAAACCAGACACTAAACCAGATTAATTTAGTAGCGGTGGTAACGTCATTGGACATGACGTCGACTGTGACTTCAGGATTTGCGTGTGCTGTTATAGTGGCATCAGGTGGCGTGATGCAGTCTGTAATCCACTAGTGCAAGTTCCGGAACTTTTAATATTTCTATGCTCTTTGATTTACCCAATCCAGCCAATGATCTTAGTAAACCAGCTTGACTTAGTGGTGGTGACGTCATTTGACGTGAGGTTGTTAGATATGTCATTGTCAATGTCGTCAGGATCGGCGTATCCTGACGCGGTGGTTGAGTCGGGTGTCTTCGGGTGGCGTGTCAGGCTCTGGCGTAGATCGCGGAGCAGTTCCAGCAGTGGGTACCGACGCTCCTTTGATGATACTGGAGGTAAAAGAGTTTTTTTTTTGTTAGTAGGCATGTAAATTTAAAATGCTATACCTCTCACACTATAGTGGGACCAACTTTATCTGTAACAAGCTGCGCCCAGCGGTTTCACCAGCGTAGTGATTAAAAATGGTGATAATGATAATAAAAAGTATCCTATGTCCGTCTCCTCCCCACCAATTTTCAGCCAAATCGGTTTGGCCGTTCTTGAGTTATAAATAGTGCAACAAACACGACTTTCTTTTATACATGGAACAAGCGGAACACATACATCATTATGAACAACTTTTACTATGGGACCAGCCCTGAAATCACGAAAAAAATATCAGCTGTTCTATAGAAAACGGTCATTGACACTCTACAAAATGTATGGAACAGCAGATTTTTTTTGCGATTTCAGGGTTGGTCCTATACTAAAAGTGGCCTAAAAAGGGACCTTACACCTAACTGTTTAAAGCAATCCAGTTTAAGTGATGAAAAAACGTTGCTCAACCGCAAACCGTATCTGGACGCGTTAAGGTTCACGTTCGCGTGATTTTCCGAACTGTGCGGTGTTAAAGTTAGTTTGATACCGCGTAAGAAGTTACTAAAAACTAAAAACTATTGACGGCTGACTGTCAGTTTAGTTAAAAGAATAGTTGACCACTCAACTCTTGACATAAAACGAACGTACGTAAAACATTTTTTTTCTGTGTTAATATAGCTACTAGGTACTTACTTTAAATAAAAATGTTTGAATTATTGAATGGTATACGATAGTATCATTCTATTTTACATCATCATCATTTCAGCCATAGGACGTCCACTGCTGGACATAGGCCTCCCCCATCGATCTCTAAAAGGGCCGGTCTCTTTTAGATCGTCTGTCCATCTTGTGTTTTACATATAAAAAGAGAAACTTTTATAAATCATACATTTGTGAACAAAGTTAATATAAATTGTCATTGTCTGTGAATCACCAATCTGACATGTTCAACTTATCCTGAAAGATTTACAGACACAATTAATTAAAAATCATTAACATTATATTATGATTCACGGACACGTCAGATAAAATTCATTGTAATTAGTACTGTAGCGGAAGTAAACAGTACGCAAATCTATATATTTATCTCAACTCAACGCAGATAATGACAAAAGCACAGAATAGATAAAACTAATATGTATGTTTCATAAAATAGACATTCTACAGCGAACTCAACTGAAAACCACTACTACTTGGTGGAAGTACCTGATAGGAAACTATCTGGAAAATTTGTTAACGGCCTATTATTCGAGTCGCGTAGGCAACAAAACTCTCCCTCAGCCCCCGCCAAGTTATAGCGACGATGTATTTTGCCACGCAAGAGTCAGGACGCCCGCGGGGGGAGTGCAATGACAAAAACTAACATAGGTCCGACCTCGATGACGCCTGGTGCGGTACTGAACGCGGCGCGCGCAAATTCTCGCGACCTTTTTACGCTTTTAATTTCACTAAAAAACTAAACTATTCACTATCAAAAATCTATCCAAATAAAAAAAATTTGAATAAAATTGCCTTTCAGTACATGCAATTTCCAGGTTGTTACGAGCTTTCATTAGAGCATAAAACGAAAAAAAATTAACTAAATCGACTTTGATTCAGTTTTTTTTTTATCGAGGAAAGTTTATTCTAAAGTATTTTGAACCAAATCATAAACTCAAACAGAAGTATGTGTGACATGTATTTTTTTCCAGCTCAAATTAATATACCTAATATTGTAATTTAACTGAATTAAATTTATTTAAAACCGTCAAATTTGGTATAAGAGGCCGTTAATTTGTAAAAAACAACTGGAGAATTTGGTATAAGCCATCCAACACCCTATTATCATATATTTGGCTTTACTCGAGTTTACACAGTAAAGTTCTTTGTCTTACCGCAATAAGGTTCTCTATCCGTAGTGAGTAAGAAGTAAGGCCCTTTTGCTTTGGGCGTGACGGTCGCGCTGATGCCCATCTCAGCGCATGATCCCTTGCGATCGCACGTCGAGTTGAGACTCGCATTTACCCTGAACATAAAGAGTATTTATTTAACAATAATTCTCGTTTTCCCGCATTTTTCTGCTGTAAAAAAGTACCATGTCATGGGCCATGTCCATCCTTTCATGCACACTATCCAATGCCTTTCATCAAAGATCGATTTCGTCGTAAAAAAAAAGAACTAAAAAGTTTTCTTCGCTTTTGGATCACATTGCTACAAAACTTTGGCCCTCAAAATCTCGAAGCTCTCTTCTTAGCTTACCTGCTACCTTGTTTATCAGGAGATTGAAGCTGTGTATGATGTACATTATATTATATGGATACGGATGAGAATAGGTGGGATCGGATGGGAATGGATGAGTGGAAATGAGTAGAAATATTTGTGAATCAGGAGTGGGTGGGCACGAGTAGGGTAGAAAGGTTATGGATGATACGTAAAGATAATAATACCGATGACGAATAATGCGTATTACCCTTCATAGGACAAGTCCCAGCGATAAGCCCGGAAGGAGCAGTTGCCGTTTATCAGTGACTCCGTAAACAGAACGTACGCGCGCCCATGGCTGCACACCGCCTGCTGTAACGCTGGAACCAACAAGGTTACACTACTATCGGCCGCATACACAAAAAGGTCAATCAACAATAAAAAAGATCCTTTAAATATATCCACGAGGTCAGTATAAACTTCCTTTATTATAAATTTACATTAAAAGCCTCAGCATAATAAATATTTAATAAACAAACAGAAACGCAATCAAATACAAGTTAGAACTACACACAGAAACTGAACAGGAAAATAGTATAGGTATCGAACGAAAAGTTGATTAGAAGATTGGCTTCAAAGTCCGTCTTCGAGTCCCTCTGCAATAAATCGATGGACTATTATAATGATGTCAATGTAATTTTCTGTTTTAGGGAGTCTAAAACAATACTTAGAGGTTAGCATCATTCTATTGCATGACTACAGCGCCGCGTCTGTGATACTTCTTTCGCGAGACCAAGACGGACTCTGCCTCTCATTGTGTGAAGTTTTATCAGTCTCGCCCAAAATGTCTGACAGATCGTTGATTAAACTCATGTGACGAACATGAAAACGGTGGGATTTGTCTCCAGATACGTGTCAAGATCTGTTGTTCGTCGTGTATGTCATGTACCTATCTATCAAGGTTTTGCCAAAACCCTAAGCGTAAAAGACACTGTCCACTTTGTATTGATGTTTGGGCTCAGCGCAGCCACTAGCAGTTCAATTGTTTTCTTCTAAACTTTTTTCTCTGGGGCCCGTATCGTAACCTGTATTCAGCGATTCAGTTTAGGCAATTGCGGAAAATCTGGCGAACGTGAACCTTAACACGCCGAGATACGGCTTGCGGTCGCTCAACAGCGCCTAGGTTTGAAACTGCCCCATCCAATTTTAATGGTAACGATTGAAACCTTGCATAGCACACGAGTGGTTCGTGACACTAATAAATTCATAAGGTCTTTGTTTGTGTTTGGTCGTTTATAAATTTAGATTGAACACACAAACAAAAAAATATTTAGTACTTTCAATGTTTTTTTTTTGTTTTTTTTTTCGTATTATTGTTTTTTTTTTTATTTAATAAAAAGCTTGCCTACGATAATTCTACTATAGAAGATTGACTAGAAGAAACCGATTCACAGACCTATAGATTGTAACCAACGGGATTCGATTGAAAAATGTTCGAAGCCACCATGCGTATTCCCATACGCATTCAAGCAGCGTATTCCACAGTGTAGCGGTTCGCACAATAAAAGTGGAATCAATCCGATTCGTTCAGGTTTTTAATATATGGAAACAATTTGTTTATAAAAAAATTGTGTTTATGAAACAGAGGCCATGACTCATCGTGATAAACAGGTAAAAGCGGGCAATAATATAATGCTGTAATAACCGTGATATTTGCATAACTTTAAAACCAATTACCACATACATATTTTACCACAGACAAACCAAAATTACGTACTTAGTTTCTTAGAATTTTCAAGACAAACGCGGGATGCGGGAATTTTTATTTTCCTGTTCCTTGTACTGTTCCCGCTTGTGGTTTTTCCCTAGACGGGGGCGTCTAGGGAAAAACTACAAGCGGGAACAGTTATTACTCTATTTTAAATTGTATGAATAAGTCTGAGAAAAAAAACCTAGTCTTTACTTTCATCCTAGGAAAATAAAAATCTGTTACTAGGAAAAGATTCTGTTAGATTCTGCACATGCAAAGGGTAGCACAAAACCTTTTTTTTATTGCAGAAATCAGTCTAACTTCTGTCTCTATTTGATAATACACATTTAAGAATGTTAGGATACGTTGGTGCTTGAGTTACGTAAAAAAGCAGCCAGTGAGATTCTGCATTTTTTTTTACATTCTTAGAGCACCGTACCCAGTGGGGACCTATTACTAAGCCTACGCTGTCTGTCTGTCCGGCCTACCTTTTAACGGCTGTATCTTTCGAACCGTAATAGATAGCCATTAGGACTCAAAACTATTGCCAACTGCAGAGCACATGTTGGTATCGAAAAGAAATTTAGGCGAATATAATCAGAAACAAAGAATCCGTAATTAGATAGCCTGTTGGTCTAGTTGGTAGTGAACCTGCCTTCTGCGCTTGGGGGCGTGGGTTCGAGTCCCACCTAGGACAAACATTCATGTGACGAACATTTGTGTTTGTTCTATAGCTGGTTGTTCATATCTATTTAAGTATATATTTAAAACTATATATGTATGTATATAAGTCTCTGGCAGCCATATCACAAGCTTTGCTTAGTTTGGGGTCAGATGACCGTGTACTGTGCAAATGTGTCCCGATTTTTTTTTATCCTCGAAGATATTGTGGTAGGTGCCAAAATTAATTAATACTTACTGGCAGTAGGAATAGATAGCACGCGAGCCCACAAAGTTCTGGTTCCATTGTAACAGCCTGGTTGTTTGATGCCGCCGTTAGGGTAAAAGTCTACGTGACCTAGAATAAAACAAAAACATTTTATTCAAAAACTATAGACAATTTAAAAAAATACGACCGTTAGGATTTGATCCTGTGCCACCCGCGATTATATAATCCCGGACGGCGCAGATTTGAAATTCAATCATTAAAAGTTAAATCATAGTAAACGATTTCTTAGCATTTCGCGATAATTCCACATTGAAATAATAAAAAATACACTTTTAAACTTTTTCATCTAGTCTACGGATAGTGAAAAATACACGCGATACTGTCAAGTATTTTTTAATTTTATTTTATGTATAACGTTTTGTATCGCACAATTCTAATATTCAAATAACCATTAAAAACATATTAAGTACATTTTAAAACCTAGATTTTTTTAGACGAATAGAAAACCGACTTTTAATTTTATTTTGCGAAGCTTCTAAATTTCGCACGACTTCCATGGCGCGTAAAGAAATAATATGTAATTTTACTTATATACTTCTTTATACGAGATAAATAAATTGAATTTAATATCAGTCGTCATGCTAACGACATGGGCTTATCTCTCTGACCTCCATTTGGACCAGCAAATGTGATGCTAAAAGATCATGAACCCGGCACGCAAGGACACTAAGTTCAGAGGCAACATCAATTTGTTGCATGAATGTCAATCGATGATAATTTTACTGACGAGAACAGTATTTATAATCGTTATCGATGGGAAGAACTACCTACTTGACTACCTTTACTCGAGCTGGAGTCAAACCAAAGACTTTGGTCAAATGCTTATATAGTCATAAGAAATACAGAAATATAAGAACACACGATGCTGGAATTTCCCTTAGACAAAACAAATCTAGAGAGCACTGGTGGTCGAGTGTTACGATGTGTGCTTTACAATCTGACAGCACTCGGTTCGTTCCTCGGCCCTGCACCAATGACTTATTTAGTACTCCATCGCTCAACAACTGTGATGGAAAACATCGTGAGGAAACCAGTATGTCCTCGAACCTCATAAATTCAAAGATATATGACATTCACCAACATACACTGGGCCAGCATGGTGGATTAGGGCCCATCGTCTAGCTCTGAGAGAAGGCCTGTGTCCCTAGCAGTAACATGATATAGGCTGATAATGATGATGAAGTAGACTAATCTATAGTATCCTACAGGTGGCAGGTTTTTAGGTACAGGCGGTAGGTTTCTGAGACAATGATTTCTTGCATTTAAAACTGGTGACAACCTTCGATACCTGATTGGCAAAACAACAAAGTCGGGAATTGTACACCTAAGGAAATCAGACAGGCATTGGTAAATACAGGTGTAGTACTTAGTACTTACCTATAGGGTCCGGCATCCCAAAGCCAATCTTCTGCAGCAGTCGACCGTTTGTATGGATGATGTCCACGAAGTCTGCGTCAGAAGAGTCCAAGCGCTCCTCGTCGTTGTCAGTCGCGAAGCATGGTTGAGCTGGATCGAGGCCTGTAACATATCATATCTATGAAGGTTTTTTTATTACTCTTTAAGATACTCTTGCATGCAGTGAATGCTGGCCCAGTGCTTTCTCCTTTTAATATCCTATAGGGTATAAAAAGTTTATGGTATAAAAAAGTCCTTGAATCTATGTCATTCGACTTGGCCATTTTGATTTGTCTGATGAATGAATAGGAATTTCATGCTTCTCCGAATTTATCACCTTATGCCAAGGGCTAACCTTGACTCACAGAAGAGAAAAAAAATTACTTCTCTTTTCTGTGCCTTGACTAGTCAGAAATACATCTTAAGTAACAAATAAAAAAGAAGTTTGACACCCCATGTCAGACCCAATTTTCTGTGAAAACAAAAGGCATACCTACAAACATTTTTCGAATGAAAAAAGTGTGAACAATAGTGTGCTATTACAATTACACGCAACGTATTGTACCTACGCGTCAACAATGATCTGTCCTTAACACAGACTATATAGGCAAAGGAGATAAAGTTATGGTCCCTAAATAGCAAACAAGGAGAAGTCATGTGTACAATAGGCAATAACAAATTTCAAGTAGTAGCTAAAAACATCTAGTTTGATTATCGCATGTGCAAAACAGACATGGACGGTATAGTAAGTATCACCAATATCACCATGGGGTTCTATTTACGCGCAGAACTTTAAAAACTTTTTGTATATTAGATTGTTGCTTACCAGTTATCCTAGCCACTTTGCCGCAGTGCAACGAAGCAAATGAAGAAATATGGGCGCCCAGACTGTGTCCAATAAAGTGAAAGTCTTTCACCTTCGCCCCTGTAGCCGTCATCAGCTGCTTCAGAAACCTGCAAGGACATTGATTACTAGCTGCGCCCTCCGGTTTTACCAACGAGTTTAACGCTTTTATAGTTTTCGCGCATTTTCCAGGTCAAAAGTTTTACGTGAACGAATTTCCCTTCCTAATTATGCTTATTATTTCTATGATTCAAAAATAATACGACCACAAGAAGAATGTACAGCCGTCTTGAAAAGGAAACGAACAGATCAGATAATATAGACACTAACGTTTACCTATGCAATTAGTGTAATGAATATCCTTCCTATCTTGTTGTTTGACCCGGGAATTACTCACGTATGATTAATCCGATTATGATAGTCCGAGTTACCGGCTTAATCATACGTGAGTAATTCCCGTGTCATATAAACAAAATGTGTGAAGTGAGGACACGTGAGTTTCCATAATAAAGTCCTTCCTGTCCTTACCTTGTAATATCAGAACCAACGGTCCTGGTGTTGGCAACCGCTCTCCAATATTTCCAGGTGTTCCCACCGCCGCTCCAGTCGACAGCGATCACGTTAACATCACCCTTAAAATTAAGTTTCATAGTAATTTAGGTATAATAGGCAAGAGGAGGAGGAGGAGAGATAATTCAGAGTAGTAGCTACAATTTACTACGCTACGGATCTTTCAACTTACCCATTCGAGCAACGCTCTCGTCATATCTAAGACCCAAGACGCGTTGCTATGGCTCATAAAGCCATGCACGATAAGAACTGTTTTTCTCGTTGCGTTAAAGTCAACCCACTCCAGTCCGAATTGTTCATCTGGGTACACCTGCAATAACACAGAACAGCTGTTAAAGGCAATCAAGAACTGTATCCAACGATTTTACCCACAATTTTCTAGTGTTCTGGATTTTTCCGGAACAAAATCTAAACACGTACACGGGAATTACTCACGTATGATTAAGCTGGTTGCTTCGAGTATAGTTTCAACTGCATTCGGCGATCTTTTACGCGCGCGCGACTTCTTCGCGCTTTTCATTGCGCTCTGCTTTGGGTCCACTTCCAAATCGAAAAGGAGTCGCGCACTCATCTTGAAAAATGCCGCCGAATGCGGTTGAAACTATAGTCAGAATTACCGGCTTAATCATACATGAATAATTCCCGTGAAATTTAAATTTGTGAAAACCAAGACACCATAATAAAAGGAGAGACCCTTGCCAAACATAGAGATCAATTATTATGTAGTTATTAAAAGTAGGAAAATCCGATATTCGGGGCATTTAGCTTTTTACAATTCACTGCAGCTGTCAAAACGTTTCTTTTTCTTCTTGAAAATCCATGAAACATTTTTATATTTTATCTGATTTTGATTTATTATTTATAGTTATAGTATATTCTCTATAGTTTTCTTAATCCCATACTAGTAAAATTTTACAAGAATGAATAGGATAGAAGTAGGTGATTCCCCAGGTTTTTCCTGTTACCTGAACTCTCTTCGGCTTTGGCCTCGATGAGAAGTAGAAGTGCGTGTTAACTTTGTCCGTAGAATCAGGTTTCATGTTGAGGAAGCTCAACACGGCCCGAGATAGTGAGCCTAGACCGAAGCAGTCCACCACATTACGCTGTGTGCGTGACGTGGTTACTTCCTGTTGAAAAATATTATTTTTTACTTACAGTGCGATTGACAGCTCACTTGATGTAACGATCTAAACCAAAGATCGAGTAAACTTATGTTGAAAACTTTTAATTAGCCTTTAGTTATATAGGTATATAAATAATCAAATAAAATAAAGTAAAATAAAATAGCATGTACCTAGGCCTTTACCTTTACTTAGGCTTTACCTAAGCCGTCGCTGAGCTTAGCTACATTAAGCATGCATTTTAACCGACTTCAAAAAAGGAGCGTGTTCTCAATTTAGTCTTTTTTTTATGTTTGTTACCTTTAAAATTAATAAATTTTTAATTTTTATTGAAATGATATACTACTTTCAGATTGGTCCCATAGAAATATGAGTTTTGAATCAAAATAACTAGAAAATACGCTTTACGCTTTCGTTTAATTAGACGACAATATTGTCATCAAAGTAAACTAAATCGCGCTGCGTATTTTACTAATTTTGAAGTCGATTTTTAAATTTATTTGAGAATGGCACTAATATCTTGGCACTTTACCACACGGACAACATCTTGTTTTTGATTTTTGACTATATTATTAGTGATAATTAGTAATACTTACTTAAGTAATAATTAAGGCTTCTTTTTTTCTTTGTTTGATATACCTTTGTACTTAAATAAATAAAATATTCTTTGAGAATAAAATAAACTCATCTTTTTGGAGTTTAATTTTTTTTACGACTGATTGGTTCCACTGCAAGGCTATGGTGCAAGCAAATCTGATTATCTGATATTATCGCCTATTGTGCGTCAATCTCAACTGGCCCTAAAGCGCATAGCGGATGTCCTTACAACACGTCTTAATGATAGATAGGCACACTATATATAATAACTATATTAGGTACCTACCTACTCTAGTTATGGAGTGACTTAATTATTTATTACGTTGCTGAAGTCTTATGTATTGTTAGGTCCGCTACATTGAGATATTTCTCGTACCTTGTTATTATTGTTTAGTCTATATGACGCACGAGGTACCTACTTACCTATAATAATGTAAACAAGAAAATAATTAGTTAGGTATCTAGATACTATTTACGGACCTGCCTACCTCAGATCATTCAAACAAGGGAGATATGGTAAGGTAGCGTGTCAAGTGAACTCATCCAGTTTAAATAAGTCTAGATGTCTATAGTCGAACTCTCCTGCAGACGACCTTGTCACCCTTTTTTTGCATGTAGACTTAGTTTCGTTGCAAGACTTGCAATTTTCTTATAGTGTGTGTGTGCGTGTGTAATAAAATTTGTACCTAAATTCGGTTTAGCGGTTTTAGTACAGCAAAAAAATTATGAACAACACACAACAAAGAATTTTGACATTTGAACACGAACGATAATTGTACTAAGAAGCCAACCCTAACGTTACACGTGTCGCGTCAGGAGAGATAGAGCTACGTGATAGAAAGGGGGCGGCCTTCTAGGTGAATATAGCAAGCGGTATCCAGCGCTGTACGAGTTGAATTGCTACTTTATTGCCTCGAAGATATTTATAGATATAAGATTTTTATTAGAGTCCTTATTTATTTAAATATCTTCGCGGAGTGAACCTTCTGTGTCTATTATGTCTTCTGTGATTGTACTAAGCATAATATATCTCCTTTGTTTGTCTGATCTGAGCTACCTACCTTCTTATAGAGTTACAAATGAGCTCAGTTATTTGCTGTTTAGCAAAATGAGGTATGCTAATGGAGCAATTTACATAGGCTTTGTGATGAAATAAATGAACACCGGACAAGTGCGAATCGGACTCGCGCACCGAGAGTTCCGCACTCAAAATATGTTTTCTTTCATTCAGATCGGCCGACCGATTCGAGCGACCCGACTTGCAATTGACCAGTGTTTTTATTTTTATTTACTTTAACAGTGTCGACTGCCTCGGTGGCTCAGTTGGTAGTGAACCTATCTTCTGTGCTAGGGGGCGTGGGTTCGATTCCCATCTAGGACAAACATTTGTGATGAACATTTGTGTTTGTTCTATGTCTGGGTGTTAATATCTATTTAAGTAAATATTTAAAATAAAAAAATATGTACGTATATCAGTTTCTGGCAGCCATATTACAAGCTTTGCTCAGTTTGGGGTCAGATGACCAAGTGTGCAAAAATGTCCCAGATATTTTATTTAGTGTATACTATAATCATGCCAAGTTTGACGGTTTTACGGATTACCAATTTTTCACTAGAGCAGTGAAAAAATATGTTTGTTGTACTATCTTCCAATGCCATTTATTGACAGTTGTTTGATACGATTGCGGACTCTACGTGGATACGTCATTTATCTACCTATACCTAGGTTTCTGTGCCTAAGTTGAACTATTCTGTGACCCAGCTAACTCGACTTATTTGAGACCTTCGGGGGCATTGAATAAACCTGTCAAGTGCAAGTTGGGCTCGCGCACTGAGGGGTTCCGTAGTCCGTACCACCACATAATACAAAAAGTAGTGCAAAAAGACAACATCACGCCCAGGCGGTCACCCATCCAAGTAACGACCGAACAAAAATTGGTCACCGACTCGCACTTGGCCAGTATTCATTATATTTTGTTGTTTGACTTTAGAGTGTGTACTATAATCATGCCAAGTTTGACGCTTGATGATTACCGTTTTTACACTATCTATAGTGCGAATACAATAATATGTTTAAAAAACGTTTGTTATCTGAGACCCCCTTAAGTTTTTACTATTTCTTAGTTAATCCGCCGTAGCTACACAAAATCTGAGAAAGTTATAGCTATATCTTATGGTTTAAAAGATACAGCCGTTAAAAGGTGGGACAAACAGACAGCTAAAGCTCAGTAATAGGATTCGTTTTCACCTTTTGGGTACGGAACCCTAAAAATGATCAATTACGACTAACCTGGAAATCCGCATACGCAGTATCCGCGCCAGTTGGAGAGGTCGTCGCAGACACATTCCGGAAGAAACGGTAAAACTCGCGCAAATCCTCAGGGTTGATGTGGTTTTCCACTGGGAAAAATAATACTTTTCTTATTAAGTACCTTCCAATCTGGCGGGTGATAGCACTGTTTGGAAAGAGATAATAGGGTTAACTTTGCCGGAAGTGCAGGGCTAAAAAAACTCCAACTTCAACCCTGTGCGTTTTCCATTTTCCGAAAGAAAAAAATATTATGATAAAAGCGAGTGTTTTTGTTTGTTGATTTGTTAGTTTGTTGGTTTGTTTGTTCCTCTTTCACGCAGCAACAGAGGAACTGATCGACCTGATTTTTTGCATGGGTATAGTTCAAGGCTCGGAGAGTGACATAGGCTATTTTTCATCATCATCATCATCACCATTTTTCATTACTACTCGGATGAAACCGCGGGGCGCAGCTAGTAATACATAATTATCATATCGACATGAAAAAAAAAAACATCAAATAATATTTTTTTCAATATTATTCTAAAAATAATGTCCAATCAGATTTATTTAATCCATATACTTTTTTAAAGTGCTATCTCAGTAGCTGAGTTGCGTAGCAGGTTTAGTACCCGACCTAGGGACTATTCGAAAAACGCACACAGGGGCTTTACGGCTACCTCTTGATGCAGGCTCGAAACAGCGCAGAGCGGAAAATTACATTAACGTGAACCTTAACGCGCCGAGATACGGTTTGCGGACGCACTTTTTGCAATACTCTTTACAGAATCGCTTAAAACAGGTAGCCGTAAGGCCCCAGCTCGACTGTTGCTTTGCTGCGAACAATAATTATTTAATTGTGCTACTAGCACTTGGCACTTTTTGCACTCACGCAAGCAAATATCACGCAAGTCTCCATTGTTAAATCTTATGGGAAAATATTATGGATAAACCACTGGGGCCATACGGTTAGCTGTTTTATGCGATTCTAGGTGATGAAAAAATTTGTGCGACCGCAAATCGTTTCTAGCAGGTACCCGTTGGGACGAACCTTGAAATCTCGAAAAAAATATCAGCAGTTCCATACATTTTGTGGAGTGTGAATGACCGTTTTCTATGGAACAGCAGATTTTTTTCGCGATTTAATAAGTTTACTCCAAGTAAAAGTTTTTCATATTTTTTTATTTTTTTTTGTTATTAATTTTTACTATGGACCCATTTTCGGGTTACCTACTACACCCTTTCCGAGTAACCCTGTACAACAAACAAGGACACATACATACATACATACTTGAACCAACGACTTTAGTAGCTTTACCTATACCTAGTCTGTGCTCCATACATATATACCTACCTAGCTACCTACATACTCGCAACCTAGTTTCTTGACTACTACTTTGTGTCTGTTTTTTTTTTTTTTAAATTACTCGTCACAATAAACTTTGAACAAAATTGCTATTGTGCATTTTATTGAAAAAGGGTAAAAACCGATAAAATGGTGTAATTTCAGTAGTTTTTTTTTTATAGTTACAAAAACTACATACGAAAATGAACCTTTTTTGCGTTTGACCGCCAACTCATGATGCGGCCCACCATGGAGACGCTTGCCTAGAAGAACACCGATTCACTAGTGGTTTGAAGACACCCAGATTGTAACTATCGGGGAACATTCATTCAGGCAGCGCATTTCGCAGAATTTCAGTTCGCACAATAAAAGTGGAATCAAAGCGCTTCGTACGGGTTTTCGGAATATAAACCATAAATCGGTG
The DNA here is from genome assembly GCA_932305915.1 of Agriopis marginaria. NCBI lineage: Eukaryota > Metazoa > Arthropoda > Insecta > Lepidoptera > Geometridae > Agriopis > Agriopis marginaria. The sequence continues at coordinate 13,907,986 of OW029918.1, forward strand.
ACGATTTTTCGTACCCACTCTGGCAGTCCGATAGAAAAATGGGCAGGAGGGAATTAGATCATTCAGATCCAATGCAAACCCTCCGAAATGTATCCGATAAAAACCGATAGACTAGCAGCTTTGCGTCAATGCTCAAGACTAAGAAGTTTAGTCCGAACCAAGGATACTGCTAAGATTTTACTATTGTAGAGTAACAATCAGATCATACTCTGAATGAAAAATCGTTATTGTCACCAAAATGAGAGCCGTATTCTGTCAACCGTCCTTGGTAAATCTAATTTTAGTGCTTGTATCCAAGACGACGGTCAAACATCGTCCTGACCTCGGCCAAGTTTGGCTGCCGAAGCTATAACTCTATTCATTACACGCAGTCGCGGGCTAAAAGACGGTTCCAAGCGCGACTTTTCAAATTTAGTTTCAGTTTTTCGATCTTTGAAAAAGTTACGTGATAAGAGATAAGGGCCAGTGAAGCAATTTGCGCGACATCAGAACCTTTTTTTGTAAGTCGATTTAGATCGAATGTTTTTTGTGTGTCAATTTAGATCAATTAAATTTTCATAAGGTGAAAAAAGAGAAAAGTTTCTAAAAAAACATTTCAAAAATTTAAAACACAGTTTTTCTTAGACATCTCTACATTATTACCTCAATTTTAGTTCAATGGAAAGAAGTTGTTGGTTTTTCTTTCCACGGCTAAAACTAATACTTAATCTATGTATGCTACTACCTATAATAGGTAGGTAATAGGTAGGTAGTAGGTAGATACATAACAAAATGAAAATTATTTTTTCATCACTAGCGCTCGGTAAGTTGGTCATTACTTTACTCTATGTTAATGACTCAAAATAAGGGCAATTAATATACGTAATTCAAAAATCGAACCAGTCCTATATCAAAATATTACATTGAGTTTACTTTTTATTTTCTTCGAATAGGTCCGCACCATGTCCGAAACTTATTACTCTCTAAAACAACTATCAAACACCTCTGTGGTGTAAACCTGGTGCTTTACCTCTTTGATATTTACCTACTCGTTTTTATGGCGGGAAATTAAAAATTAAACTGATAATTCTCAGGATTGATGAAAAGTAGATTACACACACGATTAGGTGATTTTTACACCCTCAACTAATGTAAGTGTAAACTCAAGGGTTCGTCTGAAAACCGGCGCTGATAGCCCTTGACTTTCAGCATTTATGCCGAGACGGACCCATTCGACACTGATTGTATCCTCTAGATATAAGTTTTTTGTAAAGGTGTATAATAAAATTTATTTTCTTTCTTCTTTCTAACTATGAGCGCCATAATATTTTGTGTGTCATCACCTACATCCCTTGTATAACAATCTACTAAAAAATATTCATTTTATTTTATTCTCTCGGTATTATTTTTTTATCTACGTAAACGTTGATAACTTGTAAAGTTATGTGCGTTAGCGCAGCTAACTATTCAAAAACTAAAATATCTAAGTACCTACATAAATAACCACACAGTTTCAAATCAAAAGGAACTCGGTGCCCCGGGCAAAGCCTTCCAAATACACAATTAAAAAATACACAACTAAAAAGGTTCATACATTATTTTTTCATGCATTTTTTGTCAAGTCATTGAACTAAAATTATTAAACACTAGCGGTCTGCCCCAGCTTCGTACGGGTATAGATTATAGCCTATGTCACCCGGGGATAGTGTAGCTTCCCGTCAGTGAAATAATTTTTCAAATCGGTTCAGTAGTTTCGGAGCCTATTCAATGCAAACAAACAAACAAACAATCAAATCTTTCCTCTTTATAATATTAGTATAGATAATATATGAAAACTATTTCAGTTTGTAACTATATAATTATCTATAACTCTAAAATCTATACATCGATTAAAAAAACTTACATTCATCAGTAGACATCCACATCTGCGAGCCGTCACATCTGAAGAAAAACAACACCATCAAAACCACTAAATATTGAACCTGCTTCATTTTACGTCACTTTAACTGGGACAAATTAAACATCAATTGAGACTTGATTTATATTATTGCGCTATACTGTTCCGAACACTCGCAAACGTTGCTCTGCTGGCTTTGAGATTCGCTACTGTTCAGGCGAACGCTTTTATAATGCTTATAAACGTACCTACACAAATCGTGCATAATAAGGGTTTGAAAAACGAAATGACACGGTAATCGCAAACTTTTACAGACTACCTACATAATTAAACTTGCTAATATATATTTACCTAAATTGTCCTTGTTAGGTAGGTACCAACAATCTTATCCACAGACGAAAAAAAGAACTTTTTTCTTTCGTGATTATAATAATTTAACGTAAAATCTATGGCTATCGTTGGTAGCTGTACTATTAAGCCAATCACGGGACACCATACATACCTGGAAATGTTAGTTTTTAGAGTTCCACCCAAAGGGTGTAAACGGGCTAAAACGGGTCCCTATTACCTTAGCCTACACTGTCTGTCTGCCTGTCTGTCCGTCTGTTTGTTCGTCCGTCCGTCTGTCCTGCCTTCCTCTTTTCCCACCTTTAGCAATTTTGGTCATTCTAGTTGAGGAGGTGAAGAACAAAACCTCACTTTTCCACTTATGAAAATTTCGTTTTTGTTTTTTCTTTGGGCAAAAAATGATAAATTGATTGAAGCATGTAAGTAAAACCTTCTCAAAAACACCTCTTTTCCTATATAAAATTTCATTTGAAATCGAGTTTCGAACAAAACCACACTTTTCCGTTGAAAAAGAGAAATTCCGTCGAGACATTTTTATATATTCTCTAAAATTTTAAAAACTGGAAATGTGAGGTTTTGTTCTTCACCTTCTCAGTTTTAACTTGTCTACTTCCATGGTTGGCTTAAAATTATAAAATTGATGTCTTATCAAAATTGAATGTTTTATCTAGAACACCGTAAAGACCGAAGCACGATAAAAAAAATCACTCGATAAGCTTCGACCAAAATAAAATGAATGGACGGGCCATAACCATTGAACTTGCTCAGTAAAAACGAGTCAAAACCGTCGGACATATACTTCAACACCTAATTATAACCATGTACCTACAGTAAATGTGTTACAAAAAATAGATAACGGTTTTTTGAAGCACACGAGGGCATAATTTTGTCAGATGTTAAGTTATCATGTACTTAACAGTAGACGCGTGTCGCACTTCCTACGGCTAGAGACCAACTGAAACCAAGTGAGCGCCGGCGCTCATTTTGTAATCTTCAAAAATGCGCTTCTTCTGGGCCCGTCCATTCACTTTATTTTCGTCGAAGTCGATAAGTATAAAAATAAACCGACCAAATGCGAGTTCGGCTCGCGCACTGAGGATTCCGTACCACCACAAAATTCAATAACGAAATTATCAGTTAAATTACTTGGAAATTAACAGAAATTTATCACCGACTCGCACTTGGCCGCTATTTATTATTAAATTTGTTGATACACACATCCCCTTTTCTATTTATAAAGAAGATGTGGGTAAATGTGGGTAATACTCGACACAAAGATTTCATACTATACTATACAATCGACAATACACAAGTTTAGGAAACAAGGAATATACTACTCTCTAACGAGAGTTTAGAAAATCAAAACAACGAAGTGAAAAGTTTTTTTCACTTGCCGCCAAAACTCGTCACGGTTATACTTACTTACTTAATATTCTTAGTTTCTTACTATAAGCAAGGATTAATATTATAATATCGTCCTTGCTATAAGTTGGCCTTGAGTGAGTAAACACGAAATTATAACGGAACATTAACTCATGGCGGAGCGACATTACCGTAGGTAGTAATTTCAAACATAATTATCTATTCTTTGTTCCTCACTCGACTCAACGATATTGACGAAATTTCAGCGAAATTCTATCCGTGTTCCGTATTTTTACAGAATAGCGAGAAATAAGTTATTCTTAAATTGGAATTCTCCCGCCCTTGTTTTACTTCTCTTTTCTGGGGTGCGTTTACGGATGCCAGATAATTTTTCCCCAGATAAAAATTAAACTGGCGGGGGTTCGCTAAACGGAGTGGGAGGCAATAATGTACGACACAGATAATGTACGGCATGATATTGTACGGCATAATAATGCACAGCATGATAATTGGTGTACATGTACATGGAATATCATGTTGTACAATATCGTGCCGTGCAATATCATGCCGTACATTATCAGATCGGTCCAATAATGCACAAGCGATAATGTACAGCATGATATTCCATGTACATGTACACCAATTATCATGCTGTGCATTATTGTGTCATACAATATCATGCCGTGCATTATTGACTCTGTTTAATAATGTACACCCCGATTTTGTACAGCATGATAATTGGTGACCATAAAAATTCAAAACTGATGCTTCGTTTAGACGTGGACATTCCACGTCGAGTGTATTAGGTTCAAATGAAATTAGTGACAGATCCGACACAGAGCATCCGGACTTGAGTATGTTAGGTTCGAAATGGGTCACAGAACCGACACAGAGCACCCCGACTCCACCTAGTCTTGTGGTCCCTACCCCTAGAGTGTATATAAAAAGTGCGGGAGCCAGAAGCTCAAGGGAGGTCCTGAGTGAGAGCGAGCCATACGAGACCGAGCGGAGCGAAGGGGGGAGGTGGCGAGCGAAGCGAGCCGGTGACCTCCGTAGCGAAGCGAAGGTCGAGTGTGGCGAAGCGACACTCAGGGGCGACCGCAAGAGCTTCTGGCGGGAGCCCACCTGGAGTCAGACTTGCGTTGGTTAGGTTCGAAATGAGTGACAGATCTAACACAGTTTTACTCCTCTCTCCGCCTCACCACCAAAAAGTTTTGATGGTTCTCATATCTCATATTTTTAATCTGTGACTATCTTGCACTATCTTGTTCAAACGAAGCATGGAATCGACAGACGTCATAGACTCAACAGCCAATAAGAGCAGAGACATTTCAGCAAAATTAGCCAATAAGAAGATGCCACCTTTTATCATGTTGTACATTATCGGTCGTACATTTTCGGCCCGTTTCGACAAAACACGGCCCGTATTGCACGACATGATAATGTACGGCATAATAATGTACAGCCCGATAAAACGTGGACTTTTTTCACGTACATGGATTATTGGCTGTGCAATCCTGGCTGTGCATTCCTTGCCGTACTTTATTGTCACGGGCCGATAATTGACGGCCAGTATTGTACGACATGGATTGTACAACATGATATTCGATGTACATGTACACCAATTATCATGCTGTACATTATCATGCCGTACAATATCGTGTCGGCAAATATCATGTTGTACATTATAGACACCCAACGGAGTCATAGCTTTATGTCAAACTGGTTGTCAAATTCAATTGACATTTACAAAATAGTGTCAACAATAGCTTTTATTATTTTTCATGACCATGGATATAGTCTTTCAGTCTTAATTATGGTTATATCAGGTTACCAACACTTGAGCACGTACACGAAAACTTAATAATTAATAATCCACCAATAGTAAATACTAACACTCGAAAATAAACAAGTTTAAGAAAATAATACAACGGGCCGACATGTTTTTATTTCATGTTGGCGCCTCAACCTGCTCGTCAGCTGTCAATCTGACAGCAGACGAAAATTTAGCAACCTCAAAAGGTCGATAAAATTTAATCTAGTCAGGTAAAACTTATACAAGCGAACGCCCGTAAACGGGGCAGTTTAAATTTTAACCAGTTTAATTTTTCACGTCGTGGAGTCTCTAAACGGGTGTTATGACGTTTATCTAGTAAAAGTTTTAGTCTGGATAAGTGCCGTAAACGCACCCTTGCTGTGGTGGCAGATTCCATCTGACAATGACAAATCAACTGACATGATTGTGTCTGACACTGTCATAAATCAAGTTAGTGTTCTCGCTCACACCTATTCTCTATTGCTTAGGGGAAAAGAGATAATGATATCTATATTTTATCCAATGACGGGAATGGTCAAAATAGCGGTTAAATTTATAGTGTTGCAAGTTAAATAAACCTTGTGAGACTATTATGTGTAAAGTGATCTAGGTAGGTAGGTATGATCATATTTGTTGTTATTTACTTGCTATATAAAATGTTACATCAATCAATTTGTTTCAGTGATAAAAACACTTCGTAAAAACACTACAAACAGAGTGAGCTTGCATTTAAAAGATTTCAATATTATGGAACTGGCAAGAATAGTAGAAAATGAAGTTTCGTGATTGGAGAATGAAAAACCGTTCAAGCTTTTCAAATTCAACACAGAAATCAAACCTTCAAACTCCTCAAAGTTCAAACATAAGGCCGTTTGTGATCTTCTTTGTGAATTTGTCAGCAATCAAAAATTGTACATCATAATTGCTTTTTATTTGACTGTAATTTTATATTTTTAAGTTAGTTTAAAATGACTTCGATCAGAGAAGATGAAAAGAAAGAAATCCCTGAAGTTATTCACGATCCACAAACGAACAGCGCTTACAAAAGGCTTCGGTTTTTTGGAAAGGTAAGTCCGATTATAATAACTTCTTTCCTATTATTTAGCTTCTGCAGATTACCTGTTTGATCGTCTTATTTCATAACTGTGCCTTCTGCTATCACGGAAAACGGAGCTTTCTCCGTTTGTACGTGACGATACAGGTCTAAATACGTTAAAAAAACGTTACACAGAATAATTTACTTTAGATTTTACGTAATGGCTTACAAAATTGCCACTAGATACTTTACTATTTATGTCTTAGGTAAGACTTAAGAGTAAGTACCGATCAAATCAAAAAACAGAACAGTTACTTAATTGATAAACATGGGGCAATTTCCAAATATCAAGTATCTGAACAGGTGCATGTGGTAACAATTTTTTTACCAATGGTTTTTTTATTTCTATTGATAGGCACAGAAATGCAATAGCATCTTGTGATACTCTTGTGACTTTGTTCTTGCTATTATAGCAGCTGATACTTAAAATACTTAGAATGCATTAAATGACTGCAAGATGCATGTATCATTAGCTACTAGGTTACACCCTCACAATATAACTTATTGTGTATGAACTACATTTATCCTGTATATAAGCTCTCATGTGAATCCAAGACAAGAAGCTACCTGTCATACCATATTTAATTCATATATGTTTTGCCACTATCGATGTACGAAACGACCTAACATTTTGCATTCATACCTAATAAGTTCTAGATTAGATTCTATGATTCTTAGTCGTCCTTTAATCATGTGTGGATTTTTTGCCCACCTTTTTACACTTTTTGAATTGAACAGGTGGGTTATTCCAAGTCTTGCGATGTTAGTTTTGTCGTCGTAAATCTAATTTAGATTATGTACATCGGGAACAGAAATTATATTGCATGCACAAGAATAATAAGCACTGTTCACTGGAAGGTATCGGGAGAAAAAGTATCTAATTTTGTAGGTGAAACCTAAAAAGGATATACGTTCTTGTACAGGGTGGCTTTGCTAAATGCTACGAGATCCAAGATGTAGCATCTGACTACATATATGCAGGGAAGATAGTTTCCAAGAAGCTGATGGTGAAGTCGAGCCAGAAGGAGAAGATGGCCCAGGAGATATCCATCCACCGGTCGCTGCGCCACGCGCACGTAGTTGGATTCCACAGCTTCTTCGAGGATTCCATGAATATCTATATCATACTGGAACTTTGTAAAAAGAGGGTTTGTATTTCTTTGATGTCAATTCTAGGAAATCCTCTGTAATTTTATCTTTTGTTTAGTTTTTTGTAATGATAGGAATCTTGTAAAGATACCCAGCAGCTGTATTGTACAGCCAGGCCAAGGGGGCTCAATCCTATATGGGCCCCCTTGGTGAAATGCTTCCGTACCCAATCAAGTGCACCAGGAACTCCATAGAAACGCCGCAGCTGCACTGCTCAAAAAAACTCCCGAGCTCAAAGGTTTATACTATAATCTGTTTTCTAACGGGGTATACGCAGAAAATGTGTACTAAGCCAAAAGGAGTCCATAGTACCCATAATTATGAACAACTTTTACTATAGAACCAACTCTGAAATCACAAAAAAAACAGCTATTCCATACATTTAGTAGAGTGTAAATGGCAATTTTCTAACAAAACATACAACAGACAAATGAGTACAAGGTCTTTTTGGCTTCCTACTTCATCAACTTAGTGCTAACATGCTGACTAATTTAAATGTTAATTTAACTTTAATGTTTTATAATCTACCTAACAGAAAACCATTTTGAGAAATAATCGCACATCATACAAACAAGGAAGATATGCCTTAGTACAATTATCATTTGTTTTCAAATGTCACTGTGTTTTATACTTTTTTTATCGCTATACCGCTTAACGCAGAAACTGTAAGCTGTACCTACTTACACATTTTTCACGTACACTAAAATACTTGCTTGTACGATAACAATGCAAAACAAAATGCGACTAACTAATAGTCCACATGCAAAAACAAGGCAGCAGGGTTGTGTGCAGGATGTGTTCGACTAAAGGCATCAAGCCTGATTTTGGCCAGGTGCGTTACACCTGGCCTGTTGTCTGACATGAGGAAATAATTTTTCAAAACTACATCTTGAGTAGGTATGTGTAGGTCTTATCGCACGATGAATACCTTCTTCATTGTCCATTTTACAATATTGTGAGAAAAACATCTTCTTTTATAGGTCAGTAATACAGTATAGATGTATATACCAAAATTACCTAACATTTTAAATGCATAAAATTTAACTTGCCTCCGAAGTAATTTTTACATTAAAGTGTGGACACTTTAGTGTTTGACAAAAAATTTAAGACGGGTAGAATTTGAACCTAAACCATCCAGATTTGCTCACCAAGCGTTCTTTTCACTAAATCGTTTAGTTGCAGTATGTCAAAAGCGCAAAATGACCAAGTGTCGCAAATTGACAAAAGAACAAAATCTCCATTGAGTTTATTTGAAAGCATACAAATCCAATCTCCAAAGCTCATAACGACCAAAGAGCGAAATATCCATAGCACAAAATGTCAAAAATTACAATTATATGGCTAATTGAACTGCAATAATATAGAGTAATAATTATATGGTGAGTCAAAACAGTAAAAAGAAAAAACTTCTTTACAGATATTGTAAATATTTTTTTTTTCTTTTCAGTGCTGTACATTATAATAACAATATTTTTTTAAACACAAAACCGACTTCAAGACAAGTACAAACTTTAACTAAAAAAGTTGTAAATTACAGTTATAACAAAGATTGAAATTCCTCATCAAAACTTTTGCTGAAGGGAACCACAAACCAAATCAGTTACTGAATCAGTTTCAATAAAATTAATTTGGGACCACGTCTGAACCAACCAAACAAAATAAAAAACATCCAAATCAATTCATAATTGGCGCAGTAATCGCGTAACAAACATATAAAAAAACATACAGTTACAAAAAATATTTTTTATTGTAATGTTTATGTTATCCTTGTTTTGTGGTATTTTAATAAAGGGTTATTGTATTGTACAGTCGAATTGATAACCTCCTTCGTCTGTTAAAAATAAACTCTGTATATTATCCTAGTTCATATACCAGTATAATTGGAATTTTACACTGTGGACATTTCGCTCTTTGAACTTTGGACATTTTGCAGCTTGGTCATTGTGACGCCTTGAACTTGAACCTCTGGTAATTTTGCGATCTTGTGTTATTTTGCGCTTTTGACATTGTGAGACTAAACGCCGCTAAGATAAGGTTGCTTGCCGTTGGTAATTTTTTTGAATTGTCTATATCATTTAAATAGTATAATATATTCAAGTATCTGAGAAACCACAACAAAGAAAATACAAGGCATTAATATTAAGGCAAGGAATATTGAGTCATTACAAAGTGTTGGGGAAGGTCCAGTTCCCATTTCGTAGTTGCGGTAAAAACTCTTCACAAAAAACTTGAACAAAATTGATATTATGCATTTTATTGAAAAAGGGTAAGAACCGATAAAATTGTGTAATTCCAGTAGAATGTTTTTAAATAGACACAAAAACTACATACGAAAAATGTACCTTTAAAAAAAATTATTAATAGGCGAGCACGCTTGCCTAGTTGAAAAGAAACAGATTCACAACAGAAGTGATTTGAAGACACCCAATGTAACTATCGGGGAACACCCATTCAGGCAGCGCATTCCACATACTAGTGCGTAGTGCGTCAGTGCGTAGTGCGGAATCAAAGCGCTTCATATCTATGATAACTTTACCCGACAAAGAAAGTTAATGTGCATGAATATTCCCACGTACAGCCTAATTAGACATAACTCATGACACAAACAGTGGGGTGTTATAAGTTCAATGTGTCTGTCTGTGGCAACGTAGCTCCCAAATGGCTGAACCTATTTTGATTTAGTTTTCATACTCATGATTGTAGGAAATTTGTTCAGCCGTTTGAAGTTTATCAGCTATTTTATTGATAGTTTTAGAAAAAAAAAACAATGGCATCGATTCTGATGTACTCTAAACTAAACTAAATTTGACAGCTCTAAAATTGTTGCCATCCTTCTCTCACATAATTATTATAATGAAAAGAGAGGCAGATAATTTTAGTCCTGTCAGATTGGTTTAGTTTAGTGAGTGGTATGACAGAATCGACGCCAATGTTAAACAATTTGTGACATCATCAAAAATACGAGACAACAACTACTTAGTTAAGGATATAAACAATGTTTGACTGCACCACTCTCATGTGGACTCCCCACACTTTTGTGACTGCTGACTCTTTAAATAGATCTTTTCGGCTGAGCTCTCCTTTCCCCAGGTTGCTCCAACGTCTCCAATTGTCCAGTTTATTCTTGCTACTAACTAGTACAGTCTTCTCAGCCTCTAAATAAAATTATGGTGACCACGACCAAACTATGAAAATTCTGTTTTGCTCCAGAAACCTCATAATTATCATCATCACTTCACATCACTTTACATCAGGCGAGTTGCCGGTCAAATGCAAGCCTACTAATAGATTTAAAAAAATGGTGTTGTGCCTAACTTTCAAGATTATGACTCACTAATTTAGAGATAATTCATCAATGCCCCTAAGCTAATGTCCAAGAGTACTTTATGGATATCGAAATGTATTATTTAAACACACTTTAAACTGTTTTAGGGTTCCGTAACTCAAAAGGTAAAAAGGAACCCTTATAGGATCACCTTGTTGTCCATCTGCCTGTCAAGACTAAGGGAATCAAAACGTATAGGGTACTTCCCGTTGACCTAGAATAATGAAATTTGGCAAGAAGCAACATCTCACAGCACATAAAACGGAAAAAATCCAAAAAATGTTATTTCAAGTTATCATTTTAAAAAAAATTACAAACTTACATGAAGTTGGTATGTATGGGAGCACCTGTTTGCCAACTACAAACTTATGTTTGTCCATCAATATTTCACACACCCTTATTAACCGTTTTTCGTCGAGACTCGCTAACTGGGATGGCTGAACTATCTACATAAATATTTATTAAATTTGTACGGAACCAGGGTGTGAGTCCTACTCACACGTGCCCGTTTTTTAGTTTTACTTGATGGTTGTTTTTTTCTGAAATTATAACTTGCAGACAACAGTACCCTGCTCTTACTAAAATCTTGTATTCAACAGTCAATGATGGAGCTTCACAAGCGCAGAAAAGCTATCACAGAGCCGGAGACGCGGTTCTTCATGAACCAGATCCTGCTCGGAGTGCAGTACCTGCACCATCAGCACATCATCCACCGAGACCTCAAGCTTGGCAATCTGTTCCTGGATGACAACCTGCATGTCAAGATCGGGGACTTTGGATTAGCTGCTAAAATCGAATATGAAGGTAAGTAGAAATTTTTCTAATTTCTGCTCTAGAGATTAATACAAACTCTCAATAGTTCACAGAATTGACATACAAATATAAAAAGGCAAAAAACTAGAAAGAATTAATGTCATGAATGCATCTGCATCATTGGTGTGTCTCCATATATAAGAAATTATTTCAGCATGAAGGTGTCTTTTTGTATGTTTATGAGACTTCACATAACACCTTGCATTGATCAGTTATACTGTCCACGATTATGCAATGGATCAAAAGCAAGTCTGCTATGAACTGTTCCTTGTATGTGCAGACATCTCAAGGTGCATAATATGTGCCCCTGCCAGTAGTGTCACAGAAGACAATAGCACAGTAGTGTTAAACAAAGACCATGTCTGTCAAGCGCATATCGGTTTAGAAGATTCTTTACCTGAAAAGCTGCCCACTTTATTATCTGCTATAGTCTGTCTTACAGAAAAGATTTTTTTTTGTTTAAATTAGAATGGCTGTCAAGGCATTTTTGTAAGAAATTTGTTGTAACTATAAATGAAACGTCAGTCATTCGAAATCAGTTGGCAACTGTGATACAGGATGATCTAAATAATCAATTAAGGTTCACCCATAATGCCTGGTAACAGATTTTCCTTCTTATTTCCGTTCTATTTACTTCTCTTTTCTGTGGTCTATCCATTGCATGTGCAGACATCTCAAGGTGCATCACAGCTGCCGCTGCCAGTAGTTTTGCACAATGACCATGCCTGTCAAACATGTAACGTCTTAGAAGATTATTTACCAGAAAAGCTGACTACTTTATTATCTGCTTTTCTTTGCATGTGCAGTGCAGATATCTCAAGGTGTATCACAGCTGCCGATGCCGGTAGTTTTATACAATGACCATGTCTGACAAGAGTGTAATGCCTAAAAAGTTTGTTTACCTGAAATGCTGCCTACTTTATGTCCTGCTGAATTGCTACATCAGACTAGTGGTACTTTGGACACTATTGGCGATCCCAAGTACTTGATCTTGTAATTTTTATTTTCGAGTTTTATTCTTCTTTTAAAAACAGGTTTTACTTACAGGTGAAAGAAAACAGACCTTATGTGGCACACCGAACTACATAGCGCCAGAGATACTGACGAAGAAGGGACATTCCTTCGAAGTGGATGTGTGGAGCCTGGGTTGCATCATGTATACCCTGCTCGTTGGCAAGCCGCCGTTTGAGACGAGCACACTCAAAGATACTTATAAGAGAATCAAGCAGTGCGAGTATAGGTATGTGTTGCCAATCTTATGTCTTACAACCTTATTAAGATTGTATATCTATAAAGTCTATCAACTTCTCGCTGATTAGAAAGGCGCGCGCGAAAATTATATAGCAAACAGGCCTATGGACGTTTCTAAGGTCCAATCGCTGGGTCCAATGCTTACTGTAGATTTGAAGTGGCAGTGTGCAAGTAGCCAAGGAAAAATCAACCCTTTTCACTTTACGCTAGTTTCAAAATTGTGCCTCATATTATGTGAGTTCAGTACAGAAAATTGTGGTGGAGGCGCGACGTAGCAGGCCAATTTGAACCTACGGTAACCCAGGAAGAGTTGACTTTGCCTCGTCCTCTTGTACACCGCGACGCGGCCTTAACTATGGTGGGCGTTGGATCTGAGTACGCGATTTCATCGGCAGTTTCCCAGTATTTCTGCAATTTTATGATGTCAGTATCCTATGTCTATCCTAATTCAAATTACATCAAGATTGGTACCTATCTGTTAGATAGTGAAATTCCATACGCACTTAAGGCGCGTTCCGTTGTGAACAATGCCAACACCTCTAAAGAGAACCAATACGTCACGGAGAAAATTTCTTTGTATTATGTTGGTTTTCAATAGCTGGGTAAAATTCTAAAACTGGACTAACCACTCCGTCTATAAGTACAAATTTTGTAGTGTTTCTTACTTTACCTGTGTTAGTGAATGATATATTGGTTGAACCATTGTCCCAATCAAGTGAACACTAAGTCTAAGACAAAACTTCTGGACACAATATAAATATAGGGCCTTTATGCCCTAAAAACACTGCCAAGCCATTGCAGCGACTGGTTGATGAATGAATTGTTTTCAAATTTCTTGAAGTACATACGCCTTGATTGAGTTGAATTGCGTGCTAGTTTCCGTAAGGTGCGAACTAATAAAAGCAATTTGTCGTAGCGAGGGGGTGTACCTAGCCATGCGCGTTTGTTTGGGGGGCCCGTGGCTCGCGGTGGGTAGTCGGTTCGCGCGGGCTGTCGCCGACGATAATACCGTCAACCTGCGATACAGGTGGTTACAATGCTGCTACCGTCCGCCAGGTCGAAATACACAGCATTATCACATGGACACTTGATTTAAACTATAAACTTAAATACAATAACTTGACTACATCATGTTATATTGCTACAATTATACGGATTAGACGTGAGAAAACTTCACGTAACGGCTGCAGCGATGCTACTAACAAAAATTCATGATATGACGTTGCGACGTGCCAGGCACAGAAACTGGGCTTGAGACCAGCGTCAAAACTTTGTTTAGATATCGGTAGAAAAATCTTGTTAGACCAAACATAATTAATATATGTTTGCTAAAGCTATTGCATTAGCAGTTCTACCTAAAAAGTTTGGCAAATTAATTACCTTTTTTTCATTATAATTTGATAAACACCTCACTTGAGAGCAAGTTCCCATGTTCCCATTCTTTATTAGTTATGTGTATCATCCCACACCGCCATGGTAAAACGCCTAGCCTAACAAAAAAAGTATGCAATGTGGCATACCATGAATTTTTGTATTTATCACGCCACAATGGCGCCACTGCAACGCATCGCCGGATTCTAAGAAAATGCTTTCCTATTAGTAAACTTCCAAAAAATGCATAGTGTATTTTTACGCGGTGGTTGACGGTACAAGCAAATCTGTGGTGACGGCAAAGTTCCATACTGTTTGTGTAGACGTAACACACTGTGACTGCTACGATAATGTCGCTTCTGTAAACACAGGCAATGCCTGTTGTGCCCAGGCATTGTGTTGTTGTACCATTCAAATTCATTCACCTTAACGGTTTTATGTTTAATAATTGTAATAATTCATAAATCCATTTTCCTGTTAGTTACAATACCTAATTTGTATGTTTTTCCCTGCACTCCATAAATTGTTTTAGGTACCACAATTTCTAAAAACAACTTACCAAACAAAAAATTACACAGAATAATGCAATTAAATCTGTGCCTCCTGTGATGAGTGATTTAAGTCGAGTTGTACCCTTTTCGTGATTTTAACAAAATAATGATCAGAAAAAAAAGCCGATTTTTTTGGTCCAACTCACGTTTGTCTATCTGCTATAGTTTCGGAGATAATTTTGTGCAATGTGATATAAGTGCCAGGATTTTGGCAAAAAAATCGTGAATATAGATATATGTCAAGTTGTAACCCCTTAAAGTAATTGATACACAAGTTGTTTTTCGTGCTTTGTGGTATAAAAGCGATTATATTGGTTTTCACATTTTATTTTTCAGTATATTTCTCGTGAATATTGACATATTTAGAATTAAATCGCTTTGAACCAATTTTTCTCAATACTAATTAGGGTACAATTCAACATGTACCGATTAATCCGAATCTAAATATTTGCTTAATTTGTGACAAGTGATACATCTTGACATATACCATTCGACACAAATCAATTTTTATATGTAAACGAATATAAATAGAATTGTATCTAAAACTCAAACATAATTAAAAAAAAAATATGAAGAACAAGATGTGCTAAATGATACAAGTGCGTACTGCGTACATGATAAGGGGGGCGGGGATACGCGGGGCTGTGCAAGTGAAGTGACGCGGGATCGGGGAAGCGCGGGCGACGGGCGTTAGTACCATCGCCAACAAGCACATCAGAAAATGCTAATCCTGGTTGTTCATTTTGGAAAAGTAAAAGCAAAATAGTGATAGAAAAAAACAAGAAAAAGTGATAAAGAAAGAAGACAGGAATAAAGAGAAAACTTTTTCGTAACATCATCATCATTATCAGCCAGAAGACGTCCACTGCTGAACATAGGCCTCCTCCTTTAACCTCCACACTGACACACTCCACAGCCTGCCTTTTGCATCCACTGGATGCCAGTGACTCTCACTATATCGTCGGTCCATCTAGTAGGAGGCCTACCTACGCTGCGTCTTCCGGTTCGTGGTCTCCACTCAAGAACCTATCTTCCCCATCGGTTATCGGTTCTTCGAGCGATGTGGCCTGCCCATTGCCCCTTCAACTTGCAGATTTTAACAGCTATGTCGGTGACTTTGGTTCTTAGGCGAATATCCACGTTTCGGATTCTATCGCGCAAAGAAACTCCGAGCATGGCTCTCTCCATTGCCCGCTGTGTGACTCTGAGTTTTTCCAAAAGGCCAACAGTCAAGGACCACGTCTCAGTACCATATGTCATCACTGGCAACACACACTGTTCAAAGACCCTTGTCTTTAGGCACTGTGGTATCTTGGACGAGAAGATGTCACGCAATTTCCCGAACGCTGTCCATCCGAGTTGGATTCTTCGGGCGACCTCTTTGCCTAAGTTGGACTTACCTAACTGAACAATCTGTCCAAGATAGGTGTAATGGTCAACAACTTCGAGAGTATCGGTCCTAACGACTATCGGCACGGGTTCAACACGGACATTGGACATAATTTTTGTCTTGTCCATGTTCATTTT
This sequence comes from Agriopis marginaria, assembly GCA_932305915.1. Taxonomy (NCBI): domain Eukaryota; kingdom Metazoa; phylum Arthropoda; class Insecta; order Lepidoptera; family Geometridae; genus Agriopis; species Agriopis marginaria. The sequence goes on from OW029918.1 coordinate 13,924,471, forward strand.
AAGACCCACCTGTTGGGAAAGACTACTGAGGTCGCTGAGCATCGTATTTAGGTCCTCCAGCGACTCTGCCATGATGAGTATATCATCGGCAAAACGAAGGTGAGTGATGTATTCGCCGTTGATGTTGATGCCTAATCCGTTCCAGTCCAAGAGCTTGAAAATGTCCTCCAATGCATTCGTGAACAGTTTCGGAGAGATAACATCTCCCTATCTCACGCCTTTTGCAATTGGATTGGTTCCGTGCTCTCGTCCTGTAATCGGATCGACATGGTGGCGTTTCTATACAAACACTTCAACACTTCGATATACCTATAGTCGATATGACAACGCTGGAGGGACTGCAATACTGCCCAGGTCTCGATTGAATCAAAGACTTTCTCATAGTCCACAAACGCTAGGCATAATGGCCGATTATAATACTCCTCAGTCTTCTGTATAATCTGGCGGAGCGTGTGTATGTGGTCTATGGTGCTCCAGCCTTTACGGAAACCGGCTTGTTCGGGAGGCTGAAAGTCATCAAACCTGCTTTCGAGACGGTTCGTAATGACTCTGGAGAACAACTTGTACACATGGCTCAGGAGTGAGATGGGTCTATAATTCTTCAATAAAGTGTTATCACCTTTTTGATGACACCACCAGGAGTGTGGTGGAGCACCACCACACTCCTGTGCCATGCTTCAGGCGTAGTACCATCGAGTATGACTGAATTAAATAACTTCTGGAGGACTAACAGTACCGGTTTTCCACCCGCTCGCAGTAGTTCTGTCGTGATTCCATCATCACCCGGTGCCTTGTTAAGCTGTTTCCGAGCCATTCTAATCTCGTACAGGCTGATGTCTGGGATGTCCTCAGTGAAGTGTCGGGTCAGTTTAGCTCTCTTGTCCTGAGCTGTACTAATACTGTAATTTTCGTAACACTGGCATCGAATACACAACAACGTCAGGATAGACGAAGAAAAGTCGTGAATTACGTGATCTTGACAACTGTCGTAAAAAGTGCAAAGAGAGGTTGCCAGTGCATTTAAGGTAAAATCTTTTCGATACGTATTGGAGTCTGGGAAGTTATGAAAGAAGAACCGAATTTATGGCGAAATGTAACTCACGTGTTTAATTGAATTTTGATAAAACTGTGCCTTATTTGTCAGAAGTTAATAATTTTGAAGAAGTTTAAGAAACGTTAATTATTTTTTCAAAACTTGTATTTATTTTCACAATAAATGTGCATTTTAATGAGGGGTATAACTTGACTTGTATCATTTAATACATATTTCAAAAGACTTGAATTTTAGCATACTGATATAATTCAGGTAAATTATGATCATAGCGAACAGATACGTAAAACAATCTAATCTTTAGGGTAGTACTTTTATTATTTGTTTGAACAACATTGTGTTAGGTATATTATTCTAATGAGTTATTAGTTTTTTTTACTTCTTATATATCAGTTTACACAAAGACAACTTTTAGGTGCAACATAATTTAATTGTACTTGTATCACTTATCACATAATTCAAACACATATTATAAATTAAAAAAGGTACATCTTACAGATTTTTCATGAATTACTTTAAAACAATAACATTTTAAATAAAAATAAAAATGCACAGTGAAAGTGAATGTTTTTATCTACAAAAGAAGGTACTTAAGTGTAACCTAGCCCACTTAGTTCACGAACTAGATTTTTTTTAATCTTGTTTTTGCGCTCCTGTAAAGTGTTGATTTTTGACTTGTATCACTCATCACAGGAGGCACAGAAATATATGTTGCATTTTTCTATGGAAAGGCAATGAAATGTCTAAACAGGATATCTAATCAGGTCACATACATGATGCGACACGGAAGGTTAATCTTAGATTCAGTCTCACATTTGAATTAAGTCCCATCTATAAAAGTACTAGCTATTGCCGGCGATTTCGTATCTTAACCAACAGAACCAAATCCTGCTTTCAAATGAAAAAAAAAGGTTAAATCAGTCGCACAACCCCAAACGCATATAACTTCACCATGCCCTTGTGGGTTATCATACTTACTCCACTGCCATTTTAAGGAGAAATAATCATGAAGACAGGAAATAACATGTTTGTAGCATGCGCAATTTTTTATTTATTTTCTTGAATAATAGAATTGTGCTTGACTACGCCTAATGTTAAGCGATGATGCGGTCTACAATGAAGCACGCTTGCCTAAATGAAATCGATTCACTTGCGACTTACTCAATTTATGTTAAATTACAGTTTCAAATATTACATCACACCATATCTGTAGGGCCTGTTATTTGAATTATGTTCAATAAACATATCTTTGCACATGCTAAGCCTAGAATTCTGGTACAACTTTATGTATTATTAGGATCCCGTCGTCGCTACGAAAACCAGCGGCATCCATGATCGTTCTGCAGCTTCAAGCGAACCCGGCGCGACGGCCCTCCGTCGACAAGCTTCTACAGCACGAGTTCTTCACGGCAGGCATTTTGCCAGCAGCACTGCCCGTCTCCTGCCTCACAACTGCGCCGAGAACTGACCAACTGGAAGGCATCACGCTGTCTCGCCAACCACTCAACGAAGTTCAAAACAATGGTGAGGAAATAGATACACCAGAAATTACATACAAAAGACATTAAAGACTTACGACGACTTAAGACGAGTGTAAAAACCTTACTAGGGAACTACTTCCTATTCAAACACTATTCCAACCTTAGTGAACAATATGTATGACTCATCCGGATTGCCTCCACCTTCTTAATGCAAACCACCAGGGACTGAAATGCCTTACCACCAACCTAGTTTCCTGAAAACTACAACCTGGGATCTTCAAGCCAGAATAAATAAACCATCCAGGTTGTGCTCCGTCTTCGCTTTCCATCAATGCCAGGTGTCCAAAAGTAGATCCAACTAATATAAAATAAACCTTACTATCATATTGTGACATAAAATGAATCTTTCAGTAGTTGTCAGTCAGATAATACTTGTCCATTAAATGTACAGAAAATTTCGTTGGCTCAAAACCATGCACTTGCACCGCCATGCGTTTGTCACCCTCAGATATGAATGATGAAAAACTGCAGCACCCAGCAAAGCGTTGGCAACTCTGGGAATGCTCTAGGCTTTTCGGTTTTTTGTTTTGGCGCCAACGTGGAAAAAACATGTCGGCTCGTTGGATTATTTTCCTAAACTTGTGTATTTTCGAGTGTTAATGTGTAGTAAATGGTGAATTATTATTCATTAAGTGCTCGTAAACGTCCTCGAGTGTGGGCAAGTGATATAACGAGGTGAAACGTGTCTTTTCGTGTTGTTTCCAAAACTCCATTGGAGCCTCTTGTAAAGTCTCCACCACTTTACAGGGACATGAGTTTGACTTGACCGTGACTTACTTAGCTTGACTCTGACTGTGACTATGACTTGTTTGCCGCTTTTAAGATAATGAAAACTGTTTAATATTACGAGTAAAGAACATTGAATACATGCTCATGAAAATTTTAACAAAAAAATCTATGCTTTTCGTTGCATTGTCATTTTAATTCCAATCAAAAGAGGAAAATTCTTCAGTTGTGTGAAGGTTCTACATTGTTCCATGTTACAACAGTGGTGATGGTGTCGGAGTCGCCGGTGCGGCGCGAGGGGAACGCCCCACCGCGTGCCGTGGAGCCCGCCACGTCGCAGCGGCAGAATTTGCTCTCGCTGCGTGACCAGCTCGTCAATCTACTTAGTAGTGAGGTAATGCTGTCGAGTGCTACAATGGGCATAGCTGGGCATTAACTCGTTAATCGTTAATTAACGAAATTAACATTTTGATTAACGGATTCACTTTTAAGTTAACTTTTAAAAATGTTAACGGACACGTTAACTTCCGTTAATATGCAGAAGTCCTTTAATCGTTAATGCAAAGCCTAATAGTTACCGCACAGCACCGAAATGTGACGGGCGGCGCGTGGCAGCAAGTGAAACAAAAACAAAACTAGATATATTTTGCCGGCGCGTGCGAGTGAGAACCAGAGGTAAACCAGAAATATGTTAGCGCGGCCACCAAGCTATATGGCGGAGCACGCCGACACGTGAGGGTGCGGGAGAAAGGGGACGATAGTGAGAACGACGACTGACCTGAGTATTTCCGGGTTGACGAACAAGGCTGCGTAACCCCGTTCCTGATGTCCTGAAATCTTCTTTCTGTGTCTTTGGATCAGCGCGTTCTCAAGCGTTAGTGGACTGTATATGATGGAGCGGTTTCACACACTCGCGGCGCGATCGCGGGGAAGCTATTAGGCACAGCTTCCTACGGGAACCGTCAGAAATAGACATTCTTATTGGAGCTCCTCTCTTCGCTGATATCTTGCTATCAGGTCGCTTTCCTGGGCCACCAGGTTCTCCGACCGCTTTTGAAACCATTTTTGGTTTTATTGTAATCGGAACCGCTTCCGTTACACCCGCTCAATTTAATGACACCGCTTCTGTAAATGACACCGCTATCGGTGATAATCACCGCTCTCAAATTTCTCTCTGCGCCTTTGCAGAAGAACCGCGTTTGGATACCCTTGTCCAGAAATGCTGGCAACTCGGAACTCTGTTATTTAAAAATAATTACCTGGCCTGGCTACTAGGACCAAAAAACTGTTTAAAATTTGAATTTCCCGCCATAGTTGAATTGTACCACCTTAATAAACAGCTTTTCAGTCGCTTCTGCACCCGCCGGTCACTAACATATGTATTATTTGAGGAGGTGAAGAACAAAACCTCACATTTCCAGTTTTTCAAATTTTTGAGAATACATAAAAATGTCTCGACGGAATTTCTCTTTTTCAACGGAAAAGTGTGGTTTTGTTCGAAACGTTCGATTTCAAATGAAATTTTATATAGGAAAAGAGGTGTTTTTGACAAGGTTTTACTTACATCATCATCATCATCATAATCAGCCTTTTAACAGTCCACTGCTGGACTTTTAGCCTACCCCCGAAAGGTGATTGGGCCATATCCACCACGCTGGCCCAGGTTTTATTTACATGCTTCAATCAATTTATAATTTTTTGCCCAAAGAAAAAAAAACTAAATTTTCAAAAGTGGAAAAGTGAGGTTTTGTTCTTCACCTCCTCATTTATGTTTGTAGGTGAAGCGTCGCCCTGAGTGCCTGACGGACGAGATGAGCGACCCGAGCGCGCAACCACTGGTGTGGGTCGGCAAGTGGGTTGACTACTCAGACAAGTACGGGTTCGGGTACCAGCTGTGCGACGAGAGCGTCGGAGTCATGTTCAACGACACCACCAAACTCATCATGCTAGCTAACGGAATGTGAGTACACGGTCCAGACAGTGGTGTAGTGACTAATTTGATAGAATGGATTAGCATGTAAAGGATTGCGTTTTCAATATAATGGCAACTAATATGTGTACAGAAAAAGTTTGTTTTCTCTTCTTAGTATAAGGTTTTTATTAGCTATCATCATCATCATCAGCCAGAAGACGCCCACTGCTGAACATAGGCCTCCCCCTTTAACCTCCACACTGAACGACAGCCTGCCTTTTGCATCCACTGGATGCCCGCGACTCTCACAATGTCGTCGGTCCATCTAGTGGGCGGCCTCCCTACGCTGCGTCTTCCGGTTCGTGGTCTCCACTCCAGAACCTTTCTTCCCCATCGGTTATCGGTTCTTAGAGCGATGTGGCATGCCCATTGCCACTTCAACTTGCAAATTTTAACAGCTATGTCGGTGACTCTGGTTCTTTGGTTTATTAGCTATACCTTGAAACAAAGTGAAGTCGATTATAACCTACTTCTTATTGTATTGATTTGAAACTAAGTATATGTAATTCGGATGACATTAGAATAATTTGGCTGGAGCCAGGAGACTGATAGTGACAGTTAGAAGTAACACATATTATTTACTAGCTGCGCCGCGCGGTTTCACCCGCGTAGTGATGAAAATGTGTTTGTGAACATGTTCTATAATGAGGTGAACCATGTTGTGTACCCAAAACTCCACAGATGCTAGTAAAGTCTCCACCACTTTACTAGGGCATGACTTAGAATTAACCGAGCCTTTGTTTCACTTTACTGTGACTATGGCTTATTTGACAATATACTTGAAAAATATTTGTATTTCAATACTGGACACTGGTAAATCCACAAGATGTGTGATGCCAAAAATTCTCTTGAGAGCAAAGAAGAAAAAATAAAGTGTTTTATTAACTTTCCATTATCCAGGACTGTGCACCAAAATTAACTCGAGAGCAAAGGAAAAAATAAAGGGTTTTTATTAACTTTCCATTATCCAGGACTGTGCACCAAAATTAACTCAAGAGCAAAGGAAAAAATAAAGGGTTTTTTATTAACTCTCCATTATCCAGGACTGTGAACAAAAATTAACTCAAGAGCAAAGGAAAAAATAAAGGGTTTTTATTAACTTTCCATTATCCAGGACTGTGCACCAAAACTAACTCGAGAGCAAAGGAAAAATAAAGGGGTTTTATTAACTTTCCATTATCCAGGACTGTGCACCAAAATTAACTCAAGAGCAAAGGAAAAAATAAAGGGTTTTTATTAATTTTCCATTATCCAGGACTGTGCACCAAAATTAACTTAAGAGCAAAGGAAAAAATAAAGGGTTTTTATTAACTTTCCATTATCCAGGACTGTGCACCAAAATTAACAGAAGAGCAAAGGAAAAAATAAAGTGTTTTATTAACTTTCCATTATCCAGGACTGTGCACCAAAATTAACTCAAAAGCAAAGGAAAAAATAAAGGGTTTTTATTAACTTTCCATTATCCAGGACTGTGCACTACATCAACCGGCAGGGCCAGGAGCAGTACATGACCATGCTGGAGTATCCCAACGACTTAGACAAGAAGATGAAGCTCCTCACCTACTTCCGGAGATACATGTCCGAGCATCTCATGAAAGCCGGTGAGATTATTATATTTTTGTTTTATTTCATTCTCGCATTATTGGGATATGGTAAGGAGGCATGCCGGGTGCGAACGCATCAGACCTAATTCAGGCGAATTGGTATAAATTTCACCTTGATACCTTTACGCGTTCCTGAGAAAAAGGGTCTTGACAGATGGACAATGGTTTTTTTCCTTTTGAGGTACGTTACCCGAAAAACCCGGCCATGTGCGAGTCGGGCTCGCGCTCTGAGGGTTCCGTCCAACACAAAATACAATACGGTCATCCATATAACCCAATTACCAGTTCTAACTTGGTAATGAACAGAAATTTGTCACTGACTCGCACTTGGCCATTATCAATTATTTGATGATTCGTTGTTATACTTTAGAGTGCGTACTTTAATCATGCCAAGTTTGCTGTTCGCTTGTACGTATTACCGTTTTTATATTAAAGCTAATACAAAAATATGTTTGTTGTATGGGGTATTTTTTTTTTGTTTTTATTATTAGTTAATTAATCCGCCGTAACATTACTTATTCTGTGAAAATTTCAACTGGCTATTCGTAGGCTTAGTAATAAACCTACTTGGGTACTGTTTTTACCCTCTGGGTACGGAACCCTGAAAACACAACCGAATTGGGAACCCGCTCCTTTTTTTGAAGTCTGTTTTAAATACAAGGACATTTTGCTGATGATTGTATGTTTTCAGGTGCATCGGTGTCAGTGCGAGAGAGCGACGGCTTATCGCGATTGCCGTATCTGCATCAGTGGTTCAGAACCTCGCTAGCGGTCATTATGTATTTGACCAACGGATCTCTACAGGTAACAATATATTAAGAATAGTTTAAAGAAACATGTCTATTTAGTTACTTATTTACTGGAGTAGCGCGATGAATCCAAAACCAACATGGCCTCCAACAATAACAGGCCACTCTTCACGGCGCATGCGATCGTCTACTCCAATATGTTCAACAAATTGAACATATTGGTCAACTTTCCATCATAATGTTTAACCAAGGAAGATGGACTAAGAGGAAAGACAATAGAAGCACAATCCATACCAGTAGATGGCGCTTTTCTTTATTCTCTTGAAATGTTGCGAAACTTGACTGCGATATTATCGCTACGGTAATTTGTAGAACCTTTTCATACGTTATCTGACTGCAGCGCTTACGGAAGTTCGAGACAACCTATAGCACGCTCAAAGTACGGCACCATCTCAGTTTATACCGTTTTTAGGCAAATTTCCGAGCTACGCTCTAATTTTCCGCTATTGTCTTTCCTCTTAGTCTATCTTCCTTGGTTTAACTAACAAAAATAGTTGAGCTACTTGGGACTGAAAATTGCATAAGTTCAATCACAATATTTTTAATACTAAAATAGGGTAAGATTAAAAAACCTATTCTTACCATGAATTTAGAAACAGACAAATAAATTTGTCTATACCAGGTACCTACCAGCCGCATAGCTTCGAGCAACCGGAGCGGTTGGCCGGCAGCTTTATCTTACATATTTTTGCCCACACAAACTGCATTGTGCATAGGTCCGCTAAGGCTCTGGGGTGTTGACATGGTTGCTACAGCGGCGTATCTCTCCCTCAAAGATTTTTGACAAATTTCGATGCCTAATAAATCGTCTTGTTTGCAGATAAACTTCCAAGACCACACAAAGATCATCCTGTGCCCGTTGATGCAGGCCGTCACATACATCGACGTAGAAAAGAATTTCAGAACATTCAGATTCACCACCATTCAGGAACAAGGCTGCGACAAGAAACTCTACGACAACCTCACATACGCCTTAGAAAAACTCAATAGTATATTATCGAATAAGATGTGTTAATGTGACTAGGTAACTTGTGGTATTCTATGGTATTTAAAACGCCTGGTTTTGACGCACGATGCAGAAATTATTTGTTACATCTGTCTCGGCGTGAAAATCTCGCTCTAGTTTATATAGTCTCTAGGAATTGACTCGGCCTCTTACAGCCAACGCAGACGAGGCTTTGGTCCATACTTTTTGCCTGTGAAAATGGTATAATTTACACCAAAACGCATGCAATGGAGCTCATTTTACAATGTGCTAAAAGAAAATTGTCTATATAGTAGTTTGTGCTATGTTTGGATGTTGTGTAGTTTTTTTTTTTAATTCAAAAATCAGATTTCTTACTCTGATATATTGCCATAGAGGAAAAGAATAAGTTAAGACAGGTTATATCTATCAGTGAACACCCACTCAGAAATGCACCTAAGGGCCACCTGCAAAGTACTCTTAGCGGACAGACCTCTTGAGACATTTAAATTTGACTTTACTGCGTAGATACTTACTATGTTATAAAGTTTGCTCTATCGCGCAGAAATTCAGTGGAAATATAATTCTTAAAACACTTTATACTGTTTGACATTATGAAACAGCTGACTAAAAAGCCCGATGAGCAAGTCTGACTGACCTGTCAACAAAAACTAACGTACCAAGCACAGCGCGCCAACGTACAAGAAAGTGACTCTTGCCTAGACCCCCTGACTGCATGCACTTCCAAAATGCTGTGGCTCCAATAACAATGAATTCACCGCATGCAGAGTCTGCGGTAATTCGCCTGCGGACTTCCCATGCTTCTGGCACTCACTCATACTTAGTAGTGTGGACTTGAGTGTCGTCTGCTCGGCCTATTGACTTGATTTCCTCTTACGCTTTTGTTGGTTGCATACAAATACACAGTGCATCATGTACAGCACCACACTGCGATGCTGATTTTCAGCCACGGGAGTTATGGTGCACTTATATACTTAACTGACGTCAGTGTGGGTAATCAAGCCTTACAGGCCAGTACATAAATACATAATATGGATTTACTGTAGCTCATTGTGACACGTGAGGTGAGTCACGACTGGACTGCACACTTTTATTCACGTCACTCACATTGGTTTCAAGAGTATTAAGAACCATTCCAAATGAGCTATTATTAAAATAATTATTCGTAAAAAACTTAAATCAATTGCACATTACGTTGTATTTTTGTATGTAAACTTAGCTTTATTTTCCATTAATATTTTATTCGTATAATTATTTAGCAACACGGCACTAATTTATACATCCCGCTGTGCGTTAGCATTTCTAATATCTACTATTATCCTTTTGACTTCAACTTTAGAAATGTCATTTATTTTGTATCTCCTTATAGTAAACAAATTAGATTGTCTGCATATGGCATAATATTTGCCTTTTTCTTATATGTATATACAATACATATTTTACTTCTGAAAAGCCGTTAGCAGCCTATTTTATATGGTGTGGCTCTTGTATATCTTTGACATTTTTGTTTAAATTTTAGTTGATAGGTATTTGTTTTTAGTGTATGGTTCGGTAGGATGTTGTTGGAGCATCGCACCATGACTGAAGCGCGAGGAGTGTTTAAAATAGTGTATAAAAAATTCTTAAAAGTTACTGTGCTTCTGTAATCTTCGTTTTGTAGATTGTATTTGTTGCACTAAAGATGTATTTACATATTATTTCCACATGCTACTGGGCCTCATCTGAAACTAGTCTGCACTCTTAATTTCCCTTTTCAGTTATTGTAGTGTGAGGAGTACAAGTATTTTGTTGTTTTTAAGTCTTTACTGTTAATTAGTCTGCTTTTCAATACTCTTTCTTCTGAAGTTTCTTCAAAGAAACTTTCTCGCACCATATTGGTGCTTTTGGTGTTGATTCATAATGTGCTCTTAAGTGTCTGCAGAATAGTGTAAATGGGGCCTGGGATTGTTGCAATTGATGATGTAGAAGCACAGCTACAAAACTAAAGGGGCATTCTGCTACCTCATTTAATATAAATATCAATTACCTGACAATAAATTAGTAAAACAATTATATTTTGTATTTAATTATTTCGTTTATTCCATTGTCACTGTTACCTATTACACAAGATAACAATATGAAACCAGCAATTGCCAATGAGTAGGGATTTCTGGCAATCAAAAAATTATAAGCTTTGGAATATAGCTCTTACGTAAAGTACCCTAAAACAAGAGTGAAGAGAGATAAAACTTAGATATTTTAACATTTCCCAGACATTAAACAAGTGCCAAATTCTTATTACCTAAACCAGTTTCTCAAACTTGTAGCTCTATGTACCCCTATTAACTTCCCAGAAGATAAAACCCTTTGAAAAGAAAATTGGTCTACTTCTCTGGCCAAAGATGAACAAAGAACAGTACAGGGCCTTACGGCCAACTCCTTACGCGGTCTCAAAACAGCGCAGTTCGGAAAATCGTGAATATGAACCTTAAGGGGCCTGAAGACCCTCTGCAGCTCTCTCGCTCGCACATTTTCACATTATTGAAGATATAAAATCAATGAGTGTGAATTTCCAAAAAGTAACAAAATCATGTCTTGGGGTCTATCGTAACATTACAAACAAAGAAATTGTCAATTTGATATATTTTAATTTGACTCAGTAAAATGGTAACAAGTGATTTTTATTTCTCGTGTCATTTTATTCCGTCAAATTACAAGATATCGAAACACATTTCTATGTTTGTAATGTTACGATTTACACCAAGACATGATTTTGTTACTTTTTGGAAATTCACACTCATTGATTTTATATCTTCAATAATGTCAAAATGTGCGAGCGAGAGAGCTGCAGAGGGTATACAGGCCCCTTAACGTGCCCAGATACGGTTTGCGGTCGCACAACTTTTTTCATCACCTAAGCAGCAGTGCATGTACCGTTGTTTATCGATCGTCAAATTCGATAAAATACCATAGAATCGATCATAGCATGTACTGATCGAATGGCATTTTATCGAATTTGACGATCTCAACTGACAAATTTGACAATCGATAAAGAACGGTACTTGCACTGCTGAAACGCTTAACTAGCCATAAGGCCGCTGGTCATGATTTTCAGTTAAATAACAAGCGACAAATTGATGTGGACATGACAGCTATATAATAAGCCCAGTAATGCGTGTCACGCGAGGGCCAGGTAGCAGCTTGCTAACCAGTCTCCATAATGTAAATCTCATCGCAAACTCTACTACTATAATCAACTACTGAACCGCGCTTTGAGAAACCCTGACCTAAAGCAATAAGAATTTGGTACATTTTGCACTCGGTAGTACAGAAAATTTGATGATTAAAATGCTTTTAAGTTCTGTCTCCCTCCATCCAATTTTATCGGTATCTTTAGTTATACTATTGTAAAAAAGATAACTCAAGGAACTTTATGATATTGACACGTCTCTCTCAACTCACTAGTTAAAATTATATAAACACTTAACACAAGTTTCATCACAATACTAGTCTATTGCAGATTATAGTTCAGTGTGTATTGAGTGTTGGTGTGGTAGGGGATCACTAGGGTGCACGAAGAGACCCTCTTTGGCCTGCCAGTCGGTGTATGCACCATACTGAGAGGAAACGGCAACTATTTCACCTTGGCCGTTGATGGGGCGACCAAAAGTACGGCCTGAACCGGCTAGGTACCTGAAAAGTAAAAAGGTAGGCTTGTTGAATAACAGTGCAATATTGGTTGCAAAATTAATATTTTTTATTTAATAATAGGCTTGCATTTGACGGCCATCTTGCCTGATGATGCGGTCTACAGTGGTGCATGCTTACCTAGAAGATACCGATTCACTTGTGATTTGAGGTACCCAGATTAATAAATCACCCAGAATGATAATAATATTGTTAGATAATACTTGGAAGGTCATCAGCTAACTAACACAAATACATGTATAGTTTGTTTGTAAATAACAATGTTCCTCTCTCAAATTAGACAAACAAGGGAGATAATGGTAAGGTGGCGTGGTCGGTGCGAATGCATCTGGCCTAAAACAGGCTTGATGCCTTTAGTCGAACTCACCCAGAAGATGACCTTGACGGCCTTTTTTGCATGTTGACTATTGGTTCATTGGTGTCGCAATTTTCTTAGTGTGGGTGAAAAGTTAGTAAGTGAGCCATACTTAGTTTTTCCAGCGGTATAGTAAAATAAATTTTTGAATCATGGAGGCATTTCAACACAAATGATAATTATACTTGTCCCAATGCAATTGTCCCTGTTTGTCTGATCTGAGGTTGCTTGTGATGTATTTAGTGGGATACATTATCGGCCCTGGGGTAGAGTGAGCGGACTCGCTCGTTCTAGGCGCCAGATAGAAAGGAGCGCCAAAAGCGGAAAAAAACACGAAAAATAAAAAAAATATGCCAAATCGGCGCAGGGCGTCGGGGCACACTTGCATTGTTTGTAACCAGCATACAATTTTGATATGGAAATTTAAATCCTGGATGCTCAATATGCACATGGGCTAATTCTTATTCCGGAAAATGATTGATTCCTGTACAATAGTTTTACAGAAATTAAATGCATAAAAGACAACCTTGCTCTTGCCCTGATGAAAGGGTAAGACCAGGTGATGGTAGAATACTCACGCTCCAGTATCAATGTGCTGGAACTTGACTGGTGAATCCCTCCGCCAATAGTCATTGTTGCACACAACAATCCAGTTGTCTCCACTGTCACCCTCTCCGGAGTCATCTCCATAGCAAGACACTTCCTGGTTGCTGGATAATGGAGATGAGAAGTAATGGGAGTGTAGGTTTTTCTTTGTCGATACATGCTGTAGGCGGATCTTGGTGCCGCATTTAATGGGAACACTGCAAAATAATGTTTTTTCTCATTAGTACCTTTTATCATGTTAGACATTTTTACCTATTTAGCAAGTGTCAAGTAAGTGATGGTGGCCGGGTGGTAGAATGTGCTCTTTACAATCTGACTGCACCATGTTTTATCCTCAGCCCTGCACTGATAAATTATTTACTACTTAAAGTATGTGTTATTATGCCATCATTCAACAATGGTGTGCGGTGAATGAAAAACATAGAGAGAAAACTGGTATGTCCAAGAACCTCCAAAGACATATGACATTTACCAACATGTGTAGCATAAGGGTCTAGCCTCTATCTCTCTGAGAGAAGGCCTGTGTTCCAGCAGGGGGACGCTGATAATGGTCGCATTAGTATAATGAAGTGTGTCCCACCTGTACCTATGGAGCCAAAACGTGGACACTGACAGTAAAGCTGGTCCATCTATTTAGTTGGTCAGTAAAATATGTTTGTGATTTTTTTGAAAGATAGAATCAGATATGGGATTATCCAACAGAGCACTAAAGATACCAACATAGCTCCAAGGATTAGCAAACTGAAGTTACAATTTGCTGGCAATCTCTGTAGCAGAACCAACAATCATTTGGGTAGACGAATTCTAGAGTGGAGACCACATATCGGCAAATGTAAAGGTGTGGAGTGCCAACCTGCAAAAGGTATCGGGTGGCAAGTGGATGTAAAAAGAAGATTGTATCTTGTGGAGTTCTTTAGAAGAGGCCTACATCCAGCAGTGGACCAATATCAAATGAGCTGACGATAATGTTAATGAAGTGGATGTTCTCATCCAAAAAACAAAGGGTGTATTGTCAAATGACTTACCCTCTCCTGCATGTTTCGCCCATAGCTGACCTGACGAGCCAGTGGCTGTTATGATCATCGGTAACATCAACCGCCGTCACAGACTGTTGGCCCGAACCCGACCCATACTTCACATCATGCGAGTGCAACCTCAGACGTAAATCGGTATTTATCAGTTTCAGGATAGTGCCACATGTCACGAAATCTGCTCTCGACGCTGCAAAAATATATAACCGTGTTATAAGCACCCGATTCAGATAAGTTTAATTCAGAATTATCAAGATATTGTACTCTAATCCTCCCATAACAAAAGGCCACGTAATGCAATGCGGCTTAGAAAATTATTAAGGATAAAACAACTAAATGCAACTTTACGTACCATCACTATAATTTATTCCGACCCCAAACAAAATAGTTATTTGTAATAAAGCCGAAAATAAGCTAAAACTGTGGAAATAATCCATATTAATAATTATTTTCAGCCAGCAAATTACAAATAGGTACGACACACACCGTAAAAAAAACTAAATTGGCTAACTGACACTTGACACTACTGACAGCACGCTGCTTTTTTTTTGTTATAATTCGCCCATCGGGCAGGCTAAAGTCTTTAAGGCCATACCACCTATACTTCTTTTTTGTTCTGTTTTGTATGTTGTTCTGTTTTCTGTTTTGTACGTCAAACAAGTCATAGTCACAGTCAGAGTCAAGCTAAGTAAGTCATGGTCAAGTCAAACTCATGGCTCTGTAAAGTGGTGGGAACTTTACAAGAAGCTCCTATGGAGTTTTGGAAACAACACGAAAAGACACGTTTCACCTCGTTATATCACTTACCCACACTCGAGCACGTTTACGAGCACTTAATGAATAATAATTCACTATTTAGAACACATCAACACTCGAAAATAGACTAGTTTAGGAAAATAATCCAACGAGCCGACATGTCTTTTTCCACGTTGGCGCCAAAACTCGACAGCACGCTGCGCGCAACAAACAAAACTCGCAATGACTTTTTTGTTTTGTTTTTCGTCTATCACTGAGCAGGCTAACGTTATTTAGGGCATCTTCTAAGTAAAAGTACTTGTATTTCATAGAAGCTATCTAGCGATGTCTTCCCAGCTTTGATTATATAGAACGGATATGTCAAACCTATAATTTCCCCTCAGCCGAGGTACATGCGTTGGCTCCGCCAACGTATGTCAAACGAGCACACCGTTTTATAAAAACTGTTTCAACGTCGTTCATCCGCCATTTGTCTACTTACTATGTTACGAAACGGAGCTCCTTAAAAATGGTCATATGTGCAGTAATCACTTGTAAATCTCGATCACATACTACGAACTTCACTACGCACGGAGTCTCTTATCACAGTTAAGTATTTTTTTAAACAAATAACGTGCTAATTTCACCACAAAACGAGTTTAAGTAAGCTTAATTGAACAGAAGAAAATATTAATCGAAAACCAGGGTTGCCAACTCGATATCACAGATACTCGCTAAATGACATCTCAAATAGCGCTAGATTAATATAAATTTACAAAATATATAGCAAATTTGTTTGGACATGGAATAAAATAATAAAGTTTCATTATGGAACGTATTGCCTGACCCGAGAAAAACGGTTTAAGTTTTTATATAGGTTTCTTTAATTCCGAATGCTGATAAACTTCAAATATTCTCACGTTAAATTCATTTTTGCCAAATACACACATTGTTTTTCAAGCTATTTCCAAGCACAATTCTAGTTCTTACTAGAACTACTCAATCAACATACTAAACTATATAATTATAATGCTGCTCTAAAACACTACGGTCAAATACACATTCTCTTCCCCCCGCAAGCGAACGCGGGGGAGTCATCCGATCCAGTAGGATAACACAATAGCATGTCACGCCTCCATTTTATCAGAAAAACGTTTTAGGGCCAAATTCTATGAATAATAAGGTTGCTACAAAGAAAGGATTATCATATTAAAATTAGACAGACAAACATATCAGTGTAGGACGTAGGTACATCGTCATCTTATTAGTTCCGGAAAATCTCCCAAGATAGTATAGCAAAGCAACATATTAAACTAAAGCGTTTTGTTACTTCTCACGTGGCTGCGTATTGTTCTACGGTGACCAGAAAAAAACCCAGCGTGATTGCTGTTTAGTGCTAGCTGTTTTATCTAAGATTTCAGCGCTAGCCTAGACTTACGAAAATAGAGCCAAATCTAGCACAAATAGTTACTAAGTTGGCAACCTTGTCGAAAAAATGAACTAGTGATGTGCTAATTTATTACTCGTAGTCTCGTACTCGTTACTTATATAGTTACTCGTACGACGTAGTCCAAGTTTGAATGAAATTCGATAGGTATAAATACTAGTTTTTTTGTTTTTCGCCCATTTCGGAGCACGCTAAAGCCATACGGCCTCGTCTACTGTATTTACTTTACTGTCATAAATAAGTAAATCTCCAGTACAGTAGGTATATTATTGGTATCGTGCGTGTGTTATTGGTATATGGCCTTTGATATTATATAGTTGGGATCGGCCTTTAAACTCAAGCTAGTACCGAAGAAAGTTTGTCAAATACTGAAGGGGGCGAGGTAAACAACTATTGCAGACACTGACATAATTATTCTTACTAGTTCTACAAACGCACACTTCAATATTGAGCGCATACAACTGCAAACGATGTGCTCAAAATGTATACAAATGGACGACCGAGGGGAGGGGGAGGTAAGTGCTAAAGGGGAAACTGTAGGTGTCGGTGTAACGCTTCAATATTTTTTTTTTCTGAGGTTATGGTGTCAGAATAATAAATGTGGGTTGAAAATGGATACAAAGTATATCATACTAATATTATAAATGCGAAAGTGTGTTTTTTTGTTCCTCTTTTACGCTGCAACGGCACAACGGATCGTCGACCTGATTTTTTGCATGGGTATAGTTCAAGAGCCAGAGAGAGGCTACTTTTTATCATCATCATCACACCTTTCGGCCCATCGGCCATCTGTTCTGCGTGATATGTGCCCTGCCCACTGTCATTTCAACTTAATAATCCGGTGGGCTATGTCGGTGACTTTCGTTCGTCTCATTTCGGATTCGATCTCGTAGAGAAACCCCGAGCATAGCCCTCTCCATAGCTCGTTGTGCGACTTTGAGCTTGCTTATGAGGCCCATAGTGAGATTTTCGAATGTTTCGATAATCAAAGTATTGTATTATCAATACAATACTTTATTAGTAACTCCATAGTTACAAATCAAACTTCTCCAGTACACTCTTCGGTATCCGATATCCGTATGGTAACTATTGGTGAAAGCACAATATTTAGTTGGTATTTTTATCACTTCACTAGCTTTGTATAATGTGTGCGAAGTAAACACAGCGAGGCGACCAATGAGCGGTGCGCATTTTGTATTTGTGTTCTGTTTTGTCAATGAGTGCAGGTTATATTGAAGTGTGCGCTTGTAGAGATGTATTCGATTACTTGAATGGGCGGGCTTTAGAAAACAAGTGTGTGCTATGCGTGTTTACTTCGTCTCCCGCAAAAAGTGCCAGACTTTTTTCCATAGCAGCTCGGGCTAATACCACATCCGTTCTATATATAATCAAAGCTTCCCAGAGACATAGTAAGAGACTAGAATCGGCTGAACTGCGAAATAACTCCAAAAACACAAACAACATAACATAATGCGACTATCGAATAGAATAATGTTAATTTCGATGAAATTTGTTCAAGGCTTTATTTTTTCGCCAGAAAATTAATTTGGTGGCCAAAATAAAAAATAATTTTCAGAAAATTTATAAGAACTCGCATTGGGATACAAAGGTTTTTGCAGCCAACATGAAAATTACATGTCACTAGGGATTATGAGCAGATCTATAATTATTATCAAGGAAAACACGCCTTATCATGTTGTTTCTAAAACTACATAGAAGCCTCTCTCCACCATTTTACTAAGGCATGACTTGAGCTTAACTCTGACTATGACAATATTTAATAAAACTTGAAAATATTTCTTTATTTGACACTGGCAAATGCGTGCGACGCCAAAATCCTCCCAACAGGGATAAACAAAAACGCGTAACATTGGGAGTTTTATAAAATAACGCTAGGAATTTTCTGCATTAGCCTCTGGTTGACTGTTTGACTTTGGCTGTAAATGTTTAACGTCATATTAACAAGGACGTAATATTATTCTGACTGAAGCACTATGTATCCATGGTCATGAGTAAAAAATATGTTATTGTCAGATTTGTTGTCATTGTCTTCAGTCAGTGCTCACTGCCCATGCCCTCCCACTCCCTTCTTCGCCCCTCCGGCCTCCGTCACTCCGTCAAACACTCCGTCAGCAATTTTTTGTCCATTCATTTTCTTATCACCAAAACGTTAAATATTATTGTGAATTTGTGCGAGCATCAGACATTTCGCTCAGCTTATTTTTTTCTATGCTACCTAATTGCAATTCGCTGCAATAAAAAAAATGGATAGCACAAACGGTACTCCTGACCATCCAGCCAAAGGTAAACAATCATTGTTCCATATGTTTACCTGCCTGAACATCATGTACTGATATTCTAATAAGTAGCATGTAAACAAAAATTAATGTTCTTACTTACTATTAATTTTCCATTATTATTTCCAGCAACTTTCGATCCTGGCTGGAATGATCCTCCGAAGTTTTCTTATAATGCTCAACAGCCGACACCGGGCAGGCCGCGCAACTTCTTGAATAAAAGAGTGGCATTTCCATTATCTGATGCCTCATCAAACTCATCACCGGCGGCACCAATGAGTTTACCACCGATGCCTTCCGTCCCCCTTATACCTTCCATGCCGCCTATGATACCCACACAACCCTCGAAAAGTCTAGAAGATGAAATTAGCATAGATAGCGGAAATACATTAAGAGAAGTGAAAGAGATCCTATTAGAATTTCTGGAAAGTAGTAGTGAGCTGGGAACTAAAGCGAATGATATCAAACGAAGATTAAGTGTAATGGAAGACATGTGGGTAAATGGCAAATTGAATAAGAGGATTCATTTGCAAATGATGGAGTTGGCCTGTGGTAAGTCTTGCTTATGCCGTGGTTGCCTATTTGGAAGACCGCTAGACTTGAAAGCGTGAGGTTGCAGGTTCAAACCCTGGGCCTGTACCAATGAGCTCTTTGGAGTTTATGTACGGATTTTCATACCTCTGGCTTTTCGGTGAAGGAAAACATCGTGAGGAAACCTGCATACGTACAGAGAAGAAATTCAATGGTGTATGTGAATCCAACAACCCAAAAAACTAAAACAATTTTTTTTTCAATTTTAAATATTTGTACATTAATTATTTCTTTGCAGCTCTCAGAGATGATGTCCCCAGCAAAGCGGACGACATCCACCGAGCACTGATGGTAGACCATGTCAGTTCAGTGGGCACTTGGATGCCTGGAGTTAAGCAGTTAATACACCATTGTATAGCTCGCTCTGAACTTTTAGCCATTGACAAAGAACAGCTTGGAGAAAATTAGAATAATTAAAAAAGTAACAATGGAAAGTCATCAGTTCAAATAATGAAGCAATATTATTTGAGCGTCCCAAATGACGCTAACAGCGCCAACGACGCCACCAGCGCAAATGAAAACCAACACAGCACAAAACAACTCTTGGTGTGATTTGGAAGGCCTAGGTTGTATGCAACTTACACCGTCAAAGGGGGTACCAACTGTTCAAATATTTTTTTAGTGTAACATTGGAATAGGCTCTGTTATTTGATTTACTCACTCTATAGACTTGAATTCTAGAAACTAAAAGTTTGTTTAATTGTCAATGTCAACTGGAAAACCCCTGTGATAGCACTCCTCGACTGTTTGAAACGGACACGGTAAACCAACTGGCTTTTCTAAGGCTGCTTCTACACTGCAACTTCGCCTTGACTCTTAAGTCAGCCTTGAACTAAACGTTTGTAATGAACTTTCTTTTCAATGTATTATGATACTTACTAATTTTTGTAAGCTTTCTACTAACTTTCCATTCTAGCTGCTTGTAAATTTTTCTATACTGGGTGACGCGGAAAGGGTGTACTAAGCCGAAAGGGAACCATAGTACCCATCATTATAAACAACTTTTACTATGGGAGCAACTCTAAATCGTGAAAAATTTCAGTTGTTCAGTAGAAAACAGTCATTCACATTAAAAAAAAATGTAAGGAACAGATATTTTTTTCGCGATTTCATGGTTGGTCCCATAGAAAAAGTTTTTCATAATGATGGGTACTTACTATAGACCCCTTCCGGCTTAGTACACCCTTTCTGCGTAACCCTGTAAATGCGTCAATAGCCTAAGATTATGTTTTGTATTGAATAATATAAAAGTGTGATGTTTAGTTAAGTTTTAATATTTTATGCTACAATTATGGTGCTTCATTTAATTTGAAATGAGAACTCTACTGAGTGAGAGCATAAGTTTCGCCAATGAGTGTTCATCCATAAAGCTTAGCAAACATTAGACACACAAGTAAAAACAAGTTCTGTAAGCCTTGTTTGTATATGGATTAAATTCTTGTTCAAATGAATGCATGGTAAAAAAATCATATTATATTCTGAAGATGTAAATAGTTATATCTATACAAATACATACACATTACAATATAATATTTTATTTTATTTCACGTCTTACAAATATCTTCATTTAAGAGGGGGCCTCCGAAATTTTATGCTAATTTGCCATGATATTCTAACTAAACCAAATATCCTATCAACGTAATAATTGATATATGTGATTTTTCTTTTCATTTTCTTTCCGGCACTAAGACAGAAACATAATAGCGAGATATTTACTCGATACTTTATTGTTTTCAAAAAGGTGCCTTTTTGCTGATTTTTTTGATTTTTTCTTGGATAGAACTTCAGTCACATATCTAAAATAAATACTCATCGAAGGAAAATATAGTTTGTTTTCCAGTGCTAAGACAAAATTTACCTAGATTAATTAGTACTCTCATAATAAATTATATTCGATTTGAGACTTACGTCCTTTAGTTCTAAGCAACTATTCGGTCAAACGGCAAGTCCGATATTCAACCTTATTCTGTTGCGCTTTGCATCTAAATGGCGAAACATGCTCCGTTCAACCTCAGTACCGCACTATGCTCCAACGGGGAAGGACGCACGCGCTTGCTATTCGCCTAGATTTATCTTCCGAGTGCGATTATATCAACACCTACTGTATTTTCAAACAATGGATCACATAAAAAATCTATGGTTTGAACGCGACCATTTGATGCGGCAACCAAGTGTTGCCAATGACCTAGAGCACAGACTAGGTAAAGCTACTATGAAAAAATTACAGGTATTAATAATTATGGATACGACTAGGCCATCTATCATTAGGGCATCTATTATTATGTACGCTCGGTAATATAGTTACAAGAGTCTAAGTGTTTCGTGTGGAGAGAGAAAGAGAGAGAGAGACAGTCAGAAAGACTACTAAAAATCAAAATTATTAAGTAAAATATAATTTTCGTTGAATAAAAAATAATAATAATAATTAACATTTTTTTTTTTAAATTAATAATTTCATAAATTAAATGAAATTTAATTAAATAATTCATATATACTTAAATAGATTATAGTTATTAACAACCAGGTATAGAACAAACACAAACGTTCATCACATAACTGTTTGTCCTAGGTGGGAATCGAACCCACGCCTCCAAGCTCAGAAGGTAGGTTCACTACCAACTGGACCAACGGGCTTTCGCGTGTTTCGTTTATTTTAGTATAGTATAGTATAGTATAGTATAGTATAGTATAGTATAGTATAGTATAGTATAGTATAGTATAGTATAGTATAGTATAGTATAGTATAGTATAGTATAGTATAGTATAGTATAGTATAGTATAGTATAGTATAGTATAGTATAGGATAGTATTGTATAGTATAGTATAGTATAGTATAGTATAGTATAGTATAGTATAGTATAGTATAGTATAGTATAGTATAGTATAGTATAGTATAGTATAGTATAGTATAGTATAGTATAGTATAGTATAGTATAGTATAGTATAGTATAGTATAGTATAGTATAGTATAGTATAGTATAGTATAGTATAGTATAGTATAGTATAGTATAGTATAGTATAGCATAGTATAGTATAGTATAGTATAGCATAGTATAGTATAGTATAGTATAGCAAAGTATAGTATAGTATAGTATAGCAAAGTATAGTATAGTATAGTATAGCAAAGTATAGTATAGTATAGTATAGCAAAGTATAGTATAGTATAGCAAAGTATAGTATAGTATAGTATAGTATAGCATAGCATAGCATAGCATAGCATAGCATAGCATAGCATAGCATAGCATAGCATAGCATAGCATAGCATAGCATAGCATAGCATAGCATAGCATAGCATAGCATAGCATAGCATAGCATAGCATAGCATAGCATAGCATAGCATAGCATAGCAAAGTATAGCATAGTATAGTATAGCAAAGTATAGCAAAGTATAGTATAGTATAGTATAGTATAGTATAGCAAAGTATAGCAAAGTATAGTATAGTATAGTATAGTATAGTATAGTATAGTATAGTATAGTATAGTATAGTATAGTATAGTATAGTATAGTATAGTATAGTATAGTATAGTATAGTATAGTATAGTATAGTATAGTATAGTATAGTATAGTATAGTATAGTATAGTATAGTATAGTATAGTATAGTATAGTATAGTATAGTATAGTATAGTATAGTATAGTATAGTATAGTATAGCAAAGTATAGTATAGTATAGTATAGTATTGTATAGTATAGTATAGTATAGCAAAGTATAGTATAGTATAGTATAGTATAGTATAGTATAGTATAGTATAGCATAGCATAGCATAGCATAGCATAGCATAGCATAGCATAGCATAGCATAGCATAGCATAGCATAGCATAGCATAGCATAGCATAGCATAGCATAGCATAGCATAGCATAGCATAGCATAGCATACCATAGCATAGCATAGCATAGCATAGCATAGCATAGCATAGCATAGCATAGCATAGCATAGCATAGCATACCATAGCATAGCATAGCATAGCATAGCATAGCATACCATAGCATAGCATAGCATAGCATAGCATACCATAGCATAGCATAGCATAGCATAGATATATTATATAGATACATAGCATTTTTACAAAAATGACCTCATACGTACTGTTTCTGAGATAATCGATGGTTTTTGAAAAAAATTACGAAAATTTTCCGGATTTTTGCGCTTTAATATTTTGAAAGGCATTCTTTGCACAAAAATAGCCGAATTTGGGCTTATCAGACGCGTCTTTTTATTTTCTACACACGTGTGTTTACTGTGTTTCTATTTTATTATTATTTATGCCTACCAACTAAATAAACACATTTTTTTTTTAAATATTATTTATTTCCTGAAATTGTGAGAGTAGAAAGCCAAAAAAATAAATATAGTCTATTTATTACACCACTGAATTTTGTGTGTTGAATTTTTTGTTATTTTTAACATGAAATTCCGGTTACGTAATTTCAAACCCAATTTGGGGTTTTTAGGGTTAGGTCCTAAAGCCGAGTTTTTGAGTTTAACGTCTTCGTCTGCCAGAAAAAATGATGCCTATGACGTCAGATTTTTGATTGGACCTTTGTGTCCAAAGTTATGGACCTTCAAAAAATCGGGTATTTAGGGTCCGCCTCGCTACTTAGTAACTCAAGTTACTATGTACCTACGAGTCTTAAAATACTAAATGACCTATCGTTGGATAGCCAGTGAAGCTAACTATTCTTGCCTGGATTGACCTGGGACAAAATGTTTGAGGAGCCGGGTATTTCAGGTCGTCAAAATCTTAAGACCTAACTTAGACTATAATATAAACTAAAAACTAGAACTAGTTATATTTCCTAAACCACAGCCGTAAAAAAATCTGAAAAAAAATTACTAAAATTTAAAATGAGCTTTACTACCTCGAGCCAAAATTTGGGCGTGGTAGGGGGTGGTTTCACCCTTCTTTATTTCTATTTAAATGTATTTCTCACTGATTTCAAAAGTAAAAATCTAAATATTTTTTTGTAATTTTTTTTGGGTTAAAGGTCTGGTTTAGGAGATATGACCCGGGATCGGGTACCCCGTGCCACGAGGTTTTTGGGTTTTTTGGTCTTATCCCGGCAAGTTCAACCTAGCAAAGCATAGCATAGCATAGTTCAGTTTAGTTTTATTTAGGTTATTTCAATTTAATTTATATACTTTATTATTTTTATATTGTAGAAACCCTAAAAATAAATTACAAATACAATTTTGAAAAGTGAAATAAACAATTTACGGTTCTGCGCGCCGCGACCGAACTCAGCTAATCGCCAAAACACCAAGTACACCAACACTATGCTTATCCTGTGTGTTATTGCTCCTTGCCGCTTTACAAGGTCGAGTGCGCGAGTTGTGTACACTTTAGCTGCGCGCGACTGCCGCGCTGCCGTGGTTGTGTTTCACACTAATGCGGGTGATGCGAGACGCGCGGGTGAAATCAGAAATTTTTCTGGCCTTATACCCAGCCTTAAACTTATCTCTATTGCTATTTTAATAGGCTACCGGACTGAATATTTTTATTGTCTTATAAAAAAGCTGACCATAAATAGAAACGAACATCGAAAACAAAATTAAAATGTGTACAAAATTAAGGAAAATATAAGCGTTTTAATCTCTCGCTAGACAGAGAGTGCACTATACTTACGTATGACGTCACATGCAACGCCATACAAAAACACATTGCGGGAAAGAGACGGAGGATATTTTCTTATCCGAAAAAAACTTGACACTAATATCTCAGAACTTTATTATCCGATTTAAATAGTTTCTTTCTAATACATATTTACTTTTAGGTAATTATATTCTTAATTCTGTTATCTATATATTTTTTTTTTTTATAAATCAAACACCTGTACGATAGCCTACGAGTATATATCAGCAATCAGATTTTTGCAAGCAAGCAAATTGAGCTTAGCTTAAAATTGTAATCAAAAACTATATAGGGCTTCTACATGAAACATTGGTACTAAGACGAGAGGTCCATGCATCATTATAAAATATCTTTAATAAGTTTTTTTTTTTTTTTTGTATGTACATAGGTAGGTATAACAAACAAAGAAAATAAAAAAAAGCCTTAACTATTACTAATTAACACTAATATAATATTATTTATATTATTATTTTTAATATTATTTTTGATAATATGATTAGTATAAGGTTTATTTTTGAAATGTTTGACATGTAATTATTATTATGAATAAAATTATCATTATCATTATAATCAAAAATCAAAAAATATCTTTTAATAAGGGACCAACCTCAGATTAGAAAAACAAAGGGAAATATGCATTAGTACAATAGGCTTGTGTAAATTTTTCAGTTATTACAAATAACAGGCCTTGCGAAAAATATAATTAAATACATTACACATAGTGATTCAAGAGTGAATCGGTTTCTTCTAGGCAAGCATGCTCCAACGTAGAACGCATCATCACTTAACATCAGGCGTGATGGTGGACAAACGTAAGCCTATTAATTATTTTTAAAAAAACATACTGAAAAAATAATTATTGGTTTATGCATTTCTGAGCTTCGAACAATTATACATTTGTTCGAAGTTTCTGAGATATAAGCGTTTAAAGTTATTGGTGAGGATAGAGAGTGAATGCGCTGTCCCTCTCTCGCAAAGTGTGTTATAGTATATTGTATGGCGCGCGCATGGCTTGACGTAATAACGTGTAAAATCTTATTTTCGTTGATGGACTATTTATGACCAGTTTTTTTATGAGGTAGTAAAAAAATTAGGACACAAACCTATTATATTATGACAAAGGCGTATCTTACACAGAGGTGTTGCCATAATCCCCACGCTTGGCGTGCGGCATGGGAATCACAGAACGTTCACCGTGTACTAATAGAACGCTGCTGCCCATACTCCGGTGGTTCCGGTCACAGGTTTAGAACCCAGGTATGTTCCAAAAAGTGGACATTAAGATAGATTATAAGTAGGTACTAGAAATAATAATATATCTAGATAATACGAAACTAAAATATGTAAACCTAGCAAGGATTCAAGTAAAGGCATTTTTAATTTTATATTTATTTTATTTACAACTAAATTGCTTTCGTGGCGTCATAGTAGGTACAAAAATGCGACATTGCGACGTTTTCATACAAGTTGACGTCGCGTCGCGTTTTTGTACCGCCGTCGTCGTGTGAATACTCTCATCATCATCATCAGCCAGAAGACGTCCACTGCTGAACATAGGCCTCCCCCTAAGGGTTTGCCATAATCCCCACGCTTGGCAGGCGGCTTGGGGATCGCAGGAGGTTCCACCATTCAAGTAGGAGGATGCTGCTGCCCAGACTCTAGTGGTTCTGGTCGCAGTTTTAGGACATACCCGGGTCCAATACTTTGTGAATAATCTGATGGTAGTTATATCCCCCGCTTGATAGGTTTGGGGGCGACAGTGACCCTCACAGGGCGGCACAGCTCCACGAGCGCCGGCGGCTCGCGGCCGCTTCCCTCTTCCACCGCGAGGCAGATGGAAATGTCCACGCCACAGGGCTCCGTCCAAACTCCGTGAGATATCAGAACTTTGGTGAGGAGACGCAGGTTCTGCGTGCCGTCGTCTTCATCTGAAACAGAAAGGGAACATGCCAAAAATGGGTAAGATAATCTCTACATAGTATAAATTGAAGTAGCTTTCCGCGTCTGTCTGTCTGTATGTCTGTATGGCCGCTAACTCCTCCTAAACCACGCAACGGATTTTGATGCGGTTTTCACCTTCAGTTAGATACATTTTCAAGGTAGGTTTATATATTATATAACTAGCGACCCGCCCCGGCTTCGCACGTAAATTACACCCGTGCGAAGCCGGGCGGGCGGGTCGCTAGTTATCAATAAAAAAACAGACCACCGACAACACACTTCATTATTAGTCACGACACTTCAATATTAGTAAACTAGCTGCGCCCCGCGGTTTCACCCGCGTAGTGATGATATATGGCGATGATGGTGATGATGAAAAGTAGCCTATGTCACTCTCCGGTCTTTGAACTATACCCATGCAAAAAATCAGGTCGATCCGTTGTTTTGTTACTGCGTGAAAGAGGAACAAATAAACCAACAAACTTTTCGCATTTATAATATTACTAGCGACCCGCCCGCCCGGCTTCGCACGGGTGTAATTTACGAAGCCGAAGCCGGGCGGGTCGCTAGTTATTTTATGTATAAACCTTTCGTGAAAATGTATTTAACTGACGGTCAAAACCGCATCAAAATCCGTTGCGTGGTTTGGGAGGAGTTAGCGGCCATACAAACATACAGACAGACGCGGAAAGCGACTTCAATTTTATACTATGTAGAGTATAGACATATTATTTCTAGTTATTTAGATTTGAAAACCAAATGAATGGACCGATTTTGATGAAATTTTTATGGGACCAATCTGAAAGTATATATTGTTTCAAATAAAAAAAAAACCGGATCGTTTTATAAATCAATGAATGAGTTTTGAGGTAACAAACAAAAAATACAACTAAATTGAGAAACCCTCCTTTTTAAACCGACTTAAAAAAAAGGAGTGGGTTCTCGATTTAGTTATATTTATTTTGTTTGTTACCTCAGAACTCCTTCATTTATCTTTCAGATTGTTCCCGTAGAAATTTCATCAATATCTGGTAGTTTGCGTTTTAAATCAAAATGACTGGAAAAAATATATCATCCAAGCAAACGAAATTGCGTATTTACTAATTTTGAAGTAGGTTTTTTTTTTCATTCATAGTTATTATTATTCCGACTGAAGGACTCTGTATCCAAGGTCAAGTAATAAATAAATAAAAAGTGTATTGCTAGCTTTTTTAGTGATAACGTACTGATGTATGCGTGGTCGAGCGGGCGCAGGTGCTCCCGCGGCGGCGCGAGCGCGTGCACGCTGCGGTCCGGGTACGCGACGCGCACGCGCAGCGCGGCGCCGGCGCGCGCGCGCGATATCTCCGCCTCGAGTGGTACTGCTGTCACCAGCCCCGCGCTGAACCGCAGCACCACGTCGTTGTCCATCGCCGGCTCGATGATGCGCGCCGTGCACATGCGGATCTGACACCAATCAACTTATTCAACTGACATAGCACCGCGCAAAAAAAATACATAATAATATATTATAATACTAGTAGGCCGCCCCTGCTTCGCACGGGCGAAGCCGGGATATATAGCCTATGTCAACCGGGGATAGTGCAGCATCCCAACAGTGAAAGAATTTTTCAAATCAGTTCAGTAGTTTCGGAGCCTATTCAATGCAAACAAACAAACAAACAATCAAATCTTTCCTCTTTATAATATTAGTATAGATAAATAAATAAATATTCGAGACATTTTTGCACACACGGTCATCTGACCCCAAACTAAGTAAAGCTTGTGATATGGCTGCCAGAGACTGATATACATACATAATTATATAGTTTTAAATACATGCTTAAATAGATATTAACACCCAGATATAGAACAAACACAAATGTTCATCACATAAATGTTTGTCCTAGTATTATGGAGTTTACTATTATTAAAAATTTTGATCATCGAATTGAATCTTTGCTTAATAATTTACTCCAAGTTCAGGCGTATCATTTTCATTTTGCTATACTACATAAAGGGGGGTTAGACAAGACCCACTTTCTGTTAGCGATGTTATCTCAAGCTAATGTAATTTTCATAAAATTTCATTTTTCCGCAGGCGTTAACGCTAACAGAAAGTTGCTCTTGTCTAACTTCCCAGGGTTATAGTCATAGTTATATTATAGTATTTTATTAATAACAAATTGCAGTTACACATCACAGAAAAATAAAAGGCAATAAAATCATAAAGTCGGCATAACCAATAGTTTGTAGGTACAATCATAGTAAGACTATGCTAACTGTAAAATCATTACAATAACATACAAGAAATTGCATTAAAACAAACAAAAAAGAATATTATAGTATTAATAAATAGTAAAAAAATAAAATAATTAAAATTAAGTTAATTTTATTTATGTCATGTCATTAAATTATTTATTTGTAATAGGCTTGCGTTTGACCGCCAGCTCGCCTGATGTTAAGCGATGATGCGGTCTACGGTGGAGCACGCTTGCCTAGAAGAAACCGATTCCTCTTCTCCACCGTGCATGAAAACTAATACTAGTGGCAGCGAAAATACCAAATAACCCAGTACAATATACAGGGTTACGCATATAGACTATACTAAGTCGAAACGAGGTCATTGTAATGTAGACCCGTTGGTTGTAGACAATGCGAAGTACAAGTAGCAAGTACCCAATACGCATCGTCTGCAACGAGCTGCTACACTTTTTGCTTAGTGCAAGTGGCAGCGGAATTGCTTAGTAGCACTCGCACTGGTCCTTGCGCAAGTGAAGCTTCGTTTCCCCGACCTACTCGCACGACGCTCACTCAAATCAAATCAAACATTTATTTATTAGCTAAAAATGTATAGTTAAGCCAACATGCAAGATTAAGTTCTAAAAACCTCAAATACCTAAATGAAATATACATTATGCCAGTCAGAGTTCCCTCTATAGTAATAGGGCCCAGGTGCCAGTATTTCTATTGAGAGCCAATGTTAGGTATCGTTTTATTGTGATCTCGAGTTGTTTTATAAAATTATCTCCGATTTCTGTACATAGTTTGTTGGTAAAATCACATTGTTTATTTGCATCACTGCGCGTCGTCCGTCTTGTTAGAACACTCTGCGAGTGGCTATTTACGTTTGAACGCCGGCGCGAGTACATGGTACTTGTACTTGCAAGCTATACTTCGCATGCACCCGTTGCAGACGCAACGGGCTTTGGGGTACTGTTTTACCCTAGTTGGCTTCCTGGGCGTCGTTTCTGCTAATTTGTAAATGTTTCAATGGAGTGTCGGTGGAGTGTCGATGGAATAGTTTTACACATTTGGTATTCTGCTAGTTATTTAAGATCCGTGGCTTTCCAATGACTTTCTATCGAACTGCCATTTAACTTATTTGGTATTCTGTTCTTCAATGGCGTATCAGTGTAAATTCAATAGTTGAACATTTGGTATTCTGCTCGTTATTTGACGTTTGTTTCAATGGCCTTCCACACTCCCACGACACTTCACCGACATTCCATTGAAAGGCCACTGAAGTTTTAGCAGAATACCCTTTTTGTCACTTTCATAATGGAATCTCAGTGGAGTGTCGTGGGAGTGGCAGGCCAATGGGATTTTAAATAAATTAGCAGAATCGACGCCCTGTACGCGGTGTATACCTTGATGCTGGGTGCGGGCACGATGGGCAGCGGCGCGGACTGCAGCAGCGGCATGAGAGGACGCGCCAGCGCCGCCGGCTTGCTGTCCGCGGTCAGGGACAGCGCGCGGAACACGGCGATCGTGAACGGGTCGGGCTCCACGCCTGGAACATGACGCCACTGTTGTACTGCCCCCACATTTTTTTTTAACGCGGATATGTCCGCGTTTGACCAACTCAACTCGCCTGTTGGTAAGCGACGATGTGGTCGAAGATGAAGAACGCAGACTTAGAAGATACCTATTCACTCTGGCCTTAAAAAGGCCCAGGTTATATCTCTCAGGAAATAAGGAAGCTGGCAGATTGTTCCAATCTTTGACAGTACGGATTAGAAACGTAGAATCGAAACGTTTGGTACGTATCCAGGAAAAATCCACAATGTATGGGTGGTAATGGGCATGGAAAACATTTTTTCATAAAACGCTGATAAGCTTCAAACTACTGAACAGATTTTCTTTAATCATAACATTGTCAATCAAAAAAAAATTCAAAGAAAAAAAAAAGTGTGTGTTTAACCACACGACAAGTAAAAACGTTATCAAGGTTGACTATATCTCTCTCGCTTCCTTAATTGACTCGAGCCGACTTTACTCGAACGAGTGTGAGCGTGACGGTCACGCGAGTTCAATGTTTTTTCTCCATCCCAAAAAGTGCTTAACATGCGCCATGCATAAGAAATAACGCCCTAACTTATCAAAAACGACTGCAAAATCATTAAAATTAATTAGCAAAGATGTTGATGTCAAGAAGGCCTCCAAGGAGGCTTAAGTAGTAGTGAAAAACCTTTTAGCACCTAAATCAAAAGAAAGATACTTAAAATCGTACAATTTTATGAAATAAAATTCACTCATATTTTCTTTAGTCAGTTCGTTTTTATTTTTAGTTTCCTTGTATTCGTAATGAAAAACACAGTGTTTACCACGGGGTTAAAGAGTTACTTTCACCCCTGGGGTAACAATGTACTTTTATTCCTGTCAGATTAGTTTCATGTTTTTTTAAAATAAATAATAGGCTTGCCTTTGACCACCATCACGCCTGATGTTAAGCGATGATGCGGTCTACGTTGGAGCACGCTTGCCTAAACCGATTCACTCGTGATTAACAGTAAGGTACCTGCAGAAGCCAGCAGTCGGTCTAGGAGCTCCGCATGGTGCGTGAGCGCAGCGACCGCGGAGAGCGCCGCGGCGGAGCCACTGCCCCCGGCGCCCGCCGCCGCAGCCGCCGCGGCGCCGCCGCCCCCGACCGTCACGGCGTACAGTCGCAACGCACACACGCGCAGCGCCAGCTGCCACACACACGCGCTCTCTTGTTCCGTCACGCCACTGAACTGGTGTTGGAGCCTGAACAACAAAATGTACTAGAAAATATGTGACAGCGTCATTATTTTAAGAAGTCTCTGAGGTCTCTGACTATCTGAACTGAACAGTTTTTAATTATTTGTATTTTCTTTGTGACATTTATTACTTGACATTTTAATTTTTAATTCTGACAAAACTTTGACTGTATTTTTTTTTTTTTCATTTTCTATCTCATTTGTGTGTATGTTTAACTACTTTATATGCAATTTATTTTATTTTATCGCACAATATTATGCGCATGTTGTCACCTGTAATTATTGTGACATTTAGTTATATTTTTATTTCTGTTTAAAGTTTCGATAAATTGTATTGATGTACACAGTGGACTTAAATAAATAAATAAATATTAAGGCCCATCTACAGCCGCATTTAAATTTGAACTTAAATTGTAATGTTAATAAGAAATTTGATGTACTTTTGTAACTTGACATAGCTAAGTGTTCCTTGTGTTCATATGGTGAAAATAAATTGAATTGAATCACTTTTACACACAAGCACAGAAAATTAAGCAGTAAAGTTATTCTTACCACAGAAGATAATTATATAAGTACAAGTTCAGAATATTCAGAATACTCCGGAAAATCATTTAAATAAGTAGCGACTTTTGCTACTACACAATAAAGTGCAATTCAGGACGTGCGAGCGCTAACTACCTACAGCTATATTAACCTAGAAGTTGCCTCTCTGTCTATCGCGTAACTCTTGTCGCGTTATCTCTGTCTAACGCGCTGCAGGTCCGACAAGTCGGCTACTTGTAGCTTCATACCTAAAGTGTGAAGTGTGCTAGGCCTGCTTTTACACACAAGAAAATTATGCAGAAAAGTTAATTTTACACACAAAGAAAATTTACTTAATGTTGATACTTTGTACCAATACTAAGTGACGAGACTAAGTGATACGTGATGAGGTGTTTAGTCTAAAACCTCACCACGTATCACCAAGGGGTAGGGATGGGAAAAAAATTGCTAAAAGCTGGTTGTTGCTAAAAACATCACGTGATTGGACGACCCCATAATGTAATTTTACCCCGTAATGTAATTGATTGTGCTGCGGCACTATTATAGAAGTTTGAGCGTGATCGAGATTGCATGCCGTCCCGGTCGCATCTACTTACTTGCACCACGTGCGTAAGTGAGATGGCACGCGATCATGATCACAATCCGAATCACGATAAGATATCTATAATAAGGCATCAGTTTTAACCATCTTCTATGTTGGACCACTCACGGACGTTAGTTCCTGGTGGCATGTCGCTGGCTCACTATTACAAGGTTCTATGTTATTTTCTTACACATTCTGTAATTTCAATTTGAAATTTTTGACTTTCATAAATATTGACTTAGCAGGGTTTATGATTGAGAGAGTATTTCTCCGTATTCCGAGAACCCGTACGAACGGCTATGATTCCAAATTTATTGTGCGAACAGCTAGTCTGTGGAGTTCGCTGCCTGAATGGGTTTTCCCCGTTAGTTACAATCTGGGTGTCTTCAAGTCGAGAGTGAATCGGTTTCTTCTAGGCATGCGTGCTCCATCGTAGACCACATCATCGCTTAACATCAGGCTTTGGCGGCCAAGCGCAAGCCTATCTACTATAAAAAAAAAATACTTTTACTCAATCATAAACCCTGCTAAGTCAATATTTATGAAAGTCAAAAATTTCAAATTAAATTACAGAACGTGTAAGAAAATAACATAGAACCTTGTAATAGTGAGCCAGCGATGTATAACCGGCACTGGGGAGGCTGCGGCGTACCTG
Organism: Agriopis marginaria; assembly: GCA_932305915.1. Taxonomy (NCBI): domain Eukaryota; kingdom Metazoa; phylum Arthropoda; class Insecta; order Lepidoptera; family Geometridae; genus Agriopis; species Agriopis marginaria. The sequence goes on from OW029918.1 coordinate 13,958,260, forward strand.
AGGCAGAGCGTGGCGAGCGTGGTGAGCGCGTGCGCGGGCGGGCCGGCGGCGGCGTGCAGCGCGCCGTGCAGCGCCAGCACCGCGCGCGCGCACCACGCCGTGAACTGCGCCGCGCCCGCCACGTGCGGCTCCATCTCCGCCAGTCTGACACACATCACAACACTGTTACACACCTGTTTTAAATGTTTATCGGGACTTATTTTTTTTTTTAAACGATAGACCTTGAATTCTGGCCGGATTGCTCTATCAAAAATGTGTACCTTAGGTCAAGTAGAACAGGATAGAAATAGTTTCATATGCGTAGTTGTTCAAGAAAAAACAGGATAAGGCGATTTTGTCACCACCGTGCGCGACAGGTTGGTAACTGTAGTGTCCAGCGCTGTCCAGAGCCATCTATGCGTGGTTACTGTAGTCAGCAGAACTACACAAGTGGTTATAAAGAGGAAAGATTTGATTGTTTGTTTGTTTGTTTGTTTGCATTGAATAGGCGCCGAAACTACTGAACCGATTTGAAAAAATCTTTCACTGTTGGGAAGCTACACTATCCCCGGGTGACATGGGCTATAATCTATACCCGTGCGAAGCTGGAGCGGACCGCTAGTTATTTAATATAGGTAAAAATATATACCTTTCGAAACGTCAAGCGAAAGGTATATATTTTTACCTATATTAAATAATACGTGATAAGTCCCGATAAACATTTAAAACATGTGTTCAAATCGCGAAAGTTTAAAAATTACTGTTACACACCGCCGGAAAAGTATTATACACTAGTGCAGGAGAGTGATTGCCCGTTGGTCCACTAAAGTTATATGATTACGGGATATTTACAGTGGTAAGGTTGTGGAATGAACATGGTGCATGTAACTGCGCCAAAATATCGGGAGCTAATTCCACAACCTTACCACGGTAAATATCCCGTAAAAAATCATATAACTTTAGTGAACAACCGTGATAGTTTAAAATAGAGTTTCGCGTTGGTCCAGTTTGTAGTGAACCTGCCTTCTGCGCTTGGGGGCGTGGGTTTGATTCCCACCTACGATAAACATTTGTGTTTTTACTATATCTGGTTGTTAATATCTATTTAAGTATGTATTTAAAACGATATATGTATGTATATCAGTCTCTGGCAGCCATATCACAAGCTTTGCTTAGTTTGGGGTCAGATGATCGTGTGTGCAAAAATTTCCCGAATATATATTTTATTTATTTATTAGTCATCAAATGGCTGACAGCAGTCACATCCGGACCGCCGACTTATTTTGTGCTTAGCTACAAGACGTTCATTAAGGATTTTAAAACGAAAATTAAAAACGATGACACTATGAACTTATTTATGAGTTTGACGAAAACTTGCACCAAGCCTGAATTAGGCCAGATGCGTTCATTATCATCACACCAAAAAGACGTCCACTGCTGAACATAGGCCTCCCCCTTTAATCTCCACACTGAACGACAGCCTGCCTTTTGCATCCACTGGATGCCAGCGACTGTCACTATGTCGTCGGTCCATCTAGTGGGAGGCCTACCTACGCTGAGTCTTCCGGTTCGTGGTCTCCACTCAAGAACCTTTCTTTCCCATCGGTTATCAGTTCTTCGAGCGATGTGGCCTGCCCATTGCCACTTCAATTTACAAATTTAAACAGCTATGTCGGTGACTCTGGTTCTTTGGCGAATATCCACGTTTTGGATTCTATCGCGCAAAGAAACTCCAAGCATAGCTCTCTCCATTGCCCGCTGTGTGACTGAGTTTTTCCAAAAGGCCAACAGTTAAGGACCACGTCTCAGTATTATGTCATCACTGGCAACATACACTGGTCAAAGACCCTTGTCTTTAGGCACTGTGGTATCTTGGACGAGAAGATGTCACATGCGTTCACATCCACCATATCACCCTTGTTTGTCTGATCCGAGGTTCTACCACTCACTTGTTAAGCTGTTCCTCGGCCGAGGCCAGCATCTTGAGCCTGACGTTAGTAGACAGCGTGTTGTTGTCGATGTGTTGGAGAACATTCCCGAAGAACTTCCTGACAGCGGTATCGTCCATGGCCGCTTCGGTCTTCTCGCTGAACAGCTTCGTTTCACCTGATATACATTAATATTAATTTTAGGACCAGCGAGAGGTGATCAACGAGCAGTATTGTGAATGGACAGAAATACAAAATGCAGCAGCAGAGGCTTTTGGGGGCAAACTTTTACGATACTGTGTATTACCATAGAGTTGGCGCCAAGGTTTATATTCGAAATTTGCTATGGCTTGTACTACGAACCAATCGCAGGACTACATAACCAATACATAACCATAACCATAGCCATAACCTATTTGCATTTAATAATAATATGTTTTTAAGTTTTTATTAGTATTTAAACGTAATTTTTTAATGTAATTACTCAAAAATTAAGAGTTCATTTGTGGAGGCGTTTGAGGCGTCGTGTGTGCAGAATGCTGGCTTTTATTTCGCACAGAAATTGAGCATTGCCATTCAACGTGGCAATGTCGCCAGCATTCTGGGCACCTTTCCCTCCACAAATGGTCTTTTAGTTTAAGTTTTTATGTAGGTATTTTAAGTTTTAGTTTTTAGTTATTACTAGCTACGCCACGCGGTTTCACCCGCGAAGTGATGAAAAATGGTGATGATGCTGATGAAAAGAACCGTCTCCTGGTTTTAAGCTACCTCCACACCAATTTTCAGCCAAATCGGTTCACCCGTTCTTGAGTTATAAAAAGTGTAACTAACACGACTTTCTTTTATACATAGATTTTAAGTTTTCGTCTATTTTCTGTTTTTAAGTTGTGCATAGCAAAATTCCGTAAATAGAGTTCAAATAAATATCTGAAATAGCAATAATAAGACAGGATAAGGCCGGTGCAGTTTCTCATCCTATAGATCTGTTATCCCATTAACAAGTTGTTCACCTCAATAGCACAGTATATTTATAACCACATAGCATCAATATTCCATTTACCAATATTAACCCAATCCACATAGTTTAATTTATGTTTAACACAAAAAGGCCTCTCAGTGTCGGCTTCGACCCCACCAATGCCTATCAAAAGTCCGAGCTATACCCGAAAACCCTAAAAAATTACAAAAAAAATTGTAAAAATAATAAAAAAATTGCATTTGTCTCGTTTTTTTGTGGAAAAACTCGAATAAAATTTCTTTGCACATTGAAATACGTACAATTCTAATTCAAAGTGGGGGTGATAAGACCTGCACTGACATCCCGCTTGGGGTGTATTGTGCATTTGCCCCTGCCAGCCTACACAAATCCGCCAAGCTCCTTAAAGTAACGGAACACAGCTTTGGGTCGCTGACTTATCTGTGATAAGTATAATACGTACAATATTAGAGGAGAGAAAACGACCTTAAAAGATATTTGTCGTATTCAACTCAGAAGCAGAACCATTGTAAGCCTTTTTCACAAGTGTGAGAGAGACAGCTGTATACACTACTCACCGATGGGTAGATGCGGGACGAGGTGCGGCATGGTGTCGCGTAGATAAGTGTAGTGCTTTATAATGTGATCTTCAAACAGCGGCAGCATGGCGGTGCAGTGTTGGGCCGCGTTCAGCACCAGTATTAGAATACACATGTCTAAACACAACGAGTTAAGGTACATTTTGGCTTAACAAACATACGAGAAAAGCACTCAACTCAATGCCTAGTTTTCACACGACTTTTATATGTTTTTTGTCTTATTTTGTTTAACTATTAGTTTCGCATAATCAAGGAAATGCCGCTGATGTCGCTAACTGGGACCTTCCGACTACCTGTTTTAAGCGATTCTGTTTAGGTGACAAGAAAAGTTGCGCGACGGCAAACCGCATCTCGGCGCGTTAAAGTTTACATTCGCGTGATTTTTCGAACTGCGCTGTTTCAGTGCTAATTCGAGCCCGCGTTAAGAGTTAGCCGTAAGGCCCTTGAATACAATAAAACTACAGTAGAACTCCAATTATCCGAATTAATGGGGACCGGGACCCATTCGGATAATCAAATATTCGGATAATCGGTTTTTTTTTTTTTTAAATTGCCATTGGAGAGAATAAAAGCTACGTTTTGATATTGCACTATTTTTTTATTGAATTAAATGAAAGAAACATGAAATTTTCACATGTTTTAAATATAAATAAAATGTACTTATGTACAAGTTTAGAAATAAAAATCATTGTTTTTTAAACATCTCCGTCAATGTAAGCTGTTTTGCGGTCTTCAACCGTTTTCGACAAGTCAAGTCAAGACTTGTTTGTGATTCGGATAATCGGCGATTCGGATAGTCGGAGTTCGGATAATTGGAGTTCTACTGTATTGATTTAAAAACATCCTTTTAGGCGTCCGCCATATTGTATTTAGAATGACGTCATTTAGCTAACCATGCTGCTGACTGAACCATTATAAAAAGTAATAACAATGCAATTGATACTTTTCATAGTAATTTTATCTTGATGTTTGTAATTTTAGAGGGCCACCTAAGGCTCAGGTTTACTTTCGGTTAGGGCTTTTTCAGTCTGTCAAAACTTTAAACCAATAGAGAAGAGAAACAAATAGCAATAATAATAGCAATAAAACATAATCAGAAGCCTGATAGATGTATTTTGTGCAATAGGATCATCAGCTTTTGGTACCCATACCTACCTCCAATAAGTGTGACGACGTTGGATAGGTCTTGTTAAGCTGAATAGAAGTTGCTATGGCGCCTAGCTTTAAATCCCAACCCGTTTAGTTTTTAAGTACTCAAAATGACAGTTTTAAGGATAACGCAATAACTTTTTTTATTATATGGACACTGCCCTGTTATGCATATTTCGTGTACTTATTTACCTGTGTAAAATTGTGTTATCTATAAAATTATTTTAGCTTGCTTAGTGTTTTGATGTAAGTGCAGCAAGCATTTAAACTAAAATAAAATTATCAAAAAGGATACAGGACGGTTCTTCCACATCTATCTCAGGCATGTCGAAGAATGGATGCACGGCCAACAGCCGCGTGGTGAGAGGCAGCACTAGCGTCGCGTGCGAGCTGCCGAGCCGCTGCACGCACCGGAATGTCGACCTTTTGTCCTGGAGTATACGGACTAGTTTACAATGGAAGTTACACGAAGCGCGTGGTTGAAGGCGGCACTAGCACGCACCGGCTAAATACCTGCATATTTGTATCAATATTAATAAAAAAACGAAATTTGTGTGGAACCCGATATGTACCTATTTTACGCAAGTGGATATCTGTACCTTGCCCACTGTGTGTAAAAGCTTTTTCCAGAGTCGTACCTGTGGATATCTCTTGAGATTCTCAAGTATCTTGTCGATGCACATTTCGAGGCAAGTCTTGGAAGCCACCGTGCACGCGCCGAGCATCCTGTGCAGACCTTCTCGTACATCCATAGAATAGTCCTACAATAAACAAAATACTAAATTATGTTGCTCAAACACGGTATTTAAAATGTCTATCTATGTACATTATGCATCTATCAAAATTGGACTTTAAGGCCTCAACATCATCATTTCAGCCATAAGACGTCCACTGCTGGACATAGGCCTCCCCCATCGATCTCCAAAAGGGCCGGTTGGAAGCGGCCTGCATCCAGCGTTTCCCTGCGGTCTCTTTTAGGTCGTCTGTCCATCTTGTGGGTGAAAGTCCTACGCTTCGATTACCGGTCCGTGGTCTTCATTCCAGAATCTTTCGGCCGCATCGGCCATCTGTTCTTTAAGGCCTCGGCCAAAGTAGTTGGTGGCCAATTTTTGTCTTCTCTAATTAACTTGTATGTGCGTACAACACTACAATGTGCAAAGAGGTTTGCACATAGGAAACATTTGTTTGTTTGTTTGCATTGAATAGGCTCCGAAACTACAGAGCCGATTTGAAAAATTATTCCACTGTTGGGAGGCTATACTATCCCCGGGTGACATTCTATACTAATATCATAAAGAGGAAAGATTTGATTGTTTGTTTGCATTGAATAGGCTCCGAAACTACTGAACCGATTTGAAAAAATCTTTCACTGTTGGGAAGCTACACTATCCCCGGGTGACATAGGCTATAATCAAAGTGCCCGAAGTATAAATCGATACCCGTGCGAAGCTGGGGCGGACTGCTAGTAAGAAATAAAGGGAAAGAATAATAACATGAAGTATGTGATTGTGATCGCACCTCCAACGCCCCTAGAATGGTCTCGAGCTGGTCCTCCCGCAGTATGATGTGGTGCGAGATCTTAGTGAGGCTGTCAATGGCTCGCAGCCTCACATCCTCTATCTCATCGTTGAACATATCAACCAGGAAGTCCAGAGAGGTTGTCGCGAACGATGGGTTGGCTAGCGAGAGCTGGCAGACCGCGTCCACTGCTGCAGTTCGAACCTCTGCAACGACAAAATGAATATCATTTCGGTTTCACCAAGTTGTTAGTATTTGCCAAAGCAAACTAGATATTCACACGGTTGCCCGGAAGAGATCGCTTTATTTATTTATTTATTTATTTTTTTTATTTATTATTGTATTTCACCACGTAGCAGAAGTGTGCATTGCTCAGTTGTGGCAGATGCAAGGTGATCAGTAGAGAAATTTACTAGGTACCTACTACAGTTCTTGTTCACACAATAGTCCAGTCAATATGAAATAGAACCTCGTAATGAAAGTTTTTTTATTTTTTTATAAAGAATAGTTTTACTTTTGGCCACCAACTCACCTGATGGAAAGTGATGTTTTGGCCGAAGATGGAGCTTGTAAACCCAGAAGGTACTTATTCACACTGATGTAAGATATTGGCTAAGACCCGGTTTCAAGCCAAACAAGTGTAGTTTTAATTTAGAAAAAAAAAAAAACTATTTATTTTCTTTTTGAACCGACTTCAATAAAGGAGGGGGTTCTCAATTCAGTTGTATTTTTTTTATGTTTGTTACCTCAGTCAGAATTCCGTCACCAATTTTTTTTTTTAAATGATATACCTACTTTTAGATTGGTCCCAAAAAAAATTCATCAAAATCGGTTCAATAGTTTGTATTAGAATATGATATCCAAGTAAACAAAATTGCGTATATATTAATATTGAAGACGGTTTTTTTTTAATTAGGAAAATTTAGAATTTATGGAAGGAGATGGGGGAGACCTTTGCCCAGCAGTGGGACAGTATAGGTTAAAAAAAAAAAAAAAAAGGTACGTTCGGATAGCCCCTTGGTGACAAAAACAACTGTTGCAAACGCCAGTAACGATCACATGTAGCATTAGTTTAGGGAATGTGTGAGCAGCAAAAGTTGCATTTATTTTTAACTGTTTCACCGGATCGGATACGACGAAAACTGCTAAACATGACATCGTGAACTGTCATCATCATCATCTTCAGCCAGAAGACCTTCACTGCTGAACATAGGCCTCCCCCTTTACCCTCCACACTCAACGACAGCCTTCCTTTTGCATCCACTGGATGCCAGCGACTTTCACAATGTTGTCGGTCCCTCTAGTGCAGGGGTACCCAAACTTATTTTGTCTACTGCCCACTTTGAGAATAAATTATTTTTTTGTGCCCCCATTTTTTCAAAATAGGGGCGCTAAAAATAGAGAAATATCGAATCGAGTTTGAGCAATCTCTTAACTAAAATTAGTTGATGTTCACAAGTTGTAGTTGAGAGTCGAGAGCTCATTACAAATCACCCCCCAAGCCTCTACACAACGCCCCCATTTTTTTCTTGTTCTCTTACCGCCCCCTTTAGGCCTGCAGCGCCCACAAGGGGGCGTTATCGTCCACTTTGGGAAAGGCTGCTCTAGTGGGAGGCCTACTACGTCGTGAACTGTCACTTTTTGATAATTATGTCGTTAGTTACCGCAGAGCTCGTCCTCGAGTCCGTGCACGAAAGCACCGGCGGCCCCGCCCGGCAGCAGCTGCACGGTGTCGTGCGACACGAGCGCGCCGGGCGCATCGTCCGCCCAGCGCCGCCCGCTCGCCCACGCGCCGCTGCGGACCAGCTCCGATGAACGCTCGTGAGCCGTGCGCTTTTTCTGAACAAACGAATCACAACATACTATACTTTCATATGGATTCCCTTTCTGATCGAAGACGCGTGCTGGACCTACAGTTTCTGTTTAAGCTCGCTAATGGTTTACTCGATACCCCGGAACTATTAGCTATTTTAAACTTCTCTGCGCCAACTAGGTCGATTAGACCATCGCGTTACAATTTTCTGTGCTGCCCCAACTGGAAAACGATAGCGTCTGCACCTATAATATTGTTTGGTGGCGTTTAGTTACGTGGCGTTGGTTTACTTCTGGTGCCTTGTCTCCGTTAAGCAAGGACGTACACCATGTAGGTGTTCATTAATAAAATAAACATACACTTTCCATCTATTGAATAACTGCCAACTGCGAGTCGGGCTCGCGCTTTGTGGGTTCCACCACAATATACAAAAAGTAATACAAAAAGATAACATCCCAGGCGGCCATCCATCCAAGTACCGAACGTGGATAGAAATTTGTCACCGACTCGCACTTGGCCAGTATATATTATTTGTTGTTTCACTTTATAGTGCATACTATAATCGTGTCAAGTTTGAAGATTATAATATTACCGTTTTTACACTACAGCAAATTCAAAAGTACGTTTAAAGAATTTTTGTTGAATGGGGTGGGGGACCCCACAATATTTTTTACTTTCTGATTTTATTATTATTTCTTAGGTAATCAGTTAATGGTTGATTAGATACTACATAACATCACATATTCTGTGAAAATTTCAACGGACAATCTAGTTCAAAAATACATCCATTAAAGGGTAGGACATACAGACAGAGAGTGAAGGCTTAGTAATTAGGGGCCATTGAAACTCTTTGAGTACGGAACCCAAAAAAAGTCTTTAGGGTCAGAGTTATATTGAAAGTAATGCTCGTTGCAGACGACCTGCAATGAGCCACAACACTTTCTGCTAAGCGCCAGTGGCAGTGGAAGATGCTTAGTATTCTCACTCTAAGCAAAAAGTGCTGCGGCTCGCGCCAGGTAATGCGCAGCACTCATGCGAGCACCACTCGCGCGAGTTTACTGCGCATCGTCTGCAACGGACTTTACAAACAAATATGTGAGATATTCTATACCTTCATGTTACTCATGAGTTGTTTGTCGAGCGTTTGCAGCAGGAAGCGGTCGGAGACGGCGCGCGTGTCTCCGAGCAGCGTGCACGCGAGCGCGCGCACCTCCATGCAGAGATCGTTCACCGCCGAGCAGATGCGTGTGAACGCGTCATCTACTAGACGGATGGTGGTCTCGTCGTCTTGTAGGGTCACTAAACTGCAAGGGATTCAATGACGTCATTAGCCCATGTCATGCGTCTTTGGGCAGCTCTATGCAGCAGCTTTTGGTTTTTTTGAACAAGTTAAAATAATAACGTAGGAATAAAAGGGACAGAAAATTCATAAAATCATGTTGTACATAACATATGTCAGTATTATTGATTTTAAGACTGTGTATTTGTACTGTGTTGATTTCTGTTTATTTAGGAGTAGCAGCTCCTAAACAACATGCAAGGACGATTTTCAGAGAGTTGGACTGCTTCACATCTTTTCCTACTTTTAGCAATTTTGGTCAGTCTAGTTTTAATTTGTCTACATCCATGGTTAGCTTGAAATTATAAAAATTACAATATAATCAATATTGAATGTTTTATCTAGGAAACCATAATGACTGAAACATGATTCAGGACATTTCGCTCGATGGATAAAAAAATTAAAATAACACTGGTTTGCACTTTACACCCTGTTTTTTTTTTTTGATTCATTCAAATACTTATTTAGTAAATGATGTCTACAATATCTTAATATCCCAATTTCATAATTATGAAGGGAACCATAAAGGTACAATTTACATTACAGCTATACTTTTCGAAAAATATAAACCTCAAAAATAGAAGTATTAGGGAACGCACAACTGTGTGTAAGTGCCATGGTTTCGCTCCACTAAAATATACTAAGCCTTATAGTCGTATGTAGTAACAAGCGTTGCTTAAAAGTGGGAAAACCTCGCCTTAAGGTTTATAAATATTATAAAACGCCAAGCGCACTCGAGAGTTGAGGCAGCGTCAAAGCATACTAGTGACTGGAAAAATCAACTTTTTGCAGTTTACGCTAGGTTGTACTGCATTTACTAGTATGTGAAAAATTGGAGGCGTGGAAAAACAGAGAGGCAATTTTGGACCTATGGTACTTGTACTTTGTTATGTACCTACTGTGCCTATGGTAAACCAGGAAGGGTTAAATTATCCACAGTCGCTTGTATGCCACATTACCACCTCGACTCCAGTGGGTCTTGGGCCTGCGTTAATTCTTCAAACACACACAACTGGGGTGTTACCGAAAAGGCAAATTATTATTCATACTTACTTTTCTGGGTACTTGTTTCCCAGCACCCAAACGATTTTGAGAGCGACTGCCCTGACAATCTCGTAATCGTCAGACAGAGCTACACACACCAGGTCGTACAGATTGGGGCTCAAAGTCTGGCCTCTTTCATGGAGAGTGAGCAGTGCTTGGAATGCTTCACATCTCACTCTAGCATCCTAAAAACATAAAATAAATATTAAGACAATAAGCCTAAGTGTCAAAATGTACTCTGGTAGTATCCACCTTGGACAGGACTGGCGGTTGATAAATTTTAAACTTTACCCCGTGGTTTCTCCCATTATCCAGGAATCTGTTTGTTTGGAAAAAACCACAAACTACTAAGTGTCATCAAAATAAGGCAAGCAAAAATTTTTACTCACATAAATTTTAGTTAAATACTTATTAATAAAAAAATTATCAAACTATTACAATAGTCAATAATCAATATTGTTAATTTTGTCGGATTAATTCTGTATGACACAAAAATTACACTGTGATTAGGATGTTAGCTCCATCCACAACCTATTCCCAGTAAATATCACATTAATAATCATAATATTTAACTGTAGTGAAAAACTGTGATAGTTCAAAACAGTGTTAGGAAGGGGATGGTCATTTACAATATGGATTAATATACCTCAGCATTAGAATAGGCAGCGAGTAGCTTTACTATTGCATCAGCCTCAGCTACCATTTCAAGTGTCCTGTCTGCATCGGGGAATATAGGGTAGACCTCACTGATGAGCTGCAAACAGCGGCACTTTACTTGATGGCTTGTGTCCTTCAGGTTTTCCTTTGCCACGGCGACTAACCTCATCATTAGGTTTTTGTCTTCAGTGATCTTGTTGCCGAGTTTTATGAGCGTTGTTATCCCTTGAGCTATAACCTGAGAGATAAAACAATCTTTTGTAAGTCAAGATTTGACATTATCAGGTATACAGGCTTACGCATATAGACTACTAAGCCGAAAAGGAAGTCATTTTACTCGTCATTATGAACAACTTTTAGAAAGGGACCAACACTGAAATCGCGGAAAAAAAAACTGCTGTTCTTGCTACATTTTGTAGGTAGAGTGGTGAAAATGTCGAATGGGAAACTGATGTAATATTCATGAAAATAAAACAAAAAAATGTGCATGAAATGCGCCTCTTCTTACTTCTGTATATATTTAACTAATATTAATGTAATATTTTGCATATTCGGGGTGGTTTGAACCCCTGACTACATCCGTGTTTGAGAATATTAATGATAATATATCCACTTACTTTGTGTGAGGTCTCATTCTTGATTAAATGTATTGTTTCATCAGTTAAGTTGTTGAGGTTAGCTCCCGGGCACTCTAATCCAATGTCACAGAATAGCCACAGTATCTTCACCCTCACTACAGATTCTTCTTCAGATTGAAAGTGTTCAGATAGCTTTTTAATGGCCTCTTCAACGTCAGACTCTTGGAACTGGAGACAGTCGGACACACGCAGTAAAAGCTGAAATGCCTCGTCACTTGACTTGCATTTCTCCAACAAGCCGACAAACGCTGCCGCTGAACTACCGATAAGTGGTTTTTTAGCCAAATGCAACTTCTTTGAAGGCGGATTATCCTGTAAATGATTGAAGTAATATAGAGTAAATTGATTGAATATTATTTGGTTGGTCGAGGTTATTCATAATTGAGACTTGCCTGAAAAGACTTATTGTATTCGGCTAAAGCTCGTTTTTTCAGCACTGCTGCCATTGTAATTTAAACGAGTAATTTTTAAGTTTAGTAAGAAATATTTAGAGATTTGCGAAAGCGAAAATATTCAAAATAATAATGCCACAAAACTGAACACAAACCAAAACAATTCGTATTGTGAATTTGTGACTTTGGCAAACTTGACTTTGACATTGATAGTACGATCGATGGCTCATTAGCAATAAATGGAAAAAGCAAATAGGAGCAAAGTTAAAAAAAATATATTCAATTGACAATGAAGTAAAAAAATTATGCTGTCCTGTCAATGTCATTTTGTCAGCTGTCAGATTGATATTCGCAATTTTTCAAAGCCTTCTTGTTTGAACAAAATTTTAATTAATTTTTGTGTTATTTGCTCTGATTCTCAATGTGGAATCGATAAATGCAATGCCGTCCGTGGTAAAATTCAGTTCTTGATAATGATGCCTGTGTTATAAGTTTCTTGTCAATACATTACTAACCTATGATGTTGCCAAAACTGCTTGGATTTTAATTATTATCCTTACTAACACGTAATAATTTACATAATTTTGAAGGTAAGACACTATCACACATTCTCATAGCCAAAATAGTGTTTATGTAATTAAGAGATTGATGTGAAAAACTTCCAATATTGGCCAGTTAGGTCTTGAGACTACCAGCTGATCTGAATGTTTATATCCATGAATTTATAGATTCTTTATTATAGGTACCTAAACAATCATTACAAATTAATCTCCGTGACTCTTCCACTACCATTTCTTTTACACTAATGAATCACTGGTTTCCTGTTAAATTACTAATTTATTATTAGGTAAACTGTACCTACCTGTGTAGGTAATGTTTTATAACCATGGATCCCATTTTATGTAACTAGTCTAAAGTATGGGTTCTCTTATTTATGTCAAACACCAACAGAGCAGAGGCATCGTGTTGTATTAGCAGGCATGTAAAAGTCTAATATTTTTGCTAGAGGTTTAAAAGTGTACCTCATTTAATAGAGTAAATAAGTTGGTTCCTTCCAGCCAAGCATACTCCATTGCAGACAGCTAGCTATATTGCTTAACATCAGGCGAGGTGGAGGTCAAATGCAACATTAATATTAAATTTATTTCACTATGTGGGTGAAACTGCGGGGCGCAGCTAGTAATATTATAAATCTCTGACATTTCAAATGGTTAAATAACAATTAGATAAGAACTAAGAATTCGAGACAGAAAACTTCATAAAATGCAAGATGAGAAACAAGTAACTTGACCAGCATAGAAGTTTACGCCTGCCTCGTAATGCAGGCTCGAAATAGCTGAAAATCATGCGAACGTGAACCTTAACGCATCGGAATACGGTTTGCGGTTGTGCAACTTTTAGTATTTACCTAAACAGTTTTTTTACTATTGTTTAGAAATTGGCTTGCGTTTGAACGCCTACTCGCCCCATGTTAAGCGATGGTGCGGTCCACGATGGACCACGCTTGCCTAGAACGATTCGATTGATACGATTCAGTTGTGAATCATTTAAAACAGGTAGCTGTAAAGCCCCTGTACCTGTAGTTGTAGTGTCTAACCAGCTTCAAAAATATGAATAAATTTGTTCAAGTGTTGATAGTTAGCTGCGCCCTGCGGTTTCACCCACATTATATACCTCCTTGAAGCAACCTCCTTTGACTTAGAAGACATTTTAATTTTATGATTTAATATGTCAATGTATAGACTTCAATTCTTACCATTCCATACAAAATGTATGAGAAAATTAATTTTCTTTATATTTTGCGCGTTATTGTAATATTTATTCTGCTATTCGGGGTGGAGACGAATCCAACAAATCAAAGATCATGAAAATTGGTCCATCCATTCAAGAGTTATAAATGGTGGAACTAATGACTTTGTTTTATATAATAAAATATATAGATTTTTCATAATCATGCACTTAACATAGCTCTTCTTCAACAGGCTTAAAAATATGAGGTCAAAGTGATGTCATGATATATAACATCACTCAGCCAAGATGTCGGACGGCCAGTTGCTAGAACGGGGGTGTCTCAACGAGGCCGGCATGACAGTCCCCGTGCCCCCGGGGAAACTGGGAGAAAACTGGAAGGAGTATGTGTGTGGGGGAGGCGCTGCATTCTGTAATATACTTTTCAGCTATCCACTCAACAAGCTCATCTTTAGACAGGTAATATAATAATTTTTTTTCTTCATAATTTAAAGAGCTTTAAAAGCTTTTTTTTTTTGACCAACCACCCGCATTCTTCAGTCTTCCCGTGAACATGGTGCATGTAACTGCGCCGAAATATCGGGAGCTCATTCCACAACCTTACCACGGTAAATATCCCGTAAATAATCATATAACTTTAGTGAACAACCGTGATAGTTTAAAACAATGTTTTAAAGAGCTTTTTCGCACATGAGAATATGCCGCTAATTATAATAATTTACATTGCAATCTCTGTTGCCCTAGTTGTTAATAGGGTCCCATTTTAATATCCCGTAAATAATCATATAACTCAAAAACTTCGAGCTAATCTGATAATAGAGTCAGAAGGTGGCCATAGGAACTCCTAAACGAAACGACGTAACCCCGTTGAGCTTGGGTTCATTGGATTTGTCTTCCCAAGCACTTTGGCCCTAGATAATAAATTCAATATGGCGGAAAAAATGTTCACATCATGATATGGGCATTAAATGAAAGGGTTTGCTGAGAAGGGTTTAAAAAGATTTTTTTTTAATCAATAAAGTTATAAGCTTTATTAATATATTACATTGAAATTTGTCTTACTCTCTCATTAGCCGAGAGAACAAGAAAATGATAAAAAACTAATCTAAGAAAATGCCAGCAAAGCAAACAAGCATATTAATAATATTCAAATGCTTTTGAGATAGTGGTAGGCATTATCTTTGTGGTAAGCCCACAGGATGTTTAGCATTACACAACAAGAGAAACACCTAAAAACAAACAAGTGTTATCAGATTTTGTCATCAAATCAAGCTGATAATGCATCATTGATTACTTTCTTATCTTTTATACTGCATTCATTTATATTTTGAATTGATTTAGTTCAGTAATTTATGTTCAAGCTCAGGTAGAGCGCCAAAGATCAAGACGGTTCGAAACATTATAGTTTACCGCATGTTGGTGTGTGTCAAGTAGCATACTATACACACACAAGCGTGTCACGCTCCGCGTCGATCGATAAATACCTGAAATTGAACGATTGCATTGTGTATTATATAGGTCTTATCTTAACACATTGACCATGCACCCTGGGTTCTTATTGGAAACATTATGTTGTTGTGTGAGAAATATATTTCGCTGGTGAGACCAGGCTGGCGGAACCCAGGCCGACCGAGGATGAGGTGGACTGACGACATCAAGAATACTCTCGGGAACGAGTGGATGCGAATAGCGAGAGAGAGAGTGAGAGTGGCATAAACAAAGAGAGGCCTATACCCAGCAGTGGGTCACTCAGTGCTGATGATGATGATGAGACCAGGGTTTCGGTTTTTGGAGCTTAGTGGTCAATATGTTAGGCCGTATGGCGACAGGCAAGTCAAGGCATATTTATTGATAGGCCAGCACCAGAAGTCAATGTGCTTATATCCTGCCATCTGCATCCACTGGATGCCCACGACTCTCATAATATCGTTGGTCCATCTAGTGGGATGCCAACCTACGCTGCGTCTTCCAGTTCGGGTATGTCCTAAAATTGCGACCAGAACCACCAGAGGATGGGCAGCATCATCCTCCTACTTGAATGGTGGTACATTCTGCGATCCCCAAGCCGCCTGCCAAGCGTAGGAATTATACCCCCCCTCCTCCCCCCATGACAGAAATGTTGTACGAGCCCCAACAATGCCACGTTTTCATAAATAAATAATGTAAATAACAAAAAGAGATGCTTGAGAAACCATGGTTTACTAACTTTGTTCGAACTTTCAGATGATGCATGGAGTGGAAGCAACGTTCGCTTTAAATCAACTGCAGAAAGAAGGCTTTGCATACTTGTACCGTGGAATGATGCCTCCGTTGATGCAAAAGTCATTTTCAATGTCCATAATGTTCGGAGTATATGACCAGAGCTTGAGGCCGCTTTTAGACTATGAAGTCAACTCTTACCTTGCGAAAACAATAGCTGGTGTAGTCGCTGGCTCTGTAGAAGCGACACTAATGCCCTTTGAGAGGTTACAAACGTTACTAATTCATCCAAAGTATCACAATAAGTTCAGGAACACCCTACACGCTGCCCAGCACATCGCCAGGTACTACGGTGTAAAGGAGTTCTACAGAGGACTGACGCCAATCCTACTCAGAAATGGCCCGTCGAATGCATTGTTTTTTATTATTAGAGATGAGATCCGCGAAAAGCTGCCAACCCAAGAAAAGATGATGTATCAAGGCATGCAGAACTTCCTAGCTGGAGCCACTATTGGCGCATTCCTAAGCACGCTGTTCTATCCCCTGAACGTAGTGAAGATCGCAATGCAATGCGAGCTCGGCGGCCCGCACAGAACAATCGCCTACGAGTTTAGGTATGTCCTACTCAAGAGAGGATCCCACTTCGCAAATTTCTATCACGGAGCTTTACTAAATATATCAAGAGCATTTCTTAGTTGGGGTATAATCAATGCATCCTATGAAATGTTTAGGAAATTGTTGTATTCATAACTGCGGTTGGTATTGCAAGATTTAAATTTTAATCGCAATGCGATTGATGAAATATATTCGATTTTCCAGCCTATTTAATTTAGTTGTTCGCCCCGAAATCGCGAGCACGCTAAATCTCCGCAACGCATTTTGGTTAAAATCGACTTAAAAAATTTAAGTGAACTACATGCGTACAACATTTTACGAAGACGCATAACGGTACACAAGTTATACATGCGCAAGTGCCGATCTGTCGCCGTCGACTCTGATACCTTCACTTCTGATACAAGGTGCGACAGGGATGTGCGTGATAATCCCTTCCCTCGTCCCATACTCGTACATATGTATATATTTATTTATATACACTTTTATTAATCGGAGATCTGAATGAATGGAATTTCATCAATTACATTGCGATTGAACTTTGATGTACAAAGCAAAATCCCAACAGCGCGTTGAATCAGTTATTTATTTCTTGTTATATTGTTGAGCTTCTAAATATTGTTACGGGATATACTTTGCAACACGTTTTTTATTTTTTTATTGACATATGTTTTTGACGGCCGTACCACCGGCTACAGCTGTCTCTTTTGCACATTATCAGTATATTAAAAGATAAACATTCGTTAAGTAGAAATATAAAATAAACAATTGGGTTTATTTTTAGAATAACATTGCAAACGTTGTAAAGTAATATTTATGGAAGAGATTTTGGTTTTTATCTTCAAACATATTGAAAAATACGAAAGAGATAGGCTTGGGCGCTGAGCGCGGCCTTAACAAAATATTATGTCTAAAAGGCATATGGGCTAACATCTACTGGAGAGTCGAGGCAGTGTACAAACAGCCGTAAGAAAGTGTTCTCGGTTTACGGTATGTCTAAATTGACCCGTCGCGTCTTCACTGTCCTTTACTCTAGTAAATGAGGTACAATTCTGAACCTAGCGCAAACTAAAAAGAGTTGACTTTTCCTTGGCCGCTTGTATGCTGCTTCACTGCCTCGATCTCAGATCAGACAGACAAGGGAGATACGGTAAGGTGGCGCAGCGGATGCGAGCGCATCAGGCCTAAATCAGGCCTTTAGTCGAGCAGACGACCATACCGCCTTTTTTGTATGTGGACTATTAGTTCATTGATGTCGCTGTAAGTTTCTTAGTGTGCGAGAAAAATGAGTAGATTAGCCGTACTTGCAGTTATTGACGGTATAGTGAAAAAAGTGGGTGATATACTTGAACCCACCACACACCACACCATCAGCCATTAAATGTCCACTGCTGAACAAGGCCTCCCTCTTAGAGAGGGGTGTTGCCATAATCCCCACGCTTGGCAGGCGGCTTGGAGATCGCAGTACGTGCACCGTGTACTAACAGGACGCTGCTGCCCATCCTCCGGTGGTTCTGGTCGCAGTTTTAGGACATACCCGGGTCCGGGGAAATACTTGAACACGAAGGATAATTGTACTAAGGCATATCTCCCTTGTTGTTCTGGTCTGAGGCCGCGACTCTGCCTAAATTCTTCAGTCTCCACTAGGCCCACAAATTGCGTAAGAGACTAGGGTAAGTTATTATTGTTTGTAGTTGGTAGCACAATGTTTTACAGTATTTAATAAGCTACCGAAGAGATGTTTGTTTTGTTATAAATTAAATGCTTAGTGAAAAATATAATTAAATGTAGTACACTTACTGAAGAAACTATTTAAATTGACTAGTAAAGTTCTGAGATATAAGCGTTTAAACGTTTTGTTGGGAATAAGAAAGGATGCTCTGTCCCTTTCTCGCAAGGTGAGTGTCCGTATGGAGTTTGTATGGTGTACTTGCGTGACGTCATTCTGAAGTATAGTGCATTCTCTGCCTAGCAAGACATTAAAATGATTATATCTTTCTTAATTTTGTACACATTCAATTTTGTTTTCGGTGTTCGGTTCTATTTATGGCCAGCTTTAAATAAGACAAAAAAAATCTGTTCGGTAGCCTATTGTACATACTCATTCTGAGGGGGCGTTCAAGTATTACGTAAGTGCTTGAGGGGGGCGGGGGGGTCTTTGCTTTGCTTATTTTTGATGCCATGGTGGGTGGGGGGGTCGATATCGTGATTACGTCAGCAGTTATTATTTACTTTATTGTTTAGAAAAATGCATATGCATGGGTACCAATGATTACGTATGCATGGGAGGGGGAAGAGGTTTGCTTAATTTTGCTGCCAAGGGGAAGGGGGGGGGGTGTAAATAATTGTAAAAAATCTGCTTACGTAATACTTGAATGGCCCCTGAGGTATAACATATACAGGGCTACTCATATAGACTGTACTAATAGTAAAAGTTGTTCATAATGATAAGTACAATGACCTACTTTCAGCTAGGTACAGTATATGCGTAACCCTGTATTATTCATGCTCAAATTATGATCATGTATGTTTGCAAATTGTATTCCGATATAACAATGATATTGTGTTGCAAATCAAGTTTCTATTTATTTATACCAACTTTATTGTAAGTAGGCAAAATGTTTTACAATTTAAAGCATTTATGTGTAAATATTGTTATTGCAAAATATTGTTTTGTTTGCAAATTGTCGTTTTTAAAGTATTACAATTGTGATAGTAACTAAGCGGGATAAATGTAATACAAAAATCGAGATTATCCACAAAGCAAAGTGACGAGCATATTGTTTAAAATAAATCTACTCTAAAAGACTTACAAACATGTATTTTGGGTCGAGTAAAATTCACGAAAAAAGTGTTCCGATTTCATCTATTCAGGGTTACGCAGAAAGGGTGTACTAAGCCGAAAGGGGCCCGTTTTATACTCATCCCTGACCAACCCTGAAACTAAAAAAATATCAGCTATTCCGTACATTTTGTGGAATGTGAATGACGATTTTCTATGGAACAGCTGATATTTTGTACGTGATTTCGGGGTTGGTCCCATAGTAAATGTTCTTCATAATTATGGGTATTATGAACCCCGTTCGGCTTAGTACACCCTTGCCATGTAACCCTGTCCCTGTCTGTATACATTCGGATGTAAACTTCATCTACTGATTGGACAAGTACCTATAACCATTTTACGTTACCAACAGTGCTTATTTTTTAAAATAAAACGCTACAATTCCAGTAATAACTCGATATCAATTTATTATTGTGTCCGTTGAACTATAACTGAATAGACACCGGGAGCAAGTACCGACTGGTATGCAACCCCAGCTAGCCGTATAGTTTGTACATTTCATTGGTTTCTTCAAAGCAAGCATGCTCCATTTTAGACCGTATCATCGTTTAACATCAGATGAGGTGGCGGTCAAACGCAAATCTATTTATATATAATTATCTATATACATAAATAAAAACTAAATGTTGTTTGTTGGTGTTGGTGATGCAAGCGCATCACGTGAGAACGGCTGAACCGATTTGGCATTTTTTTTCTTGAACGTTCGTAGTCCAAATAAGGTTTTCAGACAAAGAAAAATTTGAAAAGTTGCCAGGAAAATTAGAAAATACTGAAAGTGCTTTGTTGATTTTTGTATGAACCATAATCTCTATCGGACAAATTTGGACGGGGTTGGACAGCTAGTTTTTTCAATAACAATAATTACTAAGATGTCAAGAGAGCAAGCTTCGCCAACTCCTTTCGAAAATTTCTTCAGTGTACAATGCAATGAGCGTAGAAGACTCGTCACATTTCGTCATTAGTACTTGAATCAATGTTAGTACTATAGCGCAATTTGTCATTTTATTGTATTGATGACGTCTGACATTTATACTACGCCCAAAAGAGCGGAAATCGAACTTAATTATTTATGGAGCGTGCTAGTTGGAAGCATTGTACAAAATTAAGAGAGTCCTCGGGCCACATACGTGTAAAATAGGTGAACTCGCGGTGTCCATGCTGTTATAGGTCTGGTTGTGCCCCAGTCTTTAGGTATTATGAAATAGGCAAAGATTTTCGACAGGTTATTTGTCAAAGGAAATAGGTTAAAATTTTAATTAATTTGTAGATATACAGGGTTACGCGAAAAGGGTGCACTAAGTCAAACTCATCATTATTTTTATTTATTTTATTTCTCACTAGTCGGAAAACAAACAGCTGAAACTAACTAATTATGGATAGTAGACGCAAGCCATAAAAAGGTTTCACTTATAAGAACTCATTCAATATGACTAAGATAATTATGAACAACTTTTAAATTTTTAATACGCGAGAAAAAACCGATCTTCTGAACAATCCATGTTTTGAGTTAACATGTGACTTACTCCTTATTCTGTTTCTGTGGTTAAATAATCAAATCAATTTTCCGGTGTTGACTGCATTTATGAATGTTGATAAAACAGAGAGATTATGACTGAGGAACAATTGAACGGATATCACCTCGCCCTTACGCCAGTACAATGAGATGTTATCAATTGTTTTGTTCTATACAGTTTTATTTAATTTAATTTTTATATTAGGTACGTTTAAAAATAGTTATTATTAGGCGCAGCCTCAGATCAGACAAACAAGGGAGATAGGTATGCCATAGTACTATAATAATTATCGTTCGTGTTCAAATGTCTTGATATTTTATTTTAATAAAACTGGCCAAGTGCGAGAAGGGCTCGCGCACTGAAGGTTCCGTACCACCACATAACTTGTTAGCTACTAAAGTACATTTTTTTTTGCAAAAAATAACATCCTATCAACGTCTAGGCGTTTCATTTTCAAGTACCGGCCACGCCCGACGTTGCTTCACTTCGGTGATCGTACGAGAACTGGTGGTGAACAGAAATTTGGCACCGACTCGCACTTGGCCATTATTTATTATTTGTTGTTATACTTTAGTTAGAGTGTGTACTATAATCATGCCAAGTTTGACGCTTGTACGTATTACCGTTTTTACATTAGAGCTAATACAAAAATGCGTTAAAAAATATGTTTGTTGTATGGGGACCCCCATTTAATTTTTACTTTTTATAATTTTTTGATTTCCACCGTAAAATTACATATTCTGTAAAAAAAAAAACTGGCTATATATTACGGTTTGAAAGCCGTTTAAAGGTAGGACGGACATACAGACAATCAGACGGACATATAGACAGCGTAGGTAGGGTCCCGTTTTTACCCATAGGGTACGGAACTCTAAAAATCACTACACCGCTTAACGCAAAAACTATGTACGGCTCTCTTACTCGATATTCACGCACAATAAGAAACTTGCAGCTACAACAATGAACTAAATAATAGCTATCTTCTTTGCTAATAGTCCTCATGCAATAGAAGGGAGGCAAAGTCGGTCTGCAGGATGAGTTCGACTAAAGACGTCAAGCCTGATTTAGTCCTGATGCGTTCGCAACCGCCACGCTACCTACCATTTCTCTTGTTTGTCTGATCTGAGGTCACACTTTTGTGATTACGGGGATAATTTCCCTGAAGTCACACAAGTGTGAGTGTGACCACGGGGAGATCGCAGCTAACTTCTACAGGGTTATTAATAAAAATAACAACATATCGTAGACAGCTTCCCGACACCATACCTAACAACTTTGATTCCATGATTTTTAATAATTCGCCTTTTACTTCCATACAAAAACAAAAATATTTTAATTAGGGCTACAAATGATAATATCTTTACGCGGTTACAAATGAAAAATGCGGGGGCACAGGAATAAAGGAGCTCATTCTTCCACCTACAAAATACACATTTTTTTTTTTATTCAATTGTTTTAAAATAAATGTCTATTTCTTTTAAATGATGGAAACACATATTTAGTTTTGTAAAGTAAGTAATTGAAAACAAGTTGTTAAGAATCGATACAATACGTTGTCAAATCAAATCTCGTTTTGCCCCTACACGATATGACAAATTATGCAATTTACCTTCGCCTGCAAGAATAGATAAGCACGAGTCGGCGCCCGCCTCAGAATTAAATAAAGTAACCGACAAATAATAAAGCTCCAGATTACTCAATAACCAATTTAATTTAAGATTAATCTAATTTACATTACAAAAATGGCCAGTAGAATATGAAAAAACGAATTGTCAAAAAACTCTAGATACGGAGAAATTAACTAAAAGCGTGTTTTAGAAGGCCTGTTTGCGCCGAACTATTCTATTCTAGTATATATGTTTATCTATGTATCTATTCACCAATCATACTTCTAAAATCACATAAAACTTATTTATAACCAAAATATCAATTTGGTTTTTACTGTTTGCCATACGCAAATATATTTGTGTTGTATTCCATAAATTGATGCAATACAGTTGACGACATATCAAATCTGTAAGACGTAGAGAAGCTGCATGCTAGAGGTTAACTAACTTTCAATAACCCTGTATAAACTGCATCAGATGCGGAACGACCAAAGTACCGCTTCGACTATCGATACGAGAAAGCGTTCGATAGCTTCTACAAGCTCCACCCGACCGCGACCACCTGGGCTGAGGCTCGCATACGATGCGCGGCCGAGGGCTCGGAGCTCCTGGTGGTCGACTCCTTGGACGAGGCTGATGCGGTCATGATTCTCGTCTCCCTAGTACTGAATAAATTCGAAGGCATCTTCGTGGGCGCACATGACCTGTACTCAGAGAGGTCCTTTGTTACTGTAAGAGGTTAGTGATTTTAGATTTAAAACAAAATGAGTTCGAAAATTATGTTCTTTGAGTTGAAAATACTATTTATTACTAGTTCCTTAATACAGGTATACGCGGAAAGGGTGTACTAAGCCGAAAGGGGTCCATAATAGTTAGTAACCCATCATTATGAACAACTTTACTATGGGACCAACCCTAAAACCCTTTTATCCCTTTATAATCCAACCCTTTTATCGTCTTTTAATTTGTGGTGTGAACGATAGAGTTTATCTATCTAAAATCGCAAAAAAATATCAGCTGTTCCTTACATTATGTCCACTTTTTTACTATATACCTAAGTACCTAGTTAAAACTGTACCTAAGTAAGGCACACTTTCTCATGTTTCAAACTTGCAGCAACAACAATGAACTAATAGTCCACATGCAAAAAAAGGATGGCAAAGACGTCTGCTGGATAAGTTCGACTAAAAGCACCAAGCCTGATTGAAGCGTTCGCATTCGCCACAATTGCCATATCTTCCTTGTTTGTTTGATCGGAGTACCTATATCAGTAATCTAGATGAAAGAGAGACTGAAACATTCCTCAAATAACTTTTCAATAATGTTGTCAGGTATCACGCTGATGGACTCTATTCTAAACCTGCTGTGGGAGTACAGGGAGCCGATGTACCGGCAGGGGCGGTGCGTGGCGATGCGACGGACCGGCCGCCTGTTCGTGCATCCCTGCTACAAGTCGTTGCCCTTCATCTGCAAGATCAAGGGCAAGGATATCCAGTACAGACCGGAGTGCAACACGTTTGATCCAAGTAAGGTCAGATAAAGCTTACTCTGGGAACTCGCCTTATTTTCAAAAATCTTTCAAAGCGCCTGGTTTCTTGCGACGTGTGCGACAAAAACTCTGGCGTTTTTCTGGCTTATGCTTGTCATTCAGCGTAGTAATGTCGCCAGCGTGCTGGGTACGCTGGCAACTGGTATAGTGGGCTTGACCGTTTGAATTGTCTAGACCTATTAGTCCTTCAACGGTCTATGGGGTGTCCCACTGACTTTTGTAGTGTTAGCTTGTATTTTGTTTAGTTAATAAAGACACTTGCCTTTTTTGTTGACCTAATTGACCTAATTTCTTTGCTTGGCAGTAAAAACATATAAGGTAATCTATTGAAGTTCTGGGGACTTACGGACACCTGCTAATAGCGACACCTAATCCGCTCAGTTGGAAAATCACGCGACTGCAAACCGGATCTGGGCGCGATAAGGTTCACGGTCGCATGATTTTCCAACTGCGCGGATTAGGTGCCGCTATTAGCAGTTGTCCGTAAGGCCCCTGTTCGTGCAGATTGGGCGGTCGGTCTGAATAACACGTGCTACTTCATGCACGAGGAGCCACAGACGTGGTCTCAAGCGTACGGCAGCTGTCTGTCGGCGGGCGGGCACCTCGCCATTCTGAACAACCAATCTGAGGCAGACCACCTGAAGGCGCTGTTCAAGGAACAATATCACCACCCAAGAAGGATGCCCGCCAACAACTTCGCCTTCCTCGGGTACAGCGACCTTTTCAAGAGGTACCACTACAGGACTATTCTTGGTGGGTATACTTTTCTCACAAATAGAATTAAAAAGAGAATCGATATTTTATTGCTTTTATATTTTTGGTCTTTGTGGCATATTATTTTGAGACATAAAAATTATGGGTATTAATGACAGTTCGGCACAAAATAAATTCCGTCAGCAGTTAAAGTCAGTATTTTTTATTGCCGACAAAAACAAAATTATGCTGGCCCGTGAGACTTGCAAATTTTTATAAGTTTTAGCGATTTTTATTAGTAAGAAAATAAATCTGATCGAGTCAATTAGCTGTGTGGTCAGCGAATTGAATCAATATACTGTTTTTTTATTTATATAAGATGCATATTATCATCTGCCACATCATCGGGTGAGCTATTGTCAAAAGACCATTAAAAAATCCATAAACTACCTACTGTCTTTTCGATTTCGATTAACGCGTAAACTTCTTTTTGGTGCGCTTGTATGTACGGCGCCCCTAATTTAATTGCAATCTAGCCTTATGTTAGGCTGATAAGTAATTTTAATTGTAACTTAAACTTCTATGTATGTTATTTTAAAAACTATGTATCCACACATTACTTTTGGAAGACACTTTGTTCACGTGTTCTTTAGAGGTAGCACTACACTACTTAACAGTAACCCTTTAGTAATTTTTAAACTTGCGCGATTTGAACACATGTTTTAAATGTTTATCGGAACTTATCACTTATTATTTAATTTAGGTACTGACACTTTGTTTATCACTATACACTAATTCTACACATTCTCTTAAACCTTCTTATGATTATCAATAAGTACTTCTGATGCAGGGGCGGATCCAGGATTTCATTTTGGGGGGGGGGGGCATTCTGACAAGGTTCGAAGGAATCCAATCGAAAAATTGAGTCGAATGTATGGAATTGCTAGGTGTTGCTGGATCCGCCAATGTTCTGATGTAAGGGTTACCTCCCCAGGCGACCGAATAGAAGACGTCGGATACAAGGAGTGGGAAATAGGTTGCCCTAAGCAGAACACGGTCGACAAGTCGACGGCACGCTGCGGTGGCATGCTGCGCAACGGACTTCTGGCCGTCGCAGACTGCAACGTACCTCACATGT
Organism: Agriopis marginaria; assembly: GCA_932305915.1. Taxonomy (NCBI): domain Eukaryota; kingdom Metazoa; phylum Arthropoda; class Insecta; order Lepidoptera; family Geometridae; genus Agriopis; species Agriopis marginaria. The sequence continues at coordinate 13,984,195 of OW029918.1, forward strand.
TCTTCTGCGAGAAACCAATTCACAGTAGCATCTCGAAGAATATACTGCGCCTCGGAACTATCGGGCACAAAACACAAAAACCACGCGTCACTTACAAGAGCTAGGACTGAGATTTAAGATGTTCTCTATTTATTGCTAACAGAACCAACATGCTCGATGCATGGATCTAATTTCATATTGATTTGAACTAGGTATGTATCGTATAGAACGGTGTTCAGTTTAATTTACATAATGAAATATTATATGTAAACCCATTAAAACAATTTTGAATTTCAGTCCATGATTATATTTTAACATAAAAAATGTCACTGTATAAAATAGTTAATAATAGGTGTTATATATCGTGTTATTTATACGACGACGTGATTTTTTTTTTTTTTTTTTTTTAAACTTGATACCTAAATACAATTAACAAGTAAGATAACTGATTTAAATGAAAAAAAAAAACTTCTGTGGATTGCCTACATAATATTATATAAATTCCAATCCTCTTATTTTATCCTCATTATTAGGTAGGTACAGTACATTACTGCAGCGGCCTCCAATATAAGCATTTATGGACGATTAAAAATGTGGACCGAAGCGTAGCTTTTTGGCCAGCATACGGAAATTCATAAATTCTCAGTTAAAGGCTTGTATAGTAAGTACTTTTCAGAAACATTTCGTTGAAAATTTACATAAAATTTTTGTGATTACTTTCACATTGCTTAGCAACCAAACTTCGAAATAAAAAACATGACAGACAAAAATTACAATTACGACGCCATAAACTTAGTCCAATTTACAGAATAAGTTTCTTCAAATTACGAACCCTTTAAATACCATGTCATGTTACAGATGACCCTTTATTACAAAATAGTCACGACAAGTAGTATTTAATTTATTAAATAGTCACGTCTATTTAATAAATTAAATAGTCACGATACATTGCAAACGTGAGCGCAAAAATATATTATTTCTTTGCGTGATTGTGTGAGAGGCAGTGCAACTCACGCTGCGCCTCCCGCACAGCCCTCGCGTCACACGCTCCATTCTGACCCGACATCAGTGTCGCGGAGCCTTCATTTGCCACTTTCATAAAGATACTTATTTAACAATTTTCGTCGTCAAAAGTCCTTCGTTTGTGAATGGATCGTAATTCAATGATTCCACAGATAGAGTCCAGAATTTGTCAGACATGGCGTTATCTTGGCATTGCTTCGACGGCTGCTTCGGTGCGCAATCACTGGAAGAAATCATAACTAATATTATAAATGGGGAAGCACGATTTTAGCTTACAAATAATTGGAGACCCGGAGAGTGACATAAAGTTCGTTTATCATGGAAAAATCAAAAAAACAAATCTTCACTCAAACTTTCATGTTTACAATATTAGTGCGATTATTTTGTAAGAAAAGGACTAAGTGATGCATCTATCGAGATACAATACCTAAAGAGTCACAAATGTGCATAAAAAATTATCTGAACCAAAACTCGCTGAATTTTTGGTTAGTAGTAAGGCAACCGCGATCCGGCTACAACGCCGTGCGATGCCAGTGCTACGATTCAAGCAACAAAGTCAAAATTGGAGTAAATGTGGCATTGGGTACTATAATATGTATAATTAATGTCTAGGTAAGTACAACGTCGCTCCGATGATTTTTGCCTAATCTCACATTGTGTATACCTATAGTCTATAGGTATTGTATCTCGATGGATGCATCCTAAATCTTCTAACTAATGTGTTGGTCCATGGGCCACCGGTAAGGGTTGGTGATCAGCATTATTATAGGGAATTATTAACAACTTCTGCCGCTTTCTACAGGTGGCATCCTGAATTACATCAGGTAATAATATCTAAACTGGCAGTAAGAAATCGTAGAGACCAATACGGACGTCGTAATCGCGCATCTAAGACCTTTGTGATGAACCACAGTATAATGTGTATGGGACCTATTATCTACACAATAAGGGATCTAAAAACGAAAGGATCAAATTGAGAATCTTCCTTCTTTTTCGAAGTTGGTTAAGAACCAAGGAAAATTTTAGTCGAGTTAAGTGATTTTATAATGATAAATTTTAGTTATGGTGGCAGGTTGTCACTATACCTATTATTATTTAGTAACCTGCGTTTACTAAATAATAATAGGTATACATTTACAATTACTAAATAATAATACTGCGCTTAGCCGCTAACTCGCCTGATGTTAAGCGATGATGCGGTCTACGATGGAGCACACTAGAAAAAACAGATTCACTAGTCATTTGAAGACTTACAGATTGTAACAGCCTACCAGCAGTCAGCACAATAAAAGTAGAATCAAAGCGCTTCGTATGGGTACTACAAAATATTTTTTTAAGTTTATATTTGCAAAAAAATTATGTCATCTCTCTAGTTCTGTCCGCCTACTAACTACGCCATGGCCAAATATAATACAAAGTTACTAATATTGTTTAAACACCTATTGAGCATTTGTTTTTAAATGTGTTTATGATTCACTTGTGCTTTGTGGAAATAAATAATCTTTATTATCTTCTTAATATATATATTTCTTCTGTACGAGCGTTTGTAATCTAACTCCTTCTAAACGGCTGGACCGATTTGAATGAAATTTTGTGTGTATATTGCAATGGGTCTTAGGTTGCTTCGAAAATACAATTGGACCCGGTAGGTGGCGCTGCTAAAATAAAATAAAACCATTTTAATGATAAAAAAGTGTTTTTATTTTTTCTAAGAGATAATAAATAAAAGAACAAAAAGGGAATATTACATATTTTGTAAACAAATTAATGTTACGGGCTGCGCTTGCTGTGTTATGGCCCGGGGGCGCTGCTCACCCGGGCAGTAGGTTGTTGTTGGGCCTGACTCCCGCCGTGCGCGGAGGCGCGGGGCGGGTGCACAGGCCAAGGTTGAAGTGATGGTGGTGTACCGGCGGCCATACGCGGTAATGTTGCGACGCTCCAGACCCGGTACACCGACCACAGTCGAGGTAGGTGTGGGCCAACGCGACGAATCGCAGTCGGCGTTGGTCTTGTTGGTGCGCAGCAGGCGCCGCTGTCGTACGGTCTTCGCTAGGCGTGGCTCTAGTCGACAGGGGTCGCCGCCGCGCTGTAGGTCCGTGTTACAGCACCAGCGTTCCCGCTTACACTTGGGAGACCCGCCGGGCTAGGTTCTGTCAGGTAAGCAGGTATGTCCGGTAGTATGGCTACCGGTCGGCCGTCGCACTTGCGGGGCGCTTGACCGGTAGGGCGCCTGCCTTGACGCGTGGACGTCAAGGGGGGAGGCGTACACCGCGGCGCGGACTCGCCCGCGCTGGCAGCCCCGCTGGCGCCGGCGGCCAGGTCGGACCACGGCGACCATACCGTGTCACGACGGGCGGCGGGCAGCAACAGCGGGGGGCGTCGCACGTTCTCGCAGGAGCAGCCGGCCGAACAGTGTCTGGTGGCTCCGAATTCTCGAGAAGCTTCGTCGATGTCTCGCGGTCCCGTTTTCACGGGGCAATGTCCGGTAGTGTTGATGCGCGCGTCGGTAGGCCATATGCCGTGTGCAACGTTCCGAATCCGAGCGCGCGCATGAAGGTGGGCGGCGGCCGTGGCAGCCGACCCGGTGGTAGCAGGTGGCGGGCGGCGCGGGATGCGCCGACCCGATGGGAATGTTGATGCGACCGGCAGCGCCGCTCTGACGCGGTCCGCAGCTGGCCGTGTGCGTCGTGCTGGATGAGTGACGCGTTAGGTGCGTCACTTCGTAGCTGTATGGCGGTCAGGGCACCAAGCACAGCTGCTGCGACTGCGCGGCTTCTCCAAGCCGGGCCGTCGTCCGGCCGTAGTCACACTCCACCAGTGGAGTCACGGAGGGCGGCGGGCGATGATCTGCACGCGCGGGCCACCGCGGCTGTGTTATGGTCCGGGGGCGCTGCTCAACCGAGGTGTTGGTGGGCCTGTCACAGGTGTGCACAGGTCAAGGTGGTATGGTTACCGGCCGGCCATATGCGGTAGGTGTTGACCGGCGGTCCCGCTCTTACTCGGGTGACCCGCCGGCGCGCAGCTCAGTCAGGTGAGGTGGGGGCGGCGCGACGTATCGCGGCCGCTCCGATGGTAAGTCCGGTTGTCAGGCCGGTCAACCGTCGCCAATGCGGGGCTCTTGTCCGGTATGCCGCTCCGTGAAACAGCTAGCCCGGTGGCGGGTGGCGCGGAATGCAGCTGACCCGGTGGTATGTTTAGTGCGACCGGCAGCGCCGCTCCGACGCGGTCCGCATTATTCCATAACTAACATGAAAATTTCTTTGCAGTCCCAACCTAAGATAACTCATCGAATGACCCAATTAGTCTTGCTGCCAGAAGTAGGTCCATGGCCTCCTTTTTGCAGTTCAGACAGGTCAAACACCAAACAAATCGCCATATCACCTGAAATAACACAAAAAATAATTATTTATTTTTAGCTTGAGGCCGCTGTGACACATTACACCCTAACTTGCTAAAATCTTTAAAAATTTTGAATGCATTCATCATTTTTAGGGCTCCGTACCCAAAGAGAAAAAAGTCCGTATCTTTTGAACCATAATAGATAGCTAGTTGACATTTTCACAATACATTTATATTAACGGCGGATTAACTAAGAATTAATAATAAAGTCATAAAGTAAAAACTCCATATAATAGGTAAAAAAATATTATTTTTGTAATTGCTCTAAAAATGGGAATTCTTACAAACATCAAATTTGGCATGATTATAGTACACATTAAAATAAAACAACAAATAATAAAAAATGGCCATGTGCAAGTCGGTGACAAACTTCTGTTCACCACCAAGTTAAGCAACTTCAGACGGGGTCGGTACTTGGATGGGTGACCGCCTGGGTGTGATGTTGTCTTTTTGCACTACTTTTTGTATTTTGTGGTGATATGTATCCATCAGTGCGCAAGCCTGAATCACACTTGGCCAGTTTAATAATTAAATGATATCAAATTGTGGGTGTTACTGTTTTTCTTTCCTTGGTCATTCCCGCAGGAACCACACATTTTTGCACAATATCATCGGTCCATCTAGTGGGAGGCCTACCTACATACGGCCTCTATGTTCAGCAGTGGACAAACAAACAAAGTAATTTATTTTGATATAAATTTAGTTTTACATAACGTGATTTTCCATAGGCTCCCGAACTAGTCTGGGACTGTGTGTCGGGTGCCAGTGGCTTCTCTTATTATAACAGTACAATTATGCCAAAGCAAACAGTTATATCATGCAAAATACAAATATAATTTAGAATTATTATATTAACTTATCAATATTTATAAAGCCAAAAAGAGAAAAAGATCACAACTTACAAAATAATAATAATATTAATTAAAATTTTAAATTTATAACATGCGCGTGTGTTTTTAGTAGGGTTAAGTGTTTCAATAGATCTATCCATTATCGGACGTCTTCTGGCCGATGACGATGAAAATAAACTAACTGCGGCTCGTGGTTTCACTTGCGTGGATTACTCCTGATATCATCAGCTATCTGCCAGTGAAAGTCCCGTCAAAATCGGTCTAGCCGTTTTGGAGTTCATAGGGAGCTTACATACATACCTACACACATAACCTTTTATATGTATATAAGAAGATTGTTCAACAACATACCAGTAGCACATAGGGAATCACATTGCTTCCTATTGTAATATGCCTCTTCATGGTTTGATGGGCGGATTATTGCAACATGAGTGCCATCGATGCAACCCACAATTCCGTGGAATCCATGATCATCCATAAATCTGCAACAATACTATGTTTAAGGCCGATTGCTACAGAATTAAGGTAAAACAAGACAATATCTACCAATATCTGCCGAGAACATTACCACGTATAGGTATTATAACTATTGAAAACAAATACGCACAATGTAGGTTAGTACTGTGTAAAACCTCCAGGAACCTACCCATATCTCCGGCCGCACAGCGTTCGTGCGCTGTCTTACAGGTAAAAGTGGGAGTATGTCTTCGCAAAGGAGCTCGAACTCCACTTTCCAAAGACGGTAGTGTCCAACAAACTCCAACTCTTTTTCCGAGGTCATCAGAGGCTGGCTTGTCTCTCGAATCATGGATTGATTTTCGCGCGTCTTCTCAGGCGTCCCCCATCAGCATCGCTCCGGCCATGACGCGTAGTTTGAGTAATTAATTCACTAAACTCCTATATTCGCTCGGCACAACAATCGAGTAATTTTGAAGTGTAAAATAACCTCCAAATAGCTAATAGAGGCTACAAATTAGCTTCCGCTTTCATTTGACACTTCTCAACTTGTTTCCAGCTGTCATCGGCTCTACATAATGCCGAATTTGTGCCAAAGTACTAGAATTGTTCAATCAATTTCAATCATTTTGTGTTTTGAATTGCTATCCGAGAAAATGGCGGCCAAATTGGAAATAGACAAGATTTTTTTTTTTTTTTCTTTCCATAACCCCTTTCAAATGTCAAAATTTTACTAATTGTAATCCCGATCAAACTTCTATAATAAGGCCGCGTTTCCTGAGGGAAAGCCCACGCGGGTGGAACCGCGGGGCATAGCTAGTTTTAAATAAAAATATTTTTGTTACTCGTATGACCACTAATGCATTGTTCACATTACATAGGTACGCACCAGTACGCAATTACGCATACCTACCACGCGAAAACAGTTCTGGTTTTTACATTCTCGACCAAATCTCAATGGTTCTAAAGCTTTAGTAAAATCTTAAAAGCAAACGCGAAATTGGCAAAGTATGTAATATAAAGTATCATAATCAGCCTTTTTTAACAGTCACGGCTGGACTTTTAGCCTACCCCCGAAAGGGTGATTGGGCCATATCCACCACGCTGGCCAGTGAGGGTTGGCGGATTCACATGCGCCATTGAATTCCTTCTCCGTACGTATACAGGTTTCCTCACGATGTTTTCCTTCACCGAAAAGCTAGAGGTATGGAAATCCGTACATAAACTACAAAGAGCTCATTGGTACGGGCCCGGGGTTTGAACCCGCGATTTTGAGGAGTATATAAAGTATAATACTCCTCATAATACCAAACGGTGATTAAAACACAACAAAGGCGCATAAAATAAACTCATTGAGTAGAACGCATCAACCTGCGTCAAACGTAAAAAGTATGAATATTCGTAAACGTAAATATTCGTTTATATCACGAATTTGGTCATCAGTCTTGGATAAATCTTAAATATTTTTTTAGTAATGCACCTGTAATAAAGTCCAGTTTCCTCCGCGCATTTCTCGTCAACCGCGCAGTAGATGGTAGTTTGAGCGCCGCAGGTGGGCGACTTGAGGAACAGCCCAAAGATGTTGTTAAATGCCCACGAGGCACCGAACCACACCGTCTTGTCGAAATGGCGGCTGATGTCTGTCCTTATCACACCAGGGTGCACACTGTAAGTCGTTACACCTTGAATGTTGTGCTCCTGGAATTTGTAGAAGCGTAAGTTAATTTATCAGTCACCCATGCTCAGTTAGCTCGATTTTCTGTAGGTATGTGGGGAATGTTTTGAACAGCATGTAATGGCAATGCAGCCACGTATTGGTTTCTGTTCTGCCCTCCACATAAATATCAGAATACAGATACATTTACGTAACATGGGACGGCACACACGTTTAAATATTGTGATACCCAGGCGTGTCTGTTCTCCGCCAAAAAGACGCTGTTCCAACTGGCTCCTACTTTCCGGGATGTACGTATCCATTCCGGTAACTGATCAAAACTAACAACGAAGTAATAACTATAGTTCGCTGGTCTCCCTTATAGGCCTGATCCACTGGCACAATATAGGAGTGAAAGAAAAGTAGAGAGGTCTTTACCCAGCAGTGGGACAGTAATGGAAAAGAAAAAGTTTAACAATCTTCTTTTCAAGGTAAAAATATTGTTGGTCAAACGCGGAGTTATGCACGATAAAAAAACTTTAGCTGTCAAACTTTTGACTCTGTCTATCTGTTGAAATAGTATGATCAGGTATGATCAAGGACGTTATAAAACCTAAAAGGGTTATAACGTCCTTGAGTATGATATTTATGATAGACCATGTCTGAGGGTTTGTCTCGTTTTTGGCAATATTTTTTTCGTTTCAATAGCTTAAATTTATTTTAGAGAAAATAACACTTCCTAATTTATACCAACGTACATTTTGGATTGGTGTTATTCAGGGGGCTGTGTTTGGTCTTTGGTCCCATATTATTAGTAATGCGCTAGAGAAACAATGTAAAAAAAAAAGCCACACCTTTAATTTTCGAGCGAGTGCCTTTGTAAATAAAACGTTGGCGGCCTTGCTTCTGCAGTAAGCTGCGTACGGATCATATGACGACCTTTCAAAATTGATGTCATCTAAAGGAAGGTCGTAACCTGGAAATTATGAACAGGAATGTTATAAAATTACGTCACTTTATTTATTTATCGGAAGAATTACATTATTTGGTGCGTTATGAAGTCAGTTTATCTAAAATTCAGTGCGATTCATAACTGCAGTATTATTCTTACGCTCGTGCAAATAAGAAGACACATTAACAATCCTTGACGGTGTGTTTCTGGCCAAGGTTGGCAACAACAGCAGCGTCAGCATAGCATGCCCGAAGTGGTTCGATCCGATGTGAGTTTCAAAGCCATCTTCAGTCTTTCCTAGTGGGCACATCATTACACCTGCATTGTTGACTAGAATATTCACACTTCTTTCGCCTGCTTCGACCCTGGCAGCAAACTCCTTGACAGATTTCAAGCTACACAAGTCTAATTTCTCTATTAGTAGGATTCCTCTGTCTTGTAGCGTTTCTGTCCTCGTCTCTATTTCTGTTTTGGCCTTTTCTGCTTTAGTGAGGTCCCGACACGCCATTATTACTCTTGCACCTGGAATACAATCAACGCATCTGAAATACTACAGCCAGTGTAGAGCTACAGGTCTTGGCATAGCGTGACTTTCAATACGTTATTGAAAAATTAGTTAACAAGCCCTAGCAAGCAGACTTAATACCAAATTACGAGTAGGTATATAAGACTAAAAAAAATTTGGTCCATGACTTTTTACGAAACTCAATAAAATGTTCAAGTCTGTATGGATTTATTTAGTGTCGTATAATTTTTTAAGATTTGCCAGCGAAACCGCACAAAGTTGCTCTTTCGAGTCTTAATTTAAATATTTAGTTTTTTGTATTGGAGAAAAAATTAATTATTTAAAAGCATGGTATTAACGTTGTTATGTCGCTGAAATTGCATCAAGCTGCATGATTCTAGCAGCATTTGCGTTATTGTAGCATGCGGCCTTGCGGCACGCTATTTCAGAGCAAATCTATTTACTCTGAGCACGCAACAAACTCTTTATTAATCTTGCGTGACATAGGGCCAGCGCCGGCGCCGGCCCTAAGGTAGAGCGAGAGGAGTGGTCGCTCTAGGCGCCAGATAGCAAGGGGCGCCAAAATGTCAAATGTGAAAAATAATAATTTCGAGCGAAATTTTGAGTGAGGCTTTAAGCTTCACGGCGGCGCCCACATTTCTTGCTTATTAATATAACAGTAAATAAAAAATAAATTACATATATAAACTGAAATACAATTTACGGTGAGAAAGCGTCGACCAAAAAAAGGGGCGCCGAAAGTGAATGTCGCTCTACCTTGATTATGGGCTAGGGCCGCCACTGGATGTATCCCGTCATAACATAATATACTTTGTATGGTGTAGTCAAAAATAAAATTATTTGTGAAACGTTCTTTGTTGTCATTTTACGAAAAAAACAATGACATTTGAGCTAGAATTTTTTGATTTTATTACAGTTTTATCGCTATAATATATGTACCTAACTCATAAAGTTATACCTAAACGTTATCTCTCGTCAGTTTATAGGTAAAATTATAATCGATATCTCTCGTCAGGTTATAGGTAAAATTATAATCGATATCTCTCGTCAGGTTATAGGTAAAGTTATAATCGTTATCGGTATTTATAAATGTCCAAATACCTAAATATATTTTAATATTACCTAGCATGGCAGGTTACAAGCTTCTATATCTACGTACTTAATATAGTTTAGAAATGCGGGGGACCAACATTTCGCCACTTTGACGGGCCATACTTTGCAATTAAATACATTTGATTAAAAAAAAGTGATGCAAGAAACCTTAATTTTAAAAGAACTATTCAACGATATATACCTCAGACGAGGGGAGCAGAGAAAAATAAAATTTTATTACTATTTTACATGTCACGTCATGACACACCCCAGCTACCCCTAAAATGCAGGTTTTTTAAAACTTTTATAATCGCCACTTATCTGGGGCCTTACGGCAGGCTTTTAACGCGGACTCAAATTAGCGCTGAAACAGCGCAGTTCGGAAAATCACGCGAACGTGAACCCCGAGATACGGTTTGCGATCGCGGAACTTTTCTCATCACTTTTACAGAAACGCTTAAAACAGCCGTAAGACCCCTGTACTAAAACTGTAATAGTGCAAAGTTTCATGCATTTATCTAAGGTTCTACAGAATTAGAACGGACGAACAAACAAACGGACGCCGGACGGAAAGAAAAAACTTGTAAGGATTCTCTACGGAACTCTACTCTACTCACCTCTTGCGTAAAAATCTAGGGCTGTTTCCTTGCCGATGCCGGTGTTGCAGCCGGTCACTATCGCGGTACATCCTTCCAGTCTTCTCTTACTTGTACACCACCCACTTATGTAATCCATGATTCTTCAACACTACTCTGACGTAAGCGTCAGAGTATCATCAAACAACACTCAAGAAATTCCCAATTAAATCAGGATAACTATGGCTTTTGACTGTTTTAAATTTCAGCGTGTTTTAAATTTTTTATTTGGATGCAATAAAGTATACCAAGTTTTGCGTTATGGCGGAGCGAGTAAAGTAACCTGACTAAATGGCTTCGTTATTCGATGTCAACAAAGCTGAGAGCTTATGTCGCAATCTCATTATGTGACATAACCGGCTGAGTCTGGGTAAGCGAAAAGCCTACACTTCTGCTTGATTTGAGCAGTCTGACCTGTCTTGTCTTTGGCACCTAAATATTATGTGTTACTGACAAAATATTGGAAGTATACTAGCAGCATCCTCGGTTTTTTAGGGTTTCCCAAATTTTCAACAAAAATAATAATAAAGTCAAAATGTAAAAAACTAAAGGGATTATCCATTCAGAAAAAAAAAACTTTTTTTTTATTTGCACTAGTGTAAAAAACGGTCTAGTGTAAGAAAACGGTAATACGTAGGTACAACGTACAAGCATCAAACTTGCGTCAAAAACAAAAAACACTCGCGCACTTTTAAAATACCTACACGTCTGTCTAAGAAACTGCTAGATTTTTAAATGCGCCAATGGCGCTTCTCAGACGTATAAATGCTAATGCGCTGACAACCTACATAAAAGGATCACAATACACAATACAAAACAAAATCACTTTATTACACACCGGCCGGCGCTACAAATTAAAATTAAACTAAGGGGGCGTCGTTGGGGGTGCACTAATTACGTGAGGTGATTTTGGCGATTTTTCGACCCGACCCTTGAGATGTCGTGTGCTTTGGCTCGACCCCGTCTCCTACCCCCTAATCTCACATGAGATTTTTCAAAATGAGTATTTTTAGTGTAAATAGGTAGGTTCGTTGTGTAGGATTTAGCCATATTTTAGTGGAGGCACATGTTTTACTTTTCTCGCAATTTGACAGAACTAAAATATTTGGTCATATTTGCCGAGACCCCCGTCACCCTGGGAGTGGATGAGATTCGGCTCGACCCCCCCCCCCTCTTCCCCTCACCTCACACAATTAATGGGTGCCCCCATGATCAAAGAAAACAAAGTCTTCTATCTGGCAGTTGTCCCAGAATTACGTCACTGTCCAGTTGCCACTTACTTTATCCAATCTGCTGTTACGTGGTGTATCGTCATCTCTCTCTCTCGAACCTGTTGTAAATTGCCATCATGACATCATTGCGGGACGCCCACGTGGACATTATTTCTCGGATTGATATACCTGGCGGAGTACCATGGGTGCCCCCTAACATCAACGAAGTATAATGTACCTATACCTACAACTTTACAATTGATAAGAGTGCAACCCGAGCATTTCCATGGTGAGGTCCCACAACCGTTCCACATTTTCATCGTTACGGCAAAACGAAGATGGCGGACACGGTGCGCAGTCGCTGAAACAAAACGACTACATGAAGCCGACCAAAGAGAATACAATAGAGAAGCCGACCTTTGAATACACATTACGTATACTCAAAGCTTATGCTACACACATATAATGAGGAACATATAAAGAGGAGGTTCTCAAGTCGACTGTTTTTTTTAAAACAATAAATTAAATATTAAACTAATAATATTATTTTATTTTATTTACAAGGAAAACATACAGCTGCTAATTAATACAGTAGATATGAGAAAAACAATTAGGTACACAAAAACCAAAAACATTTTTTCACTAACAGGCCATCTCAGAGCAAATAAAAATACAGAGGCACTACGGCGCACTGCCAAAGTGACTCCAAAATAGCACTACGTGAATTCCCAATAAATACACGACTCGCGCACACATACGCATTCAACACTACGTGAATTTCTGTCAGAAAATTGCACTGGCAACACTTCGACTACGCACACATGTTTCAAAAAGTGGCTTCACTGTTCGTGTTAGCCGTAGTGACTCTGTATTTTTATTTGCTCTGAGTAGGCCATTAGAATTAAACCAAAAAATTTAACAAATCGGATTTAATTGCTACAAAAGGTTTTATTGTTTTAATGGCTTAATTTATTGCCCAATATGACTACCCTAAGTTTTCCTACTCAGGGGAGTTGTGCATAAGTGGTGGGGGGGGGGGGGGGTGAAAATGTACCCCAGAAAGGGTGTTTTTGAGGTTTTACGATAATATCTCGTAAAAGACTCACAATATCGAAACATGGTTCTTGTAAGAGTTGTAGGGCATTACATTTCTATTGTGGGATAAAAAAAGCCGAGAATACGAACTGGGTACCGTTAGATTGTTACCGCTGTGAGAGTCGCCGGCATCCAGTGGATGCAAAAGGCAGGCTGTCGTTCAGTGTAGAGATTAAAGGGGGTGGCCTATGTTTAGCAGTGGACGTCTTCTGGTTGTTGATGATAATGACCGTTAGATTGTAAAGCGCACATGCTACTGCATCGCTACTGTTCATTCACTCTTACTTACAGTTCTCTTTACTGGCTACCATTAAATACTCACGAATAATACAAGCCTGATTGTCCAGAGCAGCTCTCATCGATGGCACAATAGATGGAGGTCTGTGCGCCGCACCGCGCCGTCTTCCACATCCACCGCAGAAATCCCAGGTGGAAACACCAGCTTATAAACCGCGATAAATATCTGTCGATGTCGGTGTATACTATGCCTGGGTGCACGCTGTATGTTTTCACGTTTTTTATGTTGCTTTCCTAAAGAAAAAACCGATCAAGATAAAGGTTTATTTGCATACAACATGAGAAATTTCATACAATTCCACATTCCAATAGGCCCGCCAAATTGCATAAAGTTCCCTACATAATTTCTATACTATTAGTCCTAGAAACTTGTAACTTGCCATACTGATAGGTTATCATCAAAACCTTTACCCTAAATAAAATATTTCGAATATTTGTAATCAAATTTTTTTACTTATAGGGAATAGAAATTAAAAATAAACCATAAAAATACTTAAGGTGGTTCGATTCACCAATGGCGGTAAATTCAAATTTCAAACAGTTTTCTTGTCCTTGTAACTAACTAGGCCGGGTAATTATTGTAAACAACCATGATGTTTGCGCAAATTGGTTATTTTTCTTTACAAAATCATGTAAAGCTATTTATCTCTAATGCACATTATTACTCACATTTGTGAATAAACAAATTTTGCTGTTTCAAACGGTTTATTCACAAATGTAAGTAATATGGTGCGTTACTGTTAAATAATTGTACATTATAATGTAAAGAACAGCCAGCATTTTGCGCAAACACTGTGTTATTTAAAAACAACTACCTGACCTGGCTACTAGGACCAAAAAACTGTTTAAAATTTGAATTTCCCGCCAAAGGTGAATCGTACCACCTTAAAAGCGATAAAACTGTAATTAATTCAAGACGTTATATTTTGACGTTTTTTGTTTTCGTTCTTTCTATTTTTTTATCAGGATTTTTTATTTGGATATTGCCCTAACCGCCTCCCGACTTACCACTTATACTCGTTTCTTCGTTACCTATAAACCGATGCGTAAACATGCCATGCCATAAACAAAATGTTTAGCTAGTTTTGTATTGACCAAATATTTCTATTAGTAGATATAAATTTTTTATGGGCAAGTGCCTTTATTAACTAAACAAAATACAAGCTAAAACTAACACTACAAATACAGTTAAACTGCCCATAGATATACCTTGTCTGTGATATTGACTTTCAATATTTTCGCAGTGCGTGTACGGTGTGCTAAGACCTTTTATGTGATCGAAGGGAAAGGTGATTTTGTTCGCTTTTTCGCGGTTGGTTCTGATGTAAAAGTTAATCATAACAAGTATCCTCGTTTCAGCTTAGTGACATGGTTCCGTGTAATTTTATACAGAGCATCATGAATACCGAGCTCAGTTATACGTCTATCACAATGTCATAAAAAGCTTACTTCTAGTTTTCGTGCTAAAGCGCTGGCAAACAAGATGTTCGCAATTTTACTTCTTGAATATGCGTCCCAAGGTACGTAAGGAGTCTTCAAGTAGTTTATATCGTCGAAATCTATCTTGTGAACTGAAAATAAAATTAATTAGTTACTTTCTGCTTCATAATATATAGAACTCTGTTCTTCGAAAATTGGTTTTTTTTTTAAATAATTGGTGAAGAATTTTTGTCTCATTAAAAATCTTGTAGATGTATGTATGTAGGTACCTACCTAGATGTGCCGTGCGTAAAATATTTTCAATGTGCGATTTGCATTTGGCATTTATATATGGACGAACAAAAATGAGTGGCGAGGCGTAGCCGAAGCTAGCATACTGCACTACAACAAAACTGTTTTTCTGATGAATCTCTAGTGCGAACGCAGAAGCGGACGTGGAAGTGGAATGACACTAGAGATTCTAGAAACAGTTTTGTTGTAGTATAGTATGCTAGCCTCGGCTACGCCTCGGCACTCATTTTTGTTCGTCCATATATACCTAAATGCTTATGTTGCCAGCCCTGCTGCTGCAGTAATTATATATATATATATTTATCGCTATATACCTTGGTAATGCTTGGTAATACCCTTGGGCCAATTTTAACGAGACTTTCATTGGCAGATTGCTGATGTTATAAGGAGTACCTAACTTAGGCTACTTTTATCCCGGATGTAACACGGGTGAAACCTTTGGGTGCAGCTAGTGGACTATAAAATAGATTAAACTTACAATAATGAATAGCAGAAGAAACAAAAATTATCCTCGAAGATTCACTCTCTATTAATATCGGCAAAAGCAGCAGTGTCAGTAAAGCATGTCCCAAGTGGTTTGACCCAAGATGCGTCTCGAATCCATCTTCAGTTCTGCTTTCTGGGCAGCACATCACTCCTGCGTTGTTTATCAAAATTTGTAGGCGTTTTTCGTTGGCTAAAACTCTTTTAGCAAACGCTCGAACTGATGCAAAACTGCACAAGTCGACCTCCTCGACGACTAACGTGCCACACCCGGTATCCAATGCCTGGTCTAGGATATCCCTTTTGGTTGCATCAGCTTTAGTTAGGTTGCGGCATGCCATAATTACTCGCGCTCCTGGCAAAAGAAAGATGTCTTGAAAAATTAGGTCAAATATCCTCAGCCTCAAACTCCAGGCAGAATCTAACTAAAGGCTGAATGCCGCGCTGGGTGTGGCATACTTAGGAGTAGCCTACAAAATATAAGATTTTCAAGTTGAACTGTCAATGGGCAGGCCACATAGCTTTAAGAATCGAAAACCAATAGGGAAGAAAGGTTCTTGAGTGGATACCACGTACCGGAAGACAAGAAGACGTAGTATAGGTAGGTAAATATGCTGCAGGTTGGCCGTAGGCCTCCTACTCCGACATCATGAGAATTGCGGGCATCCAGTGGATATAGATAGCAGGCTGTCGATCAGTCTCCCTACTATTCAGCAGTGGATGTCTTCTGGCTGATGATGAGCCAAGAAATGTTCTACTCGAACAACTGTAAACTGGTCTACCGCGGCTTCTAAGCTATGAGTTACCTCTTGTAAAGAGGTCCGCGGTGGTCTCCCTGCCGATTCCTCCGTTAGCGCCGGTCACGACAACTGTGATGCCGTCCAGCCTGCCTTGGCTCTCGCACCAGCCACTGAAGTAGTCCATCTTAAGCTATTGTCTACTGAAATGCGAAAAGATTTTGTCCTAAAACAAACAGACGAAATTATAGGTAGGTAAGGGGCCGTACCGTGACCTCTTAACTTCGATTTAATTTAGGTTTAGGACTGTGACAAATTACGTGAACGTGAGAACGCGCCGAGATACGGTTTGCGGTTGTGTAACTTATTGCAGTCACTTAATTAAATTGCGTTAAGAGCTCACGTTACCTATGCACCTTGGTGATGGAAGAGGAATTATAAGCACAGAAGACATAATCTATAGGCGAATTACGAATTAAATACGTTTCTAATTCCATAGAATTTTTGAATTTGGAATCAAAATTTATATGAAATTCTATACATATGGGTAAGTATACCTATGTATATTCCAATTCACTTAAGGTAGGGTAGCACATGGCATAATAATATACTCCGCCAGGTATAGCACTCCGAGAAATAATGTGACGTGGGCGTCCCACAATGATGTCATCAATGTCATGGATACACGTACACGTGCATAAGCAAGAGCAGAATAAGTAATTTACAACAAGTTCGAGAGAAATGACGATATACGAAACAATGGCGGACTCTATGATTTTCTGTGTTAACAGTAGCGTGAAATTATAACTCCCCAATATTCGTATATTACCTGTGGGAATCCAATAAATCAATGTGGTTTTGATAACATTGTGTTTAATATATTCAATTCGTGCTTAACTTGCTTGAGCGGACAAACCAAATGACAATTGAAATTCTTATTGTATTTCATTTAATAGATGATTAACGAATTTGTTTCCCAATATTTGTGTTTGTTGCAATAAAGTGGCAACTAGACAGTGACGTAATTCTGGGACAACTGCCAGAGTGCCAGACCTTGTTTTCTTGGATCATGGGGTAGCAATCTGGTCTTGGCGATCGCGGTCGCTTTTATTGTTTAGCACTCTAGTCGCGCGGCGAGCGACGATGCCGCTGCCGCCGATCGGCAAGATCGGAATGCTACCTTTAGGTAAGTTGTCTACTTACATTTATTTCACGAAAACAAAGTTCACATTTGGTTAGATTAGTACATAAAAAAATACATTATCTACGATAAGATATTTACACTATAGTTTATTGGCTACAGTCTCCAGTTTCTCTTTTCCGTCGTTTCTCTTACATCACTTGACTTTACTTACCTACTTTAATCCACATGAATCCACTAATGCAGAGCACACATCAATAGAACTTCAAAAATTAAATAGATTCTACATTTGCCAATCTTTATAATGAAATAAATAATAAATAGGTATACGAGAAGCACACGACATTAGACTCAGATGTTTCAAAGTGCCTATATTTCCCCGTACCACACAAACGCATAGGTCACTGCATATACCACATACATGCATAGGTACGCATACCACACTGTTACAAGGTCGACTCAGTTCATAGTAGGTGCTTACAATACATGATTCTCATAAATTAGGAGGCTCTACTAAAACAAGCCACTTCGAGGTTACCAATCATATAGCGATTACATATATAGGTATACCTACATATAACCTGTTTTAACTTACTCGTTTGAAAACATACACACTGAAGTCGAACCTTCTAAAACTGCAGCGAATGGTAATTTTTATTTTGGAAGTGGATATAATTATGTTGGTGATAATATAAAATTGAGTTTCATAGGCATAATTATTAAGTTACCTATAATTATGATTATTTACGGGATATTTACCGTGGTAAGGTTGTGGAATAAGCTCCCGTGAACATGGTGAAAAAATTGTCTATGAAACTCAATTTTCGTCCCTTTTTGCGCCCGTAAACAGGTAATTATGTTGTTTTTTTCCAGAATAATGTGTTATTAGGTATAATATCCGTTATATTAACAAATAATAATAAAAACTGGTATATTAAAAAAAGGAAGTGGTCTGGTAAAGAGTTACAATACAAGAATAGGCATGATGACAGTAATCAAGTATCGCCAAAATATTTAACTGATCTAATAAAATAGGATTCCAGGATTTAAAATAATACATTTATTCTCATTTTAATGGCGAGATTAATAATTTATTTGGTAAAATAAATCTACAAAATACAACAATCGGCCATACTAGCTTAAACACCAATCAGAGCGAATTACGTCACGGGTAGGTAAACATCATTTTGTTTCGTATAAAAATACACTGAATCTCTGCATTTTTTACAAATAAATATTGATTTCGCTTTACCTGTCTCTAAAATACACTTAATAGTCGTTGTTATCCATTCCCACAACAGACATCAGCCATGGAACAAGGATTTACCAAGGCAAATTCCGCTAATTTGCCTAGAGTTGATTTATTGATGGTGGGAGTGTTCATGGCTTCAAACAAAGACTTCTGTTCAGCGGAATTTAGAAGCGTCAAAACTTCTATGTAAGTACATTAATTCATCATATATCCAACAATGTAAGCGTTTAAAATGTAAGATAAGTTCTGTATGGGTGTTTTGTTTTTTGGGACGTAAACAAATAACTTATTTGGAGTTTTTATAGATGTGTTCAGATGTGTTGTTGCCATGATACCTACTACCCAAAGGGACGGAACGCTTCAAACAGAAAAAACGAGCAGAGCGAGAGGTACCACGTTTAGCCATTTGTCCCTTTCACACTACATGTCTTATATACAATGACATTCATGAACACATATTAGTGTGTGGTGTTGCCACTTTTGGAAAAATATTGTAACCGTAAATTTGGTATTAATTTGGGTAGTCCGTACATGATTTTATCAGCATCATTTTTAATTATTTATATTTTTATTTGTGAAACATAATATCTAAAAGAAAACTCTCATGGTTATTTAGGGTGCATCCGTTTATTATTGTAGTGATATAAATAAGGAATAAATTAGTATGTACATGTGTTGAGTACTGCTTCCACATATTCGACGGAGCAGCCAAGTACCAACTGGAAGCTTTAGATTCCGTAGACCGGCGTGCTATGAGGCTGATTGGTGACAGCAAGCTAGTCGCCAATAAATTACAAAGCCTTGAGCACTGCCGTAAAGTAGCTTGTCTGTCTATTTTCTACCGGATATATTTTGGTGAGTGTGAGCAAAAGCTTCATGACCTTATTCCACCCTCCCCCTTTTACTACAGGACAAGTAGAAGGACAGCACACTATCACCCCTTCCTAGTGGAAATTCCAAAAATTCGTACACAACGATTTGGGTTGTCTTTTATGATACGTATTGTCCAAGAATGGAACTCCCTGCTGTCCTCCTTGTTTCCTGAGAACTACAATCTAGGCATCTTCAAGGCTAGAATGAATAGATTTCTTCTAGATCAACGTGTTCCATCTTCGGCCACACCGTTGCTTACCATCAGGCAAGTTAGTGGCCAAACGTAGATCTATTCTGTATAAAAATATAAAAAAGTATGAAAAGTAATGAGGAATTAGTATCAGTGATTATGTCAACACTAGAAAGGGACAAATGGCTAAACGTGGTACCTCTCGCTCTGCTCGTTTTTTCTGTTTGAAGCGTTCCGTCCCTTTGGGTAGTAGGTATCATGGTTGTTGCACTGAGGGACCACAGACTACACACCACTTATATATTTTCGAAGTCATATTTATTGCGCAAAATAACTTGATTTAGTTTATAGTATATTCCTTGGTTTATAGACTTTATAGGCTCCTAAAGTTCTTTTTTTTTTATGGAAAAAGTTTAAATAACATTTTTGCCAGCAACAAGTATTGCTGAAGAGAGAAAATAGAAGACGGAATTTAGAATCTATTAGCTGAAACTAAGAAAATATCTTTTATATTATAATACAGAGGTGAATTAATGTTATAACAAAACAAAATGAACACCTATTACAATTATTATGTTACTTATATTATAGGGCTGCAAAATTAAAATAATTACAATTTAATATTATTTACAGAAATAAAATTTTATAATGTTGCGATTGAAGGAGGTTTTATGTTTACTGTTGACGACGTTGAGGTACTGAGACTACTGACCCGTGACGTAGTGACAGACGCCATGACACCGGCAAGCGTTTTGGCGTGAATTTGAAACTTAAAATTTTATTGTCATTTTATTCCATAAAAACCTTTATTTTTTAAAGAAATATGATATATTTTTGACATATTGGATACTTCTGAATAACATAGGATAGATTTTGAAAATCAGTCATCATGCCTATTGTTTTTTATCAGTTTTGAGTGTTTTGATGATTGGTCCTTTCGTCTTAGTACTCTTTCCGCGTAACTCAGTTACCAAGTGAAAATGATTAAAAGGCCACGTGTAAAAAGATTGATTTATTTATTTGTGTAAGGGATGCACAGTCGTGAAGGGATCGTAGTCGAGTCGGACAGCCTTCAGAGAGATGTCCCACAGCTTGGCCGCCAGCTCCTCGTCCAAAGACTTCGCTGACGGCGATGTCACGGCGCAGTCGCTGAAACAACCGTGACAATAGTACATGGCCCCCATTCTACTAAACCAATTATTTTAAAATTTTTGTTATTAATTTTTTTATTTTTTAATGATTTGCCCCAAAATTTACTCTTTTTACAAAGTGAAAATTTTGTGGCAATTCAATAACAATTTAAAAACAAAATTATCACATCATCATCATCATTTCAGTCATAAAACGTCCACTGCTGGACATAGGCCTCCCCATCGATTTCCAAAAAGACCGGTTGGAAGCGTGCTGCATCCAGTGTTTCCCTGCGGTCTCTTAGATCGTCTGTCCATCTTGTGGATGGACGTCCTACGCTGTGCCTACCAGTCCATGGTCTCCATTCCAGAACCTTTTAGCCCCATCGGCCATCTGTTCTGCGTGGTATGTGCCTTGCCCACTGCCACTTCAACTTGCTAATCCGCCTACATTTTATACTTCAAGTGTAATTTTTGAGACAATTCAATAACAATTTAAAAACAATTGGTTTAGTAGAATCGGGGACCTGGTTCAGACTGCGTTCGTGGCGAGCGCGCGAGGCGGTCGCCTAAGGAAGTGCTGGGGCCGTAGTGGCCGTACCCATAATGGGATTCAGTTTCAGCCATCGCAGAAAAATCACGCGAAAGTGAACCTTAATGCCCGAAAATACGGATTGCCGTCGCGCAACTTTTCTGGTGCCCACACACCAGGCGCGAAAACAAAGGGAAGGCAACTGCCCCCTCTCCCCTCCCTGACTACTCCCAACCAAGTACATTATTAAGACCATCTTCATATTTTTTTATCGTGTTAATGACTTCTTAATAGAATCGTTATTAACTCATTACTACTTACATGTAGATAACATCGATCGATCAATGCATGTTTTATTGGCTGCGCCAACAAACGAAATATTGAACCAATTTATGTATAAAAAAATTATGTTTAAAATTCAATAACAGACAAGCTGAGTAGGTTGGTTAACTTTTGACGTGATAAAGTCTTATAAATCGATGAACGCCGGCTGCACGCTCGAAAAATTGTCACGTTCCGCTTGAGCCGAGTGTGCAAGCGAGAGCGCGGAACAGGTGATAGAGAGGCACTATCGGCCTAAGCGTTATCACGTAAAATTATCGTCCGTAAACCGACTTTACAGACAACCCCTTTATTTGTTATAAGTATTCTTTTTGTATGGAGAATTTGAGGTTCGCCTTACCTTTGCTTATTTTTTCTCCATACAAAAACAAGTAATTTCCGTAACTAATCAAATACAAGTATTACATGAATAACAAATAAATGTTTATGTACAAAGGGCTGAGGCTGAAGAGGCAAATTGACTCTGATTACGAATTGATTTGCGAAATTTAATAAAACTTAAAAACCCTTCAATACTGACACTCGTAAATGCACAAGACGTGTGAAGCCAAATTCTTCTCTTGAAGGAAGAAAAAAACCAACCTGTAGTAGAGTCCGGTCTCGTTAGCGCATTTCTCGTCTAGAGCGCAGTAGAGCTGCGTCTGCGCGCCCAGCTCCGGGCTCTTCATGAAAGGCCGCACGAAGAAGCCGATGAGTGCGCGCGCGCCTCGAAACAGAGTCTCATCCATGTGCCGGCCCAGCTCTGTGTTTATAACGCCAGGATGCAGGCAGTATGTGTTCACGCCTTCTATGTTGTGCTCCTACGGACAGAGAATAAGGAATTGTTACATTTTAAATTATGTCTGCGATAACTTAATATACAATTTCATAATTATGAAGGTAACCGCAAAGGTACATTTTTCATTACAGCTATACTTTTCGAAAAATATGATAAAAACCTCAAAAACAGAAGTAGTGAAACGCACGACTGTGTGGAAGCGCCGTGGTTTTGCTGCGCTAAATGCGACGTTCAATACAATAAATCAAACCTTATGGTCTTATTATATCTGTAGTAATAAGAGTGGAAAAACTTAGCTTTAACTAAACAAAATACAAGCTAACGAACACTAAAAACCTAAACAACTTGGCAAAATTATACATAGATCGTTGAAACTCTAAAGGCAATCTAAGTGCAGAAGGCAGGTTCTCTACCAACTGGGCTACCTGGCCAGTCAAGAGAAGAACAGCAGCAGAAGGTTTCTTACTTTCAGTTTCTTGGCCAGTTCCCTGGAAAACAGCACGTTGGCGAATTTGCTCTGACAGTAAGCATCGCCGGCTTTGTAGGGAGTCTTCTTGAAGTTGTAGTCATCCAAGTGAAGGGTGCTCCCTGGAATTACATTTTAAATGGAAATGTCAACAGGTGTGTACTCTTCAATAAACCGGCCAAGTTTGAGTCGGGCTCGCGCACTGAGGTTTCCGTACCACCCCAAAATTCAATAACGAAATTACCAGTTATAACTTGGTATTGAACAGAAACTTGTCACCGACTCGCACTTAGCCATTATTTATTATTTGTTGTTATGTTTTAGAGTGTGTACTATAATCATGCCAAGTTTGACGCTTGTACGTACATATTACCGTTTTTACATTAGAGCTAATACAAAAATACGTTTGTTGTATGGGGACCCCCCGCTTGTTTTTTTTTTTTTTTTTTGTTAATCCGCCGGAACGTTACATACTCTGTGAAAATTTCAACTGGCTATCTATTACGGTTCGAAAGATACAGCCGTTAATAGGTAGGACAGACGGACAGACAGACATCGTAGGCTTAGTAATAGGGTCCCATTTTTACCCTTTGGGTACGGAATCCTAAAAAGGGAACCCCACGTTTTTTTAAAGTCGGTTAAAAAGTAGGTATACTTATATATGTTCTAAGTACTAACTCAAATGTGCCCTAGAAGAGACGGTGACTATCCTGGCGGGCGCGCTCTCCTTGATGCGCGGTATGAGCATCAGCGTCAGTAGGAAGTGCCCGAGGTGGTTGGTCCCGAACTGCATTTCGAACCCGTCCGCTGTCTCCGAGTACGGACACATCATCACGCCTGCGTTGTTCACCAGGATGTTTACCTGAACAAGCATGTCATCTTTATCACACAAGTAAATAGGTAATTACATTATAAAAACGTGTGGGGAACGTTCGTGGCGGTAAATAAATCGTCATTGCGGTAGTCAAAGGATCACACCCTCAAAGCAACTGGTATTACGGCTACCTCCTAACGGTGGCTCGAAACAGCGGTGCGAAAAATCACGCGAACGTGTTTGCGGCCGCGCAACTTTTCGCATCACGCGCTCTTTATTCCTTTACAACGGTAAGGGAACGTAGTCACATCTGTACCTAAGTGGTTTTTGGAACAAGATAAAAAACTATCTCCTTTCATTGCATTGCATTGTATTTATAATCTAAATTTTATCGACTGTATTTTACGTTTCGAACACTGCCGTGTCCGTGGTCACAGTTAGACTAAATGACGGATTTCTGGTGTCTAGAAGTCACGCGTGTGTCTTGCAGTACCTACTATAATTTTAATGACTGGCTTGGATCCCAAGCAGAAAACCTATTTGTTTTCGACTCTTAACAGTTTCCTACACTTATAAATTAAAATCAAGATAAAAACACGACCATTTTTTAAGAGTGGCAAATAAGCATAAGGCCCGCCTGATGGTAAGCAGAAACTTGGAAAAATAAAATTCAAATTGGTCCAAATTGCATACCGATTCCTTCTCCACTCCGTCGTGGGTAAAAAGGGTGTGTCAATGTCTTCTTTTGGGTATGTGTGTTCAGTTTTTGTATTACCTGTGGTTCGGTGTCGAGGATCTTCTTGGCGAACTCTCGAACCGACTGTAAAGAGGACAGGTCGCATTTCTCCAGAATCAAGTTCCCTTTATCGCTGAGGGTTTCGCATTTCTTCTCTATTTCGACCTTCGCTGCTTCAGCTTTCTCCAAGCTACGACACGCCATTATGACTCTTGCTCCTGAAAAAACCCCAGAGTTAACCTAGAGTATAAGCTACCTCCTCAGATTAGACAAACAAGGGAGATATGGCAAGGTGACGTGGCGGTTGCGTCATCTGGGCTAAATCAGTCTTGATGCCCTTTATTCGGAATCACCCTGCAGACGACCTTAAAGCCTTTTTGGCGTGGCTACAAGTTTCTTAAAGTGCGTGAAAAATAAGTAAGTCAGCCGTCCTTACAGTTTAACGGCAAAGTGAAAAAAGTGTATAAAAATGGAAACATTTGGACACTAACGATAATACTAAATCTATAACACTAACGATCAATACTAACTACTAAAGTGTGTAGTGTAATTCTAAGTGTACTAAGTCAAATCTCCCTTGTTTGTCTTATCTGAGGCTACCTCCTACGGCAACCGCTACGGACTTGAGTCGACAAATATACACACCCACTCACACACAAACTTTCGCATTTACAACATTTAGTGTGCTTCTAGGCCTACAGCCTGCAATCTAGGTTATAGGCGCAAGTAATAAATTTTGCTCTACATTTCTGCCAGGCGCAGCTCGTGTTATTGTTTTGGAATCACATAAGTAGTGTACTTAGATTAAATAATTTACTAACTTTTTAACAACCAACTAAACCGTAAAGTTACTAAATTCTATGCATCTACATAAGCAGGACTGTTAAGCACTATATTATAATAACTAAAACTTAACCTATAATTAACTGCAAAAACTCTCTAGTTCACCAAAAACTAAATAGATATAAGGAATCAGTATTATTTATATAAAAAACTATGTACCTACCTAGTTACATTGTGATTGTTTTGTTTAGGTGCCTTTGTTTTTAGGACGATGATTTTTCAGCTAAAATTGAATCATAATTGGTTTATGTTAAGTAGGACATGCAGACTTGCCTCGTTTATAAAAGTCCAGTGCAGTTTCCTTTCCTATTCCAGTGTTGCATCCAGTGACGATGGCTGTCTTCCCGATTAACTTTGCGGTGCTATAGCACCGGCCGCTAAACAGTGGCATTTTGAGTTTACTGTCCTAAACGGATTTACTGTCTTTCTAAAACACACTGTATCAAACTGTGAACTAAATATTACTATAATGTATTACCACAATTTTATTCGTTTCGTAGATCAGTATTAGCGAGGTGCGCACGACTTGAAAGATACGCTCGACTCGCGAACTTAACCGGCAATGCTATAGTCACTATAGTGCGATGAAACCGAAAGCTATTTTAACGGTATCGGCACGCATAAGTAGGTATGCCTATCCGGTTGGGCCTCGGACTCGGCCGTGCCTGACATGGAGACATAAGTATCAATTGATACCAAAATGTTGGCACGGTACCTCCAGGGGAGCCACCATCGTATTTCCTTAACATAACTAGTAGCCTCCTATTCGACATTTTTAGTTCCTTAATTTAGCCACTGCAGAGAAGTTGGTCGCACTTTATCAACTGACTCGGCTTGGCTACAATGACTGCACACTTGTTATCATCGCGTCACAGTAAATGCAGTAGGTATCTTTATAATTTACTTTTCTCAAACAATAAATTTAATGCTATTATTTAAGGAACACACTTCGTGTTTTTTTTTTACTTGAAGGTCTATTTTAGGCTTTTTGAATGAATATCAATCCAACTTATGTACACGTTTTTCAAGTATGTAGATTTGTAGTGATAAAAAACAGATAAATGATATTTTTTTTAAAGTTGTCCACCAAGGGACGTCAATAGATGTTTCACATCAAAAAGTATTTGAATTGGAGTAAAAAAGGACGAGATATTATATTAACGATTAGCTCAAAAGCGCACATAGTTGGGATAAATGCACTGTGACGTCATCTAGCAAAGTTTAAAATCGTCTTATACCTATAATTATTCAGCTTTTAACAATTGTCGGGGCAAATAATATGCATAGTAATTTATTCTGGAAAAAAATGAATTCAAGGTCTCTTTTAAGATTCTACTTTGGCTATATTTTTTCTTTGGGATTTTACGACAAAAACGAATTAAGGCTGCCAAAAATTTGCGAAAAAGGCAGTAAAAGTGAGAGCCTGAAGTCAGCAGCAGAAAAATATATATAAACAAAAATTACCATTTCAATATTTAATGGTCCTTTAAATCATATTGAAAATTGCTCTGCAACCATTCCAGCCACTTGTCTGAAACATCTTTTTGCAAAGTTACTTCCTGGAAAACTTCACTCCTAGATTTTTCTTCAAATCCCAGCTTCTTGAACATCTTGATGCTTATTTCGTTTTCTAATGATATTTTGGCTTCGTAACATTTTAGTTTAATGTGTTGTATTCCATATAGCAACATAAGTATTACAGCCTCCCAGCCAAGCTTCTTTCCTCGAGCCCATTCCTCTGCTATCATTATTTCAATTTCTCCCACAGAAGATTCCTTATCTATTATAAATATATTGGTGTCTCCAATCATTGATTCTAAAACAATAATTATTATTTTTATTTGAAAAATATAACATCAAAAATATGGGACATTGTGTTAGCACTCAAAAGAGTCCAAACTGAAAGTAAAATAAAACCATACTAACTGTTAAGGTAATCTGTGCATTCACTCTACAATTTGTTGCAATGCAAGCTAAATTAGACATTGTCAATTTGTAATAATGATCATAAAACTTAAATTAGTTTGTTGGAATTCCTTAAATAAATCTTATACCTAAGTAAGACTCAAGTCACTTTTTCACAAAGTTTGTGCCAGACAAACTATGACCTCCGACTATCGGTTATTTCCACCGTTCTGTGGTACCCTGTATAATATAGCTGTAAAAATACTGTACGGGATTAAATGAGTACCAAAAATTATGAGCTATATTAAACAATTAACTAACAAAAATGAAACCTAAAACTACTTTAAATAAATAAGTACACAAAAAATAAAATATGGAGTTTTTTTTATACCAACTTACCTATTTCATCACTACTTTCGTATTTATGCTTATCTAGTATAATAAAAGTGCATTCTGAAAAAGAACAACATGGTTATTTTCTTTAAGATTTTGGAGTACCTATCATATCATGGAAACACAATTTTTATTATGACACAAAGCAAAAAGAGGGTATAAGATTTTGTTTAAAACAATTTTTGTATTTGTAATAATACAAAAATTGTGTTAAACAAAACTTTTAAATAAGGTTTAAGCGGAAAGAGTGTACTAAACTGAAAGGGGTCCGTTATACTAAGCATGAACAACATTTACTACCGACCCTAAATTCGCGAAAAAAATATCAGCTGTTCCTTACCTATTCTGTTGAATGTGACTGACATTTTCCTATGGAATAGCTGATTATTTTTTAGTGATTATGGTTCCACCATATAGTAAAAGGAGGTTGAAGGGGGAGGCCTATGTTCAGCAGTGGACGTCTTCTGGCTGATGACAGTAAAAGTTGTTCATAGTAATGAGTACAATGACCTTCCTTCGGCTTAGTACACCGGTTCTGATAAACCCTGTATAATAAAACAATTTGACCAATGTCAAGTTTTTGCCCCGTTTCAGGGAAAACATAAATGCCGAGCAGCCAGTTATTTAAGCAAATTTGTTCCAAACAAAAACCAGTACGGTTTTGATGTTAAAACCTACTGTCTTCATCTTCGCTCCAAGACTTTTGCATTTCATATTCTTCTTCCAATGAGAGTGGTTCTGACGCTGTAAGCTTTTGTAAGTACTCTGATTTCATCCACTCATGATAACTAAAACAAACATTTAAAAAAATTGTTTACCAGTGGTAAAATGTAGAAGTTAAAATGTGGTAGTAAATGTGTAGTAGTAAAATGCAGTGGTAAAATGTAGTAACTAGTTTTTAATAATTTTTGGTCCTCTGTATCAAATTTAATGGTGTGAACAAAAAGAGTTAGTCAATCAATAAATCAATCAAAAATGGTAT
The DNA here is from genome assembly GCA_932305915.1 of Agriopis marginaria. NCBI lineage: Eukaryota > Metazoa > Arthropoda > Insecta > Lepidoptera > Geometridae > Agriopis > Agriopis marginaria. Next base: position 14,012,693 of record OW029918.1, read on the forward strand.
AGTAAATATTAAAAGTTTTTTTTAGCCCCTTGGTCCAGTTGTTAGTGGCACCTTCTAAGCTTGGGGTTGTGGGTTCGATTCCCACCTAGGACAAACATTTATGTAATGAACATTTGTGTTTGTTCTATATCTGGGTGTTAATATCTATTTAAGTATGTATTTAAAACTATATTATGTATGTATATCAGTCTCTGGCAGCCATATAGAGTATGAAATCTTTGTCCGCTTGGTTATTTGTAGTTTAAACTACATAATGTAGAAATGAAAAGAAGGCAGCATTTTCAACAGGTCAGTAATTGGGTAACTTACTTTGGTACATGATGACTTTTATAAGGCACTAATATTATGTTTTCACCAATAATTTTGGTACTAATGTTTAACTTCATTGTGAAACCCAATTTTATGTGCCTTTTATAGTTATTTTTGAATCGGTAATTAATTTCAAATGAATTTCAACAAAAGTAAACAAAAACAATTTTTTTTTATGGCTCACCATGACATTTGACGCTAACGTAACGTATTATAATAGAGGAGTTTTGGCGCCAACGTGAAAAAGACATGTCGGCTCGTTGTATTATTTTCCTAAACTTGTGTATCTTCGAGTGTTAATGTATAATAATGGTGGATTATTATTTATTAAGTGCTCGTGAAAGTGCTCAAGTGTGGACATAGTGATATCGAGAGGCGAAACGTGTCTTTTCGTGTTTGCAACACGAAAAGTTTTGCGTGTCTAGTTCTAACTCCTAGCCTTTCGTAAAGTCGCTACCAATTTACTGGGGTATGAGTTTGACATGATCATGACTTACTTCGCTTGACTCACTTTTGACTGTGACTTGTTTGACGTTATTTAAGACTACGTAAACTTGGTTAATATTACGACTAATGGAATTCGTATCCATGGTCATGAAAAATATAACAAAAAAAACGTATTAATTAGTGTCAGTGGTTTAGTCAAACCATAGACAGTCAAACCTACTATTTAAGGATTTAAGGTGGTTCGATTCACCAATGGCGGGAAATTTAAATTTTAAACAGTTTTTTGGTCCTAGTAGCCAGGCCAGGTAATTATTTTTAAATAACACAGTGTTTGCGCAAAATGTTGGCTGTTCTTTACATTATAATGTACAATTATTTAACAGTAACACACCATGTTACTTACATTTGTGAATAAACCGTTTGAAACAGCAAAAATTTGTTTATTCACAAATGTAAGTAATAATAGGCATTAGATTTAAAAAAAAAAAAAAATATGTGTTTAACGAACCACCTTAAGTTCACGGAACAATATTATCTGAGGGTGATCTGAGGCGATTACTCTCCGTTAGTTGTTATTCTGGTCTTTAGGCCTCTGAAGCCAGACCAAAAACAAAACAAAAAAAAGGGACTGAACAGGTGTTTACATTAACGTACCATCACAGGCGGTATGGCCATAAAGACTTTAGCCTGCCCGATGGGCGAATAAAATAAAATAAAAAAAAAACCTTCAACGTACTATCAACAAACTATCAACGTTCTTGGCTGTTTATTTATCTTATCTTATGTTTTTTATGATTATGATACAATAAATACGATTAGATTTGTTTCTCTCGATTGACCTATCTGTAAATCTGTATTACACACGTTCTGGACAAACTACAGTTACGGTATATTTAGTTTACTTTGAAATATTAAGCCTTGACAATGTGGTGGTAAACCAAATAATTTCAGTGAATCATCTGATAATCATATCTTTTAACAGGAACTTGGAGTTAGAAGATGAATCAATACCAGACAGAAAAGCGGCTATGTTGGTGCTACGGTCTGATATCTGTACTCCTGGGTGTGTCGGTTATATGCATCGCTATAGCATATAACCACTGGAAATCAACACTGAATGTGTGCCCTGGCGGATACCTGGAGAACACCAACTGCGGATGCATATTCTTTGGAATCAGTACATTCCAATACTTCAATGGAGGTCATAGCTCCTACTGCCTATATGCTGTGTTTGCGCCGTTACCCATATTAGGGTATGCAATCATAATGACCCTGTTTCACATGTACAGAGTTTGTATCAATAATATTGGCAAATATGAGGATGAAAAGACTACTGCAATGGAAGAAATGTGAGTTATATTGCATGAGCATTGGTTCCCAATGTTTTTTTTATGCATAACCCTTGAAGAAAGTACAAACTGCTAGTCTGTGGAATGTGCTGCCTGAATGGGTGTTCCCCAATAGCTACGATCTGGGTGTCATCAAATAACGAGTGAATCGGTTTCTTCTAGGCAAGCATGCTTCATCATAGGCATCATCACTTAACATTGAGTTGGTAGTCAAAGGCAACCCAAAAATAATAAGACAAATAAAAAAAAAAAGTTCTCAAACACGTGTACCAACCCCTTCTAACCGGAATATTCAGTTGAATTTAAAGGTTGCATTCCAAAAAAACAAATTTCAAATCAACATTGTTTAATTTATTTTTATACACAAAAAGGCCTCTCAGTGTGCACTTTGACCCCATTGATGCCGTATAAGTAGTCTGGCTAGACCCTTAAGTGAAAATACATTTTTATTTAGTCATAGTGAGTCCCACTCGCACTTGGCCTGTGAATTATTTGAAGTCCGTTAATAACAATGAATAATAATTATTTACAGTGAAGGAGAATCAATAGTGGTGACGACCAGAACTCGAATGTCCAAACAGAATGACGGAGTGATATACTGCTGGATACCAACATCCTGTATCGCAGCTCTGTTCTGTATCTACAACATCGTGCATGCAGCTATCATCACCAGCGGGTACTTCAAGACATGCACGCAATACCGGGGATACTTAGTCAGGGTAATCATTGTTTTATTAAGTTTAAAAACCATTCTTCTACAACAGTAGACACATAGATAAAGGGACAACCTCTTATGTGGAAATTCCATTCAATCTCATTCTAATCTACTCTTTGGTTCAGAACAATTTCAAATTTATTTATTTTACATTAATGGTACATCAATAAATACTGTCGGCTATGTCGCCGAACAGCCACCAAACTGAGCGTTAACCCATATCTTGGTGGATAGTTCCTTCCAAGTTGACTTCAGTCAGGGTTTTGTTTTTTTTATGTATTTTTCATTAGCTGCAGTGTCAAACTCCGTACCTGAGTCTTTCTAAACGGGTGCAATCAGGGGTTAGTAAAAGGAAAAGTGACTAGGTAGTTCCGAGACTAGTATGATATGTCCGGACCCCCTTAGCATACAATGAAGAAAATTGTGGAATATTGCTCAAATGACACAGATAATCTGTGCCACAAAACATACGTGCAGGCGCCTCTCGGTTGTCATAGCAACGGTTCCTTGCTGTGACAATGAAGTATAGCTATGCGAAACAAGCGCTTTGTACATTGTATAAAGTAATACAAACTTTAGTGTAATTATTATATTAGTTTTTCAATCTTATTCCAATTTTTACTAAGAAATTTATTTTAACAGTTTGTGAGATAAATGTAAGTGGAATTTGTCCATTTTTATTCTCAATAAATAACTTCAATTTGGACATTTTTGTACCCACAGTTTGAAATTATATAGTAAATAGTAAGAGTAGTAGTAAGTAAGTATATAGTAAGAGCTATGAGTGTGAAACTTTTCTTGATGTATATAAATTACTAGCAGCACCCTCCGGTTTCACCCGCTATCCTTCAGCAAAATAAAGAATATAAAGTAAAAAAAAAATTTGGCATAATTTCATTCAACTCCGTTCAGCTGTTACAGAGTTGAGTGTGGAAAAACACACACACATACATACAAACTTGCTTACATTAGTATGCTCACAGTGACTCCTAAAGATGCATCAAGCATAACAATTAATTAGTCCCAAGAGTATCTGTTGTATCCATGCCGCTGTTCTTATTTGTATTGATATTGCAGGAACTGCATGCAGCGGGGGACCAAGCTACCGCCATTCACTTCAGGCTGGGGTGTCAAGCAATTTTCGACTTTATGGACTATATACAGAAGGACGCGCCTAACAGCCGCCGTGGAGACTTCATCAATACTGGGGTGGCTTTGCAAATGGCGCTTGCAACGACGTGGCTAGCAGTTGCCATGTGGGTAGCTGTCAGTGTGTACACTGCACTTAGGGCATACAGAGAGAAGGGCGTCTTGACTTGCTGCGGTAATTAGAAGTTTGATCTTAACAGCCGAGATGGCAGTGTTAATCTGACCAGCGGGCTTATTATAGATGTTTGTGATTCGGAGTATGATCCCGATTGCGTGCCATCTTGCTTGTGCGTGTAGTGCGAGTAGCCAGATTATGAACAGAATGGCATGCAATCACGATCACAATTAAACTTCTGTAATAAGCCCACTGGACACCTATCACAATCTCTTACACCCAACAGCAACTAGAAAGTCCAAGCGTTAGGGGAGTGCAAGTGTTCATAGAAAGTCAATTCAAAGACTTCCTTGTTTCTCGTAGCTTCAAAATTGTCTGCCACGTCTCGACTGTTCTACAATCAAGTAAATTAGTAAACTTTGGAACTTAGTGTAAACTCAAAAGTTTACTTTTCCACGGCCGCTTGTACAACGGGACGCCAGTGCCGCCTCGATTCTCCATTTGGATTTAAACCTAAAGCTCAAACCGCATTTAGGCGGCGCGACGCTGCGAAATATTCTCCTATAGCAGGGGTTCCCAAAAGTCTTCCATCACGACTCCCTATTGCCTAAATTAACCAACAATCAAAATATTAATAAAAAAAATAAAAAAATCGGCACAATAATGATAAGATTCCCAAATCCGTATTGAATAGCAGAAGGTGGATAGCGAATATTGAGTATGATTCTGTACTTCGTTATAAAGCCACTGCTGAAAATGCACTTTCGCACAAATAAGTAAATTACCTACTTTAAAAGGGTAAATACAGTTTCAATGTTTCGGGTAGTCTAGGACTAGAGGCAACTCGGTTGCGCCGCGCCGCTATTTAGTGCCGATAGCGTCGTACAAATCCACAGAAATAAAAATTTTTAGCGAAGCGTCGCGCGCCGCCTAAATGCGGTTTGACCCTAAGAAACTTTTTAAGTGTTACTATGATTTGTCTTGTTTTATCTACAACAGAGAGAGAGAGAGAGAGAGAAAGTTGATTATAGGATTAAAATATGAATGTTAATGGTAGGCATAAGTTAAAGTTTCAAAAGTATCTGAGTAGGTAGAGCTGCCTCTTGGTTTGAACTGACACTAAAATGTATCAAGGATCCATTATAAGTATGCACAATTTTTTAACTTACCCAATTTATTATAATAATAATATGCCTTATAAATAACATTTAGTGATAATGAATCAAAAATGCTTTCTAGAAGTCAAGTAAGAGTTGTGACCTCATTCCAGAGTTGTGAACATCACATTCTTACTAGTAATTTTTATTAATTTATTACACAAAGTAACTTAGTATTTTTTATTGCAATTAAGAACCTAAAATTCGGGCGACGACGCTTTGGAATTAGAACTAGCTACTAAAGCTACTCTTACAAAACGTGCTTGCTTTGGAGCAAGAATGTTGCAATTTAGGTGGGTTTTTTGTTTTTTTCTATAAATATTTAATGTGATAACAACGAACAACCACAATATTAACAATAAGGGTAGTGTCACCAGTTTCTAAACGACCCCCAATTTCATACCGTTCAAAATAAAAATAAAAACCCACTAATTAATTAAGTGATTCCCTGCATTTTGTAAAGGCACCTATGCCTTTAGATTTAAGCATGTTGTCATTACATCAAAGCAAACTTCTGTTCTACTTTTCGAAATTCCAGGAAAAAATCTGCCAATTTATTAAAAAAAAAAACATTCACTCCCGACAAAATATATGAAACAGCTGTTTTTTCCCCGCTAATTTTGATAAGTCGTAGGACAAAAGATGTTTGTTTTGAAGTATTGAAGCCTGAAGGCTCTGGGGGGTCGCCAGAATTTTTTTATTTATAAAGGGGTCGCGTATTCAAAAAGGTTGAAAAACACTGATCTAAGCAATAGTACAGAAGATTCACTCCAATTCACTCGATCAGATTTAAATAAGTAGCGACTCTTGCTACTACACAATAAAGTGCAAATCAGGACACGCGAGCGCTAACTACCTATATATAGCTCTTTGTCTATCGCGTAACTCTTGTTGCGTTATCCTTTCTAACGTGCGGTAGGTCGGACAAGTCGGCTACTTGTAGCTTCATACCTAAAGTGCGGAGTGCGCCAGGCCTGGTAATAGTTACTCAAAGTTGACAAAAACTATACATTCATCTATTGGTGCTTCTACCCGAAATTTTTTCAGCCATAAATGTTTCATAAGACTAGATTAAGACTGAGCTTTAATTTTCTAGTAGTCAAGACAAGTTTGCAAATCCACCGAATACTGTATTCCAATGTATTTTATTTGTTTTTACTAAGTAGGTGTAAGAAAAAACTTTTCCAACCGTCTTTGTGCCGTCCATTTTCTTGTATAGGTTTAAGAATAAGTTATACAAACTATTTTGCTATATACATATACTTAATAACAATGTATTCTTCCTTGTCAATTATTAAAACGTAGCATTATTAAATGAAATATACCTACTGTATTATAAAATAATTTTCAAGCTTTTATTTTCTACCTTCAACGGTACGGAGGTTGCGTTTGGGGTAAAAGATTATAATTATGTCAAAGTGATAAAATGATCAAGTGAGTCGATAACCCATGGAAGAAAGGTTCTTGAGTGGAGACCACGAACCGGAAGACGCAGCATAGGTAGGCCTTCCACTAGATGGACCGACGACATTGTAAGAGTCGCCGGCATCCAGTGGATGTAAAAAGCAGGCTGTCGTTCAGTGCGGAGGTTAAAGGGGGAGGCCTATGTTCAGCAGTGGACGTCTTCTAGCTGATGATGATGTCAAAGTGAGTGAGTTTGTATGTCTGTTTCCAGTTTTTTACAAAACGGCTGGACCATTATTTTTCTGGATGGGTGCAATAAGTCCTTCACTGACGTCCTGCTTGTGGTGTATTTTCTCAACCACTCGGAGCTCCTTGAAATGTTAATGAGAGGCTCTGGGCCGCTGGCACAGTTACTTCAGTGGCATAGATGGAAGTGTAAATAATGATGATGAAAAGCAGTCTAGTTGCGGTGATGTGGATGATGATGCCTCATGCAACGCGGTAGCGGTTAGTATCTTCTGTGGCTTCACAATGCCACATCATGTGCTGTAGTTTCGTTCTTCATGCAGCCACGCCATACAGTGGACAGTGAAAGTTATGAACTCTTTGGTATTGATTCCAATACAAAAAGGGGGCGAAACGACTTCCACAGTTGACCCTGCAAACCTACCCAAACTAGCAGAGCTTATATATTTTACTAGCTGCGCCCCGTGGTTTCACTCGCGTAGGTAGTGATGATGATGATGATGAAAAGTAACTCTCCGGCCATTGAACTATACCCAAGCAAAAAATCAGGTCGATCCGTTGCTCTGTTGCTGTGTGAAAGAAGAGCAAACAAACACACTTTGGCATTTATAATATTAAGTATGATTTAATTAAATACAATTTATCAAAACCTTACAGCTAAAACAAAAAAAAAATAATTTAGACAATAGCGGAGAATTGATGGGTTCTTAAAATAACGGAGTAGTAGCTGACAAACATTCCACCCCAATTCTGTATTGATCCAGGGTTATCACAATCTATAGAGCAAAAATTTAATGTATGTACCAACTACCGCTACAGCAATAACTATGGGCATTGGGCATACTCGTAGTTCTCTACTTACCTGTCGGGTTTTTTATATTAGTAATTCAATACTTTTTTTCTTTTAAAAGGCATTAAAGAAAAACCAAAATTCACATAAAATAATGTATATTTTAATCAATAACCACAGTACAAAACAACAAGTAGAGTAACTTTCAGGTGCCTAACAATACAATGTTATTTTATTTTAAGATCATTGCAAGTGGAGTAACAATCATAACACTACACTAACTCAACACCTGACTTATTAAATAGCAAAATATAGAAATGCGATTCCTAATTTATTATATTACTAGCTGCGCCCCGCGGTTTCACCCGCGTAGTGATGAAAAATGGTGATGGTGAAAAGTAGCCTATGTCACTCCCCGGCCCTTGAACTATACCCATGCAAAAAATCAGGGTCGATTCGTTGCTCTGTTGCTGCGTGAAAAAGGAACAAACAAACTTTTCGCATTTATAATATTAGTATGATGGTAAAAGTATTTTCTTGCGTCATGTACCTACATGACATGCGTCTGGCATGTGTGAAGATCATAGTTTGAAATGACGCTATAGCGTATGTACCACATATAAGGTTCACATTTCAATGCTTTGTTAATAGTTGGCTCGATGTATACAGGATGGAAACTTTAATAGACTGCAATGGCAGCTACTTTAACTGTTATCGCTATGTTGGTTATATACCCTCCGGTCAACTTTGTCCACTTCAGAGACTTGATCACTATACAAGACAGATCAAATGGCTTTTTTGGTGTAAATCACAATTTTTCTTACCATTTCCAAAATCAGTAAATGCGAACCAAAATTACACTTGAATCTATGGCATGTTTTCTCAATACATTTTCATGTAGCTAGCCATCATAATATGGCCAGTGGTATGATGGGTCCGCAGTGTAATGGTCAAGGTGCCCTTACTATCTCTATCTGCTAGTTTCCAGCCTGTATAGTTAATTTTCTTAACTACATACAGATGCAATTACATTAAAAACTACCTATTAATAATCTCATAACAATTTTAGTCTAACACATTAAGCTGCTTAAACACCAACATCGAATAAACTTCAACATTACATTTACAAAACTATATTAATATAAAAATATCACTGTTTATATCCCCGAGTACGTCAAACTATTTTGAACACAAACATCCGGTATTCTATCCACCAAAGCTTCTTTTGCTCACCTATGTGCAGACTTGGGTTTTCCAAGAAAAGAACAGAAATAATTTTGAATGTGAAACATGAAAAAATATTGAAATAATGAACGTTTGACATTTCATCCCAGCTCCTTTGCTTTGTGGACAGACACCGGCCTTTAGATTTTGACTAACTGGAAGCAACAACGGAGCAATGCGTCTTATGAGATGCGCTGCTTGCGCTTGCTTTGCTTGCAGTGTCTGGTACGTATTATACCTTGATCAACTCAAGGAGAATTAGTAACCAAGTTTTGGAAGTTGAGACGCTGTGACTCGCGGCACCCGTGCGAGTTTTAGAAGGATGGATTGTCGCGAATTGCCGCGCTTATGGCGTCTGCGTACGCGCTTCTAGTGTCCAATATTGCACGTTTTTTCTCACAAGCTCGGATTCTTTCTTTATCCGCTAGTGCGGAAAGTAAATTCGAAGTTCAAACGTGACGTACTATTATCTAACCTTCACATTTTCAGTATATATTAAAACATTCCAACCTCTTTGAACAGCACCTCTAATAGGATAAATAGTTTGATTCAAGAAGGTTCCTATCCTACCATAAAAACAATATAATATTTTTCTCCCTTGGGAGATAAAAATGTGTGTGTTCCACTTGTCTAATTTATTGAGTCTTGTGCCGATTGAATCCGTCGTTAAGCTCAACCAGGCACTCACACCAAATAACAACTTCGAAGCCTACCTAGTACAATAAAAAAATTTTTGCCGACTTCAAAAAGGAGAATGTCATCAATTCGACTGAATGTTTTTTTATGTTTGTTACGCGTTAATGGACTCCGCAAATTTAGAATTGTTATTTTTTTTTATTATAAATTGCTCAAGTCCATTGCATCTCGCCTGTTTATAGTCTTACAAACTGCTTACAAAGCATTTAATAACTCTACATACAAAATTAAATGTTCTCATTTCTGCCTAGCACACGTGTAAACAACAAGTATTTCAGTATCTATTATACCATTTTTTTTTATCTAATATCGGTCCAAGCATTCATTTGCTATGACAGCTGCAATAACATTATAAAGAAAACAAATTTCTTTTAATATTTCACTCAATTATATCGGGTACCTGAATTACGGTCAAAAACCTAGTGAAAGTGATCAGAATTCGTGGTTGTCATTCGCTTTTTTTTACAATGTTATTGCAGCTGTTAGAGAAAATAAATGCTTGGATCGATAATAAGTACTTATTTTACAAGAACATCACAAACGATAGATTAAATGTACAAACAATATTTCAATTAAGAACTAAATTAGGTAAGGGACCGTCCATTAATCACGTGATGTTTTTTAAGCATTTTTAACCCCCCCCCCCCTTGGTGTTACGTGGTGAGGTTTAAGACTAACCCCCCCCCCCCCCATCCAAAATCACGTGTAGTTTTTAATACCTACAAAGAATCTTATTTTTTAAAATATTATCTTTAAATACAGGTATAAAGTATAATCTAATTTTATTCTGAAATTAAGGACCATGATAAAAATGCCTACACAGAAATATTTCAGGTTGTTTTTGATTGACAAAGTCACGCTACACGCCGCTTTTCGATTTAGAAATCGCGCGTTTGACAAAAAATAAATACTCGAGATGTCTTACTACACCCCCCTCCCCCCCTTGTGATATTTCGTGATTTTTGCAAACCCCCTCCCCCCCTTTCAAGCCTCACGTGATTAATGGAAGGTCCCTATATGTGTAAGAAAATGCATTTTCGTTGCATTGTATGGATACCTTTGGAATGTTCTTTTTTAAATATTTGTGAAATATTCGTTTATAAATTACTCACCGTTAACAAATTTTTGCAAAATAGTTATTCACAAACAAAATCATTATATCTTCTTAGGGCAAGCTCAGTTTCACTTATTTTTAACTAAAGGCACACAACCACAAAAAGCGCAATAGTTGTAAAGGGTGATCCAAAACGACAAAGTAAATTATATTTAGTTAGTAGTTTTTTTTTTTTTACTTATGTCAAAACATTTACCTACAAGAAAAGCTGAGCACTTACTGATCAGCGCTAAGCTCAATGCATTCAACAAATGCTTTAAAAAAATAGTTTTACTTTATCGAATGTGGCAAAATAATAATTATTGCGGCGCGAGCGCAAATAGGTGCACGTAAGTGTCGATTTAGGATTGTAACGAAATGGGGAAAGTCAAACATTTTGAGTGACTTTGGCCTTTAGCTAACATTTGGCTGTGATGTATTGGCAATTGGCATGGAAACAAATCCCAGACTTCGTCATAAGCTGTTCATTTATTTTGGCATTCGGCATCCCAATCTTCGGGAATCATCTTACCGATGTAGTGAATGAATTCCGTGTACGGACAGGGTTGCTCGCAGAACGGGAGCTTTAGTTCTGTTGGCACTTCCACTTTGGTATTGTTGCGGTAGAAAACCTGCAAAAATTTGACAAAAGTTAGACCAACACGTATTTTATTTTAAACGGTCTGTCTGCATGATTTTAAAGACATATTTTTTATGTCATAGGTGGCAATGGCAAACAAGCAGACAGGCTGCATGATGGTAAGCAGTCCCGTCGCCTATGGATACTTGTAACACCAGAGGCATCATAACTATGTTGCCGTCCCTTTGAGAATCTATTAACTAGCCTTTTTTTAACGCGGATAATTCCATGTTTGACCATTCTCGCCTGTTGGTAAGCGACGATGTGGTCGAAGATGAAGCACGCAGACTTAGAAGATTGCTATTTACTCTGGCCTTGAAAAGGCCCAGGTTATATCTCTCAGGATATCCTTTTGTTAACCTTTGAAGTTTATTGAAAAAACATTTTATTTAATAGATTGTTATATTATAAACATTTTATTTGATAGATTTAAATCAAAATGACTTAATCGTGCCAACTCTGCTATTTTGCACATGAGTGGCCTGTCTTAGGTTGAAGCAAGGGTTGAAGGGAGTTGGTTGTTAAAATAATCCATCGCATAAATAAGTTCCATCTCTGTCGTCTTTGCAATAAGTACATCATACCTCAATACAATGTGCTATTGTGAATGTCTCAACTAACACGAAAGAACTACCCGTACGTAGCGCTTTGATTCCACTTTTATTGTGCGTACTAAAGGCCTGTGTCGAGAACCAAGCAAGAGCGAGATATGTAGGCTGCGCTCAGCACCATACTATAGCAAAAGTACTCGCTTTGCTTCATCATAGATTGCGAACACAGATAATAAATATGTTGTTACAAGTTTCACCCCTGATCAAAGATAATTAGTAATTGATAATAAATATGTTGTTACAAGTTTCACCCCTGATCAAAGATAATTAATAATCAAAGATAATTGATTTTATTATTTTTTATTAAATGTTTATGTCGTTTTTATTTTTTATTTTTATTGTTACATATTGTAAATATTTGTTGATTTAGTGTATAAATTCGTAGATTAATAATCGATAATGCCCTGGTAAAAACTGTAATATTATTTACTAAATAAATAAAGAATTTGAATTTGAATAATATAAATCGTCACTGGCCCTGACATTAGCGCGCTTGGTCGTCTTAGGTCTTAAAATAAACCCGCCAAGTGCGAGTCGGGCTCGCGCATTGAAGGTTCCGTACCACCACAAAATTCAATAACGAAATTACCAGTTATACCTTGGCAATGAACAGAAACTTGTCACCGACTCGCACTTGGCCATTTATTATTATTTGTTGTTATAAGAAAGAAAGAAGAAAGAAAACTACTTCTTTCTTATTTTTTTCTACTTTCTTTATTTCTTTCTTTTACTAGGCCATTTTTTATTATTTGTTGTTATACTTTAATTAGAGTGTGTACTATAATCATTTACGTTTGACGCTTGTAAGTATCACCGTTTTTACATTAAAGCTAATACAAAAATACGTTTGTTGTATTGGGACCCCCCTGTCGTTTTTACTGTTTGGCTATTTTATATATTTATTTATTTAATTCATACAGAAACACCAACAGTACACATATTAAATAATACAAATAACACTCATTTATAATTGATACAGTTCTGATATGTGCACCTTTAACAGGTGTTTACAACGTTCACAATTAAAAGTGGTTAGACAAAAATATAAAAATATGAGATAAAAATGATATATGGGTGTTTACCCATATATCATTTTTACCAGTTTATTCTTGAATACGTTCAAAGAGTCGTGAAAGATATCGAGACCGCTTATGGAAGCATTAATTTCGTTATATGTTCGACATATTCTTAATAAAGGAGAGTTGTAAGCTAAGTTTGTTTTAGCATAAACTACATGAAAAAGTTTAGAGATTATGCGACGTGGATAATGGCAAGGAACGTATAGGGAAATATCTTTCAAAATTGAGGAACAATCAGTGAATCCGTGAATTAGTTTAAAAACAAATGTAAGGTCTCTGACTTTTCTCCTGTCGCGCAAATTATCCATTTCAAAAAAAGATAAGCGATTTGAATATGGACTTCTGTGCGAGATTCCAGGGCAAGAAAATGCCAAGGATTTTGTGAAGGCTCGTTGAATGCTTTCAATGCGTTGAGAGTGTACTGCGTAGAAAGGGTTCCACGCCACACTAGAGAACTCCAGGCAGCTGCGAACCATACAATTGTAAAGTAGAATCTTAGTATGATATGATTTAAAACTCCTGGAATTTCGTCTAATGAAGCCTAGTTGTTGGGTCGCCTTTTTAACAATTGAGTCGAAATGAGCTCTGAAAGATAATTGGCTATCAATCAAAACTCCCAAGTCCCGTATTTCTCTTACTTCCTGCAGAGATACATCATTTAGTGTATAGACCGAATTTATAGGGTTTTTCTTGCGCGTGTATTTGATAAAAAAAACATTTTTGGACATTAAGATGCATTTGGTTTCTGTCACACCATTCTTTTATATTGTTAATGTCACTCTGTATGAGATTAATATCTGCGTTACTGTTCACTAATTTATAAATTTTAAGGTCATCAGCGAATAATTTATAATTGCAATGTTTTATTTGTGTAGTAATATCATTGATAAATATTGAAAAGAGAATCGGACCTAGGTGAGACCCTTGCGGAACTCCTGACTTAGCAAAATATCTTTCTGATTCGAATCCATTGGCAACAACTATCTGTTCTCTGTTCGTAAGGTAAGACCGAAACCAATTTAGAAAGGATCCGTGAAAACCGATGAGTTCTAGCTTTTTAATTAACAAAAAATGATTTACTTTGTCAAAAGCACTGCTAAAATCTGTATAAACTGCATCAATTTGACGTCCTTTGTCCACTTCTTGAGCCAATTCAGAAACAAAGCCAACCAAATTTGTTTCTACAGAGCGACCCTTTTTAAAACCGTGCTGCTGTTCTGATAAGACGTGACAGGAAAGACGAGATACTATCGGACATAAGAGCGCCTCGAACAATTTGGAAAAACAAGATAAAATTGAAATCGGTCTGTAATTTTTTACGTCATTTACGTTTCCTTTTTTATGAAGAGGTATAATTTTGGCTTTTTTCCATTCATCAGGAAATTCCCCAAATGACAAAGAATGGTTAATTATTAAAGATAGAGGCAGTGCCAGTGCAGGGCCACAGCGCTTGACTAGGAGAGGTGGGATGCCGTCAGGACCTGGTCCTTTGTGGACGTCTAATTGCTTGATTCCCTTCAATACTTCGCGTTCGGTAAAGTTTACTTTGCCAATGCAATTATGCTGTAAATTATCATGGGGTGTGCTGACAGCGTGTTCGTTTGGCGCATGCAAGGTAAATGCATTTGAGAAATTTTGTGCTAACAGGTTAGCTATGTCCTTCCCTGTTCTGGCAATGTTCTCTTATATGTTTCTTATATACATTATTATCTACCGTAACATTACATATTCTGTAAAAATTTCAACTGGCTATCTATTACGATTCGAAAGATACAGCCGTTAATAGGTAGGACAGACGGATGGACAGACATCGTAGGCTTAGTAATAGGGTTCCGTGTTTACCCTTTGGGTACGGAACCCTAAAAAGAATTGAGTATACCTTGACAAAGAAGGCATTCTGGTCGACGTCCCTTGTTTACCCTTTGGATACGGAACCCTAAAAAAATTAGGTATACCTTGACAAAGAAGGCATTCTGGTCGACGTCCTCGTGCAGCTCGAGCGTGAGGCTGGCGCCGTACTCGGGCTCCAGCAGGCGCGAGTGGCCGAGCGCGCGCCACAGGCCCACCACCGTCACGTCGTGCCCGGAGAACACTAGCAGGGAGCGGTCCACGTTAGCGTGGCTGGCCGAATCTTCTAGAGTCTGCTTCACTACTCGCAACAGAGGCCCTGGGAAATGCATCACACAAACATGTCACGTTTGCCGCAATAATTGTTTAAAAATCGATGTGTGTATGTTCCCTATAGACTGCAAAACAGCTGGTCCGATTTTGACGGGACTTTCACTGGCAGATAGCTGGTGTTATAATGAGTAACTACTACTTACTAAGTACGTACTTAACTTACGTAGGCTCTAAGGCCTAAGGAGGTCTAAGGCCCAACCCCTACTGGAGTTGACGGCGCGGCTTACAACCGTCAGTGAAAAAGTAAACTAATCCCAGTTTACCGTTGTTTTTTATTTTATTTATTTGATGACCATGGTCCTTCAGTCGGATTAATAATAAGGTTTACGAGGTATTAAATAACGTCAAACAAGTCATAGTTACAGTCAGAGTCAAGCAAACTAAGCGTTGGTCAAGTCCAAGTCATGCCTTAATAAATTGGTAGAGACTTTACTAGAGGCTTCTGTGGAGTTTTGGAAACATTACGAAAATACATGTTTCACCTCATTATATCACTTGTCTACACTCGAATACCTTCAAGAACCCTTAGTAAACAATAATTCACCATTATTACACAATAACACTAATAACAAAAGTTTAGGAAAATAATACAATGAGCAGACATGTTTTTTCTCATATTTTTTTTTTTTGTGCCCGCACAATAACGAGTTTTTCGTTGATTTAAATCAAAACTGTCCTGCCGCACTTCTACGCTTCTGCAGTCGGCCGTAAAAGTTTATCGGGACTTATCGCGCATTATTTTATTTAGGTTATAATAGGTAGCTATCTTGCCGGACTCACCCGCAGTATTCAATCAGCTTGTGACCACCGGCCATTGTAACATAGTCGTTACGTCGAGCGAAAGGTATATATTTTAAACTAAAAAAAATTGTGTTCAAATCGCGAAAGTTTAAAAGTTACTTACCCATTTGTAACCTTTGTAAAGTTTCATTGTATGATAGCAGAGCCAGGCTGAGCATGAACGGAGTCCTCATTTTAATTGGGAATACATTCTTTGTCCATTCGGGTAGTTTCAAGCCCGCATCTTGCTGCGCCAAGAGTGTGCTGTATAAGAAGTCAACTGGCAAGACACTGCGCATCGTCTGATTTGTGTATTTAGATAAGTAGTCGAATAATTCAGTGAATTTTGGGTCGGAATCAGCTTGTGCTAGTAACTCTTGGTACATCGCCTTGTGGGCTTTGCAAGGTTTAGTTGCCGCTACTATCTGAAACAATTTAGACACATCCATACAATGAAATTTAATATAGGCACATTGATATAAATAACATAACGTAGGGGTAGAGAAGGGATACTCTGTCCCTTCAAAGCATGTGTTAGTATAGCATTTGTATGGCGCGGCTGAGGCGTGACGTCATAGCTTAGTATAGTGTCTGTCTAGCATGAATTTAAAATACTTATAACTTGATTATATACTTATATAATCAATATACTTATAACTTGATTATAACTCATTTATTTTTGAACTAATTTCAATTTTGTTTTCATTGATGGCAATGACAATTTGGATGAACACGTCTGAAGGATTGGATGGTCGGTACACATACAATACATACATAATTATATACCAATTAACATGAAGAAAGATAAATGGTAAGTAAGTAATAATATACATAATTAAGTTTGTATTTTTACCATATTCAATTAAGAAAGATTAATCAAAATGGCATTGCTTGCTTCATAGGTAAAACACAATGATAAAAATATAAGTGTCAAAAACTTCCTGTCATGCTTTGATTAAAAACCTACTTATGTTAAACAAATATAAGTCGCTTATGATCAGGCGAGTTGGTGGTCAAACGTAAATAATATATTCTAAATAAAAAATAGAAAAATCTATTGTCTACAAATGGCGTTACTCATAGACTCGGTGAGTACCAACATAAGGCTTCTATAATACTGACATCATCCAGGTCTCGGGGCAGGGAGTGGACAGGTATAGGCTGCCACGGCAGCTCTGGGTGCCACATCTGGCGCTCCGTCGGCGGGTACAAGCCCGCCAGAAAGGTGTACGCACTCAACAAGCACCGAGACTTGTCACTGCTGTGCACATACACATCCTTCTCGTAGTATTCTTCAGGGATGAAGTTGGCGTAGAAACTCCGGAACTTCTTGCCCAGTTCATAGAGCTGCAGCTTGCCAATCTGTACAAATAGAGAATAAATATTTTTATTCAAAACTTGCTGCGCCCGCTATACCACCCTTCCATAATCCTTCACGAACCATAAAATTTTACTAGCCTATGTGTCAGGTGAAACATACAGTCTTGCAACTTTTTAAGGATCGAGCACATTAGGACGGGCCGCAGCGGGCCAGGGCGCATCGCAAAAATCGCTTTCATACATTTTATATGAAGTATTGGTCATTATGCCGGGGCGCAGTAGGGAGGGATTTCCATATAAAATGTGATTATTGCAATGTGACCTGGCTCGCTGCGGCCCGTCATAATGTGCGCGTACCTTTACACGAAACAGTGTCTAATTCATGCGATCAGACAGAGATACGCAGGCGCTCGCATCAGAACTAAATAACGTAAGCATCAAATGATAAAAGTCCAGATTACTCAAGAACTATTTTAATTTATAATAAAACGAATTTACATTAAATTACAGAAATGGCCATTGGAACATGAAAAAATAAATTGACAAGAACTACTAGATTAAAAGAAATAACTAAATATAAAATAAAAAAATGCAATGCAGCCCAAGTTGACAACATATCAACAGAGTGCAGAAACAAGGTTATCTGTTGCATAAGCAAGTGATAAGATAATACTTGAAGGATTTCTTTCATTGACGCATTCCTCAACTGTCAATGAAAGAAATATTCATAGAAATATTACTAACTATAAATAACAAGCTTTTACCCATGGCTTCACCCAAATTGAGAACAAAGAGTAAATGTATTCTTTTTCATCATAATATGCCATTTAGAGCAATATGCCATATAGAGCAGAATGCTCTAAATGCCATATAGAGCAGAATGCTCTAAATGGCATATTTGTTAATGTGTGTAGGAATTGTGCCCGTATTAGAGATGTCACTCAGCTTAGAGAGTAGGCTTGTACCAGGGTCATACTGACTGAATGTTTCTGAAACTTGGAAATTTTTGGTAAAAAGTAATTTTTTGGCTTCACAATAAATGCCTGAATAGTTCCCTGAGTTACAACCTGGGTGTCTTCAAATCACAAGTGAATCAGTTTCATTTAGACAAACGTGCTCCTTCATAGACCGCATCGTCGCTTAACATCAGGCGAGTTGGTGGTCAAACACAAGCCTATTTATTAATAAAAAAATACAATAATAATGTGGCGAATATAAGAATTCGGCTGTTTCATTTTACTTAGCAATCCTCCCTGTCCTCCCCGACAATTAAGTTCAATTTTTTATTTCAGCCCTACCTGTAACCACCTGCCCTACCTTAAATTCAACTAGAGCTATGGCCCTAATGCCTACAGACATTCCATGACAGGCATCACAGACGTAGGACTTAAATCTGCTGGGCTCAAATAGGACTGGGCAGGCCACACAAAGCGAATGCACCCAGATAAGTGGGTAAAGGTCCCCAACCCCGCAGATCGCTCTGCACCAAATGGCATGACGAGCTCTGGACAGCAGTGGGACAATGCAGGTTATAACATTTTTAAAAAGGCGAAAATGACTTACATTAGTAAGACTTCCAAGTCCATCTGGCCACTGGTAGTTCTTGTAAGGGTCACTTTTGTAGTGTGATACCGGTGTCCGGGCTCCATGCCGGAACAGCTGGTAATAATAATAACTTATATAGAAGCATCTCTAGACTAAGTACTAAGTTTGATTGGCTAAAATCGCACTCATGCAAAAAAGTGTAAAACTTCTTTGTTTTATACAAAAATTACCTAAATATATCAGACTTTAGCAGGGTCTGATTTAGGGGAGGAGAAGAAAAAAGATAAAAAGAGGAGCCCCACAACAGACGTTTCTAGGTAAAATTATCAAATCGAATAATATCCAAAATTATAAACATAACAAAAAAGTTCTGAGAGAATCCATTCCTTTTTTATTATAAAACTAGCGACCCGCCCGTCCGGGTTCGCATGAGTGTAATTTACGTGCGAAGCCGGGGCGGGTCGCTAGTTATACATATAAACCTTCTTCTTCAATCACTCTATCTATTAAAAAAACCGCTTCAAAATCCGTCGCGTAGTTTTAAAGATTTAAGCATACATAAGGACGGACAGACAGCGACAGAGACTTTGTTTTATACTATGTAGTGATAGTGAAGCATTGTTATAAAAAAGCATTGCAATACTGAGTGCAGCACTTAGATTAGGTAGGTACTTATTCAATTATTGTCCTTAACAGTATAATATAATATTATATTGTTAAGAATACATTTGTGGCCTTCGTGATTAGATGACCAGAATTATTAACATTAAAAATACGTGAAATTATACTCACAATGACAACTAGCCGAAGCGTCTTCGACTCGTACGGCAGGGTCTCGCTCAGTACACAATAGCCAAGTAGACAGCTAAGTACGGCTAGACCCAATACTATGACCGCCACTGTCGAGGAGTTCTTAGGGATCCGGTGGCAGCCGCCCTCGGTCTTCGGCGACGTTCGCCGTCGCCAGGTGTGGTCATCGTTGTCATATTCCATTGGCTCACCGGGATACTCAAGCATTGCAACTTTTTGTTTTTATTTTCTTGATAACAAGTGGCAAGCAAGGAATGTATTTAATTTACGATGGAGTTCGTGTTACACTTGCTGAGCGATTTTAAATTACTTTATATTTTTTAAATGAATTAGACTTTACAAAAAATATATTACTTTGCTGTATGAGAGCAAAGAAAACAAGATCAATTTGAATTATATTTTGCAAAGTGTAAAGCAAACCTTCACAATAAATTTCACAAAAATTTCAATAGAATACAAAGGCAAGCAAGGAACATTATTACTCCTAGAAGGCAAGGCTCCGGTCCGGTCCGGCCGTATAAACTATGTATGGGGAAAAATTAATACCTACGGGGGCAAAGTTATCTGTCATAATTATCATTGTCATTTTAGTTTTCTGTCATATCATTGTCATTTTAACTGATTTTGAAAATTCAAAAATTTTCTTGTGTTTTTTTTGCGATTTTTTGCGATTATAACGGAATTCTAGTGTTACGATGGCGGAGAAAGAAAATAAAAGGAAATGTTTTAAATGTGGCTGCTCGCCGGCGTCAGACAATATTAAGTTGTTTCGATTTCCTAAGCCTGCTATAAGGAATCTGGCCCGGTATGTATATCCAAATCCTTATACGGCCTGCCTCGAAATGTAAGAGAAACTATACTCAGAATTCAGAATTACTTATCTTTTAATCTAAATCCATACGCAAACACTTGTTAGGTTAGCGATCAGCTAATAACAGTATTTTAATTGCCTTAAACTTATAGAGCTTAATATTGACCGAACTTGGTAAAGCTCCTAGTATGATGAAATTTTCTACTTTATACAGGTTCACTACGCCTTTACGAAACAAATTTGGGCTTCTTACATTTTACCTCGTAACGATTCATCGGCCATTCATTCAGTACATAAATATAAAATTAAATTTATACAAGATATGGCAATCGGACCCCGGCCCGTGCCAGGATACACGCTAAGCAGAAGCATGTCTGTGTATAAATAAGTCCGGTTCATTACTACATTTTATATTTTATTATACCTAAGCACGATACAAAAAAAAAGATTTCATCAAAAAATTACCACTCGGTGATCGGCATAGGTGAAGTGTAGCAGGTTTATATGTATTTCGGAAAGGCGTAGTGAACCCACTTTATACTTATAGTGAATTATTCATTTTCAGATGTGAATTGTGGGCAAAATTCATATTTCCTGAAAAACACTACTCTTCCCCATCAATCCAGATGAAATTACACACTGAACATAGAATGCTGTGTCAGAAACATTTTAACAATGCAGATTTTACTGATGTTACTAAGCAGCAGTTACTTAGAACTGCTGTTCCGTGCGATTTTGAACATATGAACAATATTAGCATGCCCTTTTGTGCTGTCGAACCATCACCAGGTCCTTCTCAAAGAGTCTCTTTGAGAGAAATAACAAATACTCAAGAAGTTTGTATTGCTCAAAACATTGAGCCCATAGCTACATCTTCCAATACAGCAGTCACGACATCTCAAACAGAAAGGGAGAAGATTCTTTATGCAAAATGTAGGAAACATTTAAAAGATATTTGCCAGCTCCGAAGTCGCATAAAGCACATTAGGGCAAAAAAGATTATGAATGTTATCAGTGAAGATGCTTCTGTTAAAAAGTTATCAGAGAAGATAACTCCGACATTTGCTCTTCTGTTGCAAGGGCAGATAAGGAATTTTAAAAAGAAATCCACTGGGTGGAGGTGGACTAAGCCAGAAAAAATAACTGCTCTGCGAATTTATAAAAGGTCACCAACGTGTTACCGACTTCTACGGAGGCTATTTCATATGCCATCTCCTACTACTCTGAAAACTTTACTGAACAAAGTACCTTTTGGGGTGGGAGTCAATCAGCCTGTTTTCAAGGTGCTAGAAAAGTTTGCAAAAACACAAGAGCCATCAAACAATGAATATACATTAATGTTTGATGAGATGTCCTTAAAAAAACATCTGAACTACAATCAAATAGATGACTTAATTGAAGGCTATCAAGATCACGCATCACAGGGAAGAGGTCCACTTATTGCTGCATATGCATTAGTCTTTATGATTGCTGGAATAAGAAAGAGAGTCAAGCAGCCCATTGCTCATTATTTTTCAAGTGGGTTTTCTACTGCAGATAGACTGGCAGTGCTGATAAAAGAGGTCTTGCAACAGTGCTTTCAAGCCGGTATAAATATTGCAGCCATCGTCTGCGATATGGATGGTGTAAATAGAAGAGCATTGACCATTTTGGGTGCATCTGTGCAACACCCGTATATTATGATGCTGAATAAAGAAATTGTAACCTTTTTCGACACACCACATTTGCTGAAATGTTTTCGAAATCTATTCATCAAATATAATATTGAGTGCACAACAAATATATCCTCTAATGAAAAGAGTGGCAGAGGTATTGCTAAATGGAATCATATAAAGGATTTTTATGAAATAGACAGCACCAATCCAAACTTTGTATATGCGCCGCATTTAAAAAAAGATCATTTTAACCCGAATTCTAAACAAAAAATGAAGGTGAAACTTGCTGCACAAGTATTAAGTCATTCCGTGGCAGGAGGAAGTAAGTAGGTCCAACTTCAAGAACGAGGTCAATCGGTGAATCCAACTCGGCTGGGCAGCGTTCGGTAAACTTCGCAACGTCTTCTCGTCCAAAATACCTCAGTGCCTTAAGACAAAAGTCTTCGACCAATGTGTGTTACCAGTGATGACATACTGTGATGGCACTGAAACGTGGTCTGTCACTATGGGCCTCATAAGCAAGCTCAAAGTCGCACAACGAGCTATGGAGAGGGCTATGCTCGGGGTATCTCTACGAGATCGAATCAGAAATGAGGAGAACCGTAGGCGAACGATAGCTACCGACATAGCCCACCGGATTAGAAGTTAAAGTGGCAGTGAGCAGGGCACATAGCACGCAGAACAGTTGGCCGATGGGGCCTAAAGGTTCTCGAATGGAGACTACGGACCGACTGTAGATAAAAAATAAAATAAACTTTTTCATCAAAATTACTAGTTATTTTAAGGTTTCTCTTTTCACACTCTTTGTTTAGGTACTTGGTTTTTGTAATAACCAATGAAACTAAACAAAAATTCTCAGAATTTGTTTTATAAGTTTTTTTTCGTTTTTCTCTAAAAGTTACTTTTTACACATAGTAGATTTCGAATTTGCAACGACGATATTTACTTCTCTTTTCTGTAAACAGGGGGGGGGTTCACTCCGCTGTTTAGGTATATTCGTTTGTAAAAACACCTGTGACACCGCTTCACCGCAGTATATACCATTATTGAAGGTAGTCTGGAGGACCGTTTTTAGGGTTCCGTACCCAAAGGGTAAAAACGGGACCCTATTACTAAGCAAACGATGTCTGTCTGTCTGTCTGCCCGTATGTCTGTCTGTCGGCTGTACCTTTCGAACCGTAATAGATAGCCAGTTGAAATTTTCACTGAATACGTAATGTTACGGTGGATTTACTAACAAATAATAAAAAAGTCAAACTTGGCATCATTATAGTACACACTCTAAAGTATAACAACAAATCTATACTAATATTATAAAGAGGAAAGATTTGATTGTTTGTTTGTTTGCATTGAATAGGCTCCGAAACTACTGAACCGATTAGAAAAATTATTTCACTGTTGGGATGCTGCACTATCCCCGGTTGACATAGGCTATATATCCCGGCTTCGCCCGTGCAAAGCAGGGACGGCCTACTAGTAATAAATAATGGCCAAGTGCTTATGGGACAGCGTAACAATTGCTTGGCTATTTTGGTAGGCGTTAAGTCGGACCTAACAGTTTTTTTTTTTAAATTGATAATTATTGTATTTTCTGGTGGTACGGACGGAACCCCAAATGTAATTTTCTTGTAATATATTTTTTTGTGGTGTCTATAAAGATTTATTTTATTGTATACCTACTTATTCAGTGCAGTATGAAGGTGTGCACACTGCGCGGATTATTACGATCTCTCATGAACTGTGCGATTAATCTATATTCTGTAAACGGCAAACTTTATCTACATTAAGCACTGCTGATGTAACTCACAAATGTTTGTAAATATTCATATATCTATACTAATATTATAAAGAGGAAAGATTAGATTGTTTGTTTGTTTGTTTGCATTGAATAGGCTCCGAAACTACTGAACCGATTTGAAAAATTCTTTCACTGACGGGAAGCTACACTATCCCCGGGTGACATAGGCTATAATCTATAGTCTATAATCGGACCGCTAGTTAGATCATAAAAATGTTACTAAACATGACATTATAATTTAATTTTTTAACTCAATAACGGTTTATATCCGTTATTGTGGCTTTCTTATAAAATTTAGATATGTGCTACCGCAGTTTTTTTAGAACTGCATTTTTGTCAACCTCGTATTTACATATCTCAAACTGTTAGGTTAACATATGCCGATATAAAAGCCAATCAGCTTATTTTTCTCCGACATATTTTACGAATACTGTTATTTAGTGTAAAAAAATAACTTTTATCATTATAAACCAAACAAACCAAACTAACAAACTTTTACTCATTATAATATTATTGTTATAGTGTAGAAGTGAAGATTGGTGTATTACACGTATTTTACTGATAATAATATAATTATAATAAGATGTTTGTCTATTATTTTTGTTGTTTCATTTAAGTGAAACCTTAATCATTTTCTTGATAAGGCATTTTGACATGTAAGAGAACTCCTGAGAGTTCTTTTACAAATCAAGATGCCTTATCAAATCCTAGGAAATTTAATATTACAATATTGATGATGATGATGATGAACCGATTTGCCGCCATAAAAAGCATTCAGGGGCTGACTATAGACGGCGCTAGTGAGACCTTTGTCTTTTTTTTAAATATATGAAGCTGTTATTCTTCTCCGCTAGGAGTAATAATGTTCCTTGCTCCGGTCGCGCCTCCGCGGGATTGCGGGAGGGTGTCGTGTCACACGTCACCTGTTTTTTTTCTCTTAAGAGAATTTTAGCTTCGCACGTAAAACATTTGCCAGCATCAAGTATTGATTTTAAAAAAAAATCGTCGACTTTTAGAATCAAGCATAGTTATAAATTATATCTAAAATAGATTACACTGAAATAGCAGTGGGCCCCAAACTCTGTTAGGCTGGTCTCTTGATAACCCGAAACATGTTTCACCTCATTAGATCGTTTGCTTACACTCGACAAACACTCCACCAATAATGTATATTAATACTCAAATTAATACAAGTTTAGTATATTATAATAATACAAAGAAGCAAAGAAATTAAACATATAGATTAGGTCAATGCAAAGAAGCGACATGTTTTTTTTCCCTCCACATTAGTAGTAGTACTTTATATGAGTCTCCACCACTTTATTAAGGTATGACTGACTTTGACTTGACCGTGACTTACTTTGTTTGTCTCTGACTGTGACTGACTTGTTTGACAGCATTTCATCAAACTTAAAATATAATTTAGTACTTGACACTGGCAAATGCATAACGTGCAACGCCAAAGCCTCACAGAGAAAAAAATATTCAATGTCAAAAATATTAAATCTGTCCGTCAGTCAGTCAGTCAGTCATTCACTTTGACTTTGGTCAGTCCCGCTGTCATCGCCGTCGCTTTATTATTAAATTAATATTATTATTGTATTCTCTTTGGTGTTCCGTGTTCAAGAGAAAGCTGAGAATCAGAAAATATCTTAGTTATCTGGGCCTGAGAAACCGTTTAAACAATAGTAATGTTGTAATCTTTCATCTGGTGAGCGAAATGCCCATAATTGATAGCTAAAGTGAATTCGTGAAACATCAGAATATTGTAACTGGCAGCAAAAAATATTTTCGTAGCCGAAAAATGGGTTTTTATATGAATATGTTACGATTTATAGTCCTTAGTCTTGTATTCAGTGCAACTTATGGTCATTATGATGAAGTAAAAACTGAAGAAGACGTTGGAGTGAAATATGCGAATAGATGCGAGGTCTGCAAAATTCTAGCCACAGAGTTACAGGGCAGACTCGAGGAAACCGGTAAAATACACGACGTCATCGAAATAGGATATTCCCTTGACGACGTGCAACCCAAGAAGAAGACCAAGTATGAAAAATCTGAATTGAGGTTAATTGAATCGTTGGAAGGCGTCTGTGACAAAATATTGGAGTATAACATTCACAAAGAAAGACATGATAGCACGAGGTTCGCAAAGGGCATGAGCCAGACATTCAAAACGCTCCATGGACTCGTGGACAAAGGTGTGAAAGTTGATCTTGGCATTCCTCTAGAGTTGTGGGACAAACCGTCAGCTGAAATCACAAACATGAAATCACAATGTGAGAGTCTTTTAGAAGAAAATGAATGGGCTGTTGAAGATTGGTACTGGAACCACCAGGGAGACATAGAGCTCAAGAAGCATTTATGCACCAAACATGCCTTACAAGGCTCTGACGATTCATGTCTAAATGAAGTACTGAATGAAAACACTAAGGGTGATGGAACAACTAATGATAAAACGGAACTCTGAGATTTAACCTACTACAGTTAAATAAGTACAAAAATGAACAAACTTAAGTTACCTGTGATATACAAGGCATTTTATCATGAATATAATAGTTATAGTATGAAATCTCTTACCTCTAACAAAAATCACTTGAAAGTAGTTGAAAGTGAATAGCTTAAGTTTCAAGACCTGGCAATCCTTTTAATTTATTTATTGTATTTTTTTTTCAAACTATCTTTCTGAGAGAACATTGGCATCACACGTCTGGTGCATTTGCCAGCATTGAGCAATTAAATATTTTCAAGTTCTAGTAAAATATTGATAAACAGGTCAAAGTCAGGCAAAGTTTGTCATGGTCAAGTCGAAGTTGTGCCCCTGTAAAGGGGTGGAAACTAAGAACTTCTATGGAGTTTTGGAAACAACATAAAAAGACATGTTTCACTAATTACCTGCCCACACTCGTGCAGATTTTCAGGCACTTAACAATAAATACCCTATCTTGAGTTTCTCACATTGTCTCCAAAGCTCCACAATGAAAGGGTTCGCTATGACTAGCATTTCATGTATTCCTAACTCCTGTTTTGCTTTTAATTTTTATGAATAAATGTAAGACAAAGTGGAATCTTTGATATAAGAGTGAATTGTATCATATTAAAAAATATAAGAACTATAATATTTTGTATTAGTTATCATACTAGCACGTCATATTGATATGATCAGTAAGTCGCATTGGTGGTCATATTTCCCATTTTCACTGTAAATTTAGTATTTTCCTTCACCCTGTTACATGTAATGGTACAGTCAAAGTCAGCTCATTAATTAAGAATGAATTTTTCTCATTAAATAAGAATTAATTAATTCCATGTTTAGAAACCACATCACCCAAAAATGCCCGTAATTAATTCCTATTGTAAGTTTCTGGAAAAACCGACACGATAAAAGTAACAATAATTTATCTGTTTATGTACAGTTGAACTCCTGACATGACTGATAAGCGTCATCTACAGACCAATTTACATATATGCAGTTTATTAGCAACCACTTAAAATTTCTGGAAAAGCTGATAGCCTACCAGGCCTCATTAGGCCATCCCATCCCTACAAGTAAGATACTCTATGATCATAGCAAGCCCGTAAGGCTTAGGTCTTAGCAATTTCAGACTGTGTGCCACTGAGGAGATATACACTACTTTAACAATTAGTAGGCATTATTACCGACATAGCCCACCGGATTAGCATGTTGATGTGGCAGTGGGCAGGGCACGTCATACAGAATAGTTAGCCAACGAGACAGCAGGGAAATGCTGCATGCAGGCCGCTTCCAACCAGCCCTATTGGAAATCGATGGGCGAAGCCTATGTCCAGCAGTAAACGTCCTATGGCTGAAATGAATGCTGTTTTGCTTCTCATTCAAAAACCAGATTGATAATTATAACCAAGCATAATAATTTCTTAGGGTAGTATTAATAAATGCCTACTCATCGCACCAAAAATTACTACGGAGGCTAAAACTGCTACGACCTGGGGGCCTGCTTTGATCACGCTCATATCAAAGATGCCTAAAAAACATATTTAACGGAATCTGTACCTGCATGTTTTCCCGCGTCTCCAGGATAATAAGCTAATGAATATCGTTTAAAGGAGTAAGAAACAAAATACATTATTATAATAAGCACCTTTTTAATCGACTGTCAAAAATATTATGTACAAATAATATCTATGCAACAGTTTCATGCATCTATAACATATTCATTTACACAGCAATATTAGTGCTAGAATTGCAGGCTCCCTGCAATTTCATACGAGAATCAAATAAGACTAACTTACAAAAGTAAATAAATATAATTAAAACTAATAGGATTAAATACATTCACACAATTGTACTCAACCAGCACGCATACAAAGGATTTAAAGGTGATGTTACATTCTACAAATAATTTATCACATAGATGTAGATGTCTGTGTGTGGAGTTCTGAGTCTCCTTCCATGTTCAGAGAGACGTACAACTCAATATGAAGATCCACTAAGAGCTGTCAAAATGACACTGCTGCTGACGCCCTACAAGTAGGGCAGTTTAGATTAATTACTATAGTAAATAATAATAAAAAACTAGTCTTATACTTGTTTATCATTGACAGTTAGAATCCTGCCAGCCACAAAAAAGCACGAAAGTAAAAAAAAAAAGATATGAAGGAATATATGCAGTGAAATTGGAGTCCATTACGTCCACATACCAAGGGTAACCTGTACATGATGGACGGTCAAAAAGCAAGTCTTGTTTGGACTTATCTGGAAGGTTGACATTCCTCCCATGCAGGCTTCTGTAGTACAGTGAGAAGTGATGAAATTTTGCCAGCTCCAAGTAACTTTACAGTGATAGAGTTGTACGAGACGAATGTTTCCGTAATATCATGTGTGGTGAGGGTCTAGAGGAACTGGTTGGTGTCCTGGTAGTCCTCCTCCTCGCTGTCGGAGCCGTCGTCAGTCAGCTGGCGCTGTGAGGCCTCTTCCGGTTTCCGAGCGCGGTTAGAGCCCGATGCATCTGTAACAATACAAAAGGTTAGCCATTTTATAGTGCAACTGTAGTCCTACATCTTATGTACCTATATAAAATAATGTTTGTGTTTATTAACTTAACATAACACAAGCTTACTAACACTAAACTGTTAAAATCCCCGTAGACCGTTGTCTACGGTCTGAAGACTTTTCAAATGCTCAAACCCAGTACCCAGGGTACCGAGCATGCTGGCGGCATTACCACGCTCAATAGCAATGCGTTGAGCCAGAAACACACCAGTATTTCGGTCACGCGTCGCTGTGAAAGATTTTTGAAAATGAGGTGAGCTAGGTCGTTGTGGGCCCAATGTCTCAACCCCAACCAGTATTTCGGTCACGCGTCGCTGTGAAAGATTTTTGAAAATGAGGTGAGCTAGGTCGTTGTGGGCCCAATGTCTCGACCCCAACCAGGTCAAATATGTAATCACTGCCGAGGTTAGCATATTTGCGCAGTTTGTGCTGCTCCTCCGCACCAGCCCGTTAGGAAGATGCGTGTCTGTTGGTTGGTCTCTATTCGTGCGCGCATTGTTCATCTGATTGAGTTGAAACTTTGTATTTGGGAGGCCGATGGACGAACCTTACTTACTATACGTACAAATTCGTATGGGTGTTAGCTAGTGGTAGAACACCCACTATTGCCTGAATGAGTGTTCTCTGATAGTTATAATCTTCGTCTTCAAATCGCGAGTGAATCGTTTTCTTTTAGGCAAGATGTGCTCCATCTTAGACAGCATCTTCGTTTAACATCTCAGGCAAGGTGGCGGTCAAACGCAGGCCAATTATATAATATTAAAAAATACGAAAGTTTTTCTGTACTTAACATCGTATCAGCTTAAGGGATTTGATTGAAATTTAATATGGAGGTAGCTAATACACTTATATGCTTACTTTAAAACGCAGGTTAATAATATCATGGTTTCTGCTCGAACTAACCAAAAATATATTACGTACGTATTGTACAGTTATGACCAAGTTATTTCCCGGTGTTAAGTATTAAAAAAACAGTAAAACTAAAGACAAAATGATTAAAAAATAAGCAAACATAAAATAACAAACATGCTACAAAAGTTAGTGTTATCTATAACAAAACATTTTCCGCTAACTAAATAACCTAATCTACGCAAAACTCTCAAAGTAGGCAAATATGTTGAAATTGTTTCCATGTGCCTTATCAGTTAGTTCAAACTACATAGCTTGCAAGCTCAATGCTGTTGGATAAAGGCAGTGGCGCTAGCACAGCATGTACCTTTGCTATGGGAATTTTATCATTATGACATTTGATATTTTCCAAATAAAGAAAAAAAAAACGGGCAGAGGGAGGAGTTCGTGTATTGAGGGTTCCATACCACCACAAAATATAAAAACTTAAACTTTATACATATATTTATTCTGTATTTCTTTGTGTGTTTGTCACTGAACTCCCTAAACAGCTGGACCGATTTTTATGTATTTTTGTGTGTTTGATCCCTTAATGGTTTAGATAATCAATTGGACCCGGTGGGTAGCGCTGATGGTTTAAAAGATGAAACTGTTAAAAGGTAAGACAGACCGCGTAGGCTTAGTAATAGAACCCGTTGACACCTTTAGGGCATGTAACCCTAAAAAACTGTAGGTATGTAAAAGATACATGTTTTACTAGAGCCATCCATAAAATGTATCTAGAGCCAACTTCGTTACTGTTTAGTTAAAGTTACAATAGTGCTGTAAGATGATTATTTGTTTGTATGATAATGACCCGAACTCCGGTCCCGACTAAATTTCTCCTAAGTGCCTAGAGCGAGTTTTTCCAATTGCGTACTTGATCGTGTCAACGTCACCTACGATTTGTATGAAATAAAAACAGCGCCATTTAGCGCATGCAGATGGAACTGCTCTTTTTTCATACATATCGTAGTTAACGTTCATCATCATATCAGCCATAGGACGTCAACTGCTGGATATAGGCGTCCCCCATCGATCTTCAAAAGGGCTGGTTGGAAGCGGCCTGCATTCAGCGTTTCTCTGCGGTCTGTTTTAGGTCATCTGTCCATCTTGTGGGTGGACGTCCTACACTGTGCCTATGTCGGTAACTTTCGTTCGACTACGGATCTCCTCATTTTCGATTCGATCTCGTAGAGAAACCCCGAGCATAACAACACCTGGTGAAATAGGGGCACTTTAGTCAGCGACCCAAAGCCGTGCTTCGTTATTTCAGGTAGCTTGGCTGGTTTGGGTAGGCTGGCAGAGGCAAATGCACAATACACCCCAAGCGGGATGTCAGTGCAGGTCTTATCACCCCCACTTTGAATTAGAATTAGCCACAGCTTGTTGTGCGACTGCACAAACTGCACTGAGCTAACTTATGAAGCCCATAGTGAGAGACCACGTTTCAGTTCCTTATGTCATCACTGGCAACACACACTGGTCGAAGATTTATCGAATAAGTAAACTCTTCTGGTATAACTCTAGGCCTCTGATGTTATCGAGATGGTAGCGGCGCCCTTAACCACAATAATCCACAATCATTATAAATGTGTCAGTACCGTTGTTGTGTGAGTATCAAATACAAGCGGTGAATAATTACCCAGTTACCTGCATGGGGATCCCACAGCGGTTCGAAGCGGCGCGACTTGGGAGGCGGCGGTGATGACGAGCCTTCTCTGCTAAAACGGACAACACAACGTTAGTTCACGGATTAAAAATACAAAAAAAAACCTTGTGACAAAACGGGAATATATTTTTCCATTACTCCAAACAGCATAGTTAAGTTTCAGGGTGTGTATTTTCGAGTTTTAATGTGTAATAATGGTGAAATATTATTAATTAAGTGCTGGTGAACGTGCTCGAGTGTGGGTAGTGACATAACGAGGTGAAACATGTCTTTTCGTGTTGCTTACAAAACTTCTCTTGTAAAACATCCACCAATTTACTGGGGCATGAGTTCGACTTGACTGTGACTTACTTTGTTTCTTTTGCTTCTCCTCGGACCCTGGGTCCGTGCCCTTTGTCAACTTTTACAATTTATTTTATTAACTATTTCTGATATGGTCTATTACTTTACATATGTATCTGGTAGGCAAAGATAATATAACCACTTTATCGCGCACGCGTCATATTTTGCTTGAGCATGACGTCAACCACGACGGTCGCGGGGGAGGGGGGTATGGTATGGCGCTTGTGATTGGAGACTTTCAATTCGCGCCTAGGATTGGCCGCTCGAAAAAGATTATGCTGAAAAAGTGTAACTTTGGCTCACGGCGGGTAAAGGACGAGCAGTCAAGTGGTTATATCGTCATTGCTGGTAGGTATAGTAATTATGTGAAATGTTGGTGTCGGTACCTGTGATCCAGGTCGTGGTCTCCGTTCTCGCTGGGCGGCGGCGAGCCCTGCGGCGAGGGCGGCTGGCTGAGCGCCTGCATCAGCCGCCCTTTAGATTCGTTCCAGATGTTCGAGAGCCGCCCGTCGGGCCCGAACAGCAGGAGGAATGTGTCGATCAGCTCGCGGGACTTCTCTTCCCATTTCGTGAGTATATCCACTCGCTTCTCGCCTATATTTGTCATAACCTACAAACAAAGTATTTCTTAAACACTGTTTTAAACTATTACGGACGCACAACTTTTAAATTTTTACTAACGGGAGATTTATTATAGTAAGTTCGTACAGTCGAATGGCCAGAGTTTGAAATTTTGAGGTCGCCAGAAGGCTGACATTATTAGAAGATTTATATTGAGTTCCTAATGTTTCGGCGCAATTGCAATCACAAATATGGCAATTAGAAACAAATCATAGTAAAATTGTCATCAACCCCGTGAGTACTAATTTAAATGTAAGGTATTTGAGGGTAGTGTGACAAAACAAACGAACTGATCGCCTGAAGACGTCATGTCTTCCCATAACGGTTGTTTACACTACCCTTGTTTTATTTCATTACTTCAAAAAGAAGCCAAATCGGCTGTTATTTTATGTGTCCAGTGAAACTAGTGCCAATTTATATCTCATTCGTTGAATAGAGAGTGCCTACAGCAAGTGCACGTACCAGGGACCTCTTTGCGTAAGTCTTGGTGGCGATGCATGGGATGCTCCCGCGCATGGTGTTAGTAAGATGGTGGGAGCGAGATAGCAATCGATCACCGTCACCGCCCGACTCACGCAATAAGGCCCCTGGTGTAAATAAAGCAGCTACATCTACATACCTTCTTGCCTTTTTCCTTCAGATCGTCCATCTTGTTCTGTAGTCGGAATTTCTTCTCGTTGAGGAATGAGACGTTGAGCTCTTTCGCGGAGTATCCTCGCGCGAGGTTTCTTCGCACGTAGATGTCGTAGTCGCGCACTATTCGCGCCACGATGTCTGACGTGGATACTCCTAGAAATGGATGGATTATGCCATTAAAATTAGGAACTTAGTAGCCAGAATTAGAGAACCGGCCCGGGGGCTTTCAAAGTCAAATCATTTAATGCACATTATGCTAAATAGGTGACACTTATGCCTAATTAGGGTATATCAATTATTTATTGGGTGGCCAGATCTGTCTTTGTAATATTTTAAACATTCGTTTTTTTTTTTTCAAAAAAATTATAACTTTTTTAACTACTTAAAGAGATACGAAAAAGAATGTTAAGTACATCGTTTGATGTATTATTAAAATATTTAAATAGCCAGTGCACGAGGGCCACTACTGTGCATTTCTAGTCTTGATTTTGGTATTGCTAATTTATGCTTAAACCTGAGCGTATGTTTACCAGCACTTTGCCAATTTATCCCAAAGTTTGCGGGATGAAGAGTGTTCTATTTAAAGAGACGAGTGTTTTTCTTAAAAACATCATAATATGGTTTCAATAGTTATGACTTGTGACAATCAGTGTCACAAATAAATAAAAAACTGGGACATTTAGCTGTCAGAGACTGGGAGCCATATGTACATACGTCATACATATATATATTTAAATACATACTTAAATAGATATTAACACCCAGATAAAGAACAAACACAAATGTTCATCACAATCATGAAATAGATCATGCTGCTCGCAACGAACCTACAGCTATTCCTCGGCCGCTTGAACGCTGTGAGCCTCGACTCTCTAGTCAGGGTGCGCTTTACAATATTGCTTTCTATATGAGGCTCAATGTTAGTGTTTTTTTTCTCCTGCTGTTTTATTATTCGATTAAGCGTTTTATGATTTTAATGAGTTGGTAAACACTGACGGTAAAAAAATCTAATGTATACATTAAACAAATAATATTTTTAATCAATCAATCATAATCTTTATTTGGCACAAGGAAAAATTACAAACAAAGCAATTGAATCCACTGGCTCCGAACTAGTAAAAAACTGTGTTTTTGAAGCCAGTGGTAGTTTAATTCTATTTTAAATGTTGTATATTATCTGTATACATTTCTTGTACAATAATATTACAATTGCCTGACCTGTAAACATATGTTTATTAATAAATTACTTTGACTTTGCAGTCTTTTGACAATGTTAGAGTGTTACTATATTTAAAGCGCCAGATACCGACCTTCCGTCCGCTCGGTGGCGACGAACATGTCCTTGGCCTTGATCATGGCGTATGTGTCCTCGCAGTCCTCAGTGGTGTAGGGAATGTCGTCGTGCGCCAGGAAGTCTATCTTGTGCTTTTCCAGGAACGCCTCGTCGTATTCCCAGGGCGCGTCTCTCACTACCTGACACATGGAGGAACAAACTTTGGTTACTATTTGCATTTTATATATTACTAGCGACCCGCCCGCCCGGCTTCGCACGGGTGTAATTTAAGTGCGAAGCCGGGGCGGGTCGCTAGTTATATATATATAAACCTTCCGTGAAAATGTATCTAACTGATAGTGCAAACCGCATCAAAATCCGTTGCGTGGTTTAGGAGGAGTTAGCGGCTATACAGACAGACAGACGCGGAAAGCTACTTTAATTTATACTATGTACAGAAGAGAAGAGATGGTGATGGAGTAAACCTGTTTAAGGTGAAATCGCACCGCCAAGATTTCATAATTTGTTCTACCAGTTTTTTTATACATTCCTATGGTTGAAATAAAAAATACCGTAAAATCAAAATGCATGCTTCGTTCTAAAGTTTATTTTTATTTATTGTATTGCGCTTGGCCGCTAAGAGATGGAGGCGATGAGTCCCCCTTATATATTGTGCCCCTGCCCGCATTTATGAGCCATCCCAGGTCCTTGAAATACCGGAGTGAGGCCCCAGTTGCTCCAGTAGATGGAAGTGTAGATGTCACATACAAAAACTATATTACTATTCTGCAGAGCTAACATGTTGTTCATAATTAAGAGTATAACCAAAGATAATATAACCACTTGATCGCGCATGTAGTCAAAATTTCCTTTTGCAAAATGATGCCACGACTGTCGCGGGGGGCAGCTTGTAATTGGAGACGCGGCGCTACTCGACGCTTGTGATTGGAGAATCAAAAGTTATTCATTCAATTCGCGCCTAGAATTGGCCCCGCTCGAAATAGTTGACATGTCTCACGACAGAACCTTTTGCTTATGCGGGGAAAAGGATGAGCAGTCAAGTGGTTATATTGTCATTGAGTATAACGGACCCCTTTCGGATTAGGGCACCCTTTCCGCATAACCCTGTACTATAGCAATTTCAGAAATCAATACGGTCTGTAATAGAATGGGCAGACCAGAACTCGAGTTAATAAAATATCGTGTTCGCAGCCCGATAAATAATTCCAGCTCTCAACGCGTAGGAACGACGGCTATCGTTCATTGCCAAGGTTGGAAAGATTTTAGACTACAGGAAATCGTAGATTTAGAGGTAGTAGAACGTTCACAGAATTTTCTTTTCTACAGACTTCAAAAAAGGAGGAGATTCTCACTTCGTCTATATGTTTGTTACGCGATTACTCCGCCAACTATGAATATTTTTTTTAGTTTGGTAGATCATACTTCAGAGGTGGTCCCATATTTTTTTGTCGAAAATGTTTTAGCGCTTTTTGAAAAAATCAACAATAACAAAAAATATATACACTGACGTTTGGTTTGTGGTTCTCTTCAGCAAAAGTTTTGATGGGTAAGTATTAGATTGACTAGATCGCAAAATTACCATATCGCGCAGCGAATACATCGTAGGTTTACTTCATCGCAGAGTGACGAAATCGCAAAAACCCTGTTTTAACTGTAATTTTTCTACTGTTTGTACAATACGGTCATGTAGGTATAGTCTTAAAGAGGTTTTTTTTTTTTTTTTTTTTTCGGATATAAGTATTTACGTACACACTAAAATATACATGCAAATGGGCGCGATCACGCGGAAAGGGACCTGACGGGAATGGAAACGGTTTTTAGTGATTTTGAATATGTGGTCCTCAAACTTCATTTTTCTTTTCTCGTTTATAAATAAATTTCCCGTGTTTTTATCATCTTTTGATTTATCAAATCGCGCTGCTGCGCCAAGAACCGAGGCAGATGTGAAATAAAAGGATTGAAATGTGTACCTAGGTACCTACCATCTATCGCGTTAAGGTATATGCCCACTATACTACACCGGATCGTGATATGAAAGTAGCAATACGAATCACACACGATAAGCCCACAAGAACTGTATCAACAACGCTATAAAGGCGTGAATTCAGTAATGACATACGGTGTTGGTCAGTGAATAGTGTGTGTTGTATTATATAAATGTTTACAAAGTATATTTTTTTGCATGTGCCGATACAGTCATGGTATGGCACCGGCCAATACCATGACCATATCGGCACATAATGGGCTTAGACCTTTAAGAGGCGTCCACTTGTCCGCATCGTACGGATCAGATCGCATCGAATGTACTATAAAGGGTTATAAGGAAAGGATATGCTAAGCTGAAACGGGTTTGATATTCTCATCATTATGAAAAACGTTTACTATGAGACTAAGCCTAAAATCTCGAAAAAAATATCAGCTTTTCCATACATTTTATCAAGTGTTATTTTTTTTTATATTATAATTGGCAAACAAGATTACGGTCCGAAGAACCTCATGTAATAGTTACTCGAAAATGCCGAAGGAGCGCAGCTCATTCCAAATCTTGCAGGTGTGAGGCAAAAAAGATCGCGTAAAACCTCGTACATATATGTATTGTATTCT
The DNA here is from genome assembly GCA_932305915.1 of Agriopis marginaria. Taxonomy (NCBI): domain Eukaryota; kingdom Metazoa; phylum Arthropoda; class Insecta; order Lepidoptera; family Geometridae; genus Agriopis; species Agriopis marginaria. Next base: position 14,049,706 of record OW029918.1, read on the forward strand.
GTGGTAAAACAGTCGAACAGTGTGCGATTTCCACAGATCTAGGATTTGTGGATGAGCTTTCAGGCGGTGGCGGTTAGTGCGATGATAAAACCGCGACGCTGGAATCAGTTCGAACAGTACTTCAGAAGATGCTCCGTTGTAAATGCGATAAATAAAAAATGCGTTTTCAGCTGATATTTTTTTCGCGATTTCAGGGTTGGTCCCATAGTAAAAGTTTTTAATTAATTATGAATATATCGAACCCTTTTCGGCTTAACGTATCCTTTCCTTCTAACCCTGTATAGTAGTAGGGAGTCAGTAGTTACCTCATCGACGTATCTGCAATGTCGAACGGCCTCGTACCTCTCATCTTCAGTCATGACTGTACGCCCCTTCCGACTGTGTGTTAGCGCGTCGCTGCATACTGGAACAAATCAACATAGCGCATTAGGTACGTTATTGCTTGCTTCTTGTACAGGCCGAGTGATCAGTCCTCTTCTTCTTCTTCTTTCGAGTCGATGTTCCGCAAGTCCTCTTGGACCTTATACGGAGCAAGTAACCTTAAGCAGGTTACTTGCTTACTTAAAACAAGGGTGCGCGTGCGACAGCAGGAGGCAATGCAAACGTGGAATGTCTAATTGTGCATTCTTCAGTTCACAACCTCTACCGTAATAGCCACGCCTAAACTTCGATAATCTATTAGACCCACCACGTCACATGTTTATTGGTATTCCCTATTCAATCGTCGCTGTCAACAAAGCGATAATAGGCTATCGGAGAGATGTTGATTTGTTAAAAATAAACAGGCTTATCTAAAAATATAAATAAACTAGCGACCCGGCCCGGCTTCGCACGGGTGTAATTTACGTGCAAAGCCGGGCCGGGTCGCTATATAAAGGTTATATGTTTATCAGAGAAAAAAATATCTTATGGTGAAATCCGCAATCCGTTGCGTGGTTTAGGAAGAATTTGCGATTATACAACCAGACAGACGTGAAAAGTGACTTTAATTTTATACTATGTAGAGAAGAGATACTGAAGATATTATTCGAATTGGCTTATGAAATTCAGAGATATAAAGTATTTAAAGTTTTCGGTTCGATTAGGAAGGGACGTTCTGCCCCTTTCAAAGTGAATGTCAGTATGAAGTTTGTATGGCGTACTGACAAGTGATGTCATCTATACTATCTATACTAATATTACAAAGAGGAAAGATTTGATTGTTTGTTTGTTTGTTTGCATTGAATAGGCTCCGAAACTACTGAACCGATTTGAAAAATTCTTTCACAGATGGGAAGCTACACTATCCCCGGGTGACATAGGCTATAATTTATACCCGTGCGAAGCAGGGGCGGACCACTAGTTATTTATAAGGACAGTTCGCTCTGTCTAGCATGACATTTAAATTATTATTTTTCCATACATTTTTATAAAAAAATATTTTGTTTTCGGTGAAAGGCTCTATTTATGATCAGGTTTTTTGACTTTCTACAGTTGCGCCACAAGTTGCGCGACTATTATTTAATTATTACGCCCACCGCCCGCCACTGCTACTGTCCATGCCTGTTTTCATTCGGTTTTTATAATTTCTACCACAACAGCCAAGACGATTTCTACACTTGTTGATTGACCACTATTATTCGTTTTTACAGAAGGAAAATTACTTTAAAGTACATTACGATTACGACGGACAGTCACTGTAACAATTCATAAGGCTGGACTTTTAGCCTACCCCTGAAAGGGTGATTGGGCCGTATCCACCACGCTGGCCCGGTGCGGGTTGGTAACACTGACAATTTGACTTTGACTTTGCTAAAATGGATGAGACCAATATAGCTAGAAAATAGAAATTGATTACAGTCTTAGAACAATTACCAGCCCTCGCTCTGAAAACGAAATTGAGCTATCAACGAAATTAAACTCGTTTACGACGAAACCTGCGCTCGGGTGTTGAATAAATTCCACTCGCTGAAACGACGTTACTTTATTTTGTCGTTTGCTCCAAAATACGTCGAATAGCATCAATAGCACCATTATCTACTTCTACCCTCAACCTAATTATTAATATTATACAGAGGTAAAGTTTGTAAGTTTGGAATTGCCGAACGATTAATAAATATAAGTTTACCGATAGAAAGCTACACTATACATTAACATCTATATAGGCTACACTTTGTTAGCTGTGATTCAAGAAAATCTGTTCAGCTGTTTAAAGGTTATTAGCTCTTTCGTCGGGGTTTTTACAATTTTGAAATTTATACTGCAAGCATACGAAAGAAGATAACACAAATCTAAATCAAATTGAGGAAATTGAGAAAAGTGAGGGTTTCGTAGGGGTTTAGTGGATTGTTTATAAGCCAATGAGGTTGGATCGATAAAACCTTTTCTTATCCTTTGTTCGACAAAAGACGGGCAAGCTCTACAGTAAAAATAAAAATAAACTATGCTAAGTTCTTAGTTCTGTACTTAGACTAGGGTTGCCACCTTTTTTTAAAGCAAATTGAGTATATTAAATTTTTTTGGGCTAAAAATAAAGTACAACATCCGAAAATAAAGTACTATTTATTTACCAAACTATTTCTCTTCCATAAATATTTTTTATTGCTTCAACAAAATATATTTGTTACAACACAATCTCAAACAAGAAGAGAAAATAAAAACAACAGTAACTGAAAAAATTACAATTAGTTGAGCCCTCATAAAGTATAAAGTACGTTAGGCCAAAATAGAGTACAATACTTTATTATAAAGTACGGGTGACAACCCTAACTTAGACGGAAACCAACGTACACTAAATACTAATTAAATTAAAGCACTATTATTGTAGAGATAATAAAATCAATTGTATGTACATTTTTTCCGCCGATGAGTTCAGATAAACTAAATACAGTGTAAACTCTATATAGCGACACTTAACGGACTGCGCATTTTATGGCGTTATTGAGAGTTGGCGTTAAATGGAGAAGAAAAGTCAATATAGTTTTACTAAATTATAATATGTATTTACTAGTAAAGCATAAAATTTACAAACAACAAACATTAATACTGATACAAATAACAAAGTTTATTGAGTATAGTCTGTTATCTCCGTTGCACATTGTTTGCTGCTACAGGAATTCATTTTATTTTAAATACGAGATGTTAAAAAGTACTGTTTATTGCAATAATGACGTATTTTTGTCGTTATTTAAAATGGATGTGATGCTACATAGTGTATATCATTGTATGCACAACCAGTTAAACCAACCAAAGTCATGTAATTTCGACGTTTTAGGGAGATTGTCGTTAAATCGAGTTTACACTGTAACATTCTTCTACAATTCTGGCACTTCATGGTCGTCTCGAGATAAAAGAAAGAGATGCAGAGATAAAGTTCGTGACGATATCAAAACGAGGAATCAAGGCCATTTATCAATGTTAACGTACGAGATAGCGAAAATCGACATACTACCGATAAAGTTAATTGTTTTATCGATTAATGTGAGTAAAGCACGTGTTGGAATACCTAGCACGATCGTACGAGGGCCTCGTCCAATGGCGAGCCAGCTGTTATCGAGTAATATCGATACATTACAGTGCCACCAACTTAGCTGTTCAGGTGGGCAAAATTAGAACTACAGCTTTTTCTTGGTGAATTTCTTAGGTGGCGATACCAAATTATCCACTAGCGACGCTGTCAACTCTACAGCTAAGATGGTGGGACTGTACATCGTACTCTGCGACGGAGATGTCCAGAATCGTAAATTATGAGTAATGCCGATGAGGCGATCGATTTCATAATTTATTGACCAGAATCATCACCTGATAGGTTATTTTTAGTACTTGTTATTATTATGCAAATATATTGAGACAGGTAGCAGCGGCGTGAAAATGAAAAGTTATCGTCATGGCGTAGAAATTGGCAAAGCGAGAGCTGTGAGTCACGTGAATTAATTTATTTCATTTGAATAATTTCCGTACGTAGCAGCTATAGGTAGGTACTATTACCAATTAAATATATAATAATTATGTGGTTTTTGAGTGGATGTAGACCGGCACTTTTTGCAAGACTTTTCAAACGTATATTTACTGGATTGGCATTATACCATTGACAGTATTATGGACGGGGCGAATGAACTTTTCCTATGCAACCAACTTAGTGGTGCTAACTAGTATACTGCGCACCAGTGTGAAGTCAGTCGCTCATCTACCACGTTAGTGCGCGATCGTTGCGGGTCACGTCATTCTTGAGAACAAACATAAAAAGGCTGTAGGCACATACTCAGATATTTTTTGAAAATGATTTTTCAAACATTAAACACGGATAAGTTCACTGCAATGCGACGTAGATAGAAGACATTCCGGCAGGCATTTTTCTAGTACTAAACATATTGGGACGCAATGTTAGGATCATTATCTTGATATGCGTTATACCCAATAAATTCTACATACTACATATAGGTACCTAGGTACTTTACACGGATGTCCGGATGATTATGACTAACAAGCTATTGACATAAATACCTAGTTACTTCGTTAATTGCATAAATAATTAGGTAAGTATATCGCCTGATAATGTGTCGCACTAATATTTTAAGATAAGACTGCATTGAAGAGAATGAAGCGGTACTTGGGTAGCTAATGTAAAACAAGAAGGTGCAAGTTACCTTACCCTTTTATTTATTCCTTGACGTCATTCAGAATGCATTCTATGTAAAAAAATTGTCAGGGTATATGCAGTCATAACCATACCTTCGTAAAACTTATTATACTTTGGTGAATTAACATATATTTTATCCTGCGTACGTCAATAAAGTTATTGTTCGATGCTAATGGAGAGGAAAACCCACAATTATAAAGCTGATGCTCTCAAAATAACTTCCAAATGAACATAAAAGGAAGATTAAAAGGAAAAAACGAGGCAAACCAGGGAGAGCATACACAATGTAATTAAATTATTACTTTAAAAAACCGACTTCAAAATTAGTAAATACGCAATTTCGTTTACTTGGATGTACTTACTTTTTTCCGGTTATTTTGATTTAAAAACCAAACCACTGAACTAATTTTGGTAAAACTTCTATGGGATCAATCTGAAAGTATTACTATTTCAAATAAAACATAACAAATATTTCAAATCGGTTTTAAATGACGGCTCCTAGGTAACATACATTAAAAACTCCCTTCTTTTTTTAAGTCGGTTAAAATGTGGAAGTGAACGGCATGGCGGACGGAAAAGAAAAGAGTGTAAAAAAGTCAAAATGCTGGCCGAAAATAGAGAATGCTAGAGGCTACTCCACTGACAAGGCTCAAGAAGAAACAGTAGACAACTAGGTTTTTGGCGCTAACATGAAAAATAATGTCGTCTTATATTCGTAGTGTGTGCAATAATAATGGATTAATTGTGTCGAGCACGATTGCACGATTATAATGAGGTGAACTGTGTCTTTTTGTGTTCTTTCTAGAACTCCATAGAAGCCTCTATAGTCCACCACACTGCTGGGGCATCACTTGGACTACAGACTAGGTAAAGCTTCTATTGCTTGGACTTCACCGTGACTTATTTTGCTTGACTTTGACTGTGTGTAACTTCTTTGGCGATATTTACTAAAAATTTAAACTATTTAAATACATTGGCAAATACACAATACGTGCGAAGCCAAAATCCTTCAAATCCGCCAAAAATAATGATTCTATACCTATTTATAAGTAGATAGGTCTTAATAGTCCTCGCACATCACAACTGATATTACATGAATAATGCAGATCTTGTACAAAACGTCAAACACATATTATTATTTGAGAAGTGACAACGCAAATAGAATCTGAGTAACCATCTCACTTTATATCACCTACTAACACCACGTCTGTTTAATTTAACGCATTTGTTCTTAGAGTAGATTACAAAGATAACAAACAGTGTTGATATGGTAAGTTATAAGCATTTTAAGTGGGTACAAAAAATTATCTTTCTAAGATAAATTTAAATCAACTCAAACTTACACGTAAAAAACAAGATTACGTAAATCAAACGAAATAAAAAGGCAAAACTTGAGCGCGACGCAAGTCAAAAGCATGGTATTTTCAAAGCAAGTTCAGTGTACATTTTGAGATTTTAAGTACCATTTTACACCAGAGAAGTATTAAGTCCTAGATGCCACGATGGTCTCGATATCGGACTATGGAAGCATAGCTTATACGTATAATATTATAGTCAATTCTGAATGAATTAGGCATGATTAAAACTATGGGCGGCAGATTTCAGTAAACGATAGATAGATTCTTGAAGGGATTTGAATTTCGCTCGCATAAAGAGGGGCATAAAAAAATGGATACATTGAATTGAAATTCAGATAGATAGACATATTAGGTTAGAAGGCTTTTTTGAATCTAGTGCTCTTCCATCATGGACATTTTCTTTTTTGTTGTGCAGGTGGTTTTTAGGGTTCCGTACCTCAAAAGGAAAAAACGGAACCCTTATAGGATCACTTCGTTGTCCGTCTGTCTGTCCGTCTGTCAAGACCCTTTTTCTCAAGAACGCGTAAAGGTATCAAGTTGAAATTTATACTAAATACTTGGGTCTACGGTTTCTTTCGGCTGTAAAAAAATAAAAGTTGTAAGTCAACGCAATCAAAAGATATGAACGTTTACGTCGCATATTTTGCGATTTCCCAGGAAAACCAAAACCTATAGGGTACTTCCTGTTGATCTAGAATCATGAAGTTTGGCAAAAGGCAAGGTCTCATAGCACATATATAGGAATAAATCTGAAAGTTACTAATTTGAAGTTATATCATTTAAAAATAATTATTTTGCTATTACAAACTTATATTTTGTAGTTGGAATGTATAGAAGAACCTTATAATCAACTACAAAGGTAAGTTTGTCTTTCAATAATTCAAGTTTAGGTTTTTTTTTGACTCGCGCTCTGAGGGTTCTGTCCAACGGAACCCTCAGAGCACGAGTCCTACTCGTACTTGTCCGGTTTTTTTAGTGACATTAAATTTATTAAGATGGGTTCATTTCCGCGATTTCAGAGTTGCTCCCATAGTAAAAGTTGTTCATAACGATGGGTACTACGGACCCCTTTCGGCTTAGTACACCCTTTCTGCGTAATATTAGTAACTCACCTCCAACAATAAGGTAAACGTTGGGGAAGACCGTCTTGGCCTGCTGAAGCTGGCGCGCATGCCCCTGGTGGAACATGTCGTAGATGCCGTCCGAGTAGACGCGCACCTTGCGGCCCGCCGTGCCGGTCTGCGCCTGCGCCCGAGGGATGCGCCCGTAGTGGCACCGCTCGCGCTCCGCTATCGCCATCGGGTCTGTGCTGAAAGGCGCGGCCATGCATAGTGACTGGAACAACAAAAATATGCCGTTTTAGTATTGAGTTTGAACTATAAGGGAATTCTATATGTTTAAACACGACTGCCCAAACAAGGCAGTATTACATTTTTAGGGTTCATGTGTGTGGGTTTCTTTATTCCAGCATAACTCTTGGACGCCTCAATGAGGTTTTACCAATAGAGACGCCATACGAAAAAAACATGGCGATACATAGGAATAGGACCCATAGAACTTTACAGCCATAAATCTTTTTACAGCCGTCCCAGTAATGCCAGTATAAGTATTTCACTTTCTATAAATATATTCATTACTTTCCGTACTCCAAAATCGCGCATCGCACGTTTGCATCGTTGCCAGACACAGAACGGGCTGAATTCACTTGTGTTAACTTGTGTTTGTATTGCCGCACTGATCTCCTCGGTAAAACTTACCTAGGTACAGATATATCGTATAACATCATTGGGACGCCTAGAACGATATTTATGTGAATGAGTAATTCAAATTATTTTGACTGAGAGCATTGCCTAACAATGATCATTAGCATACGTAAATCAATTGCAACTGCATTGTTGAGTTCAAGTTTTGCCCACTCCCTATATAAGGTTGCATATATACTGAGCTAAGCCGAAAGGAGGTGATTGTATTCATTATTATGAACAACTTTTACTATGGGACCAAATCTGAAATCGCGGAAATAATATCAGCTGTTCCATATAAAACGGCATTGAAACTCGACAAAATGTATGGAACAGCAGATTTTTTCGAGATTTCTCGTTTGTTCCCATTGTAAAAGTTGTTCATAATGATGAGTACAATGACCTTCTTTCGGCTTAGTACAGTCTACATACATACCCCTGTATACAAAGCTAGGAATTTAAATGGGGTTCACCCACGAATAGACCAATATGGGATCATAGACCTCGAGCGAACAGCCTACGCCACCCTAACGTTATATTTTATGTGCAGTCGATTGATTTAGAATATAATTAATTTAAAAAAAAACTATCTAATAGACTAGAACCTAGTGCCTAACAAATGAATTGAATGCTCAAGGTTTCTTTACAAATTAGTAGTTGTCAGTGCCAGTCCTGGGATAGAGCGAGAGGAGCTGTCGCTCTATGCGCCTAGATAGAAAGGGGCGCCATAATGCAAAAAGCGAAAAAAGATCGAGTGAAACAAAAATGGCACCTCACGCCCTAGGGCGGGGCAGCGAGGCACACTTGCATTGTTAGTAACCAGCAAAAGTTTTTGATGTGGAAATAGTTTACATGCTGGATTAGCACATTTTTCTATCGAACTGCCAGAGTTGGCACGAAGAATCGACACCGCTTTATAGTTGATATTCCGAGAACCCGTAGGAAGCGCTTTGATTCTACATTTATTGTGCAAACTGCTAGTCTGTGGAATTCGCTGCCTGAGTAGGTGGTCCCCGATAGAACAGTTACAATCTGGGTGTCTTCATGTCGAGACCGAGAGTGAATCGGTTTCTTCTAGGCAAGCGTGCTCCATCGTAGACCGCATCATTGTTTAACATCAAACGAGTAAGCGGCCATGCGCAAGCCTATTTATAATTTAAAAAAATATAAAAAATGGGCTACTTTTTATTTCAGAAAAATCGATCAGAAATGAAACACGCCGAAAGACAATCTTGCTCTACCCTGATCAAAGGCTAGGGCCGGCGGCGCTGGTAGTCGCCAAGGCCATCCACCCAGAACTAGCACCACCTAGAAGAGACCAATGACCACGCCACGTGAAACCAATAGGTTACTTAGTTGTTTTATAACGAACCGGATTGTGATACGGAGCTATGTCAAGGTTCACGCGTTCAGTCGCCGGCTGATAATAAAGTGGCGTGATGCGACGTCACGCGTTGCCACATCGCTACGAATATCATCGTGCATTCATTTACAAACGTTAAAACTGGAGTCAGAATGAGGCGGTTCCCGCGCCAATGGACTGCGATACGCTTTGATAGCTGGTATCTTGTATAATGTAGCCAAAGTACCTATGCAACTGTCAGAATACGGAACGTGCGAGAGAGACGATCCTGTTTACGATTAAACAAATGAGATCTTTAGGGTGCTTTAAAAAGACGAGAATAAAATAAACTCCGCAGAATGCATCCTGAGTCTGTAATGAGAACGGGGCCCAAGTAACCACGATACTATTTACGGTTAAACCACGATTTACGATTAAACAAATCAGGTCTTTGGGGTGCTTTAAAAAGACAAGAATAAAATAAACTCAGTGAGCAGAATGCATCCACCTGAGTCTGTAATGAGAACGGGGCCCAAGTAACCACGATACGATTTACGATAAACAAATGAGATCTTGAGGGTGATTTAAAAAGACGAGAATAAAATAAACTCAGCAGAATGCATCCACCTGAGTCTGTAATAAGAACGGGGCCCAAGTAACCACGATACGATTTACGATAAACAAATGAGATCTTGAGGGTGATTTAAAAAGACGAGAATAAAATAAACTCAGCAGAATTCATCCACCTGAGTCTGTAATAAGAACGGGGCCCAAGTAACCACGATACGATTTACGATAAACAAATGAGATCTTGAGGGTGATTTAAAAAGACGAGAATAAAATAAACTCAGCAGAATTCATCCACCTGAGTCTGTAATAAGAACGGGGCCCAAGTAATCACGATACGATTTACTATAAACAAATGAGATCTTTAGGGTAATTTAAAAAGACGAGAATAAAATAAACTCAGAGAATAGAGTCTGTAATGAGAATGGGTCCCAAGTAACCACGATACGAATTATACGATTAAACAAAAGAGATCTTTAGGGTGATTCAAAAAGACGAGAATAAAATAAACTCAGTGAGCAGAACGCATCCACCTAAGTCTGTAATGAGAATGGGGCCCAAGTAACCACAGTACCACTGCAATGCTTAGTTAATGGATGCACATCCGCTTAGCTTGTGTCGATTGGTACATTCAAATTGTAGCTTATACAGTACACATGACAAATCGCAACAGTTGATTATGACTACTTATCTGTTAAAGAGCTCATTCAACTGTGTTGGTGATTTGCCTGGATGGTTCATCAACATCATTGTGTATTATGTAAAGATAATACTGAAGTCTGAAGATAGTACCAGGGAATAATCACTATGTTATTCTTGAACGATGAGCGTTTTTATTCATAACGAAGATGTGCAAGAACCAAAAAGACTTTTAACAGGATAGACTCTGCAAGCATGTCAAGTTTTATGAAAACCCACCGTGTTGCATTTTTAGGGTTCCATACCCAAAGGGTAGAAACAGGATCCTATTACTAAGCCTACGCTGTAAGTATGTATGTCTATCCGTCCGTCCATATAGACCCGTCCAACCTTTAAACGGCTGTATCTTTCGAACCGTAATAGATTTATAGTTAGATAGAGAATTAAATTAGAATAGAAATTTTCTCATAATATGTAAGGTACTCACTAAGGATTAACTAAGAAATAATAATAAAGTCTAAAAGTAAAAACTGAAGGGTACCCCATACAACAAACGTATTTTTGTATTAGCTCAAATGTAAAAACGGTAATACGTACAAGCGTCAAACTTTGCATGATTATAGTACACACTCTAAAGTAGAACAAAAAATAATACATAATTTAATCTAATTAACGGAACCCTCAGTGCGCGAGCCCGACTCACACTTGACCTTTTTTTACCACCTGTAATGTCACGAGAGCAATGTACAGGTAATTTAGCTCTATTCACACGGACAACTGCTTTCGAAGATTTTTTACATTACCTTGACGCAGTTTGACAATTTCTGTATTGAAGCATCACGTGCTAGACGACAGAGATCGAACTGAATTATGCAGCGTGCAAGTTGGAGCATTGATCCAACTAAAGACAGGCCATAGACATGCAAAGCAAGGTGAACACGCAGTGTCTATCTCGATAAAAGTATATGGTAAGAACAATGTAGGTTAACTAATGTCAACGGCGAAGTCAAGAAAATAAATTAAATGGAAGTGGTTAAAAAACAGATAAATACATACTAAAGATAGCAAACATATTACAGCTAATCAGATTGTGTATGTTGCGAAAGGTCATTACGTAAGAATCATAAGAAGTAATTAAAATTGTTAGAAATAGATATACTAATAGCACAGAATAGATTAAAAAACACTAATAACAAGTAGAACTCAAGGGTAGACTACAGCCGAAGCAATATATTTTATCACACATGGCATTTCGTTATAATGGCCTCATTGTTTGTCTATGGTTAAAGTCAAACAAACAAACCAAGTGTATTTATAATAACAAAAAAACTTTATCCCATAGGTGGCAAACAAGCAGACGGGCCGCCTGATGGTAAGCAGTCGCCGTCGCCTATGGATACTTGTAACACCAGAGGCATCACAAATATTTTGCCGATCCATTAACTCGCCTTTTGAAGAACCCCATGTTAGGTTCTTAATATGGTAGCTCATTCCACATTTTGCAGGTATGAGGCAAGAAAAATAGTGTGAATCGCACAATGTGAAATTTACACTGATCTATGATGTGTGGATGACCTTACAGGCGGTGGCGGATAGTACGATAATAAAGCCGTGACACCGGCATCAGATCAAACAGTTCTTCAGAACACTCCCCGTTGTAAATGAGATAAAAGATACAGAGAGACCCAACCTCTCTGCGTATGTTGACCGGCTCTAGGTGTTCAGTGAGCTTGGGATCGTCGACAATTCTTACAGCTCTACGCTGCAATGCATCAAGAGGCTCCATGTTGGTACTTGGGTGCTCCGTTCTAAAGATGGGAGCAGTACTCCATGTAAGGTCGGAGTTGCGCTTTGTAAAGCAAGAGCCATTGACTCGACGTGAAGTACAGCTTCGCCTTGTTGGGCACACCAAGTTTCTTGGAAGCAAGCTTGGCCTTACTTGCGATGTGACAGCGGAACTGTACATTTGAACAAATGTCGACGCCCAGAATTTCGATACTCTGCGAAACCCTGAGTGGAGTATTCTGAAAACGAGGAGCCGCAGCAAATGGGGTGTTTAGCGGTGAACGCGCAATCTTTCTTGACTATGGATACAGAACAGATTCCTTCAGACAGAATAATAAAAAGGTTTACTAGGTATTAAATTACGTCAAACAAGTCGTAGTCAGAGTCAAATAAAGTAAGTCACGGTTAAGTCCAAGCTACGCCCTAGTAAAATGATGGAGAATTTACCAGAGGTTTCTGCGGAGTTCTGGAAACATCATGGAATAACATTTTTAACCTTATATCACGTGCCTACACTCGAGCAAGTGCACGAACAATAAACAATAATCCACCTCGAAATAACATAGCATTAGGATTTTTTCTAAACTTACGTATGACTACATGTTTTTTTTTCACATGGCGCCAAAAACTAACTACTTTCAGCGTTGTTAAATAGAGAATTTTGAAATTTCCCGCTGTTTTCTTGTACAAAATACGCTGCTGTTAGCTGAAGGTTTCTATATCGCGGTACGAGGTAGAATGTAATAGCGAATTTTCCAGTCATATCAGCTCAATCGCAATGCATGTTTCGAAATAAACAAGAAAATTGCATTTTATAGCAGATTCGCAATAAATTTTATCAACGGCATTTTCCTCCTAAGAAAATCGACCGGCCCACGTTTCACCGTATTTACGTTTATTTCTTGGAGTACGAATAACAATTACGCCAACTTTTACTCCAAGAAATAAATAACGTGTCAAGTGCCAACTGTAGTGAGAAATTAGCTATTTCGTTTCATGATGAATTTTTTTCCCCGAACTTAAAATTAGTAGTAGGTAGTCCAAAATCATCAATAAGAGTTCGATATATATTTAGTGTATATTTAAAAGGAATGACATTAAAACTGAAATAGAGACAAGTTTCTATCTAGAAAAAAATATATTATATAGCGCTACTTTTGGCGTACCATATTTTGCAAACGATACACTTGAACAAAAAATTATGTACCAAACCTCACTTCATTTTAAACAACATATTCGATGATACGTCACACGATGTGGGAGTGCATTTTCAAGCTTCAGCAGATTCGATGGTGTGTATAGAAAAATGTTCATGACAAAAAAAATGTTAAAACTCCTATAAAAAAGATGGTTATCGTCAAACTGATCAGATTTTCTTGAATCATAGCTATGAAAAACACTTGATTAAGTCACCTTTCAAACAAAAAGAAATAAATCAAAATCGGTTCAGCCATTTGGGAGCTACGATGCCACAGACACACACGTTAAACTTATAACACCCCTCTATTTACCTCGGGGGTTAATTTAAGGCTTGAACCGAAAGAACCGAGAAAACAATGCACGTCGAATTAGCCCGAGTTAGTTTTCAAACTTATACGCGATACAACAAAATAAACAGTTTGTAACACATGTATATTTTGAAATCGAACGAACTCTGACAAAGGTTTAAAACAGTAACTGAAAAACCTCCATTGTTATACTAATTGAAGGTTAATAGAGTGAATATTTCCACGGAATGGCAAGGTCAGTCTGGTCAGTAACATATTCTGTATTGAATTTGGGTTGAACTTGAAACTGATAAAAATATTTTTTATCCCCCTTAAAAGGGCTGATAATCCTCAAACGATCATACTTAGAACAAATTTTCTTGAATCATAGCTAAGAACACTCTCGATGAAGTCACCTATAAAAATAAACTGAATTTGCCGTTTGGGAGCTACGATGCTTCAAACAGACATACAGACACACACGTTAAACTTATAATAACACTCCTCTATTTGTGTCAGGGGTTTAAAATAACCAGTGTGACTGATTTACTGATAATTACATTATACATATACGGTCAGAAATTGGGAATCAATCAAAATGTGAGATAACCCATTATCGTAAGGTTATTCGTTGCCAACAGTACAGGCGATATCACACATTCAGGTTTACTTCATTAGCATGATCGGCTTATGGAACGCAATCATTGAAATGGTTGATTACGTAACCAAAAATACACAATTACTTGCCAGCGAAATAAAAATATTAATATGAAATTATAATTACACTAAAATTACATAATTATTTACGGGAAATATGAGCTCTCAATATTTCGGAGTATTCTCGTGAACATGGTGCATGTAACTGCGCCGAAATATCGGGAGCTCGTTCCACAACCTTACCACGGTAAATATCCTATCCCGAAAATAATCATATAACTTTAGTGAACAACCGTGATAGTTTAAAACAGTGTTTTATTATAATTTGAAATTTAAATCACTTGTACTTATCATCTTAATTTCTGCGATATTTAAAGGCAGAGTCAGGGGGTTCGCAGATATGACTGACGATGAACCGATTAAAATCTCTTTAGTTTTTTTTCTAACAAAAATGCATTATTTAGTCAAAGTATCATCTCGAACCAGTAAAATAAGCTTTATTAATTAAAAAAATATATTTAAACACAAGCTTTTTCGTATTCTTCTCATCGAACCCTTTCATTTGGTGTCCATATTATGATGTGGATATTTCGTCCGCTATCTTGGGGCGTCTGCCATATTGAATTTATAATCTAGGACCAAAGTGCTTGGGACGAGAAATCCAATGAACCCAAGCTCGACGGGGTTACGTCGTTTCATTTAGGAGTTCCTATGGCCACCTTCTGTCTCCATCATCAGACCAGCTCGAAGGTACCATAACATTGTATTGTTACCGAACTTACATAAGTATGCCAAATTTTAGCTCAAACGGTTGAAGATATCTGCTTCAAAATTGAGTTGCAAGTTTTCAACCGAACAAACGTAGTTACATACATACATTGGAAGTAAAATAAAAGCTTGTTAAAAGTACCGTATTCATATAAGATTCACGTTTTCAGACAGAAACCGAAACTGTTGACCTTCTATTACCTGGTAGCATAGTGATGGCATTTATGTCAGACGTGACTCATTGATTTGAGCTTGGACAGGCATTCCAGCAACTAGCCTTTAGATATTTTGGCTATATAAGCTTGCAAAATCAACGAGTGAAGTGAAGGGGTAAGAATCTGGGTCTAATTGTATGTAAGATGTTATCCTGTTCGAATCATGGTAGCCGATGAGCGAGCGAGCGAGGATTGGCTAACAACCTCTCCAATCACCATGATAATAAAGGCAAATGAAAGGCAAATTTATTTGCAAAGAAAACTAATGAATATGAATGAACGCTGGTTACCCAGCGAGCATCAACAAAATAAACAGAATCAGAATATAACTAGAGATTTATTACCATAGTTCATATTACATAAATTAAGTTGGTACATAGATACTGCAAATATTAAATTAAAAAAGACTTTCTTCTAGAACTAAGTATACGTTATTGACCCGAATACCGGTTGTGCAGAATACAATTCATTTCATATTCATTATTCACGTTGTTGATGTAAGCACTTATCTAATTGAAAGCAATTTGTGTTAAAAACCTTCACCGTTACTGATATACCTACTATACTTACTAAATAAACATTTAAGTCTTTATCATATTAAGCATTTTTAGGAAAACAAAATTAAATTACCAGACCAGTTTATACTTATCGACATGTATGACCAATAGAAATTGTGTACTGACTTGAAATCTGAAGCTGCCGTTACATTTCAAAATGCACTTGAATCTATTCTGCTATTTTTACTCACGGAAACAGACGGGACCAGAACTCGTTATATTTAGACGTCATTATTTCATCATACGAGTAAAATTCCATAGGCTAGGACAGGGTGTTTAATTTATTGAAAATAACAAGATTAGTAAAAAATATAATTCAATGTAATAAGTGTACTGAACAAATTATTTAAATCTGCCAATAAAGATCTGAGATGCGTTTAACGTTTTTCGTCGTCGTTGACCATTGACTAAAGTGTCCGAAGATTGAAGAAGATGAAACAATGAAGTGTTCGCACACTTCATACATTTCTTGACAGTCTACTGCCAGCGTTTTCAGATCCCTGTACGACATGATAATATTTGCCTTCTCTTTTATTTAGCCTCCTAGCATAATGCTCTCCTTGGTCTTCCAGGTCCTTTCTTTTTTTCATTTCACTTCTTTCTTCATGTTTTAATTAATTTGTCAAGAGGTACCATGTGGCCAAACATTGCCTCTTCTCGTCTCTAATTTTCTATACCCGCTATAAGACTTATTGACACGATTAATTACAATGAAGATATTCGTTTGCTGAAGTAAATTTCTGAAAGTTTGCTTGTTTGGCATTTAATTCATTCACAACTAAATAACATGCTTTACTGAATTCGCTATTATAAATGCAAATGATTATGATTTAGGCAAATGACTTCCACTCACCTTGAGCTCAGGACTATTGAAACGACCGTTCATGATAATTCATGAAGAGAATGCTCTCGACCACAAATTGCTCAACAGACCTTTTCGGTTGCTTTTTATTAGCGCTCACTGATGTAATACTGCTCGAGAACAAACTCATTGTTATTGATGAAAAAACAGACTTAAGTTGCAACGTTCTATGAATCAAGTATATACAGGTGTTGCTTTAACAGGTGCTAGATAATATAGCTTATGTAAACTATATATTCGTACTTCACGCAATGAGTAGTGGAGGTGTATATTTTTGGGGACGCATATCTGATGTATACGCATAACGGTGATGTAGCCAAGATACTATTCAATAACCCCATTACATTCAATAGATATGTATTACGACGCGTTTTTTGTGTTATAAAAGTAATGGGGAAGCTTAAATCTATACTAATATTATAAAGAGGAAAGATTTGATTGTTTGTTTGTTTGCATTGAAAAGGCTCCGAAACCACTGAACCGATTAGAAAAATTCTTTCACTGACGGGAAGCTACACTATCTCCGGGTGACATAGGCTATAACCTATACCCGTGCGAAGCTGGGGCGGACCGCTAGTAATAAATAAAAAATGTTCCACGCAATACAGACGAGTACTCCACTGCCAATGACATAGCAATTTTAAGTTTACGTAGACTTTTAAAACACCTGTTTATGTGTGAAAAACGTTTAAAAGCACGTTTCCTCGTTCATATAAAAACTTTAATTTTATTTACGTCTTGGACTCTACAAAAAATATTTAAGTATCTATCTGATGCGGACATGATGAAAAAGCGGCTTCTGAATTGTCTTTTTTGGTCCCCGTTCCTGTTTCTTTATGCATAGGTTAGGTTCATAAAAACACGAATGCCTTCTTATCTATATCCACGTTATCCACTTCCTAAGATACATTCAGATAAACTTGTTCAAACTGCTTTTACTTCTAGTTATCTTGCTTCCGTATCGACTCACGGTTCTTGTTGAATAGTGTCTGGGATTATTTTATCCTATTATAGTCGTCGGAGTTTCTTTGCGCGATGGAATCCGGAACGTGGATATTCACTAAAGAACCAGAGTCACCGACAGCTGTCAAAATTTGCAACTTGAGGTGGCAATATGCAGGCCACATCGCTCGAAGAACCGATAACCGATGGGGAATAAAGGTTCTTGAGTGGATACCACGAACCGGAAAACGCAGTGTAGGTTTCCAGCCTTCCACTAGATGGACCGACGACATTGTGAGAGTCGCAGGCATCCAGTGGATGCAGATGGCAGGCTGTCGCTGAGTGTGGAGGTTAAAGACGTCTGCTGACTGATGATGATGACGATTATAGTCGTCAAAAACATAATTAAACATTTTAGTGTAGTGACTTCAAAATTCCAAGCTCATACCACTTTCCATACTAAGACTAACATGGCTCAGCGGAGACTCCTACGTGGTGGGTAGCTGAGTGAGCACTTTCACTTGTGCTCACTGAATGTTTGCTTAATTTGTTAACTTCATTAGCATATATTTTCTAATTCAAAGTAAACATAACCTATTTCGCAATGATTTGGAACTGTTTATTGAAAACTAAACAAGCAATAAGAAATTTACTCACGGGGGTGTCGAGTATAGCTGGCTTCGTATATCCATTTTTCCTGAATCCATTTAAACCGAGATCCATCTTTCCATTGGTGTGCCCATTGGCATGCCCATTTGTGAGCGTCGTGGTGACTGTAAACGCTGACATCACTGTATTATGTCGGACAACTTTATCCACAAAACTTTCAGTCCTTTCAATATGTCAGCAACACGAAATTGAAGTCCTGTGCATAGTCACTATGCGGTCCGAAGAGAAAGGTGCCGCGAATTCACAGTTCGTTGACCAATGTCAATATTTAAGGGTGGTTGTTTGTGACCGGCGCGATCGTTTCTGGTGCAGGGTAATCGAACGATTGACGTTTTCTTTCGACAAAGAAACGTGCTCTCTCCGCGACTGGAAGTCTGTGACTAACGGAGCTGATACGAGGTTGAGGAATGTATCGGCTGCGGCGACGGGCGTCGGCGGGTGTGGGTCGCGGCGCGGGGGACGGTCGATGTTGGTGGCGCGACGCCGACGTGGAGGCTCGGCAGACACGCGACACTCCACGAGTACCTCCGAAGGCGCCTCCGGCGGGACGAATATCGGCGTCGTCGGCAAAACAATCTACAATGTGTACTTTAGCCCCTTTGCACTATTACGATGGGATCATTCCATAGGTCACACACAAACATAACACAGTTTCAGACATCATTTGTCAACATCATGACTACCGTCACCTCTAAGGCAGTAGTACTTACTGGCAGTACTGACTAATTCCTCTGTTTGAAAATTACTCTTTTACCCAGATATAAATATTACCATAATTTTGTGAAAGTTTATAAATTAAACGTAGAAATTGGAAGAATTTATTAAATAATTACATAATATGAAATACGTGAAGTATAACTTAGTCCTAGCATTTATTTGCGCAAACAGGTGCAATTTTTTTGTAAAAAGCTGAATTAAAACCACGAATTCTGATCACTTTTTCTAGGCTTTTAAATGTAAGACTGTAGGAGGTACCGGGTACCCGATATGCTTCAGTCAAAGCTTCAGTGAAATAGTTTTTTATCGCTTTTTTTCAATGTTATTGTACCTGTCAAAGCAAATAAATGCTTTGACAGAGTTTAAAAACACCTATATATAAATACAGGACCCTTAAGTTGGGATTACCTATTATACGTTTAAAATTGAATAGATTTTATCATTCATGAGTATTCGATATAAAAAGAAGACTGAAAAAGTATATATTTTATCAGTATATAGCCAGCATCATATTTTGTTTCTAATGTTACGCTGAGCTATGATGCCGATGGGTATACCGCTAAACAGAAATTCCCCCTAATCCCACTGGTGGGTGTGAGTCTTGAAGGATTCCCCCTCATTCTACCGGTTCAGTACGGGTCTTGAGGGATTCCCCCTCATCCCACTGGTGGGTTGAGCTGGTGGTTGCACGAGTCGTGTCTCTTCGTTGGTAGGTTGATTCTAAATATGATTTAACCTGAAATTCAGACTAACCAATGACTGGTTTATACATTGTACCTAATTCATACACTTTTAAAATATATAATTTTTCATAAAATAATTTTATGATTTATTATTTTTTATGATTATTTGTTTGATTTAAATTTTTTTCAAGCATTTTGTGTTGTTTTGTTGGTTGAGGATATCTATTTAGATCTCTACGTAGAGTTTCTATGATTTGAAAAGCAGAACTGGTGCTGCGAAGGTCTACATGGAGATATAAATTATTATTACAGGGCTAAACGGAACGGTGATACTAAGCCAAAACAACCTCGGCGTTTATCATTATGAACAGCTTTTACTATAATACTAACACGAAAGTCACAAAAAAAATTGTTTTTCCATTAAAAAATTACATTAAAACTCTACTAAAATGTATGGTATTTATTTCACGATTTTAGGGTTGGTGCCGTGATAAAAGTTGTTCATAATGGTAATTTGATTTAATTGATTGTTATCTGTTTTGTGTATCTAAATAAATAAAATAAAAGCCTCCTTTCATTTAAGTATCTTCGTTCCATGTAGCCCTATATGTATGTAGAATATATAAAAGTATACATACAGTCAATGACTAATTATGACGACACATCGAACCACGTCGCTCTACAGTGTGATAATACTACATAAATACAATAATGGCTATTATTGGTGTTCATTATCATTAATGTGACGATGATTAATTTAGACTCAAATCCTCATGTCGTAGAATTGGTAGAGAAAGAAATAGTTACTCATGGAGCCAACTACACAACTGAGACTAAAAACACCCGAATCAGCTTGCGGGACAACTTACAATCCCTGAGCCCATACGAGAAGAAGACAAAAAACTGTTTACTAATTTTGAATTTTTCTTCATGCATTCATGATAAAAGCAGAAACAGATTGCCGTAAAACGAGAAATATCCAAAATACGTAACAAAATCTTTCGTTCGATATCATTCGCGGAACGACAGGAAACAGTTTCAGGTTTCCCTTTCATTTCTGCGTATATTATTGGACTAATATCTGCCATATGATATTATTTTGAAGAAAAAAAATATCCTTGCACTAGATTCATATTGAAGACATTTTTGTTTACACGCGCCAAGCAAGAATGCTTGGGATTCTTTGCTTAGCGCGTGACGCAGTTAGGTATATGACGTAACATTTGAACGTGCGTTACACCTTGTTATGTTTGTATCATAATATACTATAACAATCGTAATAACTGTTTTATTATATGCACAGAACACAAAACCACGCGAACAATTGTTTCTAGGAAAGAGCGTTTTTTTTGTTTTTTTTTTAAATTAATAATAGGCTCGCGTTTGACCGCCATCTCTTACAAATAGTTATACGAGACTTGTCGTAATTATGGTATATCCTATCCGGCCACGTAGAACCTAGTTTTAAATAATTACAAAGTAATAGTTAATAATGTTATACAGGGTGTGGCGGAATGAGTAGAAAACCCTCATACCTCGGGGACATGACTGCTCAAAAAATTTAAAATTGTGTTTAGTAAATCTCGAGTGGTTTTCGAGTATTCGAACATTTACGAAATCTTTACCTAATTTGTGAAAAAAGTCTATAATTGTTGCAAGCTAAATTAGACATTGTGATAACGACCTAGGTTTTAAATCAATATGTATCTTAAAATGTACCTAAAATAAGAATAAACTTACATTATAGTAATTTTGTAACAGACCCACGATCAAACTATGGATATTGGATCATCATCATCATCATCATTTCAGCCGTAGGACGTCCACTGAGCTGGAGGCCTCCCAAATCGATCTCCAAAAGAGCCGGTTGGAAGCGGCCTGCATCCAGCGTTTCCCTGCTGTGTCTTTTAGGATATTGGATACTAACATAAAATGTCCCCAATCAGCAGGTAAAGCCTCGACACGCCACTCGCTATAGGTATATTATACCAGTTGTATTATCAGGTTAAGTCAGTAGTGTCAATTTAGTGTTAATTATTCGCTTTCTGTCTTCAGGTCAGCACATTTTTAGAATAGCAAGTCATATCCGTTCAAATTCATAATAATCAAGACATCATAATTACACCATTATTTCAACTGTTTCTGGCCTAACGTCTTGTATTATTATTATCATCTATAGTCAATATATATAAAAGCGAAACTCATCTACTCACTCACTCACTAATTCGTCACGAAATCTCGAAAACTACTTGACCTTACGGGTTATAGAGGTCCGTCTCTACCTATTAACGCCTGTATCTTTCGAACCGTAATAGATATCCAGTTGAAATTTTCACAGAATTTGTAACTTTACGGCGGATTGACAACTTTACAACAAATAATAAAAAAGACAAAAAGTAGAAACAAAAAAAGTTAAAAATGGTTAAGTGCGAGTCGGTGACAAATTTCTGTTCATTACCCAGTTACAATTGTGCTATACTCGAGCGCCTGTAGCAAAATAATTCACTGTGGCTGCGTAGCGATTGCTTCGACTATTTTGGAAGGCTTTATAATAACTGGTAATTCGGTTACTTGGATGACCTTATTGTATTTTGTGGTGGCACGGAACACTCAGTGCGCGAGCCCGACTCTCACTTGGCCGGTTTATTATTATATTTATTTTTAGCTAGCACATAAACAAATTAGCGGAGAAGAGGGAGGAGCGGTGTGCTCCAATCCTTTAGTGTGTGAGTGGAAGTAATTGCTGGAATTGTAAACGAAAGAAACTGCCAGTGTGGGCAGTGTTCTAGTATTTCCTAGACACTTCTTGGGAACTCTTCCCGGATGCCCCTGGACGCCCACCCAAACTAAAGCAGATCCGAGAAACCCCGGACGGATGGCAGCCCTAATCATGACGCATCCATTCCTGGCATCACTATCTTTCAATAAACGAGTGAGATCACGACAAGAAGTGCACAGTTAGATGAGCTAACTACAAGTGATTCCTGCCAACAACACGCGTCGTGATGAATATACTCGGAAGACTTCTGATGTGTCAGTGACGCAAATGAAACAAAAAATGCTAGGACTCTTTCTCACTTTAGACATTGTAAACAAAAGCTCTAAATTATCAGGGATAAGAACAAAGTAGTTGTTCGCCCGATCTGTGACCTCGTGACTGCTATATCTTCACAAACTCTAGACCGATTTTGCCCATCCATGTAATAATTCGCCACATTTCTAAACGATTGGATCAATGGTTCGCAAATTATCGTCAATCGTCATACATACAAACGCCGATTTGTTAGCTTGGTCAAAGAGTAATGCTTAGATATATTTTTTCATTTCTCATTTTGCCATTGAGTTCGGTCGGTACTTCGGCTTTCGTGATACAGCGTCTCCCTGATCTCAACATCCGCAGCAAATGGCACAAAGCTGTGAACCTCGTTCTCAAGAATCTGATGTCGAGTTCGGTTACCAAAAACACCACAGGACCAGATGTTATCCTAGGTCTATGAATTCTTTTCTACAAGCTTTTATATAACTTGCCTTAGTATGTTCGCTCGCGGTACTTAGTGTACGCTCGCGGTATGTGTGGGACAAATCTTGCAACTGAATTTTATACTAGTTATCCTCAACCGATTGAGCTGAAATTTGGCATACTTATGTAATTTTGGTGACAATGCAATGTTATAGTACAATCGAGCTGGTCTGATGATGGAGATAGAAGGTGACCATAAGAACTCCGAAAACGAAACGACGTAGCCCCGTCGAGTTTGGGTTCGTTGGATCCAAGCACTTTGGATAATGATAAATTTAATAAGGCGGACGTCCCAAGACGGCGGAAAATGTACTTATCTACCATCATGATATGGGTATCAAATGAAAGGGTTTGCTAAAAAGAATACGGAAAAGCTTGTTTTAAAAAAAACTTTTTAAATTAATAAAATTTATTCTAATAGCTGGTATAACTATCATCAGATTCTCGCGTGTTTGTCTACGTCTACGCAATAGTTTCACGTCATACCAGTGAGACTAGTGAGCGGGACCGCTATGACCTCGGATCTTAAAGGTTTATTTAAATGAGGAGTCATCAACATATCACCTGTCTGACACCGCTGACTTATCTTTAGACTATGACGCGTTTTTGTGCACGTTCATTTACTAATTCTTTAAACCTCGCTTAGCGTGGTTCAGTGATCTCTTCTGCTAATGCCTTTAGCGATGAAATGCAATCGTTAACCTTAATATAATTGCGTATCATATCTGTGGCAGGTTGTAGGCGCTCTCTACCTTGGCCTTAATATGCCTGAAACGTTTTAGTTAAAACTAAAATTGCGTAAGATTTTTAACATGACTGCGTTTTTAAATGTGCATAAGACTGAAAACGATTAATTTGTGACCAGGGAGCAGACATTGCAGTTTTGTTGAAAGTCTTATTTTGAACAATGTTAGGTAAGTCCAGTCAGTATAAATAAGTCCAGGGGCTTTACGGACCACTGCTATTGCGCACCAATCTTAAAAATCTGGAAAATCACGCGCCCGCAAACCGTATCTGGGCGCGTTAAGGTTCAATCACGTTCGCGTGATTTTCCAACTGAGCGGATTTAACGTTAGTTTAGTGCCGCAATAGCAGTTGTCCGTAAGGTCCCTGCACTAACAACAACCTGTTTGGACAATGCACCCGGTATTGTGCGTGTGGGTGAATTGGGCATTGTCCTAGAAAAATTTACGATACAAATCACGGCCTATAAACTTACATTGTATTAGTCACGAGATCTGAAATGAAATCACGCGCTCTTGTGCTCCCCCTCCCATCTACAAGTAGGATAAATTACTAACTGATTCATCCAATAATATGAAAACGACAGTATACCTTCATGGAAATACCGGGTGAATCTCTAGACGACGGACATATTCATAGATATCATTGTACTCATCATTATAAACAATGATAACTTTAAGACCACCCCTGAAATCATTTAAAAAAACCGGATAAGTACGAGCACGAGTCAAAAAAAAAATTAAGTTGAAATATTGAAAGACAAACTTAACTTTGTAGTTGACAATAAGCTTATTCCATACATAACAACTACAAAATTAAAGTTTGTAATTGTAAAACAAACATTTTTATATGTTAGAACTTCAAATTAACAATTTTCAGATTTATTCCTTTATAGGTGCTGTAAGACCTTGCCTCTTGCCAAAATTAATGATTCTAGGTCATCGGGAAGTACCCTATAGGTTTTGATTGCCTCGTGAAATCGAAAATATGCGACATAAACGTTCTTATCTTTTGATTGTGTTGACTTCCAACTTTTATTTTTTTACAGCCGAAAGAAACCGTAGGCCCAGGTATTTAGCATACATTTCAACTGGATACCTTTACGCGTTCTTGAGAAAAAGGGTATTGACAGACGGACGGACAGACAGACGGACTGACAGACGGACAACGAAGTGATCCTATAAGGGTTCCGTTTGTTCCTTTTGAGGTGGTACGGAACCCTAAAAACAGTTGTTCCATAGAAAAATGTCATTAACACTCAACGAAGTGTATGGAACATTACTCATTTAATAACATAATGATTATTTTTCTCGATATCAGGGTTGGTCCCAAAGTAAAAGTTGTTTATAGTAGTTGATGAGTACAATGACATCCTTGAATATGTCCGTCGTCTAGAGATACAACCGGTATAGAAATAAATAATCGCTGTCTACTCTGTTGAAAACGTTAAAATATGTAAACTAATGATTGACGCAATTAGTCACAAGACCGTTATGTACAGACAGCTATCGACCGCAAATTCCTTTGAAAATGCTTTGCATCATCTGCAGACTATGCCGTATCGGCTATCGGCATCATAGCTTTCTACCACCACCAGGCTCGGTGATATGACATATTCCGAACTGTAAACACAAGAGTATAAATAGGACATAAAAAAACGATAAAAGAACTGATAATCTTCAACCGGCTGAACAGACTTCATGAATCATAGCTAAGAACACTCTTGATCAAATCAACTATTAACAAACAAAAAAAACGGCGGATGGACGAACGGACGGTTTTAAATTAGTTCAGCCGTTTGGGAACTACGAGGCCAAAGAGTCCACAAACAGATACACACGTTAAACTTATAAAACCCCTCTTTTTGAGTCGGGGGTTAAAAATGAAATAATCGTAGGACCCGCGGGAATGCTATTAATCTATGGCGCTATAATATAATATATTATATTCAATTCAATTCAATTCATTTATTCCAATATTTATAATTTTACATTTTTTAACCTAACATTTTTAACAAGTCTAAAATTTACATTTATAAATAAATAAGTACCTCTCTGTAGGTGTCTCGTAAGCAGGTGTTCTAGGATTATAGGAATAGTCTGTAAAACCTTTACCTTATTAACTAGGTAAATAGAAGGCAATGACCGCCCCACTAACCAGAATAGGGCGCCAAAATTAAGAGAATTGGCTGCCAACACTGACACACTGTGCCCGTCCTATCGGGCTATAGATAGGCTGCCAAAAATACACATGCTGTGATGTGACAGTTTGCATAACAGACGTTGCGGAATCAAGAGATAAGGATAGCTCACTTTGCAAGTTGCAAAGACATTTTTTTTTTTTAATATTGTCTTGTATCGTTGGCCTTTTGGCCTCTACAGCAGGACCGGACTAGTTAGCGAACGCAAAGTGCTTTCGGCATTACTTGATATTCAAAGACTAAAGGACTGCTAAACGCACTTATATCTGCACAAACAATCAATTCTTTCCTCTTTATATTATTAGTTTAGATTGATAGAATCTATATAATTATATAAAAGCGAAATTCATTTTCAATTCAACTCATCTACTCATTCACTCATTAAACACGAAATCTCGAAAACCACTTGACCTACGAAGCTGAAATTTGGCAGGTAGATTCCTTATGGGGTGTAGAGGTCCGCTAAGAAAGGATTTTGCGAAAGGGCCGAATTAAGGGGGGCAATTGGAGGTTGAAAGTTTGTATGAAAGTCCTTTGTTTTTGATCTTAGGGATCTGAAATTTGGTATTCAGGTTAATGATTTAAAATAAATAAAAACTGTATTAAAAAATCCGAAATAGACGGATTAAGGAAGAATGGGGTTTTTTTTTAAAGTTTGGTAATTACGAATCAAAAATTCGGCAAGTAGATTATTTTGGGGTCCCTCCCCTTCTTTAATAAGGCCATATTAAGGAAAATATTTTGCGAAAGGGTCGAATTAAAGGGTCCAAAAAGGTGTTGAAAGTTTAGGTGAAAGTTTACGTGTACGAAGTCGCGGGTAACGGCTAGTCCTTAATATTTGCAAGTTGAAGTGGCAATTGGGCAGGCCATATCGCTGGAAGAACCGATAACTGATGGGGAAGAAAGGATCTTGAGTGGAGACCACGTACCGGAAGATGCAGCATATGTAGGCTTCTTACTAGACGGACCGACGACATTGTGAGAGTCGCTGGCATTCGGTGGATGCAAAAGGCAGGCTGTCGTTCAGCGTGGAGGTTAAAGGGGTAGGCCTATGTTCAGGAGTGGACGTCTTCTGACTGATGATGATGATAATAGAATCCTTTATAAGACGTGGTATAATTTTCAAATTGATATACTGTTTAGTTAGAATTTTAAAAACATTATCCATATTGGACTAACTGCTTATTGGACTAATCGCGAATTGAAGCAACCGCGAATTGGGCATGTTTTTTACCATTGAAATACCCGCGAATTGGACCTATCGCGCCTAAACGCTGCAGAGATAGCCAAATAAAGAGCAAAAAACGTTCTCCGAGAGGCTGCCAGTTAAGTTCAGAAAATGCAATGTTTGTCCACTTAAATGTACAGATAAATTAGCCAGACCGTGAATTAACTTTGCTTACGTTACGTAACATCTAAAAATACCTGTTGTAGGTACTATAAAAAATTGTTCCATAGACTGGTTTTTAACAAAACTAAAACAGCCTGGGGTAAATTGTATAACATTTAACAATAGCCCATCGACGCAGTTACTTTTTAAAGGTCTGGACCGGACAGACTCCAGTACAAAACCACACCTATAGAGGACTTTTTACTGAACCATGTCTCATCATTATCAGTCTATCATGTTCTCACTGCTGGGACACAGACCTCTCAGGGAGAGAGGATGGGCTCTGATCCACCATGCATGCTTAGTGCATGATGGTGAATTTCATGTCTTTACACTTTTTGAGGTTCTTGGGCATACCGGTTTCCTTATGGTGTTTTATTAAAAGCGTTATTGAGTGATGGTGTCAAAACGGCACATAATTTATTTAAGTCCCTGGTGCAGGGCTAAGGATCGAGCCGTTGTAAAGCGCATATGCTACCGCTCGGCCATATGGTGACCGAGCATATTATGCGCTTTACAATTACACTTTCCACCATCGCTCTAAACATTTCTATGTAAAGCTATTTTACTTGCCATAATAATCAAATCTCTATACTAATTTAATTATTTTTTTATTCCTACATGAATAGGAGATCTCACTGGCTCCCATCCCAAGTCTCCCAACTCAGTTTCCGACTAGTTCAGGGGCCTCTTAGACCATGTTTACATTGTATTATGCCCGAATAAACGATTTTGTATTCTGCTTCCTGGATATTAATAATTGTACTATTATTTAATCTGTGACACGAGTAAAGAAAATTTAACTCAAACTAAAGTTACTACCTAGAGGTCAAAAATCAATATTATTAAATTGAGAAAAAATATTAGTACTGTCATGAATTGTCTGTGGGCCCCAAACTCAGCTCAGCTCAGCCTGTGTCGTGGGGTGTATTGGTATAGATATGTGTATTTTAAATCGTTATAGTATTGTTTTTTTTTTATACAAATAATAAACTTGCGCTTGACCGCCAACTCGCCTGATGTTAAGCGATGATGCGGTCTAGGGTGGAGCACGCTTGCCTAGAAGAAACCGATTCACTCGTGATTTGAAGACACCCAGATTGTATCTATCGGAGAACACCCATTCAGGCAGCGATTGGTATTGGGATTCCCTGTGCGTTATACCTACCTAAGTAACCGGACTATAATAGCTCAGAGCTCAGATAAGTACCACACTCATGTGCTCTGAATTCGAATGACACGAGTTAATTAGTTGGTAACTTCGCAGTTGCAATTTAATCCTAACGACGTAGTTGTTGCTGCTTGATAACATCACACAGAATTCGGTTTACTAAGCCGAAAGGGGTCCATAGTACCCATCATTATGAACAACTTTTATTATGAGACCAATTTTAAATGTCACCATAAAACAAGATGACGAAAAGTAAAATGAAAAAAAAGCTGGCCGTCACGGGACGCCTGGCAGATGTCAAACATGGCAGCATAAAAGAGCGTTACATCGTTTATCGTCACGGCACACGAGTCGGTTTTATTACCAAGTCGCGCAAATAGAAGAAACTTCTTACTTGAGGTATCGTTGTAATCCGTTGTATAGATGTTTGAAATGAAAGTGAGGTTTGCATTTACATTATTTTTCATTCAGGTGTACCGTTTGTGAAATATGATACGCCAAAAATACCGTTGTCAGGTTTTAAACTTCTTTACAGGTTACTTTAAATGTTGCCTGGAAGAAATCGCTTTAGGCGATAAGGCCGCCCATTATACTGCTGTGTGTTAATTTTTGATTAGTTTTGTTTCATTTCTATTTTTGGTGGGTAATAAAGAGGAGTTTGGCCCAGCCAGCGACAACAACCCTGGACGGAGCGTCCTGGCGCCGAGCAACGAGGAGGCCCGACCACAGATGAACTGGGACCAGGGGCAAGACAAAGAAGAAGAAGAATAAAAAGATATTGTATAGTTAAAAAAAACTTGTTAAATTAATGACTCATCATCATCATTTCAACCATAGGACGTCCACTGCTGGACATAGGCCTCCCCCATCGATCTCCAAAAGGGCCGGTTGGAAGCGGCCTGCATCCAGCGTTTCCCAGCGGTCTCTTTTAGGTCGCCTGTCCATCTTGTGGGTGGACGTCCTACGCTGCGCTTACCGGTCCGTGATCTCCATTCCAGAACCTTTCGGCCCCATCGGCGTGATATGTGCCCTGCCCACTGCCACTTCAACCTGCTAATCCGGTGGGCTAAGTCGGTGACTTTCGTCACTACATAACGCATTTCCTAGAGCTCTGTTTGTATGTGTTTTCTTATCGCGAAGGTGATTTTAATTTCCTGCGACAAATGGTCACGTCTCACGGATTCATGGCATGATGGCAGACGGCCGCTGGCTCGGTTCGATTGCTCTATGAACTACGGACTATAGACCGTACTAGAGCATTGCGTGCAATCTTTTGATATTTACATTATGCGTCGAAAGGTATACGTCAGTTAAAACCACAAAAAATGTGCGTGGAGTCCCTCCGCGCGGAAGAAGTTATATTCAACAAGGAACCCTAAAATTACTAGGGCAAAAATATCAACAATTTATAAACATGCTTTACTCGAGATTCGAACCTACCCTCCTTAGGTTTCTCAATCCATTAGCGACACCATTACACTACCGGATCTGCTAGTCGCAGTGCGAACAAAGGATACACATTTCGCAACCATACGAGAGAGAAAAGTTCCCCTTCCATGGTAGCGTTAAACGTTTAACGCAACCTTGTTGCAAATCGCATAAGAAGTATAACTTCAAAAACTGTGGCTACAACCTTTACAGCTTTACAGGCAGACCTAGGCCCCAAAACTAACTGAAAGATGACGTCTTTTACTAACTTAAAATTATAATTATTATTATTTTTAATTACTTTTGTAGTTTCACGCTAGTTCTATAAATTCCACCCTTGAAGGACGGAATATTGCATTGCATGCATTTGAAACATTTACTGATTGAAATTGAAACGCTGAATCGAAGATTTCTTTGGAAGTGTTTGCGTGGCGTTAAACTATTATTTAATCAGTAATAAAAATTATTGGTCTCCCAACGCAGTACACAAGCGAACCTTAAGGCGCTTGCAGACGATGCGTAGTACAAGTTGCACGTTTTGCTTTGTGCAAGTGGCAGTGGAAGTGAGCTCACTTGTACTAAGCAAAACGATACAGACGATGCGTAGTAGCTACTTGCAATTTGTACTACGCATCGTCTGCAAGCGCCTTTAATCATTAACCGAGCAAAGCGAACGTCTCGGCACTCTCAGCGTCTATATTATCAACATTGGGACAGATCGCAATTTACACTTTTTCTATGGGAATTTCTATGTTGCGAAGATATAGCGGTCGCGAGGTCACTGTTCTGGGCGAACCCCTAGTTAGGTTAGAGTGAAGTTTTTTTCTAATATAGAATAGATCTACGTTTAGCCACCAACTCGCCTGATAGTAAGCGACGGTGTGGCCGAGGATGGACCACGTTGATCTAGAAGAAATCTGTTCACTCTAGCCTTGAAGATACCTAGATTGCTAGTTCTTAGGAGGACGGCAGGGAGTTAAATTTTAGAGTAGTAATTATCAAAATGACGACCCAAATCGTTGTATACGAATCTTTGGAATTTCCGAAGCTTAAAAATGCTGGCCGAAGTTATATAATTCAGGTAGGTAAATACTATAATAGCGAGTACCGGTCGGTGCGGTCTGGTATAGCATCAGTGGGCGCGTTTGAATGTGTGACATGGTCAGTGATCACGCCACGCCGAATCGTTGGCACCGAGCCACCTACATCGATCATTGGCTTTCATTTTGTACTACTGCATTCGTTCTATAGAAATAATAGTACAAGCTATAGGATAGTCCAAAACATTCTGTGTGCAAATTTAATGAGCGTCTTTTGACGTGAAACATCTAGTGTCGCGCCTTGGCAGTAAAACCGACTCATATGCCGTGACGGATAACATTATTACGCTATCATATGCCGTCCCGTAACGGCAAACTTTTTTGAAGTGAAAACTTCTTTAGCTGCGTTGTGCGATTTTTGATTCGATCAAAACTTATAGGTTCGCGTCATCGGCATGTGACGTATTAGTTTTCACATCTGTCGGTAGTTCCCATGACTACCTTTTTTAAGTGAAAACTTCTTTAGGTACGTTGGGCACTTTTTGCGATGGGGGGAAAACACTGAATTCGCGTAACCGTCACGCTCAAATACTAGTTCAGTTAAAGTCGAGTCGGATAAGAGAGAGAGAATAGTCAACCTTGATGAAGTTTTCACTTCTGTCGTGTGGTCTTAAGCACCACACTTTTTAAGACTTGCGTTTGACCGCCACATGTTGATAAGCGCTGATGATAATTTACTTGAATAAAAATCGAATCACATGATCGATAAAAGTAGGTAGACTGCACATTTAACACACGTATACATAATTATACGTTTATTCTAGTACAGAATAAGTATTTGATTTAGTAAAAAAAAGTTCGGTATCTAAGAATCGAAAAGATAAAAATAAATAATTGAATTGAATAATATAATTCTTTAATTGTGCTTGACACGACTTTGAAGCGGAAATACACTAGATATTCGTCTAACCCTGGGTAACCCGATAATGTGTATCGCGCGAATGTTCGTGTTGGGTTGTTGCGATAAAAACTGGGTAGGTATTCGTTTATTGGCGATTCTCTTGTCCACATTGGCATCGATTCTGATGTACTCTAAACAAAACTAAATTTGACAGCTCTTAAATTGTTGCCATCCCTCTCTCACATATTAAAATGAAAAGAGAGGCAGATAATTTTAGTCCTCTCAGATTGGTTTAGTTTAGTGAGTGGTATGACAGAATCGACGCCATTAGCTTCCAATCAAATGTCGTTACGGTTCAAAATTAGATT
Source organism: Agriopis marginaria (assembly GCA_932305915.1). NCBI lineage: Eukaryota > Metazoa > Arthropoda > Insecta > Lepidoptera > Geometridae > Agriopis > Agriopis marginaria. The sequence goes on from OW029918.1 coordinate 14,082,076, forward strand.
CTATTTTCAAAACCCATTAGTTCCAATTTAGCGACAGCGCCACGATATGCATTCGTGTTCGCCCGAATACCTATAAGGTACATCGCGATTTGACGAACTATTCGGTCCCCCCCCCTATCGAGACTCGACAATGCGAACATTCGCCGAATCTCGATAGTGTGTCCCGCAGCATAAGAAATAGTTTCTACGAAGTAGATGACATATCATAGCGAAGGACTTCGTCTACGGGAACATAATTATGGTCGTTTGTATGTATTTAATCGGACCCGGGTATGTCCAAAAACTGCGACCAGAACCACCGGAGGATGGACAGCAGCGTCCTATTATATTAGTACAAGGTGAACGTACTACGATCCTCAAGCGGCCTGCCAAGCGTGGGGATTATGGCAACACCTCTCACTAAGAGGGAGGCCTTTCAGCAGTAGACGTTTACGGGCTGATGATGTGTAATGTGATGTATTTATTTGTTCTATGATAACTAGTGTACCATTTATCCAATCTCGAAACTTCTTGAAATTGTGTAGGCAAGTAGTTCATTCCAATACAATGTTTAAGTTCGAATATAAGGTTAAGTCCAGGAGTTGTGAAGACATAGGGGGCAAACCACTGACTGGTGTTTATTTTGCCTAACAATTTCTCACAACAAAAGCAAGGTAAGCTAACAAGATTATTGGCTGACCTGCTTTCCAGTGAATTATGTAAGGATACTAGTACAATGAACTGGATCACTGTTCGCTAATCCAGTTACCTACTTGAGAGTTACTATGAAGACTGCCAGATTGGTTGCTGCACTTATGAACTTGGAGACTAGGCATTCAATATCAAGGTTTCTTTATAGTAGTGGACAGGAAACAAGGTTGTCATTTTTATTGTTTTCAGAGAAGATAGGCAGCAGAGTTATGAAATACAGTGTAACTACAGTGTTGTGTGCATGGGCCTCGGCCTTCCTGTTGCGGCCTCTTATACCAAATATGTCGGTTTTAAATCAATTTTATTCAGTTAAATTACAATATTTAAGCTGGAAAAAATACATGTCACAGACACATCTGTGTTTGAGTGTATGCATTGGTTCAAAATTTAATAGAATAAAATTTCCTCGATAAAAAAAAAATCTGAAACAAAGTCGATTTAGTTTATTATTTTCGTTTTATGTTCCAATAAAATCTCGTAACAACCTGGAAATTGCATGTACTGAAAGGCAATCCTATTCAACAGTGTTTCCATTGGATAGATTAGTGAAATTAAAGCGTAAAAAGGTCGCGAAAATTTGCGCGCGCCGCGCTCAGTCCCACGCCAGGCGTCATCGAGGTCGGAACTAATGTCGTTTTTGTCGTTGCACTCCCCCCGCGGGCCTCGTGACTTTTGCGTGGCAAAATACATCGTCGCTATAACTTGGCGGGGGCTGGGGGAGCGTTTTGTTGCCTACGCGACTCGGATAACAGGCCGTTAAATGCTTGAAGATTACTGTGTATGACACAGGCATTCAGGCATTGATTCTGATGTACTCTAAACTAAAATAATTTGATAGCTCTAAAATTGTTGCCATCTTTCTCTCTCATATTAAAATGAAAAGAGAGGCAGATAATTTTAGTCCTGTCAGATTGGTTACATCTGACATCTACATAATTATAATTGTGCTTAATTTTGTTAATTACCTTTTTTATTAACTTATGAAGCTTAGCTTTTCAGCGCTTGTTTGCAATTCATATATGATTTTTAGAAGTGATTTTCCATGACAATGTTACTTACTATCACTAGTATAGACCTATTAATGGCTGTAATTTAAAATAACTATTTAAAACTAATGTATATATTTTTGTGCTGTTGGTCTTGAATAAAGATAAAATAAAAATATTTCACATATTTTTTGCACAGGAGACCATATCAACACAGAATGTGTTTGGTAAACATCGGGCTCATTACGGATGTTTGTTAGTCATTTGGATTGCAATGTTGTGCCATCCTTTTCTTACCTACTCGCACCTGATAAGGTCGATGTTTGCTAAGCAATGTGTTAGGTTTTAGGTATAATGTAGAAGATCCAGCTTAAGACACACACGCACTACTTAGCCTATACAATTTTTGCATGTTTCTTTTCGTTATTTTAGATAATTAATGTATAAATGACACAAGACTAATAAACTTTGTTCAGTGGTTGGTATTGGTATGCCATCTCACATAGTTTAGGTAAAAATGCACTTCCACTTTGAATGTAAATACCTAATAGGACTAAGTATTAGAATTTATAAAAAGACATTTTTGCTAACAATAAAATTTTCATTTTAATTCATATATATTATGCAAGTGTGTTTGTTGGTTTGTTTATCCTTCTTTCACACAGCAACAGAGCAAGGGATTTACGCGGTTTTTTGCACGGCCGGACCGGAGGGTCATAGACTACTTTTTATCCCGGGATTTAAATGAATGTTTTAATTTTTTGTAGTTTCCTGAGGGATTTTCCATGTAGGTGAAACCATGGTGAGCTACTTTCTTAATAAAATAACATACCAACTCTTAAAACGATTTTTTGCAATTATGGTCATTCTAGTTTAAGTGTGCATAACTCTATGGTTAGCTTAAAATTATAAAAATGGTGTCATAACAAAATTGAATGTTGTATCTAGGAAACCCATGTGACCGAAACACGATTAAGCACATTTCGCTTGATAGAAAAAATATATCAAAGTAGCACTGATTTGCGCTTTTATCCCTGATTTTTCGGATTCATTCAATCACCTATTTATTAAATTATGTCTGCGATATCTTGATATATAGATTTCATAATTATGAAGGAAACCAGTGAGGTACATTTTACATTACAGCTATAGTTTTCGAAAAATATGAGAAAAACCCCAAAAATAGTAGTAGCGAAACGCACAACTGTGTAAGCATCATGATTTTGCTCCGCTAGATGCGACTTTAATACAATAAACCAAGGATTATGGTCAACTGTAGTATTAAGCGTTGCTTAAAAGTGGGAAAACCTCGCAATAAGGTAAAATATTTTTTTTTTAACCCCCAACCCAAAGAGAGGGGTGATATAATTTTAAGATGCGTATCTGTAAGTCTGTCTGTAGCATTGTAGCTCCCGAATGGCTGAACCGTTTTTTTTTTAAAGGAAACTTTTCGAGAATTAAAAATTCTGTTCTACAATTTGAAGGTTACTAGCTCTTAACGATGCAAGATGTTGTGGCTCCTGGCTCCGTAATATCAGGGAGTGTACGGGGATAAAGGCAGTTGAACAACTGTACAGACTTGCGCTGGACAAGGAAAAATTTAAGAAGCTGACTGCCGACTTCATTAATGGAGAGGCACTGAGAGAAGAAGAAGCTCTTAACAAGGGTTTTAAAAAAACTGTTTTTTCTTGTCAATTATAAACGTATCAATTGGATGATGTCATGCAGTTAGCTACTATTATGAAGCTTCTAATTAAGGCAACAGGTAGCCTTGTAGAGTATCCACCTTTTTACAATATGTATGGTATTTAATGTTGTTATTGATGTTAGTTCGAATCAAAAATGAGGAGATCCATAGACGAATGAAAGTTATCGACATAGCCCACCGGATTAGCAAGTTCAAGTGGCAGAGCACAAAGCACATAGAATAGATGGTTGATGGGGCCGAAAGACCGGTTAGCGCAGCATACAATGTCCAACCACAAGATGAATAGACAACCTAAAAGAGATCTCAGGGAAACGCAGTATGCAGGCCGCTTCCAACCGACCCTTTTTAGGGATCGATGGGGGAGGCCTATGTCCAGCAGTGGACATCCTAAGGCTGAATGATGATGATGACTAATGTTATTAGTTGCAGCAAACTGAAAAATCTTCAAGTTCAACTCTCACCATTGACGTTTGAAAATTAAATTTATATGGTCCACCCTTACAATTTCTTTATTGCTAACCATAAGCTGTGAGTATTTTTCCTACACGCTTAACATAATCAGTGCACATTAATTAACAGTAGGCCTAGCACTGATTGTGGACAAATTGTTTTTTCACCTTTTTTTTCCTGTAAGGAAGAAATTATGTTTTCTTTCTTCTTTCTTTAGATATAAGTGGCAATTATCTAGCTTCGTCGCATCTGAGTGGATAAAAACGGTGTAGACAGTTTGTCCACATCCCCTGCTAGGCCTGCTGGCATAGGGCATAGACCTCTTCTAGCCAGCCTGATCTTCAGCTTTTCACTCCCAGTTACTGCCAACTGCCAAGTTGCCTTACATATCTCATCACTCCATGAGTTTCAGGGCATTCTACATCAGCCGATTCGATTCCCACCCAGACCTGCTATTTATATTCATCAAAGGCTAAGTAAGCAGTATAGTTATTTAGCTGGTATTTTGTTTAGTTATTAAAAGCATGTGCCCTTCGTATACTTGTAAGTTGTACTTATGAGATATTTTCAACAAGATGAATACGGTACTCACTCCCAAAGGTTGATCATGTTGGCTGCTGCTGCTGGTAAAGCTAGTCTCACTCCCGTTCTGCCCCTCACCGGCTTCTAAAAGTTTACCGCTCATTTCTTCTGCGCGGGTCCGCTTCCGGGACATTCTCTCATAACCCGCAAAAGTCACTGCAATTTCACTGCACGCACAGTTCGAATTGTTTTCAAATACTTGTACTTTTTCACAAAATAACAGGACTTTCACACACTTATTATGGAAAAAATCTTTACTACAGTATGGTTCTAAATACGTTTACTACACCGTTTTACAAGTACACCGTATTTTTCATTGATATAATGTCAATATTTTAAGATGAAATTTAATGAGCATGAAACGAAAAGATAAAAATAGCTGATTGACTGACTGACTGATTTAAAACTGAAATAAAATAAGAAAATAATCGTAGAATCCTGAAACGAATGAAAGGCGAATGAAACAAGTTGCTCGCTGTAATAAATAAAAAATTATATAATTTTTTTGCAATGTTTTTTCGGCCACTGGTAGGCTAAAGTCATTAAGATCATACCGTCTTACGTATTTTCTATAGAATTTTAAAGTATTGAGCTGTAATTTTCAGCTGAGAAAATAATAATAAATGGAATTAAATATATTGAAGTGTGCGTATGTAGCTACTTCAATATTGAGCGGCACACAACTTCAAATGATATGCTCAAAAGGTGCTAAAGGGGAAACTGGGTGAGTATTCACTAAGTACGAAAACGCTCGTAAACTACCCGTGTTTTGTAGGTATGCTGACTCCCTAGGGTAAGCTAGAGGGATTATTTTATTGTGTTCTGAATCTACGCCAACCACAGAGCAGTCACCACTGAATAATAAAGCTTCTCAAGTTGTCACGATGTTACGTTTTATAACGTCCTTGCTCCTTCTGCATCTGTGTTCTGCATTGATTCTATCTAAAGGATCAATGCATAGCATAGGCATAAGGTATATAAAACGTCCTTGGATCAATGTTCTTCCGTGATTCTGAAGTTCAGAACCACACAATGCTCCTACCGAGTCCTACTCTCCTACCGGAGTCACAGAATACCAAGGACGTTATATATACCCTAAAGCAGAATACTTATTAAAGAACACGAATGATTTATTATTATGACAGTGACAGAACCTTTCTCGAGTATTTATAATTTTATTCTTTCCCCTAAAAGAGGATTTTGGCGTCGCAAATATTGTGCATTTGCCAGCATCAAATGTTGAAAAATATTCAAGTTTTGTCAAATATCGTCAAACAAGTCAGTCGGAGTCACGCAAAGTAAGGTCAAGGTCAAGTCAAAGTCACTTCGTCTCCGTCATAGCAATATACCTAGCTTCTATTCTCAAAACTCAGTTTGGCGTTTTTTACACTGATTGTACCTAGCTTTGAAAACACTGTTTTAAACTATCACGGTTGTTCACTATTTATATGATCCCGTAGTTAACCATATAACTCTAGCTTTGAAAGTTTAGAGAATTCTCAACGGTACAGCACAAAGAGTAACAAACGGAATGACCCTACCTCGCCACTATACAATCTCAAGCATCTGGAGGTTATATAAACTTCCTTAATAGGTACTGCTCCAACACTGATTGATTTCCTGGTTCGTGAGGTAGCCGCACAGCAAGCGAGTGTCTGAAGACAGTGAGTGTGCTGAGGTGAGAATCCATGTAGGTTTACCAATATCTGTATTAAAATGGCACGAATTCCAGATTGGACCACCTATGTACAAATTCTGAGACCAAAAGCTTACAACCATAAATACAATAATTTAAAACACGCTTGAATGCTGTAACTACAATCTACACACCTATGATCCACAAAAACTAATAATTTTTCAATAAATTAAAATACTTTTAATTGTCAAATAACTTTTATTTTAGTTAAACAAAAAAATGTATAATAATATGTATTATTATAATGAATAAAATTATCTCTTATAAACAGACGAGGTCTCGTCTATCGCGAGAACAGCCACCAAAATCCCATTGGAGTCGCAATATGGCAAATAAAAACTTGAATGCAGACGGCCCAATCAAAACATCGTAGCAAGCAAAATATCTTACGAAAAATACGTTAGCTGCTTTGCAGTGGTGATACAAGCATGTCAATAAATAGAGGAAACACTTGTGTGATTCATATTACAAATAATGCAGGTAAACTCTCATTATTATATAACTTGTGAAACAAAGTTTTTAACTTTTAATCCTTATTTCATGATTTGACATTAATTTAAACTAACATTGGACCACCCGCATTGCACTTTTACTTTCATAAAAGTCAACATTGAAGAGAAAAATAAAACAATTCTAGACATCAAATTACAAGAGGCGCTACTCTAACCGCTCAAGCTCGGATTAACTTCAAAATTATCATAAAATATATCACAGCAATTTCCATTAGCTCAACAGATTTTCAAGTACGAGATCTAAGAAGAGTCCTTGTAAGAAAAGAAACAGCGGCAGCTTTATAAATACATAAATATATTACTATAATTTATGTGGTATGAATATCAGTCGTTACAGTTTAACAACTCATCAAACGAGAGTTATCTTCATTTTAAAGATATCGTCATTATAAAGAGTTGAATGCATATACAAGTAATCGTATGATAGAGGCGGTCAATGCAGGAGTCAGTGATGGGATGTGTGAGTGGGTATGCCGCGGTCTCGGGAGCCTTTATGTGGATAGGGCGAGTTGCAGCGCCTCCTTGTGTTCGTTGCTCAGGAGCATCAGGCATGAATTAAATAGCTCTGCGTTGCCCTGCAAATAAAAATATTCATTGTATAATGCGAACATTTTAACTGTCATCATCCACAAAATACCTCTCAGAGCCGATCATGGACAACTGTCCAGTGTTATAACACTACTACAGTACAGTCCGCGAGACCTAAGCTGAGCTTTGCATTGAGTGATCACCAATCACAAACGCTAGGGAAACACCGCGCCTCAGGCCGGTTGCCAAAAAACAGTTTAAACTGGTTTAAACCACGCAAAACATGCACCGCGCCTCAGGCCGGTTATCACACCTACACTATCTATGTACACTCACGCAAATGCAAAGCTCAGCTTACGCCTCGCGAACTGTACTAGAACGAGAATACTAAAAAAATCTTTGAAATATCAACTCTATGCTGAGGTACAACAGCAGAAATAACAATAACACTTCAAAACAATGTCACTTTGCAGCAAGTCAATGTGTTTGTTATTATATTTTAAAACCAGTATGTTACAAAGCTCAGGGGAACAACTTATGCTAGGGCTCCACCTGAGCCTGTGTCAATGCATAGTTGGAACAGACCCCACAGGGTTCCAATTCCGCATCCCCTCCATATCAGTCCCCAGTCTGAATATAATGCAACCGTCTAGCTTAACAACACACTGCTCCTAAAAAGCGTCACTCCTTACATACATAAGTCACTAGCTGCGACCCGCGGTTTCACCCGCGTAGTGATGATGCTGATGAAAAGTAGCCTATGTCAGTCTCCTGGTTCTAAGCTACCTCCCCATAAATTTTCAGCCAAATCGGTTTAGCCGTTCTTGAGTTATAAATAGTGTAACTAACACGACTTCTCTACGCGTCTGTCTGTCTGTATGGCCGCTAACTCCTCCTAAATCACGCAACGGATTTTGATGCGGTTTGCACCATCAGTTAGATACATTTTCACGGAAGGTTTATATATAGCTAGCGACCCGCCCCGGCTACGCATGTAAATTACACCCGTGCGACGCCGGGTGGGGGCGGGTCGCTAGTTTCTTTTATATATATAGATTTATGGATGGAGGTGTTGTGCCATCATAGTTACCTGTATCTGTCTGACGAGTGCGACCATTTGTGCGAACACCGGGTTGTCCTCAGGCACGGCATCCTTCAGGAATGCCTCTGCGAGGGTGGCTATAACTCGCTGTGGCGCGTCTGCTGTGGCCAGCGCTGCGTGACCACTCTCCACCAGCTCACACAAAAGGGAGTATACATGAGGAGCTTCTTCCGTGTCTTCAGTCACGGGAAGCCATGTCAGCCTGCGGATACAAACGTTCTCAGTTTTATAACGGCAGAAAGCCAAAGTGTGCGAAATCGAGACAAGGCTGCGAAAATATATAAGTAGTTTTCGATCGTAAGGTTGAGATTTTCTTTTGCAGCATGCATACTAAGTTAGCGAGCTGTAAGCAAATATAATCATTGAAGTGGTTTCATAACTAGTTTTACATTTACAGCAGAAGGCTGACCCAGAAAATAGGCCATAATACAATTGCGAAAAAGAAATGAAGATTAGAAGGGTTGCACTCACTTGGAATAAAGTATGTATGGGGTAAATGAAGAAATGCGTGATTGGTGAAAGCATGAACTTCAAGCTGATTTATTGCAAGCAGTCCGAGATCAAGGCAGTAAAGTCACTGTTAAGCATGAAAAACATTTGTAGGCACAATAAATTTGTAATAATATAATAATGATAAGCTAATGACAATAAGATATTACGAAAATAATCTAACAATCTTTATAGAAGAATTGACTCACCAATGCCTAATTATTTCATCCCTATTAATCTGAGAGTGGTTGTATTTGATAATCTTGGTAACAGCTGATATAGCGTTTTCAGTTGCGTTGATGTTTTCTACAGATCGAGCCTCGGGCTCGGCGATCAAGGCCGCGAGGAGGGGTAGGGCGCGAGCGCAGGCCGCCGCAAACTGATCGCCTCCGAACTGAGCGAGCACCCCGCAACCGTAGGCCGCCGCTTGTCGAACCTCTGCCTCGCCTGATTGAAGCTCGGTCAGCATTGGCTCAAGGAATATGTCTTTGTATTTAATGCATGCGGGTCCTGGGGAAAATCAATTTCATTGTTAACAAAACGTACCTTAAAGGTTTCTATCTTGGCTGTTTTGTAAAAAAAATGTCGACTTTTGACTATAAAGTAAAAACTTCGCATGTCCTTTCTTCACAACTGCTACAAACTTGGGAACTACGTTATGTACGTAAGATATGACCGCTTAAGCCCACAGGGATAATTTCCACCAACATAGGTTAACGCGCTGCTATATCACTGTGGTAAAAAGTTACCTCCAAACTCGATGACGTCATCGAAGATACAGATGGCCCACTGACGGTCAGCGTAGGGCCGGCCCGGCGACAGCAGCTGCACCAGGTGTGGCAGCAGGTTGTCCAGGTGGGGATAGAACGCCTCGCGGTATGCGGACATTAGCGCGTGGAGAACATCCGCCACCCGGGACAGCCCGTAAACGTCCTCATTGTCTTCGTCGGCTAATTGCTCTTCTACCACCTGGAACAAGGGATAGTTTTGTGAATATATGTTGTGAGGGTAGATTTTTTTATCGTATAAAGTTAGATATCGTATATCGTGTTAAGCATCTACGACGTAGCATGCTTGCCTAGAAGAAACCGATACTGGAAATAAGGAATTTGTGTGTGAGCTGTCACTGCTCCAGCAGCCTTAACATTGTCCACTCATAGCATCCCTCTTTTTTCGTCGTGGGTTAAAAATAACCATATATATCTGTATTTTGTTTAGAAGTTCTAAGGTACACTAGCAGGTGGTAGGACTTTCGCAAGCATTTACCTCGTCATAGTCTTCATCGGCGCGTTTCTGACGGCGCTCGGTGGCGCGCTCGAAATGCTCCGTGAGCAGCTTGTTCAGGATGCGAAGCACCTCAGCCATCGTCTCGTCGGAGAGGCAGCCGGCACCCAGGAGCTCGATGCACTGCGATAAAAAAGTATAATATTATAAAACTATTGTTTATGGAATCAGTCTACGGATTGTTAGTTACCAAGGGCACCAGTGGTTGTAACTGATTGCATGATAAAAACTGTTGATTTTATATGACTCAAAAATACTGACCTTTTACAAACATAATTACAAAGTCTGAATGTGTTATTAATAGGATGAGAAGATTTCCGACAGATGCAATAAGTAAAAATATTGTTTTGCCTCTACTGTCCTATCACATGGCAAGAATTTCTGTTGCTTGGGGGCCATATTAAATTTACATTCAACTACTGAAATGTGGTTCAAATCCGGCTTAAAGGACCATAAAATGTATACTACACAAAATAAATGTAAGAAAGAAAGAAAGAAAAAGAAAGTAATATATGTGAACAAATTATGTTTTTTTTTTTAAATAGCTTATAGACACAATTTATAAGGTCACAAATCGGCCCTAACTCAGCATAATGCCGGCTGTTAGCCAGCGCTGGTCTAAGTCTATGGCTGGCTGGTCTATGTGTGGCTGGTCTATGTATGTAAATGAGTACACTATTAGAGTTAAATAAAAGTAGTTTTGTTAAGTGTCTGTATATTTAGTGGAGTCTATTCCCACTCGCGCTTATGTCAGTCGCGACATACCAAAGCGCACTCTTCTAGAGTTGATGTAGTCTGTACAACTCACCTTAGCCAAGCTGTTGAGCAGCTCAACCTGCACCTCCTGCTCGGGCTCCGAATCAATAGCCTTCAACAGCTCTGGCAGTATATACGCCCACATGCCTTGAATGTACTGCGGGCCTCTGATACGCGCGCACTCGAGCAGGTAAGGCAGGGATTCAGCCGCGGCTGTGCGCACATTATCATGGAAGTAGAATTTCAGCATCGGGACCATTAGCTTGACCACATCTTCGGCGTATTCGGCGAACGCTTCTTTCAGTTCGCGAGCGTAGCAGACAAGCATGTCGCAAGCGGAGGCTTTGTCTTCGAGACCTGAAGAGAGATAATAAATATAAATAGAGAAATTTTAAATTATTTTATTTTATTTTTAATTCTAGATTACAGAACTAAACTTTAAGTGTGGTTGGTGTCGTCTGATAGGGGGCCGTCCATTAATCGCGCAATGTTTTTTTTTTGCATATTTTTAACCCCCCCTCCCCCTTGGTGAGGTTTAAGACTATTGATTGTGATATTTCGTGATTTATGCTAAACCCCTCCCCTCCTTTCAAGCCTCACGTGATTAATGGACGGTCCCTAGCTGCAATGTTGAAGTGAATGTTTGGTTCTATAAACTAAAGCCATCAAAGTCAACATCAAAGTTTCAAGTTAATTGTTACCAAATGCGTACATCCAAGTCCAAGATGGATGATGAGGATGCTAAAATTTGGTAATACTTTAGTAAGGTTCGGTTAACAGAATCTAATGAGATACATACTGCTATAAAAATAAAACCTTACTCTTTAAGGTTGACTGACTCAGTAATCAATAAAAAAAAATATTCAATAAACAATACAAAACAGAACGCTTTAATTTTAAGATAATATTGAATTATACATTTCAAAGTCACAACAACCACACCTCGCCTGATATTAAATAATGGTGTGGTCAAAGATGATAAACACACCTAGCCAGGAATGGGAAATGGCTCTCGAGTGAGGCTTCATAAGGAAACCAAGGGCGAGGTAAGGTACTTTCTAGTACTCTGCTGGCTAACATTCATGTTTCAAGTTGAAAATCTGTCACCAAGCCATTAACAGTGTTCCGGCAGCCTCACTTGAGAGCCAAGACATATTCCAGATGGGTATAAAAAACAAACTCAGCATTGTTTTTTTGTGTATTACATTGGTAATATGGCGTTTGCAATGCACACCTGCTGTTTGACGTGCGTGACGTCACCTGTCGGTTCCAACGGAAAACCAGCACTGGTTGTTTACAACCAGCACTGGTTGTTTACAACCAGCACTGGTTGTTTACAACCAGCATTATACTGAGTAGGCACCGGTTTGTAACAGAAACTTTTATTTTATTGTATCTATGTTAATTTATGTTGATATCTTTTGTTTCAGTCATAAATAAATATTTTTCTCTCTTTCTTTCTTATTATCCACTGGACACCAGTACAAAATCCTTGCGTTTGGCGGTCTATCTACATGACATTGGCGGAATTGTGACGCATCTTCACAAAAGCTACAAACTAAGAGTTGAAATTGACACATTCCAAGCTAGGCATGTTTAACTGTTGACACTTAGCATCAAATGAGTTGTAGTCTAACGCCTAACCTGTCAATCATAAATAAAAAATAGCAATCTTGAAAGTCTTACCCGCAGTCTTAATGCCGAAGTTTTGCTGTTCGCCGAGCGTGACGAAGTGCCAGTCGAGGTCTCCCTCGATAGTTTCGAGGTCGTCGTTGTCCAAGAGCGCCACCTCGGGCTTCATGGCGGCCGTGCGCATCACTGGCTCCATCACCATGGGCAGGTACTGGGCGAATTTTTTGCCTAAAGAGATAAAGAAGCTAATGTTAATATATATATAAAAGCGTGATACCAGTGACTGACTCATCACAAATTCTACTTAACCTACAAAGATGAAATTTCCTTATGGGGTGTATAGGTCCGCTAAAGATTTTGTGTAAGGAGTCGAATTGAGAGCAAATGGGGGGATTGAAAGTTTATATGAAAGTCAATGTGTACAAAGTTCCAGGAAACGGCTAGTAATGTATAAAATTGGACATATATTAGGCCTAGTAGGTATCAATAGTGTGATTATTTATTAAATGAGACAATACAATAACACTACAAGAATAAGTTACAAATTGGTACAATAAGAGGTCTTATTGCTAAAAGCTATCTATTCCAGACAACTTTTAGGTGAAAGAATAAAGATTAATTAAAAAGTCTAAACCGTGGTAAATTTAATGTTTTTTTGTTATCATTATTGTACTGATGAGACTTTTTCGTCTCAGTAGGCCGGTGTTACAACTTATAATTTTTTTATTTCTCACTAGCGGTCCGCACCAGCTTCGCACGGGTATAGATTATAGCCTATGTCACCCGGGGATAGTGTAGCTTCCCGTCAGTGAAAGAATTTTTCAAATCGGTTTAGTAGTTTTGGAGCCTATTCAATGCAAACAAACAATCAAATCTTTCCTCTTTATAATATTAGTATAGATAAACTTGAAAATCAGTCTATAATTGTTTGTATCATTGGACTAAATAATCCGAATACTACTACTATTGATACTAGGCGACATTTTGTAAGATATGCTATATTGAGGTTGTCTTTTTTTCTTTCTTCTTTCTTTTATTCAACAAGAAAGGATTGGTATAGCAAGTGTCTCATAATCCCTATCAGTCACAACAAGTGTTGTGTTTTTTATTAAACTAGTTGCTGATTTTTCTCGGCAATTTCTCAATTTCCCCATATAAGTGGAATCCAACATTGGTCTTCATGATGCACTGATTGTAATGGTCTATGTTACCAAGGGACTGACACCCAAGTCCAAGCAGGATTATAAGGGTGCTAATTTTCTTGGTGTTACTATTGTAAGGTCCTGAGCGACAGAATTGATAACAATAATGACAAAGAAAAGGACATTACGGCGGCTGAAGTAATTTAAGAACCTGTCTATGGAGTTGTGGCTTCATAGACGCGTATTTGACAATATATGTTATACATATACAACTACGAATATCTGTCGACGGAACGGCAAAGACGCGCACCCATCATAACAAGTGCTTTTTTCATTAAACTAGCTGCTGATTTTTCTCAGCAATTTTTCAAGTTCCCCATATAAATAGAATCCTACATTGTTCTTCATGATGCTCAGCATCAAAATCCATCAAGATCTGTTCTACTGTTTAGTCACAAAAATTTAATGCACAGACAGTTATTTTTATATTTTTATTGGTGTTATTTTCATAGCAGCGCGCCTAAGGCTCTCTCACCACCGGCGAGCAAGCGATTAGCCATCAACTATTTTCTCGCTCAAGAAACGAACAAAAGATATATAGTTGAATTTGAATTTGTTCAATGCTGGGGAGAACTCTCTCCGCTATTTTGTCGCAGTAACAACTATTAAAGATAAAACTCGTATGGCGTGCAGATTTGCGCAGGACTGTACGCTCGGCCGCGTTGAGCGAGTGGCGCGAGTAATCACCTGCTGCACTCGCTTAAAGCCTAGCAAGACAACTATAGGAACTGCAGCTTCTCACTGCTCGCCAACTCGTATCTAGTTTCTGGCTCTAAAGTGCCTAATGATTAGATCAGAGCGGTAATCCACATACCCATAATTCTGCAAATACGCGACCAGGCAGAAATAAGGTAAGATGTCTGCGGGTCATCAGCAGGCAGCTGGTCGCCTTCAGTATGAGTTTTCAGCAGTAAGTCCATCACTTCGGATGCATCGGACATGAACTTCTCTTCACCCACAGCGAGACCTGTAATAAGATAAAAGCATAAAGTTCAGGAATCATTATCTATTTCACTTGCCTAACTCTTTGAAGCCGTGTGCGCTACTAGCTACTAACCACCGAATATTTTGGCAAACATTCCAATGTAGGCGCCACGGTACGATCAGTCTTGCTTTACAAACCAGAATATCTCAAGTCTAAAGTCACAACCGATAAACATAATGTCAACAGTTTTGTCACAGTTTATAACCAGAATATGTTCATGAATCTGAGTGCAATTTTACTTTCACGTAATAGGGAAAAATAAAAAAATATAAATAATCTTAAAAAATATTTTGCCGACATAAGTATGCAGATTTTCTCACTCCCAAGAACCAACAGTTTGTAGGAATACCAATTCTACCACCTATCTTCAATGAGTACATTTCAAATGCCTCATAAATGATGCAAATGATGTTATTACATCGGCATCTTGCACATTGCACACCTAATTAGCGCAACTTGAGAAAGTTGCCTATAAAAAACTTGCATTCGCAGGCCCTTATTGTAAGTTACAAGACTCCTTACAGCTTAAAATCTAATGTTGTTACATCAAACTGCAGTTGCAACTAAAGTCTGAGTACCTGGCTTAACCTTATGTGAGTATCCATGTAACATAAACAAAATGTGTGAAAACCACGCCAGTTTCCATAACAAAACTTAAAATCTGGTAATATGTTTGTGTAATTTTTAAACTATTACAAATTTAACACACAACATGCATAATGAGATATCTGGGACTTATTAAGCAATACACAAATTTGTAACACTCACCAATAAGACTGACGCACTCGATGGTCTTTCCACGGAGCAGCTTCAACTCATCCGTAGTGGCGTTGGCGATGATGTATTTCAGACACGGCATGAGACGGTCATAGTATACTGTGAAGTCTTTCTCGACTGTGTCGGCAACTGAGGCAATCGTAGTTACTATCTGTTCCAGTACAAGCTTGGTACCACGTTCCACCAACTACGAAAAAGATTTATGAGATTTTTAATATTATTATATGACATTCGACTACCTTATTGTTACATCATCAGACTTGAATCATAGTAGTAATGTTTGTGAACTGAGATTCCTGACTTACTATGGTAGCAAGAGAGGAAGCAAATGCCACAGTTTACTCTCCCAATGCTATGGAAGTGATGTACCCAATAAATAAAGTATACCACTAACGAACATTGGGATATCAATATCCCACCGAATAAAGATATTGATTTCATCATGCTACTTTTATAAATACGAAAATGTTTGTTTCTCTTTTATGTAGGAACAGAGGAATAGACCACCAATGTGATCTTTTGCTTAAATATAGTTGAAGTTAAAGAAAAATCAGCGTTTCATGTGGAGTAAATTCACACTATTAGATAACCAGGAGTGACTCTACTTCAAGGGTAAAAAAAATGCTGCGTAAATTTGCCTCAAAAGCCAATCATGGGTTTATGAAAATGTGCCGTGAATGCTTATTGATCATACTTCGTATAAGTATATTTTATTTTACAGCAATGCCTCGTTAAATCTGCATGGTTCTATCACTTGCAAATCTCTCATGTACCAGTTATGACCAAGTTATCTGCCGTGCATTGAAAGTATCAGGTTCAACAACAAACACGTTCTGCATTCTGCCATTTCGTTACTGTTTGGCGTTTGAGGCGACATTTCGTCAGTGCCAAGAATTTTTGTAGTTTTTATATTAAAAAATGCCTAGTTTAAGATTATCCATATAAAATCTTATAATCCAAACATTTCGTGTTAAATGGCGTAAATTTTTGGTGTTCAGATTAAAGAGGCAAGAGATGCTATATATTAAAAAGACACATTGACAACTGAAACGCTTAAAATTAACTGTTATTATAAGTCAAAATGAAAAGAAAACCTTACCTCTTTGAACTTTGTGGTCAATATAACTTCCAGCTTGACCATGACAGGGTCGAGGTACAGAGTTAGGATAGGCTTGGGACAGTCTTCGCTGAAGTTGACAAGCGCCGCCGCCGCGTGGGCTTGTACGCGAGGGTTCGCGTTATCGTCAAGCACTAGCAGCAGGCCGGGGACAACCTTATCGTGGAACTTCTTTTCGAATACTGGTGCGAAGTCGGTCGACATCTGCCCGACGGCGTTGCAAGCTGCGTAGCGGACGCGAGGGTGCTGAAACAAGAAATTTTATAAGCCTCTAATCTGATTGAGGTATGACGGAGTGGAGATGCTTAAGGCTGGGTATAAGGCCAGAAAAATTTCTGATTTCACCCGCGCGTCTCGCATCACCCGCATTAGTGTGAAACACAACCACGGCAGCGCGGCAGTCGCGCGCAGCTAAAGTGTACACAACTCGCGCACTCGACCTTGTAAAGCGGCAAGGAGCAATAACACACAGGATAAGCATAGTGTTGGTGTACTTGGTGTTTTGGCGATTAGCTGAGTTCGGTCGTGGCGCGCAGAACCGTAAATTGTTTATTTCACTTTTCAAAATTGTATTTGTAATTTATTTTTAGGTTTTCTACAATATAAAAATAATAAAGTATATAAATTAAATTGAAATAACCTAAATAAAACTAAATTGAACTATGCTATGCTATGCTTTGCTAGGTTGAACTTGCCGGGATAAGACCAAAAAACCCAAAAACCTCGTGGCACGGGGTACCCGATCCCGGGTCATATCTCCTAAACCAGACCTTTAACCCAAAAAAAATTACAAAAAAATATTTAGATTTTTACTTTTGAAATCAGTGAGAAATACATTTAAATAGAAATAAAGAAGGGTGAAAACCACCCCCTACCACGCCCAAATTTTGGCTCGAGGTAGTAAAGCTCATTTTAAATTTTAGTAATTTTTTTTCAGATTTTTTAAGGCTGTGGTTTAGGAAATATAACTAGTTCTAGTTTTTAGTTTATATTATAGTCTAAGTTAGGTCTTAAGATTTTGACGACCTGAAATACCCGGCTCCTCAAACATTTTGTCCCAGGTCAATCCAGGCAAGAATAGTTAGCTTCACTGGCTATCCAACGATAGGTCATTTAGTATTTTAAGACTCGTAGGTACATAGTAACTTGAGTTACTAAGTAGCGAGGCGGACCCTAAATACCCGATTTTTTGAAGGTCCATAACTTTGGACACAAAGGTCCAATCAAAAATCTGACGTCATAGGCATCATTTTTTCTGGCAGACGAAGACGTTAAACTCAAAAACTCGGCTTTAGGACCTAACCCTAAAAACCCCAAATTGGGTTTGAAATTACGTAACCGGAATTTCATGTTAAAAATAACAAAAAAATTCCACACAAAAAATTCAGTGGTGTAATAAATAGACTATATTTATTTTTTTGGCTTTCTACTCTCACAATTTCAGGAAATAAATAATATTAGTTATTAGTTGGTAGGCATAAATAATAATAAAATAGAAACACAGTAAACACACGTGTGTAGAAAATAAAAAGACGCGTCTGATAAGCCCAAATTCGGCTATTTTTGTGCAAAGAATGCCTTTCAAAATATTAAAGCGCAAAAATCCGGAAAATTTTTGTAATTTTTTTCAAAAACCATCGATTATCTCAGAAACAGTACGTATGAGGTCATTTTTGTAAAAATGCTATGTATCTATATAATATATCTATGCTATGCTATGCTATGCTATGCTATGCTATGCTATGCTATGCTATGCTATGCTATGCTATGCTATGCTATGCTATGCTATGCTATGCTATGCTATGCTATGCTATGCTATGCTATGATATACTATACTATACTTTGCTATACTATACTTTGCTATACTATACTTTGCTATACTATACTATACTATGCTATGCTATGCTGTGCTATGCTGTGCTGTGCTGTGCTGTGCTGTGCTGTGCTGTGCTGTGCTGTGCTGTGCTGTGCTGTGCTGTGCTGTACTGTACTGTACTGTACTGTACTGTACTGTACTATACTATACTATACTATACTATACTATACTATACTATACTATACTATACTATACTATACTATACTATACTGTACTATACTGTACTATACTGTACTGTACTATACTATACTGTACTGTACTATACTATACTATACTATACTGTACTATACTATACTGTACTATACTATACTATACTGTACTGTACTATACTGTACTATACTATACTGTACTATACTATACTATACTATACTATACTATACTATACTGTACTGTACTGTACTGTACTGTACTGTACTGTACTGTACTGTACTGTACTGTACTGTACTATACTATACTATACTATACTATACTATACTATACTATACTATACTATACTATACTATACTATACTATACTATACTATACTATACTATACTATACTATACTATACTATACTATACTATACTATACTATACTATACTATACTATACTATACTATGCTATGCTATGCTATGCTATGCTATGCTATGCTATGCTATGCTATGCTATGCTATGCTATGCTATGCTATGCTATGCTATGCTATGCTATGCTATGCTATGCTATGCTATGCTATGCTATGCTATGCTATGCTATGCTATGCTATGCTATGCTATGCTATGCTATGCTATACTATACTATGCTATGCTATACTATACTATACTATACTATACTATACTATACTATACTATACTATACTATACTATACTATACTATACTATACTATACTATACTATACTATACTTTGCTATACTATACTAGACTATACTATACTATACTATGCTATACTATACTATGCTATACTATACTATGCTATACTATACTATACTATACTATACTATACTATACTATACTATACTATACTATACTATGCTATGCTATGCTATGCTATGCTATGCTATGCTATGCTATGCTATGCTATGCTATGCTATGCTATGCTATGCTATGCTATGCTATGCTATGCTATGCTATACTATACTATACTATACTATACTATACTATACTATACTATACTATACTAAAATAAACGAAACACGCGAAAGCCCGTTGGTCCAGTTGGTAGTGAACCTACCTTCTGAGCTTGGAGGCGTGGGTTCGATTCCCACCTAGGACAAACAGTTATGTGATGAACGTTTGTGTTTGTTCTATACCTGGTTGTTAATAACTATAATCTATTTAAGTATATATGAATTATTTAATTAAATTTCATTTAATTTATGAAATTATTAATTTAAAAAAAAAAAAAATGATAATTATTATTATTATTTTTTATTCAACGAAAATTATATTTTACTTAATAATTTTGATTTTTAGTAGTCTTTCTGACTGTCACTCTCTCTCTTTCTCTCTCCACACGAAACACTTAGACTCTTGTAACTATATTACCGAGCGTACATAATAATAGATGCCCTAATGATAGATGGCCTAGTCGTATCCATAATTATTAATACCTGTATTTTTTTCATAGTAGCTTTACCTAGTCTGTGCTCTAAGTCATTGGCAACACTTGGTTGCCGCATCAAATGGTCGCGTTCAAGCCATAGATTTTTTATGTTATCCATTGTTTGAAAATACAGTAGGTGTTGATATAATCGCACTCGGAAGATAAATCTAGGCGAATAGCAAGCGCGTGCGTCCTTCCCCGTTGGAGCATAGTGCGGTACTGAGGTTGAACGGATCATGTTTCGCCATTTAGATGCAAAGCGCAACAGAATAAGGTTGAATATCGGACTTGCCGTTTGACCGAATAGTTGCTTAGAACTAAAGGACGTAAGTCTCAAATCGAATATAATTTATTATGAGAGTACTAATTAATCTAGGTAAATTTTGTCTTAGCACTGGAAAACAAACTATATTTTCCTTCGATGAGTATTTATTTTAGATATGTGACTGAAGTTCTATCCAAGAAAAAATCAAAAAAATCAGCAAAAAGGCACCTTTTTGAAAACAATAAAGTATCGAGTAAATATCTCGCTATTATGTTTCTGTCTTAGTGCCGGAAAGAAAATGAATTGAAAAATCACATATATCAATTATTACGTTGATAGGATATTTGGTTTAGTTAGAATATCATGGCAAATTAGCATAAAATTTCGGAGGCCCCCTCTTAAGTGGCGTGTAAAGCATACAAAACCAAATTTCCAGATGTAAAAAAAAAATCGAATGATAATTAACATCATTACAAGTTGGATTCAGCCATTTATGGCCAATACTGATGACAGTGTGCTACGTCAGCCGCCAGTTTCTTGGACTCACCGGCACCGGCGACTTCGATCCACTGGCATACACACTTGAAGCAGTGCACGATTTTTTTTTGTCTTTCGTGGACTCCCCTCCAATATTTGTTAGACATTGTACACTATTGAGTCCGCGAGACTTCAGCTGAATAGAGCGCGTTGCGTCATGCACTATGCTTTTTATTCAATACAAAATATAAATATCTCGTACTAATGACATGTAATTATCATATACTAGCGACCCGCCCGCCCAGCTTTGCACGTAAATTACACCCGTGCGAAGCCGGGAGGGCGGATCGCTAGTTATCTCTACATAGTATAAATTAAAGTCACTTTCCGCGTCTGTCTGTCTGTCTGTATGGCCGCTTACTCCTCCTAAACCACGCAACGGATTTTGTTGCGTGGTCTAGGAAGAGTTAGCGGCCATACAGACACACAGACAGACAGACGCGGAAAGCAACTTTAATTTATGCTATGTAGAGATAAGAGCCATTTAGTTGTTGTAATAGGCTTATTACGAAAGGTAGAAAACTTTACTCACGGAGTCAGCGAGATAGTTGAGTACAGCCGACACTACTTGGTCGAGCATCTGTTCCATTTGCTTGTGGCAGCCCTCTCCAGCTGAAGATACGGCCATCAGGGCCGCGTGGCGTCGCTTCCAGTCCGAGGACTGCAGCATCTCGGGCACTCGGCTCACAATCAGACCCAGCATTATCTTACCGCCGAGGCCGCAGCACATGCGATCTAGAGCAGACTCCGCTGCTACGTAATTCCTGTAAAGAAATTGCGAGTTGACAAGAGCGGATTTTTTGTTCCTACATTGCTTAGTCTCTTGCAAATAAATTGCTATTTATACTGTCTAATGGTTGAAATGGTCTATGTTACCAAGGGACTGACACCCAAGTCCAAGCAAGATTATAAGGGTGCTAATTTTCTTGGTGTTACTATTGTAAGGTCCTAAGCGGCAGAATTGATAACGATAATGCCTAAGAAAAGGACCTTACAGCGTGCTGAAGTAACTTAAGAACCTGTTTATGGAGGTGTGGCTTCATGGACGCGTATTCAACACTATATGCTATGTATACATAAAAAACTAGGAAAATCTGTCGATAGAACGGCAAAGACGCGTACGCATAACTGTATGTAAGTTTCAGAGTATTTTATTCAATACAAATTAGGGTTAGTCTTAAACCTCACAACATATCACCAAGGAGGGGGGGGGTTAAAAAATGCTAAAAAAACATCACGTGATTAATGGACGGTCCCTTACTGTTCGTTGTCGTCGTCAGCTGCGTCGTCCTGCAGCGCCCACTCGGGCTCGTCGTCCAGCTCGCACATCATCTCGAGCACGAGCGGCGTCAGGTGCTGGATCGCGTTCGGCACTTGCTTGCGGACCATGGCCGGCGCAGTCTCGCACAGAGTTACCATCGTCTCTAGCGCTAGCTGGCGCCAGTTGTCATCAGCGTCCGTATCGCCCACCAACTGGCAAACATCACCTTTTTATTTAAATTTTGAATTGTACGATCACTTAATTAATTATTTATTTTGTATTTATGTTAATTTTTTAATTTTCTTAACCTAATTTTCTATGTGTAATTTTTGTATTTTATATATTCTAACTAGCGACCCGCCAGACCGGGCTTCGCACGGGTGTAATTTACGTGCTAAGCCGGGGCGGGTCGCTTGTTATATATATAAACCTTTCGTGAAAATGTATCTAACTGATGGTGAAAACCGCATCAAAATCCATCGCATGGTTTAGGAGGAGTTAGCGGCCATACAGACAGACAGACGCGGAAAGCGACTTTCATTTATACTATGTAGAGATAGTCAATTAATTTGTGTAATAATGGATGCAAATCTGGCTAATAAACATTTTCATTTCATAAGTGCAGGCGCATAAATACTCTGCCAGAGTAAGAAAGAAAACTGTGAGTCGACACCCCCTTATGGTTGGTATTCTGAAAACCCATACGAGCCCTTGATAACTTTTATTGTACAAACTGCTAGTCTGTGGAATGCGCTGCCTGAATGGGTGTACCCCGATAGTTACAATCTGGGTGTCTTCAAATCACGAGAGAACTTCTTCTAGGCAAGCATGCTCCATTGTAGACTGCATCATCGCTTAACATCAGGCGGATTGATGGTCAAATGCAAGTCTAGTATTCAATTTAAAAAGAAGTTAGACATTCCGCCAATACTTTGTAAGTGTTCGCAAACACTTACGAAGTATTAGAAAAGCTGTAAGTAAGGCCTTACAGCTTTTCTAGCTTAGCTCAACTAGGTGTTTCTAGCCGATCACCAATGCTGAGCAACAATAGACTAGGTCAGTCTTTGGATGGGTGACCGCAACAGATTTGCAACTAAGAGCTAAGAGGTATCGTGGTTCAGATGAGATGTTAAATTGTGTCCCGGTTGTTTTTCCTATAATAACAACTGCCAAGACATGACAGAAACCTTCAGGCACTCCGCCATTATAAACTTCCTACAATAAGTATTTTTTTCCTATTCAAGACTGAATGGCTGAAATAGTATAATCATGATGCACGTAGAATATATAAGGAAAAATTCAAGAAAACTGGTAAACTACGACACAAACACACTACATAACCAAGTTCAAATTAACCTTGTATTTATATAGAGCCACCTTGAGATCACCAAGCTTTATCTCGACGCAATGATAAGTCTTAAGTCTACGCTTATCAGTTCATAAATAGAACAGAGACTTTATGGCTACCTCTTAACTCGGGCTCGAAACAGCACAGTGCGGGAAATCACGCGAACGTGAACCTTAACGCGCCGAGCTACGGTTTGCGGTCGCGTAACTTTTCACATCACCTAAACAGAATCGCTTAAACCTTCGATCACTTAATACCTGTAGCCGTAAGGCCCCAGAAATATTACTAACATACCTTTACGCAGACTTGGAAGATGGTTTCGAGCTGCAGTCGAAGGAATTTCGGCGCCGTCTCGGCCAGTTCAATGAGCACCTTCATGGACGAATCGTCGTCACTCTTTTCAACGGATTGTACCACCACCTGCGCAAACAACATTACTTATTCTTGTGTCATTGTAATTCTAATTTGGTATATGAAAAAGAGTAAAAAGACTTGTCTTGGGAGCTACTATCAAACTACATCCTATTGACAGGATGATGTTAGCGAAATTCCCTATTTACTTTCGCACATTCTGGCAGTAACGTATTTTATGTATAAAATACGCACGTAAAAGTGATGTGCAATGTTACAATACAATAACACTATTTTTAACCGACTTAAAAAAAAGAGGGGAGCTCAATTCGGTTATATATCATGTTTGTTACCTAAAAACTCCATCATTTAGGAAATCGATAAGTGAAATCATTTTATATCTGAAAGGATATAAGGAAGTCCGTTTGAGTAATTTGCTAATTTTGAAGTCGGTTTTTTATATTGATAATTATATTTAGACAACACATTCGTTTGTTTATTGGATTTATAGTTTTACTCCTATAGCCTTATAGGATGGGCCCAGAGGATCAGACAGCGGGTGCCTAAAAACTATTGAGTATATGAGTGATGAAACATTATTATTTATTTGTTATTAATCATATGCTTATGGGCAGTACGAACCTGCATCATTGGCAGTAGAACATCGCTGAAATGCTTCTGAATGGCTGGCTCCTTATCATGCAGTGTTATAAATGCGCCAACAGCTTTCACGGCTTGAACTCGAAGCGCCTCGGACTCTGTGGGCTGCAGAGCAGACAGCAGCATGCGCTTGATCACGTCCAGGTTTTCATTCTGACGGTTGCCGAAAATTCCAGGGACTGATCTGTTGGAAATATTGATTGCTTTAAGTATGTCCAAGGTTTTGAAGACGATGCAACGAATATAGCATCAATATTAAGAGTACAGTACTAGATTCAAAGATTTTTAAAACTATAGATTTAAAATCACACTATTATTATAAATGCGAAAGTGTATTTGTTGCAAAAGTGTATGCAGTTCAACGTGTTTTTTTTTTGCATCAATATAAATTAAGAGCCTGAGAGTGCTACTTTACATAGGCTACTTTTTGTCCCAGAAAAGTTTACGGTTCCTGAGAGAATGTCCACGCGGGTGATATCGCGGGGCGCAGCGTAGCTAGTTCCCAATAAAACGGTACTAAAATTGTGACAATGTTTTTCAAATAAACTTCCACAAACACCAACTGTGGGTGTAATGAAATGCTTCCTGCCTACGAAAACATTGCGTTTTGTTGCAGTTTTAGTGGGTCGATATTGAATCTATAGTTTTAAAGATCATTGACTAGATAGTTCAATCCATAAAGATGTGAGGTATACCTTAGCTTGGTATAGGAATAGATAGACTATAGAGCATATCTAATCAATTTATGGGAGTTTTCCTCTGTAGTATATTAGTTACAATATCAAATGTAGCGCGGTATCTAGGAAAGCCGCAGACATCTGCCTGCGACTAGCTGGTGCCGCGCGTTTCTCTTGCATCGCTGCAAAAGCGTACGCGCACAGGCACGTACGCTGATCGGCGATGCATTATTTTATTAAAACTGATGTGTTTTTTTTACACATTTTGTTTTTATTATAGAGTATTATAGAGGGAATCACGTAGTATTAAGCCGGATACTCCGAGTCTAGTTTCATTACGCTACGATTGTAAAGCAGAGTGACAATCAAGTTGCATGCGTTTTTTACTTTGAATGCTGTTTCGTTGCGGTGATTTTAAGCTATGTTTGATCAAAATTTGTCCAGCTGCGTTTGGAAAGTTATGAGCTCTATTCATTTATTTAACTTATACTTGTTCTGTATCATTTCCCCTCAGGCCTTACTTAATTGCGCTAGCAACTAAGTAAGGCCTTCGCCACGTGCAAAGCTAAATGCGTCATTTATTGATTTTATTATCTTTATGACGCATTAAAATTGGTTTTAGTGCTATTTAAACTTCATTGTCTTCAAAATACATTATTATGTTGCAAGTTACCAATCCAATGATTTTGCTGTAAGTATTAAACTGCCGGCTAGGTCCTTGTATTCCAGTAAAATCATTAAATAAAGTATTTTAAGCCCTCAGCAGGTGGTTCATGTGTCCAGCACGTGTTGTAATTTGTAATCACATTCCAACTGGGTGAAGACAAGGTTAATGGTTTCCTTTGATCTGATTATACTAAAATACACTCGGAAGTTTCGATCTCTTTATAGGTGTCCTTGATTAGACTGGAAGAATTTCTTTGCGAAAATAGTTTGTACTCGCGATTTTTTATTCAGTTGAAGAAAAGGTATCAATAATTACACTAGCTTGAAGTCTTTTTAGTACCGACAGATGCATAATAACATTGTAAAATTTTAAATGAAAACTAGAAATTCTGATCACTTTTGCTATATGTTTGAATATCAGATTGTAGTTGGTAGCCAATATACTGTAGTGAAACTATGTTTATATCTATGTAAAAGTTCAAGAATAACATAATTATATTCTTTTCTCTTTGAAATCAGTAAGAACTCCAAGTATGTAACAAGATTTGAGCGGAGCAGAAATTCTCCGCCAATAACTTATAATTACGAGGCCTTAAAAGTCATATTTTCGTTTGAAATGTCTCTTTAAATTTTGAACACATTAAATACTATGTTACAGAAAAATCACATATATTATGTCTAGTAATTTATACCGAGTGTAATAGTGCTAACAGACTTCGGATAGGATTTGGTTGACGGACCGCCATCCAACCAATGGGGAAGAGTGAGAATAATATTTTTCACTCTCTGTCTCTTCCGTTGGTTAGACGGCGGTTGAGGTCAACCAAATCCACACGTCTATGGGAAATGCTCTCGAACCCAAAACGCTACTATTATACTATCTAAACAACAGAATACCAATAACCATTTGCCTTTTACTTGTTTTTGTGGTTTAATATTTTGCAAACCAGCAATGTAAAGCGTACAAACGTGCGCGCGGCGCTGGTCGTTCGTTGCTCTCTAGCGTCAGCTGATATTTTATTTGCATTACATTGCGAACTACATAAAATAACAATAAAACATAGCATTTTTTGTGGTATCGTATCAGCAATCACCAGCACTGCACTACCGTCAAGTCCACCAGTCTTCGTTTTCGGCGGCGTTTCCCTTCCCTGTATACTAGTATAATAATTATACACTTACGTGAACATTCTAATACCGGCCTCCTTCATATTGGAGTCTTGTGAGGCTGCGCAGTTGAACATGAACTGCAGGAACTCTGGCCACTGGTTCACGCCTTCTTCGTCCACATGGTTGCGCGCGAGCTCTGATACCACGTCGCATATCTGCAACGGATTTGTTCTAACTTGAGATGACACCAGTCTAATGACTATGTTAGATGATTGGACAGTTAAAATCATCTTATGGAAGAATGTAGAAGTAATCTTGAATTCTACCATTCATTTTCAAATGGAAAATTTTAAAATCAATGGTAGTATACAAACTTCTTGAGTTTTAGAAGCGCCAAAATAATTGTGCTTAGCTTTTGTATGCAAAATGACTACTACGAGATTTTTGTATTAATGTCTGACTTGGTACTTCCAATATGACGAAGATCAAACTGAATTAAGTTGGAGTACTGATCCAACTTAAGACAAAAAACAGACACAAAGTAGGTGAACTCAGGGCATCTAACGTGGTAGATTTTCTGTTTGTTCTAGTGTTTCGAAATAAGTACTACTGCCAATTTCATTCAGTGTGCAAAATTGCGTGAATTCTGTACTAAGTTCTGATTAATTCTCATTACAAATTTCCAGTTATGATTTTTCATTTTAAAATGTAACATTCTGATTATTTACACATGCGACCTAAATACATTATGATCACCATTACGGGTTTTCAACTCACGCACACCAGATCAAGCGTGTAGTGCGTGACCAACATATATAGAGCTGGACTAATGCGAGAACTAAAAATTTTCAATGGAGAGCTATCAATTTTGTTTGGAAAAACGACGGTGGCGCCATAATACTCTTAACGTTAATATGGTCGCACAGGATCGCCTAGTTGTGTAAATCGTAAGGTTTCGTTAGGCTCCCGACTGTCGGAATGTCGATGACTCACTGTCTGATCTAGTCTAATATTAGATCAAGTACACTAACCTGATGTGTGAGTCAGAGGTATCACTAATAATGATGATTTTATATGACTCTTTTGGGCAGGAAACTGCTTATTAACTGCAAATGACTTAGTCCATAAATTAATAAAAAACTTTATTTATTGAAAAACACACTTCTACCAAAATTGGATTTTAGAGCCTCAACCGTTAGTTACTAAAGTAATTGGGAGCCTAGTTTTGTCTCCTCTTAATCTTAATACCTCTTGTACGCGCTTACAATATTTTAATGTCCAAAGAGGTTTGATTATCTTTTTCCACTTAAAAGAGGCAAATGCACAGAGGTTATATTTGAATGTACAGATAAAATATAATTGAGATTTCCGATGATGTAATTTCCTGTGATTGGCTCATATTACAAGCCATGGCCACATCGAAATGTTTTGTTTTCGAAATCTGGTTGCTACGTTAGGCAACGTTTTAATGATATGCGAAAATTACCACAAACTATTTATATATATTTTTACGTGAATATCCATGAAATGTTTGAGAAAAGTACTATTCAAGACTTTGCGGTAAATGAGCATTTATATATTTATATGTTGGCCTCTGCCCACATTTCCACGTTCGCCCATAATGGTTTTTTTATATGTGTTTATGAAACTTAACTTTCTTATTACTGTGTATTTTTGTGCAAACCTGTTTTTTTGGTTACTAGGTATACTATTGTCTCACTATTTGTGGGAAGATTTTAATTGGCCTACTATCCTTATCTATTTTTTATACATAATTGTGAACCAAGCTGTAAGTTTTCCTCCGAAAATACAAGTATAAATTGTTTTTTTTAAACCCCTTATAAAAAAGGCGATAATATTCAAATGGCTGAATAGTTTTTTTTGGATCATAGCTAAAAACAATCTCGATCAAGTTGCTTTTTAAATAAAAAAAATACTTAATCAAAATAGGTTAAGCCGTTTGGGAGCTACGATGCCACAGACAGACACACCAATACACATGTTAAACTTTTTGCGTCTAAACACCTCTCTTTTTGCGTCAGGGGTTATAAATAAAATAAGGCTTGTTCCAGCCGCTTCAGTAAAATACTATTAGTTAATAAAAACACTGCATTTAATTATAATGCGCTTGTTTCCTGTTATGTATTTCCATGCTACTAGGTATTTGTAAGATGTCAAGGTTTATATGACACCAGCCTGTTGAACTAAACATAGTCTATATCACTTACGCTTAGAGTTCTATGAGTAGAATTTTCAGCATCAGACATATAAAGTAAAAAACTATTTAAAAAACTCAAATGATTGGTTTTCGCGATTATTTCACATTGAAAATAATTGTTTTGAATGAAACACTTAATTATTATTATTATGTACAATTAAACACAAATACAGTGTAAACTCTATATAGCGACACTCGATTTAACGACAAACTCCCTAAAATGTCGAAATTACTTGACTTTGGTTGGTTTACCTGGTTATCCATACAATTATACAGTCTATGTAGCATCACACCCACTCTAAATAACGAGAACAATACGTCATTATTAAGCAATAAACAGTACTTACTAACACCTCGCTTGCTGCTCCAGTATTTAAAATAAAATACTGGAGCAGCAAAATACGTCAGACGAAGATAACAGCATTGCAGCAATAAGCGTTGTTATTTGTATCAATATTAATGTTTGTTGTTTGTACATTTTATATTTTACTAGTAAATACATAGCTGGGCACCGTTAATCAAATAGTTAACTTCGTAAATCCGCTACAAAAAAAGTTAGCTTCGTTAAACGTTAAAGCGTTACATTTCGGAAGAATTAACGCAAGTTAACGTTAATCGTTAATCCGTTAATATGTGTAAAATTGCATCTTTATATCGTCTACACTCGTCACTCTAATCATCGGCGCTAAGTAATGAAATGATCAAACGACACTGACCAATAAATAATTTGAAACATTTTTCAAAGTTAACTTAAAAGTTGATCCGTTAATCAAAATGTTAATTAACGATTAACGGATTAACGAGTTAATGCCCAGCTATGAGTAAATACATATTATAATAGTCAAATAATATCAATTTGTCTACTCTTCATTTAACAACAACTCTCAATAACGCCATAAAATGCGCAGTCCCTTAAGTATCGCTATATAGAGTTTACGCTGTATATTCAACTAAATATATTATATTTAAAAAATAACTAATCTTATTTTAAAAAATCGGTTTATAAAGGAGTTCAATATAACCTAATTGAGAACCCCACCCCACCTTTTTTGAAGACTGTTAAAAATAGTGTCTGTCAGTTTAACTGTGTTTTAGATACATTTTAAAAATACCTACAAGGTTTTTTAAAATCCTATCATTATAACAATGTCTAAATTAGCTTGCAACAAATATAGACAATGCGCAGATTACTAATAATAAAGTCGGTTTTTTTAATGAAAATTGTGACTTAGCACTAGACTTCACATCTATACGTTTGTGAATCAATGCATAAAACAATAAAACTGCGAAAGGATATTAAAGCTGAAGGCTGCACCAGTGTCCATCAATTGACTCACAATACAGCAATTGGATATCAAACACAATAGGAATGTATTGTACAAATGGAGGAATGACTTATTCAACATGACACCACAGACACACACACACCACGGCTACCTGTTTTAAGCGATGCTGGTTAGGTGATTGCGAAAAGTTGTGCAAACGCAAACCTGCGCGTTAAGGTTCGTAATTCGTAATTATCCGATTTTCCGCATTGTGCTGTTTCGAGACCGCGTTAAAAGGTAGCCTTAAGGTTTTTTGGATTACAATTTACATCTATGCTAATATAAAGCTTATTGGGGGTAGTTGACTGATGTTTGGCTTAGTGAAGACGAGTCATGTGCCCATTGGATTTACCATTTGTTAAAAGGGAAAGATGAAATTCATACACTTTCATCCCTTGTTTATCTTTAGGGGATGAATTACCAAAAACGTTGATACAGCTGACTTTAATTTGAAAACAGAAGCCTAAACGCCAAGTTCCATGTATCTAACAAAAAAAAAATAGATAACGTTCATACCTGAGAAAGATGAAATTCATACACTTTCATCCCTTGTTTATCTTTAGGGGATGAATTACCAAAAACGTTGATACAGCTGACTTTAATTTGAAAACAGAAGCCTAAACGCCAAGTTCCATGTATCTAACAAAAAAAAAATAGATAACTTTCATACCTATTTAACTCCTCTAGGGAATGATTTAAAAAAAACAATGATATAACAATTTTTTTTTAAATTTTTATTTATTAATGTAGTACCAACAGCAAAAAAAAATTATTTAAATGTGCAGCCATTTACAGGTCTATATTAGTGGTGCTAATTTCAAAACTGTCAATCTAATATAATATATCAAATCAAATAAAGTTTGTATGGAACAAACTTTCATCCCCTATTTGACCCTTTTCGGTACAAATTCTCAAAAATCCTTTCTTAGTAGTTTATGAAACCATGTGCGACATTTTATGCTTGTAGGCATAACTTTTTAGACTGCATTATCTGTTAGTGAATTAATAAATTTAAGATTTTTATTAATTCCTACCTGTTGCCTATAATTCGTAATGTCGTACTTGTAGACATTCATATAAGCTTTCAACCCCCTTAATCTGGCCCTTTCGCAATATCCTTTCTTAGCGGACCTCTACTACCCTACCTGAAAAATTTCAGCTCTATAGCTCAGTAGATACAGTAGTAATTGTAGTTGCACATAGTTTTTGAGATTTCGTTAAGAGTTGAGTGAGTGAGTGCATTAGTGAGTGGTATTCCGCGTTTATATAGATAGACTAGCAATTGCCTGCGACTTCAAATGCATAGATGTTCATATAATTTTTTTAAGGTACATACATATACAGTAGTGTTTTTATAGTCTTATTTAAATATGAAGGTATAGGTTTAACTTGTTATCTACAGTTATCATTTCATTGTTTTTTTATCAGATGTACCAATATGACCTCTACTGCCATTTCAATTTTCCAAGCATTTAACTACATATTAATGTAAGCCTATAAAATAAACTGTTGTATTGATGTTTGGCCTACCATGATATACCATGAGTTACACCATATATCATACCATGAGTTACACCATATACCATGAGTTACAAAATGAGCTTGATCTATTTTAAACATTGTGTAACTAAACTAATGTTTCTAAGCAAAGCTTTGACTTGCTAAAATAATATTTTTAAACATCAACATCTTAATATCAGAAAATAGATACACAATGCAAGTGTTTAACCTCTTTCACACAAGACCAAACACATTTGAAGCATATAGACATTGAAGCAGAACTACACTAGAAAATCATCTCTAGAACGGTTTAGAGAATCTGTGGAAGTTTTCCAGGAAAAAAAGTCTGTGCCTGGACACATGCAAGGAATCAGAGTGCAGATAGTCTCTACCCTCATATCAGACAAACTAGGGGCAAATGCACATGGCGAGTTTAACCTGTATGAGGCCTGATATTTTCAAACCAAAGATAATAAAATCACGCATTTACGCACGAGTAAGCCACGTCGGTCGCGGGGGGGGGGGGGGGGCAATTATTTGTAAGAAGTGCAAGAACTACTTGTCTACAAAATTTCATGACAATTGGATCATCGATATGTATGATTGAACAAATATACAAAGGCTGTTTGTTCTGGTATAATATAACCTCTCTTGATAGATCAATAATTATGCTAACTTACCTTGCGTCTCAACTGCTGAGTGAGTTCCATCTGTATGGTGAGCAGAAGCTGTTCTCTGAGCACCGCCTGCTGCTCAAATGGCAGCTTCGGGAAGAACTCAAAGAACTCTGCGCTGACAAGTCTCCGGAGTAGCACCGCGGCTGTCTGCCGGCCTTCCTCACCGACGTCCACATTCTGGAGAGCTCCCACTAGGTGCACTATTTTTGTTTCAGTAGGAATATTGTTGTACGCATCCTGAGGGACAGAAATATTGGTATTACTCTGTCCAAGCTTCAAGTAATAACATATCGAATAGAGGAAAATGAAACAAACAAATGCAACCTATGTACCTACATAGCACAGTTGTACTAGATTTATATTGCTAAATAAGGTGAGTATTAATTTTTGTGTCATTGGTAAACAATCAATTATGTAACTTGAACTTGACCTAAGAATGCTTGTTAGTGAAACTTAATTTTATGTATTTGTGTAAAATAAATACATAACATATTTATCGAGTAAAGGAAAACCGGACATCATTACTTACATGGCGAAAGTTTCTTTTACGAATCAAAAATCTAAGTATTATCGCATAGATGGTAAGAAAATAACATTGAAATGAAGGCAATCCGGCATGTATGACCATGTAAGTTCAGTTTGCGGTAGGTAAGGCGTGTCATGAAAAAATTAGGTACGAATACAGAACTATTATAGGTCTATGGAATAATTAAGTACAGAAATTAATAACTTCGTGCAAAATATCGCTTTGCTGTAGAATATAACGTCTTTGTTTCCGAAATTACATTGAGATTCCTCCATGACCACGTTTTGACACGAGGCCGTCGAACTGTCTTTCGCAATAAATGCCGGTTGAACTAATAGTTGTAAGCCAAAATTAACCCCGTAAACAATATATTTACATAGCACTCACCTCTGCCTGTGATCTGATGTCGTTATCTGTTGATAATAATGTATTTAGTAACTGGTAAAATTGCGCCTGATCTCCTGCCATGTTGAACCTCTTCAAAAAGGTCCAGTTTTTTTTTCTGACTTTTGATGTGTCTGCGTCGCTTCATTGCTATATTGCCAGTACTTTTTAAAAATAAACGGAATAATACCGGTTTTTTTTTTATTTCAAGTGGTGGCTTGTATTTTGTTGGGAACAAAATAAATTGTGAAATTTTATTTATTTTAATAGTTTTTGGAGCTAATGGTAAAAGTAAAAGTATGGTATTAAAGTATCATGAACCTTGTAGTGCTAACAGACGCTCGAACGCGGCTGACGGACCGCCGTCCAACCAACGGGAGAGAAAGAGTGAGAATTTCATATTTCCCTCTCTTTCTCTCCCATTGGTCAGACGGCGGTTGAGATACGATTATGCTCAACTTGCTGTTGGACCAATGATCTCAAATCTCATCTCTAACTTTCAAAAAAAAAATTGTCATATTGATTGACACCACAATGACTTATAACTATCACTATCAGTCAGCTGTTGTCATTCGTTCATTCCAATTCATTCAATATTTCAATTTAATGATTTGATTTTATCGTAATTTTATATGCAGTTTCAATTGTGGTAATATAAAAGCAAACCTGATTTAGTAATATACAATGTATGATATGTGACTTGAAAGTTTATGAATTTCTTTAAGACGCTAATACAATTTGGTTACAAAAATGGTAAGAAAGTTTGAGGTTATTGAACAGCGCTTATATTTCGCAACATTTAAAGAAAACAACTTCTCTTGCCCACTATTAGTTGGCAGCGCACCCAGCATGCTGGCGGCATTGCCAAGCGAATGGAAATGCTTATGCAACGGTCTGTGGGCAGTCTTAGCTGTATTTGTAGTGTTAGTATTAGCTTTTATTTTGTTAGGCACTTGCCCCAGTTAGAAAAACTTCGTTTTAGACCAATAACCACCTCAGACCTCTGTATGGTTTACCCATCATCGTAATAAATAATATATAACGCTACGGATGTTGTATCACCCAGTTCATAACCCTAATACATATATTTTTCCAAATGTTCTTTGCAGGCTAGTTCAATAATAATAGCTGGATTGGGTATGGCAGCTGTGGGTTTCGCCGGACGCTACATGCTCAGGCAAATGCCAAACGCATCTTCGAAATTCGCTGAAGCTGTGAAAAACTTGCCCAAATTTGACTCTGAGTCATTAGCCAATTCAAAGTATTACAAAGGTGGTTTTGAATCTAAAATGACGAAGCGGGAAGCTTCACTTATACTGGGAGTTAGCCCTACAGCCAATAAAACTAAGGTATGTAAACATCTCGAGCGGATGGGTCAAAGACACCAGATGCTTCGCCAGTTTTTGGCCCGAGAAAGTCCCAGCATTTCGTAAATAGAATCGTCGTTGATGATCACTTCACTTAAACTCGGTCCAAGTATTAACCCTTTGACCACCAATGTCACCCGCAGGCGTCAAAAATATTTTTTGCCCAGACCGCCAACCCCACCTTTAGGCGACATCATTTTCGACCCTTCTGTGCAGGAAATATAATAACGAATTATTTTAAAGTATTTTTTATTATAGATAAATAGTTCATCTAATCGAAGTGAATAAAATAAAAGCTTGTTCTTTAGCATACAATTTCGAAACTTGAATTTGTTTGAGAAAATCTAAAACACATAAAAAAATTGCTTGGCATACAGGTTGCACTTTCAATGCGCAACCTATGGCGGTCAAAGGGTTAATTAATTATCTCACATCTGCAAGATTATAAAAATCTAAATGGAAATTGTAAATTCTCATCACTTTGCTAGGATTTGAATGTAGTTGATAGTCGACACTCTACAGGGAAATACGAAAAGCAATTTTTTTTTGATTTACCAAGTTAACACTCTTGCATTAACAACTCACTTTGCACTCGATGCAACAATCTACTATTATTCAGGTTTTTAAAATATTATTGCAGAAATTGTTTTTCAGCTTTTTAAACTGTAATATAATTGGACGAAGCGACTTTGTTGAACGAACAATAACAATCGTGGAGTTCTAGGGTTAATAGATTATTGCTAGGCTAACATGCTCCATCTTCATTTTCCACTTGGTGAGATCGCGATCAAACAGCTTTTTCCAATGTAAAAAAAAACGGACAAGTACGAGTAGGACTCGTGCTCTGAGGGTTCCGTTGCACGGAAACATTTAAAGCTTGAGTCCAAAAAAAAAAAAACTAGTCGAAGTTGAAATATTGAAAGACAAACTTAACTTTGTAGTTGACAATAAGGTTATTCCATACATAACAACTACAAAATGTAAGTTTGTAATTCTATAACAATATTTTTTTATATAACTTCAAATTAACAACTTTCAGATTTATTCCTTTATATGTGCTGTAAGACCTTGCCTCTTGCCAAAATTAATGATTCTAGGTCAACGGGAAGTACCCTATAGGTTTTGATTTCCCTGTAAAATCGCAAAATATGCGACATAAACGTTCATCATATCTTTTGATTGCGTTGACTTACAACTTTTATTTTTTTACAGCCGAATGAAACCGTAGACCCAAGTATTTAGTATAAATTTCAACTTGATTCCTTTACGCGTTCTTGAGAAAAAGGGTCTTGACTGACGGATAGACATATGGACAACGAAGTGATCCTGTAAGGGTTCCGTTTTTTCCTTTTGAGGTACGGAACCCTAAAAAGATGCATTGTATGTATCAGTTACTCTAATTACTTATATTTTATTTACAGATCCGGGAAGCTCACAGACGAATAATGCTGTTAAATCACCCAGATAAAGGAGGCTCTCCACTTATCGCTGCTAAAATCAACGAAGCTAAAGACACCTTAGAAAGTGGCAAATCATGAGTTGACTTTTTCAACAAATTTTGTGTACATAGCGAACTACAGTGTAGTGTCATTTATTTAAATAAATAATTAAATAGTATGTTGCATCTAGTGATATAACACGTTTTTATTTTATAAGGGTAATAAAAAGCATTTTGAACTCTTAAATAAACTATATTATGTTATACATTGAACATCCGAATAGTATTATGGCAAATATTCTAAATACATTTATGTAATTCAGGTAATTGAGGAACAGCACTTTAATTTACAGATACACAGCACAATTACAAAATGCAGTTTCGATATTAAAAATGGATTGTTTAGCCTAATATTCTGTTGCAAGTTTTATTTTACGCTGACAGCTGCAGCAGATTGTATCATTTGATTATATTTTTGACAATAAACCCCAAACGGGACGTCAGTGACAATACACCCCAGGAAGGTCGCCGGCGCAGGACTTATCAGCCTCATCTCTAATATGAATAAGCTGCAGTAGACTGTAAAAACTAAATGAAAACTAAAAATTCTGATCACTTATTAGGGTTTTGTAGCTGGTAGAAGATAGACTACAGTGAAATATGTCTGAATTAAAAAAGGTAGGACCAAGTGTATTAGATAAATTTTATCATGTTACATGAAAAAAGTTGTTGAACAAAATAATCCAATTTTAATATAGAAACTGCGCTAAGGACAAACTTTCAATTTCAAAATTTAATTTATAAAAACTGGTAAAAATATAATTTTGGAAAACTCTCAAGAGACGCATCTATGATGCAATTTGTATAAATCCTACTTCACTAATAAATTTTGCTCCCACACCAATTTATATCAATCTGTAAGAAATCGAGAATGAATGAAAGATGTTTTAAATATCAAATAACACCATTATTAACTGCTTCTCCATGTAGAACTAAATAATTTCACAACTATGTACTTATAAATAATTACAGTTATTATAAATAAAATTATCAGGCAAAGCTTATATTCCAGTACTAAATTTCTAAAGGAACTTCAGTGTGAGAGCTGCATACACCTATATTTTTTAATTTCCACCTAATAGGAAGCAAGCATTACAAAGTTAGAAAAAAATTACATTGAGCAAACATCAAGATTTGAAAAATTACACAATGGAATATGATTTTTAATGGATATGCAATTTTATTGTCTGTTTTTACGGCATATGTAGAAACTACTTGTAAATAAATCTAGTAAATGTAAGTTAAGATTGTGCATGTTCATGAAATGCAAACATGATTTTTTCAAATGAGGCCGCCACTTTAGCTTACTGCATGTAAAAACAATATACTAACCAATAAGAAACATACTGTATTTATATGTCAGTGAGTTACTAAAAATTATAGTACAAAATATAAAGTATTTTTTATAAAAACGCTAAAAACCGACTTCACATGGTGAAATTCAATAAACAGGATTATTTCACAAATTTTTCACCAGATGAAATATTTTCTTTTAATTTATATTGGACCACACTTGATATAGCATATTCAACAAACAAGTATATTATATATATTTTTCATTACTCATACTCGGAAAGTAGGTCTGAAGTTGCCTGAGGAGCGGGTTGAAAGTAATACATTTCAGCCCCAGGGAGAACTGACTTTCAACTGACAGTGACAGTTGACAAATTACAGACATTCGAATTATATAAAAAAACTAGTTCTATTTTCACATTTATAGCGAACCATGTTCAAATTTTTTTTTCCTCAGAGGATTATAATATGGTCCCGAAGTTCTTGTGCATTTGCCAGTGTCAGGATGTGCAAAAAAAAATTGGCGGGAATCCGATCTTCATTGTAGAATTTTGTTTTTACTTCCATATAGCAGATTTGATTAACACAATGGAGTTCCATTGTGTTAATACAAATCCGATTCCGATATGGATTGAACGCCTGATTTCATAAGAGAAGAGGCTAGAGCTAAAAAAAAAGCAGTAGTAGAAAATATCTAATATCAATATACCTGGAAAAAACCTTCCACTAAATATAAGAAATTGCTCTAATCTTACCATAAACTTTAAATAAATTTCACACCAAAAATTTTGATTTATGTAAAATTAAATTCACTCATATTTTCTTTATTCAGTTCATGTTTTTATTTTTAGTTTCCTTGTATTCGTAATGAAAAGCACAGTGTTTACCTCGGGGTTAAAGACATATTTAGTCCCTCGAACTATTAACTATATAACCCCGTCTCGGGACTAAATAAGTTACTTTTACCCCTCGGATAACAATGTACAATTAATAACCCCGGAGAAAAGTGCTGATAATTTTCAAACAGCTTAATAGATTTTCTTGAATCATGGCTAAGAACACTCAATCAAGTCACCGTTCTAACAAACAAAAACTAAATTAAAATCGGTTCATCCGTTTGGGAGCAAGAATAATTAAAAGAGGATATATTGCATAACATACAGTTAAATTGAGAGTCCTTTTTAGAAGTCAGTTAAAAACAGAGCATATATTTAATTTGATAAGTTATCATTTTGTAAGGTTATTGAGTAAAGCTTGTATGTCATAATGAGTATAAGAGGAAAATTAAATAATAATTTTCCAAGTAAAATACATTTTGCCTAAACAACTATGTTCATGAATAACAAAATAATACTACAAACAAAATACTTTAATGATATGCAATGCAAAACAAAAGTAACATAAAACTAACTTAAAAAAATATAAAACACCACTTGGTACCATGCATTTCGCCTATTTCTTCAAGTTATTCCGTAAGGTGAGTATGGGTGGAGTTCACCTACTTTTATTACAGTCATCTATGAACCAATTACACCATTGGTTAATTTTGTGTGTTGCCTGTGTGAACTTGGACAAAATGCGAGTAACACGCCATGCAAAAATGCGCAGCATTTATATCACGGCTCATTATACGTATTCAAAATCATGCCTACCCGCCACCAAACTATAGGTATGTTTGCAATACCTCTAAAATATGTCATGATTAGCAAACACACAATAGAGGCGACATGTAGAGTTCTACTTGAAGTTGTTAAAATTTTACCTCTTACCGCCAGTCAGACCCAACTATTAATTGTCACAGGTCACCCCCCGTAAGCAGAGGTCCAATTTTGATATATCTAAGGACGTGTTCCGAATCACGCCGATAGCGACGACGAAGCTAATGAGAACCAACACGGCATAAAGTATTTTTTTCGTGCCATGTTGGTTCTTGTTAACGTTCTAAGAGTTGATTCGGAACGCGCCCTAACTCATTATTAAAATCGAGTTAGATACGATCTACTACCGTCCTTTTAGTGGCGTGGATAGTTGAAAAATATACTTCAGACTAGCAAGATTTGTACGTATAAAATTGATTTTAGAAAATCAACATATTTTCTAATTATATCAAAATTTCAATAGAAATGTCATGTTTATTTTCTTCTTCATGATCAGAATATTTGGCATTTTTTCTACTGTAGTTTTAATAGAATTCATTTGTTTATTAGGCCATATCAGCTTATATTATAAGCTCTTTTAGATCAGTACATTAAAAGTAAATAATCAATTTTCGTTTATCGTTTTTTTATCTGCCCAAATAGAGAACTGCGTTTAACTATAGATTTACTACTCAAAAAATCCCAGAATATTATGTGACACCACATCACTTGTTTATCTATGACATTTTCCAATCATAAAAAAACCTATAAAAAAGGTTTATCCTATCTATAAAAAAATCGACCAACCCCTAAGTCAACACTATATTTTCCCAATTAGCCCAGCACTTAAGCCAAAAAATAAGGTCAACCCGCAGCGCTTAGTTCTCTCCGCGCTCTATCTCAAAAACGGTTATGCATATAAAAACATGTATGAAATAAAAAAAATAGATAATTATTGTAAGCTCTGATTTTTTAAGTAGATGCAAATACATATCATTAAACCATAGGAAGCGCGGTATTTGCGAAAAATCTTTTTTGAGACAAGATTTTATCAGACAACTTTAAAGAATGCCAATGTAAAGGTTTATAAAAGTTTACAGCTTATTATCTCTCATTGCGAGGTCAAAACCTTAATTTGCCTGGGCTATATCTATTACCAGTGGGAATACAGCCAGTGGTGGCAACTGGAAAAAGCGGTTTTTACAATGCTATTTTTCCTCCCTGTCGTAATGCGCGCGAACTTTTTATGACTAACATTTATAATGAAAAGCTTATTGTTGTAAATACCATAATTCACATATGAAAATTTATTTTACTACAAGTTCTGATCTCAAAACTATTATCGAGAGATCAAAACACAACCCGTGGGTTCAAACGATTGTCATGTGGCATTGTTAAGTAGTATAAAGGTTGATTCACATTACTCTGGGCCCAAATGGATTCATTTGCCGTATCATCGTAGGCCCATATCATAATCATGGAGTTTTCAGCAAACTTTTCAATGTCAAACCATGTCGCGTTGTCCGTGTGAAACAAATTAAAAACTAGACAGAAATTCAAAGGATGTCATTGGAAACTCCACTATATACTCCATACAATTTTTTTCTAGTTGATTAGAAAGCTAGGTTTATAAATGCCAAACGACAATATTACGACAGCTGCTAGTTTTTACTGTAGACAAATTGTAGACTGACATTGAGATACAGTGCTCATTTATCAATGTCAGAGGTCCAACTGGGCCCGGTGCTATGTGACTCAAGCTTTAAGTAGATTGTTCGATTTGGTCTTTATTAGTGAGATCAAAACATCTATGGTTACGTGCTGTTCATCGGAGAGGTTCCTTCTGCTGTTGCTCCCGCCGTTGCTTAGCGAAACGCGCTCGCAACTTGATTATTGTCGCGTTGGATAGAGTTCCAGGTACTTTGAAAATAGACTGAAAGTAAATGGAAAAATACAAATTATTTTTACGTTTTGCCAAGTTACATAGATACAAAGTAGTCCTATGAAATCTGTAGACATACAATAGCTTATTCTCATTCAATAGATATCACTTCTGTCAACAGTAGACTTGTTGCGATGGACATGGAAGTAACAGGGACCAAATAAATATCTGAATTGTTCTAAAAAAACTCAAATTCAAATGATTTATTGACATAAAAACAATGCATTTAAATTTATCAAAGTTTCAAACTTCAACACTTAATTATAACGTACCATGCATTAAACTTTCCATGCATTTAAATGTATGTCACAAAAATAAGTATAGGTAATTAAAATATAAACAATTTTTTTTTTCTTTATA
Source organism: Agriopis marginaria (assembly GCA_932305915.1). NCBI lineage: Eukaryota > Metazoa > Arthropoda > Insecta > Lepidoptera > Geometridae > Agriopis > Agriopis marginaria. Next base: position 14,123,630 of record OW029918.1, read on the forward strand.
TCTAGAATTCGTCTGTTATAAACTTTTGAAGGTGGCTTAGTTGCAGCTGAGGTGTACGCTCAAATGTTCGGACCGGTCATGTTGTGTCACCATTGTTTTTTACCGTATAAACGGCGAAGTTGTACTCTGGACGCGTCTAGACGCATCTCCTAAACGCAACTTTGAACTTAGAGGAGTCTTTCTAATCTAAACCGCATTCCTTAAAATCGGTTGAGGCGTTTAGGCTATAGATGGGAACATACATAATGCAGATACACGTTGCTTACTCTATTTTGCGTCAAGTAAAAAGACGAAGCAAGGAGATTTATATATCTCCTTCGAATGACTCATGGTCACCTCGGCAATTTATTGGGTCAGACAAATTGGTCTAATTAAGTCCAAGCAAACAAGACCTGCAACACTTAGTCATTACCAAGGGCAAGAGGGCAACACCCCTCTCTAAGAGGGAGGCCTTGTTCAGCAGTGGACATTTAATGGCTGATGATGTGAAACAAGACCTGCCTATTCTCGACCTAATTAATCAAATCATTTCGGAGGTTTGAGATGGCTGTTCAACTTAAGCTTTGGAACTAGGTATTCCACTATCAAATTTGTTGACCATCATCAACTTAAGAAAGTAATAATGATTTACAAGAAATCTAAAAAAACATCAGCTGTTCCATAGAAAAATGTCATTGACACTCAACAACATATACAAAAACCGATTTCAAAATGAGTTAATACGCAATTTCGTTTACTTGGATGACATTCTTTCCAGTTTAAAAACCAAACTACTAAACGGATTTACATGAATGACCAATCTGAAATTATGTATATCCTTTCAAATAAAATAATAATTTCCAAAACTGTTTATATACGACGGAGTTCTGAAGTAACAAACATGAATTGAGAACGAAACGAACGAACGAACGATTTTTTTTTTCCTTTTCTGAAGTCGGTTAGTAAATATGTATGGAACAGCTGACATTTTGGGTTTGTTCCATACGAAAAGTTGCTCATAATAATAAATACAATGATCTTTTTGGCTTAATACCACTATTCCGCGTAACCCTGTATTATGTAGAAAAAACTGGAAACTACACCACCCGAACCCTAAAATATGAAGAATATTATCAAATTCCCCATACCTGCATAAACTCATGACAATGCAGTGCGCTGGCATTCTTCACGATGGCCTTGAAGCATTCTGCGAGCGTTGTAAAGTCGTTACACGCCATGATCTCCGCCCGGTTCCCCTTGATGAGCGTCAAGCACACGCGGAAGAGTATCTTAGAGCCCTCGTAGAAGAGACAGTCCCATATCCGGAGCACCGTCTCGATGGGTAGCACTTCGGCGAATAAACACACGAACCATTTGGTTGTGATCACCGCCCATGGTAGACCTGCAGACAGCAACAGATTTATATTTTACGTGTTTCTTAGTTTCACTTGGCACGGTTTGTAAAGAGATGGGGCGAATTTTTGCCCACCACGAATTTTTATCACGGGCTGTGGTGTCTTTCCACCGTTTTTATTGAAGAGACAAATGTATCCATATTCTAACTTTATCGCGTCTACAAGCGGAAAAAACGGTGGAAAGAGAATTTATAAAAAAAGCGTAAGAAATTATCACGTCGCGAAAGTCATCGCCAAGGTAGATTTTGAAGGCTGGTATTTAATCGAGTAACTGTAAATTTAAATTAAAGAAGCGATTTTTATTTATGGGATAAAGAAATACTCTTTTCTATGGCCGAGCGATAGCATGTGCGCTTTACAATCTGACGGCACCCGGTTCGATCTTCGGCACCAAAAAAATATGTGCCGTTTCGATGACATCGCTTAAAAACACTGAAGGAAACCGGTATGTCTTCAAACCTTCAAAGACATGACATTCGCAATATGTACTGGACCAGCATGGTGGACTACAGCCCATCCTCTCTCTCTCTCTCTGAGAAAAGGCCTGCATCCCAGCAGTGGGGGAAACATGATAGGCTGAAATGATGAATGAAATTCTAAATAGGCGACTGACTTTGACTGACTACAAAGCTTGAAAGCAGCGACATAAAAACTCTAATTTTAGTAACCAGTTATTAAAAACAAGCAGAGATCCTAATTTTTGAGTGATTTTACTAAATGCGAAGGTGTGGTGGTTTGTTTGTTCCTTTTTCAAGTATCAATGGATCAACGTGATGTGAATGTTTGCATAGAGATTGATTCGAAGGCCGGAGAGTGACATAGGATAATTTTTACCTCGGATAATTGTACGGGTCCTGAGGAAATGAACACGCGGGTGAAAATGCGGGACGCAGCTACTGGCCTATACAAATCCTAAACCCTCGTTCATAAGCGATCATTTACCCATTCATATCGAACCTCAGACAAAGCCACTAAAGATTAAAATCTTTAGTAGTTTAGTGATTCACATGACGCGATAAGAATGTAGAGTACTCTCCCGAGTCGCGTGAATCATGTCACTAACTCCGTTACTTATTCTTATTCACTTTAAGAAGTCAGCCTAATACTGCCTAATAGTGATAAATGAGCTAACAATTGTATAAACGACCCAGTTCACTTCCTATCATTATTGTACTTACATATCATTAGCGTTAAGAATGTTAAAATATACACTAACATAATAAGGTGAACTTGGTTCACAATTTCAAGGTTGCACAGTTTAGATAGCTGCGCTTGGAATTCTTTTATGGGGCAAAATACGTAGACAAGTCATTCAACAGAGAATCAAAGTTACCGACAGCTCAAAGAATTGGTAAGATGTAGTGGCAGTAAGCCTACTACAATCCCCTTCAGTGGCCTGCCTCTGTGCCTGATGGAGGTCATCAAAATGTCTGTAAGACCCCCCCCTAGCACATTGCTTGAAGCATCACTCTAGGGGAATGCATCCAGCAGGCCTAGCATGGGCTGTGGATAAATTGTCTTTCCATCGTTTTTATCCACGCCTAGACGCGACAAAGCTAGAATATGGATACGTTTGTCTTTTTCTCGCCGGATAAAAACGGTGGAAAGACAATATGTCCACGGCCCGTGCTAGGCCTGCAGGAGGCATTACCCCTCCTTCCCTCTACAACGGCGCGTGTTAATCCGTGACTGTAGATTGATACCTACTGACTATAGGAGGCCTACAACATAGGCTGATTATGGATTAGCATTAATATTACTGCTTTATTTTAGATCAAATAGGAAACTTGAAACTAGTTTGTAAGTATCTGTTACTCCAATCTAACATTGACAGTGGCCTTGAAACGATGCTGGCGTTGTGATAGCTTAGATTAGTCTACACGAGCTATTGATAAGTTATTGGTCGATTCTTGTTATGAAGAGACAATGAAATTGTTATTTTTATAAAGATAAAATAATTTTAAAACAGAATAACAGACATACAAACAGTATGGAGTATCAACAGACACACATACAAAATATCCGCTAAATACATAATTATATCATAGATAAACATTATATACTATTATATTTAGAAAAAAAGCATGAGTAAAATAATTTATATCATAATCCGCGACTTTGAAATTAAAATCGCGTAAATTTTTTCATCCCCTTTTGGCTCCCTCAATTTGGCCCTCGCAATTTTTTTTCAATATTTAACTCGTCTACCCAGTGCTGAGCACGGGCCTCCTAATATACAAGCCATTCTTTCCACTCCTGTATGAGCCTCACCTATTTTATTTCATAAAATAAAAAATACAAAATTAGAGTAATTTTTTGCACACATGGTCATCTGACCACATACTAAGCACAGCTATGGCTGCCAGAGACTGATATACATACATAATATATTTTTAAATACATCCTTAATTAGATATTAACATCCAGATAATAGGATGAACACATATGTTCATCAGATGAATGTTTGTCCTAGATGGGAATCAAACCCACAGTATTGTGTGTTATAATGACTTGAATTTCCATACTGTTTATATGACTGATGCTGAAATCTGTCCTTACCCAGGTTTATCACATGTTGGTGCACATCTGGCACTTTAGATTTGACTAGTTCTGATAAAACTTCAATGTCAACTATCAATCCATCCATGGTCCTTGTATAGTAATCAGGTAGAATTTTCTCAACTAGTACTTTGAGCAGCCAGAATGATGTCTCTTCGTTTTTCGTGGATAACAACAGCAACCCTAGTAACATAGGGTAATGTTAGAAAATCTGGAACTGTGAAATAATGTCCATAAGACATTAACCACTTTAGGATTTGTTTAAATGTTATAGACAATAAGAAAAAAGGAATCTTATTGATTGTCAAATTTAATTATTTTTAATATATTTTTCATCGAACTGGAGTCTCCTGTGGTTAAATGCCAGAATGTTAGATGACGAAATTGACAAAGTTCAAAATAACACAAATAATAACAAATATTTAAAAAAAAATCTAATCATTAAGTGAACAAAATTATTCGCATTATTAGAGGTGATTCAAAAAATACTGAGCCAAAGTTGATGAAACTTTTGAGGGACCACCTCGACCGCTTCCTCTACATTTGGTTCACAAATCTTGGAGTAATCGGTGTCATCATCATTATCATCATCATCAGCCAGAAGATGTCCACTGCTGAACATAGGCCTCCCCCTTTAACCTCCACACTGAACGACAGCCTGCCTTTTGCATCCACTGGATGCCAGTGACTCTCACTATGTCATCGTTCCATCTAGTGGGAGGCCTACCTACGCTGCGTCTTCCGGTTCGTGGTCTCCACTCAAGAACCTTTCTTCCCCATCGGTTATCGGTTCTTCGAGCGATGTGGCCTGCCCATTGCCACTTCAACTTGCAAATTTTAACAGCTATGTTGGTGACTCGGTAATTGGTGTACACACAGAATAATAATGGCATCGATTCTGATGTAAACTAAACTAAACAGCTCTAAAATTTATTGCCATCCTTCTCTCACATATTAAAATTAAAAGAGAGCAGATAATTTTGGTGCTGTCAGATTGGTTTAGTTTAGTGAGTGGTATGACAGAATCGACGCCATTACGTATTAAAAATAACTACTACTACTAAATTGAGATACTCCCCTCCTTCAGGAGGGGAGTATCTCAACCTTAAATAATAACATACCTGCTATGTAATTCAGGCCCTGACAATAGCCGACAACTCTGTTATTATGTGCATAAGCAATGAGTATATTAAACAGGTGTGTTTGATGGTTGGCCTCTTTTGTGAAGTAAATGTTGTCAGGGAAGGTGCGAGGCAAGTCCGTTTTCACAAGGTCTACAAGTTCCTTCTCGAACGGGGCATCTAATATCTTTTGGAAAAGGCCTGGGTTCTCTTCTCGCATCTTCTCTGCTTCTGATATCGCCATCCATACCGATGGACGATGTTCGCCTGTAACAAGTTTTGAATTTTCTAGTAACCTATTGAACTTTACCTCTTTCTATTTCAGAGGGTTATATGGAATGGTGGTACTAAGCCGAAGGGATCATTATGAACAACTTTTTGTACAGGGCAAATCCTAAAATCATGTTTATATCAGCTGTTCCATACATAGTTGAGTGTGAATGATGTGTTTCAATGGAACTGAATTTTTGTTGTGCGGTTACAGGGTTGTTACCGCACAACAAAAGTTATTTATTCTGATGAGTACTCATCATCATAATAAATAACTTTTATTATGGGAGTACCATTGTTTTAAATGTTTATCAGGACTTATCACATATTATTTAATTTAGGTAATAGATCGTGATAAGTCCTGATAAACATTTAAAACAAGAGTACTCCCATAATAAAAGTTATTTATTATGATGATGAGTACAATGACCTTACAGGTTAGTATCATTGTTCCATGAATGTTATTTATAGAAAGTGAGACCATTGTAAGATAAAAATTCTGCAGACTTATTGTTGGAGCAAAGAGATTCTACTGCACATTATGTAACCTCATGGCAGTACGACAGGCTGGTTGCCTTTTTTAAAAAATTTCCTTTTTTTTAAAATCTAATCATAGGCTTGCGTTTGACCGCCAACTCGCCTGATGTAAAGCGACGTTGCGGTCTACTGTGGAGCACGCTTGCCAAGAACGCTTGTTCTAACAGTATCTTCATTTAAGAGTTTCCACATGCATACTCTGCTTCATGTGTTCATAGACTATTAGCATAGCGTGAACTAACACCTCTTGTTGGATACTGAGACACAGCACTTTCCAAACTTTTTATAGCAGTAGTTCAGGATCTAAGAGGTTTGATAAGCCTGCAGAGTTATAATTCAGATTTGCTCTAAGCGGTGTGGCAACTTATTAAATGTTATGAATAAATATGAACTTCAACAGGATAAGATATTGTATATAAATTATATACAATGGCATGGTATTTTTAATAATAGAGCTTGTTGCATGGTATTTAGAGTGTTTGTTTAGGTGTGAGGTAGGGACGATCAGTATGACTGTATTCTGTGCCAGATTTATATTTTTTGAGATGCAGGCTATTTTAGGTTGTGCCCCTAATAACATTGCCATAGTCCTCCCGTAATACGCTGTCCCAGTAAGTTTTTCGCAGACGCTACAATCTAGGTCTTGTCTTATGGTTAAGCACTATAAATAATAAACAATGTTTGATTGAATTAACTTTTTGTTATCTATACTAATATTAAAAGAGGAAAGATTGGATTGTTTGTTTGTTTGCATTGAATAGGCTCCGAAACTACTGAACCGATATGAAAAATTATTTTACTGTTGGGAAGCTACATTAGTCCCGGGTGACATAGGCTATATTATATCTTCAAAAAAAAAATTGGGATCCTTACTAAAACTCCAATAATGTCACCCAAGGTGTAAAATAAATAAGATTTACACCCGTGCGAAGCCGGGGTGTGTTGCTAGTTATAAATAAACAATGTCTTACTGGGTATTCCTTTGCGCACATATCTCTTTACGGTGTTGGTGCGTTTGACCGACTTTCCTTCGCCGATTAAGTTGGCCCATTTCTGGGCTCTAGTCGCTAGTACCTTCAGGTATACCGACATAAAGTCTTCATAGCTTTCGTAATCAAAGTCGTCGTGCCTCTCAAAGCCATATTCGTCAACGGCGCTAAAAGAAAAGGTAAATTTGATACACAACATACGATAATTGGTGGCTTATTTGTCCACTAAAACACTGCATTTGATCATTACCTAAATGAAGAATGTGCCATTTTCGTATAATAACTACTATAGCAGCATTTAATCTGGTAAGTTCACCGAATTAATTTAGTTGGTATGCCCTACAAAAACTTCCCACAATCACCCCCACATCATGGAAAATGCAAGAAAAATGAGAAATGATATGAAATTTATGAAATGAGAAATCTCAAATGAAATGACGGAAAATTGAACGAATGAAAACCAGAGAAGAGATGATGACATATCTTTGACATGTCGTAACAAAAGTCGTTATAAAAGTCAAATTCAACCACAAAGTTGCTTGCTTTTTTTTAAAACCGGAAGCATATTTTATAATCTGAGATGCGTTAATTCTATCCATAGACCATAGAACAATGCTCTAGAACCAAAACCGGCTATTCTAAAAACCGGTAAAAAGGCTGAAAACAACTGTCTTATTTCTAAATACTCAATCCACGATCCATTTAAAGTAATATTTTTTAAGTATAAGTCTCAAATAATTAACTCATTGTCCACTTTTTGCTAGTCAAAATTAGTAGTGTCGGGAAGCTTGTGGGGGTTGCGGTGAACTATACATACATTTATATCAGGCTATATTCTCAACATCTGCTTCGCTATATCACCTTTATAATGCAACACCCATCGCTGCATACCGTTATGCCAGCGTGTCCCAACAAACTGTACTTATAGTGCATATACAATGTGAGTTCACTCACCGGGCACGTGGGGTCACCAATCGCCTCGTGGTGATGGTGACAGAGCCTTCTCGGGCTGCTCACTTCCCCGACTACAGTAAGCATGGATTTCATGGACAGCCTTACCCGTCCGATGTCGGTTTCACACGTCCTGTAATGTTAAAACACCATGAGCTGGTAACTAAGCATCACAACCCTTCAGCACCTATGATCTTTTACGTCGAGCTATATTTAACTTAATACCACCTGAGTGTACCCACTACCGCCCTTGTACCGGCCCACGAAAGCGGCGACACCTGGTCCGGTCCTGTTTCAGGTGGCGGGGGATTCGCACGGGAGCAGATCCGATCGTGGGCCATCGTGATCTGCGCGTGAGGAGCTCGTGTCGTCTTTCAGACTCCTCGCCCACGCAGCCGACCCTCTGCGGCTCTACGCTCTGTACACCAAGCGTTCTCAGACCGGGCTGACGGTTGGTATCGTACATCAGGCACCGCCCCCTGGCAGTCCTGCACCCCGGCCATGCATTTGGCAGTAGACAATCACGATACTTCGTGAGCTCTATGATGAGCTATAAACTTCCCGTACGAATCCTAACCTTCAGATTGTGCACAATATGAAGTCTCTATCTGTATAAGTAATCCACATAAAGAACATGTTTATTAATAGTTATTCATCAGTTATTCATCAAAGCATGAGTGTAAGCAAGGTAATAAAGAGTCTGTGATACTTAGCTCCGATATTTCGTGAGAAGATGTTGTCGCTCGTGTGGACGCCGTTGAAAGCAGAAAGGAAGATGGCGTCACCCCATTGCCGGGGTTCTCAAGCCATCACTTAAATGTCAACTGCGGGCCTTGTGATTGGTCGTTTGGACAGGACGCGTTGATTGGACTATTCATTGCAGGAGGATGTTGTTTGGTGTTACCTGCATGGAAAATATCGTGGCAAGCGCAGCCGTCACGACAAGTAGACTGTTTGTTCAATCTTATTTATATACTGCCTAAGTCACAGATTTGTAATATCTGCCCAAGTAGTACTAAAGTTACTTGCTGTATGTTCCCATCACAGATCTACTATCTAGTTCCCATGAACATGAACCCACTAGGGTATATATAAAATCCTTGGAACCCACCATGAACCCAATTTTTTTTTTCTCTCCTGTTGGTTGGACGAAGGTCCGTCATCCAAGTCCGACACTTATGGCATTTTTGGACATCTATGTATTTTCTAAACTTGTGCACTATCGCATAGATAAACAATATTATCGTGCCACAAGCCGATATGGCCTTAATGAATTTAGCGTGCCCAGAAATATGCGGAAAAAAATATTGACAGCTGTCAGGGACCAGTGTCACTGCTGTCAAGTGTCATGTCACTTAATTGACATTAGACGTTGTTGATGTTGTGTCGAGTTTAAGGGAGGCAATAATGTACGACACAGATAATGTACGGCATGATATTGTACGGCATAATAATGCACAGCATGATAATTGGTGTACATGTACATGGAATATCATGTTGTACAATATCGTGCCGTGCAATATCATGCCGTACATTATCAGATCGGTCCAATAATGCACAAGCTATAATGTACAGCATGATATTCCATGTACATGTACACCAATTATCATGCTGTGCATTATTGTGTCGTACAATATCATGCCGTGCATTATTGGCTCTGTTTAATAATGTACACCCCGATTTTGTACAGCATGATAATTGATGACCATAAAAATTCAAAACTGATGCTTCGTTTAGACGTGGACATTCCAGGTCGAGTGTATTAGGTACAAATGAAATGAGTGACAGATCCGACACAGAGCATCCGGACTTGAGTAGGTTAGGTTCGAAATGGGTCACAGAACCGACACAGAGCACCCCAACTCCACCTAGTCTTGTGGTCCCTACCCCTAGAGTGTATATAAAAAGCGCGGGAGCCAGAAGCTCAAGGGAGGTTCTGAGTGAGAGCGAGCCATACGAGACCGAGCGGAGCGAAGGGGGGAGGTGGCGAGCGAAGCGAGCCGGTGACCTCCATAGCGAAGCGAAGGTCGAGTGTGGCGAAGCGACACTCAGGGGCGACCGCAAGAGCTTCTGGCGGGAGCCCACCTGGAGTCAGACTTGCGTTGGTTAGGTTCGAAATTAGTGACAGATCAAACACAGTTTTACTCCTCTCTCCGCTTCACCACCAAAAAGTTTTGATGGTTCTCATATTTTTAATCTGTGACTATCTTACACTATCTTGTTCAAACGAAGCATGGAATCGACAGACGTCATAGACTCAACAGCCAATAAGAGCAGAGTCATTTCAGCAAAATTAGCCAATAGGGAGATGCCACCTTTTATCATGTTGTACATTATCGGTCGTACATTTTCGGCCCGTTTCGACAAAACACGGCCTGTATTGCACGACATGATAATGTACGGCATAATAATGCACAGCCCGATAAAACGTGGACTTTTTTCTCGTACATGGATTATTGGCTGTGCAATCCTGGCTGTGCATTCCTTGCCGTACTTTATAGACACGGGCCGATAATTGACGGCCAGTATTGTACGACATGGATTGTACAACATGATATTCGATGTACATGTACACCAATTATCATGCTGTACATTATCATGCCGTACAATATCGTGTCGGCAAATATCATGTTGTACATTATAGACACCCGAGTTTAATAATTTATTATTCTTAAAAAACAACAAAACATTGTAAAACATTTGAGTTAAACTTTGTGTGGTAAACTCAATAGTGAAAAGTACTACAGTATTATATAATTAGTCTTTCAATATTATCGTTCAGCAGTGAGAGTTTTACAGGATGGGTCCTCCACCTGTGGTTACTGGTATTTCACCTAAAGAAGGTCCTCCGGGTACAAGAGTTACGATCCGAGGAGAATTCTTGGGGACCAGTGCTGTAGATCTAATTGGTGAGTATGTAAAATGGCATAGTATAACCTCATACTTCATGTAATTCCACTATAGATTAAGCAACGAATTATGGGCGTAAACTCATCCAACAGGTCTTAAAATATGCGGCTGTGACTGTCTCCTATCTGCAGAATGGAAGAGCAAGAACAAAATAGTGGCTAGATCTGGCCCATGTAAAGGACGAGGTGATATCATTGCAACTACACGATCAGGTGGAGAAGGGACTTCTACAGTACAGTTTAGAGGTGACTATGCATCCAGTTAATTCATCAATATAATGAACTACGAGAATGATAAATATTAAACTTTAATTCTCTATAAAATAGGAAAAAGATGCATCTCTAAGTTTGGTGGTTCGAACTCATATTATATAACACTCTAGTATGTATAAAAGGGTGGGCTACCCTTTTATACAAAAATAGCACAGAGAGTCTGAACAATTTAACAACAAAGGTTAATAACAAATTAACATTCAATGATAAATAAATAAGGACTTTTCTTCAGTCCTATCTTAGAATTCTGTTATAAAATGTTGAGGCACTGTGTTAACAGACATTGCCTTTGCTTTCAGGTTATCATGAAACTATAGGCCCTGTAAAAGAGAGTGCAGTTTGGGTGGAAGAGGCAGCCCCTCCGTCGTTGCCATGGGGTCGACGACCCATGTCCCCGACTGCATACACACCACCAGATCCGTTAGGGCTGTCCACTGAAGGAGACGACTGCAAGTTCCCAGAGGAAGAGCTCCATGAGTTGTTTCCTGATGGGTAAATATAATTGTGAAGGATTGATCAATATTATATATCTTCTCAATCTTTTCCTTGCAGATATTCGAAAACAGGTACTCGCCTGGATTCGAGTTATCATCAAACAAATATACATACAACCACCTTGATCCCATAGACTCTGAGCCCTTTACTTTGTTGGATCAAATACCTTATATGTACATGTTAAAGTACTTTTGCAAATATTAAATAATTTAACTGTGGGACTTTTAGATAATTTCTCTTTCAGATCAGGAAAACTCTCAGATGATAACTTCCAGCCGGGCTGGTACTTGCTTGAACATCACAGCAACACTTCTTATGAAGATTTGAAAGCAGGGATGGTGTTTCTACAAAGAAAAGTGAGTCTAATTAAGTATACAGTATAATCTCACTAATCCGGCACTTCGATAGATCGGCACGTCCAATAATCCGGCACCCTCCGCCCACGCCTCCCTTACCCCTCTATACGTGTGCGCTTTGGTCGCTGCGTCATCGACTAGCAGTCTAACCTCAAAACTAAAACTTATCACGTGCTAACGTATTGTTTCTTTCAAGCTGATTGCTTGAATGCTTGCTAAATGCTAAATGCTTTATTTTATTTATTACCTATGACTTTTTCAGTATAACCCAGTAATCCGAACATTCCAATAATCCGGCACCCTCCGGTTTTTAATAGTGCCGGATTAGTGAGATTACACTGTATATAGAAAATTTTATATTTTGGTTCTTGTTCAGACGTAAAAAAAAACACCATAACATAAAGGGCAAAGAAAGGGGTTAAAATTCAGAAGAAAAAAAAATGCAACTTACAAATAAATATGCCATTAGAAACTGATTTGGAGTTACATATTTTTATTTCTAAGGATATACTTTCTGATTGGTCCCATAGAAATTTCATCAAAATCAGTTCAGTAATTTGGTTTTTATATAAAAAAAATATCAAAATTAAAAACAGAAAAGAAAAAAAACATCCACGTAAACCAAATTGCATATTTGTACTGATTATGGTTATAATTAGACCGACATTTATTATGTGCGAAAAAGCTCTATAAGTTAGAATTAAAAAAAATATAAGTTTACCATTTTCAATGTACATATCTCCATATTTTGTAATAATTTAGTAAAAGTAATTGATCATATTTTTTTCAAAGGTGGAAGGCCAAAAGGAAGGTCAACTTAGTTTCCTAAAAGCCAACACTGGTGCAGTGATGGACCAGCTCGATAGACTTGTTCTACTCAAGAATATGTTTGAAGAAGATCAGAGGAAGAATGGCAAAGAACCACTGCCCAGTCTTGAAGCTGCTATTGAAGGTGGAAACTCTTAGTCACATTACTTACTTTACAACGGACTTTAAAAAAGAAGCGTCTAAATTCAACAGTTGTTCTGTGTGCATGTTATGAGATATCTTCGCCGATAATGAACCGATTTTGATGCTTGTTATTTTGTTGAATAGGCTATAAATCTCATTTAAACTTGAAGAAAATATTCCAACTCTAAGGGTGAAAAATTAGGGGCTGAACCCTTTTATTGAATCACACATACTGCCAGGGAGTAAAATTTACTTTATTACAGTGTCTTAGCTGATTTAGATAATTTAAGTGTCGATAAATTTGTCTAAGTTCAGCCATGATCACTGCGTATATGAAGTCATTATAAATACTTTCGTATATAAAATAGTAGCTGTTTGCCACAACTTATCTGTATACTTTCGATTCAATTTCTCAAAATCGCTGATCTCTACACCACACGAGGATCTCTACCTCCTTAATTTCAGCTTCATAGTTCAAGTTGTTGTAGAGATTTTGTGATGAGTCAATCAGTGAATAAGTGAAGTGTAGTGTGTTTCGCTTTTATGTATGTTGATATTTTAGATCAACACTCTGTTAGAAAACTTTGAGTTATCAATATTCATCAAAATACTGTTAAAAAGGCAAAATATTAAACCACATTATCTGAAAAAGTATGTTTCAATAAGTTGCGTAATTACTGACGTCAGAGAGGCCAAATTTTCGAAATAAGTATACAACTACTCACGGCCTGTAATGGACCTAAAATCGAAGCTACTCGAAGCATCATGCGCATTAATTTCGGAGGAAATGAGTAGTTCGACAGTGTTACTTTCGTTGATCCTGAAAGGCCCTCACTAGATTTTTTATTATTAAATAACAAGCTTGCATTTAAAACGCCATCTCGCCTCAAGTTAAGCGATAATGCGTTTTACAATAGAGCAAGCTTTTTTAGAAGAAACCGATTCACTCGCGATTTGAAGACACCCAGATTATAACTATCGAACGCCCATTCAGGCAGCGCATTCCACAGAAAGCAGTTCGCTCAATTAAAGTTAAAGCACTTCTACGGGATTTCGGAATATGAGCCATAAATCGGTGTCACCTTTTCGTGCCTACTCTGGCAGTCTGATAGAAAAAAGTAGAGGCGGGAATTAAAACATGCACATTTGTTTCGCACTCCGTAATGTATCCGATAAAGAACCGATAGACTAGCAACTTTGCTCCGATGGTCAAGACTAAGAAACTTAGGTTGACTTAAGTGACTTTTTTCTCTTCCAGAATCGATAACCCTAGCAGACTCGCTATTCTCTGAGATACTCTCCCGCAAGGAGAACGCAGACAAGACTCGGGAAGCCCTATCCTTACTCACCAGACACAAGTTCCTCTTCCAACTGCCAGCGTCTATAGATAAGAACATCAAGAAAAAAGAGTATGACTTGGTTGTCAATGATTATACACGAGTGAAGAATCTATTTGGAACTACTGATGTGAAGGTATTATTTAACTATTGTATATTTATTTATATACTAGCTGCGCCCCGCGGTTTCACCCGCGTAGTGATGAAAAATGGTGATGATGATGATGATGATGATGAAAAGTAGCCTATGTCAATCTCCGACCCTTGAACTATAAAACCCATGTAAAAAATCAAGGCTATTAGTTGCTCTGTTGCTGCGTGAAAGAGGAACAAAAAAAACAACAAACAAACACACTTGTCTTTCGCATTTATAATATTAGTATGATTTATTTATTTTGCCAGTGTACACATTACATGAGGTCCTTAAAACTACATGTCGGTACAAAGACCCTGTTAGGGCGCTGCAATTAAATTTATGCAACACATTTACAATTAATAATTATCTTAAATTATAATAACTATAGAACAAAAGCTGTTCTGAATGACTGTCAACTGACTTCTAAGTTCTAATGTAAAAACGATTTGCCAGTTTCCTGGGAGAAATAGTGTAGTTTTTTTTTCTTATAGAATAAATGGCAAATGAGCGACTGGCCACCTGATGGTAAGAGGTCACCGCCGCCTATAGACACCTACAATACCCAGGGCATTGTCAGTGCATTGCCTTTGTATGGTCAGAGTAAATAGTGAATAGAAAGCTTCTTCGTCTGCATGCTCCATTTTTGACCACATCGTCCTTCCCATAAGGCGAAATACTGGAATGTAAAAAAAAACATTAATATTTTATTTTATAAGACCTAGCTACACTGAACTAGCCAGTTTTATGTCATTTTACTCAATTTCTCCTTCCCCAAAATTATTTTCAAATTACAGCTCTTCCAAAAGATTCTTGATGAAATCGATAAGAAAATAGAAGACTTGAAAGAGAAACTGTACAATAGAATTAAAACAATGCCCATCAATGTACAGGAGCAAACAAAATACATCAGGTAAACATCTTTCTTGTATTTGAGGCAAAGTACGAATTTTCGCTACATTAAATACGTATCGAAATCCATGCAAATTTGCATTTTAATTTCAAAATTTGTATGAATGTCGATACGTATTTAACGCAGCGAATAATCGCAATTCACCCACTGGTAACTTTTGACATGACTGTTATCAATCTAATATTTTGAACGCCTTTTGCAGTTAGACGAGACACTCTTATATCTATTCTAAACCCAGTCCAGACAGGCATATTCTTGCACATGCAATATTGTTTCTGTCTCTCTCTCCGTTTGAATACCAACTCGCCTGATGTTAAGCGATGATGCGGTCTACGATGGAGACGCTTGCCTAGAAGAAACCGATTCACTCGTGGTTTGAAGACACCCAGATTGTAACCATCGGGGAACATCCATTCAGGCAGCGCATTCCGCAGTAGCAGTTCGCACAATGAAAATGGAATCAAAGCGCTATGTACGGGTTTTCGGAATATCACCCATAAGCCGATTCTTCGTACCTGGCAGTGCAATTACGTGCTATTACCCACCTTCGTTTTCGAAAGCGTTTCCCTTCCACCAAGTATTTATATGTAAGTGGGCTGTTGGCTATACAAATAAAATAAAATTAAAGTCGTGAGACCAAGGTCGTGCAATTTGTCCGCACACTAATACAAAACATCTGTGAATAAGGTAGCATTCCTATGTCTATAGATGTTTTACTATAGTTCACATTTGACAGATTTTGGTAAAATTGAATTAATATTTCAGATTACTGATAAGTCTGAACTGGGAAGGTGACGCTGCATGGACAGCCATCACGAGTCGCAAGGACTACCTCATGAACTTGCTCAATAAAGTGAAGGATCATTTCAAACAGAAGGAGGAACAAGAGAATAACGAAAAAGGTAATTGCGTCGATTCTGTCATAACAGTCACTAAACTAAACCAATCTGATAGGACTAAAATAATCTGCCTCTCTTTTAATTTTAATGTGTGAGAGAAGGATGGCAACCATTTTAGAGCTGTCAAATTTAGTTTAGTTTAAAGTACATCAGAATCGATGCCACTATCATGCTTCAATGGTAGTGGCAGTTGTGGTCATTAAATAAATTTTATTGCACATTCACTTAAAAAAAATACATATGCTTGCCTTTGACCTCCACCTCGCCTGTTGTTAAGTGATGAATGGAGCACCCTTGCCTAGAAAAAAATTCACTCGCGATTTAAAGACACCCGGACTGTAACCATCGGGGAACACCCAGTCAGGCAGCGCACTCCACAGACTAGCAATCACAAAATAAAAGTGGAATCAAAGTACTTGTCTTATTGTTAAAAGCAACCTCTTCCAGACAACCTTCGGATAAGTAGCTATACGGGGTGTAAGGGGAACACTCTCGAAGCCAAAAGAAGTTAATTGTACTCATCATTATAAACAACTTTTACTATGGGACCAGCCATGAAATTGCGAAAAAAATATCAGCTGTTCTATAGAAAACTGTCATTGACACTCGAAAAAATGTATGAACAGCTGATATTTTTTTTTCGCGTTTTTAGGGTTGGTCCCATACTAAAAGTGGTTCATAATGATGAGTACATTTACCTTCTTTTGGCTTCGAGAGTTTTCACCGTACATCCTGTATATTCCTTGTTATTATTATTTTGTTATATGTTTGTTATTTCTTGTTGTATGTGTTATGTCCAGGCAAGCGTAAGACGAAAGACACCGACGAAGGTTCTTGGAGCTTAGTCCGAGGAGCGTGGTGCGGCGCTGCTTGTGGCGCGTTATCTTCAGAGCTAAACGCGCTGTGGCCTCTCGCCAGACGGTACTTCGCGGGCGAGCTGGCCGGGCAGCCCACACTGCCCGAGAGACAAGCACAGCTCAAGGTCAGTATGCTTTTAGTGCGAAGAACATTGTGCGACGTTATTTTCAGAACTAAACGCGCTGTACTCTCTCCCGACGGTATTTAGAGAACGAGTCAGCTGGATAGAGACAAGGTACTAAAATACAAACTGACAGCCTGCTAATCACCTGGATTAACATTATGTTGACTTGATTACCGCTAAAAAGGAATCTCTTCAAACAGTATGCAAGTACCACGTTCTTCGAAACTAGTTCTTAAACCATTACTAATTTTCTACCCTTATTTTTAACTATTATTGTAAACCTCGTTGGGCTGATATGGCTTCTTTTCATAAAAAGCTCCTTTTTTATGAAAAATAGGCTTGCGCTTGACCGCTAACTCGCCTGATATTAAGCGATGATGCGGTCTCCTTTCTTGATAAGAGTGCTTCATCGCACAGTGTTGCTTAATATGGGACAAACAGAACTGTGCCCAAGTGCGAATAATTAGTCTACAGGGATAGCAATCGCGAACGAAGTTGCGGGTACAGCTAGTATATCAATATATATATATATATATACTATATATAGTAATTACTGTTTAGCTGTTATGTATTACATCTCTGTTTTTTTTGTAAATTGATTGTAATCTCTGATTTGGATTGTAAACATCTTTCGTTTTTATGAGTGAAAACTTTATATGGCTTGCGTCTACTATCTACCTACTATAATTAGATTCAGCTGTTTGTTTTCCGAATAGTGTAAAATAAAAAATAGTATAAATAAAACAGGGTAATTGTCCAGAAAATATTCGTTTTCTGTAGGATATGGGGTGAGGGTGAACACTGGGATATCACAATGTTGCAGGAGATGATAATAGCGGCGGTGGAGCTGTTCTCCGGACACATGCGGGCCTGCCTGCTGAGCGGCGCGGGCGCAGCGGGCGCGGAGGCGCTGCGCACGCGGCTGGCGGCCAACCTGCGACATCTGCGGCTCGCATACACCGACCTGCTCAAACTGGACCTGCCCTCGCAGGTGACTGCACGCACTATTCTCTGTAGCTGAAGCCTCTTTTGGTGACGGAAGGAATATTTTAATATTTCCCTTATAGGAAGCACAGCATGCATTACTTGTCTTGTTTCTTAATAATTAAATACATATTAATATGAAATAAAAAAGTTTAAATAACAATAACAAAATAAATTAACTAAAACACTGTTTTAAACTATCACGGTTGTTCACTAAAGTTATATGAGTGAGTTGTGTGAGTGTGAGTGTGAGTTTGTGTGTGAGTTGTGTGAGTGTTAGTATGCGTGTTGTTGTGTGTTGTGTTGTGTTATGTTGTTGTGCGCCGAAATATCGGGAGCTCATTCCACAACCTTACCACGGTAAATATCCCGTAAATAATCATATAACTTTAAATTAACTAAATGTGATGATTAAAGTTGGCCATTTCGGCCATGGTTAAGTTTGATTGAATTTTGAATTTTGATAATGAGTTTCCGAAAATATATAAATCTTTATTACCTGCATATTTATGACCTGCATAGCATCTAAGATTCTAAATTGGGCCACAAAGCGGGCTCTTAAAAAATAGTAGCAAGTAGTATAGTAGTACACCCAGCAACAACTGTTACGGCTTTGAAATTTACAGCGCAAATTCCTTGTTTGTGCCATACCTAACGAGAAATTGTATCTAAACAACGCAAGTGCTGCGATGGACGCGGTGATACAAGCACACGAAACAGTTGTTAATTGACACGTTTCTATTTCAGCCTCTGAGCATAGTAGAGAAGGTGATATTCGAGTACCGCGTGCACGGCATGACGATATTCTTACAGCGGGCGCACCGCCGCGTGAAGGCTCTACACGACAAGGAGACGTGGAGAGTTGAACAGTTCTCCGACTACGGCGCTATCACCAACCTGGTGAGTTACATCCTGGACAATAACACTGGACAATGACTAAGCTTGCCAGGGGGTCTAGACAAGAGCCACTTTCTGTTAGCGTACACGCCTGCGGAAAGATGAAAATGTATGAAAATGACATTAGCTTGAGATAACATCTCTCAAGCTAATGTCAATGTCACTTTCATACAATTTCATCTTTCTGCAGGCGTTAACGCTAACAGAAAATAGCTCTTGTCTAATCCCCCTGGTGTTTCAAGTATCCATAGGCGAGGGTGACTGCTTACCATCAGGCGGCCCGTCTGCTTGTATGCCTACGGCACAAAAAAAATCTACGGCGAACCAATAACACGCGCGCCATTGAAGGTACTCGACAAATAATTCGGGCACGTCAATTAAGAAATGTATGTACCTGACTGAAAAAATTTATAGTACTTACTACTTAAACCTATCTTTTACATATCTACTGAAACCGCAATATCTGTGCAATGTCAGGTGTCCTACAGACACCAAGTCAAAATTATTTGATGGCATGTCTTCCGTCTACGTCACTGGAGCAACTGGGCCAGCGCCCCAGAGCCTCACTCAGATATTTCAAGGAGTTGGAATGGCTTGGGTAGGTGCTGGTAGGGGGAAATGCACAATACACCCCTAGCGGGGCGTCAGTGCGGCACTTATCGCCCCCATCTCGAATAAGAATGTGTTTTATTATTGAAACTGACGCGGTTTTCACACATTTTATTTATATTACACGGGAATTACTCACGTAAGATTAAGCCGGTTACTCCGACTATAGTTTCAACCGCATTAGACGGTCTTTTTCAAGGTGAATGCACGCGCGCGGCTGCGTCTCGCTTTGCACACAAGAAAAAGTTTAAAAAAAAAATTGCATTTGTTATTTCAACATTCACGGAACTAGATTGTATCTGTTTTATTTGTGAAAACTTTTAAGGCTTGTTTATTCTTATTTCTCTTACTATGTCTTATGTTGTTAAAGCTGTTTGTTTTCCGTAAATAAATAAATAAGAATGGCATGTCTAGGCCACTTATTTTTTTTTGTTTTTTAATTTATAGTGGCACCTGCCTACACTCGTAAAGATTCGCCATCCTTGTTCTAGCCGCACCTGCTGGAGTCGTACATGAACGAGGCGCTGTCCGCGATCCACAAGTGCGTGTACTGGAGCGGGCGCCGCGAGAGCGCGCTGCTGGCGCCGGGCTCCGACCCCGCCGCCGTGCTCAACAAACACACGCAGCAGACGCTGCTGGCCTACCGCGCTGTGCTGCACCAACTCGCACACGAACATTTGGACCAGGTACATCCATACCACCTAATGTAAAGATCACGTAAGAGGAAAGGGGGGAACGGGCTTACAATAATTTTGGCACTATCCTACTAATATTATAAACGCGAAAGTTTGTATGTATAGATCTATGGATGTACGGATGTTTGTTCCTCTTTCATGCTGCAACGGAACAACGGATCGACCTGATTTTTTGATGGGTATAGTTCAAGAGCCAGAGAGTGACATAATAGGCTACTTTTCATCATCATCACCACCATTCTGCATCACTACGCGGGTGAAACCGCGGGGCGCAGCTAGTAAAGCATATTTGTGGGTACAGCAGTGGAGTGGCGGAGCACGCAATCGATAGCGGAGGTAGAGTTCAACTGGCGTTAATTGTGCGGAGCTCCGCATAAGTGTGGCAGCCGGTCCTGCCTACTTCTCACTTCCATCCCTCATTCATCCCGCTTATGAACATCTTTTGCGAATACTAACCATGTGTACCACATGTATCTATAACAAAATAGACGCCAAGTTGTACATTGGCCAGATGCCAGGGGGGTTAGACAAGGCCCACTTTCTGTTAGCGGTAATGCCTGCGGAAAGATGAAATTGTATGACAATGACATTAGCTTGAGAGATGTTATCTCGAGCTCACGTCATTTTCATACAATTTCATCTTTCCGCAGGCGTTGACGCTAACAGAAAATCGGTCTTGTCTAACCCCCTGGCATCTGGCCAATGTACAACTTGGGCCACTTTTGGCCGCTTACTGTTCTCTAGTAATGTTAAATGAAACCGTGGTCGTCGTTGGCAGGAATTGAACAACTCGAGCCTGTCGGTGGCGCTGGAGCAGCGCGTGGAGGTATCGGGGGGCGAGAGTCGCGGCTGGCAGCGCCGGCTGCTGATAGCGGCCGCCAACGCGCACTACACGCGCCGCGTCACTCTGCTCACCATAGCCGACTCATTCGAGAAGTGAGTAAAGGATGATTTATGCTAGACCGTAAAGGGCCCGATCCGTGCCTCATACTTGGACGAGACACTGATTTAAACCTCAAGAACATTTTACATACATCAGTTCATGCTACACCGTGTCGCCCACGTCCCGGACAAGGCACGGCCGTGCCCCGGCACCTACGCCTTCATATACAATACTATATCTATACTAATATTATAAAGAGGAAAGATTTGATTGTTTGTTTGTTTGTATTGAATAGGCTCCGAAACTACTGAACCGATTTGAAAAATTATTTCACTGTTGGGATGCTTCACTATCCCCGGTTGACATAGGCTATATATCCCGGCTTCGCCCGTGCGAAGCCGGGGCGGCCTACTAGTAATATTATAAAGAGGAAAGTTTGATTGTTGGTTTGTTTGCATTGAATAGGCTCTGAAACTACTGAACCGATTTACATGTCTCTTTTCTATTCCAGCTTCGGCTTCCCAAAGCCGACGCAAGCGCTGCAAGCGACGCGGGAAGCGCTGAGCTCCCTGGAATCCTCCATAGCAGAGACGTATTTGGAGCACAAGGGCGACCCCCTAGTGGGTACGATAGAGCCCAGCATGTACATGGGACGGCACAAACTGGATCCGGACGAGCTAGTCGATGATGCGAGACCATACGTCTACGAGATAATTAACAATTTGATCGCTGTGCATGCTGAGGTTTGTTTATACCGTATGTAAGGGAAACTCCCGAAGGCAGAATGCTACTATTTATACTATCTAAACACAATAGAATACCAATGACACCTTCGTTTCCCCACGTTACTCACGCGACTCCCACTGCGCATCGTTCGTCTCGTGCGAACACTCGCGCGAGTACGTACGTACTCACACGCGAGTAGTGCGCGTCACTACGCGAGTGGCTATTTACGTTTGAACGCCTACTTGTACTTCCTACTTGTACTACGCATGGTCTGCAACGACGTGAACGCCTGATTCAATCAACTATCGAGTAGTATATGTCGTGGTAATATCCATGATCAAAGAAAACAAGGTCTTCTACTCTGGCAGTTGTCCCAGAATTACGTCACTGTCCAGTTGCCACTTTATCCAATCAGCTGTTACGTGGTGTATCGTCATCTCTCTCGAACCTGTTGTAAATTGTCATCATGACATCATTAACGGGACGCCCACGTCACATTATTTCTCGGAGTATTATACCTGGCGGAGTATATTATTATACCATGGTGATATCCAGGTGGACAGCGTGTGCGGTCCGACGTCGTCCCGCTACGTGCGCGACATCTGCGAGACAGTGTGCGAGGAGCTGGCGCGGCTGGCCGAGTGCGGCGGGGTGCCCACACGCGCCGCCGCCTTCCAGGCGCGCCTCGAGTGCACGCTGCTGCGGCTCGCCACCGCTGAACATCTCACCTCCAAGGCAGAGTAAGTGCATAAGTGCCCGCTTTGAGAGTTTTTGGTGCTAACATGAAAAAACATGTCGTCTTGTTAGCGCGGCCACCAAGTAATATGGCATATAAGCATGAGGGTGCGGGAGAAAAGGGACGATAATGAAAACGACGACTGACCTGAGTATTTCCGGGTTGATGAGCAAGGCTGCGTAACCCCGTTCCTGGATGTTCTGGAATCTTCTTTCTGCGTCTTTGGATCAGCGCGTTCTCAAGCGGTAGTGGACTGTATGATGGAGCGGGTTTTCTCACACGCGGTGCAAGCGCGGGGAAGCTATTTGGCACAGATTCCTACGGGAACCGTATCCCGGGCGGTGGGATCGCACGATCTCTCGAGAGGACGAGGTAACCGACGATCAGCGGTAAGATTTGCGGTGGTGTAAGCAAGGAGTGCTCGCACAATGCGGTATGAATCCGTCGCCGATAAGGGTCAAGTGCAGACTGCCCGCAGGTGTAAGCAGCGAGTCTCATCTAAACCACGGAACGTAACAGAAATAGTCGTCGTTCATGGAAGATGAGGGTAGGAAGAGATAGGTAGGAGATAAATAAAGGAAGCGTCACTGAGTGGCGCTAACACGTCTCATTGTATTATTTTAAACTTGAATATTTTCGAGTGTTAATGTGTAATAATGGTGGATTATTTTCATTATATATTCATTAAGCGTTCGTGGACGTGCTCGAGTGTGGTGAAGTGATATAAACGTAGTGAAACTTGTATTTTCGTGGTGTTTCCAAAGCTCCATAGAAGCCTAGTAAAGTAGTGGAGACTGTGCTCTGGAAATGACTTTGACGTGACCGTGACTTACTTTGCTTGGCTCTGACAGTGACTGACTCGTTTGACTACATTTTATCAAACTTTATATTAATTTAATACTTGACACTGACAAGCCGCTTTGATTCCACTTTTACAGTGCTAACTGCTAGTCTGTGGAATGCGCTGCCTTATATATCCCCGACTTAATAGCAAAAAAACATTAATATAGCAGGTCCTGTAATAATCCACATGTACTGAGTAACCTTATCTATACTAATATTATAAAGAGGAAAGATTTGATTGTTTGTTTGTTTGTTTGCATTGAATAGGCTCCGAAACTACTGAACCGATTTGAAAAATTCTTTCACTGTTGGGATGCTGCACTATCCCCGGTTGACATAGGCTATATATCCCGGCTTCGCCCGTGCGAAGCAGGGGCGGCCTACTAGTAATATATAATTTGTAACATTGTTACGATTTGGTGACTAATTCTTGTTTTGTTCACAGAAACTACCTCACTGAAGCGTTAGCCGCCATCCCGCCTTTCGAAAGTGAAGAAGACAAAAAGTAAGTAACACGTCTGAATACCTGACTTCTGATGGTAAGCGATCACCGTTGCCTATGCACACTAGGCCCTGGTGTTACAGGCAACATATCGGGTTGCCCCTGATCGTTGATCGGGTCGGGTTGGGCTGTATCTGTGATGCCCCTGGTGTTACCGACCCTTTAAAGACTATTAACAACCCTTTAGAAGAACCCCATGTTATAGTTACTCGAAAACGCCACATGAGTCGCGAAAAAAATATCTGCTAGTTCTTCGACCAAAATAAAATTAATGGACGGGCCCAAAAGGAGCGCTGATTTTTGAAGATTACAAAATGACACTTCGTTTCAGTCGGTCTCTAGCTGTAGGAAGTGCGATACATGACTATTGTTACATGATAACGAAACATTTGACAAAATTATGCCATCGTGTGCTTTCCCGAAGTGTAAAAACAACAAAAACCGCTATAATATTTTTGTAACAAATGTACTGTAAATGGTTATAATTAGGTATTGAAGTATATGTCCGACGGTTTTGACTAGTTTCTACTGAGCAAGTTCAATGGTTATGACCAGTCCTTTAATTTTATTTTGGTCGAAGAGCTATTCCATAAAAAAACAGTGATTCAATGGTCAAGCCGTTTATGCTACAAGAGGTATTACAGGAACCCAGAAAAATACATGCTTACATAAAACCCAAAAAGGTTACCCTCCTTCTTGGACAGTCGGTTAAAAGTTCGCAAGGTTTGAAGGGAAATGCATTCCGGTTCGTGAGTAAGTCCAATTCGACCACTGAGTATAACAGACAGACGAGTAGCAAAACAAAAAAAAAAAAAAGTTAAAAAAAGAAAAGAAAAGAAAAAAAAAATTAGAAAAGGGTTAGCAAGACTTAGTTGATTTTCTGCCATGTAATTATCTTTCAAATTGATATTAGTGTCGCATATAATAATATATTCGTTTTAAAAAGCGTTAGTGACCAGACCTTATTTTGTTTGTTGCAGGCGAATGGACACCATTATAGAAGGTTTTAAAAAGCGGATGGAGTTGCAGCTTTTGAGCTTAAACTGCAATATGGAGACTGTCTAAATGTACGTTTATATGCTAATATTTATCATTTGCTATAATAAGCTTTAAAAGTATTATTATTAATTGTTGTAAACATCACAAATCGAGTTTATCATATTGTTTACATTTCAACACCGAGATACAATTCCTATAGAGTCACAATCTCCCAGTGAAAACAGTAAAAAAAACGTCCGAGCGTTATTGTAAATACATTGTATCAATTATATATCGTAGTTCACAATGCCACATTTACTTCAAGTTAGATGTTATGTCGCTTGCATAGTGCTCAACGTTAGTTGTCCGCTATGTCATTGTAGCTCTGGCAGACTGGCAACCCGCGGCGTTGTAGTCGAGTCGCGGTTACCTTGTAACTAACCAAAGAGTCAGCGCAATTCTTTACGTGCGCCGAGTATTGAATCGGATTTTGTTTGGCACGGTGTTGACTCTAAATGTTTTGTATCTCGAGGCATTTCAAAACATAATTACGTTAAAATAGGGCAATATAAATTATAACTAAGTAATAACTAATAAATGCAATATATTTTGTCAAAAATTAACACGTCTTGTTTTAGCTTCCTTGGTCCCTTTGATAAAACTGAAACAAAATTTTTGGTAAGAAATTAATAGTTTAAAGGACAATAATTGGCTAAAAATGTTTTTTTTTTTTTTTAGATTTTACTATATTGTTCATCTATGTTCCGCGATATCTCCAGTAACATTGAACTGATTTTTAACCGTCTCCAAAAAAATATGATGTTCTCAATTCAACTATGTTTTCGATGTCTTCACCGTTTGTAAACTTATTTAAGAAGGATTTTTTTTATTTTATTGAATAGGCGATATCTTGAGTCTCATTTAAGAGAAAAAATATTTCACATCTAAAAGTAGAAATAGGGATGATTCCCATTTTTAATTATGACATTTTTTGTTTGTATTAGTTACATATAGGCAAAGTCTTGAAGCCGGTTCTTTATTGTAAAAGTTTACTTTATCACAAGACCATTTTTGCCATAAAATTTCTATCAACAATACGGGTTTACCTGTACGATATACTCTTATTCAGCACATCTAAAACTAAACCGATTGAAGTCTAAAGGCTGTATTTGTAAATTAGTTATACATAAAATTATACCTCAGCAGCTTGCTTATGCAAGACCGTAGCCATCGCCGGGCCGGTCTCTCCCACTATTCTTCGGAAATAGCTGTTCCTGTTCTGTAGCAGTATATGAGGGTGGTCGTACTCCATCAGTCGACCGGCGTCTAGTACTAGGATCTGGAACACGGACAGTGGTTTATCTTATTTATAGTTCCAGGTATCCATCTGAATACGTAAGAATAATTTTTTTTAATGGCAAGCTATTTTACTAAGAACAATACAAATGAGTAAAATTTTGTGATGTTTTTGGCAATAAAAGCGCATTGGCTGTATATTTAGTTCGTTATTGAATTATACGCGATTTTGTACGGAACGCAACCCTCGCGTAAAACGGGTTATTACTGTACTTATAAAGCATCAAATCGATACGACAATAAAAATTAGGTTCAAATAGACTACTTACAAAGATTTGATTACATTATTTCGCTGCTTTAAAACTAAAGGGCCACAAATAAAAAAAAACTTTTTTCAGGAGTTCAATTAAAACAAAATTTTCATTTAGTTTCCATCCATGAAAATGCCAAAATGGCGTATGCATAAATTAGTAATCTAAAGGCCGATTTCGACGTATGTCTTTGTAGTATATAAAAATAAGGACGATTTTGGTCCCATTTTTTTTATAAAAGTAATTTTGGATAATTTTGTTTTCTGGATCTTACGCTTTTTAAGCAGCGATTTGTTAGTTACAAGTTACAATAAAAGCGTGTTTCAAAAATTCTTACTTTGTCCGAATCAATGACCGTATTGAGCCTATGCGCTATCGTCAGGACAGTGCAGTGTTTGAAGTGTTCTCTAATAGCGGTCTGTATGAGTGCGTCGGTCTGTGCGTCCACGTTCGCCGTAGCTTCATCCAGGACCAGTATCTTGTCGTTGTGAACTATGGCTCGGGCTAGACAGACTAGCTGGCGCTCGCCTACGCTGAAGTTAGCGCCGCCTTCAGATACTTGCTTGTAGAGAGCACCTAAATATACAAGTATTTTTTTACCCATTATAAAAGACAACCAGGAATAAAAGATAATCTTCAAACGGCTGAACAGGTTTTGTAGAATCATTAGCTAAGAACACACTCGATCAAGTCACGTTACAAACAAAAATAAACCGGCCAAGTGCGAGTCAGGCTCGTGTACTGAGGGTTCCGTACCACCACAAAATTCAATAACGAAATTACCAGTTATAACTTGGTAATGAACAGAAACTTGTCATCGACTCGCACTTGGTCATTATTTATTATTTGTTTTTATACTTTAGAGTGTGTAACTATAATCATGCCAAGTTTGACGCTTGTACTTATTACCGCTTGTACCTACTTGTGTCGCACTTCCTACGGCTAGAGACCGATTGAAACGAAATGCACCGGCGTTCATTTTGTAATCTACAAATATGCGTTCCTTCTGGACCCGTCCATTCATTTTATTTTGGTCGAAAATTGTTAATGATATTGTATAAAAATGATTTTATACCAGAAGACACAAAACCAAAAGTGCAGTATTGTAGATAGCTTTGGTTGTGTTATATGTATGTGGTGTCAATAAATTCGTGTAGGTTCAGGTATGTTTACTAGGTAAATGACTTCATCAAAAAAACAAGATGGCATCGTGTGGAGAGATGACGATTTTTTTTTGATTGCACATACACGTTTATATGATGTACCATTGAATTGGTCTTTAAAAATGAAAGTTGGGTTTGGTAATTTTTTTGTACAGCTGTATCATTTGTAAAACATTATCGGCCAAAAATACCGTTATTAACCTTAGTAGCAGAATAAGACACATTTATTTTACCGACGCCCTCATCCTCCGACTGAAGTTCCACATTCTCCAAAGCTCTCAGTAGCAACTCATCGGGATATTCGTCAAACGGATCCAAATTCTTTCTCATCGTCCCGCTGAATAGCACCGGTTCCTACAAATACACAGAATCCAGTTCACATCTTTAGAGCCATTCACATTAGGAAGTTTTTAGGTCTAAGAAGAAACAGCCTGTGACTTTGTTCATTATTAGTCCAGTCACAAATATTGGTCTTATTTTCGCAGCAGGATTTTCTTCAATGCCACAATGCGTTCTGGTCAAATATCATTAAAGCCACGACTCGAATTTCGCGTTGTGGTATTTCTATGTTTGACATATCGCGTCATGCATTTTTTAAAGTGCCGTAACACCAATTTCGCGCTGTGATAATGCGTTGTGGGCTGTTTCTTCGTTCCGTGAGCATTTTTTGAGCCTAACATAATAAATTTTGACTTCATCAACCTGTTTTTACATTTCATTTTGTCTGCATCTGGACTAAGACCTCTCCTAAGTAATGCCATTTCACACGATTTTCTGTTTTCCACATCCTTTTTACTAGCATTTAGTAGCTCCACTAAGTCAGACACTCCTAAGTCCCACACTCGTTTAGAATTTGCCATTTCGTTCCCGTAAAACGCAATGTTTTTTTACCTGTGGTATAATCGATATTTTTGCTCTCAACTCGTGAAGGCCGATTGTCGTAATGTCGATTCCGTCAATCGTGATCTTTCCCTCCAAGTATGCGAGTCTGAATAAGGCTTGTATCACGGACGACTTTCCCGCTCCCGTTCTTCCGACTATTCCGACCTAGGAAGAGGAGGAATATGTTAGTTTTTGTAAAGAAGACCGTCTTTTATTACGCGAGATTGTGGTATTTGGGTTAAATTTAAGAATCTAAGGCTCACTTGTGCAGCTTCACTTAGCCCTGGGCTAGTGACTTAAGCCCGTTGCAGACCATGCGAAGTAGCTAGCAAGTATTCACTACGTATCGTCTGCAACGAGCTGCAACTCTTTTTGCTTAGTGCAAGTGGGTGGAAGTGCTGCAGTAGCACTCGCGCTGGTCCTTGCGCAAGTGAAACTTCGTTTCCCCCCCACCCTACTCACGCGACGCCCACTGCGCATCGTTCGTCTCGTTCGAACACTTTCATTACGAGTGAAATATCGACTCATCACGAAATTACAAAAACTACTTGACCTACAAAGCTGAAATTTGGTCGGTAGATTCTGGAGTTCCTCTAAGGAACGATTTTGGGAAAGGGGGGCAAATAGATTAAAGAGATTTTAGGAAATTTAGGGGGTTAAATGGGGGTTTGAAGTTTATATTGACCTATGAAGCTGAAATATGGTACATAAATTCCTTTTGGGGCTTAAGGGCCCTCTAAAGAAAGATTTTGCGAATAGGAGGCGAATTAAAGTGATGTCAAGGGAATTAAAGGCCGCAAATAAAGGTTGAAAGTTTGAAATGAAATGATGAATGAAATCTACGCAGTACGAAGTCGCGGGCAACAGCTCAATATTACATATTTATACATAAGTATCTCTCTGTATCTCTGTAAGTTCAACATTCAAAGACAGGATGTTCCCAGTGCTGGGCTGATAATGATAAACAATAGCTCTACCCACCTCTGTTTATCTATACCTTTTCTTGGGGTCTAACTTCCAGCTGCAGTTTGTGCAAGACGTAGTTTCCGTCAGGGTGGTACTTTAAGCTCAGGTTGTCAAATTGAATGGCCCCTTGCGTTGGCCAATCTTCTGGCGGCTTTTTATCGTCATCCTAAAACCCAAGGTCATAGTTGTAATGTACGAGAAATACGAGAATGTTATAAAATTATTAGCATATGATGCGGTCCACAAATCTACAATCGAATATTTATATTTTTTAACCGTTTTCGTCAATACTTATGGGTTATGGTTGAATAATAAAACCGGCCAAGTGTGAGTCGGGCTCGTGGACTGATGTCAAATGTGGCAAATTAATCGGATGGGGAATAACCAAAAATGACTGCCCCGGTGGCTCAGTTGGTAGTGAACCTATCTTCTGTGCTTGGGGGCGTGGGTTCGATTCCCATCTAGGACAAACATTTTTGTGATGAACATTTGTGTTTGTTCTATGTCTGGGTGTTAATATCTATTTAAGTATGTATTTAAAAATATATATGTACGTATATCAGTTTCTGGCAGCCATATTACAAGCTTTGCTTAGTTTGGGGTCAGATGACCGTGTGTGCAAAAATGTCCCAGATATTTATTTTATTTATTATTTAATGTTAGAATCCTCCAGTGCTCGCGACCCTCTCAGACCTGGGGGTCGGGTAGCAGAACAAGCAAAATGCCTCGTAACTATTAGGCCATGTTAGTGGCACGTAACAAGAGGGTTATTATTACGCCACTGCTTGGTTACAAAAACAGCATTTGATTAAAAAAACTGCCTTGGATACAAAAACTGCCTTTGATACGTAACCGCTTGCGGCTCATCTAGACTCACGCTTATCAAAGCCGGTTCCTGAGGCAGTTTGGTGTACTCCATGACCCGCTCTACGCTTGTCATCTGGTTTTCCATCTCTGCCGACTGGCGCATGCCCCATTGGAAGATGCCCGTCAGAGAGATCGACTGAGTGATGGCCAGACCCACATTGCTGCCGTCGATGTCTACAAGTACATTTTTAAATGGGAATCAAATCATTATAGTAACCATTATTTACTTCTTGATCAAGGGCGGATTTTCGTATAGGCCGAGTAGGCCCGGACCTAGGGCGGCAAAATTTAGGGGTCGGCATAACTTGGTGAGTTTTATAGTAGTCGCGCCCTCTGTGAACCCTTTCTGCTCAGAAGGCCAGGCAAAATACAATTAATTCATTGTTCATCTTCATCATTTCAGCAATAGGACGTCCACTGCAGGACATAGGCCTCCCCCATCAATCTCCAAAAGGGCCGGTTGGAAACGGCCTGCATCCAGCGTTTCCCTGCGGTCTCTTTTAGGTCAACTCTCCATGTTGTAGGTGGACGTCTTACGCTGCGCTTACCAGTTCGTAGCTCATTGTTACTACAAATAAAAATGGTAAGCATCAGTATCTAAAGACACTGATTGAGATAATTTTACCATTTACAGACTTTCGTTGTTTATTTACTTCAATTCAATTCATAAAGATCATTCACTTTTTCATGCTTTACAAGGAGTATCAAATCCGCCCCTGTTTTTGGTAGTACCAATTTTATGTTGAAAAGGTCAGAAATAAGTTGTAAAAATTAAGGGAGATGAGCCCTGTAGTTTTTTGGTCACACTAACCACTTTTCATAAGGCAGCTGAACGTGACGCAGATTATAAACAGTAGGCAGATGAGGTCGAGGAAGTATCCAAAGGCGCGGCTGCAGCTGATGAAGAGGTACCAGGCGGAGCTGTGAAGATCCTGGTGCAGGTCGAACTCCTGGGCGAGAAGGGACTCTGCCCCGAAGGAGCGCACGGTCGCTAGTCCGAGCACTGTTGCGTTCAGGTGTCCGAACACAGGGCTGCGAGCTGGGAAATACTTGGTGAGTCACTTATATCCTAACATTTTCAACTTGTGTTGTCTTCCTCTTAACCTGTCATTGATCATTCTCATTTTAGGCTCCTTTTCGCTAATCAATGTGATATCGTTTCAAGGTGTCTTTAAATAAACTAATGACTATCACCTGTCTATGCCTTTGTCCGCCCTTAGCAAACCACTTAGTGCTTGTACAACGTGTTTTACGAAAATGTGTAGTACCTGTACAATATCAAACACTTGATTACTTAGTAGCTTTACCTCGTCTGTCAGTAATATGTCGGTATTACCATGGATGGAATTGGTAGTATTACTTACCACCTACCACGTACCTACGGGTATATTATCTACCTACAACTTGGCTATGATAACATAATATCTGAAAGTAGTTTAGTAGTCGAACTAAAAAACATTTTGTTTTTTCCTAAACTCATCACCTAAAAATAGGAGAGCTAGTTTGTTGTGTGCTTATTATATTTATCACTGAGCCTGTTATTTTTAACAAACTAAACACCTATCTGATAGCCTATTAAATATTTTCTTACAGACACAACTAGTTTTAAAAATCCTATTGAAGAAACAATTTCAGTATTTTTGAAAAATACCTTAGGTGTTAGCGTTATTTAAAGTTTATTAAAAATACTACAAATATACGTAACTCGATAAAAACTGCATCAATATTGGTTCAGCCATTCTTAAAACGAATAAGGAACATTAGGTTCGCATTATTAAAAGAAAAAAAAACAACGCAGGCTTATTTAACCGCCAACAATCTCTTTCATCAGGTAGTCAGATACCTACCTATCCACTTAATCGTTGTTTTAAAACCTTTGGATTTATAACCTAGCCATTAGGTAATAAAATTTATACTTCTTCTATGAAAACCACATTTAAAAAGAAGTCCGTTAATGATGCTTACTGATTCCTTCAAGTCGTTTTACAGCACCAGTCGTCCTGATATAAATTACACGGAACAAGTAAAAAATTATAATCGCAGCTGTTATTGGTATCAGGAGAGTGATATCAGTCATCAGAATGACAACTATCACACCGATTAAGTTTAGCATTATCTGAAACATAACATTTTACATTGGCCTCATTTATTTTTAACTGAATATATTGGGGGAAGTGAAGGTACCTCTCCCCTCAAGGCTGCGGTGGTGGCTCGGTCATGAATATATTGGGGGAAGTGAAGGTACCTCTCCCCTTAAGGCTGCGGTGGTAGTTCGGTCATGAATATATTGGGGGAAGTGAAGGTACCTCTCCCCTTAAAGCTACGGTGGTAGTTCGGTCATGAATATATTGGGGGAAGTGAAGGTACCTCTTCCCTTAAGGCTGCCGTGGAGGCTCGGTCATGAATATATTGGGGGAAGTGAAGGTACCTCTCCCCTCAAGGCTGCGGTGGTGGCTCGTTTATGAATATATTGGGGGAAGTGAAGGTACATTTCGTCTCAAGGCTGCGGTGGTAGCTCGGTTATGTCGCGCGGAATGAAGAGAATCAGCAGGCGATTTGGGACGGTATATGTCGTCCCAAGTACCGCTGGTCTGACGAGGAAACGGATCTGCGTGAGCTCCAGATGCCCGATTGGCATGAGGTCTCACAAAGCCGTGAGGAGAGGCCCTTTTTATTGTCAGAGGCTGAAATCCACATTGGGTCATCGCTGCACCTCATTAAATAAAATAAGTTGACCTTGGAATTCATGAAGAGTTTCATTATGTTATTATGTTTTAATCGACGGTAAGCAGGTTGAAACTTGGCCACGAGGCCTATGCCGTCGTGAGGAAACGACCAAAGATAAAAGTAATTAAGGCACGCACAATTCTACGCACGTGTTTATAATTTATTCAGATAAAACTAGCATTCAATTTCATAATAAACTTTTGATATCTTGCATCACCATCTATAACGTAAGATGTAGGTAATTGTTACCTGAAAACAGTCTATCATAGCTTGCGGTAGTAACTCGTCTACAGCTCCCATGTCTTTACTGAATCTGTTAAGAATTCTCCCAGATGGATTTGCGTGGAAGAAGCTCATTGGAGATCTTGATATGTACTCGAACATCTTATCATGCAGTCTGCAAAAAACGAACATAATCTCTTGCTAGTATACCTACTTCATAAGAAAAGATCTTATTGCATCTGGTACTGACTTGATAGAAGACTTCATGCACAAAGAGAAGAACAAAAAAGCTCTTATCAAAGCAAAAATAACAGTAGCCATCGTAACAAATCCGAATATCATCACGAATCCCGTGCGATCCAGTCCCTGTTCAGTCCATACTATATTGTCCATAGTCGCATCTCCGGTCAAACTGTCTTCAGCTTTACTCCTAAAAATTAAAACACTTAAAAAACCTCCTCTCTAAATTGACGTCACAACTGTCACAAGTAAAGTTTAAAGGCAGACCATCGACTGATCCAATAATCAGAAGCGCTTGCACAACATTGTGCTAAGGCAAACATAAACAATACTAAAGATACGTATGGACATGTGGCAGAAGTTAGGAAGTATTCCTTGTACACCGATCCTTGAACTCTTCCCATAGTTTGCATTTCTGCGTCTGGCTTTTGGTCCTGAAATAAACAAGTTTTTTGTCTAAATTTGCATAACTTAGTTCACAGAGAAGGGTTAAATAAAGCAACAGAAAAGAAAAAAAATTGTTCTCTTTTCTGTGGTTAAAGCTAAGATTTACGAAAATTAATCGCTACATATTGGTTCCCAGATTAAGCAACCTTTGCCGTGTTAGGGTGCAAGATATACTTAAATTCACGAAAATGTGTCGCTACAAATATTGGTTCCCAGATTAAGCAACCTTTGCCGTGTTAGGATGCAAGATGTATTACATTCACGAAAATGAATTGCTACATATTGGTTCCCAGATTAAGCAACCTTTGCCGTGTTAGGATGCAAGATGTACCTAAATTCACGAAAATGTGTCGCTATATATATTGGTTCCCAGATTAAGCAACTTTTGCCGTGTTGGGATGCAAGATGTAAAAATGAACAAATGCAAGCGAACGTACCGCGATACTAGTATCAAAAATTAGCGAGTAGTGTCGACGTTGTAAGCTCACTGTGCTTGGTTGCAGTAAAGAAGTGCTTTGCAGACTCCCGTGCAATGTGTCCTCTTCGTGAACTTCACGCACTTTTTCTTTCATTAATTGAATTATTTTCAGCTCTTTGTCCTGGGATAAATATTAATTCGTTTAGTAAGAACATTCTATATAACAAATAAGTTTGAAAACATGTATTACGTTTAGTTCTTCAAATGCTCCTTGAGCGAGTATTTTTCCTTTATCCAAGATGACGACATGGTCAACGAACTTGATGAATTGGATTTGATGCGTCACCAATACCACAGTTTTACTTGACAGGAACCTAAAATCGTCACAGAATGGTGATAGGTAAAATGAGATCACGCTGATGAATTCATAAGTAGGAATGACATTTTGATCACCTTTTCAAACATCTTTCAAAAATATGCTTTGAAACTTGTGTATCGACCGCCGATAGTGGATCGTCTAGCAAATAAATGTTCGCCTGAAAGTTAAGGACAACACCCTGAAATGAATATTGAGAATAATTTAGAATAATTTTTGAGATAAGATTCCGTTAAATACCTACTTCTTTATAAACTGCTCGAGCCAAGTTGATACGAGCTCTTTGCCCTCCGCTTAGAGAGACTCCTCTTTCGCCCACAATAGTCTTGTCGCCGTGAGGAAATAGAGAAATATCTCTCTCTAGTGCGCAAACTTTACACACTTCCATGTAACGAGTCTTTTGAAACGGCTCTCCGAACAAAATGTTTTGCCGAACAGACCCTGCCGAACAAAGACTTGGAAATGGAAGAAAATATGAGAAAACATTCTTCAAAAGTCACTAAAATCCACAAACTCACCAACGAAAAGCCAAGGATCCTGACTAGCATAACTGACTTCCCCGTTAACCTCTAAACTTCCGCTAGAACACGGCAGTTCATGCAAAATCATTTGAAGTAAAGTAGACTTTCCTGATCCCACTGCCCCAATAATTGTGCACAAATTACCAGCGTAAATCTGAAAAATTTTAATGTGTGTAAAAAAAAAGTCAAAAAGAATTTTCACAACTTCATGAATACTCACTGTTAAATTTATATCGTTGACGTCATCTTTATCCGAAGATTTAATCCATTTACTGTGAGCATTGTGATATATTATGACTGGTTCTTTTATGCCTACAAAATAGAAGAAAATTTAAATAGTAGTATTGTGCCTTGAGTCTGCGCTGGCCTGTAACTGTATCGTACCTTGAGACTTATCATCATCAGGCTTGCTCGAAGTGCCAGGATCATTTTTGCTTGGAATTTTGATCTGAGGTTTTAATTCTATGGGATTATCTGAAATCAATCAATTAGTCCACAGCAAATTTTTATTTTATTTTGTAAACAAGATTTCGTTTCTCTGTTCAGTTTTGTACCTAATATAGTAACTCGTTTTTTTGGTGTATTGGGCACGACACCGACACGTGGTTGTGGCTGCCTTGGGGGCAGCTGACACTCCTCGCTCAATAAATAATCACGAATTCTCTGCACGGCCACTTTCATCTCTGCAATCTTAAAAAAAGCTGTTAAATATTCAATTTTTAAGGTTCCGTAACCAAAGGGTAAAAATGGTCCCTATTACTAAGCCTATACTACGATGTCTGTCTGTCCGTCTGTCCTACCTTTAAACGGCTGTATCTTTCGAACCGTAATAGATAGCCAATTGAAATTTTCACAGAATATGTAATTTTACGGCGGATTAACTGGGAAAATTTCTGTTACTTTTTGTCTTTTTTACTATAATAATAAAAAAGACAAAAAGTAAAATCGAAAGGGGGACGGACCCACATATAACAAACGTATTTTTGTATTAGCTCCAATGTAAAAATGGTAATATGTACAAGCGTCAAATTTGGCATGATTATAGTACACACTGTAAAGTATAATATACTAGCGGTCCGCCCCAGCTTCGCACGGGTATAGATTATAGCCTATGTCACCCGGGGATAGTATAGCTTCCCGTCAGTGAAAGAATTTTTCAAATCGGTTCAGTAGTTTCGGAGCCTATTCAATGCAAACAAACAAACAATCAAATCTTTCCTCTTTATAAAATTAAGTATAGATTAGTATAGATATATACAAAAAGTAATAAATAATGGCCAAGTGCGAGTCGGTGACAAGTTTCTGTTCATTACCAAGTTATAATTGGTAATTTCGTTATTGAATGTTGTGGTGGTACGGAACCCTCAGTGCGCGAGCTCGACTCGCACTGGGCCTGTTTATTGATATTACAAAATCGAAAAGTTCCAATGTAGTTTAAATATTTACGAGAGTACATACCTACTTACCACATTTATCAATGAAATCAGAAAAGTTGATAAATATGTTTACCTGACCAACTGCTTGAGGGAAGTACAAGGTCATGGTCTGCTTAGTGATGTTGTAATAACAGGTGACGAAGAACACTTTCTCAACACTGATTCGATTGATGAGAGTCACATACAGAAGCGCCGTAATGAAGATGCCGAAGCGAGACGTGAACATTATGAACGACATGATCACGCCGCGAATGTATGACGTCATCTTGATGAAGTAAATCTCCTGGCTAGAGAGAAATGAATGAGAGTACCCAGTACGTGCTGGAGTGTTGATGATAAGAACAATTTTTGTTTGACAGAATTCTGACCTTCACGAAGTTTTATTCATTCATAATTGTGTGCTTACTTTGATATTTCTTTTGATCGTACATTAGAATACGAAGGCTTCATTATCAGCCTTTTATTGTCCACTGCTGGACATAGGCCTCTCCTAATGCACGCCACTGAGCTCGGTCGGCAATTCTCTGCATCGTTTTTACCCGCCGTTTTACGCAGGTCGTCACTCCACCTGGCCGCAGGGTGTCCTACACTACGTTTGCCTAAACTTCGTGCCACTCTAGAACTCGTGTACCCCATCGGTTATCGGGTCTTCGGGCAATGTGGCCGCCCACAGCTACTTCTTACTAATTATTTGAGCCATTGCCAAGGCAACTACGATTACGGCGATTACTTACTTTGATTGTATGTCGGATCACTTCGTTTCGAATTCTGTCTCGTGTAGAAAATCTGAGAATACCTGTCTCAATAACTTATAGAATGACTTATACAAGTGCTTACCGTCGCACAATAGCGATGATCTTGCGAAAGGGTTGTTCCCAC
Organism: Agriopis marginaria; assembly: GCA_932305915.1. NCBI lineage: Eukaryota > Metazoa > Arthropoda > Insecta > Lepidoptera > Geometridae > Agriopis > Agriopis marginaria. The sequence continues at coordinate 14,161,303 of OW029918.1, forward strand.
GTGTACATTTTTATAACTTCCATTCCCATGACGATCTCTTTCATGAGTTTCACTCTCTCGTCAGATTTAAGAGCTGTTTCTTTTCTGTATAAAGCAGTACGTGTGCCCAAATATACTGAAATGTAGAGTAGAAAACAAGCAATTATATTGAAATTAGTCCTTAGTTCATTTTAATATGAACTCGTATACTTACTTTGAAAGGGAATCACTGCAACGATGACTAGCGACCCATACACTGCTGGCATGCCCATTTCCCGATACAGGTAAACGGTCATCAACTAAAATATTTAACACAATTCAGACCGGAATAACAATTTTTAATTAACACCCACAGAGCTAAGTAAATATCAAGAGAATGAGATCCGAAGATGTTTTTAATTAAATAATAAGCTTCAAATGTCAACTAAACTAACTCGCATTGTACTTCGTTCGCATTGTAATTTGCCTATACGCGATAATCATACTTTATACTTTAATATTTTAATGCGAATATATGAATTTAGTCTGTTTTTATCCCCGACCGTAAAAGAGGGGTGTTATAAGTTAAACGTGTATATCTGTGTGTCTGTATGAGGCATCGTAACTCCCAAACGGCTGGCCTTAGTTTTTGTTAGAACGGTGACTTGATCAAGATTGTTCTAATCTATAATTCAAGAAAATCAGTTCAGTTTAACGGGTATTAAAAAAAACTATTTATACATGTTTGTGAGTGAATCTTTTGCAGCTTATACCAATAAAATAAATATAACCAAGTTTAAATCTAACCGCAGTCTCAAGAGGTCCAATCCAGAGATAATGCGCGAAAAGTGGGCCTGTGTCGAACCGATTCACGTCGTTTGCCATCAAATTGACTACAAGGCCTGCACTGTTTTCGGACATATCTTGTAGGCTCACTTTTAAAGCCTGAAGGAAATTACAAAATTAACATGCATTAAGAAGGTAGAACCAAGAAGATCAAGTCTATGAATCCTTGGTAGGACGTTTTGCCATTCAGTGTTGTAATGCCATATAATTCCGCCAGCAAGCTGAGAACGCTGCCAACTGGTACTGGGCTTCAGAATTTAGATCACATCCCGTTAGGGTCAAACTAAGTTTCAAAGTTTTAGTGTTTTTTTATCAGATACATTTCGGAGAGTGCATCGGATCTGCATGATCTTATTTCTTCCTGCCTATTTTTGTATCGGACTGCCAGAGTGGGCACGAAAAGGCGTCTCCGCTTCATGGTTGATATTCCGGAAACCCGTACAAAGCGCTTTGATTCCATTTATATTGTGCGAACTGCTAGTCTGTGTAATGCGCTGCCTGAATTGGCGTTCCCCGATAGTTACGATCTTGTCTTCAAATCGTGAGTGAATCGATTTCTTCTAGGCAAGTGTGCTCTATCGTAGACCGCATCATCGCTTAACATCAGGCGAGGTGGCGGTCAAGCGCAAACAATTTAATAAATAAATAAAATAAAAACTTTGTTCGTAAAAAAACAGTCAATAACTTCCCAGTTATGGTCAAACAAGGTTTCAAAGATTTTATGTTAGTATGTTTGTCCCACTCGACACCGTAACGGGTAATCGGATTTGGATGAAAATGGTATAAGGACTATAAGGGAGTAATCTTTTTATCTCGAATAAATGTTTGGTTCTATTGTAGAATTGCGGGGGAATAGACGCTGCTAGTTTTATATAGAATCAACGGTCATGTTTAAGAACTTGCCTTTCTGTAAATCAAGCTGCAGATTCCGACCCTCATCTTCATTCCCATGTGCATGACAGCCATCATGAAAGGATGCTGCACCATCACGTTCATGGAACTGCAGAAAATTATGCCAAATGCGAAGAAAACGGCTTCTCCCCACGCTATACTGCCACTTGTATCGTAATAGTTAAACAACCTTGACATGTACGTGGAATTTGTACTGAAAACGGAAGTGTTAGTATAGCATTTGTATGGTGCGACTGAGGCGTGACGTCACGGCTCAGTATAGTGCGCTCTCTGTCTAGCATGAAATTAAAATGCTTATATCTTATTTATTTTTGAACTAATTTTAATTTTGTTTTCATTAATGTACTCACTGATTTATGATCAGCTTTTTTATGAGGTAATAAAAAATATTAGTCATCATACCTACGTCGATATAGTTTTTACACATGACTGTCCGCGAGTCCGCGAGGTGGCGGAGGGAGTGGCAAACAAGCACACGGGCTGCCTGATGGTAAGCAATCACCCTTGCCTATGGATACGTCTTGTAACACCAGAGGCATCACAACTACGTTGACGACCCTTAAGAATCTATTAACTCGCCTTTTGAAGATCCCCATGTTGAAGCTTGTCGGAAACACAGAGTTTTGTAACTACCTGTTTCATAGAAAAACGGTAATTGATACTCGGCAAAATGTATGAAACATTGAATGTACTTAGTGTTTTTTTCACGATTTCAGGGTTTATCCCATAGTAAAAGTTGTTTATAATTATGAGTACCTACAATGCCCTCCTTTCGGCTTAGTAAGAGTATATATTTAACCCTGTATACATTTATTTCGCGTATCTCGGAAACGGCTAACGATTTGGATGAAATTTTGTATTCAAATAAGGTTTTGCTTTTTAAGAGTCGTTAGGTATATGTTGTCAGCTCAAATCAGTGTTTTGCCACTGCGCGAAACAGTGACAAATCTATGCGATCTACGCTTGCAGGAAAAGATACGCACGAGTCGGCGCCCGGCTCAGAACTAAATAACGTAAGCGACAAATGATAAAACTCCGGATTACTCAAGAACTAATATAACTTTATAAATAAATAAAATTACATTAAACTGCACTACAAACTATAAACATTAGAATATGAAAAAAAATCTTGTGAATGACTTCTAGATTTGAAGATAACACTAAAATCGTGTTTTAGTAGGCCTGTTTTTACCGAATTATTCTATCGAGAAAAGTTTCACCAAGTTTGTGTCTAAAATTACATCAAACTTAATTATATCATCAAGTATTCATAAACAAAACATGCATTTGATACTGTTTGTCATAACCGCGCAAATGGATGCAACGCAACCCATGTTGACGACATATAAACTCTTAAGTACCTATGCAGTTAAAAAAACTATACAGTTAAAAAACCGAGCCAAGCTCAGTCGCTCAGATATTATGCATGGTTAAAACAAATAGGACCGATATAAACTCAGTACACTATAATACATTCAAATATTTACTTGGTATTACTAGAGTCTGGTATTGGACAGTAGTATCGCAAGAGTAGTCCGAGGAAAAGGGGCTGTTGCAACCTGCAACAAATACCAGGGGCCTTACGGACAACTGCTATTGCGGCACCAAACTAACGCTTAATCCGCTCAGTTGGAAAATCACACGAACGTGAACCTTAACGCGCCCAGATACGGTTTGCGTTCGCGTGATTTTCCAACTGAGCGGATTTAACGTTATTTTGGTGCCGCAATAGCAGTTGTCCGTAAGACCCTTGGTCTTATTTAGAAACGTAATAGGCCTGTCTGGCCTAAATATACTTTGTTTCGTTTTCGTGCATAAAAATCCTCTTAAAAAAGGACTTGACAAAACATGCTTTGGCTAAAAATACCATTTATGTATGTAAATAGTGAATAGAATACCTAAGTATTTTTTTAAAATTCAATAATAGGCTTGCGTTTGACCGCCAACTCGCGCGGTCTACGGTGGAGCACGCTTGCCTAGAAGAAACCGATTCACTCGTGATTTGAAGACACCCAGATTGTAACTATCGGGGAACACCCATTCAGGCAGCGCATTCCACAGACTAGACTCCTAAGAGGGTCATTTTAGCAAACTTTTGTCAAAAGTGCAGAGAAATAAAACACTGCTTATAAAAAAACCGGAGCTGACTTATATTATACTAGCAACGCACCCCGGCTTTGCACGGGAGTAAGTCTTATTATTTTACACCTCGGGTTACATTATTGGAGTAAGGATCCCTATTTTTTTTCAAATATAATATAGCCTATGTCACCCGGGGATAGTGTAGCTTCCCAACAGTGAAACAATTTTTCAAACCGGTTTAGTAGTTTCGGAGCCTATTCAATACAAACAAACAAACAAACAATCAATCATATCTTTCCTCTTTATAATATTAGTATATAGATAAGCATATAATTATATAAAAATATAACAAAAAATCTTATGTTATAAAAAAGTAACTCTGCCTCTCTGGCTGTTTCATCGTGTTTCACGACTAAATGGCTACTAGGCTGATCGTAACGAAATTTGGCAGGGTGATAGTGTACATCATAAGGACAGAAGGTCACTTTTCCCCCGAAAATCGCGGGTAACACCGCGGGATTCAGCTAGTACCTTACAAGAAACTCCATGGCGGCAAGTATCAAGCCATACAGCATTAGCTGAGTACCGAACACCTTGTAGAGGACTCTCCACAAGCTTGGTTTTGAGTTTTCGTCACGTTCTCGATTTTTTTCAACTTCTCGATTCCACGCTTTCTGCATCGCATCGCCTGATTTTGTAAAAAGTTATAGGTAATGATTTGTCATCATTCATCATCCAGAAGACGTTCACTGCTGAACATAGACCTCTCCCTTAGAACTCTACACTGAACGACAGCCTGCCATCAGTATCCACTGGATGCCCGCGACTCTCACAGGCCTACCTACGCTGCGTCTTCCGTTTCGTGATCTCCACTCAAGAACCTTTCTTCCTCATCGGTTATCGGTCCTTCGAGCCTGCCTGCCCATTGCCACTTCAACTTGCAAGTTTTATTAGCTATGTTGGTGACTCTGGTTTTTTGGCGCATATCCACGTTCCGGATTCTATCGCGCAATGAATCTATGAGCATAGCTTTATCTCCATTGCCTGCTGTGTGACTTAGAGTTTTTCCCAAAGACCTGCAGTTAAGGACCACGCCACAGTACCATAAGCTAACACTGGCAACACACACTGGTAAAAGACTCGTATAGTTGTATTTTGGACGAGAAAATTTTTTAGTACCATAATTTGGCCACCTCCACAAATACGGTGATCGAGCTGTGTAAATGAGTAAAGATGCAGTGTGCCTACCTAAAACATTAGATCGATGCTCAGGTAGAGGTGCGTAGAGATCGTTGTCCTTTATATCGCGGCCATAACCAAGCTTGAAAGTTTCTAAAGTCCATCTGTAAAACAATCAAATCTCATATGACGCCACAAATATCGAACGGTGACGTGCTGATGCTAAATCTAATTTAATTGATAGAGGGCATATAGGACGCGCCATACTAAACGACCACTAATAAATATGGTAAATGCGCCAGTTTTATATTTTTATTAGAATATAGGAAAAACTTATCATTAGGGGGCTATTTCCGTACCTGACGACCCCTTGAACAACCTTCTACTTATGTCGCAGGCGTTGGCGGCCTAAAACACTGACATTAGGACTGACCACCTGGTAATGGCCTACACGAACTAACCTAGTTAGGTACCTAAGTATGATAATCATTATTACCCAAATGTAAGAATGGACAGTAGATTCGCTTTGAAGCGCGGGTTCATCTGCCTCGACTGCTTTGGTCCAGTGTCCATTGTGATTTTTTATAAATAAAATAGTAGTATCAGAAAATCTACATTGAACTTTATGACTGGTAATCTAGTTGGCCATGTTGGGTGATCAACTAGACAAAGATAAGTGGCAAGAATGGACTCGGCCATATACCTACAACTGTCGATTTAGCGTCATAATCTTAACCAAACTGCTGAGTAGCCTACCCTCCTCTTATATCTTCTAGCGCACCATCATAAAAATATAATAAGCCCTTCCGGTTTCTTTACCAGTCGTATCTTTCCTGCAACCTTTGCGATGTCGATGTCCGACCAGCGAGCTAGTGGTGTGTTTGATAATCACGGTTCTTTCCACGACCACCGTTCTGTGACTGTTTTGGAACGTCTACGTATAAGGTAAAAAAAAAATGCCTGGGGCCTTACGGACAACTGCTATTGCGCCACCTAATCCGCTCAGCTGGAAAATCACGCGACCGCAAACCGTATCTGGGCGCGATAAGGTTCACGTTCGAGTGATTTTCCAACTGAGCGGATTAGGTGCCGCAATAGCTGTTGTCCGTAAGGCCCCTGGTAATATGCTTCGTGTGTCCCTCAGATCAGACAAACAAGGAAGATATTATACGGTTTATGGTAAGGTTTGCTGGCGGGTGTGAACTCATCTGGCCAAAATCAAAATCAGGTCAAATTCACCCTGCATACGACCTTTCATTCTGCTCATTGAATTCGCTACATGTTTCTTAGAGTGCGTATAAAATCAGCGGTGTGCCGTACTTAAATTTTTTGCGCGGTTTAGCGGCATTGTGTTTTTTTATTATGAGACAGATAGGTACATTTGAACACGCACGATACGAACTAAGGCATATCTCCTTTTTTTTTAATCCGAGGATCTAGTCTAGAGCTAGAGAAACTTTCACCGTTCACTGCAAGCCTGAAAGAAATAGGAAAACCCCTTGTTATTGCAAAAAAAAAACAATTCAGAAAGGTAGATAAGTGAAGTACGCGAATTATTTCTTTGTTTCGCAGAACCGAAGATAAAACTGTGCAGGTGCGAAACATTTGATATTTTTCATTGTTCTGCAAAAATAATTTACCCTAACTAATCTGTTTTCCACATTCTTTGATAGATATGCTTTTGAATTTATAACGTTACATTAACACTACGTGACCTACTTATATCCAACTATAGAAAAACAAGCGAATAAGTGATATACTTAATTATTTTTAGGGTTCCGTACCCAAAGGGTAAAAACGGGACCCTATTACTAAACCTACGATATCTGTCTGTCCTACCTTTAAATGGCTGTATTTTTCGAACCGTCATAGATAGCTAGTTGACATTTTCACAGAATATGTAACCTTACGGCGTACCTATAATAATAAAAAAGCCAAAAAGTAAAAACAAAAGGGAGGCGGGTCCCCATACAACAAACGTATTTTTTTTACGTATTTTTGTATTAGCTCTAATGTATAAACGGTAATACGTACAAGCATCAAACTTGGTGATGATAGAACACACTCTAAAGACAACAAACAATAATGGCCAAGTGCGAGTCGGTGACAAGCTTCTGTTCAATACCAAGTTATAACTGGTAATTCCGTTATTGAATTTTGTGGTGACACGGAACCCTCAGTGCGCGATCCGACTCGCACTTGGCCGGTTTATTTCATATTTACGAAACGATTAACAAAGTTTTTCCGGAATGATATGTGCGCTATGTACAATGTGGTATAGGTGTTGCAATACTAAAACCTATATAAATGGTGCTAACTGGTGCTTTATATGAGCAGATAAACATGAGTTCTCTAGTGTACTCCTGGCTTTTGCTTGTGACGATGTTCCATTTTGGGGTAAGTAGCTAAGTCTTTACTCCTATGGAACAGCATTCATATTCTGTTTTGTAGTATTTTAGGAATGTCATGATTTCTAACTTATTTCAATTGTTTCTGTGTGATTTCTTGGTTTTAAACCTTTTGATATCTAATTTGACTAACAGTATTTTTATTTAAAATGGCGTTCGGAAACGTGTTGACTCGGGAGTCTTAGCAATAGTGCGAATAGTGGGGGTAGGAAGAAGATAATGCGGTAGGATGTTGGCAAGAGGGACTTTAGTCTTGCTCATGTCTTGCTTTAGTCTGGCTCATAGATAATACACTATATACATGGTCTGGCTTGACCGTTCATAGCGAAAGCATATTGGTCTGAAAACTGTAATAAGTAGGAATAAACAATAAGAATATCAATAAAGTTATATGAAGTGAGAATCGGATTACGATTTACCACAGGAATATGAAACATAATCTCATTCATATTTCGTGATGTTCATTGTTTCTATTAATCAGTTACCTATCTATGAATTAATATTAACAGATAATTTTTATATATCCTCAGACATCACAAGTTTTCTTCAATGGCGTTCGACCATGCTTCCCTGGCCCGCGGTACAACAGCTGTAAGGACACTCTTGAAAGTCTGAAAGCGCTGCTGGAGGTCAGTCAGTCTCTGAGACCAGACCCGTCCTTACCATGCCCTAGATGCGCTACCCCACTCAGTGAAGAAGTTATCGTTAAATTAGTCAATGCGCTGATCTACACGGCCACCCAGAATTGTGGTTTCAATGGAAAAGGATGCGGAGGAATACCCATCAATAACGGTGGCAGTGGCGGTAACTCTGGAGTAATCGGTGATGGTGGAAACGATGGTGGTCTGACAGGGGGTGGTAACACTGTTATTAAAAATGAATGCGGTGTAACTGGTAGTAACAACAACGGTGGAAGTTCAGGAAAAAACTCGGGAGTGGTTGGTGATGGTGGAAACGATGGTGGTCTGACAGGGGGTGATAACGCTGTTATTAAAAGTGGAAATGATGTAAGTGGTAGTAACAACAACGGTGGAAGTTCAGGAGGAAACATGGGAGTGGTTGGCGATGGTGGAAACGATGGTGGTCTGATAGGGGGTGATAACGCTGTTATTAAAAGTGGAAATGATGTAAGTGGTAGTAACAACAACGGTGGAAGTTCAGGAGGAAACATGGGAGTGGTTGGCGATGGTGGAAACGATGGTGGTCTGATAGGGGGTGATAACGCTGTTATTAAAAGTGGAAATGATGTAAGTAGTAGTAACAACAACGGTGGAAGTTCAGGAGGAAACATGGGAGTGGTTGGTGATGGTGGAAACGATGGTGGTCTGATAGGGGGTGATAACGCTGTTGTTAAAAGTGGAAATGATGTAAGTGGTAGTAACAACAACGGTGGAAGTTCAGGAGGAAACATGGGAGTGGTTGGCGCTGGTGGAAACGATGGTGGTCTGATAGGGGGTGATAACGCTGTTATTAAAAGTGGAAATGATGTAAGTGGTAGTAACAACAACGGTGGAAGTTCAGGAGGAAACATGGGAGTGGTTGGTGATGGTGGAAACGATGGTGGTCTGATAGGGGGTGATAACGCTGTTGTTAAAAGTGGAAATGATGTAAGTGGTAGTAACAACAACGGTGAAAGTTCAGGAGGAAACATGGGAGTGGTTGGTGATGGTGGAAACGATGGTGGTCTGATAGGGGGTGATAACGCTGTTATTAAAAGTGGAAATGATGTAAGTGGTAGTAACAACAACGGTGGAAGTTCAGGAGGAAACATGGGAGTGGTTGGTGATGGTGGAAACGATGGTGGTCTGATAGGGGGTGATAACGCTGTTGTTAAAAGTGGAAATGATGTAAGTGGTAGTAACAACAACGGTGGAAGTTCAGGAGGAAACTGAGTGGCTGGTGACCGTGAAAACGATGGTGGTCTGACAGGGGGTGATAACGCTGTTGTTAATATACTGGAGGCGATGTATCTTAGGCAGAATGTGTGTACTATCAGTGAGCTTGTCATAATAGTAGATTTTGCTATACCTGCCTGTAATTATAGATAAAAGGTATTTTTGTAGTACCTAGCTAAATATTTCATTGGAAAATACATTACACCTAAAATGTAATTTGGTTCTTATAGATACATTACAAATGTGTCAACTAAAGTGTTTTAATAAAGTTTTATCATATTATTTTTATTTTTTTACGTTTTATTTGTATGGCCCGCGGCCATGCATATGCTACAAAAGGCCAAGGGCAAAGGGTAGTTCATGGTATCGGTGTCATCAATCTATAGAAACCAGAGGGTGAATTTTTTAGACATGTCCTAAGCAATTAACTTAGTTGTATAATTATGTAGGTAACACTATTACGAAACATTTTACATATTGGTATAAGAGGACAAGGTTTATAACTCATATAACCTTAATTAAAAAAACGTACTCAAGCTACATCTCTCTTATTATACAACAAAAAGCTATTCGAATTTGAAGAAATTTCATTTGTAATCACATTCTTTAGCTCTGTAAGTAATGGTCTGCGGAGCCAGCTGCACTGTGGTGTCACTCGTCGATTCAGAACGTCTCAGACATGCTCTATGTCTATAGGATTGAGGTCGGGACGTCGAGCTAGCCAATCCAAACAATGAATTTCGACCTCTAGCATATAGGTACTTACGCTTTCACATCGCCAGACCAGTGGGCGCAAGCGTTGTCGTCCATAAAAATTTAGTTTTCGCCAAGACCAGCCAATGCTGGTTGTGCATGAGGCATTAGAACTTCCGCTATGTATCGGTGTCCAGTAAGTATGCCATTTTCAATGGATACTAACGAATCCAAGGAATTTATTCCTGCCCAAACCATAACAGAGTCACCATATGGTGTGATTTCTTCAAAACATGCCTCTGCAAAACGTTTTCGTCTTCATAGCACTCGCCGACGTCGGTCTTCACCGTAGGTACCTACAGAGATATCCTGGCTTCATCGGAGAACAATACCCTATCCCAGCTTTCTTGAGTCCATGACACACAATTTCGAGCGATGCTAAGCCTGGAAACTCTGTGCTCACGGAGTAATTTAGGGCCGCGGGCTGGGCGATGATTGCTCATATTGGCAGTGAAAAGTGACCTCCTGACCGTCCATAGACTAATTTGCACATTTTTTACTTCTTTGAGGTTGTTCTTGAGGTCCACATACGAAGATTAGCAATTTTTCAACGCTTGAATCACCAGAAAACGATCATCCCGTGGCACGGTACATGGCATGTACAGAACCAGGGGCCTTACGGACAACTGCTATTGCGGCACCTAATCCACTCAGTTAGAAAATCACGCGAACGTGAACCTTATCGCGCCCAGATACGGTTTGCGGTCGCGTGATTTTCCAACTGAGCGGATTAGGTGCCGCAATAGCAGTTATCCGTAAGGCCCCAACCCTTCTCTAGACGGGCCCAGTCTGTTCATAGCGCTGCCAGGTCCTTTGGACTGTCGAACAACTCAAATTTTGCCTTTGTGCCACGCTTGAGCCACGGACGGAGCATTGGCTGCAATCTTCCTCAAGCAGCGCAATAATTATCCTGGCTCTTATCACCATTCCATCGCCATTTTATTCACGTTATCTACCATTTTCCAAACCGCTAAACAGCATTAACAACATTTAAAAATGTCAAGGACATGTAATAATTAAATAAAAGTTGACTAAAAGTTATTAAGAGTCGATATTAACTTTCGGGAATTCGTAAAAAGTTGTTTAAAAATCAGCCTGTCGAAAATTTAAAATTATGGAACGTAGTCTTTTTTAACACCACGGCACACAGATCTATCTGTGCCACATCTGTGGTGCCACGGCACTTTTATAAACTTCCAGTAACATGTTCAAATGTTTAAAACCTTTTTCGTGTTGATTATTTTTCAGACAGGAAAAAAAACCGCCCGTTTTTTTTTGCAAATACATGCAATTCCTATGTAACCGACTAAAGTTTGTTTAAGGTTTGTGAACAGTTCTTTGATTATAACAGTTAGTAGAAGAGTGGGAGACAGCAAAAAGCTTTGTATGTCTTGTTCGCTTACTTGACACGCAAAATTGCAAGATAGGTAGGTACGTACTCCGGACAATCTATGTAGCTATTACTGATTACACAATCCATGTAGAAGTGACATGTCAGTTAAACTACGCCGGTGCTCTAGGGTAGTAAGATGATGATAATTACACGAGTCCAGTTACACGAGTCCACAGTAGCAACAACACGGTCACTGATCGATAGTAGCAAGTGTTTAATAAACTTGCTCTGAATATGCTAAACAATGTGATTTTACCAACAAACTATGTACAGAAATCTTTGGAGGTTTTTAGATCTTAATCTTGCATGTTGGTTGTTTAATTATAAATTTTTAGCTAATAAATAAATATTTGATTTGATTTGAATGCTCTTTGATCTGTGAATACCTATACATATAATATACCTACAGAGGAGCCCACACCGGGCTGCAGTACTCCAGAATGCTTCTTACATACGAATAGTACAAGACCTTCAGACAGCCAATATCGAAAAATTTACGACAATTCTCAATACGAAGACTTTTGTAGGCCTTGCTAACCACCGAGTCCACATAAGCAAAGAATGTAGGTACCTAAGCATTGAGTCAATAAAAACTCCTAAATCCCTAATAGTATCTACTTTGCCTATTTTGATACCATTGATGTGGTATTCAAACATCGTAGGATTTTTTTCCCGCGAAAACGAAACTAATGAGCTTTTACTAATATTACCTAATACCTATCTTATCGTAATATACGGCCAATCTATCTAGATCTGCTTGCAGATTTAGACAATCCGACCTCAAAATGAATTCGAGCCGCACTGGCCATCTTGCACTTAAATAAAACCAAAATAATAAATAAAAACAATGCTATGTGGTTATTATGCTATACTACTTACTCTTTGTATTATGCACTCCGGCCGGCATACAAACCGACACGATACAAATAAGTGCGGAGACAGCAAAACCGCTTACCCGCTTAGCAGCTGTTACCTACGGGCTACGGCTAGCTTCACCTCGGATCATTCAAAGAAAGGAGATATAGTTCTGGAGGTATGACTAACAACAGTTATCAAGGGGTATCATACCTTACATCAGTAATAGTTTTTTCAAAGTGAGATATGTAAGAGTTAAATACCTCATGTCTGACTGCGTTTGTTGAAAAAGTATTCATAAATTCATTCATCTGATAGTCTTCTCCAACGTGGGCCAAGGTTTCAACGATGGCCACGGAATAAAACCCAATGCGCCACATCCCATAGTCATTGTCTTTTCTGTTCATTACGTAACTAAGAAACGTCGGGCGCGGTCATTATTTGGATGGGTGACCGCCTGGGCGTGATGTTGTCTTTTTGCACTACTTTCTGTATTTTCTGGTGGTACGAACTCCTCAGTGCGCAAGCCCGACACGCACTTGGCCGGTTTATTTAATTTAAGGAAATTATCATTTTGAGGCAAAACATCTCAAAACATTATACGCAGAGAAGAAGGATACACATGTATTATTTTATTAAAATGTCTCATGTACCAGTTTTATGCAATAAAAGTTATATAGTTTATTCTAACAAAGAAATAGATAAGGCGGTATGGTCTGAATACTTTAGCGTGGTCCACTGTCTTTCTTAATTATCATAAAAAACACCGTTGACATCATCATGACACTTGCCTGTATTGTGACGCGTTCCGAACCACGCCAACAACGAAAACACGCAAAAAGCGCAAAGCTCGGGCGCGGGCAGCGGGAACTATTACAACAAATTCAGACTATTACAACAAGTTCAGACTATTACGATCATAAATTTAAAAAATAACCACATCGATCCAGCCGTTCTCAACTGATGCTTACCAATTAACAGCCTTTGGGAGTACAAAACCTTTTGTACCAAAAACTAAATGTTGGATTGGTTATCATTTCATTAGCGCTGTCGGCTCTTGGCGTTGATTCCGAACTATAAAATAAATGATCGTTGGAGATTTGAGTTTGACAATTAGTATTTATTATTGTTTGTTTGAATTGAAACTGATTTTTTGTCATTGTGTTTGTTTATATTTTTGTACTGTTTTGCCAGTTATTTTATTAAGAACTTGGAATTATTGGTAGCACAAGAAAAGTTACTATTTCATTATTTTTGTTTATTAATACATACTTTTTGCCAGTTTCAATGTCACTATGACTTCAGAAGTGGATGGTTCTAAAACAAATGAATTTCTACGTCGACGCAAGCTAAGACTTCAACAGGTTTGATTTGATGAAAAATAATCGTACAAAAAATGTATTTGTGATTCAAAATTGATGTGTGCCGGTACAAGTTATAACCGTCGCAATTTTTTAGGTTAGAGAACAGTCGAAAGACATTGCTAGAAAAATAAGACAACGCGCCAAAGTGGAGAATCTGCGACAGGTCATTGAACTAGACTCAAAGAAAAAGAAAGAATACTTGCAACGCCAGGAACAACTTATAAAAAAACTTGAAGAGTATTACGCCGCAGGATTAGAGAATGTCGGGTCAAGTCATAAAAATGCTTCAGAGGTCCAATTACAAGGTATAGTTGTAGCGTATAAATGATATAATTTTTTCTAATAGTATTACTTTTTTCAATCACAAATTGAGCTAAAACAATATGCTATTATCGAAGTGCAGAATACTTTTTATGCTATAACATAATAGCAGCTCATATTCTGTGTTGGAAACAAACTTTCGCAGTTTGGCAGTACACTGTGTGCTTTCTGTACTTCTATTTCCTCTGAGTGCAAAATCAGATAACAAAATGCGCTCAAAGTAATTTTCTTGTTGAAAATGCACTTCTTTATTTTTCAGCACTTTTTAGTTTGCTTTATTGGTGTGCTACTTTGTTAGAAACATTGTTAAAACCACGTTAGTCCATTATAACAAAAAATGTGTGAGCTCAGTGAGCGAGTAACATTTTCTTCCATAATAGATATATAAGCTGCAACATTAATAAAATTACTAAAACGTGGACCATTGCTGCTTTCAGATTGCGGTAAAAATTTATATTAGCAGCATATGCAATATTTTTCTAACAGCTTTTATCTGCTATGTAATAACAAATACCTTTAATAGCTGAGTAGGTTCCTGCGGTAATGGAGTGATGTGGGAGGGCGTAGTGTGTACCTAAATTGAATTGGTAAAATTGCATACAACAATTTAACCTACTCTGTTGAGCGCTAGACCAATTGTGTTTGTAAAGCTCAGTAGGTAAACTAAATAGTTGTTCTCTCCGAACTGTAACCTCGCAACCACTAAATCTGGACAAATCCTCATCTGATATTGCTCATATATGAACTTTAAAAAAAATTGAGGACTACTTGCCTACAATATTTCATGGCGATTAGATCAATGGTGTTATTAATCTAATTGGCATGAAGTGTTAAAGTTATTGGAAGTTATAGTCTAACAAATATACATAAGTACAAAGTCGACTTGTTTCCGTAGATTCGGAGACATCTTCATCACATCAGCCTTTCACTGTCCACTTCATGACATTGGCCTCCTAGAAGTCCACACTCTTTTGAGTAAAAAGGGCGTGCATTAGAATGCACGCCACTGTACTCAGTCGGCGGTTCTCTGAATCCAGTTTTTACGCGCCGTTTTACACTAGTCGTCACTACAACTATAATATTAAGTGCAGATATCATCATCATCATTTCAGCCGTAGGACGTCCACTGCTGGATATAGACCCCCCCCCCCCATTGATCTCCGAAAGGGCCGGTAAAAGTGCAGATATGCATGCATGAAAACTTAGTTTTATACGCCTATTTGTTTTTCCTCATAATATATTTTTTCGCCAAAACAGTTTCTGCTATGAAATAAATTATGTATGAAAACTTTAGGTGCTGATGGAGATAAAATAGATCTGTCAAAGCAAAGAGGACGGGATGCAGCTGCTGAATTAAGAAAAAAGAGGCAGCAAATACTTGACAAACAGAAAAAGGTATTGGACCGAAAACTACTGGCAAGGTGAGAGACTGAAAGCATAAATGTCAATCAAATAATGCTTGTTTGTTTCTTTCTAATTTAATTCATGTTTAGTTAAACAGCATAATTATTATTTCTTATATAAAAACTTTTATGCACACGGCAGTTTTAGCCACCTCAGGAAACTATTTTCCAGGATAGTAAATAGCCGAAGTGCGAATCCAGACTATAAGGAAACTTCACACCTAATTTAGAGTTCTGTATCTGTACCCATGGGGTTAAAACCAAACCCTATTATTACCCTACGCTGTCTGTCTGTCCATCTTACCTTCTAACGACTGTATCTTTTGAACTGTAATAGATAGCCAGTTGAAATTTTCACTGAATATGTAAGTAATGTTACGGCGGATTAACTAAGGAATAATGAAAAAGTCAAAAAGTAAAGACGAAAGGGGTCATACAAAAAACATTTTTTTTGCATATTTTATTTGCTCTAGTATAGAAACGGTAATACGTACAAGCGTCAAACTTGGCATGATTATAGTAAACACTAAAGTATAACAACAAATAATAAATAATAGCCAAGTGCGAGTCGGTGGCAAATGTCTGTTCATTACCAAGTTAAGCAAAAAAGTATTCGGTTACAACCTTATCATTTCTTTCACTGAATCGAATTTCCATATCACTATTTATGAAGCCTTTTTTTTTAAATTCATAGTTATTGTATTTTTGGTGTTATGGAACCATCAGTGCGCGAGCCCGACTCACACTTGGCCGGTTATATTTTTTTAACGCTGTTTAGCCAAATACGGAATTATGAGAACACACACATTTTGCAATTAATGCTTAGGGATACACAGAATGGTGGTACTAAGCCAGAATGGGATCCTTGTAGTTATCATTTTAAAAAACAAAGTTTAAAATCAGCTGTCTCAAAGAACAAAAATTACATTCACTCAATACAATGTATGTGAATGGTAGGTACAAATAAAATAAAAAACTGTTTTTTTTTACAACGGACTAGGTATGTGTTTGACCACAATCTCACCTGGTGGGAAGCGATGATGTGTTCGAAGATGTAGCATGCTTGCCTAGATTATACCTATTCAGGTATTTCTTAAACAACCCCAGTTTTTTTAGTTCCCTCATGTTTCAAGGGCCGCCATACAATAGACTTTTACGAATACCTACTGGTACCGTTTCACTATTGGGGCTGCAGGGCGACTTCGGTAAGGCAGAAGGTCAAGATTTATAAATCGAGACTGAATGCCGAGCTTTATAACTGTGAGGCCAAAAGCCTTGCCATGGTGTTCACAATACCAATTAATATAAAATGAGTCTGAGGATCAAGCCCTATGTAACGCTAATGGCCTAGCTTTGAATATTGTTTATCAACAAAACAACTGCTGTGCTGTGTTTCTAAAGTTTTTGCGACTTCATAACCCGTTTCTTCCTCATATTTACCACAATGAGGAAAACGGTTCCAAGACAATTTAAAAAATGTTTTATTTATCTAACAAATGTTTTTTCAATGTTTTTTTTTATTTTTTTTCCAACTCAACAAAATTGTTGACCCAGCCACGCTATAGCGCTTCACGCAAAATTATAGTTTACAATATTAGTGGTGAATGGTGACGCATTTAACAACATGGCTAAGAAACCTAGTTCTGACCAGTCACTTTATCTGATTTCAGGGAAGCTGCCAATGAAATCAGCAGAGAGAAATCTGGTACCATTGTAAACAAACTGCCAAAATCCTCCAGCACAGGCATAGAAGAACCTCAAAGCAAGTCCAGTGTTGCAGACTATAATAATGCAGACAATATAAAAAAAGACAGTGATGTAGCAAGAAGTGATATGGCAACACAATGGGATCTTGATGAGATGCCTAATGAATGGGAGCCAAATATACCAACACTGTTATTGCCTAAAGATGATAATAGTGTGAAGGAATCTAACAATAACAATGTTGATAGCAAATCTGACAAGTGCAAAAGGCTTGATTTGTTTGCCGTCAGTGAGGAGATGCCGTCTAGTTTGCGTGGTGGCCTCACAAACCAGGAGGAAAGAGTCCCCGTCAAATCTTCATTGACACTAGTCTCTGAGTATTTACAAAACAGGGATCTTCGATTACGAGAGACTGACACGACGCGCACTAATAAAAAGATGGAAGATTTCCAAAGTCTAAAACAGACCATCATTCGTACAAGGAGTTCTAAAGAAGGTACTGTAAATGCCTGTCGTGTGCATGATGGAGAAATGGTTCCAGTACCCTCGTGGCAGGCCGAGCACAGTAACTGTGAATTTTGTCCCTGCAATATCAAACTGCACAAGAACTATGACAAAAGTTTAGAACCATGTACTATGATGCAGTTAAATACACACTCTAGTTCTTATAGACCAAGGTCAAAATTTTTTAATATGCCCAAAACAACGAGTAGTTCTCTAAAATCTGCACATTACAATATGCATAGTAAAATGTTCGGTACTTTAAAGCCTGTCCATCCAGATGTGCTCCCCAGTCCAGTTTTACGAGGGACTAGTCCATTTAGAAGAGCTAAAGTTTCTTCAGGAAGTCGTAAGCAATATACCATAATAGTAAGGCTTCTCACTATGGAATATCAGTCATCATCATCCACAGCCTTATCCCACTGCTGTGTATAAGCCTTTCTCTTGCTATGTCTTGACCTGCAAAGTTAACTATTATCGTCGACCTGGGCCCCGATTCTACTAAAGCAATTGTTTTAAATTGTAATTGTTTTAATTTTAATTATTTAATGACTTGCCTTAAAATTGAATATTTTTTTTTAATACTAAGTGTTAATATTAGGTGTTGGTATTGTTCTAAAATAAAAAAATAAATAAAAACTGTCAATTTTGAGGCAATTATTTAATAATTAAAATTAAAACTATTACAATTTATCAACAATTGGTTTAGTAGAATCGGGAGCCTGTCTTACTCTAATTGCATCAACATTTAATTCAGAAATTAATCTATCAGTTTTCATTTCATATCAGCCAATTGCCAACATAAACTATATTCACATGTATGTATTGCCAGACTATCAAGCTGTTTAATTCATGAATAAATGTAGTATTTCTAAATGTTTTAACATTAAAATATGGCTAAGCTTTCAGTGAGCGTGATCGTAAATCTATACCTAATTTAAAACTAACAGTTTCAGCTAAAGGAGACACAATTGAGAAACAATTTAAGTCTAGTAAATGTTCTGAAAACAATGCAATCCCAAAGAAGAGTTTAGTTACTATGTATAACCACATTACTAGGGAAAGCCGAGATATGCCCTACCATGAGAGGCTGGTCATCCGGAACTCCCAAGATACTGACGATGCCTACTCGCAGGCCATGAAGGAAAGTTCGGGAAGTCACTTCGAAGACAAGGATCATCACAAGAAAGTGCAAGAAATTAGAAGCAAAGTTGCTATGACGAAGCAGAATGTTGAAAAAGAATACAGGGACACAATTTCGTTTCTTAATGCGCTGCCGAAGGACAAAGGAAATAAACCTATTGTATGTAATTTTACAATACTTGTTCTATATCTATAGTTTTTGATGTCATCTATAAACATTTTTACTACATTTCTAGAAAGCTGCCTACATGGACGAGGAGCGTCAACAACTGCAAAAAGATTTACGCCAACAAAAACTTCAGCAAGAATACAGAAAAATTGAGAAAGAATGTAACAAACATAGTTGCAAAGTAAGTAGCTATCAATGACTGCAGTAAACTGTTAAATTTTTACTGTAACAACATTGTGTAAGAAGTTTTAAACTGTCATATTTTTACAGAAAAAATCCCGATCAAAATCTCGATCTCCAGTGAAAGGTAACAGTGATGCATTTGAAAGTACTGACATGCAATATTCCTGGATGCCGGTCCCAGAAAGCGACGGGAATCTTGCCATTCACACCATACCCACTACTCTTCGAGAAGGGAAAAGCAACACAGTCAAGTTTAGCAAAGTTGACAGCTATCACGAATACAGATCGCGACATAAGCACACTCCTCCCACTAAAGAAACCACAGAGAAACCGAGACACGTTACTGCTGTTGATGCTTTTGAACTTCAAAACTCGAGTGATACAGACTCTATGTCATCAGCCAGTTCCGTTCAAAGTGTTAGACTGGTAAAGAAAGATATAACTGCAGACAACAAAGAATTATCTGATGCAGAGAGAATCATCATTTACAAGATTTTAGACACGAAAGCTGATGAACGTAAAAAAACTTCAAAGCTGATGAAAAACATAGCTAAGTCTCTGACGCGGATTGAGCAGAAGACAAAGACTGATAGTGAACATAAGAAAAATGATGATAAAAAATCTAGTAGTAATAATAATGCAGAAAACATAGTATCTTTTGAACAACTTGATGAGGGTGAGTAACAAAGCATTTAAGCTAGATGCAAATAATAGCTTTAGACTAAATTCTGGTATGCTCGAGATTGTATCTGACCGATATCCTCACTCCCTTGACATGTATATATTCATATTTATATTCACTTAACATAGATCATTTTTATTGGATATGAAATTGACAGATATAATTTGTATAAACACAATCTCAACAACACCACAATTACCGCATTGTACTATTTCGTAAAGATGATTGAAAACTAAACTAATAACAAAATTTTTTTTAGGTGTCTATGAAACCGTAAATGAAGATGGGTGAGTTTTCAGTTTTATTTAGACTTTTTCCTTCCCCCTCTCACATTTTTTCCTCTCCTGCTTCTAATACTCTCTCCTTTCCTTCCTTCAGGCTTACCTATAATGTTATGAGTTGTTACAAAACTAACATAGAAATGTGGCGAGGCACAACAGACATTAAACCTTGGTGGTAATGAACTTGTGCCCATTATCACTTTACTATAGATAATTATATCTGGTGCCTTTAAACGAGTACTCATTTTACGGAAATGACATGCTTAACATTATTGAGCACTAATTTCATGCAACGTTGTTGGATACCACATGTTCAACACTGCTGGATATCACATGTTCAAAACGGCTAGACATTATAATTTTGGGCACCCCATGCTTATGCTTAACTATTGTCCGATAATTTCTACGCAATCTATAAATTAGTTTTCTTCTGTTTATATTTTTTAATTGCCTGGAAATTAGAATTTTTTGTATTACATACATTTCCTAAAAATGATTGGTTGTTTAGATGGTTTTTTACAGTAGAGTAGAATTGTACGTTCATTTATTTTACAGTAAGGCTGAATTAGATAAATATACTCATGTCATCGTCATCAGCCAGAAGACGTCCACTGCTGAATATAGGCCTCCCCCTTTAACCTCCACACTGAAGAACAGCCTGCCTTTTGCATCCACTACTATATAATAAAAGTTATATAGCCTATTAAAATAGCCTATATTAATCAGTGGTAACGTAGCATTCAAATGGTGAAAGAATTTTTAAAATCGGTCCTGTACTTTTTGAGCCAATTCGTTACAAACAAACATACAAATCTTTCCTCTTTATAATATTAGTATAGATATATTTATGTAATTAGTTTTCATCAAAACTACTTATGTACTTTAAACATGGACGTATTTTCTGATTCTGATTCAAAGTAGAAATATGGTTAAAGGACATAATAGAGCAGAATTTTCATATTTAGAAATCAGTGTATTTAAAATGACCTTGTTATTTTGTGGCTGTTATAGGGACAACATTGCATCAATGTACTTCCACGATCAGGAGGCACAAGTGACGGAAGGAAAGAATGTTTCGAAACACTCTACAAGCTGCAAGAAACATTCCAAACAGCCTCCCAAGGGTAAACACTTATTTTATACCAATGTAGATGCGAGTAAAAGTTAGTCTCAGATAGTGGTATAAACAATTGCTCCTAATACACTTTTAGAATTAAATGTCATGGCAAGTCACAGTTAAATGTATATTTTTTTTAACTAAATGACTGAAGTTATATACTCTCCTCAACTATTTCTATTGACAGCAACTTTAGAACAAGAGTCTATCTATGTTAACAACTCGTAATATGCTTATGTACAGGGGTTTAACTTTTATGATTTGTATTTTCAGTGGCTCCTCTTCAACAGTGGGAAGGTGATGAGATTCAAGAAAGGTAAAAAAAATAAATCTCGAAGCAGAACTAACTAAACCTGTAATAAACATAATCACAATACCACAGAATGCATATAAGTATAAGTACAGAAGATTGACCCCGCAAAATCATTTAAACAAGTAGCGATTTTTGCTACTACACAATAAACTGCAGTTCAGGACGTGCGAGCGCTAACTACCTACAGCTATATTAACATAGAAGTTGCCTCTCTGTCTATCGTACGGCAACGGGCGCGGCAGGTCCGATAAGTTGTAACTTCATATCTAAAGTGCGGAGTGCCCCAAGCCTGACATTGTCATCAGCCAGAAGACGTCCACTACTGAACATAGACATCCCCTTTTAACCTCCACACGGAACGACAGCCTGCCATCTGCATCCAATGGATGCCCAAGACTCACAATGCCGTCGGCCCATGTAGCAAGTGGGAGACCTACATAAACTGCGTCTTCCGGTTCGTGGTCTCCACTCAAGAACATTTCACATCGGTTATCGGTTCTTCGCGCAATGTGGCCTGCCCATTGCCACATCAACCTGCAAATTTTAAGCGCACCAGGCCTGACATCACACTTATATTATAAGTGCGAAAGTTTGAGTGTATGTTTGTTTGTTTGTTTCATCTTTACGCTGAAACGGCTGTACGGATTTGGATGAAATTTGGAATGGAAACTGCTACCCTGGATTAACCCATGCTACCCACAATTTTTTATCCCAAACAATTTAACGGTTCCTGAGTGGCCGAACGGTAGCATGTGCGCTTTACAATCTGACTGCACCCAATATATTTAGTTTCCAAATAAATTATGTGCAGTTTCGATGTCATCGCTAGTTGTGAAGGAAAACATCGTGAGGAAACGGGTATGTCAGTAAGCCTCAGTTCAAATAGCTATGACATTCACCAACATGCACTGGGGCAGCATGGTAGATTAGCGCCCATCCACTCTCTGGTAGGTCTGTGTCCCAGCAGTGGGAACAAGATAGGCTGATTATGAATATAGCCTATTTATAGTAGTGAGTATTTTCGTATTTGTACACAGATCGCGCAGCCCGCGTATTGCAGGATGCAATTATAACTGCAAGACTGTTCCGCCAAAAGGTAAAAGCTCGCCTGTCGGCCAACCGTCCATCACTACGTCCACCACTTCGTTTCTTACCGCAGTCAATGACAAAGCAAGCAACGCTACGTCTGATGGTGGCTTCATCAAGCTCATCGACGAGGTTGGTCAAGAAACCGGCAAGTTCTATATAGGCGCTTCGGGATTACTCAAAAACGATGCCTACGAAGTTGTCATACAACTCAGAAAGAAAGGCGACGAAAAGGACTTAAAATCCGAAGATAAAAAAGACGATGGTCTGGGTGTCGATAAAGTAACCGTCGTAAGTTCGACTCAGACTTCTCTGAGAGATATTTACGAAGGAAGCGAAGAAAACAAAACGGAGGCAGTCGCCGCGGCATCCGTTACAAGAGAACCTCAAGTAAGCAAGATGCCAGAAACTGAATGTTATTCCTATCGATCTGAAGCTCTTACCGATCGAGGTTCGCGACACACGATGTCTAGTGGTATTTTTCCGAAGTCAACCGACAATATCGTAACTAATGAACCTGCCAAATCCAAAGTTTCTGAGAAAGGCGTATCTACTGTTCTTGAAGATGTAAATGCACAAAATGTTCTCGAATCACAGCCAGCTCCTGCCCCTCGGCCAGCCACGTCGACCTACACGCAGACTACTATCAACTCTCCGAACCACCGGCCTGTGTTGTTGCACATGAGCTCGTCTACTTCCACTGCTTACATGAGCCCTCCAGAAATGATCATACCTAGATTCATGAGAGCCAGCTATCAAAACACAGATGAAGACAGGTATGCAAGAAATTATGATATGCAAGAAATCATCACTGAACAGCATGAATATTCCGAAGAACATAATTGTGATTGCCGAAAATGCATGCACGCTAGAAGACTAACGCTGACTAACCATGTTCACCCGCCGAGACACAGGTGTAAATCTACACGGAATCCAAAAACACCACCGAACACTGCCGGGGGAAGTGTTCGTTCTGAAGTCTTAGAGCACATTTACTTCAATAAAGATTGTGATAATATCTCGTCACACATAAATGTGAATGCGGAAGAAAAGTTAAAATGCGTTAGTCATAAATGCGCTAGCCATACACTTAAACACGATAATTATTATTCGCTTAGTCACAAAAGATCGCGACATTCTGCGCCTTCAAATTTTTCGTCACGGAATCTCGTCATGCGCGTACCTTCAAGCAGTTCTTCATCAAAAAAGGGACAAATGACACATAAAAGAAGTAAAACGAGTTTGAAGCCGGTCATAAAAAATTACGTCGATAGACTTCTGGAGTTGAATAAGGAGAGTTTGAAGACTGTCCAAATTGTCGATCAAGATTGTAGCTCGGTCACCACTCCCGGCAGCTCGGTCGTTAACATTCCTAACAATATCGATAAGCACAAACCTAATTTAGAAAACAAATTATCCTTAGCGAAAATTCGCGATATTCTAAAACAAAAAATTATGGATGAAAATAAGAAGAAATATCACAAAACTGTACACAATAATCATAATCATAATTCCCAAATGTGTTATAGAGTACAAAGCAATAAAAATATCAAGCTCTATAAATTGCCCCGGAAAAAGACTGCACATAAGGTGAAATCATTGAATATTTCAAAGAAAATGTCCAAATTACAAACATCATATGATTCACAAACAAACCAACATAAGCCAGTATATTCTTCATCTATTAAAGAAGGATGTGTAAAAAAACAATTGTCATCAGCCTCTAAGAAGTGTAAAATCCGTAGCAAAAGTTCACCTACTCCTAGATTACCACCAAACTCCGAAACTACAGATAGAAGCGAACATTCGGACTTACCTCATACGAAATTCAAGATTCCCAAGTTCAAATCTAAGTTCGCTAAATGTAATTCTAAACCTGAAAATATAAATAAGCAAAAGACAGAAGATCTTCAAATAAGTGGATCGTCAAACCAAGCTATGACCACCACCTCCAATGATTCTGATAGAGATCCACGTTCATTGAAGCATAATAATATGGAGGTTCCAATGAGTATATCGACCCAAACAAGTATCAATGTTGACAGTGAAGTGAACTACATGAAATTAGCTGAAGATAAACTACAAAATATGGAGAAAATTGCTGATCTGACAGAAAAATGTACTAAAAGGTTGTCCAATCTTGCTAAAGTTCTAGAAGAAGTTCGAAAAAATAAAACGTTAGTGTACAGTCAGATTTCTACATCAGACGCGACATCTGACTCAGACCAAAAATCCGACAAGAATTTAAATAACATTCCACCAACGCCGGAACCATCCAATGATGTCAGCAAAAAAACAGAGCCAAGGTCTGATCTTAATAATAAAGAAAACTCCAAAGAGGATGACAATAATTTGAACTCTACTGACTATATACCATTCCTTAGTAACATTCCAAAACCAATAGCATTCAAAGATCTTAACTCTGATTTGGGTATTAATTCGAGTTCAAGCTCATCAAGAAAATCGAACTCTTCTTCACCTGTTCACGAAAATGTGGATCAATCTAATAAACATAGAGGAAAACCGCCTCCTGCGCTGTCTCGAATGCATTTGAAGCATGGCCAAGACCTTGTGATTCCACATGAACTCTCGACTGTTGTTGAAGTCGATTCCCCTATGAGTATAAAACTCAAGTCTTCTCGCAATGAAACCAAGACGGATGCACCTGAAACATCTAATAATCGCAGTAATAGAGTAAGAAAAGATCATTACCATAGTCCACTAGCTGAATTAAAGATGGGAGATGCAAACAACCCTGACTTGCTTGATACTAATGAGGTGTCCAGCGAACAACAT
Source organism: Agriopis marginaria (assembly GCA_932305915.1). Classification (NCBI taxonomy): domain Eukaryota; kingdom Metazoa; phylum Arthropoda; class Insecta; order Lepidoptera; family Geometridae; genus Agriopis; species Agriopis marginaria. The sequence continues at coordinate 14,186,647 of OW029918.1, forward strand.
GAGAAGTCCGCAGTCAAATGGTCTAATAATGTTAACTCTAAAGTAAAAATGATAGACATAGAGCAATTTAACGAAATTATGTTAAAACCTTTCTTTAGTCTTCAAGAATATGCTAAGCAATGTAATCTTGGGTCTTTAGATGACGGTTCTAATATTGACGAAATTTTAAAAGATGATCAAATCAATGACGAATTATGTTCTTTACATTCAGAAACCAGTCTACCAGATGTTATTTCGGAATTACTCAAAAGAAATATAATCAATGAGCCGTTTAAGTTTGATTCGGGGTCAAATGCTAATTCAACCACTGTATCTTCTGAATCTACTATGTCAGTACTAGCACTATCTAGAGCGAGACAAGGAACAAATAAATGCAGCATATTTAAAAATAAAGACAATATCGGCGAAACATCTGACACTATGAGCATTTCATCCAATCCAGATTTAGAAAATGCTTTCAGAAAACTTGGCATGGGATGGGCTTCATCTACATTGAAAAAGACAAAAGAACGCTTAGCTTTGTCTTCTTCTTCCAACACGTCTAGCTCCAGTCTATCGCAATTTAGAGTAAAAGGTTTCAATCAAGACATTCCAGAACCTGTGACAGATACAGTATCATCAGTTCTGAGCCTCCCGAATAAGGTACAACAGCGTAATGCGACTGACGCATCTAAAAATGCCGAGCAACAAACATCGAAGACGAATGCCATGACGGTAAAAGAGTTCCTGACTAACGAACTAGCTAAGAAAATTACTTTTAATAACAAATCTAAGAACAACACTGCAGAGGAGTATGCTTCACTGTATGAGACGAAAATGCCAGAAGAAATGAAACATTCTTCTTTAATGGTTCGTGAAGAAAACCATTCTATTGACAGCAGCCTGCACAGCGCCAACAATAACCGGGCACGAACTTCTACTCCCGTGCAGCTCTACAAGTCCACGACGTACCACTCGAGTTCCAGCTCCAACATGTCCAATGGCCTGTTCAGTAACGCCGACGATCTATCTTCAGTAAAAGTGACCTCTAACTCTATGAAACATTCCACATCTGATAAAGATGATCTGATCATTCCTAATTTTAGTTTACGAATGAAGAAGGGTTCTTCAGACTGTAGTAAAAGTGATTGATGTAGGTATTTTTTAATATTTTTATTGTAACGAATTTTATGGTTATTATTTAAAAGGGTATTTTATTGTAATGGTTAGATAAAGTGGTAGTGGTCTATTTTTGGTTCCTATATATTTTGAATAAATCAAATGTGGTAAAATGTTTAGACTTGCTTTTAATTTAAAACATTTAATGTTAGGTTCACCATCATGCACTGGGACAGCATGGTGGATTACGGCCCGTCCTCTCTCTCTGAGAGAAGGCCTGTATCTCAAAAGTGGGTTCAGGCTGAATTGATGATGTGGAATGTTAGGGTGCTAGTTCCATTCTGCACAACTAGTTCGTCCGTTCAGTTGGTCCGAGTGGAATGACTGACTTTACCACATCTAGTACGCCAATTACACTTAGCTCAACAATAAATTTACTGAATAGTGGTACAAAATAGTACAAATTCTTAATTATTTTATACCATTTAAAATTCTAAACATAAGAAAAACATCTGGTGGGGCTAAATATAACTACTTATACTTATCTCTACCAGTAGAGATAAGTGTAACTGGGCATCTAGTATGATTGAAAAAATACTTAGGGTTGTTCTGTATAGTTCCATAGTGCCGCTGGCAGAATGCTTCTAACAGTTGCAAAAAGCTAAATACCATTGTAAAAAGCTTAACCAAAACACAAGTTTGTAGATAGACTAAGATATTAAACTAAACTACACTAAGATATTAAAAGAAAATGGTTTCAACCACATTTTTACAATGTTATTGCAGCTGTTTGACGCATTCTCGTAGCGGCGAGTGTAACTGCATTACACTCGCCGCTACGAGAATGCGTAGGGAGGTTTGTAAAACTTCAGATCTGTTTGTGATTTGAGAACTGAAACTTTGGACTATTAATTAGTCATGCCTAGCCTCAAGCTATGTGATGCGTTTTATTTTTGGCTTCGGTTGGATCATAGAAGCTTGGACAATTTTTTTTTATCTGTGGGGTGGATCACAGAAAAGAGAAGTAAATAGAACGGAAATGAGAAGGAAAATCTGTTACAAGCAAGGCATTATAAGTGAACCTTGATTGAACATTCTTATTTAAATCAACGCGTCGAACTCCGCATCACAGTTGCCAACTGATTTCGATGACTGTTTCGTTTATATGGGTGCAGCTGGCTACAACAAATTTCTTACAAAAATACCTTGACATTCTAATTTAAACAAAAAAATAAATATTTTCTGTGGGGTGGATAGTCTGGTAGTCCCCGTGGACTAATTACTTTACACAATTAGTTGTGTCACGGGGACAATTTTTTAAAAGTATGTACCTATAGCTGTGTAAAGTAACTACTTTAGGAGGTAGTCGGCGTGGACCAACTGGTCTATGGGGACTACCTCCTTATAAAGAGTACTGGGCATAATGCTTGAAAAAAAAAACATGAAAAGCCTGCTACTGAATTTTATTCAATTAATCAGGTTGTAGATCGTTTGATGTACCTATTACAATTTTTTTTCTAGAAACACTAGTGCTTATTATTCATTTAGGAGTTTTGGACTCATTCTTAGACTTCTGTTAGAAAATTAGAAATTTTCCTTAAAATTTGTTTTTACTTTGTATGTTAAATTCATGCCATGCATGTCGGGAAATATAATACAAATTACATTTAACAACCACAACAATAATAATTATAAGTTGTTTTACACATAACAGCAGTTCATTATTTAAAATTAGGTAATAATGCTATCATATATATGTTCAAATACTTAGCAAATTAAACACTATTATTATATTTACAACTTCAACAAGTTAACACATGTATAAATTAATACCGGCTAAAATCACAGAACAAAAAGTTCCTAAACTAAACAAAATTCTGGGAATAAGTACAATGTTTGAGAAATTGTCTTAGAGATTTATTTTTGAGATTACTTTATCAGATTGTTAGGTCTGTATTACAGATATATAGGATTAGATTACATAAAAATAAAATGACTACTTTTAGTAATCGGAAATCAAATTACATAGTAACAAGCGACCCGCCCGCCCGGCTTCGCACGGGTGTAATTTACGTGCGAAGCCGGGGCGGGTCGCTAGTTATATATATAAACCTTCCGTGAAAATGTATCTAACTGATGGTGAAAACCGCATCAAAATCCGTTGCGTGGTTTAGGAGTTAGCGGCCATAATGACAGTCCGACGCGGAAAGGGTGTTTAATTTATACTATGTAGAGATTATGACTACATGGACAGGTACAGATACTAGCAAATGTCTGGAAAAATTGCCTTGATTGATGTTTAATTTTTAGTTCAGGTGGCAAAAACACAAGTTACACTAGAGACAATTTGTACTGCGCGAGTTTGCATGATTGAAATGTGCTAATTTTCCCCCCTCTATGCTACTTTTCACTTCAGACATTTGCCGGTCACTATACATACATTACTTCAAAACAGTAAATATGGTTCCCAGATCAATTTTCTAATAATTTGAAGCTAGATTCAATTCAATTATTCTTTTTTATCATCCTTCAGTATATGGGTTTTCACCATAGAGTATGCAATGCCTATTGTGAGGGCTGAGATGACTGTGCCTTGCGCTGCCACTCGAAGCTGCATCAGGTAGACACTGGTACTCATTTTACCCTTTGATTTGAATTTGTAGACTCCGAAACCGCATACACCAACTAACCCAATTAAACCTGGAAACAGAATTAATTATATTGAAATCATGTAAGTATGTGTGCATTACTGCAAATATGGCTTTGCTAGGGGGTGCCAACGCACAGGGCATAGAAATGACCAGACCAGGACCATATTTTGTTTATAGAAGCTTCCTCCGGGTGAATAAAAAGCTAGATACAGCACTGTATGTGTGTCTGTAGACCTATGTGGCGACAATGATTCATTTTTTGCCACTAAAGATCTTTAAAAATATAGATTCAACATTACCAATAACGCTGAACTAAAATTGCAGCAACAATATTCAATTAAAAATGAAACATTTCTATACTAGTAACTCAATTTCTAAATGCACAACTGCAGGTAATCCTATGCTTCCTGCCTATGTAAGCACTGTTTTATGTTGCCGTTTTTGGCTTGTTGAATCTACTGATCTTTGTTTCGATCAATCTTCTTATATATTAAAAGTGATGTGTATTTAGGTATGTTCCCTATGGACTCAAAACGGCTGGACCGATGTTGAGGGGACTTCACTGGCAGATAGCTGATGTTATAAGGAGTAATACACGAGGGTGAAACTGCAGTGCACAGCTAGTGCTTAGTATTCAAATAATTCTAAATTAACTGTATGTCAGTTTCTTATCATTCAGAACAAAAAATCTGATGACATTTGGCAAGTAGTGTGCATCATAGGATATTTTTATTTGAAAAAATACACAAAATGAAAACTGCAACTGCAGCTCGTTTTTACAAGATATCATCAAGTATATACCTATATAACCTCTCCTTTAAGAATAATAGTATTTTATGTATGATACTAAGAGGTTAGACGAGGTACTACTTTTATTATAGGTAGTAGGTAGGTACTAGGCATGCACCTACCAATAATCATAAATGGGGAATCCTTTGACTTTCTGGCAAGTTTGTCTCCTTGAGACTCATCTTTGTATTCGAATATTTGGTTTGATTTAGACATCGTTATGGATTTCTGAAAAATAAAAGTATATAAATATTTCTTGGTTAGTTAGCACAAAAACACATTATTTATTTAAATAATAATTATGCTGTAATACGCACCACATTATAAAGTGGTATCTATGTTAAAATATGGGAGTTGGTTGGATTATTGCTTGCCGTAGAAAGTTTTGAGCTTTTGGGAACAACAATTACAAAATATTTGCGGAAATTTTCTGGCATGACTTTACAAGGTGATACACAAGGACATGAAACGACTTAAAATTATATAATTACATTTACAGACATCACTACCTACCTTTATAGTATACCTTTAAACTGAATCCTCTGAGGAAATTATATAATTATTAATTTAAAAGTTGCATCACATTTGTTAATCTTACGCTAGTTACAATATGGGAAATACTACGGAAAAATAATGAGTGACAGGCAGGCAGAGTGAGTAATGCCGATTGCCGAATTTGTTCAATCAACTCACATCACACCTAACTCACGTTACTTTGCTTGACTCTTGAGTTAAATTCCATATTCACTAGTTTTTCTAATCATTTTCGAGTTCTGAGATTTGAGTTAGATCATTAGGGATTTCAAGTCTAGCGGTCTCTCAAATGGGCTACAAAGGCTGATTATGATGATATGGGATTTTAGTTTAGCTGCACAATATCTGGTACATTACATTATCTTTGATAAGCAGTTTGTTTGTCACAAGTATTTAGTCTTGTAATTACTTGTACTGAATTAGTCTGTCTAACATTACACGATGCTTTATTCAAGTTAACTCAGTGTCTTTAAATCGCATCTATCTCTAGCCGAACGAAAAGAAAATTGAATTCAATCGAGTTTTGTTCGATCGTAAACTTATGGTAAATAGTTTCTGATATGAAGGTTACTTCCGTCAAACGTCAAACGATTCTTTTTTTTTTTTTTTTTTTTTAATTATAATTCGCCCATCGGGCAGGCTAAAGCCTTTAAGGCCATACCGCCTATTCTTCTGTTTTGTATAGTCTTAATAACGTCAAACAAGTCATAGTCACAGTCAGAGTCAAGCTAAGTAAGTCACGGTCAAGTCAAACTCATGCCTCTGTAAAGTGGTGGGAACTTTACAAGAGGCTCTTATGGAGTTTTGGAAACAACACGAAAAGACACGTTTTACCTCGTTATATCACTTGCCCACACTCGAGCACGTTTACGAGCACTTAATGAATAATAATTCACCACCTAGAACACATTAACACTCGAAAATACACTAGTTTAGGAAAATAATCCAACGAGCCGACATGTTCTTTTCCACGTTGGCGCCAAAACTCCTCAAACGATTCATTCGGCTCAATCTGTCATTGTTTTAATTTAATGCCGCTTTTGCACTATAGGCCGTGCGATCCAATGGTTGATGCCTTGCCTGACTAAGATTTAGATTAGGTACCGTGTGTGTCTCTCAATAGAGGAGAGTGAAACCTATTTACTTCTACCTCCATGGTGCCGAATTTATCATACAACCTTTTTTAATTTGTTAAAAACTCAGACTCGGAACCTTCTTGGTGTACTTATTCAAAATTATTATTTGTTTTGCGCGCCTCATTTTCTTTTCAGGTCATATTGTTAAAACCTTAGGTTAAAAACAAGACATTTGAAAACAAGTGAAAAACCTAAAATGAGTGATTCTAGCGACGAGGAAGTTTATTTGACGCCAACAGAATTGACTGAAACTGTTAACCACTTGAGTAGTTCTGCTGACTACAGTAACCACGCATAGATGGCTCTGGACAGCGCTGGTTCCTACAGTTACCAACCCGTCGCGCACGGTGGTGACAAAAGCGCCTTATCCTGTTTTTTCTTGAACAACTACGCATATGAAACTATTTCTATCCTATTCTACTTGAACTAAGGTACAAATTTTGATAGAGCAATCCTGCCTGAATTCAAGGTCTATGGTTTAAAAAAAAAAAAACCGGCCGTACGAAAGTGACAGCGTGTGCTCCGACTGCTCAGTGTCAGAGCGCCGTGAGGGGCCGCTAACGCAAGTGGTTATTAACGCGCAAATGTTTTTTTTTTTTTTTCATTTAGTCATTTCACAGCTGATGTGGGATGAAAAGTTACGTGTTGCACTCGAGTGCAAAGATTTTTCACCTCGTGCTCTTTTGATTCCCTCGCTGACGCTCGGGATTATAATTTTTGAATCCTTCGCTTGCTCGGTCATCAAAATTGAGCAGGCGGTTAAAAAGCAAAAAGTTATTTTTCTTTCTATATCGTTAGCAGACAGGTCGAGTCTTCCGTTTAAAAACTTAGCGAAGTGATCAGAATTCGTGGTTTGTAATGTTATTGCAGCTGCCAGAGCAAATACATATTTGGACCGAATTTTTATAATTAATCTGACAAATAACTGGGAACTTGTAAAAAAATAATTGTATTACTCAGAATATTATACAAAATTAAATATAAAATAAATCATGCTAAGTGCCCCGTGTAATAAGAAAACGTCATTTATTGTAAATATACTTCATATACCTAAACCATGTTCCAAATTGTCTTAACTCTTAAAATAAGCAATACAAAGTGGGCATCTTAATAAATTATTAAGTCCTATTAACGTTCTCTAAATCTTCATTTTTTATTGTTAAAGTATTTCTAAGTATATTCCGTAAAATTCTCGGGTCTAGTCCGGATATTTAGTAGGCATTGACAGAGCCGAAACAAACACCAAGAGGCCCTGTTGAATACATAATACAATTACTATGGAATGTGTATAAAATGGAATATCAAACTATTGTACAGCGATTAAAAAAATCTTGGCTATTGAGGTGAACTGCTTGTGGATGGGATAACAGATCTATAGGATGAGAAACGGCACCTATCTTATCCTTTTAAGTATATTCATATATTTATTACTAGCATCATCCAGTTTGATGCATAGTAACTCTTAGCACATACCCTGCTATTAAAATAAGAATAGTATCGATCTAGCACCATTTAGTGTTTTCAAGACGGTAATCTTCAGTAATCTTTGTACAATTTGCCAAAAAATATCGTTTATTTTTATTATGAGTATCATGATATTTTTTAATATTCATATCTTTGGACATTGCCGTCTTGACATCAAATGTCGCTAAACCGATACTACTATTTTAATAGCACTGTATGTTTTTTTTCACACTTGATTTCTATCATAATAGCTATGAATAAAATCGACGAACTTCAGCCAAAATAACTTCATAAGTAGATTCATCAATGATAATAAACTGTTTTGCGCGTCTACTGAAGTAGTAAATGTCACCAGTGTAAATGTCAAACCACAAAGCATGAATATGAAGGTCATGTTTTTCTAGCCGTTTCTTTAACATTCCGTATGATGCAACATTTTGAAGTTGTTGGAGAGTATTCACCTGAAAAGTTAAATGTATATTTATGTATGCATGACATTTTTAAAAAGTATTAAGTATACAAGCCGTGGCGGCAACGGAGCATTTGTGGTTTCATGTCAGATTCACCTAGGGCCATATTTTTGCCCATAAATGCTCCTGTTGCTTGTAGTATTACTACGATATTGTAGCACACTCTCAAATGGATTATTCCGTACATAATGTTTAAAATTCGTACTTATATCTACTTTAGTTCTTCACGGGAAATGCCAACGTGATAATGTGCGAACATTTTAATTAGAGGGTAAAGAATGAGCAGATTCTGATGTAATATAAACTAAACTAAATATGACAGCTCTAAAATTTTTGCCATCCTTCTCGCACATATTAAAATGAAAAGAGAAGCAGATAACTTTGGTCCTGTCAGATTGGTTTAGTTTAGTGTAAGAATCGACGCCATTGTGCACAATAATCTTGCTCATAAAGATATTATCATCATCAATTCTGCCAAAAATATATTTAAATATAGGTACAGCGTAACTACACAATGTTGTGTGTATGGCGTACACACAGCATTATGATGTTATTAGAAGTTATTTTTTTTACTACATACTCGCAGTCTAGTTTGAAATTATAATCAGTCTCTGCTAGTATATACATAGTATTTTTTTTGTCACTTGTCCATAAATAATGTAGATACCTATTTATGTAAAGCATAATATTAACTTAAAATTTCAACGCGTATAGTAATTAAAACAATGTATATTTTACGTGTAATACTAACCTGTGATAACTTATCTTCTATGCAAAATTTGTTCTCTGGGTCAATGTATGCAACAAATTTTCTTTGAGGTGTTTCTCCAGTAAAAAGCATAGGTTTTTTAAAATCGTTATTCATGTCAAGAAATTTATTTAAACTTGTTTGACCATGTGTACAAAGCCAAGATTTTAGTGGTGATATCCTTCTTTGTTCCTAAAACACAAATATTATCAATAACGCTCCAATAATTACACATACAAAAACATTTGAATACTTAATACTCACTACACTGGACTCTTCTTTACTCTTTAGTTTATACAAAAGATTCATTGCTTTGCAATCGCTGTGTCCGCAAACGATAATATGTCTTATATCATTTATAATGCAGCCAAGCTCTAGCGCAGCTGGTTCACAACTTGTCATTTCATCAACAAAATATTGCGAATGTGGTATCACGTTACCAGCATTTCTTACTGCAAAAATTAGGAGGCCATAAGTATTTCAAAATAGCAGTATATGCACTTATTACTACGAGTAACATTAAACGGCTAGGTATAAATGGAAGTTAAACAAACCTACGAACATATCTCCAACACTGGTTTCTGTAAATCTTGTTGGAATCATTCGGCTGTCCATACAAGTATAGAACACGGCTTTTGGCTATGAGAAAAATAAATAATTAATAGACAGACATAATAATGATTTTCTAATAAGTTTTTTACTATAGTTTATAATTTATGAATAAATAGCTAAGCCCCGCGGTTGCACCCGCGTGGATTACTTCTTAACATCAGCTATGTGCTAGTGAAAATCCCGTCAAAATCAGTCCAGTCGTTTTGAAATGCATAGGGAACAAACATACATAAACATTTCGCCTTATAGGTATATATTATTTTAAGATAATAAGAAGAAGAATATTATGGAAAAGTTCCCATAATGGTAGTGTAGCCGAAATCGAAAATAATCTTGAACATTTCGTACAATTATTTTATTTCGTTGGTGTACAACGAAATAAATTTTTATTTTAATTCTACCTTCATTTTTCAATCATTACATTATCGTCAAGATAAGCTGTATTGTACCAAATTAAATACTTTGGGTTTGATGGTGTAAAAACTGTGTTAGAATGTCAATCAGGGTTACCAGCTGATCACACTCTTGACAACAAATAATACATAATTTTTGTATGTCATGTAACCTATTGGTGTCAGTTGTGTCACTGTCAATGTCACTATGTCAATTGTCAGCCAAGACAGCCAAACAAACATCGCATTTCGCAAAAATTGAATTATTTAATTAAGAATCAAGTAATCAATAATCAACCGAATTGAAGCGAACGAAATACTTTATAGCAAAACATTCTAGGTTTTGTTCCAGTCTGAAACTGTATTTAATTTTTCCGTGCTATTGAAGATTTGCCAAAAGAACGTATGGTAAGTCTTACCGTTGGATTGTCTTTAACTTCTTGAAATTGTTTCACCATGCTTGCGCGATCAAGAACCCGGTATCTCATTATTCCTCTGAGAATCTTCTCCATGATGTGTGTTTACTTACACTGACATCAGAAAGCACGTAAGTACGCGGTCGGGCACGAGCTGTGCTCGAGTTTGACATTACTGACCTTCAATAGCAAGCTTATCGTGGCGCGGAGCCGCGTTTTACTTATTCTTAGTCAAATTGTAGGTCAATGTACATGTTTGTATGCTCAGCGTTGAATATCACCTACGCCTCTAACTCCTTATCTCTAATAGTATTTAATTAGATAATTTTTATCCATCTGATAAGATAACTGATGCTACTTCTGATATTAGTATATATTTTTTTATTAATATTTTTTGTATTATGGTTAAATAGTAGGTAGGAAAAAGCCTTGTAGGCTTATTCTACTTGAATTATACTAGTAACTTGTCTACATCACAATACATATACACTGTTTCCATGAATTTGCTCTTTAGTTTTTCCTGCTTACACACTTGGGCTGCTATTACAATATAAAAAGCTGAATAAAATAATTTGTTTTAAATATTTCCCTGTAATATACCGGGGGGTCTGCTCTGCTACAATCTTACATTTTAAAACGTATTGAAAGTGATCTGAATTTATGGATTTCATTCGACTTATTACAATTTGATTGCAGCTGTCAGAGCAAATAAACAAATGGAGGTTACCTTTGCTAGGTTTTTAAACGTAAGATTGTATGATATACTACAGTGTTCCCCCCCCCCCACTTAGTTTTTACAATGTTATTTTCAGCTGTCAGACCTAACTTACTCATATATTTGCCTTATAAATAATTTCCAGATGAATGCTGACAGTATTATTGGTGATGGAACTAGTAACAATGAGTCATCTCCATATGACCTGCCTGAGAACCACCGTTTTTTGGAACCTGTTAAAGCAATCAAGAACATCACTGATATGGCCCTCTGGGAAAAATCTGAAGCTTATATAGAGTACACAGGATTTATAGCCACTCTCAATGAGGCTATTAAAGCCAAGCCCCTTTCAGTTGACTGCAAAATTTCAGACAACATCATGAAACTTATGAACGTTCTTGACATTATTGACAAAATGACAGATGAGTTTCCACCTATTGAACAACCCCAAAGGTTTGGCAATGTTGCTTTCAAGGACTGGCTCTCCAAACTCAATCATAGCTCCACTCTTCTCCTCCAAGAAGCCTTGCATCTCAAACTGCACCTCGCTATACCTGAAATCAAAGTCTACTTAGAGGAAAGCTTTGGAAATGGCACTAGAATCGATTATGGAACTGGTCATGAGATGGCATTTATCATGTTTCTTTGCTGCCTCTATAAAATAGGCTTCCTCCAGGAAGAGGACAATGTTGCCACAGTGTTTCTGGTATTCAATAAGTATTTGAACATAGCAAGAAGATTGCAAAAAACATACAGGATGGAGCCTGCGGGGAGTCATGGAGTGTGGAGCTTAGATGACTATCAGTTTGTGCCATTCATTTGGGGTAGCTCTCAGCTCATCGACCAGCCAAAGATATACCCACCAGCTAAGTTTTTAGAAGATGACTTAATAGACAAGTATTGCAATGAGTACATTTTTCTATCCTGTATTAAATACATAAAGGAGGTGAAGAAAGGTCCTTTTGCGGAACACTCTAATCAGCTGTGGAGTATCAGCGCTGTGGGCTCTTGGAATAAAATAAATCAAGGGCTCATAAAGATGTACAAGAAGGAAGTACTGGCCAAGTTTCCGGTGATTCAACATGTCATGTTTGGTTCTCTGCTTCCTATCAGAAGATTTCCCATAAATCATTAATTGCTTTTTTAACATATACCTGTTTTATTTGTATGACTCGTATGACCTTACTCTTTGTAACAAATGGAATCAGTATTAGATCTTCAGTAATTTCATTTACAACTAATTTGAAATGTAATAAAATTGATTGTGATATTAGTAGATAATACATAAAGTTGTAAGAATGAAATGTGACTTTTAATCTCGTAATTTTTTGCCTTACTGGTTTTGATCTCTATTTCATTTAATTAGTATTGCTAATTTTGAGTTTTAATCATTGCTTTGTTTCATAATTTAATACCTATAATTGTATAGTTGGAGTAGTTCCTTCAAATTATTACATAATTTATTACTATAATACTAACTTAATTATTATTGATTATGTAAGCACCTCTACTTGAATTTTATGATTTGTCCTGAGAATTACTTAATAGTTTTAAATAAAATCCTTTCATAAATTCACAAAGTAGTTTTATTTAATTTAAAAAAAAATGGTGTTATCTTACATATTATAATGTAATTTTAATAATAAATAAATGCCGAACATCTTTGACCCTATTCTGGTGCAGTTGAGATAACCTCTGCCATTGTCTCTCTTGTTAGAAATGTCAAGAGCATGAGAGTGACAGAGATAATTTCGAGCGCGCCAGAAGGACAGGGGCCCATGGTCTACTAAACAAGACAATAAATAACACATCAGTCAGTCCTCTAAAGACATATACACGCACAGTTACAACTAGTATCAAAAATAGATAACCATGTTCTTAACCTTGTAATATTGCTTTAGCTTCTAATAAAAAATCTGGCAATGTATTAGGGAATTAAAATAACTAGGTCAAGGAATACTTCTTTCGTGAACTACGGTTCTAAGTACATTCAGATTCAAAATTGCTTTTGGAATGGTTGTCATGCTTCAAAAACCTTAACGCTTTTATTGTTATCTTTTCACGGGGTCTGAGGGTCTGTTTTTAGTAATACCAAATTATCCACTAGAATTCATTAATATAATATTGTAATGACTGCGTTGCGTAATAACACATCTTTCATGTTATGTTACTATTCTCTGGATGAATTTTTCAAGGATAATTTGGCCGACTTACAAATATACCGTTCCGGTCTTTCTGTTGCCATACAGGGTCAATGTAACATTGTAATGTTATTTAAGATCTGCATGCATAGATACATATTATGTCGCAAAAATATATTGAGTACTCACTTACTCACTTCTATTTTATCTATTTTGACTCTTAACCACGGAATACGCTGGTGGGATGGTGAGCGTAGCAGCCGCAACAAGATTAGATCGAAATGTGATCAAAATAACTAAAATGCAGTAATTTTACTAACTAAAGCTATTGAAAGATTGAAAATAAAACAACAATTTCATAGCCTACTCGTTAGTTACATTAGCGGCCAGACACAATGGCATCGATTCTGATGTTCTCTAAACTAAACTAAATTTGACAGCTCTAAAATTATTGTCATCCTTGTCTCACATATTAAAATGAAAAGAGAGGCGGCTAATTTTAGTTCTGTCAGATTAGTTTAGAGAATGGTACAACAGAATTGATGCCAATATCGAATTTGATAAGTAAATAAAAATCTCGAATTTGAACAATACAAGCGCTTTACGAGTTTTACCGACAAAAGCACATTTAACAAGAATAGCATAGGTATTCTTATAATCTCTACCTAGGTATATATAGCTAATTCACGGCTGCGTTCCTATCAGTGCTCGTTAGTTTTGGTAACGACGTTGGTTATAGATGCGTTGTCTGGTTTCTTGTTCACGTAGTTGTTGTAGAGCGTGTAGGCCATGCCGGCGGTGAGGGCTCCGACGGCGGCGCCCTGCGCGATTACTCTGAACTGCATCAGGAACACGCTGGTGCTCATGGTGCCTCGCCTCTTGTACGCGTACGCGCCATACGCTACGGCTGCTAAGCATCCGCCGATACCTAAAGAAGAAAAGAGGAATTAGGTATTTTCATAGTTGAAGCATAAGGCTACTCTTGCACCAAGATGGTAGTGATGTCTATGTCCACGACTTCGTTATTTTGCTACCATTTACGTAGGTATATATATATATATATATATTTAATACCTTTAATATTTTTGTTTTTGTCCTTGTACCAATTTTTATATAATTATGTTTAATTTTTTATTTTGCTAAAATGAGTAATTGTAATTTTTTTATAAGCATTTATATTAATTATTATTTAGACGTGTAACATATTTGGTAAGTATTAATAAAAAACTAATATGAACTATAATGAAGGTAGTTTGAAATTATACTAATAAGGAATTACTGATGAAGCTATTACATTTGGAAAGCACTACAAAAAGGATGATCCTAAATTTGGAAATGGTTTCCTTACTTCCTATATTTAGACTAAGTACATAAATTTAGGCAAATGTACTAGCCTAAATCTAAATGTAGGAATCTAATAGCCTCAATTAGTTAGTAAGTCCGACTATAGTTGTTTGTTGGTTTATTGATTGTGTGTGTGAACACACACACAATCTTTTTTCAAGCTCTTTTACGCAGCAACAGATCAAGTTGATTTTAAGCATAGAGTTTGTTGGAGGGGCGGAGTGACATAGCACACCTACTTTTTATCTCGGAAAAATGTACGGTTCCGGAGATAATGTCCGCGCGGGAGAAACCGCGGGGCGCAGCTAGTGCTGTATACATATCGGGACTAAAATTGCTTGCCACTGCTAGGTGTGAATTAGTCATTACCTCCCTCCTTTCGTCGATTCCCCAATGCTGCGGGTCGTGACTCATCATGGCATCAACTTCTCCCTTATGATGTTCCGCCATCTGTTCCGGCTTTCAGCAGCATGAACCGCTTCGGCAACGCTGATGTTGAGGGTGGTGCGGATTTGATCTGTCCAACGCATTGGGCTCCTTCCTCTCGGTCTCTTGCCTTCTATTTTCCCGGTAACGATTAGTTTTTGGAGATCGTCACCAGGCTTACGGGCTATGTGGCCAAAGAACTCAAAAACTCTCCGAAGGCATGTGTTGGAAAGCCTTGGTTTCTTATGGAGATTGAGTTCTTTGAGAACCGATTGGTTAGTTCTATGCGCAGTCCATGGAATACGAAGCATTTTCCTCCAGCACCACATTTCAAAGGCATCTATGCGCTGTCGGTCTTTAGCTTTAAGAGTCCATGTCTCAACACCGTATAGAAATATAGAGAAGACTAGGGTGTTGACGAGAGTCATTTTTGTCTTTTTGCTGATGCTACGATCCTTCCATATCTTATCGAGTTGAGACATGGCATTCTTGGCCATCCCAGTTCGTCTGCGAACTTCATCTTCACAAGAACCACTGAATTAGTCATTAACCGATTACGAAAAAAGGAAACTGGTTCTCAACTCATTCTGTAGGTATGTATTTAGGTATGTATGTATTTCTGTAGGTACCTATTTATATTTTTTATATTATGTAGATACTTGTGAACTTCGACATTTGTGAACTGAATTCTGTGTTTTTTTTTTTATTGTAGGTATATAGGAAGCTCTCGTGGTAGTTACACAAAAATTTCCTTAACTTTGGCTCAGTATTTTTTTCAGCTCAATAATAATAATAATGAATAATTTTGTTCGGACGCCTGTTAATAAGGCAATAATATTTTGTTCAGGCGCTTACTAATTTGAAATCAACAATTGACAAGATCTTCAGTACCTTTAGGGTCCCAAAGAATTAGGTAGACCTTATGGCTAGTTCCACCAATCTCCCCTACAAAAATCTTACTTTACTTCAAGTGTAGGTGACTCCAGGTATCTAGATTCTATCTCGCGATTGCCGTAAATTAATCTTAATTTACGGCAATCTCGAATCCAGTTCTGTAGATGAGCTCAATTGATTCAAAATGATGAATAGGTACTGATTCAGCGATAGGTACTCTTTATTTGGCACCAGTATGAATATTATTTCATATTTAGTAAGTAGGTAATCAACGCAGAGTTGATTTTAGTAACTAGCTGCGACCGGCGGTTTCACCCGCGTGGATTAGGTAACTACTCCTTATATCATCAGCTATGTGCCAGTGAAAGTCCCGTCCAAATCAGTTCAACAATTTAGGAGCTACGATGCCACATACAGACACACCAACACACGTTAAACTTATAACACCCCTCCATTTGCGTCGGGGATAAAAAAAAGCTTGTTCATACAATTCCGTGTCCAACGCCGCATAACGCTTACCGCTTCGAACATGTATTTTATGATCGAAGGCTTACCGCGGCGTTGTACGTGTCGATCTAAGTTTGGATTAAAAAAAGTTAAGGTTTAATTCACTTACCAATAACCATGAAAGGATCTTCCTTGGACTTGCGCGATAGTCTCTCGGACTGAGATTCCTCGTGGTAGTCAAATACGGGCTTTTCCTGTGCCATTTTGAATTCTGAAATTAAAATGTGTTCTACGATTAGTGATAGGAGTAAAAATTGGGAATGTCCTAATTTCTTTACTTACTAAAACCCGGAAGTACCTACGTGTACCTAGATGCCTAGATCCTAGATATGCCGCCGGAAATGTGTAGGTCGAATATCGGGGCTGCGCATTGCTTTGCACACTACAATTAAGGTAGGTACATAGAAACTTACCTATTCGTATTTAATTCAAACGCCACCCAATCTAAATACACGGTTGTGTACCTAGTTAGGTACCTACCTACCTATTCCTTTTAAACTTGTAGCAAGGTACGCTGAAAGCCAATATTTTTTCGCGATTTTAGAGTTGCTCTCATAGTAAAATTGTATATGATGGGTAGGTACGTACTATGGAACCCTTTCGGCGTAACCCAGAATAATTATGTTGGTATCCAAATTTATTGTAAAAAAAACACGAATGAGCATTTGTAATTGCCTAAACTGTTGGTCATTAAAATAATCAGCCAAAACCAATTCTTATCAATTAACAACTCCCAATAATGCAGACGTGCAAAATGATAAGAATTGTCTTCGTTTTATTGAATTGAAAACGTCCCACCAACGTTGTAGGCCTTTTCCACTCTTTATTTACGACTCCTATGTATATAACCATAATTGTAACCAAATACATCAATAATAGTTACATAACTATAAGTACACGGCGCTATAGCATGGATTTTCCATGGAAACCTTGATGAAAATCGTGACGTAACACACCTTTAGAGTCAAGGACGCACCGAAACTGTATCACTTATCAACACGACAATATGCGCCGGACGGTTCCACTGAAATAACTATCTACTTATTGTTCCTGATTATCTTCATTGGTGATAATATCCACTACAGCACTGTCACTTGCTGATGATGTCACACAATCAACTGGAGTATGGAGAACACTACACGGCTGGACTATACACGGTGCTATATACACGAACTGCGATAAACTTCCGAGAATACACGATATTTGCACTTGACCATTGACATTCACCTAGCAGCGGGCCTAGCAGCCACTATTTTACGCAGGCGTGTTTCTCAACTAATAACAAATTCGTTTATGTACATTTCACGTGGTTTGACGTATAAAATCAAACAAACAGTACGTACCTTTAAGGAAAATCGACGAAATCTAGTTGGATTTTCCTACGCTTGGTTAGCTCGGCAGGCTGGGCTTGTACCAGCGTTGCCAGATACACTGTAATTACAGCAGATCCACTGTATTTTCTCACGATCTACTGTACACTGTAATACTAAAATTACAGTGTATGGAGAACACTGTAATTTTTCTACAGGTAAAATTCTATTTAATTTAATGTAAACTGAACGCAGCCTTAGTAAAAAAAAAAATTATGAACTTGTCGGAACGCAACCTCACGCGCCACCTCTCTGCTTAGGTCACAACCCTTGTTCCTATTGCAATAAGAACGAAAATGTCTTATTTTAAACGGGTATGAATAGAGTGCGGTGGATACTATGCGGGAATTTCCCCGCATTGACTAAGAATCACTTCGTAGTATTAACCACCCAAATTGTGTCATACGTTTTAAGTAAGTTTTCAAGCCTATTGGGACCAACTTAAATTAGTACCTATAATTGTAAATTGGTTTATAAGCAACACATTACGAATTTGTTTAAAATCGTCGTTGAAAATGTGTATTTTAGTTTAAACTTAAACAATAAAAGTTTCTCGAGATCTGCTGTAAAATACACTGTAATTTTTTTTTACTTTTACTGTAGTTTTGTCTCAAACACTGTAATTTTGAGCACCAAACACTGTAATATCAGGTTTCTCGTCTGGTAACACTGGCTTGTACTGATGAGGTAAATGTGGCGCAACTCGCCGCTCGAGGATTTCTTTGCGATCGGCACTATAGTATTTGTTTTCTATAGCCTCTGCGTCAGCTGCAGACGGCGTGTATGGTTTTGCGCGCGATTATTTCGTCATGCGCCGATAATTATTTTGTTGCTAATGTTTTAAAATAGTAGCTTGTACGTGAAGAGAACAAACATTACTAGCTACTCGTGTATAGATATGACAATGACGAGATTACTTCCACACATTCAATAGCATTTTGGCTGTTTTTAACTAATGTTTGTTACCTGTGAATTCCGTATTTTTTTTTTTTATTTGAAATGTTGTTCAAATATTTATATTTCAACTAAGTAGTTTATTTTTCTGTATACTAATGTAATTTAATATTTTGTTGTATACTGTTTGTTGATCATTAAATCTATACTAATATTATAAAGAGGAAAGATTTGATTGTTTGTTTGTTTGCATTGAATAGGCTCCGAAACTACAGAACCGATTTGAAAAATTCTTTCACTGACGGGAAGCTACACTATCCCTGGGTGACATAGGCTATAATCTATTCCCGTGCGAAGCTGGGGCGGACCGCTAGTATTAAATAAATAAAAATAGGATGTCCTTTCAGATTGTTTCCATAGAAATTTCATTTTTCTGGAAAATCCGGGCGTTATTTTGTAGTTATTGGTATTATTTTTTTAATAATAATCTTTTTGGATTACACTAGTATGTTTTTTAAAAGTCAAAAACCCTATTCAATTATGCCGAGTATTGCCGAGGGTCACATATCAATCGTTATCATTTTGGTAGCATAGACAAGATAAAAACGATTTCCTGTCAATAGTATCAATATGAAATGTTTGATCTACGACTTACCAAGACCCTGCGTAACTATCGATGTTACATAGATAACAATGGGTTGAACGAGTTACTCATAGCGATCTGTTGTTTGTACATTGGTATCTAATACAATCAATATATTATACAAACTGGCCTATTCATTCACTAGCACATACAATAATAAATCTCCCTTGGGTACCTCTTCATTTGTTCCTACCTATACAGACTTGAACATATAGACTGTACTAAGCCGAAAGGAGGTTAACAACTTATGGCACCAACCCTGAAATCGCGAAAAAAATATCTGCTGTTAGAAAACAGGTTTTATGCACTAGAAAAAAGGTATGGAACAGTTGATTCTTTTTTTCGCGATTACAGTGTTGGTCCCATAGAAAAAGTTGTTTATCATGAGTACAATGACCTCCTTTCGGTTTAGTACAGTCTATATGGGTAACCCTGTTAATAGAGTAAAATGCTGCTATTAATTTCTTATTCAAAATAAAATCATAGCTTTATGAAACATAAATTATATATTTCGAGTAATAAAAATATGTAGGTACTATTGTCTTTGTGATATTAAATAATTTTCTAACCTTTAAAAGATTACAATATAAATACAGTCAAGATAAATATCGTTTTGTACTACTGACCTGGCCCCCGATTCTACTAAAGAAATTGTTTTTAAATTGTAATTGTTTCAATTTTATTTTTTAAATAATTACCTCAAAATTACAGTTTTTAATTTTTATTTATACAATTTATAATATTAGGTGGTGGTATTTTTTTAGTATAAAAAATTTTTTTAACTGTCAGTTTTGAGGCAATTATTTAAAAAATAAAATTGAAACAATTACAATTTAAAACAATTTCTGTAGTAGAATCGAGGCCCTGGGGGGCTACCACAATCTCAAAAACATTCTTATAATAATGTTACATTGAGCTTTGTCTCGCTCTCGGCTTATGAGAGAGCAAGACAAAATTCAATGTAAGATTATTTTAAGAATGTTTTTGAGTTTATGGAAGCCCACCTGGGGGCGTATCACTATCTCAAAAGCATTCTTACATGGATCTTGTTTCATTACTTTGGCTTATGAGAGAGCAAGACAAAATTTAGTGTAAGATTAAAATAAGCATGTTTTCAGATTGTAGCACTCCCCCTGTATTATCAAATTATAAATTTTATAATAATAATAAAAAACTGCAGTGGCAGGAAATAGGATTTATGGACAGATGTGGGCTGAGGCCAGCGTATTTGAATCCATAAATGCTAACTTGCCGCCGTATAGTACTTTTCTGAAACATAGGTAAAAATATGCATAAACATTATGGCGCAACTGTAACATTTCTTTAAAACATTGTATTAAAAACATTTCCAAATGGTCACGGCTTGTACTATGAGCTAATCATAGTATACCATCTGAAAATGCAAATTTTTGTTGTTGTAAATTCTAACATAACCTATGTGCATTCACCTCTTTTTAGTAGAAAAACGTAATTAAACCTCTTTGGAAATTGAAATCACAGAAAAAAAAAATCTTTTCTGTGATTGATATATTGTACGCACGTGCCTTTGTACCTATTTATGTAGACTAGAGCAGACACAAATTCTCCTTACAATTACGAGGCCGTAAAATTTTCGTAAAAGAGGTTTCTTCAAATTATAAACACATTGATACCATGTTTCAGAAAATTGAAATTAAAAAAACCCACGACTGATTCGGAAAAGAGCTCATTACTTTTAAACCGCTGGACAGATTCTGATCTAACATATATAAGAACCACCGCAATTAGTCCAGTAATTTTGGTACGCGCACATTATGACTGGCCGCAGCGGGCCGGGTCGCATCGCAAAAATAGCTTTCATATATTTTATATGGAAACCCGCCCTGCTCTATAATGTGCGATACTTCATACCCTTTATCCCACACGTTACCTTCCCCGTTCCGTCTTGGGTAATGTATAATGTAATAGGGAGAATTTTGTATAGATTAATGATATTATCAATGACTTTAAAATATTCAATTGAATTAGTACGCAAACAAGAAAATTTTGAAGTATTTATTTTTTGTCAGTGCTGTTCTTCACTTTAGGTTATACCAACTTGTATCCACTTTAGGAGTTTATTTTACTTTTTGAGGCAGACAGGAAAGCGACCGTAGCTTAGCGGTTACAACGCTCGGGGCGGTTATCCGGATTGCGCAGGTTCGAATCCTGTCGGTCGTCTCTATGACATATCTATAACATAGATATTTTTTTGGAAAATGTTTCTCAAGTGCATCAAGTATTTTTGTAAGACGTTACAATGGCGTTTATAGGGCTTATATGATATGTTACTAATTACGAATGAAAATTATATTATTAAAACAAAAAAATTGTCTTACTATGAAATAAAAAGTTTTGGTACATAATAATTAACCTAAAGCGAATTTTAAAAATAACACCGAAGGAGCTATTGCTATTCTATTGATACAGTGTTAACTAACACAAAGAGAGTATACATTACTTTGCGATGCTTATTTTAAAGAAAATAAATATTAGACGCCGCAACAGTTATTTCAATTTAACAAGATATTGTCATTTCATCTCTTTTCTACTGGGGGTCTACTTTGGGCGCTTGGCCACAAAGCAGTTAACTTGCATTTTTGCTAGATGAACAGATAGAAAAAGCAGAAAATATGATGGAGCACGCTTGCCTAGAAGAAACCGATTCACTCGTGATTTGAAGACTTGATTGTTACTATCGGGGAACACCCATTCAGGCAGCGCATTCCACAGACTAGCAGTTCGCACAATGAAAGTGGAATCCAAGCGCTTCGTACGGGTTTTCGGAATATTAACCATAAAGCGGTGACGATTCTTCGTACTCTGTTTATACCATCTTCAGGCATGTTGTCTTTTGCTGTGAACGAGAAATGGCGTCTTGTTAAATTGTGTATCATTGCGGCGTCTATAATTATGTAGATACTACTTGCAAGTAAATCACAGATAATATAGCTTATAATTAAAATATGTTCAGTTGTTACAACTATATATTGTTATAATTAAATTTCCAAAAAGTATTGAGCATCCTTTTGGATTAACAACATTATGTACTGGTGGTATTGGTACATCATCCGCCTTTATAAAGCTGCAGCTAGACGTTGACCTCCCAATGGCCTTTTTGGCCCCAAAATCGTTTTCGTTCATTCATTCGCCAGTGTTATGTTCTCGGGACCACTTGCCCTAATGAACGAATTAACAAAAACTATTTTGAGGCCAACACGTACAATGTGTGGCAGCATAAAGAAATCCACAATGTCATGTTAATGCACCGAAGCCAAAAGAGTTTCGAGTGTTACTACTTTTGACACCATTTCCACTGTCAAATGCAAAGCAGCTTAAATCGGCCCCAACACAATAAGGCTGGTTTTCCCAATGACCAGTACCGGCGTTAGGGTAGGGCCTGGTTGGGTGACCCCAAAGGACGCCAGATAAAAAGGGGCGTCGTAGGCGCCTATATAGGGGCGCCCATAGCCATATCATACCGTATGCATTAAAAAAAACTATTCTTTTCTACCTCTTTTCGGTTTGAATGGCCAGATGGGGGGGGGGGGGGGGGGGGGGCAAGTAGAAATCTCGCCCAGGGCGCTGGTGGTGTTAGCACCAGCCGCCAGTGTGGTGTTAGTCAGTGCCGTTTTTTTGGAAACACTGCTAATGACGTTATTAGTCTTCTTTACTCAAAGGGTTTTCCTCTCCCGCTGATCGTACACTGACAGATCAATATGCGTTACCATGAAGCATTTCCGAGTAACGCTTACTGGTCGGTCAACGCGTCGATTGGCGGTAATCAGCGCGATACTAAACGCGACACGAACTGAGCAGTCTGTTAATAATCAGCATGAGAGGAAAACCAGTCTACGGGAGGGATGCACAACACTTCTTAAGTTAACGTATAAAAAGGTGACGAATGATCATCACTAACACAATTTTTAAAGATGAACTACCTAACAAAATTTAAAATAACGTATGAGGCTTACATGAAGTTTTCCTATTTTCATTTTAAAAGAATTGAATAGGATAGCCTTTTTCCGTCAGCTCGCTTGATGACAAGCTATGATGCGGTCTACGATGGAGTACGTTTGCCAAGCATAAACAGATTCACTCGCGACTTAGACACCCAGACTGTAACTATGGAACACCCATACAGGCAGTGTATTCCACAGACTAGCAGTTCGCACAATAAAAATTGGAATCAAATCACTTCATAAGTGTTTTAGGTATATGAAATACTAGCGACCCGCCCGCCCGGCTTCGCACGGGTGTAATTTACGTGCGAAGCCAGGGCGGGTCGCTAGTTATATATATAAACCTTCCATGAAAATATATCTATTGGTGAAAACTGCATCAAAATCCGTTGCGTGGTTTAGGATGAGTTAGCGGCCATACGGCGGATGGTTATGTCGCCTCTTCGAGCCTGCCCAGGCCGTTCGATAGAAAAATGGGCAGGAGGAAATTAGTTCAGATCCGATGCACACTCTCCGAAATGTCCAATCTTCCATTTTCTATTTGTAATGAGAAGGTAGGAAAATGTCACATAGGCTCTTTACAATAAATTATATAACTCAATTACAATAATAAGTCACTCAGGGCTGACAAAATTGGAAATGCCTGCCGACTCTTTCATCGTCGCCAGTGTAAGGAGTCAGCGGCTAAGGTTTGACAGCCCCAAGTATGTATTTATTTAATTTTATATTTTTCTAACAATGCTTAGCATGCATAATAAAACTCTAATTTAAATAAAAATTATACATACCTACATAATAATAAATAATCGGGCTGGAAACGATCTGATAATTCGTAGCTGTTTCAGTTTAACAAATTTTAATTTAGAAAAAAGTTAAGTTAGACAAAATATTTGATTGTTTACTGGGGAGCTTTAGGCAAAAATTTGTTTATTAAGCTATTTAACTAAATAAATATGTGAAGTAAGAAAACTCTCGAAGATGTGAAAGTAACAATTTGCGTACTTCGTTTTCTTTTTCTAATTAGATAAAGTTACATTAGAAAGTCTAGAAACAAAAAGAAAACGACCAAGTTCAAGTAAAGAAAAAACAGAATCATCAGTTTTGGCAAGTTATGTGTTAGCACTATAAGATAACTCATAGATTAAATATACTTTAATTTATACTAAATTAACATCTATTTCAAGTTTCATTACAAAATTATGTGGTTGAAACAACTATCATAGCTAGATTAAGCATGTATGCAAAGTTACTACACTGAATGTTTACATGCATTATATGATTAAAAAAAGGCTTTCATAACAGATTTTCCTAACAATTAATTTTAAATTTTAACATTCTTATTTAATCTTCACTTTTAATAGCCCATTCACACACCTAATCAGTAGCAAAGTTTCATAATTTCAGTAACATTTTCAAGCTGACCCAAAAGAGACTTGACAAGTTCAACATTTTTACGATCCACTCATGATGGAGCACTTTCTCAAGTTATCATTGGTTTAGAGTTGACAGAATTTCAAGTTCTTATTGGTCCGGACTTGACTAAAAAATCCCGAGCTGTCATTGGCTCAATGAATTCAAATCTCAAGTTACCATTGGTCCGGAATCAATGAGGACAGTTTCCCCAGCTATCATTGGTACTGGCTGGGGGCTGATGAGGAGACTTTCTCCAGTTTCTCGAAATGTTTCCTCGCGTTCCTGATGTTGATCAGTGTGGCCTCCGAGGGGATCTTGGGGTCTGACATCTCGACCATCACGTATGTGTTGCTCGTGAACCCGTCTATGAATGCCGCGAATACACTGTTGCGAACCTGCGGAATATATGTACAGGTAAACACTTCCACCAAAATAAAATAAATGGACGGGCCATAAACATTAAACTTGCTCAGTAAAAACGAGTCAAACCGTCGGACATATACTTCAACACTTAATTATAACCATGTACAGTACACTAGTTTAGCGGTTTTTTGTTGTGTTATTAAACTTCGGTAAAGCACACGAAGACATAATTTTGTCAGATGTTTTCGTTATCATGTAACAAAAGTCATATGTCGCACTTCCTACGGCTAGAGACCGACTGAAATGAAGTGAGCGCCGGCGCTCATTTTGCAATGTTAAAAAATGCGCTTCTTCTGCGCCCGTCCATTACTTTTAATTTGGTCGAAGGGTAGACAAGTATATTCTGATATGCTGAGCGCCTATATTGGATGTTGGATGATAGCGTTGTTTTGTGTTTGTTATCATTTCTTACTCAGTCATCATTGGTGCAGAAGACCCTTTAGAATAAGATAAGTGAGTAATAGTTTTGTTCCTATTATTCATATATTATCAACAGATTTTCAAATAATTTTACGTACTAACACCAGATTTAGTTTTCTACACATACATACGCTTGAATTTGAATTAAATTATAACATGGTGAAGCCTTTAACAAAGTTCTAATAAATGAAAATGGGAAACTAACCAAACCAGCTCGAGTCACTTTAAACCAGTTCAGGGACATATTGTGATATACAGTTTTAAAAGTCAAACTACATCATGTGACTTATGTGGAACTAATTATTTGTGGATCGTGGATTTGTCATTAGTAATTCTGCTGTACAAAATATAGAGCTCATATTTCAATGCCGCATGGGCCCGGCGTACGCGGTGTGATGTGAATTATATTTGAAGGATCCACTGCAATAATGATGAATGTCCTTTATCATTAGTTTTAAGATAATTGGGTTTTAAATTTATAAACGGTGTAAAAAATTATCATTATTGTCGTGAACACCTGTGACGTTGAGCGTTCTAGCCGTGTAGCCAAAATATTTAAAACATATTTATCACGGCACTGCAAGCGATATTGCTAAGTTTGCTAACAAGATTTCTAAATATAATTTCATGTGAACGAATGGTATTACTCGTTAAGATTTAAAAAAAATTGGACATTCATCATTATTGCAGTGGACCCTTCATTTGACAACAAACCTCCATGCTCTGGAACTGTGCGGCGAGCTTGGAACAAGATAGTTTAAACTGCTTCACGATGTTGGAGACCTTCTCGAAACGGTGTGCGTCGCGGTGCGGCCGCCGCTGGCAGTGCGACACCACCAAGAACGTCGCGCGTTCAAACAGGAGCACCTATTGACATGATGTGAGGTTAGGAAATTAGTTGAGCCGTTGTGAAGATGGTTGATTATACCATCTCACGGGAACTGTCAAATTTTCCGGGATAAAAAGTATCGCGTGTTTCAGTGTGGCTGCTTGCCTATTTATATACCAAATTTCATACTTATTAGTTAAGCCGTTGTGGAGATGGTTGAGTAATTTAAATTATCCTACAGGAACCGTGCATTTTTCCTATTGCCTATGTGTTAATCCAGGGTATAAGCTACATCTATACCAAATTTCATCTAAAATCGGATCAGTGGTTTCGGCGGTAACTTGAGCCAAACATACACACTTACACACAAACTTTCGCATTTATAATATTATATATATATATATATATATATATATATATATATATATAGTAAGGTAAGATATATACATCATTATATTCAAATGGGCTACCACAGCTATTAGTTAGTAAAAAGGGAGGTTAGTACCTTGTATTATACAACCATAATATTTTAACGACTCACCTCATCTGCATCAACGATTGCGGCAAATTGTTTTAGGGACGATTCTAATGCTTTGACATTAGGTATTAACTTGTAAACTATGCTCGACCAGGCCCTGAAAAATCATTACATAATTATCATCATTATCATTATTTTATTGGGAATTTTGGCTTGGCGCGATTGGCTAATTAGCATGTGCAATGTGCATGTGCAAAATTAGCAATGGCGGCAAAACCTCGACAGATTAAATAACAAAAGAGGTTACATCTAAATTTATGTTAAAACTATTTACACAGAACTACATACAGACAGATACGACACAATCCTTTAGAGAATTGTGCTATAATTTATTTGTGTAAAAATAAAACAATAGAATGTAGTGCGAAAGGCTAAACTTTTGTATATCAACTTACTTATACAAAGTCTCGTCCCATATGCTAGTCCTAAAGCAGGTGCACTCGAGTGGTTTGGAGAGCCGCTTAAGGTCCTCTACCCGCGCCTTAAAGATATCCTCCCGTTGGTCTTCAGCTACCAAGTCCATTTTGTGCACCAGACAGAATATTCGTGCTTCTGGTGAATTCTGAAAAAAAAATCATGATTTTTAGGGTTCCATAATTTATATTTGAGTAAGTAGACAGTTGTTGGTCTGATAAGTGCAACGCCTACCCATAACAGCTGCAGTGCCATTCAGAAAAAAGTAGCAGAACACCTGGCATGTGACACGTAACCAGCCAAACTGCCTAAAATGTATGCGGATTGCCCTAGGGTTCATCCCAGCCGAATTTACCATCGTACAAGCAAGACATGATTATTGAGTTTTTTGTATATATCTGTATGGCTCAGTGGTAGCGTGTGTCTTATGAGGTGGAGGTCCCGGGTTCAATTCCAAGCGGGAGAGGTATTTGACTAGTGAATGTTTGAAGACCCAAAGTAGGTAAACTCATCATTCAAAATATCTGCAAATATCCCTTGGAATGTAACCCAGGACCTCCATCTCATAAAACAGATATGCTACCACTGAGCTATACAAATATTTATAATAATAGATATATATACAAGCTACGCAGTTTGTAGTAGGCAGAAATCGAATTTCAATATTTATATTTGACTATGTGCGAGTTGGTTTTTTTAAACTAAATAAAAAAAAAACATTTACTTAATTAATCCATCATAATCACTGAATGGATTTAGATGAAAATTGATGTGGTGATGGTTTATATCCATCCGTCCCATAGTAAAAGTTGTTCGTAATGATGAGTAAAATGACCTCCTTTTACCTTAGTACAGTTTATATGCGTAACCCTGTATATTGGATTAACTAGTAGGCTATTTTGTATTTAAAAAAAATTATGGTTTCTACAGGATAGCTGGCTAAAATGCAGGGTAATTTGTGTAATTACAAAATATTAATGTAAAATCAATAACTGCTACTCACTTGTAATATGGCCTCTAAGCATGACTGGTAGTAATGCATGTCTTTCTCCATTTCCCTACTCTCCACATCAAACACGTATATGAGCACTTCCACATTCCTGAAGATGTTATCTCTCTGTGATGCGAAGTAGTTTTCCATGAATGCTTCCTGCCCTCCGCAGTCCCACAGGTTCAGGACTAGGTTGCCGAGGAACCGGACATGTGAGTGCTCTACGTCAACTGAAATTAGATGGATAAATTTGTAGTGAGATAAAGGTAAACCTTGAATTCAGCTTGGGCTTACATACATCTACTTTATCATAAAAACCAATTTTCCACACTTGTATTATAATGTTGTTATTGTGTTCTTTATGCATTGGAAATAAATAGCTTTCAAAAGAAACTAAAAACTTCACTAGAGCTACGAATTATGACAAAACAGCTTATACTACCTAGTACCTCTAGTTAACTCTAGTAAACGACCAGCTCTAGTGAACCATTTCATCAAAATTCACGTGAAGATCTATTATAAACTATGCATTTTGTATTTATTGGTCGAGACAAGCTACTTATTTAAGGTTTTGAAAGGCATTAAAAAGCTCATGTCCTTCTGAGCGGACCTCTACATCGATTTTTTATTTAATCATAATTTTAATATCACCATCTACGCCACTGGAGCAACTGTGGCAGCGCCCCAGAGCCTCACTCCGATATTTCAAGGAGTTGGGTTGGCTCGGGTATGTGCTGGTAGGGGGAAATGCACAATACACCCCAAGCGGGACGTCAGTGCAGGACTTATCGCTCCCATCTTGAAATCACCATCGATACCAATCGGTAAGAATCACCATTGTGACGCTCCCTGAATCTTGACTAGCTTCTAACCAGTTTCGGAGCCAATAGAGCAGTCGGGAGCTTGTCTCGACCAATAAACATAACATAATGCATTGTTTATACTGGATCTTCACATTAGTTTTGATGAAATGGTTCACTAGTGCTGGTTGGACAACTTTTTTGCAGATGGACAGAGTTAGTAGATGAAGTAGTGATAGGGGTGTGCTGTACCATCTCTAAGTTAGAATGCTAATTCAGGGTGACATCCGCTATGGCTGTGCTTTGGTGGTTAAAGAAAAAAGTTTATTATGCAAGCACATTCATTCCAAACACTTGTTGAATGCTTTGAGTTTTTTGTTTATTACCCAAAAATCGGGTGTTAAAGCGATGACGCGGGGTGGGTTGAAGTGGGGGCTGCCTCGTCAGACATGTTCACTCATATTAAATGAAAATTCACCAATAACAATAATTTTAGAAGCTGTCAGAAACTAATTATTATATTTTGAGTTCATGTTTTTGACCAGCCCCATGATTCTTCAACAATAAGCATCGTTCCGAAGTGAGTTTTGTACAAACATAGTGTTCAATTACAACTGATAAGAATAATGCACTTTGCATGCAAACCGGAATGATAATATTGGAGTTATAAATATGACTAACAGAATATGTAGTAATATTTAGCAATATTACTGTTTCAGATTGAAGGGCAATTATTTCCAGGGAAATGAAGAGACTTAAAATCTTATCTAATGCAAGAATGCCTAATGATTTATTTCCTGACAATTAAGTGTAATCTGGCATTGTGTGGTTGGAAGCACCGTGGTCATTTGTGACGGAACGCTGATGAGGCTGGACTCTGGGAGAGAGCCTATTACCCCCGGGCCCAGTGGCCCAGGTCTAAAAGTAAAAACGTAAGATTTTACTTTATGATTTTTTTATTATTTGTTAGTTAATTTGCCGTGACGTTTCATATTCTGTGAAAATTTTAACTGACTACAATACAATACAATTCTTTATTAATAACTCCATAGTTACAAGTCAAACTTCTCCAGTACACTTTCTACAATGATGTATATAAACAGTATATGTTAATAATATTATATATAATATTATTACGTATCTACGGTGTAACTATCTATTACGGTTTGAAAGATACAGCCGTTAATAGGTAGGCCAGATGGACAGACAGATATTAGTCCCGTTTTTATCCTTTGGGTACGGAACCGTAAAGAAACCATTAGGTATACCACAAACATGATCAATAAATATCTCTTAGAATTTGAGGAAAAAAAAATCCTTACCATTATTCGTCTGATAATTGTTAATCGTAATGCTACGAGAAACTTTCTAGCAGTTAAATGGTATCAGGTAACTATAAATATAGGTACCTTTTAATTTATTAACAAAACTAGACTTACTTGTAGCTCCCAATCTGCGAGTGTCCCTGGCTATATAATTAGCGAAAATGATGGACCTCATGCTGGTCTTCCCCGAACCACTCTTACCCATCAGCAAAACCTGTTACAACCAACATGACAATCAAAATT
This sequence comes from Agriopis marginaria, assembly GCA_932305915.1. NCBI lineage: Eukaryota > Metazoa > Arthropoda > Insecta > Lepidoptera > Geometridae > Agriopis > Agriopis marginaria. The sequence goes on from OW029918.1 coordinate 14,217,267, forward strand.
TATGGTGAACCTATAGCTACTTCATTTTCCGATAATTTTTCATGCTATTTACAATTTACTTTGATTAATAAATAACTAATTACGACGGGAAACATATTTTCTTCCCCAATACGTACCTTCTTCTTCATCTTGACAAAGTTTTGTGGTCAAGGTTCAAAACTCTGAACTCTTCTAGTTTTGCGTTATCAATTAGTTTGTACCACGTCTTGAACCTAGAATTTGGTGGATAGTGATATTTAAGCAAAATATTTTTATAAACGTAGGCGTATTACAGTTTTGGTAACAATATCTCCAATAAATTTATTTTCTTACAACCACCAACCAAACCGAAACCAAACCAATCAACTCAACCGCAGCAACCGCTGTCAACCGCATATGGATTATGACAAATGATGTTTATTTGACTTTTGACATTGACAATCAAAACAAAAACGATACCAAAGTCATTTGGATAAAAAAAGTAAATGCTAATAGGCTCAGAAAAAATAAAATAGAAGTGTTGTGTGTATCTTTCCCTTTAATTAACACTACACCTCCCTTGGTCATTCTATTTTTCGTCCATTCGTTTTGAGCACATCATTTGCAGTTGGGTGCCGCTTCAATATTGAAGTGTGCCTTTGTAGAATTAGTAAGAATAAGTCATTGTAAGCAATACGTGTTTACCTCGCCCCTTTCAGTTTTTGGCAGACTTTTTTCGGTACTGGCAGATCCAAACTATTTAATAATCAAAGCCACAGAAAAATAAATAAAATCAAAGCATAGGACAGTAAAAGAGGTATGGCCTTAATGCCTTTAGCTTGGGTGATAATGGGCGGAAAAAAAATATTATTAAAGACAATACAAAATATTCTCTTTGACAAAAATGACAAAAAAAAAGTGTAGTGTAACAAATGTACAAATGTAAAAATTGTTTTGTTTGAGAAAACGTGTTGATTTTCTCAGCGTTTTCCGAAAAATCTGCCAATATGTTAATTTTCAAGTAATATTAATTAAATATTAAAAAATCTCACTATGGCACGTCACCGGAATATCAGGAAAATTAGCTATTCCGACGACTACGACTATGACGATCTTTACGGGAATTCTGTTGAAGAGGACAGCTGTTTGTCTCCAAGCGATACGGCTCACTTTATGTACGATCGGTCACGAAACCAGCAGGCAGTGTCACATTTCATGGAGAGTCATGACAACATACAGGAAGAGACTCAAGAGGAGGCAGAGTCTTCGTCGCAAACTGCGTTGCAGCGGCGCGAGTCCACGGACTTCCGTAGTCTCAACCTCGACGAAGACGACGAGGCGAGGCTCATGTCCTGCCTGGACGAGTTAAGGAACGTTTTAGGTGATACAGTCTCGGATAACTTACTTGTTCAGTCGGTGCTCAATCACAAATACGATTTCAACAGAGCTCTTGATGAAATTTTGAATAATAAAGGAACAGATAAGCCAAAGTTGGAGCTACCCAAACCCGCACCAATGGTGGTAGTTGAAACATCCAGGGCTCCAGTCATAGCGACAACTAGTGCACCTAAAGTGATTGCTACGATTACTGAGCCAAAGAATCTGGCTGTTGTGAAAGGTTTTAAGATAGACTACAATGCAAGTTCAGGCAGTCGGCCTCAAACACCGAGGGAGCAGTCCCCTAGTACAGAAAGAATTCGGGAGCAGGCAGAAGAAAGAGTTGTCCCTAAACCAAAAGAAAATAAAGTTGATGCAATCAAACAGTTCTCGAATGAGAGAGGTTCAGACAAGGACCATTTGTACATAGTTGTTATTGGACATGTAGATGCTGGTAAGTCTACATTGATGGGTCGACTGCTCTGTGAGCTTGGTGAGGTAAGCCAAAAGACACTACACAAGTTTGAACAGGAAAGTAAAAAGATAGGGAAGCAAAGCTTCATGTATGCCTGGGTGCTGGATGAAACTGGGGAGGAAAGAGTACGAGGCATCACAATGGATATTGGAAGAGCTCAGTTTGAAACCAAAACTAAAAAAGTGATTGTGTTGGATGCTCCTGGACATGCAGACTTCATACCCAATATGATCGCTGGAGCCGGACAGGCAGATGTTGCATTACTGGTGGTAGATGCTACTAGAGGTGAGTTCGAGTCAGGATTTGAATTTGGTGGGCAAACCCGAGAACATGCCCTCTTAGTCAGGTCTCTTGGAGTGAGTCAATTAGCAGTAGCAATCAACAAACTGGACACTACAAATTGGTCTCAAGAAAGATTCACTGAAATCTCAAAAAAGTTGAAAATTTTCCTGAAACAAGCTGGATTCAAAGAGTCTGATGTCACTTATGTGCCATGCTCTGGATTAACAGGAGAAAATCTGGTGAAATCCCCAAATGAGGCTGAATTACTTAAATGGTACAAAGGCCCATGCCTTCTTGATGTCATTGACAAGTTTAATGTGCCTGAGAGACCTGTCTCAAAGCCTTTACGGATGTCCATCAATGATGTATATAAAGGTACCGGCTCTGGTTTCTGTGTTGCCGGTAGGATCGAAAATGGTATGATCAGCAAAGGAGACAAAGTGCTAGTGTGTCCTACAAAGGAAATGGCCGAAGTGAGAAACTTAAGCATCAACGATTTGACGCGCCATGTTGCTTTCGCAGGAGACCAAGTCAGTGTGACACTGTCTGGAGTAGACATGCAGAATGTGAGCGTTGGCTACATATTGAGCGATCCAGTTCATCAAGTCCCTGTAACAACGAGGTTTGAGGCTAGGATTGTAGTTTTCAATGTAAAAGTCCCTATCACAAAAGGGTTTCCGGTGCTCATTCACTATCAATCACTAGTGGAGTCTGCAAACATAGTGAAATTGAAAGAGTTATTGAATAAGAATACCGGTGAGTTAATTAAGAAAAAGCCACGTTGTTTGGGCAACAATTCTGTAGCTGTGGTTGAGATAGAAGTAAGCAAGCCGATCTGTATTGAGAAGTATAAGGATATGAAAGAGTTGGGACGAGTGATGCTTCGAGTGGCGGGTGCTACCATCGCGACTGGCCTTGTCACAGGCATTGTCTAACCTTGATCTGATACTATGTTTCTATAGGCTTACAAATTTGTCATAACACCTGACATGCGGTGATTGTATTAGTCGCATAAAACATAGGGAAAAGTTTGTGGTTAATTCAATGCACATAATGTTGTACAATATTGTATCGCGCTATAATTTAATAACAAATTATTTTAATTATTTATAATGAATATTTATGTATAACGCAAATAAATTGTTGAGATGGTTCTTTTAAATTTTTTAATACCAATTTTAAATCTTATGGACAACATTTTCTTATTGGACTTATTGTAGGGACGTTATACTACTAAGGACGTTATTTGTACTACAGGGTCACACGGAACTGTTTTTAGCGGAAAGTGGGTCATTGTACTCATCATTATGAACAATATTTACAATGTTACCAACTCTGAAATTGTGAAAACAATCAACTGTTAAATATTAAAAATACTATTCACTGTTCCAAAAAAATACTAAGGGAATACCTGATATTTTTTTCTCAATTTCAGGATGGGTCCTGTAGTGAAAGTTGTTTATAATAATGAGTAGGTATACAATAAACATCTTATGGCTTTTTACCACCGTTCATATGATATATAGGTTGTTAGGGAAACGCTTGCGAAAACGAAGACTGGCGATAGTGCTGGTGATTGCTGATAATGATACCACAAAAAAATGCAATGTGTTATGTTTTATTTTTTTTCGCAATTTAAGGCTAATAAATTATATCAGCTGATGCTAGAGGTCAACGAACGACCTGCGCCGCGCTAGCTTGTACGCTTTACATTGCTGGTTGGCAACATTTGAGATCACAAAAAAACAACAAATTATTGGTATTCGATTGTAGTTAGTATAATAATAGCATTTTCCCTTACAACCGTCATCCGGTATATAAGAGTAGTTTCACTCATAAAAGCGAAGCAAGAAACCGGCCGCGTCAGGACAAAGATTTAATTTAGATAAGTGGTTTTCCGACGACTGCCTGTTACAGACACCACACACCAATCAACTTTCGCCAAACATTGTGGTAACTTATGCCTGGCTAAACCTTGGTGGGTAGTTAATCTGTGAACATCATCATGAACAATCATAATTTGATAATCGTATCATCATAATTACTTGTAATTGTGTTGTTGTTGTATTTATATTTTTATCGAAGCATATAATGCAAAGGGAGCCAGATTTTTGAAATTTGAGTGTTTCCATAAATACCAATATCTATTTTTTGTAACACTTAGTTATGTCATCATAGAAAAATGTTAGTATTATTTTTCTATGATCAAACCATCTATCTTCTAACGAACTAAGTGTAGCAAGAAATATATAATTATACGTAACGCTTATGCTTATGAGTGAGCTATGTACTTAGAGATAAATAAACTTATGTAGGTAAGTAAGTACATAATAATCACCCACGAAGCGCTGAGTATTCCATCCATAGTAGGTAATCCATCACTCGTTTTCCGGATTTTCTGGTAGGTAATACTGTAATAGTTTTTTGAACATGAATATTTATTGATATTCATTGAACATACATCAAATATAAATAACGTAGTATAGTATAAAATCTTTGATAAATACCTAAGTAATCTATAAATATATTTCATAAGATTAGTTTCCTCAGTAAAATCTAAATACTCAGCACGTTTCTTCGCAAAACTTGTAAACGCCAGTAGGCCGCGTCAGCATCTATTTTCTGAACCGTGCCAAGTGTCGCCGTTCTCGGCGGACTAGTGAAATTTAATTTCCTACTCATTTCCCGACTGTGATTCTGTTTGCTAGCTCTGAATTACTTCACCCCAACCCTTGTGCTCTTTCAATTCCAAACTTATTGATTTCCATTAGGTTGGTAACGCTAACCGACATTTTTCCTCTACCACCAATTCGTTACCATTTTAAAAGCTTACTGGGTAATTTCGCCGAGAGTTCAAAGAGAGTAATTAATAACTCCTAATGGCTTGTTGAGTTGTTCAGGACTATTAATTAAAACTGAGTTGTAATGTTTCGGAAGTTGTTAAACTTAAAATAGGTTAAGATTAAAAAGAGCTTATTATTGTAGCGCCTGATGATAAAAAGAACGCAATATTTATCTAACGTGTGTAAGTATACTGATAATGCTCGTGAAAATATTTAAACGTCTCCGGGATATCGAAACTGCAGTTGAAGCCATACTTAGTGCCTGCCTTCCTACATCCTACCCACCATGTGCTGTCTATGCTATACCTATCGTCATCAGATGATCGTAGGTACCTATGTACCTATTTGAAATAGGTAGATGTCTATAGGTACTATCTAATTACGTTTTTTATAATTCCTAGATTGGTACTAAACTGTAAAGTTACTAAAACAAATAAAGAATTAAACTGAGAAAAAATATAGGCATTACGAATACACTAAACAGCAGTATCAACAGATTATTAGGAGACGCTTTTCAACTCAAAAATATTCGTATTCGTCTCTAGTTCTTTAATATTATTAGAGACGTACGGTAGATCAATATAGAGTGTTATATAGTGCCCATAGAATTAGAGTGGTGAAGTAACGTGTTAAAATTTACATGAGTCCTGTCCTCTCGGAAGCCAGGAGTCTCTTTATTCAGAAGCGGGCCGAGAACTCATTGGGGATGGAAAGTTGTTCGCTTGGTAGTCTTGCTAAACTACTGGCACTGTCATGCTCGTAAACTGCCACACTACCCTTTTATGTTGTAGTGTCGGCTGTCGAGTACTGCGGATCTAATGCTAGTAGGGCCGTGCCAGGCGCCACAGCCACGACTACAGTATAATTGATTTTATGAAGTGTCATATAGTAGCTAATTACGTATAGTATCTGTCTAGGTACTTTTAAAACAGAATTGGATATCACATTGGCGCTCATTTCGCACTCATTGATGTGTACAATTTTAAGTGGTTCAATTGACATTTAGGTTTTATTTAGGTATAGGGCTGGAGGCAGGGATGTTATGTGGGACTCTCCGTCAGAAGGACGTCCTACCCACTTAAAACCCTACCTGTTTCTGCCTAGCGCCCGAACACCGGGACTATGGGGGAGACGCTTTCGCAATCGTTGCGGCCCCGGCAGCGCTGGTTCCCTGGGGCTTATCAGAGGTGAAGCTGCTACCTTCAACTTCTTTTTCCTGGACTGACGTGCGGATACACTGCGTGCTACAGGGCTACGCTTGTCGGGCGACGGACCCCCCTGATTCCGCAGCCCTAGCTGTTATGGGGATCGGAGGAGGCTGTGGAAGATTCTTCGTGAGGATGTCGATCTCTCTCGCGCTCCGCCTTTTTCTTCTGGAACATGACATGACTAACGAACTTGGAAACGAGTATTTCAATAGCTATTTCAATGTAACGTGCTGCTAGCAATATTTCACTCTCAAAATGCACAAAATATATTCGTAGATGCCCTAAGGAAGTTAGTGTTTTTATTTGATTAGTCTTCTTAACTTCTCTATAAATACTGATTATCGAATAAATGTATCAGATTGAGCACTTGATGCATAGATCCTTAGAATAATCTTGATGCCAATATTCTAAGCATAGAGCTAGGTATATAGAACTGTCAGACTTGTGGACAATCCCAACCTAGAGCAGGTCAGAATGCGTTGGTTGGTTGGCTCTTTGTATCTTCTATCGCATTTAAAACAGCGAGTGTTCCGAAGAATTGTTTGGTGTGATGCTGGCGAGCGTCGCGGTTTTGACACTTAGGTAATTAGCCGTTATAGCCTGGAAGTTCATCCACATAAATCGCATTTTGTAGGTACGTTTTACGCGATCCTTTTTGACTCTTCTCTGCATAACGTTGAATAAGTTATAATAATGTTGCTTAACGTTCTACCCGCGCCATTTCTTAAACATGCCTCGATCTGGTGTTAGGTGCACTGTACATGTATTCATAAACGACTTTGATCGGTTACCATCAGGCAGCGCGTTTGTTTGGTTGGCATTATGACATAAACAAAGATAAAAAACCTATAATGTTTCTACAGGACCAGTGCCATTAGAGCATTGTCGAAATTCCTAGAAGTACGTAGGTAGGTACATATATATATATATATACTTAGGTCGTTGTATGAGGTCGTATCGTAGCGTCGGTGACCCGAAGGTCCCGAGGTCCACTTAATCGTTTGATCAGATTAGGACCAGCACTAATCGCCTTAGCACGATGCTAACAGTGGAAATTGTTTAGGAAGTAGGTCATGAATTAAAATCTTATTTGGTATTTGCGTATCTAATTAATTAGGTAACCAAGGGGTCAGGTCAATGGCGTTAATATAAGGTTACGTGCTCAAGATCGGACGAACACAGATCGTTGCAGACATAATGTGCAAATGGGTCTAGCTGACTTTCCAATGGGACTGCGGTACCACCTCTCAGACCATGGAGCATCTGCTCGTGTCCCTATAGCTGTGCCCCATACCCATGGGCAATCATGCGAGGCTAACATTGCACTGTTTCTGCGGCCTCCTAAGGTCATAAATAATATAGGTACTTAGTTACTTACATTTCGAATCGCTGACTCGAAAAGAAGAAAAAGTGCACAAGGTAAATATTTTTATTTGTTTTTTATTTATAAATAGGCTTGCGCTTGACTGCCAACTCGCCTGATGTTAAGCGATGATGCGGCCTACGATGGAGCACGCTTGCCTAGAAGAAACCTATTAACTCTCGAATTAGTAAAAAGAAAGTATAACTTATTAACTACTAATATATTTAAAACTATGGATATTGAACCAAAATTATATAGACTTAATTAGATATTGTTTTAACCGCTTAGAATCTAAGACAACTCTTTGTTAACGGGCGGTTATGCGAGTCGCGTAGGCAACAAAACGCTCCCTCAGCCCCCGCCAAGTTATAGCGACGATATATTTTGCCATGCTAGAGACAGGACGCCCGCGGGGGGAGTGCAACGAAAAAAACGAGCATAGGTCCGACCGCGATGACGCCTGGCGCGGTACTGAACGCGGCGCGCCAAAATTCTCGCGTCCTTTTTACGCTTTTAATTTCACAAAAAAAACGATACTATTCACTATCAAAAATCTATCCAAATAAAAAAATGTTGAATAAAATTGCCTTTCAGTACATGCGATTTCCAGGTTGTTACGAGCTTTCATTAGAGCATTAAAAAAAAACTAAGTCGACTTTGTTTCAGATATTTTTTTGATTGAGGAAAGTTTATTCCATCGTGTTTTGAACCAAATCATAAACTCTAACACAGACGTATAGATCTGTGACATGTATTTTTTTCCAGCTCAAATATTGTAATTTAACTGAATAAAATTGATTTAAAACCGTCAAATTTGGTATAAGAGGCTCTTAAAAGACCACAAAAACTAGGATAACATATACATTACACAACCTTACCACGGTAAATATCCCGTTAATAATCATTTAACTTTAGTGAACAACCGTGATAGTTTCATACATTTTGTCGAGTCGGAATAACCGTCTTTTATGGAACTGCTGATTTCGCGATTTCAGGGTACCTAAGTCCTATGGTAAATTGTTTGTTATGATATCCGGGACCCCTTTCGGCTTAGACCCCTTTCCATGTAGCCCTTAGAAGATAAATATTGGGTGTTTGTTGGTCCCATAATAAAAACAGATAAACCATGATTAATGCTTCTGTACTGCTTTAAAAACTGACAATAGGGCTGGCCTAAGTCCATACAAACTAGCTTTTCACTGTTCTTTGTACATGGTAAAATTGAAGCGCAGCAAGCTTTAACATCATCCCTGAGCTGCGTTAATTCCCTTAAATGAAGGCTCCTCCAGCGGAAGTTGCTTCACTAAGCCCCGAGGCGCGTTGCAATTTAACGACCGTGTAAACCACCCTCGGAAATGGGGATCTTTGGGATAGAGATGAGTGATTTTGATTCACCTAGCACACAACACTAAACATAACTAAGCAGTTTTAGCGTTGCTTTAACCAAGTTGCATGCATGTAATCATGAAACTCTCTGAGTTGGTTAGGTATATGTAGTTGTTTAGTTACCTTAGCACAGATCTGTATCAGGTTAGATGCCGCGAGTTTATCTACTTTGCGTGTCTGTTTTCTGCCTTAGGTTGGACAAGTGTACGCTCTCCGGCGCCATGTCAGATGTCAATACAAAAATGACAAAATGCGCCACAGTAAACTGTAAAAACCCTTCAAAAGCAGTTGGCCTGGCGAATAGAGTTAAACTACGTTTTTAAACGAGAGAAAAATAAAAAAAAAGATCTATAAAGATCTGTGCTATTTACATATACCGGGAAACGCCCCCGAAGCCAAAACGCTATTATTAAATTATCTATTAATTAGATACCTATAACCATTTGCCTTATAGGTAGTTGTTGTTGTTTAGACTATTGCCGAACAGCAATGTTAAGCGTAAAAGCGGGCGCCCGGCGCAGGTCGTTCGTTGACCTCTAGCTCAATTCTCTAACATCAGCTGATATTTTATTTGCATAGCATTGCGAAGAAAAAAAAATATTATCGTATCAGCAATCACCAGTAATACCAGTCTGCATTATCCAAACGCTCCCGGCGTTTCACTTACAATTATCCTTGCTAACTTAATCCGATCAGTTAGTTTACGGCATGTCCACTAGACATAGACATAGACATATCTTTATTAATAATTATAGGAATTACAAGTCAGGAAACTATATGAAACTAGTATAATATCAAAATTAAAAGAGAGGAGGTATTTATACTAGTGACCACCACTACAACCACTACAACAGTTTGGTTCGCGCAGATTGACAGTCGAATCGATATGGCATCGTCCCGTGAGGAAATACCCTAACTTGTCGTATCTTGTAGACAAGTAGTTCGTTCCAATATTTTTTTAGTTTGATTGTGAGCAAAATTTGTATAGAGGTTGTGAAGATATAGGAGACGCGAGATCATATAGTTCGGGGCTAAAAACCAGCATCTATTGTGTTATGTGTAACAGACAGCCAACCCCAAACCTATACGTAGAACAGCGAAATATAGTTATTAGTTCGCTGAAGTAGAATCATGTTTACATACAGAAACTGAGAAGGGATGAAGTTTTTCTATTTCGGCGGCCAAACAATAGGCGGACGGGAAGCACCTACTAATTGTGAGAACTGAGAAGTTTCCTTCCACTTCGACACGTAATAACTAAAAGCTGGGGGTTTTTATTATACGCTTTACATTAGCTTCACTTGTAAGTAACTCACTATCATCATTTCAGCCATAGGACGTCTACTGCTGAACATAGGCCTTCCCCATCGATCTCCAAAAAGGCCGGTTGGAAGCGGCCTGCATCCAGCATTTTCCTGCGGTCTCTTTTAGGCCGTCTGTCCATCTTGAGGGTGGACGTCATACGCTGCACTTACCGATCCGCGGTCTCCATTCGAGAACCTTTCGGCCCCGTCGGCCATCTGTTCTGCGTGCTATGTGCCCTGCCCACTGCCACTTCAACTTGCTAATCCGGTGGGCTATGTCGGTAACTTTAATTCGTCTACGGATCTCCTCATTTCTGATTCGATTTCGTAGAGAAACCCCGAGCTTAGCCCTCTCCATAGCTCGTAGAGCGACTTTGAGCTTGCTGATGTGAGATGAGGCCAATAGTGAGAGACCACGTTTCAGTGCCGTATGTCATCACTGGCAACACACACTGGTCGAAGACTTTCGTCTTAAGGCACTGAGGTATTTTAGATGAGAAGACGTTGCGAAGTTTACCGAACTCTGCCCAGCCCAGTTGGATTCGCCGATTGACCTCTTTCTTGAACTTCATTGCCTTTTCAAAAAAAAAAAAACAAAACGAGTAAGGTACCTAGGTACTAGTACGTACCTACTTAAGTAGAAGATGTCTAATAGGCCTCTATACAAAACCTTTCGAAGCAGTCAACGCCATTTCCCTAATTGAATGAAGGTGGCTGTGGGTAGGTATTGTAAATAGGTAACAGAATTTGTCAGGATCCGTTACGAATGGGAATAGACTAGACGGCGACGTGAATGGGAAGATCTAGTCGCCTCCAGCACTGGGATTTTAGACTTCGGTGCTCCATTTACGTCTATTCCGGAAATAAGATATTTGACAGTGTTCACTGGCAAAGGATATATTTTTGTAATTTATTCTGTTTATGTACTATTAGTACAGAGGCAGACAATACATGCATTTATGGATGAACGTAAAAAATTGAGCCAAGGTGAAGCTGTGGTCAGCATACGTGAGTCCCAGTTGCAGACAAGGCTTTTATACTACTTATCTCAAATATTGCGAGGTTTTAACGTGAACATGTTCAAAAAGTTTAAATACATTTCTATGTGCCGTTGTGTTGTTTTATTGCCATTTTCAGATGGTTATACCTATATAGCCAAAAACAGGACAATAACCAGCCATTGCCATCTGGAAATCACATTTATTTCTTTCTGTTTAGAATATATAAGCTCTGTGTTATTTTACTCTATATAGTGGGATAAACCCACAATCCTAAAACCAGACCTCTTAGCAAAAATAAGCAAAAATAGACCTGGGGCCTTACGGACCGCACCGCAAACCGTATCTGGGCGCGATAAGGTTCACGTTCGTGTGATTTTCCAACTGAGCGGATTAGGTGCCGCAATTAGCTGTTGTCCGTAAGGCCCCTGGTCGTAGTTATGTTTGTCTAATAAATGGACACATTAAATAAAATAAGATCCATGTATGAGAAAAAAACTTATTATAGTCCTAGACAACGGTTTGGATTATAACAATGGATTAGATTTTAGTATGATTTTTATTATATTGTACTTGTAAAATGAACAATATAATGAAAACTGTTTTTTGGGACTGGATTTCATCTTTGCTCGCATACGTAGATTTTATACATACACTAAAAGGAGTAACGTTAAAATTGATACCCATTTTAATACCAAAAGTAAGCGGAAAACCAATTTTGCGGTGTCATAAAACCGTATTGACTGTTGGGTTCAACCACTTGGCCGGGCTGTTATATTCATTTTTATGGCAGTCCTTGAACATTTTCAATGTTGCCACTCAGCTGCCACACATAACTATAAAGAAAGTAAATTAAAGGGATGAAGGAGATGGGGAGGCTTTTTCCCAGCTGTGGAACAATAATTATAGGCTAGCAAAAAATGAATGAGAGGGAATGAACGTATATAGCTCTGAAATTTCCGCTAAATATGCTCGAATCTAGAGCGGTTGGTTTGGTTGGCGAAAGTTATATACCAACTAGCTGCGCCCTACGGCTTCGCCCGAATTCGCCCGTGAAAAGTGGTGAACAATATCAGATTAAAAAAAACTTAAATAGATTAGATAATTATGTTATTCTTAAACTTAAACTATCTACAATCCAAATTTCATCAACGGAGACGCGCACTTATATGGTGATAAATATACTAATAATGTAAAACATCTATATTGGGCGCCTTGACAGTAAAACCGACTCATATGTCGTGACGGCAAACATTATTACGCTCTCTTATGCCATCGCGTATCAAATCTGCCGGGCGTCCCGTGACGGCCACCTTTTTTTATAGTTAATTGAAATGTAGTTCCATTGACTCGAATGCCATCCTCGTCGCCTTGTCCCGGTTAAAGCGCCTCGCAGCGATTAGTTTTTCCATCCTCTTTTTTTTCATTCATAGAGAGAGAGAGAGAGAGAGAGTAGAGATTGCAACTCGAAAATTGGAGCACTTCCATTCGCAAATAGAGTGTCTGTCGCAATTTATCTGCCGTCATATTCAGAAAGCGGCATTCCTTTCTTGCCGTACTCCGTGATTTAATCAATCTCCCGAGTTATTTTTAAAGTGTCGTGAAGTATTTTTTGCTGTCGATATTTTAATGAGTGTCTGTTTCAGATTTATTTGCGTGGAATTGGCTCATGTTTGTAGGGTAGTTTAATCAAACCCTGGCGAATTGCAGAAACGGTTTCCGTAGAGTATTTTGCGGATATATGCATATGTAAGTAGGGAGTAGTTAATCTGTGGGATTAAGTTTGCTTAGGCCTTAATTTCCATTCCGTTGGATTATTGGAATAAGTAGTTTGAAATCAAGTACTTACCTACATCAACTGTTCTAAGTATCTCTTAAAAAGGCTGTTGTTATACCAGTGTACAAATCTGGCGGAAAAGATCAGGTCACTAATTATAGACCGATTTCTTTACTACCTTCTTTGTCTAAAATATTAGAAAAAATTATTAATAAAAGGCTGGTCAAATACTTAGAAGAAAAATTGATTTTGTCTAAGAATCAGTTTGGGTTTAGGCCCAAATTATCTACTGCTGATGCTGTCCATGAAATGACTAACTATCTTGCACAGGAACTTGATAAGGGCAAACACACTATAGGTATTTTCCTAGACCTAGCAAAGGCCTTTGACACCGTTTCCATCCCTATCCTATTGCGCAAGCTTGAAACTTTAGGTATTCGAGGCACTCAGTTGAAAATTTTTTCAAACTACCTAGAAGAACGTACCCAATGCGTAAGGATTGGTAATATCCTCAGCGATGAGCTAGAAAATACGACCTTTGGAGTCCCCCAAGGAAGTATACTAGGCCCTACCCTTTTTTTGGTTTACATAAATGATCTTTGTAATCAAAAACTAGACAATGGCATTATCATTTCTTACGCTGATGATACTGCCCTCCTTTTCTCTGCTGATTCTGAAGATGAAGTCTACAAGCGTGCGCAATCCGGATTCAATATTGTAAGCAAATGGCTTCAGCACAACTTACTAACATTAAATGCAGACAAGACAAATTATATTAACTTTTCGATGCGCAAAATAAGGTCAACTGAAAGTATCTCCAACCTGTATGCGCATTACTGTAAATACCCCACTGATAAACAGTGTACGTGTTCCGTCATTAAAAATACTAATAAAATAAAATATCTGGGTGTAATACTTGACGAGACTCTTTCTTTTAGGCCACACATTGAAACTCTAAATAATAGGATCCGTAAGCTAATATTTGTGTTCAAAAAGCTACGTTACATTTCTGATCTGAAAATAATTAGGCAAGTATATTATGCCCTTTGTCAATCGGTTTTATCTTACTGTATTACTACATGGGGGGGTGCAGGTAAAACATTGTTACTAACAGCCGAAAGGGCCCAAAGGGCAATACTCAAAGTGGCAACTTTCCGCCCTTTCATTTTTCCCACTAGCCTCCTGTATAAATCATGTGGTGTACTAACAGTTAGGCAGCTATTTATATTAAACATAGTATTAAAGCAGCACAGAGCCCTTTCTTATAACGCTGAACATACTAACAAAAGGCGGAAGTATCATGTTTGCCCTCAACAAACAGGCGCTAAACATGCTTTTACTGCCAAATTCTACATGTTTCTTGGTCCACTTCTTTACAATAGACTGAATGTGTTAGCTAATATATATCCTTTAAATTACAATAATTGCAAAAAAATGCTTAAGACTGTCCTACAAAATATGTCATATGATGATACGGAGAAATTATTAAATGTGCAAAAATGAATATTGTTTGTTATCGTAATCGGACGTTGACTTTGTTATTCGATATACCTAATATTGTTTTCTTTCTACATCGTATTTGTTTTATGTTTTGTACCTGTAGTTGTATTGTGTTAACTAGGCAATTGATTAATTTGTTTTATTTTTAAATTAGATTATAATGATTATTAGATTATAATAATGCATGTTATTATTAAGCTCTTTTCGCCTGAAACACAGGATTACCTAGTTCAGGCTCACGTGTTTTATAGACCTAATTATGTTTACTTATGTTTTGTATTTTTGTCAGACCTTTTTATATTTTTGAATAAATTATTATTATTATTATTATTATTATTATTATCTACTATAAAAAATGGTCACAGACGTACTTAGATATAGGTCTATATATGGAAATGGTTTTATTTCTCAGTGCATATAAATTTTCAGTTTATATAGGCCCGCCAAAACTATACAAGTGTACTTTTTATTTTATTTCGTCAGTTTATTTAACAAAGAGAGGTATCGCCTTAGGCCGGTCGACACTCGCTCGTTATTATTACAAATGCAATCATTGTTGTGACTATTCTGACATAGTCTACCTCGGGGGACTTGTTTTCAACCGTGTGTAGAAGACGTGCAAGAAATATTATAAACATCAGCCATCTTGAGATGTAGCTAGTGTACTAATTTTTCTTACGTTTGTTCTCACTCAAAATTCTATCCCAACAAAGATTCCTGTAGGAAAAGCAGATGAAACCACGGGACACTGGACATACCTACAATCCCAAAAAATATCTATATATGATTCCTGTGTGATAATCGGGTGAAACCGTGGGCTAAAGGTAATCAATATATTATTTAACTAGCGACCCGCCCGCCCGGTTCAAGGAAGGTTTATATTTATATTTATAATTATATAACTAGCGACCCGCCTAGCTTCGCACGTAAATTACACCCGTGCGAAGCTAGGCGGGTCGCTAGTTATATAATTATAAATATAAATATAAACCTTCCTTGAAAATGTATCTAACTGATGGTGAAAACCGCATCAAAATCCGTTGCGTGGTTTAGGAGGAGTTAGCGGCCATACAGACAGACAGACAGACGCGGAAAGCGACTTCAATTTATACTATGTAGAGATAGAGATAGAGTTAGAGAATAGAGAAGAGATAATAATAATGCTGCTTCAAATTGAATACAAACCCAAAATTGTCAACAACCTTAATACAAAAATTGCGTGCCATATCAGACGCACGATATACTCAAACCACCCACCTTCCACCATTATCTTGAAGTAGGTACCTAAGTATTAACGTCAGTTCTCAATTCAGTCATAAAAATGTAACGGTTTTTAAGTTGAATTCGATATTCGCGCTTTGTGGCCTTAATGCGACCTCCTTCTTAGCAAAGATAAAAGTTTTATGTCCGATTACCGCTGATAATAAATGCCTCGTTGCTTGGTGGCACAACTTAATTAGGAAAATAACAATAATTGATTGTGACCAGAATGCTGGCGTGTCTCTGGCTCAACGCATAAGCATTGTCATTTAGCGTGGTAATGCCGTCAGCATTATGGGTACGATAGTGTTAAATAAAATAGATTTAATTCGTAATGAAAAAAACAATAAGTTAGTATATTCTCCACGTTTTGCGAAATGCAAGCAATTGCGAAAGAAGATAAGCAGGTAAGCGCGAAGGAATTCAATAAAATCTATTCACATAAATATCTTCAGTGAGCTTTATCATCTAGAGTTGCTCTACCTAGACCTTAATTACGACAACAGCAGTGTAATTCCTGAGATAGCTGTTACAAACACTAAAATACGCCAAAGTTATGAGCGCACCAGCTATTATTTCAGCGACCGAATCTAATTTGAATAAAATAACTGCCTGCGTGGGACGAAACAAGGATCACGAGGGATTTTGGTGACATTTCAATTCTAGATTTTTTGTAGTTTACGAGCTTGATTTTATATATAGTATTCGAGGCATACTTATTGGTTTTGCAACGTTGGCGCCAGATGTTGTCTGGCGATAAACGGAGCTAAACAAACTCAATTAAATTGAAAAACTGAACCTTACGTACCTCTAGTACGTACGTCTTCTGTCGATTCAACGCGATCGATAGCTTCATCTCTTACGGGTAGTTATCATCATTGTCCTTTTTAGATGGTTCAAGTGTCTGGGGTTGCCAAATGAAGATATCACTTTCTTTACATATTGCTGTCCTTCGGTTACGCTTTGTTTAAAAGTCTGCAACATAAATATCATCGAAAAGTCCAATCACATACCTGAATAATATTTTACACCAAATCAAGATTTCTTCAAAGTATGCAATAAGCATAATTTTATACGGAACACATCCAGTACCCATCATTAAGCGTATCTCGAAATACTCCTTTTTAGCACCACTTAAAAGCAAACAGCAAATTCATGTCTACAGTACCGTCGTTCAACACAAAAAGGCCTGCGTGCAAATATCCAGTCAGTGTTGAATGAATGGGTCAAGTCACTTTTTGACTGCCTTTTTGGTTGGCAAACCAGTTTCGGTGTCCGCCGACCAAAGACGCTATCGGCTGGGGAATCTCAACATCGATTTAAAGCAGGTCCTGCAGTTATTGCCCTAAAAGAATCAACAAGTTAGTCACGATCTTAACCTCAATGTAAAAATAGGCGGCGCTTATTTTAACGAGGTTTGGTTTTTATACTTACCCATGGTAAGTATTTTATGAGTATTTATAATAATTACGAATTCTCGTTACATTTTGACGAGAAGCTAAAATATTTCGTACAACTCTAAAGCTTGTGTCCAATAATGACAATATGAGTGCTCTAAACGGGATGTGTCATCTTCATAGACCTATAGCTAAGACTGATTATGCGTGGCACATGGATGACCAATGACATGTTCTTCCGTGGAGTGTCTGCGGGAACATTGAGAAAGCACCTTACCTACATAAGCCCTAGATCTAACACAACTAGACCTAGACTTTTATTGTGCGAACTGCTAGTCTGTGGAATGCGCTGCCTGAATGGGTGTTCCCCGATAGTTACAATCTATGTCTTCAAATCACGAGTGAATCGGTTTCTTCTAGGCAAGCGCGCTCCAACGTACACTGCATGCTACTTGGCGAACAAAAGCAAGCCTATTAATAAATATAAATAAAAAAATAGTTTAAAAATTATGTTAACCATCAATTTGTGGATTTTGTTGCAACCTAAAAACCAGGTAAAATGTAATTTAGAATTAGGAGCCTCGTTTAGCTGACCTTAAGTGAGTTTATTAAAGTTATGCCTTTCCTGTTCTCCATATATTGAGTCGCCGTGGCCGTGGGTGTTACCAAGTGGCCTGTAACACAGAACGTGCATAAACAACAAAATAATTACATGCGCGCGAGAGCCTATTGAGAATGCCGTTTTCAAGATTGTTAGCAAGATTTTAGCGGCACCCCTTGTGTCATTTGATAATGGATACCTATGTACCGTAGGAGTAGGGCTGTCTGTATAAGTAACTTCTTAATTTGCTGTAGGTTACTCAAGCCAAATTTCCACACAACTTGGAGACCCAGCAAAACTATTTTTCTTTGTTAACCTCTTAGTTGTGCTTAAATAAGGAGTGTGGAATGGCAATGGCAATCGTGGCAATGCAGCCAGCATTTTGGGAACACTGCCCACCGGTAGCGGATTGTTAGATTAGTTTTAGTTTTCGATTAATTTTAGTTTTAAATTAGTTTTTTAGTTATAAATTTAAATTTAAGATAGTTTTTATTATACTTGTAATTTTTAAAAGGAGTGTTAAATTGTTAATATAACATTTAAAAATATATGAAAAAAACTTTTTTTCAGTTTCCACTCAACGGCATGCCCCTGTATATGTAAAACTAGACGGATATCAAAATTAAACAAAATCTAAATTTCAAATTTTGCTAGTCAAAAATACCCATGTGAAAATTAGTCGCTGACTTGACAAGTAAGATTTGAATACTTGCAGTTTTTCCTTAGAAGAGCCATAGTAGCCGAACGTAAGTAAGGTGGCCGGGCGGTAGCATGTGTGCGCTTTACAATCTGACGGCACCCATTTCAATTCTCGGGTCTCCAATGACTTATTTAGTACCTACTTACCTACCTACAATAATGATGTGCAGTTTCGATGCCATCGCTTAGAAACGGCGAAGGAAACCATCATAGCGCGATCATCATGGCGAAGGAAACCGGCGTGTTAAAAAGTTCACAGACATAATGATTGTGACAATCACCAACAAACACTGGGCTAGCAAGGTGGATTAGGGCTTATCCTATCTCTCTGAGGGAAAGCCTCTGTCCCAGCGGTGGGAATATGATATGCTGATAATAATGATGAGTTTTTCCTTCCAGTGGGAATATATCTTGCCTCTCAGTTGACTCTGCCTCATTTAACAGTTTGGTATGTAGCAATGATTAATCCGACAACTGCCTACTATATACTTAATGAGCGGCGGAGAATGAAATTAATCAATTAGGTGCAATGATTATTATCGTTGATTGCCGGTCTAAGTTTGCCTCCAATAAAGTAGTTTACCGTCTGATTAAGCCGTTAGTTAAGCGCTGCTTAGCACCCGAATTAATTATATTTTACACCTCCGTTGAGACAGTTAATTTGTTGAGATTGAGTAACGGGCGAAGATTTCACCGCAGCCCCGAATCTAATTTAGTATAATTTTTCATTATGAAATCCTTCCATTTTATGCGCCGTAAGATTTTATTTCTTGAACCATTTCAAATCTTTATAATGAAAATTGACATAAGCGTAGGTATTACGTATATTTCTCTATGGTATTACCTAAGAAAACCTACTCAATTTGTAATCGTAAAAAATCTTATTCTTAGCAAAAAGTAATCAAATGTGCTTAAAAACAATAGCCAGCTCATATATTTTTTTAAATATTATAAATGCTACCTCAAAAAAAAACAACTTAAATGTAATATTTCTTATATATAAAAGGCGATGTGTTAATGTAGGTATGTATGTATGTATGTATGGCTCCAAAACCTGGCAGATAGCTGATGTTATAAAGAGTAATCCACGCGGGTGATACTGCGGGGTGCAGCTAGTATTGAATATTTTTGCAATATTGTAGGTATTATGTGTTTTTGAATACTTTTAGATACATATTTATGAAATTAAAACAATCTTAAAAGAATGTGGTCTAATATTTATTTTTGTACTGGTGACTTTGCTGGGATCATCAACTTTTTCATCAGACACTTATTCCGTATATAGACGTATATTTTACATCACACACTTGTTTTATTAGTTTCACTCTTCTAATAAAATATAGACCCGAACTCTCACTTTGACATAGAAATGACGGCATGGTGACATTTGTTTGTTTATATCTTTGCTAAGAATTTATTATATTTATAGCATAGTAAGTACTTACTAAGTTGACTGCAAATTAAGCTCATACTTACAGCTTTTATAATATATGCTGGCGTGTTTCTGGCTCAACGCATAAGCACTGCCATTCAGAGGGGTAATGCGTACGGGTACGCTGCCAACTGGTAGTGGCATTTGGTCTGACTTTTTTTGTTGTGTTATAGCTATGTTAGCGTTAGCTTGTATTTTGTTTAGTTTAAAGGTACTTAAAGGCCAGAAAAAATAAACGTATACCTATTTAACATTACAAATTCTCTCTCATCTATAAAGATATAAGATATTTTCCGAAATAAAAATAAAAATAATAAAGGTAAGTACTTAGTAGGTAAATAAGTGTATTAATGTACTTATGTGAGTATAGGACGAGAACAAAAGCTGTCAGTTAATCATAAATTATTATTATAAGTTATGGTGCGTGGGCTCAATTTCCACACTAATGAAAGGAAACAATGGTTTCATCCGCTTTATCCTGTGCATCACCGATCGGATCTGGGTGTGGGTGGCTGCCTCGTGCAAGCTCACGGTGCGCTCCGGATGGTTTATGTATAAATTATAATTATACTCAATCTACATAAAAGTTCTAACATTAGGTTAGTGAATTCCTAGTGCCTACCTACTACGCTGGTATAAGTAGTGTCTGATTTATTTTCAAGCTTTATAGATGACTAGCTGCAACCCGCGGTTTCACCCACGAGTTAAAATCGTAGTAGTGATGATGAGGATGATGATGAAAAGTAGCCTATGTCACTCTCCGGCCCTTGAACTATACCCATGTAAAAAATCAGTTCGATCACCCCTTGGTTCACCTTAGAGAAAATATAAATCTAAGTAAGTTTGATTGTACCTAGTAACACTATAATAACCAAATTATAAATAATTATAAAAAATACATTAAAAATTGTGATACCCCACCCTGACTGGGTTTGTCATGTGCTAGAACTTATAGAATGCTTGTTTGTTAAGTCAAAACGTGGTTGAAAGTTTATTACAAAGTTTACACAGACGAAGCCGCGGGAAACAGCTTGTTAGAGGAAGCGATTTCGCATTGAACAAACGGCTCTATCTATAAAAATAATTGTTGAACGATGCTCTATAAAAATATCCAAAACCTCAATAAAATTGTTAACATCTATTGTACCTCAAATAGGTACAATTAACTTGTACTAAACGGTAGGCGATTTATCGTATTAGTAAATGTATTGTGTTTTGTGCAATAGGTTCTCATTTTGTCACCAGTGGTGTAGTGTGCAGAGTTTACGGAGCGTCTCGTTCACGGGCACTAAGCGTGGACACGTCTGCGCTTCCGTAATAACGCTCTAGATTTACGGAAAGCTCTCCGGCTCTGCTAGCTATATGCCCGCATATAAGTCAGCACTTTACTTACTAGAATTGTAGGACTGCCTCTGAAAAAAAAAGGGATAGTTAGATATGTTACACAATCTAAATATATTTGTTTTTCAGGGCAAGTGACTTTATTAACTAAACAAAATACAAGCTAATACTAACACTACAAATACAGTTAGACTGCCCACAGACTGTTGAAGTTCTAAAGACAATCCAAATGCTCAAGCCCACTACCAGTTGGCAGCGTACCCAGCATGCTAGTGGCATTACCACGCTGAATGGCAATGCTTATCTATAAAATATAAAATGAATCCCTATTTACCTTGGTCACACCATAACTTGGGAACGACTTCACCGAATTCATTCACCTTTTTTTAAAGTATTCTATTTTGTAGAAGGTTCTTACGGAAAGAAAAATTAAGAAATTTGCGCATAAACTAGTAGATATTTGTAATTGTAGATTGTGTTGCTTATGTAACCTAACCTGAAATAAAATATTAATTACATAAAAGATAAAAATTTGCCTAACCTGAAACAAAAATCAATTAAAACTGTTATAATATTTTGTGTGTTAAAATGAGACAATTTCTTTTGTTTGAAAAATAGGCCCACCACAAACTAAATCCGTATAGTAATGAAACTCATGTCGATTTGTTCCTCATAATCTCTAGATTTAGTGGTAATATTAGCTATATCCGATCAAACCGGAATATTGACAAAAGCCGATTACTATGGCCACTGTTGTAAAATATGGTCTATTTATTTTAGTATAAAAATTCCTAAGCATGCATCCTTTTTCGTATTAAAAACGTTCCGATGAAAAAAAAGGGACTTTATAAGGCAAATGAATGAATTGTGGCAAAAATCACATATATTATTCTGTATATTATTATTCCGGTTTCATTTTTACCTTATCTTTCGTCCGAATGGTACAAAAAAAACGATGTATTTTATAGTGTTATACCCATCAATATACGGTAAATTCGGTGGGCTTAGAAAAAACTGTCTTCTTTCTTTATAATAATTTGTACTAATGATATTAATTTAAAATAAAATATTTGAAAATTTTAGCTATTAATATGCAATGACTATAAATATTATTTGATTGAAATGTAAATGAAATAAACAATTAGGTATACCCGTTTCCTCAGTGTGTGCCTTGTCGACACGTATTTCGCCTCTTCACGAGGCATCCTCAGGACGTGTTGACTCTCCGAGCGCGACTCTCTCTTCTCGGCATCGCGCTCGGAGAGTCAGATTTAATAATTTTTTTGTTTCAGGTTAGGCATTGATGTAAGTAAATAGAACAGTCATTAAAGTTAGGCTAATTTTTGTCTTTTATGTAATCAATATTTTATTTCAGGTTAGGTTAAATTAGCATTGTGATGCTAATTTAACAAATTTTGATATCTATAGAGATTGCTAATTTTAATATCTATAGAGAAAAATAATTTATCCCAAAATCCTTGTACTCGAAGTGACGTAGAAGCGGAATTACAATCTGGGTGTCTTTGTCTTCAAATAACGAGTGAACCGATTTCTTCTAGGCTAGCGTGCTCCATCGCAGACCGTATCATCGCAGGTGGCGATCAAACGCAAGCCTAGATACTATTTATTTAAAAAAAAAGAATGACAATGCGCATATTTATGCTTTCATATTTCATATATAGTTGAGTCAGATTTAATTAATTTTTGTTTCAAGTTAGCCATTGATGTAAGTAAATAAAACAGTCATTGAGGTTAGGCTAATTTTTGTCTTTTATGCAATTAATATTTTATTTAAGGTTAGGTTAAATTAGCATCACACATATCTATAGAGAAAAATAATTTATCCCATAATCCTTATTGTACTCGAAGCGACGTAGAAGCGGAATTACAATGGTCTTTGTCTACAACTGTCTTTGTCTTCAAATAGCAAGTGAACCTATTTTTATTCTAGCACGCTAGTCTATTTCTTCTACTTCTAGACTAGCGTGCTCCATCGTAGAACGCATCATCGCTAAACATCAGGCGAGGTGACGATCAAACGCAAGCCTACTATTTATTTATAAAAAAACCGGACAAGTACGAGTAAGACTCGAGCTCTGAGGGTTCCGTTGGACGGAACCCTCAGAGCACGAGTCAAAAAAAACTAACCGAAGTTAAAATATTGAAAGACAAACTTAACTTTGTAGTTGACAATAAGGTTCTTCCATACATAACGACTACAAAATGTAAGTTTGTAATTATAAAACAATATTTTTTATATGATATAACTTCAAATTAACAACTTTCAGATTTATTCCTTTATAGGTGCTGTAAGACCTTGCCTCTTGCCAAAATTAACGATTCTAGGTCAACGGGAAGTACCCTATAGGTTTGGTTTGGTTTAAATTGCAAAATATGCGACATAAATGTTCATATCTTTTGATTGCGTTGACTTACAGCTTTAATTTATTTACAGTCAAAAGAAACCGTACACCCAAGTATTTAGTGTAAATTTCAACTTGATACCTTTACGCGTTCTTAAGAAAAAAGGTCTTGACAGACGGACAGACGGACAACGAAGTGATCCTATAGGGGTTCCGTTTTTTTCCTTTTGAGGTATGGAACCCTAAAAAATAATGGCAATGCCCATACGTATGCTTTAGAAATTCTAGTACGGCAGTAAAGGATTGGTTACGTGCCACCAAGCGTGCCCGCATAATGGCGCGGTTCCCATGACCACATGCGGGTGGAGAGGTCACCGCGCGTTATAAATTCTAGAAATGGTATCGATTGGCATATTGGCATTTGCCAAGGAAAGTTTTGCGACTTATATACAATCACACCTATCTACAACAAAAGTTATCGGTCTAACTTGGAAGGTTTATTTCCCGGGTAAGTTTAACCCGGGAATGGATTTACCGGGATATAATTTCCCGGGTGGGGGGTCCCTTCCCGGGATAAACATACCCGGGATTACATTCCCGGGATATACTTTCCCGCTTGGGTATCTTTTCCCAGGATATACTTACTTGGGGGGGAAAATCCCACGGGGATAAACATTCCGACGGATCCATTCCCTGATTAATCCTTCCCGGGATAAACCTTCAAGGGGAAAAAATCTCTTCCCGGGACGAACACTCCCGGGACAAACATTTACTGGATCAACCATCCCGGGGAGAAATAACCATTCCCGGGATTCCTTAATAACCTTCCGTAAGAGCATATGCAGGACACATGGCCAGACGTAATGATGGCAGGTGGTGTACAGCAGTAACTGCGTGGTGGCCGAGACTAGGTTGGCGGAACCCAGGCCGACCGAGGATGAGGTGGATTGACGACATTAGAAATACTGTCGGGAACGAGTGGATGCGAATAGCGAGAGATCGGGGAGAGTGGCATAAACAAAGGGAGGCCTATACCCAGCAGTGGGTCACTCAAGGCTGATGATGATGATGAAGAGCATATGCACATAATTATATTCTAAACACGAAATTAACTATTTAAAACGTAAAACTACTAAACAATTATATCAGCTAAGTAGGTATAACACCATTTATTTGGTTCTTAGTATTTGCATTTTTTCTTGTAGTTCCATTCATGTTATGCCGATCACGACGTCCCTTAACAAGGTCAGCTCCTCGCTGATCTATGAATGGATGCCATGTATATAAGGGTGTGACCATTTAAGTGTAGTGGCCATGTTAAATGCTACCATGTTTCATTGACATACTCGTTTTAGTCAGTATTTTGCATACTTCTTAAGTTATCTTGTTATACCTTCTACCGTTACGTAGTAGCTTTATCTAGTCAGTGCTTCTACCTTTGCTCTTTAAATACCTATACCTACAGCTTTCTAGAGAATCTAGTAATTTTATAATTATTTTACTATAATAATTTAAGTTATTTCATATTTAATACTAGCGGCGCCCCGCGGTTTCAGCCGCGAGTTAAAATCGTCGTTAGGTTTTCTGAAATTTTCCAACTTTCTGCGCAATTTTCTTATTTTTTCTTACCGTAAGAACCTTTTACAAAGTATAAGAAAGCTTTAAAAAAGATGAATGAAATCGGTAAAGTTTTTCTGAAGTTTTGGCGTGAACAAGGTAAATAGGGATTCATTTTGATTCAATTATGTATGTAGATTTTATTATTTACTAGCTGAAACCCGCTACTTCATACGCGTAGAGCTCGGCCTTCGGTTCGGACTCGCTACTATGACCCGCTGGTAGGGCTCAGCCTTTAGCGGTATGAAATACAGTAGAATCTGGATATAACGACCTTCAAGGGACCGGCAATACTATGTCGTACTAACCGGATGACGCACAAAACGGCAGGATTATTTCTTGAGTACATTTAATATGAAACCTAATTTGAGTAAACAATAACGTCGCTAAAATAGGTTAGTCGTTATAAGCGAAGTCGTTATATATGAATTCTACTGTATAGGTACTTTACGAGTTTTACGACCTATTCTCATATCAACGAAATAAACATACATTAAAAAAATCATAAAAATCGGTCAAACCGCGTTTCAGAGGATTGCGACCACACACAAGTTTATACAAAATTATATCGGAAACGAGATACTCGTCCGATGTTGATGAAAATTGACTGATTGTACAACTGGTTGGTTGAACTGTTGGGCTGATTGGTGGACTGTTGGTGGTGAAATTGAATGATTTAACCATATTCAAATGGTAAATATTAATTTCTAACATAAATTACATGAAAATAAGAAAAAAAAAATTGAAGAGTATGAAAATGACTTCCGAAAATTCATTAATGGTTCGGGAAACCGTTACAAGTTCCACAGTTCTCGAGAAATTCTTAGTTGTATCCAGATTGTACCTATGTAAGGCAGCCGTATAAGATGAGAAATTAATTATTTTCTTAATTACTTACCCATATTCTTTTAATAAGTAGGCAGGTAAAACATTAATCTCACTATATCGCTTCCGATTCATCTGATTAAATTTTCAACAGGAATCTAATAAAGTATCAAGTTATGTGAGGATATAATTTTGACCAACGATAAAATCTTCAATTTATTTATTTGACACTCCTCGTTTTATCACGCTTGGTTGGTTAACGTAAGAAGACCGTGAGAGCTCAGAAGAAAATGAGCAAGTAGGGGTCTCTTTTAAGTGGTGATTTCATGAGGATGGAGGTGTCATAAAAATATTTTGTAAGCGATTTGCGGAAATTTGTGTCTAATTGGTGTTCGCCAACACACGGCGCCAGCGACTTGGATATAGTTTAACAATGCAGAGATAAACCTTTAGAAAAGATTCAGTTTGGTTCGTGTTTATTTGACATGACCGCTGGTTTTGAAGATCAAGTAAAATCATTTTTCCTGGCGTAGTTGCCACCTCGTTGACAATAACAGCGTCAAAGAAGTGGTGGTTGGTGGTTCTATTCATAATTATATATTTATTGAATACTTTATTAGTATTTTATCGCAAAAGTAAGTAATTTAAGGGCCAAAATCAAAACAAATAAAAAAAAACTTTTTGTTTATAAATAAATTAAACTATGTGGATTGGGATTTTCGAATGATGTTGGTAAACTTGGTAAGCGGTCTATTGATGCTATGGAGTTATAAATATAATGGACTATTGAAGTGAACCACTTGAGGGTGGAAAAACTATATATAGGATGAGAAACGGTACATGCTTTTTAAATCTCAAAATTTGTATATATTATTATTAAAATGTATATATAAGGTTGGGGAAAAAGTTTCTTCGTATTTTATAAACAAATTCAAGACATATTTTTTTCAAGTTTAATTACAGTTATATATATATATTATGTGCCATTTTGTTCGATAGCTTGTTGCCATCTTGTAGGTAGTGACATAATCCCGTTCCTGTAGAAATTTTGGGACTTCTGATCAAAAAAATGCAACAAGTAGTTTTGACAGTCTTCTCTTGATGTTAATCTAACACTACCCAAAGAATTCTGAAGAGACCGAAACAGGTGGAAATCTGAGGGTGCAAGGTCAGGGCTATATGGTGGATGCATTAACACTTTGCACTCTTACTACTACTTGTGTCGCATTTTTCCCTTTTTTGTAATAAAACTTCAAAATATATTTAAATTCTTCGTTAGTTTCACTCATTTTATCGAACAAAAAAAAAACAATTGAAAAATGGCGGGAAATAGTTTTTTACTTTTTGTATTCCTTTTTTAAAATGTCATACTTATTTTAATGGTATCAAAACCAGCCAGATACAAACTGTACAACCGAAGAGATTTTACTACAACTTCATACATACAAAATACGAAAAGACTTTTTCCCCGACGTATTATAAGTACCTAAGGTACCTACCAAATAATTTCCTTACTATTGCACACCCCGGCTTCTACCTCCTGTATAAATAATTTCCATTCTAAGGTTGCCTGAAAGAGATTATTACACTAGTTTTTAAACTGTTCTATTGTGTGCATGTAATTTGTGGTGTTAACAGTAAAGAGTAAATCTATCAAATCTATCTATTTTCAACAGTAGCTCTCTGAATGAAGTCTAAATAGGTAAAATGCATCTCTAATATAATATCATAAAATTAATCTTAAGAATCTTCATCGAACTTTATCTACTGTTTCCTTTCTTCTTCGACACATTGCATGCAATTTGAAACAATTATTTGTGTTATTTTTCCAAGATAAATGATAATATTAAAGCTATAAAATGAGAAAATTAAAGTATTTTATTATCCATTATTAAAATCTTAAATTGCTATGCGTAATATTGTCAGAAAACGTGTTAAATATAAAAAAATACTAACTTATATTAAGGTGGTTCGTTTCACATATGGCGGGAAATTCAAATTTCAAACAGTTTTCTTGTCCTTGTAGCTAGGCTGGGTAATTATTGTAAGCAATCATGATGTTTGCGCAAATTGATTATTATTCTTTACAAAATCATGTACAGCTATTTATCTCTAATGCACATTATTACTTACATTTGCGAATAAACAAATTTTTGCTGTTTCTAACGGTTTATTGCCAAATGTAAGTAATATGGTGCGTTACTGTTAAATAGTTGTACATTATAATGTAAAGAACAGCCAACATTTTGCGCAAACACTGTGTTATTTAAAAATAATTACCTGGCCTGGCTACTAGGACCAAAAAACTGTTTAAAATTTGAATTTCCCGCCATAGGTGAATCGTACCACCTTAACAATAAATTTCTATTGTTTTGATAAAATAACAATATTAATGACTAGCAATTTACGTTATAAAAATATTTCTATTTTTTATATTTAATTGTAATCATTTTATATTTTTTTATGAATTCTTATACTTACTAGCAACGAAGAATAGCAAGTAGTAAGTACCTACCGCTCAGTTATGCTTACGAATTTCTTTACAAATCTACATCAAATCTGGCTATCCGGGGAGTTGGTGGTCAAAGGTGGTTATAATATAATTATATACCTATATATATTATAACTATTCCATATTATAAAAAAATATGACAAAATTTGCTATGGAAATGGTCCTTATAACCCTTTTATAACCTTATAAGCTATCCAAAGCTGAAAGTTGTCTCATCTGAGCGAAAACATAGATATGATAACAAAGATTAAGAGTTCATAAGAATTTGCTTTATAGAAGCTCACGCCATTGAAACCAAATTTAGAACACAAATGAAATTTAGTTTTTGGCAATTAAAAAAAAACCTTTCGAAATTTCCTTTTATAACGCTTTTATCTACATAGACAATCGAACGTTTACCATAGATAAATCAGCTGACGGTCCCGCAGTATAATTGTGTCTCAAATTATAATATTCCATTAATATTCATAACATAAATTAAATACATTTTAGCAATTAATGAATCTACGGATATCAAATGTGGCGTCGTGCGGGAGACGGCACGAGCGCAGTGATTTATATGCTTGATTTGGACACAAATATATGACAAAATGAGCTATAGCATAGCAATTACAAAGCTTCTGACCGAATGTTTCTCTATATCGTAATTTGTGAAAGCTATTATGCAAATTTATCGACATTTTTATTGTCTATGGCGCCTCTAAAGTGGACCCCGTGAACATAATCTCTAAAGAAAAATTATACAGAAATATTGACCCACCCATAGGTCACCGTTATATCTAAACTTTTATATGTTAATTCGAAGTCACGCGAGACAGTCATAAAATATGACCGTCACACAATTATACTTTTGAAAACGATTTTACGTTTGCAGACAATAGAAAAACTGTTATATCATAAATACTCACCGTTACGTTCTTATATCCTAAAAACAAAGATTTATATTTTTTATTTTAGGGACGAATGATTAGGATAAGTTAAGCAATTTGTTTTCTTGTAGTCTATACTAATATTATAAAGAGGAAAGATTTGATTCTTTGTTTGTTTGCATTGAATAGGCTCCGAAACTACTGAACCGATTTGAAAAATTCTTTCACTGTTGGGAAGCTTCACTATCCTCGGATGACATAGGCTATAATCTGATACCCGTGCGAAGCTGGGGCGGACCGCTAGTATTCTATATTTTTATCGATAATAATGTACCTATAACAACAATATCGAAGGCGATAACAATAAAATTAATGAAAAGGACGGGCTATAACGATTGGACTTGATGCTCAGTAAAAACGAGTCAAAACCGTCGGACATAAATACTTCAACACCTAATTAAAACCATGTACAGTACATTTGTTCCAAAAACTAGATAGCGGTTTTTTTGCTGTGTATTTACATTTCGGGGCAAAGGCAAAGGGAGGCATAATTTTGTCAGATGTTTCGTTATCATGTAACAAAAGTCGCGTGTTGCACTGCCTACGGCTAGACACCGACTGAAACGAAGAGAGCGCCGGCGCTCATTTTGTAATCTTCAAAAATGCGCTTCTTCTGGGCCCGTCCATTCCTTTTATTTTGGTCGAAGCCTATAACCAATTATTTCTAAAACTCTGTCAAAACATTTTTATTTTTGAATTTGGTATGGCATCTGATGTCTATATCTATTGTGTCGTGACGATCGGCAATCAGCCAACTTGCCATTCGATACGGTTTTTGCGATAACCAATTTTTAGCAGATATTTCAACCAAGTTCATTGACGCCTCTGAATCATGATAGGTGCAAATTGATTATTCAAACTAGGCAACCAAATCCTGCTTAGTTTTTAGATGATAAACGTGTCAATAGGTATTTTGCTTTTAGCACTTAGCTTAGCTCTGTTTTTGCTGTACTTAGTCATCAAAGTTGTAAACATCAAACCAGAATAAAAATATTTTTTTGAAAAAAAGAGAACCGACTTCATGACTATAATACCTACATATACAAACTGAAAATAATATTTAAATAGCTTCAAAGCAATGAGCATTAAAGGACAATCAACGAAATTATTAATACCTACACATAATATATGTATTAATAATTTTATATTTATCTCTATTTCGCATTGTAAATAAATAAGTAAGTAGGTAATATTATTACCTACTTACTAATAACAGTTTATTCAGTAAACAAAAAAATTACACATATTAGAATAAAAATAAAACCTAAAACTACTTACAAAATTAAAAACTAATACTAAACTAAATTAAATTATATACGCTACATAAAAATATATTATATTAAACTAAACTAATCTAATAAACCGCTGCCCGTTGGCATCGTTCCCAAAATGCTGGCCGCATTGCCGCGTTGTATTGCAATGCTTATACGTTGCGCTAGATACCGACCAGCATTTTGGTCGCGAGATGCTTCGACCAGACGTTTGGATAAATCTTTGAAAATGTTTTTGGCACCCGACCCCCACGGACCCAAAGTTTCGACCCCAAAAGGCTCAAACATATACCCACTATCTAGGCTACTATATTTGCGCCTTTTGAGGCCCTCTGCGGATTCAGCTATATATTTATATATAGTACTTATATATATATTTATATATTTATATATATATTTACAATATATATATATTTACAATATATATATATTTACAATATATATATATTTACAATTTATAATTCGTTATTTTTGAAGTCGGTGCCAGCCAAAGCAAAAGTAACCTTAATTACTACTTGATAAATCTATTAATATTTATGATATTAATGCGAAATAGAGATTTATATAAAAGATATCAAACAAATCATGTGTATGTAGATTTTTCAAAAAGCACTGAATCAATGTCGATAAAATTTATATGGGGTCCCATATAAATTCTATGAGATACCTATGACCTACCAACCAAAAAAAGAATCATCAAAAAACAATACTAAATTAGCGGAGTAATCGCGAAACATACATACAAAAAAAACATACAGTTGAATTGATAACCTCCTCCTTTTTGAAGTCGGTTAACAAAGAGGGTTAAAAGTAATAAATGTAGATTATTATTGTCCAGTCTGCAATGGATTAGGTAAAAAATCCAGGATGTTGAAAGATAAAAAAATATTGAAAATGATTCGAAAGGTGTATAACTACTTAAAACTTTATCCATAATCGTTTGTACCAGGCAATGACGACACTTGAAACCGCAGTAAAACCCCGCCGTAATCCAACGATACAAATTTTTCAGCATGGGTAACCTTTTTCGAGCGGGCCTAGGCGCGAATTGAATGAATGACTTTTGAGTCTCCAATCACAAGCGTTATACGAAACCTCCCTGCGACCGACGTGACTTACGTCGTGCACCAGCAAATTTATGACTCGTGCGCGATCAAGTGGTTATATTATCTTTGGTACCAGGCTTCGATCAAGACATTCTTGATCGAAGGTACCAGGCCCCCCGATTCTACTAAACAAATTGTTTTTAAATTGTATTTGTTTCAATTTTTATTTTTAAATAATTGCCTGTTTTTAATGGGTTTTTTTATACTAGAAAATACCACCACCTAATATTATAACTTAGTACCTATAAAAAAAACAATTTTGAGGCAATTATTTAAAATATAAAATTGAAACAATTACAATTTAAAAACAATTTCTTTAGTATAATCGGGGCCCAGGGGCCTTACGGACAACAGCTAATTGCGGCACCTAATCCGCTCAGTTGGAAAATCACGCGAACGTGAATCTTATCGCGCCCAGATACGGTTTGGGGTTGCGTGATTTTCCAACTGAGCGTATTAGGTGCCGCTATTAGCAGTTGTCCGTAAGGCCCCTGGTCCCTTGAAATCTCCTACCTACAGTAATAGGATTGCCACCGGGTCAGCCCGCTCCTAATGTAATCTAATAGTCCCGGTGACAAATTGTTGAGTTTTGCGGATTTATTTGGATTTGGGGCTTATCGAGCTTCGATAGGTTTCTCTCTTAGAACAACACGGAAGGAAACGCTTAATTCCGCGATTTAGATCTGTAAATGCTACCATGATTTAAAAAAAACAGGAAAATAATATAATAAGGTGACATGTTTTTTCATGTTGGCGCAAAAAATCGATAAATATCCTTTTTTTTTGCTACGGCCCCCTTGGTTGTTGGGGCAGTTTTGATATCCTTATTCTGTGCTTCAGGTACGAAAATAAAATTGTACATAACGTCACTTCTGTCAAAGTAACTTCATATTGCCTGGAACGAGGAAGAGAGCGTCGTAACATGATATTTATTGGTTCATTAAGATAGCGCTTGTTTGGATAAGTCCCCATTAAGAGCCCATGAAAACAATTATAAAGTTAAATGCTTTGTCATGACACAAATAATGCTCTGTAATTATTACCTACTTTAGCATTGTAATTAAAATGAGTGTGTATAATGGAGGAGCGGTGAAAGAAAGGGATAAACCCTTGTTAAAAAACCCCTTAACTCTGATGGTGACTATGACATAATATATAAAAGTTAACTACTAAAAAAAAAGAATTAAAAAAAAACTTTATATTTTAAACAGTATTTATATAATAAAAACTTAATTTCACTACTTGACACTGGCAAATATATAGGTACATGTGCACAGAGAGAGTAATAAATTGCATTAAACCACTTCATCAAAGCTCGCGAGAAACAAAACAACACAAACGATTAAAAAATGCACTAAACATTATACATAAGTAAATCTATAACTGACCACATTTTTACAGGCCGAATATGATAACCTTCATAAGTCCGTCTGCGCGTCTCCGTACCCCAACATTATTTATGTGGCCTCACGTCCGCGAGGTGCGTGGTACGTGAACAGACTCTACTGAAGATATAAAGAAGACAGGGCGATGTGCCAACTGGGCCGCAGGTACTTGTGATCTACAGTAGGTATTCTGTGTCATAGGGCAGGGCAGGGTGCAGGGCAAAATAAATTGAGGATGTTTGTTAAGGCTCCACAGCATTTAGCCGGGAAACAAAGGAATGCGCCCAATTTTTCTTTACTTTAGTAGGCAAACCACAGAAGAGAAAAAAAAATCGTTTAACTTTTCTGTGAGGCAGACCTATGTCTGCTGACATCGTCATCTTTCTAAGCTTTCTTTAAATAAACTAGTCGTTCGCCCGAACTGTGACCTCGCAAACCCTGAAAAAACTTCATGCAGATCAGATTAATGGTACGCAAATTATCGACGCAGCGTAGGTAGGCCTCCCACTAGATGGACTGACGACATAGTGAGAGTCGCTGGCATTCAGTGGATGCAAAAGGCAGGCTGTCGTACAGTGTGGAGGTTGAAGGGGGAGGCCTATGTTCAACAGTGAACGTCTTCTGGCTGATGATGATGATGATGATGAAATTATTGACGAACAAACATCAAATTAAAACTTACAAACACTCGTACAAACACATGAAACATAAATGGAACGAAAAACGAAAAGTTGATTGCCTGGACTGGAGTAGGTAGATATTTAAAACTCATAAATATGTACTACTAGCTCCGCCCTGCGGTTTCACCCGCGCTATATACTACCTTCAAGGAACCTTGTTGGTAGCGACAGCAACTCCCTTTGACTTAGATGCAAATGCTTTTTTTGTCTATGATGTAAGAAATATGTCTCGCTCACAATTCTTCTTTACTTCAATTCTTGCCGTTCCATACAAAATGTATGGGAAAATGAATTTTCTAACGTAATTTATTATTTATTATTATTTTTATTATTTATTATTATTTTCTAACGAAATTTTCTGATATTTCAAATTATGCTATTATACTTATTCTGCTATTCGTGGCGGAGAGGATTCCAACAAATCAAAGATCATGAAAATCGGTCCAGCCATTCTAGACTAATAGATGGTGTAACATGCACGTCTTTGTTTTATATAATTATGTATAGTATTTTTCATAGGTACATAGATATTATTTGTTGCCGATAGTTAATTCCATTGTCTTTCAGACTTATTCCGAAGAACTTGCTAGATATCCTGTAAATGTATTTACGTTGTTCTCAGCTAGGTATAATTAACTGTAAGCTCTTGTAAAAGATACAAATAGTCCGGAGCTTTGTTTTTAGTCATATTTCTTAGTTCTTAAGGAGATGTGAGCACAAATAATGAATTAGGTAATTACGCAGTGTTCTTTATTTTAGTTATCTTAGAAATTTCTTGGTATTATTAATCACGTGATATGTTTTTCCCCTTTCCTTTTGAGATGATTCTGGCGTCGCACGTTTTGTGTATTTTGCTCTTAGTCAAAGTCAAGTAAAGTAAGTCACGGTCAATCCCAAGTCAAACCCTAGTAAAATGGTGGAGACTAGACTTTAATAGAGGTGTCTATAGAGTTATAGAGTTTTCACGTTGGCGCTAAAACTCACAAAAATGGATTCGTAAAACAAAGCTGTCCGTTTCTCCGAGAGCGATGGGAAGGGCACTGTCACAACTCATTTGACAGTCGTACAAGTTACAACTCTTGACCTATGCGACAGCTGCTGACAACTTCATCCTAAAACGAATGTTTAATTCATACAGCCATTTACATACACATAAATAACTGGCGATTTACTCATGTAAAACGTTCATAATCTTATTTGCATAGTTATAAAAGATAAAATATTGTGCATCTCATTTGAATACAACTGCATTTTTAAATGGCTCTTCTGATTTATTTGCTAAAAGCTTTGTTCGAATGATATAGAAAGCTACTTTACAACAACTTTACAAGTTGCTATTTGACAGTTATTTTGAGGGTGGTTGAAATATCGATGCCGTTCTTCTTCAAGATCAGAATGCGCATACAAACCTTTGATTAAGGACATGTACATTGTCAAAGATACAAACTTACAGGGCTACATGATACGTTGGTGACAAACCGAAAGAAGGTTATTGTACTTGATTGTACTTATCATTATTAACAAATTTAAGTCTAAGAGGAACCCTGAAAATGCAATTTTCACGATTTCACGGTTGGTTCCATAGTAAAAGTTTTACATAATGATGAGTACTACAATTATCTGCTTTCGGCATAGTACCACCGTGCCGTAAACTTAACCCTTTATGGACCTAACCACATACCTATATTCATGTAGACGCCACAAGTCGACCTACCTTGCATGTCATATTTCCAATACAATTATGATTAATCGTCATAATTGAGTCCGGCTAAAATAAGTCTGCTCAATTGGTGCCGCGACAACACGTGTCAGTTTGAAATGAAACTAATTGGGCAACAGTGCAATAGGTACTGAGTTGTAAGTATACCGCAAATAGCGTAGGCCAATAAAATAATGTTTTTTTTTTTCACTTTTAAGTAGGAAAAATTTGACACGCTTAGTTTTCATACAGTTTGGACCGCTTGTGGAGTCGACTTAGATCTAGGTCTGTGGGCCTAACAGTCCCGCTTATACCCAGCGGCGCGTTGCTTCTGACCTCAGAGTGTTTGATCCAAGGGTTTAGAAAAGGAAAAAAAAAGTTAAGTACATGAAGAATTTTTTCCAAAGCTCCTCAGCTGTGCTATGATCTTAGTGCTGATCTAGCAGTTATTAAGTATTGCCTCAGGTAACAAATTATACAAAAGTGAGTTCACGTCGTAATGCGATTGAGCAGCTAATCCATTCAGGAAACAAAAATGTAACTCGATCCCGGCTCACGTGGGAGTTTCAAGCCATACATGATACAATGCTGTTGAAATTCGACCCGAACGTCCACAACTATTGATTAGCTGGTGTTGTGCAAGATGGCCCAAACTCTAGTTTACCCGAAGGCGATCTGATACCGCAGGATGTATGAAACATTTAGCGGAGATGCGCGAAAACGTTCCCGTCTTTATTGACAGTTAGTGGGTTAAAGTCGATTGAGAAAAATTTCATCTGGAACGCATTTTCTACACATAAAAAAGGAGTTTCAATCCAATTTATCAACTAACTAAGAAGACATCAAAAGCTTTTTTTATTTTATAATAGGCTTGCGTTTGTTTGTCCTATCTATACTAATATTATAAAGAGGAAAGATTTGATTGTTTGTTTGTTTGCATTGAATAGGCTCGGAAACTACTGAACCGATTTGAAAAATTCTTTCACTGACGGGAAGCTACACTATCCCCGGGTGACATAGGCTATAATCTATACCCGTGCGAAGCTGGGGCGGACCGCTAGTTTTTAATAAAGCTAAGCGAAGCTCAAGCATAGTAAAAGAAAAGAAGATTAGTGTAACTAGAATTGGGTATTTTGGTTTTACATTGAAGCATTTTTTTGAATCTGGAATAAAATCTGGCAACCCTGTTATTAGGCGCGTATTTATCGCACCATTCTCATTAGACTAACAAACGCATTAATCAGCTGCTTTCACGAGAGATTAGCCCAAAACAAATTGATGCGCCGTGCCGTGGGCGGTCCAAGACATGTTTACGACATTCGAACTCCACTAAACGGTCCGTGTATAGTTTTAAATTTCGAATGTCAATTAACACCAGTGTTAAAGAAGGTCATTTATCATTAGTGTGTGGTACTGGTAGGCTGGCAGTGTTGCCATCCTTTGTGGAAAAATCAGCAAAATTATAATTCATCTCGTCGTTACCAGATGATGCTGAAGCACTATTTCTTGAGTTACTTACAACCTGTAAGTAACTCGTAATTAGACTGACTGAACTACTTATTTTCTTATTAATATAATTGAACTATAAGATTTCCTACAAATGCCAAATAAATAAAAATAAAATATATGTTACATTTTCTTGAACTCTGTGGTGAAATTGGGCTTCTGGGGTTCTATCGGTAGTCAGCCATGGGGTGGTCCTACTAAGTCGAGAAAAAGAGTTTTACAATACTGACAAACTCCGTTTCAGCGAAAATGTGCAGAGATTTTCTGTAGTGATGATGTTGCATGAAAATATGGATAGAGATTTTGTGTATTCTGTAACAAACGCAAGCCGCGTTTGTTCACATTTTGCCAGAAAAGACGCGTACTGCAGTAGAGCAATTAAACGTTGCAGTCGGCTCTAAAAATCTCCCTTCATGGTAACTCTTAGCCAAGGCATGGGACCACCTGGTTCATTATGGTAATATCACGATGGCAACATCTGCCCACGGCGCGCACGTGTCACCATCTCACGATGCGTCTTCCATTCGATGCAGTCGAGATTAGATTTTAATTATTCATCTCTCGGTCGATCGATTTCGAAATAGGTAAGTGTGAAGTTCTCAAGTTACTGCAGAGTTAACGTCCTGTCGGTAGCTGGTATCAGTTACAGTTCGTTAGTTAACCGGTGGCAGTGTCACCTCTGAGGTGACCTTTTTCTTGATTAGCCATCAAGCTAGTGAATTATGCCCATCGAAAGCAAGATTAGATTGACTATAATTATGAGGGTCAAAAAGAGGTACCGTGTAGGTTATCTGTACATTCTGAAAGGAGATGTGGAAAAAACCTATTGTTATTATTAAACGTAAAGTATTTCTTTGGTGTTTCTAAGCTTTATGGAGAACAAGCTTTATGTAAACACAAGACAAGAAATGAAAAGACAACGTTCAGGCGACACTGAAATGATTGATAGAGAAGGACGCAAGCGACGGCAGTGTAAAGCTCTGTACTCACTTAGAGGCAAACATACAATTTATCTCATACTAGCTTTTGTTCGCGGCTTTGCTTACTTTGTGAACAAAACGATGATAATGTTTATGTTAATGATTTACACACATTGATATTAAAAACTTTTAATGGATTTTATCGCGTGTACATATTTTATATTTACAATTATATTTTGCTTAGAATCAGTAAGAATTAATAATCATTATGTGGGTATATTATTGTAAAATAACAACCTTCTTAATCTGTATGCCTAACAAATATCAAAACTCAATAATAACAGTAGATACCTGCCTAAGTAATATTAGGTGTATAATGGTAAATTGCATTTAGCTTTATGAGTTTTACTATTTTAATTGAACACTGTATACCTACCTATCCAAACTATAAAAGATTGATGTACCTAATCTTAATGATCCTAACTGTACCATTATTTGAATTAAGTATGTTTCGTTTATTAAGTGAGAATACTTTTACCTAAGGTATTTTACATAGTTATTAGTGTAATACTATTGGTTGATTGTGCATGTTTTGTGAGTAATAGAATAAAGGCTTTTTTACTTTTACTTTTACATATTTTACATTACCTAATTTTCCCACAGAAAATAAAAAAATAAAAAATACTGCGGTTTTATTCTATATTCCAGATCTGTGTATATTCCTATCCCTGACGTTTCGAATAATAGTGTCAATGGTCGCACAGGTAGACTAGATGACGGTAGCTTATAGAAATGTTATGAAATTATTTGGAAGTATCTTTGATATTTTTTGTCAAAATGTTGCTATGCATACCTACATAGGGAACGTTTTAATTTTTAAGTTGGCGCTCACGGTGTCCAGATCCATAGTGTTTAATTTCGAAACTTAAGTTACTCAGGAACAGTAGGTTTTTTTAGTGTAGGAATTTTTATAATCGGTTTAGTAGTTCCAGAAATTGGCTCTTACAAACATCCTCTTTAGTGTAGATTGTGTCAAGGTACAAAACTATACACCTAGTCTATGTTACTGCGAGTTAGTATATTTCTCTATGCTGCGAGCCACACAACAGCCAACCTTTGAGTTGCTGCACTCTGACCATCCGAGCTAGCAGCAAGCTCGATCCTGGGGCCTTACTCCAGTTTAGGTGACGAAAAAATGTTGCGCGACCGCAAACCGTATCTGGGCGCGTTTAGGTTCACGTTCGCCTGATTTTCCGAACTGCACGGTTTTAACGTTCGTTTGAGACCGTGTAAGGAGTTGGCCGTAAGGTTCCTGGTCTAACATAATTGTCCACTTGTTACAGTATCAGACACAATTCTCGCCTATGGGTCCCAAGCTTAAGATGCGGAGGTTTTATATTCTCTTCCATCGGGCTATTTCCTTATTGTCGCGCGTGACGGTGCTTTAATCTCCTGCGCCATGCTATCTTGCGACATAAACTGACTGACGTTCTTCATATAATTTCCCTTTTATTCTCTCGAAATGGCCTATAAACGAGCCAGCAGACAATAACATTGATCTCCCTACACAATGTTTCGAGTCACCTTGTATGTGGCCTGTCTAAATCGGATTTGGTTACGTTTCAATAAAACTACGGCTCGTGACAATAAAAGATAATCTCTTCTTGATAATCGCATAAACAATACCATTATTGTTTTATGTTTTCTAATTAAATACCGATAAAAATAGTCTCGGAGGAACTAAAGCCGTGCATTTTTAAACTCCCATTCTTTCGCGCGTAGGTGGAAAACTGACGTGAATGCACTATCTCACTCATTATAAATAATGGACAGATAATCTAGCAAGACAATAGTTTGCGTCCCCGGTGGGTGGTATTTTAACCATTTTAAAAAGACCTTCCAGGTGCCTTCGACATCTTCCTAACAGTGTTTCTAGATAACAGCGGAAAAGCTCACGGATAAATGGCATTACGGCTGCAATCGTGGGTGCACGTGAATGAACTTGAAGATAAATAATGATTGGTAAACAAAATGCTTCTAAGCATTATGACGTTAAGCAGTTTATGCGCTTTTTTTCAGATAATAATCTTCGTAAATGACGGGTAGAGGTACCGTAGGCTACGGATAAACCCATAAAAGCTCTAGTCGACTCGGAAGATCGACTATAAATTGCGATTTACGGTTTTATATACTTTTAAGAACAATAACTCGGCTACCGATAAACGGTAGTTATACTAACAATATAAACAGTAGGCAGTTAAGAATTTTATCGGTGTCGCTAACCTTTTATAGAGCCGCTTATCACAAGACAATCTGTGGTATTTATAAATTGTCCGGAATCTCATGATATAAAAATATAAAACCTGGGCGATCATTGTTTGCTATACAGCGAGGATACGTAAGTTAGTAAGTAAGTTGGTTGTTCTGAGCCGGAATTGGCTTGATAATCGTTTCACTGCAATGAAATAACTCCCGAAGAGACTGTAAATCCTCTAAGGAGTGTTCTCATTTGAATAACGAGGGGTCCCACTGTGGTCCATAACTCTGTAACAATGTTAAAACTGGGGAAACCCGACCGTTACGTGATTACATGAGTTTGCAGTGGTGTTACGACTAAGGGTGATTTATTACCAAAAATTATAATTACTCAATTATCGCCTACCATACCATGAAATGTAAAGAATGTGCGTAGGAAGTATAAAGGTTATTTAAAATCCAACCAAATAACACATTCTTTAAAAAAGAAGATTCATATATTCAATAAACATCTCATTCAATTTTTATCAATCCAATCACAGGTTCAATAAAAATATCAAACGAATTTTGTATTACACAAACTCATTTGATTTCATAAATTGAATCACAAAACTCGCGTGGGATCAACTAATTCGTCGGTAGCGTTCTTCATATATGATCTTTATGAGAAATAAATTGGAATGATGGAATGTAGGTAGGTGATAAATAAGTCAATGGAGCCAAATAGGCGTTTCGAATCGTATAGATAGAGTTTGCATGATCAATTCGTCCTTCGTCTGCCAATTACGAGGGATTCGTGCGATGGCTGCCGAATTTAATTGAAGTTCTTTGGGAATATTTGGTATCAGATGCTAATTTTGTAGCACTTACATTTGAAATTCTTGTAAATTGATATTTATTTTATTTGATTTTGGTCATTTGAGCTTAAGAAGTAGAGCACAAAATATCAAATCAGATTCTAAATGTTTCACCCAAAGATTTCATACTATATACTACTTGGTTTCACCATTAGATAGATAGATAGAAACTCTTTATTGTGTACACCAGAAATAAAAATTACAACACGATAGAAAACACTTACGAGCTAGTGCCACAAGTGGCGGCCTTATCGCTTAAAGTGATGTCTTCCTGGCAACCATTGGATGGAAAGAATTTACGTAACAGAATCGATGGGGCGGGGCATTAGGCGTACGAATAGTACTTTAGTAGTATAGAGAATGATATTGTCTACATTCCGTAGATCACCAACAAGCCCCCTTGTTGGTGATCTACGGAATATAGATGATGGTGTTGGTGGTTGGTTGGTAAACATACAAATAGTTCATGAATACATTTTATTTATATTACACGGGAATTACTCACGTAAGATTAAGCCGGCCGATTAAGCCGATTTTGTTCATGAATGTTTATTTCATGTGCCCGACATTTGTACCAATCTATACCTAAACTTTGCCGCGAATGCCATCATCAATCGTGAAGCTTGCATTGTACTTAGTTCTTTTGGGAGTCAGGATTACTCTCTTAGCGCCGATGCATCACGGAAAATGATCGCACTGCATCAGGTACGACTCAAGTAATGTAAGATAAATATTTTTACTATGTTGAGATTTTTCGTTACTTTTACTCGGCTCAATTTACTTATTTTATTTGTAAAAAGTTGATTGAATAAGGAAACTTATGATAATTTTAGTAAGGTTTTTTAACGTAAGATAATAAATAAAATGTTTACATACATTCTCTATTTACAATTTTGTTGCAGCTGTCAGAGCATTTTTAACTGAAGAAAAAAATTAAGAACAATTCGGTAAAATCCATTAAAATTTGATTGCTGAGAACTTATAGAGCCAACGATCTTTTACTTATACTACTTATATCTATCAATGCCTAGAGCTAACTTAGAGCTACTTTTCTTCTTTTTTCAGTACGTTCTAATTAAGGTTGTCTAGAAGAGATTGCTTATAGTGATAAGGTTGCAATTTTTTTCACTTTGAGTTGTTTTTTTTTTATGTCACCTATACGTCATTTCTGGTGTGAATAATAAAGAGTTATCTATCTACCCATCTAACTAAATCTTTAGTCTTAAATTTTACCCCTAAGTTTTTATGCTCATATCAGATGATAATAGGTATTTCCAGTCCGTAAAATTTAAAGAATTACTTCCTGTATTAGTATAGAAACTTACATGTAAGTTTTCTCGTACCTAATCGTGTTTTATAGAAACTACATGTAGGTAAGTTTGTATCTAATAATTGAGTTTTTAGTTTTTATTGTCATGCCATAGTCGTAGGCGCAAATGGCAGACAGCTTTTAAAGCTTTATAAATGGCGGTGGTTACAGAGCTGGTAATTTTAGAAGAGTTATGAAAGGGCACGATACTCGGAAATAGCCCTCCACGGCGGCGGAGCTCTAAACTACAGTACAACTGTGGCGCCTCACGGTGCGCTTGCAAATAGAGGAACTCACCAGACAAAACATTGTTTCTCGCATTTGTGCTGACGGGCTATACACATGTGGACTATGCCTAGGTCTAACGATCAGGTCGATGATGATGAGGTTCAAGGAACTATACTTTAATGGGATATTTAAAAGTCTGTGACACGATAAAGAGAGATGCATTATGGTCATATAGTAAGTAAGGCACATAAGGAATAGGTGAGCGATTATGAACAACTTTACTAGCGTCCAGCAGCGCCCCGCGGTTTCATGTTATAATTAATTAACTAGTATAAAGGTACTAACAATGTACCTGTCATATTTACCAATTACATACACGTCTATGTTACATACATACAAAATAAATAATCAGTATCTAAGTTCCTAGTATAACAGAAAAAATAAATAAACTAGCATAGTATCAAAATAAACAATTAAATTAAATAGAATAACTAAGAAGGTATGTAAATTAAAATATCATACCCCACTACTACAAGAACCGTAATTGTTTTCGAAATACAAAAAATATATTTGTAGAGGGTATAACCGATTTGAATGAAATTTGGTATGGAGGTAGATATGATGGTTTGCTATGTTTTATCCCTAAAAAAAATATGGGTCTTGTGTGCGACTGAAACCGCAAGGTGCAGCTAGCTTATAACGTTACATAAGAAACGTTAATAAATTAAAATTGCAATGTCTCATTTTCAGCTGTGACAGTTTCATTTTGTTTTCGTGACTATATAAATGTATACAGAGGCCTGCCTTCATTTGGAATAATAAGGTCTAAGTACAAGGTATTAAATAACGTCATTCAAGTCATAGCCACAGTTGGAGTCAAGCAAAGTATGTCATGGTCAAGCCAGTCATACCCTAGAAAAAGTGATGGAACATTTACTAGAGGCTTCGGAGTTCTGGAAACATCACGAAAAGACACGTTTCACCCTGTTATACCCTGTTATAATTTTCCATTACACATTTAACACAATTTTAGAAAAATAATACTGTAAAGCGACATGTTTTTTAGGGTTCCGTACGCAAAGGGTAAAAACGGGACACCATGTCTAAGCCTACGATGTTTGTCTGTCTGTCCGACCGTCTGTCCTACCTATTAACGGCTGTATCTGTTGAACCGTAGCAGATAGCCTGTTGAAATTTTCACAGAATATGTAATGTTACGGCGGACTAATAATAATAAATAATAAAGTCAAAAAGTTAAAACGAAAGCGGGGTCTCCATACAACAAACGTATTTTTACGTATTTTGTATTAGCTCTAATGTAAAAACGGTAATACGTACAAGCGTTTTTGGCATGACTATAGTACACATTCTAAAGTATACAAACAAATAATAAATATTGGCCAACTGCGAGTCGGTGACAAATTTCTGTTCATTACCAAGATAAGCAAAGTACTTACAAATTTAGATGACATCATCATTCGCTCAAATCGAAATGCCACCATATTTTACTAATTTTGAAGTCGCTATTTTAAATTGATCATTATTGTATTTTGTGGCGGTACGGTACCCTCAGTGCGCGAGCCCAACTCGCACTTGGCCGGTTTTATTACAAGTAGTTGGCGCCAAAACTTTCTTCTAAAATAGTAACAATTTCCGTCTGCAAGAGGTTGCATGTACAGTTTTAAGCATTTGTAAACTTAATAACTTTATAGTAGGTACCTATATTATTATCTATACTAATATTACAAAGAGGAAAGATTTGATTGTTTGCATTGAATAGGAACTAACCTCTGAAACTACTGAACCGATTTGAAAAATTCTTTCACTGTTGGGAAGCTACACAATCCGCGGGTGACATAGGCTATATTATTATTATTTTTAATAGGGATCCTTACAAAAACTCCAATAATGTAACCCAAGGTGTAAAAAAATAAGACTTACACCTGTGCGAAGCCGGAGTGCGTTGCTAGTAATATATAATGTAGTAGAGGTACGAGGACGCGTATTAATAGATATTCTTACGTAATTTTTCTTCTACCTAACCTACTTGCATACCACACGTTACTTAAATTGACATAAACATCAGTGTTGAGTGAGGTCCGTAATGGGCGTTAATTAATGAGTATTTAGTCG
Organism: Agriopis marginaria; assembly: GCA_932305915.1. Lineage (NCBI taxonomy): Eukaryota > Metazoa > Arthropoda > Insecta > Lepidoptera > Geometridae > Agriopis > Agriopis marginaria. The sequence goes on from OW029918.1 coordinate 14,262,064, forward strand.
TGTCTCTGCCTACGTGAGAAAAGAAAAGTATCTACCTTCCTCTGCCAAGCTACGTTATTCACTACAAACAATTTTTTGTTGGTTGTCTGCACGTGAACATGGCGCATGTAACTGCGCCAAAATATCGGAAGCTCCATCAACAACCTCATCATCATCATCAGCCAGAAGAGGTCCACTGCTAAACATAGGTCCCATGAACGACAGCTTTTTGCACCTTTTGCATCCACTGGATGCCAGCGGGCTAGCAAGTGGGCTTTAAAATCTGACGGTACCCGGTTCTATCTTCCACCGCTGAAACGCTGATAATGATGATAGAAATCGGATAAGCAATTGGAAAACACGTAATTAGCTATACTCATAATTAATTATATTTGCATAGCAGTCTCCATCAATTAAACTGTCAGATCGGTAAAAACAAATACAATATACCATATTGCACCGGCATATCTCTGTAAACCAACCGACCTGAGCACAGAGGCAGTGGCGTAGCTACCGGAAGGCTATATAGGTGGTGCAGTGCACCGGGGCCCTCAAGCTCAGGGGGCCCTCGGGCCCTGACCAGCAAGCCTTCAAACTGAGCTTAAAATGTCTCCCACCTTCAGAATATAAATAACAGGTTGTAACACGACTTTAATCATGGCAACTCATACACATACTTGTATTAAGTAGCTTTGCACCTCTTATCTAAACGGGGTGTAAGGGGAACACTCTCGAAGCCAAAAGAAGGTAATTGTACTCATCATTATGAAAAACTTTTACTATGGGACCAGCCCTGAAATCGCGAAAAAAATATCAGCTGTTCTATAGAAAACGGTCATTGACACTCGACAAAATGTATGGAACAGCTGATTTTTTTTTTGCGATTTCAGGGTTGGTCCCATACTAAAAGTGGTTCATAATGATGAGTACAATTATCTTCTTTTGGCTTCGAGAGTGTTCCCCTTACACCATGTATATATAAAAGCGAAATTCACTCACTCACTCGCTCATCATAAAATCTCGAAAACTACTTGACCTACGAAGCTGAAATTTGGCAGGTAGTCCTTAGTCCTTATGGGGTAGAGGTGCACTAAGAAATGATTTTCCGAAAGGGCCGAATTAAGGATGACAAAAGGGGGTTGAAAGTTTGTATGACAGTCTACGCATACGAAATCACGGGCAACAGCTAGTTCATAATAATTATAATAATATTTTTACTTGATAAAACCTGACCAGTTGATAAAAACTGACCAGTTGATAGGGCCCCATTTTTTTGCACCAGGGCCTTTCTTACCTAGCTACGCCACTGCACACAGGGCTGTGCAGTGTGCAATTGTACAGTCGGCAATATACAGGCGTGTCGCATTCTAGGCCGCGATATTTGACACCTCGCCGTACTACTAGAATGTGTATGCATACTATTTACGAAACCACTTACAGGTTGCAGTAAACGGAGGTGAAATTTGTACTGCAATTGAGGCACTTTTAAAATGGTAGTCTTTTTGTTCTTTCTTTTCCTCTAAGAAAATTTTGGTGTTGCACTCTTGTGCATTTGTTAGTGTCAAGTATTGAAATATTTTCTTATATATTGTATATGACGAATTACTAGTGTTATTCCGCTTCTACGTCGCTTCGAGTACAAAGTAACGCCTAATTCAGTCAACTATTTTCTTATATAATTTTTTATTAAATATCGTCAAACAAGTCATTATCACAGTCAGACTCAAGTAAATTAAGTCCAAGTCATGTTTCGTGTAGGTACTAGGACAGTCAGTGTTGTGTGTCGTAGTGACAACCCTGCGATTATTCAAGATCAAATGAGGGAAGAAGAACAAAACACCCGCTCTTATCGCCGGACTCACCCGTAATTTTCAGTCAGCTCGTGACCACGGCCATTGTAACATGGTCGAAACGTCGAACGAAAGGTACCTATTTTTACAGAAATAAAATCAAATGACGACAAATAAAATCACGTGCTCAAATCGCGAAAGTTTTAAGGTTACTTTTACTTTTTTAAAGTCGGTACAAAGATCTTGCTAGGACGCAGGCAGACATTCGTTTCATCTATGTATATGTAGGTACACCTAAACAAAAATATTATCACATTATTTCTAACACGTAGGTATCATCATCATTTCAGCCATAGGACGTCCACTGCTGGACATAGGCCTCCCCCATCCATCTCCAAAAGGGCCGGTTGGAAGCGGCCTGCATCCAGCGTTTCCCTGCGGTCTCTTTTAGGTCGTCTGCCCATCTTGTGGGTGGACGTCCTACGGTGCGCTTACCAGTCCGTGGTCTCCATTCCAGAACCTTTCGGCCCCATCGGCCATCTGTTCTGCGTGATATGTGCCCTGCCCACTGCCACTTCAACTTGCTAATCCGGTGGGCTATCATATGTCGGTGACTTTCGTTCGTCTACGGATCTCCTCTTTTTGGATCATATATAAAATAATTGTATTGAATCTAATTCGCTTTTCAATTGTTCTTTCAACGAAGGCTCTAGCTCCTCGTGGTTGGGATTTGATATCACACCCTAGGGCGTGCCATCCGAACGTGCCATCCACTGAGTGACAATCGTTTCATGAGCACTATACTTAGTTATTTAGAGCTAAGGAATCGATACATTTCCATGCCACAGTAATAGCCAGTAGCCACCACATCCACCAAGTGTTAGCAAGTTAGTGTTAGTGTCAAGTGACAAACAGAATCGACTGTACACGCTGTCTGTTTGTAACTTTGGTCTCGCGATCGTAACGCACAACGCTGCGGTAAGCGGTTCCAACGCAACGTCAAGCTTCGCTGCTAACTGCTGACGTATTTTTTTTATGTTATAGGTGGCAAACAAGCAGACGGGCTGCCTGATGGTAAGCAGTCACCGTCGCCTATGTATACTTGTAACACCAGAGGCATCACAAATACGTTGCCGACCCTTTAGAACTCGATTAACTCGCCTTTTGAAGAACCCCATGTTGTAGCTTCTCGGAAACACCGTAGAAGGTAGCTCATTCCACATTTTGCAAGTATGAGGCAAGAATGATCGTGTGAATCACACAGTGTGCGATTTCCACTGATCTATGATGTGTGGATGAGCCTTCAGGCGGTGCCGGCTAGTGCGATGGTAAAACCGCGACGCCGGCATTAGATCAAACAGTTCTTCAGAACACTCCCCGTTGTAAATGCGATAAAAGATACAAAGAGACCCAACGTCTCTGCGCATGCTGGCGGCTCTAGGTGTTCAGTGAGCTTGGAATCGTCGACAATTCTGACAGCTCTACGCTGTAATGCATCAAGTGGGTCAAGCTGATACTTGGGTGCTCCGTTCCAAAGATTGGAGCAGTACTCCATGCTCGACAGCAGACCTCTCTAGTTTTTTATACAATTCAGTGTCCGACACAACATAACGCTTCCCGTAGCGATGTGCGTTTCGATCAAGAGCCCAAAGCATAAGACGACGTGTCCAATGTCCGAATGCGATTGAAACTATAGTCGGAATAACCGGCTTATTTCCCGTATAATATACCTAAACAAAATGTGGGAAGTCCACGTCAGTTTCTATAATAAAAGCGTAAGCGTTGCTGGTCGGTAATCTACATATTATTTATATATAAATAAATATTAATAATTATAATTTATTATTTAAATCTCTACATAGTATAAATTGAAGTCGCTTTCCGCGTCTGTCTGTATGTCTGTATGGCCGCTAACTCCTCCTAAACCACGCAACGGATTTTGATGCGGTTTTCACCATCAGTTAGATACATTTTCAAGGAAGGCTTATATATATAACTGGCGACCCGCCGCGGCTTCGCACGTAAATTACACCCGTGCGAAGCCGGGCGGGCGGGTCGCTAGTCTATACTAATATTATAAAGAGGAAAGATTTGATTGATCGTTTGTTTGTTTGTTTGTTTGTTTGCATTGAATAGGCTCAGAAACTACTGAACCGATTGGAAAAATTCTTTCACTGACGGGAAGCTACACTATCCCCGGGTGACATAGGCTATAATCTATACCCGTGCGAAGCTAGGGCGGACCGCTAGTATTATTATAAATCTGCAAATTTACGCCCAACTGTAGAAACTGCTCTAGATCCAAGATCTAGACAAGAGATAGCGACGCGTCGGAATCAGCCAAGGAAAGTTCCTGCTCACGCCACACGGTTCCCGGAAGCAAAGTCACGGGGTGACACTAGTTGACTCCGTGACCCCACGTTGCATTGGGCAGGAGCAAATTGAACCAAGCGGCAGCTTCTGTCGCATTTAATCATAAGTAATTGTCAGAGTTAGATGGATAATCTAGCTGCAATTATTACTCTGGCATAACTCTATTGCCATACGTGGAAATGCATTAGCCTATCTAGATATGAGTACAGGGTAGTAGGTATGTATAGTACCTTCTTACCCATATTTAAACTATAGTAGCAGCTTATTCTAATTCTATTCTAATACCCACGGTTTCAGTAAATTATTAAAGTTGTAATTTGCAATATTGATAGGTCATATTAAAAACCTCAATTCAAAATTATTTCAACATTTTCTAAATATGTATTTTTGAGTTATAGCGATAAAACTGAAATTCAAGAAGTTCTAGCTCAATGGTAAGTAAGGACTTTTTCGCAAAATTATCCCCTAAAAATGAAATGAATCCAAAGAATGTTTCCTAGTGGTTTTATTATTGTCTAAACCATAAAAAGTTATAATATATTATGTCGAGATTATACATCTCTGAAGAATAAAGAGTTTCGTTCGTTAGAATTTTTCTGTAACCTCCAATTTCGGAACTATGAATGTGACTGCAATTATATGGCTTTACGTAGGGTCGAACACTCAGCCCGCCCACACCTAAAAACTTAATTAGATATTGCACATGTCATGTATAAATGCGCTAGTGTGTATGTATACCTATTGTTACCGCATATTGTTATCAATTAATCACTAGCAGCAGCACAACCTATCTACCAGTGTTTAGACAAACATGCAGTGTGTACAAATAGGCCAGTGCTGGAGCCACTGTTACGCAACTAGATTGATGGCTCCAATACAATCCAGCCATCGCGGATCAATAGCAAGTCGATCTAATCGAAGGATAGAGTCAATCTTAGCTGAACCTCAGTAGGGCTGCCAAGGAACACCGAGATAAACAACCAAATACTTGGCGACCAATATTTACTGCGCCAAAGGAGTCACTTCTCTGCCAAGTTTTCTTCAGTACCTATAGATACTTCGTAATTGTCTTGTACCCTGTTTCTCGAACAATCTCGTAATGGCCAAAGGTGTTTCGACTTTTTTCTGATGTTTCTAATGATTTTATTAGTTTTTTTTTGTGGCGGATTAAGAATTTAATTACTGATCATCATGATTAATTAAACAACGAATAACACATCAAAATAGTAGAATACATTATGATTTAGGTACTATTATAATTTAGTTATTGTCCGTGACTTTGTACGTGTAGACTGTCATGTAAAATTTCAACACTTATTTACGCCCCATAATTCTGCCTTTTCGTAAGATCATTTCTTAGTTATTTAAATTCTATGAGGATTGTTCTCATGGGATTAAAAAATTTCAGCTTCGTAGGTCAAGTAGATTATTTCGTGGTGATTCAGTCAGTCAGTAGATATTTCATTTTGATGTATATAGGATTCTGAATACTCGCTATTTCACGTTGCAACAGTTGCTATCACTATACCAAGTATAAGTTTGGTCGTGCATGGAGTGCTGCTCTCATCTTTGGTATGGATCACCTAAGTACCAGCTAGAGGCATTGGAGTCTATAGTGTAACGTGCCAAAAAGCTCATCAGCAATGAATCCTTAGTTTGGACTAATCCTCTTAGTCTTCAGCATCGACATAAAGTTGCTAGTCTATCGGTTTTTTATTGGATACATTTCGAAGTGTGCATCGGATCTGCATGATCTGATTCCCTCCTGCCCATTTTTCTATCAGACTGCCAGAACGGGCACGAAAAATCGTCACCGCTTTATGGTATTCCGATATTCCGAATATGGTATTCAGATATTCCGAAAACTCGTACGAAGCGCTTTGATTCCACATTTATTGTGCGAACTGCTAGTCTGTGGATTCCGCTGCCTGAATGGGCGTTCCCCGATAGTTACAATCTGGGTGTCTTCAAATCACGAGTGAATCGGCTTCTTCTAGGCAAGCGTGCTCCACCGTAGACCGCATCATCGTTTAACATCAGGCGAGATGGTGATTAAGCGCACGCCTATTATTAATACAAAAAAGTATATGAATTGAAATATCAAAACTATACCGCGAGAAAAATCCAACAGCCCTACCGAGACATGTAAGCAAAAGCAATTGTATAAATTGAGCGAAATCGCTGGCGGCCTCCAATGATCCGTGAAATGGTCGTCTGGTATAGCGTTCTTGACTTATTCTATCCGTTACTTGATTCGATCTCTGAAAGAAACCGTAATAGATACCGGTGGATGTATTGAGAATCACTTAAGTGAAAAGCCATTCGAGAAGCTCATTGTGAGAGGTGAGCCGTTGAATGCTTCTGAATACCACTTACATTTGGCAATCTTAATGAAGGGGATTCGGTTGAGTGGATCATTTATTCGTTTTGTAAAGATTAAAATTGCTATTGTATCAGTGTTATCTATGTACCTACATAGTCATAGGGCATCAGGTTTTCTAAATTTTTCTTTCAAGTAACTTATCACGAGACTGAGTCTTTCTGGCATTATTATATTTATGTATCTAAACTTAACTACCCGTTCCTTTCATGATCACGATAACTTTATTTACTTATTACCTTTGCAAGTTAACATTCCTGCATCATGCTATTTGAATGCCTCATGCCGTAAATGCCACAAAATATTTCGTTTATCAAGTCGGGCATGTCTATTTGTATAAAAATGCCAACATCGTTTTAATGGGAAGCAGGGAGTGTCATTCATAACATTTTCATAATTTTAATGCAGTGCAGAATGGTATCTTGAGTGTGTCATTATATCATACAGTCGCTCGCAGACAATGGTCCTATGAATAAAATATACTAGGACGGGAATACAATGCATGGCCACTACGCTGGTTTCAACCAGCTACCTACGTAGCATTCCGGATTATTTTATACCAAAGATAATATAAATTGTCTTTATTTTATACCATACAATGAGGTACAGACAGTGCAACAGCAGTAATTTATTGTGTTATGCATGAGTTTTCATTCTATTTAGATAAAATCTAAACTTGATTGCGTTATATTGTTAATTTGTTACTCCCAATTAGATAGGCTAAGCTTTGTATGTCTTCAGAATATAGCTTGTTGGGGATTATGCAGCGTTTCGTTAGACCATAGGTTAGACCGTCTTTAGGCATTCAATATTGAAGCAACTCTTGTAACTTTCCCTCTTTTTTATTAAGTCATGACATTTATATTACTTAACTTTTGCCCCGAATCTCTTGTGTCTACGCTTGCTTAGTAGTAGGATTGAAATCAAAACAGTTATATGTATAATACAGAATTTATTTTTATAATATATATATATATACTCAGATATAACAGTAATTGTTTTCATTCTAAACACACTCTCTCAACAATATTTACAGTTTGGGATGTTTCGTATTCACTAAAAACTTTAATATGAAGAATGTCGAAGGAAGTATGTATTATCTTTAGATTTGTCAGTTTCATTTATCTCAGGCTTTGAAACCACCTGAAGTATATTGATCTGAGAACTCTCTGAAGTGCTCACAGTCGACTCCTTCGATAATTTGATGAGGTCATTTCCTCAAACTATTGTCTGTGGAGTTCTTTTGTTTGTTCTTTCTTTCATTAATGTTGATTAGAAACATCCCAAGTTCCTTGTCTGGTCCTCACTCATCCACTACATTCCATTCATTACTGTAGTATACTACGATACATAATACAATTGGCTCGCCATTAAATGACGGCCGCAGAACATTCTTTTATTATATATTGTTTTCTATTTTTAAGCAATTTACAACCGTTTTAATAACTACATAATATTTTCATCTGTGTACAGCTAATTACAATTTGGTTTTAAGGTTTCGCGAATACAGATTTATAATAGGGACCTACTTATGGTAGGCCTTTGCAGAAATATTTAAGTATGGTAGAGGATGAATTTCCAAGAAAATACTTTATTGAAATCTTAAGAGTAAATCTAATCACGACATCGATTCTACGAGTGCTTTAGTATCTATTTATGACTGAGTACTTAGAGTAAAAACATTGAATAGGTTAAAAATCGAGTTCTTAAGATTTCAATCAATGTACCTATACTTAATTTGTAGGTATTTACGCATACTGGCCTTTCACCAATCGCTCTTTCAAACATTACGGTTCTACTTAAATAATTGTAAATTTAATTTATTATATCAAAGATATGTGTAGTTTAAGTAGGCCTTCGGTACAAGAGACTATTGTATAGCATGCGAAGTAATACGTAAACAAGCCATATACATAAATAGTGCAATACAACTTGCGGATAAACAACTTACATTAATATGTATCACAAAACATAATTACATTAAATTATGACTTAACTAATATTATAAATAATAATATCCGTAAGTGTAATATGGCAACAAAACACATTAACTAGCTAAGCACCTAGACCAGTAGGATTTTAGATATTTACACAAATCTGTACAGTCCAATCCTAGAGGTATATAGATCATCACTTGCGTCTATTCGTTATACATTCACCTTAATAAAATTATTGCCAATCAGCTAGTTTAACAACGATTAAAGATTCTTCGAATATTCTTTATTATTAAGTCAATTTTTCATTTTTACTCTGTTTTTAAATACTATTAACACTTCATTATTATAAGTATAATTTCAAACTAATTCTACGGAGATTATCAAAATTATATACAAAATTAATATGACATCGATATGTTCTGTACATTATAGACTTAAATGCTTTAAAATGACAATTGTTGATATAATGCAGCTTCAATGACAAAATTTGTGAAAAAGAATTTACTAAGCTGGGTTCGAATGGACTGCTTGTAGCTACGATAAACATACATGCTACAAGTGCCGGCCACTGCTAAGCATTGTCGATAAATTAGAATCATCGATATTGATAATTCGCGTGTCTTTTGTAAAGTTCTAGGGCTAATTGTTCAACACTCACATTCACTTCGCACTCGTAAAGTCACACACCTGATATGGTTATTCTTACGCTTTCTTAGTGGCGATGCGTGGAGTATAGATTCGAGATTCGCCGACGCCTCTTTGTAGGTAAGCTTGTCTTTTGTCGATCGCATCTCTATGCGTCGATATTATTGAAAAGTCCGTCGATGGACGTGGCCTAAGTAAGGCAGCTGATCGTCGACATCATCGCTGCTGCGAGCACAAAAGCCACCAGTGGTTTGGTGTCGTTTGCGCCATCGGTCTTTGGCGTCGAGGAGTATGGAGTCTCGTCATTGCCGAACGATTTTCCTCTTACAGCTACAAGGGAAAACAAGAAACGTTAAAAATAAAATTATTTTAAAGATTATTTCAGTGTCCATATCAAGAATACTTGTCGCGGTTTAATGTCAATGGTCCCTCGTTTTATTGAAGAGTCCGTAACAGATTCGTGTTCTAGCATACCATACATGATAAGCTGCATATGGGCAACTATAGTCATTGAACTAATAGAGTCGAGTAGTCAGAAGCCAGTAGTGGCCAATAAAACATGCTAATGGTATAAATTATAGTTACCAGATTCGGGATCTCCTGATCCCTCCTCCCCAGAGCCCTCTGCATCATATGCGGCGTCGTCGTCCGGGTAGTTCCGTCCAGATCCAGAGCCTTCTTCCCCCGCCTCGTCTCCTTGCATGAACGCCTCCGCCTGGGCGTCACCAGCGCCCGCGTGACTGATCAGCAGCTGTTGAGAATTACAGATTAGCAGGTACTGCGGCAGCAGTGGTGAACTCGACTACTAAACTTCGGCCCATAACAGAGAATAGAACAATGCTCTAGTCTTATTTATTCCGTGTATGTACACAATATCTAGACATTAACAATTAAAGAATCTATATCAATACTCAAAGACTCGAAGATTAGACCGATGGTGACAGAGAATGTGCGCTTTACAATCTGACGGCATCCTTTTCGATCTTCGGCCCTCGACCAATGACTTATTTAGTAAGTACTTCAATAAATTATGTGCAGTTTCGATTCCATCATTCAAAACGATGAAGGAAAACGTCGCGAGGAAACCGGTATATCCAAAAACATCAACAGTTCAAAGACATATATTATTGTCATTCACTAACATGCACTGGGCCAGCATGTCGGATGGCTCATCCTCTCTCTCTGAGAGAAGGCCTGTGTTCCAGCATAGGGAACATGATAAGCTGAAATGATGAATGATGATGACTCATAGACTATTGTTTATGTTTTAGTTCCCATGCCTAGACTAGTTCATTAGAAAGCTGTCAAAAGGTGTTTCTTAGATTTGAAAGACTGTAGTAAGCTGAGTAGCACAAAAGGTACTACTATTTTAGATGAAGGTGAAGCAGAAATCACGTTAAACGAAACTGTAGTCTGTGAATGCTGTGAATGTTTCTTTGTTCCTGGTTAAATATGTACGCCAAAGTTATTTCCGTTTCTCCAGATAGCATCTGAACACGTGAAAGCCGCGAACGGCTCTTGACAACGTATACAGTATCAGATACACTTGCGATACGTTCTTTGAAGATATGATCAGCTGAGACATCAGACGCGCATTGATTAATGTTCGCTTCATATCTGTCGATGCACTGTGTCCTGCCTGTTTGAAACTGTTGGGAATTCCTTTGTAATTAATAATATTTATGACATGACGGTTGCTTCTTTATCAAGTATTTATTATGTTGATGGTAGGTAATTATTAAGTAGGTCAGTATTGCCGCATCTTTTATATGATGGATTGCTCAGTTTTGTACAGTCAGTAATATCTACAAATACTTGAAGAGATCTTAGATAATCTTTGATGTATGACCAATCTTATATTACACTATATAGGTGCAAAAGAAAGTCGATGGGCTCCTAAAATAGCTAAAAATAGCAAAATGACATCATTGTATGCAGATTGTTTTTTTTTACAAGACACTAGCTGTGCCCCGCGTTTTCACCCCGGAGATTACTCCGTCTAACATCAGCTATCTGCCAGTGAAATTGCCATCAAAATCGGTCTACTCGTTTTGGAGTCCATAGGGACATACATTTATAGATAGATCTTCGTTTGGCCACCACGTGATGGTAAGCGGCAGTTTAGCCAAACGTTAATTTTATTTCGCGTTTAATTTGCTTAAGTTTTGAGTAAAGAACTAAAGGTCTTCGTGACTGAACGAAATAAAATTTGCGTTTGGCTCTAATTTGGCCACCAGCTTGCAACTAAAAAGAAAGAAAGAAAGAAAGAAAGAAAGTTTATTCTCTCGTCTCTTATGTCGTTGTGTTGTTTTGGGCTCTCTTTCTCTCTCTCTCTCTCTCGCTCGTCTGTGTGGTTTGTGGTGTGTGTTTACCGTTCTAGCCTGCTGCAGCCTGTCAGCGATGGAGGCCACCCTAGGGTCCTGCGCGGGCGCACCTGATATTTCGGGGTTGTAGCGCTGCTCGCTGTGCGATATCGATGTCACTAGCTGTTTCGTGTACCTGCATACGAATAATTACCAAGAGTTACATTTTGAAGGGTATATTTTTTTAATAAGTATGTATTCTTTGGGTGAAAAATATATAAACCGTATTGAGAATCATCCTCTTTTTTGAAGTCGGTTAAAAATGGCCTGCATTAAACGTTATTTATTATTTATTTCAGATAAATTCTGCTTACAATACTTTGGCCGAGAAGAGTAATTAAGTAAAGAAAGCCACTGTTTTTTTTATTTTTAGACATCGTCTTGTAAATTTAAACTCGAATGGGCAGGATACTTGGTTAAATATGATGATGGCAGGAGGAGTAGGTCTCTGACGGAATGGTGGCCACGTGATGGTAAATGCAGCCCCGGAAGAACGATGGCGTGACGATGATATAGAATACCTGAGTGAAATTTGCACATAACAGAAGATTGGCGAAAAAAGCTACCCTGCAGAATGATAGCTGAATAAGCTGCCGACGATGATTTTTGTTAACTTACTGTAAGAAACGAATCGTCCTCGCTCACTGATATTATAGTCGTCACCGACACTAAACGCAGCTGCATCAGAACACATCGTACCTACTTAAGAATTAAGATTATTACTATCTCTCTTCACTTACTCATTAGAATCATCACCATCCAGAAGGTTGGAGATTCATTTGTTTCCTACGCGCCAGGATAAAATCGTGTATACTCACTCTCCAATCTTCTCCCCGTTCCAACACCTCTGGTTGCCTTCATCGGCGAAGTCAGGCTCGTCGCAGACTTTGTCCGCGAGCGTCGAGAACAGCTTCTTGGTGGAGGCGAGAGTGGCTGCAAATTGGAGGAGCTCTGTGTCGGGGGGTGGTGCGCGCAGATCTTCCCGCCTGATACTGCTGGTGCTGGTTGCGGCGTCGACCACGTCGATAGTGGACGGGAGGCCGCATTCGTGCCGAACCTAATAATAGAAAAAAGTCTATGATTTTTCACTATTCTGAAAAATTCTGAACCTGATATAACGATGAAGAACTTAAGTAAAATTGGGTCACGAATTGGGTAGAGTCTGGTTAACTATGAGTGTAATAGTATTCTGTGGGTCAACCTGTGGGAACAACTTATCTATGTCCCGTGTTTTATTGAAACCTACAAACCTTTGATATGTGTCAAAGTGGCGTCTATGACATATGACTGCAATGCTTCGTCTGGCGACAAATAATTTGAACGAACTCTTCTTTTTCATCAAATAGTTGATAACCTTTTGGATTTGAATGAAATTTGTTACAGGAAAAGTTTTTTTTTTAAATTATAAATACTCTTGCGCTTGGCCGCCAACTCACCGGATGTTCAGCGATGATATGGCCTACGATGGAGCACGCTTGCCTAGTTTTATTTGTCAAGATATTCAAGGTCAAAAGTATTTTGAATATCTTAATTTATTTAGAATCCCTAGAATAAAACAGTTGAATATCCTCAGTGCTGCTGCAGGTTTATTATATTCTGTCCGACTAGTAGTTCGATGATCTAACTGTTTGGACAAAAAAAAAACTCTGCTATACTGGCTAGTCGAACAATTTATAATGTTTTATGTAACCATCGTTTGGCCTATGCTATTAAACTCTACGGATATTACGACCAGATAGTTAACTGTGAGTTCTACTAGGTGCTTACTGCCTAGAACATTAATCTTGCCCACAATGACTTTGCCAGGAGATAATCTATAAGGAATGCAACCGCCGACGTTAATAAATAGCAAAAACGGGAGATGTAGATCTAATCTGTGCGTTCCTGAGATGATGATGAACGCCGTTCTCGATGAAGACATGCCATTTGTCAGGAGTGAGGTGGTAATGACGAGCTGTGAGGCTGAATTGGATATAAGAGGCCTTACGGTTACCTGTTTTAAGCGATTCTGTTTAGGTGATTGCGAAAAGTTGCGCGACCGCAAACCGTATCTCGGCGCGTTCGCGTGATTATCCGAACTGCGCTGTTTCAGCCCTAATTCGAGCCTGCAGCCGTAAGCAGAAGTGCGTGGCACTAATCTATTAGCTAATTGAGGTCCTAAACTAGTTCGGCGAGTAGAGTAAATTCGTATCTGTCACTAGCCTATTGCAAAGCTGTTTATTAGTTAAGTCTGCGTTCAACGTTCATAGCAATATATTATTAAGCAGGTTTTCAACATTTTTGAAGATAAAAAAATCACTGAATTAGAATTAAAAAAAAAAAGATTGGGCATTATCTTTAGAATACCATTCCAAATAATTATAGGTAAAGCTATTTTCGTGTTTATATTTTATAAAATGGCGGAGCAGATAGGTTCTTTCAAAAACGTTGAAATGCGCGAATAAGATTGCCGCGCGCCTTTATTTGTCCCTAAAAAACTGCCTGAGTGATCTTCTTAATTTTACAGGCAAAAGTATGTTATCAACAACTAAAACTTATTATTACGGTATTCTAATTCATGATTGTGTTAAAATGGTTCAACTCAAAAATTTTGTTCAAATATTATTCAAAAGTAGCTGCGCCCGCGGTTTCAACCGGGGATTACTCCTTATAACATCAGCTATCTGCCAGTGAAAGTCCCGTCAAAATAGGCCTAGCCGTTTCGGAGACTATAGGGAACATACATACATTATTTATACACATTGTCTTTTATATTATAGATTTACATGCTATCATCGTAAATTGATATCAACGTACCTAATCATAAACCAATGTAGGTGTGTAGTGTAGTGTTAAATCAATAAAAAGTAAAAAAAAAAATAAAAAAATGTCATTCATAAAGTTATGCGTGATAGAATACAGATACAAATGGTTGCCTGGAAGATAAGGCCGCAACTTGTGCCACTAGCTCGTAAGTGTTTTCTGTCTAATTGTAATTTTTATTTCTGGTGTACATAATAAAGAGTTTCTATGTATCTAATGCTTTACGGTGAAGGAAAACATCGTGAGGAAACCTGCATACGTACGGAGAAGGAATTCAATGGCGTATGTGAATCCACCAATCCGCACTGGGCCAGCGTGGTGGATATGGCCAATCATTCTTTCAGGGGTAGGCTAAAAGTCCAGCAGTGGACTGTTAAAAGGCTGATTATGATAATGCTTTATAAAAAATACGCGTCGACTTGAGAATCTCCTCCTTTTTCATCGGTAAAAAATTAGCAACAATCATTCAAATACGTGTAACAAGTGTCCAATTATTTTATAGATAAATACAAATGATTTTGATAACAAGAAAAATCATAATAATGAAGAAAAAAAACTGATTTTGTAGCTGTCTTTTATATACAATTGTACATAAATGTATTTATATAAAGTTGCGTTGCGTACTTAAATTATTGGTTATACTCGTATTGAGTATTCGGTTAGAAAGACAACAGTATTTTGCCTTCCTGTTTTGTAAAGGTAATTACAGATCCTTTTAATTTGTAGGACATGACATAATGTGGAGGTTGTTTGGTCGTTATCTCTGTCGGTCCTCTAAGAACGATAGCAGTGGAGCAGAAATACCTAGTAGACGGGACAGACGTGCGCGCGCCAGTGCGGTGTAAACGGCCCCGGCGACGCGCGACACACGCAAATAAAACGCCGCGACTTGCGCGCATAGCGCAGCGGTCACCGCGCGGCAAGAACATGCGTCTTCTCCGCAATTAACGCAAAAAATAACACAATTCACATCCAGAATGACGCCGACGACGTGCCAACTCCACTTCACCCGACGACGTCCAACAAATACGACTAATTACACGCCCCCACAACCCCAAATCATGACGTTTTTACTGCGAAATTAATATAAGTCGAAACTCGGAACACGCCAAAGTTTCCGAACAGCGTTATCTGCTTCGGATAGGTAGACAGGTAATAATTCCTGCTTTGGCAAAGGATATGAGAGCGATTCGCAAGAGTCCGGGGAAAACTTTTATTACAACGCTGACATCTGTCGACTTGCGGTGTTAGTCCGTAATCCAATATTCATTCTGATATAATATTAATCGAATGGCGCAATATCCGCACCCACACACGTATCGAATATCTAGCCAATGTCGATAAATAACAAAAATACCGTACACGTTACATAAGTTTTTATACGGTATGTGAATCCAAATCTAAATTAACACTAACAAAAACAGCAGACGCGTCAATTAAAAACGAGGAGAAAAAGACGCATCTCGGACAAATAAATAAAGTCTTTACATTATGTGCTAATTACTCGAGTTCTTGCGAGTCATACCAGTGATCTTAAGATCAAGTAAAAAGAGGCCGACCGCGGCTAAATACAGTAAATATTCATTGACGCTTTGTTCGTGGCCGCAAACCGGATTGTTCTCGGTAAGTTCGGTTACAGAAAAAAATTTGTATAAAATCTGCAGAGTTGAGTACGAAAGTATGTTTTGCCGCGGGTGGTCGTAAGTCATAATTGCAGAACGACAGAAAGCACGATACAACAAGATGCACAGACACCGATTAACAGA
The DNA here is from genome assembly GCA_932305915.1 of Agriopis marginaria. NCBI lineage: Eukaryota > Metazoa > Arthropoda > Insecta > Lepidoptera > Geometridae > Agriopis > Agriopis marginaria. The sequence goes on from OW029918.1 coordinate 14,278,099, forward strand.
CATGTTCTTATGCAGTTATTATCACTTAACGTTTTAAATTATCGTTAAAGTTAATGGTATTATGTACCTATTGAATTATGGACACAGTTTTTAGTTGTAACGTTCTTTCGTCGAACCGAAGTCTATAGAAGCAAAAATTTGTATTTTCTACCCAAATATTTAATAACATTTACGGATAGTTCCATAATAATATCATCATTCAATAACCTACCTACCTAACTACGTAAGATTTGGGGAGCCCAAAACAGCGTAGGTATTAGCATTGACGAAACTACATTATTAGGTACGAATGACATGATACTCGGACCCCTAAATGTTGCTACCGCGTCCAAACAATGAAATAGATATCATATAATTGAATTCAAATAAGCTTATCTTCATTTGTAAGAGAATTAATTAATTTTCTTTTGTTCGTCGCTCTCTATGTATGGTCCTAAATCTTGTCTCGAGGCGTAGAGGAATCTATTACATTTGCATAGACAGACCGGTGATTCAAACTATTGTGTCACTATTCAATTGTAATAATTGTGGCACACTCGCTCTGGGTCTTTGGACGACCTTGTGATTCACGCAATAAAATTTATTCATCGTGTAATTTGCGCACACAATTTTAGCGCGACTATTTTGAGCGCGTTGAGAAAATACAATGCTTTTTGAATATTTGTCACTCAACGCAGCATCGCATTTATAAGAATTACTTACACTGAACACTAACGGTCTTAATTTTCAGACAGAAAGTGCTAACCTAAATCTGAAAATGTTTCTAAAATAATAAGGGAATACCGTGGCAATGTCTATAAAACTTTTGATTGCATTAACTGTTTGTATTTTATTTATTTGTGTGGTTAAAGGGGTTAGAAGGATTGACGGAACAGGCCTTAAAACTGCTCTATCAATTTCTCATTGACGAAAAATGTTTTTGTTAAACATTTGTAACTAGATTTTCAAAAAAAAAATTATTGCGAAAGTAGCTCGTTTTCTTCATCCTCCTGTAAGTTTGTCTGTTTGTTACCATGTCATAACTAAACTGATGTAGATGAAACTAGGGGAGAGAGTACTGAACTACTGACAGTTACTTTTTATCCCGGAAAACCACGGGGCGCAGCCAGTATAAAAAAAAACACGGATTCAAATATTGCACATTCTATAAAACCTCAAAGCTTTAGATGTAAAAATATTGCACACAGCTCATGAATGAAACATAAAGATATTTGTATTGATGTTAACCGTAGTTAAATCTGCATACTCTAGTTTGCAATCTGAACCGAGGGGATTTTAATTTTAAATATTCACGGCGGGAAATGTGTCAATGGAGTGTTAGGACAGATCGCCACCAGCAAAAATAGGACATCCGCCGTGCGATTGACCGGATTGAATGTGAATAGATGACGACATCGTTTGGCGATTTAGGGATTACCGGAACATGACCGGAACTGCTATTATATACCCGCATACGTATTGCCATTTGATGGCACATCTGTGATATTACTTATTCTAATCGTTTCCTGTGGTCCGAGGCCATTACATGACAGAATTTTGATCAGTGTCATGTGTTAGCGGTCGGTGATTAACTAATGGGTCTTTATTTAAATTATTCATGAGTTTTGATGGAAAACAATACAATATTTAGTAGTTTTCTGCAGCTTACAAAAAATTTGTTGTTTTGTACCACGTGATTGAATTTTGTAATGACTGTTTTCCTGTCCCTTTTCTAGTTTTTATCTATCTCTTTAGCCATCCTATAAAATATTTACACTAAAATTACTTTATACCATTCGTAAAGTTGGATCCGGGTATGTCCTAAAACTGCGACCAGAACCACCGGAGGATGGGCAGCAGCGTCCTATTAGCACACGGTGAACGTACTGCGATCCCCAAGCTGCCTGCCAAGCGTGGGGATTATGGCAAACCCTTTCTAACAGGGAGGCCTTTGTCCAACAGTTGACGTTTAATGGCTGCTGATGATGATTCGCAAAGTTATTCTAGAGATAAATGCCACATAGACTTAAATTAAATTCTCAATGTGCGCAGCCTTAAACTAATTTGTCACGATTTATATCGCAACAAAACCAGAAGTTAGATATACCGGGCCCCTAAACTAAAACTTCAACAAATACATGTGGATGCAATATATCAACAAACAGTTGCGTCTGATTGGCTCGAATTGAGGCTGTTTTGAGCTATTATTTCTTGTGTCTCCACAGATTAGGAGATAGTATGTTGCGCCTACGCAGGTCGTGACCCAAGGCACGAGCGGATGTGATGAAGCACAGTAATTACCTGCCCACTGTCTGTGATAACTTGATAACTTCTAAAGTTTCCCTGTTTGGTTAACTGATTGCGCTGTGGACCGTATTCTTTTGTAAGTGATGTTTTATGGGCCATTTATAATCTCATCTTACGATCTTTTTATCTGTCTGTCACAATGAATCGGTTATCTAATTTTACGAGTATCGGAGAGGTTTGGATGTGGGAATTAGGATCCTATTAAGTCCTGACAAATTAGGATTAATTAAAAGGCTTTTTATTAGTACCTCGAAATGTTTACGCAGTGTTATGGTTTATTCGTCAATTTCAAAATTTCAAAAGAAGACATGGACAAAACGCGGATTTAAAAAAACATACAATACAATACAATACAATATTTCTTTATTACACACCGAAAATACAAATGAAACTTAAATTAACATAAAAAACAAATATACGCAGTTCCATTGCTGATATTCCGAAAATTTGTGACCAAAGTCCCAAACGTTTTCACGGCCCGATAATTTTACTAAAGAGTTATTTTGCTACCGAGGCTTTCTTTGAAATGAGTTAAAGAGGTTTATGGATACTGAACATTAATTTAGAAAACTATCTTGTTTTATTCTGGTTTAAGTGCTAAACATTTCGCTATTTTCTCTTACTTGCGTGTCGCGCTTTCCTGAGGTGAAAGCACCCCAGACGCGTAGGCGGGCGCCGGCGCTCTCTCGCCACAGATCTGCTAATAGTTTGTATACCCTCTGCCGTAGATAAGATAACAGTTAGTATACATCTCCAATGTGTCGTGACCATGTCACGAACGGTACATACAGCTTAATAAATAGGAACTGCATTTATCTGTTTCATTTGTTTTCGCCTCCAAACAAATGAATCAGTATGAGCATTTGGTTCAGTTGTCTCTGCAGAAATACAGAAAAGTTTATAAAATAATCGTCATTACGTAAAGAGGTAGTAAGTAGTTGCCTATCTTTTTTATTACTGACCATAAATATAAAAAAATATTCTCAATTACAATCAATACCCACAATAGCCTGGATTTCCGACATCAGTCGTAAAATTAATTCCAAATGGGAAATAAATAACTAATTTGCACTTTATCTAAGTTTACCGCCCATTTATTTTATAATAACGTAATTTTTTCAAATTACTTGATAATGCCGTCGTAAAACTTGAAAAGTTAACGGTTGATCAACCCGCAGCAACAGATATTAAAGTTTTACGAGTTTGTTTTTATATTAAAATAATATGAAGGTACTTACAATTAAGATAAAGCAAATGCGACATTTAACTTTCAATTGTATCACAAGTTAAGATTGGAATTAATTAGAAATATTAACAAGAGCAGTAGAGGGCAGTGACAGCTCTAAAAGGCTGATAAAGAAAGTTGTTCTATAACATGAAGTAAATAGGTTTTATTCTACGTCTTTTTTTATCTCTAAAAAGATCCAAGGTTTCATAATACATTGATTTATAATCACATGATATTGGGACTAATATAAAGTTTATCAAAATCGTGTTCAGTGTTTTTAAATAGATAATTATTTAAATTTAGACATGTTGTAGAAGTACCGACAACCTAATTAACATGTCGTTATAACAATGGCTAATTTAGCTAGCAACAAATAATGTACTCTACTACTATGTAAATGTCGACTATGTACTGATTACCTTAATCATATATATAAAAATCTCGTGTCACTGTGTTTGTGGTCGTACTCCTCCAAAACGGCTCGACCGATTTTTATGTATATTTGATAGGTATGAGAATAAGTCGTAAAGTATACTTCATACCGCTAGACGATTCGGTTGTCATAGTAGCGAGGCTGAAGGCCGATCTCTACGCGTACGAAGTAGTGGGTATCAGCTTAGTATAGTCAAGATAGTTTTAGTGTTCTTTTGTTACGGACATCTTTGAGCGCTGATTACCTATCCATTACAGTTCAAACGGGGCTCCATAGATCTGTTACCGTTCCTAGGATTCCGAGATACCTTGGGATTCTCCCTGTTACATAGTGGGATTCTCGGTAATTTTTGCTTGCATGGTGAACGCAACACTAAACTTATTATAATTAGCTTACAGCTCATTCCTGGTGTAAAGGATAGCCATTGCCATCGAGTGTGGTAAGGTAATGCTGCCAGCATAATGGGCAACTTTGCATCGGAAACAGTCGGGTGCGGGTTATTAAATTGAATTTGACGTGTGCGTTGTTTTTATATGAAATGTTGTATGTTATTGATTTTTTTACTTGTGTAATACATAATAATGATATTTATTGAACTTCCAAAAATACAAAGTTTTATGATAGGTAGTGCATTTTACCAATCTTTCAAGTTTTCACTGCACACTGAAAGAGAGAAAGAGAGAGAGAGAGACAGGGGGGATGGGCCCTAATCCACCATGCTCGCCCAGATGCTGGTGAATGTTGTCTTTGAACTTTTGAGGTTCTTGGACATACCGGTTTCCTCACGATCTCTTCTTTCACCGTTTTTTGAGCAATGGCATCGAAACTATAACAGAATTTATTTGGGTACTAAATAAGTCATTGGCGCATGGAGAATCGAACCGGCTGCCGTCAGATTGTAAAGCGCACATGCTACCACACGACCACAGTATTACAAACTGTAGCAGTTCCTGAGAAATTATTAGTTTTGTCATGATTTAACTATTGGGTTCTTCTACCTAAACGATTTAGTAAAACAAATTCAGCCTGGAATCAGACTGAAACCCTAACAATTGCAAGCACCATTGTATCACATTTAGGCTGAACCAAAAGCCCGCCTAGGCATCCAAACCACCCAAACTACGTAAAGTACATTACCCCCATCGCCCGCGGCGAGGCGTTTGCGGTCATGATTAGAGGCAGCGAGCGCTCACAAACGGGCAAATTGCACACCGGAGGTATCACGCCTACTGCCATCATTAGTAGATCTTGACATGGTTACGTGACATGAAGAGTTTGACTAGATAGCTGAACAAAAGTAGTATTCTGAAGTAACGTTCGTGACGTAACTTGATTGAGACAGATCACCGAGGGTAAGCACCAGTCAATGTGCAGATCGCACGTATTGGGATGGATTGGAGCGCAGTAGGAGATTTTAGTGAAATACACACTTCTTTATTATACCTATTTATTTTTAATTTTTGTTGTTCGCGCTTCGGAGTGCCGGTACCGAAATCCTGTCCGCTATTAAAACTAAACCTGATTTTAGATCTAAGTTCTCATTTGCTTACCAATTACAGCCAAGCTCTTTCAGTCAATCAGAGCGTTTCAAATTTTACTAATGTTTTCTATCCAACTTCGAAGCTTTCCAGTCTAATCAGTCTTGGTATGAATAATCGCAAATATTTTTTTTAGAACTGAGTACTACGGTGGATATGACACGTATAATGGTTGGTACCGGTTGTTTTTCTAAAAGTTTTTTTTAAATGTTGAAGTGTTGCACTTTAGGATTTACTAATGAGACTGACATATCATTGTTGGCGAAAGTCCCCAAAGTAATTTCAGAATATTTTTTAAAACTACATATTTAATAGCCCATGCTTCGTGTGTCCTTTATCTCGCTCGCGCATTTCAACTTTTTGAAGATATAAAACGATTGAATGTACTTATGTGAAATGTAAACTGTACGAATAAAGAAAATAACATTACTAATGATCAGTAAAAAAAAGATTCAAACTGTTTTTTTTTTTTAATATATCGTGTGACGAGGAAGACACGAAACATTTCTTTTACCCGGATCATTCATCATCATCATTTTCAGCCCCTCATGTTCCCACTGCTGGGACACAGGCCTTCTCTCAGAGAGAAAGGATCATTGCGCAAGATCAAATCGTCACATATTTAAACTGTCTTTAACAATTAAACTATAATTAATTTCAGTTAGCCTATCTGTTCAGTTCAATCTGGCCTGGCTTAGCAATAAGAGAAAAACCAAATTTATTTATTTATTTTTATATAAAAAAGAACGGCATACAAGCTTGCTGTCCGACTGATGGTAAGCAGAAACCGCTGTTAAAGAGTTGTATAGTATAACAGATACTTATCTCTACCTACGCATGTTCTTTCAATCCAAGTCTCACTTCACACTTACGGAGAGAATAACCTACGAGAATTACTAAAGCATATTCTTGACACAGTTACGTGACTTTCTTTTAAGACTTGAAGATTTGTAGGGGATCACGGCCCTGACAGCACTCAGCAATGTAATAGAATATAATAACTGTACCGAACCTTTTACTAGTGCTCTTAAACATCTTGAAGGAATCAACACCTACCATTTGTTTGCCGGCACAATAGTCACCCAATATGGGAGCATATGAAGTATTAATGAGATGTAAACAACGAAACACACTTTTCAAAGTAAACCTATAGACATAACTAAATAAGGAACAAGAGAGTAATTAACTGGCGCCATAGAGCGGAACCCGCGTCCTTGCTAGACGTGATGACATAACCGTGTGGTAGCTGACTCAGAGGACGTGCCTAAGGCGTCTGCCGAGCCATGTGTTGACTGCCATTGTCGAATCAGGTTCAAGGACGTTATAGAAACGTGATAAGTACCCTTTTGATACCGAAGTTTTGATAGTTTTCGAAAACTGTTTTCGTTTTCGTATTGTACAATTACATTGCTGGGCTGAAAGCTATTCGAATTTTTTTTCCGTATTTGACTGAAGCAACCTATACTGCTGTTACACTACCTCTACCCTTCCTAATCCAACCAAAAACTTTAAACGCTCATCTCAGAATTAAAATAATTTATTAAGCATACGTATTCCATTCAATTATTATTTTTCATTATACTGTTATTTTTTATTTATTTTTATAAAGAGTGGCAAACAAGCTTGTGCTTTGCCTGATGGTAAGCAGAAACCGCCGCCTATGGACCACTACCTGCAATACTGGCGGTGTAGACGTTGCTTTGCCAGCCGGGAGAGGTACATATATTATAGACACCCTATTTAAAACTTAACGCTTCATGTTGAAGGTCGGCGGAAAGAACTTTGGGTAAGGACATTCCACACCTTGCAGGTCCGCGGAAAAAAAAAACGGAAAATCGAACGGATATTAATTCAAAAACCTGCCCGACGGTCTATTATACTATACAGGGTTACTGCTGATTACCAGTAACCCTGTATAGTACTAGCTTTAAAGCCGGCTTCAATACGTCAAAACAAACAACTTTTGTTTTACGACTTATCAAAATTCGCTGAAAATAAATCTGCTGTTTTATATAGTTTATAGGAGTAAATGATTTTTAGTACCTATGGAATGGCAGTTTTTTTTCGCGAATTTCGAAAATCGTGGTACTTAGGTACAAAAGTTGTTTGTTTTGGTAGCACCGATGTAGTGTACCGTACCGATGTACTGTTTCGATGTACCTACTGAAGATGCTAACATACTAATTACTAGTAACCCTGTAAATCGTACGTCGGATTCATGCAGTGCAAAAAAAGTTTGATCTAGGATCAATAATTACTAAAAACTATTTAGTATTGATCTTGGATCAAACAACCATATACGTTGTACTTTTGAAATATGTAACAATCAACCAACTGCAATAGTATAAATACTAAATTAGGTATGACTTTAAATTTAAAACACAAATTACAACAATCCAGTTTGCCAGTAGTTGCTAAGTCCAATATTTATGGTCCGAGGAGATCGACCGCATTTTTTGCAATCTTGACGTTTATAGCCTCAACTAAATGAACGTTAATAGACTTTATGCTAGTATCATTATCTGCAGTCATTAAAGTGTGCAGATAAGAGATCTCTAAATATGAAAGCAATTTTCTTTGTTGCCTAGTGAGATGGAGAGGGTCCGACCCGCGCCCACGGCTGACCCGCGGCCTACGCCCGTTACGAGCTCTTTATGGTCTCATAATATGTTGTAAACGTATCTAGGAAGAGATTCTACACTTTATGATCGTGTGATGGTCTATCGCTTTTGTACCTAATGGTGATTGGATTCTTGTTCGTATTTTACTGCGGAGGAAATAGCATGCAAATCGCATCTCGTATGTGCGGTTCAACGTACGGCACTCGGCATCGGCAGTAACTAAGGAATAATTGAAATGTCTCTCTAAACGGTATTCGAAGCACGTGTGGCGCTGCGCCAAACTCAAGGGTGTGAAGCATTTCCAGACTTTATTTTTCTACAACACTCCCGTTTTAGTGAACTACAGATCGCAGCCCGTTATCAAAGAGAGACTGCTGCTACATTTCATACCTCAGTGTCTGTAACAGTAATTTCATGCTAAAATGGTGTGCCAAATGCAGAACTTCTGCTTGTTACTATTGCAGCAGTAAATCAAACCAAATTATAGTGAGTCGCGTAAATTCATATTTTATAGTGCAGAAAATTATCTCGTTCGGTTCAACGTGAACAAATTGAACACAGTGTGCGCGAATGAGGAAGAAAATTACAGTTCACGGTAACCAGGATTTACCGCTTGATCTGGAACGGGGGTTTATAATTGCCGTTATTCCTCAACTTGCCATATTTATGGTTCAATGGGTATTGCCAGGTATTGGCAAGCGGTAGACACCTATAAATTTTCATTTGCCATGATTTAGCAGCCTACCCTCATTCTTTACGAAAGATACGGAATCGGATCCTTTGGTAAAACACCGCATTCCATAATTAGAATTTGAGATATTCTGTAAAAACAAACAGTCATATCATTGCTAATTTGTTCAATCTTTTTTTTTGCCTGTTTCATCATCATCATCATAGTCAGCCTTTTAATAGTCCACTGCTGGACTGTTAGCCTACCCCGAAAGGGTGATTGGGCCATATCCATCACGCTGGCCCAGTGCGGATTGGTGGATTCACATACGCATTGAATTCCTTCTCCGTACGTATGCAGGTTTCCTCACGATGTTTTCCTTCACCGAAAAGCCAGTGGTATGAAAATCCGTACATAAGCTCCAAAGAGCTTATTGGTACGGGCCCGGGGTTTGAACCCACGACCTCACGCTTTCTAGTCTAGCAGTCTCCCAAATGTGCTATCACGGCTTCTTATTTGCCTGTTTACTTTATACTAAACTATGAATTTGAGATATTCTGAATAAGCATAATAATCGTTTCATTGCAAATTATACAAGCTTTAGTTTAGTTTTTTGCCTCTTTACTTTACACTGAGCAGCGGATCCTTTGGTATGCTATGGCAATCCAGAATTAGAATTTGAGATATTCGGAAAAAGTATAAATATAGTTGTTTTATTGCTAATTTATACAAGCTTACTAATTTATTTTTACATCTTTGCTCAATGTAAATACACTCAGCATCGGATCCTTTGGAAAGCTATCGCAATCCATTTCTGGAAAAGCATAAAGTCGTTTCAATGCTAATTTATACAAGCTTAGCTATAGTTTTATCTCTTTACACTGAGCTTCAAAAGCTTTGTAAACTTTACCCTTTTTCTATCGACGGCGCAGAAGAAACAATGATTCTGACCTCAACATATTTTGTTCTTAATTTTCGAAAATGTGTTCAAGCTTTCGAATGCTTCATCTAATCAATGAAGGGGTTCGAAGATTTATGGATCGCGAGGTCACAGATCGAGGCGAACTACCATAGTTTAACTAACAGAAAATCCAAAATATTACATGTTGCAGCTTAAATGGGCAAGATCGACAGAACAGAATTTACCCATCTTGTCAAAAATATATCCAAATCAGGTTGTTGAGAGAGTATGAAATTCATAAGCTTTATGAAGTTGCACAAAGATAAAGAGTACAATGTTCTGTAACGTACCTTGTTCTCTAGCACGAGCCGGTTCTCGAAGGAGTACATGATGGCCTCCTGCACCTTGGCCTCCAGCTCCCGCAGCGCCAAGTCCGCGTCCACCCGCGTCAGTCGTTCCACGCCTTCCACGTACCCCGCCCACGGCCCGTCCAACTGAGACACCAGGGACCCTATACACCTGCACATATTACATACTAGTTACAAGATTGTAGTAAACAACGCGTGGGCAATACAAGATGCATCGGCGAACATGAGAATATTTCATCATCATCAGAACCTCCACACTGAACGACAGCCCACCTTTTGCATCCACTGGATGCCAGCAACTCTCACTATGTCGTCGGTCCATCTAGTGGGACCTACCTACGCTGAAACCTACCTATGAGAATATTTATTATAATTAAAACAACTATAAAACACGCTTTTCTGACTCGTAAAACAAACTAAAGGAACTCCAACTCAAAGTAATTATTACTAGCTATTGAAGAGTTCCACTACCCACCTCTCGACTCCATCATCAGACACTCGTAACCAATGTAATGTTATGTATGGGAGTCGTTAAAACAAACCTAATGTCTCAACCCCTCAAGGGTTTGCTTACCATTGCAGGTATGTTTGTGAATGTCATATGTCTTTGAACATTTGAGGTTCTTGGACAAACCGGTTTCCTCACAATGTTTTCTATCACCGTTTTTGAGTGATGGCATCGAAACTGCTTAAAATTTATTTAATTACCAAATAAGTCATTGGTGCAGGGCCGTGGATCGAACCGAGTGTCTACAGATTGTAAAGCGCACATGCTACCGCTCGGCTACCATCGCTCATAATAATTTTTATCATAATAACTATTATGAAAATGTATTTATTGGATGTGGTAACAATTTAATTTCGTAATTGCACGAGCACCAACAATTATGAAAGGTCTGCCCAAATCTTAAATGAAGAAATTATAAATGTTTCGCAGAAGGTATTTTAATTAGATCCTCGGTTCATTAAAACCAGAGTTGTAGCTGTCGGGCTTCACTACTCGCTGGGATTCCACTTGTTTTACAATTTTCCACGAAAGTCACGAAACTTAATTAACAGCGAAGCACCGAGCCTTATGGCGTGGGTTAACATAAATTGTGGATTACGCCGGACTTTGACTTATAAATTCTTGAAGGCTAGACAAAGTGCGAAGCCTTCAAGAATTTATAAGTCTGTAAATGCGAAGCTTTGCAGGAATGACTCTTGAAGGTTTATTGCCACCTTTATTTTGCAAAGTTTGACAGATGTGCTGTAGCGGTAATCCGTGTATCTAATTATACAGATGAGACATTAAAACATTAGGTAGACATTAAGTACATTAGATAGGTATATATAGTGTCAACGCACGAAAAAATATAGACAAAAAAAAAGATATCTATATAGATTTAGTATAGACACAGTTCCAAAGTGATTTATCGTAAAGGTGACCATCTTCGTAGTTTAAACATCTGTGACATTCAATACAAGCTTCGCTCCACAGTTTCAACCGGGTGGAAATATCCTCAAGAACCGCACATTTTTCCGGAATTAAAAATATTCATTCTCTGGTCCTCTAACTACATCTATTTGCGTAAAATCATGTCGATCCGTTACTCTGATGCTGCGTAAAAGAGAAACAAAACCGACAAACCAATAAAAACACACTTCCGCATTTATAATATTTGTATGAAATATGATACCTTACGGCTACCTTTATTAAGCGATTCTGTTTAGGTGATGCAAAAAGTTGCGAGACCACTAACCCTATCTCGGCGCATTAGCGTAATTTTCCGCACTGCGCTGTTTCGAGTCCGCGTTAAAAGGTAGCCGTAAGACCCCAGTAGTGAACTCACCCTCGTGCGATGTTGAGACAGTAGTTCCTGCAGGGGCGCGCGTCGTGTCCGCCGCAGGGCGCGCAGCCCGCGGCACGCAGCAGCTTGCCGGAGCACTCGTCGCTGGCACGCGACAGCACGCGCTCGGTGGTCGCCAGCGCGCCCGCGCCCACCGCCAGCATCTCCAGCAGCACGCGCGCTGCTTCCAGCGACCGGGACAGCGACTCACCTAGCTGTTCAACAAACAAACGTGCCTATTCCATAAACAGTGTTTTCAACTGTTTGTTTTAAATGAAATATCGGGAGCCCAACATTAAGTTCCATCAAAGTACATACGACTATCTAAGAGACCTCAAATTTTAAATTCAAATGTTGATTAAAAACCACATGCGGGTTCTGCACTTGTAAAATATAACATTCATGTCACTCATGTCCATTTTATCAATGACAGAGGTAATAGTGAGAAAAGAGAATAACTACAGAGAGAGAGAGAGAGAGATAAACGACAAGAAGGTTTAACAGCAAGAGTACACTAGACGACCTGAATGAAGCCACGGAGAGTGCCATTGGGGTGTACAAATTTTAATCCAAAAACTTAATTTAATAAATACTTAATTTTGGAAACATCGACTCGAAAGAAGAAGAAGAAGAAGAGCAGCAAGAGTTTCAACTATCGTAGATTCAGCCGGCTGATGATGATAAAAAGAAGAAGAAAAGTGAACTTACCCGCTGAGGCACATCCCCAAACGGCTGAACTGCGTCATAGGCGTCCTTCAAACAAGCCTCGTACTCTGGCGTGAACTGCTTCGCCTCCAACTTCATCAAGTTATGATACGCGAGCGGGAAGATGTCTCGGAAGAACTTCCTGGCACCCACGACCATGTCCCGCGGCGGGCTGGTCTCTATCACGATGCTGTGCAGGTCTCGGTCGGAACTCGAGTGCAGCACCGTTCGGATGTCATCGTACAACGTCGCGAGAGGCAAGCTCGTTCGCGTCGCGTGTCCCTGGTACAGCTGCGTGAAGAACCCAGCCGTTTTGTTCTGCGATTGGTGTGACAGTCCCGTTAGGTGCTCTGTGAACAAAAATGCATAGTGTAATTTGCATTTGTTTTAATTTTTATCTTAATAAAAACCGACTCCAAATATATTTCAAGCTGAAGTAATTAATTTTGAACAATATTATTGTAATTGCCAAATCAACAGGTGCTCGAACAAAATTATTATTAGTATTTTATAAGAGCTTGTTCAAAAACTACTGAGAAAAACTGAGCCAAAGTATTTTTTTATATATAACAACATTGTGGGATATCTCGAAAATCGAATAGAATCACGCAAATTGATTCACAAATTATGTTGAAATAATCGGTGTACATTACATTAAAAAAGAATTAAAAAAATACTGACGAATTTAGCACCTCATGAAATCGGTTAAAAATTTAGCCTATTTTCTCAATAAGCCGTTCCCCAACGATGTCATACTTATACTACCGTTCCCCATTCAAGTTTTTACGTTCGAAAGTGTCAAGACACAAATTCGAGATAGGTGAATTCTCCACAATATATCAACGTCGGTGACTCCACCACATGTCTCTTGAAACTAAATTTACCGCCTCCGAGGGATGATATGTTTGCATTGCGTAAGACGTCTCACGAGCTCACCGCTAACTCGTCACATACGGTTCCGGAGCAGTTTGGGTGTTAGAAATTAAGTTGTTAATATTAACTATGTAAATACGCTTAGTTGTGAGCAAACATCCCTTCGGTTGGGTATTCCTCTCAGTCGTCGCGGCATCTGTCCTTCTGGTATCTGGTGTTATCAGAGTGGAATGCCGTTCTGAGGCGACGGGATCAACGCCTCACGACATTCCTGCCTTACAGATATAAATTCATTTAAAATCTTCAAGGAGGCTCTTATCCGATACACTTTTGAGATCCCTATCCTACCTTTGTTGGCCGAAGATAAGGCTTTAATTAAATAGAGCTTTGTTAACGAAAACCATTTAGTCCGCATAATGGGCACGTAAATGTAAATTGAGTGTGTGTGGATACTGTGTCGTTTTAATATGTAAGGAAAGGGTGAAAAGCTCCTTTGATGTAGGGGTACTTGACGAAAAGCCTTTCAGGCGGCGGCGGGCGTGCCGCAGCGGAGCATTCGGATCTACTTTAAATGTAAAAAGGTGAGGCATCACGGAACTTCGAACCGTGTTCCGGGAAATACTTTGCAGGAAAATACCAAGTCGGTTTTCTATCATGCAAAGTGCAGTATTGTGTCTACTTTGTTGAAAAGCCTTGAAGAGTATCGATCGCGAGTCTGATTCCACGAAAGCTATTAAGTAAACCACTGCGGCAATGCTTCAACATTATAATATAAGTGATCCATCAATAAACAGATACACAATTTTGATATTAAGGAGGTTAGGTCAATCCAAGCAAACACTCTGGCGATCCATTACGTAAATATTATTAAAATCAAAGTTCAATTTCCCGCAGTGACTGGGATTGATGACCGGCGGCGTATTTTAGAATAAATCCTTGGCATTCAGCGTTTCGCTCGCGTCGCCGACACATCACGGCTCGGTGGTTCAATAAATAATAAGTGTCATTCGTCTTTCAGCCGCGGTATGGGACCTCCAGACGCCCTTCGCGACGCGCCGTCAATCGCACTCGCTCCACTCACACCTTAGGCCTGGAACTGAGCTAATCTACGCCCTTTTGAAGTTCCAAACGACACTGGCTGGGCACATATGTAAAGAATTTGGTTAAATTTTCTCACACAGATGTGTAGCTGTGTGAGAAAATAGATGTGTTTCTGTGTCATAAATAAAAAGTTTTTAGTCCGATTGGAAATGTTTTTTAACCGACTTCGAAAAATGAGGAAGGTTCTCTATTCGGCCCGTGTTTTTAATCTTTTAATTTTACTGCCAGCATAGTTTTTGCTGTCATATTGAAAGTTGTTCAGTACTTAGACCAATGACGTAAGTCTTCTATTCTCAAAGAGTTAGACTACCGATTTACACTAATCCAACAAATCTCGTTAGTGGTGGAAAATTAGATCACATTCGCCTATTCTAATTATGTACGTCTAGATGAGAGACATAGTGAGATATATCTCTACACAGAGGTTGAGGTTACGAGTCACTAAATTCCTCTCTAAGACAATAAACGACCTGCGTTGGGTTTACGTAGTTTATTCACCTAGCCTAGTCTATCTAAGAAGCCTATTAACCAGGCTAATTTATAGGCTTTTAGAAAATTTTAGTGCCTATACCTAAGCCAGCCTTTTATAGGCCTCTGGCTTTTTGCTTCGTCATGACGCAGCAATACTTTTACAGATTATAACTGCGAAGAGTATCGGACGCTAACGGTGACTAGGCTAGATATTTAACTTCTTAATGGCTTTAGGTTCTTAATAATGCCTACAACCATAAATAATATCTACGCTTTGACATCGAAAATAATCTGCGGTATATGTTTTTTTTAACATAGATCACTCTACTTTGAAATACATACTTTCACAATACACGTCCACCTAGTCTTTAATTTCATGTAGGCTGTACAACTTGTAATAACTAGAAAGTACGTATGCAATGCACCTCACACGAGTTCTGTAAAGGGTTGTACAGTAATAATCCAGCTGGGGGAGCCATTTACGTCCCTGCCCCTGTCAGGCTAGCCATTAGAGCCCCTGAGCTTCCGAGTCGCAGCCTGATGTGTGTGTGTTCAGTGTACGTATATGACCGTGACGGATCCTGCACACATCTGCATTTCCATGCTCCCATGAAAGCATTAAAGGCTTAAAGTGTTGCGACAGGAACAGAAAGGAATGACCGTGGAAATTGAAACAATATTCCAGTATTCTGTTTTACAATAGCATGGAAATAAAAAAAACTCTAACATACAAAGTTAGAAAAATAAATAAAAGATCTCTAAGTTGATTCTTTGTTATACTTATAAAATAAAAACAATCTTAAATATTTTATAACCTAAACAAAATAGCTACTAATTAAAATCTAAATTACAAACTAAACATATAAAAATAAATATAAATATTTTCAATCAAATAATGAATATTCCGATATTTCATCTCTAAGTTAAAAGAAATAAAAAGAAAGTTCTCTAAATTAGTGTGCAATCGATTAGATCTAATCGTGTATTTTTATTTTTAAAAAGTTATTAGAAAATTGTAGGCAGAATCTATTTAGTACCTAGCTTTAGTTAGTTACTACAAATCTACCATTTATCTACTTTAATTACTATAAATCTACTATAAGATAGCCCGTTGGTCTAATTGGTAATGGACCTATCTTCTGCGCGTGGGGGCGTGGGTTCGATTCCCACCTAGAACAAACATTTGTGCAAAAATGTCCCGAATATTTATTTATTTATTTATTCTCAACTTGAGATTTAAAAAAATAAAAAGCTCGTAGTAGTTGAATTAGCCACTAAGCCACTCTCAACACGAAAGTCATTCAGCAGTCATAAATTGCAGTACATTCCTTTATACCATTAGGTACCTTCAAGTGGGGTATAGGCACTGTGGAGTAGACTAATTTCTCAGTAATGCAAATTCTACAAAGGTTGTTACGCGTAATGAAGGTATTTCTTTTAGCATTTAATTTGATGAGAGTAAGGACAAAAAACGCTTTATTACAATGAAGTAGCAGTCATTTAAGACAGATTAACAGGAATACATTTTCTGTTGCGTTGTATAGATTGTTATCTTTTTTTTCCTGGGCTAGCGCCTTTATTAACTAAACAAAATACAAGCTAAAACTATAACTACAAATATAGTTAGACTGCCCATAGACCGTTGAAGGTCTAAAGACAATCCAAATGCTCAAGCCCACTACCAGTTGGCAGCGTACCCAGCATGCTGGCGGCATTACCACGTTGAATGGCAATGCTTATGCGTTGAGCCAGAAACACGCCAGCATTTTGGTAACGCGTCGCATTAACCAGGCGCTCTGAAAGATTTTTGAAAATGAGGTGAGCTCCCGGTCCCCAAGGGCCCAATGTCTCGACCCCAAACGCCTCAAATATGTAACCACTGCCGAGGTTAGCATATTTGCGTCGCTTGTGCTGCTCTGCCGAATTGGCAGCCGCGCCAGCCCTACCCTGTGTCTCAGGAAGATGTGACGGCGCCAAAGTATCAACACAAGTTGCGTCCCATACAAGGGGCCGCCCCAACCTCCAGGGCACAAGTGTCATACCGTCAGGCCTCCTTCCATCGTCGCGCGCAAGACCACTCGGTTCGAGCACAGCTGCGACATTGGCGGTGGAAAGAGCCCTGCGTATGATGTCGTTCAGGCTAGCGTGTCGGCCAATACGACCAGCGCTTCTCGAGCAAGAGAGACCATGGTGACCGAGCTGGTCAACAGCAGTACCACACTGACAGCGATGGGCCTCACAGCACCTTGCACCCAAGCGTAAGCTGACAGCTAGACGAAATGCGGTTGGATCTAAAAGGCTACCCGTGTTAAAAGAGGGCATAGCTTGCAACCAAAGTCCCGATTCCCAAACAGAGACAGCAAGAATACGAGCGCGATCTGCAACACTAGGACACGTATCTAGTAGCGATTTCCGTGCTAGTTCGCAGATCGGCCGATCCCACAGTCTCTGGGAAGACAACTTCCTGGGAAAATCGGTATTTGGACAAGCAAGCCTCCAAGCATTCATTGCCTCTTTCGAATGAGATACAACTACTTCGGAAGGGCCTAAAGAGGGTGCAAGGATTTTTTCTATTAATTTATGAGTACTATGAAATGAGGACAAGAATGCCGGTAACGCAACACTTGAAATTTGGCGGACCCCTAAGTCTCCTAACCTTACAGGTAGTGAGGCTTGTGACCATGTCCTGTCACTCAAATCAACATTCAAAACCGATATTAGAGTTTCCTTTACGACATTGTCTAAGCTCGAAAGGAGCTCACCGTGTTTCCACAGTGGACTACATCGTAAAGTGTACATAAATTTTGGAACAAACAAATAGTATCTGATAATTGTAAACGCCATATGGGCGTTAATTTTGAGTAACCTGTCGGAAGAACCCATAAAATTTTGAATTTTTTCCTCAACAAAAGGTGAAAAAGACTCATCTAATATCGGTGAACCCAGGAGTCGGAGCGAACGCCTGTCTAATGATTTTATATTGGGAGCTAAATCATTGAATTTTTCAATAACCACATCTTTATCCGGACATGAATCGCAAACAAAAAGTTCGCATTTCGAAAAATTAAGTTCCAAACCAATATGACGAAATTCGTCTATAAGAATTTTTAAATCACTCTGAACAGTGTTAACGTCGCCTCCTAGGGTTCCGTCATCCAAGTACCAAACATTAAGTTTGGACTGGAGACGTTGAATAATTGGGTGAATAGCCAGGCTGAAAATGGCGGGACCGAAAGGATCACCCTGTTGACAACCGACAGATGATAACAAAACATTGTTTTGGTATGTCAATTTGGTGGGACTGCCATAGCATTGCCAGAGAAAATTGAAAAGATCAGGAATTTTATCTTTTACTTGTGTCAACAGGGCACCGCGATCAACCGAATTGTTATCTTACTAGTTTCACATAAAGAATCTAGGATCAGCTGCTAATTGAAAAAAAAAATACGCTGAATTAAGGCTCTAATAAATAAATAATAATGAAAGATGCAGTTTGACCGCGTATTGACTACATCCTACTAATATTATAAAAGCGAAAGTTTGTATGTATGGATGTTTGTTCCTCTTTCACGCAAAAACTACCGAATGGATTTTAATTAAAGTTTACAATAATATAGCTTATACATTAGAATAACACATAGTTTATAACGGGTTGTAGTCGCGAGGCCAAAGGCCGAGCTTTACGCGTGCAAAGTAGCGGGTTTCAGCTAGTTAAACATAAATCCATCTTTATAACAGGTGTGAAATCTCTACTTTTAGATCATCTGTAAGCATCATAAAATGGCCGTTCATCACGAACATCGAGATCATTGCTACATTTTGTTTCAGCAGTCCACGTGTCAGGAAACGCTTGTGGCACAAGGCTTGTGTTCTCTAAAACACGCACCTCAGTGGCGGACAATACAGCCCTTGATGTCGAGCACACTCTGATTATTTCCTCTCGTTGGGGGTTGCAAGTGGCTCATTGTCCCGCGCTTGTCAGCGCGAGGTCGACGCACCCAACCAAGCCAGTATTTTCCGAAATAATAGCCCTCGTGTGAAGCTTTGATCTCGGCAGATGAAGAGGGAATTTGAAATTGCGGAAGGTCATGTCGGAAATCCGTTGATTTCGGTCATTACCGTTTTTGAACGAGCTACTTTCGTAATTTATTAAAAATAATTGAAATGAAAAGATTGGGCACTGCGAATGTAACGTGAAAACTCAGATCAGATAAACATGGGAAATGTGGTAAGGTGGTTTGGCGGGTGTGAGTGATTTTTGTCAAATTTCCCCTGCAAACGACCTTATTGCCACCGTTTGCTGGGTTATGTTGGGGTTGAAAGTTTGTATGAAAGTCTGCGCGTATGTAGGTACGAAGACGCGGGCAACAGCTACTGTGTAATAATTGTGGAAATTTAAAAAAACAATAATGTTTTTTTTAATAATTAGATATTATTATGTTGGGTCCAGCAGCAAACCTCTCAGATGAAAGCATCTTGATGCTCCGTTAACGACGTCGTGCGAGCCTCGGCGGTAACTTAATAGCGACACCCATTACTTTTAATGGAATATAAAATGACTGTGTGCAAATATAACGAATTTAAATTCAAACATGGCCTAGCAAAACGATGCAAATGTGTTTCACCATGAAATTATGTGTCATAAATCTACGAAACGTAATTTTATTTATGCAAATTATTTTGCTTACATGAAATTGCTTTGATTTGATTTGTTTTTGTTGCTTGATACACATACAATTACCTACACACGTTGATGGTTGTGTCTTAAATCAAAGTCATCGTCAAGTAAAAAGTCATCATCATCAGCAGCCGTCTACATTTCTTCACTGCTGGACGTAGACCTCTGCTTTGGTAAGCCACTGAGTGTCTTCAAAGTCACAATACACAAGGTCAGAATAATAAAATGAAGTCATAAATAAAGTTATCTAAGGTCAATGTCAATTTAAGTCACAATCAGTCTAGTACTTTCTCTCCGGCATGGATACCGCGACATGTCTATCGCAGCAATGCCGGAGGTAAAGGCAGTCCAGTCTAGTCGCAATCATCTTAAGTACGATGTTGGAGCTGGCCCGTACTCTTCGCACCAAAGACGCGCACCGCTTGCGCATAGTAGTGTGAAAGCAATCGGTGCGCGCGTCTGCAAACATGCCTGAGGCGCTACAGAATCGGGGCAGCCCCAACATCATCCTGAATGCATTATTGTACAGGACGCGGAGGTCACTGTATCTCTTCTTAGTGTAGTCAGCCCACAGGCTGCACGTGTAGAAGGTTGTGCAGTACGCTCTAAAGAGCGTAACTTTGACCCTCGTCGAGCAACGTGCAAACCTGCGGGCTATCATGTTTGCTCTTATGGACAGTGCCCTCCGCTCCCGCTCAACATCTGCATCATCCCTGAGGTCAGTGGTAATGACATGCCCCAGATACTTAAATTCACTATACTACTTCAGCTATATTTATCCAGGTTATTTAATATGATCTAGGTAATTTTATATGACCGCTTTATGCAAGTCGTCACTCCTCTCAACTGGCTGCGAGGCTTTCTATACATCACGTAGGTATAACATTAAGCGTAAGACACACTCCTAAGAGTCCTAAGACGGTGACGCGGGCGCTCTTCTTTATATTGCAACTAGCTGAAACTCGCTACTTCGTACGCGTAGAGCTCGGCCTTCGGCCTCGCTACTACAACTCGTTGCAGCCTATTTGTTATTCTAATGTATAAGATATATTATTGTAAACTTTCATTAAAATCCATTCGGTAGTTTTTGCGTGAAAGAGGAACAAACATCCATACATCCATGTCATCCATACATACGAACTTTCGCGTTTATAATATTAAGTAGGATGTCAGCGACACGGGCGTGCCTTTTATGTTGTGTATCGTTTTAAAAATAACAAGAGGGCAATTAACTGTACAAAATATATGATTCAAGCTGGTGTAATTATAGAAGATTATTATAATTATGAAATTATATAATTATTTTAATTATTAAAAACCAAAAAGTAATGTCCTGATTTTCAGAAAGAAACAAAATAAAAATATATTTTTTATTGATTGAGGCCAAATGCCTTTATTACGGTCACAGGCAAGTAGTAACAGAGGCAACAAAAACAAAAGTGATAAATTTTTTGCTACTTTCTGACGTCACTAAAGTCACGTAGGCCCATTAATGTCAAAGGTAGCATTTAAGCGGTAGATTAAAAACTTAAATTTAATTAATTATCATCATTATCAGCCTATCATGTTCCCACTGCTGGTACACAGCCTAAGCCTTCTCTCAGAGAGAGAGAGGATGGGCTTTAATCCACCACGCTGGCCCAGTGCATGTTGTATGAAGTTGCAGTATGGATTTAATTGTCGATTTATATATAATTATATATTATATTTATATTGTTTTTTTATAACGTTACATTTGAAATGGTTTCGTAAATACAGTCAAATACCCTATTGTTGAAGGAGAACACCCGTGTCCGCGCACTAGAACTCAACTACCGCAGCGGTGGTTGATTCTTCGCGAAATGTGGCCAGTCCACACCCACTTCAATTCACTGATGTTTAAAGCTAGGTATTTCAATGATTTTGGTACTATATCAGATCACTTGTACACAAATTTTGTCTTAAAATTAGTAAATATGAATAAGTGCTTCCGTATCGTACGATTTTGTTAAAGCTTTTCTAAGTTAGTGTGTACATTTCATCGGGCTTGTCGAATCGGGCATTCTGTTTACAGTACTCGGCGGGCGCGTCGCGTCGCTTGTACACAGAGAGCCCAATTTGTCGGCACGTCGCGCCTCGAGAGCCCTACTGTTTGTTAAACAACATTGTGTCGGATCTAGCCCTGCCTATTTATTGTTGTAAGTGCACTGGCTCGCAGTTGCGGTAGGCCCGCACTGTTTGTACATACAGTTATGATCAGACACATCTGCCTCTCGCCTTGATTGATCTACCGATATTAGTAAGGAAATTGAATTATAGCTGAGCTCTGTTAGCGTATGCTGATGAGATCTTTATTAATCTTGTAAGACTTTAGTTAGCGTGTATTTACGAGGAGTGAACGTGCGTTATTTTTACGCACGCTAGGTGGCACGGTGGCAATTCAATTTAAAAGTTAACTGAATGCCAACGCTTAAACTGGTTTCGTTTCATTGTATTTGCTATATATATGTACCTCTTAACAGAGTGCATCAAGTCATACCTGCTTTTTGACTTTGTGACTCAAATGCCGCTAGAAAAATCGCCAGAATATATATATATAATGACTATGACTAGCATATATATATATGTATGCTTTACAAATACTTTGTATGTATGATCAGAGGCTTTATTCACATTTTTCGTAACGACGCTTTACAAATTTTGACACTTTGTATGAAAGCAGTAAAAAACCGTCATGAGAAGTAAATAATATATGGGTCCTGTGCATGTTTTAATATTTTTCGAAAACGTTTTTGGTTCCTTATTGTATACATTTCAGTAAAGCGCCTTTAGCGGAAACACGGCGGAACTAATTCACTCAAATATTAAAAAAGTTTTCGGATAGCGTACAGCCCAGCAATGTATGAAACAATATAAAAACGAATAAAAGTTTTCAAAAACTATCAAATCTTGTACTAAGGGTAAGTAAAGTCTACCATAACCAGCTTACTATTGTGTTGTAAGTTAATATTTTATTTTATTTTACATTTTTATCGGGCGGTTATCCGAGTCGCGTAGGCAACAAAACGCTCCCTCAGCCCCCGCCAAGTTATAGCGACGATGTATTTTTCATGCTAGAGACAGGACGCCCGCGGGGGAGTGCAACGACAAAAACGAGCATAGGTCCGACCTCGATGACGCCTGGCGCGGCACTGAACGCGGCGCGGCAAAATTCTCGCGTCCTTTTTACGCTTTTAATTTCACTAAAAACGACACTATTCACTATCAAAAATATATCCAAATAAAAAAAAATTGAATAAAATTGCCTTTCAGTACATG
This sequence comes from Agriopis marginaria, assembly GCA_932305915.1. Lineage (NCBI taxonomy): Eukaryota > Metazoa > Arthropoda > Insecta > Lepidoptera > Geometridae > Agriopis > Agriopis marginaria. The sequence goes on from OW029918.1 coordinate 14,301,098, forward strand.
CAATTTCCAGGTTGTTACTAGCTTTCATTAGAGCATACAATGAAAAAAATAAACTAAGTCGCGTATGTTTCATTTTTTTTTTATCGAGGCAAGTTTATTCTATCGTGTTTTGAACCAAATCATAAACTCTAACACAGATGTATCTGTGACATGTATTTTTTTCTAGCTAAAATATTGTAATTCAACAGAATAAAATTGATTTAAAACCGTCAAATTTGGTATAAGAGGCTCTTCTTGCTATGATTATACTGATAATAAAAGCTTTTTTGTTAATCTACGTTCTATAATTTTATTGTTTTAAATGATCTCATTTTAGGTAATAACAGCAGAGAAGTAAGCTTTGCGTGAGTCTGTGTAATTATCCGCTTGTAAACAAGGTTTGTGTACCGCTGGCGCGCCACGGGTACGCAACCAGATACGAATCTATAAGAAAACTAAGGGTTATTAAAGTAGGTAACCTAGGAGCAGGCTAGCAATCTAGCTTTACCGCTTTTTTCTTTCCTGATGAGGCTAGAAAAGTTATTAGTCTCTGGTACAAATAAAACTTACGTTGCAGCGTCCGCCTGGTGGAGAGCAGCAGGTCGGCGGTCCGTCGGGTGGACCTGGCGGTGAGCACCTCGGCCGTCCGTCGCAGGGCGGCCTTCAGCTGCTCTTCCCGCCCTCGGCCGCAGCAGTGCCCTCCACATATTGGACCTGAAACCAAACAAAACCCTGTCAAGAATCTTATTATGGAAACTATGCTAATGAAGTTGAAACTAATGTAGTCGGACTAACTGGTTTAATATTACGAGAGTAATTCTCGTATAATCACACTCTTATAAACTAATCTGACTAAAATCGTTACGTTTCCAATTTGTATACGCGAGGACCTATACTTAATTAGTTTCAGGATCTATTATGATTGTTAAAGGCTGTTGGTCTTCCTTTGAAATAAATAAATAAATAGTATTAGAAAAAAATATGTGTAAAGTTTTTTTTTTAATTCTTAATTAGACGCAATCGTTTCCATTTCAACTCGTAAGTTTTCTAGTAATAGCCTTAGCCTTTAAGAAATTCATACTGAGTTTCATGAAACACAGACTGGGTTTCACGAAACGTAGACTGGCTCTCAAGAAAGCGAAAGATTTTGCCAGAAAACTTTCGCAATTAAACTGATCAAAATTTGGTAGGGATTTAATTTTGAAGGACAAATGCACAAAATGATACCATTTAAAACATAAAACACTAGCGGCCCGCCCCGGCTTCGCACGGGTATAGATATATAAGCCTATATCACCCGGGGATAGTGTAGCTTCCCAACAGTGAAAGAATTTTTCAAATCGGTTCAGTAGTTTCGGAGCCTATTCAATGCAAGCAAACAATCAAATCTTTCCTCTTTATAATATTATATTACATAGTATAGAAAAAAAAAAAAAATGTTAAAAAAACCTGCATGAATATTAACGATTTAAAAACATACAATGACAAGCCAGAACTCAATCCTCCAACTCCGTTTCAACTCCTCTTGATTTTTCGATGTCGATGTCTTAGGTATCTCACGCATGTGACAAAATGCAAATTTTAGCAATTGCAACGAACGCAATGTAAAGGTTGTTGTGCCAAAGCGAAATATGCCTACGGAGCGTTTGTAATTCTGAGTTGAATCGTGATGCGAGATTTATGCACCATTCAATACGAGACCGGAGTACAATTTACTGCTATGGGACCAGTATTGTTATTGATACTAGATGTGCTATGAATGATATTGATGTTTATCGCTTACCATAGTTTAGTACTTACTATCGATACTTATCGCTTCTCAATAGGTTTTTATGATTCATAAACAAAGAAAGAAAGAAAATCTTTTGACAATAGTTATTGTGTTGAATGGTGCAAAAGTGTTTCTCACAAAAGCTATTAAACCAAGAAAGTATTTCAAAAGAAAATTGAAGCTCAGCTTTCTAACTGACTTCAAAACAGGAGGAAGGTTTTCAATTCGGCGCGTATTCCTTAAGTAGATCCAATGTGAATCAAATTTTATTTCACGAACTTCGGATCCAAGTTTTCAATTCGAATTCAAGCTGTTTAACTTAATGTAAATTACATGACAAAAATATGTTTGATGAAAAGCCGCACCTAATGGGATGAGGATAGAAAATGGTGATGATGAATAAGGATTAAAGCACAGCTTATATATTGAACGATTCGAAGAAAAGCATGATTTTAGCATGCATTATGCGTAGTATGAAATATTCATAACCCTAGACAGCTCGGTGTCTGAGTTGAACGCTCTATCGATTCAAATCCAGCGAAAGGGGTGACGGTGCTTTATAGGGCTTTTATAGTCACCGTTTCAATATTCTGCCCATCTGTTACGCTTATCAGACGACATGTTTATATTCACGCAGTACTTTTATATTGCAGAAACATTACTGTCTATTTAGGGTGCGTTTTACACGTTTTGTGCACATTTATCGAATTAAACCACAGAACGAAAGAGGTAGAGCTTGTTTTTGAATTTCATTTTAAAGTTTTCAATCTTTTTTTTTTCTATAACTGTTGGCTGTAATGAAGCACTACCTCTCTCAATTTTCGAGTCGCTGATTTTTGTTCTAAATATAAAAAAGTGTTTTTGTTGTGAATTGCGTCACACATTCGCGGATGGTACAGTTAATTTGCTGTATTCACGTCGCAATACAACATCCAGCAGCTCATTAGCCGGTGCGAGCATCCGATACTTATACATAATGCCGAGTACATACAGACAATATTGTATTACATTTGGCACTATGTTTGTGGCGGCGGAGAGCGACGGCCGACAGCGCGGCAAGTTCAAGGCTACACCGAGGGTGACTATGATTATATCTACTATTGTAAACAAAATTATAGATAGATCTGGGAGTCTTCAAATCACAAGTGAATCGGTTTCTTCTAGGCCAGCGTGCTCCATCGTAGACCGTAACATCGCTTTACATCAGGCGAGTTGGCGGGCAAACGCAAGCCTCTTATATACATATATCTATACTAATATTATAAAGAGGAAAGATTTGATTGTTTGTTTGTTTGCATTGAATAGGCTCCGAAACTACTGAACCGATTTGAAAAAATCTTTCACTGTTGGGATGCTGCACTTTCCCCGGTTGACATAGGCTATATATCCCGGCTTCGCCCGTGCGAAGCAGGGGCGGCTTACTACTATTATATAAAAAGATAAACTCTCCTAGAACTTTTAGGTCGTCTGAAGACATCATAGAACATTTCTGATTAGATTAAAGGGTAGTATAGTATGTGTGGATTTTAGTGAACTCGCTCTTAATGATTGCCCACAAAATAAATTTGTTTAACATTAGTAATCGATATTAATGAAAATCTTATTCAAAAACACAATTTTTTTATATTAAATATTGTCCGAGACAATAGGCAGACATGGTTTCCTTTGCTCGCGCATTGTTGTGTGACACCGCGCCACTGCGCCCGCGCCGACTCATTACGACATATTGCAAAAACGCGGTTCCGTGAATTGACAGCCGCGCTGTGGCAAAATTAAATGAGTTTTTGCCAACGTCTACTTTTTACAAGTGGGCTTTTCGGCGAAAGAACGCTATTTTAAAACGTTTGCCAATTCGTCACTTCACTTTTTTTTTAAATAGCCTGACTTATTCTTTGAAACGGGTTCAAGAATACTAAGGTACCTAACCTAAAGAGGAAATACTAAGTCAGTAAGCTTCTGAAAAATTTCCTCGTTTTTTTTTTCTCGCTTGAGAAGTGTACTCTAAATTTTATTCGTAACTATAAATACTTATATCTTTTTGAAATGTACCTTAACAACTTTTTCGGAAAGGTTTTGACTACCTTTCAGTCCAAAAAACTCAAATAATGAGATATACATATAAAATGTCCTAATGAATTCAATCCTCATAAATCTTGGCTCGTAATTACCAACCTCTTATCTTTTAATAACATATTCTGGCTCAAAGATCAAAGGCCAGCTCAGCCCGGCTAGCTTATTAGTTAATAAAGGTAATGGGCAGAAAAAATCGTAATTGTAGGCTCCCTAGCGTAAGCACATAATGCGCTCCAATAATCGCAACCAAGTAATTTAATGTTAGCCATTACGACAGTGCGCAGTGTACTTTAGGTTTGCAGTGACACTACTTTTGGAACCAAATTGAAAACGTGTTTCTAGATGCTCGTATATTGTGCAAGTATATTGCTAAATAACACTGATTTTATCTTTGGATTTAGGTAATACATGAAAAAAAATTTTAACAAGCTATAAATAGGTTCATAACTGAATTAAGTCTAAATTAAACTGACTACTTATTTACCGCCTATTATCCTGCCGGTTTGCCCATGCAGATTAACACAAACAATATCATCATCATCATTTCAGCCATAGGACGTCCACTGCTGGACATGGGCCTCCCCCATCGATCTCCAAAAGGGCCGGTTGGAAGCTGCCTGCATCCAACGTTTCATTGCGGTCTCTTTTAGGTCTACGTACTTCTACCTCATAAACGTTGCATACATCTACCTAGGACAAACAGTCGAACTAGGTAAGTTCAACTTCAAGAAAGAGGTCAATCGGTAAATCCAACTCGGCTGAGCAGCGTTCGGTAAACTTCACAACAAATAATAAAACTAATAAATCAAATTCTAGGATATTAAGCTAAAAAAAAAATTACGCGAATCATCCTTCTCTATATTCTACATTAAACCCAGGTAACTCTATTAACATTTCTATTTATACAGTTTAATTAAAACATTACATTTTCATGGTTTCAACTCCAAAATAATTATTCATTTGTAATTTAGGCGTGCATCTACGAAACTTGCATTACTTTTATATGTTTACACGCTATACACGGACAATCATGTGTTGCGACCCTACATTTTTCTTTAGATTAATCGAAGATAACATTTCGAGATATACCTATATATATTTAAAAATATATTTCATCACCTAAGCTGAAGAAGAGTTCGCTATAGTTCATAAACAATACATCGTGAGATTGGAACGCTGCTATCGACAAACTTTTGATATTACTTTATGAAACTATGTATATCTACAGTAATATTATACAGAGGCAGTTTGTACGTACGTTCGAGGTAATCACCAGAACGACTGAACTGATAAAAAAATCTTTCATTCATGAAAAGCTACACAATCTCTGAGAGACTGTGTCTGCTACTATCTGAGAACTGTTCAGTTTTGTTCACGATGTGTGGTGAAGCCGCAGGCAAAAGCTAGTTATAAATACTCGTCAAACATTTAAGAGGCTATTTAAGCGAAGTATTAGGACCTAAGATACTGTATTTACTGTACTCTGATATAGTGCCATTAGTGCATAGCGCGGTAGGCCGCAGCTGGCGCAAGGCCGGCCGGCCAGACTGTACGGTGCCTGGACCAATGAGCCGCTCGCCACAAAGAGAACTCACTTCAAATGCTGCCTACATAGATAGACCACATGGCTTGATAATAATAAAAACATTAGGAAAAAACTGTGTGATGACATGAGAAAAAGCATGAGCTTTGATAAGAATGATCAGGGTTCACTCAAATCAAAGTATAGTTTTTTTTACTGGCAAGTGCCTTTATTAAGTCATAGACAAAAACTTTTGTCTATGATTATAAGTGAACAAAATACAAGCTAACACAAAATACCTAAACTACCTATTATGCAACAGTTGGACTACTACCCATAGTCCGTTGAGGGTCTAAAGACAATTCAAACCTACTTCCAGTTCGTAGCGTACCCAGCACCCACCATGCTGGCGATTGTGGCATTAGTACGCTGAATGGCAATGCTTATGCGTTGACCCAAAAAACGCCAGCATTTTGGTCATATGTCGCATTAACCTGACGTTTTATATCCTAGTTTTTTAGGTATACGCTTAATTCCTAAGTAGCCAATGGCGTCCCGAAATTCAGTTTCTTTAAAATTTCGGTTTCAATGATTTGATTGTAATCTTCCATAAGCCGAAATAATTTATTTTGTATTTGTATTTTTTCTAAAGCAGTAAATATAATGACAGAGATTAACATCATGTTGTCAGTTTAAGATAAACAACCATAGCAACCAGTTATTTCGATAAACAAAGATCGAATTAGAATGACGAATTAGCTACACGGGCTATACAATTACTGAATGCCGAATCGTAAATCTAAGCCCAAGTTTACGGCAAGTAGATCGCCAATAAAGTTGTCTGCCGCTACACCAAACTCTTAGCTTTAGAGGAGCCGATCAATCAATCATGAATACATAAGTGCTGGATAAAAAGCGTATTAAACCAAACACAAACGAACTACTACGTAATTTATTGAAAAATGGCCTTTAACACCAACGCGCAAGAGCCTCGGACGCATAGTAAATATTTATCACGAACTTGTCGACGTTACATGCCAAGTTATGGAACATTTTATGATATGTATTAGTTTAAATTTGTAGGTGTTGGTGGCGTGAATATACTGTGGAAATGCGCGCGTGGGTTCAACCACCGTGCGTTTCATCTCATGAATATTCGGCGCGATTGTCTCAATACTGCAATTAAATAAAATAGAACATCCACTACATCCGCTATTAATTCTTTTACGATTTTTAAATGAAGCAAAAGTAGATAAACATAATATAAATAACGTCGGGCATTGAACATCGTATAGATTGGTGCAGGTGTGCAAAAGATTACGACAGTGTTGAATAAAAACTACTTAAAACCGGTTTACCTGTTTCGATTGATTTATTTAATCTGGATTAGATATCAATTAAAAACATTTTAAACTGTAATTCAATGGTTTCATTGACTTTATACCATGATATTAAAACTTCTTAAATGGTGCTACTGATGCTGTTTTTTCTATGGTTCACTGTAATTCTCAGTGATACCAACTCATAGAATTCTTCCTTGGCTTGGCCTCAGCCACTAGATCACGATTAAAGTCGCCTTGCACGCGAGGCGGTGTCTGTTACCATGTTGCATTGAACAATACTACAATGAAATGCATGCTATTTTTAGACATCGGAAGCTTGTATACTATAGAGTTGATAAACCATCTTTTTATTGGTGACATATAAGACGGTAGTGGGATGAGATTGACGGGCTACAAAGATTGGGAACTCCAGAGATTTCGGGAAATCTCTGGTTTCGTCATTTCACTGCAACATATAACAAAGAAGGCTTGCTGGGGTCTCAAAATTGGAATAGAAAATGTGTATTGTTGTATTGTATACAGGTAATCCTAAAATATAGTATGCAAATTTGGCACGATTATAGTACACATTCTAAAGTATAACAACAAATGATAAATAATGGCCAAGTGCGAGTCGGTGACAAATTTCTGTTCACCATCAATGTTGGGCGCGGTCGGTACTTTGATGGGTGACCGCCTTGGCGTGATGTTGACTTTTTGCACTGCTTTTGTTTATTGTGGTGGTACGGAACCCTCAGTGCGCGAGCTCAACTCGCACTTGGCCAGTTTATTTCTTAATCTCAAACTCGGTAGTGGTCCTTTGTCATACATATTATGATCCTCCATTACAGTTTCTCTATGCTTGTAGGTACGTATAATGTATCGTAACATGAAAGTTCCAAAAGTTGTTATCTAAGGCCTTGTAATGTAGGTATTTGTATACTCTGAATCCAGGCCGCTGGTTTCTACGTGAACTCTAATCAAAGCTAATGCTAAACATTACCAACACGAGTTAGGGCTTTTATTTTGATTAGTATCCGAAACTAAAAGTCATTAGGTATACCGCACCGTGATATTAAACTTCTGAAATGTGATTTAAACTTCTATCATTGCGCACAGGTGGCTGACCCTGAGACATGAGAGTATCTTTGCATTCACATTTTCATTTATACTGAATTTATAGTACCAATTTAGGAGTCGTTTCACTAGGCCCCGTTCTCATTTCAGACGCAGGTGGATACGTTCTTTTCACAGAGTTTAGTTTATTATCGCCTTCATTTCAATATAATATATTTAACAGACGCGAATTTAGTTAACGGACCGCCGTTCAAACAACGGGAGATAAATAAATAGCCATCATCATCAAAATCATCATCAGCCAGAAGACGTCCACTGATGAACATAGGTCTCCCCCTTTAACCTCCACACTGAACGAAAGCCTGCCATCTGCATCCACTGGATGCCCGCAACTCCCACAATGTCGTAATAATGAGTATAACATATTTCCCTCTTTTTCTCTCCCGTTGGTCAGACGGCGGTTGAGGTCAACCAAAACGGGGAGGATATCAAAAAGGGGATTTTTTGAACAGCTGACTACGGTGTACCGTAGTTAGATTTATAAATCGAAGTTGACTCACACATCACAAAACCCTTGTCAGTATATAGAATACAACATTCACGTAACCGAACTAATTCTTCTATTCGTACCAATGGAACATTCAGCTAATTAATATCCGTTCCTAAACAAAAGAGCCTATCCATCTGCATTACGTTGATCCGGTACCATCTCGTAAATCTGTTAACGTTGTTTACTTTTAGACGTGGTTAGAAACGTAGGTACGATGTAGGTTTAACCCGAGCCCGTTTTTATGTTAATTTGAAGCTTTCACCCCATCTCATTTCATCCTGGTACACGTGGTACAGGTTTTGTTACATATTCAAGAGTGAGCCTTTGGTTTCATTTTGAGAAAATTACTAGGCTTTTCCAAGACGGAAATGTTTTTATGTATCAAATGTTAAGCGAATAAATACACAAAAAAGTAAAATTCCAGAAAAATAAGCAATATCGGTCAGTCCCATCTAAATTCGAATCATCTCATATGACCTAAACGAATTTTCTTCTTTTCTGTGCGTATGTCGTACAGAAACTTATTATCTACAATGTAGATGGCATCAAGATCCTTCGTGCTTGGACGGATAGACCATGATTCGCGGTATATCTCTTCTTTATCTCTATTTCTATAAACCGGGAACTTTTAACCCTGGTTAATAATGGGGCAAGTAAGTGTTGTCCACTGCCGCCTCTTTCATTCTTCTGAGACTGCCACCGTCAACGAGCCGTCACCAAGAACGACATGACATCGCCGAAGCAGCATACAGTATACATTTCTATGGTCGGGTGTGCCTCGCACGTCCGACATGCAAGCGTGTCAACTCGGCAAACGACAATGTGAACATCGGCGCTACCAGTAGAATTCGGCCTGAGATCGTGATGTGCTAAGGTGCCGGTAATATCCGAATTATTCTCGTTTCTCTACTAGTGTTAACACACGAGACGTACATGGTTGACGAACCATGTACCCGTTGGTTGGACGCATGTATATACGTCTCGTGTGTTAACACTATACGAAGGCGGCGATGGACAATTTATAAATAGACTTAGAACCTAACTCGTTATAATTTGACATATCGTATGCACGAAACTAACAAAATATCTACGCGTAGCAGTAAATTTCAGAACTCCTTTTAAAGTTAGTTTACGACTGAACTACGAGTAAGTACATGTAAAGTAAAGTAAATTAATATTCGGGACATTTTTTAATATTCGGGACATTTTTTTATTTTTTTTCACACACGGTCATCTGACCCCAAACTAAGCAAAGCTTATATGGCTGCCAGAGACTGATATACATACATATATAGTTTTAAATACATACTTAAATAGATATTAACAACCAGATATAGAACAAACACAAATGTTCATAGCATTAATGTTTGTCCTAGATGGGAATCGAACCCAAATGTTTATTTCCAAGTGGTTTACATGTATAAATGAAGGATATACAAAAAGTTAGTTGTCGCTAGTGAACTATAATGCATAGGTACATACTACATATAATATAATTATGTTGTTTTTAACCGACTTTATAACATTCCAAACTCGGCTGGGCCGGTCTCTTGGTAGCCCGCATCGCACGCGCAGCAAATTAATATAAATGAAAATAATAAAATAGTATGTAATTTTCATGTTCTCGTGTCCTATGGTCTATCGGTCCATGCTTTTACGTATTTGATACAGGAATATCGAGTATTTATGCGGATCGCAGCCAGCCCGTCTATATGCTAATACGATGTAACTTAGCAATACCATCTGCTATTTTAAATGCATTGGAGTCCGGACTGGCCGATGGTAAAGGAAAATTATTCGAAAGGTCTCTTTGAGAGGACATCAATGGTAATCGTTTTCATTTGTTTTAAATAAAAGTAGGTAATATAGTAAAACTATTAAGACTGCGATAAAAGAGATGAACAAGCCTGATATAAAGAGTGGGTAAAATACACCAAATAAGAATGACTTGACAGAATATGGATCTTAGAATATTATTAATGTTTACGAGAATGTAGATAAACTATTCGCATTTTTCCAGTCTTCCTGTATTTTCAAGATAAAAATGACACCGACCTTTGACAGAACCACAGAACCCAAGACGAAAAAATATATATAGAAAGACTATCTATTTTTGTTTAAAGAGGTCGTACAAGTAACAATGATGTCACATGTTTACATAGTTACCCCTTCACTGCAATGTATGTTACGAATGTTGCTCCGTGTCCGCTACGTACCTACATAATTAGAGTTCCGTGACAAAAGACGATAAACATTCGCGTTCGATCGCATTACTAAGGCGTAGGTAGTTCAGGTAAGAGACTGGCCTTGCTTTATGTTCAGTAGGTTACTGCAGTCCCACCTTATTTAAGGGGTGGGAAGTATAATTAATTGTACTACTACGTACGTACTGTTATACAATTTTATTTTAAAGACATGTAGATCAGTTATTGCAAATGCAGTTTTTTTTACTGCTGCGTATATTTTCACAAATATATTCACTCTTGTTATTACTGTTTAGTACAGTTTTTTGGAAATTGCAATATACTTGTATTATGTAATTTCCACAAATAACTGATTATGAAAGTTTCTAAAAATGCCGATTAAACGTTAGAATTTCTCTGAATTGTAACTGGTTCATCGTTTAACGCAGGCATCAAATTAAGTAACTAATGCATGGTACGCATATTTTAAAGACACTGCGTAAGTACGTTAGGTTACATATACAATTATACATGTTTCGTGTAAGACATCTCCGAAATTGGTAACATGATATGATTTTACGCACGCACGTCAAAATGTTTTCGCACATAAAATATTTCGACATAGATACCCACCCACGTTAAATTTATTACGATTGTAACATAAAATTGTCTATACAATGTAAACATAACCATCATCATCATCAAACATCAGTTCACTGCTGGAAATAGGCCTTCTCTCAACTCAACTATCGGACCGATCTATTGATTTCTCTCCTATAGTTATTGCCATCTGATTCAATCAGAGTCGTCATACAGATATGCAAGATAGTCACACGCCTGGGACAGACGTACCTAGTGTGTAGGTACTACTACCTACACACAAAGGCGTAGAAAGCAGGGATTATGAAAAATGTAATATCTCTGATATTAAATCTCTAAATCTCAAGAAGCTCACGTCTTGTCTAGTCTCATGTTACACAAGAGAAACTGGATTATAATAAAGGCTCTATTTTTCTTACTGGGAAAGATTCGATTTACCATTTGAGCGTGAGAACACGTTTCAGCAATAGAATTGCTGTTACATCCAAGGTAGTTTTCAAAACATATTTTACTTCGAACGTACAAAAAAAAAACGAAAGTAACATATGATCAGTTAAATAATCCGGCCAAGTTCGAGTCGGGCTCGTGCACTGAGGGTTCCGTACCACAAAATACAATTATTATCAATTTTAAAATATCCACATTAAAATTAGTAAGCATTTCGATCCGGTGAAATGATAAAGAGGTCATCCAGGTAAGGAATTACCGGTTATAACTTGGTCATGAACTAAAATTTGTCACCGAATAGCACTTTGCCATTATTTATTATTTGTTGTTATACTTTCGAGTGTGTACTATAATATAAAGTTTGACGCTTTTACGTATTACCCTAACTCTAAGAACCCTAAAAAATCCTTGCAAACATTCTACCAACATTAACATTCTACTTTAGTTTCCTTTTGCTTCAAAATCAAAATAACATCTTTATCACAGCTGTTTTTTTTTTTTTTTATATTGTTCTTTCCTTAGAATTGTTAAAGATAGGTTAAGTGTGATATTCGAGTGTACTAATAATCTTCACATTACTTTCATTTCGTAATACTTTATGTGAATGTAAACCAAACGACCTAGTTTGGATTTGAAACCACTTCAATAGTTTCGTGAGCTTTTCCTTTAGGAATAAGTAAACGTTTATGATTTTTCTTGGGACATATAAAATTGAATTTATCGACTAACACCACACGTTTCTTCGCCAAATGCGTTTCAAACTCATGACGTGTAAAATATCCGGATATCGAATGTTAAATCGGATTTGTGAGTAAAAGCCTTTATATCTGAGGATATATTTTACGAGCAAAGTCTACTGAATATTGAATAACAGTACATTATGCGCTTTGCCGTCCCATTTGCACTGGATTATGTAAAATATGGGGCGATGCGATCGTTATGCCGCTTTTACTATCAAACGACATTTGTCGGAGGTCTCGAACGAGTTTTATTCTGATTCTATGTCTTTAAATCTGTATAATGATTCTGCAATACTTAAATAACTAAAACGATTATTCTGTTTATTTTTTGTTTTTATAATAAAATTAATAGGCTTGCATTTAATGGTAAGCGATGATGCGGTCTACGTTGGAGCACACTTACCTAGAAGAAACCGATTCACTCGTCGTTTCTACTTGTCTAAATATAGTTGGACTAAGTAACACTTTGACAATATGACTCGTTATTATACAAACTAAGTTTTTTATGGGCTGCAATTTTTGTAAACTTGGCTGCAATCAGACCTGGGGCCTTACGGACAACAGCTAATTGCGGCACCTAATTCGCTCAGTTAGAAAATCACGCGAACGTGAACGTTATCGCGCCCAGATACGGTTTGCGGTCGCGTGATTTTCCAACTGAGCGGATTAGGTGCCGCAATTAGCTGTTGTCCGTAAGGCCCCTGGTTGTTAAGTTGAGTAACTAACTAAAACCTAGTAACTAACTAACTTGAGACTAACTGACTAAGAAACCTTTTTATTTCTTACTATAATTATTTAGATTTTTATAACACTTTTCTATATTATATATTTTTTTGGCTACGCAGCACTCATCACGATATTTTGCGCAATGAAAACTCGTACATCACGATCATATTCATTATATTCGACTTCTTTCGACGTAATTTTTCTTTTATTCTAGTATATGTACTGTAGCTGAGTCCCAGGTTTCAGCTCCACAAACAGATTTTTAGAGTACTTATCTAAATAGCAAAAAGAAAATCCAAAGTGGCAACACTACGAATGCCAACTTCACACGTCTCACTCGGCAGCACTTAGTTATGTTTAAAGCAGGTTTAACCTTAGTCTAACTATTACTAGAATATGTATACCATTTTTACCATTATCACTCGAAAAAGGGCATTTTTGTATAAACGATAACAGTGAATAACACTCACTCACTTCATATACTTCAAATAGTGATCGAACTTCACATAGGTACTCGGGTAAGTTAAAGGTAATCACAATTTTTTGTAATGTTTATATTTGCGCAAAATTTCATCGCGATGTTGAGACATATGAGGCTAACATTATTGATAATTGTTATTGTCAGTGAAGCCTCTAGACACCCCGATCTTCAGCTAATATTTTTAAATCTTTGATAAAGTCCATTTTCTTTATGATATAGAGCACAAAATGGTTCGCATAGTTGTATATCTATAAGTCGTGTACAGGCTACTAATTTTCATACTAGGTATACATACATATCAACTCTAAACCACACGGTAGCTACTTCATCAAATCACTGATCAACTTACGAAGTAGTGTTGCAAACTAAATTCCCACAAAGTACATATTAGTAATTTTTAAACTTTCGCGATTTGAACACATGTTTTAAATGTTTATCGGGACTTATCACGTATTATTTAATATAGGTAAAAAATATGTACCTTTCGCTCGACGTTTCGACCATGTTACAATGGCCGTGGTCACGAGCTGACTGAAAACTGCGGGTGAGTCCGGCGAGAAGAGCGGGTGTTTTGTTCTCCTACCCTCACTTGATCTTGAAAATCGCAGGGTTGTCACTACGACACACAACACTGACTGTATCGGTAAATGTCCTAGTACCTTCACCGCGGTTTGTACACTTGCTCACTACGGGATTCCACGACGCCGCTAACTTAAATCCATCTTCCCGGTTGAAATTGCGATGTTTGTAAGTACATATTAGTTAACTAAAGGTCTCTTGAATTTGGGAACAACATTTCGCATAACATAGATTTATTCAGGCACTCGAACATATAAGCTAATAAACTAACATTTTGTGGGTAACCTTTAGCCAGGCCTAGACTAATAATATGTTACCCTGTTTGTCTCGGATATTATGTTTTCATCCCATCTCTTCGATAAACAATGTTTATAGTCCTTTTCAAATAGCATGGCACTTGACAGGTGGTTTGACAGTACCTACAATAGAATGTAACGTGATTTGTAAATATATTGAATGTGACGTCATAGAACTAAATTAAAGATTTAAATTTTGCTGCAAAAACATATAGCTAAACGCTACTATATAAACCAGTGGTGAAAACTAGTCTATTAGTGGTGGTTGTCAAGTGCCATGCTATTTGAAAGTGACTATTATAGTTCAATGTACCTAAATAGTTCCTCAATAAGTGTACCTCAAGTAGGTATTCTATCCAAAAAAATTCATAAATTGCAATGATGAGTTTTAAATTTGGAACATGAGTAGAATTCCGTGACCAAAGAGATCGAACGACCATTTTTTTTTAAAGTTACTGGCTGATTAGGCAGCGCAGCAGTGCGCCGTCTGTATAAAAAAAAAAACGTAAGTTGTATGGCATCTCTTTTATTTTTAAAATTTTTCTCATAGAAGCGGATGAAAAATCGTATATCAGTCGGCCCATACGATATAATTAATATATGTTTTCCGGGTGACGGCCATTAAAATTGCGCTATGCCGTAAAATTAGTATTGCCTTGTAATGCCATTTAATATTGTATTCTGGAAAATATACAAAAGCGAATAAGAAAATAGCTAACAGACGAGACGGACTTGGTCGGACGGCGGTCCGTCAACCAAATCCATACGTCTGCTAGTACTATAAGAATAACAAAAAATTAAAAACGATATGGCTTAATTGGCACACCCGCTGTTCTTATTAATTAAGCAGTTTAAAAAATACGCATGTTTTTTAACTTTAAACAATATGCGCAAGAACGAAATGATTTAAATGGAAATCAATTGCAACATAACTACTTAAGTCGTAACGGAAAACAAGTGATAGGTAATAAACGAATGAAATTAGTTTATGGCAATTATTCTGAACACACGTGGGCAGACGGGATATATCATCCAGATTATTGTAATAATACATTATATCAAATCAACATTAGTCATGATTTATGCATTAGTTGTGATAATGAGCTATAAAATCTAAATTAAACTTGTTGATGCTTTAAGTTGTGAAAACTGTTAGTTGTGGAATGTAGATACAATGGTACTTATCTATATATTCGTATATAACTGACTGACTCATTCCTATATCTCAAAGACTCAAAACTATATTAGACATACAAAGCTGAAATCTGGCAGGTAGATTCTTTATGGGGTGTAACAATTTGTTAAGAAAGCATCTTGCGAAAAGGTCGAATTAAGGGGGGCAAAAGGGGGTTGTGTGCGGTATAAAAACAAAAGTATACATTAGATAGCACATCTATTAATGAGTAATTCTCAAAAAACAGACAGAAAATACCTTTATTTGTGATCATGCCATCGAAAAGAGTGACCAAGAGTGTAACTATTATGAAATTTAATAAACCAGCCAATTACGAGTTGGGCTCGCGCACTGAAGGTTCCGTAAGTTCCATACCACCACAAAATTCAATAACGAATTAATATTCTGTGAAAATTTCAATTGGCTATCTATTACGGTTCAAAAGATACAGCCGTTTAAAGGTGAGACGGCCAGACAGACAGACGGACAAAAAGACAATGTAGGCTTAGTCATAGGGTTTTTACTTTTTGGGTACGGAACCCTAAAAACTATACATTTCTAGTTTTTTTCGATCTCTTCCATCATCTTATAAAATAACAAAAAAGGCGAGTTAATAGATTTTTAAAGGGTCAGCAACGTAGTTGTGATGCCACCAGTGTAACAAGTATCCATAGGCGACGGTGACTGCTTACCTGCTTACCTGCTCAGGCAGCACGTCTGCTTGTTTGCCAACTATGGCATAAAAAAAACTAAAATTACTTTATCCGATTTTTTATTTAAAAAAAAAATTCAAAACGTGCAACAGTTTTCAGTGGCTCTGACTGGTGAGCGCAGCCAAAACAGCAACTCAAATCTCAGCTTTCCTAAAATCTTCGCTTTATCCTTTCGCTGAATCAACAATCGTTTCACAAAAGATAGTAATAGCCTTTCTTTTTTCCGTTTCTCTTTTACTCAGAAACACTTTTTTGTGAACGGCCTAACAAAATTGCTAGTCACGGCACCTTCTACCAAACAAATACATTTGCATCAAAACAAAACCCATTCCATAAAATCTGATAAAACATTTACATTTCAGGCTATAAACATCAGCTTGTTTTATATTTCCGCCGTGAATCGGGATAAGGAAAGGGTGTGCGATACAATTTATCATAATCGAGTAAGACACGAGCACCGACGCTCGGGAAAGCTGTGCCCTACTTCCAGGCAATCCATCTCGCATCGATTGACGCGTCATCTATCTCTACACGGTTAGGTATCGAATGCAAAGGATTGGATGTGAACGACATCAGATTATTACGCTCAATCTTTTTTTTTCATCCTACACTCAATAAATCTCTATATAATAAATTTAAAGTCGCTTTCCGCGTCTGTCTGTCTCTATAACCGCTAAGTCCTCCTAAACCACGCAACGAATTTTGATGCGGTTTTCACCATCAGTGTAATCATTTTTCAAGTTCAAGTTTATATAGGTATATGATTAAAATTACACCTATGCGAAGCAGGGTGGGTCACTAGTAATCAATAAAAAAATTACTTCTAACTTAGTAATAAATGCGCAATTTTGTTTACTTAGATAACATATTTTTTCCAGTTATTTTGATTTAAAAAACAACAATCATTTTTGTTAAAACTTCTATGGGACAAATCTGTCTTTTAATTAAAAAATAATATACTAATCGGTTTATAAATTACGGAGTTCTCAGGTAACAGCCATCAAAATAAATAAATAAATAAAAGACAACCTAATTGAGATCTTTTTTCTAAGTCGGTTACAAACTGTGTAGCAGCGGCAACAGCTGCTGAAACGGAGTAACGAATGAGGAAGAGCTGCTGCCAAGGACGTAGCTAATGCTTTCACAATACAATACAATCACATGGGGTCCAACCAGTCTCCTCCCCAGGTGCCGCTGATATCGGGCCCCATATCATTTAGTGCCAGTGTTAGCGCCACCACCGGTGCCTGGGGGACATTTCTACGGCAGTACGGTACTTTCTAAAGGTTTTTTAGGGAGAAGGTTCCTTTGTGGCCCAACAAAAGGGCCTTAAAAAGTGAAAAGAATTTCCTTTTTTACATTTAAACATTGAATTACATTTTTAAACCTAATATACAAGGTTATGCGGAATGAACATACTATGCCGAAAGGAGTCTGTTACACTCATCAACAACTCAATATCAGCTGTTCCATAAAGTAGTAGTGTAAATTGTGGTTTTCTAGAGCATTTGATATTTCTTGGCGATTTCTGGAGGTTTTGTTTTTAATTCTTCCTATAATAAAAGTTATTACAGACCTAGCTCTTTCTGCGTAGTACAACATTTCCGCGTAACCCTGTATGAATCCCCACGGACACTTAATGGCTCAACCGTGTAATATAAGTAGTTAAGTTCTACTATATACATTGATTTTTTTCATTGAGAGTACCTATTCCTTTTGTCTATGGTAGTACTTATATTTTCTTAATGACAATTAGTAATAAAGTGTATTTTTGTATGGGATTAAAATAGCATCCGATAAAATGTTACATAAGTTCAATTGTTTGCGATCTGTTTTGTGTTTAAATACATCTCTTTATACAAAGTATTGTTATTATTTGATCAGCATCTGCGTGCTGCAAATAAAAACGAAATTCATAAAGAACACAATACATTATTGAAATCCGTGCTTACAGCTATAATGAAATATTGCCCTGCTGGCATCGATCGCTGCGGGTAGCGTACTGGCGTAAAATGTTTGAGTTTAGATCTATATAGAAAGTATTATTAGGTATTTTTTAAATCAGGTACTGATTAAAATAATTGTATATCAGTTAAGGCAGATGTTCAGATTACTTGCTTTTCTTATTGTTTCGTAGTATACGATTTTAATTCTCACTTTCCAGCTTTTAAAGGGAACAAACAAGATGAAAATAAATGAATTTGCATCAAAGATTATTATAGTTGAAATAAGCAAATAAACTCTAACAAGCTCGTAGCGCTGCGCTGGTGTAAAATAGTGCCCTACAGTGCTACGGCGCTACGGCTACGACGCCGCTACGGGGCGTTACGCTACATTATTTATGTGACGTCAGGAAGTTAGATAACAAAATAAAAGGTTGTACGGTTCTTTTGTTTTTTAATTTTAGTTAATTTATAGTGTTACTTATTTCGTACTTTTAAACAATTAAAATAGTTGCTGGATTACATGAAACAGTGGTACTAAACCAAAAAGAGGTCACTGTATTCATCATTATAAATAAATTTAACTACGCGACAAACTCTGATATTTCAAAAAAAATATGTTTTTTAAATTATAAATACAATAACTTTTTATCAGCATAGTACCACAGTTCTATGTTGCCCTGTATATAGTAAAATCTACTTAATAAATATCTTTAAAAACAACAAAATCCTTTATTCTTTTAAAAAATATTGTTTAGATAATGCTGTATTTATTTGCTTAAAAAGTTTCTTAATAAACCTCCGATTATTTCCGCCATTGAAAGAAAATGTTCCATACATGAACATTATCTTCGCAATTAAAACCCAGCAAAACCATATCAATAAACGGCAATGTCTCACCACCTGCACGGAACGTGACGAGCTCCGCTGAGCTTCGAAAACTCTAATTACGACACTTGGGCCTCTTAATTAAATCCCCAGCCAGTAACACGTATTTTCACTTAATTTATTCAGCCTTTTTAGATCAGTTATGTGATCTCTTGAGAACAAATTAAAGGGAGCTCTTTGAAGGTCGTCTGTAATGCGGCTTTAAGGACGAACACTTTTTGAATCGTTAAACAATTTCTCGTTCGAATTGGGGAATGGAAAATTCTATGTCAAACAAAACTCACGACTGGAGCGCACGTGCTATTTAGGTGGGTGTCGCCGCATCCGCTGCGTAATTACCTGCAACAAACGAACAGTCTGGTTAGTGACGGTGTGCGGTCATCGGTGCCGCAGTACAGGGACAGACTGTTTGGCGTGCCGTTGGGCTTTCCGGCCGTTCCAAAATTAGAAGTGGCGTCCACGCGTCGGCGGTCGGCGGCCGGCACAGCGTGACACGCCGCGCGCGAAATTAGCACGCTCCCGCGAGTCGATACCCTACCACCGGCACATTAAATTATTTCTGAACGTTTGCACATGCAAACTTACGTTATAAACTTCACAGCTTTACACTCGCGGTGGATCGCGACTTCATTAGTGCACTGTTCGCGTTGAAACTTCATCCGCTGAGCTTGCTTTATTTCAGCAGCTCTCACAATGGACCCATAAATTATGGCGTCGATGCGATGAGTTACAGTAATAAAACACTAGCAGTCTTGTATAATTTAAATAAAGCCTTGTTAATAAAAAAGAGACATATTAAAACGTATCGGGGATCTTAGGTTTGAAATATTTTCACGTAGCAACAGGACAGCGTCGGTCGATTCGTTCGGTTCTAACGCGGCGAGTTTTTTGAAGATCGGTGGACATCGCGCAAAAAGGTCGACGATGCGATACGAAGGCGCTTGGATTTGTATAGGAACAACTAAAGGGCGCGGGAGAGCGGAGAGCGGGCGGCGCGGCTTGGGAACGGGTTCTGTCGTGAGAATGCACGCTAATGTACTATGCCATAAGAACAGCGCCGCGTCCGCCGCTGCAAACGCCTCTAGTGACTTATGTTCCCTTACACATGTCACAATCGAAGAATTTATCGACTGGGTAATGTCTCATATTCAGTTGCAATTATTGAGTTATAAATTACGAGGACAGATTAGTATGGAGTTGGGTAACATTGCGGCAGTGAGCGCAGACCAGCGGGCGGAGCGACAGCTGCACCGGCCGCCGCGCCGCCGCGTGTCGCGTGTAATAAGAGCTCGCTTCGTTAGAGCCGCAGATTTAAAATAAAACTTTGCAGCGGGAACAAAAAGAAAACCTTGCTCGAAGTAGGCGCTTGACTTGCGAGCCGCGGCGCTTCTGCACATCTCTACCACTCCGAAACGAACTTTGCAATGTCGTAATAAGAATTAACTTTGCATGTGGTTCCATCGCTTTACATCGTTTTGCAGTTAGGCACACCGAATGCACGGACGTTTTATTTCAATTGTCTCTGCGGGTGAATTGCCCTATTTCGAGAGAGTGCATTCGCGAACAATTTTCACCCAATCAAATTTGAAGCACATTGTTAAACGTACCTACTCTAAACCATTCGGTCAAATGCCGATCCCATTTAGTCATAGATAGGATACCGATAGGTAGTTTGCTTAAAGCGTGATGTTTTTTTTTTCCTTTTGATTTGCATTACTCGATGTGATGTGGTTATTCGGGATCCCGAACATACGTTAATGCATTTTGTCTGCGCTTGCGATCGGGCGTATTAAATGTTTAATGAGCATAATGAAGTGGACTGCAGTGGCTGTCGTCAGTTGATTGAGTCAAATTGATCGTGTGTCAGGTTACAGTCTGTTAGTCATCCCGTTTTTATGGTCTGCTGCTCTTTCTCCAGACGCTCCGGCAACTCGGTCCCCCTTTCCTCGAAACGTCTCTGGTACTTAACACTAATTAGGCAAATATTTGCAAAAGAATTGCCCTTTCCTTCAGACAGAAGTTAAGAGGTGCGTCTCGTTACCATCCTGCTGCGAATACAATCATCATCATCATCGTTTCAGCCATAGGACGTCCACTGCTAGAGATAGGCCTCATCGATCTCCAAAAGGGCCGGAAGCAGCCTTCATCCAGCGGTTCCCTGCGGTCTCTTTTAGAGCGTCGCCTGCTAATACGCTTACGCTTTTTTGCGCTTAGAGTACAATCAATCACCCATAACAATGTCAGTAAATGTTAAGAGTCACATTTTTTGACTGAAAAAACAACAAAAACTGTTTTTTTGGCGTTCTGATTCTATCAAATCAAAGATCTATAAAAAACTGTAATAAGTGGGTCTTGAATAAGCGTATTTTTTTTAAACTCAAGATGAAAAATTATTACCTCCAGTTTACAAAAGTAGTTTTTCGTAAAACTCGCGAAGGGAAAGTATGAGCGTGGATTTCGTTAAATTACTGACATAAAATAAACAATTGTAATGTTATGGGTTTGCTTATTTTATATTCGTCTTAACAATTGCGGCTTAATATTTTCGTTTTATGCCCTAAAATCCAGATATCTAAAATGGAATTATTGTACTCTTATAACGTGCAAGAAGCGTTAGATCCAAAAAATAAATTAAACAAAACGGCAAATACTACCAAAGCAATTAAACAAGAACTTTGAACAGGAAACATTACAGAATGCTCAGTCTATTTCCATTCCAATATTGCGAATACCTTTCGTGTCTCGAGATATATATCATGTCTGTCACGCGAATGATCTTCTTATTTTTATGACTGCAGCTGTCATTATTGCTTGACAACTGTAACGTATAACGGCATGTCATATTACACAGTATTTTACTATTCATTATAACATCTTGCGTTACGTGTCCATTAGAATTGTTTAAATTAAATAGTGGTGGTTAATGGCTTCATAGACGTATGGTTTTGGTTGACAGACCGCCGTCCAACCAACGGGAGGGAGAAAGAAAATTTTCTCTTTCTCTCCCCGCCGTCCAACCAACGGGCGGGAAAGAGAAAATGTTCTTTTTCTCTCTCGTTGGTTGGACGGCGGTCAGTCAACCAAGTCCGTCTCGTCTGTTAGCTACTTTATAAATGTAACTAGAATTTGGGATATTTTGATCTAGAAATAAAACATATTCAAAAAAAATCATTTTTCAAAAATAAAATACTAGCAAAATATTCTTTGTATTAGGAGCATAGCTTACAAATATTACATGGAACGGTGATAATTACACCAAAGGAGATCTTTTGATTCAATATTATAAATATTTTTTACTATGGGCCTAATCCTGACATCGAAAATACAAAAATATAATTCATTCTAAATGAAATGTTGGTAGGTATGGAGTAGCTGCATGTGTTTTAGGTAAATTGTTTAAAATGATGACTCCAATCTTCTTTCGGCTTTGTACCATCGCTCCGTGTATTGGCGTGGCATATCAAAAAGATTTTGAACTCTGCATATTTTACTGTACATTTTATCTAGATAAATAATCTATATATAAAAATGTATGTGTGTATGTTCCCTATAGACTCCAAAACAGCTGGATCGATTTTGACGGGATTTTCACTGGCAGATAGCTGATGTTATAAGGTACGGTACCTTTATCGAGGGTATCCAAGTGGTTGAAACCGCGGGGCGCAGCTAGTTTCTAATAAATTTACTAAAAACTTGAAGGCAGTGGTGGCTAGCGCGATAGCAGGTATATTATGAGGTATACTTAAGTCTGGTTAAACCACTGGTTTAGACCACTCCTCTGTTCTGACATTTACACTCGTATAAGTCGTATAGTTAAATTGATTGTGCATACGGCAATAACTTACGAGAATAGTTAATATTGCTTTGGTAATATTACTTACTAGGTGCGCCCCGCGGTTTCACCCGCGTAGTGATG
Source organism: Agriopis marginaria (assembly GCA_932305915.1). NCBI lineage: Eukaryota > Metazoa > Arthropoda > Insecta > Lepidoptera > Geometridae > Agriopis > Agriopis marginaria. The sequence continues at coordinate 14,324,078 of OW029918.1, forward strand.
AAAAATGGTGATGATGATGATGATGAAAAGTAGCCTATGTCACTCTCTGGCTCTTGAACTATGCCCATACAAAAAATCAGGTCGAACCGTTGTTCCGTTGCAGCGTGAAAGAGGAACAAACATCCATACATCTATACATACAAACTTTCGCGTTTATACTATTAGTAGGAAGTAGGATGTCATTTTATTACGCATAATTCTTTTTAATAATTTAAAGTGGGGGTGATAAGATCTGCACTGACATCCCGCTTGCGGTGTATTGTACATTTGCCCCTGCCAGCCTACCCAAACCAGCCGAGCTCTTTAAAATAAGGGAGCACGGCTTTGGGTCACTGACGACCGGCTATCCGAGTCGCGTAGGCAACAAAAGGCTCCCTCAGCCCCCGCCAAGTTATAGCGACGATGTATATTGCCGCGCTAGAGTCAGGACGCCCGCGGGGGGAGTGCAACGACAAAAACGAACATAGGTCCGACCTCGATGACGCCTGGCGCGGCACTGAACGCGGCGCGTGCAAGTTCTCGGGACCTTTTTACGGTTTTAATTTCACTAAAAATTATAATTAATATATTTCACTAAATTGCTTATTTTTAACGGACTTAAAAAAAGGAGGGAGTTCTCAATTCGGTTGTTTTTATATTTGTTACCTCAGAAATCCTCCATTTATAAACCGATATTGGAAAAAAATAATTATATTGTCTGTGGCATCGTAGCTCCGACACAGAAGACATAAGCTTCGAACCGATTTTGATTAACTTTTTTTTTGTTTGTAAGGTGACTTGATCGAGAGTGTTCTTAGCTATTCACGATAATCGGTTCAGCCGTATTTGAAGATTTTGATTCAGCTTTTATCGGGGGGTTTTTAAATGTTCTAACTATGCCATCAAGATCACAGAGAAGAGAATTAAATAGAACGGAAATGAGAAGATAAAGATAAAGATTATTTATTTGCACAAAACACGAGTAAATCATACACACATTTAAAAACACATGCACAATAGGTGGGATAAAATATTAGTCACTTTGTATCATGTTTTGCCTAGAAGGAAAATCTGTTAACAGGCATTATGAGTGAACCTTGATTGAACATTCTTATTTAGATCAACGCGTCGAGCTCCGCATCACAGTTGGTAACTGATTTCAAATGACTGACGTTTCGTTTATATGGGTGCAACAGGCTACAACAAATTTCCACCAAATTTCTTACAAAAATGCCTTGACAGCCTTTCTAATTTAAACAATTTTTTTCTTTTATTTTGTGATATCAAGATACAATACATAGGAATAATACATAGAATAAGAATTGTATCTTATACTTCGTATTTACTTACTATACCGGAAGACGCAGCGTAGGGAGGCCTCCCACTAGATGGACCGACGACATTGTGAGAGTCGCGGGCATCCAGTGGATGCAAAAGGCAGGCTATCGTTCAGTGTGGAGGTTAAAGGGGGAGGCCTATGTTCAACAGTGGACGTCTTCTGGCTGATGATGATGATGATGAATTATACTTGTTGACCATGGCCAGTATAAAATAACAACTATCCAATAACAGAATACGGGTAACAATGAAGATCGATTATAATTAGTCGACCTTCCGAAAGTAATTTTGGATGCCACCTAAATTAGTTAAATTACAGCGTTCTTTTTACAAATTAAACCGAGAAAGTAGTATGTTAGGAATCGATTTTTAATTAGGCTCGACATAAAACAGTGTACTTACTTCAAATTCAAATTAATACATTGTAAAAATGTCAAAACAAACATGTAGTAAGTATGTGACATTTTTACAATGTATAAATGTCAATTTGAAATGCTAAATCAATGATAAAGACGTTAATTTCTTAGATATTCGAAGAAAATGTTTTTTTACTACTGCGCCGCATATTGCATCGCTGGGACGAGATTCTCCGACATTTCATTCGAATTTTTCACCATCAATTTCTAAATACATTAATTTAAGGGTTCCGTAGCCTATGCTTGTCTCGACACGCTCTTGGTGGCCAGTTTTTTTACAATTCATGGTCTTTGTCTCCCTAATGAAGTGAAATAAAAGGCTTCCAATAATGAAAGGCGACGCCGGTCTTTTGTAAAAAAGAGATTCTATGAAAATGTAGGACTGTGGGACTGTTGATTTAAGAGTTCATGCTTCGTGCGTCCTTTATTTCGCTCGCGCATTTCACGAAGCATTAAGACATTCATATAGGTAGGTACATACATTCTTATTTTTTTTTTCTAATGAGCATATTCTTATGTATTCTTTCTTTTTATGTATTTGGAAGCTAATTTATCGGAAAACGAAAAAAGGCGTTTTCCTATGAAGTCTAACTTTTTGAACATTTTTTTTACATAAAAAGAGCGGCAAACATGCATGCTTTCCACCTGTGATGGTAACTAGAAACCACCGCCTATGGACACACTCAGGTGTGTTGACGGTGCTTTTCCAGCCCAAATTGGTGGCTGTAGATAGACACCCTTTATGAAACGCTTCATGTTTAACGCTCAGCGGGATGACCTTTGACGGAAGGACACATTGCAGGACCGCAGAAGAAAGGACCGGAAAAACCGGATGAACATACTAATCGATACTGATCGATCTATGTTATCGATATTGGCAAAAATTTGGTAGAAATATCACTGCCGTTTTCATTTCTACTTATTAGACGAGGACAACAATTGTTGCAGTTACTTTAAATCTGCCATCAAAAGTAAAAAATCTAATATAATTTCATCGATACGTTATTTTGCTTCGCAAACATTATTGCTTACGCATTTGCGCAATCTGAGAATATTGACGGCTTGTGTTAATGCATAATTCTGCATTATTCATGAAGATCATGCGAATCAACATCGTTAGAATTATAATTTACTTAGGTAAGCATACAATTTTCATATTAATGTTGGTGCACATCATTTTATACATATTAATGGCATGATGCATAATGAAGTTGAAGAATAAGTTTTTATTTTTTTAAATAATGTTGAAAAATTTGTTGTGTCTATAGTAGGTACAATAACATAAATCATCAAACTTAAAAACTGACCATATTCATACTTAAAAATTATATTGAAATATACTACTAGCCTACTAAATTTCATGAAGATCGGATCGACGATACGCAATTTATCGTCGAACAAATATACAAACACACCTAATAGAAACTTGTCTCATTAGAATCTAAGACTTCTCTTCGCCCGGTCAATGAAAAGAAACTAAAGTACGAAAGTATTTTTTTACTGACCAACAGACGTTGTCCTGTTCAAATTTTTTTATAAATTCTTTTGAGTTACGGTTCATACGTACGACGATATCATTTTCAGTTTTTCTCGAATTTTCCGATTTCGGGTTAACTAAAAACATAAAACCTTGTAATCGTAATATTCTCAATATTACGAACATTAAAAAAACATTATTCACACACATCGGTCCTTCCGTTCTCAAGTGGTGCGCTTATCAACGAACAGTTTAAACAAAATATAATTATATAGAAGATAGATAAATAGATAGATGTATGTTGTTCTACACTTTACGATTTAACTATGACAATTACAAAAATTTACTACCAGCAGGATTTGAACCTGCGCCATCCTGGTTTACGCCCCGAGCACTCTTTTACGCTCGCATTGCTGTCAGCTGAGCTGTCTTTGCAACCTATCCAAGCATTGGAGACGCGCAATTTTTTTGAATTGTCAACATTTAAACTTTTAAACAACATTTAAAAGTTGACATGGATCCGAGACAAGAAATATGAAACTCAAAATAGTGGGCGAAAACGACCCACGCAATCGAAGATGCGGGCGGGCATATGAAACGATAACATTAATTTACAATATAATGAACACCATTAAATATTACGATGTTATTGTGTTAATGAACGTTTGTGATAACCAACCTACGTCACATGTTTAATGTAAAATAAAACACTATCTTATATTATGTAGAATAAACACAATACGTGTACCTATTATCAAAGACTACGGTAAGGGGAGGTTAATCCGTGCTACATGTTTTTTTTAAACGTTTGTCTTTTATTTGCCTTTGTCAGAATTGAAGTGGAAACGCGTATTGGGATGCACCAAGATGGTAGTATAAGTCTCAATTTCATAGAGGTTGCAGCTAACTTGCAAGTGGAACTTTAAAAAAATTATCACAACTTAACCTGTATCACCGAATAACTTCCCCTTACCATAATATATCTATCATAATAAGGTCGATGTTTCCAGCCACAGCTATCTTAATCGCACATTTTCAAAAAAAATACGATAAAAAACTGGTCAACATCAACAGCAACGTGACGAGAATCGTGAATAACTCCTAAGTCTCTCATAACCGACACACGTGTTAAAGCTTGATTTTTAATAGAATAGTTGAAGGATAATGGTAACAATTTACGCGAAAACGTCATTACTGAGCATTTCGAGACATTCAAATCTAGTTTATTGACAAGACAGTAATTGTCAAGTCTAGCAAGGTCATGTTGAAGTGATAGGGCATCAGCTTGACTATTGATTACTTTGAAAATCTTCATGTCATCAGCAAAACTGAGTAAAGTAGAATTTTGGAAACAGATGTCAATGTCGGCTACAAAGATTAAAAAAGGAGAGGGCCTAATAGTGATCCTTGAGGAACTCCACTAGGAACAGTCATTATATTCTCTATGTCACTCCTACAATTAAAATATTTAAATGATACTGCACATGTCGAAATCCATTAAGCCGTTTAGGCCAAAGAAACCATCATACATACATACACTCGAAAAACATAACCCTCCTTCTTGCTCAGTCTGGTAAAAAGTAAATCCTATGCCATCTCTACAAGCGCAAAGCATAGATAATTTTTAGTTAGTACTCTCTAAGAAGATCCTAGAGCAAAGCTTTTAAATAAAGTTAAGAGATCGAGTGCAGTGCTGACGCGGGGTGGAAGCGTCTGTAAAATGGCTATTTTTCCACAATTTTCTCGTATCAAGTGTGAATTTTCAGTTATATCGGACCACTTGGTGGTGTGGAAAACCTATTTTTCAGTTCGACCTCGTTATGTGTCGCTTCCAACTCGACAATTTAGAGCTGACGCGAGTGACACTGTGAGACAGAGCTTATTCTTGCACAGTATAGAATAACTTTTTTGTGGAGCTTTTACTAACCGACTTCAAAAAAGCAGAAAGTTCTCAATTCGCCCCGTATTGTCACTATTGAGTCAGGAGTAATTATAGATCGTAATATTTTAACGGCCGGCTATCCGAGTCGCGTAGGCAACAAAACGCTCCCTCAGCCCCCGCCAACTTATAGCGACGATGTATATTGCCACGTTCGAGTCAGGACGCCCGCGGGGGGAGTGCAACGACAAAAACGAACATAGATCCAACCTCGATGACGCCTGGCGCGGCACTGAACGCGGCGCGCGCTAATTCTCGTGACCTTTTTACGGTTTTAATTTCACTAAAAAAACGAAACTGATAAATAACTGATAGTGAATACTATCAAAATTTTATCCAATTTTTTTTTTTTTTATAAAATTGTCTTTCAGCACATGTAATTGACAGGTTGTTACGAGCTTTCATTAGAGCATAAAACGAAAAAAATTAACATAAACATAATATCTGTGACATGTGTTTTTTTCCAGCTCAAATATTGTAATTTAACTGAAAATAAATTGATTTAAAACCGTCAAATTTGGTATATGAGGCTCTTAATATCATCATCAATAACCACCACAATACCTCCTGTTAATCCTCTCCATCCTAAGTTTACCTGGAAGACATCGCTCTTATCGATAAGGCTGCCGATTATTGCACTAGTTTTTGAAGCTTTTTTGTTTTAAATGTTATTTTTGTAATACGTGGTGTGAACAATAAAGAGTTTATCTATCTATCAATAATTTAACGTATGTCTGTATTGTGACGTCACGTGTTAGTCCCTTGTAGCGGATGAACGACATCAAGAAGCTTTAACCACTAACTATAGAGATCCTACCGTCTTCACACTGGACAATCTTCAGTATAAAGAAATCCCAGACCCACGAATAAAATTAATGCTTGCATAATCGTACACAGTTCCTGTGCTAATCGAGTCCAAATTTGACCTACGATGCTGACAATATCGTTGACCCATCTTGCAGCTGGACGAACAACGCTCCGCTTACCTTGCTTCAGTCACCACTCTATCAGTACCGTACTCCACTTGTCATCTCTGCGCCTAGCCAAGTCTTACCCAGCTCCACTTAGGATTCATTACCGCAATTCCGTCGTACCTTAGTTCTTTATTCGCCGGATTTCGGTATTACGAACTAACTGTATTACTTTATGTGCTTATATTTAAACTACAACTTTAAATTCACCGACATAGCTCAGCGTTTCAGCAAGCTAAAGAGGTAGTAACGTAGTGTTTATCTTCTAAGTGGTCGTAGTGGGCTGTTCATATCTGTCTCAGAACCAGTAACCCTGGAAAAGACGTGTTTTAGAGTAGACTGGAAGAGAAAAGCTGAATATCAGTCTGTCAGAAGGTACCTATTTCCAGCTGTGGACTATGGACTAAGAAAGGCTGGCTTTAGTTTATTTTATTGTATAATAGATAACGGGGAAAACCCATTCAGGCAGCGAATTCCACAGACTAGCAGTTCGCACAATAAATGTGGAATCATAGCGCTTCGTACGGGTTCTCGGAATATCAACCATAAAACGATGTCGATTTTTTGTGCCCGCCCTGGCGGTCCGATAGAAAAAAGGGCAGAAAGGAATTGAATCATACAATATCATCAGGCGAGATGGCGGCCAAGCGCAAGCCTATCTACTATAAAAAAAAATAGGCTTACGTTTGACCACTACCTCGCCTGTTGTTAATAAGCGAAGCAGTCTATGATAGAGCACGCTTGCCTAGAAGACACTGATTTACTCGCGGCTTCAAGACACGCAGGTTGTAACTACGGGGGTACACCCAGTCTGGAAGCATATGTACTCCACAGTCTAGCGGTTTGTACATTAAAAGTGGAGTGGAAGTGAAATTGAAATTATGATGATGAACCACTTAGCTCATCGAAACTATTATTTACAAAAACCAATTTGAAAACTAAGCGAGCTGGAATAATAAAACGTAAAGTTGAACAAACCCAAACTGGGAATCTGTATTTATTTCCCGGGCCATAAGTATTCACATTGTACGTCTCCCGTGAAGTTGACAAAGGCGCAGCGATAAATATCCACATTTAATATGTGGAAACAGCGGCAGGTGCGCAAATTACGACCCGCGTAATGTTTGTGCGAGAACAACTTTACTTATTGCTTTAGAAAGACTGGAAGTAAAAGGTAAAATTAGGTAGGTACCTAGCAAAATGTATTCTATACTGTCTTACTACTGCTGATATGCATAAGGGTGTAAATCTACCGTAGTCGTAAGAAGTCCGTATCGTCGTCCCTGAAAATTACGATATAGGTGTCTTCAAATGTAAATATACGGGCCAAGTACGGGTCGGGCCCGCGCACTGAGGGTTCCGTACCTCACATGCTATTTGACGCTGCACGGATTTAATTAAGATGTCAACTCAGTCTTCCTCATCAAAGTGTTCTCGTAATGCAACGAACCGAGTGGTAATGGAGAAGTATTTTAACATCAGTAATCGTTACTGACGTACTGACGACGGTACTGACGACGTTGAACACCGATGTCTTACCAACAACGACCACTCTGCCAAGAGTGTTCGACTAAGAAGAAAGATGCTAGTCGAAAATAAGGTCCAGAATCTTCCACAAGTTTCAGATACCTCGTAACCCATAAAGCATCATACCGTTGAATCAGTGTTAGCACGTAATAAAGTATTCACGCAAATACGCGCGAACGGCAGGGGTAGCGGGCGTGAGTTATGTCGCCTCGCATACGAAACTGCGTGTCGGTGGACGTTACTCTGACATACGGACACCCTAATGTGACAGCGGACTTATGTACACAAGAGTTAGACGCTGCGATAATTATAGCCTGGCAACTGCGTTTGGACGTAGTAAATCTTATTTATTTGGTGGTTTGGAATCCAATGTGACAACAAACTTGCGAATATACGTTCACAAGTGTTAGACCTTTGCTCTACAGTTGTTTGTCAGCTATGCTTTACGAACGCAGCTTTGTAAATTAAATTAACTTTTTTATTTAGGCACCTTGGAGTTCCCTAAGTATTGCTGGAAAGATGCCGTAGAGTCGGCCTGGCGCGAGTTCCAAGTCTTCAACTGGCGAAAAATAGCGCGAAATCAATGGAGTTCTTTGTTGTGACGGAGGCTAAGACCCAGTTTGGGTCGCTGTGCCAGCGGAGTAAATAAAGTAGGTATTATTTTCCACTTATGCAAAGAGTTAATTGTATTGATGAATCAGCTAACATATTTTTTAGGAAGAATCGCATTTTGCCCGAAATCTAACCCTTTCATTGAACAGATAAGATCCGGCTTAGCTTTCGCGAAAATTATAAATGATAAACAATCAGTCTATTTTTATAGTCGAGTTTTTATTTATAGCTATTTTAAGATCAAAGAGATGCATTGGCTGGCGCGGCGAAAATAAACATTACGTGGAAAGTGGAAACTCATTCATAAGTTTATTCTGGAAACTCACGTGGCCCTGCCACTTTGCTGTATATGTAACCCGGTTTTTATAATGAGCCACATCAAACTGTCAAACCTCACCACCGTAACAAAGCCACGGAGATCTTACCGATGAGGTGAGGTTGGGTAGATAAAAATGTTGATGTTGACAGTTGACTCATCATTAATGTTTGTGATACAGGTTACATCACGGTTACATAGATAACCAACATCATTTAACAAAAAATGGTAACACACATACAAATATACAATGCATTAACACACAATACTTTTCCTGGCTCTTGACTTACATATAAAATTGCTAACGTTTTAAAGCAATTTTCATCATGGTATTTTTGAATTGAAACTTTTTTTTTAAATATAGAATCACAGTCAAAATAATTTTAATTCATTTGCAATGTTATTTTGAAGTGATTATCTGATCAATTATTTTTTAAATTTAACTAGTTGATCTTTAAAAACGTTAAAAGTATGTGATAGAGAGAGAGGAGAGAGCTCTCGCTGAAAAGGGTGACTTTAATTTAAAAAAAAAACACTGACTAACAAAATCTTGCGAACATGCGAAGATTAAATTCGACAGGTAGATTCCTTATGAGAGGTCCACTAATAAAGGATTTTTCGAGAGGGTTGAAAGTTTATATTAGAGTATTCACGTTCGAAGTAGCGGCCAGTTAGTTTATCATGAGTCTCAAGATAACTTTACAAACACCGTGACAAATCAGCCGTCTCGTATGCAAAATACGTCCTAATTGCTGCGATTACACGCTATAAGGAAATCAATTAATTCAATGGATTAGTGTTTATGGCCAGTCCTACTTAGTATCGGTACTTAGACACGCAAGAAATCAGATAACTTATCTATGTTAAGTATGTTTATGAGAAGAATAAATTTAAAAACTATGCTGGTGCAAACTACGAATTACGATTTCAAACAAAATTAAAGTAGTGGGCTTTTTCTACTATATTATTTAATTTTGTACCAATTTTCATCCAACTGCCATAGAAGGAGCGTAATGTTTCTCACTTGTATGTATGTCTGTCTGTTTCTATATCACCTTCTGTAGACTAAACTGAAGATTTTGAGTTTTGAGTGATCCTGAGATTGAGGCGTCATCATAATAGCCATTCTCCGGATTTGACACGCCGAAGAATAAATATTCCGCTGTTGTTATAGGCTAATAGATTTTGCAATCAGGCAAACAGTTTTGGTATGGTCAAAGTGGTCAAAAATCATTATTGAGTCCTTTGCCAGGACTACAGTAAGTACATAACAGGATACTCTTTCTGGTTACCAAATTGTTTAGTCGACGATATTGACACCATCGCGGGTTGACTTAGACTCGATTAGCACAGGACCTACACAGATGAGTTAGCAAGAAAGAGGCCTATTATACCCAGCAGTGTGCGAAAAACTGTGGAAGATGATGAAGTTGTTTAGTACTTTTTCAAAAATAAACGTATCTGGCGCAAAATACGTTGCGTTACTTTCGTTTGTATACGGGAATTACTGAAATATGATTAAGCCGGTTATTCCTGCTTATATTTCAACCACATTCGGCTATTACACAGCTAAATCGATCCTACAATTAGTGCATAAACTAATTGAATATTGAAATGGACAGTACCTACGTGTAAATTTAGACTAGATAACACACTCCTATTGTAGTCACCAACTTGATAAACTGAACACATGCTTGTATCGCAACTGCTCTAGATAAAGTTGAACGCGCAGAGTTCCAATAAATACCTATTATTTATTTATCGTACCCAGTCCACGCTTTCGTATTTACTTCCAATAATTATTATTTACTGTGCATCTTTGAACTATCGTTATTTATAGAGATATCATTGTATATTTTTAAGTTAGGCAGGTGAACGGAAACTTTGGGAACTACTTTTACTAACGTTTTTTTACGATTTCATATTTTTCATATGGCATTGACCATTTATTTGTCATCTTCACGAGTTCAATTTAACAGCAACTTGGACGGCGCAGCCTGAAATTACGCTATCTTGTTCCGTTAGCAGAGTTTATCGTACAGCTTACGTACAGCCTACTAATGCACCAAGTTGTGGTAAAGTTGCCAGTTGCTAATGATAAAAGCAGCAAGAGCGCTAGAGCCCTAATTACCAGTAAGTACAAAATAACTCGATCGTCACCATGTGGCCACATTCCGCTGTAAGTATCACAACACATTAATTACAATATTTACGCAAACACTGTTGTTACGATCGTATCTGCTAAAACATATTCAAGGGACATAGTAATGCATGGTCTATGTTTGATTGATAACATCCTCTGTTTGTATGGGACATGTTACCATGAACACTTTATTTATTTGGGGCTAAATATACATAGTTTCATGTTTCAGTCCGTCTGTCCGTCCTAATCCTTTAGAAACCTATCTAACTTCAATAGTTAATAAAGAAGCGCATTTAATTATGTACAATTTCAGTTTTTATATAGATCTCAATTTAAGTATAAAAAATATAGTTTTGCGTTTTAGGGTTGGCTCTGGTACATGTGAAAACTTCGTCTTTTACGCTGCACCTCCTCGTGTACTTAGAATAATACAGTTCAGTTCATTATCATTATTTCAATTGGGTGCAAATACAAGTACACTTTCGCAAGCAGCAAGTTTCTCTTCCACCATTTCCTCTCAGCAACAATAGGCTATTTAACTCACTAACGTCTACTTACCTCAGTCTCGCTTTCCTCACATTTGCCAAACAGGCACCTCGTGTCGTATACATCACCCCAGAAGCACCCACATACATTTGTTGTACTCTGCAGCCCCCATACATTTCGCGAAGTACATTGTCTCACAGGCCATGAAAGCCTGGCGTGGCATTTCCATTCTTTACGACTGCGTTACTTCCTCCCCTCAGGCTATAAAAAACCGTTTGTTTTTATTGGTTTCTATTTTTTGTTTGTTTCAAGGCAGTGGATTCGTCTTTTGTGTCTGCAGTACAAAGTACATTCCGCAGAGTGTTTACGGAAAGTACTTAAAATAATTTTCAGCTAAATGCGTCTCGCGCTTTCACCTGCGTGGACACTCCCTCAGAAACTTGATTTCTCTGGGATATAAATTATCCTATGTCACTCTCCAGCCCTCCTACTATAAGCCAAAATCGAGTCGATCATAGCTCGGTTGTTGCGTAACAAAACGAACAAACAAACCAACAACCAAACACTTTCGCATTTATTAATACATGATATTTTAAGCATTGAAATTGTTTCGACTATTTAATTTGGTAAATTTTTTTTTTACGGTATTTTTAATGCTTCTCTCTAGATTTGCCGCCTACTAACTAAGTAAAACATGATAAAAAGTGACGAGCATTTTAACCCAAATTGTGCATGCGTTTTTAGATATGTGTATGATTTATTTACTCATGTTTTGTGGAAATAAATTATCTTTATCTTCAATATTACATTTTATTTTAGTGTAAAGGGACATTTCACTGTGCTGAATTTTCATGTTTAAGATACGAGGCAATCGCTAGTATTACTATCCCGAAATCAACAAACTCAAAAAGGACAATATAGACAAATTTAATTAAATTCACTCTCCCTTTCATAGCCTTCATGAAATTTTAGTACAAGGTTTTTCAGACTACAAGACAAAAACGGAGGATGGACTATATGATACTTTTTATCACGGAAAATTTTAAGATTCCTGAGAAAATGTCTACGCGGTTGAAACCGTGGAGAGTAGCTAGTAGTTAAATATCGGATAAACTTAGTAAAAAAATTGGTCTAAAAAACTATTATATAGAAACTGTCGTGGTATTCACAATTTTTTTATTATTATATGGGAATTACTCACGTAAGATTAAACCAGTTATTCCGACTATAGTTTCAACCGCTATCATTTTCGAAGTGATTGCGCGCGCTTGAATCAGTCTCGCTTTGTGCACAATAAAGTAAAAGTAGTGATGCAAAGCGAAATAGGGCCGCGCGCACGCGCCTTAGAAAATACCTCCGAACGCGGTTGAAACTATAGTCAGAATAACTGGTTTAATCATAGTGGCCACTTTTCCCTCCACAGAGATTTTCAAATTAATACTGTATTATTATTATTTTTATCTAGTAATACATAATATAATAATTAAGTGTTTTAAATATTTTTCGTGTAAACAAATATAGGCTTTTATACGTAAGTAATTTCTGTGCATGTACAATATAAAGAAATTACACTATATTTAATTGGAACTAGATAGTGTATGATAGTAGTAGGTTTAAATAAAGTTCAAGTATGTATTGTATATCGTACCTACTATGTATTTGTTATAGTATAGTCTGAAGAGACCTACATCGTTGAAAATAGATAATGCCTCCGAAATTAATCAATTTCCCAATTTGGAACTATTTGTCATACGTAGTCGTATAAACAACCTCACACAAGTGCTTTTGGCAGGTTATTCCCACCTAAACCTAATTGATATCTAACAATACAGCTCATCTCTTTGTGCGTCGCTTTACTAATTGGCAATCAAGGACGCTCCAGTTGGCACTAGAGTTATATTGAACTGGAAGAGCCATCGTAACCGAGAACGCAATATACTAATTAAAATTACTATACGCAATGCCAGTTGTTAAAGTTTTTGTGTAGGCAGGTAAGTTGTATGCAGCTATTAAATTAACCATGGGTTGTACAGTGTTATATAGGGTTAGACGAACCGGTGGTACTAAGCCGAAAGGAAGTCATTATACTCATCATTATGAACAACTTTTATTATTAACTAACCCTGAAATAATATCAGCTGTTCCATACATTTCGTTAAGTGTGAATGACATTTTTCTATAGAACAGCTGTTTCCCCCCCGCGATTTTAAGGTTAGTTCCACTGTAAAAGTTGTTTATAAAGATGTTTGCAATCACCTCCTTTCGGCTTAGTATACCATAAGCTTAAACCTAGGGCTTCAAGGGGCAATTTTATTAAGCCTAAAACCAGCAGTTCCGTACATTCAGTTAAATGTGAATGATTTTTCTAGGGAACGGCATATTTTTTATGCAATTTTGAGGTTGGTTTCCCAGTAAAAGTTGTTCATAATAATAAGTAGAATGACCACCGTTCAGGTTAGTAGCACCTTTCCGTGTAACCATGTATTGTGTTTTATTATAATAAAACATGCATATAATTTTCTTGTATAAAAAAATTGAGACGTAAACTTAAAAAAAAAAACACGCAGCACTTAAAATACTAAGTAAGTTGGTTCATAAAACATTATTTCCATGGATGGTTCGGTGTTTGTACTTGTCAAACAATACGCAGTTTGCAATTTTGTTTGCAGAGTACTTGCTGAGTGGTTTTTATTACGTTTTGAGCTATTAATATATAATATCTGATGTATAATAATATTATGGTATATCCTAAACTCGGTCTAAGCACTTAGTTACTCTGACAGCTGCAATATTACATAGTAAAAAACTAATATTTTAATCTAACACTGAATTATATCGGGTACCTGCTACAGTCTTACGTTCAGAATCCTATAGCGGCAGTGATCTGACTTCATGGTTTTCATTCGGCTTTTTACAAGTTATTGCAGCAGCCAGAGAAAATAAATGATTGCACCGATCATATTGGTTACTTATCCAAAATTCACAAAATACATATCATTACATCTAAATTAATTTTATCTTAAATCTACATGCACCTACCTAATTAAATTTAATGATCATACCCTGATTTAACGATTGATATTTTTTTTATCTCATCATTAAAATAAATAAACGATATATTAATTTTAATAAATTATGTAGGTATGGTACAATCAGTTAATAGTGTTGACAAATTGGTCTATAACCATAACTAACAAGCAGAATTTTATAATGAACATAATAATGGCTTTATTATAAACCCAATTATAATATGCATTTTAAAACACAAAAATACTGTTTTAATATAAGCTAATTTATTTATTTTGATAGTTATCTAAAGTAAGTGATGTGCCTAATAAAGACAGAAATATCAATTAAATTGATAAATAACGACATTGCGTCAGATTCCATCTTTAAGTTTTACTGTTTGATATGATGGATGTTAATATAAATTTATAAATACGTTGTAGGTAAGAGTATTCTTATTACTGAACCTAAAAAGGCGGGTCATGTTAAGAAGGACTTCATGACATACATCCAATAAAGAATAAGGCTAAAATAATATTGGAAATAAGTCAAACATAATAACACGATGGTTCTTGCTTCACCGACAAGAACTAAAGGATCTTATAATGAAAAAAGTTTTACTCGAAATATTTAATTAGGTATTAAAAACATTGAGTAAGTACCAAAAAAGGTTCGGGGCGTATACCCGATGTTGGCGTAAGTATGAATCCTGCCAGTGGTAAAGTTTTTGAATTGTCTGTAGCATTTGAAAAGTACCTAAAAATTTATCAATGACGTAATTTTAACAATAGCTTTTTTTAATTGGGCATCAAGTGCTATTAGCTAAACATAATACAAAATATTTGAAATATTTTGTAGTGACAAAAACAGCTTGTATTATTTAGCTCACATTAGTTAACGGCAGCACTGCTCGTTTGCTACCTATGGCATTACAAAAAAATTGCTTTCTGGCCAGTTTGTTCTAACTCCTACTAGGCAAAGACTGTGCCTTGCTTGCCCTAGAGCCGGTTAACCTTTCCTACAAACATCATAAGTAATTGCTGCGCGACTGGCTGCACCGGCGCTGCTGGTGGCCTTAGCATGGTTACGTGTGTCTGTGGAAGTCATTTGTTAACCCATGCATGGATTCCATAATTATATACTCACTAAGTCACAAGAAAACGTAGGGAAACACATAACAAAAAAAAAATAACAACTATCTTCACAGGAAGTTCAATAAGCAGAATTGATCCTCAATTTTGGTCAAGCTCGAAGTGCAACCTATTCATCAAAAAAATATTGACAAATCTGTTCACAATCGGCGAAAATACAAGTATCGCGTAAAACCAGGCAAATTGAGAACATCCTTTTTTTAATTATAATAAAAATGCAGAAAGCTTAATACTTGCTTTTTTTAAGATTTCTACTATCACATAAATAATCAAGATTAGCCTAATACATCATCATCATTTTTAGCGAAATCAAAATCGGAGGGTTCAAAATACTGCGTTTGCATTATGAAGTAAGTAGCTGGTATTATATTTCTAATTGAAGCTAAGTGAACGTATAAAGCTCACGGAACCACCTGCTATCATTTAATAATTCCATAACAACTCGAATAACTTTATTACGAGTACGTGTTAGTTCCCAGCCGCGGTCCTATTCCATAACTACGCCACTAAAACAATTACAGTTCTCTGAATCGAGCGATCCGATCTCGATCTCGATGTAATCGGTCAGCTTTTCCTGTCACGCTCACGGTAATCGACGCAATTGATGTTAGTTGGCTTGTTATTTCACCTAGTGACTGAATTACGTGATGATATTTTATGAATGAGTTTAAAACAGTGACGTGCAAATACATTAAAATAAATTGGTCCTCTGCCTCACCTCACCTTAATATCTCCAACATCAATTTGGCGCCTCGCGTCGAATTAAAATTTTCAAGTTTGAATCCAGCTTCATTAGTTCCATTCGCACGAAGGCCAAAAGGAGAGGCCAGTATGTGAAAATAAACAGCAAAAAATGAAATAAGGCGTCCAATTTACATAAAATTCCTTTAGAAATACGTGTTCCAGGCATGTGACCATCGAAGGTGGCACCGGCTAGTATGAAATATGCGGCGCGCCGGTGACCCGGGTTGTTTTAATTTAATTCAAAGGATTAGCCGCCAGTTTTGTGCAGAATAAATGTTTCACAGATAATGAAGAGCGATAATTCACACCTTAGCCGATGGTGGAGATTCGATCGAGCTGCGAGGGCGCCAGAATAAGGTTTCAGTAATTAGAAAAAAAATAAAAAGAGGATGACTTCGAAACTTAATGAATCATTCGGATCATGAGTTAACGCAGCCTAAAACTATGATGTTAGGGCTTACATACTATATCATGACTAATTATGTTATAGCGTGCGAATGTTCTTTTTGTGTAGACCGTAGCGTAGACGCAAAACCTTAGGACTTAGGTCAAAATGTGACCCTTTCTTTCTTTTCCATTCTTAGAAGCCAATTCAGTTTGCATTTATTTACAAAGAATTCTTTCGCAAACGTTTCATTATAGTTGAGTAACAATTGGCACAAAGTAGGTATGCCGGCGAGACAGGGTCATCACACTCTCGTCCTAACTCTGTGCCCTTCGCCCGTCCTGAGCAAACACTTGCCTGGAGCCGCGGCCCGAGGATATACTTTATCAGCAAAGTTACATTTGCTTTGGGAACATTGTAGTGATGATTTAACTTATCACTTAGTCCTACTACTATTTTATTACATTATTATATTACTGCTTATAGCGCAAGTGTCTGATGCTCTTGTATCGTTTCACATAATTTATATACGGTCAAAAAACTTCGCGCAAGCAGCTTCCCTACATCACGCCTAAAATATTTATTCCGGGGCTTTCTAGTAATACTTAATATTGTAACAATAAAGGTAGCTAAAAAAACACGAATAAAGTTATGTTCTTTTTCTTTGTGTATCTGTATGTGCAACAGTCAGTCTGGTTCTTATAAAAATATAGCGGATATAAAGTACTTTTTCTGTTAAATAAAACGTAGAGGGTGCTTGCGAGAGTTAGTTAGCTAATTATCAAAAACCCTGAACACTCGTATGTAGGTTTGTTGGCTAGTACAGGGTTACGCGGAATGGGTGTACTACGACGAAAGGGGTCCATAGTACCCATCACTATGAACAACTTTTACTATGGGAGCAACTCGAAAATCCCAAAAAAAAACTGGGTGGCACTGAACTGATATATGTTATGAGCAAGCGCGACGCTTACCATCAGGTGAGTGACTTGATACTTGATAGTTTTGTAGCCCCGATATAACATACATAATAATTAAAAAAAAAGACGATTTAGGTCAAGTTTAAAATTTCCAAAGTCCCAAAATCATTTAATGCAAAATAACTGGATAACCATTCATCTCTCAACTTTAAATATAGCCCATAGCTTCTATAGACACGCCATACATGGCACGTGATAGACATAAAGCAAAGTATGTATAAAATAACATAACAATACCATAAAATTAGCAGGTACAAGCAATACTTAACAATCTTTCCAAATTGCACTAAAACAAAACAATAAAATGAAGAATCTTCCCAACCTGGGTGGTTGGGAAGATTCTTCATTTTATACGACATTTAATTTTAATTATCTTTTAAAGCCTAATTTTATATTCTAAGATTGACATAAAGGAACAAATGAGATACCTACACTCGATGGCAATGAAGAGATGGCCCTAAAAGGATCGCCATTGGAGTCAAAAAGGTTTAATTATTATCACAGTGGGCGATATGATTAAGCTCAAATCAAAAAATAACATCTGTCGGCTGAACTTAAAAATCAAGACGTTTTGAATCTTATGGCAAAGACAAGAAACTCATAATCACATTGTATGACGCATCCTGATAGTCATGAATACAACAGTTTTTTTTTTTTTTCATTTAAATATTTTCTGTGATGAGTACGCTGACAAGTAGGTTATGAAAAGATCGCGTTAGTTAGGCATTACTCTCTAGCGCTGGTGCCGGGACAATAGAATACCGCACCAGTATCCTCAGCCTATAGTAAGAGACTACTAAAAGGGAGCCGAGATAACGCGCAGTTGTCTCGGGAGAAATCGTAGCGCAGTGCTGAGGGCTCCGGTCTTCGATCAAAAAATACAAAAATGCCACAATGACGTGCTAATCGCGACAATACTCAACTTGGCCCGACCCAATACGGGAACAACTTGAACCCACAGTCACTCAATAGCTGCGCAAGCCGTAACAATGATAAGAGCTCCGTAAAAATTGCAAGAATAACAAAACCTTCTGCCATCTTTTATGATGGCGGAATATAATCAACGGAAAGTAAATACTCCATACACAATTACACTACTGTTTATCATCCAAATACTTAGTCACAAAACCCCCTATTAATTATCATTTATTATTTTATCATCATAATTATATTATTTTGATTACGTAGCATTCCCTTTCAAACACGTAGTAAGACTATCGCTATTTCACCTCAAACATAACACAAGTAGAAACTCAGAACCTTTGCTACGTACACGACTTCGCTGTTTGTTTGCTGTTTGTAAACGATTTGGTTTCACATCCATGATGCGTCTTACTGCCCAATATCGGAACCCTCTGCCGTCTTTGTTTCCTGAGAACTAAGATCTATGCATTTTCAAGGTTAGAGTGAAAGAAGAGAATATCCTCGGTCACACCATCGCTTAACATTGGTGAGTCGTTGGCCAAAAACATAGATTATTCTCCAGTTAAAAAAAACCCCACAGAATTTGCACTTATTCGACAAGTAAAAGCAAAAGTAAAAAGTCAAGTTATTAAACTTATGCAAACTTCTAAACAAAATAAAGAAGGTTCAGAGGTACATAATTACATCTATAGTACCTATTTAGTAGCATCCGCCGTAACGTCTCATTACGCCTAGTCTACAAACAGAAATACAACGAGAACTTTTATTACTGTTATTTGTGGCGTACGTAATAATTAAGGTGATTTATCAAATAATTTACGATAGTTCGCGGTCGGAATGTAAATAGAGCCAGCTACGTTGAAATTAATAGAATCACCGCTCAAATATACGGAGGTAGAATTATAATGGGGGGTTCGTAGAACGTATTCGGAAGTTTCCACATCCGTGTGGAGATTTAACAGCAATTAGTCTTCGTTTATTTGGGTGAAACGATCGCGGCATAGCGTGGTATATAATATATATTATCTGAAACACTACATGGTTATTTATTTATAGCTTTGTATACGACGGAAATTATGCTAAACTAAAAATTACACTAAATTTAAGTCTACTAAATATATTGCTGTGTTCGTATACTGATGTAAAAAGGACGACACCATTTTAGCTATCACATTTCGTTTCGTATAGAATATGTTGCAACAGAATCGATTTTTCTCGAAACAAGTTCTCTCCGAAAACTATAAACTAGCTAGCTAGGGCATCGCACGTCTTCTGACATGTAAATGCGTCACATTTCTTCTCTAAAATTAAGGCTAGTAAGAAGAGTATAATCACAGATGCAGGCGGTACTCTAAAAAAACAACACATTTTAACTAAAGATAAAGATCATTTATTTGCACAAAACGCGAGTAAATTATACACACATTTAATAACGCATGCATAATAAGTGTTTAAACCACCAACCTACCAACTACTACAACTTACTATAAAATGTAGATCTCAAAGAACGTCAAGTTTACTAGCTGTAAATAATGACTAATGCAAAGTTAAAGTGCTAAAGAACATAAGCCTATTCACTGAAGACATCAATAAGCGACGAGATTCATTTTAGCACCAATCAAATGATTCAAACGATACTCTCCCAAAATGGCAAGCATTATAGGTGCGAGGACAATAAAAAGCTTTATGCTTAATGGGTAGCTTAACATTTTAGCATACATAAGTGATTATAATAGCTGGGAGTGGCGCGCAGAGTCCGTTTTATAATAAAATTATAAAGGTTTGATAGTCCGGAGTGAGTCAGACGACGACCTTTCTGACTCGCGCGACGTAAATATTCTTAACAGACAGACCGTTTAGTCACTGAACAAAAAAAAGTGATAAAAATAATGTCTGCAGAATATTTACAATGCTTTTCACTAAAATATAAATGGCTAAATTATTTAACAAAATTTAATGGTCCAACATGACTTAAGATGATCCATGCTTCAACTTGCTGGCCTCTTACTCCCATAGAATCAGCATTTTCGTTCAGCATTTTAGGAACGATGCGATTGAGATTAGTTTAGGTAGGTATTAGATTAGTTCTTGATTTTAGTTTAAGGTTTTGAGTTAGTTTTTAATAAGTTTTCTCGTTACGTTTCTGAAAGCGATTTTTGCGTTGCGACCCGGCCCGTTGGGGCCCGGTATAATGTGCGTGTACCATTAGCTTGCAGAATAACAGCAAAAAATTTGCATTTTCTCACCAACTAGCTGTTACCGTTAGCAAGCTCAAGCTATTTTTCACTTTACTTTGGAGTAAATTTTTTTTAAGTATATCTTTTTATTTTATTTTGTATTCATAATGATTTTAACATAATAAAGCAGCTCGCCAAATAAAAAATAATTGAAAAATTAGCAAAGAAATTGCGAAAAAATATGATTATGAAGAATAACATACGAAAATTAGGCGCTGTCTGTAAATAAAATATTATAATATATATGAGCCTTGTATTTCCTCAACTTATAAAACATTTGCATTTTTCTATTGACATGCATTAAATATTCTAATTATTATTTATTTCTTATCATCTAAGTAACTAAGGTATTACTATTTCTAAACATCGTTTTGTACTTGAACATGTATACCTAACTAGCGACTCGCCCGGATTTGCACGGGTGTAATTTACAGCAAGCCGGGACGGGTCACTAGTTATATATTATACCTTCCGTGAAAAATTATCAAACTGATGATGAAAACCGCATCAAAATCCGTTGCGTGGTTTTAGAGAAGTTAGCGGTCATGCAGATATTAATTTATATTAAGTAGGTATAGGTATTACTGATTAGGGTTAAGGGCTTATCTTTGGGTGAAGTCACCCGAAGCTTCATTAAATTATAGGCCACATATCTTACCTATGTAGTCTATGTAGTCATAGTCTTACCTATGTAGGCACCACAATATGACCTAAAACAAAAACAATATAATACGTGTGTAGATACCTATAATCCAGCAAACCCTTTCGACATGAAATAAAGCCTTTATGAAAACACGGTTTAGCCGACCCATATCATAAAATAATTAAATTGTAGGTTTACAGGGTAAATACGGCGTAACTCACTATCAGCACAAAAGCGTGTATTTTGTGGATAAACAAAATAAATTGCCGGCTACCGTTGCGTGTATATTTTAATTTAAACTAGCATACAGCCCGATGCTTCGTTTGCACAAAACGTGATTAGTTTGGGAGTTTTGGAAATGTGAATTTATGGCTCGAAGTAACGCTGTAAGTTTTATTGCAGAAAGATTAAACTGATTTTATCAATCTTTTACATACCAACATTGACAACGTTTCTGGGCACTTTTCCTTTCACTAACTGTTTTTTAAATTAATTGTAAAATAGCTTACCTAATGCCCAAAGATGTATGTAATCATGTTCGTAAATCAAGTTGACATTGTCAGTTCCTGGTAGACAGTGTAATAAAAGTAAATTTTCTTGATAGAAGTTATATAACTTTATTATAATTTAAATTTTAATAATATTTTATTATTATTATTTGTTTCCTGTTTAACACGTAGTTTATTAATGTCTGAAATAAAGACATTATATATATTTATTTACTAGCTGACCCGAGAGACATTGTCCTGTCTTAGAACTGCCAAATGCGCGAAGTTAAAATCGTCGTCAAGTTTTCCAAAATTTTTTGCGCAATTTTCTTAATTTTTCTTTCCCTAATAACGTTCTACAAAGTACTAGAAAGCTTAAAAAAAGATGAATGTAATCGGTAAATTCGTTCTCAAGTTATGGAGTGGCGTGTTAAGGTAAATAGGGATTCATTTTTATATAAATAACATAACACTGAATTAATAATATGTTTTCATAAACGAGCTCTGGAATTACGAAGTATCAAAGAAATTGGAAAGCTCTCTAACAATTTTTTTCACGTATCATTTCGCCCAATCCGCCTCCATCCAGTTTGTGAGGTTGTGTGATAAATCCTGAAACGATGAGCAGGCTCGTAATCCCGACCACAAAGGAACGGTAAACCGATGTTGGAGGCAGAGCCGTAGCTAGGATCTACGTACAGGGGCAGTTGTATTATTTTACTAAAACGCTGTTGAAAAATTACAGCGGTTACGCTTCGATCAAAACAAAAATTAATGAACGGGCCATAACCATTGAACTTGCTCATTAAAAACTAGTCAAAACCGTTGGAAATACACTTCAACACCTAATTATAACATGTACAGTACATTTGTTACAAAAATAGATAGCTGTTTTTTGTTGTATTTTTACACTTTGGGAAAGCACACGAAGGCATAATTTTGTCAGATGTTTCGTTACCATGTAACAATAGTCTTGTGTCACACTTCCTACGGCTAGAGACGAACTGAACGAAGTGAGCGCCAGCGCTCATTTTGTATTCTTCAAAAATGCGCTACTTTTGGGTCCGTTCATTCATTTTGTTTTGGTTGAAGTGGGTTACGCAGAAACGCAAAAAGTGCGGCGGGTATCAAACAAAATATTGTATAAAATAGAATTTATTAACTCTTAGGTACGTTTTTTTATTTTCATAAATCATAATATACTTAAGACTAGCTGTTGCCCGCGACTTCGTACGCGTAGATTTTCATACAATATTTCAACCCCCTTTTGCCCCCCTTAATTCAGCCCTTTCGCAAAATCCTCTCTAGGCGGACCTCTACACCCCGAAAGTACTCTACTTGCCAAATTTCAACAAACTTTCAACAAAAAATAAAACCCCCATTTCTCATCCTTAATCCGTCTTTTCCAAAAAATATATATGTTACCGGCAATGTGTATAATTCAGGTATTCTATACAATGCCTAGGCGAGATGTGAGAGAGAGAGAGTATGAGTGTGTGTCGGTGAGTGCGAGTGCGAGTGTGAGTGTGTGTGTGGGGGTAAGTGTGAGTGTGGGTGTGTTTGTGGGCGTAAGTGTGAGAGTGGGCATAAGTGTGAGCGTCCGTCTGAGCGAGCGTCAGACCGTGAGCGTGTGTGTGTGTGTGTGTGTGTGTGTGTGTGTGTGTGTGTGTGTGTGTGTGTGTGTGTGTGTGTGTGGGTGCGCGCGCGCGTGCGTGTGTGTGTGTGTGTGTGTTTGTGTGTGTATTTGTGAGTGTGTGTTTATCAACACCTTGCTTTTATCAAAACCTTACTTTAAAATTTATTAGACCCATCTCGTTTCTAAGCCATGCTTATAAGCTGTTTTGGAGGGTCATCACGCCTCCCGCCCGCGTCGCAAGAAGTTTACTTCCTGCTCGCACGTCTCCCCCTTCCCTGCTCTCGTATTTTACACACATTGCCGGCTGAGCATTCGGCATTGTGTAGAATACCTAGGCAAAGTTCAGCTTCGTAGGTCAAGTAGTTTTCGAGATTTCGTGTTTAATGAGTGAATGAGTGAGTGAATGAGTAGATGAATTTCGCTTTTATATATATGTATAAATATATAGATTTTCTAGAACTTTCTCGAACATTCTATATCGATTATAATAGTTTGCAGTCATTTTAGAATTTTTTAGATCATTCCAGAAATTTCTAGAACTTTCTCGAACATTCCAAATCGATTACAATAGTTTGTACTCATTTTAGAATTATGTCGATCATACCAAAATTTCTAGAACTTTCTCGAACATTATAAATATAGTAGGTATTTCCTTTCTAAAGGATGTCTTCAGATAGGCTATCTAAGTACCTACTCAACGTACACTACAAAGTGCGCTGCAAATCAACGCCAGCTTAAGATGAGCCGTACGTTCAAAGCGTTCCCGTACATTCCGGAGGTCAAGTTATTTGGACCTAATACTGAGGGTTGTGATGTGTGTAATTTCTGAACTACGAAATCGACGACCTTGAAATTTTTACGGGACGTTATTTAATATACCCCCTTTCTAACAAAAAAAGAATTAATGAAATCGGACTACGCGGTAATGAATTACAACTAAGTTCACATTTTGACTTTCATCCCCTCTCCCAAGGGAACCATGCAAAATTTCGGGATAAAAGGTATCCTATAACCTACCTCGTAGTATGAACTCAAATTATGCTAAGTTTCATTTGAATCCATTGAGTAGTTTCGGCGTGATGCGCAGCCCAGATACAGACAGACAGACAGATAGACAGACAGACAGACAGACAGACAGACAAAAATGAAAAAAATTACAGTTTTGACTTCAGTATCGATTATAGAGTGCCGTAAATTTATTTTTTTCAAAATATCTTCAATGTACAGAATTGGACCTGTTACAGTTTTATTATAAGTATAGATATTGCGTTATCTTCATCATCAGCTTTATCAGTATTTTCAGCCATTAATCGTCCACTGTTGAGCATAGGTCTCTCGTCTTGTACGCTACCCATCCCGGCCTTGTGCCAATTTGGTCCAGGTACGATCCACAATTTTACCAGTGTTTTGTTTAGTAACTTAAAAGCTCTGTTACCCCCTGCCTGTCTACGGCCCTGTCAGAGAGTCGTAACTTCACTGTTTGCGTAAGTGGTTTTTGCTATGAAGGAATTTTAAAAGATAAGCGAATTTCTACCGCTTTAGCCGTATTTCTGCTGAGTAAAGTTTTAGAGTTTATATTGCTTTGAAATTAAACTTGAATAGCAGCGTAAAAATTTATTACAAAGAATAACTCAACGAAGTGCTCGTGGCCTAGATTGACTAAGTGTTCCTAAAAAGATCACCGAAGTTAAGTAACGGACGTTCCGGTCCAGCTTTCGGATGGGTGACCGTGAGTGACATTTACAACTGATCGCTGCCGTTTGTTGGATGGTCCAGGCCATTCAAGTATTTCGTAAGCACGCAAGCTCGTCTTTGCTTTGCTTATTTTTTATGACATGGGGATCTGGATGGTGATTACATTAGCGAGATCTATTTGTATATTCTGATTTGAACAAATATGGCAACCCTACTTGTCTATACTCGAAGCGAAAAGCATTTTCAGGGATTTCCCAGCAAAGATAGAATAAGAAAGTTAAACACATTAAAAATATATATACCAATCTTAGAATAGTAGTTATTCTAAGATACCAATGTAATACATTTTAGTAATGACTGCAGTAGGTCAATTTGTTTATCATACAATTATAGTAATGTCTATCTGTTAACTTTTTAAATTTAATAACATGATATCTTAACTATTGAAATTGTTTCGACAGTTAATTTAATTAGGTAATACTTTTTTGTATAAATAATATTTACGGTATTTTTATACCATCTCTAGATTTGTACGCCTACAAACTAGGCAAAACATGATACAAAGTGACAAATATTTTAACCCAGCTATTGTGCATGCGTTTTTAAATGTGTCTATGATTTACCCGTGTTTTATGCATAGAAATTATTTTTATCTTTACAAAAAAATCGCGTCAACAATCATTCATCGTTGCAAGCACACAAGATCGTAAATGTAACGTAAATATTCAACATAAACTTTCAAAATACAAGCTAATAGGTACCTACTAACACTACAAAAACAGTTAGACTGCCCATAGACCATTGAAGATCTAAATACAATCCAAATGCTCAAGCCCACTATCAATTGGACCATACCCAGCATGCTGGCGGCATTACCACGCTGAATGGCAATGCTTATACGTTGAACCAGAAACACGCCAGCTTTTTAGTCACGCGTCGCATTAACCAGACGCTCTGAAAGATTTTTGAAAATGAGATAAGCTGGAGGTCCCATAGGTCCAATGTCTCGACCCCAAACGCCTCAAATATGTAACCATTGTCGAACTTAGCATATTCGCGTCGCTTGTGCTGCTCTGCTCTCTTCTCTTTTCTCTCAACAAAATTAAAATTTCACTAGTAGGTACAATGCACGAGCTTCACTTGTTACTTACTGGGAACTTTTGCAGAATAACTTGTAATCCGAAACATTCCAGTAACAACGAGAAGTTTAATTCCAAGTTTGAAAGGTGATGAGTTTTAAATTCAGGGGCCTCCACTTTATATATTTTCTAATTTCTTTGGAATACGTAATCTTTTTTTGGCTCAGCCTGTCCCGTCCTACTACTGGGCAAAGGTCTCCCCAACTTTCCTTCCACGCTGTCTAAATTATTAATTTTACATTTTCCTAATTATTCTTCAGGAGTTCTAAAAGCTTAAATTTACCACTGCTATTACTTTAATTAAAGAGTCAGTAAGTAAAAAAGTGTGCCATGTAATAAAACGAATGTTTGATTGAATCAGGCGTTACTTTGTGGAAGTTCATAATTAAAACTGTTTCTCAAATTAATCTCCAGTGAAAGTATGTCTGGTCCCGTCAAATAAATACAAAAAAGTATCAATAAAACTACTTATATCCTTTATTCCTTTCAATTTAATAACTACCTGGCCAAGAGCGTGTCGAGACATGCTTATGCTAGGGTTCCGTAATCCGTATACAAAGGTATATAAATTGAAGTCACATTCATCGGCCCTTTTGAAGATCGATCCAGCAGTGGACGTCCTACGGCTTAAATGATGATGATGATGATGATGTTTAATAAATAACTAATATTGATAAAAATTGGCATGAAATTTCAAGAAAATCAATCACGAAAACCAATTTCCTGAGTCTTATTGTAATCTTCTGGAACATTACGCTTTATGTATTTTCATAGAACTATAGCCGTAAAGTACTATTAACTGAGTAGTTGTATCGGGTAACACATTATTAGGTGAGGTGACCCTTCATCGACCCCCCATTCTGTTCCTTTGATGGCCCATTTGGAAGGAGCCGGTAGAGCTCCCAAATTGGTCTATTATCATTTAACCTTGTGTACAAGGAAAGGGGCGGAACGGCTACTTTCGTTGCTACTATCTATTTAACTAATAGGGTTTTGTATTGTACGTAATTTTCTACGTAACGCCCAAGGTGCCCGTAAAAATAGGAAAATATAAATTACCAGAGTACCTACTGAAGAAAATAAAAAAGGTACCGGATGTTTGTTGTAGACTCGCATTTCGAAAATTTCGCATTTATAATATTATGGTTCTCGAATGGAGACCACGGTCCGGTAAGCGCAGCGTAGGTATAGGACGTCCACCCACGAGATGGACAGAAGAAACTGCAGGGAAACGCTGGATGCAGGCCGCTTCCAACCGGTCCTTTTAGAGATCGATAGGGGAGGCCTATGTCCAGCAGTGGACGTCCAACGGCTGAAATAATGATAATAATATTACTGTGCTGTGATTTTAGATTCAAGGAAACATTAGGTAAGTCAGCGATATGATAAAACACGAACACTTCTAGTTACCCGGTCGGTAGTCTAGTCATCTAGTGAGTCGTAGTTTTAGGACATACCCGGAGGTATGACTAAAACTGCGACCAGAACCACCGGTGGATGGGCAGCAGTGTCTTATTAGTACACGGTAAACGTACTACAATCCCCAAGCCGCCTGCCAAGCGTGGGGATTATGGCAATACCCCTCTCTAAGAGGAAGGTCATTTTTTAGCAGTGGACGTTTACTGGCTAATGAAGTGATGTAACCACTTCTCGACAATCTCCACGAATAAGTTTGCTTAGAGCTGAAGGATACAATGTATTGGCCTATCAACTTACCTAAAACTATGTATAGCCTCTTCTATATCTATAAACGCATTTAGCAAGTGCCCATTGACAATAACTAGTGGCTTCAATAACTACATTCAGCATCAATTCACTCGTCTGTGACATCAGTACGGAGGTCACTATAGGAATGCAGTGCTCGTGCAAAGACCTACGTATTTCACAACACAGGGAGCTACTATAGATCTGTCTCTTTAATCGAGTTAATTCGTGACTCGAATTGTGAATGACTGCAATGCAAACGGTAAATTTCATTGCAGAAAGAAAACTAGGAATGCTACTACAGTGCACATGAGTGGATATTTCCTCAGGAACCGTAAATTTTTCGGGTTACAATTATAGGGATAAGCTATCGGGCCCTCCAACTATCGTTATGCAAAAAATCACGTCTATCCGTTGCTGTTGCTGCGTGTAAGAGGAATAAATCAACAAACAGAAACATTTTCGCATTTATGATACATATTTAGTACGATATTTTTCTAAACTAGAAAGTAAAGATAGATAGAAACTCTTCATTGTGTACACCAGAAATAAAAATTACAACACGATAGAAAACACTTACGAGCTAGTGCCACAAGTGGCAGCCTTATCGCTAAAAGCGATCTCTTCCAGGCAACCAATGGATGGAAAGAATTTACGTAACAGAATCGACGGGGGATGCTAAAACACTTTTAATGATACCATTAAATAAATACTACTAAATGATACATAGTATAATAAATATTAACCAAATATAAATATTAATAAATAAATAAATATTATATAAATATTATTTATACATACATAAACACACATAATACAGACCAGAAAGTAAAGTACTGTAAAAAAAGTATTTTAAGAGGATATTGGCGTCGCACGACTTACCTAAAATGTTAGGTAGGTATTACATACATATTTTCAAGTTTTATAATTTTATCACCAAACAAGTCAGAGTCAACCAAAGTCATGCCTTTAAATTGGTAAAGTGGTGGAGGTTTCACTAGAGGCTTTCATCGAGGTATCGAAATAGACACGAGAAGACATGTTTTCCCATATTATGTCAATTTCACACATTCAAGTACAGACTCTAGCACACGTCTTATTATATAATAGTCCACCATTACACAAGTTTAGGAAAATAATACAGTGCATGTTTTATGTTTTTTGACGTTGCCGCAAAACAAAATATCGTAACATCGTAGTAGGGCCTCGTAAGTGCATTCTATTCACGTGCCGGCCGCGGCAGCCTTTATCTCAAGTGCTCCCGAGCACCTCGCCGACTTGTAAATGTTACTGCTAATTTTAAACAACATGCCGCTGTTATGATACTTATATTTACTTATATATACTTTATACATCTATACATTATATAAATATATAAAAATGAATCCATTTACCTTGGTCACGCCATATATAACTTGAGAACGACTTTGCCGATTTACCGATGTTTACCGATTTCATTCATCTTTTTCATCATCTTCATATATCTCAATGTTAAAGGTTTTTGTACAAAAACGGGTAAAATTACGGGCGCTGCAAGTATTCAATATGTATTGGAGTAGATATGCAAAGTAAGACGTAAGATTGAATTGATTAAATTTAAATTTATTTTACAATGGAGCATGTTACTTTTGTACGGCAGTCGTCACAATAAAGCCCTAACAATGGGAAAGAGTCTACAATGTTCTGCCACTGTAGGAAGAGCGAGCACATTGTTTCTTATACAAGAGGCCCTTTCAATGAACTTATAACAAGTGGAAGTATTCCTACTCGTAATTATAGTAATTGGCTTTACAATGTACTTGCAAATCAATTAATTTACTAAAGTAGTTTTAGGAAAACTTGATCACTTCAAATGTACTATAAATAAAAACATAATAACGTACTACTAGAAATTTCGTACATAAAGCGACGACGCAAGCGGAAGGCGCATAGGGGCGGGCGTCGTGCTAGTTGCTAAAGTCTCACTGTCTATCGTTTGAATTAAGCTTTGTACACAAATCGACAAAACATCCGAGACGCAATGCGCGATGTGTATGAGAGTCACGACGCTATTCTAGTCGCAGACTGAGACGCCTTATGTACGAACGACCTATCTTCTATATTCATACTAAACTAAATATATGAATAAAAATTTAATAAAAAACGTAAAAAGCTCGTCTGATTCTAAATTATTTTCGCCATCATAAATCAACTGTTGTGATGACAAATAGAAGTGGTTTGTATTTATGCTAACAGACGTTTAAATTATCTATGTCATTTCATATTTTTAGTGTTTGTTAACACTGAAATTGCTACGAGGTATATATATACCACTTCTTTGATGATCTACCCAAACACTGGCCAAATTGTTGATAAAATCTTTTTTACAGAACCATCATGTAGTCGGTAGTTATAGTGAATTATAGTAGTACATAAATAAGTAGCGTTACCGAAATGAACACAGAGACAAAGCGAATCATTTCCTGAACGGCTTCAAAGACCGCCGTAGCACGCTCGACGCGTGGATTTGGCAACGTTCCACGTAGCCTAGTCTAGGAAAAGGTCAACTGACTAAAGTTGTCGCACTTTCTATGTGGCTTCTAGATTGACGTGTACTCATGCTATGAATGAAACTGGGCGATAAACTTTTTGACCGAGCGCAGAAAGGTCTCAGATTCTAATGGCTAGTGGGACAAGGCGGCATTTCGGCGTGCGTGGTTTGTTCGACGATAACTTGCGTTTTTTTTATAGTAGATAGGCTTGCGCTTGGCCGCCATCTAGCCTGATGTAATTTTTTTTTTTAAAACAGGGCAGATTTGAGAACCTTTCAAATTTTTCGAAGTCGGTTAAATATAGGATAAAGTTTATTTGTCATGAATTTCAGTTGATCTTGTTTTTATTGTATGCTTAAATTCCAAAGATTGGATTCTATATGTACCAACTACGGCACATAAAAACTTTGGCTTGAACATTACATCCCGCCGTTTTTCTCGCAATTTGTCAGTTTCATGTTTATACGGTATAAAAAGTATCTAAAGTAATTTCCCAAGATGCACACAATTTTCATGGCAAATTTAGTAAAGGTCGGTACAGCCATTTCATCGTGAAAAAAAACAGACAGAAGCACACATAGACATAAGTACCCACTTAGTTAATTTTGATGATTAATAGTTTAATTTCTAACATTTCATTTTCAAGTGTTAATTTTTTTCAATCATTTAATTAATATAATTAGTAAATATTTGGATAAGTTATGGATGCAAATCTGGACAAAAAACTATTTCATTTAATTTCTCAGGTAGCTGGTTTCACTTTTGTAACAGTTTGATAATCTGAAGCGCTATTAGGATGCTTAATTTAATTATCATCTCAGTCCTGGTGGCTGGTCAGATTTGGGGATTTGACCTCCAATTAAGCAAACAAGGCCCAAGCCGTTGTAAAGGAAATTCTCCAAGCATTTTCTGGGAGTATTTCCTCAGGCAACGTGCTACGGTACAAGCCCCTGGAGATCTCAATGCCCTCCGTCAGGCACAGAGGCAGGCCCCGGGGGGTTTTAGTAGCTACAATTCTACTTAACCTGGCTGCACTCCAATACAGCCAGGTGGGATTTTTACACAAAAAAGTATATGCTTTGATCATCTCGGTGGCTGATACTGAGACTGACGAATTTAGAAATAAAATACTCGCCAAAGTAAGTCCACCATTTTGCAGCTCATCGACTTCAACATTAATTTGACCTGACGCTGTCATTCCCATCTTGCATTACTCAACTCGATTAAAACAGCCGATCTTGACCAACGGACATTACTAAATCGGAAACCGTACAAGTAATCCGACCTTACAAGGTAAAGTGTAGGCGAAAACCGTAGGTGCGCGGGAGTGTACTCTGTACCAATCCTCGTATCACGACATCTGATGTGTGTCACGTATAAGACGTGGAAATGCTTTTAAGGTTCCCAAACATTGTGACACTGATGCCGGGGGGTATAACTACTTAGTTTATTTAAATTGGTTGTCATATTACAAACAACCTGTAATTAATATGCCTAAATAGTAGTGATTCAACAAATCACAACTTCGTGACTCGCTGAAAGCAAAAACTGAATGCAGAGAACTAAAAACCAAGCATATTTTAGGAGAGGACAAAATATAATGCTTATACCTATAGCATAATGATGATGAACAGAAAGAATAAAGTTTTAGTATTTTTGTACGATTTTAACTCGTGAAACAATCTCATAATTCGGACCTCACATTCGGAATTTATCAATTATACCCATATTACCTTTACATAAATTTAACGAAAGATTAACTACTCTGTTGTAAGATAACAATCTATATTACAAGCTCTAGGCGTGGTATATTGTACAACAAATCGTTTTATCGCATTACATTGAGCTTGTATTGTTTCGATCCCCACAGATTAGCCGACAAGTACCGTGCCGACGTCGATCGCAAATCATTTGCATGATCTGATTGATTAGTGTAGTGTGACCAACTTATCTGTACGGTTGAATGGGGAGCTACTAGCGCATTCTCTAAAGCCACTTAGTTAAAATATTAGTACCTTTATTTACCCAACTCTATAAATCAGTACTTTTACTGTGTACTTTTGGTTTGATTTATAGACGCTGTGTTCAGTTGAAGTAATGTTCAATAGTAGTACAGGTAATTTGAGTACCGACCAAGTAGTATCTAGGGTGGGGCAGATATTTACAGCAAAGTTTGTTTCAAAACAACATCGATCTACATAATAATAACTATGAAATACCGAAACTTACCAATGTAGAGTCTTGTAGATCATGAGTGGCAAAGAGTATTTTAAGAACATACCTGAAACAAATAACATTAATCTGTTAGTGCTGCGAAAAATACTGAGGCCAGTACGGATGACAAGAGCTACGGGATTAGAAAAGATAAGGAGGTAGAGGAGCTATGGTGGTTGAGCAAGTGCGCTTTACGTGTAAACGTGTTTAAGTGTGTTTTCTGACGGCACCCGATTCGATCCATGGCCCTGCACTAATGACTCATTTAGTACTTAAATAAACTATGTGCAGTTTCGATACCATCATCAAAACGGTGAAGGTAAGCATCGTGAGGAAACTAATATGTCCTGTCCAAGAACCTCAAAAATTCAAAGATGACATTCACCAACATGCCTACTCTGCTAGCATGGTGGATTAGGGCCCATCCTCTCTTTCTCTAGGAGAAAGCCTGTGTCTCGGCCGTGGGAAGATGATAGGGTGATACTGATAATGAGGAGCTGTTCACCGAACCAAATATTGAAGGAGGTGGAAGGCCACATGCTGCGGTGGCACGGTTATGTTTTTTTAAATTAAATGACATCCAGACAGACCAGACATTTTCGGCGGACTAAAGAGGATCGGGCAGTGAAGAAAACGTACTCGAGACAGCCGACTGGATTACTATCCTGCAAGGTACCGCCGGTCTGACGACGTGAAAACTGATCTGTGTGAGCTCCAGCTACTCGATTGACATGAGGTCGTGCAGTTCTGTGAAGAGTGGCGCCTTTTATTGTCGGCAGCCAAATTCCACTTTGGGATCACCACCACCCAAGTAAGTAAGTGTATTAGCAATACGATAAAATAGAAAGTGCTATTTTGTAATAGGTCGCATCGTATCTTACGAGTGAGTTGGTGGTCAAACGCGCACTTACATACAGGTACGCATTAAAAAAAGGTAATTTCATTATTAAATTGCTATTTTTCACAAAACCCTGTAAAATGTTTTCACATCAGCACCCAAATTACGCGTGGTCGTAAAACCTATCACCTCGTCTCAATTAACAAGCAAGTGTGGTTACCGACTCGTTAAATTAACGGCGTCGTTAACTCGCCCACGTAACGCCGTTGAAAACATATAACGCTGCCCTTTCATGTCAGAGAGATACATTTAAGGCGGAAATAATCTTTAATAGACATAGTGTTCATCAAAAACTAACATTAGGGTAAACTACAAGATCAATTCATTATGTATTTTAATATCAGAAATTAAAACAATGTAAAATAAACGCGATAAAATCAGATAGAAGTAAAGTTCTGAATCTGCACAATAAGGTGTAGAGCAAAGATTATTTTATCTAAGGTGTAGAGCCTTATGTCGCTAAAAATAAAAAAGTTAAAGTTTGTGAGTTTGTGTGTACTTGTGTTAGTATGTCTGTTCCTAAATAAGCTACTTTTTATCCCGAAAAAAAATTACTGTTTCCGAAAGAGAAAAGGTGAAACCGCGAGGTGCTACAAGTGATGTCATAAGCTACCATCTAAATAGTTTTAGATGCAACACAAGCTTGCATTCATGCATGCTAGTTTTAATAGGCAACGGTCGGATTATAGATCCATTCAATAAAAATAAATTACAACACCAAAATGTGTTCACAGGCCATTGCATTTTTTTTCATTAAAACATAGTTGACTTATGTAAGGTAAAATAAATTTCAAGAATAATATAGCCAGGCTTACTTAAAACTGTTAGTGTTAGTAAAAATTGGGTTTATCTTATCAGGCGAGTTGGTGGTCAAACACAGGCTAAAAGCGCAAAAAAAAAAACTTTGCGCCAAATAGCTCTGTCTTATTCTCGCGTAAAATCCAGACGGTAAATTTAAGCATAGATTAACTTCTTCAATGCGGCAGTAACTATTGTATTTTTTTAATTATTTACCTCCTCGCTTTTAATTATGTTATGGAACCCGTCAGATGGTAGCCCTACCTAAATAAATACTCGTTTGATTTACTTAACGGTTGACAGATATCTTACGACATGTCCCGCGACCGGCCATAGGTTCTCACGTTACTTTGCTTTACATTAACGAGAGCATTTGAGGCAAAAGCCAATAAATTGACTTAGAACAGAGTTCAATGCCTTATCCACATTGATTTTCAATTATTTCAGCATTAACTAAAAATATATAATAAACAATTAATATTGTTCCTAAAATAATAATATACCCATTCAGTCTTCATGGAACACACTATTTTACCAAATTTTATAGAAATCGATTCAGTCGCTAAATCGTGAAAAGGAAACAACCGGAGAGGCAGCGGCTTTCATTTTCAAGTATTTATATGTTCAGAGTGGTGATTTGACATATTCACTAAATATCACTATATAAGTTTGAGTTTTCGTCATCTAGTTTGAGTTTTCAGAGAAAAACCTTTTTAGCAAATTATTAAGCACATAACATTACAAAGTTTGAAGCAGCAATTAGCGGGAAAGCTAGTTGCCAGAACCGAATCAACGTAAATAAGGCAGAGCAAGTTCCTAATGACCAAGTTTCGCAAAACTTGGCCGAGTTTGTTAAGACTCAACAATTATCGCCTTTAAAAGTACCTACCACTTCCAAACTTTAAAGTCTTTCGTAATGTACCTACTTAATAAAATTGCACAGAATTTTCTTGCGTTGACAATGTAACGGAAATAGGGTTCAAAGTTAGGAACTACGACAGCTTACGGCTTCCAAACAATTATGTAGATTTTTCTTCTTTCTTCTTGAGAGGATTTTGGCGTCGCAGTTTTTGTACATTTGCCAGTGTCAAGTTTGAGGTTTTTTTTTCGAGCTATATTAAATTTTGTCAAATAAGTCACAGTCAGAGTCAAGCAAACTCAGAATACAGCAAGCAAAGTAGGCCGCGGGTCCGACAAATAGAATATAAATACTAAGTCCGAGTCATTCCTTGTAAAGTGGAGACTTTACTAAAGGCTTCAACGAAGTTTTGGAAACAACTTGCGTTGCAAAAAATGCGAGGTCTGTGAAAACAACACGAAAATATATGTTTCACCTTATTATACTATCACTTCTGTACCTACATTCGAGCACATTGACGTACACTTAAAAATAATAATCCACCATAGAATAATACGCGTAAAGAAAATGGATTTTACTAGTCCTAAAATTGATTTTATTCTCTGACTAGTAGGCCGCCCCTGCTTCGCACGGGCGAAGCCGGGATATATAGCCTATATCAACCGGGGATAGTGCAGCATCCCAACAGTGAAAGAATTTTTCAAATCGGTTCCGTAGTTTCGTAGCCTATTCAATACAAACAAACAATCAAATCTTTCCTCTTTATAATATTATATTAGTATAGAAGTATAGATAAGGCGACGCTTTTTTCACATTGGCGTCAAAAACCTTTGTGAGACATTTCTTTATAAAAGTTCACACATTGTCTATGGTTAATGTCACACAAACAGAGTTTTAGCGCCAATGTGAAAAAAATCATGTCGATTCATTGCATTATTTTCTTAGACTTGTGTATTTATATGTGTTGATTATGTAGTAATGGTAGATTATTATTTCATTAAGTGGTGTTGAACGTTGTGCTGCGTGGTGTGGTGTGTATGGGTAAGTGATATAATGAGTTGAAATATGTATTTTTGTGTTGTATCCAAAACTCCAAGAAACCTCTAGCTAGCGAAGTCTTCACCACAGTACTTGTTAGGGAATTAAGTACCACTTACTTTGTCTGACTCGATGTAGATGTATATTTTACAAAAACGTTTTCGACACTACTAGAAAATGCAAAAGACAAAACAAAAACTAACAATATAAAAATTTTGCTGTCATTTTAATAACAATCTATCAGAAAAAAAGAGGTAAGTACAAAAAGAATTTAAGCAACGAATTAGTCTGGCTAGTGAAAGTTGAGACTGAAAACGCCCGCCAAATTAAAAAAAAAAAACGGTATTGCAACCCCAAAATTAATATGAAATGAAAACATTACTGTGTTCTGACTGTGTTACTATACAAATTAATAACTTACAAGTATCAAGTGAAATTATTCCAGGCATTTAATACTAATTTTTGGGGTTTCAATGCTGATATTTTTAAATTTGGCGGGCGTTTTCAGTCTCAACTTTCACTAGCCAGACTCTATTAGTTTCGTACCTCTTTTTTTCTGATAGATTGTAATTAAAATGACAGCAAAATGTTTATATTACTTATATACTACGATACTTTATCTAAGCGTTTAAGGTTCACACACATTTTTAAACTAGTGAAAAAAAACTTGATACTTCCATAGAATAAAATAATAGAGCACGGTACTGCCTTGCTTGCGTTCATAATATTTATGTCGACATTAATTGCCGATTAAACCCATTTGTTAATCATTCATGTAAAAACGTTAAGCGCGCTTGAATAAACTCACATAGTTTTTGCTAATTAGTTAATTTATGTTTCATTAACGAACACATGTTTGTGGTATCAAACTGCGGTTGCTGATCAACATGATGTGTAAAAAATATGAGATGAATTTGAACCAACCTATTTCAAATCAGACAAAATTAATTCAAATGGCAAAAAAAGTATGTATTATTTTTAAAAGTAAATACAAATCTCGACTATATATGTAAGCACAGATCTATATCTGTGTATGTAAGCCTATGACAATGAGGAATACGTCGACTCTTCACTCGTCAAAATCGGTCAAGCCGTTTAAGGTTATATTATATAGGCAAAGATTTTATATTTATACTACGTATTATATAGGTAACTAGCGGTCCGCCCCGGCTCCGCACGGGTATAGTTATATAGCCTATTAAAATAGCCTATATTAATCAGTGATAATAAAGCATTCAAATGGTGAAAGAATTTTTAAAATCGGTCCAGTACTTTTTGAGCCAATTCGTTACAAACATACATACAAATCTTTCCTCTTTATAATATTGTATATAGATTGTATATACATATATATATTAAAACAAACAAATGAACAAACGATGTATAATCAAAGGTAACCTAATACATTTCGGTGAGTGTGCATCGGATCTGCATGATCTAATTCCTTCCTGCCCATTTTTCTAGGACTGCCAGAACGGGCACGAATAATCGACACTGCTTTATGGTCGGTATTCCGAAAACCCGTTCGAAGCGCTTTGATTCCATTTTTATTGTGCTAATTGCTAGTTTAAGGAATGCGCTGCCTGTATGGGTGGTTCCCAATAGTTACAATCTTAAAATCGGGGTGTCTTCAAATCATGAGTGAAACAGTTTCTTTTAGGCAAGCGTGCTAAACTCCATACAGTGGCCTTTAGGTTTAAAGTATCCACCACTTTACTAGGGCATGACTTGGATTTGACCGTGACTTTTTTGCGCAATTTAGACTGAGAAAATGACTTGTTTAACGTTATTTCGAACCATGTAAATCTTGATGAACAAAAATAGTGCATCGAGTCCCTCCGCGCGGAAGAAGTTACTTCAACAAGGAACCCTAAAATTATAACTAGGGCAAAAATATCAACAATTTAAAAACATTATTTTCCCGAGATTCGAACCTAGCTCCTTAGGCTTCTCAATCCATTAGCGACACCATTATTACCCTACCGGATCTGCTAGTCGCAGCGCGAAAAAAGGATACGCATTTCGCAACCATACGAGAGAGAAAAATTCCCCTTCCTAGTAGCGTTAAAAGTTTAACGCAACCTTGTTGCAAGTCGCATAAGAAGTATAACTTCAAAAAAAGACTTGAATATTAGTGAGTACCGTAATCGACTCTAGTTTTAGAAAAAACAAATGGAAGTGTTATACCCAAGCTATACCCAAGCTATACCTACAATTTTCCCTTTAGCACATACACTCCCCTCGGTCGTCCGATCGATGACATTATGATTATTTCGTTAGCAATTGTGTGCCGCTCAATATTAAAGTGTGAGTTTGTAGAACTAGCTGTCTTTTGTGGAACTAGTAAGAATATGTCAGTGTGTGCAATACGTGTTTACCTCGCCCCCTTCAGCTTTTGGCAGACTTTTTTCGGTACTACCTGGATTTTAAGGCAAATCGAAACTGTATTTATGATCAAAGTTCAAAGTTCTAGCTATCCTAGTTTCCATTCCACTAAGATAGATCCGTGAAATACCCTCACCTACCTTTCGTACTAAACACCTGGGATAGATAAACTCAAGGATCCCGCAACTCGTTTTATTATACGTGTGCCAGCGCGTCAAATTGTATGATATCACCCAAACAACGAGCGAGTGGACGTGTGATGAATGTGAGATACACTCGTTGACGGAGCCAGGGTTATTCAGGATGGGGCAAACATCGCAACTAACACATATGAATAAGAAAATTAGAAAAAACTTGTTATTAGATAATATCAGTTTCAATCAGATTATAGCGCAAATTAAGTCACTCACTCAAGTTAGTTTTCTTTTTGCTTTGGCATCTGCAGTAGATTGTAAAAAGCCGATTGAAAACCGGAAATTCTGATTATGTTTGATAGGTTTTTGAACGTAAGATGGTGCACCATCTTACGTTCGATGATGCTGGTAGACGATATATAGAAGAAAATTACTGTTCATTCAGCTTCAGGCTGTTTTTTATTGTCGACTGGCCAAGCGTTTGACCACAGCTCACTTTATGTTCAGTGACGGTTTGTTCAAAGGTTTGACCGCTTTATGGATGATATTCCGAAAACCCATACGAAGAACGAGCCTATTTTTTTATCATTACACACCTCTAGCATGGAACTGATACTGAAATAGGACTAATGATGACTTTTTGCCCTGTTTTTACATAAATGACGGGGAGGGCATGTGAACCCCCCTCCCCTTCCCTTGCGGCTCGCCCATGGGTACACTCGTAATGAGGTATGGTGCAGGAATGCTCTCCTGACTGGTCCGCCCACGGCTGGGGAAAGTATCTCGACAATAAAGACACTCGGCGAACATCGACGAGGCGATGAACGTTTGGCATAAGTTGGATTTTATAAAACACAATCCTGACACTCGCTTTGCGAGAAAAGGATAAGGGAAGCATCCGACCCTAATCTTTAAACACCTATATTATATCGGAACT
Organism: Agriopis marginaria; assembly: GCA_932305915.1. NCBI lineage: Eukaryota > Metazoa > Arthropoda > Insecta > Lepidoptera > Geometridae > Agriopis > Agriopis marginaria. The sequence goes on from OW029918.1 coordinate 14,363,808, forward strand.
TTATAAACCAATTTTAAAAAAAATCTTCATTATAGGTTTAGCATTTAATTACATTTTTCACTAAGCCTGCTATTTTTTTAGAGTCCCGTACCCAAAGTGTAAAAACGGGACCCTATTACTGAGCCTACGCTGTCTGTCTTTCTGCCCTCCTACCTTCTTTCGAACCGTAATAGATAGCCAGGTGAAATTTTTGCAGAATATACGCAGTGTAAGGGGAACACTCTCGAAGCCAAAAGAAGGTAATTGTACTCATCATTATGAACAACTTTTACTATTGGACCAGCCCTGAAATCGCGAAAAAAATATCAGCTGTTCTATTATATAGAAAACGGTCATCGACACTCGGCAAAATGTATGGAACAGCTGTTTTTTTTTCGCGATTTCAGGGTTGGTCCCATACTAAAAGTACAATTACCTTGTTTTGGCTTCGAGAGTGTTCCTCTTACACCCTGTATTATGTAATGTTACGGCGGATTAACTAAGAAATAATCCTCATACAACAAACGTATTTTTTTACGTGTTTTTGTATTAGCTCTAATGTAAAAACGGTAATACGTTCAAGCGTCAAACTTCGTATGATTATAGTATACACTCAAAAGTATAACAACAAATAATAAATAATGGCTAAGTGAGAGTCGGTGACAAATTTCTGTTCACCACCAGTTCTTGAACTATCACCGAAGTTAAGCAACGTCGGGCGCGATCGGTACGTTGATGAATTACTATTGTCTTTTTGCACAACTTTTTTGTACTTTAGTAGCTAACAAGTTATGTGGTGGTATGAAACCCTCGGTGCGCGAGCTCGACTCACACTTGGCCGGTTTTATTTTATATCAAACACTTGTCCGGCACCCTAGCTGAACGCATGGTTACCACTTTTCCTAATGGAAGACAAATGCCCGATATTTTGAAACGATGTCTACATTTCTATCACCAAAGTAAAGCGGTTTAACTGTATACCTAATTAACCATAGAAGCAGTAATTGCCCGTATTTATTCAAACGTCCCGGTCTACGACAAATTATACTGGACGGTATCATATAACAGTTTAAATTAATGAAAACGTTAATATTCTAATAGTCAGGCTCGTATTTCCACCCATGGGATACCAATTAAATATTTAAATAGGGGAGATATTAATATAAAGTACACAGTTTAATTTAATTGATTTGTTGGCGTAAATGTATGAGGTATTTCCGTATTCCTTAATTTAAGACGTGATATATAGTGCATTAAATGTGAATTAAAGTGTAAATTAAGAAGGGTAATGGAAAGTGAATTGAAAACATTGTTCGGTGCTGAAACTAATACTCTCCGGATAGGGGCTCATACTACAACTCTCACGATCTATATTTGATGTTTTTCGTAAAAAGATAGGACAAGAACTCCAATACTCTAACCCCGTATTAATAATCGCAGCTTTAAAAAGAGCAAAAAACACGGAGTAGCTATCTAAGGCTATCCCGCGTTTATTATTAAATCGGGGTATATAGGATATTTTTGCCATGATTGACAAAGGTATGAATAAGTTTGGATGACTGCATGCCATTCCCTCATTAATTATTTTTGTTGTAAACGTCTATGAATCTAATTTACTAATTTTATTGATCTGAGCGTTGCTATTTCAAGCCAAGGTTAGGCCAAGGCCGTTACTATCTTTAATCTTGCAGATAGCTTCCGATACACGAACCCTGTAGCAGAGCTTTTACAGCAGAATTATAACGCATGGACATGCCACTTCGATCACAGCTAAAGGAACAAAAGCCCATAAATCATAACCACCAATTGCCGTCTGTCACCCGAATGGAACCAGACAAAAAGTGCCCTACAAATCTTCCGGTGTGAGCGCGTCGCACGTAGCGGACCAAATACACGCATCTATTTATCAACACGTGTCAATTTTATAAATCAGCCCGTCCCGGCTTTGATCGCGCCGCTGCTGGGCCTCTGGACCGTGGGACGGACGACCGGACAATCGAGTTAGGACCCGACCGGTGAGACCCCAATGCGGGCGCTGGGACATTTTTAGTGGAGCATTAGGTAAATCCTTTGAAAGCAGTGTGTGATACCAGAATAAAGATATATCGTATGTGGACCAATTTTAACATGTACGTCGTCTTATCATTAAATACAGAAGTACGTTTTGCAAAACAGGCTTTCTGCAACATGGTATTTGTGATACGCCAACGAATTGTAGGTACGTGTTAAAAGAATTTAAAGAGTGTCTTTGATAATTAAGTTGTTAAGTGCTAAGCGATATAAGTAAGGATTATCTAGATACTGCATTATCAAAATCTACTACTTCCAAGTATCCAAAACTTAGTTTGCTTTTACAGAGTGACTTTATTTTCCGCAACGGAAATATAATAAAAAATTGCAAATGTAACTATGCCCATAGACTTAGTCTTCTACTCCATTGTCCCTTCCTGTCAAACCCTTCTTTTCCGTTTTGGTATAAAAAAGGCACCTGGTATAAATAGAATGACTGTGCCAATGCTAAATCTCTAATTTATAATACACATGTGCGTCACCTAGCACCAAGTATCACGTGTTCTCCCAGCCTTAAGTCCCCTGGCACTGATTGATATTGATAGGTAGCTACCGGACACCTCCCATCGGCATGTAACCGAGCGTCCAACTTTGTCTCAATGATTGATGTCAGTTAACGCTGACGTCCATTTCCTTAGTTACCTAACTCTTTTAAATTGCTTTAATTTTTACTAGAACCTCAAGCATCCTATGTAAAGTTTTTTCGTATCTATATAAGTAAATCAGAAACCATCCTTTATTGCGTTGCTATTATAGTCTCTTATCTTTGATTTACTCCATTTTGCGACATCCTTTTTACGAGTATGGTGATGGCTAGGTGTGTAACATTTCTACATAGGTATGCCTGTCTCAACCAGGCAAGAGCCCAATATCTGATGTGATTAATAGCCGTCTATACCAAGCCTACGAAATACCTTGTCTAGATGACAATGACAAATACATACTAGATTTTGCCGAATACACAGAGTAGAGTAGAGAGAGTAGATTCTTAATGGCTTATTTTATTTATCGCGGCCTTTTGTCAAACTAGCAAATAATAATGGCAAAACAGAATACATTATTCATCAAGCCATCAGGGCTAAAACCCATCGAACCATAATCGAACAGAAAAAACACTGATCAGCAAAAGCTTTGAGCAAACAAAATCTAACCAGCCGTTCATTTTGCACAAAATCAGTTAAATCCCCTACAGAAAGCTTCGAACATTTATAATGGAGCCGTATTGAACGAAATCGCTGAGATTACGTAAACAAACGAGATCCTAAGTTCGCACGCAGAATACTCAAATCGCACATAAATTAGGATTCCGTACTCAATATCTAGTCGATGTAGGCTTACTTTTACGTCTCGTCTGCCTTGGAAATTAATCCCTGAAAGGTAAATTGAATTGATTGAACCACGTGGCGGACGAGAATTAAGTTTAGTTTAAGTTTAGTTTACATCTGCTGATGTTCAACTATATATTTACATAGTTACAAATACTATTGTAAACAAAATGTTTTTTTTTTTATAAATTTGTTTTAGTAACAACAAATTTTGATAAAGTGTGTACCATATTTGTAAAAATACTATCGACTTGAGCACCTGTCTCCTGTTTTGAAGACGCACTTTGTGTAAGGAATTAGGCGCCGTGAAAAAGTTATGTGGCGGTATTGTTCCAAATCTCTATAGAAGCCTCTAGTAAAGTTTTTATCACTTTGTTAGGGCGTGACTTAAATTGCTTGTCTTTGACTGTATGACTTATTTAAATATAAAAAAATTTGAAACTATCTAATAATTAAAAACAAAATAAATAAATAGAAAAGATGTCTGAAGCGAAAATAAAAAAAAAATTTGAAAAATAATAAATTGTTGAGTTGTTAGCTACTAGTTCTGTGTCATTCGCTGACGACAGGAAGCACAGACAACACCGGTGCCGGTGGTGTAATTGCGTCTAGAGCGCGTCGCCGCGCCTAACTTGTTTTGTCGCAGCGTCTGCAGACTGCGACGTCTGTCAGCGCCCAGGCGCCTCATTAGTATTGTCGCTGCTTCGCAACGGCGACATAGCGGCATACATAAAACATTTTACATGACACTCTTTCCGTGTTACACAGTTGTGCATGACACAAAAGTTGCGAGGTTGTGCAAAACTAATGGTACGATTTTTTTTTTAATTTTAATTAGCGGTTACAATCAACGATTTCAAAGTCCTAATTGTATACATTTTGCTTAAAATACTATAATCAATTCAAAACAACACCTACCTAATTTGATAATAAGTCAAATGTGTGTCGTGACATGCTCATATTAGGGTTCCGTAGCTAAGCCATTTTTTTCTGTGTTACTCTTTGTAGATGGTATACTTTATTTTACCAATAAATACGTATGTGTATAAAATATTCCTGAACCATCATAAGTAGAAAGACGGCCGACTACCACCCTTACATTGTGGATTTTCGTTGGATACATACTAAGCCTTTTAATTCTACGTTTTTGATCGGTACAGCCAAGAAATGGAACAACCTGCAGCGTCCTTGTTTCTTGAGAGGTGTTATCTTGATATCTAGGTATTTTCAAAGTCAGAGTGAAAAGGGTCTAAATCTGCGTGCTTGATTATCTTCGGCCATATCGTCGCTTACCAAAAGCAAGATGGTGGTTTAACGCAGACTTGATCATCATCATCAGCTAGAAGAAGTCCACTGCTGAACATAGACCTCCCGCTTAGATTTCCACACTGAATGACAGCCTGCCATCTGCATCCACTAGATGCCCGCTACTCTCACGATGTCTTCGGTTCAACTAGTGGGAGGCTTACATACGGTGCGCCTTCCAGTTCGTGGTCTCCACTCTAAAACCTTTCTTCATCCTGTCGGTCATCGGTTTTTCCAGCGCTGTGGCCTACCCATTGCCACGTCAACTTGCAAATTTGCAGTGCAAGTACCGTTCTTTATCGATCGTGCTGAGTAGCTTTGTCGATGATTGTGGTTTTTCGGCGAATACCTCTCTCCCTCGTTCCGTATTTTATCTCGCAAAGAAACTCTGAGTATAGCTCTCCATTGCCCGCTGTGCAACTCTGAATATTTCCAAAGAGCCAACATTACCATTTATGTCATTACTTGCACATCCTGGTTAAAGCCCCTTTAAACGCAGAAACGCAGCTTCCGAATGAAATGACTATGACAAACAAACAAACGTATAGACACGATGAAACATTGGGTAAAATTTTACTGCGGAACCCCAAAAAGCATAACTAAAATTAATTGTACCTATAACTGTTAAGTCGCTACCGGGAAAACCAGTGTCGTGAACTTGGTGTAGATCGCAGAATAGTTAAACAAGTTTTTAACAATGGCATTATTATTCCTTTCTAATACCATAAGGTACTTAATCATGGAAAAATATAAAATCCATGATTATTCACTAGAATTCTAATAACTTGTTATTCACTGAATCATTACCTATAGAAAAAATTGCGCACGTTTGTATTTACCATGGATCGTATTTAAACAACGGTAGATTCGTTATGTTTATATTTTTCATACAAAACGTACAATATTTATTTGGTACATATTATGAACTTAAAATAATATAACTTTATAGTTGAATTTTTTCGAATTTTGATAAAGCTTGTTAAGTAAATTTATTATAGCGGTATGAATTTCTAATATGTATAACAATGAACGAAATTGATGAATGAAATTTTTGAACAATCCAGTTTTTTATAAGTGATTAAAAACTAGGGAAAAATCCTTTTTAACGGCCTTTACACGCGTTGCAAAGGCTTCAAAGCTTTTAACCCGAATCTAACTGCAAATTTCAACTTAAGGTCAGTAGATCAAGTAGTTTTCGAGATGCTGTGATGGAGCCAGTCAGTCAGTATTCAGTCACATTTATATTTCTAATTTTTAAATATATTGATCAAACTCATCAAATTCGGAAGAATTGTTTCAAAAATAATAATTACTTAGTACGTTTGTTGAAAAGTATAATAAATCCCGAGCTCCTGCCTTAATCCACAGAATATGTAATAGTCATACCAGTAGTTAAGCTTAGGTACTTTGAGTATTTTATGTCAATGAATAGAACAATTAATCAAACAATATATTTTCTAGTGTAAATAAATACGTGTAGGTAAATATATTTAAAATAGTCTCGTAAACAATCAATTTTACATGAAATATTAAATAACGAATGAAAAACTCTTTATTTTACTCTATATTTTATTCTTATATTATACGAAAAATGCTCGTGATTATATTGACTGCAACATAAATTAGGTAAATCGTCCGTGAACACTCACCTTACAATCTAATCGTTTCGTTCGCCGCAAAACTGCAACATTTGGTTTACAGACAAAATCCGGAGTAGAAATGTTATTTCCTACAATATCTACCCATAATTTGTGGTTCTTTAGGTATAAAATAGAGAAACCGACTTTGCTGGTCACCCGTAGTAAGTAATCTAGGTCATTTTCGACTACACAACAACTGCAACACTAGAAGCATTGCCGATGCTTGCCTACACTTCAGGGTAAGGATTCTGTTGACATATTTCTTGCAGATAGCTCCGCTCGTGGAAAGGCCTCCTGAGAAAAAACATTCCACATTCTACCCTAATAATGTCGTATTCACAGCGCGCCCAAAAGTCCTTGCAAATGCAAAATAATTACATTGATTTTTGATACACACTGACACTCATTTTAATTTTAAATTGGGTTCAACCGTATTTCGAAATGTTTATTGCTAAAAATGATTGCTTCGCTTTACTTTATATCTAATTAAATAGGATTACAGAATGAATGGAATGTAGGGTTGATTCCGTGGTCAAATTGTAGTGTTTGACTATACTTTAAGCTTCAATCAAGTTTATACAGGCATCAGCAGACCTAGTAGAGGGTTAACTAACGTCTGACATAATTATAAGAGCACTTAACTTTAGTTTTAGTCTCTATCAAACTTCCCTAAGTTCCTACTCTTACCGTATATACAAGTCATACATGTGTGTATACTTATATATTTAGATAGGGCGGGATAAATGCAAAAAAATATGAAAAAGAAAAATTTTGGTAATGTATTCCACCCAGAACCGCAAACTAGTTAACTCGTTTTCATAGTAAATTCGTAAATGATCCATGCACACTTAGCTTTATAGTCGGATCGTTTTAGCTTTATAGTCGGATCGTTACGAACTTTAGAGGAAGAGTCGATGTCGCTGCCAAGTTTTATAGGCTGACAATTGAGAGCAAAAAGGCGAAATGCGTCTGAGCGCGACTTTCGCTCCGAAAACTGACACATCCGACGTTCGGTTTGGACGTTTTTAGCAACTTTTTGTTAAAAGCTTTTTCGGTACAAACTTTGCTATGGAGAAATACTTTTGGTCTGCTTGTGACGATGCAAAAATGAAGTACCTAACGTTGTTTTCTTAATCGTTAAGCGACCAGCTGCGTTAAAATTTTACGAGACTGCATAAGCTTTAAAAGATTATAGTGTTCTGGTTTAGATACTACATCTATTCAAGAACGTCTAAAAAACGTCTAGCGTCTTACGTCTTGAAAGCTCTAGAAAAAAATATTACACAGATTAGAGATTTTTAATAGAGCACAGATTTGATCCATTTTCACGCTGTTCACGCTCAGCAAATTTTTTTCGCTGACTATATCTAGTGTTACAGAATTTATGCAAGGGCTTCACCAAATCAGATCTTTTTAACCCTTGAACGCTCAACTGGTTCCCGCATCGTATTCTTGCTAAATAAGTGAAGAAGCGTATTGACATAATATTTCGCTGAATATTTATTTGACCACTCATACATAATACGACCCTTTTAGGTCGCAGTCATAAGGATTAATTTCGCACATCGAGCTCGAATGTATTATAATGCCACATGCATGAAGAACGTTTAGCTAATGGAACAATGGAGACTATATCTTATTTTGAAGCATTTATGGTTTATAATTAGTAACATTAGTTCTCTTGCAAGTTAGAGATGCAAATAAAGTGCATTCGGGCCGCATTGCGCGACGCATTCTAACCACAGTGTGAGTGGTTATTAACATAATTGTTACCTACATTAAACACTGCGTTAGTTTCGCAATATCAACACCACGGGATATCTGAATAAGCTTTTGTTTGGGAGATTTGGTGACGACTCGCGACAAGTAAGCTTCTTTGAGTCATTGTTATTGAATATATAGTTTTTTGACATATTTACGAGTACCTACGGCGAACGTTTGGGGTCAGATATTGTGTGTTAGATTTTTTCTCCAAAACAACTAAACTAATTTGAATGCGTTTTTCATTTTGTTTGAAAGCATTTTCCATTGCGCTAGTTCTCATCTATATATGATTGAACAAAACTTGTCAAGCTATTTAAAAGTTATAGCCTCTTTTAAAATAGGTTGTTTTTAATTTATTTAGGTATTTGTATTATGAGCATTTTTATGTGATCTTACCGTTTGGTACGCATTACCTATTTTTTAAACTTTTGTAGACTTGAATTAAGTATTACTCAGAAATTTAAAGACAGCCAGAGACATGAACACTCCCCATCTCCCATCAATGGTGTGGGGCCGCACGCATATATGAATAAGGTTGCCTGGAAGATATGGCCCTTAGCGATAATGCCGCCAGTAAGTAAGTTTTAGACCATAGGTGGTGAGGATTACCCGCTTCTGGATATCTGTAAGACTAGAAGTATTGATTTATGGATATTATTCTGCTGTAATGAATAATTTTAAAGAACAGACTTAATTAAACTGCTGTTTCGTGCTATTTTAAACAAATTCGTTACAATCGAATGACAGTGCTGATACCGTATCGATTGAGAGCTCAAGTGATTCGGAACAAAGTATGCGCTATAGAGATATCGAAAGACAACTTGATACTTCAGAATCAAACGTCACACACTGATTCACAGGAATGTGACCTGCCGTCCTTCGTCTAAGGGAAAATAAGGAAATTTTGCCACGACTGGCCTTTTACACTTTATAATAGTATATACTGATTGTGGCTTCATCCGCATAGACAACGTCACATTCATATAATATATCACTCATCATCATCATCATCATTTTAGGCGTAGGACGTCCACTGCTGGACATAAACCTCCCCTATCGATCTCCAAAAGGGCCGTTGGAAGCGGCCTCCATCCAGCGTTTCCTGCGGTCTCTTTTAGGTCGTTTGTCCATCTCGTGGGTGGACATCTCGTGGTGGATATATCACTCTTACTGAAAAAACTAGGTTGCCTGCTTTGGTACCCTTAAAAAATATGGCATGTACCTTTATTTATCAACTAAACAAAATACAAGCTTACGTTAAAAATCTAAACTATGTACTTAGCCTATTATACATAGGGTCTTGACAGACAGACAGACGGACAACAAAGTGATCTTATAAGGGTTCCGCTTCCCTTTGAGGTACGGAACCCTAAAAACTACTCTCTACTATGATCGTATCTATTCAGCACCATGTAATGATCAATTAAGTTCCGATTTCGTACTGAAGGAGCTCTTAACGCCGGCCAATTTCAAGGAGGCAATGTTTAATTAATTGATAACATCTAAGTAGCAAGTACCTAAGTGGTTCGGCCCTAACTGTGGATGAAATCTTAAACGAGAGACGGCTACTTAGTAATTAGGCTCCGGTAGGCCACTAAGGACATGACTCGATTTCGTAAAATCGATAAGAAGCTGTGTTATCAGTGAAAACAATCTAAAAAAATGCATAAGAAGACCTAGAAAAAAATTGCGCTAGGGCTGGGTAGGTGAAGCCTTGTTTATAAAATATTTCAATCTACAACTTCATAATAGAACTACTCTACGATGAAAGTCCACGATTTCGCTGAATAAATCTCAAAATATTTGTACAAAACCTAACTCTAAGGTTCCATTTAAACCCTATTTCCCCTGGCGTCTTACGCAACCTAATGCACTATTCGTGTCCATTGAAATAAATCTCGACTTGCCCACACAATCCACTCCGATCCGTAACCTAAATAATGTGAAAAATCAGAAATCACCATTCTCATAACGCACACCCACTTATCGGAAATAACGGAATTATTCGTGTCATGTCCGTCAGTCAGCGCGGAAAAATAAACGCCAATGAGTTTGAAGTTATCCCCAGTCAGTTATTGATCAAGAGGCTCAAAGCTAAGTGAGTAAGAACCTAATTAGAGACTCAATCAGCTTAATCTAATCAAATAAGTAACTAGCTACTAGCACGAGACTTGTGGTTTCTCAGCACTTTCCCTAACGTCGCTTCGTCTCGACGATATAATACGTGATCCGTCCGATATGACGAGTCTCCGAGTCGTCGAGAGCTAAGAGGCAATTTGCCGCTTGATTAGTCTAATTCAATTTATCCGTGACACCGGAATGGCTGCCTTCCTGTGGAACCGCCCTCCATCTCGTTAATGGTAACCCGAAAGATCTGCATTCTCAATGACCCCTGGATTTGTGAGAATATCCGCTTATCGGTTTGAAGACTATCCATTTATCCATTAATGGAGGTTTTATAAAAAGAATAGGGAGATTATTCTTATGACAATAATTATTGTAATAATTCCTTGGCGTTTGAAAATTATAGGTAGAGGTTTCACAGAATTGTTATGTATGTGGTAGTTTATCTTAATAAGCAGGTACGTACTGTGAATTAAATAATATTCTGCAGTTCATGCAATTTGAAAACCTTACCACGATAGGAAATCATTGAATGACGTTAAGCTCCAGACAAATATACGTGTAATGACGGCTTATAAAATTGCTAGATTTTGCTTGTGACTTTACTCTGTAGCATTCCAATGATAACGTTGTTAAAGGTTGGAGTTTTGTAAAATACGTTAGATCATCCGAAATAATAATAAGCGTTAGAGATGAACTATCAGCGCCACGTGTTTTCACCCGGTGGGTTACCCGTGTTTTTTTTAGGTACATAGATGCAGGGGCTACCCATAGTCAATTTCATTCTAATTCGTTCAGATGTTCAGGTAAGATGTTACCTAGTTAAGTGTGGACAAATGTTCACACTTACAATCTTTCCCACTAAAACTAACAACATTATAGCATAGTTTAAAACTTTTAATATTAGTGTATTTACTATGTAAACACATTAATATTGCAAGATTATGTAAAATTTACATATGTGTTGGTGTAGATTCTGTTATATAAATGATACAACTAAGACACATACATGCAAAACAAATTTGACAGCTCTAAAATTATTACCACCTTTCTCTCACATACTGAAATGAAAAGAGACACAAATAATTTAAGTCTGGTCAGATTGGTTTAGTTTAGTGAGAGAATCGTCGCCAATGTTAGTAAAAAGCTTTTTTCGTAAAGATAAAAGCCCTACAAGTATATATTATATATACCTACCAAATATAATAATCATCAAAATATATATATATATTAATACCTGCTCATGGTTACCGTGTAAAGCCTCTTGTTAGTTATCCGTTAGTTTTCATGGATATTAACAGAAAGAAAAGTAAAAAAGTTTCTGCAACACCTCATTTAGCGCGAAACGCTCAACCTGAGTCATAACTCAGGTAGAGATGATTGTTCTTCAAGTTTGAAAATAACTCTAGAAACAAAAGTAGCAATCATTCTAACCAACTGTTCTTGGAATGTAATATTTTTTACAGTTTAGGATGTAAGCTCGGTCATAACTTTTAAACAAGTCTTAGCTTGTTTTTACAAGTACGACTGTCGGAATCCGAGGAATTATTTTAGAGGCTTTTATCGAAAGCTCTACCTGAAAGCTTAAATAATTTGCAAATAATTGCAGAATTGTATGACCCATGTTTTAAACACTCGTTTTGACTTCCTATCTGTTGATAATTTTACGGTCACATAGTTAATTAATATACCTGTCTGTATAGTTGATTACATCAGGCGTTGCTTTACGGAAATTCATCTTCAAACTGTTTCTTTGCCGAATCTCTAGTGTATTTCCACTTTAACGTTAGTGTATTTCTATATAAATACGTATAATTGATATAATATAATGTTATGACGAATTCATTAATATGTATTAAGTACGAAGAAAATATGATAAGCATGCTATAAAAAAATGAACAAAAGGCTCTTTTACTTTTACTGTATTTAGTGTATTCAAGTATAATTTGTCCGATAATGAAATGAATACGGCTAGACCAAAAGTACAGTTTGTGTTACTAGATTCCCCTATTTCTACCTCTGAGGTAACGATCGATCGGTTGTCGGAGGGTGCAACCGCTTGACACCAGCTGGTCAGGCGAGCCGGAGCCGGAAGCCACGGCAGGCCGCGGTCTCGCCCCATACCCGGTGCCCAGGTCACTGCCTATTCTCTTAACACTGTTACATTTTCAAGGGAATACGAAAATTAACGCATCTGTCAGAAGTCAGTCCGCTGGTAGGCTTTTAGACTTGCTTCGAATAAATTTTTGAGTTTTACTAGTCTAAGTATTTTTTTCACATTGACATCAATAATTTTTTTTTGACAAATTAGGTATAGGTTTCCAACTATGGTATGGGCTAGAAAACCTGAAATAAATGAATTTGAATTGAATAAAGAAAATGTTAAAAAGAAATTACACACAATAATATTAGAAACAATGTGAATAAAATTGAAACGATGTCTCAACTTGGCAAAAAAACACAACAGTATTTTTTTTTTCTATATAAGTTCAAGATATTTTTCTTTGAGGTTTCCCAACGATTGAAAGTAAACGACCCAGTTAAAAAGCTTTTGCAAAAAAAAACCTACTTAATGGGTAGTGAGTGAAAATCTGTTAACGGATTTCATCCCTTAATTGTCCACCCACAGTGATGGAACATTTTCTTCAAATTTAAATGGGACTAAGATACAACAAGATTCAATAATACTCGCATAATATATTATTATAATATTATGTGAAAATTTCTACTGGCTATCTATTGCGGTTTAAAATATAACAGCTGTTAAAAGTTAGGACGGACAGACAGACTGACAGCGTAGGCTTAGTAAAAACGTCCCGTTCACACCCTTTGGGTATGGAACCCTAAAGAACATTAAAATTAATTCATAACCCGTAACATAAAAAAATTAAGTAGCGTGTAACACTGAATCGATAAACACCATATCATTGTCATGTATGACTTGTTAGAAATTCCAAACAATTGGGCTATTTGGATTTCAAGACGTAATCCGGCATCGCTCACCTTTTGTACTGCCTATTGGTTACCGATATTGATCGATAGAGAGTTGGTTAAAGTCTACACTATTACAGTTGGAAACGATGCCAGTACGAGCCACGAGCCACTATTGCGAGTGGCGCCGACCCGTGGAAAGCTAGAGTGTTGTGTTTACTTGTGATCTGTCAATTCTGTCACGAGATGTGGAAACTTGCGGCTGTATAATTTAAACTAACAACTTGTAGGTACATATTGGCGCGGGTCGTAGTTTCTACAGGGTCTTTTGCGAGGTGGGATTGACACAAGTTTCCTGTGGATGCGATATGTTGCATGTTTATATGATGCTGCAGGCCTAGCACGGGCCAGGGACAAATTCTCTTTCCACCCTTTTTATCTTCGCGTAACCGCGATACAGTTAAATTATGGACACATTTGTCTCTTTCTTGTAAGATAAAAACAGTGGAAAGACAATTTGTCCACGACCCGTGCTAGCCCCACTGGTACGTGCGTGTGCCATACACGGGGCTCGAGCTCGAACAAAATGTAATTTCTTTATACACGTGTGATATTAACAATTTTTGACGGCAATGGTATACGTACGAACAATGAAGTAGAAAAACGTGCATTCGGGTAAAACTCACAACCCAGCCCCTGCAAACTTTGATTATACAGATTCCTTTAGTAGGTACATAAAATCTCAATGTCAGATTCATACATATAAAATTATGATTTTAATGGGAACATTTCTGATTGTAAACCATAATACGCCGCAGGACCGATAATCCCGATCCCACACTCCCACATAAATACGCGGGCAAAGGAATTTAAAAGAATTAATCTTTTTATTGCGCTGTGAGATTGTTCCGATACGTTTACTCCATCAGTTGAGCTAGTGTTGTGCTCGATTACAATCGAAACATCGACAGTCTCACAAGAATTGTAATTTTTTTCGGGATAAAAAAGAAGGACAAACAAAGCAACAAACACATTTTGCATTAGTATCTCTACATAGTATAAATTGAAGTCGCTTTCCGCGTCTGTCTGTCTGTATGTATGGCCGCTAACTCCTCCTAAACCACGCAACGGATTTTGATGCGGTTTTCACTATCAGTTAGATACATTTTCAAGGAAGGTTTATATATATAACTAGCGATCCGCCCCGGCTTCGCACGTAAATTATACCCGTGCGAAGCCGGGCGGGCGGGTCACTAGTTTATTATAATATATTAGAATGATTGCAAAAAAATACAAAAGCTCTATTTTGAAATCATTGTGTGAGAGTCGACTTTTGTGTATATAAAAGTCAAATTATCATTTGTGAATGTGATGGTGTTTAATTAACAGATTATTTATATTGATGCAGAACATTTGTATATTCTATAATTACCTAATTTTATACAAGGCTACACGGAAGGGTGGTACTAAGCTAAAGGAATGCCTCTGCACTCATCAAAAACAACAACAACTATTACTATTACCCTCCCCTCCCCCTCGTTTTTTATCAACTGTTCCATACATTTCGTTATGTATGAATGATATTTTACTTTGTAAATCCCAGTCGTTCACAATATAAAAGCAGTTGTACAATGACCTCCTTTCAGCTCAGCACCACTGTTTTGTGTAACCCTGTAGATATTGAATTTGGACTTAAAAATCGATATTATTTTTTCGCTCCTCACTAGTGTGAGCTGTAAACAGGTCCTGCCTCGGGCGGCCGGGGCTTCGGTCGGACCCAGGTGTCAAAATCCACAGCAACAAATAACTTTGCCGGCGCCACTTACTGCCGATGCCTCTCTTCCACATACCACACGCCTGAACTAATTAAAATATTATTGCTATATTAACTAAGTTTTGTGAGCTTCGGGGTATTTAGATTATACTCTTTTGGTAGAGTATCTTAACATACTTTTTGTTCAAAATGTTCATGAAGGGAATAACCGGCATGGGAATTTAAAGGGGTCTGCATGAAAAATCGCAGAAAACTTTTAGTAGGTAATCTATCGTTTGGTTAGATGTAGTAGGTATCTATGTGTACTGTGTACGTATGTTTGACATTATCGAATAATGCTCTGGATTTTAAGCGTAATCGGAAATAAGTCCCGTAAATCTATTTATACCTAATTAGGTTACCTAATGCATAACACCCAGAATTCGAAACACATCTAGTATAGTACCCAGTTTAACAATGTCACAGACACATTGCCACCGGTCATCAATACATAATTTCACCCAAACATCACCGCATACCAACGAGAGCTGACCAATCAGAGGCGATCATTTAATCAACAAGCGCGTCCATCAGTCCTCAGTCCGCATATCGCTCGAACACGAACAAATTAACCTTTATTTAATCAAACACCACCTATCTCAGTACATCGCGGGCTACCGACCTGCCGATAACCCGGCCCGAGCGAGAACGTAGGTAAATATACCAGCTCAAGCTACTAGGTCCCACACTATCTTCTTGCAAATTTTCCCCACAAACTTATGTTTGTGATTCAATTGCACCTTGGAGTGTTTTGTATAAATTTGTGGTAAAGTTTTATTTGAGATCTACAATGAGCATAAATCACACTAAACTTGATCCAAGCATTTATTTGCGCTGACAGGTGCAATAACATTGTTAAAAAAATATAAATAAAAAAAACTGATCATTTTCATTAAGTTTTTGAACGTAATACTGTATGTAGCAAGTACCCGATATATTTCAGTGAAATATTAAAAGTTTATTTTTTCAGATTTACACTATTTTATTGCAGATGTCAAAGAAAAATTAATGCTTGGCCGAGTTTAATCCTCTAATTTCTGTCTCTCTATTTGTTACCTTTTCACAACTAAACGGCTAATCCTTGCGCTGAACCGATCTTGAGCTTGGCTTAGGACTCGGGATACTTTTTAGGGAGAAAATTGAAGTCATTTAGTGAAAACGCGAGGCGCTCTATCATGTACCTACTCAACATCATTTTTCTTGTACTCACATTAATACCAATCGACGATGACTTGAAGAAAGTGTAACGTGCCTATAGCATAAACTCTCATACATTTTTTGTTGAATAATATTCACTTTTATACTGGGTTCCGCTGAAAGGGTGTACTAAGCCGAAACAGCAGTGCAAGTACCGTTCTTTATCGATCTTCAAATTCGATAAAATGCCATAGAATCGATCATAGCGAGTACTGGTCAAATGGCATTTTATCGAATTGACGACCTCAACTGTCAAATTTGACGATCGATAATGAACGGCACTTGCACTGTAGGTTAGTCATACTCAATTACTCATTCATTATAAAAAAACTTTCTAAAAACCTTGTAATCATGAAAAAATATCAGCTATTTTGTAGAGTCTTAATGACCGTTTTCTATGGAAATATTTTTTCTATTTCTATTTTTTCGTGATTTCAGAGGTAGTCTCATAGTAAATGTTGTTCAAAATTATGAGTATTATGAATCCCTTTAGCTTAGTACACCCTTTCCGCGTAACCCTATATTGTAGATCAGAAAGCGGATAAGCTTTATACTCGCATTAGATGGCCGCGAAAATGATCCAAAGCTCATCACGCTAAGATCATGACGTAGCAAAAAATCGGGTGGATAAAACACATCATCATCGTATCTTTAACATTATCCGAATGAAGCAATTTCTAAACAAGTTTACATAAAACCAAATCCTTCTATTATAATGTAGGGTTTGAAAGCTGAACCATTAATAAGCAGTGGATGCGGAATGTCCAAGAAAGGAGAGCTAGAATAATTAGCAACGGTCTTATCTCGACTTAAATTTATTCAGTCGGGACTAACGAATAGATCGGCAAATCTCTCCGCTGAAGAAACGCCCTTACGTAACAATTACGTTCTCTCGCAGGGAAACGTAAATTGTGAAAGTTTTAATCCACATCATTAATTCAGACCGTTCAAAGGATCGCTGCTTGTTTTTCGCCCTTCGGCTTCTTTTGACATTACAATAAATTCCAAGTGTACTTCTGTGAGACCCTTTTAACATTCCCGACAGTATCTCGAGTGTTAATTGCTCGTTCAAGGCTGTTAAACAGATAAGTCTTTGTAAATTAGAGCGGTAAATATAAAATGCAGTAACCTCAATGTAGATAAATAAATATCCATTCCATGAATAACAAAAAGGCTTCCCCCTGCCCTCGGCAGGAAGCGCTTACTGCAGGCAGCTATTAGCCGCTACTTCCGTTATAATTTACTTACTTCAACGCTATTATACCTTCGAAAAAGCCTACTATTTATCCTGGTTAACAGCTCAAATAGCCGTTTTATTACGCCCTTTTATTTAAACTCGCAAAACAAAGAGAAACAAGCATTGGAAGATAATGCAGACAATGGAACGGTGCCACCCTTGTTGATAATAACACTTTTGAGTCACAGAACTTTGTCAAAAAGTATAAACAAAAGTGAC
Source organism: Agriopis marginaria (assembly GCA_932305915.1). Lineage (NCBI taxonomy): Eukaryota > Metazoa > Arthropoda > Insecta > Lepidoptera > Geometridae > Agriopis > Agriopis marginaria. Next base: position 14,381,412 of record OW029918.1, read on the forward strand.
GTTAAGCTCCCCGGGAGTACCTGGTCTGGCGCAGGTAAAGTCGGCGGCTACAATGGCATTCCGAGCATCCGAAATGAATCAAAACTCGGCTCGAGCGCCCTCCGATGACTAACGCCTCGGACCTTTCTGATAAATTACAATAATAATGGCCACCGCCATTGTTGTTATTAGGGGATGATTTCATTACGCGTCTGTGCACCTGCGCGAAAGCCTCCCTGAACGCACCGTTAACTGTCAAACGCATGATAAGTATCTGCCACTAATCGGGAAGAAACAAAACTGACGAGCCTCCACGAAGTATTATAATAACCCCGAGCTTAAATTACGTAAGGGTCCAAAGCCGAAGCGGATGCGTCCGGGGGAAATTAACAAGTGTATCCCTAAATGTCATTTATGGACAGGTCAGACGTGTTTATCAGAGTAAGGCAGCGAGTCCCGGTGAACCGAGCCATTCCATTATTTGTCCGGCTCGGCGACCTCCCGCGCCGACGGGAACAATGAAAGTGAGAGAGGGCTGGAATGCAGCGGGGGAAGCAGGTGCGGGCGCGGCGGGAGCGAGGTCCCGGTTCCCAGGCGAGGAATGCCAGCACGAGCAACAAAGCCTGCCCGCAGTGCCCGCGCCGCCATTCACCCCGCCACCACTCCCGCCGCCGCGCCGCCTCCTGTCCTGCCCTGTGCCGCGCTCCAGACACCTCAGTTTTCGTGACTTTCTTCTGATTAGCTTTTACGATTCCGTAGACAGGCACTCGATAAGTTCGATATTTAAAAATAGTCGCGTGCCAGATCGTAAAAGAAAATTTGCTGGGAAAATTTCAGCAAACGACTAATAAATTCTGTCCCGTGGTCGAGGTTGGATTCTTTTTGGAATAAGTTTTCAAACTTCAATATATTCCGAAAGCCACCTAATGAGAGTATTCATGAGCGTAGTCGACACTGAGTTAACACTTCTGCATTAATATAGAACATGCCTAAGTAATACAATAGCATGGTTACAATAAGTGGTACTGTTTCATTCTCGAGACTCAAAGGTCAGGGTCGGTGTCATGTGCGAACGAACAGCTGACTTAACATATAACATGTCATTACAAAGTTACGTAAAATGAGGCTATGATCAGCTATTACAATTGAAATGACGTCATTTGTATAATAACTATATTTGACTATTGTTAACGCGTATATTCGGGCCACATCGCTCGAAGAACCGATAACCGATGGGGAAGAAATATTCTTGAGTGGAGACCACGAACCGGAAGACGCAGCGTAGGTAGGCCTCCCACTAGATGGACCGACGACATAGTGAGAGTCGCTGGCATCCAGTGGATGCAAAAGGCAGGATGACGTTCAGTGTTGAGGTTAAAGGGGGAGGCCTATGTTCAGCAGTGGAAATCGTCTGGCTGATGATTATGATGATGATGATGAACGCGTATAAATTAAAGTTTAATAAACCCACGACTGATTCGAAAAAGTATTCATAACTTTTAAACCGCTTGACAGATTTTGATCAAATATATCTAAAAACCATAGCAGTTAAACCAGCGTTTAAATAAAATATTGAATATAATATATTGAATCGGCCATATTGAATTTAGGTGACGTCATTTTATTTTTCGTATTTTCAGTAAACCCTTTCATATGATACTCTTGTTATGGGAGTGCATAAAAAAATAACTGGTCCGCCATCTTTAGGATTCCGCCATATTGGATTTAGAATGACCAAACATTGTTATCCATACTAAACGTGTATGCAAAATTTGATAACAGGTCTAAAATTCAGTTGCAAGATTTGTCCCACACATACATACTAACAGAACTGGGCAAGTTAAATAAAAGCTTGTAATCAATAGTAGCTTTACCTAGTCTGTGCTTGTAATGAAGGCTACCGCAAAATTGGATCATTGCAGAAGCAGTGCACTTGCCACGAAAGTTACCGACATAGCCCACCGGATTAGCATGTTGAAGTGGCAGTGGGCAGGGTACATATCACGCAGAACAGATGGCCGATAGGGCCGAAAGGTTCTCGAATGGAGACCACAGACTGGTAAGAGCAGTCCACCCACAAGATAGACATACGACCTAAAAGAGACCGCAGGGAAACGCTGGATGCAGACCGCTTCCAACCGGTCCTTTTGGAGATCTTTGGGGGGAGGTCTGTGTCCAGCAGTGGACGTCCTATGGCTGAAATGATGATGAGTGATGATGATAGTTTTTATGAGTGCCTGTAGTTTACACTCGCACGTCTTGATACATCACGACTGCATTAGTTTTGACGGCCACAGGCAGCTTCTTTCAAACTGTCAAAATCTATTTCTATATATAAATTAAATGAATGCTGTTCGTTGGTAAGCGCATACTTGAGAACGATTGGACCGATTTCGCTATTTTTTATTTTAAAATGTTAGAAATAGTTCAAATTAGATTTTTATGGAGAAAAATAGGAAAAGATACCCGATTTTTTTTTAATTTAAGATAAACTAAATGGTGTTTTTTTCTATGGTATTTTTGACTGAACTTTATTTTAATTTTTTAAGTTGGCAATGTTCAAAGGATTTAATTTGAGGCATTATTTAAAAAAACTGTTAATACCTGAACACAAACTGTTTACAAAAAACGCAAATTATATATAAAAAATTACTTACACAACTAGCACACCGGATTTGACACATAACTTTTCCAATATACGATATGAAAGAACAAAGTTATTATCATCTTCAATTATATAAAATTAGAAATTTTATTTATTCATCTCTTTTACACTCCTCTGATCCGTCCATCTTAATCCTTCCTATATCCTAATTTTCACGTATCGTTTCCCTACCTTTAAATTCTAAAACACAATACACTAAACAACTTTTTCATGGTAAATACGTCAATCACGCGAAGCCAAAAAAGCCCCAAAGGAAGGGTAAATGTCGGCTCGCGACCATTACCAATAAAATTAATTAAATCCAAGTACAAAAGGTGAAAATCGAGAGGACACCAACCAACTGTAGTAGCTTTACCTAGCCTGTGAACCAACCCAACCAAGGCTTTCTGTAGCGACTCCGAAAGGTATTTCTAACACAAACAAAATTGAAATTTTATGTATGTCGGGTCAGTTAGTAGAAGAATAAAAATGGATAGTATATGAACGCATCGAAATTTGAGTTTTTACGTATTCTACGCACGCGAATAATACTTCGCCTACTGGTGTAATCTTCGCTTCATCGTATCCATATAAACGTGACATTCTCGTGGCACAAGAATTATATTTTAATGGCTTACAGAGCTTTCCAGTGACATTTTGAGTGTCAGCCTCATTTTCCACGTCAAGTTGGGCGCCCTTGAACCGTGTGCTCTGTGAGCCGGAATTTCAATCGATCTGAGAAAGCTCTTTGATCTAAAGGTGATTGTAGGGAGACATTATATGGAGGTTTTGGGTGGAGACAATTCGTGTGAAATAAAAGTATTTAAAGAATAAAAGAAAATTTAATTTTTTGGCTTGGCTGGTTTGAAACTACTATCGTAAATATTTATGGTACATTCGGCAGTTTAAATTATAAATAGAAAAGTGTGTTTGTATGTTTGTTACTCTTTCACGCAGCAACAGAGCGATGGACGGACGCGATTTTGCATAGAGATAGTTGTTGGGCCCGAGAGTGACATTTTATCGAGGGAAATGTCCGGTTACTGAGGAAATGTACAAGCGGGTGAAACCGCGGAGCGCAGCATGAAAAGCATACAAGCATGATTTGAAAATAAACCTTCTCTAATGTATCATACATATTGTATTATTTATCTACCTGATAGTTTGCGTTTACCGCTTTATAACCCCTACTCTCAATAACAATTGCAATCTTGTATCGACGACGCAATGTCAAACAGGCGGAAATTGAAAACTGATGTTTCCAGAGTTAGTTCTACAATTTCCAAACAGACTATAATCTCATATTCCAAGAAGACAATTCATAACAGCGGAAAACAATAAGGATTCTTCCATTCAATGAGAAAACTGGCTCACAAAAAGTGATCGTCCGCTCATTGATGTTCATTTGATACGCGTTGCCAGATGGCGCGTGCGGACACCCAACACCGTACGCGGCCCAGATACCCCACTTACTTCTAGTATCTACCATTAAACATTCTGATACATGCTTATATAGAATGTACAGATGCAGAAAACGAGAAAATATAAATAAACTCTTTATTATTCACACCACAAATTACATACGACACGGTATTATAATCGGCGGAATTATTGTTAAGAGCGATCTCTTCCAGGCAATTAGGATGGAGAGGATTAATACAGAAGGTAGAAGGCATCAAGGCGTGCAATAGGGAATAAATTATCTGATAGGTACTTATATAACCGAACATTCTAATAATAATACATAACTAATAAATACGCACGAGCAGCTTTGTGGCGAGAAGTCGGTGAGTGACGACACCGTGTACCCCGATTTCGTGGGGCTAAATGAGACCCTGACCCCTAGCTTGCTTTAACCGGCCGTCTGGGGGGTGGAAACCGCAAGAGCTAAGAACCTAAGCTCCAGGGTGAAAGTGTTAAACGGCGCGAGTAGCGTTTAATGAAAGTGCAGCACACCTCTTGACACCCTAAGCCACCCACGCCAATGTTGCCCCTCCAGCGCCAATTTGCGGCAGCCTTTATAAGGGGCCCATTTAGTAGGTGACAAGTCACCACCCGCCAAAATATATTGAAATGAGGTATAATTGGCGAGTGCTGTACCTCATACCAAAGACTAGTCCAACACCATCAAAACTCATCACAATAGCCCAGTTTTTTGTTAATTCCTTGACCTACTGTTCAATAGTTTCATCATTCCCATTCACACATCCCATAGTTGTTGTTTTTTACTCAAAAGGGCTCCTTAGTGTTGGCTTCGGCCCCACCTATGCCTCTCAAAAGTCCGGGCGCGTGAATGTAAATAAATACGTCATCATCATCGTGGATGATTATGACGTATCCCACTGCTGGGTATAGGCATCTCTCTTGCTATGCCGTCTGCCTCGGTCATGTGCTAATCTAGTCCAGGTTCGACCCGCGATAGTAGTAATATCGTCGACCCATCTTGCAGCTGGACGACCAACGCTCCGCTTACCTTGCCTCAGCCACCACTCTGTTAAAATCTTACTCCACCTGTCATCACTGCGCCCAGCAACGTGTCCTGCCCAGCTCCACTTTACGTACGTACGTACGTAAATAAATACGTACAAAAATATTTTAACATGAGGCATAATTGGCGGGTACCTCATACCATTCACCAGCTCAACACCATCAAGAACTCACCACAATATGCCAGCACACTTCAAATTGTTGTGTGGCACTACATTGCTCGTCACCATCTCGTTACCATGTTTTTTTTCTTATATCTTATCATACGAAGAAATATTTTTTGTTTGTAAATATCGAGCAAAAAAATATTTCTTCACTTTAGGTGAAATATTAAGGTTAAATATAATAAATATAACTGTTCAAACAAACGCTCTCTGCGTTTTATCAATTTTATTATAGCCCGAGATGTTTTTTTTGCAAAATATAAATTTTTAAATATAAAAAAAAAATGTGACATTACACAGACTTGTCTTTTTTACCTTTTGTTAAAGAGCACTATTCACAGTAAAAGAAAACTTATAAACTGCAAATCCTGCTTACATTTCGCCAAACCCTAAAATTTTCGTATTTCCTCAACATTTATAAGTTTACAAAGAAATCAACCCTGAGGCCGACTCCCGGTTGTGTCAAAAGGCAAAAGGAGGTAAAAGGATCGGAAAGCCGGTCAAGTGTGAGTCGAACCTACCACCACAGAAGCCCTTAGATAGCTTTACGAAATCCAAATGCCGGTAAAATGTTAGGGAAAAGATAACTTCTACAGGGACCAGTAATACAAATAAGTAGTGACGGTAGAGATACATAAGACAGCGCTAAAAGTTAAAATAGACAATAGACAATATTTTATTCGTAACAAAAATCCTTACACGCTTAATTATTTTACTTTTATATTATAAGAAAAAATAAATCCTAACTATAAAGTATCTACCTACTTAGTCGGTTGCGTTGCGGTTTCTGAAGTTACAAAATTGCAGTATAAAATATACACAGACATTCAATTCCGTAATGTAGCCGTTAACTCATCGTAACTCCGTCACGTTGGTGTCAAAGTTCTAACTGTCTCTTAAAATGGCTCTTAAAAAGATTTATGTCGTTGTGAAATAATTAGTGAAACATTGCCAATCAAAACAAAGATTCAAAAGAAATTAGGAAAGAAGCGTCTCTGAAGTTTTTATAATAACGCGTTATACAGTATACACTTTCATCGTCGAGAAAATCTGGCATATTTGATCTGTCACTAAGAAAGTAACAATATTTACACCCAAGATGAAAGATAAGCCAAACTTCCCAACGTTTTTCCGTTTTCAGTATCATTTAGCTAACGCTGACCGCTGTCCGCATCGCGATAAAGCTTTCATCCTGAAGCTGCGATTGTGTTTACATATTACCGCACCTGGTTCGTGGCTCTCGTCAGCTGATGCGTTGTACCTGGCGAGGAGCAGGTCCGCGGGCGCACAGGAGGCGGCGGCAGCGGCCGCGGTGCCCGCCACCCACGACACTGCCAGCACCAACACTAAACACCGCATGTTCACACAACACTTTCAAAAAACTTAGTTTTCAAATATCGAACTCCTCAGTTTTCGTATTGTTCACTCGCGATCGCACGTTCGTGTGTGTGGGCGGCGAGCGAGACGCGTGCTCCCTCATCGGAGCGCCTTCCCGGACTGACCGCCGCCGGTGCCGACACCGCTCCGTACGGGTTATTTAAGAACAGAAATAAAATGAAACATCGAGCTTTTCGAAACTGGAATTCTGAAGCGAATCGAATCGTATAGGTTATTGAATCGGTGACGTCATCGCCGCGCCAGACTGAAACTCACTAATCAAAGATGTTCATCTGACGATTAATTTCTCGATACCAATCGGATGATTATGTCTGTGTTCGGTTTGTTTTTTGCGGTGATAAAAGGTGTAACAAAAAGTTGGTCTATAACTTTTTTGTGTGTTGGGGCTTTACGAGGGGGTATTGTGTATCGGAGCACTGAAATGTAATTGGAGGTATGCAATGTGTAGTCCAGGTCCATCGGACGCCGGCGGCGAAGCGCGAGTGCCGCAGGGCCGGCAACGGTGCGCGCGCAAGGTATCGAGCGCCCGGGCCCGCCAGCCGGCTGAAACAACCGCTTTCTCACACAACACTGCAAATGAAAATACAACAACAACTTGGCAAATAGATAGTGCAACTTTATGTCGCCATAAAACGTTTTTGCAGCGGCGAGCTTACATATTGCACCACTACTCACGTTCGAGATAGTTATGGCAGGATAATGTGCTGTTTCTATAGAGCTTTTACTTCGCTTTGGAACTATAATATTTATATTTCAGTCGAGCCTCAAATACGAAGTTAATGAACCAAACTTGATCCTTAAGTTTAATTGTGACCCAATTAACCTGAAGCTGAGGTAATGGAAAACAATTTCTGCAAAACAAAAACTATTTAATATTAACAAGGGTCTTGATCTTGACAAATTTTAAATTCAATAGCGCGTAATTGTCAAACATCTATTACGAATTCAAGACGGTTATATCAAAATATATTTAACTTAAGAAAATTTTACTTTAAGAACAAAAGTGTTTTCATATTCAAAAGTTCTCCCAAAACAGTTGAATATGACTACAGTTTTCAATAGCACCTAAAAGTCAAGGGTCGGCTCAATTCTTAACTTTGTTCTACGACTAACATGGGTATGCAACGTAGAGGGAGAAGTACTTAGTATACTGAGTCTATGGTATGCCAACTCGTATATTTTGACAACTCACATGACTGTACTAGAATAGACCTATACTATTTTAGGGATACACAGAAAAAACTTAGTCATAGAAACATTTACTCTAATTATAACACTATTAGTAATGAAATACAATAATAATAATAACCATCTCACAAACTTATTCAAACTACATAATATATAAATTTACCTCAAATCAAATAAGCCGCCACACGCTGTTCCTGGTGCAAAAATTCCCATAATACTGGCATAAAAATGCAGCATTCCCATGCTGAATGCTGAATACCAATGACCGTTCTTTGCACCAGGACCTAGCCAGAGAGTCACCACCACCATTTTCTCACATTATGCGGCCAATTTTTCGCTCTGGCCTCCGAGCGTCCCATCTGCCCATAGTTTCCACGGCAAATACGGCAATGGGTACAAAATAATTATTATTCTGTCTCATTTTCTCGCGTAACAATTCCCGTCAGTAAAAAGACACAGCACTTTTTAACATAGATTTTAAATAAGCAGTTAACAAAAGTTGGTAACAAAAGAACTAGCCACGTATAGTGTTATTTAGTTACTTTACATTGATACCTACTTATTTCATATATTATGTAATCAATACATACCTTTCCCACGGTATTTAATAGCCTAAAATATGAGACAAACTATTTTAATCAAGATAAATCAACAAAAAAATGTAAATCAAGTTGGCGAAGATCTCGCACAAACAGGTACCACAATTTAAAAAAAAAACAAGGCATAAGTGTGAAATGTTATTTACCTAAGCAAATATAGCATAGACTAATTAATATCTTCTATCTGATATTTGGAACGGAGAAGGTAATTTTATTGATATGAGCGTTTGGGGTAAGCGGTTTGTGTATAATGTATATGTTTGTATATCTGATACCATTTTCTCCTAAATGGCTTGACCGATTTGAAAGCTGTTTTTTATTTTATTTGAAAGCAGGCTACTTTACTATGGTTCTTAGCTACATTTAAATAGTATAATTTCATGCGTTTCAAAATAATTATATATTTTCCGAATGGCCTAGGATTTTTTTTTATTTAATTTCTACTTGTAAGCTTATAACGATGGTGGTGCAAAGTGGGGTCATGACCTACAGGGTCCCCACTTTGCACCCCAGCCACTGCGGCAGCCGAGTATGTATGTAAGTAAATATTTTAAACTCAACAATCTAATATAATACACTCAACGAATTCCAAAGAATGCATGTTAAAAACCACACATTTTTACCGTCTACGACATCGGCTGAATCATTTTTTACTATTAAACAATAGCGTTGGGAGGTGGGTCCGGAATGAGCCGCGTGATGATGAATGCCGTTGGATGCCATATTTTTAATTTATCACCGATAGATAATCCAGGTAAGGGGCTTCATTGAGCCTCTTTGGACGCAGCCTGCCGCCCGTCGCGTACCATTGTTGGCTCACTGGCGCGGCAACCTTATAGGGTCCGCCCAACATGAGAACTGACAGCGATTTAAACGTACGCATAGCAAGCTTATTAGAGAGATCGTAAAACTTAAGTTTTTTTTTCCTGGGCAAGCGCCTTTATTAACTAAACAAAATACAAGCTAAAACTAAAACTACAAATACAGTTAGACTGCACATAGACCGTTGAAGGTCTAAAGACAATCCAAATGCTCAAGCCCACTACCAGCTGTTGGCAGCGTACCCAGCATGCTGGCGGCATTACCACGTTGAATGGCAATGCTTATGCGTTGAGCCAGAAACACGCCAGCATTTTGGTCACGCGTCGCATTAACCAGGCGCTCTGAAAGATTTTTGATAATGAGGTGAGCTCCGGGAGGTCCCCAAGGGCCCAATGTCTCGTGAAAGTGGACCAGTCACATGCAAAGAGTAGAATCAGATAAGTGTACACAAATCTGTTACCAAACTGATTATGTTTTATTTATTAACTTGACTATAAAACCAACCACCGAAAACAAAATAAAAATGTGTTCAAAAATGTGTTTAAGGAAGATATTATAAGCTAATGTCTTGCTAGACAGACAGCGCACTCTACTTTCTAATGGCATCACTATTAAGTACGCCATACAAATTCCATACTGACATCTAAAAAAATACCAAAAAAAGAAGGATTAAATAATTTCTTCAGTCTTCATCGAGATGCAATATAAGTGTAACTTTAATTATATTTATCACAGAACGTCACGAGTGAATCGGTTTATTCTAAGCAAGCGTGCTCTATCATAGACTACATTATCGCTTAACATCAGACGAGATGGCGGTCAAGAGTAAGCCTATCTTTCAGTAACAAAAAAATCTTAGCTCTCGTAACTTGTACCAGCGTAATTTATTTATGTGGTCCTAAACTACACTGCACCGGCTATGAATGTTACTAGTAATAAAAGGGACGTCTCATTTATTATTGACAAATATTTCGCGCCCAAAAAAACCTTTTCAAAGGAGTCTAACGGAAGGCGCCAGGTTATATTTTATTGTATTTATGTACGATGTATATGGCACTTTGGCGGCCGGTGTGGTACTTTTTTTTTAATCATAAAGGACAGGAAATTATAGCAATTCTTGAAGGTTTAGTCATAGTTGTTAGAGTTTGAAATGAGAAAGCACTAGCTACTAAAACTAGTGGGTTTTTTCCCCAATTACCTTACCGATACTATTATTACGCTGATCTATTTTGTTTAAGTTGTACCGAGACTGTTTTCAGTAGTCTTACTGAATACTCTTATTACCAGTAAGACTACTGAGAAATTTTACCCCAATAGACTTAGCAGTAGTCTTCAATAGTAATTTTGCTCAAATTTCTTACCCCGTAAGCAAAGCTCGGTAGCAATCTCAAATGGACGGTGCAACTCGATTTATGATGAGACACTCATCATCTGCATAATCAGCACGCTCACGGTCTCCACTCCAGAACACGTTAACTCTAACGGTTATCGGTTATGCAACAGATATGACCGAATAACTAGATGTCAAACCTCACTGCCGCAACACTCGCTGAAATCTAAGGGTGAGAAGGTAACCGGTAGGTACATTTTGATATTTAAATGTAACTGTATGACTACTAGCAGTGCCCCTCCGCATCCCATTGTTCATGATAAAAAGTATGCCTATGTTAATAAATAGGCAATAAAGGCATACCTACGTTTTATTTATCCATGTTATACGCTACCTAACAAATCGAATTCTATTCAAATCAGTCCAGCAGTTACGGAGTTGATTGCGGACAAACATACACACTTGCACACTTACATACAAACTTTCGCATTATTAAATAGTGTGATGGGAGGGCAGCGCCGCGCGCGCGTTGAAGTCTTTTGTATAGCGGCGCGCACGCACCTCGACGTGAAATGTATTGCCGCGAGGCAATAAATTGCGTATGTTTATGTTTAGGATTTGCTTCATGTTTTCATTTATTGAAAATGTTTTTAAGTGTTCAAATATTGATAGCTATATATGTGCGCTTTACAATCTGAGGGCACCTGGTTCGATCCTCAGCCCTGCAGCAATGACTTATTTAGTACTTCAGTAAATTATGTGCAGTTTCGATACCATTGCTCAAAAACATCGGTGAAGGAAAACATTGTAAGGAAACCAGTATGTCCGCTTACCTGGGACACCTGAAACCTGAATTGAAATTACCTGAAATGGGATTTCATCGTGACAATGGGTTAATAATATTATAGTTTAAAAAAATACATTGAGTAGCGTCCATCTAGAAGAAAGAAAATTGTTTTAGTATCTTCTAGCTAGATGGTGGTTTATTACTGCTCGTAATGTTGTAATTTAATTTTTAAATCATATAACTATGTACGTAGCTTACGCTTTACAGTCAGGCTGCTGAAGAATAATAACATTTTATTATTGAAACTGACGTGGTTTTCACACATTTTATTTATATTACACCTCCTCCGACTATAGTTTCAACCGCGTTAGACGGTTGAAACTATAATCGGAGTAACCGGCTTTATCTTACGTGAGTAATTCCCGTGTAATATAAATAAAATAATAACATTGCAAAAATCTGAATAAAAATGTTCCCTTAATATTTTACTGTAGTGTATGGGCTACCAGCTACAATCTCACGTTCAAAAAGATAGTAAAGGTTATTAAAATTTACTGTTTTCTTTCAGCTTTTTACTATGTTATGGCAACTGTCAGACGCATTCTTTCAGCGGCTGCACTTTAAGTAAGTAAATAAGTAAGTTTGTATAGGCTTAGTGGTCAACCCTAATATTAGAGGTTTTAGACTATGCGAATACATGGCTAGCCTGTTTTTCAATCGAAGATTGGTCATACCATCCGTTGTTCAAGGGCCAGTATACCATAATATTTATATTTCAACAAAAAAATACTCTATTTTTCTTAAACACAAAAACATCAAATGCACGAGTGAGATCGCTGCACCCGGTGTTCTGGTCCTTAATTATTCCAACGATCTATTACAGAAAATAGTCGAGCTACGCCACGAGCACCTCGAAACAGGATAAAACAATCATATTACACGGATACGTACCATGAAATAGATAATTCGATGGTAAAAGATATCGCGTGAGGCGTGTCTCGACATGTCGTCACAAGTCGGACGATTAGCAGCGAGATCGCACAAAAAACTACAAAAACTTAGTTCACAATAAACTTATAAGCAGTAGCGCAGTTCCTGTAATGAAAATAGAAGAAAAAATCTGCGAAATATATCAAATAAAAAAAATCTGGCTCAGATTCAGGTAAATAAAGTATATCAGGTTCCATGAAATGTTTTACATTTTACAAATTTCAAAGAGACCACATTGGTACAGCGAATGGATTAAACCAGAACAGGCACTTGCTTAGATATTGAATGTTCTATTCTATAGCAAAATCTACAGAATACAATATAACTACTCTTTATTGATCCCACAGAAAGGACATAACAAGAAAAATACATTAACCATTGTTACAAAAGGCAATATCGCTAAGAGCGGTCGCTTACAGACAACCTTCTATTTTTAAACCGTCTTCAGGAGAGGCTCTCTATTCTGTCCGTAAATTTTTTTGAACTCATTCACGTGATACTTTTTTATTGTGAATCTCTCGATGTGGACAAAAAATTCATTACCTTTGGCTCAGTAGTTTTTGAAGCAGCTCCAATAGTACTAAATACGAATCATATTGTTCGAGCGCCTGTTGATTTGACAAAATCCAAAATAATTGTGCTAGAGCGCTTTGCGCTAATTTTGGAGTCAGTTTTTTACATTGATAAATATTTCATACTAGCTGACTCGACAGGTTAATTATTCAACAATTAATACAAACATCCTTTAAAAAATCGTTAAATTTTGCTAGAATTTGATAATTTCCTGGGAAACTTTTCCAAGTTTTCTTTCCATAACAACCTAATTTGGGCTATGACAAGCTTTTATAAATGCTTTTATAAAATACTTAACAAATAACCAAATTGGTCCAGCTTAAGTAATGCGCTTACCAACGAACAGCATTTCATTTTTATTTATATAGTTGAATAGATAGATTATGAGATCGAAGTCAATTGTTTTTACAGTATAATAATTATGTTCGTATATTACGACAATATTTTATTTCCAAATATTTACTTTTTGTATAACTTTCTTTAGCTTACAAAATATAATGTAGACTAAAACTTTCCTTACTGTTCACACAGTCCTGTGACCAAAAACCGTGAAAAAAGTCGAGAGCCGCGCACAATGCGACGTAGCACCGTGAAAAATCTCCTCAAACACACCGAGCCTTACACCAGAAGTGTAAAGGCTGATTCATAAGTTATGCAGCGAGCGCTCCCGACCGCTCAGCGAGGTGTTTAGGACGCCTCTCTCTCAACCCAATGGAATAGGAATAGCTACTGACAAATGAAATAAAACTGGGACGAGATTTTGCTAAACATTTTCTTTTTCAATGTTGTGGTTTGTTACATTGTTTTGTTTCAATTTCGTGCCTGATGAAAATTTGGGCAGAAAAATATGAGATTTCAAGGCAAATTAGAACGAAATATATCTATAAGTGGCGCCACCGGCCACACAGCGATTGATCTGCGTTCATGGTAACACATGCGATGCATTCGTCGTAAAATACTAAATAGCAGTCAAATTGCGACGATCTCAGAGGAAGCTTGCAAGAACTCTGAACTCAGAAAGAGTTCAAGTCGAGTGGTCTAGAGAGACCACTTGCTGTGGGGCCGGCGCCTTGAAATTTCTAGCTTTTATAAAAATTTAATTGTCTAGGAAATTCAGAGTTAGTACGTAGTATCAGTTTCCCATAGATTCACGGTTGCTTACCCGATTCTATTACGTAACGACGTAAACGTGTATCGGTTGTCGGAACTCGAACTGGCATCGTCATGGTTTACCTCCGAGGAGAATCTGTTGAGCTCACACAATCCGCAGCCTCGCGTAGAGTGGCCACCTCTCTGATTTATCCAGGACAAGATATGGGGAAATATCTCTAAAAAAAAACAACAACAACGTGAAACAAGCCTTGTCGCTGATTCCGATTCGAACAAGTGACCATGGAAAATTCAACTTTTTCGAGTCCATCGTAGGTTCAAAATGATCCCGCCGCGACCCGCTTCCGCTGCGCCACGACTGTTACAAACTCTAAATCTAAATGAAGTACAGTTTTGAAACTAGTGTAATCCGGAGAGTTTTGGCGCCAACGTAGAAAAAAGATGTTGCCTCATTTTCCTAAACTTGTGTATCTTCGAGTGTTATTGTATAATTATAGTGGATTATTATTTATTAAGTGTTCGTGAATGTGCTCGAGTATGGCCAAGTGATACAATGTGGTAAAACGTGTATTTTCATGTCGATTCCTAAACTCCATAGGAGCCTCTAGTAAAGTTTCCACTACTTTACTGAGGCATAGTTATGACATTAAAATACGGAAGACGAGGCGGTATGGCCTTAATTACTTTAGCCAACTCAGTATTTATTTATTTATTTCCTTATAATTTTTTTTTCAAAATAGCCCGCCCGATGGCCACCCTAGTCTCACCCCGATGCTAATGAGCCCCCCGGGTACCTGACTGGGTTAATTCAACTCGAAGAATCCCATAGTCATCGAATCAAAGACAATTAATCATCATACTATTGCCGTTCAATCCTATACAACTTTTGATTAATATTTGAATCTTTGAAGCTTTTGTGTTCGAGGCCTTTTGTATCGGTTATTCTTGCCAATGATTCGATAAACAAGTAGGTCGTGATTTTAATTGCTTAATCTTGACGGTTCAATGGTAGCATCTACGTCCTACCATTGAACCGTTATTACCTATGGCTACTTTAAATCTACTTGTGACCATAAACTTTTCCACAGAGTGTACATATTCAAGTGTACGCTTAGATTTTAATGAGAACTTTCATAGTAACGATGTTATCAAAGAAATAGTTTTAGCCGATTCGATATAATCTCTACATAGTATAAATTAAAGTCGCTTTCCGCGTCTGTCTGTCTGTTTGTATGGCCGCTAACTCCTCCTAAACCACGCAACGGATTTTGTTGCGGTTTGCACCATCAGTTAGTTACATTTTCATGGAAGGTTTATATATATAACTAGCGACCCGCCCCGGCTTCGCACGAAAATTACACCCGTGCGAAGCCGGGCGGGCGGGTCGCTAGTGATATTATAACCGCAACTCTGTGTATCAACCGTGTATCTAGCGCAATTATTGATCCCGAAATCCGTTTAGACAAACTCATTATAACCTGTAGAATTCAGTGAGGTACCGGACGCTTGCGGAAAAGTACGGAAACCGTCCTTCAACACTGCAAAGAAAGTGGTGCTAACGCCTCATCTAATTCTAGGCAGCAGATTCGGAAGGCCTAGGAATGTTTTAGCGTGTGTCATCTGTATAGTCTGTGGCGCGTTGTCTAGTGCAGCATAACAGAAAAAAGCCCTAAAACTGTCATTAAGTGTGTCAAAAATGTAAACAAAACAATAAGAGCTTATGGGAAATGTATCCGTAGGTAATTGTTGTCCATAAAGTGTACCAAACCTAATAAGTACATAAATCCTTATCCAGTCACTACGAGAAAAGCTAAATGGAGCACAAGATTGCATCACCACAGCTAAATATTATCCACGTCGCGTCGGTCGCATCGTAGCTGAAGCTACTACAAATAAATCAAAAGAAAAAAATATAGCAGCGAACGCTGAAAGGTATTGGAAAAGCCATAATTTCTCACGGCGGCGGCGGCGAACGCCCGCATTGTGAAACCCAGTTAAGAAAAATAAATGCTTTTCCTATTGTCAGGTGATCTGAATCATTAATATCGTGAAGAATTTCGAAGCAAAGAGGAAAAATAAAAATGAAAATTGAACCGGTAAGCTCCTTGTCGCATGTTTTATTCGAGCTTCGCAATTCCCATGAAAGGGAAAGCCCTTTACGGAGATGTTTTATGAGTTTACTTACTTTGAGGATTTGTTTTTGTTTCCTTTTGTTCAATTACTACGTAAGTACGAGTCAGAAGGAAAACAAAACATCACAGTCGATTCGTATCGACTAAAATGTCCACTGTTTTATTCCTTTTTAATATCACTTTATTAACATTCAGATTTTGGCCCAGTCAGGATATATAATAGCGTTTGAGATTTCTGTAACTGCTAAAAAAAATATCAGAAATGTGTCGCGTCTTACAGGCGCAATCTCGCTAATACCTACTCTGACACTAAATTGTGCATACAGTCATAACTCGTCATAACTCGTCATAACTCGTCATAACTCGCGGGGCAGTCCATTGCGCTCGATGTTTTTGCTAGTTTGATGTTTTATTAGATGGTTTATCTAGGTACATAATTATTAGTTTGTATGAATGTAATATATAGGATATTTTGCTTGTGTATTAGAGTATGTATGTCAGTACCTAATTGGTAATTTATTCTTATTGTACGTACTTAACAGCTGTATATAATATACTCGACTATTGCACGTCCGCGAAGATAAACTGTTGAAACTACCTTAACTTGCTCCACCATTGTAATTTTACTTTACTTTACTTTAGCAGTAAACGCACCCCAACAACTATGCACACCCATCAGTTGCGTCTGTCAACCGCGGCTTATGGATGCGTCCGATTTGTTTGCAGCTTTAGATGTGTCATGAGAGTGAGTGTCCGATATAATCTCGGACGCACCAGAATACCTTTTTAGATCGCAGATATTGCCGCCAAGCAGATTTGCAACAGATTTTTGCGTTTAGACAAAATAAGACTTGTAGTACCATTTCTTACCCAGATCCTTATATTTAGTAACAGCTGCGGACCACGCAGACTTTCTCTCATGAACCGTACATTTTCCGATATAAAAAATTATCCCATATCACTCTCCGACCTTCCAGGTGGACGTAACTTTTGCATATAGATGTGATCCTGCAGTGATTCTAACATGATGTTATGCATATAGATAAGTATCTATGCAAAAAATCATATTAATCCGTAGGTCTGTTCTTGCGTAAAAGAACAAACTCAAACAAACCGGCATACCAACAAACAAACGTTTGTATTTATACAATTAGTATGATAGACAGATAAATGCTGGGTTACGCGGAAAGGGTGTACTAAGCCGAATGGGGTCCATTATACTTATTATTATGAAAAACTTTTACTATGTGAGCAACTCTGAAATCGTGAAAAAAAATATCAGCTGCTCAATAGAAAATAGTCATTGACACTCGACAAATTGTATGGAAAAACTAAAAAAGTTTTGCGATTTCAGGGTTGGTTCCATAGCAAAAGTTTCATAATTATGAGTATAACCGACCCCTTTCGGCTTAATACTCGCTATCTGCGTAACCCTGTAGATAGAAAAATTTATTTATTGTTTTTATCAGAAAAAAACATGGTAGTATGATAACTGAACTGATTTCGAAAGTACACTTATCTACAATACCAGTACGTATAGTGTCTAATCATCTTTATGGAGTTTATGGTAATTTTATAGCAAATCCTAACCTGTTGGAAGAGTATGGTGAAATGCCGGCGGCTACCCTCGGCATGCTGGATAATGGCCTTGCATTCCGACCACCTTGCTCACCATTGGATTAGTGCGTCACAGATCTTATCTGGAACCCGAGACCGATGGGATGAAGATGCGAGAATTTATTATATACCTACTAGCTGCGTCTCGTGGTTTCACAAAACGTTAATTTTTTCGGGCTAAAAAGTATAATTTGTCACTCTGCAGCCCTCCAACTATCCCTATACAGAAAATCACGTCAATCCGTTGCTCTGTTGCTGTGTGAAAGAGGAAAAGCGGTTTCACCCGCAAGTAGCCTACATTTGGTGAATAGTGTTGTGGGTGGTATAGTTAATAATAAATCTGGTGGAACGTTTCACCTATGCCGGGAAATTTTAATTTTCAACAGTTTTCTTGTAATTTTTTCTGCCTTTTTTCGACTTATAACGTCAATATAATAATCAAATAATCTATGCTTTCTCAAAGTCTGTAACCTTCATACAGAATTTTGCAAATACCCTTTTCAAGAATTGAAATCCTAAACTAAAGCTCTATTCGCATTAACGGCGGGCGGCGTCGTGAAAATAGATTTCCCCGCAAGTAGAGTAACAGTACAACGGTGTTCGGCGTCAGAGCACGACGTCTTTGATAAATCACCGCCATAAATCCTACCAGCTATGATGGAGCGTTAACCCGCCGAATACAACAATATCTGCTCTGTTTGTCCTGCACCTTGAGATAACAACATTATCTCAAGTGAAATATTACGTGAGAAAGTTTTAACTGACCGTGATTAAGAAACTACCACCGACGTCGAATGAGAAGCCTACAGTGTTGCTATTATTTATACTGGCTACAGGATAATTAAAAGCTCTATGATGAAGATTTTAAATTTGTAAGTAATTTCGTAACCAAGAGACCCGCGAATGTTTCGGAATTTGAGTTCTTAAAAACTCAAGAAAATCACTGTGAATTTCCATAAAATACTAATTAACATGTAGAAAATCACAAAGAAAGCTACAACACTAAGTAGCTAAGTCTACGCGGAACACTACACTACACAGCAACAGTCATAAATTTAATATCATAGCTAATCTCGTAAAATTTTATATTAAATTATATATGTTAGCAGATATTGAGGTACAACAGGATGTCACATGAAGTTAATTAAAAAAAGGCATGTACCAACTTAAGCTAAAAAGTATATAAATGACACTTAAAACAGCAGATTTAAAGTCCTTATCAAAACATTTGCTGAAGGGCAAAACATCATCTGGTTATATATTTTCTGTTTTTTTTTTCTAAAAGCACGAAATCAATTTCGATAAAATTTATATGAGACCAATCCTGACGGACCCAGCAAACAAACAAAAAACAACAAAATCAGTTCATAATTGGCGGAGTAATACAAAAAATATACAGTCGAATTGAGAACCTCCTTTTTTGAATTCGGTTAAAAATGAGAATCTATTTATCTTTCATGTGAAATGCTTTCATCGATCCTACGTTTATTATCCTACGTCCATTTATTTTTCTACGGTTAAGATATTCCCCTCGAGTTCCATCTGCTGGTTCGTCGTTCATGAAAAATTGAAAATGTACAATGGACATTCAATACTGAGTTCGGCTTCGTTCCCTCCGGCAGGCATGTCTCATATTTTGCCACAAAGCATCAGGCTTGGTTCTAGACATAACAAAGCACGATGAGCAAGCAATGATGTCTGTCTGCTATAAAATATGATCAAAAGAACAATAGCGATTCCCTGAAATCGTATGGTTGACGCTCGAATTGCAACTTTCGGAATATGTGCTTAAACTCAGTTTTGGAATACTATTTATACAACTTGAATGACTAACAGGCATTTGATGTAAGAAATTAAAAAAAAAACACTCCTGCCTATGTCACTCGACATTCTAGCGATAGGTTACATAGGTCCACACTCTAAAGTATAACAACAAATAATAAATAATGGCCAAGTGCGAGTCATTGACAAATTTCTGTTCATTACCAAGGTAATTTCGTTACTTGGACGATCTTATCATTTTAACGAATCAAAATGCCATATTTTACTAATTTTGGAGTCAGTTTTTTAAATTGATAATTATTGTATCCTGTGGTCAGTTCACGAGCCCGACTCGCAATTGGCCGGTTTATATTATTTGTACTCACGGGGCTGGGTTGCCATGGTTTGCTTAAATTACGACGAAGTTGCGATGCACCATGTTCGCAATAAAAATAAATACCCAAGTCTTTAAATCATGATACCTGACCACTTGAGACCCATACATTATCACGGTGTGTCGTCTTGCCACAAAGTCATTTTGCAAAGTCGTCCTTGTTAATGCACCTAAATGTAGTCAAATATATATGTATACTTTCAGGGTACATGAATCATTCATAGAGCGTCATGAAACTTGGGAGTACCATCTGAAGGTGAACACCTCTTGAGAATATTTTATCAACCAAAGGGTTGGCAAATCATTGGCAAGATTTGATTTCAGGGTTACTGAAAAAGATTTTGAATGAAACATGATGGAGCTCTTATCATGGAAGTAGAAATATTAGATGCTATCCTCTGTTATTGCAGTTTTTAATACAGGGGCCTTACGGACAACAGCTATTGCGGCACCTAATCCGCTCAGTTGGAAAATCACGCGAACGTGAACCTTATCGCGCTCAGATACAGTTGGTCGATATATGTATAGGCTAAATAAATTTTATTGATAGGAGCTTTAAAAAACGTTTTTATTTGAATATAGGACCTACATTTAATCAATTTTGCAGTACAGTGAATATATTTTTCAGTACAGTGAATAAATTTTACAGTATAATGAATATACCATTTACAGTACAGTGATTATATTTTACAGTAAAGTGAATACATTGTACAGTACAGTGAATACTTTCTACAGTACAGTGAATACCTTTTGCAGTACAGTGAATACCTTTTGCAGTACAGTGAATATATTTTACAGTACAGTGAATATATTTTACAGTACAGTAAATACATTTTACAATACAATGAATACTTTTTACAGTACAGTAAATAAATGTTTACCGTACAGTGAATGCATTTTTACCATACAGTAAGTACATTTTACAGTACCCTTAGTACAAGTGTTGATAGTATTCGAAAACTTTTTCGTTTTCATTTTGTTCCATACATTGCTGGGCTAAAAGGTATTCGAAATTTTTTTCGTATTATAGTGAAGCAATCTATACCGCCGGTACTACAGATTTTAGTTACTCCACGTTTCCGATAGAGGCGTTTTACTAAAATGTATGGAACAATACGTAAACGAAAAAAGTTTTTGAAAACTATCAAATCTGGGACTAAGCGAACCTACTGTAAAGTGGATACAATTTTATTGTACAGTGATTAAAATTTTCATAGCTCACACAATTACTTGAGAAATTATTTCGAAGTCATCGTCATCATCATCATCACCACTACAACTTATCATGTTCCCACTGCTGGGACACAGCACAGGCCTATATCGAAGTAATCGCTTTAAAAGTAGCAAAGGGAGTTATGGTAACTTTTGGAGAACTGATACAGCTTTGAGCAAACCGCTCTATGAATAACACGGATAACTGACTTTTCCACATTTTCAATTCTTTTAAACAAATAAATGGGTTTTTATCTAAAACTGTGAACATAACGTCATCCGTGAGCGAAACGTCATAACCGGTACTAATAATTTCAATGTTCGGACAACTTGAAAGCAGAAAAATTAAAAACTGCTGGTGCATAGGTTCATCGGCATCGATGTTTAAAAATAATCTCTTCAAATTGTTTAAAGGCGCGGTTTTTATTTCACTACGAAACAAATCCGTAACAAAAGTACAAAGGTACTTCAATAAACGTCGCAAAATTGAACACATATTTTGTTCTTCATAATGAAACAATAAGTCTAGAGATAAACTTTGCAAATTTGGGCACGCTTGCATCATACACTTCAACGCGTTAAAATCCATCTCATAGACATCGAGAACCAACTCCACTAAATTATGTCCTCTTAGTATTAACATTTCTTTAATTTGATCTCGATAAAAAGAATAATTTTTTAGTGTCATTTTACGTAAATCCTGTAAATCATTAAGAACTTTTAGCTTGTATCTATAGTAAACTGGTACCCTGTTTTCAACTAGATAATATACATTTCGGGATCGAATTACCGGGCAGTTGTCAAAATGTATATTTTGGATAAGTGGACACATTGTAACTAGTAATTTAAGTTGTTTCAGTGTTGTATCAAGATAATTTTCGAATGATTTTAATTTGAACTGTCTCCCAGCATTTTCTTTTAAAGATGCAATGTGTTCCAATGCATGTGCTATGAAACGTGTACCAATATATTCGATGTTTGGACATGACATGAGAAGTGTCTCGATCCCTTCCTGTGTAACTTCCGTATCTCGCAGCTCAACACTTCTCAAATAACATAACTTAATCAATATATCTATGCTATTATCGTTTATAAATGTATCGGATAAGTCAAGCATCTCGATAAATTTACAGTTCTCTGCTATACATCTTAGAATACCGTCTGAGCAGTAATTTAAAGAAATTCGTTCAAGGCTTTGCAATCCTTTTAGCAATTGAATAGTTTCGTTTTCCTTGTTTTCTGGTATAAAGACGATCGCATTAGGCGGCGGCAAGACACGTAGACGAGTAAGACCAGTTAGCATGTACGATTTGGAACACAATGAGGCTAGGAACATATTTGCTTTGATACTATCGTCGACCGATATAAACGTTACGTTTTTAGTAAATAAGGTTTCTACCATCCGTCCGAATACATATGTTTGACTGTCTCTAAGATACAGATTTTCCGGACATCTTGAAGACCTATCAGTTTCCATTAGCGCTCGTATTGTGTCATGCAGTAACTCATCGTGTAACATCCTGGGTACATTGGAAGCTAGACGAGTTCGAATGTTTTCTATTTGCCGAGAGAGCAAAGCTTCAGCCTTGGCAGCGTCGCGTTGGCGTAGCTCTGTTATTGGTGCCACTAACTCTTTAGCTTGTAATGCGATGTAATGCCCGAGTTTCTTTAACGCCAAACTTTCAAGTTTTACAGGTTGCTGTAGCAAGTAACGCTCCATATTTATTTACCTGCAGTAGTAAAATTATTTTCAATGAAATAATACAAACGTTTTTCGACAGTGAAATAGTACCTAATACATGCGGTAATAGTAATATGGTGTTTCGCCCAGATGGTGGTTAATATTATTGTACTAGCTGCGCCCCTTAGTTTCACCCGCGTAGTGATGAGAAATGGTGATGATGATAATGATGAAGAAAAGCCTATGTCAGCTCCAGCCCTTGAACTATACCCATGCAAAAATTCGAGTCGATCCGTTGCTCTGTTGCTGCGTAAAAGAGGAACAAACAAACCAACAATTTTTTTTCGCATTTATAATATTAAGTATATATGTATATGATTTACTTGCAGCAAGACTAGCTTATGCATAGAAATGAATAAAAGAGACATCATAGTATGTCCTGAATAGAACTAAGAATAATTTTAGTTTCATCTGCCCAACGTCGCAAGTAATTTGTTGAAGTAGGTTAGAGTAGAGCTCATATCAGATAACTAGGGAGATATGGTAAGGGGGCGTGCCGGGTGCGAACGCATCTGGCCAAAATCAGGCTTGATGCTTTTAGTAGAACTCACCCAGCAGAAGACCTTGTCGCCATTTTTAACAGACTTCAAAAAGGAGGAGGTTATCAATTCGACTGTGTTTTTTTTTGTATAAACTATTATTAGTTAGTTCATTGGTGTCGTTACAACTTTATTAGTGTGCGTGAAAAATGAGCATGTGAGCCGTACTTTACAGTTTTAGTAGCGGTATATAGTTTATGAAAAATCGAGACATTTGAACACGGACGATAATTGTAGTACCTACCTATACATATCTCCCTTGTTTGTCTGATCTGCAGTGCAAGTACCGTTCTTTATCGAGCATCAAATTTGACAGTTGAGATCGTCAAATTCGATAAAATGCCATTTATTCAGTACTCGCTATGATCGATTCTATGGCATTTTACCGAAATTGACTATCGATAAAGAACGGTACTTGCACTGCTGAGTAGATCCATAATAAGCTAGGTAAATAATTATGAAAGCTTCACTGTGGGAACTGATTTTAGCTTGTAGTGTACGACGTTTGAACACGACCAAGTCTAATGTTATGTGATGGTGCGGTCAAAGCTGGTAAACACACCTAGCCTGGTCTGGAAACTGGCTTTCAAGTGAGGTTGCCGGAACAAATAGATACTTCTATATAAGTGATTAAGGTACTTACTCTATGCTTCTACATCACAGGATAATAATTGCTCTCTAAAGGTTCGAATTTCAGTACAATACAGTCACAAGCAAACAATTATTTTATATTTTGGACACCAATTTGTGCTAGCGATGAGGTAGTAACTATTTTCCACAAACTAATTACGGATCACAAACTAAATGAAGATACTAGCGCTACGGATTCTCGCCTATGTATAAAGCTTTTCTTAACTGGAATATTGCTGGCGGTGACGCATGCGCAGACAAGGAATTCTATCAACTACGCAGCCATTGTGCGGATGTGTACACTCGCCAACGATTTGTACTAACTTCAGATATAATTGTAGTCGTTGCTTTAGATTACCTATATATGTACCTATACCTATGTTTGCCGCTCCTGTCCTGTTAGAGATCTGTGGAAGGTGATTCTGTCGGTCTGTTTAGTCAGCAGTGCAAGTACCGTTCTTTATCGATCGCCAAAAATCGTCAAATTCGCTAAAACGGCGTTTTGACGACGTTGCTAGTACCGATCTCCTTATACCATCCCAATTAATCATTTCATATTTTAACTGCTTAACTTTTCACGGAGTGGTATTTAAAATATGTCCTATTATGCAGGAAAAGCCAAAAAAATTAATCAAACGGACAGCCGAGCCTCTCGACCTCGGAACTTGGCGTATGAAAGCGAAAACTCCGAAAAGCCGTCCTACGTGTCGACTCGACCCAGAGGCGCACTTGGGAATTGAAATCAGTTTCTTTTATTTATTTGTGTTTTCTTGGGTAGGTAAGCATTCATTTTCAGATCGGAATAACAAAAATATTATACATTATTATGGTACCAAGTTCTTCACAAAAACGTCAACAAAAGATTTTAGTATTTAGAATTTTATTATTAGGTATATAATCGTAGGTATGTAAGTATGTCTAAACAAAATATATCTACATATATGTATGTAGGTATACTCCTCTTACAGTTATGTCCATTCAAAGTTTGCCAAGAAGAAATCGCTTAAGGCGATAAGGCCACGATTATACTGCCAGTTTTTGTATAAATTTTAAGTTACTTTGTTTTCAAGTTCTAATCCATTTAGCCAAATTCGACTCTGCCTTGTTTCGGTTTCAGGTGGCACTCTACCTTTGAACTCCGCGACCTCACACCTCTGCCGAGACCTGGGGCCTTACGGAAAATCACGCGACCGCAAACCGTATCTGGGCACGATAAGGTTCACGTTCGCGTGATTTTCCAACTGAGCGGATTAGGTGCCGCAATAGCAGTTGTCCGTAAGGCCCCAGGAACTTACTCTACCATACATATCACAGACAAAAAATATGACCCACGCCTCAAACATTTGATAGTTAGGTACTATGTGATCTCATAGCCTGATTGCAGTTTATATAAAGTACCTACCTAAGTACCTATACTTAGGTACTTTTATTTTTGCTTATTCCCAACGAAATCAATAAGAACATACCTAATAACAGCTAACATCATGATTTCTTGTTTTCGTGATTATTAATATATTACACATTAAAATTAGGTAAATACTTTTATATGGTTTTATCGCTTGTGTTTTATTATGGAAACTAAAGTGGTTTTCACACATTTTGTTTATATTCATCGCGCGAGACGGGGTGGCGCCACGCACACACCTTAAAAAAAGACCGCCGTTTGCGGTGAACCTATAGTCGGGGTAACCGGCGTAATATCATGTACTAATATAATTATATTCTGTGGTAATATAAACAAAATGCTTGAGTATGATTATTTCTGAAGTTTCAAACCACAGGAAAAAAAACTTCTCTTTTCTGTGTCTCAATCACTTTGCAAAATCCGTAGTCACAGGACTAGATGACAGATGTATCATCATATCAATTATGTATGACGGATGTATATAGAAATGTTACTAAATTATATATATACCGCCAATACAGCTAGGTAGTAGGTAGGTACATACTAACTTGCCAACCAAAATCTCTATAAAAAAATTGACCTTTTTAATCACACGTCTTCGTTGTATTTCGACCATGCTGACAAATACGCACTGATACAAATATTCACGCGATTTGTCAACTTGTGATTTAGCTTGATGTTGATCAAAAAGTAGATACCTACCTAGTAAGTTCTTGTCTGTTTATAGTTCTGTAGATAGGATTCTCAGAGAACAATTTTCACATATTA
The DNA here is from genome assembly GCA_932305915.1 of Agriopis marginaria. Lineage (NCBI taxonomy): Eukaryota > Metazoa > Arthropoda > Insecta > Lepidoptera > Geometridae > Agriopis > Agriopis marginaria. The sequence continues at coordinate 14,407,682 of OW029918.1, forward strand.
GTATTATCTGTTTTCTTATGAATATTGACTCGTATAACGTGCGTGGTTTACTTTGTTATTCCGAGTTATTCAGAGCTTGAAGATCCCGTTTAGTGAAAACCTTTAGGTGTAATCCATTCCGCATCCTTCCCGCCCTAAATAAACTTTTCTTTGTTGTCCATCGGAAGGGAACAAGCAGGCACATGTGTCGAGATTTCCTATTCGACTCACGTGCTTTAGTGGCTTCTATGGACTTGATTGCGTATTTAATTTTATCATCAAGAGCTATTGAACCTGCCTTGTTGAAATGACTGGATTCAGAATTCAGATAGAATGGATGGAATGGATTCAGAATCCTTTGGTCGGTGGAACCGGGAACGTCTACGTGGCGGCAATAGCGTTACGTCTCCTGGGGTACAGAATAGGTAACAGAGACTTTATCCAATTTTGCCGCCACCGGATTTTAAAGGGATAGTAGGAGAAGCCAGTTTTTGCATGAGCGTAGCGACCGCGACAGTTTTAAGCTCTTTTTGATAAGAAGGTAAAAAAAAAGTATCTACGACTTTTTTTTATAAACTTACTGAATCCTTAGCTATTTAGCGCTTAGTTTGCAATATATGTTTTTAGTTGTGATTTTCCACGACATTATTACTAGGTACCACTATTATAGGCCTAATGGCTGTACTTTAAAATAACTGATTTAAAACTACTGTATTTCTTAAATATATAAGAAAAAATAAAATAAAATTATATGTTATGAAACTATAATTTAAACGTATAATTATAATTTAAGAAGTATACAGGGTTACGCCGAAAGGGTGTACTAAGCCGATAGGTGTCCATAGTACCCATCACTCTTACAACTAAACTACAAGACCAACCCTGAAATTACAAAAAAAAACAGCTGTTCCATACATTTTGTCGAGTGTGAATTGTGAGAATGACCTTTTTCTATGGAACAGCTGATATTTTATCGCGATTTCAGAGTTGCTCCCATTGTAAAAGTTGTTCATTATGAAGGATACTATGGACCTATTTTAGCTTAGTCAGTATGCTTGTTTTTTTTTGTGTTAGGTTTGTTCAATGTCGGTCAGCAGATTCCATTGGCGGCAGCGCTGGCTCCCCACCGTTTCTCTACATGGTGGGTGCGCCGTACGTGTATAAGGTTACTTTCTTTTGGTAAGTAGGTAGGTAGGTACTTTTATTATTTAGGTATTATTATACAAAAGTAGTTGGGCACATATCACGCAGAACAGATGACCGATGGGGCCGAAAAGTTCTGGAATGGAGACCACGGACTGGTTAGAGCAGCGTAGGACGTCCACCCACAAGATAGACAGACGACCGAAAAGAGACCGCAGAGAAACGCTGGATACAGGCCGCTTGCAACCATTCCATGGGGGAGGCCTATGTCCAGCAGTGGACGTCCTATGGCTGAAATGATGATGATACAAAAGTAGGTAATGTACTTAGCTACGTTTATAGGTAATCGTACTAAGCAGTCGTAGGTATATAATCAAATTAAATGACTACGAAGGATGGCCATTTGCCCCGTGAGGTTAACGGAAGGGCGGAAGTATTGCAATTAACTTCAGTGTCTGTAATGCCTACGAGCGCGGGCGGCGTCGTAAAAACAGTCATAACGATGCCGCAGACAACGCAAAGACACCGAAAGCCACCTACCTATTGAAAACTGCTAAGAACTCGCATCTTCTCGTTAAGTACCTTTATAGATACATAGATAAATAGTACTCAATGAATTCAGTACGTAGTACATTATTATAGTGCTAACAGATGGGACGCACTTGGTTGACGAACCGCCGTCCAACCAACGGGAGAGAAATAGAAAATTTTCTCTTTCTCTCTCGTTGGTTGGACGGCGGTTCGTCAACCAAGTACGCCTCGTCTGTTAGCACTATTATATCAATGCCTGCTGTACAAGAATGGCACCTTAAATTTAGTAGTACATTTATCTAAAAAATACTATAAAAAAATAAAAATACAAAAAAAACCTTTATTTATGATCATGCCACCAAAAAGCAGGAATGTCAATTTATTGATAATTTCGAAAAGGCCTAAAAACTCGAATACCATGGGATTTTTACTAAACACATTTTATTTTATTTACTGAAGTCCCAATGTTGTCCCGCGGGTGAAGCGTTATCTTCTTATTACACCACACCCTGTAGCACCATACCACCACCGCTTGTTACTGCACCATAACTTGAAACTTTTTGCGAAATTTCTTATTTTGGTCAGAAACATTTATTTATACAGAAGTAAGTAAATAGGTCAAAGACCTTCGTCTTGAAGCACTGTGGTATCTTGGACGAGAAAATGTCACGAAATTTCCCGAACGCTGCCCATCCGAGTTGGATTCTTCGGGCGACCTCTTTGCCTAAGTTGGACTTACCTAACTGAACAATCTGTCCAAGATAGGTGTAATGGTCAACAACTTCGAGGGTATCGTTCCCAACGACTACCGACACGGGTTCAACATGGACATTGGACATAATTTTTGTCTTGTCCATGTTCATTTTAGGACCCACCTGTTGGGAAAGGCTACTGAGGTCGCTGAGCATCGTATTGAGATCCTCCAGCGACTCTGCCATGATGACTATATCATCGGCAAAACGAAGGTGAGTGATGTTTTCGCCATTGACGTTGATGCCGAATCCGTTCCAGTCCAAGAGCTTCAAAACGTCCTCCAATGCGTTCGTGAACAGTTTCGGAGAGATAACATCTCCCTGTCTCACGCATTTCTGCAGTTGGATTGGTTCCGTGCTCTCGTCCTGTAATCGGATCGACATGGTGGCGTTTCTATACAGACACTTCAACACTTCGATATACCTATAGTCGATATGACAACGCTGGAGGGACTGCAATACTGCCCAGGTCTCGATTGAATCGAAGGCTTTTTCGTAGTCCACAAACGCTAGGCATAATGGCCAATTATACTTCTCAGTCTTCTGTATAATCTGGCGGAGCGTGTGAATGTGGTCTACGGTGCTCCAGCCTTTACGGAAACCGGCTTGGTCGGGGGTCTGGAAGTCATCAAACCTGCTTTCGAGACGATTCGTAATGACTCTGGAGAACAGCTTGTACACATGGCTCAGGAGTGAGATGGGTCTATAATTCTTCAATAAGGTGTTATCACCTTTTTTGAAGAAGAGCACCACCACACTCCTGTGCCATGCTTCAAGCGTAGTACCTTCGAGAATGACGGTATTGAATAACTTCTGGAGGACTAAAAATTTGCAAGTTGAAGTGGCAATAGGCAGGCCACATCGCTCGAAGAACCGATAACCGATGGGGAAGAAAGGTTCTGGAGTGGAGACCACGAACCGGAAGACGCAGCGTAGGGAGGCCTCCCACTAGATGGACCGACGACATTGTGAGAGTCGCGGGCATCCAGTGGATGCAAAAGGCAGGCTGTCGTGCAGTGTGGAGGTTAAAGGGGGAGGACTATGTTCAGCAGTGGACGTCTTCTGGCTGATGATGATGATGAAGTAAATAGGTACCTAAGCAGTTTAATTTTTAGACATACAATTTGTCTCAATTTTGCTGAAAATTTCGTCTGGGAGCCTACATCTGGTGTTAACTTATTACTTTCATAAGCGAGAAGGGAGCGAATTTATTGCTACACTTCTGCTTAAGTATGAATCCTCGCTGCAACTTCGGAACTTATGGTACTAAACGTAACTTTCGGGAAACTTATAGGACGGAATCTCCAAAAATGTGTTAATATTGTTCTGACGTTCAAAAGTGTACAGTGGTGTACCAATTTGAGGAATAAATATAATTTGAATACTGGAAGCTATATTAGTCGATTCCACAAATATTTTTTACATATTACGGTAACTTATACCTAGTGTCTCACGATAAGGGCGACTTTAGTTAGCTACACCTAACACTTTTACCTGCTATCTCAATTTTCGCGGATTTTTTGGAGGCAAAAATGATCTTTCTCTGTCTTCGCAATGCACTCTATGGCCATGTAGACCGTCCGCGCGGTTGCCTAAAATAGCCCGTAATATGTAAAATATTTATAGCGATGATAGTTCAGTATTAGGCACGTCAGAATTCCAAACAGAAGGAACCGAGACCTTACGGCTAGCTGTTTAAAGCAATACAGTTTAGGTGATGAAAAAATGTTGCGCGACCGCAAACCGTATCTGGGCGCGTTTAGGTTCACGTTCGCGTGATTTTCCGAACTGCGCGGTTTAAAAGTTAGTTTAAAACCGCAAAACGAGTTGGCCATAAGGCCCCTGCAAGATGTGGAATGTCCTTCTCCCAAAGGTCTTCCCGCCGAGCTTGAACATGAGGCGTTTTTAAAGAAGTGTTTAAACTACCTTTCTGGGCTGGCAAAGCACCGTCAACACTGCTTATGTTGCAGGTGTCCATAGGCGCCGGTTTCTGATTACCACCAGGCGGACCGCAAACTGGCTAGCAGTTCTTTTTATAAAAAAAACTAATTCCTATCCCAACAATGGGATTGGTCTGCTGGTGAAGGGAAACATCGTAAGGAAACCACAGCAGGGTCGTGACTAGTTAGTCTAATGCCTGAATGACTAGCTACCCACTACACCCTCATGAAAACCTGTCGCCAAGCATATAAGTGGCTCTTAAGTGATCCGGCAGCATCACTTAAGAGCCAGTTTCCATCTCAGTTTCTAAGCATGTTTACAGTCTTTGACCACTCTGTCACTTGACACCTGTAGCCTCTTAACGCGGGCTCGAAATAACGCAGTTCGGAAAATCACGCGCACGTGAACCTTAACGTGCCGAGATACGGTTTGCGGTCGCGCAATTCTTCGCATCACCTAAACAGAATCACTTAAAACATGTCAGTCAAACATGTAAGTCCCTAGAAAATCTGGTCAAATGCCTACCCCCAGCCATAAAAAAACACTTTTAAATCAAGTGTCTTTATTTCAGCAAAATTCTTATCAAATACAGTCATTACAGTGTAGGATTGTGAGTAAAGCTTACAAAATATTCGTAATCAGGCACAAGTTTACTTAAAGCTAGAAAATACTAAATATAAGTGAGATAAGTGTTCACATGAAAGTGAGCTTCGTCCTGACCTGGTTCACTTGCCACACGTTCAGGTTCTCATACTCTTCGATGCAAGCGTCCACCTGAAATACACATGTTCATCAGAAACTAGTCTATAAAATGTAGCTTGATTGATTTGATACGTGTCAAAAGCCTCGAATAGAGCTGGGACAATTTGGATTATCAAATCGAGAATAATGTCTGTGTTTATCCACTGGAAGTATTTTGCCATGAATAATCCACGCTAAATGCAGTTCCGTTTTGAAGTTCAAATATACTTTTACTGTTTATATGTACAGCACTTGTAGTTCATAGTAGTTTTACATGCAGAAAACCAGTAATCATTGTGTACATATCGACGCAAGAAAACGAAAAGGTAGTAACTAACAAAAATGAAATTGTTCACCAGAGCCAAAAAACTTTTCTGATTTTCAAAAAAAATACATTATCTCGGGATTTATAGGTCCTAGGAAAGTGATATTTGGACAGTAAATCGAAAGTAAATCTATGAATGTGCATCAATTCTATCCAAAGTTGTTTTATAAGACACTTTGTGTCAGTTACATCATTTGATGTATTTTTTAGAGGCAGTAAGAATGTTGTAACTACGGGTCAAAATGTATGACGAGTTCTAAAACTATCTTTTCTCAAGAATGTAAAAACGTTGTAACTGATTTAACTTTTTTTAAAACAACAAAAAAACACCGGTTTTTATGTTAGTTACAGCGCTTTGTAGTCACAAAATATGTCACTCAACGTTACTTGTGAAAATCCTAAAATCGTTAATATTCATCGTAGAGCTATGGGAGTTACACCTTTCGAAGCAGAAAAATTTGCTGATTTCAAAAGTGTAAAAAAGCATTTTGGAAAAATGTGTCAGTTACGACCTTTTTGATTTCTTGCGTCGATATATGTAATTTGCCAGACGTTATTACAAAGACAAGCCGTGTAATCCCGTGATCTGTCAAATCAATCAAGCTACATTTAAAGGACTATAGTCAAGTGTAAGTGCGTATATAATGTGAAAGATGCTTTATAGTCCGGTCAAAATAGACATTCACCCTTACATAAATTCCCAAAAAGCAGAATTTTTAGATGAACATTAGGGATACCATTATAATGAAATTGTGAAAAGTCCCCATCGATCCCATGTGGCATCGATGTCGTACGGATAGAAAGATACAGCCGTTTAAAGTTTTAACGTTTTAGGTTTAAAAATGTTTAAAATATGGGAAAGAGATACCTCTGGCCAGAACCGGACTCGGGATAGGTTAGTTTGTATATTTTTTATCGCGTGTAAGTCTGCGTGCGTTTGACCCCCAACTCGCCCGTTGGTAGGCGCAGATGTGGTCGAAGATGGAGCATGTAGACTTAGAAGAAACATTGTAGTCACTTGATTGCGTACCTGATCGGGCTTGAATCCTTTGTCGACACAGCGCTCGATCACGTCCGCTAACTTGACAGTCTTGTTAGACCCGGCCAGGTCGCGTATCACGGCGAAGATGCGGTCCGTAGAACTTATACCCCTGCAATAAACAATATTTGGAATAAGATAGAGCTCAAGTGGAGCTGGGCAGGACTTATCACAAGACAAGCACACTAGAGCAGTGTCAGAAAGGTAGCCTTAAGCCATCTTCTGGGCCTAAAATCTAACCAAACAAAAAAGATCGCATGCCATCTCACTCATGCACGTGGTGCGAATAAGTAAATAGAACGGGATGGCACGCGATCGCAATCAAAATCCGAATTACGAATGGATATTCATAATAACCGCAGGGAAACGCTGGATGCAGGCTGCTTTCAACCGGCCCTTTTGGAGATCGATGGGGGAGGATAATGATGACAAGGTAAAACACTGTTTTAAACTATCACGGTTGTTCACTAAAGTTATATGATTATTTACGGGATATGTACCGTGTTTGCGTGTTTTGTGAGCTCATTCAACAACCTTACCACGGTAAATATACCGTAAATAATCATATAACTTTGATGACAAGGTAGATAGTCAATCAGTACAACTATGGGGCTTTACCTCTGAACATTGTCATCGACATGTTGGAGCGACTGCTTCGACATCTCCACGAGACGGATGGCTTCCGAGACGTCTTCTTTCTCCACCACATCCGATAACCTTCAACAAAGAACAACTCAACTCTTTCATTGCGACAATTATTTAGCGAAAAGAACAGGACGCCCGCGGGGAGAGTGCGACGACAAAAACTAACATAGGTCTGACCTCGATGACGCCTGGCGTGGTAGTGAGCGCGGCGCGCGCAAATTCTCGCGACCTTTTTATGCTTAAAATTTCACAAAAAAAAAACGAAACTATTCACTATCAAAAATCTATCCAAACCAATTTTTTTTTAATAGGATTGCCTTTCAGTACATGCTATTTCCAGGTTGTTACGAGCTTTCATTAGAGCATAAAAGAAAAAAAAATAACTAAATCGAATTTGTTTCAGTTTTTTTTTTGATCAAGGAAAGTAATTTAAAACCGTCAAATTTGGTATAAGAGGCCGTTAAAGGAGCCATAGCCACGAAACTAGATATGTCAACACCTGCATTTGTATTACCCATAGACCGCTGAAGGTCTAGAGATAATCCAAATGCTCAAGCCCAGTACCAGTTGGCAGCGTACCCAGCATGCTGCTTGGTTAGTGTCAGTTGGTTACCTGAGCCTGGCGAGCGCTGTGGACAGACGCAGTATAGCGAGCAGGTTGCGCGCTGACGTGAAGGTAACGTCCTGTGCGTTGCGCGCCTCGCGGCGCAGCTCCACGTATGCAGCTGAAACAGGAAAACGCTTCAATTAGTGTCAGTCATGTAAGCTGTTTGTTGAATATGCTGATCATAGACGATGTAGTTAGTTGTATGTAGTTTAGTGATGCGACTCAAAAACGATGTAGTTAGTTGTATGTAGTATAGTGATTTGACTCACACACGATGTAGTTAGTTGTATGTAGTATAGTGATGTGACTCACACACGATGTAGTTAGTTGTATGTGGTATAGTGATGTGACTCACAGACGATGTAGTTAGTTGTGTGCAGTATAGTCTCTGTTTTTATAGTGTTATTGTTAACTTGTATTTTGTTTAGTTAATAAAATGCACTTGCCCTTTTTCAATATAGTATAGTGATACAAGTGACAGGTGATAAAGTTAGTTGTGTGTAGTATAGTGATGTAACTCACAGACGATGTAGTTAATTGTATGTAGGATAGTGATGTGACTCACAGATGTGGTTAGTTGTATGTAGTATAGTGATACTCACAGACGATGTAGTTAGAGAGGTGCTGCGGCACGGCGGGCTGCTTGCGCTTGGTGAGCGCCACGTAGCGCCGCACTAGTCGCATCGGCAGCGCGCGGACCGAGCTCGGCGGCTGAGTCGAATGTTGGTGGACGTACGCTATGTGCTTGGCCAGCTCTAGATCTTTATCACTGCGGGAGAACATTAATAAACTTATGTTCTTTGGATGTCATATTGCTGGCGAATGACTATGCGCAAATTTGCGCGACCAACCGAACTAGAATACGAGCCGTGAAACATTCTCGATTCTTTTTATAAGCAAAATAATGGGACGTCTTGCCTTCTGTTTCCGCAGAATTACAAACTTGGAGTGTTCTAGTTTAGGGTTTTTTTTTACTACTAGGTAAACGTGCTCCATTTTCGACGGCAACGTCGCTTTCCATCAGAAGAAATCAGTCAAACGTTAGCCTAGTCTGATGTAATAATTTATTTCAATATTAGTAAAAATAACGGAAACTAATTGGCTAATTTTATGAAACTTTTTATGCACATTTATATGTAACAATTCTTTTACTATTATAAAACTTTTTTTTTTCAATTTTACGAAATAGTTAATCATATTGCAAATTTAAATAACTTAAATGACTTAGCTTAGCTTCATCACAAACGGACGAAAAAGAACTAGTACGAATACTAAAAGATTTCACAAGTTAGTATGAAAATTATCCATACTCCAAAGTTCGGCGCGCCGTTAACAGATTTAGAATTTTACTTTACACCAACTGAGGGCCTAGTGAGAGTTTTTCCAGTTGCGTTTACCTACTCGACCGCGTTAACGTAAACTATGAAATAAGAGCAGTTTTATGTACATGGCACCACATGGCGCTGTTCTTACTTCATACAAATCGTAGCTAACGCGATCGAGTAAGTAGTCGCAACTGGAAAAACTCGCACTATAGGCACTCTGGAAGTGAGGACTACTCACCGATTCGGTTTATCCTGCATGAGCCACAGCAGGTCGAACCGAGACAGCAGCGCCGCAGGGAGCTGTATGTTCTGTTCGATGGTGCGCTTCGGGTTGTAGCGCCCGTACGCGGGGTTGGCGGCGGCCAGGATAGAGACGCGCGCGTTCAGGCACGTCATTATACCCGCCTGAACAACGGGGTACCACGTTAGGGGTCATACAATAAAAACAAGACAAGGAAATATCATCATCGTTTCAGCCGTAGGACGTTCACTGCTGGACATAGGCCTCCCTAATCGATCTCCAAAAGGGCCGGTTGGAAGCGGCGTATAAAAATCATTATTACATTGATACATAGTAGGCTTGTGTCCCAATTTTTATTTAATATCCTTAATAATATTATAAAAGCGAATGTAACTCTGTCTCTCTGTCTGGATGTTTGTTCGCTTTTCACGACTAAACAGCTAAGCCGATCTTATAAATTTGGCAGGAGGATAGTATGCATCCTGAAGACGGTTTCGCGATTTCAGGGCTGGTCCATAGTAAAAGTTGTTCATAATGATGAGTACAATTATCTTCTTTTGGCTTCGAGAGTGTTCCCCTTACACCCCGTATACATCCATACATACAAACTTTCGCGTTTATAATATTAGTAGGATATTGATACCACAGGATTAATACCACAGAACTATATTTAGGTCTGTGATTAATACCAACAAGCCACGAACAAGTGATAAACCGACCAAGTTTGAATGGCTACAAAAAAGCGGCCGCGCAGTATTAAGTCTGTTCTTCCAAAATTGATAGTGCCGCATGACAGTCTGAAACCATTATTGGTCTGTGCTTATCTGTTTTGCTAAAAATTTATTCGCTAGAGTATCTGTGTTCCTTGCATAAATTGGTTGGTGGTCTCAATCAAATTGTTTGTAAACTTTCGGCAGACACTGTACTGAATCTAAGAATACAACTCCATAGAGAGCACTAATTCTTCTGTGAGCATACAGTAAGTACCTTAAAAATTTGTCACAATACAATGTTGTACAACCACTTGTATATCTAGTGTTTACAAAATTTATGTTTTTCTATGTTTTATCTGCCGAAACCTAAACAGACAGAGCGGATACTTATCTTCAGAGTTGCCTAAAATGATGGAACTCAAATTTTAAGCTTTCTTTAGCAATGTATGGCAAATAGGTCGCAATTACGAAACAGAATGTTTTACGCAGTTACTGCCTATCTCATCTCATCGTCAAGTACGTGGGGGGAGTATCATTGAATAGGTTTTTAAAATGAAAGTAAGTTTTAGTGAATTTTTGAAAATCAGGTATACAGTTTGCGAAATATACGCCGGCCAAGTTCCTTTTTTTTATAAACAATAGGCTTGCGTTTGACCACCATCTTAAGTTAAGCCAGTTAAGCGATGATGTGGTCTACGTTGGAGCACGCTTGCCAAAAAAAACCGATTCACTCATGATTTCACCTATCATACTAATATAAATGCGAAAGTGTGTTTGTTTGTTTGTTCCTCTTTCACGCTGCAACGGAACAACGGATTGACCTGATTTGCATGGGTATAGTTCAAGAGCCAGAGAGTGACAAAGGCTACTTTTCATCATCATCATCACCATCACCATTTTTCATCACTACGCGGGTAGTATATATAGTGCCTCTATCTGTCCCCTTGGGTTTCTTAAGTATTTGCCATAATAAACGAAACAATAAAATAATTTTTACCCGACTTCGTTATATAAAGTTTTTACAATTCCAGTTAAATAAATATGGTGCGGTACCTGCTACAGCAACCTAAGAAACTTGAAAGTTGGGCGATAATGAAACTCGGTCACTATATCGCATTACAAGCTAAAGAGTTAGTGGCACCAATAACAGAGCTACGCCAACGCGACGCTGCCAAGGCTGAAGCTTTGCTCTCTCGGCAAATAGATATCATTAGAACCCGCCTAGCTTCCAATGTACCCAGGATGTTACACGATAAGTTACTACAGGAAACAATACGAGCGTTAACGGAAACTGATAGGTCATCAAGATGTCCGGAAAATCTGTACCTTAGAGACAGTCAAACATATGTATTCGGACGGATGGTAGAAACCTTATTTACTAAAAACTTAACGTTTATATCGCTCAGTTATACTGATATGTATATACCGTCTTTATGTTCCAAATCGTACATGCTAACTAGTCTTATTGAGTTTCATTTATTCATGACGACAATAAAGGAGAGCGAAGCTATTCAACTGCTAAAAGAATTACATAATCTTAAAAAAATATCTTTGAAGCACTGCTTATATACAGATAATATTCTAAGATGTATTGCAGAGAACTGTACATTTATCGAGGAGTTAAACTTACACCATGCTTGTATAAACGATAATAGCATAGGTATATTGACTCAGTTTTGTAATTTGAGAAGTGTTGACCTGCAAGAAACAGGAGTAACCCAGGCGGGCATTGAGATACTGCTCATGTCATGTCCTAACATCGAATATATTGGTACACGTTTAATTGCACATGCTTTGGAACACATTGCGTCTTTAAAAGAAAATTCTGGGAGACAGTTTAAATTAAAATCATTCGAAAATGATCTTGATACAACATTGGAACAACTTGAATTACTAGTTAAAATGTGTCCACTTATCCAAAATATAACTTTTGACCACCTGCCACCAATTGGGGCAAGGTGCTTTGGCAGAGATCCGGCTCACTATAGATATAACCTAATGATTCTTAACGATTTAAAAGATTTACGTCGACTGACGTTAAAGAATTATGATTTTTATCGAGACCAAATAAAAGAAGTATTAGAAGCAAAAGGACATAATTTAATAGAATTGGTTCTGGAAGCTCATGAGATCGATTTAAATGCTTTGAAGTGTATAATTCGAACTTGCCCAAATTTGGAAAGTTTATCAATAGATATTAAGTTTCATTATGAAGAACTAAATATTTTCTCAGTTTTGCAAAGTTTATTTAATCGTGCATGTACTCGTACTTTTATTGCAGACTTGTTTTATGTCAAACGCAAAACAAAACAAATAGAAAACCCGCATTTCAAAAATGTGAAAAGTTTGTTTTTAAGCATGACGCCGTGGAGTGAGGCACACAAGCACTATTTAATTTTTTTGCTCTCAAGTTGTCCGAAAGTTGAATTCATTAGTACCGGTGTTTTCGTTTCGCTCACAGATGGCACTATGTTTAAAGTTTTGGATAAAAACCCACTGACTAGTTTGAAAGAATTGGAAATGTGGGAAAGTCAGGTATCGATGGTATTCACGGACCGGATTGTTCAGAACTGTATAAATCCTCCAGTAGTTATGCTTTACGTGTAGACTCGATTCAAGCATTTTTTTTCTACGACAACTGCTAAAGTAGTAAGTTAAAAAAGATGTGTATTATTTTGCTTTAACTGTATTTTTATTTATTTAAATAAAATTTATTTTAGTAATAAATATTCTTTAATAATTACATTAAGAATATTGTCGATAACTTAAATGAAATTCCATCTACGTAATAATATTAAAAAATGTTTCAAATTTATTAAAGAAAATACATATATGTAAAACCCGATTTTATTTTTCCTGTAAACTGTGCTATTTGAATATACTGCTTATTTAGATTTTTCGGTATTTCTTGTGAACTTTGGAGATAAAGTGATGTATTATTTTTCAGTGTTTTGGAAATTATATCATTGGATTGGATTCGCTTTACTACAGGAACCGTAAAATATTCAATAAAAATTTGCCTGTGTTAATCCAAGGTATAAGGTATTCATACCAAATTTAATCTGAATCTGTTCGGACTTGAGAGAGGACAAACATACATAAACAAAACATTTCTCTTAATTTTTTTGTGTGATTATCAGTAATAGAGATTCGCCTACCGCGGGGCGGATTCAAACAAATAAATATGCCTTAATAATATGCTTTTGCCATGTGAACCATAGAGTTTAAATATTGCCTTTTTAGGGTTCCGTACCTCAAAAGGAAAAAACGGAACCCTTATAGGATCACTTCGTTGTCCGTCTGTCCGTCTGTCTGTCCGTCTGTCCGTCTGTCCGTCTGTCTGTCCGTCTGTCAAGACCCTTTATCTCAAGAACGCGTAAAGGTATCAAGTTGAAATTTATAATAAATACTTGGGTCTACGGTTTCTTTCGGCTGTAAAAAAATAAAAGTTGTAAGTTTACTCAATCAAAAGATATGAACGTTTATGTCGCATATTTTGCGATTTCACAGGTAAATCAAAACCTATAGGGTACTTTCCGTTGACCTAGAATCATGAAATTTTGCAAAAAGTAAGGTCACATAGCACATATATAGGAATAAATCCGAAAGTTACAAATTTGATGTTATATCATTTAAAAATAATTATTTTACTATTACAAACTTACATCTTGTAGTTGGAATGTATGGAAGAGCCTAATTGTCAACTACAAAGTTAAGTTTGTCTTTTAATATTTCAACTTCAGTTCGTTTTTAGGGTTCCGTACCCCAAATGGAAAAAAAAACAGAACCCTTATAAGATCACTTTGTTGTCTGTCTGTCTGTCTGTCCGTCTGTCAAGACCCTTTTTCTTGTATCTTCGATATACAATGCGGCACTATTAATTCCTTTTTCGTTCACCACCTACAGATTTGGTTCAAATTTAAAACATAAGCAATTAATCAAATGACATTTTTATTTTTAACTTAAGTAATACTGCTATAGAAACTAACCACAATAAAATTTCAGCTATACTATAATTATAATTATCAGCTACACTATAATAATCTTATCTACTAATATTATAAATGCTAAAGTTTGTGTGTAAGTGTGTATATTTGGCTGAAGTCACCGCCGAAACTACTGCTCCGATTTAGATGAAATTTGGTATGGAGGTAGCATATTCCCTGAATTAACAGATTTCGATGAAATTTGGTATGAAGGTACCATATTCTTTGGATTATCACATGAGTTACTTTTTACCCCGAAAAAAAATTATGGTTCCTGTAGTATAACATCAATCACTCAACTCTGTGACTGTTTAACGGATTTCGATAAAATTTGGTATGGAGGTAGCATATTCCCTGGATTAAAACTAAGGTCAACCAACCAACCAAACCAACCAACAAAATGTAAGTTCCTGTAGGATAATTTCAATCATTCAACTCCGTAACTGTTTAACAGATTTAGCAAGCCGCAAGCGGCCCGCGAGGGTTAGTCAAGCACAAGTGACGTAAAATAAGAAAAAAAAACTTTCTGGGCCGCAAGTGGCCCGCGAGGGCGAGTGTCAAGCTTAAGTGACGTACAAAAAAGAAAAAAAAAACTTTCTAGGTTGCGTGGTTCGCTGGGACGCAAGCGGCCCGCGAGGGCGAGTGTCAAGCACAAGTGACTTACCAAAAAGAAAAAAAAAACTTTTTGAGGTTGCGCTGTTCGCAGGGCCGCAAGCGGCCCGCGAGGGCGAGTGTCAAGCACAAGTGACGTACAAAAAAGAAAAAAGAAAAAACTTTCTAGGTTGCGTGGTTCGCTGGGCCGCAAGCGGCCCGCGAAGGCAAGTGTCAAGCACAAGTAACTTACCAAATAGAGAAAAAAAACTTTCTAGGTCGCGTGGTTCACTGGGCCGCAAGCGGCCCGCGAGGGCGAGTGTCAAGCACAAGTGACGTACAAAAAAGAAAAAAAAAACTTTCTAGGTTGCATGGTTCGCTGGGCCGCAAGCGGCCCGCGAGGGCGAGTGTCAAGCACAAGTGACTTACCAAAAAGAAAAAAAAAACTTTTTGAGGTTGCGCTGTTCGCAGGGCCGCAAGCGGCCCGCGAGGGCGAGTGTCAAACACAAGTGACGTAGAAAAAAGAAAAAAAAAAAACTTTCTAGGTTGCGTGGTTCGCTGGGCCGCAAGCGGCCCGCGAGGGCGAGTGTCAAGCACAAGTGACGTACAAAAAAGAAAAAAGAAAAAACTTTCTAGGTTGCGTGGTTCGCTGGGCCGCAAGCGGCCCGCGAAGGCAAGTGTCAAGCACAAGTAACTTACCAAATAGAGAAAAAAAACTTTCTAGGTCGCGTGGTTCGCTGGGCCGCAAGCGGCCCGCGAGGGCGAGTGTCAAGCACAAGTGACGTACAAAAAAGAAAAAAAAAACTTTCTAGGTCGCGTGGTTCGCTGGGCCGCAAGCGGCCCGCGAGGGCGAGTGTCAAGCACAAGTGACGTACAAAAAAGAAAAAAAAACTTTCTAGGTCGCGTGGTTCGCTGGGCCGCAAGCGGCCCGCGAGGGCGAGTGTCAAGCACAAGTGACGTACAAAAAAGAAAAAAGAAAAAACTTTCTAGGTTGCGTGGTTCGCTGGGCCGCAAGCGGCCCGCGAAGGCAAGTGTCAAGCACAAGTAACTTACCAAATAGAGAAAAAAAACTTTCTAGGTCGCGTGGTTCGCTGGGCCGCAAGCGGCCCGCGAGGGCGAGTGTCAAGCACAAGTGACGTACAAAAAAGAAAAAAAAAACTTTCTAGGTCGCGTGGTTCGCTGGGCCGCAAGCGGCCCGCGAGGGCGAGTGTCAAGCACAAGTGACGTACAAAAAAGAAAAAAAAACTTTCTAGGTCGCGTGGTTCGCTGGGCCGCAAGCGGCCCGCGAGGGCGAGTGTCAAGCACAAGTGACGTACAAAAAAGAAAAAAAAAACTTTCTAGGTTGCGTGGTTCGCTGGGCCGCAAGCGGCCCGCGAGGGCGAGTGTCAAGCACAAGTGACGTACAAAAAAGAAAAAAAAGACTTTCTGGGCTGCGTGATTCGCTGGGCCGCAAGCAGCCCGCGAGGGCGAGTGTCAAGCACAAGTGACGTACAAAAAAGAAAAAAAAAACTTTCTAGGTTGCGTGGTTCGCTGGGCCGCAAGCGGCCCGCGAGGGCGAGTGTCAAGCACAAGTGACGTACAAAAAAGAAAAAAAAAACTTTCTAGGTTGCGTGGTTCGCTGGGCCGCAAGCGGCCCGCGAGGGCGAGTGTCAAGAGCAAGTGACTTACCAAAAAGAAAAAAAAAACTTTTTGAGGTCGCGCGGTTCGCTGGGCCGCAAGCGGCCCGCGAGGGTGAGTGTCAAGCACAAGTGACGTACAAAAAAGAAAAAAAAAACTTTCTAGGTTGCGTGGTTCGCTGGGCCGCAAGCGGCCCGCGAGGGCGAGTGTCAAGCACAAGTGACGTACCAAAAAGAAAAAATAAACTTTCTAGGTCGTGCCAGGAATTTAACTTTAGATCTCCTGCTCATAAAGCACCGTGTACCAACCGACCATCAATATCCAGGATGAAATACATAAAACGTATTTAGTAGCATCCTAAAATAAAGCTTTTTGCTTAGTACTTCATAATTTTTCCCTTGAACAACACGGGCAAAGCCGCGGGCGGAAGCTAGTAGTTACATAAAACGTATTCAGTAGCGTCCTAAAATAAAAGCTTTTTGCAGAGAACTCCTTAGTTTTTCCCTTGAATAACGCGGGCGAAGCCGCAGGCGGAAGCTAGTTGTAATATATGTTTTTGGGATACTTAATCGGAAAAACGGAATTAGTCTTCGATGGGCGAACTATTGAACTTATAATACTTGGACAAGTTTGTACGGAACCCTCGGTGCGCGAGTCCATCTCGCACTTGGCCGGTTTTTTTTTATTTACATTATCAGCCTATCAAGTTGCTTCTGCTGGAACACAGGCCTACTCTCAGAGAGAGAGAGAGAGAGAGAGAGAGAGGACATGCCCTAATCCACCATGCTGGCCCAGTGCATGTTGGTGAATGTCATGTCTTTAAACTTTTGAGGTTATGGACATATCGGTTTTCTCACGATGTTTACGATCAAGATTAAATTCAGTTTAGATGGCATTTGATGTTGCTCATATCTAAGTACTTAATAAGTCATTTGTACAGGGCCGAGGAAAATACAATAGTTGGGTACCATCGAACTAATCTCAAGACGGAGCCAGATGCCTTATTATAGATGTCTTATCGTGATTCGGATGGTGATCGCGATCGCGTGCCTTCTCACTTACGCACGTGGTGCGAGTAAGTAGATGCGAACGGGACGGCATGCAATCGCGATCACAATCAAACTTCTATAATAAGGCCACAGGAGTGGAACTCTTGGCCCAATTACCACTACTAAGCCCCTCGAGTTTGGGCTCATTTAGTTTGTTTTAACAATATGTTATAATCCCATACTTGGCACGAGAGTCTGATGATGTAGCCGGGAAGTGGAACTCTTCTATAGCGTCTTATATAAACGTGTTTTTTTTTAACTATAGGAATTTGCCACCGTCCTTGTTTCGTGAAAATTATACTATAACCCGTGTCTTCGAGGCCAGAGTTAATAACTACCCTCTAGCTCTACGTGCTCCATCTTCGGCCACAACATCGCTTTTCATCACGTGTGTTGGTAGCTGTAATGTATTAGATTAATGGGGGTAGTTTGTTATGTTCTTCAACTACCTACCTCACCTATATCGTGTGCCATTGATACGCAATAAACTTGATTCTGCGATAGTCTGTCTTTCATTGAACATTACAATTGGCGCAGCCGGTATTTATTTTCGGAATACGTGCAAAAGTGTTTGTGATCATGCCTATAGGTAAAATCGAAGTGTTTGAAATCGGCTCCCATAATTGGGAAGCTTATTGTAGGCGAATGAAACAATTTATAACGTTAAATAACATAGCGAAAGAGTTGCATGTCGCCACGTTAGTTACTCACGTCGGGATTACGTGTTACGAGCTCATGTGTGATTTGTGTGCACCTGCTTTGCCCGAATCAAAAACCTTCGACGAGCTCGAGTCAATAATGAAGCAACATCTCGAGCCGCAGCGGTCGGAAATCGCAGAACGACATGTGTTTCGGCAACGGAAGCAAGCTACGGGGGAGACCGTGAACGAATACCTTCAAAGTTTGAAACATCTAGCGAAAACTTGTAACTTCGGGGCTTCGCTGGAGGTCAACTTGAGGGACCAGTTCGTGTCAGGTCTCCATCACGAGGATATGAGATCCAGGCTTTTTGCCGAGCGCGAGCTGGATTATAAGCGAGCTGTCGAGCTAGCGTTGGCGTTGGAGGCGGCCGATAGGCACGCGGCGACGGCAGCGGTGAGCGGCAGCGCGGGCGCCGGCGGCGGCGCGCCCGCCGCGGAGGGCCTGAATCGCATGGGCTCGGCGGCGACGCGCGGGCTGCGCCGCGCTCAGCCAGCGACAGCGGCGGCGGCGCACGGGCCGCGCCGCGCTCAGCCAGTGGCAGCGGCAACGGCGCCACGCAGCCCGTGCCCGCGGTGCGGCAAGGACGGGCACGCGGCGCCCAAGTGCCGGTTCAAGAACTACAACTGTGATCGTTGTGGTGATAAAGGTCACTTAAAAGTTATGTGCCGTAAGTACGAAGATGGACGTGGACCGGATTCTTCGCGGATGACTAGAGGTCAGTTTTTTTTAGTTGACTCTGATTCCGATGACGATGGCATGAACTTTTACAAGTTATCGAGTGATATTGAAGATGATCCGTATTACGTCAATTTGACAGTTGAGAAGCATTCATTACGGTTCGAAGTGGACACCGGTTGCAAATTTTCTGCAATTTCGAAAGCTTGTTATGATAAATTGTTTCAATATTTACCTTTACAAAAGAAAGCATTGACATTGAAGTCATACACAGGAGATGTTATTAAGCCGATGGGTTTCGTTGAGGTGCAAGTCACATACGCTTCACGTTCAAAAACACTGCAATTATTTGTCATAGAGAACGGTGGCCCTCCATTAATGGGCCGAATGTGGATTAGAATGTTAGGCGTCAATGTCCATGATTTTTACAGTTTAACTGATATTTGTGATGAATCTGTAGAATATTTACGTAAGGAATTTCCAGAAGTATTCGCTGATGGGCTTGGGACGTGTACTGTACGCATGCAATTACATTTATCAGACAACACACCGGTGTTTGTGAAGGCTCGATCGCTCCCGCTTGCGATGCGAGCCCCGGTCGAGTCAGAGTTGGACCGATTACAGCGTGAAGGTGTTGTTTACAAAGTAGATCGCTCGGATTATGGAACGCCTATAGTAGTTGTTGTAAAAAAAAATGGTGATATCCGTATCTGCGGGGATTATAAAATCACTATCAACCCCAAGTTAAAGGATTTTCATTATCCACTACCGCGTATTGAAGAAATATTCGCCAACCTATCCGGAGGGGTATTTTTTTCAAAATTAGATTTGTCCCACGCTTACCAACAAGTACTTTTAACTGATGAGTCACAACCGATGACGGCAATCACCACACATGTAGGTACTTTTGTTTACAAACGTGTACCTTTCGGTATTAAATGCATTCCTGAAAATTTTCAAAAAATGATAGAAGAAATACTGGTTGGTTTGCCGTTCACGGTAGTGTTTCAAGACGACATTTGCTGTGCAGGTACAGATAAAGCCAGTAACCTTGAAAATTTGCGAGCCGTTTTAAGCCGATTAAGAGATGCCGGTTTAAGAGTCAATATGTCTAAATGCGAATTCTTTAAACATAGCGTTACCTACCTGGGCTATCGCATTGATAAGGACGGATTACACGCCGATAATAGGAAAGTCGAAGCTATAGTAGCGGCGCCGACGCCAAAAGACGTCACTCAGTTGAAAAGCTTTTTGGGGCTCGTAAACTTTTACGCCAAGTTCTGTGCCAACATTAGCGACACATTAAAACCTTTGTATGAGTTGCTCAAGAAAAACGTTAGGTGGTATTGGAGCGAAGAATGTGAGTTAGCTTTTAATGAAGTCAAAAATGTTTTGAGTGTCGGTCCGGTGTTGGCGCACTATGACCCGAGCCTCCCGTTGATCCTTTCTGTGGACAGCTCAGCTTACGGCCTCGGCGCGGTCCTTTGGCATCGTTATCCGGACGGTTCGGAGCGCGCCGTCAGTTGCGCATCGCGCACGCTCAACTCGCACGAACTCAATTACTCGCAGTTAGATAAAGAAGCCTTAGCTATCGTTTTTGGGGTGACAAAGCACCATCAGTATTTTTACGGGAGACATTTCTTGCTGCGCAGTGATCATCGAGCGTTAAGTTATATTTTTGGCAAAAACAAAGGCATCCCGCAGACAGCTGCGAGTCGCTTGCAAAGATACGCGGTACGATTGGCGGTACGGGGCTATCGCGTGGTCATACCCACCAGCCTTAGATCGACAATACTTCGAGAGCTGCACAGTGGTCATTTGGGTGTCGACAAAATGAAGCAGGTCTCTCGCAATTATCTATGGTGTATGGCCGTTCGGTCAGTCAAACAGGTACTTAAAAAGGCAACAGTAGAAAACGAAGATTATGACACAGCTCTGTGTAAATTTTTATTTACGTATAGAAACACGGAACATTGCACGACACAGAAAAAGCCCGCAGTGGCCCTATTAGGGCGTCGCCTGCGAGGTAGACTCGACCTGCTGCGACCCAACACGGGCGAGTTGGTGCGCGAGCAGCAGCGCGCGCAGGAGGAGCGGCGCGGGGGCGAGCCGCGCGACGTCGCGCCTGGGGACATGATGCTCGTGCGCAGTTACGCTGACAAGGATATCAAGTGGAAGGATGGAGTAGTGCTAGGTCAGACAGGTCCCGTTTCATTCGTCGTTCGAACGGATAATAATAAGATCACTAAAAAGCACGTCGATCAGTTACTGCACAAAAATCCGCGGAAATCACGACATTCTGTAGTTTGCGTCGGTCAATCACCGCCGGGTGGAGAAAATCTAGATGCAAGCACGATTAAGGAGGGTTCGTCAACCCCAGTGGTGCAGTCGCCCTCGTCCGCGTTGGTTTGTGCGAGCGGAGCCAGCGACGGTGTGGATGAGCGTGTAGTGGTAGGTGGCGAGCCGAGCGGCGCCGGCGGTCGGTTGCCGGACTCGCCGGCTCCCTCGACCGCTATATCGACGGTGACGCCGCCGTATGAGGCAGCGGTACCGGCCCGGGTCCAGACGCGTCAACGCCGAGTCTGCCGTGGCATTCCACCGTGGATTGCGACTTTACAACCACCCAAAAAGAAATAATATTGTATGGTCATGTCATAATTATATACCTTATATGCATTTATGGATTTAACTAATATATGTTTTGTAGTGAGTATTTACATCTTATGAATGCATATAATTTGGGCATATTGTCTATATGTCCAAAATTATACGGTATTGTTGATTGGCTTAGGTTTAATATAAGTGAGCACCATTGCTATATTTAGAAGGAGGAATATGTAATGTATTAGATTAATGGGGGTAGTTTGTTATGTTCTTCAACTACCTACCTCACCTATATCGTGTGCCATTGATACGCAATAAACTTGATTCTGCGATAGTCTGTCTTTCATTGAACATTACAGTAGCCAAAGGAAAAGCTATTCTATATTTTTAGGTTTCCGTACCTCAAAAGGAAAAAAACGGAACCCTTATAGGATCACTACGTTGTCCGCCTGTCTGTTCGTCTGTCTGTCCGTCTGTCTGTCCGTCTGTCTGTCCGTCTGTCTATCCGTCTGTCTGTCCGTCTGTCAAGACCCTTTTTCTCAAGAACGCGTAAAGGTATCAAGTTAAAATTTATACTAAATACTTGGGTCTACGGTTTCTTTCGGCTGTAAAAAAATAAAAGTTATAAGTCAACGCAATCAAAAGATATGAACGTTTATGTCGCATATTTTGCGATTTCACATGGAATAAAAACGTATAGGGTACTTCCCGTTCACCTAGAATCATTAATTTTGACAAGAGGCTAGGTCTTACAGCACATATAAAGGAATAAATCTGAAAATTGTTAAATTTAAGTTATATAATATAAAAAAATATTGTTTTACAATTACAAACTTACATTTTGTAGTTGTTATGTATGGAAGAACCTTATTGTCAACAACAAAGTTAAGTTTGTCTTTCAATATTTCAACTTCAATTAGTTTTGTTTTTTTGGACTCGCGCTCTGAGTGTTCCGTCCAACGGAACCCTCAGAGCACGGGTCCGACTCGTACTTGTCCGGTTTTTTTAAATACCTTAGCGATGCTGATGGTCTGTTGCTCCATAACCTCGTGTATGGCGGTGCGGTCGTTGTCTGCCATCTTGTCGAACTCGTCGATGCAGCACACGCCCTGGTCGGCCAGCACCAGCGCGCCGCCTTCAAGCATCATCTCGCCCGTGAACGGATCCTGAGGAACAACATTTCTTTTTTATGGTGTTTAACCACAGCTCACTACTATAAGCAAATAAGTAGAAACATAATAGTCTGATAATGATGATGATGTTAAACATTTTTGTTTAATATAGATGTACAGTCCGCGAGGCCTAAGCTGAGCTTTGCATTTGTGTGAGTGATCACCAATCACAAACGCGAGGGAAACACCGCGCCTCAGGCCAGTTGCCAAAAAACAGTTTAAACTGGTTTAAACCAAGCAAAAGATGCACCGCGCCTCAGGCCGGTTATCACACCTACACTATATATGTACACTCACGCAAATGCAAAGCTCAGCTTACGCCTCGCGGACTGTACATCTATATTAAACAAAAATGTTTATCATCATCATCATTATCAGACTATCATGTTTCTACTGCTGGGACACAGGCTTTCTCTCAGAGAGGATGGGCTCTAATCCACCATGCTGGCCCAATGCATGTTGGTGACTGATACCGGTTTCCTCACGATGTTTTCTTCACCGTTTTGAGCGATGGCATCAAAACTGCACATAATTTATTTAGGTTTCAAATAAGTCATTGGTGCAGGGCCGCGGATCGAACCGTGCCGTGAAATTGTAAAGCGCACATGCTGCCTCCATACTCCTGCCTACCACTCGGCCACCAACAAAAATGTTATCTTTGGAAAATTATACTTTATACTACTAAACATTACTTATTTTTATTTTATGTATTAAGTTACTAAACAAACAAAACTAAAATATATACATATTCAAGAATTCTAAACTAAAAAGTAAATATTATAACATCAGAATCTATAGATGTTATAATATTCTCAATGTTTCCTAGGGGATAGAGATTTTTAGAGGTTACTTACTTACTTGTTACTTGTGTAGCGGGCATTTTCCGCAACTAGGCAATTTATTGGCCCATTTTGCTAATAATAATTAAATAATTTTTAGAGGTTGTAAATGAGACCCTTAAGACGTGGTGTTTTTCGGCGTGAGTCGGTCCTATGTCGTCTAATGACTCGGAAAACTTTAGCAGTCTCTTAAGTGCACTCGCGCACATGCGCGCGAATGTGCCGTACCACGCTGCGTTCGGAACCACGCAGTCTGATGACAGGAACCAATAACTTTAGCCACATCGAGATTGGTTATGCCGGGGTGTCCCATAACACTGATATTTATTTATATAAAATGAGGCACAATAACTTAGAAGACAGCCATAGGACGTCCACTGCTGGACATAGGCCTGCCCCATTAATCTCCAAAAGGGCCGGTTGGAAGCGGCCTGCATTCAGAGTTTTCCTGCGGTGTCTTTTAGGTCGTCTGTCCATCTCGTGGGTGGACGTCCTACGCTGCGTTATGCACTATTCATATTTATTCATAAAATGTTATTTTATATGTCAAATCGTATTATCTATACTATCTATACTAATATTATAAAGAGGAAAGATATGATTGTTTGTTTGTTTGCATTGAATAGGCTCCGAAACTACTGAACCGATTTGAAAAATTCTTTCACTGACGGGAAGCTACACTATCCCCGGGTGACATAGGCTATAATTTATACCCGTGCGAAGCTGGGCCGGACCGCTAGTAAATTAAAATTATAGTAATCACAATAATGTCACCTTCATAACAGCAGCAGTAAGACCGACTCCAGAAGACCCCCGGCCCGTGGTGTACTGGCTCCTCGGCGCGAGTCGGTCGATGTAGTTGAGCAGTTGAGACTTGGCCACGCCGGGGTCGCCCATCAGGCAGATATTGATGTTGCCTCGGATCTTCATGCCATTTGGACGCCTAAGAAATTTAATCATTAGCATTAAAAGATAAATATCCTGAATATTTATTTAACATTTGAGGGTAACGAGAGCATTGCTGTGCAGAGTTCTGAAGTTCAAAAGTGCTTCGGTCTTGTGAGGTTGAATTTTGGCTCCAAACTATACTCAAGCTCAATCAGGGCCCCGATACTACTAAAGAAATTGTTTTTAAATTGTAATTGTTTATATTTTAAATTATTGCCTCAAAATTGACAGTTTTAGATATTTTTTTATACTAAGTTATGATATTAGGTGGTGGTATTTTTCTAGTATATTTTTTTTTAAACTTACAGTTTTGAGGCAATTATTAAAAAAATAAAATTGAAACAATTTCTTTAGTAGAATCTGGTATGCGACGTCATCGGCGTCCTCACGGGGTATAGTTTATAAACTGTATAGTTTGAGTTTTAACTTCTCGTTTAGACTTTAAAGCTCTTTTATTTGGTGCTTAGAACCGACACAATATTTATAGTCAACTGATGGACTGGCGTTAGACAAAATGTCAAATGATATTAAGTGATGGTATATATACGCCTATAACCTAGAGCAGTGGTTCCCAGTTAGTGGTACGCGTATCTAGGGGTACGCGAAGGTATGATTAGGAGTGTCTGCATCAAGAGGCACGCGCGCCAATCACTTGACTAGGAGAAACGTCACACCGTAAGCAGTCGATTTTGTAGTCAGTGTAACTGCATACAGCGTGACGTCTTTCCGTCTTCCATAGAATTTCATACTTTACTGGACCTCACAAACTGAGTCAGAACCGTACCGGACGGCATTTGGTGTGATGACTTGAAGTGGTACGCAGGAAAAACTAATTGGGAACCGCTGGCCTAGAGAAACAACTGGCACTGTAGGAGAGTTGGTACATTTTAGAGCCAAAAAAAATTAGATGCTTCACGTAGGATTTTCATGGGTGAAACTTCAGGCCGTTTATATATTAGGCTGATAATCTACATACTTATCAACCCCTCCAACTAGCAGCAACAGCAGCGCTTTCTTCACATCCTCGTGCCCGTATATTTCTGGCGCGAGACTGCGCGCCATCCTCGAGTAGAGATCCTCGTCTGCCAGCTCCGCAAGCTCCTCCTCAGTCAGGGCCTCGGCTAGCTCGCTCTCATCGCTTTGGTTCAGGCAGTGTACACTCTATTCAAAGGACCAGTGCATAAATAATGATTATTTAGTATAAAAAAAACCTCTTAAAGACTATACAGACCTACACGTATAAACTTAAACTAAAAGTAGAAAATTACAGTTAAAACAGAGATTGAAAGTCCTCATCAAAACTTTTGCTGAAGGAACCACAAACAAAATTGTCATATGTGTATATATCGTATTTCTGGTTTTTGATGTTTTTTTTCAAAAAGTGCAAAATCCATTTCGATTAAATTTATATTGGCCCCATATACATTTTATCGAAAATGATTCTGCACTTTTTGAAAAAAACATCAAAAACCAGAATTATGAAATTATGACCTACCAAACAAAAAAAATATTATCAAAATCAAATCATAATTGGCGGAGTAATCGCGTAACAAACATACAAAAATATAGTCGTATTGATATACCCTCCTTTCGTTGGTTAAAATATAGTTCAGAATAACAAAATGTTTAAAATTTATTTGTTTGTACTTTATTAGTTTTCCATGTCATATACACTTTTGCAACTATTGATTTATCCATATAGCTGTTGTCGGCGAGTTGAAGACAAGTATGCCAAACTTAAACAGCCTCCGCATTATGCGATAAAAACTTGTTTCATGACATAGTAAAAATTATGGCGGCATGCACGCTTATATTAGTTATACTAACTGTTGGCCGCAACTTCGTACGTGTAAACTTTCATGTAAACCATAAAACCTCCATTTGCCCGCCCTTAATTTGGCCCTTTCACAAAATATTTTCTTAGCAGACCTCTACAAGGCAGACAGACAATTTCAGCTTATGAAGCTGGTCATGTAGTTTCCGAGTTTTCGAGTTGAGTGTCAGTCAATGTATGTATGATATGTAATGTAGGAGTGGTATTTCACTTTTATAGATATAGATAAGGGCTTCACACTCATAGACCCCCGCTAAGATTGCCTGTGTCAGGGTTGGCATGAAGTGACTGCAGACAACTTTTAAACCTTTGGGATTTAAAGTGCGATTAAGTCCCGTGATTATACATAAAAATAAATCCCTCTGCGTTCCCGCACACTTTTAGTGGCCCACATAAAGTATCTAGATTGTGTGTGTGGGGTAATACTCACATGTGCCTCCAGGTATGTATCAGAAAGCAGCCCCTGTAAAATCTGGCGGAAGCCAGCGCTAACGAGCGGCAGGAAGACTCCGGTGACGGCCACGTGGTCGCCAGGCTGCGCGCGCCGCGTTGTTTCGCCGCGGCAGTATATAGACAACTGCCGCGGGATGTGACCTACTGGGACCTGGTCCGACTGCGGATAGAACAAGCTATGAGGTCATAATTATGGCACAGTAATTACCTTGTCACCATCCATTGGTGGCAGAAGACTAGCATTTATAGAGGAAAATGAAGTAGCAGTAAGTAAGACATGTACGGGGTGACAATTGTGATGCAGTAAGAAGGCCACACAATGCCTTGCAGCAGCTGAGATAGTGTGGGGGTAATGTTAAGGGGTAAGGGACCAGGAACAATCTAAAGGCAAAACCGCTCACATGCTCTTGTATCTTCAGTTCTTGAAACTTCTGGAAGCGTGACCCTCTGGTTTGCAGATGCAGCTGTCCTGCAGTCTTGTTGACTCGGCACTCGTCAGCGGTACAGGCGGGGGGCGGAGTGAACTGCAGGCCGCGGACGGGCTGGTAGGTCTCCGCTCCACAAGCACTGCACGAGTAAGTAGCCACTACGAGAAGAGGCTTGACATCGGTGCAGCGTGTTACTATGCCTGTCAAGGAGATCTTGTCTCAATCACATAATATTAGTATTATAAAATATGCAAACTTAATTTTCTACCTGACTCTGTCGATTTGAAAATAATTACCATAAAAAATTATGTAGGTAAATTAGTGTAGTATTGAGGAATTTAGTTATAAAAAGGTAACAACCTTTTCATAATTAAATTCCTGAGGCGATCCTTATGATATTTAGTAAGGCGGGTCTGGACATGGATAAACCATAGTTTACATGGTTGAATTCGTGGAATGAATTCATGGAAGCTTGTAATCATGCAACCTATGCCCATAAAAAGTTGGTTGTGGTCACATCAATACTCTGTTCTTTCCACATTCTGTAATAGTCAGAGCAAAATAAACTACTCATGCTGTCAAGATTCCATTACCCTTAAACCGGACAATCTCCAGAATAAAAGTCTACCTGGCTCTAGACAAGACATTGGCAAAATTGCAGCAATACAGCAGAAGCCATGAAGAAAAAAAAATTTCATTACTCTTACCTCGAACAGTGACCAGCTTTCCAATGTGCACAGCTTTTACTTCCCGAATAGGAATGGATTTAGACGTTGATAAATCTTTGAAATATACTTCACTGCAAAAATGGAACAATTCGTCAATACAAAGCAATTATTATAAACTATAACTATGATGAACCATGTCTTGGTTGACAAACTATAATGCAAAGTTGTTAGTCTATAATTTTTTTATCAAATGTATTGCATTGTGCATTTGATCTGCATGATTGAATTACCTCCTATAAATTTTTACTATCGGAAGGCTAGGCATAAAAAAGCACTTGTTTCACAGTTAACATTCTAAAAACTTGAAATGAGTAACTATGATTCTTTCTTTTTTTATGTCGCGAATAAGTACGCGTTTAACCACCAACTCGCCTGTTGGTAAGCGATGATGTAGTTGAAGATGAAGCATGCAGACTTAGAAGATTCACTCTGGCCTAGAAAAAGCCCAGATTATATCTCTCAGGAAACTAGAATCGCTACCGGGTTGCATTGCCTTTTTCATTTACGTCACCACAACAGCTAGACTGCTTTTCATCATCATTATTTACACTACCATCTACACCACTGGTGCAACTGTGCTAGCGCCCCAGAGCCTCACTCCGATATTTCAAAGAGTTGGATTGGCTCGGGTAGGTGCTGGTAGGGCGAAATGCACAATACACCCCAAGCGGGGCGTCAGTGCAGGACTTATCGCCCTCATCTCGAATAAGATCTAACAGGAAACAAGGTAGCCGGCAGGTTGTTCCAATTTTTGGCCGTGTAGAATCAAAATGTTTAATACATATACCATACCTTTCATTATGTTTGTCGCTAGGCTGTGGAATGCGCTGCCAAGTGGGTGAACAAAGATAGATCAAGCCCTATATGTTCTTAAGTTGTAAGTGAATCGGTTTCTTCTAGATGAGTGTGCTCCATCATAGACCACATTATCGCTCAACATCAAGTGAGAATGGGACCAAACACAAGCCAATTTAAGAATTTAAATATATTATTTTCTTGACTTACAATTTCCTAATGAGTTCTGGTGGGTATCTGTTCCTTGGATCCCTCATTTCCCCGGGAATCCTATGGTTTCTAGCCTCCAGCATGATTCTGTGCTCTATATATACATCCAAGGCATCTTTAGCTGCAACCTGTAAATTTAAATACCACTTTTTTCCTGCAGACTGGGACGTACTAAGTTAACATTTCTAAATGGTTAATTCTTGAAGTAACGGTTAATACTAATAATGATAACGGTTGGTACAAGATGAAGCGCCGAGCGACTGCTCATTTGACTCCTTCGGTTGACTGCGAGCCGCGAGCCGTCACCGTCATCCTTTCCAAAAACGGTTCGAGGATTATTATATTGAACGAATCAATTGTGCGAGCTCGCAACCCTTTCTATTTGATTAGTTCATTCGCAAACGACACATTGCTAGTTTCTTATTTAATATACATTAAATACATTTCTTTAGTATATAAAGGCACAGAAAAAAAAATCAAGTCAAAAAAATAAAAAAATACTAGGAACCTTTATCCTACTTGTCAAGCTCAAGTGATATATTAGTGTAGGATTTTTGTACTTTTGTACATACAAAATATTAATTTATACATAACTTACAAATTAGTGCTATGCATGTTCTTTTGAGTAATTTTATTAATTACACAGGATTTTAGGTTCTTTTCTTACCTCTCTATGTTTATAATCTGGCAGCATTTCATAGACCACATCTGAAACCATATTGGTGTAGCGGCGTGTGTTCTGTCGCACCGCCTCTGCTAACTCATCGTTCACTTCATGTAGATCATCCAACTCCACTATGAAGGCTTGCTGAAAGTTGATTGTTGTGGCTTGTACAGTTGACCAAAACATAACCTACAAATTCACCTAGTCATTTTATTATTCATATTACCTGTTCTCTGTGAGCCACTTTTGTAAGCTGTTCAGCATATTTGAAGTTTTTGATTCCCTCATCGTCAGTCTGGCAAAAGTCCACAAAGAAGTTTTTGAAGGACTCTGAAAATCAATAGCAATCATCAAACAAATTACCTACAAATAATCACAGAATTCTCATTTTTATATTCATACCTTTATCTGTAGCATAATCTCGCATTTTAGCCATTATAAGACCGGTAAAATTAACTTGTATTCTTGTATCAGAAATATTAAGAAAAACAGCATCTAAATTCTATAAACTTGTTTTGTTTGACAGACAGGTGTTGAAATTGGCGCGAAAGAAAGGTTTTTCTTTCTTCTTTATTTCGCCTACTAGTTAGCTAGCTAAAGGCATTGTGGCCATACCGCTTCATTTTACGTATTTACTGACTTATGTTGAATGTTGCCTCTTTGAATGAATGACTTTACTGTTATAGAGGATTCTATAGAGTTTAGGAAATAACATGAAAATTCACGTTTTACCTCATTTTATCACTTGCTCACACTCAAACACAATCATAAACATCCATGTAAACACCTAATAAATAATAATCCACCATTAATACTAAATACTACACATAGGTGACATGGTTTATTTCACTTTGGCCCCAAAAAACTTCAGGTGATGCTGTAGAAGTCAATGTCAATGTCACTTATTAAACAAAACCATAGATAAACATATATACTAGATTGCGTTCTGTCAAAATATTCCCATACAAAACTAAACCTTAACGTCTAAACGTAAGGGTTCATAATAATGTGGCTAGGAACATGGAGGTAAAACGAGCTCACTGAGATAGCTACCACGGAGGAAGTGTATCCCTTTCTGAAGATTGCCATTACATAAAACATATATTTTAGTAAAACTCTGTTTTAAACTATCTCGGCTGTTCACTAAAGTTATAAGATGTTGTGGAATCTTATTCCACAACCACCACGGTAATTATCCCGTAAATAATCATAATTATATTTTAGTAGTTTTACTTATTCAATAGGACATACCAGGCAGGCCCTATTTTGGGGTGTAAACATAAAATTACTATCAATAAAATAAAGATTAATTTTTATTTCCATTTTCTAACGGATATTAATGTAGATAAATCTAATGTATCATGTACCTATTTCAATTTTATTTTTAAGTAACCATGTAGGTTCCAAGTATAATTACTAGGAACCTTCATGGTTCTACTGAAACATGAAGCTACTGGCAGCATTAACGACATGACGTTTTTGATTGTTTGCTTATTTTGTTTTTTTATGCATGATTTTTGAATAATTATTTTATAATGGTGAAAAATTGCTGTATAAGAAACTGTGCTAGTGAATCATTCGGTGGCTGCGGCATATCTTTTCACAGGTAGGTACACAAAGCTTGAAATACAAGAAAATGTTTATTAGGGTGTCCATACTCGTGTGAACATGAACAATTATTTTTGTACATTATGTTTTAGCATGACCTAGGGATATTTTAAAGTAATTCGCATTTCGGCGAGTGTGCGCAAAAGCTTCGAGCCCTTTTTCCACCCTCCCCCTTTTACTTAGGAAAAGTAGAACGACTGCACACTACCACCCCTTCCTAGTGAAAATTCCAAAGATTTGAACTCAACGATTTGGGTCTTCATTTATGATACGTACTGCCCAAGAATGGAACTCCCTGTCGTCCTCCTTATTTCCTGAGAACAACAAACTAGATATCTTCATGGCTAGTGATAGACATGTATAGATAGATATGAATAGATTTCTAGATCAACGTGTTCCATCCTCCGCCACACCGTCACGTACCATCAGGTGAGTAAGTGACGAAACGTAGATCTAGTACCACCATCCAACGGTGAACCGAGCTTTCTGTGTACAGTTGTATCGTTCAATGGTGTTTCGACGAATCGTACGGGAATCATTCTAAATATTACAGAAAAAATGAAAGTACCTAAATTCATCGCTGAATATATTTCATGTTACAGTATACCAACAAAAGAGGATGTAAGAAAAATGTGGTTGGACGTAATTCTCAGTCGAACAGCAAGTGTAACAAAAAACTCCAGGGTGTGCAGTTTGCACTTCAACACAGAAGATTTTATAAAGACACTAGCGACCCGCCCCAGCTTCGCACGGGTGCAATGCTAATACTAGAATAATATACTACATATTGTCTTTATATCCTACGTTCACAGCTGTTTTGTCATTAGGCAAAACAAACAAAACATGTTGTTTTCATAATTGGCCATGTGAAAAACACGCCGCCGGTACGGGCCTGTTGTGGTACTGGGCACTGGCTGAGGGGCCGGTACCGCCGCAACCGCTATGTCCCTGCATTTTAAATCTAATATCTTAGAAAATGTTCATTTAAATTACAAGCTGTAAACGGCCATATAATATTGGTCTATATTAAATGCACAATGTATTTAAGGTACTTAATTGGATAAAGATTAATGCTGTATTGCTTAAAATCCCCACGTAAATAAGCCATTATTTCTCGTAAAAAATAAATAATATAAAATGGTTATTGTGGGTTATCCCTAAGAAATAGACATATACCATCGTGGACTTTTTTGTAGACCTTTTTAAGGTATACAATATTGTCGTACATTATTTTGATCTATCTCGTAGGGTTCAGCCAGCGTTTGCAATGTAAAGCGCAAAAAAATGTGTTTATTGACGACATCACATTAGAAACCGCTACAATTATCAGTGTTTCTATACTATATTATGCATTTATTATATATATAAACTTTTTTCTTGAATCACTCTATCTATTTAAAAAAACCGCATCAAAATCTGTTGTGTAGTTTTAAAGATTTAAGCATACATAGGGACGGACAGACAGCGACAGCGACTTTGTTTTATACTATGTAGTGATGATAGTGATAGTGATGTAGTGATGCTCTCGACAAACTTTGAAAACGAATGTAGTTCCATGTTATTTTCCCGCAGTAAGTAAAATATGCCAAATAGTTGTCATGCCAATCTTCTATATTTATAAAAGCTAAATTTACTCACCCACTCACTGACCTGTCACGAAATATCAAAAACTATTTGACTTACGAAGCTGAAATTTAGCACGTAGATTCCTTATGGGGTATACCTAGAGTTTCGCTAAGAAGGATTTAGCGAAAAAGCCGAATTAAAGAGGGCAAATGGAGGTTGAAAGATTATATTAAAGTCCTTTGTTTTTGATGATACTTAGGAATAAAATTTGGTATTCAGGCTAATAGTTTAAAATAAATAAATACTGTTATAATATTTTTACAAAAAAGAAGGATTAAGGAGGTGGAATTGGAGTTTGTATGTTGTGTTGAAAGTTATGTAACTACGAATTTGTAATTTGACATGTGGGTGTAAAAGTTCATCTATACTCTTACTAATATTATAAAGAGGAAAGATTTGTTTGTTTGTTTGTTTGCATTGAATAGGCTCCGAAACTACTGAACCGATTTGAAAAATTCTTTCACTGTTGGGATGCTGCACTATCCCCGGTTGGCATAGGCTATATATCCCGGCTTCGCCCGTGCGTGTCTGCATGTCTTCGTTTCCTCAAAATCATGAACACCCTACAAGAAAAGGACAAATTACTCCGTGCTCGCTTTTCCCTCGGACCGTTTTTTTAGCATGAGTACTCGATCCAGGTCCCTTTAGGGTATATATAAAATCCTTGAACAAAACTAAATCGAATAAATGCTTCATAGTTCGTTTTTTTTTTTTTTTATTATAATTCGCCCATCGGGCAGGCTAAAGCCTTTAAGGCCATACCGCCTATTCTTCTGTTTTGTATAGTCTTAATAACGTCAAACAAGTCATAGTCACAGTCAGAGTCAAGCTAAGTAAGTCACGGTCAAGTCAAACTCATGCTTCTGTAAAGTGGTGGGAACTTTACAAGAGGCTCCTATGGAGTTTTGGAAACAACACGAAAAGACACGTTTCACCTCGTTATATCACTTATCCACACTCGAGCACGTTTACGAGCACTTAATGAATAATAATTCACCGCCTAGAACACATTAACACTCGAAAATACACTAGTTTAGGAAAATAATCCAACGAGCCGACATGTTCTTTTCCACGTTGGCGCCAAAACTCTCCTTCATAGTTCGAATAAAAATCGAAAACATCGACGAAAGTCTAAGGCATAGACAAAATCGACTAAAATGGAAATGGCCAATGTGATATTAGTGTAACTCTATTCCATGATATTTCCCGCGAAATTAAACGTCAATCAAAAGTTGTTGATATTGTTTTCTTTAAGATTAATTTTTTTTTTTATTTGTAATTCGTACGGTTTTATAAGATATATAACGCGTACAACGTTAAATGTGATAAAAACGATGGCAGACTCGATAGGTAACGTATATCTAATGGCACCTTACTCTGTACTTTCTACGGTCATCGCATCAGTCGGTTGTGTAGTAACCCAACCTCCAAATTATGATTTCAGCTGGGCAAAGAACTAAACGGCAGAAAGTTGATAAACACGGTCGTTTTTCCGCGCTAGAGAAACTAAAGCAATTAAAAGGAAAAGGTGTTAAACACAAATATGATGTAGATGAACTCGAAAATGTATACGACACTGTCGATGAGAGGGAGTACACAGACAGAGTGCTGCAAAGGCAAGAAGATGATTGGATTGAAGACGATGGTGAGTACAATCTTTATAGATGACTACTTTATAAAATTTCATTATTTCTGTGCTGTAAGGTTAAGTTACTTGCTTCTTACTTCTTATGTGTGTACTACCACAGATGGAACCGGCTATGTGGAAGATGGGCGAGAGATATTCGATGATGATGAAGACGATACATATGTGGCAACTAACGTCAAGGAGTCTGGCAGGGGACAGAAAAGAAAAGCAAAACTATCAGCCCAACCGTCAGCTAAGGGAAACATTAGGAATTTGCTGGGCGCCATGCCTACAAAGAAAAAAGAGGTATGCTTATTTGTAAATACTTGCTCTCTACAGCTTTCCCTGCATTACACTACTTTGTGCTTATTACTGCAGGCCCCATGTATTTTATTTGAAATTGATCTATGTTAAGTTCTATTTAGAACTTGGAAGAGACTTTAATTTTCACATATATAAATAGGTATAAAGCTACTAGCTGTTGCCTGAAACTTAGCCTATATTATTATTATATAGCCTTTTAAACTGTGGCTTGCTATAAAATGTCCCTGATCTCAGTGTGCCTCTCAGCAAAAGCTTCCTCTAACTCTTTCCATTGTTTTCTGTCAAGAGTAACCTTTTGCCAGTTAGGTTCAGCTGTCAGTTTGATGTCATCCTCCCATCTCTTGCACTATCTGCCTCTACTCCGGATGCCATCTCCGGGGTACCATACCGTGACTGCTTTAGACCACTTACTTCTGTGTTCGTGCATCATATGACCGGTCTTCTGTTCCCTTGATATATCCATCCCATTTTCATACCCTTAATTCATACTTTAATCCCTTAAAGGATGTCTACGCTCCATATGGAATCTACATCCAAGTTTCAGCTTTGTATGTCAAGTAATTTTTCGAAATGTAGTAATTAGTGAGTAAGTATACAGTTACACTCACAACTTGGTAGACTTCATCTAAACTTTAACTCCCTGTTGCCCCCTTAATTCAGCCCTTTCACAATTTCCTGTCTTAGCAACCTCGACACCCCCAATGGAATCTACCAGTAAAATTTTAGTTTTGAAGATTTCATGATGAATCAGTCAATGGTATTTCACATTTATATGTTATAGATATGAGATGAGAGAGATACGATCAATTGTGTAGTCAAGAAGAACATTAGCTACTTATTTTGCAGTATCAATATTTTCAGATTCAGATTATTGCTTCCATACAGTACAAGATGATAAAAATATTAAAATTAGCAAGCACATAGTTTCATGTGGATTGTCGGGCACAGCACAGTGTAAGGAGAGCGATTATATATATATATATTTCTTGTGTTTTCAGGATGTCAAAATATCAGATGACAATATTCTCTCAGACATAATGTCTGATCTTGATGGTAGTGCTTCCGCTGTGACAAAGCCAAAAGCACCAGCACCCAGCAAGAATATTGTAGAGTCCAACAAGAAAGATGCACAGAACTACTTCAAAAGTTTATCTGCTTCTGTGAAGAAGCCTACAGCTGTCACACTGACCAGAGAAACATCTTCCTTTAAAGAAGAAAAACTTGTAAGTATATTAAATAGGTGATACTATGCTGAATGGGTGTATTAAACCTGGGTCGTCTTGAAGGAGGATTGTGATCATTATTATGAACAACTTTACTTGCAATGGGACCAAACCGAAGATCACAAAAGTTTTATTTATATTACACAGGAATTATTCACGTAAGATTAAGCCGGTTCCCGCGTAATATGAATAAAATGTGTGAAAACCTCGTCAGTTTCCATAATAAAATCATAAAAGTTGTTCCTTGTTGTTGTTGTTGTTGTTACTTGTTCCGTCCATGATTCCCCGGATTTGTTCAAGTTAGAGGGCGTCTGAAAAGGGTTTTCAAAGCTTTGACCAAAACTTTGTGTCAATCCTGATTGGTTAAAAGATAAGCAATAAATTAAAACAAATCTGAGTTCAAATATCATTCTTAATCGTAAGCTGCCTCCAAGTTAACTCCGGCGCTGTAAAATCGACGACAACGACCGAACGACCTGTTCTCAGGGGTGTCCAGTAAAAACTCAATTTCTCCCAAAAGTTCGGGGTTTTTGTTGTTGGGGGTTTCAGGGTTGGCGATTTAGGTGATGGCAGCCCTACTTGTAACCCTGTATAAAAATACTGTTTTCTGTTTTTATCCTAGACTTAAACTACATATAAAACTTTTCTGTAATAGATCCAAAATGGTGAAAGTACCCATACTCCTCAACCAGAATTTTGTCTAAGTTACAGTAAAGTAATTTCACTCATAAGTTAATAGCCCAAGTATTGTTCTCCACAGAAACAAAACCCTGAATTACAGAAAGAAAATATAAGGGAACCTGCTCAAAAGAAACCAGAATGGAAAATAGACGAAGAGATTAAGAAAGAAACAGAAGATTCTGCTACACAGAATATTGAAGAGTTTCAATCTCAAGACCTTGACTTTGATGATGATTTTAGCAATGATGTGCCAACAGCTACAGCAGCTGAGGTTACAAAAATCAATGTAAAGGAGGAGGACTTGCCATCCACAGCGAACACCATCACCGATGTAGCTGCTGAGTTCGAAGATGAATTCGAAATATTCCCCAAAAAGAAAGAATCACCGAAAGAGCTCAAACCTTTAACCAGTACTTGGGCAGATCATATGGGTGAGAACCAAGTCGCGGCAACCATACAAACTGACGGCCAACTACCACTTACAACTAATGAGAATGGGGAAAAAGTACTGAAATTCTATTGGCTTGATGCTTGGGAGGATAGATATGTAAAACCTGGAGTGGTGTACTTATTCGGCAAAGTGTTTGTTAAGCCTAATGACAGAAAGGCAGGCAGTGTGTCTTGCTGTGTTGTTGTGAAGAATGTGAATCGGCAGATGTTTTTGCTGCCCAGAGAATATGTAAGTATTACCTGCTCTTTACTAAAAAACAGTCTCCCCTCATTTTCTGAAATAAAAAGTACCTTATGTCCCTCTTTATGAGTCATCCACTACTTGCCAATACATTTTATTTATATTACATGGGAATTACGTAAGATTAAGTCGGTTACTCCGACTATAGTTTCTACCGCATTAGACGGTCTTTTTCAAGGTGAATGCACGCGCGTGGCTACGTCTCTGTATTGTGTGCTGTTTTATAATACAGCTGTAAAAAGTAACAAATAGGCTGTGGGGCAGAGTTATTTTTGCATTTCTAAAGGTCTTGGCCTATTACACTAGCTCATACCATGACCGCAAAATATAGGCACATGCAAAGAATTTTTTTTAAAATTTAAATAAAAACTCTCATAAGACTGTCCCATCACCAACCAACACCTTAGTGAGTGAATTCATGACTAAAGCATTGTTGAAATGGTTCTAGTGTTATGTTCAGTATGGTCCAGTGTCTATTTTTTAGATGGAACTTTGGTGTCTATCTGTATCATTTACCCTCGCACCACCGCCTCGTACCTCGTACCTCGCGCGTTGCCGCCATTCCTACAGAGAACTACTAAAGCTCTATCACCTTGTTATATCCCAATTCCCAGTGTTTCAATCTTTCTATGTGACAATTTTCAGAAACTAGATCCTGTGACTTTGGAGCCGACAGACCATGAAGTGACCATGATGGATATGTATGAAGAGTTCAACACCACTGTGGCAGCTGAACTTGGCCTCAAGGAGTTCAAATCTCGGAAAGTCACAAAGGTCTATTGCTTCAACTTGCCGGATATACCTGCTCAGTCTGATTATTTGGAGGTGAAATACTCGGTGAGTATAGAATAATTATGTAAAAAAGTATTGTCCATGCATCATTGGCCTATATCCATCTTACAAGAAATGATTTGAGCTTGTGACTAAATAAGCCGATTCGGGAGCCACAGATGCGGCCACTCTTTTACTACAGACTCGAGTTTGGTAATGCAAGCATGCCCAATACCTACGCCACCTTCGGGTCAGTGCCAGTTAGGTCTAGTCTAGTCTGTGGTTTCTTTCAGTTAGATTAGTCTAGACTAGTCTACAGTGTAGACTAGACTAACCTAACTGGCAGCCTAGGAGCCACAGAAATAACAAGTCACCTCATGTGGTGCTCTGTGACCTGAGTCATGCCTCCAGTTTTTCTTTGATTGTCTATAAGGCCCTACAAACAGCAAGTTTTATAATGATATTGCGAGTATACTTGTATTTGATACGCAAGATAAAGTGATTGAAACTGATCGCAGCTTATTTTCTTTTGAATTTTTTATGCAACTGAGTGCAACAAGACCCAGAATTAAGAACTTGATAGTATACTAGCAGAATTCCGCGGTATAACCCGCGATTTTCCGTTTTCCATCTGCTCATTTTTGGGAGGGAAACCCTATGTCCATCCTCATGATGCACAGTATCTTCGAACAAACAGAGAGACAGAGTTCCTTTCGCTTTTATGATATGTATTAGCTGTGGTTGAGTAACTGGCAAAGTTATGGTATTGCCCTAGGCAGACTCGGCAAACCCCTACAAAGTGCTGCTGCACTGTTGTGTAAAAATTTATCATCAGAACAAACTTTTTACTACAACAGCTATTTATGTACTATTTACAGGCCAGTTTCCCACCACCACCAACAAACAAAAAGTACCTAACATTTTCCCATATATTTGGTACCAATACATCTTCTTTGGAAACTCTTCTGCTCGAGAGGAAAATTAAGGGCCCATGCTGGTTGGAGATCAAAGAACCCGAAGCAGTGCTGGCGAAGGTATCGTGGAGCAAACTAGAAGCGGCATGTGAGAAGATAGAACATGTCACTGTGATTAGGAACGATTCAGACTTGGAACCACCGCCTGTTGTTATTGCTGCTGTAAGTGTGCTAAGAAACGAATACCTATTATTAGAGATGAATTTATCATAACGTAATATCCCACTGGATTCAATACATTACATTATGTATGTTTCTTCCATTCATCTCTTATTTGTCATATCTGAATTCCCCCCCATTTTACAATTTCATCTTTTTATTTTTAAATTTTGGATGTGGATTTCTTGACTATAATAGTCAGTGTCAAGTATTATAGGATTATCAAGTAATTAATAAATTCAAATTTAATATAAAAAAAAAAAGAATTTTAACCCTGACGCTACTAAAGTGAGTTCAGTCAGTAGTAGGGTATATAAACTACTTACTTGGGTACTTGGTAGTTATACATTTATTATTTGATAAGTGTTTTAATCCCAAAAACTAAATATAAGACTCAGGGGATTTATATTCCCATGTAAATACAGTCAGTTTTCAATTAGTGTAATTGGTATGTAATTGTGCACCGAGAATCTTGAGATGTTAGAGCGCCACTATCAGTTCGTTTTTTAAATATTGTTGGTAAAGTTATTTTTTTTTTACAGATAAACATGAGAACTACCATGGATCCGAAGACAAGAAAGACCAAAATATTAATGTTGAGTTGTCTCACACATGTCTACTTTCCCATTCACAAACCGCCGCCGAATCCGCCGTTCCAACAACATTTCTGTGGTGAGTAATATCGAAAATACGTCATGAAAAATATATTTATGTAACAAAGTTCCAATTAATTGCTATTGTGTATTTTTTCAGTCATGACAAAATGCAACGAAATCTGGCCACTAGACTTAAAACAATCCCTACCGCAGTACAAAGCAACTAAGCTTACAAAATGCGACACGGAGCGTGAGCTCCTCAACTATTTCATGGTACAGTTCTGGAAACTCGACCCAGACTTGGTGGTCGGGCACGACCTACAGGGCTTTCAGCAAGACTTGCTCATCGGGAACATTCTAGATTTGCACATACCCAATTGGTCCCGCTTAGGGAGATTAAAGAGATCAGTACCCCCACAGAGGAAGTTTGCAGCTAAGGACGCGTTTTTAGGACGACTAGTATGCGATATTAAGCTTTCGGCTATGGAACTGATCAGAGCGAGGAGTTTCGACTTAGAAACGCTTTGCGTTAATGTCCTAAAGATGAAAGAAGGTGAACGCGTTGACGTCGCTTTAGAAGATCTGCCGAAGTATTATGAAAACAGTCGTGATTTGTTTCAACTTGTGTCCCTGAGTATGCAAGACGCTTCGTACATACTGAAGATAATGTGCGAGCTAAACGTCATTCCATTAGCACTGCAGATTACTCAAATAGCTGGAAACGTCATGTCGCGGACATTAATGGGAGGCAGGTCAGAAAGAAACGAATTTCTGCTCCTTCATGCTTTCACCGAAAAAAATTATATAGTCCCAGACAAAATGTACGGCAAAAAAACCGCTTCGGCTGAGGATGCTAGTCCTGAAGAGCAGGAAGACTCTGCAGGCAATGCTGTTTCCAAGAAACAAGGCAAAAAGAAGGCTGCTTATTCTGGTGGTCTTGTGCTTGATCCCAAAAAGGGGTTTTACGACAAGCTCATTCTTTTAATGGACTTCAATTCTCTGTACCCAAGCATTATACAAGAGTACAACATTTGCTTCACTACTATCAAAAGAAAAAGCGCGTCGGCAACAGACGATGACGTGGCTAATCTGGTGCTGCCGAGTCCCAACAGGGAGCTTGGAGTTCTACCCACACAAATCCGTAAATTAGTAGAGAGCAGAAGGGAAGTCAAGAAGCTGATGAAGGCGCCAGATTTGCCTACGGACCAATACATGCAGTACAATATCCGACAAACTGCTCTGAAACTGACTGCTAACTCTATGTACGGTTGTCTCGGCTTTACCCATTCTCGATTTTACGCTAAACCACTGGCGGCACTC
Organism: Agriopis marginaria; assembly: GCA_932305915.1. Lineage (NCBI taxonomy): Eukaryota > Metazoa > Arthropoda > Insecta > Lepidoptera > Geometridae > Agriopis > Agriopis marginaria. Next base: position 14,448,559 of record OW029918.1, read on the forward strand.
GTCACAATGAAGGGTAGAGAAATCCTCATGGATACCAAAGAAATCGTCCAAAAGGCCAATTACGACGTCGTTTATGGAGATACGGACAGTTTGATGATCAACACAAACTGCCTGGATTATGATAACGTTTTCAAAATCGGAGTTGATATAAAGAAAGAGATTAACAAGAAGTACAGACAAATCGAGCTAGATATCGATGGAGTGTTCAGATATCTACTTCTTCTCAAGAAAAAGAAATACGCAGCCGTTTTAATCAGTAAAGACAAAAAAGGGGAATTTGTATTCACTCAAGAGCACAAGGGCTTAGACATTGTACGGCGTGATTGGTCGCAACTAGCCGCCGAAGCTGGCAAATTCATTTTGAGCCAAATCCTCTCTGAACAAACCGCCGACGAAAGGTTGGAAATCATACAAGCACATCTCAATAAACTAAAAGAAGATTTAGTAAATGGCAAAATGCCTTTATCGATGTTGACAATAACGAAACAACTTACGAAGAATCCCAACGAATATGCAGACAAAAACTCGCAGCCTCACGTCCAGGTGGCATTGAGATTAAACATAAAGAATAGCAGAAGGTTCAAGAAGGGCGATATAGTGCCTTACATAATTTGCGAAGATGGAACTGCTAACTCTGCGACACAAAGAGCATATCACATAGAAGAGTTAAAGAATTCGGAACATTTAAAAGTTGACTTCAAGTACTACTTAGCGCATCAACTGCACCCTGTAATATCACGAATTTGCGATCCAATAGAAGGTATGGACCCGGCGCGAGTCGCTGACTGCTTAGGTTTAGATCCATCAGGTTACAAACAGATGATAAAACGAGAAGCTAATAACTCGGAAACTTATGAAGTAGAAAATGAGCAAGAGAAGTATAGACAATGCAAAGAGTTCGTTTTCATATGCGTCAACGAAAATTGCAAAACTGAGAACAAAATAAAAGAGACCTGCATTAAGTTGGAAAAGGAAAGCGTGACGTTCTTGGAGCGATGCCAGAATGAGAAGTGTGCTGTGAGGCCGGTGGACTACATAGCGTCGATACAGAATCAACTGAGCTTACAGATTCGACAGTACCACGCGCAATATTACGCGGGCTGGCTGTCTTGTGAAGATCCAGCGTGCGGCCACCGCACGGCACGCTTGCCACAAACCTTCGCTGGGGGGTATCCAGTATGTAGGTTGTGCGAAAAAGGAGTCATGTTCCGAGAATACACAGAGAAGGATCTCTACCTACAAATCAACTTCTTTCTGTACCTGTTTGATCTCACCAAAAGTAATAATTCTAGTAAGTTCATTTCCTAAGCAAATTCTAAAAACAATACAACATTTTTATAACCTTCTATTTTTATATCTTAAGCTAACATTACGATTATATTATTTCAGAAGCACGAGTGACACCACAAATAACTGCTGCATTCCAAGTCCTCAAGGAGTTAGTTGAAGATGCCCTCACACATTCTGCCTATTCCATCATCAACCTTTCAAAATTGTTCAGGTTCTTCACTCTAGACCCTAAAGCTGGAAACAAAATGAAATCGGAACCAGTAGAAATTGATATCCTGCCCGAGACTGAACAGATCGATGCCTTGTTAGAAATGGGAGTCTACTAGATATTTTTAAATTTCTGACTATAAATTGTGTTACTAATAATAATTGTAAATAAATAGTAATAAAATTAAAAGCTTTTACTTAGAATAGAGACGTTTATTTCAATACTATCATAAACCTTATCTTTAAGAAATGTAAACATCATCTTTTACACATTTAATTAGACAACACAATGCATTATAGTTTTGCTGTTACCACTAAAACCTGCCTCGCGCTCTACCCCTGCCGCGGCCGCCTCCGCCGCCCCTACCTCTAAAATTATTATTTTTTCCAAATTGCTGTTGATTCTTTTGATCAAACTGTGGTCTGTTGTTATCCATTCTTCCTCCATTCATATAGTTATCTCGCATACCTTGATTTTGTTGATATTGATTAGGCCCCTGCCAGGGCTGATTTGGTCCTTGATTTCCTTGCCAATCTTGTCCTGAGTTAGGTCCCTGGCCGAACTGATTTGGTCCTTGGCCAAATTGTGTAGATCCCTGACCATACTGATATGGTCCTGCACCTTGACCGAATTGGCTTGGTCCAGAATTAGGACCTGGAGCGAATCCTGAGTTAGGTCCTTGACCAAAACCAGAGTTAGGACCTTGATCGAAACCCATGTTATTATTTCCTTGATCAAATTGGTTTGGTCCAGAGTTAGATCCAAATTGACGTCCCTTAGGACCTTGCGCAAACTGATTTGGACCCGAATTATGTCTAGGACCACCTTGCGGAAACTGATTCGGACCCGAATTAGGTTCAGATCCACCTTGCGGGAACTGATTCGGACCCGAATTAGGTCCAGATCCACCTTGCGGGAACTGATTCGGACCAGAATTAGGTCCAGATCCACCTTGCGAGAACTGGTTAGGACCCGAATTAGGTCCAGATCCACCTTGTGCAAACTGATTTGGACCCGAATTAGGTCCAGATCCACCTTGCGAAAACTGGTTAGGTCCAGATCCACCTTGTGCAAACTGATTTGGACCCGAATTAGGTCTAGGTCCACCTTGTGCAAACTGATTTGGACCCGAATTAGGTCCAGGTCCTCCTTGTGCAAACTGATTTGGACGCGAATTAGGTCCAGACCCAAACTGATTCGGTCCCTGTTCAAGCATACCCGGACCCCCTTGTTCTCTCATTGGTGGTCTTCTATCATCAGGCATGGTATCCATCTGGTTCTTATCCCACTGCAATGCTTGATTATACGAGTCGCTTTCATCGTCGTCATAGTTTCTGTTGCTGTTTGATTGGTTCTGTGGTTGATGCACCGAATCTTGCATATCAACAGTGGGTGTCGGTGTTACAGAAAGTGGAATGCTCGGAGAGATCTGTGGCTTTGCTGAAGATTCGATAAGCTTTTCTGGCATGTCACCAAACGAGCGCGGTTGCCTGCTGCTTGCGACGACGTCTATATTTTGAGAACTAGACGCGGTCGATGTCGATTTAATCGAGGCTTGTACTAACGCAAACAAATCCGATGCAGCAGACATTTGCTTTGAGAGCTCCACAATCGGAATAGCTTTGACGGGCGGCAGAGGTTCAGTCTCTTCTTCCTTCGTTTCCTCCAGCGACTTCTTAACAATGTCCAGTTCTTTTCGTATCTGATCTTCTTTTACCTTTTGAGTCGCCGACTGGAACACCTGGAAAAATTTAAAACTGTTAATCCTAAATGAGAGAATTGTGTATGGATATATGGTACAGTGCCACCAACCTATCTGTAGATGCGACAGATCTTTGTAAGGATAGAACCCGCGAGTTCACCTGCTTTGCTTGTCAGTTTCCTGTCTTAAGTTGTCAAATAGGGTATTTGACTGTATTAAAAATATGATTCATGCTGGTGTAATCCTAGATTATTATCTACAAAATAATAACATCATTTTCAGAAAAAATAATTTTTTTTCATTGGTCACGTGACGACTTCATACGCTTAAAGATCGAATGTCCTTATGAAGTCACAGGCAAGTAATAGAGGCAACAATTCTATGGCGAGTGACAACTTGCTTGTTTGGGGCGTCACTGAAGTCACGTGGCCCTTTTAATATAAAATGGAGCGCTTACACAGTAGTATAATAATTTTAATTTGTTTGTCCATTTATAATACAAATACTGAAAATTATGAAGATTATTATAATATTACAGACAATTTGGGTTGTTTCCTAAAAACAGTCAAATACCCTACCTACTGTACCACAAAAACCCTTCAAAAGCAGTTGGTCGGGCGAACAGCCAACTACCACTACCAACGCAAGTAGCAGCTTGTTAAACTACCAGTAAATTTCTCTTGCACATGCAAAAAATTCGGCACATACAAGTTGACGTGCTCGCGGTGTCTATAAAAGGTAGATGAATGATGAGCTAAAAATTTAAATTTTTTTGGTCCTTTAGAAAATACGTTGGTATTCTACAGATATGTTGGTCGCGCTACATGTTCGCCAATAGTGAAATATCTTCACCTCTTCAACAGTATAGTCGTCATCATCGCTTTCGATGGTGACGAGCTTTGTTTCCTTCTTTTTTTCTTCGACCGGCGGCGGTGGAGGTTCCTCCACGACGGGTGGCGTGGAAGTGGCAGCGGCGCTGACGTACTGTCGCAGTTTTTCCACTCGCTGCGGCTCCCGGGCTTCGAGCTTCTTCAAATACGCGATCAAGCTGTGTTGCTCTTCCGCTGACAGCTCGTTGAAGTTTTTCAGCAATGTCTCTAGATCAGAGTCCGACAGACCGTCCATTGCGTCGGGTACCTCTTCTTTCTCCACTCTGTAAAAATATTTTTCATCTCACCAGCTCGGAAAGGCTTCTTTATCGTTTAAAATCTGCGCAAAAAGTCGATTTTGGCCGCTAGAGTGGTAAGTAAATTCAAAATTTAAACGTGATAAATTTGCGAATCTTTACATTTTTTCAGTTTTAAAACACGCCAACCTCGTTGAATAGCAATTACCTCAAATAGTTTGATCCAAGAAGGTCCCTATCTTAACTTAGAAGTAATACAATAATTTCCTCGCTAACTTGAGATGAAAAGTAGTGTGTTTCGCTCGACAGCAAAGTTATTCTGCCTCTCGTACCTTTGAAACCCTCGCTACGCTGAGGATTCTATACTCGCACCCTAGAATCCTTCGCTTGCTCAGGTTTCAATACAAGTACAACTTTGCAGCCTTGCATAACAAATATCTATTATATGCCTAACGGATAAACCGGTAAAAAGAAGTCATAGGGATGCAAAATAAGATAGTAAATTTTGTAGAAGTTTGGTCACCTTGTATGACATGTTAAGGTTTTGCCTTTTAAGCTTACCTATATGGTAAAAAAAACTGAGCGAAGCTCGATCGTCCATGTACTAAGAGTAATAAAACATACATATTCAATAAAATCAGTCTTTAATCTTGATTAATTGTCTCTCGTGTGACCCAGCCGACAAGAAGTACGATAAAACTTACTTTTTTTCATTTTCATCATACGCCGACTGCAGCATTTGCAATGCCGTAGCAGTGCCGCTTAGCTTGACCGGCGTCGGGCGTTCTATCGGCGGCGGCGGCGGCGGCGCAGCTCGGGGCTCCACCGTCTTGGTGGCCTCGGCTTCACGTTTCTTGGCCTCTGCCATCCCGACCACGGCATCGACTAGTTGCGCCAGTTCCTCCGACGTGACGTCAGTTTTCCCTTGTGCGATCAGCGCAGCCGCCATTTGTTGAGCGATCTGCGCGCGATCCACTTCGCCCACGCCCGCGACCGGCACCGCTTCTGTTTTTTTACTGGTACTTATGGTACTTGTAAGTTTCTGGAAAGCAGGATGATGAGTCAGTACACGAATAGAGGCATTCAGTCTATTTAACGGCCTCTTATACCAAATTTGACGGTTTTAAATCAATTTTATTCAGTTAAATTACAACACTTGAGCTGGAAAAAATACATGCCACAGATACATCTGTGTTTGAGTTTATGATTTGGTTCAAAACACGATAGAATAAACTTTCCTCGATCAAGAAAAAATCTGAAACCAAGTCGATTTAGTTTATTTTTTTCGTTTTATTCTCTAATGAAAGCTCGTGACAACCTGGAAATTGCATGTACTGAAAGGCAATTTTATTATTTTTTATTTTATTTGGATAGAATTTTGATAGTGAATAGTTTCGTTTTTTAGTGAAATTAAAACCGTAAAAAGGTCGCGAGAATTTGCGCGCCCCGCGTTCAGTACCGCGCCAGGCGTCATCGAGGTCGGACCTATGTTCGTTTTTGTCGTTGCACTCCCCCCGCGGGCGTCCTGACTCTTGTGCGGCAAAATACATCGTCGCTATAACTTGGCGGTGCTGAGGGAGCGTTTTGTTGCCTACGCGACTCTGAGAATAAGTAGGCCGTTAAGGAAAAAAAACAGTATTGGATAGATTGAACAGCAAAATGAAGTTGGAGAACATATAGTCCAGATTCATGCATAAAATGGTGTAGAATGCGCTGCTTGAATAGGTGTTCCCGATAGTTACAATCTGGGTATCTTCAAACTGCTAGTGAATCGGTTTCTTCTAGGCAAGCGTGCTTCATCGTAGATCGCATCATCGCTTAACATCAGCCGAGTTGGAGGTGAAACACAAGCCTTTTATTGAATTAATAGGTCGCAGTCAGTTTACCAACTGAAAATAGATACACAAAGGCATTTTTTTTTTTTTCAGATTTCTCCCTTTACTTGTATAAGACATTGCTTCTTACCAAATTTCATGATACAAAGTCAACGGGAAGCAATCTTAGTTTTGATTCCCTCGCGAGTGTCAAAACCTGCGGTATAAACGGCTTTAACTTTTGATTGTTTTGCATTAGAAGTTTGATTTTTACACTGCTCCAAGGGATTGCAGACCTATGATACTAATTTCAACTAGAAACCTCCACGCGTTCCTGAAAAAAAGGGTCTTGACAGACAGACAGACAACGAAGTGACCCTATGAAAATATCCTATAATTTTTTTTGAGGTATGGAACATTAATATTTTAACTCCTCTGTACCTTATTTTTAACATAATTAACTTTAATTGAACGTACTCTTAATCTACCTACTTTAGTTTTAATTTTAGTTATATTTGTAACTTCTAAGCGCGCGCGTTAAGTTAAAATTGCCAAATCTTTTTCGGGTCACCAAGGTACCGGCCTAGCCGAGTTTGGGGCCCACTGCTAATTCAATATAACCTAGTTTAGATATTATTTGTGGCTATGTATACAATATAATTATGATAATTTTAAACCGTTTCAGAAATAAATCTTTACTTTACTAAAAAATGTGCCTGAGATCTTCGACCAAAATAAATGGACAGGCCATAACCATTGAACTTGCTCAGTACAAACGAGGCAAAACCGTTGGACATATACTTCAACACCTAATTATAACCATGTACAGTACATTTGTTACAAACAATAGATAGCGGTTTTTTGATGTGTATTTACACTTCGGGAAAGCACACGAAGGCATAATTTGGTCAAATGTTTCGTTATCATGTAACAATAGACGCGTGTCGCACTTCCTACGGCTAGAGACCGACTGAAACGAAGTGAGAGCCGGCGCTCATTTTGTAATCTTCAAAAATGCGCTTCGTCTGGGCCCGTCCATTCATGTTATATTTGTCGAAGCCTGAGATTACCTTGGCGGCCTGCTTCTTCCTGGTGCGCGTGTCTGCCTCGTGCAGCGTGGCGGCGGCGCGCAGGATGGCGCCGCGCAGCGCGGGCGCGGCGGCCGCGGGCACGAGCCCCGCCTGCGCGGCACCCTTCAGCTTCTCCTTGGCAGTCTCTATCAGCACCACGGCCGTCTCACGCTCCAGCAGCTCCTCAGACGAATTGGCGCGCTCCTGCGGAACACAGCACGTTCAATGGAACTCTAACGGAAGACCAGCGCTGGTTAACAGCCGGCATTATGCTGAGTTGGGGCCGATTTGTGACCTTATAACTTGTCTATAATTACTCAGGCGGCAATCGCAATTTCGCGAATTTGGCCGCGCATGAGAGAATGAAAAAAACAGATGACCGTTGCTACGCGACCGGCCGCAGGTCGCTTGTTCGCTCCAATGGATAAGCAATTTTAAAAAACGTAATTTGGTCACAAATAAACTTTTTCTTTCTCTCTTTCTTTCAATGAATGGTAATGTTGGATCCAACATTAGACAAGACTTTAGCATACGGGCGGCAGGCTTCAAATGGCGGCAGGCTTCAAATGGCGGCAGACGGTAGTTCGTGTGGCGGATTTTCGGACGCGAACACTCTGTAAGCGTCCATCTGTATGTAACAGTAGCCTTTAAAATTTTCTTGGGACCATGCCAAGATCTCAGATTATAAATACAATAGCTTGTATAGGTGTATGTTTGTCCGCACCGTAACAGCTTAATGGATTAGAATAAAATTTTGTATGAATGTAGATCATACCCCAGAATTTTATTCTAATAAAATAAACAGATCCCGTTGAATAGCGGGTGAAACTGCGAACCTCTGCTAGCAGTAAATAAATAAAATAGAGTAGCAGCAACATTTACTGCCGGGCAGTCTTAAAGCTTGTGTTGCGAGCCATTCCTCGAGCAAGGATACATTTAGCATTACGTATCATAAACAACTCCTACTTGAAGAATCCTTACCTTTTCCATCTTCAAGGCGTCTGTCAACAAGTCAACGATCTTGGGCCCGAGGCTACCCAGATAGTCTTCTAACGCGACGAGCACCCTCAACGTGGCTACTATGTTCTCAGGTGGTCCCATATCCTGCGGCTCGTGGTGTCGGGCAGGAGGGTACCTCGTGCGGGAGGACGCGTGGGAGGGTGCGCGAGCAGATCGCATTGAGCTTATGGACTCAATTTCATTGTCAGAGTTCCAAGGGGATAGGTCGTCCTCGCTGAAAGATTACAACGTATCATACACAAAGCTCGCTATCAAGTTTCCCTTATAGTCTATACTAATATTATAAAGAGGAAAGATTTGATTGTTTGTTTGTTTGCATTGAATAGGCTCCGAAACTACTGAACCGAATTGAAAAATTTACACAGAAAACTTTCACTGTTGGGAAGCTACACTATCCCCGGGTGACATAGGCTATATATTAGGTATATACCCGTGCGAAGCTGGGGCGGACCGCTAGTATGCCATAACATAACAAGACAATCAAATGGACACAATTTAAAAAATTTAGTCGTCCTGGTGATTCGCACCGTAATGCAAAAGGCTCAATAGGGCTCAATGACTGATTTTACGAAACCATCTTAAATTGTTCATTATATTAAAATTTATTTCTCGCGTAAAGAATTTCTTTAGCAATTCAACGCGGGAATGCAGCCTTTGCGGGAGTACTTTACCACACGGACAACAACCTGTTTTTGATTGTTAATAATATTAGTGATAATTAAAGCCTTTTTATTTTCTGTATTTTGATACTTCCTATTTCCGATTTTGATCCTTTGTACTTAAATAAATTCAAAAATAAACATATTTATTAACAAATAAATCAACCTTGTGATTAAATCCTCATAATTTGCAGTATATTTTTTTATATAAATATGTTTGCGTTTCTTATTCAATCTTACTAATATTATAAATGCGAAAGTTTGTGTGTAAGTGTGTAAGTGGGTAAGTGTGTAAGTGTGTAAGTGTGTATGTTTGGCTGAAGTCACCGCCGAAACTACTGGTCCGATTTAGATGAAATTTAGAATGTATATAGCTTATACCCTGGATTAACACATAGGCTACTTTTTGTCCCGAAAAAATGCACGGTTCCTGTAGGATAATTTCAATTACACAAATCTCCACAACGGCTCAACAAATAAGTATGAAGTTCGGTATAGAAACAGGCAAGCCGCCACATTGCAACACAAGCCACTTTTTATCCCGGAAAATTTGACAGTTCCCGTGGGATGGTATAATCATTCTTTTTCACAACGGCTCAACAAATAAATATGAAATTTGGTAAAGAAATAGACAAGGAGCCATATTAAAACACACAATACTTTGTATCCCGGAAAATTTTAAAGTTCCTGTAGAATAACTTCAATCACACAATTTTGTAACTGTTAAACAGATTTTGATGAAATTGGTATGGAGGTGGATTATACACTGAATAATATTATAACAACCTAATTCTGATCCTGGGAAAATGAGTGGTTCCTGTAGGATAACTTTGATCACTTAACTCCGGATTTCGATGAAATTTGGTATGGAGGTAGCATGGATTTTGATGAAATTTGGTACGAAGGTACAATATTCCTTGGACTATCACATGAGTTATTTTTACCCGGAAAAAATCTATGGTTCCTGTAGTATAACATCAATCACTCAACTCTGAGACTGTTTAACGGATTTCGATGAAATTTGGTATGGAGGTAGAATATTCCCTGGATTAAAACTAAGGCTATTTTATACCGACAATATGTAAGTTCCTGTAGGATAATTTCAATCACTCAACTCGATGACTGTTTAACAGATTTAGCAACCCGCAAGCGGCCCGTGAGTGTTAGTTAAGCACAAGTGACGTACAAAAAGAAAAAAAAAAACTTTCTAGGTTGCGTGGTTCGCTGGGCCGCAAGCGGCCCGCGAGGGCGAGTGTCAAGCACAAGTGACGTACAAAAAAGAAAAAAAAACTTTCTAGGTTGCGCGGTTCGCTGGGCCGCAAGCGGCCGCGAGGGCGAGTGTCAAGCACAAGTGACGTACAAAAAAGAAAAAAAAAACTTTCTAGATCGCGCGGTTCGCTGGGCCGCAAGCGAGCCGCGAGGGCGAGTGTCAAGCACAAGTGACGTACAGAAAAGAAAAAAAAACTTTCTAGGTCGCGCGGTTCGCTGGGCCGCAAGCGGCCCGCGAGGGCGACTGTCAAGCTCAGTGACGTAAAAAAAGAGAGAGAAAAAAATTCTAGGTTGCTCGGTTCGCTGGGCCGCAAGCGGCCCGCGAGGGCAAGTGTCAAGCACAAATGACTTACCAAAAAGAAAAAAAAAAACTTTCTTGGTCGCGCGGTTCGCTGGGCCGCAAGTGGCCCTCGAGGGCGAGTGTCAAGCACAATTGACGTACAAAAAAGAAAGAAAAAAACTTTCTAGGTTGCGTGGTTCGCTGGGCCGCAAGCGGCCCGCGAGGGCGAGTGTCAAGCACAAGTGACTTACCGAAAAGAAAAAAAAAACTTTTTTAGGTCGCGCGGTTCGCTGGGCCGCAAGCGGCCCAGCCAGGCCAGGAATTTAACTTTAGATCTCCTGCTCATAAAGCACCGTGTACCTACCGACCATCAATATCCAGGATGAAGTACATAAAACGTATTTAGTAGCGTCCTAAAATAAAGCTTTTTGCTGAGAACTTCATAATTTTTCCCTAGAACAACGCGGGCAAAGCCGCGGGCGGAAGCTAGTGTTCAATATGAATGTATTGATGTTTTAAATTTTCCTCCCTTTTCACATCTGGATTTATATTATCTCTACATAGTATAAATTGAAGTCGCTTTCCGCGTCTGTCTGTCTGGCCGCTAACTCCTCCTAAACCACGCAACGGATTTTGATGCGGTTTTCACCATCAGTTAGATACATTTTCAAGGAAGGTTTATATGTATAACTAGCGACCCGCCCCGGCTTCGCACGTAAATTACACCCGTGCGAAGCCGGGCGGGCGGGTCGCTAGTACGTCATAAATTGGTTTAATCGCAGTTTCTTGTATATACTATCATAAAAATAGCATATTTTATACTCATACAAATATTTATATGATAGGTGTATGTAGGATTGTGTACTCACGGCTTTAGTTCATCGTCCGAGATCATGACGGTCTGCAGCGAGGGCGCCACCTCGTGGTCGTCTCCCTGGCTACGGTTGCGGGACTCGGTGTTGCGGTGGGGCTGAGGGCTGCGGTTGCGGAGCTCCGAGTCTCTGCGGGACAGCGGGCTGCGGCTGCGACGGACAGACTCCAGCGTGATGTGCGTGCGGGACGGGCTGCGACGTCTAATCAACACGAACCAAGTTATAGAGCAGCGTTTCCCAAAGTGGGCGATAACGCCCCCTTGTGGGCGCTGCAGGCCTAAAGGGGGGCGGTAAGAGACCCAGAAAAAAATGGAGGCGTTGTGTAGAGGCTTGGGGGGTGATTTGTAATTTCATTTAGCTAGGAGGCCTCTTAGACACCGACTGCATGAGCTCTCGACTCTCAACTACAACTTGTGAACATCACCGCTCATATAGCTCACAATAATTGATTGATTTAATTTGAAGTTATAGTGGTTTTTAAGTAGGTGAAAAAATGGGGGCGCTAAAAATTTATTCTCAAAGTGGGCAGTAGACAAAATAAGTTTGGGAACCCCTGTTATAGAGCGATGGCGGCCGAGCGGTAGCATGCGCGATTAAAATCTGACGGCACCCGGTACGAATGCATCAATGACTTATTTCGTACTTAAATTATGTTCCGTTTTCGATGCCATCGCTCAAAAACGGTGAAGGAAAAACATCGTGAGGAAATTGGTAAGTCCAAGAACCTCAAAAGATACATGACATTCACCAACATGCTCTGGGCCAGAATGGTGGAGTAGAGCCCATCCTCTCTCTGAGAGAAAGCCCGTGTCCCAGCAGTGGGAACATTATTTATTTATTTCAAATTAGCACCGCACAAAAACGACTTACACTAATGACATTAATAACACTTTAAAAACTAATTATAGGTTGATGACTCTTAAGAAACCTATTATAACATATATCTAGCATCAAAATGAAAGCATAGCTTTGTGTTCGCGGAGTTTGGACGATGGCGCTATGAGGAAAGGTTTAATTATTCGAACTACTTTCCTAAATGTATGGCTATCGTAAACAAAAGTAATTGCTAATGATCTTGGCGCGATTGGCAAGCTGTGCTATGATAAACCCCATACACTAATTCATTGTACACTAAACGCTATTGACAACTATAGTATAATTATAAAAGAGTTATAATACCTCGGAACAGGGCTGCGAGATCGCGTCCGTTTTGGCGGCGAAGGGCGTGCCTCCGGGGGGGGGCGCCGGTCGATGGAGTAACGGGACTCCAAAATAGGCCTACAAAAATAAAACGACTACAATAGGTAATACACAATATAATTAATTGTTAAGTATACATATACTGAGGAAATTATTTAAATCGGCTAATAGGGTTCGATATAATATATAAGTTTAAAGTTTTGGGTCGGGTTGGGAAGGGTTTCTCTATCCCTTTCCCACAAAGCGAACGTCAGTATGGAATTTGTTACACATACTAACAGTGACGTCGTTTGTGAGTATGGTGCGCTCTCTATCTAGCAAAATGCTTATAACGTCTATAATTATGAACACATTTTGCTTTCGGTGACCGGTTCTAATTATAGTCAGCTTTTTTAGAAGACAATAACAATTATCAGTCCGGTAGCTTATTGAAACACTGTGATACATAGCAAAGTGGAGATCAATGGTAACATTAAAATATATTTTTTACAAATAATTATGCTCGCAATTTTTTTTGTCTGCGGCCTGTCACATACTAACTCCCGCATAATTTTTCTCCTGTTCATACTCTCGCAGATTTTGTATGTGCCCACAAACTAGTGCAAGTCCGCCCTCTGTGGTGATTATCAGTAAAAAAATATATGCTAAAGTGACAAATAAGCTAACGGGCCTCTTGATGCAAGCGATCACCGTCGCCTATGGGTTGGAACACCACGGGTATAAAATCATAGATACGCAGACCTTTAAGTTGGCATTCCGATCTTGGAGACCGCGTCGCCGTGACCCACTGCTCAGTATGAATTTATATGCAGTTTTTTTTTTTTTATTGAGTTACTTTTATACTGTTGGCCTTTTGGCCTCTACAGCTTGACCGGACTAGTTAGCGAACGCAGAGTGCGTTCGGCATAACTCGGTTATATGCAGTGCTAAGCAATGCAAGTGACCCACAACGCGGTAGTCAGAAATGCCGCAGGGAGCTCATTCCACATAATGCAGATAAATATCTTATTATAGAAAATGACGTGGTTTTCACACATTTTATATATTTACTAGCTGTTGCCCGCGGCTTCGCTCACGTAGTATTGAAATCTACTTTACTACCTCCCGTCTTTTTAGTTTCAGTCTCGCATCCATCCTGTAATCCACTCTACTCCTAAACCACCCTTTACGCTCCAATTCTGCATTCACCCCCTAAATCCACTCAACTCCCGTTCTTCTCTTTCCGCTCCAGGCCCGAATCCGTCCCGAAATCTACTCTTCTTCCGCCCCATCCTTACTGCACCAGTCCTGCATTTGTCCCATAATCTACTCTAATAATACAGTCCCACCCTTTCCGATCCAACTCGGCATCCGTCCCGTAATCCACTTTACTCCCTTTCCGCCTTTTTGCAATCCAGCCCCGCATCCGTTCCGTAATCCAATCTACTTCAGTCTCACTCTTTCCGATCTAGTCCCGCAGCCGTCCGCTCCACTCCACTCCCATACCGTAATCCAATATACTCCTATCGCGCCCTTTTCGCTAATAGTCCCTCATCTGTCCTGTAATCCACTCTAGTTTAGTCCCGCCCTTTCCACCTGAATGGTATGCCTACTTTTATAGTATTGTTTAGCACAAAACTATAGTTTTTATCTATGTAAAACTAAAAACATTAGTGATTAGACCGACTTCAAAATTAGTAAAATACGCATTTCGAGTCAGGCTCACGCATTAAGGGTTCCTTACCACCACAAAATACAACCATCAGTTATTGTCTGATATAGTCGAAATAATTGCGACGCAGTCACATATTTAATTCTTTGCTACAGTGACTCTCGAGTATAACACAATTATAACTAACAAAAATTTGTCACCGACTCGCACTTGACCATTATTTATTATTTGTTGTTAGACTATAGAGTGTGTAGTATAATCATGCCAAGTTTGACGGTTGTACGTATTATAATTTTTACATTAGAGCTATTAAAAAAATTAGTAAATAATTGTATGGGGGTTGGAGACCCCTTTCACTTAATTGACTTTACTATTATTACATTTCCAAGTTGATCCGCCGTTACATATTCTGTGAAAATTTTAACTCTCTATCTATTACGTATTGGTTTCCCTAAAAACCACGTAACTCAGAACCTTTTTTAAAGTCGGTTAATAATACCTGACACCGCTCCACCGCAGCACACCATTGTTGATGGTAGTCTGGAAGAAGTCGCTCATAGCGATAAGGCCGTTTTTTTTTGTTCCCGTATTTAATGCAATCTTTTTGTAATATCTTTTTTATGGTGTTGATAATGATTATTTTATTATATTACCTACTAACCACATAATAATGTGCAGTATGAAGGCGCCGCGCGGATTATAATAATGGTCGCGTTATTTTAATTTTACATTATCTCATGAACCGTGCAACTAAACCACATACTGTAAACGGCAAAATTTATCTACATTAAGTACTCCTGATAATAAATTCATTTATTTTTGTAAAGATTCATAAATTAGATTACAAAACTGCGTCTAAACATGACCTTATAATTTTTTTTTTTATTCTGAACACAATAACCGGTTATTATCGTTATTGTGGTTTTCTTATAAGAGTTAGATATATGCTATTGCGGACTTTTTTTTTAAACTACTTAAGAACTACATTTTTGTCAAACATAGTACTCACTTACCTCAAACCGTTAGATCAGCGTACGCCGAAAAAGATGCCAATCAGCTAATTTTTCTCCGACATGTTTTACTAATACGGTTATTTAGTGTAGAAAACTAAACTTTATCATTATAAAACATAGCCTATGGCACTCAGGAATAGTGTAGCTTTCTATTAGTGAAAGAATTTTTAAAATCGGATCATTAGTTTCGGAGTTAAAACAGAACAAACAAACTTACAAACTTTACCTCTTTATAATATTAGTGTAGATTTATCATTTTGTTATCTATACTAATATTATAATGAGAAAAGATTTGATTGTTTGTTTGCATTGAATAGGCTCCGAAACTACTGAACCGATTTGAAAAATTCTTTCACTGTTGGGAAGCTACTCTATCCCCGGGTGACATAGGCTATAATCTATACCCGTGCGAAGCAGGGGCGGACCGCTAGTTTTTAGATAAAGATCGCTTAAAACAAAGTGTGAGATTGCCTCAGATCTACGAATATATATTATATATATGGGATATGTGGATTAGATTACAAGCGGTGGCAGCTAGTGCGACTTACCGTTTCTCAGGTCTATTATATTCGCGCCTGGGCGGAGACTGGCGCCGCCTGTCTTCGGGACTGCGCCGCCTGGAATTACAATAGCCTTAAGTAACAATGTTACTTCTTATTTGAGGAAGCGTTACTTCTTATTTGTTGAAGTATTGAGGATAATGGGCTTATACATATTTGAATACACTATTTTACAGTTGTGCTTATTATACGAAACCAGCGAATACACAGCAATGACAAAATATTATGCGGCTCTGCACTCTATACTCCAAAAGGAATCTCTTCATACTTTTTTATTTTTTTGCTTATCCAAATGTTGCCTAGAAGTGAACGAATAGAAAGAAGACCACTTTAATATATTTTTGGTTGTAAGTCTTCTCTATGGTGTCAATTAAAAGTCTTTGTATTGTATTGCTCTTTCGGACATCACCAATGGCTCAGGATTGGATGGAATTGGTCTGAATTTACCTCATACCAAGAATCATAAGGCTACTTTAATCTTAGAAAAGTTGCTTATACCTTGCGTCTGGAGTGTGTGTCCTAGCACTCCAAACCGGAGACCTCCTCCTTTCAGGGGACCTCCTCCTTTCAGGAGACCTTCTCTTAACGTGTCTCTCCGGCGACTTGCGCCCGGGTGGCCGCTTCTCCACCTTAGGTTCCTCGTGCTTGGTTAAGTCCGGCGCAGGTAGATTCATGCGCCGGTATATCTCCGCTATTTGCATTTGTAACTCCTCTTCGTGGAGCTCTTTCATGCGCTTCGTCCAGAACACTATCCATTCGGGCTTGAAATCATGTTTGGAGGGGTCTTTGCTTTCTGAAAGTGAAGTTGGAAACTATTACAACTAAATTCAATTGATTTATTTCGGCCTTTGGTAAGCGAAAATAACTCTGTCTCTCTGCTTCGCGTTTCACGACTAAACAGCTAGGCCAATCTTAACGAAATTTGGCAGGATGATAGTGTACATTATAAGGACAAAAGTGTACTTTTTAGGAAGATATGCTGTTACTTTTTCGCAAGTGTCAGTATGAGTTTGTATGGCGTACTTATCAGTGACGTCATTTGAAAGGATAGTGCACTCTGTCAAGAAAGACCTTAAAGTGCTTATGTGCCAGTTATATAAATTTTCTTAATATTTTCTTAATTTTGAACACATTTTGATTGTGTTTTCGATGATCGGCACTATTTATGGTCTGCTTTTTTGTAAGACTAGGCTAGCTGTTGCCTGCGACTCCGTGCGCATAAATTTTCATATAAACTTTTATATCCCCCCTTTACACCTCTTAATTTGGCTCTTTGGCAAAAGCCCTTTTTAAGCAGATGTTTAAGTTAGGTTAAGGAACCTAACTGCCACATTTCAAGTTCGTAGGTCAAGTAGTTTTTGAGATTCCGTGATAAGACAGTGAGTGAGTGAATGAGTGAGTGGTACTTAGCTTTTATATATATAGACTAGCGACCCGCCCCGGCATCTTACGAGTGTAAGTTTTATTATATACCTATACAATCCAGATAATCCTTCCGTGGAAAATTATATAACTGATGGTGAAAACCGCATCAAAATCCGTGGCGTTGTTTAGGAGTTAGCGAATATACAGACAGACAGACGCGGAAAGCAACTTTAAATTATACTATGCAGAGATATACAAGAGAGAAAAACAGTCCGGTAACCGGTTCATGTTGTAAATAAATCCGATGTAAGTAATGTCTGATGGACCCGTGTATGTCCTAAAACTGCGATCAGAACCACCGTAGGATGGGCAGCAGCGTCCTATTAGCACACGGTAAACGTACTGCGAACCCCAAGCCGCCTGCCAAGAGTGGGGATTATGGCAACACCCCTCTTTACGAGGGAGGCCTTTGTTCTGCTATGGACGTTTACAGGCTGATGATGTGATGTGATGTGAATTAATGGCTACAGAATGATAAGTCGTTGTTTGTAATGCTACTTACCGGCTTGTATTTCCTTGTACCGTCGGTTCCAGAATTTCTTCCACTCTTCAGGGTAAAGAGGATGTTTCTCTGGGTTCTTCTCGTGGTAGACGAGCATTTGTGCGGCCGCCTCCGCCGCCGCCTGCCGCTTCTCCTCGGCAAGCTTCACTTTGTACGGCTCGCGCCCTTTAGGCACCATCTGTGCAAGATTTTACCAAATCGGTTTATAAATAACAGAGATCAGAGGACCAACAAATATTAAGAAATAAAACCGGACAAATACGAGTAGGACTCGTGCTCTGACCGCGAGTCCAAAAAAAAACTAACTGAAGTTGAAATATTGAAAGACAAACTTAACTCTGTAGTTGACAATAAGGTTCTTCCATACATAACAACTAAAAAATGTAAGTTTGTAACTGTAAAACAATATTTTTTATATGATATAACTTCTAATTAAAAACTTTCAGATTTATTCCTTTATATGTGCTATAAGACCTTGCCTCCTGCCAAAATTAATGATTCTAGGTCAACGGGAAGTACCCTATAGGTTTTGATTCCCTTGTGAAATCGCAATATATGCGACATAAATGTTCATATCTTTTGATTGCGTTGACTTTCAACTTTTTTGTTTTTACAGCCGGAAGAAACAGTAGACCTAAGTATTTATTATAAATTTCAACTTGATACCTTTACGCGTTCTTGAGAAAAAGGGTATTGACAGACGGACAGACAGACAGACGGACAACGAAGTGATCCTATAAGGGTTCCGTTTTTTCCTTTTGAGTTACGGAACACTAAAAACAAACAACCGACATGACACCTATATTAACGGCCTCTATTTTTAGAAGTCGGTTAAAAAACAAAGTTGTACACTACAGTTATATGAACTCGAAATGCCAGAATTACAATCGAGGTGATGGTTTTCAACTCGCTAGTGCGTCGAATACAGTATAAGGTTGCCTTCAAAATAATTTGTACAAAATGTGATACAGTAAGTGTGTTTTGTTGGGATTACTTCATGTTGGGATTTTTACTATATTGTGTCATAGGAAATATTTCGCAGTTGGGCCAATTTGTTCGGGTCATTTTGTTTTTCTTTGAATAATCTACTTGTTTCTTGATATACCTTTTCTTCCTTCTCCTTAATTACCCTGGTGTACTTGGACCGGAAGGCCTCTATCTCGCGCCTCTGCTCCGCGTACTCTTCGTGATAGCGGTCAGGCTTTGGCTCCAGACGGTCTCTGCAACAATGTTATTCATGTATTCCTTATAATAATAACATTTCATCTCTAAACATCTCTAACATAACGGCGACCTCCGCTCAGTTGGAAAATCAGGCGAACGTGAACCTTAACGCGCCCAGATACGGTTTGCGTTCGCGTGATTTTCAAACTGAGCTGATTTAACGTTAGTTTGATACCGCGTTAGCGGTTGGCCGTTAGGCCCCTGGACATCGGGTACTAATAACGTTTAAAGAAAAAATATATTATTATGTGCAAAAAACAGCAAGGTTTAGGTACCTGGTATAGGCCCTCTCAGCAGCAGAGACAGGCCTTTCCTTGGCCCGGGGCCGCTTCAAATCGTCATCGCTGATATCTGACAGAGAATCTATCGATATGCGCCTCTCCCTACGACCTTGACGCTGCAAAAAAAAAATACCTTGTTATATATAATCAACCATTATCTATTGGGTTACGCGGAAAGGGTGTACCAAGCCAAAAGGGGTCCAAGAACTTTTTTTTTATATAATAGATCTACGTTTAGCCACTCCCCTGATGGTAAGCGAAGATGTGGCCAATGATGGTATTCCTGCAAGTTTCTTAGTGTGTGTGAAAAATATTACTTACGTTCAGCTGTTTAGTGAAAAAAGTGGGAGATAGAAACAGGGTGACATGAACACAAACGGTAATTGTATTACGGCATATCTCCCTTGTTTGTCTGATCTGAGGGGACTACTCACCGCATTATAGTGTGGTTTTGATGGAGCAGCCACAATAGGAGGCGAAGGGTCCCTCTTCCTGGTGACAGAAAAAATATGAAATAAACATAAGAAACAGACTGCCAAAGAAGGAGGGAGGGATATTATATATGTACTTATAGTGGTATTTCTGCTTCAATTTTGATCTGGGCATATGAATGTGATACCACATAACTAATTACCACACAAATAAAATTAATATTCGGGATATTTTTGCACATACGGTCATCTGACCCCAAACTAAGCAAAGCTTGTAATATGACTGCCAGAGACTGATATACATACATATAAATTTAGAACGAACACAAATGTTCATCAAATGAGTTTGCCCATAAATCATTCTAATATTCATCATCATCATTTCAGCCATAGGGCGTCCACTGCTAGACATAGGCCTCCCCCATCGATCTCCAAAAGGCCCGGTTGGAAGCGGCCTGCATCCAGCGTTTCCCTGCGGTCTCTTTTAGGTGGTACAAATAGGTTAGTATACTGGCTATACTTTCTAATAACATAATTTTATCAAGAAAAGCCTTAAAAATCATCATCTTTACTTACTTGATGAGAGGTACACTTTTCTGAAGTGGTTTCTCGTCATGTTCCGCTGAAAATAATGATAACTCTTTAATCAACTACTTACATGATATTATAACACTAGCTGTTGCCCGCGACTTTGTACGCGTACTTTCATATAAAATTTTAACCCCCTTTATCCCCCTTAATTCGGCCCTGTCGTAAAATCCTATGGAATCTACCTGCCAAATTTCAGCTTCGTAGGTCAAGTAGTTTTCGAGATTTCGTGATGAGTGAGTGAGTCAATTTCGCTTTTATATATGTAATTATAATATAGATAGCTGAATCACGCGGTGTTACCCGCGATTTCCAGTTTTTCCCAATTTTCTAGGGGGGGGAAAGTACTCTATGTCCGCCCTTATGATGTAACACTATCATCATGCCAAATTTCGTTAAGATCGGCCTAGTCGTGAAAAGAGAAAAAACAGACAAGAGTTACTTTCGCTTTTATAATAATAGTAAGGATTATTATTGAAATCTGTTCTGAGTTTTAAGCCTTTTGTATTGTATTTATCACTATTGTTAAGTCTGCACGCTGCGCTAAGCGGCACGTATATTTATCTACCTACTAGGTTTAATGTGTAATCTCAGTATGTGAATGTTATATTCTTATGAGAATAATAAAGAATTCTGAAACCGTAACCCAAACTCTGTAATGAATTATAATGAGTCAAAGTGGACCCATTATATTAATATGCTATTAATATAACAAATAGAAGAAACAATCAATTATATGGCGAGTGAGAACAGGGCCCTGATTCCGTAACTTTAACGGGCGGTTATCCGAGTCGCGAAGGCAACAAAACGCTCCCTCAGCCCCCGCCAAGTTATAGCGACGCCATGCTAGAGTCAGGACGCCCGCGGGGGGAGTGCAACGACAAAAACGAACATAGGTCCGACCTCGATGACGCCTGGCGCGGCACTGAACGCGGCGCGCCAAAATTCTCGCGTCCTTTTTACGCTTTTAATTTCACTAAAAAACTACACTATTCACTATCAAAAATCTATCCAGATAAAATAATGTTGAATAAAATTGCCTTTCAGTACATGCAATTTCCAGGTTGTCACGAGCTTTCATTAAAGCATAAAATAAAAATAAAATGAACTAAGTCGACTTTGTTTCAGATTTTTTTTTTTTTGATCGAGGAAAGTTTATTCCATCGTGTTTTGAACCAAATCATAAAATCAAACACAGATGTATCTGTGACATGTATTTTTTTCCAGCTCAAATATTGTAATTTAACTGAATAAAAGTGATTTAAAACCGTCAAATTTGGTATAAGAGGCTCTTAACACGCACGTAACGCGCCGCGTTAAGTTATCCTCGTAAAATTTGAACTCTGTTCCCTAAAAATAAAGACCAACTTTTAGAGGTAATCTCAACACGCCGCGTTACGTGCGTGTTTGTAGTTACAGAATCAGGGCTTGTTTGCTTGCTTGTGACGTCACTAAAGTCACGTGGCCCCATAAATTTCCAAAGGGGTATTTACACAGTAGCATTATAATTCGAATTTTGATTTTCCATTTATAACACAGTTACAGAAAATTATGAGGGTTATACTTCGATAAAAAAAATACAAAGATGCAACAATGACGCGCTAATCGCGGCAATACTCAACTAGCCCCGACTCAATACAAGTTGGAGTCACGCGATAGTTGCGCAAGCCGCCACAATGACAAGTGCGCCGTAAAAAATTGCAAGAATAACAAAACATATGTAAAAAAAATGGCGGAACATATTGTCCTTAGGTAAATACTCCATACACACAATATTGTTTATCTTCCAAATAGTAAAAAAAAAACAATAGAAATCACTAATTTTATCATCATAATTATAGTATTTTGATTACGCAGCATCCCCTTTCACACACATACCAAGACTATTTCACCTCAAACATAAAAAAATTGACCATTTCTTTCCATCTTGTGATTCAGATATCGCCGTCTCGCTTAATCAACGGCGGTTGACGATTTTAAGAAAGAAATAGAAAATTTGAGATAGTTTCGAAAAATGGTCAAATACCCTATTATAAAATGTGCAATCACAGTAATATTTTAAATGTGAAAGTATTTATGTCTGTCCCTGTGACTGATTGTTTCCTGGACTAAATAGCTAAAACGGTCTTGATGCAATTTATCAAGAAAATTGTGTGCATCATCAGGATGCGGAAAACCCGGAAAACCACGGGCACAACTAATAGTGAACAGAAATGAAACCTACCGCTCTTTTTGGCAAGGCTTTCGATCAAGCCTGCGTCGACCACCTCTTCGAAAGTGTTCCCGGACTTCTCAGAGAAATGGTTCCCCTTGAAAATCCACTGCAAGATCTGGTCTCTGCAAAACAACGAATGTAATAAATACATCATGGAGGCAGGAAGTAAAAAAAATCATATTACACTACAATGGATCAACGGGCACTGCGGATCCAAAGGTGAGTTTTCTGTTACCAATACTTGAGGTTCCAACATTTTTACAAATGAGTGTGGAATACTACTGACTGTGAATTAATGACTAGCGCTTCTCAGACTCCTCCAATGTCGACGACTCACTTGTCCTTCTCAAACTTATCCTTGTCAATGTTGACGGACTTGAGTCGTCCAAGCCTGTCAGGGAACCAGGATGTTGTTCACTCCCTCGCATTACCCAGTTAGGGCTAGGAAGGCTATGAATGATGTTGTGGATTACTCACTTGTCCTTATCAAACTCATCCTTGTAATTGTTGACGGACTTGAGTCGTCCAAACCTGTCAGCGACCCAGGATGTTGTTCACTACCCAGTTAGGGCAAGGAAGGCTGTATGAATGAAGATGTGGGCTACTCACTTGTATTTTTCAAATTCATCCTTGTCAATGTTGACAGGCCTGAGTCGTCCAAACTTGTCAACGATGCGCTGCGTAAGACGGTGCATGATGACGTTAACGCCCTCGCGATACTTGGTCGTATTTTTGTACGGCCCGAGACGGTGACACGCCTTCGGGAAGTGGCGGCTCTGTAGACAAAATGGACTTGGTTAATTCTTCATAGATGTAATGACGTTACGAAAATAGGTAGTTGTACATAGGTGAGAGGTGGAAAATCATGCGAACTTGAATCTTAACGCGCCCAGATACGGTTTGCAGTCGCGTGATTTTCCAACTGAGCTGGTTTAACGTTAGTTTGGTGCCGCAATAGCAATTGTCCATAAGGCCCCAGTACTCTGCTCATTTCTGATAAGACGTATGACTCACAAGATAGTTGTATCGGTGCCAGAAGCAGGTGAGGTGGTTGACGATGGTGCGCGGGTGGCCCTGCTTGGTACACAAAGTGCAGATGTAGCTGGGCTCGTAGTGCGCCATCTCGGGCGGGTGCTCCACCAGGTACTCCACGCCCACCAAAGGAGTCCTACAAAACATTGAAATGAATATGAAAGAGCCTAGTTCATAGAGCACTGCTTATTGTATCCAAAAAGAAAAAGTTATCTATCATTTTAAAGAATTGAAGTTGTGGTTTGGTAATCAGTGTTTAAAGCATGCAGTTACGAGCATTGTCATCAGATAAGCAGCTTTAGTAGATCGTTTATCTGCAGCAGGAATGTTAATTTTTTTGCCCACTGCTGCGTCATACCCTTACCATGCTTATAAACGTATCTGGGACGAAAAGGCACGACACGGCCCTACTCTGCCCACTAGCACGCATCAATAACGTATCATACCCGCATACAACGCGTGGTGTTACTGTATCATACCAGTATACGACGCGTTCAGTGGCGCGGCTGACGGAAGTGATGAACTGACGAAGCAGTAACAAACACCGCGCTTAGTACTGTGAACCATATGTTCACCGTGCTAAGCGCGATTATAACAGGGTTACAACGCGTACGTTCACCGTTTTACTACCTGCGCATACCGGTCTGGCAACGTGGCGTGCCACGCACGGACCGTACCGGCACATGCAAAATAGTCTCATCGGGTTATTTTTTTCGGCCATATTTTTTTTGGTGTCTCTATTTATATTTCTTAGCTGTTTCATGAAATTCAGAGGGGTTGGACAAGACCCATTTTCTGTTAGCGTTAACGCCTGCGGAAAGGTGAAACTTTATGAAAATGACATTAGCTTGAGATAACATCTCTCAAGCTAATCTCATTGTCAATGTCATTTTCATACAATTTCATCTTTCCGCAGGCGTTAACGCTAACAGAAAGTGGGTCTTGTCTAACCCCCCTTATCAGCTATTTGAAGATTATTAGATTTTTTATTGAGTAAAAAAAAACTTCGATTCATGCTTATTTTTATGGTTGACTAGGCTTTTTACCATAGCTGACATGGTAAACACGCCTAGCCTAGAATTTAAACTGACTCTCAAGTGACGCTGCCAAAACACTCCATTAATTGCTTGGTGATAGATTATCAACTTGAGGGTGGTAGCGAGCGAGCCGGCATTAGATAGAGCCCTACCACTATGCTATGGTTTCCTTATGATATTTTCCTTGACCAGCAGTTCAAGCTCATTGTTGGGATTTGAACCCATACCATTTGGCTTGGAATTCAAACATGCCAACTATTATAATTGCTACTACTTGACCGAGTTGATCTCCCAAAGCTCGACCGTAACGGCACTATTGCAAGTGACTGCTGTCAGACTTAAGTAAATGTGTTGGAGCTTACTTCAGGTTGTCGAGCACATCCTGAATGTGGCAGGTGGCTTCCCGGTACTTGTTGCACTTGCGTTCCAGTTCCGAAGGCTCCTGCTTGTAGATCTCTACAGCAGCGGCCATCTTCTGTAGCACTTTCTCCGTCGCCGTCGATGCTAATCCAATACAAAACAAATATTAAGGCACTACGCAAACAGACATATTTAAGTCATCGGCAATTAAAACTTGTATGGAAATGCTTCTCTCAAACCAATCACTTGTATCCTATTGCATCAATTATCGATGTTGTCGGACACAAATCAGTTCAATGTCGATTCCAAAGGTACTTGATTCTTTTAAAATCGACATTGAATTGTCGGGAGCTCGTAACTGTGTAGATTTTGAAACTTAAGCACTATAAATAAAAGTTCCAGTTTGTCCATGCGCGAGCCTTTTTCGTTTTGCCGGGATTGCCTATACGGGGGCCCTACGGTGTCCAACGTCGGCAGCAAATCAATCCAGTGGCAGACTCCGGCTACTGGGTCCATTGTCGGACTCCGGACATTTGGCCCGGTGTCTAACACTGGACATCAAAATCACGATTTGTGTTTAGTGGCGCTAACAAAGTCTTCCTGTTCAGTGTCCAGAATCGGTCTCCGTATGCGTCACGCTTAAATCTACTAAGAGTAAGCAGAGTGAAGGCAGACCGATATGAGTGATCAAAGGGTTCTGTAGCGCGTCAGTCCGGTTAGTCAACCGACGTAAGCGGCGATAATTCGCGACAACGAAATGCTGCCACGCGCGGTCAGAGGCGTAGAAACGGTGGCAACCTCTACTACATCGGTGTCGCAGTGCGCGGATCAACTGCAGGCGAGGAACGCAGTATTTATTCATACGCACGACCGCCAGCGATAAAAGACTCCCGGCCTAAGGAGGAAGCTAATTCTGAAAACAATCAGTTTTCATGCGGAAATTTCTTACCTGATCCTCCAGTCTTCTGATTCTGGTTGAAAGGATGATCATCGAATATGCTCACGGGCCATGATGATTTCAAGGCCAACTTGGTCTTGTGCTTCTTCCCTGATATATGCGTCTAAAAAAAATACGGTAATATTTTATACAGATTCATTATCCGACTAATTTTTGAGAATAGGAATGTATATTATTTTATTACATTCTGTTTTAGGACATGCGGTATACAAAGAAATCAAGTTTATTGTGTAAAAAAAAAATAGTATGTAATGATGAAGTAAAAGTGCAAATAATTTACGTCCATTCTCCAATGAGGTTGGCCGGTGGAAAAAATTCACAGATATCACTAGCATAGGTAGTACCTTTAAAACAATTGGGGGATGAGTAATATTGGTCATGTGCTGTGTAAAATTGTCTTTATAGTCTGGTTTTTCGTACCTGTCTTGTAAACAAATATGGCGGACAGGCAACCAATGACAATCAATAGCGATGAAATTCAGAGCTGTCATTGGTCGAAAAACGCCATGTTTGTTTACAAGACAGGGCCCTGATTCCGTAACTTTAACACGGCACGTTACGTGCGTGTTTGTAGTTACAGAATCAGGGTCCAGGTAAGAAAAAACAGACTAGACATGTTTATTGCTTTTGACAGCCTACTTGACCTCTCAAGTATGTAACTCTGTACTGACTTAAAATGTAACACTCAAAGGGATTAGCTAAAAAGCGACAGTGTTGAGTGGGGCAGGTGGCGCTTGCTGCACTGACTGCTGTAATGATCAGATTGTAACGCGATACATTACACGTAAACCCACTTGCAGACAATGTGTAGTACAAGCAACAAGTAGAAGTAGGCGTTCAAACTATAAGTAGCCACTCACGCGGTGATGCCACAACTCGCGAGCGACTACTTACACACACGAGTGTTCGAACGAGAATAACGATGCGTAGTGGGCGTCGCGCTAGCAGGGCAGGAGTACTAAGCTTCACTTGGCGCCAAATACCAGCGCGAATTTCTACTAAGTATGTTCACTAAGCACACCGTTACAGACGATGCGTAGTAGGCACTTGCTACTTCTACTTGTTACTTGTGCTACGCATCGTCTGCAAGCGCTTTATAAGTTACAAGTGAGTCGCCGCTTATGTGTGATACTAACCTGCAGAATGCTCTCGCCGCTGCAGACGGAGCCGCACGGGTAGCACAGATAGATCCACTTGCCGGAGATGTCGCGGCCACGTCGTTCCACCATACACCGCGTATCGCCATTGTCCAACCGGATCTTCAAGCTGTTGAGGTGCTCTTGGAACTCTTGCTCCGCCTGACAAACGAACAAACTATCAACACGAGCCCCACAAGCGACGCAAACGCCGCATGAGAGTTATCTTCCGAAAAAAGCCTCAAGTTTTTATCCATATTTTTGTACGGGTTAAGGCAGGTGTTCCACCTCCACAGGCACGTTGTAGTGGTAAGCTACGAACGCAGGCGCAGACGAGTAAGAAATGTAAAGCTACCGTCAAAAGATGCGTATAAACTATATAGCTCTTAGCAGGCGGTCGAACACATGCTTTACTCACATACAGGAGTCGGCTCAAGTATTAAATCGTATAAAAACATTCAAAATATGTCAAAATTACGTCAATTTTCATAATAAAACCTAAATAGTAATTTCCGGGATATCTTAAAACAAATAAAACATTACACCGTGATTTTTTAGTTTATTTATTAGATGTTTTGTCAAAATGTGCGGTTTTTTTACTCATACTCACCATTGTCCACCAATCACGTGTCACACAAAAATACGTTTGCGTGACACAAATTGTAATATTTTTTACGAGTCACTTCAAATTATCAAATGTGACCGAGGATTAGACAATAACCACTTTCTGTTAGCGTTAATGCCTTCGGAAAATTGAAATTGCTCAAACTAATGTCATTATCATACAATTTCATCTTTCCGTAGGCATTAACGCTAAAAGAAAGTGGCTCTTGTCTAATCCCCCTCGCTCACATCTTAGCGGTATAGTAGGTGAGCGGCTTACACTTATAAAAAAAAAAACAAGTTTTAAGACGCGGCAAGACGGCGTTAATAAGACCTGCTGTGCAAATATCGTTCTTTCTTCAGATAATGGTTCAGATTGTCAAATTCGATAAATTGCCATTTGATCAGCACTCGCTATGATCGATTCTATGGTATTTAGTCGAATTTGACGATCGATAAAGAACGGTACTTGCACTGCTGATATTTTTTTTTACCCACGACGAAATGTATGAAAATATCATTGACAATGACATTTGCTTGAGATGTTATCGGAAGCTTATGTCATTTTCATACAATTTCATCTTTCCGCAGGCGTTAACGCTGACAGAAAATGGGTCTTGTCTAACCCCCCTGTACACTCAAACAATGCACAGCTCTATTTTTATAATTCATTGTCAGCGTCAAATAAATGTTTTACTCACCTACCGCCCTCTCACTTTACCGCTAAGATTTCCGCGTTGTCGCAGAGTAAGGTTTGACTGCTTGGGACTTTAAAAAAAACTGTTTATAGCCGATATTCATCACGCACGTACACCTGAACGATAGTAGTTACTAACGTAGGTTTTTATTCAGCACTTTTTAAACTTAGGTTGGATAATCACTGATTCACGATCACGGTTTCGAAATTTTTGGGGTTCCGTAGAAGTTCGTTCTGTCCGTCCGTCCTAATTCTTTAGAACCTTTTAACTTCTATACCTAGCTATAAGGGAAAGTGCATTAAACTTTGCACAATTACAGTGTTGATATAGATTATAGATGTTACTTTTAAAAGTATAAAAACATGTTTTTTGGGGATGCCTCTGGAATATTTGAAATGGGGTTAAATATATTTTTTCGCTGCACCTCTTCTAATTTGGTATCGTTAGATAGTTCTTGTGAAATGACGGTAAGGTTGCATACATCTCTTTTTTATTAAGTATGTTTGAAATATGGTTTTTATCGCAGTATTGGGATATTGTTGAATAAGTCTTGTGGCATGAAGGTAAATTTTCGTACATCACTTTTTTATTAAGTGTATTCTTCGCGAAATATGGCATGTAAAGTGGAAACAAATTGGTCATTCCCACCTGCATTTTTAAACTATTA
The DNA here is from genome assembly GCA_932305915.1 of Agriopis marginaria. Classification (NCBI taxonomy): domain Eukaryota; kingdom Metazoa; phylum Arthropoda; class Insecta; order Lepidoptera; family Geometridae; genus Agriopis; species Agriopis marginaria. The sequence continues at coordinate 14,477,450 of OW029918.1, forward strand.
GACTTATCTGCTGATAGGATACCTTAAAAACCTTTATTCAACATTATTTCGAACATTTTGTAATCACAACTTTTTGAATTTAAGCGATCAAACTGTAATAAATTCAAGACGTTCTAGCTCAAGTCATTGATTTTATTGATAAATGGTCGTAAAAAAGAATGTTTCTCAAGTAGTTTTCTCTTTGGCTATACCATTAAAAGTGTAGGGATAATACATCATGACAAGTGGTCGTGTTATGTCGGGATGACACATCATTGAAATATGACCAAGTACGAGTCCGTTCGAATTTTTGAACCGCCAATTTTTGACCTATTAGTTTGACCACGTTTTAAGTACATATATGGTTTTGGCTAGGGAACCCTACCATACATATGTACAACAAGCTCTTGGCAGGTTTTTTAGACTGCAGTGCATACAGGCAAATCTCAAGTCAAAGCAAAAAAACACAAATTTAATTAAGTACAATAAAAATTTAATAAAGTTATTTATTTGTAAAAACTGTTAAATGTTTCAATCGATGTCGCCGCATGAAGGCCGCGTTTGGTACGTCACTATATTTTGTAAGTTATCGTGCATCAATGTTTTAGACTAAAACTTTTAGTCTAATGCGAAACATCGGTTCACATTAGGCCACGAACGGAAATGAGCGTTCTATAGGCAGTAGCTTATTCTATTTACGGTTGTAACTGTAGTGTATGGCGGTACCTACATTAGTAGGTACATTATAATTACTCGTTGCATTGTAACCGAGGGTAGGCGCCGGCGGGCGGCTATCATGTTTTCATTCGGAATAGAGCTGTGCCTTCTACAACAGTGTTTCGCTTTGCTCCGGCCTTAACCCAGTAACCAATACTCTCTAAATACGATCTTAAACTGAGCGGATTCAGGCAGATGACCCGTAAACTAGCCCGGCACATTAGGAGCTCTCTGCCTGCGGAAGTCCAGGCTAGTGCGAAATGCGCTGATTCCCAGGGGCTGTGATTCTCGGATTTGCCTGAGGTATGGCTCAGAACCGGGTGTGTGTCGCTAGTTCTACTCTTGTTAGACTGGTTGCCATTTGCCGTCCAGGCCTACGATTGTTACGAACCCGAGGCAAAAAATTGCCATGGGGATGAACAAATTCAAATAAGGTTAAATCCGTTAGCAAATAAAATGGACATTAATTTGGCGCCCCCTTTGAATTACCAACGCTCGGGGCAAGTGACCCGGATTGGACCCCAAATGGGGACGTTTTCCGTCACGCGCGCTTTTGAAGTACCTAAACGTGGCAGGTCCGGCAGCTTTCCCAACTGTATCACAGGCTGAAATCACAGCCCAGTTCATGCATCCTCACTTGGCTAATAGGTAGGTATACCGAATTTCAAACAAAAGATTATGATGTTCCTCTAAAAATAATAACTTTTCATGTTTTTAACTTGAGTTCCCATAATCCATACCAGTGGAAAATTAGTATTATTTTTTCAGTTTACTTATAATTTGTACTGAAAAATAGTTATCATAGCTATGAGACTAATAAGAGATAATTATAGTAATTGATATTTTTTCCTCGCTTGAATGAACTACAATTTCATTATCAGAAAACTTCTTTGTAAATCCCTCCTTATGGGATGGAGTTGTTTTTCAAACTTCCAAATAGTGGTTTTTTATGGCATGTCTTGACTGCTTGGTATAGTTGGACCAACGGCTTATTACATAAGTTTGATTTTGATCGTCATTGCATGCCATCCCGTTGGCACCTACTTACTGGCACCGTGCGAGATAGCACGCGATCGTGATCACAATCCAAATCACAATGGACATCCATAATATACCAGTATCTCTGAAAGTAAGTCTCTTGTCTTCCTTTGTAAAACCGTCATTGGCCGTAGATGGATGCAATTATGTTCATTATATTTTAGGCTATTCCTCACATATATTTAATGGTCAAGCGTTTATATTTATGCAGTATATTAACAGTAAAAAAATAAGTAGACCTAATATACTAAAGATTTAAAAAAACTAATTAAAGAGCTTTATAGTTCGCATGGCAATAGCCTACTATTATTTCTTCTGTGCTATGGCGTCCCTTTGTCAATCACTTTAATCTGCTATTATGAGTTAATTATACGACAAACTAAAATACTATTGACTGCAGAAAATGTGTCCTACAAAACCAGTTAACAAGCTTCAAGCGTTTTCAAAGTTCAGTTTCTCAAATCTATGCGAACATATTATATCCTTCGTCGCACAAGCAAATCCGCGGCGCAACTAATGTTAGTTTAAATTTAAATAACACTGTTACTGTTTTAATATAATCTAATATCTTTTTAAAACTCATGTTCAGATAATTGGAAAAAAATTGGTATTTAAAGTATTTTAAACCTTATACTAACCCTGTCACATTCTTCTAAATAGATCAAAATAAAAATAATATGCAAGAAGAGGTGTCATTCCTATCAAAATATAGATAGATAAATATATTTCTATAAGATCACTTAATATATTTGTTTATTTGTGAAAATTTTGTTTAATATCTGTTTAAAATAAAAGAAAAGCAGTTATATTTACCTTTGTGCATGTATTTTCTTCAGCGGGTTTCTTGGCCATTTCCACCACCGAGTCTTCGTACCCCTCTGCCCCCGGGGGGCAGTCGGGAAGATCCATCTTGATACACTACACACTATAGTCTATGGCCATTAAACGGTCATAAACTTTGTCACTAATCTTAACCACTATCTTCTTTTCTCTGAGCCCACAGCGACTGACACTGAAATGTAAAATCATTGCCATCAAGATATTTGCAAAACAATGCCTTAATAAACGTATGTATAATAAGTAAATTTTACAGATACTTACGTAGACAAACTGTTGATATACTTACGTTTTTGATGCGGAGTCTCAAAGACACAATCTGAATAGTTTATTATATTTACATTCAAATGTTTAGAGGCTACTGTTCGGACACCTAATATCTTTTTTAGCGTTATTCATTTACTGTCAAATGAATGTGTTTATGTATAGGTGCTTGTCATGCTTTCTATAACATACTCTTTCACTTAGAAGTATGTATATTTTTTCTGAATAATGTAGGATTGTCTACCTATCTATTTCATTGAGATCTTGCGATTGCTAAAACTTTAAAATATAGTTTTTGCATTGAATTTATTTTTATCAAGCAAGCTATTAAATATACCTGAAAGATTTAATCACACAACAGCTATGATAATTTTTATAAATCTGAAACGCTATCTACTATATTCCAGTTTTTGCTCAGTATGAATTACCATCAATTTTCAAGAGGTGCTTCTAAAGAATTAACTACTATCATATTAATGCACTCATGATATTACATGGTAAGCAAGCTGGCCTAAGTACAATATTTTCTTGAATATAGTTTGTTTCAACAAAGAAGAAATCTGTCACTCTGTCTCTAATCTATTTGATCCAAATAATAAAATAAAATTTTATTGTTATCGGATATATTATAGTAGGTAATTGACTGTTGTACCTAATAAATAATTATTTTATATACGCTTATATTATATTATTTATGTACGCTCAATAAGGGCTGAATTATTTAAATTTAAAACCTGTAAGTCAGTACCTAAACCAACTAAACCAAACCTAACCTGACCTCATCATCATCAGCCAGAAAACATCCACTGGATGCCAGCGACTCTCACTATGTCGTTGGTCCACATAGTGGGATGCCTACCTACGCTGCGTCTTCCGGTTCGTGGTCCTGACCTATATTCAAGTAAATAATGAATTTGAATATGACGGACAGTGTATTATTATTTTGTAAGCAGGAATCCTGTCCATTGCACAATTTGAATTACTTAATTGGGTTGCATTCCAAAACAGGCGAATTTAATTCAAAACATCTCATAGAATTTGCATCCGGTGTTTTTTTAAGGTTCCGTACCCAAGGGGTAAAAACGGGACCCTATTACTAAGCCTACATAGTCTGTCTGTCCGTCCGTCCGTCTGTCTGTCTGTCCATCCTAACTTTAAAAGGCTGTATCTTTCGAACCGTAATAGATAGCCAGTTGAACTTTTCACAGAATATGTAATGTTACGGTGGATTAACTAAGAAATAATAAAAAAACAAAAAATTAAAACGAAAGGGGGGTAAAATAGTAAAAACGAAAGGACAACAAACTCCATACAACAAACGATTTTTTTTTCAAGAATTTTTGTATTACCTTTAATGTAAAAATGGTTTTTTAAGTATGTACAAGTGTCAAACTTGGCATGATTATAGTACACACTCTAAAGTATAACAACAAATAATAAATAATGGGCAAGTGCGAGTCAATGACAAATTTCTGTTCATTACTAAGTTATAACTGGTAATTTCATTGTTGAATTTTGTGGTGGTACGGAACCCTCAGTGCGCGAGCCTGATTTGCACTTGGGCGGTTTATTTATTGATTAATAGGCTTGCGCTTGGCCGCCATCTCGCCTGATGTTAAGAGACGATGCGGTCTACGATGGAGCACGCTTGCCTAAAATAAACCGATTCACTCTCGACTTGAAGAGACCCAGATTGTAACTAACGGGGAAACTCATTCAGGCAGCGAAAAATGACATTAGCTTGAGATAACATCTCTCAAGCAAATGTCATTGTCAATGTAATTTTCATAGAATTTCATCTTTCCGCAGGTGTTAAGCTAACAGAAAGTGGGTCTTGTCAACCCTCCAGGCCTTATTCTAGTGCACTTGCGATTATTTTAGTTCTTTTTTACACTCATGACAGACATTCCCAGCAAGAAGCCAAATAATATCAATAGGGATATATTATATCCATATAATATTGTTCCAAGACGTAATTCGCCCCTCTTGTTATACTTCTCGCTCAAACCTAGTGCAAAAACAAAAATGCTTGCTTTGACCAACGCCTTAATGTTATGGAATGCAACCTAGATAATTATTTAACGATTCCCCTGGGGCCTTACGGACAACAGCTAATTGCGGCACCTAATCCGCTCAGTTGGAAAATCACGCGAACGTGAATCTCATTGCGCCCAGATACGGTTTGCGGTCGCGTGATTTTCCAACTGCCGATTGGGTGCCGCAATTAGCTGTTGTCCGTAAGGCCCCTGGAGTTGCACTGTCAAAATTTAACTATTGATTCAGCCATTTAGTCCCAAAAAGTTAACAATCAGACTTTCGTATTTATAATATTAGGGTGATAAAGTAAATGTTCTAGTAAGGGTATTTTCCACCGTTATAGTGCAATTTTAATGACAGCATTCCACCTAAGCCAAACATGTCAGCTGATCGACCCAACACAGATTAATGTGAATGTTCACGTAGGAAATACTAATTTTATAAGACTACTACGACGATAAACGACTTCCAGAACTATTTATGTTCAAAAAAGCCCTAGACTTTCTGTAAACTCAAGACTTGATTTGTCCAATATACGATGGCGGCAGAAACATCATTAGATTGTTATTCAACAATTTACAAACACTAGTTTTACATAATATGTAAACAGGATCATAATGGTACCTACAGAGATCATCCCTGATTGGAACTACATTTTTTTCCAGTGTTTGTAGGTTATCTAATGAATTTGCTGATACCGCAAGGTACTTTGAAACGATCCGTATTATACACATTCAAAAATAAATATAAATATATAGCTACCTAACTTAAAGTAAGGTATGAAATAAAGAAAATCATGAGAAAAATGTACTGACCTGCGGAGTGATGAAGATCCTAAAATCCCAATTAAAGATCCAAGACGAATTTCTGCCAAGCCTTATAATGTTAATATTTTCGAAGGTTTGGGCTTGAATATGAGCAAATAAAGCAATAAGCTAGGTACAATCAAATTGCCAAAACAACAAAACACTAGTTAGTTTTTCATCTTTTTACTAAAATAGGTTTTTGATTGACAGACATCGAATCACCGAATCAAAGAGTAGTTTAGACACCGAATCGACGCTGTCGACGCAAGCAATCCATTCCATCCTCTTTTTTATGTAGTGAGAGTGAAAGTGATAGTGTAACACAATATACCGCATATCAAAACGAGACCACAACGGTATTTGTGCCTCTGTAAAATATTTGGCTTAAAACTTGTCTATGGTCTCTTTGCACTAAATGTAATCGATAATTTTATTCATAATCGACTAAAATGACTAAAAACTAATAAAAATTTTGGGTTGAGGCGAAAGTCCTTCCGTGTTGTTTTATTGAATCGGGTGTCTATAATGTACAACATGATATTTGCCGACACGATATTGTACGGCATGATAATGTACAGCATGATAATTGGTGTACATGTACATCGAATATCATGTTGTACAATCCATGTCGTACAATACTGGCCGTCAATTATCGGCCCGTGTCAATAATGTACGGCAAGGAATGCACAGCCAATAATCCATGTACGTGAAAAAAGTCCACGTTTTATCGGGCTGTACATTATTATGCCGTACATTATCATGTCGTGCAATACGGGCCGTGTTTTGTCGAAACGGGCCGAAAATGTACGACCGATAATGTACAACATGATAAAAGGTGGCATCTCCCTATTGGCTAATTTTGCTGAAATGTCTCTGCTCTTATTGGCTGTTGAGTCTATGACGTCTGTCGATTCCATGCTTCGTTTGAACAAGATAGTGTAAGATAGTCACAGATTAAAAATATGAGATATGAGAACCATCAAAACTTTTTGGTGGTGAAGCGGAGAGAGGAGTAAAACTGTGTTAGATCTGTCACTCATTTCGAACCTAACCAACGCAAGTCTGACTCCAGGTGGGCTCCCGCCAGAAGCTCTTGCGGTTTTTATATACACTCTAGGGGTAGGGACCACAAGACTAGGTGGAGTCGGGGTGGTCTGTATCGGTTCTGTGACCCATTTCGAACCTAACATACTCAAGTCCGGATGCTCTGTGTCGGATCTGTCAATAATTTCATTTGAACCTAATACACTCAACGTGGAATGTCCACGTCTAAACGAAGCATCAGTTTTGAATTTTTATGGTCACCAATTATCATGCTGTACAAAATCGGGGTGTACATTATTAAACAGAGTCAATAATGCACGGCATGATATTGTACGACACAATAATGCACAGCATGATAATTGGTGTACATGTACATGGAATATCATGCTGTACATTATCGCTTGTGCATTATTGGACCGATCTGATAATGTACAGCATGATATTGCACGGCACGATATTGTACAACATGATATTCCATGTACATGTACACCAATTATCATGCTGTGCATTATTATGCCGTACAATATCATGCCGTACATTATCTGTGTCGTACATTATTGCCTCCCATTGAATCGATACTGGCAAATGCACAAGACGTGCGACGCCTAAATCTTCTAAGGCGGGTTTTTTTTTAGCGCCAACGCATTATTATCCTGTGGTATTATCAAATTCTTAACGCTGCGCTACCTAATTATAGAGATCTTGGTTTTTTTAGGGTTCCGTACCCAAAGGGTAAAAACGGGACCCTAATACTATGTCTGTCTGTCTGGACGTCTATCTGTCCTACCTATTAACGGCTATATATTTCAAACCGTAATAGGTAGACCTTTGAAATTTTCACAGAATATGTAACGTTACGGCGGATTAACTAACAAATTATTAAAAAAAAAACTAAAGGGAAGATAAACCTATCCCCATACAACAAACGTATTTTTAACGTATTGTTGTATAAGCTCTAATGTAAAAATGATAATAAGTACAAGCGTCAAACTTGGCACGATTGTAGTACACACTCTAAACACTATAACAAAAAATAATAAATAATGGCCAAGCGCGAATCGGTGACGTTCATTACCAAGTTATTATACTCGAGCGCCTGTAGTAAACTGCGTAGCAAATTACTCCGACGATTGGAAAGCGTTATAATAACTGGTAATTCGGTTATTTGGACAACCTTATTGTATTTTGTGGTGGTACGGAACCCTCAGTGCGCGAGCTCGACTCGCACTTGGCCAGTTTGTCAAGTTCTAATGTGTGATCATCATCACAATCAGCCTATATCTTAGTCTACTGCTGGGCCCTGATTCCATAACTTCAAAAACGCGCGTAATCTATACTAATATTATAAAGAGGAAAGATTTTATTGTTTGTTTGTTTGCATTGAATAGGCTCCGAAACTACTGAACAGATTTGAAAAATTCTTTCACTGTTGGGAAGCTACACTATCCCCAGGTGACATAGGCTATAATATATACCCGTGCGAAGCAGGGGCGGACCGCTAGTACTCTATAAGTTGGCCATTATTCCCTAGGAAATAGAGATATTTTTGCTAGAGGTTAACATAACACGCCGCGTTACGTGCGTGTTAAAGTTACGGAATCAGGGCTTCAGGGCCCATCGGCCTTTCCCAAGGCACGCCCGATCTCCATCGTATTTGTCACTCTAAAACTCCAAACATAGTTCTTTCCATAGCTCGCTGTTATGTTGCTCCAACTGTAAATGTCCACGTTTCAGGATCGTAGGTCATGCGGGCAAGACTCATGACCTAAAGGTCATGAGATCGGTAAGGGATATCGTAGGTAGACCCTAAAAATAATAGTTTTGTTTGGTCATGCTGTTTAAAATTAGCGTTAAAATATGTCATAATTAATGTTACTTGTTACAATTATTGTATTATAGCATAGATAAATATATACTAGAAATTATATGTACTTACTCGAACGTCACTGTAGCAAATTATTAGGGAAATATAAAGTCTATTCTATACTTATACTCATCTTTGATTGATATTGCAACTCAAATATTTTTTAAAAGAACAGATTTTGATTGCCTAAAAATAGTTTACCCGCACTGAATATACTTACCTACTTATAACGGCTCTTAAATTAGTAGATTGGTAGGTAGGATTGTAGTTTATCCAGTTTGCTCACCTATAATGACCTACATTTGATAGTTACCTACCTACCTAAATATATACTTACCAATAATGTCTATTACTAAAATTGCCAACATCCATGTTCTTATAAATATGAAGTTTATATCAAGAAGACTCCGATACCTGATAGGTAGATAGGTATAAAGAACAAATCACTCGAAACTTTTCGCAAATCTCAGAGGGCATTCACCGAAGTTCGGGGTCTCGATGCTAATTAGCCACTAAGATTAGCCTCGGGCTCGCGTGCTTGGACGAGACGAGGCTCGTGGGCAGTGAAGCACGGTCACAACCGCGACCACCATGCGACGCGCCGGTCGCACTCTCGGAGGCTTGACCGTCCTTTTTTGCGCACGTCTAGCGCTCGTCGGCAGCGTAGATTACGGAGTGCCAGTGGAAATAAAACGATGGGACACTGGACGCACACCTTTAGCACACATGGTGGACGTCACCAACGGGTTTGGCTTGAGAGTTTTGGCAGAACATAACTTTTTAAACGACAACAACATAGCTTTTTCGCCGTACGGCTTGATGGGGATTATGGCGGCTCTGTACGAGGGGGTGGATGGGGAGGCCTCGTACCAGATCCAGAGAGGGATGCAGCTGCCCTGGAACCGAAATGTGATGAGGATTGGCTTTAGGGATATACATCGCACTTTGAAAGTGAGTCCTGAATTCTATTTATATACCAAAACATCTCTACTGGTTGTTTAAAAATGTAGGTATCAACTCTGAATACGATATACTTGATCGCACTTTTCCCTACTTTGCTTCCTTAGTACCTATCTGCCTGTGCATTTTTTTTTACTTTTACTAATAGCGGCAAGCGTAAACAAAGCCATTGAGGGTAGATAGCAATATGTTGTGGTGTAGGTACTAGATACCCTCGATTATTTTAACTCTTTGTATCACACGCATGCACATGAATTTAGGTAAAATTGAACATAATAATATCACGGAATTTAAGTTAATGTTTTGGCGTACCTACTCCTTCGTAGACCGGGGCAGCTAAAAGTGTGTAGCTATCTCATCGCGCAAGTCAAGTCAACTTTTTTGAAGATAAAAAATCACTGGTGAGAACAGAAAAAAAATACAGATCCTTTCATACTTTTAAAATTAGATCTATAGTTAAACTGTAATTCTGCAAGCTAGCACTTGCTTTAATAACTATAGAAGTTAGAAAGTTCTAATAAAATTGGACGGCTGGACAGTTAGACAAACAAACGGTCGGGCAGAAGGCAGAACGAACTTGTGAGGGTTCCTTGTCGGGCTATGTAACCCTAAAAAGGTACGTATACGAAGGTACTTCTAAAGCTAAAACCTAGCTAAATAAGTTTGCCAGATAATTGAGAGGCTCGAGGCCGCGTTTATGTGATAGCCTCTCCGGTCTAATTTGCAAAACAAAAGGATCGAAGTTTGTAGGTCAAACAGCGAACGTATGGTTTGTTTTGTTCTAGCACTAGGTACCAACTTAAACTCGGTCCAACCATGTAGGTATTTGCTCTGAAAGCATTTTCTTTTAATATTTCACTTAAATATATCGGGTACCTACTACTGTAGCAGGCAGTAGGTAGTAGGTCTTACGTTCAAAAACCTAGCGAAAGTGATCAGAATATTAGAATTCGTGGTTTTCATTCAGCTTTTTACAATGTTATTGCAGCTATCAGAGCAAATAGTTACCTACATGATTGGACCGCGCAAGTGGGTACTTACGTATATTAGACAGCGATTTCAACATAAACATAAAACTACAACAAAATTACATTTACCAAAACATAAAGTGATGTGTTCCAAAACGTACCTAGGTTCAAATCGTAACTAAGTACCTAGTTACCTACCTATGTAGATATGTAAACCAAGTAGTAGGTACAATAATAATCACTACGACTTATTCTAACTTAATTTACGTAGGCAATTGGGGTTGATTTGTAAGGTTTAGTTGGCAGTTTAAACTTACTAAAAATATTGCAATCTTATTTATTTCAGGCTACAAAATAAAGACGAACACTTTTACATAGTTTAAGACTGTCAACTAAAACCCTTTAAATATCGATTCCATTATATAGATAGATATACTTTATTTAGTTGCATATAGAGAGGTGTTGTGAACGCAGTAGATTCCGAGGTATTGAGCATTGACTGATTGTTTTGACCAGCCGATCTGTGACTAACAAAACTGTGACGAACACTAGCCAGGAACTCCGTCATTTGACAGAGAGCGCCGGTTATACCTATTGTAGTCGCATAACTTCCGAACATAAACTTTCCTATTTAAGTCTTAATTTCAATTAAACCTTTTTTTACTATCCTACAACAATTTGCCGCAGGTATGTTTACGAAACAATTATTGGATTGTGATTATTTCAGACATATTTCGTCCCAGAGGAGGGTTTTCTTGCAGGACTTGCATTAAACAATGAAAACGTCATGTTCAACGACAACTACAAAAAGATTTTGCGATTCTACGGCTTCGACTTGGAAAACGATCAGTTGCCGACACTGACACCTTCCAACGGCACTGCCAATGCAACCACGGCGGGGCCAACTACCCCAATAGCACCTGCTAGTTCCCCTACCACGGCTGCTATGACGCCAGAAAGTCAACCAGCAGATTCGACAACAGCTACGATGAGAGAAGAGACAACACCCAATCCTAATGCGGAGACTATTGGCGTTGACGTGCGAGCTCCTACCGAAGCCACGACTGCGAGTCCATCTTCTGCACCTAATGCTGAAAGCACCACTACCATGCCCGTAACTACAACAGAAGCAACGACCGTCGTTACCGAAATTGCAACACAGACAACAACAGACACAGAACCAACGACTACAATAGTCTCTGTAACAGTTACATCTGCTTCAGCTGCTCCTGAAGCGGATACGATGATGACTACTGCAGCCACTATAAATGTAGATGCAGACGCAGAAACAATAGCGCAACAAACATCACAAGCTAGTTCAGCCTTAACTGAAGAGCCCACATCAAATAATGAAGTGTCCACTACAGTAGATATGGGATCGACTGTAGATGAATCTACGTCGGTAGCATCTACAATGACTACTGGCATGAGTAACATGATGGAAAGTTTAATGACTACGTCTATGTCAGAAACCCCAACTGATGGTTCTACAACTTTAGTTGATATGACGACTTTAGTGGATTCATCAACGACGGCCAACGAGTCCACATTAGAAACGTTGCAGCGTCGAAAGAAGTCAATCGTAGATTTCATATTTACAAATCCCCCATACATAGACGACTATTTCTTCTATAGGTCCTATCACGTAGGACCAGAAATGCCAAGCCCAGGATTTGACGATACAATGTTTCTCGCCAACGGATTGAAAAGTGTTCAGGTAAGGTTTTTCCAGACATATTTAAAAACGAATCATCGTTAGATACTTTGCACCATCATCGCTAAATTTCAATGCCAATTAACTTGACTGACGAATTGAGTTTTTTCACAAAAGTCACAAATTGTCAATAGGGTTCCGTAATTGAGATTCGCCATGGCAATAAGTGTAACTAATCCAATTTTTGTACAGGTGACGTACATGCATTATGAAACTGTGTTGGAGCATGCTTATCTTCCGCATTTGGAGGCCTCAGCGCTTCGCTTGCCGCTGGACAGCGAGCGATATTACTTGTTGGTGGTGCTTCCGAATCGAGGGGGTACTGCGGAGCTGGGCAGGCTGATAGCGAGAATGGCGCGCGAGTCCGATCTAGCGGATGTTTACGCAGCACTGCGCCCTCGTCGCGTGAGAGCAGTGGTTCCCAGCTTTATAGTCAAGGGTCATGTCACGCTCACTACGGATTTGCAGAAGGTAAACGAAACGCAAGCTTACATACTTAGACTTCGATCTTAATTAGATTGCTATTTTCTCAGAAGAAAATTAACGACATGGTTGCGGACTTAGAATTCAGATTTCAGAAGTTCTAAATTATCTAAGGTTGCGGAAAAAATTCTTTATTGTGATATCGCGGGACAAATGAGAAATGCGTTCGCTTGTAATCAAATACAGGGAAAGAACAATGCATGCCGATGTTCTCCGTTCCATATAGATAAAGCTGATGACCATTACACCCTTCGACCAAAATAAAATGAATGGACGGGCCATAACCATTGAAATTCCTCAGTAAAAACGAGTCAAAGCCGTCGGAAATATACTTCAACATCTAATTATAACCATATACAGTAGGTACATTTGTTACAAAAAAATAATAGCGGTTTTTTTGTTGTGTTTTTACCTTTTCGGAAAGCACACGATGGCATAATTTTGTCAGATGTTTCGTTATCATGTAACAATAGTCTTGTGTCGCACTTCCTACGGCTAGAGACCGACTGAAACGAATTGAGCGCCGGCGCTCATTTTGTAATCTTCAAAAATGCGCTTCCTCTGGGCCCGTCAATTCATTATATTTTAGTCGAAGGTTGCACCAGCAATGTTTACCTTAATTGTTATGTAAATTAGTTTCCTGTATACATGTGTGATAATTTTTGTTGGTAATCAGCAAAAACCTAACATACACAAAAAATGTGCCCAAGTATATTATGTAAATTATGTAGTTATACGTAATTTAGCCGTGGTAGCCCTTTGGGAAACCGCTAGACTTGAAAGCGTGAGGTCGCGGGTTCAAACCCCCGGCCCGTACCAATGAGCTCTTTGGAGCTTAGGTACGGATTTTCATACCACTGGCTTTTCGGTGAAGGAAAACATCGTGAGGAAACCTGCATACGTACGGAGAAGGAATTCAATGGCGTATGTGAATCCACCAATCCGCACTGGGCCAGCGTGGTGGATATGGCCCAATCACCCTTTCGGGGGTAGGCTAAAAGTCCATCAGTGGACTGTTAAAAAAGGATCATTATGACGTAATTTTGCGAGTATGAGAGCGAAAATGCAATTACATAGTTTAGGCATTGTGTACAATGGTTGGACAAAATAGAGAACAATTAAGAGATTCCCATCAATTCACAATTCATCGGAGTTATCTCTCCGAGAGACCTAGACCTGATTTTTTAATTTTATATTATGGTAAAAATGACCTCTCATTGTAATATGTTGGTTCCGGGACAGCTGGGTATCCGCGATGTTTTCGAGCCACGGCAGCGCGACTTCACGCCGATGACGCGGCAGGCAGGGGTTTATGTTCGAAGCATCGAGCAGGCAGTCTCCGTGGCCATCCGCAAGTACCGCCCCGACGACCACAAGAAAAACCGTAAGTTCAACAACACCTACCCGACACGGTACTCGGCCATTAGTTTTTCCACTATCCCAGCAAATTATTTAAATGAGGTTCGGGCCCTGCCGTTCCGGCGTGATCCAGTTAATTACCAACATCGTCAGAGGGTATATGATTTAACGAAGGCATGCGTGCAAACCAAGACTGGGGGCGCTCGGCTCGACGCCGTCACGGACTGACGAGCGCCAACGAAAAATCCTTTATTGACATGACGTGAAAAATTACACCTCTACATGATTTCTACGCCTAATATCAGTTGCGGAAATTAGGCTCGAAGGACCAGAAAAATGTAGATCTACAAACTGAAAGAACATAAGCTGTCCGAGCATGTTTTCATACTTAGGGCAAATTATTTTCCGCGCGGTTCCGCCAATAGGTACTCCAAGAAATTGTCTGATCTTATAATCCTATTGTCAACAATCCACCTTTGCTCGTAGCTCGTCTCATTGCTTGTCCACAACACTACCATAAGAATCTACAAGATGCGAAACTTTTCGCAATAACACCTAACAATGTAGCCCCTTACTTACGACGAGCATTCTTGGCTGGTAATTAGGTGCGAAGGTGGTGTGTACTGGCCTCATTTTCCGGCGCAGGGACTGAGATAATTGTTGCCAAAAGAGTGCAAGCCGAGGTGGTAAGTGGCGAGAGGGGCCGCCCCATTGTCTCAGCGGCGGTGGTGCAATGCGGCGACACGCGCGTTTGCTTCCATTGATGCGATTTGATGCCCAGCTCTCTACGCTATCGGCGATTAGGGAAATCGCTGCATCATACATAACCGCGACCTGAATGCCTAATCGCGAGATGAAAATGATGATTCGCGGACAGTCCTCTATTTCAATTACATAAATGAGTTTAACTGAAAAACAAATTACTGGATGATTGTTTCCTGTCGTTTGATTCGTGACTGTTGTGATAGGAGACAGGTGTATTTGCATTGCAAGGTCATCTGTTATTTGATGAAAGTTAATGGCATATATTTATCCCAATAAATCATGTCTGTGCATGGAATACTGTGTTAAAATAAACGTGACATTGGATGCACATGTACATTATTAAGCCAGCGTGAACCTTAACGCGCCCAAATACGGTTTGCGGTCGCGTGATTTTCCAAATGAGCGAATTTGATACCGCATTAGCAGTTGGCCGTAATGCCGCAGTCGTACCTACATAGTAGATCCTGTACATTTTATGCACGAATTTAGACATCTCAATATTGTATTGATATTATTATATTACACTACTGTTGTCCGCGGCTTCGTACGCGTACTTTCATAATAAATTTCAATCACCTTTAATTCGGCCCTAACGCAAAATTAGCAGACCTCTAGACCCCATAAAGAATCTACCTGTTACATTTTAGCTTCGTAAGTAGTTTTCGTAATGAATAAATGGTGTTTCACTTTTATCATAAGTAGATTCATCGGATTATTTCCACCTTCCAGCCCAGAAAGTTATATTCCTAATATGTTGATACCCAAAATGTTGAATTTCCAAGTAGCCCTATTAAATAGTGGTTTGTAAGTGATATTGGGCAAAGTAGTTTTAACTAGTAATTTTTTTCTTGTTACCTACATAGGTACAGGTGCAAAGTTTAGGCAGCAAGCGGGTAAACTATTACAAGTGCTAAAAACGACAGATGCGCTATAAAATTTGTTTCCTGAATGAAAGAGACGTGTATATGAGCATGGATGGAATTGATAGAACTACAAGTATCAAAACTAGGGACAATGAATTTGTAGGTACCATTCTCATTATTGACGTTGTTGCAGGATACGTAAACAACCGCGAACCAGTGACGTTCTCAGCAACATACCCGTTCCTGTACTTTGTGATGGATGCCACTATCCACGTAGCACTGATGGCCGGCAAGATGGTGGACCCACTCAACTCGAGGATATTATAGTATTACACACAAACATGTTGTTTCCTTTCTAATGATGTGGGATGCTCTTAGATAACTGCTTGATAAGCATACTTAACGAATTCTAGATAATTATAGTTTCCTATATTGCAAGAAGTTTATAAGATTTAGGCGGGTCATTGGTCCTTGGTAAGAATCCTTTCACTAAGTCAGTGGAAAAAGACAGGCTTTGCCTTTACTTGGTTTGCTAACATAAATAACTAGCTGCATCCCGCGGTATCACCTGCGTGGATTACTCCTTTTATCATCAGCTATCTGCCAGTGAGTCCCCTCAAAATCGGTCCAGCAATTTTGGTAGTCTATAGGCAACGTACATACATACACACATCGCCTTTTATATATGTTTTTGATGATTAAAACTAAACATAATTTAGTTTACTACTTCTATGACTATAGCCAAAGATAATTTATATCGTGCTTGACTACAGCCTATTCAATGATATCCATGCTACAGCTAACTACTGAAGAGATGTTCAACTAACAGTGATATTAAGTGACAGGATTCGAACTCACTACCTTTCTTTAATGGGATCTTCCCATCTGCAGTTTATGGAACTGCTTTTTTTTTTTATTTATTTAAAAACACATTGTATGTTACATTTCGAGTTAATAAGTTGTCTTAAAGCCTATGTTAGATTTATCTAGACAACTCACGCTTTATTGAATATTCAAGAAGTGACAGAACCATGTTTTGCTATCATAATAAACCAAATAACATCAGGCGGCCTGTTAGTTTTTCCCAACTATAGCATAAAAAATATATTTTAGTTTTTCAAGTCTTAAGTTGACAAAGTAAAATAGTTACCGAAAAATTTGGTTACTATTTTTACTCCATCAAATTAAAAAATATTTCAATGAAAATGTATTTATTTAGTATGTTATGATAGACAGCATAATATGGCTGTATCACTTTGAAAATTCAATGTTATTTTTATACCTTCAATAAGGTAATAAAGTGCCAGCGAGAAAACTGTCGACGGGAAGAACCCCATCGACGAGAGTGCAACCAGCTTATCTGTGGTTGCCTAAGGGCACAAAAAAAATTCAGTGGCTAGATATAACCGACAGTATTTCTGATGACATCAGAAATGCGGAGTGGATGCGAATAGCGAGACCGGGGAGCGTGGCATAAACAAAGGGAGGCCTATACCCAGCAGTGGGTCTCTCAGGGCTGATGATGATGATGAGATATAACCAATATAACTTAGTCACTGCATTATCAACTGCCGGTCAAATCAAAGAGATGCTTGAGTTTTTTGTGTTTATTTTAGGTTAAACTTCTCACTTCGCCCTCTTGGATTTGATCTTTCTTAAGTAGAACTCCAGCTCCTTGCCTTCTAGCACGTACCCGTCGGCACGACCGCACTGGCCGGGCCTACTCGCCACGCATGCTGCAAATAAATAAAAAACCTGTTAGTTCTTCTAAACAAGCGAATATAGATATGTTTTAGTATGATAGGATTTCTCAGAGTAACTATGACAGTTAAGATCATTACAGCCGCTAGACTGGTCCCAAAACGGTCCCAGCCTGTAACGCAGCATCAAAACTTTGTTTTCATCATAGGAAGCTAATTAAAAAAATAACATATTCTTGGAAAAGCTTTTCAATGGAATCCTAGGTCCTAATATTGTGATCACGCTGATCCAAATACAGTAGAGCCTCAGTAATACAAGCCCCTCTAATCCCAAAGTCCCTACCATTGGCGTACTGCTCACTGACCAGTTATGACAAGTTGACTACCATGCAGAACAACAAACTCTAATGACACTGAAGGTAAGAAGTATGTCGTTCTGCCATTTTTTTTACTGTTGTGTCACTTGTACATCTCGTCAGTATCACACATTTTTATGATCTATGAATCATAAATCATGTTTAAGATTCTCCATACAAAATACTATAATACAAACGTTTTTTTTTTTAAATTATAAATTGGCTTGCGCTTGGCCGCCAACTCGCCTGATGTTAAGCGATGATGCAGCCTACCATGGAGCACGCTTGCCTAGAAGAAACCTATTTCACATTTCATGCATCTGAATAGAGGGTACATTTTTGATGTTCAGATTAAAGATGCCTATGTTGATGCTCTTGCCCAAATGTGAATAATTCTTGAACTGCTTTTAGCTTGGCTTTTGAGGTTTTGGTCAACATAAATTTGTCAGCCCCGTTTTATAATACTACTAGCTGCACCCCGCGGTTTCAACCGCGTAGTGATGAAAACTGGTGATAATACTGATGAAAAGTAGCCTATGCCTGTCTCCTGGTTCTAAGCTACCTCCCCACCAATTTTCTGCCAAATCAGCTCAGCTGTTCTTGAGTTATAAATAGTGTACACGACTTTCTTTTTTATATATATATATAGATAGATGGTACAATCAAAACAACAGGGACTGAGTCCCTACAGTGAACCCGGAACCATGGCATTCAAAGCTCTCACCACATCACATGCGGGTGCAACCAGTTTGCCTTAATTGAAACATCTCAACATCTTGGGCATTTATGCAGTACTCTTTCAACATTGTTTTATAGACTGTCGTCTCAGATATCTAAATATCAAAGATAGAAAAGTTGAATGTAATAATAGGAACAATATCTCACCTAGCAAGCGTCCAGTGTGGAACTGTTCCTCAAGGGCAGCCTCAACCTTGGAGAGGCGCTGTCTCGAGACGTACTTCTTGGCAGTCTTCTTACTGCGCTTCTTGTTAATGATAGCTTCTTCTGCCTCAGTCTGCAAAGAGATTTTAAACATGAGATTAATAATAAAGTGAGACAAGGTTCATCGGTATGGATGAAGGTCAGATCTTGCCAATTAATCATAATGTTGAACCAACATTCATATGACACGCAAAAAGTATCATCATAATATTCATAAATTTATAACAAGCTTTGCTGTTTTCCAGTTGTAAAACATTTTGTAAGGATGAAAGGTGACATCAACATGCAACAAAATGCAGTGCTTATTTATACAGGGTTACACAGAAAGAGTGTACTAAGCCGAAAGGGGTTCATAGTACCCATCATTTTAAACAACTTTTACGATGGAAACAAACCAGAAATCGCGAAAAAAATATCAGCTGTTGAATAGAAAATGGTCATTCTCATCTGACAAATGTATGGACTAATATTCTTTTTTTAACTTTGGCCATTACTTTTCTCTTACTTCTTATGTCACACTCAAAAGATGGGGGTGGACGCTTTCTTTCAAATTGATTTAGACCTTAGTGTCCTATTAAGCCATGTCTAAGCTAGCCTTTTCAGCCATGAATCATTGAGAACAATTAAAGGAATGTAAATATTTCATATGAAAAAAAAAAACGTTTTTATATATTACTAGTAGGCCGCCCCTGCTTCGCACGGGCGAAGCCGGGATATATAGCCTATGTCAACCGGGGATAGTGCAGCATCCCAACAGTGAAAGAATTTTTCAAATCGGTTCAGTAGTTTCGGAGCCTATTCAATGCAAACAAACAAACAATCAAATCTTTCCTCTTTATAATATTAGTATAGATATGTTTTATAATAACTCAATGCAGACTGTAGAGACGAGGCAGCATTGCGGCATACAATGGCCATGGAAAAGTAGACTATTAATTTATTTAATAATAGGCTTGCGTTTGGCCGCCAACTGGCCTGATGTTAAGCAATGATGCTGCCTATAATGGAACACACTGCCTAGAAGAAACAGATTCACTCTTCATCAATATTCTGTTTAAATTGTTATAACAGCAGCTGTCAGACCAAATAAACTAAGAGTGGAGTAGAACTAAGTTCTGTTCTAAAACCGTTACAAAAAAGTGTTTAAATTAATAATGAATAATAAAATAAGTTAGTTACCAGCTTAGCTCCCTTCTTCCTTCCCAAAGGCAGGAGGTAGTGAGACTCGTACCACTGCCTGAACGGTGTGGCGTCCACAACAACAATGGCGTTCTTCACCAGAGTCTTGGTACGGACCAACTCATTGTTGGATGAATTGTACACAACGTCGATAATGCGGGACTTGCGGGTGGAGCCTGGAATTTTACGTACACCATTTTCATACTCGAAGTTTTTTTTTAAGTTTGCGTTTGGTCAGTTTAGCTTTTGGCCCTAAATGAAGTAGCTGCTAAAATACGCTTAATCTCCAGCAATGTTGTTTTGTATACAATCGTCACTGTATCCACCAACAAATGATTTAACAGCATGCAAAATACATCTCATTGCTAAATAAGCAGATTCAATAGACACGGATATTGTAATTTTTTTTTTGCCACAGATGCTACCGCGCTCGGTATGCAATTTAGGTGATATATGCTCAAAACATACAGCTGGCAGGACCAGCGGCGGAAAAGTGACGATTCACTATGTGTGGTGTCATCGTAACCAACTTTTATATATCCAAGTTATTGTTAGTTTAATAAATCAAGTCTTTTGTAGCTGTCACTACTTCAAACTACCTAAATAATGACTACAGGGGTAAAGGTAGCATTCCAATCTTGGCGACCACAACCCGCGGCAGCGGCCGTGCTGCCCTCTGCTTAGTATGAATTTATATGGAGTGCTAAACAAAGCAATCGACCACGTTATGCGACGTGTGGGTCGCTTGCATGGTTAAGCACTCCATATAAATTCATATTCGAATGCCACCTTAACAAAAACAAAACTAGGCATGTTGATGTTGCATAAGTCAACTAGCATGAGTGACAACAGACTGAATGGCATTCTACAATAAACAATAAATCATTTTTCATTTCTCTAGTCACATCATAAAACTCGCATGAGGATCCATTTTAACCTAAATAATGACAAAATGGCTCATACTCATGTTTATTTATCGGTCAATCAGTTTAGCTCTAGTGATCGAGGCCAAGAGCACTGCACCAGTATACTACAGTAGAATTCATATATAACGACGTCGCTTATAACGACTAACCTATTTTAACGACGATATTGTTTACTCAAATTAGGTTTCATAATAAATGTACTCAAGAAATAATCCTGCCGTTTTGTACGTCATCCGGTTAGTACGACATAGTATTGCCAGTCCCTTGAAGGTCGTTATATCCAGATTCTACTGTATGTTATCATCATTGTAATCAGTATATCTTAGTTCACTGCTGGAACTAGGCCTCTCACAAGGCACACCACGACACTCTGCCTGATCTAAGGTTCTTTTGCTTCCTATCAGCTGCCGTACATAATATTGTTACTCCAGTCTCAGCATTACTACAATATGTATGCTCATGTCTAAAGTGTTATTCTATCTCCTGCAATAGATTTAACCAGCCTAATGCTACTTGAGCTGGCTATTACACTTGAGTACGGTATTACACTGAGCTGTGCCAGACTTGAGATCTCTAGAGAATTATTTGATTCTGGATACAATCCTTCTACGGCCTGTCCTTTGTCTTCACTACATTACTTCTGTTTATAGGAAGTGAAAATCGTAACAATGAGAGTGCCAATTGCTTTTGCATTTATGATTATTCAGTTCCGTTTGTCTTACTTACATTCTGATCCCCAGGAGAAGTTTCCGGTGTCGAGACGCAGGGCACGGAATTTGGTGTTGCCTCCACGTGAGCGCACCAAATGGATACGCTGGGAGCCAAGCTTGAAATAAACAAAATAATTTTGATCATTCAAAGATAACTTTTATTTACAGTGGTAGTTTACTCAAACATATTGAGAGGGGTCCTATGAATGTTCAGGACAGAGTCGTGGAATTTAACAATGCCATTTATCCATTTTACTAAATGTAAACCATCGCGTGCAACTTTTTACAGGTTATGTAGCACTCACTTTTGTGTTGGCAGCCGGGCGACCCAACTCGTACTTCCTCTTCTTGCGAAGGGGCGCACGTTTGCCACCGGTGGCCCTTCGCTTATGCCAGTGATCACGGCTGATACCTGAATATAGTAAATTTTACGGTTTTTACACAACACTTGCAAATGTATCATCTTCGAGTGACTATTTCGAAAACATTAATTTAGAAGGTTTTAGGGTAGAAACTATAGAAATAAATCCTTAAACGGACGCTACACAATTTACACAAGGAAACCACAATATAGATTAACAATCTAATTAAATATCGCCATTGATATTTTTGGATAAAATATTATATTCAAGAACAAAAATCTGCTCACCCATCTTGGCTGGGTTGAAAAAGAAAAGAACTGTCAATCAAGTGTCAAACAAAGCACCGAGGCACAGATGGTAAAACAAATTTTTACTTTGCACTTTTTTCCCTTGAGATAATTTTGGCATCGCACGTCTAGTGCATTTATATGTGACGAGTATTTGAAGAACTTTAAAGATTTTTCTACGGAGGAGTCACTATTTTGATATTTGTTACAAAATTACGGTGCCCAATAATCCAGTCAGGCGAAAAATTTAACCAGTGGACTGAGGACGCCTGTAAACGGGGCAGTTTAAATTTTAGTCGGTTTAATTTATCACAAAGTGGCGGCTCTGAATGGTGGAGGGGGGAGGGGGTTTAGACAAGACCCACTTTCTGTTAGCGTTATAGTGCTAATAGATGTGTGGATTTGGTTGACGGACCGCCATCCAACCAACGGGAGAGAAAGAGTGAAAATACCATATTCCCTCTCTTTCTCTCTCGTTGGTCAGATGGCGGTTGAGGTCAACCAAATCCATACGTCTGTTAGCACTATTAGCGAACGGAACGCCTGCAGAGATATGAAATTGTAAATGATATTGACAATTACATTAGCTTGAGAGATGTTAACTCAAGTTAATGTCATTTTCATGCAATTTCATTATTTCATCTTTCCGCAGGCGTTAACGTTAACAAAACGTAGGTCTTCTTTTTTTTTTTTGGTCGAACGTCATCGCCGTGTCACCATTGGAAAAAATTTCTCCGGTTATATTTTTCTATTTAAATCCATTTATCATAGTTAATTGACCAGTTTTCCTAGTAAATAGCTATCATTTAATTTTTAGTTTCATTTCTAGTATAATTAGTATCATTGTAGTTATATATCTTGATTTTTGTCAGTAGCCCCTTTTCTAAGACATTAGTATGATTGACGAAGAGCCTCCTGATCCTGGCGGTGGAATAATGGCGTCCGATTATAATATTCCTCCCTCTCCTGGTGCTTTTACAGCAATATCCACGTCAGAGGATGTCCAAAAAACCCATAAACGCTCTAAGCGTAGAGCTTTGAAACGGGATGTAAGAGCATGCTCTCCTATTGATTCTTCTGGTGAAGAATTTAAAATTGCTGATGACGTAATTCTTACTTCAGGACAAAACACACCCCCAAATTATTTTTCGACTGTGAGCAGTGAGCTTTCCCTTGCCACTCTTCCAACCCCCGTATCTGCGTCTCTGCCCTTAGGTCAGAAGACAATTGCTTCAACAAGTTCCTCCTCATTTTTGCCCCCGGGCCAAAAAATCGCTCCAACTCCGGTTGCACGTCAGTGCTATGTTTCATCCGATCGTGGGCCGTATGTTATTCACGTACAAAAAATCGAGGTTGTATCTTCTGATAGCACTTCTTTGCACCCTGTTACTTTCGGGCGATTCCTTTTTGAGCGCTCGAGAGAATTTGAAGGCATTGTTGATGGATCAATTAAAAGCGTGGGCCGAAATAGAATCTCGCTGTGTTTCCACTCATTTAAGGCCGCTAATGCCTTCATAGACTCGAGCTCCCTCGCCAATAAGGGGTATAAAGCATTTATTCCCTCATATAATGTAACTCGTCTGGGTCTGGTACGGGGCATCCCCGTCGATTTATCCGACGAAGAAATAATAAAGGAAGTACGGGTGCCCCAAGAGTGCGGCCCGATAATCAAAGTTCGTAGATTGAACTTCAAATTGGTGATTGATGGGTCAGTGTCATGGAAACCTTCTCAAACTGTTGTTTTAACTTTTGATGGCCAACTCCTACCCCCAAGAGTTTTTCTGTGCTACAACTCTTTTCAAGTGGAGCAGTATGTTTTACCTACTATTCAGTGTTTTTCTTGTTGTAGGTACGGACATACCAAGATCCAATGCAGGTCGAAGCCAGTCTGCTTCAAATGCTCTTTAGCCCACACTGGAGACTCGTGCAATGTAGATGCGGAGGGCGCCAAATGTGTTTGGTGCCGTGGTAGTCACTTCGCAACCAATAAAATCTGCCCCGAAATGTCTCGCCAGATTTCTATTAAAAAAACAATGTCGCAAAATGTTTTATCATACGCAGAGGCATCGAAACTTCACCCCTCATCAAGAATTACTTATGCAGAAGTGACTTCTTCTTCTTTGGCACCTTCTCCTCCTTTTCCCTCTCAGCTTTCGGGTTCAACTAATCACGTTACTGTGGAGCCTGCCAGAGTGCACTACAGGAGTAAAAAAAACAGGCCTGTTGGTTCAACTTCTCCCTCTTCTGGCTATGACCATTTGGCTCACTCAAACATTGTTAGGGGTGACTTTGCGGAAGCCGCTCCTAATGGATGTGCCCTTAACCCTAATAAATCCCCCGAGTCTCCATCTGTTCAATCGGTTATCTCTGAACTTCTCAAACTTTTAAATCTTTTGTCCTCTCTTCTCAACCCTCCCCGTGCTCATCACACCCCTTCCCATCCTTTACCGTCCAACGCTGCATTTAATTTAAATTCACTCATTTCCCTTCTATCTAATGGATCTCAAGTTCCTTCAATGGAATAGTAGATCACTATATAATAAATTATCTGATCTTATATATTTAGTTAATAAATATAATATTACTGCCTTGTCTATTTCTGAGACATGGTTAAAGTCTGGTTCTCATTTTAGAGTTTCTGGCTTTGATGTCATCAGAAGTGACAGACAAGATGGTTTTGGAGGTGTTGCCCTCCTGTTAAAAAATAATATTCCTTTCTCTCCTATTACTATTCCTGTTCATAGTGGTTTTCAAGCAATTGCTGTGCGTGTCAAGAATTATTCCGTTGTCTCACTTTATATTCCTGACCCTTCTAAGTTCATTCTTCGTAAATTAGTTTCGGTTTTGAGTTCCCTGCCAAAGCCGCTTTTGGTCCTTGGTGATCTGAATTGTCATCATTCTGTATGGGGTTGTGGTAAGTCCGATGAATGTGGTGAGTTTTTGTTGGACTCTCTTGATACTCTTAATCTCTGCATTCTTAATGATGGCTCCCCTACTAGGAGGACTCGTCCTCATGAATTTCGCAGTGCTGTTGATCTTTCATTATGTTCTCCTGAGCTTGCTTCTCTTCTGTCGTGGCATGTCCTTCCTTCTTCTCATGGCAGTGATCATTTTCCTATTCTTCTTGAATTTCCTCAACGTAATTCTAGTCGTGTTTCTGGTAATCCTCCTCTTCTTAAATATATTTTAAATTATAATGATTGTCCTAACTGGGAAAAATTTCACGACCTCTCTGTTTCTGTTTCTGCTAATTTACCTCCTGTTAATTCTTTTAATATCTCTTCCTCCTCTGATAATCTGGTCCGTATGCTCCATGAGTGTGCTAGCCAATCGTTTCCTGTTAAAAAGCCTCCGTCTGGAAAATTGCCTCCTCCTCCGTGGTGGGATAAGGACTGCAGTAATGCTATTAAAGCCCGTAAGGTGGCTGAAGCTAATTTCCGCCGCTCTATGACTCTAGAGAACTTCTCTGAAGTGAATAGGTCCATTGCTAGTTCTAAGCGCCTTTTCCGCTTGAAGAAGCTGGATAGTTGGAGGGCTTATTGCTCTAGCTTAAGTCCTAGTACACCTGCTTCAGTTATTTGGTCGAAAATTCGCAGATATAGACGCTCCTGGTGTCCTCCTCTTCGTTGCTGTAGCCCTTCTCAGTCTTGGGCTGAGGCATTTATGGATAAGTTAGCTCCTCAGTATTGTCCTCTCCCTTCGGAATTACCCTCCTTAGCTGTTACTTCGTCAAACGATCCAGAACGATCCCCTAGATCAGCCATTCTCATTAATTGAATTGAAAAATATATTAAAGTCCGTCAAAGATTCTGCTCCTGGTATGGATGGCTTACCTTATTCATTTTTCTCGAAGGCGAGTGACAGTTTACTTCTCTTTTTCTTATCTTTGGTTAACTCTATTTTTGATTCTGGTTTTGTTCCCGCTAGTTGGAAATCTTAGTATATTATCCCAATTCTTAAACCCGATAAGGACCCGGAGGATCATAATTCGTATCGTCCTATTGCTCTTTCTTCTGTTCTGGCGAAACTTGCTGAGCACCTGATCAAGAACCGCCTTGAATGGTTTCTTGAAAGTAAGGGCCTTTTTGCCAAATCTCAGTATGGTTTTAGAAAAGGCAAGAGCACTATGGACAGCCTAAGTATTTTTACAACTGATATTAGACTTGCTTTTACTCGAAACGAATCAGTTATTGGTGCTTTTCTAGATATTTCTGCCGCTTATGATTCCGTCCAGCTTTCTATTCTCGGAAATAAACTTTCTTTGTTGAAGGTTCCTCCTAAGTTATGTAATTTTGTCATGAATCTTCTAACTGAAAGGTATATTTATCTTCGTTGCAGTGATTCTTCAATTTCTCCTCACAGAATCATTTGGCGTGGTCTTCCTCAGGGGTCTGTTCTTATTCCTCCTCTATATAATGTGTATACTTTTGATTTAGAGGTATCTATTGGTCTCTGCCGTATTCTTCAATATGCGGATGATATCCTTTTATATACCTCTCACCATAAAATTGACATTGCTAGTCACTGTATTTCTCAATCCCTTCAGTGCTTAAACTCGTGGCTACATTTAAATGGTCTAGATCTTTCACCATCAAAAAGTAACATTGTTCTCTTTTCTCGAAAGCGCAATCCCCCTGAAATAGATATCTTTGTTAAAGGGTCCAGGATTCCAGTTAAGGAGTCAGTGAAATTTCTTGGTCTTATTTTGGACAATAAGCTTAGTGGAAAGATGCATTGTGATTATATTGCTGATCGGTGTCGGAAAAATATTAACATTCTAAGGTGTTTATCGGGTGTTTGGTGGAGTTCTCATCCTTTTACACTAAAACTTTTGTATAACGCCATTATTCGTAGCATTTTAGATTATGGCTCCTTCTTGCTGGAGCCAGCTAACAAGGGTGGTATCAAGAAACTGGATTTGATTCAATCGAAAGCCCTTCGCATTGTTTCTGGTGCTATGCTATCCTCTCCTATCAATGCACTTCAGGTTGAATGTGTTGATGCTCCCCTTCATCTTCGCCGTCAGTTCCTATCTAATAGGTTTTTTTTTCGCTGTGTGCAGTTTTCTAATCATCCTCTTGTCCCTAAACTTCAGCTTCTCCATAGTTTCTCGTTTTCTTCTCGGTTTTGGCTCCATAAGCAGCTTCCTCTTCTAGTAAAGAGTTTTGTTACCTATAAGTCTTTAAAAGATCCTGTTCTCCGTTCTCATTTGCTTCCTCTTTTCTCGTTTAGTTATGATGTCATTGTCTCTCGCCCAATTGTAATTTTAGACTTTGACATTTGTGCTGGTGTCCCCCATGCTGATGAATATTTCCGTGGTCTTCTGCGGAGGGATTGGCATGGGTGGCACTATATCTTTACTGATGCTTCAAAACTCTCCCCTATGGGTTGTGTTGGTGGTGGTATCTTCCATGAACAATTTAACATTGTACAAAAGGTTAAGTTTCCCCCTGAAACCTCAGTTTTTTCGGGTGAGTGCTGGGCACTCCTTGAATCTATTCGTTATATTCTTATTTTTAATCTCCGCCGTTCTCTCGTCTTTACTGACTGTCGGAGTGCCCTTCAGTCTCTTCTTTCAAACCCTTTTTCCCCCAATTCCCACAACTCTATTCTTTTTCTCCTTAAGGAATCCTTATCTATCTGCAATTCCAAAGGTCTAGAAGTTGTTTTTGTTTGGATTCCTGGTCATGCTGGTATCTCTGGAAATGAACGGGCTGACAGAGTGGCAAAGGATGCCGTTGTCTGCGGAGACAAAATTCCCTTCTGTATCTTTCCCCATGACCTTGCATCCCTTCCTAAGTCTCTTTTACTTAAGTCATGGTCATTCTGCTGGCGTGGCTCTGCCAGGTCTAGGGGTTCCGCTTATGCGGCTCTCCAGCCCGTAATCCCTCGGAGGCCGTGGTTTGCCAGAATGCACTTTAGTAAAAAAATTACAAGTTGCATAATTCGAATGAGGTTGGGACACTGTTGTGTTCCCACATATTTTAAAAAATTACGTATCAGGGACTCTTCTTTGTGTGAGTGTGGCCTTGATGACGGCCACCTCAATCATATTTTCTTCTCCTGTCCGCTGCTTGATCATTCAGCTTTTTTTCTTTCTCTTAGTCTTGTAGTTCCTTTTCCAACTTCTATGTCTGTTCTTCTCTCATCAAATGATATTTCCATTTTCCGTATTATAAGTAATTTTCTTTCTGACAATAATGTTAGTGTATAAAGTGCTTTATAGTGTATTTTTGTGTTTGTAAGTATTTATATGTATTGTATTACTTATTTATTTTGTTTTAGGATTGCTGGTCATATTTTGTTTTATTTTAAATCGCGTTCGTTTTTTGTTAACGTGACGTTGGCCAAAGTGCCCTAAAGGTGGGCGGTAGCCATTAATTTAAAAAAAAAAAAAAACGTAGGTCTTGTCGAACCCCCCGGGGGTTTTGACGTTTATCTAGTACAAAATTATAGTCAGGATAAGTGCCGTAGACCCACACCAAACCCCCTCTCCTGGGGTGCGTTTACGGATGGCAGATAATTTTTCCCCAGATAAAAATTAAACTGGCGGGGGTTCGCTAAACGGAGTCATAGCTTTAAGGTGGTTCGTTGCACAAATGGCGGGAAATTCAAATTTCAAACAGTTTTCTTGTCCTTGTAGCTAGGCCGGGTAATAATTGTAAACAACCATGATGTTTGCGCAGATTGATTATTATTCTTTAAAAAATCATGTAAAGCTATTTATCTCTAATGTCCATTATTACTTACATATGTGAATAAACAAATTTTTGCTGTTTCAAACGGTATATTCACAAATGTAAGTAATAATTATGGTGCGTTACTGTTAAGTAATTATACATTATAATGTAAAGAACAGCCAACATTTTGCGCAAACACTGTGTTATTTAAAAATAATTACCTGGCCTGGCTACTAGGACCAAAAAACTGTTTAAAATTTAAATTTCCCGCCATAGGTAAATCGAACCACCTTAAGTCAAACTGGTTGTCAAATTTAATTGACATCAAAATAGTTGTAGGCTAAAGTGTAGTGTAGGTAGTGTAGGCCAAAAAAAGGCTGAGCAAAAATGTTGTCAAATATAAATCAAACGTCAATGTCAAAACATGTAAAATCAATCAATGGCTGCCGGCCGCGCTTTGCCGCAATTGCCGCTGTCATCTCGTCTCATTCTCAACATCCAAAGTAAAGCCCGTTTTCAGCTTGGCTTCATTGGCTTGGGTTTTTGTTTCCGAGATTAATTCGCTTTCGTTTGTTCGTACTTAGTCACCACGCTGGCAACGGGAATGTCGACAGATTTCTACATACGTTATTACGTTGGTCACAAAGGAAAATTCGGCCACGAGTTTCTCGAGTTTGAGTTTCGTCCTGATGGCAAACTTCGCTACGCCAACAACTCCAATTACAAAAATGACACGATGATTCGTAAAGAAGCCTATGTGCATCCATGCGTGATGGAGGAGTTGAAGAGGGTAATTCTGGACTCTGAAATCATGCACGAAGACGACCGTTTGTGGCCCCAACCGGATCGAGTCGGCCGGCAGGTTTGTTTGATTTCTCATGCAATAACAATTCATGCCTTGCCCACCAAAATTTATTTTTCGTTAGCATGTTGACTGTTGTTATTGGCGTAGTTCGTATTATGCTACTGTCGAGAATTACTTGGAAATAATCATCTTTAAATGTGTATACCATACAATGTGGGTCACACAATGGACAATGGAGAGAGATAAGCTTGGAATTTCTTTGCGCGGTAGAATCTGGAACGTGAATATTCGCCAAAGAACCAGAGTCACAGACATAACTATTAAAATTTGCAAGTTGAAGTGGCAATGGGCAAGCCACATCGCTCGAAGAACCAATGAGGATGAAAGGTTCTTGAGTGGAGAACACAAACCGGAAGACGCAGCGTAGTTAGGCCTCCCACTAGATGGCAAAACGACATTGCGAGAGCAGTGGATACTGGATGCCCGAGACTCTCACAATGTCCAATCAGATGGCAGGCTGTTGTTAAAGGGGGCCTATGTTCAGCAGTGGACGTCTTCTGGCTGATGATGATGAGATGTGTACCGCTCGACTTCAACTACAACACACTAAATGCACATAGTAATATGGTTTTTGGGCAGTTTATTAATGTCTATGTATCTATTCACCGAATTTAAAATATTGTTGCAAAATCACAGTATTCTATTACACGAGTCATTCTGCATATAGTGTAAATCATTCTTATAACCTTTCTCACTTGTTGCAGGAGTTGGAAATCGTAATTGGAGAGGAGCACATCTCCTTCACCACCTCAAAGACGGGCTCATTGGTAGATGTGAATCAATCGCGTGACCCTGAGGGCCTCCGAGGCTTCTACTATTTAGTTCAAGACCTTAAATGCTTAGTGTTCTCCCTTATTGGACTCCATTTTAAGATTAAGCCTATATAAAATTTGTAAGTGACGTAAATAAGTTTTAAAAATATCCTTGTTTTGACTTGTCATATCCACTAGTTGCGTCTTGCAGTTTGACCTGCTACACTTCAGGAACTGTTACTTTTTAGGGTTCCGTACCTTAAGGGCAAAAACGGGACCCTATCACTAAGGCTACGCTGTCTGTCTGTCCGTCCTACCTTTAAACAACTGTAACTCTCAAACCACAATAGCCAGTTGAAATTTTCACAGCATATGTAATGTTATGGCGGATTAACTAAGAAATAATAAAAAAGTTAAATTGAAAGGGAGATAACAAATTTATTTTTTTACATATTTTTCTATTAGCTCTAATGTAAAAACGGTAATATGTATAAGCGTCAAACTTGGCATGATTATAGTACGCACTCTAAAGTATAACAACAATTAATAATAAATAGCCAAGTGCAAGTCGGTGACCAATTTCTGATCACCACCGGTTCTCGTTCGATTACCGAAGATAAGCAATGTCTGGTGCAGTCGATACATAAATAGGTGTTGGTGTTGATGAGATGTTGTGTTTTTGCACAATTTTTTTGTACTAGTAGCTACCAAGTTATGTGGTGGTACGGAACCCTCAGTGCGCGAGCTCGACTCGCACTTGGCCGGTTTTATTTAGTATAAAAAGTTGCATATTTATTTGTAGGGTATGATCTTCCCTATCTAAAAATTCTTCTAAAAATTGTGTATTTTTTGAGCTATGGGTTTTATCTAAACTTCCTAAATATTCTAAATCAAACTGATTTAGACAAAGTTTAGTATGTCGAATGTTCCGCGCGCTGTCATCGCGACAGTATCGGCTCCGTGTTTTTAAATTACTTAAAAATATAATTTCACTATTTATTTACAATTTAACAAGTGACGCGTGTAAATATAGCAGTAAATAGATAGTGTTAGCGTTATCTCGTGCGTAAAATAAGTGGAACAATAGTTATTCTGGAAAAACAAGTGAGCAAACCGCAGTTTTGGCGCATTATTTTTAATGCACTTAAACTGCGTTGCTACAAATTATTAAGTGGTTTATATTGTGAATACAATAAAAAGACACGAATAACCGAGGGAATAGTGCTTAAAACTTGCTAAATTGATAAAATCAATCTAAAACGTTATATTTGAAACCACCCTCATTTAAAAAAAAAAAAAAAAAAAAAACTGTTACGAACTAAAAGTGTTTAATTGTGCAGTGCGAAGTGCCGTGACTACTACCCAGTGACCGGAAGGTCTGAGTGCCCGCATAGTGTACCTACCTACGTAAGGTACAAATATCTTCGAAGGATATTATTTTTGTATCTGAATTTGCGCGGCTGAGTCATTGAGCACTACGTAAACATGAACTGTTCTGCGTGTTGCGGGAGCATAGCTAGCGAGGAAAAATACTTGCGCTGTACAGTAAGTAGTTGTAAGAAAACTTACCATCCCCTATGTACCGGAGAAAAAGCGCTGAATCATTTGAACATCGCATCTTGGGTCTGTCCGGAGTGTCGCTGTGCCAATAAAAAAGGTGGAGATAACAGCCTGACCCCGGTCGGAGTTACTAAAAGACATCCTAATGTAACAATTCGGCAGAAAGTAACGCGGGTGCATGACGGAGGTGAGTCAGATCCAAATATTGATCTAGATATTAAATGTGAAATTCGGGACTTACGCAATGAATTGACTAAGATGAGGGAACAACTTTCCCAATCACACTCTCGTACAGACTTGTACAAAACGCAACTAGAGCATTCCGTCTCCGTTATAGCGGATTACGATAAAAAGCTCTGCCAGTCTGTCTCTGTAATTGTGAACTTTGAGGCGAAGATTGAGACATATGCATGCCAAATAGGAAAACTTTTCGATCAGCTCAACATATATGAATGCAGTGGTTTTGGTACGAGCTCCAATACGCTCCAGACGCATGCATTGCCGTCTACTAGATTTAAGACCGGGGTATCAGGCGATACCGCACAGCTTCCCCCGCGACCTGCACCCGCGCTTGTACCGAAGTCCGCCGCATCTGCCCCGGCGCCGCAGCGTGCTCCACCACTTGGGGCAGTGCCTGCGCTGGCGCCGGTGCCGCCGGCTGCACTCGCGCCTGCGCTGGCGCCATCGCCACCTGCTGCACTCGCGCCTGCGTCGCCACCTGTGCTCGCGACCGCACCCCTTCGGGACCATGCTCCTCGACTATCACAACGTGCAAACATGACCCCGGCCAATCTCATCGAGTCGGGTCCTGTATTTAACAAACAATCGTTGGCGGTAACAAATGATAATTGGACAGAAGTTCGATATAAGAAATCACACCAGTCCATATCTCTGCGCTGCGTTGCGGGGCCAGCAGTGACGTCTCTTAAAGCGGCCGAGCCACGTAAACATATCCATCTATGGAATATGCTATCTGGAGTGGATGAAGTCAAAACATACTTGGGCGCCCTTTGCCCGCTAAGAACGGTCACTGTAGAACAGCTGAAGACTTCAAATAGTTACAACTCTTTTAAAATAGGAGTCCCAGAAGATTGCTTCGAGAAGTGTGTCTCGATAAATGTGTGGCCAGAAAACGCGCGGGTTAAGAAGTGGGTGAATTACAAAAAGCGCACCCCTATGACCTCGGAAAGTCAAACATTTCGCCGGGGGGTCGGCTCACAGTAAGCCGCGCACCGTGTTACCCGCATACATTGGCATCTACTACCAAAACGTCAGAGGGTTGAAGACTAAGTTACCCACGTGGCGTGCCAGCATGCTAGTCGCGGATCATGTGCTGGTCGCTGCGACCGAGACGTTTCTCGACGGCTCAGTGGAAGATGCTGAGGTGACGCCGGATGGCTGGACACTGCTGCGCCGCGACCGCGTGACGCCATGCGGGGGCGTGCTGCTTGCTGCGAGACCGGAAGTCGCCGTATGCCGCCGGCAGGAACTGGAGTCGGAGCTCGCAGAAGACCTGTGGGCCTCCGTCACGTACCGCGGAATCTCTCTTGTTGTATGCGTCGTTTATATCAAGCCGAAAGCTACCGATGCCGTGTACATGAATTTATTTTATAAAATAGAATCCTTCTTAGCTGCCTCGAAATGTAAATTTTTCATTTTAGGTGATCTAAATATGAATAGTGCCTCTAGTGATATTAAAAATTATTATTGTTATTTCTTGACTTGCTGTAACTTAATCGACTACAACGGCGTAATTAATTCTCACGGAGGTACTCTTGACGTAGTGTTGGCCCAGGAGTGCACTGAATTGGCGGAGCGGCCGGTATGCGTGCGCGCGGCCGCCGAGGGGTTCGTCCAGATCGAAGAGCGGTACCACCCCGCGCTCGAGATAGCTCTCACTCTCCGATCGCAAGACGATCGTGCCCGACTACAGCCGAGCAACATTGAGTCATCGCGCGATTGGAATTTCAAAAAGATAGATATCTCCCATTGACCTATATGTACTACGTACTAGACATCATGTACTGAATCCTCACTTCGATAAACGTTGCTGTGCCTTAGTCCCCACACCCCAGTCTGACAGTCTTCAGTTGTCTTTTTGGCGTGCATAGGTGTAGAGCGGCAGATATTTAGTGAAAAAACCCGGTAAAATACGTACCTCAGTATGAATTAACCATCCACGTCGT
The DNA here is from genome assembly GCA_932305915.1 of Agriopis marginaria. Taxonomy (NCBI): domain Eukaryota; kingdom Metazoa; phylum Arthropoda; class Insecta; order Lepidoptera; family Geometridae; genus Agriopis; species Agriopis marginaria. Next base: position 14,511,653 of record OW029918.1, read on the forward strand.
AAGTAACACAATATTATTAGTTGATTTATTTAATAATTAGATTAGAATTTTGTATTATAAGTGAATAAACAAATATTTTTTTCCGATCGAAACCGAACTTGACATATACATCAACTATGACATCAATTATCACAGAATAATTAATATGCAGAGTATTTAGTCTAAGACCCGAGTAAAGACCGACCTTCACCCATCTGTTTAGTGGATGAAAAGTATTTTATATCAAATTTAATGTGTTAAATTATATATCGCGAAGATGTTGACTGAAAAATTTCAGTCCAGACGATGATTTTTGCTATTACCAACTTAATTTTGTAGTTGGTATATATGGGAGCAGCTCTTTGCCAACTACACAGTTAAGTTTGTTAAATAAAAGAAATTAAAATATTTAATGACAAACTTGTCCAAGTGATTTTTTTCCCACTTATCTCTACCAGTAAGGATACCTTGTTAGTGATAAGTGTACCATGCGAACTAATGTTCCATATAATAATATGCACAATTCGTAGTATCGGAAGTGAAGTATCTCTGCTTAATTTCCTAATCTTTGAGAGCTCGCGGCAAGCCAGTGTGACCAGGGATAAAATTTTAGAAATGTTTAGTAATTTTTTATGACATTTTGGACATTAGTATTTTTATAGGTTTATTAACGAAGGATGGTAAATGGTTTGGTATATTTTGGGAAAATATTTTTTTTTGGTAAACCGACCGTAGACCGCTTGCGATAATCCCTACGAATACCGATTTCTGTGAATTTCTTTAATATATTCTATTATTACTTTATTGATTTTATTTTAAACACAAATTGGGCTGTAGGGTACTTTAGTTTAGCCGCATCCGCCGCCTCAATCAGATATTCCGTGAGTCTGGTTGTCTTCTCATGTCCGTTGTGCGACCGGTAAACACAGCCATAGACAATTATCTCTATATTTCTGTGTCCACCAGGACCCAGAGCACAGAAAATCTGGGCAAAGAGAATACAAAATCTGGGGTCTTCAAGTTGACGGAAACCCTAGACCGCATCATCCCTTTCTGTTTCATTTGTTATATTGTTTTTTCTCTGTCATTACGATATACATAATTATTCATTATCATACGTTTTGTTCTTGTTTTAGGTTATATATTGTTCAAATATACTTAAATGTGTCTTGCGTGTTTCGATACTGCAAGAATACATCGAGAAATATCAGGGAATGCTTAATTAATAATATACATAATCTGTGAGAACACTCGTCAAGCCAGTGTGACCAGTGATAATATTTTATAAGTTTTACTATTTTTTTTTTAACTTTTTTAACATCATTCATCAAACACATTCGTGAATGCAAGCCGGTGTTATAATAATTTATCATTCATAAAATTTGTACACCATTATTTTTATTGGTTTATTAACGAAAGTTGGTAGGTTTGGTATATTTTGGATGAAATAATTTTTTTATGTTAAGAACGAAAAGAAGCTCTTCAGTGAAGTAACTATTCCGACTCGTTTTCCCTAAGGGCGTCACCGTAAAACATGTCGGAACACGGCTAGGCCATTTGGCGATATAGCTTTATCCGGCTATATTGCTTCTATTTTTGAAGTCGGTTAAAAGGTTCTGGTGTTTATGTAGTTTTTTTGGGATGATAATTTTGTTCTATTTTTAGTTGTCTAGTTGACTATGGTAGTTTCGTAAAATTTATAACCTGGTCACCCTGCGAATGACAGCGCCGGTCGTCTTGTACACACTTCTTGATATTGAAGAACATTTCTAGGTACATTAAATTCTTTGATATCTCCCTTTTTCTCTCCTTGCTTGCAGAAACCTCATGGGCGTCTGTGCTCGAGTCTAATGACGTTTCAGTCGCGACTGAAGCTTTCTACCACATTATCTATCAATTGTTTGATTTGTCGGTCCCAAAAAAGAAAAGGCAGCGTGCACAATGCAATAGGTATCCCGTTTGGTTTAATGCAGACATTATAAAAGATATTCAGAGGAAAACTAGGCTGCACAGAGCTTGGTTGAGCACAAAATGTAACGCTACATATAGGACATTTTCGGAATTACGGGCCAGTTTGAAAATTCGCATTTCCCAAGCGTACAAATCGCACATGACTCATATCGAAGAAAACTTGATACAGTGTCCACAAAAATTTTGGAGTCATGTACATAGACTTAGATCTAAGGGGGGTTTTGAGCCTTGTGTTTCTTATAAAGGTGACTTGTGTACTGGGGTGGAAGCTGCCGAGGCCTTCGCGGACTATTTCGCTAGTGTTTTTCTAGATGAATTGCCAGCACTGAATGTCAACTCGTGTATGAGACTAGACTGTTCCGGCGGCAGTGGTTGCGTTAGTATACCAGCTATATTTCCCGAAGACATAGAGCGCGGTCTTAACAAATTAAAGATAGGTAGCTCACCAGGCCCCGATAACTTGCCTAACTTTATTCTAAAGACGGGTAAAAAACATCTTATTTCTCCACTTTACCATATTTTAAATATATCTCTTAAAAATGGGAAGTACCCTGACCAGTGGAAGTTATCCAGGGTGACCCCAATTCCTAAGAGTCGTAATAGAACTACGGTGGAAGAATACCGTCCAATAGCGATTCTAAGCGCGCCCGCTAAAGTTTTCGAGTACATCCTACATAAGGAAATATATAGACAAGTGAAACAACAAATAGGTGAAGAGCAGCACGGTTTCAGACCGGGTCGCTCCGTAAATACGAACTTGTTAGGCTTAGTTGATTATATATCCGATGCCATGGATCGTGGTTCTCAGGTTGACGTCATATATTTTGATTTTCAAAAAGCTTTTGATAAAATTGATAACGATATATTGTTAAAAAAGCTATGTGACCTCGGCTTTTCTCCCAGCCTCCTAAATTTCTTTGCGGACTTTATGAGAGACCGGCGGCAGTATGTTAAGCATGGTATCCACGTTTCGGGACCCTATCACACCAGATCTGGTGTAAGCCAGGGTTCCATCACTGGTCCGTTATTATTTAAAATGATGGTGCACGACCTACCTAAAGTGCTGACTTCTGCCAAATGTCTCTTGTATGCCGACGACCTTAAGCTTTTTCTCGAAATAAAATCTCCCCGTGACTGTCTTACCTTACAAGAGGACATAGATAGAATCTGTGCATGGGGCTCGAAAAACAAAATGACATTTAATGTGACCAAGTGTAATGTAATGACGTTTGACCGCAAAAGAAATCCCATCAATTTTAATTATCATCTTGACAATCTATGTATAAATCGGGTAAATAGCATTAAGGATCTGGGAGTGACATTTGATCGTACCCTGAATTTCCATGATCACATCTGTGATCTCGCTAAAGAGGCCTATCGTCGTCTGGGCTTCGTATTACGAAATGCCAAAGATTTTAAAAATCCGTTAGTTATTAGAACATTGTACAACTCGTTAGTCAGAAGCAAGCTGGAGTCGAGCGCATGTGTCTGGAACCCGCACCACGTCACCTATGTGCGGATGCTTGAAAAGGTTCAAAAAGCTTTCTTAAGATCGCTGTATAAGAAGCTTCACGGTTATTACCCGTTCATGTACCCAACTAAATTCTTGCTCGGCCAGCTCGGCTACAACTCACTAGAAGTGAGAAGGATGTTGGATCAGCTTACTACTTGCTGCAAGGTGCTCAGAGGATCGGTTGACTCCTTGCATCTGCACAATTTATTGTGCACTTTGTTTGTGCCAGATAAACCCGGGGTTCCGGCTAATAGGCGTGGAAAATTGCCCAAGTTTTTCCACGTGGCTCACAGCCGCACCATGGCGCGCTCCATGTCTCCGCTAATTCGCGCCCGCCGCCACTTCAATGCACTCCTTGCTACCAACACTGATTGTGATATTATTTGTGACAGTTGGAAAAATGTAACGAAAGCTTTTTTGACTTATTGTGAAAATTTAACTGATCAATGGGACAGGGGCAAAAAAGCCGATGACTATAATGACAATTTGTATGACATACTAATTTTATGTTGACATATTTTTACAGCAATTTGTTGTATTTATTATATTAGTAATTTTATATTATTATTCCTATTTTAACTAGGAAATCTATTTTAGTTTAACAGTATGTGAGATAAATGTTAGTGGAATTTGTCCGTTTTTATTCTCAATAAATAATTTGAAATTTGAAAATGTTCCGAGTGGTTAACTTTTGCATACATAGTATGACATCTCATTTTGAGAAAGAAACTGTCTTCTGTCTCATTCATACAATCAAATGAATAAACAATTACTGAAGGGTGGTGAAATGTATTTGATAACCATGTGTTATTCAATAATGTTTTAATTCATAATATTTTTTCTTCTCTGGTCTTAATGCAGTTTTTTTCTTAATAGTTTTGGATTTAATTTAGGTTGGTATTTTTTTGTCCAAGTATTAGAGTTTCCATAAATATTTTATCCCTATTTCACATGTATGACAGCTACCCTTTAAAATACACAGTTTTATTATTATTATTATAAGGAACCAATTTTCGCATACTTTGGTTCAAAACATAGTAATTATTATTCTGGGACGGACATACATTTTATTATTGTTAAATTCTAGAAATGTTAACTGTGCAAACCTCCTTGAGTAATAGTGTTCCATGGTGCAAACAAGAGGATGCGAAATCCATGTACTAAAGATCAAAACAAGACTACTGCTGTAGTAGGTAGTTCCACTTTTTATACATTACTAGTAGGCCGCCCCTGCTTCGCACGGGCGAAGCCGGGATATATAGCCTATGTCAACCGGGGATAGTGCAGCATCCCAACAGTGAAAGAATTTTTCAAATCGGTTCAGTAGTTTCGGAGCCTATTCAATGCAAACAAACAAACAATCAAATCTTTCCTCTTTATAATATTAGTATAGATTTTATTCTGTGCTGTGTCATACTGATGTGCAAAGACTGCTATGGACGTAATGTAACCTAAGAAGATTAATGCCACGCTTTTGCAATTCATCAGATCAGTCTACGTGAAAACAGTGTTCGCAGTATCTATGTGTTATGCAAATGCGCTACACATTTTACAATACCTATCATGCTCAAAGCTGCTTTATTGGCACAGCACACATCAGCTTGGGAATGGATCGGCATTGACTATTACGACGACAGTACATACCTATGGAGTTTCATTTTATAGAATACTAGCGGTCCGCCCCAGCTTCGCACGGGTATATATAATAGCCTATGTCACCCGGGGATAGTGTAGCTTCCCGTCAGTGAAAGAATTTTTCAAATCGGATCAGTAGTTTCCGAGCCTATTCAATGCAAACAAACAAACAAACAATCAAATCTTTCCTCTTTATAATATTAGTATAGACAAAACAGGAGATGTGATAGTGAGTTGATAGCACAGAAGATAATTTTTTTTCATTCTATATACTTCTCTTTTCTGTGGTTGATAGGTAGGGTAGGTATGTCTGCTATGACTTTCTTGGTTTCTTTTGGGTTTATGCATGATAAAAGAAAACAAGGTCTTCTACTCTGGCAGTTGTCCCAGAATATGTCACTTGCCACTTTATCCAATCAGGTGTTACGTGGTGTATCGTCATCTCTCTCGAACCTGTTGTAAATTGACATCATGACATTGCGGGACGGGAGTATTATATACCTGGCGGAGTATATTATTATATCATGGGTTTATGGAATTGAAAACTTCAAAGACAGTGTGATGCATAATATCACATAATATAAAGTTATGAAGTGAAAGTAGTCACAGGCAGCACAACTTATTCCTGAATACTGCAGTGTTAAAAGGACCCTAATTAACTAAATAAAATACAAGCCAACTAAAACTAAATACCTGAGCTACTTGGCCTATTATACAAAAACTGTTGGATTGTCCATAGACCGTTGAAAGTTTAAACAATCCAAATGCTCAAACCCACTACCAGTTGCGGACCAGCGTAACCAGAATGCTGGCTGCATTACCACGCTGAATGACAATGCTTATGAGTTGAGCCAAAAACCATTTTGGTCACGTGTTTTGGTCTGAAAGAACTTTGAAAATGAGGGGAGCCTCCGGTCCCTAAGGGCCCAATGTCTCATCTACAAAGGCCTAAAATATATATCAACTGCCGTGGTTTTTGTTATATTTGCGCCGTTTGTACTACTCAAGTAGCCTTATAGCATATAAATTATATTGTAGCCTAACCGCATTTCATGTAGCTATTAGCTTACACTTGGGGTGTAAGGTACTATGAAGGCCATTGCTGTCAGCGCAGTACTGCAGTTGACCAGCTCGGTCACCATGGTCTCTCATGCTCGAGAAGCGCAGGTCAAATTAGCAGACAAACCAGCTTGAAAGACATTATACAGGTCTTTTTTCCTATTTTTGCCTATGTCGCAGCTGTGCTCTAACCGAGCGGTCTTGCGCGTGAGCGTGAGTCATGGAAGGAGGTCCGACGGTATGGCACTTATGCCCTGGAAGTGGGGACGGCCACTTGGGACGTAGCGTATCGGGAATAGAAGAAATTGTGGTTTATATCCTCTGAAATGGGACAAGCCTTGTGTCGATACGCCGTCACATTCTCCTGAGACAGAGGTAAGGACAGCCAGGAGCCCCTGTGAACACTATTACTCAAAGAGATGGGACTGCCTGGTGCGGTGCGGGCTGCGGCGTCCAATTCGGCGGAGCCCGGAGCAGCTCAAACAGCACAAATTATAATAATATAAATGCGAAAGTTTGTTGGTTTGTTTATTCCTCTTTCACGCAGTAATAGAGCAAGGGATCGACCTGATTTTTTGCATGGGTATAGTTCAAGGGTCGGAGAGTGACATAGGTGCAATAGGCTACTTTCCATCATCATCATCACTATCACCATTTTTCATCAATACGCGGGTGAAACCGCGGGGCGCAGCTAGTAATATATATAATGGCAACTTCGGTATTTTCGCATTTTCATGAATAAATGCTCATTCAAATTGCAAAAATCGCAAAGCTTCCGGGATTTATAGAATAAAAGTTGCATTTTGTTATGAGTTTGTATGTGTATTGTGTATGGTTAATGGTAATCATGGCAGAAGCCAAAAATAAAAAAAAAACTCAGGAAAGGGCAGCACAGTAGCAACCATTTACAGCTGCCATCTGTTTGGTTAGCCCAACACTACATGACAGTACGTTGAGCAGTGCGATTACGTTCTATGGTTGAAATATTTAAAAAAGGAAAACCATTCCGTTTGACGAAGGTTTTTATTAAATGATAAAGCTCTCTTTGATTCCAACTTATTGCTTCAGAAGAGAGCTAAACTTAGCGCTTTGCATTTTGAATCTCATTGAACTCCGATCCAAATTCGTTCGTTGTAGTATAATAATAATTATGTATATTTTCTTCTAATATTGCTTTCGCATAGGATATAGCATACACTTTGGAGCGACAGTAGAGATTGTTTGATGATCTAGAGAGGCAAATATAGGTTTTACTAGATAGGACACCGTACATGCCTACCCAATAAGTATGTAGATAGTTGTGTAACCTTACTACTGTTTTTGGATCTGCTTGTAATTATTTTGTCTCATTTATTTAACAATTAATGCTGGCAATGCCGTCAGCATTCTAGGAACCTTTCCCTCCACTGATGGTCTTTTAGTTTATGTTTAGTTATTTTAAGTTTTTAGGTATTTATTTAATTTTCTGTTTTTTAAGCTGTGCATAATAAACCCTTCCGGGGGTAGGCAAAAAGTCCAACAGTGGACTGTTTAAAATAAAAAAATCCTAATAATTAAATAATAAATTTAACAATTCATGATCTTATTTAAATGACGATCTTTTGCACAAACGATTCTAAATATGATATTATCCTTTTTGTGTTCCAGATAACTATACATACACAAGATAATGACTGTGATACAATAAACTATATTTTGATTTAGCCCTTTATTGGCAAAATACAATCTTCTGCGTAGAAAGAAACGTTAGCATTATGTATTTATGTTTTTATACCTTTGCGCGTTGCGCGCGCATAGCATCTGCCCGACCGACCGACCGATTATGGCGGACAGGCAGTGAAGAATGTTTGTCGCCTTTTCTAAATCAGAAAGTATCGACAACAGCCAATGGCATAAACCGGCTTTTATGTAAAAATTGTACATTGTAAATAGTTTCGTGTACATATAGTGTTATATTTGTGGTCTTTTTGTTTAGAAATTGTGTGAATAGTGTATTTATTTTGAGTGTTTATCAAATTCAGTTTCGACGCCGACAAATAGCTGAACCCAAAAGTTAGTACATTTAAAAAACCCATACAAATTCTAAATTTGAAAATTTTCACACGATATTGAATAAAAGACATCGGTTTCACTTCTCATCTTTGTTTCGATCCGCCAAGGAGACCGTTGCAATCCGTGCATTATTTTGGTTTTCCATAGCGGCTGTCATCGTTCTTTGATAAAACTCCTGTCATTACAAGGGCTAAATACAGTGAATATCGATAAATCGCTTTAGCATCATTAACTGTTTGATGTATTTAGTTTGATCATGTGGAACATTTTAAATAGTATTTGGAAATTGTGACTTAAAACATAGCATTGTGTATCAATAAACAGGAAGCTAGTGAGACATTTTGTGTTTACGGTTGCAAAAGATTGAAGCGTAGTGAAACTGAATGCTCGAACCCCACGGTAGCCCAATGAAGTGGCCGGGAACGGGAGCGGAAGAAGAGGCGGGTGAAGCAGGGTTGCAAAACTCTCGCGCCTCGCAAGCTCGCAGTCAAGATGACACAACTGTGCATTATGTGTTTCAACGAGAGCCCCAAGAAGCTGAATTGCCTTCTTTAGCGCCTAAACAACGTTGGGCCGTGGGTGACGACTCTATTGCTGAGGTGAGATTTGTATTGATTTGTAATTTACAACATACCTGCTTTTCATATCAATGCTTTATCGTTTGTTTATAAACATAACCTTACTTGTCATAATAATTTGTTTAGGTGATTTAATTTGGTTATATATTTTACTTCGGTATTTATAAATAATATTTCTAATGTGAATAAAACAAAAAAATATTATACCTCCAAATTCCTCCTAAACCAGAGCAGTGAACAAGATAATAAGTTTTTTGTTACATTCAATGTTTATCTTTTCAGCACCAGGACAAATGGAAGAATCCAACATCGATTGCAATGAATAACATGCATCAGCAAGGGCCTGTACATTTAAAAAATTCTCAAACAAATCAGCACCAGTATATAAACCAGGCAATAGCTTCATCTGTTGGTACTTTAGCAATAAATCCGTCTGTGATTGGTACCCATCCAGCTCATATTACTACCAATATGGTACATACACAACTCGCACCTATGCAGAACCACAATTTGGGAAATAATTTAACTATTCAAAATAGTGCCATGATGCTACCACCTCTGCAAGGAATGCAGAATGCTCCTCAGTTAGGACAGCAAGGGCTTTATGATATTCATCAGCACCATGGAAATCCAATGCAAGCCATGAATGGTATTGGTAAAAATGCTGAACATTTGATGTATTTGAGCCAAGCTGGGATGTTGGCTCCTGGCACCAACCAATTTTTGCAGCAGGGACAAAATCAGATTGGCCTGACACCAGTTGCTGCCATCAGAAACCAGGTAACATAGATGTTAAATAGACACTGGCTATCATAGTATAAAAACTGCTTATAATAATCAGTTCTATTATCTTTGCACTAAAATTTAAAATAAAAATCTTCAAAAAGATAATAAAACTATAAACCAAATAACTGGCAAAGAATTATAATCATGATCACTAAATATTGCACATATACAAAAGTTTGCAAGTGTATTTTATGTTATTTTTTAGTATATTCAATACTATCAGTGAAAAAATAAAGCAAAGGAAAAAAAACAATTACACTTTGTTAGCTTTTGTATCAACTAAAATTATATTAACAATCAATAAGCTCTTACCATCTTATAATCTGAAACAATAATATTTAAGTTGGTGTGAGTTAACCCCTCTTTAAGAGGGAGGCCTTTGTCCAGTAGTGGACGTTTGATGGCTGATGTGTGTGTGTGTGTGTGGTGTGAGTTAACAAAACATAAGCATAGCATTTGGTTTTAATTTTTTGTTCATCTATATTCTATACTTATACTTATAATACTTATATACTTATCTATATCTATACTAATATAATATTATAAAGAGGAAAGATTTGATTGTTTGTTTGTTTGCATTGAAAAGGCTCCGAAACTACTGAACCGATTTGAAAAATTCTTTCACTGTTGGGATGCTGCACTATCCCCGGTTGACATAGGCTATATATCCCGGCTTCGCCCGTGCGAAGCAGGGGCGGCCTACTAGTCTATATCTATACTAATATTATAAAGAGGAAAGATTTGATTGTTTGTTTGTTTGTTTGCATTGAATAGGCTCCGAAACTACTGAACCTTTTTTTTTCATTCTAATGTTAGCCGTGTAATTTCTAAACGTATATAATATTCTCACAGGTAAATACAATTTAAATTATATTCACCCTTTCGAGGGTAGGCTAAAAGTCCAGCAGTGTACTGTTAAAAGGCTGATTATGATGACGATATGATGATGATGTACATTACGGAGTTGTTAATATACTTTTAAATCTAAATTTTTATTCTCTATTTTTAATTTTTATTCGGCAAGTTTGTGACTTACAAAACACTGAAAATACGTCTTTGACCGACCTTATTGCCATCATACAAAATAATTCTCATAATTATCTCATCTCATAATCAAAAAATTATAGACATAATTAGGTATTTGGCTGAAGATAGTTTTTGTGCCGTTAAATATTCCTTTAGCTGTTAGAAAGTTTTTTTTCCCGTTTTCTACATATATCAAAAACCGCTAGATATGACGGAAAATACATTAAGTTGGCAACACTGGTTGTGTGTCCCTTTCGCATATGGAAACTTTTCCTTCTGGCTTCCAAAAATCGTATCAAACTGTTCAAATAGAGTAGATATAGTTAAGTTTAAATAGTTAGCTAGTTTAAATGTGATTTCATTTGTACGAAAATATCTCTTTACATGCCAAATTTCAATTAAGAGTCAGTTACATGAACATAAAAACAACTATAAAAACATGAGTATAAAATTATAGAGATAAATAAAGATTTTTTTTATCTCTATAATTTTATACTCATGTTTTTATAGTTGTTTTTATGTTCATGTAACTGACTCTTAGAAAAAAAAAACTATTTTATCTATCTCCTGTGAAATAAATTATTTGTGAAAAATAAAAATTTATAAATTTTTGTATCATAATTATTACTGTGAAACTCTAGTAAAAAATTGAGCCCTTTTAAGAATATTTTTGTACTAAATGCTAAAAAACTGATCATCAGTCAAGTTATATCTCGATGATATTGAAATTTGGCATGTAAAGAGATATTTTCGTACAAATGAAATCACATTTAAACTAGCTAACTATTTAAACTTAACTATATCTACTCTATTTGAACAATTTGATACAATTTTTCTTCACATTAGACTCTAGGCCCGTGTCATTGGAACCTCATTGAATTAACTTTAGGAAATTCAATATTAGTAAATTCAATAAACAGATTCATTTCCTAATTTTCCATCCTTGAAGTGGAATATTTTATTCAAATTAAAATAGGGCCACTTTCATGATATAGCCTTTTCTATTCAGCATAAAAGGAATTATTAAAATCTGTTCATACTCGGCGGAGATGTCGCGAAATATACACAAACAAAAAAAACAGTAGAATTGAAAACCTTTTTAGGGTTCCGTAGCCTGACAATAAACCCTTCTGAATTCGTTCTGTCTGTCCGTCTGTCTGTCCGTCCATCCGTCCCTCCGTTTGTCTGTTTGTCTGCCCGTCCGTCCTAATTATTTAGTTGACAACCTTCTAACTTATAGAAAATTATAAATGCGTAAGTGTGTTTGTTTGTTATTTTTTCACACAGCTACAGAGCAACGGATCGACCAGATTTTTCGCATGGGTATAGTTCAAGGGCTAGAAAGTGACATGGGCTACTTTTCATCATGATAATGATCATCATCATCACCATTTTTAATCACTACGCGGGTGAAACTGCGGGGCACAGCTAGTATTTGATATTTATTTCAACTCTCACTTCAGACAGACAATAATAATAAGATCCTATAAAGTTTTACTTTCTTTTAAAGAAAGATGGTACCCTAAAGTGGTCAAAACATGTACATTTTCGCTGGAGGCGTGGTTTTTACCAATTGCGGGACCCTAAACATTGATAATAGTAGATTGTATAACTTAGTAGATTGTGAAAAAAAGGGAACATTATATAAAAGGATAGGATAGGATTGAATATAAACCTCACAAATTTATAGTGAAATTAGAACATTTAGAACAAAAAAAAAAAAAAAAAAATGCAGGATACTTTTATCTTAATTTCAATTGGATAACTCCATTCAGCCAGCCATTACCTTCAGTAGGTACATTCTATTTATGTTAAATGTTTTTATTTACTAAGTGATTAAAATAGTGTTTTATTCACTGTTATCGATGAATCAGATGCTGTTTTTCGAGTGGCAACAATGGTAAAAATATATTTGATCATATTTTATTCCCGGGTACCTGGGTATGTCCTAAAACTGCGACTAGAACCACCGGAGGATGGGCAGCAGCGTCCTGTTAGTACACGGTGAACGTACTGCGATCCCCAAGCTGCCTGCCAAGCGTGGGGATTATGGCAACACCCCTCTCTAAGAGGGAGGCCTTGTTCAGCAGTGGACATTTAATGGCTGATAATGTATCTACATAAATAAATTACATAGTATAAATTGAAGTCGCTTTCCGCGTCTGTCTGTCTGTATGGCCGCTAACTCCTCCTAAACCACGCAACGGATTTTGATGCGGTTTTCACTATCAGTTAGATACATTTTCACGGAAAGTTTATATATATAACTAGCGACCCGCCCCGGCTTTGCACGTAAATTACACCCGTGCAAAGCTGGGCGGGCAAGTCGCTAGTGTATGTATATTTTATTAAGAGGTACGGATACTACAAAACCCTAAAATGACTTATTATAAAATATATATTTTAAATAAAAAATTAAAATTGAGCTGCGTAGAGCTTCATTCAAGCATCTCGAGAACCAGTATATAGAACCCTTCCATAACATGTCTTGCTACACACTAGACTAATTGTATTTTTTTTTTATTTACAAATGTTCTAGGATATCTGTCATTGTAAACCAATTATACATGTTTTTTTACAGAATATTTTAGGGTCGGGGCTATCTATACTAATATTATAAAGAGGAAAGATTTTATTGTTTGTTTGTTTGCATTGACTTGGGACCGTCCATTAATCACGTGAGGCTTGAAAGGGGGGGGGGGGGGGGGGGGCTCGCAATAATCACGAAATATCACAAGGTAAGATATCACGGGTATTTATTTTTTCGTCACACGCGTGATTTCGAAACCAAAAAGCGGCGTGTAGTGTGACTTTGCCAATCAAAAACAACCTGCAACATTTTTGTCATAGTCCTTTATTTCAGAATAAAATTAGATCATACTTTATACCTGTATTTAAAGATAATATTTAAAAAAAAATAGATTCTTTGTAGGTATTAAAAACTACACGTGAATTTTTGGGTTAGTCTTAAACCTCACCACATATCACCAAGGGGGAGGGGGGGTTAATTTTTTTTTTAAACGTGATTAATGGACGGTCTTATAGGCTCCGAAACTACTGAAACGATTTGGAAAATTCTTCAATTTTTTAGAAGCTACACTATCCCCGGGTGACATAGGCTATTATTATATTTACAAAAAAATTAGGGAGCCTTACTAAAACTCCAAAAATTTAACCCAAGGTGTAAAAAATCAATCAATCAATCTGGGTGTCTTCAAGTCGAGAGTGAATAGGTTTCTTCTAGGCAAGTGTGCTCCATCGTAGGCCGCATCATCGCTTAACATCAGGCGAGTTGGCGGCCAAGCGTAAGCCTATCTATAATAAAAAAATAAACTTTACAATAATAAAACTTACACCCGTGCGAAGCCGTGGTGTGTTGCTAGGTCCACATAAATTAGATTATACAATATCAAACTCTAAGGATATGAACATAATGTTGTGAAATCACCGAGATGTAGACACGATTGACAACATGTTAGACGACGTCATATAGAAAACGAAGGCAATTATTTCCCTTTTTTTCAAACTGAATTTTTGGGGTTCCCTTCCATATCTAAAGGGTAAAAACGGGACCCTATTACTCTTAAGCCTACGATGTCTGTTTGTCACAGAATATGTAATGTTAGGGCAGATTAACTAGGAAATAATAAAATAAGTCAAAAAGGGGGCCCCATACAATAAACGTTTTTTTTTACGTATTTTTGTATTAGCTGTCCTAACAGCTAGGACAGCAGGAAAGCAGTGGACAAGACTAGCACAGGACCGGAAAAGATGGCGCGCTGAAGAGGAGACCTATACCCAGCAGTGGGTGGAGAATGGTTGATGACGAATGAAAAAATTTTTTATTAGTAGCTCTAATGTAAAAACGTACAACGGCAATATGTACAAGCGTAGGTCCCGTTTTTACTTTTTGGGTACGGAACACTAAAAATAGAAACAGGCAGAACAGTGTAACCGCACCCTAGGTTTTTGACGCCAACATGAAAAAAAAAACAAGTTTCTCATTGTAATATTTTCCTAAACTTTTGTATTTTCGAGTGTTAATGAATAATGGTGGATTATTATTTATTGTTTGTGTACTTCGTGTACTTACGTGCTCGAGTGTGGTAAAGGGATATAACACGGTGATACATATATTTTTGTGTTGCTTACAAAGCTCCTTAGAAGCCTCTTTTAGTCTCTACCATATTACTAGGGCATGACTGTGACTTTGTTTGCTTGACTCTGATTGTCTCTGTTTTGACTACATTTCATCAAAACTTGATATTAATTTGATAGTTGTGTGCATTTGCCGTGCGACGCCTAAATCCTCAGAGAGGAATGAAAAAATAAACCGGCCAAGTGCGAGTCGGGCTCGCGCACTGAGGGTTTCGTACCACTACAAAATTACCAGTTATATCTTGGTTATGAACAGAAACTTGTCACCAACTCGCACTTGGCCATTATTTATTATTTTACTTTGTTAATTATAATCATGCCAAGTTTGACGCTTGTACATAGTATTCCTTTTTACATTAGAGCTTATACAAAAATACGTAAAAAATAAATACGTTTGCTGTATGGGGACCCTTTTTTTTATTTTTGACTTCTTTGTTATTTCTTAGTTAATCCGCCGTAACATTACATATTGTGTAAAAATTTCAACTGGCTATCTATTACGGTTTGAAAGATACAGCTGTTTAAAGGTAGGACAGACAGACAGACATCGTTAGGCTTAGTAATAGGGTCCCGTTTTTACTCTTTGTGTATGGAACCCTAAAAATCCCAAAAATTAACCCTAAAAATTATACAAACCTTTAAACGTAACCCAATACAAAATAATGACTTAACGTCGTGATCTAATAAAACACTAGTCAAAATAGCATTATGCACTCTTTCAAGTCTGGGAAAAAAAACCGGACAAGTACGAGTAGGACTCGTGCTCTGAGGGTTCCGTTGGACAGAACCCTCAGAGCGCTAGTCCAAAAAAAACCTAAAGTTGAATTATTGAAACACAAACTTACCTTTGTAGTTGATTATAAGGTTCTTCTATACATTCCAACTACAAAATATAAGTTTGTAATAGCAAAATCATTATTTTTAAATTATTTAACTTTAAATTTGTAACTTTCAGATTTATTCCTATATATGTGCTATGAGACCTTGCCTTTTGCCAAATTTCATGATTCTAGATCAACGGGAAGTACCCTATAGGTTTTGATTTTCCTGGGAAATCGCAAAATATGCGACATAAACGTTCATATCTTTTGATTGCGTTAACTTACAACTTTGATTTTTTTACAGCCGGAAGAAACCGTAGACCCAAGTATTTAGTATAAATTTCAACTCGATACCTTTACGCGTTCTTGAGAAAAAGGGTCTTGACAGACGGACAGACGGACAACGAAGTGATCCTATAAGGGTTCCGTTTTTTCCTTTTGAGGTACGGAACCCTAAAAAAAGCTTTACGGTAACTAACTGAACCAGGAGTTTTGGCGCCAACGTGGAAAAGAACATGTCGGCTCGTTGGATTATTTTCCTAAACTAGTGTATTTTCGAGTGTTAATGTGTTCTAGGTGGTGAATTATTATTCATTAAGTGCTCGTAAACGTGCTCGAGTGTGGGTAGTGATATAACGAGGTGAAACGTGTCTTCGTGTTATTTCTAAAACTCCATAGGAGCCTCTTGTAAAGTTCCCACCACTTTACAGAGGCATGAGTTTGACTTGACCGTGACTTACTTAGCTTGACTCTGACTGTGACTATGACTTGTTTGACGTTATTAAGACTATACAAAACAGCCTGCTTTAGCCTGCCCGATGGGCGAATTATAATAATAATAAAAAAAACTAACTGAACCATAGAACGTAACGTTCAGTTTAGTCAGGTCAGTTAAAAACCGCGCCATCTATCAAAAATGCTCTAAAACATTACCCCGTCCGACGCTCTCAACTCAACTCCCATGCCCACAGCCCAATCCTATTTGTATTGTAGGAATTTTAACGCAGGCGCTGTGGTCGGCGTACGTCCTTTGTTCCGAAGAAACAAGTCAACATTGTGCTTGAGTTTGGATCTTTCTGGGTGTATTTCTTCATAAATAAACTGTTTCTGTGTTAGAAATGCGTGCTAATTGTGCAGTGATTCAACAGTATATTGTTTAGGTAATGTGGTGTTAAGAAAAAAGTTTTAATTTTTCACGGTAAATATTCGTATTTGTTCATGAAGGAGTTAGGCTGATGTACGCATGAAACCATTGAGTGACTTCTTTTTCGAAACTGATGTTAAGAATATGGGCCCCGACATGGTGAGTTTTTTGGATTAAAATGGTAGATCAATGTATTTAGACCTAGTTTTAAGTCATGAAACTATTAATTGCTCAATTTTTCAAAGCAACAGGTTCGTTTTTGTTTTGTTTACTTGTCACCGGCGTCCGCCATTATTGATACAGAAATTTGTTCACCGGTGCGTTGCCTCCTATTCATTACTTTGTTTCGTCACAAACTGTTTGCGTTGATGAGTCTTTAGTTGTGTTTTGTAAAATAATCACTACAGTCACTCTATGATCATTCCCGTTGCTAGTGTCGGCGTTACGCTATCCACCAAAATGTTAGGGTTGATCCACACTTGACCTTCGATTGAGTTTTTTTATTTAACATCATCATTTTGATTTACTATCAGTATGCTTTAACGATATTACGTTACACTGAGGTTATATTGTTTTCGTGCAAGATACTTTTTCGTGTGCTAGCTTTATTACTACTGATTTTAATTAGTACACAACTAATTTGGTATGTCCAAGAACCTCAAAAGTTGTTCGCCAACATGCACTTGGCCGACATGGTTGATTCGGGCCCATTTCTCTCTCTCTCTCTCTGAGAGAAGGCATGTGTCCCAGCAGTGGGAACATAATAAGGATAATGGTGATGACAACTAATTAAAAAACACATAAAGCAAAAATATGTCTAAGTTATTGTGGTAGCGCATTCTTAGTAGCTTCTTCCGAGCATTCTTCTTTCGAGTGTATAGATCCACTGCTACTAGGTCTCATCTCCTATGTGCCAATTTCCTGTGTTGGCTCAATCTCATCCTTTTCTGATGTTGTCAACCCATTGGGCTGGTTGTCTGCTTACAGAATGCTTTTACGCTATCGGTAACCACTCTGTCAGGGCTCTAGTCCACCTTCTGTCACCATGCCTAGCTATGTGTCCTGCCTAGTGCCATTTAGTTGCATTATATGGTTTATGATGACATACATGACATTTTGTATCTTGCGGAAACTTAATGGGTGTCTTTGCTTAAGTATAATGACGTTTCAGTCTTTCTTTAACATAATCTATCAATTTGTTTGATTTTTCGTTCCCCAAAAAAAGGCAGAGAGCACAGTGCAATAGGTATACCATTTGGTTTAACGCAGATATTGTAAAAAATATTCAAAGGAAGACTATACTGCAGAGAGCTTTGTTGACCATAAAATGTATCTCTACAGGACATTATCAGAGTTACGTGCCAGTTTAAAAGTCCATATTTCCCAAGCATACAAATCTCACATGTATCATATCGAAGAAAAGATGTTACAGCGTCCACAGATTTTTTGGAATCATGTGCATATTGTGCATAGCCTTATATCTAAGGGCGCTCTTGGGCCTTGTTTTTCTTATAAATGTAACTTGTGTACTGGGGTGGAAGCCGCTCAGGCTGCTCAAGGGTTATTGATGCTAGTGTTTATCTAGATTAATCGCCAGCACTGAAAGTTGACTTGTGTGGAGGGGGATACGCGGATGCTTGACAAAGTTCAACAGACTTTCTTGTTGTTTGGGGTTGAGACATTGGGCCCTCGGGGCCGGCAGCTTACCACATTTTCAAAAATCTTTTAGACTACCTGGTTATTGCGACGCGCGACTAAAATGCTGGTGTGTTTCTGGCTCAACGCATAAGCATTGCCATTCAATGAGGTAATGCCGCCAGCATGCCTGGTCTTCAGTACAGATATAAAGGGGCGCCCATAGCCATATTATACACCATGCATTTAAACTATCCTTTGGCTTTTTTCGGTTTGAATGGGCAGATTGGGAGGGGGGGGGGGGGGGGGTTTGCCCCGTAGAAATCTCGGTGCTAAAACCGGTCTTGAGCATTTGGATTTAGGCCTTTAATGGTCTATGGGCAGTCTAACTGTATTTGTAGTGTTAGTTTTAGATTGTATTTTGTTAAGTTAGTAAAGGCACTCACTTTATTACCCTTACATGTACCTGACTAAGTTACTCAGCCAGCTCGGCTACAACTCACTCTGCACCCTCCGCCACTTTTATGCACTCCCTTCCGCCAAAACTGATTTTAATACTATTTGTGACAAATGGAAAACTGTAATGAAAGTGTTTTTGATTTTATGTGAAAATATAACAGACCCATGGGACAGGGCTTAGATTATATGGACATAAAAAGCAATTACTGTGATTACAATTTTGTGTTGACATTTTTTACCAGCATTTTATTTATTTATTCCTATTTGTATTAGGAAATTGTTTTTAGTTTAACAGTGTTTGAGATAAACTGTTTTTATTCTCAATAAATAATTTAAATTCGAATGACTTTGTCTATTGTTGGAATTCTGTATACACTGTGCGCTAATCCAAAAATAGTCAAAACAAAAATTTGTTGCGGCTATCATCATCCACATTAGATTCTTCAATGTCAGTGTCTATTCACATCTAGTCATAAGTAGATTGTTTTTTATGACCCTTGAAGCTGTCAAACCCCTGTTATCACGGTGAGCTGGTAAAAATAGAGGTTGTTAAACTTATCTTTTCCTGTAGACGTATATTTTACATGGCACTTATATCAATGTTATGGTAGTTTTCATAATCCATAAGATTGGATAATTTCAACTAACATTAGATAATGTTTCTCAATTTTTGGTTCATGCCAGTACATTGATTTGTTAAGAACTCTTGAGTGCCAAAATTAGTATAAAAATTTAATAACAATTGTAAGTATTTTGTTTCCAATTCAAGTAATAGCTCTTTACATGTCTTAATTGGTATATTTTGGTATTACTTCCCCTATGATCTATCCCATTTTGAGTGTTTGTCAAAACACTTACTAAGGGCATATTCTAAAGGCGCTTGCAGACGATGCACAGTACAAGTAACAAGTAGAAGTAGGCGTTCAAACGATAAGTAGCCACTCGCACGGTGTATGGACGCGCACGAGTGTTCGAACGAGGCGAACGACGCTGTAGGCGTCGCGTGAGTAGCGCTGGGAAATGATGCTTCACTTGGCGCCAAGTACCAGCGCGAAGTACTCACTTGGCGCTGAGTATCACTATACACACCGTTGTAAACGATGCGTAGTAGGCACTTGCTACTACTAATTGTTACTTATACGTATCATAGGATACGTATCGTCTGCAAGCGCCTTGAATCACGCCAACATCTTTAACGACGTCATAATAATACTTCATAATAATTATGCAATAAATGATTGAGTATTGAGTATTGACGTCAACACCATTAATGAGAACCAAACACAGTCAAAATTTCATGTTTTTGAAAATGTTTTTTTACTATAAAATCAATTTTTTAATCAATGTAAGGTCAAAATTACAGTCCTAAATCACATACATAGTAAATTTCAGGCGAGTTTATTTGTAAATATTGTCAAATCTTCTCCCTTTGGTATTTTTTTTTTGTGTATAAACAAATAAATTACATGATAGACTAATTTGTTAGTAGGAAACTGAGAAAATGTATATAAATAATTCTGCCGCCTATGAGAAATTTCCCCATTTTCCTTCCAAAGGCCGCATTAGTTTTAAAGTTTTTTTAATGGGTGGGTAAAAACTAAGCTATTTAAAAGAAACAAAAAATTCTAAGGAAACAAGGAAGTTTATTTCATACCTAAACTAGACAATTTAGAAACATAGATTTAAAATATTTAGCAAGTATCGAAGAAAAATCCAAAAGTTTATGGTGGACTGCATCTAGGTGTTTAATTTTTAACCCCCAACGCAAAAAAGGGATGTTATAAGGTTAACGTGTGTATCTATAGCATCGTAGCTCCTAAATGGCTGAACCGATTTTGATTTCGTTTTTTTTAATGGTGACTCAATCGAGAGTGTCCTTAGTTGTGATTCAAGAATATCTGTTCAGCCATTTGAAGATTATTGTTTGAAGAAGCCGCTCTTTAAAAAGTTTCAATTTACTGTTGTTAATAATTTTCTCTTTTCCTAATGGAGTCAAATCAACTATGAGTATGATGATAAAACACGTATTGACCTAAATAGGTTTCTCTGATATAATATTATAATAATAGTTTTTTGTTTCCTGTTGTTCAGATCGCTCCTGCAGCTAAGAAACTATGGGACAAAGGGCCTGGCGCAGGAGGCGATAGCAAGGGACCTCCGCACCTGCCTCCATTGCAGCTAAACCCTGAGCAAATGTGGCGCGATCCTACTTGGTCGGCTCAAGGTTGGTACATATTCACAAATGCTTAGTTATCTGTGAGGGCCGGCGCTGACAGACGGCGAGACGCGGGATGGCGCAGCACGGCATGCCTTAGAATGCCGATGGATGAAGAAGGATCCTGTGGCATCCCCACGTACAGACGGCGAGGCACGTGACGGCACGTCACGCTTCGGCATGCCGTAGAATGCCGATAGATGCCGAAGGATCCTGTGGCATCCAACGTGACGGAAGCTAGATTCAGCCTTGTTTCAATTACTTAGCACTTACATTTTTCTAACGACATGAAGTTGCCTATGCGTGTGACATTTATTACTTTGTGGTCACTTTTTAGATGGTGGCGGAGTTACAATAAATAGTAGATTGTACAACAAGTGCATAAAACAAGTCATTTTAGCCGTGATGTTTATCAGCTCGAGTCGAAAGCGAGGGCGGTTATTTAAGTCGAGGATAAAATGAGTTTTATGCACGAGTTATACACTCGGCTTTTCACTTTAATTGTGAGGAAACGAAACAGTTATATTGTAAGTAATACACACAGAAAAGATAAGTAATACAACGGAAATGAGAAGGAAAATTGTCGCCAGGCATTAT
Organism: Agriopis marginaria; assembly: GCA_932305915.1. Taxonomy (NCBI): domain Eukaryota; kingdom Metazoa; phylum Arthropoda; class Insecta; order Lepidoptera; family Geometridae; genus Agriopis; species Agriopis marginaria. The sequence goes on from OW029918.1 coordinate 14,533,281, forward strand.
GACAGAACCTTGATTGAACATTCTTATTTATGTCAACGCGTCGAACTCCGCATCCAAAGAACTTGGACCTTACATTTTTGGGTTATGTCTCAAAGTCCTTTATCCGCGTCACAGTTCTGTTGCTAACTGATTTTGAATGGCTGACGTTTTGTTTATATGGCTACAACAAATTTCTTACAAAAATGCCTTGACAGCTGTTCTAATTTAAACAAATTTTTTTTTCTTTTCTGTGGTAATACTTATAATTTACTAGAGGCTTCTATGGAGTTTGGGAAATAATTAAATTTGAATTAAATCATGCAGATCTGATGCACACTCTATGAAATGTATTCTCATTCTCTCAGATGATCAAAGCTAGCTTAGTCTGAATCTGAACATAGGATTCGTTTCAGATGACCTTCTTGCCACATTTCTCATTCTCATCTTCTTTCATTGTCGAGTAGTATTTCAGCTGCAACTTATTACTTCAGCTAAAACTAACAAGGCACAAGAAATGAAAACCGGAGTTTTATCCCCTGCAGCTGTCAACCTTTATCTTTATACAATAGCGAGCAGATTGTAGTAGAGTCTGCAGCAGGGGTTCCCAAACTTATTTTATCTACTGCCCACTTTGAGAATAAATTATTTTTTAGCGCCATTTTGAAAAAATGGGGGCGCTAAAAACAGAAATATCGAACCGAGTTTGAGCAATCTCTTAACTAATATTAGTTGATGTTCACAAGTTGTAGTTGAGAGTCGAGAGCTCATGCAGTCGGTGTCTAAGAGGCCTCCTAGCTAAATGAAATTACAAATCACCCCCCAAGCCTCTACACAACGCCCCCATTTTTTTCTGGGTCTCTTACCGCCCCCCTTTAGGCCTGCAGCGCCCACAAGGGGGCTTTATCGCCCACTTTGGGAAAGGCTGGTCTAAAGGGTCGGCAACGTATTTGTGATGCTTCTGGTGTTACAAGTATCCATAGGCGACTGCTTACCATCAGGCAGCCCGTCTGCTTGTCTGCCACCTATGGCATAAAAAAAAGTTACTTCTGACCGAGTCGAGTGACGGTGGTGCGTTTGTTCCAGCCGTGGAGCACAGCATGGGTGTGCCGATGATGGGTACGCGGCGTGGCGTGGCGTTCCCCGGCGGCGACGCCAGCAGCATCCTGTCGCCGCGCGACTCCGCTGGTCTCGGAGTCAAGATGGTCGAGTACGTGCTCGGAGGATCGCCCACAGGTACTTACATCATCACCTTACACTTAAGCAGCGGTATAAATAAGAATCTCCCGGGAACCGGGTATGTCCTAAAACTGCGACTGCTTACTGCGATCCCCAAGCCGCCTGCCAAGCGTGGGGATTATGGCAACACCCCCCTTTTAAGAGGGAGGCCTTTGTCCTGCAGTGGACGTTTGATGGCTGCTGCTGATGAAATAAGAATCTAGGCTCAGATCAGACAAGTAAGGGAGACATGCCATACTACAATTATTATTATCTTTCGTGTTCAAATGGGCCCCATTTTTTTTTTTTTTTTCAATATAACGCTAAACGCAAATTAAACAAATAACAAACAAACAACAAAACAACTAACAACAACAAAAAAAAACATTTCTTTACTTCTGTTTTTTTTAAAACGTAAAGTCAATTTCATACCATACGCAATAAATAGCTTGCACAAGTAGTCGCGCCGGCGTTATAACGTAAATAAATACGCAATTTCGTTTACTTTATTTTTTCAGTTATTTAGATTTTAAAACAGTACTGAACAACAGATTTTGATGAAATTTCTATGGGACCAATCTGAAAGTATATCCTTTCAAATAAAGTATTTTCCAAATAGGTTTATAAATGGCGGAGATTAGAGGAAAAAAATAATAATATTGATAACCCCCTCCTCTTTTGAAGTCTGTTAAAAACTGTAAAGTACAGCACAATAATTATTGTTTTTTCACGCAAACTAAGAAAATTGCAGTGACACCCAATGAACGAAATAATAGTCCACATGCAAAAACAATGGCGGGAAGGTCGTCTGCAGGCTGTGTTAACTAAAGGCATCAAGACTTTAGGCCTGATGCGTTCGCACTCGTCACGTTACCATATCTCCCTGGTTTGTCTAATCTGAGGGTATAGGCCTTTAATTTTTTTTCCTACTATCGTCCTCGGTATCCTATCGCTAATTGGGCCCAGACTTGACCCTCGATGTTGACTATCAGTAGTTGGACTTCTAATGCTCTGCCCAATGCTGTCTCCCAAAGCTTGCCTCGCCACTACTTTGTCTCACCCTTATTCCACCAATAAACATTGTGCCTTACCACAGTCCCTGCGCGTACTATAAGGCTGCGTTTTCGACCTCAGTGGGCAACGAGGTGCTTGCGAGAGGTGATCCATTACACAATCATCTATCACTATGGGGAAACGTTGTCGATGACAATAACGCGGCTTTATATGAAATAAAAACTGACGAATTGTTAACTTCCTCCTTTTTGAAGTCGGTTAAAAATGAAGCCGCCGATAATTAGTTGATTGAATCAGGCGTTACTTTGCGGAAGTTCTACTTCGAACCTGACGCAAAAATAAACACTAAGAAAGTAACGCGATATGATCAATATGTTTGAAACGGAAATACACTAGAGATTCGTCAGAGAAACAGTTTCCGCCGATAATTATTCTTTGATGCTTGCTGGGGCCTTACGGCTACCTGTTTTAAGCGATTCTGTTTAGGTGATAAGAAGAGTTGCGCGACCGCACACCGTATCTCGGCGCTTTAAGGTTCACGTTCGCGTGATTTTCCGAACTGCGCTAATTCGAGCATGCGTTAAGAGTTTGCCGTAAGGCCCTTGTATCGAAAACGCAGCCTGTAGCTGGGCACCGTTAATCAAATAGTTAACTTCGTTAATCGTTAATCCGCTACAAAAAAAGTTAGCTTCGTTAAACGTTAAAGCGTTACATTTCGGAAGAATTAACGCAAGTTAACGTTAATCGTTAATCCGTTAATATGTGTTGCATCTTTATATTGTCTACACTCGTCACTCTAAGCACCTGCGCTAATTAATGAAATGATCAAACGAAACAAATCTCTTCGCAGTTTTCTTTCTCACTCGCACGCGCCAAAATATATCTAGTTTTGTTTTTGTTTCACTCGCTGCCACGCGCCGCCCGGCACTTGTCGGTGCCGTGCGGTAACTATTAGGCATTGGATTAACGATTAACGGACTTCTGCATACTAACGGAAGTTAACGTGTCCTTAAAAGTTAAAAAACTTAAAACTTAATCCGTTAATCAAAATGTTAACTTCGTTAACTAACGATTAGCGGATTAACGAGTTAATGCCCAGCTATGTGTATAAAAATGTATAACAATGTTGTACGTTAGGCGGCGGCGGAGTGGGCGCGGGCGGCGAGAAGGTGGCGGGCGTGGTGGCGGGGCTGCGCGGCATGGTGCTGGAGGAGAGGCCCGAGGACAAGGCCTCGCCCTTCGACAAGGACATGCACGAGATGCACGACCACGCGCAGCTGCCCAACGGCATGCACAACGGACAGGACGACGACAAGGCCTTCAAGTAAGCTACATCATTCACTACTGTTGATAGCCCCGTTGGCCCAGTTGATAGCCCCGTTGGCCCAGTTGATAGTGAACCTGCCTTCTGCACTTGGGGACGTTGTTCGATTCCCATCTAGGGCAAACTTTCATGTGATGAACATTTGTGTTTGTTCTATATCTGGGTGTTAAAAGCATTGATTCTGATTCACTCTAAACTAAACTAAATTTGACAGCACTAAAATTGATGCCATCCTTCTCTCACATATTAAAATCAAATAGAGGCAGATAATTTTAGTCCTGTCAGATTGGTTTAGTTTAGTGAGTGGTATGACAGAATCGACGCCAATATCTATTTAAGCATGTATTTAAAAATATATTAAGTATGCGCTGCCTGAATGGGTGTTCCCCGATAGGTACAATCTCGGTGTCTTCAAATCAAGAGTGAATAGGTTTCTTCTAGGCTAGCATGCTCCATCGTAGACCGCATCATCGCTTAACCTCAGATGAGTAGGCGGCCAAACGCAAGCTCATTATTAAATAATAATAAAAAAAGTACAGTCTCTGGCAGCCATAGTACAAGCTTTGCTTAGTTTGGGTTCAGATGACTGTGTGTGCAAAAATGTCCCGAATATTTATTTATTTACGTCACACCTGCAAAATTCGAATTGAGAGAAGCATGAGGTTCTTATTTGATATCAGGACAATCAATGATGTCTTGCTTGGGGTGTGTTTATTCCTGTTTCTTGAGCCATGACAGCCACTTGAAATGTTGGAGTGCGACCCTGGGCCGCTGCACTGGCACAGCTCCTGTAGTGACTGAATGAATGGGCTCATATATCAGTCACTAGTACCTAGCTCTGCTTAGTGAGTAAATAAGAGTATTTTAAAGTATGAAAAATATCTTATTATCCATCCATCGGGATACAGACTTATTAGCGGTTTCATCATCAGTTCTCCAGTTTAGTCAATTGGTAACAAACACAAAGACTTTTTTACAGAGAGTTATTTCGGGATTTACGGTATGTGAGGATTTCTAGTTTGTGTTCTGTGTCCACTCCAATTTGTTGTTTCTGAAGGATTTGCTGATAGAGGTAAAATTAGACCAAGGAAAAGTTGTAAGTAATCATAAATGTTTCTGCCTCAAATCTCTTTTTTTTTTATTCTAACTCGCACTATACAATACAATAGTTTGACAGGAAAATAAAATTTAAACACGCCTCTTTCATTGTATTTTATAATTACTTACGATAGAACTCCTAAAACCCAAGAAACATGCTCAAAAGAGAAAATGTGTGTATGTAAAAAAAGTTTCGCGCTTGCGAAAATGTTTCACAACAATTTCACATCGCCACATGACTAATTATTTCGCGCAATAAAAGAATACGTAATGCTCTGAATATTGGTACGAGAGATGGTCGCGAAGGTCACCCAGTGACGGTGGCGGTGGTAAAAAGTGGCTCCGCGCGGCGACCAACGTTCGGCCGGGCGGGTGCCTCGCGGGCAATAACCGCTGCTTGGATCACGGCCTCTGTCAATGCCACTCGCCTTCTCTAAGCCCGCTCCGCGCGACCTCTGTACTACAGTGTCTTTGCTCAGTGCTGAACGACCGCTTCAAAATAACCGCCTTATATCCTTCATTTAACGGACTTTGACCACAGCTCACCTGATGTTTGATCCTGTAAAAATGTTTTAACATATTCTAAGCGGGCATTATTCCTTGTACACGTAAATAAAAACGCTTGTAGCGAGCGAACTTTGGAGCTCAGCACATTTTCTCTGAGCAAACGTTTGTAATTGAGAACATACTATATATACAAGTAATATACGCGTATATGGAAATGGAAGTTCTGTTCCTCTCCCGTGTTTTATTAATTTGTTCATAGATATAAATATTTGATTGTATATAGAAATGTCTGACAGATGTTTCTTATCTCACATGACTAATCGTATTATGGACTCATAATAACAGCTGTGCTGAGACCCCTGACTTCGCTTATCTTCAAATTGTCTAGTAAATAGATATGAAGTAAAACAACTGCTGCTACGAAAAATTTATGATGAAAATCGCGGGACTTACGATACTGTTTTAAAGTTACGTCGTCCCCCTTGGTCGTCATGTAATCAAAGGTCGCCATTAATAAAAAAAAATTTGCACGAGCGCAGACTTCTATCAGACGCGCAACCTTTATATCTATGTGGTCATAAAAAATGATTCACCATCACCAGTTGATAAGTTAAGTAGATACAGGGCATCCACCAGTATAGTTTTTTTTCTTTAGCTGCCATACTATGTTAGTTGTTTTAATTCCAGTTATTCTACTAAATTAACTAATTGAATGAGCCTATTCAATGTCGTCGATCCACCTTCTGACCTTATGATAATAACACATTTGATGTGGAGATAAGTGGTAAGTTGTAGAGAATACATTTTATCCGGGATAAAGTGGAGTTTTAAATAAACAACTTTTTTTTATTTCTTAGGGCACTAACAAAGTAGTACAACACGCATCTCACCTGATTTTAAAGGATGATGATGTCTATGGAGCAAGCTTGCCTAGTAGTAACTGATTCACTGGCGACTCCAAGATACAAGATTGTATCTGTCAGGAAATTTGCTACGGCTACAAATTCTACATAATTAGCAGTTCGAAGCGCTTTGATTCCACTTTTATTGTGCGAACTGCTAGTCTGTGGAATGCACTGCCGGAATGGGTGTTCCCCTTGTGTTCACTGATAGTTACAATCTGGGTGTCTTCAAATCGCAACGTAAGTTAGCTGATCTCGCGCCGGCTCGCTGATTCTCGTTCATGATTGTCGTACCTTTTTTAGGTTTCAGTTCCCAAAGGGTGTAAACGGGACCCTATTACTAAGCCTACGTTGTCTGTCTATCTTTAAACGGCTGTATCTTTTGAACCGTAATAGATATCCAGTTGAAATTTTTACAGAATATGTAGGTAATGTTACGGCGATTAACGGCCTCTTATACCAAATTTGACGGTTTTAAATCAATTTTATTTAGTTAAATTACAATATTTGAGCTGGAAAAAAATACATGTCACAGATACATCTGTGTTAGAGTTTATAATTTGGTTCAAAACAAGATAAAATAAACTTTCCTCGATCAAAAAAAATCTGGAACAAAGTCGACTTAGTTTATTTTTTTCATTTTATGCTCTAATGAAAGCTCGTAACAACCTGGAAATTGCATGTACTGAAAGGCAATCCTATTCAACAATTTATGATTTGGATAGATTTTTGATAGTGAATAGTTTAGTTTTTTTGTGAAATTAAAAGCGTAAAAAGGTCGCGAGAATTTGCGCGCGCTGCGTTCAGTACCGCACCAGGCGTCATCGAGGTCGGACCTATGTTCGTTTTTGTTGTTGAACTCCCACCGCGGGCGTCCTGACACTTGCGTGGCAAAATACTTCGTCGCTATAACTCGGCGGGGGCTGAGGGAGCGTTTTGTTGCCTACGCGACTCGGATACTAGGCCATTAACTAAGAAATAATTATAATGTCAAAAATTTGAAACTAAAGGGAACCATACAATACACGTTTTTAAAACGCATTTTTGTAATTGCTCTAATGTAAAAATAGTTATATGTACTTACAAGTGTCAAACTTGGCAGGATTATACTACACACACTAAAGTAACACAATAAATAATGGCCAAGTGCGAGTCGGAGATCAATTTCTGGCCGTCTGGGCGTGATGTTGTCATATTGTACTACTTCTTGTACTTTGTGGTGGTACAGAACCGTCAGTGCGCGCACTTGACCGGTTTATTTATCACTAATGTTTGCCTATCGTAGAAGAATAAGTAACCACATTCTGTGTATTTCTTAATAACCAAACGTGTGTGTGTTTCAGCCGTACTCCGGGGTCGCGCCAACCGTCGCCGGCGGAGGAGGAGAATGGCGCCGGCGCAGCGGCGGTACGCAACGGGGACGCGCCGCCCTTCCCGCTGCTGCCGCCGCACGCGATGCAGCACCAGCCGCCACTTCACCATCTGGCGCACCTGTCGCACCCGCAGGTACATACCGTTCCTACTATGGCTGCGGAAAGACCATACAATACAACACTAAGTACTTTATTACACACCGAAAATACAAATTAAACTTAAACGTACATCAATCACTATACGCTAGTATACTGAGCGACCTTATCGTCTTAAGAAATTTCTTCCAAGCAACCTTTGGATGGACAGCAACGGTTGGCGGTGCACATAAGACTATAGGATCGGTATAGATACACTGAGGATCGGTGCCGTCAGATTGTAAAGCGCACATGCTACCGCTGAGCCACCATCACTTTCACTTTAACTTTGACAATAACACGCACCATACTTCCCGAGTACCTCAGCGAGTACAATCTGCGAGTCGGTCCAGCACAAATCTGTTCAGCATGTCATACTATGCCGTTAAATATGAATATTTGTTTACTAATAGACACACACACACATACTGATAGACATTAGCGTTTCCCCAAGCCCAGACTACTGAAACTTGTAGAAATATTAACTAATATTTTGCTACACACAAGCTATTCAGGGGCAGCCATGAGAGAAATACTGTTTGCTTTAACCAAACAGTTCTTTTGTCGATTTTTGTCATTTTTAAGCGCTTAAAAATGCGACAGGGTTTTGACATCTACGCCACTGGAGCAACTGTGCCAGCGCCCCAGAGCCTCACTCCGATATTTCAGAGTTGGGTTGGCTCGGGTAGGTGCTGGTAGGGGAAAATGCTCAATACACCCCAAGCGGGACGTCAGTGCAGGACTTATCGCCCCCATCTCGTATAAGAATAAGGGTTTTGACTCATCTATTAATCCACAAGATACTGGCCTTCTAGTACTATGAACAGCTTAGAATACACAGCCACGACTCCATTCTTTCATCTGCTATAGTACTCTATTTGAAGGATTAATAATGGGTACTGTCTGTTTCAGCATCACCCGGGGATGCTGGGCGTAGCGCCTCTACAGGGCCTGCCGCATCCGCAGCACCCGCAGCTACATCCAGGTTGGTACCAGTATCTTTTGTAGTCATAAGGACTCTGAGAGTCCATCTCCAGGTCTAGCACTGGCCGTGGATAAATTGTCTTTCCATCGTTTTCTTCCGCGCGTAGACACGACAGAGCTAGAATTTGCATACGTCTGTCTCTTTCTCTCGGGATAAAAATGGTGGAGAGCCAGTTGGTCCACGGCACGGCCTAGGCCTGCTGGGGTTATACCTCGCCCTAGCCAGTTATGCAAAGAGCAGTGTACAAACATTACTGTTCCAGATGGATAGGGATGTTTCCAGTCGAAAGACAAGGCATCAATTCGAATGTAAAAATAATCACTGAATTTGAGGCTTGTATGAGGCATAAACTATGTTATAATTTGGCTGTTATTTTATTTCTGTTAATTAACTTATTATCTCTACATGAGATAATAAGTTACTGTTATAAGTTACTTACTTAACATGTAAGACTTCGAATGTTTGTTTTCCGATCGTTGAGACCATTGCTGAGATATCAAATCGGAAGTGTGGTTAACCATAGACGAACGAAAGTTACCGACATAGCCCACCGGATTAGCAAGTTGTAGTGGCAGTGGGCACACGTTGGGAACATAGCATGCAAAACAGATGGCCGATGGCGCCGAGGTTCTCGAATGGAAACTACGGACCGGTAAGCGCAGCGTAGGACGTTCACCCACAAGATGAACGGACAACCTAATAGAGACCGCAGGAAAAGGCTGGATGCAGGCCGCATCCAACCGCCCTTTTTGAAATCGATGGGGAGGCCTATGTCCAGCAGTGGACTTCCTAGGGCTGAAATTATGATGATAAGGAGAAACTTTCGACCAGATGCCTTATTATGCTGTGATGCTTATGGATGGTTAGCGTTAACCGCCGCCTATGGACACATGAACTACTAGCGGTGTTGTTGATGCTTTGCCAGCCTGGAGAGGCCAGAGGTCAATGCCGTTAACACATTGTAGTTACGTGAAAGTCACGCACTGTTCGATTTAATCGATTGTTTCTGCCTTGAACCTGTAAGTTGTGGAATGGCTTTACCACCATCAGTTTTCCTCTGAAGTATAATCTGGACTGTTTCAAACGAAGGGTGAATAGAGTCCTCAAACACATTGACATATGCCATAGTTATTCGTATTATAGGTGTTTATAGGCAGTGTTGACCCCCTACCATTTCAGGTGGCTCAACGCATGTTTGCCACTTCTCTACATAGTATAAATTAAAGTCACTTTCCGCGTCTGTCTGTCTGTATGTATGGCCGCTAACTCCTAGACCACGCAACGGATTTTGATGCGGTTGTCACCATCAGTTAGATAATTTTTCACGTAAGGTTTATACATATAACAAGCGACCCGCCCCGGCTTCGCACTTACGTTACACCCGTGCGAATCCGGGCGGGTCGCTAGTACTCTATAAAGAAAGGTGGTTGTAGACTCCCTTTTGAACTAACTGAAGGATTGTTTTGTTTTCAGGCATGACACTGAACGACTCCATGAATCAACACATCGAACTCGTTTTACAGATGGAACAGCATCCCCAGTTTGATAACAATAGTTTCGCGAGCACGCAACAGGTACTCGTGCGTATTCACGTCATTATTCTATTTTTTTATAAGCACTTAATTAAAAAAAAAAAAAAAGGCTTTTGAAAACATTAAAATACATGGCCTGCAAGTCAGTGAAGGAAGTATAATTAGCTTTCTTAGGAAGTTTATTGCGTTTAAAAAATAAGCATTCAACACTGTTTTAAACTATCACGGTTTTACACTAAACCACGACCACAGGAGTCAGATTGTAAAGCGCAATGCCACCACTCAGCCACCATCACTTTAAAATTAAAGTAAGATTATTAAGTACGGAATTGAATTCTTAAATAAAGTTATAATATGATTATTAACGGGATATTTACCGTGGTAAGGTTGTGGAATGAGCTCCCGATATTTCGGCGCAGTTACATGCACCATGTAACTGCGCAGCAAATATCCCGTAAATAATGATATAACTTTAGTGAACAACCGTGATAGTTTAAAACAGTATTTTTCTCACTCCTACAAACGAATAAACGCTTCAAGAATGGCGATACAAACTCGGAATGTCAATGTACAATACATATATGGAAATTTTATGAATATTTCTTCTCACCCATAAATGCGAGTGAGACACGATGCAAGGGTCATGTAAAATGCATGGTAAGCGCCGCCATTCTCAAATTATTTCTTCTCTTTTAGTGTGTCTTGGCAGTAGAACCGACTTGTATGCCATGACGGCAAACAACATGACGCTCTCTTATGTAGGCTGCGTTTCACATCTACTGGGAATGCAGTGACGGCCAACTTTTTTTTTGTTTGAAATGAGATTTATCGGCGCTTTCATGTCTTTAAAAATTACACCAAAGTTGAGTTGAACTGGGCAGAAAGTAATTCTTTCGAAGGTTCAAAATTACTCGACTCGACTCGACGCTTGTGATTGGAGAATCAAAAGTCATTAATTCAATTCGCGCCTAAGATTGGCCCCGCTCGAAATAGTTCAGGTTGACATGTTAGAACCTTTGCCTCATGGGGGGTACAGGATGAGCAGTGGTTACAATCAATCAATGGTTACAATCTGGGTGTCTTCAAATCACGAGTGAATCGGTTTCTTCTAGGCAAGCGTGCTCCAACGTAGACCGCATCATCGCTTAACATCAGGCGTGATGGTGGTCAAGCGCAAGCCTATTATTTATTTAAAATAAAATAAAAAGTCAATTGTTTATATTGTCATTGTTTTACGTATACCGGGTCATGCTTTTATTGTATTGTAGAAGTGTTATTGCAACATTTGTGTTGTTGTGTGCAGTACGGCGGCGGCGTGGGCGTCGGCGGGGTGGGCGTGGGCGGCGGGAACGGCGGGCCGGGCGGCGTGGGCGGCGCGGCTGGCGGTCTCGTCAACGGAGGCTCCGTGGGGCCCGCGCCCGACTCGCAGCAGCACCACCAACCGTTCGACGTGCAGGTATGTCTACTACTAACAATATAAGGGGTTATATACAGTTAGAAGGCCGAAAAAAAGCGATTTTTTTCTGAGAAAACTTTTAAATTTATTGATCTAAAAATTTGTACACATATTATGGTATCTTTTAACTGTATTTTAAATTTAGTATTAGTAAAAATATTTATTTGGAAAGGAGCTACAGCTGACCTCCGGGAGCTCCTCTCAAAAAATACGTTTTGCCGTGACCACTATATCTCTGAACAGGATCCTCTGATATTGAAAATTGATTTCTTATTGAAAAAACTAAACAGATTTCGTTAAAGTAATGTAAAATCTAGTATTTAATCGAAGGAATAAGAAAAAAAAATTTTTTTATACAAAATGGCGGTTACTCAAAAAAAAAAAAAAAAAAACTATTTTTGACCAAAATTTCGGCCTTTAATTGTTTATTTAAAGAAAACGGTGAGAAAAAATCTTCGATTAATTACTAAAAAAATTATTTAAGAAGCTCGTGTTAAAATTTGAGACTAATCGGTTTAGCCGTTTTCGAGTAATGTAGATCACCGACTTTGAAAACACCATTTTGAGAAAAACGCGTTTAATGTTTGAAAAGCACTTTCAAGCACTCTGAAACGCCTTTTCAAATTTGCGTGTAACTTCGAAAATATTCACCGGAACGATATGAAATTTTCTGTGTGTATTCTTAAATATATGTAAAATAAGAAAAATTAATTTAAAAAAAAAACAATTTTTTGAAAATTCTGACTGTATATAACCCCTTAGGGGCCCTCTCACAATTTTTTAACGAAATAAGCACCAAAAACAAATTTTTTGACGTTCTATTTCTATCAAATAGTTAGATCTATAGGAAATTCAGTTGCTATTAAACTTACTCCGCTGGCGCAGCGACCCGAAGTGGGTATTGACTTTCGACACAAGACAATGCCATCGGTCCCGATCTCCAGCCAATAGTAGCGTTCTGCATTAAATAGATCAGTATTTTTTACTAATATATGGGCTTCAGATCCTGGAAAAACTCAACATATCCACTTGTTACCTAATATTTACAAAATTAAGTAATTTTTCGTAAAACTCTAGGATGTTTGAGAATGAATTTCGTTAAATTACTGACATACATTTTAATATTATGGTTTACTTGTTTTATATTTATCTTCACAATTACGGCTTTATTTTCGTAATTGTCAAATCGTTTTATGCCAGAAAATCAAAATATTAAAAATTTTACATTGCATTTTGTGATACTGCTCTTAAAAACGTGAAAAATATGTGTATGTAATTACAGAACAAAATGAGATATAACAGCTGATATCTCAAACGAGCGCAGTTTTGGACTGATATAGTTATTTATAATTTTTTTGATTTAGAGGACGACAAACAGCTTGGTTACAAATTTCTTATAAATATATTTATATAGATACACAAAGATTAATTACAGGTCATCATGAATTGGTTTATAGACATTTATTCTCATATAAGATGTTATATCTCTTCCATGAGAACACTGCTAACAATAAATTTACAGTTCGTCGTCGCAAAAATAACTAAATAAATTAACATTACAAACATGTGGAACAAAATAATATAGCATACAGTACATAATATCCATCTAATTATTCGTCCAACATATTAGCTTTCATTTTATGTGTGCTCAGCAAGTCGCTTTTTTAAATGTGTTGAAAGACTTAGTGTTTTCAATTTCCGAGGGTAGTTTATTATAAAGGCACATTCCTTCAAAAGTAATCATTGTCTAAGATATAAATATTTATAGTATTAGTAAGAACAAAATCGAAGACTGCCTGCCATTATACTGGTTGTTTTGGTGGTTTAGAATGTTGCACATCAACAATGTAAAGCGTACAAGCGTGCGCGCGGTGCAGCGCGGCACAGTTCGTTCGTTAACCTTTAGCTTCAGCTGATATTTTTTTTTGTGTTATCGTATCAGCAATCACCAGCACTATCACCACCAGTCATCGTTTTTGGGAGCGTTTCCTTTAACCCGTGAGGATGCCTTATGTTCTAATCTGAACTTAAGCAAAACAGGCTAATTTTAGACCTTAATTCGTAGACGTTTAGACATTAATTAGGAAAGACATTTTTTTTGCTATACAAGGGCTCCAGTTGCCGGCGCAACACGGATTAAACCGTGTATATTTATTGGATGTTGAGTTGTAAGGCTCCAGTTTATGAAGACCTGCGTCTAACCGGGATCACTATGTGTCCCACTTTGTGCGGGAGTCGATTTGTGGGGATGCTCTGCGGACTGGCACTGGGCTTTTATGCTGCAGAAGCGGGCAGTTCGCGTGGTCCCATGAGTCAAAATAAAGAAATATAGCACGACAAGTCCCGATTTACTATTAAAATATGTGTTAAAATTGAGGAAGTTAAAAGTTACAAGATGCTTAGATTTTCACATACAACCAAGACATACCAATTTGTTTGTAACAACGACGGCGATGTAGAGAATTACGGGGACTGTTAATTCTCGACAAGGCCGCTAGATGGCTTAAATTCAGAGAAATAAAGGAAGTATATTACAAGGCTATGTTAGTTCAGTAAAAAGGCCAAGTATAAGTATGGCGCTAGTATCACATGTCTAATATCTATAGTATTCATTTTAGCATTGGTTTTCTCTGTAACCCAATGAAATTCCTACAAAATTACCAACAATATTTTTTTTCTGGTAATTTTGTACCATGATTTGGTGCAATCTTTAAATGATCAACTTTCTAAAAAACTCTGAAATTTTCCGCTTTTTCGGGGAAAAACACCCGAGTGAGTGAGATTTCGAGAGTGAATCTCTAAGCAAGCGTGCTCTATCGTAGACCGCATTATCGCTTAATATCAGGCAAGGTATTAAATCAAGATAAAGAAATCAAGAGTCTTTCAAGTTGTGAAAAGGTAACAAACTGACAGTCAATTTAGCATTATAATTATTATAGTCTGATATGATACTTATTTAGTTACTAGGGTGACACATCACCTTCTTATCTAGTCGCATCGACCCAATGTAAGTCCTGACTCACAGATATTTATCAAGTGAGAAGCCTCAGCACGTCAAATCGTATGGAAGCCTAGCGTCCCGCATCTTTTGTATGTCGCGAGAGTAATATAGTGGTAGTTTAAATCCATTTACACGACTAACAACTGCTTTCGAAAGGGTTTTACAGTTTACTACGGCGCAATTTGACTTATTTGAATATGCTATAGGACTGAATATTTTTTCATCTATATCTATACTAATATTATAAAGAGGAAAGATTTGATTGTTTGTTTGTTTGCATTGAATAGGCTCAGAAACTACTGAACCGATTTGAAAAATTCTTTCACTGTTGGGAAACTATACTATCCCCGGGTGACATAGGCTATAATATATACCCGTGCGAAGCTGGGGCGGACCGCTAGTTGTCCTATAAAGAAGCAGACCATAAATAGAGCCGAACACAGAAAACAAAATTGAAATGTGTCAAAACTAAAGAAGATACTCGTATAAGCATTTTAATGAGTTGCTAGACAGAGAGTGCACTATACGAGTACTTATGAATGACTCCACATGTAAGTACGCCATAGAATCTCCAAATGTCAGTATGTTCGCATTAGAAAGGGGTGCTCTGTCCCTGTCCGAACAAAATTTTTATACTATTATATTATCTCAGAACTTTATTAGCCAATTTACATAGTTTCTTCAGTAAGTGTATTAATTACATTTTGTTATATTTTTTTACTAAGCCTGTCATTTCAAACAAATCAAACACCTGTCCGATAGCCTATGACGTCTGACGTGCCATTGCCAAGACGATGGAAATCGAATTGAATTAGGTTGGAGCACTGATCCAACTTAAGACGGGTAACAGACACTCAAAGTAGATAGCTCGCGGCATCCAACCTGATACATATCTATGGCCCTGGCCTTCGTTAATAAGAGACTCCACTTTTTCTCCTTATTTGTATTGTAAATTATGATATTCTATTATAGTGCGAGTTGAAACTGCATGTTTTTAGGTTGCCACATTACGCGAATTAAGTTTGCGGTTACTCCGTTATCTGAATAATGTATGCATCTCCAGGGACCGCCGCGGTTCACTGACACCGCTTTCGAACCATTTAACGGTCTAAAGAGTTACTTTAGTTGATTAATGTTTTTTATATTCACGCTACTATACTGCAGAGGAAAATCTGTAGATGAAAAAGTTTAATTATTAAGATGGCAACTAAGCGCTCAATTTTTGACCTGGCAATACTTAAAAAGTACACCTTTTTTAACCGACTTCAAAAAAGCGGTGGTATTCAATTCGGTTGTATTTTTTATGTTTGTTCTCTTAGAACTCTTCATTTATAAACCGATTTGCAAAATTATTTTTTTATTTGAAAGGATATACTCTTAGTTTGGTCCCATAGAAATGTCATCAAAATCGGTTCAGTAGTTTGGCTTCTAAAACAAAATAACTTAAAATTTGGTTACTTTGATGACAATATTAACTCATTCGAGTAACGGAAATTGCATATTTTACTAATTATGTGAAGTCGATTTTTTAAAATTGATAATTATTGTATTATTTTATCGTCAAGGACATGCAAAAAAAATTGCATAAATATGAAAAAAAGGTGGCTAATATTTTTTTATTTACATAACTAGCTGACCCAACAGACGTTGTCCTGTCTTAGAACTGTCAAACATGCGGAGTTAAAATCGTCGTTAATTTTCCAATTTTCTTATTATTTTTTTTCGTAAGAAACCTCTACAAAGTATTAGAAAACTTAACAAAAACTGAAAAGTCGTTCTCAAGTTATGGCGTGACCAAGGTAAATAGGGATTCATTTATATATTATTATATAGATCATGTGAAATATAAAATAAAACGAGAAACATACACTTTTCCAGTTTTGTAGGTTAAAAATCTGGTAAAATTAGGCGACAAGTGACGCCATTAACAACCAAACAAGACGGCCACATTTCCCCCATATTTTATATTGACCAGCTGCTCCCGCGGTTTTACCTGCGATCTTGTAGAAACAATATTTTTTTGGGATGAAAAGTGAGACACGTTTTTATCCTGGGCCCTTACGGCTACCTGTTTGAAGCGATTCTGTTGAGGTGAATCAAAACGTATCTCGGCGCGTTAAGTTTTACGTTCGCATGATTTTCCGCACTGCGTTGTTTCAGCGCTGTTTCGAGCCCGCGTTAAGATGTAGCCGTAAGGACTATGATTAGTAGTAGTAGTGTTGATCTTCCCCACAGACCTATATCTAAGTAGACTTCACAAGCGGTCCAAATTGTATGAAAACTAAACGTGTCTAATTTTTCGTACCTAAAAGTACTTACCTGTTAAAAGAAATATCTTTATTCTTCGGCCAACTCTATTTATGGTATTCTTACACCTCAGTATTGCACAATTACCCATTTCCCTTTCAAACTGACACGTATTGTCGCTGCACCGATTGAGCAGACTGATTTTAGCTAAACTCAGTTACGACTTTTTGTCATAATTGTATTGGAAATATGACATGCAAGGTAGGTCGACTTGTGGCGTCTAGTTAGATATAGGTCTGTGATCTACCTCCTATCAAATTTTATCTAATTCCGTCCAACCGTTATGGAGTTGAGTGGGAACTAACAGACACACTCATCATCGTCATAATCAGCCTTTTAACAGTCCACTGCTGGACTTTTAGCCTACCCCCGTAAGGGTGATTGGGCCATATCCACCACGCTGGCCCAGTGCGGATTGGTGGATTCACATACGCCATTGAATTCCTTTTCCGTACGTATGCAGGTTTACTCACGAGTTTTTCCTTCACCGAAAAGCCAGTGGTATGAAAATCCGTACATAAGCTCCAAAGAGCTCATTGGTACCGGCCAATTACCAATGCGTGCCAATATGGCCAATACGGGGGTATTGGTATTGGTTGGAACAGACACACTAAACTTTCGCATTTATAATAAAAGTATAATTTGCTAATGGATTATTCAGTATTCAGTTCGAATTGAACTAGTAAATCCGGCTTCTGAGTGTTAATTTGCATATTTTTGGTAATTTACCTTGTTAGACATCAAAGTTATGTCCTAGGTAAACGTGGTATGGTTGGTGACCAAACATAATCACATCACAGATCAGACAAACAAGGGAGATATGGTGAGGTGGCGTGGCGGGTGCGAACGCATCTGGCGAATCAGGCTTGGATGCTTTTTTTTTGCATGAGGGCTATTAGCTAATTATTGTCGCTGCAAGTTTCTTAGTGTGCGTGAAAAGTGATCCATACTTACAGTTTTTGCGTTAAGCGGTATAGCGGTATACTGATTTTAAAAAAATGGTGACATTTGAACACGAACGGTAATTATACGTAGTACGTACTAATAGATCGATGGTGGCAGTAGCATGTGCGCCTCACAATCCGACGGCACCCGGTTCGATCTTCGGCCCTGCACCAATGACTTAATTAGTACTTAAATAAATTATGTGCAGTTTCGATGCCATCGGTCAAAAAACGGTGAAGAAAACGTGATGAAACCGGTATGTCCAAGAACCTAACATTCACCAACATGCACTGGGCCAGCATGGTGAATTAGAGCCATTAGAATTCATCTTCTCTGTCTGAGAGAAGGCCTGTGTTCCAGCAGTGGGAACATGATAGGTTGATTATGATGGAAAAAAAAAATGACAATACTTGTACTAAGGCATATCTCTCTTGTTTATCTGATCTGAGGGTCACGTAAATGTCAACATTTATTTTAGTGTTCACGTATAATTTGACCATCGGACCACAGAATATAAAGGGTACAGAAAGGTGGCTCTGGCTGACCTTGATTTTAATTACCTGCTCGCCGTAGCGCCAGGGTACGCCAAGCAGCAGGGCAATCGCGGTAAAAAATTACAGACGAATCGTTGACTAATCGCAACCGCTCCACTACTTTTGGTCGATTTCGTATCGGACTAATGGTTTTAACCAAAGACGAAACGCAACCCGATAACAGTTAGAACGTAGACGCAGTCAAACGAACGTTTGTGATAATGTTAGAAAAGATCAACTTTTTCGCGCCGCTACGAAATCTACCAAAAGTTGTGGAGCGTTTGCGTTTCGTCTACAATTCGTCTGTAATTTTTTAGCGCAATTGCCCTGCAGCTATAATGTTGTGTTTGTCGGCTGAATTATCGCGCGTAACTATAACAGGCATGTGTCCTGATGTTAAATTTATTAAAAATAACAGGATTACCGATGAATATGACTAAATAAATTATCCATACTGTAAATATATATTAAATTGGCTGATAAATCTCTGAGATATGAGCGTTTAAAATTTTAGGTGGGGATAGAGATGGGGTACTCAGGCTGAGGCGCGACGTCATAACTCAGTATAGTACCCTCTCTGTCTAGCATGAAATTAAAATACTTATTATTTATTTTTGAACTAATTTAAATTTAGTTTTCGTTGATGGGCTATTTATGATCAGCTTTTTTATGTGATAAAATAAATATTAGTCATTATGCCTGCATATATCATTATTATTTGATTTGATCCGAGATCGCTGTAAGTGCGCGTCTTTGTGTGCGTGCGCCTGTTTACGCTCGATGTATGGAGCCGACCTTCTGTACTGTTCTGTGATCGGACGGAATGTTTGAACGGTGGCTTACACCAATTTCTTTGTTTTGCGTAGTTGCATGTACATGACTTCGGTCGTGGTCTGGAAGGAATAATGTTTGCTCACGTTTCATCACGTAGTTAGTACAGTTATTGCATGGGTGTGTGAACAAACATGATCTTTCACATGTGATTGAATACAAATGTTTATATCGTGTAGATCAGCTTTTGTTGGAACGCGCTCTTTCTAAACGATGTTCGATTTCCTGGGGCCTTACGGACAACTGCTATTAAGAATAAGAATAAGATATATTTATTGACAAAAAACAAAAACAATGGACATATACTATAAGAAAAATAAGGAGAAACAGTGTTTGGCAATAAGGGTACGCTCAGCGCTGTACTGCGAGGTCACACAGGGCTGGTTTTCGGCTTACCGCTTTGCTCAGAAAAAATGGTAGGTGAGCATTAGGCGGCGGCCGTATCTGGGTGCGTTAAGGTTTACGTTCACGTGATTTTCCAACTGAGCGGATTTAACGTTAGTTTGGTGCCGCAATAGCAGTTGTCCGTAAGGGCCCTGGTGGCATCTAAAGCTTAGGTTAATTACCCAGATCAGATCAACAAGGGAGATATGACTTAGTACAATTATCGTTTGTGTTTAAATGTCTCCGTTTTTCATCCACTTTTAGGGATACCGTACCCAATGGGTGTAAACAAGACAGAACAGGTTTTTACTAAGCCTACGTTGTCTGTCTGTCCGTCCTACCTATTAACGGCTGTATCTTTCGAACAGTACTAGATAGCCAGCTGAATTTTTTACAGAATGCTAGGTAAATTCCAGTTGCCAAATTCTGTCCCTGTTAGGGCCAAATATAAAGTCAACCGATAGCGTCGTGGGTGTGGTCATAACGTCAGTAAACTGTTGCCTATACAAATGCTTGCGCTCTAATGTTGATTATTATCAGAGTTTCTTACAAATCGGTGGTACTAGCTGGAACGAACTCGCAAGAATAGAACCCCATCGTCTAATAACTGTCAGGGGCCTTACAGCTAACTCTTAATATGGGCTCGAATTAGCGCTGAAACACCGCAGTTCGGAAAATCACGCGAACGTGAATCTTAACGCGCCGAGATACGGTTTGCGGTCGCACAACTTTTCTTATCACCTAAACAAACGCTTAAAACAGGTAGCCGTAAGACCCCATGTCTAATTACTAACTAGTAATCACAGATACGCTGACCTCTTTGTTGTTCTACTAATACATCACCTTACACTAATCTAGTTTCTTTAACATGGTTCACACGTACATTTGTACCGTGTTCCCGATAACTATGAGAAAAATATTTTTCCTCATTCACAAAGCATTTCCCGACATTTGCGGTCGTGTTTTTAGCTTGGAATGGGTGCAATGCCTAGGTTTAATATAATTATGCAATTATTTTTACGTTGTGAAATGGCTTGCAATACCATAACCAAAGAACAAATATGTTAAAGAAACCCTATGTTAATCCTAGATGAATTGTCATCCATCATCATCTTTCCTCAAATGTCCTCCGCTGGACATAGGTGTCTTCTCCTAACGGTCACCACTCAGCCCGATTTTCAGCTTTGCCTTTACGTGTATCGTTACTTAAATCAATCTTACCGCTTGAATTTATTATGCTTTCTGATTTCAAATGCTTCACGAATCATTCTTGAAAAGTAATGTCGTTCATAGAAGAGGACTGTCGGGTCGAAGGATCCAGTGGTCAGGTCCCGCCTCAAGCAAATGTTTCGCAATAACAGCAATAGAATTTTGATGGCTACAATTATGTTATTTGATTGTTTCTGCTATGATTGTTTGACCTTAGATAAGAACTATCGCAGCTACAATCAACCGTGTACGCAACACATGCTAGAGTCTGGAAAGGAATTATATAAAATAATATACAAATTCAAAGTTACAATAATTATTATCACGTTCACTGCATTGTGATAGTTGACAAATGTTCTAAAAATAAAGGATGTCGTGGTAAAATACACGTTGCATTATTTATTTAACGTCGATGATCCCATCATTATAGCTAGTTACCATTGAGATACAATAAAAATATAGAGTCACAATCACTAAATGAAAACAGTCAAAAAACGTCCGAGCGTCCGTAGTACGTTCTAGACATCATTTATATAGTTCACAATTCCAATTTCGACGTTATGTTGCTTATATAGTGCTTAACGTCGCTTGTCCGCTGTGGCATCGTAGCACTGGCATCGCGCTGCGTTGTAGTTGTATCACGGTTGCCTTACAACTAACCAAAAAGTCTGCGTAATGCTTAGCGTGCGCCGAGTTTTCGTTCGGACATTTTATAGCACGTTTGTGACTCTATAGGTATTGTATCTCGATGCTAGACACATAATTTTCGTCGTCGTCGTCCGGCGGCTTTCCGCAGCTTCAGTAGTTTTTGCACTCGCACATGCATTATTTAATTATTTGTTAAGATACTGTACAACCAATTATATTGCCATAATAGTAAAAAAAAAAAGTTTGTAATTTGTGTTGTTTTTTTTTTTATTTGAATATTGTTTTTTGTATTGTATGAAAATTACAAATCAAAATCGTAATAAAATAAGTCATAATAAATGTCACGATAAAATGTCTCTATACTATATTATTATTTATTACTATTATGGAAATGAAATTGGTTGTAGTACATAACTTGAGAACGACATTACCGATTTCATTCATCTTTTTTTTTTAAGTTTTCTAATACTTTGTAGGAGGTTCTTACGGAAAGAAAAATTTAGAAATTTGCGCAGAAAATTGGAAAATTTCAGAAAACTTAACAACGATTTTACTTCGCGCGTTTGACAGTTCTATGAGTCATTCCACTACGAGACTGGACAACGTCTGTCGGACAACGTCAGGTAGCAAATAAATAAATGCTGGTATTTCGTGCCGGTCTAATCTACATTTTTTCACTAGTCACTAATATTAATAACTAGCTGCGCCCTACGGTTTCACCCGCGCAGTGATGAAAAATGGTGATGATGATGATGAAAAGTGGCCTATGTCACTCTCTGGCTCTTGAACTATACCCATGCAAAAAATCAGGTCGATCCGTTGTTCCGTTGCAGCGTGAAAGAGGAACAAACAAACAAACCAACAAACAAACACACTTACGCATTTATAATATTAGTATGATTATCAATTTAAAAAACTTTTGATTAAAAAACCAAACTACTCAACCCTTTTTGATGATATTTCTATGGGAACCACCCTCGTTCTTCCGTCTTCCCGTGAACATAGCGCATATAACTGCGCCGAAATATCGGGAGCTTCATCCACATCCTTATTGTCTTTATCACGGTAAATATCCCGTTAATCATATAACTGTAGTTAAAACCGTCGTTTCTGCCAGTGACAATAACGAAAAAGCCTAAAACGCCATGTCCCTGTTTGTAGAACTACAAGGTAATATATTAGAAGCCTTATGGGATTGGAATCCCACTGCCCTGGGGACCAGAGCTATCGTGCTTTCAAATATTTATCAGGGTAGCAGATCGAGCCGTACCTTGCCAGAGGTGGCAAATCAAGCTGAAAGTATTGGCATTATGTTTACGTGCATGTCTGTGCTACCTTTCTAATTTCCGAGCTTTTCTTCAAGGCATTCCTTTGTTAAAAAAACATATAATTAGTTAACTAACTTAAAAGCGCCACCTTTCTCTATCTAAGCGTTCATGCCGGCTTCAGCTTCGAGCTATATATATATGGAAGTGAAGAACTTATCAGTTGGTGAAATGCTTTTCATTGTGATATTTAGTTTAGTACATCAAAAACAAATTTATTTAGTTATACGAAAATTGATCCACTAATTTTCAATTCATACTGAACGCTTTGATTAACGTTGTTTTCTAAACCGAGCCACCTGATTTGTTTTGTAAATATGGTGCATTTGCATAATTAAGTTTTATTGTTGAATCTAGAATAAGCTATCCGTATTAACATAACCGGTATGGTTTGATGTTAGGTAATGCATTTACTGCCGGCTTGGTGCAGCGTGTTTGTCGCATCATCGGGCACGGCCGGCTTTCGTTCAAGATCAAAGTAATCCGTAGTCCTCCTGCTGGTACCTGTCATGTTTTTTTTAATTTACTTGTCATATTCCTTTATAATACGGTAAAAGTTACATGAATTACCCGATTGAGTAGAGACCACGAACCGGAAGACGCAGCGTAAGTAGGCCTCCCACTAGATCGACCGACGACATAGTGAGAGTCGCTGGCATCAAGTGGATGCAAAAGGCAGGCTGTCGTTCAGTGTAGAGGTTAAAGGGGGAGGCCTATGTTCAGCAGTTGACGTCTTCTGGCTGATGATGATGATGATGATAAAAAGTTACATATTAATTCAGTCATCCTATTAATTCGATTTGTATTGGCGCTGTTCATTGTTCTCTGTTTAATTTTTTTGGATCTTTCTACCCCTCTGTCAATCTACTAAAAGCTTTATATTTTACTGTTACGCGTGCCAAAGGAATGGCGTTTATCTTGCCATTAGACGTCATAGTCGTGGCATCAAGCACCGCGTCGCATTTACCTGCAATGTGGGCGAACTCTAATGTTGCCAGGTGTCCCAATTTTGCAAGGCAACCGATTTCGGCTGACACAACTTTTCGGGAAGGAAACTATTCTTGTAAGCTTGTCGTTTTGTTTAGGTGTAGTAGTTGTAAATTGCTGATTTCCTACATGTTTGAAATGTTTATCGGGATTTATTGCGCATAATTTTATTAAGGTGTAAATAGTTACTTAGGTACCTTTCGCTCGACGTTCGTGTTTCGGTTTCGATGGACATTTAAAACATGTATTCAAATCGCGAGTTTTAAAGATTATAAACAGTTTGTGGTTTAAATTTAGACGTTGCTTACATATGAAAATATTCTTGAATGGCTTTTACGTGGTGACAGATTAAAATCCAGACCTTATATCTCTTGGCATCTGGCAACAGTAGTGAAATGTAGACCTTCGTACGTTGTGAGGTGCGCATGCCCCGCTAACGAGTAACTATCTCCGACCCTGTTGCCAGGCCGCGCTCTAGGAAGCAATAAACCTACACCTTAACTGCACACACCATTACCGATTGTAACGGCTCACATGGACGATACGATCTATGAAGACATCGGCGCACCACATACGTAGCAAATCAGTAAGGATTCTGCGCTGTATTATACGTGTGCGCTCGATCAGAGACAACGCGTGGCACCCACAAGTAGAAGATAAACTAAGCTGTACTTCTTAGGCATCTGTTGAATAGGCTGAAACTGCTCCAATTACCGCATGTTGTCCTGATCTCATGTGGGATTATTATCACGCATACTGTGCACAAGACGTTTATACGGAAAAAAATTAATCCAAAGCAAAAATAATTTACTGACATTAAAGTACACACTTGTATGTAGCTCTTATACTGGTAGGTATACGGTACGAGATCGCGTCAAACCACCGTGATGTGTCAATAACGCCTTATCGAATTGTCTGTTGTGGGGGACGACATAACATAACACTACACAAACTTGGATAGTTCGCTTTAATGTTTTTTTGCTCAAACTTACGTTTTGGCAATCTCGATGATGACATCGCTTGTAGGCGTACGTTGCTATAACGATAAAGTGGATGTTGTCACAGTAGGTTGATAAAGCTCTTGATTCTTGTCGGATTAATAAAACTTAACAACCTAAGCAGAAATGAAGAAAATTAAATTTTTTGTGCTTTTGAAGGCACAACGACCTCAATCTTAAATAGAGTTGCAGCGGTATAAAGGTTATCTACCTTTATCCTAACTTTCTTATACAAAGAGTTAGAAACACGAGAATTCCCAAATAGGTTATAGGGTTGTTGAACTTTGCTGCCTAAGTGCCTCCACACTGTATTGTTCCAAGCAATCCGTGTGAAAACTGCAATTCACCTCTACCTGACAACATAGGGGTACAGTTATAATACTGTTTCTTTATTCATAATGTGTGACTATACAATCTTGGGGTTTCTGCACGTTCTTTGATAGGTGATGACATTGTCATTTCTTCTCTGCCTTTTGACCAAACTTTGGCCTTCTGTCGAAATGTTGGATGATGACCGTGTTTGTTAATCTTGCCGTAGATATACATAATGAACGGACGTACACTTGACTATTCATTACTGGCAATTAATTCCCGCGAGCTGAGCTCCGCGCCGCTGAGATCGACCTCGTGGGAAATTAAACTGTGCGCGGCCGTCTTCTGCCGCCCGCCGCCTCCCGCGCCCCCTTCTTTCACATATGAACACTTTCTCTCGCAGATTTCCCGATTTTTCTAGATGCACGATAAGCCTCTCGGCTCTGAAAGCATGTAAAATAGATAGCAATTGACATATGGTCATTGTCAATTAAATATCTACGCTGTACTATATATAAGGTGGGTTTTCTAAATTTGCACACACATGTCACTTTAAATATGTAAGCGAGTATTGAAATTAGTTTGCGGGCTTGTTGAGAGTTGCGAGCCCACGTGAGTGGCTCATTAAATATGGAACCGTAATCAGTGTGGTGCTCGGTCCCCTCTCGGCAACCGCATGCTCCTCGTTCCGTTTGGATACATGTGGCTTGCTGCTCGCTCGGTGTCTGCGCGCGAGCGTTACCATAAAATTAGATAATTTCACGTGCAAAGCCAGTTAGCACTTTATAATTGCTGAAGCGATTAAAACGGTATCTGCGCAATATAAAATTGTAGCAAATGGCCGGCGTAGCAAATGTGATACGTCCGTGTTATTGCAGTTTATCATGACGATGACGGTTTCCCTCGCCTTGTGTTGTCGGAAGGCGCACGCAGCGGGTGTTGCAATGCAACGGCAGTCGAACTCGGCTGCCGCGAATCGGATCGGAATCGCTCAGCCGCGCCCGATTGCGCCGATACGCATCACCGACACCGGAGAAATTAAACTATACGAACCGCTAGAATACTTGGCCCGACTGGAAACCACTTGCGAAACTTTTCGCCGCTCGATTGTCCCGCGCTTAGCCGAAATTGCGAGGAGTTCATCGTATCGTAATGCTAACTTCGATGCGCACGAATAACTCGTTTCCGACTACCTTTTCACTAATAAAATTATATAATTTTAAAAGTTAATCATGGATACCTACGCTTTGTTGTGTATGACGCTGCTCCGCTTGTAGTTTTTGCTCAAAGAAAGATCTCGGTAAGCCCGAGGGCGCTTAGCATAAGCTGGGGTGTCGTCCGAGCCGCGGTTATGAAATTATTCTCGCTTTGACGGCTGCCTGGTGGCGGCGCGGGCTGCATGCTGCAGCGCGCTGCACTTTTAGGTTTCAGCTCGTCTCGCTTACATTTAAAAGCCTAATTGCCCATTATGTGTCTTGATGTTTACGCTTGGGCGTTTTATAACTTTTTCATGACATAATCGTTTTATAGGAACGTTTTAAGAACTCCTCATCCTTGAGTATTTTTATTGCATCTAAATACGTGATAGGTACATACATTTATTACCTCAGAGCGGGGAATATCAGCTTTCTGTAATTGCTGATGTATGTGATCATTTCTAAAACTACATGTGTGTGATGTGATTGAACATTTACAACACAATCACAGAGCTTGGTACAAAAGCACCGCGTATGCAATTGCAACAGTATATAGAAGCTCAGTGAGTGTCAATTATGTTATGACGGCGGCGTAGCAAGTAATAGCCGTTGTCGAGGGAAGATTAGTGCCGGTTGAGATGTGCGGGGCGCGTCAATTTGTCGTCGGCGGGGCACCGGAGGCGGAGGCCGGAGCCCCGCGGAGGCGCGTGGCGGCGCGCCGGAGATAACCGCGCGTTATTGCCGCACCCGCTAACGAATGCTTATTAAACTTCAACAACGCCTCCGCCGCCGCTGCGCTGATCACTTCACCTTCTTGTTTACTCTAAACTTAGATTAATCGTTCGCCTGGCCTCGCTTCTTCTACTATTTATCTCCAATAAAAAGTTGCTCTGGAGTATTTTAGTTTCCCACTCGAGTTTGCGAATCTAATATATAAAACTAGTTTATTTACTCAAACCTGCGCCCATATTTTATACAATTTCGTCGGATTGAGTTAAGCATATAAAAGAGAAAAACAAGATCTTTTGATAAACAGAACAGTGTTGTAGTTGCAAGCTGCTGGCCTTTAAATAGCTGATAGATTCGTCTGCACATCGCAGCGAGTTTGCTTTCTATAGTTTGCCATCACGTGTTGGAAGCAAATAGTAAAATAGATTATCATATAAACGAGCATTCGCTTGGCTGATCGAAACCTGTTAAACAGTATTTCGGTTTATTCGCTGTCTTACCTACATTAGTTTATGGTATTACGATGGTTTAAATTGCCTTTTGAAATATGGATTTCACGGAATTTACCCCTAAAGGTTCATTACGCAGACTTCGCAAAATGTTAAATACTCTATATGTTGAATTCTCGTAATTTTGAGTTTTTTTCTCGTTTACTACCACATGGCACTCACACTTAATTTAATTTTATTAATATTACTTAATAGCCTTGCGTTTGACCGCCAACTCGCCTGATGTTAAGCGATGATGCGGTCTACGATGAAGCACGCTTACCTAAAAGAATCTGATTCACTCGTGATTTAAAGACATCCAGTTAGTAACTATTCGGAAACACCCATTTAGGCAGCGCATTCCACAGACTATCAGTTCGCACAATAAAAGTGGAATTAATGAGCTTCGTACGGGTTTTCGGAATATCAACTATATCACTGGCAGTCCGATAGAAAAATGGGCAGGAGGGAATTAGATCATACAGATTCAATACACACTCCGAAATGTATGTGATAAAAAACACATAAGACTGACACAAAAACATTGCGCCGATACTCTAAGACTAAAAAGCTTAGTCTGAACTAGGATTCGATATGGAACAGCAGATTTTTTTTTATCGATATCAGGGTTGGTTCCAAAGTAAGTTTATTATTATGAATGCAATGACCTCCTAGTGGCTTAGTACCACCGTTCCTTATAACCCTGTATATGTTTGTTCTTTTTTCACCAAGAATATTGAGGTTTTGAAGGCACTGTCTGTCCGCTTCGATAAGAAAGCGTTTTCAGAATAGTTTCACTGAGCATTCAGTTTTTTCCGACTGTGTTCAGGCTTAGTTTTGTGGAATGTTTTTGTAGCCTTGTTGAGAAACAGACAGGTAATTGATTCATTGTTGCTGCTTTCTCCTATACAGGGTTATGCGGAAAGGAAGTACTAAGCTGAAAGGGGTCCATAGTACTCATCGTTATCAACAACTTTTACTATGGTACCAAATCAGAAATCGCGAAAATAATATCTGCTGTTCCATATATTTTGTCGAGTGTGAATGACCGATTTTTTATATGGAACAGCTGTTTTTTTTTTTTTCGTGAATTCAGTTTGGTCCCGTAGTAAAAGTTATTTCTAATGTTGGGTACCTACCATGGACCCGTTTCGGCTTAGTACATCGTTTCCGCGTAACCCACTACAACTTAAGTAGCTCTAATTATTGTCAGTTATGTTTTTGTAATGCAGGTGAAAGGCCGTAAAGAAATTGTTACTCTCACATAGGTTACCTATAATATCAAGGAACTCATTCTGTAGTTTATTTTAATGTACCTATTTTATGTATTTCTTTTTTAAACCTTTTGTACTATTGTCTTATGAACATCATTAATTTACCGCAGTCGTCATAGAAACAAACACCCTTTATTATTCGGATATTATACCATAAAGAACTTTTTATTTATTCGTTATGTTGCCATATGTGATAGCTATAATCATTCACACTGGTAAATCACCACTTTACGAAAGTTATAATTTATGTTTAGCTTTGAAACTGTGCTATAGCGACTATGTGAAGAAACAAAGGAAGTCATTTACCCGCGCGCGAGACAGTCACGCGAGGCTTGCATAGTGTGGTCTTCGCTATCTATTGTTTTTATTTCATGTTACTACCCCTTTTCGATGTCTAATTCGGTCGGTGGTTGCGCCTTGTCTATTCGACAGCAGCGGGACATCTTTAAATGAAGTATATCCGAGGCGACAATTATTATTAATTACGAGGTGGTCTTACAACAAAGGTTGTTGACTCGAGAGGAGCGAGTCACAAACTCCGGTGAAACACTGGCGACTCCGTCAGCCGCCGACACGCACAATGGCCACTGTGTTTGCACACCCGCCACTCGGCTGCTGTTGTGCCACAAACGCCGGCGATTGCTCTATGATATTGTGGTCAGGAACGTGATTAAATTTCCAACATCGTCACTATTTTATGCGTGAGTGTGCCATTGTCGTGTCGCTTTGTGGCTCGTCTGTAATTCCTGATTCACTTTGTTGTTTTAATTAACCGTAATATCATAATTTTTTTTTGTACACTTATAAAATTAAATACTTATATTATTGTTCGTACCATAAAAGGTTTTTTTAAAATTATTATTATTATAAATAGGCTTGCGCTTGGCCGCCAACTCGCCTGATGTTAAGCGATGATGCGGCCTACGTTGGAGCACGCTTGCCTAGAAGAAACCTATTCACTCTCGACTTGAAGACACCCAGATTGTAATATTTATACTCCGATTGTAGTGTGAGAATATTTTTTTTTTTCAATATGGACATTACATTGCAAAATAGAGAACACATCTTTATCAGGTTAGATGCCGCGATTTCACCAATTTGGCGTGTCTGTGGCCTGTCTTAAATTGGATCAATGATCCAACTTAATTCAGTTTGACCTCCGTCATCTTGGCAGTAGTAAGTCTGATGTCCAAACAAAAATGTCTATAGTAAACTGTATATCCCTTCCAAAGCAGTTGGCCGTACGGTTGCAGTTAAACTAGTAGTAAATTACACCCGTGCCGTACAAAAAAGGGGCACGCTGGATTTTCATACGATTTGACATGCTTGCTGCTTCCAACCTGCTAACGATCTGTGGTATGATAATTATTTCTTTACTAGTTACATTATTTCAAGTCAAATACTCGATAGACCATAGCGACACACAGATTACAAGATATGCACCTACTCGCTCCAGCTATAAAGACTGCATTATATAAAATACAAGAATTCTGAACACTAGAAAAGGATATATACGATTGGAGCGGTTCCCGGTTGATCCTACGTGTCTGCTCCCGAAGCGCAGCCTAATATGGACTAGTCCGGGGCCTCTTTGTATTTGTCGCGGATTTCACAAAAGGATTTGTCGGCGGCGACCCGCGGCCGCCTCGAGGATTCCCCCTGTCACCATCGGCACATCCCGGCTTAATGCAGAAACCGAGATTAATGAGATGAGACTTGTTCGCACGCCGCAAAATGGCTGCGATCTGACCGCTTTATGAATGTCTTTCTGTCGCGATTTCACTTGCGCGCCGCTTCGATAACGCTTCCAATGAAATCTGGATCACGTTTTTCTT
Source organism: Agriopis marginaria (assembly GCA_932305915.1). Taxonomy (NCBI): domain Eukaryota; kingdom Metazoa; phylum Arthropoda; class Insecta; order Lepidoptera; family Geometridae; genus Agriopis; species Agriopis marginaria. Next base: position 14,563,803 of record OW029918.1, read on the forward strand.
TCATCTACGTTTTGTAATCCGGATCCATTCCAAATCTATATATCCGTAGCGCGTAGCTGTAACTTACAAATGGATCGTACCCTTTCTGTTTTATAGGTCATTGTAAACAGTTAAACTCTACATAGGTATATATTCCCATAGAATTGGGAACGAAAGTTTTCAATAGGCACGTAGAAACTTATCACGTTTTGAAGTAGGCCCCAAAGAGAGAAGTAATTGATTTTGATTGTTGCCCTCTAGTTGGGAGAGCAAGACGACATTTCCTTTTTCACCAAGCTTTTTCCTGTGACCAATCTGAACAAAAATTTAATTCAAACGTCAACTTCTCGATCTGCAATGTAAAAGTGAATGTTCTGCCATCTCGCAAATTGTGATATCTTCCGTGACAAGTATAACGAGAGATCAATTTACGACACTCTATGACGAAACTGATTGCTTCCGACGTTACATCGTGACTGAAAACTAGCATTTTTATGACCTGATTTGCTGTACGGTGTTCTTTCCAAATGGGGCCGAACTACGGTACGTCCCGTTTCGAATCACTGCCTGTGACATTTAAAGTTCACCGTGATATTTGCATGGGGACGGGGCTGTCTTGCCGATCCGTAACGGAGTGCCATGTCTATATTACCGTCCATCCATCAATATTTGCGCTGACATCTAACTCACATTTTAGTAACACTAACCAAAAGGTTATCAAACGCTAAACTGAAAGGAAGGGATGTGCGTGAAATCGTGTGCTTAATTATTACATACAACATAGTTTTAAATGAATTGGTTAACATGTTCATTAATTTAGTAATGCGCTTTAGCAATAAACACTCGTTTGGTTTGGCAAGGGTTCGTTATAGTCTGTTAAGCCACACAATCGCGCTAATTCGGTCGCGGCTCCCGATCTGCGAATCTGCGCCGGCTAATTAGCGGAGCGTTTCCCTCGTGCAGCCGGTCAAAGGATTCGCCGCTCATTACCCGACACAGAACTCCCGCGGTCAGCCTAAAACTGTCTCTTCGCTTTAACTAACTGTCTACTCTACGCTTCTGAACGAATTAAACTTTTGTGAAAGTCTAAATTAAATTTATGAGCGAAGAAATAACGTAGATAGGGCAAGCCAGTCACGGAATAGACACGAGCGGGCAGTGCGATGCGATGTTCGCGGAAGGCGCGATAAGATCGCGTGAGAGGCGGGTACGCTCCGCCGCACCGCGCCTCCACCCGCCCTAGCCACAGGGATGCCAGATTTATAACAAAGTATCCATTACAATTATCATTGACCAACTTATCTCTATTAGCGGACACTTTTATTAGTTTTTGCAATGACAATACCTAAATTTATAATCAAATCAAAAGTAATATAAAACAGGAAAAAACGATGGCTTCCTATGCCGTCAGAAGTCTTACATTAGAAGGGGGTAACTCGTCAATGGAAATAAAATTACGGTATAAACTGTAGTAAAAAAAGTGAGCTTTTTATGCTTCGCAAGTTAATTAAGACAACCCTAGTCTCCCCGCGGCGCACTGTCGAGCGATCCGTCACGCTGCGTTAATGGTCGCGAAGCACGCCACACTTGACTATCTGGCTACACTAGGCACTACTTTCCTACCTTCAAATATCGATTTCACGCGAAAATCCACTTGTGAACTGTTCATTTTAAACGTTTTGGAGACCTGGTTATTTTTGAACTAGTTTTCGTTCATTGCTGTCTAAAATAAAACTAGATTTTGGTTTAGCAATGCTTCTATTTAGTGTGCTAAATAATTCGTTGATTTGTCTACTTTTAAATTGCTTTAGTGAAATTTGAAAAAGACGACATCAATCATTGTAGTTTCATTGTTTCTGTCAGAGAAAGCATATCTATTTGTGTAGCGCTTTTTAGGTCAAGTTATTGTTTTCATGTCTATTTGTCGTATCGGCATCAAATTGGTAACAATACGAATTTTATCAGATTACTTATCCGTTAATCTCATTGTCCCATCTGGAAGCCTATCAAGTCAATCTCGTGCGTACTATATGTGCTTTTAATGTGTGGCTTCACAAATATAAGCGGCCAAGTGCGAGTCGAGCTCGCGAACTGAGGGTATCACCGTATCACCTCATAAATAATTGTTAACTAACATATCCAAGAACCGACCGCGCTCGACGTTGCTTCACTTCGGTGGTCGTAGGAGAACTGGTGGTGAATAGAAATTTGTCACCGACTCGTACTTGGGCAGTATTTATTATTTGTTGTTTTTAATCATGCCAAGTTTGAAGCTTGTTCGTATTAACCGTTTTTAAACTAAAGCAAATACAAAAACACGTTAAAAAATATCGGGACATTTTTGCACACACGGTCATCTGACCCCAAACTAAGCAAAGCTTGTAATATGGCTGCCAGAGACTGATATACATACATATATATTTTTTAAAACTTACTTAAATATATATTAACACCCAGATATGTATAGAACAAACACAAATGTTCATCACATGAATGTTTGTCTTAGGTGGGAATCGAACCCACAACCCCCAAGCGCAGAAGGCAGGATCACTACCAACTAGACCAACGGGCTATCTAAGAAAATGTTTGTTGTATAGGGAGTACCCCCCCCCCCCCCCCCTATAGTTTTTACTTTTTGACTGTATTATTATTTCTTAGTTGATCCGCCGTAACATTACAAATTCTGTGAAGATTTCAACTGGCTATCTATTACGATTAGAAAGATACCACTTCAACTTGCATATTTTAACAGCTGTCGGTGACTCTGGTTCTTTGGCGAATGTCCACGTTTCGGATTATATCGCGCAAAGAAAACCCTTTGGGTACGGAACCCTAAAAAGTACCTAAAAATCAATCACTCGTTCATACAGTGATGTGCCATTACATAATTCGGTATATTCGTTAACAGATATCCAGAATCGAGTTGCTGGTGTAGGATTTCATTAGTCGTCCGTAACGCGCTGGTGCGTTTTCGTAACAGTATATGTGGGCGTAAAACAACAGGCAGATGTTCTACACTACACACTCATAATGGCACTGATTAAACTTAATTAACTGAAGCCATTTACACGCGGGAGGGCGCGGCACCCGCCGACAGCGTCACCATCGACGCACCCTTATTTTGAACCCGCGTAACATAGGGCATCGGTCACCGACTTTTGTTCCATTAGTTTTTTTTTATTATAAAACTAGCGGTCCGCCCCAGCTTCGCACGGGTATATATTATAGCCTATGCCACCCGGAGATAGTGTAGCTTCATGTCAGTGAAAGAATTTTTAAAATCTGTTCAGTAGTTTCGGAGCCTATTCAATGCAAACAAACAAACAAACAATCAAATCTTTCCTCTTTATAATATTAGTATAGAGCGGCAAACAAGCATGCGGTCCGCCTGATGGTAAGCAAAAACCGCTGCCTATGGACACCAACAATACTAGCGGTGTTCGTAGAGTTACAGCTAAATAAATATTTTACCAATGTAATTAATAAACGTTCCTGTTTATCTATGTATTTGTAAACCTGCTACCAGTTCTTTTTCTTTTACTTGCAAAATCATCATAAATTTCACCTGGCTGCAGTCTGATTGGCTCCGTTTCAATTTTTCTTTTGCTTGTTCTCATTATCACGCTACATCTCCCAAAACAAATGTTTAGAAGAATATGTAGTTACATCCGCCCACAGTATTTTTGACCACTGATTAAATTATTGCATTTCTAAGCGGGAAGAATTTGCACAACAGTTTTTTGAAGCGAACACTTCTTTAGGCACGTTGGGCACTTTTTGGGATGGGGGTAAAAACACTGGACACGCGTTACCGTCACGCTCAGATACTCGTTCGAGTAAATTCGGCTCGAGTCGACTAAGGGAGCGTGAGAGTATAGTCAACCTTGATGAAATTTTCACTTCTTAACCGCACACTTTTTTAATGACACTATTTTAATATGCAGAATGGTCAAACGGTCAAGATGTAGACTGGGGGCACCGGGCGCTCCAGGCCGGGCCCGCCGGACTCGGTGTCCGAGATTTATCGCGCGGCCGCACGCAGCTGGCGGCCGCTCCACTAGTCGCCCTCGCGCCCTCTTATCACCGTGTAAAACACGCCCGTCGCGTTAATTTGTTTGCTCTGACGCGGTTCAGCTAATGAATCGCCCCGGGCCGGACCCGTGTCTGCGCCTCGCGGGCCGCATGGGTGGCTGTCCTGAATTAAACGTTTATTCCCTAAAACTGGCACAGGCCCGCAAATAAACCGTTAATCACGCTGTTGACCTACGCCGATAACGTTGAAGCTTTGATTTATCGCGTCACACATTTCCAACTCTATAATTTTCATGCGAGTTTCGTCTTCATCACCCGTTGGGTTACCTTCAGTATGTCAACAGAAAAGAGATTGAGTAGTTCAAATGTTGCATTCATAAGTAGGTGATGTCTAATAAACACGTTGAGCTGACTGATTTAGCGCGAATGAATCAGACGCACAGGTGAGGTCGCATTCCTACGCGCCGCCCTACCTGCTTGCCAGAAATACGCGCCGCCCGCCGCCGCCGCCCGCCCGCACACGCCGCAACACATTTTATTTTGGGCCCGCACTCACTATTTGCACAAACATTTCTGGATTTGATAGCTTTTGTTTTAACGTGAGATGTTCTATAAAAACATGCTGAAAACAACACTTTTACTACGCAATTTTAAAACAACATAACCTTGGAAATTGTTGACTTGATTGAAAATTTCTGATTTCGCAGTGTACTTCTTTATCGGTTATGCGAACTCCATCGCACTCTATTTATTTTTACTGTAAACGCTCACTTCGTTCTGTTTGGTTCACCACTTAATTAGGTGGTGCTCGTAAAACTGTCTTCCTCATCTTATATTTACCGCGTTTGCCCTTTTTATTATCCGATTACATGGGCCGCGCCGTTTGTAAAACGTTTCCTTACGCGAGGGGAGCAGTTTCATTTGTTTCTTCACAAATTAGACCTTCTTTGGGCACCTCGAGAAACGCTCCCTTTTGCTTTACTACAACCGCGTTTATTATTATATTATAATTAGATTGTCGCACTCGTCGCAGTGTCGATCCGAGTAATTAATGTTCACACCGATATATTATTGCGGTGCGTTCAGAGCTTATCAGTAGAGTCCGCCGGGAGACGCTCATGCGAGCACAGATTCTGATAATAATTTGGCTTATTTATTTGTTGTACCTGAGCGCGTTACGCAGATTTACTGTGTTTACAGGCAGGCGCGTCACGTGTTCTATTGAAGTGCGAATGTAGAGCGTTTGATGTTCGTACGTGAAAGTCGCGAATATGAATGTACATATTTGAGGATAGCCGAGCGGTGTCGATGAAGCGCAGCGCTGCAATTAGCAAGGCACTCGACGTGTCCTCCGCAGACCATGGCTCGGGGCCCACTCGTGTGTCGCCGCGCAAATTAAAACGCTGTACTTGAACGTTCGCGCGATCCTCAAACTGCTATTGGTTTATCAAACGAATCGTTTATTTAATTAATGGTACATAGTATTATATAAGCGGATAGACTAGAGTTATTTTTGTCTAACAATAACATTCTACCCCGATACGGAGCAAATTGGGTTTAGCCCCGTCCATTTGCAACTTGTTGGGTTGGGCGTAAGACAGTAAGACTAAAAGATTTGTGGTTGGGTCCGGTCGGTTCGGAGGTGTTCCCACGGGCGCGCCTCTTCGTAATTGAGAGCGCCCGCGGGCCGATAATTGTGCTTTTGCGCGGATACCGCTGTTGCCTCGAATAAATCATGCCCGTTACTCTCCATTACTTCATGATACCAAATTGACTTGTGAGGATCACTGGAGGGCTTATTTTTCCCAGTACATTCGAAGAGTTATTTTGACAAATTGATCTTCAGAAAACGATAAGGATAATACAATTTTTTATATATTAGTATCTTATTTTTGTGATGCCGATAGCCGATCGAATTTTTTATCACATGTTAATATTGCTATCTCTCCATACGTTAAGGTTATTTATACTTAGGTAACCCATTTATGTAATATAGTATTATAATAAATAAAATATTACATGAAGTTCATGCCTTAGATACTTAAAACAATAACAGTGGGCAAGAATTCTAGATTCATAATAATAAAGAATTTGTAATGAGACAACATTAATAACTGTGGCAATGGTTGGCTCCAAGTTCGTAAACTTTAGTATTCTTGGAAACGTTTATTTTGTTCATATTAGGATGTCGAGGGTTACACCACTTGTCACGACAAGGACGTCAATGTTGTCGAGACATGCAAGTTTTTTAAACAAACTTTATCTGTCTATAAAACAGAAAGAAGGTGTGCGATAAAACGATCGCGTGACTCCGCTTCGCACCGTAGCTTCGCCGAATGCCTTGATTAGTCGAAAAGTCAAGCGACTAAGCAACTATAAAAATCGCTGCTGTACTAACATATCAGCCTTCAATACTACGGCCGTATCATTAAAAATTTATGGAAACGTCACAGTAGCGAAATGCATTTAAATCATGAATTTTGAGTGTGCTAGACCAAGTGGTACCAAGTGGTTAGCTGGCACTATGAGCTTATCGGCGTGACGTCAGTCCAGGGGCGGTGCCGACGTAGAGGCATGTAGATCGCGAAATTGATTGCATGTTATCTGATGGGGCACGGGTTCTTCGCTAGCGTTTAATACGGGCGTCCGTCGCTCGGCACGCGATCCTTCTGACAGGAGATCGTCCGCGCCCTGCGGCCCCGTCGGCGTCGAGCGCGGCAATTACCGCCCGCCCGAGTCCGTGTACGCCGGCGATGTCGCCGCACCTACTGGGATATGGATAAACTTACACTTAATTGCAATGCGAGAAAACTACCCGCTGTTTCGGTGTTTCCACTAGCTGCTTTTCCTACTAAATCTTGAACTGTTTCCACTAATAGTAGCACATTTTCTGGATTACTTGCGTGTGGCAAAACGGTTGATTGAAAATCGAGACATTGGCCACCATAAATGGTAAAACATTGAAAACGGCAGTGAAAAACGTTCTGTCGTCAAATCATAGTGCACACAAGTAAAACATCAAAATATCCCACGAAAGTAAGAATTTGTTTGTGGCTAAAAAACAATATCCAATTTGTTTTCTTTTGATCGTTAGTGGAAGTGTCGATTGCGTCAGGAATGGATTGTTAAGTTTGGGTGGAGCGAGTGGAGGTTTTCTCGTAATTTGATTGGCGAAAGCGAAACGAGCGGACCGGGCGAAGAGTCGAGTCGCGTCCGAGTTGCGCTAATTGCCTTGCGCAATATAGAAACAATGACAAAACTTAGGGCGGCTCAACCTCGGCCGCTGCCAACCCTCCAGGTTTCGCTCTTTTATTTAAAATTCACTTACTCGCTTCGCAGATTGTTATTCAGCCGAGTTACGTCTCGGCCGTTATGAAAACAAAAATCAACTTAATTACCGTTTCAATTTCGAGAGCAGCCTTAGAACTGTTATGAATTTGTTACATTCTTGTGTACCTAGCTTCTTAGTAGAATACTTAATAAACAGATGTGTGTTCTGTTTGACACGACAGTTTAATTACCCTGTAGACGAGCGGGCCAGCACACAGCGAGGGGTGAGGCGAGCCGTCCCGGTAATTGATTGTGACATTTGATGGACATACGCCGAGCGTATAATGCACCGCTTGGGACTATGTGTAACTAATCGACTCTACCTCCTTGCGCATGTGATACATATCAGTTGTATGCGCCCTGCACCAACAACTGCGGCTTTATACGACTAAGTTCAATGGGTATCTCGGCATATGCGCCGATGGCGATGGGATAATGGCTTCGACGCCGGTTTAAACGCTTCCCAAGCCACTTTATAACGTAAACTGTAAATAAACAGTAAAATGTTTAATACAGTCTACTTTGCGTAGCGGTAATTTGCTATGTTCTTGTACACAATTAATTCATTCGCGTAGACCGTTACTTGGTCATGTTCTGTTGACATTTCCGTTAAAACAAACTCACCTAGGCTAACCTCGAGCTTACCTCTGTAAACTAAGCCCGCCCTAAACTTTTAAGGCCCGCTTAATAACGCAAGCAATTTGTGGGTCTCCCTCTGTTTACTCTCTTGCTTTGCTGAGGTGATTTGATGATTTTGACTTATTCAACTTGTTGGAATTGTGGAGGATGCCACTAGAGCATTCTGCTCCTCTATTTAAGTTCATTCAAAATTAATTAATTATGCTGTAACAGGCTGATGAGTATTAAAACTAGATTCGTAAAATTTTGGGATATAGAGTTTTGATAATCTAATATTGTAAATCGAAGTGTGTCGATATCTTAGTTTCCACCGAGACCACAACACAATATGCACGTGGCGGGTGATACAAATGCAGCATAGATTTCACTAGCAACCAACCCACCAACGAGTGAAACCAAGACCGTTTCTCTCGCGAAAGCTACGTTACCAGTCTCTACCTACATTTATACGAGTGTATTCATCAGTTTATGTGCACATAAACCTTCAATGTCATTTATACAGCCCTACAATTTTATTTACTGTGTTACATGTTAGATATTGCTAACGTACTGAGTTACCGCAAGAACAGTAATGTAAACGTCTGTATTGAAATTAATGTTTAAAAACTTAGGGTTTTCTTAAAATATGGTGGCTGCTAATTTTGAAGATTTAATTTTTTATTTGCCATTTCCCAAATTGTTTAAAAGGTCCAGAAGGGTAACAATCTTAAACAATTTTCCCTAACTTGGTCAGCTTAAAGGCAAGCCTCTTTTCTTTCGGCAAAGCTTGAAGACTGAGCAGCCGAATGAGAAATAAAAATACTGGATGATGCTGTAGCAGCCGTCGTAATTTTGGTAGGCACTGTGCTCCATAAAGATAATGGTCACATATGAGAGGTCGCAGTTATTGCTAAGTGATATTGATTGGCGGCGGTGAAGTCGCTTCTCGAGGAACTGAAGCGAGAGAGATGTTTTTATTCGAGTGGAGCGACACGTCCGCGGCGTCTCGGCAACGTGTCGTGCTCCCACGGGACGCTGGCCGTACTTCCGAACGGAGATATTTATAGCTGCCCCAGAAGCCGCCGTTACCTAATGTAACATTTTATGGTAGCCCTTATTACGGTTCCCACACCGACCTGTCGTCTACCTTTACTCCGTCCGTGCGCTCTCTAAGAAATTTTATTTATTCAATTGCTTCAGATAAATTTCACGTTTCGTTGGCATGCTAAATCGTAAGCCGCCGCGCCGTGCATAGCCGAGCGTGGTCGCTGGCGAGTCACAAAAATGCCACCATGTCGAAGATATTCTTTGCGGCAATCGTAAATTGGGCGGTTCTCCTGGGAAAGGCCGGCGCCTCCTGTGCCGCATACGCTAATCACACTCCGCCACCCGCCGCCGCTCGTGGCTCGCTTCGCTCCGTGCATCCCGGCGTAATGGCCGCGAGAAAGCCTCCTTTGTTACGCCAGCGATTTGTTATATTTCGCCGCGCTTTTCCGAGATACCTGCTTTGACTCGCGTAATTGTTCTTTCGATTCGGTGGTTTTGTTGTTGTATATAAAATTGCTTTGTCACATAAATCTGCTTAGGCTTCACGGCCCGTGAAGACCTCTGTTTCATTGTTGGTAATCCGAATTCATTAGCGGAGCCTCTAAACGATTAACTAAAATACGGCATACTCATCCTGACAATTTATATTGCTTTTCTTTAACTAAATCAGCTTTTGTTACAGTTGTGAGATGAGATATGGTTTTTGCGGGTGTTGAAGTCTTAATCGGTCATTGTTTCTCGGTGGCTCTTAATAAGATTTGTCGTGTATGTAATGGTGTATGTTGGTGAAGTAAGCGGCAGGTGTGTGTGAGGTGAGAAGCCGTACGCGGCACGCTCGGCTGCGCCACGGGCGTTCAACTCGCAGCCGCTGTCGTGCTCGGCTTGCCGTGCTTCCACGCTCATCACTTCCTACATTCCATCACCAACGCACACCACTTGCTCTGAGAATCTCCCCTCCTTTAGTCGTACGGCTCACTGCTGAGCGTCGTGATGATCCCGACCGGTAATTTTCTGGACAATTTGTCGCCATCTATGCCGATCAGCGGCCTCATGCTTGGCGTCACAAATTTTGGTGTCCAGCTGTTTGGACACTTGTTGTGACCATCGTTCCGGGATTCAACCCCTACATCCGTACACCCACCCTCTGAGAACAAATACATTTAAATTCAGCTGAAGAGCTTAATTACCAAATAACTTTTCACGTTGCTTTCATAAAATTGTATTATGTAATTTGTATACCAAGAAAAAGAACCTGATTTATTTAATTTTTTTTCTCTTTCCTCAATTTACTTATTAGTCCAATAGTCGAATTATAACGACAACATTCATCATCGTTATCAGCCTATCATGTTCCCAATGCTGGGACACAAGTCTTCTCTCAGATAAAGAGAGATGGGCTCTAATCCACCATGCTGGCCCAGTGCATGTTGGTGAACGTCTGAGTACTTTTGAGGTATTTGGACATACCATTTCCTCGCAATTTTTTCCTTCACCGTTGTTGAGCGATGGCATCGTAACTGCTCATAATTTATTTAAGCAATAAATAAGTCATTGGTGCAGGGCCAAGGATCGAACCGGGTGCCGTCAGATTGTAAAGCGCACACACTACCGCCCAGCCACCATCACTACTTCATCGCTTTATCGTTACTATTAAATATTTTTTTATTTACACGCTAAAGAATAATAATATCTATTCGATAACTAATAAAAAGCTGAGTAATTGTATGTGGCGACAAAAACGTCGCCCTCACATGTCCAACCCAAATAATGATACCCGTGACATAGTTTGCTGTGTGACAATTGTCGCCACAAGGGGCGACTCTCATGTCCCGCGATGACTCGCCTCGTTACTGTCTCGCATGTCTGCCTGTCTGTCCCATCCACGATACCAGTGTTGTCCCTAATGATCGCTCTACCTCGTACGTCCTTCTTTTAAACGACGACTTCGACTTGCTGTCTTAATCTTTAGCTCTTCACGTACTAACTTTATTTTGCTGCCATACGACAATGTCTTGTATTTCCCAGGACCTAGGTGGATATGCGTGCCTTTTAATTCTCTAATGCCTGCCGGCTAATTACTTAGCTGCGTGTTTCCACGCAACAACACTGAATCTGTTGTTTTTATTGTTGCAGGAAATGTGCATATGATGTAAATAGACTTTTTACTTCGGCGCCACCATTCATCCCGGTTCATTGTTCTTCGAAATTGCTCTCCGCTGAGAATAGGGCTTTTGGCTCTAGTTGCGTTGTTGCCTTCGTTTTATCTTTCTATACGCCTAAATTACTTTTTTTTTTACAAAAACCTACTTGTTTAAATCCATAAGTGAAATAGCGTTCTCAATAAAACATAAATATTCGTCTGTTACAACTTATGTACCTAATGACCGATGGTATTTATTCAATTTTATTGAATAAAACCACCCCATTCTATGATAAAACAACAAAAGAAAGTAGAGCACACAATCAGTTAAAGTATTCAAGTTTTTGTTTTGTATCTGGGAGTAACAGTTTGATTGAATCGATGCCGTTCATTGTTGAATTTCAGCATTTTATCAGCATTCGCAAATAGTTAGCCGATAGAATGATGGAGTGTGTTTTGCTGTAGGTATTTACTCGACAGCGGTAAAAGGTTTGCGAGTCCCCCGGTGGCACGAGGCGCTTGTTTTCATTTCGTTATTTACTTTTAATTTGGCAGCAAGCGGATGATGCGGCGGCACGGGGCCACCAGTCTGAATAATTGAGCCGATACACGGGCGAGTGTCGGTTCGCGACTCCGGCTCGCCGATGTCCGCGAGCCCTCACAAAACTCATCGCTCCCTTATCATCGACAATATCCGCCTGTTAGTCTACTTAGTTGTGTTACCTTTCTTTGTAAACATATTTGCTAGTCCATAAATTGATCTCCCCGAATATGGCTTGCATAAGTTGCCTACTATGGCATATTGAGAAATTTGTATATATTTAAGGGCTCAAATCAAAATTTACACACAGCTCGTTAATTATTCCTTTTTTTTGTTAGCCTCAAAATGTCACATAATTACGAAAACAGCGTTTATTGAAAATGTATTAAGAATTTGCAGAAAAATGGGCGAAAAACGATATTACTCCAATTTATCTTTATCAGTTCTTTATTATAAAATTTGTAGGATAACAAAAAGTATACCTATTTGTTATCTAGTTTTGCCGTGTCAAAAATATTTATGTGAAAATTATTTACTGAATTGCACCTTAAGATATTTCCTGGTGTGGTAGATGTCGCTCTGTTCATGTTTTCAATATTTAACTCGGTGTTGGCTGCTTTATTCGCAAAGTTTCCTGTCATTAGATAACTGCTATTTTCCGACAACTTGGAGCCAAATAATTACTAAGTTCATTTATAATGCTCAATTTGACATCGCCGTGGAAAAGAAAGTTAATTATGCTTTTTGGAACGACAGTCAATGTCGAGGTAGATTTCTTACTTAAACCCTTTTGAATTCTTAAATAATTAATGAGTTAGTCGCTGCGCTCTATTCTGGTTTTATTTCTAAACTTAAAAATTGTGTAGAAATGTTGCAAATGTTTTTCATTATCAGCCAGAAGACGTTCAATGCTGAACATAGGCCTTTCCTTAGAACGCCTGCAAATGTTTTGGAACACCAGAACGGTAAAACTGCGCGGAATACGCCAATATGTAGATCTTGAATGTTGGTTTTCGTTTGCCGTCTGTTTAGCCGGTCTGATTTGTTGCGATACTGACACATCTTATCATGAGGGTTGTATGCAAATGTTGGGCGCACGTTCGAGGTCGAAGATGGGGTGCGCGCGCTCGCGTGTCGCGCGACATTACACCGGCGACTAGTTCGCGGGGTGGCTTATTGTCTCGCTTCTATTAATACCCGTGTTTATGGTAAATTAATTTCTGCGGTGTAGGCGCACTCGTAACTTGTATCTCTATTGTGTGTATCTTTTAGACCGTGAAAGTTGAAACCACCGTCACTGTTGAAAATTCATCCCATTTTCTTTGTTCCGTCTAACTGTCGAGATAACCATCCCATACAAACGCTACGAAATACCTTTTCACTAACATGGTGATATGATGGAATCGAATTTTTTCACAACTTTTGTCATTGTTTTGGAATATTTCTCTAGGGGACGTTCTTCCAAATTGGATTGAAGTTAGAATCACGCATTTCAGTTTTGTATCTATTGGTCGGTAAAGTTGAGTAAAATGTGGATTTATTTTACACCATACAGTTATATATTATTCCTGTAAATAGACTTTTGCGATTGCTGCGTGAAGAAAGTTTAGAGCGAGTAGCTACGGTACGGGTCGTTAATTATTGGAAGTTCGATAATTGTTCGAAAGTTTGTGTTGTTCGGAGACGCAATGTTTGAATTATTTAAAGTGGGAGGGGCGCAAAACTGGTCACGTGGCTAGAGACGACGGTTCCGCCGATTTAAACTTCGATAGACCAATTTCGCCAGTTCTATTCATCCTACGTCTTTTGTCTTTGCTTCATAAACTCCTGTTTGTTTGATGTTCCACAAAACGTGCCAGCGACCAATTAATTGACTCGTTTAGCAGCTTTGGAAAGTATTGTACCGTTACATTTAAACTTTTTGCGTTAGATTGAGAACACGCTCACCATTGATGCATCAAACCTACCGGCACGAAACCGGCCCACATTATAGAGCATCGAGAGTTCTGAAAGTGGGACAAGAGCGACGCGGCGTGCACAGCTTGTGAATGCAGGGCGACCGGCGACCGCTGCAGCGGCGGTGTGTGTTGTCGAGGAGGCTGTGGGCGGCGCGCGGCGCGGCGGGGCGCGAGCTGACGGCGGCGGCAGGTGAGTCGCGGCGCGCCAGTTCCGCGACTCTCGCCGCTTGAACGCCACGCCGTGCGCGCACTATGTAGCACCGACTCGCGCCGCCAAAGAGTGAATCGCAGTGTTTGGTGTTGTTATTTGAACTTGTGAATAAATAAACTGTTTCGAGTATGGTGGTGCTCGAGGGCGGTGGCGCCCTGCTCGAGCCGGCGCTCGCGCTCGACGGGGCCACTGCGGCGTGTCTCGAAAGGGCCTATGCACAGGCGGACGTTTCACTAAAACTTTTACCCAAACGTTACATTAACTTGCACCAGTGGTTGTCTCCGGTGACGACGTCTGTCACCGCGGCCGCCGCCGCAGGGAAGGATCTTAAATTGCAAATTGTAAGTGATTTCTGTTTACAACGCTCTGTCGGTGTTTGTTTACGAATGCACATTGTTTAGAAAGTAAGGACGGGATGTTTTCCTAAGTAACACTTGAGTTTTGGTGCTACGCATTAAGTCAAGAATGTAGCTTTTCTTTAAAGCTCGCGGGAACTTTCACAAGCAAACGAGATTATGCGACGAGGAACGCGGGTATGATTACATTGAACGCGTTGATGTCTTTTTAGGGATAAACATATAGGTTCATATTATACACAACGGTAGTAATTCGGTTCGCACGCGTTGATATCTTTTATTAGCGCCTTGTTAACTCAAATAGTGATGTTTGCTCTGTTGATGTTGCGTGCCGTATAAAGCTCTTTTCGAACGTATTATTAATGAAACTAATACAAGAATAGCATGAGTGGTATTTTAAATCACTTTTGGCTATTTTCGATATTTATTGCGGATTTATTAGTTTCGTAGGAAAGTTTTGTTTTATTCAATTCCATGTCAATTACCTATACTAATATTATAAAGAGGAAAGATTTGATTGTTTGTTTGTTTGCATTGAATAGGCTCCGAAACTACTGAACTGATTTGAAAAAAAAAAACACTGTTGGGATGCTGCACTATCCCCGGTTGACATAGGCTATATATCCCGGCTTCGCCCGTGCGAAGCAGGGGCGGCCGACTAGTAATAAATAATGAGGATGACCGGATTATTAAAGTGTTAGTAATAAAACCAGCCGAGTGCGAGTCGGGCTCGCGCACTGAGGGTTCTGTACCACCACAAAATACAATAATTATCAATTTAGAAAACCGACTTCAAAATTTGTAAAATATGGTGGCATTTCGTGTCGCTGAAAGAAACGATAAGGTCACGACTAAATAACGAAATTACCAGTTATAACTTGGTAATGAACAGAAATTAGGCACCGGCTCGCACTTGGCCATAATTAATTATTTTTTGTTATACTTTAGAGTGTACTATAATCATATCAAGTATGACGCTTGTAAGTATTACCGTTGTTACATTAGAGCTAATACACAATAAAAAATATTGACGACCGGTGATAGAGCGCTCGGGGTGTATACCCAAAGACGCAAGTTCGAACCCATTAGATCGTCAATATTTTTGTCTATAACATTTAAATAGTAAATCCTCAATTGTGGAACAACACGAAAAATATTATAACAGTATGAAAAATTTCTTTCTTATTTTTTTATGCTTGGAAACAGGATTGAGTCAACATAAAAAATTTATTGAATATTTTGTAAATTTTTTCTTGATTCATATAGCTTAGATTTTACATAATAACATTCAATAATTTTATAGCTAGTTGGAAAGCGCCAGCTAGATAGATTTATATAGATAAAGGACGCACGAAGTATGGGCTCTTAATTGTCTCTAAACCTTTTCGACCGGCGTCTATTTTTTCCCGTTTACCTTATTGTTATAGGCAAACAAACAAAAAATTAAGTGCCTAAATTAACTTAACGTAATAGAAGCCAACTAACACCAAATACCTAATCTACTTGGCCGCATTATACATAAACAGTTGGATTGTCCATATACCGTCGAAGGTCTAGAGACAATCAAAATGCTAAAGCGACTACCAGTTGGCAGCGAACTCAGCATGCTGGCAGCATTACCACACTGAATGGCAATATTGTCAGCGCTTATGCTTTGAGTAAACGCCAGCGTTTTGGTCTAGTCTCGAATCAACCAGGCGCTCTGATACGTTTATATAGTTGTAACTAGCTGTTGCCCCCGAATTCGTACGCATAGACTTTCTTTCATATAAAATTTTAGACCCTTGCCTACCACAATTCGGCACTTTCGCAAAATCATTTCTTACCTGATTTCTACATCCCATTAGGAACCTGGCAAATTTCAGCTTCGTAGGTCTAAGTAATTAACAAGTATTCGTGATGACTTGATGAGTCTGTCAGTATTTTATGTATATCATCATCATCAGCAAGAAGACGTCCACTGCTGAACATAGGCCTCCCCCTTTAACCTGCACACTGAACGACAGCCTGCCTTTTGCATGCACTGGATGCTAGCGACTTGATCTATGTATATATAAAAAAAACTGCTAAAATTATTTATTATATTGTTACAACGTTATAGTAAGCTTATAATGACAACAAATTTAGACCTAAATACTAAACTAATATTTTTAGTAACGTATTTTCAACTTATCTAAAAACTGCCATAGGTACCAATGTATACAACATACCAACAAGAACAAAGCAGAAACCCGGTTACTGATATCGTGAATACATTATTGCATTTTAATGTGAACAAGTACCTATATCAGACACTGAAATTAGATTGTTGACAACGTGATGTAGTTATGATAATGATGTGACCTGATAACTGCGAGTTAAGTGTTGATAAAGCTAATGGCAGCGCCCTACTTTTTGATCGCATCCCGAGGATACATTGTATCATGCACTCCGAATATTGTCCAACATATGCCCTCGCGAGCTGCATCGATCAAATTCCGAGGTACCTGTATACAAACGTTCAGAGACTGCACTGAATAAAACCCTGAACTGTAAAGGTGCACTGGACCCCGATTCTTCTAAAGAAATTGTTTTTAAATTGTTTCAATTTTATTTATTAAATAATTGCCTCAAAATTGACAGTTTTAATTATTTTTTATACTAAGTTATAATATTAGGTATTTTTCTAGTATATTTTTTTAAACTGTAAATTTTGAAGCAATTATTTAAAAAAAAAATTGCAAAAATTACAATTAAAAACAATTTCTTTAGTAGAATCGGGGCCCTGAGGAAACGGGTATAACTGTTTATTTCATTTACATTACAATTAAATAATATTTATAGTCATTGCACATTAATTGCTTAAAGTTTAAAAAAATTATATTAAAATTAATATCATTATGACAAATTGATATAACGAAATTTTTATTTGAGATTTTATTAATTTAATATTTTATATCAGATTAGGCTAAAATTAGCATCACAAATATCTATAGAGAACAATAATGTATTCCAAAATCGTTAGTGTACCTACTTGAAGCGACGTAGAAGCGGAATAACACTAGATATTCGTCATATACAAATATCCCTACCTCTGTTGTTTTTACAGCCTAACACAATTGCTTCAACTATCGAAATTGTCGCGCGATATAATTTTCGTCATGTTAAATGTAAAAACTCCGGAATTATTTTCATATTTTTGTAAAGAATCACTGCCATGCGGAACGTGTAAACACCATGCTTTGTATATGCGTAGGGGCGAATTTACATATTGATTCCTCACGTAAGTTGTGACTGCTGTGTGTTCAGACGTTTTATTCACGTATCGCTTATGTTGTTTTGTCAATCAATTTACATCAATCAAACAGAAACGCCGACATCTTAGTACTTTGGTTAGTTTTTCTCGTGAATTTCTTATTCGGATTTGGTTTTCTCAAGGTTTGTTTCAGAATGTGCTATCAAAGTACCTAGTTGCTAACCACCACATAAATTATAGGTATGTGGAAGATAAAACTTTCGGTTATCTCACATCGAGTTTCAAGATCCTTTTTTTGTCATCCGTACACTTAGTTCTATATTACTCGGGCAGCGAAATGGCAACGCAGCACTTAATTTTTTTTATTTATTTTTTTTGCTGTCATTCCAAACCAACTAATTTATTCGCAACTTGATGTGACATAGATTAACAGAAACTTCATATGATGGTTATAGTCCTCTAATGATGTTAAACGCAAGCACAGTGTTAATGTAATAGATAAGTTCTTATTAGCTTAACCGGAACGTACAACGGACATTCTAAAACAAAGCCTTAGTTAACCTTTTGCAATGTACTGGTGAAAAAGCAATCCTTTTCTGAACTAGTTGGAATAAGAAAAAGAGTTTTTCTCAAAGGTATCACGAGTAAAGCTTTTTCGAATAGTCTGCTACCACAGACTTTTCGCAGACCAGTTGCCGCGTCACGCACCGCCGCGCCCGCCGCCACTTGCAAAGAACCCATTATTAAATTTGGGTAAAATATCCAAGTGCGTGTCGCTCTTATTTTAGCGCGGGTTCCGTAACTAAATTAGAAAAAAAAAATTACATCATAGACCACGTTCTTAACATGTAAAATTGTTTTGGCTGTTTGGTTTTAACTTTTGTTGGACTAACTACATAAGCGTTGACTTGGTCAACAATATCTAGTAAACTTTAAAAAAAAGTTTATATGCACACGTTCATCTGACCACAAACTATGCAAAGCTTGTCATATGGCTGCCAGAGACTGATATACACACATATTTTTAAATATATACTTAAATAGATACTAACACCCATGCAGATACAGAACAAACACAAATGTTCATCACATAAATGTTTGACCTAAGCGGTAATCGAACCCACGCCCCCAAACTCAGTCTTCGATCTCGAGATCTCGAGATGTTCGAGTTCTTTTTGTCTTTGATTAAAAGGACAGTGGCATACAGAGGGGCACATCGAAACTCAAGGAGTTCTTTAGTTTTATATAGAACCCTAAAAACTAGTTTCGATCATACATGCCAACTCGTAGATTTAAAATTCTTGAATTTAGTTGCTAACAAACTTTTTCATGAACGAATAATAAAACTATTATTTTCTTTGTTTTTGGGCTAGATCATGATGTAAGGTTTCATACATTGAATGGGTGTTTTTTTCTACTCAAACACTTAACGTTAATTTATTTATGACGTTAATCATCTGATCTAATCAAATTATAATATGCGCATAGTTAAAAGTCCTAAGTAAACATAAAAAATTTAGTAGTTGCCAAAAAGTAGGAAACGTTTATACAAATATTGAATGTAGCGTAGTAGGAAATCGTCAGATTTACGGTAAATATCACGGCAAAAGCTTGCGGTGGGCTTTGGGCATAGCGCCCGCGGCCGCGGTGAGCGCCTGCTCGGCCGCGCGCCGGAGGCTCTATCGCGCCGCCCAATCTCACCGTATTCATTGCAACCTCCGGAAAACGCTAAACCTATAGATAGCCGTTCCAACAGACTCACCAGAGCTTTTTGAGAGTTCACATTCATCCACTGAAACTTACATTACACAAATTGGATCCAGTCTTTGTATTACAATTTAATTCATTTGAGTTCCTACGAAATATTCTATGGTCGTTTTACTATTTTGCATATTGCATTTACACCGGAGTGCATCTTTTCGCAGGTGAGACAGCTGTACACTGTATGTAAGACACTTTTTAGTTGAAAAACTAGTTTGGCAAAAATGTGAGCTTTGAATAAAATATGGAGAATACTAATACTGGATGTAAAGTAACCCTTGGTTAGACGTTTAGTTGTGCTGCGGTGCGGATTGCAGGGGTAGTGTGTGCGTGTACCTTCGCTTGCCGCAGCGCTCGTTTATTTGCGACTTCCTAGCTCTTTTGTTATGCTCTGTCGCCTGTGTCTGCTTTGAAAAATTGTAATGTAGCGGCATTGTAGACACGAGTTGCCGCGATTGTGTGCGCCTCGCAAACGGTACGACCAACTAAGCACACTCGAATTTATATCCTCTCGTTGAATATCTACCACCGTTCAAATTCGAACACATAAAAGTGGCACCGTTACCATATCGTATTGGAGAAGTCTACTAGACACTTCGGCATCAGTGCCGTTAGAAATATCACTAGTAAGATGTAGTTTTATATCCAGGCGGACAAAACTTCTGATTGGTAAAACAAGAAAAAAAATAAAAAAGTAATATTTACGTGCATGTTAATTGCGTTTTGATCTGCATTTCATAAAGTAAAGCTGTGGTGGCCGACAACAGTTTATATCTGAATATTTTACACGTACCTACTCTGCATGTGATTTACGTGGACCGTATAGGTGGCACGTATGTGCGTGGTGGCGGTGCTGGCGCTAGCACAACACAAAGACGAGGGCGGGCGGAGTATAGCGACTGGAATACATTAGGTGTCGGCCTCCCACGGCCCATAATATATTTCACTAGCGGTCATTTTCGACAATTAACCACATAAAATAAGTGAAATTATGCATGCGGCCGACGACGGCGTATATCACGTCCAGTTACGGGGCACGGTACCTACCTACATTCATTATTCAAAGAAATGTTTCGCTCGACCAGACCGCGTCCGGAAGCGCCGGCTCTGTTCGTGTGATTGATGGAGACCACTTTATTTTTACTGTTCTTTTCTGCTAATGTAATGTTTATGCATTAACAATACGTGATATGGAGCTGTCTTTCATCCGCCGTTTGATTTTTAACAGTCAGCATTTCATGCGCATTGTTTATTTACTTCGACATAATACGCGGTCAATGTCATTATTACTGTTACGTGACTCATTGACCGCCGACTCTGCAACATTCACATCACATGTTTCACCACAAATCATCGCTACGATACGAACGAACGCGAAAGGCTAAACTCATTCCACGGGCTTTACTTTGGCCGGACCTCTCAAACGGTCGGATTCATTTTCTCTCGCAATTTCCTACAATTTCCGGACAGCTTTTCGTACATTGATGAGCAACAAAATTATTTTCATGTAAATCTGACTCGTGGACCGACACACTACGTAGCTAATGCATACGCTTAGATACACCGTTATTTATTTTTTTATTTTAAAATTCATTACGCAAGCAGGCTTATACGTACTGACCTTTGCTTTTTGAGGGCTTTGTCTTCAAATTATAGCCTTTGAGCTAACCCTTTTATATGAACTGTGGCTCGCTTAGGCTGGTTTCCTAACCAAAGTACCGTTGGTTTAGCGTCAGTTTAGGATATCTATGTGAATGTGAAGAATATGCGATACTCGTTTCAAGTTCAAGCACGAGAGCAATGTCCTGACTGTTGCCGGCTGTGGTTACGCAAGCAGCGAGTCTGGCGCGCTCGCGGTCGTGGGCCGCGCCGGAGCCTCCCAATATTCTCTATGACTTGACAACAAACCGACTGGTTGCATGTCCGCTCTGCTTGCGTATAACGAGTTGTATTATTCGCACATATCATGTTTTTTTTTACCGGCAATAGCCTTTATTAACTAAACAAAATACAAGCTAAACATTAGATTACTTATCGACCGTTTAAGGTCTAAAGACAATCCAAACGCTCAAGCCCACTACCAGTTGGCAGCGTACCCAGCATGTTGGCGGCATTACCACGCCGAATGGCAATGTTTATGCATTGTTTTTGAAATGAGGTGAGCTCTCGGTCCCCAAGGGCCCTGGACCCCAAATGGCTCAATATGTAACCACTGCTGAGGTTACCATATTTGTGCCGCTTGTGCTCCTCTGCCGCATTAGCCGCCGCACCAGCTCTACCTTGTGTCTCAAGAAGATGTAACCAAAAATATTTGAATATACGAAGCGTCATCGTGCAAGTAATATACTTGTTTCAAATAGAAACCAGCAATTAGGCAACTACGATAATCTTTGGACGCCGCTCAAAACGTTGAGTGTGTCGAATGGTGTCATACTTTCATTCCTGGCCGACATCACCTTGAGGTGTGTGTGAGTCAGCAGACGGCACGCTCGCAGCTCGCACACCGGTGTGACGATGGCAAATCGAGAATAGCATGCGGTCTATTTAGGACTCCTCTCTGTTTGTTTGCCAGCGAAATGTGTCATTGTTAACTAATTTAAGTAACAGCCACTGCCAGCGGTTGCGACATGCACATGAGTGGCACACCGTAGGACCGCTTTGATTCGAGCTAATCACTCCGCCCATTGATCACCTGTCGATCGTTTTATATGGTGTGAGGAGCTCACATGTTTTCATAAACCGAACACACGGTCACATTCCCGTGCCAACCTTGAACGTTACGAGCGCATTGATTCATGAGCCCTAGAAACGGTAAATTCATGTCTCCTCGTTTTATTGCACTCTCGCAAGCCCTTAACTTTTACGTTCAACGACTCATCTTCATTATATTTTTAGCGTTGTCTTACGATTATGTTGCATACATATGTACGCAGTCCATTTGTTGACTGGGATACTTATCATAAAACACCGTATGCGTCTGCTTCTGATTCACGTCCCTTTACTTTTCCTTATTCAAATAAGCAATTTGTATGCATAGAACGTCACTAACCGTAACGAACCCGATAATGAAACTCTTTAATTTTTTAGTGAGGTGGGTCACGTTAATAATTTATTAATTAATATGAGCACGGGCGGCGCTGTCATTCCAATAGCTGGCGACATTATCACTGGAGAGTTGCGTAAACATCAGAATGTAAAACACGATACCGTTTAGCCAGTTAATTAATTGCCGTGACCAGGAGTCGGAGCCGAGAGCCGAGGGCCGAGGGCGGGCGGCTCGTCGCGAGCTCGTTATGGAAATAATGAGCGCGACTGCTGCGCCGCCCGCCAGCCGATGCACAAGTTGCTCTGCTCGAGGTTTATTGTTATCCCTCGATTCTACATTTTTACGACTTTAATCAACTTTCTACGGAACGAGCCTCCGTTCGTATTTTTTTTTTACAATTATTACTTTGGGGCAGATAAATCGCTATTTTGATTGACTTTCGTTTGTAGCTTAAACTGTGACCTTCATACTTTCTCATGTATCTATGTAGTATATATTGATTACTCATTACATATTACTACGTAATATATACAGGGTTGCTGGTAATCATTACAAAAAATCATTCACTCCCGACAAAATCTATGAAACAGCAGATTTTTTTTCCGCGAATTTGTATAAGTCATAGCCATCATCAGCCAGAAGACGTCCACTGCTGAACATAGGCATTTAACCTCCACTGATAAGTGATAGTACTTAGGTTGTTTGTTTTGATGCACTGAGGCCGCCCTTAAGAGAATGCTAACTGATTACCAGTAACCCTGTATATTAAATACTCATTTTATTTTATGTTTTTATTCAAAGGACGACCAAATGGTTACAAATGTCTTATAGATAAACTTAAATAGATCCACGAAGCCAATTACAGGTCATCACGAATAGAAATATAGTAATAACAATATCTAAGAATGAACACTGAGGATACAGTAAATACATAATGAAAAGAAAACATAATTGAATTAATAAGGAAAACAGTTATATCAAACCAAATATGTAATACATCAAACCAAATTAGTTAAATAATTCACTGCTCAACAGCCGCCTGGCCAATGCAATGCTCGTACAGAATCAGTCTAAGCCTATTCGCTTATCAGTGGAGTTTATCATTAAAAATGTATCATTATATATACTTTCCTCAGTAATAAAGTTACGCGGTGTGTACAGAGTTGGTTCTTATTATCTCAACTTTGTCTCGACAAATGAGACGTGAAATGTTACTGGAAGAGGAGCCGTGACTTTGCATAGACAAGAGCTTATTAAGACGAGCTTATACTACCTGCAAGCTTGTAGATAGACCCACGTTGCACCGCACACGACTAGATTGCAATTTGTCTCATACTCATATTGCCTTTAAATGTTGTCTTGAGCAAATGCCTCGTCTGCAAATTCAATTAAAACCTCGTAAAATATCTCGAGATAGGTTTAAGCGGTAGTTTGGTATAAAATAAAGCATTTCCGTTCGGTACGCGGGTTTATTGGGGTCGTGTGATTGAGGTAACCGTCGAGGAGACGTGTCACTTGATTTAATTAAGAGCCGCTTTACCGCCCGTTCCTCCGACCTAGCGCTTCATACAGCACCCAGGTTAATTTCGAACGGAGTCATTCCGTCGGAGATTTATTCCGATATTGAGCGCGTCTTGCCGTGCCAATTTACCTTAGCTAATTTCTACTCCGAGATCGTGTGTAACACGTATGCTCTGTCGAATATCGACCTTATTCGCTGTTCACTAAATTGCAATATTGATGCAAGTTAGTACGTGGACTCGAAACTTTGTGGTGTGCAGCTCTCGTTCTTGGCAGTTTTCACATAAAGCGCCCCCTTGCCCGAACGCAAAATATATCATTCCAAGAAAAAAGGGTGTAATGACGCGGGCAAGGTGAAATCTCTTAAATCCGCCCGCGATTGCATCGTTTGGACGAGATAGTTCTCATATTTCAGTGAGAAACCTCTGACTTAGAATTTAATAAATTGTCTCCATTTGTTATGGGTACGAGTAACGTTTTCGGCGTTTTTATAGTTTTCAAACATTCTGCAAGTACTTAATAAAGCTTGGCTTAAAATGTATTTCAACGTTAAAATTTACATAGGAAACTACACTTATATACATATTTAAATTGATAATTTTAAAAATAAAAGTTGGAGCTTCATGGTAATGAATAATATTTTGGCGTAAAAGTAAAAAAAACGCCTTATGGCGACTTTCTCTTTGGTGCTGTATAGTCATAAATACGTATTTTAAAAGTTATAATTACATTCTCTTATTTAAAAAGCGTAAAAATAAACCTTAAGTAAAAAGTTGTGTTTCGCCATACTGAGCACAATTTCACCAGAAATTTATTTTGCGGAAAATATCAAACTGTAATAATTAGCCTGAGATTTTTGCAAATTTTCGATGTTCGCTCCTAATGCGCTACTCGTGTTCGCCGTCATCACGCGTCGCGGAAGAAGTTCGTTATTAATTCATCCTCACTCCACTCTTAGACTCTTTCTGTTTTTTTCCATATTTATATAACTTGATTGTTGTTAGATTTTTCTCTGCAAATGCTGTTATAATCAATGCAAGAGTTGCTAGCCGGTGTTTTCACGGCACATATCTGACTCAAATAAGGCAGAGCTTAAAAAATAGGTATATGTCGTGTAATGTATTCTGCATTGTACACAATACTCATACATTACAAAAATCCAGTTCAATACAGTTATTCGTATGCTCAACTAA
Organism: Agriopis marginaria; assembly: GCA_932305915.1. Lineage (NCBI taxonomy): Eukaryota > Metazoa > Arthropoda > Insecta > Lepidoptera > Geometridae > Agriopis > Agriopis marginaria. The sequence goes on from OW029918.1 coordinate 14,588,771, forward strand.
ATGTTCTTTAGAACCATTATTGATTTGGCATAGCAATGAGTATAAAATAAAATAAACGTTGATATAATATCACCAAGCAATACACAAATTCATAAAGGTCAAGGTTGGGCGCAGCTGCATGTGCATCGGAAAATATGCCCAACCTTCTGATGATTTCATTCCTCCTAACTATAAAATAATATAAGATATTTAAATTAAAGAATCATTCTTCTAACTTGGTTAACGCAATTTTGTATACGAAATTTATCTAATTTTGCATGTGTCGTGACTGTCACGAAGCTTTTTCACATATTGCAATCTTCTGTAGGCAAATTTTGATGCTCTCTTACCTGACAGTGATAATAATTATGATCTGTACACGCATAAGTACAGTTCAAAACAGCATTTAGGAAAGAGGGCTATTGTAATAGCTTGCAGTGCGCAAATCACGACATTTAAAATGTGTCCTTGGTGATTATGACGCCACAATCGGCAATCACATGGTGGCTAAAAAGCGTCCACGCGATGTTGATTGTGACATTGTCTGGTCGCGGGCGCGAGCGGCGGGCGCCCGTTGCGCTGCATCACCCTCGCCACCCGTATTTGTGATGCAAATTGTTGCGCCCGCTTCTGTGCTTCGCGCCTTACCTGCCGCAACCACTGTAATTATTGTGAAAAATATTCATCTGTCTGCTTTAAGACTGGTATCTACATAATGCGGCTATCCTCTACATTCTAAATAATAATCTAGCCCACTTGTCTATCTCGGCTGTCGACCCCCTCGAGTCTCCGATTCTTTCCTCGTGTAAAACGATATCCGCTGCCGATTGCCGAGACGCTAGCTGTAATCGCGGGAATTCAATAGCTAACTGAACCGACTGCAAGAAGTTCGTGTGAAGTTTCGTGAGAACCCTGAGCAACTCGGCTGTAGACTTAACGTTATCATGTTTCAAAAGATTTCGCAAAACGAATAAATAAGAACGAAGGCAAGAAGCGTGCGGTGAAACCGAGTCAAAGCGTGGGTATTAGAAACGCTCCGGTTACCACGCTCTGAGCCGCGGTACCACCGCCTCTGGAAACGACGTACTAACCACTGCTAGGGTACTTCGTCCAACACATGACACTTTGTTTCATTCGAGCTTTCTATCTCTATTACTGTGTTTTCTACTATCACAATTCTAGTTTTCTGTTATACATGTGATATTTGGGACCAATAATATAATTGATAACGTAAACAAAAGTTCGCGAGTTTACCTAATGTAGGTGCAGGCAATGAAAGATGATGTGGCAGTAGTACGGTGGACGCGGCCGCGGCGCCGCTGCTGCCGGCTTGACCGCGTTCCACTAACGGTATCCACTCCGAAGTGTTTCTCCGGCGCATGGCACACTTAGTGCGTACATTCACCTCGCCACCTCATCTACTCCTCCGTTTTCCAATGCCAAATTAGGAAGTTCGTCCTACCTCGGTGACGTCTTCGTAAGACTATATCTAGAAATAATGTGAGAAAGCTTTTCAATGGTGACCATACATTTACTCGAATTAATAAAATGATGTGAAGAAATGTAAAAAAAAAAAAACTGGTTCCATTTCTAGGCACTGTATATGCAATTGCGTACCTAATTAATACATAATTCAGAAATATATTTCTGTGACCTAATAACGATACAAGGAAACAATAAATACATGGTTAAAAATTTCTTAACTGTCAAGGCTGTATAGATCAACTATCAAAACACGAAACATGCATTACAAAAGCATTTAAATTCGTAGAGTGTATATACATGAAACGTTTTGAAATAAAAACACATTTAAAATTTTAGTTTACCTGGAATGGTGAATAAAACTCATATAAAAAGGTATTATTTTATTCAAAATTCTGTTTTGGGTTGTCGAATGTAGAATAGCACTTGATATTCGTTGCAGAGCTTTACGCTAGAGAAACTAATGAATTCGGATCAAAATACCGTTAGAGGTTGACGAACCGTTCGCGGTTGTTAAGTAAATGCTGGCTGTTTTTGCATAAAAACATCGTTACTAATTATTTTTTATTGTTTCTCGTTACCGTAAAGTTTGGCCGAATGCACACTTTCAAACAGCATTAAAAAGATGTTGAAAAAAATATTGCCTCGCATTTTTCACTCACCCACTTTAGCGGTTGAGCCTTTTATTTTAACACAAAAAATAAACGTGTCTGATTTAATTCTAGGTTTAACGATCTAGCCATGTGTTTCATTCTAACTAGCTTTCGTGAACACAGATTTGCATTGTCAAAGATTTGAATCCATCAAAACATAGTTCTCATTTCAACATGTGATTCACCCGTTTATTCTTACTCTTACGATTAATTAGCCTCATTTATTCCGTAATTGGTTACAAGAGGAGACTATTAACTAGTTTTAAATCAATCGCAAATTGGTACTAATGATATAGATACTGTTGTTTTATTCTGAAAATGCAGTTCGGGAATGCCGCCGTATTATTACTCTGTGAAAATTTCTACTGGCTATCTATTATGGGTCGAAAGACACAGCCGTTAAAATGAAAGACTGAGAGACAGACCGACAGCGTAGGCTTAATAATAGGGTCCCGTTTTCACCTTTAGTGTACATAAACCTAAAAAGGTTAAAAAATACTAAAATTATCTCACATCTGACAAAACAATGAAGATTAGTTGATAACTTATACATAAAACCTACTCAAACTAACTAGTAAGATAGTCATGTTATTGTAATAACTTGTGTACATAAACTAGTCTGAACAATAGTCGGTTTTTTTGCTTAATTACGTACAACGTAGATTCTTATTACAAGTTCTCAAAATATTATGAGACAAGAATTAAGGAAGCTATTTCGCTATCCCTCTACCACGTCAAGCGGTGTAATTGCATTGTCTTTGCTTTTCTTCTTCCGTTTATTTTCTGAAAACGAAGTTGTGATTTTAATATCGTGGTAAAATCGTGTTATTTAAAATGTTTATTGACTGAAACCCACCTTGAATTAAGTACCTATTTACTCAATATTAGAAAACTACGCGCTTAACTCAACGCTTAAATGTATTGACAGATGTACTTAAAACTGAGGAGCTCCGGAAGAAAAGCCAATAAATTCACTTTATGCCCGATTAAAAAAAACTGTTAGTCATAGTACTCATAGTCTCATACATACCATACATCACTCAGATTGCTGCCAACCTAGTGAAAAACGCACTTAATAAGGCTCTAAAGATGGGCAGCCGGACCTGAGTCCGACAAATACACATTGATCTATATGTACTACGTACATTCTTTGCAAATACACAATATTTTTTTATCGATTACATAAATAATTCTTTTGTTTTATGTAAAATTACGAAATAAAATAAACTATCGGCTTTTGTTCCGGAGCTCCTCTAACAAGCATGCTCTTCAGCTGTTTACACTTTCTACCAATAAGCATGTTTTTGACAAAGCCGCGCGACCAAGCTAGTAAAAATACTAATCGAATTGAGAACCTTCCTCCTTTTTTGAAGTCATTTTATCCAAACCTATCAGGCAAGCTGGAGCCGCTAAGCTTGCGCCGAAACGTTGGTTCGCTCAGCTTGTTCTACGGATATTATAACGGGGAACGCTCTGATGGACTTTTTGACCTTATCCCTCACCGAACTGGCCGCCATCGCCAGAAATGCCATCCGCACATTGTAGATACGTAAAGGCACGCACTGTTCGATTTAATCATTGTTTCTACCACGTACCTTTAAGTTGTGGAATGGCTTACCACCTTCGGTTTTTCCTCCGAAGTATAATTTGGACTGTTTCAAACGAAGAGTGAATAGAGTCCTCAAAGGTAGGCAACGCACTGACAATGCCCCGGGTATTGTAGGTGTCTATAGGCAGCGGTGACCACTTACTATCAGGTGGCCCGTAGCTTCTTTGCCACTTATTCCATAATAATAAAAGTCGGTTAATATAATGAGTATGATTGTTATTCAGACGCGCTCGTAGCTCGAAATCCTAACCGCAGTTGATATTAGGGCTTTAAAAAAGAGTACGACAAATGTCTTTACTTATGTGAAATTAGTAAGAAAAAAAAAACTTTTTCAAGTTTCACGGGTTAATAATCTATAAAAATTAAGCTCTGAGTAGCCACCTTAACGAACTAAAATGAAACATCTATGCCAATATTGAAATAATAGAATACCAATGGATAAACTACGAGTAACATAATATTATTTCGAAATTCTTATTAATTGGTGTTCATTAAAATGAATACAATACATGTGTATCAATACAATTTGTGAATATGTAGTTAACGTGTATCTATTATTTCATGTTACGTATTCCTATGAATATTAATGTTATAGAGTATAATTATAATATAGACAATTTAAAAAAAACGGCCAGCAGGAGTCGAGCCTGCGGCCATTTCGGCTTATGTCCTCAGCGCTCTGACCACTAAGCGGGTCACCCTATCATTTAAATAGTAAATCCCTAAAGTGTGCAACAACTGCACTTCAAATACAAAAATTACTTTTTACCATCGTCATTCGAAAAGGGCCATTTGATTCATATAAGTAAATAAAACTCTCTTTTAGTCGCTGAGTGAATAAAAACAGTTTGTATTCGGATAAAGCACGACATATACGAATTATGTACAAAAAATAAATAAAATGTTCTGAACCTATGGCTAAACGGATGGCTAAATGGTGCTATTCCATTGAACTATCCAATTTAAATTAAGAAAAAAATATCCCGCCTATTTTAGTTAGTTTTTTTTTCTATTATCGTGATTGTGTCATGTAATTGGAAATATAAATACTATTTCACTGTTCATATTTTCGCAGTCAATGGTAAAAGGTAGAGTACAAAACTAGTGAAAAAAAAATCTCGTTCCCTGTATCCTTCGCTCCGCTCAGGATTCTCCTCTAGAATCCTTCGCTGCTCTCGGGATCCAACAGTCCTTCGATTTAAATTCCCATTTTTCACTTGTTGTATAATCTACTATTTTATACCTATGATTGTAAATTCAAGCTTCAAAAGAGTACCTCATTACTTTTGCTGTTTAAATGGGCCATACACAGGTAGCAACTAACTGGTACATATCTACGTCCGTCTAAGCAAATAGCTTGTAAAAGCGCCGGAGGTCGTTGCGTTAAGGGTCCAGTTAGCGGGAAATTGGAGTGAAGGTACGACCCAGGTCCTAACGCGGCACTTCATTACTTGCCCTCGTTACCCACGCTTCTTGCGGTCCGGCCGGCGCGGGCGGCCGTGCCATCACTTTCTACCAAATTACGAGTATCTACATAAGAACTGCTGGTTGAACATTTGAACGATCCATTCCGCACATGACGAAAAACAATTCACAATGTGTGTAACACACTTTTATAACGCCTATATTTCACCTCCACAAATTGCCCGAAATTAAAGCGTAAGGTGAATTATCGGTTTTACGAATATTATTCCTCTACCGGTTTAAAGCAACGCCCTTTTTCTTTGCGTGCGTATGATTGTACTGTTTGTGGTAATATATTCACATTTTCACCATCTTTGCCTGCTTATTTTTCGCTTCTTACACCCTTGTTATTAGTACCTACCTACATTGTGAATTATGACAAATTTACTTTCGTTTTTATCCACTTTTCTATATAAATACGAAATGAACACATCTGTAAACACCTAAGGTGCTCATGGAAGATAAGAAAACGACATCCGCTGTATCCGTCGTGTGCAGTATGCAACCTACACGATACGAATAAAAAGTACCTACTGCTAGTTTGCCAAATAGCTCCTATCGTGTGTCATTTACTAACGAAATGTCTTTGGATGCTCTCCAACAAATTGCATTCATAAATTACCTGTGGTAACCTTAATTATTAATGAGCAAATGTGTTATATTAACACTCGTATGTTTCAGCCATGATTTATGGTTTGATAACGACATCATCTTATAAATTACTAGCTGATACCCGCTACTTCGTACGCGTAGAGCTCGGCCTTTGGCTTCGCTACTATGACATCCTAATCACCTAGCGGTATGAAATATACTTTACGAACTATTGTCATACCTACCAAATATACATAAAAAAATTCATAAACGTCGGGCAAGTCGTTTCGGAGGAGTGCGACCACAAACACCGCGACACGAGATTTTTATCTATTAGATGATTTCTGTAGTATAAATAAATAAATATTCGGGACATTTTTGCACACACGGTGATCTGACCCCAAACTAAGGAAAGCTTGTACAATGGCTGCCAGAGACTGATTTGCATATATATATTTTTAAATACATACTTAAATAGATATTAACCCAGATATAGAACAAACACAAATGTTCATCACATGAATGTTTGTCCTAGGTGGGAATCGAACCCACAACCCCCAAGCGCAGAAGGCAGGTTCACTACTAACTGGGCCAACGGGGCAGGCGAGTATGAAATTGTAGAGGAGCGCAATAGTCTTAATGTTTCATTTAATACAAAATGTAATTAAATTTTCGCGGACTTATCTGCGTTTTTTTTACAAATAACAGGCCTAGCGAAGTATATAACTAAATACATTACACTTTTGTATGGCGCGCGCACGGCTTGACGTCATCACGTGCTATAGTACGCTTATTTATTTATTTTTAAACAAATTTTAATTTTGTTTTCGTTGTTGATCAGCTTTTTATGAAATCTATACTAATATTATAAAGAGGAAAGATTTGATTGTTTGTTTGTTTGCATTGAATAGGCTCCGAAACTCCTGAACCGATTTGAAAAATTCTTTCACTGACGGGAAGCTACACTATCCCCGGGTGACATAGGCTATCTATACCCGTGCGAAGCTGGGGCGGACCGCTAGTATTAAATAAAAGTTATGATACAAGCCTATTCTATAACATCAGGTTGACGGAGTGGTTGGTAACTAGACTGTTACCGTTGACGTGGGGTAGTACTCCAACGCATACAGATGATAGCGTAATCATAGCATGTAGTGTGTCAAGCGGTGCCTTCGGCCGCTTGGCCGACTTACCGCCTCACCAATCGCATTTTGGTCGATGATTTAGAACCATTACCATTCAGATCATCTTCTAAACATTACTTACTCGAAATTAGGATGCCACCGGGATTGCAAAACTTGCTGTCCCTTGTGTGCAACATCTGTTTCTCAATCTTTTCTGTGTATTGTATTTAACTTTGCTTTAAATTGTCATTATAATAAAGTAATATTACCGATAACCGATGGGGAAGAAAGGTTCTGGAGTGGAGACCACGAACCGGAAAACGCAGCGTAGGGAGGCCTCCCACTAGATGGACCGACGGCATTGTGAGAGTCGCGGGCATCCAGTGGATGCAAAAGGCAGGCTGTCGTTCAGTGTGGAGGTTAAAGGGGGAGGCCTATGTTCAGCAGTGGACGTCTTCTGGCTGATGATGATGATGATGAATATTACTGCGGTTACAAAAAAGACACGTTATTTCATCGTTATAACGTGTGCTGTAAAACGGGATGAATTCAGTCGAAACTTATAATGCTTGTTTATTCGAACAATTTCCAGATCTACGAGCACGACCTAATAACAAGAATATTGAATGATTTATTTTTATTTCGTAGGTCTGGAAATTTTTCAATAAAACAGTGTATCATCACATTTAAATTCAATATTTTTCATTAAAAAATATTGTCAACCAGTATTTAAGTATTTATACTCACTTTTATAGACACTCGGTTTAATTCGTACGTGGTAAAAGTAGATGAAAATAATTTGGAGAAAAGATCATTTTAAGGACAGAGTGAATAGGTATCTTCTAAGTCTGCGAGCTTCATCTTCGACCACATCGTCGCTTACCAACAGGCGAGTTGGTGGTCAAACGCAGACTTATCCGCGTTAAAAATAAAATTAAAAAAAAGGTCCAAGATTTCCAACAAAGTTCGTAGTTTAAAATGATCGAATCGATATAAAATGATAAAATGAAGTTCTGTAAGTTGTTAAGTAGGTATGTATGTTTGTTATTTTGATTTCCGAGAACGGATTTATGTAAAGATGGTCATTTACATTTGCAATCTGGTGTTGTTTTGCTGAGCTTTGTCCGGGTACGTGTCCGGCAAAAGAAAACGGTCCTTTTAACGGTTAAAGAGTTATCCCTTTAAGGCTCTTCTGCAGTTATGACTTGACATTATTCCGATACGGAGTATGATGTTTATCTCGTATATTTGTGCGTGTGCCCACATATATAGAATAACACATGAAAACTAGTACATTTTCACTGAAAGCTATTAGAACAAAAGGCTGAGGCGTTTGTTTGTGGATTGAACTTTTTATATCTTGCTTTGTGCTCTTCCCGTCTAAAAACTAAACGTTTTTGAGCTTTCGGATTTTTACAGCCTGTTCCAGATTAGGCTAACGATATTTTAGGAGCTGCTCCATCATTTATCATCAAAAGCCTGTATAGTATGCGTCCATGTAACCATCAACAAATTAAAAAAAACATAACCGTGAGTCCAAGCCGGTGTTATAATGAAGTGATCAACAAATTTACTGCGCTAGGCCTTAAAATGAAAAATTTCATATAAAATATTTAAAATTTCATGAATTATATACCCTTATTATATCGCTAGCTGACCCTAGGACATACTGTGTAGATAAGCTACGGGGTTAGTTGCGAGGGTGCGACAGCTAGGTGTGGCTGAGCCGTCCTCGATGCGGCGGTGATGGTGTTTTTACGATATGGGTGCGGAACGGGTGTGCCGCTCATTTTGATAAAAGCTTCGTCGGTCGCTCCCGTTCCCCGCCTTTCGTTGCTGTGACGGCCGTCACCGCCTCAACCAATAAATAAATACCATCTACCTTTCAAACCTATATATATAAAACAAAGTCGGGTTAGTTACAACATTCATTTATAACTCAAGAACAGCTGAATCGATTTTCATGATGATTTGTTAGATTTTTCTTCGCCCCGAATAGCAGAATAAATAAATAAACATCTGGGACATTTAGATATCGGAAAAATTCACGGAGAAAAGATTATGAAGTAAATTTATTTTCCCATACATTTTGTTTGGAACGGCAAGAATTGAAGTCTATAATATACATTGACCTTTGATAAAATATTGAAATATTACGTTCACTGCAAAAAAAAAAAACATTTAAGTCAAACGAAGTTGCTGTCGCTACCAAAGAGGTTTCTTCAAGGAGGTATATAACCCAGGTGAAACTGCGGGGTGCAGCTAGTAAGTATATAGATTTAATACATAATGAAAAGAGAAAAACAAACAAACGCATGCCGATGAACATGATCTTGTTTCATATTACATTCCAGTTTTAATTGTGGCGATCATTTTGAGATTTCATTCTCGTAATATAATTAATTTTGTGACTGTCAAACATTGTACAAACATATTTGCAACATTGGTTTACGCTAGACTTCAAAATTCAAGCTAGGCCACTGACCGGCGCGTTAATGTACAGACGCAAAACATTTCTCTTGAAATGAACTATGTATATGCAATACCGTCAGGTCCGTCCGTCAGGTTATTTAGATTTCAACCTTGGAAATAAAATCGAAACAAGATTTTTAGAATTTTCCTCACATTAGATTAGTTGCCATACAAGTTTCTATTAGGTACTATGTTTGAACCTTAGAGTGTTTCGTAGTGAAACTACTCAAAATGTAGATCCGACCTTTGTGCGCAGACCTTGGGAGCGTCACGAGCAGGTTCGACACGCCGACATAAAATGTTACGTACCTAAGAGAACGTGCAGTGGGTTCAACATTTAAAAAAAACGTGATCATCTATTGGCTTTCTGGATGAAAAAATAAATCACTCTCTTTACATAACCCATTGGTGCAACGCTCAGAAAAAAATTATGGAAGTGTGTATACCTACAGTGTTCCATATTTAAAGGAATCGTTTTACTTAGTGACGGGAGGGTCTGACGATAGAATCAGAAGGTGGATAGTGGAATAGAATTTTTGGTATGCGACTCGTTAAAACAAACCAAATGAAACTAAACCTATAGGCCTAGGGCTTTACGGATCAGTTAGATTGGTACCACATTATTTTCTTGTCTTCCAGATTCCAAATATGCACTTAAAAAGTTTCAAAACGATACGACAATTAGAAGTAGGTTAAAATCGACTTCCAAGATTTGTTTACATAGTTTGTTACAAGTGAACCTAATAAAAGCGTGTTCAAATAATGGTAAATGCATCGAGATACAATTCTTATAGAGTCACAATCTCTCAGTGAAAACAGTCAAAAAACGTCCGAGTGTCATTGTACATACATTGTATTAATTATGTAGTTCACAATGCCACATTTACTCCAACTTAGACGTTATGTCGTATTCAACGTTAGTCGTCCGCTATGTCATAGTAACTCTGGCATCGCGCGGTGTTGTAGTCGGATCGCAGTTACCTTGTAACTAATCAAAAAGTCTCCGCAATTCGAATCGTAACGCGCCGAGTTTTGGCTCGGTTTTTTTTGGCACGATTGTGACTCTAATATATATGGTATCTCGATGGCTAAATGTTGACATTGTGTTGTGTTGTGCTAAAGTTCGGCACGATGACGCCAACGATCTACGGCGTTTGTACCGTAGCCGCAGAGCAACCTAGCGGTACTGCTAGACTGCGGGCGAACATGTGACGCTGCCATCCGGTAGAGTAGACACGAGCATCACTTTTTTTTACTTGGCCAGGTTCATCGACTTGCTTGTTTATTCAGGTTAACATTAATCGAATCTTCACCATCCGTTTCTTTAACAGTTATGCTTTATAAACAGACTATGAGTGTACTCGATGATACAATATTTTATTTATTTTAGCCATGGTCGTCCCGTTGCAGAGCAAAGTGGACCCCCAACCCCTTCTTCTTCCCTCCCCTTCTTTCTCTTCCTTTCTTCCCTGTTCTGTGCTATGGTGAACCAGTCTTTTGCGTGGCAGTCAAGCTCTTATTCTTATTCTTATTCGAGATGGGGGCGATAAGTCCTGCATTGACGTCCCGCTTGGGGTGTATTGTGCATTTCCCCCTACCAGCACCTACCCGAGCCAACCCAACTCCTTGAAATATCGGAGTGAGGCTCTGGGGCGCTGGCACAGTTGCTCCAGTGGCGTAGATGGTAGTGAAAATAATGATGATGAAAAGCAGTCCAGCTGTTGTGGTGACGTGAATGAAGAAGGCAAGTCAAGCTCGTCCCGCCATCTTTTTTCTGGGCCTTCCAAGAGATCTTATAGCATGCGGCAGCCATTCGGTACTGGTTCTAGCACACAGCTTATTATACAATGTTTAGTCATAATAGGTTTAAGGTCTGTTTTAATAGATTGTTACCGAAGATTAAAACCCACGTTTTTAGGGTTCCGTACCCATACAAAGGGTAAAAACGGGACCCTATTACTAAGCTTACGGTGTCTGTCTGTCCGTCCGTCCGTCCGCCAGTCTGTCCTACCTATTAACGATATTAATGATATTAACTAATGTACCTATTAGCGATAAGGCCGCCTGTTAAAAGCCTACATAATATTTTTATTGTAATGTTTATGTTATTCTTGATTTGTGGTATTTTAATAAAGAGTAATTGTATGGTATTGCTGTATCTTTCGAACCGTAATAGATAGCAAGTTGAAATTTTCTCAGAATATGTAACGTTACGGCGGATTAAATAACAAATTATAATAAAAATGTCACAAAGTAGAAACGAAAAATTCCCCATACAACAAATGTATTTTTTTTTAACGTATTTTTGTATTTAATGTAAAAACGATAATACCTACATACTCGCTTAAAACTTGGCATGATTATAGTACACATTCTAAAGTATAACAACAAATAATAAATAAATCTATAGTAATTTTTTAACTTTTGCGATTTGAACACATATTTTAAGACCTACTCACGTAAGATTAAACCGGTTACTCTGACTATAGTTTCAACCGCATTAGGCGCTCTTTTTCAAGGTGAATGCGCGCGCGCGGCTGCGTCTAGCTTTGTATATCAATGTGTGAAAACCACGTCAGTTTCCATGTATAAGAAATATCAAAATAATGTTCAATTTCCTTTCCTACGACACCTTACTCTTAACTGAATAAAAACGGTTCAAGAATACTAATGATTATTTTGAATATCCTTTTTAAAGACTCGATGGGGTAGGCAAACCTTTTTTGAAAAAATATCTCATTGTAATATTTTCCCAGGTAGCTGGTATGATAAACTTTACGTGTACCAAATTTTAGCATTATACGCTTTATACCGTCTGAATAAAAGAATCGTGGCCTACAGATGGACACGGTGAAACTAAGGATTCCTAAGTTAACTACGGAATCCTAGAAGCAGAATTGAGTTGAAGGCGACAACGACGCATCACTATAATATGGTACCCATTATGTTATCTGAGAAGACTATGGCTTCTGCCTCTCGTTATGATTTAGTTTTAATATTTGAAGCAAAGATTTGAAGTTACGTCAATAGAAAAGTTGTTGAATTTCGGGTAGGGCGTGGGCGGCTGGGCGTGTCCACGCTCCGCCCAGCCAAGAGGACACGCCTACGCCCTTTGCCACCTTTTCCCTCAAAATCTCAGTACCTTCCAGACGCCCAATTTATTTTATAATAAAACTAAGTAATTAGATTAGGTTTCTGTAACTTCATAAGAGAACGACCGGGCCTTTATGATGACAATTATGAAGTTACCCTGCGTCATGGGAATGTTTTTTTTTTTTTTTTTCAAACATTGTAGCTATTAATATCGGCCTGAAACGGAATTTTGTAGCTGGTCAATTGGCTGCTTTAGTAAATATTCAATTATTATTTGTACTGTCTTTCTCATGGGTACAGACAATGCAATTAATTCACATAGAAGATACATTAAAATTGCCAGATTGAAGAGGTAAGTGCAATGGACATAGTACCCACACTAGAATTACAAGTACTGGAAATACATTTCGCTCACGTTTGATTCATCTATGTTTCACTGTGTATTTTGAAGCTGATAAAAATAGAATGCTACTGAAAATTGATTACATTTAACGGCTGATAGGGGAAGAGATGAGCATCGCCGGGGCCGCAGCCCGCGGGGCAGATAAACTCGTTAGAGCGAGATACGCGGCCGCGGCGGGCGCTCGCCGCGCCGCGTCGTGCCACTGGGCACGCCACGCCAGCCTCCGCCGGTATCCACCTAATTTCGTTGCGACTCCGGCCCCGTCGTATCCGATTTTCCCCAAATTACCCATTGTTTGATACCGTCGAGAACAATCTAATTCTGTCTAAAACGCTTTCTCACAATTCTATCGGACGGACTCAGTACAAACAATATTAGAAGCGTAGACATTAAAGTTGCAGGTGACTCTCAGGTCGAAGCACGTAGCGCCACGTAGCCCGCCCGCTAAAAGCTTCTTGTTGACGTAGCGTTCGATTCGAGAGGCGTAGAGCTACCGTTCTTGTCCTTGTAATTGATTGCTTTGTCGCGTAATTTGTTTGCCGACGCCTCGCTGCGCGGCGCGGCGTCCTCGCGGGAGCACACTGCCGTTCGTCCTCTCGTCATGTCCTCGTAAATAAATAAACACCTTCCTCCGTCCGTCCTCCGAATACTCGTGCCCTCGTGCCGCCCCGTGACTCGGCATCTACGTCTTTGTTAACGTTGATGAATCACATTGCAGTAACGGTGGCCGCTGTGTTTGTATTAAGGTCAGGTGAATTCTTCATCGCTCTATGAGAAAAACCGCATAGTATGGGGTTTTTTAAATGAACAGTACTTCTTACCGACCGACCTTGGTTTTGATACCTTGAAACTGTTAAAGATACGAAAACTGGACTAGGCATAAAAGATGAAGTATGTATTTGTTCATTGTAAAATACGGCAAAACCGACTACAGAAAAAGAGCAAACAAAAAATTAACAGGACACTAGCGCTTAACCACGGCTTTGTTGGAATCAAATAGCTTAAAGCAGGGTCGGGGAGTAGAGTAGATAGAGTCGGAGCAGCACGCTTGCGCTCGTTCCGTCTCTAATAACTCCGTAATTGGTATCGAAGCTCGCCGCAGCCGGATTACTGAACGTCTAATTGAATGCGAGACGCGCCACCTTCCCGAGACACGGTTCGTTTTGTTGCGGTCAAGTCGGTCTGTTTTGCGCACGTGCACCGCACTCGCACGCCGCTCAATTACACCGGCTCCATGAATTAAATTGCCCTGGAAGCCGTGTCAGGAGATCAAACGCGACACCCCACCGTCTCTAATAAATGAGACTTTGCAATACGCCCTTTACTAACGCCCCGCAAACTTTACGATGTTAGATAATAATCATTCCGTGTCAATTAGCTAATGAAAAATAAAATAGGCGCTCCGAATGTAAAACCCCTATAATTAAAATTACGGCGATGACTTCTCTACGGCATCTGTTTTAAGTCTCCAATCATTTTATGACGAGGTGCTCGATTTGACTCATTGCATTTTATCGTTTGTATCGTGAAAAAGGTTGAGCACGGCCATTTCATGTTCGACGTGTATGTATGTTTCATTGATCCCTAAATCATATTTGTCTTACTTTTGCTGCTTCGTCTTTGTAGGCAGCAAATAACTTCCAATTATTATAGTGTATACAATTAAAGGTCGTTTTTATTTTTTTAGTCTTGCACTATAATGTAAATTATGCATGTTCAATATGTTCATGTAACTTAAGCCCGTTGCAGACCATGCGAAGTAGCTTGCAAATACAACTGGCTTTAGAAGAAAACGTTAATTGCCACCTTATCTCTCGAAGCAACCCAAAATAAGGATAAACTTGTGGAAATTAGTCGGAGCATAAAGTACAAAATTTATGCCAAAATACGTTCAAAAATACCGGTGCAAACACAGCAAATTTGTCACCAATGAATAGGTGCAGCGTAGGTATATCTGGAACAGTGGATAGCTGGGTGATTCAGTAGAGTAGTGTTACGGCAGAGACAGACGCGGCGGCGTGTGTTCAGCTGCTCCGCGCTGGACCGCCGCCAACCGCTGCCTCTACAGGTAGAGCAGCTCGTGCCCGTACTCCACTGACATCACACGCACCAAATGATTCACCTCATTCAAAATACATACTCGCGATCCTCCAACACTAAAATATTTTATCTGTGTTACGCAACGGTCCGTTGTTTACGTGTAGGTGGACGTTTCTACTTCCCGATGTGCCGTGTGCTTTTCACAGAAATACGAAGGAAACATATTTATACGCACGTATATTTGCGGGTTAGCTCCGATATAGATACGACCGCAGCGACACATGCACAGGACAATGCGAAGCTTGTTATTGAATTTTTAAACGATTGCGTTAATTATCTTGCTTCAGGAGAGTATAAGACCTAGACCGCCGCGCCGCCGCGCGCTTGCAATAAACAAACAATACGTTCGCTATTTAGCTAGTTAGCTTATAACCGGCTGTGCAAATTGTCAGCAGATAATAATTACCGTACATATTCTACTGGCTTGTTTATAAAAAATACACCGCCGTAATTATTTGTAAGCCACTTCAGTTCAATATGTGTATGTAAAGGTTAGAAACGTTACCATACGTTACTTTTGGAGCTATGTAGGCCGAGCGGTAGCAACTGCGCTTACAATCTGACGGCACCCGGTTCGATCCTCGGTCCTGCAACAATGACTTATTTCGTAGTTAAATTAATTATGTGCAATTTCGATGCCATCGCTCAACAACGATGAAGCAATACATCGTGAGGAAAACGGAATGTCCAAGAACCTCAAAGAGTTGAAAGACATATGACATGCACCAACATGCACTGGGCCAGCGTGGTGGATTAGGACCCGTTCTCTCTCTATGAAAGAAGGCCCGTGTCCCAGCAGTGGGAACACGATAGGGTGATAATGTTACTTTTAACCGTATTTAAAAGGGGCAACGAAATAAGTGTGTGATAAGTTGTGTTGTATTGTTGCAGCAATTGTTCCGGTCGCAGGCGGCGGCGGCGGCGGGCGGGCAGGCGGCGGCCGCGCAGCTGCAGCTGCTGCAGCAACAGCAGCAGCAACAGTTCCAGCTGCAGCAGCAGCTGGCCGCGCAGCAGGCGTTCACCTCGGGGCCGTACGTGATCAACGCGGGCCAGGAGGGCGCGCCGTACGTGAGCGCACTGATCGCGGGCGTGCCACCCTACTATGGCGTGGCGGCGCCGTGGGGCGTGTACCCCGGGCTGGTGGCGCAGCCGGCGCAGCAGCAGGCGCAGCAGCCACGCCGGCCGCTCACGCCGCAGCAGGGCGAGCAGCAGGTTAACGGGCAGGGGCAGTATGTGATCCCGTACTACGACCCCGGCTCGCTGGTGATGGGAGGGCGCAACGGCACGCCGCTGCGGCTCGTGTCGCCGGGCGGCGTGCTGGCGCCGCGCTCGTACCAGCCGGCCGCGCCCGCCGCGCAGCACCAGCCGGCCGCGCAGCACCAGCCGGCCGCCACGCCGCAGCCGCACCAGCCGCAGCCGCACCAGCCAGGTAAACTCACCGCCACACACACACTCACACACTACAGCGACCACAACCCAGACCCACCCACCCGATACGACCGACACTCACTCACTTTTACAGATGTTATCTTTGCATAGTTCTCTCACAACAGCCTTGAACACTGTTTTAAATGGCAAAATCAGCTTGATTATTAATAAGTTAAAAAATTGAGAATTTTATTCCAATATAGAGCTAATAATAGGCTAGAGTCTAATATATGCGTTATGTAAACGTATAATCATTATTAGCTCTTATCTGCCTAACAAATTTAATGTGACGAGATTTGATGTTAAATAATATGTAAATGTTTCTAAATATATGTGTAATATTCTGTAAAAGCGAGTGATCACTAACATTGTTATTATGTAAATAAGTATTAAATATAGGTATCATTATCCATTTGAAATAACAAAATTAATATACTTCAGTTCTAAAGCATGATAGAGTTATGATTATAATCGCTCTGACAATATTATTATGATTCATTAGTAAGTTACCAGCTATAAATATTTGTAGTACCTACATATTAATTTTAGCGTCTATAAAGTATGTAGGCAGATTAATAATTGTGTGTTATTTTTCAGTCGTAATGTAGAAAATATACTTGTAGAGTTTCTCTAAAGTAAGAAAGTATTGTTTATATTAAACGTATTTTGTAGCTGTATATATTTGTTGCCAAAAGTTTGATTATACTCGTTTAATAATATAATATTATTATTTGTGTGAGTTTTTATAAGTAGAATTTTCTGTAAATATTTGACAAAATTTTACTATCGTCTGTATCTTTACCTGTACTTTTACCTTTGCATACTCCTAAATCATGGTTTTATTGTCATTATTTTGCGCAATTATATCGTTGTAACTACGTTATGCGTATAAAAATTGAAGTTCTCACGAGAAAAACTTTGAGTAAACATATAGTCCTTTCTAAATAGCATGGCACTTAACAGGTGGTTTGACAGTACGATAGAATGTAACGTGATTTGTAAATATTGAATGTGATGTCACAGAACTAAATTAAAGAATATTTTTTTGCGTCTTAAACATAATGCTACTATGAAAACTAGTGGTGAAAACTAGTCGGTTAATAGTGGTTGTCAAATGCCATGCTATTTGAAGATAGTCCTTAGTTGGGTGGAATAAAAAAAAACAACATGTGCGCATACGATCCGGGTCAGATGAGTCGACGAAATGAAGAGCAATCTCCGTGCGCGGAGGGAGATCGATGGTGGGGTTTGCCGTCGGTTGTACATAGAGAGTTCCAGCTCGGTAGGTCGTTGGGTCGCTGTAGTGTGGCGCGGCCGCGCTACAGCCGTGGAGTAGTGGTGTGGAGCGCGCAGGTATGTTGTTGCAGGCGCAGGCGGCGCACGGCGCGACTCGCTGGAGTTCGGCGCGGGTGGCGCTCTGCAGGAGTACGCGCGCAAGTGGGGACCCTCGCCGCTGTCGCCGCCGCTGGGCGCGCTCGGGCCCGTGGGCCTGCGACCCGTGTCCGCCGCGCCCGGCGCCGAGACCGCCAAGTACAGGTGCTACACACACCCCGCCCCGCACACGTGCCGCGTCACCGCCGTATCGGCGCCTTCATACCATGCGACCAACACACGGAGATACTATTATCATTACGGTTAATCTCTATCGAAGAAGCCTTTTGTTAGGTTAGGTTAGACTATGACTAATGAGTCGCACATCCGGCTCACATTTCACATTTGAGTCGTCCCGTTTCGCGTGTAGAAGATAAGCTCGAACCGCCAAATGGCGCTTCATTCGCTCACTTCGAAATTCAACTTTATGTGCGCGACTTTGTAACGCGACCGTTACATGCGACGCGAATTAATTTCCTATTCAGGCTCGGAAAATACATATCTACGGACGGGTAATGCTCGCGATTTTATGAATACTATGCGTAACAGGCGGCAATAACTTATAGTTTAACGTACGGCATTGGCTGGGTTCGGTATCTTAGATTACCGGTATAAACTTTGCATAATTTAACTGTCCGCGAGCCGGATGATTCGCCTGTTCGTTTACATTTAGCGCACGAGAATTATTGTCTTCTGAAATAGCTAATCACATGCGCGAGTTGCATTGCTTCCTGCTTCGAAACGGTTGAAGGTCGACTAGTTTACTGGCCAATATATAAATTTCTCAAGATCATAAACGCAAATGCAATGGCATTAGTGACAGTCCATTTAGTTCACCGCCCGGGCATTCTATTTGTACCAGGTACATACGCTTCGTAATGTATTCATCACCTGATATAAAAATCCGCCGCTGTATCTCGAACGGATTATAACACGAATCACACGGTGCGAACTGATAGGAGTTGTGCATGAGTCTTCACTCTGCAGCGCTTGTCATCGGCTGCACTCTAATCCAGATGATATTTTTGTTGATGCATTCTATCGTAATAAAGGAAAATGCGGTCATTCGGGTTACAGTTTTCGAAGCTCGTAAAATCATTGGCAAGACAATAAACGTGTCAGTCGCCGAAATACTTTTTCTTTTTAAACCTTAAAAAAAAGCTCGTATAAAATGGAATACAAGGGAGCCGATACGGGAGTGACGATAGAAATACAAGCGTCGTCTCACGCGCGATAAGCCAAACACTGTTGTACGTATTGTAAATACTTGTGTAATGCCATTGCTCTTGTACAGCTGTTAACACCGCCATCTAAGCATGATCATTCAGTCTTGTAATGTTGATATACTCGTCGGGTGGAGAGTGCATTTTCTTGAATGGAGGTTATGTTTGTCTTGCAGAGCTGTCAGCAGTTTAGCTCAGGGTCTCACGTCCAATGGAATGTTCGGTTCATCATCGTCGCTGTTGAGCAAGCTGAGCGGAGTCGGAGCCATATCAGGTTTGTTCTGCACTACGTACTTTGTGGACCTTGCACACGGTCCAATTAACCTGCGAATGGATGTCCATTTGTGATTCGGAGTGTTATCGGTATCGCGGGCCATCTCGCTCAGGCGCGTGGTGCGTAATAACTTAATAAGTAAATGCGAACGGGATGGTATACAATCACAATCACGATCAAACTTCTGTAGTAAGCCCGCTGCTTGACTTAACGAGAGCGGGCGTGCGAAAGCAAATGCTTATACAGGGTTACGCATATAGACTACTAAACCGAAAGGAGGTCATTGTACTCATCATCATTATAAACAACTTCGGGCGAGATGGCGGCCAAGCGCAATCCACAAGCTTTGCTATTAAAAAAAAAACTTTTACTATGGGACCAACCATGAAATCGTGCCAACAATAAAATAAAGCTATTCTATACATTTTGTCGAGTGTCAGTGACAGTTTTTTATAGAACAGCAGATTTTTTTTCTGGGATTTTAGGATTAGTGCCATAGTAAAAGATACTTATAATGATGACTACAATGACCTCGCTTTCAGCTTAGTACAGCCTGTATGTGTAACCCTTTATGTAATTATTCGTGTATCTTTACGCAAGCTAGATGCGCCGTGTGCAAGGTTCTTTAGGCGTCAACTAAATCATACAAAAACATGGCGTTGTATAAACTGGCATTAAACGCAAGTGATATTAACATAAAACATAGGTTTCTTCTAGGCAAGCGTGCTCCATCGTAGGCCGCATCATCGCTTAATATCAGGCGAGTTGGCGGCCAAGCGCAAGCCTATTTATAATTGTAAAGTTGAATTTTTCACGCCTTTCTTTTTTCATAACGTTAGTTGACTCTATCCCTCAACACCTCTGTATTATATCGTGTAAACAGCTTGAGACATATCCGCTATTCCATCCATCGTTCCGTTATCGGGCCTACAGCTGAGATCTGCCTTCTCTAACATATCTATGTAAATAACTCTTAACCTTCATTTGTAAATACCTACAATGGCGTAAATAGTAATGATCATATTGATTATGTCTTATGTATAGTATAATTATGCTAACTTACTTGATTGCCTTTGCGACGAACCATAGACCATAATTATTATGAGATTTACAATTAAATAAAAGCAATGTTTTCCTCATATTGCTAGTAATACTATTTAAGTATCCACTCATATGAAATTGCTCGTTATTCCTACGTTTTTTCATTTTCTTACTAGGTCCAAGCATTTATTTTCTCTGATAGCTGCAATAACATTGTAAAAAGCTGAATTAAAACATTTTCTTTTTAATATTTCTCTGAAGTATATTTAGTACCTGCTACAAGCCTTGCGTTCAAAACCCTATCAAAAGTGATCTGAATTTGTGGTTTTACTCTGACAGAGCAAATAAATGCTTGGACCGAGGTTCGTCTGAAATATAGAAATTCCTAGAAAAATATGCAAGCCTTGCGTTCAAAACCCTATGAAAAGTGATCTGAATTTGTGGTTTTACTCTGACAGAGCAAATAAATGCTTGGACCGAGGTTCGTCTGAAATATAGAAATTCCTAGAAAAATATGCAAGCCTTGCGTTCAAAACCCTATGAAAAGTGATCTGAATTTGTGGTTTTACTCTGACAGAGCAAATAAATGCTTGGACCGAGGTTCGTCTGATATATAGAAATTCCTAGAAAAATATGCAAGCCTTGCGTTCAAAACCCTATGAAAAGTGATCTGAATTTGTGGTTTTACTCTGACAGAGCAAATAAATGCTTGGACCGAGGTGAAATATAGAAATTCCTAGAAAAATATACGCGTCCATCAATTCACACGAAAGACACACACGCTTCAAAGTTTGAGTTTAATTTTAAACCTGAGAATTATACATATAAATACTATCTATTCGCATAATGATGTTAAACAGAGAACCCAGTACGAAAGTTCTAATTAATTGGTATAACACATCTACTATAATGTAAAAAAAAAACTACATGCTAATTTTGTGAAAATTGGTGTGTGCTTCCTATTTTTAGGGTTACGTAGTACAACAAGAAACCCTTATATGATCGTTAAATCCGCGTCTTTGTGAACAGAAATGTGCTATATGTTAGATAATAAAGACGGGTAATTAATTAAAGATGAAAGAAAATAAAATTAAAACCTGTTTGGAAACTTCTGTCGATTTATGTTGGCGGTTGCAGATTGTTTAGTTTGAAAATAGTATAAAAATACGGATCGAATTGAGAATCTTTTGAAGTCAGCTATAAATCTATCAGATTTTTGGCATTTTGTCTGAATACCAATTCCCTTACAAATATAAGTTACTTTGTAATATATTGACTACTAGTTGCGGCCCGCTGGTTCACCCGCGTGGACATTCCCTCAGGAACCGTCCAGTTTTCTGGGCTAATAAGCAAGCTCACTCAAAGTGTCAAGTGTCCATAAATAAAATAAAACAAAATTACAAAGTAGGGAATTGGCCTAAAATTTTTAGTTTGGTTTTGTTATTAAAGCAATAAGACATCGCAATAATATCATGATCATGATGATCCTTTGATCATGATATTATTGCCATGTCTTCCGCCAGAATGCTGGCGCAAAATTACTGCACAATTATAAACATCTATATTAAGAGTTTATATGTCGTGAACTTTGGTAGCGTTGCATCAATTTACGCGGTTATAGCAAACAGCAACAAATTCATATTTTGGTTATAAATAGTTAAGTATACAATTAAGTTAATATAATAATCATCGCTTAACATCCGGCGAAATGGCGGTCAAGCGCAAGTCTATTATTGATTTAAAAAAAAAGTTAATTGCAATTTTGGAAACATTTTGGTGAAACTTTTCTCGAAAAATTAATTCGGCGAAAACAGCCTTTCTAAAACACGTTTTAAGTTTTATTCTCCACTTCTGGAAGTTCGTAACAATTTATTTTTTTATATTCTAATGGTCATTAGTACAATTTAATTTCATGTAAATTCGTTTTATTTAAAATTAAAATATTTCTTGATTAATTTGAAGTTTTTAGCATATGTCGCTTCCGTAATTTAGTTCTGAGGCGGGTGCCGAGTCGTGCGTATATCTTCCTGCAGGCGTAGATAGCATAATTTTGTCCCTGTTTCGCTCAGAGGCAAAACTTGAATTTGAGCTGACGACATATCGACTCTTAAACTATGTTCAATAATCTATTGATGTTCAATATCATGAGGAAATACTGTTATATGAACAGGTTAGCTCCCACTCGATCCACAGATGGCCTCTTGATGGCAAGTCACCATATTTATTCATCATATATTTTTAGTGAAATACTCATATCTACATTTATTGCAGCTTTTGCATTGTCTCAAAATAATAGTATTTTTTGGCGTACATAACAAATACGTTTTCTCGGTGAATTCCGTAGGAATGTAGGTACTTAATTTATGGCTATAATTTGGACAGATTTAAACGCAGTTCACCAACATCGTCGGCGTCGAGCGCTACCGTCTTCGATCAAAATAAAATGAATGGACGGGCCATGACCATTGGCTTTGATCAGTAAAAACTAATCAAAACCGTCGGTCATATACTTCAACACCTAATTATAATCATCTACAGTACATTTGTTACAAACAAATAGATAGTGATTTTTCGGGAAAGCACACGAATGCATAATTTTGTCAGATTTTTCTTTATCATGTAACAATAGTCTTGTGTCGCACTTTCTACGGCTAGACACCGACTGAAAAGTAGTGAGCCGGCGCTCATTTTGTAATCTTCAAAAATACGCTTCTTCTGGGTCCGTCCATTAATTTTAGGTTGGTCGAAGTCTGCCGCAATTCTTTCTGACAAATCACAGAAGAATCACTAGCGGCGCGGCGTAAAGGTGTAATTTGGAATAACCAACGTCATACTTGCTGGTAAATAAATCGTTTTAGAACCAAATGTAGTTACAAAATTCAAAAAAACCTGGTGCAAAATTTACAAAGCTAAATGTGATAATATTTAAATGAACAACCAGCAGAATTAACACCACGGAAATCGACTACCACTAGAAATGTTGCAAATAGCAAATTATCGCGAAAAATTTAATACGTACACTTCGAAACTCTGATGTATTAGAGTTGTCCACTCAATCTTTACCTAGTTGTACGCATTTAAGAAGTAGATAGTCTACATTTATAATGCGTACATAACATGGTATGTTTTCTCTTTCTAGAATTAGTGACGGGAGGAGTGGGAGTGGGCGTGGGAGTCGGTGGCGTGGCGGTGAGTGCACTCGGGGAGAAGCCGCCCGCGGGCCGGTCGCGCCTACTCGAGGACTTCCGCAACAACAGATTCCCTAACTTGCAACTCAGAGATCTCGCTAACCACATCGTGGAATTCTCACAGGACCAACACGGATCCAGGTAAGACGCTGCTCTCTTTTTCTCTTCTCTCTCTCTCTCTCTCCTCTCTCCTCTCTATCTCCTATCTACTCTCTCTCTCCTCTCTCTATCTCTCCTCCCTCTCTCTCTCTATCTACTCTCTCTCTCCTCTCCTCTCTCTCTATCTCTCTCTCTCACGCCTATCAGACTACTTAATCTTTCATTAAAATTACGGAGGCCTACTTTCCAGTGCAAAACACGCCGACCCTGTCCAGGGAACCGGAACTCTTAGTAAACCTACTGAGTCACTTTAGCTAACACTTCTAAAAAGCACTTGAATGGGTATTACGATTCCGAGGTCAAAAAGATACACGAGTCCTCTCAGCTTTGCTTGCAATTGAACGCTTGTGCTGAGCTGTTGTCCAAGTCTTCGTTATAACGTTAAGAGACTAGTGCCATGGAGACAATTCTAAAGAGACTCCTACTCTACAAGGTTTTATACAATCGATTTTCATTATCTATCGGTTAGGTATGCGGAGTTATAATATAACGTAAAGCTATATGATTATTTACGGGATATTTACCGTGGTAAGGTTGTAGAATGAGCTCCCGATATTTCGGCGCAGTTACATGCCATATTCACGGGAAGACTGAAGAATGCGGGTGGTTGGTCGAACAGTTAAAAAGTTAGGTGCAGACATAACGATCTACCCTCTTTCTTCGTCTTTTGCTACGGTTATCACTGGAACTCGAACTCGAACCTAATTCTGGACAAAAAAACACTCACTGTATCACTGCGTATAGTATTTTGAACACATTTTGAACGCGAACTTCTGAATAATCATATAACTTTAGTGAACAACCGTAATAGTTTAGAACAGTATAATATAACCCATAGCCTAGTTGTAATATAAAGGTATCACACATAAATATATCTATGTCTTCTGTGTGATTTATCCTGTATTAATATTTTTGATATTGCTTGTTTTCTTGTTAGTATTTTATTGTCATAAAATAAACTTTTCTGTTTTCTAAATACTATCGGCCTTATAAACGTTGCTTAAGTTAGCAATGCTTAAAATTGTATGTCTCGTTTTTATGTGTGACAATTTCCGCCAGAGAATAAGTTACTTTCGAGAAATTAACAGAGCAATTTTGAGTGTAACTTAAGTAACGTTTATAATTAATCCATGGAGCGAACAAGCGACCTGCGGCCGGTCGCGTAGCAAAGGTCTGCATGCGGCAAGCTGCCGGGCGAAGGTCGAACGGACATCTGTTTTTTTCATTCTGCCACGCGCGGCCAAATTCGCAAAATTGCGCTTGCCGCCTGAGCGCTTAAGGTCGTATGTGGTTAGTAACGAATGAGATCATTAAACTACAAGTCAACTTTTTATCGTGCTGTCAAGATTCAATTCAACTACATACGATAAAATAACGTAACTCGCTAAGCCGAGATTCATTATATCAGAGTTTGAATCAAAACAAACCACTTGCCAAAGGGGTTTCACTCAACGTTAATATCTAATATAAAAACTTCAATGAATCATCGTTGTCTCTCGATTCGCACGTGGATCACTGTTTACACGCAATCGATAAGTAATTTTAGACTGAATTCTTGAATGAATGTTGCATTTGTCAAGTAACGTTGGAATGTCAAAAACCGCCGGTTGCGGTAATTTTATTAATTTACAGGCTGCGCCCGCGGTTTCATCCGCGTTATATCTCCTTGATGTAACCTCCTTGGTAGCGATAGTGACCTCCTTTGACTTTTTTTTTTTCTATGATGTAATTGTCAATGTATAGACTTCGATTCTTGCCGGGGAAAATGAATTTTCTTAATTTTTGAGTAAAATTTTCCTATATTTTAGTATTTGTTATGCTATTCGGAGCGGAGCAAAATCCAACAAATCAACGATCATGAAAATCGGTCCAGCCGTTCTTGAGTCAGAAATGGTGTAACTAACCCGACTTTGTTTTATATATCTATACTAATATTATAAAGAGGAAAGATTTGATTGTTTGTTTGTTTGCATTGAATAGGCTCCGAAACTACTGAACCGATTTGAAAAATTCTTTCACTGACGGGAAGCTACACTATCCCCGGGTGACATAGGCTATAATCTATACCCGTGCGAAGCTGGGGCGGACCGCTAGTATATTATATACAGATTATTATTATATAATAGGCTGGCGCTTGACCGCCACCTCGCCTGATGTTAAGCGGATGGAGCATGCTAGAAGAAACCCATTTACTTGCGATTGGAAGTCTAACTATCGGGAACACCAATTCAGGCAGTGCATTCCACAGACTAGCAGTTCGCACAATAAAAGTAAAACAATTCCTTCATATCTATACCTGTCTTACTAATGTGGTGCGCGTCTTTGTATGTTTGTTAGATGCAATATCTGGAATAATTGAATGAATCATGAAATATTGTTTCCCACTGACTAGAAACTACACAATACCTGCAAAAACTAGTTATGCATGACGAGTTAGTTTTTTCAAATTGTCCATGAACCTAGCTAAATTACGCAGCTGTTTTTACGCTTGCATTTCAAGAAAAAAATATGTATCTCGTGTAATATATAGGTGTAAAGAAATCTCATCTCTCATCTAGGCTAACATCTGAAGAGCTTTGTTTCCTCGTCCTGGTTTTCTAAACTAGGCAATGGCATTTCTAGGCGTAGTAAATGGCAGTCCGTGACTTTATGCGGTCAGGGCCGTAGGTGGGAGTACCTTACAGTTAAGTGGCGCTGTGGCACCTCGTACGACGCAACAACCGGTTCGACTGATAGTTCTACAACAAAAACAATTTAATCGACACATGCATATAAATGCATATAAATATGTAAACAATTTTTTCTCACGCTTAGGTACTTGTAGTTATATATTTATACTAGCTGCGCGTCGCGGTTTCACCCGCGTGGATTACTCCTTATATCATTAGCCATCTGCCAGTGAAATTCCCATCAAAATCAGTCCAGCCGTTTTGGAGTCCATATGGAACATGCATAATTCCATACACACACATATTGCCATTTTTATAATTACTTGCTGCGCCCCGCGGTTTCACCCGTGTGGATTACCTCTTATATCATCAGCTATCTGCCAGTGAAAGTCCCGTAAAAATCGGTCCATCCGTTTTGGAGTTCATAAGTACCATACATACACACAACGCCTTTTGTATATCTATGTAATATACAAAAATGAATCCCCCTTTACCTTGGTCACGTCATAACTTGGAACAACTTTACCGATTTCATTCACCTTTTTTTTAAATGTTTTCTATTAATTTGTAGAAGATTCTTACGGAAAGAAAATTTCAGAAAACTTAACGACGATTTTAACTTCGCGTGTTTTACATTTCTAAGACAGGACAACGTCGGTCGGGTCAGCTAGTAGTAAGAAGATATATATGACTAAATTACTTTTAGTTCTCTCTGTTTCTTCGATGCAATTCTATATCCGGTCATTAATACTTGTAAAAGTTCAAGTTTATAAACCAATGTCGCTCGTAATAGGACCGGTTCTCTGGCATTTAACTTAACTTTTTTATTTCACTGAGGTGAGGCTTGCCCCAAACAAAAACATCGTAGACACGCATAGGTATTTAACAATGTGGATCAAGCACACATTTTGGCAAACATTTTGTGCAGAAAAACGGCGTAGTTGACGTCGACTTTTTTCAGATGTTTACACTGTCACTGTAAACCATTATGATAAGCTAAATTAGACATGGCGTCAATTTAGTTGTACCATTCTATAAAATTTCACTAAAATTATCAGCGTCTCTTTTCACATCAATAAGTCAGAAAAGGATGCTAACAGTTTTAGGGCTGTCAAATTTAGTTTAGTTTAGATAATGATATAACGATACTTTTAGTAAAGATACTTGTAGTTTACCTGTCAGATTAATTAAGAGAATGGCACAACAGATGTGCCGTTACGGTTTGTTATAACCATATAAGATTTAAATAAGTTAGGTTTTTTTCTCAAGACACTTTTTTTTGCGAATTTTGTACTTAATACAACGTCGATGTTTTAGTAAAAAAAAAAAACAATTGAATACATAATAAAAGTTGACGAGTATAATTATTATAATTTAGTATGCAGCTGATAGGTATAAGAGTAATTACGTCTTTTTTATTAGCTATTGACTTCTGTAGGTTATTGATTTTTAATGATGTAATAAATTAGACAAAAGTAACATTTCTAACTGTAAATTATAATGGACATTGATATTTACTCATAAAGGAGTTGGTATATGTGTCTGGGGTAAAAGTTTGAGTTTGAATGTCTGTAGCCATTTTTCTACCAAACTAGACCAATTTGAATCCAGTTTTTTATTATTCGAAAGCTGGTTTTATTGCGTTGGTTTTAGTTATGTTCGATCAAAATCTGTGTTGCGGTACTTGCGGTTTAAAACTTAATTTCCCAATTAGTTATATAGTTTTATAAATTGGCATGTTTCTTTTTTCAGATTTATTCAACAAAAATTAGAAAGAGCAACGGTACAAGAGAAACAAATGGTGTTTAATGAAATTATCGGCGCAGCCTATAGTCTAATGACAGATGTATTCGGAAACTATGTTATACAGAAATTCTTTGAATTTGGAACCACAGAACAGAAAACGACACTAGCCCAAAAGGTACCTATGTATTTTATTTGTATTTAATTATGTTACATAAGTATACTGATAAAAGTAAGCAATATTTATTGTTTATTTATATTTTTAATACTACTTGGCGTTGATGGTGAGCGCTACGTTACTACATAACGTTTTCAAAGTCACTTTGAAACTAGTTTTGAAACATAATAATTGTTTAATGTTTACCGAACACGCTACAAATAGGTGTAATAAAAATGTATTAGATTTCTAATTCATTCATTAAGATTTACGATTTCAATTAAAATAAATTACTTTAATAATTAAATTGATAGTTAAATTAATTTTTGGTTACTATAAGAAACATGGCTGATGTCTTACACAATATGCTACTGGACTGTTTTTTTTTTTTAATTGTCCTTTAAAAAGGCTGAACATTAACAGAGCCGATTACCGAAAACGAAATTAAAATGTATATAAAATTAAGGAACATATAAACATTTTAATGTTTTGCTAGACGGATAGCGCAGTATACTTACAAGTGAAGTAACTTGTAAGTACGCCATACAGATTTCATACTGACACTCTATTCACTCACAAAGTGACAGAGCATCCCTACCTAATCCGACCAAATACGATTTTAACAAAAATAATAGTTATTTAAGTATAAGTATAGTTATAAGAATAGTTTTTTTTTTTTAATAAAAACTTTAAACACTTATAAGTGAACTCAGAATCTCAGAACTTTATTAGCCAATTTATATAATTTCTTCAGTATACATATTACAAGGTAGGTAGACCTCCCACTAGATGGACCGACAACATAGTGAGTTGCTGGCATCCAGCGGATGCAAAAGGCAGGCTGTCGTTCAGTGTGGAGGTTAAAGGGGAGGCCTATGTTCAGCAGTGGACGTCTTCTGGCTGATGATGATGATGACATATTACAAATCAAACACCTAACCGATAGCTTATAGTAGAGTTAGTTTCCTTTGAGAATGTCTGTAAGTTGTTTATTTTATTTGATCTAACGGCAAGTAACATAGTGGTTGTGAATGTTGGTCCTGAAGGTGCGCGGCCACGTGCTGAACCTGGCGCTGCAGATGTACGGGTGCCGCGTCATACAGAAGGCGCTCGAGTCGATCCCGGCCGAGCAGCAGCAGGAGGTGGTGCGGGAGCTCGACGGACACGTGCTCAAGTGCGTCAAGGACCAGAACGGAAACCACGTGGTGAGTACACTACACTAAAACTCGGACCATACACAATATGATCCTGTACGAGGGTGCTTGAGACACCACCTGGTCACCCTATGCCGGGTTGGATACTCGCCCCTCCAATCTCTGCGGTGTCCCTCAGGGCCCAGCCCCGACAAGGAGGTACCATCTCGACGTCGGTATCCCTACCTCTCGTCCAGTGAGGAAGGAAGATTACTACTACTGCACTAAAACTGCTAAATTGTGTTTAAATAATAAATGTATCAGTAATCTAGTTATTTATCACCAGAGAGCGGAACATCATGGCAAAACAAATGAAATGTTATAGAAATGGATCACTGTTTTTATCGAGTATTCAAGCTATCGATTTTCTTAGCGTTCTGACCAGGTGCCTTACGGCCAACTGCTAACGCGGTATCAAACTATGGTTTACGGTCTGGCAAATTCTTTTCTACAGGCTTATAACCATTCTAGCACTACAGGCTTGCCTGGTTGGTTAATTATACCGGCTAGGTAGGTTTGTGGTATAGGTAAGTTTGTGGTTGTGCAAAGTAATAAGTTTTAAGTACATTTATTTAGGAAATTTATGTTTTGTCAGGATACGATGAGGCTGACATAGACATGTTGTCTAAAAGCCCCCAAACCGTATCTGGGGTTAAGGTTCACGTTCGCGTGATTTTCCAACTGAGCGGATTTAACGTTGCTACCGCATTGAAAGTGGAACTATTTAATGGTGTGAATCATACTGACAGTGCTATCTAGCGGGAAATACGCTAACTATCATGCCTCGTTGCAGACCATGCGAAGTAGCTTGCAAGTATAAGTAGGCGTTCAAACGTAAATAGACACTCGCGCGTTGACGCACACAACTCGCGTGCTCGCGTGAGTGTTCCATTGAGACGTACGTTGCGCAGTGGGCGGAAACGAAGCTTCCCTTGCGCTAGGACCAGCGCTAGTGTTACTAAGCACTTCCACTGCTACTTGCACTAACCAAAAAGTGTGTAACTCGTTGCAGACGATGCTTAGAAGGTACTTGCTACTTGTACTTCGCATGGTCTGTAACGGCCATAAGTCTGTAGTTTGAGTCGACAAGACTTCAGTACGAATCTACCTTACAACAGTCGGTCCAACTAGTAATATAATGGCTGTCTCGTTTCAGGTACAAAAGTGCATAGAATGCGTGGAGCCGTCGGCGCTGCAGTTCATAATAAACGCGTTCGCGGGTCAAGTGTACGCGCTGTCGACGCATCCGTACGGGTGCCGCGTAATCCAGCGCATCCTGGAACACTGCACGCCCGAGCAGACCGCGCCCGTGCTTGCCGAGCTGCACGCGCACACCGACCAGCTCATACAGGTACACTACACATAGCTGACTGACGCACTCTGACTGATTCAGGAGCAGTAAGATATGAATGTTGATTCAGGAGCAGTATGACATTAATGTTGATTCAGGAGCAGTAAGATATGAGTGTTGATGCAGGAGTAGTGAGATATGAATGTTGATGCAGGAGCAGTAAGATATGAATGTTGATGCAGGAGCAGTAAGATATGAATGTTGATGCAGGAGCAGTAAGATATGAATGTTGATGCAGGAGCAGTAAGATATGAATGTTGATGCAGGAGCAGTAAGATATGAATGTTGATGCAGGAGCAGTAAGATATGAATGTGTGAATGTAGGTTCAGGAGCAGTACGACATGAATGTGTGAATTTTGGTTCAGGAGCAGTAATATATGAATGTATGAATGATGATTCAGGAGCAGTAAGATATTTTATTTTATTATATTAGGAAAAATAACGGCTACTAAAAAAACATATTAGTTAGACTGATAGCGACCTGCTAACAACTGCCCCATCGACCCGCAATAGATAAACTAAACAAACTAGTTAGCTTATTTAGTCCATCCATCACGAGTCAAAGAAACAATCGTTCATAAGTCGCTTAAGCCCGAACGCCGATGTATTAAACAGATCTAAATCAATTTCTCTGGCCAATGTATTAAAACACCTGCACGTTCTAATTAAATAACTGTTTGCCTGTAACTACATTTTACTAATGGAATGTGAATTAGATTAGGTTTTCTAATTGTAGTTGCGGGGGTCCTTAGTCCTATCTGTCCAAGCAGCTCGGGACAATCGATCGTGCATGTATGAATGTTGATTCAGGAGCAGTAGATATGAATGTTGATGCAGGAGCAGTAAAATATGAATATTGATTCAGGAGCAGTAAGATATGAATGTTGATTCAGGACCAGTAAGATATGAATGTTGATTCAGGAGCAGTAAGACATGAATTTTGATTCAGGAGCAGTAAGATATGAATATTGATTCAGAAGCAGTAAGATATGAATGTTGATTCAGGAGTAGTAAGATATGAATGTTGATTCAGTACCAGTAAGATATGAATGTTGATTCAGGAGCAGTAAGACATTAATGTTGATTCAGGAACAGTAAGACATGAATGTTGATTCAGGAGCAGTAAGATATGAATATTGATTCAGGAGCAGTAAGACATGAATGTTGATTCAGGAGCAGTAAGGTATGAATGTTGGTTGATACAGGAGCAGTGATAAATGAAAAAAAAAATGTTTTACATAAACACAAACATAAGACATAACAGTAGGATAATGCGTGTATATTGCGTTGTTGCAGGACCAGTACGGCAACTACGTGGTACAGCACGTGCTGGAGCACGGCGCGGGCGAGGACCGCGCGCGGCTGGTGGCCGGCGTGCGCGGAAAGGTGCTGCAGCTCTCGCAGCACAAGTTCGCCTCCAACGTGGTCGAGAAGTGCGTCTCGCACGCGACGCGCGCCGAGCGAGCGCTGCTCATCGACGAGCTCTGCGGGTTCAACGACAAGTACGTATACTGACGCACTCGCTCCTCTCTAGCCGCGCCATCTGTCCACAAGACGCATACTATCTATACATGGTCAGCTATAGCAAATTTTTTTATGATTTCATGGTTGGTTCCAAAATAAAAGTCACGAGTATAACGGACTATTTCGGCTTAGTATCCACTTGCATTTGCGGCCCCTCACGGCGCTCTGACACCGGAGCAGTCGGAGCACACACTGACACCTTCGAACGGCCGATTTTTCTATCAAAATTTGTACCTTAGTTCAAGTAGAATAGGATAGAAATAGTTTCATAAGCGTAGTTGTTCAAGAAAAAACAGGATAATGCGATTTTGTCACCACCGTGCGCGACGGGTTGGTAACTGTAGTGTCCAGCGCTGTCCAGAGCAGTCTATGCGTGGTTACTGTAGGCAGCAGAACTACACAAGTGGGTAGCAAACTTACACTTACGCTCATATTGTGAACTGTTTAATTAAGTACTACATATGTGTATTTACGGTTCTGTGAAAAAAAAATATGTAAAAAAAATGAGCAAAGTAGTGTTTAGTGAGGAAGTTGTTCTGATAATGTTGGTACATCTGGATGACTATACCTGCCGATGCCGAGCGCCGTGTGACACGAGAGTTTGTTGCAGTTATGATTAATGATTATTTACGGGATATGTATCGTGAATTAGGTTGTGTTTGAAGCTCCGGATAGTTCGGCACAGTTACATGCACTATGTTGTTATTGCAGACAATATCCAGTAAATATTATATGTGCAGTGAACACACTGCACTTAGGTATATCATATATCGTACTAGCGACCCGCCCGCCCGGCTTCGCACGGGTGTAATTTACGTGTGAAGCCGGGGTGGGTCGCTAGTTATATATATAAACCTTCCTTGGAAATGTATCTAACTGATGGTGAAAACCGCATCAAAATCCGTTGCGTGGTTTAGGAAGAGTTAGCGGCCATAAAGACATACAGACAGACAGACGCGGAAAGCGACTTCAATTTATACTATGTAGACATAACACATATAGCACTTATGTGGCTCTTTCACATTTTTTGACGGAAAAAAGGAACGAAAACTGGATTTTTGGCATTCAGATTCTATCAAATAGATTTATAGAAAACTAAATTAGTGGTGTTTAACTCCGTTGTTATTCCCCGCAGCGCACTGCACGTGATGATGAAGGACCAGTACGCCAACTACGTAGTGCAGAAGATGATCGACGTGGCGGAGCCGACGCAGCGCAAGGTGCTGATGCACAAGATCCGGCCGCACATCGGCTCGCTGCGCAAGTACACGTACGGCAAGCACATCATCGCCAAGCTGGAGAAGTTCTTCATGAAGGCGCCCGACCTGGGGCCCATCGGCCCGCCCAACCCCAACCCGGTGTTGTAGTAGTGTCCGCCCGGAGTATTAGCGGCGCCGACGCGACGCCTACCGCCTACTTGTGAATATTCCTGTACATTATACATTGTAAACTAGCGCCGCCCGCCGCGCGCCGCACGCCGCCCGCGCCCCTAGCCTCTAAGTGGCGGCCCCGCGCCGCCGTCTCAAATCTGATTAGTTTGTAATTGTCGTGCACCCGTCGTGTCCGTGTCGTATATTTTAGTTGTATATGTAGTCGCGCGGCGGGCGGGGGCGGCGGGCGAGCGCGCGCGGGGGGAGGGGGGGGGGCGCGACCTATGCGCGTGTAAATATCGGCGCATGTATTATAAACGATTGGTTTAATTGTAACGATAGTTGTACAGCGTCGCTCGGCCGTCGCGTCTCGCGGCGTAGCGTTCGTTGCGTTCTTAGTTGGTAAGTGTTCTAGTATTATTCGTTGTTCGTAAAAATCTATGTATAAATATTTGAACGTCTCTCATTCTCGTGTAATTTGTGAATCGATGGAAAGAATCGGTCTGATGAAGTCGTGAGTTTCCGTAATTTTAGCTCGTTGTAGATTAACTATTAGCTGGGCTAGGGGACCTTGAATCTTCTCGAGCGGTGATGAAATGCCGCAGGCAGTTCTAGACAATCGGCACTATAGTCGTGATTATGTTTATTGTTTTATATTATCAAGTCAAGCTCTCGTTTAAGTTTAAAACCGGCTTCAATCGTACATAGTTATCGAATATAATTTAGTGCCGGAATGTATAGTTCGTCGATTATAATTTTGTGAAAATGATATTTTTGTATATTTTAATGTAATGTAATTTAAGTTATTGAGTTAGAGCCCCGGGGTCGCGGGGTGCGCCGAGCGCTGTATGCTCGTGCAGGATGCTTATGTTCCGTATTGGCTAGGTTATAGTGATGATTGTAAAGTCCTGTACTGATAGTTGTAGTCCCGAGGTCTGCCTTGCCGGTGCACGTCACAAGCGTAGCTGCCCCTCATTCCCATTGTAATTATTTTATAGGAAGCGTAGTTTCCTACGACACCTCAGATTTTTTACGTCTAGATTGTAATTGAAAATAAAATTATTGTAAATGGCTGTACAAAAAGTAAAAACAAAACGATTTGTAAAACCCGTACGTGATGGGGTGAGCCTCGGCGTCGAAAGCGGCGCGCAGTTAACGGCGCTATCGACGTCGCGTCTGTAGGTTGTACTAGATGACATTTATATGATGATCCATTTATTTAGACATTAATTATAATAAAGCATTTCTGTAATAATATTACAATACTCTCGTTTCATTCCTTACACAGTACACCTCGTGGACTGTATGATCAAAAGATGTTCTTTGCTGTTCTATTCGTTTATTGTCGCCTCTAGTAGAGTCAAACACTGAATAGAACAGAGAAGAACATCTTTTGATCATAGAGTCCACAACAGCTGGTCATCCGAGCCGGATTTAAGACCACAACAGCTGGCAATAAATAAAGATAAAGGCTAGGTAGGTAGGTTCATTGTATTATGGAAACTGACGTGGTTTTCACACATTTTATTTATATTTCACGGGAATTCCCCACGTGAGATTAAGCCGGTCACTCCGACTATAGTTTCAACCGCAACTCGCTTTGCGCTGCAAAGCGAGACGCAGCCGAGTGCTCATTCACCTTGAAAAAGACCGCCTAATGCGGTTGAAACTATAGTTGGGGTGATCGGCTTGATCTTACGTGAGTAATTCCCATGTAATATAAATAAAAAGGTTCACTGTAATAAGCGATGTGGTAACATCCCAGGTGCATGCCCAAGAGAGCTGTTCGCTATTTCTCCGATAGTTGGTCAAGAGTACGGTACAAATTAGATCATAATTTATATTGATACAAACAAATCTTAAGTATATTTTATTTATATTACACGGGAATTACTCACGTAAGATTAAGCCGGTCACTCCGACTATAGTTTCAACAGCATTAGGCGGTCTTAAATCAGTCATCACTTGTGAGTAATTCCCGTGTAATATAAATAAGATGTGTGAAAACCACGTCAGTTTCTATTCAATTTTTTTCCAGGTTACGTGGAGTGTACTAAGCCGAAAGGAGTCCTCAGCACCCATCACTATGAACAACTTTTACTATGAGAGCCACTCTAAAATCCAAAAATAATATCTGCTGTTCCATAGGAAACGCTTATTCACATTCGACGAAATAAATGGAGCAGGTGGTTTTTTTTTTTCGCCAATCCGGATTAGTCCCATAGGAAAATTTGTTCATAATGCTCAGTATAACAAAGTATAACGGACCCCTTTCGGCTTATACCCCATCCGCGTAACCGTGTATTCTGTATACATACATAATAGATAATAGTAGACAAGCGACGGCCCACCTAACCTAAGGACCAGTCACAGATATACAGGTAGTTTTTTTTCGTTGATAAATGATTTTCAACCTTATTTTAATGTAGTAAGCAGTTACATTCCTTTATTTCAACACGAATAGACTGAAACTAGGTGATGCCGCGGAATTTTGCGGCACGTCGCGTCATTCTATGGGGTGCCGCTGCGTCACGTAAGGCATAGGTAACTTAATGTCTTTAAAGGAATGTGAGTGCTAAGTAATTGAAACAAGGTTGAATCTAGCTTGTTCCGGCAGCAATCTCGGCAAGTGTCTTTCTTCCTAGGTCCCAGTTCCCATTTCAACGTCAATTTAAACTGAATCGATTTTAGGTAAAAATTCTATGGGACCAATCTGAAATCTAAATAATTACTTTTTAGTCCTTTCAAATAAATAAATAAAGCGGTTAAGTGCGAGTCGGGCTCGCGCACTGAGGGTTCTGTACCACGACAAAATACAAGAAATCATGCAAAAAGACAATATCACGCCCATCCAAGTACCGACCGCGCCCGACGTTTACCTTTGTGTTGTGTTGAACAGAAATTTGTCACCGACTAGCACTTGGCTATTATTTATCTATTTTACTTTAGTGTGTACTATACTATGATCATGCTTAGTTTGACGCTTGTACTCAGTGGCGTAGCTACATGACCAAAGGCCCTGGTGAAAAAAAAGAATTCAGGGCCCTATCTGAACTGGTTAGGTTTTATCAAGTATACAATGTAAAATATACCTATTTATTTTATTTTATGCTTCAAATGACGACCAACACCTTGGTTCATCATCATCATCATCAGCCAGAAGACGTCTACTGCTGAACATAGGCCTCCCCCTTTAACCTCCACACTGAACGACAGCCTGCCTTTTGCATCCACTGGATGCCCGCGACTCTCACAATGTCGTCGTCAATGTCGTTTGTAACACCTTGGTTACATATTTTTTTATAAATAAACTTAAATAGATACACAAATCACGCAGAACACATGGCCGATGGGGCCAAAAGGTTCTAGAATGGAGACCACGGACCGGTAAGCGCAGCGTAGGACGTCCACCCATAAGATGGACAGACGACCTAAGAGACCGCAGGGAAACGCTGGATGCAGGCCGTTTCCAACCGGCCCTTTTGGAGATCGATGGAGGTGGCCTATGTCCAGCAGTGGACGTCCTATGGCTGAAATGATGATGATGATGAGATACACTAAGCCAATTACAGGTCATCGCGGATAGAATAAAACAAGAAATAAAATTAGGTAGGTCTTTATTCATACTTGCTTACATTCATACACTAGTATTAACACACACCGCACCGTCAAGATTACTTCTCTTCATCTTTGTCCTTGTCCTTCTTGGGTTTGACGCTGCGTTCGCGCTCGCGGTCGCGCGAACGATCCCTCTCGCGCGACCGCTCGCGCTCTCGGGACCTTTCCCGGTCGCGGGATCGCTCCCGTTCACGCGGAGAGCGTTCGCGCGGACGCGGCGACCGCGACCGCGACTTGTGGCGCCGTGACCGGGACCGCGACCTCTCGCGTCTGTATGATCTGTGAACAAAACGTCAACTTCTAACTGCATTGTTCGAAACCTCATGGACACAATAATAGATAGATAGAAATTAGAAACTCTTTATTGTGTACACCAGAAATAAAAATTACAACACGATAGAAAACACGAGCTAGTGCCACAAGTGGCGGCCTTATCGCTAAAAGCGATATCTTCCAGGCAACCATCGCATATTAATAATAGAAGTACATTTTACAGATTACACTACGAGTCCATAAGAACTAACGCGCCGCGTTATGTGCGTGTTAAGGTTACGGAATCAGGGCCCATCACGACTTTGGCGCCAACGTGAAAAAACACGTCGGCTCATTTGAATATCCTAAAATTGTATATTTTCAAGTGTTATTGTGTAATAATGGTGGATGATTATTTATTACTAGCGACCCGCCCACCCCGGCACGGGTGTAATTTACGTGCGAAGCCGGAGCGGGCGCTAGTATTTACTAATTATTTATCTATTCTATATAATTATAATATTTATCACAGAAAGATTTCTTACCCTACCCTCTCTTTATATACTCGAAGTGGTCATTATTGTTAGGAAAAACTTAGACTTATTTAGTTTCGATAAAAACAAGCGCCGTGATACCAAATTAGCTCTCCTGTACCCAATTTAGAAATATATAAAAGTAATCCTGAATACCGATGTGTTAGAATCTACAATAAGTTACCAGCAGGCCTAGCATGGGCTGTGGATAAATAGTCTTTCCACCGTTTTTATCCACGCCTAGACGCGACAAAGCTAGAATATGGATACGTTTGTCTTTTTCTCGCGGGACAAAAACGGTGGAAAGACAATTTGTCCACGGCCCGTGCTAGGCCTGCTGATACCATAAAAACATTGGTAAAGATTGCTCGTTTAAAAATACAGTCAAGTCAAAACTCATTGAAAAGGCCTACTACATTATACAAGACTATATGGACGATCAGTGGTAGAAAATAGTAATTTAGCAATAGATAATTAAATATTAGCCTATAGTTTATTTTGTTTTTATTAATAGAAAAGCTTTTGTTCTATAGTTATTATAATTTAATATAATTATGTATGTGTTACAATAAATTTAATTACAGCGCCTTAACAGGGACTTTGTACCGACATGTAGTTTTAAGGACCTCATGTAATGTGTACACAGGCAAAATAAATATAAATAAATAAAATAAAATATTTTTAATCAATAATTATGTAATCTCGATATCAAGTTAAAATACTCACTTTTCTCTTGTCCTGTCCCTGTCCGGCTTGATAGATCTCGAACGTTCGCGTTCCCGATCCCTTTCTCTATCTCTTTCCCTCTCCTCCTGTAGAAGAAACATTTCGCTTCAGCACTGAAGTTTATTGGACATCCAAAGAATATCATTTTGAGCATCTATTGTTGGATGTTGCTCTGCCTCTTCATTCTGCTGGTGGTCAAGATTGATATAAATTGGTCATGGTCACTCTCAGATCAGATAAACATGGGAGATGTGCCTTAGTACAATTATCGTTCGTGTTCAAAGGTCTCAATTTTTTTAACTTTTTTCACTATATCGCTTAAGGTGATACGTTTCACCTATGGCGGGAAATTTAAATTTCAAACAGTTTTTTTGTCCTTGTAGCTAGGCCGGGTAATTAATGTAAAATGACACAGTGTTTGCGCAAATCGTCGGTTGTTCTTTACATTATCATGTACAGCTATTTGTCAGTAACGCATCATGTTACTTACATTTGTCAATAAACCGTTTGAAACAGCAAAAAATGGTTTATTGGCAAATGTAAGTAATTATGTCCTTAAGAGAGATAAATAGTTTTACATGATTTTGTAAAGAATAGTAATAAATCTGCGCAAACAGCATGACCGTTTGCAATAATTACCCGACCTAGCTACAAGGACAAAAAACTGTTTGCAATTTGAATTTCTCGCCATAGGTGAAACGTACCATATTAACGTAATTTTTTTAAGTATGACACAAATTTTTCACACACTTAGAAACTTCAGCGACACCAATGAATTAATAGTCCACATGCAAAAAAAATTGCAAGGTTGTCTGCAGGGTGAGTGCGAATAAAGGCATCCAGCCTCATTTAGACTGGATGCGTTCGAACTTACCACGTAACCTTACCACATCTGCCTTGTGTCTTTAGTCCGTAGTTTGTCCTCAGTGATCTATACCAATATTATAAAGAGGAAAGATGTAAGTATGTTTGTAACAAATTGGCTCAAAAAGTACTGGACCGATTTTAAAAATTCTTTCACCATTTGAATGCTACATTATCACTGATTAATATAGGCTATTTTAATAGGCTTTATAACTATACCCGTGCGGAGCCGGGGCGGACCGCTAGTCACTGAATATAGGTTTAAACAAAATTAAAGATTGATTATTAACCTCGTCTCTCCTATCGCGTTCTCTTCTCTCCGACCTCTCCCTATCGTGTTCGCGCATGCGGTCTCGCTCTCTCTCCCGCTCCCTCTCTCGCTCTCTTTCCCGATCTCGTTCACGATCACGCTCAAACGGATGCGCGGAGGGGGGCCGGTACGGCGCGGGGTAGGGCGCCGGCATCATGTGCGGCGGGGCGAGGTGCACCGGCGGCGTGCTGCCTATGGGCGGGCCCATCGGGGGCCCCATGGGCGGACCCATGGGACCCGGCCCGGGGGTCAGCTCCTTGATGTCTGTCGGAACCCACCCCGTCGGCTCGGTGTGTCCTGGAACAAATGTTAAGGTCAAACGCCACTGTTTGTTCTACCAATAGAACAAACAGGAAAAATATTTCCCGTTTGAACAAAGAGAACAAATAGTAGAACAAACGGGAACGACCCTTGCAGACTAGTGCCGGCTGCACACTTGAAAACTTGTGCTATGCTCCAAATACCTGTCAGACATTTAAATGTCTAACAGGACAGGACAGGTATAATTCTATAGTCCTCGATTTTTTGCCTCGGTCCTGTTCAAATTAATCACCGAACGAATCGAATATCTCTGTTTACAGAAACAAATTAGTGTTTCTATCAACGAATTACGTATTACATATAGGTTGTTGGTTTCTATGTTGATTTTTTTCACGAACGATAATTTGCGATCTTCGTCAAATTATAGTTTAAGCAAATATGATTTTATTTATTGGACAAAGGTACACTCCGAATTCGATTGGAGGCTGCATTTATGGTGTGCCCAAAATCTACACACATTTAAGGTGTCCGCCACACAATATTTTCGACCTGGCCAAACTTGTCCGTAAGGCCCCAGTACCTTTTTTATCCTACTTACTAGTTTGACTGAAAATTGTAAGTAAATTTTTACCATTTTTTTTTAATTTTCCAATTAACGGCATGTACCTGAGGCTAACAAAATAAAACAAAGTATACTCTTCGAGTTTTGCCGGATAAAGATACTTGAAAGTTAGGTAATTAATTAAATGTTAAACCTTTATCATATATAACTAGTGAATAGCCTATATAACTAGTGAATTCGTTTCTTCTGGGCAAGCGTGCTCCATCGTAGACCGCATCGTCACTTTACATCAGGCGAGTTTGTGGTAAAACGCAAGCCTATTAATAGAAAAAAAAAACTGCTTGTATGTTCAAGTGCGTCTTCATCCGTTCATGGGCGGCGCCTCGACTTTACAGTCTGCATTAAGCCATAGATGGCGACCTGGCTACGGCCGTGCTAGTATAGAGTGACATATGCTCACTGGCCCAGGGTTCGTCGTAGTGCGCGTGCGGCGGCGGGTGCGGGTGCTGGTAGTAGTGGTCCGGCGGCGGCGCGAAGTACTCGCCGGGCGGCGGCATGTCGCGCGTCGCGGGCCCGCGCCCGTACTCGCGCCGCTCCGCCGTCATCACCTGCAAACAACACACTGGCTGTCACGTTGAACGACGTTATCTATACTATAATCTATACCAGGGGTCTCCAAACTACGGCCCGCCACTGCCATCAATCCGGCCCGCGACAGCTTAACGGCCTCTTATACCAAATTTGACGGTTTTCAATCAATTTTTTTTCGAACTTCAGTGGGTAGCTGAAATAGATAGTACTTAGAACAGTACATAGTATCACTTCTCAACACTAGATGTCGTTACGTGTCGAAATGCAATAAAAGCGTATGTTTGCTTAAGTGGGCAGAAAAATTTAAATTGTTATGGCCCTTGCAACATACGGAAAAAATATTATGGCCCCAAGGCTTCAAAGTTTGGAAACCCCTGATCTATACTAATATTATAAAGAGGATAGATTTGGTTGTTTGTTTGTTTGCATTGAATAGGCTCCGAAACTACTGAACCGATTTAAAAAATTCTTTCACCGACGGGAAGCTACACTATCCCCGGGTGACATAGGCTATAATCTATACCCGTGCGAAGCTGGGGCGGACTGCTAGTATATTATCTATACTATAAAGAGGAAAGATTTGATTCTTTGTTTGTTTGCATTGAATAGGCTCCGAAACTACTGAACAGATTTGAAAAATTCTTTCACTGTTGGGAAGCTACACTATCCCCGGATGACATAGGCTATATCATATTTTCCAAAAAAATTGGGATCCTTACTAAGACTCCAATAATGTAAACCAAGGTGTAAAAAAATAAGACTTACACCCGTGCGAAGCTGGGGTGAGTTGCTAGTATACTATATGACAACACCTGTGTGTGCTCTGCGTGATCCAGCCCATTTTTCTATCGGACTGCCGAGCGGGACGAAAAATCTACACTGCTTCATGGATCATGGTTGATATTCCGAAAACCCGTCCGAACCGTTTTGATTCCAATTTTATTTTGCGAACTGTGGAATACGCTGCCTGAATGGGTAATACCCGATAGTTCTTATTACCCAATCTAGATGTCTTCAAATCACAGGTGAATCGGTTTCTTCTAGGCAAGCTTCATCGTAGACCGCATCATCGCTTAACGTCAGGCGAGTTGTCAGTCAAACGCAAGCATATTATTGAATTTAAAAAATACCTAATGTATAATTTCAGTACAACACGTCTCATTGATCCCACATATAAAAACAACTATAACTAGCTTGCGCGTTGGAGCCAATGACATGCCAAGAAGCTCATCAGCAACGAATCCCTACTACAGACTAGGCTATAAAGACTTCCTTATCCACAGTGGCCCTGATTGCATAACTTCAAAAACGCGCGTAACGCCGCGCGTTAAGTTAACCTTTAAAAGTTGGCCTTTATTCTCTTAGCAATAAAACTTAACGCGCCGCGTTACGTGCGTGTTAAGGTTACAGAATCAGGCCTCTCTCTTACTATGCCATCTGTTAGTTTGTTTAGGTCAAATCTTGGACACTGAATTAGATCCAGTTCCTCCTAACAGATTTTGGTTAAATTTGTATACACCTTTATTTAGTTCTGGTGACAATACAATAATTATGCAATACCCAATTTATTGCAATATGTATTTTCAAAATGGCCGCCAAAATAACAACATTTAAATAAAAATCAAAAGCATCATTTAAATAAAAGCTTTTCAATAAAAAAATACAGATCTACAGCAACTGTTTTTTCTATAAATATTTCTATTTGATAGAATCAGAAATCCAAAAATCCAGTTTTCAATACTTTTTTCGTCAAAGCATGTGAGTAAATAAAACAATGATATTTCTAGTATTTACCTGAATGGTGTTCTCCCGGTTTTGGAAATTATTCTGCATATGCATTGGTGGTTGCATCTCCATGTCATTCCTCGGTGGACCTGCTGTCAAAAAACTTATATACTTTAGAGTTTATTTGAGATATATTATCTCAAATCATGTTTGAATCAATAATTTTTCAAAATTTTATT
The DNA here is from genome assembly GCA_932305915.1 of Agriopis marginaria. Classification (NCBI taxonomy): domain Eukaryota; kingdom Metazoa; phylum Arthropoda; class Insecta; order Lepidoptera; family Geometridae; genus Agriopis; species Agriopis marginaria. Next base: position 14,632,114 of record OW029918.1, read on the forward strand.
AGAAACCACATCTTTACATAGTATAAACTAAAGACGCTTTCAGCGTCTGTCTGTCTGTATATCCACTAGCTCCTCCTAAACCACGCAACGGATTTTGATGCGGTTTTCCTATCAGATAGATAATTTTTCACGGAAGGTTTATGTAATTATAATAAAATTTACACCCGCGCGAAGCCGGGGCGGGTCGCTAGTTTATTATATTATAGTAGTATTAGTTTTTTACATATATAATAAAAGCGGCTAGAGAAACGGACGCGTGCTGAGGGATCCGTACCACCACATAAATTGTTAACAGCTAGACATCATGCCCAGGCGGTCACCCATCCAAGTACCGACTGCGCCCGACGTTGCTTGACTTGGTGATCGTACGAGAACCAGTGGTAAATACGGGGTGTAAGGGGAACACTCTCGAAGCCAAAAGAAGGTAATTGTACTCATCATTATAAACAACTTTTACTATGGGCCCAGCCCTGAAATCGCGAAAAAATATCAGCTGTTCTATAGAAAACGGTCATTGACACTCGACAAAATGTATGGAACAGCTGATTTTTTTTCGCGATTTCAGGGTTGGTCCCATATTAAAAGTGGTTCATAATGATGAGTACAATTACCTTCTTTTGGCTTTGAGAGTGTTCCCCTTACACCCTGTATACATTTGTCACTGACTCGAACTTGGCCAGTATTTATTATTTGTTGTTTTACTTTAGAGTGTGTGTGTGTAAACTTGGGAAATCGGAAAGTGCTTTTTTCTATGAAATTTGGACAGGACAATGTTTCTCGGGTCTAGCTAGTTTCAAATAAATACTTCCAAAAATAAGAATAAATTAAGCTTACCGCGTCTGCCTGAAATAATATACAAATAATAAATACTCTTACAGTGCTGTGCTTTTCTGTTAAAAATAAGATTTATAAGGATATTTAGACAGATTATATAGAAATTGTGATTGCATATGCAACATGTTAAAATCTAACCAAAGATATCATTGTGTTAGTCTGTTTTTTTTTTTTTTAACGCCAAGTACCTTCAGTAATATCCATAGCTGCTGACTGCTTTACTTCAGCCAGTGGTCCGTAAGCTTGTCAAAAGAAATCAGAGCTAAACCATAGAGCTAAATATCAAGAGAGAGTGATCTGAACATTGCATTCCAACATACGTTTTCATATACTCGTAATCATATGTGCCTATTTAAGTTTGCTATCAAAAGTGACGCGACGCGCTACAACGGTGCAATAAAGTCGGTAAGCTACTGACTTCACACTGGAGCGTAGTATAATTATTAGCAACAGCTATTGAAAAAGTTCATTCGGCCCGTCCCATACATATAAGTCAATGCGTAGAACAAATTCGATATCAATAATCTATCTCAACGATTGGATCACATTACTGAACAATAATCAGGTAAGGTAATAATAATAAGGGTCAAGGGTCAGATGCAGAAGGCGGTAATCCTTGACATATTGTCAGCACCGCTGCCGGCGGCACCCTATTTATTAATATTATTAAATGTTTTTATATTTATATATAATGTAAAAAACTTAAAAGTAAACCAATAAAATTAATGTGATAATAATAAATTAGAGCCTCTTGCTAGTTGGTTGGGTCAAGGGTCAGATGCAGAAGGCGGTCATCCTGGACACGGCGCGCATTATCAGGAGGTTCCTCACTCTGCAGCCCTGACCACCGGTAGCTTGGGCCCTGCCCCGCTAACGGCGGTACCCTAGGTTAAGTTTTTTTAATAATATTCTATGTTTTTATATGTAAATTTTGTAAAAAAAAACTTAGATTAAAGAATGATTATAAATATGTCAATAATAATATGTTACTAATATAAATAATAATATTATGTACGTGGTACTGCCATTCACAAAGGATGTCCGTGAAGTGTTTTCATAAACTATTATTTCCTAATTAATTTCTTTTTATGTTTAAATGTTTTTCGTGTAAATAAATAAAATAATTTAGGTAATACATCAATTTAAATGACATTACATACCTAAATGGCCATTAGAATAAGAAAAACAATTTTTCAGGAACGAAGGCCTGCTTTCGCACTATAATTCTATTGCAAACGTTTCACCAATCATGTTTCTAAAATTTTATTTCTTTTTAATAGATCTATTCGGGCTACAGCTAAATCTAATTACTTATGGCGTTATGGCTTAGGGCTATATTGACTGGAGTATTATGCCTTTAGCAAATTTTTATTAATGTTTGTAAGTGCTACCTTGCTGGGGAGGCCTTCTGATCTCAGGTGCGGGTCGCTGCGGCGGCCCACTGTGGAGCCCGACGCCAGCCTCGTTGACGCGCATGCGGCGCTGCCGGTCGCAGTATGCACTCCACGTCACCTCGTTAAAGCCGTAATTGAAATAATCTGTGTACAATATTAAATGTAACAAGTATTGTTTTACAAATTTTTAAACTTTCGCGATTTGAACACATTGCCACATGGCATTGTAACATGGTCGAAATGTCGAGCGAAAGGTACCTATTTTTACCTAAATAAAATAATACATGATAAGTACCGATAAACATTTAAACCAAGTATTGTTTTGTTTTAAACGCCCTGTAAGAGCTGTTTTTAAACGGCTGAACAGGTTTTCATGAATCATAGCTAAGAACACTCTCAATCTAGTCATCGCCAAACAAAATAAGTCACATTAAAAAAAAACTAAATCAAAATCGGTTCAGCTGTTTGGGAGCTACAATGCCAGACATTTACAGATACACATGTTAAACACCCCTCTTTTTGCGTCAAGTAAATAATTTTACTTGAAAATTAAAATGAAAATGAAAATATTTATTTGGTGTCTACAAACGTTGTCGATCATAATTTTTTACAATAGTTTGTTCCTTAAATAAATACTCCATGGTGAGGAGCCTTGTTACCCAAGCTAGGAATTAACCTGTGTTATGGCGTAACAATACCCTCCGCCGGACAATATACATATAGTCACGATTAAATATTATAACACAAAAACTAATGGAATATGTGAATACTAAATGTGATAAAAAATGAAATAATTTGGAATATAATGTTTGGTATACACAATAATATAAGAATCAGATAAATGGCGCGCGCGCGCGCGCGCGCGCGCGCGTGTGTGTGTGTGTGTATGTGTGTGTGTGTGTGTATGTGTGTGTGTATGTGTGTGTGTGTATGTGTGTGTGTGTGTGTGTGTGTGTGTGTGTGTGTATGTATTTGTGTGTGTATATGTGTGTGCGCGTGTGTGTGTGTGTGTGTGTGTGTGTGTGTCTGTGTGCGCGTGCAACTGTGTGTTGTATGTGTGTGGGTGGGTGTGTTTGTTTGTGTATGTGTGGGTGGATGGTATGATATTGAGTATTGATATTAGAAAATTTAAAACTCTTATTTTCTTTAAGTAAGATGAATTAAAATATGTTCGGTAGATTCGTAGTCTTGTTTGAGCTGCCAATTCCTTAGTGTAAATTTACAATCATGTCGATTCATGTGATGCAACTTAAGAATTTTACATAATTTATTATAGATGTATGAACTACGTGAGTATAAGTGTCTTTGGGCAAACGTTGTATTACAGCGCTGTATTTTACAGACATTCTTATTACTCGTAGAACGTTCTGGGAGTGTATGTTCATCGTATTTAATTATTTTGTGGTGAGCAAGAACAAGGTATAATATAAAAAGTTGACGCACAGTTAGAATTTTGCACTCTGAGAATAGAAGATGTGTGGGGTATCGAGAGGGCTTGTATGTCATTACTTTCAAAACTAAACGCTGTGCTCGTTCTAATTTTATAATTTTAGTTTTGCATGCGCCGCCCCATACTGGTATGCAATACCCAAGTACAGATTGGCATATAGAAAAATAGATAGTCTTGAGTAGATCGAAAGAAGTAATTTGGCGTAGATTCTTAAAGATCCATATAAGTTTTCTAATACGACATGAAACAGCTTCAATTTGGGGCATCCAAGAGAGATTTTCGTCGATAATCACGCCAAGATACTTAATTGATTTGACTTGATCAATATAAACACAGTTGCAATTAATGTTAGGGTTGTTCTCACAAGAGTGGGCCTGGATTTTAAAAATATCTTCAGGGCTGTATTTTTTTAAGATGCTAAATGAAATGAATTTGCTTTTAGTGTAATTAAGAGTGAGCAAGTTGGTTTGAAGCCACGTTATAACGTCTCTAAGTCCATGTTCTGCATAATCACGTACTTGTTCCCAAGTCTCGCCTTCAAATACTAACGCTGTGTCGTCTGCAAATGTAAATATTTTACCATGGGGTGGTTTGTAGCAGCATAAGTCATTAATAAAGACTAAAAAGAGACTAGGGCCCAATATGGATCCTTGCGGAACCCCATTGTAACATGGTCGAACTTGGAAGTTAGCAAGAATTATATATGGCGTCACCAACGCAAAAACAAAGCAAATAGCAGCAACAGCACTTAATTGCAAAGATGGCTTAAGAATTTTGAGGCCAACAGGAATGCAACCAAAATAGCAGAAAGAGGGCTCGTGGCATAAACGCGGAGGTTGAAATCATTTGAATTGAGAATCCCCTCCTCTTTTTCTGTGAATCACAACAGTATGAATGTTGGTACCTGAGATATCAGCTCCTGGTTTGTTCCACGGTTTATCTTCGATTGTGTCTATGTTGAACTCCAAGGCTGGGACTCCATTGATGCTCCCAGGACCATCAAGATCCTCTAACGATACTTTGCCAGTAGTAGTGGCTGGCCGAGGTTTCTCAGTTGCACCAGCTGTTACAAGCCCCACTCCCCTCTGAAAATGTAGTACAAAATAGTTCAGGAACACTAAACTGTGGTTTTTTGGCTTCCGTAGTAAAACAAGGACCTTTTATAAGATTGTGTCTGTCCATCCGTACCAGTCTTTCACAGCATCATAACTGTTTTCTATCAAGATATTGTTGAAATAATCAATCAATTTTAAGGGCACAAAAAAATTACAAATTATTATTGTTATAATGTTTACGGGCTCTCATGTCTCATGTGAAATGAAGATGAATTTTTAACTAAGGTGAGCGCCTACGTGTATGCTAATTTGCTTAGGCTGGCTATGTGGCTATCGCGAATCGTCGCACGCCAAAATCTCAATAATTAAAAGAGTTCTCATGCTCGTGAAGTTCTTGTCTATACTCAGTATAAGCAGTCCCATTTTTTATGCTCTCAAGGTTTTTGTGAACTAGTGCATACACAATATACTTTTTCAAGGAACACACCTGATCTGTCTTTTGACCCGTCTCAAGAAAGAGGTGAAATAGCCTGAAGCAACAACGGCTGAAATAACATCAGGGCCACTGGCCTTGTCACACATATCTAGACTGTACAGTGTTTTGTGAACTACCTTTTCAGGATGTCTACTCTAAATGCCAAAATAAAAACCCCTGACTTCCTGACACTTTAACAAATTTCCCTGACCAATAATTTCTTTCTGGAGGAAAAATGTTTTCTCTTATTTTGAAGCAGAAGCAATGCTTCTATTCTTTGTAGTTTTGAAGTTCATTGGTAAGTACATATAAATAAAGACAGCAGCAGCCTATGCAAACTTAGTGTTGTATGCGTTTTTTTTATGGGGTAATGTCAATAATGGCACCCCATTTTAAAAAAACACTACCTTTTTAGGGTTCCGTAGTACTACAAGGAACCCTTATAAGTTTGTTCTGTCAGTCTATAAGTTCTTACTGTTTTACTTTGGACCAAAGTGGTGATGCCCTGTGACGCGAGTAGAACCACTATGTCACACATAAACGTCCTATGGCCACTGTCTCGTGCTTCTAACTTTCTGATACAAACCGATTTAAGATCGGATTCATCCATATTTATAAATCATTGATCCTAAAAAAAACATTTTATTCGTAAAAACCATTTATGGATCGGATACCATTCGTTTCAGATACTATTGTAATGAATGTTCAAAAAAACGTACTGAACATAGCACATCACTGGAAAATCCTCTGCTTCGGTGTGGTGAAGTTAAATCGAAATCTGACTGAGATTTGACTACTATTGATACCGGTACTGTTCTTTTGATTCCTTGAGACACAAGTAGAACCACCATGCCACCCATCAATGTTCCATGGTCACTGTTTCGCGCTTTAGAATAATTTAAAATATAATCAATTGAGCAATTTACATTATACAGCAACAAATGCCTTCCTCATAGAGGAGTGTTGCCATAATCCCTGCACCGGCGGCTTTAGGATCGCAGTGTGTTCGCTGTGTAGTAACACTGCTGCTCATCCTCTGGTGGTTCTGGTTGCAGTTTTAGAACATACCCGGGTCCAATTGACCAATTAATCACCACAATTTGTGGTAATTTTAACATCTGAATCTGATGTTGTCCTCCAATTGCGACACTTCAACATTCCCTGTGGGCTAAGCCCTAGGCGCAGCTACTGGATAATAATAAAAATATATGTAGAATACCAAAACGGCAACAAATCCCTTACCTTAATGTTTAAACTGCCATAAGACTGGGCTCCTGATTTAATATCTCCTATAGTGACTTTTATATTATCACTATCATCAGAGTCCGAATCTCCGTTCCCTTGACTATCAGCGTCTCCATTGAGTGCCTCGTCCTGACTGACATCTTCAAAATGTTCATCAAAGTGAGAGTCGTCATTTCCTGCCTCATTTTCGTCCTGGTCTTTTTCCTCGCCCTGTGTAAGACATGTAAAGCTTGACAAGTAAAATGTTAAATTTACAATTATAGTCTTGTCTATTCAATATAAACAAGCCATGTCAGAGATGGCATAAAAAATTGCGTAAGGCAGCCTCGAAATTCTGACAAGGGCTAGCCACTCGGCCTGTATTAACTTTAATAGTCTTTCAATCAACTTACAAATAACTTCTTGCCTACTATTTCAAATTGAAAACAAAACTAGCATAATATGTAGATTTCGTCTATCTGCAATAGACGCAAACATGACTAGTTTTGTCATTAAATGTTGTTTGTTTAGGTTAGAAAACGTCATCAACATTATGGAACATTCAGTTCTCGGGTAATTATCTACATAAATATGAGCAGCGAATATTTTCTTGTATGTTAAATGATTTTAAATCACAAGTTTAATCTAAAAACTTACGTTTCCGCGCTCGGCGTCTGCTCCTGGCGCCTTGTCCTCTGAAGATTGGTCGGTTATTTGTTCGCCCGTAGATTCTCCGTAAAGCCAAGAGTCATCATTTTCATCCCCTGGTGTGGATTCTACCGCTGTTTCAGCCATTTTATCTATCACTTAATAATACTAATTTCTACATCAAAGAATTTTAATTTATCAAAATCGTTTTCATGATCCTAAGGCAGAACCGTCCGAACAGAATGGAGTTTTTATAATTGACGTTTGATGATTTGACAGAGACAGTGAGTGCCTATGACAGTCAACTTTTTTATTTTTTGGCTTTAGACAATCTATCTATTTAGCCAGTAGGTAGGTCTCCCACTAGATGGACCGACGACATAGTGAGAGTCGCTGGCATCCAGTGGATGCAATAGGCAGGCTGTCGTTTCGGTGTGGAGGTTAAAGGGGGAGGCCTATGTTCAGCAGTGGACTTCTTCTGGCTGATGAGATCGCGCTCGAATTTTTGCTCTCTGTTTGGGAATCGGGACGAAAATGGGTAATTGTGCAATACAGAGTAGTAAAAATACCACAAATGGAGTTGGCCGACAGATTAAAGACATATCTTTTTACAGGTAAGCACTAAGCATTTGCGCTTGAGCATTTGGATTGTCTTTAGACCTTCAACGGTCTATGGGCAGTCTAACTGTATTTGTAGTTTTAGTTTGTATTTTGTTTAGTTAATAAAGGCGCTAGCCCAGGAAAAAAAGCACTAAGTACTTTTATATATACGAAAAATTTGACACGCTTTGGACCGCTTGTGAAGTCTACTTAGATGTAGGTCTGCGGTGGCGTCATTTAATTTTTCGTATTCTTCTCAGCAAACCCTTTCATTTGATACCCATATCATGGAGGTGCTTAAAATATAACTGGTCCGCCATATTGGATTTAAATGACGTCATTTAGCTAACCATGCAATGACGTCGATTCTGATGTACCATTCTCTAAACTAATTTGGACAGCTCTAAAATTATTCCTATCCTTTTCTGACGTATTGTAATGAAAAGCGAAGGCGATAATTTTAGTCCTGTCAGATTAGTTTAGAGAATGGTACAACAGAATTGACGCCTTGTCATCCAAACTAAATGTGTATGCTTCAGCTCAATCGGTTTGGGCAGATATCATAACTTATTACTCTGTGTAGCCCAAGTTGAGCCCAAGTACTGTATGGTATGTGCACAAAAGGTACCACCACAGACCACTTATAAAATACGTTTATTCCATTCTGTCCGACTATTTGTCCGATGATCGGACTATTTGGACAAAAATATTCCAATCTGTCCGACTGGCCAGTCGGACAGATTGGACACGCAAATTTTGTTCCAAATAGTACTACTGGCAGTAAAGTACAGTGAAAACAAAAATGTTATACTTATTTATTTTTTTCCTACTATTTTGACTTTGAGTGTCGGCTAATTTCTATGTGCAATATAATAATTAAGAATAGTTTTTTTCACCAAGTCCCAAGTACCAGGAATGTATAAACCATGAAGACGGTTTCCCCTTCGCGACCCATGATCACACTTTTTATGAATCTAGAGTGAAATACCTCTCCATCGTTTCTGTTATCCTGGTATGTACCTGGTATCGACGTTTTCCAATAATTAACGTTTGTTCTACTTGTGGAGGAACACAGTAGAAACTACTCGGCTGTGGAGAGTGTGATCACGGGTCGCGGTCGCTTCTCGAGGTGGAAAACCTCTTCATGGTTTATGCATTCCTGGTACTTTGATTTGGTGAAGCTTTTTGTTCGACCTTGTGAATGACAGCTGTCATCAGAAATGAAGATCTCGACGAGATCTATCACTTCTGCAAAGAGACTGCTAGTCCAGGATCAACAGTTTCCGAGATATCGCCCAACCAAGTTTGACAGCTGTCATCGGAAATGAAGATCTCAATGAGATCTATCACTTCTGCAAAGAAACTGCTAGTCTAAGATCGAAAGTTTCCGAGATATCGCCCAACCAAGTTTGACAGCTGTCATCGGAAATGAAGATCTCGACGAGATCTATCACTTCTGCAAAGATACTGCTAGTCCAGAATCAACAGTTTCCGAGATATCACCCAACCAAGTTTGACAGCTGTCACACTGATATCTGTCAACGCCCACATTAAACCATGGAGAGATACCCAAATCCAGCAGCAGTGGTCTGATAAACGTAGGCTAATGATGGTGACGATGTCACTGACATCTGTCAACGCCTACATCTACCCTGGGACAGGCCCAAGTCCGTCTGATAAGAGTAGGCTGATAATGATGATGATGGATTAGGACCCATTCTCTGTGAGGGATGACCTGTGTCCCAGCAGTGGGAACATGGTAGGCTGAAATGATGATGATGATGAAATTTTAAATTCAGGATACTTTGCGAATGATGATAATGATGGTGGATTAGGGCCCATCCTCTCTCTCTCTCTCTGAGAAAAATCCTGTGTCGCAGCAGTGGGAACATAATAGGCTGAAATGATGATGATGATGATGAAATAACATACAAATGATAATTACGATAGATTCATATTAATTATTTTGTTAGAAGTGTTTGGTGTGAAGTACTTACTTCAAAGATAATAATCCTACAAAAAGTACCTAATTACTTTTCAGATTGATTGTATCGTAATATTCTTAGTAGTACTATTTGGAACAAAATTTGCGTGTCCAATCTGTCCGACTGGCCAGTCGGACAGATTGGAATATTTTTGTCCAAATAGTCCGATCATCGGACAAATAGTCGGACAGAATGGAATAAACGGATTTAATACACCATTCTAGAAATACAGAATTTTCTAAAGTTATAAATATACACATCACAACACAAAATAAATAGAAATACTGATATTATTTATTACACTTGAAATATAATTTAGTAAAGCATTAGAATATAAATCTAAGACAAAAAAGAAAGATGAAGTCAAAAAGCAACATTAGGAAACTACAGCTGCTCAATCTAAGCCATTTCTCCTTCGTGGGAGCAACTTCACCTCAGCTTGTTCTATTTTCTGAGCAATGTCTGCTAGTTGTTCAGACGCATTTGCAGCAGAATTACCGCACGTTTCTGCTAACTCTTGGATTCCCTGGGATACCTGAGAAAGTACAAACATGCTAATAGAATTTTGAAACGTATGTATAAAATTAATGTCATAATTTTAACCATTTGATTCTCACTTCACCTCTAAGGAGAGACCTTAGCAGTGAAGAGGATAATAATTATGTTGAGGGGGTGTGTGAGGTTTGACATTTTGCAGTGACTCATTGCATAAAAGGGTTATATTGTATTCCCTTTCTACATATTACAGCTAAATAGACTGAAATGAAATTTTATATGGATATCCTTATATGGATAGATAACTTTTCTTCATTGATAAAAAATATTTCTAACCATTTCTATTTTGGAAATGATGCCTGTAGTGCTTTTGCGTACATAATACCCCTGAATATATCCCTTCAGCAGTGCAAGTAACGTTCTTTATCGATCGTCAAATTCGTTAAAATGTCATAGAATCGATCATAGCTAGTATTCATTAAATGGCATTTTATCGAATTTGACAACCACAACTGTCAAATTTGACCATCGATAAAGAACGGTACTTGCACAGCAGGTATTTCTAAAGCTTGGAAATCGTATTTTACTATTGATTTTTGTATGAAAAAAAATGTTGGCCAATTTGAACCATAAGCTAAATTTTATAGTTAACTCATGTGCTTTTTAGGGTTCCGTACCTCAAAAGGAAATTTTTTTTGTTCGTCTGTCTGTCTGTATGTCTGTCAAGACTCTTTTTCTCAGGAACGCGTAAAGGTATCAAGTTGAAATTTATATCAAATAATAGAGTCTACAGTCTCTTTCAGCTGTGAAAAAATCCAACTTGGAAGTCATCGCGATCAAAAAATATGATCGTTTATGTCGCATATTTTCATGGGAATCAAAACCTATAGTGTACTCTCCCTGTTGATCTAGAATCATGAAATTTTGCAAGAAGCACGGTCGCACAACACATATAAAGGGAAAAAAATCGAAAGTTGTTAATTTTCAGTTACATCACACAATTATTTTTTTGTCGAGACTCGATTCCTGAGATGGATGAACTATCTACATACATATTTATTAAGTTTGTACAGAACCCTCAGGGTGCGAGATCTACTCACACTTGTCTGGTTTTTTAATGTACTTATTAATAAACGAGGAATAGCTTTGGAATAGTTAAATCATTTTAAGTCGTTTCCAATCTAGTTTATAGTTCAGTAGGGAAAAAGACAAAATATGAAGTAAGTATTGAAAAGCTCACCACATCCGCCTCAGCTTTCACTTCAGCGGCAGCTGCATGCATTGTGTTTACAGTCCCCTGCATCTGGACAGCTTCCTGGATCGGTTCCGACTCCAGAACTGGAGCACTCTGTATCAGGGAACATAAAAGAAGTTAGTAATAGCACAGTACTGATTGTACCTGACAAAATAATGTTATGAGTAACTATCAACATATTTTTGGTATTTTAACAGATCGTAAGTTTAAAAACAAGAGTCATGGTCATAAATCTTACGATCTATAATTATAATCTGTGACAACACAGCAAGTATTGTACATCCACATTGATGCTTATCAACAGGTGAATTGGTGGACAAAAGAGGATTTATTTGTGCAAAAAAAAAGATTTCTTACAAGTTTCATTGACAATGTGATATCAATTTGAAGTTCTATTACTCATTTCCATAGATTTTATCTGGTCAGAAGCTGCACGCATGGCAAGTTGTATGAAAATATAAAAACCCAATTTTTGAATGTCACTAGAGTAATTTAATGGTAGTTTTTACTGTTTACTATGGTGCAATTTGAGATTTCTGTATTGACGTCTGACATGCTACTGCTGTCATGATGACAATGATCAAACTGAATCAAGTTGGAGCATGGATCCAACTTAATACAGGCCACAGACACGCAAATCAGGTAACCTCGCTGCATCTATCCTGAGAAAGATCAGTGCTCATAAAACAAAATTACTTGGCTTCTGCCCCTTTGGTATTGGGGCATTTTTGCCATCAACAGTAAGGGAGGAGATAGTGAGATTGTTTAGAAAGATAATCCAGGTTCATTTTATGTAAGCCAGAAAAGTGGTGATAGTAAATTTAGTACCTGCTAGCAGGTTCACACAAAATAGGTAATTGTTACGGTTTAGTTATGGAAAAACCCTACTATCACATTAAAAGTCGTACCTGTTGGCAGTGATGCATGCACTGGCAATGATGACGAATCATTGGCTCAGCTGCAGCTACCTCTTGCATGTGCATATTGTTCTGTTGCATCTGAAAATGAGTCATAGTATCTGCGGTGAAGAAAGTTACTTGTGCTCTATAAAGTTAAAACCAAAATGAACAATACATACATTCTCAATATAATTTGGATCAGTATAATTGTTTAACTCAGAGGCCATCTGCATGGCTTCATTCAGTTTTTCATGGCCTGCAGTAGCATTATTGATAGCCTGAGCGGTGTTCAAAAGATTCGCAGTAGCCGAGTCCCCTTGCTGACACTCTGTTGGAGCGTTTGCAGCAGCAAGTCCTAGTTTGGCTTCCAGCTGTTCGATTCTATTTTGTAAAACTGCAAGAGGATCCATTTTAAATTAAAGGAGAGACGAAATAATTGGAAATAATTTTACAAAATAAATGAAAAACAATTGAATGTTGATCTTCGAATTACAATCGAACACTATTATGATTTTTTGATTTGATGTTTTCAAGTTTGACAACTAAATTTTTGACATTGCCATGAGAGCAATTTTTTTAATCTAGGGACAAGCATTATTATTTTTCACAGATTTATATTCGGTCGATTGATGGTGGTTTTTTCTTTTTTCCAAACTTATTCGATTCATTAACTACGACTCGAATCGATGTATCTAGGATTTTTAGTCGATAAAAAGAAAGCGCATTTTTTTTTCGCTCTCTTGTCAGACTGAAGCACAGTGGACTAAAGCCATACCGCATCTTTTCTGTATTTCTTACGTTTTGAAACGTCTCTGCGTGTTTTTATTGATACCTCTCTACGAGACTATAGTGTATTTTTGTGAGTATCCATGGCTATTAATAGTGGATTATTATTGATTAAAAGTAGCATTCCGATGGCGACCCCGACCGGCAGCAGCGGCCGCCTGACCCGCTGCTCAGGATGAATTTATATGGAGTACTTTACTTTACCATATATAAATTAAAGTTGCTTTCTGCGTCTGTCTGTCTGTATGTCTGCATGGCCGCTAACTCCTCCTAAACCACGCAACGGATTTTGATGTGATTTTCACTATGAGTTAAATACATTTTCACGGAAGGTTTATACCTATATGTAACTAGGTTTATACCTATATATAACTAGCGAATGCGCAAGACGTGCGAAGCCATAATCTTCTCAACAGGAAAGAAAAAGCAATCAATCAGCTGATTACTGTTGAAGTCTGACTTGAGTCGTGCTTGAGTCTGACACATTTGACACAATGATAATATGATAGGATGTCATTTTGATGTCATTGTCAAATCAAATTAATGCAATTGCACTACCAATGCATTTAGGAAAATGAAATAAATGTTTTGGTTATTGCCTTGACCCTTTGTTGAATAGTGTAAATAAATAATATACACACGTTTCTTAGCTTTCAATTGCTAGTATGGATGAAGAACAAGGCGCTCTTTCCCAGGAAGATTTTATGCTACCGCCTGTGAAATATGAATGTAAGGGTCGAGTATTTATGTTATAGGTTATTATCACGGACCAATGATTATTTTTGCTATTAATTTTCAAATTTAATATTACAGATTTGGACCACACGGCAGATGTACAGTATGTATCTTTTTCTGTTGTCTTTCCTAAATCACAAAAATTAATTTGTGATGCAATAATTTTGCTATGAGTAATGAATGTGTACTTGCCTACGTAGTTTTTCCTTCGACCAAAATAAAATTAATGGACGGGCCCTAACCATTGAACTTGATCAGTAAAAACGAGTCTAAACCGTCGGACATATACTTCAACACCTAATTATAAAAATGTACAGTATATTAGTTACAAAAAATAGATATCGGTTTTGTTTGTGTATTTACACTTCGGTAAAGCATACGAATTCATAATTTTGTCAGATGTTTCGTTATCGCGTAACAATAGACTCGTGTTTCACTTCCTGCGGCTAGAGACCGACTGAAACGAAGTGAGCGCTGGCGCTCATATTGTAATCTTCAAAAATGCGCTCCTACTGGGCCCGTCCATTCATTTTATTTTGGTCGAAGAGTTTTTCCTTATATTATCTTTGCAATTTAATATAGCCTCATATTTCTTTTAGACCTTCTAACATACGTGTAATAGGATGAAAAAGTTGGGGTGTTACTAGATCACAGAAAAATTAAACAATTTTTTCTTTTCTTTTCTGTGGACTATATGAAATTTAATGTGAAGGTAGATCAACTCAATGTTCACTTTGTCCTCAGAGGAATGTATTCCTAGTTCCTAACAATAGCAAGTAGTTTTAACTATGGGTTGCAGCTACCTATGTAATGCAAACAACTGCACCTATGTCTTTTACAATGATACTAGAATTTTCCAAAGAACCATTTCTTATTTAGGAAGTATGTAGAAGAAGTAGTTCTTTTAAAGCTTTTGACACATCTTATAGTAGACTTGTACAACATTTTCAGGTTACATGCTTGGGGCGACAGCTTAAAGGAAACATTTGAGCAATGTGGTATGGCAATGTTTGCTTACATGACTGAAATGGACTACGTGCAAATCAAGGAAGTACACACAATAGAGGCAAACGCTGATGACATGATGGGACTCCTGTATCATTTCCTTGACGAATTGCTATTTCTGTTTTCTGTTGAACCATTTTTAATCTGCAAAAAGCTGGTAATCACAGAATTTAATATGGAAGAATTTCGGATAGTTTGCAAATGCTACGGAGAAGAGTTCCAAATTGGCAAACATCCACAAGGAACTGAAGTAAAAGCTATCACATACTCTGCTATGCAAATAATAGATGTACCTAAGGATAATAAGTTTGAAGTGTTTGTCATAATCGATATTTAATTTATAAGCAATAAATTTATGTTTGTTATTGTATTATACCTTATTAAGTTATATTTTTATGAAATTTTTAAACTTATAACAATGAGGTATACTGCAGCAATTTATGGTATTTTTACACAGAAGTGTGTGAATATAATATGTGCTGAATAAAATTTTAAAAAGTGCAAATTAACAAGGAAGCTTGTAGTGGCTGAAAATGAACTCAAAGATCAGGCCTATGTCCAACAGTAGACAAGCTGACCGTGGTAATGATAAAATTGCAAATTGTTTCATGCATCAGAGTTGATATATTATGCCAATTTCTCATTACTCTGGTCTAGCCCAGACATTAAAGAGACATTGGTGGGGCCGAATCCAACATCAAGCAAGAGGCCCTGTTTAATATAAAATACAATAATTTAATGTGTACAAAAGTGAATATAAAACTATTTTGTACATTATAGGACTGAAAAAATGTGGGTTACTGTGGTAAGTTCTTGATAGTGTGAGCTGGTCTATGGTACGAGATATGGCACTCGCCAATTATGCCTCATGTCAAAATATAGTAGTGGATAATGACTTGCCACCACAGACTAGGTAAAGCTACTGCGCTTCGCTTGCCACCCACTTAATAGGCCCCCAATAAAAGCTGCCCTATATTGGCGCTGGAAGGGCAACATTGGCGTTGGCATAAAGCCGCAAGTAGCGTTCGGTCAAAGTGCAGCACACTTCTTGACCTTAAGGTCAAGAAGTGTGCTGCACTTTGACTGAACGCTACTTGCGGCTTTATGCCTTTAACACTTCCACCCTGGAGCTTATGTTCTTAGGTCTTGCGGTTTCCACCCCCAGAAGCCAGGTCAAGGCAAGCCAGGCGTCGCGATGATGCCGTCTACGATCCATCATAGACCAACTGAGATTGATAAATAAAATTATTTTTTTTGGAATGTGCTATAGGCACTGAAACAGTTATCCATGTGAAGCTCGGACCACTGACCTACCTAGCAGTGGGCAACAGGTGTTTCAAAAGAAAGAGAAAAAAACGGTTATAAATTTATTGAGAAAGCTAAATCGCAAGATTGGGGTTGTTAGTTCGGAAGGTGGTAGCTGATCTTACTGGTCCCTAGAAGCCCTGGATACGGAATTAACTTTCAAGAGAGTGTGCCGTTCGTCGCGGACTAAAGTTGCTCGTCGGTGAAGGGTTGGTCAGAGTCACAAAAAACATTTGGTCTGTGGAATATTTTTTCCCAACAACGGAGAAGCTAAAAGTTGGGTATTTAATGTGTATGGATGTTCTCACCTACGCTTACGCATCATTCATTTTGACCCGACTATGGTGAATCAAAAAGGAGGGTTATGATTTTGCCCGGTATGTTCGTATGTTCCCCTATAACTTCTAACTCTAACATCAGGTCAGTTGGCGGCCAAACGCAAGCCTATTATTAAATAAATAAATAAACTGCTTCTCATAATTTGACAAATGAATTATTGTTTGAAGAGTGATCTTCCGCTGGTTATAGGATATGTGACGTCACAATAAATTGAATATTAGCCCTCTAGAGAAAATAAAGTCAGGTACTAAAGGAACAAAACTTTTTTTGTATTTCCTTGTTTTTTTTTTTCTAAGGCCCCATTGGTTTTTGGGGCAATTTTTCCATTAACAGTGAGGTAGTAGATAGTGAGATTGTCTAAAAACGAGATAATCCTGGTTGATGAAACTACTAACAGAAAATAACAAATGGAAAAACTAAACGGATATTATTAGAATGAATAAAATTAGCTAATGCAAAAATTACTTTTTTGTTTGGGAATGTTTGTTATCAAATGAAAGGGCTTTAAAAAATAAATATTGTTAGCTGTTGCTCATTTATTATAATACTAGTTGCGTTCCGCGGCTTCACCCGCGTAGTGATGAAAAATGGTGATGATGATGATTAAAAGTAGCCTATGTCACTCTCCGGCCCTTTAACTATACCCATGCAAAAAATCAGGTCGTTCTGTAATCAGTTGCTGCGTGAAAGAGGAACACACAAACCAACAAACTTTTCGGATTTATAATATTAGTATGATACATATTATTAATATCTCTATCTCTTCTCTACATAGTATAAATTAAAGTCGCTTTCTGCGTCTGTCTGTCTGTATGGCCGCTAACTCCTCCTAAACCACGCAACGGATTTTGATGCGGTTTTCACCATCAGTTAGTTCCTTTTTTAAGGAAGGTTTATATATATAACTAGCGACCCGCCCCGACTCCGCACGTAAATTACACCCGTGCGAAGCCGGGTGCGGGTCGCTAGTATATTATAATTAAGCAAAGCTCACGGCATTGTGGGCATGCACCCGGTAATTGGGAATAATTTCTAAAATACGCCTCAGACAAAAAAAAACTCTCCAAACCTACCTATAATACATAAGTTTGTATTTATTAATTAAATAATATTTCATTATGGACTATGGTACACATGTTAAAATTATTTCATTAAATAGTAAAATGTAATAATAAATAATGATGTAGTCTGCAAAGATTTATACTACAACCTACAACTATACTACGTATGAATCTATGGTAGTCGGGTTTTAGTTTTTTCATCTATATCTTGTGATAAATGAGGTGTCAATAGATTCGTCTAGATAGTTACATTAGTTACCTATATTATTCGTCATCATAAATACAACACGGAAACTGTAAATTATTGTTATTTAAATTTAACAATAATGGGTTTTTATGACGTGTATTTACATTATTTTAGTTCGTGACGTTTCAAAACTTCACTGCGTACCTAGTGAACGTTATGATTAAAAATCATTACCGGCACTTTGTAAGTAATTTCTTATCATTTCTATAGACATTCGTCATATATTATATGTGTCGATAATCGTAAAATACACGCGATAAAATTTGTTAACAATATTTAATTTCAATGTGTTATTAATCGCGAAAACCTAAGTAATCATTAATTATTATTGATGTTATTACCGTGATTGATCTAGTGCAGTGCAGGGCAAAGGCCTCCTTATTGAAAAAACTTGACTTCCACTGCAGTTAAATAGACATACCTACTTACATAAGTTTTTTATCAGATGGACCATTTGCGAAATATGATTACCTGCTACTAGCTGAAAATTCATCTCTGTCCTCACAAGTTTCTAAACTATTAATATATTGATAAAATCACGAAAACAAAAAAAAAACTAATTAGATTTTTATTGATTAAAAAAATCAAATTTGTAAGTTTTGCTTTTCCAGTATAAAGTAGAATGCGAAATCGAAGAGACCCGCGGTCGCGGTCCCGCGTATTTTATCTAACTTCCGTTTCCTTCTTTGAAAGTGTGACCATTTATGAAAATAATCAAGCGAAACAAAATTTTTGGTTGATGTTTTTTTTTAATCTCAGGAAAGTAAATGTTTTCGAACGAAATTGTCTATGACGTTAGAGAGTTTTTCTAGTAGTCACTTCCGGTTTATTGGCGGTTTCACACACTTCCGTATCCTTCCCTTTGCAAAGTGTTATAATCTTGAATGGAAAAATAATTAAGAGGTATTTACTCTTTATAGACACAAATTTGAGTTTAATGTTATAATGTACGCAACACGTTATAGTAATATAAAACTCATAAAAAGTATTATAATAAAGCCGAGTCCCAACTCCAAATGAAGTAGCGCAGGCCGCGGACGCGCTTGGCGTTTCATGAAGATTATAGTCGTACGGCTGTAATGGAGATGCGACTTTTAGTATTTCTGAGCATTTTTATCAACATTAATATTTATCAATTGGACCAGCCTGCAATGGCCAGCTAAGAGAGATATACCTTCCCTCCCTCCAAATCGCATATACATTACATTTGCGCATGGATAGCCTTAATTATGACCATTCTAAACTAGCTTCACAGTCTATCCTACCTTTGTAGGGCTTTATCTTATAAACCGCTGTAAGGAGGTATAGTCGAATAAAAAAGTTGAAAATAAGTTAAAAAGTCACAGTGATGGCGGATATAGTTTACAACTTATTTTTGTTGATATAATCGTAGAAACGGCACTTAATTCGATTTGATTGCGAACTCGGGCTCGGGCTGATTATAAAAAATATAAATTTAAAATTGCCAAAAAGATTCGGCAAATAATATGCTCATAACTTGACACATTTTCGTCAAACATTGATAACAATCTGGCTCTATCCAATTATAAAAGAAAAACAATATTGAAATCGGCCCAACCGTTTGGGAGACCTACGAAGCCACAGACAGACATACCTACAGATAGGCGACCCCTCGTTTTTCGACGCCAACAATTATATTATAAACAAAGCTAATTAGCCTGTTTTTTCTTCTTTCCTTTTGAATGGCTTTTGGCGTCGCACTTCTTGTGCATTTGCCAGTGTCGAGTATTGAAATATTTACATAATTATAGTCAAACAAGTCATAGTCACAGTAAGTCAAGCAAAGTAAGTTATGGGCAAGTCAAACTCATGTCCTAGTAAAGTGGTGAAGGCTTTACAAGAGGCTTCTATGGAGTTTTGAAAACAACATGAAAATATATGTTTCGCCTCCATAAATCACTTTCATATTCTCGAGCACGTCCACGAACATAAATAATAATCCACCTAATGGTGGATTATCGCAATAGTGTGAATGCTCGAGTGAATGTAGCCAAGTGTCGTGTCGTGCGTACGCACGTACTGCGTATACCTACAATAAGTAAATTATTATAAGACGATAGGTCGTTTTGGTCAGTGTGTTCTTCAAATATTAACACATAGGCGAGTTAATAGTCATTTAGAAGGCCGGCAACGTTATTTGTGATGCCTTTGGTGTTACAAGTATCCATAGACAACAGTGACCGCTTACCATTAGGCAGCCCGCCTGTTTGTTTTCCACCTATAGTATAAAAATACGGTCTGAAATGTGTAATATACTCGGAAATACACAAGTTTAGGAAAATAATGCTACGAGCCGACATTTTTTTCTCACGTTCGTTGGCGCCAAATCCCTGGCCTATTTTTTTTATAACATATTTATGTGCGAATTGTGCGATGTATGTCAGATTAGAATACTAAAATCCCATATAATTTAATTAGATTTTATTTATATTTCGCAGTACCTACGACATATTATGGGTATTAGTAAAAGGTGGGAAAAAGCAAGCATGGTACCTAATAATATCAGATTTTCTAGTGCAAGGTTTACTAGCCACTCAAAAATTATCTGCGTGCTTCATCTTCGACCACTTAGTTGCTTACCAACAGGCGAGTTGAAGTCAAACGTAGTTTGAAAAAGTGGGTTTGGAAGAGAAAATTGTGTTGTATTATGATTAATAAATACCTAGGTGGTGGTTAACACTACTACTAGCCAGCCATAGCATAAAAATACCATTTTAGAAAAAAAACTTATATACTTATCCAATTTTGCTGGTTAAAAATTACTCTGAAATATTATCATTATGTACCTGAAAGGTACTTAGAGACAAAAAGCTAAAAAACTGTCGAGTGCGTGTCTTAGCATGTTGATGATAGGGTACCGTACCGATAGCTATGGTGTAAATAAATAACCATACACGTAGGCCGAGCTATGTGTCCAAATTAACTAATATTTTTTTTAAAAAAAAAATGCCTAATTTTGTCATAAACTGCAATAGTTTTTTCTGTTAGCGGGTATAATTATTTATATGTACAGAATACATAACATTATGATAAAGGTACGTCCTACTCATCAAAAATCAGCGATATACCTAGTCCATAAAGTTTTTTTAATAATATTGTTTTTTTGTTAAAATTTTCATAAGCGTGGATTCAATGTCCTTTACTCGTAATATTAATCAGTTTACATAGTCTTAATAGCGTCGAACCAGTCATAGTCACAGTCAGAGTCAAGCTAAATTAGTCACGGTCAAGTCGAACTCATGCCCCTGTAAAGTGGTGGAGACTTTACAAGAGGCTCCAATGGAGTTTTGGAACCAACACGAAAATACACGTTTCACGTCGTTATATCACTTGCCCACACTCGAGCACGTTTACGAGCACTTAATGAATTCACCATTTAGTACACATTAACACTCGAAAATACACAAGTTTAGGAAAATAATCCAACGAGCCGACATGTTTTTTCCACGTTGGCGCCAAAACTCCTTTTGAATAATAGAAAGAACCGTGCTGCCATAGTGCTGCGCTGCAAGCAGTTGGACGAAAAACTATAGGTTACTTAGTTTGCTACGGAATCCTAAAATAGCGTAGATACATGATTTGTACCTACATAGGTGCTAAAGTGAAGTAGGTACTTTAATTGTTTGATTTGTGGGTAGGAATCTGGTAAATATTACTTTCAAAAATAATAATTTAATTTAGAGGTACGTGGTATTTAGGAATTCCAAGTAAGATTTCAACTCTAACTAATAACTGCATTATTTTGTTAAATTAACTGTGCCAAATTCAAAAATAAAAGACAGTTCGTGTACGTATCAACAAATATTTTTCTAATATCTCTTTTATTAGGCTCTGTTCATTCAGTAGTATGCGCTTCCTCGCCCAAACCAAAACCGGTCGAACAATGGAAACTCAAAAATTCGTTAATTTTTTTACGGCTTCTTCAACGAACTAGTTAGGGGAGGAATTTGGTTCGTAGAGCGGCGGCGTCCGAGGGGTTGCTTTGCTTGTCGGCCGGTTCGCGTGTCGCGCCTGCGCCCGTAGTTCGCGCCACTGCTACGCTACGTCGAATCGCCGCTTGCAAGCCAGATGTTCTGAAAAGCTTCCTGTCGTAGTTTCAATTCTCCGCATTTTGTCTATTAAAATTATTGTAAAATGGTGACTAGGACCTATAAATTATTTTGTTTTGTGAGTGAATTAACCAGTGAATAAATTAACATGTGAATTGAACAAACTTTGTGTATTTGCTGAAAATTATCGAGCGTCTCAATGTCCACGAGTTCACTCGGGACCAACAAAGCGGCGGACATTTTATTTTGAGTACTCGATAATGTAGCGTTTGCGTCGGAAAACATTAATGTCGTTTTATGGTCATCAAATCGGATATCGTTCGCTTACACCTTTTGTAAGTAAAATAGTGACTCCATAGGTATTTTTAACAGAAACCTCAGATGTGTACACCCAAGTTTAATAGCGGTTACGCTAAGGTATCACCGCTAGGTTGTCGATATTTTGGGGTAAATGTCGTTGAAAAAGTGACGTAAGCAAATCATATCAGCTGGAAGTGTCGTCGTGGACCTTAGGTATCCCTAGGACTCAAAAAATCCCCTATCGACCCACTTCGCTTTGGAGGCTTCTCGCTTGAGATTTCCGCGCGCGCGGCGCCCCTAACCTCTTTGCTAATTCAATTGTGATGATTATGAAGCGTCACGGTGAGAAAAGTTGATTTCTATAGATAATGAAACATGTTGTTTGCTTTATTTGATAGCGATGCCGAGGGGGGTGAAGCGAGGGCCGGCGGAGGGCGAGGCCGAAGTGGTGGTACGCGCCGGGGCGTCTCCTTCGCAAACCACATTCCTGGACGACAGCCCTAGCCATACCATCAGCTACCACCTGCTCGATCACGGCTATGGCGCCACGCCACAGCACCAGATCCGGCGTGAGGCGCCGACCGCACCGCCGAAAACGTCTGAAGTAAGTCAAGTCAACCACCTATCTCTTGAATTTACAGTGTTGGCACTTATTGATCTATTATTGTGATTGATATGCCCCGTGAAAGCAGTTAACTGTTTCATGTTAGAAATACCAACAGAGTCTTATGTGGCTCAGGAGCGGAATCAACCACGGTGATGGAGTTAACTTCATAGATGTACTCTCAAAATCAACATGATTAAAAAAATAATAATGATTCTTAGACTTGGTTAACAAAAATCTTGTATCACTAAAATATCTACTTCCGAGGTCAACAACTATAAATCTGTACATTTTTAAGTCATTTCGCAAGCTGCTTGAGATTATAAAGGTTGTTATTGAGAAATGTGTAAATTACAGGCCAAGCTCTTGATGTTTTTTGCTATAGAGAATATGATGAGCTGTGTACACAATATTGAAAACCATTTTAAATTCCATGTTGTGATGTTTCACTCGATCAGTCCTGTAATGTTTATTTTGGTTCAATTATTTTCAATCCTAACAAAATTTTGGACACTTATCTAATTATGATTCAGATATTTTATCAGCTAAGGATGTGTTATTGATAATATTTGGAGATGTCATGCTATTTTAACACAGTACTCTACCGACATAATATGATATTGTACTTCAGATATCAGGGGCAACATAGACCCACTTTAGGTTATACTTTATTTTCCTTTCCGGGTTTTTCATATTTCAATCTCACATTGGTAAGGTATGGTCATACGCTAGCCTACTGAAGTTGGAGACTTTCTCCAAGGAGATTTAGAGCTTAAGTTTTCACAACGCACAGCTATAAAGCTTTTTTCAACATCCACTGTGACTCAACTTTTCCCACTTGCATGTTATGTCCCTTGTCTCAAGTTAAGTGGGGAATGCTTTCATAATCAGCCGTACCAGGAAACCAATTTAGACTGATCAACTTCGCTTCAAAATATGTTTTAGACACAGAAACGTTCCTATTTTTTTTAATAAAAGGATTGGCAAGCGGTCCTTTGGTCTGCCTGATAGTATGCGGTAACCGTCGCCTATGGACACCTGCTACATTAGCGGTGTTGGCAATTGTTTGCTAGCTTGGAGTATTTGTAGACCCCCTTGTAGGCGCTCGATGTTGAAGCTTAGTGGGAAGACTTTCGGGGGAAGGATATTCCACATCTAGCAGATCCACGACAGGAGCATTAAAACCGGGCAGTGTGGGATTTCTAGCTTTGCAATATGTGGGAAGCCTTTTCATGATTTTGGGATATGTAGCAGTGGAATTCCAAATGCAGGAATGATCAAAAAGCAGTAGAAAATGCACCTAACCCATGTCTCTTAGGAGGCTAAGTGTGTCCAGGTTGCTGGTGATGAACTTGGGATTGTCAATCATTCTAGTGACTTGCCACCATAGAAAGTCAAGAAGCTGCATCTGGTATTCCGGTGCGGACATTCCAGAGGTACATAGTACATACTATCAAGTATTGCTTATACCATCCATTCTTGATAGTTTAAAGTGATTGGTACTTAAATATATAACTTCAAAACTGTACCAATACATTTCCCACACCTGGAATTAATAAAGTTGAGCTGCAAGTATTTAATTTGATTTACAATAACTGGTTAAACATTCATAGTATCAAAATCTTTTAAAATATCCATTGTAAAGGTTGGGCTTTCCCATGTGGTTTTAGGACTTGAGTAATACTAGTAGTTACTTCACACTGTTTATAATAATTTCAAGTAAATAATCACACTTAATTCTATTCATATTATGTTGAGGTTATAAATGTGTGAATGTTTAAAGTATGCTTTAAAAGATAGGGTTCCACTAATGTGGGGTCCAAAATGAAAATGAGGTCAACATCCTCAATGGGGTCATTGAACTTAACTCAATACCGTGTCTAGATGAATGACTGTCAACTTTAAATGTAGTTTCATGATTTTGCTACATCTTGTCACATAGATTTTAGTGGGTTATTTCTTGGAACTAAAAATATTTTCAACTTATTTTTTATCCGCAAGTATTTATTGTATTGAATGCACTATACAGTTTCAGATAATGCTACATGCAGTTTAGTTTTAGTAATTTCTTTGACCTATGTTTTCTACTAGTTTTATCGTTGAATAATTCCTTATGTTCCATTTGAAGTAATGGGAGCTATGATAAATTATAATTGCTGCGCCTCGCGGTTTTACTGGACATTTTCAGTTATTCGGAATAAAAATACTTTATGATTGTGCTCACAATTACTCTAAATTCATTGACAAATTTAATCAAGGTATTTCAGTTAGGTATAATCAAGGCCAGTTATTTTCGTATTTATAATATTACATTGTAGATTGTGATTCATATTTATTTATGAGCATTTTAGTTAACAATAGCCTAACAAAGCATTGAAAACGAGATTTCTATATTTAATCCGGATATTGGTAGTTTGAGTTCAAATCGATTCATCAATTTCTAATCTCTGTTGTTTTGTAATAGATAACAAAACATAAGGCAGATGTTTGTGAAGCTCGAATGCCATAACCGTCGCTGAATGTCGAAACATCTATTTGCAATGATTACAACAAATCAAAATGGCGGATGCTAGGCATGAGCGTGTCATGTGCGCGCGTTGCTTATCCCCAAAACTGCCCTGCGGGACCCTTTCGGAGCCTTTCTGGAGGGTTGCGGCCAATCACGAAACAGCTAGTGTAATTCTTTCAGATTCTTATTGGCATTTTTTGTAGATGTTTTTTTCATTTCTACCATCATTTAGGTTGATGTAAAAAAGGAACGGCAATTGCCAAGTTCTTTTAAAAGACCGAGCGCTAATTTGGATGCTGGTCAAGATATTTTGTAACACGAGTTTGCCTTTCTTTAAAAAATAAAGCCGCGAGTCAACTTTGAATTGTTTGTAAAGCAGGAAATAAAATAAATACACCTGCTTAAATTATCAATTCATATTAATACACTTCTTTTAGAAATGCTCAAGGAACTCTTTTATGGGTGATGGTCTCTGTGTCTGTTATATTTCAATGGCTGTACTGATCTTGGCAAAATTTTGCATACACGTTGGCGCGCATCATGATGTTAGATAGATACTTACTGTAAGTACTGTTAATCCCGCAAAAAATGCGGAATTACTGGTAAATAGGGGTCTCTCTGTGTTTTAATAAGTTTCCAGTATTTGTGTAGTTAGTTACTAATTACTATCTTATTATTTTACTAGCTGTTGCCCGCGACTTAGTACGCGTAAATTTTCATATAAACCTTCAACCTCCGTTTGCTTTTTTAACGGCCCTTTCGCGAAATTTCTTTTCTTAGCGGTCCATAAGGACTCTAAATAAATTTTTCGTAGGTCTAGTACTTTTCAGAATTTCGTGACTATTCAGTCAGTCAGTGAATTAATTAATTAATTTTATTTTGCATTTTTAGGGAAACTTACAGCCTAATAGTATAAGTAAACAAAAACAATTAGGAGACTACGCCAATTACAAGTTCCCGCCTATGGAATTAGTGGTATTTACCATCATAACAGTAACCGTATTTAGATAATAACAGTAACCGAATTTTGTATCATTTATATGCAGTAGACAGTTCGTTTTAGACATTATCCAATTAATTCTATTTGTTGTTGGCGTCGTCATTTCAACGAGAAATTATAGCCTACTTGTCTACTTGCCACGAAGACGTTAGCATTCCTATGTGAAACCGACCCTGATCATCTATATATTTAAAAGTTAAATACCACTTCACTCACTGTCTCGTCACGAAATGTCGAAAGCTACTTGACCTACGAACCTGAAATTTGGCAATTAGATTCCTTATAGTATGAGAGGTCCTCTATGATAGGATTTGTCGAAAAGCCGTCCTTGTTTCCTGAGAACTACAATCTAGGCATCTTCAGGACTAGAGTGAATAGATTTCTTCTAGAATTTCTAGATCAACGTGTTTCATCCTCGGCCACACCGTCGCGCATCAGGGGAGTTGTTTTTGGGTTATTATTAATCGAGCGAATAAAAAATAACTAGGCTACTTAAAATGAGAGTATGTAGTATTACTTGGGAGTTTTTTTTTCCTCTTTTTTTTTGCGTAGCTGGAAATCCCACATCTTCCGATTTTTCCGCTCGTTTCTTCCGCGGACCTGCAAGGTATGGAATGTCCTTCCGCCAAAAGTCTTTCCGCCGAGCTTCAACATGAAGCGTTTTAAAATGGGTGTTTAGGTATAACTACCTCTTCCGGCTGGCAATGCACTTTCAACACAGCTAGTGCTGCAGGTGTCCATAGGCGGCGGTTTCTGCTTACCATCAGGCGAGACGCAAGATACGTTTGCCGCTCTTTATAAAAAAAAAAACTACTAATATTGATCAGTAAAAAAGTTGAAAATGGATTACTAAAAACCGGCCAAGTGCGAGTCGGGCTCGCGCACTGAGTGTTCCGTACCACCACAAAATACAATACTAGTTATAACTTGGTAATGAACAGAGATTTGTTACCGACTCGCACTTGGCCATTATTTACTATTTGTTGTTATATTTTAAAGTGCGTGTGCGTACTATAATCATGCCAAGTTTGACGCTTGTACGTATACATTAGAGCTAATACAAAAATACGTGAAAAAATACGTTTGTTCTATGGCGACCCCCCTTTCGCCCCCCTTTTACTTTTTTATTATTTGTTAGTTAATAACTGTCAGTTTCTTAGGGTGCGTGAAAAATCAGTAAATGCCGGTTTTTGCGTTAAGCGGTTTAACGGTATAGTGCAAAAAATTAGACATTTGAACACGAACGATAATTTTACCAAGGCATATTGCCCTTGTTTGTCTGATCTGAGGTGCGGACAAACATGCACTTTCGCATAATTGTAATATTATGTATTTGTGTAATATGTTACTTTTATCGTGCACTCGATCAGCGCACTGTACAACACGGTAATTTCATTCGGATAAAAGGGCATGCGTGCGCTTCACTTTCTGTGTCACTAGTGTATTCGTAGATAACATTCGATAAAGATGTCGTTTCATTTGACCAAAATAAAATAAATGAACGGGCCCAGAAGGAGCGCATTTTTGAAGATTACAAAATGAGCGCCGGCGCTCACTTCGTTTCAGTCGATCTCTAGCTGTAGGAAATGCGACAAGACTTTTGTTAAATGATAACGAAACATCTGACAAAATTATGCCTTCATGTTGCTTACCCGAAATGTAAAAACAACAAAAAACCGCTAATATTTTTATGTTACAAATGTACTGTACATGGTTATGTTTAGGTGTTGTAGTATAATCCGACGGTTTTGACTCGTTTTTACTGAGCAACTTGAATGGTTATGGCCCGTCCATTCATTTTATTTTGGTCGAAGTTTATATCTATACTCGTAGTAGATCCAGAGCTCTTTCATACCGTTTATCTCGTAACTACTGAGTATTTCATACTATATTTTTGAAATCTGCACAGTAAGCTCTACATAATGACAAGTTCAATGGTTATGGCCCGTCCATTCATTTTGTTTTGGTCAAAGGTTTGATTTGTAAAGGCGCAACGTGATGTCGTTGAGTTCCGCCACGAGGCCATAGTCTACTTTGACAAGGCGGCTGCTTCTTGCCACGTCTCGCTCCTGTTTGGCATCATTGTAATAACGGTTCATACACGCTCAATATAGGTGTCTAAACAGGGTTATGCATATATACTGTACTAAGCCGAAAGGAAAAATTGTACTCATTATTATGAAAACATTTAGGGGACCACACTTGAAATGGCGAAAAAATCAGCTGTTCCATAGAAAACGGTCATTGACACTCGACTTCATAATGATGAGTACAATAACCTCCTTTCGGCTTAGTATAGTCTATGTGCGTAAACCTGTATAAAGTTTTGCTTCTGCGTCATATTAAATCATACTTATAGGTATTCATAAATGCGTTGGTTCGTTTGTTCCTCTTTCACGAAACACCAGAACAACGAAACGACGTGATATTCTTCATAGACATGTTGCAAGACTGGGCCGGCGAGAGATACCTATAGGATACAGGGAGTGTCATACCGTGAGAGCAGCTAATGCGTTATATTTAGACTAAAATCTAGAAACGTATACTAAGTCCTTAAAATAGTTTGATTAGTAACCATAGAGATACGTATGTACTACGTAGGTACATACTACCTCAGTCTTTGTAACCTTTATATTGAAATTTGTTAGCAAGGCTCACACCCATCTCAACTTACAAGTTTCCATGTAGGCGACACTGACTGCTTACTACCAGGCAGCAATCTGCATGTTTGCCATCTACGGCGGCTACGGCCTTTAAAAAAACTTCTGTTTTGGTTTCGCGAGTAATTCCGTGACTAGCGCTCCTTGTTTAGGATTTCCCCTATTCACGTATAGTCAAATATAACATGTGTGCGCATATTTCCTACAAATTATCTTGCGAACCGGGCCATGTATTTCATTAGGAGGAAGCGGGATTCCTAATTGGTAGGTACCTACAGGATGTAACTTCCTGTCTTAAAAATACCGTCTATGACCACTTGAACAGATTTTGGCGAACTGACACTCTTACGCGTTCTCTTTCTCTCTCTCCCCCTTGAAAAATTTCAAATTGTTACCATTTCTGAACTTGCTCACTCACAGTTGCGGTATTATGTTAACATATCAGAATTTTGGTATAATTTATTTCCATTTCATGAATGTCAATGGAGACCACGGACTGATAAGCGCAGCGTAGGACGTCCACCCACAAGGTGGACAGACGGACGACCGAAAAGAGACCGCAGGGAAACGCTGGATGCAGGCCGCTTCCTTCAACCGGCCCTTTTGGAGATCGATGAGGGAGGCCTATGTCCAGCAGTGGACGTCTTATGGCTGAAATGATGATGATGACTGATCAAGATTAGCCCAGGATACAACGGAATCAAAATCAGAGGCTGAGAAAACAAGCCAGATAGAATTAGTAGCAATAGGACAGACGCTCTTTGGCGACATATTTTATTTGTCGTTCGAGAATTATTAGAAATAATCAATTTCAGAATCTTAGTCCGTGACTATAAATAAGACGTAGGACCAGTTACTATCATATTTTTAGAGGGAAAAAAACTGACATCAAAGTACGTTTAATAATCGGGATTCATCCCTTTTTTCCACTCAGGTGAACCTCGAAATATTTTCTTCAAATTCAAATGGGACTATAATAAAAAAAGAGATAATCCTTGAGATAATTATGATCATAGCCAATTCAGTAAAAAAATCGTTTCACAATAGGCGAAGATATCGCTTAAAACACATTAAAAAAAATATTGAGAACCACCTTTTTTTGACGTCGCCGTCGGTTGAAATAGGTATTAGTTCGTTCATGTTTGTTAGTGCAACAAATATATTTATTGAGTATTAGTATTTGTGAGAGTCGCGGGCATCCAGTGGATGCAGATGGCAAACTGTCGTTCAGTGTGGAGGTTAAAGGGGGAGGCCTATGTTCAGCAGTGGACGTCTTCTGGCTGATGATGATGATGATGATTTGTACCTCGATGTGGTTCTATAAACTTCTATCCGATAGCCAGTTATTTTATTGTTTACGGTTACTGTTTATTTAGTCTCATGCATGTCTAATGTCTTTCAATAAATTGTCAATTAACAGTGAATCTATTGCTATTTACGACATAATCGTCTGTTATATTATGAGATCGTATCAATTACGAAATATTTAAGGTTTGAGGTAAACAAAAAGTGGGACGGAGTGCGTGGTGTAACGACAAAATGGCGGAAGCCTTACACAAAACCGCACCGAAGCTTACCGGTTACCTGTCTGGGATTGCGTACGTTCATCAAAATATCAAATGTAACTCGTTCATGAGATGTACTTACTCGTATTTTATTCGAGATTAAGGTACACAAATGCCTAGAAATACGAAGGTATTTTGAACAAGATTATTTCGTTACGCAGTGCTAAAATTAGAAAATTAGATAATATGTTGAAGTTTATTGGGTTTATGTGGATTTATGTAATTTCGACGGTTACCACAGCCTACTCTAGCCAAAAAAAATCAATCATCCAGGCGTCAGGTCGTTCGGATTTGCATTTAATTGGGTTCCGGCGAAGTCTGAGCCTTTCCTTTACATAACTTTTGAGAGGTAACTTCAAAGTAAGATTAGGGAAAGGGACGTGATTCTGAAGGGCGCCAGGCGACGGTATTTGCTTTTGCCTTCGAGGAATTCAAGAATGAGAGAACGGGTCAGAGAGAGAGAGAGAGAGAGCGAAAGATAGAGATCGTCTAATTTCTTTCCGGCCAACAAACGACATTGCTAATGGAAATTTACGATCCTGTTCCGTTGTTTCGAAACAAAGACGAAGTTGAAGGTGTTTGTAGCCTATCAGCTGGGGGTTAACCTTCAACTTGTCGTTGTGAAGAGTTAGGATAAGAATAGCGGAGGCAAGTGTAACGGTAGTCGGCTGGAGGCGCACATGTTGGCAGTTTGTCATGCCTTGTCTGGAGTGGTGTTCACCCGCGGCTCGGCCATGTGGCACGGAGCTCGGTCGCAGGCTCGCCACGTGGCCGCCAGGTACTAGCCTCCTGTCAACACTTGCATTGCACATTTTCAGTCACCACCCGATTCAAAAAAACCTCCTTGAAAACATTCCCCAGATCTATTTTATTTCAAGCCGTCTAATGCGATGACGTAGCTACAATAGATCTGGTTAATTTAATCGACACGAGGTGAATTAAGTATATCCTTGCCTGTTTAATGCGTTCTATGTGTCGGTTGCATTAATTATTATTACTCCGATAGCACAAAGGATAAAATTGATTATGTTAATGGCGCAAACAGTTTGCGCAAAAAAGGGTGTTTTATCTCCATAGACGTCAAAGTCGGGGGGGTACATCTGCTGACTGCTCTGATTTACTCGGCGCCCGAGGTGCAGGGGAGCACAAAGATGTACAATCCGGCAAATTAACAATAGTTCCCGTTCCACTAATAATAATAACACAAATATTTCGAGATAAGAAATTGCCATTCTTTCGCTAGAGTCCCTTCCGAGAGCTCACCGGCTTTTGTGTTGATTCTAATTTATGTCATGTATTGTTGTTACCGGGTACCCTCCCCACACTTCCTTTAGGGGCTCGGCCGAACGTTAGATCACCAAATTGAATTTGTTGCAAGACCTTATTGGAAATGCCGTGTGCATCACGCGCTTCTTTACTCTATTTTAATTTCAACTCGTTTTGCTTATGAGTTCGCAAAATAGTCGTCATCGTAGTTTTGGTCATAAACACAAGATATTAATTAAATATGGGGTCAACGGACACATTAATGAGAACAGTTGTTACAACCAGCCGTGGTAAAGTGGTGTGGCTACGAAACAAGCGTCCAAGTTTGCTCCACGAGTGATGACTGGCTGGGAAGATGACGATGACTTATTATGTGCGAAGAGTGAGTGTGATCTACGTATTTTAATTGCAATGCAATATTATAGTGATGGTGTTCTATCATTGTGATGATTGGTGCAAGTCTGACAAAAATACCATAGAATTATAACCAACTACCTGAGGTTTTTCTAAGAAAAAGGTATGATAAAAAAATAACTTGCCAATGAAGCTTTATTACTTTCTACATGTTCCAATTGTACTGATTATTACTTTTTCAAAGAAACAAAGATACATTTGGTACGATTGAAGGCGAAAAGCTTGATCTTTTTAACAGGTTTTATATAGTGAATGTCTATAAACTATTAAAAATATATCTATACAATATTATAAAGAGGAAAGATTTGTATGTATGTTTGTAACGAATTGGCTCAAAAAGTACTGGACCGATTTTAATAACTCTTTCAGCATTTGAATGCTACATCATCACTGATTAATAAAGGCTATTAATAGGCTACACAACTATACCCGTGCGGAGCCGGGGCGGACCGCTAGTCTTATATACTTTTATTTTATTTTATTTTATTTTATGTTTATTTAAGACCAACAGCACAAAAATATATACATAGTTTCAAATAATTATTTTAAATTACAGCCATTAATAGGTCTATACTAGTGATATAAGTAACATTGTCATGGAAAATCATATATGTATTGCAAACAAGCGCTAAAAAGCTAAGCTTCATAAGTTATTACAAAAGGTAGTTAACAAACAAAATTAAGCACAATTATACCTATTTACATAAACATATCTCATCCAATTTCGGACACCATGAAATATGCAGAGCCACAAGAACCTAACTAAAACATACTAGTAACTAGTGTTATAATTTTGTTACAGTTAGTCCTAACAATGGTCGTTTCGTTTATCATCGGCGGAATATGACTACAGTCTTTTGTGGACACTGACCGCCTTAACAGTAGGGATAGAAAAGGCCTTCAACAATGTGGTGCCACTTGCGGTTGACTTGATTCATTGTTGGAGGCATCCAATCCATAGACTCGAGGTTTTTAGATACATCCCAAGATGGGCCGCGAAGTCTATAGATTGTTTAAAACAGTCGAATACCAAAAAAAACAATCGTTTATGTTCTAGATCCACTCAGAAAAAAAAACTACAAAATAAAGCGCAGGAGCGTCCTGCTCTCATCTGTTTGTAATCTCGTACACTGCACTGTCTCGTGCACTCGAAACATTCCCTTGCAATCTGGGAAACATTCGTGCTTGATTTTGGTATCAAATTCGCACAATTGAATTTTAGGTAAAGACTTCTTGATTCTGCAAAATAGGAATAACCTTCTTCTTCATCTAGTAAAGCCGTAGTCAGATGGCCTTCGATGGCGCTGCTCTGAAAAACGCCATACTGCAGCCGAAACATTTAACAGGTTCTTCAACCAGAACTACAAACATAAAATTTTTCGTTGTTGCAGACGGTGAAGAGAAGACTGAACCTGAGCGAGAGTAGTTCCGGAAGCCAGCAGGGCCACGTGGTGCCCATGAAGGTGGACTTCAAGACGCCCAAGCAAAAGCGAGTAAAAGTGCTCACGCCATACACGCGACCGTCCAGTTCCATGAAGAAGTACACGGAACGTTCCAGGTACATTGCTTTGATAAAGGTAATATTTTGCTTTCAATTTAATAGTTGCTATAGTAGGGTAGAAATGTAGCTTGAAACAATGAGTAAGCAATCCCCTGTCAGATGGAAGGGTGATACCGTTAGGGTCCAAGACAAGGTGTTGAAGCGATCGACGGAGTAATGGCAGAGCTGAGATTATGATGATTTATAGTAAGATGAACCCTGTAAAGTCAGTTTTTTTCCATTGATAAGCCATCAACTCACAACAACTCGACATATATACAAATTAAGCCATCAACTGTTTGCACACTAGGTATGTACATGGTAAATATGTATCATAATCATAACTGTAGAAGTGTGCAAGCAGGAAAATACAATCACTCAGCGTAATAAAGTGCAGTTGTTATAAAAGAGATTTTAATGAATTTGAAATGGCATGTTGTTGAGATATTCACATGGTATGTTCAAGCATAGATCTGACTTG
This sequence comes from Agriopis marginaria, assembly GCA_932305915.1. Classification (NCBI taxonomy): domain Eukaryota; kingdom Metazoa; phylum Arthropoda; class Insecta; order Lepidoptera; family Geometridae; genus Agriopis; species Agriopis marginaria. The sequence continues at coordinate 14,666,315 of OW029918.1, forward strand.
CTGTTGTATCGGACTATCATAGATAAGGGAACGTATCCATACTACATGACCCATTTAGTGGGGGGAAAGGGGATCCTCAAAATACCACGCTTAGTCTAAATAATCTAGTCTTGGTCTTGGCATATACTATGGGTGGTCAACGGGGGGATCAAAAATTATATAAAATTGTTCACATAGTATGGGTACGTTCCCTAAGAGCTTTATCTATCTGCCCACAGGCTGTGTGATCGCTTAGGTTTATCATAATATTATGCCCCTATGGTGATCTGTGTCCTTCTGCCAATTTTCTCACTCTGCCTACTTTTCGAACATATAGTATAAACAATCCCATTTTCACAACTTTTTCATATCTCCATAGTAGTTACAGTTCGTCAACTTATGAAAAATAAATTCAAAACAAGGCAAATCAGAAACGTTTGTACTATTTGTACGAAAAGTAAGTAAACGGGACATACTTCCGTGAATTGGTGGTGGACTATGAATTTTATAAGGATTTCGGACTTGTCCGTGAAGGTTGATTGGACCAATGCTACCCTGAAAGCCATCTTCAAAAGTATCTTCTGCTAATAATAATTAGTCAAACAAAAGTAGCAGTTATAATTCATAGTGGTTTCATTGTTGCAGCAGATTCGACACATCATTAGGTTTACTTACAAAAAAGTTCGTCGCATTGCTGAAGTCGTCACCCAACGGAGTGCTAGACTTGAACATTGCGGCGGAGCATCTATCGGTCCAAAAACGTCGTATCTACGACATCACTAACGTGCTAGAGGGTATAGGAATATTAGAGAAGAGATCGAAGAATAATATACAGTGGAAATATGGTGAGTATGCTAATAATACCATAGTCCCACATATTTTGTACATATTTCAATCGTGAACTGGTCAGTGTAAACAATCATGGCGGGCAAACAACGCGTAGCAATAACTTGCGGAGAGTTCTTACTAGAAATAGTGAAGGCAGCTGACAGATTTGATATTATGATACGCTTTACGATTTTTCCTGGAACTGTTAGTATTCCCGATTTTTATTGAATAACAAGTATCTTATGACAATCATTATAGAATTCTTAACCAAACTTCAAATCAGTCGTGAAAAAGTAACAAATAGAGACAGCGTTACTTACGAATTTATGTGGCGACTATAGATCAGTTATTAGCGCTTTCGGACGGCACACTGCGAGGTGTGGATGTCCTGACCATGGGAGTTCAGCTTTCGGTGAAGGAAAACACCACTAGGAAACCTCAGCATGCTGTACGGCTTTTTTATTGTCTACCAACTAGAAACCACCTCATGTTCTAGAAAACTCACTTGAGAGCATGTTCCCATACTAGGTGTGTCGACTTTATGAGCTGCTTATTATAGAAGTTTGAATGTGATCGAGATTGCATGCCGTCCCGTTCGCATTTACTTACTCGCACCACGTGCGTAAATGAGATGGCACGCAAACGCGATCACAATCCGAATCACGATGGGACATCCATAATAAGGCATCTAGTCTTGCCTGAAATATATTATATTGATAAGTGTGGCTAACTTGTTAGGCACTCATCAGGTCAGATATCAGCCGGCAGCTTGTTCTTCTAGGCGTGGGGTGTGACTCCGGCGCGCGCGGGGTGGAAGCAGACGAGGGGCGCGCGCGGCGGCTGCGGCGGGAAGTTCGCTTGTTAGCTGCTAGGGACGTCCGCGTTACTCGCGCCGTGGCCAGCGCGGAGCATGCACTGGCTCGACTGTCGGCTGACCACGGGGCCAGCGCGTATATCACGTATGCAGACTTGCGGTCCATCAGGGAGTTCCGCAACCAGACCGTCATACCGATCAAGGCGCCGCCGGACACCAGGCTCAGTGTGAGTACTAGAGACGTCCTCATCACTGGAGTCGTCGCTAGCGCTGGGCGCGTATGTCGGCCGACTGCGGCGCCAGCGTATACTTAACATAATGCTGATATCCGCTCCATCTGGGAGTTTCCCCCAACTAGCCCGTCATACTTATCAAGGCGTCGCTCGATACTAGGCTTAGTGTAAATTCTGGAAGACTTGATGAAATGAAATGATGAAACCGTGATGTAGACTGAAGACCATTCATCGATTGACAAAATCAGTTTCATGGAATCTACTTTTAATATTTCACATTGTTTGTTGACCAATGTCTTCATTTAATTTTGAAGAAAAGATCAGCAAAGAATTTTAGAGCAGTCAAATTTAGTTTGGTTAAGAAAACAGTACAACGAACATTACACCTATATCATTCAGTTTAGCTGTTGACAAAAGCCAGCATCAAGTTGTGATGCTGAGGCAGTCCAATGAGAAAATTACTAAAATTATTGACATTTCGTGTTATTACAAGGTTTTCTTTCATTTACTCATTACATGTTTGTATGTATTAAGTATATTTGTTTGTATGTTAAGTACAAATCTTGCAAGCGTAACTTAACTCACTTCCCGGCATTCAATTGAGTTGAAATTTGGTGCACGTATGTAACTTGGATGACAAAGGATTAACATGGTAGCATGGAACTTTTCTGATGATGGAGTCGGAAGGTATAGGAACTACTGAATGCAACAAGATAACCCCATCATGTTTGGGCTCTTTGGAATGGTCTTGATGAGTACTATACCCCTAGGTGATATTCAAGCCTGATGATGATGACGGAAGGTGGCCATTGGAACTACTGCACGCAACAAGATAACCCCATCGTGTTTGGGTTCTTTGGAATAGTTTTGATGAGTACTATAATACCCCTCGGTGATATTCAAGGTTTGTTGCTGATGACGGAAAGTGGCCATAAAACTACTGAACGCAACAAGATACCCCATTAAAATATGTTAAATGGATCATACTAATATTATAAATGCAAAAAGTTTGCTTGTCTGTTCCTCTTTCACGCAGCAACAGAACTGCAGATCGACTTGATTTTTTGCATAGGTTTAGTTCAAAGGCCGGAAAGTGACATAGGCTACTTTTCATCATGATCATCACCATTTTTCATCACGATGCGGGTGAAGCCGTGGGGCGCAGCTTGTATTTAATAAATACTAAGGCTAAAAGTTTGTTTAAAAAGGTTTTTTTACTAATTAATTTATTAAATTTTATTGATAATTTATTGGTGTACACAGAGTAGGATTAAAAAAAAATATCATCTACGAGGGGCTTTATGCTTTGAGCAGTTGAAATAAAATCTCACTGGAATGTAATGTGGTTTTCAGGTACCCCATCCAGATGAGAAAGGTTACACGATACATCTCAAATCAGAATCTGGAGAAATAGAAGTCTACCTCTGTCCAAAAGAAAGACCACCTACGCCTCCTTCATGTAAGTTCTGCAATAAAAATTTATACACACACACACACACACATCAGCAGCCATTAAACGTCTGCTCCCACTTTTTTTTTTGGAAATTTTTTGATGACTGTGGATTCAAAGTCCTTTTGTCGTAATATTAAACAAGTTTAAATAGTATTAATAGCGTCAAACAAGTCATAGCCACAGTCAGTGTCAAGCAAAGTAAGTCTCGCTCAAGCCAAACTCATGCCCCAGTAAAGTGATGGAGGTTTTACAAGAGACATCTATGGAGTTTTAACACTCGAAATGTTAAAGTTTAGGAAAATAATACAACGAGCAGACATGTATTTTTCCACGTTGGCGCCAAAACTCCGCCTACCTCTAAGATAAGAGTGTTGCCATAATCCCCATGCTTAACAGGCGGCTTGGGGATCGCTGTACGTTCACCGTGTACTAATAGGACGCTGCTGCCCATCCTCTGGTGGTTCTGGTCGTTGTTTTAGGACATAACCGGGTCCATATATTATAATAACGTTATAAATAATAATCCACCATTATTACACATGAACACTAAAAAATAAACTAGTTTAGGAAAAAATTTAAATGAGGCGATATGATTTTCTTACATTGGTGTCAAAAACCTAGTTGATAATTGTGTTTATGTTGCAGCAGTGGGATCGCTGCCAGTGGACCCGCTGTTGGAGGACAACAAGGCACTGTTAGCGCCGCTCATAGCTCAGCTGCAAGCGCTACCTTCCACCTCCATCACTGCGGACTTCACGTGAGTTGCACAAACATCACCATCATCATAATCAACCTATCTTGGTCCACACAGTCCACTGCTGAACATAGGCTCCTAAGGCCCACCACTTAAGATCTTCTACAAGTACAGTTCTTTATCGATCGACAAATGCCATAGAATCGATCATAGCGAGTACTGATCAAATGGCATTTTATCGAATTTGACAGTCTCAACTGTCAAATTTGACAATCGATAAAGAAAGGTACTTGCACTGCGGACTTGTTAAATTTGACTGATTTATTTGTTAACTTTTTTTAGATATTAATGATAATTACTCAGTTTGCTATGCTGTTGATTGAACAGAACAATAAATAATCAAAGTTTGATTATATTACATCTGTACATACTGTAGTATTTTATTTAATAAAAATATAATTTACTATAACTATTAGCTATCAAATAATAGAAAATATTATTCGCTTTTCGACAAATAATGATAAAATAGCAAATAAAGTCAAATATCGAAAAATAGCAACAAATCGCGGCATCACTAAAACTAAATACTAACTACATAAAAAATATGCATGGTCATGGTCCGGGCCGGTGTGGTGGGCCGAGATCTTAAGCCAAACGCATAGCTTAAAGTCAGTACTTGCACAAGTGAGACTGGATTTGCACACAAGTGTGATATTATGAGATCTGTGTTAATGAATGACGTTTCCAGTATGGTATTATTGGCAAGTAAAAGCGTACAAGGACAGATTGGCTTGACACAACATGTAAAAGTCTGGCTTCGTTTGAAATATGATAAAAAAAAAAACTGACTAGCTGAATCCCGCAGTGCTATCAGCGATTTTCCAGTTTTCCGTGGAGACAGATAGGATTAAATCGAAAAACATTCCAGCACGTCGCGTGTTGAGAGCGTCGCACTAAGGCTGTACGATGCAATATTGACCTGTGTTGTGTGTGTGTATAGGACGCCAGTGAAGCGCGAGCCGGAAGAGGCGGCGCCCGCGCCGTCGAGCTCCGGGCTGGTGGTGTCGCGGCCCTGCGTCACAGACCCCACGCTGCCGCTGGACGGCGCGCGCACGCCTCACACACCGCTCTCTACACCGGACAGTCAGTATTCTTCTCTGTTACATTTGAAGCTTGAGCCGAACGAGACAGCGTCGCGACATATCGCTGCTTTAAAACTAAAGAGCCACAATATTTTTTTTCAGGAGTCCAATTTGTTTTTTTTTATTTAGTTTTCATCCGTGTAAATGCCAAAAGGGCGTATGCGTACATTTGTAATCTAAAGGTCGATTTCGACGTGTGTCTTTGTGGTTTATGACAATAAACCACAAAGACACACGGGAACACACGGGACACATGGGATTTTGATCCAATTTTTTTAATTATAGTAATTTTGGATAATTTTGTTTTGTGGCTCTTTCGTTTTTAAGCAGCGATATATAAAACTTAGCTAGCTGTTATATGTTTAAATAATTCTCAAATCCTATCAAAAAACAAGTCACTATCGATCTTATTACCTGGGCTGGGCATCAGTGGAATATTTAGAGAAATTAAGAGCCCTAGCTCTCAAGTCATGGCAAGGGCCAGTTTTCGTTGAGTCTTTTTGTTAAAAAAGTAGACGGTAAAAAAACAATGAAAACTGGATTTTTGGCATTCTGATTCTATAAAATAGAATCTATAGAAAAAACTTTTTTTAGTAACGGTGTCAAAATTTGGAAAAACGCTTACTTATCACCTCCAATTTACAAAAGTAGTTTGTCGTTAAACTCTCGGAGAGAGAATTTAAGGATGGATTTCGTTAAATTTCTGCTTTACTTGTTTTATATTCGTTTTGACAATTATGGCTTTATTTTTCGTTTTATGCCCTAAAACCCAGATGCATAAAATTGGACGATGTATTTTGTAATATGGCTCTTAAAGAACAAGATTTTACAGTTTTCACCGTTAACACAGAATACATACACGTATAGAAGATTCACTCCGCAAAATAATTTAAATAAGTAGCGACCAAAGATAGTTTATTTTGCCATTGGTAGAGACTTGCTACTATACAATAAAGTGCAATTCAGGAGGTGCGAGCGCTAACTACCTACTGGTGTACCTTGAAGTTGCCTCTCTGTCTATCGCGCGGCAGGTCCGACAAGTCGGCTACTTGTAGCTTCATACCTAAAGTGCGGAGTGCGTCAGGCCTGCAATTTTTTTTCTTATTCATTTTTTTTGGGACTTATATAGTATTCTACATGTCAGTCCCATTGTATATTGTAAACTAGAGGACGCATACTTAATACATAAAACACAGACAACAAACAAACACAGGGTCGATGGTCACTTGAGGTGACTCACATATCCGAACAGCTCCCTAGGCCTGCCATTAGATTGAAACACACATCATCAGCCATTAAATGTCCACTGCTGAACAAGGCCTCCCTCTTAGAGAGGGGTGTTGCCATAATCCCCACGCTTGGCAGGTGGCTTGGAGATCGCAGTACGTTCACCGTGTACTAACAGGACGCTGCTGCCCATCCTCCGGTGGTTCTGGTCGCAGTTTTAGAACTTACCCGGGTCCGGGTCAGATTGAAACATTCACGTGCAAACTAGCTGGTTCGTAACTGCGATGTGTTTATGTCAGGTGGCGCGCGAGGGCGGCTCCGGAACGCGCTGATCGCCGACAGCGACGACTTCGCGCCCATCATGGGCGGCGGCCGCTTCCAGATGCAGACCGAGGACCAGGAGTCAGGTATTACATCACACTGTAACTAGTAATTTTTAAACTTTCGCGATTTGATCACATGTTTTAAATGTTTGTCGGGACTTATCACGTTTTTTTTTGTTTTATCTTAAATGTTTTTTTATTAATCAATACGTGATAAGTCCCGACAAACTTTAAAAAAACTGTAACTGTTTCCACGCCCCCATGTATTTACACTGTTTTTTTATCAACCCAAAACTATTGCAAAATTTCATTATTGAATACCAATGTTACCGTCTCTGAATATGACTTTACGGTTGCACTATTAGTATTAGCTTTCAATGTTTTTTAGATAACTGATGATTTTGACCAAAAGTATTCCAGTAGCCATTCAAGTATTATGTAAGCAGAATTTTAATAATATTTAACACCCCCACCCTTGTCAGCAAACGTAAGCAAAGGTCTTACGCCCGATGTGTTAGTGTTTGCTCACATAAACATTGTTATATATTTTATAAATGTTCAGGTTTCTTTATTTTTATTCATGATCTTATTCCTCTTTACTGGGGAATCCATGAACATGCTTTTCGCTTTCGATCGTAGACAAGTAGGGTTGCCACATTTGTTCCAATCGGAATCTACTAAATATTGAAGAAAAAAGAACAGAAAAAGTAAATAAATAAATATTGCTGACGTTATCACCAAATAAACTCCCCGTCCCCTATTAAATAAAAAAGCAAAGCAAAGACCCCACTACCCATTGGTGCTTACATAACACTTGAATACTTTTTTTTCAACTGACTGTTATTGCAAAGGTACACAGTATAACTTACACATTCTATTTAGGACATGAGACTAATGCGAAATTCCTACCTGACTGAAGGATAACTGATGTCTCACATAATGTATTCACTACTTATTCTAACCTGGGCACTGATCTATTGATTAAAACATAATGTAACTTTACAAACTGAGTATTTGTGTAGTCAGTACAGCAAGCTGAGCTGCTTGCCGCTGAGATTTATCAGACAGCGGGCTTATAACGGTTGTTGCGAATGTTACTTTAAATCGTATGATCAGTCCCCAGTTTTCCAGTGCCGATCCAAACTAACACAAATTCTTGAAATAGTTGTTACACTCATGGGTATGGGTTGTACCACTGTGTTAGTGAAATAGCCTACCGGACAGTTGTTTGATTTGTTAAAAATAACAGGCTTAGTGAAAAATATAATAACATGTAAAATGTATGCTGAAGTTTCTAGATATAACCATTTAAGCATTTTTTTTTGTGGTCAGATTAGGAAGCGATTCTCTGTCCTTTTCCCGCAAAGTCAGTAAGAAGTTACCAGTGACGTCATTTATAAGTATAGTGCGCTCTGTCTAGCAAAATATTAAAATACTAATTTCTAACTTAATTTTCAGCACAATTAAATTTTTGTTTTTGGTAATCATCTCTATTATATGTTCAGCTTTTTACAAGTTTGCTTAGGTCACATCTTGCAAGCTGAATTAGAACCAGTTATCCATCTTCTATTTTGCTGAAAGTTTGCATACACCTTTAGTACTGGTGACAATAAAAAATGCAACATCAAATACATACTGTAATATTTCCAAAATGGCCGCCTTCACAAGAAGGTGAATGATGTATATTTTAAGTCAACCTTGTATTTGTACGAGTAAGAAACGATAAAATGAGTGACATCACTTTTAATTCAATATGGCCGCCGCTCCAAGATGGCGGATTAGCTTTTTTTTGCTATAGCTGAAAGCTTGTAAATAAGTTTTAAGACAACTAATAAATAACGGTCCGGTAATCTATTAATACTTAATACTCACTCATGGTGATAAGTTACTAATTATTATGGCTCATGTGAATTTGGAACCTCATCTAACTCACGGTATATCCATGTAGTGTAAGGCAGGTGGCAGACAGCTGGAGGCGGTGTGCGGGCTTCGCAGCTAGAACTCTGGCCGTGAAGTGTTGCCAACATTCACATCACAGTCTGAGTTCTAGCTCCGCGGCCCGAGTGGCGACGCAACGGATCAAGACATCTCTCATTTCGGACACGAGCCTGTTTTATCAGTTCACTGTGGTCAGCGAAACAAGTAGGGTTCAAAGAGCATTAATATGATGCCCATTATACAAGGCAACCAGCTGGATGACTGCGATATTCATTAACAAAGTTGCTTTTAAATCATGGGGGTAATTGTAAAGTATTTATCATATTCTAAAGTAGCTTTAAGGGTCGGTAACGTATTTGTAATGCCCCTGGGGAGGTTAGACAAGACCCACTTTCTGTTAGCGTTAACGCCTGCGGAAAGATGAAATTGTATGAAAATGACATTGTCACTGTCAATGTCATTTTCATACAATTTCATTTTTCCGCAGGCGTTAACGCTAACAGGAAATGGGTCTTGCCTAACCCCCCTGGTGTTATAGGTAACCATAGGCGACGGTGATCGCTTACCATCAGGCGGCCCGTTAGCTAGTTTGCCACCTATTATAGCATTAAAAAAAACAGGCTGCGTTACGCAGACTCTTGTAAGTTGCCTTGTTTGAGAAAGGGGTTTAGATAGCTATTTTATGTTTTTGTATTGTAGTAATAAATTTGTGTAATGAAATTCTTGTATAAAAATTTCGAGGAAATGCGATGAAACAGGGCCTGTTGGGTTATACATATGATGTAAGATCATCGAGAAAGAACATTCCAGAAATTTCAGTGATGGTATCTATATTAGTACTAACAGAGTGCTCTTTGTACATAAACAATACTGTTGTAAGCTTTCTCGAAATCATTGTATGTATATTGTACATTATTTTTCTGGAAAGTGCTTCTATGTTCATGTGCTGTAACACTTGCATGCTTATTTTGTCATTGCGTTCACAGTTCATTCTCATTGCCATACAAAAGCTTAACTAACTTGAGGATTTCCCATTAGTATTAGTATGTGGACGGACAAAGTAAGTATGGAGACAAATTATTGTAGTGTTTTGAATTCAAGAAAATTTTTAATGGTTTTTGTATGCTGTTTGTTTTGTTTTTGATACAAAAAAATATGAAAATTTGTTGAAGTAGAAATATTTTAGAGTTCTGAGTCTTCTCTCAGTTCATGCAGTGAATGTTTCATTGTTTAAACACTATATTAATAAATAACTGTGTTGCGTCATGATAATTTGTTTTATATTTGTATATAACGTGTAACTGTGATAAAACTAAAAATATAACATATTGGCGTCTATTCTGTCATACTATTCACTAAACTAACAATCTGACAGGACTAAAATTATCTGCCTCTCTTTTCATTTTAATATGTGAAAGAAGGATGGCAATAATTTTAAAGCTGTCAAATTTCGTTTAGTTTAGAGTGCATCAGAATCGATGCCATTGTTTGATAATTGACTAGTTCCGTCATATATCTTGACTAAAATTACAAGATTGGGCTGGGACTCATTCTATCGTTTACGCCTTACGACTTGTCAATTCTATGACCTTGCGTAGGGTTACTTACGATCATGCAGCAGAAATGTTTATAAAAAAGCACAATGCTTTCAATTTTAAGATGCCATGTTTCCATAGGCCCGAAATCGACAAGGCCCAGAATATGGTGCGCCGCTATTTCCCTCGCACATTTGATATATTTTTAAAATGTAAAATTACTGCCTATTTTTGAAAAATGTGCTTCAGTAATTTTGTGAAGTTAATATTTTAAAATATTTTAAACAAATTTTTGTTACAATATTTTTTATTATGGTCACAAAAATGGGAAATTTCCATTTATTCTGGGCATTATAAAAAAAAATGTTTGTTCAAACATTTTGAAATATGTATTAACTTCGCAAAATGACCAAAGCACATTTTTCAAATGTAGACAGTTATTTTATATCATAAACAACCATCCACGAACGTCACAATTCGAGAATACGAAGTCGAGAATGATTTGAATTTGAACCACGTCACATGGTGAAATAAAAATAAAACATGGGATGTGTAAGAAGCGCATTATAGTGCCGCGAGGCAACGATATTTGCAATGGTACTAAGGAACCCTATGTGGTACTGCATTTGTAATGGATAGCCGTGACGCTTACCACATCAGGCGCACATCTTGCTTATCTTGTCACTTTAAAAACGTCGGCTTACACGAGCGACCAGGACGAATCCACGGGAAAAGTATAAACGACTATCTCACAAAAAATATTAAATTCCATTGCAATCTAAACCACAACTTGTTAAGAGTATTTATATTCCATCCACCAACATGCACTAGCCCTAATCCACCAGCATGGTGGATTAGGGCGCATCGTCTATCTGAGAGAAGGCCCGAGTCCCAGCAGTGGGAACAGTGAAATGATGAATGATTTTGATACTCGTTCATACTTGCCCCAGTTAATTTCCAGTGTAAATAAGCAGCAGGAGTGACGGGTGGTCGGGACGCGGGCGGGACGCGGGCGGGGCGGGGGCGGGTCGCGAGCTGTCTCCCGTGCTGCTCCACTGCCGCCTCGTGTAGCACCATGGGATTCAGCTCACGGCGCGCCCCACTAACACCAACCATCTACTAACCACGCCACCATCGCAACGTAACAACTGCTCTCATCTCTAACTATACCACCACCACTGTGTACCTACTCTATGAAACGAGCCTACTAATGCAGAGGCGGCACTCACGCGTTGCAGCTTTTACACTGTATTTATAAGAGCGCGATTCACATCGCGAGCGAGGCTTATTTTTTTTAGTTTTGGTCACGAAATTTAAACTAAGTTATCTTCGTTCTCGCGCTCGTTGTGATTCGCGCTTTACTCATTTATCTCAAATATACGGGATGATGTCGAATCTCTGCATTTAGGCTATCCTAACATTATTCATTGCACGCACTGACCCACGTGACTAACTACCGCATTTGTTGTGTCTAACAAAATAACAACTGTTCATAACAGTCCGTGCAATGATACAAAATAAATTGTATATTTTTTTCTAAAACTGAAACTGAAGTTTTAGTTATTTCTCTTTTTTTAACCTTGCTTTTATTTGTTATCTACTCGTAACATCCTTTACACTGGTGATGGCTACGTCTCACTTCTGAGCATTTCACTTTACCTTTCAAATGCCATCTCGTATTCTCAGGCAATGTACATTATTTATTTCACCAATCACGCATCGAGATCGACATTATAGTGTGTGTAATTTTGCTCTAGAATCAGCCTGCAGTGCTTCCTATAGTAAAGCTACTCTTGAATACAGAAATGATAAGAGGTTCTACCGCTTGACAAAACTGAAATAATGCTCCACCAAAACTCAAATATTAAAGTACCTTTGATTGACAGAGAGTGATAGCATTTCTACCGTTCATTGTAGGTTGCTTCGAGATTGTAAAGGATTTTCCGTAGTAGGCATTCGTCTTCGCTTCGCCTGTCAAATCTCTCTTTTCCTGTGTTTCGTCTTGTAGATTTCACAGGTGAAGGTGAAGCTGTAAGGTTTTTTGTAAAATACGTTTTATACCTACTTATTTTAAGTATGTATGAAAAAATATATGTTTATATTTACAGTCAGTTTCTATTTAGATGTTTAACCATGTAAACAAATATGGCGTACAGGCAACCAATTAAAATCACTAGCGAGCAAAATTCAGAGCTGTCATTGGTCGAAAAATGACATGTTTGTTTACATAGTAGGAAATCTTAATAGAAACAGATTTTTTGTTGTTGTTTAATTAACTCGAAAACTGATACTAAAACATTGTCTGTATTTGTTTAATGAACTCCCAAATGGGGATTGTAGTGTTTCTATAGTATTTTTGTTGAAATAAGGTTAAATCATTTAGAATAAGTTACTAAAACTGCCATAATATTACAGGAGAAATAGTTTTAAATTATTTTCTATTAACAATGTATGCTTCGAGCTTGTTCCATCACGCACGCACATTTATAATTTTTTTAAGACATACAATGATTGAATGTGCTTATGTGAAATGAATGAATAATGAAAATAACATTAGGTATTGACATTCAGCAAAATTATTTTTACATACATAAAAATTAATTCCAGTACAATGATTTTTTTATTCGGATTTTATGCTTAATAGCTTGTTCAAATCAAAATTAAAATTTTGATGAACATTGTCATGTTATTTTTTTATTTGCTGCTTTGATTTCAAATTTTTTTTATACCAATATAAAACTTGTACAAGCATTACGTAGATATGTTGTCAATTACAGTGCTTGTGGACCCTGAACTAGGTGAGATCTGTAGCGCAGGGGCCATGCCAGTTTCGATTACTGTTACATAGTATATTTCACATACATTAAGTACATAATAATTGTATATCTACAAAAATAGTAATATGCGCGAGGGTGGTATAAGACACAAGAAGCGTACTCTCAATTATATTACAGTTACAACAAAGATCTTGAGCGCTCTAAGTAACATACAGGGAAGTTTTTGGCTCTTTGACCACTTACACTAGACTCACGAGAACTCTCCCATGATCTTCTGATGCTTTTCCAAATCGATCAACCTCAATTATTAGTGCTCCTAACAAAATAACATAACCAACATTTATGTTATATATGTTATAGTTTTTCATGACCATGGATATAAAGTCCTTCAGTCGTAGTATTAAACAAGTTTACATAGTCTTAAATAGCGTCAAACAAGTCATAGTCACAGTCAGAACAAGCAAAGTAAGTCACGGAAACTCATGCCCCAGTAAAGTGGTGGAGGCTTTACAAGAGGCTTCTATGGAGTTTTGGAAACAATACGAAAATACATGTTTCATTTATACAATTTGCCTACACTCGAGCGCGTTCAAAAACACTAATAATTAACCATTATTACGCATTAATATTCAAAATAACACAAGTTTAGGAATATGATATAAAGCGACATGTTTTTTTAATGATGGCGCCAAAACCAAATTTCTTTTTCAAAAGGTACCAGGTAAAAAATTACAGCAAAGAATGTTGAGATCTTAAAAGCACATTCTGATCACGCCTGTCATTGAGCGCTCAAGATTTTCGTCATAACTATATGAACAGCAAGTTGATCGTTTCCCTCGCGTGTTCCAGAGCCACTGGACCTGGAGCCGTTCCTGGCGCTGGAGCCGCCGATGTCGGCCTCCGACTACGGCTTCTGTCTCGACCACGACGAGGGACTCACGGAACTGTTCGACTTCGAATTCTAGTGTTGTGCTCAGTGATATGACACATAGCTAGCCGCCTCTGTGCCTAGCCGACTCGCATATTTGCTAGGCAGTATCTTGGTAACTCGACACATCACTGTACCTGGATGATTTAGTGCCATTGAGGTCAGATCTTAAGGTAATTCTGTGCATATAGTGCAGTGGTTAGGCGCCTTGGGAACTTTGTGCCACGATGACTAAGTTACTCTCCAAACCTTAGTGGTGCCCAATATTTGAGTGGCTAGATGCTCGAGTAGCCTAAAAGTTTAATAAGTCTGGGCGCTTAGGTGGCTAGGTGCGCTAGTGAAGGACTGAGAGACTTAAGTTCACTGTCGCGGAATATCAATTTCGGTCATTTCGACAAAACGAATTTTTCATCTGAGTTTCAGTGTAATGATAAAAGTACAGTTCTAAGAATGTTCACATTTATTTGTATGCACTTTCAAGTCCAGTTCACCGAAAAATGTAGAATTCTACCACATATTTTACGTTTAGATGAATTTGGGTACTCTATACCAAACAATGTGCAGAATGTGCAAGTTCCTGAAACTCGCTTTACCTTTAGGTAAAGATTTTACATTGAGGATCACATCATAGTTCTATATTTATTAAAACTGTTATTTTATTTGGAGTTGTGGAGGAGATTAACTGATGAAGCACAGGACGACCGTACAATAATCCAATGTATAAAGATTGACTATGCAATATATTCGAAGCCGTTTAATTACGAATCGAAATACATTTTGTTGTATAAAGTTTAACTCTTCAGTCGACGGAAATATATTTCTGATCATTTGGTGCTAAAATTAAACCTACGTTCTGAGCTTCATCATTTAGTTAATGTGTTTAATGGAAATGTTCCTCGATCAATACTGGTTTTGGTGCGGCAAAATGCTGCTGAACCGAGCTTGCTCTGTCTACGAGCTGCTAAACTGAGCAAACCTAGCGTTCACATTATAATATTTCTGTCTTAAATAATTGAGTTTTACTTATATGTCGAAATTGGTCCAATTCTGAGTATAACAGTTCGTAGACAAGAAGTTCGGATCTTATAGGGTTGTGCATTAGCCAAAGCGAAGAGATAAGCTATTAAAGTCACCAGAAAAAGTCTGTAGACCTAAAGTAATTGTAAATAGGCCTGTGTCCTAATGCTTCATATATTACAAATAACAGCCTCAACGAAGGATATAATTAAATACATTGCACACACTGAAAAAATAATTATAATCGGCTGATACATTTCTGAGATATGAGCGCTAAAAGTTTTTGGTGGGGATAGCGTGTCTTCCGTAAAGCGTGTGTTAGTTATAGCATTAGTATGGCGCGCGCACGGCTTGACGTCATAACGTGCTATAGCGCACTCTCTGTCTAGTATGAAATTAAATGCTTATAATGCATTTATTTTAAAACAAAATTTAATGTTGTTTTCTATTTATGATCAGTTTTTTTTTTATCTATACTAATATTATAAAGAGGAAAGATTTAATTGTTTTTTTTGTTTGTTTGCATTGAATAGGCTCCGAAACTACTGAACCGATTTGAAAAATTCTTTCACTGTTGGAAAGCTACACTATCCCCGGGTGACATAGGCGATATAATAAAAAAAAATAAAAAAATAGGGGCCCTTACTAAAACTCCAATAATGTAACCCAAGGTGTAAAAAAATAAGACTTACACCCGTGCGAAGCTGGGATGCGTTGCTAGTACGGTAATAAAAATAAATAGGACACATGCCTTTGGTTGCAGTTTATATATAACTAGCGGTCCGCCCTAGCTTCGCACGGGTATAGATTATAGCCTATGTCACCCGGGGATAATGTAGCTTCCCAACAGTGAAAGAATTTTTCAAATAGGTCCAGTATTTTCGGAGCCTATTCAATGCAAACAAACAAACAATCAAATCTTTCCTCATTATAATAATAGTATAGATGTAGTTATATCTTCGCTTTGACCCTTGCAAGTCCGTGAGAGAGTAAGAGAGACGCGGTCCGGGTCGCGCCGCGTGTACATAGTCTCGCTCAAATCAACGGAGGCGCGGGCGGGCCCGTCGCCTGTACATATTACGATGTAATGAACGGTGATATCTTAGCGGCCTTCGATTTACTTGTAAAGCTAGCTCTAGTGTTCCATTCGTCGTGCGCACGTACCGCGTATGACCGAAGCATTGCACACTGTTACGTTATTTGCCAAATATTTAGTTGAATACCTGAGTTCGTTAAGTTCCGTTATGAGGTGTTTAGTTGTTCGTTGTAAATAGCCACCGGGGGAGCGGGCGCGCCGCGAACGTGCATTTCATTTCTGTATCCGTATTCCTTTGTAAGGGTTCATTCAAGTATTACGAAAGCAGTAATATAGTACATTTAAAAAATAATCCCCCCCTCCATTTTGTCAGCAAAAGTAAGCAAAGCTCTTATCCCCCCTCCCCTTGCTCTTTGATTACGTAAACATTAGTATATTTTTTCAAATTCAAATGTTTCTCATACAAAAAATAATAATATGTATCTTTATTGCTATCCATGAGTCTAGAAATGAGGAGCTTATAGACTAGACTATAAAGGAATTTAATGCTCATTTCACATTTATTCAAGTAAATATTGCATAATAAGGAACCCTAAAAATCAGTAACTAAATAAATATTGCAGATGTAATCACCATCCATCCTGCAAGTCATAAAAAATAAGCAAAGCAAAGATCCTCAGCCAGAATATAAATATTTTTAAATAATTTTTCTCTTAGACGTATAATATTACAAGACATAAATTAAACTTAAATACTGTTTTCTTTTAAATTATCTATTTATATCTATATATCCTTTTTTCTCTCTCCCTTTCTCCTTTCATTCCTCCCATTCCCCTTTGGTGGTTACGTAATACTTGAATAGCCCCCTAAAGTACAAAATGCGAAATAGGAGCCGTCTCTGCCGCACAGCACGCCACTTGGAAACGTCCGCGCGCCCCCGTTCCCTCGTTCTTGAATAGTGTACAGCACAAAACTTTATTGTAAAAATCTATTAATAAGTGCATATCAAAATAATTTTAATGTTAGAGTTAATTTGGAACTTGTGAGAGCGGTTTGAATGTGAGCCGGCGCGGCTCGCCGGGCGGCGCACGGTATCTAATATTTGTACATACTAATATTGAAATGAAACACCATTTGAACATTTAGATTCGTTTGTAGATCCATCATGTGCATATCTCAATGTGTAACGGAGACTTACAAGGTAATAATCAGGGAGCGGAATGTAATGGCAAAACATTTGAAGTGTAATAGAGTTGGGTCATTGTTTTTTATCGAGTATTCAAGCTATCGATGCTTTTTAGTTTTGAACTGTATTGAACTAGTTGCCCCCGCTGTTTCATCCGCGTGAACAGTGATGAAAAATATCGTTAGTTTTATTCCAGGACCTAAAGTATCTATATACCAAATTTTATCAAAATCCTTTAAGTTGTTTCGGCGTGTAAAAGTAACAAACACACAGACTCACTCCAGGAAATGGAATTGAGATAACTTATAATCTCATCTCATCACCATCATCAATTTTCATTATTGTTCACGCGGGTGATAAGCGGGCGCAGCTAGTTAAGCCAAACACAAACGCAGCAGCTAGCGGCGCAGCTAGTTATAACGTTCAAAATTAAAAAGTATCGATAGTTTGAACACTCGATAAAAAACAATGACCCATCTCTATAGCATTTCAATTGTTTTGCCATGACGTTCCACTCTCTGGTAATATTGAGATTTGTTCAAGATGGATATTGCGCGTTCAAGTTACTTTGCTCATGGTCAGGTAATGTTTGTCTCGCCCAATGACAATATAACCACTTGACTGCTGATCTTTTACGCATGAGGCAAAAGTTCTAACATCACAACCTAAACTATCACGAGCAGGGCCAATCCTTGGCTCGAATAGAATGAATGACTTTGATCCTCCAATCACAAGCGTCGAGTCGCGTCGAGTCTCCAATCACAAGCTGCCCCCCGCGACTGACGTAGCATCATTTTGCAAAAGGGAATTTTGACTATATGCGAAATCGAGTGGTTATATTATCTTGGGTCTCGGCACTCATACCGCTTGTAGTATTAACATACATTATTTATAAAATTTTAATTGCGTTATTGTTAAGATTGATTGCTTCCCGAGAGATAATTTACTTAGTTTAATGCTAAAGAATATTAAATCTTAAGTACGCTATGTCTGTTGCAAAAGTAAATTAATGAAATTAAATCTGTAGCAATGAATTTATGACACTCGTTTCGCTATCGTTAAAGATTAAGTTTTATTATTTTCGGTTTGATAAGATTTTATTATAATTTTTTAATTCATTTACTATATTCGTACAAAGCAAATTCTCCACAGTTTTTGCTTTTCGCGGATATCTAAAATTACATGTTGATCTTTGACGAATGATTAGATTCATGAAACTCCATTTGTGGCTAAGGCATTGATCGATTAACATCATACTGGCACAAGGGTAATGGTGCCAGTGCCAGTTTTTATTTTGGAAATTGACTCTTTTGTGACACAAATTCTGGGGCCAAAACATACGAGAAAAATGAGTACAAAAATAAAACAAGTTTTCTCGAAATTTAGTTTAAGGTTTATATGCCACTTCCACATTTAACGATTGTTTTACTATTCAATCAGATTTTGATTTTTTTATAAGTGTTGTGACTAACGTAGCCTGCTCATTTTAAAACATTATCCAATATCCATTCTATAAATTTTGACAAGGGTCCCTATTGCTTAACTGTTTAATTGTGCATCATAAAGTAGTTCCGCACGTCTCTGATGTGTCGTAAAAGCAATTGTTAAAATGCTTATAGTAAAATGTATTGGCACTGTGTAGTACAAATTGTATTCCTTTGAATCTGTTAAAGTTTTGACTGAGTGTGAGATGTAAGAATAATTTACATGTGAGATGTGAGAACACTGTACATGTGAGATGTGAGAATAATGTACACTTTCGATTACAACGGCGACACCACTCGGCGAAGCTGACTTGTCCATTTATCAAAAACCACCTCATTTTGTAATACACTTAAAATAGATACAGGGTTACGCGTAAAGGGTGTACTAAGCCGAAAGGGGTCCGTTATACCTTCCTTGGTGATACTCATCATTATGAACAGATGCCATTTTATAGATGTTCTATCGTGATTCGGATTGTAATCGCGATCGTGTGCCATCTCACTTACGCACGTGGTGCGAGTAAGTAGATGCGAACGGGACGGCATGCAATCTCGATCACAATCAAACTTCTATAATAAGGCCGCAGTTTTTAATATGGGACCAACACAGAAATCGCGAAAAAAACCCTGCTATTACATACGTTTTGTCGAGTGTGGTCATAACGTTTTCTATGGAACAGCTGATATTTTTTCGCGATTTCAGAGTTGCTGCCATAGTAAAAGTTGTTTATAATGATGAGTAATATGAACCCCTTTCGGCTTAGTACTTTTCCGCGTGACCTAGTATACATATTATGTTAATTTGAATCGGTTGTATTTACCGAAATAAGCTTGTCGTGTCGATAACATCAGAATGCAAGGGCCTAATAACTTGGAAATACATACTATGTTGGTTAAATTAGGGATGATTTATGCTTGACCGTGGTGGGCACAAGCCGTGACCCATATGCACGGATGAACACTTCACGAAAATTTTCTTCAAAAGACGAGTTAATAGAGTCCTTAAGGGTCGGCAACGTGTTTCTGATGCCTCTAAGTATCCATAGGCGACTGTGACTGCTTACCATCAGGCGGCCCGTCAGCTTGTTTGTCACATATGGCATAAAACATATATATGAAGGCGTAGGCGCCCGGGGCACGGTCGAGCCTCGTCCGGGACGCGAGTGACACGGGTGTAGTATAAAATGCAACGTATAAAATGTTCCTGAGGTTTTAAATACGTGCCTTGTCCACGGCTCGCGTCCGCCACGGTCTAGCACAAATCATGCGTTGTGGAATAAATCTTAGTTTTAGTATCGAATCATCTTGCAAAAGTCTGGTATGATAAATATTAGTATCCAGTCATCGAGATACAAAACATATAGTCACAAACAAAACAAAATAATATGTGATAAGTCCCGATAAACATTTAAAACATGTGTTCAAATCGCGATAATTTAAAAATTACTATATAGTCACAATTGTGCCAAAAAAAATGTCCGAACCAAAACTCGGCGCACGCTACGAATTGCGCAGACTATAGGCAGGGCGGAAACGTGGACACTTAAAAAAAAAATAGGCTTGCGTTTGACCACCATCACGCCTGATGTTAAGCGATGATGCGGTCTACGTTGGAGCACGCTTGCCTAGAAGGAACCGATTTACTCGTGATTTGAAGACACCCAGATTGTAACTTGTGTCTTGTGTCGGATACAAGCTACCAATGAATATTTGATTTCTATATAATCTGTATGAAATCAGCCACTCTCTGCGCAGACTTTGTGTCCAGTTGCTTCCTCTTGAATGGTACTGGGTGTGCCGTGTCGGCAACAAAAAGTGTCTTCGTCTGCGCAGCTCCTTATGGTTAGTTATAAGGTAACCGCGATCCGACTACAACGCCGCGCGATGCCAGAGCTACGATGACATAGCGGACAACTAACGTTGAACACTATGCAAGCGACATAACGTCTAAATTGGAGTAAATGTGTCATTGTGAAGTATATAATTGATACAATGTATGTACAATGTGACCTCGGACGTTTTTTGACTGAGAGATTGTGACTATAGGAATTGTATTTCGATGTATCCAGTGTTTAAAATGGAATGGAATTGTGCGCATGCGTCGCTGTTATCGGCACGAGGGCTTACCAACTCTTACAACGAGATTAAGCCGTACATGTTCGCGTCAGTGCGACGGTCCACAGGGTCCTAATATAGTAACTACTATTCTGACAATATTTTATACTTCATTCGATTTTACGTTTACCTCCCGATGCAAGCGAGGACTCTCGTTGTCATGATCCAATAAAACAAGGTCTGGCATTGCGGGGTGACACATGCCTACGTCATTGTTCAGTTGTCACTTCATTGCAACAAACTGAAATTGGGAAACAAATTTGTAAATAATCTATTTAATAAAATACAAAAAGCATTTCACTTGTCATGTCCGCTCAAGCGAAGCAATTCAAATTATAACGAATTTAATATATGTATTTAAAATTATTTAAATAATTTCCACATAGGTAGTTTTATCGGATTCCCACAGGACATGGAGATATATAGGAGTTATGATTTCATGCTACTGGTAATACAGCGTCGGTGACGTAGGCTTGCTCCATAGAAGCCTCTTGTAAAGCCTCCACCACTTTACTGGGGCATGAGTTTGACTTGACCGTGATCTACTTTGCTTGACTATGACTTGTTTGATGTTATAATTATTTAATATTATGATTGAAGGATTCTGTATCCGTGGTCATGAAAAATAAATTACCGACGTAGGCATGTGTCACTCACGTGACCTTTGTGTCAGGATGCCATAACCGGCGGAGTATATTATTATACCATGTCCGTTATTATTTGTATTCTGTAAACGTCTGACGCTGGGTATCACGTACATTGTCGCGTTAAACCCATCGTTTCGTCTCCTATGTACTTAGTTTTCGTTGTTGTAAACTACACGACATATAGCGTTAATGGAACATTGTCAATGAGTTGGGTTGTATTCATAAACATTACGTTTGACCGTAGTAACGGTCGAGCTAGACCTGGGGCCTTACGGCTATCTGTTTTAATCGATTCTGTTTACGTGATTGCGAAAAGTTGCGTCACTGCAAACTGTATCTCGGCGTGTTAAGAGTCACGTTCTTTCGAGCCCGCGTTAAGAGGTAGCCTTAAGGCCCTGTAGTGCGATAAATCGGGACATTTTGATGGCATGTTTTGTGTAAAACTTTTGCTGGATAATAAAAAAAAATTGAAGGTGCAATGTTATTGTAATGTATTTATAGTGTGTGTGCGAGGCGGTGGACGGGGCGGAGGCCTAGGGCCGCGCTCGCGGGTGAAATGCGATACGCTTGGTTGCGCCACTCCGCGTGGTGCATGTTTGATTTGTATTCTTTTGAGTTGGAAGACTGAGGTTGATTATTCCAGTTTTGACGATCGAGCGAGTTATTTGTTAATGATTATAAAGTCATATATATAGTTAGGTTATATTTTTTAATAAATATAATATTGAAATATGTCATATATTTCCGACTTTGATTTCAAATGATGCGACACCGATGCTTGGTATTGACTAGTTTATTGAATCACAAACCATGTAAACAATAGCTATGGTATTCACATGTTGGTTTGTCAGGTAGGTTCACAGTTCATCCACAGACCTAAATCCAAGTAGACTTCACAAGCAGTACAAACTGTATGAAAACGAAGCGTGTAAAATTTTTGTTCCCTAAAAGTACTTGCCTTTGAAAATATATCTTTATTCTGTCGGCCAACTCTATTTGTGGTATTCTTACAACTCACAACAATTACCACAATTTACGCACAATTACCTCAGACTTATACGTGTTGTCGCGGCAGATTGAGCGGATTAGTTTTAGCCAGACTCAACTACGACAATTTATCGTAGTTGTATTGAAAATATGACAGGCAAGATAGCTCGACTTGTGGCGTCTACTTTGATATAGGACTGTGGTTCCATCTTTTAATCTTGGCATAACGCTGACTGGAGAGTCGAGGAGTACAAGTGTGAAATTTATTCGGCTTAAGCAAGTTTCAATACTTCATTTATAGAACCTCAGATCAGAAAAACAAGGGAGATATGCCCAAGTACAATTATTGTTCGTGTTCAATTGCCTTTGTCGTGTGTTTCACCCACTTTTCACGATACTGCTTACGCAAAAACTGTAAACGGCACACGTAAAATTTTCGTTTCGGACCCTAGGCTCAACTGCGAGGCTCAACTAGTTGAGCCGTTCGGACTTTTTTTTTATTTTCTCTTTCAAATTTTTACTAAGTGACATGCAGCGACACCAATGAACCAACTAACTCCACGTGCCAAAAACGGGTGGGAAGGTGGTCTTCAGGATGAGTTCGACAAATCGCATCAAGCCTTATTTAGGCCTGATGTGTTCGCACCCGCCATTGTTTGTCAGATCTGAGACTAACGGGACAATAAACCTAGTAGTAAACCAGGAAGAGCTACTTGTACGCCTCCAGTGGGCGTTGAAACTTAAATATACAACTTACAAGTTAAAATATTCTAATTAGCTACATACATGCTTTTTTTTATTTACAATATCTTGCTATCCAGGTATTAGATAATCTTTAATTATTAGATCTAGATATACATAGACTTAACATAACCATCCTATCGACTCTTTCCATAACTAGCCTTTATTAATGAACGAACAGTAGGATTGATATAATCACACGTGTTTGTGGAGTCCTAATTTTCCAAAATAACAAGTATATATTAAAATATTTGAATTCCCCCAACAAAAGATCTGATAATATTCAAACGGAAAAACTTCCTTAAATAATAGCTAAGAACACTCGTATCAAGTCACCTTTCTAACAAAAAAAATTACAAAAAAAACTGTTCAGCCGTTCGGGAGCTACGATGCTACAGACATGCGACAGACAGACACAAATATACAGACAGATACACACGTTAAACTTATAACACTCCCCTTTTTGCGTCGGGGGTTAAAAACAAGGCAAACCTACACTCTTATCAATAGAGGGTAGAGAGGCTACCACAATGTTTCATGCAATAGCATATGTCCTAATCTTTCATTTATTACAAATAATTACATACACATACTAAAAAATATATATAAATAATTCGTTGATAATATTCGGAGATAAAGTAGGTTTAAAGATTTTGGTGGGGATAGAGAGCGAATGCTCTGTCCCTTTCCCGCAAAGCGTGTGTTGTATATCATATTTTGTAAGTCGCGCGTATGACGTGCTATAGTGCGCTCTCTGTCTAGCATGTAATGAAAAAACTTATCAGCGTTTTTGTTAGGTTCAAAATAGGACACATGCCTAATTTATTTCAATTTTACACAATGAATTCTCTCGGTCGCTCTACTTAAGATCGAAGTACGAGTATAGAGTACATAAGCTTGAATAATAATGCTTTAAGTTCAAGAGATACTGGTGGTTTCCAAAGGCCTAACTATTGAAAGTTACACTTTTCTCTTTGAAGTTAGTTCTTTATAAAGTTGTCAATAGGGAAGTCCTTGAAGGATGTG
Organism: Agriopis marginaria; assembly: GCA_932305915.1. Taxonomy (NCBI): domain Eukaryota; kingdom Metazoa; phylum Arthropoda; class Insecta; order Lepidoptera; family Geometridae; genus Agriopis; species Agriopis marginaria. The sequence continues at coordinate 14,690,425 of OW029918.1, forward strand.
GTCCAGATGTCCGTGAAGGCGGTGCTGACGAGGTCGTTGATGAGCGGCCGGATCACGGCGAAGCCAGGCTTCCACGTCGCGTTGATCAGCCGGTCCAGCATGCGCTCTACGCATGAGTAACAGATTAGTGTCATAAATTAATATCATTATGGGGGCATGTGGTCCCAAAACACCTAGAAATTCCATACATTCGACTCAGTTTTTTGATTTGATTCAGGTGCACTTTTAAACAGCATACTCATATAGGTACCTATACTTGTCAGAATGCCCCCCCCCCCAAATGAAATCCTGGATCCGCCCCTGTTATCTACCGGTATACTGCAATCTCAAAACATTCTAATTTATAATCTTAGGTACATCTCTTTCTCTTTATTGTTAAGAGAGGTCAACAAAAAGTTGAAATGTAAATTAAGTTCGAATAAGTAAAGAGTAAGATTGCTTTTGAGATTATGGTAGGCTCCCGAAGTTAGTAGTTATAATTATAGGCTGAAATCAGGCAGGTTGCTTGCTTGGCGCCTAAAGGTTGACTTCCGTGCATCGCGGCCAGTCGCAGCCGCGCGCGGCTGATGCGATTTGAAAATGTATGGCGCCGTCAGTCGTCAGAGGTAGACTTCGGAAGCGGCGCCATACCTACATTTTCATAAGTGCGAACTGCGAAGTATGGTTGCACAAGCCGCGATGCACGGAAGTCAACCTTTAGGGCTAGGCCACATCACAGTGCAGCGCGTGTGGCGTGAAACGGTAGATACGGCACGCGGCAAATGAAATGAACGATGCGGCCCTGCACTGTCTCGCAGCGATTCATTCCCCAGAGATACACTTTCCCCGTAGAGACACTTTAACAGCGGCTTCGACGTGCGACGGCTGACAAGCCTCATTTGATGTACTATCATTCTCTGCCATTAATAATTCACATTACAGGTCATCACAACGAATACTGACAGGCCACGTTGGCGTCGTAAAACGTGGTAATGTGGCCAAGCCTTATGCAAGCCATGTTTTCGGCCCAAATGATGAAATATATCGTTTGGATGGTTTCTGACGTACGCACGGCAGAATAGTACGTTTCCTTACCGAGTATCCCGGAGCCGCGCAGCAGGTTCCCGACATGTATCTCCATGTCTCCGATGTGGTCGACCTCCACGTTCACCTGCACGCGGCCCTCGTCCCGCTTGATGCGGGTCGTCTGCGAGTAGTCGCGGAGGGTCAGGTTCCAGCGCCCCGACCGGAGAACGCCTAAACCGAATGCGTCGCCCTGGAAGAACAATAACATCTATACAACGGTGAAGGAAAACATGGTGAGGAAACCGGTATGTCCAAGAATCTCAAAAGTTCATAAACATGATATTGCACTGGGCCGGTATGGTGGATTAGGGCCCATCCTCTCTCTCCTGATAATGATATAGTGTATTTTGTTTCCAGGTGTTATATTTTCTGGTTGAGGGCGACTCAATAGTTTTTTTTTTAATATACATAATAGTCTTGCGTTTGACCATCATCACGCCTGATGTTAAGCGATGATGCGGTCTACGTTGGAGCACGCTTGCCTAAAAGGAACCGATTCACTCGTAGTATAGGTACGTAGATGAAACAATACACGCAGTCTATATAAGCAGACCCTTACCGTCCATCATGGTACCGTCTAGTAGGTACCTATAGGTACCTATAAACTTATATTATACCTATAAACCTATATTAGGTATTGCACACTCCTAAAAGGTTCACGCAATGAGCACCTGTAAATAGAACAACCCGAATTTGTATACATTTTGTGCAAACTGGAAGAGGCTTTAAAACAGCAGGAGTACCTTGAATTCGTAGCTCCCTTCAAGAGATTTTTCAGGGAAATACTGCGAGTAGATGATTCGCTGATTGTCCCAGTCGGTCCTGAAAATATCGAAAGTGCATGTCATTCATTGAATATTTTCCCCCTTATTTCTCAAAAATCTTTTGTAGAAGATCGTGGTATTTTATACCACGCTCATTCACGGATTGACTACGACAGCCTACGTAGACGATACATAGGTTTTATAGTTTTTATATCGCAGGCTTTTCTGTCGTTCTCTAGACTTTTCCACTCTATATCGTAGGGTATATTTGCCGTGGACTAAAGAGTCTATTTTCTGTTCTAAGTATCATCATCATCATTTTAACCATAGGACGTCCACTGCTGGACATAGGTCTCCCCCATCGATCTCCAATAGGGCCAGTTGGAAGCGGCCTGCATCCAGCGTTTCCCTGCGGTCTCTTTTAGGTTGTCTGTCCATCTTGTGGGTGGACTTCCTACGCTGCGCTTACCGGTCCGTAAGTTCTAAGTACATATCACTTTATCAAAATATAGTTGTACTAACTTGTATTTGGTAACAGTGCTCTGCGTCCAGCCACGTTCGAACACGTCGCCGAGTGTGAGCGTGTACCCGACGCCGTTGATAGCTCGCGCCTGCTTCACCTCCTTCGCAAAATGAGGGTCGAACGGCGCCACGCCCATCTCGGGGATGCCTGGAAAAACCACCAAAGGCATAGATAGGTAAGGCTGAAATTGTAGAACATTTTTTATTCCACTGTGTATTGATCAAGATAAAATATCATCCTAAACCTATGCTCTAAGAAATCTAGGATATTATAAAACCGGTCAAGTGCGAGTCGGGCTCGCGCACTGAGGGTTCAGTGCCGCCATATAACTTGTTAGCTATAACTAAAGTACAAAAAAATTGTGCAAAAAGACAACATCCCATCAACGCCCAGGCAGTCACCCATAAGATTTCGGCCTACACAAACTTTCTGTATGCTATAATAAATGGGACCTTTCAAAAGTCATGAGCTCTTTTTAGAATTGGTCGAGATTTTTTATTCATAGGTGTTACCTGGAAGAGATCGCTTTTAGCGATAAGGCCGCCACTTGTGGCACTAGCTCGTAAGTGTTTTCTATCTGTTAGTAATTTTTATTTCTGGTGTACGCAAAAAAGAGTTTCATGTATATGTAGATTATTGAAATGCTTATGCTTATTTGAAGAAGTTAGTAGGCTATTTCGTTGCATACCAGTGAATCAGATAATAATTGATGGTTCAAATTAATAGGCAACTTAGTATCTGGTTAACGATCGATTGCCTAAGTACATTTTATGAGGAACATAAATTGCATAGACATGTTCATTTTCACTTTTTAGGTTTATGTAAGGTTGGGAGGCAGTATTTAACTCGGCGAATTTGAAAACTAATTTGAGCGGCACAACACAAATGTTGCCGCATACCGGATGACATTTTTGTCGAAACGAAATAAACAAATAAAAATAACAACTGTCTTCACGGGAAGTGCAATAAACGGGATTTTTCCCCTAATGTTCCACCCTCAGAATATAATATATTTTTAAAATTATAATTATAATTAATTATAATTAATAAAAAAATATGTTTAATATCTTATGAGTTGACGAAATAAAATTAAACGTATAAAAACTCACCCAGTGTAAAAAATGTAAGAAAAACACAAAGTTCATCATGAAGATTTTTGACAGCTTTAACTACCGTCATTACGAAAAACGTGGGTACTTCACCGTGGACCGATTGAATGACTAATTGGTCTATAGGGAAAATTACATGTTTTCATCGTCTAAATATCAACTGAGAAGCGATGGAATATTTATATATAATTATCTCCATAGACAATTGGTAAAACTTCAATTGGTCCATGGAGCACCATGGCGAAAAACGTGAAAGGGAGTTTGGCATATATAGATACCTATTACCTATAGAGATAACTTATTTGTGGCAAAAAATCATAATAAACAATGGTATGTAAAAAGTAAAAAAAAAAAACTGAACTAGATCTTATTATATTTCCGTGTCGCAAACCGGCTGTGCATAATGCCAATCGTAAACAAGCACCGATCATCAATCTATATAAATGTACTACATACGTAGGTACAATTACTAATACTACGCAGTACATTGAATTCTTTGTCCACGCCACGACAGACAACTTACCAGTTTTGAAGAACGGGCGCAGTTTGTTGAGTGCCCGCTTCATGCATCCGTCGAACTCCGACGATGACATCTTGCACGCGGAGAATATTCTTGCTGAAAGAGGATATAGTATGGAGATCATTACTTTGTTTAGCATTGGATTTATAAGACAAGTTTTTATGTACGCACTTCTTCACCATACAAAAAAAAACAAGGAGCTCTTGGTAACCTATAGGCACATTTTTAACATTTCGGGAAACATTATCTACAATTTTGTTCTGCTGAGCCATTAGGATACAATACATATATAGAGTCGCAATCGTGTTAAAAAATGACCGAATCAAAACTCGGCGCACGCTACGAATTGCGCCGACTTTTTGGTTAGTTACAAGGTAACCGCGATCCGACTACAACGCCGCGTGATACAGAGTACCTGCTTCCTCGAAGAAATTAGTTTGCGAATGACAGAACGCGCTTATACTGGGTTACGCGGAAAGAAAGTACTAGTTCGAAAGGGGTCATATCATTATGAACAACTTTTACTATGGTAATAACTCTTCTGTTTCATAGGAAACGGTCATTGACACTACAAAATGTACCTACGGAACAGCTATTTTTTTCTTCTACTTAATATCTGTTGTTGGTCTTTCATACCGGTAAAAGTTAAAAAATTTCCTGTCTATTCTACTGTTAATTAAACATAACTGCATAAAACATTGCGATAGGTAGGTACCTAAAACTCGTATAGGTATAGTATTAAATTGCACTAAACTTGGCATTCTATTTAGGCTGAGAGCTAAAGGGGTTATGTAATTTTATATTACGAGTCTGTTTGAAAGTAGACTGAACTGAACAGTAGCGGTCGAGGCAACATTTATTGAACTTGACCGATTTGAGCTCTAAATTTTATTAGGTATTTAGAACATGAAGTATTTAACAATCTAATTAAGTCTACACGGTTGACAAATGTTGTATTGTATTTGACGAAATTAGAATTTGAGGAAAACGTACATTGACGATTGTCAACTTCGTCCTAGAAGGGCATTCAATTTTCTGGGGTAAGCTATGCATGCACCCTGAACTGGCTACGCCAATGGACAATGTAGACAGGACATGCTCATGCTCTTAGTACAAGTTTTGATAGTTTTCAAATACTTTTATCGTTTTCGTATTGTTCCATACATTTTAGCAAAGCGCCTCCAGCGGAAACGCGGAGGAACTAAAATAGGTAGTAATCGGCATTTTATGTTGCTCCACACTCAGGTACCTACGGAAAAAAAAAACTAATAGCTTTCAGTGCAGTAGGTAATGTATGAACAATACGAAAACGAAAAAAGTTTTCGGAAACTATCAAATCTTGACTAATCGTATACTAAGGGCTCTGTAAAGTTTTAGGGTCACGCCTGCCCCTAACAAGGCAATGCCATGTAGGTTGGCATTCTCACTCCACCAAAACATTGCTCAATCCCTTCAGTCGTTTCGGTGAATTTGTCTGTTTTGTATTTGCCAACATAATATGAACAAGATCGCGGAGTACATTTATGTGACCCACTGCAACATTTTATGCACTCTTGACTTGACTCTTGAAAAAAGCCAATTTTGTTCAATATTCTGATGTTTACTTGCAAGCCTGCAACCTTGGTGTTTGCGTCATATGTAGTGTGTTGCTAGATAGATGAGCAGGGTATGGTAACATAAGTTACCCAATGTGCACATTCAGAGGTATTGCACAACAGCCATTATCACAGGTTAATGTGATCAGTGATTCTCTAACATTTTTATGGGTGATGTCCATCGAGATACAATTTCTATAGAGTCACAATCTCTCAGTGAAAACAGTCAAAAAACGTCCGAGCGTCATTGTACATACATTGTATCAATTATATACTTCACAATGCCACATTTACTCCAATTTTGACTTTATGTCGCTTGCAGTGTTCAACGTTAGTTGTCCGCTATGTCATCGTAGCTCTGGCATCGCGCGGCGTTGTAGTCAGAACGCGGTTACCTTGTAACTAACTAAAAAGTCGGCGCAATTCGAAGCGTGCGCCGAGTTTTGGTTTAGACATTTTTTGGCACGATTGTGACTATATGTATTGTATCTCGATGGTGATGTCAAAGATATTTGAATAAATATTTTTGGGTGGTTCCAAAGAGCTATAAATAAATTGAAATAGGTACTTAGGTAGGTTTTATTCCCTACTAGCATACTCCTCATGACCAGTTTCAACCTCGTGGACAGGACAACCAACCCTTCTACAACCTGTTGTTTTTTTTTGGGATATGATAATTTATATTCTATGATCCGTTGGTTAAAGAAATACAAACAAACCTACAAACACAGTTTTACGTAGGTATCATAGCAGGTTGCTGTATACCATATTTTTTTTTTCAAAATATAATATATAACATCTCACTTTTAAACTATAAAATAGTTTTTCGAATCTTTCATTATTAAAAATAATAATTTATGGTCGATTCGTTGTTCCTGTCATCATGCGTATATTGCAGTGCCGCAACGCTTACCAAAAATAGGATTTTTAATGACAAAGAAATATCACATTATATAATATCAGATACCTAGTTGATTGAATCAGGCGTCACTTTGTGGACGTCCATGTTTTATTTTGTATATGACTTATATCTAGTGTAGGTAATTCCGCTTCTACGTCGCTTCGTGTACAATTGAGATTTTGGGATAAATTTTCTCTATAGATTGTTATGATGCTAATTTTAGGCTAAAGTTATATCGTTGTTTACGGGATATTTACCGTGGTAAGGTTGTGGTAGGAGCTCATTCCACAACCTTACCGCGGTAAATATCCCGTAAATAATCATATAACTTTAGTGAACAATTGTGATAGTATAAAACATAATTTTAGCCTAACCTGAAATAAAATATTTATTTAAGATTGTATTTACTAAAGAGAAAAATTAACCTAACCTGAAACAAAAAAATCCTTATATTAATGTTTTTTTTTTAATTAAACTTTCATCAATTAATAATTAATTATGTACCTGATCATTTATTGTTGGTTTAAGGATTTATTTTACAGATTTAATTATTTTTTGTATCAGGTTATGTTCATTTTTCTCTTCTGTACCTAGTAATTTATAATTTATTTCAGCAGTGTAAGTACCGTTCTTTATCGATCGCCAAATTTGACAGTTGAGATCGTCAAATTCGATAAAATGGCAGTTGATCAGTACTCTCTATGATCGATTCTATGGCATTTTATTGAATTTGATGATTGATAAAGAACGGTACTTGCACTGCAGGTTAGGCTAAAATTAGCATCACAAATATCTACAGAGAAAAATACTTTATCCCAAAATCCCAATTCTACACGGCTTTAATATAATATGATAATATTCTTTACAGAAATATGCAGGAATGCTACATTTCTGTGCGTTCGCTTGGCATCCAGTTCTAAAATCCCGCTGGTTGTTTGCCTTGATAGAAAAATTAAGATTGCACAATCATTGTAATGGTATATTGTTTCAAAATGTCGGTTACGAAATCCTATAGGTACCAGTGTGGTATTCAGGGGTACGTACCTACCGACATGGCATTGGGCGCAACGGAAATATTATATTATTTAACTTACATCATATAAATATTCCTATGAAGCTTTTGTGAATTGTACTATACAAGCTCATACCATACCATGACAGCACGGAAAATTTCACTACGAAACACCTCAATAGCGGAGTGAAAAATTGGTCAATAAATAGGCCGCCAAACGCCAAAAATGTTCTGTGAAGCCTTTTTCACTGTAAGACCGCCTTAAGCATAATTTAAGAAATATATACCTGTAGGTAAATCTATTCTAAAATAAAATAGAAATAGACTTATTTAGCGTTTACTTTAATTATACCGATTATTAAGAAAACAGAGCTCATTGTGTTTCTGGGAAAATAAAAAAAAAATTAAATAGACTTATTTAGCGTTTACTTTAATTATACCGATTATTAAGAAAACAGAGCTCATTGTGTTTCTGGGAAAATAAAAAAAAATTTAAATAGACTTATTTAGCGTTTACTTTAATTATACCGATTATTAAGAAAACAGAGCTCATTGTGTTTCTGGGAAAATATCCATCAATTTTAAAAATTTTTAAATGTACAGGAAATTTTTGGATCGTGCTGGAAATACGATAGCAAAGCTACTTACCAATTTCAGAAGCTTCATTTTCTGTCTTAGTTAACTGCAAACTGCACAGCATCACCAAACCGATTGTGTACTTTAACGACTGCATCTTTGTTAATCACTTCTAAAATGCGCAAATGTTTATTTTATTTATTCGATGTTTGAAAGGCAAATAATAAAAAGCGGTCAGTAACTTTTGATGTCAACCTTTTTTTTATCAATGTGTTATTTTTGTTTTGAAAGAAGTTTGTATACCAAGCGTGCACTTTTGTATGGTCAAGCGTGGTCTGGCAAGGTCTGCGAAAGTGCAAGCCCCTCCGAGCTGGATGTTGCGACAGGCAGAGTGTTGTCATTCCGATGATGGAGTCTTTCGGCTAGAGCTAGGAATAGGCCCGGGTAGAGGTCGCCTTATGCAATGTGTGATGTTTATGTTGACAGATTTATTATTGTTTAATATCGGTAGCTCATTCCACAACCTTACCACGGTAAATAGGTAGGTATCCCGTAAATAATCATATAACTTGAGATTTATTAATGTTTCTATCATGGACGTGTTTCTATGAAGTTTTATCTCAGGTTGAAGATGTTTATATCAATTACCCTACCTGATGAATTTTTGTCCTTGTTATTGTCAGCTCCGCTGACCGGTGTCGGTGTCCTTTGTCAACTTATAGGTACAGTTTATTTAGTCAACTACTGCTAATATAACATAAAATGTATGACTCTATAAGATGACCTTACGAGGTTAAAAAAAAATGTTTATTTTGATTTTCCACGGACTCCTGGGTCCGTGCCCTTTGTCAACTTTTACAATTTATTTCAATAACTATTTGTGATATAACATTTATAACATAAAAATAATGATACAAGAGGAATATACAAAAAAAAAATCTTATGACTATGTTGCGTGTATACACCGAGCAGTCCAGCTCCCGCAAGCAGCACCCGTTCATGAGTTGACGCGTGTGCCAGCCATCGCTCTCCTCGCCATGTTTGAGGGAAGAGGGCGACCCGCCACACGACGCCGAGAGAAAAGCTCCTTGCGGCTTTTAAGTGAGCGTGAGGGCTCTGGGTATACACACAATACTACTACTACTATCAATACTAATACTATACCTTACCTGAGTTTCGATCAGGTAAGAATCCTTAGCGTAGATAACTTTTTTTCAACTTTACTTTTCCTTACCATTTAACTTAATATGAGTTTTTCGTTACTTTACTCGTTGTTGAATTAAATCGCTGTGACTTCTTTTTAACTCGGTCCATTCATGAATTTTTGGGCGCCTGTTGTTTTTTACCTTTACATAATTATAACTAGCTTATATACGCGGCTACACCCACGGGGCCAAGGTAGAAAGCACCGAGGCTCGGCCTAACTCCGTCACAAAATTTAAGCTCAGATCAGATAAACAACGGAGATATGGTAAGGTGGCGTCAAACTCACCTTTCCCCCCTCCCTCCCCTTGCTGCCATTTTATACATGTGGACTATTAGTTAATTGGTGTTACAACTTTCTTAGTGTGCGTAAAAATAAAAATGAGTAAGTGTGCCGTGGGTACTCACAGTTTTTGCGGCGGAATGCTAATCCAAATCTCCCTTGTTAGTCAGATCTGAGGTTTCAACTAAATCGGATGAACGGTGCGGGAAAACATAAGAAGACCAGCTGTTGTTAAATAAAGTTGATTAGCTTTTATTGTTTTAACGACACCTTGTCACCATGATGCTGCCATATAAGTAGCGATGCTGTAATAGTTACGCAATCAAGTATTGCAATAGTTTCCCTGGTGCAGAGATGAGTGATTTGTTTTCATGTGCGTAGACCTTTAGATAAAGTACTGATTATGTCATGACAACTTTAGCCAACAGCCTTATGTCATGATAAATTTAGTCAACGGTGATGGCTTTAGATAAACTAATTTTGCAAGATCCATAACCTTGTATGAAAACTGGCTGCAAATGTGGTTGACGAAACTTGGCAGGCGCTTGCCTATTTACCATATTGATAGTCTAGGCGAGGACTTCGAAACGATTCCCTGGCATATAGAAATTTTCTTCTTCTGTGGCAAGTGCTTTACAAAACAAAATTCATCACATTTCTTCTAGCTGTATTTGTAGTATTAGTATTAGCTTGTATTTTGTTTAGTTTATAAAGTCACTTGCTCCAAAGAAAAAAAAGTTCATATTTAGAAAATATTGGATTCTATTTTGAGATTGGATTCTATATTGCTGTGTATGGGAGAAACCTCATTTGTCGAGAGCGTCTGGATCTACGCCCAGTGTCTGGCTTTTAAATTGTTATTTATGTTTTGAACCGTGTTCATCGCAAGGCAAATCAATAGCTATTGCAATAAGAAATGCCTGCTAGTTTTTTTTATGTCTTAGGTGGCAAACAAGTTAACCTGATAGTAAGCGATCACCGTTGCTTATAGATACCTGTAAGTCCTGTAACGCGTTACCAGGGGCATCACAGATATGTTGATGACCTTTAATGTCGCGCTCACCAGCCATAAAAATTAGATACTTCAAAACGTTTGGCAATGTTATTTTAAAAATAATCCCCAATAGTTGTTTTTTATACCTAGCTCCGAAAACCGGAGCCGTTTTACAACTTAAGTACAGGTAGGTACTTAAAATAATGTAGTTGGGTTAAGTAAATGAAATAACTCAGAAAAATTATACTTATTTACTCACTAAGTCACTAGATAGGATTATTGTCATTTCACAGATAACTTACATTCTAATTATTTTACTCATATAAAACTAAAGGTATAAATAAGTTATTTTTACACACAAATCATTAAAAAGGACGAATTCTTGAGAATAGAATAATCGACATCGTGGTAATGAAATTGATGGTTATTGATGATTTATGATCATAGAATTGAACTTGAAAAAATACTACACAATGAGTATTTTCAAACCCCGCAGTTAGTAATATATTATTCCACTGCGATGTTTGCAAATAAACACTTTTGTTGTTGATGGTAATGGTGATGAGTTTTAGTGATCATATTGAAGTAATAATGATGATGAATGTTTTTTTGTAGTTGCTTTTATACTATTTATCTTGGTTTAGTTCTCAAAGAGGTATCCAATGATTGTCTACTGGACCTTCCGTCCTCGCAGTCAGTCAACTAGCAGTCGTCAAACACATGATTATGCGCCGGTTCTGAAGACCACCGATGACAGTTTAATTTTTTATTATAGAGTTTCAAGTAAGAAAATGACTTGTTGGTAATGGTAATGACGGTGACGAATTTGTTGATTTAATAAATGAATGAGCCAGAGTCAAATATGAAAATGACTTGTTGGTAATTGTAATGTCGGTGACGAATTTGTTGATTTAACAAATGAATAAGCCAGTGTCAAATATGAAAATGACTGTTGTTGGTAATGGTAATGACGGTGACGAATTTGATGATTTAACAAATTAATGAGCCAGTGTCATGTATGAAATTGGTCGTTGTTGGTAATGGTAATCACAGTGACGTATTTGTTGATTTAACAAAGAATGAGCCAGTGTCAAGTAAGAAAATGACTGTTGTTGGTATTGGCCATTGCCAATACCAACAACAGTCATTTTTTTACTTGACTTGAATGAGCCAGTGTCAAGTATGAACATTACTGTTCTTGGTATTGGCAATGACGTTGACGAATTTGATGATTTAACAAATGAGTGAGTCAGTGTCATGTATGAAAATGGTAAAAACGGTGACGTATTTGATGATTTAACAAAAGAATGAACCAGTGTCAAGTAAGAAAATAAGTTTTGTTGGTAATGGTAATGACGGTGACGTATTTGATGATTTAACAAAAGAATGAGCCAGTGTCAAGTAAGAAAATGAGTTTTGTTAGTAATGGTAATGACGGTGACGTATTTGATGATTTAACAAATGAATGAGCCAGTAATTATGAAAATGACTGTTGTTGGTATTGGCAAAGACGTAGACGAATTTGATGATTTAAGAAATGAAAGAGCCAGTATAGTGAGTGTCAAGTATAATAATGACTGTTGTTGGTAATGGTAATGACGGTGACGAATTTGATGATTTAACAAATGAATGAGCCAGTATAGTGTCAAGTATAAAAATGACTGTTGTTGGTAATGGTAATGACTGTGACGAATTTGATGATTTAACAAGTGAAGATGATAATGATTGAAAGATTTTCAACCGACATTTAAAAAAACTAGTTATCTATTCAACTGTATTTTTTGTACCCGTTACGTTTTGTATCTTGACAAATTGTGAAACGATATTTTTTTATTATTTATCAAATATGCTACATCTCGAAATTGTTTCCATTTAAATGTCAAGAAAAATTCCACCCTTGCATCTGGGGGCGGAAAATTAAGGATAGAATCTCGTTTATTGAATTACCTGCAGAGTAATGTTATTTTTTATATGTATTTATAATCTTGCAGTTAATATACTCTAATACTCTTGGTCTTATCTCTATGAAGACCAAGCTATAATTATATACCTAGAATTATGAGTTAGTCAACGATCCAGTCGTCGTAAGGCACGTGGTCGAGTATGTGTTCGAGGAAACGCGACATCTTGGCGGCGAGATCGCGTTTCAGCTGCGGCTTCATTTCCTTCAGGAGGTCCTGGGCGTTCGTATTGATAAACAGGTTTAGCGCCGCTTCTGAAGAAGAAATTGATACCAATTTAATATCATACGGTCTACTCGATCGACTAAGTGGATTACCGGATTGTCAGGGACATTGATAGGAATTTAATATCCAAGTCTAAAACTGGTAGAGTCTGGTAGATTCTGACAGACGACCCGCTCTGCTCTGTCTGCTCTGCCTCTTTAATCTGTCTGAGTTTTTTCTGTCTTTGGTCTGATCAGAAAAACTGTATATCTTCCTTTATCCATGTGAGTTAGAATTAAGGAATAAAGTTGATATGTAAAAATATGTGTTGAAAAATATAATTTTTGCAGTATACAAGAAATAAGTTTTCTATATTTCTGAAATTTTCAAATCACAGGATTTCTTATTTATCGAGTGCCAAAAAACACAAGAAACAAAAGAACACACATGTATTTTGATTTCATGGGATATTTCTATTTCATATGGTTGATAATAGGTTTGTCCCTAATGTTTAATTTAAACACGCTTTGTGAAAGATATAATGAAATACACACTGAAAAAAATTATTTAAATTGGCTGATACATTTCTGAGATATAAGCGTTTAAAGTTTTTGGTGGGGATAGAGAGCGGATGCTTTGTCCTTCTCCCGCAAAGTGTTAGTATATAATACTCGTATGTATGGCGCGCGCAAGGTTTGATGTCATAACGTGCTCTCTGTCTGGCATGAAATTAAAATATTTATAACATATGTATATATTTTTGATAATATTTTAATTTTGTTTTCGTAGATGGGCTATTTGAAATCAGCTTTTATATGAGTTAATAAAAAAATTAGGACACGCCTATTGTAGCGTCCATGACAGTTTATATTTAGAGTTTGTGAAACTTACGCAGCACCGCATTGCTGTTGTGCAGGTTCTCGACTCCCATCTGAATGTCCTTGACAGTGAAGTCGAGCTTCAGCTGCTGCAGCTTGAGGTAAGTGCGGCCGCCGCGCAAGTACGGCTCTCCTCGGAAATACACCTTGGCTTTCACACCGTCTGTAAGGTTGGTAAATAGCGTCATTGACTTCAACGGAGGGGTAGTCGTTGCCGAGGGTTAACTCCTGAACTAAGAAGGAATAGTAAAACCATTTCAAAAGAGATCGTAGAATTTTTGCCCTACTTCAAAAAGTTTAGCAGAAATTTTACGCCGCACACGATAGATATTTACTAAAATATTGACCAGCGCAGAACTAACATATTCTCTGGTTTAGCGCAGCATAGGTTTTCATAATTTTAAGTTCTATGAGATTACATGGAATAAAATACCTACACAGCAAACCATTTGAATGTTTCAACTCACCATACTCTCCCCAGTAGTCACCTCCACCAGAAGCTCTGACAAGCAGCAGGATTCCCTTGGAACGGTAGCGGGCGCGCGCGCTGATGTGCGGCCCGAACATCGTCAGCTGGAACTGGTGAGTTTCCAGGTCTGACCTGAAATAAACATGAAAATAAGACCAAATTCCCGTGAGGTTCAAAAAATATTTTGCAGTCTATCAGCAAATATTGCAAGGTACATTTTTTCAATCATCACAAGGTATCATTTGAAATAATCAATTAACACGCTAACGCAACGACGAGTTTGAACCATTCTAATTTGCCATAGTTCTATCAATAGAAACTCTTTCATTACGCATGAAATTTTCGTGCAAAATCATACGAGCTAATCAAAATCGAGCCCCAAGCCTCGGTGTAAAAAGTGAAGTATGTTGGATTTGAGAAAGAATCTGAGAATGTTATCGTATCCATCTAACTTCTAAGTAACTACTAATGTGCAACTGCACGTCACGTCGAAAGAAAGTGGGTCTATAAAACAGTACATTCGAGTGACGGAGCATGGTATTGAAAGCATTATGTAGGTATTGTTTTAGTTTGTTGAGAGAAAGTTGGCTTCCTGCGCAAACAATGTTTGGCAGAGTCCATTATAACGACCGAGATGGTAAATAGGTATATACGTTATAGGTAATATCACTTATCGGTTCTCTAGGAGAGGTATAATATTATAGGCAGGTTTCCCTATGCACCACAAGCAACGTTGTTTTTCATCGGGCTAGTGGTAGTCAAACGCGGAGAATTTCCAGTTCCCAAACTAATATTATAAATGTGAAGTGTGTTTGTTTGTTCCTCTTTCACGCTGCATCAGAGCAACGCATCAATTTTTTTTATATACAGATAGTTGTAGGGCAGGAGAGAATGATAAGGGCAGTTTATTTCGGAAAACTGTACGGTTTCTGTAGGGTTAGCATGGGCCGTGGGCGAACTTTGTAATTGTTTTTCTACTGTTTTTATCCTGTGACAAAAAGACAAATAATCATAATCTAGCTTCGCGTATAAAAACGGTGGAAAGACAATTTGTCCATGGCCGGTGACAGGCCTGCTGAAGGTTCCAACTAGTTTCCAATAATATCAAGTAGAAGTTTCCCGTTTCCCGATCGGAGCATTGATTACCTACGAGTACAAATTGGCGTTTGTATTTATGTTTGTTTGTAAATTTGTGTAAAGATATCTTGCGTGCCTTTGATTCGATCGTCGAAGCAAATAGCAAGTTTGTAAGCAAATTCGAATTTGAGCAAAATCGGTCGGGTATTCGTAGAGATCTCTTGATCCCTATATAGGGGTCAAGAGATCATAGTTCGGGGCGAACCACTATCTCTAATCCTGTTGAAATTATATAAATAGGAAAGTTTTTTAGGAACGTCTTCCGGCGAAACTTCGGATGCAGACGCAGCATTAATTGTCAACATACAAGCACAGCCGTCAACCTTCGCCAAATTAGCATTACACACACATGTCACTATTTGCACACTTTGTCAAACAAATGCGCCTGATTCATGCGCAAACATGCGAGAAACTGCCCTCTTGCCTTTGTCTCCTGATCGCCACTTACAGACTATAGTCAGTGGTAAAGTGATCGTCGGACAATGCAGTAAAAGTCCGCGTGCGTCATCGTACGTGCGCGGAATACGTTGAAAATGTGGTAAATTGACATTTCTTTACATTCCTATGTTGACAGTCATTTAAGTTTAACCGGTGGTTTGACCTCTGGCGATGATTCGAGGAACACATATTAGGCTGTTTGATAGCATGGTTCTTTGCTTAAAGATGGGGTAGAGTTTGATGACAAATGGATTAAATAGGATGTTGTGAATTTGAACCACCCGGGGTTGGTAATACCAGACTATTTATAGCGCAACTTCAATACAAATTTCGAACGTATAAAAAGGGTGCTAAATCAAACTTCTTAGTTTTTTATCCTAATCTAACGTATAGGCTTGTCTCTATAGGCATTTAACTTCATTATAGGAGTCGCACCCGATCCATAAATATTTTTTTCTATGTAAGTCCCACCTCTTCAGCGTTAGCGGTTATATTATCTTTGATAGTATGTAGAGCTTATACCTTTTTAGGTTCCGTATGTATTCAAAGGGTAAAAACGGGACCCTATTACGGATGGCGTTGGCCTGCACTTGGCCACCTAGGCGAGCGACGACGAGCAATGGCAAATTGGCTGTCACGTTGGTACTTGCATTCGCTTGGCGAGTTACGGCCAACGTGAATTACCGGCTCTACAAAATGACACTTGAATCCATAAACGCAGGACTATGAAGGCTTGAAGGTTCATAAATTTTCAAAAATACGAATATACGAATAATAATAACTATTAAATACCAATAATAATAAGTGAGAATACGAATAATCACTTAGGAAACTCTTGGGTCCATAATTTCCGTATCCATTCTATTACCGACGGAATGGGGTTCAACTTTTGACTGAACTCAAGTACCTACGAATGTCGTTCAATAAGTAAATATTAATGTTTTTCAAATATTGTTTGAATAAAGCAGATGTGCATTAATATCTACGGCTTAACTAAGAGTATTTGACTTATATGAATCAATATTGACATAAAAATATTCCTTAAAACATTGAAAACTAGTTTTCGCGAATGCCAACAATAATCTCGAAAGATACGATTAAAAGTAGGTAAATATAGGACCAATTATTATGTCATAAGTGCATACTTAAATTAGACATATCACTGTAAGAATAGGCCCAGATATGTGTCTATGCCTAAGTAGTTTGTTTGGTATCTTCCTTCCTTGACTAACAATAGCACTGCCTGTGATTGTCCGCTCACTTAAACTAGGTACAATAGAATAGGTACAATCTGGTTTCTAATCTAGGTAGGTAGTGTTATTTAGATAATATTAATTCTAGTAGCCTAGAATTAATATTATCTAAATAAGACTACTTACCTTAACTAAGCATAGATAATGTCGGATTTTAAATTGAACATAACATAAAGCACTATAGAGTTAAAATCATTCTCTATCTGAGACTCGAACACTAATAAATTATTCATAACATACCTAGCGCATGGAATCACAATAAAAATAATTTTAAAATTATTATAAAAAACACCCTTAACTTGAAAAGAACCGGAAAAAAAATACGTCGGAGCTATCGCATATTATTATATTGTACATTCATAAAAAAGTGACGTTTATAATTGAGCGCTACTGCGTTAGTAATTACCCTATTCGAATAGGGAAAAAAAAGTTCGTCAGGAAAATCGTGGAATTTCCGGTCTCAGATTAACATAAAGTTAATATGTTACCTTACATGAAAGACTCTCATCTCACCTGACGTTAGTGATTGTCATGTTGGAGGCTCCCGTGGCGTGGATGTCTTTGAAGGCGGCTTCATACCCATCGGGACCGTCGCCCAATTTGATGGATAGCTCGTCGATAACAATGGGCTCCGACTGGAAAAAAATATTAATTGATGTCATTTCTTCATTGCACAGATATACTCCTTGGATATACTCTTCTACCCCCCTATTAATAAACGTAGAGTAGGCTCGGAATAGTTACACGGCCTTTTGTCTTTTTCGATCGAGTTCAAAATTTGAATGAGAGAAAAAGACAAAACACGGCGTAACTATTCCAAGACTACTCCACGTTTATTAATAAGAGGGTTAGAGTACATCAATTTTAAGCACTGTCTGCCAAGTTACTAATAAAAACAACGGAAAAGTTGTTACAATTAATTATTATTGTTAAAACGTCGTCGTTACGAAAAGTCTGAATAAGGGCCCTGTGTTTTTGACAACTTCAGTGGCATAGTGATTGATTAAACGGTACTATCATCAGTAAGGATTCTGAATACTGTGCGCAGAAAAAATATGTTTTGTTTTCTTTCTTGCCTGGATGATTTGGGAATTTTCTTGATTTAAAACATGAGTGACATATCCTTGTGTATGACTTCTTATGGGGAAAGCCCCGAAAATGTTAAGATGATTGATTGATGATTGTTTTTCATAGTTCTTATGGGAATCCTCAAAATGTTTACCTCTTCAATGCCTAATTCAGGTGCTCCTCCCTTTAAGTACTCAAGCAGCGAGTTGAAGCTTCGCAGCAGGCACGCGTCGACATTGGGGTCTTGTTTTGAACACCGCCCTCCAAAAATTTCTGTAAATAAAAATAAATTGACTCATTTAGTGCTGTATTTAACACAATAACAACCTCGTCTCTTAATTACAGACTTTCGTGAGATCCGTAATCACGTAAAAAAGTTTTATAAATAAATGTAACCTGCCAATTTTATGTGAACCTCAGACACTTTGATTGTTTGATTTGAAATGTGGACGTTTCTGAAAACCAGTGTGGCGTAGTTATATGCTATACTACATGTGAGTTTGAACTTGTGTATTGAGTGACTTAGAACATTTGGTAGGGCTTATATGGCAAGCCTTTTTTCATCATCATCATGGAATATTTTTTACAAACTGCTGAGTATATATGTCTCGTCTTCAGCGCGCCATCTTTTCCGGTCATGTGCTAGTCTCGTCCATTCCTTTCTTGCCACCTTAACGGTGTCTTCTGACCAGCGAGCTTGGAGGTCTGTGCAATGGTCGCTTTCTGTTCTGCGAAACCATTAACCAAGTTTCTGTTTCCTTCTAAGTGTCGCCCCCCCCACGTATTGGTATTCCACGCATACCGTAGCGTAGAAATTTTGACGAACGAAGGTCGAAGAATAGTCTACTTGATGTTTACATGGTTCTGCGTATTTTATTAAATTAAAAATAGGCTTTCGCTTGGCCGCCAACTCGCCTGATATTAAGTGATGATGCGGCCTACGATGGAGCATGCTAGCCTAGAAGAAAACTATTCACTCTCGACTTGAAGACACCCAGATTGTAACTATCGGGGAACACCCACTCAGGCAGCGAATTCCACAGAATAGCAGTTCGCACAATAAATGTGGAATCAAAGTGCTTCGTACGGGTTGTCGGAATATCAAATATAAAGCGGTGTCGATTCTTCGTGCCCACTCTGGCAGTCCGATAGAAAAATGGGCAGGAGGGAATCAAATCATGCAGATCTGAAGCAGTAGCGTATACTATATGAATTATATGACCGTTTCTAGTTATGCTATGCTTTCATACCTACCAAATAAGAAATCAAATCAGCTGTTCATACCTATTTCATCTACAGTCTACCGTTTTGGTATCAGTATGCAAGTCAGCACTATAACGGTAGAGTCGATTGAATAAATTAATGGTTGCTGGCAACGGACAGTGAAAAGAAAACAATAGCTGGACATGGAGAGGTCAAAGCCCATTGTGATGGCAAGGACCTCGGAACATCTTATTAGGAGATACATTCTTAGGGATATGGAAGAATTTTATACACAAATCTTACATTTTAATTTGCTGTTAATTTTATACCGAAGTTCCTTGTTATGGGACTTTAGGGCTTGTTATTGTAGGATATACATCCTTTTAAGAGTTTCATTTAGTGGTGAATCACTTTTGTTAACTAAAACAGATTGAGTACTTTACAAAAAGCAGTCGAATTACCCATCAGATGAAAGTCTACAGGTAATAATAAATAAAACAGAGTGTTTATTCAATTAAAATAACAAGTAAAATAAAAACTATCTTAAATTTATATTTATAACTTAATTAAAACTAAACTCTTTTAATTATAGAAAATTAAATTGCCATAATAAATGCAGTTGATTAGATAATCCAACATTTAATATTATTTAATCAATTTGATACCAAGTGGTTGACCCAAGGTAGCGAGCAAGCAACAAGGACCTTGGTTTACGATGATAAATAATAATGCCTAATCTATTGTTTGTGTGAAAGTTTTTATTGACTGAGAAAGGTGAAGAACTAAGCGTGTGAAATCTTTAATTATTTTCTATAAAATAGTTGCAGTTAGAAGTGTTGAATCATATGGGTACTAGGAAGTTATGTGACAAGAGGATAGATTTCTAAAAGCGAAATACCACTCACTAACTGCCTGCATGGCTCATCACGAAATCTCGAAAAATACTTCACATGCGAAGCTGAAACTTAGCAGATTTCTTCTAGATATCCGCTAAGAAAGGATTTTGCGAAACGAGGAACTAAGTGCTTTTGTGCGTGTAAGAACTTTTGTGAACTAAGGGGAACAAAAAGGTGTTGAAAGTTTGTATGGGATTGTAGGCGTATATAAAGTCGCGGGATACGGCAATTTTTTTATTATAAATCCACAACAAATAAAATGATTAGGTAGAAATATTTCAAGTCAAAACTGTGATATACACTCCTCTCTATTTAATCTTCGCCAATCAAACAAATCCTTCAAATCAAACAAATAAATATGTACATTTATTTAAAAAAAAAAAAACAGAACTTTTGCTGCAGTAACCATCAAACTGATGATAGTATACTTATTTGACTATAATCTGTAAATTGTTTAAAAGTATAAGCTTTTTTCAAAATTGATCAGGTTTTTTTTGCTCAATGAATATAATTTATTATGAGACAATGTACTGCTTCAGAAATACAAGGAGACTGGTAATCAGTACGTCAAACCCACAGAAAAGAGAAGATTTTTTCTCTCTTTTGTGGTTAAAACAAACAACTCTTGTCCTACGACCAAAGTTCGCGAAAAAATGTTTATATCAGCTGTTTCATACCTTGCATTGCATGATTTTTTCGTATGGTACAGCTGATTTATTTTTCGCGTATTTAGAAAAGTAGTTGAACAAAAGTTATTTGATTTGATGTAGGTACTGCGGCCGCCCTTGAGAGGATGCTAGCAATTTTTTTTTTTTTTTTACATCGGACTAGGCTAACGTTTGACCGCGATCTCGCCTGATGGAAAGCGATGATGCGGTCGAAGATGGAGCACGTTTGCCCAGTAGTAACCTATTAACCCTAGACTTGAACACTCCAAGATTGTAATGCTGCGGAAACACAGACAGGGGCAAGGCGTTCCATTGTTTTGCTGTTCTAATTAAGAAAGAGGAGTCAAAACGTTTGGTGCGAATAAATGGCATTTCGACCAAGTAAGGGTATGTATATTTGTAACTTTTACGCATAGCTGTTTATGAGCTTTTTGAGCCATACTTGCGTTTTCTCATAGGTTTTATTTATCTGGTCGGTGTCTGTCGCATGTAGTGTTATCTTTAAGGCTTGCATCTGACTAGTTACTATATAATAAATAGATGTAGACACTATTAGAATATCGATTAGTCTCATTAAGAGACTGGTTCTCATTGCACCTGCGGGGTCAATAGCCTCAGACCTTGTCGAGAAGACCGCGAACTCGATCGTCTCTCGCAAAAAAACGGTTTACTGTTACTATATGTACTGTTAACTATGGATCGAGACCAGTTTCGGATCGAGTTGTTTTGCTTTTAAAAGCGCGAGTGGTCTGATTAAAAGCTTTGTGGGGAATTTGAAAGAGCCAACGGTAAAGACCGTTGTGAAATTGTTGTTGATTGGTTTTCTTTGTAAGGTTGATGTACAAAGGATCTTAACTAAGAAGTTTTCCCTGAACCTTTTCACGACCATGAGTTAACATGACTGTAGAGCCAGATAAGTAGAAAAATCACGTTTTGTCGATGCAACACGTGACTAAAATGCTGGACTCTTTTGTGTTTAAAGGATGAGCATTGCTATACGAGGTGTAATGGGGCCATGCAACATTTCTAACAACAATGCCCATTGGTAGTGGTTAACTGTTGTTTTAAATTTATAAGCTTTAGTGGTTTTAGGGTTTAATTTGTTTTTTTGCCCCTTTTGGTCAGTCGGGTAAAAACACTCAATAAATCAAGATATTAGATGAAAAGAAAAATTCTAATTTCTTTTAGCTCCTGACTAATTTGCACACATGAAAATTTCGCAGATAATTGGGGCTCCTTGGAAAACATAATTTCTATACACACTACCGGATTAAAATGTCTTCTCCAAGAGTTCAGCGCTTTAAGTACAGGAGCAAAATTATAGAAAAGAAACTTTTGCGTGTGCGGAATGGGTAGACTGAGCAGTCTCTTGGGAACTCATCAATAGGAGTTTCGATGAGCGGCGTAGTGGGACGGATGTAAAAGTGCAAAGCAGCGTCCTGCGAAGCGCCGTAGTGGGAATAAACCACAGACCTATATCTAAGTAGACTTCACAAGTGGTCCAAACTGTATGAAAACTAAGCGTGCCAAATTTTCGTACTTACATGTGGAAAGATATGTCTTTATTCTGTCGGCTAGCTTTATTTGTGGTATTTTTACAACTCAGTATTGCACAATTACCCCTTTTCGTTTCAAACTGACACGTGTTGTCGCTGCACCAATTGAGCAGTATGATTTTAGCCGGACCCAATTACTTACGACTATTGGTCATAATTGTATTGGAAATATGACATGCAAGGTGGGTCGACTTGTGGCGTCTAGAGTAAACCATCTTGACTGTAGGTATTATTTTTTCTTCTGTGCATAGAATAAACGCGAAGATGTCTAGTTTGTCGAACCGGTCCCCGAAGGCTGTGTGTAGAACTAATAACAGCTGATTAGCCCTTAGTTGGGTATTAGTCAGTATTACCCTAACATGGTCATTAGGCTCCAGTCAGGCTATAAGTAGCTTAAGGTCGCACGCACACTCGTCTTAATTTTGACCCCAATGCCTTTTGCAAAGCCTAGAATTAAGTATGAATATTAATACTTAGATACGCGCGACGTAGGAGGCATAGATATCATGTCAATTATAGATAATTGTCGTGGTATCTAAGATAAGTAAGTGGCCATAAAAGACGATAAATGTCGAACTATTAAGGATAATAACCCTGTTTTAATTTAGATAATAATATGTAATTATTAATACTTAATTAACTGTGCAGCGTGCCCATTAATTTGCACTTAGGTCGACCTGAATGAGGCTATGGAAAAAGTAGGGGTAATCGACTTCTGGTCAAAAACTTAATGAAAGTTGCAACATTCGTTAAACATCACCTCAAAAAGAATAAAGAAAAGTATTAAGTAAAGGAACCGTTACATAGAGTTACTTGGTATCTATTTAAAGTTCCATAGTAAAATAATGTACAGACATTCAGTAAGTGAAGTACGAGTATTCGATACGTAACGCATCAAATACTATAGAAATTTCAATTTCGATACGGAAAATTTGTATGAATTTGTACGTATTTTACAATATTATGGTTATGTATTTCTCTCCTACCTACTAATTTTTCAGTTCTTTGTGCTTGAAACGAAGTTTCGACTGCAACTGTGTAATAATATTTTACAACGCTTTTGTTGTCAAAACGTGTTCATGTTTTTAATGTTAGTATTGCAACATTTGTCACATAGAATTTGTTTGTACTTTTGTATGCAGTGAAATAATTTATGCACGAGAGCGTCAAAAGCGCCAGCGCGGCGGTGGCACCCGGGGGACTCCGGTTACACATCAGACATATCAAAACCTCATTCCACGACCTTACCACGGTAAATATCCCGCAAATAATCATATAACTTTATTAATGCGCGCGACGATGGAAGGAGGCCTGACGGTATGACACTTGTGCCCTGGAGGTTGGGGCGGCCCCTTGTAAGGGATGCAACTTGTGTCGATACTTTGGCGCCGTCACATCTTCCTGAGACACAGGGTAGGGCTGGCAATTCGGCAGAGCAGCACAAGCGACGCAAATATGCTAACCTCGGCAGTGATTACATATTTGAGGCGTTTGGGGTCGAGACATTGGGCCCTTGGGGACCGGGAGCTCACCTCATTTTCAAAAATCTTTCAGTGCGCCTGGTTAATGCGACGCGTGACCAAAATGCTGGCGTGTTTCTGGCATAAGCATTGCCATTCAACGTGGTAATGCCGCCAGCATGCTGGGTACGCTGCCAACTGGTAGTGGGCTTGAGCATTTGGATTGTCTTTAGACCTTCAACGGTCTATGGGCAGTCTAACTGTATTTGTAGTTTTAGTTTTAGCTTGTATTTTGTTTAATAAAGGCGCTTGCCCAGGAAAAAAAAAATGTTACAATATCCCCATATTGACTTTCAATATTGTTTAAACTTGGTATGATTATTTATCAAATTGGTGTGTATAAATACTTGTACGATAATTTACGTAACGAAATACGATAAACTTTTTTGGAAAAACAAATTTGATAATGCGTTCATACATTATTTTTCACATTTTTAAATTTATTGTAAGATCTTTTCATCTTCTATACTAATATTATAAAGAGGAAAGATTTGATTGTTTGTTTGTTTGTTTGTTTGCATTGAATAGGCTCCGAAACTACTGAACCGATTTGAAAAATTCTTTAACTGTTGGGATGCTGCACTATCCCCGGTTGACATAGGTTATATATCCCGGCTTCGCCCGTGCGAAGTAGGGGCGGCCTACTAGTGTAAGATAGAGAAGATAGCGTTGAAACTTGAAAATACCAGACTTGATGTTAATTATGTGCGTAGGTACGGACTTAGTTTGGTTGTTGGCATAAGTACTTACTACGTGAACTATTTTAAAAAGCGTTAGCGTTAGCCATTCCAAATATACCAAATAATTTGACCCAGAAAGAGAAAAACTGCAAAAATAAACGACTACTGTACTACATTATACTTAGTCGTTCCAAATATCCCAAATAATTTGACCAGATAGAGAAAAACTGTAAAAATAAAAATAAAGGGTATATACCTAGTTGGTAGTAGGTACCTTCCTATTCCTAGATATGTAGTAATTTACCTATAATATTATGGATAGTGTTCTTTACCTTTGGATTATTTTGGACCGTTTATTTACAGTTACCTACTTAATACTTGGTTTATATCATAATAATAATGTATGTCTTTGTATGGTTGACCACGGACGTTATAACGGATAATCCGGAAGAGTGATTGACTCATTAACATTTGCGGTCTAAAAACTTGTTACAATATTATTTTATCAACCAAGGACGTCAATGGCGTGTTATGTAGTAAGGCAATGTTATGCTTAATCTAGTTTCCGGAAATAGTAATAGTCTACCGGTCAGGAGATTTTTCGGACACCCTTTTTAATTTTTTTAAACATAATTATTTGTACGAGGATAATGCAATGAATTGTTACAGTGTTTGATCCCAGAGGCCGCAGATCTACGAGTCGGAATCTTTGCGTTGGGAACTTTTGCTTCTGCTATTTATTTTAATTTATGCCAACACAGGCAAAAAATGGAAATATGTAAAATTAGTTAATTTAGAATTCAGTAATAATACCAATAAATTGCTAAAAGGAAAGAAAAAACACAATCAAATGTTGTGTTCTTAAAAGTTGCTAAAACGCCAAATAATAATGTATGTATTGCTGGGTACGCTGCCAACTGGTAGTGGGCTTGACCATTTGGATTGTCTTTAGACCTTCAACGGTCTGTGGGCAGTCTAACTGTATTTGTAGTTTTAGTTTTAGCTTGTATTTTGTTTAGTTAATAAAGGCGCTAGCCCAGAAAAAAAAAATAAAGCGCCAAATGTAACAAATAAATCACTCATCTGACATATCAGAACGATCACATCGGGTGTGATCAGATTCTGCGGATGTCTACAAACGAAATGTTGGACGTACATGCAGACTAGTCATTAGAACCGATAATGGCAATGTTTCCACAAACTGCATATCACCCAGCAAGACGTCTCTTATTACCCAACGCTGCATTATATTGTGCACATTTCTCACACCACCTGCTCTTCCGCGTAACGATTTATGTAATAAACTAAGCAAGTATCTTCATATTGTGTGATGCCGAAGAACTAACGAAATGTACATGTTAATATTAGGCTCCCTGGTATATTACAAATGAGACTACACAAGCACCTGGAAATGCCCAGTGGAAGAAGAAATAAGAAATAACGCCCTAACTTATCAAAAACGACTGCAAAACGATCCAAATGAATTAGCAAAGATGTTGATGTCAAGAAGGCCTCCAAAGAGGCTTAAAAGGAAGATACCCCAAGATTTAACAAAATAAGAAAAAATATGAGGATGGATGCGTCAATGGGCGTATTCCACACAAGACGCGTCACTTAAGACAACAGTTCAAAATAAAGCTTATTGTCTTCAAAAGACAGATTGCTTTAAAAAAGGGATTAAAAAAAGAGTGTGGGAAATGATATAACGTGGTGAAACGTGAATTTTCTTGTTGTATTTATAGCTCCATAGAAGCCTCTTGTAAAGTCCCCACTACTTTACTAGGGCATGACTGACTTGACTGTGACTTACTTGGCTTGACTCTGTGACTGCCTTGTTTGACTACATTTATTCCTTAAGATTACAAAATGCACTAGAGTGAGACGCCAAAACCCTCAAAGACACCAAGAATAAAAAAACACCGTCTTTTGTCATTTTCGGGCGAATTAAACTTTAAAAAAAGAAAAGACTTTGAATTGATTACTTTGACAGAGCTGGTTTTACTCGTAGTTCACAATAGCTGTTTACAATATAAATTCTGGGTAGGTCTAGGTACTATTCGTTCCACTTATGGAACAGCGTCAAAGACCTCCGAGGAAGCATTAGCACTAATCATAATGATTGCAAGAATCAACCGAAGGGGAATAAGAATATTAGAACAAGTGGCTAATGCTTCGCCCCCTCGACGATTCGTTTCAATTTTGAGCGATTTTAAATTGAACTATGTACTAGGTACCTACTTACTTTAGTATAGGAACGGTTTTGTGAATGTGAAAAAATCTGAGATCAGATATTAAAGGCATAAGCATAGCAAAACAAAAATTGGTTTAAATTTTGTTTTGTGTTTCGGTGATACGTTTTTCTTTGAAATATAGGTATTTCACATGTTCCTGAGCGCGGTCTAAGCATTTATTTACTCTTGAATAAAATCATTTTCTTTTGCTGTTTCACTGAAGTATGTCGGATACCTGCTACTTATACTATATGTTCAAAAACCTAGCGAAAGTGTTCAGAATTCGTGTTTTTTCAGCGTTTTATAATGTTATTGCAGCTACCAGAAGTTTGTGATAAAAAAAATAAAATAGAAATAACTGCCCGATGGGCGAATAATAATTTAAAAATAATGTTGATTGAGCAAGGAATAGATTATTTCGAATTTAGGAATGAGTTAGGATTTCTACCTATAGGATGGAGATGTCGCCGTCGTGGGATGAAAACTGAGAGCGACCTGTATTTTTAAGGTAAAACATATTTTCTAGGAAATCTGATGGTTTTTAACTTTCATGGATTATGTGGAAAAAATCCATTTTGGTTTTTATTCCTTCGGTAATAAAAAAAAGCGTATACAAAGTATCTGTAATAAACGTAAGCGGATAATAATTTAACCTCATGTGTCGTTTTGTTGTACTGGTTTGCTGTATAATTCTGAAATAGAAAGTGCAAAAATTGAACTTTACTTTAAGTGAAAGCGTTTCGGTTGCTTTCCCATTTCAAGGCTCATTTTGCTCTTCAGTCTTGCAAATGAGGATAAACGATTCAACTTGATGAAGATGCTAATGTTATATCGAATAGTTATTAATTATTTGATTGATTGTTTAACTATCAATCTACTATTTGGTTGTCACGGTGGTTCAGTAAAGTTATATGATTATTTACCGAATATTTACCGTGGTAAGGTTGTGGAATGAGCTCCCGATATTTCGGCGCACCGGTTCGGTTACATGCACCATGTTCACGGGAAGAACACATTTTGTCATATCCCGTAAATAATCATATAATTTGTATATTATTGAACAACACTAAAAGGACCATAACAGTAGACTACATACCTCAAAAGTATATTTTTTATACCTACTGAAGTGCTGTTCCCCACTGTTGGGTTTACTATTTAATTACTGTTATTACTTACCTATATAATACCTTTTATTTTTATAACTTTTGTTTTAACCACTTAGTTTTTTACCCGACGCTAAAAAAGGAGGGTGTTCTCAACACTGGCTATTTAAAAAGAAATGTTTCCTAAGAACTCGCGTCATTTATAAACGGATTTAGAAAATTCTTTATACTAAAGGATATACTTTTAGATTGGTTCGATAGGAATTTCATAAAAATGGGTCATTAGTTTGGGTTATTTTTTAAATCAAAATAACTGGAAAAATTTGTTATTTCGTTAAAAGTACTACTACTTATACTAATACTACTACTTTACCATTTACTAATTTTGAAGTCGGGTTTTTAAATTGATAATTATTTAAGTTCACTTACAACTTTTTATAAAAAGAAGTTAGCCTTTTTTATTTTATTTCAGATTCGTAACTTAGTCGGTTGAGTGACAGCAATAGGGCTACGTTTGCCCTACGGCCACGTAACCCTAAAAAGCCTGTCCCGATTTCTTTGACTTTATTAGCACAGTTGTATTGATCATGCTCTTTTTGTCAAGAGAGTTTATAAATCATCATCATTATAAGCAGCCTGTCTTTGTCCATTGCTGGGCATAGGTCTCTTCTAGAACAATTAAAAAGTAAGTGTGAATAATAAATATTATATCAAAGTATGAAAATCAATATTTAAAGTTTCTATGGATTTTTTGATGCTACATTTTAGTGCAATACGTGTAAAAGTTTATACCTACTTAGGAAAAAAATAATTTTAAAGGTTCAAATGGACAAACTTGTATCTAACATTTATGTAAACTCTTTAAATAATTTCAGGGAAGAACACGTCAGTAAGAACAAAAATACAGTTAAAAAAAAACGATAATAAATTACATCTTTGCATGCATGTCTAGTGAATTATTTGAATTTGAATTGAATTTGAATCAATCACGCGGAGATAAAGCCCCAAAAAGGGGAAGAAAAAAAAAACTAGAGTTTTGTCAATTTTGTCTAAGCTCTAGTTTTTATCACAATAGTCACAAAACAATAACTCTATCCACATACCTAACGGTATCTTAAACTATTGATGAGTCTTCTTCATTTTATAAAGCTCAGCGGTATCTGGTACAAAAGTAATACAATCGGATATTATCACAAACGAGTAGCACCGGTCTTTCTACTTTCTTCTGAGACTTACTTGTATTTGAAGCGCCGGACGCTATCGCAGCCGCGAAAAATAAAATTAGCACTTGAAATCTCGCCATCATTGTCACTAACTATTTTCGCATTCGAATTTTGAAATTATATCCCTTCGCGATAACAAATGTTTAAAAGAATCAAAGATAATTTTTACTTTTTTTATTTGCTGGCAAGCGACCGCCTTGCTATGCCTGCGGTTTAGTAATGGTGCGTCTGTGGACCTGCGGATATGCCTTCCCAAAGATGCGTTGACCGCACTTGGGACGTTTTGGAATGCGCGTGGATTAGGTCGCGAATTTGTTATTCCGTTATCTATTTTTGTCTTGACAAATATTTATTAAATAACGATCTTATAGTAATAAGGAAGTCCAACTATTAAACGGACTTTAATTAATTACTCGTGTAATTCCGTACATAGCAAAATATGGATGTTTTATTAATAAGCAATACTACTTAAGAACGCCTCCTTCAAATTGCGACCGTCCCCAATTCTTCAGCCTGGCCTGTCCAGCGGAGGCTATGGGCTTTGGTCTCTCCCATGATGTTATACTCGGTGATAATATCAGAATGCAATGTCAAGGAGTATTTTGGTGCTCCCTATGACCGCACGCGTCGCGTCGGCGGCGTCAGCTGGCCTAGATATCGTTGGAAAGATGCCGTAGAGTCGGACTTGCATGAGGTCCAAGTCGCAGACTGGCCAGTCACAGCGCGAGACCGAAACCGATGGCGTTCTCTTTTGTCGGAGGCTAAGACCCACTTCAGGTCGCTGCACCAGCGGAGTAAGTAAGTGGTAACATGAATTAAAGAAAAAAATATTGTATTGTAACAAAACAAAACTTACAAATCATCTAACTATTAATTTTATTTATGTGCCCTATAAGTACTATAATTCATAGGTTGGTGATATGAAAAGATGTACGTGCCAGTTCTTTAAATAATTGGACATCATCATCACCAGGTATCTACTATGTTCTTTTTATTATTTTAAGTATGTAACCGGTTTAAAAGTTAAAGAACTCGTCTTCATCGAACGGCTGTTCAACAACATCAGAATTTTTCAAGGAGGACAATTTGAATCCATTCTCTTCCATTGCATCGATTTCAGGCAGTTTGCTCTTGATTATTTGTTCAACATTAATTGCGTTTAACTCCTGCTGGATTCTCTCCCTGAGTGGAGCTTCAATTGCATCCATTATTTGATATCGAAGCAAGTTCGGCAGAGCATTTACTATGAATTCTACAGCGTAGTCCAGAGTACCAGTGCCGTCGCATCTAACCTGGATATTACCTATCTCTAGGTTTATATCTCTAAATTGTATTTTTTTCCTAGTATCTAAAGGCTGTCCAACAATGAATCTTGCGGTTATGTATTCGACAGAGAATGAAGCTATGCCAGCTTTGGACAGGAGTCCGCTGATAGCTGATATTTCCCATTGCGTTCTCCCTTCCAGTCTTTGAGTTCCAATCTCGAGATCAGCTATAGCCGTATTGTTCTCCATTTTTAAAGTGATATTGCCTACTCTTTGAACCGAAGACACACCTGTCATCCACGTATTCTCTAAAGATACAGTGAACAAGTTAACAGTAGTGTTGTAATCTTTCACTTTGTACGGATCTATGCCAGAGTCTTGTAACTTCTTTCTGACATCAGTGACTACCATATCCAGAGGAGATATGGAGTTAGGAAACTGCATATCACCTGCAAATTCTTCTAACTTCGAGTTTATTTCTGCTCTGGCTTTGGTGTAAGCTTCCTTGAGAATGTAAGGTTTGATGGTGTCAAATATCATGGGGCCAGCTGTGTTAATGATGCCCTGGAATAGATTGCCAAACATGCCAAGGTTTTCAAAGTCGACTGCGATAGTGGAGAATGATAGATCTATTTTTATTCCTTGGGCTCTCAGTTTTCCGTCTCTTTCGACTCCAATGGCTGCTTTAGCGTGCACGATGAGACCGGTGATGTCAACGGTGAAAGGACCCTGGGCTCGGCTCAGCCACGCAGACATGGTGTAGTTCCCGCGGGCTTGCAAACGGTCGATTGCCATCGCTGCTTGCACCTGAAAAATATCGTGAGTTTTATAAAATTTTACATTATGTAGCTATTGCAATAGCTACATAAATTACAACTTACAAATTACATATTACAAAAATCTGGTCACTAAGACCAGATTTTTGTGGAATATTTTTTTTGTACCATTGTTTATTTTTATTTAATTAAAATATATATATTAATCTCGTTTTTTAACTAAAAACAAAGCACTGTCAAATTAGAATCGTTTAAGAAAAAAATAAAAAAGTGAGTCACCCATCTCACTTTTTTCTTCTTTCCTTTTCAGACACAGATCTAATACCTATAGATTTTCAATGAGCGTGGCTAGTTCAGTGCCTCTCGCTTCAACAAGGTGTGTTGCCACATTAAAATTATTTGCTATAAGTTAGGGTAATTTACCTAATATGATGGGTAGTGAATCTTCAATGAGTAATTTTGGAAACAATCACACATCAGCAGCCATTAAACGTCCACTGATGGACAAAGGCCTCCCTCTTAAAGAGGGGTATTGCCATAATCCCCACGCTTGGCAGGCGGCTTGGAGATCGCAGTAAGTTCACCGTGTACTAATAGGACGCTGCTGCCCATCCTCCGGTGGTTCTGGTCGCAGTTTTAGGACATACCCGGGTCCTAGGACATACCCGGGTCCTCGGGATACACATAAACAATAATCCACTATTATTATGCATTAACATTCGAAAAAACTAAATTTTACTAAATAATACGACGAGGCGATGCAAATTTTTCAGGTTTACGCCAAAACTCTGTACTTGTATTTTTTTTTATAAATACATAATAGGCTTGCGTTTGACCACCATCTCGCCTGATGTTATAAGTGATGATGCAGTCTACGGTGGAGCACGCTTGCTTAGAAGAAACCGATTCACTCGTGATTTGAAGACACCTTAGCCTTTGACCGCGATCTCGCCTGATGGAAAGCGATGATGCGGAACATAAGTAAAACAACAAATAATAAACACTGGCCAAGTGCGAGTCAGTGACAAATTTCTGTTTACCACCAAGCTAAACAACGTCGGGCGCGGTCGATACTTGGATGGGTGACAGCCTGGGCGTGATGTTGTCTTTTTGTATTTTGTGATTGTAAAGAACCATCAGCGCGCGAGCCCGACTCGCGCTTGGTCAGTAAATTTTTTTCATGAATGGAATTACGAATAACATTCCAAATAATTAGATAAATAGATAAAACTCTTTAATGTTTATAGTACAAATTTCGCGAACAGCGCGTAGCTTTTTGAGTCGGTTCGCCGAAATCGCCTTTTGCTTTTCCTGCTTCATAATTCTGGCCTCATTAGTATATATTTGATACTAACATTCACCATATTCACATGGGCATAGAAGGGTCGGTATTTTGCACTTCTTGTAATTGTGCCAGCTTTTTTGACTGTACATGTACATTGGTTGGAAAGAAATCTCAATCAATTTTGTTTTTTTCGGCTGGTAAAATATTTTCATCATCATAAGAAAGTTTTCTAATTTTTGGTGGCAAAAGAACTTATCGATGGTATTTCTACTGAATAATCCTCAATATTCGCATTAGGCAAGTGCATTGTTAGTACGGCAAACGGAATTAAATAATTAATATCTCTTCTGACAATGGATCCGGCATTGAAATGTTTCGGAAAAATTCTACCATGTCTTGCTGGCACCCAACTTTCACGACCGCGTAGCACATTCATTTCATTCGTAAGACAGGATCAATTGGAAACCTGCAGAACGAATAATTTATGTTAGATGCGGTGGGTAATTTCTTTCATAAACTGGCAACATTCGTCATAATTCTTCTAAGTGAATAATTTGATAAAATTCATAGAATTAGACCACAAATCGACCCAAAAACTGACTAATTATGAAAATATGTTTACAAATTGATATCCTGAATGTCTTTAGGTGATCGCTACAAGCGTTATTATGTTTACTTACTTGTGAAATAATATTTCATTGTTTTGTCTCTCACTGCGCTTCTTGCAGCCCAAAATGCCACACCCAAGCATTGTAGAACCATTTTTACAGTTATTACTCAGAGAAAAGACGCACATAACACATTAAATCACCAAAATAAGCCAATAAATAATATTCTGACCCGTTTTGTTTGGCATTGAATCGTCAGATTTTGACATTTTGGATCCAAAAAAGAGGCCACGCCGATAAGGACAAAAAAGTCTATCTATGTCCTTTTTGTACTTGTGCTGAGCTGTATCAATTTGTCTCTTTCAATCTTCCGATCTGAAATATATTGCCGATCTGGTTGTGTATATCTGTGTTTTCAGAGGATATTATTATAACACGTTTTGTGCTTATGCCAGTGTCAACTGTACTCTGTCAAATATTAAAATATTTTTAAGTTTAATTGGATATCATCAAACAAGTTAGAGTTAAGCAAAGTAAGTCACGGTCGAGCCCAAGTCATGCTACAAGGAGATAACATGTTTTTTTCACGATAGTGCCAAAACTCACCTATTTCATTCTTTAAAAATAATTATATTTTCATCGATTCTATGCTATTGACATCACGCCTATTCTCGAGCGGATTGGAACGATTGCATGAGATAAGTCTTATGTTCATGTTATAAACTAACCTCCATAGCTCCCATCTCTGCATTCACGTAGAGGATCCTAAACTTGCTGATGCCGTACACTGCAGTATTCTTGAAGTAGATAGTGGCTATATTTAGAGTCTGCTTCATGTCAGGCACAGGGTAGGGCTCCGGGATGTCTGCGCCAGGGATTCCCACGGGGTTGGGTTGCTTGAAGTGCTCCATGATAGCCAAGATGCTATCGCTCATCTTCTTCTCACCATCCGCCAGGGGGTTTTCCTCAGATGAATCTTCGGATACATCTAGGGTAAAATTTGTGATTATTTTTCTAAAGCATGATAATTAATAATAATGTGTCGATAATTTGAAGAACCCTCTTCGACGGAAATTTGACTTAAATGCCAAAACCTTGTAGGTACATGCGTAGAACCCAGTAGAACCTAATTCAGAAGATGTCAGAATTGACATCTTCTGAATTTGGACATTGACATATTGATTGATGGGGGAGGACGTCCTACGGCTGAAATGATGACTACGTTTCAAACCACAAAAAAGAAAAAAAAAGTATACTTCTTTTCTGTGTTCAGACTTCCAATCTGTGCCAAGAACCAACCTAGGTCAAGTTCTATAATTGAAAACTATAATTTTAAAACAAGTCACAAAGTTCCGCGTATAAAGTTTATCCTTCACGTTGTCACCTTACTTTTAGAAAGGAACCTTGCTTTTCGGTTTTCGTAGGTTTTTTACAAATCCGGCCTGTGCTTCGGATACACGGCGTACGACATTTAAAAACAGAGCGCTACCAGAAAATTCTGTCGTTGTAAGGACTTGCCATTCAGGTTTTAGGATTTTAAATTTAGGTACATAATACCTCTAGTATAGTATATTTCTCTATGATAATACAAAGCTAGGTTGTCAAGTGATAGCACTTAGTCAAAGAAATGTTAGTTATGTATTACGCCGTAAATTGGAATCCAATTTGAACAAATCGCGGCCATGTACTAATACAATGATTATAAATTAATCATGTTTTTAATTACAAAACTAAAATAATAATATAATAGATCTATAATATAAAAATAGTTACATAAAAGTTACATAATACACATATTTTTATCTTTATAATATTATGTTATGTTAAGTGGTTAAATTATTGATCAACATAAATAAAATTTCGCACAGGTTGGCAGAAAGTGGCGGCCTGCGGGGGACCGCGAATTATGGAAGGAAATGGTTAAAAAAATTAAAAAAAGTCGCCATTTGAGGCTGGGTTCTTATTAAAAACAAACCAAATTTTGTTTATTTGAACAATATTTGAGATTTTGAGAGTTAGCGGGCAAGTGCCTTTATTAACTAAACAAAATACAAGCTAAAACTAACACTATAAATACAGTTAGACTGCCCATAGACCGTTGAAGGCCTAAAGACAATCCAAATGCTCAAGCCCATTACCAGTTGGCTGCGTAATGAATGAATGAATTTGAGATTTAATGAATGGTTGAATGGAAAATAATAATTATGGTCTTGATCCACATCCTCTATTTGCTTTGTAGAACACACATACAAACACAAAATTATATAGGACTAATATTGACAAAGCTAACGCACCTTGACAGTTTCCTACCACGCACAAACAAAAAATGACCACCACAAAATAATGCATCCTGCAATTCCTGCGCACTTCCGATGTTAGATGATTTGATGCAACTGGCAGAACATCAATGACAGAATAGACTAAGGTCGCAAACGCCATAGTTCAGACTTTATCAGACGCTTTGGTTCATTCTACGTACTTTGTTATCGGATCTGATATTCTATGTTATTTGATCTATTTGCGATGCATTTTGCGTTGTGGTTTGTCGCTTTAATCAATTTTTGGAGGTCTAGTGAGAAATTGTTAACTATTATGTGGGTAAATTAAATAAGCTGTGTTTATGAATCTTATTTATAGCAACTTAATCCATAGGTAAGTAATATTGAGACTTAAGTATTTTTTGGTGCTTGAAACTAGCTGTGATTTTTCTAATTACGTTTATTTACTAACTTGTCTAAAAGTTAAAGAATTCATCTTCATCAAACGGTTCCTCAACAACATTATTGTTCCTCAAAGAGGACAATTTGAAGCCACTCTTTTGTATTGCATCCATTTCTGGCAACTTGGTTTTGATTAGCTCTTCAACGTTTATCGAGTTCAATTCCTGCTGAATCCTCTCTTTCAGGGGCCCTTCAATCGCATCCATTATTTGATATCGAATCAAATTTGGCAAAACGTTGACCAAGAACTCTATAGCGTAGTCTATAGTACCAGCGCCATCACATCGCACTTGGATATTACCAATTTCTAGGTTCAAGTCCCTAAATTCTATTTTCTTTCTCGTATCTAATGGCTGTCCAAGAATGAATCTTCCTGTAATGTATTCAACGGAGAAAGAAGCTACGCCAGTTCTGGACATAAGTCCACGGATAGCAGAAATGTACCATTGCGTTCTTCCTTCCAGTTTTTGGGTTCCGATTTCAAAGTCAGCTATTGCTGTTTTATTCTCCATTTTTAAAGAGATATTGCCAACTCTCTGGATTGAAGACACACCCGTGATCCATGTATTATCTAAAGACACAGTAAACAAGCTCACAGTAGTGTTGTAATCTTTCACTTTGTACGGGTCTAAGCCTGTATCTCGCAACTTCTTTCTGACATCAGTTACTATCATGTCCAATGGTGATATGGAGTTTGGAAATTGCATATCTCCTGCAAATTCCTCTAACTTTGCGTTTATTTCTGCTCTGGCTTTAGTGTAAGCTTCTTTAAGGATGTAAGGTTTGATAGAGTCAAAGAGAAAACTGCCAATAGAGTTGATTATGCCCTGAAAGAGACTGCCAAACGCACCAAGATTTTCAAAATTGACTGCAATGGTGCTGAAAGACAGATCTATTGTAATCCCTTGGGCTCTCAGTTTTCCGTCTCTCTCGACTCCAAGGCCTGCTTTAGCATTCACAGTGAGGCCAGTTACATCAACGGTGAAGGGACCCTGAGCTCGGCTCAGCCACGTTGACATGGTGTAATTCCCGCGAGCTTGCAGATGGTCGATCGACATGGCTGCTTGTACCTGAAATGATGTTAAATACTAGTTTTTATCTGGTATTTATGACAAATCAATCATCTACCCGGACCCGGGTATGTCCTAAAACTGCGACCAGAACCACCGGAGGATGGGCAGCAGCGTCCTGTTAGTACACGGTGAACGTACTGCGATCTCCAAGCCGCCTGCCAAGCGTGGGGATTATGGCAACACCCCTCTCTAAGAGGGAGGCCTTGTTCAGCAGTGGACGTTTAATGGCTGATGATGTAATCATCTACATATTGCATTCTCCAAGAGAAGACTTACCTCCATAGCTGCCATCTCTGCATTGATGTAAAGGATCTTAAACTTGCTGATTCCGAACACGGCAGTATTCTTGAAATACATCGTGGCGAAAGACACGACCTGTTTCATATCGGGTACAGGGTATGGCTCCGGGATCTCAGCGCCCGGGAGACCTACGGGATCAGACTGCTTGAAGTGCTCGAGGATAGCCAGAATACTCTCGCTCATCTTTTTCTCGCCCTCCGCCAGGTGGTTCTCTTCGGGTATCTCGTCGGAAACATCTGTAAGTATAGCATTAATTTATAATTTGAAGATCTGACAAAGAATGACGCCTAGAGTATGAACTTAACTTTTGATTAAATTTTGGTGGAGTTACTTAGTTGAAACTAGTTTTAAGACAGAGGAAATAATTTTTTTAATTTATATAATAATAAATTTGTTTACATGTCGAAAGCTTGTCGAAAGGTCGATTATGGCTCTCTTTTTTAATTAATGTATTTATTTATCTTGATACTGTGTATCTATAGCCATACTAAGCAACAATCGAATAACGATTATGAAGAACTAGTAAAATTGAAATTTGAATCGTAATAAAATGTGGGGTCAATATGAAAATTCAACCATTATAACTGATTTACATTGATCCAGTTTAGCGGCAATGGATTCCTGCGCTGGATAGAAGCACTGTATGAGTGTAAACAAGCCTTTATGACGCATGACATCAGACAGATACATACTACGCTAAACAACGCAAAAAGTTCACTTCCTAACCTAAATACATGTCACATTTTTGACCCATGTTTACTTACTTAATAAAAACACTTTTAAATTATCTTAATTCACAAATAGAAGTGTAAAACAAGTATTTACAACGCACCTTGACCGTGTCCGACCATGCACAAACTTAAAAATATCACAAGAGAACGCATCCTGTGCGTTCCCAATATGCTCCGATTACTGACAAATGAATGAATGACTGTATCATCCTGAACCCAATCATGGGTCACAAGTTCAAGCGTTATCGGTCCCTCCATTTCGAACTTTTTTTATCGGATCATGGCTGTTAGCACCTATTATTTGCATTGTGTTCGTCAGTAATTACTTACTCTGTTTTGGAGTTGCTAATTAGGGATTCCTTCTTTTATGAAAGTGATGATAAACACATTGGTTCTGAGAAATTGTAACTGTTTACGAGCAAATATGACTGATTTAAAAACTCAAGACGCGAGTATGCTGGCCCCTGATTCTACTAAAGAAATTGTTTTTAAATTGTTATAGTTTCAATTTTATTTTTTTATTAACTGCCTCAAAATTGACAGTTTTTAATTTTTTTAATACTAACTCATAATATTAGGTGGTGGTTTCTAGTATAAAAAAAATATTAAAACTGTCAGTTTTGAGGCAATTATTAAAAAAATAAGATTGAAACAATTACAATTTAAAAACAATTTCTTTAGTAGAATCGGGCCGTGGTGCAATGAAGATCTAATGTCAGGAAACTAAATTTACAATGGGGGTTTTGCCAATTTAAGATAAATTGCGTTTTAATAGATTTTTCCGTACAAACTTGTCAAAACAATATCCAAGACTACTTACTTACTGGTTTCCAGGTATTTACAGTATCTTCAACGTAAAAATTTAATTACGTTCTTGGAAATCCTTAATTGGATTTGTTTACTCGTAATTTAAAACATGAAATCGTTTTATTTTTTTATTATAAAAAAAATATTACTCGTATTGTATTTTTAAATATAAGGCAGTAGAGGTACTACGAGAAATATAACAATATTTTTTTATTAGCGCTCAGTATTGCAATACATTTTGCTTACCATTTGCTCCTTACGGCTAACTTTTAAAGCGGGCACGAATTAGCGCTGAAACATCACAGTTCGGTTCACGAACGTGAACCTTAATGCGCCAAGATACGGTTTGCGGTCGCGCAATTTTTCGCAATGACCTAAACCAAATCGCTTAAACCCAAAACAATGCAGTTAATCCAGTAGCTGTGTAAAGCAATCCAGTTAGGTGATGATAAAATTTTGTGCACCCGCAAACCGTATCTGGGTTCGTTAAGGTTCACGTTAGCGTGATTTTCCGAACTGCGCGGTTTTAATGTTAGTTTGATACCGCGTAAGTCGCCGTAAGGCCCTAGGATGGACTAACGATAAAACATAATTACTTTATTTGGGTAGCATTAGTGTTATATTCTGTCGATTTTTAAATAATTTAAGAAGGCAAATAAAATAGTTAAATATATTTTTTGTTATTAAATAATTATGTATTTTAATATTTTCATACAAAAGACATTAACGCGCACCATTTTGATTTTATCGTGAGTAGAGAATAACATATTCTACACTAAAAGATAAAATATACTATATAATTTGACCATAACTAATGCCCATAATTTGATACTAAGATTTAAACAAAACCTTTATAAATACACATAAGTGTGAAGCGCCATCTATTAAATGGCGGCAATCAGATAGCTCCACAATGATCAAGAATACGGGAGCCATTATCGTTTTTGTACGTTATCAATGCCGAATCTTTGTGTAGAGTGGTAGAGCCCAACCCAAGTCAAAGCTCCCACCAGTTAACTACTTAGTTCGGTCAGATCGATATAGATGTCACTTCACATTATTTAAAAGTTTGAAATCATCACAATGAATAAAATTATAGAACTCACTGCATTTGTAATGTATTTTATTTAAATGTTTGGAATAATCTGATAATTCCAGCGAACTAATAACTAAATTCACAACTTTACTCATATTCCAAGCCACGCGAGACGCAGCCGCGCGCGTGCATTCACCTTGAAAAAGACTGCCTAATGCGGTTGAAACTAAAGTCAGAGAGACCGGTTTTATCTTACGTGAGTAATTCCCGAGTAATATAAAAAAATGTGTGAAAACCACGGCAGTTTCTATAATAAAATTTCCTCATACCTATGGGTTAAATAGGCTTTAACATTTTGAGTAGAAATGTTTAGACCTTATTGTACGGATAATCTATAGATAAGATTTAATACACTAGGTACTGGTTTTTGTAAAATAGTGGGTAGGTATATTATATTTTTAGATAGTTCATTTTACAGTCTGGCTGAGAGAATGCGACTAACAGCTGCAATGCAATAGTAAAAAAATAAAAAAATAAAACTGTCTTTTCATATTTTCTTGTAGTATAATTATACTATACTGACTACTAGCTAATGTTACGTTCAAAAAGGTAGTAAAAGTGAGTAGAATTTACTGTTTTCGGTCAGTTTTCTACATATTTCGGCAACTGTCAGACTCATATTTCAGTGACCGCACTTTAGTTTGCTTAATTCATAATTCATTTATTTCTTGCGAGAGTAGGTTGAACAAATTACATTGTGATCATATAATTAAACTAGCTGTTGCCTGCGACGTTGTACGCGTTGAATTTCATATAAACTTTCAGTCTTCATTAGCCCCCCTTAATTCAGCCTTTTCGCAAAATCCTTTCTTAGCTGACCTCTACATCCCATAAGAAATCTACCTGCCAAATTTCAGCTTCGTAGATCATGTAATTTTAGAGATTTCGTGATGAGTGCGTGAGTGAGTAGATGAATTTCGCTTTTATATAATACTAGCTGTTGCCCGCGACTTCGTACGCGTAGACTTATATATAATATTTAAACCCCCTTTCCCCCCCTTAATTCAGCCCTTTCATTAAATCCTTTCTGTGCGGACCTCTACACTCCATAAATAATCTACTTGCCAAATTTCAGATTCATATATACAAAACTTTCAACAAAAAATAAAAACCCCCATTTCCTTAGACTGTCTTTTTCGGAAAAATAATTACACACCATTTATTTATTTTATACCATTAGTCTGAATACTAAATTTCATGTTCCTAACATCAAAAACAAAGGACTTTCATACAAACTTTCAACTTCCATTTTCCTCCCTTAATTAGGTCCTTTCTCAAAATCATTTCCTACACTCTATAAGGAATCAATCTGCCAAATTTCAGCTTCGTAGGTCAAGTAGTTTTCGAGATTTCGTGATTAATGAGTGAGTGAGTAGATGAATTTCGCTATTACATATATAGAAGACTAGCTGTTGCCCGCGACTTCGTACGCGTAGACTTTCATATAATATTTAAGGAATCTAGCTGCCAAATTTTAGCTTCGTAGGTCAAGTAGTTTTCGAGATTTCGTGATAAGTGAGTGAGTGAATTTCGCTTTTATATATATACTAGTAGGCCGCCCCTGCTTCGCACGGGCGAAGCCAGGATATATAGCCTATGTCAACCGGGGATAGTGCAGCATCCCAACAGTGAAATAATTTTTCAAATCTGTTCAGTAGTTTCGGAGCCTATTCAATTCAAACAAACAAACAATCAAATCTTTCCTCTTTATAATATTAGTATAGATAAAAGATTAACTTCCCATAGATGATTTTTAGGGTTCCGTTCCTGGAAAGGAAAAAACGGAACCCTTATAGGATCACTTCGTTCATCGTTGTCTGTCTGTCGATACCCTTTTTCTCAAGTACGCGTAATGGTATCAAGTTGAAATATATATTAAATACTCGGGTCTACGGTTTCTTTCGGCTGTAAAAAAATAAAAGTTGTATATCAACGCAATCATAAGATATGACCGTTTATGTCGCATATTTTGCAATTTCACATGTGAATGAAAACCTATAGGTTACTTCCCGTTGACCTAGAATCACTAATTTTGGCAAGAGGCAAGGTCTTACAGCACATATAAAGGAATAATCTGAAAGTTGTTAATTTGAAATTATATCATAAAAATAATATTGTTTTAGAATTACAAACTTACATTTTGTAGTTGTTATGTATGGAAGAACCTTATTGTCAACTACAAGGTTAAGTTTGTCTTTCAATATTTCAACTTCAGTTTGTTTTTTTGGACTCGCGCTCTGAGGGTTCTTTCCAACGGAATCCTCAGAGTACTAGTCTTACGCGTGCTTGTCCGTTTTAAAAAAAATAGAAAGACAAGTTTTTAAATGCGAAAAACAATACACACCAAATTAAACTTCTAAGACAAACCATAAGTATTATTAGGTACGTACACACAACAAACGTCCCTAAAAGGCAGGCCGTGTCCTAAAAGTGCATAACCTCTTTAAGCTTAGAAACCTTCAAATGAGGTACAAATATAGTACGGTGACTTTCGGGACATTTCAAGTTTAAAGAGTATTTGCTTAGGTTTTCAAGTGAGTTTAACCTTTTTTGAATAAAATCGGATTGAGTTTTCAAACATGTATCAAAATAAAATGTAATTTAAATCAAAAGCACTAAGGAGTATTGATATCAACTTCGAAGCAAATCACCGCCAAAATAACTTTCTATCCCTTTTTAACCCCGTCAGGGGATGAATTTCAATAAAATACGAAACACGTTTTCCAGACCAAGGAATCACGTTGTCCCATACAAACTTTGCCCCCCTTTTTCACTCCCTTAGGGTTAGAATTTCGAAAAATCCTTTCTTATCGGATGCTTACGTCATGCAAAGAACACACCCTCCAAGTTTCAGGTCTCTACGATCAGCGGTTTAGCCTGTGCGTTGATAGTCAATCAGTCATTCAGGACAAAGCCTTTTATATGTATAGATATAGAAGTACAATATCTCAGCTAAATAACATGCAAGTAGGTATATAGTAAGATAGTATATATAGTTAGATACCTTAAGTTTACATAAAATTTTATTACATTGAATTTTATTACTATTACTATACACATATGTTTATTTTTATTATTACTATTACTATATTTCAATATAGACACGGGTCTAGCCCGGACATTTGGTAGGCATTGGTGGAGCCGAAGCCAACACCAAGAGGCCCCGTTGAATATAAAAATACAATTATGTGATGTGGATAAAATGGAATATTAAACTATTGTACAGTATAGGATATAAAAAGTCTGGGCTATTGAGGTGAACAACTTGTAGATGGGAAAACAGGTCTATGGTATGAGGTACGGCACCCGCCAATTATGCCTCATTTCAAAATATTTTGGCGGGTGATGACTTGCCACCCACTAAATGGGCCCCCCATAATGGCTGCCGCATTTTGGCACCGGAGAGGCAACATTGGCGTGGGTGGCTTAGGGTGTCGAGAGGTGTGCTGCACTTTCACTGAGAGCTACTAGCGGCGTTATGCCCTTTAACACTTCCACCCTGGAGCTTAGGTTCTTAGCTCTTGCGGTTTCCACCCCCAGACGGCCGGTTAAGGCAAGCCAGGGGTCAGGGTCTCTGGGGTTTTAGACCCATGGAATCGGGGTACGCGGTGTCGCCACTCACCGACGGCTCGCCATAAAGCCGCCCCTGCGTTTCTACTATAATATGCGTTTCTATTACTATTATTATTACTATTAAATTACAGGAGAAAAATAATGGCACAATCACAATCCCAAATCAATAGTCATTGTCAGTTTTTTCTATCTAATTAACACCTTTATCCTTCAAGAATTCACCTTTAGTCTTTATTTAAGTATTATTATAGGTCTTTATAAGGTTATGTTAAGGCATTTTCTAATAATAATTTACTCAGAGCTACTTTGAAAAGGTTATTTTAGGTTATGCAAGTTGAAGTGCCAATGGGCAGGCCACATCGCTCGAAGAACCGATAACCGATGGGGAAGAAAGGTTCTGGAGTGGAGACCACGAACCGGAAGACGCAGCGTAGGGAGGCCTCCCACTAGATGGTCCGACGACATTGTGAGAGTCGCGGGCATCCAGTGGATGCAAAAGGCAGGCTGTCGTTCAGTGTGGAGGTTAAAGGGGGAGGCCTATGTTCAGCAGTGGACGTCTTCTGGCTGATGATGATGATGATGATGATGACTTTGAAAAGATTATTATAAGAGCATGCGATGTATTTTTTGTATTTCCTGCTAATTCTTTTTCTCAATAGGTACCTACAGTCTGGCCGCTGAGAGAATGGGTCTGACAGCTGCAATAGCATTGTAAAAAAAATTTGTATGAAAACATTTTCTTCTAACAATTTACTGTAGTATATTGGCGTTCAAAAGGCTAGTAAATGTGATCAGAAATTACTGTTTTCGTTCAGCTTTTTACAATGTTTGGCAACTGTCAGACGCATTTTTTCAGCAGCCGCATTTTAGTTGTCAGACAACAATTAACTAGTATTTTCAGTCTACCTGCACATTATGTAGTTTAGTTTGAATGGACTCGGCACACTGACGCATACATTTTAATGTTAGTATCTACTTAGATTAGGGAAACTAATATTATGGGTAAATGCGAAATTTTGTGTTTACGTTTCTCCGCACTTAGC
Source organism: Agriopis marginaria (assembly GCA_932305915.1). Classification (NCBI taxonomy): domain Eukaryota; kingdom Metazoa; phylum Arthropoda; class Insecta; order Lepidoptera; family Geometridae; genus Agriopis; species Agriopis marginaria. The sequence continues at coordinate 14,734,735 of OW029918.1, forward strand.
TCAGTAACGGCTGGACGGATTTGGATGAAATTTGGGATGAAGATAACTTATGTCCCGGAATAATGCATAGGTTTTTTATATCGAAAAAAATCCGGTTTCTGTATGAAATACAGGTGAAACCGCGGGGCGTAGCTTGGAAAAAAAAATGGCATAATTTTAGCTGCGGTTTGTAATGCTTTTGTTTCTTTACAAAATAACTATGTATTGGCAAGAGCCCCAGTTGTGGCCACCACCCCAGTTTTAGCCACTTGCAGATTTGAAAGCTGATAACTAAGATATAGAGAACAAATTGGTTAAATTTTTGGAAATTTTTAATTATGGGGGGGGAAACCTCGTCTATGCTACGTTTTGACAAGCGACAGTCGTGGTGCCGCGAGTGTATGGAAATTTTTCTGCAAAACTTTAGATAAAAAGTTTGAATATCTGGTGGTTTCTTAACAAAAACGTTAAGCGGTCCTCTTTAAGTAATCGTTAGTTATCCTACCCATTTTATATTATTTTGTTTTGGATATGATTGAAGATAACTAAATGAATGTTTTGAGGTTTTTAAATTTTTTATTTAATTCGTTATGCTTCAACGTGAGGTGGCCACAACTAGTACAATGATTTTATTGCTTGCATGGGTTTTGGTCATGCTTGTTGCCAAACTAATTACCACATTACACAGTTTTTTTACACTTTATTTTATAACGGGTGTGGGATTAGTTTTGATGCCTAATAATTGCTATTGGCTTATTTTTACAATTGCTATTTATTTTTAGTAGATTCAATTAAATGGCACCGACAATACTTACTATATTTTCGAGATAAAAATACCTTGACATTATTCACAGTGCTTAAATTGTATCCATTCCAAATTTCACCTGAATCCGTTCAGCCGTTAGTGTACATAAGTAAAAAAACACCACTCACACACAAACTTTTGCAATTATAGTTTTAGTGTGATTTTGGCCCCGAGCAGACTAACGACTTTTAATTAAATTCGATTCAATTTAATTTAATTTGTAAGAAAACTGGTAATTACGTTAAAAATTAAAAACTCAAATACAATTCTGGAAACAGTTTTTTTTGCGCGCAGCGATCGAACGCTTCGATCGAGTCGATCGAACGAGTCGCCAAAACGCTCGATTTCGATGCCGCGATCGAATGCAGGCAGTCTCCAAAACGCGCGATTGCATCTATACAGTCGCTAAAACGCGCGATTTTGATGGTAAAAGTCGCTAGTTTGCTAAGGCTCTTAGGTGGCCAAAACTGGTGCACCGGGGTGGCCACAACTGGTGCAAAGTGGCCACAACTGGTGCTTTTGCACCTTTTTTCCACAAAATTGTAAAAAAATATAGATAATAGGCTCTCGTCAAAAACATGTATGCAATATTCAAGATAGATGTATATCCTATGCCATTCAGTAAAAAAAAACAATATTTTATACATTGTTTGCATTATCAGCGAAGGTTTAAAAATGATAATTTCCTTAAAGTGGCCAGAACCGGGGCTCCTACCCTATATATCTCGGCTAACGACTTAATTTTTTTTAGTAAAATTTTAATTCAGATTTTTGGGGCGAAAAATTTTAAGCAACTTAACTACATAAAAAAACTAAAGCTTACCTTATGCAGTGTCACGAGTTACCTAAATACTAACCTACTGTCTTAAAAATATCTATTCCATAACAAACAATAATTGTGTACAGTTTGTTCTATTTTTAAGAACTTATGCTTTGACCTACATAAATGCTAAGTTATATAGTGTCACTTATAATCAAGTAAAATAACAGACAAGTGAAGGATTTTCATTAATATAACATGAAAAGCTAATCGATCAGTGACTTGCCGATCTTTATCGTTTATTTTAATAATTGTATACCTAGTTTTCCTTAATGGTTACAAACTATAGTTATGTATATAATGTTTTTATAAGGCTAGGCATAATTATACAGAAGATCTGAGCGCCGTGGTTCGGTGAGTTTTGTATGATTTTATCGAAGTATATGATGTTATATATGTATAAAAAATAACTACATAGTCCAGAAAAAAAATACTAATATTACACCGGTAGATACAAATTATAGTTGATTGAATCAGGCGTTACTTTGCGGAAGTCCATTTTAATTTGTATATGTCGAATTTCTAGTGTAATTCCGCTTCTACGTCGTTTCGAGTACAATAAGGATTTTGGTTAAACTATTTTCTCTATAGATAATTGTGATTCTAATTTGAACCTAACCTGAATTTAAATATTAATTACATTTTAAAAAAACATAATTAACCTAACCTGAAACAAAAAGTAATTAAATGTGTAAGAAAAAATTCGTTATAACAATTTGTACTAATGAAATTAATTTTTAATAAAATATATGTAAATTTTGAAATTATTATGAAATTAATGTAAATATGATTTAATAAAAATTTACACTAGCACAACAATACTTATGGATAAATAATTAATAGATTATTACTACACTAGAAATTCGACATATACAGATACAAATTATGTATATCTATTTTTATATGTGTTCATTTGGGTTGGTCAATAGTGAATTGTAACTTCGCCACTTAATCTTACTGTAATAATCTATTAATTATTTATCCATAAGTATTGTTGTGCTAAGTAATATAATCTATAAATCTAAAACATTATATTTAAGATAAACTACCAATAATTCAATTAAACATAAAATTGAATGATATGCAATGTAATTCAATCAATCAATTCAAATTCAACGAAAAAAATTTAATTCAATTTAATTTATTATTATCTAAATTTAATTAAACTTATATTAATATCATTATCTTTAATGATCACTATTGAAGAGCACTAGTTATCGCGACACAGGGAATCATATAGCCATAACTAGCGACTGTAATTAGTTATAGTAAGCATGTTAATTTTAATTATAGCTCATACATTTTTTTGTTCATTAAATTTTAATTAATCTTAAAACTAAATATTGTACTGAATATTAATAGTGGCAAATATTTTTTTTATTATTATTTTATGTCATAAAATTCTCGGGTTTGACACGGTCATTTGTTAGGCATTGGTGGAGTCGAAACCAACACCAAGAGGCCCTGTTGAATACAAAATACAATTTCTATGGAATGTGTATAAAATGGAATATAAAACTATTGTACAGTATAGGATTAAAAAAAACAGGGCTATTGAGGTGAACAATTTTTGGGTAGTTGAACTGATCTATGGGATGAGAAACGGCACCTGCCTTATCCTGTCTCATCTCAAAATATATTTAGGCAGGTGATGACTTGCCACCCACTAAATGGGACCCCATAGAGGCTGCCACATCTTGGCACCGGAGGGGCAACATTAGCGTAGGCTTAGGGTGTCGAGAGGTGTGCTGCACTTTCACTAAGAGCTACTCGCGGCGTTATGCCCTTTAACACTTCCACCCTGGAGCTTAGGTTCTTAGCTCTTGCGGTTTCCATCCCCAGACGGCCGGTTAAGGCAAGCCAGGGGTCAGGGTCTCTGGGGTTTTAGACCCATGGAATCGGTAATTATTTTATATTATTATTATACATCCCATGGGGGATCCTAGAGCTGGCACATACTTTTCTATTGCTATACAGCGGTTTCTGTCAGCGGCATTTCTGCCAGCGTTCTGGGAACCCTGGATCACGGTGGTGATCTCGGCGGCTTTTGTTTTGTAGTAGGTACACTAGTACATGTTTGTATATTTTATACAATCATCTTTTAATTCGCATACATAATTTTGAAGATATGTGATAATGTAAAAAAAAACTGTACCTACTAAATTAAGTTAGCAGTAACGATCTGTCAAAATCAGAATTAATAAAAGTAATAAATGATACAAACCACAAGATACCTATCTTGTGGTTCGTGTGGAGGACCAGGATGTTTATAATTTTGTAAGTTATAGCTTCTTGTCTGTAATTCTCTCGCTCGCACGTTGTTACTTTATCTCTTCTCTACATAGTATAAATTCCGCGTCTGTCTGTCTGTATGACCGCTACTCCTCCTAAGCCACACAACGGATTTCGATGCGGTTTTCACCATCAGTTAGATAATTTTTCACGGAAGGCACTTATATATATAACTAGCGACCCGCCCCGGTTTCGCACACAAATTACACCCCGGCGAAGCCGGCGAGCGGGTCGCTAGTTGAAGAAAAGAAATGGTTACAATCGAAAGTTTTGTTGATTTTTACCATTACTATTTTACTGCGTCAAATTAAAATACATATATTATAATTAAATATTCTAGTTAGGTGTCTTTAGTATGTTGCAAAACATGGTTTTATCACTTTTCATAGGAAGGCAGAGATTTACAAAAATGTGTTTTTTCTTTCTTTCTCGGTATCCTATAAAATATCAACACGAATATTTTTATCTTTATATCATTTGAAATATTATTCTCAAGATATTCTCACGTAATGGGTAAAAACGGCTACTCTGTCTGTCTGTCCGTCTTACCTTCTTTCGAACCGTAATAGATAGCCAGTTGAAATTTTCCCAAAACATGTAACGTTACGGTGGATTAACTATCTAAATAATAAAAAAGGCAAAAAGTTAAAACGCAAAGATATATAACAAATCCATACAAAAAACGTATTTTGTATTAGCTCTAATGTAAAAAAGGTAATACGTACAAGCGTCAAACTTGGCAGGATTATAGTACACACATGGCCAAGTGCGAGTCGGTGACAAATTTCTATTCATTACCAAGTTATAACTGGTAATTCCTTACTTGGATGACCTCATCATTGCGTCGACCCTATTCATTTCACCGAATCGAAATGTCATATTTTACTAATTTTGAAGTCGGTTTTTAAATTGATTGTTATTGTATTTTGTGGTAGTACGGAACCCTCAGTGCGCAAGCCTGACTCGCACTTGGCTGTTTTATTTTTATCTTCAAAAACGTTGAAATGAGCACGTGAGATATCCGCGCGACTTTAGTTGCCTCTTAAATAGGTTTTCTGTTGGTAGATACTATAAATACCTACTCGTAATATACGCTGAGCTTTGGCGTGTTTATCAATAAATTCAAGGTACTCTAACCACAAAAAGTTACCTGCGTCACTAAAATGCAAATTTTTGCAAATGCATCACACAAAAGTCTAGCATATAAATATTTTTAAGTTATTATTTTCAAACAATTCATAGTCACATTCCAAATCAAGCAAAGTAAGTCGCGGTACAGTCCAAGCTATGCTTTAGTACAGCTAGAGAAATGTTACTAGATACTATGGTGTTTGGTAACAACCAAATATTTTTTTGGTGGTATAGTATGAAATCTTTGGTTACAACATTGTTTATAAATAATTTGGAGTAATTTTCATAATTCGATAAAAGGCCGCCCAGCAACCTATCTTGAAGAACAAAATACGTAAATAAGGTAGATAAATATTCTCCATAAAAATAAAATAAAACACATTTCCAAATGACTATGGCTTCAACTATGAGCCAATCACAGGACACCCAGCCAGAGCTATTTGGAAAAGTAATTTTTTTTGCAGTAAATCATAACTCATTGCATTCGCTTTTTTGTAGTGGAAAAACGTAATCAAACCTTTTTGTGTATAGGTACATTGAAATATTGTATGTACGTACAAGATATTAGTAAAAGAGACTCTAATTTTCGTCGAAGTGTGTTCTTCAAATAATGGACACAACAAACACCATGTTTGAGAAAATTAAAGTTATGTAAACTACTCTTGCTTATAATTGACACTTGCAGAGCAGTAATTGAGCGATTTGCGTCACTATGATCTTTAAGTTTGGGAGACAAAACATAGAAATACAAAAAATCTAATGGACCACTTGGGTTTTCCGCATTCACCTTATTTTAGCAAATAGTAGTCAGACATTGAATCTTGTTTTGACTGCAAAAAACAACGTCATCGTATGGAAATTAAACACTAAAATCAATTATATTGTATTGTAATTCGCGTTTACCTATTTCTAGATGGTTGATTGAATCATTACTTGCGGAAGTTCATGTTCAAAACTTTTTCAGACGAATCTCTAGTGTATTTTCACTCGTCGTATTAAGGCCCTCTTTTCCGACTTTTTGCAATTTTGGTTAAGCTGGTGGTTATGGTCATTTTGGTTTCTGGTTGGTTGGTGGTTAAGTGTGTCTGCTTCCATAGTTAGCTTAAAATTATAAAAACGGTGTCATATTAAAATTGAATGTTTTATCTAGGAACCCTCAAAGACTGAAACACGATTAAGGACATTGCGCTCGATACAAAAAAAATATGAAAATAAGACTTATTTGCGCTTTACACCCTGTTTTTTTTTATTCATCCAAATACCTATTTATTAAGTTACGTGTGCGATATTTTAATACACAGATTTAATAATTATGAAGGAAGCCGCTAAGGTACATTTTACATTACAGCTATACTTTTCGAAAAATATGTGAAAAACCTCAATGCGACTTGAATACAATAAACCAAGCCTTATGGTCATCTGTAGTAATAAGCGTTACTTTAAAGTGGTAAAACCTTACTAGAGATCCTATGTTTTTATTCCACACAACTTAATTAACCTTCCTATACCCGCGTCAAATTTTGTAACACCTATACCCGCGCGCGGTGTCACAGACCGAAACTTCGTAACCCATTTATTTTTATTTTTAGTAAGCAAACCTACATAAATATTATATTTTCTTAAAACCTGAGTATATAATAAAAGAACAGATTGCATGAATAACACACATTATTTATTATTTTGCGTCTATCAATCATTGTTCCAAAGTATTCAAAATTTTCAATTTTTTTCTTATGTTGTACGAAAACTAGCAAAATTATGTTTTCTCACATAAAAACATTAAAAAACCTTATGATTCGTAAGGATTACAGTTTTTTTGACAATTATAAAACAATCTTACTTAGGATAAAGCTTCGCCTCACATGTCTTCGACTAACATGAAATATTGCACATATACCTGCGTCGGTCTCATGGACCGATTATCGCCAAATAAGCCGACACGTGCTACTCGCACGTATACGTGCTACCTACGAAAATGAAGCTAGCAAAAAATTATGCAGCTAGCAAAAAGCGCAAACATCTAGCATTTCTGAAAAAATAATTATGTGTAATAAAGAGTTTCGTCGGTCTCACAGACTTAAGGCGCGGGTATAGGAATGTTAATGATGCAAATTTAACCTAACCTGAAAAAAAATACTAGAAAAAATTTAGGGAAGTATATACGAAATATAAATATATGCCAGCATTTTGGGGACCCTACCGCACGGTTCACAGTTACTACATGATTATTAACGGGATATTTACCTAATGATATAACTGCAATAATAAGTAGTCTCAATTGAATAATATTTTGGTAATATGTACTGATCGTCATTTATAATGAGTAGGTATGTTTTGAACAGGGTTAATTTTATTTCACCTTAAACTTCTCGTAGGCAGCTTCGTAGGAATTTTTTACGTGTACCTACTCAGGAATTTTTTGTGTGAATTTGTATGTTTGTGAATCAGTGGTAACCGCACTAATACATCATAATATTTTAACGAACTGGTTTGTAGCTTCTCTAGAACTTTGGAACAAAAACCTTGACCATCTACAAAACAGTGGAAAGTTATTGTATTAAATGAAGATTTCCTGTTCGTTGTAAACAAAATAGAAGGTGAAACTCTGCCGCAAAAAACAGCTTGTGAGACTTCACGGTACACAACAATCACATTAATACGAGTACATAAGTGACTACCTAATCAGACACCTTGTCTTTGTTTCAGGTGAACCGATCATGACCAAATCAGGCAAGAAAATAATTTGCATGAGGACAGAGAATAGACACAGGACTTATACCCCGCAAAAATATGAGAAAATTGGAAAAAAACTTGTAAAATCTTAGGGCCTCGGAGCTCAACTACCAAGGGTATTGCATTTTTATTTATTTGCATAAATAAAATATGAGAAAAATCACTCGTAAAATCACACCCAAATAATGTGTTATCTTTCATTTAGATCGGGATCTTTAGCGCGCGCCTGTCCGCTGTTTGTTACTTTAGTTAGATCATAAACAGACTAGACGCTACAGAAGTTATTGGTAGCGTAGGTAGCGTAGGCCGTAAGTAATAAGAACCCGCTAACGTCCTTCAGATACGGATAATCCTAGATAATTACCATACAGTTCAATTTCATGTCCGGTTTTTCAACTTGACAATATCAGGGCCCCGATTCTACTAATACAACTGTTTTCAAATTGTAATTGTTATTTTTTTTTTATTTTCATGAATTGCCTCAAAAGCCAGCTAGTGTCGAGCTGTTTATACATAAGGCAGGGACTATGCAGACATATTTATTATAACAATGCTATAAGTCGAGATAGCTTTACAACTAGCATTGACAATTTCATCAAGCAATAAAGAAAACATTTGTTACGTTACATTATTACGGTAGTACAAAAATATCCCATAAGGTTTTCATATAAGCACGTAGTTTTTATCATATTATAATCGGTTTACGCGGTAAGGATGTACTAAGCCGATAGCAGGTCGTTGAATTCATCATAATGAACATGAATCACGAAAGAATATGTGTGTATGTCATTTACATTTCGTTGAATGTAAATGAAAATTTTTATGACACGATTTTGCTTCTCGATTTTAGGGTTGGTCCCGTGGTATTGATATTAATGATTAGTAAAAAACATACCAAAATAACTTTACCATCTCATTTTAGGAAATTTAAAATTATATTACTTTGCTAAACTATGAAAATTCTGCGAAAATGTTTAGTATAGTTTTAAAGTATTAGTACAGATAAAAATCACGACTTAGCTTAGAAAACAGCCTTTCCGTGCAACCCTGCACAAATGGTCACCTTGATCTTCACCGTCTTTGACCACTATATAATTGTACTAGATGAGAAACACGCGATAGTCTCAGCTGAATCGCACACCTGGGCGCTGAAACACAGCTTTGTTTACACAGCGCTTTATCCGTCATTACAGAAATAAAAACACTAAATTTAAATTGTTTTTAAAAATGACGGTAAATAAGTTTTTGGCGTCAGTGTTTCTTCTTTGTTTCGTGGACAGTGGGTCGTTTAAAAAATTGCGTAAGTACTTATAATTTAATTCTGAAGCTCATGAGCTACCAAATCTGATGCCCTAGTAGGGTGAGAGGGGTGATGGGGGTGAAATATTGGTGGGTCCAGGGGGATCATTACGAGTTATCTTTAGATACATAATTATTTAATATTTGCCAGTTTCACAACATTTAGGTTACAAAACTTTTTTTCATTCTATATATAGGTATAAAAGCAAAATTCACTCATCTACTCACTCACTCATTAAACACGAAATCTCGAAAACTACTTGACCTCCGAAGCTGAAATTTGGCAAGTAGATTCCTTATGGTGTAGAGGTCCGCTAAGAATTTTACGAAAGGGCCGAATTAAGGATGACAAAAGGGGGTTGAAACTTTAAATGAAAGTCTACGCGTACGAAGTCGCGGGCAACAGCTAGTTCATGATATACCTGCGTTTGTCCATATGTGACTACCTACGTGGATTAGGATAGAGCGCGGCATCGACAAGTTTTTGTTTATATCGATAGAGCGCGCATATCTAAAAGGAACCTGTCTCGAAGTACAAGTAAAAAATAAAATGATAAAATAGGATCCACGATTGGCGACCAACTCGCCTGATGGTAAGCGACGGTGTGACCGAGAATAGAGCACGTCGAACTAAGAAATCGTTTTTTTTTAAAGATGTGGAATCGTATCGCTTTGTCATAAGAGAGTAAGTAGTTAAACTTTATCATTAGTTGAACAGCTGAATTACTGACGTAATTTAAATGCCGTAATATAGGATTAGATTTACTTGAACCTACGTAGCTACGTTCAGAAACGTTACAAAATGTTTTTTTTAACAAAGAATTTGTGTATGATGCTCTAATAATTTTTTCAAATGGAAGGCTAATGTTGTTAACAATTTGTTTTAGCAGCTGAAATTTCAGATCGTTTTGTGTACTTACTTGTATACAAGCATTTTGATGGTTACAACAATTTTCAGTGAAGATAAGTCGTTGGAAATAGGAAAAAACCTTTTTATTTATAGGGTTATTAAAAATCATTTTAGAAATTCCTATTACCTATTTAAATAAACTAAGTTTCCAATATTATTTGTTAAAAAAAAACTACATATGTAATGAAAATTACCCTTTGTAATCTTTGTATGTAATCCATGAAAATGACCCGAAGTCTTGTGCCGTTATAAGGTTTTAAAACCTTTTTATATTTATCTCAATGAAAAACATACATGTTACACAACTCTGGCAAACTGAGTAACAGTTTGTAGCCAGAAATAAAATCTCAGTACTTAAATTTCACTATGTACGACCAAAATGCTGGCGTGTTTCTGGCTCAACGCATAACGTAATGTTACGATAGACACCATGACATGATTTTGTTACTTTTTGGATATTCACATTCATTGATTTTATATCTTCAATAATGTGAAAATGTGCGAGCGAGAGAGCTGCAGAGGGTATACAGGACCCTTAATGGTATCTTTCGAACCGTAATAGATAGCCAGTCGAAATTTTCATAGAATATGCAATGTTACGGCGGATTAACTAAGACATAATAAAAACCCCATACAACAAACGTATTTTTTCAACGTATTTTTGTATTAGCTCTAATGTAAAAACTGTAATACGACCAAGCGTCAAACTTGGCATGATTATAGTACACACTCTAAAGTATATCAACAAATAATAAATAATGGCCAAGTGCGAGTCGGAGACAAATTTCTGTTCACCACCAAGTTAAGCAACGCTCTGTACCTGGATGGGTGACCGTCTGGATGGATGTGATGTTGTCTTTTTGCACTACTTCTTGTATTTTGTGGTGATTCGGAACCCTCACTGCACGAGGCTGACTAGCACTTCACTAGTTTATTTACCTTCATAAATGTAATGATGGTATATATATATAAACCGAAATAGATACGTTTTACCCAGATCTGCGCGGTAATACAAACACAAGTTAATTAGCTTGAGTGAACTCAGTCCTTCCTGTGTCTGGCTTTGATGCAAACATACGAGGTGCGATTTCAGAGAATGAAAAATATTCAAAAATGCTATGTTGTGTGTTCAGAAAGGGAAATGCTTATCTTGGGACGGCTGTAAGGCTGTAAAGTTCTATGGGTCCTTTGTAGGGAGCTATAAGAAAATATCGCCATGTTTTAAGTGCTTTTTAATGAGGAGGTATAACGTCTCTATTGGTAAAACCTCATTGCATATGTGTGGACAATTTGTGAAAGAGATACCGGCAGGTAAATCTTCTATAAAACTCAGATTCATTTAATATTAATACTTTGTGGCTAAGTGCTTAGAAGTTTACTTCCTTGACGCTAGTAGGTATACTGATATGATCTCGCTAGGTTGATTTATTCAATGGTACCTACATGCCACGTATTTTATTCATAAAAACGTACAAAATCAAGTTTTTATCTTCATTGGTTTTTGCTAGCAAACTAATTTAATAGATTTGGTTTTTAGTGCAATGTAATAAACTTGCAGCTACATTATACCTACATGACATGTAGGCAATGTCATGTTGAGTAATTAATACCTATATAATGTTAATTTATTTTATTTTAATTTGTATACTGGTGGCTATGATGCTGTTTACAATGGAGTACGCTTACAGAAACCGATTCATTCGTGACTTGAAGACGTCCAGATTGTAAATATCGGGGACCGCCTTATAATTACTACACGAGGCATGTCACAGTTAAAAAATGCATCAAATTAAGCAAGACCAAAAAATATACTAAAATTAAAATATTCAACATTGATTTTATTATGGAAACTTACACGGTTTTTACACATCGGAGTAACCGGCTTAATATTACGTTAGTAATTCCCGTATAATATAAATAAAACTCGACGAAACGCTTTGCTTCCACTTTTATTGTGCGAACCGCTAGACTGTGAATGCGTTGCCTGTGTATATACACAGGCAAAACGATTCGTCGGGTTTTTGGAACATCAATCATGGAACGAAGTCGCCTTTTCGTTCTCGCCCTGGTGGTCCGATATTAAAAGGCAGGATACCGCATGAGGTCGTGCTGATTTGATGCACAACCTACTCGATGATAAAATGATAGACGTTGAATGTATGATAGTTGTTTGTTTTAACCAAGTTTTAACATCAATTTTGCATATTTTATTTATATTACACGGGAATTATTAACGTAAGATTAAGCCGGTTACTCCGATGTGTGAAAACCACGTCAGATTCCATAATAAAATCTGCATTATGCTTTTTTTATTTTAGTATATTTTTTTGGCTTGTTTAATTTGATGCATTTTTTTAACTGTGACATGCCTCGTGTAGTAGTTATAAGGCCAATTAAATATTCTATTCAACTATTCTAATAATATCATCATTATTAGATGACAAACAATGTCACACAATGGTGTTCGTAATTCCACCCGTCTCAAGGATTTTAACCAATTCGCCTCTCCTTCTAGAATAGCTTATGTCATCTGCAGTATATTATTATTATGGTGTTGTGTACCCAGGGCAATAATTTGTGGCTAACCATGAGTAATCAGAGGTTTGCGAACCATTGTAACAGCATAATGACGGAACGAGTTGTGTGTGTATAATACCGTAGACTCAAATCGTTAAGTACGAATCTTTGAAATTTTCACAAGGAAAGGGTGGTAGTGTCCCTCTACTTGACCTGTAGTAAAAGGTGGAGGGTGGAATAAGATCATGAAGATCTTGCGCACACGCACCGAAATGACGACTCAAATTTTTGCGCACGAATCTTTGGAATTTCCCCGAGGAAAGGGTGGTAGTGTGCAGTTCTTCTACTTGTCCTGTAGTAACCATATGCGTGTCTCGAGACGCTCTTGGCTAGTTATGATAATTATATATATATAAAGAACAAGTTTACGTTGGGCCACCAACTCACCTGATGGAAAGCGATGTTGTGGCCGAAGATGGATCACGTAACACTAGAAGGTACTTATTCGTTCTGGCCTTGATGACACCCCAGGTTATATAGTTTTCAGGAAACAAGGACGATGGCAAAGCATTACTTTCCCTAGAAACGCCTAAAATACGTCCCAGGCAAGGTAGCGTCCGTGGCAAAAATTTGACCGCATCTGTGGCTGGTCAATCAGCCATGAGCGCAGATGTAGTTCGGATGTTAAATAAATCATCTCTTGTAGATGGATATAACTACTTTATCGCGCATGTACTCAAAATTCCCTTTTGAAAAAGTAAGACACGTCGGTTGCGGGGGGACGGGGTGTATTGAATTGCGGCTTGTGATTGGAGACGATCGGCTTGTGATGATCAATAATTCAATTCGCACCTATAGGATTGGCCCGCTCGTAAAAGATTATGCTGATCACACCAGTATACATCGTTTATCCTCAAATAGACAGTGATATCATAATAACAGTAAATAAGCCAATGACTTCAATTGTATGTATTTGTTAATATAGTAAACTATTTTCTGCCCGTCTGCAGTTCTCTTGGTCGTGCATTATCTCTACATAGTATAAATTGAAGTCGCTTCCCGCGTCTGTCTGTCTGTATGTCTCTATGGCCGCTAACTCCTCCTAAACCACGCAACGGATTTTGAAGCGGTTTTCACCATCAGATAGATACATTTTCAAGGAAGGTTTTTATATATAACTAGCGACCCGCCCCGGCTTCGCACGTAAACTACACCCGTGCGAAGCCGGGCGGGCGGGTCGCTAGTCGAAGGTATAAAATCATTAAGTAACATACTAAAGAATTACATTTTCGTAGAATGTATTTTAAGTTCAGAATCAGGATCAGAAATAATTTGTTGTAAAACTGTGTACAGAAGAAGTTGAAGAAGTTAAATTATAACAACAAAATTTTTTGCTTTGTTGATTTTATTCCTTCTCTTTTATCTTCAATAATGTGATAATGTGCAAGGGAGAGAGCTGCAGATGGGAGGAGCCCCATTAATCTTCCCCATTTTCCAGCGGGCTACATAAACGTGTGCAAGTGGGACCAGGATACGATCAACTCGTGCGCACGGCACTCGATAGAGTCGCTGCGCCCCACACTCATCAAAGGCATCCCCGAGCTCGACGTACCCGGCATAGACCCTTTCTTCATTGCAGAAGTCAGTTTACGTTACTTATTAGCCTTTGAAAATATATTCCGGGTCATGGGTGACAGGTGAGACAGCGCGGATATATTCGGGGATCATTGTACTTACTCATCATTATGAACAACTTTTACTACGGAACTAACCCTGAAATCGTGAAAAAAATCAGCTGTTCCACACAAAAAGTTCACTGCCACTCGACGAAATGTATGGAATAGCAGATTATTTTTTCGCGATTTCAGGGTTGGTCTCATAGTAAAAGTTGTTCATAATGATGAGAACAATGATATCCCCGAAAATTTCCACTGTCTCACCAGTCACCCATTAGGTATACAAATACACAAGTACTTATTTGTACTTTGTGTAAACGTCAATCTTGTTTTGATAGAGTAAATTCTTATATTTTTTTCGCCCTCTGGGCTTGCCACGTCTTACTTATTTTACAGGCATAGTATGCCCCAGTAAAGTAGTGGGGACTTTACGTGGTTTACCCCAATACAGTAGTGCAATTTTGGTTTTAGATCAACCCTTCAAGCGGAGATTCGACCCCTTTCAGAGCAACCGGTAAAAATGTAAAAGTCACCGGAGCTGGTAACTTCACAATCAAAAGCTTGGAGTAAGTTGAATTTGTTTAGAATTATTTTTCTGGCCTGGGGCCTGGGCTACCTGTTTTAAGCAATTGAGCAGTTCAATTACCGTCCTTTATCGATCGTCAAATTCGATAAAATGCCATAGAATCTCATCATAGCGAGTACTGTTCAAATTTTATCGAATTAGACAATCGCAACTGCCAAATTTAACGATCGATAAAGAACGGTAGATACTTGCACTCCTGTTTAGGTGATTGCGAAAAGTTGCGCGATCGCAAACCGTATCACAGCGCGTTCGCGTGTTTTTTTTGCACTGCGCTGTTTAGAGCCCGCTTTAATAGGTAGAAGTAAGGCCCCTGGTTGCTTATGCAGTATAAACTAGCTACAGCTGCCATCTGTTAACTTCCTGTGGCACTATCATCGACAGTTCGATTGAGCTTGATAAATGTGGTGGTCGAATCGAATATCAAACTGGTTTTACCATATAAAAATAATAAGGTACGATACGAGTGTCGAGTATAGTCTGCCAAATACTCAGCAGATGTCACTTCTGAAGCAAGTGGGACTGCAATATTGCTGTCGTGGCACTTACCATCAAGCGAGCGACAGGCTTATCTCGCACTGAGTAAAAAATATGTGCGACAAATATCTGTGTGGAGTTGAGCAAAACGTATTTTCTGAAGAAAGCTATTATCCTCCTGTGGTCATTAGACTTCTTGACATTTTCACCGGCTCTCGTTAACTTGAATAGTTAAATTTATTTTTGGTTGACAAGGCAGGAATTTTACCATAACTCACTGACGGTGTGGTCGAAGAAAGTTTGTAAACCCCTAGAATGGATTGGGAATTCGCTCTCAAAGAGACAGTCGGAACATACCGTTAGGTACTTAGTGACATATTTTAAGCTAGCCAGCAGGGTACTAAGAAGTCCAAAGTACCCACCACCCCTGCAAAATACACAGCTAAGTAAGACTAAAAAGCTGATATAATAATAATTACTTTTTCCAGTGTGGATTTGGACACATTTACAATCAAGGCCCGCGTACGGTTCCCCAAGTTACACTTCGACGGTCAGTACAAAGTTGACACGACGCTCATGGTGCTTGCTATCAACGGAGAAGGAACGCTTTCTGCTGACGCTGGTAAGAAACTTCTAATTTTACTTTATAATTCAAATAACAACTCTCTCAATAGGAGCTTAAGTATGGTAACAACAAAGAAGCACCATAATGACTGAAATATAAGACCCGCGTTACTGCTTATTTGATATTTAAAACAAAGAGTAGGTACAATATGCTGCAATACCTACCTCTCCGCTAGGAGTAATAGTATTTCGTGACCTACCTACTTCAGAGCGCCTGGTTAATGCGACGCGTGACCAAAATGCTGGCGTGTTTCTGGCTCAACGCATAAGCATTGCCATTCAACGTGGTAATGCCGCCAGCATGCTGGGTACGCTGCCAACTTGTAGTGGGCTTGAGCATTTGGATTGTCTTTAGACCTTCAACGGTCTATGGGCAGTCTAACTGTATTTGTAGTTTTAGTTTTAGCTTGTATATTATTTCCATAATAAAAAAACCTACTTCTAAAGTTTGTGTCGCTTTGTTTTTACAAGGCGCTGACCGCCGTTTATTTTGTATTGAAAAGTTGTACCATCTCTTGGTAGTACGTTAACAGAGAGCAAGACTCATAATTATGATAGATATGACCCTTGACAGAGACAGAATATCCTCTGCGAAATCGCATTTACAACTATGTATGGAGTTTTCATGGGCCTCTGCTAACCTATGTCACCCTATGTCCAGTAGTGGACGTCCTATGGCTGAAATGACGATGATGATGATGGAGTTTTGGCGCTAACGTGAATAAACATGTCGCCTCATACAAAGTCAAAGGTCACATCATTGGGTACCTATGATTTAGGTATAGAATGTGTCCATTTTTTATGGCTTATGTTTTAGGTAAAGGTTTTAGGCCACCCAAAGCCCTCTCTGACATTTAAACTAAATGTAACGATTGTATTTGCAGTTAAATGCGATGCAGATATAGTTCTCCACGGGACCATCACTGAAAAGGATGGCGCTGAGTACATCCACTTCAGGAAGTTGGACATGGATATAAACATCAAGGACTACTGGATCCGGCTGGAAGGTCTCTTCAAAGGAGATAAGGCCCTCGGTGAGTGACGTCATGAATGCTACGCATTGTTAATGCTAAAATTGTGGGTTTGTCTTTAGACCTCAACGGTCTATGGGTAGTCAACAGTTTTTTCAATGTGATTGTTAGCTTGTATTTTGTTTAGTTATAAATGATTATTAACGGGATATTTACCGTGATAAGGTTGTCTTCCTGTGAAAATGGTGTATGTAATTGCGACGAAATATCGGGGGCACAATTTACAAATATCTCACTAATAATCATATAACTGTACCAAACTTGCAAAGCTCCAAATCGATTTGAGAACTAGAAGTGAAAATTGATCTCCTAGTTTTGCTTACATTGTCAGATAGAGTTTGGTAGTCAAAAGTAAAGCTAAAAATTAGCGTGTAAAACATGTTTTCTAATATTTAGGTATATATGATTCTACCATAGTAGTTAGATTGGTATGCAGGGTAACTAACGTACCCACCAAACTAAACATCCCAAGCGCTCTAACCGCTAAGCTACGGTCACCTGCAGGCCTAGCATGGGCTGTGGATAAATTGTCTTTCCACCGTTTTTATCCACGCCTAGACGCGACAAAGCTAGAATATGGATACGTTTGTCTTTTTCTCGCGGGATAAAAACGGTGGAAAGAAAATATGTCCACGGCCCGTGCTAGGCCTGCTGGTGGTAAGTGGTCATCGCCACCTATATTGATACCTACAATGTCCGGAGCATAGCCAGTGCGTCGCCTACCTTTAAGATTTTAAAGTTATACTTCTTATGCGACTTGCAACAAGGTTGCGTTAAACGTTTAACGCTACCATGGAGGGCAGTGTAAGTACGACCACAAAATAAATGCCTAATCTGGATCATGTTTATGCGTTTCAGGAGAAGCAGCCAACGAACTTATCAATCAGAACAGGGGCGAATTCCTTCGATCCGCCAAACCATACGTGGAGAGGACGGTCTCAAAGCTCCTGCTGGACCTCTCCAACAAGGTCGTTAAGGACCTCACTGTGGAACAGCTGCTGCCTAAATCTTAGACTTAATCCCTACCATACCTACAATGCCTAAATGTCACACTGTCATTACGCAAATTACTATGTCTAAGTGTGTGTGAGTATGTATGATATGACAGAATGGATTTGAATAAAATTTGGCGTGAAGAAAGCTTACTAATAACAGCTACGAGTTTTATGTAAGGAAGCTATATAGCAGAACCACGGGGCGATTGTAGTGTGTAATACACTCTCTGGTACTATTAACCAACTGCAGGAGTTGTTCTCAATTTAATCTATATATTTTTATATTTTTGTATACAGATTACACCGATATTTGTAAACAGATTTACGTGGTTTTTTATTATGACACGTAGAGAAAGCTCTGAAAATGGTCCCACAAAAATTTCATTACTTGGCAAAAAATAAAAAAACTATTTCGCATGAACATCAATGTTTAGTTTATTTATCCTTAGGTCCTTAAATTTGTTTGCATGCCGAAAGGTCGATTATGGCGCTCTTTTACTACTATCATTGTACTCATAATTATAAATAGCTTTTACTATATTACTAACCATGAAATGACGGAAAAAAGTAAGCTGTCACCCAAATTTTTCTATGAAACAGGCGATTTCAGGGTTGGTCAGATTGGTCCCACAGTAAAAGTTGTTTATTATGTTGAGTACGATGATATCTTCGAATATGTCCGCCGTTTAAAGATATACCCCATATAATGGGCATGTGTCCTAATGTTCACCAAATACATTATACATACTGAAAAAATAAATAAAATGACTGTTAAATCTGTGAGATAAATTATCGCTAGGGATAGAGAGCGGATGCTCTGTCCTTTTCTCGCAAAGCGTGTTTTAATATCACGTATAGCATTTATATGGCGCGTGCACAGCTTGACGTCATCACGTGCTATAGTGCGCTCTCTGTCTAGCATGAAATTAAAATACTTATAACTTATAAATAATTTATTTATGAACAAGTTTTTATTTAGTTTTCATTGATGGGCTTTATTTATGATCAGCTTTTTTAATGAGATATTATGTAAAAATTAGGACAAGCCTATTATGAATAAATAATATGAGCTTTGTACTCAGGCAATTAGACTCAGCATCTGTGATTTGTTGCATATTATCAATACTCACGTTTATCGTTGAAAAAAAAAAACGAAAGACCCATTGTATTGTATATGTTTTATATTATGCTAAATACATTTATAAATATACATTTTATATTACTTACACAGTTTTTTTGTTATCTGATGTTATTTTTTGTTCAATAACATTACGTAAATGTTTATTTATCAACAAAGTACAGAAATTGTGATTGCTAGATTATGAACTTGCGTTAGATAAAGAGTTGTGATATAATAATAACATTGCCTTATCAGTAGCGGTCTCACGCAAAGTTGCTTATTCATTTAATTTCCATTATGTTCTTGCTTTTATTATTAACGGAAAGATTAAATACAGGATCAGAAATACTGGTGACGTTAGTATTGCTAATGCAAAGATGACTAAAGTTACGATTCATTCATTTATTTTAGTCATGTTACATTTGTATTGTGGTTAAAAGTATGTGTTTTCGCAATTTCAAACCTACTTTATATCCATAATAAGCAATCAGGTTATAATATAGTTGTAAAATATATTTTTTATACCATAAAAATAATTTTGGACGTTTAATATTTTATATAAATGTGTATTGTGAAGAAAGGGAAGTTCTTGAGGCAACATTTATCTCAAATAATCTCCTTCTGCAACTAAAGGTATTTCTGATAAAACTCCTCCGATTATTTTCCAAGCAGATCCGCTGTCTGCAACCTTAAACACATCAACAGCTGCTTTCCCAACTTCTTCAACTGGCTGCCATGGTTGTTCGTCGACAAACTGAGTGAATTCAGTAACTTGCTCACCCCAACACAACTGTTTATCAGTCAAAGCAGTAGTTGTGAATCCAGGGCATATTATCATTACTCTTACACCAAATTTTCCAAAGTTATTCGCATGGCCTAAGGACCTCGTAAACCCCATAACAGCGAACTTCGACGCCTTGTAGAAAATTAAGTAAGGATCTATAGCGAAGCCGTAAATAGATCCAATGTTGAAAATAGTGCCACCGTGTCCTCCTTTGTCTTTCCTCATGTGTTCCCAGAATTTCATCGACCATTCTATCACTGCTATAGAATTGAGACTTTTCTCGCAGATGACTCGTCAACTATTCCGGCATTGTTCACCAACACATCTACGTGCTTGTACTTATCAAAAATGTTCTTCGATACTTCTTCTAAATCTTTGGTCACGTCACATTTGATGAAGACCACTTTTCCATCTCCATGTTTTGTATTTAAATTTGATGCAGCTTCTTCTCCTTTCGTTTCGTGTATGTCCAGTAATAAGATGGTTTTGGCTCCTTCTGTCAGATACTTGTCCACTATTGCGTATCCTATTCCTTCAGCTCCACCGGTAACAACTACCACTTTGTTTCCTAGACATTTATCCATGCTATTGGCTTCTGAAAAACAAGCAACGAATGAATTCCGTCAAATTTATTATCGATTTGATAACAGTTTTGATAACGCTTAGCATATCTAATAATTAATAATCGACTGGTCATATTTATTTAGTAACTTCAATTAATATAAAAGTTGTCTAATAAAAACTGCATATAAAAACGACTGTGCGCAGACGTCCAAAAAATGGGAATTGTGTTTAGAGGTAATCAGGGTGACGTCGGCGACGTAAATTAATGTGACCCTTGGTATTCATTCAACCTGACTGCGTGTAAGATACACTGAAACGATTGAAACAACCAGCATAAGCTGAGCTCTTGTATTATTGGCGTTCGTCATCCTCGTAATGCAACTTACAATGATGACCAAAATAACCTCCATATCCGGAGTGCCGTATATGGAGGAAAAATTCCATTCCATTTCAAAACCTCGCATTTCAAAACCGGTCAAATCATGATAGAAATAAATATCATCATCATCGTCAGCCAGAAGACTTCCACTGCTGAAGATAGGGTTCCTCGTTCGAACTTCACACCATAAACCGGAAGACGCAGTGTAGGTAGGCCACCCACTAGACGGACCGACAACATCGTGAGAGTCGCGGGAATCCAGTGGATGCAGATGGCAAGCTGTCGTTCAGTGTAGAAATATATACAGGGTTACTGGTAATTAGTTAGCATACTTTTAAGGCTTCATTACGTTAAAATAAATAACTTTTATACCTAAATCTATTGGTGAGGCTTAATAAAAGCTAAATAAGGCTTATAAAAATCCCCGAAATCAAAAAATCTGCTATTTCATTTTTCATTTCATATTTGTCGGGAGTGAATCATATTTTTTTTTGTATGGAAAGGCTGATTTTTTTTCGCGCATTTTCAAAAGTCGTAGAACGAAAGTTGTTGGTCTTGATGTACTAAGGATGTTAACTGGTTACCACTAGCCTTCGGCGGTAGTCAGGTAAAATAGTTATACAATAACTAGCAAACCCGGCGAACTCCGTTTCGCCACCAGATGACTTCTATAAACCTCACGGAGCCCAAGACCTTTCCAACGAATGCAAAACCGTGGAAATCGGTTCGTGCGTTCTGGAGTTATAGCGTCAGGAAGGAAAACCCGACTTATTTTTATATAGTAGATAATTGAATCTACTGATTTTGCTGGTGCATGGATCCTACATCCATGTTGCATTGTCATAAATTCTTACATGATTGAGTAAAATTTTAAAGTGAATTCCCTAAAATGACATGAACACTAGCTCGCCAATAGATTTAGGCATTTGACGGCGCACGATCGGAACGATGAAGCAAGAGTGGTGGTCAAGGCAATCCACCACTTGGCATGTACATTATTGCCAAGATATCAGAGATGGGATCCTTGCGAAACCTCATTAAGGCATTTAGCCTCTTATCAGTTCTGCAATCACTGTTCATTTCGAATTAGATAGTTGCTAATAGTTGTAGTGACTTTGCAGATTTAAGGATATTTTTAGCAAGTGACAATAAATCTGGTATATTAAGGTTACAAGCTCAGATCAGACAAACAAGGGAGATATGCCTTTGTACAATAATTATCGTTCTTGTTTAAATGTCTCTGTGATTGACCCACTTTTTTCACTGTACCGTTAAACCCATATATCTATTGCGAGGTTTTTTTTACGTATGAGGTTAAACTACCTCTATGGCTTGTACACCGTGACGCTCTGCCTCGATTATCCAAGTATCTACTCGACGTTGGGCCTTAGTGCAGTATGCAGTAGATACCTGTATAGGAATAGATGTTATTTCTATTGTTATGTTTCTATTGTTACGGCCTTTGGATTCGTGGGTGGTTAGATTTGGGGATCTCATCCAACCGAACTCAGGAAGACAACAGCGCAGTGTGGTCCGAGCCGTGGTAGAGGAAAGTAGCGGATATGCTCCAAAAATAATATCTTTATATATAAATAATAATAATTAAAAAAAAAAAAAAAAAAAAAAAACTATCTTTGTGTTCCAAGCATATTCCAGGAGTGCATCAGGCTGCGTGATAAGGTGGTACGGGTGCGTTCCTATGGAGATCCCTGTGCCCTTCGTCTGGTACAAACGCAGGCCACCGGCAACCTGGCTGTACCGATACAGCGGCGTATCTTTAAAATATTTCCCCCTGTTACAAAAAAATACCTTAATAGCATTTACTGTAATATTTTATGGATATCTAAGTGAAATGAATGGCCTCCCCCTTAGACCTCCACACTGAACGACAGCCTGCCATCTGCATCTCCTGGATGTCCTCGATTCTCACGATGTTGTTGGTCCACCTAGTGGGAGGCCTACCTATGCTGCGTCTTCCGGTTCGTTGTCTCCACTCAAGAACCTTTCTTTCCCATTGGTTATCGATCTTCAAACGATGTAGCTTTAAAATTTCAAAACTTCAACTTTAAAATTTTATTAGCTTTGTCTGTGACTATGGTTCTTTGGCAAATATTCACGTTACGGATTCTATCGCGTAAAGAAACTCCGAGTTTTTCAAAAGGGCCACTATATATTATGTCTTAATCAATCAATCCATCAATTGTATCCACCCCATACTCCGTTTGGGGTGGAGACGATGGGTCCGTGGGGGCTGGCTGCTATGGGCCTTTATCGGGACTTGGCAAGGCGATTGGTGGAGGCGTTGGGTGTCCAGAATGCTGGCTTCTATTTCGCCCAGAAATTGAGCATTGCCATTCAACGTGGTAATGCCGACAGCATTCTGGTGACCTTTCCCTCCACAACTGGTCTTTTAGTTTAAGTTTTTAGTAAATATTTAGTTATTTTAAGTATTAGTTTTTAGTTATATATTTAAGTTTTCGTAAATTTTCAGTTTTAAGTTGTGCATAACAATCAATTTAAGTGCCTATATCTAATTCCATGAATGGCTCCACCATTAAATATACGCCAATCGAAATGAAGTAATGAGCTAAAGGATGTGAGTTTGGAGGATGTTCGTCAAGTACAAGTATGCTTGGGTATTGATGATGTGCAACCGATGATTGTTATTATAATTATACAGTTTCTAGTTGTTAATCAATTTATCGATTGGAGCCACGTGGAAAAAAAAAACTTATGGATGGGCAAGGATGTTTTTTTTTGGTCCTGAAATATTAGAAAGGGCAAGCAAGATAGCTTATGGTGACGGAAAATGATAAATTTTTAGCTGATTCTCGTATTTGCAAATTGTCAAAAAAGAAAGTAGCCAACAAAAACCGTGAATTCGTCAAGATTTTTTATATGTCTTTATAAAATCATAATAGCATTAGTTCCGAGATTATTTCTTAATTATTGCGATTCTCTTTATAGTGCGAGCGGGAATGACTGCTAATTTTATTTATTAAGTAATAAGCTCAGCTTGCGTTTGACTGCCACCTTGATTGACATTGACTGATATTGTTTTCACCGCCAATGTCGCAGCGCGTGACGATGGAAAGAGGCCCGGCGGTATGACACTTGTGCCCTGGAGGTTGGGGCGGCCCCTTGTATGGGACGCAACTTGTGTCGATACTTTGGTGCCGTCACATCTTCCTGAGACACAAGGTAGGGCTGGCGCGGCTGCCAATTCGGCAGAGCGGCACAAGCGACGGAAATATGCTAACCTTGGCAGTGGTTACATATTTGAGGCGTTTGAGGTCGAGACATTGGGCCCTTGGGAACTGGGAAGCTCACATCATTTTCAAAAATCTTTCACAGCGCCTGGTCAATGCGACGCGGGACCAAAATGCTGGCGTGTTTCTGGCTCAACGCATAAGCATTGCCATTCAACGTGGTAATGCCGCCAGTATGCTTGGTACGCTGCCAACTGGTAGTGGGCTTGAGCATTTGGATTGTCATTAGACCTTCAACGGTCTATGAGCAGTCTAACTGTAGGTATTTGTAGTGTTAGTTTTAGCTTGTATTCTGTTTAGTTAATAAAGGCCATAAAATAAATAAGTAGTTAGTCGTTGACGTTCACAGACGACAAAAAGTGAATTCAAATGCAAAATATTTATTGCAGTTTGTAGGTACAATAATTGGTCTTACAATGCTGAATTACTAAAAATTATTGTAACGTTTCTTTACATTCTTTTATTTTTTTCTTTAATAATGGAACATAAGATTTTGTCGAGATACGCTTACTTGGCAGTCTGAAAACTGCGGAAATGCTACTTCGCCATAAAGGTATGTGTTCGTTTTATAAATGAAATTATGAGTAATTTATAAACATTCAGTTAGTATATGGCCGCAATTTTAGATTTTCTTAGTAGGTACTAAATGGATTGCAATTTACGGCGTAAAATTATTTTTCAATATAGCGACTTTAGCGTCATCTCTTTACAATCTAGCTTTGGACCTTCCACCAAAGACGGACGTAATTTCGTTATTTCATCTACAAAGTATCATATACTAATATCCCTTGAATCACTTTGATAGCAATCGTATTTACCCGATTGACCCGAGTTTTAGTTCGGACATTTTTTTGGCACGATTGTGACTCTATATGTATTCTATATCGATGATTGCTACCCATTAAAATATTACCGTTTTACTTTATTATGCTGTTTATTTATCTACAAAATTACATCGAATTTTGTGGCTTTTATAAATAGTATAGGTTTTAACACTTTTTTCTCTCTGGATACAGATTCCTTCAGTCGGGAAAATAAACAGCAAGTAAGTCACGGCCAAGTCCAAGTCATGCCCTAGTAAAGTAGTGGAGACTTTACTATAGGCTTTCACGAAAATACATGTTTCAACCCATTATATCACTTGCCTACACTCTTTAATAAACAATAATCCACCATTATTACACAATTATTAACACTCGAAATAACACAAGTTTAGGAAAATAATACAACGAGGCGACATGCTTTTTCAAGTTGCGCCAAAACACATCGGTCATAATTATAAGCCAACAAAAGTAGCAAATTGTCGATGTGTTTTTACAATTTTAACTAAAAACAGCTTGCATTTTTATCCAATTTGAATGCGATATTTTTTTTATTTGAAAATAGGATTCGTTGGGGTAATTTTTTTGTTACCTACTTATGTTTGATCAAAACCTGTTTAATGGTTTAAAAGTTATGAGGTCTTTTCCTAATTGGTCGTGGGTTCTTTAAAATGTAAATAATACGTTTCTACTTGGCCATATGACAAAGCAGTCACAGAATGGTGGCCTCGGAACGGAAAGCGACCACCGGGCAGACTACCAGCCCGCTGGTCGGGCGAAATCGCCAAGGCAGCAGAAAAGCAGTGGACGAAGACGCGCACAGGACCGGAAAAGATGGCGCGCTGAAGAGGAGTCCTATACCCAGCAGAGGGTGTAAAATGGTTGATGATGATGAAGTAGAACGCACCAGCTGTGCCTATAATGAAGTAATAATTGAGGAGGTCCTATACGAGTATCCCTGTCATGTGAGCTGGGAGGTTAGTGTTAGCGTTAACGCCTGCGGAAAGATGAAATTGTATGAAAGTGACATTGACAATGACATTAGCTTGAGAGATGTTATCTCAAGCTAATGTCATTTTCATACAATTTCATCTTTCCGCAGGCGTTAAGGCTAAAAGAAAATGGGTCTTGTCTAACCCCCCCTGACCCCTAATAATGCAAAATAATCCACGATTGATTAGCCAACGGACGGGCACGTTGCAACACGCTGTAATAAGCCAGCATCCTGGATAAAGGAACCTCTTCGAATTTCCCCGTTTCGTGGTGTAATCGACGGAACTCGCTTGTTTGCCACCTCTTTGCTTATAATTTAACTCTGAGAACGTTGACCTGAAGTAATCCGTAAAGGTGGTGCTCGTTTTTGTTAGGAGAAAATTGTATAGCTTCAAGGCACATTGTCGTATAACCTAGATTTTTTTTATGAGTTATAAATGAGACCAATCAAAATCAGCAATGTGATTCTGTAATACGTACATGCTTCACCCAGTGATCCGCGATCACTTCGATTCTGGCACTCACCTCACCCAAATTGGTATTCCGAGATTATCACGTGCCACTGGGTGAAGTGAAGTGATACATCGACGCTCATAAAGTTTGCGTGAATTTACTAATGCATTTTAATCGAATCGGTATTATCGGAATTTACCGTATTTCAATTATTTCATATTTAAGACGTTTTATATGAGTTATTTTACTAAAATAGAGTATAATAATGGACATTAAGCAATATCACAACTAAATATGCAGGGCAATCGCGCTAAAAAATCACAGACGAATCGTTAACGAATCGCAACCGCTTCATCACTTTTGGTCGATTTCGTATCGCGCTAATGATTTTAACCAATGACAAAACACAACCTGATCACAGTTGGAACGTAGACGCTGTCAAACGAAGGTTTGTGATAAAGTTAGAAAATATCAACTTTTTCGCGGTGTTACGAAATCGACAAAAGTTTTGGAGCGTTTGCGTTTCGTCAACGATTCGTCTGTATTTTTTTAGCACGATTGCCCTGTTGGGTCAACCCAGCAAGGCAATCGTGCTAAAAAAAAATAGTAAAACACAAAAAATATGTTTTAGCCTTAGAGTACCTACCTACAGATAGTATTGAAGTAATGCATGATTTTACATAACTATAAGTTCCATTCCAATATGAAAATCAAATAATAGTATGTTTGGTATAACATATTTTGCAAACGGTACATCTGGACATAACATTATGTCATCATCCATCATCACCATTTCAGCCATAGGACGTCCACTGCTGGACATAGGCCACCCGCATCGATCTCCAAAAGGGCCGGTTGGAAGTGGCCCGCATCCAGCGTTTCTCTGCGGTCTCTTTTAGATCGTCTGTCCATCTTGTGGGTGGACGGCCTACGCTGCGCTTACCGATCCGTGGTCTCCATTCCAGAACTTTTCGTCCCCATCGGCCATCTGTTCTGCGTGATATGTGACCTGCCCACTGACATTTCAACTTGCTAATCCGGTTAGCTATGTCGGTGTCTTTTGTTTGTCTAGGTACTGATCTCCTTATTTCTGATTCGATCTCGTAGAGACCAAATCACAATAACATTATGTACCATATCTAATTTTAATATTTACTTTTTATTCCTACATAATATGTGGTAGTGTTGTATTTATGATGAAGTTACCTATCTAGTGACCATCACTAAACCTAAAGGAATCTATCGACGCATCTACCCTTCGAGCTACCCTTCATCGCTCTTTAGTAGTTCTAACCTCGGTTTCGGACTCTCCATCGACGTCTTATTTATCAAAATCAGTGTAGGCAGCTGTAGGTGAGAAACTGAGAACTTACAAGATACAAATAATAAAGATAAAATACAAAATATTTTATTTTCCAGCACACAAACTAATTTACAAGAACATGTGCAATATTTAATGCAAAAAAATAATAATAAATACATTAAGGTAGGCAGGAACGAGGCAAGCTAATGAAGGTTTACGGTACTTGTAGTCCCTGCACTAGGCGAGACGCCTGTGTTGTATAGGGCCTACATTCTAGCGTTTACTTAGTATCTTAGCAACTTGCTAAAATACTTTAAAGACAAAACCCTCTTTTTAGTTCCGTACCAAACTGCTAAACCGATGTTTTTGGTTTGAAAACTGACTAGATCGAGACTGTTCAGGTCAGATTATCGGCTATTTTATAGGTTTTAAACAAAAAACTGTGTCAAAAAACGGTCCGACTTCGGTAAAACACAAGTAGTGTTTTACCGAAGTCGGACCATCATAATATAACCATGTTCAAACAGCTAAAGAACGTCAAACGTTGTTTTCGCAAACACGATATGGGGGTCATTTCATACCTAAATATGCGTGTCGTACGTATACCAGGGGCCATGTCAAGAACTAAAATATATTAAAGAAGTAGTTTGCCTCGAACTATGAGTTCGCGACCCCTATCTTCACAAACCATCCACGGAATTCGCTTATATTTGAAGTATAATAATCAGATTACTGTTACGCAAGATATCGTCGAACAGATATACAAGGTTACGCGGAAAGTGTGAACTACACCGAAAGGGGTCCATAGTACTCATCATTATGAACAACTTTTACTATGGGACCAACCCTGAAAAAAAAAAAAAAACAGCTGTTCCGTACATTTTATCGAGAACGTATGACCGTTTTCTATGGAACAGCGGATATTTTTTTCGCAATTTCAGAGTTGCTTCCGTAGCAAAAGTTGTTCATAATGATAGGTACCTACTATGGAACCCTTCCGGCTTAGTACACTCTTTCCGCGTAACCTAGTACATACTCACATACAAACCCGTATTCCTCACCCATAGACCTTAGCTTCGCTCGGTTAATAGTTTTCAAACCGCGCCAAAAAACCGAAATATTATTGATTAACTGATTTAAAGAACTGGCCTGAAGGTTGTGGGCGACTGTTTATAAAAAAATAAAACATTTACAATTTAGCATTCTTAATTACAGAAGGCCAAATGTTTATTTTCATTGATAACTGTAGAAACCTCAGATCAACAAACAAGGGAGATGCCTTAGTAAAATTATCGATCGTCTTTAAGTGTTTTACCAACTTTTTCAATATACCGTAAAAACGGTGAGTACGGCACACATATTAATTTCTACGCACACTAAGAACGATGCAGCGACATCAATAAACTTAAAATAATTATCATATTAAAAAACCGACTTCAAAATTAGTAAATACGCAATTTCGTTTACTTAGATGACATGTTTTTTTTCAGTTATTTTGATATAAAAACCAAACAGAACCGATTTTGAAAAAAACATATGAAAAGGATATACTATCAGATTGATCCTATATTTTCATAAAAAAAAAGAAAAATGATTTTCCAAATTGGTTCATAAATGGCCGAATTCAAGGCGGACAGGAAAAAACCTTAGGAAAAAAATTTTGAACTCCTCCTTTTTTAAGCCAGTAAAAAAGGGTACCAATATTGTCTGCAGAGTGAGTTCGACTAAAAGCATCGAGCCTGATTTAGGCGCGATGCGTTCGCACCCTCCACGCCACCTTACCATATCCCATACCTCCCTTGTTTATCTGATCTGAAGTAGAAACCATGCATCTGAGTGAATATTATTGAATTTTGATTTAACGGCCTATTATCCGAGTCGCGTAGGCAACAAAACGCTCCCTCAGCCCCCGCCAAGTTATAGCGACGATGTATTTTGCCACGCAAGAGTCAGGACGCCCGCGGGGGGAGTGCAACGACAAAAATTAACATAGGTCTGATCTCGATGACGCCTGGCGCGGTACTGAACGCGGTGCGCGCAAATTCTCGCGACCTTTTTACGCTTTTAATTTCACTAAAAATGAAACTATTCACTATCAAAATTCTATCCAAATAATTTTTTTTTGAATAAAATTGCCTTTCAGTACATGCAATTTCCAGGTTATTACGAGCTTTCATTAGAGCATAAAAGGAAAAAAAATTACTGAATCGGCTTTGTTTCTGATTTTTTTTGATCGAGGAAAGTTTATTCTATCGTGTTTTGAACCAAATCATAAACTCAAACACAGATGTATCTATGACATGTATTTTTTTCCAGCTCAAATATTGTAATTTAACTGAATAAAATTTATTTAAAACCGTCAAATTTGCTATAAGAGTCTGTTAATGATTTAAAGGACATGAACTTGACTTTGTTTCCAGACTTTTAATCAAGATTTTTTCATGACGGCATCCTTGATCATAGTGAGCAAATTTTTTTAATTTTTCGATGGTAACTATATCCAAATTATTGTTACACCGGCTTGCACTCGCGATTATGTTTTATCGGTCGAGTCGATCGACCGGTTTTGGAGCCATTAGGGCCTTCTAGAATACGATAAAATCGATCGACCGTTTCGACCGATAAAACATAATCGTGAGTACAAGCCGGTGGTATAATAATTTATAATGAAACCTCACGCGAGTTTTGATGAAGCTATGGGTGTTCCCCCATAGTTACAATCTAGTGAATCGGTTTCTTCTAGGCAAGCGTGCTCCTCATCGTCGCTTTACATCAGGTGAGTTGGCGGTCAAACGCAAGTCTAGTTATAGATTTAAAAAAAAAAAAAAAATTAAAGTTACCAAATCTATTGAAACCATGCGCGGAAGACAATATTTACTAGTAAATTGCCATTTATCAATAAATAACGTATGACGAGTTAATCATTAAAATATTAGACAACTGATGCACGATATGCCTAAGCTATTTTTAATTACCCACAATCTCGTTGAGAGTCATTTTCTAGCAATTCAGAATGTTCTCGAGAATATCTGGAAATAAAGTTCTCAGTTCATGAAAAGTTGATCTGTGACAAGGGCAACTTATGTGTGAATATGCGGTCAAGTTTATCTTCTTACAACAATTAAATGTTGCTACGTTTTTTGTGTTCTTTATTTGTATAGACGTTTCAATCAATGATGGTAAAGATGCCTAGCCTGGAATGGGAACTAGGGCTCAAGTGACGCTCCCGGAATATACCGATAGCTGCTTGGCGACAAATTTTACGACATAAGCAGTGCAAGTACCGTGCTTTATCGATCGTCAGATTTGACAGTTGAGATCGTCAAATTCGATAAAATGCCAATTGATCAGTCACTATGATCGATTTTATGGCTTTTTATAGAATTTGACGATCGATAAAGAACGGTACATGCACTGAAAGATTGTAGCTAACCAGCCAGGGGCTCGATTTTTGAATCGCTCTTAATATAATTCGCATGAGAAATCATGTGAAATTACTGATTCTCGAACGAAATCCCAAACAAAAGTGGCATTTTATAAATAATCATATTACTCGCTAACGCAACGAGTGTTTTGAACCATTCGAATTTGCTTTCTATCACTAGAATATCTTTCATTTAGAAAGATATTTTCCTTCAAAATCATACGAACGATTCAAAAATCCAGCCCAGGCATTAGAATGTGCTCTAATACAATGCTATGATTTTCTGATGCATTCTCATGATTATGATGCAGGCCGCTTCCAACCGGCCCTTTTGGAGAGATCTATGGGGAGGCCTATGTCCAGCAGTGGACGTCCTACGGCTGAAATTATGATGAATGATCACACATGCCTATTCTAAATTATAATTACTTGTACGATTTAGCGTACTTCCTAATACAAATAAATAGGTATGACTTAATGGTCTTCTTACCTTTGTTATAGAATTTATCGAGAGTCCATCAGTATATCCAACTTAAATTCACAATAAGTATAACGAACAGTACTTTATTGATAAATTACCTGAGATTCTAGTTAAGTACGTCCTGGCTAAACAAGCGATGAACGCATCTGACTAACGCCTACAAATGCAGTAGATATGTGGCATCGTGTCTACCTGTTTTTTTTTTTGTATACTATTTTTATTAGGCTTGCTTGACCGCCACCTGCGGTCTATCTACCATGGAGCACGCTTAGAAGAAACCGATTCACTCGCGATTTTAAGACATCCAGATTGGATCTCGAAAATTATTCAACTATTGTAGTTGAGCCCGTGGCTTTAGACGGACCCATTCGACACTGATTGTATCCTATATAGGTATAAGTTTTTGTAAAGGTGTCGAATAAAATTTATTTTCTTTCTTTCTTTCTTTCTTTCTTTACTGGCTTGGATATTTCAATAACAATTTTCGGGATAAAAATTCTCTATCATTTTACGGTTCACCAACCCAAGATATTTTTACCTGTAGATAGATTGTGCCCGCCACTATATTGACTAGACGAATGGAAGGCTGGCTGCCCGACTTCGTTCAGCAGTTTCTCAGTGACGCACTCCGAGTGTCCATAACAAATTGTATTTTTGTCTCTTTCTAACAACAGATGTAGCGTAAAAAGTCTTTCATAACATACTTTCTTTTATTTCACAAAATGCACATAATACATGCGTGCATTGTAAGCTATGCTATGTTATGTTATATGCTGCGTTTAGTCAGTTTTTAAGGCCGTGTTGTTCGCCCTTAACGTCTCTACTATTACACCTTCAAACCGCCTCAACTATCTCTATGCAAAAAACCACGTTTGATCCCTTGCTCTATTGCTGCGTGCAAAATGCACAAAATGACAAACAAACAAACAAACACTCGCATTTATTAGTCTGACTATAAGACAGCAGTAAAACTTCAAAATATCTAAAGATATTATTTAAATCTATGGATATCGGGTTACAGTTCAAATATCTAAACCAAGAAAAGCGACCATGCATGACCAATACAGACTAAATTCTACTTATTTGTATCATTTTTGCGTGTGACAATTTCTGTCAGCGAGAAGCTGATAGCAATTATTATTTTAAGCATTTTTTACCTTAAGTAACTTGTTTATGTAAGGTCGTTGGTCTCCATCTTTATTACAAGCTGAAATAGACATTGTTATAATGACATTCGACTTAAATTACTTTTATTTCTTCAAAACTCATGGCGAAGTGACGGTCAAACGCAAGTCTATTGTATATATATATATATATATATATATGTTTTTTTTTGTGTAAAATTATATTAAACGCTGTTTTTTTGCAAAGTTTGTACTAGACCCAACCTCCATGTGTTTGCAATACAATGGAAATTGCTTTAAATATTAATGGTTTGCATATCTCTACAACGTGGTGCACTTCCTTAAAACTTAATTGGAAATTACTGCCTACGTACATAATGAAAAACATTTTCGTGCTCTTCTAGTTTGTTCGTCAGAACAGCTGAACAGATTTCGATGCAATTTGGTGTGGAGATAATAACTTTGTGCTCCTGGTTACGACATAAAATATTTTTGCTATTTTTAAACTTTTTGCACAATTCAAGTGTTATTGAACTTTCTTACACAAAGTACTTTTCATCACTGATAACATAGGGGAAGTTAATGCGAGTAAAACCACAGGATGCAAACTGTTTGCTTGCGTAGCTAGAGATGCGTGGTTAGATTAGGGCTGCTGCTGTTGTCATCGTACAAGTTTAGTTTGAGCGTCGTTAGGGCTGGTGCAGACGTCCTTACCTTGGGCACCGGTGGTCGGAGAGGTGGATGCCTACAGCCGCAGTGGCGGCCCACATCGCGACTCGGCTGGCCGACCGCCGCGGACCGTGACTATTGTGCAATACACAAAGATAACAACCATGTTGGTTGGCGTGCTTCTGGTAGCCCTGCACTATGCAACGGCAGAAATTCGTAAGTTCACTTTGTCTGAATGTTTGAAGTCTTCATGCATTCAGCAATAGTTTAGCAGATTATCTAGTTATCTAGGCATTTGTTACTAACCCATTATTGTTATTGTTATTTTAATTTAAATAATTGAGTATTTATCAAATTTGAATTTTGTCTATCATAATATTGTGTACAACTTCTTTTATATTATATTGTCTCATTGGTGTAACTGGCGCAACTACCTACTAGAGTAATTTTTTAAGTATACCTGCATACGATATCAAAGTTTTTTATGGTTGTTAAGTTCCAATTTGGGTAACATAATTATTTTATTTTTATACTAGCAACTATCAATGTACAAATCAACTAGCAATGGTGTGAATCTTTTTTTTACATCTTGGGTCACATTATTGGAGTTTTAGTAAGGATCCCTTTTTTTAAGAAAATATAATATAGCTTCGTAGCTTCCCAACAGTGAAATAATTTTACAAATCGGTTCAGTAGTTTCGGAGCCTATTCAATGCAAACAAACAAACAATCAAATCTTTCCTCTTTATAATATTATATTAGTATAGATAAAGCCTGGGTTCAGGTCATGAAATCCTTAGAATAATTATAAGTTTTCGAGGAACTTTTGCTTTTATTTTCACCCAAGAGAAGAGATACTATTGTGGGAACCATTACTATGAAACACAGTAAAATGATTTTAAATTATTATTCAATTTGGACTATCAAATCATTTAAAATTCAAGGATATTAATTGTTAAGAATGTTTATATATAATGGAGCATGCTTGCGGGTTGCATGAAATATAAATATGCAGGATAGAATCTTTAACCACACCCGGAGGGAAAGCAAGTATCTAAATACTGGAAGTAGCAAATTTTACTCAAAAGAAACATTCCTTTATTTATAAAAAATATATAAATCTGCATTCAAACATTTTCGAAAACTCGCTTTCCACACTCGGTAATCGAAACGGCTAAAATCCGGAAAAAATTAATAATTTTACTTGCATTTAATTTAGCTTGTTTGTTAGAGAGCTTATGATTGACTATCGATTGATGCCAAAAAATTACACGATGTGTTTTTTTTTTCAAAATTACAGACTGTAATTTTTTGTAAAATTACAGAATGTAGCCTGTATATTTATAGCACCCACGTAATTGTATCTCATAGATATCGTAACTTTAGCAATTGTGGATTGGGAGCAGCGCGTGTTGACACACTGTTGCAGAACCGTGCGTTGCGATAAACGTCAATTATAATATCTATGACGTTTTCTATAACTTGAACAACAGGCTTTATAACACATTTTAACTGCATATACAGGGTTACTGCACGCATCGAGATACAATTCCTATAGAGTCACAATCTCTCAGTGAAAACAGTCGAGAAACGTCCGAGCGTCATTGTACATACATTGTATCAATTATATACTTCACAATGCCACATTTAATGCAATTTAGACGTTATATCACTTGCAAAGTGTTCAACGTTAGTTATCCGCTGTCATCGTAGCTTTGGCGTCGCGCGGCGTTGTAATCGGATCGCGGTTATCTTGTTTCTAACCAAAAAGTCTGCGCAACACGTAGCGTGCGCCGTGTTTTGGCTCAGACATTTTTGGGCACAATTATGACTCTATATATATTATAGATCGATGACAGCATGGTAATCAGTTAGCATCCTCTTAAAACCTCAATACATCAAAACAAACAACTTTATGTTCTACGACTTTTCCAATTTCGCGATAAATAAATCTGCTGTTTCATATAATTATTTCATCCAGTTATCTTAGATCTGTAGAAATAGCACACAGTGCGCTATACGCGTTTTTTTTTGCCTTACACCTGCAATTTGTGGAATGAGCGCTCCTGCGGAATTTCCGAGTAACTATAACATGGGGTTCTTCAAAAGAATTGTTAATAGAGTCTTTAAGTGTCGGCGACGTATCTGTGATGCCCCTGGTGTTACAGGTATCCGTCGGTGGTCGATTACCATCAGGCGACAAGCTAGCTTGTTTGCCACTTATGTCTTTAAAAAAATCGTGAATGTTTTTTTTTGTATAGATCGGCTGTTTTTTTGCGAATTTCGAAAAGTCGTAGAACATAAAATTGTTTGTTTTGATATTGAGGCTGGCTTTAAGAGGATGCTAATTGATTACCAATAGCCCTGTATATTTTGCTACAGTTATGATTTTTGCTATACGTGGAACGGAACGCATAACCAAATACTCATAATTTAAGGTGGTACGTTTCACTTATAGCGGGAAATTCAACTTTCATACATTTTTCTTGTCCTTGTTGCTAGGCCCGGGTAGTTATTGTAAACGACACGGTGTTTGCGCAAATCCTTGGGTATTCTTTATATTACCTTGTACAGCTATTTATCAGTAACGCATCCTATTACTTATATTAAATTTGTTAATAAACCGTCTGAAACAACAAAAAATAGTTTATCGCCAAATGTAAGTCATATAATTAGATTGATATCTTTACATGATTTTGTTTTTTTTTTACGAATTTGCGCAAACACCGTGATCATTTACAATAATTACTCGACCCAGCTACAAGATCTAAAAACCGCCATATGTGAAACGTACCACCTTAAAGATGAATGTTTCATCAAATTAAAGACAATTCAGTAAAAAAAAAATTCGTACACAACGCAGTAAGATGATACTACACCTCTTGGTTGAAGCCAGGATGGTGGTTCGATCACCTCAGTCGTTTGAAATTTTTAACACGACTCCAAAGAGGACCTATAGGTATCGGTCCTTTGAAGTCAACAAACGCACAGTAAAAGCTCCATACTAAAATACATAGCGAAGGAAAATATAATATATACAAGTACAGTAGACTAATCTGGCACTTCAGTACATCGGTATGTCCAGTAGTCTGGCACGCTATGCCTACAGCCCCCGCTTTCTCTGCCTATCCTACCTTCTACGCCTACGCCTTCCCCTTTCTTCAGCCGCTACTTACAACCACTTGCGATCTTTCTTCCCCAGATTACATAAGTAAGATAGTTGTCATATAATAAAGAAATTTGTAATCTGTATATAGGTACATATTGCTTACATACAGGGTGTAAGGGGAACACTCTCGAAGCTAAAAGAAGGTAATTGTACTCATAATTATGAACCACTTTTAGTATGGGATCAACCCTGAAATCGCGAAAAAAAATATCAGGTGTTCCATACATTTTGTCGCGTGTCAATGACCGTTTTCTATAGAACAGCTGATATTTTTTTCGCGATTTCAGGGCTGGTCCCGTAGTAAAAGTTGTTCATAATGATGAGTACAATTACCTTCTTTTGGCTTTTAGAGTGTTCCCCTTACACCCCGTAAATGCAATGCTTTATTTTAGTTACCTTGAATTTTCCTACACAATCCAGTAATCCGAATATTTAAATAATCCGGCAGCTCCTAGTATTTAATAGTGCCGGATTAGTAAGACTGTGTACTGTACTTGTATCTATAAGGCCTTTTTTTTAGGGAATGTGTCAAAAGTCATACTTAGATTCTGTTAAGTATAACGTAGATGAGTTGTTTGGAAAAGGTTGTTAGCTAATTATCAATAACTGTTTATATAATATATTGAATTTGTCAACTCATCCCGCAAGCCCAGTTTGGGGCGGGTCTAGTTGACGATTCCTAAATATATCAGCATCAATTTTCTTTCAGCTCCCTACATTAAAGTGTGCCAGCGCAATGACCCTGAAGTGGACAAATGTATCATGAACTCGGTCGATTTGCTTCGCCCCAAGATGATTGAGGTAAATAACCTATAACGTACTGATTTTTCAGTAGGGTTCAAAAAACGAGGGGTTGTTAATTCGACTGTTTTTTTTTTGTGTTAAGTACACAAAATAAACCGGTCTAATGCGAGTCAGGCTCGCGCACTGAGGGTTCCGTACCACTACAAAATACAATAAGGTTGTCCAAGTAACCGAATTACCAGTTATTAAAACGCCTTCCAAAATTGTGGTAAGTAATTTGCTACGCAGTTTGCTACAGGCGCTCAAGTATAATAACTTGGTAATGAACCGATATTTGTCACCGACTCGCATTTGGCATTATTTATTGTTATGCTTTAGAGTGTGTACTATAATCGTGCCAAGTTTGACGCTTGTACGTATTATCGTTTTTACATTAGAGCTAATACAAAAATACGTAAAAAAATACGTTTGTGTTTTACTTTTTGACTTTTTTATTATTTGTTAGTTAATCAGCCGTAACGTTACATCATATTCTTCGTAAATTTCAACTGGCTATCTATTACGGTTCGAAAGATACAGCTGTTTAAAGGTAGGACAGACAGACAGACATCGTAGGCTTAGTAATAATAGTGTCCCGTTTTTAACCTTTGGGTACGGAACCCTAAAAACTCACACGAGAGCAGTGGAAACAAGTTTTCCTATTTTTCCCTATTTCATTATATCCGATATTTTCGCGGATCGCGATGCTATTTTAATTGTTTTTATTTTTTTTATTCATTTTATTGGAGCCGAATAGGTATATTTCATTCGATAATCCGACATAACTGCTCAGATTTGCAAGTTGAAGTGGCAATGGGCAGACCACATCACTCAAAGAACCGATAACCGATGGGGAAGAAAGGTTCTTGAGTGGACACCACAAACCAGAACACACAGCATAGGTAGGCCTACCCACTAATAGGTTCCACTAGGTTGACCGACGACATCTTGAGAGTCGTGGGCATCCAGTGGATGTAGATGCAGACAGGCTGTCGTACAGTGTGGAAATCTATGAGGGGACTATAATCAGCAGTGGACGTCTTTTGGCTGATGATGACGATGATGAATTCGATAATAATATCTCGAGACTTGCCTATATTATTATTATTACGTACATAATAGGCTTGTGTTTGACCGCCAACTCGCCTGATGAATGCGGTCTACGATGGAGCAAGCTTGTCTAGAAGAAGTCAATTCACTCGCGATATTGAAGACGAGTCGATGATTGAAGAAAAGTCAGTCAGTTTGAAGAAAATATTCCACCTCTAAGAGTGGGAATTTAGGGAACAAATCCCGTTTATTTAACTTCCCGTAAAGTTTTTTTCATTTTTAAGTATTATATGTTATTTAGTAGTAGGTAGTGTCTAAAGTTAGTAGGAAATAAAATATGCATTTAGTTCATATTTACTCCAGATCATTACAGCGAGTACTGGCAACGTAGGTATTAATTTTATAAATAAATAATCAATTATTTACATAATGGTTCACAATTTAAAGTTAATCGTTTTAGTTAGTTTTTATTATCTTACTGATTTTAAATTGCGTGTATTGAATTATATTTTCTCTGCTTTCAATTTGTAATTTACATAAGGATTTATTAATCAAACACCATTATTAATTATGCAGCCACATAAACATTATTTTATTATTTAACTAAGTTTTATGGAGATGCACTAGGATTTGGATCTGTATTTACATCAGATGAAACATTGTTAGGATCTGGATTTCCTTGAAAATCAGGGTCTTCAAAAGCATCGTTGTCTTTAGAGTTGTCACTGGTAATATCTTTCCCTGTGTTTTTACTATCTGCGGTTGGTACACCATTAACTGCCATAGCTGGTTTACTTGTGTCATTGGTACTGCTACCATCTGTAAAAGGTAACCAGGTACATAGTGATTCATGTTATTTCTATTGTAGTAATTATTATGCATGGCTTATCAATCAACCATACTGTTGGGTTGATTATTATTTATCATGCCATTGTTTTCATTGATTTTTGAGTCCATAACTTTGTTAGAATCTTGAGGATTTCGACTCATGGAATTTGCAAGATTAGTTATATCTGTCCCAGCATTTGGATCTTTATTTATGGTTTCAGTAGTCGCTCCTGAAAATGCGTGTAACATTTTTATCGCAAGAATCCTTTTCTGGATCTGGTCGCTAATGATCTTTTAATTATTTATTATTAGTTGTACCATTTTTTGTAATACCAGAAACAGAGCCGCCATTGCCAGGAGTTATAGCGGAATTATCACTGAAAGGAATGGTGATACCTTCCGACTAGATGTAGTAGTAATTATACTCGTAGTTCATGTAGTACATGTGGATGACCCTGTATTTACTGGGTTTGTATTCTCAGTTTTTCCTACAAGGAATAATATTTGACATCAGACGACTGCAATCAGATATAGGAAATAAAAGCTTCAGATGTCTCATTTTCTTTCTCTCTGAATATTTTTTTCATTTGTTGAAATGTCTTTGTTTTGGTTTGCTTGTTTTGTAAAAGTACCTGGAGATGTATTGCTTGTAACAGATCCAGCTGAATCAATTATATTTGCTGCAGTGATCATGGTTGTAGTAACTGTGGTTATAGTAGTTCCTACAACAGGTGAATGAACGTGTCATATATCTAATATTCTTAATTTACTTGAACCATAGTATCCTTGTACCAAGCCACTGCTGGTGGTGGATCTTCGAGAACAATTCTTTATTTTTGATATTGGTTTTAGAATAAAATGTTACGGTTTACTCCATAAAATTTTATCAATAGTGTTTCTTAAATTTGGGTTTGTGACATTGTTATCACTTGGATCCACTTGCTGCTGCAGCTGCTGCAGCTGCAGCTGCATCATCATCTGACACCGCCACTGCGCTAGCTGCCGCCGCCGCACTATCTCCATCTTCGGGAGGAGGGGATGACCCGCCATTTTCATTTTTAGGCGCTGTTTCGTCGTTAGGTTTTGAATCATTATCTGCAACAGGGGTTTCATTACCGGGAGATGCTGGCGTTTCTACAGGTTTATCTGAGTTATCAGCAGGTGGCGGGTTTTTGGGCTCCGTTGCTGGTGGGTTATTAGCAGGTGGCGGGTTTTTGGGCTCCGTAGCTGGTGGGTTATTAGCAGGTGGCGGGTTTTTGGGCTCCGTAGCTGGTAGGTTATCAGAAGGTGGCGGGTTTTTAGGCTCCTCAGCTGGTGGGTTATCAGTAGGTGGCGGGTTTTTAGGCTCCGTAACTGGTGGGTTATTAGCATGTGGCGGGTTTTTAGGCTCCGTAGCTGGTGGGTTATTAGCAGGTGGCGGGGTTTTGGGCTCCGTAGCTGGTGGGTTATCAGAAGGTGGCGGGTTTTTAGGCTCCGCAGCTGGTGGGTTATTAGCAGGTGGCGGGGTTTTGGGCTCCGTAGCTGGTGGGTTATCAGAAGGTGGCGGGTTTTTAGGCTCCGCAGCTGGTGGGTTATCAGTAGGTGGCGGGTTTTTGGGCTCCGTAGCTGGAGGGTTATTAGCAGGTGGTGAGTTATTAGGAGCGTTAGCTGGTGGGTTATTTGGGTTATCAGCAGGTGGCTGGTTTTTAGGCTCCGCAGCTGGTGGGTTATCAGCAGGTGGCGGGTTTTTGGGCTCCGTGACTGGTGGGTTATTAGCAGGTTGCGGGTTTTTGGGCTCCGTAGCTGGTGGGTTATCTGAGTTGTCAGCAGGTGAAGTATCTTGATTTGGTTTACCTGATCCAGGTGGCGGCTGGGGATTATCTTTGGGGTTTTTTTTAATTTCACTTTTCGCAGTAGAAGTCGACTTATCACCTGCACTATCTTGCATATTTATAACACTATTTAGTTCTGAAGGTCCTTTTCCCCTGGCAGTAACGATAACTTCTACGTTATAATTTCCATCAGTACCTGTTGAATCTGTGATAAGCTGTTGACCATTTTTGTCTATATTGGCAGAAGAAATAGCAGTTGTAGTAACAAATGGTTTACCGTCCGATGTTTTAATTTGTTTTGGTGTTACTTTCACTTGTACGTCCACAATTTGTTTGGTTGGAGGCTTTGGTTGACAGGTTACTACCAAATTGACATTTGATGGAAGGGTTGATACACTGACCGGGTTCAGTGGTAACTTAAAATTTAGCTGTGTATCTGTATTTGTGCAAGTTTTTTGGCAACATGAATTCTGGCAACCGTTACAGCTATTAAGGTACTGCGAGAAGTACGGATAAGGTATGGGTTTCTGGCAGGGTGGCGGGGTACGTATGGAGTTTCCAGGAAACCGTATCTGAGCTACGGTTTTGCCATTTTGCGCTTGGCACTGGTCACACTGTAATAAAATAAATTCATTGATATTAAAAGTGGTACCTAATGGTAGACATGAAAAACAGTAAAAACCAAAGAAACGAAAACCTAATATTTCTACTTTGTTATATTGAAAAGTGCATATAAAGATTAACTGTAGTTGTGAATTACTAAATACTTTATTATATACAAAAAAGCGTAACAAATAATTTGGAAAGCATTTATTAATTAATTGCTTACTAATAAATTCCCAAGTCATATCTACTAATAGATTCAAAAATGTTCTAACAAGCGACTGTAGAATCATGGCAGCGTGGCGGAAAATTCAACTCCATCCGGTTCACGCAAGGTTCAAATTTGTACAAAATTTACTAGAATTTAGTTGACGGTTGAGGCTGCAATTTTGTGTGAAAAAACATGTCGCCTATATTAATATGCATGTATTATTTTCCTAAACTTGTGTATTTTCGAGTGTTTTATGTGTAATAATGGAGGATTACACTGTCTTTTCGTTTTGCTTCATCTCTATAGAAGTCTCTTGTAAAGCCTCTATCACTTCACTAGGGCATGACGTTGACTTGACCGTGACAGTAAGTCTCGGTTCGAAGTGAAGTAATTGCTTCGAATTGACTTGTTTGTCGACTTTGACGATATCTAATAAAACTGGAATATCTCAATCCCAGAAGAGGCGCAGCTACAGAATAAGGATTAGTCAGTCTATTTCAAAGAGAATATAAACTTCCTTTTCTTAGGGCGCAGCGGAAGTTGCGGAAGCACGACGGCGATGCGGCAAGACAATTTTGAACCTTCAGTAAACACATGACAGACCTTCAGTAAACACATGACAGACCTTCAGTAAAC
Organism: Agriopis marginaria; assembly: GCA_932305915.1. Classification (NCBI taxonomy): domain Eukaryota; kingdom Metazoa; phylum Arthropoda; class Insecta; order Lepidoptera; family Geometridae; genus Agriopis; species Agriopis marginaria. The sequence continues at coordinate 14,777,082 of OW029918.1, forward strand.
ACATGACAGAATTAACTTTTCCATTGTCGCTTGTACACCGAGACGCCGCTTTGATACTCTATACCTACAGTAGACGTTAGACTTAACCTTTCAACTAACTGTAGTTTAGTTTTAATCTGTAAGCATATTATATTAGGCTATCGGACTGTTTTTTTTGTTTCATGAAAAACCCGTACGAAGCGCTTTGATTCCATATTTATTATGCGAACTGCTAGTCTGTGGAATTCGCTGCCTGAATGGGTGTTCCCCGATGGTTACAATCTGGGCGTCTTCAAATCACGAGTGAATCGGTTCCTTCTAGGCAAGCGTGCTCCAACGTAGACCGCATCATCGCTTAACATCAGGCGTGATAGTGGTCAAACGCAAGTCTATTATTTATTTTAAAAAAAAGCTTACCATAATTAGAGCCTATCACAGAAAATAAAATAAAAATGCAATTGTGCGATCTAAAGTCTAAGCATTTTAATATCTTTGCTAGACAAACAGCGCACTATTAGTACCTATGAATGACGTCCCTTGAAGGTACGCCATACAAACTCTATACCGACAATCGCTTTGCGGGAAAGGGATAGTGAATCCCTTCCTTATCCGACTAAAAAAAAAAAAAACGATTAGAATAAGTACCTACCCATGTAGTTATTCTAAGATTAAACGCTTAATATTACAGAACTTTATTACCCGACTTACATAATTTCTTAATTTTATTTTATTATTCACAAAGCTTGTTATTTTTATTAACAAATCAAACACCTGTCCGATATCTTATAGTCTAAACATTTGGTAGATGATTATATTTCAGGGGGTCTAGACAAGGGTCACTTTCTGTTCACGTTCACGCCTGCGGAAAGATGAAATTGTATGAAAATGACATTAGCTTGAGATAATTTATCTCTAGCTAATGTCATTGTCAATGTCATTTTCATACAATTTCATATTTTCGCAGGCGGGAACGCTAACAGAAAGTGGCTTTTGTTAGACCCCCAGATATCAGATATTTTAGTTACTTACCTGCAATATGCAGAGAAGTGCCAGTGTGAGAACCACCTCGTACCCCATATTTCACCGTTTGTTTTAATATTTACAAACAAGTCATATATATACTGCAATGTATTATAGCAGATATAATTTATCTAATGTCTTCGTCTTTGTGATGAGCATGCAGTCATTTTGGAGGTCATATCGGTGTCTGTGAAGCACGTAGAGCTCGTTGGGGTTTGCTGATAAGACTTATAATAGAACAGTTTATATTTTGATGGGAACCACGTGTGTTTACAAAGTGGTACAAAAGTAGGATAATTTGTAAAGAGAGATATAATAACTATGGGGTATAATCTATCGACAACGGACATATTCAAAGATAATAATCATTGTATTCATAATCCAACAAAACAAAGTCTGCTATTCCGGGGTTGACACAAGCCTACGTCACTGTCCAGTTGCCACTTCAATGCAACAGACACAGAAATTGGGAAACAAATATGTAAATAATGTTTTAAATAAATTAGAAAAAGCACTTCAATTGTAGTTTTGTTTAATTTTTAAACAATAAAAACCTCATAGTTTTATCCAATTTCCACATGTTCCACGATGATTGGGCATGAGGGAGTTATGATTTTATGCTACTGGTAACATAGCGTCGATAACGTAGGCTTGTGTCACCCACGTGACTTTTGTGTCTCGGAATACCTTACCTGGCGAAATATATTAATACCGTGATTGTACTCCTATTTTTTTCTTTCTTCTTGAGAAGATTTTGGCATCGCATTTCTTATGCATTTGCCAGTTTAATGAAATATTTTCAAGACCTTACCTCCTTGCCTTACCTAGTCAAACAAGTCATAATCACAGTCGGAGTCAAGTAAAGTATGTCAACGGTCAAGTCAAAATAATGCCCCAGTAAAGTGGTGGAGGCTTTACAAGAGGCTTCTATGGATTTTTAGAAAAAAAAAAACGATATTACATGTTATATCACTTGTCCAAATTCGAGCACGTTTAGGAACACTCAATAAATAATAATTCATCATTATTAGGTATTAAGACTCGAAAAATCTTTATATTAATAACATCGATGTAGAGGACAAAATGTTTTTTCACGTTTTGGGAAAAAAACCTCCGTATGTTTTTTATTTGGTACGTTAACGAAGTTGAGGTAGTGTAAAGCAGGCGGTCAGTTTGATTTTTGAACAAGGTCTTTTTGGTATAGTTTCTATGATAAAAGTTTTGATATAAATGAGGTTTCCAAAGAGAATGCTAAAACTACAGCGTAGCATGGTAAATACTACGGAGGTTCCAAATCATATCAAATGCCAGCAATCAAATACAAAATTACAAGTGTTTCACTTCCAGCATTTCTATCATCGGTGCACAGCTTCGGTGGACTCTACTCAAAAATTGTGAATCCTTCAATAGGAAGTGTGCCGGTGCTGTGCATAGATGAAGCCAGAAATGCTTGGAGTATGGCCTGTCCCGGTGAGAGTTTCCCTTTAAGCCCACGTTCGCAGAGGCTTTGGAACGAGCCCTTATGCAAAAAAGTAAAACAACATTTATTACAAGATTGTATTAATGTTTCGGATCGGGCTCGTCTCCTTGCTACGGGTGAACGTGAGTCTGGCTACTGGCTGCAGGTAATACCTTCGCCTAACATCGGGAGCCTAATGGATAATTCCAGTTTTTCCATAGCCATAGGTCTGCGTCTGGGCATCCCTAGAACTGAACCCCACCATTGTCGCTGTGGTGGTGAGGTTGATCGCTTTGGGCACCATGGCTTATCTTGCCGCCGCAGTGCTGGACGTCTCTCGCGCCACGCCGCTTTGAACGACGTCATCCGTCGGGCTCTTGCCACCGTTAACGTGCCGGCTTGCTTAGAGCCGAACGGTATTTCACGTGACGATGGCAAGTGACCTGATGGCATGACGTTAGTTCCCTGGAGTCATGGGAGGCCGTTAGTGTGGGACGCAACTTGTGCCGACACGCTGGCGCCCTCTCACCTCCAGTGCACATCAAGAGCGGCTGGTGCAGCAGCGGAACTGGCGGAAAGCCTCAAACGGAGGAAATATGAATCTCTCGGCGAAGGATCCATATTTCTTCCGTTTGGAGTTGAAACCATGGGTCCGTGGGGTCCGGCCGCTCGGGGTTTGGTTAAAGAGTTGTCCAGACGCCTCGTAGATGTGACAGGTGACCAAAGAGCTGGTACTTACCTTGGCCAAAGAATAAGTTTGGCCATCCAACGTGGTAATGTCGCCAGCTTTTTGGGCACCTTACCCGAAGACAGCGACCTCAATGCAGTTTTTTATTTATAGTTTAATATTATTTAATTGAAATGTAAATTCATATAGTATTCGAGACTAATAATATTGTGTTTAAAAAATTATGTTAAATATATACTTAAATACAAAATATTAAAAAAGAGCGGCGGAAATAATGAAATCCAAAACACTGTTTTAAACTATCACGGTTGTTCACAAAAGTTATATGATTATTTACCGTGGGATTATTTACCGAGGGATATTTACCGTGTCTTTCCGGGAACATGGTGAATGTAACTGCGCCAAAATATCGGGAGCTCATACCACACCCTTACCACGGTAAATAATCATATAATTTTAATGAAATCCAGTACAAAAATCCCTCGTCAACTCTTAGGTAGGTACTATAGATTTTTGCATGATATTAGACATTGTCAAGCAGGTGGTGTAAAATAATTTTTATTTTCTCTTATTCCAAACGCTACTATTGAAGACCAGCATCAAGAACCTATTTATTAGAACGATAGGTACGTAGTATTAACTAGGAGTAGCTATTTAACTTTATGAAAGGGAACATGATGCAACGGCGAAGGGACATACAGAAGGTAGGTACCTACTGTATCGAGTTGAGCAAATTTGACTAGGTATTATCCTTGAGCCCTGAATTAGGGTGAACGGAATACTGGTTTAGTTATTTTGAAACCTATTATGGCAATAGTGATGTTACTCTTGTATCTTTTAATAAGCTACCAGATTGATTATTTTTTTATTGTCTTTATAAAAAAGCTGACCATAAAAAAGCCGATCAACGAAAACAAATATATACATACAAACTAGTAGTATTTAACATGACCAAATTGTTTTAACTTTAGATTGAGGTATAACTAACTTTTCTCTTCCTGTATTGTGAATAACTAAAGTTTAAAAAGATTGTAGTTAAGTTTAACAAAAGTCACGGACCCTGGTGTCTCTGGAGTTACACTTTAAATAATACTAATAAAGTAAACAACATTAAGGAAGACGTAAGTATTTTTATGTCTTGCTACACATAGAGCGCACTATACTCACTAATGATTTCACTTATAAGTACGCCATACAAACTCCATAATGACACTCACTTTGCGGGAAAAGGACAGATCATCCCTTCTTAATCTAAATCCAAAAACTTCAAACGCTATCTCAGAACTTTATTAATTCATACAAAAAAGCTTCAGAATTCGTATTAAATTTAATTATATTCTTTACTAAGTCTATCTATTGTTTTTAGAAATCACTTGCCCAATAGCCTATTGATTGAACCTAGTTCCATCTGAAAGACTAAAAAAGTTAGATACTAATTAGGTACATACACGTCAATGTGCGTAGGTAGGCCTCCCACTAGATGGACTGACGACATTGTGAGAGTCGCTGGCATCGAGTGGATGCAAAAGGCAGGCTGTAGTCTCGAGGGAGGCTTATGTTCAGCAGTGGACGTCTTTTGGCTGATGATGATGACGTCAATGTAATTATATTAGGCTACACGGAATGATGGTACTAAGCCACAAGGAGGTCATTGTACTCATCATTATGAATAACTTTTAATGTACAGTTTAGATTTCAACAAATGCAAACTAAATGCCAGATTATCGTATCGTAATAGTTAGTGTTGTTTTAGTCACTTTTAGTGTAATAATTTTTGATCGACGACCCTATGTGCATAGTTGTAAATACATATGTATATTAGATTACAATAACTCTTTTGCTTGGTTTGTAAACGCAGTAAGCAAAACTGCTTTAGGAATAGCCCTGAAGTTTTCGGTCGCTTACTCCATACCTAAATTTTGTATTTACAAATATGACTATTATAAAATTTGAAGTTATCAGTCTTTAGGAATTTGCTGGTTATCAAACATTTGGAATAAGATTCAAGGGCTCTACCACCAAACTAACACCACCATATCTCCACAACAAAGAGCGAGGCTAAGCGAATGGGACGAAGGTATATATTGTTACAAAACCCCATCACCAGTCTAATACGAATCAATCGAAATAAACACCTTTTGTCCATACAAAGAAACTTATACTAGAATGTGACCTCCGTCAACCAATTACGGGAGTAGAAATTTATTTAATTGGGCTATAATAACGAAAGTATGTCATTGTCAAATTAGTTATGTAATAAACCGGGGCAAGTATGTCAAGACGAAATCTGCAAATGCACTGACGAATGGATAAACATTTAATCTGGTTATGATTTACATCGTGAAGTCCTAAGATGACAATGCCGAGTGGCACTGCGTGGAGATTTGCTACGGAGCAAAAAAAAAACCCGTTAGACTTATCCAATTCTGTCTGGATATAGGTCTCTCCCAAGGCACGCCATCAGACCGATTTTCGGCTTTTTGTTTCTAGCCACTGCCTTACGAATTTCGTCACTCCCTTGAATCTTATGTGTTTTACGCTACGTTTGCCGATAAGTTTAGTAGTCTCCACTCTAGTTTACTTCAACGGTTATCGGTTTTATGGTTATCGGCTCACTGCCGCCTATCACTAACACTCAGATGAGGTACATGTTATATTTGTCAAAACACTACTTTTTCGGTTTTTGGCGCATTACTAAATTCAACCTTACTCTATCGGAATAATCAACGGTTACTGACGGTTGTGCAACTCAATCCAAGTTGTTTGGATAGCCGACTATGTGGAATATTCCTGCGAACACTGCGGTGTCGAGTTGTGAAGGTTATGTCAATGTTTGTTAGAATAAGGATAAGCCGCAGTATTCATTAACAAATATAATGGATTCACTCTAGGACGAGTTTCATTTCAAAACTAGATAAAGTCAAGGCCAAGGCTTACAAGAAGTCGGGTGATGACAGTTCTAGATGATTCTGGATGCATGATAGAGAGAACTCTAGATTTTTTGCCAGTGATGTATGAGGGTACTTACATGAGGGTATTTTATTCCATTATTAGCAGCGCCGCGGTTTTACCCGATATCCTACAGGAACAGTAAAATTTTCCGGAATAAAAAACTTCTGTGTTATTTCAGGGTATAAGTTACCATTATTTCAAATCTTTTAATTCCGTTTAGCTGTTACTAACTGAGTACTATTAAGTTGGGTGCGGACAAACAAACACAATTGCACAATTACACATAAACTTTTGCATTTATAAGATTAGAATTTCGCATTCATGCATTAGTAGAGTATACATTTTTGGAGATTTGTCATCACGTCTGGTCGATGCAACTCGTGACAGTTGTGACCAAAATGTTGGCCTCTACTTTGCTGAAAGGGTGAGCAATTGAGCATTGCTATACAACAAGGTAATGAGGCATTAGGGAATTTTGGGAACAATACCTAATGTTTTTTATTTTATTTTAACGCGGATAAGTCCGCGTTTGACCACCAACTCGCCTGTTGGTAAGCGACGATGTGGTCGGAGATGAAGCACGCAGACTTAGAAGATACCTATTCACTCTGGCCTTGAAAAGGCCCAGGTTATATCTCTCAGGAAATAAGGAAGCTGGCAGATTGTTCCATATTTGGCCGTACGGATTAGAAACGTAGAATCGAAACGTTTGGTACGTATCCAAGGAAAATCAACAATGTATGGGTGGTGTGGGCCGTTTTTCTACTTGTCCTGTAGTAGAAAGAGGATGGCAGGATAAGGTCATGTAAGTAGGTCTGATGCACATTCTCCGAAATGAATCCTGTAGAAAATTGCCAGACTCGCTACTTTACGGCGGTGTTCTAGACTGAGAAGTTTCTTAGCCACTAACTTCCCATCGCCTATAAGACGAGCAGAACGCCGGTCTACCGATTCTAGAGCTTCGAGCTGGTATTTGGCTGAGCCATCCCAAAGATGACAGCAGTATTCCAAACACGATCGGACTTGAGCTTGATATAGAGTAAGCAACTGCCCCGGTGTGAAATACCGCCTAACCTTACTCAGGACGCCCAGCGTTTTACCAGCTAATTTAGCCTTTGACTCTAGGTAGGTGCCGTAGTTGAGGGTCGGTGTAAGAGACAACCCTAGCAGTTCCAGGTGGTCTGACAAATGTACAAGAACATTCTGAAACAGTGGAGTTTTTTTTTTTTTTTTTTTTACACTGATAAGTCCGCCTTTGACCACCAACTCGCCTGTTGGTAAGCGACGATGTGGTCGAAGATGAAGCACGCAGACTTAGAAGATAGCGTGAATGGACACTTTTTTGCGGAAAAAAGACAAGCTTGGGTTTTGTTGGCGTTGAATTTCACGAGGTTTTCGTCACCCCAATTTGATACGGTACGGTACGTAGATTTAATATAGTACTTAGGATTTTCGTTTTTGTTTTTGTAAGTACATTTTTTTAGATTAGTTGTTTTAGTATTTACATCATTTAATTTGTTTTTCTCTTTCATTATTTCATTTTAGTATTTACATCATTTAATTTGTTTTTCTCTTTCATTATTTCATATACTTTTTTCTGTTATTGTAAATAAGATAAATTCGAGTATCATCACCAATAACATACATTTCGATGCCAAACAAATCTGTATTTTGAAAATAGGTTTTATTCTTATCTTTAATAACTATAAGTCATCTATTTGTTAATGCAAAGTGCACGTGTCATTATTTTAATGTTCCGATGACAATTGGTAGCGCGCTATTTTATCTCGTTATTTAGTTGTGAAACGATGACACATTGTTTATTTTTTTCAACTATCTATCCATGGCCAGTCTGATCAACTGCTCTACAGTTTGTGTGCTATGGCCAGTCGGAACAGCAATTTTACAGTTTTGTTTGCAATATGATTTCTTGGGGGCGACATCTTGCGAGAGAAGCAAGGCAAGATAACTTGTTTTTAAATATTAGATAGGCTTGCCTGATGTAAGCGACGATGCGGTCTACCATGGAGCACGCTTGCCTAGAAGAAACATATTCACTCTATTTTACCGACTTCAAAAAGGAGAAGGTTATCAATTCGACTGTATGTTTTTTTTTGTTTAACAGAATGTTTGGAATTGCTTAAGTAGATAATTAATTCTAAATGCAAGTCTGCACTCTCACGTCTAATCTGAAATATGTTTGTATTTACGACAAGTAAGTAAGCAATAAAATAAAAATTTGTTCCATATTCCAGGGTATACCTGAGCTGAATGTGCCAGGAATCGAGCCCCTGAGTCTGGGGCAGATTGCACTCGCGCGCGGTCCTCAGGGTGCTAAGCTAACCGCCGTCGTCAACGATGTCAAGGTGCGGGGACCCAGTAACTTCATCATCGAAGAGCTCAAGTGCGTACACTATCATTGTAAAGATTTTTGCTGCAGTTAACTTTGTTATGTTGATTTATTCCCCGCTCCTAGCAAGGTCTAGATACGTCCACCTTCAGTCAAGAATTATCTGTTCTAAGAGAAGTAAATAGAACGGAAAGGAGAAGGAAAATCTGTCGCCAGGCAGTATGACAGAACCTTGCTTGAATATTCTTATTTATGTCAACGCGTCGAACTCCGCACCCAAAGAACTTTGACCTAACCTTTTTGAGTTAAGTCTCAAAGTTCTTTGTCCGCATCAGAGTTGCTAACTGATTTCGAATGACTGAAATGTGCAACTGGCTACAACAAATTTCTTACAAAAATGCCTAGCCGTTCTAATTTAAACAAAACAAAAAATTATTTTCTGTGGTTCTATTATACGTGGGAGAAGTCATGAAGACAAGCTGAAATTCAATCATTTGGTCGTATACCTATGATGGTATGATGATCTAGCTAGAAATGAGTAGCTTCCAAGTGCCTTCCAAAGCACTACAGAGCCTTTTGCTTTGCAGTCCAGCAGGCAGGTTTATCAGAAGCACGATTTCTTCTGATAAGCCAGCCTGCTAGACTGAACATTGTAAAAAATTTATTGCTTAGAGATTGTAGACTTGACTTTGACTTGTTTTTTTTAATAGTTTTTTTTTATAGTTTTGTTATTTTTTTAGCGCTAGCCACAATTTCGTTTGGCCCAGCAATATCATCATATAATATTATAATCTGGTTGGTATACCAATACCAAAAAGTAGTGATTGACCATGTAGGCATTATTAATAAATAGCCAATGTTTGTTATTTAAAATTATACTCGTGTCTCCAGTTAGAAACAAATCCAATATAAAAAAAGAACCGTAGAAATAATAATATTGAATTACTTAATATTACAAATCATGGATAGGTAGCAGTCATGGTTATTATTTAATATGCGATTATGGTGGGCACTTTGTATAATAAAGTACTCTTTGTATAATTTTATGTACTCACACCTTTGGCTTTGAAATTATTTAAAACTCTGAAACCCGAGATGAATACAAATCGGTAATAGGGAATATGCATGTGCTTTAAATATCGTTGAAACAATTTTTTTCCGAATCTTTATTGTTCTGACTTTATATTCTATAAAATATTTTTTTATTTAGTTGCATTATAACTGCTTAAAATATTAAATAAAAAGTGCAAAATATAAGAGGGAAATTCAAATTTGCGAAACGCTTCACCATTGGTCGAAACGAAACGTGACGTCAAAAGCCACAACATCTTCTTTATCGGCGTCGATATTCATACAATTTTAGTAGAGTTTGATAGAAAAATAGTTTTATGTTGAGTTTCTGTAATTGTTTTCCATTAGATAGTGTAATTTTAGCATTCTCGTGAAACTAGGAATCTTTAGGACGATGACTGAGACTGGTTTTGTCAAAGTAGGCACCGTAGAAGTCTCGCCTAGGGCGCTGGTAGTGCTAAAACCGGCACTGGTACAGAGTGCATAATATTAAATAGGAACAAAACACACTTCTGACTAAATCACACCATGCTATCAAAATATAACATATTTACATTAAAATGAATTACACAACAATGCAAACATGATGTTGGAGATATTTCATCTCTTCTCATAACCTTACACCATTGTTTACGTATTTTCGCATCTCTTGGAATGGGGAAAAACACTTATCGGGTGTATTTCTAGTAGTGTTTGTACACTTTGGCACAAGACAATACCAATAAAATTGTTTTTAGGGTTCCGTACCTCAAAAGGAAAAAACGGAACCCTTATAGGATCACTTCGTTGTCCGTCTGTCCGTCTGTCTGTCCGTCTGTGTGTCTGTCCGTCTGCCAAGACCCTTTTTCTCAAGAACGCGTAAAGGTATCAAGTTAAAATTTATACTAAATACTTGGGTCTACGGTTTCTTTCGGCTGTAAAAAAATTAAAGTTGTAAGTCAACGCAATCAAAAGATATGAACGTTTATGTCGCATATTTTGCGATTTTACAGGGGAATCAAAACCTATAGGGTACTTCCCGTTGACCTAGAATCATTAATTTTGGCAAGAGGCAAGATCTTACAGCACATATAAAGTAATAAATCTGAAAGTTGTTAATTTGAAGTTATATCCTAAAAAAATATTGGTTTAGAATTACAAACTTACATTTTGTAGTTGTTATGTATGGAAGAACCTTATTGTCAACTACAAAGTTAAGTTTGTCTTTCAATATTTCAACTTCAGTTAGTTTTTTTTTTTTGACTCGTGCTCTCTAAACGTTTCCGTCCAACGGAACCCTCTGAGCACGAGTCCTACTCTTACTTGTCCGGTTTTTTTAGTTTCTTCCATGGTCGGAATATCTATAAAACTGAAAATCTGTGTGAATTAACTGTATTTTCTATAGTAAATAAACACAGAGCGTGGCTTATGACGTCACCCAAAGCCCGCGAAAAATTGCGGCGTTCACACAGCTCAAATTTATTCGACGTTTTTAATATTTTTTAAAAAAATAATTTGAGCATTTCCAACTGTAATTATATTTTTTACTATGATATAACGATGTTAACAGTTGATTAAAAATATAAAAAAAACACATGCATATTCCCTATTAACTTAATACCTTATCTGATGCGCATGTTGTATTTATTATGACGTGATTAAAATCAGAACTATGTGGTAATGACAGTTTCTGGGTTCTGCGTGCTATGTGCCCTGCCCACTACCACTTCAACTTGCTAATCCTAGGCTATGTCGGTAACTTTCGTTCGTCTACGGATCTCCTCATTTCTGATTCGATCTCATAGAGAAACCCCAAGCATAGCCCACACAGCGCCATAGCTCGTAGTGCAACTTTGAGTTTGCTTATAAGTCTCTACTCTGTTTAAAGTAAATTCAAGATACCAAGACAGATACGTGACTGATTGCTCCTAATCTCATTGTTATCTACAACGTAACATGTGTTCTCCTCATTCCAGGTCAGACCTGGACAAGAACCGGTTCGACTTTAAGCTGCTGCTGCCGAAGCTGGACTTCGCCGGCAAGTACAAGATGGACATCCAGGTGTTGTTACTGCGGCTGCAGGGAAGGGGCAACATCACTGGCACTTTCAGTTAGTATTCACTCTTCTGTGTTGACCTTTATGGAAATATTGGTCCTAAAATCTGTATAGTTTTCCCAAAAAAAGATGTATGACTTTGAGCTTTATTGGCTTTGTGTTATTCGGGTCATTTTTGCACACTCGATCATCTGACCCAAAACTAAACAAAACTTGTTGGCTGCCAGAGACTTATATAATTTTTTTTTTTTTTTTTTTTAAGTTATAGTTATTTATTCAAGTTAATCAATAACACTTACTTGAGAGCACAAATAATGAATTATTTTGACTTAAAAACTACAAAACGGAGTTTGATGATATTTCTATGGAACCGATCTGAATTTCCAAATAAAAAATAATTTTCCAAATCGGTATATATCTGAGGTAACAAACATAAAATAAAATAAAACAACCGAATTGAGAATCCCCTCCATTATTAAGGCTTCAAAACAGTGCAATTGAGGATCTATTTTTAAGTCTTGAAAAAACTATTTCCGCTGATTGTCACGGATTTAAAAAACTCACTACATTTTTCGCGATCAGGTAGGTATTCAGAGTTATAGTTTTAGCAAAAACATGAGTATGAGTAATGTTTACATAGGCATGTATGTCAAGTTCAGTTATCGAGTAGATGGTTACCTCAGCAGTTGCACAATGGACTGGTTACGGCCCTGCTGCATTCCGCGGCGCGACGCAGCGGGCCTCACTCGGCATCACTTCGGATTATGTTTCTAGGGGGAAAATTTGCTGGAAAATTTATTTCGCAGAGTTCAACGATTATAGATTTTTTTTTGTATTCACACAACTATTTGAAGTAGACGTAGAACTATTTGAAGTAGAAGGCAGCGTTGTATGTTTTAATGAAAAAATAATATTTAATTTTTTTGTTTTGTTGTGGTCATATATTGCAAAAACATTTCTTGTACTCTACACAACTATTTGAAATTTTGTTAGGGTAGAAGGCATTGCGCTGTGTTATGTTTTATGGGGAAAAAATTGTTGGAAAATTTGTTTTGTTGAGGTCAATTAATTTAGAAACATTTGTTGTACCCAACACAACTATTTAAAGTTTTGTTTAGGTAGAAGGCATCGTTGTATGTTTTAATGGAAATATATATATATATAATTATATAGAAATTTTGTTTTGTTGAGGTCAATTAATGTAGAAACATTTGTTGTACTCAACAAAACTATTTGAAGTTTGGTTTAGGTAGAAGGCGTCGCTGTGTTATGTCTCAGAACTTTATTAGCCAATTTAATTTATTGTTTCAGTATGTGTAATCTATTTAATTATATCCTTCGCTAAGTCTGTTTTTTGCAATAAATGAAACACCATAGTTAACTAGGTTATCTTCTTCTTCTAATATATAAAAGGCGATGTGAAGGAGTGATCCACGTTTGTTAAACCGCGGAGCGCAGCTAGTCAGCTAGCTATATAAAGATCTCTCTTCCTTTTATACTATAATCTATATATCGCGTCTTTGCGACAACACCGTGTTATATAAAAAAAAAGGCAGATTTTCAGAAAACTTGTTAAAGTTTTGCAATAGATGTAGTTTGTTTTCTATAAGGTTTAGAAGACTTGTGTTTTCTGTGAAATTGCTTATAAACTAATACAGATTTTAGAAAACCACTAATCTATATATATTACTAGCTGTTGCCCGCGGCTTCGCTCACGTAGTATTGAAATCTACTTTACTACCTCCCGTCTTTTTAGTTTCAGTCTCGCATTCATCCTGTAATCCACTTTACTCCTAAACCACCCTTTCCGCTCCAATTCTGCATTCACCTCCTAAATCCACTCAACTCCCGTTCTGCTCTTTCCGCTCCAGGCCCGAATCCGTCCCGAAATCTACCCTTCTTCCGCCCCATCCTTACTGCACCAGTCCTGCATTTGTCCCATAATCTACTCTAATAATACAGTCCCACCCTTTCCGATCCAACTCGGCATCCGTCCCGTAATCCACTTTACTCCCTTTCCGCCTTTTTGTAATCCAGCCCCGCATCCGTTCTGTAATCCAATCTACTTCAGTCTCACTCTATCCGATCTAGTCCCGCAGCCGTCCGCTCCACTCCACTCCCATACCGTAATCCAATATACTCCTATCGCGCCCTTTTCGCTAATAGTCCCGCATCTGTCCTGTAATCCACTCTAGTTTAGTCCCGCCCTTTCCACCTGAATGGTATGCCTACTTTTATAGTATTGTTTAGCACAAAACTATAGTTTTTATCTATGTAAAACTAAAAACATTAGTGATTAGACCGACTTCAAAATTAGTAAAATACGCATTTCGAGTCAGGCTCACGCATTAAGGGTTCCTTACCACCACAAAATACAACCATCAGTTATTGTCTGAAATAGTCGAAATAATTGCGACGCAGTCACATATTTAATTCTTTGCTACAGTGACTCTCGAGTATAACACAATTATAACTAACAAAAATTTGTCACCGACTCGCACTTGACCATTATTTATTATTTGTTGTTAGACTATAGAGTGTGTAGTATAATCATGCCAAGTTTGACGGTTGTACGTATTATCATTTTTACATTAGAGCTATTAAAAAAATTAGTAAATAATTGTATGGGGGTTGGAGACCCCCTTTCACTCATTGACTTTACTATTATTACATTTCCAAGTTGATCCGCCGTTACATATTCTGTGAAAATTTTAACTCTCTATCTATTACAGTTCGAAAAATACAGTCCGTTAAAAGGTACGACAGACAGATAGACAGATTAGGCTTAGTAATAGGGTCCCGTTTAACACCCTTTGGGTACGGAACCCTAAAAAACAACGTAACTGAGAACCTTTTTTAAAGTCGGTTAATAATACCTGTGACACCTCTCCACCGCAGCACACCATTGTTGAAGGTAGTCTGGAAGAGGTCGCTCATAGCGATAAGGCCGTTTTTTTTTGTTCCAGTATTTAATGCAATCTTTTTGTAATATGTTTTTTATGGTGTTGATAATGATTATTTTATTATATTACCTACTAACCACATAATAATGTGCAGTATGAAGGCGCTGCGCGGATTATAATAGTCGCGTTATTTTAATTTTACATTATCTCATGAACTGTGCAACTAAACCACAAACTGTAAACGGCAAAATTTATCTACATTAAGTACTCCTGATAATAAATTCATTTATTTTTGTAAAGATTCATAAATTAGATTACAAAACTGCGTCTAAACATGACCTTATAATTTTTTTTTTATTCTGAACACAATAACCGGTTATTATCGTTATTGTGGTTTTCTTATAAGAGTTAGATATATGCTACCGCGGACTTTTTTTTTAAACTACTTAAGAACTACATTTTTGTCAAACATAGTACTCACTTATCTCAAACCGTTAGATCAGCGTACGCCGAAAAAGATGCCAATCAGCAAATTTTTCTCCGACATGTTTTACTAATACGGTTATTTAGTGTAGAAAACTAAACTTTATCATTATAAACCATAGCTTATGGCACTCAGGAATAGTGTAGCTTTCTATTAGTGAAAGAATTTTTAAAATCGGATCAGTAGTTTCGGAGTTAAAACAGAACAAACAAACTTACAAACTTTACCTCTTTATAATATTAGTGTAGATTAGTGTAGATATAAAAATTAATCCCTATTATTAGAACCACCGGAGGATGGGCAGCAGCGTTCTGTTAGTACACGGTGAACGTACTGCGATCCCCAAGCCGCCTGCCATGCGTGGGTATTATGACAACACCCCTTTCTAAGAGGGAGGCCTTGTTCAGCAGTGGACATTTAATGGCTGATGATGTGTGATGTAATCCCTATTTACCTTGATCACGCCATAACTTGAGAACGACTTTACCGATTCCATTCATCTTTTTTTTCAAGTTTTCTAATGCGCAGAAAATTGGTAATTTCAGAAATCTTAACGATGATTTTAACTTCGCGCGTTTGACAGTTCTAAGACAGGACAACGTTTGTCGGTCAGCTAGTATATTTTCCAGATATGTTACATAAATAATCTAAACATAGTAACATGCAAGGACACGTAATTAACCAGTTGGTAATTACAACACAACTTTACGAGCAACAGTGTAAAATGTTGCTGTTTATCCTTTGATCCTTTGCACTCCCCTTGAACCGTAGTAGTAGTTAAACAGTCTATTAAATACTTTGTTGGTTATCTCTGCTACTTATGATCCATTATGAAGCAATTCACGTTAACTTACTGTTGGTACACTCTCAGATCAGGCAAACAAGATAAATATTTGATTGTATCCGGCGCCACTTTGCGGAAGTCCATTTATATGACGAATTTCTAGTGTAATTTCGCTTCTACGTCGCTTCGAGTACAATAACAATTTTGGGACAAACAATTTTTCTCTATAGATATTTGTGATGCTAATTTTAACCTAACCTGAAATAAAATATTAATTACATAAAAGAGAAAAATTACCCTAACCTGTTTTTTTTTTTAAATTTATTCAGTAACAAGTAATACTCTTTTATTGTACTCGAAGCGACGTAGAAACGGAATTACACTAGAAATCCGTCATAATTATACAAATAAGAGAGATATTATAATTATCTTTCGTGTTTAAAATGTATCGTACAATTAACGCAAAAACTGTAAAGACGGCAGCACTTACAAATTTTTCAAGAGACTTGTAGCGACAATTTTTTTGTGCAAGTGGACTATTAGTTAGTTCATGGGTATCGAATCATCGTGGTTTGCTTGATCAAACTACGCGATCGAACCTCGCGGCCGGAAGGGTCTTCGTGTGCGTGAAAAACGAGTAAGTCAGCCGTACTTCCAGTTTAGGCGTTAAGGCGGTTTAGCGGTATAGTGGAAAAAAAATTAAGAAAAAATTAGACATTCGAACACGAACGATGGTACTAAGGGCGCTTCAGACGATGCGTAGGAGATGTAACAAGTAGAATTAGCCTACTACGCATCGTCTGCAACGTTTTGCTTATTGCAAGTGGCAGTGGAAGTACTACTACGCACTACCACTGTCACTTGCATTAAGCAAAACGTTGCAGACAATGCGTAGTAGCTACTAACAACTTCCACTTGCTACTTGTACTACGCATCATCTGCAAGCGTCTTAAGGCAATGTCCCTTGTTTGATCTTAGGTTCCGTGTAACCCTTTCTTGTACCTTTAAATCAATTCTTCTCATTCAGTTAATACAAATTCCAGAGAACTACGCCTGCAACGTCACCATGATTGGCCACAAAGAGAAGCGGGGTGAAGAGGAGTTCCTCCGCTTCGACCCGTTCACAGTGCGGCTTCGTGTGGGCCAGTCCTCAATCTACCTCACCAACCTGTTTGACGGCGACCCGGTGCTGGGCCCCGCCACCAACCGCGTCATCAACGAGAACAGTCAAGTGTTTCTACAGGAAATCAGCCCGGTGCTGGAGAAATCTCTCGCGGATCTCTTCACAGAAATGGCCAATAAGATAACTTCGAAGTTTACTTATCAAGAACTGTTTCCATGATTAGCGAATATTTAGGTGTTGGATGCATCGAGATTCAATACCTATAGAGTCACAAACGTGCCAAAAAAATTACGAACAAAAACTCTGCGCCCGCTACGCATTACGCATAGTTGTAATATAAGGCAACCGCGATCCGACTACAACGCTGCCCAATGCCACTGCTGCGATGACATAGCAGACTAGCGACGTTGAACACTATGCAAGTGACATAACGTCTAATTAGAGTAAATATGGCATTGTGAATTATATAATTGAGGTTTGACGCTCGAATTTTTTTGACTGTTTTCACTTATAGATCGTGACTCTATAGGTATTGTATCTCTATGGTTGGATGATTCTATTTTATCGACTGTGTGACAAAATAATTAATTGATATCTACCTGATAAAAATCTTAAATTCGTTCAGTCACTAACAGACAACGCACAACTTAAACAGCTGGGTCTAGAAGCATAAAATTTAGCAAAAGATATATCTATTAAAATAGGTTAAACTCAATGGTTTTACTTAGATAACAGGTAAATAGAATCATCGAAATCATTTGTGTGTGTTGGTGTAATTGAATGTGATAGTGGTGATAGATTTCAGGAGTTTTATAATGTTTCTGTGTAGCGTTAGCCCAGGAATACGCACTGTAATGTTACAACGTGTAACAGAAAAGGTTCAGTAAGTAGGTTCACTTAAGTAGTTTGGGAAATATTAGGTTAAGACGGGAGCAAAGCGAAACACTGTCGTACTTATAGCACAGGTTTATTCGGAATGAAACCAGAATGGCCGCCCGCCGGCGCCTACCCTCGGTTACACTTCAACGCGTTATTATAATGTACTAATGTAGGTACCGCCATACACTACAGTTTTCCATTAAAGTTGACAACCGGTGAAAAACAAATTAGCTAAATTCGAAAAAAAAATTGTCCCCATACAAAATGAAATTCCAAAGATTCGTACACAACGATTTGGGTCGTCATATATGATACGTACTGCTTAATTATGGAACTCTCTGCCGTCCTCCTTGTTTCCTGAAACTACAATCAGGGCAACTTCAAGTGCATAGATTTCTCCTAGATCAACGTGTTACATCCTCGGCCACAGCGACGCTTAACATCAGGCGAGTTAGAACCCAAACGTTCGATCTATTCTTTTTATTAAAAGTTAACAACGTGATTGGTAATTTTTTTATGACACATTTTTTTCTCGAATTTATCAAACTTGTTTTCTATAATTTGTTCACTTTGATGATTAGAGAAGTAATTAATACCTTTTCTGTTTCACGTTGTAGTGCAAAATGTTGAACATGTAAGAAGTACACTAAGAAGTACGAGTATTTTTAACCATCTTCAAAACAAAAGGGGGTTCTCAAATCGTTTTTTTTTTTTAAATGTTTGTTATCTCAGAATTCCGTAATTTATAAACCGATTTGGGTTTTTTAATACTTTTAGGATATACTTTAAGATTGGTCCTATAGATTTTATCAAAATCAATTCATCAGTTAAGTTTTAAATCAAAATAACTGGAAAAAAGTATGTCGTCCAAGTAAACGAAATTGCTTCTTTACTAATTTTGAAGGCGGTTGTTTTTAAATTGTTAATTATTTACTTTACAAGTCTGTGTAATGGGTTTCATTCTAAGTAAGGCTAAGGATACATTGTAAGTAAGGTAAAATCCGAAATGTGATAATAAGATTTTTAAGTGGGATCTTATGGGGTAAACGCAACGACGCGTACCTAAGCTAGAGTAAGGTTTTGGTTCGTTTATGTTAAATACTTTTATTTTTTATATTTTTTTTAAAAGACGTACAGTAAGATATTGATATGGAATATATTCTCTCAACATTTTAATATACAGCTTTACACGGACGGTGGTACTAAACCGAAAGCACTTCATTTCATCTACTAATCATTATGAACGACTATATTTTGAATATGAAATTTCAAGTACAACGCAAGATATGAAAACATATTAAGCTATTAAAAAAGTATGTACAGATAAAAACAAAATAATAATGAACTATATGAACAGCAATGGGGCAAACCTGACTTTGACTGTGACTATGATTTGTTTGACGATATTGAATAAACTACTAGCAAATTCACAAGGGGTAAACAATGGGACGCCACAATCTTAAATTATCAAGAGAAAAAAATTATGACTAGTACAATGAGCTCCTTTCAGCTTATTACCACCGTTCTGAGTAAACTTGTATATAAATTTACTTACTACACAAGATTGTCGTAAGTATTCAAATATATCAATTGTGTATTTTTTGTATTTATATTTGTTTTGGTCAATATAGGAGAAATTATCACGTAGCCTAATATATCTCATTAAACGTTTGATTGTACCTGTTACATACTTATAATCATCTCAATAACAACGAGCGTGGTGAGCGCGAAAATTTTAGTCGTTTTGGTTCAATTTATAAGAAATGTAAGCAGGAACAAAATAAGGTGCGAAGATTTTTTGCTCTTTCTGCTGTCCTACAACGGGCTGTAGACAAATTGTCTTCCTTTTAAAATTTGTTAATACATATAAAATGAACCATTTCATAATAACAATTCGCAAGTATAACGTACACTGAAATGTTGAGTACGTTTTCGCAATTTTTTGTGGCGATAAAATTTTAATCCGCAGTATTTATTTACTTTTTTACGTACATACATTTATGAACTGTCACAATTGATAAATTATGCGTATTACTATGAATAATCTGGTTAAAATAACTTCAATATTAAGTGATATATCGTTCAAATGTATATAGATAATTCACTATAATTATGTCAAAACAAACTCTTTATCAGACATATTTGTATTATATAATAATAAGATGATATTTTATATTCTTATAGCATGAGCTGAAATCGGCGTTAGTTAAGCTTTTATGACAAAATAGCTCACTGAAATATTGAAAACAGAAGTTTTATATAAATATTAAAAGATGTGTTACAAAGATTTTAGTTTTAGTTGATATATATATTATACTACGAACTTATAAGATTAAAAATATGTACAAACTCTGTAATCATAATTGGTTTTCTTTCGCCATCGTCGATTAAAAGGTATTAGCAAAGCAACAGTACAACATGTGCATGTTTTTTAAATTGCATTACCGGTAATTGTCATGATTTTGTACCGGACAGTTCCGATAGTAGTTAATTCTTTTTTGTAAAGTTCAAGCTGAAGCATCAGCCTTTTATTTCTTGAAACCTGGAATCAAGTTTACTAGTTTACTTGTTTAATGAAAATTTTTGGTTAAATTGTGTAAATCCCCAAAAAAATTACCCCCCCCCCCTGCATGTCTAAACTATTAGAAATAAAAACATATAACTTACGCTGATTAGCAATTTTAAAAATCTTTATTCGGATTATTTTGAAATCGCAACTTTTCGAGTTATAGCGATAAAACTGTAATAAATTCAAGACGTTATAGCTCAAAAGTAATTGACCATTTCGTAAAATGTTTCCCAAGTAGTTTTCTCTTTGGCTAAACCACAAAAAGTGTATGTTATAACGGGATATCTCTGAAATTTGGCTAAGTGAACAGAGCTTTGTTTGTTCTAATTTTTCCACCACCAATTTCTGAACTATGAATGTGGCCATAATGGCTCTGGCTTCGGAACTCTGCCGCATGTCTCAACACGCTCTTGACTAGTTTATATTTTTGTTATGTCATTATAATACTAGTTTTATAAGGCCTACCGTTAACTAAAAATTAATAGGTAAAAGTACACTATATACTTCCATACTAAATTTAATTCAAACGCCTTTAGCTGTTACGGAGTCGTATCCGGAAAAACATACACACATTTGCAATTATTTTTGTGAAATAATTACTGTTTTTATTGTATTATAATAAGACTGAATAAAAACTCAGAGTCACAGAGCGGGCAATGGAGAGAGCTATGCTCGGAGTTTCTTTGCGCGATAAAATCCGAAACGTGGATATTCGCCAAAGAACCAGAGTCACCGACATAGCTGTTAAAATTTGCAAGTTGAAGTGGCAATGGGCAGGCCACATCGCTCGAAGAACCGATAACCGATGGGGAAGAAAGGTTCTGGAGTGGAGACCACGAACCGGAAGACGCAGCGTAGGGAGGCCTCCCACTAGATGGACCGAGGACATTGTGAGAGTCGCGGGCATCCAGTGGATGCAAAAGGCAGGCTGTCGTTCAGTGTGGAGGTTAAAGGGGGAGGCCTATGTTCAGCAGTGGACGTCTTCTGGCTGATGATGATGAAGACTGAATAAGAGTATTTTAATTACAG
Source organism: Agriopis marginaria (assembly GCA_932305915.1). Lineage (NCBI taxonomy): Eukaryota > Metazoa > Arthropoda > Insecta > Lepidoptera > Geometridae > Agriopis > Agriopis marginaria. Next base: position 14,798,407 of record OW029918.1, read on the forward strand.
TTTTCTGTGTGAAAAGATGAACCTGATTCTTATAAGTGTGGTTGTCTTTATTGAGCTGGTTCATGGGCGGCTTTCAGGTAATGTTATTGTAATTCAAGTAACATCAGTTGAATATTAGTAGGTACCTGTTAGATGCTTCATATTTTAATGAACAGGCTTGCACTTGACCGCCACCTCGCCTGCGATGATGCTGTCTACGATGATGGACGATGATACAATTATAAAGGCCGCTAAAGAAGCTATAATAATATATTTATATTCATCAAATCGTCTATGCGCAGCATCGAGATACAATACATATAGTCACAATCATGCCAAAATAATGTCCGAGCCAAACGCTGCCGCCGCCGCCGCGCGATGTCAGAGCTTCGATGACATAGCGGACAACTAACGTTGAACACTATGCAAGCGACATAACGTCTAAATTGAAGTAAATGTGGCATTGTGTACTATATAATTGATACAATGTATGTACAATGACGTTTGGACGTTTTATGTTTTAGGATGATACATTACCTATTCGATCATCACTCTCTTTCGATAGTTCGCTGATGACCAAAAAAGCTCAGCGGTTCCATAGATAAATGTCAGTCATACTCAACAAAATGTTCTGATAATACTGGGTTACGTGGAAAGGGTGTACTAAACTGAAAGGTGTCCATAGTACGCATTATAAACAACTTTTACTATGGGACAACTCGGAAACTCTGTTCCTTATAAAACGGTCATTCTCACTCGACAAAATGTATGGAACAGCTGATACTTTTTTCGTGATTTCAGGGTTGGTCCCATAGTAAAATTTGTTAATAATGATGGGTACTATGGGCCCCATTCGGCTTAGTACACCCTTTCCACGTAACCCTGTTTAATATGTTGAGTATTAACATATAAAACACATAGTTTTGTTTGTGTTTAGTAAGATAAATATTATATAAATTAAATTGTTTTTATCAGTTGGCATAACAGCTGATATTTTTTTCACGATTTTTGTTGGTCCCTCAATAAAAGTTGTTCTACAATGACCTCCGTTTGACGTAGCTCTTTATCTACTGTTAACATTAAAACCCACCTACTACAGTCCAGCCGTTGGGACGATGCGCCTGACAGCTGCAATAACATTGTGAAAATCTGAATTAAAACATTTTCTTTTGATATTTGATATGATTTTGATTATTTCTGTGGTATATTTGCTACCAGCTACATAATACGTTCATAAAGCTAGTGTAAATGATCAGAATTTACTGTTTTTGTTCGGCTTTTTATAAAGCCATGGCAACTGTCAGACGCATTATCTCACCGGCCGCACTTTTATAGGCGTTTTTTTAGTTTTTTATTTGTTGACTGGCAATATTTTATTTGTGTTTTGTTCATTTCAGAGGGATCTTTCCGAAAATGTCGATTGAGTGACCCGAATCTAACAGGATGTATCATAACCATTCGACCTCTTCTAATGAAAGGTATTCCTGATATCTCGTTTCCGGCATTGGAACCGTTCACTATGGAAAAAATTCCAATAAAAACATCTCTGCGGGTCTCAGACTAAACGGAGAAGCTACAAACGTAGTAGCTACCGGAGCAGGCAGTTTTAAGATTATGGAATTTGAGTAAGACGCTTTGTTTTTATTTTTACAAGCTTTTATTCAACTTGCCCTGTTTGTTAGTATGTAGGTACGTTCGCGGTATCTGTGGGACAAATCTTGCAACTGAATTTGAGAACAGTAAATTTTCAACCGATTGAGCTGAAATTTGGCATACTTAAGCAAGTTTGGTGACAATGCAATGTTATGGTACCATCGAGCTGGTCTGATGATGGAGACTGAAGGTGACCATATGAACTCTTAAATTATTTCAGGTTAATTTGTCTCAAAATTTTACTGCATTGGACCGTTTAATTTCCTACATTCCTCGTAAACTAAGCGTGCCAAGGTTACATGATAATAATAAATATAATGCAAGATATACATATTAATTCAAATTCGATATAAAAGTAGGGGTGATGAGGCCTGCACTGACGTCCCATCATTCATAATTATCAGCCTTTCATGTACAATTGTACACACTGCTAGGACCCAGGCCTCCTCTAAGAAGGAGTACGAGTACGCTGGCCCAGTGCATGTGAATGTCGTGTGTCTTTGAACTTTTTGGACATACCGGTTTCCGCAAGACGTTTCCGTTGTTGAGCGATGACATCAAAACAGCAAATAACTTATTTAGGCACTGAATAAGTCATTGGCGCAGGGCCGAGGATCAACGCTATTTTATTAATAATTAATTGTTTTTTCTAGGATTGATTACGACAAGGAGACCGCCGATCTTACAATTGTATTCCCTAAGCTTGAAGTGACAGCTGACTACGTAGCTAAAGACTCCAGGCTAGCACTCTTCAGTGTCGCAAGCTCTGGCTCCTTCACGGGAACATTTGGTATGTTGACTAAACCTCACTAAACTAACAGCGCCGAACCTGTGGTAGAGCGAGAGGAGCGGTCGCTCAAGGTGCCAGAGAGAGAGAAAGGGGCGCAAAAATGTTATAATAAATTATTGAGCTTGTTTCACAGCCCTATGTCTCCGCTCCAGGTACCTGTATGAGAGACCCGTGCGGGTCCGTCCCCGTACGGGTTCCCCGAGCGGAGACATACGTGAGGCGCTAGAAAATCGTTTCACAGCGACGTGGATTGTTCTGTACGGGACTTCCTCCGCGTAGATCCCGTATCCCGTAGTTACGGGTCTCCCATACAACATTGAAACCACGCTCGAGCGAAACATATTTTTTTGATAGCACCTCGCGCCTCGGATTGGGCGGCGGGGCAAACTTACTTTATTTGTAACCAGCAAAAAAAAGGGGAAATAGTTTGTATCCTGGATTAGTTAGTTGTTGGTTGTTTGTTTTATATATTTTGTCGAGTGTCAATGACCGTTTTCTATAGAACAGCTGATATTTTTTTCGCAATTTCAGAGCTGGTCCCATAGTAAAAGTTGTTCATAATGATGAGTACAATTACCTTCTTTTGGCTTCGAGAGTGTTCCCCTTACACCCCGTATAGACCCTTGCTTTTAGTTCTTCGTTTTTAGTCAAAATCAAATCAAAATATCTTTATTTCCTAATTACTTAAGGTAAATAGTACTTGCTGATTGCCTTACTAGGCAAAGTCTGTATCAAGGCAACCCGTATACTTGATTATAATAGTTAGCAAGACAGTTTTTAAATTTTTCACTAAATTAACAAAATCTGCTGGAACTAAAACTAATACTAAAATAAGCTAGTAATAAAATAAAACTACTTACCTGTGACAATTTATCACAGCTTAGTGAGCAGTTAGGGTAGGCAGAATTGGATCCATCCGATGCATGTGATGCGGACATGCGGACCAAGTTTTATTTTTAGTTTAAGGAACCCAGATAAGGTTCTGTTATTTCTAATAGCGGCAATAACATAGTAAAAAGCTAAAACATATATTACTCATATGACTTTTTTCCAGCAAAACTTTCAACGCAAATGGTTAATTTTGCTCCGAAAAGACTTGTGTTGGCCATGCTTAGGTCTAATATAAATAATGCCGCCGCGCAGATTATTAAGAAATACATAAACAAGGTGCTGGATGAGCTGCCTTTAGAGGATGTGCTTATTGAATAATAAATAAATAAAAAACATACGTACATTATGAAATACACACGTGTTTTCCTTACAATCCTTTTATAAACTTAACATGATTGTACGAAGGCTTTGTTTCGTTCTTAAAGTTTAAAACCCGGCAACAGTATTCTTGGCGCATCAAATTTCCCAAAGCTAATAATTATTATCTTTATTACTGCCAATTTAGAGGCAATATAAAAACAATTTCTTTAGTAGAATCGGGGTCCTGGAGCCTTACGCCTAGCTGTTCAAAGCCACCCAGTTTAAGTAATGAAAAAATGTTGCGCGACAGCAAACCGAATCTGGGCACGTTAAGGTTCACGTTCTCGTGATTTTCCGAACAGGAACGAATCTAACCAAAGTATTTACCAAAGTAGCGCATTTTTTGCTCTCTTGCCATTGAGCGCGGCCTTAAAAGAACCTTAACAAGGTTTTTCGGAAATCTTAGCTTTTAGTAAATTTTAAAAAGGTATTTACGTATCGTCCACGGAACGGTAAGTAGAAATGTGTGATAGCGATGCGAGTTTATCTTGTTGGTTTGTTTTCCATTTTATTGTAGTAAGGAACTCTAAATAATAATGCGTACGTGTTCGTAATTGATTTCGTATATTGTTCTACGCACATGAGAACAAATAAAAATATTGTAGAAACGTTACTGTGAAAAGTGGCCAATTATGACTACTATGACAGATTTTGTTGTGTGTTAGAATCGAATTCAATTCGATTCAAACATAATAAGTAAAATGAAACAAATATTATCGAGTTTGTAACATATTAGGCCTATAACAAAACCTCAAGTCCAGAAATTATTTATTTAGACGTCTCCGACTGAAGCTGTGGCAGTGAGCATTCTGGCACAAAGAGAGAAACAAGGTAGATAATTATAATATTTATCACAAGCAAATATACAGATTATTTTTAAAATACCAAAAACAGACAACATTTATATCATACTAGCTGCGCCGCGCGGTTTCACCCGCATGGGCGCTCCCTTCTCAGGAACCGTACATATTTTTGAAATAATAAGTAGGTATTCCATGTCACTTTAAAGCCCTTCCACTATCTCGTTGCAAAAAAAATACGTCGTTCCGTTACTCTATAATGTTGCGTGAAATAGGAAAAGAAACGAACAAACAAATATAATTTCGAGTTTATAATATTGGTATAATAATGATACCTAACAACTTTAGCTCCATGACTTTTAATAATATAAGTTCTTGTTTATTTTCCACCCAAATAATATATATTTAAAACAGAATTCTAAATTGCACTTCAATTACTCGGTCTTAATACCGGACTTCGGCCGGTACTCGGGCCTGAATACCGGGTGCAACGATCTCGCTCGCGCATTTGATGTTTTTAAAACATAATATCAAATCATATCATTTATTCCTTTAAACATTATAGAAAAAGTTACATCTTATTGTTACATCTAGTATTTTGGTACATAATCAAAATGAACTAACTTTAAAAAAATGTGCTTCGGTACTTTTACGAGGATTTTTCAAAATAATTTAAACAAATTTTTGTTTTATTATTTATTATAATGATCAGAATAAGTGATAAAAACTATTTATCCCATTTTTGTCGTCATAACAAAAAATATTACAACAAAAACTTGTTCAAATATTTTGAAGAAAAAAAAAATGCGTGTCTTAATTATAGCGGCGCACAATATCCTGGGCCGGAACGTTCCCGATTGCAAGAGCCAGCTCTATGAGCTTTACAAAGTATTTATGGTCACGCAAACTCATTTTTTTTTTTAATTTTAAGTTTTGGGGAATGATATGTTTTATCTTACTAATATTATAACAGCCAATGTAACTCTGTCTCTCTGTCTGGATGTATATTCGCTTTTCACGACTAAATGGCGAAACCGATCTTAACGAAATTTGGCAGGAAGATAGTATGCATCATAAAGACGGACATAAGGTACTTTCCCCCCCAAAAATGCGCAAAATTGGAAAATCGCGGGTAGGTAACACCGCGAGATTCAACTAGTACTATATAATTTATTGCATAATATAGGTATGACTATTCGGTATGGCAACGAAGTGCGGAGCGGATTGATTTATTCCATAATTATTGATTTGTCTTCGCTATAGTTTATCTAGGTTATAGTAACATTTTGCAAGCAATATAATCTTTAGGGTCTTGGCAATTATTATTTTCGTTTTCTATGTCTTTTATCAGAACATATCATCATTGCAGCCCCTAGCCTGCAATGTTTCAAATCACGCTTACAACTTTACGCTTGTTGAGCGATCATTCTAAAATTACAATGAATTCTACAAAGTATGTTAATTTTACCTACCAAGTAGTATTTTTAGTAATTTATTTGTATTATTTTTTAATTTGACATTTTAATTGGCTTCTCTACATAGTATAAATTAAAGTCGCTTTCCGCGTCTGTCTGTCTGTATGTCTGTATGGCCGCTAACTCCTCCTAAACCACGCAACGGATTTTGATGCGGTTTTCACCATCAGATAAATTTTCAAGGAAGGTTTATAACTAGCGACCCGCTCCGGCTTCGCACGGGTGTAATTTACGGGCGGGCGGGTTGCTAGTTATGAATAAAATGACTATGATTATCTGTTCTGGTTTATCATTATATTTATTTTGATGGCTATTGGATTTGGGTCAGAGATATGCATTAATAATAAAATTTAGAGGATGGTAAACTTTATTTATGTTTATGGTTAGATCTTATTCGATAGTTACACCCGTTATCTCACGTTAGATTGTAATTTTCAATAAGATTTTTTTTCTTCATGATTATACCTAAATGAACATCTCAGGTAAACCTTTGCACCAAATTAACTGGAAGGCTTTGACGAATAAACCAAGAGACAATGAAGCTTCTTCTTATTACTGTGTTTGCCTTCGTCGGGCTAATACATGGACAGCACCTCTCAGGTAAAGTATACATAAAAAAAAAACTTAAGCTTTTATTTACCTACCTTGCCTTGATAGTTGGGGTCAAATTTTGCAACTGAATTTTAAAACAGTTATTTCCAACCGATTGAGCTGAAATTTCTGCAGACTCGTTTAGTTATGGTTAGCTAGTTAAGTGAGGTCATTCAAAATCCAACATGGTGGACTCCCAAGGATGGTGATAAGTTAAGTTTTTTTTATGCATTTCTATTGAATGAAAGGGTTTGCTTAGAAGAATATGAAAAATTAAATGACGCCACATTTAATTCAATTTGGCAGACGCCTAAAAGCTTTTTCAAAAGTATTTATTTAATATTTTTATTTATAAAAGCATAAAATTATTTGTTTATTCGGTTCTCATTGAAATAATGGTGGTTTGCCCTATATGCTTAAAGTATTTTACATACCATAAAATTTCTTATTTTTTCAGATATTCCAAAATGTAGTTGGGAAGACCCCAATTTAGCGACATGTCTCGTCGAATTATTCGAAATCATTCGACCTTTACTAAAGAATGGCATTCCTGGATTGATTCCTAGCTTGGACCCATTCCTTATAGACGTCATACCATTTGAAGCCTCTCTGCCGGGTGTGAGACTTCAAGTTGAAGCAACGAACGCTATAGCCAAGGGAGGACTGGCTTTGAATATTATGAATGTTAAGTAAGATCACTCGTATAAATCGCGTCACACACGATAAGATATATTTACATTAAATCATGTATTAATTGCTATTAATACATGATGTATTATTGTTATTTTTTGAATGGAGACCACGGACCGGTAAGCGCAGCGTAGGACCTCCATCCACAATAGACAGACGACCTAAAAGAGACCGCAGGAAATCGCTGGATGCAGGCCGCTTCCAACCGACTCTTTTGGAGATCGGTGGGAGAAGCCTATGTCAAGCAGTGGACGTCCTATGGCTGAAATGATGATGATGTATTAATTGCTACCATAAATGTTCTATGAAGTAGCTGCATCGCGAAAAGATTATATTTTACATTTGAAGATGTATTTAGTGAGTACATTCGGAGGGTGCCGCGTCTCGCCGCTATTTTTGCACTTGGTGAGAGAGGAAACATCGTGTTTATATTTTGATGTAGTCTACGCCGTGCTGTGTATTATATCATACATTTTATATGTACCTATCAGTTCGCCTCGAATGTGACCTCGCGACACCCAAATCTTGTCACCCCCTAAGCCGATTTTGCCCACATATATACAAAGTTTCATGAAGATTGGATTAACAGTACGCAAGTAATCGTTGAAAAATACATTAAAAGTAATTACCACCCTGCAATTTGCCGTCCTGTCAAAAATATATCTGTTAAGTTCTGGTAACAACAATTTTGGCATATAAGTAAAGAATAAATAATAATAATAAATAATTATTTATTTAAACGTCGTTACGATTAAAAAATGCCAGAATTACCATCCGCACATTATAGCTACGGAAGTCTCGCACTGTTCGATTTATTAGATTATTTCTGCCAAGTAAGTTGTGGAATGGCTTACCACCTTCGGTTTTTCCTCCGAAGTATAATTTGGACTGCTTCAAACGAAGGGTGAATAGAGTCCTCAAAGGTAGGCAACGCACTGATAATGTCCCGGGTATTGTAGCTTGTTTGCCATTTATTCTATAAAAAAATAGATCCACTGTTACATTTGTATGTATTTAAAATAAAAAGTAAATGTTTGCCAGACTTAATGCCGCGCAGCAGACAGCTGAGGTTGCGGTGATTATCCCTAAGCTCGCAGTGTCTGCTGACTATACCGCGGACGTCAAGAAGCTCTTCAACATCCATACCGCCGGAAAATTCACGGGAGTATTCTGTAGGTTTAACAAATACTTTTTAATTTTTTACTAATTTTTATTTAACTTGCAATGTTTGTATGTTAGTTTGCTTGTTTAGGTCAAATCTTGCAAGCTGAATTAGAACCAGTGGGCTTACTCTTGACACTCGATTTCAATCGTAATTTGGAATTGGGATCAAAAACATGCCATTTTGGTACTCTCGAATTCTAAACTAGCGCACGATTGGAACCGATAATGGTGGAATTTTATGGAACTAAATAAAATCGACTCAACTCGACGCTTTCGGTACTCTTGACGCGATTGAAGAGTACCAAATGGCATGTTTTCGATCCCAATCCCAAATTACGTTTTCTTTGATAAAGCTAAAAGCTAGTTCTGAAAAAAATAAAAAGATATTTTACGATTAACTTATTCTAACCATGTTAGAGTATTTTTAGTTTTTCCTTACTATTTACTTTAATCTACTATATACTATTTACTAGTTAGGTTTTTTCTTGAGTTTGGTTCATACTACAAAACACTTTATTCATTTGCTACATTACTGACCTGTATGTAAAAGTAGGCCTTTTATGCAAAGTATGTTTAACAGTGATTTGGTTCTTATAAATTATATTTTTTTATTCAGATGACGTCAACGTCCAAATAAAAGCCCATGGAGATGTTGTCGGTAATTACAATGGACCGCAATACCTACAAATATCTGATATTACCGTAGATGTTGGTTTTGGAAAGGGATCAATGTACCACCTTGAAATGACAGAAGGTGGCATAGCAGGTAAATATTATATATATATATCCCAGCAAAAACATGATTAGTTGAAAAATAGGCCAAATGACCGGTACATAGGTTATGATTATGGAACATTGAGTATGGACAAAAGTCTTGCGAATAAACAGGATGCCAACCTCTTGCCAAGAAAATTGCAAGGATATATAGATTGCAAAACTAGATTTTGAGTTACGCTTATATCCAACACGGGTGCGTCAGCTTGTCGATTCGCGGTCGCTTAGCCTAACATACTGCCATGTGTCTAGATTTCATCAACGTAGATAAATACAACATGCTCTTTACAATCGTGAGCTCAATAAACACTTGTTCTGCTTCATGGTTCGCGGAGTAGTTTCCAGCCTTCCCGATCTTCAACCAGCATTTTTTGTTTGCACGACAAGATGTTTACTTTTTTAGGGTTCCGTAGCTCGACAAGAAATCCTTATTTGAACTCGTTCTATCCGTCCGTCCGTCTGTTTGTCTGTCTATCTGTCTATCCTTCTGTCCGTCCTAATTTTTTAGAACCTTCTAGCTATACGTAGTATAAGTAAAAGATCGTTGCTTCTAGCTTTTAGAGTTATAAAAGCGTGCTTAAGTATAGATCTTAATTTTAAAAGTATCAAAAGAATATAATTTTGCGTTTTAGGTGTGGCTCTGCTACATGTGAAATGGGGATGTTTTTTTTTCGTTGCTCCTCCTCATGCGGGATATCCTTGAATAGGTCTTTTAAAATGGAAGGTTTCATACACAACTTTATATTTTTCTAAATTGTATATTTTGTGAAATATGTCCCACCAAAGTGGCAAAAAGCTGGTCCCACTACATTTCGTAAATATATCTTGTTTGGTATCAAAAGAAAGGCCTTAATAAGAACATTTCAAATACATATTATGCATATTTTTTTTATGTAAATGAAATAATGTGATGTCTATGCATGTATATACAATTAATACAAATTTTTTTTCGTTTAAATTCTTTTCTGTGCATGTTTTTATGTGTAAGAATTTTCATGCTTCATGTATTATCATTGCTCTAAAACCACTTATTAGATTGTCTGAACACACCTAGGTTTATAATGTCACAAAAAATCCAATGTGGCGAATTGTATGACCTACTTTCGCACGTTTTTTTTTGCGTGGTTATTATTTCGTGTTGTTTTCGTTCGTTTTGTATACAAAAGAAAAGGCTTAATGAGTACCTACATTTCAAACATATATAATTTGTCTAGGCTATTTTTTTTTTCTTTTTTTTCGTGTCGAGTTTTAGTTTTTTAACCTTTATAGATAGATAGATAGATAGAAACTCTTTATTGTGTACACCAGAAATAAAAATTACAACACGATAGAAAACACTTACGAGCTAGTGCCACAAGTGCCACATGACTTTATTCTTGTTAATCAGTGTCAAAATTCTGGGTACGCTGCCAACTCGTAGAAGGTTAGAGCATTTCGGTTATCAATAGACCTTCAATATTATATGGACAATAGGGGCAATGAAAATTGTACAATAGGCTGAATTGTTAATGTATTTAATGCATATTATTTATTATTAAAAGCAATTACTAGTGTTAGGCCTAATAATATTGATCCAATTTTAACAGCGAAAGCGGCAACAGAAGCGGCGAACCTGGCTCCAAAACGCTTAGTGCTGTACATGCTAAAGTCTCAAATAAATAAGACGGTAGCGAAGATGCTGAAGAAGTACCTCGACATTATACTGAAAAAGCTGCCTATACACCTTTTGCTTCAGTGATTTAATATTAATAATACTACCGCTAGGTATACTACATACAGAAATACATGGTGTTATTTTGTCTTATATCTTTATTATTCGTATAAAAATCCAACACGATTATCATAAAAACAATAAGTTATATATCACACTCATAACATAATATTATATATGTATTATGTATATGGTTAATTGTCGGAGTAGACACGCATAGAGATTGTGCCAGGAACAAATGACCACAGAGAAACCCAATTTCTGCTCTACAAACAACTGAACCGATAACCGATGGGAAGAAAGGTTCTTGATGCCAGCGACTTTTACAATGTCGTCGAACCATCTAGTGGGACTTACCTACACTGCGTCTTCCGGTTCGTGGTCTCCACTCAAGGACCTTTCTTCCCCATCGGTATCGGTTCTTCGATCGGTGTTCCTGATCCTTTTCGGGACACTTTGGATTGAATATATTAGCTGAAAATTTGTAGGTGGTTGGTGGTAGGTAGGTCTTATATTAGCAGTATTACGACATAAATTCAAGTACTTTACTATAGATGGTCTGTATGCACGAAAATTTCAGATTCAGATAAGTAATAATTATTGTTAACGTACTAGCTGTTTCATATTAATTCGGCTCTTTCAAAAAACCTAAAAAAGAATGTTAGTTGACCTCTATAGTCTACACCCCGTAAGGAATCTACCTTTCAAATTTCAGTGAGTGAGGTATATCGGTTAAATTTCCGACCTCAAAATGATTTCATACACACAGACCAAAAATACAAATAAATATGTAATTAAGTAAATATAACAAGATTTATAGCCAAAAATTTTAAATCCGACATCGGGATTTCATATTATTACTAGTAGGTATAATAACACACGTCAAAAAAAAAGATGGATTTTTGATTGATGGATTCATAAATAATGTGGAAGCTGAAGTGCATGGAAACATTGTCAACGTACACTGATCATATCTAGCAAACGGTATACCTTGTTTAAATTATGTGTAATAATGATCAATTTAAATAACCGACTTGAAAATTACGCAAATTTGGTTACATGGATGTCATCCAAGTAAACAAATTTCCAGTTATTTTGATTTAAAATCTATAATATTCAACTGACATTAATAAAAAAAAGAGCGAGGCCTATGGCAGCAGTGGAAGTCTTCTGGCTGATGATGATGATATTGATAAAATTTATATGGGACTAACTAATTTGAAAGAACGTAGGATATACCCTCTTTTAGTAGGATTTATGTGTTATGAGGTAACAAACATTAAAAAAAATACAACTAAATTGCGAACTCCTTCCTCTTTGGATTCATTTAAAAACTAACTTAAATTACTACATGATTTACATTACTACGTTATTTCCTGATATAAACAGGAAAGGAGGCTGAACAAACGTCACTCCGCACGGTGGCAGGATTTATTCATACTTGCTTCGGGATTTTCTCTATTGTTTTTTAATAGATTTAAATAAATATATTTTCATTGATGATTATTAGGTTTGCGTCCAACCGCCACCTCGCCTGATGCATACAATTATTAAATATTTATATTGCATATAAAATACTTTACGTGGAAGGATGCCACAAGCGACGGCGCAACAAGCAACAAAAATGATGATTTCCCTCATACTCTTAACTTCGATATCCTTGCAACGAAAGTGTCCCTGAAAAGGCGAAAGGAGATATATTACACATTGACAGAAAAAAACGAAAAAAAATAAAAGTTCGTTTATGGGATCTCCTGCGCCAAAATATAAAATTGAAATTTATCCCTCTAGCTCCCGCTCTTTGGTCCCTTAAGAAAATATGGTAGGTATACAGGGTTACGCAGAAAGGCTGTACTTAGCTGAAAGAGATTCGTTATACTCATTATTATATACAAGTTTTACCATGGGAGTGGACCAACCATGAAGTCGCGAAAAAAAAAACAACTGTTACGAATTTCATATCCTATTATCAAAAACATAACATCTAAAATTTGCTATGTTATTTTGAAGATAATGTCCAATCGGTTTTTAAAATTCTATTCTGTATTTTTTTCTTCAAAAATGTTGTTTCTATATAGCAGTGGGAAGCGATCTCTAAATTTAATTAGAAAAGGGGAATCACGTCGTGATCGCGTCACGTCCGTATTTAGTTGTAAGCACTTCTGCGAACTGTTTGTATTCGTACACTATAATTCAAGCTCATTAATTATTACATTAATGAGCATTACATTATGTTGCTAGGAAGTCCCTTTTCCAAGTGATTACCTAAACATAAAAGGTTAAGAAATACATATAATAGTAATTGCCTTTACGATTTCTCACACTTTAAACAGCTATAAAACTTAGTGATAGTTTTCCTAAAGTACCTAATTACCATTTTAAAATATTATAAAACAAATAAAAATAATTGGTTACGTCCTTGAATTAATACCAATTAGTTTTACTTACTTGAAAAAAGTGGGTCTTGGCCTCCGACACCAGAGTACGCCATTCTTTCCGGTCCGGTCCAGTCATGGTCCTGCGCTCCTGGGAGTCGTTGGCTTGGACTTCACGAAGGGCCATCTCCACGGCGTCAATCCAGCGTTTTTAGGGACTTGTTACTCCAAGATACGACTTCTTAATCTTAAGCAGATAGTCCGCTCAGCAAAGACGTGCGTTTCCACTGAAACAGCCAAGCAAAGCAGAGTGGAGACGTGCCATAATCGATCGTTGGTTGAAATAACTTTTTTGTGATTTCAACCAAAATTTTACGTCACCACATTTATAACTCAGGCAGAATGATAAATAGATGTGACGTAGCTATAGGTTTTCACTTTTCCCATATATTGAATATATTACGCAGTTAAACATTTTGATATATTTATATATCAAAATGTTCGTTCATACGTTCTCTATGATTAATCTGTTTGAGTTAATTAGTATTTTATAAGAACACGCAACTTTAATTTACATTTTGATTTCAAGGATACTTGATTATATCTAAGTGAGCATGAACGGCAAAAATACGTATAAATCTATTTCTCTAGGCCGTTTACAGTACTGTAGTCTTACTGAATAACTCGAACTATTGGGATTTGCTTCTAATGTCCTATCGTTCATGGCATGCCAGCCACTGGTATGTATGTATGCCATATTCATATTTATTCATAAAATTTTATTTTACATGTCAAATCGTATTATAAATTAAATTAAAATTATACTAATCAAATAATAAATAAGTAGGTACATACACGAATCAAATAGTTAGCCATAGATGTAGATATTAAGATATGCCCATCCGAACTTTGCGTCCCAGGAAAATAGCGCCATGCAGTTGTCTAAATCTCTACTGCGTTGCATCGCTTTCAATTTTTATGTAGTCTGCGTGCAACTGGGTTCACACTGGTGTGCTGTAAGCATGGGCGCACCACTGATTTGGTATCATTAAAAAGGTTCCATTGGGCATGTCCTTATAACAGTTATAACCCTCACCCTTACAGCTCTTTTACCGCATATTATATTAGTTGTTCGTTTCGAACTGTGACCACGCGGCCGCTTGATCTAAACAATTTTATTCCTGTATCGATTTTACTCATATTCGAGCTTAGAAACTAGAACTAGAATAACGCTTAGAAACGCTGACTTATCCTATTAGACACAGATAGGTTCGGTAACAGCCTATACTGTTCCAAACCTACCTCAATCAAATAAATAAATAAATACAATCTGAGCCCTCTCTTCGCTAGGTAAACAACACCTGCTCCAGTATTTTCACATCATCATTATCATCATCAGCCAGTAAATGTCCACTGTTGAACAAAATATCCCTCTTGGAGAGGGGTGCCTGAGAGATCCAGTATTTTATTTTAAATACAAGGTGTTAGAAAGTACTGTTTATTGCTTAATAATGACGTATTGTTGTCGTTATTTAGAGCCGGTGTGATGCTAAATAGAGTGTATCATTGTATGTACAACAAGCATCCTCTATACGTGTTACAGTAGGTAATTAACCTAGCACAGGAAACATATTGATCTCATCTTCAGTAGTCGTTATTAAAATAGTGTTTGAAGACGTCTTTTAAAACAAAGGCATGTTTTTCTAAACTCGGATAGACAAAAGGTATAAAGGTATCGAACGAATTAGACAAACGGTTTGTTTAAAATGTAGTGCACCGTGTTAACTTATGTAACATTTTCTTTATAGCCCCTATAAGCTTACATCTTGGATCTTCGATAATCGGATGGATTTCTGAGTTTAATGAGCTCAGATCTGTGCTCAAAAAAATTATTCGCGGTATAAAGATAACTTGTATTTACTTAGTTATTGCTCGATAGTTATGCTTAATATCAAGTTGCAATCGGCATCTAATTTGCACGTGTCTCCTGCTACAGACGATTTTAAAAAACAAGGTTAATAAGGGTTTTGTAATATAACCAAAGAGGTTTTAACCTTCATCTCCAGAACCTTTATGTTGTGAAAGGCGAAAATAATGTGGTAAGTGTTATAACAACTTTTTGTGAGCACGACATGTTGAATCTGTGGATATTGATGCAGTTCTTTAGTTAAAGGAATAACAGACAGTGATATTAGCGCCAGTTATTTGGTTTAAATTCAGTGATTCTGACGTCAATTAATTAAGTATGTGAGTACCAATGCGAACCTATGTAAACTTGAAAGAGAACAGATAAAAGCAAAAAGGGCAGCGCTACAGTACTGAAGCGGTTGGAATCCACATTCCTGATTCGTACGGCCAAGATCTGGAATAAATGTGTTTTGTAGTGATGATCGCTCACTGGTTAGTGCGTTCGAATTCCAAACCGCAGAAGTTGGGTTCAAATCCCAACAATGAACTTGAACTGCCCTCGTCATGATCAGCCCTGAATGGGGTCCCACTGCTGGATATAGGCCTTCCTTTATTTATGCCACTCTCCCCAGTCTCTCGCTAGTCACATCTACTCGTTTCCGATAGTTCTTTTGATGTCGTCGGTCCATCTCATCCTCCGTCGCGTCGGCCTGGGTTCCGCCAATCTAATCTCAGCCACCAACCGGTTACTGCTGTACCCTACCTCCCATCATTACGTCTGGTCATATGTCCTGCTAAGTTCCATCACCTTTTCACGACGTCTGCAGTCTTGGTGCGACGTCGTATCTCAGAGTCCTGTCAAAATTTCAATTTTGTTTGTGTTAAGATCTTGATTTCATACAAATATCCCATAGATAAACGGATGATCAGTTTTTTCCGAAATTCCAGCCTTTCTCAAGTGATGTTTGTTTGCATTTCATTTTTATTGTATAAAATAAAGTATTTTGTGTGTGATACGCTCAAGGAACTTAAAAACGTTTTTTTTTCTTTGTTCATCCCTTGTTCATCCTATTAAATACAAGGAAAGGAAAGAAGAGAGGTATTTCCCGAAATTCTCCAATAACTTATTCTACATTTCTTATTTTTATTGATGCGGAGGACCGAGATTTCTGGAAGGAAATGGGGGAGATCTTTGCCCAGCAGTGAGACAGTATAGGATAAAAAAAATGATGCAGAAGAGGGAAAAAAGCGTTAACAGTGCCTAGTAGCGAATTGGGATGACTTGCGCTCGGGAAATCCAACCTGCAGGAAGTATGGTGAATTTACAATACCTATTAGTGGTGTTATCTCAGACACCTTTTTTTGTTTTCAGTTTTTCTCTTAAACTCTACAAATAGTGAGACGCTTTGTGTATCATCACACTCAGTAAAGATCCATCTTAAAGTAACAGCCTGTGTGGAAACTAGTTATGAAGCTGTACCTTATTTATTTTGTCTGTATCACGCTTGCTTATGGAAGCACACGTAAGTTTTATATCATATAATAATAGAAAAAAAGATTTCCTTAGATAAAATAAGCTATATAAGCAACTTTAATGATATTTTCTCAGTTACAATAATTGTAACATACAATGCTAATAGATAAACAAATGCCTATGTTTAAGATTATCGTAAATTCTTAGCGAAGACGTCAACAAAGATTTGTCACCTTATGTCAATGTTAAAGCTGTCTTCTGTGGTTAAAGTGAGAGTTCGGATGTAATAAACATTTTTATGAAGAATGCAAGTGTTAAAACAGGAAATTAACCAGGTGACTAACAGGACATTTTAACAGGTCGCTCCTTGAATGCAAGAGGGCCACAATTCAAAAAAGTGTAAAAACGGTTTTATTCGAAAATTGAGCTCTAAATCTATGATACTATAGAGTCTATTTAAGACACCCATCGTTTTCGCTAATTTTGACACCAAACCGCTCAAGCGTCTGTTTTGCATTTAGCCGCTTTGCGCACCGACTTCAGTGCAAGACCGCCATTTTGTCAGTCGTGACCCAGACCTCAAAGAGAACGCACGTGGTTTTACTGCAAAACAGCCACAATCCAAAATGTGATCTGAACTTTACCATAGTTTTCCCTGCAATAGTGCCACATTTTGGAATACGTCCTTTTTCCATTCCAATTTCAGGTGAGTTTATTTATAATTTAAAATGCAAAGGTGCCATATTTTAATATGTGTTTCTTTTACATTCCAATTTATTCAAGACTATTTATTATTGATAATACAAAAGTGCAATATTTTAACAAGTGACCATTTTGCAATCTAGTTTATTTAAGATTACTTTTTATATAAAATACAAAAGGGCCATATTTTAACAAGAGTCCATATTGCATTCTAATTGGTTTAAGACTAGGTATTAATTATATTACAAAAGCACCATATTTTAACATGTGCCGGTTTTGTATTCAACCAAGTTGGAATATATTCTTAATATGGCAATGCTAAAATTATAGTATGAGGAATGTGTCCATTTTGTATTAAAATGTATCTTACGTTTTATTTTACATAATTAATGCTAAACAGTAATATTTTGAATTGTGTTCGTTTTGTTTAGAATAAAATTTTATTGAACAAAACATTTTCCATCAAAATAGACGCATTTTATATAATATCTTAAGAATTTTTTTTTCAGTATTTATTGCTTCTCTTTATAAGTTATCGTGCTATTTACGGTTAACCAGAACAGATGCGTTATAAAGCTTTTTATTTTAAATTATTTTATTTTAGGCGTGATAAAATATAATATGATAGTGTATGAAAAATAAATAATTTCTGTTCATGCTATTACAGGATGTCCAGCAGATCAAGAGCTATTTTAAACATGGTTATTTCTAACGCAACAATGGAAACTATTGACAGAGATGAACAATACAACTTTGACTCTAACTCAACACCTACGAACATCAATACTCAGCAGTTTGTGGCCAATGATCAACAAGACACAACAAACTTTTCTTCTGGAACGAACTCCATCGCTGATAGTCAGCCTGATCTTGCAATATCATTGCTTTATGATATTATAATTGACGAAACACTACACAATCAAAACTACGTCGTTGGACCAAGCAGTGATTCTTCTAGCGATTCTTCTTCAACCAGCGAAGATTTTAGTTCAGATGACAGTGTCAAAGATCCTAACTTCGTTCCAGACTCAGAGGTATGCGTAGAATTAGAAGAACAGGATTCACCTCAACCTGGTCCTTCTTGGGCTCATCAATCTATAATCGATACAGCTTTGCCACTCGACTCGGACATCGAGACGGTTTTGCATCCAGCCTATACTGATATTATGCAAACATCGGTTCAATCATCGAGCATTGAAGCTCAATCATCCAGTATCCAGATTCAACCGCTCAGCGTCGAAGCCCAGTCACCCAGTATCGATAGTTATCCACCTAGCGTAGAACCTCAGCCGTTATCTCGAAAAAGGAAGGCCAACCCTGCGTCGTGGAAAAGGAACGTAACCAAGGCTCTAATAAACAGCGGCAAAGCTCACACTACTATGACAAAAAACATTGAAGCTAAAGTAATGGGACCTAGTTGTACAGATAAATGTAAATTGAAATGTGGAAGCGAATTTTCGGTCGAGCAACGGCAAGATATATTTGAGAAGTACTGGCGAAAAGGTGACTTGAAATCTCAAAGGCAATTTATTAGTGAAAACATGACTGAAATTGAACCGAAGTATCGATACATTCGTGTCGGAAGCACTCGCAAGAACTTCAATCATGCATATTATTTGCCAAAAAATAATACACGCACCCGAGTGTGCAAACTATTTTTCATGAACACACTGGCAATATCGGATAAGTCAATAAGAACTGTTGTAAAGAAAAAATCCGAAGGTATGTTAGGAATCGAAATGGAAGATATGCGAGGAAAACATGGTAAACAGTTCAAATTGGAGGCGGATTTAAAGAATGGTGTTAGAGAGCATATCAATTCTATCCCAAGATAATTTATCTATTTATATATACTTTAAAAGAATTTAACGATTGTTAGAATACCTAGATACTTTTCATTTTTTAATTGTTTTATGTTTTTTTTCCTTTTCCTTAGAAATTGTGATACTACAAAACTAATTTAAAAGTAATAAGACATTTTTGGATAGGTTATTAGTTCCTACAAAAAGCTTGTACTACATTTTCTTACTAAAAATAAACATTTTAATACATATTAGATTTATGTATAATGGACAAATTAGATAGTTAAACGTTTTTTTTGTGTAATGAAAAACTGTTTGTTTGATTTTTATAAAGAAATATTAATAAAAAAAATTTATTTTAAAAATATTCGTTTCATTTTTGGAATATTTCTTCTAATTATAGTTTGAATTTTGAAAACAAAAGGGACTTATCTGCATTTTTAGAGCGTGTGTAATACATTCCAATATAATTTATAATGCAGAAAGATACAGCAACAAATCACGCTTCGAATGGTATATAATAGTATACAATTATTTACAAAAACTACATGTTTTTTGCAAAAAATCCTTAACGAAATTTTGTTTCGGCTGTACTGTAAAAAAAGCTATTTATGGTTTGTGGCTCTCTTGCATTCAAGGAGCGAGGTGTTAAAATGACAGATGTTAAATAATTGAAATTAAAACCTAAATCACGGAACCCTAAAAAATCATTAAGGCCTTCTTTTCCCACTTTTTGCAATTTTGGTCATTCTAGTTTTAGTTTGTCTACTTCCATGGTTAGCTTAAAATTATAAAAATAGTGTCATATCAAATTGAATGTATTAGGAAACCGTTAATACCGAAACACGATAAAAGACATCACGCTCGATTGAAAAAGTATATGAAAGTAACACTGATATGTGCTTTTATCCCTGGTTTTTGAATTGAATACTTATTTATTAACTGATGTATCTAAATTTACAGATCATAATTAAAGGAACCGTAAAGGGACATTTTAGATTACAGCTATAGTTTTCGAAAAACATGAGAAAAACCTCAAATATAGAAGTAGCAAAACGCCATGGTTTTGCTCCTCTAAATAGTCATCTGTAGTAGCAAGCGTTGCCTAAAAGTGGGAAAACTTCTCCTTAAAATGTTAAATACGCAATGTCGTATAATTCAGGTTCACATCGCGTGGGATAGAGATCATAGAGACCACACCGCGCCAACCTCAACAAAAAAGTTGCCAGATAAATGTAACAGGTACTACGAAAACTTACAAGTTAATAATACTACATGCTAACAACAAAATATAATATAATAAAAAAAAAGTAATAAGCAACAAATAATATTAGTGAAAATTATCTCATTATTTTTCCTTACAGTTTATCTTCAAAGAATTCTTTAGGTTCGAAATAATATTTTTGTATAAGGTTGCGTTGGATTTGTTTGGAAAGTTTTGTCTGAGGTTTCATTTTAGTTAGTGCAGGGAGTAATAGATTTAGATTATTTTATGTCCACTGTGGCTATAACTTGATACATTAATTTCAGCGGATTACTTCCCCCAATGCAAAAGAAGCGACCCAAAGATAGAAAAATGCATTCTTGCGGGAGTTGATACCATTAAGCCCAAGCTTAAAGATGGCATTCCTGAAATAAATTTGCCTCCTCTAGACCCCCTCAAAATGGACCGTATACTTATCGACACGTCTGTAACTGGAGCCACAGTGAAAGCAGCTGTCAGGAACATAGTGGCGCATGGAGGTTCTGACTTTAAGATAGAAAATTTAAAGTAAGTTTGATGTGCTGAAATAACAACAGCAAAAAAAAATACTGTAAGTAGCCAAAATGTCGAAAATTTTTAAAATATAAAGTGGGCGAAGCATGAATTTACGAAATGTAAAATAAGTATCGAATACACAGATCTAATACCTAATCTGTGATCGAATACCATACAAAACTTAAATTTCAGTCTCATTTCAGTCTAGGTCGTAGTTTTAGGTTTTATATTTATTTTAATCAATAAGCAATTTTTGTGCTCTGGTGAAAAGTTGACCACCTACAGCAAATACGTTTTCTGTCGTTGACATTATCATGAATTGAGGTTTGTTATCAAGAAAGAAAAGAGTGACATGAAAATATTTAATGATTTATACATACTAAATAGGTACTCTAATCGATAACCATGTAGAGATCACCCGCATAAATTAAAGTCTGTACTATAATTTCAGGGTCAATTTGAACAATACATACATGGGTGAATTGAAGTTGACATTGCCGCGACTGCAAGTGTCAGCTGACTACAACACACGGGGCTCAAGACTGCTGTTGTTCTCATTACATGGCGACGGCAAGTTTATAGGATCCTTCAGTAAGTAGATATTATTAAAACGTCTAGCTGATCTATGGAATCAAAAAACATATCAGTCGCAGAACCAATAACCGTTGGGGAAGGCAAATAAATCGACTTGAACACGCCTCAACGAGAAATGTTCTCGATTCGTGACTACAAATTGACAATTTAAGCAGTACACGACCCCCGTTTGCCGATGTAGGACACCCTGTGATGGGGATGGTAGATGGAGTGCCGGTATACAGGAGGCAATTATTTTTGGTAACAGGCTAGGTGTTTGACCACAGCTGACCTCATGCTATTCTGAAATAGGAATGGTCTCCCGATTAACAAAGAACGACTAGTAACGAAAAGCCAAGCATTATTCTTAGTGTGGTGCTTTGGGGAATACCAAACAGTGAAAAATTTGGTCTGATAATGTAGAAAAAGATAGCTCGAAAAGATTGGTTAAGTAATGAAGATGTTTCTTTTGCAAAATCGTTTTTTTTACAGGTAACGTTGAAGTACTGGCAAAAGGCGTCGCTTCGCCGATCACAAAAGACGGCGTAGAGTATTTGCAACTGGACACCATGACGACGCAGGTTACCATCGGCGAGGGGGAACTGACAGTCGAACCAACTGAAAACACTTTCACTGGTAAAACATTCTGAACTGCATGTAATACTTATAAATTTATTCCATGGATAATAATTATCCTGCTCGATGGTCTGGCTACAGAGGCAAAAAAAACAGCGGACGAGACTGGCACAGATCGAAAAAAAAAACGCGCTGCGGAGGGGACCTATGAAAATTGGGGAAAATTGTTGATAATGATGATGATCACTAAAACAAATCATCATCATGATGGCGTGTGATAGTCCGTCAAATCAATAACTGAGCGTTGACACATTACAATTTTTTGTTGACAAGGGGCATCTTCAGAAGAAACCCGGTTGGTTGCATTAGGAAGCAACTAGATTATGTGGGATAATAACTACTAAAGCCCTCGGTGATTAACGAAGGCCCTTGGAATCTAGAGAAAGACACCGTGCCCCTATAGTTTTAACGTGAGCCACGCAATCTTGTTGTCCATCAGGCTCGTTTGAGTGGATGGTCAGAATTCCACCTCCAACCAGTTCAGAAGTCCCTTTTTGTAGTAAAATTTCACTATAGACTAGGAGTACCAATACTATAATTATTCTATCAGCAAGGCAATGGCTATAAATACCTAGTTCTTTATCCGCATAAGAAATCTCATATAAAGTTGTTTTACAGGAAGAGCTGCTTCGTCGTTCATCAGTTGGAACCCGTCTATGGTGCTAAAAGTTCTGAGCCCAGTGATAGACGAAACGACTGCAGCCATTGTCAAAAAATACATAAACGAAGTACTGGCCACCGTGCCTTTAAACGATTTCCTTGTTTAATAGGTGTAGTACTTGGATGTTCTGTTTAAAAGTTTAAATACATCAATATCGACATGAAACGAAATAAGATCAAATTGTCAACACGTTTTGATGGTGATGGAATAGATAATACGTTATTATTCCTTTTGTTCCTCCTGCTGTTTTCTTTGGGGGGGCACCCTAAGAAAACAGAAGGGAGACAGACCGGAAATAATTAGTACGATCTGTCTCCTCGCCGGTAACAGGGGCACAATCTGAACTTTTTTCCTGTCTATACCACTGAGGGTACAGAGCAGGGTGACGCAGACAGGAATGATATAGAATAAGGATGTGAAATAGGATGTCACTGTAAAATAAT
Source organism: Agriopis marginaria (assembly GCA_932305915.1). NCBI lineage: Eukaryota > Metazoa > Arthropoda > Insecta > Lepidoptera > Geometridae > Agriopis > Agriopis marginaria. The sequence goes on from OW029918.1 coordinate 14,821,618, forward strand.
TATATTTATACTTTTCACTTTATTTTATTGTTTTGCTGTGGTTTTTGCTAACCAATAGAAGGTAGGTAAGGCTGTTTACCGGCGTGCTATTTACCTAAGAAACTATAATTTTTCCAGGATAAAAAGTATCCAATGTACTCTCCTGCCCTCCAACTATTTATATGCAAAAATTACGTTACTCTGTTGCTGTTTGTACACTTTTGCATTCCTAATATTAAAGTTAGATGATTGAAGTTTTAAAGACAAATGCAGTTCTATGAATGATCAGTGTACGTTTTTTTTAAAATAAATAATAGGCTTGCCTTTGACCTACATCACGTTAATCGCTCCATCATGTTTAGCGATGATGTGGTCTACGTTGGAGCATGCTTGCCTAGAAGAAACCGATTCAACCGTGATTTGAAGACACCCAGATTGTAACCATCGGGGAACACCCATTCAGGCAGCGCATTCCACAGACTAGCAGTTCGCACAATAAATGTGGAATAAAAGCGCTTCGTACGGGTTTTCGGAATATCAACCATAAAGCGGTGACGATTTTTTATTAAGACGCGGTACAATCGCAAAGTTAACCAAAAGAAGTGTTTTTAAACGCTTTGTGTGAAGTGACAAAATTAGCTGATCAGATAAAAAAATACTACAAGTAAAAAAAACCCCTTGGTAATAATCTTAACCGAATAAAATTTCTAAAAATTGTCTAGACTCTTAAAAAAACACATTACAAATTGCGCAATAAAAATAGCTTCTGAATTGAAGAACTCTGAATTTTCAGCGACAACAACATATTTTTTTGTACGAATTGTGTAGCCAGACTAGTCTTTTAAAACTTCAACCAGTTAATTGTTGAAATTCATTTATATATTTTGATAAATTAAATAAAAACCCTCAAAATAATATAAACACAAGCACAAAGTCATCATCATCATCAAATATGATGATATACGATTTTCGACTTTAAACTAAGCCGTATTAGATAGCAAATAGATCATGGCGTGAGCGGGTGAAAAACGAATTTGAAATCGTGATCAGACCGCGCCTTAAGGAGATACTGATGGGAGATACAGATATACAGTGAATGAATAAATGCTGCGCGTGGTGCACGAATTTTGCACGGGTTTTCACATATTTCGTGACGATGATGATTAAACAATGAATTTTGACAGATTTGCCATGACAGAGCTGACAAAAACTGCCATGATGATTTCTGAATAGAAGCCCTCGGTGACCTTGCAATTGTTATGTATCGCTTTCGTAGGAAAACGTCTTGTTTATCTCTTTTACTAAATTGCATCCATGGACGTAATATACCCTTTAGGTATAGATAGATAGAAACTCTTTATTGTGTACACCAGAAATAAAAATTACAACACGATAGAAAACACCTAAGAACCTTTAGGTATATTATATATTTTCCGTAATATTTAACTTAAGCAAACTTTTAATGTGTTGTGAATTGTTCGTTGGTGTGTCTAAATAAATAAATAAATAAATAGTATCCAATAAAATGCCTGATTTATTTGAAGAAACTACGTGCTTCACTTTGCTTTGTTTTGTGAAAATTAGGTCAACAATTGAGTCAATAAATAAAAAAACCCTTAAGCCTTATACCTTACCTTTTTACCTTAGTGTTAATTGGTAGAAAGCTTTTAGGCATTTTAAGTATTTTAGTAGGTTTATTAAAGTTGGCGTGAACAAATTAGGTAAGTAAGGTACATTCAGAATAATGTTTTAAGCATTATAAGTAGGTACCTTAGAAATATTACTCATTTCTGTGGTAAAAAGTACTAGAACAAACAAGTATGAATAGGCAGTTTGAAAAACAAATATTGTAAATATTGATGAATAAACTGTGATTGTGTTCGTTTTTCCTCATGCAACTTTACAAATAGCGACGATTTATATATTTAATTACACTAGCTTGGGAACTTTCGTAGCGTGAAAACTAAAGTCATGAAGTTACTGGTAATTGTTGTTAATTTCATCTTCATTGCGCTCGTATGTGGACAACAGGCGCGTGGTAAGTTACAATTTATCATTCTACTAAACTCCGCTATTTTATAGTCGGAAAGGTAAATCTAAATCGAAAGTTACGAAAATCACTTCTTCTTCCTAAGGTGTCTCTCCAACTAGTGAAGGTTGGCAGTCAGCTCGGCATATTGGGTTTTGGCCTTGGCAAAAGCCAAAGAGTTAGGTGGCACTCGTAATCCCCGTCCATTCTCGGATGTTACGCAACCATGACTTCTTCAAACGGATTTCCTTTTTTCGGCACGCATCTTTCATGCCTGAGCAAACGTCCCAGGCTTGCGTTTCTGGCCAACCCGTCGTAAAACGTCCTCGTTGTTGACATCTTCTATCGGTAGGTGCACATTTCAAATACGTTTCCTGAGATCTTCATTAATAGTCCAGGCCTCGCATTCATATAGAAGTAATGGCCAGATCTAGCACTAAAAAATACAAATTCGAAGTGGGATTATGCGGCTCCGAGTGCGATTACAGAGTATTTTCTTAATTTTATATTTAAATTCGATTTTTGATCTCCACCTCACTGTCAGGTTCCCCACCACTATAACGTTTGGTTGGAGATTAGGCTTGTTAGAAATGACAAAAATTACTAGAATAATTTTATCGTACACCGCCGTGTCTGAGGGAAGTACCCCCGCCTGTCATAGCGTGGAATACGCATAAATCCAGACACCGTGAATGAGTCTAGATTTCAATTTGTCATAGCCTCATCATTTTGTCATAGGCTTTTGCTACGAAGGCATTTTGAGAAGTCAACGCCTACTCAAAAACTTGTTTATTTTTTGGGGAAATCTCTCCGAGTAGTAACGTGAGTATAAAAAACAATATGCCAGCATTGTATGTGATCAACGAAGGCCAAGAAGGTAAGCTGTACAGAAGCGCGCGAAACGTGGACTTTCCATCGTACTAAGATATGGCGGTGCCGTGGAGAGTGCACCTTGAGCAACAGCCCAAAGGTAGTGTGCTGGTGCGACGCTGGCATCAGCCCGCCACCAAGTCCACCAACCCGCTGCCGTGTAGGTATGCGTTTTCTGTCGCACCATTCAGATAAGCTCCGTACGATACATATACCCAATGATTGTGGGTACCAGTGTACCTACTCGGTAACTCATGCTTTAGTGCTCATGTCCATCTAACCAGACATGTGAAGATTTTATTTGTTACAGTTAAAAATCTTTATCGGATTAAATGCTGTGTGTTTACCTACTTTGCGCATCTGTGGCCTGTTTAAAGTTGGGTCGATGCTCCAACCTAATTGAGTTCTATCTCCGTCGTCTTGGCGGTAGCACGTCAGACGTCAATATAAAAATGACAAATTGCGTCATAGTAAACTGTAAAAACTCTTGGAGTTGACTGTGCGAATGGAGCTAAATTACTCTCGTGACGTATAAAAAAGCGGCTTTCTAGGATTTTATACAAAATGACGTGTACGCAGCGAAATTACGTAGCATCTAACCTGTAACATCGTATACTTACATGACGACATAGTAGGGATTTTCCCATAATCGATTACATAAACCATAATGGTAGTTAATGGTCTTTCCTGAATAACTCCTTCTTTCCATGATGCCTAAAGTTGTTTATTTTCCTTAATCTAATTACGTGGATCGACTTTTATATTATACCTACTACACTGACGTAGCTCAGCGCATAATAAAACAAGGTCTGCTATTCCGGAAGTGACCATGCCTACGTCACTATCCTGTTGCCACTTCCTTGCAACAAACACAGAAATAGGGAAACATTGTTTTATAATTTAAAAAAAAGCATTTCGTGTCATTTTGTTTGTCTGCTCAAGCAAAGAAATTATATATTATTTAAAACATAACCAGTAGTTTTATCAGATTCCCACAGGTAATACACGGAGACTGGGAAGTTCTAATTTCATGCTCCTAGTAACACAGCTTCTATGACGTAGGCTTGTGTCACACACGTGACCTATGTGTCTCAAAATAACATAACTGGCGGTTTTTTTCCATACATAAAGGGAAGTTCTTTACTGATAAAATTAGCAATATTTTGTATTTATTTGCGACTTTGGGTTATCCAATTTCGGGCAAACAAATGAGAAGCATCGGTATTATTATGGAAACTGACATGGTTTTCACACATTTTGTTTATGTTACACGGGAATTAATCACGTATGATTAAGCTATTTACTCCGACTATGGTTTTAACCACATTGGGCCGTCTTTTCGGTGAGTAAGTGCGTAAATCCCGTGTAAAGTAAACAAAAAGCATCGGTATCCGACCATAAAGACCATAATAAAATATAATCGTTCATAATCTGGTTTTAAATAACGTTGACAGTCACTGTTCTATCCAAAATAAAACAACAAATACCCAGTCGTATCAACATTCGGCGCAAATGTCTTAAGCTCCACGCTGACTCGTGTTCGTCAAACTACAGATACTCATACTTTATCCGAATTTTCAACACCTTTAATGCAAAGTATACCGACCACGTTGACTTGTTCACCGTTAAAAGGAATGGATGTACCACGTTATTCAAAACTTGTTCATAAACCATTATTAATGTTCTACCCTTTTTTTCTACTATTATAAACCTCGTTGGGCTGATATGGCTTCTTTTTATCATCCACGCGCGGTGAAACCATGGGGCGCAGCTAGTGTATAGTAATTGCGAAAGCTTACGATAACATTATACAAACAATCGAGAAACTTTAGGTATAGATTATCCACCACCACCATCAGGCAGAGCTATCCGTGCCTCCGTGGAATCACATGTGTGAACCATGTGGTTCTCCCCTAAAACGCGAAGAAATTTGTTCCAGATATCAACTTGCCGCAATGTAAAAAGAGCGACCCAAACCTAGAGAAATGTATACTTGATGGAATCGAATCAATGCGAGAAAAGCCGAGCCAAAGAGGTACCTCTTATTCTATTTTATATATTTGTCTTCACCTACTTTTTTATAGTCGATAGGCTAGGCTCTTGACCACAGCTCACCTGATGTTTTAAGTGACAGTGTGGTCGACGGTGGTAAAACAGGTTTAGCTTAATATTAAATTAACTTCATATTTCCAACGTTCAAAATAATGTGCTTCTGTGAGTTATGAGCTAATTACATTGCCTAAATTCAGAAATTAATTATATGAAGTAAGGAAGTTTTTCTTTTCTTTATTTAGGTAATTTAGGTTATTTCACATGCGTATTTTGTGTTTTATATTTTTAGTCTGTCGTATGTATATTTTTAGTCTGTCGTATGTAGTCTGTCGTATATTTTTAGTCTGTCGTAATATGTCGTACAATAATTATCATAGTTTATTAATACAAAAGGTGGAATACAAAATCATCAATATTATCGAAAAAAAGAAAGAGTTTTGGACTCCCATAGAAAACTCCCATAGGTCACTTATGCAAGTGACCCTTACGTAGATTGATCTTAGGTTAGGGTCAAATTTAGCTAGTGAACCCTTAGATAGGAAACGCTTGTCAGTTGGTGAAAACGGGCATTACCTACTATCCTAACTTTTATTAAACTTGCCTTATTTAGTCCTTGCAAAATTTTAACATTTATTATTAATTTTTTCATATTGTCTTTGTTTAAATGTATACAAATTTTCGTTTCTTCTAGATCCTTTCAAGATTAAATCTCTATATGCTGATTCATCTATACATGGCGCCAGGGTCCACACTTCACTCTTGCATTTAGTGGCCAGTGGAGGTTCTCATTATAAGATTGAAGATTTAAAGTAAGTTGAACACATATTTCATCATTCTTAATATATTTGGCGTCATGATGCAAAAATAAATCAGAAACGAAATACTTTGCAACCCCTTATTAGTCAAGATTTATGGACTATTTATATTTATATTTATTTATGGACTAAGTTACAAAAATATCCACAGCTAGTAAAGATGCGCGAGCGAACCGAGCGCAAAATTTTTAAACAAATTTTGGTCAGTTAAATTAAATTAAGTTGAACTTGAAAATTGAATTGAATTGAGTTGAATTTTTTTTTTTTTTATTCGTTGGCAAGTGCCTTTATTAACTAAACAAAATCCAAGCTAATACTAACACTACAAATACAGTTAGACTGCCCATAGACCGTTGAAGGTCTAAAGACAATCCAAATGCTCAAGCCCAAGCTCAAATTGAATTGAATTGCATTTAATTAAATTTGTTTATTGAGGTAAAAACGATATGATCAATTAGATTTACCTCACACAGTAGCACAGATAAATTATAATTAGTAATAATAATACATTCAAAAACTACAATTCCTTAAAAATAAATAATGTCAGGGTTATAATCTAAATGTCAAATACAATAATATCCATTACGTAGTGATTACGTAGAGGGAGAAAGCAATACTGAGTCTATGATCCATTACAATTCTCAAAATGAAATAATAGTACTAAGAATTTCAAAATAAAATAAAAGTAGGTACTAAGATTTTCCTAAATGTCAAATAAAATTTTAATTGTTCTAAAAGTCCAAATCTCTATCGGATTTTTTGCCCCTATCCCATTGGTTGATTTGGTTCTCGGAATACCTAAGGCAAACAAGTTGTCAACAATTTTCCAGTTGTCACAAAAAATACTAAATCAGAGTTGGCGGCATCGATATACAATTCCAATGTATTGTATCTCGATGGTTGGCGGCAAGGAGTGCATAGAAGTGGTAGCGGGCGCAAATAAGAGGAGACATTGAGCGCGCCACTGTGCGATTGTCATCTACGTGGAACAAGTTATTCCGGCGACCACGTCTGCTGGCAGGAACCCCGTGTCCGTCAGGGACAAATAGCGTGCAAAGTAAATCGTGCAGATTGACTGAGTCAACTGCACCTCTAATTACCTTGCAGCAAATAGTGAGTTAGTCTATCATTCTTCTCGCTTCTAATGAGTTGTACCCGAGCTTACCGAGCAGAAATTTGGTCGGTTACAAGAACAGGTAATAGAGCTTCTTGTACAACATCCTCAAAAAAGCTTTTTGCTCCTTCTCCAGCATTCGCATATAGATCACGTGATACGGGTTCCATACAAAAGCACTAGCTTTAAGCTTACTTCTGACAAGAATTGTATAACGTCCTAACTACTTGCGGATTTTCAAAATCTCTGGCATTTCGTAACACGAATCCTAAGCGACGGTAGGCTTCTTTAATAAGATCTGATACAATTATGATCATGAAAAGTGAGCCCATGATCAAAAGCAACCCCCAGACCTTGGATACGACTCTATTTAATGAACTCTATTTAATGGTAAACTGTTCAAATGGTTTTTTTTCGGTCAAAAGTCATAACATTGCATATATTTATGTTAAATGTAATTTTATTTCTAACGCTCCATTCATAAATTTGATTAATGTCATTTTACCGATGTCATCGGTAGATTTTATTTCAAGGAAAAGCTTGAGGTCATCGGCGTACAATAAACATTTAGCGGTATCATAATCTGAAAAAGTAAAGGGCCAGTAATCGAGCCCTGGCTCCAGATCCACCACCACCAGATCTACCACCACCAACCAGATACACCAGACCAGATCAGAAGATAAGAGATAGATAGATAGAGAGGTCCTGAGATAGTTTATACCAGATCTAGTATGATAAGGCTGTGACAGAGGAACCGCTGTGCTTTACAAACTGGCACCGGTCCTACATGACATGCGAGAAAAAGACTAGGAGAGAAACCAATCGTGTCTAGCTTGCCTAACGAGATGTCCTTGGAAACTTTGTCGAATGCTTTTTGAAAGTTGAAATAAATGACATCAACCTCTAATCCACGATCCAAGGCACAGGAAATGTAGTCCACTAAACCCAGCAGATTCGTGTTCACTGAGCGGCCCGGTCTAAAGCCATGTTGCTCTTCACCTATCTGGTGTCTGACCTGTGTATATATTTCATTGTGCAGAATATACTCAAAAACCTTGGCAGGCGCACAAAGGATGGCTATGGGACAATATTCCTCTACTAAGGTCCTGTTGCAACTCTGCAGTATTGGGGTCACCCTGAACAACTTCCACTGGTCAGGGTACTGCTCATTTTTGAGCGAGAGATTGGGAATATGGTAAAGTGGGAGAATTAAATGCTTTTTACTGACGCTCGGCAAGTTATCGGGGCCCGGTGAGCTACCTGACTTTAGCTTATTAAGACGTTTTTTTATTATTATTTTAAACATATATTTGTACATAAACATGGAAATCACTTATAATTGTAATCGCTATCGGTGGGAAATTGCTCAGTCCAAATTTTCTTCGATTTTTTTTAATGCGTCAATTGTCTTTATTAACTCTTCGAATTAGGTCAGGATTTATTAGTATGAATATGGATTTATTAATATGGATGTATATCTGTGTGTCGTCTCTACAAGTCGTAGTACATGAAAGGCTAATTATATTTAAATGGTTCATCATAACTGATTTATGATGTGACGGTATCAAGGAGTATTTCGATTTGGGAGAAACAGAAATTTTATAATACCTATTTTGTTCAGGAAAATTGTTCCGTCAATCGTAAACATAGTAAACAACATAACATATAGGTACTACATAGTAAACGTTGTTTATGATGATAATGACGTAAATAAATGATGAATGAATGAATGTCAATGATGTCTTTCGGTTTATTACCACAAGGGCCTTACGGCTACCTGTTTTAAGGCTTCTTTTTCGACTTTTAGCAATTTGGTCATTCTAGTTTAAGTGTGCCTACATCCATGGTTAGCTTAAAATTATAAAAACGGTGTCATATCAAAATTTTATTTTTTATCTGGGACCAAAGACCAAAGGCCGAAACAGGAAAAAGGACATTTCGTTCGATAGAAAAAAAAAAAAAAAGTAACACTTATTTGCGCTTATCTCTCTGTTTTTTGTATGCAATCAAATACCTATTTACTAAATTATGTTTGAGATATCTTAATATACAGATTTCATAATTATGAAGGAAACCGCAAAAGTACCTACATTTTACATTACAGCTATACATTTCGAAAAATACGAGAAAAACCTCAAAAATAAAAGTAGCGAAACGCACAACTGTGTGTAAGCGCCATGGTGTTGCTTCGCTAAAAAAGCAAGCTGATCTGTAGTAATAAGACAATTATTTTTTCTTTTCTGTGGTAATAAGCGTTGCCTAAAAGTGGTAAAGCCTCGCATTTAGCGTTTATGTTTATTTCTAAATTATTATTGTTATTAGGTGATGAGAAAAGTTGCCCAACCGCAAACCGTTATCTCCGCACATTAAGGTTCTCGTTCGCGTGATTTTACGAGCTGAATAGAATATAATATCTTTTTGTTTACTAATAGTTTCAGCACTAATTTGAGCCCGCGTTAAGAGCTAAGTAAGAGAGCGGGTATGTCCTAAAACTACAACCAGAGCCACCGGAGGATGGGCAGCAGCGTCCTGTTAGTACACGGTGAACGCACTGCGATTCCCCATGCCGCCTGCCAAGCGTGCGGATTATGGCAACATCCCTCTCTAAGAGGGAAGTCTTGTTCAGCAGTGGACATTTAATGGCTGATGATGTGTAATGTGTTAATAGCTAGCCGTAAGGCCCCAGGTCAAAGTAATTCAGTTTGTGATCAATGAAGCTCATAATTTTGGGAATCATTGTTTGGATGTTGTCAGTCATTGTTTTTTTACTATTTTTTTACATTGGACTAGGCTAACGTTTGACCGCGATCTCGCCTGATGGAAAGCGATGATGCGGTTGAAGCTGGAACACGTTTGCCCAGTAATAACCTATTAACCCTAGACTTGAACACTCCAAGATTGTAATGCTGCGGAAACACAGACAGGCGGCAAGGCGTTCCATTGTTTTATTGTTCTAATTAAGAAGGAGGACTCAAAACGCTCGGTGCGAATAAATGGCATTTCGACCAAGTAAGGGTGACGCCTTGCCGTTCGTCTGGACGTCCGTTAGTGAAAAGGTGATGGGGAACAAGTTCGTGAAGTTCCGTCGCACACTCTCCGTGGAAAATTCTATAAAATATCGACAAGGTTGGGACTTTACGCCGATGGTTCAGGTTCTGATGTTCATTGTCTTAATTTCAGGGTCGATTTCCACAGTAAAAATAAATATACTGGTGAGCTGACGTTGACATACCCTCAGCTGAATATTACTTCCCATTACTACAAGCGAGGCACGAAGATTTCTTACGGCAATTTTCAGACTCACGGTGAATTAAAAGGATCCTTCAGTAAGTAGAAACATGCCCTAGAGAATAGGCATGTGGCCTAATGTTTAATTTATTACAAATAACAGGCTTAGCGAAGGATATAAATAATGCCTGAATGGGTGTTCCCCGATGGTTACAATATAGGTGTTTTCAAATCACGAGTGAATCGGTTTCTTTTCGTAGCAGCTGTAACACAGGTCTTCCTGGAACAGCTACTTACGAGACACCTACCAGAGAGGTACTCATTATAAAGTGTTAAATTTAGACTTGTTAAAATTGTAAAATTATAAATATTGGAATAAATGAATTGAATGAATGAATGAATTTTAGACTAGCGTGCTCCAACGTAGCACGTTTGCTATCATCGCTTAACATCAGGCGAGATGGTGGTCAAAGGCAAACCTACAATATATATATTTTTTAATTTTACACCTAAGTAATGAAAAAAATATTTAAATTGGCCGATAAAATTCTGAGATTTAATCGTTTAAAGTTTTTGGTGGGTATAGCACTCCCTATACCCAATTCTGCTTTGTCCCGTTCGCGCAAACCATGTGTTAGCTAATACCATTTGCAATTTGCTTGGCGCGCGCACAGCTTGACGTCATAACGTGCTAGAGTGAGCTCTCTGCCTAGCATGTAATTAAAACACTTATAGCTTATTTATTTTAAACAAATTTAATGTAAATTTTTTTTTTCGTTGATGGACTATATTTAAGATCAGCTTTTTATAAGGTACTAGCCCCAGTTTCACACGGGTAAAGATTATAGCCTATAGCCTGGGGATAGTGTAGCTTCCTAACAGTGAAAGAATTTTTTAAATCGGTTCAGTAGTTTCGGAGCCTATTCAATGCAAACAAACAATCAAATCTTTCCTCTTCATAATATTATAGTATAGATTAAAAAATTAGGACACAGGCCTATTATGGATGGACGCTGATTTGAATGCAACAAGTTTTAATTTTACAGTGCGTTTATTTGACACTTGCAACATTTCTGGAGAGTTATAATTTTTTTTAAACCGTCCTCAAGACCATACATAAACAGAGATTGAAAGTCCTCATCAAAACTTTTGCTAAAGGGAACCAAAAACCAATACGTCATCTGTGTATATATTTTTGGTTTTTGTTGTTTTTTTTTTGTTTTTTCAAAAAGCGCAGAATCATTTTTTTATAAAATTTATATGGGTGGTCCCATATAAATTTTATGAACTACCAAACAAAAAAGAATCATCAATTCAAATCATAATTGGCAGAGTAATCGCGTAACAAATATACAAAAAAAAACACAACTAGAGGTTTTATTAAGAAAACTAGCGGTCCGCCCCAGCTTCGCACGGGTATAGATTATAGCCTATGACACCCGGGGATAGTGTAGCTTCCCAACAGTGAAAGAATTTTTCAAATCGGTTTAGTAGTTTCAGAGCCTATTCAATGCAAACAAACAAACAAACAATCAAATCTTTCCTCTTTATAATATTAGTATAGAAAACAAATTTTACAATTTGATTACAAAAAAATTATACATAATATTTTTTTTATATTTGAAGTGTTGTTCCAAGAACCTTTAGGATTTACTATTTAAATATTAATAGACAGTTCCAAATTTTGAGGACCAGCAGAATTTGAACGGGGCCATTTGGACGTCTTGGGGATGTCGTCTTGGGGATCCTGCCAGTTATAAATTTTTTGTATTGTCTAATTTGTCTGTAACTTTTAAATCCAATAGATTTTACTTTTACAAAACTTCATCTTCACCTTACTTTTTAATGCTGTTGTTACAAAATAAAATGTCTTTCTTTCTTGCTTGCAGAAAATATCACAGCAGCGTTCAAGTTCGTCGCATCGCCAATCACAAAATACGGTGTGGAGTATCTCAAACTGGAATCCGTCTCGGCGAAAGTTAGCATTGGACATGGGCATCTGGAACTTAAACCTCATGACAAATCTGCAATTGGTAAAAGTCTTGAAACATTGCCTAAGTATCAAACCTGTTTTGAAATAAACCTTTTAAAATCGAACCAAGGGAAAATGTTTTTACATCTACCAATACAGGGTTACCCGGGTTACTGGGTTACTGGGGACCCGGGTATGTCCTAAAACTGCGACCAGAACCACCGGAGGATGGGCAGCAGCGTCCTGTTAGTACACGGTGAACGTACTGCGATCTCCAAGCCGCCTGCCAAGCGTGGGGATTATGGCAACACCCCTCTCTAAGAGGGAGGCCTTGTTCAGCAGTGGACATTTAATGGCTGATAATGTATGTATGTATGTAATGTAATACAGGGTTATCATAATAAGCTAACAGTCTATCGTAGGCAGTATCTCTACTTCATACGTATTAACTGTCATTCAATGAACTTTAATAATTCAATTGTTTTTCTGCCATCATCATCAGCTAGAAGACGACTGCTGAATATAAACCTCCCTTTAACCTCCACACTTAACGACAGCCTTCCATCTGCATACACTGAATGCCCGCGACTTTCACAATGTCGTCAGTCCATCTAGTGAGAGGCCTACCTGTGCTGCGTCTTCCGGTTCGTGTTCGGTTCTTCGAGCGATGGGGCCTGCCCATTGCCACTTCAACTTCCAAATTTTAAGAGCTATGCTATGCTCAGCTCTGGTCCTTTGGCGAATATCCACGTTCCGGATTCTATCGCGCAAAGAAACTCCAAGCATAGCTCTCTCCATTGCCCGCTGTGTGATTCTGAGTTTTTCCAAAAGGCCAACAGTTAAGGACCATGTCCCAGTATCATATGTAATCACTGGCAACACACTGCTCTAAGACCCTTGTCTTTAGGCACTGTGGTATCTTGGACGAGAAGATGTCACGCAATTTCCCGAACGCTACCCGTCCGAGTTGGATTTTTCGGGCGGCCTCTTTTTAAACACGTATCGACCTGCAGATTTTGGGACACACTTCGCCGTAATTTAAGCGCAGAAATTTCACTATTTCAGTCAATCTTAATTCGACAGAGATGCTGTAGTTGGCTCTCGACGGCTTCTAACGATGATATTTTATTACAAGCTTTTACCTCACGCTATTTTAAGCTTTTACTAACTTGCCCTGTTAGTATGTATGTGTGGGACAAATCTTGCAACTGAATTTTAGATCAGTAATCCTCAACCGATTGAGTGAACCGAGTGAAATTTTACATACTTTTGTAGGTTCGGTGACAATGCAATGTTATGGTACCTTTGAGCTGGTCTGATGATGGAGACAGTGGCCATAGGAACTCCCAAACGAAACAACGTAATCCGGTAGAGTTTGGGTTCGTTGGCTTTGATTAAAAAAAAAAAAAAAATTATAATTATTATATAATTTATATATTATATAATTTATTACAGGTAGAACTTTTGCGGTGTTCGCCCACATGAACCCAAAATTGGCGCTGCGGATGGAGGGTCCAGCGATAGACGACGTCTCCGCACGCCTATTCCAGCAATACGTAAACGAAGCATTGCTCATCATGCCTTTGAAGGATATTCTTGTTGACTAATACGTTTAAACTATTTCATCAATACATACTGTTAGTAGGATTCGTGACTATCGTGGATAATTACACTCTTTTATACACAAACGATTGTATTATTTCTTTGCAAATATTTTTCAGAATTTTGTCATAAGAATCTGACGTCATGTTGCAGCGTCCCAACCAATCCACGCCCGTGGATTGACACATCACTACGAGAGCCCTCTCGTAGTGATGCTTGAATTGATGCCTTTAATCGAACTAACCCTGCAGACGACTTTGTCGCCCTTTTTTTTCTTGTGGACTAATAGTTGTTCATCGGTGTTGATACAAGTTTCTAAGTATGCGTGACAAATGAGTAAGTGAGGCGTACTTATAGTTTTTGCGTTAAGCGGTTTAGCAATACAGTGATTTATTTTAGTGAAAAATTTAGACGTTTGACCACGAACGATAATTATTGTACTAAGGCATAATAATTATGTCCCTTACTATACGCGTAGATATTCACCAAAGAACCAGAACCACCGACATAGCTATTAAAATTTGCAAGTTGAAGTGGCAATGGGCAGGTCACATCGCTCGAAGAACCGATAATCGATGGGAAAGAAAGGTTCTTGAGTGGAGACTACGAACCGGAAGACGCAGCGTAGGCCTCCTACTAGATGGACCGACGACATCGTGAGAGTCTAGCAGTGGATGCAGATGGCAGGCTATCGTTCAGTGTAGAGTTATAAAGGGGAGACTTGTCCAGCAGTGGACGTCTTCTGGCTGATGATGATGATATGTCCCTTGTTTGTCTGATCTGAGAAATCACCCAAATTTCAAATTTAGGCGTTTCTTTAGAGTTTTGCGACCAAGGCTCTGCCACAGCTCTCAGAGCCCGAAAAAATAAAGTTATGTCCCAGAAACGCTCGAGTGCTGTTATTGCTTCTCGTTATGTGATTATCGAATGTTTTGGTCACTTTTTTGTGGGGCTCGTATGATTGCATAAACAATGAACACAATTCTGTAACACGTTGGTTAAATGGTTAAACGTCATTTAACTTAACAAGGTTACCGATAATTTAGTTGTCATAAAAGCTTCAATTCTATACCTATATAAGATTGAAAGTCTCATTAAACTTTTGAACCAAAAACTTAACACATACCATACATACAATATACAAACATACACAAAAGGTCATTTGTGTATGTATTTTTTATTTCAGTTGAATTTTTCAAAAAGCATTGAATCAAACCTCTGAGGCATGATCTATCAAACAAACGTCCGTTCTTATCTCACATTGTTATCTCACGCACAAAAAATAATAATAATTAATCCGTTTTTATCTCGCTAAATTAAAAGAGTGCGTTTTTATCTCACTGCAGTCCTACGCCCCAGAATAAATAATAGTAGGTACTCCGTAACTGAACCATAAAATATAATACCAATTATTCGTTACTAGTACTTCTGATTATAACTCCGGTACAGCTGAAAAGTAACTACCTGAATAATCATATCACAAATAATAATGTTTGTGGGTGAACAAAAAATATAAATTATCTCAAACATTTTTAATTAACAAAAATAGTAGAAAAATAATAAAAGTAAGTATATAGTAAAAAAACTTTTCAAATTAGGTTAATATTTACTTATTCAAATAATCACAGATTTACTAGAACTAATATCAGTTTAATTTGTCTTGGACTGACTATGTAAGTAAAGTATGTAATGCTAAATTAAAAAAATCACATGTATTCAGGCACCAATAAAAGGTCTGCACTAAAATTATAGTTTTACATACATGACAGTGGGCCCGATTTTGAAGGCACCATTTAAAATTAGAAAGCTAACTAAAATTTCTTATTATAAGTTTAACTTCTAACGATTGGTATTCTAGAGGCACCCACAAACTAAAATATTGACCGGCATTAGAGTTCCTTTCGTTCATTTATTTTGAATAAACAGATGAAAAAACCTCCTTAAAAAACCGGTACATTCACGGTACATTGAATAATGTCGGACCGATATCCTTCCGATTTCGTTCCAATTTCTTGATTACCTGTGGTGTCACTCATTAGGCAAATAGCAAGTGTTGCAAGCTTTTTCCTAAAATGCTTATTAATATTATTCTTAGTAAATATTTTACTTCATAAATTTTTATATTATTAGTTGTATCCGACGGGTGCTACAGCTATTCTGCAGGTTAATTTTTAAGAGAAACATGTTACTAGTTCACACATAGTTCAATTGTTACAAAACTTCACTAAAGTACAAGAAAGTTATCGCTACCATAGTAAATTTATTTATTAAAGTTCAAAGGGACACTTTTTCAACGGAAAACAAACACAGGTAATGAAAGTTAGACATTTGTTTGCGAATTAAAACACACTCTTGAGGAAAAAAAGGCTCAATTTCAGATTTCAAAGCTATGGCAACTCATTATCTGTAGCCGGCTCAAGGAGTTTTGGCGCCAACGTGGAAAAAAAAACATGTGTCCTGATTGTATTATTTTCCTAAACTTGTATTATTTCGCGTGTTATTATTAAATAATAGTGGATTATTGTTTAATAAGTTTTATTGAATGTTTTTGAGTGTAGACAAGTGATTTATTGACCTGAAACATGTATTTTCGGATGTTTACCAAATTCCACAGAAGCCTCTTGTTGTTCCACCAGTTTGTTAATGTATTTTGCATTCAGAACCTTGCTAGAATCTACCCAAATCTTTATCACTCTGAAGTCACAGCAGACTGACGGACCAGCAGGCGGCGGATAGATGTACTACTCGGTAGAGAGTAGTAGTATATTCCTTGCTGTACTATTTCATGGGGGTGATGTGTGATGCTGAGATTGTGTAGCTTTAAGCAGCACCTGGAAGTAAAAAGAATTTTAAGTAACTAACATGAGGTTTTTATTAAGTGCTCTACTCGTCTCTGCTACATGACTACATGTGTCTATTCGTCTCCGCTACAGACGTCTGCTCATCTCCGCTTCCCTCATCCGGCGGCAATATCTTAACTAAGATAATTTAATCAGTGTCCCGGTACCAGTACAATTTTTATTTATTTATCGTTTCTGCAATAAAGGCTGGAGCGGACCAACTCCAGTTGCAGTCCGGTCCGCTGCAGACGCAGTTTGTGAGGCGTATGAACTCTGTTTGTAGTCCGTCTGCGTCCAGCGTGACGTCTTTCCGTCTTTCATAGAATTTCATACTTTACTGGTCCTCACAAACTGAGTCTGCACTGGACCGGACTGCAAATGGATTTGGTGTGCTTGACCCGAGGTCGAGGGGTATGCCAGTAAAACTAATTGGGAACCACTGAACTAAACCATTGAACCAATCTTGGTCATGTGCTCTATGCGAACAGACAAAATAATTTTTTTAGTATAGGAAATTAGGGGTAACTGTAAAACCGCCGGGCGCCGCGAATCCTTCATACCTATTGGTAGGTGCTTACCTTGATGTGTTCTCCTTGGCTCCGACTCACTGTGTTGTGCAGGAGAATGTAGTTTTCTTACAGAACTGGAATGAATAAACGTATCTTCGAGATGCATAATAATTATTTCTTCAGGGTCCATCACGCATCTCGGTCTTGTAATATGTCTTGTCTTGTATTGTTTTCAACCATAAAGCAGATAAGTATAATCTAGTTTTCTATTGCTGGTGCCACTTGTTTCGCGCAAAAAAGTAGATCATGTTTGATCCGTGTTTGATCACATTTCCCGTGGAACTAATACGATTTTTAGACTGTGATATGTTTATCTGTATGTTGATCAGTAGGACACATTTGTTTATTCAAGTAAAAAACACAAATAACGAGTTTAATCTCACTTTGAAATTAAAGTAATTTTAAAGAGGACCAAAAATGGTGCTCTTTAAAAAACTAACCTAAAAGTTAAAATATCAGCTGTTTTGGCAACTAAAACGATTTAAAATCATTTAAAATGTGCCTTCAGAATAGCAAAACTGCATTTAAACGTAAATTGAGTAATTTACGGCACATTTCGTTCATTCGATTTAAAAATTTGATTTTGACGTTTTTATAATAATTTAAGTGGTGCCTCTGGAATACCGATTAGCTTTTTTAAATATAACAAGTTTTAAAGCTAAACTAAAATTAAAGTGTGCCTTCAAAATCGGGCCCAGTACATGTTCAAAATTACTAATGGGTTATCTTAATCTAAATAAATATAGACTGTCAACCAATAATAATCAGTCTTATATGAAATTGTACCGTTAAAAATAACTTAACACTAATTGAAAGTAATCACAGATTTACAGGAACTAAGATCAGGCCCCCGATTCTACTAAACAAATTGTTTTTAAATTGTAATTGTAACAATTTTAATTTTTAAATAATTGCCTCAAAATTGAGTTTATATAATTTTTTTATACCATAAAAATATCACCACTCATAATATAACTTAGTATAAAAAAGACTGACAATTTTGAGGCAATTGTTTAAAAATTAAAATTGAAACAATTTAAAAACAATTTGTTTAGTAGAATCGGGGAGCTGGTAACTTGTTTTTAATTGACTATGTAAGCTCTCTCTCTACTAAGTCTTGTCTTCTGTCTGGCTTTGACGATGAAGCTTCACCCAATGAGTGACCGGAAAAGCGAGCGTTCTGCTTATTGGCGACTTTACGGAGTATTGTGAGAAATTGCAACATAATTATTTAACTTTTTCTTCTTTGCAACGAAACGGTTAAGAGTTGCGTGCCAGCCTAAAAAATACGACAGTAAACACACGCATTATAGCAAGGCAAAAAATCTGTACATTTTCAATTAAATTATGAAACGGTTTAACCAAACCAAATCTTTTTCTGTTAAAGGCATGCCGTTAATTTAAGTAATTGGGTCAAGTGTATTAAGGCTTCTGTGGTCAAATTTACTCTAGATTAATACATAAACTAGAAGTATAATAGGCGGTCTTATCGCCTTAAGCAATTTCTTCCAGGCAACCTTTATTTTTTATATCAGGTGACCTGGTGGTTAAATGTTAGTCTATCATACAACTTACAAATAATATTTTTTTTTGTTAAATATTACTTACTCTCTAAAGCATTTGTTGTTCTGTGCCTTTTCCGATGAGCACACCACAGCTCGGGAGGAAACTTTCCCCCATGCAGGTATGTTTCAACAAAATAATTGTTAAATTTTGTGGCATCAGGGGTAGATGGGCTGTCTTGCATAATGTATATAAATCCGTCATCTATCAATTCTTCTTGTAAGAGTGGCAATCCCATCAGAAGTGCCAGATGTTTTTTGTGTGCCCTTTTTTGTGAGATCAATTTTTTTTTCCTTTTTTGTACAGGGCTTGACAAAAATGAAAATAGCAAGCCCTGGTTTTCGTTTCCGGAGACACAGTTTTTATACCAATTATACCTGTCAGAAATATCTGGATCTTCCATTTTATTAATTGATTAATTTCCACAAACACACACTATCACAGAATTCACCCTATTATTTGCACTAACTAAAGTCTCTATACACTTTCCCTTGCTATGACGTAGGACTGACTAGTTAGAGATACGTTTTTACGAGCAAATTGCTTAGGCTATTTGCACACATTATTTCTATCTCTTTCTGTCTTATTCCTTAAAACAATGCCTGGTTCCCAGATGGTATTTTTTTACCTGGAAGCTAAACAATAGACATTGGTGTTGTGACACAAAATATTCATAGTACTCTCTTGTGAGATAACACCGGATGATCCTGTGAGTTAAAAGCGAACTAAATAATTATTTTATTTTTAACGAGATAAAAACGGGCTTCGTTTTTAATTTGAGTGAGAGGAAAACGGAAAATAATGCTCGTGAGATAAAAATGTGAGATAAGAACGGACGTACCCAAAAAAGAATCATCAAAATCAATAAATAAATAGTGGAGTTATCGCATAACAAGCATACAAAAAAAAAAACAGTCGAATTTATAACCTCCTTCTTTCGTCGGTTAAAAAGTTACTGTTACTTACCTCTACAGGGCTATGCGGTAAGGGGTACCAAGCAATAAGAGGTCCATAACACATATCATTATCTAACCCTGTATATACTGTCCCTCTATCTCTATTCAAAAATAAACTGGCCAACTGTGAGTCGGGCTCACGCACTCAGGGTTCCGTACCACCACAAAACTCAATAATGAAATTACCAGTTATAACTTAGTAATGAACAGACAACATGTCACCGACTCGAACTTGGCCATTATTTATTATTTGTTGTTATATATTAGAGTGTGTACTATAATCATGCCAAGTTTGATGCTTGTACGTATAGTCATTTTAACATTAGAGCTAATACAAAAATACGTTTAGTAATTTTAAAACTTTCGCGATTTGAACACATGTTTTAAATGTTTATCGGGACTTATCACGTATTATTTAATTTAGGTAAAAATATGTAGCTTTCGCTCGACGTTTCGAACATATTACAAAAATACGTTTGTTGTATGAGGATCCCGTTCGTTCGGTTTTACTTTTTGACGTGGTTATTATTTTTTGGTTAACTAATTAATACTAATATTACATTTTGTGTGAAAATTTCAACTGGCTATCTATAACGGTTCGAAAGATACAGCCGTTTAAAGGTAGGGTGGACAGACAGACAGATAATGTAGGCCTAGTAATAAGGTAATTTCACCCTTTGGGTACGGAACGCTAAAAAAACGTTAGAGTTTAAAAGACACTCAATAGCCTCATGGTCTGCTGCCACTATGTGCAGCAATTGTTACCTTACTGGATTGATGCAACTGTTGGGGTATTTTGGCTAGGTGATTTTAATATTCACTGGCGTGGATATTCGCCAAAGAACCAGAGTCACCGACATAGCTGTTAAAATTTGCAAGGTGAAGTGGCAATGGACAGGCCACATCGCTCGAAGAACCGATAACCGATGAGGATGAAAGGTTCTGGAGTGGAGACCACGAACCGAAAGACGCAGCGTAGGGTGGCCTCCCACTAGATGGACCGACGACATTGTGAGAGTCTCGGGCATCCAGTGGATGCAAAAGGCAAGCTGTCGTTCAGTGTGGAGGTTAAAGGGGGAGGCCTTTGTTCAGCAGTGGACGTCTTCAGGCTGATGATGATGATGATGCAAGTTTAGTGTTTATAGAGTTTTGCTAATCTAGAACAATGCGCGCCGTACATGTCCAGTATGCGCGCGATTTCAAATCAATTCGAACTAAACAACAGCCAATTAAACGCAGTATTGTCACAGTAGATATTAGTATAGCCTAAAACAGTAGTTCGACTTTAAACAAACGCCCGAATCGAGTGATGTAATCAAAGGAGCACCCCTTCCCCTGCTCGCTACGACACTTCACGGTACGCTCAGTACGATAGTGCACGCACCGCGTGATATTCACCGTGTACGTGTGCTGCCACTGCTGCCAGCGTATAAGTAGCGTACAATATAATAAAAATGTTTTTAAAACTCGATATTAGCGACCCTGTGACCGACTGTAGGCATTGAATTCAAAGACACGTCCGAGTCGAACTACTGCGCTTTAGCTTATATATATCTACTGTGGTATCGGTGCCAAGTTGCAGCATTCTAGCCGCTTTACTTGAAATGAGATAACCGTTACAACCGCCTTTATGTAATGTAATTACCCACTGATCGGATTTATGCAATGAGTCGCGGAACTACGCCTTTGCAATACCCGCGGTTTTTCCTCTTGGAAGCTGGCGGGGCAAACAATGTAGGGCTCACTGGTTTAACCTCAGATCAGACAAACAAAGGAGATATGTTTTTAACTATTTCCATTCATTTATTTGCTCTGACAGCTGCAATAACATTGTAAACAGCTGAATAAAACATTTTTATTAAATATTTCACTGTAGTATATCGGATACCTGGCCTTCTACAGTCTGCGTTCAAAACGCAAGCAAAGTGATTAGAATTCTTGGTTGTCATATATTATTTCAAAAAATACAATGTTATTGCAGCTGTCAGAGCAAATAAATATTTGGACCGAGTTTAGTACACTTATCGTTCGTGTTGAAATGTCTCCGTGTTTCACCCACATTTAACCGACTTCAAAATAGGAGGAAATTGGACTTAATTTTAATTTTTATTGAAATGATATAATATACATAAATATACTCTCAGGTTGGTCCCATAGAAATTCGTGGGCCCAGATGTGTGGCTTTAAAATCATAATAACTGGAAATTACCGTATTTTACTAATTTTGTAAAGTCGGTTTTTAAATTGATAATTATTTAACTATAATGCTAAATCGCTTCAACAAAAACTGTAAGTACGGCGCACTTACTAATCTTTCACGCACACTAATACACTTGCAGCGACAACACTGAACCACAACTGAACTAACGAATAATCTACATGCAAATAAAGGTCGTCAAACATTCAGGATGAGGTGCGATCGAGCCTGCCACGACACCATAGGTATCACAGAAAAGATTTAAACAATTATTTTTTCTTTTCTGTGATAGGTATCATAATATCTCCCTTGTTTGTCTGACCTGTGGGTTCAACCCATGCCGAGCAGTGATTTAATGTGGCAATAATTTTGTTAATTTTACTATAGCTGGTCTTTTATACAAGACATTGAACGTATTAGGTATCATACTGGGATATACTGTTTTGTTACGGAGGCCATCTTCTTAAGGTACCTGACTGTATTGAGATACAACCAGGTTATGTAGAATAGGCATGAAGACTAATATTTTTTATTACCTCATAAAAAAGCTAATCATAAATAAAGCCCAAGTTCAAAAATAAATAAGTTATAAGTATTTTAATTTCATGCTAGACAGAGATCTCACTATACTGATTTATGACATCACGGCTCAGGCGCGCCATGCAAATGCTATACTAACACGTGCTTTGCAAGAAAGGGACAGAGTATCCGCTCTCTATCCCCACCTAAAACTTTAAACGCTCATAATCTCAAAGATTTATCGGTCAATTTAATAATTTTGTTCAGTATGTGTAATGTATTTAGTTATATTCATCACTAAGCCTGTTTTATTATTACACGGGAATTACTCACGTAAGATTAAGCGGGTCACTCCGACTATAGTTTCAACCACATTAGGCAGTCTTTTTCAAGGTGGTGGCGTGCGCGCCACACGGCGGTCTGTAGTGCCAAGCGAGACGCAGCCGCGCGCGCGCATTCACCTTGAAAAAGACTGCCTAATACGGTTGAAACTATAGTCGGAGTGACAGGCTTAATCTTACGTGAGTAATTCCCGTGTAATATAAATAAAATGTGTGAAAACCACGTCAGTTTCTATACTAAGCCTGTTATTTGTAAAAAAAAAACATTAGGATACAGGCCTATTGCATCGACTAAACCCCTCTCGGTGCCCTGCATCTATGCCTGGCGGAGGGTATCAGGATCCACCGAACGCTCCGATGCTAGGATAGTCTACCAACTTATTTCCAGAAGACTATAATAAAGTACATAATGAAAACATACTTTATGACATGTAGGAACTTAGTTATCTTAGTGGGCATAGTGTACAAAAAAGTATATTTTAAAATTACGGAAGTTTTTAACTGCAGTAAGTGCAGTTCTTACGATAACGTTGTTAGTATTTACAAATTCAGATCTTTAACGTGTCTTTATGCGCATTTCCTCATAGAACGTTTTTAAGAATAAAATATCAGGTAGGCGGGGTTTTCCTTGTTTTGTAATTTTTACGAAACTAAAGATGGGTATGAAATGTCATGATTATGAAATGACAGGATACATAATTATTTTCATAGTCGTAGATAGATTAGGTAATTTTGTATTAAAAGTAGGTGACCCATAGCTGATCGACAAACATGTTCAAGGTCTTAAAAAGAGCAAATTATATGAGCTAAGTACCTACTAGCCGGCGACAATACGCTTTTAGATGCAAGTTTTTCCGATTTTTGAAGTATTTGAACGTCTGAAAATCTACTTAAATTAATAATTTTGAATAAAAAACATTGTTTTATTAAAATTTTACATACTATATATCCATAAGAATAGAAACGCGATTTAGAATTATTTTTAATCAGAGAAAACACTAAAATTATTCAAGCTTGTACTGCTAAGAGACGTTAGTATATAACACTAATAACCCATGTGGAAGTTACACGAATACACATGACATTATTTTCTAAAATATTATGAAAACAGAATGAAGTTTCTTTTCATAATTTTCGAGATATATCAGAAAAGCCCAACAATCGCAGTTTGACGCACGCGACCTTGCATAACTATGCTCTACTAAATACGACCCTATTTAATACGGTTGAAGCCTATAGATTTATTGCGGTAACAAGCATGTCTTATGTGTATGTAAGCAGGTCTTCTTGCTCACTAAAATTGTAAAGTAAAATATAATTATATGGAACTATCCTTGTTATGGATAAAAATTGTAAATACCCCACGAGTTACCTAACCATTGCATTGAGGGGGCAACAAGTCTACAAATAAGACAAAATTGGGCGACCGCGCGCATTCGGGTTCGAACAATCGCGTTGCAGACTTGCACTCTGGTCTGCATTCTAATGATACATTAATAATAATCAAACAACAAATTGTTGACTATAAGTGGAAGATAAAAGTGAAAATGAAAGTGTTGCTGGTATTCGTCTTGTGCGTGGTCAATGTTTATGGGAGAGTTGCACGTACGTATTCTTTTGTGTTTTGTAAAAAAAAAAGTGTCTAACTAACTAAGCCTAGCTAAGAGCCTAATTGTAAGTAGGTACATGATAAATATTAATACCTCAAATGTATGTAATCAAAATCTACGCATAAGCATTGCCATTCAACGTGGTAATGCCGCCAGCATGCTGGGTACGCTGCCAACTGGTAGTGGGCTTGAGCATTTGGATTGTCTTTAGACCTTCAACGGTCTATGGGCAGTCTAACTGTATTTGTAGTTTTAGTTTTAGCTTGTATTTTGTTTAGTTAATAAAGGCGCTAGCACAGGAAAAAGAAAAAAAAAAGAAAATTGGCAAATGCAATTGACTTCAACCTTTACAACGTTACTAATCCGTCAAATAATAATATTGTAGATTTTCCGTAAATTCCCTACGTGCGGCATTGCGTTTATTGGTAGAGACAGAAAGAATGAACAGATTAGCCTAATATCTGCATCCAATATTTTATTCTATGATTTTTCTCAATGCATAAGTTGTCTTAAACACGAGAAATTACAGTTTAACAACTGCAGTTGTTAAACTGTAATTTCCAGTTTCCGCGTTGTTCCAGAATAAGCGTACAGGGCCCTGATTCTGTAACTACAAACACGCATATAACATGCCACGTTAAGTTAACCCCTAAAAGTTGGTTATTCCTTGGGAATAGTCCAAATTTTTAGAGGTTAACGTTACGTTCGTATTAAAGATACGCGGAATCAAGGGTCTGAAGAGTGGTTGTCCAGCCAGTGCAGTTAACGGAACTCTTATATAGAACTTTTTATTTCGATTTCTACAGTTCTTTTGTTCTACCTTACTTTAGATTTAATACGTACCTAATTATTAGAAAAGTATCTTTATTGTGTTAGATTAAAGAAGGTTATTTACAACTTTTAGTTGTTTTTATACTCTACACAATTTGCATGCGTCTAGAACGTATCAGTGGAGAAATTACAGTCCAACAACTGCATCAGTTGTTGGGTATGTCATTTCACGTGTGAACGATGATCAATAACATGGTAATAAATTCAAATACAATATAGGATTACCCTCACCAATTTAGGACCTTGGCATACCACAATAAGTTGCCATGTATAAAAGTAGTTATTAAGCAAGAATTTTAGCACAGCCACAGACTGGTATAGCTAGCAATTGGATTGGTTGAGCTAGATAACAGGTATTTCTGCCTATTTCAAAAATCCTGTGTGAGATAAGGTTATAATATAGTCATTGAGTAATACCTAGTTGTGCTAAACTCGAAAGCTGGTCACAGCATAGTCTCAGTTATTTTTCATACAATCCAACTTTCAAGCATTTTATATTTCAACGAAGGAGTTTATTAGACCTCCTTTACCAAAACTTATTTTTAGGGTTCCGTACCGAAAGGGTAACAACGCGATCCTATTACTAAGCCTACGATATCTGTCTGTCAGTCCGTCTGTCCGTCTGCCCGTCTGTCCTATCTATTAACGGCTGTATCTTTCGAACCGTAGAAGATAGCCATTTGAAATTTTCACAGTATATACGACGGAAAGAAGAAGAAATAATAAAAAAGTCACAACGTAAGAACGAAATGGGGCATACAACAAACGTATTTTTGTATTAGCTCTAATGTAAAAACGGTAATACGTACAAGCGTCAAACTTGGTATGATGAAAGTACACACTCCAAAGTATAACAACAAATAATAAAAAATGGCCAAGTGCGAGTCGGTGTCAAATTTCTGTTCACCGCCGGTTCTCGTACGATCACCGAAGATAAGCAACGTCGGGCGCGGTCGGTACTTGGATGGATGACCTGGGCGTTAATGGGATGTTGTATTTTTGCACAATTTTTTTGTACTTTAATACCTAACAAGTTATGTGGTGGTACGGAACCCTCAGTGCGCAAACCCGACTCGCACTTGGCCGGTTTTATTTATTAATGATGTGTTTAACTTTGATCATCACCTTGCCTGATGTTAAGCGATGAAAAAAAAATACTATTTAACTTTTTGAGTCAACTATCTCTATGCAAAAAATTGCGTTGATACATTGTTTTATTTAAATAGACACAAACACTCTCGCATAACACTGTTTTAAACTATCACGGTTGTTCACTAAAGTTAAATAATTATTAACGGGATATTCACAACCTTACCACGGTAAATATCCCGTTAATAATCATTTAACACTCTCGCATTTATTATATTAGTATGATTTTAAAACATTTTCCTCAACTTGTTCTATATCTTTAAGTTAAGTACTAGTTTACCTTTAGTTACCTAGTTTACCTTTATCTTGTCATTTAAATCTAGAACAAACTAGACTCCGACACTTCACCGATTAAGTAGGTAAAGAGGTCAAATTTTATACGATATCTTAAACCTTATTCCTCGATAATAGAGGTACAAGTTGATATCTAATACGTACGAAATGTCATGCCTTTAATATTTGTACCTATGTATGAAGTAACTCCATGGGAGTATTATCTCAATTTACGGTGGACGTTGTGGACACTTCCGAAAGGAACTCAAAAGGGCACAAGGTTTTTTCCGTTCACTGCATCCATAATTGATACCCAATCCAACCATTAGGCATCATGTCTACTCATATGTAAAAGTAGGACCACAACTTCCTAAAATTATGGCCCGATCAAAAAGCTATACAAGTGATCAGAATCTTGCGTCTAGTCTAGTCTAGTTTGTCAAGATTTAGGGCAAACGGTTACATAGTATTATTTTTATGGTTTGCAAGCAATACGTTTGACTCACCCACCTAATGTTAAGTGATGGTATGGTAGAAGATGGTAAACATACCGAGCCTAGAGTGGGAACTCTCAAGTGAGGCAGCCGGAACACCGAGCTGCTTGAAATCAGATTTACTACTTGTAGCCTGGCAACAGAAATTGCCACAAGTATATTCTGATGCTGATGCTTTTAAATGTGCTGATATAATCAAATCCTTAGAGACATTTTAAATATTTATTGCTTTGTTATACAATTTCCAGCGGACTACTTCCCGACATGCAAGCGCAGCGATCCTCAGATCTCCAAGTGTATCCTAGACGGCATAGATGCAATGAGGCCTCAGCTCAAGGCAGGCATCCCCGAGGTCAACATACCCCCACTGGAACCCTTCACGTTGCCCACACTCAAGCTCAATAGAACTGCTCCCAACTTGAAGCTGAAGGCAACTGTGTCGAATACTAAGGCGTATGGAGGCAGTAACTTCAGGATTAATTCGCTGAGGTTGGTATTTATGGGTTTATACAGAGTGTAAGAGATGACATGAGAGATGAGAGAGAGGTCTAAGATGGATGGATGGATGGATCAGTGACTGCTGACTGAGGACATCAATGCATACTAGTGTCACAATATCACCAAGACTACAATCGCAAAAAACAGCTATTCCACATACTTTATCATGCGTCAGTAACTTTTGCGACAGCTGGTAGGTTTTCTCTTCTGTACATTATGTTCTTATATAAGATCCTGAATAGAAAGCAAAAAATGGTAACAAAAAATATTAAGGTAGTTCTCGTCCATGGCTCCATCACAGGTGCCGCTGATTCACGTCTGAATTTACAATCTGTATAAAACTGCGTCACTAATCTACCAATGGAAAGTTGTAATAATTTTGTAGACAATGAAAAGTCTTGGTATGATGAGGCCATACATCATACAGTGTACTTTTTTCTAGATATCTATTAAAAGGCTATATACGAGCGTGACAAATGACAATTACTTAATTTGTCAAACTGGAATTAAGTAGACTCGAACGAAAAATTATCGAATGAACTATTTAACAACTAAAGAATAGCATACGACTTAAGGGCATCACACACCAGATATCATACGATTTGTGGTTAAGAATCAAAAAATTTTTTTCCATATGCTGCTAATATCGTTTCTTCATGGGCAGGCCACAGAAGCATTTATGACATACGAACGTGAAAATATTATGGGCAGAAGTGTAGCCGAGGCCAGCATAGGAGAGTCCATATATTCTCAGTTGCCATATATAAAATTTTAGAGTAGACAGGAATTCTTTACTAATTACTTTAAGGACGAGGCCTTAAAAACCAATTTTCGTACAAGAGGTTTCTTCAATGTAACAACACATTTAATAACATGTTTCAGAAAAAGCAATAAGAAAAGTTTTGTAATATATTCCCACTGTTTTTTCAGAGTGAACGTGGTAAACAAGTACGCTGCTGAGGTGAAACTGTACTTCCCCAAGCTGCGAGTGGTGACAGACTACGACGTGAGGGGCTCCCGGATTCTAACCTTGGACATCAACGGCAAAGGGCGGCTTAGGGGCAACTTCAGTAAGTAAACTAAGGATAAATATACAATGGTACTCTATTAGTAATACATCTTTCAAATTGTTACAAAAAATCATGTAAGAAGATAAAAAAAATACCGTAGGGCTCGTTCCGCTCTTTACTAAGGTATCAGCCTGCGAGAGGTTGTTAGCAAATTATCAATAGCCCTGTGTAAAACACGAGTGCAGTAAATTGTAGAGAGTATAAGTAGAGGGCAGCCTGCCATCTGCATCTACTGGATGCCCGCGACTCTCACGACGTCGCGTCGTCGGTCCTTCTAGTGGGAGGCCTACCTACGCTGTGTCTTCCGATTCGTGGTATCCACTAGAGAACCTTTCTTGCCCATCGGCTATCAGTTCTTAGTGATTATTGCCTATTACTACTTCAACATGCAAAATTTAATTGCTATGACTCTGGTTCTTTGGCGAATAATCACGTCCTGAATTCTATCGCGCAAAGAAGCTCAGCCGATAGCTCTCTCCATTGCCCGCTGTGTGATTCTGTTTTTTTTTTTTTATATTCCTTTAAGTTTTTGTATACTTATTTTAAGTTTTGTTGGTTAATATTTTATGTTTTCGTTAATTTTCTGTTTTTTTAGTTATTGATAAAATATACCCCATCAGCCTATAAAGCTGTCCGCTGATTCCTTAAAGTAAACGAAATTACAGTCCGGTTGCTGAGAGAATGCGTCGAATTCAAAATTAAAACATTTGCTTTATATATTTTACTGTAGTATATTGGCTACTTGCTACAATTTTACAAAACTGTGCTTTCTATTTAATTCAAATCCTGCGTGAATTTGGGGACACGCTATATTAGCATAATACTGATTACCCTCATAATTTTCTTTTCAGCCGGCATTACAGTAGTAGCCAAGGGTATTGCGAAACCAGTCGTCAAAGACGGGACAGAATACCTGCAAGTTGACAAGGTCGTCACAAAGGTCAAGATCGGAAACGGACAGATTTCTTTCGACGAAACAGAGAGACCTCTTGCTGGTGAGTAACTTCAACAGGTATACGGGGTGTAAGGGGAACACTCTCGAAGCCAAAAGAAGGTAATTGAACTCATCATTATGAACAAATTTTACTATGGGACCAGCCCTGAAATCGCGAAAAAAATATCAGCTGTTCTATAGAAAACGGTCATTGACACTCGACAAAATGTATGGAACAGCTGTTTTTTTTTCGCGATTTAAGGGTTGGTCCCATAGTAAAAGTTGTTCATAATGATGAGTACAATTACATTATTTTGGCTTCGAGAGTGTTCCCCTTACATTCTGTATACATACAGCGCAAGGATACACATGATGTGCAACGCCAGAAGGGCAAATTGTTACACGTCATTATAAATAACTTTTATGAAGGGACAAAGGTTCTCGAATGGAGACCACGGACCGGTAAGCGCAGCGTAGGACGTCCACAAGATGAACAGACGACCTAAAAGAGACTGCAGGGACACAATGGATGCAGGCCGCTTCCCACTGGCTCTTTTGGAGATCGCTGGGGGAGTCCTAATGGACGTCCTATGGCTGAAATGATGATGATGATGATGATGATGAAAGGAACAAACTGAAAACACAGAATTTGATCCGTTATGAGTACAACGACTCTTTTCCATAGCATATAAGCTTAATATAGGTTTTTGTATCTAACCCTGTTTAAAGTCATTAAAACTACGCTGCTAAACAAGCTGTTATATTTGTGTTTGTGTTAACACTGCCGTCCGCATTGTTAATTAAAAACCTCAATCTAGGAATTTGAAAGGCTAAAGTGCTAAAGGCTAGATTGTTTCTGTTCGACATGTTCCATTGTTACTTACCATCAGGTGGGTTGGTAGCTAATAGCAGATCTATTTCCAACAATTAGAAAGAACCGTACTTTTACTATTCATATTTTAAAATGTTCCATATCGATTTAATTCGAAATATAAATTAATAATTGAGGAAAAAAATAGAAAAAAATTGGATGCCTCCACATTAAAAATTTTACTCTGGTACATCGTCACTTGGCCACCACAATACGGGCCATGAGCCTAGTGTTAAAGGGCCCTTGTTAAAGTCGACATCCTTAATATTATTTAATTTTTTGGAAATTTCTCACTTCTTAATATTAAGTCTTAGTAGTTTGTATTAGAATTAATTTGAGATTCCACAACTTGTTTTAGAAATAAAGATTTACTTACTTACTTACCATTTAGGACCAAAACTATCCAACTTATTTTTTACTGTGCGAATCTACATTCTCAGGTGCCCAATGATCACAGTCTAATAAATTCCAGTTCCTGATTCTTTCGCTATTATGTGAATAGAGTTATTAGCCAATAATAGTGGTGAGTGCGAAAAAAAAGTTATATGAAACTTGTACTTTTTTCAGCCGCAACAGCAGCCACTTTCTTCAACGCGAGTCCAGGAGTCGTGTTGGATGTCATCAACCCTCTGGTGGAGGAGACAGCAGCAGCTGTCGTCAAGGCCTTCGCCAACAAGCTGCTGGCCGCCATCCCCATCAGCGACCTTCTTACTGACTGATACGGCTGGAATACTGTAGTCTGTAGCTAGAGTTCACCCAAAGTCTAAGGTTCATATACTAAATTTATTGAAGAAAAATTTAAGAACCTAGATGCGATCTCACGACCAAACCTCAAGCTGATGAGATGAAAAAATTTAATAGGTATTTGCTAGGTAAGCTTCTTTCTATATCTAAGTCCACATCATCACTATCATCACATCACACAATTTCACCTGGTGGGAACCAGGTGAAATTGTCGTCAAACGTATGCCTAAACCGTTGTAAAACAAGATAAATTAAATTATAAAAAATATAACCCGACTGCATTATATAAATATTAGGTAGGTAACTGAAAATCGATGATTATCTCTCTATTTTTAATTCAATAAGTAAATACATACTTACATACATAAACCCGAAAACATAACCCTTCTTATTGCGCAGTCGGGTAATAAATGCTCTAGCAAATTTTTATCCATCGATGATCAACAAACTAGGTCAAAAATCAATGAGGTTCTATTTTGGACTAAGTACAGAAACTTTTGTTGTAGCAGTGCAATATACCTAGCGATCACTGTGTAAAATAGGTACAAATAATCGCTACGGTAAATACGAATACGAATCAAATTCCATATAAATTTTGAATTTCGAATTACATTTACCTATTATTTTCCTGTAACATATTACATTATTTGGAATATTATTCTATTTACAGTATACAAAGGTATTATATTATATACACACATCGCCTTTTATACGTATAATTCTTAGATAAGGACATGTACATTCGTCAAAGGTATAATTCTATATAGATAAATTTTGTACGAGCGCCTGTTGATTTGACAATATCAATAATATTCTTCGAGCGCCTACTCATTTTGAAATCGGTTTAAAAAAACTAGGTATTGTTTGTGATGATTGATAGCAAAGAGTTTTGTAACATATAAAACCATTGATTAATTACCCGTGAATTATATTTATTTTAATATATTTTCTTTTGTGCCTGCATCTTCATTGGATAAGAGTGTAAATATTAGATACTAAGAAATACTTTTTATGTTTTTAAAATAAATATTTTTGATAAGTGTATAATATATCTATCTCATTGGAATTATATAATTACTTACTTTGTTTGATTTTTAATTATTCAGTTGGATGTTAAACCCAAAAGTGATCTGAGATATGTATGTTATTTCCATAGTATAGTTACAAAAAAAAAACACAAATCTAACGAAAACTTAAATAGAAACTAAAAACTTAGAGGAGGAAGGAGGATTTAAGGAGGAAAAAAAAGGAAGAAGGGTGGAAAAAGAAAAAAGAAAAGGAGGAAACGAAAGAGAATAAGGAGGAAAAAGAAAGAGAAAAAAAGAGAAAAAAAGGAAAAGAGAAAAGAGGTAATCCTCCCTCCTGGGAGGGAAAAGTTCCCAGGATGCTGGTGGCATTAGCATGTTGAATTGCAACGTTCAATTTCTGTGCGAAACAATAGCCAGCACTCTGGACACCCGAATATATAAATGATAATAAACCTATATCCAACAATTAATTCATTCGTATTTTTAATTAGAGGTAAAATAAAGCAAGGAAATCCAATGTCACAGCTGGTAGCAAATCAAACATGTTTTAAATGAATCCAATCCAATTCCTTACCTATTATGCATAAGGAAACAGCCATTATAAGGACGTAAATGCAAGACCAACAGTGTCGTAAAGGTGAGGTCAGGTCACGATATGTATTATAAGTAATTGTACTAAGCACAGTACAAAAAATAATTCTAAGTACTTTCTTAATATTTAGTTTTGTTTATCACGTTTCAGAATATTCAGAGCCTTTAGTGTGAAACCGTTTATAAGTAGCGTATAAAGTCTTTGCTACGCTAACCTATATATCCAAAATCTTCGACCAAAATAAAATAAATGGACGGTCCCAGAAGTAGCGCATTTTTGAAGATTAGAAAATGAGTGCCGGCGCTCACTTCGTTTCAGTCGGTCCTTAGCCGTAGGAAGTGCGACACGAGTCTATTGTTACATGATAACGAAACATCTGACAAAATAATGCCTTCGTGTGCTTCCCGAAGTGTTAACATGTCAAAAAACCTATATCTATTGTTTGTAACAAATTTACTGTACATAGTTATAATTAGGTGTTGAAGTATATGCTCAACGGGTTTGCCTCGTTTTTACTGAGCAAGTATAATGGTTATGGCCCGTCAATTCATTTTATTTTGTTCGAAGCCCAAAATACCATTTTGAAGCATGGTAACATCATGAAGTAAATAGACAATTATATTTTTATTTATTTATTTTTTATCTAACGACTATGTCAGGTCCATGGTCTACATTCAATATCGTTTACTTATATTTATTACACAACATTTTAAAGAGTGTTCATGCCGCATCACTCAGTGGAACCGACATGACACGTTGAATAACGCCGACATCGAGAAAATTTGCACCATATTGAGTGAGCATGGCAGATCTCACATACTGCGTTCGCGAACACTCCACCAGGATATGATGAACATCCTCGAGGCTTCCACATATGTCACAGGCACAGTTACAGTTAGTAGACCACGGTGTTTGAGGCGGTTTTTGCAGTATAAATATTATACCAAATTCCATTCTCACGCGAAATTGTGTCAAATGTAATTTTTTTTTAAATCTTGTTTCGGTAATTACAGTGTATTTTCGAAATTTCCGGCATCATGTAAACTTCTGACCCCGTAGATATTAGTCTCTTTGGCGTGTTTATCTGCTTCGACCTTGGTTGCCAACATGGGACGGGATCCACTGCATTCTCAAATCAACATTCTTCTCTCTCTAAGTGATAATATTTTCCGTAAAATGTCGCATCGCAAACGCTATCGAGGCACCTTTAGAGGTAGAAGCACACCGAATTTAAAAACCGATATGATGCCTTTAGTCGAACTTATTTTGCGGACGCCCTTTTTGCATCTGGATTATTAATTAGTTAATTAGTGTCGCTACAAGTTTTTTGTGTGCATGAAAAATTATTAAAGAAAAATTGTAAAAGAGTTATAAAATGAAATGAATGAAAAAGTGTGTTCAGTACGAAGACATTTAAACACGAACGGTAATAATTGTACTAAGGCATATCTGCCTTATTTGTCTGATCGGAGGTGGGAACAAACTTACAAATAAAATTATACATTCATAATGTTAGTGTGAATAGGTTCGCACAGGAAAGGGATAGATGGAAGAATATGGAGGAGGCCTTTGCCCAGTATAGTGAGATAACATAGGCTAATAAAAATTTGGATGGTAATCAGACAAAATGACAACTACGAGAAAGGCATTTAAAAAAAATAGGCTTGCGCTTGGCTGCCAACTTGCCTGATGATGCGGTCTACGATGAAGCACGCTTGCCTAGATGAAACCGATTCACTCTCGACTTGAATCCTTTTAGTGAACATTATTTTACCAACAAACGATTACAATACACAAAACTATCATCACGGATTTTTTGTAAATCTCTTTCATATTCACTAGGAATATATTTACGTATAGTTTTTCTATGGCAGTATTTGCTTGTATTTTGTTTAGTTTTTCTCTTGTTTAGTAAATAAATGCCTGTTATCCTTAGGCCTCACTACCGAGGTTTTTTTGCATCCATTTACGGCATTCTATGTCGACCAGTTTTCTATCCTTTTATAAGGCATAATTTTTCATTTCATCTGTTAGATCAAGTTGGGGTTGGACACGTAGTGGAACTTTATACATTTTTGTTTATTTAAGTTATTTGTTTTTAACAAAATGTGGCCAATATGGTTTAGGTTTTTGGTGGTAGGTATGTGCGTCAACAGTGCTCTTGGAAGACGATTAATCAATAATTACACCTCATTTGAAGAGAAAAATCAGGATGGGATTTGTAAGTATTATAAATTTTCTACAAAAACATGACCAAATTACGATAAAAGAAACATCATATCAGATCACATGTAATTCAGTTCCTGGTAGCTTCCTAATTCTCCAGCTATTAGTTCCTTGAGCGTCGTAATATGCTTGTTCTGTCTGCTGTTTTTTTTTTTATATTATCACAGGCCAGTACAAAATTTTGTGAAAAGTCAAAATGTAGTTATCGGAAGACGCAGCGTAGGTAGGCCTGCCACTAGATGGACTGACGACATCACGAAAGTCACAAGAATCCAGTGGATGCAAATGGCTGGCTGTCGTTCCGTGTCTCTAAGAGGGAGGCCTATGTGCAGCAGTGAACGTCTTCTGGCTGATGATGATGAAGCTTTTAGTACCGCGTATACCGAGCGTGCCGATACCATACCACTGTTGCACTGACAAGTCAGGCAAGGGCCGTTTGCAGTTTGTGAGAATGCTCTTGACGATTCCAACCACTGACCCAAAAAAAACAATAAATTTATCTAGACAGGTCTGTATTATGTTTTTGTACCCTGGTACTTTAAATATAATTATTTGTAGTAGAGCAATTATCAAATGCTTCTGTGAATACAAATGTTGTTAAACGTCAAAAAAGTTTTAGCATTGCTGGTGCTTAAATGCTAAAACTTTTTTTCTCGCAAAGGCCTATATTTTAACTTTACTTTTATTTGTTACTGAATAACACACCAATAATTATTATTTCAGCGCGCACACCAGTCTGCCACTACAGCGACCCAAATGTGGCCACGTGCGTGCAACGAGTTGCAGAACAAGCCAGACACCTCCTGGCGCAAGGCATGCCTTCCCTGAACATCCAGCCGCTGGAGCCGCTGAAGGTGCCCAGCATACGTCTCCGGCAACACAACATGCCAAAAAACGGCTTCAAGTACGACGCCTGGCTATCGGATGTCACTTTGAAGGGACTTACCAATTACACGTTTAATAATTTAGAGTAAGTTCCGACATGAACATATAAAATGTTACAAGGGAGAAGGAAATAAAAGGATCTCATTTAATTATTGCTATTAATTATTGCTACAAATCTTTTGGGATAAAACTTTTTATGTACCTAACGATACGAGTACATTTTGTAGAAGTATGCAAGCATAGGTATGCTACTTCTGTGTTATCCCTGACAGAACGGAAAAGAGATTGTGTGTTAGAGCGTATATAATATAACTCTTTTTTTTACATATGGCCGAACAAATTTTCATCAAACAGCAAAAAACCCATTGAAATGTTTTTAACTGTGTTAGATTTAAAAAAAATGTGTGATGGTCTACACATTATAATAATATGTTATTTTCCGAATTGGTTGTGGGTTTTTTTCCTTTATAATTTTGTTGTTTGTATAATATAATATAAGGAAAAAGTAGCGTGTGGATGTCAAACTAAACTGGGTGTTTTAAAATCACGTGTGATTCGTTTTCTTGAAGATAAACGTGTTCTATCATTGCATAGAGATACCGTCGTATGTTATAATAATTATGCAAAAGAAAGCCGTCCGTCCCTTATACATCTGTCTGTTACCTTTTAAGAACTAAATGGCGATGAAAATTGGCATGGAGGTAATGTTTATCATAAAGAAATACATATAATACTATTTAAAGATGAAAATTAAGAAAACGCCTAAAACTGCGAAGCGCAGCTATTTTACGGAGATATTTTTGGTTTCCTTTTTAAATAAATGCTTTTTTTATGCCATAGGTGGCATACAAACAGACGGACCGCCTGATGGTAAGCATTCGCTGTCGCCTATGGATACTTATAACACCATGCAGAAGCATTACAAATACGTTGCTGACCCTTATGCTTCTCATAATGCATTTTAGAAGGCAAGTGCCTTTATTAACTAACTAGCTGTTGCCCGCGACTTCATACGCGTAGACTTTCATATAAACTTTCAACCCCTTTTTGTCATCCTTAATTCGGCCCTTTCGCAAAATCCTTTCTTAGCGGACCTTTAAACCTAATAAAGATTCTATCTGGCAAATTTCAACTTGATAGGTCAAGTAGTTTTCGAGATTTCGTGATTAATGAGTGAGTGAGTAGATGAATTTCGCTTTTATATATATAGATTATAATTATATTGAAATAATATAAGCAAACACTAAGTATTTAATTTAAATTCGCCTATTATACAAAAAGTGGCTGAAACTCATAGACCGTGAAAATCTAAAGATAATCCAAATGTTTTCTAGCCCACTACCCGTTGGCAGCGTGCCCATCGGGCAGCTGGTGGCGACGCTACTACGCTGAATGACAGTGCTTATTCGTTGAACCAGATGCAGCCTGCATTTTGATCCCTAAACTTTATTAATATTCTTTGGTTCCAGCGTATTTCCAGAAGAGTTGAAGGTGACGGCCAACATCAGCCTACCTAACTTGGAAATGATGGGCGACTACGTGGTGCTAGGAGAATTCCAAATGCTACCTGTTGAGTCTACTGGACAAATGGCTGCTAACTTTAGTGAGTACAAAAGATAAGACAGAAAAATAAAAGTTTCGAAAACAAAAGCCATTCCTAAAAATATTTTTGCTAAAAATCCGTTTATTAGACATCAATAAAATTTCGAAAAAAAAGCTCTGAATAGCAATTAATGCCAGGCCACGGGTTGGTCCTCTCTGTAACGCTCTTCCTGCTGCAAATCAACGATCTGCGAAAGCCCGGTATCTTTGTGTAAGCAGACGACAGCATAGTTGTATAGACCTACACCCAATTCATCCAATGCACGAGCCAGTGGACCACAACTCCAGTCTCTGAGAGAAGCCATGTGAGCGCATGAACAGTCTCAGATTGGAGTGATACCAACCTGGTCACGTTCAATGCATCTAAAATTCAGGCTTGGATTTTTTTTCCATCGAGCTGGTCTAATGCTGGAGTCAGGAGGTGGATAGTAAAACCCTTCTATGGTTGTAAACCCCTCAAATGTG
This sequence comes from Agriopis marginaria, assembly GCA_932305915.1. Lineage (NCBI taxonomy): Eukaryota > Metazoa > Arthropoda > Insecta > Lepidoptera > Geometridae > Agriopis > Agriopis marginaria. The sequence continues at coordinate 14,859,536 of OW029918.1, forward strand.
AGTTTGTTTTAAAACGAAACCTATACACTGAACTTGGTGACGTGATGATGGAACTAGGAGGTAAATAATAAATATTCAGTATATTTTTGCACACACGGTTATCTGACCCCTTAGGAAAGCTTGTGCTATGGCTGCCAGAGACTGATATACAAACCGACATATATTTTTTAAATACATAGTTAAATAGATATTAACACTCAGATAGAACAAACACGTGTACATCAGATGAATGTTTGTCCTAGGTGGGAATCGAACCCACGCCCCTAACGCATTTGGTTCACTACCAACTGGGTCAACGGGGCAGTCAACCGAACTGGGGTAGTGGAACGCTTCAATAGCTCCGTTTTGACTTCCGTTGGCTGGTTTTACTGATTCACGAAAGCTGGTTATATTTTTATTTTTTTACTATAGTAAAATATATTATTTCGTCAGCTAAATGCACGGCAGCCCTCGAAGCGTGGGGAGCCCGTGTGCACAAGAGAATGGTGATCCGGGATGCATTCGTGAAGCTTCGCTGCACTGGACCGGTGAAAGCTGACCTCATGGATGCTCACTCCACTACTGGAGAAATGGGTATTGCTATAAATATTCTTATCCATCATCATCATATGCCAAAAGGCGTCCACTGCTGAACATAGGCCTTCCTCTTTAACCTCCACACTGAATTAAAGCCTGCCATCTGCATCCACTGGATGCTCTTGACTCTCACAATGTCGTCGGTTCATCTAGCGGGAGGCCTAACTTCGCTGCGTCTTCTGGTTTGTGGTCTCCACTCAAGAACCATTCTTCCCCATCGGTTATCGGTTCTTCGATCTCATCCATCATTACTTATAGGTATATTATTTTAATATTGACTCTTAAAACAGGTAATCTCTAAACTCTTAATCAGTCCAATTTACTCCACTGCTGGAGATAGGCCTTTACCAAGGCACAACTCGATCTTTTACGAGCCCGAACTGGGGCGTTTGTTTTTTTTTTAAGGAAACTGATCACGGTATCGGTGGATACAACTCGCCGGGATCCGTGGCTAATCAAACCGATACCGGGATCCGTGGATACAAACCCGCGTTTCTCTGTCAACTTAGCCTTACGTATATCGTCACTACACATTTTGTTGTTGTTATTTTGCGTTAATTTTTAAAATGTAATTAGTACCTTTTTTATAGTTGAAAATAACGATCATTCCTTTTTCTATTCGACTTTGTACATACCAGACTAGCGCAATTTCAATACAAATTAAGATAGTTTTTTATTTTTTATTTTTTTATTTAAAAACACTTTGTTCGTTACATTTCGAGTTAGAAAGTTGTCTTAAAACCTATGATAGATTTATCTAGACAACTGGTTCTCGGTATAGTATAAAACGGTGTGTATGAAACGGTGCGAAATCAAACTTCTTCGTTTTTTATCTTACTCTAACGTACTCTACTTATGAGCTTGTCTATATAGGCGTCTCACTTCATTATAGGAGTCGCATCCGTTTAATAAATATTTTTCTCTATAGAAGTCCCACCTCTTCAGCGTTAGCGTTATATTCTCTTTGGTCTCTACGTTCTGTCTTATTCAAATTGCAGAGATGATAACGGAGCACATCGTGAGAATGCACTCGTCGACCATCGCCAAAGAGGTGCAACCAGCGGTGGAGACTGCGCTCGCCATGGTGCTTGAGGACATCGCTAACAAGTTCCTCAAGAACATACCTTCCGAGATGGTGTTCCCTAACTAAAATGTTTTTTTTTTTATCTGAACTTTAAAATTGTGTTTTAATCTATAGTAATATTATGAATAGGAAAGATTTGATTGTTTGTTTGCATTAAACTACTGAACAGATTTAAAAAATTATTTCACTGTTGGGAAGCTACACTATCTCCGGGTGACATAATAATTATGCTATATATCTATACCCGTGCGAAGCTGGTGCGGGCCGCTAGTCTATACTAATATTATAAAGAGGAAAGATTTTATTGTTTTTTTGTTTGCATTGAATAGTCTCCAAAACTACTAAACCGATTTGAAAAAAAAAATCACTGTTGGGAAGCTGTTCTATCCCCGGGTAACATAGGCTATATTATATATTTTTTTTAAATAAGGATCCTTACTAAAACTCCAATAATGTAACCCAAGGTGTAAAAAATAAGATTTAGAATTTTAAATTTGCGTGTTTGACAGTTCTAAGATAGAACAATGTCTGTCAGGTCAGCTAGTATATCGTATTATAAGTGCAATGATTGTACCTACAAGGTTACGCAGAACGGAATGTTGGTTTGCTACTAAGCCGAAACGAGATAATTGTACTCATGGACAATCTTTATTGAGGGACCAACCCAGAAATCGCAAAAAAAAAAACAGTTTCGCACATAATTCGTAGAGAATCAAAGATAATTTTTGTATGAAACTACAGATTTTTTCGCGAGTTCAGGGCTAGTTCCATTGTAAAAGTTGTTCATGAAAATTAGCACAACCACCACTCTCTTCAACGTTCCGTGTAACCCAAGCATAAGATTTTGTGTACACCGTAATTATAGTAATAAAGTGCCTAAAATATTTATTTATTATGATTGAAAATTGAATGTAATGAATTTTGAATTTCGAATGTATGTAATGAATTCACATAAAAATAAAATTATTTTTAGAAGAAGAAAAAAAGAAAAACCGTCTTCAAGACTTTAAAATATAAAGTTGAAAAATGACAGTTAAAACAAGAAATTTTAAGTCCTCAAAAAAAGTTTTGCTGAAGGGAACTACATATCAAAACGTCACCTGTGTATATATTGTTGGTTTTTGTCGATTGTTTCTAAAAGCGCTGAATCAGTTTTGTCAAAATTTATATGGGACCACTTTGGAAGTATGACCTACCAAATAAAAAAAAAACATCAAAATCAATTCATAATTGCCGGAGTAATCGCGTAGCAAACATACAATCGGAATGAGAACCTCCTCCTTTCGCCGGTTAATAAATACTTAATTATGTAACATAATGTTTACATTATCCAATCTGGCGCATCATCTCAAGGCAAACTGCTAAAAAGCGTGTTACCAGAAAAGGCCCATGAACATGGAAATTGTGCCATACCTTCTATCAACACAAATTCAACCTTATTTTTTAGACGTTAAAAGCCAATGTGTAAGAATACCTACAGTATAGGTACAAAGTGTGTCAATGTTCCGCAACTGCTACGGTCAGAAGCCTATAGAGCCTACAATAATTACGTCATTGTTGGTAATAGCCTTACGACACTTTCGTTATCAGTACCTTCGGTGCCAAGCTAGTATATTCTCTATTTCTATGGTGTTAAGAAGTTAAAAACTATTTTATTGGGTCGACAACCTCTGGGCGTGACGATTTCATGAATGCACAGCACAATTATTATTATTGCATTGTCATCGTTTTTTATTAACTAATAAAGGTACTAGGTTTGAATCATATTATTAATGAAAGGCTTAAGGTGGCTTTACAATTTCTGATATAATGTTAATTGAGTGGTAAGTAGGTAGATACCTAAGATAGGTACCTAATAAAGTAGTTCTACTCTAAGGGTTCTCAGACTTTGCACGTTTACAAAAGTATACTTTACCTATATAATTATATACAAGTATAAATTGTATTTTTAAACCTTTATTAAAAAAACAGATATAACTTCAAACGGCTGAACAGATTTTCTAGAATCATAACTAAGAACACTCTTGACCAAGTCACCTTTCAAATAAAATAACTAAAATCCATATCAGATCAGCCGTTTGGGGGCTACGATGTCACAGACAGCCGCACAGATACACATGTTAAACTTACAACTCCTCTCTGTTTGCGTTGGGGGCTAAAAACCTGTCTCCAGAACGAAATATAATATTTCTAGACAACTGACTGATGGAATATGTGAATTAAGTGTGTTTTCAATGCAAATAAGTGATGAGATAAGAAAGTCGTACGCCTGACGTTTGTCTATAATTTAGTACCATTCATAATTTAAACTTTTACAGTTCGCAGTTCGTTTCGTGGCAGTGGGCAGGGCACATATCATGCAGAACAGATGGCCGATGGGGCTGAAAGATTCTGGAATGGAGACCACAGGGAAACGCTGGATGCAGGCCGCTTCCAACCGGCTCTTTTGGAGATCGATGGGGGAGGCCTATGTCCAGCAGTGGACGTTCTATGGCTGAAATGATGACAGTTAGCATTGAATTGCTGGCACAGATGGTGGTATTTCCCCAGGCGGGCTCTACAAAAGTCCAACCACTATGTACGAAAACTAAAAAGAATTCTAATACATTCTGAAATATTTTTCATAGACTGATATAAAAAGGAAGAATGAAAACGGAAAAGAAAGTATCTCCGTCTTGTTATATGATAGAAATCCAGCTAAAACTAGCTGTTACTTTAGACTGGTCCATTATTGATAAATTCTCAAGAGAATAGACCAAACCCACGTCTGGCTCCTGATAAGATGTCATAGATTAACAATAGTTTCTATCATCACGTATCAATTGATATTTAAATAAAAAATCTAGTAAAATATTTTAGTTTATTTATATTTTTGCTTCAGATCATAATGTGGAAATTATTAATACTTTGTTGTATAAGTTTTATCAGCGTTGGCGCCGAAAACCGATTTATCAACTGTAAGTTAAATGCCTAATTACTTCACTTTTTGTTTTCGATATATGTAATTTGTTAATTGGATAACTTTTGACCTCAGTTAAATCTGTGCACGTTTTTTTAACCAATGTACGCAGTTTCACACGTTCTTAACTCACGTGTGTGGAAAAATGCGTCGTAAAACATCTGATTACTTAGGGTCCAGCCACATTATACGCTGCGGAATAGCATCGCGAGCGTTGCTTTTTTGTCACACTAGCTACAACGCAGCGCTGCTGCAACATTCTCAAACAAAATGTATTGTTGCTCGAGCAATCAACTCTGCTCGTTGACAACAAGCCCGATGTAGGTACTATGCGGTGCAACGACAAACCTGACCTCATCGTGTGGTATTCAATTATGTAAGTAGGACGCCCCGACGTGACGATACCCCGCAGCGGGAGCGTTTATGTACCGTGCCACTACCGCAACATCGTGTGACCCGTATCGTACTCATCCTATACTTAATTTGCAGTTTTACTAACTTTAGTGTACCTTATTAATTTATTAACTTGCAGTTTTACTAACTTTAGTGTACTTTAGTGTACGTCGTATTTTTTTCCGTAGTTGGAGGCTTTGCGTGTCCAAGCGAAGAAAGAGCTCTGGGAGAATGCCTTCGAAATGCACTGAACGCTTACATTCCACAACTAGCAACAGGTAAACGTGCATGTTTCCGTTTGATGTGGGTATTTTATTTGTTAATTTAAGTAACTATATTATGAGGATTATTATATAATGAGGATTAGTAATTCGTCTCAAAACTTTATATATTGTATTTTTTAAAGATAGTTAACCAGTTATTACTTTATGTCTCCATGTTTACGGCATTACTTATAAATAAAACGTTACTAAGTCAAACAATGCTTAAAATTAGGTGTCCTGAACTTAACTAAGGCTAAGCTATTTAAACACAAGGTTCTTAACAGCAGGCGACATATACAACTTTCACATCAAATTATTGTTTTATTCGTTTTCTAGGATTACCTCAATATGGCGTGCCGCCTTGCGAACCACTGCACGTGCCATCTATCAGCGTGCAGCAGTCATCCGGCCCCATCAGCGTAACGTCAACGTACACTGACGTCACCGTCAGCGGCCCTTCCCATATGAGAGTAAAAAATCTTGAGTAAGTACAGCAGTAGTCTGAAGTAAGCTTGTCGAAGAAAATGTAACTCATTTCGACTACCGGAAAAGTGGCATTATCTTTAAACCGTAAGTTGCACTCTTCAGTTTTAGTCGTAGTTTCCAGTTTTTCCACAAACTTTTCATGATAGAAAGCATTGACCTATATGTACTACGTATAAATTTATTTGATAGAAAGTCACGTTATGACTGACAGATGCCAGTAGAGTAACCTCCGGGAAGGCTGGAGTTTTAATCGTAAACAGCTAGGCTCTAAAACAGTCTAATAGACAAAGTAGAAGCCGAATAGTTAGAATAGTTTAGTATGGAACGCCTTGCCTTTGTCTGTGTTTCTGCAGCATTACAATCTTGGAGTGTTCAAGTCTAAGGTTAATAGGTTAATACTAAAAATCTCCATCAATGCTCCATCTTCGGCCGCATCATCGCTTTCCATTAAGGCGAGATCGTGGTCAAAAGTTAGCCTAATCCGTTGTAACAAAAAGTACATAGTCTTAGTTTGAATCCAGCGTATACCTAAATTCTTGATATTTCCAGGCTTTAAAATTAACTTCGTGTATTTTTAGAGTTGACTCTGAGCAGCAGCGTGTGATAGCAAATCTGTATATTCCAAAACTGCGGATGAAGGGAAACTATGTCTTGTCGGGACAGCTTCTGATGCTGCCGATCGATGGAGAGGGCCAGTTCACGTCTGAATATGGTGAGTTAATGTTCTATGTAACTTCATCGTTATAAGAATAGTGATGTTCAGTCACTATTCTTACCATACTAATATTCTAATACTACAATTTAAAAAGGTGTTCTGGCTGTATAACTGCTTGTTACGTTTCCACGTTTGATCTTGGCATGAAAATAGCCAAGGAATGGAGGAAGGTGAACCCACGGGACGCGTTCTATAAACTGTACGGTTTTAGAATTGAGTAGGTATTTCTGACACTTTTAACAACTGCGTCAAAAATCACCTGAACCAGCAGTGCAAGTACCGTTCTTTACGATGGTCAAATTTGACAATTGAGTACGTCAAATTCGATAAAATTCAATTTGATCAGTACTCGCTATGATCGACTCTATGTCATTTTATCGAATTTGACGATCGATAAAGTACGGTACTTGCACTGCCGAACATTACAAACTCGTATAGGCTACATGACCGAATCCACAAAAAGACGAAATAAATGTGTGATTAAACGTGTCCTGTAGTATTTTTTTAAATCGCAGGTGACATAGATGCAGTGGTTACTATCAAACTAGGCCGGCGACCTCGAAAAAACGAAGAAGATGCCCTCACTTGCGAAGATCTAGACGTAAAGTTTCACGTGGAGTACGCCTCGATACACCTGGACAACCTCTTTGGAGGTGAGGGGGAATTAGGTGAGTTAGCAAAATATACTTCGAAGGTCTTTAAAGCTCTTTGCTCTGAGAATGGAGTAGAGTACAGAGTTAAACTAACAATTAATAAAGTATTCGAGTAATAAAATAACTACATAGATAATTATGTAGTTACATAAATACACTCATAAGTTTTATATTGACTTTGATGATAAATTAAAGGTGAAATTAAATTGGTTGATAAATACTTTGACTAATTAAACTTACTCAAGTACCTACTCAGATTTAATATTAAAATTATAATAAGTTTTTTTTTATTGGCATAATGAGCAGTCGGGTCATCGGTTTAGGATGTATTTGTATTATATTGTTTTTCTTTTTCTATTGTTAGTAATTCTATGTATTTTCATAAATGGAACGGTATAAGCGACAGTTCGAAATTTTAAGTAAGTACTTGGTTTTATTTTAGGAGAAGCAATGAACCAGTTCCTAAACGAAAACTGGCACCAGCTGTCCAAGGAACTGCAGGCGCCCATGGAAGCGGCTCTACGTGACTTCCTCAAGCCTCTTGCGGATCATGCATTCTCGACCCTCAATGCTGATGACATTCTTTCCTAATAAGACATAGTACAATGTTTAAATGTTGAGTACTAAAATGTGTTAAGTTATAGTTATTTATCTAATAGGTATTTATTTTGTAGTTGACTAGTGTTGTATTAAATCGATATGATTGTGGTGATAAAAAAGTGTGTGCTTAAGACCACACGACAGAAGTGAAAACGTCATCAAGGTTGACTATATCTCTCTCGCTCCCTTAGTCGATTCATGCTGACTTTATCCGAACGTGTATCTGAGCGTGACGATCACGCGAGTTCGGTGTTTTTTTCCCATCCCAAAAAGTGTCCAACGTGCCAAAGGAAGTTTCACTTAAAAAAAAGTTTGGAGTACCGAAGACTAATTTAATTTAGGAGGAATAAAACATATGATACACAAGCCAACCTTGCATGAAATCCTTTGGGTAGTTGGATCGATGATCCAATGATAAGCAAGGATCACCGGTGTATGGATCCACATTCAAAAACTCAATTTTTATCCAACGGCGAAAAGTCAAAAAGATAGTAATTGTGTTAGCGTGTTCATTTTCTTGAACCTAGAAACCTAAATGCCTCAACCAACCGTTTTTTATATATGGTATCGATATAAGATGTCGATAGATCCGTGTTAATAATAATTCAAGGTTGGTCCTTGGATAGTTATCGTCATAATAGACACAGGTGACAATGAAAAGTTGGATGGAATTTTTTTGTTGTACGTACCTATCGTTGAAAAATAAAGGCTTTCAAATGAAAGTGAGACTTAGTATCTACATATTTTTTGTGCAGGTGTGCTGGTTAGCGAAATTTTATTCGCTAAATACAATGTTTGTTTACTTTTGTGAGGAAATGGCATGCACATATATTTCTTATTTTGATTTTAGCAAAATTCGGTTGGTACTTACTAACATTGTGGTACAGAAAATCAACAATGTAAAGTTATACTTGTTTAATCGTTTTCGAAACATGCTAAATATTTAAACATCACAATCATTCTTACAAATTAATGTAACTTAACACTAAAATATAATATCAAATTCACTGGTAGCTTAAATAAATAAATCTTACACGCTAAATGATCAATAACTAAAGTATCAAATTGGTTTATGGTATTTTCTAAGAACACCGTGACCATTTGTTTTTTAAATCCAAGCTCACTATAAATTTTTAAATATACATATTTTAAACCTAAGGACTACATACATGGTTTTGTACATTGCTTGGTTTTGAACTAGAATTCATAGAAAGTTGGAAGAAGGTAGGTGGATATACAATTAAATTATAAAAAGTATTTTTCTATTATATTATCTGCTGAGCGATTGTGAATTAAAAGGTAGGCGGCCAAAGTTTTTTTCTTTTATTTTATTATTATAAGGTTTCAGGTTTCGATTTCACACTATCTACGTAATAAACTTTGGAGGCGGCACTATTAGTTAGTGTAGAATAAATAATAGTAAAAACCCTTTAGAATATGAATGACGACAAATTTTCAAAAACTGTCTTTCAATTTTCAATTTCTGATAAAAAACTTATTTCTGGTGAAAATAGTTTTTAATTGCATTATATTTTTCAAATTTCGAATTCCCCTTAAAAACAGTTGTAGGCGATGGCGTCTGCTTATGACGTCATGATTTTGAACACACCATGTCACCAGTACTGATGATGATTTCTGTGACAAACAATATGGTGTTTTCATAATCGTGACGTTGTTTGCTCCTTTTTGGCCAAGTTGTACAATTTGTACATAGATTAAGCACCACGTGATCATCTTAATTGTACCGGCAGTTATTGTTCAGAAAGGTTTTTTTGTCATGATAACATTATTTGGTCATGACAGTGACCTTTAGATGTTGTTTAGATGACTTAAAACTGACACTAGGATTGCTCCAGGTACAGCGGCTTACACGAAAAATAAAGTTAATAAGCCAGATGAACGTCTGAAGATGCTCTTCCACCATGGGGTGTTTTAAGTGAAAATGGGGCTCTGTCAGTACATAAAATGATCCAAAATGAATGTTAAAGCGATACGCCTAACATGGAATGAGAGTGGAATTCATGTAACACTTTTGTAGCTTGGCGACAAACTTTTAAGTAATTGTAAGGAGGTAGCAGACAAGTTATAGTGTTCCACCACCGGTGGATAGTGAAGATAATATCTTAAGGCTTGAGCCAGACGTCGATGGGTATCTTGGTAAAAGCTGCGTTGATGAAGGCCTGGAAGTGCTTAGCGATGGATACGGAAGCAGCTGGTCTCATCTCCTCGATGATCTCCGCGGCGTTGTTATTGAGGAACTGGTTCATTGCTTCACCTGAAAAAATTATTTTAGAAATAACTAGCTAACAACTAACTTTGGCATGGCAACCTAAGGAGTGCTTTGCATGTTTTTTACCTTTTAGAAAGTCGGAAAAATATATTTTGTTTCTACTGATAACAATCTTGACAAATAAAACGTGCAATCATATTTTAGAACAAATAAAATTTGTCTAAATAATGGAATCAATCCAATAACTAGTAATATAGATTGATTAATCAACGAGCTTTCCAAACAGTACAAACATTTCAAACCATTATATTTATTATATTAGACGAGATGGTAGAAATTACGCAGCCATTGGTATGGACATAGAATAATTTAATACTCTTACCGATAACGCTGCCGTGGTTGACGGTATCCCGCACCTTGAACCGCGAGCTGCGGAGCTTGAAGTCGACGAGCAGCCGATTTGCCTCCATGTACTTGATGCTGTCTCTCTCGATCTCTTTGCCGAAGATCTTCGCGATCGCCGCTACGTCGACTGTATAGCAGAACATTACGATGGATCATCAAACATTGAGGGGCGATCCAGATCAAAGTTTGAGCTTTTCACGTGAATTTCCTCCTAGATAAGACTATTAATACGAATCCCTTCGAAATAGCAAAAAATCCCTTCTTTCAGCATATTTGCACTTATCAAAGGTTAGTTAATTGAAGACAATTCAGATACCAATTAGCAACTTAGACCTCATTTCTGATCTTCTATTAGACTTATCATTGGCATTATTAGTGAGAGTGGCAAAACCCGAAATGTTGATCATATTCATATGCACTCCCTGAATGAGATAAAATTCATACCTTGATAACGGCGCCAATTTCCCCTGAAGTGTCTTCCTAATTTTCATAAGTAAGTCCTCCTGCCTTTTACGTCTAACTGAACTTGATTGTGCATCAATTGAAATTGATGCACACGATTACGTAGTTTAAGATTTTCTTCAATCTTGTCTTGACAAGAAAATCCTGCTTGCAGATTTTAAAGTAGTCTGAAGAAAAGTAGTCTGTACTTACTGAACGCAGCCCAAAAGTCACCCTGAGACCTGACAGGGAACAGTAGCACCTGTCCCGAGACTTCGTATCGGCCTGTGATCTCAATCCGTGGTAGAACCAGTCCCATATCGATGCGCAGCTTCTTCAAATCTGACCTGGAATTGACAAGTGAAGCATGTTTTATTTACTTAACTATTACATAAATTAACCAAAATAACTTCGATCTATCACCCTCAAGAATAATAGGTTAGGGGAGTTTGGATTATAAATGTCAGTAATTAATTTATAACATTGTATGGTATTAAGACCGACCTTTTTTTTGGAGTTTTTTGGTATTTTTTTCTGTTTTTTTTAAATCTCGTTATCGATCTTCATAAAACGCCACATTTCTACACTACACCTATCACAAAGTTTTTGCTACTTGTGTTATTGAATTTTGCGGTTATCAACTATATTACCTATTTTAGCTTAAATGCATTTAGATAGTATCTACGGGAAATTATGTTTTTAATCAAATCATATTTAAACAATTGGCTTACTTGCGATTTACAGCCAATTATTTTTTATGTTCTGATTAAAGTGAATTCTCATAGCGTACCAAATGTAAACTTCTGAGGTTGGAGTACTTCAGTACTTAGTTCTAAATCAGTGAATGAAGATGGATGGTCTGGTCTCAACTAGTGGTCCATAAGCTCATCAAATGTTGCAACATAATTGTATTCATTAGATGGCTATTAGTCAACTCTACCACAAAATATCACAATTTGTGAAATTGTGGACTGCAATCTAAAACCATGAGATTACATTCTATCTCACTAATGAAGTCCCACTTTTCACACACTTCAAACACGTCATTGTTGCAATTTAGGTCATAGTTTGTTTTGCAAAACATGGGCCATGAAAACACGTCAGTGTTCATGAAACACATTTGAATAAGATATCTCCAAAGAACGCAGTTCATTCCATACTCATATTGCCGTCGCTGAGCTATCAAGCTTATCAAATATTCAACTGTGATTCAACTGAAAACATTTACATTTGAAGTGTCATCCTTGTGCCAGCTATGAAGCCTCAACTCAAAATGTTGAGAAACAAGACTTCACTGAACTTGGTACTTGACGGAAAGTTGCAAAATATTGAACAATTTTTTTTATTGGCAATACCGCGACCAAATTGTCGGAGACTTGACCCCGATATGCATATTGTAATTAATTATTTTGGTTTAGATTTGGTTAGAAACACAAAATTATAGTTGTCTTCATAACCCTAGCTAATGCAACTAATAAAGTGAATCACTATTCTCCTGATTAATAAACGCATCATCATCAACATATTTGATGTTCGTCCACTGCTGGACGTAGGCCTCTACTAAGACACGCCAAAAGGCACGATCTTCTGCTTTTCGCATCCACTTGCCACCAGGTACCTTTTGCAGGTCGTCACTCCACCTGGCTGCAGGGCGTCCTACTCTACGTTTGCCGATACGCGGTCTCCACTCTAGAACCCGTCTACCCGCATAGTGACCTCATAATAGTTATTTCGTATTTTGTTTATTTATCTCTTCACAATTTTGTACTTACTCGAAAAGGACAAAAGACAAAGTACCTATTCCTTGGTTACTCTAATAAAGAGGTATGAAAAGACGATTGACACTTTGAGTTGCAGATTTGGGCTCTGGAGAATACGACTTTAGTAAATAAAAATCCAGAAAATTTTGGCTGGAGGTGGTCAAATTTAATATTTTACTAATCTTTTGCACTAGCAAGCCCAGGATAAACATCTGTGTGATTTAGTTTTTATCATTGTCGCCTACCATTTATTCCTAGATTATTGCTTATGCAATATGCAAGGAGGATACCTAGTGCGTTCTTATCTTAGTCTGCTTAAATTATTGCAATCTCCCCAATGCAGATGACGCGATGACGCCCTTAGAAAGATTCCCCCCTGTCTCCAAAGGCAAAGTTAGTAATAGAGTTTACCTAATCTTCGTGATGGTGTAGTTGCTAGGCCCAATGACGGTGATGTTCTTGAAGGCAGCAGTGACCCTGACGGGTCCAGCGGAGTTCTCCATCACGAGGCGGTCTATCAGCAAGGGCTCCACAGGCGGGACGCCCAGGTCAGGCAGACCCTTGGCTAGGTATGGCCGCAAGTGGTTGAAAGAGTTCTTGATACAGTTGTCCAATTCTGGATCGCTTTGGCTGCATGGTAAAATGTAGTCCGCTGAAAATAAGAGGATTTCTTTTTACTTTACTTATTTTATGTAATTTGTGCTATATTCTCTATATATTCTCGTAAATTTTGAATATTTCACAATCCAGGGGTAGACTTGACAGTCCGAAGTGATTCGCTAAAAAACGTACCAATCGAAATGAGAAACTATGTTGTTTGTTTTCATTGGTTAAAAAAACAAAATTTCTAATAATTTTTGTACTTTTCTAAAAATACCTTTTGCTTTATGGACACATTACGCATCAAATGCCAGTAAATTAATAAATAAGTGCTCTGAATAGCTGGTCTGAAATTACACGGTTGACTACATTTCGACATCCATCACTCAGCGAGATCGGCTAAATAAATTGTGCGTTAAAATTTACGTAACCTAGTATTATGAATGACTTGTGTATTCAATTCGAATTTGGTGTGACTATTGTACGAGGATATCGTAAGAAGTTAGAAGAAATATAAACAAGTACGCGAAAGATATCCAAAGTTAAGGTTAAGATGCTCTAACCGGGATAAAAGGTTGCACTATCAAAATGAAAATAGACTAATTCGGATATACTTTCAATTGGAGCAAATATGATAGGGACTATTATTAGAACTTTTTGAACAAGTTTGGTTCGTTTTGTCATCATCATCATCATCAGCCAGAAGACGTCTACTGCTGAACTTAGACCTCCAAACTGAGCGACAGCCTGCCATTTGCATATACTGGATGCCTGAGCCTGTCACGATGTCGTCGGTCCATCTAGTAGGAGGCCTACCTAAACTGCGTCTTGCAGTTCGTGATCTCCACTCAAGAGCCTTTCGCAACGGTTATCGGTTTTTCAAGCGATGTGGCTTACCCATTTCCACTTCAACTTATATTTATACTCTACAATATACCAATATTGATGAAATTTTGCAAGGAAACCTACCTATGTATATTATTATAGTGTTCAGTTGTTGAATCGTGAAAACCTACCAAACGGACAAAGAGACGGATAATACAAAGTGTGTAATGTAATTTGTAGAAACCAAAATCCATAGGCTTGAAATAATTGTGCAGCATCAATAAACTAGGTTTGTACGGCGAAGTGCGGGTAAACTTACATAAGCAGTAAAGTAAACCAGTGGGTAAACGCACTGGCGACAAGGTGACGCAAAGTCGATGACCGACTGTTTTGACGGCAAAAGTGAAATCTGTTATTAGTCCAAGGACACGTTGGCAAATCTCACATGCTTTAGGTACAGGTAATATAATAAGATTTGTTGTAACTATTCTTTCATAGTATTCTTGAGATACATTGAGGTAAGGTGTGAGAACACAAAAAAAAACACTAAATGAAAAATGAAATGAACGATGATGTTGATGTTTTTTTAGTATGTATTTTTTTTGGATGTGTGTTTAGGTAAGATGTGAGGATTACAAAATTCAGAAAATATGAATTCAAAATAGGTAGGTATGCGTAGTTCTAGCCAGTATGCATAGTTGTATCACTATGACCAAACAGCCAATTTGGCCAAGGTTTCTGGGTCAAGATTAGATAAGTGACAGCACAATTTAGACTGTAATTTTACACCTGTAGTCTGAAATACACTTTTGTGAATTGAAACTAATATAATTTGGCGTTGTTAGACGTGGACGTGTATTTGTTCTTCTTTCTTGTCAAAACTGTGCAAGGAAGGGAGCCATGTGTTTTTTGACAGATATTTTTACTTGATAGTAAATTAGACTATTGTCCCAGCAGTGGTTAAAACGGTGTCTCCCAATCCAATTCTTCCCTACCTCTTGCCAATCTTCCAGTAGAGAGACATGCTTAGCTTGCAATTCTTTTTATGGACATTGATATGTAATAACAAGTAAAAAACCTTAACCTTACTAACGTCATAATAATGAAAGTAACTTGTCCCTGTCCTTTTTTTCATCGGACTATGCTAACGTTTGACGCCTGATGGAAAGCGACGATGCGGTCGAAGATGAAGCACGTTTGCCTACTAATAACCTATTAACCATAGACTTGAAAACTCCAAGATTCTGTTTCTGTTTGTTTGTTTGTTCGCTTTCCACGGCTAAACGGCTAGGTCAATTTTTAAGTAATTTTGTAGGATGATTATCATCATTAGGGCGGATATAGGGTACTTTCCCTCCTAGAAAATTCGGAAAACTGGAAAATCGCGGGTAACACCGCGGGATTCAGCTAGTAGTTTTTTATATGTTTGAGGGAACATAATAAATGAAGAGTAATTTTCTATTCCCGGCTAATATTTTAATATAAATCTCCCAAATCATCACCAAAATGATTAATGTAAAAACATGAATGATATGACGGTATTACAAACAAATATTAGCGCATTAATGAGCTTATTATTCAAATGTAGAGTTGAACTTGAACGGTTAAACGAGCTCTTGCACAAGGTCACTGCTTACATAAGGCGTTATACAACCAAATTGCGTTGGCCTGGTTCTGGTCACCTGTTCTGTTTGCTTAATGCACGCACAATTCCAATAGGCAATGCATCAGAATGTGGCAGTTGTAATTTTTTTTATTACTGAAATTATCAGCATTAATGAAAAATTAAATTCTTACGGTTTTCTGGTGTCATTTCAAGTAATGATTCTGTGACACTTTTTTTACTCGTAAAAAAGACTAATAAAATATACTTTTCAGAACATATGTTTTTACATACGAGCCTTTCACTTGTTCTGTATTATAGTGAAACGCATGTGGCGTATCTTGACTAGGTGTTCCTATATCGCGACGGAAAGTTTATAAAATTTTACTTTACTTTACTAAACGAAAATTTAAAATTTAAAAATTGGCTTATCGAACAGGCACTCTTTAAAGTTTGTAGGGGGATGCCTATACGTTTAGCAGTGGGCGCCTTCTGGGTTAAAATTTATTTATTTATTTTTAGGCTGTTTGATATTTTTATTTTATTTTTGTTGTAATGATAATTTTGTAATATTTTTTATTATTGTAATAATTTTATTGGGTTATCATAGTGGTCCTATGATTGTACCAATTGTATTTATATTAATAATTACTTATGATATGTAACTGCAATTTATTATTAATAAAATACTATGAACACAGAGCGGGCAATGGAGAGAGCTATGCTCGGAGTTACTTTGCGCGATAGAATCCGAAACGTGGATATTCGCCAAAGAACCAGAGTCACCGACATAGCTGTTAAAATTTGCAAGTTGAAGTGGCAATGGGCAGGCCACATCGTTCGAAGAACCGATAACCGATGGGGATTACAGGTTCTTGAGAGGACACCACGAACCGGAAGTCGCAGCGTAGGTAGGCCTCCCACTAGATGGACCGACGACATTATGAGAGTCGCTGGCATCCAATGGATGCAAAAGGCAGGCTGTCGTTCAGTGTGGAGGTTAAAGGGGGAGGCCTATGTTCAGCAGTGGACGTCTTCTGGCTGATGGTGATGATGAATTTTAACCATGCTCTACTACCCCACTAATTAACATAGATCCAACGTCGCAACATAAGACAACAATCACGTAACGTGTTATTACCCGATCGTTACACAGCACCGTGAGATATGCCTATACCTAATTTCACTTACAATTAGGAAGTATACCTTATTATTATGCTATGTTATCTATATAGCTATTAAGCTTAATAAGCATCGCAGAAAATTGTACGTAACAGTACTTTAGCGTTACCTCATCAATCTCATCATCATAATCAGCCTATTTTGTCGGGTAGTATTTAAACGTGTGAATATAATTTCAAAATAATGGTGTCAAAAATACTAAATATATGATTCGGATCCGCCCTGATATGCAATACTCATTTGATATTACTGTCGCCTACTCAGTTATCCTAGTCGGCCACATAAAAATGTTTTTTTATCTTCACTTAAAAAAAACATGAAAATAATTACTCAGTTTACAAAATGAAAACAAATATTTACTAAATTTAAGATCAGTATTTAATAAAATCTCTAAATCGGCATCATAGCGAGTTATCTTATATCCCGGACAACTTTCCGTTTCTATTCAAATACAAGCGTGAGTTCTAGAATTCATCTACTCGAACCATTATCGGTTCTTCGGAAATGTGGCCATAACCCACTGCCACTTTGGCTTACCAAGTGCCTTTATTAACTAAAAGATAAACAAGCTAACACTAATACTACACAGACAGTTAGACTACTCATAGACCGTTGAAAGTCTAAAGACAATCCAAAAGCTCAAGCCCACTATCAGATGCCAGCGTACCCAGCATGCTGGCGGCACTCTGAATGGCAATACTTATGCGTTGAGCCAAAACCGCGCTAGCATTTTGATCACGCGTTGCATTAACAAGGCACTCTGAAAGTATTTTGAAAATGAGGTGACCTCCTCAATATCTTGACCCCAAACGGCTTATACCATGTAAGTTTTGTAGGTCACTTTAGCTGCCTACGTATTTAGGTGAGATTTTGCCCAAAGCCACATCTAAAGTACAAGATAACACGAGTTTCACATAAGTAAATAAGCAAAAACATGCTCTATCTTATTCTTGACAGGCAATATGTTCCTTGCCCTCTCGAAGTTAAATAACAATGTACACAATCTATGCGACCTATGAGTAATTCACGTTGCACATTCCATTTTACGAAACAGTAGGAAAGTGGTTTTAAAAGCAACTCATAACAGGTAAAACCTTCCAGCCAATTATTTCAAAACTAATTGACTGGCAGTGAAACTTTACTGTAATAAACTATCTATGGAAGGAAGAATGCATCTATGGACTCGTCGAAGATTTTATGACAATACTTTCAGTTTCGTATGATAAAATCGGATCTATCGAAAAGCGATGGAAATTAATTACTTGATCAAAAACTGTGCGGTTGATATACCTACATAGCAAAATAGCTTAACAATTTTGGTGCTACATAATATAAAGTAAGTTTGTTCGTATAGGCTGAATAAAAATGATAATAAAGAGTATTTAGGCCTCCCGAAGGCCTGTGAAATGAGGCGTTGCATACGATAAGACAGCATTTATTGTATGCAAAAAAGTTGCATTACCTACAACTAAGGTTTGATTGTATAGCCTTTAACTCACACGAATTTTGATGACATAATAAATAGACTCGTCGGAATCGATAAGGAAAGCAACTGATGATCTGTAAAACAAAGATAGATACAGTACCTGCACTGCATAGTCACCAAGGCAATATATGTCATGCAAGGAATCGTGATTAGAATAATAAAATGACCATCAAGTGTTGTAATTATAATTACTTGAATCGTTGACACACGCATCGGTAAAGGTTTAACTGTTTATAATGAAGAATAGGAGATCAACTGACCCAAATAGATTTGCATATTTAAGCATGATGCCTCAAAGGCTTGTCGTACTTTTCTAATCGCCATCAAACCTTTTTTCAACGCCTGACTAGGCGTTTTTTGTATGCAAAACAATATGGCAAGTTATCAAGTCATGAACAAAAAAGCCTGAACAATATTAATACTAATGCGTGGGTTTTATATATTTTTTCTAATGTGAGGGATGAATTAATACATTTGTAGTATCAAAAACAGTAGAAGTTGTTTAGAAGTAATAGAACTAAGGAAACCGTAAAACCGTTTAATCCAACTGTGTACTGTAGAAGACTCATAACGACCTCGTGTTTGAACTGAAACTGAAACTGATCTGTGGGCTTACTCTTGACACTCGATTTCAATCGTAATTTGGGATTGGGATCGAAAACATGCCATTTGGTACTCTTCAATCGCGTCAAGAGTACCGAAAGCGTCGAGTTGAGTCGATTTTATTTAGGTCCATAAAATTCCAACATTATCGGTTCCAATCGTGCGCTAGTTTAGAATTCAAAAGTACCAAAATGGCATGTTTTCGATCCCAATCCCAAATTCGATTGAAAACGAGTGTCAAGAGTAAGCCCACTGATCTGATGACCGGTATCTCTGATAACTGAAACTATCGAATGAGGTCTAACTATAAATATAAACGAATGTTACCAACCTTTAAATTAGCAATAGGCTCCGGCCCAAATCCAATGGCCATCAAAATAATATAATAAATATGGTACAGATAAAAGACATAGAAAATGAAACTAAATTTGCCGAAACCCTAAAAGACATTGCTTACAAAATGTAACTTTAGCCTAAACCTAAACGAGTATTTAGAAGACAAATCAATTATGAAATAAATCGATCCATTCCGCACTTTGTTGCCATACCCAATTAGGGTAATTACGTGATATCTATCTTAAACATGCTAATGGTACCTAACATCTTTATGTGAATTTCATAATATGCAATAAATTATTGAGTACTGAAAAGATTGAAACATATAGTGCACTAAGCCAAATTCAAGAATTTACTTTGTTCGTAATTAATATTGGATTAGTATTCAGAGCGTTATAGGCGTTGTTTAATATAACTAATCTTCAAGGCCCATCATTAATAAGGGAGCGATCCGTGAGGTCACTACGAAACGCTGGATTTCGCAAACGCTCACGCAACGTGCGGTGTCAAGGCTGCTCAGCAGACTCCACAACTTAATTTCGAACACTAGGTACTGCGGGTAGTTGGAGTTCTTGATATTTTTTTTATCAATCAAAATATAAAATACTAGAGGTCCGCCCCGGCTCCGCACGGGTATAGTTAAAATAGCTATTATTATAGCTTATTAAAATAGCCTATATTAATCAGTAATAATGTAGCATTCAAATTGTGAAAGAATTTTTAAAATCGGTCCAGTACTTTTTGAACCAATTCGTTACAAACATACTTACATACAAATCTTTTCTCTTTATAATATTGTATAGATGTATAGATAATCTATGTCACTAAAAGATAAGTGTAGTTTTCTAACAAAAATATTTGAAATCTTTCAATATATCTAGAGATTACCTTCTACGAACATACAAAATCACAAATATTACCATCTTATATTTATTTTTAGTATAGTTAGGAGTTTTTTTTTATCCTAATGGAAAGTGATGAATAATGAATATGTTTGTAATGGGCCACAATATATATCAACCACAGCAAAACGGAGGAGCATGCTGCATGCATCTTTGAGATTTTTCTCAGAGCTTGATGAAAAGCTTTTTTTTTACTGAGACCTTGTGCTATTATTTACAACTAAAATATTAGGTAGCGTCAGGTAGATACAGGTACGGTGTACTTAAAAATCTACGGCATAGTTACTTTGAATATAATTATTTTAATTTTGAAAATACCATATTGTTAAGGGGGCTTATAGACTAACTTTGGGTGATTTTATCATATTACAAAGAATTTTGATATCATTGGCTTCTATTTTATGTACCTGCATGTACACCCAATTTTTTCGATGCGTTAAAAAAACAGCCTGTATGATTTCACCCTTTGTTTGCTGTCGTAAAATTTGTATTTATAAATCATAGTAATTTCTTTATCAAAAATATATACCAAATTAACTCAGGCATATACAAACTAAGCTAGTTGATTTATGAGTGTTTGAATTATGAGCGAAAACTATACTAAGTAACCCTAACTACTAAGTACGAACAAGAGTAGTAGTAGGTACCTAGTAGTTAGTAGGTACTAACTATACCTAAGTATCATTATAACAAGAATGTCATTATGTTAAAATTTATCTAATTTTACCTAAATTAAAATTTTAAAATTATGGTGTTCAAGGTTTTGATCAAGGTTTAGTCAATTCATAAATCAGACAAACTTTATAAACTTCCGGGGCTACCGATGATTGAACATTATGAGACAATTCAGCATCATCGCTATAAAAACAAATTAATGGTTTCCATTATTAATGTATGTCTTGGAGCCCTTGACTATAAGACTCTCGATGGTAAGTTAGCCAGGTCAGTGTCACCAGGAAACTATATGAAGAAGAAACTTAATTATGTAATCGAAGGTAACGACATTAATTCGGATCTACCGGGTGGCAATAATTTAAGAGATGATCATTTATTGATACGCCTCTAAAGTAAATAAGTTCCTAAGAGCTCAGAGGTGACCAATCCTGATGTCAGAGTTTTTAGGCCACCTGAAGGCCTCTGCATGGATGAACTGTTGTTATAGGACAAACAACTAAGCCCTAAAATTTTACGTGTTATCTGATCCATCCAAGGTGGCGTCCAGCTGTTGTCAATGTCACTTGCGATCACCCATACAGAGAGATTGACGGGTTCGTCTTTTGTTTATGAGCACCTAGCAACTCCAAGAGTACTACTAATAACCATGAGATTAATAAAGCTCTGTTGAAGTTTACACAAAATTATTGGTAGTGAATCAAAAAACAAGAATGAATATTAATGTAAGTCAGATTTACTGAAACTAGTTGACCTTCAAAAACGCCTGAAATGTTACTTATATAAAAACTGGAATTACTGTACAATCATTGACTTAACCTTCCGGGTACCTATGCCATTGACATAAATTTTTATGGTAAAGCTTATGTCATGCATTAGTTACAAAGTTAAGATATATGAAAGGCCTTCAGGCGGTCTTAAAAATTCTGACAATAGGGCAAACCACTCAGCCTGATATACATTTAGTTCCAAAGTCCAAGAAATATGCTAGCGTTCAAATTAAATTTCAAGAGTTCAATATAAATTTATATTTTTCCGCGTACCGTAAGAATCATCAGTTGCTCCAAAAATTTAGTCTTGAAATTCTGGTCACGATGGTTGACCATATAATAATTATAGGCCATAGAAATGGGCACGCAAGGCTCTGATGACCATATTTAGCAGAGAAGAAGGGTATGAATTCATTATTCTGGGGATGGCTTTGATAGCTATTTGTCAAAGTAAGTATTCATTGTCATTCAAAGATAAGTCAAGCTATAGGTTCACAAATATATTTCACAAATAGATGCAATGGGTTACAATCGGCAACTCTTAAATATACTCTGTTTGTAATAAACGTAGACTATTTATAAATAACTTTTTTTTTTAATAGTTAGTTACTAACGGTTCAAGCATTTATTTGCTCTGATAGCTGAAGTTTAAGTTTGGAACACTTCAAATGAAATTATTGTACACTAGCTGACCTGACAGACGTTGTCCTGTCTTATAACTGTCAAACACGCGAAGTTAAAATCGTCGTTAAGTTTTCTGAAATTTTCCAATTTTAAGCGCAATTTTCCTAATTTTTATTTCTATAAAAACCTTCTACAAAGTATTAGAAAACTTTAAAAAAAAAGATCAGTGAAATCGGTAAAGCCGTTCTCAAGTTATGGCGTGAGCAAAGTAAATGGGGATTTTTTTTTTTAAATAGACAGACTAGTTGCGCCCCGCCGTTTCAACCGCAAATTAAAAGTATTCAAAAATATTCCAAAATTTCTAAATTGTTGAAGGTTTCGCATCACTCAAATAAATTAAAAACCCTAAAATACAGTTGAATTTAATTCCTCTTTCTTTTTATAGGCGGTTGAAAAATTTACAAAAGCACACATTCTTTAGTACTTTATATTCTTGTTAGTAATAGCTGCCTATTACTATTCAGCTCTACAGCTGAAGTAGATAAATACAGACAAGTAACCAAGACAGACAATTTTCATTAGTATTCACGAGAATCTGCGCCCTAAGTAGGTAAATAAAATAGATTTGCTTTGTTCTTACCGAGGTCAAGTTTATGTCGGTAAACAGTAGGACGCGCCAGACTATTTAAATTACATAATAAAATACCCAGTGTTCATGTAGGATAATTCCATTGTTAAGCTTAGGAAATTACCGTTATGTTATTTATTATTTTAAATATAGACAATTTCCCAAGATATGTCAATTTTATACAGGGTATAAGGGGAACACTCTCGAAGCCAAAAGAAGGTAATTGTACTCTTCATTATGAACCACTTTTAGTATGGGACCAATCCTGAAATCGCGAAAAACAGCTGTTCAATACATTTTGTCGAGTGTTGTCTATAGAACAGCAACAATGACCGTTTTCTATAGAACAGCTGATATTTTCTCCGCGATTTCAGGGCTGGTCCCATAGTAAAAGTTGTTCATAATGATGAGTACAAATTACCTTCTTTTGGCTTCGAGAGTGTTGCCCTTACACCCCGTATAATACTATCTGATCCGAGACACGTTGTCTTGTCTTAGCTATGAATGTCCAAAAAAATTGAAGTTAAAAATAGTCGTTAAGTTTTCTGCTTTTTTTTATTTGGGCGCATTTTTTTAATTTTTTTTTCTTAAGAACGTTCTATAAAGTATTATAAAACTTAAAATAGATGAAGAAAATCGGTAAAGTCGTTCTCAAGTTATGGCGTGACCAAGGTAAATAGGGATTCAGTTTGATATAAATAGATTTACTAAATAATCATTGCGGAATTTTATGTTTAAGTGTTGGACACTTTAGGATTTACTATTTAAATGCTATACTGGGTTACGCAGAATGGGTGTACTAAGCCGAAAGGGGTCCATAGTACTCATTATTATTAACAGCTTTTACTATAGGAACAAATCAGAAAATGGTCATAGATGCTGGACAAAATGTATGAAAAAGCTGATATTTTATTCACGATTTCAGAGTTAGTGCCATAGTAAAATTTGTTCATAATTATGAGTATACACCCTTTTGACTTAATACACCCTTTCCGCGTAACCCTGTAGACAAACCAAAAATTCTGCTGGTCATAAAAAAAAAAAAAGTATATATATAATTGTGTGTAATGAAACGATGGGGCTAACGTAGACATGAAGTCCAAATATGTCAAAAACATAAAAAATAACAATATCGAGACATGCATAATTATTATGGTAGGGTTCTTCAGACAGCCATAATGGTCACATTTATAGTAAGTTGTCACATTTATAGTTCAGAAATTGGCAGTTATGGAAAAAATCGAACTAACGAAGCTCGGTGGACTTAAATTACAAAATTAATTAATTACTTAAATTATTATTATCTTTTAGTATTATATACTTTTTGTGGTTTAACCAAAGGGTTTTTTTATAAATACGAGGCTTGCTTTTGACCACCATCTCGCCTGATGTTAAGCGACGATGCGGTTTACGTTGGAGCACGCTTGTCTTGAAGAAACCGATTCACTCGTGATAACTACAATACTAGTAGATCTACTTGGGACACATTCATTATTAAGATCATTTTACGAAATGGTCAATGACCTTTGAGCTATAACGTCTTGAGTTAATTACTGTTTTGAATTTATTACTGTTTTATCGCTATAACTCAAAAGGTTGTACGCACAAAAAGTTCGAAATAAAATTAAGTAAAACTTTTTAAGAAAGTTTTTATTATATATTTATAAGCACGGTAATTAACAACTTTCTGTCTACTTAATAGTTCAGAAATACAGGGGCAACCAACTTTTACTGTAGCGGGCAATCTTCGCAAAAGATTACACTTGATGAAAAAGTGATATATGAAACTTTACCTTCCTTTCAAGACCTATTCAACGGTAACACAAGAAGGGGTGCCCCGAAAAAAAAATCATGCCCATTTCACTTATACCAGAACTCCTTTCAGTCGTTAGTTAACTCTGATCTCTTTTGCTACGCTCGAGGTTCAATATGCGCCCGTGACTAAAGACATCACTTAGTCTTTATCCCTTTCATGAATAATTTATTACCTACAAATAAAAAAATTAAAAATACTGGAAAATCACGGAAAAACTAGCGGGATGCGCTTAGCATCTTAGTTTTAAGAAAAACAAAAAGTCTCATAAGCCTGTAAAAGTAGTGAAATTGGAGTTTCCAATGCCGTACTGCAATTAGAACAAAATTTCTCGAAAAAAAAAGGTAACTAGCTTTATAAGTTTTTATAAATATTTTGTAGATAAATTCCCAGATAAAATCCCTCTCAAAATGAAGTCCCTATTTTTTCTCAATGCAAATATCAATGGTGACAATAACATTCGTGAAGATAGGTGTTCAAAGCGGTTAGGCGGGCTCTGACCATAAGTTTTGTAAACGGAACAAACTCCAGCAACCTTGACACCGATGGTAATGTTCTTTTCTAATCTCCGCCAAACCCGCAGTTGACAAAGCTGGTCATTATTGACACAGCGCCGACAGCCTGTGATAATCACTTATTATACCTACCATTACGATGTGAATTCTACTAATCTTTTACTAAACACGCATTTGCACACATGCATGCTTACGTCTAAAAGAGACTGGCTACGCCTGCGGTTTCACCCGCGTGGACAATCCCTCAGGAAGCGTAATTTTTTCAGCATACAAAGGCTTTGTCCTTTAACTCTTTGACCGCCACCGGGTAGCGCAACGAAAGTGCGCTCGCCAAGACATATTTTACGTTTTTTCGATGGTGTCGAACAAATTCAAATTTCCAAATTATACGCTAAAGAACAAGCTTTCATTTTATTTACTTCGTTTAGATAAACTATTATATCTAGTAAAATACTATTAAAATAATCTGTTACTATATTTCCTCTAAATACATCAAAATCAAAACTGGTGTATAGCCCATAGGCTTCGTTGGCGGTCTGGGCTCAAAATATTTTTAAGCCTGTTGGCGACGTCTTGTCATTGGCGGTCAAAGGGTTAAAACATATCTATAAAAAAAACACGTCGATCCGTTGCTCTGTTGCTGCTTGAAAGTGGATCAAACACACACACACACTCCCGTTTATTATATGTATGTATGTGGTTAAAATATGCTATATCTTACAGCAGAGTGGGTATGCGTTTACTACGATGATTATTTCAAAAGCCACAAAATGTATGCCATAAAACTATAATTATAAATTTACTTCCAAATTAGTAAAATACGCAATTTCGTTTACTTGGATGACACAATATTATCATCCATAGAATATTAATTCATCAAATTCTGTTCATTAGTTTGGTTTTAAATCAAAATAACTGAAAAAAAATCATCCAAGTAAACGCAATTGCGTATTGCAATTGCTTTCCTGTGACTTTTGAAGTCAGTTTTTTTATATTGAGAACTAGCGAACCGCCCGCCCGGCTTCGCACGGGTGTAATTTACGCGCAAAGCCGAGGCGGGTCGCTAGTTATATATATAAACCTTCCGTGAAAATGTATCTAACTGTAGGTGAAAACCGCATCAAAATCCGTGGCGTGGTTTAGGAGGAGTTAGTGGCCATACAGACATACAGACAGACAGACGCGGAAAGTGACTGCAATTTATACTATGTAGAGATAGAGATTATATTTTGAAGTGACGAACATAACCTAAGTACCTACAAGTCTCAATCGCTACGATCTTTGTCTCTAGCTGATATGACTTTATTTCATATACCTACTAACGGAGATTACGAATATAATTTATATATTCAAATTATTAATTTCTGAATTTGAATAACAAAAGGCTACGCACTAGAGGTCACTTTTGGGAAATATATTGCTCAAGTAGAATTTCATCATAATTTTAAATTGGTTAGTGCGAGTACTTAGCGACATGGACCATTCAGTCAGCTATTTCATCAGTCGATTTAAATACAATTGTTAACTTTGATATGTGGTTAGAGATATACCATTAAATTATGGAGACATGTCAAATAGCATAATATCATCAGAGGTGCATGCATTATCTTATAATAACTCATAATGATTATACAATTTGTTATTACAGTAATCCCTACTAATGTGATGAATGCGAAAGAGTGTTTGTTTACTTTTTTTATTTTTTTTGCAATTTGTACAAAAATATGCCCATATTGCTAGATTTATGACAAGTTGTCCAAGAACATAACAGCCTGCGCTGCCGCAATATGCTGTAGACATATAGCAAAGACGCAACAAAAAAAACGGATCGACATGATTTTGTATGAGTGTAGTGGGCCGTAAAATGACATACGGTATTTTTTAGGTATTTTCTTTCTATCCTCAGGGATTTTACACACATCTTAGTTTACTATAATATCAAGTGCCTTGACACCTTTTACATGGAGTGCCTAAAATCAGTTTTTCTTATAAGTGATAAGACATTCCAAACTCTGAAGTACAGACGTATGTGTGTCCTTGTTCATTGAGACGGTGCGGAGATTTTGTACTTATGGATGACTCTAGGTTGGCTAAGGCTGTATTTTATTCACAGCTGAAGGAAGGAAAGCGCACACCAGGTCAGTACCTACGTTACAAGGATGTTCTAAAGCGCCATCTCACCGCATGTGAAACCCGTGCGAGGGTTGGGAAGAGTTCATGCAACAGAAACGAGAGTGGCGCAGCTCTGTTTCTAAGCCTGATAACAACTTTTAAAAAAAACGTTTACAAGACCTAGATACAAAACGCTTTAAAATTAGGACTAATTCAAAGGGGGGTAATAAGACCTGCACTGCACACATTAAGACTTGTCCAAAGCTTTTCTACAGCTACACATATAATTATGATAGCCAATTGTAGTGTGCGCCTTGCAATAGGACTTCAAGACAAATTTGGATGTGCCAGCAATATACGCGCTCATCACCGCAGGTTTGCCGTTGAAGGACACATAAAGGAGGACGAGATATTTAATAAGATGATAATGCAGTTTTTTATAAAAAAGTATTATCATGTCTAAACAATAAAACCACACAGGAGTTTAATAAATTCATGGGATGAAATAACCAATGTTAGCGCGTGATAAGATTGCTAATAGCTTGGACCTCCGTGTGTGTTTAAAGTTTATACCTAGTATAAGCGTCTCTCAAGTCAAGGAAAACAGACATCTAAATACAAAGGTATTCGTTTTAAAATACATTTGGAAAACGAATAAAAATGTTTTAGCTAAATCATAATACGGTACTGCTTTATACATCGTAGTCCTCTTCAAAAAAGGGAAGGTTCTCGATTCGGGTTGTTTTTTATGTTTGTTACCTCAGAACTCCGTCATTGATTAACCGATTTGGAAAATAATTTTTGTAATTGAAAGTATGTACTTTCAGATTGGTCCCATAGAAATTTCATCAAAATCTGCTAAGTAGTTTGGCTTTAAAATCAAAATAACTGGAAAATTCGGTTACTTGGATGACAATTATTATTATGGTTATCCAAGTAACCAAAATTGCATATTTTATTTTATTTATTTAATTAATACAGAAACACCAACAGTACACATATTAAATAATACAAATAACACTCATTTATAATTGATACAGTTCGGATATGTGCACCTTTAACAGGTGTTTACAACGTTCATAATTAAAAGTGGTAATTTTATACCTACTAATTTTGTGAAGTCCGTTTTTAAATCGATAACTATTTTATTCCAAAGTTTATTGTCACGTGGCTATTTACTGGCTTCATTCACACGGTCAGCTAATTTGTTGCACAGCAACAAAAGAGAAATTAAATGCAATTTGTACAAAAATATGCCCATATTGCTAGATTTATGACAAGTTGCCCAAGAACATAACAGGCTGCGTTGCTGCAATATGCTGTAGGCATATAGTTTGAAAATTATAGTTATGTCATACCTGTGTGCGTAGTTTATGTATTCTATGACATGCCCGACAGTTTCGTCAATTAGTCTATGCCAATATTTAAACTTTATCTTCCACACCTATATTATGTCAATGAAGTTTTATTTTTGGTCTTGGACATTTGGTTTTCCTTTGTTATTATATAGATGTCTACGTAGTTTTTTAATTTAATTAAAATTTTCATGACCGTGGGTTCAATGTCCTTTAGTCGTAATATTAAACATGCTTACATAGTATTAAAAGCGTCAAACAAGTCATAGTCACAGTCAGAGTCAAGAAAAGTAAGTCACAGTCAAGTCACATTCATGCCCCTGTAAAGTGGTGGACATTTACAAGAGGCTCCTATGGAGTTTTGGAAACAACACGAAAAGACATGTTTCACCTCGTTATATCACTTTTCCACACTCGAGCACGTTTACGAGCAATTAATAAATAATAATTCACCATTTACTACACATTAACACTCGAAAATCTACAAGTTTAGGAAAATAATCCAACGAGCCGACATATTTTTTTCCACGTTGCCGCCAAATAGTTCCCTGCCTTGTTACCAGATGAAAAAAATCTAAATCTATGCGATACCTGTATTATTTTACAGGTTACAACGATATCGATATGGGTGATCGAATTATACAATATTACATTTCTGCTCTCGTATTCTGGGAAACATAATAAATTTGGAGTCACGATATGCGGAAGGCAACTGACACATGACTGGAAAAGAATACCTAAGAAATGGGTATGTTTCGGAACCCGTGTTTGACCTAATTATAATTTAAGTATCCGATCAGACCACAGATAATTAAAAAGTGATTACCAATACCAATTTAAAAAAATCAAATTTAACTTAGCAAACTCTCAGAAACGACCTCATCGGGAAACAGAGCAAGTGCTGCTATTACCATTGTTTAATCTGCGACGTCACACTCGCCAACGTCAATTTGTTTTTTCAGTTGTTTGCATTCAACTTGAGATATGTATGTAAGGTACCGTGTTAGTTAAGTATTACTTAATATTTTTGGCAGGGATTTTATTTTATTAGTTTAGTAGGGATGACGTAAACCGAATCACTTATCGATACCGAATAACATTTCGAAAACCGCTGTAAATATGGCATTCGACTCTTGTGGAGGGCGATGATGATGAGTAGAAATGGATGGATTTATTTTGTGTACCTATAAATTAAATTTTCCTAATAAGTAAGCAAGAAGTCATTACCTACCTACCTACCTAGATAATGAAAATATATAGAACAATATAATACTAGTCATGAATAAAATGTACTGATTGAGAGAAAAGTGAACCTTAAAATTAATATTGGTGATGTTGTTTTTATTTGTATTTTATTGCGTGTTGTGTGTTTAATTAATATAAATATTTTTCGTTGCGGAACACGTTCTCTACTGCGTCAAAACCTTTTATTTTATTTATTTCATAACCTTTGATGCAGAGCCCTTCACTGTGAATAATAAACATGTTTACAGGGTACACCAATTTAAGAAAATAATACAATGAAGTGACATTTTTTTTTCACGTTGTCGCCAAAAGTCCTCGTCAAACCCTTATAAATTGGAGTTGTGCTAATGGCTTTATAATTGGTTTAATACTATCACAGAAATTATATTGTTTAAAAATAATAAGGCAGTGATAACTTACGCGCTGTGAGTGCATTCTCGCTCTCGGCCGCCTCTCCTTTGTCACAAATAACAGAAATACAAAATATCACAAGCGAAAATATGCAACGATCTGCCATTTTCATTTTTCAAATGTTTCTTTTTGCTTTTTGAAAAAGGAACACTATTTTTGATTAATTAAAAACTATGCATTCCCGAATCACAGCTAAAGTCACTGGCTAGTTCGATCTTTGAATTTAAGAGTAAAAAAAAAAAGTTTTTGTTATTTTAATTTAATTTGACAGATCGTATTTTGGACGCGTCCGTCGTGGTGCGGATTGAATGGGTCAATAGGAGTTAGTCGGTCCGCTGGTTGACGCTAACGGGCGCTCTTCTCATGTAGTAAGAATGAAGTGAAAGCAAGGGGCTATGTGTTTTATTCGCGCAAGATTTTCGTCATCCCTCATGACGCTCCCACCATGAAACTATTTACTAATAAATTATTAGGGAGTAAGACACGATGCTTCGTACGGCACGTCTAATTTTCTGGGTAGTGCTCGAGTAAATAGCAGCTCTATTAGCCAGTGGTTGCCTGATCGTATTATGTCATCCTAGGATGGCAAGGACTAAAAAGGTCTTATGAAATGACAGATTCCCTATAAGAAGTTGCATGCCCCAAAACTTTGCCAATGCATGACAACTGGGCCCCGATTCTACTAAAGAAATTGTTTTAAATTGTAATTGTTTTTATTGAATTGCCTCAATATTTACAGTTTTTTACAGGTACTTAAAGTGTCATAAATGTAAATTTTGGGTAATTGCCCCAAAATTTACACTTATGACACTTAATGTATAAAAAAATATTAAAAACAGTCAATTTTGAGGCAATTCAATAAAAAAAACTATTGTTTTATTTTTAGTAATTCATCCAGGTCCAGGTATGATAATTGGTTTAGTAGAATCGGGGGGCCCTGTACTGACCACATACAGAAAATTACAATTATCATACCTGGACCATAATAATAATATACACATACCCGCTGCGGGCTTATTACAGAAGTTTGATTCTGGCCTAGGACCCAGGTTGAGCAAAGTGATCGTGACGAGATTACCTACTTATACTTACTAGTATACTATCCATCCTACAGAAAAGAAAAGAAAAATGCTTTACTTCTCTTTTCTGTGATCCTACATTTGTGCATAGGAATCCCCTCAGATTAGGCAAACAAGGGAGATGGTATATACATTGCCAATTCCACGCAGATAACATAAAGCCTATTGCAGACGATGCCCAGTACTTCTGCAAGTAATACTCGCGCCAGTTTACTGCGCATCATTTACGTTACGAGTGAATGTGGTGACAGAGGTAAAGGGCACAGAGTCTATTTTTCAGCTAAGTTTTTCATGACGTCACGCGTTTATGGCAAGGAATCTGATGTGAGATAAGAATAAGGGCCCGTATATATACATAGATAGTAAATAGTTCAAAACATACACATAACTGAACTTGCAAACTGAATCTATTCAGTATATGAATTTATACTTTAAAATAAAAATCTTTTTTCAGATGACGCACAGCCAGTAAATTTGTAATTTTTTGTAATTTTATGGCAAATGTGAAAAAGACAGTCCCATTAAAAAAGTATAGCGTCACTAACAGTTGCTACATTTCAATTTCATCTCAGATCAGGCAAACAATGGGGATGTGACTTAGTACAATTATCGTTCGTGTTTAAATGTTTCCATGTTTCATACACTTTTTTCCGACCATTTTTTCCACTGGTTTCAAACTATTTAACGCAAAAACTGTAAGTACGGCACACTTACTAATTTTTCACGCACACTAAGAAATGCAGCTAAAATAATGCAAAATCTAATAGCCCACACTTAAAAATAATAAGCGGAAATGTTGCGGCAGGGTGATTTTAACAAAAGGCATCAAGCCTGCTTTAGGCCAGATGCGTTCGCATTCGCACCAGTCATACCACCTTACCATAATTACCTTTCTTGTTTGATTGACCTGATATTATGACCCCTATCCTAAACATAAATGCTTTTCCTATTTTCAGTCCTCGGCGACTATGAAATCCTCTTTGTACCTAAGTATCGGTTACAGGAGGGTTACGCGGAAAGGGTGTACTAAGCCGAAAGGGGTCCTTTATACTCATCATTATGAACAACTTTTACTATGGGTCCAACCCTGAAATCACGAATATCAGCTGTTCCATACATTTAGTCGAGCGTCAATGACCGTTTTCTACGGAAAAGCAGTTTTTTTGCGATTTCCTAATTGCTCCCATAGATAAAGATCAGTCAAACAATTATTTTATTTCCATAAAGAAGGTACAATAGGAACCTACTTACAAACATAAAATTAATGCCTATGGCGAGTTTTTGTATAATAAGTATTAAACTTTACATAATAACAGACAACAACAACAGCTTTTGTAAAAGTACCCAAGATATGTAAATGGTCTGTAGGTCCCAAACTAGGCTACACTTGGTATTTTGGTGACCCTGAGATGCCAGTAGAATTACAGTAGCGGTCTACAAGAAGTTTAAGTTCCCATTCCTTATGTTCGTGATTAAGTGTGTGTTGAGTGTAAGAAGGAGTTTGTTTTAGATATCGGAGATGAAAAGAGCTTCGGTTTGCTCGTATGTGAGCGTCATGGCCTAAGGCTTGTTTGGATTTATTTGGGGAACAAGACGATATGTTGCAGTGGTCAATGACACGGTTATATAAATGGTTTTTTTGTGCAAGGGCAGTTTTGGCTTTAGGAAGTAAGAGTTTGACCGCTCTCTTCCTGTTATTGGCGCATTGGACATTCCTTGCTGCTGCCTTTAAAATTGCGTGGGAGACAGAGCTTTTAGGCGGTCAAAACTGTGGCTTCCTGGAAAAGATCAGTTGAGAAACTTCTAGGATTTCCCAACATGACAATTAGAACTCCTCTTTGGGCTTTTTCCAGTTCTGCCTTACAAGTTTTCCAAGCTCCACCCCATGTCTCAATGCAGTATTGGATAACATATTAGCTGCTATAACAGATTAGGTAGTGCAATATCTATTCGTTGTTCGAAACCGCCAGTTACGGAACTATTTTATATTATTACTAGCAACCCGCCCGCCCGGCTGCGCACGGGTGTAATTTACGTGCGAAGCCGGGACGGGTCGCTAGTTATATATAGTTACCTTCCTTGAAAATGTATCTAACTAATGGTGAAAACCGCATCAAAATCCGTTGCGTGGTTTAGGAGGAGTTAGCGGCCATACAGACATACAGACAGACGCGGAAAGCGACTTCAATTTATACTATGTAGAGAAGAGATTATGTGAAAATATGCATTGCCTATAATAGGTAAATACAACACAATTATTTACAATAGGGTATAATCGTAAATAGAATAAAGTTATTCAAACTTAATAAGCAATGACGATTTGTTAACAACTACAAGTGATATTTCAATAAATTTTAAGGCAGTATAGTCTGCTGGTAGTTCGACACTATCAAAATATTTGCATCGTTAATACAAGTTATAATGATTACATTAAAAACTACTTAATTAGGGTAGAGAGGCAACAGGGGAAAGTTGGAACATTACCCTGGTTAATTCTAGCCAATTTTTTACAATGTGTCAATGTTAAGGGAGGTTACTTAGAACTACCCGCCAGAACAAAAAAAATACACAGTTTTTTAGCCATCTTACTAGAATAACACGCACCACCTGGCAGGCACCTGTCGTAAACTGATAACAAAAAGGTGTTTTTTTCAATAAAGTTATAACGATTATTACGGGATATTTACCGTGGTAAGCTTATGGAATGATCATATTTCTTTCTTTCTTTCTTTCTTTCTTTCTTTCTTTCTTTCTTTCTTTTTTCTTTCTTTCTTACTTTCTTTCTTTCTATATAACTTTAGTGAACAATCGTAATAGTTTAAACAGTGTTTTTTATTTAATTTTTAGTTTACCAAGTGTCTTTATATAAGTAGCGTTCTACAATAGCTCTTGTTTTCTTTTCTAAAAAAAATACAAATAAGTCAAAGTTTTTTTGAAAATTAAGCACTGAGTTGCCAGCCGACTATCGTAGGTAACTGTAACTTTAGAAACGGGTACAACACTTACGTCGTTTATCCACGGTCCACCTATGTCATAGACCTCATTTAAATCACGTGCAAATGAAAATTCTTCTTGGTCCATATTTCCTTTACATCCTCTACTCTTATCGACGACAGATATTTTCGTCTTGTTATCATTCTCGCGGTCATTACTTCTTCTCCCTTGTTCCGAAGCAACCTTGGTACAACAGAGATCTTCTGGAATTACATCTTCATTGACAACTATAATCAATTCAGTGATTTATTAACTGGTATAAAAGCCGCAATGTATGTTATCTAAGAAAAACAGTTTAAAGTTCAAACGTTAATGATAGTTTACAATATATGTATGTACCTACTTACATCTTACATCGGAATTAATTTATCCAGAAAAGCAAACGTTAGTTAGTTTTGTGACCGCAATCAGAACAAAGCTGAAATGGGGGTGAAATAAGATTTTGCCACATTTTAATTTCTAGTCTAAAATATGACCCAAATAAATTAAATTAATTAAGATTAAGAGTTTTTGGGATTTTGTACATAGTTAATTAAAATTATAGGACGTTATAAACAAATTTAAGTTAAAATGTGTTTCAACTTTACCCGGAGACAGTGGTCCGTAATAATAGTGATTTCTATAGCTGATTTCTGCAATGCAATATGTGTTGCGCTACAAGCACCTTTTTACCCTCAAGAGGTAAGAATTTCAAACCAGAGTGCTTTTCATGATAGAAGTCCCACGGCAAACAGCAGAACTAAATTTCCATGCTGTAGTTGTCAAGTGTTGTTACTATATTTGGACGCTGTGAGTTATTAATTAATTTGCCATCGTTAAAGAGTCATGTACGATACCTAAAGTTATTAAAAGTGCTGCTCGAGAAATGATACTGGTAGTGATTGATACGCGATGACAGTGACAGAGGGGGACTTCTTTCATGAAAAATTAAAAGCACTCACATTTTACAAAATAGTTTTTTTTAACATAAAAATTTACGTGAATGTATTTGTTTTAACTCGACCCTTTAAACGATTTGGTACCGGTAGCATATTCTTTCGAGTTATGACGTGGGACGGATTATCACGTCATCGCGTAACTTTTTATCTCGGAAACAGCTACTAAAAGGGTAGTTAAAACCAGGCACTGCAAGTGTTATATATAGAATGAATTTTAATGTATGACAGATTTAAATCTCTTGTAGCTTGATGTGCATAAAAAATATATTTTGAGGAGGCTATTTTCAAGTTACCTCGACAAAGCCTTGAAATTTCGTCACACGTGACACTAATTTCATAGTCTTCAGACTTTTTCAATTTTAACTATACAATATTTTTGCAGAACTAAATTTAAAGAGGGTTTTAATCGGAAGATTTTTTTTCGTTACTGTAACCTAATTTCTCTCTTCAAGTAGGAAAGGCGTTCATCGTTAAAAATAGTAAACAACCATTGTACCATAAATCATAAATCATTCTAGCCGAGTTGCTTTTATAGTTTGAACAAATACTTCCGTTCGAGCAAAGTGTAAACACTACCCATAATATAAGCCACATATTTGAATACTATTTGATTTGCGAAAGCCTCATCATTATAATCATCTTAAAATAGTCCACTGTAAATCCACTTTTCGCTTCCATGTTATTAGTATGGTTCACCTTAGAAATAAAATGAAATTATTCATTTGCACTACCTGGATATACCTACGACTGCTATCGTTAGATTCCTTGTGGTGTCAGGAACACGATACTGTCCGCCGTAAGGCGCCAATTCGCCAACCCACATGCCCAGTGGGGCAACTATGGGCGAAAACCCATAGGGAAAATCATGACAGTACACCGCGAAAGCCTACATACAATCTACAATTTGAAAATATTTCACGTTTTCAGCTAAAACTAGCTTATTCACAAAGCGTACATTTTCAAACAATTTGCAAATTAGAATCACTAGATTCACATGTCAATAAACTCATTAGCGATAACAGCGTGATATCGCAGAAA
Source organism: Agriopis marginaria (assembly GCA_932305915.1). Classification (NCBI taxonomy): domain Eukaryota; kingdom Metazoa; phylum Arthropoda; class Insecta; order Lepidoptera; family Geometridae; genus Agriopis; species Agriopis marginaria. Next base: position 14,895,832 of record OW029918.1, read on the forward strand.
CATGCTTGATGCATGAATGATTGATATTCTGAAAACCCGTACGAAGCCCTTTGATCCCATTTTTATTATGCGAACTGCTAGTCTTAGTAATGCGCTGCCTGAAAGGGCGTTCCCCGATAGTTACAATCTGGGTGTCTTCAAAACACGAGTGAATCGTTTTTTTTCTAGGCAAGCGTGCTCCATCGTAGACTGCGTCATTTCTTATCACATAACGATAGTTCTGGGCTAGCCTTCATTACCTATCCGATGTAGCAGGTTGACAGCATAAAATTTTGATGTGGAAATAGTTTATATCCTGGATTACACATTGAACACTTTTTATCCTGGAATCAATTCGTTTACGATAGTTTTCAGAACTGGGGCCTTACGGACAATAGCTAATTGCGGCACCTAATCCGCTCAGTTGGAAACTCACGCGAACGTGAACCTTATCGCGCCCAGATACAGTTTGCGGTCGCGTGATTTTCCAACTGAGCGGATTAGGTGCCGAAATTTGTAGTTGTCCGTAAGGCCCCTGAACGTATTTGTACCGATGTGTTGTTTTTAAGTACCTGTAACGTGTGCATTGGCAAAATAAATAATACATAATAATAAATAATCTCGCTCTACCCTGGTCAAATACTAGAGCCGGCGCTGTATGTCACATGAGCTGCTCATAGTATATACCAAAGCAAACCCCCAGTTACATACATCCTACTTATAACTAACTGAATCATTGTTTCAAACTATCACGGTTGTTCACTAAAGTTATATGATTATTTACGGGATATGGTTGTGGAATGAGCTCCCGATATTTCGGCGCAGTTACATGCACCATGTTTACGGGAAGACTGAAGAATTCGGGTGGTTGGTCGAATAGTTAAAAAGTTAGGTGCAGACATAACGATCTACCCTCTTTCTTAGTCTTTTGCTACGGTTATCACTGGAACTCGATCCTAAGTCCCGACAAAAGTAGTCAGAAAAGTCGTCAAAAATAGTAAGAAGTCTTCAGTCTTCACGTGAACATGGTGCATGTAACTGAGCCGAAATATCGGGAGCTCATTTTGTGGAATGACGGTTACCACGGTAAATATCCCGTAAATAATCATATACCTCTAACTGAATCAGCTTGCGTTTTAATGTAGGTAAAAGTATTAAAAGTTATTACTTACCTACTTGTTTATATTTGGTATAATAATTGACGATTATCACTAAGCGTCTGGAGACATTTTCGATAACCTCTGTCGTATCCGAGTATCGAACGTTTGAACAATCAGGCGCTTGGTAGATCTTCATTACATTTGCGTACTATAAGCGGCCAAGTGCAATTCGGGCTCGCACACTGAGGATTCCGTACCACCACAAAATACAAAAAGTAGTGCAAAAAGACAACACGCCCACGCCCAGGCGGTCACCCATCCAAGTACCGACCGCGGCGGAAGTTTCTTAACTTGGTGGTGAACAGAAGTTCGAAAGATATAGCCATTAAAAGGACGGACAGATAAACAGACATACAGACAGACAGACAGACGGACGGACGAACGAATCCTAAAATCTATTTTTAACACTGGGTTACCCGGAAATTATGTACTCAGCCGAAAGGGGTTCATTAGTACCCATCATTTTGAATAAATTTTACTATAGGAGCAACTCTGAAATCGCAAAAAAAAAACAGCTGTTCCATAGAAAACGGTAAATGAAAACACTCGACAAAATGTATGGAACAGCTGATATTTTTTTCGCGATTTCAGGGTTGGTCTCATAGTTAAAGTTGTTCATAATTATGAGTATAAAGGACCCCTTTCGGCTTAGTACACCCTTTCCGCGTAACCCTGTATATCTAATAAAAGTTTTATTTATATTACACGGGAATTACTCACGTAAGATTAAGCCGGCTACTCCGACTATAGTTCCAACCGCATTAGGAGGTCATTTTCAAGGAGAAAAAAGTTCTTCAAAAAGTTAAGTTAGTTGTTTTCTAATAAAAGTTGTTATTATTATTTTCCAAAGTAAAAAACGCATCAAATATCACTTCATTATAACAAAAGTACATACAAAATAATTAATTTAATTATTTAATATATGAATTATTTAATATATAAATACAAATTGGTTCACAATTTGTATTTATATTTATTCAGTGACAAATAAATTGGCCGAGATGCATCTTATCAGAAGCTCATTCTAGAATGAGGCCGTAAAGTTGTAGGTATGTTTGTAAAGTTCATGACCTGTCTTTAAATTATTATGTAAAATTGGTAATTTCGAAGTTGTGATAAATAATTAATGCATGTTATGTCAGGCTCATAGATAATGTCATCTCCATGCAAGTACGAGAACGTATTTTATTGTAGATGGAGATTGTTTGAATGAGTCTACTGTGGTATATAGGAGTTTCCGCATATCTCAGAAGACCGCGTTATACGCGCCGGCGTTCAAACGTAATTAGCCACTAGCGCGGGGACGCGCACAACTCGCGTGCATGTACGTACTCGCGCGAGTGTTCGAACGAGACAAACAATGCGCAGTGGGCGTCGCGTGAAGGAAACAGAGCTTCACTTGCGCAAGGACCAGCGCGAGTTCTACTAAGATTTTCCACTGCCACTTGCACTAAGCATAAAGTCTTGTAGCTCGTTGCAGACGATGCGTAGTACCTAGCCTACTTGCTTCTTGTACTTGCATTTTCTGCAACGGGCATACCACCAGACTACTGAGACGAAAAAGTCTCATCAGTTGAGATGCTTTGAACACTTTGTCCATGGTCACAGAGTACCTGAATAATTCCCATTCCGATCGTTTCAGGCGGAGAAGAAAGGCTGTTCAGCCACGGAGTATGGGCTGGTCTTCGGAGTGTTCGAGCTTGTGGTTTTCCTCATCAGCCCGGTGTACGGGGCTCATCTGAATAGGATCGGGCCCAAGCTGCTGTTTAATGGCGGGATACTCACCACGGGAACGTGTGCCATTTTGTTTGGGTAAGCCATGACTTTACCTACATCGTTGCCAACTAAGAAAATATTTCGTGAATGGAACGAATCAAGGAGGGCAGAAGCGCGTTGAAAGTTTATTATGAAAGTCTACTATACGAAGTTGCGAACAACAGCTTGTTAAGTATATTTACGCAGGAGTATCGTTATATCTAGCAAAATCTCATCTTCGTGTAATGCCCTTAAATAATTCATTCGGAGTTTCGAAGGAGTTTAGTCGCTCGAAATGTATGTACCTAGTTTTTATTAATATTGTAAGTAGTATATAATTGGGGTTTCTGGATCAAAAGTACTTCAAATAGGCCCAGTTATAAACAACTAAATCTATTCACGCCATCTATTCAAATAGATGAATAAAGTAGTTATTGAATAGAGAAATAATTTATAAAAAACGATAGTTTTCGATAAGAAGTCATACCTGGCGCAGAGAAGCGCCGGTCTTCTTATCAAAACTCTCGTTTTTTATAAATTATTTCTCTATTCAATAACTACTTTATTCATCTATTTGAATAGATGGCTGAATAGATTTAGTTGTTTATAACTGGGCCTATTTGAAGTACTTTTGCTCCAGAAACCCCAATTATATCCATGTGATGAGAAAATACTACTTCGCCAACAGCAAACAAATCGGAAACTGATGCATTTTCATCAACGGGTAGGGAACTGGTGTGTTTCAGCACCAGTTCAACATAGCAGTTTACCATGGTTGTCTACATCAGTTCATCATATTCATCTAGAGTTATTTATACTCTGTATGCATTTTTATGTTCTGAACAATAAAGATATTGTATTCAATCAATCACCAACTTGCTAACTGTGTCTTTTCATATAGGTATTTATTTTAAGTAGCCTCCATTATTTATAAATAGTTCTTTTCAAATTAATGAAATTATTTATGTATGTATAAATTTTCGTAATTAATTATAGCTTACAGGCGCGGGTAGGTATAATTAAAATAATCAATTTATTATGTACTTAACTTTATATTTTCCATATACCACTTATTTAACATGGTTACATTTTTCATTGCACAAAAATTATAACCAGGCAAGTGAAGTTCAATTGGTAACCTGTTTATTAAATTATTGAACAGTCTATCGTTTACCATAACCACACATAGAATGATTGAGTCAAAACATTTTCATATAATTTATACATTTCTCGAGTTAAAGTATATTAGTGCTATCTATCCAACTATTTTCCGTAATTGGTAATCCAAGCCATTTTACAAAAACTTGATTTTTTCGTCTTTTTATAACTTTCTCTACGAGATAAACATCATGGTGTTTAGTTTTTTGAAGTTCTTGCTTATAAAATGCGCCTAAAATAGGTTGATGTTTTCTATCTTCTAATAAATAAGTTACAGGATTAGTATTCTGTAAGAGAATTATTTTAAATATTTCTGTTGACCAATTAGGTGTGTACCCTTTTTCGAAACAGCCTTTGTATTTACTAATTCGAACAAAATCTCCTAAACTAAATTTATTTTTATATTTTGGTTTTGATTGAGCGAGGGCTATGTACCTTCTTAAAATTTTATTTTTATTCTTTTCGCTTATCTTTGCAGGTTGTTTTCCTATAGTTCTATGAACTGTGTGATTATATTTATTTACGATAGACTCTAATATACCACCAATCCATCGATAACTCCCTTGAAGACTAAACTGTTTATAAAGTTTGCTCTTCAATGTTCTTATTAGTCTTTCTACAATTGAAGCCTTTTTTGTAGAGTATGTAGAATAATGATTTATATTGAAATGTTGTGTTATTTTTTTAAATTCATTATTATAAAACTCTTTTCCTAAATCCGTTTGCAAGTTCTTCGGATTACGCCCCCTTTTTAATATAGAGTTAAATGCATTGGAGACTATTTCTTTGGTTTTATTTTTTAAAGGAACAGCCCAAGCAAATTTAGAGAATGAATCAATCACAATTAAAACATATCTATAGTCTGCGTTTTCTTCCGAAAAAGATTGCATATCTATTAAATCAGCTTGCCACAAATCATCGATATCTTTTAAAATAACATGTCTTCTGGGAAAATGTATTCTTGCATTTCTATGGATTTCATTTACTACGTCCTTTTTGCTCATGTTTAGTCTTTAATAATTCACATATTTTTTCAAGCTTTGTTAATCTCTCATTCATTGCTATAACTCGTTCATTTAGAGACGAATAGCTTCTTGTATAATCTGCAAGTTGGCTGTCTACATACTCTTTTGTACAAGCATCAAATGATTCAATGGGTGTCAATAGATTTCTTATATTTTTATGCTGTACATCTAAACACTTATCACTCTCTGACAACTTAAAGTGACACCATGGGAATGTAATTGGTACTTCATTAGTTTTTTTTCGTTTAAATATATTTATCCCGAATTTATCAACATCCATGTTCGATAAACAGATCACTACTAAGTACGTCAATCGTTTGAAACTGCTTTTATGGTTTTATTATACCAGCTTCTTTCAGTTCTTCTATTATTGAAATAATTTCATTGTCATGATTACAATTGCCAGCGTCTCTTGAAGCAACCAAAAGTTTAAGTCTTTCAACTAATTCGTTGGGATCATCCCAATAAATTAAATCAGTATTCTTTTTATACATTTTCAGACTTGGTAAACTACCTCCAGATTTCGTTGTAATTTCATAAAACATTGGTTTTATAATTTCACGATATTTTACACCTTTATCACCCCTTATTTGTTCGTTAGGGTTATAATTTCTTTTATGAACACTCGTATTTACCAAAATATCTTTGTAAATAAGTTTATCTTCCTCAGTAATTAATTTTAAATCTGGTGTTTTATGTAATAAAACCTCTTTTAAGCCAGGAGTTAATTCATATGGCACACCATCAATTGTTATACATGTCTTTTCATAATCGTCATCTTTAACAGTAAATTTTGCTATTGAATTTCCGATAAAAATTTCATGACCCTTTTTTCTTACACCGAAAGGTATATTCATATTTTCATATAAATCGGCTAAATCATTTTTACTTAGTGATGTTTCCATAAACTCCTTGTTATTATACTTAAACGCTTCATCAACATCTTCTTTGTCATAGCTCTTTAACGATGAACTACTTTCATCCGAATCCACAGCATCTTCAAATTCAGATGATGGAAAAGATGTGTTATCAACGCTTTTACTTTCATTTTGTCGTTTATACATTTGATGGTTGTTATCCACCAGAACTTGCAAAGGTGCTGTTATAGGCTTAAACATTTTATTCATTTTTAAATTTGTATTTTGTTCTTCATCTCGCATTTGTTTCATCTTGTGTTTTATTGAATTAACCGATTTAATTAGCTGTTTTTTGATATTGTGTTCCATGATTTACAATCTTAGCAGAAGTAGAAACCACTGGTATGTTAGAAGTAACTAACAGTGATGAGAAAATAAAAATATTTCGACTTATATGTACCAATGAGATATGACACAGACTATGTAGTGTAATTAGTTAAAAGAAATAAAAGTGTCGAATGCTTTTCTATATCTTCCATTGTCAAGTTCACACTCTTTATTAACTATTAAAAAATTGTGTGGTTTATGCCATATACTAGAACACATGTTCTTGAATTGTAACCAATTCATGTCAGTGTTAACATGTTCTCTATAAATATGCTTTAAATTAATGTCATCTTGCTTGAATACTATCAGAAAGTTTACATTGTCTCTTAATAATTGTTTCGGAATTTTGGAATATGTTTGAGACAAATAAAAGCAATCTATCTGCTTATGCCTACCCATAGAAAAGTAATTACGAATGTTAGCCTGATTTTCACAAGCAATGTCATCAAATATAAAAACAGATTGTGATAAAGCTTCGTTAGGATGAATAACATATTTATCATCACTGATTGTAAAATATCTAACTCCTGGAACTCTTTTCAATACTTCATTCAGGAACTGGTATTTTGGTTGAAATGTAGTTTTTGAATACAAGTAAACGTTTCGAAATTTCAGCCCATTTTCATGCATTAGTAATGACAGCATTACATTAGTCTTCCCACAGTTGGATGGTCCACATATAATACATCGAATCCGGTTGGGTAGAAGCAAACTATGGTTTACATAATTGATAGAAGGTTCTAAATCAATGGCTTGTACTTCTAAGGACAAAGGTTGCTTAACCAACTTCATGGTAGCGTGTGAAACACTAAAAAAAAAAAGCCATCCTTTATATAAAGAAATATTATGGTTCCTAAATAGTTCGGTAAGGCAATGAATAAATAAAATGTTCTTAGATATTTATAATTTTTTTATTTATTATCAAGCTTAATAAAATATATGGTACACTTTACACGCTTATTATGTAATGCACTCATCTATTATGACTTTATAAAATATTTTAACTACAGAATCAAGACATCTCCATCCATACAATACATCTTAGATTTTAATCGATATTATTTTTTCTGATAGGTAATTCTCCTACCACGTTCAAGGGTAGCTGGGTCTAAAACGTAACTTTCTTAGTCCATGATATAAAAATATCAACAGCTACCCTTTTCAAAAATGTGTTATTATGTATGATGATGATGTTGCTGATGAACACACCTTCAAAATACAGTGTCACAATGTCCCCAAGGTAGCGTGTTAACTTGATTTGGAAGAATTTGTCTCTTATCATCGTTTCTATTCAAGACTAGCTTGTTAACTTCCTGCGTATATAAAACATGCTTTATGGATTTTATCATGTTCATTTTGCATCTCAAATTTGTATTTTTTACGAGTGTTTCATGATAATCTGTTAAGTTGAGCTTTTTAGTTACAGTTTTTGATATACCTTTCGCTTTTTTAATTTGAACCTTTACGCTTTTTATACAATAAAGTTTAGCTCTTAGTCCTATAAATTCAGCAATCACATCACCGCCTAATTCATCCTTGAACAGACCGGGAACTTTAGCATTAGCTATGGGTATATTGAAAGGATTATTAAGTTTGAAATTACTAGTATCAAATACAGACAAATCTTCTTTCATGTCTTCATAAAAATCATTGGTGTGAATCAAATACAGTAAGCTGTCTGTGTCGGTGTAGCATAATTCTACGTTGTTTTTATACTTCTTTTTTATAAAATTATAGTGGAACTGATAAAGGTGAGTCTTTGCATATTCCAGTACACTGAACCCAATATAGATGGGGCGATCTAGCTTTATTTTTTCGTGTTTAAGCTGGATTGCAGCAAAGTTTTCAGAAAATATCGTTGCACTGTGAAAGTTTGGCTTTGTAATAAGTACCTTTGCGCCGATTACTTTATTCGTTTTGTTATTACTATCACTCCATTGGGTGACCAACTTCACATTTACATGCTTTCTTTTGTTCTCGATAGTTTTGCCGAAAATAGCATTGTTAAGTAATTTGAAGAAATCTTTTTCAAAAGCAGACGAAGATTTTTGACGTAACTGAGTATTCAAATCTATGTACTTTTTTAAGTAATTATCTTGACGAAAGCTTAAAATTTTATGAATTTTTGTTAGTAGTAATCCATGTTTAATACATTCTTTTAAATGTGTATAATGGATTACATAATGATATTTATCATAGAGATTTGCTATCAGTTTGGGATTTTTACCACCAGGCGGTATGAGTTTCTCACTTGCGAATGGTAAATCGCTGTGAAAACCATGTAAGTAATCACTATATTTCAAATCAACTTCAAGAATGTATCCATAATCATCATCTTCTCGTGTATTCATAATATCAAAATCATTAATTTCGCTATTATTTAAAAATCGGAACTCTGCAATAGGCATTTTTTTTGTCATAGCGTATCCGTATAGATTGTTACAATCAAGGTATACTAAAAAAGAAGAATCTTTTCGTTCATCATAATGGGGAAGGTATTTATTGTTTGCTTTTGCATGTCTAAGTGAACACTGAGCTAAACCTCCACGAATACCTTTCTCGAGTAACTGATAAATTTCTATATCATTAATTAATTCCAAATGTACTTTTGAACATAACAACATTGAATCCCAACTAAGACCAGGCGAGGTCATATAATAAGCTGGATCTAATTTATAATATCGTAAACATGTATTTCGAAAATTCTCAAATATATCACAAAGAATTAAGACATCACTTTTTAAATACAAATCTGTGTATTCTCCAAGCGAGTGAATATTAAATATATTCCAAACATGTAAAGCTCGAGCATAGTCTTCTTCTGATATATGCTCTTGTGTTAAACTATTAAAAAACATATTTTTTTCTGGGAGTTTATCATTCTTATACTTTGACCATGAGTCTACATAATCATATGGATAAACTCCTTTCTTCTGCATTAGATCAAATTGATCTTTCTTTGTAAACTCTTGAGATAAATGTATAAAGTCTTTCTCGCATAAGGTTTTACACAAATTATCTAAACTCGAGCTGAGAAATTGAAAAGAGTCCAAAAATTTTATTTGAATGGTCTGTGGTGAGTTTTCCGTAGTCAAATACTTTGTTATACTCAAGTATTTTTCCTTTGTTTGGGGTATAATTTTAATTTCACCCTTATAGTTAGCTAATTCTTTTATAAATAGGTGGCTGTCATAACCGGATAAATTGTGAAAGACCACTGGTACGAAGGGGCAAACTCTATACAATAGATTACATTGGTTGTGAGCTGCTCCTCTGTATTCACCCGTAATATGATCATGATCCATCACTTTATCATCAAAGAGGAAGTTATTACAGATGTGACATACACTTTCCTTTTGATATTCTTCCTGCTGGTGTTTAGATAATTTTAACATCGATTTTTTACATTGTATAATACTACTTATCTCTGTCACATCTCTGATTAGATACTCTATGAAAACTTTGGCACAGTCGGAACCCCTATACGTTACATATTTATTCAGGCTTGAATCATGTGAACAGCATATGTAATACCCGAAACAAGAAGGTTCGTGTTTTTTAATCGTTTTCGTATTAATACTCAAATCATTATTTTCTGGACAATTAATTAGAATGCTTTCAAAATCCGCATATATTACAAAGTTTATTTTCTGTTGCCTTTCGTAGTGTTCAAATTTTAGTACGCTATTCTTTGGCGGTAAAACCGATAACACTTCAGAACAAGAATGTGTAGTATACTTAGAAACACTGGAAAAAAATTGCAAGCAATTTTCACACAAGTACATTTTGCCTTTGTGTCCGGAAATTTGTCTTCGTACAAGTTTCAAAAGATCTTTTATGAGACAGTAGTGAAACTTGCCACTTTTTTCTATGTACAGCAAGTTCACATGATTAGATTTTCTTGAATCAGACTTGTACAGAGGCCCAGTTACATTACACTTATTACTTAATCCATAGATATTTACACTCACATCAGAATTGTTTTTTTCTAAAATTCTTACATCACTTAATGTGGGAGGAAAATTCATGCCCTCGATATTTAATACGTTACTATAGTGTGGATAAGAACTTACCCTACAAGCATTTCGCTCGCGTGGGTGTAAGGCAGCCACTATAGACCATAACAGGCAGTGATTATCATTATTCTGTATGTTTATACAACTTTTTGTGTTTTTAACTTTGGCTGGTAAATCAATATAAGAACCACCTCGCATAGGGCAGTATTTGTTAATATTGATTTCTAGATGACTTATTGATAAAAAAGACCACCCGGACTCACAGTGCTCAAACTCTGTTAATTTCTGTTTTATCGTGCTTAATGCATCCATATATTTCTCTTTTAGATCCGTATGTTTTAAAATAACAGTATTTTTAGTATTAAAAGACTTGAGCTGCTGTTGGTCTGAATGTGGTAATATAAAATTAGCAAACAACTCTATATTCACTTTTAAGCAGCTATGTTTTGATTGAATCATTTCAACTAGTTTTGTCACATATTTCATACTGTCATATAAAAATGCTTCAGGTGTCTCAAAGTGTACTTCATACGGATTCAATCGGTATGTAAGGATTCGATTCTTAAATGCTGTTGCAATAATCTCAATATTTTTAAATACAGTTTTTAACAAGCAATTTGATTTATGCACATTACTTCTCAAATGATACTTGAATTCAGATTTTCGTAAAATCTGTTTACATTTGTGGCATAATATGGTTTCATTGCTTTGTGACTGATACTCGACATCACTGGTTGGGCTCGCTGTAATAAAAAAAAAAATACAACATAATTAAGACAAGGAAATGATATTTATTCAATTTAACTTAAAACTACGATTACATTTTGATTACATGAGTATACAATTATAAAATGATAAATGAAGTATAAAAATTAAGTATCTATTATTTTTACTAAAAATAATTTGATATGAATGTGGGTGATATGTTTTTAAACTCTTTTCTACTAGAACATATAAATTTTGTTAAATTGCTCCAGACTTCTGTGTTGTCATTAGTTTTATATTTTAATGACATCACAGCCTGCCGCCACCTATTCATAGGAGCAATTTTTTCAATATCCGAGACTTTGTATACTTTTAATTCGATATAATGCGTCCCCTCTTTATCGGGAAAAATTTGTCGAGAGACGCCGTTGGCTAACCTTCTCGTTATAGTAGATACCAAAGCGTTTGGTTTTTTTGAAGATGAAGCACAGGCCGCTTCCTGCGCTTCATCTTCACTATCCGTACCAAATAATTCCCTAGCCGTCGGCCGGGAGACAGGGTGAATCTGGGTTTTCGTTTTCTTCGAAACTCGCTGCGCGCTGCGCACTGGTGGGTCCGAAAGGCGTCGTGATGAATCCTTTGCAGTTTTTTCCTCCCGCCGTTTTGGCTTCTCTACTGGCTCCTCCGTTAAAGGCGGCATGCTTGAGCATGAAGAACGAGACTCGTCTCGGGATTGTTGCTTTGTCGCCTTCTTTTGAGGGCGAGTCTCTTCAATGCTTTCATCGGAAGAGCGCGATTCATCCCTGGATCGTTTCACTGCTTTTTTTGAATGGCGTGTCTCTTCAATTTCTTCTTCTGAAGGAAAAAGGTCGTCAGCGTTCGATGATTTTGACCTGAAAATAAGAAAAATAAACTATGAAATGATTTTTAAACTATATTATAGTTATTCTCTTTTTACACTCATATAAAATTTTAATACTATGAAATAAATTGTAACGACATGACTACAAAAAGATCGTACCCACTTCTAATAATGCTCGTTTGCTTTGAATTATTATAAACTCAATTGATTCACGGGCCTTTAGTTTTGAGATGCAACAGTGGGGCTGAAGCCAACAGGACAAGAGGCTCTGTTCAATATAAAATACTATTATGGAATGTGAATGGATATAAAACTATTGTACATAATAGGATTGACAATTGATTTGCTATTGTGGTGAGTGAGATGGAGTTGAATCAGTCTATGGTATGTGGTACTGTACGTCTATGTACATAATATGGTTACTAGGGTATTATTATTATTTAATAACTTGATACCTAAGTAAAAAAGGTCACATTAATTTGACTCTTTTAAAAAACTATCAGACTTGAAGTACTTACATTTTGTTTAATTTGTGGAATTGAATCACGCAGCACTGATGATTGAAAAACGAAGTGCAGCGTATAGGGCTGAAATGAAAAAAAATATGTTTTTATTCAGTTGTCAATACGAGCTTACTATTTATTATTTAGGAATAAGTTATTTTGGCTATTCATTCACTCAAGACAGTACAACTTTATCAAGACACAATTAATAATGAAGAAATAAAAAAATAAGGATGTCAGTAAGTTCGGAATACCTATGTAAAAAGTTGAAATTTTAATATGTTGAGAACATGGGATATTTCACTTATCAGAGTAGTCACATAAAGAAATTTTCTTCTATTATTTTTTATGTTTTTAAAATCAAAACATAAATATGCAATGATACTCACAATTTATTGAATAGATGACTTGAGTTCAATCCGACCGAGCAATCTGACACGCACCCACACACGAATGAAGATGACACTGAAAAAAACATTTAATAAATTTAAATATGTATAACAATTAAATAAAAAAGTGTTCTTTAGAGAATATGCAATTTGAACTAACAAATTGATGTCAAACATTCAAAGTCTTATCAAGATACAAATGATCAATGAATAAAATACTAGGGCAGCATGAATCAAATACAAAAGTTTAACGGATTTATAACTTCAAAAATGAGAACATTTTAATGAATCGTTAGAGTAATCACTAATTCAATTATATAGACGTTCATTTTCTTTTTATTTCTTAATCAAAACGTAAATATATAATAATAATAATACTCACAATTGATTGAATAGAAGACCAGACTGCAATCGTAACACTAGCACAAACACGCACAAAATACTTTTTCTACACCTGTTGTCCTTCAGGAAGCAATTACTGTACTGACTCAGGTTTTCTTAAGCTTTATATAAATATTAAGGATGTCAATGTGTACGTTCACATTGACGTTAGTGTTAAACAAAAATAGTTTGTCAGCAATTTTTCCATATCGAGCTAAATCAAACATTTTAAACTAGCTGCACCCTACAGTTTCACTTGCGACTTTTTGGTTAAAAATGGTACCTGTTATACATTATGATCTAGGTCTCAATACAATACCTCAATACCTTACGAAATCAATTCAACTATTTTGATATTTTAAAGACAAACAAACCAACTAGTATTTGCATTTTTATGTAAGGACAATTACCGCATTAACAGGACTGTTTAATCTGTGACACATACTTAAATAGTTCTCCGAAAATATTTAATCAATATGCAACTTTATTACTACTCTATAGAAAACAGTATTGTACCTACCGATATTTACAATTGAGATGTTTTGATAATCATTACTATAAACACAGACGGATCATCTGACGCCCGGCGCCTCGCTCAATGCATTCCTCCCGTTTAGGAAAACAACGGAATTATTTGGTTAGACATTTAAAAAATTGTCTAATTTTAGACCTTAAAGTCATTTTAAGCAATTATATAAAAGACAGATAAATTAATATTGTGAAATTATTATTTTTTCGACCTTTGCAAAGAACACAACTAACGGATTATGTCGGTAAGTTTAAATTATTTTACCTATTAAGTATAATAAATTAATTTGGCTATTTACATACTCAAATAATTTTATTCCTAGACATGATTTTAACGTAAATAGTAGTTCACTGTGTTGAATAGGTTTAATTAATTAAATACGTTAAAATAACTCACTAAGCTGCTTGTTTCAGGAATCTGGAGACCTATTCAACTTCTTGCCGAACAATCAAGAGAAATCGAGAAAAAGGCCACACCGAGATGACATGACTTACTCCTGCGTGAGAATGCCGTCGAAAGGAACAAAAATTATACGAATAGAGTTATATGACGTGGAAACAATACCTGAAGAATTATTAACATGCAAATGTAATGCTGATCTATGTGTACAACACGTCGTCAAAAACTTATACATGGATGATGTATATAGATCATTTAGAGATATAGTATCCCTTATAAAAGATAAAATCAATGTTACAAATTAACTTAGATTATAATTGTTAGCTTATTAAATATTAAATAATTATACTGAAGCATTAAAAAAAATGATATAATTGGGGTTCCTGTTTTTTTTCGAAAATTTATACATACATAAATAATTTCATTAATTTGAAAAGAACTATTTATAAATAATGGAGGCTACTTAAAATAAATACCTATATGAAAAGACACAGTTAGCAAGTTGGTGATTGATTGAATACAATATCTTTATTGTTCAGAACATAAAAATGCATACAGAGTATAAATAACTCTAGATGAATATGATGAACTGATGTAGACAACCATGGTAAACTGCTATGTTGAACTGGTGCTGAAACACACCAGTTCCCTACCCGTTGATGAAAATGCATCAGTTTCCGATTTGTTTGCTGTTCGAAGTAGTATTTTCTCATCACATGGATATAATTGGGGTTTCTGGAGCAAAAGTACTTCAAATAGGCCCAGTTATAAACAACTAAATCTATTCAGCCATCTATTCAAATAGATGAATAAAGTAGTTATTGAATAGAGAAATAATTTATAAAAAACGAGAGTTTTGATAAGAAGACCGGCGCTTCTCTGCGCCAGGTATGACTTCTTATCGAAAACTATCGTTTTTTATAAATTATTTCTCTATTCAATAACTACTTTATTCATCTATTTGAATAGATGGGTGAATAGATTTAGTTGTTTATAACTGGGCCTATTTGAAGTACTTTTGATCCAGAAACCCCAATTATATACTACTATTGTAATATGCACCTCTTGTTAAGAAAACAAGACAAAACCTGGCGTAGAAAAGAAATTAAGATATCATATTTTTGTTATATTACGTAAACTATACCTATATACTCTATGGTTTTAACCGCGCCTTTTTATCCTAAATTATCTAATATCGAAAGAAAGAAAAAACAGATATTTGTCCTTCACTGGATGTAATCAGAGAATAGAGCCTTAGAGCAATGCGAGAAGAGAAAAATCTTTATTATTGCGTTATTGCGTGCCATTTTTGCGGTAGGGAAAATGAAGCAACGTCAATTTTTTGGATAAAATAGACCATGAATTGAAGGTTCCACGTCTTTCACATAATGGCCTGGATTTAATTTCCGCCAAGGTCTAATCTTACGAAACGCACTTTCAAGCATGTCATTACGATTGTTTACTTGTTTAGTGTAATATTTTGTTTTACGAAATGTCTATATTTACCTCCTTAATTTGACTATGCATGATTAAAAAATAATTTGGGCTACGAAATCTGCTTTTAATCTCACTCGTCATTATGTATTAAATTTTTTACATATGAATTGTATTGATTGTGCCTCGGGGGATCCCAGAGCTGGGGAATATTTCACTCAAAAAATAAGCCTCGCAATCCAGCGGGGCAATGCTGCCAACATTCTGGGGACCCTGCCCCATGGTGGCGATTTGTTCACCTAGGTTTTTTTTCTTACTATCTCTGTATATATTTTTAGTAGTAATAATTTTATCGATAAGTTGTATATAATATCCTTATGCGCTAAAAAATTTACTATTTAATTTATTTCTGAATTATTATATTATTTTAAACATAATATTTACGGTATTTTTATGCAATCTTTCTATATTTAGTATAGGCGAACTACTTAATTGTGATACAATAAACTGTATTGTTCCTCAGATTTCTTGACAAAGTAGAGGGCCACATCCCTTTCATAACACTTAGCTTCCTGATCCGCATCGTGGAGGCGATGGGCAACGCGGCCTTCCTCACTGCATCCTTCGCGATCATCGCTAAGGAGTTCCCTAACAACATCGCCACCATGTTTGTGAGTATCCTCAATCATTTCCTCCCTTCCTTTCGTGTGAGTGGTCAGTTGGAACGTGTCTGTTTTAGAGCTGCTCGTAGACCTGCCTAAATTTATCGTCAGACTACTTATCTGGGTATAGAAACTGACGTGGTTTTCACACATTTTATTTATATTACATGGAAAAAAGACCAAATCAAATTGCAAGACCGTATCCGAAACACTGAGATACGACGTCGCACCAAAGCTGCAGACGTCCGAAAAAGGGTGAGTGGAACTGGGCAGGACACATGGTCAGACGTAATGATGGGAGGTGGTGTACATCAGTAACCGCGTTGTGGCCGAGACTAGGTTGGCGGAACCCAGGCCGACCGGGGATGAGGTGGACTGACGACATCAAGAATACTGTCAGGAACGAGTGGATGCGAATAGCGAGAGACCGGGGAGAGTGGCATAAACAAAGGGAGGCCTATACCCAGCAGTGGCTCAGTCAGGGCTGACGATGATGATAATGACACGGGAATAATCACGTTAGATTAAGCCGGTCACTCTGACTATAGTTTTAGTTTAATATCTGAGTATATTATGTCTGGCTAACTGTTTTACGTTCTGTTAGTTTTTAGAAACATGCTTTGTATATTTTATTTATATTAGGTACACGCGAATTGCTCACGTAAGATTAAGCCGGTTATACTATACTATAGTTTCAACCGCATTAGGCGGTCATTTTCAAGGTGAATGCACGCGGTTGCAATGCACTAATGCGGTTGAAACTATAGTTGGAGTAGCCGGCTTAATCTTACGTGAGTAATTCCCGTGTAATATAAATAAAATGTGTGAAAACCACGTCAGTTTCCATAAAATGCAGATATGCTTTGTTTTTTTTTTTTATTATAATATAATGTCTTACGTCACGGGCGGCACCCTGCATATTGAACCCTGAGCGTAACGAGGGGTCAAGCTGCCCAAGACGAAGACAGGCTTTATTCCAGAGGAGCATACTCTACTTTTCACATTCTTTGTAAACGCACCTTTTTTTTAAGTTCTGCTTATGGTGGCCAGTTCAATATTCAAACAAACCTCTTTACAATGCCACATAGGTATGTTTTTGCTTAGAGTTTTCCACAAGTTTCCATACGAATTTGACGTTCCAAACGTTCCAAATTCATATTATCACTTTATCCCCTAGGGAGTTTCATACAACATTATATCCCTTAAGAGATAATGCTTTACTTTACGTTGAGGTTGCATGATAATTGGTAACTGGAAATTGTCGAGCAGGTGGTGTGAAAAGAATATTACATTCAGTCTAATTTAGCCTAGACGTCTTTTTACATTATTTCACTAGTGATGTTCTATTATATTTTTCGCAGGCGTCACTTGAAACCTTCTTCGGTCTGGGCCTTATTGTAGGCCCGACACTCGGTGGCGCCCTCTATGGCTACGGAGGCTACTCTCTGCCGTTCGCCGTGCTGGGGTCAGCGCTGTTTTGCGCTGCTGTCATGAGCTGCGTTGTTCTGCCGAAGAGCCACGACGATGAGGACGTCAGACCGATTGGACGTGAGTTTATATTTACTACGGGCATAATAACGATGTTATTGAACAAGTATACTTTAGACATGAAGTTCTTATTTTAAAGGTGCGCGTACTAAGCGACGAATTAAGAGGGGACCCCTCCCCACATTGTGCGTGCGGTATATGGTCAAATCATTGGACATGATAGTTGGCGTCTTTCCCGCAAGTTTTTTGTATTTTTTTTTTATCGCGGATAATTCCGCGTTTCAGCACCAACTCGCCTGTTGGTAATCGACGATGTCGTCGAAGGTGAAGCACAGAGACTTAGAAGATACCTATTCACTCTGGCCTTAAAAATTCCCAGATTATATCTACCAAGCAACAAGGAAGCTGGCAGGTTGTTCCAATCCTTGGCTGTACGGATTAGAAACGTGATGGCTCTGTCATTATGGTTCACATCACACCATTGAAGAGTGCCTCATTTTGTTAATGCTAATTTCAATGTGTAATAATCGCGAAAACCTAAGAAATCATTATATTGTACATGTTTCACAGCGAACATATTCACGCTACTCCGGATCCCTGGCGTGCTGCTCGCCGCAATCAGCATCATTTCCACCAGTATGAGTATTGGTTTCCTGCAGGCGACGCTAGAACCGCACTTCCGACAGGTATAAATATCTCTTTTATCATCGACATCGGGAGGCGTATTCTCAATTCGGACAGTTTTTTAAATGTATTTACACTAATTATTCCACCATTTGTAAACCGTCCATATTATATCAAGGAAGCTCTCGAAATTTTCCCAACAACAATTTCATTGGCTTTATTAGTGGAATTTTATCAACTTCATTAATACAAAAACTTTGTTCCAGCGCCTGTTGATTTGCAAGTATCGATAATTTTGATCGAGTGCCTATTGGTTTGGCAATATCGATATTTTGTTCGAGCGCTTCTTGATTTGGCCTTATCGATAATTTTGTTCGTTTAGTTTTGAAGTCGATTGTTTATATTGATAATTATTTATTAGGTAATTATATATTATCAGGGGGTTGCTATTTATGTTTGAAGAAAATATTCCATCCTCAAGAGTGGTATTTTAGGAGATGAATCCCGTTTGTTTACGTGAAGTCGCTTGTTAGTTAATTGTTATAAATATATGTAGAGTTCAATCATAGACTATATTATTATGTTAGTCTATGGTTCAATATAATTTGTAGTAGGTAGGTACTTCATCATTCGTGCAATTTAAATTGCTATGACCAGATGTTAGGCGTTACTAGGAGTACTTTCATTAGCAAAAAAAAGTATATGTTTTCATTTATTTTGTTTGAAAATATTCTTATGTATGACCGCTTACTAGCGATGCGGTATTCGTAATATGATGGGGCACGCTTGCCTAGAAGAAATTGATTCACTCGCGATTTGAAGACACCCAGATTGTATACATCGATATATGTATTTCTTAGAGCAAAGTTTTTTTTTTCATTATTAATAGGCTTGCGCTTGGCCGCCAACTCGCCTGATGTTAAGCGATCATGCGGTCTACGATGGAGCACGCTTGCCTAGAAGAAACCGATTCACTCTCGATTTGAAGACACCCAGATTGTAACTATCGGGGAATTCAGACAGCGAATTCCAGAGACTAGCAGTTCGCAGGTTTCCCGAATTGAGACTGTTTTCCAAAAATAAATTACTGTGCAACGGTAATAGCTAAAGATCTAGTTAGACTAGACCAATAATTTCCCTTATTTTGCTTTAAATGCAAATTAACTTTATTTTTTTATTATATATCCGTAGATAGATACGTACTTTTAAAAAATCCTGTCGAAACAATTCTTTTCTTCCTGTAATAACTGTAAAGGTTTTATTTATCTATCTTCGACTTTAGTTCCAATTCTCCCCCATGGTGTTGGGGCTGATGTTCGTGATCAACGGCGGTCTCTACGCGGTGTCAGCGCCCGTGTGGGGATGGGTGTGCGACCGCCCCGGGATGAAGCCTAAATACGTCACTGTCATCGGCTGCATGTTCATCGCCGGAGCCTTCCTGCTCATCGGACCTGCGCCTTTCTTTGATATGCCAACGTGAGTATAAACATCACTTGAACGATCTTTTTTACATGAGTTCTTAACGTCATCCTAGTTTTATGTAGGTACATATGTTGGTTATTTGACCATGAGTACTTAGTTCATCACTGCAGCAGCAGGTAACAAAAGTATTTATGGACGAACTTAACAAAAAAAAAAACAACTAACACACTTCAGGTGGAAAAAAACACATAATTCCTACCAAGCAACCAAACACTGCAAAAAAACATTATCTTAGGTATATAGCTTGTACTATAGCAAATTGGAAGTTTTTGTTCATAAACTTGTCTGTAATTTCTAGAATAACCTCTGTGCATTCGCCTCCTTTTCGTGGAAAGACCCTAGAAAAAAATGCGAGGCCTGTGGGAAAGACTGATTGCAACCTCTTTGCACTTTGAAATATTTTACGCATACGTACTACCCACAACATTTTAGAAAAGATCTAAATTGATTGCCTGTTCTCCTTTCGTTGAAGATTTCTTCACATTATGAAAACATGAATAACATTAATTAATTATTTTCAGGGTCCTGTGGGTATCTATAGTTGGCTTGTTACTCCATGGACTGGGCTTAGGAAGCCAGCTCGTAGCTTCCTTTTCGGACGCTCTTGGCACTGCTATGTAAGTGTAGATATTACCGCATAATTGGTTACAGTCACCGATAGGTTTAAATCATCCTGCACAATCACATCACAGGTTACTATTGAAATAATTAATTAACATAATTTCATTCCCTATTGTGTTAATTTATTTCGATATTGACGTTGTATGTGACAATATTTTTACACTTTTCAATTAATGTTTTTTTTTTTTACTCGTTCTTTTTCTTGTGTCTTATAATGAATGATATTGAAGGAGATAAACATAATTGGATTAAAAGGACCCGGGTATGTCCTAAAACTGCGACCAGAACCACTGGAGGATGGGCAGCAGCATCCTATTAGTACACGGTGAACATACTGCGATCCCCAAGCCGCCTGCCAAGCGTGGGGATTATGGCAACACCCCTCTTTAAGAGGGAGGCCTTTGTCCAGCAGTGGACGTTTAATGGCTGCTGATGTGATGTGAAACATAATTGGATATGTATTTTTATTGATGAACTAGCTGCGCCCCGCGGTTTCCAGCGAGTTAAAATCTTTTTCTGCGCAATTTTCCTTTAGAATCTTCTACAAAATATAAGAAAACTTAAGATAAAAGACGAATGAAATCGTTTAAGTCGTTCTCAAGTTATGGCGTGACCACGGTAAATAGGGATTAATTTTTGTGTTCATAGATTAATAGATAAATCAATTTAAATTTTCTTATTTTGTAGAACAGCTTCTAAGAGAGTTTCTCTACATTTTCCCTTAATTTTCTTCTTACCTTACTAACCGATTAAAACAAGTGAATTTTTTTTCTTCAGATTCTATAGTAATTGAAACTCTAAAGTTATCTGAATGTTTTGGTTTTCTTTTCTAGCTCTAGCGGTCTCCCAAACTCCATCGAAACATACGGCCTGGTATCCGGGATGTGGACCTCTACGTTTGCGCTCGGTGCCTTCATCGGGCCGACCGTGTCTGGTCTGCTATTCGATTCCATCGGATTCAGGAACTCAACGCTGTTTATATTCTTATTGCACATTATTGTGGTGAGTTTATGTAGAGTTATTTTATAAACATATTGTTATGTGACTCACTGAAGCCCAAAAAATGGCATACCGATGAGCAAAAGCAACGAATATGTAAATCAATCCAGGATTACAGATTCTGGTGTATTTCAAGCCATGACGCCGGCCTATGGGTGGCCTCAATGAGTTTTATACGGCCTACAAACTCTGACACTATGCCAACTCACTTATTTTAGTCTCGCTGCTAAGATAAATCTTATAGGCAATTTTCAATATTAGAATTGGTTTACTCTATGACAGAATTAACTGACATGACATATGTGCACAAATCTCAGCGATGAAACAGGGTCTGATATCTGGCAATGGGTTACCCAAAACGCAGGTACTACTTACATAGTTTAGGGCACGTTGATTTCTCTTTCAGACGAGTGAATTTTGTAAATCTGCATCTGATGTTATAAATTATTAATAAATTATTATTTTACAACATTATCAGGTCAAGCCCGGGCATTTAATAGGCATTGGTAGGGCCGAAACTAACACCAAGAAGCCATGTTGAATATAAAAATACAAAAAAGGTATAAATTACTATTATTTATGTTACAATATATCGTATTCCAGGGTGTCCTAGTTCTGATCTACTTGTGGACGATGGACGGCGGCTACAAGATGGACGTGTCAGTATCAGCTGGAGATTTACTGCAGATGGATGGTACCTTGGACGAGAGTGTTCTTATCGGAGACAAGTTCCCTCCACCAAAGCCTAAGAGGTATGGACATTTCCACACACACACACACACACACACACACACACACCCACACACACATTTTGACACTACACTATACCTATATACTTGAGAAATTATTTTTAAACTAATATCATACCTATTTATTGATATAATTTGACTAATACAATTAATAACTAGTGAAATGTAGTAATTTTAATAAATTAACCAATCTAAATGTAACTAATATTAATATAAATTAATGATCTAGGAAAAAAAAAATTAAAGAAAATATTGGATGCCTCCACTTTAAAAAAAAAATTTGAGTACATCGTCACTTGGCTGCCACAATACGGGCCATGAGCCTAGTGTGGGGCCCTTGTTAAAGTCGACATCTTAAATATTTTTATTTTTTTTTGGAAATTTCTTACTTTTTAATATTAAGTCTTAGTATTTTGTATTAAAATTAATTTAAGATTACACAGCTTTTTAGAAATAAAGATTTACTTACTTTACTTACTTACTTACTTACAAAAGTTTTAATTTTTTTTGTATACTTTGTTGATCTTAAAAATTTCAGCAATATTAAAACACTATTTGAGCGATGGTGGCGGGGCAGTAGAATGTGCGCTTTATAATCTGATGACTCCCGGTTCCATCCTCAGCCCTGCACCAATGACTTATGTAGTACCTACTCAAATAAATTATGTGCAGTTTTAATGACATCACTTAAAAACGGTGAAAGAAAACATCGGCGGCATGAGGAAACCAGTATGTTCAAATTGTCCAAGAACCTCATATATGACTTTTACCAACATGCGCTGGGCCAGAGTGGTGCAATAGGGCCTATCCTCCCTCTCTGAGAGAAGGGCAGTGACCCAGCAGTGGGAACATAATAGGCCGATAATAATAATGACGTACAACTTTTATTCTTCCATTGTGACAGGTTTAGTGTTTGCACAGTTCATCTGGTGTTGTAACATGCCTAGTGTAGAATGGAAACTGGCTCTCAAATTAGGCTATCAGAACAGAAAACACCGTGGAGATCCAAAAACGCCTTGCTTGGAATGTAAACTGACTCACAGTTGTGACGCTGTCAGAACACACCTTTAGGCACCTTTACCGCCGTTAAGGAACCTATAGTAACGATACAGTACAAGTTCTTACAAAGGCGCATTTTAAACCCACACACATCCTGTGACATGGACCTCGCACACTACCGCTGAGCTATCATCGCTTTAACATTCCTTATTGTAGTTACCTTCTTCTATCAATGAAATTACATTATTATGCAATTCAATGCAATTTACTAACAACACAATTATCAATTCCGTATCAATTTCGTTCCTACATCTCATTTTGTAAATGCACGACGTGTGCGCACTCCTCTCCTATTTGCAGTCGACTGATAAAATGGCAGACACGCCATAAGTGCAAGCGACGCCACCCGATGGCAGCAGCCGTCGACGCTTTGAGGGCTGTTGTCGACAGATGACAACGACTGCAGTAGCCAAAGAAATTAGAAAAGCTAACGCTGACCAGTACAGCCACACAGTACAGTACAGTACAGCAGTTAGCCGTTAATAAATTGCAATGATATTACATTGTTATGCAGTTTTATCAATGCACTTCATCTCCCTTCTCCAATCATCCCATCTTATCACTATATTTTCCTGCTGTTGCTCATACTTCGATGTTCTATGCAGCCAACGTTACGGCATCAGCGTGGAGCAGTCCCGTCCTCCAGCCATGAACAGCCTGATCGCGTGCTCCAGCTTCAAGAACCGCCGGAGTCCATGGAGCCAGCGCACGCCTAAATACCGGCCCAGCTACGGCAGCCTCGATCATCGGTTCAAAGGTGGCCATTGACCTGCTTAATATTAGAATCTTCTTATTTTAATAAAGTCTTATTTTATTGATATTGAGTTGTATGATTCTAGTCAAAGTCTTCCCACAACAACTTTTTTTCTAGTTGATTAAATCAGGAGTTACTTTGGGGAAGTTCATCTTCAAAACGTTTTCTTAGAGGTATCTCTAGTGTATTTTCGCTTCAATATCGTATCAAGTAGGTACAATATATATATAGGGAATCAGGGATCAATTATTTGTAAAAATTTGCAAGTTGAAGTGGCAATAGGCAGGCCACATCGCTCGAAGAAGCGATAACCGATGGGGAAGAAAGGTTCTTGAGTGGAGACCATGCACAAACTGGAAGATGCAGCGTAAGAAGGCCTCCCACTAGATGGACCGACGACATTGTGAGAGTCTCTGGCATCTAGTGGATGCAAAAGGCAGGCTGTCGTTCAGTGTGGACGTTAAAGGGGGACGCCTATGTTCAGCAGTGGACGTCTTCTAGCTGATGATGATGATGATGATCAATTATTTATCTTTCACATTATTGTCAATGATGCTAATTTAACGTAACCTAAAACAAGAATTTATTAAATCGGTAAACAAAAAATCGTTATACCTGAAACTAATTTATAATTAATCTGTAACGTTAATAATATTAATCTGAAACATACAATTGATTAAAAGAGGAACATACTTCGGAGGTTTTATCGCATGGAAGCTTGGAAGATACGCCTTCTTGAGATTGCTATCGCGATTGCGATTGGCGTCTATTTTACGTTTCGAGCACTTTGCAATGTCCGTAGTAGGAAGATCAGTAATCCTACTAAAGAAATCAATATTCATTCGGATAATGATGATTTTTCTTCATTGGATCGAAGCGGGGCCGCCTTTATAATTGTGAATCTTTCGCCCTACCTACCTACGCTTAAATCATTCTTAAAAGAAGTATTTTGTACTATTTAGGCGTTACAAATCAACTCGTCGACGATTTGTTTTGTTGTCAACGTGCTCAAGAAGCCACTATACGGTCGTTAGCATCTTCCTTAGTGAGTTTGTAATCTCTCATGTCATCTCTTATAACGTCGTCATAGCCTTTTTGTCGGCCACGACGTCTCGCTCCAGAGAGCACCGCTCCATGGTCTATGATATCAGCACAGGTCTATGAGCTGATTGCAGACCTCAAACTCTTCTCACCACAACGAGTACTGAAAAATGAAAATAACGCCTGAATTATAAAGTAGTGCGTCAGTGCTTAGAGTGTGTGTTTTACAGAGTAATAATGTTGACAGGCATTAATATTTATCCATTATGCCACATACACATTGTACACATTACATGAGTAATTCCCGTGTAAAATAAATAAAATTACATGAGGTCCTTAAAACTACACGTCGGTACAAAGACCCTATGGTAGGGCAAAAGGAGAGTAGGGATGGAAGTTACTCCATCTATTTATTATTATTGTTGCGCGAGATCAAAATTTTGAAGAGAGAAAAGACAATACACGGATAACTATTCTAAGACTACCTACGCGTTTATTAATAAGGGTTATCTAACAGTCTGACTAAAACAACGAAATTACGAAATTAAATTTGCTTGAAAAAAAATTGGTTACGAAAATGTACTTACCTATTTCTAAACACTCAATATTCTCAGTTATTTAAAACTAGCTAAATCCCGCGGTGTTACCCGTGATTTTCCAGTTATTCCGCATTTTCAGGATGGATAATTATTCTATGTTCGCCCTTATGATGTACGCTATTATCCTGCCAGATTTCGTTAGGAACGGCTTAGCCGTTTATTCTTGAAAAGCGAACAAACATCCAGACAGAGCGACCGAGTTATTTTCAATATTCAAATTAAAAATATTTTATTTAGGATAACTATACATCCACTGGGTTAATACCTACAAACAATTCTTAAAACTATTGTACCTATTTTCGCTTTTATAACATTAGTAAGGATTACCTAATAACTATGTAATTAATACAAATTACACTTGCGAAAACAAACTCAAATAAATCAATTATTGAGTGCCTTCTCTGATGCCAAATACCTACTACCTAGCTTCAGACTACTCAATAGTACTGCTAGACAGTACCATTTAACGTTAAATTTCAACAAAAGTAGTGATAAAATTCCTCAGCATGCACAATTGCATATTAACAATTTCACGCATTTCTGCGCCCACTGCGCTTGCGCAACCCGCTGCGTTTTCACTGCCGCTGTGATGCAAGTTTTTGCGATCAGACTTCATACCAAAACTATCTTCAGCAGGTTTTCCTTAAGCAGTTGAAGAAAGTGAAACTCGCTATTAATTAGCACTTTATACTACTGAGTAAGAAATAAAAAGAAATGTTGCTAAGTAAGTATAATATGATGTAATATGATGATGATATAAGGCAGAATCATCATCATCAGCCTGAAGACGTCCACTGCTGAACATAGGCCACGACAGCCTGCCTTTTGCATCCACTGGATGCCCGCGACTCTCACAATGTCAAGGCAGAATAATATAATAAAATTTTAATAATATGAATTTAATTTTAATATCAGTACATCGCGATTTATATAAGTGCAGGTATTTTCCATAGCTAGATCGTAGGTTTATGTTAAAAAAAAATATGAATAAAGGACTAAAATTTAACTGCCACTTCGCCTGTTGGAGGTCTACGATGGACAATCATTGGAGCACACTCGCCTAGAAGAAACCATTCTTAGGCCGTGGTCCTATACTACGTCGTTCTACTAACAGTATCAAGAAATATATTCACTCGCGTCTTGAAGAAAAAATCAAGCTGCAGTTATAAGCTTAATACTATCGATTGTCAGGGTCTAAGTGCAATAACATCATACACTATGCCAAAAAAAAGAATTATTATTGGTAGCCAAACACCAAATAAACACTTGTAACTGACCACGATAAACTTAACTATTTAACAGACTTCGTTATCTAACGATTTGCAATCCATCGAAGTGTTTTTGCTATTTGTTGCTGAGACCTAGTTTAAACTGGTCGAACTTAGATGAAGCAGTTATTTTATCGATTCTATGGTACCTAGGTCAGTAGACACTTGTATCTATTCTTTGACTAGATTTATAAGTGATATTTCGAAAGCAAGGACATTGTACTCGTAAACTGGACCACTGAAGCAATTTCTACTAAACAGTAAACACAACTAATCAATTAGAACTCAACTCTTTAGACTCTTTTATAATATTGCGGCCTAGATACATTTAGGTTCACGTTTTAATGCAAACTTAACAGATTTGCATTATTAAATTGTATTTAATAGTTCATCCTGCTTCCAGTAGATTCGATTTATAATTTCGATTCCTTTATTTTTTAATTATTATTCAAACTTTACTAATAATCATAATGAGAGTTAACAAAGAATCGCTGATATAATGATTTTATCTAATAAAATTAGCTTAAAAGATTCTAAAAACTATATATTTTTTTTTTTAAATGCAAGATTTAGAAACCTTTTGAAAATAAAATAAAATAATAAAACAATCTGCCATGATAAGTGAAGCCAATCAGAGGCTGTGACGTCACGATTATGAAAACAAACACCGTTTACTGTAGTGTATAAGACCGTGACATCAGAAGCAGGTGCCATTGTCTGCAACAATATTTATGAATTTTATTGGCCTATTACATTTAAATCGTAAAACAGTTTTTGAAAATTAGTTATTGTGCCTAGCCACTCATCATCAGCCAGTAAACGTCCACTGCTAAACAAAGGCCTCTCTCTAAACAAGGGGTGTTGCCGTAATCCCCACACTTGGCAGGCGGCTTGGGATCGCAGTACGTTCACCGTGTACTAATAGGACGCTGCTACCCATGCTCAGTGACTCTGATCGCAGTTTTAGGACATACCCGAGTCCTAACTTACGTGTCTTCCCGTTAATTAATAACTGTTTTAATATCGCTGATTGGATCACGCTCACTGGACAGGTAAGTGATCACATTATGTGATTTTTTTTCTGGGCAAGTGCCTTTATTAACTAAACAAAATACAAGCTAAAACTAAAACTACAAATACAGTTAGACTGCCCATAGACCGTTGAAGGTCTAAAGACAATCCAAATGCTCAAGCCCACTACCAGTTGGCAGCGTACCCAGCATGCTGGCGGCATTACCACGTTGAATGGCAATGCTTATGCGTTGAGCCAGAAACACGCCAGCATTTTGGTCACGCGTCGCATTAACCAGGCGATCTGAAAGATTTTTGAAAATGAGGTGAGCTCCCGGTCCCCAAGGGCCCAATGTCTCGACCCCAAACGCCAATTATGTGATTGATGAAGCTAAACTAACGTTGCTTAGATTGAAAACTATCAAATAAAGCTGTGAAACACGTCATTAAGTGCTTTTAATAGTAATTTAGTTCACTAACAATCACACATACTTTGTGAATTCGTGTTAATTACCTCATTGTTAAAAATGGAAAGTTATTTCAAAACATACCAGGTAAGTATCTAAAACTAAACGAGTACATAACTTCGAATAACGACCAGGAAATCTAATTCCGTAAGGCAAACCAGTTGTCATTGTAATGATTCATAACATTCACTATTAATTCTACATTATAGGTTATGGTCGTATCAATAGGAATTATAATTAACTAATTTCAATGTCGATTATCTAAATGTATAAATGATGCGTTTTCAATGTTATTTGCAAAATGAACAAAGACAAGGGTCCTGACTCGTCCAGGTAGCTACTTTTACGGCATCTTATGTTCATTTTATTATAGATGAAAAAAAAAAGAAAAATATATTCATTAACATAAACATAGACTTAAATAAGATAGGTACATCAAATGAACAATATAGTAAGGCTTGTGCTTATGAGAGAGTTTAGTCACATAAAATATAATAACAGCGATTCCCGCACTAGGCTGGGCCTGTATCGCGGGAATCTGGTACGGTTTTTCATAGATTTAAACCTCTAGTTAAGATATTGTAGTGCATTCACATAATAAAGTATAATATATATATATATATATATAATATACATATATATATATATATATGTATATTTATATCCATTAACAATATAGGAGTAGTTACTGTTGATTATGTATATGATATTATGTATGCTAAAATTATTTTTATATTATGTTGGAATTTATTATGATAAATGATAGTTTTAAATTGTACATTTAGGATATGATCTTTAGTAAATCCTCCGTCTCCTTATAGGTTACCGAAGTTAGCTCTTTTCTTTTAAGTTACAGTATTTATCTACGACATTGTATACATGTGCTCTAACAAACTGACCAAATCGACGGGCAAAACTTGTGTGTACTTGCGGAAAATGTAATTTGTGAGTTTAAAAGTGTTAGTTTAATAGTTTCATGTCTTTTCACTTTTTTATGATCTATATCTACGGACCCTTATTCTTGTCTCACATGAGATTCCTTGCCATAAGCGCATGACGTCATAACATGAAAATTTAATTCAAAAATTTACTATGTGCCCTTATATAGTCTCTGTGACCACACACATTTGTAACGCGCCCGTTGCTGACGACGCGCAGTTAAATGGCGCGAGTAATACTTGCGCATGTACTGCGCATCGTTTGCAACGGGCTTTACGTTATCTGCGTGGAATTGGCAATGTCAAGCGATGAAGTGCATTCGCATTCCTTTACAACTACCAAAATAACGTGAAGCAAGCCAGCGCGTTACGTGCGCATATGTCATGAGAAGGTAAGTAGTATACAATCGAAAGCATACTTACCATGTTATTTCTAACCATGATTACCAGGCTTTTGCAACGTGTTATTTGCGCGCTATGTGGTTTCTTACAGAATTAGGGCCCAAGTCGTTTAATAGATTATAAGACTATAAGTAGATAACTTTTTATCAAACTTTATTGACTGTCAATTTTGGGGTTTTCTTCCTCAAAAATGTATTTAGTGGAATTAACATTTTGACCAACCATTTTGACCATTTTGTTATTTAACAAAAAACACAAAATAAGCATTAAATTGGAAATTAAATTGGAAAAATTAAATAAAATTCTGAATTCTGTTTACGATAATGTTCTCCTTTATGTGAAACTAGCAAGAAAATTAAATACCTTATATAGATAACAAAAAAGGTACCCACTGATAAAGGCTTTTGAAGTTCTTGCCGTAGTACAAAGTTGGGTACAAAATACAAATTAAACGCTGAGTTAAAATTACTTTAATAATATAACTGTGGTGTGGTAGTGTGCGCAAATAACTGTAACTCAATTCGGTATGCTATTATTTTTATTTTTAGTAGCCGAGACGGGCTTCTAATAGTATCATTAGGCAGCCGAGAATCATGCAAAGTCAAAGTCACAAGGGCAAGTGGGCAGTCGTTTGTACTCACCTGACTCAAACCCCACTTTCCTTTGTCAGGGGTCGATAACAGTGACTTACGTATTCATAATATGCTATGTTTGATATAGTTATCTACTCACCAAAATTACATTTTATAATAGTTAAATTCCAAAGTTTGTAATCAATGCAAATGTTTAGTTAGTCCAAAAGAGTTCAATAGATTACATGTTGATACTTCAATTAACTAAACGATGAGTACCTATTAAATATTATGACAGAAGTGATACGAATGAAAGATGTTCAAATGGTCATAAATTAATTAAGCGGTGTAAATTAATTAGCCAAAATTATTCGGCACTTACAAGGTCCAATTAATGAAATCATTACTCCAACATAAAGATAATATAAATTGTCATTGCTACAAATATATATATATATTTTTTATGCCATATGTTGCAAACAAGCAGACGGGCTGCCCGATGATAATAAATTACATAGTAAATTAAATATCAATTCTATAATGTAGATTCAATCCAATTGTGTACTCTAAGTTTAGATTGTTTTGACCATATTTTGTTTTGTGTGCCAATAAACTAAATAAAAAATAAAATAAAATAAATATCTAGGCATTCTTATTTCGTACTAATTGTATTGTCAATGTGAATACTGAAATCGCTGAAGATTTATTTAGAAAAAAAATTGCCACGTGCGTGTCGGTTACAAATTTCTGTTCACCACCAGTTCTCGTACGATCTCCGAAGTTAAACAACGTCTGGCACGGTCGATACTTGGATAGGTGATTACTTGGGCGTGATGTTGTCTTTTTGCACTGCTCTTTGTACTTTAGTAGTAGTTAATAATTTGTGTGGTGGTACGGAATTCTCAGTGCGCGAGCCTGACTCACATTTTGCCGTTTTTTTTTAATAGACTTGCGTTTGACCGCCATCTCGCCTGATGTTAAGCGATGATAGGGTCTACGATGGAGCACGCTTGCCTAGAAAACCAACGATCACGATAACAATAGATTGGGATAACAATGCTATAATATACTAAATATTTGATGTTGTTTGTGGATAGTCATCAGAACTTCATTAATATTAATGTGGCCGTCCAAATACGAATCATAAAGTTTAGTGGACCGGTTTAACGAACTAAAGAGGTTCGGATCACCTTGACACCGTCCAAATGTCAATTCGAAAATAGGACTGAATATGACAAACTTGTTTTGCCTTGGCAAAAACTGTACAGTTTCATCAAAATCATGTCGTTAGGTCTTTTGTATTGCATAAACAGAATGTGCGTTGCATAGAATACTTTAAGATTTAGCCTACTTAACATTAGGTCCAAGCATAATTTAAAGGCCAAGTCAAATTTTAATAGTTACTACAGAAACATAACTCGCCACATGGATGTAAATACGATATTGTTTACAAATACAATATAGTTTTACAAACCCTGGAGACAATTTTGCAAATATCCAACACGAAATGTTTTTTACCTCTGCATACCTGCACCTTTTTTTTTACAAAACGTCAGTTGGCGTGGGTACAGTGACGTCATTTCATTTCAAGGACTCGATTCGTCAATTGGGAAAAACATTGCTGTTGATTGATCAGAATCAATAACTATGCAAAGGATCAAATCAAATTCATATCACAATATTAGCATCTCGTTGGAAAATTAACACTATGTCAGAAATGTATTTGTTTGATATGGCGTACACGTAAAAGGCTATCTCACACGTGCAAGCTAATTGTGTATAGCAACAAATATAAATTAATTTAAGAAAAACACCGACCAATTCCGAAAAGATAACTTTTAAACCGCTAGCAAAGAAGACATATTAGTACAAGTACCACCACAATCACAGATATGCCCATAATAGTAAGAGGGCATACTAAAAAAGATATGGATTAAGCATTATAATTTTGATAAATAATGAGGTCTGAAAAAAGATGTTGACCTGTAAGTACAATTTCCTCATCCAAGGATTGAGTTTCCTTCAACTAATTGCTAAACTTCAATTAAAATGTTGATGAACCAAAGCTAATGACCGCGAACTTAAAACGTTGCACTACAGAACATGAGTCAATGGACAGTCATTGGGGCTTAAAAAGAGAGGTGGTTTTCGTGAGAACGGCATCACTTTGACCTGATGATTTTAGTGTACGTTTCCATTCCAGCACTACTCTACTTCTACTTTTTGCAGTAATATGTTTATTTTTGTTTCTATTCCAAATATGTGTAATTTTCTTGTTTAAATAAACCTATTTAAGTTTTAGTAATATGTATTTAGAACTTAAGGCAAGGTTTTCCTACTTTTAAGCAACACTTTTTACTAAAGATACGGCTTGGTTTATTGTATTAAAGTCGCATTTAGCTGACAAAAATCTTAGCACATACCTACGCACAGTCATGGGTTTCCCTACTTCTATTATTGAGGCTTTTCTCATATTTTTCTAAAAGTATTGCTGTAATGTAAAATGTAACTGCAGTTTCCTTCATTATTATGTAATCTATATATCAAGATATCGCAGACATAATTTAATAAATAGGTATTTGAATGAATCCAAAAAAAGAGGGAGAAAATCGCAAATTAGTGTTACGTAAATATTTTTTTTCTATCGAGCGAAATGTATTAGTCGATTTTCGGACTTTGGGGAATTCCTCGATAAAACATTCAATTTTGTTATGAAACCATTTTTTTTATTTTAAGCTAATCATTAAAGTAGACACACTTAAACTAGAATGACCAAAATTTCTAAAATTAGGAAAAGACGGCCTTAATGATGACGAAAACGTACATTCGTAAAATATTTGAGCCATCCGGAGCTGATACAGGTAGAGAAGGAAGCTCATTTTAATTTCCATAAAATCTTTCAGATCTCTACGTATAAGAATTGTCATTGATGCCGTCAGCATGTTGGGTACTGCCAACTGGTAATGGGCTTGAGCATTTGGATTGTCTCTAGACTTTCAACGATCTATGGACAACTGTTTTTTGTACAAACGGTAAACCGCTACGTGAACCCCAGCAGCGCATTACTCGCCACAAGCACAGGCTCCTACCCGTAAAACTGTCACTCGCCAAGTCCACAAAGTTAACTCATGTCATATGCAGAATGATCTACAACAGGCTACCCGAGGATATAGGTAATTGAAGCGACGAACTTGGTCTATATTCAAAGCAAGGTTAGCACGCTGGCTTGTCAATCATGCGTTCTACGACATTGATAAATAATTTATGGCTCTTTGCCCTCCTAAATGGATAAATGTATAGTTATTACTAGATTTTGCTTACTATTAGGTAAATACCTACTTTTTATTAAAATTTTATATTTTTTACATCTGACAAATGAGTATGTGAATAAGTAGTTGAGGTATTTAATATTACCTATATAGTAGCTTGTATTTTGTTCAGTTAATAAAAGGTTAGAACAGAAACTAAGTCATGACACGGGCATAATTGATTTATTCGTAAAGTTGCTCTACTGTCACCGCTGCTTCAAATAATAGAGAAAAAATACTTTATAAATGTTTGGATCATCGACGCGATCGATGAAGAAAAAATGCTGTAGGTACTGTTTTATTTATTTCTACTTTAATCATAGCAAAGTATGTACTTTCATCATTGTATAAATCCAAACATTATATGTTTTTTTTTTTATTTATTCCTCTTACACGAAGCAACAGAGCAATGAACTGCCGTGATTTTTGCATATATGCTTCAAATTTGACGATTCGTCCTCACAAATATTCAAAAGTAGACGATTAAAATCGATTAATTGACATTATTTCTTTATGTGTAATTAATTTTCTTGAAATATTTTATTCCAATGTGTTCACCGATATACGATTAAAGAAATTAGGCTCTATAGAAAAAAATCGTAAGCTTTCTTAAAAAAACATCCGTTTTTACGTTCCCTTCGATGGATGGAATCAACTTCATTCGGATTCTATAAAAGATATTTTCGTTAAAAAAATTGTGTGTAATCCTAACAATCATTCAAATACTTTAGTTATCGCAGTTTTTTGTAAAAGCGCTAGATTATTTGTAGAAAATAAAGAAAATTAAAATATGTATTGAAAATATTTGAAAATGCGCACGCCGAGTATGCAAGCATTACCGTCGACCAAGTGTACGTTCTCTACCATTTTGCCAGTTGGAGGACCAGAAAATGAAATATAGGACAATTTTTTTGATTCTTCAGTGAATGTCCTCGTGGGTAAAACCGTTAGTCGCAGCTAGAGTGGAATATATCGTTAGATGTACGATAATGAAAACGCCCGAATTCTTTCGAAGCTCCAAAGCGGGTAAAGCGAGAATGCAACCTCTCGCTTCTCTCACGAAACATTGCCTGAGGCAAGCACTACAAAAACACCTCATCATCTTGAAAATGATAAATTGAATAAATATTACTTACAAATTACAGATAATAAGTACCTACCTACTTGTCGGACATTTTGCGGTTTACAAGCTATAAGATCTTTAGAAATCGGTTATTACCTACTATAAAAGTATTGACAGAAAGGTTATTTCCCTATCCCTTAAATGATATGACACATTTATTGGAAAAACACAAGGTAAATATATATAAAAACTATATTGAATCAATATTTAAAAGAAAATACATTGACCAATTCTATTTTGACCTACCGACCAATATTTACTGGTTACAGAAAATCCATTGAAGATTTTTTACTACCATTATTTGGGGGCTAAAAAATTTAAACAAGAACAAAACAAAAGTTAGCCTTAGCTTTGTAAAAACAGCAACAATATTTGGGGATCCAAGCATGACGTCAGCTTAACCAGACGGGCGATGACACCCTGAACCGGGTAACCCTGAACGAGTTCTACGAAGCCTCGCTAAGCTTCCAACATACCTGCAAAACACCTAAATACCTGAACAGCTTGTAACCCTGTCACAATAAGTAATTTGATATTCCTTTTGATAAGTTCAAAGAAAATAAAAAGTATTATAGCGTCACGGTTTTAGTTCTGTCACCTTGAATCTAATATGACTCACGAGAGCTTTATACTAAGATGCCTCAATAGGATTTCGCCAATCAGCTGATTGATCAGACAATCTGATTAGTTATTTGGGAGAAGTCTGACATCAATTTGAATGACAAACTTGTACTGGACGTAGTATTTCCACACTAATCACGCCACACTACACACTAAAAATTTAAATGCGAAAGGTGACTCTGTCTGCTTTTCTATCTATCTGTCTGTTTGTTAAGTTTTCATTACACAGCAGCTAAACTCATGTCGATAAATTTTTCCAATACTCACGACGAAACGGAGAAGGTGCTTTTGGGGTAAATGTTTATAATGTCTATTATCATTTTACTCCAAAACGGCTGGACCAATTTGAATGTTTTTTATTTTATTTGAAAGCACGTTTCATTATGATTTCGTTTTAAGTTCACTTGATCGAGAACGTTATCAGCTATGATTTAAGGAAATTTGATCAGCCGTTTGAAGATTATAAGGTTTTTTTTTTTAAATTTATTCTTGTCTTTATTAGATCATACATTGTAAAGACACTTACCTAGTTGAACATATTATATCAGATTAGCAAGCACATCTTGACAGTTTTAACCATTTATTTATGTAACAATATAAACAGCGAATTGAAAGTCAAACAGCAAGTTCTCGAGAAGTTTACAGGCAACAATGATTCAACTACTACTAAACGAGATAAGGCAAGGTTAACGTGCTACAGTTGTCGTGGCAGTTAGCAAATATTTGTGCCATTTAATATTTGCTGAGAACTACGACAGTTGGTTCTACGACATTCTATGGCTACTCAACAAGCTTAGAAATTAGAGAATTGAATAAAAACTTTTTGTATAAAACTCACAGATAACAAAAGTAAGATTAAAATTTAAAAACCCTGGGACCTTACACTTTTTAAACGGCCGAGCAGATTTAGATTGAAAATAGGTACATACTCATTGGAGGAGAGATGGTGACCGAACGGTATGCGCTTTACAATAAGACGACATTTTTGTCCGATCGTCGGCCCTCATCTGCACCAATGACTTATTTAGTAGGTACCTAAATAAATTATGTGCAGTTCCGAAGCCATCGCTCTAAAACTGTAAAGGCATCGTGAGGAAACCGATATGTCCAAGAACCTCAAAAGTTCAAAGACATTATGACATTCAATGCACCAACCACCAACATGCAATGGGCCAGGTGGATTGTGGCCTATCCCCTTTCTCCCAGAGAAGGCCTGAGTGACCTGAGTCCCAGCAGCGGGAACATAGGCTGATGACGATACATAACATTGTGGTCACCACAATGAAACCTGCTTTCAAATTAGATAGCCCGTTGGTCCAGTTGGTAGTGAACCTGCCTTCTGAGCTTAGGGGCGTGGGTTCGATTCCCACCTAGGAAAAACATTTGTGTGATGAACATTTGTGTTTGTTCTATATCTGGGTGTTAATATCTATTTAAGTATGTATTTAAACCTATATATGTATGTATATCAGTCTCTGGCAGCCATATCACAAGCTTTGCTTAGTTTGGGTTCAGATGACCGTGTGTGCAAAAATATCCCGAATATTTATTTATTTATTTTATACAGAACTATATTTAAATACAGAACTATATTCGAGTCGATCAACCATTGATCATCTCACATTATCATCATATGCGTCCAATAATGGAAGTAGTATGTCTTTCCTATTTTTCCGATTTTCAGGTGGTATTCTCGCCTATAATACATGTAGACTACAAATAGATCTTTTGATTTCTACCTACTTCCGTTCGCTTTTTCTTAGCTTCGATTGCACCATAATATTATAATCAAATCCATTGTTCTTAGTTTACGAGTCACCATTCAGCATGTTAATGCCGCCAGCAGTATGGGTATGCTACCAACTGGCAGTGGGATCATTTAGATTTTAGGTTATCTTTAGACCTTTAACGGCCTATGGGTCACAAACTGTTTTGGGTAGCTTAGATGATTAGTAGTATAACATGTATTTTGTTCAGTTCAGCGGGCCTAGAATATGGCGCGCTGTTATCTTACTCGCACAATTGTTGTTTTTTTTATTGTTATAAAATTACACTGTCTGCTTTTATATAATGTGCTTCGGTCATTTTGCGAAGTAAAAATTTCAAAATCAGTTTTTTTATGACCACAAAAAATGGGATAAATATATTTTTCCATCTATCGTATCTAACGAACGTGATTAAATATATATACATATATACATATATATATATATATATATATATATATATACGATGTTAATATATATATATATATATTAACATCGTAAAATTACCAAAGCACATTTTTCAAAAGTAGACAATCATTTTATATATTTTTTTAAAACGAGAGCTATATTGCTGCACCCGGTAATCTAGCACTTAATGCACTTCACAGAAAAGAAATACATATTCTTAGTTCAGTTTTTGCACGTTCAAAAAGCTTTCCCATCAGTATAAGCACGGTAATTCCGTCAAGCGATGAGTCATCCAACGGATTCCGAAGCTCGATTGTGTCGACCGTTGCCGTGTATGTTGTGTGGTGTTTTTACTATTGTTTTTTTACTATTCGCACGAGTGCCTCAACCGTTGAAAGATTTGAGATCATCTTCACGCGGAGTTTCCCAACGTTTTTTTTTCTCGAAGTGTAGCAAGTTTAGCAAAAATCTTCTTTGACCGAGCGAAGAGAGGTCTCAGATTCTAAAGAGACAAGTTGACTTTTCTATGCATGGTTTGTTCGAGAACGATCTTCGTGAAACATTGTTGTAAACTTGCTATGTTATTTACTTTCATTAATCTCGTTATACTCATCATACAACTAGTAGTTCGCCCCGAACAGTGACCTCGTGTTCCATAAATCTTCGGAACCTCTCGATCGATTCGAACTTAAAAATTGTATTGATATGAACTACTTGCTTAAAAAGTTGTTGAAGATCGAATAAACGATACGCAAGTTATCGCAAGTCAAACCACAAAAAAAAATCTTTTCTGCGGAATTAACCATGCATAGAACTTGTGTTGTGTGTGGGGAGAACGTTGACTTGTCATTCGAATCTAAGACATCTCTTCGTTTGTTCAAAAATATTGCAGCCAAGAAAAAAAGGTATTAACACACCTATCACACCACAGACTAGGTAAAGCTCCTACGTGGCTATTCTTTACCTGTGAATGTTGCCTTAGAACAAGAGATTGAATGAGGCAACGCATACACTGCAAAGATGCACAGAATTCCTTTCCCATGATATCAGTACAAGCAATCCATTCATGAGGGCAGGTAGACTGCAGGGGCGTCGGAATCATCCCGTTATGGTATTCCTTTAGTATTGTCAAGGAAGATACTTGTCTATCTTCCTTGGTATTGTTAGACATCAAACACATACATCAGTGTAAGACACACACTCTCCTACAAATGCTTTGTACTTTTTACTTTAAGTACAAAGTATAATGCAAAGTAGAAAAGCATTTATACTTCGCATATATGTGGTTTAATTAGGCATGATGACTAAGTTTCAATAAGTATTCTATGATAATATTAATGATAATGATTTCTTGGGTTTTTGCTATTACTACATATTGGCATTAAATATATACCTTTTTTTGAATAAATACGTGCGATACAGTCTGTTAAAGTAGAATATTCTAACGCATCTACAATATATACGTTTGCATAAAAACACTCATCTAACATACATATTTCAATAAGTAATTAAAATCGTTTTAGCAAATTGTTTGTTACTTTCAACATGCCTATTATGTAGCCCTTTATCTTATGTATAATTAATATAGCTCGTCCTACAATACAGGTAAGTGAACGTAATAGGTTAGGTAAGTTTAGGTTAGGTTAGTAGGTATTGAAATTAAACACTTTTAACCGACTTTGTCGCGTGTATTTTACGTTATATTTAAATTTCTGACGTTTTGAACATTTCGCAGTGTCCTATTAGCAGCATCAGCTGTTAGCTTTTTAATTTGTGTAGTATTGCTATAGACATTTATGTCATCTAGTATATCTGTCAATAGATTAATATGTCATTGTTACATAGTTTAGTACTTAGCATAATTAAAGATATAGCAACATTCATGCCAGTATGACTCATAAGCAGGTAGGCAAGAATTTATACGGTAATAATGGTCGAAACTTAATTATTTACTCATCCTATGGTGACCTAATCTGGTTTCTTTTGTTACTTTGCTTACATGCGATACGTAAATTCTTTGATATTTTCCGTTTTTGGTTAGGAATTTCCAAGTATCGGAGAGTTATCCTTATGACTCAGTGCACTGATGTTATTGTATACAATAAGAGTTTTTTTTTTTTCATTTTACACAGTATAAGGCTTGACCACCTCCTCGCCTCATTTTAAGCGAAGATGCGGTCTACGATGGAGCACGCTTGGCTAGAAGAATCCGATTTTCACCTTCACTTGAGAAATTCAAAATTTTCATCATTAGTTTTGTCAATAAATGTACATTACCTAAACAAAATACAAAACAAGCTAACACTGACACTACAAAGCAGTTTACAACTGCCCATAGACTGTTTCAGGTCTAAAGAGAATCCAAATGCCCACTACCAGTTGGAGCGTACCCAGCATACTAACAGCATTACCACGCTGGATGGCAATGCTTATGCGTTGAGCCAGAAACACGGCGGAACTTTGGTCACGCGTCGCATTAACTAGGTGCTACGAAAGATTTTTGAAAATGAGGTGAAACAGGTCCCGAAGGGCCCCCTATTACTTGACCCTAAACGACTAAAATATGTAACCACGTTAGCCCAGGTTAGCATATTTGCACCGTTTGTGTTGCTCTGTCAAATTGGCCGCCGCACCAGCCCTACCTTGTGTCTCGGGAAGATGTGATGGTAAAATGTAAATAATTAAATTATCTAATACTCTGTATATCATGTAATACAGTTCATCATCATCAGCCTTGAGTGACCCACTGCTGGGTATAGGCCTCCCTTTGTTTATGCCACTCTCCCCGGTCTCTCGCTACTCGCATCCACTCGTTCCCGACAGTATTTCTAATGTCGTACAGTTACTGGATAAAATAATACAATCATTTGACTTCAAGATGTTCACCCTATGGAACGAAGTACATCAGTGTAAGAAGCGGGCTCGGTATTTGGGGTCAGTGCTTGGCTAGACACAGAAAGTAATATAAAGCAGTAGTGTATCTTACACTTTATTATATTGGTAGTCCAATGAGTCTCAGGGTGTCTTACGATACTTTTTCCGACTCATGGTCTCCACTCCAGGAAACGTATGATCCTATACGGTTATAGGTTCTGCAACAGATATGACCGGCCCACTGCCACTTCAGCTTTCAGAATTATGCTCACTAAGTAAGTATCTACTTTTACTCAGCCCAAATGGCAACTCTGTAACAGATTCAGTCTAACTTCCGATTCTCTCTTCATTCTCCGGGATACAAGATAGACACCACTCCGCTCCAGTTTGTTGTATTATTTTGATGTAATTATATACTGAGGTAGTAGCGAATCTCGAGAACCATACTATAAAAGTGCCTATGTAGTAGTACGATACAATATATCCGTAGCAAAACGACCTATAACGTAGAACGTCTGGATTTACAAAACAACTTGCATTTTGTGTAATGATCTAGAAGATCTGAAGGTATTATCAAGTACTGTCAACACGTATTTATTCAGACACAGAAAGCTCATACACCAACATACTAATATTATAAACGCAAAAGTTTGTTTGTTTATTTGTTTATTCGTTGCACACAGCAACAGGGGCCTTACGGACAACAGCTATTGCGGCACCTAATCATCAGTTGGAAAATCACGTATAGCAGTTGTCCGTAAGGGCCCAGGTCAACGAAATGACGTGATTTTGTTGCTTGGAGATAGTTGGAGGATTGAATAATGTTTGTAAATTGTATGGTGGTGGACTGTCCAAGCGGGAGAAACCGGGTGGCAAAATTAGTATTTAATAACAACAAAAAGGTGCCTACAACTATCTCTCTAGATTGGCATAACATCGTCAACACCGCTATAGTGTTGCACGTGTCCATAGGCAACGGTTTCTGCTTGTCACCAGGCCGACAGCATGCTTCTTAGCTGCTATTTTTATAAAACCATAAAAAATAAAACATCTGCTTACGCTTACTGAAAATTCTGCTTGAACACACTGTTTGATTATCTTACTGCTGACTCTACATGCGGTCGCGCTCCGCTGCCGGCTCGGGAGCCCTACTTGCTTCCTGCCGCGCCGCCGAGGTTAAGGTTACCTGTGTCACTGATGATCGTGGGATGTGGGTAACTAGAGTATACGAAGATACAGACGTGTTGATAAACTACCATATAGATTAGCATTAAAGTTCGTAGAAGTTTTTGCAAAAAAAAACCGTATTTTTTTTTTGCGATTGAAATTTTAGGAGATTTAGCACTTGCTGAAAAACGTACAATGTAGTAAGAAGTTTAACCATTATCGGTATTTTTTTTTAGCTTTAGTTGCTTTTTTAAATCTATAATAAAATAAAAAATAAACTATGATCACTAAATAAAAAAATCTTAAAAAAAATATATATTTTAGTGATAGGTTATTCAAAGATAAGATTGTAGCTGAAAGCAAAATACAACAGTACACAAATAAATAAACTAGAGATAAATATAAAAAAAATACTTCAGAATCGGACTGCTCAGTAAAAAGTTACCCGTGGTCATACATTTAAAAAAATTAAGCGTTGACTAGTCTACTCCTCGTTTTCGTCAGTTAATAAGAAAATGTTTTCATTCGGATACCCTTACATGAGCTAAACAAACTTTCGGATTAACTTTATATCGTGTTATCGTGGTATTAACTTTATACAATTATTGTGGCAAATTTTACTAAGCTTCTGATACAGCAAGAATATAAATGCACGTATTAAAAGGTCTGAAGTAATATTCCAACCAATTTTCCTAGTGGAGCATTTCCCTTTCTATTGCAAGGATTTACTCAAAGTATTCCTAATTTTACGTGAGCAAGACTGTGTAGCACCGGAAGAGCAGTCCAGTAGTAAAATTACATACACAAATTTAGCGGAAATTCATGACGAAATTAGCTCAAAATCACTAAATTTGTATTTCATTATTAAATCACCGTCATCACAAAAAACTAATGACCCCATTGACAAGAATATTACTTTAGCATTAAGAATGTGCATACAAATATAGAATGAATGTAAATTATTATTGCATCGGACAAATGCACCAGCAGCGGTAATAACCGGGCAATTCCGACTATTTCCTGGGACGATAACAGCTTACCTGGCTCACTGGCTGAGCTTTTGCCATAGCTCGCGCTTACTAGACAAAGCTACGCGACCAAATTAAGAAGTTGCGTTCAATTGTGCCACTTGACTGAACATTGTGACCGTTTGCCAGACGGCTGCAAAAAAAGGCAATCGATATTGTTTTTCCGCATCTAAAATAAACTAGATCGTTATAATTTGTGGCATGTCCTTGTTTTAGAGCGTATTTTTGTGATTGAAAAGGATTAGAAGTAATTATTGTGTTTCTGTTTGTTCGATTTTATTGTTATTTAATACAAAGGCCAGTTTACAGCGTAATTATGTAGCTCTTAAAATAGGTTACTGTTGTCAGACTATCTAATAGTTTAATTTATCTTTCAATTTAAAATAAAGTAAACGAATTTTTGTGATTGAAGCTTTAAGCTCTAATTTTGTAATACGTAGAATGTTACAAATGTATAAATAAATAAAACACATTTACTACATGCATATGTAAATCTGTATAAATGTATATGTATTTGAACATTGTTAAGACAAGAACTTCTTAAGCAAAAGAAACATGTAGATGGGCGCATACGTTTTAAAATCAGTGAACCGATACAGACGACCGCAAGTTAATGACCTGCCAGCTTAATTAAAAATATTAAACTTTATTTCAAGGGAAATACGGGACCGGAAGCGAGTTTAGAACCAAATGATGGGGTGCAATCACCTGTTCTTATGAAGTTCAAGTAGAAATTATAACTTTTTATAACTTATAACTTT
Source organism: Agriopis marginaria (assembly GCA_932305915.1). Taxonomy (NCBI): domain Eukaryota; kingdom Metazoa; phylum Arthropoda; class Insecta; order Lepidoptera; family Geometridae; genus Agriopis; species Agriopis marginaria. The sequence goes on from OW029918.1 coordinate 14,939,163, forward strand.
TTTCATAATACCTATACGTAATGAGCGCATGTAACTTAGTCATAAAAAATATTCCTAATGCTTATCTTAGAAGTTACCTGTATTAAAAGACGCAAATTTAAATAAAATAAAGGAACAAAGACACATGCTGAATTAGTATGTAAGTATACTACATAGTACCTTTTTAAATCGGCAGGGTAGCAGGTGTCGGCGGTCGGTGGGCGGGCGCACGTGACCGGGCGCCACTCGCGCGCGCACCTCGGACGCCGCCGTTCGAATTTCGAATCCGGAACGTTAACCGCCTCTATTTTTTTAATTTTATAATTATTGTGTGCCAGTGTAATTATTGCGAACTTGAGGATTTTGTGCCAGTGTTTTTTGGGAGCATGTGAGTATTTTTGTCATTATGTACTGGATTCAGTAATAATTTTTTTTGTATTAAAAATTAAAATATTTGTGGATCGTGATATCTTTTGTATATTAAACAATTACACGTGATATTTATAAGGTAAGTAAAATTTGTATTTTTATGAACACACGTGCCAAAATTTAAACTTCTTAAGAAAAGACATCAACGGGTTCCGCTACAAATAAAATACATACGCCAAGGCGCGCCGGCTGTACGGCAACGGTCGTTCAAAGACGTTTTACCAATTCCAATAAAATATCGTAACGATCATTTTGGACACATCTTTATGCTAAATCGAGCGTGTTTTAGAATGTATTATAATATTTAGGTAGCTTGGTAAATTATTGCGTAAAAACAAGGTCTGTAAATCATTATCTAAAAAGAATGAACTTGAGCACACCATTCTCAGGTTCTTTTTAATCTAAATTTTAATTAGGGTCATGATTTATGTAGAAGTAATTTAAATATAAAAAATATCAAGAGTTAAGAGGACACTGAGCTTCGGTTATTTTCAGTAATTAAATCAACTCATCCTATTTGGATGAAAATTTCATATCTTTTTCTGCAAATACGACTTATCTAATTTTAATGAAACTATTTTTATGTAACCTGGTATTTCATAAAAACTAGACGAGTAAGTATTTCTTAAAAAATCTCTTTATAGTACCAGCGTTTGAATAAAAACGGTCAAATTCTTAAGGCAGCCTTAAATATCGCTGAAAGTATATCTGTTCAATTTAATTACACACTTTAATTTTACAGAACTTACAGTAATTAAACGTTTTAATATGCACAATGTTTTATATCTTATAAATAACATAAAACTAATTTTATAAAATTATGTTTATGAGTAAGTCCACACTCAACTCCATAACGGTTGAACGGATTTGAATGAAATGTATCGTGGAGGTAGATTAAACCCTGGATTATACATCTCTACATAGTATAAATTGAAGTCTGTCCGCGTCTGTCTGTCTGTCTGTCTGTCTGTCTGTATGTCTGTATGGCCGCTAACTCCTCCTAAACCACGCAACGGATTTTGATGCGGTATTCACCATCAATTAGATACATTTTCACGTAAGGTTTATTATATATAACTAGCGACCCGCCCCGGCTTCGCACGTAAATTACACACGAGCGAAGCCGGGCGGGCGGGTCGCTAGTAAATTAATAAAACTTTAAAGTAGAGTATCAAACAGTTTGATTATCGTTAATTATTCTAATAAATTCATTTATTTTGCGCGATTTTAATACCGTAGCCTTATAAATTAAAACCAATGGCGCTATATTCAAAATAGAAGGTCTGTTTTTCGTCACCTTTTTCTTGCCTGTTATATTTATTCACACACGAGCAGCGCCTCGCGGTTTCACTTGCTATTGCATTTTCCGAAATATAATGTAGTCTGTGTTAACCCAGGTTAAAAACTACCTCCATACCATTTTTATTTATTTATTATATAATAGGCTTGCGCTTGACCGCCATCTCACCTGATGGTAAACGGTGATACGGTCTACGATTGAACACGCTTGCCTAGATGAAACAGATACACTCGCAATTTTTAGACACCGAGATTGTAACTATCGGGGAACACCCATTCTGGAAGTGCATTCCACAGACTAGCAATTCGCACTATAAAAGTATACTCAAAGCACTTTATATGGGTTTTTGGAATATCAAACATAAAGCGGTGTCACTTTTTCGTACCCACTTTATTCTTTTGGACTGGTAGTCCAATAAAAAAATGGTTTATCTATTACGGAGTGGAGTGTGGACAAATACACTTGCACATAGGGTTACCATATCTCAGGATTTTGAGATTTCTTTCAGATTTTATAAATCACGCGATATATCAGGATTTTTAGATTTTTCAATAAAACAGTAAATTTTCACATCTATTTTTTAATGTTGCACGGCGGGGCGTGTCCTCCAGGCAGGTAATTTAACTTTATTCCGCAAAGTTGTAAATTACGTTTGCGAGAAAATTCGCAAATTACGACAAATTCTCAGTATTTTTCAATGGAAATCAGGCCTTTTCTCCGAACTTTTAAATGTTCTATCTGGTAACCCTAGTTGCACACAAACATTTGCGTTTATAATTATGAGTGTGATACGTTTAGGCAGCGTTTTTGCGCGTGATCATCGTTATTACGTGACCTAGAGTCACGTTCCTATACATTTATCTAATAGGAGATGCACAACTTGTTAGAGTGGTCACTAGTTTACTGCGTGTATTTATTCAAAAGGTCTGTACAGCTGATATAATTATTATAATGCGTAATCTATATTATTAAAAGCGAAATACTACTGGCTCATTACGAAAACTCAAAAACTACTTCACCTACGACGCTGAGATATGGCAGGTGGATTCCTCTTGGGGTGTAGAAGAACGCTAAAAAAATATTTAGCGCAAATAGAAGCCACGGTAGCCTATTTGGGAGACCGCTAGACTTTAAAACGTGAGGGCGCATATTCAAATCCCGGGCCCGTACCAATGAGATCTTTAGAGTTCATGTACCTACGGCTTTTCGGTGAAGGGAAACATCGTGAGACGGATAGGAAGGATAGACCAAAGTCCAGCAGTGGACTATGAAAAGGCTGATTATGCTAAGCAAATAGAGATTGAAAATTTACATAAAAGTCTACGCGTACGAACTACTAGCTAGTTTAGCTGTAGTAGTACTAGCTAGCTTATTTATAACAAACGGTATATGCCTGCGATTACTTTATCTAAGTACCTACATACTTGAGTACATCACATCAGTACCTATGCAATCACTTAGGTAATTAACATTTTGTTGACTCGCGCGTTATTCTTCTGTATTTTCGTTAATTTACTTTATTAAGCGAGTTAGTGGCCAAATGTAAATTATCAACGGTAGTAATTTTTTTTTTTCATTTTGAATCCAGTGTTTGGTCACAAACGATATAGTCTAAGTGATGACGATGGAGCACGCTTGCTATGAAGTGTCAATTCACGGTTGGTATTTTACTCGCAAAATGTTAATAACATTTTTTTCTAACTTGTTAACACTACTTTTATTCCGAAAAAGTCTAATTCAGCTAAATAGTCTTATCTTTGATGTTCTAAGAACAAGGCAGGTAGATAACTTGAACCACAATGTTCTTATCCTTCGCAGAAAAGAATTTTAACAGAAACTATTGTTCTATTGTTGCCGTTATAATTATCTAAATGTGGTAAAAATTATGAGCTGCGCTCTACATGCCCAATGCCAATCATTATTGTTTTCTTGGAAGTTAGGCTTGAGGTTGAATAGTGGTTGCCCTATATTACTTAAGGCCAAATTATCACCATTTGAACAGTAAGTTAGAAAAAATGGCTTATCTGAAAAAATTGCTCTTTGATTAAACTCGTATTCGAAAATTTTAATGTATGTATTTGTTTGAACTACGTCTTTTAAAGTATTTTTTTAATTATCAATAGGCTTGCGTTTAGCCGCCACTACTTACATACAAATGTTCATGATGATAGGATCAACGCTGCATATGTAATCATCGATAAAATATACATAGGCGGTCAAGGGCAAGCCTATTAATTTATTTAAAAACATACATACTAAAGCCCCGGTTTGTTCCCGTACACTAACGAAGACTTTCGCTTGGCTCGGTCAATAATAGGTATGTAAATTGACATGATTTTTCACATAAAAACAATATTGCAGAAAGAACAACTTTGTCTAATTAATTATAAACTCTAGTTTTTTTTTCTTTATTAGCTTAAATGTTTAAATAACCCACCTCGTTTTAAAATTTCATACATACTGTCTAATCACCTAACAAACTTGGAAAACATGTCTTCAAATCTTTACGTAGGTAATACAACAGGTAAATAGTAATTGAATAAATTGCATAATGAATGCAAAGTATGCAAGTTAACTCTATGAGGAGGCAATAAAAGTACAAACATACTGCGCATTACTAGTCAGATGCCTTATTATGGATCATTCGGATCGTAATCGCGATCGCGTGCCATCTCACTTACGCACGTGGTGCGATTAAATAGATGCGAACGGGACGGCATGCAATCTCGATCATGATCAAACTTCTATAATAAGGCCGCAGGTTTAAATAATCAAAGCACTCATTCTGTTGATGATTTTTTATAAACCTACATTTGATTTGACAATCTTATGTGCTGATTGTAAAGTTAAACAGGCCAGTGGTTGTCGCTGCCGCCAAATATTGCGAGCGGACTTTTTTAATTTTCGGATCACCGCCATGACGAAGCAGAAAAAAAAAGAATATAAGCTGATTAGTGTTGCCATCACTGAGGAAAGATTTAAAATTAATGTGTATAGATCGAGAAGTTTTCGGCTAAAAAATTTAAACAGATTTTGTAAGTTTTGGATTGGTTCCGTAAAATAGAGTATCCACAAGAATGTGTGGACGAAAAATGTTTGCGTTCATAGAAAAAAAAGCAACTAATACAACTCATCTTTGTTTTTTTTTTGTTAATGTCTTTCTTATAATCATACATCTTTGGAAACTAAATTACGATTTGAATAAAAAGTGAGTAATATTTTATGAATAAAATATTAATAAACAGGTAAGAAATCGTAAGTAGCTTTTTTATATGAATGAAACGAACATAAGAAGACATCGACACATCCTGATTTAACGAAGGTCAGAAGTGCCTGTACCCCAGAAACCAGTTTGAATCCTCATGGAAAATTGAGTGAGTTTTTTTCTTAAAACAACATGATATTGAAATCGGCTTGAAGGTTGGTGATTTCAATAGAAAATATATAGGTACATAAAATTTTATCTGATGTTACATATTACAATGAATTTGATTGTGAATGTCATGTCATGAATCAAGTTTTGACATTCCAAATGTCAAAAGGCATCGTGTAAAAATTTATTAAAACAACACACCAGCACTATTCAACTACACTAAATAAACACACACAAAATACACTAGAGATTCGTATAAGAAACAATCAGACTAATATTGTAAATTCAAAAGTAACTTCTCGCATGTCATGAATCAAGTTTTGACTTTCTAAATGTCAAAATGCATCGAGTACTAATTCATTAAAACAACACACCAGCATTACACAACTACACTAAATAAACACAAAATACACTAGATATTAGTATAAAAAACGATCAGACTAATATTAATTAATGAGCTTTATTAATTTTAAAAAAAAAACTTTTTAATAACAAGCTCTTTTCGTTTTCTTCTCAGCAAACCCTTTTATTTGATATTTCTAAAAGCTGTCTAATCTTAAATTAATTCTAATACAAACTACCTACTAAGACTTAATATTAAATAGTGAGACATTTCCAAAGAATTTAAAAATATTTAAGATGTCGACTTTAACAAGGGCCCCACACTAGGCTCATGGCCCGTATTGTGGTGGCCAAGTGACGATGTACCCAAATAAAAAATTTAATGTGGAGGCATCCAATTTTTTTTTTTTTTTTTTTACTAGATTATTAATTTATATTAACATTAGGTATGTTTAAATTGGTTAATTTATTAAAATTACTACATTTCACTAGTTATTAATTGTATTAGTCAAATTATATCAATAAATAGGTATGATATTAGTTTAAAAATAATTTCTCAAGTAGGTATTTAATATCTAAAGTGCAGTGTCAATATCAATATATCCATGTCATGATGGTAGATAAGAACATTTTGTCCGCCATCTTGGGGCGTCCACCATATTGAACTTATCGTCAAGGACCAAAGTGCTTGGGAAGACAAATCCAACGAACCTGACGGGGTAACGTCATCAGACCAGCTCGATGGTACCATAATATTACATTGTAATCGAACTTACATAAGTATGACAAATTTCAGCTCAATCGGTTGAAGATATCTGCTTCAAAATTGAGTTGCATGAGTTTACCCGAACAAACATAGTTACATTGCAATTTTCATAAAAGCTTGTAAAATGTAAAAGTAACTTCCAGCCTACGACAGTCTTCTCTCTTTGATTAGCAGTGATCTTAAAAATACAATGATGCATCACAGAAAATGCGTGAAACAAAAGAAGAGTATTTAAGTTTTAGTCGAAGGGTGAAATTTATTTGAGCCTTGGATCGTGAAATACCCAATATCCGTTATATTAGGGAGAATTTTGTGGCTGTTACCCAGAAGCGATGTTTAATCAATACTGGAACGAATTCGAAGGGGAGTATTTACGAACTAAATAACAGCAAAGTGTGAAGAAATGTGTTCATAAACGTTAAGTAAAAAGCTTATCATGTTTACAAAATTAATGAAGGATGTAAAGCTAGTAAACACTCTTAAGAGGGGTCATGGGCAGCGTTTTGTCCATACAAACGTATTCTCTTGTTTCCTCCCTGGATAATACCGCTAGAGCTGTAATTTTTTAAATAAAATTTATCTCCTCTGTTTTCATGCTCGTATCTTTTATTTTTTCTTATAAGTTAACTACCATAAGAAATAAGAGCCTTTAAATATCCCAATTTTTTTTTTCTGCCATATTCAGACGTCTGTCAAACAAATTTGAAGAGTTTATGAAACAAAAATAAATGACAGAAGCATAGAGCAATCCATTTCACAACAATTAATTAAAAAAAAATGAAATCGTTCTAGTTTTGAATGAGGAAACAGAAAAATTAGAGATGATGATTTTGTCTACTTTTCGTAGGTATAATCGATCCGAGCTGCAGTTATCTTTATTGCGCTCTACGGGGAGAGGCTTGAGGTCAGGGGACAGCAATAGATTTGCTAAATACCTATTTATCAAATTTCTTGGCCGTGGTATGCCCTCTTAATTATTAGGTAGGTGACACACAAGTAAAAAACAAAAGTGTATCGAAGATTATTTTGCACCAGATTATTCGAGACTTGTCTCGATTAAAATGTTTTAAATTAAATCTTTTAGTTACTTTTCAGTAAATAAAAAAATTGAGTTTTGCGAACCTTTTAAAAGGTTTAGGTTATCACCGTTCTCAACAATGTGGAGTAGGTAGAGGCATAAAATACTAATTGGACCTACATTAAATCAATTTGATTTATTAAAAACATGCCACCACAAGGTGCATATCTTATTGAAAAATCTGGTTTTTGTTTACGTTAAAAACGTGTTTTGTGAAATTCTACTTCTAAAAGTTGAGTAGGTGCTAAAATCATTGACGTATAACCATTAGGTGTACTTAGTACAAAATTCACGAAAGGATTGTCCTGAGTTTACCCATAAACCTAAATATAGTTTTTTTAATGTCATGGGTGACAAAAAAGCAGACGGGCTGTCTGATGGTAAGCAGTCACCATCGCCTATGGATACTTGTAACACCAGAAGGGTCACAAATACATCGCCGACCCTTTAGGACTCGATAAACTCGCCTTTTGAAGAACCTCATGTTGTAGCTTCTCGGAAACACCGTGGAAGGTAGCTCATTCCACTTTCGCAGGTTTTTCTTTTGGTTTGGTTATTCCTACAAACTAATTCAAATCCTATGTCCTTATAGCAATGCGTCTATAGCTTGCGACTAATTTAGTCTCAATATTACTTTAAGTGGATTTCGTTAAATTACAGACATAAAATGTTAATGTTACGGTTTACTTGTTTTATATTTTATCTCGACAATTACAGTTTTACGCCTCAATATCCAGATACCTAAAATTTTACGATTGTTTTTTCGTAATACGGCTCGTTTGGTTTAGTCTAATTTTGGTTTGGACATTTCTGAGCGATGACAGTTTGTTTTCGCTAAAAGGCAACCAGGGTTGCTTTGCTTGGCAACCTGGCAATAAGTTACGATAGTATTGGCACTTATATTTTACAGTTATTGAATGTTATTGGCTGTCAATAAAATAACTATCGAGCCATAAAACGGCCTATAATATATTGACACCGTTACATTCTGATGCTTTGAACAATCTCTATAAAACACATCGCTCAGGAATGCAGGAAGAAGGATGCTGAATGATGCCTTTTGTAGTCTTCGTCCTTACATACAGTGTTCATCAGAATTCATTTATATCAATGTGTTTTTTTTATTAGTTCTAAACAGCCTTGTGCAACACGCTTACACAAATTTTTACAATCTATGATAAATTAAGAATGCAAAATTCTTTATACTACGAACCTAACTTACTTAATTATAATTTTGCAAATAGTTTTTTTATAACTGTGCCTATAAATTATTAATTGTTATACTGGGTTATAAGGAAAGGGTATGCTAAACCGAAAGGGGGTCTATATACTCATCATTATGAACACCTTTTACTATGGGACCAACGCTGAAATCGCGAAAAAATATCAGCTGTTCCGTAGAAAACTGTTATTCACATTTGTCTTGACAAAATGTATGGAACAGCTGAATTGTTTTCGCTGTTTGAGGTCTCTAGGTAAAATTGTTCATAATGATGAGTATAACGAACCACTTTTGGCTTATTATTATTATATAATTATTTGCTCAATTATTACAGGAAATAATATACGTAAATTTCATTATGTTCAGTTTTTCTATCTTGTTGTAATTTTTATTTCTGGTGTACACAATAAAGAGTTTCTATCTATGTTTTTTTTAAATGTAGTGTTTTTATGTTTAGCTAAACCACAACATAGAAGCTAATAACACTAAATACCTATATATTATTTAACTTATTACACAAAAACAGTTAAACTGCCCATATACCATTTAATCCGTTTTTAATAAAATTTAATTAGAAATGTAAAGGTCAAAATTCAGCTGATCCGTAAGTTACTATTTTTTTTTACTTATCGAATCTCATAATTGATTGGCTACCTACCGCCTGCCACTTTCTATGCACGTGAAATGAAAAGTGATAGATTATGCAATTATTATTAATTTATTATTATAAAATCACCGTCACTTAGCTATAATATTGAAGAGAATTCAAAAAATCAATTCTTGTTTTAAAGAACCATTTTATACAAGTCGTAAATAGTAGATGGTTGCATCGAGCGTCTGGCGAGTGCCAGAGCGCATGCGAGTGCATTAGTTACTCACTTTAGCGAGGAGCGTAGTCTACTTTTCTTTCAAGTGCCAATCTACCTACCGTGATAAAATATACCTACCTACTCAAAATAAAAACTCATGGTAATTAAAACAAAGTTTAATTCACACACACACATTATCAGCCATTAAATGTCCACTGCTGAACAAGGCCTCCCTCTTAGAGAGGGGTGTTGCCATAATCCCCACGCTTGGCAGGTGGCTTGGGGATCGCTGTACGTTCACCGTGTACTAATAGAACGCTGCTGCCCATCCTCCGGTGGTTTTGGTCGCAGTTTTAGGACATACCCGGGTCCAGGTACAAGTTTAATTCAGCTTCTCCTCAAACATTTAAAACTTACAATTATTTTCACTAAGTCGGTTTTACTTCGCAGATTTTTATTTTCAGCCAGTATCTTTTTAATCTAATGCATACATTTTATATTAAATTAATGGGAGACATTAAACCTCTGTGGTAAATTTACATCTAAATAAAAAACAGTACATTAATGAAAAACTGTGCAACAATGAGATTTCATATAACATTTCTGCATTTTTGGTTCTAAACAAGCAATACGTCCTTTGTGATTGGTTTTGTAGTGATTAATGATAACATTACTACGTAGTTGAAAGAAAAATAATTATTTACCTTAGTCGCTTTTGTAAACCCTTCCAATAAATTGGTGAAATAATTCAATTTACTAACGTCGTCTTATTGGAGACTTTCGACATGGGTCCTTCAGACAAGGACGTAGTGACGTCGCAAACTAAAGAGAGAGCGAGACGGAAGCACGTTTTGGTGCAAGGAGTGGTGCAGTATGCGTTTTTGCTGGTGCATTTCTGCATTTATGGCTATGGGTCAAGTCAGAAGAGAAGTGTTGGTTTATAGTTTTCAAAATTGTCACAAGTTTTAAATACTAAACTTGACTTGTAATATAAAATATCATCATACACTAGCTGTGACAAAAATGGGTTGCCTATAAGACTGTAGTATCTGGCAACCCGAACTATATTCCTGCAGGCCTAGCACGGGCCGTGGACATATTGTCTTTCCACCGTTTTTATCCCGCGAGAAAAACACAAACGTATCCATAGTCTAGCTTTGTCGCGTCTAGGCGTGGATAAAAACGGTGGAAAGACAATTTATCCACAGCCCATGCTAGGCCTGCTGGGAAGACATTCGACCAAATGTTATTCCATAGTTTTCCAGTGCAATACTCAACTTAAACTTCGACTCTAATATTCCATTTCCAAATTCAAAGACTTAGGTATACAAGTGTCAATTTAAATATTCCATATTATACATTATAGGTTTTTCCAAGGAAGTTGCATGTAAAGTACATAAGTACCTACTATAGTAATATAGCTCTTCTAGCTGCGCCCCTTGGTTTCACCCGCGTGGATTATTTCCTACAACATCAGTTATCTGACAGTGAAAGTCCCGTCAAAATCAGTCCAGCCGTTTTGGAGTCCATAGGTATATACATACTGACACATCGCATTTTCTATACAAGAAGATAAAATAATATATCGCACGTTTGGATTTTCTTTTTGGAATAACAACATCGACTTGTCGACTTACTTGACCACATAAGTTGGAATGTGGCTTCACAACTGCTTCCGGTTCCTCTAGCTTCCCGTTCCGCTTGTGCTCCCGCTCTCGCCTATGACTTACAACAGGACGTTAGACAAAAGCGTTCGCCGGGCGGCCTTCGGCGGACCGGTTGGCAGCCGCTTACTTTCGCATTGCATCCACGCGCCTGCGCCCGCGCCTGCAAGCCGACTCATTTCGACTATTTATTGCTGAATTGAACACCTTTAGCTAGTAGACGAACTCGTCGATTTTTGGTTAATCAAGATAAGAAATCATTTAGTATTTGTCTTGAGCTCTTTTTCTGCGATGAACTTTTAACCCTGCGATAGACTCCAAACTTTTAAAATTCGCTTTACAGTAACTACAGACTGTTACGGATGGTTACCATAAAATCGCAGTAAAGTTGGTTTCTGCGATCGACGCCTTTTTTAAAATAGTAGATATGCTTGCGCTTGGCCGCCATCTCGCCTGATGGATTGAATGCATCAATTTCGATAAGAAGATAATTTCATTAGACGAGAAAATTAATAACGTAACTAGTAGAAAAGCCAATCAACAAGGAAAATGTACAAATTGAAATCACGTGGAGGTATCGATGCCCTTTTGGAGATCGATGGGGGAGGTCAATGTCTAGCAATGGACGTCCTATTGCTGAAATTATGATAGGCGTCGATAGATATAAACACCCAGATAACAAATACAAATGTTCACGTTCATCACATGAATGTTTGTGGTGGGAATCGAACTCACGCCCCCAAGCTCAGAAGGCAGGTTCACGACCCACTGGACCAACGGGTTATCAAAATATACCTGACCTGAGCTGAGAGATAACTTATTGATTTTTTAACCTATACTGTCCCACTGCTGGGCAAAGGTCTCCCCCATTTCCTTCCATAAATCTCGGTCCTCCGCCACCTCTTGCCAATCTCTCCAGAATGAGTCAAGATCGTCACGCCAGTATTGAAAATTAAGGCATCTTATTATGTAGTGCGTAAGTATTGAATGATTTAACACTCCTTGCTCAATACTCAAACTCTGACTTTCATACGTGACCTTCAGCAACAGGCTCAATCAGAGCATTATTTAAGGTTAAACTGGTTTCATAACTCGTTCATTTTACGCTTTAAACTGAAGAAACTTTCAAGTGGACATGTGTTTGATAAAATGTACCTAGTTCCTGGTAAAAGATATTACAAAAACGTCATCGTGTCATTATGCACGATGATTTCGTCATATAATAGGAACTAGGGATTCGTTGCTGATGAGCCTATTGGCACGTTTCTCATATACTCGTACTCCAATGTCTCCCTGTCGTAAAACACCATATAAGGAAACTACCTTTCAAATTCACCGGAAATTCAGTTCTGTAGATCAAGCAGAGATTTCGTGACTACACACTCACTCAAGTGTGGTAAAATACAGTTTTTCTGTCAATTTTCTGTTAATATGTGCTGTAAACTACTATTTAGAGTCCCTATATTATTTACCAAAATCAATTCTACTTTTTATGGTAAATTACGCTCAATGTATTTCCTATATTTGATGTAATTAAATCATTACCTGCCAATTCACTACAATATCATAATAATATTGATGATAGAAGTTTATTAACATAAAATATTAACAATGTAAATGTTCTATATTCATATTGATATTTATTCATAAAATGTAGATACATACATATGTATATGTAAGTATTTAATAAGAACAATATTAATCACATTATATTCAATCTTAAACATTACTATACATCATGTTTGTGAATTAACAGTTGCGCAGTAGTAAAACGTAGGTCGATATCTCGATGCATTTTGTTCGAAACAATCTTGTAAACTTCCGCGATTTATAAACTTCTGAGGTACTATTTCGTAGCTACTTTTTAGAAACGAATTTCTCAGTTTTGCGATACCTGTAGTAAAGTTGTCAAACTCCGTTATGACAAAAATTTAAAATAGTACAGTTTGTTTAGCTTCTTAATTTCACATAGCAGATTGTTTTATTTAAATTCAGTACAATATGCCTTGTTACGGCATAGGCTGATCTTCGAAGACATAAGATATGTCAAAACAGATATAGCACGAACACTTGAACATCACACTAAGTAAAGTTTACACGTTTGCGTTTCTTAAGCCATGTCCACACTGTCATTACGTATTCGCGCGATTAATTACGTAAACTCGTTTTTTCGGTGATCGGCGGCAGGTGCGGTGGGTCAACAATTTGTGACGAGGACGCCGGCTCGACCCGAGGCGGATCAAACTGGCATTTACATTCGGAATCTAATATCAGCCAACCCGCGTCTTATGATGTAACTCCGTAAAATGTATGCCCAAGCGATGGTGGAATGTGACCTTGAACGGTCATCATAGAATCACGATTGAATATCAATTTTTCATCAAAAGACTAGAAATGTATTCAAACATTCTTTCACGTCTAACTGGACATTCCTCACGTATGTTTAACACACGCATGTAAGCGTGACTGTAATTAAAAATTTGTTTAACTTAATTATAAGCCAGTTTGTTAATAGTTTTTCTGCGCTTCGCAACAGGTGTAATTAGGGTGCATCAGCAAATTCATAAATTGTACTATCAAGTACGAACACGTAGCGATTGCTCTGCATTTTTGCCGCAACTGTGCAGTCGTGCGTTGCGCGCCGGTCAGCGTGTGCGGCCCTCAAGCTGGCCTAATTCAAGTCATTCGATATATATTCTGCAAAGTGATAAAGGTTTCAGTGAAGAACAATGTTTTGGGTTGTCACTAGAAGAGAAACGTGACTAATCTTTATTTGTATCAATTTTGTCAATTAATTACAAAATCGCAGGTCAAAGAATAACTTAATGTCAAATCATAACGTTGGTAGGTACTCTAAGCATCTTTTCCTTCCGTGAGTCGATTAGCTAAAGCTGGGAGTTACCAATCAGGATATCAATTTCGTTCGTAAGATGTTCCGCTGTCAGTTCCGGTTTTCAGTGACATGAACACACGCATGACGCACTTTAGCTCCGCAGCCTTTCTTCCGCGGACCGGCAAGGTGTGGAATGTCCTTCCGTAAAGTCTTACCGTTGAAGTTTAACACGACCTTTAAAAAAGGGTATTTACAAACATCTCCCCAGGCCGAAAAAGCACCGACAACACTGCTATAGTTGCAGGTGTCCATAAACGACGATTACTGCTTACCATCAGGCGATACCGCTTGACTGTTTGACGCTATTTTATAAAAAGAAGCATAATCATGCCAATATTATAATTGCGAAACTGTGTTTGTTAGTTTGTCCTTTTCTTTGTCTTTCTTTCACGAAGCAACAGCTCGCTGTGATTTTTTGAATGAATTTTCTAGGGCCGTTGCGTGTCATAGGCTTTTTATTCCGGAAAAAAATAACGTTTCCAGTAGGATTGCCAACGCGGGTGAAAACGCGGAACGTAACTTTGTAGAATATATCAACTTATTAAAGTATTAGATCACATTTGACACTCCATCAAAATTCTATAACGTAAACTTGAAAAAAAATTTTTTTTTTTTAAAGTTAAAACTGCACAATTGCTTAATTTTTTTTGAAATACATACATATTGTAATGATGACAAAAGGCATTTTTACGTTTTACTTTAACATTAGGTACTTTGTTAAAACTGACATAAAATATCTCAAATGTGATCTATTAAATTGGCCCTACTTTAGTCCATCAAATTATGCACATTATACCATTGTATGGAAAGAATTTAGCAGTGATTAGTAGAATCACTACTAAATTCTTTCCACTAGCTCGTACTTAAGTGTTTTCTATCTGTTTTTAGTTTTTATTTCTGGTGTTCACAATACAGAGTTTCTATCTATCTATTTGTCATTAATTGTTCAACACTGATAATAAACATTTTGACACATTGGCACGATTCTAATGTACTCTAAACTAAACTAAATTTGACAGCGCTAAAATTGTTGTTTCTTTCACATATTAAAATGAAAAGAGAGGCAGATAATTTTAGTCCTGTCAGATTAGTTTAGTTTAGTGAGTCTGAGTGGTATGACAGAATCGATGCCATTATCTCATCATTATCCTGACCATGACCTTACCTGATGAGGCATCACCAAATAGTCAAAATATAACCTTGTCTGGCTGATTTAAAAGCATGAAATAATAAACATATTTCACTAATGTTTTGCATACGAATTGTATAATGACCCTAATAGATTAAAGACTGAATGCGATAGAAGATGATGTTAATACATGCAGTCAAGGAATTACTTGGTTTGGAATGTTTCCACGGCGCATAGTTTATTAGATGAAGACGTGTGACATTAATGTAAAGTATTAGTGTTAAATAATAATCACCAGTATTCATGACTAGCTGTAGCCCGCGACTTTGTACGCGTAGATTTTATAATTTTTCATCCACCTTTTTGCCCCTTGATTTTGCACGTAAGGGACCTGAAAGGTATTTTCCAATTTTCAGCTTCATAGGTCCAGTAATTTTCGAGATTGGTGAGAGTGATAGCAGTGAATTAATAGTATTTCTCTTTTATATACACAGGTGTAACAGAAAAGAGTTGTAACCTTTCTGATAAAAAAATTTACGAACGCCAGGATTCGAATCTGCGCAATCCAGGTAAACACCCATAGCGCTCTAACTACTATTATCCTTCGACCAAATTAATTTTATTTTGGTCAAAGCTATTATCATTCGTTTTATTTTATTATCCTACTAGCGGTCCGCCCCAGCTTCGCACGGGTATAGATTATAGCCTATGTCACCCGGGAATAGTGTAGCTTCCCGTCAGTGAAAGAATTTTTCAAATCGGTTTAGTAGTTTCGGAGCCTATTCAATGCAAACAAACAAACAAACAATCAAATCTTTCCTCTTTATAATATTAGTATAGACTAAACAAGGGCCAATTTATTAGATCACATTTGACATCTGTCAGTCTATTATTTATTTGTCAAAGTAAATCGTAATACTGCTTTCTTTTGTAATTATTACGTGTATTTTTAACTGAATAAAGTTAAGCAATTCTGCAGTTCTAACTTTGAATAAATAAATACCTAATATGATTACAAGGTTACGTTGTTGAATTTTGATGAAGTGTCAAATTATGTGATCTATTAAATTGTTACTTTAGTTTCACATTATTAAGGACATTTAGATTATGTAGTGTATTGGTTATTTTAATTGAGTTGATTAGTTTTATTTTTCTTAAACTAGATTCCTTTGTTCCAGATGGTGAACTCTACCGCTGACTGTTGGAAGATGTAACACCGCATAATCGACTAAAGTGAATCGATACCGTCGTGCTATATCAACAAATTGATATTACGATAATCGACTA
Organism: Agriopis marginaria; assembly: GCA_932305915.1. Classification (NCBI taxonomy): domain Eukaryota; kingdom Metazoa; phylum Arthropoda; class Insecta; order Lepidoptera; family Geometridae; genus Agriopis; species Agriopis marginaria. The sequence continues at coordinate 14,955,434 of OW029918.1, forward strand.
AAAGTGTAGTGTGTCCTGGATTATCGGACGGCGATTTTATTACTTGGGTGTATTGTCTTGGTGAGTAGATTTTTTGTCAGTTTCTATTTTAATTCAGCCTTAAAATTGTACGTACAAGTAACATTCGATTTCATATTTATTAGCACAGCGAGGGTATGGCCTCTGCCGGAGTCTGTGTTTCCCGAAAAGTATAATATTGGTGTCTTTAAATCGAGAGAAAACAGGTTCCTTCTCGTGTTCCAACCTAGTGCGTGTCTTTGTTTATGACGTTGACAAACTCAAAACTACTATAAATAAAACAAATAAAACATTTTTTTTAACAAAATGTTAGCTTTAGCATAGAAAATTTAATGCAATAAGTATAACTATGAAAATTAATACCAAAAGATATTAAATCTATCAAAGCAAAAGCTTCAAACATAGCAAAGTTTCCTGTGAAGATATTTTTACTGCAGCCGCAATTGACGTAAAAAAATAAGAATCTTCTAAGAACGATGTAATCAAGTTAGCAATCACAGACAGCTGCTCTCTTGGTATGTTTATTGCACCGGTTTCAGTATCCATCTTCCCATAAAACCTCATTTTTGTCTAAATAAAAAACAGTCTCAGATAATTCTGGTTTGATTGAAAAGTATAAAAATAAGCTATACTGGATTGATTTGATAGAAGAGAAGAGATTGATCAAGAAAGTATTTAAAAAAGTTGTCAAAGAATTAACGATAACATGAAGAATACCAAGAATATGTGTCTTGTTAAACTTTCACGGTTGCTTACTACATTTAAATCATAGTGAAGCCGGCGAGATGTTATCACAATCTTCGACCAAAATAAAATGAATGGACGGGCCATAACCATTGAACTTGCTCAGTAAAAACGAGGCAAAACCGTTGGAAATATACTGAACACCTAATTATAACCATTTGTTACAAAAAAATTATAGCGGTTTTTTGACACTTCGGGAAAGCACACGGAGACATAATTTTGTTAGATGTTTCGTTATCATGTAACAATAGACGCGTGTCGCACTTCCTACGGCTAGAGACCGACTGAAACGAAGTGAGCGCCGGCGCTCACTTTGTAACCTTCAAAAATTGGCTTCTTCTGGGCCCGTCCATTCATTTTGATTTTGGTCGAAGATCACAATCACAAGACAACGGCGAGATGTTTTTTAAATGACAACACTGAATGTAGCCCGTAAACATAGAGTAAGTATACGTAAAACAAATCTGACATGATTTCTTTGTTCGACATTAACCATAGACAAAATTTAGCTATAAAGAAATTCCTATTGTGATAAAATATACTGAGGTAGATTTGACTAAGTCATAAGTCATAAGTAATTTATTGATAAAATGTCAATTTACACGTCAAATAACAAATGTTCACTTAAAGTGAGAAAAATTACAATAATAATTACTTAATTGATTAAATTAGACTATATAATTGCATTACAGAAATAATAAAACAAAAAATAATAATAATACATTTCATACAATTCTTACCTATACGGTAAAGGTACATTCATATGTCAAATCTATAAAATTATAGGTATTTAATAATGGTATTAGGTTATTAATACCTACAGGACTAACCTATAGGACTATGGTAGTTATTTATGGGATTTTTCTACGATTTTCTTGAGTGTTCATGCTTTTGCCCTTCAGCGGTCTTTGAGTAATCAATCTGTTTTATATTGAAGGCTAACAGGACAAGAGTGAATAGACACCTCATGGGCAAGCGTGCTCCATATTAGACTACATCGTCACTTTATGTCAGGTGAATTGTGGTAAAACGGTAGCCCATTTTATCAAAAAGGAAGTTAGGAAGTTTTAGATTATTAGATAAGGGTGTGATACTTTCCCTAACTAACAAAGACACTTAACCACACTTTTTTAGCACTTTTTTGAAGTAACCTGCTTAATCATACGTGAGTAATTCCCGTGTCATATAGATAAAAAGGCAATTTTATTTCCCCTTGAAGAAAACTGGAGTGGGAAGTAATTAATCATGAGAGCTAGATAGAAAAAAATATATAGGAAAAAAGTAATTGGCTAGGTTTAATTAGGATCATAAATTGTAATTAGTTATTATTGTAGTTATTATCTATTCAATGGCAAATAAGCGGAAATGAAATAACACTACACATCATAGACTAACTCGGTTCATACGATTCGATAAATTATTAAATAATTCGCAGCACTATTTCCCGCACGATGCCATTACGGCGGGAAAATGGCGTAACTGTCAGCGTGATGGGGCTGTTCCGGCATGGGAAGTTATTACTGTCCTCGACAATAGCCAAGGTCGAGGACGTGTGACAGATATTTTTCACGCAAATTACATAAGCCTAATAAAAAAGGCACGACGTACTATAACATAAATATAACAATAGCTAAGACGAATTTTACGGGTATCGCGTGTAGCCACGAATTCTCTGTCAGAAAATGGAAATGTCAATGTTTCTGGCTGAATGGAAACGTGAGATGCCATAAATGAAGAAGACCGTCACAGCATACCTTAAAGTACTGAATAATATAGAAGGTCACAAAAATTAGAACTCATGAAAGAAAACATATTTCTCTTAACAGACATAGAGAAGTTAAAAGACGCAATATGTGGACTACGTACGTGGATAATGTTTGAGTGCTTAGAGCCAAATATTCTCGATAGCTAGCACAAACCGCTATAACAGAGACCTAGTTCGACTGCTTGTCCTAGGTAGACGTACGCGTCAACAGCTCAGCGTCAAGTCACCGACATAGCCCACTGGATAAGCAAGTTGCAGTAGCCGTGGGCAGGGCAAATATCACGCAGAACAGATGGCCGATGGGCCGAAAGGTTCTGGAATGGAGACCACGGACCGGTAAGAGCAGTGTAGGACGTCCACCCACAAGATGGACAGACGACCTAAAAGAGACCGCATGGATGAAGGCCCGGTCTTTTTGGAGATCGATGGGGGAGGCCTATGTCCAGCAGTGGACGTCCTATGGCTGAAATAATGATGATGATGATAAGCTCTAATGGAATTTCTCTAGTCTTTATGTGATCGCCGACACAGGGAGGAGCAATGTAATCCGATACGAATACTTTTTCGATTGTCGTTTGGTTGACAGTTTCTTAATAACCAAATGACGTCATCCTCGTGTGAGGTCCAACTCTCAAGACACGTTATAAGACGGACGTCCGCGCTGGACCAGGGAAAGTACAGGGTGCGTCGCCCGGTCACAACTCATTATGGAATATACTTACCGTCGAGCTTGACGGGCTCAAACAAGAAGTTATAGATATATCCGACGAGCTTGACTGGCTCGTGAAGTTGTAGAATTACAACCTGAATCGAGTATGAGGATATTGAGCTTACTTAATAACATTTTATGCCTGCCATAAAGAACGATGCGTTTTGTTGTGCATACACAACTCCTAAATGACATCATAGCCATCGCGGGATAACGTAATATAATCCTATTACTTATGACACTATCTAGTATCGTTGTACGAGATTACTTCTATTCACAATAGCTATAAATATAGTAAATGTGAAATATGGATGCTAGTATGATATGGAGGCTATATTTCACACATCATATGGTCTAATTGCTCACTTAAACGTTATGGACATCGTACTTTTTTGACTCAACTGATTTCTTTATCAATTTACGCAAATCACTCACAATAAATATTTTGGTGTATAGATTGCTCAATAGCTAAATAGGTACAAAGGTGTTGGTACAAACTGCGCCTGCAGAGGGCAGGGACCCACACTGGAAAGCTACCCGACCCAGATCTGTTCCGAACCTGTTCCAGCGTTCCGACTCGTTCCGAACTTTACATAACATCGGCTCTCGCCACACTTGCGCTTATCGATGTCGATAAAACCGAAACGCAGAATTATCCAGCTTCGTAAGAGATAATCGGAATAAACATACGTAATTACGAGCTTAAAAGTGTTACGAGCGTGAAATTGAGAGTAGTTTTGAGTCGTAGAATCTACAGCGGTGCTTTAGCTTCAATTATCATACTAATATTATACATGCGAAAATTTTGTTAGTTTGTTGGTTTGTTTATTCCTCTTTCACGCAGCAACAGACCAACCGATCGACCTGATTTTTTGCATGGGTATAGTTCAAGGGCCGGATAGTGACATGAGCTACTTTTCACCATCATCGCCATTTTTCATCACTATTGAACGGGTGAAACCGCGGGCGCAGCTAATATTTTCTTTAATATCATCAAGTGAAGTTTATGTAAAAGGATATTGAATGTAAAAGGATATTAAACCGATTTGAAGCTTAGGAATAGTTATTAACTAAGTTAAAAGTTAGCTAAGAAAATTGTTACTAATCGTGTTTCGGTGTTTACATGCACTAATATGTTCAATTTTGATATGACACCAAATTCATAGTTCTAATTTCTATACAATTCTAGATAACGGACTTTCAAAACAGCAGAAAGTCAGTCCACAGCGCCTTTAAGAAAGAAAAACATCAGTGCTGCATCAATTATCTGAGAAATATTGTAAAGATGTTTGAACAAGTCGGAATTGTGGCAACATTATGTTTTTAGTTTCATCCAAAAGGAAGACTGCAATTATTGAAGCATTTATAATTCTCCAAAAAAGACCATAATCATAGCATTACTAATCCAAGAAAAAACATAGTTCACAGCATAAGCCTCAGCAAAAACTACTGGCATCGACCTCGGCCATTAATTCTGATGATTGTGTAAAATTGCCGCTGCACAACCGATCAGATTTTTACCTAACCGACAGAATTTATAAAGGAACTGGGGAAACATTTACGTGGTGTTATTCTTATTTTGAAATTCATAACAAATTGCGAATTATACCAATAAACTGAAATCCTAACTGCAAGTGGCCTTCCAAATTTAGTGGCATAGCTATATATCTCTGATAGAATCTTCGATGCAATGTAAAACATAACTTTCGTAATTTTACTTGCTAAACGTAAGTTTACATCGATACCACATGAAGAAATCTCTGGAAAAACTGGACAGCCAGCACAAGTTACTAAGATACCAGGACATCAGAAAGTTACAGGCGCTTTCCCAATAAGGTAGAGCCGGCTTTCAACGGCCAGACGAGCTGTCTCAGCGGCCAACGCCACTTTGCAAAAAGTTTCCATGTTGTGGTTATCGGCCTCTCGGTTATCCACGGGTTGTAAAGATGTCTGTTCTCGGTAGGAATGTTAATGATAGTTTAGCTTAGCTTAATGACGCAACGTATTTGGGCAGGTATCTTTAGCCTCGGGTAAAATGCATTTCTTTAATTTGAAACTAAGTAATTGGTCACATTCATTACCCTTTTTTAGAATAGTAATTGGTTTAGAAATTACTGGTATTTGGAGGAAGGCAATACAAACATTTTGATGTCCAATAGTATCATGTGTATAATCCTTGACTTGGTCTCAAAAAAAATAAATTATTATAACCTCTATATATGGTTTCAATATTAAAATCTCACGTCTTTCTGATGTGTGATGTTACCGTCCAAATAAAAAGTCACGAGTTCTATACGTCACTAATCGTGCATTCTGCTTTAGCGAATCTCAAATCTATCATGTGAGTCCATCCATGTAACTTACAGCAAAAATAAGTTTTCTTAGTGAAAACGCAAACAGAGGTCTCTTCGTGCTTCTCTCTCGTGATACTCCCATCATGCATTTCAACATGTTCTATGTAATACATGTCAAATGCTAAGTGATATTACGCTACGTCTGTGTAAACATTGCGAATGGAAGAGTGCAATTAAACTCACATTAGTATGTACAACACGGTTGGTTTAGAATATAGATTCCGTAAACAGAATGATGATTTTGCGAACAAGAATCACCTAATTGAAAAAGAAACCACCGATATGTCTGTTTACTTAGGTACTTAGATATATCTTTCCTTGGATCAAAATTATTATATTTAGTTTCCCACAGTTCCATTAAGTAGATGATATACTATTGACAATAATTCTACCACAAATTAGAGAATGATTACCAAACCTACGTTTGCGACTGGAGCTTATGGACATTGTAAGAAGATTATTGAAATTTAAGCCTCTACATTTTTGGAGTTTTATTGTAATTTATATTATAAGACTACCAATTTGAATTGGACATGAATAAGAGTGTGTTTTATGAGTACATAATATATAGAAAAAAAAACTAGCCAAATTTATTAACTTACTAGCTGCGCCCCGCGAATTCACCCGCGTAGTGATGAAAAATGGTGGTGATGATGATGATGAAAAGTAGCCTATGTCACTCTCTGGCTCTTGAACTACGAGTATACCCATGCAAAAAATCAGGTCGATCCGTTGTTCCGTAGCAGCGTGAAAGAGACACAATAATCCATACATCTATACATACAAACTTTGGCGTTTATAATATTAGTAGGATGTACTACCCAAGGTAAGTAGTTAGCTGTACCTACTTGGAAGACAAAAAAAGCTGACAAAACAATACAAGTGTCTTTTACCTAAATATACTAAACAAATAATATGTTAGGTACCATTGAACATCCACTACTAAAGAATTACAATTTAATATGAAGACGTTTGTGAATGAATAATAAAATTTTCATTTTCAATACAAATGCTTTCGGCATTTTTCAATTTTAAACAAACTCAAAGTTTTCTCTCATTAAAAGTCAAAAATCTGAATCACCTGGGCTTGTCTTTCGAATTTTCACCCACAGTAATGAGCCATGACTTTTCCTTTCAAACAAAATCACTCGTTATCATCGTATTGACTGACTCAACATTCTCTAAAGCTGATAAACACGTCTATGCGTATTGTGTACGCAAGCGAAAGTGAATTTCGAAGCTCATTAGTACAAACATGCTCACTTTATCACTTCAGAGTACTGACGCTGGCCTTACATGGAGAGTTGTGATTACTTCCCAGACAATACTGGTTCCTCCATACAGACAATACTGGTTTTACAGACAATACTTGCAATTGCAATAGTTGACATTACATTCTTCTTAGCCAACGACTCAATGGAGACACTTTTGTGGCCTGTGACTAATTATAATTGCAGGTGTAAAAGCTAGGCAAGAGTCAAGACAGATTTTGAAAACTTTGTGTGGGATGTTAGAAACTATCGTTCTGTCTTTTGGTATTAGAAATGTTGTGAAGTAGAATTTATAGCTAACTAGCTGGTGTCGTGGTTTCATCTGCGTTGTAAACAAAACATAGCTAGGCTATTTCTCAGATCAGACAACATGGGGTTCTTCAAAGGGCAAGTTAATAGAGTCCTTAAGGGTCGGCATCGTATTTGTGATGCCTCTGGTGTTACAAGTCCATCCATAGGCGACGGTGACTGCATACTATCAGGCGGCCCGTCTGCTTGTTTGCCACCTATGGCATAAAAAAAGAAATCCAGACAAAAAGTCATCTGGACATCTGTCCAGTGCAAGTTCCAATCAGTGAATGAATTTACAGAATCAATTCCATAGATCTACATACTCATTGATGTTAATTCCTGTTTCGTTAAAACAAGGTCTAATCTAGCTAGCGATAAATGTAGACTAAATGCACAAAATAGTGTATTTAATTATGTTGAATGAAAAGATTATTCTAAGGAGAATATAAAATACAGAACCCAATGCAGCCGCGCAATATAACAGCTTAAATTGCAAGTAAACTTCTGTACCTAGTAGCAGCTATTCTTCTTCAAAGTTTGACGCATACGACTAAATCATGACAATGCATACGTTTAAATTTCTACACTGTACATTTTAGCTTTGAAATGCGAGAGTATAGTGTCTACAATCTAGTTAGATACTTGCTATAAGTAGCTACGTAAAGTTAACCATCATCATCAGCCAGAAGACGTCCACTGCTGAACATAGGCCTCCCCCTTTGACCTCCACACTGAACGACAGCCTGCTTTTTGCATCCAATGGCTGCCAGTGACTCTCACAATGTCGTCGGTCCATCTAGTGGGAGGCCCACTTACGCTTCGTCTTCCGGTTCGTGGTCTCCACTCAAGAACCTTTCTTCCCCATCGGTTATCGGTTCTTCGAGTGATGTGGCCTGTCCATTGCCACAACTTGCAACTTGCTTCAACTTCCAAATTTGAACAGCCATGTCGGTGACTCTATTAGTTAACCTATAGATACATAGAAACTCTTAATTGTGTACACCAGAAATAAAAATTACATTCAGATACAAAACACTTACGAACTAGAGCCACAAGTGGCAGTCTTATCGCTAAAAGCGATCTCTTTCAGGCAACTATTGTATAGATAGAATTTACCTATATGACAAGATAGACAAGGGATGCTAAAACACTAGATACTTACTATAAGTAGGCTGCTAGAAGCAGGTACTTAACTATAGCGTTGAAAGCTTTGCTGCTATTTTAACTTTGTCTTGTATTTTGAATATTATTATATTGCTAAGTCTGAGTCCATGGTTACTTGTAATAAACAATTTGAATTATGTCTAATCCATTTTAGGATAGCAGGTGCATTAAATCGACTTTTAGTAGTAATACATCTATGTGATTTATAGATGAATTAATTCTACTGACCTTGCAACTAATTGTTTTCCAGGTATTTACATAAGACTTTTTAACAGGAATATATTCCAATTTATCCATGAGAGCATCCAGCTACATAATTGAAGCAAATTGCAATACTTGGCTCCCATTAGTTGATCCGAATAGCTCGTTACAGATAAATAAAAGAAAGAGATCCGTTCACTGATACAAAAACTTTCTAGACTGAGTGTACACTGTATAGTCTGCTCAATTAGCCTTATGTAACAATCTGAGATAAACTATCTGTTATTGAACATTTTTGGTTAATTGTAACATGTTAACATGGTGATATCAAATGGAATTTTATAATCCATGTTTAAAGACCGTAACAAAACTTGTCTCAAAGACTTGATAATTAAAAATGTAGCTTTATACAACTTCCAGGCCCTTTGATGTGTCAAATGACATCTCTATTTATATCTTAGCGATAATGGGCGGAAAAGCGGTGATGGGCGGAAGAATTTTTGACAGTTCCAGGAGCCTCAATTTTACACAAATAATTTCATACGTTTCGTATATTCACTTTAGATTACGTGGTGACTGCTTAGCAAGCTTTTAGCATGCCACTTTTTTGTTAAAAATTGGATTTATAGCAGGATTTCCTTAGTCTTTGTGTGTGCCACCAAAAAAAACCTAATTTTCTAAACAGTGATTCAGTAAATCAAACAAGGAAACAGGACGCACATCCTATTGTTTTAAACTAACCAGGCAATTAGCACAATTTAACTAAGTGGACGAAGTTGGACGATTACCTGGTAAATTATTAAGTGTGGCAATCTTTTGTTTCCGAAACCAAACGTGATATTAACTCACCACATTGTTAGTTTTCTAAAACTTACTCTAAAATATAATAAATACCTTGTTCGAAGTTGATAACTGTATTTCTGACTCCACCAAAAGATTCTTCTAGTATAGTTTTTTATTTATAGTTAACTTAAAAAGATTCTTCTAGTTTGCTTTAAATACCTTAATTTAATTTTCATGAAAATGCTCCGCGGCCCACAGAAAAGAAAAAAAATCGTTTGTCTTTTCTGTGGTCAGGCCACATCATTCGAAGAAACGATAACCAATGGGGAAAAAAGGTTCTTGAGTGGAGACCACGAACCGGAAGACGCAGCCTCCCACTTGATAGACTGACGACATCGTGAGAGTCGCGGGCATTCAATAGATACGGATGGCGAGCAGTCGTCCAGTGTGGACGTCTTCTGGCTGATGATGATGAATATACTTTATGGGATTTTTTTAAATTTATATTTATATTTGACTGAGAGAAGTGAATGTGCAGATTACGACAAATAAGGAAAAGGAAGGAATAGAATACCAACCTCGCTTTATAATGTCAATCTTTGGACAAACGGTGGCTTAGTTGGTTATTAAAATACGGTCAAGTGACTGCACTTAGCACCAGTCAACTGTGATTCGGCTATCGGTTGTGTAACACCAATCCTCGTGTGTTTGTTTGCTCTCACCGTGATGTAACGAGCAAGTGAACTTTCTACGACGCATGTTTGCGAAGATGGTCTAATGCACTAATGGGGACACGGTCTATTGATTGAAAGAATACGGTTTATGTAACTAGCATGGTCTATGATAGTGTGACAACAGAGTAAAGAGCTTGTGACAGTCATCCTAGAGAAAAACCATGTCATGGTAATCATAATCATGACCTAAATTCTTCCTTCCCATTTTTCTATCAGACTGCCAGAGTAGGTACGAATCACTGCTCACTGCTTGCTGCTTGCTTGCTGCTTTGGTGCTGGTCACTGCTTTATGGCTGATATTCCGAAAACACGTACGAAGCGCTTGATTCCACTTTTCTATGTGCTGCCTGAATGGGTTTTCCCCGATAGTTACAATCTGGGTGTCTTCAAATCACGAGTGAATCGGTTTCTTCTGGGCAAGTGTGCTCCATCGTAGACCGCATCATCGTTTAACATCAGACGAGTTACTGGCAAACACAAGCCTATCATAATTTTTTAAAACAAAAACGTCATCACGAAACGCCATATAACTACAATCATGATTTCGTTTTCTAAACCATGATAATGCAGAAGCATGCAGTTAGCTTCTGCCCGTGGCATAATCATAGTGGTTATGTCATTTAGGGATAGTCATCATCATCATCATTTCAGCCAAAGGACGTCCACTGCTGGACATAGGCTTCCCCCATCGATCTCCAAAAGGCCCGGTTGGAAGCGGCCTGCATCCAGCGTTTCCCTGTGGTCTGTGGTGTGTCGTCTTGTAGGTGGACGTCCTACGCTGCGCTTACCGGTCCGGGGTTCCATTCGAGAACCTTTTGGTCCCATCAGCCATCTGTTCTGCGTGATATGTGTCCTGCCCACTGCCACTTCAACACAAACAAACACTTTCATACAAACTTTACTTCTTTGTAATATTAGAGAACCGCAAATGTAGATCAGTACTTTTTCAAATAAGATTCTAGGAAATAAAAGTGAATTCGGCGTCAAGAGTACAGCAAACAAAAAGTCACAACAGACAGTAAACTACTCCTATAGCTAGTTAAAGTTATATAGGTAGAAATAGAGGCTTTGTCTGTCTGTAACTGTACGGTAACCGGCCACTAGACGCGAGATGAAACTGCTCGGTTCATTGACCGTTACACTTACCACTTGCTGAAGCTATTTGCGAAGTGTCGACTTTATTTCGAAGATTGATTTGCAAAAACGACGGAAGAACTGATTCTAAGTGATCTAAAAGACGTGCTACAGATAAATTCGGTATGCTACGGAGCCTCGAACTTTTGAGCAAATAAAACTTTTTTTTTTTAATGTTTTTTTTTAGGTTTTTATTAACTCGCTTTCTTGTCTATTCGGAACAAATCTTTAAAACGATTATAAACTAACTTCTCAATATGCTAGAGACTAAAAACTTTGAATATAGTTCAGAACTGGATAACAATACAATACATATTTACTTCTTTATAACTAATAGATTAAAAACAGACTAGAACTAATTTTGAAACTGTACAGTGTATTTAAATAAAGATACTTAACTGAACAAGCTAATTAAAAATTTAAAAAAAACTGTTGATAACATATCTATATTTTTAGATGTACAGATTAGGTACAGATTGAAAACTATAAAAAAATTGAAATAATCACTCAAACGCACAAAATAAAACCCACTTCCTTCCTCTATCAAAAATGTTTATTGCGATTTAATTGTCCTCCATTATTTATATTGATCGTACAATGATCTTAAATGCAGGATACTCTGTCATTAACCGTCTAGAGGTGGCATTGGATTCGTTCATAATGTGACCTGCAAGGCTACGGCAATTTGGACTCATAAATACATCGCTTAAAAGCTACTTAAACTTGAAAACATTGACCTTGACTAATTAAATTAGCCTAGTGGAAAAGACAAATAGGTTTACATTACCAACCGGATCGGTTTTACCCGACTTGCTAATTAGTACTAGTTTATAGGTTAGTCCTATAAACGATTCTCTTTGATTAAAATACAAATGCCAACATTTGATTAGAACGGCTCCTCATAAAGAAATAGTAACGACGATTTTATAATGATGGTTGCAGTTATAATAACCTCCGATACGCTTACTTATTTAAACCGGTCCATGTACAAAAATGACGATAATTTGTCCCATAAAAGATGTTTATCCAACGTGTCATAAGCAAATGTATGTTGTTTTCTATACTAATATTATAAAGAGGAAAGATTTGATTGTTTATTTGTTTGTTTGCATTGAATAGGCTCCGAAACTACAGAACAGATTTGAAAAATTATTTCACTGTTGGGAAGTTACACTATCCCCGGGTGACATAGGCTATAATCTATACCAGTGCGAAGCTGGGGCGGAGTGCTAGTATTTAATAATTGGCTTACGCTTGACCACTATCTCGTCTATTATGCGTCCTACGATGAACCACGCTTGCCTAGATTCGGTCGCGACTTGAAGATACCCCCCAGATTGTAACTATCGGGGAACATCCATTCTGGCAGCGGAATCACAGTCTAGCGGATCGCACAATTAAAATAGAATCAAAACTTTTGTTCGGGTTTCCGAATATTAACTATGTATTCTTTCTCGCCTTTTCGTATAAATGGAAGGAGCCTATTAGATCATGCAGATCTAATGCAAACTTTCCGAAATTTTAAAATATGGATGTACCTATGTCATTGTCAAGTGAGAGCGCGAAATATGTTTAAGGTGATAATTTGGCGAAACTTACAATAGTTTCACACAGTGGCGAGAATGGAGTTAAAATGTGGAATATGATGCGGATATGCTAAAAACAGATAAGAACTACCTAAGAGTTTACTTACTACATTATTTTATTTTATTTGGAAATCATACAGTGATAGTAAATAACTAAATTACTAATACATTGAATAATTAAACACCATTTAGCAGTTTTAGCATATTGAATATAAACACGGAACCTCGATTAAATTGGGTAAACAAACTCTACGAAAGTTTGTTATCAAATTATAATTTTTTGCTGGGTACGCTGCCAACTGGTATTGGGCTTAAGCTTGGGTTATCTCGTATATGGGTAATCCAATAATTTTTATATAATTGGCTAGGTAAATTAGTATATGTTAGTTTTATTTTACATTGATTAGCAGTTTGTCCGTTAAAAATTATGATATCTTATCCTACTTCCCTATGCTTCCATCATAGCAATGGCAGAAGAACTATAAATTACTATAAGGATTTTATTATTTTGTAGTACTTTTTTGATGGGCAAGTGCTTAAAACGTAATACGACGACTTAATTGACGTAATTTGGACATAAATTAATTTTTCATTCTCTCTTTCTTTTCTTTCTTTAAAGTCAACCAAACACTAACACTAAATATCTAAAATACCTACTTAGCCAATTTCCTTAATCCACATTCATTTAGCTACGAAAAAATAATTTTCTTCACTGTTTCATAACTATTTATGACTTTTATGCGTCTCGCTTTGCACTCATATAATAACCGTGTAATAAAAATAAAATTAGTGAAAACCACTATTTATCGATTAAGGATCTCTTTTTCATTTTCAGATATTTTTGTCATAACCAGCGATGAAAAAAATATTTCAAAAATACTGTGGGGTTATTTATTATTATTGGATTATTTGTAGCACTTGATTTGATAGAAGTGACAGGTCACTATTTATAAAGCCTGCTATCTCGAGCAAGGTCAAGCATTCACAACTCTAATGATTAAATCCGTCAATCTAAAAACAAGTAGCACAAGTTAAAAATGCACTTGTCCAAAAGTGACCTTCATTCGTCACGTGATTAATAAAATAACATATGCTAAGTAACTGAATCTAGTGCCGTTTTAAGTGCTTAAATCGCCGCCAGATTTCAAACCATAGCTACTTACAACAAAAAAAAAATTTGTTATCTTTGTTTTACATAACCAAGAACATGATTACCTGAAAATAAAAATGTAGAATTGTTTTCGATACGTTTTTGCAATTTTTCTATTCGTTAACTGTAAGCCCTTGACAAAAAAAACCGGAGTTGATTTATTTCCAACTTCCTTGCAATTTGGTTTATCTTTTAACTGTATGTCCCTTGCATAGTCAGGGAGAAACAAAATTTAATAATAAGGGATAGAAAGTATTTAATTAATTTTTAAAAAATAACACATAAGTGAAACTAGGAGAACAACAAATAAAACAAAAAAGTTATTAATAACTTGTTCAAGTTATGGTAAGTAAAAGTTGTGTGAAAATTTAACACTGAGCTAAGACCTTAACTTTTAAATAATCTGCGCTACTATCAACACCACAAATACATAAATAATTTATTCAAATATAAGCGCACCGCAACACATAATAACTGATTTACATAATGATCAAATAAACGCTATTTTTTGTGCATTCGTTGGCTCATAGGCGTTCTTTGTAACGGCACTAACCGGCAAGAATTCATTACAACACATGGGCACGAACAAACTTATTAATTGCTTACACAAGGTAAACTGCAATATCTGTCCAAATATGAAACGTTTTGTTTAAAAAGATGGATTGATTGCACAGGATTGTGTGGGCGCTTTATATGGCAGCGCACAAATGACAAAGCTGGTATACAAAGCTCATTCAAAGCTTAAACTGAAACGTGTGAAAAGAAATCTTCAATGGCAAATCTAGATCTAGGTAGTCGAGATCTCAGGTCATAAAAGTAACTGTTTTTTAGATTTTTAAACTGATAGATTACCTTCATTGTCTTTCTTTATTTGCTTCTGTCTCTAAACTATGGCCAGATTGCATGATCAATTGCTTACCTTTTTGTCATGAATATTATTCATTAGGTAATTACAATAGTTTAAATAACATAAAAATAAACTTCATCATCATTTATAATCAGCCTTTTAACAGTCCACTGCTGGACTTTTAGCCTACCCCCGAAAGGGTGATTGGGCCATATCCACCACGCTGGCCCAGTGCGGATTGGTGGATTCACATATGCCATTGAATTCCTTCTCCGTACGTATGCAGGTTTTATCACGATGTTTTCCTTCACCGAAAAGCCAGTGGTATGAAAATACGTACATAAGCTCCAAAGAGCTCATTAGTACGGGCTCGGGGTTTGAACCCGCGACCTCACGCTTTCAAGTCTAGCGGTCTCCCCAATGGGCTACAACAGCTATAAATACACTTATTTGACTGAAATAAAAAATTGCAAAAATGAGAGGAGCTTTTAAACACGGCGGCAGTCTAATAATTTGAATTTTTATTGTCTATTTATAACACAAATACTTACTGAAAATTATGCTGATTAAACCAGAAGATTGCTTTGATATAATATTATAGACAATACGAGATGGTTTGGTTTCGTAAAAACAGTCAAATATTACCCACTTACCCACTTGCAAAGTTTCAAATTGATACGATAGTCAGAAGTACATTAAAATCCACTTCCAAGATTAGTTAACATGAAGTTACATTTGTTGGGAGCTCATTCCACAACCTTACCACGGTAAATAAACCCGTAAATAATCATATAACTATAGTGAACAACCGTGATAGTTTAAAACAGAGTTTTGTTAAACAAATGCATGTTAATTTCCAAGTACCTATAAATTGTTTTTGCTAAAACCCTGATGAAAGAGCTGATCATCTTCAAACGGCTTATCAGATTTTCTTGAATCATAGCTAAGAACACACACAACGTAATCACCTTTCAAACAAAAGAAACTTAATCGAAATCGGTTCAGCCGCTTGGGAGCTACGATATCACAGACAGACACACAGATACACACGTTAAACTTAGAAACACCTCTCTGTTTGCGTCAGGGCTCAAAAATAGAAGTAAACTGTAGTCTGATTCTGGTTATAGTTAACTGGCCAGTTATGATTTGAAAGGTTTTTTCTCTTGGAGCTCGTTTAAAGCTCGGTGTGGACGTCATGTCACTTTGCATGCGGCGCCGCGGGCTTAGTCTCAGGGCCGTCTGACGCCCACAGCACTCTCGATTTCAACACTCACGTCGCATGCCTGATCTGATTGACGAACCTGCGACGTATGTCATTAATTTGAAGATTAACTAGTGGGTCCCAATTTATTTACACGCGGCAGTCTAACCCGCAAGAAAGCTCCAGCAAGTCGCATTTCATTAGTTAAAATTTCAGATCAGACAAACAAGGGAGATATGATAAGGTAGCGTGGTGAGAGCGAATGCATCGGGCCTAAATCTGGCTTGAACCTCTAGTCAAACTCATTCAGCTGACGGCCTTGTCGCTCTTTTTTGCATGTGGACCATTAGCCATATAGGTAAGTGTCGCAACAAGTTCCTTAGTGTGCGTGAAAAATGAATAACTGTCACTGTCATCGAGTGAGCTGGGGTCAAATTCCTAGCTTGATATTATTTATGATTGTGAGTACCTCCTTTTGATTTACTACCACCGTTCTGTGTAAACCTGTATTTTCAAAACGTCGCCGCAGAAAACGGTTCATGGGCGACATGCGACATAATAGAAAAGTAGTTTTTTTTTTAATTTATTTATATAATGAGTTGGCATTTTCTAAATCTGTTTATATGTAGATAATTACAATGAAAATAATATAACGTTCACTTGAAAACAAGTTTTCCAAAAACACACCTTCTACCATCCGAAAATTTTGCTTTAAATTTAAACTCTTATTTATGGCCAATTTCTCCTGTACTTTAGGGTACTTAAAGTTTGTGAGGTTTTTTTTAAGGTTGTAGTTTTAAAATTGTTTTTGGATCATTTTAATACTATACTCCAGAGGTGGCAAAACTTTTGTAGTATGCGGTCTACATTACCATTCAAAATAACTTAATAAACAGCGGTCTACCACCAGTAAAGTTTAAAAGTTTTTTTTTTTTACATCTTGCGCTATTGGTACATATTATTATTCAATTGTCTTTTTTTCCTTTATTAACTTAACAAAATACAAGCTAATACTAATTAACTACAAATACAGTTAGACTGCCCATATACCGTTGAGGTCTAAAAACAATGTTGTCTACCCACTGAAGCCACTGAAAATGCCTCCGCCGTCGACGTCTTGGCCACCCCTGCATAAGTGCATACTCCATACTTGTATGTAGGTACCTAAAATAATTAATAATGAAAGTAACGATGTATAAAAAATATTGGCAATGAATAAAAATGAAGATTAAAATAATTACGTAAGTAAAATAATAAAGTAATTGCTAATTACAGTGCTCACGTCAATTTAAAAACAAATACCGATTTAACGAAAGCTCCGTGAAAGTACCGAAGTGGAATGTTTCGTGAATAAAGTCACTCTCGAGCTATAATTGCAGATAAAATTGCGCAAGCATAGTCTTAAAATATAGTTTATGTCCTCTTAAAACATGAATAGCATTCACTGCCAATTACGCGTGCCAGCGTTTATTTAATTCAATAAGATTTTACTGCGTTCTCTTAATTTGTTCAGTTATTTACTAAGATGTACTATTTTGAATATCAACCCGAGAAGTAGTTGCGTAAAAGAGAAAAGAGGAATAACTGAGAACATAATTATTATCAATTTTTAAAACCGACTTCAAAAGTAGTAAAATAGGCAATATTCCAATTATTTTGATTTAAATCTACTTAACTGATTTTGTTGAAATTTCTATGAAACCAATCTGGAAAAAAAATGCAAAATTCAGAATTTCTTTCAAATAAAAATAAAGGATATTCCAAATCGATTCATAATTGCGGAGTTCTAAGATAATAAACAAAATCAAAATCAAAACAAAATATATTTATTGCAGTTTGTTGGTAAACCTAGATGTAATACAGAATAATTATAGTCTGTTCTTAAGAGCTCCGAAAACAAACTTGTCTCTAAATGGACATGCAATGTTGGCACTGGCAAAACGTTTTAAAACCCTTTTTAGAAGTCGATTAAAAATAGAGAAAGAACGTATAAGACGATGTAAAGGACGAAGCTTATAGAAAATTATGGTACGACAAAAACAAATATGTTTCAATAAAAAAAACTTTTTTAGCCATTACAGCTTACAGGCCTTACGCCCAACTCCTTACGCTGTCTCAAACTAACGTTAAAACCGCGCAGTTAGGAAAATTACGCAAACGTGAACCTTAACGCGCCCATATACGGTTTGCGGTCGCGCAACACTTTTTCATCACCTAAACTGGATTGCTTTAAACAGCTAGGCGTAAGGCCCAACCACTGCATATTTTAAGCCCGTGCTTCGTGGGTTATCTTGCACGCGCATTTCAACATTCCTGAATGTATCAAATGTTTGAATGAGCTTATATAAAATCTAAGCTAAACAAGTAAAGAAAATAACAATACAATTGTTATTTATACATTTTCATTTTGATTAAAACAAGTTTTCAAAATACAACATACTGAAAAAAAATATTGATAATATTTTTCACTATAAGTAGGTAAGGTACGTATTACAACTTATTTGTAGAAAATTTTAGGGATTGTTTTTAATATAATTTGCTTTATTTGTACAGTTTAGAACTTACATAGTCGATCATTTTATTTCAATAATGTTGAAATGTGCGGACGAAATAGATATCACCATTGGCTCTTAAATAATAGTTATCGGTTCAACGAGCATAACAAATGCCTTAATCGGAAACACCTGCACCGCAAGTGTGGCACCGGCATTACGCGATGAAATTAAATTAAAAATAGAAGCAACGTGGGTATTGGGTTACGTTGCAAGAGCATAGCCGCTCACATTCGGACGCCACATCCGGCTGCGCCAGCGCCGCCGGATGTAGACTGCGATGTAACGGTGGTTCGTCGCGTGCACGCGTTACACGCTGTCTGCCAATTTGTAATCGTTTTCTTAAGACATTGGAAAATGTAGAAAGGTGTTAAAATTAAATTTATAAATTTTAGTCGCTGTTTTTCAGTCTAATGATTTGTATAGTTATTGGCAAACATAGCAGCGTATGGTAAAAGTCAGTGCCAATAAACGCACACATGCACAAACTAAAGGCAATCGCGTGGATTAGCTTACAAAAAATTATAATCCCCTGGTACCCCTGATTAAAATTATACAGACAATGTAAATATTAAACGTAAAAAAAAATGCGGTTAAATAATATATTGGTTGATGATTTTGAATGTTCAACGAAGCAACTCACTTTTTTATTCTGATTTTTATAATGTCTCATAATTAATATTTTTTCCATAATATGTAATATATATCTAAAAAGTCAGATTCATCACCATTGACCTTAGCCACACAATGTTTTTAAATGTCTTCTAAACTATTAACCTAACACACCATATCAAACAAATCTCGAAAAAGGTCATCTATTAAGATTTGGCATGACTCATAGTCATTCCACATTGTATTCATCTTCGGAATCGGTAATATCAGTTACGTATCGATATTCAAATCGATTTGTTAAATAGTTAACAAGGCCAACCGGTAGACTAGGTAGGTACATTGATTAACTGTCAAGTAAAATTTTATGTAGAACACATGATACTGAATATTGTGTAAGCATTATATTATAGATTTAGATATGCTTAAAAACCGGCCAGGTGCGAGTCCGGCTCGCGCAGGGTTCCGTACCACCACAAAATACAAGGATTTCGGTATTACGAACTCGGTCTTGGAGTTTGATGCCTAGCATGGGTTTCTTCATGGCTCTCTGTGCTACCAAGGAAGATATGGATCCTTGATGCTACTCTGATATTGTGCACAGCCTCATATATGAGCGTCCATGTTTAACTTTGTTGAAATTAGAACTTTGTTGAAAATAAGAACTTTAATGAAAATTTGAACTTCGTTGAACTTAGTTTTTAGAAGAAGAAAGTGTACATATTTGCAATAAAGAATTAAGAAATTGTCACTGACTCACACTTGGCCATTATATATTACTTGTTGTTTTATTTTAGAATGTATACTATACCTAATCATGCCAAATTTGACGCTTGTACGTATTACCGTATTATTACATTAGAGCAATACCATTTTTTTAAAACGTTTGTTGTGTAGGGACCCCCTTTTAGTTCTTGACTTTATTATTATTTTTATAGTTAATTTGCCGTAACACATATTCATACATATTCTGTGAAAATTTCAACTGGCTATCTATTACGGTTCGAAAGGTACGACAGACAGACGGACTGACGGACATATATTATAGACAGACAGCGTAGTCTTAGTAATAGGGTCCTGTTTCACCCTTTGAGTACGGAACCCTAAAAATTATCCGATTTAAATTTATAATTTCGCTTTGATGCTTGTCAAGTTTAGTGTCTTCTAAACCAATTCTAAGACGGAAGAAAATCTCGACTTTATGCTTTCAATTTTAATAACTACATCATGATGATTGTTTACAATTACCAGCTGTCAACGCTCTCAAAGAGTTCCCACTCATTACTTTCGACTATTAAGCAATTTGCACCGCCTTCGAACCTGTCACCTCAATTACCATTTCATGAGAACAATCAGCACACGACATAATGTAATCAGCATAATAATTCGGCATAATGTAGTATTCGAGATAATACCTTCCTATTGTGTCATGGTGTCACGGGACGAGCCCAAATTCTTGCGCGGTGACAGGCATCTCGTCAATATTACAAAGGGCTTTAGAGATCCATATCAGAATGAAGAAACATTGTACTCTGAATCACAGTCTTTGCATGAAGATACTAAACCTTCCGGTTCGTGGTCTCCACTCAAGAACTTTCCTTCCCCATCGGTTATCAGTTTTTCGAGCGATGTGGCCTGCCTACTGCCACTTCAACTTGCAAAATTTAGCAGACTACATTTTACCTACGCAGCATAGGCCTGAACTAGATGGGCCGACGACATTGTGAGAGTCGCTGGCATCTAGTGGATGCAAAAGGCAGGCTGTCGTTCAGTGTGGAGGTTAAAGGGGGAGACCTATGTTCAGCAGTGGACGTCTTCTGCCTGACGCCTGATGATGACCAAACCTTAAACTGTTTACCACTTATGAAGTTAGGTAGAAGCAATTAAAACGAAATACGAACACTAGTCAATCAAAAAATTCCCAACCAACGATGAAATTGACAACGTGCTTAGTTTTGTTGTGGTTAGTATTTTTATTTACTCTGTGGTTTACTCGTACCTAATGATGATTGGTCATTTAAATGACAATTTTATTGACTGATAAGGTATTGTAATTAAGTATAATATACCAATATGCCATCATCATTATCATAATCAGCCTGTTTTAGTCCACTGCTTACATATACCTCTCCCAAAGCACGCCATTGGGGTCGATATTCAGCTTTTCACTTCTATGCAGATACTGCTGTCAATATACTTTATATCATAACTCTTTAAATAATAAAAACTCTTTTAATATTAAATAGTAGATTGTAACATTAGGGAGCAAAATAATATTTTTACGGCGAGGGCGCTTTTTTGAATCCTGAACGAGGCGAGGGATTCAAAGTACGTCGCCTGAGCCATAAAAATATTTTGCGCCCGAGTGATACACTCTACTTTTCATCACCCACTATGAGACAATAAAAGGCGCCTCGTATTTTATTGTAATATTATTATTTAACAAAACAGTAACAACTAAATTGAAATTAAATAGTATCTAATAATAAAAACAATTAAAAACGTATATTTACATTTGAGACATTATGAAAACTTATTGTTATACAAAACAATGAACTTCTAACAATCCGTGAAAATTGACGAAAACGCGGGCTGTAGTTCGCGCGTTTTTAATTTGTTTTTTTTTTTTATTCAGCTGGCGGCGCGACTATGTTATGGGCCGTCGTACCAGCCAGTCTTTATTCAAACAATATTTGCGTTCTATTTCTTTGGCGCTGAACACTAAGATGTTCTAAATTCAAAAAGTGCACGGCAAAGATAATAGGGAATATGCATGTGTTTTTTTATATTTTTAATCAACTGTTAACATCGTTATATCATAGTAAAAAATATAATTACAGTTGGAAATGCTCAAATTAATTTTTTTTTAAATATTAAAAACGTCGAATAAATTTGAGCTGTATGAACGCCGCAATTTTTTGGATGACGTCATAAGCCACGCTCTGTGTTTATTTACTATAGATAATACAGTTATTTCACACAGATTTTCAGTTTTATAGATATTCAGACCATGGAAGAAGCTAAAAAAACCGGGCAAGTACGTGTAGGACTCGTGCTCTGAGGGTTCCGTTGGACGGAAACGTTTAGAGAGCACGAGTCCAAAAAAAAAAACTAACTGAAGTTGAAATATTGAAAGACAAACTTAACTTTGTAGTTGACAATAAGGTTCTTCCATACATAACAACTACAAAATGTAAGTTTGTAATTATAAACCAATATTTTTTTTAGGATATAACTTCAAATTAACAACTTTCAGATTTATTACTTTATGTGCTGTAAGATCTTGCCTCTTGCCAAAATTAATGATTCTAGGTCAACGAGAAGTACCCTATAGGTTTTGATTCCCCTGTAAAATCGCAAAATATGCGACATAAACGTTCATATCTTTTGATTGCGTTGACTTACAACTTTAATTTTTATACAGCCGAAAGAAACCGTAGACCCAAGTATTTAGTATAAATTTTAACTTGATACCTTTACGCGTCCTTGAGAAAAAGGGTCTTGGCAGACGGACAGACACACAGACGTACAGACAGACGGACAACGAAGTGATCCTATAAGGGTTCCGTTTTTTCCTTTTGAGGTACGGAACCCTAAAAACAATTTTATTGGCATTGTCTCGTGCCAAAGTGTACAAACACTACTAGAATTAATACACCCGATAAGTGTTTTTTTCCCCATTCCAAGAGATGCGAAAATACGTAAACAATGGTGTAAGGTTATGAGAAGAGATGAAATATCTCCAACATCATGTTTGCATTGTTGTGTAATTCATTATAATGTAAATATGTTATATTTTGATAGCATGGTGTGATTTAGTCAGAAGTGTGTTTTGTTCCTATTTAATATTATGCACTCTGTACCAGTGCCGGTTTTAGCACTACCAGCGCCCTAGGCGAGACTTCTACGGTGCCTACTTTGACAAAACCAGTCTCAGTCATCGTCCTAAAGATTCCTAGTTTCACGAGAATGCTAAAATTTACACTATCTAATGGAAAACAATTACAGAAACTCAACATAAAACTATTTTTCTATCGAACACTACTAAAATTGTATGAATATCGACGCCGATAAAGAAGATGTTGTGGCTTTTGACGTCACGTTTCGTTTCGACCAATGGTGAAGCGTTTCGCAAATTTGAATTTCCCTCTTATATTTTGCACTTTTTATTTAATATTTTAAGCAATTATAATGCAACTAAATAAAAAAATATTTTATAGAATATAAAGTCAGAACAATAAAGATACGGAAAAAAATTGTTTCAACGATATTTAAACCACATGCATATTCCCTATTGCGGCGCACTTATAAGGAGGATTAGAAACTCTTTACTGCCCGCTAAAAGTTTCTTATAGAAAACACCACCTTTGGGTGCACTTAAAGGCGAACCAAGTCGTCCTTTTTGAATAGATGGGATGAAAATATTTTTTCTTGCTCCATAAATTGTGTTCCAAACCTGCATACAATTAAATGCTTAGTCAGATCAAAGAAAGGACAACTACGGACGCTAGTTAAAGACAAAGCTAATATAATAATGCAAGTTGACCTGCCTTATACCAACGCTCTATATGCACGATTAATCGATATTCATAGCTATAGACATCTAAAACTGGCTCGATGGCTGCATTCTATTCGATTGTCACATCGACACGAGCTGATCTGCATCGCTGCTTCGGAACGCGGTCTCTCGACCTTGTTTCATTGGATATGAATGTTGAGCTTTCCGGTCGCTTTTTCAATTGCAGTGGCATTTGTGTCGTATGACGTAAAGTTAGTCAGCTTGGATAAAAAATAATAAGCTTTAGTTTTACTTTTCAAGCTACTTCAAAACAGAGGTTCTCATAACAACTACATTTTTGCTCTGTTAATTGATATAATTATTCTTGTCCTAAACTACTGCAGTCATAATGAACATATTTTTGACTGAAAAATATTTTGTGACATTGCTATTAGTAAATATGACATAATAGTTCCTTATTCTTTATTTCAAATTAAGCATATCTCTATTTTCTCTAAATATAAATCTCATTATATTGTCATAAAAAGTTAAGTTACTTATTTATGTCCTAATCCGTAGACCTATTTGGTCCTAAATTATGTTCTAAATTGTACGAGTATATTGTAAATTTTATGGCTCTTAATTATTATTTCTAATTGATATTAGGAGCAGTGATGGTATGTAGAGTGACGTAATGTTAATTTCTTATTATTAGGACAGCTTTGCACATTTTGCTGCTTGTTCATTTTACTTCTTACTTACTTTTTGGACTTTTCGCTCTTTAACAATTTGCGACCCGTTGTCATTTCGCGCTTTTGACATTCTGTTGTTTTTTATTTTGTTATTTTCTGGGTTATTTTGGTTGTATTTTTATTTTATTTTATTTCGAGGGTAGGTACAATAAATTTTCTTCCAGGGAGGAATGAACCCTGTTTATTTTGAATTTCACCCAGTTCCCGTGAAGTCAGTTTTTGTTTTAAATTTACTTTATCCCCTATTTATTGAACATACATATTATATGAATTTTCAGTTTGTAAGTGGATAGAAAAAATTACCAATTTTCATTCATGCTTTGTGTCTATTCTTATTGAGCTAAAGTCAGTTACCTATTTCGTTATTATGGAATTGTTAATACCTTGGCTGATATAGTCGTTCGAAGAATGATCAGTCTTTCAAGTTTATATTACATACTTTGTATTCAAAAATACAACATCAATGAATTTCGTGACAAACTTTGATCACGCACAACGACTTCCTGAATACCAAATCAGTCAATTGTCTGTTAGATATAAAATTGTTCTAACCATAATATCAAGTAGCTATGACCTTATATTTCCTTTTCAGATAGAGCATTCGAATAAATTAGAAACAAAGAATACTAGTAATAAGAATATTATTAACAACTTCACTAACAAAGACTGCGGCTATTAAATAAGATATTTATGCAATGTGTAAATAATGTTTAACTTGCAATAATTCTAACCTTTTATAGCTTAGCGATTGACACTTTATACTGCTGCCAACTTCTAGTTGTAGAGTTGGCAAAATTAAGGAACTAAAAACTTCAATAGGAGGCTGTTAATTTTGTTTGCAAAATACGATGGTGGCTTCCAAATCTAAGTTGGTCGCACTGTACGTAAGCGTAGTAGAGATGAAGCGTAAATACTAGATACCCATGCAGTTTTTTTATTGGGAGCTCATTCCACAACCATGGTAATTATCCCGTTAATAATCATATAACTTCAAATAATAAAATATGATGAAGTATGTCGCAAAACCGACTGAACACAACAAAGGCGACTCTATTTCGTTTAACGTCTCAGAATTAGGTCTCTTTAAAAGGATCTGAATTGAACAATGGAATACTCCCACGCTAACACACTGGTTCGTTTACCTCTCCACTGGACAAGTGGTCGATGGTCGCTGACCAATGACCATAGAGTTTACAGTTACCGATGAGTTACCGAAATGGCTTGTCTTTTCCGTGCACCTTCTTGCAATGATGATGATCAATCATTATTTCGTTGGCAAAACAGTATTATTGTAATCCAATCATAATTTAAACAGAAGATAGAAGCGCTGACCAATTTTTTTGCTCGTTTTCACTTGCCAATTGACACACTTGAAACAACTGCTTTTGGAGTCTCAAATTGTGGGTATTAAATAAGTCAGTAACTGCAAGCACGTATGGTTTCATAAATTATTCCTCTTGGAGTTTTTGCGCCAACGTGAAAAAACATGTCGCTTTATTATATTATTTTATAAACTTGAGTTATTTCTAGTGCTATAATAATGGGGGATTATTATTTATTAAGTGTTCGTGAAAGAGCTCGAGTGTGGACAAGTAATAAACATCTTTTGGTGACGTTTCCAAAGCTCCATAGAAGCCTCTAGTAAAGTCTTCACCACTTTTCTAGGACATGACTTAGACTTGACAGTGACTTACTTTGTTTGACTCTGACTGTGTTGACTATGACTTGTTTGACGATACATATTAACACTTGAAAAAAAAATGACGCTGGCAAATGCACAAAATGTGCGACGCCCAGAATCTTCTCAAAGGGAAAAATGAGATTATTCTCTTGTTTCTATATAGAATTGTGTCATTATTAAATACATAAGTATCATTGATGTATTAAAAAAGTCATTGATAAGAAAAGGAATTTTTGAAATAATTTCATTGAAAAGTCTGAATTATTGCGTAGATTGATGGCCTATTGGTTTATTCACGCGTCCCTACTGTTGTTACATAACGACTTGGAAAATTACTGTGATCATTGAAATAATATTGACTTGCGCCAAAGCGACTAACGCTTAGCCTAGTAATTAGCAAGACCGGTGCAATACATAACATTAGCATAATCTGTGCCGCTCTTAGCCTAGCCTCAGACCCTTGCATAACGTGTCTTGAACTAACTGAGAAGCTTATAGCTCACTTCTACGTCAGCATCTATGCGTACAGCCTTCTAATTCTTATGTTGAGTAGGTACAGGCTTCTCTCTAGCTTAGCTTAGATCTCTCAAGCTCTCTAGTTATATATGCCACAAGCTTGTACCAGTCATGTCCTGGTTCAATTCGAGTTTTTAGGGTTCCCTACCCAAAGGGTGTAAACGGGACCCTATAGACAGAGTATATCATACTAATAGTACCTATAAATGCGATATTTTTTTTGTTGATTTGTTTGTTCCTCGTTCACGCAGCAACAGAGCATTGCAGTGACATAGGCTTCTTTTAATCATCATCATCACCATTTTTCATCACTGCGCGGGTGAAACAGCGGGATGTAGCTAGTCTGTAATAATATATGATTAAACAGTAAATAACCCACAATACCGAGTAATAGACTATATAGTTGTTCGTCCCAACTGTGACTGCACGACCCCTATAATATATTCATAACCCCTCGACCAAACTACTTTTGTACAGAATTTCATGATAATTATAGGAACAAAAAGCCTCGTTTTCGTCATCAAAAAATTAAGGTCAGACGATATTAATGCCTTTGAATATGTATAATATAAAGCGTACCATCGCATTTACGCTAACAAATTTAACCATTCTGCTTGCATAGAAAACAGTTCCAGTGATTTATTTTCCTTTGTACAATTTAGATAGGCACGCGCGAGTCAAAGTGGTAAACTTGCAACGAGGCCAGGTTGTCACGACACGAGGGCGGATTAAGAAATACCTACCGATTGTACCAATATCTAGTCTCAACCAGCTTGAGGCAAATTCCTTGAACAGCGCTGATGATTTTATAAATTGGCTCAGATTTCCTCAAGGTAGAAACAGCCTTTTGAAAAAGGTAAACAAGTCAAGGCTAGTATCGATGATGATAATAAAAATTCCGAGCAGGTATTCTTTTTTGGAGATTAGTAAACAGTTCAGGAACTCCTCTTTTGGCGGAACAAAACAGTTGCAACACTACATAAGTAATAGCTATCATCATTATCACCTTATCGTGTTCCCACTACTGGAACACAGGACTTCTTCCAAAGAAAGAGGATGGGCCCTAATCCACCATGCTAACCCTGTACATGTTGGTGAATGTCATATGTCTTTGAACTTTTGAGGTTCTTGGACATCCGTTTTCCTCACAATGTTTTCCTTCACCGCTGTTGAGCGATGGCATCGAAACTGCACATCATTTATTTGAGTACTAAATTAGTCACTGATCAGGGCTGAAGAACGAACCGTGAGGGTGCCGTCAGATTGTAAAGTGCATATGCTACCGCTCAGCCTACATCGCTAAAAGTACGAGCTTTAATATGTTTAAATTATCAATCTGAATAGCCCTTAAATTTATATGATTACTTATAGGATATTTACCGTAGTAAGGTTGTGGAATGGGGTTTACTACGGTAAATATCCCGTAAATAATCATACAAATTTAGTGAACAACCGTTATAGCTTAAAACAGTGTTAAATAGCCCTTATAACTAATACTTAGCAACTGCAGTTATTTTTGACTGAGATTAAATTTTACCAGCAAAATGGGCCTGATATAATCTTCAAGCGATTGGAGTCCTTTAAAAATACAGATTTCAAAAAAACTTTGCCTGCCAACCTAAACTTTTTGTTCTGGACATTTTTTTAGTAATAGTCAGCGATCTCTCCTATCTAGTTGACCTTGTATTCTGCTGCATTCCTAATCCTAATAGAATCCTAGCATGAGTTGTGCAAATTTTGCATGAAACGGCGTCGTTAAGGATTCACAACCTCCGCAAGGGCAAGTGTATGTAGGCTTCACATAATGATTCAAACCGTGAATACAATGGATCCCACGTGTGACGCCCTGGGAAAAAAGACGTGTGTAGTCACTGACACTGCCGTTTGCTGTCGATAGGTACCTAACTAAAAATTATAATAAAATTTTATTTACAAAGTGTTTATCTACAATCGAGTTCAAATCAAATAATTTATTTGTCAGAACATGCTAAGGTGTACCCCTATCATACATACAAAAAGGCATATAGGGTCTATACATTATAGACCATACTAGTATGGCACTAAGAAATTTTGATAAAAACGAATTGAACCTAATTCTAACGAGTTTTTTACTTCACGAAAGATTCAAAGGTAATGTAGAGATCTTGCAATGCAGCCTCAATTTAGGTGTAGAAAGCCTTAAAGCTAGATTTTTAGAGAACCGCTATTTCAGTCGTTTAAGTATAAAATTAGGATTTGAAACAGTGGCGCAAAGGTCAGCTCGGAGTTTGTTCATCTCGAAAAAGAAGGAGGTAGGTATCTATATAATGAACGTTGAAATGACAACGTGCTGAATTATTATTGAAGTCATAATCCTCTGTTTATTAACCGACTTCAAAAAGAAGGAGGTTATCAATTCAACTGTAGGTTTTTTTCTTAAATTTTTCAGTATGATGTGCCGTATTCCAGTAGTTTCATCCATTTTGTCAAGTGTCAATGACCGTTTTCTATGGAACAACCGATATTTTTTTCGCGATTTCAGGCTTCCATAGTAAAAGTTGTTCATAATTATGGGTATTATGGACCCCTTTTGACTTAGCACTCCCTTTCCGCGTAACCTTATATACGTTTGCATCGGATCTGCAGCGATGTTATCCAAAAGGTATAGAATGATTCCGAAATTGTATCCGTTCGATTATTCTGAACGATTTTCTTGCTTTGGTCCAAGGTTTCCTTCCAAATAATTTAAATCACGATTGTATGCAGGTCGTTCAAGTGTTTCCCAACGTTTGGCATGCTCGGAATTGCCGCACTGTCTGACTACAACAAGCGGTGTCATGAATCTGTGATTGACTCTGCTTTAACGTAATTTGTATGTTTGTGAAGACGATGCCATGCTAATGTAGACCTTCCGGCCTTGAGGAAACTTGCTAGGAATCCACAAAACGTGAACAGGAATGCTATTATATACTTGTTGTTTTACCTTCACACGTAAAGGAAATCTGTAATTGAAAATATCTGGCACACCAAAAGTGTTCATCTGAAGTCATTGAAGATAACGCTACTTCGAGTTTACATAAAAAGTGAAATTGCGACATCATCGGGCTTTTTGTAAAATAAATTCCTTTGAGCACATTAATATACTGAAAGTTTTGATAAAGTTAGTAATGGAATAGTTTAATATAAAGTAATGAAATGACCATTGCTACGATTAGCACAAAAGTCGTAAAAGTACAATATTTTATGCACATAATAACGCCAAGCTGTGGTTTCCGACATTTTTGTGAGTTCTTTGCAGGTGCAAGTAAATATGAAAATCACATACATGCTAATAACTGACCACCGTGTGGTCACTGTACACAAATACAATCGATAACAGCTACGGATACATACCTACCTACTTTGTAAACCTGTACCTTTATGACTGAGGAATTAGATCCATATTCCAAAGCCATTATTATTTTAAACGCACCATCTAATGTTGCAACTATTTGTATGCAGTGATCGTGTTCATCACAACTATGAATAACAACTACAGTCCCACCATCTTAGCTGTTCAGTTGACAGCGTCGCTAGTGGAGAATTTGGTATTGCCACCTAAGAAATTCACCGTGAAAAAAGGGAATCAAAACATAAAGCAGTTTTCAAGCAGTTGTATAATATACACTTGTATCATAAGAGTACATAATATGTGAAAATAAAATTAAATAAAACAGAAAAGCTATAGTTCCAATTTTGCCCACCTGAACAGCTAAGTTGGTGGCACTGTACATAAGTTTGTCAAGATCAGGAAAAAATAATCTAAACGTTTTCTCAGCGCCTTCCGCTTTGCACGCAATAACACGTTTGACTCCAGTGCTTGAGTCAATAGGTTTTCCCGGGCGTTATTGACAAACGTCGTGATCGGCTGAATGGAACCGGTCGCTGGTTGGTCCCTTTTCAAGGGTTCCGTAGTTCCGTGAAAGCGTCTGTAACATACGAGTTGACCTAGCCAGGTGATATTAACCTTTACTTGATGCAAGGCTAGATAGTCTTGGGTGCAATAATTCTAACATAAATTTTAATCGTAAGTTTAGTCAAGGAAAATTTGTATTTATGTGATTTGATAGATAGCAAAGGTCTATAGGAATCTACTCATTAAAGGGAAGCTTTTATGTTTTTGATAACTAAAAATTAATTTTGGAAGTAGGTATGCAGGGAATTTGCATTCCTATGTTCTCATTTAGGATAGTATAGATTCATGATTTAGGGAGGATTTCCACAGAGCCGGAGACAAGCAAAGCGAAGCCAGAATTTGCCAATCACATTGGTTGAAATCTACGTCTCATCTCCGCTCCGCTTCAATGGAAACAGTCATAGAGACGAGAAGAATTATACAAAATTGTATGGCAAGTGGCAAGAAAGGCAAGAGGAGCGAAGTATAGCGGTGAGACGTGAGCGGAGCGGGAAGGAGCGCAGCAACGCTCTCCAACAGATACCATTTCACTAGCTTGCTTTTTAATGCTATACATATATCGCGTATAGTTGAAGTGGCAGTGGGCAGGGCACATAGCATGTAGGATAGATGGCTGATGTGGCCGAAAGGTTTTCGAATGGAGACGACCGGACCGAGAACGGACCGGTAAGCGCATCGTGGGACGTCTACCCACAAGATGGACAGCCGACCTAAAAGCGGAAACGCTGGATGCAGGCGGCTTCCAACCGGCCCTTTTAGAGATCGATGGGGGAGGCCTTTGTTCAGCAGTGGACGTCCTATGGCTGAAATGATTATGTATCGAGTCATGCTCCACTCGTCTCCGCTACTTAAGTCCGCTTGTCTCCGCTACGAAGCTCCGCTATTCACCGCTTCAATGGAGACACTCATCTCTTTCCACAGCTCCATTTCGCTCCGCTCCTTTCCGTTTCAGTGGATATGTACCATATCTGTATGCATGTATGTTAAGCTGTGTATATGAGGTTTTACATTGTGAAATTTGCGACACTGTTACCGATAACCGAAGGGAAAAAAGGTTCTCGAGTGGAGACCACAAACCGGAAGTCACTGCGTAGGTAGGCCTTCCACTAGATAAACCGACGACATCGTGAGAGTCGCAGGCATCCAATGTATGCAGATGGCAGGCTGTCGTTAAGTCTGGAGTTCTAAGGGGGAGGCCGACCTTCAGCAGTGAACGTCTTCTGGCTGATGATGACTTTAAGGAACAAAACAAACTAAACGTGAACAAAACTGTAACCACAGCTATTGTCTAATAAAGAGAGACAAACGTTGTCACAGCACCCATCAGAACCATCATTCAGTCATTGTAAGCCTTGTCGCACTGTAAGTTCTTAGTTTGGCATAATCCTTTTGGCTTTTGTTGCATTTGATGTCAACACTTTAAAGCTTGAACCCGGATCCAGTAGTTCACGCTTCTGCTTTTTACAGACTGGCAAATATTTATCGATAACTACTTTTAGCAACTTCACTGAGTGTGAATTTAGAATCAATTAAAATATCGTTTTTGTGGAGATTGGTAGATTTGAGATGTGCTTGCTATGTGTTTATGTTTTAAGTGACAAAAGTCTCTGACTACTAATTTATTAGTTATCAGTAATGGTCATTTTTCACGTACACAAATACACAAATGTACTTCGTACATATGAAATACCTAATAGCAGCGCTCTGTGGTCTTACTATCGTATCCTATAAGAATAGTTCATCAATATTACTTTTTTAATTCTTTATTAATTGCGATTGTGTAGGTGTACGTACACAATCAATAAAAATTCTTCATTCTTCTTCTGAAAAAAGTTGGCCGTCATTCGATGCCCGGCAGATGAGAAACATGACGCCATATCCGTCACGGCATACGAGTTGCTTTACTGCCAAGACACGCCAATAGATGTTTCACATCAATACTATGTTTTAAAACACACAGTGTGACAGTGTAATGAATAATAATTTTATTATAAGTGTACCTATATTGGCTTCTCGTTGAGCTATAAATAAACCCTTTGTTTAGTATTATACTCAGTAGCAGGCTCATTGTTTGCCTGATCAGAGGTAGTAGTTATGTTTTTATTCACTAGTGCATCTTTAGTTGTGCCATGACCTACCTTTCAATGGAACTAAGTAACTGCAACCATCAATAATTAAGTAGGTACTCCTTTCTACACATTGTTAATTTACAGCACTGTTTTTGCATTCTCGATAATTTCTACGTCATATCTATTATTTTCAAAAGATCTATTGATTTTTGGTAAGACTTATTAAACAGAAATATCTTTAGATACGATTAAATTTTATCTGCGCGTTTTACTATATCGAAACTATTTAAGTACCTCCCCATTCATAGCTTTACAACTGTCTATTTGAAACGAGCAGCTGAATATTTTAAATACATTTATTTCGCGTATCCCGAAAACGGCTCTATTTAGATGAAATTTTGTTTTCAGATAAGGTTTTGCTTTTTAAGTTTATCTATAAACATGAAAAACACGGAAAAAAACGATGAGTGAAGCTCAGTCGCGTAGGTACTACATAAGTTTATAATGTAAATATTATTTATTTTATAATTCATCTCATCCACTGCCCTTCACTATATCGGAAAAACTTTACCTACATAATTTATTTTAGCTTGCCAACCCTCAATAAATTGGTAGGTATGTAGGTAAATAAGGTCTTTTTGGAGTGCAAAAATGAGCTTTACATCACCTCTCATTTCCGGCGTAAACCAAACAAACTGGTACATCTTCAGAAGTGCCGTGACCTCTCTGCCTTTCACTGCAACGGAACAATTGCAACCGTCGGATAGCCACGTACAGTGGATATAGTGGACTCGGTTCAATAATCGCGCACAATGTGAAGTTTCATACTATCCGGTGAGCTAAGTAGGCACAGGTATTGTGGTAACTATCAAACTTTGTAGGAAGGACAGTTTTGCTTTCGTTTGAGTTGGAGTGAAACAAGTTGGTATAAGGCTCAAACTTAGGTTACTACAACCAGTTAGAACAGCAATCTGACCCCAGCAACTTTTTTAATCTCGATAAAGTTGATTTTGAGCTGTCATGATATACTTTTTTTATTAAGTCCGCATCTGATCACCAACTCACCTGTTGGTGCACAAACGATGATGTTGTCAAAAATTAAACACGTAGACAAAGAAGATGCCTTTTTACTCTGACCATAAAAATTTGCTAGATTAAGTATATCTCTCAGGAAACAAAGGAAGCAGGCAGGTTGTTCCATTCTGTTGCGGCTGTATGGATTATAAACGTAGAATCAAAACGTTTAGTAGGTACGCAACTAAGGAAAATTCGATGGTAAATCCGAGATTTAAGGGGTGTTTATTTATTTATTTAATAATCGGCTTGCGTTTGACCGCCAACTTGCCTGATGTTAAGCGATAATGCGATGTGGAGCACGCTTGCTTATAAGAAACCGATTCACTCGTGATTTGAAGACAACCAGATTGTACCTATCGGGAAACCCCCATTAAGGCAGCGCATTCCACAGACTAGCAGTTCGCATAATGAAAGTGGAATCAAAGCGCTCTTACAAGATCGACGATGTTGTAAAAAATAAAGCATGTAGGAAAAGATACCTCTTTACCCTAACCATAAAAACCCTAGATTATATTTCTCAGAAAACAATAAAGCAGGCAGGTTGTTCTTTTCTACTGCAGCTATTGGTACGAATTATAGTCATTGAATCAGAACGTGCAGTACCCAAGATGGTGGTATTTGGCAGCTATAGATAAACGTACGATTGCTCAAAACTGAATCAGTTATCAGTCGTTTATAAGTAGTTAAATGTGGTAGTAACAATATAATACTTATTGCGTTAGATTACATTAATTATAACTTCTAAAAGGCTATTACTCCATTATTACTGAAGTGAAACTCCAATCCTCTTACGTTTATCGTTTAGCCGAGTAAAGCTAGACGCTAGAGTTGAATGTACTAAAAGAATGCTGATTATGCTATTAAACTTTCGACAACCTATATTTAAAAGCCTTTACAATAATTTAAAGCATGCATGTTGCATAACAGATTCCGACATGCCTATGGAAATCAAGATGGGAACTTCATTCATTAAATTATATATACAGAACAAAAATGACCCTAGTGCCAAACCTTGAGTAACTCCAGATCGTGCAAGACGAGAGATGGAACATTGGAACAGTAGTTTTGGCCAAACTATATAGTTCTTATCGAGTTGTACTTGGGAGGATCCATCCGGACGTTTTCCAATAACGTCATTATATTACTCAATCTATAGTAATTAGTTGCTATCCTTGCAAATCTTCAACTGATCTATTATCATTTATCAAGAACCCGCATGTTGAACCTTACCTGTATGACTATAAGGACTATTAAAAAAAATTGGTTCATGTCAAAATATTGATATAATAGCAAATGTGGCCAGCCTTGACAACCGATTCGTTTAGGTGTTTCGTTGCAACTTTGCAGCTTTGTGAAATGCTAGACATGTCTGCTACTAGTTGGTTCATAATATGCTCTTACTTCGGTATCTAAATATTATTAGTTATATGATTATTATTGGTATATTTACCATGATAAGGTTGTGGATGGAGCTCCTGATAATTCGGAGCAGTGAGCGGAGTAAATGCGTATACAACATTTCATGTCTGTGTTGCTAACCATAGAAGAGTTCCATCGTCAGGACTCAACCCTGAGTGAAGCAACCTTGTCATGGTAAAAATTTAAACTGGCTATCAAAATAAAATGCGTATACAAAATTTCGTATATGTGCTGTTGACCGTTGAAGAATTCCTTTGTCTGGAGCTAATCCTGGATGTCAATTCAGGTTATGATTACCATAAAAATTCATTGTCATCGGAACTGAACCAACATATAAAAATTTAACTCCTTAGGATTGGGATAAGAGGAAGGGGTTCTAATACAGCTTCCAAAATTTGACCCAACGAACAAACTAACATACAAACATTACAAGTTAATAAAAAGCTTGTAAAAAAAGATAATGATGTTCTTACTATTACCTTTTTCAGGATTCTGGTCCAATTTATATATTTTTCTTTGCAAGAGTATAGGAACCACTATACCCAACTTCTGATTTCAACGGAATTCCTACGATAAGTAAATCAACAGATTAACAAATGTTATTATATGCCACGAGGACGGCAATGCAGTTTATCTAGTTCGAATGGCCTAGCCTTTCACTACTGGATGATTGACATACCAGGCCAGGACACACCAAATGAAGGGACGGCTACCGAAGCCTTAGATTTTTTCCAAGTCACGCAGTTCTGATTGTGATACCAGTGACCAAAAAGTAGGGTGTAAATCAGATGTTGACAGTATAAATTAAGCAGTATAGTAAACATGCATTGTGAAGGATATTATTTACTGTCGGGTGCTGTTCGCTGAAGCAGTATAATGACGGGCGGCGCTATTCTTTTTAGCATGAAATCATTCATACAAATATAGCAATACAGGGTGCTCACGAAATGTATCAAGAATCTAATACTACGGAAATATATAATTTCTAACTATTCTTTCTCACAAACATCCAATAGAGGATCACCTGCTGGTTTATTTATAATTTAGATTTCGTACTTAAAAGTTCAAGGTCTCATTTGTTAAATTAAAGCTCTAGACTCTAGAGCTTATTATTCTAACATGAGAAACTGCAAAATAAGAATCCCTAAAAAACGTTAAAAGGTCATCTAGCCAACGCAAAAAACTGGCACCCAAAGTTATTCATTACACGTTTCGTGAACGAATTCCGACAACAACGGAGCTCACAAAGGAGCATCCCGTGCGTCGGATCAGAGACAACAACATTATTGTTTACATGATTGTTTGATTCGTCACATGAATGTGGAATAGCATCACGAATCGCGCGTCAGTACGCTACCCTGTATCGGGCTAATCACTTGCTGAAATTGTGAGAATACAACTGATTCAGTTTAAAAATCGGGCTGAAATTGTACTTCGGTGTGTCTAGTCTAGTTTTCTAATCTCGGAATGTGTTGGAATGTCTCAATTGGATAGAATGTGAGAAGATGCCTGGAGGAAGCAACCTGGTGAGGTATGAGCGGTACCGTAAGGGTCCCAGGACCCCAAGAACCGCTCATGCCCGGTACTATTACACCAGGTCCTTGATAGACCCTCCAGTGAAAAAGCGGCCACATCTAGCAGTGAACAGGCCGAGGTGAGAAATTGGAGATGAGCATTACTTACTGAATCCACTGTTGCAGCAATGCAAATTAGCTTTTTGCTTATTATACTAGTGAATGCCATAGTTTTCCCTCGCCGATTTTGTATCTCTGTATAGTTACTGCGTTTAGTAGAAGTTTTTGGTCTTTTCACTGTCGTTGATACTACCTTTATCAAAACAGAAAGTATAACACTAAACTTACTTCTAGATTTTGTCAAACAATGCGACTATAATATTAGATCTACGGATGATACTCTTTTTAAGGATTTTAATGTTAGTAAAATTTGTGTCAGTGGTGTCAATATTATTGAGTGCTCCATGAAAAGTTTGTAATTGCTAGTTTTTTGTCTGTTCGTATCTAATGAAGTAGTTTTGTTTGGTATATTTCCAAATAGACATTGATAAGTACTACTCTATAATAACAGAATAATCTTAATTCTTATTGTAACGTTTTTAAACCAGTCAGGAAAATACCAACATCATTTCTCAAAGGGCGCATCTTCTCAGAGATCTTGATGCACGCATTCACATTGCAACATTCTTGAGGAATCCGACTCAAAGGTTATTTTGTACTTTAACGGATTCATGATTGTTGAACCGAGCTGTAATAATGTTTCCAATATTTTATAGTACCTAATGAAAAGTTCATAAGTTGCTTAATCACAGCCTGTATTATTTATGTTTACTTTTTTGCTGGAATATTCACAAATTCTGACCAAACCATGTGCAGACTTAAACAATAATAATTAAGCAGTTAACAAAATGAAATATCTCTGTTCAGCGCTAAAAATTTAACTATATTCTTACATACTTTTATATTCCTCTCATTATGCCTTACCCAAGTGTCGAGGTTCCGTTACTCCGACACAAACCGATGCTATGCGATACGTGACATAATCATTAGATTCTTAATTGTATCAAGATTGAGTTTACAAACGGGTCACAGTTGGAATTCTTCGTTTGCCCACTGTTTGTTGGCCTCTAAGCTTAGCATTTGACCCTGTCGTCGACAATGATCACGCATTTGTAAAGCAAAGTCTCGGTAAGAGGTGGCTTGCCTCGTCGCCTCGACACTTCGGCACATTGGGATTAAGGATTTAACATGCGCCAATGACCTTGACCAAACGATGCACACTTATTATAAGCGCCATCTAGCGTCCAACGTCCGTACTTCTTGCGTGCAAAGCTAACTTAAGTATAGACTATTTATACAGAACAGAATTCTGACGAAGATAATAACTTTACCTACTATGTTGCTCCCTCCTTGAGTAAAAGTGGTTGCTCCTCGTAACTTTATGATAACTGATCCTATGTGCAAGATTTTTGGTAGAAAGATAGATTAACACATATTTTTACGTGGCTTTGTCTCGGATGAATTAAGTACAATTAATATAGTAAAGCGGGGTCGCTTTAGCTAATTATCAATAGTTAAAAGAAGTCGCCTTCAGGACGTCTAGGTACATTCCGTAGGAATTCATACTCACCCATATCCCCATCTTATATAGGGACGATTCACACCTAACGGCGCGCGTTGGGGCCATCGGTGTAAATCATTCCTTATCGAAAGCATTATTACAGTAACCGGCACACAACTTGAGCCATGACCTCGAGTGCGCAATAGACGATTTTAAGGTATCGTTGGTGGAAAGAGAGGTGCGCGGGGGCATTCCGACGGCACGCATCCACGCGATTGGCCGATGCGTGAACGACATGCGCGAAC
Organism: Agriopis marginaria; assembly: GCA_932305915.1. Lineage (NCBI taxonomy): Eukaryota > Metazoa > Arthropoda > Insecta > Lepidoptera > Geometridae > Agriopis > Agriopis marginaria. The sequence continues at coordinate 14,993,873 of OW029918.1, forward strand.
TTACCCCCACTACGTCAACTTTGGCTCAAGTTGTTTGCCGGCCACTGTATTAGCCGTACAACAATCATTCATATTCCCTTTTTCCCCTGTTAAACATAGATACAAGTTCTTTTTGGAAAACAAGCAATATATTATATGCTAGCTGCGTCTCATGATTTCATCCGATATCACGCGAACGTGAACCTTATCGCGCCCAGATACGGTTTGCGGTCGCGTGATTTTCCAACTGAGCGGATTAGGTGCCGCAATTAGCTGTTGTCCGTAAGGCCCCAGGAACCTGTATTTTCGGGACAAAAAGTAAGTTGTTTTAAACCAGACTTCCAGAGTAACAGCTATTTCCATACAAAGTTTCATCAAATCCATTCAGCTGCTACGAAGTTAAGTAACGTGGAACAAACATACACACAAAATTTCGCATTTATAATATTAGTGTGTTGATAGTGTGATAGAAGCAGGGCTGGTCAAGCCACGGCCTGCTAGACGGAGAAACGTATTTGAGGTACCAATTAAAACTAGGGTTGCCATACGTCCGGAATTTTTCGGGCTTGTCCGGGAATTTAAGCTTTTGTCCGGAATGCGGTGATAATTCATATCATTCATATATATATTATATTCATATGGCATAATATTACAAGCCTTGCTTAATTTAGGGTCAGATGACCGTGTGTGCAAAACGTCCCTAATATTTATTTATTAATAAAAATGCGAGTACATGGAATGGCGTTATACAAAAAAAACTAAGCAAAAAAGCGCTACAGGTTTTAATCTGAATGCTTTGGTCTATCGTCAAGCCAGAAAAAGAGGATAGTTAATTCAGTGATTACGATACAAGGTATAGATAAAAAGCAAGAAACAGTTCGTAAGTATTGAAACAGTTTAATGTCTATAAAGTAAAAACACAAAACAGATTACAAAATAAAATAACTAGGGAGCTACTCGATACTTCTACCACAAAATAGAAATAGACTAAACACTTTATGAAATAAACTGCTGAGCTTCAGCCATTGTTATAACAACAACATGATACAATATAATTATACAAAATAGTTTAATGTCTATCATGTAAAAATACAAAACTTATTACTAAAACGAAATAAGTATTTAGTTTAGACTCAATACTCACCATCACAATTTACAAAAAACTTTGTATTGCACATAAGTATGTAAAATTTGAAGAAAACCCTATTTGTTTTTCTCCGAATAAATTTAAACATTGTATGTATATCGCATCCAAATCCGCTGTGTCTTGATATTTCTTTATTTTTTTCAAAGAAGTAACAAATATCCACTATGCTTCTGCCAATAACCTTCCGTTCCAGTTCTTCTGGTTCTTTTTGTACTTCAACTGTAAAATCCGGCATATTTAATAGACGTCGCTGCTCCTAGAACGAAATAACAAATAATTACTTTACTAACATATTACCCATAAATACATTTAGGCATATAAAAATAAAATATAATTGTGCACTTAGTTACATAACATCTTATTTGAAATAATAATTATATTCTGAAACAAAAAAAGGTACTGAAAAATTGTTAATGATCACCTGTTCATTCGAAGGCAACATTGTTTCTATTTCTGTTGTTTCCAGATGTTCGTCCAGGGAGTCTAGGTATCTGTAGAAAAAAATATAGAAATAAATAAGTTTTCCATATAAGAAATTATGATGCATTACAATTCTAACTCGCATTTCTCCTTCTCAATGCGTTATCTTCTTCTCTACATAGTGTAAATTAAAGTGGCTTTCCGCGTCTGTCTGTCTGTCTGTATGTCAGTATGGCTGCTAACTCCTCCTAAACCACGCAACGGATTTTGATGCGGTTTTCACCATCAGTTAGATACATTTTCACGGAAGGTTTATATATATAACTAGCGACCCGCCCCGACTGCGCACGTAAATTACACCCGTGCGAAGCCAGGCGGGCGGGTCGCTAGCTCGCTAGTATATAATATACGCAAAATTTTGAATTACAAATGAATTATTTAAAACCAATGTGTGTAACTTAAAAATACAGGATTTTTATCGCTTCACCTCTTTAATACGTCCTATTAGGAAATAAAACCGGCCAAGTGTGAGTTGGGCACTGAGAGTTCCGTACCACCACATAACTTGTTAGCTACTAAAGTACAAAAAAAAAATAGTGCAAAAAGACAACATCCCATCAACGCCCAGGCGGTCACCCATCCAAATACCGGCCGCGCCCAACATTGCTTCACTTTGGTGAAAGTACGAAAACTGGTGGTGAACAGAAATTTGGCACCGACCCGCACTTGGACATTATTTTTGGTATACTTTAGAGTGAGTACTATAATTATGTCAAGTTTGAAGCTTGTACGTATTACCGTTTTTACATTAGAGCTAATACAAAAATACGTTTGTTGTATGGGGTGGGGACCCCCATTTAATTTTTACTTTTTGACTTTTTTATTATTTGTAAGTAAATCCGCCGTAACATTACATATTCTTTGAAAATTTCAACAGGCTATCTATTACGGTTCGAAAGATACAACCGTTAATAGGTAGGACAGACAGACAGACATCGTAGGCTTAGTAATAGGGCCCCGGTTTTACCATGTGGTTACGGAACCCTAAAAAGCATAATTTGACATATAGAATTCAAAAGAACTTGGTGGGTCGTATAATGTAAGACGCGGGCCGTGGATTGGACAGCTCTGGTATTCTATAATAATTTTAGTCTATTCACACTTTAGGTACGTACAACGTTGTACGAATGTTTGTATGTAATTATGTGTGTTGTTGTTTACTCGAATTCGCTATTTGGATAAAATTTGGTAAAGAAAGTAACAAAATACCTACCGTACCATACCGTACACAGTAGGTACATATGACTTACAGTAGGTACTACGTACGTAGTACCTACTGTAATACTGTACTGTTTGACTTTATACCTAACTATCGGTCCGCCCCAGCTTCGCACGGGTATAGACTATAGCCTATGTCACCCGGGGATAGTGTAGCTTCCCGTCAGTGAAAGAATTTTTCAAATCGGTTCAGTAGTTTCGGAGCCTATTCAATGCAAACAAACAAACAAACAATCAAATCTTTCCTCTTTATAATATTAGTATAGATATAGATAGTAAAGATTTTTTTTAATATTAAAATTTTTATAACTTAAAAAAACAGAAAATTAATTAAAACTTAAAATATAAACTAAAACTTAAAATAACTAAATAAAAGTATAGATAGTATAGATTATATTTCTTAGTACCATTATTTAGGTAGGTAGGTACATTATTCTTCGGAAATTTCAACTGGCTATCTACCTATCACGATTCGAAAGCTAAAAGGTAGGACAGACAGACAGACATACATACAGACAGACAGACAGCGTAGAATAAGTCCGGGTCCCGTTTACACACTTTGGTTACGGAACCCTAAAAACGAGTAAGTAAGTACGGTTATTTAATTATTATGTATTGTGTTTTAATATAATATTATGATAGGTATGTACTCACCACGCCGCCAGTTGAGTTTAAATTTTTTCTGAGTTTGCCGTTTTTGTTGTTTCACCATTTCAAAAGTATTTTCTACACAGAGACAGTCTATGATGATAAACACAAAAACACTAACACATAAATTACACTTATTTCACTGAAGAGGTCCAGCTTCCTTTCAAATTTCAGCTTAAATATAAGCTAATAACTAAATACAAACAGTTTCATTCAAAACACTAGAAAAAGAATAAAAAATTTCAAAAAATATTTTTTGTAACGGCGCGCGTGGTCTGCACGTCGCAAAGCGCAGAAACAGACTGGCGAACCCCCGTCTCGTGCGGCCGCGGGTGTTTTTTGGTCACGTGGGTTAGGTATCTCCTGCGCGTCTATTTTTAATATTACTAAACATACGTACCAGGGGCCTAAAAAAATAATTTAAAAATTAAATATTCATGTTTTCGAATTTCCTATGTTCAGGTGAAAGAATCAACTGGAACGCATTTGTGGTTATCGCGATAACTCGGGCTATGGTGATGAAATAGACTTTAGAATAATATTTTTTATACAAAATGTAGCAAGTAAAAAAACCTTCTGTGCTAACATAATTAATCAAGTTGAATTTCCCTCATGAGCGATATTTTTTTCAAGTCGCTAGGATATGTAGTTTGTCCTATATCATTGGTTAAAAATACCGATTTGGCAAATGTTAACCTCTTAAGGACAGCTGCTATACAAACGCACTGGTTCACATTATGACAAAGTGCGCTTGTTATACATAAAATGTGTCTCATAATAAACCTACATTGGCTAATGTAGGTCGATTTTGATGTCATTAGAATAGTTTTCGATGTTTGGGTATGCGACATAGAAACCCCAAACATATTACCGCAAAAAAATATACTCAGTAGTAAAGGAGTAGTAAAAATGTCCTGTGTTTTTAAAGTTACACATATGAAACTAGATATTGAGTTAATGAATCTAAATCATAGTTTACTTGTTTTAAGATTTTGTGAAAGGGTGTATTTACGATATGAAATCAGGGGTTGGAAATTGAGTTAAAAATCAAGTCAGAACTTTGTTGTGGAAGTTGGAACTGATTGAGATATTAGCAAGAAAAAGCCGTGGATAAAAGTGGGGTGGGATCAGTACAGGGCAGATGAACAGTGCGATTTTTTAAACGCGTTTGAAATTACAGGCTATTGCCTGTAATTTCAAAGCTTCTATACGTATTCTTACGTTTGTTCTTCTTGAGATCTAGGGCTTTACGGACAACAGCTAATTGCGGCAACTAATTCGCTCAGTTGGAAAATCACGCGAACGTGAACCTTATCGCGCCCAGATACGGTTTGCGGTCGCTTGATTTTCCAACTGAGTGGATTAGGTGCCGCAATTAGCTGTTGTCCGTAAGGCCCCTGTATTATAATCACAAGTTAATCTACCTATATCCTGTTGTATGCATTAAAATGGATAAACATCATCATCATCATCATCATCATCAGCCAGAAGACGTCCACTGCTGAACATAGGCTTCCCCCTTTAACCTTCACACTGAACGACAGCCTGCCTTTTGCATCCACTGGATGGAAAAACTCAGAGTCACTCAGCGGGCAATGGAAAGAGCTATGCTCGGAGTTTCTTTGCGCGATAAAATCCGAAACGTAGATATTCGCCAAAGAACCAGAGTCACCGACATAGCTGTTAAAATTTGCAAGTTGAAGTGGCAATGGGCAGGCCACATCGCTCGAAGAACCGATAACCGATGGGGAAGAAAGGTTCTTGAGTGGAGACCACAAACCGGAAGACGCAGCGTAGGTAGGCCTCCCATTAGAAAATGGATAAACATATCTATTGTTATTTTTTGATTTGTAACTATCCACAGTGTCTTCTCGCAGTTACCAGTTAGTTTTGTTTACTATTTTGAATTCTGCCTTCTGTCACATCAAAACATCATGAATGCTTTCATGACGCGCAGCGCTCAGATGAAACGTTTACTAATATTAATATGTATTATGTATTACGCCATTTTGTGTGGTACTAGGAGACATGAATTTGTAAAAAAACAAAATTATGAACATCATATACTTTAAGAGAATTCAACATATTGAGTATTCAACATGTTGCGAAGTAATGGACATAAAGGAATAAACCATAACATACAATAAAAACTAATTAAACTCTAAAACTACTTAACATTAAAATTAAAATAACTACTATAACACTTAATCTATAAGCCCCTTGATAGAAGGAATAATTAGTAGCCAGGATGCTGGCAGCTTTACCACGGCAAAGTAAAATTTTTGGCCAAACTAGGCGCCAGCCAGTTGCTTTTATGATACCAAGCATGAAGACATATAGGTATATACAAGCAAGTATCAGCTTGGGCTTTGGAGTCCATTAAGTGTCAACGTGCCAAAAAGTTCATCATCATTTATCATTTCAGCCATAGGACGTCCACTACTGGACATAGGCCACCCCCATAATATAATAATGTATCCCCATGAGATAATGTATCTAAAGATAATTTCTCAACCATTATCTTCATTCGGGCTACTTCGGGTGATTCAAATAAAGAACTCAATCTTCTAACAAAAATCTACAGAAGTGTAGCGAAATATTAAAATAATAGGTATCAAAAGAAGGTGAAAAGAAGATGATAGTTGAGAAGTGATATCACGAAGTACTTACTTATATAAATGCAATACTAAAGATGTGATCAGCTTCTGCCAATACAAATTTAATTTTAACAAATACGCAAATATTGTCCAAACTCGTGTGAGTCAAGAACGTACGTTCTATACATGGGGGTGACAAAACACGTCAAGCTTACGTTTATTTTTTCAATTATTGAAAGAAATCATGATACAATGCTCTCTGACAAGTTAAGACTTTAGTATTTTTCATCTATTGTTGTGGAATGGAAACTATTGGAAACCTAGTGCAGACGTTGTTTTGCCGACGAAATATTGTCAAGCATGACTGAACATTTCGTGCCATGCTTGTTATTTGTAATTATTAGCAGACTAATAACAGAATAATTGTAATTCATGGCAGATTTAATTCATTGCGATACGAAATAAAATGCATTTTTTGTGGGGTTGATCGGTAGTCATTTTTACAGATGCGGTGGCATGGCTTGTACTTGTACTTTGTTTTATTTTTCCTTTATTGAGGTTTTTGGCTTCCCGCGATCGGCGCATTTGCTTTCTTCAAATCGTGTAGATGCTGGTTATATTATCTTTGGGTAGGGGCTACTTAATCCGCTGGTGCAGTGACCTGAAGTGGGTCTTGGCCTCAGTCTCTAAAAAACGCCTTCGTGTAGGGATTACCTCAATCTTTTTATAAGTTTATTTATTTATTTGGAAAATGTCATACAGACAAATGTCAACAATCAAACCAAAATTCCCATTAATGCTGTGCATCATGGCTATGCCCATAGAAAAGAAAAAAAACGTTTACATCTCATTTCAGCGCTACTTTGTCAGTGGATGTACTTATAGTACGAATATTCACGTAGGTAAAATATGCGTTCTTCGAAAGGAGAGTTATTAGATTAAAGTCTTAAAAATTAAATTAAAAGTTAAAGGCGTTAGGTATTTAAAATGCCTCTGGTGTTACAGGTATTCATAGGGGACGGTGGCTGCATACAAGCAGGCAGCCCGGCTGCCTGTTTGCCACCAACGGCATAAAAAACGTATTTCATAATCGATAAAAAAATTGTATTTCGAAATTTTGGAATTAGATATCTATTAACATATAGGTACGTGAATTCTCGGTATGGAACATATTACGACCCACTTGCACGATCGATTCAAATATCAGTTTAACGAAATTTAATATATAATAGTATAATCCTCTTTTTATTTTATAAACTAGGTTTAATTTTTTGTGCAACTTTTTCTAGCTCTTCGTAATATCATGTGTTATTTGTTATGAGTTGACAGTCGTTAACCTAGTGACCTCAGTGGTTTTCCGCTTAGTGCGCTTTTCATAGAGTTAAATATGCATAACAAACTAAGTGACCAGAGCATGTGCACATGCTCCGAATATCTTACGAGAATTTTCTCTTCTACATATTAGTACCTAAGCTCTCATTGAGTTAAATAATGGATTTGGGCTGAAATTTGCTACTTGCAGGGTTAGACGAAACGGTGTGGTACTAAGCCAAAGGAGGTCATTGTAATCATCATTGCGAACAACTTTTACTATGGGACTAACTCAGGAATCTAAAAAAAAACAGCTGTTCCATAGAATATATTACCTTTACTTCAACGAATGCTTTCAGAAGCTGTTTAATTATGACTACAGTGACCTCTTCAGCTTAGTACAACCGCTTCGTCTAATCCTGTATATGCAAAGTGCATAGATGCGCACCATTCATAATGGTGCGCATTTTGGGTTGGAAAATCTATACATATACTTTGCCTACGTAGTCTACAGCTAAATTGACCAGTCCTATCTTTGTCCTCAGATGTCAGTCCGCTCCAAAAGTAATGGATAGCCACAGTAGATCGGCGTCGCCGCGGGAGCCCACGCGGCCGCAGCACCGGCCCCCCTCTCCCCCCTCCTCCCCCGGCGCGTTCGACAACCGTGCGTACACGCACGACGAAGACCCAAACCACAACGACTCCTTCACCTCCAACGGACCGCAGCAGAATGGCCACAGCAAAGAGCCGAACGGCGACACTAAGCTGCCCGAAGCGGTCAACCTAGAACTCATCAACTTGACGCCAAAGAACGGCACCAAGAAAAAAGATGTGGAGGTGGATATGAATGCAAGCAACCCTTACGACGAATACTTCGTGCCTGTCAATGAACATAGAAAATTCATGAGGTAAGCTATTTTTGATCTGATCTGATTTTCCGGACCAAAACTTTGACGCTATTTCTGTAGTGCCAATGAAAAAAATACGAGTCATTTACTATCTTCCTTTCTTCTCGACTATGTATATCTCATATGGTGATAGAGTACAGTGCAGTTTTCTCCTCACCTTGCTCTTATCTTTGGGATTGTCTTCGAAAACTTTAGACTCTCTCATATCCTTTAGCACATCATTACTCCACCTTGTCTTGGATTTGCCTCTGGATCTTCGGCCTGGATGAAAAGTTGTAGTAGTCACGTGCAAAATTTTGCAAATGACTTATTCCCGTTATTGTTAACATCACAAATATGTATATCAGTAAATACTTGCCTACCAAAAGAATGCTAAAAAAAGATGCCAAACAATGCCACAGACACTAAAATTGAGTATTAAGGTCTCGTTAAGGAATTATTTTGGCCATAACCTTTACCAAATAACGGGTACAAAATGATCAAAACAACCGGAATCAAAACCACAGTCTCATTACGTTCGCATTGCTCTTCCACGATAGTACCTGCCTAAATATCTTAGCTAATCAATGTTCAATTGAACCTAGCGGGACAAATAGATGTTTATCTTAAGCACCGTTGGTATTAGTAGGTATACCCGAGGTATTGTGTGGGACGTAATTTGTGACCTCAAGGCCCACTACAACTGTTACTATAAGAGAAACATGTGTTTGATTCAATGGAATGTTCGCAAATCGTTTTGCAAAGGTTCAGTATCAGATCATGGCCGTGATTCTGTTTTAAGAATTTGGAAGAAGAAGAAGAGAAGGCTCTTTCGATCAAAAGTTATTTATTGTAAGTATGTCGATGATAGCTAAGTTCTTAGATTGCTTACTTCAAAGAATTTGCAATGTCACTTGGTATACATAAACACACACAGAAGTTAGGATACCTACAGTACTTTCTATGCCAACTCACGCAAAAATGGCTGCTATACCTAGTTAATTTTTTATGATAAGGACCAACGAGCTAATTCTCATCTCAGGCAGATACTCATCTTTATCACCACTGTCAATTTTAATGCGTTGGAAATCAGAAACAATGTCGATTGCTCTTGAATCAGCCAGCTCACGCCACAAAGGTAGCGAACACAAATAGCAAATTCATTCTTAACCAATAATATTAGACAATCGCTGATGAATCAGTTAAAATACGTTCTCCGGAGCGTGTCTATGGAATTAGTCACGGCCCGTATTTCCGCTTGCCTTCGAAGCCCAAGGACAGGCTCTTAGCCTTGCTGTGAAATTTAAATTAGCAATTTTCTTGTCTTTATCGAAAACCGTGAAAAAGTATCTATCAATCAATTAGGACAATACTGTACTAGACTGGTAGACGCCCTTGTTTTAGGGCAAAGACCTTTAGATATGCGTCAAGAAATTGACGTGACATTGACTTCTATAGAAGTTATGTATTCGTTGTTTCCAATGACGAAAGTCTTCTATACTCAAAGGTTGTTTCTGAATAATTTAAAAGAACACAAAATACCATTATCTAATTTCTTACATCTCAACTTGAAGCACACTTGAAGAGATCATACCTAAACAGGGTATCTCAAAACTCAAAGTCAAACCGGCAATAATCAGCCAGACTGTATAAGGTGGTGAAAATCTGGCTCTTATTTTTCGAGAAATAGGCAAAGTTGAAGATGAAAATACCTGATATGATTTGACGATACGATTGCTCGAGAGTACATGAAACCCCCTTCCGGCAATCAAATGGGACGCAAAGGGAATTTCTGGGTAAAAAATCCCCTTCGCAGAGGATTGTCTAAGGGGATTTTTGGAATAAACTGAATCGAGATAGTTGGAAAGCTGGTAAATGACGTAGTTTATCCCGGGAAAATGTGGGTTCCAGAGAGAATATCCACACGAGCAAATAATAAACGCTAAATACAATACTCACCTTTTTGCTTTGCATTGTCAGGTAAATTTCTTTTTCTTTTATTCTATTCTTTTTTTACACTTAATACTACGTTGCGTTCAGGTTACCGATGTTAGAATTAACTAGACAATATTAGTTCTCAATAATATTCAGGAAAATAAAATAATTTTAGTATACAAAACACCAAATGAATAAATTGGGGCGCGAGATCTCACAAAACTGCGTTTGTAGTGATGCCTGCCACAGAAAAGTTTTTTTTTTGTTTAATTTGGAACGACTGTCAAGGCATGTTTGTAAAAAAATTGTTGTAGCCAGTTGCACCCATATAAACGAAACGTCAGTCATTCGAAATTAGTTAGCAACTGTGATGCGGAGTTCGACGCGTTGATCTAAATAAGAAAGTTCAATCAAGGTTCACTCATAATGCCTGGTAACAGATTTTCCTTCTCATTTCCGTTCTATTTACTTCTCTTTTCTGTGGTGCCTACAGCTAGCAAACAAGCCCAATACTAATATCGTACCTATCAGGTTACCACCGAGTAGGTTGTTCGAGTGGTGGTGGGAGTGTGGTCGCTCGGTGGTAAACTAGTTACAGCCAGTGTTGCCAGGTAAAGAGATTTAAAAAACGGAGCTGTGGATTTCCTACCAAAAAAACCTCATCGTCATCATCATCAGCCAGAAGACGTCCACTGCTGAACGTAGGCTTCCCCCCCTTTAACCTCCACACTGAACGACAGCCTGCCTGTTGCATCCACTGGATGCCAGCGACTCTCACTATGTCTTCGGTCTATCTAGTGGGAGGCCTACCTACGCTGCGTCTTCCGGTTCGTGGTTCAAAAAACCTACTACAGAATTATCTATATCTATGTTTAGCATTAAGTCCTCCATTTGTACATTTCTACATAATTTGTAAGTGTGCAATAAAGTAATAATAAATACTTAAATATCCAGGAACCCTCTAGGATCACACACTTTGTCACACTCAAGGATCGAGGTTTAGATTAGAAATTTTACGTAGGTGCTGTTAGTCGGTACATGTTCAGAAGTAATACTAAAAAAGCGTCCCGCATTCTCTAATGCGCATAGCCTTTGCATAGAATGCATAGGCCAAAAGCGGTATAAAAAGCAATATTGTAGTGTATCTGGCAACACTAGTTACAGCTGCGTTATGCAACTGTGGCCACTGAACTGTGAGATCATTCTCTCGAACTATGCCACTGTACCCGGCTGATTTGTCACGAGATTTGCATATTTGTGACACTGTGGAATTGGGATTTGGGAGGTTTGATTTGACAATACTTCAGTCGTAGAGCACGATGTAATTACGTATTACAGGCCAGTGTCTCTATTTCTTCACCGCACTAATACAGGATTACACAAAACGGTGGTACTAAGCCGAAAGGAGGTCAAAGTTCTCAACCGGATTAACCCCAAAATTGCTCATATCTGCTGTTCCATACCTTTCGTTAGCGTAAATGATTTTTTTCTATGGAACATTATGGATAATGGATGGACAATGAGAAATTGGAATCTTATTGGTCATATCAATACATGCTAGTATGCCCACCAATAAACACCCTTGTCGTTCATTATGTGAAACTAGTAGAATAACCATATGACATAAATATGGCACTGACATTATGCTATATGGCATAGTGCACTGCAACGTGGTTTCTCACTATGGGCCTTATAAGTAAGCTCAAAGTCGCAATAAGCTCAAAGTCGAGCTATGAAGAGGGCTATCGGGGTTTCTCTACGAGATCGAAACAGATATGAAGAGATCCGTAGACGAACAAAAGTCACCGATATTGCCCACCGGATTAGCAAGTTATAGTAGTGACAGTGAGCAGGGCACATAGCACGCAGAACAGATTGCCGATGGGGCTGAAAGGTTTTGGAATGGAGATCACGGAATGGTAAGCGCAGCGTAGGACGTCCACCCACAAGATGGGCAGACGACCTAGAAGAGACCGCAGGAAAACGTTTTGGATGCAGGCCACTTCCAACCGGCCCTTTTGGAGATCGATGGGGGAGTTTGCTGGACATGGCCAATGTCCAGCAGTGGACATCCTATGGCTGAAATTATGATGATAATAAGTATAATAATATGATACAAAAAAAATTTGGTATACTCTTCATGTTTTGGCGGGTAATTTTTGTGAAAATTGGGCCCTAAGCAGTCAGATGCGAATCATAAAGCCTTACAAGTTCCAAGCGTCCGTCGTGTCGCGTCATTGTCGACGTGGTGTTGACAAATTTATAAGCCCCCGCATATTTGGCTAGCAACTGTCGACCTTGGGCCACTAATAAAAGCCAAATGAAATAATAATCGCCATCGACGTAAGCTCTCTCATGAATTGCTAATAGGCCAGAAACGTGTGTAAAATATTTGTGTTGTAGCAAATTTGGACGTACACAATAGTGATTTAGCGTAGCGATAGATTCAAAGCATACCGTGTTCAAATATTTTTTGGATCCTCAAAACGACATATACGTATTATTTTTTATTATTATTATTTACATATATATATATTTTTACCCATACTTTACCCATTCCTAGGCAAAGTTCTCTATAATAGTATATATATATATATATATATATATATATATATGTAGTAGACAGTAGTAACCGCCAGTGTATCTGGAACGCGTCGAGGATATAAAGCCAGCGTTTTCACAGCCTACCTTGGCTCCATCTTCCATTTTCAGGCACTGAGTATTCCTCTGGGCCCGTTAGGGTGTTCTATGTTTTTTTTATATACATGTACCTTTTTTTTATTGGCGACAATCTTAAACTTTTGCGAATTAGTTAGGTACCTACCTATTCAGTTTCAGTCAACGGCATGTCCTACATAAGTGAAAAAAAGGTTGTACAAAAATTTGGCGCGGAGGTGTCACCTTAATGTTCACGTTTCAAATTTCTTTATCTGTGGCACTAGTTCGTATGTAACTTTTATTTCTGGTGTGCACAATAAAGAGGTCCTATCTATCTTAAAGTAGGTAAATTTACTGGGTTTCTTTCCTTAATAATGATGCTAGTGCCTGTGCTAGTGCTCACTATGTTCACTAACAATTTAATTAGCACATTGGATTAAAAAAAACGCAATTAGAAGAAAAAGCGATAATTATGTGATTATCATAAATTGCGTCAGGAAATCGATGAGGAACCTGTAATTACCGAGATCCTTAAGATAATACGATTACAAAATCGATCATTGAATATTGATAGACAGGTTAACAACTATTTCCGTTGATTTTGCACATACACATGTTGGGTTTTCTGCAAAATTCTCGAAAAGAGTATCTGCTAAGTTTATTTTTACATTTATAAATTTAGATACCTACATTTTACATAAACTGACAATCTAACTAAAATTTTAAGTCGTTATTGTCTTATTTGGATTGCAATCATAATTACTAAATACACAGATTACTTTAACAGTAAGTTGGTACCTATGGTTCGCGTCTACTTTAGGTTTGGTCACTCTTGACACGAGCGCTGACCCATCCATACTTTTAAATACCTTTGTATTTCGCTGTAATGTTGGTAGACAGGTACCTACAATGTTACTTCACATGGAGGGGTAAATACTGATTAACTTTTTTTTGTTGTAGGCCTTATCTAATTAATGAGGTTTGACTAAGGAGTTAATAAACAACAATTTGTTGCAGCTCAAATATCAATATTGCTGCCCTTGTTACATTTTTACTGTTACTTCGTTGTAATAAAACGATGATTCAACTAATTCTATCACTTGTAGTCAAAACAAATCTAGGTTTTACCACAATCACCAACTCTTATTCACACTCATAACTTTACTATAAATCAACCACCAAGGTGAAAATAGAATTATTCATATTCTCTTCAAATTCTCACGAGGCCAATCTATCTATGCTTAATAGGTATGTTACCTAATTATTATGCTTATTTAAAAACCTGTTATTGATTCGCAGGTTTCGTAGTATTCATTCCTTGGAGATGTTTTCATGTTAATAGAGGTCGGTACCTATTTTCTCTTGAAAACTTAATTAAAACAATAGGTGACTCTTAGAATAGAAAACACATGTTTCGTTCACCGCCACGTCATTGTCAGTTGGAAAAACAGATTTTTATATTTTAGAAATTGGTATTTACAGCGTAGGTACTATAGGTACTTACTCACTAATTAAATTGATAGGCCACGTAAACTCGATTAATGCCTGCTAATCTGCCTAGTTCTTGGTGCGTTTCAATTACCTAATATGTAAAGTAACGATGACAGTGCAGTGGTTGACGCGTTGGAATTCCAATCCGCAGATTGTGGGTTCAAATCACAACAATGAGCTCTAACTGCCGGTGAAGGAAAACATCGTGGGGCAACCATAGAATGGTGGTAAGGCACTTTCTAATGTTCTACACTAACAATACACTAATAAACTGTTCTAATAACCTACACACAAAACATTTAACAAAATCAAAGGAGTATAAGTCCAAAAAGCAAGTTTGTATATCCTATATAAATCAAAATGGCTGAAATTGTTCGCAGTATGAAAATCAAAAATAGAACAAAGCTATACTAGATAAGTATGACATACAAAGTAACCAAAAAAATCTAGCTGTTCCAGCTAAAGCAGTTAAAGAATCAATGGGAACTCTACGCCAAATTATCGCATTATCATATTTCAGAACGGTGTCAATTTTATGCTCATTATAACACTTTTAAGTGAGCTTTCACTCGGCTAAGAATGCCGAATTGAAACTAATCCCACGTTTGTTTCAAACACCGGAAGCTAAGAGGAAGCGCACATTCTATATCTTTACTCGAGTCCATATCTGTATGCTTATGCAATCATTATGCATCATTATATGACACTGCACATAACCGTCTAGTCAAAAATAATTATAGAAGAATTTACAATAAAACAATACTACCTAGTATACCTATTTCAAAGTCAATGGGTACCACTAGCTAATCACGAAATCTCGGAAAACTATTTGACCAACGAAGCTGAAGGCTGATATTTGACAGGTGGATCCTTAGAGTGCAGACGTCCGATTTTACACAGGACGGGGACGATTAAGGGGATCAAAAGAAGGTTACGTCAAAAAAAAGTCTAAGCCTACAAAGTCGTGGTAACAAAAAAAACAACGAGTATAATTATAACCGCTAACGCTGAAGAGGTGGAATTAACTTCCATAGAGATTTTTTTAATGAATAGGGTGCGACTCCTATAATGAACTAATGAAGTGAGATGCCTATATAGACAAGCATATACTGTAGAGTAGGATAAATAAATAAAAATAAAATAAATATAGTAATATTTTTGCACACACGGTCATCTGACCCCAAACTAAGCAAAGTTTCTAATATGGCTGGCAGATACTGATATACATACATATAAATATTTTTAAATACATATTTTAACAACCAGATATATAACAAACACAAATGTTCATCAAATAAATGTTTGTCTTATGTGGGTATCGAATCCACGCTCCCAAGGTCAGAAGGTAGGTTCACTACCAACTGGACCAACGGGATAGAAAGCATAAAAGTTTGATTTCGCATCCATTTCATACATTTGAACTTTGTAGCGCAACTTTAGTTGCTCTAGTCTGTAAATAACCCAATAAAAACAAAATAAGTGAAATCCATGTTAGTTTCCATTATAAAATAATATATTCTTGAACAATATCTTAACAGACAAAGATATTATGTACGTTTGCAGTTAAATATGTTACTAAGTTGATAACTTTATAGTGTATCTTAAAAATTTAGCTTTTTACTGATACTTAATAGTTTTCATCACCTACTGTCTAGGTAAGTGGATGTCGATCATATTTCAGTATAGTATATTTCTCTATGATATTTCGCATGGTTTGGAAAGGCAGTTATTTAAAAGCTATTAAGTAATACTAAAAACACTAGGTTCAGAAAGCTAGTCAAAACAATATTATGTCGCGTTTTGCAAATTCTTGCAGAATTTCCCTGTGAGTAATAATAACTACTTATTGTGTAAACATCTCAAACACGGAATCCTTTTCAAGCATTGCTTACGATTATTTCTGTAAAACCTAACAAAGCTTCTTGTTTCCTTGGCTTTCAAATTACGTGGCCGAGCGACAGTTTCGGGTTACCCAACCGTCGGCCATTGTTTCAACTTTTCAAGCATTCGAGTCTGGCAGAAAGTTTTAAGTCAAACCACTGGAGGTACCAAACAAAAAATACTTAGGCACATATTGTTAGAAAGCCGTTGCATATTCAGGCGAAGGAATGGATGAAAAGAGCCGGCGACAAAGGAATAAACAACACGGTTTGTCGCGCTGGACCGTGAAGACATTGGCATTGCTTTTCAATGTTTGTCTCCTTAACTGTACTTGGATGTTTTCGTTTGGACATTTTTTGAAGCCTAAATACGTTTTGAAGCATAAGATACGTTTCGTTATAGATAATTGTTTTCACAATGCCCATAGCCGGATAACTGTAAATTCAGAAGAAATAATGAAGTGTGGTTTCACTGCTTGTCAAAACTATTACGGTCTCTTGGTATCTACAAAGAGTGAAACATACAACAGAGATTGAAATCTCAGAACAAACTGATACCGAACGCAGAGAATAAAAGTAGGTTGTACGTAGTACTTACCAAGGAGAGTACTTACTAGAACTGCCACAGAAGTATTTTACCGACATGATCATATATCTTCAGACTTGAAAATTTATCTAATGGGAAAACATTATTAGATTACAGTTAACATTACACGTTAATTAGGTAGTTAATTATTCCTGATGCGTTCTCTACGGAACTGTACGTCGCGGCTGAACTTTTCCATCCTTGTAAGTTTATTATTGCTTCTTACAGCTTGGGAATAAAGTTTTAAGTCGCTGTCGAAGTTCAATATGAATTGTTGGGAATTTAAAACTTGTAATGTAATGCAGGTACTTGTAGACCTCACACATGTAGCTTCGAGCTTTAAAAACCTCAATTTATATGCATTTAGAATGAACAACCAGTTCTTTAATCCTAAAATTGTTTACAAAGCATTCAAAATGGATCAAGTTTCTAAATTGTTATTCTAATTTTATTTTCGAGCCATTTTATGAAGTTATTTTGGGTGTCTCGTGTTTTTCTTTTGTTTGTTTTATACTGCATGTTAGGTTTCATTACTCTTGTTTACTATTTAACAAACATGTCGATATCTTGCTTGCTATATAAATAAACTTTACTGCAAGTTGCAATTACAAAAACACAACGCAAGTGTCTTTTTTTTTAGTTGATATTGTACTCTTTAGTTTAATTATATTTGTTCATTATGCCGTAGCTGTTACCGCAACTTCCTAAGTTTTTTTTAATGTTTAAACTTTTAACCCACTTTGACCCCATATGAAATCGTATCTGCCAAATTTTTGCTTCGAAGGTAAAATAGTTTTCGAAATTTCATGATTAGTTAGTGGTATTCGCATTGTTAATGGTATTCGCTTTTTAACCAAATTCAATAAAGAAGAATTTTCTCAATTCGATCCGTATTTTTGTGTATAGGTATTATATAGATTATTTGTATTCCGCTGTTGTTCCTTTATTATGTTGATCGCACACTAATTCGTCTAAAACTCATTCTGTATTCGCTCTGTTTTCTTCTTCTTTTCTGCTCGGTCAAAATTGGATTGCCTCAATTGCATTAAGTATTATAGGTATTAACGAATCTTCATGATCAAACCCATTTTGAGTGGGTGAACCTACCTCTAGTAATCTCTACTAACTACCCAGGTAGGTAACTATTGCACAAGTGAAATGGCACAGTGATATTTGGTCCATTGATGTTTTGAATAGGCGCTGCTTGCTCAATGACTCGTCGGTGCCATTGATCACGATGCTCAAATCTGGGTCACACTGGTGTGGATAAAACAAAGGTGCTTGTTTTGCCTAATGGTCTCTTTTAAAAGTCTGCTGATGATGTTGATGAATTGATTGTAAAGGTGATGATTAATCAGAAAGCAGCGGACATAGGATCCGGGTTTAAGATGATCGGTAAACGAAAACATTAATTAAGTGAAAATACACAGACCTACGAGATCAACAGATGACCTAAAAGAGACCGCAGGGAAACTGCAGGCAGGATGCAGGCCGCTTCCAACCGGCCCTTTTGGGGATCGATGGGGGAGGCCTATATCCAGCAGTGGTCGTCCTACGGCTGAAATGATGATGGTGATGACCACAGACCTAAAAAAAACACAAGTAGGTGCTATAGTGTGGTGGAATTGTGATGGATAACCTACCTACAGATAATTTCAGTCAGTAGGTATCTAATATAGGCAAAACCTTTTCGTATATCGATAATTATCGATAGTAATGTCATTCAGTCTAGAATATCTTATCTTAATAGGCTTCATACCGAACCTAACTTAACTTACCTAATAAATAATTCATGTCATTTCCATGTCATTTTCCTACGGAAGCTTAAATCATTTAGCAGGCTCATGTCAAAATACCACCAGGGTAGTCCTAAATGACGAAACATATCTCCATCCAAGGAACATAGCGAAGGTGATTGTTCCAAGGAGAGGACGAGGGGGGGTGAGGAAGTTTAGGTTCGAGTGTGGGGGGAATGCAAGGAACAAAGAGGTTGTCGACCCGCCGGCCGCGCTCACCTCTGTCGCGGTCCTGCGCGGGAGTGCATGGAGGTCACCTAGACCAGACCACCTGGGAATACGTCTATTATGTATTTATAGAATAGAATATAATATGTACATTAATGCTAATATTTATTGTGCAAATATCTTCGATTTAGTTATATTTTGTCGTTTATTCTAAAATAACATCGAGCTAGAAATCGATAGACGAATTAATAAACACAAACTAAGTAGAATTTCAATCTGATAATACCTACTAATAAATACATTCGTAATCGAAATACGTAGTTGTAGTCCAAAATGCGCCCTTGTAAAATATCAAAGATACGTCACATACATGAGTACCTATACCTAACCTAAAGTTCGCAATACTCGATACTTCATTGTTAATCATACTTATTATGATAATATTATAAATACGAAAATGTTGTTCCTCTTTCACATAGCAACGAATCGTCCGGATTTTTTGCATGGATATAGCTCAAGGGCCGGTGATTCACATAGGCTACTTTTCATCATCATCATCACCATCATCACAATTTTCCATCACTACGCGGGTTAAACCGCGGGGCGCAGCTAGTAGTTTAAAATACTACATACGTAAGTCCATGCATAATCGTAAAGTTCAATAGCTATATCACTGTTAAGTCAATATAACCAAACAAGTGATCACAATAAAACTGGAGAAAAAAATCCGCTTCAGAATGTGTCGGTGCATTGCTCGGCCCCTTCCCATTCAAACAATAATGTTAAGAAGAATGCATCAACCACGCCTTCCAGCTTAACCTTGGCATAACTTTACCTATATTTACATAGGTGCACTTAGCTTGGCTGCATTCAGTGCTTGATAGTTACACTTCAAATCGCGGCCAGCAGTAGAATTTTATGACGGAACAACGAGAAAGATTTACTAAATTTAAACACTTTGCAATAAAAAAATAAGCTTTTATTTTAATGATGCTTCAAATTTTTATTTTCATTTTGTCAGCCGTGTGAAAATACTACAATATTGGGTAATGCATATAGTATTGTCAAGATTGTCACTAAACTAAGACTAAAAAGTGTATACAAATTTCAGCAAAATCTGTTACGAGGAACTGGTTCTAATCCATCTTGAAAAATTTGGCCATTAACAAACATTGGATGCCAAATAAAAGCTTGTAAAAATGGCTAAGCAAATGCTTACTTATATCTATCTACCTTAACTTCGACTTAACGGCAATAAACAATTATAGTTGTGTTTTGTTATTATTTATTATTCCAACATAGAATGCACAATTCATATTCCAAGTCATCAAAATGCGAGTAGCGATCACATGTCATTTCATCTGAGACAAGTAATAAATAAATTGTAATAATGAGGGTATTCAGCAATTTTTCTGTTTGCGTTTGCAAAAAGTTTCACACGACTCAGTCGCTAACCAGCCAGGTTACAATGATGGAGTCGAATCCAGCAGAGCAACAGAATCTTTTAAATACTAGTGATGACAAGAAAGACTTTGAAAAGTAAGTAAAAGCCGTTTCCATTTTAAAGCATTATTTTCGTAGTGTTTGTATGTATGGTGTGCAGTTTTATATTGTTTGGACAGGTCTTTTATTAGCCTCAAACTGTCCCGCCATGTTTTTATTTGATTGTTCTTATTCTTGAGGTTTGTAGTGAACCGAATAAATAACAATGTTGTGGTTCCAAGCAATTTCAAACTCTCTAATAAATCCTTTTCCGTATTCGTAAGTTGCGTAAGAAAATCGAGTGTTGAATTAGAGTAGGTAGGTTAGGTTATAGAGAAAACGCGCCATCTCGTTCTACTTTGTGGTTAGGTGGGAAGTTATGTAGGTAGGGAGGATTGGTACAGAAAACTATATTTTCGTTAAGCATTTTAGATTTCTGGCATCAACATAATCTTTCTGCACTTATCCCACTAGGGTTGAAATCTTTGATAGTGTTAGTACCTACTCGTATGGTGTAGTCAATGATTTAATTTGAGTTCGTTTTTCAACTTCTTTGCTTTGTGGTTTCTGCAGTTTTGCCGTAATTTCGCCAATGTCTTGCGATAGGCCCATTAGACATAATAATAATATATTATTATTAGATATATCTACTTACTGAATACAGGCCGGTCAATGTATTTTGCGCAGATGATCAGACTTCGTTTTTAGGGTTCCGTTCCTCAAAAGGAAAAAACGAAACCCTTATAACATCACTTTGTTGTCCATCTGTCAGTCTGTCAAGACCCTTTTTCTTAAAAACGCATAGAAGATATAAATTGTGTAAGCCAGACGAGTCCGTAAACGTAATCTTCTATTTTTATACTTAGAATATAATAATAGATTTATTTACTCTTATGACTATAAAGAATATCTTATCTTATATGTTATGCTACTTGATCACGGAAATATTTTTGGTTCCTAGCCTACATGGTTAAAATCTTTCAAGGGTTTTTTAATGCAATTGAATGAAGTGATGATCGCGTCGTTCACCTGATGGTAAGCGTCACGTTTGCCCATAACAATTGTATTCAGTGCCATCCAGAACTTAGAACTCCAACAGTTCAAAACCCTGCGCGATTTTGATCTGTCAAATCTCTATATTCCCAGATATTTCACTGAAAATATTGCCATTCAATCCGAAACAGTAATATTTGCACACTACTGCTTGCCGGTTGAATAACTGCCAAAGGTATGGTACGTACTTTTTCAGGCGGAGCTAGAAAAAAATACTTATGATTTCGAAGTCTTATACGTGATGTTTCCTTCTATTCCAGAGGCGAAAAGCTGTACGTGACGGCAGACAAACGCGGTGAGAAGAGCGGCTGCAAGCGACCGCTCTGCTGGACCCTGCTGGTGCTGGTGGTGGCTGCTATCGTCGCCATCATAGTACTCGCTGCCAGTAAGTATTAGCTGCAGAGTTTTAGTTTAAGGCGCTGCACAAACGTGTGGAAGCAACTGGACACAAAGTCTGCGCAGACAGTGGCTGATTTCATACTGTTTATAAAGAAATCAAATATTCATTGGTAGCTTGTATCCGACACAAGACACAAAGTCTGCGCAGAGAGTGGCTGATTTCATAATGTTTATATAGAAATCAAATGTTCATTCGTAGCGTGTATCCGACACAAGACACAAAAGTGTCCACAGCAACTGGACACAAAGTCTGCGCAGAGAGTGGCTGATTTCATACTGTTTATATAGAAATCAAATATTCATTGGTAGCTTGTATCCCTCACAAGACCCAAAAGTGTCCACAGCAACTGGACACAAAGTCTGAGCAGAGAGTGGCTGATTTCATACTGTTTATATAGAAATCAAATATTCATTGGTAGCTTGTATCCGACACAAGACACAAAGTCTGAGCAGAGAGCTCTGCCTTATTCATGAATTTCTACTTTTCAACTTATCTTTTTAAACCTATACTGTGCCACTTGGTGCCACTGCTTGACAAAGGTCTTTCCTTTTCTTTCCACGTCCACTGCCACCTCCCACCAACCTTTTTGGAATTAGTCGAGAACGTCACGCCAGTGTTTCTCAGGCCTTTATGACTGCGCGGTCCTGAAAGAATGTGGTCCTTCCTACGTGAGTGAAACAGCGGGGCGCAGTATTCTATATCCCAAACAAAATGCACGCCTACCTATCTAAGGAGATATTGATAACCGTAATGTATGTTTTATTACTTTTTAGCTGGAGTTCTGTTCTCAAGTGCACCAACTACCCTCGAGCAGTACAACACTTCGGTGAGCTCAGCCCGGGCCTTCGGCGGCATCGGGGGTGACTCGCACGACCACGACCACTCGCACGATCACTCGCACGACCTCGAATTACATGCCGGCACGACCACGGAGACGCACGAACACGGACCAGAGCAGAACGACGAGCCAACATCGGTCATTTCCGATGAAAACGATATGTCATTGTATGGTAAGCATCTTGGAACATCCCTTATATCAACTTATATAGTCTTCTCTTGATTATCATAATTATAATTTTCTTTTAATTCTATAACTGCTGTGGGTTATGCCCAGTGCAATGTCATCCCAATTTTGACCTTAGAAAACACCCGGAGAGACCTAAAAGAGACCGCAGAGAAACGCTGGATGCAGGCCGCTTCCAACCGGCCCAGATCGATGGGGGAGGCCTATGTCAGTGGACGTCCTACGGCTGAAATGATGATTATGATGAAATACTTATGACCAAACTTAAAATACTGTGTGAGCTTTTAAAACTCAGCTTTAGCGTGACTTTTATGGATCTTTTATGCTCCAATGTACCTACCTACATCACCTTTGAAAAGACTTCAACTTAATTTTATGAACACCTAACTCAAATCTCGACTTATATTGTTACCTAAATCTATTTACCTTTTAAATATCTGTACTAGTTATAAAAGGTACCTATCTTCTACTTGATAATGAATGAAAAGTTCCAAATCCAATCCAAATCGATTTCAACGACGACCTCAAAGAGTAAAAGTAGCTATTATTTAAAAGTCATCAGTCTTATCATGAGTAGGTTACTTATAGGTACTAAGGCACCAGGGTTGCCAGTTTTTTTTATGAGCAAACATTTCGATAAGAAGGCGTGATTCGTTACGAGACCTAATAAAAATTGAGTTTTCAATAAATCACACAGCGTTTAATGTTGAACAAAATTAGCATTGGTGTAGGATTTTTTGTGATTGAAGTCTTTATTTAAAATGTATAACACAATATACGCAGAAGATGCGCGAAGAGAGTACGAAAAAGTTGAAGTTGTTTTGGACGGATTTATGCACAGATGATTCCTGTCACTGTGTAATGCACGAGTGCAGCAACGAATTTTTAAGGCTTGATTAATGTAAATTAATGAAATTCATTACATGATAAGCTCTGTCAAGGTCAGACATATAGGTAGAATGTACAAGCATGAAAGTTTTTACGTCGTCATTATCATCATCAGCCAGAGACGTTCACTGCTGATCATAAGCCTCCCTCTTAGAACTCCACATCGAATCGGCCTGCATTCTGCATCCATTGGATGCCGGAGACGACGCAAGTTTTTACCAATTTTTGGTCTATTTATGACAAATCTATCTTCTATCTATATATACAGGGTGTAAGGGGAACACTCTCGAAGCCAAAAGAAGGTAATTGTACTCATTATTATGAACCACTTTTAGTATGGAACCAACCCTGATCGCGAAAAAAACATCAGCTGTTCCATACATTTTGTCGAGTGTCAATGACTGGTTTCTATAGAACAGCTGATATTTTTTTCGCGATTTCAGGGTTGGTCCCGTAGTAAAAGTTGTTCATAATGATGAGTACAATTATCTTCTCTAGTCTTCGAGAGTGTTCTCCTTACACCCCGTATAAAAATGAATCCCTATTTACCTTGGTTACGCTCACGCCATAACTTGAGAACGACTTTACCGATCTCATTCATCTATTTTCTTCAAGTTTTCTAATACTTTGTAGAAGGTTCTTACGGAAAGAAAAATTAAGTAAAATGGAAAATTTCAGAAAATTTAACGACGATTTTAACTTCGCGCGTTTGACAGTTCTAAGACAGGACACCGTCTGTCGGGTCAGCTTGTAGTAAATAAATGATAACAAAACATAACAAAGCTTTGTGTTAACATTTACTAAAAGAATTTAAAAAAAGTGATGTAGTTTGTCCCGTGCGGGACATATGCATTTGTACCAAAAAAAAACGGGACGTCTGGCAACCCTGACAAGTACTATGCGCATTGCGCACCTGTTCCTGATATTAAAAAAAAATTTGATTGATTATTCCTCGTACTATCTACTTATACACAGCTAACACGATTATTGGTGAATAGTGATAACATTATCACTATCAATTTAAAGAGACGGCATCAGTAATCGCAAGACATCCTTATCGGCCAGAAATCAAATTCTCATTGTTTATTATGTTATGAAATACTTATAAATATAGCTTACCTACAGATAAGTATCTACTCCATGATAACGGTAATGAATTAGCAGCCTATCGATGAGGATGTACCTAGTTGATACGATTACACTATCTGATGAGAATCGAAACAGCCGTCGCTAAGTCGTCGTAATCATGCCAAACTTCAAAAAAGACTAAATCAAATCATCTGTCGCGTTAAGAAATATGTTGCGCCGGCAACCCTGGAGCTCTTCTCTACTCATATCTTCCTGTATGTCGGGAATACTCCAGCACGAGGAGCTCACCACGTCGCCAGCGATCTCACGGTCACTCCTACGATCTCCATGAAAACACGGTCTCCAAGTCGGTGGCAGGTTCCATCCTCCATCCCTATTGAAGGTTGGACGTCGACTGATCCCGATGGCTTTTAGCCGCGAGCGCGCATTCACCTTGAAAAGACCGCCTAACGCGGTTGAAACTATAGTCGGAGTAACCAGCTTAATCTTATCTATCAATTTCCCCCCCGCAGTGCCTAAGACTGTGGAAGGCGAGCTGACCATCGACAATGAAGAGTTCTCGCCCGCGCTCGAAGACCCAGAGAGCGCCGAGTACCGCGAGTTCGTTTCTACCTTCACGGAAGGCCTGAAGAAGGCCCTCTTCGATAGAAGCATGCTCGAGAACGGCGACAATGACGTCGTCGTTGAGGTCGTCAAACTACGGTAAGCAATATAATGATGTAATTTATGAACAACGAAGAGTCCGCTCCCTCGCTCGAGGGCCCACGAGTACCGCGAGTTCGTTGTTGCTACCATAACAGACAGTGAAAACGGCGCTTATCGTCAAAAATATTCTCGAGAACGGCAAAAACAACGTCACTCAACGTCAACGTCGAGAACTTTGTAAGCGCCAAGTACCGCGAATTCGTTGCTAGTTGCTACCATCACAGACAGTGAAAACGGCGCTTATTGTGAAAAATGTCAAACAACAACAATGTCATTGTTGAGATCGTCAAACTACGGTTACTACGGTAAACAATAATCATGTATGTAGTAAATACGAGTCCTCACCTTCGCTCGAGGACCCTGTAAGCGCAGAGTACCACGAATTCATTGCTACCATCACGGACGGTCTGAATACGGCGCTTTTCGTTAGAAATACTCTCAAGAACGGCTACAATGACGTGCTTGTTGAGAAACAAGCAAACTACAGTAAGCAATACAACGTACCTATGTAATAAACAACGACTAGTCCTCATCCAAAGTCGAGGACCATGTAAGCACCGAGTACCGCGAATTCGTTGCTACCATCATGGACGGTCTATCATTTCATCTGAAATACTGTAGAGAACGGCGACAATGACGTCATAATTGTTGTCGTCATTAACGTCATAATTTTACCCTATCAATCTTGTCAACGCAATGTTCTTCGTTTCCCTCTATGTTGTCCCTTTTTTCGTTGTACCTACACGTTACTCCGTAAATGCTGAACAAATTTGAATGAAATGTGATATGGAGGTAGTTTATTAATGGATTTACAGTTGGTTTATATCACGGAAAAAATAAGTTTCCTTTAGGATAACGAATAAAAGTAAACCGCAACTAGTAGGTAAACAAGTATAAATGTTTTTTTAAACCCCATCAAGAAAACTCGATCAAGTCACATTTCAGATTTTTTTTAAGCTGTTTTGCAGTTTGGGAGCTACGATGCACCAGACAGACACACATATCAAATTAATAACACCCTTCTGTTTAATTAAATTGATATTTTTTCCAATTACAGAAAAGGCTCAGTCGTGGTTACGTACAGGATTCACTGGAAACCGAAGTCGAACGCCGAACCTACTCCCGACCTTCTAACTGCAGAGTCCTTGAAAACAAAACTCGACGGATACCTCGTCAACAACAACAGAATGATCAACATCTATCACGTCTACGAAGACAACACGCCCACAAAGCCAGTCCTAGACATCTGCCAAATAGACAACAACCAATGCGAGCACGGATGCGAGTTCGACGAAACCAGCTTAGAATTCACATGCACTTGCCCGCACGGACAAATCTTGGACATGACAAACCCAAAGAAGTGTGTGTCTATCTTAGAAAACACATATCCGTTGACACCAAACGAAAGCACGGAACAGAAGGAAGTTAAAGTCATACAGACAGATTCGAATCCGATCACAACAAAACCAGTGGCGGAAGAAGAAAGACCGGCCACAGAGTCTGTGCACTTAAGTGAAAACGATAACGTATTCGACTGGAAAGAACCGCATCATGCGCATCCAGAGACAACAACACAAAACGATGCAGATTTGAATATGTCACACGTATTCGGTCATAGAAATGAACACGAAACAGAAGTACCAGTTCCCGACAGTGCCGAGGCATGGCCGGAACCGACTGCTGAACCAAAAGCAGAACCCGAGCCGACTGCGGAACCGAAACCGGAACCTGAGCCAACTGCTGAACCTGAGCCAACTGCTGAACCTGAGCCAAGTGCTGAACCTGAGCCAAATGTAGAACCTGAGCCAACTGCCAAACCAAAAGCAGAACCAGAACTAACTGTTGAACATATAATTGAGTCCGAACCTGAACCAACTGCAGAACCTAAAGCGGAACCAGAACCAACTGTAGAGCATAAAGCAGAGCCAGAAATGGCTTCAGAGCCTAAAGAGGAGCCGGAACCAACCGCAGAACCAAAAGCCGAGCCAGAACCAGCTATAGAACACAAACCTGAATCTGAACCAGCTTCAGAGCCAAAACCAGAACCTGAACCAGCCGCAGAACCTAACTTCGAACATGAACCAACCGCGGAACCTGAACCTAATGCAGAACATAAAGCTAATCCTGAAATAGTTATGAAACCAAAAGCAGAGTCAGACGAATTTAACGAAGAAAAATTAGAGCCAGAGCCAACTTTAGAACCACAACCTACAGCCGAGCCAGCAGCACAACAAGAATCTGGTGCAGGATCAGCTGTAAAATCTGCTGCCGAGCCAGCATTTGAAATGGAGCCTAAGCCTGAATCACCCACAGAGGCATCGACAGAACACGCGTCGCCCGATCAAGACGTATTAGGCCTTGAAGTCATACATATTATTCCATCAAAGACAACAGAATCTGCTCCGTTGCCCACATATGCACCAATGACGACAGCAGAACCACACTTTGTAGAAACAAACACACAGTCCTTTAATATTCACGAAATTATAGATCAGGCAAATAATCAAGGTTCTAGTAATACCCTGGAAGCCACAACAGGCATTTCAGATTTCCTAGTAAAAGACAATTTCGAAAATCAAACAGAACATGATATTGATGCAAAACCAGTTGATTTTACAGAAAATGCTACATTAAGAGTATCTATTTCAGAACCGCATATTATAAACGAGCCTTCATATGAACCAAAACCTGAGATAATATCAATTTTTAGCAAATATAATGAAGGTCAATCAGTACCTAAGTTCTTAACAGCAGAGAACAGCGAACATACTACTGACCATAGCGAATGGCTTCAAGGTAATTTAGACAATGATACGAAAATGCCCAGTAAACTCCAAAACAATGGTACGAATTATGACAATGATTCCGAACAAAGATCCTTTAAATCAATAGACATTTTTGCAGAAGATACAACAACAGAAACAGCAGGAGAGCACAATCTTTTAAGCAGTCTAATGTCTGAGAAAAATACAGAGCTAGAAGTAAATAAAAAAGACAATGCAGAAACTACAACACTAACTAACCAAAATGGTCATTTAGAATCAACAATTACTGAAAACACTGAAACAAAGCCCAATCCATATTTAATTTCTAAAAACTTTAATCAAGAAGACGGTATGTCAGAAGTAATAAAAGAAAATAACAATACAGAATCGAATGTTTACGAAGATAATAAAAATAATGACGAAAAACCAAAAGTTTCTATAGCTATCCATGAAGGCAGATCTTTAGACTCAAATGATACAACTGATTCCGTAAAAGAATATTCTATCAATGAGCAATTTAACTCTTCAGATGCTGAAAAACATCTTATAGACGCTCTAGTAAATAAAAACGACAACAAAACTGATACCACTAGCAAAAAAAATATAGTTGATGACGGTATGGATATAACATTTGATACAATAAATATGCTCTATAATAGATCCTCGCATTCAATCAAAAATAAAAATGTAACTAGCCCAGTTGTAACTGAAGCAATAACTTTAGAGACTACAACAGTTTCGGACTGGTTGTCTGAACCCGTTACTGAAATCCGATTCGAGGAAGCAATGAATAAAATGGAAAAACATGAAACAACAGAATCAAGTAATACCAAAATTGATGAAATAATTAATAATGGGGTCACCAAAGACGATTTTGAGCCTGATTACTTAAATAATATGAGTTCCAATAACAACAAAATGAAAGAAGATATACCATTATATGGAATAACTCATGATTATGACAGTGAAGATCCTCGAGTTAAAAGGGTAAACGAAGAAAAAGAGGCCTCTAAAGAAGCGAGCACAACAAATAACACAAACAAAACAGCCGTAACAGAAAACAACTTAGCATCGATTCCTATGAACAGTGTAACGGAGAGCAACCCAGTTTCGGTTCATATGGAAACAACAACTGTTACTGAATACATTTATAAAACTTCCGAAAAGGTTCTGAATGATTCATCTATAAAACCTGCTCCACAAAATATTGAAGAAATCCTATCATATGCTACGACCACATCGACTGAAAAATCCGAGCCAGCGCCAGTGTGGGAGGACTCAGAAGCAGATAAAGATTTGACA
Source organism: Agriopis marginaria (assembly GCA_932305915.1). Classification (NCBI taxonomy): domain Eukaryota; kingdom Metazoa; phylum Arthropoda; class Insecta; order Lepidoptera; family Geometridae; genus Agriopis; species Agriopis marginaria. The sequence goes on from OW029918.1 coordinate 15,023,362, forward strand.
GTTAAAGAACTAGAAACTCCAGTTTACAATGAGGCTATAATAAGCCCAACAACACATGCAGTTTCGAATGATGAGCTAATAGTGACCACAACACTATTACCCACAGCGATGTTCGCAGCGACAGTTGCAAATACAATCTCATCCACTTCAGACGCTGCACCAGCTTTAACTACAGTAAATAATGTACAAGAAGTAACAAACATGGAAAGCAGTGTAGAATCACAAACAAAAGTAAATAACTTGAACGTAACAATTTACGAAATATCGCAAAATACCAAGAACAAATACTTAGATGTAAATAACCATTCGGCCGAATTAGAAGATCATGAAACTGAAATGAATCCTTTCTTACCTGAAATAGAAAACAACAAAAGCCTCGTTAAGAAACTGCAAGAAGGCCACGACATTGAACCAACTACTTTTAATGAAACACAAAACGATAACGTAGAAGATCGTTCCAATAACACTGCAGAAACTGCACGTCTCAATAAAAATGATGTAGCTAAAGTTGACGAAATTAAAGTTACTTCCACCGCAGCGCCAACCACTCCTGAAGCAGTTGGAATGTTGAATGAGCTTATGAAATCAAATATTTCGGACACGAATACAGAAAAAATTATGCTTGAAAAAATAGATGACGAAAATTCGGAAGAGAAAAAGCCGGTACCGATTTCAACATTTTTACTCGACACCGACGACTTAGAAAAAGAATACACGAAAGAACACAAAACCACAGTAGCTGAAAACAACTTAGAAAATGAAGCCATTACGCCGTCGCCATCGTCTCCGGTAGATTTAAATGATGAAAGTGATTATTTAAGTGTTGTGCCCATTGAAGAAGAGCGATCGGAAGAAAAAGAATCGTTAAAAAAAGACTATGGAAGTGAACTTAATGATATAAGTGATTCTCCAAAAAAGAGTGACAGAAGGACATTAGATGAAACCAAATTTGATTCAGTGAATGATAATGAGGCGTAGTAGTATGGATAGCATAAGTCTTAAACTCGTGTATATTTACTATTTCAAGTCCTGTGATGCTGTTGGTTTTAACGAACAAAATTATTTTTATCCAACAGACTATTTTTACCATGAACTCGATGTTTTATTACGCTGATACTTCAGGGTTAAATGAGACCTGAGAACACAATTATGTACTTAAAAATGATTATGTATCGCTAAAATGATATATTTCACAACATAGAGCACATAATTTCCATTAGACTAGTCAAACTAGAAAGTCATCGTGATGGATTACATAGATTTATTTATTGTTTTGTACCTACGAATAGAAATTGCGCTGTAAATTGTATTGTGCAAAATATAAATCAAAGAATTATTGCGCGATTTGATTCCTTATAGGTCATTTACCTATATTATGTATAGCATCATACAACTATGAGGAAAAGGATGAGTATGCGCGCATTAGGCAGAAGTTCGCGACAGTGATCTTGTGTAGTCAGATTTTGCTTTTTGCAGTTGGTTTTGCAGGGCAGTCACATGGCCATCAGTAGTACCCCAACCCCAACCTTGTTTGTGGTCAATTTTCCCCCTCTGATCAAAACTTTACTGTCGCAGACACTCCGCTAAATGCACGCCGAGACAACTATATTTTTCGTGAATAACTGATGAATTTTTATCTATTAATTTGTTACCATAGCTAAATGTATATTTTAATTACAATTATCGAAATTATTGATAATCTCGGTAATGACAACCTCGAATAAGTTTATTGCTATTTGGTTTCGTGAGAATTTGTCTGCCATGCCGTAATGTGATATGTATCTACATTCCATAAAATTTTACTTAGTGTTAAGCAGATGTGAGGTCTGATGTATGATAAATAATTAATTTAGTATATTGTTAACTAAATATTTTGTATAAATGGTTGAATATTGTAAAAATTATGTTGTAAATAAATCTTAAGTTAATAATTACGTTTCTGTTATCATTTCATTCAAAAGTCCGTAATAAGATTAACGAAGCTTTATTAAAAATATAAGTACTAAACTAACATTATCATTAAGTACTTGGTACATAGTTAAAAGTACAATAACATAAGTACATTTGGTACAGATAGATCACAGTATTATTACACTACACTAATCTTATGAATGCGAAAGTAACTCTGTCCTAAACAACTACAACAGTTCAAAAACAAGAAACCAAACCAACTGATGAAAATTGGCTAAAGTGGATCATGCACATAGACATAATACTTTTGTACATGAAGCAAAACATAACCCCTCTAAATAGGTGTAGTGTTTTACATATCACACTCAGCTATAACATTCAGTCTTAGGTACAGGTGTAATATCATCTATCTCTTGAGCCATCGCTTGTTGCTCATCTATCATCATTCTAGCACACAGACAACCTTCGTTTCCACCAACTATACAGTTACCTATAACGTCTCTACAAGTACCGAACGGAACAAATTCAGCTGAGACTTTGTAAACTTTACTATCAGCTTTAACTGCACTTGCTACTTTAATGGGAATGTCTATATCGAATGTGTCTTTGATTTTAACTACACCTCCAACTGTGTGAACATTCGATATATCTTTTGTAATGGTATTTTTATTCCAATTTGTCATATCTTTTATATTACAAGTACTGGCACAATCGCAACCTTCGCACATATTGCTTACACTATATGCAGGCTTTGTATTTATTACTATTGACTCCTTCACTGAATCGGCTCTTTTAAGTACAGTCTCATTTTCTTTATTATCAAAAAAGTTAAGAACAACTTCGGAGTATCTATCTATGAAATCAATATTATTGTTACTTTCGACCATATTGTCATTTTCAACATTTACATTACCAGAGTTACCGAACGGTGTAAAATCATAATTTTCATCAATTGGCTTAGTCATCTGAGTACAAACGCAGTTATTAGCACCCATTATACATCCGCCTAACGCAGATTTACAGTCTCCTACATCTTTATCAAACTTAGACATAACTTTTACTTGCTCAAAGTTATTTTCTACTTTAAAGGGACTTACATCAAATTCCCGTTTAAATATGAACGTAGCTTGGTCAAATACATTTTCTTGTTTGATGGGGACTATTGTACAGGATTCATTATTAGGAGATATGTGTGAGATATCACCGCACCTCGTTGAATGATCGAGGATATCTGATTCATGTACATTTTCGCCACAGGATGCGCAGAGGATGAAATCTGTGAAACAAATGTTCTGTGTTAAAAAAACTAAGAAGTAGATAAATAACTCTTTAATTCAACAAAAATAAAAGTAAATAAAGCCGAACTCTCGCGTTGAGCGGCGTCGTGGTATACAAGGAACCGTGAAAAAGCAACTCTTCCCGGTTTACCGTAGGTTCAAAATATCATGCAAATAACGAATCTCAAACTATAAATGTTGCGCTCCGCGGTTTCACCTGCTAGTTTCAACCATTATGCATTTTCCAAGGAACAAAGAATCCTTTGTCCGTTTTCATAGAGCATACTACTTTCTTGCCAAATGTCATCAAAATCGGTTCAACTGTTTATTCGCAAAAGTTAACAGACAGGTTCCTTTAGCATTTATAATATCAGTGAGAGAGAAGTGACATGAGATGTAATATCTACCAGTAATAGAAATTGAGTAATTTGTACAAACCTTCTGCATATTCCTTAGAAGAAACCGAAGCGTCACATGAATTTGAGTCTGAAGAAATTCCACTGTCGGGTTTCATTTCTGAAAAAATACATGAATAATATTAACTACAGCTTATAATGAAAATGAATAGATTGATTTTTTTAATTATTGATAATAGTTGGAGCAAAGAGGTTCTAGACATCAAAGGAGTTTTAAACGTTCATACTACAAAGCAGTGTGATCGGAGGTTTTATGGCCCATCCAGACTCACGCGAGGCGCCTCCTAGAGGCTCTCGGCACGAGAGTGTGGTTAATTCCCTCTCCTCACCCCCTCGTGTCCTTTGACTCACGTCCGAAAAACCGACACAAAATGGAGCGGCAGCGAGGCGAGGCGAGGGAAGACGAGGAGACACGAGCGCACCGTCCTCACTCTCGGACTCGCGTTCTCTCGTGTCGCCTCGTGGAGAGTCTGGATGGGCCATTAGTTTAGGTATCGGCAAACAAAACTTTCCTGTCAAGTTTTTTTTTATTGGGCGTTTGACAACCAACTAAACCATGGTGAGCAACGATGGGGAAGAAGGTAGAACAAGCAGGCGTTGAAGAAAATTATTCACATCATCAGCCAGTAAATGTCCACTGCTAAACAAAAGCCTCCCTCTTAGAGAGGGGTATTGCCATAATCGCCATGCTTCGCAGGCGGCTTGAGGATCGCAGTATGTTCACCGTCTCGCTGCTGCCCATGCTCCGGTGGTTCCAGCCGCAGTTTTAGGACGTCCCGGGGCACATACATCTTGGAAACTTATTAACTCGAACTTTTTTACTAATTGGTGCGATGACCTATTGGAAAGCCTGATGGCGGTTACTATTTCCGTTCGTTTAATTGTCTGGCAGCTGCAATAACATGGTAAAAAGCTGAATAAAAACATTTTCTTTTAGTATTTCACTTAGGTATCTGCTTACAGTCTTACGTTCAAAAACCTAGCGAAAGTGATCAGAATTCATGGTTTTCGTACAGCTTTTATTTCAATGTTATTGCAGCTGTCAGAGCAAATAAGCGGATTGAAATAGTGTAGATGTATATATAACCGGAATCGTGTAAAGTAGCGCTTTTTCCGTACACAAAGGATGTCAACGTGACCCTCATCCTAAGTGCGTAGACTTAGTATGTAAGTCACGTTGTCTGTCTATCCTACCTTTTAATGGCTGTATCTTTTGAACCGTAACAGATAGCCAGATGAACTTTTCACAGAATATGTAATGTTACAGCGGATTAACTAAGAAATAATATAAAATCAAAAAGTAAAAAATGAAAGGAAGTCTCCACTCAACAAACGTATTTTTGTTTTTGCTCTAGTGTAAAAACGGCAATACGTACGAGCGTCAAACTTGGCATGATTATACGTACGCAGTACACACTCGTAAAGCAACAAATATTAACCAGCCAAGTGCGAGTCGGGCGCACGCTACAGGTCCCGAACAGTGTAAAAGAAAACACATTTTTTGGGGATGGAACCCTAGGAGTCCGACTCGCACTTTGCCGATTAAGAAGAGGCGTACGTCCGGACAAATACATAAGCTGATGGTAATGATGATAGCTGCTGTAAAAGTATATAGATTATATAGAAAAGAAAACGGCAGGAAATCCCGAAGACATGCTACAAAAATAAAGCCTATTATAAAAATTACATACTGTGTGTGGTCATGTGTCGTTTCTTGGCATACTCCGTGGAGAACTTTTTCTTACATCCCGGGAATTCGCAGAACAGCCACCCGGAAGGGTCGTGAGTCTTCAGGTGGGTCTTCAAGTGATGGGACTGGATGAAACCTGGACACAGACAACAATAATTACCTTAATTTTTAACCGACTTCAAGAGGGAGGTCCTTAATTCGTTTAATATTTAATTCTAGCTGACCCGACAAACGTAGACATGTCCAAATTCAATAGAAAAAAACACTCAGTTTTCCTCGATTTTTCAAATTTTCAAACTAAATTTTTCTTTAAATTTTCTTCCAAGCAGTTTTTGTGTTTTAGCGCGACTAAAGAAGCAATTGATTTTTACATAATACTAGCGACCCACATCGATTTCACACGGGTGTAATTTACGTGCGAAGCTGGGGCGGGTCGTCTATTTATATATATAAACCTTCCGTGAAAAACATACTAACTAAATATATATTTTTAGTAAGTCCGGTAGCCTATTAACGAAATCCCCCACAATAAAATAAAGTTTTATGCTTACCCTTTCCACACACACTGCAGTAATGCTGCTTCGCATTAGTGTGTGTGAGCTCGTGGTGCTTCAAGTGGTGTGAGAAGTTGAACGACTTCCCGCAACCATCGAAGCTGCATTTAAACCGGCGCTCCGACTCCGGCCGGTGTGTCTTCATGTGCATGTGCAGGGCTTGGTCGCTGCTGAATGTCGTGGTGCATTTTGAACATGCAAAGGTTCCTAAAATAAATACCAATTTTTGTAGAAGATTAGTGTAAATTATACTACTAAGCCGTGTAGAGTGTACTAAGCCGTGGTAGCCTATTTGGGAGACCGCTAGACTTGAAAGCGTGAGGTCGCAGGTTCAAACCCGGGCCCGTACTAATGAGCTCTTTGAAGTTTATGCACGGATTTCATACCACTGCATTACATCCACACATACAAAGGCTGATTATGATGATGATGAGATAGCAAAAATAGCCATAGAAAATTTATTTTAATAAAATTGTGATATTTTAAATCAGATTTACCCTATCGTTAAATAGTTGAGTCTTATTCGTCTTCTAAATATCGAGTTATTCCCGAAAAGGGGGACTGACAGAGCCTGTCCCGCGCGGGACATTTAATATTGATAAAAAAATTGGGACAACCCGCCAAAATCGGGACATCTGGCAACGCCATTCTCTTTCTACAGAAACAGTGAAAATAACACAGACTTTTATTATTAAAAGTCTGTGGAAAATAACTACAAAGTATACCTTTATGTGCATATTTGACATGTCTCTTGAGGAGCACTTCATCTCGGAACTTCCTATTGCATTCTTCACATTTGACACTTCCCGTCCTCTCATGCTGCTTCTGGTGTCTGCGCAGGGCAGAACTAAAATAAGATTAAAAGGTTTATGTTGATATAATTTTATTGCATTCTTTATACTTCAGCATCGAGAGAGGTTTCAATTGTTTTCCTATTTTCAAATCAATTGCAAATAATTTCTGCTGTAATAACCAAAAAAGATATATCATCATCATCATATAATAATATAATATAGTTCAGTTATAGTGCAGTTCCGCCAGTTTTCACCTGCCGTTTTACGCAGGTCATCACTCCACCTGGCCACAGGGTGTCCAACACTATGTTTGCCTAAACATGGTCTCCACTCCAGAACTCATCTACCCCATCGGTTATCGGTTCTTCGGGAAATGTGGCCGGCCCACTGCCACTTCAGCTTGCTAATCTTTTGAGCTATGTCGGTAACTTTGGTTCTATTTCGAATTACTTCGTTCCGAAGTTTGTATAGAAACTCCAAGCATAGCTCTCTCCATAGCTCGCTGAGCGACTTTAAACTTGTGGACCACCTTATCCGTGAGTATAAAAAGATATATGTAACTAATTTAATTATTGTTGGTAACTATTTGTACATTACTTGTACAGTTTATTGGTGTGTACAACCAATAAACTATACAAGTAATGAGAAAAAAATCTTAAGTAGGTGGTATAAGAAGATACAAAACTCCCACCCCATCAAACATCCCATCCCATCTTCGGAATCCCCGTCCTATCCCATACACTCTATATATATATGTATAAGGTAAAGCCTCTGTCCTAGCCAAATAAAAGTTAATTTTTTTTGTTTAAATTAGTACTGGCTCTCAAGGCATTTTTGTAAGAAAATTGCTGTAGCCAGTTGCACGCATATAAACAAAACGTCAGTCATTCGAAATCAGTTAGCAACTGAGATGCGGACGAAGAACTTTGAGACCTAACCCAAAAAGGTAAGGTCCAAGTTCTTTGGATGTGGAATTTGGCGAGTTGACATACATAAGAATGTTCAATCAAGGTTCTGTTATAATGCCTGGTGACAGATTTTCCTTCTTTTTTCTGTGGTCCCAGTAGTGGGAGGGAACATGATCATGATGATAAATAAACACAACAACGTGACTAAAATATTTGTATTTGATGAATCCTAGTGTAATTCTGCTTCTACGTTGCTTCAAGTACAATAAGGAATTTAGGATATGTTAAGTAAGTCTTATTAGTTTATTAAGTCTTATTATACTTGAAGCAACGTAGAAGTGGAATTACACTAGAGATTTGTCTAATACAAATAAAATATGGACTTCCGCAAAGTGACGCCTGATTCTATCAACTATTTAACTAAAATAAAGGCCATGTGGCCAGAATTCTGGCATGCTGGATGGCAATGCAGAGTTTCCTGGAGTGTATTGATATGTAAATCATCAGTTTATTATTTAAGCGATTGTGTTATGGTTAATTTAATTAAGTTTATGCTGCCAAATGGTATTTACCTTGGGCTCAAAAAAAAAGTTTAGCAAGAAACAAACTTACACAAAACTGAACTTCTTACAGCATATCTCACACTCAAACCCTGGCGAGTGACTCATTTCGTGTCGGATTTTCTCACTATTGTACCTAAAAGACTTTGGACAGTGACTGCACTCCAACATTTTCGCGCTCGGTTCTTCGTCTACAGACTCGGCGGTCATTTTCACTGTACCTAACTTTTATGAGGGGCAATCGGTTATCTCTCAGCACTTATCTCACGTACACTGATACTGCTCTGATAATTACTTTGCGAATACAACGGTTGTGACGCGATAGCTATGTGGGAGGTTTTTGTTCCAAGTATTGTTGTCTGACCCGGCAACAATAAAACAATGAACAGCCAATCCAGGCAGACATTAAAATTGTGACTCTCTCTGTGTTCACATTGCGTTAAAAAGTGTAGGAATAATTCATTTTGAGAATTTGAATGAAATGAATAAAAGTCACAATAAAAAAGAAACTACTGTCAAGTCAAAAACAGCTGATCACAAGTAATTTTGAAGTTCACGTTTTTATTTTTTTTATTGCCCCATTGTTTGTTGGAGCATGCCTTCAACAGTGAGCAGAAATACTCCGACGACCGAAATAAACATCAGTTTTTTTGCTCCAACGTGAAAAACTCCACTACTTTATGGCATGACTTGAACTTGACCGTGACTTACTTTGCGTTGCTTTGGCTGTAACTGATTTGATTGACAATAAACGTGAAAATATTCCAAACTTGATACTGGCAAATGCACGAGACGTGCGACGCCAAAATTCTCTCAGGAGAAAAGAAAACATTTGGCATTGATATAACTCTTTGTCATTCTCAGTCTTGGTTTGACATCTTCTTTTTTTTTCATATAATATATTGCGAGTTTTGGCGCCAACGTGGAAAAAACATGTCGCTTCATTGTATTTTTTCCCTTAACTTGTGTTTAAACGAGTGCATATGATTTATTGGATTATTAATTAAGTGTTGGTGAATGTATTTGAGTGTGAAAAAGTGATTTAACGCGGCGAAAGTTGGTATTTTCATGTTATTTCCAAAGCTCCATTGAAGCCTCTTGTAAAGCCTCTACCACTTTACTGGGGCATGAGTTTGACTTAACTGTGACTTACTTTTCTTAACTCTTATTGTGACTATAACTTGTTTGACGCTATCTAAGAGTATGTAAACTTGATTAATATTACGACTGAAGGACTCTGCATCAATGGTCATGAACAAAAACTAACATTAAGAGAATGTCTTGTAATAGAAACTTGCCCTAAAAAATAAAAATTGCTTAAATACAATTTATACAAATATCCTACAATAATATACTTAAGTATCCTTTGGTATTTAATAGGGGTAAAGTTTTAGAGGTTATGGTCCATCCAGTATTCAAGGTTTCGGTGCCTTCTGTGATTCTGTCGCATGCATAAATACTACGTATGATTACGTCAAGAATGCTGATTACGCAGGCTCACGAAGGTGGCCCGGCATGTGCCGCGCGGCAGTCTTTGGTGAGGGCGCGTGAAACTCGGACGACCGCTGAAGCGGCGGCAAGGACACTCGTATTTCGTAATAGTCGAAGAATACGCGGGAAAGATGCAGGACTGGATCAAAGTGACGATGCTGCTGTGCACTTACGGCATGGTCCGAGAGATTCGGCCCTCCGAGCCGTTCGTATCTGAATTCCTAATGGGAGAGTGGCGAGAGATCACTGAAGAACAACTTAACCGCGAAGTATATCCAGTTGGCACATATTCGTACTTAGCACAGCTGGTTTTAATATTCCTCATCACGGATTTCTTGAGGTTCAAACCTGTCATCATTCTCTCAGGTAAGTTGGTTTTCAGATATCACTATTAATGACTTGATAAATATAAGTGGCAATAAAACAAAATTTGGTACAATAATCACTAGAAAATCTTTAGCATTTTTTATACAAATTAGCAATACATTATTAAATTTTGCATAATATTTGTTGTTTTGATGTAGTATTTAGTACTTAAATAAACTATGTGCAGTATTGATGGCATTTCTCAACAACGGTGAAGAAAATTTAATGGATTTCTATTAATCACATGAAGCTAAGGTGAGAAAAAGGGGCTGTACCATCACTTGTTTAGAACAATTCAGTGTAATGTGAATTTTAATGCGCCGAGATAAATGGTTTGCAGTCGCGCAACTTTTCTCAATCACCTTAACAGCAGTGCAAGTACTGTTCTTTATCGATCATCAAATTTGACAGTTGAGATCGTCAAATTGGATTCTTTGGATGAACAGACCATAATTATCTTGTTTGCCAAATGTATTTGTTGGTTGAATAAAATAATTGTTCTCTTTATGATAATTTTTTTCTGTGGAACAGCATCATCGCTTAACATCAGCCGACGGCGTGCGTTAGGCGTATTATTAAATAAAAAAACCTGTGTTTGTCACTGAACTCTTCCTAAATGGCTGGATCAATTTTCATTGGTCCATAGCTGATTTTAAAAGGAGTATCCACGTGGGTGAAACCGCAGGGCGCAAATCATCATCATCATCATCATCAGCCAGAAGACGTCCACTGCTGAACATAGGCCTCCCCCTTTAACCTCCACACTGAACGACATCCTGCCTCTTGCATCCACTGGATGCCAGCGACTCGCATGGGGCGCAAATAGTAGATTACAAATATAAAGGAATTTAACTTAATTTTCATATTATATCTAACATCATCATATCAGCCATAAGATGTCCACTGCTGGATATAGGCCTCCCCATCGATCTCCAAAAGGGCCAGTAGGAAGCAGCTTGCATCCAGCATTTCCCTGCGGGCTTTTGTTTGTCTGTCCATCTTGTGGGTGGACATCCTAAGCTGGGCTTACCGGTCTGTGGTCGCCATTATAGAACCTATTGGTCCCATCGAACATCTTTTCAGCGTTATATGTCGGTTATTAAAATATTATTACTGACATAATCACCATCCAGACCCCATCCTCCATGTCATCAAAAATAAGCAAAACAAAGTCCCCCCCTTTGATGCTCACTTAATACTTGAATGGCCCATTTAAGTTACAAAGTGAAGCTAATTTATAGTGTGTAACATTTTTCTTTCTTTGTCAATTTATAGGTCTTAGTGGCATAGTTGTATATACAATACTTCTTTGGACGACGAGCTTGGAATGGCTTCAGGCATCTCAGTTCTTCTACGGGACATACATGGCCACGGAGGTGGCATACTTGACTTATATTTATGCTAAGGTGAGGACAATATACACAAGAATTAGATTAGCTAAGAATTGGTAAGATTAGCTTTTAATCCTCTACTAACACGCAAAAAATAAATAAAATTAACAAGGTTAGCAAACTACAATTTTAAGCAGTTACAGACTCCATGGCAAAAGAGTTGTCCTGAAAATGATGTGAGTGTAGTGTGTGAGTGTGTATCTGTAGTATCTCCAGAGAATAACAGACTAAATTAAATAATATGTGATAAGTCCCGATAAACATTTAAAACAAGTGTTCAAATCGCGAAAGTTTAAAGTTGCACGGTTGTGAGAAAGGAATTAAGCTACCACAAAATGCTCCTGTGACGTCAAATAGTACGTACAGAAAATGAGGCACAGGGGGTTCCATACGTGATATGCTTATGTAGTCTATCTTGGTAAAAGTCTGTGATGCAAACAATACCACTTGTTTGTAAAACAATCAATCAATGTCAAAGTAGGTCTACAGGGTTACGCGTATAGACTGTACTGAGCCGATAAGAGGTTGTACTTATCATTATGAACAACTTTTACTATGACACCAACCCTGAAATCGCGATAAAAATATCAGCTGTACCATAAATTTTTTCGAGTGTCAATAACCGTTTTCTATTATGAGTACAATGACCTCCTTTCAGCTTAGTACAGTCTATATTCGTAATTATTATGATAAAAAAATTGGCAACATATTGAAATAACTATTTATTACTAGCTGCGTCCCGCGGTTTCACCCGCGTAGTGATGAAAAATGGTGATGATGGTGATGAAAAGTAGCCTATGTCACTCTCTGGCTCTTGAACTATACCCATGCAAAAAATCAGATAATCCGTTGTTCCGTTGCAGCGTGAAAGAGGAAACATCCATACATACAAACTTTCGCGTTCATAATATTAGTAGAATGTTATTTATGTAGTATCAAAATAGCATAAAAGGGTAGTTAAATGCATTTTTGTAAGCTCATGGTACTGAAAATTATATATTCTCCACTTCTTCTTCTTCTTCAGAGTCGATGCTCCGCAAAATACAATTATATTTTCATATCAAGCCTCTAGATCAGAACTTTGCCGCCCCAATGGCACTCTCCGTGGCTTCATTCAGGACGTCTTGTGTGCAAGTTGTTGGACACGCTGCACAGTCCATCAAGTGTGTCATTGTCTGAGGGTTCACACCACAAAGACATTCGGTGTCAGAGCCCTTTATATAACCCCACTTTGCCATATTATCCCGACTTCGGCCCACTTGAGACCGAAGTCGGTTCAGGGTTTTCCAAGTGGGCCATGGTTCTTTATGGCCTGGGGGGAGCTATTCTCCACTCTAACTTGCTGACAAAACATAGGTAGGTATAGACACATAATTTTTAGTTCATAATCATTGACCTCTATTCAAGCTATTTTGTATAATATCGTCAACTGTTTCAGGTAGACCCGGCGAGATATCCGCTCGTGTCGTCATGTACTCGCATCGCCGCGCTCTCGGGGCGGTTCCTCTCCGGGGTGAGCTCGCAGCTGCTGACCCACTATGGAGTCATGGACTACCGTCAGCTCAACTACATCACTTTGACAGGTCATTATCACTAACATTTTTACCCACGACAATGTAGGTAAGGATCAATTCTTATTTTATTTTTTTTGGCTTTTTGGTCTGGCTAGAGGCTTTTGGACCATACACCATCAGCCATTAAATGTCCACTGCTGAACAAGGCCTCCCTCTTAGAGAGGGGTGTTGCCATAATCCCCACGCTTGGCAGGCGGCTTGGAGATCGCAGTACGTTCACCGTGTACTAACAGGACGATGCTGCCCATCCTCCGGTGGTTCTGGTCGCAGTTTAAGGACATACCCGGGGACCGTTTTGGACCATATCAATCCTTAATCATCATGTTGACCACAGTTTTTTTTTTTTTTATAAATTTGAACGGCTGTCTACGCATTTTTGTAAGTAAGGTCAATTCTATTTTTTTTGAGTTTTTGGTCTGGCTACAACGGCCTTTGGACCATATCAATTCTTAATCATCATGTTGACACGAAAAATATTTAACACAGATTTTATTTTTTTGTTTAAATTAGAATGGCTGTCAACGCATTTTTGTAAGTTGTAGCTAGTTGCACCCATATAAACGAAACGTCAGTCATTCGAAATCAGTTAGCAACTGTGATGCTGAGGTCGACGCGTTGATATAAATAAGAATGTTCAATCAAGATTCACTCATAATGCCTGGTAACAGATTTTCCTTCTCATTTCCTTTCTAGGTACTTCTCTTTTCTGTGATGTTGAAAGCCTCGTTGCCTAGCTTTGACTGCCACTGCTGTATTTTGGTTTTCTACAGCCAGTTGAAATCCATTTTTTTTTTATTATTTGAAGAGGCCTGTAGAGGATAGAAGTGTTACATTATGTGCAAAAAGATAGTGAAATACAGCTGATAATGATGATAATTAAGAAATGATCCTTCCATTCAATGGAACGGAGAAGCTATATGCATTTTGTTTATTAAACACAGGAATTTCTCACCTACAAGGGGCCGTCCATTAATCACGTCATGTTTTTTTTTTTTACTTGTCCCTCCCGTCCCGAAGTCGTTGACAATTTTTTTTTTCATATTCTACTGTTAATTTATGTAGTGTAGTTTAATGTAATTATATATAATTATAACTAGCGACCCGCCCGCCCGGCTTCGCACGGGTGTAATTTACGTGCGAAGCCGGGGCGGGTCGCTAGTTATGCATATAAACCTTCCTCTTGAATCACTCTATCTATTAAAAAAAAACCGCTTCAAAATCCGTTGCGTAGTTATAAAGATTTAAGCATACATAGGGACGGACAGACAGCGACAGCGACTTTGTTTTATACTATGTAGTGATAGTGAAGTTACAATAGTTCTTGAGTAATCCGGAGTTTTATCATAATTATGTCGCTTACGTTATTTAGTTCTGTGCGGGCGCCGACTCGTGCGTATCTCTTCCTGCAGCCGTAGATCGCATAGATTTGTCACTGTTTCGCTCAGGGGCAAAACTCTGATTTGAGCTGACAACATATCGACTCTTAATGGAATATCAATAAAAGTTAACAGTCTACTAAACTGTGCTTCTCTTATTGCGAATCGCTCATCAAAGGAATGTCTAATTGCTATTCCTGGCCTGCTATAGCTTCAAAGATAAATGTCCTAACAATATGATCACCTGTAAGTTCAATGAACTCAGTCTAATATTAGCTCATCCACCAGTTGCTTAATTATTCGTTTTTTTTAAATACCGCATTAACTTCTTTTTTCCCCAAGATCATTCTCCTCGGGCATTATTCTTTTTTTTATAACTCTCCGACACTATAATTCTATATCAAAGTCTTTATGATCACTACAAATCTTTTTTTAACCAGTCCTTAATTTAATACCTAATTTTGTAATGAATGAATGCTTGAACGATTAGAAGACAAAAATAAAACAAAATATTTAAACTGGGTTTGTGTTTAGGTGGACTTACGACATCAGAAATACTATCGAGAACGAGTGGATGCGAATAGCGAGAGACCGGGGAGAGTGGCATAAACAAAGGGAGGCCTATACCCAGCAGTGGGTCACTCAAGGTTGATGATGATAATGATGATGTTTTTCTGAGAAAAAAATACCTAAATCGATTGTATTGCTATATTGCATCAGTCGAATTTTATGGGTATAGGCAAAGAATATATATGTACAGGTTTGTTTATTGCTTAAATTGTTTTTTTTTTAAACCCTCAGATAAAAGAGCTGATAATATTCGAAGCTGAACAGATTTTCTTGAATCATAGCTGTCACTCTCGCGATCAAGTCGCCTTTCCAACAAAAAATGGGGTTGTCTGTAAAGTCGGTTTACGGACGATAATTTTACGTTTAGGCCGATCGTGCCTCTCTATCGCTTGTTCCGCGCTCTCGCTTGCACGCGGAACGTGACCGTGACAATCTTTCGTGCGTGCAGCCGGCGGTCATCGATTTCTAAAACGTTATCACGTCAAAAAACTAAATTGATTCAGACGTTTGGGATCTACGATGCCACAGACAGACTCTTTTCTTCGATATCTTGTTGGGCCGGGGGTTAATAAAAGAGTTTTTTTAATCAGGGTTACTATTTTTTTTATACAGAAATATCATAACTAATTGTGACAAAATAAATAAGCATTTTGGTGTTTTTAAAAGTAACGCTTTGTCGCGATCACCACGAGTAAAACTTTAAAACGGAATTAATATTATTCTCTGTTTATTCCCATGTTTTTTTTCATTAGCATGCCATTTGAAATCGCTTGCATGATGACGTCATTTCGGCGGAGACAGGCTTCTATTGCTCTTAAATTAGTATCAATTTATGTCTATTACATAACTATTGTAAGGCGCATTTGCGCATAAGGCCACGTTTATGAAAGCGCGTGGTATCGAGCGGCGCGAATGAGAGAGCGTTCACGCTGAAGCGTTATCTCTAAATGTTTCAACACCGGAACAATGAAAAAACTGCTAAAGCCCAGCTAGAACCATATAAGCAAAGCTATAAATTCGTGATTGCACTGTCATGGCTTGTGTTGTAAAAGCTCGAGTCTTTTAATCTTAATTTCGAGTTTTTTCGTAAGAATAGAGACTAATTAGACTCGCGAGTCTTTCGAGTCCCTTGTATCCTTTCAGTCCCCTGAGTCATATGAGTTTTTTGACCTAAACTGAGTCATGAGTTTTATACTTGATATAATTAATGTTATCAAAATCTCAGGAATAAAACTAAGTACATAATAAATTTAATTATTTAAAAAAACGTTCGCGTGCGACAACGCGCGCACCGACTCGCCGCGACAACGATAACGCTTCTGCGTAAATGCTGGCCTTATGTCCCTACGAATAGTACGAATTGACCGCTCAACGCCCCACGTCTTCATAAACGAGGCCTAATAATTCTGTGGTGTCAAGGAAAAAGGAGATAAGTACATACACTTGAAATTGAATAGTTCATTATATGATATTATGACTAGTCCCGTTATGTACGTAGGGGTGGAAAAAATTATAATACAATGTATTGAGTCATCTCCTTATTGCCGTGACACATATTAATGTTTTGAAAACAATAGGTGCAAAAATCTCATTTTGATTATTTTTTTGACTCATCTCCTTTTTCCTTAACACCACAGAATTGTTGTACATAATACTACCTGTACTACTTTAATAGTTTGACTATACTCTTCAACTCTTGAACCTTGTGCTCCCTAGAACAAAAGCTCGTGGCCGACCAAAGCGAAGGCTTGACGTTGTAAGAGATGACATGAGAGCCAATAAACTCACCAAGAATGACGCTAACGACCGTGCGAAGTGGACAATCCCTATTACTGGAGTCGCAGTAGGAAAGTGGACCCCGGCCCGTGCCGGGATACACGCTAAGCAGAAGAAGAGGTTTCTTCATATTATCGACGGTCTTGTAGCAAGTTCATAGCATGTTACAGAAAAGCATGTAACGTCATGTTGCAGCTCAGATCGTGGCGACGTTCTGGGCGCTGTGGCTGCCTCCAGTGCAGTACGGGATCTACTTCCACCGGCGGAAGACCACGCACAGCGCGCCGATAGACAAGCCGCCGATTGAACAGAAGGTATTAATTACTCACAGACATCGAGATACAATATACAGGGTTACGCATTTACCCTGTACTAAGCCGATAGGTTACTTTGTACTCATCATTACGAACAACTTTTACTGAGGGACCAACCCTGAAATCGCGAAAAGAAACTGCTGTTCCATAAAAAACGGTCATAGACACTTAGCAAAATGTATGGAACAGCTGATTACGGTCCAGACGGGTGATCGTACATCCATGATAAGCCATGCTAACCTATTTGGGAGACCGCTAGACTTGAAAGCGTGAGGTCGCGGGTTCAAACCCTGGGCCCGTACCAATAAGCTCTTTGCAACTTATGTACGGATTTTCATACCACTGGCTTTTCGGTGAAAGAAAACATCGTGAGGAAACCTGCATACGTACGGAGAAGGAATTCAATGGCGTATGTGAATCTACCAATCCGCACTGAGCCAGCGTGGTGGATATGGCTCAATCACCCTTTCGGGGGTAGGCTAAAAGTCCAGCAGTGGACTGTTAAAAAGGCTGATTATGATGAGTGATCGTACGAGAATTGGTGCTGAACAGAAATTTGACAGCGACTTGACCATGATATATTATTTGTTGTAATAAAGTGCGTACTAAAATCATGCCAAGTTTGATGCTTGTACGTATTACCGTTTTTAAATTAGAGCTAATAGAAAAATTTGTTTAAAAAATACGTTTGACATGGGGACTCCCTTTTCGTTTTTACTTATTGACTTTTTTTATTATTTGTTAGTTAATCCGCCGTAACGTTTCATATTCTGTAAAAAAAACAACTGGCTATCTGATACGGTTCGAAAGATACAGACGTTAATAGGTAGGGCAGACGGACAGACAGACATCGTAGCCTTAGTAATAGGTTCCGTTTTTACCCTTTGGGTACGGAAACCTAAAAACGAAATCAATTGAATATTTTAAAAAAGGGTGTCTACAACTCCGGGCCGGCAAAGCACGTCAACACCGCCAATGTTTATAGGTGTCCATAGGCGGTGGTTTCTGCTTACCATCAGGTGGACCGCATGCTTTTATACCGCAATTTTTTTTTTACGTATTTTGTTTTACTTGTGGCACTAGCTCGTAAGTGTTTTCTATCGTGTTGTAATTTTTATTTCTGGTGTACACAATAAAGAGTTTCTATCTATCTATCCTGTACCAGGGCCGGGTGAATCGCCCAAATAAATATTAATGTAATCAAGTGCTAAAATATTACGCACAGACTGCACTTATATCTAATCTATCCTTGTCTAAAAATAAACAATCCTACGCACATAATTAGTAATTCATACAGATTAAGATAACATTTGCTATCTTAATGAATATGGCTGATATATGAAGATTAAGATCAGAGAATCTAATGTTAACTTTTGTATGTGAGCAAGACTTATTATTAATCGTATTTTTATAAATGTATCTTAGTTTTACTATCATACATTTTTATTTTATTTTGATATGTCATCATCATCATCAGCGAGAAGATGTCCACTGCTGAACATAGGCCTCCCCCTTTAACCTCCATACTGAACGACAACGACGGCCTTTTGCATCAACTGGATTCCAGCGGCTCTCACAATGTCGACGGTCCATCTAGTGGGAGGCCTAGCTACGCTGCCTACTATTTTGATATGTAAAGAGTAGGCATGTGTCCTTATGTTTAATTTATTACAAATAACCGGCTTAGCGATAAATATAACTAAATACATTACACATACTGAAAAAATAATTTAAATTGGCTGATAAATGTCTGAGATATGAGTGTTTAAAGTTTTTCGGTGGGGATAGAGGGGATGCACCCGATGCACTATCCCTTTCTCGCAAAGCGTGTGTTAGTATAGCATTTGTATGGCGCACCTGAGGCGTGACGTCACGGCTCAGTATAGTGCGCTCTCTGTCTAGCATGAAATTAGTACTAATTTTAATTTTGTTTGCGTTGATGTGCTCTATTTATGATCAGCATTTTAATGAGGTAATAAAAAAATATTAGTCATCATGCCTGTTGCAACTGACGCAATTTGAAGCCGTTATTTTGAATTGTGTTGAATTAAAAATACAGTTATGTTTGTTACTTTCCAGCGTACATTTCGATCCAACGTGGTAGAAGCGTCCTCACTGATCGCCCGTCACGCTCGCTCAGCGTACGGTCGTCCGAAGGTGGTGGCGTGGTCAGCGCTGTACGCTTGCGCGCTGGCTCTCTTCGTGCAAGCGCAGACTTACGTGCAGCTGCTGTGGAGTCAGATACAGAGAGAAAACAATTCTGAGGTCAGTATAAGAACTGGCGTTTATTTTGATATGTCGGTCAGTGTAAGTTCTTTCAAAAGTAGTGGCGTGTCAGCGTAGTACGCTTACGCGCTGGTTCTCTTCGTGCAAGCACAGACTTACGTGCAGCTGCTGTGGAGTCAGATACAGAGAGAGAACAATTCTGAGGTCAGTATAAGAACTAGCGTTTATTTTGATATGTCCGTCAGTTTAACATCGTCCGAAAGTAGTGGCGTGTCAGCGTAGTACGCTTACGCACTACAACTGCTATGGCTATTGTTAGCCCGTTGGTCCAGTTGGTGAACCTACCTTCTGAGCTTGTGGGCGTGGGTTCGATTCCCACGTAGAACAAACATTTGTGTGATGAACATTTGTGTTTGTTCTTTATCTGGTTGTTAATATCCGTAGTAAGTATGTATTTAAAACTATATATATGTATGTATATCAGTCTCTGGCAGCCATATCACAAGCGCTTAGTTTGGGGTCAGATGACCGTGTGTGCAAAAATTCAAATAATTTATTTATCTAATAATAATATCCAAATTATTACAAATTAATTAGATTCATTTAAGCTAAGTATTTTAACTTTTAGCTGTGGGCCCTAAACTAGGCCGAGCCTGTATTTTGGGGTCCCTTGATTTCCCAGAGACATTTAAACAATTCGTTCGTTCAACCCTGTGTAAAAGATCTGTCATTTATTTATACATACATAGATTATAGTAGAAACTACCCAATATTTAATTATTTATTTATGGAGTCAGATACAAATGGTGAGTAATGTCAGTAAGTCAGTGTGTGTAGCGTACTCACTGGTCGCTCCAGCGTATATACACTCATCTGTAGATAATGGCTCTGTACGCTGGTCGTTGGCTCTCTTCGTGCATGTGACGACATACTGCTGTGAAGCTAAATACGACAGGGGCCTTACGGACAACTGCTATTGCGGCACCAAACTAACGTTAAATCCGCTCAGTTGGAAAAGCACGCGAACGTGAACCTTAACGCGCCCAGATACGGTTTGCGGTCGCTTTTCCAACTGAGCGGATTTAACGTTAGTTTGGTGCCGCAATAGCAGTTGTCCGTAAGGCCCCAGGAGAGCAATGCACCAATGGGAATTGTTCATATTTTTTATAGATTGTGATTACAAAACCATTTCTAGCAATAGACTTACTGATCACTAATTTTTACATACATTTTTAAATTTTTATTAAAAATTAGCGCTGATGACGAATATTTTTTACTAAATACGAATGACGTCTGCGTTGGCGTTATGTTGAAATGTATCTTAGCCGTTTACACAAACAAAGAAAGGCCAAAAATTAAGCCGAAAAGGGTAAAAGGGAATTACCCATCATTTTGAACAACTATTACTATGTGACCAACCCTAAAATCGCGAAAAAAATATCAGCTGTTCCATACATATTGTCGAGTGTCAATGACCTTTTTAAGGAACAGCTGATATATTTTTCGTGATTTCCGAGTTGCTCCTATAGTAAAAGTTGTTCATTATGATGGGTACTATGGATCGTTTTCGGCTTAGTACACCCTTTCCGCGTAACCCAGTATATGAGAAAACTGTAAACTCTGTAAACTCGCAGGTAAAAACTATCTCAAAACATTGCACTTAAATATTTCACAATCTGTCATAAAATATTTGCTAGAGATTATCCACCGGCTCTGCTTCAAGACTAATGTTGTTTTAAAAGAAACTCTTGCAATGAAAAGATAAAGCTTATCATACTAAACATTGTCGAAGTAAATGTTGATTTTCATTTTATACCTTTGTTATGGTTTTTTCTTGGCAAACAGCAAAAAAAAGGAAAAAGACTAAGTCTATACTCCTAGCTTAATAATCTTTGTGTAAAAACCTTTGTAAAGCTTACCTTCTTCTTACGTACCGGGGCTACAGCCCTGGGGCCTGCACAATAGAGAGGCACGTACATTTCTAGGTAAAATTTTCTAACCGAAAAAAAAAAGTTCTGATAGAGTCCTCCAACTTCCTTTTCCTTTAATATAAAAAAACATTGTTGAAGTAATTTGATTTGTCTTGCAATAAATCATTGAAAAACTGTTTTTTTTACATAAAAAAATATATTAGGGGCGGCCCCTGATAATAAAAATTATTGTGGCCTGCACCCCTATGTTGCCCCAGGGCCCCCAGACCTCTAAATCGGGCCATGACAATACAAATACAGTATATTAATCATGATAATATTATTGTATTTGGTCCAAGAGGATGCCAAATCATGCATTCTTTTGTATAATTTGGTATCCTCTGCAAAGAGATGATGGCCACAAGCGAATCCAAATTTTAGTATCTCGGGTCTCCTTATCACACTCTCCTTATCAATATTATAAATGCGAAAGTTTGTATGTCTGTGTGTGTGTGTGAGTGCGTGTGTGTGTGTGTTTGTTATTCCATCACGCTGAAATGGCTGGACGGATTTGGATGAAATTTAGAATACAGATAGATTATGTCCTGGATTAACTTATAGGCTACTTTTTATCATCATCATCACTACGTGGGTGACACCGCGGGGCGCAGTTAATTTCAACATAATATTAATATTTCGGGGCCCTCAACTACCCCCTTGCTACGCCCATAGCCAAGATATATTCTCTGAATTTTTAATGATATTTTTAATTGGGATAAAAATTCAGCCGGTTTAGTCAACGTATTCATTTATTTTTCTTCACCAGGTGGCATACAACGGTGCGGTCGAAGCAGCTCAAACGCTTCTCGGCACGGGCGGCGCTTACGTAGCTTCTATATTAACCCGGTCGGCATCGCCGGCGCCCGTCGCGCTAGTGCAAGGCATAGCGCTGTATTTTGGCACTTACATACCTAATGTGTTTGTCTCGTACGCGGGATATATAGTGATGGGCATGCTGTTTCACTACTCTATCACTTTAGCTAGGTGAGTTTCATTTCATAACTTGCAATTTCCAATATAGATGGCACTGATAGTCACTACAATACATTGGGGAGACGCACTGCTTATTTATCACGCCAGGTAGCGCATTATCGCTGGTGTTTCACTGTCAAAAGTGTCAAATATCAATAGATAATTTTAGTAATTACACAATAAATATCGTCTGGTATTAAAACATGCCTCTGTGTAGTGCATTTTAGTGTAAAAATAGAGGTACACACCGTTTTTCTTCCGATGAGAAAAAATAATATTGATAATTTTATTGCATACCTACCTTGACAAAAGATTCGCTTTCTTACCAGCTAAGGAAGCATTAACTCTTTTTTGAAATTCGCCACTATCATTAGAGAAACATTTTACTGTTTAAAAGCTTATTTTTATTGTTTCATTCAAGAGCTCATTTCATTTATAACCTCAAATAAACCACAAATGACAGCACCAGCGAACGTGGCGCCATCTGAGATAAGTTTTGCCTATGGCTTCTCATTCTTTATTAATAACTCCATAGTTACAAGTCAAACTTCTCCAGTACACTTTCTACCATCACAAAATACAATAATTATCAATTTAAAAAAAAACTATTTGGTCCGACTTAACGCCTACCAAAATAGCCAAGCAATTGCTACGCCGTCACAGTTAATATTTTGCAAGTGACGCTCTGTATAACTTTATGAACAGAAATTTATCACCAACTATAATTTAGCCATTATTTATTATTTGTTGTTATACTATAGAGTGTGTACTATAATCACACCAAGTTTGACGCTTGTACGATGTACGTTTTACCGTTACTACATTAAAGCTAATACAAAAATACGTCAATAAATGGTGTTTTTTGTTTTATTTCTTAGTTAATCCGCCCTAACATTACATATTCTGTATAATTATATATATAATTGGATATTATGTATTCTGTATAAAATTTCAACTGGCTATGTACTACGGTTCGAAAGATACAGCCGTTAATAAGTAGGACAGACAGACGGACGGAAAGACAGATAGACAGACATCATAGGCTTAGTAATAGGGCCCGTTTTTACCCTTTGGGTACGGAACCCTAAAAAAGGATACAATCAATTAGGCAGGTAATAATTTCTCTGACATTTGAAATAATGCCCTTGTCATCCATACTTATTATTTATTGCAGTAATCTATACTAATATTATAAAGAGGAAAGATTTGATTGTTTGTTTGTTTGCATTGAATAGGCTCCGAAACTACTGAACCGATTTGAAAAATTCTTTCACTGTTGGGATGCTGCACTATCCCCGGTTGACATAGGCTATATATCCCGGCTTCGCCCATGCGAAGCAGGGGCGGCCTACTAGTATTTAATAATAATAATGTTTTTTCTGTATTTCAGTGCAAAAATAGCTGGTCAACTGCACGATGACAGCTGCTTCGGGCTGATATTTGGAATCAACACACTCTTTGGTACGGGCTTCCAGTCCATCCTCACACTTGTCCTGATCCAGACCCTCGAGTTGTCCATAACGTCACAATACTACGTGATCAGTGGACTGTTTGTGACGCTTGCAATAGGTTGGGGGCTGGGTTGGATGATCCAGGCATGCAAATTAAGACTGCAGACTAGTAGAAATAGGGTTTAGTTTGGAACAGTAGATTTTGATCACTTCTGGGTGAGGTAAGCGAACAACTGGACTATTTAGCCATGCAAAATAAAACTGTATGCCTATTGAGATAGGGATTAGTTTATAATTAATCCTTCCCAAATAAAACACTACCACTGACCGACCAATGTGTGTTGCCAGTGATGACATACGGCAGTGAAACTTGGTCTCTCACTATAGCACTCACTCTAAGCTATGGAGAGGGCTATGCTCGGAGTTTCTCTACGAGATCATCTCAGTAAAGAGGAGATCTGTAGACGAACGAAGGTTACCGACATAGCCCACCGGATTAGCAAGTTGAAGTGGCAGTGGGCAGGGCACATAGCACGCAGAACAGATGGCCAATGGGGCGAAAGGTTCTCGAATCGAGACCACGGACCGGTAAGCGCAGCGTAGGACGTCCACCCACGAGATGGACAGACGACCAAGAGACCGCAGGGAAACGCCGGATGCAGGCGGCTTTCAACCGGCCCTTTTGGAGATCGATGGGGGGAGGCCTATGTCCAGCAGTGAACGTGCTACGGCTGAAATGATGAAACAAAACACTATCTGTTAGCTTGGCACCGGCATCCCATCCTCGCAACATCTATTGTTCCTTAAGGTGGTACGTTTCACAAATGGCGGGAAATTCAAATTTCAAACAGTTTTCTTGTCCTTGTAGCTAGGCCGGGTAATTATTGTAAACAATCATGATGTTTGCGCAAATTACAGTAATGCACCATATTACTTACAATTGTCAATAAACCGTCTGAAACGGCAAAAATTTGTTTATTTACAAATGTCAGTTATAAAGTGCATTAGAGATACAGCAGGACCTCTTTAATCCGAACTCCAAAAATTTACTCCTCGTTCGGATTACAGTACAGACGATTTATATGGTATTATTTATGAAATTTCAAATGTATATTCATCTATAAACACAACCATATCTACCTATCTATAACATAATATAAAGTGGAGTATATAAAGTAGTGGGACGTTCGGATTACAGAGGTGTTCGGATTAGAAGGAGTTCGGATTATAGAGGTCCTGCTGTAAATAGTTTTTTATGATTTTGTAAAGAATAATAATGCAAATTGATTATTATTCTTTACAAAATCATGTAAAGCTATTTATCTCGGCCTAGCTACAAGGACAAGAAAACTGTTTGAAATTGCCATATGTGAAACGTACCACCTTAAGGAACAATACATGTTCCGAAACAAAATAATCATAGTTTGTAATGAAATGCATTGAAAGACAGTATTAATTATGTAACATGTTTTAGACGATTTTTATATTTATCAATAGGTTAGCACTGCGCAGGTGTTTTACTTATGCCATTACCAAACTTTTTAGCTATAAACAGGTTTGACTTTCATAGACCGTTTCCACTGCTAAGTACAATGCGACCAACTAATCTGTAAAATGGCCAATGAGCAAACTAAAAATGTTTAAGAGCCCTATTACGTTTTTGAACGAATGCAACTAAAACTGGGTTTTTGGCATTCTGATACTATCAAATAGAAAGATCTATAAAAAACAAATAAATGTGTAATGTTTCTTGAAAATAACGACAATTTTTTTTTTTAACAACGTTTCAAATTATTACCGCCAATTTACTAAAGTAGTTTTCGTAAAACTCGCGGAGAGCAAATTTGAGAGTGGATTTCGGTAAATTAGTAACAAAATAAACAAATTTTAATGTTATGGTTTTCTTTTTTATATTCGTCTTGACAATTACGACTTTTTATTTTTCGTTTTATACCAGAAAATCCAAATAAATTGAAAACCTAAAATTGAACGATGTATTTTGTAATACGGCTCTTAAGTGGTGGCTGTCAGTAATGTTCAGAAAATACAAGCGTGCCTCCCACACAGTTCTACAAAAATACTACTGAGTAATAAGCAATTGAATCAAATGTTATCTCTATAGGGTTACACCCAACTGTGGTGCTAAGTTGAAAGGTCATTGCACTCCTCATTACTTAGGCACATCAGTCTTTTCCACTCGCCTATCATCAAATAAATAACTTATGAACATCTTTTACTATGGGGCCATTTTTTTTAGCCCGAATCAGTCCACACGATGTGGTCGAAGATGAAGCACGCAGACTTATAAGATGTTGACTCTGCAGTGCAAGTACCGTTCTTTATCGATCATCAAATTTGACAGTTGAGATCGTCAAATTCGATAAAATGCCATTTAATCAGTACTCGCTATGATCGATTCTATGGCATTTTATCGAATTTGACTATCGATAAAGAACGGTACTTGGACTGCTGTTTTGGTTAAAAAAAGTCACAACATTTCCATAGTAGTAACTGTAGCAGCGATTTGTTGTTGAAATTTTAGATGGGTTTAAAATCGCGAAAAACCCCAGCTTTTCTGTAAAAGTGTCAATCGCACTAAAAAAAGTATGGAAAAGCTGATCTTTATTTCGCAATTTCTGGTTTAGAACGAGAGAGAGAACGGTCTCATAAAACGAGTTGTTCATAATAATAAATACAATAACCGTTCCTTACGGCTTAGTACCACCATTCTGTGTAACCCTATATGGTTATTTAAATAAACTTGTTCTGATAACAACATAGATAATTAAACTCATCAACAATTTTGGAGTTCCACAAGGCTAATAAATACTTAAATAATTAACTACCAATTTGTGGTAGATAAAGGTAATGGTTTTTATGTAAAAATTGTATTTATGTTAAGGTGGCAACTGAGCACCAAATTTTTAATTTTCACTTGCCAAAATTTTAAGTCTCTTATTTAAAACTTGCTGCGACCCGCAGTTTCACCTGTATGTATGGTCAGAACTTCCATTAATATTTTCTGGGATAAGAATACATGTATTTTGGTACTAAGATAACAATTAATCTTGCTCATCTCTATACCAAAACAATCCAATTTGTATAGTAGTTTTTTGGCCCAGCGTGGACAGATCTAAAAGTTCTAAAACTATCAATTCAAGTTTCAGATACATGCACGCCTACGGCGGCCTTACACCTACAAAAATATTGCACAATATAGATGATTGACAATATTATTGAAGGTGTAGGGGTAGTATTGAAAAATTGCGCAATTTCATTTCCTTGCAGCGTGTAGGCTTAGTATTGCGCAATATTTTACTTTGTCGTCAGACTTGTCAAAAAAACAGACTTGTCTTGTTGAGTGGCTTGTCAATTTTGTTGACTGATTATTATTGAATGTCTGGATTCAAAGGGGTATTCAATAATATTGCACAACAAAAGTATTGTGCAATATTATTGTGGGTGTATGGGCCGCCTAATAGTTGTTCAATTGCAGTCAAAAATCAATTTATTATTTAATAAATATATTAATCGATTTTTATTAGAAGGACAAATAATTGAACTAATTTGAACAAGATGATAGCAAATCAATTGTTTTCTTAAATACAAACTTTGAAATCTATCACATGAAATTATGTTTAATTTGTTTAGTTACTAAGAAATTAATAAAATATTTTTGAAACTTAGGCTGTGATACCATCAAGGTCTGCATTTTAGGGTTTATTTTCTGTGCAGGCCTTATTTATCGTAGTACTTATTTATTGTGATATAATAATTATACTATTATTGAAACTCGATGTTGAAATTATTACTTAAGTTAAACAATACTTAAAATTACACTGTAATTTTTTTCTTTCTTAAGAAAATTTTTGGATGGAAAAACGAGATGAATTTAATCATTGTTTAATTCTAGTAATGTTTCTAAACGTGCTTGCAGACGATGCGTAGTACAAGTAGCAAGTAGAAGTTGTAAGTAGCTACTACGCACTGTCTATAATGTTGTGCTCAGTGCAAGTGGCAGTGGTAGTGCTTAGTAGTACCCATAGAGCACATTATATATACGGGTACCTCAATAACCTAGTAGTACCTCAACTGCCACTTGCAATAAGCAAAACGATTCAGACAGTGCGTAGTAGCTACTTACAACTTCTACTTGCTACTTGTACCACGCATCGTCTGCAAGCGCCTAGTAAGACCAAGGAATCTAGTCTATGAATCTTTGATCGTACTAAGTGTACTTAGTTTAACCATTTTTTTTTGTTTCTATGAATGCTTTTATTTATTTAGAAAAAGACAGTGATGAAATAAAAAAAATACTTTAAATACCCTTTTTATTTTCTCAATGCATAAAATTAAAATTGATCCTGCAAAAATAATGCTTCACTCAATTATTCATCCCTATCTGAGATGCTACGGGACACAAAAAGACTTGGTTTAAACCCAGCTGATAGCTACATTAAATAACTAAGTTTTTTATTTTTATTAGATAACTAGTAGGCCGCCCCGGCTTCGCACGGGCGAAGCCGGGATATATAGCCTATGTCAACCGGGGATAGTGCAGCTTTCCGACAGTGAAAGAATTTTTCAAATCGGTTCAGTAGTTTCGGAGCCTATTCAATGCAAACAAACAATCAAATCTTTCCTCTTTATAATATTACTATAGATAAGCTTGCGCATAACTTTACCTGATGTTAAGCGATGATGCTGTCTATGATGGAACATGCTTGCCTAGAAGAAACCAATTAACTCGCGATTTGAATTGATGATGATTAGATCATGCAGATCTGATGCGCTACCACTGACCAATTCTGGTCCGCAATAATAAAGACCATAATAAATTTTTTGACATTATATTTTGTAAACAATTTTAAAATCATATTTACAAAGTTCAATATTCATTAGTGATATGTGACTCTGGAATGTTCATGACCCAATACTTAATGACTGCCGGGATTCTTACAAATGAATTGAAACTTAATACCTATAAATCTAGCATTTATATCAAAAATCCACCACCTTTAAAAAATAGACTTTTCACATTGCAAAACTTCATGACCATAAATAGGTATATTCCCAAATTCTAACAATAGACTCGCTCAATATATTGAAATTTATAATAACAATTACCTACCCAATACAATTTTCTTACTGCTAATTACTAAATAACAGGGCAGGTGTTTTTACAAACATCAATTAAAAGTTAACTAAAATTAGCTGTTTAATTTTCGCTTGTTATAATTTCCAACGATGAGCTGTAATACATTAACTGAACTAACATTTCTAAGTTATACCGTAATAGTTCAACATCTACGATGTTTCTTGCACAGTTATTTTTAATTTATTTAAAAAGTATGTACTATTTTTATCATTATTCCGTTAATACAAAAGCTGCCTTTTCCCTAAATATCCCAGCGAAGGAAACTCTTATGCATACTGCATCGTAGAGGGTCTCGTTTTCAGGTACACGTAGAAACATATCAGAAGAAATATAACAGCACACGTCGGCAGAACTATAGTATGGATCTGTTGCCGCATCTTGGCAAACTCCTGTTTCCTCTCGCGCTTTTGCCTAGCGGTTTCTTTTACAGCTCCTTTTAGTTTCCTCATGATGAACTACTGAAACAAATCGGAAGGAATGCACTGCCTGCCACGTAGGTATGTTAATTTACGCGGAGTCGCGGAAACAGAAATTATTTTAAAGTTTACCTTTCAATTGCCTTTATTAATCTGAAATAGAGAGATCTTCGATCTATTTTGTTCCAAACTTTCGTTTCCTATTGAGCTTTTGAAATAAAATGTATCATTACACATAAAGTACCGAAATAATTCCAAAGTTGCCGAAATGAAAACCAATTGTATTTTCATCACAAAACAACTTTTTTTTTGTTAAAATTTTCATGACCGTGGATTCAATGTCCTTTAGTCGTAATAATATACATGTTTACTTAGTATTAAATGCGTCAAACAAGTTAGAGTCAAGCAAAGTAAGTCACAGTCAAGTCTAACTTATGCTCCTGTAAAGCGGTGGAGATTTACACGAGGCTCCTATGGAGTTTTGGAAACAACACGAAAAGACACGTTTCACCTCGTTAAATCACGGTCACACTCGAGCACGTTTAAGAGCACTTAATGAATAATAATTCATCATTTAGTACACATTAACGAGTCTATGAAATTAACAATCGAAAATACTAAAGCTTAGGAAAATAATTCATAGAGCCGACATGTTTTTTTCCATGTTGGCGCCAAAACTCCCTCACATTTTTTTTTGTTATAATTTTCATGACCGTGGATTCAATATCCTTTAGCCGTCATATTAAACATGTTTACATTGTCTTAATAGCGTCAAACAAGTCATAGTCACAGTCAGAGTCAAGCTAAGTAAGTCACGGTCAAGTCAAAATTATGCCCCTGTAAAGTGGTGGAGAGTTTACAAGAGGCGTACAACCCCAGAAAAGAAAAATAAATTGTTTTCGACGGACATCGCATCGGGGTAGGTAGTATTTGTCAGTTTCTTAGGGTTCCGTACCCAAAGGGTAAAAACGGGTCCCAATTACTAAGCGAACAATGTCTGTCTGTTTGTCTGTCCTACCTATTACCGTAACGTACTATTAGCATGTAGAACCAAAGAACATATACGAATGTTTATCTATAAATAAATAATCTCAAATCCCAAGAGCGAGTGTCATAGCACAGTAGTGGAGTTCCGTTTACACCATTTGGGTATGGAGCCCTAAAATGAAAACAGTAAAAATCATTGGTACATTCATACAATTTATTTTGTTATTTACGTAAGAAATTTAAGACATAGTTTTAACTGATTAGTTCATATAATTTATACTATAGAATTAATAATGATTAAATTTTATGAAAAGAAATTTCAGAAAAACATTCTCAAACATGGTACTCTCCTCCATCTAACTTCTCGTCGGACAGGGATGACAGAATGCTTGCTGATGTGCTCTGAGAGAACCAGATTAGATTCATGAAGAGTCCTTGAAGAATGCCAATGGCTGCTCCGGCAACTATGTCCAAAATGTAGTGACGTTCCACCAACACTCTTGAAATAGAAACAGTGTAAGCCCAAGCAAGAATCGGAGGATAGAAAAATATTGACACGGGACTGACGTAGGTCAAAATAAATGCAACCATAACAGCTCTGCTTGCATGTCCGGATGGGAATGAAAACTTGTCTGGGCCAATTTCTAGAAGCTTGTTCATTGGGATTGGACGTCTTCTCCGTACCGTCGCTTTTATGATTGCAATAACAACAATGTCTAGGATGAGAGCTGAAATTAAGAAAAACAAGCATTATTTTCTGGAAAGTCCATGAAGTGCCATAAAACAAAGATACATGTCTAGTTTACTTATGATATGAATATTTATGAGTCTGAGTTTAGAAGTTAGTATTGTGATAAGCACTTTGCATTCTTTTGTATTGGATTGTCGACTCGGTAGTTTGAACTCTTGTTAAGTTGAATCTGCTACTTCATTTGTTTTTAAACTACTTCAAAAAATGAAGAGGTTGTCATTTGGACTATATTTTTTTGTGTGTATTACACGATGTATTCACCGATTGGGCACCAGTGGACTTATTAAGAAAGTCCGTTTGTGATTTGCATTGTGACCTTGGTCACGCGCATATTGGTACCATTGAGTTGATCTGATGATGGAGACAGAAGGTAGGCATAGGAACTCCTAAGCAAAACAACATACCCTGTCGAGTTTGGGTTCATTAGATTTGTCTTCCCAAGCACTTTGGTCCTAGGTGATGAGCGGACACCTAAAAGCTTGTTTTAAAAAGTTTTTATTTAATATAAATTAATTTACTTTATTACTTTTACAAATGGCCATAAGTCAATCCTCATATACCTACTGGTGTTCCGTAGATCTGTAATTCTGTAGCTACTTACCTATTAGCATGTTTACTTGCAACTGGTAAAGTTCCTTGTTATTAAACAGCCAGATAAAGCTCAGCCACCCTGCTAGCCAAACTATTCCATGGCATGAAACCTGAAAAAAAAACAAGCCACAATGCTAGCATTTTTTTAGTAGTGTTTGAGCTTGAACAGGCGTCAAGCTATTTGGCAAGCAACATTTGTTTCCAAGGATTGCGTACGTACCTAACATCTACTTTTACAATGGCATTTATCCTGAAATCAAACATACTTGAAAGATAGTTTACCTCTAGAAATTTGGCATGGTTTCGCAATGATCTTAATGCAGTAACTTTAAGGGCTGTATCAACGACTTTTTTGGTGATTTGGACGTCATACCGAAGGATTTTCTGCAACATTGGTGATACTTGGCGCTTACTCCCCTTTTCACCAAGCTGTAAATATAAAAATTGTTAGGTAGTTAAGTGGATTAGCGTTTCTTTTGATACAAACATTTCCACATTTTATCTAAAGGAATACGTGACTCAGGATATGAGATCATCAAGAAACGCTTCAAAAAACTATCTTGAAATGCCTACATTGCAAGGAATAAGATAGTGTTAATGGTTAATCTATTCAAGGGTTATAAAATTTAGATGGCTCACCGAATCCATGCTGTAGCCAATGCTATATTTTTAAACTACAGGCAGAACAAATAAATGCACTTGTGCACACATATAGATTAGAAGACAAAGCAATGATGAAAAGTTGTTACGAAAACGTTTATACAATATAGTACAGAACACCGTGCAAATCGTAACACCAGTAAAACGTTAAAATAGAGTAGGAGATACTCAAATCACAAAGACAGACCCCTAAGGTGTTCTTATTTTTATATGATTTGATTTACCGGAATTACCAGAAAGGAAAGTACTAGAGTAGTAGTAAAATAAAAATAATACAAATTTATTTGACATTGACAGTCACAGTTGACAGCTGGCTTTTTTTTTACTTAGCTGCTTC
Organism: Agriopis marginaria; assembly: GCA_932305915.1. Lineage (NCBI taxonomy): Eukaryota > Metazoa > Arthropoda > Insecta > Lepidoptera > Geometridae > Agriopis > Agriopis marginaria. The sequence continues at coordinate 15,055,849 of OW029918.1, forward strand.
CCCGTTGTGGGGGCAATTTTGCCATCAACCGTAGGTAGAGTGATCTCTACTCTACTCTACGCCAGTAAAAAAAATCTTTTCTGTGCCATCAACAATGATAAGTGAAAGAGAATATAAATACCCACTAAATCAATAGTGTTCCGTGCACTAAATACCGTGTAAATACTACGTGAGGGAGGAGCAAGGATGTTTAATAGTTATGTGACAAAAACTATTATTTAGTTGTTTTTAACTCGTAATGTCTATGTATCTGCAAAAATGTCGCGAATATTTATTTATTTATTATCTTTTTTCCGTGATAAATGATAATTTTTCTTCCTTTCTTTCTATAATATCATGAGCTATAAATCTTAAATTGCTTTCTCTCTCTACGGCACAGGCAGAAGTTTTTTTTTTCTAGATAGGTCCAGTGGTAGTGAACATTTTGCGCTTGGGGGTGTGGGTTCGTTCCCACCTGGTACAAACATTAATGTGATGAACATTTGTGTTTGTTCTATATCTGGGTGTTAATATCTATATAAGTATGTATTTAAAAATATATTATATGTATGTACATCATTCTCTGGCAGCCATATCACAAGCTTTGCTTAGTTTGAGGTCAGATGACTGGTTTGTGAGATTCCATAACATCAAAAACGCGCGTAACGCAGTGCGTTAAGTTAATATCTAAAAGTTGGCATTTATTTTCTAGGAAATAGAGATCAATTTTGGAGGCTTACTTAACGCACCGCGGTAGGTGCTTGAAAAAGTTACAGAATCAATACCAGGCCCCAATACCAAAACTATCGCCAACACCATCTAGCGAGACAAAAATAATGCTAAAGTGACTTTCGAAACCGTTCATTTCTGTGATTTACGCAAGGAAGGATTTACGCTATGCGTTGTCACGTCATTGTCACGTAACCGTCATTCTATTGGTTCTTGGATTTTATATTCATTTTACCGCAATTTTTTTATTTATAAAATTGTGAAAATATTTTGGTATGGAATTCTTTGGTTTAACGTCATATGGTCCTCAAAATTACATTAAAGATACACTTAGAAAAGGATATGAAGAACCATTAAAAATAGAGGAAGTTGAACCCTTACTGAAACGGATTCAAGAAACGACTACTCTTCCAGTCAAAGTAAATTATAGTTACGTACATACAATAAAAGTATAGGGGCCGTATGGACAACTGCTATTGCGGTACCAAACTAACGTTAAATCTGCTCAGTTGGTAAATCCAGGCCCCAGGAAATAGGTGCTTGGCTTCTGGTTTCTTGTATGCGAAAGTATTGTTTTTTTGTAATGGTGCATGCGTTTTGGCAAAGGAAAGCTGATGTTGTACAACTGTGAAGATAGTAGGTAGTGTAGGTACCTACCTACTGTTGTGGAATTATTTGACCAGAGGCCGGTGGCAAGCTGACGCTTTGAAGACATCCGTAAATAACGTGAGGTGATATTGCCGATTATCCCCTCTCACCCCATAATGAGATGTGAGATTTGGCTCGACCCCCTCCCCCAGCCCCTAATCTCACGTGAGATTTAAAAAAATGCGTATTTTACTGTACATGACACTAATCTGAAATAAGCTGTGTAGAATTTAGCAATTTTTTAGTGGAGAAACATGTTTTACTTATTTTAACTCGGTTTTCTCTCAACATTAAACTATATCTTGCGTGGGAGGGGCGGGGGGGGGGGGGGAATACGTGATATTTGTCAAGAACCCTTTCCCTCCCCTACGTGAGATCGGGTGTGATTTATCTCGAAACCTCAACTCCTAAAACCTCACGTGGTTTGTGGACTTCACCTACTTCCGCTTTGGGAGGACATGAGTTATTCTCAGCGCTCCCACACAATCAGCCAATAAAACAGAACCGCGTAGTAATACCCAAATACTAAACAAATTACTTGCCGCATGGGGATAATTATTATGCTTTGTGTTGAACTATCTAAGCATAATATGCATCAAATGAAATCGCTCAAAATACGACCGACAGGTTTTACAACGTAGGTGGGTCATGCCGCCAATTTTGCCATTAAGTGACATAAAACGTAACATATATTATATGTAACAATAACATAAACGTTACATAAAACCGTTACTTAAAATTGTAAAGCTACGGTCTCATTAAAAAATATCACAAAACTTATGATAATATGATAGTTTTTTATTGATATCATTTATTTACACAGCCATGGAGTGCAAAGTCTCACCCATGGAGTAAAATCAAATTGGAAACAGTTATTGCCCATACATTTAAAAATAATCGTATTGTAGCAATTGACGATTATTATTCACGGCCAATAATTATATATTTTGTTCTATTACAATTAATCAGTCTTTATAATAAATAACACGAATATAAGATATCAAACTTATCGAAAATCAATATCACAAAATTTTTATATTTATTTTTGACAAATCAAATTCAATTTTCTTCCTATAATGTTCTCGAGATAATATATCAGAGTTTTTTTTTCATTATTTCTTTTAGTTTTTTCAGGATTTTAATTTTTAAGTCACTTTCTGTATTCATTTTGCCTTTCGGCAACTGTTTTTGGAGGCATCGATAAACAAACACAAATTGGATTATTCTTATTTATATTTTTACTTATTATTATTAGTGTCTAAAAACCTTATAGGACAAAAATGTGCCAAGCAATATATTTTTATATTGACTGTTTGCTGTCACTACCTATCATTTCTACATATTATAATATGAAAATGATAGAATATACAAACATGTAAATTAATAAATGAGAACATTATCGGGCCGGGGCCTCTGGGCGTCCGATCCGACGGGAATTAAAACCACTCCGGTTAGAAAAAAAGAGTTTATTGTGTAATTGCTAAACTGGAGGGACAAAATCAAGGAAGTGAGAAAATTATCGCGACAGGGTTGCGCGGCGCGTGCGGCGACACGCGGGTGCCTTGTATATGCGCGGGCGGTCGACTGCCACGTGGCGCGCGGGCGCTTAGCAAGCACCGCACAACCCTCCCCGCGCAGCGGGACGTGAGCGGGAGGCTCGCATCGGCCGGGAGCAAGTTGGTTTACGGTTTGCCATAACATAATAATAATAATTAAACGTTTACTACATAATAAAACATATATAAAATAATATACAATATAATATAATAATAAAACATTTTCAGAATACATAATAAATATAATTGGACATTGACAATAAATAAATAACAGCCCCATACTTTTGCTGATCGTTTGCACATTGATGAATGCAAACTAAGCTTTACAAAGCTTTATGTGTAACGTGACATTAAATTAAGAGTAACGTGTTACATACACGTTACATACTCGTTACATACTACTCGAAAATCAAGCATAACTCATTGAAATAAGAGTATTTCTTGACTAAATGAAGACAATATGATTACATAGAATTGCAAATATAGGATCTAATCTTTTTTTGGTAAAAATCTTGCGTACTTGCGTTAATATCTTCGAAAAAAGTGTATGTAACGTCGTTACCATATCCACTTCACCGTGACTTCACCGGTGAAAAAGTCGGACTAACTAACAAAATACCGGTCGATGTTCGCCAATCACAAACGTAGCTTACATTGATGTTGCCGCTTATGAAAAATCATTTTTCCAAGCAATTAGTTCAATAATGAACTGCTAAAATCCGTTACATAAAAAAAAGTTACTTATAACGTGAATCAGTGACACAAATAAAAAACTTAAGTTAAAACTATTAAATATTCGATTATTGTAACAAAGTTGTATGTAAATAATAAGCCAATTTCATAATAATTTAGCAGAAGTAATTGTTTAGTTTGTAAAAGCAAGGACAAGTTTATGGTGTTAAGAAACATCAAGTTACTCAGCACAGGAGACACGCTTCATCATCAGCATCATCATCAGCCAGAAGACGTCCACTGCTGAACATAGGCCTCCCCCTTTAACCTCCACACTGAACGACAGCCTGCCTTTTGCATCCACTGGATGCCAGCGACTCTCACTATGTCGTCGGTCCATCTAGTGGGAGGCCTACCTACGCTGCGTCTTCCGGTTCGTGGTCTCCACTCAAGAACCTTTCTTCCCCATCGATTCTTCGAGCGATGTGGCCTGCCCATTGCCACTTCGACTTGCAAATTTTAACAGCTATGTCGGTGGTGGCTTGGTGAGTGATGAAATATGGTACTGAGACGTGGTCCTTGACTGTTGGCCTTATGAGACACGCTTATTTTTGTAAAAATAACCCTTTTTTGATTAAGAATATTTATTTATTTCCTTATTTATTATTAAACTACAGAAGAAATTATAATGTCTCGTTTGCCTAAACAGTGGATTCCAGTAATAATTCATTAAAATTCATCCACGTATTATACAATTCGAAAAAAATTGAGGAGACAAGAGAGATAGAAAAAAAGTGGCAAAATTGACGGCCTGACCCAGGTACGTGTGTTTTCCGACATTCCCGTGCTTTTTGTCCGTAATCAAATTTTTGAGAAAAATTTCTCTCACGTTGGTCAGACTGCTGGTATCGTCAACCTAATCTGTCATGTCTGTTAGCTACTTTAGGTTGGGAATTAGCATTTATATCGTCTTTGGTTGGAATTGGTGAGCTCTTTGGACTCTCCTACCCTGCCTCGACTTATAACTTAAGCTGCTCGTGATAATGAGATTCTTCCACTCTTCCAGATTGAAAGACCAGATGTTACAATTATAAGACAAATTGACTGTTACATTGGAAGAGTCAATGGGTTTGCGTACGGATCGATTGTGAGATTCAACAAGATGAAACGTAAAGGTGTCATGAAACCCGTTGGCCCTTGCGACATGCATAGAATACCAGCTGTTACGTCCATGGAGGTTTCAAATAAAATAATTTATTATTATAATATGCGTGACGAAGACCCATTTTTTAGGCAGGGCTTCTATTACCTAGCCTAGCTATTACAATTGCACCTCATCAAAATTCGTTCAGCCATGGTTCTTATACTTTGTTTACAGGTGCCAGCGTAATCGCTGTACATACATAAAAAAATAAAAAACAAAGGCTGAATTGCGACCTTCCTTCTTTTACGAAGTCGGTCAAAAACGGACCTAATTGAGAACCTTCCTCCTTTTTTCTAAGTCGGTTAAAAAATACAAGTATTGATGAATTAAGTAGGTCATTTTATCTCGATTGACACAAAATAAGTGTACCGGTGTGGTGTTATAGTGCTAACAGACGCTCGAACGCGGCTGACGGACCGCCGTCCAACCAACAGGAGAGAAAGAGTGAGAATTTCATATTTCCCTCTCTTTCTCTCCCATTGGTCGGACGGCGGTTGAGGTCAGCCGCGTTCGAGCGTCTGTTAGCACTATTAGGCTTCTAGATATTTTTTGAAAAAGTGGCGCCATCTCATTTTCTAAAGGTGTAAGTTTTGCTGCTGGCTGCGGGTAAAAACGCTTATTTTGTTCCTTATATTCATCATCATCATAGTCAGCCTTTTGACAGTCAACTGCTGGACTTTTAGCCTACCCCCGAAATGGTGATTGGGCCATATCCACCACGTTGGCCGGTGCAGGTTGGTGGATTCACATACGCCATTGAATTCCTTCTCCGTACGTATGCAGGTTTCCTCACGATGTTTTCCCTACCGAAAAGCCAGTGGTATGAAAATCCGTACATAAGCTCCAAAGTGCTGATTGGTACGGACCCGGGGTTTGAACTCGCGACCTCACGCTATCAAGTCTAGCGGTCTCCCAAATGGGCTACCACGGCTCTTTCTAGTTCCTCACGGCTCTAGTTCCTTATATTATTTATCACTGTATAAAGTGGCTTGTTTCCATTCAAAATGCAGCTTTTCCATCAAAATATCTCCATAATCACAGGTCTTTGATAATCACTATATGATATATGATTACAGTTGACATAGCAAGACTTGATTGCTGGGTCAGACTCTATTTTGCCAATTGTATTTTCTGTCTTCTAATTTACTTTCAGTATGGTTGGTGGCAACATGATCCAGATTTATTGACCAAAAATTGGTATGTCACATGTCCAAGATATCCTCAACCATGCTCGCCAAATTCACGAACTCTCGACATAGTCCGTAAAAATAACAAATATGCGACATTGTTTTGAATAAAAATGTAAGAAATTATCTCGTGTTTAATTTATATTTATGTAGGTCCGTATTATCGCCAAAACGTCCTCAAAATGTACTACGTTATAATGTTTGCCATTCTCTGTAGGTACTTCAATTCATGTAGCCAAGATTACTTTCAGTAATTATTATTTCTTCCATACTAGCAGTAGGTACATAATAATTGTGATCATCATCATCATCATCATCATCAGCCTTATGATGATGATGATGATGATGATGATGATCACAATTAATTGTGATAGGAAAAAATAAGTATTACCAACTTCGATCAAAATGTATAATTTTTCGATGATTACCAACAGTAACTTTGCTGATCAATTAAATCTTTTTACGGATGATTGTCAGTTTTGTCCACCTAATTGCACCTAATAGGTAGAGTGGCCCAACTGTTCAAATAAGATGTCGTCATTCGAATGGGGTTCGTAGTCCTCTAGACGCAACTTAGAGCTGAAAACCGCTGCGCTGCCGCTCTCTGCCTCAAGTAAAGTCGGCGTTAGCCTTTAGACACAAACTATCGATTTAGAAAATAAAAAAAATAGTCGATTTTATTTTATCCAACCCTATTTTTTTATTGTCTGTGTTCAAGTAGAAATTAAAATGTTATTTGTCGTGTTTCTGTCAAAGTGACATTTGGTCTTTCTTTCATTTGTCAGACATCGAACTGAGCGGAGGTCGTTTCGGCGAAGATGTCGTAAGTTATATCAATATAAATCCTTGAAATCCTTCATTACATTATAATCTAAACCTTACTTTCTCCTTATCATATCAGTGTACGTTTGTGAAATCGTAATATTTGGTGATTTTGTAATATTTTTCTAGTCATAGCCTCTTGGTGTTTCCACGACGTGACGGCATTGTAAAATTGTAATGCTTATGTATTTACGTATTTCAGGTCAAAAGTATCGCGTGATACACTCTATGAGTGTGTAAATGCTGTCATCGAGCAGTCAAAAGAGAAGAAGCGTAACTTCTTGGAGACCGTGGAAATCCAAATCGGTCTGAAGAACTATGATCCCCAAAAGGACAAACGTTTCTCCGGCACCGTCAAGTATGTTTACCTGGAGAGCGCATTTTTGTGGGATGTATAAGTTTAAAGACACGATATAATAAATTCCACCAAAATGTGTCTGGACAGGGAGTCGGACGTTGTCTGACGGGACTTTACCCAGAGTCTTTAAATAACGGGTAGGTTGGCTTCGGCTCACCGATTAAGTTATGCCGGTGAAGCTACTTTGTGAGGTATGCTTCTTATGTTTTTATCCACATGTAGACAAGTCATCTGAAGCGTGCAAGTGACTTCCGTTTCAAATGACTAACATTACCAACTACCTAGATGCTAGAAGCTGCACCTTTTGCCAGCATAAAAAATATCTAAAATTCAATTCTTGCCTATCTCCTTGTCCATCTATCTAGTTACATTCAGCCATATAGATAGTAAAAGTTGCAAATGGAGAGATATCTGTTTACTTCTGTGTTTATAATAACTGTGATATCTAAATGATGTTCAAAATTGCATGTATTATCTGTTGATATTGATGACACAATCTTATCTGATTCAATTCAGCCAAGTCCAATTATAAAACTCTTCAAAATACCACACTAATTTTGGTAAAAACATTTCAGGCTCAAGTACATTCCCCGGCCGAAGATGCAAGTGTGCGTTCTTGGAGACCAGCAGCACTGTGACGAGGCCAAGTCCCTAGACGTGCCCTGCATGGATGCCGAGGCTCTCAAAAAGCTGAACAAGAACAAGAAACTTGTCAAGAAGCTAGCCAAAAAGTGAGTATTAACATCTAGGTTAAAAAGTTTCTTATATAAACTCTCCTATCCCACGCCTTATAATATAAACGAGTCCAATGGAAAAGCATAATATGTTGGGTTGTTGGGGCTCTATTTTTGAATCGCTTGTATATATTGCACTAGTGGTCCGGTATAGTTATATAGCCTATTAAAATAGCCTATATTAATCAGTGATAATGTAGCATTCAAATGGTAAAAGAATTTTTAAAATCGGTCCAGTACTTTTTGAGCCAATTCGTTACAAACATACATACTAATCTTTCCTTTTTATAATATTGTATAGGGAAAAATATGTGAAATGACTGACTTTTGATCGAAATCACAAACAAGTCGTATTTTTTAAAGAATCATCTTTTGCTAACTCAATGAGTGGTTTGAACAATTCTAATTTGTTTTCTATCAATAGAGTATCTATAATTTCGGATTGGTGGATTCACATACGCCATTGAATTCATTCTCCGTATGTATGCAGGTTTCCTCACGATGTTTTCCCTACCGAAAAGCCAGTGGTATGAAAATCCGTACATAAGCTCCAAAAAGCTGACTGGTACGGGCCCCGGGTTTGAACTCGCGACCTCACGCTTTCAAGTCTAGCGGTCTCCCAAATGGGCTACCACGGCAGTTCAATATTTCACATGTTAGCCCTGAATTCCTTGTGTATTTTAGGGTGTGTTTTGAAGCATGTCCCAACACTACACTGCTGACAGCTCTAATGAGAACCCCTCCTTAGTGCTGTTGCTGTGATTCAGAACAAGCTTTTATCATTGCAGGAAATTCAATGTTATGATGATCACAATCTCATCTTCATATTTCAGATACGATGCTTTCCTAGCATCAGAGTCCCTCATCAAGCAGGTGCCCCGTCTCCTGGGTCCTGGTCTGAACAAGGCCGGCAAGTTCCCTGGTCTGCTCTCCCACCAGGAGTCCATGATGCAAAAGATTGATGAGGTCAAAGCTACCATCAAGTTCCAGATGAAGAAGGTAGATATTTGTGCTAGTGGAAGCTGGCTTGTTCTTGTATAGATTGTACTATGATCTGTGTTATTAGTTTTCCAGCAATCGCACTATTTTCTTGCTAAATTACATCAAAATTTACTCCTGTTTATGTTAAGGCAGCAAGACACTGTTACTTCTGTATTTTTAATATTAGGGTGATAGAATGTCAAAACTAGAAAGTAATTTGTCTGTTAATTACCATAACTCTGGAAACCTAATGACTTTAAGCTGTTAAGTCAAGTTTAAATGTGTATATAAAGCATTGTAGTAGAGCTAGAAGCTATGTAGATACACTTATATACACTACTATACTGTGTATATACACTTTTTTACTGCTCGCTTATCTGTCCATAACTTATTCTAGAATCATAGACCAAGATCTAAGTGTCAGAAAATTAAAATTAAATGATGACTTTTTCATTCTAGGTATTGTGCCTGTCAGTAGCTGTTGGCCACGTGGGCATGACCCCTGACGAACTGGCCCAGAATGTGCATCTCTCCATCAACTTCCTGGTTTCCCTGCTGAAGAAGCACTGGCAGAACGTCCGGTCACTACACATGAAGTCCACCATGGGACCACCCCAGAGATTGTACTAAGCTGACAATATATTGACTTAATTTTACCTTTAGCAGTTTTATTTGAACTGATAGGACCTACATCACTACTCTTGCATTCTCACTGAGGTAGAAGTATTTATACTAACATGTAATGAAGAAGATAGTCTATTATGCTTGGCTATATGATGATGCAGTGTCGGCACCACCCTGAATCTGTATGGTGCAGACAGCCCATAATGCCCCAAAGAGAATAACTGCTAACGCTGAAGAAATGGGACTTCCATACAGAAAAATGTTACAGATGCCTATAGACAAGCTTATCAAGTTAATAGTATAGTGTAAAATACATTAATTTTGCACTCATTTCATAGATTCGAGAATTTGTATTGAAGTTGGGCAAGACTGGTATGGATATGATACGGCTGGTTTGGGTAGGCTGGCAGGGGCAAATGCACGATACACCCCAAGCGTGATGTCAGTGCAGGTATTATCACCCCCACTTTGAAATATAATGAACTAGTAGGCCGCCCGTACTGTAAAATTTTTGTGGCATGATGTGGGCAAGCCCCACAGAACGGTGGTCATTTGCAGGGCGAGTTCAAGCTTGATGAGTTTGCACCACCATGCGTTTTACTACCTTACCGTAATTATTATCTCCCTTGTTTGTTTGATCCTATGTAGGAGCTTTACCTCTCGGTAGAGAGTAGTATATTCCTTGGTGCCGAGGTTAAAAGGAGGTCTATGGTCAGCAGTGGACGTCTTCTGACTGATGATGATGGTGATGAGGAGCTTTACCTAGTTTGTGGTTTAATCTGAGTTTGACATTATGTCTGAAGTAAAATGTGCTTGGTGACAGTCTTAAGGGTTCCATACCCAAAGGGTAAAAACGGGACCCTATTACTAAGCCTACGATGTCGTGTGTATGTCTATTTGTCCGTCTGTCCTACCTTTAAACGGCTGTATCCTTCGAACCGTAATAGATAGCCAGTTGAAATTTGCACAGAATAATTATGTAGTGTTACGACGGATTGACTAACAAATAATAAAAAAGTAAAAACGAAAGGAGTCCCAATACAACAAACGTATTTTTGTATTAGCTCTAACGTAAAAACGGCAATACTAAAGAACGTCAAACTTAACATGAGTATAGGTATAGTACACACTCTATACCAACAAATAATAAAAATGGCCAAGTAGGAGTCAGTGATAAGGTTATGTTCATTACCAAGTTATAACTGGTAATTTCATTATTGAATTTTGTGGTAGTACGGGACCCTCAGTGCGCGAGCCCGACTCGCACTTGGCCGGTTTATTCAAATTAAGGGATGTAGCTAGCCAGCCTAGGATTAGAAAATACAAGGCCAATAACCACCTAATTATTTGTTATTATTATATTACCATGATTTCCTTATACTTAATGGTTTCTTGCACTTAGCTCAAGCACATTGTTGAGATTTGAACCCACACCCTACCAACCTTTGAATTCAACCAATGCCACCTGATCTATCATTACTACAAAATTAATCAATCTCCTGCCTACAAGAAAATATGATTGAAAAACAAATCAATGAATACATACAAATTACACATTTATTAAAATAAAAAACTACGACTTATTCTAATTATTACATAATGTCACTAATGCTTCTAGATTCGGGATCAGGCATTTCGTCATCAGTCTCGTCACTGTTGTCATCTACTGGAAGTTGCTCATCACAGTCCTCGACAGATTCTTCACCATCATCAACCTCTTGTGTTCTTATAATTTCACCATGTATGTTTTTATTTTTCAAATTACCCATCCAAAATGCTTGAGAACATTTATTTGCCGCTAGAGCAGCCTTCACTTTATATATTAGCGTCTCTAGTAGTTGTCTCACAAAAGGGACTTTGCTCATCAACGCCGTGTCTTTCTTCAATCGGGAATGACAACACAGAGTCTGCAAAAATCTGGTTGACTGTTGAAGGATCTTTAGTATTTCCAGTACTTCCTGGGTCTCATTCTTGAGTTGTAACTCCAAAATGGGTATTCCTTGAGACATGAACAGTTTGAGTACTGGAAGAGATTTTTTGAAGAATGCTGATAAGTTGTTTCTATTTTCAAGAGTTTTAGCAATGTCAGACATGTGTTTCATTATTGTAGCAACATCTTTCCATAGACCCAGATGTTCAGAATTGGTCATCCCTTTACTCAAACAGCTTTTAGTAGCTTCATAGACTGCTGTGCCAAGGTTTCTATACAAAATTGGGAAATTGGCTTTGTTTATACATTTGAGTGAATTCAAAGTGTCATTTCGCGTTTTTAAGTAGTTGATATCGTTTGTTAACTGCTCGGTTAAAGTTTTCAATTCTATTATTTCTTTGTTTATGAAGTATATTGACGCCAGCCGGTCTACACTTTGATTGAACAAAAGCCCCTTTTCTAAACCTCCGTCTGAAGTTTTCCACTGTTGCGATAAGAAATTTTGGGCCAAATTTCGCAATATTTTCAGAATATGTGTGGAGTCAGTATAGCTTTGTATTGCCTTTACGAATTCTATAAGAGCAATTGCAGTCGAAAGTTGTAAGCAGTAGTTTTCATGCTTTTCAAATTTTTCTGCTACAGCTTTTTAGTAGATCGTTTGAGGAAATGATGGCACTGTCTGAATTTGCTACTGTTCTTAGAGAAGTCTTCAGCAGTGCATTGTTATGATTTCTGAAACCAATCCATTTGAAGAATATTGTCAGCATGTTGTAAATATTTTCTAAGCATGATGTATACTCCATCATTTCTGCACTAAACAAAACATCATTATCATCTTGACTGTTTGCAGAAATGTGATTCTCTAAAAAAGATGTGAGAAACTGCATGTGCTCTATCAATTTTGGTAATATTTCGCTTACAGTTTTTGCACACATTTCTGCTTTCTTAGGGTCATATAAAGTCACTTCTTGCTTAGTGAGGAAGTTCTTTCTTTTTATTTTAGACACCAAGATACTTTCAAGATTTTCATTGACACACACCAGAATGAAATTCAAAGTTTTGACAGTTAATTCAGTTTCCGAATCTTTTTCATTGGTAATATTCATGTTCAACAGTTGCAATAGGTTCAAATTTAATTGCCTGTAATCTATTTTATGAATGTTTTCTATTTTATTCTTGATAGAATTATTGGGCTGCGTGGTTTGTGTCCTTGATGTTTCTGGTAAAACAGAATCATCACCAGCATTTTTCTTTTGGGCCTTCTGTTTGTTGTTCTGAATTTTTACAGGTTTCTTTTCAACATGTTCACCAGTATACTTATTTATGGTGAAAGTGCTAACAGGTGGTTTGTAAGATATTTTACTTCTTATGAGAATTATGCCAATGACTCTTTGTAGTTCTTCTATTTGTATGACCCTCCTCAGAATTTTTTCTTTCAAGATGTTATCGTCTTGAGTAGCAAATGCATTTAGGAGTTCTCTGAACCAATTCACACAATGAACCACACAGTTCAGGATGCTGATTACTATATCTGAGTCCATATCTTCAATCAAATCAATGTCATACTTCGGCATAACAACAGCACATCCTAATAAAGCATCAATGCTGGATAAGTTGCCTTCGTGTTGCTTGCTATGTAGTGTTTGGACCAATTGGAATAGAGGAGAGAGAATTTCAATACATAGGTCATTCTTAGGTTGTAAAGCCAGTCCTGCAATGTTTATGGCTATCACTTCATCCATCTCACTATCGGCATTTAGGCAATGTTGCATACATAGTTTCAGGTCACCAATCTGTTCTGTTTGTAATGCATCAATAATATAATTCAGCTGCAAATCATTGGTAACAGCATCAGTTAACCACGACATGAAGTTCTTGTTAATGTAAGAAGCAGATGAAATGATCTTTGATAACTCATCATAGAAGAATGCTGTCATATCTGGGAATAGCTTAGTACTTGTGCTTATCATCTCTATTATTTGCGCTGCTTCGCGCAGGTCGCCTTCAGGTAGATGAATACCAGAACCGTAACTGACATCATCCGGCATTTCTCTGGTTTCATCATTATCAGTTGTAGCCATCAGATATTTGACTGCATGAATACCAGCTAGAACACCTTGTATTTTCATTTTTGGAGTGGAGCTGATCAGTTCTTTTCTTATTATCATTTGGAGATCATCTCTGATAACTGAGTTTTCATAGCTGTACGCGAGGCCACAAACCAAGTTCATGACAGCTCTTACTTCATCCAGGTCCATGTCATCCATTCCATCAAGTAGAGTCAGCATCCGAACACTTTGTGGTTTTAAAAGTGACATATCTTTTGATGCCACTGTGTTAAGTATGAGCAGAATGCTCATGACACATTGTTTAGAATCCCCTAACTGAAGAAGCTCAGCAACAATTGTTTGACAACAGTCTTCTAGCTTGGAAAACATCAGGGTGTACATGTGTGATGCAAATGATTGTACTATTGGATCAGTTTTGGTTTTCAATAATGAGTTGGCAAGCTCAACCAAATATTTCAAATTGTTTTTTAGAATCGGCTTAAATTTTTCAAACGCCTCATCTAATAAATCTTCTTTTAAAATGTCAAACTTTAACAGTTTTCTGATTACATTTTCTACTTGTTTTTGCTTCTCTTCTGATATTGAAAACAGTATTAAAAGAATCACAAAATCAATCGGTTTGTGGTCAGTGTTTACTTTACAGTTTGATACAACTTTGAGCCAAGCATTGGCAATGACTTTTGAAAAAATAATGGAGTTCCGAATTGCAGTTGCCGTAAGAACTTGGCTAGATGCAACATCCTGAGCCTTTGCCATTGACGAAGACCACCCGAGAGAGTTCCTCAATCCTTGAACTGCTTCTAAATAAGCATTGTCACTCATTCTACTTGGAATCAGAAGAAATTTGATGAAATTGGGAAAATAATTGCACTTTGATAAGCTCAGGAGTATATTCAGTGTTTTCTTTTGTAATAGTTCATACTGATCATCTGATAGACATAGATAAGACAGGCATTCCAGAATAGCAGGGATGAGATCATGGTCTTCACTAAGGATTCTGCTCAACTCAGTTGAAATGTTGTCATGTTCTTGGTCTCCGATAATGTCTGGTATTGCAGTGATTATCCCAAATCGAACCTCCTTCTCAGATGTAATGTCGAGCAAGTTGATGAGATTCGATGTTAGTTTTTCAGTATCAACGATGCTGTCTAGCCCGGAGAAACATTTTAAAATCATTTGTATCCAAGGTTCACATTTGTTTTGTGCAGCCAAGTCTATAGCCTTTTCGAAAATGTAATCAATCAGTTTATTTTGTAGAATAGGGATACTTAGCAGTAGTTTAAACACACTGTCGTTCACTGGATTGCCTTCTGGGCTCTCGTCTGATATCCTAACGACGTTAGGGAACAAGTACTGTTTGAAAATGTCTAAATCCTGACATTCCTTTTCCAGATTAGAAAATAGTTCAGATAAGTTTGTGGGATATTCAAAGTGTTTTTCTAGGGTTTTCTTGATAGATCGAATTACTTGAATAGATTCATATGCAGTTTCACATTTGTCTGGAGGATGCTTCAAAGTGAGACCACTTTCCTTTAATGTTTTGTGAAGATAGTTACTGAAATCGGCGGTTCTCACCTTTTTAGTTGGACTTGCAGAGCTGGTCGACTTTTGAGTTAATGTCCTCTTCATTCTCATTCTTTTATTAACAAGATATCGAAGTATTTATCAATTAAAAAAATATGTGGCCGGCAACTTTGTTTTTTCGATCAAAAAACTTGTTTTGAATGTTTCCTTTTAAAAACAAACGCTCAAAATGACATTGAAATTTGAAAGCTGCATTAACTGCATTTATCTTTCTTTTCTCTGGGAGGTTTCAGCATCGCACTTCAAGTGCATTTGCCAGTGTCAAACATTAAAATATAAATCGTAAAAGTCATAGTCACAGTCAAGCAAAGTAAATCACGGTCAAGTCAAACTCATGCCCCGGTAAACTGGTGGAGGTTTACAAGAGGCTTCTATGAGTTTTGGAAACAACACACATAAATGCACAAGGAGTACAACGCCAAAATCCTTTCAGAGGAAAGAAGAAAAAAACTTATACTGTCAATGTCAAACAAAGAAATAATGTCATTGTCAAAATTTCAATTGCGTAAGTAAAATCAAAAATCATGAATGTTTGACGAGTTTGTTTATTTTCACAACCACAATTTTCATTTTCCTAACAGCACAGCCTAACAGCGAGGAAATAAACATAACTTAGATTCTAATAATCATGAACATAAACTTAGCACATGCTGGAAAATGTATAGTGAAGTCACAAGTGAATGCTGGATTTGCGGTAAAATTAATTATTTTGTGTATAGTCTTGTCACAGAATTAAATGTTATCACCGATGTCATTATCTATTGCTTTTCAACAATAAATCATTAATAGCAGCTGGAAGAGGTTGCTGCTGTTCATCATAATATAAAATGAGACCTTGTAAATATAATAAATCTACGTAATTAACACCAGTCAACAATTTTATTTTATTTTCTAACCTAAAATTTTATAGTTCCAGCAAGTTCGCTATAAATGGGCGAACGCTCTCATGATACGCGATGTGAAGCGCCGCCGTATGAGTGCCGAGAACTTCCTTGAGAGGACCAGGATCAATGCCATGAGGAAGAATGATGTACTGCCGCTGGAGATCAGAGAACTTGCAGACAAAGATATCAACAAGTTTGAAATGAACTGTATCCCACTGAGAATTAACAACAGATGTGCTGTTACTTCAAGGTGGGCTTGTAAAATTGCATTATTAGTCTGTCAACATTACTCACATAATAATCTATAGTGCTGTCGACCAAAACTAGACATGTGCTAATCATGTCCTGGAGTGGATCGAACATGGAATGATTCCAGAACAATGCTCAGGAGACATGTTGCCTTTCAGTTCATCTTCATGTGAATTAAGTTTTTTTTATTGCAAGTAAGTCCGCGTTTAATAAACTCGAAGGGCTTTTTTGCTATCGCCCCACTGGTATCGACCTTAATTTGTAGAATGTCAGCTACAAATTATTTAGTATGTTATCATAAAGAGAAAGCTCGAATAGGTTTGTTAAACATTGCATCGGTCGTAGTCTGTCAGGTTAGTGCCTCGGCGGGCCACCAGTTAGGACTTAGAGACAGACTTCAATCAACATTGTGGATTGCACCAATATCATTCCACTAGAGCGAATCGGTCTGGTACAACATACCTTTAACCCAATAACAACAACAGTAACAGTATGTTTCAAATCAACACTCAACATCGCTTATGAGAACCAACATGATGTGGAAACGAAATGTTTTGTGCAATTCTTTTTCGTACAAGTTTGACCTTGGAAAGTATACCCTGTACTAGGTTGACCTTATAATCAACTTAGCAGTCATTTATCCATGAATATAAAAAAGGTAGTAATTATGCATTTTGTAATATCAGTCTGGTGACTAGATTTTCTATAAACTTTCAGACCCCGAGGAGTTGTACCCGAGTGGAGACTGAGTCGCATTGTCTGGAGACACCTCGCAGATCACAACAGGCTGTCGGGTGTCCAGCGAGCTATGTGGGGATACAGTTAAAATAATTGTTTTACATGTAAAGTGTAGATTTATTTTGTAGTGTTTATTAAAATGTTAATTTATTGCATTTTCTCCTTGGCTATGATTAACCTTCATTCCCTTGACGAAAACAGAGGAAGGAGAAAACTTGGTTGGTTGATAGTTAAGGTAGCATTCCAATCTTGGCGTCCGCTACCGCTCGCGCAACCTACTGCTCAGTATGAATTTATTTGGAGTGCTAAACAATGGCAAGAATCGCGCGACGCGGTCACTGACTGATATAATAAACTACAAGAGCAGATACAAGACAGAAAATAAGAATAAATTTATAAAAACCCTGTTTGTAAAATCGCACTACCCATGGAAGACTGGCGTAAGTTGAAAACACCAACTTTTCAAGAGCGCCAAAAAACTAATTTGCGGAGAAATTAGAAGACCGAGACAATTGGTTTCTTTAGCAACATGCTGGCAAAATTACCTTACAGATACCTAAATACTTAATTTTTAAGAAAAGCTAGCAGTTTTTGCGGAAATCTGAAATTAGGTGGTTACTCCATTAATCCCCGGAATAACATAATGAAATTTAGAAACATCTAAAGTTAATGCTTTGTTGCTACGGAAATTAGAAATATACGGAAACTTTTGTAGGTAAAAAATTATACTCTTTTCTTCCACGGGAAAATAATGCGGAAATTTATAGTAACTTGTATATAAGCGTATATTTCTGTACTTTATCAAGTGGAAAAAGTATGTAAGTTAATTTATGTAAATAAGTTTTTTTAGAAAGACGTATGATAATTGCTCAACTTTGTTTATGCTAATATTGAAAGGCAAGTCTACAAAAGTAATAAGCGTAACAAAACTTACATAAGTTTACCAGGGAATTTATGAAAAATATATTTTCGTACGAATTTTTTGAATCAAATTATATCCGTCATTGGAATATTAATTTGAGGAATTTTGAGGACGTGTATTAGGTTATGCTCTATCCAATGGTGAAATAAAAAAATATTGACGCAAGTGTGTTTGCGCCAGTCTTCCATGGATGGTGCGAAATGTTACTAAAGTCTAGATAAGTACTTGGAAGACAAATCAATTATGGAATAAATCTATCTGCTCTACAATTTGTTGCCATACCATTGTACTAATATGTATTCTGTGGTGATACCAAGGATCCATCTAATCTTCCTTGGTGATAATTACAAACATGTATCACATTGGCATTAAGGTACGTTTCCACTGTAGCGGAGCGGAAAGCTGTGAAAAGAGGTGGGTGTTTCCACTGAAGTGGACATATGTAGCATAGTTGAGTGGAGCATGTGAAACAGTAGTGTCAATTCTGTTGAACCACTCACTAAACTAATCTCACAGCACTAAAATTATCTGCATCTTTCATTTCAATATGCGAGTTGAATGGAATCAAATTTAGAGCTATCAAGTTCTAAATTTTTCACAAAAGAATGGATATTTTGTGTAGGTGTATTGCTCGCAAAATACGTCAGGTTTTAAATAAAATAAACTGGCTATTACAACAAAAGAAACAGCCGTTAAAAGGTAGGATGGTTAGTCAGAGAGCGTAGGGTAATAGGGTCCCACCCTTTGCGTATAGAACCCTAATAATAACTATATGGAACCGAGAGGATGGATCTCAAACAGGGTTGATCGACTGGAAAATCAAGACATAAGACCCCAACATACAGGCTCTGCCTAGTTTGGGACCTTATATATAAATCGGTACTACCATAGGTAAATTATTAACACCCATCTTAGATTAAATAATGTTATAGTTTGGAATATTGCATGAATAAAATATTATTACAACAATAATTGCAGCCATATTATTCATTCACAGGCATTGTTTTTAGGGTGCATAATCATCAGCCATGAGCCTTAGATAACCACTAAACGATAGCGACGATAGGGTTAAATAATAAACATGAAATAAGTTTTAGAACTTTAATAAAAAGTCTATTTGCCTTAAAACTAAAAAAGCTTCATGAAGCTTTTTATGGAATACCACAGCTTTACCACAAAGCTTTTTAGTCAAAGAGACCTGAAACAAGCAGAAAATTCAATATTTAGTAACATATAAAATATTGCATTTGAGTATTTGAGACTAGGATTTGTTCTCAGTTGATATTTTGTCATTCATACATTTTCTGAAGCTAATACATGCATAAATCATCATTGGAATAATACTGTTTCTGTAGGTAATAAATTAAACTCAAAACTTATGTTTTGCATACCATAAATCTAAAAGAAAACCCTGGGTTTCCTGAATTAACAAGGCCAATCATGACACTGCCTCGTCGCTAAATCACATCATTAACAGTTCAGTCAAGGTAAAGTAACCTGATCAAGGGACAGCTGAACTATTTTTGGTAAGATTTTAATTCAGAGCCTGTGAGGCATGTAATATAGCAATAAGACTTGATTAAAAAGCCTTGGAATCTACATAAATAAAGAACAGTAAAATACCACACCCACTGCCCTATCAGATCTACTTGACCTATGAAACTGAAATTAGGCAGGTAGATTCCTTATGGGGTGTAGAGGTCCGCTAAAAGATTTTGCGAAAGACCCGAATTAAGGGGAGTCAAAAGAGAATTGACTGTTTATGAGTCTGACCACTAAGTCGCGGGCAACAGCTAGCCCGTAATAAATTTAGATATCATCATGACTTACCGAAGCCCATGTCATCATCGGACTCCTCTGGTTCCTCCTCCTTCTTCTCTTCCTTGGCGGCTTCAGCGGGCGCCGCAGCCGCGGCCGCGGGGGCAGCACCGGCGGCCGGCGCCGCGCCTACACCCGAGCCGATGTTGGTGATGAGCTCACGCACGTTCACGCCTTCCAGCGCCTTGGCGAACAGACCCGGCCAGTAAGGCTCCACGTCCACATTAGCGGCCTTCAGGATGGTGGAGATCTTCTCACCCTGGACACCAAAGCACAAACGTAAACACAACGCGACATTTCAATATTTTCACCAAAATACTGCCGAGTTTCTTTGAGTGCTGAAGAGTTAGACAGGTTCACTGATTTTTACCGAATTTCATGCGGGCATTCACTAGATGAATAAAGATTAAAACACTGGAGGACACAACAAGTTAGCAGTTTCTTTGGCGAATAAATTATGTATCAAAACTTACGGTAACGGCTACATCATCATCAACGAGGATGAGAGCGGAGTAAACACAAGCTAATTCAGCCTTTGATGCCATTTTTATTTAAATTGCGTGCAAGTTGCCGATAGGCCTTAGCTCGAAGAGAACAAGCACGTTTGACTTCTCAAATTGAAGAGAAATGAAGAGGTTATGTAGCTGTCAAACTTGTAAATTTTTAACTCTAATGTGTTCCACGTTTGTAAATGTCAGAAATAGAATAATAGCATGAAATTAACAGTGTATGTTATTACGGTCATACGTGTACAATATCCTTTAGCGCTGTCTCATTTTTACACATTGGACTTGAAATGATTTTATTTTTCGATGTAACGTTGTAGCCACGCACCACGGCAAAGGGAAGTAGGTGGAACGTTTATACACATGAACCTACTATCATAATGGACAGCATGGTTATTTTATGTTGGTGTGTGTATCTAGAACTGCATAAGTGTGCGTGAGTCGGAAAGTGACTGCTAGTGTAGATCTATCGATAAAAAGGAACACTAATGTAGTGTTTTGAAATGTTTATAAACAAATATACATGCTAAGTTTGACGCTTGTATGTATTACCGTTTCTACACTAGAGCAAAAACAAAAATACGTTTAAAAATAGGTTTGTTGTATCCCGGACTCCCCGTTTTTACTTTTTAACTTTGTTATTATTTCTTAGTTAACCCGCCGTAACATTACATATTCTGTAAAAATTTCAACTAGCTGTCTATTACGGTTCGAAAGATACAGCCTTTAATAGGTTGGGCGGACATACAGACAGACAGACATCGTAAGCTTTGTAAATAATAGGGTCCCAATTTTACTCATTGGGTACGGAACCCAAAAAAAAACATTTTATTTTTAATTTGTATTTGGTGCTAGCTTAAACCCAGCTAAGTGGTCCATCGTTACGAAATTTCATCAATATCCATTCAGCCGTTGCAGAATAAGAAAAAACGGTCAATGTTTCACTTATTATAAATAAATTGAATATGTAGGAGTAGCTATGATTAGTTAAATGTCGACCATAATATCGACGAAGTTTGAAATGTGCAGTGGTACATCACTAGCAGGAATACGCAAAACAATGCATCTAATTATCTTAAATTAAAGCTTTTAATTTATAACTATTTATCATTACGTGATAGTTATATGATGACTAAGATGTATATTTTTATGAGAAATGTATATTTTGCTTTGAAACTGGTTATTTTACTTAACAAATGCTACAAAAGAATTACGTGTGAAATGATAATTCTCGATCTTTTACTCCTCCTTTAGTTGTTCTTGATGGACAAAATACATCACAACACGACATAATGACACTATGTAAAAGATTATTCAGTCTTTACAGCGATATTTCTGTTTAATTTTGCTTTTAAATAATTATGACGCGTCGCAATGTTATGGCCTGCTACTCGGTCAAAAGTGGACACCGAGTACGAGGTTGCCAATCTTACAATAGCTCACTCGTTTACTCTACGTAACGATCTGTATAATAAAAAGAGAAACATGACAGTGTATTGACATAATGAACGTTGGAGCGGCAACGCCTCAGACTCAGGGGTGCGTTCACGGATGCCAGATAATTTTTCCCCAGATAAAAATTAAACTGGTGGGGGTTCGCTAAACGGAGTCATAGCTTTATGTCAAACTGGTTGTCAAATTAAATTGACATCTACAAAATAGTGTCAACAATAGCTTTTATTATTTTCCATGACCATGGATATAGAGTTTTTCAGTCTTAATTATGGTTATATCAAACTTTATGGGGTAATGGGTATGTGGGTAACTACCCACACTTGAGCGCTACATTAAAACTTAATAATTAATAATCCACCAAAAATAAATATTAACATTCGAAAATAAACAAGTTTAAAAAAATAATACAACGAGCTGACATGTTTTTATTTCATGTTGGCGCCTCAACCTGCTCGTCAGCTGTCAACCTGACAGCAGACAAATTTAACGACCTCAAAAGGTCGATAAAATTTAATCTAGTCAGGCGAAAACTTATACAAGCGAACGCCCGTAAACGGGGCAGTTTAAATTTTAACCAGTTTAATTTTTCACCTCGTGGAGTCTCTAAACGGGTGTTTTGACGTTTATCTAGTATAAGTTTTAGTCTGGATAAGTGCCGTAAACGCACACCGGCTCCTTCCATATGTATACAACATCCTTGGTTTTATATAAGTAACAATGGTTTTACAAATAGTTTTTTTTGTCGAAATTTTCATGACCTTGGATTCAATGTCCTTTATTCGTAATATTTTACAGTTTACTGGTATTAATAACGTCAAACAAGTCATAGTCACAGTCAGAGTCAAGCAAAGTAAGTCACGGTCAAGTCAAACTCTGTAAAGTGGTGGAGACTTTACAAGAAGCTCCTATGGAGTGTTGGAAACAACACGAAAAAACATGTTTCACCTCGTTATATCACTTTGCCACACTCGAGCACGTTTCATCATCATAGCCTTATTAACCACAGAAGAGAAAAAAAAATCGTTTAAATTAACAGTCCACTGCTGGACTTTTAGCCTACCCCCGAAAGGGTGATTGGACCATATCCACCACGCTGGCCTAGTGCGGATTGGTGGATAACCGAACTAAATCGTTGAAGTCGCTAGTTAACTAGATAAGTATAAAATCAGCCCACTCAGCCTCTATTTAAAATCTTGAAAATCTTTTCGGACTGAAGGACTCTGTAGCCAATAAATGTTAAAAGAAATTATTAAATTTTGGCGCCAACGTGAAAAAACATTTCGCTCTATTTCATTGTACGTATTATTTTCCCAAACTAGAGTTATTCCGTTTTGATTAATATTTTTTCAGTAATTATATACTATTAATAGGGTCATGTATAAACCCTTTGCCAAGAGCGACGAACGGACTGTAATTGTTTTTTCACATCACATCGCTTACCATGCAGATTTTGCTGTATTCATTTTATAACATGAAAAATTTACTACTTCAGTCGCAAGGTTTCTGCCTATTCCTCACGTATCCTCAAGTATTCAAATACTCGACAAAGTCGTATAGAGCAAGAATATAATTATAATAGTTAATAATTACTGATTTATTTGCAGTGGGAAAGACTGAGATGTGTAATATCAGAGAAATATACTATACTAGAGGTAATATGTATGTATTTGCGGTCTTCTCTGTAAAAAAAAACCGGACAAGTACGAGTAGGACTCGTGCTCTGAGGGTTCCGTTGGACAGAACCCTCAGAGCGCGTGTCCAATAAAAAACTAAAGTTGAAATATTGAAAGACAAACTTAACTTTGTAGTTGACTATAAGGTTATTCTATACATTCCAACTACAAAATGTAAGTTTGTAATAGCAAAATAATAATTTTTATATGATATAACTTAAAATTTGTAACTTTCAGATTTATTCCTATATATTATGTGCTATGGGACCTTGCCTTTTAAAAATTTCATGATTCTAGGTCAACGGGAAGTACCCTATAAGTTTTGATTTCCCTGTGAAATCGCAAAATATGCGACATAAACGTTCATATCTTTTGATTGCGTTGACTTACAACTTTTATTTTTTTACAGCCGAAAGAAACCGTAGACCCAAGTATTTAGTATAAATTTCAACTTGATACCTTTACGCGTTCTTGAGAAAAAGGATCTTGACAGACGGACAACGAAGTGATCCTATAAGGGTTCCGTTTTTTCCTTTTGAGGTACGGAACCCTAAAAACACAGAATACTCCACAGCATTAGGTAATTGCTAGTTGTTTATTTATGTTTTATGTATCTTAATATTAAACCGGCAAAGTGCGAGTCGGGCGCGTGCACTGAGGGTTTCGTACTACCTCTAGTATAGTATATTTATCTATGGTACTACCACATAAATTGTTAATTACTAAAGTACAAAAAAAGTAGTGCAAAAAGACATCAAGCCCAGGCGGTCACCCATCCAAGTACCGAGCGCACCCGACGTTGCTTAACTTCGGTGAGGTGAACAGAAATTTGTCACCGACTCGCACTTGGCCATTATTTATTATTTTACTATAGAGTGTACAATAATCATGCCAAGGTTGACGCTTGTACGTATTACCGTTTTTACACTAGAGCAAATACAAAAATATGTTTAAAAAAACGTTTGTTGTATCTTTAGTTTTTGACTTCATTATTATTTCTTAATTAATCCGAAGTAACATTACATACTATGTGAAAATTTCAACAGGCTATCTATGGTTAGAAAGCAAACAATGTAAGCTTAGTAATAGTGGTAATAGGGTCCCATTTTCACACTTTGGGTACGGAACCCTAAAAATTGGGCTAGTAATAAAAATAATTTGCTTGAAAATAATTTAATTAGTGTTAAGCATGATACAACAAATTAAGAGATCACATAAAATTTTAATAATTATAAACTAACAATTTAATAAAACATTATTACACAGGTACCTGTGGGAAATAAAAATTTATTACTTACCAATAACAGTACATAAAGGTACAGATATTCTTATTATATAAACAATATAAATATAAATAGTAGTTACATACTATTTTACTAAGATTTACTCTGAAAAATACTTAAATTAATGGACTAAACTTAGCGGCATTAGTCATTGTCTGTAAAACCAATATATACGAAGGTATTAGATATTAGGTTAATATTTATGTTATACCATAGATAGACGAAACTACTAACTAGTACTAGTTTTGTCTATGGGTATACTGATACATTTTCTAGCATTGTATTGTAACAAACTCAAAATGTAATTCCAAAGTTAAAAATATGTATAGGTATAGAATTGCAGTGCAAAACAACCCAGTAATCCCAGGAAAATAAACAGGATTCACTATTTGAATGTATACTTAAAAGTGGACTTTTTTCTTTTTATTATAGCCTATTCAATTAAAAAATTAGCAAATATTATATCATGTAACAAAAAATACAGTTAAATTGAGAGTTTAGTCTTCTGGAAGTTGGTTGAAAAGTTTTAATTGATATATTGATATTCTGCACAAATAATAATTTATTTACAAATCCCAGGAAAACAAATGGTGCTTAACAAGCATGTCGCGCACACCCTCTTTTAACGGTTGGTTCTGGGTATCTTTTTTCACAGGTAATTCCCACTCTGGATTTAAATTGAAGCCAAACTGCGAAAGAATTCTTAACTCACATTTGATTTGTACCCAACCAGGGGAATTTATAAAAGACCAGGGATGGTACCACTTCTGGACTACATCTACACATGAGCAAAGAACTTCCAGCCACAAATGCAGTGCTTCTTCATTTAATCCCATGCATATTAAAGTTCTCAGTTTAACATCCATCTGAGCGTGGGCATTATCATGTGACAAGTTTATGGCTTGAACACATCTATATAGCAACTCTTCAGGTGTAAGAACTTTCCCATCTTCATCCAAACGATATGTTTTGCATAAAACTAAACGACTGTAAACTGAATTGAAATCCTTTTCTACTTCTCTTGACGATGCTTCTTCAATAAACAGCCATGGATGACATGGTCCATCGAGGAAACTTGGCCTTTTGATACCATGTAATAGTACCCGTTTAAAAGCCGGAGCTAAAACTCCTCTTACCAGATGAGCTGCTTTTTCAGTCACAGAGTCATCTCCAGCCCTGCTGTATTTGACTCCTTTTTCGTCCAGTAATTTTACGAATCGTGCAGGGAACCAACCTCTGAGTCCATTCAGCTCGCCAATCCAACAATGTTCGTCTCTGGAGCTAATTACTTCAATAACATCATTTTTTCTGAATCCCAGTTCATCCCCATCTCTCCTTTCAAAGTCTAACAAAGCCTTTGCACGTCTCCTTTTACTTCTAGAGACATTGACATACCGTTCTCTATCTGCAGCGTGACTCTGCATGGTGTAATCTGCAGTGAGTTGAATCTCAGAGGCTAGCTGAGGTTCAAGAGCCAAAAAATGGCGGGCCACTTGCAGAATGGCTTCTCTTAGATCAACAAGTATTTCAGTTTGTTTTACATTTTTTGAAACTGCATCTTCGTTGTTAGTATCTTCACCAAAAAGTATTGTTTGTATTACCGATTTGTTCTTCTTAATTTGACGTCTTTGTAGTTGTTGTTTAGGTAAGTTTGATACGGCTCCTGGATTACCAACCAAACCACCTTGATCAGCCATCAGATAGGCCAGATGTCTCCTCCTGTGAGTTTCAATTAACGTAGGGCTCAATGTGTCGCCACAAACCTCATCGATTGTTTTTATGAGTAAATCAACATCATCTATTTCACCAGGTATATCAGAAAGTGCATTAAAAATTTGCGCAGAGTTTGATATTTCAGTAAATCTATTTTCTCTGATTTTGAGCATTGCTAAAGTAACTTTAAATAAGACAAGAGAGCCATCTAAAAAGAATAGATCCCATACCCGGAGCAAAATCTTCATGTGAACTACATTGGCATACAGGGTCAAAAACCAATGCATTGTTATTAGAGAGAGCTCTATATCGTGAGCATTCAAAACTTGATCGATTCCCGGAAGGTACGTTGAGATAAGGCTTCTCAAAACTTTCTGATCAGCTTGAATTCCAATCAAGGTGGATGAGTAATATGAAGCTGGCAATAGATCTTCTACTGTAGTACACATTATCCAAAATGCATCTTCTTCTTCCATTAAAAGTAGTAATGATGCTGCTATCATACCAGTTCCTTGGCAATAGCCAATATCTGGGTAAAGCCAAGCTAATGCTCGCAAAATTCTGCGTAATCTTGGAACACCAGTGCTAGTTGGATGTGAAAAACAAACATTATTTGGTAAAATCTGGACTAAGTCCTTTTCAATTTGCTTACTGGTTACTAGCCCATCATCGCTGGAAGCTCTGACTATTTCATGATAAGTTATTTCCGTTAAAGCTCTTTTCTTGTTAGCACCACACAAATGCATCCAAACTTGAGGACGGAGTGAGTGTGGAACACCATCTTTAACCATGTTTTGTAATCTATCTGTTTTCTGCAATTTCCCTTCCACTTCTGAAAAATTTATTTCTTTACTGTAAAATTCCCACTGAAGGCGGTGCTGATCATCTTCGACAAATGCATTAACTGATAACTTATCAGAATTTTGGTCTGCACCTTCCTCGTCTTCAACACAGAATCCAAATTCATCAAATCTGTAATCCGGTAAACCACCGTGACCTTCAGACTCTGGCTGAGCCAATTTAGCCATTATATCTTGGGGTACCATACTTGGAGTAAGAGCTGAAAATGGTCCTCCAGGCGCTGGCAGGAGTTCATCGGCAATATTTAGACCTCGTATTGCATCTAGTATGTCTTCTGGGTCATCATCTGCTAACGCAGCACTTATCTTTCGTTCATGATCTTCCCGACCCACATATCCGACGTGGTCGCGTGAGCTAAATAAAGATTTTGCTAAATCCATATTGTTAGACCGACAACCAACAAAATATAATCACAAACTTCAAAGAATAATGTTTTTATTAGTATGAGATATTTAGAAAGTTAGAGTTATTGATTTATTTCGTTTTCGTCTTATCTGTAACGTCACTGTCAGTTTCGCTGTCAGTTCAGTTTTTTTTCGCAACTGTGTATAAAGTGTCCTTCAGTCGGATTAATGTTAAGCTTTACATGGTATTAAATAGTGTCAAACAAGTCATATTTCTAGTCAAACAAAGTAAGTCACAATCAAGTCCAAGTCATGCCCTAAAAGTGGTGCAGACTTTACTAAAGGCAAAGATTTCATACTTTAGAAATAAAATTTTTGAACACAAGTTTGGGCATTAGGAAAATAATACAGCTGATTCCGTAATTTTAACACGCACGTAATGCGGTGCAATAAGTTAAAAAAATTATACAAAACTATCCTTTATTTTGAACTCCATTTCTTAGCGAGGTTTAACATGTATTTTTGTGTTGTTTCCAAAACTCCTTAGTAGCCTCTACCACATTACTGGGTAAGTATGAGCATGATATTATCATGATATTTGACTTGACCGTGCCGTGCCTTACTTCGTTTCACTCTGACTGTGAATAAGACTTGGTTGACGCCTTTTTCTTATTAATATTAACTTGTTTTATATTCGACTGAAGCACTCTGTATCCATGATCATGAATTTTTTTAACAAAAAATTCATGATCATGGATTGTTTCTGATTATTCTGATGCGCGACATGTGTGCGATTTTTGTTTTTGTTTGAAATACAGGAAAATAATTATGTAAAAATAAAAAGGTGTTCAGATTTTACTTCTGGAATAGATCGATAAATTATTGAAATCAAGTAAATGTTATAGTGTTAACGAGTCGAGTTGCACAATCGAAATATCAAACGCAGCAAGAGCGCAGCTTACGTTTTGTGTCCGATGTTCTAGAAAGGAAAAAGAGCCTTTTTTCGTGGCTACAGCTATTGAAGACGAAGCACAGTGCATATAATTTGCAGATAATCGTGGTGGTGCATGTTATTCTTCCATTTTGATCATACGTTTGGTCTCATCAATTTACAAGCAATGTTGTGACATTCCTACATTAGGTACCTATCTATTCTATCTACTTTGTTGGATAAGCTGCTCTAGCTATCAGACCATTCCAAGTTTCCTAGGTTCAGCTCCATTTCATTATCATCAAACATCACTTGATATATCTTAGCACTGAATTGTATTTGTAACATTCACATTAAAGTTATTCTCAGACTTCTAACTTCATTAGAACTTATTATATATTACTAAGATGGTTGTAAAAAAGTGTTGCGTAGAGAACTGCAAGTCATGCTCCTTAAGAAAAGAAGACAAAGGTGTTACATTTCACAAGTTTCCCAAAGATATAACCTCTCGCAATGAATGGCAATTTATAACACAATATAAACACACACAGAAAGATTTGCCTGTTTATGTGTGCTCCAGGCATTTCTGTAAACGGGATTTCAAAAAAAACGAGGACTCCAAATACATACTGAAGTCAGGTATTCAGTCAAAGATTGTAGATGCTTGTTGAACCTTATTATATGAGTTTTTATTTTTACGTAATGCTGTTGTCATAGTTATTGTTTTAATTTTCGTATTTACTAGCACTATTGCTTTTGTTTGGAAGCCTGGTGTTTTTTAATTCACTTTCCACTTACAGTGTACCTTGTAGTCCTCTTTTATGTTTATGAA
This sequence comes from Agriopis marginaria, assembly GCA_932305915.1. Taxonomy (NCBI): domain Eukaryota; kingdom Metazoa; phylum Arthropoda; class Insecta; order Lepidoptera; family Geometridae; genus Agriopis; species Agriopis marginaria. The sequence goes on from OW029918.1 coordinate 15,085,135, forward strand.
CCACATTAGCTTGGAATGTGTTAGAAATTTAACTGTATTACCTGCCTGTTAAATGCTTTAATCTGGTTATACCTTCAAGATTTGAGCTCTTTAGTTACCAATATATTTTTGCATGGAGAAATGGAGTTGGGCGACTTATAATATATCTAATTCTAATTCTAATTCAAAGTGGGGGTGATAAGACCTGCACTGACATCCCGCTTGGGGTGTATTGTGCATTTGCCCCCGCCAGCCTACACAAACCAGCCGAGCTCCTTAAAATAACGAAGCACGGGTTTGGGTCGCTGACTAAACCGCTCAACCCCTATTTCACCAGGTATTGTGGTATTGGAGACTTGTAGTTGTTGAGTTTCTTCAAGTAGTCTCGACCTTAATCGTATATCTTCTGTGGCCTTGCAATGTAGTAGTACATGCTCCACGGTCTCGTTCTCCTGTAGACAGCCTCGGCACAGAGGGCTGTCTGTGGCTCCAATTTTGTATAAGTGATAGTTTAGGTCACAGTGACCTGTGATAGTACCTATCATCAGTCGAAGGTCCGACCTAGTTAGCTTCAGTAGTTTGTTAGTCACTCTCTTGTCTATTGATGGGTAGAAAGCTTTTGCGTGTTTACAGTCTTTTGTTTTATTCCAGATATTTTGCTGTTCTTTTTCTGCGTAGAGACTTAGCAGATTCTTATAATATATGTAGAGATAGGTATAGGTAGAGATAGGTAGATATAGGTAGAGATGTAGCTAGTAACATCTTGCAGTTTTATCTGAATGTGAGAAAGCCCTGTGCCAATGTAGACCCAAACTAAAGTCGGGCAACTGAGATAATTTGTCTGACAGCTGCAATAACATTGTAAAAATTGGAAAGAAAACATTTTCGTATTAATATTTTAATGTAGTATAGTGGCTACCAGCTACAGTCTTGTATGTAAAAAGCTTGTAAAAATGATAAGAATTTACTATTTTCGTTCAGCTTTTTACTGTGATATGGCAACTCTTAGACAAATACTTTCAGAGGCCGCACTACAGTGAATGGATAAGCCTTACTGCAGTAGACAAAATAACTTAGGTGGAGGGAGAGGACAAAAAGGAGATTATATATATTTTTTATATATTTATTATTTATAAATTTTTTGTTCTGATAAAACGGGATAAACGGTTCTGATAAATCTATAATTTTAGTTATTTCAAAGAAAAACGTTATTCACACTCAAGGAAATTTATGGAACAAAGGATATTTTCGGGGTTGGTCTTATAGTAAAAGATGTTAATAATGATAAGAAGTAGAAAGACTACCTTTCGGCTTAGCACGACTATTCTGTGTAACTCTGCATTAGTATATTATTTATAAAAACAGAATACAAAGTTAGTTTCCATAAGTACAAACTTGATTTATTTTTAGATGCTGTTCCTTCAATATTCCCTTGGACCATTGACCAGCTAACAATGGACACCTCAGATATCGAGGAGCCCTTGAGCTCCATCATCAATGAAAATGATAAAGCACTGTCCTCCAGCATAAGATCAGATGCTGACAACTTAGACGCAATCAAAAAGTTCATTGAAGAACAAGAAAGAGAAATACTAGAAATGGAGCTTGAAGCAAAGAGGAATCAAGAAAAGAAATCTCATAATCAAGGACAAAAGTCTGAAAATCACAAGATTCATAATGGAAAAACGGTAGAAGTAATATTACATGACAACCTAACACTAGAAAATAAAACTCTTAAAACAATACAATCAGAAAATAAATTTGAAGAAATATCAACACTAGAAGTGAGTACAAAATACGATACTCAAGAAAAAGAGTCTGAACAAGATACATCACAAATTCTAATAAATGAGTTGAATACAAATGCAGTTCATGGAGAAAATATAGTATCACCTAGTGTATTGAACATGATTCTTTCTGAATCTGAAGCAACTATTGCCCAGAACAATGAAGAAACTTCTAACACCCCAAAACAAGAAACTGAAGATACAACTAGTGAGACAACTGATCAGAAGACGAGCCCCAGTAATAAAGGTAAGTTTAATTGATACTTCTAATAGTGCTAACAGATGTGTAGATTTGGTACGCCAGACCACCCTCTGACCAGAGCATACTAATGTGGAAATATTTATAAGCAACTAGCAACACCCATGACATGCAGTGCCGTTTTTCATGTGTCCCTAAAATATAGAAAAAAGTTCCTATTCTTTTTGGTCTTTTTGATCCCACTACTTTCTCATGAAATGTGATCAAAATTGATTGCTGTTTTGTCAATTTTTTTTTATGCCATTTATTGCAAACAAATAGACGGGCTACCTGATGGCAAGCAGTCACCGTCTTCTATGGATACTTGTAACACCAGAGGCATCACAATTACTATGTTGCCGATCCTTTAAGAGTCTATTAACTCGCCCTTTGAAGAACCCAATGTTGTACCTTCTCGGAAACAGATTACAAATAGATGGTTGTTTTCCCATAAGCCATTATTTGTTACACAAGATAGTAATTTTTGTGTTTGGTTTGTCTCAACAGTAGTTTGTGGATTTTAGCGATGGTGGCATCAAAGGTTCAACCATATAGCAACCACCAACATGCACTTAGCCAGTCCACTGTCCCAGCAGTGGGAACATGAATCCAAAAATCTTGTTTTTTGACACCAAATAAAGTGTTCCTAAATGTGCTAGTGTGGGAAAGTGACATAATGAGGTTGAAAGATGAATTTTCATGTTGTTTCCAAAACTCCATAATGGCCTCTAGCAGTCTCAAAATGGCTATAGCCTGCCCAGTAATGGGAAAATAACAAAAAAAATTTTGTTACAAACAAAATAATTAAGTTTTTTCTGTTGCTATAGGAAATTCCAGCACATCATTGTCAGTCGGCTGCAGGGTGGAGGTAAAGAATTTTGAAGGTGACTGGTATGCCTCGGAAGTTGTTGAAGTTGATTACGACGAAATGGAGGTTCTAGTTCGATACGAAACTGACTTAAAGAAGTAAGTGTTATGTATATTTTTTATTGTATACACTAGCTGCGTTCTGCGATTGTATCTATAGTTTTCATTTACCTACTAGCTGGAGCTACAAAGAGGTATATACCCGTTATATACCTCCTTGAAGCAACCTTTAGCTTCAAGTTTAGGCGCTCCGAGGCTGTGAGTGGTGGTGTACGGTGGGCCTCCCTGAACCCACATCAGTGTCAGTGATTATGTAACTCTTTCGAGTTAAAAAAAAAAAAAACTGATTTTGTCTTCTTTTCACCTTCAATGTGCTAGTGGAAAGTTTGCTCGGACGATGTACCTAATTTGTTAAATATTATCCCTAGCAGTTTTATCTTTCATTTATAGTAACCATAGATTAATAGTCCTGCTTGGCAAAAAATTATTCAAATAGATTTTTTTTTATTCTTCAGACAATACTGTGGAAAAAAACCGCAGTGGAAGAATTTCATCCAATCATCTTCCTCAGATGTACTACTGGGTTGCTAGTATTTAGAACTATAGGATAGTGCCCCCCCTCATTAATTTTTACTCTTTTTGCCAAGCTGTATGTATAGTTCTATTAATTTCTGTTCTCAAGTGATTTCTGCCAAGTTAATGTTAGATTTGTTTTTTAAATAAAGTTTATTTTATAGAAATATGCTTGTTTTAACCTTTGAAGCCCTTTTTATTTTTTTTCTTCTTTTTACTTAAAGTGCGGTTATAAAAGGATCCCCTTAATTAAAATCTAGCCTACTGTTAGGCAGAGATAAAAGAAGGATTTTCTATAAAATTCTATTCCTTAAAGTACCCAAACAAGTTGGAGGCTTGTGTGGCTCCAGCACACAGCATTTGTGAAAAAATAACCACGTCAGTAGCTAAGTGTTACACTAACAGTAAAGAAAAAAAAAAAACTTTTCTGTGGTTACACCATGGTACCTACTTCCCAGGTTACACTATATCATGAACCTACTATCATAAATATCTTGCAAAAATTGATCAATATTATTGGTAACAAACAAAGACAAAGAGTAAAGTTATGTTTGCGTTTTATAAGTAACTAACAGTCCGCCCCGGCTTCGCACGGGTATAGATATATAGCCTATGTCACCCGGGGAAAGTGTAGCTTCCCAACAGTGAAAGAAATTTTCAAATCGGTTCTGTAGTTTCGGAGCCTATTCAATGCAAACAAACAAACAAACAATCAAATCTTTCCTCTTTATAATTATTAGTATAGATTAGTACGTATGATGCTCCATACATTTTAAAAGTTTACCCCAAGTTTTGTCTAGGTTTCAAATAGGGAGCGCCTAAATCACCCTTATTTACACTTCACTGATCACCCCCTTAGCAACTGATAACAATTTCAATATAGGAATAAACATGATACAAACAAATCACGTCGTTTCCATTTGAAGCAGTGCAATCAAACTGGAACATTTTTTAAATAACGATAGAATTAAACCTCTTTGGTAAAAATGGATAAAAGAGCCTAGAAAACAAAAAAGTAGTTTCTATTTTTAAAAATCTGAATGTAATGTCAATTTGACAGATCTTTTTTGTAATGGCGCGCTTTTCAAGACTCACTAGATTCTGTATTTAATTGTTCAAATATTTTGTTTGTGATGTCGTATCCTTACGAAACGCGATTTAAATCGAAACAGCGGGGAATAAGGTAATTTCGTTATTATTTTCATAATAATAGTGCAACTTGTGTACCAACACCATGTTTTACGCGATAGGTGTACAAGCAATGTGTTGATAAATTCTATGTTATGATGGTTTTAAAGGATTTCTATTCGCCGATTACCAGCATAATTTTTATTTCATTCTTATAATATTTCGGGTATTACTTACTACTTATAGGTCGCGTTCTTCTGATTGAAGTTTCAACTCAATTCAGTGGTTTTTTTCCAAGGAAATTTCGGTATGTTGCGGGATGCGTCTCGCCATACAATTCATTGCAAAAAATGTAATCTAGGCACTAGGCTCAAAGAATTAGCAATCTGAAGTGGCAATGGGCTTGCCATATCTGTAGAAGAACTGACAATCGCTGGGGTAGATGGGTTCTAGAGTGGAGACCGCGTATCGGCAAACATAGAGTAGGATGCCCTGTAGCCAGGTGGCGTGAAGACCTGCGAAAGGCGGCTGGTGGCAAGTGGATGTGAAAAGAAGATCGTGCCTTGTGGCGTTCTTTAGGAGAGTCCTACGTCCAGTAATGGACGAACATCAAATAGGCTGGTGATGATGATGAATCTAGGCACTGCTAGCTCCGCCCCGTGGTTTTTCCCGCGTGGACATTCCCAAAGGAACCCGTCACTTATATTTTTCTGGGATAAAAAGCCAGCCCTCAAACAATCTTTTTGAAAAAATCGCGTTGATCCTCTGCTTGAAAGAAGAACAAACAAACACACTTTCGTTTTATAAAGTATGATATGCTTTGCTTCTCCAAATACTAAGGAAAAAGTTATTTCAGAACTGACGAATGGGTAAACGTAAGCAGTCCCCGCCTGCGACCATACACTGGCAACACTACCGTACCCACCCCAGCCACCGACCCCGATGAAACCTCACAAGACGAAACTCCAACAGCTTCTAAAGACAACACTTTTCTGAAGGAGATTAAAAAGGAGATGAAAGATGAACATCAAGATGATGTAGTTGTGAAGGTAGAAGAGAAGCCAAAGGTAGTGTTTGAGGTCGGAGAGAGATGTTTGGCTCGATGGAGGGACAACAGACGTTTCTGTGCCACTATTCATAAGGATTTGGGTGATGGTAAGTGTTAATAGACATTAAAAACCTAAATGAGACTGCAGGGAATCGCTGGATGCAGGTTGCTTCCAACTGGCCCTTTTGGAGATCGATGGGGCAGGCCTATGTCCAGCAGTGGAGCAGTGGAGTGGGTTCTTTGGCGTCTTTTCCAACAGTAGAAATCACAGTTTCTTTTATTAAAATAAACATTTGACAGTAAATGTTACAATTGCTATACAAAATGTATATTTCGGGTTGCAAATAAAGAGTTTTAAGTTAATAGCATCTAATTAGACTTTTTCTTATTCATCAATTATTCTGGGTCCGGTAATGAAAAATACCACCACCACCACCCTTCACCACCACCTCCACCCTTTCGGGGGTAGGCTAAAAATCTAGTAGTGGACTGTTAAAAGGCTGATTATGATGACGATAAATGAAAAAAAAAATCAGCAGTTTAATACATTTAGTTGAGTGTGAATGACCTTTTTCTATGGAAAAGCTGATTTTTTTTTCGCGACTTCAGGTTTTTCCCATGGCAAAAGTTGTTCATAATGATGGGTATTATGGACCCCTTTCGCCTTAGTACATCCTTTCCGGATAACCCAGTATATGATACCAAGGAAAATACGACTAAGAGGAAAGACAATATCGGAACATTGTAGAGCAATCCATACCAGTAGATGGCGCTTTTCTTTATTCTCTTGAAATGTTGCGAAACTTAACTGCGATACTAGTGCTACGGTAATTTGTAGAACCCTTTCGTATGCTATCTGACTGCAGCGCTTACGGAAGTTCGAGACAACCTATAGCACGCTCAAATTGCGGCGCCATCTAACTTAATACGGGTTTTGGGCAAATTTCCGAACTACGCTCCAATGTTCCGCTATTGTCTTTCCTCTTAGTCGTATCTTCCTTGATGATACTAACGTAGAATTTGAGATATACCACACTTTCTGTTCTGATCATCATTTATTATTTGCTTACAGGAAACTACGAAATCATATTTGACGACGGTTTTCACTGGACATGCTCCACAGTCCGGCTGCACAAAATGAAAGGCGATTCCTTGACCATCGACACTTCGTTCCAGGCCGGAACTGCAGGGTCCCCATCACCATTGGGAGCTGGCCCAGGCACCAATGCTCCCATATCACCCGTCATACCCGTCTTCCACACACACCTCTTTGACCCTACTAGAGACTATCTATGCTCGAAAAGCGAACGCCGCGAAAAGAAACGCAAACTAAACATCAAAGAAATATTCAACATCGGCCAGAAGAAATACAAAAAGCAAAAGACTGAGGAGACTCCTAAAGCAGAAACTACCCCCAAAACGCCAGCGCCGAAAAAACCGAGAATACAGAAAAAGAATGTAACTACAAAAGTTCCGAGAGTAGTGCTGAAGAAAGAAACTAAGACTGAAATACCTGGTAAGAATTGTCTGAGTTGGGGTTGCCATGGAATACACACAAAGAAAAGGATAACTCACATTCTGACCCAAAGCAGATGTTTAAATTTAGCATTCAAACATCTGCCTGGCCAGGAATCTATCCCGAGACCTCTTGCTTATGTGGCAGACATGCTACCACTGAGTGAAACTGGTCTCAGGAAGCTAGTTAATAGGCATGTGTTCTAATGTTTAATTTATTACAAATAACAGGCTTAGGGAAGGATGTAACTAAATACATTACGCAAACTAAAAAAAAAAATTGGTTGATAAATCTCTGAGATATAAGCGTTTAAAGTTATAGGTGGGGATATAGAGAGATACTCTGTCCCTTTCTCGCAAAGCGTGTGTTAGTATAGCATTTGTATGGCGCGCCTGAGGCGTGACGTCATAGCTCAGTAACGAGCGCTCTCTGTCCAGCATGAAATTAAAATACTTATAACTTATTTATTTTTAATATTTTTTTCGTTGAGGGGCTCTATTTATGATTAGCTACAGTTTTTTATGAAGTAATATAAAAATATTAGTCATCATTCCTATTATATGGGGTGTAAGGGGAACACTCTCGAAGCCAAAAGTAGGTAATTGTACTCATCATTATGAACAACTTTTACTATGGGACCAGCCCAGAAATCGCGAAAAAAATATCAGCTGTTCTATAGAAAACGGTCATTGACACTCGACAAAATGTATGAAACAGCCGTTTTGTTCCATACATTTTGCCGTTTGGTCCTATACTAAAAGTAAAGGTTCATAATGATGAGTACAATTACCTTCTTTTGGCTTCTAGAGTGTTCCCCTTACACCCTGTATTATAATATTAAAACATTTAAAACTATTAATAGTATACATTTCCATCAAAAAAAAAATTACACCATTGGTCTAATATTATAACTATAATGTTTACAGATGCAGTGGCATCGATCATTGGCACAGTGACAAAACAGTTAGAAATCAAACTTGAACCTATTGATTTTACACACAACAAAGAAAGCACAAATACTGCCAGTACACAGGAACAAGTTAATAAAGAACCAGTAAATAAGGAACAAGTGGACAGTAAACAAGTTAAGAAGGAACAACTGAATCTTGAACAAATTGATACACCCGCTGATGAAGTAAATGATGAATATGACTCAGTTGATAATATAGAACTGGAAGGCTGCGTTGTGAATCCAAACGACGATACACTTGACGATGAAGAGGTAGAAGAACCGAAATCTGAAGGAGATCCGGTAAGTAACTTCAGATAAATTTAGGCAGTCTAAAATTGGGTAACTGATAGTATATAGTTAACAACAGATATAGACTTGGATAATATAAAATAGTTAAACACACAGAAGCACCCCACCGTTTCTCCTTCGCAGTGGAAGGGAATTATAATAGGCTAACGATTAGAAGAAAAAAATGCTGTCCATAAATAGAATCATCAACAATAACAAAATTAAAATGTGTTCAAAATTAAGGAAGATATAAGATAAGATTTCTAAGAGTAAGAGTAATTTTTTATTTCTGAGTCAGTTACATGAACATTTACACAGCTATAAAAACATGAGTAGAAAATTACATAAAGTTATAAAGATAAATAAAGAATGGAAGTTTTTACATTAACTAGCACATTTAAAAATTATAGAGAATTCTTTAAACACTTTATAAACACCTTATTCATATTCATATAAAAGATCAGCAGTGCAAGTACCGTTCTTTATCCATCATCAAAATTGACACTTGAGATTGTTAAATTCGATAAAATGCCATTTGATCAGTACTTACTATGATCGATTCTATGGCATTTTAACGAATTTGACGACCGATAGAGAACGGTACTTGCACTGCAGGTTCGAATATGCAGTGGCCCCACACTAGGCTCTAGGCCAGTGTCGTGGGAATCTCATTGAATTAATATAAAAAATTTAATCTTTTGCTAGACAGAAACTGCACCGTTCTCACAAATTAATGACATCTTACCAGTGGTGTACATCATCATCAGCTCTGAGTGACCCACTGCTGGGTATGGCCTATACCCAGCATATCTTTTCGTTTATGCCACTCTCCCCGGTCTCTCGCTATTCATATCCACCATGTAAATTCCATATTGACACATTGCAGGAAAGAGATAGAGCATCTTTTCCTAATCTGACCAAAATATCAAATGCTCAGAACTTTATAAGCCAATATAATGTCTTCAGTATACATGTAACATTTAACTGTGTTTTTCACTAATTATGTTGTTTTTATTACATCAAACAACTGTCTGATAGCCTATTAATATCTTTGTAAGCATACAAAGAAACTGTCTAATCTTGTATAGGAATGCACACTTGCATTAGAAAGAGTCGGGTTTGTCACTGTGTATTTAACTATGTAGCTTTGAATTAGAATTGTCAGTACTGTAGTGACCTTTCTTCCAAAATATCTACATTTCTTTAAATTAAACCTTCCCTTATTTACTATGTTATGTAGTTATAGATTATTGTTATCATAGTGGTAATTATCTTGTAGATGTTTTATATACATAAACTTGTAAAATAGGTGCTTGAAGAAGAGATTACATTGGAAAACTTCGAAAAGCAAGACATCAACAAACACGAAGAGGTAATAGACAAAATGCGGGAAGCTATTATTAAATTAGAAGGTGGTATAAACGAGATTGAACAATTGAAGAGTCCAAAAGTAGAAAGAATGGATACTCCGATAAAGGGCTTAGAATCGCCTAAAAGTCTCAACAGTCCAAATTTAAAGGAGATTAAACTGGAAAATTTAAATGAAGCACTGGCCGAAGTCTCGGCTAGCATTGCGATAAGCAAATCGACTGAAGATGTCTATGATCCAGAAACTGCTAAAGTGGAAATAGTCAAGCAGCCAAAATCAAAGAGAGATCCTTCAAAGGCGAAGAAAGGTAGAAAGCTAAGATTGCTGCAGGAGAAAAAAGTCAAAAGACAAGTAGAGAAAGTAAAGAGCGAGTTGGAAGAGATGAAGAAACAGTTTGAAGCCATGCGTCAGCACATGATGTCACAGGAGTATGTGCAGGTATGAACAATATTTGAAGTTCATCATCATCATCAGCCTTTTAACAGTCCACTGCTGGACTTTTAGCCTACCCCCGAAAGGGTGATTGGGCCATATCAACCACGCTAGCCCAGGGCGGATTAGTGAATTCACATACGCCATTGAATTTCTTCTCTTGTAAGTATGCAGGTTCCTAACGATGTTTTCCTTCACCGAAAAGTACCAGTGGTATGAAAATCCGTAGATAAACTCCAAAGAGCTCATTGGTACGGGCCCGGGGTTTGAACTCGCGACTCACGCTTTCATGTCTAGCGGTCTCCCAAATAGGCTACCACGACTTTTTATTTGAAGTTGTTTTAAATATTTTAACCTTACAACCTATTTCACACACACATAATCAGCCAGTAAACATCCACTGCTGAACAAAAACCTCCCCTCTTAGAGAAAGTTGTTGCCATAATCCCCACGCTTGGCAGGCGGCTTGGGAATCGCAGTATGTTCACCGTGTACTAATAGGACGCTGCTGCCCATCCTCCTGTGGTTCTGGTCGCAATTTTTGGACATACCTGGTTCTAAAACCGATTAGTTGTTCAAATAAATAAGTTATGTACATAATATTAAAATGTTATGCTAGACAGAGAGCGCACTATAGCACGTCAAGCCGTGCGAGCGCCATACAAATTCAGTACTAACACGCTTTGCGGGAGAGAGAGCATCTGCTCTTTATACCAACCAAAAACTTTAAACGCTTAGATCTCAGAAATTTATCAACCATTTCAAATATTTTTTTTTTTACGGTTTGTTTTCAATTATATTATTGCTGGCTAAATCTGTTATCTCTACATAGCATAAATTAAGTCACTTTCCGCGTCTGTCTGTCTGTCTGTATGGCCGCTAACTCCTCCTAAACCACGTAACGGATTTTGATGCGGTTTTCACCATCAGTTAGATACATTTTCAAGGAAAGTTTATATATATAACTAGCGACCCGCCCCGGCTTCGCATGGAAATTGCACCCGTGCGAAGCCGGGCGGGCGGGTCGCTAGTTTGTAATAAATGAAACATTAGGACATAGATCTACTATAATTTCATACCATCAATATTACAGAGTCAAGAGAATGCGCCGTTACCCGAAAGTTTCCTGATCCCTGAGGAGTGGTGCTGCCGTTGGGTGAACGGGCAGCCCGTGGGGAGAGTGAGCGAGATAGAAGGCGCGCCGCTAGTGGGACAAGACAACAAGCCGGGACTGCCGCGGAGGAGTGTGCAGGTACGCCACACTGATATAAAACACACTGTACTTTTCTGGGATAATAAACAGCCTATGCACACCATTTTTTTACGAAGTTTTGGGTATCTCGGCACGTAAAAAAATTGTTTTTCTGGCGTTTTAAAAGAGGTGTTTGTACATTTCGGCACTATACAATATTTGTACATAGTTAAAAAGATGCATTAGACACTAATCGGGCACTTAATTTGTATCAAAGCCACAATTAACCACCCAAAACACTGCGCGCCTTATACGGGTAACTGGCGACGACCGTACAAGTGACGTCACAAGATATCGCGCCGGCCGACCAGTGAATTTCGCTAGTAATTTGGTCATAATTTCGTTATTTTTTGGCTTCGTTAGGTTCAGGGTATAAGCCAAGGAATATATCCTCCTTGACGCTAAACAAGAGTGTGATGTGTTTGCGGATGACTGGAAGTTGATAATGTCGGAATGTTTGGGGTACTGTGAGAGGATTGCGTGATTGGGTCGGTTAGGTATGATAGTTATTTGTCCTGTTTCTATTTTTAACCGACTTCCAAAAGGAGGAGGTTATCAATTCGACTGTATGTTTTTTTTGTATGTATGTTACGCGATTACTCCGCCAATTTAGAATTGTTTTTGATGATTTGGTCGGTAGGTCATTATCTCATATAAATTTTATCGACATTGATACAGCGCTTTTTGAAAAATCTACAAAAACATGACAATAAGCAACGAATTCAATGTACATTGTACAGTGCCACCAACTTAGCTGTTAAGGTGGGCAAAATTGGAACTTTTATGACCATGGATACAAAGTATTTCAGTCGTAATATTAAACAATATTACTACTTTTTAGTTTCAGTTTGTAAATGTAGTATAGCCATGAAGTAGGTAATTTTTTTTGTTAAATTATTATTGGTTTAAGATGTAGATAAATGACATTTAACTAATAACTATTCGTTGTATTGTAATAAAAAAATTAGACACTTTGTCTTTAAAAAAAAAAAAAAAACGAAAATTTATTTTGTCTTTTAATTAATTATTATGTTACGACGTGTTGTTATTTTGATATATTATTATAATTGCCAATTGTATTTTTATTGTATACTAGCTGCGCCTCGCGGTTTCACCCCAGTGATGAAAAATGGTTTTGAAACTTACACCATTTTTCATCACTACGCGGGTGAAACCGCGGGGCGCAGCTAGTATATAATAATACTAGCTGTTACCCGCGATGTTGTATGTGTAGACTTTCATATAATTTTTCAATCCCCTCCCCCCTCTCCATACCCTACCCTCCTTAATTCGGCCCTTTCGCAAAATCCATTTTTAGCGGATCTCTTCACCCCATAAAGAACCTACTAAGTTTCAGCTTCGTAGGTCAAGTACATAGGTTGTTCCGAAAATTATTAGCCACAAATAACTACATTCCCTTTTTTTTTGAAACTATTTTGAATTGACGGGTAATTTTAATAAAAATTTCTTTCGCACTGTAAGGCCCGATAGGGTACTAAAAGAAAATATTTTCAATCAGCTTTTTACAATGTTTATCATGATCATCATCATCATTTCAGCCGTAAGACGTCCACTGCTGGACGAAGGCCTCCCCCATCAATCTCTCAAGGGGCCGGTTGGAAGCAGCCTGCATCCAGCGTTTTCCTGCGGTCCCTTTTAGGTCGTCGATCCATCTTGCGGGTGGACGTCCTACGCTGCGCTTACCGGTCCGTGGTCTCCATTCAAAAACCTTTCGGCCCCATCGGCCATCTGTTCTGCGTGCTATATGCCCTGCCCACTGCCACTTCAACTTGCTAATCCAGTGGGCTATGTCCGGTAACTTTCGTTCGTCTATGGATCTCCTCATTTCTAATTCGATCTCGTAGAGAAACCCCGAGTATAGCCCTCTCCATAGCTCGATTTACAATGTCATCCGAGCTAAAATATACTTGGAGCAAATATAATGTGTGATGGTGTGTGTCCCAGGTGGAGGACAAGCGGCTGCCTCCAGGTTGGACAAAGCACATGGTTCGCCGGAGTGTTGGCCACTCTGCCGGGAAGTGGGACGTGGTGCTAGTAAGGTAAGATATGATTTTTTTTTATGTGCCTCGGTCCTGCATTATCTAATTCCCTCCTGCCCATTTTTCTATTAGACTGCCAGAGCGAGCACGAAAAATCGACACCGCTTTATGGTTGATATTCCTAAACCCGTACAGAGCGCTTTGATTCCACTTTTATTGTGCGAACTGCTAATCTGTGGAATGCGCTGCCCAAATGTGTGTTTCCCGATAGTTTCAATCTACAGGGTTACGCATATAAGCCACGTCTATTAAGCCGAAAGGAGGTCATTGTACTCATCACTATGAACAACTTTTACTACGGGACCAAACCAGAAATCGCGAAAAAAAACTGCTGTTCCATACATTTTGTTGAGTGTTAATGACCGTTTTCTATGGAACATTGTTTCATTTTCGCGATTTCAGGTTTGGTCCCATAGTAAAAGTTGTTTATAGTGATGAGTCTAATGACCTCCTTTCGGCTTAATACAGGGTATATGCGTAACCCTGTATGTCTTCAAAACGCGAGTGAATCTGTTTCTTCTAGGCAAGCGTGTTCCATCGTAGACCGCATCATCGCTTAACATCAGGCGAGATGGCTGTAATATGCAAGCCAATAAAAATATATTTAAAAAAAACATTGTAATCCGTTCACCTGACATGGAGTTATTAAAAGATCAAGAACGCATTTATAAAAAAAAAAATACGTTACAGCCCGGACGAGCATGGAAATAAGCGGTTCCACATGAAGACAGACATGCGTCACTTCCTGGAGACAATGAAGGATAACTCGCTCAAGGAGTACGAGCATGCGCTCATGGACTTCGGAGTCCACTTGAAGACCTCGCGACGCATGGGCTGGATCGTCAACACGCCAGGTATACTTACCCGCTGGTGTAGCTACTCTCATCATCATCATTTCAGCCATAGGACGTCCACTGCTGGACATAGGGCTCCCCCATCGATCTCCAAAAGGGCCGGTTGGAAGCGGTCTGCATCCAGCGTTTCCCTGCGGTCTCTTTTAGGTTGTCTGTCCATCTTGTAGGTGGACGTCCTACGGTGCTCTTACCGGTCCGTGGTCTCCATTCGAGAACCTTTCAGCCCCAATGGCCACCTGTTCTGCGTGATATGTGCGCTGCCCACTGCCACTGCCCACTAATCCGGTGGGCTATGTAGGTAACTTTCGTTCGTCTACGAACGCAGCTACTCTGCCCTGGTCGTAATCCGTTCGTACCCTGTACGGTCCCGTACAGGGTACGAACGGATTACGACCAAATCTAAAAATCCGAGATCGTGGATGTAGGCAACAAGGCAGCTCCCATTTGTTGTTTTGCATCGGAAAAATGGCGAAGACACGCATGGATTGTGTGCCTCTTTTAAAAGAAAAAAAAAGTCAAGCATAAGAGGTATTTTTAACCCCTGATGCAAAAAGAGGTGTTATAAGTTTAACATGACGTGTATCTGTTTCTCTGTGGCATCGTAGCTCCCAAACCTATCCTCCGTTTGAAGATTATCAGCTCTTATCCTCCTAATAAATATATATATAATTTTTTTATTTTCAAGCAACATAGACTCATACAAATAAAAAATAAAACAGAAAAAATAATAATAGTAGCTAGTCATATTAAATAATAATTACTGAATTTTAAAATATTTAAACTAAAAATGTCAACATTATACAATAAATTAATAAAAGAGGTGATTATCTTGAAACAGCAAAAAAAAAAAAACTGTTTATACATACTTGTTAAAGTCTTCGACCAAAATAAAATTAATGGACCGGCCATAACCATTGAACTTGCTCAGTAAAAACTTCAAGTCGAACCGTCGGACAAATAGAAAGAAAAGAAAGAAAGAAAACATTTATTATAAATCCTTCAACATCATCATCATCATCATCAGCCAGAAGACGATCACTGCTGAACATAGGCCTCCCCCTTTAACCTCCACACTGAACGACAGCCTGCCTTTTGCATCCACTGGATGCCAGCGACTAAATGTCCTCGGTCCATCTAGTGGGAGGCCTACCTACGCTGCGTCTTTCGGTTCGTGGTCTCCACTTCAATACTTCAACACTTAATTATAATCATGTACAGTACATTTGTTACAAAAAATAGATAGCGGCTAGGGAAAGCACTCGAATGCATCATTTTGTCAGATGTTTTGTTATTATGTAACAATAGTCTTGTGTCGCACTTCCTACGGCTAGAGACCGACTGAAACGAATACAAAATGAGCGTTCTTTAAAAATATTCTTTATTCTTTAAAAATGCGTTCCATTCATTTTATTTTGGTCGAAGGTCAAAGTCATGATTATTTACGTCAGCCATCTTGTGTATTTAACATTCTCTTATTTCTCGTTAGATGGTATTGCCGAAGGCCCGGAGACCATCCTCCCTGCCGACACCATGTGTAACTTATCTCCGCTGGTCAAGAGAAAGAACACAAACGTCAGCAAACGCAGGATCATGAAGGACAAGCGAGACCTCAAAATTCGCAAGGACAAGAAACGCAAGCCTATCAAGTTGAAACTACAGAAGGGACTGCATACTGTGAGTTAACTTTGTACATATTTTATACTAGCGGTCCGTCCCGGTTCCGCACGGGTATAGTTATATAGCCTATTAAAATAGCCTATATTAATCAGTGATAATGTAGCATTCAAATGGTGAAAGAATTTTTAAAATAGGTCCAGTACTTTTTGATCCAATTCGTTACAAACATACTTACATACAAATCTTTCCTCTTTATAATATTGTATAGATTAGTTGAATCTCGCGGTGTTACCCGCGTTTTTGCAGTTTCAGGATTTTTTCTTTGCAGCTTTTTTGAGAAAAGTACCCTATGTCCGCCCTTACGAAGTACACTATCATCCTGGTAAATTTCGTTAAGATCGACCTAGCCGTTTAGTCATGAAAAGCGAAAAAATAAAGAGACTTTTATAATATTAGTAAGGATTAGCACCGCCCGCGGCTTTACCTGCTATTTTCATAAGAGCAGTTGTCTAACAGGTGTTATCTCGCAGCATCAAAGAATGGCACTGAAGAATGTTGTTTTTTTTTACACTTTGATTCAGAACACATTATGAATGAATCAGTTTCTTCTAGGCAAGCAAGCTCCATCTTAGACCGCATCATCGCTTAACATAAGGCGAGTTGGCGGCCAAGCGCAAGCCTATTATTAAATAAGAAAATAAAAATTTCAAATATTTTTTCCTTTTTTAAGGATTTAATTTAATTATAATCTAGCCTAATGTTAAGCTAATAAGTAACATATATCTCACCTAAACTTCTTCATATGTTATATTAAAAAAAAAAAGTTATTATTCATTATCTATACATAATATATATGGGAAAACAGAGATAAACAAATTATGTTCTTCAATTTCGTGTATAATATATAATGTTTGTATGGCATTTTAATGTTATTTCTTTAACCTCATTGCTATAAAAATTTCAAGCTAATTTCTATATTTTCAGGTCTTCAGATGTCAGACAGTAAATATCACACAATATTTTTATTTTGCAGTACAACTCTCAACTTGTGAGCGGTGAATCGAGTAGTGAAGCTAAAATGGAATCTACAGATATGTTTGAACAACCTTTGATGCCACTTGAGGATGGTTATGGTACGTTAAAGTTTACAGGGCTACACAGTCCGGTGTTACTAAGCTAAAAGGAGATCATTGTGTTTTTCATTATGAACAACTGCTACTAGGAAATATATTCAGCTGTTCTATATATTTGGTTGAGTGCAAATGATATGTAAAAAAAAATTGTTTTACGCGATTTCAGGGTTGCTTCCATAAGCAAAAGGTTGTTCACAATGACAAGTACAATGACTTCTTTCGGTTCCGTACCACCATTCCCTATATTTTTTTTAATAAATGCGTTATCATCTAAGTCGTTGAGCAATAAACGTCATACCATAAGACCTGTAAGTGCGAGCGAGAGACAGATAATGATTTATGACCCGACGACTCAGATGATAATGCGTTTACTATAGTTATAAAATCTCTTCTTTACATAGTATAAATTAAAGTCGCTTTCTGCGTCCGTCTGTCTGTATAACCGCTAACTCCTAAACCACGCAACGGATTTTGATGCGGTTTTCACCATCTGTTAGATAATTTTTCACGGAAAGTTTATATACCCGCTCCGGCATCTCACGTAAATGACACCCGTGCGAAGCCGGGGCGGCGCTAGTAAACTATAAAAATAGCATTCCGTATAACTAAACCTTTATTTTCATAATCTTACAGTGTACGTCGGCTCACTAAAAGTGCAAATCATCGAAAATCTCCTCCGTTGTCCGGCCGAGGGCTGCTTCAAGAACTTCCGCACCAAAACACTCCTACAGATGCACATAAAGCACTACCACAGAGAACTTAAAGCCATGATGGGAGCCACGCCTAAAGTACTCGACTTGGCATACGCGAGACAAAGAATACTACCCAACAAGGCAGACGTAGAACTAACTGACAAAAAGGTTATAAAAGTCAAGATAAATAAACCGAAACGTGAAGAACCAAAACCTTTCCCAACCGAAATTGAAATAATGGATGATTCTCCAACGACACCTGTCAAGAGTGAAGTCGTTACCTTGCCTAAAATACCCAGAAGTCAGGACTCCCCGAAACTGAGACAGGCTCTCAACCACAAACCTGTAAAAAGACCCCGAGTACTACTCCCAGTGAGGAGATTAGAACCGGAACAAGTGATACCCGACTCTATGGACGAAGGAGACTTCGAAAACCAGCTACTTGAGCCTATTATGGACATTCCAGTCTTAGAGCAACCTCTAGACTTCGAAACTGCTATATCAACACACACAGTGACGAAACCTTTGGACAAGAAAAAGAAAGGCGACAAGAAGAAGTCCTTCGCGTTGATTTCGAAGAATATCAGCGAGGATGAGGAGTGGTTTGCGATGAACTCTGACGAATTGGACACAAGGTCGAGTTTCCCACGCTCCGGCAGCCCCGATTCTAAAATGGATGGAAAAGGCATTTTGCCGATGTCATCAGAGTCCAATGACGACCAAAAGGATGTCAACTTGTATACTTACACAGACAGTAAGTTTTACGAAACATTTACAACTACCAGTGGCTTGTGGTTCTGCTCTTGATTTTCCAGTTTTTCTGGGGCTATATCTATCTATATCTTGCCGAATTTCATCAAGATCGGTTCAGCTGTTTCGTTATGAAATAACAAATAGAAAGGAAGATGGAATTACTGTGAAGTGTGTGTGTGCGTGTGTGTGTGTGTGTCGTCAATGTGACAAGGTTTCAAATCAGAAATAGACCCAAACTTTCATTGTAGAAATTAATAGTAAATGTCTTCGACCAAAATAAAATGAATGGACGGGCCCTAACCATTGAACTTGCTCAGTAAAAACGAGTCAAAGCCGTCGGACATATATTTCAATACCTTTATAACCATGTACAGTACAATTGTTCCAAAAAATTTATAGCGGTTTTTTCTTATTTATTTAGCACATGAAGGAATAATTTTGTCAGATGTTTGGTTATCATGTAACAAAAGTCGCGTGTTGCACTTCCTACGGCTAGAGACCGACTGAAACGAAGTGAGTGCCGGCGCTCATTTTGTAATCTTCAAAAATGCGCTTCTACTGGGCCCGTCCATTTATTTTATTTTGGTCGAAGGTAATAGTCGTCTAAAGGGTCGGCATCGTATTTGTGATGCCTCTGGTGTTACAAGTATCCATAGGCGACGGTGACTGCTTACCATCAGGCAGCCCGTCTGCTTGTTTGCCACCTATGGCATAAAAAAAATGTGAGTAATATATTATTTTTTTCCACCAAAATAAAGTGTTACGTTTCAGCGGGCGAGCGCATCAAGATAGTCCACATGAAACGCGAAGAGATCATCAACTGCCACTGCGGCCTGCGGGAGGAGGACGGGCTGATGGTGCAGTGCGAACTGTGCCTGTGCTGGCAACACGCGCTCTGCCACAATATACAGCGCGAGAGCGAGGTACTGCCACCACTCACTACCATTATCAGCTCTGTTAGCGACCGGCGGGAGGAGGACGGGCTGATGGTGCAGTGCGAGCTGTGCCTGTGCTGGCAACACGCGCTCTGCCACAATATACAGCGCGAGAGCGAGGTACTGCCACCACTCACTACCATTATCAGCTCTGTTAGCGACCGGCGGGAGGAGGACGGGCTGATGGTGCAGTGCGAGCTGTGCCTGTGCTGGCAACACGCGCTCTGCCACAATATACAGCGCGAGAGCGAGGTACTGCCACCACTCACTACCATTATCAGCTCTGTTAGCGACCGGCGGGAGGAGGACGGGCTGATGGTGCAGTGCGAGCTGTGCCTGTGCTGGCAACACGCGCTCTGCCACAATATACAGCGCGAGAGCGAGGTACTGCCACCACTCACTACCATTATCAGCTCTGTTAGCGACCGGCGGGAGGAGGACGGGCTGATGGTGCAGTGCGAACTGTGCCTGTGCTGGCAACACGCGCTCTGTCACAATATACAGCGCGAGAGCGAGGTACTGCCACCACTCACTACCATTATCAGCTCTGTTAGCGACCGGCGGGAGGAGGACGGGCTGATGGTGCAGTGCGAACTGTGCCTGTGCTGGCAACACGCGCTCTGTCACAATATACAGCGCGAGAGCGAGGTACTGCCACCACTCACTACCATTATCAGCTCTGTTAGCGACCGGCGGGAGGAGGACGGGCTGATGGTGCAGTGCGAACTGTGCCTGTGCTGGCAACACGCGCTCTGCCACAATATACAGCGCGAGAGTTTGTATTGTAAAGAATAATAATCAATTAGCGCAAACATCATGATCGTTTACAATAATTACCCGACCTAGCCACACGGAGAAGAAAATGATTAAAATTTGAATTTCCCGCCATATGTGAAACGTACCACCTTAATGTTATGATGATCTCATTCACAGGTTCCTGAAAAGTACACGTGCAGCATCTGCGTGAACCCGAGGCGCGGGCGGCGCTCGCGGCGCTTCCTGCACGACCAGGACCGGCTGTACGAGGGCCTGCTGCCGGGCGCGCGGCCCTGCGACTCGCTGCGCCGCTCCCACGAGCTCTCCGGCAACCTGCTCCGGATCGACGACGCTTTACACGCCTTGAGGGTCAAGTTCTATGTCGCTACGTGAGTTTTACTTTTCATCATCATCATCATCCTCAAGGGTGTTTTTACGGCACTTATCCAGACTAAAACTTATACTAGATAAACGTCAAAACACCCGTTTAGAGACTCCACGAGGTGAAAAATTAAACCGGTTAAAATTTTAACTGCCCCGTTTACGGGCGTTCGCTTGTATAAGTTTTCGCCTGACTAGATCAAATTTTATCTACCTTTTGAGGTCGTTAAATTTTCGTCTGCTGTCAGATTGACAGCTGACGAGCAGGTTGAGGCGCCAACATGAAATAAAAACATGTCGGCTCGTTGTATTATTTTCTTAAACTTGTTTATATTCGAGTGTTAATATTTATTAGTATCAGAGAATAAAGGCTATTTTTATTTTTATTTATTTATTTTATTTATAATATTTATTATTGGTGGATTATTAATTATTAAGTTTTCGTGTACGTGCTCAAGTGTGGGTAACTTGATATAACCATAATTAAGACTGAAAGACTCTATATCCATGGTCATGAAAAATAATAAAAGCTATTGTTGACACTATTTTGTAGATGTCAATTGAATTTGACCACTAAAAATTTGAAGTTGACATAAAGCTATGACTCCATTTAGCGAACCCCCGCCAGTTTAATTTTTATCTGGGGGAAAATTCGTCGACTCCGTAAACGCCCTCCAACATCGCCATTGTTCATCACTGCGCGGGTGAAACCGCGGGGCGCAGCTAGTGGTACATATTTTTGATTGATTGAAAAGAAACTACAACAATGATTGTGCATCTTTACACTGCGGGAGGGCCCAATTCCATGAATTTGCCACGGGACTCAGCGGCTTATGGAATATAGCTGATCTGATGATGGTGACTCAGCGGCTTAGTTAGGCCACTCCCACCATCCTTATTTCCTGAAAACTATAACCTGGGTTAAACCAGTGTTTTATATCAATCAATCAAATCATTTATTTGCTAGAATACATTACATTGAGGTCTTAAAATTATTTTCGGTACACAGTATTCAGTTTGCATGCAGACGTGCAAATGTTTTTATGCTAGATATATATTAATTTTATTGTTATTTAGGTATATATTTTACGAAGTATTATTATATTATCTTATTAAATTATATTATATTAAAAATTCCACAAATTCCTTAACACTATAAAAACAATTCTTATAACCTGGATATTAAGGTCAGAGTGAAAAAAAACCTTCCAGGTCTATATGCTCTATCTTCGTCCAAATCACATGATATGGTGGTCAAAAGGAGATATAATATATTCTCAATAAAAAAATATGTGCATTTTATTTACAGCAAGAAAGACCACCCGAAGCTATACCTGTGGGCCAAAGAGTGGGAGCAGGCTGAGATCACGTACACGCAAGAGAAGCTCAACTCTGACTATAGCGATCTGAACATCATGATCAATGGAATGGACAAGGAAAACCATCCTGTCGCACAAGACGAAGGAATGGACATTAGGACGCCGCCCTCGGAGGAACAGGAGTCAGATAGGTCAGTGAAAACAGAATAGGCTACTGGACTGATTATTTTTGCCTTATAATAAACTGATCATACATAGACCCCACCAGATCAATGACATCAAACAAAATTTAAATTTGTTCAAATTAAAAGTTGTTTTTTTGGTCCTAATCGTTTTTGGTCTAAAATGAGCATGCTAATATTGATGATGATGATGACCACTTTTTCTGAACTTGGGCCTGTCTAGATTTAAGCGATAACAGATGCTCTAGATTTAAGCAATGACAGATGTCATGTATAGACAGATGACAGATGTCATGTAATAGGAGTTGATAATAGTTAATAATAGCTCTAGTATAGTATATTTCTCTATGATAATAGTAATAGTTTCCAAAAAAACTGTAGTCGTTATTTTCATAAAAAAATACAAATAAATAAGACTGCGCTGCCCATCCTCCAGTTTTGGTCGCAGTTTTAGGACATACCCGGGTCAATCTATTTATCACAGAAATTGATCTTTGTGTTCAAAATCATAGAATCAAAACGCTAAAAAGTTATATATTCATTGTTTTTTTTTTTCGTGAAAAAATGTGTGTGGATTTTTATTTATTACTACCACCACTTTTATGGTGCTCTCAAACTTTTAACTTGGTATTATCCAAACATGCAAGTTCAGGCACAAGTTCAGAAGTCACGCTACTTTATTATCTACTAACCTAACCTCCAACACAAAAAATAGTGACTGACTAATGAAGAATGAGCCAATTATAATCTGATATTTTTTGCAGATCATCATCACAACGAGATAATCAATTAGGGTCGCAGGCTCTACTCAGTGGTCTTCTGTCGAGTCCCGGAGGCGCCTCGCTGGACCTACCTATTAGCACGTCAGAGCTTGAAAGGCTGGCAAAATCTGTGCAAGGTAAACCTTTTTTAGACTTTGGGTTTTTTTAAATGTTCTACTTATACTTGTTAATTATGCTTTAAAAAACGGTGAAGGAAAACGTCGTGAGGAAACCGGTATCTCTAAGAACCACGAAAGTTCAAGGACATATGACATTCACCAACATGCACTGGGCCGATGGTGGATTAAGGCCCATCCTCTTTTTCTTTATCTCTCTCTCTGCTAGCTGTGGAAAGATGAAATGCATATAACATCTGTTAAAAAAAACTAGTAACATAGTCTGACGAAAGGGTTCTACAAATTACCGTAGCGCTAGTATTGCTAGTTTCGCAACATTTCAAGAGAATAAAGAAAAGCGCCATCTACTGGTATGGGATGCGCTTCACTTGAAATGCTGCGAAACACAACTGCGATACTAGCGCTACGGTAATTTGTAGAACCCTTTCGTTCGTTATCTGACAGCAGCGCTTACGGAAGTTCTAGATAACCTATAGCACGCTCAAATTACGGCGCCATCTAAGTTTATACCGTTTTTAGGCAAATTTCCGAGCTACGCTCTGATGTTCCGCTATTGTCTTTCCTCTTAGTCTTCCTTGCTTACATACAGCGCCTCTTGATAATGCTGAATGTTTTCCTTGTGCAGAGAGTGCGGAGTGGCAGCGAGTGACGGCGCCGCAGCCCGAGGCGGCCATCGAGAACAGCGCGTGCCGCGAGCGTCTGCTGCGGCACATGCAGCGCTGCCACGCGCTCATCGACACCAGGCTCGACTCCATCGAGGCGCAGGTCGCAGGTACGCCCGTCTCGCTGGTTGTGTACAACCAGCAACACGCTGAGTTGGGGCCGGTTTTTGTGATAATGTACCTACGTATATTTGGTTATTTTGTTTGGTTTTAAATTTCATTATCGCAAAATAAACCTTTCTGTATTTTTGTATTTCTGTATCTCATGGATCTCAGGCCGTGTTCTTGACTTCATGTCATTAACACTCAACAAACTGTATGGAACAGCTGATTTTTTTTATACGGCGTGTAAGGGGAACACTCTCGAAGCCAAAAGAAGGTAATTGTACTCATCATTATGAACAACTTTACTAAGGGACCAGCCCAGAAATCGCGAAAAAAATATCAGCTGTTCTATAGAAAAAGGTCATTGACACTCGACAAAATGTATGGCTGATTTTTTTTTCGCGATTGCAGGGTTGGTCCTATATTAAAAATTGTTCACAATGATGAGTACAATTACCTTCTTTGGGCTTCGAGAGTGTTCCCCTTACACCCTGTATACCGGTTTCTTCACCATGTTTTCCTTCACAGTTTTTGAGCGATGGCGTCGTAACTGCACATATTTTATTCCGCTACTAAATAAGTAATACCACGGACCGGTAACCGCATCGTAGGACGTCCACCCACAAGATGGACAGACGATATAAAAGAGACCGCAGGGAAACGCTGGATGCAGGCCGCTTCCAACCGGCCCTATTGGAGATCGATGGGGGAGGCCTATGACCAGCAGTGGACGTCCTATGGCTGAAATGATGAACTTTTCTGGTAGAAAACTCATAGTAAAGTAGCTAACAGACGAGACTACTATGGTTGACGTACCGCCTTCCAACTAAATCCATACGACTGTTAGGGATGTAACAATGAACAGCGTTGATGCCTATCGAAGTGGACAAGTAAAAAGATTAAAATTGCAAAGTTTAAATTAGTTTCTTATTTTCCAGAGCTGGAGTCTCAAGACCCGTCGTTCGGCGAACATTACGAGACAGCAGAATACTATCCCCGCACCAAACAAACCATGCAAATGCTCATGCGGGACCTCGATACCATGGAGGAACTTGGAGTTATTACATAAAACAAAATCACTGCCTTATAATATGATGATTATCACCCTTGATACCAATGAAAAACTGAGTTAACGTTTCAGTGCCGTATGTCATCACTGGCAACACACGCTGGTATAATATTTGGTAATTTTTGTGAGATAAAATCAGAGGCCATACTATTTATCAGTCCAAAAACTTTTATCCGGCGAAAAAAATACTTCTACCACTATTATACCTGCAATCCGAAAGGAACACGGAAGAAAGAGTAAAAATACGGGAAGGAGGGGTGATAACTCACTATCACGAACAGCGAGCAGTGGCGAGCATTATAGGCTTACGCCCATAATGCTCGCCACATCGATCGATGGTCGATGAATTTAAATTTATTCATAAAATGCTTGCGTTTGTCAAGATGGCCTGTTTTAATAGAAAAGGAAAATTATACCTAGGTCCTAAAGTGCAACTACCGTACCGTCAGTGTAGCGAGTCAGAGAGCTATGGTTATGTTCGATTTTTACATAACTTGCATTGAGGCGTATTACAAAATGAATTCAATTTTAAGTATTTGTATTTTCGGGCATAAAACGAAAAAATAAAGCCGTAATTTTCAAGATAAATATAAAATAAGTAAACCATAACATTAAAATGTTTATTTTTAGACAGTAATTTAACGAAATCCATTCTCAAACTTTCCCTCTTAAAGTTTTACGAAAAACTACTTTTGTAAATTGGAGGTAACAAATGGATATGTTGAGTTTTACCAAAATCTGAAGCAGCTACATTCAATAAAAAATACATATCTATTTAATACAGCAACTGAATTTTCTACTGATCTTATTAGTTGAAAGAAAAATTGTACCAAAAATCCAGTATTTGATGCTTTTTTCGTCAGAAAATGTGATAGGACCCTTAACATAATTACTGTCGACTTCTGAATAATATGCTGCGGTCATTTTGCGATGTTAAAAAACCGAAAAAATATTGTTTTTTTTTTTAAATTATATTTAATTGGTTTACGTTTGTCCACCAACTCGCCTGATGGTAAACGATGGTGCGGCCGAGTATTGAACACATTGATCTAGAAGAAATGCCTCGAAGATGCCTAGATTGTAGCTCCCAGGAAACAAGGAGGACGACAAGGACTAAAATGTTCGACTAGCCAGTATAACAAATTGGAATATTGACCGAAACATATTTCAAAAGTAGACAGTAATTTTGTATCTCAAATAAACACCAAATGCGCGGCCGAGATCGCTGTACTCGATATTCTGGCCCTTAATATTATTGCATCGATTATTTAATGCCTAAACATGATTTATAGCCAATTATACAAGTGTATTCAAATATATTCAATTCCTTGTAAGTTATTCATGCTTCGCAAAGTTATCATATTTACAGAGTTTCTGGGCTCCGATTCTACTGAAGAAATTGTGTTTAAATTGTAATTGTTTCAATTTTATTTTTTAAATAATTGCCTCAAAACTGGCAGTTTATAAAAATATATACTTATAAAAAAGTTGAGGTAATTATTTAAAAAAATTAATTGAAACAATTACAATTTAAAAACATTTTTTTTAGTAGAATCGGGGCCCTGGACTTGTGTTATTTTTGCAGAAATTTTTTGAGCAGTGATTTCTTTGTACTCTGTTATTGATAAGACCAAAGGAGTAGTTGTATTTTATGTAAATAAAAATTAATACTATATTTTTTTGTTATTATCTTTTAAACACTATATACCCTCCATATTTATAAACGCAATACAGGTGGAATCCCTTAGTTTATTCCCTCATCTGCAAAGCACAAATGTAAGGTTGGATGTTTATAGGTTTTCCAGACAGTATTAATTTCGAAGTCAGTTTTTAGATAGAAACGCTTTATTGTGTACACCAGAAATAAAAATTACAAACTAATAAAAAAACAATTATGAGCTAATGCCACAAGTGGCGGCCTTATCGCAAAAAGCGATCTCTTCCAGGCAACAATTTAAATAGAAATAATGATTATATGATTACGTGCCCTCCACAGAAAAGAAAAACGTATGTGGTGCACTCACTTTGCATGAAAAAAATTTGGAATCGCCTGTGTAATCTGTCACAATGTGTTCTTCGAAAAGTACTTACAATATGGGTGTCTTCAAAACGAAAGAGGTTCTGTCTAGGTAAGCATGCTCTATCCTAGACCACGCCTTTGTTTTCCTACTTGTTCTATTGGTAGAACTGGGTAGAACAGATGGGAACGACCCCTTTGCGTCACTTAGATCGTAGAGTAGTGAGAGCGCGTGGTGCGCTCTCCTATCAGAATCAGACCAGTTTATGTCCATTATACAGGAAGCAGATGTTTTCTCAATGAGATCTGATAATAGATTTGAAGTTATTTGAGCTTACAAAAATAAATACACCATTGTAGATTTCTTTTCGTAAGGGTCTCTAACCAGCGCATTAAATTCTAGCATGCTGTGGACCAGCACATAAATGGGAATATAGTATGCATCATCACAAATCTTTTTGTAAATTTTTTTTTTTTTTTGTTTTTTTGTTTTTTTTTAAGTGATATATTATTATTATTATTTCATAAAATTCACGGGTTTGACCCGGTCATTTGTTAGGCATTGGTGGAGTCGAAACCAACACCAAGAGGCCCTTTTGAATAAAAAATACAATTTCTATGGAATGTGTATAAAATGGAATGTAAAACTATTGTACAGTATGGGATAAAAAATAAAAAACAGGGCTATTGAGGTGAACTATTTGTGGGTAGTTGAACTGATCTATGGGATGAGAAACGGCACCTGCCTTATCCTGTCTCATCTCAAAATATATTTAGGCAGGTGATGACTTGCCACCCACTAAATGGGCCCCCCATAGAGGCTGCCGCATCTTGGCACCGGAGGGGCAACATTGGCGTGGGTGGCTTAGGGTGTCGAGAGGTGTGCTGCACTTTCACTAAGAGCTACTCGCGGCGTTATGCCCTTTAACACTTCCACCCTGGAGCTTAGGTTCTTAGCTCTTGCGGTTTCCACCCCCAGACGGCCGGTTAAGGCAAGCGAGGGGTCAGGGTCTCTGGGGTTTTAGACCCATGGAATCGGGGTACGCGGTGTCGCCACTCACCGACGGCTCGCCATAAAGCCGCCCCTGCGTTGTTATTATTATTATTACTCTTTATTTCATAAAATTCACGGGTTTGACCCGGTCATTTGTTAGGCATTGGTGGAGTCGAAACCAACACCAAGAGGCCCTGTTGAATAAAAAATACAATTTCTATGGAATGTGTATAAAATGGAATGTAAAACTATTGTACAGTATGGGATAAAAAATAAAAAACAGGGCTATTGAGGTGAACTATTTGTGGGTAGTTGAACTGATCTATGGGATGAGAAACGGCACCTGCCTTATCCTGTCTCATCTCAAAATATATTTAGGCAGGTGATGACTTGCCACCCACTAAATGGGCCCCCCATAGAGGCTGCCGCATCTTGGCACCGGAGGGGCAACATTGGCGTGGGTGGCTTAGGGTGTCGAGAGGTGTGCTGCACTTTCACTAAGAGCTACTCGCGGCGTTATGCCCTTTAACACTTCCACCCTGGAGCTTAGGTTCTTAGCTCTTGCGGTTTCCACCCCCAGACGGCCGGTTAAGGCAAGCCAGGGGTCAGGGTCTCTGGGGTTTTAGACCCATGGAATCGGGGTACGCGGTGTCGCCACTCACCGACGGCTCGCCATAAAGCCGCCCCTGCGTTTTTATTATTATTATTATTATTATACAGCTCTGTGATATGGGCTATTAAATGTGAGTTACTATGGAGTAGACCCCAGATCCTGCATTGTTTATGGGGACATGATTCAGTGGAACTTTATTTTTAGTATATTATAGATCTAGTGAGAAAAAAAGTTCTCGATAGATCCATAATTTTATAATGGGATCTAAAGAGAAAAAAAAATCTCTATAGATCCATTATGGATCTTAGCATTGGATCTGAAAATGATCCATATTTATATCTATAAATCAAATCTACAGAAGATTGAATTTATAGATGTTAGGACTAGACCCAGAATTTACAAAATCTTATAAAAATCAAAACGAATACAATATTTAAATGTTTATTACCAAATACCTTAAATACAAAAGAATCAACCTTCATAGAACTTAGGTAATTTATCACCCAAGATGACAGTACGCTCGACACCAGCCTCGGTAATTACCCCGAGTCTCACCACGCCACCTGAGGATCCGTCTCTGAGCATGGCAAGTGTCAGGGTGTTAGTCACAAACTGTATGGCCTCCGCTTTGGACATGTTGGGTTTGAAGTTAGCGTCGACGTAGCCGTAGACGTAGGTCGAGCCGGAGCCTCCGATGGACACAGCTTGACGTTGGACCATGCCTCCGATCGGGACAGAGTAGATTTGACCTGGAATTATTGAAGATCTGTTAGCATCACTGAATAAAAAGGTTTTATTGGCATGGCAATTTTTCAGTTTAGTCCTATTTTGTGGCAATACCTTTATTCGGTAAAGAGTTTTTGGCGCAAAAATGTTAGTTATATATTTTGAGTGTTTGTGTGTAATAATGGTAGATTATTGTTTGTAAAGTGTTCTTGAACTTGCTCGAGTGTAGGAAAGTGATATTATAATAAGGTGAAATATGTACATTATACACTATACATAAGCCTCTAGTAAAGTTTTCTCCATTTTTACTAGGGCATAACTTGGACTTGACCGTGACTTACTTTGCTTGACTCCGACTTGTTTGACATTATTTAATACCTTGTAAGCCTATTCCTTATTCTGACTGAAGGAATCTGAATCCATGGTCATGAAAATAATAAAAATACTTAAGGGGATGGATTCTTATGCGGGATGGGGTGATGAGTCCGGCAATGACTGCTTGTGGTGTATTGCGCATAACAAGATTTACAAGGGAAAAAATTTACAGGTACTCTGAAGTTATAACTTACAGGTACGCTGAAGAAACAAACTGTATGAGAGTCTCCTCATATTCATAAAATGTGGATGTGCTTTCTCATTGATTCTCAAGTAAATAGGCACCTGGTGATCTTACCTCCTTTCTTCTTGTCCCACCCGGCAACTAGGATGCCAGCAACAAGCGAGTCTCGGTAGTTGTAGCACAGCTCTTTAAATATTGCTGCAGCGGTCTCCACATGTGGGGCCTCTCCGAGCTCCATCTTGTGGAAATCTGAAATGTTTTCCACCAAACTCTTCAAAAACTACTGAGAGATATATGATGTTATTTACTTGTTATTACTTGATGTTGTTACTTATTTATATATATAAATAAATAAATAAATATACAGGACATTTTTCACAGACGGTCATCTGACCCCAAACTAAGCAAAGCTTGTGATATGGCTGCCAGAGACTGATATACATACATATATAGTTTTAAATACATACTTAAGTAGATATTAACAACCAGATATAGAACAAGCACAAATGTTCATCACATAAATGTTTGTTATTTATTTATTTATTTATTTATTTAATATATATACACATAATTAATCTAAGTTAGTATCGAAAAACTAAGCTGTTTGTATCGATACTAAGATTCACTATACGCAACTATATATAATAGCGCAACCTTAAATAAATTTAAATATTGAATATTAAAAAAAAAAAATACAAAATACACCCTACGTTTACAAATAAGTACTTAGTTACCTGTATTACAATTTCACAAGCAAGCACCTGTTCACCTGTCCTAGGCGGGTGTCGAACCCGGCGTGGGTTCGACTCCCACCTAGGACCCAAGCTCAGCACCAGAGTCAAGAAGTTACAGTTTTCATTGATGCAACTTACTCAAATGATATGTCACAATATCGGCGATCGCCTGTGTATCAGCGGCCGAGCCAGAGCGACAGCAGTAGATGTGGTCGGTAATCCTGGTCAGCTTGTCCGTCACCCTGTTGGCGATGTAGGCGCCGGTGGTGGTGCGCGAGTCGGCACCGATGATGACGCCGCCGTTGAACTCACACGCCATGATTGACGTGCCGGTGCTGTGTGGATGACTCATCCATTCTGGTATGCATGGGTCAGCATATGTGTTCACTACTGAAGTAGCCATTACGCTGAAAAATTTAACGAAATTACAATCAAGATGTTGAGGCTTAGCAGGCTGCATCTAAATTTTAGATGCATGCTCCAAAGATTGGCAAGAATTAGTTTAAAGAAGCGCTAATGTACATTTACATTAATGGGTGAGCCTTGTGCCCAACAGTTGGTCAATAATTATAGATACGCATAGAAATGTTGGCTGTTCGACTTTGAATAAAACCTTACTAACGAGGCATGGGTTGTTTAACAAATGCTTACCACTAGAGGAACCTGACATTCAAAGATATCTATCGAAACTGAGGCAAAAGGGAATTATTAAGGATACTCTAGGGTAGTTAACTAGTCTAGAGCAGTGCCTGAAGCAAATTAAATAAAAAAATTATAGAATATGACTTTGTTGTGAATTTGTAGCGTCATCTCGAGAAGGTTAGAAAAACCCTAAAAAAGAGTTTTTAGCAAGATAATAAAGAATAAACTCACGCAACTGAAGAATTATAAAATAATTATGTAAATACTTACAAAAATTAGGATGAAATACACTAGGAAATTCACTAAAACAAAATATGAATTTTTGAAAGTCACGACAAATTCCGTCCGGCACACAGATGTCATATACATAGACAGTTATGCAAATACATAACACTGTCAATGTCACTGTCAAAAATTGAATTTTTTTTCACCCTTCGGACGAGCTAAAGCTTTTAAAACCATACTGCTTCGTGTTACGTATTTTACAGGGATTATGCCATTAAAGTAATAAAGACTTTACTAGAAGATTCTTGATGTTTTGAAAACAACATAAAATTACAAGTCATTAATATCATTGATATTCAAGGACTTTGAGAAAGCTCTGTTATAAACTATCACGGTTGTTCACTAAAGTTATGATTAAAATTATTTACGGGATATTTATTTATCGGCGCAGTTACATGCATCATGTCATGTTCCGTGGACATGGTGCATGTAACTGCGCCGAAATATCGGGAGCTCATTCCACAACCTTACCACGGTAAATATCCCGTAAATAATCATTTAACTTTTTTGAGAAAGCTATTTAGCTATTCAGAAAGCTCAATGAGTGCGTCGATACGGATTTATGTAAAATAACACGTATTACAAAATTTTTTTATAGCTATGGTTTTTAATTATGTTAAATTAATAAATACCTACACTTAAAAATAACTGAAATACGAAGAATGATAGATGGCTAAATGACTTTTTTGGTAGGTAGGTATAGACTAAAAGACTAAAAGAGCGTGGCAGATTTAAAAATATCAGTGGCAATGGGCTGGCCATATCTGTAGAAGAACTGACAACCGCTGGGGTAGACGGGTTCTAGAGTGGAGACCGCGTATCGGCAAACGTAGAGCAGCCCTGCTGCCAGGTGGAGTGACGACCTGCGAAAGGCGGCTGGTGGCAAGTGGATACGAAAAGCAGAAGATCGTGCCTTGTGGCGTTCTTTAGGAGAGGCCTACGTCCAGCAGTGGACGAACATCAAATAGGCTGATGATTATGATGACACAATTTTAAATAGTTTAAAAAAAAAAAATTGTTAGAGGAAGACAAGTCTTACTTATTGGATAGTAGGGTAAATATATAAATAAAAAAATATTTTTGCTTATACCTATATTACTTACTAGCGGTCCGCGACAGCTTCGCACGGGTATATAATATTAATAGCCTATGACACCCAGGGATAGTGTAGCTCCCCAACAGTGAAACAATTTTTCAAATCGGTTCAGTAGTTTCGGAGTCTATTCAATACAAACAAACAATCAAATCTTTCCTCATTATAATATTAGTATAGATAGATATAGAAAACCATTTGGCAGGAGCAGTAGTTTCACTAGAACATTGCAAACAACTACAAAAGGAATAGCATCGTCATCTGCGCGTGGGTGTCCTCCACTCATTAGCTTCCCTTGTCCCACTAAAAACGCATCTTCATAAAAAAAAAGAAATTCGCTTCGCGCATTTTGTACGTCATCCCAAAAACGATGTTTATTTAAAAGTTATAAAAGAGCATCGGCATTGTAAGCGCGACGTTTTGATAAATCACCTTTTTATTCGACGTTTTCATTGAAACTCAATAACGAATTTATATTTATTTGTGAATTGTGCGATTCGCCACCGTTGTTCGCGGACGAATAGCACACGTCTTAGAAAATTATAAAAAAATATTTTTACGTATACGTGAAAATTCGCGTAATTCGTTTTGATACTTTAAGTTACTTTTTAAGGCTAGGGATATTATACACTTTTCAGGCAAATTCAAATTCAAAATATTTATTTGTCAGAACATGGTAGGTAGGTAAACATACAAAATAAAGAAGCATCGTAAGAATGGAGACGTACCTATATCACGGCCTTATCATGACCTTGCCTGATACAGCGTACAAATGTTAGTTTTTTTATATGTTTTTATTAGGCAAAGCTCTTCACATAGATTTTATTTCCTATTTATGTACGTCTAGGTATCTAGGTAGATCATGTAGGTACCCGTAGAAAATTTAAGACAATATTAGTTACTAATATTCTATCGCGTCGCATCTTACACTCTTAGATTTTTATAGTAAACTAGCGGTCCGCCCCAGCTTCGCACGGGTATAGATTATAGCCTATGTCACCCGGGGATAGTGTAGCTTCCCGTCAGTGAAAGAATTTTTCAAATAGGTTCAGTAGTTTCGGAGCCTATTCAATGCAAACAAACAAACAAACAATAAAATCTTTCCTCTTTATAATATTAGTATAGACTACATTTTATAGTAATTTTAATATTTTTAGAAACTGTTCAAAAACTTTAGGTTGACTATGATAAATTTGGACAGATATCTTTTTTTGAAGCGTGCTCCAACGTAGACTGCATCATCGCTTAACATCAGGCGTGATGGTGGTCAAACGCAAGCCTATTATTTATATAAAAAAAATATAAGACGTTATCACGTCAAAAAAACAATTATCGAGTCTGGCCAAGTACGTTGTATAATATATAGGGTATACAATGTCCTTAAGTCTGATAGTTTTGCGTGACAATTTTTACTGCCACCACCGGTCGCTAGTGGCACTATATAGTGACTATGACTGTTTATATTATTTATTCTAGAAGATTTTTTGTTATTTCTATCGTTATAATATAGCCATGCAGACCGCAGTTACAGGGCACGAGGGCTCCGTTCCGGGACCGTGAAAATGGTTTTCAATCGCAATTAACTTCCATAGAATACCTACTTTTATCATACCACTGGCTTTTCGGTGAAGGAAAACATCGTGAGGAAACCTGCATACGTACGGAGGCGAAATTCAATGACGTATGTGAATCCACCAATCCGCACTGGGCCAGCGTGGTGGATATGGCCCAATCACCCTTTCGTAGGTAGGCTAAAAGCCCAGCAGACTTTTGTTTCATTCTAAAGTATCAATTCTAATGGTCCCACTATCATTGCTCAGCAGCAATAAGTAGGCGTATTATTGAACGCGGGTGACCGGGCCGCGGTCGTAGGGCTCCGGGACTCCGCTCCGGGCCCGTGGAAGTGGCTGTCAATCGCACTTGAATAATGACGCGTGCGGTAACACTAGTTTTGTTACCTATTTATTCATTGTATATTCAAAGCATGGTAGGTACAGGATGTTATGGAAATAAATAAAAAAACCGTAGAACCTAAAAGTTTGTACGTTTTAGAATAATTCGCTAGTCAGTTAAATAGGGATGTAGGTAAACGGTGAAAATACAATAACTTAGGTATTTCCTGCTGGATTATATCTAATGTATGATAATACCTACCTACAATTATACCTATCTAATTTCGACATTGGCTTTTAGTTTATTTATATTTTTTTATTGCCACATGTATATCAATTAACATTTTCAAAAAGCACTAGGTACAATGCATATAATAATTATCGTAAAGTAAGTAGGTATAGGTACATGTTTATAGAAAACAATACAATTATACCTACTAATTACTTTATTTACATAGGTATTTTTAAAGTAATAGTTTACCTAAACTATAAGCACTACAAAATGTTCTGAATTTAAAATATTCATGGGTGTTATTGTAACTTTTTTTTCATCTAAAAATTATCAAATAGGGAATTTTTTATTAATATTTTTCAGTTTGTTTTTGAACTTTCGTCACTTTAATAAAGTAACTCACTTGAGTAAAGTCTCCACCACTTTACTGGGGCATCACTTAGACTTGACCGTGACTTTCATTGCTTAACTTTGAGTTGATTTTTAAAAGTTGATATGTCGACTTCTTGAAAATTCTGTACTTGAGACAGGGAAAATGCCTTAAGATACTACTAATAATAAAAAAAACAGAGAAAAAAAAGAGATATTAATAAGTACTACTCATTTTAATTAGGTATGCTCTTTAAAGCCGAAACCGTTCCTACCTAAAGTTTTAGGTACCTATTGGCTGTAATCTGTAGGTACCTATATAGCTTACAAGGTATTGGTAAAAAAATATACAAAAATTTGTTGGTAAGGTAAACCACCCTGTAAATATAACCGACTCCCCCGCGCGAGACAATGGCCAGATGTTGATATTTTTTCCAACATTACAATGTATTTTGAGTTCCATTGATTCGATGGAAGCTTGCTGTTTCCGTTGGACATGGACCCTTAAGTCCCTGGGCTGTCACAGCACGGTTGGCTGGATGACGACCTTTGGATGGAGCGATAAGTGATCTTTATAATAAGTATTGGCATATGGAAATAATTAAATCGATTGTGGAGCTCAAACTTTGCTAGCTGGAATCGCGGATTAAAACAGTTTAAGGTTTTGATCGAAATTTTCCAGGTGCTAGAATTTTTCCAGGTGTCAAAGATACTACTTATAATTTGTGTCGTCATGATGCGCAACAACTTCCATGCTTTATCTATTTAGTTATATTGTAAGTCGTAAGTAGGCATATGGAAATAATTGAATCGATTGTGGAGCTCAATTTTGCTAGCTGGAATCGCGGATATAAACAGCTTATGGTTTTGACCGAAATTTTCCAGGTGCTCGAATTTTTCCAGGTAGTAGTTCCAAAGTACTACTTATAATTTGTCTGTCGCCATGATGCGCAACAACTTCCATGCTTTATCTATTTAGCTATGTAAGTCGTAAGTAGGCATATGGAAATATTTAAATCGATTGTGAGGCTAAAAACTTTGCTAGCTGGAATCGCGGATATAAAACAGTTTAAGGTTTTGACCCAAATTTTCCAGGTGCTCGAACTTTTCCAAGTGAAAAAATGCTACTTATAATTTGTTGTCTGTCGCCATGATGCGCAACAACTTCCATGCTTTATATATTAAGTTATGTAAGTCGTAAGTAAAGTCGTTTAGCTTTTTGGCTAACGCCGCTAACAAACTGACACACAGACATACAGATTGGGTAATTACGCATTTATAATACCTACTCATGTAACTAAGCTCGGTCCAAATATTAATTTTCTCTGACAGCTGTAAAAAGCTGAGTGAATAACACGAATTCTGCTTCTGCGTAAAATAATGCTTTTTACATCGATCTTATTTTTACTATGTTATTGCAGCTATCCAGAGCAAATAAACTAATAGAAATAGGTACATAATGTAGATATTTTTCTACGTTGGCGTCAAAACTCCTTTCAGTCTATTTTGATCAACTTTCAGTTGATTCAGATTTAAGTAGATTAGGTTGTTCTACTTTAATTCATACTCCGTCAGAAAAATCTGTTAGGCACATTGGCAAGAAAAAATTACAAAATAAAAAAATACATTTGCCAATTTATATACCTATACCTACCTATCTACATATTATAAAGTCAATCAAAATCAATGCCAGTCTATTGTTTATTAGTCAAATTAAATCGTAAAATTTCCTTCATTTGTCATTATTATTACCTACAATAAATATGTATTTTTAACTGAAAAAAGGTGCAGTTTTAACTTAATCGTTACAAGGTTACGTAGGTGAATTTTGATGAAGTGTCAAAAGTGATCTATTATTGGCGTTCTTTATTTCGTCATTGCCTTTACCTCTGACTAGAGGGTCCCTTTAGGGTATATACAAGGAATCATACCTATATAAGATCTTTGCAGTAGAGTCGGGCGTCAAGCTTCTTAAAATTTCGATCTAAATAGGTATATACAATGAGGTGTAATATATAAGATCATTGCTTGCCTTTCTCTACAATTTCGCTCTACATCGCACAATGAGCAAATCATCAAAGCCGACTCTCCTTGGCTTCTCAACGTTCCTACTCTACACGAAACCTCTCTTTCAAAAAGCTCTCGAGAAAATTCTCCTTATAATTTTCCGCCGCACATAAATACTTTCTTATTTCTTACATTTCACATTATTACGTACCTAGGTACTCGTATTGTAAATTAATATAAGCCCCGACGCAAAATGAGAGGTGTTATAAGTTTAACGTTTGTGTATTTGTGTGTGTGCTTTTTTTATTGTTATTTTTGTAATTCAATTATAAAGTCCGTTTTAGTCAATCAATTAATTATTATTGTAATTTTTCTCACTTTAAGTGAACGTTTGGTATTCGACTTGTAAATTGCCATTTATTTTTATCTATTTTTACTTATGACTTATATGTTATGTGTATAATTGTATATGCGTGTATGTCTATGGCATCGTAGCTCCCAAACGGCTGAACCGTTTTTTTTTTGTTTTTTTTTGAAAGGTGACTTGATCGGTGATTCTTAGCTATGCTTCAATAAAATCTTTGATTGTTTGAAGATTACCTAATAGCTCGTTTATCGTTTTTTTTCTATTTATAGACAGTATATCATACTAATAAGTATTAAAAATGTGAAAAGTTTGTTGGTTTGTTTGTTCCTCTTTCACGCAGCAACAGAGCAACGGATCGACCTTTTTTGCATGGGTATAGTTCATGGACTGGAGAGTGACACACTTTTCATGATCATCATCACCATTTTTCATCACTACGCGTGTGAAACCGCGGGGCGCAGCTAGTTGATATATAAACTTCACGTAGCGTAAAACATCTACATACCTACCTATGTAGCTTGGCACACTAAATTAACAATTCCTAGGCACATCACAAAAGGTATAGATAAAATAAAACCGATAGCCACGCACCACATTCTCAGCTCCCAAAACCCATCAAAACATCCCTAATGCTCATTCACGATCCACGAGTCGAATCAAAAGGTTTTTTGCTCCTTCCTCGTGCCAACAAAGCCACTTCCCATTATATAAATTTGATACGATATTTTATAGACGAGCTTTGTAGCACGCGCGAAATTCTCACGTCGATGTATTTTTTTGGTTTGTCTGTGAGAATGTTAGGTTGTGACTCAGCTCTGTAATTATCTTCTCAGTGGATGGATGGTTCTGTACATGGATGGATTATGTTTGTAAGGGAATAGACAAAATATGTATATTTTTAGGGTTCCGTACCCAAAGGGTGGAAACGGGACCCTATTACTAAGCCTACGTTGTGTGTCTCTGTCCGTCTATCTGTCCGTCCTACCTTTTAACGGCTTTATCTTTCGAACCGTAATAGAGAGCCAGTTTTGCTCTAGTGTAAAAACTGTAATACGTACAAGCGTCAAACTTAGTATGATTATAGATTAGTACACACTCTAAAATAAAACAACAAATAATAAACACTGGCTAAGTGCGAGTTGGTGACAAAATATATCTATACAACACTCCGGTTCTCGTACGATCACCGAAGTTAAGCAGCGTCGGGCGCGGTCGGTACTTGGATGGGTGACCGCCTCAGCTTGATATTTTTTTGTACTACTTTTTTATATACTTGAGTAATTAACAATGTATGTGGTGGTACGGAACCCTCAGTGCGGGAGCCCTACTCGTAATTGGCCGCTTTTTTACATCGAGTTTGGTTACGAGAGTATGGCAGGAAAAGGAAAGGGTTTAGTTGGGAATAGACAAATTAGGTTTATTTTTTAATTCACAGACTACAACAGTTTAGGTAGAGCTTGGATTTTTACGTCGGATAATTTATATCTCAGGGGAACTGTGTAAAAACTGTGAAATCGCGTGTGAAGCTGCGTGCAGCCGCTTGTATTTTATATTTTTTGCCGCGAGTGTGTGTGTGTGCTCCCTCGACGGGCGAAGGAGGGGTGGAGTTGGGGACGGCCCCTAAAAAGTTATGTATTTTTTCCTCTTTTTCCCATCGACGTGATGAAACGCCGGCCCGTATCGATCCGGGGGAGGTTCCATTATATTTCTGATATTTTCTTTCGTCTTTATAGGCGGCTGGAGAAATGCGAGATTTTGTGCTGAAACTGTAACGTTGAGAGGTTGAAATCTTATATTTTTGAGAAGAATGGCTTGTAGAGTTAGTGAAATAAGTTTTTATATTAGAGTGGAATATTATGTTAGAATACCAGACAGTTTAGTAATATAAGTAATAGTCTTTGGATAGGTATATTAAATGAATAAATAAATATTCAGGACAGCTTTTGCACACACAGTCATCTGACCCCAAACTAAGCAAAGCTTCTGATATGACTGCCAGAGACTGATATACATAAGTACATACACTGTTAAAAAAACATGGATAATTACATAAAAATTAGGGCAACTCTCGTTGCCCCAATAAAGACGTAATTTCACGGCTTTATGTAATTTTACATGGTTACGTAATTTTACATAACCCATTTTTCCCGGTAGTTATGTGATTTTTCCTGTTTTCTTCCATGGACGTTTATGTAAAAAGCCATAAACTCGTTATTATTCGTTACATTTTATGTAAAAATAACACAAAAAAATGAACAAGTACTGAAAATATGTAGAACTACCGAAAAATAGGACAGAATCACAGATTTTCTGTAATTTCTCATAATATTAGTTTGGTTTTCATGTTTTTTACAGTAGTTATGTAAAAAAAAGTAAGTAAATTTACAGTTTTTTTTAACAGTGTATAAGTTTTAAATATATGCTTAAATAATCATAATCATCTTTATTTCATGGATAAAAAAGCCGATATCACAAAGAGAAAATAGAAATATCTTAAAATATAAGTAATACATAGTAGCATATAGTAAAGGCTTGAAAATAAGGCTTTGATAAATGCAAGATATTCGGTACAAATAAATCGGCTTCTGGTAACAAATTGGTTGGTTCACAGAACCTACACTAAGCAGAGCTTGTGTTGTAGGTTTCTGTATATATAAATAAATAGATATTAACACCCAGATATAGAACAAACACAAATGTTCATCACATAAATGTTTGTCCTAGGTGGGAATCGAACCCACGGCTCCAAGCTCAGAAGTTAGGTTCACTACCAACTGGACCAACATGCTTTCTAAATTAAACTAGGTCTATTAAAGTAACTGAGTAAGTACTTACCTACTTTCGTACAAATTTATAACTTACGTATAATATATATCAGTCTTGTATATACGACCGGAGGGAGAATGAAGGTTTTGCTATGGCCGTTTTCACATATATTTTGTTTTATTATACGGGAATTAATAAATAGACAGAGTAAAATACAGCGAATGCTGTAGAAGGGTTTTGGCGCCGACGTTAAAAAAATTGGGACAACTTGTGTATTTTCGAGTGTTAATTCAAATTCAAATTCTTTTTGTATGTAATCATTGTGGATTATTATTTATCAAGTGTTCGTAAACGTGCTCGAGCTTAGATATTTATTTATTTATTTTTCGTGTTGTTTCCAAAATTCCATAGAAGCCTTTTGTAAAGCATCCATCACTTTACTTGGCCATGAGTTTGACTTGACCGTGGCTAACTTTGCTTGACTCTGACTGACTACAATTACGATATTCAATAAAACTTGAAAATATTTAAATACTTGACAATGGCAAATGCATAAGACCTAGGACGCCAAAATCCTCTCAAGAGAAAAAACTAAAAAATATCCTACTGTTAATTTCCGTATGATAAAAAAATTATAGAAAATCGTTAGAGACCAATCATCGCTATACATTTCTCAAACTTATATTTAGTTCTTATTACAAAATTAAATTTAAAACTGATCGATTAGGTAAAACCATAATGTTCATATGTGATCGTTGTTTTTTTTTTCAACGCAGGTGTGTGGATCGTCCGCGCGCGTCCATCCCTTCATCCCGACAAGCTGCTCGATACTTTGGAGTGGGCAACCCTGGCACCGCACATTGCATGCATACAGGATGTGCCTAATTTCTGCAATATTTTGTAATGTAAAAAAGGTTTAGGTTATACGTAATTTAAAAATGTTAATATTACTAAAATAAATATCTTTTCAATGCAAATTTAACTGCGGTGGTAACTCAGCGACCAATTTTTACACGACCTTGACCAACCAAAATATGAAATATTTTCTGTTTTATTTTGTTATCCACCTAGTTATTTTCTCAAATATTTTTACGGCATTACTTTTGATTTATACGATAAGGTCAGTAGTGTATATAGTACTAACTTTTTGGTCAAGATATACCATTGGCCACTAGCAGCAAGAGTCTTCCGTAAACCCCTTTCAGAGGCGCTGAAGACCCCCAGAAGTCCACGGACCACAGCCTGGTTAACCTACCTATACTTCTTAGGTCTATATAGGGATAGGTATCTTACCCTACATAGAAAGTAGGTATCTTAGTAGTTATTAGGTATACATGGCAAACTTCGCCACAAATAATAATTCTTATTTATTATTCAAACCTTCCTTAACATATTTCACGGTTTGGCAAATTAGTCACTTAATTTGAATACATTTAATACGCATGTATAACTCTTGGAATACTTGTTAAGCGCTTTTTACTTTACACTTGAGGCAACATAGCTCTGAATAAATAAACGTGAAGAATGTGCGCTAAACATAGATACGCACAAGTGTCTAAAAATAGCTCGAGTAAGTACCTATGCGAAGACATAGCTGATAATGTAGTAATTATCACCAGGTTGAACGATCTCTATGCCCATGGGGTTGGCAACTGTCAAACTCAGCATAACACAATATAACATAGCCTTAAC
Organism: Agriopis marginaria; assembly: GCA_932305915.1. Lineage (NCBI taxonomy): Eukaryota > Metazoa > Arthropoda > Insecta > Lepidoptera > Geometridae > Agriopis > Agriopis marginaria. Next base: position 15,126,968 of record OW029918.1, read on the forward strand.
CTTTTGATATGGTAATTTTTGTCATAAAATTAGCCTAAGTATTTATTTTATTATACTTTTCCTTTTTTTAATAGGTTTTATGTAAGTACCTACATACATACCTATATCTGTACAAAGTTTTTACCGACCGACCCCGTTTTTTTCTGTTTCTATTGTAAGGATTTTGGTATTGCATGTCTTGTGCATTTGCTAGAGTCAAATATAAAAATATTTTTAAATTATACTAAATATCGCCAAATAAAGTAAGTCACGGTCAAGTCAAAGTCATGCCTAGTAAAGTGATGGAGGCTTCTATGAATTTTTGAAAACAACAAATAATACATATTATGTTTCTTCTCGTTATATGTAATTATGTATCACTGCCCACACTCGAGGAGGTTCATGAAAATTGAATAAATAATAATCCACCGTTGTAATTAAACACTCTTAACGTACTTTATCACGTGTATTTTTATCCGGTAGAAGAACACAACAATCGATGTGTAATAATCGCGAAAACCAAGCATTATTACACATTGACACTCGAAAATAAACTAGTTAAAAAAAAAAAAATATTAAGTGACATGTTTCACGTTATGGCGCCAAAACTCTTCCTACTTACTTTATGGCGAATAATAAGTCCGCTATGTTACTATGTAGGTAACGATAGAACTGTATATTCAAATTTATTTTGTAGGCAGGTATGTTTTATCTATTAAACGCGTTGTCTACAGAATACTTAATAATAGTCGAAAAGTGTTTTTTTTTTCTTTGTTTTTAAAACTGTAATTAGTATTTTTTATATTTATAAAAAAAAATGGCTATTGCCTTTAACTTTTTAGGTACGCGTACGCGTACTTTGCTTTAGTTAAAAGTAAATTTAACTTTAAAAATACAACGGGTACATCAATACCTACTCCTCTTCTAAAGACAATACAATTATTATTAATTAGACAATTTTAGAAACAATCTAAGTTCATATGTCAGTCCACTTGTCTTACTTATGTTTTTTCCATACATATCGGTCCAAGATGTCTACAAAAAATACTTATATTCAAGTCAAATTCCCACACACCCTGTATTAACACATAAAAATTCCAACAAATGCGCGATTAAAAAGATTTTTTTGAACCGCTGCCGTTTTGTCCGAGCCGATGGTCTGCTTTCACACAATTCTGAGCGCTCTTTGGGGTCACTTTTTGGAGATTATTCGCCCATTGTGAACAGGAGTCGAAAAACAGGACAAAGAGCTAAGGCCTGTTGACTGACCGACGTATGCCGGAGTGTGCCTAACTTTTTGCGCAACGGATAAAGCACGGGACCAACTTTTCTGTATAATAGAGCACGAGAGCTGCTATCGCAGTTTCTGTACTAAATAAATAACCTCTTGTAGATAATTTTAGTTCCCTTATTTGACCAACTCCCAAGAAAAATTGGCCGCAATGTAACGGGCGGATTACGAGTATGTCTAAATTGAAAGATCGATTTCACATCTTGATCGAGTGAGTAGAATGCCAGAAAATCGACTGCCACAGATAAAAATCTCCCAATCAAGATATCATTTGCACGTGCGATTGCCTTGCATTTTGCAAAAGATTAAGAACTCATTGTGTAACTACCCGTGGTTTTGGCTTAATAAGTATTTATTGTTGTTACGTAAGATAGGTATGTTTTTTGTGCGGACGCGTGGCTATTGCGTAGATGAGCAGATGTTTTGTCTAATGAAGTTGTTTTGAAATTCACTTACGTATTTTGCTATTTACATGTTCATTATTCTCAATAGGCTATTATTTTTACTGGTCCGTTTTGTCGCACAATATTAAAACAAGAGGGAAGTAGTGACGTCATTCAACGCAACAATACCTATGGTTTTGTAACTTACTTAGTTATTGCTAATAGCAAAATATAAAAAAAACTTTTTTTGGGAAATAATCAAATAGAAGCGAATTTATTTGCGGACAACATGATCTTTAACTGTCTTTAACTTATAGTGGACGTAACAAACCAAAAGATTATTACGTCCATGCTTATAACTTAGAGCAGTGGTTTCCAATTAATTTTTCTTGCGTACCACTGAAGTGGTACGCAAGAAGTGGTACGTGGTGAGTTTGAAGTCTTTCTTGAAAGAAAGACCTCAAACTCGCGTACTTACCTCTCTAGCTCGGCTCAAGCACACCAAATTCATTTGCAGTCCGGTCCGGTGCAGTTTGTGAAGACCATTAAAGTACACAATACTCAGCCTTTATTGCAGGAATGATAAATAAAAAATGAAATACTCGTACCGGGATACTGATAAAATTATGTTAGTCAAGATATTGCCGCGCGTCGCGTACCCCTTGATGCAACTTCGTGTACCTCTGGGGGTACGCATACCACTAATGGGAATGACTTAGAGTAAATACATTACTGCCGCGGTCTGTAATGAGTGCGTGGCTAGCAGCGATGGTGATGGCCGAAAGCGCAGCGTAGCGCAGGTCCAGGCCATCACGCAGTCAGCATTGCAGCCCTTGATAGACAAGCTAAAATAAAGGCCGAGACCAAATGTCGAGGCTTTTATAATAGCGCGGACAGCATGGGCTGCAATGATGACCAAGCTTGAGGGCCGAGACCCTAGCTAAGCTTAGCTCGACGCCATCATAGACGCCAGCAGTGCTGTCATTGCAGACCAAGGCTTGTATAGTGCTTTACTCAAACAATGCGAGTAATTTAAATGAAACCAGCTTAGTATGTAAGAATTTATTAGAAGTTACAATTGTTAAAAGCAGTTACTAAAATACAGGACCGTCTTTCCAGGGCAATACATTTTCTACTAATTTCGCTTACTTTTGAACGTCCGGGAGTGTTAAACACATTGTATTGGAGGAATTGTCGCTTGAAGAGTTCATTTTTACAATTGTATTTTAAATATCACGAAATAAATTGATGGGAAAAGATATTATGGAATATTGGAAAAATATACCTACTTAAACACCGCGCCGCGCCTTTGTCTCTTTCCCGCGCATTTTTTTTTTGTTAAAATTTTCAAGACAGTGGATTTAATGTCCTTTAGCCGTAATATTAAACAGTTTTTTATATAGTATTAATAGCGTCAAACAAGTCACAGTCAGAGTCAAGCAAAGTAAGTCACGGTCAAGGCTCCTATGGAGTGGTGGAAACAACACGAAATGACATGTTTCACCTTGTTATATCACTTGCCCACACTCGAGCACGTTTACGAGCACTTAATGAATAATAATTCACCATTCAAACTCCCGCGCTTTTGTTACTTTGTCCTATACCACAGAAAAGAAGAAGAAAAAAGTTTAAACGAATACAACCAAATTCTGAATAAAATCTTTTTGCACTAAACTATTTTTGAAACAAAATTCGACAGTAATGGATTTTCAAAGGAAATTGCTGGCGGCTAGAACTCACCAGCGATGAAATTCCATACAACTTTGCTGGCGCCTTTTCGAGTAGCACGGAAGGTCGACTTTGTCAAAGAAGGCTGTCAAAATACTGACAAGATTACAAGCATTTTCGAGTAAAAAAAAATTTGGTGCAGACTACTTCAAACTCCGTCGTCGACTCTTTGTTGACGATCGTCTGCACATAATGCCTAATTATAGGTGAGATGGGGTTCTCTGCTACAGTTTTTTGGGATAATATTGCTACTTCCTCGCAGTATACTCATACAATTAATATTGTCTGTAGATTTTCCAAAATACTTACGTGTTTAAGTACTTTAAGCGAACTTAAAAACAATTGAGTCAATACTTAAGTATGAGACGTCATTAGGTACGGCTTTCAAATGGCTTCGGATACCTAATTAGATTTATTCAGCTGTTTCAGCATCTATCGAATTCCTAATGATAGTATAATCTCCTTTTATAATTACTTACCTATACCTACACTCCTAACATCCCACACCTAAAAGCAAACATTTATTTACACACATTATTACAATTTATTGTACATTATTATAAGGTAAAATTAAAACCCAAAACTACTTAAATCTAAAGTTATATGATTATTTACGGGATATTTACCATGTTAAGGTTGTGGAATGAGCTTCCGATATTTCAAACATGTTATATGCACTATGTTCACGGACAGTGTTCACGTCATGTGACTGAACCGAAATATCGGGAGCTCATTCCACAAACTTAGCACGGTAAATATCCCGTAAATAATAATATAACTTTAGTGAAAAACCGTGTTAGTTTAAAACAGTGTTACTTAAATCTAAACTAAAAGGCTAATCATAAAGCCCCTTAGTAAAAAGAAATATATATATATATATAGGTAGCGGTACATCAAGACTTTATATATCTCGTGTATAATATCAATCTAATACATGTACCTACATATAAATATACTTTTTTTAGTAGTTATTAAACTCAATACGATAAAAAGCCCTTTAAAAAATCCCCTATCCCGTAGGGCCATATAAAGACCCTCATGATTATGCTATTAAACATTGACAAAAACGTTTTGTCTAAGGACACTTATCTAATAATCACGTTTTACACGCTTCTTCACAAAAAACTCCCCATGCTTTTTTAAAACTCCCTATCCGGAATTGCCCCCCAATTTAGTTGAGAGTAAACTTTTTGTTGGCTTAAATGAGGTATTGTTGACGGAAGTATGAGCAGAGGTGTTAAAACGTGGGACTTTTTACGATTATGGTTTGAAAATACTACGTGGGCGACCACATTCTGAAAATAATTATATAAAGATTTGTACTTATAATTTAATGAACTAATTTATTAATAAAATGTATATTTGTTCGACGTGAGAAATTAGGTTATAATATCCGTCATATTGGTATTAGCGTGACGTCATATAGCATATGCGTCGATAGACACCTCATTGGTCAAAATAATATAAGTTCCTACTTCAGGAGATTAGAGGGATCACATGAGTATACACACATACATACCTAGATACATACACTATTAAACTCATAACCTTCCTTTAAAAAACAACACTTGTTTTCAATATTGACAATTAACAATAAAAAAGTGCCCCACTTTACCGATTAACCTATCACGCTACACGACCGCAAAACCTGTTTCTAAACCACAATTATACGCTTTTTGCGTTAAAAAGTACAAAAACTGAGGGCGCTACATGTAAGGGGAGATTTAAAAAGCTATAAATAAATGATTTGCGTTTTTTGGGTCGCGCGTGCGTGTTTTACGCCTGCGGGCAAATGTCAAGCGCTTCCGGTATTGTGTGCAACCCTCTTTAGAAGCTACTTACTGTAGGTACGGTGAACTGTAAGAAGGGAGAGCATTTCTTTGCGTTATCTTAATGTGGTTTATAGATGAAGTTTTTATTTATTTATATTTATCACTTCACACTTGAGCACGTCCAAGAACATTTAATAAACAATAATCCATTATTACGCATTAACAATCGAAAGTAGGTACACAAGTTTAGGAAAATAATGCGAGACGACATGTTTTTGTCTTTTAAACTTCATCATAATCAGCCTTTTAACAGTCCACTGCTGGACTTTGAGCCTACCCCCGAAAGGGTGATTGGGCCATATCCACTACGCTGGCCCAGTGCGGATTGGTGGATTCACATACGCCATTGAATTCCTTCTCCGTACGTATGCAGGTTTCCTCACGATGTTTTCCTTCACCGAAAAGCCAGTGGTATGAAAAATTCGAGATAAATTGAAGTTGTTGTACCTACTGGACAAATAAACGTAAGCAGCGGCCGGCAAAGTTAGTATGAAGATCCATATCTGACGTGTTAAGCAGGCCGAATAAATTACTATGAAAACTGAAAATTCATGACACAAAATACGTATTGTGCTCATAAATATCGTGTTAAAAAAAATGGTATGAACTTTTTTCTCCGAAACATGGCAACCAGGGAGGTAACTTATCAAAGATTTTATTTAAATTTCGAATTGGCTTGCAAATAGGAAGCTGTTTAAAGATTAAAAAATTAAGCATCTAAACTTTTTTTTAAACTTGGTTACTGGTTGTTGGAGCAATTTTGCCATCAACAGTGAGGGAGGAGACGAACATTTGTTGTTTTTTCCCCCACATTTTTACATTCGTCCATGATTGCTTATGTTACCAGTCGCTGCAATAATGTACTAAGTATACTCCTCAAAACTAAATACCTGTCATTGATCTCAACATTTCCTCGTGTTTTCCGGAAGCAAAGCAAAAGACGACAAAGCTGTAAAGCCGATTAAAGGACATCGGAAGTTACGGCCACCGGAGAATAAGCATTAGTAGGTCGGTACCTATTTAATCTGTGATATAGGTAACAAAGTTTAGTAAGATAAACAAAACAAGATTCGCTCTTAACGACTTATTTGAGTTCCCACATAAAACGGTACGTATCAGTTCTTTGTATTGCTCTATCTGCAGAATGTGGGTAAACATTGCCTAGTAGTCCGTAGTAGGATGTTGTGTAAACATTAGATTATTTATTAGGGACAAAGAAACCGTACCTACCCACCAACATATTTAGATACCTAAAGTATACTAATTAATCACATGATTGAATTAACGGCCGGTTATCCGAGTCGCGTAGGCAACAAAACGCTCCCTCAGCCCCCTACCCGCCAAGTTATAGCGACGATGTATTTTGCCACGCTAAAGTCAGGACGCCCGCGGGGGAGTGCAACGACAAAAACAAACATAGGTCCGACCTCGATGAGGGCTGGCGTGGTACTGAACGCAGTGCGCGCAAATTCTCGCGACCTTGTTACGTTTTTAATTTCACTAAAATACTAAACTATTCACTATCAAAATTCTATCCAAATAAAAAATGTTGAATAAAATTGCCTTTCAGTTGCATGCAATTTCCAGGTTGATACAAACTTTCATTAGAGCATAAAACGAAAAAAATTAACTAAATCGACTTTGTTTCAGTTTTTTTTTTGATCGAGTTAAGTTTATTCCATCGTGTTTTGAATTAAATCATAAACTCAAACACAGATGTATCTGTGACATGTATTTTTTTCCAGCTCAAATATTGTAATTTAACTGAATAAAATTAATTTAAAACCGTCAAATTTGGTATAAGAGGCTCTTAATAGGCAGTCTCGATATCAATACGCGCTTGATTTCACCCACTGTTCCACAGGAACGAGGGACTTTTCCAGGATAATAAACTGGCCAAGTGCGAGTCGGGCTCGCGCAATAAAGATTCCGTACCACCACAAAATATAATAATCACCAATTTAACAAACCGATTCCAAAATTAGTAAAGTATGACATTTCGTTTCGGTGAAATTATAAGGTCATCCAGGTAAGGAATTACCAGTTATAACTTGGTAATGAACTGACATTTTCACCGACTCGCACTTGGCCATTTTTTTTTTTTTTTTTTATAGAGTGTGTACTATAATCACGCCAAGTTTGACGCTTGTACGTATTACCGTTTTTAGCCAAAATATGTTTAAAAATACGTTTATCAGACATCCTAGGCTTAGTAATAGGGTCCCGTTTTTACTCTTTGGGTACGGAACCCTAAAATGTAGAATCATCATAATCAGCCGGAAGACGTCCACTGCTGAAGATAGGCCTCCCCCTTTAACCTCCACACTGAACGACGTTCTGCCTTTTGCATCCACTGGCTGCCCGCGACTCTCACAATGTCGTCGGTCCATCTAGCTAGTGGCCTACCTACGCTGCGTCTTCTCCTTGTTTCTTCTGCGTGGTCTCCTCTCAAGAACCTTTCGTGCCCATTGGTTATCGGTTCTTCGAGCGATGTGGCCTGCCCATTGCCACTTCAACTTGCTAATTTGAAGAAAAGTAGCATACTTAGGTACTAAGTAAGTGTCAATCCAAAGTCCAACATGTATTAGGTACTAGCTGCGGCCGCGGTTTCGCCTGCGTTATACACCTCCTTGAAGCAACCTCCTTGGTAGCAACAGCAACCTCCTTTGACTTAGAGTGCTTTTCATGAAAGAAGTCCCCCAGACGTGTCATCGCGTATCATATCTCGAGCAGTGAAGAAAATGATCTGAGGTTAAGATATTTGCAATGAAATCTTCGATAAGCATATTACTTTTAAATAAAAGAAAGTATTATTTTACCTACTGAATTACTGTTTCTATGAAGAGTGGGCAAAGACAGTTTTTTTATTATTTCGGAATTCGTTCGGAAACATGAAAGTTGTCCACAAAGACCGTTATCCCAATGTACACAACAAAAAACAAGACTTAAAATTTATACTTTTGTCTATTAATCACGTTAAAAGGATTTCGCCCAGCAAAAACACCGTCTTTTGATGTCAAACATTGGTTCTGATGGTCCAACCCTTTTTTACTCACCGTCGGTCTATTTTACCGTTACCTCTGGCCGTATTTAGAACACTGCCTTTTGTTACTTTTCTAAGCTTTTTACGACGGGCAAGCGACGTCGGGTGCCGGCCTTTGTCACCATCACTAAAGCAATATATTTGCATATTCAAACAGGAAGATTTGCATTTCATACCCATTTTACTATTGACGGGTTAACAATTTTATTTCGTTCACGTTCTTAGGCGACAATGAGTTAAAATAATAAAATGCAAATCAATAGAAAACAGTTTCTTTTTGTTTTGGAATGAGTTTGGAGATTTGTTCAGGCGTTCCGTTTCGGTGATTTAAAAAAAAAGTGCTGTTCTAGTTTATTGTTGTTCCCAATTTCTCTGTGTACTTGTGCTTACAAATTCTATTCATATTCAAATTAAATTAATAAATATTTTTTATTCTTATTTTTATTAGTCGGTAAGGGCTTACATTACAAACTAATACAACGTTGCCCCGTTAAAACTTCACGTTTCACAAAATCAAGGAAATCGAGTAAACTAAATATGAAAAATTCGCAGCAAAAAACTCATTATACCATACCCGCTCGAAATAGGTTCAATACAATCTTTAAAAACTGAACACATTTCGGCTGGAAGAAAAATTATGGTTTGAATTAAAAAAATATGTGTTTTGTTTTTATGTTCCCAACAAAATCTAGATCATATGTAAACTTTCTATATGAAAGAGTTTGATCTAACTAAGGCTCTCCATACTTTAAGACTTGAAAAATATTTGAAACTAGGTCCAGACAAAAAGGATTAAGTACAGATATTTCATTTTGTCTGTACCTTACGTGAAACAATTACTATAACTTTTTTTGTCCCGACTTATAACGAAAACCTGCAGAGTCGAAAATTTGATAAAAACTCGCGCCATGCCAATTTTATGGCATAAAAATATATGGTGAAATTTTATGAAAATCTGCATTTTTCTCGTAGGTACTTCGTGGAAACTTCAGATTTTAAACTGGAGTTGACAATTAGGGCAATCCCTCGCGTAATGTACCAGTTTTGTTGCGAATTTTTTGTTCGTTTTTAGATTTACGACATTTGGTTCGATTGTAACTCCTTGTAAAATAACAAAATAAAACAAGTCAAACTCGTCTGATAATTTGTAAGATAAACGTAGGTATCTGTCTCAAATTCTCACATAATAATGTAAATTCTATTCTCCTTATAAACTAAATAGACCATGCGTTAACTTAAAAGGATTACGACTGGAAACAAATTTTAGCGATCCCTTCTACTATGAATTGACAAAGAAATAGCTATTATGACAATCGTTTTTTTTACTAGCAAGATGGATCGCTATGAAAGATATTTTTGTAATATGGCAATCACTGGAATAACATTTAAAAATGGAATGTGCATGTGGCTGTGAAGGGACAGTGTCTGCAGGTACTCGCGTTTTTGCATTTCCTTTCCTAGCTTTTTACAATAAAAACTTTCTTTTAAATAAATAATCCCGACATCGCTTGACAGGGATTCAACTTAAAATAATAATTGCCTATCGTTGTGTTACTTTGCCAAAAATAAAAAAAAGTTACATTCCTTTTTGTTACACAGAAAATGTTTTACATTCAGCCTATATTCTGAAAAAGTAGCAATCCTTTAGAAATGAAATTTACATAATAAAGAGGACAAGGGTATAAAGAAAAAGTCTCTAAATGTAGAAAACGCATGTACCTACTAAAAAGTATATTACAGCGGAGGATTCTAAAACGTCAGCAAAACTATTTGTTAATTTTCTCTAAAAAATTGTGTTAGATGATTAATTTACTTTTTTTATAGTATAACAAAACATTGTTTACACGTTTCCGCATAAAAAAATATATTTAGAGTTTGTTCACGTTAAATTTGTTAAAGTCTAAATTATTTGTAACGAGACAGTTCAGGAGCCACGGCTACCTGTTTTAAGTGATTCTGTTTAGGTGATGCGAAAAGTTTCCTGACCGCAAACAGTACCTCAACGCGTAAAGGTTCACATTCGCGTGATTTCTCAAAAGTTGACTGTGCTGTTTCGAGCCTGTAAGGCCGTGCTCAGCTTTAAATTTATGCTATACTAGGTTCGCGGAAAGGGTATATACTAAGCCGAAAGGGGTCTATAGGATCCATCATTAAGAACAATTTTTACTATGAGACCATCCATGAAATCGCGAAAAAATATCTGCTTTTCCATAGAAAACGATCATTGACAATCGACACATATGTAGGATACCAGCTGATATTTTAGCACCCGTAATAAAAGTTGTTCATAATGATGAGTATAAGCGACTCCTTTCGGCTTAGTACACCCTTCCCGTGTAACCCTGTATAGGTATAGGCTATAGAAGGGTTACTTATGTTATTATCCAAAACATGTTTTTTTCAAGTTATCGATAAAGTGCACGAGTGTATATGCATTTGATATATGCGCACACGTGCGCATAGTTTCCAAATCTCCATTGAGGCCTCTAGTAAAGTTTCCACTATTTTATTGAGGCGTGGCTTAGATGTGACCGTGACTTGCTTTGCTTTATTTTGACTATGACTTGTTTAAACATCTCTACATAGTATAAATTAAAGTCGCATTCCGCGTCTGTCTGTCTGTATGGTCGCTAACTCCTCCTAAACCACGCAACGGATTTTGATGCGGTTTTCACCATCAGGTAGATACATTTTCACGGAAGGTTAATATATTATATAGTTAGCGACTCGCCTCGGCTTCGCACGTAAATTACACCCGTGCGAAGCCGGGCGGGCGGGACGCCAGTATCTTATAAAACTTGATAAATAAATATAATAAATAAATATCTGGGACATTTTTGCACACACGGTCATCTGACCCCAAACTAAGCAAAGCTTGTAATATTGCTTCCAGAAACTGATATACGTACATATATATTTTTAAATACATACTTAAATAGATATTAACACCCAGACATAGAACAAACACAAATGTTCATCACACAAATGTTTGTCCTAGATGGGAATCGAACCCACGCCCCCAAGCACAGAACATAGGTTCACTACCAACTGAGCCACCGGGGCAGTCATACTATCAACTACTTGAAAGCCAAAACCTAAAAGAAGAGAAAACATAGATGCAATACACCTAACGAAATCGTGTGAAGGTTTAGGTAAAAGTAAAGAGGGTGGAGTAACAAAGAGGGTGAGTAGCCATAAATTCGGTGAACCTCATCTGAATTTCCAATCAGTGAATTTATTAAAGCTCCCGTCGGTCTGTGAGGGAAATAGCACCTACATACATCACAACGGAAATAAATAAAAGAACAGACGAAGAATAACTGCTTTTTCTGTTTTAGTCTTTGAACTCTAGCTTAAATATTAACGGTAAAAAGAAACTAATGTACTTTTTTTACGTGTGAGCAAAATACAAGCTATCTCATAAGAATTACCTAAGCTCCTTAGTCTATTATACGAAAAACAGTTGGTCTAAAAACAATCCAAAAAACTTATACTGAGCATTCCAGTATCAGTTTTTTGGTTAGGTATTTTCACGCATAATGGCAATGCTTATCACACCTAATAGGTTGAAATAGTTTTACCATACCTACTTGCAAATAGATTCATTCTTCGAAAAGTATGCATTATATTATAACACATTATATGGAAGTAAGAAAAATTGTGGTCAGAGTAAATTTAAAAATAGAAATCACCACATTAATATATTTGTATTTTTTATGTAACTCGCGCTATTTTACTACGTCAACTTTTTTTTTAAGTTTAATCTTTGGATTTTCTTATTTAATAAAAAATATTTATGGTGAAAATTTGTGAAAAATACGATTTCCTCATAGTAGACGTACGGTAGAAAACACTATAATAATATTATTATACTATATTATATAACTTGGGAGAAACTGCAGATTTTAAACTCAGGATTACGGCCCTGGCTATATATTTATGCACGTGCCGGAATAAAACATTACATACAAAGAAGTTTAGATTAGAATTAAATTACTTATTAGCTTAACATTAGGATAGTTTGTAATTAAATTAAGGGCAGCTTAAAAAGGGTTTTATTTTTTTATTGATTAATGAGCTTGCTTTTGGCCGCCAGCTCGCCTGATGTTAAGCGATGATGCGGTCTAAGATGGAGCACGCTTGCCCAGAAGAAACCTATTCACTCACGACTTGATGACACCCAGATATACCAACATATATATATTTGTCTATATTGAAAGAAACATACCGACATGAATAAAATTTAGACCAGTTAGAATTTGGTATCTAGACGTTTCTATTGTTCTTTCTAGACCTGTCAGAATTTTATACATTTCTATTGTTCTTGTTACCTGTCAACAAAAATGCAGTTATCTCGATCAAAGACACGCATTGATTTACTTTTATTGAGTGGAACGGAACGTAATTCTTTAATCTTCATTCTTTTGGTGTCGATTGCGTGGTCGATAGGAAGTTGCGAACGTACTTCATGAGGGCAGGTAGAGTTTCATAAATGTGGATGTGACAATCAATACAGTTTTCTAACACTATATGCATGTATGAATCATGAATAAGCCAGTACTGCATTTATTAATCAGTTGTTTCACGTATAAATATAATTTAGGTATACGTATTTAGAAAAGAAAAAAAAACATACCTAGATATAAAACATATTTTTTTTTATCTATAGTTAAAAAAAGATCCTTTAGTTAAAATATTACAGAAATGCTTGAGAAATGTCGATGAAGTAGCGACGATCAAGCAAGTTACTTATAGGTAGGTGTACTTACTTAAAGTGACTTGTACCTACCTATAGGTAGGTACATGTCACTTTCACATAATAATTATCACAAGACGTTTTGTATCTTAACAGTTTATACCTACGTAAATCCTTAGCGCATTTAACCATACGATATGCAGAAAAAAAAAAAAACATGCATTATGTACCTATGTAATAGTTTTTTTTTACAAATAAGCATTTGCACGATAGATCAATTGCAAATAATGTTAAGATTTACAAAAATAATAATTATAGTTACCTATATATATATTTTTTTGTTTGATTTATTTTATTGTTGTTCATTATGCGTGACACTTCAATAAGTAGGCGGTATATCAATGAAGTACGACATTAGTTGTAGTACATTTTACCGGAAAAAATACGAAACTTCTTGAGCGTGACCTGCCAAAATTATCATGCTATATTTGACGGACACTTCTTAGTTCCATTCAAGGACTTTATGTCCTATGTTTCATTGCATTTTCTGAAGGTTTAATCAACGTACTAACAAAAAGTCCAAAACGTTAATTTATAAACAGAATATCTCGTAAAACTAACGCCTAACACGTGTCCCCATGAAATAATAGAGAGGCATGTGTCGCGATGGTAGATTAAGCAAGTGTTGCATTGACTTCCTGGAACACGCCAAGTATTGCCAAAGCCAAAACGACGGACATAAAAAATAAATAATCCACCGCTCTCGCTTGTTTTGGGGATTAAAAACTGCTTTTTATAAAAAAATGTGCACGGATTAAAATGAAGGTGGAAAAAGTTGGATTGGAGATTGTGATGCAGATGTGCAGGCTTAAGTTTTTAAACTAACTTGAATCCTTGATGTGTTTTTTGTGTTTCTTAGATTTATCTTAGGGTTGGGGGAAAAATGCATAACATAATCGCCTAGCTTTATGTTGTAGTGCGCGCAACTTGTGGCCATGGACAGTGGTGTTTTATTACAGTTCACTTTATGGGAAAAACAAAAAAAAAAGTATGAATATAATTAAAAAAAAAAAATACGTTAATAGAACTGGTATTCTTCAAACGAATGGACAGAGTTTCTGGAATCATAGCCGGTCAAGTCACCTTTCAAACAAAAAAACTAAATCAAAATTGGTTCAGCCGTTTGGGAGCTACGACGACAGACACACATATACCTAGACCTAACTACAAATGTTTGGTGTAATTTTTTGACATATATTTTATTTTACTTCAACAGGTTCATCTAAGTACTGGGCAAAACTGTTTTAATTTTTTTGAGTATTATTTATGTTAGTAAACATCTGTTATACATTTAATAAAAACAGAATTTATTTGAATTGTAAATATAAACCAGTAGCAATAAAAATACATATTATTTCAGTCTTTTATAACTGTTTCATAAGTACAATATATACTTACTTTCTTGTATTTATAAAAAAATATGTACAAGGAAACCGAAATATTATTTACTAGCGACCCGCCCGCCCGGCTTCGCACGGGTGTAATTTACGTGCGAAGCCGAGGCAGGTCGCTAGTTATATATATAAACCTTCCGTGAAAATGTATTTAACTGATGGTGAAAACCGCATCAAAATCCGTTGCGTGGTTTAGGAGGAGTTAGCGGCCATACAGACAGACAGACGCGGAAAGCGACTTTAATTTGTACTATGTAGAGAAGAGATTAAAACTATTGAATTACTGGAGTACTTTTTCGTGTAATAAAATACTTACTTTTCAAACTAAATTATTTATTGTTACCCTACTTCAGCATGTTTTAAATGTTCATCGGGACTTATCACGTATTATTTAATTTAGGTTAAAAATATGTACCTTTCGCTCGACGTTTCGACTTCATAGTTCAGCAGCAGTACATAGGTCCTTAACATCTGGTATATGCACTTGAGGTCTAATATGGTATCAGTTAACATCCACTAGCCGAAAAAATGGACAGCATGAGTGGTCATCAAACAACAGCTGGCACTTTTTCTATTTCTTCGTAACAATGGCAAAAAAAAGAAAAAAATTAACGTATGAGGTTACGAAGCGTGCCGCCTTTACCCGCCTCTTTGCACTAAAAACTGCAATTTTTACTTTTTATTTGATACGCGGATGGGACCGTGGGCTCCAGCTTACCCGTATGTGGTCAGTAGGGTAAGCCATATGGTTTTAATTTTGATTGATTATTAAAAGTCCGGTAAGCTAAATTTACTCCTTGGTGCACAAAATCAAGGGTAATACTATTTATAATGACTGGTAGTACTATTTTATTATCTTACTAGTTTCACAAATACTCACTACTGAAACAGAAATAAAAATAAAAAACAGTAAAAAGTTGCAAAATTATCATTTTTTTTTCTGATAATGGGCGCGTTTATTGTTCTTGATTATCTGAAACTAGTAGTATCAAACCTTTTTTACAGGTATGCTAAAAATAATATTTCATTGTCATTAATCACTCAGAACATTGCAATTTCTTTAATAGAGAGGTGTGTGTGAAGAATCACAAATTAGCGGTCAAAAGGGGCCAATAAAGGTCCGTTTTAGCTTAGCATCGTTTTTTGATGAATCGATTTGTAAAAGTCGTTATTAAAATTTCGACGTGAATTATTTTATGCCACAAGGATAATAAAATAGGCATATTTAAAACTGGATAGGCTCAAAAATGTTCGCACTGAAATTACCAACTATTTAAAGTAAATCTAAAATATTTAGTCTACATTTAATGTACCTAAGCTAAATGAGACATTGGTTGGTAGAACAAATGGTAATTATTTTTCCTACCTGGGGCCTTACGGACAACAGCTAATTGCGGCACCTAATCAGTTCAGTTGGAAAATCACGCGAACGTGAACCTTATCGCGCCCAGATACGGTTTGCGGTCGCGTGATTTTCCAACTGAGCGGATTAGGTGCCACAATTAGCTGTTGTCCGTAAGGCCCCTGTTCTCTTGGAAGAACAAGGAGTAGAACAGATGGAAACTACCAGCTAGTGAATGTATACCTTTTTCTAGGATTTTTACTAGGTTACTTTTTCGTAAAATTTATACTAGAGCACGTATCCATGTGTTTGTAAATAAATGTAAATTTACCTATAATATATTTTTATCATCTATTTGATGCATGTTTTATTTTATTTATCAACTAGCAGCCCACCCCGGCTTCGCACGGGTATAGATGTATAGCCTATGTCACCCGGGGAAAGTGTAGCTTCCCAACAGTGAAAGAGTTTTTCAAATCGGTTCAGTAGTTTCGGAGCATATTCAATGCAAACAAACAATCAAATATTTCCTCTTTTTTTAGTATAGATGAGATGATTTGCCTCATGCTTGCTCATTTACCTTTTGTCATATAGTAGGCAACACCGTCGCTAGGATTCCATATGAAAGCTGTGCATTATTTTTTATCTGCTATCCCATGGTAAAGTATCTCTTGGTCGAGAATCACGAATGCGTGAAAAGTTTAGTGAATCAAAACTGCACGTTTAATGCAGGTCCTTCGGTTTTTTGAAACGCAGCCTGCGAGACACCTGCGTAGGCACGAACCTGGCAAAAAAGCTACCTATTCTACTGCCGTCGATTCATGGTTTAGATGAATGCTTTATGAGGAACAGGAAATGTATTGAGTCGGTTTCATGCGAAAAAGTTTCTGCCGCCAGTTAGTCAAACAAAAATAAATAATCCGTTCACAAAATAACCTTTCCGTAAATGATGTTCCGGAGATAAATAAGAATTTAACGACAGTGCGACAAACGTGGCAAGCCGTTTAAACTATAGGAGGTAATATAGAATAATACAAACAAACATACTTCCTAACATACATACACTCTAAAAACCTTAGGGACTCGGCTACAAAAGCAGCCATCTGACAACATGAAAAACTGACAACTTCTTGTTGTATGTACATGATATCTGATTATGATCATCAGTATCTGATTTACATTAAAACAAATCAACATTCAGTAGTTATAATTATCTACGTTTAATATTGATGGACTTGTTATTGACATATTATTATTATTTCTTATTTAAAGACATTAATTATCAATTGAGTATTTTTCTAATTTTAATTTCAAGTATCATAATATTGTGTAAGATTGGCTCATTGGTGTAATTGGCGCAAGCCGTACTAATTGAAAAATCAAATACAAAATGATAGGCTAATATTTATTTGAGTATTTCGAAGTGCTACGTGTTGTAGCGCTCGTAGCACGCGTAGCGCAACATTGACGTAGCAGCGGTAAGCTAATATTTGAAAATAGATAATTTTCCCAGCAGCAGTGAAAGTATTTTTTTATGGGATGTAACTATTTTAAAATATTATGACTAAGTAGTTATAGGTAAGACTCAAGACGTTTTGAATAAACTATTATATTTTGAATACGCTGTTATATTTTCGTAGCCAATTGAATCTTTCAAAGTGTGTCTAAATACAAAGGCACCTAATTTCTCGTTGGTAAACTAAAAAGCACAATGCAGAATTGTTATAACTTATTAGCAAATTGGACACCCAAAATTTTTATAGCAAAGTTGCCACTCTGCAAATTTTCTGTTCCCTATGAAGTGTGTGGAGTTAAGCCGAATTCTTTTTAATAGTTTTTTCTGGTGTATTCACCAGTGCACTGCACATCCGCTGCATTTGGGTCAGGCGACAATCGGTGCAGTCGATCATTGGTGCAAACGGTGCAAGGCAGTTGCTAAATATCACCAGGTTACTTGGAAACGGAATTGTAAAAAACGTAACTTCAAGGAAGTTGCAAGATAAAAGCTAAATAAATTGGTTTTGCCTTTAAAAGTTTTTTTAAAGGCTTGTCCTACAACTAATAATAATAAATTTATTTCAAGTAAAAAAAAATACAATATACAATTACAATTACTAACAACTTAAACACTTACACTACAATTTTAAAATATTCTTACATAAAATTTCAAACGTTATTCAATTAATTGAATAGACAACATATTTTTATTTTTATTTATACGTTCTCCGCGAATGAGGTTTGAGAGCTTGAAGCGAATCATCATTTTTGACAGATTATATTTCACAAACGGTACACCTGAACGTAAAATGATGTAAAAAAAAAGCGACATAACCTCGTCCACTTTAACTTTAAAATACCTATTCAATGATACCCCACATGTGGGTGTGCAGTATTTTTTTAATCTCTACTTTGCTAATGGCGATTTCATTGGTGGCGATATTCTATTTCTGATGACGTCACATACCTAGTGGTTCCCTTTTTTATGCCATAGGTGGCAAACAAGCAGACAGGCTGCCTGATGGTAAGCCGTCACCGTCGCCCATGGATACTTGTAACACCAGAGGCATCACAAATATGTTGCCGACCCTTTAGGACTCCTGAACCTTCCTGAGGAACTGAACTTGATCTAATGAAATCGCATTTATCAAAAGCGGTTGAGCTACTGCAAGAACATACATATATACACAACACAAAGCCTATGGGATCTCCTATTGGCTTTTCGTCGTTGGGTAAACAGATCTCCTACAATTTGATTTGGGCCCGAGCGACATAACCTCGTCCACTTCGTGCTTAGTACGAAGCAATAATAATTTCAATAGCTCTTTAAAAAGGCGAGACGAACCGAAAAAACCGTAGTTACGCAGTACAAGACAACACCGCTTTCGAGGTCACACCTGGAATGAAATTTTCCATTCGTTTGCCAAAAGTAGGTTATTTTTATGGCGGCTATTGTGTAATAAAAAACACGTAGATTCGTCGTACAACTTGTTCATTGTCTTAATTTTGATTATTTGCTTATGTTTTACGTAATTGCGTACAATACAAATGAATACCTACACTCGCCTACGTTTTATACAAGGTTACACTGAAAGAGCGTGCTCAGCTAAAAGGAGTTTAATGAACTCATCATTGTGAACTAGTTTTCCTATGGCATCAACCGAAATTTGACATGGCGAAAAAAAATTGTTCCATACATTTTAGTACGTGTATTTGTATTAGCTGTATTTGTATTTTTGTTTAGCGTATTTAATTTAGTTTAGTATTAGTTTTTAATTTTGTAAGTAGTTTTAGGTTTTATTTTTGTTTCTATTCCAAATATGTGTAATTTTCTTGTTTAAATAAAACCACATTCATTAGCTGTAATGTAAAGACAGCAATACGTACAAGCGTCAAACTTGGCATGATTATAGTACACACTCTAATATATAAGTAACAACAAATAATAAATAATCGCCAAGTGCGAGTCGGTGTCAAATTTCTGTTCACCACCGATTCTCGTACGATCACCGAAGTAGAGCAACGTAGGGCGCGGTCGGTACTTGGATGGGTGACCGCCTGGGCGTTGGTGGTATTTTGTCTTTTTGCACAATTTTTTTGTACTTTAGTAGCTAACAAGCCATGTGGTGGTATGGACCCCTCAGTATGCGAGCCCGACTCTTTTTAATTTCAGTATTTTTTTATTGTTCTTGTAAATAAATATCCCTACAAGTAGATCAACCATTGTTACGCAAAAAGTTTAGACGAAACTAGAATTTTTATCCGTTATAAATAAATACGGATTGACTTGAGAACCTTCCTTCTTTGTTGAAATCGGTTAAAATGTCACAGGAAGATCCAAAAATATTTGTGATTCGTTCAAATTTTCTGCTAACACGGTAATTATGAATAATCAATCGGAGTTTCCAATTCGAAGTTTGAAGCATCTATAAATATAAAAGAGAAAACAACTAGTCACTGACTGACTGAATCACCACGAAGCTTCGAAAACTACAATAAACCACGAGCTGGACTTTGGCTAGTAAAACACTGTTTTAAATTATCACGGTTTTTCACTAAAGTTATATGATTATTTGCGGGATATTTACCGTGGTAAGGTCGCGGAATGAGCTCCCGATATTTCGGCGCAGTTACATGCACCATGCTCACGGGAAGGCGGTACGGACGGAACGGACGGGACGATACGGTAAGACTTTACGGGTAAATATCCCGTAAATAATCATTATAACTTTGGCTAGTAAGTTCCTTATGGTGATTTCGCTAAGAAAGGTGACGTATTAGGGGGAGGAGCAAATGGAAGTGAAAGCTTATTTATGAAAGTCTACGCATACGAAGTCTCAGAAAACAGCTAGTTTAAAAAAAAACATTCTCTGTGTTATTCTTTTGTGATTTTTTATGTTTAATAGGCTTGCGTTTGACTGCCATCATCATCATCATCATCATCATCGGCCAGAAGACGTCCATTGCTGAACATAGGCCTCCCCCTTTAACCTCCACACTGAACGACAGCCTGCCTTTTGCATCCACTGGATGCCCGCGACTCTCACAATGTCGTCGGTCCATCTAGTGGGAGGCCTCCCTACGCTGCGTTGACTGCCAACTCGCCTGATATAAAGCGATGATGTGGTCTACGGTGAAGCACGCTTGCCTAGAAGAAACAGATTCACTCGTGATTTAAAGACACCCAGATTGTAACTATCGGGGAACACCCATTCAGGCAGCGCATTCCACAGACTAGCAGTTCGCATAATAAAAGTGGAATCAAAGCGCTTCGTACGGGTTTTTAGAATATCAACCATAAAGCGGTGTCGATTTTGTGATGATTTAGGCGTCGCACTTCTTGAGCATTTGCCAGTGTCAAGCATTTAAATACTATCAAATTTCATTAAATATTGTCAAACAGGTCATAGTCGCAGTTAAAATCAATCAAAGTAGGTAAGTAACGGCCCCAAAAGTAAAAACGAAACTTCTTTCGTTTTTACTTTTTGTCAATTTTATCATTTCTTAGTTAATCCGCCGTAACATTACATATTCTGTGAAAATATCAACTATCTATTACGGTTCGAAAGATATAGTTGTTAATAGGTAGGAATGACAAACAGACAGACAGACATAGGGTCCCGCTACCCTTTGGGTACGTAACCCTAAAAATGAATCCCTATTTACTTTGGTCAAGCCATAACTTGAGAACGACTACCGATTTCATATTTTTCTTAAGTTTTCCAATAAGTACTTTTTAGAAGATGCTTACGTAGAGAAAAATTAAAATAATTGGAAAATTTCTGAAAACTTAGCGACGATTTTAACTTGCGGGCGAAACCGCAGGGTGCAGCTAGTATTCAATCAATTATTGGATAAATTGATGTTTGCTTTTTACTTATTTTTTTTTTTTTTACAAAAGTAGAGGTCCTTTTATTCAAAATCTCAGTCAAATTACAATTAAACTAATAACTATTCAAATAACCCACCCCTGACCGTTCCCGGCGCAAAGGTACCCAAAACACTCGCTGCGTTACCGCGTTGGATGGCAATGGCCAACCTTTGCACCAGGAACGAGCCGGAGCGGGAGTCACCACACTTTTCCTTGAGCCTGTGCCCTATCTCCGAAATGAGCTTCTTGGCCTCAGTCCCCTAACAACCCATGGTCTCCACGGCAACGGGCACAAAATTGTAAAGCGGCTCCAACGCTGCGTACTTCTCTCTCTTTTTATCAGCGGCATATTCCGCCGCTGCTGACGGTGAGCGGACGGTGCGACTCAGGTGGCTGGCGGCGACAGTGCTGACGCAAGTAGCATCCCATATCAGGCACTTCCCGTTTTTCCAAGGCACGAGAGTCAGCCCGTCCGGCCTCTTCCCATCAGACCTCCAGAGTCCTGGAGGCTCCAGCACGCAGGGGACGTTTGCCGACACAAAGGCTCTCCGGACTATGTCATTGAGTGCATGGTGACGCGGAAACCTCCCTGCGCAACGACGACAACCCAGCGCGTGAAAAATTGGATAAATTGAATTTTTAAAGATCTTTGTATTTGATAGAATCGGAACGCCAAAAATGTATATAATTTTAGTAGCGTTTTTCGTAAAAAAATTGAGATGATGCGGTCAACAGTGGACCACGTTTGCCTCGATGATCGGAAATCAGAGTCAGAATAAATTTATTGCAAAAACTGTGTACAAAGGATGTTCTTAGTAACAAGAGTATCAACATATTACCCATATCGGGCGTGCAATTTTTATGTATAAAAAACTAACGAAAAACTAAATAATACTAACGAAATAATAATTACACATAAAGCGTTTACACTACACATACTTTACACATAAAACGTGAGTGTGTTTGTTTGTTGGTTTGTTTGTTCCTCTTTCACGCTGCAACGGAACAACGGATCGACCTGATTTTTTGCATGGATATAGTTCAAGAGTCAGAGAGTGACATAGGCTACTTTTCATCATCATCATCACCACCATTTTTCATCACTAAGCGGGTGAATCCGCGGGACGCAGCTAGTCCTACTAATATTGTAAACGCGAAAATTTGTACGTATGGATGTATGGATGTTTGTTCCTCTTTCACGCAAAAAATACCGAATGGATTTTAATGAAAGTTTACAATAATATAGCTTATACATTAGAATAACACATGAGCTATAACGGGTTGTAGTAGCGAGGCCGAAGGCCGAGCTCTACGCGTACGAAGTAGCGGGTTTCAGCTAGTTATAAATAAAAGTAAGTATTTACAATGACGTTTGTCTTAACTTGTTATCACTATGTCTTCTCTACATCTCTATCTGCTCTTCTCTATCTCTAGGTACATAGTATAAATTAAAGTCGCTTTCCGCGTCTGTCTGTCTGTCTGTATGGCCTCTAATTCCTCCTAAACCACGCAACGAATTTTAATGCGGTTTTCACCATCAGTTAGATACATTTCCACAGAAGGTTTATATATAAAACTAGCAACCCGCCCCTGCTTCGCACGTAAATTACACCCGTGCGAAGCCGAGCGGGCAGGTCGCTAGTATTCAATAATACATCAAAGTATTCTTTGAGCCTATAATAAGTTTTTATTATTAGCCAGGCTTTTAGTTTTATTTTAAACTGTGTTATATCTAATGACTTTAATTCTGTAGGCAAATGATTATAAATTTTAATGGCAGCGACTTGGAGACACCCAGATTGATTGTATCCACATTCCACAGTAGGTATAAATACTGGTTGTGCTGTGTTTTTGTGACAGAACATGACTTTTTGATCGAAATAATTAACACGGGGAAAATAGATTTTGTAACTAACAGTATGTTAATAGGTACCAAACGAAATGGGTAATAAATACCTTTTTACCTATAATGGGTAGAAAAACCATAACCGTGTTGATAAAACCAGGAAGTTGCTATAACTTTTTAAAAACAGGTAAGCTATTCTATATTAAGCATAGGTAATTAATAAATGGTAGTGTTATACCTAGAAATTCCCCTTTAGCATTTACACTGGGGTTGGCCATCCATTTGATGACATTTTGACCATCTCGCTTGCTGTTGTGTGCAGCTCAATATTGAAGTGTGCGTTTGTAGAACTAATAGGAATATGTCAGTGTGTGGAATACGTGTTTAAATTGCTCCCTTCAGTTTTTAGAAGACTTTTTAGGCAAATCTAAGCTATATATGATGGAATATATTGAACGTATTAAATAATAAATTATTTATGCTAAAGGTGGTACGTTTCACCTTTGGCGGGAACTTCAATTTTTAAACAGTTTTCTTGTCCTTGTAGCTAGGCTGGGGTAATTATTGTAAATGACACTGAGTTTGGGCAAATCATAGTATTATTTATTGAGAATAATATTGTATTAAAAATATTATGTACAGCTATTTATCAATAACGCACCATATTCCTTGCATTTGTCAATAAACTGTTTAAAATAGCAAAAAAAATATTATCAACAAATGTAAGTAATAAAGTGCATTAGAGATTAATAGCTTTAGGTACATGATTTTGTTAAGAATTATAATCAATTTGCGCAAACATGCTCGTTTAAAATAATTACCCGGCCTAGCTACAAGGACAAGAAAACTGTTTAAAAATTGAAGTTCCCGCCAAAGGTGAAACGTACCGCCTTAATCTAAACATAGATAATAATTTCTTCAAATATAAATCAGCTATAGACAAAATAGAAACCAAACTTCAGTTCGGTTTTAAGAACTATGTCCAATTTGAACTATTAAACGTCGTCTACATTGAACATTTCAAGACATTTCAATAGATAAGTGAACGAACATAACGAGTTATAAATATTCATTTAGGCGGTTTTAACCGTAACGGTGACATAAAACCAGAATTGTCTCTTAAAAAATAGCGGCTTCATAAATAACAATTCACTATTTAACAAAAGAATACTTTATTTTTAGACTTTGTATTTAAAGGAGGAGCACGAACTTGGCATTTGCAGAACATTTTATTCATTTTCGTATATAAATAACTAGCGACCCGCCCGCCCGGCTTCGCACGGGTGTAATTTATGTGCGAAGCCGGGGCGGGTCACTAGTTATACATATAAACCTTACTCTTGAATCACTCTATCTATTTAAAAAAACCGTTTCAAAATCCGTTGCGTAGTTTTAAAGATTTAAGTATACATAGGGACGGACAGACAGCGACAGCGACTTTGTTTTATACTTTGTAGTGATAGTGATAGTGATAATGACAGTGTTTATATTTATAACATCACCAGCCAGAAGACGTCTACTGCTGAACATAGGTCTCCTCTTACACTGATTACCATCGGCATCCACTGAACGCCCGCGACTTACACAGAGCACAGCGGGCAATGGAGAGAGCTATGCTCGGAGTTTCTTTGCGCGATAGAATCCGGAACCAGGATATTCGCCGAAGAACCAGAGTCATCGACATAGCTATTAAATATTTGCAAATTGAAGTGGCACCGGGCAGGCCATATCGCTCGAAGAACCGATAACCGATGGGGAAAAAAGGTTCTTTGATTGGAGACCAGGAACCGGAAGACGCAGCATAAGTAGACCTCCCCTAGATGGACCGACGATATCGTAAGAGTCATATTTATATATATATATATGGGTTCATATACATAAGTATTTTTAATATTTATGTTTTTGTTCAACTACATTTTTTATTTTGTTGGGGTGCTATTGTAATTTTTTTCGTGTATCGATATGGCAATCAAAGTTACTTTGTATTCATTGAAAACAATGCTTGACACTTTTGTTTTCAAAGCATGGGGTCATGTCACAAAAAAATCAAACAACCACGGATCAAGTTAAATTATTTATTTTCACGTCGCAAGACATCTGTCAGTCATCACACAAAAATACGTACATGCTCAGTATTACAATAATTATGTTTTAAACAATACTTTGTGAACGATTTTTAAACAAAGATTTATGTCATCTCATGGGTACGTTTTTGATTACAATTCAAAACTACAAAAGATATACACAGAAAATAAATGACAAGAACATATTAAGTTAACTAGTATACCTAACGTTAAGGATAAATAAATAAAATAATATATTTTCTCGAATAAATACTCTCTGTAACGCTAACGTGCACATATGCACACAATACATTAGTTAATATTTTACTGTCTGACACATTAATTTAAACCTATGACTAATAGGTAACTTCACCGTTTCGTTTGAAATGTACATTGTTGCTAAGTGCTAAAATTACTCTAACATGCTACAGGTAACGAGAATTCTAAATAG
The DNA here is from genome assembly GCA_932305915.1 of Agriopis marginaria. Taxonomy (NCBI): domain Eukaryota; kingdom Metazoa; phylum Arthropoda; class Insecta; order Lepidoptera; family Geometridae; genus Agriopis; species Agriopis marginaria. Next base: position 15,152,444 of record OW029918.1, read on the forward strand.
TTTTGTACTTAATCAAGAGATACAGTCTTGTTTATGCATTGGTCACTTGTTTTTAATACATAGAAAGGGATAAGGTATAGGCAAGAACACGCCACTGCTAGGAATTTGTCTAAACTGTGAATGAATATTATTAGTATTTTTTTAGTAAAACACGGCTATTTGTGTACCTGGATATTTTAGAATTTAAAACATAGCTATTTTCACATTCTTACACATTTAATTATCATCCAACGGCCAACATAACCAAACAAAAAAATCTATATAAATATTGAGATAAATACAATAAGTAATTAATTATTTACAAGAATATCTTAAACCTAATCTTATTCGTAAATCTACTTTGTCGGTGTTCTAATATGTCACAAATACCAGAGAATAAAAGTCAATCTTACATAAATCATAACTCGTAAAATCTTTTATACTAGGACAAGTCCAAATCACAACATCGAAGTATTTGAAAACGTTGCATTTGAAATACTATGATTATTACAACGTTTCAATGAAGTCTTTGGCTTAAATATCTAATTCCAAGAGCACACGTTTTATTTATTATAAATAATATTCTTAGCGCTCATAAATAGCATACATGCGGCTAAATATAAGCAAGCTAGCTTGACTAGGGATACAATATTACCTCATCATCATCATCAGCCAGAAGACGTCCATTGCTGAACATAGGTCTCCCCCTTTAACCTCCACACTGAACGACAGTCTGCCATCTGCATCTAGTGGATGCCCTCGACTTTCACAATGTTGTCGGTCCTTCTAGTGGGAGGCCTACCTACGCAGCGTCTTCCGATTCGTAGTCTCCACTCAAGAACCTTTCATCCCTATCGGTTATCGGTTCTTCGAGCGATGTGGCCTGCCCATTGCCACTTCAACTTCCAAATTTATCAGCTATTTCGGCGACCAAAATTACCTACGGCTAGATGATTACTGAGGAACTAGGCGTGTTGGGCGCGGCCGAGGTGGATGAAGAACGCTACACGGTCGGCACTTCGCTCCCCACACTTGTTACACATAAACGGATCATTGTATCCGTGGAAACCCATGTGAATCGTGTGCATGGTCAGGTCTCCAAACGTGATATCGCAGTACTGGCATGCATATGTGTTAGCAGCGGTCGTCGAGGGAACCTCTACAGAACCTTCTGATTCTGAATCGGAAATCTCACCATCTCGTACTTTATCGTCTTCGTGTTGCAGTCTCAGAGCCGCCGGCTGCAGTTTAAATGCGCGCCCTTTTCGCCTGTTTTTCATGGCTGTGGTTGGCGTGATCGGCGCAACGCGTTCGACATTCGGAGGCGGTGATCCGGTTTCGCTTGTTTTGGTGCTCGTCAAGTCAAGAGCGTCGGTGGACTGAACTGGAGGTGTAGCTCGTTGAGCAGTCGGAGTGGTGGGAATACTCGCAGGGGATTTAGCCGGTGGGGTTATCGCACCAGGTTCCGAATGATGTTCTCCGTACGACAAGCGATGATGTAAGAGAGACGGAGGCGGTGACGTATGAGTTTTCTCCATTGGTATTTCAGGATGTTTAGAAGAATCTCGTTGCTCGTAGTTATTATTTGGTGGAAATAAAAATGAATGAGGTAAGAGTGGTGGGAGGTACGGTAAGTTTACGGGGAAATGACTTCCAAATAGAGAGTGCGTAGGCGGTGGCTGCGGCTGACTCATTGGGTTGTTGTTGCTCATGGGTTCAAACATCTTCATGAGGGGCTTCTGTTTCGGACCACGCCGAGTTCCGTATACATCGATGATCGGCAAAGGATTGGGCGTTCCATCCACGTTGAGCACCATCGCCGGACTGTGCTGGTACTTGCGTAGGTGCAACTTTAGTGAGTGGCAGTATTTCGTTGCATAGTTGCAATCCGCGCATCTGTACTGGTAAATGTTCGAGTGGGACTTGAGGTGCGAATTGAGCATTGACTTATTAACGCAAGAGTAAGAACACTGGCTGCATTGAAAAGGTTTCGAGCCCATGTGGTTCCTCATGTGATACTCGAGGTGATGTTTGTATTCGGTCACAAACGGACATTTGCGGCAGCACAACATTTTCTCGGGTTTGATGTGTTCTTTGCTGTGCTCCCAGAAACTGAGCTTAGTGACGGCAACGAAGTCGCATTGTTTGCATTTGAACGTTTTCACTTTACCGTGTGAATTGACTGCTGGAACTCGTAAGCCCGGTTCGTCGTCGAAGTCTTCGTCCATGCCAGAACCTTCGCGGCCATCGTCATCCTGTTTGTTGTGTCCAACGCCGTCGAATCCAGAGTCGTGGAATCGTTCGAATGAACGTCTGTCGTGGTCGCTGTTTGGGGAAGATGGTGTTCTCGGGGGTGATTTTGGTGGAGTAGAATCCGCGCGGGCTAAGGGTGTTGAGACGTGTGAAGGTGGCACAAGATTCCTCGGTGAGTATGAGGATTCATAGCCAGGGGACGGTTCGCGTCCATCGCTGGCGCGCGGCTCGAAGCCTGGCGGAGTGAGGAGACTGTAAGGGAGTCCGTTACGGAAAGCATCTAAGTGCATCCCAAGGTTGGCTTTAGCTTTCAGCGGCATGTTGTCGTAGAAGGGCGAGGGCTCGCCGGAGCTGCCCACACTGCGCGGAGAGTGCTCGTTAGAGTCCTTGCTAGAAGACGATGGAGATGCGCTGTGGAAACCTTCAGAGTAGAACCCGCTGGTTTGTTCCTTTGAGAAGCTAGCTTCGTCCATTGGTTCCGATTTCTATAAAGAAGACGACGAGTTATAGATAAAGTTTCTTAGTTTGAATTAACTTAGTAGTCGTTTATAAAGTTGAATACTTACAACAGTCGGGGGTTGAAGCAGAGCGCCCCATGGTTGAGGGTGCGCGGAGTGAGGCGCCGGTGGCATGCCGGCGGGGGAGGCACAACTCAACATACCTAAGGACAAAATACAAAGGATTTTACTTATTGTGCATTAAGTAAGGTACCTACAACTTATTATAATATCGTAGCATTTTTGATGGTTTTTATGTTACTAGATCGATTGGTGATTTCTGACACTTCAAAATTACTAAGATGCCTTACCTAAATACTTAATGCAGTCTGAATTTCTGAGCTCAAGTATTTACATATTTTTTCTGAACATCACGCAATCGTTCGTGACATTGTGTGTTTAGTAACAAAATGCATAAATAAGCCTAAAGATCCACTGACTCGGCAAATTAGAAGTAGCCGCGTAAAAAAATGCGGAATTTACATGTCACGTACAAGTTGTAGGTATCTAAAATACTACCGGTACTGGTTAATACATTTTTGTCTTTATGAAATCATTAGTTATTACAGAGGAGCCGCCAATCATTAGGGCAATTACCCTATAAACCACAAATTAGGGTGATTGCCTCTACCTGCTTTACTAAAGTCAGTTTTAGGTTCTTGAAATAGAGCTTGGAATAAGAAATAATGTTATGATATTTTTTAATGCTTATAGATTAGTTTAAGCAAAATATTATCATAATAAAGTGCGGCCGCTGAAAGAATACGCCGTACAGTGGCCATAACATTATAAAAGGCTGAACGAAAAAAAAAGTTCATTTTGATCACTTTTACTAACATTTTAACGTATTATAAGAGAGCTTGTTGCCAATATATTGAAGGAAAAAAAAAAACAGGAATATATTAAAAGAAAATGTTTTAATTCAGATTTTTACAATGTTATTTCAGCTGTCAGATGCGTTCTCTCAGCGGCTGCTGTATAATATTGTAAATGCAAGTGTTTGTATTTCGGTTTTTTTGTTCATCCTACACGCGGCGACAACAATGGTTTCACGTGATTTTCTGCATAGAGATTTTCAAGGCCGGAGAGTGACATAGGACATTTTTATCCCGGAAAAATATATTTTGACTGAGTAATAATGGTTACGCGGATTAAACCGCGCGGTGTAGCTTAGAATATAACCTAAAGGTAATAAGCGTGGTAGCCTATTTGGGAGACCGCTAGACTTGAAAGCGTGAGGTCGCGGGTTTAAATCCCGGGCCCGTACCAATGAGCTCTTTGGAGTTTATGGACGGATTTTCATACCAATGGCTTTTCGGTGAAGGGAAACATCGTGTGGAAACCTGCATACGTACGGAGAGGAAATTCAATGGCGTATGTGAATCCACCAACCCGCACTGGGCCAGCGTGGTGGATATGACCAAATCCTTCCTGGGGTAGGTCTAAGTCCAGCAGTGAACTATTAAAAGGCTTATTATGCTTACATAACTTTATAGTTAGGTATAGTATGATATATTATTAATATTTGTAATGGTGCATAAGTAAAAATGTTTATTATATTCCAAAACTGTAATGATTTAGTCAACTATTGCTTATCTACAATGCCATGTAATGAATTACTACAAATAATTGAATATCCTTTTATACTTTTTCCTTGGTTATGTAAAAAGACATATTACAATTTTCATTAAATAAAGTAACTAAAACCGTTTAAGGTCAGTTAGAGGAAAAGGATAATGCGCTTTATGCATTCAGAAACATTATTATGGTTAACGAGATGAAATCGTTACCTAGCAGAGCAAATGATGATTTCATATAATTATATGTCTAATAATAAAACTGTGCCACTACCTTATATTGTTACAGTTTTTGTTGCGTAGTGTAGGTACTACACAAAGCAAAATCCTACCTTGATTCTATATTAGTTTTTATTATCAATCTATGTAAGGAAAAGCTTTACATACAGTCGTAGTTACTGATAAACTAAAAACAATATATTTTTTTAATAATCTTTAGTACCAATTCTATAATGATACTCATATCTCATATAATATAAATGTAGAATTGTTTTTTTACGGGCAAGCGCCTTTATTAACTAAAAAAAATACAAGCTAAAACTACAAATACAGTTAGACTGCCCATAGACCGTTGAAGGTCTAAAGACAATCCAAATGCTCAAGAATTGTTTGTTTGTTTGTTCCTCTTTGACGATGTAATTTTTTAGGGTTCCGTACCCAAGGGGTGTAAACGGGACCCTATTACTAAGCCTACGCCTAGCCCTATTTTAATCCTACATTTTTTTATTAGGCAGTGTAAGCTAAAAAAACCTAACCCGCTGCAATATGCAGCCGCGGAGATAACATCAGCGGGCTAAATATTTGACGTATAAAACTGCTCAGTTTAAAAATATCGCACATCTATACTAATATTATAATGAGGAAAGATTTGATTATTTGATTGTTTGTTTGTTTGTTTCCATTGAATAGGCTCCGAAACTACTGAACCGATTTGAAAAATTCTTGCAGTGTTGGGAAGCTACACTATCCCCGAGTGACATAGGCTATATTGTATTTTCATAAAAATATAGGGATCCTTACTAAAACTCCAATAATACCCGTGCGAAGCTGGGGCGGACCGCTAGTGTTGGTATAAAATAATATTACGACGATGTTTTACCACGAAGATAAAATAAATAATATGGGATGTTATATAATATCAAAAGCCGCCGAAGCTTTTTAACCCATACAATAGATTTGGAAGGCCACCCCAAAGACGGCTGGCCGTGTGGCAAAAACTGCACAGTCCACCTCCCAATTACATTGTCCCTGCCGAAGAGCTCCCCCCAGGCCATAAAGAACCATGGCCCACTTGGAAGACCCTGAACCAACTTCGGTCCCAAGTGGGCCGAAATCGGAATAACATGGCAAAGTGGGGTTATATAAAGGGCTTTGATGCCGATCTTTGTGGTGTGAACCCTCAGACAATGTCACACTCGAGGTGGCCAAATTTTGGTCTAAAAACGTAATTTAAAAACAAATTAATAATTATTATTCACGAAACATCGACTCGAAAGAAGAAGATATTAGAAGTAAAGTAAGAAGAAACGTGTGTCGGTGTATACTTAGCTCCCAAACGGCTCAAACTATTTTGATTTAGTTTTTCTTTTGTTTAAGAGATGTATTATGTGATGAACATTTGTGTTTGTTCTTTATCTGGGTGTTAATATCTATTTAAGTATGTATTTAAAAATAAATATGTATGTATATCAGTCTCTGGCAGCCATATCACAAGCTTTGCTTAGTTTAGGGTCAGATGACCGTGTGTTCAAAAATGTCCCGTTTTTTTTATTGATCTAGATTGTTCTTAGCTATGATTTGAGAAAATCTGTTCAGCCTAATAAGATCATCAGATTTTTGGCCTTTTTTAATTTAAATTTATTCTTGTAAATAAATGACATGAATGAATTGTATTTCTTGTATTTGTTTGTTGTTGTTTTATAAGTTTATGTAAAATTATCATATATTTTCAGATAAGAATACAGCACATACAATAATAGACGTAGGTACATATGGAAAAGTAAACACGGAATATGTCTGCAGTGGGCCCCAAATAAAGAGATAACAAAGCATAAACACTTTCTGATTTGCTCTGACAATGTGTGTAACACAGTTTCCGAATTGCAAAGAACTAATAGTAGGTAATCTAAGGTAGGTAGGTGTCAGTTAAATAATATTTAATTGATAAAATGATAAGTAATATGCGTGACTATAATCATGCATGCAAAATCTTTTCTTAATTAAGTACTAACTTAACTAAGTAAGTACTAAGTGTTCTTTAAATTTTTATGAACATAAAATTATATTATAGTAGGTACCTCATACCATAGCAGCTCAACACCATCAAGAATTCATCACAATAAGCCAATAGCCCAGTTATTTTTTTTTATTCTATACTGTACAATAGTTTACTACTGTACAATAATTCCTATTTACACATCCTTAAATTATATTTTCTACAGACAAACCCGTCAAATTATGGGCTAGCTTAGTTCTATAGCCAGATCCGTCAAATTATGGGTTAGCTTAGTTTTACAGCCAGACCTGTCAAATTATGGGTTAGCTTAGTTTTACAGCCAGACCTGTCAAATTATGGGTTAGCTTAGTTCTATAGCCAAACCTGTCAAATTATGGGTTGGCTTAGTTCTACAGCCAAACCTGTCAAATTATGGGTTAGGTTAGTTCTACAGCCAGACCTGTCAAGTTCCTGGTGGATAGTGGGTGCAATCGCGGGTTGTGGTTAGTTTTATTATAATTTGTTCAGCCGTGTTCGTCCCATTGCAGGGCAAGATTTCCCTTCTTATAGTTAGTTTGTTCCAAAATAAAAATAATTAGGTATATATTTGGGTTCCAGCTAAGTAAATTTATTCAGCTTTCATGAGGTAAGTATCCAAACGTAAAGATAAACGTTAAAAATAGATTCTATCTAAAATTACTTTTATGCTTTAATGTAAGTAAACTTCGTACTTAATTTGACCTACAAATGTTGGTAAAGAAAAAAAAATTAAAAACAAATTAAATTGTCACATACCTTCCCCTTAACAATGACGAAAGTTTTCAAAAGCACAACACTAAGTTTCACAAAGTCCAAAAACACACTAACAAAACAATAACTAGTAAACACGAAAATATTTTAAGCGTTTTTTGGGGACAACCCTTCGCTTCCAGAAGCAAAAGTTGACTGACGTCCATCCGCAACTACCTTTCACAATGAACTGAAAAAAATCTGTCAATTTTTATGCTCCGAACATCGATAAAATGTATTCTACATTTGAGGCGACGAGTTCAAGGCAGAGCGAGACATTGACAGAGACAGATATGTGTGTCCCGCTTGCACACCCACAGCCTATTTTTACCACGGCCAATACGAGGCGAGCTACTGTGGGAGGAGATCAAGTTATTAAGTTATTGTTTATGCGATATTAATAATAAAAAAATAAGCATCCCTCGGTGCTTTAGCCGTTGTTATTGTAATAAAGCATAGGCGTTACAGTATTGGTTATTAAAAGACAATAAAACGGGGGCACAAAGGAAAATGATATTGTTTTTGTGTATCGCAAATGATTTTTGATGTTTGTTTGTGTTATTATAATTATCTTAATAACCTCTTTAGCAACTTTGTTTTTATGTAAAAAATAGCACTTACAGGAAAATTCGTTATCTTTGCACCTTGGTTAATCAAATCTAATAGAATAAGGTACCTACTTATACATTTTTTTTTAATCCTTTATGACATAAGATTTGACCTTTTACATCTCCCTCTTACGTGAAAGTTTGAAGGTAGGTAACTAAACGATGTTCTATTTGTGTATCAGTCCCCTTTATGTAAACGACTTTTCGAAGTTAAAAAAAGAACGCGGATAAAAAAACCCCTCTAATAAATGTTAACCGTAGTCGCGAGGGGCGTCAAGCTTTTTACGTTGCGCTTTGACCAATCACGAGGCGGCGATTAAAAAAGGAATGCTATCCACTTTTTGTACGACAGCCACCAGCCAATTAACAACGATATGTTTAGAAAGTTGGCAACATTATAGATAAACATTTTTATTTTACGGATATTCGATTCGCAATTTCAGTAATTTGGAATATCGGAGGCTACCTTTTACTAAGAACGAGTATAATGGATCTTAGGTATTTATTTCACTGCATACAAATGTTTTTTATTTATTTAGATAAGTGCTTAATTTCAGTAAAATTATTAGATGTAACTTTAACCTTTTTACCTATTACACAAAGATTTCAATAATATTAACCAACGCGGATATGGAAACATTAATAAAGTACATTATATTGAATCAACCGGCAGTCAACAGAACCATTTATGGACAAACGTGAAAATGTGGGTAGCCAAGGCCAGCATAATATGTGAGTCTGTATTGCCGCCAAGGCTAGTTTATTACATTTTTCAAACATCGCGCTGATATTCCGTTATAAATATAGGTAGGTACATAAATATTTTGGGGTATTTTAACATTATCATTATAGCAACAAAAATTCGATATAAAAACATGAGTCAATTACTGGACACCATCGGGAAATGACAATTGTTTTTAACTGACGAAAAAAATAGGAGGTTCTTTCGTCGATACGAATATTTTTTATGTAGTAGGAACGTATGTCTGTAAATTCTATCTAATATAATATTAACTTTTATGCATTCGCCCCTTTTAGCGAAAAAAAAAAAACATAATCAAACCTCTGCACATTGAAATATTGTACGCAAATACAAGATAATTAGAGGTCATTTTGGTAGAGGTGTGTTCTTCAATAGATAGGTAAAAGAAACATTAAGGTGGTTCGATTCACCTATGGCAGGAAATTTAAATTTTAAACAGTTATTTGGTCCTAGTAGCCAGGCCAGATAATTATTTTTAAATAACACAGTGTTTGCGCAAAATGTTGGCTGTTCTTTACATTATAATGTACAATTATTTAACAGTAACGCACCATATTACTTACATTTGTGAATAAACCGTTTGAAACAGCAAAAGTTTGTTTATTCACAAATGTCAGTAATAATGGGCATTAGAGATAAATAGCTTTACATGATTTTGTAAAGAATTATAATTAATTTGCGCAAACATTATCGTTGTTTACAATAATTACCCGGCCTAGCTACAAAGACAAGAAAACTGTTTGTAATTTGAATTTCCCGCCATTTGTGAAACGAACCACCTTAAATACCTTGTTTGAGAAAAGTAAGTGCAGTAAGAGCAAGTTCAACGTATACTTTCCGGAATGATCACAAAAATCTTTAAAAATGTAATTTTTTTAACAATTCCAGTTATGTTTTTGAATTTGGAACGGCGCGTAAGATAAATGAGATTAAACTCGGCATTCGAAAGGGTATTTTCCAGTTTAAAAAAAACCGTTAGGACGTCTATTGTTTTTAGTGCCGCTAATAAAATGAGCAGTTGTTTGTTTGTGCTATTTTTGGGGATTATTTTAATCCCCTCGTTTGAGATAGTCCGAAGCGGGTGAATGTTATAAATAATAGGGGATTACGGTTTTCGTTTAGGTTTTGCGCTCTACCTGGTCTGGACTATATTTTTTACTGATGTAAGTCACCTTACCTTTTTTAGAATAAAAAAAAATTTGGCAAGCATCATCATCATCATCATCAGCCAGAAGACGTCCACTGCTGAACATAGGCCTCCCCCTTTAACCTCCACACTGAACGACAGCCTGCCTTTTGCATCCACTGGATGCCCGCGACTCTCACAATATCGTCGGTCCATCTAGTGGGAGGCCTCCCTACGCTGCGTCTTCCGGTTCGTGGTCTCCACTCCAAAACCTTTCTTCCCCATCGGTTATCGGTTCTTCGAGCGATGTGGCCTGCCCATTGCCACTTCAACTTGCAAATTTTAACAGCTATGTCGGTGACTCTGGTTCTTTGGCGAATATCTACGTTTCGGATTTTATCGCGCAAAGAAACTCCGATATGGCAAGCATATTGAAACTCATTGGAAACAACTGATACAAGCACGCAGTTTTTTAAGAAAAATTAGAGAGTTAGCTGCTTTTTTGTCACAACACAGCGATGATATTACCTGAAAAAAAGAGGTTAGAAATTTGTTCTTGTATGCTTACAGTATTTTCTATCGGTATATATTTAAAGTGATTTGCATTTAAGTAGTTAAGTATGTACATATTTCATATTTAAACATTTTTTACTGATATTATTTACAAAAAGTAGACAAAAAAAAATTATGCAAAAATCTTGAACATAATATATACTTAGGTATTCAAGGTAAAATCATTCAAGCCAAAGTATAATATACCATATAATTATACTCGTATATACCTCATGGTCCAATGAAAGTAGAATTCTGCAGATAGAATTTTCATAAGGACTTATTGCATTTGACTTCTGGGATTTGTTTAGACCCAGGAGGGAAACATACTAAAAGTAAAAAAGAAGAAAATTAAGGCAAGAGGATAGTTTTGCTCCCACGCTCAACAGCCATACAGTATCTAATTCGTACGTTTTCAACATTTAGAAGATAAAGAAATCACTGTGTGTGAACTTAATAAAACTGATTGGGCATTGCCTTTAGAATAACATTGCAAACGTTTAATTTTTTTTTATGTTGTTGTTTTATTTTGGCAGAAGAGTTTGAAAGAGTTTTTGCAGTCGATTTTTTTTCGATTTCCTCCGCTATCTTATAAAATTAATAGCTGCACCCGCGTGGATATCATGATCATCATCATCATCAGCCAGAAGACGTCCACTGCTGAACATAGGCCTCCCCTTATACTTATATCATAATATATCCCGTGGATATATCAGTAGTTATCTGCCAGTCCCGTCAAAATAGAGTTCGGAGTTTGGCGGCCGTTTTGGAGTTTCTTTTAATTTACCGAAAGAAGGTGGTTATCAATTCGAGTGTGTTTTTTTTGTATGGTTGTTACGCAATTACTCCGTCAATTATGAATTGATTTTAATGATTACTTTTTTGTTTGGTAGATCATACTTCAGAGGTAGTCCCATAATTATAGATTTTATTGAAATTGATTTTGCGCTTTTTGAAATAAAAACAAACGCCAAAAATATTTATACAAGTACACAGATGACGTTTTGGTTTTTGATGGAGACTTTCAATCTCTGTTTTAATTGTCATTTTCTACTTTTTTAGTTTAAGATTCGATCTCCTGTTAAAAACTAACACTACAAATACAGTTGGACTGCCCATAGACCGTTGAAGGTCTAAAGACAATCCAAATGCTCAAGCTACTAGTAGGCAGCGTACCCAGCATGCTGGCGGCATTGCCACGCTGAATGGCAATGCTTATGCATTGAGCCAGAAACACGCCAGTATTTTGGTCACGCGTCGCATTAACTAGGCGCAATAATAATATTGTAAATAATAAAATTATTAGCTATAAAATATTTGCAATGTTATTGTAAAATTAGTGTGTAATCACCTTTTTAATTAGGTACTATCTTAATATATATAAATCTCGTGTCACAATGTTTGTCCTCAATGGACTCCTAAACCACTTAACCGATTATAATAAAATTCGCACACCATGTGCAGTTCGATCCAACTTGAGAGATTCTTAATATATATAAATCTCGTGTCACAATGTTTGTCCTCAATGGACTCCTAAACCACTTAACCGATTATAATAAAATTCGCACACCATGTGCAGTTCGATCCAACTTGAGAGATAGGATAGTTTAAATAATTATATAACTAGCGACCCGCCCCGGCTTCGCACGTAAATTACACCCGTGCGAAGCCGGGCGGGCGGGTCGCTAGTTGTTATATATTTTTTTCAAAAATATTAACAAGTAACTTATTATCTAAAACTTTAAGTAGTACATTAGACATTTAAGTACATTATGATGCCTACGTGCAACGAATTATTACTTGTTTGTGTTAATTACTCATTGTTTTGAAGTAATTTAGGTAATGTTTACTCAAAGACGCCAGCCGTATCATTAACTAAACTTATTGTTTTTCTTGTTTATTGTGTCAACTTTGGCATGTCAATAAAAAAAGGGGTTAATTATTTCCAAACCTACATAGGAAAGGTAAGGTAGGTTTAAGGTGGGTTAAATTAAATAAACTAAATTCAACTCTCGAATTAGTTAGGAATACAATCTATGTATTCCTAACTAATCGACTTCGAAAAAGAAGATTCCTTATTTAGCTGAAAAAAATTACAACAAAATAAATTAATACGAATTATATCAATTATATTATTATCAATTGAAAGTAGACATTTCAAAAGTTTCGAGAGTTGAATTTAGTTTATTTAATTTAACCCACCTTCGGTGAATTAGTATTAGGAAATAAAAAATTACTCGGTGAGAATTTTAAATAACTAAGTAACTGAATTATTATTCAGTTACTGTAGTATTGTGTACTATTGTACAGAATAATACAGGGTTACGCATATATATACCGTGTTACATTATTACAATGACCTCTTATCGGCTAAGTACAGTCTATATGCGTAACCCTGTATTATTCTTAAGATAATGTGTTTTTTTTTTTTACTTGGTGATTTTTTATCTTCAAAAATTTTGAAAACTTACGAATCAGCTGTGTGGCTGTTAAGCGTGGCCTTAATAGAAACTAATCTCTTGCATGTTCTTTTTTTACTTGAAGTATGTTTTCCTCCTGTGTCTATAGCTCTGGTCGGTGAGCGCGGCCTTAAGTCTTTATCAACATCGGGTCTACATTTTCTTCCCGAGACTTCTGGGTAGATACGCGACACAGAACATTGCCCCAATACAATGACCAAACAACTGATAAAGTAACCAAAATATTTGTGTAAAATTAAATAATTCAATCAGCCGCCGCCGCTTCCCTGGCGCCTCTCTAATGTTTTTTATTATTACTCTCTCATCAAAACAAATTGACTAAAATACCAATTTTGATACCAAAATAACTCAAAACTAGTTCTGTGACTATACGAGCTAGTAATGAGTTTTTTGAATGCATTTTTATCTTATTTGTTCAATAACATTTTTGTGTTTAGATGCAAAGTATTTTGTAATCGCTATTTAATTATTTTATAATTGGATTTTTAAAATACTTAACTTTTTGTTTATTTCGGGATCTTTTGATCTTAGTATTTTAACAGCTATGTCAGTGACTCTTTCTGTTTCTTTGGCGAATATCCACGTTTCGGATTCTATCGCGCAAAGTAACTCCGAGTATAGCTCTCTCCATACCAGAGTCACCGACATAGCTGTTAAAACTTGCAAGTTGAAGTGGCAATGGGCAGGCCACATCGCTCGAAGAACAGATAACCGATGGCGAAGACAGGTCAGAACCTGTCTTCCCCATCCACTCCAGAGAGTGGAGACCACGAACTGGAAGACGCAGCGTAGGGAGGCCTCGCACTAGATGGACCGACGACATTGTGAGAGTCGCGGGCATCCAGTGGATGCAAAAGGCAGGCTGTCATTCAGTGTGGAGGTTAAAGGGGGAGGCCTATGTTTAGCAGTGGACGTCTTCTGGCTGATGATGATGATGATGATCTTAGTATTAGAACTCGCATTTTAATTGTACACAGTTAGCATTAAAATTTAACTTTACTTTATTACTTTAGGTAAGTTTGTGGTTGTGTAAAGTAATCAGTAAATTTATTTAGGAAATTTATGTTTTGTCAGGTTACGATGAAGCTGACATAGACATGTTGTCTAAAAGCTGACATAATAACCTCGCTCTTTATCTAAATTAATAACAATAATTATCAATTTAAAAAAACGACTTCACAAAATTAGTAATCACGCAAATTTTTACCGAATTTTCTAGTTATTTTGATTAAAAGCCAAACTACGGAACCGATTTTGATGAAATTTCTATAGAACCAATCTGAAAGAATATCCATTTAATTAAAAAACTAATTTTCAATATTGGTTTATAAATACGACAAATCAATATCTAGTAAAGATATTAAAAAAAAAAAAAAATATGGTTTCAATGCTATACCTACATAGTTAAAACAGAGATTGAAAGTCACCATCAAAACTTTAGAACCACACTTGTGTATGTTTTTTTTTTTTTTTAATTTTTCAAAAAGCGCTCGATTTATTTAATCAAATTTACATGAGACCACTTTTGCAGGCCTAGCACGGGCCGTGGACTAATTGTCTTTCCACCGTTTTTATCCCGCGAGAAAAAGACAAACGTATCCATATTCTAGCTTTCTCACGTCTAGGTTCTGAGGTATGAAGTGATACCTATCAAACAAAAAAATAATCATCAAAATCAATTCATAATTAGCGGAGAAATCGCAGAACAAAAAAAAAAAAAAAAACATACAGTCAAACTGATAACCTCCTTTTTCGTCGGTTAAAAATAGCGAAAAACACGAAGAGTTGCATTCAAACGGTTTTTTTACTGACTACATACAAGTCAGGATATCTTACACTACAGGGCCCTGATTCTGTAACTACAAACACGCACGTAACGCGCCTTGTTAAGTTTACATCTAAAAGTTGGTCTTTAATCCTAGGGAATAGAGTCCAAATTTTAAGAGGTTAACTTAACGCGGCGCGTTACGTGCGTGTTAAAATTACGGAATCAGGACCCAGACGTCTTTCAGTTTAGAGTTTGGTTGGTGAAAGAGAAGTGTCAGTCTACCGTTTTACATTTACCAGTAAAATATAAACTACAAGCGAAGTTACTATAAACCTCACAAAATATTCCCTCACTAAAGTCGCGTTCCGAAGTGTCCTAACCGATGCCCGATAACGGACCTCTCAGACCTTTCACATGGAAAATGTCCATTTTCCCCGGTCCAGTACTACGCGTAGAAATATGTCGGCCTGTGGCACACGTACGACGTGGTACGCGATGCGATACTATGTAAGCGATGTAAGAGTGATGTGGCTAGGTAAGCCAATGCCCTGGTACAAAAAAAATGGGGCCCTATCTAAAACGATTAGGTTTTATCAAATTAAAATATTATTATGATTATAATATATGAATACTATAGAGGAGCAAAGCTCTTATATGTGTATGAGTTGCCATGATTAAAGCCGTTTTGCAACTTGTTATCTATACTAATATTATAAAGAGGAAAGATTTGATTGTTTGTTTGTTTGCATTGAATAGGCTCTGAAACTACTGAACCGAATTGAAAAATTCTTTCACTGTTGGGAAGCTACACTATCCCCGGGTGACATAGGCTATATAATATTTTCAAAAAAAATTGGGATCCTTAATAAAACTCCAATAATACTCGTGGGAAGCTGGGGTGGACCGCTAGTATTTTATATTCTAAAGGTAGGAGAAATTTTCGCAAGTTCAATTTGAGGTTTACTGGACAGGGCCCGAGGTGTGCTTGAGGGCCCCGGTGCACTGCACCGCCTAGCCCTCCGATAGCTACGCCACTGGATGTAAGTTTGTATCATAGGAAGACCTTTTGTATGGAAAATGTCCAATGGCCATTTTCCGTCTATGAAAATATGCCGTAGCACAAGGAGGACGCGCTACGCGGAGTTTTGGCGCCAACATGAAAAAAAAACGTATTTTCAAGTGTTCGATTGCAATAATGGTGCACATATTGTTATCTCTGTGCATGCGTCTCTTTTTACTGGAAAAACGTAATCGTCTTCGCATATTCAAATATTGCATCACGTAATTATGTTAGAGATAAACAAACTAATTTAGCTAGAACAGCTGTCAAGGCATTTTTGTAAGAAATTTGTTGTAGCCAGTTACACTCATATAAACGAAAAGTCAGTCATTCTAAATCAGTTGGCAACTGTGATGCGGAGTTCAACGCGTTGATCTAAATAAGAATGTTCAATCAAGGTTCACTCATAATGCCTAGTAACATATTTTCCTTCTCATTTCCGTTCTATTTACATCTCTTTTCTGTGGCTGTGCTGCTTTAGGTGTTATTCTATTACTTTTCTCATTTATATATTAGTGCGGTTTGCCGGTCGGTTTACCTCATACTAATCGACTCGGATTTTTAGGGTTTTCCAACGGTTTATTATAATTAACCTTTTGCAGCCAACGCATCTTTCGGCGATTTTCTATGTTTCATAACTTCCGTTTAATAATTTCCTTGTTCAGTAACCGTTTGAAGTGCCGCGAGGCGTCGAACAGTATATCTACAGTCTGGTCTCAGTGTAGTGGCACCTTTACGTTCGCAGAAATATGCCAGGCCGTTAGAGCCCTGAAGGAAAACGCCCTTATCGCGAGTAAAAAGTAATGCGTCCAGCTTTTATGGCAGTTTCGAGACACGCTCTTTATTACGGAGGGTTTGGACGGTCCGGGAAAGATGGGAGGATACTGAGAGATAGCCATTATGGTACCAACATCAGCCTCCAAAATTTCACAGGTTCAAATGGGTAGTGGGTATAGTTAACTCCACATAACCTGGCTGCGCCCCAATGCACTGGGATGCAGCAGGCATCCTGTGGCCATCTTTATAAAATGTCCCTCTCTAAAACAAAAAAGCATTAATAGGTATAATATACGTATTTATAAGATAACGGACCCGGATATGTCCTAAAACTGCGAACAGAACCACCGGAGAATGGACAGCATCGTCTTATTAGCATACGGTGAACGTACTGCGATCCCCAAGCCACCTGCCAAGCGTGGGGATATGGCAAAACCCCTCTCTAACAAGGTGGCCTTTGTCCAACAGTGGACGTTTAATTGCTGTTGCTGTTGCTGATGATGATGATGATGACTTATAAGATATACAAGGTTACCTACGTGGAAAGGGTGTACTAAACCTAAAGAGGTCCATAGTATCTATCATTATGACAACTTTTACCAGGGACCTTTTACAGGTCTTATGTACAATAAAGAGGTGTGTAGCCCTGCAACTTGCCGTCCAGTAAAAAATATATCTGTTTCGTTCTGGTAACAACAATTTTGGCATATGAGTAAAGAATGTAACACGAGACGAGATGTAACACGTGTTTTACGAGAAAATTTGAGCTCATTTTTACTAGATACAGGAAAAGTAATTTTGATTTAAGTACAAAGGTATATCAAACAAAGAAAATAATAAAGCCTTAATTATTACTTATTACTAATTATCATTAATATAATCAAAAATCAATAACAAGATGTTGTCCGTGTGGTAAACTGCCAAGAACGCTGGCTGCATTCCCGCGTTGAATTGCCAAAGAAATTCTCTGCGCGAGGAATGAGCCAGCTCTCTTATCACCAGCGGCGTCGATTAAATGTGGCGTTTTTTTTAAACTAGTCTAAACCTATTTTACTAGTCCTTATTCTGAGCAGAAAAGCCAAAAGTGCCAAACTTGCCATAAGTCACTTGGATTTTCAACTCTCGATGTACCCCAACTTTAGACGTTCGTTCCACCCCCTCGCATAAAAAATGATTGTACCTTCAAATCTATCCCGAGGGCCGCACCCTCCATTCCTCCCCCTACTTCCCCCTCTCCACTCCTCTCCCTTCGGCTTCTAGTTATATGAATGACTTGGACTTATCTGCACATCTTTTAAGTACGGATTTGTTTGTTTTATATTTGGAAAAGTTTTTTTGGGCAATTTTTCAAGATAGCATTTGAAGTATGCAGAGATTATCTGTCGGGATTGGATCTATTTTAAGCAAATAAATCTACTAAAATCTGCTCAGAGAGACACAATTCTTGAGAGATTGCAATCGTTTTGTGACAATACTGAAGATAAATAATACTTGTGATTTTGTACCATGTAGGTGTAATGTAAATATTTTTAGTATATAAATTATTTTTGATAATGTTTTGACAAAATTTTAGATACACAGAGATAGCATGGAGTTCTTCAAAAGGCGAGTTAATGGGTCGGCAACGTATTTGTAATGCCTGTGGTGTTACAAGTATCCATAGGCGACGATGACTGCTTACCATTAGGTGGCCCGTCTGCTAGATAGCCATAACATTGCCATATATGGCATTAAAAAAAGAGTAGATAAGTAATTTTCTCAAAAATGGTATTTAATGTGCCAATTTGTTTAAGAATACGCTTCGAATAAAACTGGATTAAAGGAGTCATTGCTATTTACAAGTATTAACTTGAAAATAATGTTAAAAAACAAACTATAAACTAAATACATACCTAACTAAAGTATATCTAAATTGAATTAACTATCTTAAATTATAAATAAAAACTGCATTAAGGTAATATTAAGGTTAACTTTTAAATCTTAATTTGTTTTTGTCTTTATAGTACCGAATAATAATCAAAATGTTGCCCCACAAAATCATTTCAATTATGTAATAATATAAATATTATAATACATTGTAGGCCTAATATACCAAGAAATACTTAAGTAAGTACCCAGTATCACTTGAGTAAACTTATTACGGTGCGACCAATTTGTCCGTGGAGGTGGTGAAATGTAGGAACAATTTTTTTCTGCGTGTAGTTGACATTTTTGTTCTCAAAATACAACGGTGTCTCCCTTTCAACTCTACAAATAAGTAGGTCGCACTTTATTTTGAGAATTATTACGCACGTTCCTAAACATGTGGCTTATATAAAAATTAGGAAACAAAATTCGTATTTACATAAAAAATATGTGATCGTAAACCAAAACTAAAAGTTTTACACAATGCGACCATGTGTGTAAATATAATATTTTTGTCTTTTGTGTGATCATTGGCAAGTGTGCCTTTATATTTATAGCAATGGTTTGAAAAACATTATTACGTTATCATGGCTGAAAGAAAAAATAGAGTTGAAACCATTCCGATTTAAAAAAGTTCATCATCATAATTTCAGCCATAATACGTCCACTGCTGGACATAGGCTTCCCCCATCGATCTTTGCATCTTGAGGGTGGACGTCCTACGCCACATGCCGTCTCCGTTTGGTCTCCGTCCAAATAAAAAATTAATAAGGTATAAGGAAAACAATATGATTTCAATTCCACAAAACCAATTCCACTTTTGATTTCAGGAAATAATGCCAATTCCGGCATGCTAACCCGTGACGCGTCGCTCCGGTTTTTGCGTCGCCCTAAAACAGGCGGGTAACAACAGCCACGTGTCAATTTTTCGCTTTTTCGGGTATAAAAACCAGTAGCAAAAAGCGAGAGTGGCCGTAAAAGCGCTTTCTGCTAAAATGAAATAATTTATTACACATGCCAATGAAGTTATTGTTTTGCGTATTCAACGAGGGTCTTTTTGAAGCAGATTTGCCACGTTTTCCGAGGCGTCATGCCCAGTTCCATTGTCGTCCAGTCCAGTTCCATTGTTGACGGAAGGTGGACTAGTTTGCGAAGTGTACTTATAGGGTGTTTTGTTTGCGTATGTAAACTTAGTGTACCCGCTTGTGGACGATGCGTAGTACAAGTTGTAAGTAGCTACTACGCATCGTCTGCAACGTTTTGCTTAGTGCAAGTGGCAGTAGTGGTGCTTAGTAGTACTTCCACTTGTCACTTGCAATGAGCAAAACGTTGCAGACGATACGTAGTAGCTACTTACAACTTGTACTTGCTACTTGTACTACACAACGTCTGCAAGCGCCTTAAGTTTACGTGGTTGTGAAATAAGATAACAATTCAATTATATGATAAGATTTTGAATTTTAATATCGGATAGGTCTATGTTAACGGGCGGTTATCCGAGTCGCGTAGGCAACAAAACGCGCCCTCAGCCCCCGCTAAGTTATGCCACGCTAGAGTCAGGACGCCCGCGGGGGGAGTGCAACGACAAAAACGAACATAGGTCCGACCTCGATGACGCTTGGTGCGGCACTGAACGCGGCGCGCCAAAATTCTCGCGTCCTTTTTACGCTCTTAATTTAAAAAAAAAATCGACACTATTCACTATCAAAAATCTATCCAAATAAAAGAATGTTGAATAAAATTGCCTTTCAGTACATGGAATTTCCAGGATGTTACGAGCTTTCATTAGAGCATAAAATGAAAAAAATAAACTAAGTCGACTTTGTTTCAGGTTTTTTTTGGTCGAGGGAAGTTTATTCCATCGTGTTTTGAACCAAATCATAAACTCAAACACAGATGTATCTGTGAAATAAAAAAAAAACCAGCTCAAATATTGTAATTGAACTAAATAAAAATGATTTAAAACCGTCAAATTTCGTATGAGAGGCTCTCACATTTTAAAGATGATATCATAAAAAAACATACTGGCTTGGGCGGCGCCAGGCGACGAAAAAGCGATGAAATAGGAAACTACTCACACTACTTTTTTCCCCAGTTTATTGTAATGCAAGAAGAAATACCAAAGATTTAGAATTGTCCACCACATAATGACACATAAGTAACTATGAGACCAAAGCTAAAGCCCCTAGACCAGAGTCTACATGTGTATCATACTGTATAGCGAATGTAAACTAACCTATGAAAGCGAGTGCCGTTTTTACTTTTTTTTTGTAAAATCATAAAATACTGCTCTCCGGTTTAGCTGCTAAAGCTATAAATTAAATGTCATTTCCATTTATTAATTTTAGCTGGAATAGAGTAATGTTTATTTGCTATTTACTATCATAATTATGCTTACTACATTTACTAACTTCATGTTTAAAAATATATTATAAAGAATAAACTAAAAAATTAAAAATGCTCTTAATAACACCTTCCATTTTGAAGAATGCTTAAAGAAGTAAAGGAAATACAAGCGCATAATTAATTAAAAAATCGCAACGGCAACCTAGTTTACATTTTAATTCAGCTAATAATATTTAAATAGATTGGGTTACTAGAATGACTTGTATTTCCTTCAATAAGACTGTTACTATAAGTACTTGACAAGAAGATTTAATTTGAAATTATTGTTTTGTTAGTTACTTCGTATCAAGTTCTCATGTATATGCTACCTATAGCATTTAAGTCCTCTACTTACTAGGACATAAAATTTTACTAAACTACTCTATATAATTTTATTAGTCTATACTAATATTATAAAGAGGAAAGATTTGATTGTTTGTTTGTTTGCATTGAATTGGCTCCGAAACTACTGAACCGATTTGAAAAATTCTTTCACTGTTGGGAAGCTACACTATCCCCGGGTGACATACGGTTTATTATATTTAAAAAAATATGGATCCTTACTAAAACTCCAATAATGTAACCCAAGGTGTAAAAAAATAAGCAAATTTAACTTTGCGTTCTAAGACAGGACAACGTCTGTCAGGTCAGCTAGTATATCATAAAAACAGAAGATGTAGCTAACATTTGCTTTGAAAACAAAAAGCTCTTTAAAAATGGCAGTTAGTAGTCGAATATACAAAAAAATGCGCGGGCGCACGTCGGCGGCACGAGATGCAGTCATGCAGCTGCCACGCTTCCTTTTCCGAGTGGCGAAAAAAACGTAAAAAGAAAACCTACGATAGGAAGCTGTCGCCGAAGAAATCAGAGTAAACATTATACTTTTGTATTTATTTGGCGCAGATCTACGTAGTTAACCACAATGTGGCCTCTTTTAGAAATCAATTTTATGTATTTTGTTATATTGGAAAGTTAAAAAATAAACTTAAAACATTATTACCACATAAATGCAACTATGAATTTCAGAATTAATTAGTGATAAAATGTTTTGTTATGTTATGTATATACAATCGAGACTAGGAACTAGATTTATTAATATCGGTTGTCATTAATGTTTTTTCTTTCTTAGTTTAGGCATAAAATAAGCTATATTTCACAATATTCTATTATTTTTTTTAGTTTTGAGTATATTTTTTTGCTTGTTATATTTGTGCGCTCCTTCTGGCAAGGACCTGACATACAAAATTTTAATTTGTAGGACCCTGTATTCTACTTTGTATGTATGTGTACCTACCAGGTTCTGAATAATAAATGAGTCAGAACAAGTAGCTACAGACCATTTTTTGACAGGATTTTTTTCCAGTTTTTTATAGCCATAACACGAAATAATAGGTACAAGGCCTCTTTTTTTGTTTACAAAAAGATGACTTGAGATAAAATATTCGCATACGGTGTAAAGAAATACAGGCCTATTGTTTAGCTCAAAGGTGGCAATCGCAAGTCCAGTAGCAGATTTGCGTACATTCTTGGAAGGACTTTGCACAAAACAATAGCAAAATGAAGAAAGGAAAGTGAATTCTCAATGTCTTTGTCAATTTTACTTTTATTTTCTACAAAACGAAACGGAAGGTTTTTTGTGTAAATAATTTTATTTTAGCACAAAAAACCTTTCAATAAAAGGTTTGCAGGTCGTCGCCTTTTTGCAAAACATAATGTCCCGATCGAATAACTAAGTTGGTTATAAAAATCGGTTTTATACAAAAAAGTGATTCATTTTTCTACAGGGGTCGTTGTTACAGGTTCATAAAAAATGCCGCAGGTTTTAAGGTAAAAAGGTCGATCGCGGGTGCCATGGGGTCTTTTTTATCCACCCCGGTGATTGCAGGTTAGTTTTTGTGGAGATACCGATCTCTCTCACGTTTTTTAAACGGTTTTTATTCGAATAGTGTTAATTCCACTTGATTAGGGGGATGTTTACGAATGTTCTGTTTTTTTAGACTTTTTCGGTCTTTTATTGTCATTTGATATGATTTATCACTTACATTCTGTTTTTTAGAATACATATTAGTAAATTTTCGTTTGACCTTCTCCGATATTTTTTCATTTTGGCTTAGGTAACTTCGTTAAATTTTAACACAATTTTTTTGCAAACTGAACGGTGCGTCACTATATTGCTAGTTTCAAAACGGGGGTTAGAAAGTTCGAAATTTGAAAAATGGTACGTTCAATACGAAATGTCTAAAATAAATTATTTTAATGGTGACCTTTGTGCAGTTCTTTTGTTAGCTGTTAGTAATTTATAATTTATGTTATCTCAATAAGCATTGTAATTGTAAGTTATTACTATGGGTCAGTCGCCCTAAGACGCTGCAGCCATTGTTTGAGGGATGTGGGGTCAAAATGGTCGAGGGGTCACTTATTGTATTTTCTGAAAAATTTCACCCGTGTCATTGTTGTTAAAATTGCCAATTTTGACACATGTGGTGCGAGCATTTTTATTTTTGGCATTATCTGGGGCATTTCAACTTGATATCACGTATTAGGGGCTAGGGGTAATACATAAGTAGGTATTTACCAAAAAAGATTGTACGATACACGTACAGTCTCTGGGAAAAGATTTTGTTAGTGGACTGTATGAGGTGCATCCAGAACGATCAGGTAATAAAACGGACAACTATCCCTGCAAGCTGACGAAGGTAAAAAGGAAAACTCCACCAACCTTAAATCCACGATCGCCCATACGGCTTCAGCAGCAGTCTCAATCTTATGTGGCACAGCCAGGGCACGGCCTCTGAACTGCACTGGTGAAATATTGTTCTCCAATGTTCTTTGTGAGCTCACACCTTAAAAGGTTGGGTTATATTTTTTATACAAATACATTTATACCTAACATTTCCATTTAAAGTTTTACATATTCTTTTGATAATTTTAATGGCTCTTTATAACTAAGGATAACGTTCTATATAATACGACGATTTTAATGTAAATAAATGTAATATAAATAAATTTCAAAAGTAATTAAATAAAAAAAAGAGGTTTTTTTTTCTATCGAGTGAAATAATTCGAATTGTATATAATCTAAATAATATTTTAATTGATAAGATGTTTAACAATAAATGTTCTTTTTGGTAACTAAACACCCTAGGGCCTAGATTCATATTTTAGGAGTTTGAAGTGATGAAAAAGTATGTTACCGTCAGGCGAGTTGGTGGGCAAACGTAGATAAAAAAAAATCTATTATATTTTTTTTATATGATGAATTGAGTAGGTAGGTAATAACAATATCGTTAAGTTGCAGTTTGTTATACGGCGACCGTTAACCTCGCTCACCTTAAGACGTGTGTGACCTTCTGACCGTTAGCAATTCATATCCGAACACAATCGAACTATTGACCCGTAACCCAAACATCTTTCTCATCCCTAAGGATTCCAATTTCAAACAATTTCCAACATAAATCAGCGCTTCGAACACAATTCGACATTTGAAAATCTGTCAAAAATCGAACGCAACGGTCCGATGTTCTGCCGGACAAAAGTCCTCGATTTTATTTTCGACAAAAATGTAACAATGTTCAATTGTTATCAAGGAAAAAGGGTAGATTTTAGTAATCTTCTTAATGGCGTGTGTGAAAAGATTATAAATTAAGTTTCTGCAACAAATAAAAATGACCCCTGGTTATTGTCGGGGTGTCAATATGTGTGACCGGGGCTTTGTGTGTGACCCCACGGCTTAGCGGCAATTTGCGACCGCTCCGGTTCGCAGCTTGAGCACTTTAGAATCTAGCTGCGATTGAAATTTTAAATATTTTTAGATGTCATTAATATCATTCAGTCAGAACCACGCTCACCAACCAGAGCAATATCTTCACACATTTTTTAAATCAAGAAAATATCACTCAGAATAAAAAAGCATTATCTGCGCACATTTTTAATATTGTTGAAGAAAAAATCACACAGTAAGAATAATAAAAAAATAACTATTGGTTATCTTTGGAATATAACTGAAAATGGCACAAAAATATTTTTTGTTAAATATTTTATTGGGTAGTGTAGGAGATAGAAACATTGGAAGAAAAAAAAAAACAATCCTTTCGCAAAATAAAACATAATATTAACTTGATAATTAGTTTAAAACGTTATATTTTTAATTTACTTTTTGTTAACTTTAAAATCATTTGAATAAAGAAGTAGAAACATTTTTAAAGTCAAATAAAAAAAAAACTATCTTAAGGTGGTTCGTTGCACAGATGGCGGGAAATTCAAATTTCAAACAGTTTTCTTGTCCTTGTAGCTAGGCCGGGTAATTATTGTAAACAACCATGATGTTTGCGCAGATTGATTATTATTCTTTACAAAATCATGTAAAGCTATTTATCTCTAATGCCCATTATTACTTACATTTGTGAATAAACAAATTTTTGCTGATTCAAACGATTTATTCACAAATGTAAGTAATATGGTGCGTTACTGTTAAATAATTGTACATTATAATGTAAAGAACAGCCAACATTTTGCGCAAACACTGTGTTATTTAAAAATAATTACCTGGCTTGGCTACTAGGACCAAAAAACTGTTTAAAATTTAAATTTCCCGCCATAGGTGAATCGAACCACCTGGTGGTACGTTTCACCTGTGGCGAGAAATGCAAATTTCAAACAGTTTTTTTTTAACCTTGTAGCTAGGCTGGGTAATTATTTTAAAATGACACATTATTTGCGGAAATCGTTAGTTGTTCTTTACATTAGCATGTACAGTTATGTAACAGTAAACCACCATATTACTTATATTTGTCAATAAACCGTTTGGAACAGAAAAAAATTGTTTATTGGTAAATAATAATGTGCATTAGAGATAAATAGCGTTACATGATTTTGTAAAGAATAATAATCAGTTTGCGCAAACATCATGATCGTTTACAATAATTACCCGGCCTAGCTGTTTGAACTGTTTGAACTTTGAATTTCCCGCCATAAGTGAAATGTACCACCTTAAATATAAATTATTAAAAGTAGAATATGTTTGTTTCGTCCAGAAATAGGTCACCATAATCCGTTTGAATAGTAAGTAAATCTTTTATAATGTAAATATATTTAATCATGCACTTATTAATAAATAATTGATGATGAAATAATGAATGATAATTTTATTTATAATATTGTTTGTCCTGTAGGTGGTGTACTTATAAATAATGTACAGCTATAAATAATGCGTTCTATAATGGCATTTTTAGCGAAATAAAACAAACCTTTGTTATGTGTAAAAGTATTTTTTAAGAAAATGGCGCGCCGCGATGTGCTTATGACCAGAATAAATAAGAAAAACTGTTTAACCCATTTTTCGTGGTCATAATAAGCAGAACAAAAATTAGGTCAAAATATTTTTTAATATTAACTTCACAAAATGACCTTTGAAGATTTTTCAAAAGTAGACAGTGTTTTGTATATTTTTTTAAAATCAAATGTTCGAGTGAGATCTCTGCATCCGGTATTTCGGCCCTTACTGCGATTGCAGTGACCAGCCGAGCATGTCGCTCGCCTGATGGTAAGCGTAATGCTTGCTAATACATGTTATAATCTAAATTTTCAGTGCTACCCAAAATTTTGAACTTCATCAGTTCAAAACCCTGCGCGGCGATGTACGCAAGTAGTTAGAAGTTAACATAAACAATAGCGAATCGTGGGCAGTTACGGTTAACAGTAAAAGTTATGACATTATTTAACAATTGTCAGATGGTGCAACAAATTTTTGGGTCGGACCCGTGCTTCACCCAGGTTCTTCACCTGGGTGAAGCACGGAGCACTTACAAGTGCTACCAGTAATTACAGTCTTGTGCAAAATCTTTTATATATTTTTTTTTTAAATCAATAATGTTCATATGAAATATAAAAATTCCAAAATAATAGGATTTGGTGACTGCTATTTCTACAACATAGTCCCAGGAGATTATAAAAAATATTAAGACGGAAAAGGTTATACTTCCTTCTAAATATTTCTGATCTCCTGGTACTTTGTTAAGCCTAACTGGAACTTTGACTGAAATGTCTAAGTTTGTTAAAGCTAAAGTAAGATGGTGCAACCCTTTCTGCCTACAGAGTAGCCTGCCTTAGTTTGCCAGCAGGCCCACCACAAACGCGTGGACAAACTGCCTTTCTACCGTTTTTACTCTGATAGAGTTGTGTAACCATAAAATTTATGTTTTTCACTAAGATTAATAAATAAATAAAAAATACACAAATACGTGCTACGAATAATGTTCATAGGTAGAGAACTATTATGTACATAATTATATACTTACTTATGTTTTATTATTTACTCTCTCTTGCCCCCCTATGTACTTACACATGTTATAGAAACCCCATTTAAAACCGAAACTATAAAATGCATCCGCCACTCGTCCAAAATGGCCTCTGTCCTTTATCAAGCCTGACCCCTCGCCAAAAATAATGGCCAAAGGGCAGATAAATTAAAAATCGCAAAATACCCCTTGAAATCTTTCCATTTACAACCATTTTATTTCGAACTAGTGGCGCCTCTATACGCGGCCAACTTATCTGTAGGGTTGTATATAGGAGCCACGATCGCATTTTATCAACAAAACTGAAAGTCATCGATGGATAATTATAGTTCCCTCATTTGACTAACTCTAAATATAAGTTAGTTGCTCTATATTTATATCAAGCATTTTCCGTTAGTTCAAAAACCAGCCACGGTCAATATAAAATTGCCGATTTGTTGATTTTATGGGCCAGAACCGTTCTCATAAGTTTAAAAGGCGGGTAAGTGTCAGTGATATATTTCAGATTGGGACCGTTGCATTAACTGTCTACACAATCATTTTTCTTGTGGTGACCGTTGGCCATTACGGTCTATGGACTCTATAGCATCGGGCATCTTGAATACTATAATAGAGAATAGAATTATAAGCACTTATGACCAATATTCTTATTAGTGGCCGATTTTCCAAGCTAATATTGGCACGCCTTTCCTGTTTGTAAATAAGTAAGCAATAGGTATAGTACCTATAGGGTTATTTTTAGGGTTCCGTGCCCAAAATGTAAGCGGGACCCTATAAAAAAGCCTACGCTGTATGTCGCAGTGCGCGAGCCCGACTCGCACTTGGCCGGTTTATTAATGTGAAAATCACGTCGACCATTTGATCTGTTGCTCCGTGAAATGTATTTATTATCATTAATTAACACACATTTATAATATTATGTTTATATATACAAACATTTAATTTATCTTGGTTTGATGGTCTTCCATTTTGTAAGGTTTTCACGTCTAAACAGCTGAAATGATCTTGATGCTATTTGGCAAGGAGGCAGCTCTTAAAGGCACCACGCAAGATGCTTTTTACAAAAAAATCTTGGAAAACTGAAAGAACTTGAAAACAGCCGGTCAGTTAACTCTATACAAGCAAAGTATACAAGTAGGTATAGATTGATTTTTTTATTAGACCCGTGCCGTGATAAAAGAGCTGATAATTTTTAAACGGCTGAACAGATTTTCATAGCTAAAAACATTCTCGACCAAGTCACCTTTTAAAGAAAAAAGAAACTAAATCAAAATCGGCGTACAAGCGTCAAAAAACGTACAAGCGTCAAACTTGGTATGATTATAGTAACACACTCTAAAATATAACAAAAAATTATAATTAATGGCTAAGTGCGAGTCGGTGACAAATTTCTGTTCATTAAAAGTTATACCGAGCGTCACTTACAAAATATTAACTATGTGACGGCGTAGCTATTGCTTGGACTATTTTGATAAGCGTTAAGCCGGAACAAGTGGGTTTTTTAAATTGATAATTATTGTATTTTGTGGTGGTACGGAACCCTCACTGCATGAGCCCGACTCGCATTTGGACGGTTCATTACTTTTTATTATTATGCACACATATTTATTTTCATTCTTATATATATTTTCATTCTTAAATTTAAGTTTTTTTTACAATAAAATATAAAAACAAAATATTATAAAAAACCTAAACCTAGAGTGCCGCCGGCAGCGGGGCAGAGCCCAAGCTACCGGTGGTTAAGGCTGCAGAGTGAGGAACCTCCTGACAATACGTGCCGTTTCAAGGATTACCGCCTTCTGCATCTGACCCTTGACCCAACCATCTAGCGAGAGCCTCTTAAGGTGTTGGTCGAGGCTCTTCGCTATAAGACCGTTCACCGTTATAATAATTATTATTACTTAGTTAATTCACCGTAGCATTATATTCTATGAAAATTTTAACTGGCTATCTATTACGGTTTGAAAGATACGGCTGTTAAAAAGTAGGACGGCAGACGGACGGACAGAAAGACAGCCAGCGTAGGTTTAGTAATAGGGTCCTGTTTTCACCCTTTGGGTACGGAACCCTGAAAAGCACTAAAAACATGGCGATATGTTACTACAGCTACCTACATAGGCCCCATAGAACTTTACAGTCTAATAGCTTTTTACAGCCATAGTATAATTATTTCTCCATATACTCCAAAATCGCGCATCGTACGTTCGCGTTGTTGCCAGACACAGGACGTACTGAGTTCATTCAAGCTAATTAACTTGTGTCTGTATTGCTGCGCGGTAAAACGTATGTACGTCAGTTTACTATAACATCATTGGGTGACCAACCTTGAACTTGGCTTCAGGCGGGAATACACGCCTCTTTTATGCTTTCCCTCGTTGGGTAAAAAGGCACAA
The DNA here is from genome assembly GCA_932305915.1 of Agriopis marginaria. Taxonomy (NCBI): domain Eukaryota; kingdom Metazoa; phylum Arthropoda; class Insecta; order Lepidoptera; family Geometridae; genus Agriopis; species Agriopis marginaria. Next base: position 15,181,867 of record OW029918.1, read on the forward strand.
GGTGCACAAGTAACAGGTAAACGCATTTTGCACGTAAGTTGGAATTAAATCTTTTGCTGCCACAAACACGCAAGATCGATGTGATTTTTTTATCACTTAACCATAATTCTGCCGTTAAATACGGCTAAAACTAATACTGACCTTATTTTAACTGCTTAAAGTTGAAAAACGCACAACTTTTATGAGCAATTCAATTTCTTATTTCACGGAACTTCATAGAAGTGATGTTTTTACGTAACCTTTTGTGCTTTTTAAAGGAAAAGACGATTAGGAATGTCCATTTTGTGCGTTTTATCGTCACAAAGTACTTCTTATGGGTAGTAAATGACACGATTGATAGATGCGTTACATTCACACCTGCGCAAATTATTTTAGTGCAGTTTACTTGATATTAGAGTTGATACGTAGGTAGGTGTGTATTTTTTTACTGTTATTTTTTACTTTATGTACTGGTATGTGAACTAAGGAAGAACAATCATTTTTAGAATATCGTAAAAGTGTTACATAGTGCCAATCAAGTAAACCGTGAACCATAAAAAAATTGGCGAGAATGTACAAAAATTGTTTTTCTTCTTCTAAGGTTTTGACTTCATATATCTTGTATATTTAGCCATACTAGATAAGTAAACACGAAACTGATGGAGAAAAATAGTAAGTACAGCACACCGTATTTAATACTTTACCACCTAGTTATACTTTTTTACTCCTGCGCAAACAAGTCTCTCCCATCTCCTTTCAGACTACCATGTTCCCACTGCTGGGACACAGAACTTCTCTCAGAGAAGAGGATGGGCTCTAATCCAGCGCCTAGTGCATGTTGGTAAATGTCATATGTTTTTGAATTATTGAGGTTCTTGGAAATACCGGTTTCCTCACGATATTTTCCTTGACCGTTGTTTAGGGATGGCATCGAAACTGCACATAATTTATTTAAATACTAAATAAGTCATTAGTCAGATTGTAAAGCGCACATGCACGCTACCGCCTGGTCACCATCATATCCCACCTAACCCCACTTTAATTTGCCAACGTCAGCAATTATTTTCAATGAATTTTCTAATTGAAAGCATCGTCATGTTTTGGACTTGGTCGTCTATCGATTCATAAATTACATATATAAAAAAACATGAAGTAATAGCTAAAGTAAATTGTTGCATAATGTGAATACAATCGTAGAGTAAAATCTAGAAATATTGCCACTTTTACCTACTTAAGAATGGTAATTAATTCAACACTGAGAACAGTGTTTCAAAACACTGTCATTCAAAGTAGCAAAAACTTAATTATCGGCGACACTTTGACCCTTGATCGGGAAGTTTTTAGCTATTCGCATTATGTATGTCTCATTGTATTTAATTTTAGGGTTGCATACGAAATTGTGAAAACGGTGGTCTTTAAAATTATAAGTACACTCATGTCTTTCTATTACACTGGTGCTTAATGTAACAAAACCACTACTTAGTGTACCAAAACCAGAAAGATCTCCCGTTCAAGGTCTAGAAACCTTCCCTGAAGTACTAGTGTACCAAAACCAGAAAGATCTCCCGTTCAAGGTCTAGAAACCTTCCCTGAAGTACAGAAAGATCTCCCGTTCAAGGTCTAGAAACCTTCCCTGAAGTACTAGTACTTCAGGGAAGGTTTCTAGACCTTGAACGGGAGATCTTTCTGGTTTTGGTACACTAAGTAGTGGTTTTGTTACATTAAGTAGTGGTTTTGTTACACTAAGTAGATAGATAGATGAACTCTTTATTGTTCTATATGAACACAATTGTTGTGACTAATTACCTAATAAGCCTAAGACCTTTGTACACAGTAACGTACGAACAATAAAGTATTATTCTATTCTATTCAAAAAACATATTTCATACACATGATAAAACAGCTTAAAAACTAGTGCAACAATCGGCGGCCTTATCGCTAAGTAGTGGTTTTGTTACACACACACACATCATCAGCCATTAAATGTCCACTGCTGAACAAGGCCTCCCTCTTAGAGAGGGGTGTTGCCATAATACCCACGCTCGGCAGGCGGCTTGGAGATCGCAGTACGTTCACCGTGTACTAACAGGACGCTGCTGCCCATCCTCCGGTGGTTCTGGTCGCAGTTTTAGGACATACCCGGGTCCAACACTACACTACACACTAAGTAGTGTAGTGTATTTGTTACACTAAGTAGTGGTATTGTTTCACTAAGTAGTGGTATTGTTTCACTAAGTAGTGGTTTCGTTAGTGTAAATGAGTTTGTATTTTGTTTAGTAAATAAAGGGAGCGGACCGACGACATTGTGAGAGTCGCGGGCATCCAGTGGATGCAAAAGGCAGGCTGTCGTTCAGTGTGGAGGTTAAAGGGGGAGGCCTATGTTCAGCAGTGGACATCTTCTGGCTGATGATGATGATGATGACCGAAAAAAAATGTACGTATGATGTTTCCACTGCTGGGAGTTCTCACAGAGAGAGAAATAATCACAGAAAAGAGAAGTAAACAAAAAAAAACTTTTCTGTGGAGAGGATGGCCCTAATCCACCATGGTGGCTCAGTGCATGTCGATGAATTATGTCTTATGTTTTTGAGTTTTGAGGCTCTTGGACAAACCGGTTTTCTCACGACGTTTACAATTTTCACCAAAAAAGTAAATCATATTGTATTTACAAGTTTTTATTTAAATTGCAATGTTTGTTAGTATGTTGAGGCCAAAACTTTAAGTTGAATTTTGAACAAGGTTTGAAATTTTGCTGATATTTCAAATTTTCTAGTGACAATACAATATTATGTAATACCCAATTTTGTAATATTTTCCAAATGGCCATCAAAATAAGATAAAGATAAAGATTATTTATTTGCACGAAACAGGAGTAAATCATACACAAATTTAAAAACGCATGCACAATAGGTGGGTTAAAATATTAGGCACTTTGTATTATCTTTTGCCTAGCTTGTAGGCGTACAAATCTAGAGAGATGGTATAAAAATACCGTAGGAATTATTTATACAAAAAAGTATTAATTAAATTAACTGACGAAACAATTTCAAAAGTTCAAATATGATGTTATTAATTTAAATAGCTGACAGATAAAAAACAGATAAAAAGATGAATAAAAATAAAACATTTTAAAATAAATTATAAGCAAAAAAAGCATAAATCCTAATTTTTATTTTGAGTTTAATATCAGTACGGAACTAATGTAAAATGTGTAATTTGCAATCACAATTGTTTCGCGTAAAGACCATGAAATTACACAAACATCTAAGTATTTAACATGCAAAACAATGCACAATTATTGGCACAAAAAGATTTACATTATTCAACAGCACCGCATGATTTATATAAAAAATATAGGTAAATACGACGACTGACTCTAATCGCACGCTAAAGCGATGTTACTGCAATATAAGGATAAGAGTAGATTCTAGTATATATGTTTATCTATGGAGTAGGTAAGTATATAGTCAAGGTTAATGGAAAATAAGTTGTTACTAAGCAAACGTGTTTTATCTTCGACCGAATCGTCACTTTACATCAGCTGAAATCGCGGTCAAAGGTTAGCCTAATCCGATGTAAAAAAACACTCGACTTTGACCCGGCAAAAATCAAAAAGTAGGTATATATTTTTTTTTCGTTATGTTTTCATACTAATACATAAATCTTAGTTTTACATACACAAATTATTGAAATAATTAACGGTGAAAAGAATAACAAAATGAAATAAAAAAGTAAATTTTCAAGTTTTGCCTAGACAATAATATTGAAAAGCAGTGCTATATCAGTCGTCGTGCTGGTTGTTTACACTGCTGCTGTGTTTTGGGTTAAAATTGTAGTGATATTTCTCAGACCTACAACCAACTGGCTCGATAATACTGTTAAATTACATCTTCCGATCCGGCGAACAAAAATAGCCAGCCAGCTTTTGGGTTTGAATTTTAGTGTTATTCCTCACACCTACAACCAAATGGCTCGATATTACTATTAAATTATATCTTCCAATCCGGCGAACAAAAATAGCCAGCCCGCTTTTGGGTTTGAATTTTAGTGATATTCCTCACACCTACAACCAAATGACTCGATATTGCTATTAAATTACATCTTCCAATCCGGCGAACAAAAATAGCCAGCCAGCTTTTGGGTTTGAATTTTAGTGATATTCCTCACACCTACAACCAAATGGCTCGATATTACTATTAAATTATATCTTCCAATCCAGCGAACAAAAATAGCCAGCCAGCTTTTGGGTTTGACTTTTAGTGATATTCCTCACACCTACAACCAAATGGCTCGATATAATATACTGTTAGATTAAATCTTCCAATAGAGCGAACAAAAAAAACTAAACAAGCTCTGAGCAAGTGCCTTTATTAACTAAACAAAATACAAGCTAAAACTACCACTACAAATACAGTTAGACTGCCCATAGACCGTTGAAGGTCTAACTTTACCAGCTTTTGGGTTATAATTTAAGTGATAGTCTTCAAACCTACAACATACTACAGTGCAAGTACCGTTCTTTATCGATAGTCAAATTCGATAAAATGCCATAGAATCAATCATAGCGGGTACTTTTTATCGAATTTGACGATCTCAACTGTCAAATTTGCTCATCGATAAAGAACGGTACTTGCACTTCTGGCTCGATAATACTGTTAAATTACATCTTCCAATCAAGCGAACAAACATAATATCCAACCAGCTTTTGGTTTTGAATAATTGATGTTCCTCATACTTACAACCGTCTAGCTCGATAATACCTACTGTTAAATCCCACATCTTCCAATCAAGCGAACAAACATATATCCAACCAGCTTTTGGTTTTGAATAAGTGATGTTCCTCATACTTACAACCGTCTGGCTCGATAATACCTACTGTTAAATCCCACATCTTCCAATCAAGCGAACAAACATATATCCAACCAGCTTTTGGTTTTGAATAAGTGATGTTCCTCACACTTACAATCGTCTGGCTCGATAATACCTACTGTTAAATCCCACATCTTCCAATCAGGCGAATAAACATAAAAGAGTAAGTAACAAAAAGATTTGATCGAGATACGGCCGTCTACGTCGCATGAATAAAACATCCTGTGGGTCCATTTGACAGGGTGGGGGTGAAACAACCCTTTCCCCTTTAATAAATGTGCTCACCCCAAAAGGTTTTTTGCGACAGTCGAGAAGGGGTAGGGTGGAGATCGATTTTTTTGGAGAAAGCTGGGAAATTTAACACTACAGATTTTGGAAGGTTGTCGTTCATTATCATTTATATAAAGGCTGGAAAAGTAGAATATCGTTGGTAACAACGCCAAAAGCAGCTTAAATTATTTCAAGTAGCTTGCTTTATTAGCAAAATGTAAGAGAATTCAGTTTCATATCCACAAATATAATGATTTTTAATGTACAGGAAAAACTAGAGAAAAACAAACTTCGAACTTATACTGTTCGATTTTTTAAGTTGTGCGTCATTTTGTTATAATTTACATACAAAACAAAGGCATTACATACGATGATTTTCAAAATATTCATACAATAGGTACATAGTCATGTCATTGAGTCACCCTTTTAAATATAATGTACCTAAGCAGGAAAATGTTCTATGGTTCTTTTTTGCCCCGCAAACGTTTCAAAGTTATTTTCAAAATAATACAACAACAATAATTTACATATTTTTTTTAAATATGATGAATTAGAAGAATTCCTTCTTGAAAATATAATAGTATTATCAAGAAAATTGCTTTAATGACTTAAAACAAGATATGCTTTTAAAGTTCTGTGCAGGTAAAAGTAGTATCGGATTTTGACGATGAGTTGCCACAACAGTTGAGTTGAGTTGTCATACTTTTTTAACCAACTTCGAAAACGATTATGCTGATCCCGCGGGATCAGTTGAAAATAACCCTGCTCAACTGATCCCGGAGGATCAGTTAAAGTAAGAGCCCCTGTAAAGCTCTGTTTGTCTAAAAGCCTGACATTTAAAAAAGTGTATAGCCTTAGACTATATATTCTAAGTAGGTATATGCAGCTTTCTAATCAACTCTATTGAAATATGTGGTTTTGTGCTTTATATGTAGGTACTTTCTCTCCCTATGCAATTATGTTTGTGTAAGTACATATATAAATGTATGTGTACCCTTTCTATATAATATCGAAGTATTTATTTTTTAATCCGGGCACCACTCATGCACTGTGATTGTGCTAAAGGGGTGCACAGAAGGGGTAGATATACAATAGTTGTGAATAGAACCCTTTATTGACAGCTCGTTATTACTCTATCGTGAGAATAGCTTTTGAAGTTCTCTTATGATACACTATATATCTCTTATACCTAGCACTAAACGACAAGTTTAAAATTGTTTTTTTAAACCCTCAAAAAACAGGCGACACTAATCTTCCAACGGCTGAACACATTTTCTTGAGTCAAAGCTAATAACACTTATTAAAATACACCTTAACAAAAAAAAAAAACTAAATAAAAATCGGTTTAGCCGTTCGGGAACTACGATGTCACAGACAGAAACACAGACACACAGACACATTATTTTTGCGGCGAGGAGGCCGCATTACGAAGACTGACGTAGGTAACTTTAATAAAAAATGGTGGACAACTAATTTAAAAAAAAGTGGGTCACTTAGTTACTTCTACTAGCTTTTTTTTAATCGCCAATTTAAGAACTGATTGTGTATAAACGGCTAAACAGATTTTCTTGAATCATAGCTAAGAACTCTCTCGAACAAGTCACATTTCAAACAAACAAAAAATATTAAATCAAAGACAGTTCAGCAAACGACTATCCTTCACACTGGTGTGATTTTTTTTCCACCTAATTTAAAGTTAAAATTTAGGTTAAAACTGTTGGAGGCTTGCGACCGGTCTTAAAACTCTAACAAAAGCTCTGGCAACTTATACGAATAAGTAGTTATAACACTGACTGTGACTATGACTTGTTTGACGCTTTTAATATTAAGTAAAGATGTTTAATATTACGACTAAAGGACATTGAATCCATGGTTATGAAAATTTTTACAAAAAAAAAAGTACTTATAACGGCCTATATAAACTTACTAGAGTCTGTTCAGGGGCCTTACGGACAACAGCTAATTGCGGCACCTAATCCGCTCAGTTGGAAAATCACGCGACCGCAAACCGTATCTGGGCGCGATTAGGTTCACGTTCGCGTGATTTTCCAACTGAGCGGATTAGGTGCCGCAATAGCTGTTGTCCGTAAGGCCCCAGGAAGAGAGTGGACTTGGATTGCAGTGGAATGGACAAATATCTCAATAACTAACACGCAAATTCACTCAACAAAACGACACGATGCTATTACGATGGTAGGACAGCTCACAATAGCTCTGAGTTTGACATTTTTCAGACGGCAGAGGCGTGTTGCCATTTAAAATTCGTCTAGTTCTCTTTTTGGCTAAGTCTATTCTCTTTTTGAACAGACTTTAACAACCTCTCACAGCAATGGGTTTCGGAACACTTCATTTTGAAATTTGTCAGTTCCGTTTTTATGGTTAAAGACCCTGACTTAACTGAATCCCGCGGTGTTAAAAGCGATTTTCCAGTTTTTCCGCATTTCTGGGGGTAAAAGTACGCTATGTCCGTCCTCATAATTCATATTATCTTTCTGTCAAATTTCGTTTAGATCGGCCTAGTCCTTTAGTCATGAAAAGCGAACAAACAAACAGTGAGATAGAGTTATATTCGCTGTTAGATATTTATTGCATGGACATTGGACAGGCCTTGACCACAGCTCACCTGATATATTGTATATGCTGTGAGATATTGTAAAATACTGTGAGCATTATTTTCCCCGTAGATGTGCCAAAAATATACTCCAGTAAACAAAGGCCTAACAATCAAAGAAAGCGAAAGTCAGAATAAGCGACTATTTCGCCTCAATAACGAGTATTTTGCAGCATAAACAATCGTATCAGAAAGGCATATCGGGAGATTTATGACGCTATATGAGTTCAGTTTTCCTTTCATATAGCGAGGAAACTTGCCGCTCATAATTTTAGATTCCCTCCGTGGGGGTTGCCATGTTGGATTATTTTCAGGATAAAATGAAGAGCGGGGAAAAGGGGCCAGGAAAGAGATACTCATCAGGTATCCAATATCCAATGGTATAGAAAAAAATACTTTTAAACTTTCGTATATTGAGGTAAAAATAGGTAATTTTCGCACGTTTCGACCATGTTACAATGGCCGTGGTCACGAGCTGACTCAAGGCGCTTGTAGACGATAAATACTACAAGTAGCAAGTACAAGTAGCTACTACGCATCGTCTGCATCGACTGCAAGTGGCAGTGGAAGTGGTTAGTAGTACTTCCACTGCCACTTTGATGTTGATGATGCGTAGGTAGTAGCTACTTGCAACTTGTACTACGCATCGCCTACAACCGCCTTTACTTACAACTGCAGGTGAGACCGGCGAGAAGAGTGGGTATTGTGTTCTTCTACCCTCACTTGATCTGTGATTTTTCAAGATGAAGCAAGGGTTAAATTGATCTTCAAAAATCGCAGGGTTGTCATTGCGACACAAAACTGACTTTATCGGTAGTTGTGTTGCCTTATGGTATTATCCAGTCTGAGCACATTTGTTTAGCACTTTTAAATAGGCATGATTAATGTTTGTATTTAAAAGTTTTTTAATTTATGTAATAATTAATAATCCTAGTGACATCTTCAAACGTGAAATAGGAAGGTACGAAAATAAACGGTCAAATAGTCCCAGCTTTCCAAAACCAATGGCGGCTTTCCCTCGTTTTTCCGTGGCAGAGTGGGCGGGGGTGGCGGGCGGGGGGATAAAATCCATACTTATAATATTTGCAGCCTCCACTCTCAACGCACACACGCGCACCGCGATTTACCACTCCTTGGAGAGCTTCGGACTGTGTACAGGATGGTGCTTATATGGAATGATGAAAGTAGCAACTGTAAACTGCTGCTGATTGGTCGATAACGAATCCAGCATTTGAAAGATGATGGCGATTTTAAAGGTTTTTGATAGCAGAACAGAACTAACCTCACTTCTGTTTTGGACAATGGATCATTGGACAATTTGGAAGTATGTATATGCAAATTAACAATAAAAGTTTTCGATACGATTTATTTTGTTAAAAAAAACTGTCTGGTATTCGAAAAATTAAATCATACCTATCTGAAATGTATCTATACTTTCATTTTCATCATCATCATCATAATCAGGCTTTTAACAGTCCACTGCTGGACTTTTAACCTACCCCCGAAAGGGTGATTGGGCCTTATCCAACACGCTGGCCCAGTGCGGATTGTTGGATTCACATACGCCATTGAATTCCTTCTACGTACGTATGCAGGTTTCCTCACGATATTTTCCTTCACCGAAAAGCCAGTGGTATGAAAATCCATACATAAGCTCCAAAGAGCTCATTGGTACGGGCCCAGGGTTTAAACCCGCGACCGCACGCTTTCAAGTCTATCGGTCACATAAATGGGCTAACAAGGCTTTCAATTTACTTATGAAGTTTCATCAAAATCGGACTAGTATATTTTGAAAAATTAGACGTTCATTTTAAACTGGGTCAAGAAGGTCAGTTTTATGAACGGTTATCGAAAAAGTTTTAAGTCCATAGTGACAGTTTTTAAACTCAAGAACGTTGGTAGGACTGTTTTTTCATGCGTTCCTTTATGTAGTTTTCTTTTACATTCATTCGCTACTGTCATTGAATCATCATTGGTTGGAGGAAATCAGTATACAAAAAATACAACAAAATTAAAATCAACACAACAAGCACACAAACAACAAAATACAAACAACAAACAAAAGAAGAGAGCAGACAAAATGAGAAATAAGGGAGTGGCATACATATACAAAATTATTTATGAATAAATAGGTGAGTATTTATTTAAAAGGAATATTAAAATTAAAATAAAAAACAACAAATTAAAACCTAACTATTAATCTATTAAACCGTTACCAGTTGGAATTGTTCCTAAAATACTGGCCCAATTACCACGTTGTATGGCGATTCTCAGCCTTTGAGCAAAGTAGAGGCCGGTATTTTGGTCACGCGTTGCATCGACCGGACGTGAAGACAAATCTTTGCAAATGATAATTTTTTATCCTATTCAACATTCAGAACACCCTGTACGCCACAACGCCCACGCACACACACAAGCCCCGTCGCGGCGTTCCATCGGAAAAAATGTACGACGCCATAAAAAATCACCGTCCGCCAGCTCCCGCAGTTTTTACCCGTTTTTTCCCCCGGAGGGCGCCGGTTGCCATGGCAACACTGGGAGGGGTCGCACACTGGACTGGCTAAAAGCTGCATCAATATTTTTATGGGAAGTAAAAGATTTCCTGGACGGTTTTTTTCCTGGATTGCGAGTATTTATGTAGAGCTAAGTCCTGGGAGCAAATAATTGCGCTTGAACGCTTGAAAATAGTTCAGTAACTTTGTATGGACATTTTGTACGAATAGGTATTCGTAGATAAGTACGAGAAAGAGTAACGTATTTACATACTCGATAAGTAAGTACTAAATTTCAATACTCATACGTACTGAATGAATGATTTTCTATGAGATGTATAGTTTTTAGGATTCCGTACCCAAAGGGTAAAAACGGGACCCTATTACTGAGCCTACTGTCTGTCTGTCTGTCTTGTCTGTCTGTCTTTCGGCCCTACCTTTTAACGGCTGTATCTTTCGAACCGTAACAGATAGCCAGTTGAAATTTTTACCGAATATGTAATGTTTCGGCGGATTATCTAAGAAATCATAATAAAGTCAAAAAGTAAAAACTAAACCATACAACATAAAATTTTTTTAAACGTAGGTACATATTTTGGATTTACTCTAATGTAAAACCGGTAATAAGTACGTACTTAAAAGCGTCAACCTAGGCCTGAATTTAATATTATCTAGGTAAACACTAAGCAAAACAACAAATAATATTTATTATATTACTGCTATACTATTACTCTTCCAAATACACAGTAAACGGCTGTGGAAGGTTGGACAGACAGACACCGTAGGCTTAGTAATAGGGTTTCGTATACACCATTTGGGTACGGAACCCTAAAAAGTAAGTACTTTTCCTAATTGTGATTGGTTAATGATTGATGTAGGTACTTTTTTTTATAATAGGCTTGCGTTTACCTATCAACAAGCCTGATGTTAAGCGATGATGTGGACTACGGTGGAGCACGCTTGCCTAGAAGAAACCGATTCACCGTACTTAAACAAGTTTTAATTAAGGGTCCTATCACATTTTTTGACGATAAGAGCATGGAAAACTGGATTTTTTGATAAATTTTTCTTACAACTAAGTAAATAAGATTTGTAGAAAATTCAGTTGCTGTATTAAATAGATCTGTATTTTTTATTGAATGTAGCGGCTTCAGATTTTGGTAAAACTCAACATAATATCTATCTATTTGTTACCTCCAATTTACAAAAGTAGTTTTTCGTAAAACTTTAGGAGAGAAAGTTTGAGAATGGATTTCGCTAAATTACTGCCATAAAATAAATATTTTTATGTTATGGTTTACGTATTTTATATTGATCTTAAAAATTACGGCTTTATTTATTCGTTTTATGCCCGAAAATACAAATACTTAAAATTGAACGGTTCATTTTGTCATAGGCCTCTTAAATCTTGTTAATTTAAGTATGATCTAATATTTTACCTTTCTATGTTACCAGAAGCTAGAAAACAGTAAATTAGCTAGCTAAACAAGTGGAATCTATCGCAAACACGAGATATATCATTTTCGGGGAATCGTGCAAACAACGACCGATTCCCGTAACTTAATATTTGGAAATCAATTATCCATAAGAAGTATTGCCAGAAAGAACATTACGGGATTAACAGTGCTAATTTATATGGCAATAGTTTTACTATTCTTCATAATGTTGCTAGTTAGGTACTTACTCTTGCTGTTTGAAGCAACTGTTCTTATAAAAGCTCTCAGTATCAGATTCAGATATATAACACGTTCGTTATATGAGGCAAGGTATGATATATCTAATTTCATCATCATCACCATAATCAGCCAGAAGACGTCCACTGCTGAACATAGGCCCCCTTTACCCTCCACATTGAACGAAAGCCTGCCGTCTGCATCCACGCATCGAATTTATTCTCAAGCTTTTGACAATCTATCCTATGAAAAAAAAAAACTATGAAAACAATTATTTAGGCATGCAAAACTTTTAAAGTCTCTATACACACTCATTTTTATATTGTGTACGTACCTATCTACCGCCCAAAATTGTACCTAACACGCCTCCTTCAAAAACACACATAACAGAGGTGCTATAAAAAACTCCCCTATATTTTTTATCCAGCTAAAAAGCTCCGCGATTGGCCGCGTTCCCCCAATAAAAAAGCTAAAGACGCGTGCGCAGCCAGCACGCGTTCTCCATTCAAATTCAAATAAGGAACGCACGCGCTACCGTATGTTACATACTGAGCGCGGCTGCAACTTATTATTAAAATGTCACCACTTTACAAAAGACTGCTGCACTCCATATTTGAATTTGAATTGAGAGTCTTTGAATACTGGTTAGTTGGAATAAAAATAAGCGCGAACGGAAAAAATATAAAATAAACGATAGGGAAGTATTTTAAAAATAGAATTCTCTCCCTTCCGATTTGGGGGAGTGACGGCTTGATATATTGCCGGAGTTACTTGGGATTTTAATAATACACAGCGTGTGTTGGTTCAGTGAGGCCGTAAGATTTGTCAATATGGCATTCTGTGGCCGCTATTTTGGGTGAGACGCGTGCTCCGGCCTGCCCTAACGTTCGATATCGAGTTTCTAGACATTGTAATGTTTACCTGATGATGGCATTACTCCGGTTACTGTTTCCGGACTCACGGATAAAAACTTCCAAAGCTCAAAAACAGAAAAAATAAAACACAATTCCGCCCACATACGGTGTCGTTCGAATAAGTGAGTAGGTACCTAATTGAGTACTGAGTTTGCGCGATAGAATCCGGAACGTGGATATTCGCCAAAGAACCAGAGTCACCGACATAGCTGTTAAAATTTGCGAGTCGAAGAATCGATAACCGATGGGAAAGAAAGGTTCTTGAGTGGATACCACGAACCGGAAGACGCAGCGTAGGTAGGCCTCCCACTAGATGGACCGACGACATTGTGAGAGTCTCTGGCATCCAGTGGATGCAAAAGGCAGGCTGCCGTTGAGTGTGGAGGTTAAAGGGGAAGGCCTATGTTCAGCAGTGGATGTCTTCTGGCCGATGATGATGATAATGAAGACCTAATTGAGCCGATAGGTATAAATATAAATGGATATACTCTCCTAGAAATATTTAATTGTCTAAAACGTATTTTGTACATTATCAATCCCTTTCCCAGTACACAATATACAAATAGATTAAAAATAAAGATCAATTTAATTGCCATTAGCTCACACGCTCTCCACATTTGAGCCTGACAATTTATTATTATGGACCCGTATCCAATTTAAAACAACGCACGACCGAATGGAGCCATTAGGTACGAGGGGCACATTGTTTTCCATCGTAGAACATAGAGGGGAACATTGCCAGTAGAAAAAACAATTTAAAAATAAAATGTAATAATTATAAAAGGAGGGAACGGCGCGTGGCGCGCGCTTTATTTATTCGAACGTTCGAACTCTCAGCTGCCGTTTGAAATTCGAATGTGTCTTACTGGCTGGTGACATGTGGTTGAGGAAAAAATATGACGTTTCTTTACACCTGTCTTTACATTTTAAACGTGGAGCACAATGACCAACTTAAAAAAATACGATTAAATTTTTTTCGAATATGAAATTTGAATTAGAAATTTTGTCTAATCTTCACAATGTTTGAATTTACGAAACATGCGGGTATGTTCAATTATTCTCAATTATACGCTGTAGATCCGAGTCTTGATAATTTGGGGACATTTAGTTTGAGTTTTTTTTTTATAAATACTTAATAGATTAGTGATTTAGGAATCGACTCTTAGTAGGTACCTACCTAAGTTTACTATAAGTCATCATAAGTGTTAAAATTTAGTTTGCCTGCTAAAAAGTTGCTCAAATAAATCTTTATATAAAGTCAAATTAGTATATTGGCACAGCAAGTCGACCAGGGTGAAATGCGCGCGCGGCGGAAGATGCTCTTATTGCATGGCCTCCCTGAGGAACCAAATGAAGACACGTCTAATGTACTTGCTAAGGCAATGGCAGAGCGGCTAAAGTTGTCCGGTTTTTCCACCTCTGACATTAACAGATGCCACCGTATGGGGCGTATTGCAGCAGATAAACCGCGGCCTGTACTCTTCAAACTGCATGATGTGGCCCTTCGTGACAAGATCTGGTCGTCAAAAACTGGTCTCAAGGGTTCGGGCATTACTCTGTCCGAATTTCTGACGAAGACTCGACACGACGTATTTCTGGAGGCTCGTCAGCGTTTTGGCGTCTCAAAATGTTGGACGAGGGAAGGAAACATATTTGTATCTGGACCCGACGGTACTCGTCATCGCGTGAACTGCACGGCTGACTTTGCTGTGGTGCAGGCGGAAGTAGGACCTGCTGCTACGCCTCAGGCAGCGACGGCCGCGGAGCTGAAGAGGTCAAGGAGAGATAAAGCTTCAGCCAAGAAGTGATTAATTAGGTACTTCAAGATTTTACTAGTTTTCTGTTTTCTTACTTGCTCGCTTGAAATAACAGGGTAGTTAAGTCTTAACTTTCTACCATCACTTTTAGTGTTTTTTTTTTTTCTTATCTTGTTTACATAATTCTAAACTCACTGTATCTTTAAAATAATTTTTCATTGTATTTTATTACTATTTTTTTCCATTGTTCAAGTGTCTTTTTCAAGCAAGCTTTGTTTACATTAGATTATTTAGGTTCTTACTTCACTGTCACTTTGTGACCGTCTGTCACTGAACTTGACAATAAAATTGTACCATGTGTGTTGGCTCCACACGTACTGTGCATTTAGCCCAGGCTTTTTTGCGCTCAATAAAAATGTTCTATTATAATAATTAATATGACACAGCTGGCGGGTGGACGACTATTAGATTTAGTTGAAAACCTTAATTTTTATTTTTTTGTTTTTATATATATATTTTATTTATATTATAGTATATATTATTATATTATATTTTGTACCATTTTTTTATTTTATTAATGTCTTGTAGCGATTATGAGACCTCTGATTCTGTGTATGTTTCATGCTCCTCATCTGACGACAGTATGGATAGTTTCAGCAGCATTCCAACCTTGTACGACTCCATTCAAACACAAATTACAGACGTTCCCAAGAATTTTAATGTTTTCCACATAAATGCCCAGAGTATTACGGCTCATTTCCCAGAAATGCTTGCGTCTTTCGTGCACACAAATATTCATGCCATTTTTGTTTCCGAAACGTGGTTAAAACCTGTTCTCCCTTCTTCTACCGTGGCGTTACCAGGTTTTCGACTGATAAGGAATGATCGAATTGGCAAGGGTGGTGGCGGTGTCGCTATATACCTCCGAACACAAATTCCTTTCACTGTCGTTAGCATGTCACCACAGCCGCCCCCATCTGATGCCGGTGAGCATCTCCTAATTGAGGTCGTGCTGCATCATACCAAGCTACTACTTGGCGTTTACTATCCTCATTCTCGGGATGTTAATTATTTCTCTTCATTCGAAAAACTGTTAGAAAATACTTCCACTTCTTATGAGCACACTATTGTCATGGGTGACTTTAACACTTGCTTGTTAAAGCAGGATTATAGGACCCGTAAGCTTCAGTTATTGGCGTCGGCACTCAATCTTACTATACTTCCTCTTATTGCTACTCATAATCCTCCAAACAGTACTCCTTCTCTTCTTGATCTGATGCTTGTATCTTCTCCTAATCATGTAGTAAAGCATGGTCAGTGCGCGGCGGACGATATTTCTCATCATGATCTAATCTATCTTTCCTATAAAATCCGACCACCTAAAGCTAAACCTAAAATTATTTTACAGCGCAGTTTTAACAGTATAAATATTGACAGCTTGCGTAGAGATGCACTGGAGTTGGATTGGTCTGAGGTCATTAACGCAGTTAGTATGGATGATAAAATCATTGAATTCAATCGTATTTTAACTAAACTTTACGACATCCATGCTCCCATTCATGCTGTCAAAATGAAGCATGCGCCATCACCTTGGCTAAACGACGAAATACGAACTCTGATGCATAAAAAACTGGTAGCAAAGAACAAGCTCAAGTATCGCCAGTCTGATGAGAACAAGGAGAGGTATATACAACGTCGCAACGCCTGCAATAGAGCGTGTAGGGACGCGCAACGCCGACATATCCATAATTCTGTTAAAAATGAAGACCCAGCAAAAGTTTGGAAGTTTCTTAGGTCATTGGGAGTTGGTAAATCTCGTCAAGATGCTAATCCAAAAGATTTGGACATAGACTTGCTAAATCAGTATTTCTCCTCTTCTTCCAATTTCGATGGACCGGTTAAGGTTGCTACCTTAAAATATCTTTCTTCTACTACTCCTCCCGACCATAACTCTTTCTGTTTTAATCAATTTGGCGATTGTGATGTTAAGAAGAGCATACAGTCAATTTCCTCTAATGCTGTTGGTAGCGACACTGTCAGCCGGAAGATGATCATGCCCATACTTGATGAAATCGTCCCTGTCATCCAATATATCCTTAACTACTCTATCTCCTCGGGCACATTTCCAGTAATATGGAAAGAAGCCCAAGTAACGCCTCTTCCCAAAAAACCCAATCCTGGTACATTCTCTGATTTTCGTCCAATTTCTATCCTTCCCTTCCTGTCTAAAGTATTGGAAAGGCTTGTCCACCAACAACTATCCTCTTACCTGATCAAAAGTAATCTTCTTAACCCATTCCAATCTGGTTTCCGTACTGGGCATAGCACTGTGACTGCTCTGACTAAAATCACAGACGATATAAGGGATGGCATGGGTCATTGTCATCTGACTGTACTGTCGCTACTGGATTTTAGTAACGGTTTTAACAATGTTGACTTTGACGTCCTGTTAGCACTGCTTCGCTCTCTTAACATATCTCCAACGGCAATTGATTGGTTTCGAAGTTACCTGTTTGGACGCCGGCAGCGCATTCGTATTGATGACACGTACTCTTCGTGGTGCAATATCTCTGCTGGTGTTCCTCAGGGCGGCGTCTTATCTCCTCTTCTTTTTGCAATTTTTATAAATTCAATCTCACAACATCTGACTTCTTCCTACCACCTCTATGCAGACGACTTGCAGATCTATACCCAAGCTCCTTTGGGGTTATTACACGAGGCAATTGAGTCAACAAACGCGGACCTAAGGCGTATACGCGACTGGAGCATTTCATACGGCCTTACAGTGAATCCTACCAAAACTCAAACGATTATTATAGGGAGCTCCCGTATGATCTCTAAAATTGACTGGACCCGCCTTCCGCAAGTGTTTTTCAACGGAATTCCCATCCCTATTAGTGATACAGTTAAGAACTTGGGAATTTACATCGACAAACAATTTTCTTGGGGTTCTCAGTTAGCAGAAGTCAGTAGAAAAATCTATGGCTCTGCAGCTTCACTCAGAAGGTTGCGTAATTTCCTTCCAATTACTACTAAAACTGCGCTTGTAAAATCACTCTTATTCCCAATATTGGACTACGCGGACGCCTGCTATCTGGATTTAACCGAAGAGCAACTCGACAAACTTGAGCGCTTACAAAATTTCTGCATACGGTTCATATTTGGTTTACGCAAGTATGACCACATTTCTGAATTCCGCCAAAAGCTCAAATGGTTACCCATCCGCCTTCGCCGTAATTCTCATGTCCTCTTCTTTCTCTATAAAATCCTGTTCAATCCCATTACCCCTCTATACTTAAAGGAGCGCTTTGAATTTATTCAAGCTCACTCCAGTTCCAGTACCTTGCGATCCTGTCGTGCCCTCCAACTAAAGATTCCTCCTTCTTCCCACGTCAATCTTTCCTACTGTAAGTCCTTTACTTTTCAAGCTGTCCTACTGTGGAATGCGCTGCCTGCGTCTATCAGGCAGGCCAAATCTATTTCTAGTTTTAAGAATCAAGTTTATACACATTATTAAAGTTTATGATAATTGGTACAGTTATGTATGTATTCTATTTATAATATTTAAAGTATGTATGTAGTATTGTGTATTTATTGTATACATAAATGTAGAGATATATAAATTTATTTAGGTTTATTTTATGTACACCACCGACCGTTTTTCAATTTCTTTAGTCCTGTCCATCCAAAGGTTGCCTGGAAGAAATCGCTTAAGGCGATAAGGCCACCCATTATACTGCCGTATATTTGTTTTTTATGTTAGTTTAAGTTTCATTTGTATTTTCGGTGTGTAATAAAGAAATATTGTATTGTATTGTATTGTATTGTATTGTATTGTATATTAATGTCTAGTGTTCAGATTGATTTGAACAACGTTTAAACAACAAATTTGAACAGCTTTTTTATAGGAAAGTTTTCAAAATTAAGACAAATATTGTGAATAGATTCACTAACAAGGCTAATTATGCTGGAAAGCTAATAAAGCATTCCTTTAGTTTTTTACAATCTACCTACACCTACGTTATCTTAACTAAATCAAAATCAAACGATCATTTTATGCCTTCCTAAAACAATTTATTGTTTCTAGTTGAAAATAAATCTTCATCTGTCAAAGCAATTGGTTAATTTGCCCAGAGGTGGCAAACGATCTTATCTCTCCATCTCGCCACCTACAACTTCTTTGGAATTTCGTTTCTGGAGAAGTTTGCATGTCTTGACTGGACCACCCTAAAGATACAAGGAAAGTTTACGTGATAAAGAATCATCATCATCATTTTTTTTGAAGGAGTTTTCAACATACAAAAACTCTTTCAAAAAATCATCATCATCATCCGCATCATCATTTTAGCCTACTCTTAGAAAGAGAGGATGGGCCCTAATCCACCATGCTGGCCCAATGCATGTTGGTGAATGTTATGTCTTTGAAGTTTTAAGGTTCTTGGACATACTGGTTTCCTCACGATGTTTTCCTTCACCGTTTATGAGCGATGGCATCGAATCTGCACATAATTTATTTACCTAATAATAAGTAAGTCATTGGTGCAGGGGCAAGGATCGAACCGGGTGCCTTCAGATTGTAAAGCGCACAAGCTACCGGTCAGCCACCAGCGCTCAAAAACCTAGTAATAATTTTCCACAATTAGAAGTTTCTTTTTATTATTAGAGAAACACTCCTAGACTCTTTGATTTTAATTTCACATCCCTTTGATAATAAAAAAGTAGGTAGGTATAGTAATCAAAGATTATATCTACTTCGGTACAGCCAATGCAAGAGCTAACTAACCAATCTAATCTATGCTGGAGCTTAAAAGGAAAGAAAGTGAATATGGCTTACCAACATAATAAAAAAAAAACACTTGCACTATATTATTTTAAAAAACTTAAAACGTTGTTGATGGTCTGCAAAAACTAGCTCCGAGAAACCGCCGGTCGAAATAGGCGCTAGTTGTACAACAATAGAGCTTTACTTTTTTTTAATTTTATTTTTTTATCGCTAAGCATCTGCAACCGGACACTGCGAGATAACATTCAGCCACAATGACTACTGCGTGCATAAATCTCTAAGAACGCACAATTATTTTAGGCCGTTTTTTTGTCCGGCCGATTATTGATCGTCCACCCTCGCATCACGGGGCCATTGTGAGTAAAAAGAGTGCGATTTTTTCTGGTCATTTTGGGGGCTTTTGTAAAAAGATGTGTCCCAAATGTCCCCCGTTTTCGGTTAATAGCGTACAGCTGAAGCAAAGCTTTGTTCGAGTGTGGATTACAAGAGATGGAGAGTGTATCGTTAACAACGGTCAAGGATAGCTACTTGGAACTCGTAAAATTGACCGAAATAACATGCGATTTTATCAAAGTAATTCGACGATTCAGCTGATTTTTTAAAACTTGAAATGTTGTTATACTTAAATTAGGTACTTTAATCATCATCATCAACCCAAAGACATCCACAGCTGAACAGTGGCATCCCCCTTAAAGTCAGAGGTTAGTCAGGTATGTTAGGTTAGACCTTCACACTGCACGACAGTCTGCCATCTGCATCCACTGGATGCCCGCGACTCTCACAATGTCGTCGGTCCATCTAGTGGGAGGCCTACCTACGCTGCGTCTTCCGGTTCGTGGTCTTCACCCAAGAACCTTTCTTCCTATTGGTTATCGGTTATTCGAGCGATGTGGCCTACCCATTGTCACTTCAACTTGCAAATCTGAGCATCTATGACTGTGTTCTTTGGCGAATATTTTCCGGATTTTATCGCGCAACGAAACTCCGAGCATAGTTCTCTCCATTGCTCGACGTGTGATTTGTTTTCCCAAAAGGTCAGCAGTAAAGGACCACTTGTCTGTACCATATGTCATCACTGGCAACACAAACTGGTCAAAGACCCTTCTCTTAGGTGGTAATAAAGTAATGAAATGATTATTTTAGAGAGTTCCTGAATTGTGAGTTGAACCTAGAATTTAGACTACAACGTACTAACCGGAGATTTAAACTATCCTTATTAGCATCTTAGTAAAATGACCGTGACAAAAGAAACCTGCCAAACAACACTGTGTTCCTTATTACAGCGCTGAAATTTGGGCGCACCTTTAGATAGTTCCCTATATAAAGGTCAATATGCCTACGAAGGTGCGTAAATGAAAAGAGGTGATAAAAAAAAATTGCTACACCATTGAGTGAGTGAGCTACGAGGTCTCAAAATTGTTTTTTAAAATCACGATCCTCTCTATTTAACCCCTGAAGCGGAAGCCCATGTGGTTTTAGGTCTTTAAATAACCATGGATTCACTTAGCTTAATAAAAGCATATAGCTTTTTAAAGGCCCATGCTGAACGAGCGCAGACCTATCTCTGTCACAAGCAATGAAGACGAACGACGCGCTTAATGAATGAGTCGGGATTGGGCAAAGAATATCGACAATACAGAAAAGAATACTAAATGCTTACAAACGTTTTCGAATGTACCTAAACATGAGAACATTGCACGTTTTTTTGGTCACAGGGAAAATCTTTAGAGCTGCACAGTGGCCTTACCGCTACCTGTTTTAAGCTATTCAGCAGTGAAAGTACCGTTCTTTATCAATCGTCAAATTTGACAGTTGAGGTCGTCAAATTCGATAAAATGCCATTTGCTCGGGACTCACTATGATCGATTCTATGGCATTTTATCGAATTTGACGAACGGTAAAGAACGATACTTGCACTGCTGCTAAAGGGATTTGAAAAAAAGTGCGACCGCAAATCGTATCTCGGCGCGTTAAGGTTTACGTTCGCGTGATTTTCCGAATTGGGGCCTTACGGCTACCTGTTTTAAGCGATTCCGTTTAGATGATGACAAAAGTTGCGTGACTGCAAACCGTATTTCAGCGTCTTAAGGTTCACGTACGCGTAATTTTCTGAATTGGGGCCTTACGGCTACCTGTTTTAAGCGATTTTGTTTAGATGATGACAAAAGTTGCGTGACTGCAAACCGTATTTCAGCGCGTTAAGGTTCACGTTCGCGTGATTTTCCGAATTGGGGCCTTACGGCTACCTGTTTTAAGCGATTCTGTTTAGATGATGACAAAAGTTGCGTGACTGCAAACCGTATTTCAGCGTGTTAAGGTTCACGTTCGCGTGATTTTCCGAACTGGGGCCTTACGGCTACCTGTTTTAAGCGATTCTGTTTAGATGATGAAATAAGTAGCGCGACCGCAAACCGTATTTCGGCACGTTAAGGTTCACGTTCGTGTGATTTTCCGAACTGAGCTGTTTCAGCACTAGCAGCTAACAGTGCGTGAAGTAGGAAAATTTAATACGTATCGTACATTCCTGTTTTACGCATCAAACATTCGTATTTCACCAACAGTTATCAACGTGATTGCTAGTTACAGTTATAGATATAAATTTATTGACCTTTTTACTTTTATTTGTACTTCTGTATTATTAATGTAGTCTTTGCCACATATGTCGCCGTCGTTGGATGCACTTGTTTCGAATGTAGCCAACTTTTTACCGGCGTTTTTTTCATAATTTTAGTAAAAAATGTAACACGAGCCTTACGGCATGCGGATGTAAAGTTACGGCAGAGAGCCATTATTTATGAAAAGAAAAAAATAACATTAACTTACGCTCACGAGACACAAGTAAAGTCTAAGTATTTTTCATAAAATAATGTAACTATAATTACATTTACACTAGATAATTTTAAGTTTTTTTTTTAATTCATATGTGGTAAACATTTATAAGTAAATATTTATACGCATAAAACATTATTTGATGTTGAATTCAGGTAATATCAGCGTTTTCAGAACCGCAATTGGAAAAATTATTGCAAGCACAATTGATTTCTACTCTCTTTTCCTTCTTCTCTTTTTTCGGCCATGTCTATAGATAATTCTAAGCGTTGCACACCGCAAAGAGAGCTTTCCGTGTATTTTACCTTAGAATACTAATACCGAAGTATCAAACACACCTGCTTGTTAGCCCAACTTCAACACATGTCCAAAAATCGACAAAACAAAAAATCGCCACAGAATAACCACCACTTACTATGCAAGCTACATCATTTAGCATTTTTGCTTGTTTTTTCAAATTCCTTCAGGGTTGCCGTAAGTTCGCTCTACCAGGAAATGATGCAAAGGAATGAGGATATGTACTCGTTAATTTGCACCATAAATCATCGAAAATGTTAGTTAAAATGGTCGAAAGGAGAAGAGGGCGGTGATCGGCCTTTTTGTCGCTTTCGCCGAGTGTCGGGTTTCAGGACCTTTTCCCTTTTTTTGGATTGGAAGTGTTTGAAAGTTCTTGTCTTCGACTTGATATTCAGAGCTTGATGAAGTTGATGACATGCAGAAAATGCAGGCCAAAGTGATGTCAAAGTTGTCATAAAAACACATTCTTTTTAAAACTTTTAGCTCCTATATAGCCAGATCTATATAGCTAGGTTTATGAAAGAGTTCGGTAAAGTACCAAATTATTGTTTGTTTTTTTTTTTACTGGGCTTTTAAGTGCCTTTATTAACTAAACAAAATACAAGTTAATACGTGCTAATATTAACACTACAAATACAGTTAGACTGCCCATAGACCGTTGAAGGTCTAAAGACAATGTTTGGTTACTTCTATGGTAACCAATTTTAGTCAATATCAACTTCAACTTACACATCTCAATGATCACGTATAACACTTACTATCAGATGAACGACTTGCTCGTCTCGTCAACTGATTTTTTTATGTGAGTAAACAGTATCCGTTCATGGCTGAAAAATTGCGCCAATCTTGCTCTACCCGCTATCCTCTTATCAAAATGAACTTTTCCCATCCGTTACCGAAACAAAAAACTTAGCAAATTGGCTCACATGACAAAACATTGTCCGTTTCCGTTAGCGAACTAATTCCCTAGGAAAAAGTTATTTTATCCCGGACTCCGTATAATATTACGATTGTTTTGGGAATTGGCCAAACGCCCCGATTTCTGACTTATTGACCTCCGGGGAAAACAGATCCGGAACCTACTATCATGCTAAGTTGATTTATTACTTTTAAGCACCTAAAAAGTTTAAGCTATTGAAAGCTATCGGAAGTGATTCCTAAAATTCGAGGTGATCCGGGACTGGACTAAAAAAATTGCAGATGCCGAATCATATATACTTTACAAATAAAAAACTTTACACTAATATTGATGTAAAAGCGAAAGTAGAGTATTTAAAATGCTTATGTTTGTACGCTTACTCGCCTAATGCGGTCTACGATGGAGCACGCTTGCCTAGAAGAAACCTATTCACTCTCGACTTGAAGACTCCCATATTGTAACTATCGGGGAACATCCACTCAGGCAGCGAATTCCACAGACTAGCAGTTCGCACAATAAATGTGGAATCAAAGCGCTTCGTACGAGTTCTCGGAATATCAACCATAAAGCGGTGTCGATTCTTCGTGCCCACTCTGGCAGTCCGATAGTAAAATGGGCAGGAGGGAATCAAATCATGCAGATCTGTAGCACACATATTTATCATAATTTAAGGGTCATATTTAACTTCCAAGATTTGACTACAGACAGACTGGACAGGTGAAAATAAATAAAAGTAAAAACAACTGACTTCACGGAAAGCTCAATAGACTTCATCCCTAATTTTTCACCCTTAGAGGTGGAATATTTTCTTCAAATTTAAATGTCCCCATTGATATATTGTAGCATATTCATCAAAAAAATACATTGAAATCTTTTCACAATTGGCGTTACATACTCACAAAAAACAAAATATGTTATAACGCTTACATTGATTGCAAAGACAGTTTGGAGGTGGACAGGAAAGAGACTGAAGCTTAGCTGCTAGAGCTATTGGGGCGCTTACCTATGATTACAAATAGCTCAATAGCGTTAGCCAGGATCACTAAGCTGGTTCGAATCCTGCCGGTCGTCTTTTTTTAAATCGGATATGTAAAAGGCAATGTGTGTATGTATGTTCCCTATCAACTCCGAAATGGCTGGACTGATTTTGACGGGACTGTCATTGGCAGATTGCTGATGTTATAAGAAATAATACACGCGGGTGAAACCGTGAATATATTAATTTAAATTTCGCTTCAGAGTCATCAGTCATCATAGCTCCTTACTAGGATTCCGTGTGTTGGATAATCTGTGTGTAAATAATCTAATTTCAGTCTAAATCATCAAAGCATATTCAGCCATAATCATCGAGGTACAATACAATTATAGAGTCACAATCGTGCTAAAAAAAAAACCGAACCATAACTCGGCGCACGCTACGAATTGCGCAGACTTTATGGTTAGTTACAAGGTAACCGCGATCCGACTACAATGCCACGCGATGCCAGAACTACGATGACATAACTGACAACTAAACACGAATGTTGAACACTATGCAAGTGACAACGTCTAAATTGGACGTTTTTTTGACTGTTTTCACTGAGAGATCTCTAGGAGAGACTCTATAGGAATTGTATCTCGATGGCCATAATAGTGAAAATTGTTCCCCACTAACCTAGCAAGACATGAGTGTGAACAAGGCTCGAGTAAAGTTCGGAAAGTGTGAAATCCTGTTGAAAAAAGTTCGAACCCAGTTTCAAGTGTCCACGTGCTTTGGCAGGTGTTTCCAGTTCCTGAAGGTAGGGTCCTATAGAGGCGTCGATTTCTGTAATTCGGGAGCATATCTTGCCGCCCCTATTTACGAAATGTGACAAAAAGAAACCGGAAGTTTTTGGCTAATACACTTACTTAGATCTCATTATTACGCGATGGGATGCAGAGCAGTAGCATAGGATTTCTGCCACTTGATGCCGTATCTAGTTATTGCCACCCCCATTTTCGTTTTTTAAACCTCCGATAAAAGCTCATAAACTTCAAACGGCTGAACGGAATTTCTTGAATCATAGCTAAAAACACACTCAATCAAGTAATTTTTCTAACAAAAAAAACTAATTCAAAATCGGTACAGCTATTTGGGAGCTAAGATGTCACAGACAGACACAGATACAAAGATACACGAATTCCCATACACCTAAGGTATTTTTTTACGTATTATTGTATTAGCCCTAATATGGTAGAGAACGTACACTTGTTTGACGGTAATGCTTGCATACTCGGCGTGCGCGCTTTCAAATATTTTCAATATTTACTTTTTCTTTATTTTCTACAAATTATCTTACGCTTTGACAAAAAACTGCGATCACTAAAGTATTTTAATGATTGTTAAGATTACACATATTTTTTTTAAATATAAATATCATTTATGGAATCTGAATGAAGTTGATTCCATCCATCGAAGGGAACGTAAAAACGGGTTGTTTTTTAGGAAAGGTCTTCCCGTGAACATGGTGCATGTAACTGTGCCAAAATATCGGGAGCTCATTCCACAACCTTACCACGGTAAATATCCCGTAAAAAATCATATAACTTTAGTGAACAACCGTGATAGTTTAAAACAGTTTATTTTTTTTCTATCGAGCCAAATTTCTTATATCGTGTATCTGTGAACACATCCGACTAAAATATTTCAAGAACATTTATCACACATAAAGAAATAATGTCAATTAATCGATTTTAAAATTTTAAAGGTCTAATTTTGAATAATCGTGTGGACGAATCGTCAAACTTGAAGCATATTTCGTCTTAATACGTACAAGCAATCTTTGGCATGATTATAATATAGTACACACTTTAAAGTGTAACAAAAAATTATAAATAAAGAGTCGGTGACAAGTTTCTGTTCATTACGAAGTTATAACTGGTAATGTCGTTATTGAATTTTGTGGTGGTTCGGAACCCTCAGTGCGCGAGCCCGACTCGTACTTGGCGGGTTTATTTTCATTTTAAATGGTTCCGTTATGAACAGTTATAATTTCATTCTGTTCTTTTGTCCGTCCGATTCTTTCATCATCATTTTACCAATATTTCTCGTAGGTAATGTTTTAAATGTTTATCGGGACTTATCACGTAAAACATGTGTTCAAATCGCGAAAGTTTAAAAATTACTATTTCTCGTAATGCCTCATAGAAAACGCCGCCCCGAAGAAAATGCCTCGTAGTAGAGAAGACCACTTACTACCCACTTTTCTCGCAATGCCACCTCCATGAAATCTGCCGTTTGGCTTGTCCCCTACACTATGCTATGCCCCTGGGCTCGCACCTAATGATCAGGGTCCCACGGGACGTGAACTTAGACCGGGATATTGTAGAAATGTAGAGTATTCGAGGCATTTCCTAGAGGCCATTGTAAGGTACTAATTAGGAGGAACTCTGTGACATTTTGTAATGGACTTAATGAGTGTGAGTTATGGTTTGAACTTTGGAAAGATCCGTCGGCCGCGTTTGGAAAGTAACTTTTTTCAAGAGTCAGTTGTAATATATTTTATAGTCTGAACATGAGAAGGTGTTCAATTCAACTTGAATGTTCCACGATCAGTCAATAGGATATTGGTCTGATATTTTTTGATTGTCTTATAAAAAGCTGACCTAATTATAAGAGTGAACTGATTTAGTAAAAATTAAAAAAAAAACATTAGTACTTACCTCCAGCGTGATGACAGCGTTAGTCGCGATTTTAACTTGAGGATATTAAACATATTTGCTTTTTAGAACAGGGGACAACTTACGGACAACTGCTATTGCGGCACCTAATCCGCTCAGTTGGAAAATCACGCGAACGTGAACCTTATCGTGCCTAGATACGGTTTGCGGTCGCGTGATTTTCCAATTAGCGGATTAGGTGCCGCTATAGCAGTTGTCCGTAGGGCCCCAGTTGTCAAAATAATGCGATTGTAGTCAGCTCGCAATATTTTCTATTTTCTGTGGGTCAGCTGAAAATTTCTGTTGTTTTTTTTATAAAATAAACTGTTATCCGACTTACGGTTGCGCTCAGTTATAAATACAGCACACGTCAACCCATTCAAAAATATATTTTTGGGATTCTTTATTTTAACTTCGGATATAATATATTTTAGAAACACCAAGTCAAGCTACGTCACGAGCTCTACGAATGGAAAAGAAAGTTTTTTTATTGCGAATAAGTACGCGTTTGACTACCAACTCGCCTATTGGTAAGCAACGATGTGGTCGAAGATGGTTAGAATAAGATGGTTACTTTTTCAAAATCTAAATATTTTAGTAAAGTAAAATGCGCTTAATCCTTAATGTTTATGTCATCCTTAATTTTTTGTGATTCGAAAACACCTTGCGGATGTTGAATGGTAAGTTTATATATGTAATACATCATCGCAATTTCTATTTAACCAAGTAAAACCTTTTACATCAATCCTTCATCTTTCATCCTTCCATAATAATATGTATTTTTTGCCATGTCTCCTATTGTTAGTGTGCACAACACTTGCGCAGGCGATTATTTGACAAGCATCTTTCACTATTTTTTTTGGTTAAGTAAAGGTGCTCCATATTCTATTTTGTGTCTATGGATAAAGTAAGAATTGAGTTTCTAGTTAAAATGTAGATTTTTTTCTTTACCTATGTTCAAACAAATAAATAATGACTATTTTTGTGAAACTTTTTGAATAGCTAAACTATCTGGAAATCTGAATCTGAAATAAAGGGCACTGTTTTAAAATATCACGGTTGTTCACTAAAGTTATATGATTATATACGGGATATTCACCGTGGTAAGGCTGTGGAATGAGCTCTCGATGTAACTGCGCCAAATATCGGGAGCTCATTCCACAACCTTACCACGGTAAATATCCCGTAAATAATCATGTAACTAAACAGAATAAAGATTTTTTTTATTTATAAATATTATCCACACCTGTGTGTTCTTGTGTGTGCGCTTGTTTTTTAACATTTTCTCTATAAGCATTAGTCGTAGTAACAACAAGTCGTTTGCGTAGTGGTAAGTGCCATAACACCGAAAATATATGATCTTGAAAATCCAAACTTAACCGCGTTCTCTACCGATGGAAACGCTGATGCGATCCAATATGAAGCACATTTGCCTTTGGATCGCTTTTAGCCCTAAACTTGAATACTCCTACAACGTAATTCTGCCAAAACACATAGGCAAAGATAGGCGTTCCATCGTTTTGTTATGCAGTAAAGCATTGATTCGGAAAACCTAAATTACGTTGCAGTTAAGAAGAGGCACTATGGACACGGCTATGTTCTAAAACTGCGACCAGAACCTTGGAGGATGGGCAGCAGCAGTCTTATTAGTACACGGTGAACGTACTGCGACCCCCAAGCCGCCTGCCAAGCGTGGGGATTATGGCAACACCCCTCTCTAAGAGGGAGGCCTTTATTCAGCAGTGGACGTTTACCTACTTGCTGGTGATGTGATGTGATGTGAAAGAAGAGGCTGCGAAAGAAAATAATGTTATTTCGACCGTATGTAAAAATTACGCTTAATAATTGCTAGGTAGGTACTTACAAGTTTCGGTGAAGGAAAACATCGTGAGGAAACCTGCATACGTACGGAGAAGGAATTCAATGGCGTATGTGAATCCACCAATCCGCACTGGGCTAGCGTGGTGGATATGGCCCAATCACCCTTTCGGGGGTAGGCTAAAAGTCCGGCAGTGGACTGTTAAAAGGCTGATTATGATGATGATGATGAGGTACTTACATAGTTGGTTGGTATTACCTACATAGAAGTTGGTATTTAATTTGAGTTAAGAGCCCACTCACATTTTTTGACGAAAAACAACGAATTTTTGGCGTTCTGATCACATCAAGCTTCAAGCTTTGCTTAGTTTGGGGTCAGATGACCGTGTGTGCAAAAATGTCCCGAACATTTATTTATTTTATTTTATTTATTTCTGTTTGGTATAGAAAATCCAATTTCTTTGATAAATAGATCTGTTTTTTTTTTATTGAAAATAATGGCTTAAAATTTTTGATTAATTCAACATATCAACTTATTACCTACCTCCAATTTACAAAAATAGTTTTTCGTAAAACTCAAGGGGAAGTTTAAGAGTTGATTTCGTAAAATTACTTTTTCCTGGGCAAGCGCCTAAACAAAATACAAGCTAAAACTAAAACTACAAATACAGTTGGACTGCCCATAGACCGTTGAAGGTCTAAAGACAATCCAAATGCTCAAGCCCACTACCAGTTGGCAGCGTACCCAGCATGCTGGCGGCATTACCACGTTGAATGGCAATGCTTATGCGTTGAAAAATAAAATAAAATACTGGTATAAAATAATCCATATTAATTTTATGGTTTACTTGTTTTATATTCGTATTGAAAAAATTATGGCTTTATTCGGTTTATGCCCGAAAATCCAGATACCTAAAATTTTAGGATTGCATTTTGTTATACGGCTCTTAAAACAAAGCCTGGATTAAAAAAAAAACCTGGCTGCAAATGGGTTTAAATTACCTACTAACTACTTAACAATGAGAAGTAGTGCAGTTATAAAAACAACTGTAATGCAAATCGATTGAAGTATGAATCTATTTAAACGTATTATAATAGTTTTACTTTTACTGTTGTTACGTAGTATTTATATTCTCTTTGCCGTTGTTTTGAAATGTCCCTGGATAGACTGCCTCTTTTCGTTTTATATATTGCTCTATTTCTCACAAAATCAATAAACAACGACGACCATCTTTTGTTTCATAGAAATTTGCCGACCAATTTACCTCTTTTGGACGAAACAGGTATAGAAACTTTTTTGAAGAAAAAAATGGCAAAGGATTTTTTCCTGCCAGAATCCCTGGTGAAAGTTTTGTACAAAAATCTTCTCGCACAAACACACATAATGCACTTTTTTATACGAACGAGAGATTTAAATAAAAACTGGACCTTTCTCCGAATGGGGCTCGGCCACAAAAGGGTTTTGGATTTCACAAACAGATGCGTATTTTTTTTAATTTGCTATGTGAAGCCATGTGAAGCCTATGACATCTGTCATTTGGTATCGATTTATCTAATTTTTCATGGTACTCGACGATGATGGGAATGAGATATACGATGATAGAAATGCTTATATTGCTTAGCTTATAATTATTAGAATTTGCGGACATTTACAAATAAATATACATTTAATTACAGTCTATCAATTAACTTATCGCTTTTTGACAGCTCATACCAAATTGACGAAATAACGTAATTGTTAGGCGTCTAGCAAATTATATACCATACAAATAAATACGTTTGATCTAGCCAACGTTATATCGTCATTGAATCTAGCATTACCTACCTCTTTACAAGGTTACGTCAACTTGAAAATACATAATTTGCTAATTTCATTAGGATCGATTCAGCCGGAACAGCTGTCCCATACATTATGTAGAGTTTCAAAGACTGTTTTCTATGGAACGGACAACGGCTGATTTTCTTTCACGATTTCTAGTTTGTAGTTAGTCATTTAGTAAAAGTTTTTCATAATAATGAATACAATGACCTCCTTTCGGCTTAGTACAGGGTATATACGTAACCCTGTAATGTTAGTTAGAGGACTGAAGAGTAACATGATATGAAAAATTTTACTACCTACCAACTAACGGTTTCTGAGGATCCCCTCGACGCGGATGAAACTGCGGGGCGCAGCTAGTGTGAAAATAAGTAACGTTACTTTCAAAGTAAAACCAAAATCAGTGCTTTTTGATATAGGTAAAACCTATCAAAATCGTGCTCCTATTTCATTGACAAGAAAATGATAATGATAGCGGACATGTGATAGACTTGATAGACATTCACCTTTGCCGCCCTTTGTGGCCGACACGCGCGACCTTTCCGACCATATGATATTTATACAACAATCACGGGTTCTGATGGACTGATGATGCTGTCAAAAATGCCAACTGCATGAAATTTAACTGCAAAAAATTATTTATCATGCAATCTGGCGATCAAAAGGCACCATTGCCATTCCGGCGTACCTGAAATTGTTGCTTTGACATTGTTTTAATATTTTAACCTACGACACAAATAGGCGGGTGTTATAAGTTTAACGTTTGTATCTGTCTATAACATCGTGTTGTAGCTCCCAAACGGTTGAATTTGATTTAAAACCGATTTTAATTAAATTATTTTCTGTTTGAAAGGTTTCTATCGAGACTGTATATACTTAGTACTTATTCAAGAAAATCTGTTCAGGCGTTTAAATGGTATAAAGCAAGAATAATAACATTGCAAATGGTATAAATAAATTTACATTATTTTACATTACATAATTGTTATCACGCCAATGATATTATATCATTGTTAAAGGCAGACATTGCACATCTCTTACGGTTTTTGTTCTTCCAGTTGCAAGTAACCTATGTCCTCCATTGTATTTAAATTGGCATTAATTAAAGCCAGGAAGCATTATCTATTTCGCATTTTATTTATTTTCTGAAAACTGGGGCCTTACGGCTAGCTAAAGTTACGCGACCGCCAACGAGATACAATACACATAGAGTCACAATCGTGCCAAAAAATGGCCCGAACAAAAAATCGGCGCACGCTACAAATTGCGCAGTCTTTTTGGTTAGTTACAAGGTAACCGCGATCCAACTACAACGCCGCACGATGCCAGAGCTACGATGACATAGCGGACAACTAACGTTGAACACTATGCAAGCGACATAACGTCTAAATTGGAGTAAATGTGGCATTGTGAAGTATATAATTGATACGATGTATGTACATTGACGCTCGGACGTTTTTTGACTGTTTTCACTGAGAAATTGTGACTCTATAGGAATTGTATTTCGATGTCGACCGCAAACTGGGCGCGGTAAGGTTCACGCGATTTTCCAAACTGCTCTGTTTTAGCGCTAATTTGAGACCGCGGAAGGAGTTGGCCGTGAGGCCCCAGTATTACTTACTCAAAAACTGTTACCTACCTATACTAGTGCAAATTCATTTACCTGTTAGGTAACAAAACAATGTACCTAATTGTCTATGCAATACGGAAATAAATCAAAAATCCTAAAATTATTCACTGTATTTATTTAAACATTACACTATGGACTTAGTTACTAAAATAGTTAAATGCTAAATAAGTTGTCGTCAAAAAAGCGTACAAATGTCAAGCTTTTGGGACAAAAACTGAATATTTTGCTACGAGACATAACATAGACTAAAAACAATACAATAAACAAATTATTCAGAAAATTGTAGTCAAGTTACTTAATCCTGTTTTGCAACAAAAATAATAACAATTATTTAATAGGTACTTAAAACAAATTACTACCAAAGCTTTTTTATACAGGCTATTCAGCATCATATAAAAAAAACTGTAATGTTCTTTTTTACGTCATTTCTTTGATTAAATATGTGAAACTAGGATAACAAAAATATATATATGTATATATGTTTCTAGTTTAGTATTAGCGAGTCAAAATAGTGTGCAAATCAAGCGCTGAGTTGTAAAAATTCTAAAAAAGAAATCATTATTATGTATTTTATTATGTCTGTAGCAAAACCCTTTTACCGTACCGTTCGCCATAAATTAGATCACCTAAGTTTTAATTCTAGTCATCCTAAATCTAACTTTAATTGAAATAATATTACCTAGTATACCTACTAAAATTATCTGAGTATTGTTTGTTAATTTATTTCACTCACAATTCGATATTATCGTATACAATACAGTACCTGCTTTTTTTAATTTGAAACATACATTATTTTTCTTCCTTATCTAAAGTGCCTTTTTTATTTGATACATTAATAATTTTTTATTCCAAAGATATTAGATGTAAATTATACTGAAAATTAGCCATAAAAATATATACAGGCCAATCAATCAGCCCAAAATTCAGGATGCCTATATAATTATTTTGTTATTGACTGTTAGATTAATTTAGTTTTGTTTACATTTTAATGCTAGTTTTCATATGCTTAGATTTTATTTGGATTTAAAGTACTTTCAGGTATTAATAAGTTTTTTTATGTGCATATTATTAGTTTTTTTGCCAATAAATGTATTATCCCTTTAACAAAAATATACAAATAGGTACGTAATCCTTTTTCCATGTCGACACAATTCCTTGGACGATTTTTTTTTACTAACTTGAAAATGGGTACTTTTGTACTCTTAGAATTTTCTTTATTAATAAAAAAAGCATTAGTGGTCAAGGCTATCCTTCCTAAGGTCAAATCACGAGTGTCGATATCATCAGACGAGATATGACGTGGTCGGAGGTTTAGTTTTCTTCAAATGTCTATGGTTCTAGCAAGTATAGGATGTGGCCATCTTCAGTGCCACTGGTCCTAGTCAGTGGTCAGTCTTCTAAATGTAAAGATCAAAGTCAAAAGCTCCGCCGCCGCTGAGGTAATCGTAGAGGTATACCTCCATCTCTTCAAGTGCTTCTACACTGGGGTCGCGTAGGGGCAGGTCTCGGGCAGATCGGCCCGACCGGGAGAATGTTCTGGAAATTGCACATTTTCTTATAAACAAAGGCTAGCTTGGTATTTAAATTTATCATCTCTTAAGTTAGGGTTGCCATATGGCCGGAATTTTTCGGACATATCCGGGATTTCAGGCTTTTGTTCGGAATGCGGGGGAAATTCCAGAATGTTCAGAATTCTAGAAGTGAAATGGAAAAAACACGCGAGTTCATTATGTCACGAAATATGAACTTTTAAGGAAATGTCCGAAAATTTCATTTGAGCGCCCGGGTTTTTCCATTTGGTAACCTACCTAAAGGTCTTAAAATATCAAATATCTACATTTATTATTTTATTTCGAAGCTTTCATTCTTCGATCTTATTCGATCATTGTATATTTTTATTTTATTTTATTCTATCTGAACTTTGTGTAAGACTTGTAATTAGGGTCCATCTAGTTAGGGCTTATACGGGGTGTAAGGGGAACACTCTCGAAGCCAAAAGAAGGTAATTGTACTCATCATTATGAACAACTTTTACTATGGGACCAGCCCTGAAATCACGAAAAAAATATCAGCTGTTTTATAGAAAACGGTCATTGACACTCGACAAAATGTATGGAACAGCTGATATTTTTTCGCGATTTCAGGGCTGGTCCCATAGTAAAAGTTGTTCATAATGATGAGTACTATTACCTTCTTTTGGCTTCGAGAGTGTTACCCTTACACCCCGTATATGCGTCTCAATTATCTGTTAGGGTGTATCTCCCTAGTAGTGATAATAAAAACATGTAAAATGTCTTACCCGAAATCAGTCTCTGTGTCGACGACGTAGTCCTTGGTGAAGTGCTCATTAATGTCCTTCATTATGCACGCCTCCAGCTTCTTGTGCTGAAATATAAGTTTTATCGATATATACTTATCTATAATCAAAGAGATGCCACACTTGTGCTTTCCGCCTTCGACCAAAATAAAATGAATGGAATAAAACAAAATGAAGTTAGCAAAGTTAGCGCCGGCGCTCACTTCGTTTCAGTCGGTCTCCAGCCGTCGGAAATGCAACACATGACTATTGATACATTATAACGAAACATCTAACAAAATAATGCCTTCGTGTGCTTTTCCGAAGAGTAAATATACAACAAAAAACAGCTATTTATATTTTGTAACAAATGTACTGTACATGGTTATAATTAGGTGTTGAAATATATGTTCGACGGTTTTGACTTGTTTTTAGGTACTAAGCAATAGCAATTTGGGACCGCGTAACGAGTTGGGCGTAAGGCCCCTGGTGCTGCTGGAAAGCCGGTGATAGGGACAGATAGAGAAATTTACTTTTTTATTTATCGTATAGCCCGATAAACGAATGGAGTTTTTTAAGAATGGCTTAGTTGGTACCGAACACAGAAAAGATAAACGATTTATTTTCTCTTCTGTGGTAGCGAACCTACCTTCTGAGCTTGGGGGCGTGGGTTCGATTCCTACCTAGGGCAAACATTTATGTGATGAACATTTGTGTTTGTTCTATATCTGGTTGTTAATATCTATTTAAGTATGTATTTAAAACTATTTATATTATGTAGGTATGTATATCAGTCTCTGCCAGCCATATCACAAGCTTTGCTGAGTTTGGGGCAGATGACCGTGTACGTGCATAAATGTCCCGAATTATATTTATTTATTTATATTAGAAGTCATACCTTGTAGCAGCGGAAGAAGAAGATGGCTTTAATTTGCTCTTGAGGACGCGGCACGATGTCTCTTTTATCTTCTGGCACGCATTGCTGTAACACAAAACATATATGAAATTTTGTTATGAATTTTTTCGGCTAGTCTCAAATTTACTGACGGTAAGTATTTAGTTTTGCTAGCCTGCGGCTGAAATGTTCTAGTCTAGATATAGGATATAAGATGAGGGTACTGGGAAATTTACGAGGGTCTTCCTAAATGGTCTAGACAAGTTGTCTATTCTCGGCGTGATCTACCATGCTTTGATGCTTCAGTATAGACTGTAGGTACACAGGTAAGTCAATAAGGTTAACTTTTGTTCAATAAACTTATTAAGAAACTAGCTTAGAACATATGGAGAACTTTTGAAAAAATTGCCAGCATTCTTGAATGTCTCCCTTGAGCTCGTTAGAGACGGGTAAGATCTCGATTCTCTGCATAATTTGCTGTAATATGTTTAGTATGAAATAATTACACAACTTACGGAGAACTTTTGACAAAATTGCAAGCCTTCTTGAATGTCTCCTTTGAGCTCGTCAGAGACGAGTAAGATCTCGATTCTCTGCATAATTTGCTCTATTATGTTTACCATGAAATAATTATACAACTTACGGAGAACTTTTGACAAAATTGCAAGCCTTCTTGAATGTCTCCTTTGAGCTCGTCAGAGACGAGTAAGATCTCGATTCTCTGCATAATTTGCTCTATTATGTTTACCATGAAATAATTATACAACTTACGGAGAACTTTTGACAAAATTGCAAGCCTTCTTAAATGTCTCCCTTGAGCTCATTACAGACGGGTAAGATCTCGATTCTCTGCATAATCTGTTATACTCTGTTTACTATGAAATAATTATAATTACAACTTACGGAGAACTTTTGACAAAATTGCAAGCCTTTTTGAATGTCTCCCTTGAGCTCTTCAGAGACGGGTAAGATCTCGATTCTCTGCATAATCTGTTCTACTCTGTTTACTAATCAATAATTATACAACTTACGGAGAACTTTTGACAAAATTGCAAGCCTTCTTGAATGTCTCCTTTGAGCTCGTCAGAGACGGGTAAGTTCTCGATCCTCTGCGTGATCTGCTCGTAGTTAGGCTCGAGGTTGTGGTCGATGTAGCCCAGTTCTTGCATCACGCAGGTCACGTTGTGATTGCTCGGCATGCGGGGGATGTTTAGGCCGAGACGCGTGCGCAAGCTTAGTTGACGCTGGAGGGAAAATGTTGAAATAGCAGTGATATGCGTATGACTTGATAAACCAATTTGCCGAATATCAAGGGTTTTAGCTGGGTAGATTGGGGCATGTCGTGAACTTTTTACCGACCTCAAAAAAGTTCACTGCCGTATTTTTCGCCCTTTTTTAACCATTAACTCGCCTGTTATCATATAGGCAAAATCAAGGGAGATTCCATTTAGATTATAAAAAAATATTCTACTTCATATGAAGTAGAGAAACGGGGTGATCTGGATGATTGAATCCAGATCACATCCATCAATCATTAATTAGAATATAATAATTTATTGGCCTTATAACATTTGTTACACTGGGCAAGTCAATTTACAGTGCAACGCTTAACTTAAATATTACACAAACCACTAAAATTCATAAACTATAAACTAAAATTAATATACTAAAATACTACTAAAATAAATTACAGTGAAGTCAGTTTTTTTTCTTTTTCCATATGACTACTTGTTCTGTGGGACCTTTATATGGGGTGTAATGGGAACACTCTCGAAGCCAAAAGAAGGTAATTGTACTCATCATTATGAACAGCTTTTACTATGGGACCAGCCCTGAAATCGCGAAAAAAATATCAGCTGTTCTATAGAAAACGGTCATTGACACTCGACAAAATGTATGGAACAGCTGATTAATTTTTCGCGATTTTAGGGTTGGTCCCATACTAAAAGTGGTTCATAATGATGAGTACAATTACCATCTTTTGCCTTCGAGAGTGTTCCCCTTACATCCTGTATATTATGCTTATGCTTCATTTGTCAACTCACCGACATGCGATTATTTCCTAAGTACGGTTGCGGATAGAACCCTCCCTGCATTCCTTGCAGTCCCTGCAATCCTTGCAGGCCCTGTATGCCCTGGAACTGTGGGTAGTACGGATTGTAAGGTCCCGGGAACCCTTGGTATCCCTGGTAGCCTCCGTACGGCTGGAAGGGGTAAAGCGGTGGCGTGTTGTAGGGCCGCAATTGGGGTCCCCCCATCATTAGTGGTGATATAGCTGGTGGGGCGAAGGGCGGCTGGAAAATTAAATTTTATTATTATAGGTATTAGTCTACTGCTATGGACAACGATCCAATATAGCAACTTTTTTATGGCAGACATGGCATTTGACTTCAGTCCACCTGGTGTTAAGGGTCGAATAGTAAACACGGTAAAGATGTCTTCCCATATATCGCCAGTATTTCTATGTAGGTAAGAACTGTACCTATGTCCGAGCTCGTTGCGTAAGAATGGTCAATGGTCTACGACCAAGTGGATGATAAGAGACTGATGATAATGATGATAATAAATACCCACAAAGAAAAAAACTATGTTGTCAGACAAACTGTACACTAATTTCAACATCATTGCTATCGCCTCTTTAGCTCAGTGGTAGAGCACTGGTCTCGTAAACCAGGGGTCGTGAGTTCAATCCTCACAGGAGGCATCGTGCAAACCTTTTTTATTTTTCCTAATTTAATTTTTTATTTTTATTTACGTTCTCTTACTTACCCCTTGAGGCCTGAATGCGAAAATTGTAGGTTTTTGAGATTGTTGTGGTGAGTCTTGACTTGATAAGTCATTTTCTTGATTATTGTTATTAGCGCCATCTGTCGGTTTAGTAATGGTTTGCGTGTTGGGGTCCATAGAGAAACCGGGCGGCAGCTTGCTTAGTAGAATGGGGGGCATGTGCGAGTTCATGCTATCTCTCATAGGTGGCGCTGTTGAACATTTTGCATAAGCCTCCTTCAGTTCTTTCGTGATTTGCTTCAATAGTGCTGTGCCAAAACAACTTTCATAAATCTGAAAATATTTGTAAAGTTTAATTTTCCAACAAAATATATTACATACTTGATGTTTAATTATTGGATTTTATTCATAAAATGTTAGAAGTAAAAAATATTTCGCGTGATTTTTCGAACTGCGCGGTTTTAACGTTAGTTTGAGTTGGCCGAAAGGCTACAACTACGCAGTTTAACTCACTGACGTCAGAAACCATAATATACGATCTTGGGTAAATTCGGACTGTAAGCTACCTTTCAAAAATTTACGGAGTTTAAAGTTAATGTGGACAAAACAGTTTTATAACCAGTGGATTTGCAATAACAATAATGATACTTTCAATTATACTAAAATTTCGTACTGTCACATATAAGCAGACGTGGCCGAGCGGTTAAGGCGTCTGACTAGAAATCAGATTCCCTCTGGGAGCGTAGGTTCGAATCCTACCGTCTGCGAACATTTTTGAATTTTTTTTTCTTACCTTTAACATTGCATAGTCTTTCATGAACTTGTTATCGCCGCTATCCAGGGCTTGTGATGCCGCACACAGCGCCAAAATAAGAAGTATTAGTTTCTGCATCTTGCTTCTGTAGGCAAAGATAATGATTTAGTTAGATTGCTACCAGAAAAACCTATAGGTACCTAATTTTCCTACACCAACCAGTGTACTGGAAACTAAGTAGGTAATTATTTTAATCTTTTTCCTGTGCCATGGCCATTTATAACGGTATCAGCACTTAACATATGCTAATGAACCGTTTATTGGTTGGATAAAATAATATTTTATGAATGAATTTGTCGGTTAGATTTATCATCGAATAGGATTTTTCTCGTAGGTATTGGCACAGAATGAGCATAGTAGTAAATTTTATTATATTTTTAAAATTGAGATCTGCATGTATTTAAACTAAAATTGTACAAAGTTTCATGCACTTAAGGCCCTCTTTACCTTATTTCTCTTATTCGTCTTTATTCGGTCGGTCATATGAGTGTGTCTACTTGCATGTTTAGTTAAAAATTATAAAAAATGAGTTTTATCAAAATTGAATGTATTATCTAGGAAACCAAAAAGACGGACATTTCGCTCGATAGAAAAATAAGTAACAGTGATTTACGCTTTTCTCCATGTTTTTTAGGATTCATTTAAATACCTATTTATTAAGTGATGTCCATGATGTCTTAACATACATATATTATTATACTTCTATACTAATATTATAAAGAGGAAAGATTTGTTTGTTTGTTTGCATTGAATAGGCTCCGAAACTACTGAACCGATTTGAAAAATTCTTTCACTGTTGGGATGCTGCACTATCCCCGGTTGACATAGGCTATATAATATCCCGGCTTCCCCCTTGCGAAGCAGGGGTGGCCTACTAGTATTTCATAATTATGGAGGAAACCGCAAAGATACATTACATTACATTACAGTTATACTTTTGAAAAATATATAAGAAAAACCTTCTAAAACAGAAGTAGCGAAGCTTAGAAGTGGGAAAACCTCGTCGACAGATAGATAAAGGACGGAGAGAACAAAATTATAAGGGTTTCTTGTAGAAGGTACCTAGGAACCCTTATAACGGACCGAATTGAGAACCTCCTGAAGTCTGGGCGATTTCTGGATTCAACTGTACCAATAAGTTGGGGAAGTTGTCAACTTTTGAAATGGGTAAGTTCGGAAGTGGACAAACTTGGCCGGAGGGTTTCTGTACATCAGCCGCAAGTAAATTTCATAGTAAGTTAAAATTAACTGTTATTACAATTTTATGGGCGGTATATGCAAATATGATTAATTGCCTTGGAGAAATAAATTTAACGATGGCACGACTCCGTTCACCGTTATATTTATCTATTACATCCTGGTAGTGGCGGAGCAAGACCTTAATTTCATGTGGCAACATACATTTTGCGAGACCCTCTGGTAACGCAAAAAGATGGATTTGAAATACTATTGACACTTTTTTTTTTGTTAAAATTTTCATGACCGTGTATTCAATGTCCTTTAGTCGTAATATTAATCAGTTTACATAGTCTTAATAGCGTCAAACAAGTCATAGTCACAGTCAGAGTAAGTCACGGTCAAGTCAAACTCATGCCCCTGTAAAGTGGTGGAGACTTTACAAGAGGCTCCTATGGAGTTTTGGAAACAACACGAAAAGACACGTTTCACCTCGTTATATCACTTTCCACACTCGAGCACGTTTACGAGCACTTAATGAATAATAATTCACCATTTAGTACACATCAACACTCGAAAATATACAAGTTTAGGAAAATAATCCAACGAGCCGACATGTTATTTTCCACGTTGGCGCCAAAACACCACAATTGACACAAAGTAGTAAATGTTGCTAGCCGAAAAAAATAAACCGGCCAAGTGCGAGTCGGGCTCGCGCACTGAGAGCTCCTTACCACCACAAAATACAATATTTCTCAATTTGAAAAACCTACTTCAAAATTTGTAAAATTCGTTGGCATTTCGATTCGGTGAGACGAATGATGGGGTCATCTAAGTAGCAAATTAGTTATGAACAAAATTTGTCACCGACTCGCATTTGGCCATTACCTATTTATTATTTTTCTTTAGAGTGTGTAGGTACTATAATCATTTGATCATGCCAGGTTTGACGCTTGTAGGTACATATTATCTACCGTTTTCAGATTAGAGCTAATACCAAAAATACATTTGTTGTATGGGGTATATCCACCCTCCTTTTTTTATTATTTTCCGCCGTAACATTACAAATTATGTGAAAATTACAACTTACTATATCTATTACGATTCGAAAGAGGTAGAACGGACGGCTGGGCAGACAGACAGACAGCGTAGGCTCAGTAATAGGGCCCGTTTTTACCCTTTGGGTTATGTCTTCTGTGCTTTGAGTACGGAACCCTAAAAAGAATTTGGTATGAGCATATACAAAAGGTTAGTAATTTTGTCTATGGTATGAGTAAAGATTATTGTTTTAGGACGAATCAGTTTTTTTTTGGCGTTTTAACTGCGATAATTTTTTTATTCGTCCTGCCTTCGAGTTAAGGCCCCCTAGGAGTGCGAGGCCGTAGGCAATGGCCCACGGCACCCACGCTTTACGCCGCCACTGCGTCCTGGGAGTCCTGGGACCTTACGGAAAACTGCTATTGCGGCACTTAATCCGCTCAGTTGGAAAATCACGCGAGCGTGAACCTTATCGCGCCCAGATACGGTTTGCGATCGCGTGATTTTCCAACTGAGCGGATTAGGTGCCGCAATAGCAGTTGTCCGTAAGGCCCCTGGGGCTTGGTTATAAGGCCGCACTTACCGGCCGGAGGTATCTCTTTCCAAGGAAGATAACCTATGGATCCTTGCTATTTCGCACGTTGTCACATTTTAAAAGATAAACTAGACTAAACTGAGGTAAAAAGTTATTGACAACCTCAATGACTGACAGTTCAATAAGCTATGATTATAATCTGTGGCTCTGGGTCGATGACCTGCCGGCCTTGTTGGCCACACTTACCTTGCGTAATGAGTAAAATTCACACCATCATCTCAGAACATGCATTACGGTAACCCATCGCGGTAAAAGGCGATTCAATTTATAGCTTGTTGCGAATAAAATTAAGTTCATTTTAGTTTTATTGTGGTCTTCGTATTACGTCCACTAAATAAATAGTAGGTAATAAATATAAGAGTAAAATAAACATTTTGTCAGTGTTTAGTTTTTGTGAAAACGCTCCGCAAATTATTCGAAAAAATATGAAGCTTAATTCAATTTCTCGTTTTAGCATAATGCTAATTAAGAAAAAATGCGAAAAAATACAATTTTAATTTGAGGAAATGTGGGGCTCTAACCATAATTGTATAAAACCAATAAAATTACTTTATCTTCCACAAACTTAGGGCTAGGTCTTAGAACATAGCTAGGTACGTGCACCTAAAGGTACAGGTTTACGCTTATAGACTGTTCTAAGCTGAAATGAGGTCATTGTACTCATCATTATGAACAACTTTTACTATGAGACCAACCCTGAAATCGCGGAAAAAATATCAGCTGTTCCATATATTTTGGAATGTCAATAACTGGTTTTCTATGGAACAGCTAATATTTATTCCGCGATTTCAGGGTTGTTCCCATAGTAAAAGTTGGTCATAATGATGAATACAATGACCTTTCGGCTTAGAACAGTCTATATGCGTAACCCAGTAGACAATGATCTTCGATCAGTTTATAAGCCTACCACAACAATTTCTATATAGAAAAGGCAGATTGTTATTGAAGCAAAACCCTTTTATGGCTAGTTGTTATAAACGAGATTAGGGTTGTAAAACGTACCTACCTACATTGTTTGTGGGCTTTTTGAATCTATTATTAAGGTAAAAAAAAAGAGAATTAGCCACTTGCGGCGCCATGTTCCTGAAAGGCACTAAAATGAAGTCGGGACGCGAGGAGGGTTGCCATACGTCTGGAAGTTTACGGACCTGTCCGGTAATTCAGGCTTTTGTCCGGAATGCGGGACCATTCTAAAACATCCAGATTTGTAGAAAAGAAACGAAAAAGACCTCCACTTCGCCTCGATCGATTCTTCGATGCCGCGAAATATATTCATATTACATATATTCGCGTCACGCAATCGAACCTTAGTTTTACGCTGTCAGCTACCTACAAAAAAATACTGATACGAATTACTGTTATTCTTTGAGAAAATAAAATCTTTTTTTTTTTCATCTGGTACCACTAGATGGGGCTAGAACCATATTAGCCTAACTGCGGTCCGAGGTAACCCATTTATAGTAGGTACCTACTGACTTCTTACCGTGTTCTGACCTCAATAGCACTTAACTTTTTATCAAAATTTTCAAAGCAATCGTAAGAAAATAAGCACTTAGCCACACAAAAGTTGAATTTGTCATCGTATCAATTTAACTACTAATTACTAGGTATTTAGGTACATCATACTCAAATAACAAGAAATACGCAAAAATCTAATAATCAAAGTACGAGTACTTCACAAACTTTCGCGATTTGATTTTTCAAGATCAAGTGAGGGTAGAAGAACAAAACACCAGGGGCCTTACGGACAGCTGCTATTGCGGAACCTAATCCGCTCAGTTGGAAAATCACGCGACCGCAAACCGTATCTGGGCGCGATAAGATTCACGTTCGCGTGATTTTCCAACTGAGTGGATTAGGTTCCGCAATAGCAGTT
The DNA here is from genome assembly GCA_932305915.1 of Agriopis marginaria. Classification (NCBI taxonomy): domain Eukaryota; kingdom Metazoa; phylum Arthropoda; class Insecta; order Lepidoptera; family Geometridae; genus Agriopis; species Agriopis marginaria. The sequence goes on from OW029918.1 coordinate 15,225,622, forward strand.
GTCCGTAAGGCCCCTGGTGTTTTGTTCTTCTACTCTCACTTGATCTTGAAACATCAAATCGCGAAAGTTTGAGAGGTACTCGTACTTTGATTATTAGATTTTTCATCTCTTCTTTTTCATCTATCAGCTCTTCTCGCAGGCCCCACCCGCAGTCAGCTCGTGACCACGGCCGTTATAACATGGTCGAAACGTCGAGCGAAAGGTACCACTACTTACCTACCTATTTATTTATAACTAAATAAAATAATGCGATAAGTCCCGATAAACATTTAAAACAATAAAAGTACGATTTCGATTAATAAGCTTTGCTCATTACTATTTCACACTCGAATGCTTTATAAAATAGTAATCAACTCACTTTGTACCGTGTTCCGACCTCAATGAGCACTTAACTTTTTTTATCACATTATTCCAAGCAATCACAAGAAAATGAGCAGTTTGGCTGAGCAGCCCTATTTGCTATGGGATAATAAGTGCCCAGAATTATTATGTTGCGAACGAGTCTCAAAAGACGTCTCTATTACGCTTCGGTGAGAAATAAAATTGATATGGCTTATTGGAGTACATAAAAAGAATGTGAACAAAATAATTGTGTTGGCAGAATAATAATAAACTACGAACTTAGCTCGGTTTAGATACTTGAAGCGTACATTAGGTATGCAACGACAGCAGCGCACTTTGATTAGTGGGAGTGCAAGTGATTATTGATTAGTAATTTTGCGAGTGATTAAAGTATACACTCGCACAAATCAGTTATGCTCCAAATGTGTTTAGTATTACTAATCACTAAACACCTCACTAATCACTAACCAAAGTGCAAACGGGCCTTTAAGTGGGACCATAGAAAACGGAAAGGAATCGAACGGAAAAGAGAAGGAATCGGGAGCTCATTTGACAACCTTACCACGGTAAATATCCCGTAAATAATCATATAACTTTAGTGAACATTCTTATTTACGTCAACGGCGTCAACGCCACAGAAGACATAGGTACCTAATAGACATCAACGCGTCGAATTCTGCATCGCAGTTGCTAACTGACTTCAAATGCGTATGTAGCACCATCGGATTTATTAATAATGCAACGATTCGTTTGCATTTGTGTAACTTGCTACAATAGATTTCTTACGAAAATGCCTGTATTTACCATATGTAGTATTCAGTCTGATACCGGATACAATTTACAAAAAAAATATAGCGGTTTTTTGTTGTGTTATTACACTTCGGGAAAGCACACGAAGGCATAATTTTGTCAGATGTTTCGTTATAATGAAACAATAGTCTTGTGTCGCACTTCCTGCGTCTAGAGACTGACTGAAAGCGTAAGCGCCGGCACTCATTTTGTAATCTTCAATAATGCGCTCCTTCTGGGCCCTTCCATTTCAGGTCCGGTTCATTCATTTTACTTTGGTCGAAGCCTAAACGTGAGAAAAAAATAACGTTTAAGGTGAAATTACGTTACCCGTTACGTAGTTAAACGTTACCGGTATAATGTTAGCGTTATGGGCTTATAACGAGAGGAATTCGTTTTTATTGCCACTATTATTGTTCAAAAGAACATAATCTGCGCAATCTTGATGAACATTCAACATCGGACTTCGTGTTTTAATAGTAGACAATTTTAACGGGTCGGTTTTTGCCTATTCATTCAAAAGTGTTGGACGGATTTCACGTTTGATTTGTTTTATGGTTTTAGCTCAGAGCAAATAAAAATACAGAGTCACTACGTCGAACACGAAAAGTGAAGCCACTTTTTCAAACATGTTTGCGTAGTCGAAGTGTTGCCAGTACAATTTTCTGACGAGAAATTCACGTAGTGTTGAATGCGTATGTGTGCGTGAGTCGTGTATTTATTGGGAATTCACGTAGTGTGATTTTGACGTCACTTTGGCAGTGCGCCGTAGTACCTCTGTATTTTTATTTGCTCTGAGGGTTTTAGCTGCTTTAGGAAGCTTCGATGCGAGATCTCAGAGCCCTGTGAAGCGTCGATGCCACGGTGAGGTGCAATCCGGTCCGGTACCGGCTTCGAAAAATTATACGTTTTGATCGAAGCTACCGGCACAGAAGACATAATAAGATAAAACAGCTGCCGTGTCTCATTACCGTTATTAAGTGCTTAATTAGCTGATAACTGGTATTCTTTGATGTGTTGATTCAGCATATTATTATGCTATTTATAAAATTCTCCTGCTTTTATAACTATATTTTTATATTATATTATATGCTGTTGCCGGCGCAACTTTGTATTTTATAATACAAACTTTCTCGATACGAACGAACGATTTGATACGAACTTTCAAACCCTTTAAGGCGTCCTTAATAGGTACGACATTTTCGCAAAACCTTTAGCGGACCTCTACAGCAATCTACCTGCCAAATTTCAGATTCGTAGGTCAAAATAATATCAGCTGTTTCATATATTTTATCGCTTGACCGTTTTCTATGGAACAGCTGCTTTTTTGCTATTTCCGGGTTGGTAAAAAGTTGTTAATAATGGTGAGTAGGTATCGGATCCCATTCCGCGTAACTCTGTATACAAAGTTAGATCCATTATCAAATAGTTTTCAGTATAGTTTTCATATTTTGAGCATTTTGTGACAAGTAAAAGTTTAAAAGTCACAAGTGTAAAAATTAAATCATACTAATATTATAAATGCAAAAGTGTGTTTCACACTGTTTTAAACTATCACGGTTGTTCACTAAAGTTATATGATTATTTATCGGATATTTACCGTGGTAAATATTTATTTCGGCGCAGTTACATGCACCTTACCTGGTAAATATCCCTAAAACTTTAAAAGTGTGTTTGATTGTTGGTTTGTTTGTTCCTCTTTCACGCAGCAACAGAGCAACGGATCGATCAGACTTTTTGCAAGGGTTATAGTTCAATGGCTGGAGAATGACATAGGCTACTTTTCATCATCATCATCACCACCACTTTTTATCACTACGGCGTAAGTAGTTGAATATAATTATAAAATTTAAAAACCAACTTAAACCTAACCGAATTTTCCAGTTATTATAATTTAAAAGTCAAACTACTGAATCGATTTTGATGAAATTTCGATGGGACCTATCTGAAAGTATATCCTTTCAATAAAAAAAGTATCTTCCAAATCGGTTCATAAAATGAAATGACTGAGTTCTGAGGTAATTTTTTTTTAAATTATTTCTGGAATTTGGTTTTTAAATCAAAATCAATGGAAAAAATATGTCATCTAAGTACCTAACCGAAATTGCGTATACGTAGGATACCTACTCATTTTGAAGTTTTTTTTTATTTATAATTACGAAATTTCTTATTATAAATAAAGCAAACTCGTAACAAAAAAGAAAAAAGAGCAGAGACATTTAGTGAGAATTCTGTGCTTGAAAGATTATCGAGAACTCCCATGATTGCGCGCGCGCACGTTCAAGTCTGTCTATGTAATTTATGTAACGGTATTTGACGGTACTTAATAACGTTACAATTTAACGCGGACTTAATTATATGCTTGAAAAAACGTAATTATATGCAAAAACTTAATTATTGTGGTATGTTTCCTGTTTCGAGGTGGAGTGAGATTGTAGGCCAACATTGCGGTTTTTTTTGTCAGCGATTTTATTGCAGTTATGTTTATAGTTCATTAATGGTACAGGTAACATAAGCATTTATGGTTGAATGTGAAAATGTGTCGCATAATGTGAGTCCATAAGTTATAAGGTTCATTAGTCATAAGGTTCTGGAATCAAAATCACTTATTTGGGAGCTACAATGCGATAGACTGACACTGATAAACACGTTTACATTATATAAACAGTTGAACCAATCTTGATGAAATATGTCGAGGAAATAGCTTGCATAATGAAGATATATCTAAGTATTTCGGGGGGGATAAGACCTGAATGACGTCCTATTGGGGGTGTTTTTCCCATTTTGGAGGTAGCCTAGACCAGCACTCTATCGCAAGGTGCTATGGTATTGGAAACTTGTAGAGTTTCTTCAAGTAGTTCTGACTTTAATCGTATGTCTTTTCAGGTCTTGCAGTGCAGTAGCACATGCTCCCCGATCTCATTTTCTTATAGACAGCCTCAACAAAAAGGACTATCCATAGGTGCAATTTTGCAAATGATAGCCTAGTTTATCTCACAGTGACCAGTAATGCATGGTACCCGTCTTTAAGTAGAGTTTCGACCTATCATTATACGGAGGTCCGGTACCAATTAAGTATCTATAATACTTCATCATCATCATCATTTCAGCCATAGGACGTCCACTGCTGGACATAGGCCTCATCATCGATATCCAAAAGGGCCAGTTGGAAGCGGCCTGCATCCAGCGTTTCCTTGATGCGGTCTCTTTTAGGTCGTCTCTCCATCTTGTGGGTGGACGTCCAGCGCAGCGGCTTACCGGTCCGTGGTCTCCATTCGAGAACCTTTCAGCCCCATCCGCCATCTGTTCTGCGTGGCTATGTGCCTTGCACTGCCACTTCAACTTGCTAATCTGGTGGGCTATGTCGGTAATTTTCGTTCGTCTATACGGATCTCCTAATTTGTGATTCGATCTTGCAGATAAACCCCGAGCATAAAAGCACCGAAAAAAATTATAAACGGACGCGGTTAGTACCTGATTATTGAACTAATAGCTAGTTCTATGCCTTGAGGCAGACAAAAAACATTAAGATGGTAATCATTATCGTGTTTGATCATTCATTTTTAAGTGTGCAAAATACATTGAACCGCTTGTGCTGGTAATGCCCGGCGGCACCTAGAAGAACATATTATTATGTTCCTAAATATTTTGTGATTTGCTTACAAAAATGTTTTATCTTCATCATTGACAGCATGTCAATGATGATGATAAAACATTTTTGTCAGCTCACTACAGCAGCATCTTTTTATTTGTATTGGCTTGCGTTTGACCACCAACTCGGCGAATATGCGGTCTACGGTGGAGCACGCTTGCCTAGAATAAACCGATCCAATCATGATTTGAAGACACAGGGATTGTAAGTACTAGGGAAGTTATAGGGAACACACATTTAGGCAGTGCATTCCATAGAGTAGCAGTTCCTACAGTAAAAGTTTAATCAAAGCGCTTCATATTGGTTTTCGGAATATCAACCATGAAGCGGTTCTTTGGGCCCACTCTGACAGTCCGATAGAAAAATGTTCAAGAGGGAATTAGATCATGCAGATGAGTCACTGCCGTCCTTGAATTTCCGCAAAATTTTGTTATTTGGTAACAAAAATGTCTGGCTACACAACATTAACTAGTTACCTAGTGATGTTGAAAGTTTTCCCCAAACGTAATGATAAAAGAGTGTGTCCGAGGGCTAAAACGATCGATTTCTACCAGCATAAGTACCAAAATTAATCTAAGAGATGTTGGGTGGTGTTCCTAACAGTATGCTGGCTGATCCCTTGGGTATTATTATCGAAGAAGTCCCAGGGCCTTACGGCTAGCTGTTTTAAGCAATTCAGTTTTGGTGATGAAAAAAGTTGCGCGACCGCAAACCGTATCTGGGCGCGTTAAGGTTCACGTTCACGTGATTTTCCGAACTGCGCTGTTTTAGCGCTAATTTGAGAACGTGTAAGGACTATTATGTCTTCTGTGTTAAGGAGTTGGCCGTAAGGCCCCATTATACTGTTGTACCCATAATAGTTGCTTTATGTATTAATAAAAAAACGTCGCTAAGAGTTGGCTAAGAGCTTTATAGCCTGCCAAGCGTGGGGATTATGACGAGGACTTTGTCCAGCATTGGACGTTTACTGGTTGATGTGATGTGATGGCATTAAGAACTGGCCAATGAGGGTGGCATGGTCGGTCATATTGTCTTATCAAACCCTCTTTAAAAATTAAGATTAAAAAAACACTACAATTAAAACATTACAAGAAATATTTTTTTACAAAAAAAAGTATCAAACAAAACTTTACAAAAAACTCTACACGAAAGTAAATGTGTAAAATGTAAATGTAAAAATGTTCACTATATATATCAATGTACTATGTAAAAATAAGTGATCAAAATATACGCGTCGAGTAGAGAAGAGCTTTTTTCGACGCATAAAAATAGAGCAATTTGCTGTAAAACATTTTGATGTTCACCATTATCAAAACTTATAGTATGTTTACCTTTCTTCAATCATTCTACTTTCTTTAAGAGTAACGAGCAATCACGTACAATTTCGGGAAAAAAGTTTAAACGTTTCTTCGAACCAACTGTACACAAGCACTGGTAAAAAAACACAAATAGCTTTTTTCAGTTGCAGAAGAAAGCTCGAAGTCATCTTGTGTTACAATACACAAACGGTTGTGAAAAAATAAAAAACATTCCTCGGGTCAATCGAAAACATACAATGACGACAATGGAAACGGAAAAAGACCGTAAAAAACTTTGACGAATTCATTTCGCGAGACTTTCTTTGGGTTTTGGCTGTATTTTGATGTAAAATGTTAAGTTATCGTAGGCATCTGACCCAATTTCTTATTCTAACACTTGAATCACTCGCTGTTCCCGTGATTCAATCATCATGAATCACTCCCTACGGTCGCGATTCAGTCGTTAGAATAATTTACTAGCTCGTGATTCATTTATGGTCCTCGCTTTTAATCCGTCCTTTCTTCACTAATTACATATATACTACAATATTTTTACACAGTTTTTGATAAATATACCGACCAAAAAAAAAAAAACTTTGCGTTAAAGTTAAGGGAATAGTCGAAAAGTACCCACAAATTCTGGCTTATTAATGAATTAACAATTAAATCAAACAGAAGAAAAAAAGAAGAGAAGAGATTAAATTAATCATCATCCCAAGTGTAAAAAAATATTTCCGTTTGTATAAGTTAAAATGATTATGTAGATAGTTACAAACCCGTACGCAAATTAAAAAAATACATATTATTAAAACATCAATGAATATGAAAGATGTGAAAAATTTTAATTTTTATTTTACAATAAATAAAAAAAAACTAATAAATTCGATAATAATTAAAGAAAAAAAAGTGTTTAGTTTAAAAGTAGTTATTATTTTTAACTTGAAAATTAAAACCATTCACTTCCATTTTCATTCTGTAATTTTATAGAAAAATAAAAAATAAAAAAATTATAGAACTCACCACTTATTTCCACGGGTAAAAGCACAGGCGCGCCAAAGCTGCGCTGGCGCAAGTATGCGACGCGGAGCAATGACTCCGCTGGGCGCACTTGACCTTGTAGACGCGAATCCGCTCTATGTACTCGTTTTATACTTGCGTTTTGAGACACACTGGGGATCAGATTGGAGCATAATTATACAGAAAGAAAAATGCAAGGGAGCATAACGTGTAGCTTACTGGAACCTGCGTAAGCTGATGACAGTTGGCCTTTTTAACCCCCGACGCAAACAGAGGGTGGTATATTAATAACGTGTGTATTATTAAACGGCTGATCGAGAGTGTTACAATTCAAGAATATCTGTTCAGCCGTTTGAAAATTATCCACTCTTTTAACGGGGCCTTTGATATTTTTTCAATTTATAATTTTATTGTTTCAGGTATCTATCACTTGATTTTTGCATTAGCTTCACTTGTAATGTAACTTACTAATAGTAACTGGCTAAATAAGTAACAAAATAATTTAATTGCTGTGCTTTAAAAGGGTCATAATACCGACCGACGTGTGGTTTTTATGGACCTCACGTAACGTGTCCCTACTACACTGGCAAAAAAAAAAAAAAAAACGATTTAGTCATATCTTGGAAGTGGATATTAACCTCCTTTTAATAAAATTGTCGTAAGTATCGATTTGAAACTTTGCTACATAAATATGTAACTAGGATGACAATACAATAATTTGGTACTACATATCTACATTAGGTATTAGATCTGTGATCTACATGATTTGTTGAAGATCAGGAACTTTTCAGTGGCATGAATGATATTGACAAAGGCATCCAACGAAAAGCTGCCAAACATAAACGCGCGAACATGCAAACATACGGCGCAGCGTATGATGTTTGGCTTAGTCTTCCATAAGCTCATTGTGTTTGGCGTCTTTCCGCTAGATATGACTCTTTAATTTGTTACATAAACATTTATTTAACTACTTATAATTATTAGTTCTTTGAAGCAAACTGGCTGGCAAAAGCTTGTAGAGCAAGTTTGATTTAAGAACTACAACATCATAACGTACTTACTTACGTAAATTACAAGCCGATTCTCTGTCTCCGTTTTGCATACGCATCTGTGATGGAACTAATCTGTTGTAGAGTAAATTGACTGAAGAAACAACAACTTTTAACCAAACAACCAAAGAAATTAATGTATATAGATATAAATTAATATATATAGATAAATGCAACCAACAAACAAATTGTAAGTTTTGTATTGTTGGCTGCACGGCGCAATTTTTCAGATAGACTGAGTGCTTTAGATGGTTGGTGAACCAAAAAAGACAGAATAATAGCTCAGAGATGAAATATAACTAATACAGAGGTTTTGGTCGCATATAATATACCTCGAATGCGGAAGGAAGGTACTAATTAAAGGAGACTGGCGCAAAATGGCGCACAAAATGAGACCTATGGCGATCAGTGGGTGGATAATGATTACCTACTGATGATGATATTATGATATATCTTTATTACCTACTAGCTGTCCGCCCCGGCTTCGCACGGGTATAGATTATAGCCTATGTCACCCGGGGATAGTGTAGCTTCCCGGCAGTGAAAGAATTTTTCAAATCGGTTCAGTAGTTTCGGAGCCTATTCAATGCAAACAAACAAACAAACAAACAAACAATCAAATCTTTCCTCTTTATAATATTAGTATAGATAGGTTTACATGAAGTTCTTGGTACAATCTTCAGACTTTTCATAAGAATATCCCAAGCATTTTGCTCAGCGCGTCAGTCTGTCGCCTCGTGTGTAAATCAGCTACTTCCACCAAGTACCCAGACTCGCCCAGCGGTGATTGCACCTAATGGAAAAAAGGGACCCATCACATGCCTATCTTCTAGTATGTGTCTATCCACCCGGCAAATGCCTATCTATCTACTTATCGAAATTATCTTCACATGCTGATCGTTTTTCTTACGCAGTTTTATGAAACTTCTAGTATAAGTACTCAATTTAGCTACGTACTTGTGGTCAGAGGTGATTTTAGAGGTTTTGTTTCATACAACTAAATTAAAAAAAGTACTGTTGTTTTGTCTAACTTGCTTAGTACAAAAAGGACTGAGTTATGACAACTGGGTTACGCGGAAAGGGTTTGAACAATTTACTGTGGGAGTAACTCTAAAGCGGAAAAATATCAGCTGATCCATAGAAAACGGTCATTGACAGTACAAAAAAACAACAAATAGCTGACATTTATTAGCGATTTCAGGGTTGGTCAGCTTATTCTTATTTTTGCATCCCTTAATCGACAACTGTCTATGTGCCATGTCAGCCTAAAACTCGGCATTAACTCTAACTTCAATAGTAATACCTGAAACTCTGTTTTTTGGATTTTGGGTTTTTGGTCTGGCTTGAGAGGCCTTTTGACCATGTCTGCATTTAATATAGGCAAACAAGTCATGGTCACAGTCAGAGTCAAGGAGTCAATCAAAGTAAGTCACGGTCATGTCAAACTCATGCCCTAGTAAAATGATGGAGGCTTTACGAGAGGCTTCTATGTGGAATATTGGAAACAACACGAAAATACATGTTTCTCCTTCTTATATCACTTGCTACACTCGAGCACGTTCACGAGCACTTCATAAATAATAATCCGCCATTATTACACATAACACTCGAAATATACAAGTTTAGGATAATAATAAAACGAGCCGACATGTTTTTTTCCACGTTGGCGCCAAAACTCAAACCTTTTATGCAAACAAATTATGCCTATCACCGTTTTTACATTTGAGCAAATACAAAAATACGTTCGTTGTATCCATTATCCCTTTAATTTTTTAACTTTATTATTATTTATTAGTTAATCAGTGGATGCAAAAAGCAGGCTGTCGTTCAGTGTGGAGGTTAAAGGGGGAGGCCTATGTTCAGCAGTGGACGTCTTCTGGCTGATGATGATGATGATGATTAGTTAATCCGCCGTAACCATTACTATTCTGTGCAAAGTTCTAAACTAATCTAGCAATTTATTACGGTTCGAAAGCAGATAAGATAGCGTAGGCTTAGTAATAAGGTCCCGTTTACACGTGAGTGACCCGACAGACGTTGTCCTGTCTTAGAACTGTGAAATTTAATGCGCGTATTAAAATCGTAAAGTTTTCTGAAATTTTCCAATTTTCTTTATTTTTCTTTCCGTAAGAACCTTCTTCGAGCGATGTGGCCTGCCCATTGCCACTTCAACTTGCAAATTTTAACAGCTATGTCGGTGACTCTGGTTCTTTGGCGCATATCCACATTTCGGATTTTATCGCGCAAAGAAACTCCGAGCATAGCTCTCTCCATTGCCCGCTGAGTGACTCTGAGTTTTTCCAAAAGGCCAACAGTTAAGAATATATCTATGTAATATATGTGGTTATCGAAGAACCGATAACCGATGGGGAAGAAAGGTTCTGGAGTGGAGACCACGAACCGGAAGACGCAGCGTAGGGAGGCCTCCCACTAGATGGACCGACGACATTGTGAGAGTCGCGGGCATCCAGTGGATGCAAAAGGCAGGCTGTCGTTCAGTGTGGAGGTTAAAGGGGAAGGCCTATGTTCAGCAGTGGACGTCTTCTGGCTGATGATGATGATGAAGAACCTTCTAAAAATATTAGGAAACTTTAAAAAAAGATGAATGAAATCGGCAAACTCGTTCTCAAATTAAGGCGTGACCAAGGAAAATAGATTATCTTAATAAAATGGTCCCGTAACTCTGGAGCAGAAATGATTCCGTACATTGAAGGTCTGATTACCGTTAAACCATTAAATGATGATTTAGATCCATAGTAATGCCAACCCGAGTTTACTGCCGACATTTCAGATCTCCTACTGTGCTAGTCAGACGACGCACGGGCCTGTTGTAGTCAGCACTCAGCAGACATATAAAACAGTTCGAGTGAGGGTTCATTTCACTTTGGCCACCAACTTGCCTGATGGTAAGCAACGGTGTGGCCGAAGCGGTAAATTATATCAATGTGCCTCCCTAGGGAGGTAGTCTTTGAAAAATCTAACTAGTCCTTTGCAAAAAAAAAAGAATTCGTATTAAAATTATCTTAATAATAATTTCCAAATGAAAAAAAAACATTGGTGGATAAAACTTTTTAAAATACTTTCTGAGAAACATAAATTATTAATTTTATTTCATCATTGAAACTTATAAAATATCAATTACTTCAATAAGTTCAATTGATGAGGGATCAATGGATTCGACACCAGCAGAGTCAATAAAATTGAAGGCAAATAAACAGAAATTAAAAACCTTTTACCAGCTATCTCTCAAGAAACATACCTAAAGGCATTATAAAGAACTAGCGGTCCGCCCCAGCTTTGCACGGGTATAGATTATAGCCTATGTCACCAGGGGATAGTGTAGCTTCCCGTCAGTGAAAGAATTTTTCAAATCGGTCAGTAGTATCGGAGCCTATTCAATGCAAACAAACAAACAAATCTTTCCTCTTTATAATATTAGTATAGATTTATCAAGTGGCGGAGTGAAAAAAAAGTGAAATCCGTCAATGGTTTATCGAAAAAGCTGAAGCCTTCATCGTTGTGGAAAGTAGATTATTTACACATGCGAGTAGGTGATCGTTTACACCCTCCAACTATTAGCTTCCTCCTCGCTTCACTCGTCAAGCGCCAAAATATCTCATGTGTAAAAGACCACCTGAGGATGAATTGAGAAAGAGGCGACTTAACGCGGCGCGTTATGTGCTTGTTAAAGTTACGGAATCAGGGCCCGTATCCGCTAACTACGAATACGCCATCATGTTAACCTCTAAAAGGTGGCCTTTATTCCCTACCTCAAAAAATTTGTCAACTTTTAGGGGTTACAAGCGTGTTTGTAGTGACTGGGGGACCTGGGGACTTACGGACAACTGCTATTGCGGCACCTAATCCGCTCAGTTGGAAAATCACGCGAACGTGAACCTTATCGCGCCCAGATACGGTTTGCGGTCGCGTGATTTTCCAACTGAGCGGATTAGGTGCCGCAATATCAGTTGTCCGTAAGGCCCCAGTAGGCGTAAAATGCACGCCGCTTTTTGTTGCAAGAAATAGTGATAGACGTATATAGGTACACAATCGTAGCCTTGTTTCATTTATGCACGACAAATAGAGCAAACACATATTTCTTGCGCGCATGCTAGGCTCGCTTCGCTTATCTTCTTTGGAATTCTGCCCCTGTGGATCATCATCATCATCATTTCAGCCATAGGACGTTCACTGCTGGACATAGGCCTCCCCCATCGATCTCCAAAAGGGCCGGTTGGAAGCGGCCTGCATCCAGCGTTTCCCTGCGGTCTCTTTTAGGTCCATCTTGTATGGACGTCCTACGCTGCGCTTACCAGTCCGTGGTCTCCATTCCAGAGCCTTTCGGCCCCATCGGCCATCTGTTCTACATGATATGTGCCCTGCCCACTGTCATTTCAACTTGCTAATCCGGTGGGCTATGTCGGTAACTTTCGTTCGTCTACGGATCTCCTCATTTCTGATTCGATCTCGTAGAGAAACCCCGAGCATAGCCCACTCCATAGCTCGTTGTGTGACTTTGAGCTTGCTTATGAGGCCCATAGTGAGAGACCACGTTTCAGTGCCGTATGTCATCACTGGTAACACACACTGGTCGAAGACTTTCGTCTTACGGCACTGAGGTATTTTGGACGGATTTGTGGATAAACCGCAGGAATTCATTGAAGGGATATGTTAGGTGAATTTTAAGGTATAGGTAACCATGATATGACTATGAGCAGACATGGGGACAGAGTTCATCATTATCAGCCTATCATGGTCCCACTGCTGGGACGCAGGCCTTCTCTCAGAGAGAGAGAGAGAGAGAGGCCCTAATACCATAGTAGAAACACTAATGCACCATGCTTGCCCAGTGTATGTATACTTACCTACTATATAGGTAAATATCATATGTCTTCCAACTTTTGAGGTTCTTGTACATACCGGTTTCTTCACGATGTTTTCCTTTACCGTTTTTGAGCGAATTGGATCGAAAGAAATGATCGAACGAAGGATTGAACCGGGTGCCGCCAGAGTGAATAGCGAATAACTTATCTTCTAAGTCTGCGTGCTTCATCTTCGACCACATCGTCACTTACAAACAGGAGAGTTGGTGGTCAAACGCGGACTAAAAAATATTGTAAAGCTCACATGCTACCGCGCTTATTTTCCGATTTTTCATCATACTGTAGGTAAAGTAATACAATTTTGTTTGATCCATACTTTTTATGCCAGAAAAATAGGCTCCACCAAATATCCACCCGGGTGGGACCGCTTGGCGCAACTAGTTTATAATAATAGTGTGAAGTGCAATTGCTTAATTATATAACGTAAGGTAATTACAAATAATTACGACGGAATGAGGGAAGGTAGACATTTCCCACAGCGAGTAATTTTGTCATACCCGCGCGAAGAAAATTGTACCTATCTGCTTCGTGGGTACAGAATTAGTAGTAATAAAGTATAACAAGCAAGGAACACTGTCATGATAATTACTACATTTTTAACCGACTTCAAGGGCTTGTTCAATTCGGTCCTTTTTTGTATAATTATTTTTAGTTTGTACATTTTATGAACCAATTTACCTACGTGAACAAGCTTTTAATATATTTAACTTTCGTTGTTAGTTAAAAAAGACCGCCTAATGCGTTCGGTGATCGTACGAGAACCGGTGGTGAAAATTTAGTCAGTGACTTTCACTTAGTACATACCTATTTAGGTATCTATTATTATTTTGTTTGTGTACTATTATAATCATGCCAAGTTTGACGCTTGTATGTATAACCGTTTTTACAGTAGAGCAAATACAAAAATAGGGTTAAAAAGTTAGTTAATTGTATGGGGCCCTTTAGTTTTAACTTTTTCACCATCGATCTATATGTAGGTCGTACTACGTACGTACCAACTTCGTTTGTTTTTGACTTTATAATTACTACCTACTTCTTGGTTAATCTGCAAAATCTGTGAAAATTTCAACTGGCTATCTATTACGATTCGAAAGCCAGGACGGACGGGCGGACGAGCGGATGGACAGTCAGACAGAGTTCCTAGGCTTAGTAATTAGGGCCCCGTTAACACCCTATGGGTACGGAACCCTCAAAAATATATTAGTTCCACTTATCTATAGACGTTGGTTAAATGAAGAAACTAAGACTTTACATCGGCTTTTTGTCACTTAATAGGATGGTGGCTCTACCAATATAACTTTACAGATTAGTTGATCGCTGTATCTCGCAGTAACGGAATCGGCGTATGTATGTAAATGCCGTAATCGTATATATAGCTGCAATCTAATTGAATTGGTCATGGGAAGACATTCAGTTTGCTTTCGAGTAGGTACTAAATAAGTCGGAAATTGTGATCAGCCTAACTGTAGAGATGACCAAAGTGTGGCAAATTGAAGAAACTATAAAGTTACCTATAAGTTAACGGGATCTTTACCGTGATAAGGTTATTCCCAAGAAATTACCAGCACCAAATAATAGATAGGTAATAGTAATAGTAAAAAAGTGAGCAACTTGCGTATAAAATTCTCTGTGAAATTTTCAAATCTGGCTGCCCTGGCAAAATGTTAGGTATCATATTATGTACCTACTTACGTACCTATGTTTCTCTTCCATTTAGAGTTTTGGCGCCAACGTGGAAAAAACATGTCGGCTCGTTGTATTATTTTCCTAAACTTGTGTATTTTCGAGTGTTAATGTGTAATAATGATGGATGTTTATTCTATTCCACGGTTTAAGCGTTCTTACTTCTTGAATTTGTTCGAGTGATATAATAATAAGGTGAAACATGTATTTTCGTGATAATTCCAAAACTCCACAGAAATTCTAGTAAACTTTCCACAAATTTAGCAGGACATAACTTGGACTCAACCGTATCTTGCTTTGCTTGACTCTGAGTGTGATTTTATCTTGTTTGACTATATTTAATACCTAGTAAACCAAGATATTATTCTGACTGAAGGACACAGTATCCATAGTCATAAATTAGTAAAAGTTTTTTTTGACATTTCGGTTTTGGTTGTCATTGTCAAGTTATTTTGTTTGATTTGAGTTGAGGTTATGTTATTTATGTTTTAAAAATAATTTACGCCGGTATAACAATTAATTTCCATTTTATACTAAAATGTCAAGCAAACCCAACTCAAAACGAACGATATACGTTGGTGGTCTAGCTGAGGAAGTGGATGAAAAAGTGTTAAATGCCGCGTTTGTACCCTTCGGCGATTTAGTGGACGTTCAGATTCCCTTAGATTACGAAACTGAGAAACATAGAGGGTTCGCTTTTATAGAGTTCGAGAATGCAGAAGACGCCGCTGCCGCTATTGATAACATGGTACGTAAATCTCAGCTACTAAAAACAATTTTTGAACATAAACTGCACTCCGCAGTTTTCTAGATTCCACAAGTTCTTGAGAAAAATCCGTTGTTCATCTTCATTATGCACTGCCTTGCCAATGAGTTGTAACATAGGTTTAATCAATAAAATCACTATAAAATATTCCTCATGTCAATTCCAGAATGACTCAGAATTGTTTGGACGAACAATTCGAGTTAATATTGCAGCACCCCAGCGTATCAAAGAAGGTTCCACTCGTCCTGTCTGGTCTGATGACAATTGGCTTCAGAAGCATGCCGGAGAGACCCTGCAGATCAAGGAAAAGGGTGAAGAAAATAGCGGAGACAAAGATAGCGAAGGAACAAAGACTGCTGCTAGTGTGAGTAATACTTTTATACAATTTTACCACTGGAACACTGCCGCTACAGCTGCTAATACTCTGTGCCTAAAATCCTTATATTATATATTATAAGTTGGTGACATAGTTTTCCTGCTGCAAACTTTTTCTTCTGGATAAAATCGCTCAAAGAAATGCTGAGCATATCTCAATTTTTAGTTTTTTTATTTTGTTGTCAACTGTCATCTCAGAAAACACCCATACAGGCAACACATTACAAGTCTAGTTTTTCACACAATAAAAGAAGAATCTAAGACCTTTGTTTGGGTTTTCGGAATATCAACTATGATACAGTGATGACTTCGAGCCCGCTCTGGTTGTCCCATTGAAAAATGGGCAGGGAGAATTGAGGTCATGCAGATTTGATGCACATGCCTCAAAATGTTTCTGATAAACAACCGATAGATTAGTTACTTTACTGCAGGAAACATCACAAAAGATGGAACACGCTCTAAAATCAAGTGGCGTGATAAATGGGCATGAAAAATCATCACAACTTTATGGTTGATATTCTGAAAACCCATACAGAGCGCTTTCATTCTACTTTTACTGTCTGAATTGCTGGTGTGTTCCCCGATAGTTACAATCTGGGTGATTTAAAATCACAAGTTAATCAGTTTCTTCTAGGCAAGCGTGCTCCTTCATAGATCGCCTCATCACTTTACATCATGCATGGTGGCAGTCAAGCGCAAGCATATATATATTTTTAAACACTTTTAATCCCCGCTTTCAAAGTGTTAGGTGATTGAAGGATGAGTTTTGTAGTTTTCTTGTACTATTACAAAACATGTGATTATGTATAATGCATTTTTTCTTATAAAGTTATCATGGGACTGCCACATCATTTTTCAGCTGCAGATTTCCCCTCAAACGATTTCTAAGCTTTGATTTTTTTTATTGCTATACAGCATTAAGTAAACCTACTTTAGTAATAATGGTGACAGAAGATAGTTTATAACATTGACTTTTTGTCAGTCTGTCTGTCTGTCAGACTTGCTCTTGTTTGTTTTTTTTACAAAATGCTGAATTTAGGATGATATTTTCTTGTTTATCCTCTGTAAAGTACCTGAATTTCCAATATATTTTTATTATTTTTATAAGCATACAATGGGTATATTCTTTGGTAAAGAAGAGCCTGTAAAAGAAAGCCTGAGTGAAAGTACTGGAGTCACCGAAACTACGATAAAAGAGAAAGATGTAATGGTTGATTATACTAGAAATATAGACAGCAAGACAGAATTTCAAGGGGCACACGAGGCTGGTTCCAGTAAAAAAGCTAAAGCCCAGTATGTAAAAGATAAAGAAAAAGAAAGCAGAGAAGGAATCATAAAGTTCAAAGAAGGTAGAAAGAGTAAAGACGACAGTGTAAAATTCAAAGATGTTAGGTTAGAAAGAGTGATTGAGTATAAAGATCCCCTACCATTAAGAGAGAGACCAGACAAGAGCTACGAAGACTTGATCAAAGAAAGAATTATTGAATTCCAAGGGGGAAGAGTAAGCGAAGATTTAGTACAGTTTGGGGAAGTTAGTAAAGATACAGTGACTGATGCAAAAATAAAAGATTTAGCGAAAAGAAAAGAGTTAGAAATTAAAACTGATACTGTTCAAGCTCTGCTTGGAGATACATGCACTAGGAATGAAGCTACAGCTGAAGCACTAGATGAAGTTAGTAGTTACTCTACTATATGTATGTATCTATCTATAGACGATGGACATAATATTCATAGATATCATTGTACTCATTATAATAAACAATCTTTATTATGGGACCCAGAAATCGCGAAACAAAATTAACTGTTCCATACATTTCGTTGAGTGTGAATGACATAAAACAGTTGATTTTCACCCCATTGCAAAAGTTGTTTATAATATTCTGGACATTTTATGACTTACAATGTCTAGAGATTCACCCCAAATATGAATATATTGGAAACTAGTATGTATATTAAAATAAAAGCATACTAATAAAACCAGACCCACATATCTTGCAAAGATGGAAATCCCACACCGTCCGATTATTCCGCTCCTGTATTCCGCGGACCTGCAAGGTGTGGAATGTCCTTCCCCCAAAAGTCTTCCCGACGAGCTACAACTTGAAGCGTTTCAAAAAGGGTGTCTACAACTACTTCTCCGGGCTGGCAAAGCACCGTCAACACCGCTAGTGTTACAGGTGTCCATAGGCAGCCACGGGTTACGATTTTTCTGAGCTTGGGGCAAACATTTGACATTGGCTCCCCTCACCATGGGCGGAGCCAAGTTTTACTATTAGGGTAGTAGTGTAATGCGTAGTAGTCACGTACGACGCTGACGCGCCCTGAAGTACGCGCTTTGAAGAAAAAAAGTTTTTTTTTTAAATACATTATTTGGCGCCCCCTTAAGCAGTCGTGCCACTGTTTGCCCCCTCCCCGTGATCCGGGCCTGTCCATAGGCGGCTGATTCTTCCTACAATTAGAAAGCAAGCTTATTTGTAATTTAATTTACAACAAAATTAAAAACTGCAATATTTGCTATAAACTCATTATCTTCCTGGTATTTTTTTAAAGTTTTCCGATGTTTATACTTGCAATGAGTGCAATCAAAATTTATGTCATTATAAATGCAAAAGTGTGTGTGTTTGTTCGTCATTTACGCAGCAACAGAGCAACGGATCGTGATGTTTTTATAGATAGTTGGAGGACCGGAAAGTGACACAATGCTTTTTATCCCGCAAAATGTATGATCAGCCTCACGTCTCGCTTGTTTTGTCATTTATGGCGAATAAACCAGAGACAAAATTACAATTTGCGGCCACACAAAAAGTATGCCACTTGCAATGACCATAAAAGCCAACGTGCACGACAGATGTTTTGTGTGCGAGTGTCTCCGAGACTTTGTGAGTCAAAATATAACTACGCCCACCGGAAGTGTAAGTTGGACGCGACGAGGCGTAGTCAAGCCCACGGCCGATTCTCGCCGATATCTTCAGACTCCCGAAGAAAGTTTGACGTTTGAACTAAAGGTCAACGGGCGTGATGTAAACCTGGACCGCCCTGATTTCGTAGGTTTTATATAATCAACAATAACAAAAACTTTGACATACAATTTTGCTAATCTATTGCGATAGTTGTGGTATGGGTGATGGGCGAGGCGGAAAGCGCAGAGATTTACAAGAGGCACGAGGATCTGTCGACCCCCCGCAGGTATACAGAATCTAGCACTAGGCTAAAATACCGGAAACGCTCCTGAATCAAAAACGCTAATATTATACTCATCCATAGGACCTCCACTGCTGGACTTAGGCCATAGATCTCCAAACGAGCCAATTGGAAGCGGTCTGCATCCAGCGTTTCCCTGCAGTCTCTTTTAGGTCGTATGTCCATCTTGTGGGTGGCCGTACTACGCCGCCCTTGCCGGTCCGTTTCTCCATTCGAGAATCCTTCGGCCATCTCTTCTGCATGCTATGTGCCCTGCACACTACCACTTCAACTTGCTAATCCGGTGGGCTATGTCGGTAAATTTCGATCGTCTATGGATCTCTTCATTTCTGATTCGATTTCGTAGATAATCCCCGAGTATAGCTCTCTCCATAGCTCTATAATTAGTAATAAATAGTTATGAGTGATTATGTATTTTTCAGGCGATACCAGCGAAGCCGGCGGAGAAACGCAACCCTCAGGTGTACTTCGACATCACAGTTAGCAAGCAGGCGCTCGGTCGGGTTATCATGATGCTCAGGTCAGTATTACATTCAGGACAAAGATAATGTATCCACTTGATCGCGCATGTAGGCAAAATTGCCTTTTGTAAAATGATGCCATGGCGGTCGCGGACAGCTTGTGATTGGAGACTCGGCGCGACTCGACGCTTGTCATTGGAGAATCAAAAGTCATTCATTCGATTTGCGCCTAGGTTTGGCCCCGCTAGAAATAGTTTAGGTTGACATGTTAGAACCTTTGCCTCGTGCGGGGTAAAGGATGAGCAGTCAAGTGGTTATATTGTCATTAATTCAGGGTCATAGTCAAATTCAAAACATTTATTGCAGTTTGTAGGTACATTATACGTCTTAAAGCCCTAACAGACGAGTGGATTTGGTTGACGGACCGCCGTCCAGCCAATGGGAGAGAAAGAGTTAGAATAACATATTTTCCCTCCTTCTCTCCACTTTTTCTCTCCCGTTGTCCTGACGACGGTTTTTATTATCGCGCGGTTTTCCGCCTCGGACAGTCGGATGAAGTATGCGCTGTATAAAAATAATTCAATTACAATATTTGAAAAACTTGCCGTGGTAGCCCATTAGGGTGATCGCTAGACTTGAAAGCGTGAGGTCGCGGGTTCAAATCCCGGGCCCGTACCAATGAGCTCTTTGGAGTTTATGGACGGATTTTCATACCACTGGCTTTTCGGTGAAGGAAAACATCGTGAGGAAACCTGCATACGTACAGAGAAGGAATTCAATTGCGTATGTGAATCCACCAATCCGCACTGGGCCAGCGTGGTGGAACTGGTGGATATGGCCCAATCACCCTTTCGTGGGTAGGCTAAAAGTCCAGCAGTGGACTGTTAAGATTATGATGATGATGATTTTAAAAACTTAAAAAATAAACCATGATGGCGATGGTTGAATTCTTTTTTAGGGTTCCGTACCCAAAGGGTAAAAACGGGACCCTATTACTAAGCCTATGGTGTCTGTACGGCTGTTCTACATGTAAACGGCTTCGTACTGTTATAGATAGCTAGTTGAAATTTTTACAGAATATGTAATGTTACGGCCGATTGACTGAGAAATAAAAAAAAAGTCAAATCAGTCAAAACGAAACCCCATACAACAAACATATTTTTAAAATGTATATTTGTATTAGCTCTAATGTAAAAATGGTAATACGTACAAGTGTCAAATTTCGCATGATTATAATACACACTCTAAAGTATAACAACAAACAATAAATAATGGCCAAGTGAGAGTCGGTGACAAGTTTCTGTTCATTACCAAATTATACCTGGTAATTTCGTAATTGAATTTTGTAGTGGTACGAAACCCTCGCGCGAGCCCGACTCGCACTTGGCCGGTTTTTTTTAAATTCGGTATTATGATTCTTACTAAAAAGTGTGTTTAAATTATTTCCAGGGCGGATGTCGTACCGCGAACAGCTGAGAACTTCCGAGTACTTTGCACACACGAAAAAGGCTTCGGGTACCAGGGCAGCTGCTTCCACAGAATCATACCAGACTTCGTATCCTTTTACTTAATCTAGAAACAGTTCATCATTATCATAGACATAGACATCATTTATTTGTGAAAAAAAAAAACTATATTTATAATGGGTATTTTTTTATTTATTTAAACTAGTCTTAACTTGAGCTTGATATATTTTTTTAAACTTTCACGGTTGTTCACTAAAGTTACATGATTATTTACCGTGGTAAGGTTGTGGAATGTGCTCCCGATATTTCGGCGCAGTTACATGCACTATGTTCACGGGAAGACTGAAGAATGCGGGTGGTTGGTCGAACAGTTAAAAAGTTAGGTCAGACATAACGATCTACCCTCTTTCTTAGTCTTTTTCTACGGTTAGCACTGGAACTCGTACTCGTACCTAAGTCCCTGATAAAACACACTCACTGTATCACTGCGTATAATATTTATATCGGTATCGGGAGCTCATTCCACAACCTTACCACGGCAAATATCCCGTAAATATTCATATTTATAATGGTTAAAAAAAACTTTAAATTGAAACTAATCTTAACCAGAGCTTATTATATTTTTTTGTCACAAACCGGCTCACAAGCCATGAAAATTTCAACTGGCTATCTATTACGGTTTGAAAGATACAGCCGTTAATAGGTACGACAGACGGACGGACAAACAGATAGACAGACATCGTAGGCTTAGTAATAGCATAGAGAAATATACTATACTAGGTAATAGGGTCCTGTTTTTACTTATGATTTTGCGGATTGAATCTTCTGTGCTTGGACTATTATGTCTTCTGTACTGGAACTAGAAAAGCAGAATTTTCAATCCCTTACAAAGTATTTTTTCCCCAACTACCTTCATTTCTATAAAAAAATTAAATGAAAATAGACTATCCTTAATAGATCACGCAGATGTGTCAAGGTGGCGACTTCACAAACAATAACGGTACTGGAGGCAAGTCTATATACGGACGCAAGTTTGAAGACGAAAACTTCACTTTGAAACACACAGGACCGGGCATATTGAGTATGGCCAACTCGGGACCTAACACTAACGGATCACAGTTCTTCTTATGTACAGCAAAGTAAGTAAACAACTTCACTTCATATTGGAAAGTTTAGAAACTTCATTCAACTTCGTGTGTATGTATGCGTTTGTTCCAGTGAGGTGTAATAATAGATACGCTATAAACGAACAACACGGCTTTAAAAACTGACTATACGCAGCATATACCATAACATAGCATAGCTTACCTACACATGTATATGTCATCATCATAATCAGCCTTTTTAACAGTCCACTGCTGGACTTTTAGCCTACCCCGGAATGAGTGTTTGGGCCATATCCACCACGCTGGCCCAGTGCGTGTTGGTGGATTCACATACGTCATCCGTACGTATGCAGGTTTCCTCACGATGTATTCGTTCACCGAAAAGCCAATGGTATGAAAAATCCGTACATAAACTCCAAAGAGCTCATTGGTACGGGCCCGGGGATTGAACCTGTGACCTCACGCTTTCAAGTTTCGTTTTAGTACTCGTACCTAACACTCGCGCGGGTGTTCGAACTATCGCAGTGGAACTAGCGCGAGTCGAGCGGGGTGCGGAAAGTGTAGCGCGGGGAAACAAATCTTAACTTGCGCAAGTAGGTAATAGAGCGAGTACTACTAAGCAACTTCACTGTCACTGGTACTAAGCTAAGTGTTGTAGCTCGTTGCAGGCGATTAAATAGACTTGCGTTTGACCGCCAACTCACCTGATGTTAAGCGACGATGCGGAAGTGGAGTATTGGATGGATGGTGTGCTTGCCTAGAACAAACTGATTCACTCGAGATTTGAAGACACCCAGATTGTTATTTCCGGACTGCCCCGGTGGCCCTGTAGGTAGTGAACCTGCCATCTGAGCTTGGGGGCGTAGGTTCGATTCCCACTTAGGACAAACATTCATGTGATGAACATTTGTGTTTGTTCTATATCTGGGTGTTAATATCTATTTAAGTGTGTTTAAAAATAAATTTGTATGTATGTATATATCAGTCTCTGGCAGCCATATTATAAGCTTTGCTTAGTTTGGGGTCAGATGACCGTGTGTGCAAATGTGTCCCGAATATTTATTTATTGACGTGATAACGTCTTATAAATCGATGAACGCCTGGTGCACGTACGAACATTGTCACGTTCCGCCTGACCCGCGCGTGCAAGCGATAGAGCGGTACGATCGGCCTAAGCGTTATCACGTAAAATTATAGTCCGTAAACCGACTTTACAGACAACACCTTTTTGAAATTATACTTCTTATGCGACTTGCAAACAAGGTTGCGTTAAACGTTTAACGCTACCATGGAGGGGGAATTTTTCTCTCTCGTATGGTTGCGAAATGCGTATCCTTTTTTTGCGCTGCGACTAGCAGACCGGTAGTGTAATGGTGTCGCTAATGGATTGAGAAGCCTAAGGGGCTAGGTTCGAATCTCGAGAAAAGGATGTTTTTAAATTGTTGATATAAAGTTATAATTTTAGGGTTCCTTGTTGAAGACATACTTACATACCTACAAGACAATCAACTTGCCCTCAGAGACAGTCGGCTCCTCCGGTGACATCCAGAGATAATCTACCTCCTTCCGCATTGAACGATGCACAACAACACACACTACAACACACACTTAACCCTAATTTTCGTCGCTAATGAGTTTAACTTTAATATTTTAATTCAAAACATGCAAAGTATGTTCAGTAAACGAGACACTATAAAAGCATTTCTTCAAGAAAACTCCCAAAGAATCCATGCACTATGCGTGACAGAAACATGGCTCTCCAAGGCCAAGTTGGAACTAATAAACTGCAGAGGATACAACATAGCTGCGGCCTATTGTAGGCAATATCGAAAGGGTGGGGGAACTATGATACTATTACGCGAAGACTTTGAATATAACGAGATTAAAGAGATAACAGAATTGTCAATAGAATACTCCATTGAGATGTGTGCAGTATTAATTAATAAAATAAATGTGCTTTTAATAACTATATATTGGAACGGTAAACGTAGCGATCTATTCTATAATCAATTAAATGCATTGACTCAAATAGTAAATAGAAAATATAGTTCTTTAGATGTATTAATAGGTGGTGATTTTAACCTAAATATGTTAGACAATTCGGCACAATCTAGTAAACTACTTGATTTAATGTTAGAAAATAATTTTTACCAATTTGTAAATGAACCGACCCGTATTACAAGTACCTCAGCGTCATGTTTAGATCTTGTATTTTCAAATTACAACAAAAAGAAAATTAATGTTTCGATAAAGGATTTTGGCTTTTCTGATCACTGGGGCACAATAATAAATATTAAAGATGCACTTAAAACAAACAACAAACTAGTAACATGGAAAATTGAAAAAAGAATATTTAATAAAAAGAATATAGCTAGATTCAAAAACGAATTAAAAATTATAGACTGGAATAAGCTATTAATTATGAATTCAAATAATACAGTGAATAATAATTATACAATATTTCACAATACATTAAAAGAATTATTGGATCGTTGTATACCTAAAAAACTCATAAAATTAGGAAGTAATAAAAAATATACATGGCTAACTCGAGGTATCAGGACTTCTTGTAAAAATAAACGTTTATTGAAACCCATTGTAATACAGTGTAAGAACCCAACTCTCACTAAATATTATAAATTATACTCAAAAATATTGAAAAAAACGATAATTAAATCAAAAAGAAACCAACATATCCGAGAAATGAAAAATTCTGATAACAAAACTAGGTCCATGTGGAAGATAATTAAAGAGCGTACGAATAAAGACACGGGAAAACCTAAAAATAATATAAAATTAAAAATTAATAATCAGATGATTTCTGATCCACTACAGGTTGCAAACACCTTAAATATTCACTTCGCGTCAGTCGGCGCGAGAAGCGAGACAGACGGGACGGCGACTTGCGGCCGTCCGCTGCCGCCGCCTAGACGAATTGATAACACTATGTTCTTGAGCCCAGCACAACCATATGAAATATACCAAATCATCAAACATCTTAAAAGTAAAAATAGCTATGGTGTTGATGAACTACCACCAGTATTAATAAAGAACTGTGCTGAAGAACTTACCCTCCCTTACTATTTGCTAATTAACCAATCTTTTAACGAAGGCACGTTTCCCGACCTTTTAAAAACATCTATAATCAAACCTGTGCATAAAAAGTCATCAAAGCTTAATCCAGACAATTACCGGCCAATAGCACTTTTGCCTACCTCTTCAAAGATTTTTGAAAAGGTAATGCAAAATCGCTTAATCTCATTCTGCGAAAAATTTCACTTGTTCGATGATTCCCAATACGGTTTCAGGAAAAACCGGTCGACTATCTTAGCGGTCTTTAATTACGTTGATGAAATCCTAAAAATAATTGATAGTAAAAAATACGCAATAGGTATTTTATTAGATATGACCAAAGCATATGACAAAGTTCAATATGATATATTATTAGACAAATTATACGACATGGGAATACGCGGAAATACTCACAAATGGTTCCAATCATACTTAAAAAATCGAAAACAGTACGTCGATATTGAAAACTTTGATTTCGACTCCAATTCAATAAAAACAGTCAGATCAACTCCCATTCAGACTGACCACTCAATTCCCCAGGGAAGCGTCACTGGATGTATTATGTTTTTAATGTATATAAATACCCTCCCTGAAGTAATTAACGATTCCTGTGTCCTCTTTGCGGATGACATATCAATATTGACATCTAGCAATAATAATCTACACTTAAATAATAATTTAACTGACATTCTTGATAATATTAATAATTGGATGACTTTTCACAATCTTGACCTGAACTTCAAAAAGACAAAAATAATTCAATTTAGACCACATCAAAAACCCTCTCTTGACATTAATTTCAACTACAACAATAAAAAAATAGAATGCGTTGACGCTGCGACCCTCTTAGGTATAGAACTTGACACCCATGTAAACTGGAAAATACATATAAATAAAATTAAAGCAAAATTATCTAGCTTTTGCTACGCACTAAGGGAGCTTAGACGAGCCACTGACCTAAGCACAGCCCTAACTGCGTACCACGCTTACTCTGCCTCTTGGCTTAGATATGGAGTTATACTCTGGGGAAACAGTGTGAATGTGAATGACCTTTTCATTGCCCAAAAAAAATGCATTCGCATTCTAGCTAATATTGATTCCCCCGACTATACTATACCATATTTTCACAAGCCTTACTTTATAAAATTTAAAATACTTACAATTGTGTCAACATATATTCTGGAAATGTGTAAATTTGTAAAAAAATACCCAGACTATTTTAAAAGGGCATCTGATAAATCGCGCAATATTAGGCCGCAATTTAGACATAAATTAATCGAACCAAAGTCCAACCTAGAGATACACAGCTCTGGCCCTAAATCCGTTAAAATATTTAATAAATTGCCAAATGAATTAAAAGATATCGAAAAAGAAGTAACTTTTATAAATAACTTAAAAGGTATTTTAGAATCCAAATGTTATTACAACTTAGAAGAATTTTTTAATGATAATTTCGACAAAATGAACATAGATCGTTCCGTTCCGACTATTGCCATACCCAAATAGGGTCATATGTATTACTTTATATTTAAACATGTTAATTTAAGAACTCCATGTACCTACATATGTCTGCAATAAAATATTGAGTATTGAGTATAACTTCTTCCGCGCGGAGGGACTCCACGCACAATTTTTTTATTTAAGTACTTGCGCAAGCTACTGTGCATCGTCTGCAACGGGCTTAAAACTCACAGGTATACGAATATTTTTCTTAAGCTACGTTATTCTCTTGTTGCAGAACAGACTGGTTGGACAACAAACACGTGGTTTTCGGCCACGTGATATCAGGCCTCGACGTGTTAAAGAAGATGGAACGACACGGCAGCAAAAGTGGGACGGTGTCCGCCAAAGTTATCATAAGCAATTGTGGAGAATTACAATGATTTATCATACAATTTGGCGTTTTAATAACCCACTATTAAACGTCACAGCGTCAACGGCAAGCCACATCGCTCGAAGAACTGATGACCGATGGGGAAGAAAGGTTCTTGAGTGGAGACCACGAACCGGAAGACGCAGCGTAGGTAGGCCTCCCACTAGATGGACCGACGACATTGTGAGAGTCGCTGGTATCCAGTGCATGCAAAAGGCAGGCTTTCGTTCAGTGTGGAGGTTAAAGGGGGAGGCCAATGTTCAGCAGTGTACGTCTTCTGGCTGATGATGATGATGATTAAACGTCAATAAATATTTTCTATACGGTTGTCGCATGGGTGATGTTAGACGGCTCAAAGTGACTTGTTATAGTAGTACTAACAGACGTGTGGATTTAGTTGACCTAAATCGCCGTCTGGCCAACGGGAGAGAAAGAGAGGGACATATTATTATGTTATTCTCACTCTTTCTCTCCCGTTAGTTAGACGGCGGTCCGTCAACCAAATCCACACGTATGTTAGCACTATATAAGAATCACCCATTAGTCCTTGGAATTAGCAGTGCGAGTACCCCAGAGAAGATTTAAACAAAAAAATATATATTTTCTGTGGCGAGTACCGTTCTTTATCGATTGACAAATTTGACAGTTGAAATCTTCAAATTCGATGAAAAGCCATTTGATCCTTGCTAGATATGATCGATTCTATGGCATTTTGTCGATTTCAACTGTCATTTTGTCGATCGATAAGAACGGTACTCAAGTATCTTGAGTTCGTGTTTCTTAAATTATCGCTCCCGCCATCTAGCGAGCAGGGAGTGCCAAAATGACTACTGGAAAACTGCTCGAAATGAAAGAAGACTTAGCGCATTCGACAGTATAGTGCCATTCGTCGGTGATGGACTGTACAGATTTAATTGAAACGCGCTAGATGGCGCTACCTATTTGATAAATCAAAACCAATGAAAGTACATAAAGATACCGTTCTTTATCGAGCGTCAAATTTGACAGTTGAGATCGTCAAATTCGATAAAACGCCATTTGATCAGTACTCTCTATGATCGATTCTATGGCATTTTATCGAATTTGACGATCGATAAAGAACGGTACTTGCACTGCATAATCAGAATAAACTGTGTACATACATGGATGGTAAAGTAAGTACTAGTTTCAACAGTCTTGTCCATCACGAACATGCAATATTATTCTTATAACTATGTAGACTTAAATATTTAACAATTAGTTATATTTAATGTATAATCTTATATTACAGTTCTTTACAAAGAGATAATAAAGATAAATAAAGATCTTATTATTGAAACTGACGTGGTTTTCACACATTTTATTTATGTTACACGGGAATTACTCACGTAAGATTAAGCCGGTTACTCCGACTATAGTTTCAACCGCATTAGACGGCCTTTTTCAAGGTGAATGCGCGCGCGCGGCTGCGTCTCGCTTTGCACTACGGGCCGCCGCGCGGCGCGCACGTGATGACACCGGCTGCTTGTCGGGTGCGGGGGTGGGGGTGCGTGGGGTTGAAACTATAGTCGGAGTAACCGGCTTAATCTTACGTGAGTAATTCCCGTGTAACATAAATAAAATAAATAAAGATCGTTGATCAAAACGCTGAAGTTTTGTATTGTAATGTAATTTGTTTATTGGAAAGGCAATGCCTACTTGTATTAATAAATAAATAAATTAATAATATTCGGGACATTTTCCACACTCGGTCATCTGACCCCAAACTAAGCAAAGCTTGTAATATGGCTGCCAGAAACTGATATACGTACATATATATTTTTAAATACATACTTAAATAGATATTAACACACAGACATAGAACAAACACAAATGTTCATCACACAAATGTTTGTCCTAGATGGGAATCGAACCCACGCCCCCAAGCACAGAAGATAGGTTCACTACCAACTGAGCCACCGGGCAGTCATCTTATATTACAGCTCTTTAAAAAGAGATAATAAATAATAAATAAAGATCGTTGATCAAAACGCAGAAGTTTTGTATTGTAATGTAATTCGTTTATTGGAAAGGCAATGCCTACTTGTATTAATAGGTACCTACACCTACCTTGTACAATATTTATCAAGATACCTACCTACCAGGTAGGTATATAGTATTTTCTACGCTTGTACTGTTAAAACCATTTAATTTAAACAAAGTTTCGTTTATTTGTAGATCGCCCGACATGCTCCGTTGTCGGTGACAAATTGAATGCAATCTGTGCGCTCTAGCGACCATCACTCTTGCAACTTCTTTTACCTCTGGCTTACAACTTTCGCTAAACTTTGAATGATAAGAAATTGGCTGCATTTGGGCTTTAGACTTTGTTGTAGTTTTGATGTGTTGACTGAAGGATCTTTCAGATGATGCTATCTACTATACAGGGTGTAAGGGGAACACTCGAAGCCAAAAGAAGGTAATTGTACTCATAATTATGAATCACTTTTAGTATAGGACCAACCCTGAAATCGCGAAAAAAAAATCTGCTGTTCCATACATTTTGTCGAGTGTCAATAACCGTTTTCTATAAAGCAGCTGATATTTTTTCGCGATTTTTGGGCTTGTCCCATAGTAAAAGTTGTTCATAATGATGAATACAATTAATTACATTCTTTTGGCTTCGAGAGTGTTCCCCTTATACCCCGTATAGTGCTTAATTTATATTAGCACCACAGATACTACTAATGTTAAGATGTCAAGTTGTCCATTATGTTATTATTCCGTGGTACCTGTAGGTTCTATCTATGATATCCATGCTGTAGGTATAGGATATTCGTAAAAAAATAAGTAAAAGAAAGGAACACAATATTTGCTTAGGTATAACTTATCTACGAATCCAAACATTTTTTAATCATCATCATCATTTCAGCCATAGGATGTCCACTGCTGGACATAGGCCTATCCCCCATCGATCTCCAAAACGGCCGGTTGGAAGCGGCCTGCATCCAGCGTTTCCTTGCGGTCTCTTTTAGATCGTCTGTCCATCTTGTGGGACGCCCTACGCTGCGCTTACCGGTCCGTGGTCTCCATTCGAGAACCTTTCGGTCCCCTCGGCCGTCTGTTCTGCGTGCTATGTGCCCACTGCCACTTCAACTTGCTAATCCGGTGGGCTATGTCGGTAATGTTCGTTCGTCTACGGATCTCCTCATTTCTGATTCGATCTCTCTTTTTTAAAGAAATGCCTATAAATACATAAGTATACATCATACGTTTCTCTACGATAATAAATTGTTAGTATGGTCAGGTACGTTCATTTTTATTTTAAAGTAGAATAGTAAATAATGAAGATTATCGTTAGTTACAGCGATTTTCACGATCAGTTACACAGTACTTCATTAAGGAGCACGTTCTTAACTTCTTTCTCTAATAAACGCTTCAGCTCACGTGCGGTGCGTGACTCGGCTTTATTTGAGCGTCGCATTACAAAAACCTTCACACTTGGACGTAATCAAGGTTAGAAGGGATGGGGTGTAAGTAGCTACCTACTTTTCGATGCGATCATATTCATTTATTAATAAAATGTAATTTTACACGTCAATCATATAGTTAAAATAATACTAATAAATAATAATAAAATCCATTAAATAAAAATAATTAATTTAAAAAATTCGTCTAACGTAATGGCACACCCAGTATTTTGTAATGCATAACCTGGTTGGACCACTGTTTCTACCTAGTCTTACACTGGCAGGGATAGGATTTAAATAATAAAACTGTACTTACATGATTCATTTCACCTCTATATTTCACTTTATATTATATTATTACAGTTACAATTATTATAGTGGACAATTAACTTCTTCAACAACTAAATTAACGTGAAGCCACGAAGTACGAAACAGAACAGAGGGCTAGTGGTCTGACTCTTCATCATTTTATACCATTCCTTATCGCCATCATGCCCAGACGGCGCGAACGCCGATGCCTGCGATTGGCTATTCAAACAAGCAATCACATGCACCGGCGGCGCCACTGTCTGCGTCTATGACTGGCAGTCTCAAAATTAACCGCGAGTCAGATCACGTAGCCGGTTGTTGTTCCAATATCAATTCAGAGATAATACTAAATATAATTAAACTAAAGAATTCTAAAGCTTAAATATAAGTATTGTTAACAGTCGGCCATCCAATATCATAGTATGTCCTCATACTATATTGTATCTATAAATTAATCATAATTTTAGTATCATAATATATACCGTTAATAATCAATATTTAACTTAACCATACATACCTACTCTGCTTAATTTATACATGACATGTGTAAAGAGATAATTATTGCAACCTATTTTAACTAATTATTTATTCACTAAGTTATAATATATCTTATGTCTAAATTTATACATTTGAGGATATTAACAAAAATTATTTATTAAGAGCTTATATCATCTAATTTTAAGTTCTTTACCACGAGGGGAAAAATATTTTACATGGAATACAAAAATATAGAGCCAGAAGAACCAGCGGTGCCATTTACTAGATTAGATTAATTATAATCTTCCATTAACAAATAAAGTTATTTTACTTAGATAAGATATTTTTATTTTATTAAGAGTCAGTTACATGAACATTTACACAGCTATAAAAACATGAGTAAAAGATTACATAAAGTTATAAAGAATTGAAGTTTTTATATTAATTAACATTTAAAAATTATAGCCAATTCTTAAGGTGTTATAACACTTTATAACACCTTATTGATATTCATATATAAGATCAGGTTCGAGTATGCAGTGGCGACACTAGGCTCTAGGCCCGTGTCGTGGGAACCTCATTGAATTAACGTTATTGCGTTAAGTTTAATATGTTTAGTTCAAATAAATGGGTGTAAATTTAAAATAAATAAAAGCAATGGATGTACATAGTAAATCAATAGTTCATATGCTATTATGAGATGGGTGAGGGTGTGATGAAACTTGGGTGTGAACTTGGTGAAATACATGATTGATTGGAAATTAGGTACTAATTAAAGTTTAAGTTATACAATAAATCACACATTCTCGACGGATAGAATCCGCGTGCTATTCATAGAGCTAAAGTATGATCAGATACGACAGACAAAGTCCGCGTGACTGATTTGTACGACAAATCTGTGAACGACGGGTAAATTCCGCGTTCCACAAAATATTATTAAGGTTATGTATACTCAGATACGACGGGTAGATTCCGCGTGGCTGATATACAAGACAATTTAATGAACGACGGGTAAATTCCGCGTTTCACAAAATATTATTAAGGTTATGTATACTCAGATACGACGGGTAGATTCCGCGTGGCTGATATACAAGACAATTTAATGAACGACGGGTAAATTCCGCGTTCCACAATATATTATTAAGGTTATGTATACTCAGATACGACGGGTAGATTCCGCGTGGCTGAAATACAAGGTAAATTAATGAACGACGGGTAAATTCCGCGTTCCACAATATATTATTAAGGTTATGTATACTCAGATACGACGGGTAGATTCCGCGTGGCTGAAATACAAGGTAAATTAATGAATTAACGACGGGCATTGTTCGCGTTCAATAAAATATTAATAAAGGTTGTGTACATACGACGGATAGCTTCCGCGCAACTGATATACATGGTAAATAAATAAACGACGAGCTTTATATGCGTTCCATAAATTAAAATGGTCTATCTATACTATAATATTATAAAGAGAAAAGATTTGATTATTTGTTTGTTTGTTTGCATTGAATAGGCTCCGAAAATACTGAACCGATTTGAAAAATTCTTTCACTGTTAGGAAGCTACACTATACCAGGTAATATATGCTATATTATATTTTCAAAAAAATAGGGATCCTTACTAAAACTCCAATAATGTAACCCAAGGTGTAAAAAAATAAGATTTACAATTTTAACTTTGCGTCTTCAAACACTAAGACAGGTCAACGTCTGTCAGGTCAGCTAGTGATCAGATAAACATAAACAGAGACCGCGTGATATTTAGATTTTAAGCTTTAAATTTTATTTGTAGTAGATATCACGAATTTGTACGGACTTTAAACATAACCCAGGGGGTATTTTACAGTAATTTTTATTTATGAATACTATGCATTTATTAATATGAAATTTATGAATATTATGAGTACTCCGAATCTGAAAAGTGACAATTTGTAACATAACAGTTATAAAGCGGTTATTAAAAGGCAGTATCCTATTCACTGTTGCTAGAGGTGTCGGGCAGCCTGTCAAATGCTAACGTGGGCAGCACTGACTGTATCAAAAAGGATCTCAGCTTTTTCTCTAGAATGTAACATACCAGATTTCTTACCACCTACTTATGACAGTATGCGTGTCATCCAACTGGACAACCAGACCAAGTGCAATGAGGAGATCCTTTGGCAAGGTAAATGCTGTCAACGGACTAGTGTTCGCCACAAGGTGTCCTTCCATCATCATCATTATCATCATAATCATCATCATCAACATCGTCGTCATCATCAGATTCGGTATCTTGGAAGAAAAGATGCCACGAAATTTCCCGAACGCTGTCAATCCGAGTTGAATTCTACGGGCGACCTCTTTGCCTAAGTTGGACTTACCTAACTGAACAATCTGTCCAAGATAGGTGTAATGGTCAACAACTTCGAGAGTATTGTTCCCAATGACTACCGGCACGGGTAAAACATTGGACATGATTTTTGACTTGTCCATGTTCATTTAGAGAACCACCTGTTGGGAAAAGCTACTGAGGTCGCTGAGCATCGTATCGATCGTATTGAGATCCTCCAGCGACTATGCCATGATGACTATATCATTGGCAAAACGAAGGTGAGTGATGTATTCGCCATTGATGTTGATGCCGAATCCGTTCCAGTCTAAGAGCTTGAAAACATCCTCCAATGCGTTTGTGAATAGTTTCGGAGAGATAACATCTCCCTGTCTCACACCTTTCTGCAATTAGATTGGTTCTGTGCTCTCGTTTCGTAATCGGGTCAAAATGGTGGCTTTTCTATATACAAACACTTCAGCACTTCGATATAGGAACCCATAACCGATATGGCAACGCTGGAGGTACTGCAAAACTGCCCAGGTCTCGATTGAATCAAAGGCTTTCTCATAGTTCACAAACGCTAGACATAAAGGCCGATTATACTCCTCAGGCCTCTTCTGTATAATCTGGCGGAGGGTGTGTATGTGGTTGTTCTGTGAAAGTCTGGCCTATTAATAATAGGACAGGTACGTATAACTGCATCAGGAACTATAAAGAGGTCCAACTTTGCACCTACATCATCGATAACAACTTTTACTATCTGCCTTCCCATGCAATGTACGACAGAATTGCCAAAATCATTCGTAAAAAATCAAGATCATCAGCTGTACAATCCAAGCCAATTAATTATTTTGGACTTCAAACGAATGTATCATCGAACATTCACTCCCAAACTCATATTACGATTGAATTGCACAACCATTCACAAAGGTAGTCTTGGAATACATTTGATTGGGCTCAGACGCATCGATGGGTTTTGGCGTAATCGGTGGCAAACATTCAGAGGAAGGCATGAACTTGCTATCACTACTTATGTGCGTTACTTTTTGTCAGATGTTTCGTTTCTAGGCATGAAAAAACAATTTTCAGTGTCGTGGCCAACTCTACTGCACTTAATACAATATACATCTGTTTACAGGCTGCGTGCATTGCGAGACAGTATGACCCTCCTTCTCACAATTAAAACAGTAGGCAGGACTATGCAAAAAGTTAGATAGACGCACAGGTTGCCCTATTAACCGGTCAGCGTTTATTTTGATGCTACGAGCATTACGGCAAGTAAGGCAATAGTTTATTGGGGTCGTTGAATTGCGTTGCTTCAGCACCAAGTTGAACAGACCGATTGTCAATACCATGCAGCAAACAGTCTACGGCCTGTCTATCCGCTATACCACACCTATTACTAAGAACCAGTTTCTGGTAGAAGTATTCTTCTAGCGAGTCAGTGAACTGGGCTCTCTTAGCTATCATGTCTCTAACCATTTAACTTTTTTTTTCTTCATGGTTTTAAATGTTTTTATAATTAAACCTAGGTTTTATTTTTAAAAGACTAACAGAGGTGTTGTTAGCCTGATAAAGTCATGTATACAATATTGGTGTATACAATTTCTTGGACTGTGATGAATAAAGAACTTTTAAAATCAAAAATCAATCTAAACATTTGGTTATAATTATCTTTGGATGGGAAAGCAGTTGAAAGTTTATCCTGCCACTCGACTCATGAAAGCAGGACAAATGGAAGACCTTCGTACCACCTTTAAGATGTGCCATTTAGTTTTGGCAATGCAAAAATGGGCAATTTGCTTGTCCTTCCAACTATATAAATGGTCGCACACTCGTTAACCTTATATTAGACTTGCGTTTGACCACCATCACGCCTGATGTTAAGCAATGATGCGGTCTACGTTGGAGTACGCTTGCCTAGAAGGAACCGATTCACTCGTGATTTGAAGACGCCCAGATTGTAACCATCGGGGAACACCCATTCAGCCAGCGAATTCCACAAACTAGCAGTTCGCATAATAAATGTGGAATCAAAGCGCTTCGTACGGGTTTTCGGAATATCAACCATAAGGCGGTGACGAATTTTCGTGCCCGCTCTGGCAGTCCGATAGAAAAATGGGCAGGAGGGAATTAGATCGTGCAGATCCGATGCACACTCTCCGAAATGTGTCCGATAAAAAAACCGATAGACTAGCAACCTTAGCCAACATAGCCATCCAACGTTCTTGTTTTGATGGGTCAAACTCGGCAATCGTGTTGTGTGGTGTATGTCGTGTTGTGCGTGTTGTGTTGTGTATGGTAATTTTCCGAAACTATTGTTTGAAATGAATTTAAGAATAGCTGCAAGTTCAGTCAGGCATGAATTACTATTATACGTAGCGGACTCACCACCGGCGATTCATGTTGGTGTCCCACGTGACTCTCAGCTTGATTGCCAGAACAGGGCTCGACGTGAGGCGCAGCTCTGCTGCGCGAGCGGTGCACAGCCCAGTCGCAGGAACAGGGCTCGACGTGAGGCACAGCTCTGCTGCGCGAGCGGTGCACATCCCGGTCGCAGGAACAGGGCTCGATGTGAGGCGCAGCTCTGCTGCGCGAGCGGTGTACAGCCCGGTCACAGGAACAGGGCTCGACGTGAGGCGCAGCTCTGCTGCGCGAGCCGTGCACAGCCCGGTCGCAGGAACAGGGCACGACGTGAGGCGCAGCTCTGCTGCGCGAGCGGTGCACAGCCCGGTCGCAGGAACAGGGCACGACGTGAGGCACAGCTCTGCTGCGCGAGCGGTGCACAGCCCGGTCGCAGGAACAGGGCTCGATGTGAGGCGCAGCTCTGCTGCGCGAGCGGTGTACAGCCCGGTCGCAGGAACAGGGCTCGACGTGAGGCGCAGCTCTGCTGCGCGAGCGGTGCACAGCCCGGTCGCAGGAACAGGGCTCGACGTGAGGCACAGCTCTGCTGCGCGTTCGGTGCACAGCTTGCTTTCCATTGAGGTGTTCAGCTTGCAGCGCCCAATCACGTGTTCGCTCTAATGTCCGGTAATAGAGGTCGGCGGCTCGTACGCCCTCTAGAGTTTCGAGTTTTCCTGAAATTGAGATTATTCGCGCAAAGTCACTGAGCAAAAACTGAGGCCTAAATTAAGATCAGATTGGCTAGAATTGTAAGTAGCTGCAGTAGCACTGGTAATAGCACTGGTAGTAGTACTGGTAGTAGTAGTGGTAGTAGTACTGGTAGTAGTACTGGTAGTAGCACTGGTAGGAACTAGGAGTACTGGTAGTAGCACTGGTAGTAATACTGGTAATAGCACTAGTAGTAGCAATGGTAGTAGTACTGGTAGTAGTACTGGTAGTAGTACTGGTAGTAGTACTGGTAGTAGTACTGGTAGTAGTACTGGTAGTAGTACTGGTAGTAGTACTGGTAGTAGTACTGGTAGTAGTACTGGTAGTAGTACTGGTAGTAGTACTGGTAGTAGTACTGGTAGTAGTACTGGTAGTAGTACTGGTAGTAGTACTGGTAGTAGAATTGATAGTAGTACTGGTAGTAGCGCAGATAATTTGACAAACGCTAACTAGGATGACAAAACTATTTATTAACACAGCCAATAATAAATTTTCACTCTTGAATCCCAGTCAGCAAGCATGTATTCATAAAGAAATGAAATGATTAAAAAAAAAGAATTACTTGAACAAGCTTTTACGAATCCTTCTCAGCAAAATCTTTAATTTTATACCCATATCAAGATGGTAGATAACATTTTGTTCGCCATCTTGGGGCGTTCGCCATATTGAATTTATCACCTAGGACCAAAGGTGCCTGGGAAGACCAACCTAATGAACCCAAACTCAACGGGGTTCGATCGTTTAGGAGTTTCTATGGCCACCTTCTATTTCCATCATTAGACCAGCTCGATGGTGGGTTGGGTACCATAGCATTGCATTCTCACCAAACTTACACAAATAAGTAATTGGTATGCCAAAATGTTAGCTCAATCGGTTGAGGATAACTGGTCTAAAAATCAGTTGCAAGATTTCTCCTAACTATACGAACGTACATACATACTATCAATAGGACAAATTGAATAAAGCTTGTAAAAAAACTGCAGTATCCAAATTGGCTATCAGAAAGCAACTTTCATCAAATTTATCCATTATAGCATAACCCCACCCAGCATTCTCTCAATTCTGAGTATGGACCAATGAATACTTACAAAAAAAATATATATATAAAAATAAAATATCAAACTTTGGTATCAATTTTATCATTTGCATGCAACTCCAATAGTGTCGCTAATAGCGAATGAACCCAATCGGAGGGTAGCCGATTGAATTCATCCAAAAACTGACTATAATATTAATCTGGAATTAAGCCAGTATCACTAGATAGTCTCGATCTAGGTCGACCAGTAAGAACTAACAAGAATCCCAGATCAATTTTCTTTTTTGAATGCAAATGAATAGGTTAACACACTTCTAATTAAACAAATTGGCTACACAGCATCATGTATATTATTAGTTTTTATTATTATTATTTTTATTACAGGGCGTTTTTAGTTCATCCCGTTTCTGAAATAATGGCACACCCAGTATTTTGTAATGCATAACCTGGTTGGACCACTGTTTCTACCTAGTCTTACACTGGCAGGGATAGGATTTAAATAATAAAACTGTACTTACATGATTCATTTCACCTCTATATTTCACTTTATATTATATTATTACAGTTACAATTATTATAGTGGACAATTAACTTCTTCAACAACTAAATTAACGTGAAGCCACGAAGTACGAAACAGAACAGAGGGCTAGTGGTCTGACTCTTCATCATTTTATACCATTCCTTATCGCCATCATGCCCAGACGGCGCGAACGCCGATGCCTGCGATTGGCTATTCAAACAAGCAATCACATGCACCGGCGGCGCCACTGTCTGCGTCTATGACTGGCAGTCTCAAAATTACCCGCGAGTCAGATCACGTAGCCGGTTGTTGTCCCAATATCAATTCAGAGATAATACTAAATATAATTAAACTAAAGAATTCTAAAGCTTAAATATAAGTATTGTTAACAAACGTGTAGAAAGATTGCTCAATCAGCAATTTTTGAGACGTGACTTAAAGGCGTGCAGGCTGACGGCTGCAGTGACGTCGTCGGGCAAGTGATTGTAGACCTTTTGTAGACGGTGGGACCCATGATGTGCGTTAACTTAGAGGACTTCACCGAACTCAAACTCTCACACTCAAACACTCTGACTCAAATTCTTTGGCGAATATCCACGTTCGGGATTTTATCGCGCAAGAAGAAAACGTTGAGTTGTCTATTCTAAGTTAGTTCAACCCTTTCAATAAAAATACAAGCTACCAGTTACTAGTTATACCAACTACTATTGTGATATTTATTTTTTCAGAGACCTCGGCAAGCGTTCCCTCGCTACATGTCTGCCTGAGTTATTTAGCTTAATTTTCCGCCGAATTCTTATACGAGAGCCAGTTCACAAGCAGTTAAAATGACACGCATCAGAGGTGCTTTTCAAGTGACAGAAAATGAATGGGGAAATTTTCTGAGCGAAACAAATTTTTCGCATAGTAGTATCTTTCCATTTCTCTGTTGGAATTAGTACCTATTTTAAATGTTATACTTAATTAGGTTTTTGGTTTGGACGTTTTCTTATTTATTTGTATAGAAAATTTATTTCAAATGCGCTCTAACAAATAATTGATATTGCCAAATCAATAGGTACTCAAACAAAATTATTCATATTATTGGAGCTAGCTTTTTAAAAGCTTTTGTTTAACTTGCCCTGTTAATAAGTAGGTATGTGTGTGTGGGATACATTTTGCAACCGAATTTTAGACCATTATCTTCAACCGATTGAGCTGAAATTTTGCATACACGTTTAGTTTGGATGACAATGTATGGTTAGCTAAGTGACGTCATTCTAAATCCAATATGGCAGACTCTCAAAGATGGCGGATCAGCAGTGCAAGTACCGTTCTTTATCGATCGTCAAATTAGATAAAATGCCATAGATTCGATTATAGCTAGTACTGATAAAATGACATTTTATCGAATTTGACGATCTCAACTGTCAAATTTGACGATCGAATAAAAATGGCACTGCAGTTATTTTTTATACACGGCCATAATATGGACATCAAATGAAAAGGTTTACTGTGAAGAACACGAAAAATAAAATGACGTCACCTAAATGTAAATGGCCGACGCCTGTAAGCTTGTTTCAAAAAAGTATTTATAAAATAAATTTTTATTTTGGCTTTAATTCGTAGGGTAAACTAGAACAGGGGCCTTACGGACAACTGCTATTGCGGCATCTAATCCGCTCAGTTGGAAAATCACGCGAACGTGAACCGCGCCCAGATACGGCTTGCGGTCGCGTGATTTTCCAACTGAGCGGATTAGATGCCGCAATAGCAGTTGTCCGTAAGGCCCCAGATGAAACAATTCTAAATGCATTTGGAAAGATACTTGAAATGTCAAGGCTGATTTAAATATTCCTCGAGATGGAGTCCAATTACTCACCCGTCCGTGTCGATAGTCGCGCTTCCTCGAGATTCTCTTAGAGAAATGAAGCTCTTGTCCACGTTATTCAATTTTATTGTTGGAAATAAACTTCAGAGCACGTTTTCACTGACCTCTTTCTCATTCTGACAGTAACAAGTCTACGTGAACCAAAACAGTAGCAATTTGGATGTTTCTGTGAATAAAGCACAAGTCACACTGCGGGTAGTTCCTGATAGTATTTGAACGTTGCGGTCACAAAAGAGAAAAAAAAAATCGTCTCTTTTCTGTGGTTGCGGTCAATGCAAATTGAACTTAGTTTCAACCATATTAGTAGGTCGGTAATTGATTGAATCAGGCGTTACTTTGCAGAGGTTCTATAATAAATGAAACCGATGTTTACGACCAAAGATAATCTTCGGCATTGTATGCGACAAATTAAAAGTAGTAGGTTAAAATCCACTTCCAAGATTTGTTAATAAATATTGTTAGTTATAGGTGGTTATATTTAGGTGCAACTTTGAGCTTGCTTATAAGACCTATAGTGAGAGACCATGTTTCACTGCCGTATGTCATCACTGGCAACACACACTGGTCGAACACTTTCGTCTCAAGACACTGAGGTATTTTGGACGAGAAGACGTTGCGAAGTTTACATAACGCTGCCCAGCCGAGTTGGATTCGCCGATTGACCTCTTTCTTGAAGTTGGATCTTCCTAGTTGGACTGTTTGTCCTAGGTAGACATACACTCAAAGTCGCACAACGAGCTATGGACGGGGTTTCTCTAGGAGATCGAAACAGAAATGAGGAGATCTGTAGACGAACGAAACTTACCGACATAGTCCACCGGATTAGCAAGTTGAAATGGCAGTGGGCAGGGCACATAGCACGCAGAATAGATGGCCGATGGGGCCGAAAGGTTTTCGAATGGAGACCACGGACTGGTAAGCGCAGCGTAGGACGTCCACCCTCAAGATGGACAAACGACCTAAAAGAGCGCAGGAAAAGCTGGATGCAGGCTGCTTCAAACCAGCCCTTTTGGAGTTCGATGGGGGAAGCTTACGTCCAGCAGTGGCTGAAATGATGATGATGATAAAAAAATAGGACGGACGGACAGACAGACATACGGACAGACTTAACGAACTTATAAGGGTTTCTAGTGGGTCGACGGAACCCTAAACATACGGATTTTATTGAGAACCACCCTCCTGAAGTCAGTTAAAAATCGTGTTAAACTCGACTGAGTAATCTGAGTTTAGTGTTATAAAGAGAGGCAAACAGCGTTCCATATAATTTTTATTCATATTTCTTTCATTTAGATATATAGGTTCTTACCTTATATAGGCTTCGACCAAAATAAAATGAATGGACGGGCCCAGAAGAAGCGCATTTTTGAAGATTACAAAATGTGCACCGGCGCTCACTTCTTTTCAGTCGGTCTCTAGCCGTAGGAAGTGCGACACGAGTCTATCGTTACATGATAACGAAACATCTGACAAAATTATGCCTTCGTGTGCTTTCCCGAAATGTAAATACACAACAAAAAACCGCTATCTATTTTTGTTACAAATGTACCTACTGTACATGGTTATATTATAATTAGGTGTTGAAGTATATGTCCGACTGTTTTGACTCGTTTTTACTGAGTAAGTTCATTGGTTATGGCCCGTCCATTAATTTTATTTTGGTTGAAGCATATCTTAGTGTATAGGTATTCTCATCATTATCAAACGTATTGTATATCAGTCTCTAGGTACCATGTTGTCACTGATTAAAGCTTAATTGGACCGTAATACCTTCTTACATGTAATTTAATCTGAGTACATAATAGTAGATCATAATATGAATATTAGATTACAAGTTAACGGCTGATTGACCAATTGCAAGGTACCTAAACAGCGATGTTCATCTAGGTGAGACAAGACGGCATTGCATAGCATGTGAGCTGCATTTTTTCCAGCTGACGTCTCTTGATCGGAATGGAACGCACAACGCTACGATAAGCGTATAGCCAGGTTTAACGAAACAAATTATCAAAACATGTTAATTAATATAATATAAAGCGATCTACATACTCAAATGTAGATCGCATAGCATTTGGATTGTCTTTAGACCTTCAACGGTCTATGGGCAGTCTAACTGTATTTGTAGTTTTAGTTTTAGCTTGTATTTTGTTTAGTTAATAAAGGCGCTAGCCCAGTAAAAAAAAAACTCAAATGTTAAAGTCAGAACTGCAGAAACACAGCAAAGTTTTATGTTTAAACTTCTAAAGTGAGCTCCTACTCAAATTTCAAACTCAGCACTGCAGAAACACAGCAAGATGTAATGTTTAAACTTATAAAGCGAGCTACTTACTCAAATTTCAAACTCAGCACTTATAAAGCGAGCTTCCTACTCAAATTTCAAAGTTAGCACTGCAGAACTAAGTATAAACCGTACTACATGTTATACCAAAAACTAAATTTTGGAGATGACTTCGACTAACTACCTCGAGTCGCTAAGCGATTCTAGAACGACACCTTGTTCCATTATTCCTTATGAGATTCAGTAATGCTGCACGTAGTATAAGTATAAAATCTTTGTGCTGCACTCTATCCGCTTCATCCCAGGTATATGCGGATAGAGTGCAGCACAAAGATTTTATACTTATACTACGTGCAGCATTACTGAATCTCATAAGGAATAATGGAACAAGGTGTCGTTCTAGAATACCTGGGATGAAGCGGATAGAGTGCAGCACAAAGATTTTATACTTATA
Organism: Agriopis marginaria; assembly: GCA_932305915.1. Classification (NCBI taxonomy): domain Eukaryota; kingdom Metazoa; phylum Arthropoda; class Insecta; order Lepidoptera; family Geometridae; genus Agriopis; species Agriopis marginaria. Next base: position 15,268,448 of record OW029918.1, read on the forward strand.
CTACGTGCAGCATTACTGAATCTCATAAGGAATAATGGAACAAGGTGTCGTTCTAGAATCGCTTAGCGACTCGAGGTAGTTAGTCGAAGTCATCTCCAAAATTTAGTTTTTGGTATAACATGTAGTACGGTTTATACTTAGTTCTGCAGTGCTAACTTTGAAATTTGAGTAGGAAGCTCGCTTTATAAGTGCTGAGTTTGAAATTTGAGTAAGTAGCTCGCTTTATAAGTTTAAACATTACATCTTGCTGTGTTTCTGCAGTGCTGAGTTTGAAATTTGAGTAGGAGCTCACTTTAGAAGTTTAAACATAAAACTTTGCTGTGTTTCTGCAGTTCTGACTTTAACATTTGAGTTTTTTTTTTACTGGGCTAGCGCCTTTATTAACTAAACAAAATACAAGCTAAAACTAAAACTACAAATACAGTTAGACTGCCCATAGACCGTTGAAGGTCTAAAGACAATCCAAATGCTATGCGATCTACATTTGAGTATGTAGATCGCTTTATATTATATTAATTAACATGTTTTGATAATTTGTTTCGTTAAACCTGGCTATACGCTTATCGTAGCGTTGTGCGTTCCATTACGGACAACAGCTAATTGCGGCACCTAATCCGCTCAGTTGGAAAATCACGCGAACGTGAACCTTATCGCGCCCAGATACGGTTTGCGGTCGCGTGATTTTCCAACTATTACTTATGTATACTAAAATATTTAAACTTAAACTAAAACAGATTCAAACTTGAAAATATTTTAATAGGTACTCAACACTGGCAAATGCAAAAGACGCGGGACGCCGAAATCTTCTCAAGAGAAAAGAATTAAAAAAAAACACAAGTTAGTAATTCGGAAACACTTTACGTTTGCGTACTGTGCGACCATAACTACGCAGGCGAACTTACTGTGAAGGTGCTAAGAGACGATAATTATGTCACAGATGAAAACGGGACCAGAGGAGATGGGAGTTCCTACGCCGCGTCTTCCGGTTCGTGGTCTCCACTCAAGAACCTTTTTTCCTCATCGGTTCTTCGAGGGATGTGGCCCGCCCATTGTTACTTCAGCTAGCAGCTATATCGGTGACTATGGTTCTTCGGTGAATATCCTCGTCCCGGATTTTATCGTACACAGGAACTCGGAGCATAGCTCTCTCGATTTTCCGCTGTGCTAAGCTGTGCTGTGTGCTTAGTTTTTCCAAAAAGGCCAGCAGTTAAGGACCATGATGTCTCAGTACCATAAATAATATATGTCATCACTGGCAACACACACTGGTTAAATATATAGTGGGGTTTTGGCGCCAACGTGGAAAAAAAACATGGCTCTTTGGATTATTTTCCGAAACTTGTGTTTTCGTGTGTTAATGTGTAGTAAATGGTAAATTATTCGTTTCACAAATGGCTAGAAATTCAAATTTCAAACAGTTTTCTTGTCCTTGTAGCTAGACCGGCTAATTATTGTAAACGATCATGATATTTGCGCAAATTGATTATTATTCTTTACAAAATCATATCATATAATCATATATATTATTAATAATCATATTATTCTTTATATAAAGTTATTTATCTCTAATGCTCATTATTACTTACATTTGTAAATTAATAATTTTTTGCTGTTTCAAACGGCTTATTGACAAATGTAAGTAATAATAATATGGTACGTTACTGTTAAATAATTGTACATTATAATGTAAAAAACAGCCAACAATTTGCACAAACACTGTGTTACTTTCCTACCACAAGTAAACGTGCCACCTTAAGGCATACCTTTTAATCATGTTAGCATGTTAGGTAATTTTTACTAAAACCTGAAACAAAAGATCGTCTAAATATGGCGCTAGAACAATATACATCTCAATCCACTCGACATAACGATTCTATCTCGGGCCGCTAACAGAAACAATAGATATTTTAACTCAAACAAACATACACTATCAATCACAAACTAGCAATTATTGCAAGTGATGAAAACTGAAACAAAAAATCTGAGATTCTGAGAAACACAAGAAACCACAGATAATACAATAACCACAATAAGAATCCATAGATAATGTAATAGTAACTACAACAAAATCCACAGATAAATGAACAGTTAATGTGAAAAACATTTAAGTTTGGATTCTGTCATCTCATCTCCTGAGATTTTCGCGCCAGTTTCCGACGGGAGACAGGCCGCTTCGGACGTACCTACGTGACGTCACGCGGGAAACCTCCCGCCAAATTTCGCATTTCGAACGCTTGCCAATTTCATTTCTTTTTTTACTAAACAGTTTTTTTGTGCCAGTTTTTTTTTAAATAAAAATTATTTTGTGCTTTGGAGAATTAATATTCAAAAAGTTTTTAGTGTGATTGTGATTTTTTGGTACCTAGTTAAAGTGAGTGCAGTGAAAGCTTGGTAAAGTAGCTTCGAAAGTTTTACAAACTGTAAGTAGTGTTGTTACTATCAATTAAATATATCTACTAAATTCCACAGAGTTTTGCGAAAGCGATTTTGAAAACATGATGTTTGTTTGACTTTCCTCCATTAGAAAAATAATAAAAACCTAACAAAACCAAATCCAAACATATTATTATTATTTTTGGTCTTTTGAATCACAGTTAAAATAGCTACCTAAAAAAAGCATGCTTTTGATCTTTGACCTTAATGGTCGAAGCTTTTGATACCTAATTATTCTTTTACGAAAATTTCACAACAGTTACTATGGAAATTTTACCATTTTTCGGCAATAACTCACATCAGCGTTTTATGGCTGATTGATGTTCTAAGATTCGCTCCATATTTTCACTGTAACCTTTTTTATGGCCACAGCCTGAAGAGTTATGTGCGTGGAATGGAAAATCAAATTTCACTTCATTTAGTAGGTGTAACTAGGTAGATATAGTAATTTTTAAACTTTCGCGATTTGAACACATGTTTTAAATGTATATACATATTTTTTACCTATATTAAATAATACGTGATAAGTCCCGATAAACATTTAAAACATAGGTAGATATACTTGTCATAATAAAGTGAGTAGTATCAAACAATACGTAAGTACATAATATTGGTAGGTAATGTTTAAATAAAAACACGCGTAAGTACTTACCACCCTTTCTTCAGTTTTTTTTACCTTACAGCGGTTAGAAGCAGTGGTGTAAATTTTTGGATTCAACTAGGTTTATGACACTAAGATATTTCAGCATTTTTCACTTAAAGTACTTAAATTTTGGGTTGAAATCTTGCGGCCATGGAACTAAAAGCCAGTTTTTTTAAATATTTGTACGTCTTTTAGTATAATATTTTATGTAAATTAACCTAGGGTTAATTTGTATATGTCGAATTTCTAGTGTAATTCCGCTTCTACAAGAAGAAAAAAAACACTAGAAACACACACACAACACACAAAACACTAGAAGCGGAATTACACTAGAAATTCGACATATACAAATTAAAAATGGACTTCCGCAAAGTAACGCCTGATTCAATCAATAACCTAGGGTTAGTAAAGTTAGCTTAACATTCAGCTTTCTCACGGTCATTTTCGGGGAATAAAATGTGTCGTAAATAAAACATTATTTCAAAGATGAATGAAAACAAGAAACGAGGTAATAATTAACCAGTAAAATCGATATGTGATAAAATGTATAAATTGATGAAATTCAAGTTACCTTTTTTTTTTTTTTTTTAAATAGTAGATAGGCTTGCGCTTGACCTCCAGCTCGCCTACGCTGCGTCTTCCGGTTCGTGGCTATCTGTATACATACCAAATATATAAAACTGAACCATGTTCCATTAACAAATGGCCCAATTTATCAAATCCTTGCAACCCTATCACAAAGCTCACAAAGCCAATGGTCAAGCTATGGACAAAGCCAAATCAGTTGATTGATGGTATACGTACTGAAGATTTAATGACATCGCGATTTCATTGTAAAAGCCAGGACTTGGACTGGGACATGTTAGGGACATGACAGGCCTTTCTGGTGGAAAATATGCGACTATTATTTTGCCTGATAATAAAATTTGTATTTAGTATTTCTCGCGTACGAATAATTTTGTATTTTTAATGATAAAACGGGCTAGCGTTTGACTACAACTCACCTGATTGTAAGTGACGATGCAGTGTAAGATAGGGCACGCTTGCCCATGAGGTGCCTATTCACTCTTGTTTTAAAGAGACCCAGGTTGTACCTTATAGGGAACACCAAGGTAGAAAGCGCATTCCATTCCTGTGCAGTTCGTATTAGAAAGGAATTTTGGAAACGCTCAAATTAATTAATTAATTCCTCTGTGAGGAGTTTGTGATGACAATACTTAAAATATTATGTTTTATTTCTCTATGATGGAGGCCTTTGTACAGTAGTAATGATGTGATGTGATATGATGACATGTGATGATGACACCTTATTGTAGACTTCTGTAACCTGACAGTGGCATGAGAGAGGCCTAACAGTGTTTTTAGACACCTCGGTTCAGTGCCCTTAGTCCCAGATTTGATAGTTTACGAAAACTTTTTTCGTTTACGTATTGTTCCATACATTTTAGTAAAGCGCCTCTATCGGAAACGTGGAGAAACTAAATTTGCCAGTTATCGGCGGTATAGATTGCTTCACTCTAATACGAAAAAAGTTTTCGAATACCTTTTAGCCCAGCAATGTATGGAACAAGACGAAAACGAAAAAAGTTTTCGCAAACTATCAAATCTGGGACTAAGGGCACAGTTGTTTATAACCTACTTCGAAAAAGGAGGAAGGTTCTCATTTCAGCCCGTATTTTTTATGTATGTACCGTCGATTACGCCGGCATATCGTCGCAAGAAACGCAGAATTACTGAAGCGCCAAAATAGGCATATTGAGTTATATAGATATTCGGAATCAGCGTTTTTTTCTGCGTCGATCAGTCTGGGTCCCATAGCGATACGAGCACTATTTTGGCGTTTCAGTAAAAGGAAAAAAGGGTTTTTTTTCATCAACCAGAGTCCTTAAACGACACTTCTTTGGCATTTTATTCGTGCCTGTCACCTAAGTAATTTTGTTTTCCTGCAATAAATTACAAGTAAATTTTAAGTAAATTTGGCTTCCGGCAATTTAACAGCTAATATTTTAGAGTTATAAGTAATTTTGACTATAAATATTTGAATCAAATGGCGGTTAAGAAATTTTGCTTTATTGTAAATTGAAGTAATTTTTACTTAAGCGCCACTATATCACAAACCAGCAGTCCATTTATTATGGTTTGTACTTCTGGACATAGAAAATGACAAATTAATAAAAGTTTACCTTGACGTCATCGAAATTCTTGTGCTGGAAAAAAAGTTATGAATTAAAAACGAAAAAAACAAACTTAAAACGGCTTTTTCTCGAAATGGTCATTAGGAGCTTCAGTAAATTTGCCTTTCCTGCGACGATATGTAAACCAATTTGCGTGTATATTTTTTTATTATGTAAAAGAAATTTCATTAATTAAGCCTTTGCAGTTTTTTAACCAACTCCAATAATGTTTGTAATGCCGGTGTTTAAAAATATATTTTATTCTACGTTCCTACAAACCGAAATAAAGTTTATGACTGGAACTCCTGCCAATGGAAATTCAGGGTAGGCTGCGTAAATGATAGACCTGCTGTGTATATCATCAACGTAGCTTACCTTTTTGCTTTGTGTCTGTCACAGATAAACAATCGTTGAGCCATGATAAATAATAGTAGAGGCTTTTGGCTGCGCTACAACCTGATTCTCTTAAAACAAAAGTGACACACAATGGGCAAGCCATTTTAGACAACACCGAAACTTTCCATCAAATATGAGCAAGTCGAAAGTTAGACCATTCTTAAATAAAACGGACAAGTACGAGTAGGACTTGTGCTCTGAGGGTTCCGTTGTATGGAAGCCTCAGAGTGCAAAGTTAAACAAAAAAGTTAAAATATTAAAAGACAAACTTAACTTTGTAGTGACAATAAGGTTCTTCCTTACATACCTACAAAATGTAATCACAAAATATTTTTTTTAATGATATAAGTTCAAATTAACAACTTTCGGATTTTTTACTTTATATGTGTTGTGTTATAGACCTTGCCTCTTGCCAAATTTCATGATTCTAGGTAAACGGGAAGTACCCTATAGGTTTTTGATTCCCTTGTGAAATCGCAAAGTATACGAAAATATGCGATATAAACAGTCATATCCTTTGATCGCGTTGACATACAAGTTAAATTTTTGTCACACCTGAAAGTAGAAACCATAGATTTAAGTATTTTTTATCAATTTCAACTTGATACCTCTACGCGTTCTTGAGAAAAAGAGTCTTGACAGACGGACAGACGGACAACAAAGTGATCAGGGTTCCGTTTTTTCCTTTTTAGGTACCGAACCCTAAAAACTAATGACATAGGTGGCAATCAAGCAGACGGGGCGCCTGATAGTAAGCAGTCACCGTCGCCTATGGATACTTGTAGAGGCATCACAAATACGTTGCTGACCCTTTAGGACTCTATTAACTCGCCTTTTGAAGAACCCCATATTGTAACACACTGTTTTAAACTATCACGGTTGTTTACTAAAGTTATATGATTATTTACGGGATATTTACCGTGGTATGGTTGTGGAATGAGCTCCCGATATTTCGGCGCAGTTACATGCACCATGTTCACGGGAAGACTGGACACCAGGTCTTCCCGTGAACATGGTGCATGTAACTGCGCCGAAATATCTCCAGTCTTCCCGTGAACATGGTGCATGTAACTGCGCCGAAATATCGGGAGCTCATCCCATATTGTAGTTTCTCGGGGACACCGCTCAAGTTAGCTCATTCCACATTTTGCAGGTATGAGGCAAGAAAAATCGTGTGAATCGCACAGCGTGTGATTTCCACTGATCTATGATATGTGGAAGAAAATAAATCTCAAGTAGCTACTTAGCCTGGACACAAATTTATTTACTATGGAATATGCCTTGATGCTATGCGATCAGTATCGCCTACATATTAATAACCTCGTTTCTTTATCTAGAAACATAACGATTACCCGTGATCAATATTGTGCCTAATCCTACAGAAAAGCGGGCTTGGCAAACATAATCTGAAGTTATCACGCCGATGCTTAACCCCTATCTATGCCACAGGTATACTTGTAAGTAGGTGGTTGTGTTGATAACGGGTATGAATATTCAAAATAGAACATTCAAATTCATTAGTGTGCCCATCAGTAAAAAAAAAAAAGTACGTATAGAGAAGCGTGTGAGTTAGTGCCATAGGTGGCAACCTTATCGCTGTAAGCAAATACTACTTAAAAAAGGTACTCGTTTTGTTACTGAGCGACATTTGGTTAACTTACCATAATTATAAATATGTCATCACTGTAGTGTATACTATGTTTTCCAATTAAAATAAAAAAAATACAATATTTATATTAGTTATACTCTTCCTGTCTTGACCCAGTTATTAAGCCGTGTTTTGGCATTTTTGGCGATAAAATAAGGTAACTTAAGGTTACCTCAATAAAGAATGTCAGGGGTGACAGGTTTTATGACGTCATCTATAAAGTATGGCAAGAAGTGAAGATCATCATCGTCAGCCCTGAGTGACCCACTGCTGGGTATAGGCCTCCTTTTGTTTATGCCACTCTCCCCGGTCTCTCGCTAGTCGCATTACTCGTTTCCGTCAGTTCTTTTTATGTCGGCAGCCTATTTGAACTTAATAAACACGTACGCAGTTTTACTCGGTCATGCAAAATCACAGTTTTCTTTAGATATCGATATTCTAATACCGAGAAATCGCTACAAAAATAAACTGTATGTGCCATTTTTAATAGTTTTTTTTAATTTTGTATATTAGGCTTGCGTTTGCAGCCCCAGAAAGAGATGGTGGGCTGAACTTGAATTTCCTATTAGAGACTGGAGGACTGTAGCCTAGGACCGGGGAAAGTGGAGAGAAGGCCTTTGCCCTGCAATAGGAAAATATTTAAGCTCTTATTAATAATAATAAGCCGCCGGTAAGTGGTAACACCGTGTAACCAGATACCATGGGGCTAAATGAGACCCCGACCCCTGGTTTGCCTTAACCGGCCGTCTTGGGGTAGAAACCGCTAGCGCTAACAACCTGTGCTCTAGGGTGGAAGTGTTAAAACTTAAAAGGCATAAAACCACGAGTAGCGTATAGTGAATGTGCACACTTCTCGACTACGCCAATGTTACCTCTTCGGTGCCAATGTAAGGCTTTTATGGGGGGGGGGTGGGGGGGGGGCATTTAGTGGGTGGCAAGTGATCATATATTTTGACATGAGGTATACCACACAATAGCCCATATTACCCATATTATTAATATCCTACAATGTGAACAGGCAGAACAGGGCCACTTGGTGTTGGCTTTGACCCCACTAATGCCTCTCAAACTGATGAGTGTGCATCGAATCTGCATGATCTAATAAATTACCTCCTGCCCATTTTTCTATCGGACTGCCAGAGGGGGGGCGTCACGAAAAATCGACATCGCTTTATGGTTGACATTCCTAAAACCCGTACGGATTGCTTTGATTCCAATTTTATTGTACGAACTGCTAGTCAGTGGAGTGCGCTACCTGAATGGGTGTGCCCCGATAGTTACAATCTGGATATCTTCATATCACGAGTGAATCGGTTTCTTCTAGGCAAGTACTCAATCGTACATCATAGCTTAACATCAGGCGAGTTGGCGGTCAAACGCAAGCCTAATACTAATTTAAAAAAAGGCCGGGCTAGACCCATGAATCAATTATAATAAAGAGGAATAAAATTAATAATTAGTTACCGATTTATTTTACGTATTAACTGTACCAAGAACACGCAAAATTAATTATAAAAGAGAATGCCATTCTATCTTCTAAAAACAAAATTTGGAAATCATTTTCAGTCCACTGAGATTTCTCAAATATCCCGCAAAAAAGCTTTCAGATATTAATATCTCTTCAAATGGGTGAATGTCAGGATGGGCAAATCATTCCGCGACGAGACCTCGGAATGAGGGCGGGATTCGAAACATTTTAGGGACCTTTAAGTAATTGTTAGGGCGCGGGTGCGGTAATTGTACACCAAACGTTGTTGAGTTGGATTTACAACCGACTTCAAAAAAGGAGATTCTCAATTTGACCATTTTTTTGTGTAGGTATTTTTATTATTATAATTATTTTGGTTTATGTTACGAGATATCTTCGCCTATTGGGGTTTTTTTGACTTGGCTATATCTCGAGAGTGGTCCCCATTTAAATTGAACGTTTCGGACACGGCATGAAACTTCAGAAACTAAAATACATATTATAAAATACACGCGATAAAATCCGAATGTTATCCTTCAAATATGACCCTCCTGTCTATACTGTATATATGTCTGTAAGGGGAACACTCTCGAAGCCAAAAGAAGGTAATTGTACTCATCCTTATGAACAACTTTTACTATGGGACCAGCTCAGAAATCGCGAAAAAAATATCAGCTGTTCTATAGAAAACGGTCATTGACACTCGAGAAAATGTATGGAACAGCTGATTTCTTTTTCGAGATTTCAGGGTTGGTCCTATACTAAAAGTGGTTCATAGTGATGAGTACAGTTACCTTCCTTTGGCTTCGAGAGTGTTCCCCTTACACCCTTTATGTATTTATTTGACAAAACTGCCCATAAAAACCAAAACTCTTATTTTACGACTTCACTCAGGAACCTATTGAAAGTTAAACTATGAACGATGCGCGTAAAAACTTCGAACTCGAAGATAACAAAATAGTTTATATATATTTTTATCCCTTTAAATAAACTAGTTTTCAGATTTACGGGTTCCACTGGAAAGATGCTTCGATCCAAAGATAGAGCATGTTTTCCTATCAGCAACAGATAGAGATACTTTTTTTATCCCATAGGTGGCAAACAAGCAATCTTGTTGCCTGATGGTAAGCAGTAACCGTCTCTTATGGATACCTGTAAAACCATAAGCATCACAATGACGTCAGTTTTTGTATTTATTTTTACCCGGCTGCGCAAGAATGAGGGTTATGTTTTTCGAGTGTACCTATATATGTAAGAGGTTTCTTTGGCACGCTTTACATCCTAAACAGCTTCATATATTCCATACGTGAGGTGTCATTTGAATCGTTTTAATATAAGGAGTGACATAGGTACAAAATGGCGACAGCGAAAAAAAATGGGAAAAATAGTTCAATATTACCATCATTCGACACCATCATATGTACAGTGCAGCGTGTCCTACAACTTGCACACAAGACGACCTGAATGAAGCCACGGAGAGTGCCATTGGGGTGGCAAAGTTCTAGTCTAGAAACTTGATTTGACATTAGAATTGTATTTTGCGGAACATCGACTCGAAAGAAGAAGAAGATATGTAGAGTTCACCAAATTTCATAAAATTAATACTACTATGAAATATTCAGTAGTTTACGAGACAAAGCGGTATGAAAGAGCTCTGTAGGTATCTACTACGAATAGGTATAGATAGGTATACGCAGCGCTCCGCTGTTACTTTTCAGTTGCCGTTGCAAACCATGCGAAGTAAAAGTAGCAAGTACCTATATACAATATTATGCATCGCTTGCAACGAGCTACACAATTTTGCTTAGTGTAAGTGGCAGTGGAAGTGCTACTTACGATACCTACTATTTATACAATGCTTTCGGGTTATATTTTTTTAATAATTTAACTTACTTGTTTTCACTAGGTATTGGAAATGCACTTACTTTACAAGAATATTCGTACAGCAGAAAAAAAATTGCAATATGATTATACCTACTAATTGAGCCCGCATCACGCCACATATATTTCACTCGCACATTTTTAAGATAAAAAAATAACTCATCAGGAATATGAAAATGGTTTTAAACCATTTGCACAGCTATTTCAAAGATAAAGCCCTTAAGCTGTAGGTATAACTACCTTTATCTAGGTATAACACTTCAATATATTTTTTCCGTATCGACGACATTAGGATAATATTGGGGGTTCTAAATCAAGTAAAATATAAGTGCAAAAAAAAAAAAACGATTGGGGTTTCTAAATCAAAATTAATTACTTGTTATTATTGCTTATTGTTTTTCCAAACACGTTTACTCAAAACATCATTCGGGCTTCTAAATCATAAAAAATATTGGGGGTTTTAAATCGAATTTGGAACAGTGTTGCACGAAGTCCAACAGTGTTTCGAATTTGATTTAGAACCCCCAATATTATCCTACTGATGACGACGTCAAAATAGGCTAAAATTACATATAGGCTATAAGAGGTAATAATACAAACATTAAAAAATACGTACATACATTCGCCTGAAAAACACTACCCTCTTTCATGGACAGTCGGGTAATAAATAGGCCGGTCCTTTGGTGGTGGCACTAACCGGATTCCACTGTTTAAGTTAGGTTCTAAATATTTGCCTACAAAAGTGAACCATTTCCTAATAAATTTTGCCACACATGATGACAAGAGTAATTGGTACAATCGTAAGATAAGGAAGTATTTCACCCACGCAGTCGAAGCCGCAAGCGTAGGCTAGTTAATGAATAAGCACGCAATGACTCAGCTAATGAGTGTTAACATAGATGTATAAAACGATGGAGATCGTCAGAGATTAAAAAAGTTCAAACCAATAAAAATAAAAAAACAGCCTTGCGTTCGACCGAGATGTCGTTTACAAAGGAGCACGATGTTATCAATCGACTTCAAAAAAAAGGGGTTCTCAATTTGGCACCTCAACTATTAGTTTTTACCATAGTGACCTGCACTAAAAATAACTTATTCAAAAGTCGAACCGGCCATCACGATTAGAGCCAATAAAAAAAAGGTACACAATAAAGAGTTTCTATCCATATAAAGAAAAAAAAAAGAAAAAAAAGGCACGAATACTGCAAATCGCTTTAGTGTTAAATAACAAACATTCATTTATTGCAATGGTTCCCAAAGTGGGCGATAACGCCCCCTTGTGGGCGCTGCAGTCCTAAAGGGGGGCGGTAAGAGACCCAGAAAAAAAGAATTAGAATTAATGTTTAATCTCCGCTAATAATAGCTCACAATAATTGATTAATTTAATTTGAAGTTATAGTGGTTTTTAAGTAGGTGAAAAATGGGGGCGCTAAAAAATAATTTATTCCCAAAGTGGGCAGTAGACAAAATAAGTTTGGGAACCCCTGATTTATTGATTCTAAAATAAAAAAATCGATACGCTCGGGAGTTAACTCTCGAATCCTTCATTACGCTTCATCGCCTATGACCTACAAAACTATTATGGGGTTAAAGTAGATTATTCACCGAGGGGTCGGTGAATAATCTAGCATTTATCTATGTATGAATTCATTTGTATAATATTGTTACTGTAATATTGGAAAAATATATAGTTCCTATAAATACGAGTACACTTTATTCAACTATGAATCAAAATCAAGTTAGTATGTCCGTGTTGCAAAGTACCAATTTAAATTATTCATAGTATGTTGAGCTTTTTTCGTGAATTATTTTCTAGATCCATGTGTTTGTATATCAATGGTTGTTACACATAATTAATGTTGGAAGTATTATGGAGTAACCTACTCACTCTCACGGACGATATATCTTTTAATTGAGACACCAAAGTGATGAAACGCTGCATGCAATCTGTCAATGTGTAAAGCAAGCAGATTGATAACAGCATTATTGTTTGTTTTATTTATAACTAGCTGTTGCCTGCGACTTTGTACGCGTAGGCTTTCATGTAAATGTTCAACCTTCAAGGGGGCAACCCCTTTAATTCGGCCCTTTCGTAAAATCCTTTCTTAGCGGACCTTCCCAGAAATCATAGGACATAAGAATAAGGAATCTACTTGCCAAATTTCAGCTTTCTCAGTCGATTAGATTTCGTGACCAATCAGTCAGTCAGTCTGTGCATGTATGTATTTTCGCTGTATTTTTGCTTTAAAAAATGTGTTACAGGCTTCTTTGTTATGATAAGATGCTATGACGTGACCCCCATCACCATTTTACGTTATATGTAAATATGAAAATAATCATTGATTTTAAAAAAAATATTTTACTAAAAAATAATGAAAAAATAACTAATGAAAAGTTATAACATAGCCTGTGAGTTAATCTGACCATAGCTAAGCATATTAGTGATACCGCATTTAAATCCATTCAGCGATCCATTATCCATTATGATGTTATTGCAGCTGTCAGAGCAAATAAATGCTTTGAATGAGTTTAGTTTGATACATAAGTCATCGTCATCATCATTTCAGCCGTAGGATGTCCTCTGCTGGACATAGGCTTCCCCCTATCGATCTCCAAAAGAGAAGCGGCCTGCATCCAACGTTTTCGTGCGGTCTCTTTTGGGTCGTCTATCCATCTTGGTGGACGGGACGTCCTATGCTGCGCTTACTGGTCCGTTCTCTTTATTCGAGAACCTTTCGGCCCCATCGGTCATCTGTTCTGCGTGCTATGTGCCCTGTCCACTGCCACTTCAACTCGTACGTAATACGTAAGTGAAGCTATTAAAAAGCTTGTTAAAAATGAAGCTATCCGAGCGAATAAATGCTTGGAAAGAGTCGATGTTGGATAGCCCGTTGGTCCAGTTGGTAGTGAACCTACCTCCTACCGGGCGTGGGTTCGATTCCCACCTAGGACAAACATTTATGTGATGAACATTTGTCTTTGTTCTATATCTGGGTGTTAACATCTAATTAAATATGTATATAAAATATATATATGTACGTATATCAGTCTCTGGCAGCCATATCACAAGCTTTGCTTAGTTTGGGGTCAGATGATCGTGTGTGCAAAAATGTCCCAAATATTTATTTATTTTAGTTTAGTTAGTTCAGGTGAAGCCTGTAAAAATCTTGTTAAAAAAGGTTTCGATACGGTTATCTCTCAGTCTATATATTTATCAAATATCTATATCTATCAGTCGTCTACAATAAATTTATCAAGTAACTAGCAAGCCAGCAACAATAAATCCTCAAATGAACGCCACGGATATAACAGACAAGTGCAAGACAAGGCAGTCCCATTAGAGCCGCCAATCAATGTCACGAGCACCCGGGCTGCTACAAGCGAGTCCTGCTAATTACTGCTTACTGTTTTTACTGGGACAGTTTTTGGACAGTCTATTAAATGTCTAGCTGAAGCCTGAAAGACGAACTAAGTCATTGGTTTCTGTTTTTACAAGCATTTATTTAACTTGCCCTGTTAATATGTTCGTATGTGTGGGACAAATCTTGCAACTGAATTTTAGATCAGTTATCCTCAACCGGTTGAGCCGAAATTTGACATAGGTATTTTATTTATATTACACGGGAATTACTCACGTTAGATTAAGCCGGTCACTCATGGACCGGAATCAAGGAATCATGTATCAGGTATAAGAGGGAGATGGCTCCCTCTTATACCTGATACATGATTCCTCTAACAATGAAATGAAATATTATTTATGCACGGTTTTGTTTAAAGCTTAAAAAGTCGCATTTGTGTTCAACCGTAAAGGTTAAAGGTGTGAATCCTAAAAAAAATACACAGAGCCGGAACTAAAATACCAGCGAGGTGTACTTGTACAAAAACAATATTATTCAAACAAAATATTGAATAATGGTGTAGGTACGTAGGAATAAACATTTTTATAGTTTGCTCAGGTTGCGCGTTAGAAAAATAATTTATAACAGTTTTAAGCCCATTTAAGACGGCTGGCAGTGGCTGAAAGACAAAAGCAGAAAATCGGGCTGGTGTGCCTTGGGAGAGGCGTCCAGGAGTGGACTAGTAAAGGTTGATGATGATGATGAAGACAGATGATGGCCTTCCAGCCCTTAAGAGCCCTCTCACATTTATTGCCGGAAAAAACAAACCATTCAAATAGAAAGATCCTTAGAAAATTAAATTTCTGTAATAAATATAGATGTGTGTTTTTATTGCAAATAACGGCTTAAAATTTTGCAGGAGGAAAGGGAGAGAGAGAGAGAGTAAATCTATGTGTTTATCTATAACTAGCGACCCGCCCGCCCGGCTTCGCACGGGTGTAATTTACGTGCGAAGCCGGAGCGGGTCGCTAGTTATATATATAAACCTTCCTTGGAAATGTATCTAACTGATGGTGAAAACCGCATCAAACTCCGTTGCGTGGTTTAGGAGGAGTTAGCGGCCATACAGACAGACAGACGCGGAAAGCGACTTCAATTTATACTATGTAGAGAAGAGATAGAGATAGAGAAGATAGAGATAGAGAAGATAGAGATAGAGAAGATAGAGATAGAGAAGATAGAGATAGAGAAGAGATACGACTACCTACATCTCAGAACGACACGGTCACTTATGGACTATGGACGGACTTGATATGTGCCAGCCAACCAAAAGTACATCGTTTATGGCGGCCTTAAGGGACGGACTTAATACTTGTAGCCAGATGTATATCTATTGGTTGTGAAGACATAAATTTTAATCCCGTCGAATGTAAACTGAATATCAGTAAACATTCCACCTTCTTCTAGTTTAATTTTAAAATAAACTGGGAATTTATAGCATTAAGGTGCAAAATTCTTGTGAGTCATTCTATGAGTAAACTAGGTTTACTATCCATTATTAGCCATATGTTTTATATCAATAAGTAAAGCCCAACGCAGGCCCGAGAGCTGTGCCGAGAGTCAAGGCACAATGGTGCGGCGAAAAATTTGAAGTGGAAAACTAAATTCTTTTTTTTTCTCAGGATTTTGGACTCGATAGTCGTGTGCATTTGCAAGTCAAGTATTGAAATATTTTCAAGTTTTATTAGATTTCAACAAACAAGTCATAGTCACAGTCAGTGTTAAGTAAAGTAGGTCACGACCAAGTCAAAGTCATGCTCTAGTAAAGTAGTGGAATTTTTATCAGCGGTTTCCATAGAGTTTTGAAAATATTACGAAAAGACTTGTTTCATCACTTTCACCTCGATATATCCAGATAAACAGATACACTTTTTTTATTGATAATTGTCTGTCTGTCTGCCTGTCTGTCTGTCCAGAGCCTTTTCTCAGAAACACGAAAAGATATTAAGTTATTATCTATACTAATCTATACTAATATTATAAAGAGGAAAGATTTGATTGTTTGTTTGTTTGTTTGTTTGCATTGAATAGGCTCCGAAACTACAGAACCGATTTGAAAAATTCTTTCACTGTTGGGATGCTGCGCTATCCCCGGTTGACATAGGCTATATATCTCGACTTCGCACGTGCGAAGCAGGGGCGGCCTACTAGTTATTAATACGCGATCAAAATATAATGACCGTTTATTTCGCATATTTTTGCATATTTTGTGAAAGGGAATCAAAAACCTATAGGGTACTTCCCGTTGACCTAGAATAATAAAATTTGGCAAGTGGTCCGCCAGCACATTATGAACGATATTTTTTTTATAGTGGATAATTTGAAGTTAAATCATATTAAAAAAATTTGTTATGCGATGACAAACTTACATTTTGTAGTTGGTATGTATGGAAGAACCTTGTTGTTCACTGTAAAGATAAGTTTGTCTTTAATTTTTTTTTATAGGTTTTTTACTACTCGTACTTATCCGGTTTTTTATTTAGTCTTTTAATCCGTGGCCAACAAGTGCCGAAGCGATGCTGTTATCAACTAGCATTTATTTTTCTTAATATGTATCTACTTCTGTAGTTTTGTATTTTGTTGTATACTGTTTGTAGATCGTAAAAAAGAAAAAAAAACGGTTATTGAATAGAATTTATTTACAAAGAAGAGTAAAAGTAATTTAAAAATATATTTTAATTATACTCCTTAATTGTCTTGGGTAGTAGTATAAAAATATTACGATGTAAACCCATTTACCTGCCTCCACAAATTAATCTCTATCTTCTCTTCTCTACATAGTATAAATTAAAGTCGCTTTCCGCGTCTGTCTGTATGTCTGTATGGCCGCTAACTCCCCCTAAACCACGCAACGGACTTTGATGCGGTTTTCACCATCAGTTAGATTTTCACGGAAGGTTTCTACATATAACTAGCGACCCGCCCCGACTTCGCACGTAAATTACACCCGTGCGAAGCCGGGCGGGCGGGTCGCTAGTTACATACAAAATTAAAATAAATACTTAAATAAATTATTATGCATGCCCTTTCAAGCACGTACAAGTAGGACATAACCTTTCGCAAATTAATTAAGTACAAAATTAATAAATATGAATTCATATCATAAAGCATCAGACAGAACGTATCGTAAATTAGTAACATAAAGCACGCCCATAAAATAAATCACCAAAACAGCGTCTCGTGATGCTCACGCACAACTTTATTAAACACAAATATACTTCCATTATACAACCTGAGAGGATGGTATTTATCGCGCGCCAAAACGGTCCACTTTTTACACTAAAATGTCGTAACAAGGCATTCTTATGTGAAATTTTACCTTTCAACTGCCTACTAAAACCATAAAAGTTTGTGGTACAACTAATTTTTTTATGCCATAGGTGGCAAACAAGCAGACGGGCTGCCTGATGGTAAGCAGTCATCGTGTCCTATGGATACTTGTAACATCAGAGGCGTCACAAATACGTTGCCGACCCTTGAGGACTCGATTAACTCCCCTTCTGAAGAACCCCATGTTGTAGCCTCTCGGAAACACCGTGGAAGGTAACGCATTCCACATTTTGCAGGTATGAGGCAAGAAGGATCGTGTGAATCGCACAGTGTGCGATTTCCACGGATCTATGATGTGTGGATGAGCCTTCAGGCGGTGGCGGCTAGTGCGATGGTAAAACAGTTCTTCAGAACGTCGCCTGCATCAATTTTTTTGTAAACAAAAAAGTAGTTGTAGTTTTTTTAGATTACTGTAAATTTTGTTTAAAGTATGATGGGACTGACGAGCTATTGCTGGCAAAAGTCCTCCCCCCCAAAAAAAAAACATTCCCCATTGTAATTAAACTGATAAATAACATTTCAAATACATTTCGGAGAGTGTGCGTCGGATCTGCATGACCTCATTCCTTGGACAGCCAGGGTAGGCACAAAAAGAGACACAGTTTCATGGTTGATATTCCGAAAACCTGCACGTAGCGCTTTGATCCTATTTTTAATTAAAAAAAAATATATGTGCGAACCGCTAGTTTGCGGAATGAGCCGTTTATATGGGTGTTCCCCGATGGTTATACCTACAATCTGGATGTCTTTAGTGTCTTTACATCATGAGTGAATTGGTTTCTTCTAGGAAACCGTACTTCATCGTAGACTGCATCATCGCTTAACACCAGGCCAGATGCGCAAGACAATTAAATATGTAAAAAGAAAATATGATCTTGATTACATGAACATGATTTATATTTTTTCGGATCCTATATTGCGAACGAAAACGTATCCAAAAGACGAAGCAGGAAGCTTTATCTACTTAACTTTGCTCACTCACGCTGTTTTTTACCTGACTACGGTAAAAAGAGGGTTTTGATTGTGACAGTGTATGTATGTATATCTGCTGAACTACTGGAAACTTCAAAATCGGATACACAATGAGTTAATTATAATTCACTAGCTGACCCCTTTTAGTGCGCATTAAATATTTCAGATGTGCAATGAATTATTCCTAACCTGAAAGTGCTTGCCTCATCTAAAGACCCTCGATAAATAAGAGATATGTGATATTTCGGTGCTGTACCTTGGCAGTAACTTTGTTTCACAGGCGGTATAATATACAGTATAGGTCTATCTTAGTAGTAGTAAGTTGGTATAAATTGCCTTTAATGAGGGTAGCTGAAGATGCCTGAATAACCTTGTACATACCTTTTTTGGGGTTCACTAGCATGGCCGTAGGCAGAAATTTATTTTGTGGTGGGGGGGGGGGGGGGGGGGGGGTTGACCTCGAAGTAAGTTGGTACATACGTATAAAACGGTGGGTTGGCTACGACATTTGGGAGGGGGGGGGGGGGGGGGAATGAACACCCAACCTGGGGCTACGGCCTTGTTCCGTAGTACTACAAGGAACAAGATGGGAGCAAGAAGTTCATTCTGTCGGTAGTAATTTGCAGAAATTTCTTAACAATTAGGACGGACGGAGAGTCCGACAGACAAAACGAACATATAAAGGTTCATTATAGTACTACGGAACCCTAAAGAGGTACATTACTACTTAGAATGAACTAAAATGTAGGAAGATTGCCTGAAAAGAAGCGACCCCTTTAGTGTGCTAAGAAAAATGACGAAACAACTGACGAAAAGTTTTTATACAGGGAGGAAGTCAGGAATTTCCCACGGCATGGGACAGCAAATTATAAATCATTAGATATTATATTAGCTATATGATAATAACATAATTTTTGTAAAGTCATTATTATGGTGTCAATAAAGAGTTAAATAGAAAAATAAATAACACATTTTAACAATACAAACAAAAAAAACCGACGTCACAAAAACTTCAACGGTGCAAAAAAAACACATGAAAGAGGTTATTTTTTTTATTATATCCTTAGACATTTTCTTCAAAATTAGATCAACCTTGAGCCTATAATAATCTACTTAAAAAAACATTAAAATTGGTTCACAATCGGTGAACATATCGTGTAATATATACACAAAAATACAGTCGAGTTGAGAACCTCTATTTTTGAAGTCGGCTGAAAAATAGAGGTGATTACCTGTCCTGCGATCGGCACTCCAATTGGCAGTAGGAGCAGAAAAAAATATTTCCATGCCTCTGATTAAGTATTTTTGGTAGTAAGGGCGGGATTTTTTTTTCCCAAGCCATAGAGCATAATTGGCCATGGTACAGTTTAATTTAGTTAAATGAGCGATGGTGGTCGAGCGGTAGCATGTGCGCTTAACAATCTGACACCATCCAGTTTGATCCTCGGCCCTGCCCAATTTTTTTTTAATTTTATAAACAGTTACGTGCAGGATTGATGCTATTGTTCAAAAACGGAAAAACGGCGAAGGAAAACATGGTGAGATAACCGGATGTGTCCAATAACCTCAAAAGTTCTAAGACAATTATGACATTCATCAACACGCATTGGGCCAGAATGGTGGCTTAGGGCTCATCTTTTTCTCTGAGAGAAGACCTGTGTCCCAGCGATGGGAACACGAAGGGCTAAAACTAATGAACCCAAATTAAAAACAATCCCGCTCCGGCACTGTCTCTTTCGTGACACGAGACTTCACGAGAGGCTTGGATGAATGAAATGTCACCCATTCATTTCTCAAGTGAAAACGTAGGATGCTCGCTAGGGCTGCCAGCTTGCATCAAATACTGCCATTCTGTACATGAATTACTTAAGAGCCCTCTCAGATTTTTTGACAAGAAAAGCAACAAAAACTTTTGCTATTCTGATTTTATCAAACAGAAAAATCTATAGCAAATTCAATTTCTGTAATAATAATTTGTATTGCTTATAGAAAATAACGGCTTAAAATTTTGGAAAAACTAAAATATAGCTACTCCAATACCTGCAATACCGCTACTTAGTGCCTATACAAAAAGTTTTTCGTAAAACTCTCGGAGGGAGAGCTTGAGAGTAAATTTTGTTAAATAACTGTCATAAAATAAACAATTTTAAATTTTATGGCTTACTTATTTTATATTTCATTTGACAATTACTGGCACTTTGTAAATTTAGCTTTTAGTTTTATGCCTGAATATCCAGATACCTAAAATTTAAAGATTGCATATTTTTGTAGTACAGCTCTTAATAGCATTTTAAAAGGAAATGTTTAACGACTATGAGATAATCTGCAAGCGAAGGAATAAAAGAAACGATATCATGAACAAATACAAGTTTATGATGTGCTTTTTTTCTACCATTATAAGAACTTTTAAACGCGAACAAAAATTGTAGTAAGGCATCTCCTTTATTGTCCTTAACTGTTGGCCGTTTGGTAACATTCAGAGTCACACAGCGGGCAATGAGAGAGCTATGCACAAAGCCCATAATAGAGCTATGCATATAGCGCAAGGAAACTCCGAGCATGATCGCAGTTTCTTAACGCTATAGAATCCGGAATGTGGATATTCGTAAAAGAATCACGAACATGGCTATTAAAATTTGCAAGTTGAAGTGGCAATGGGCAGGCCACATTGCTTGAAGAACCGATTACCAATGGGGAAGAAAGATTTTTGATTGGACGAAGCGGTAGACGCAGCGTAGGTAGGCCACCCGCTAGATGGACAGACGACATCGTAAGAGAAGCGGGCATTCACTGGAAGCAGATGGCAGGCTGTCATGCAGTGTGGAGTTCAAAAGGAGAGGCTTATGTTCAGCAGTGGACGTCTTCTGGCTGATAATGATTGATTGATCTCCCTTGTTTGTCTGATCTGAGGATATAACTCTCACATATTTTCGTGTACACACACTTCACTCCGAAATCTTTAAGAAACCCTAATGTGTTTCAAAAGATCCAACATCAATAAACTATCGGCGTGTCTCAAACAAGTTTGCGGCAAATTATCGTGACTCTAGCTTAGAAGAAGGTCAAACGGCGTAAGTTTGCTTTCTGTCGAAACCTTCACTGAAACTTTCCTACTGTGATTCCTGATAAAGTATTTACTTTCGTGACTTGTAAACAAACGTGTCCAGGTAAATTATTATCTTTAGTTCGAAGGGCGAGATGCGAGTGGAAAAGGTCGTATTTTGTAGTGATAATAGCTCAGTTCAAGGGAGATGTATATCACATCATCAGCCAGTAAACGTCCACTGCTAAACAAAGGCCTCCCTCTTGAAGAGGGGTGTTGAAAATCTCCACGCTTGGCAGGCGGTTTGGGGATCACATCGCAGCACGTTCACCGTATACGCTGCTGCCCATTCTCCAGTGGTTTCAATCGCATTTTTAGGACATATCAGGGTCCCTGTGAATGTGCAATTACAGTTCGTGTTTAAATGTCTCCATAAAAAAAAACATTATGCCGCTAAGCCGCTTATGGCAAGATTTTCGATTTTTAAGCAACGTTTGGTACTATAGATGACCATAAGGCTTAATATATTGTATTATAGTCGCATTTAGTGGAGCAAAACCGCTTACTGCTTACACAAAGTCGTGCTTTTTTTCTTCATATTTTTCGAAAAGTATTAATGTACAATGTACATTTACGGTTCCCTCTATAATTATGAAATCTGTATATTAAGATATCGTAGACATGATTTGGAAAATATGTATTTAAATGAATAAAAAAAAAAACTGGGAGAAAAGAGCAAATAAGTGTTAGATACTCATATATATTTTTCTATCAAGCAAGTTGCGGTCTGTACGGTTTCCTGGATAAAACACAAAATTTTGATATGACACCATTTTTATTATTTATAGCTAACCATAGAAAGAGACAAACTAAAACTAGAACGACCAAAATTGTTAAAAGTTTCATAAGACGGCTACGGCTTACTTACAATTTTTTCACACACACTAAGAATCTTGCAGCGATTTTAATGAACTAATAGTCCACATGCAAAAAAGGGCGGGGCAGGGTCATCTACTGGGTGAGTACGTTAATGTTATTGAAGGTTTTTGTAAATTAGTACAAGCATGATGTAATCACGTGGTGGCGATCAGCGACTAATCACAGGTCGTAACGTCACTGTATCGGAAACGGTGATTGGACTTACGCTGATCGCGACAAGATTGCGTTGATTTCGTGGGCTTTTACCCAAAATGTTTTGCGATCACTATTTTACTTCATCCTAACCACTACTGGACTTTTAGCCTACCCCCGAAAGGGTGATTGGGCCATATCCACCACGCTGGCCCAGTGCGGGTTGGTGGATTCACATACGCCATTGAATTTCTTATCCGTACGTATGCAGGTTTCCTCACGATGTTTTCCTTCACCGAAATGCCAGTGGTATGAAAGTTCGTACATAAGCTCCAAAAGCCTCATTGATACGGGCCTGGGGTTTGAACCCGTCTCCCAAATGGGCTACCACGGCTTCTGTTTCTACTTCTTCTATTGTATTTTACTTTGATTGTCAATATTATAATGTATATTTTTTTCTGGGCAAGTGCCTTTATTCACTAAACAAAATACAAGCTAAAACTAAAACTTACTTACTTACTTACGTACGTAGATATTATAGTGATATCTTAGTTGATAGGGATTAAAAACAGAATTCTTTTCATGCAAATTGAAGCAATATTCACGAAAATCTCGCTAGGTCTTAAACTTTCCCCATTGCTTCCTTCCTGCTACCAAAGGAAACTATCCAATTTCAGGTTAAAAATTTAACTCACAAACTTTTAATTCAGAGTTGACAGTAATCGTATTGTACAATGCTTGGAAATGCGACGCTCGCGGATGGTTTCTACCAAAGCGAAGTCAAGTGTATTTAATTTTTAACTATTTTACTTTGTTTTAAGCGATTCTTTTAATTTTTCTTACTTTTTTCGCTTAGACTGCAAAAGACAGTTCACTTTTTCTGTCCGTATTCAGTAATTCAGTAAAAATGCGCTATTGTATGGTGCACTTCGTTTTGATGAAAGAGCTATCTTTTCTTTCGTATTGAAGCCTTATTTACAAGGAAAAATGTTATTAAAAGTATTTTCTTTACTTTAAGTGTCGTTCCACACTCTAGAATATATAATTTCAATAGTAATTAAAATAAAACTACACCGAGGGAACATTTTGGGAACAATACTGGGAATTGTTCCGAAAATTCTGGCCACGGTGTAGTTTAGTTTAAATTACCTAGATTAAAATCTAAATAAAAGTAAACTAATCCTCTACCCATGGTAGCGGCTTAATGGATTTAGGCCAGTAGTAATTTTTAAACTTTCGCAGGTCATTTATAATTTGTTATTTTTTTTCATAATTATGTATTCATACATCTTATCTTTCAGGTGCCTATGCTAGGTTAAAAACTTGTGATAATTATAAGCAACTGCGCTTTCATATTACCTGTTTTAAGTTTGTACTGGCTAAAGCAGTTAAAAATATTATACGTAATATAGGTATCATACGGAATGAAAATGACAGAATTAAATAAATTTGTTATTTGACTACTTTTTGAGTTTGATGAAAAAAATATACGAATAAAGGTATTAAGTTATCAGGAAATTTAAATTGGTAAATGAATTTGTAAATGCTTATTGTACATTTACATAAGAGTTTAATAAATCAGATTTACTACATAATATTCATTAGTGTGAATATGTTCATATTGTTTATTATTTAAGTTATGCTATTTGTGGTTTGATCTTTGATAATATACAAAAAAAAAATTGTTTAATTAATTTGTTGTTGTTTTTTTCTGTACATTATGTTTATAAATAAGAATGATACGATCAAAATCGGTTCAGCCGTTTCGGAGTCCATAGACAACATACATATATACAAACATAATAACACATTGTCATTTATATTATATAGATAGATATCGGGGTGATACATCTCTGAAATTTGGCATGTCCATAAAGCATCGTTCGTTAGATTTTTTTCTATAGCCATCAATTTCTGAACTATATTTACAATGGTATAGCTTTGGTTACGGAACCCTATCATATGCGTGTCTCGACACGCTTTTGGCTAGTTATTAGAAACTTTATACTTGTTCACTTGATCGCACAATATTTGTACAGAACTTTTAGTAAGTTTTGTATAATAATGAAAATGTTAATGGCTAATTGAAATCCTAATCAAATACTAAAAACAAACGGCCATTGTAATCCGCGTTCGGAAACTCGCTCCAGACAAGCGTATCAATTTTCACCAAACTTCGTAGACAAAGTTTGTCAAACTTTTGAACGGTAATGCTTATTCTACGATTGATAATGTAAAACGATACCGTTTATTTTGGGTATTTGATCTGTTTAGGCTCGTTTGGGAAAGTTTTGAGTTGACTTTTCAAGGCTTGGTAAAAGTTTGAGTATCGCTGTGGCCTAATCTTTTACGCATACTTATCTATCGGATTTCAAGATTGCTGTTTTATTTACCACTGTGAGTCTGTGATTCTATCCAATCCTCAGTTCTTATTTGCTCTGAGATCCACTCATGCAAGAAGCACAGTGTCGCGATAAAACAGCGCGCGCGGCAAAAGTATAATTAATCTGTTCTAATTAATTGACACAACAGGGATTATAGTTTCCTATTGGGGCGATTCACTAAAAATTCTGAGACGTGACTTTCTATATTTTTTTACAAGATTGTATGCCCTGTTAGTATATATGAATGTGTGGGACGAATCTTGCAACTGAATTTTAGACCATACCCTTACGGCCAACGGCTAACTCGGTATGAAACTTACGTTAAATCCGCTCAGTAGGAAAATCACGCGAACGTGAACCTTAACGCACCCAGATACGGTTTGCGGTCGTGTGATTTTCTATCTGAGCTGATTTAACGTTAGTTAGATACCGAGTAAGCCATTGGCCGTAAGGCCCCAGGTATCCTCAACCGATTGAGCTGAAATTTGGCATAGGTACACGTTTAGTTTGTATGACAATGCAGGTTCAATCAGGTTTGTTAAATGACGTCATTCAAAATCCAATATGGCGGACTCCCAATGATGGCGGACCAGTTATTTATTATACACCCCGATGATATGGGTATCAAGTGAAAAGTTTGTTTTTAAAAAGTTTTTACTAATAATTTTATTATGATTAAATACACAAACCGAATATCATCGCATAGAGAATTTATTTGATATTTTCATAGAAACTTAAGGGGTACATTTGACTCTGAGGTGGAGTAAAGAGGTAAAATTTAGCAAAATCCGTTCTTATTGTTTACAATCATATACTAATAAATATTTTGCAGGGTTGAAAGGGTATACTAATCCGAAAGGGGTCCATAGTACCCATCATCATGAACAACTTTTACTATGGGACCAACACTGAAATAGTGAAAAATAACAGCTGTTCCAGTTTTATCGAGTGTTCATCAGATGCGGATTAGTTTATTTGATATATTTATCGATATCGATATTGTTTGAAAGGATCGTTTAATATTATTTTTTTAAAGGGGTTTATTATACTCATGGAATCGCGGAAAAAATCAGCTGTTCCATACATTTTGTCGAGTGTAAATAATTTGCTATGGATGATATTTTTTCACGATTTCAGGATTGATCCCATAGTAAAAGTTGTTCATATTGATGGGTACCTACTATGGACCCCTTTCGGCTTAGTAGGTATACTCTTTTCGTGTAACCCAGTATACAGTTTGTTTTAACATTTATTTTGTTATATGGCGTCCAGCCAACGCTGCGGTGATTATCTGTCGGGTCGGCTGTCAGGAAGAGAGTTTTTCGTATTGTGGTTTAAAAATAAATGTCCCTTGGGTAAGTTGCCTTAACATTTGAACTGTTTGTTAGTGACGTGAAAATTAGGAATTTGTACGTTGTTTTATGCCGTGACTTTGTCTGTTCATAATTGATTTTCTTCGACTGACACTACACTCGGTCTAATAATATATTTTCTCTGACAGCTGCAATAACATTGTAAAAAGCTGAATCATAAATTGCAGCTGATAGAGCTAATAAATGGTTCTTAACTGTTGGCTTTTTGGAAAAACTCAGAGTCACACAGCGGGCAATGGAGAGGGCTATGTTCGGAGTTTCTTTGCGCGATAGAATCCAAAACATGTTCGGCAAAGAACAGAGTCAACGACATAGCTGTTAAAATTTGCAAGTTGAATTGGCAATGGGCAGGCCACATCGCTCGAAGAACCGATAACCGATAGGGAAGAAAGGTTCTTGAGTGAGACCACGAACCGGAAGACGCAGCGTAGGTAGGCCTCCCACTAGCTGGACCGACGACATTGTGAGAGTCGCTGGTATCCAGTGGATGCAAAAGGCAGGCTGTCGTTCAGTGTGGACGTCTTCTGGCTAATGATAATGAGAACAAATAAATGCTTGGACCGAGAATAACTCGTATCAGGCTGAAAATCTGTACTATGTCAAAGACACTGTTGCATGGTCGTAGCAGTTTCTAGTACTACCACGAGTGAAAACTCTTCAAGCAGCCATAGCATTACAATGCGAATGTTTGAATACGAAGCCAGGTACTTTTAGTTCCAAGCCAACTGGGGAAAGTCGAGAGGTGAAGTCGCAACGTGCCAAAGCTGGAGCCCATGAAATATCAATCTCATTTCGTTTATGCTACGTTCAAAATCTTACATCATATCGTAACTTTATTTATTTCTTCGAACACTACAATAATTACCATGACAAGGTTCCACCCAATATTTCAGCACAGGGCACAGAAAGGGCGTACTAAGCCCAAAGGGGTCCATATACTCATCATTATGAACAACTTTTACAATGCGACCAATCCTGCAATCGTGGAAAAATATAAACTGTTAAATAGAAAATTATTTACACTCGACAAAATGTATGGAACAGCTGATTTTTTTTCGTGATTCCATGAGTCTAATGAACCCATTTCCCTCGGCAAGACAAAATAATTTCAAAGGTTCCTTTCAAACAATATCGATATCGATAAATATATCAAATAAACGAATCCGGATGTTTGCTATGACTTTGTTACATGGGGATATATTTATTTACACGAAAAAATATTTAAAACACAGATATTTAAAACCTTTTTTACATCATTAAGGATTTAATTGAGGCGTAAAAGTAAGGTACGGATCATTAAATTTAAAAAGAAGTTGCTTCTTCACGTCGTTGTAGCAAGTAAATATAGTTTTAATTTGTTTAGACAGATGTTACGTTATAACTATTTATAACCGACGAAAAATAATCGACAGAGGTTTTTAACTTGACGCGCATATTTATCACGAGTACCTGGGCGACCGAGCTTGGCTCGGTATTTAAATCTATAACTAAATACAAAATTTCCACACATCACACATCATCAGCCCGTAAACGTCCACTGCTGAACAAAGGCATCCCTCGTAGGGGTGTTGCCATAATCCCCACGCTTGGCAGGCGGCTTGGGGGTCGCAGTACGTTCACCGTGTACTAATAGCACGCTGCTGCCCATCCTCCAGTGGTTCTGGTCGCAGTTTTAGGACATAGCCGGGCCTACGGTGGTCAAAATTTCCGTTAGAGCCTTTTCTGAGATACGTAAAATAAATGTATATAACTATGTGTCTAAAATAACTGCTTCAAAAAAATTAATTGACAGATAAAAAAAACAAGGTTTTCGTTAAAAAAATTGAGATCGGCATTTATTTTTGATTTGTATATTATGACGAATTTCTAGTGTAAGTAGTGTTCTAGTGTTTATTTTTACTGTTCATAATTCCCTAACGGTACACTTAAACATAAAATAATGTCCTTAACCCATCGAGATACAATTCCTATAGAATCACAATTAATGTTACGTCACAAAAAGGGTTGCAATTATTTTTTTCACCTTCATTCTACATGTAAAGGAAGAAAATATATATATTTTCTTCCTTTACATATCCTACTAATATTATAAACGCGAAAGTTTGTATGTATGGATGTTTGTTCCTCTTTCACGCAAAAACTACCGAATGATTTGGATTTTAATGAAAGTTTACAATAATATAGCTTATACATTAGAATAACACATAGGCTATAACGGGTTGTAGTAGCGATGCTGGAGGCCGGGCTCTACGCGTACGAAGTAGCGGGTTTCAGCTAGTTTGTGCATAAAATACTACAATATCTACGTCACAAAACACAGAAAAATGCAACAAAAGAAAGAATAGATAATACAAACATGTTCAATAGGCATGTGTCCTAATTTTAATTTAATGTCAGCTAGCTGATCAAAAATAGAGCCTATCAACGAAAACAAAATTAAAATTTGTTTGAAAATAAATAGGTTGTATTACTATTTTAATTTCATGCTAGGAAGAGAGCACACTATAGCATGTGATGACGTCAATCCGTGCGCGCACCATATAAATGCTGTACTAACACACGCTTTGCAAGAAAGGGACAGAACATCTGCTCTCTATCCCCACCAAAAACTTTGAACGCTCCTATCTCAGAGATTTATATCAGTTATATTTAACATATTTTTTCGCTATGTGTAATGTATTTAGTTATATTTTTTGCTATGCCTGTTATTTGTAATTTTAACATTAGGACACATGCCTATTAGAATGTCGCTATCTTGTGTTTAAGATGACGAAACCTACCCAGTGGCAACCTTCCCTGAACAAAGGAAATACTGAGGTCATTTTCTATGCCTGCCGATTTCTATAACATTTCTATAGTCATCCGTCATCTAGTCTACCTATGACCACGGACACGGCACGGACGGACGGCAAAGTGCACGTCAGAAATTAAAATAATGTAATATACACGTGATTTGTATATGTCGAATTTCTAGTGTAATTCCGCTTCTACGTCGTTTCGAGTACAATAAGGATTTTGGGATAAAAGTAACGCAAAGTAACGCCTGATTCAATCAACTTCATCAACAATCAACACATACACGCGATAAAAAAGTGTTTAATATCAATGTTGTCCCGTGTTTTCAAACTTTTGTTTTCACAACCCCTTGTAATTAGTTTTACAAACTATGTCAAGAACTAAGAACATGCAAGTACTTTACATCTTGAACCCAGTTCGAGTGTAGTGTAGAGTCAAGGCGGGTAACCTGAGCTATCGTTGTGCTCTATTAAAAAGCTCTCAGGGCCGCTCTACCGGTCTGAAATGCGCGGGTTGTATGCTCTACCGCTCACGAGTTATATGGAATATGCTTGACTTCAGGCAAGTGAATGTGCATTACGTTGATAGGATAAACTTCCCACACAAATACATTTGTATTGGTGTGGGTGGTTCAGAGCTTTCAGTGTAAAATAGTTAAATTAATTGTAAAATAAAGGTCGTAGCATACATCGCTGTTTATTATGCGAGTGTTGTGATATGATTTGCAACTAAGCATTTGGGACGCAACTTGTGTCGATACTTTGGCGCCGTCACATCTTCCTGAGACACAGGGTAGGGCTGGTGCGGCTGCCAAATCGGCAGAGCAGCACAAGCGACGCAAATATGCTAACCTCGGCAGTGGTTACATATTTGAGGCGTTTGGGGTCGAGACATTGGGCCCTTGGGGACCTGGAGCTCACCTCATTTTCAAAAATCTTTCAGAGCGCTTGGTTAATGCGACGCGTGACCAAAATGCTGGCGTGTTTCTGGCTCAACGCATAAGCATTGCCATTCAACGTGGTAATGCCGCCAGCATGCTGGGTACGCTGCCAACTGGTAGTGGGCTTGAGCATTTGGATTGTCTTTAGACCTTCAACGGTCTATGGGCAGTCTAACTGTATTTGTAGTTTAGTTGTAGCTTGTATTTTGTTTAGTTAATAAAGGCACTTGCCCAGTTAAATTAGCATATTAGTTGCTAATAATTTCACTGTACGTAATATTGAATATTTTTTTACAATATTTATTTTACATTCATGAAATTATTGTTTTGGCATTTCGGTTAAGCAGCGGTGGTGTCCAAGCGTGCGGTGCGCTTTATAATCTGACGGCACTTGGTTCAATCCTCGGCCCTGCACCGACGACTTATTTAGTTTCGACATTAATTATGTGTAGTTTCGATGCCATCGCCCAAAAACGGCGAAGGAAAACATTGTGAAGAAACTGGTAGGTCCATGAACTTCAAAAGTTAAAAGACATAACACTCACCAACATGTATTGTCATGTTTGTCATGGTGGGTTAGCGCCCTTTCTCTCTCTCTCTCTCTCTCTCATTCTATCTGAAAGAAGGCTCGTGTCCCAGCAGTGGGAACATGAAAGGCTGATTATTATGATGATGATTGTTTTGGCGTTTGACGCGAGCGATTCGTCATTAAGTTGCATAAAAACATTCCTAACAAGAGAAACGAACAAACGTTATTTTTATTACAGCTCACAGACTGATATGACGTCATTGTCATAACTACAACAGAAGGTACCTACTTTAACATTTCATGGGCAGGTGGCAGGTGCATTCATGTCAAGTGCCAGTGGGTCGACGTCGGCTTCGGCAGCGCATTGAACTGATAAATTGATTGGGAGCTCTATGCTGTAAACACAGTCCCCAGTGCGGGCTGTAAACACGGAATTCTTTGTTCATTATTCACAAGCTTCTAGCATTACTAAAATTATCATCCCTGGAGTATTGGTGATCTAATATAGGCCAAAAGCAGCAAAAATCTGTTCAAAAAAGGAGAAAAAAATTGTCGTGATTTTTATAAACACAAGATTTGGTAGTACACAAGTGCATTCACTTGCATTCATTTCAAAAACTCAGAGTCACACAGCGGGCAATGGAGAGAGCTATGCTCGGACTTTCTTTGAGCGATAGAATCCGAAACGTGGATATTCGCCAAAGAACCAGAGTCACCGATATAGCTGTTAAAATTGTAGTGGCAATGGGCAGGCCACATCGCTCGAAGAACCGATAACCGATGGGGAAGAAAGGTTCTTGAATGGAGACCATGAACCGGAAGACGCAGCGTAGGTAGGCCTCCCACTAGATTAACCAACGACATAGTAAGTATAGCTGTCGTTCAGTGTGGAGGTTAAAGGGGGAGGCCTATGTTCAGCAGTGGACGTCTTCTGGCTGATGATGATGATGAAGAAGTGCATTTATGCCAAGTACCAGTAGGTCGGGATGTCGTTGAATTAATTCCCCCTTATAGGGGGAAAATAGGGGCCTTCTCGTGAAGGGATTTGGTGTTAATGAATGTCAAATTCAGTTCTACGTATCTTGACCACGAGGGCGTAGTCGCGGATAGATTCCAGTTATATTTGAAATAGTATGCAATATGACATATTTAATCTTTCCATCTCATAATAATACGCCTAGTTGAAGGCAGTAGGTCAGTACACCCAGATCGAAAGTGACATGAAGCCCGCAACACCGCAAGAATGTTTCGATTCATTACACCGTAAATCACGGCGATGAATCAAACGGAATGTAAACAAGGCGTGCCAATAATATGTAAACAACACCATCCTGCAAAATATAGGGAAAGATGAACGATATCATAATCCGGAGTTTGTGGAATCATCATAAACATTTTCCTATGAGTTTAAACAGAGTTTAATACTAATTAATGATAAAATTATGAACCACCAGATAATCACAAAATACAAGTTATTTTCATTTTATTACACGGCAATTCACATTATATTTAAGACCTTCTTTTCCAACTTTTAGCAATTTTGGTCATTTTAATTTGAGTGTGTCTACTTCCATGGTTAGTATAAAATTATGAAAATGGTGTCATATTAAAATTGAATGTTTTATCTAGCAAACCCCAAAGACCGAAACACGATTTGCTTAATAGAATAAAACTATGAAAGTTACACTGATTTGAGCTTTTTTCCCGTATTCTTTTTAGATTTAACTAGATGGAGAGTTACGTAGAAAACCACATCACAACCATAAATTGTTTTTTTAAACCCCTGATAAATAAGCTGATAATTTTCAAACGTCTGAACAGTTTTTTTTTGGATCATAGCTAAGAACACACATGATCAAAATCACCTTTCCAATAAAAAACAAACCAAAATTAGTTCAGCCGTTAGGAGCTACGATCCCACAGACAGACTCACACTTAAACTCATAACACCCTTCTTTTCGCGTCGGGGGTTTTAGTAGGTATGTTTAATGTTCTGTAATTTTAGCACTAAACAGGTAAGTTCGTTATTTAATTAAGAAGATGTTGTCAACAAACTGCCAAAATGTAGTTTTGCTGACAATTAATTTAATCTGACAGTCTCTCAGCTCCTATTTTCATTTGCTCACGTGGATATGTACTATTGTGGGCGTCCTTAAGGCGAGCTAATGTGGGGCGCCTACCTTTTGCATTTTCTAACTCATTAAAATTTACTTGTTTTTAGGCAAAACGAAAAGTAAGCGTGTGTCATCGTTTTCGCCAAAGAAGATAGTGGTCAAACGCAAGCCTATTTGGAATAGAAAAATCAATCGCTATGAGTGAGTAAGTATCTAAATCTGTGAGATGTAATTATAGAGACGTTGTAGGCGACCAACAAGGCTTCAAAAACTGACTACCATATACCATAACTTGCCTACGCGTGTGTATTATGTGCATTTCTATACTAATATTATAAAGAGGAAAGATTTGATTGTTTGTTTGTTTGTTTGCATTGAATAGGCTCCGAAACTACTGAACCGATTTGAAAAATTCTTTCGCTGTTGGGATGCTGCACTATCCCCGGTTGACATAGGCTATATAATATCCCGGCTTCGACCGTGCGAAGCAGGGGCGGCCCACTAGTTGTGAAATAAGGGAAAGAATATGAAAGACTTTTTACGCTATATCTGTTCTGCATTGATAAGAGATTTAATTTGATTTTAAAAGTAGTCTCTTTTACCTATGCCTGCGTGTTTTATTTTCAAATAAAGGTGAGTTGATGGTATTAATAAAACAAACAAACAAATTGTTAAAGATAGGAAATTTTCCGAAAATATATACCTTGGTCTTTTTATGACTTACCCCACTTCGATAATAAGTAGGTAAATTTTCTGGACAATCGCGAGCAATTCAAATATTTAGTCCCTCCAAAGACACCCTTAGTACGTCCACGTATAATGAATTCCTTGTTGTGAAGCTGCGCGTTACCTAATAGTTCGCTTACACTAACATTGTATGATTTGATAATGTAAATTTCTAGAATAATCCCCCGTGAAATGTATCTCTTGTTCTACCTTACAAGACGCGCAAATAATTAATTAGTTAACATCGTGCTAGTCATTATTAGAGACATTGTTATAAGGTAAGATATAGTTATCTACGTATCTACCTATAAATAGATTAAAAGACAGAAGGAAAACTCGGTAATGTCAGTGAAAGACGATTAGTAAGGATTCCACGTTCTGTTTCTGTTCTAATTAAACGTTAAAACTAAGGGACGTCAGATGAGAGTAGTTTTATCTAAAACCTCGAACAAGAGGTTAAAATTGTGTATTGTCAAAGAGAGTCGAAACTATTTGAAGATTTTTTTTATTAATTTAAACGTTATAGACAATAAAAATATATTTGAAATTGGAGGTTGACAGGAAAGCGAACATAGCGTTAGCGGTAAGATAGTTAGCTATTTAAATCAAAATTACCTTGGGCCAAAATCGGCCCTTAATAATATATGTCATCCAAGTAAACGAAATAAAAATAAATGTATCCAAATGCGTATTTTAAATTTACTAATTTTGAAGTATTTTAAATTTACTAATTATGAAGTATAGGGTTTTTAAATTAATATTTTATTCATTTAGATTATGATTACAAATGAATCAATAAATGAACGGTGAACAATTTTATGGAGTTGTCCCACTGTCTTTTTCTAATCTGTAACAGAATTTTGATAAATTAATATTGTACAATATTAATCAAACTCAACTAACATTGTAACATTATGTGTTGTACAGATTATTAGTATTGTTATTGAAAACAGAAAACGTTCACACTGTTGCTCTGAAAATCAAGGTGGCATACTGGGAGGGCAGGAGATGGTATACCTGGGCCGAACCACAGAAAAAAAAGTCTTCTTTTCCTTGGGCCGTACCGTTACTGTGATAAGCGATTCTGTTTAAGTGATTACGAAAAGTTGCGCGACCGCAAACCGTTTCTCGGCGCGTTAAGGTTCACGTTCACATGATTTTCTGCAATCACCTAAACTGAATTGTTTTTTGGGTACGGTACGAAACCTAAACCCACCATAGCCTTATAAAAATTAATTAACTTATTCAATGCTTAAAATTGCTTTGTCAACTTTTCGTTGACTAAAAATTTTGTCTAAATAAGTACTCGGAATTTTAGATTAAATTTTATCACCTTAGTGTATCAAAAGCATACGAGGTCTCAAAGTTCTCTTACTCCTAAAGCAGGGAATAAAAGCCGAACTAAGCAAAATTAGTTTTCATTGACTTTTGTCAGTGTTGACCCAGAAATTTTCTAATCCGTGAATTTAATCAAAATTTTCGAATTTCGGGTCCTCTTTGAGGCTACTTCATAGTAAAAATAGCTCGTGTAGTTCGGCTTTATTAGTAAATAGTTACAAAACTTTCCTTTTAACCAAACTAAAGTTTTGTATAAACATTTTGTAACACTAGTTATCGCGAAGCGTCTGAGATTTAGTTGAATGTTTTTCACTTACTTGTATATTTCTCCCATTCTTACATGAGCTTCGAATTTACCTGAGTGATATATTTAAAACAAAATTAAATGACATAAGTAAATTTTAATATAGTTATATTAATGGGATATTTACCGTGAATAAATTGTGGATGGAACTTCAGATATTTCGGTGCAGTTACATGCACCATGTTCACGGGAAGAACAACCGTGATAGTTTAAAACAGTGATAAGTAAATATTATTGTACCACTTCATTAACTACAAGCCTGTAGCAGGTAACCGATAAACTTCAGTGAAAAATTTAATGAAAATGTTTTAGTTCCGTTTTTTAGGGTTCCGTACCCAAAAGGTAAAACGGGACCCTATTACTAAGCTTACGATGTCTGTCTGTCAGTCTGTCCGTCCGTCCGCCCGTTATCTTTCGAACCGTAAAAGATAGCCTGTTGAAATTTTCGCAGCATATTATGTAATGTCACGGCGGATTAACTAAAAATACAGCAAACGTTTTTTTTAAACGTATTTTTGTATTTGCTCTAATGTAAAAATGGTAATAGCTTACAAGCGTCAAACTTGGCATGATTATAGTACACACTCTAAAGTAAGTAACAACAAATACAAAAAAATTACCAAGTGCGTATCAGTGACAAATTTCTGTTCACCACTAAGTTAATCAACGTCGGGAGTGGTCGGATCTTGGACGGGAACTTTTTTGTCTTTTAGTAATTCAAATTTTATGTGGTTGTGCGGAACCTTCAGTGCACGAGCCCAACTCACACTTGGCTGGTTTTTACTTGTAAATAAAAACTTCCAGGCTAGTTTCAGATAAATCAAATCTCTGAGTACAAACAAATATACACTTAATGAATATAATATTCCGTCAATGAACCCAAATTCTTAATAGAATCAGCCAATTGAGAATGGCCTTTAAGATTCGCTCCCGATCACTCAGGTTTCGGTATGCGTCCTTAGAATACTAGATTACAAGGGTCAGTCCCAATCTCCGTCACACATGACGTCAGCTCTCTATTTGCCTACTACCTACATCTTTTTGGAGATTTAGATAGGTACTCAATCTAAAGCCTCCCTAGATGGACCGATGACATTGTAAGTCGAGACTTCGACAGTCGCGGGCATCCAGTGGATGCAGATGGCAGGCTGTCGTTCAGTGTGGAGGTCAAAGGGGAGGCAGATGCTCAACAGCGGACGTCTTCTGGCTGATGATGATGACTCAATCTGAAGTGTGCATGTTTGTTTCAAATGTATACTAGCTTTTACCTGCGGCTTCGCCCGAGTTATTTGAAGAAATAACAGTGGGTTTTGTCAGTAGAATATCTATTTTTATGATGGATGAGGATGAAGGATAAAAAAAATTATAAGACAACTGAAAAAATACGCGCCAAATGGAGAACCTTCCTCCTTTTTCGAAGTCGGTTAAAACATAGGTACTGAACCTTCGAGGATTATATAACAATAGTCTGTTGTTGCACTTCCTACGGCTAGAGACCGACTGAAACGAAGTGAGAGCCGCTCATTTTGTAATCTTCAAACTGCGCTCCTTCTGGGCCCGTCCATTCATTTTATTTTGTTCGAAGTCTACGGGCTGGCATAGCGCCGTCAAAACCGCTGTTGCAGGTGTCCATAGGCGCCGGTTTTTGCTTACCTTCAGGTGGTTCGCAGGATTGTTTGCCGCTCTCTTTAATAAAAATTAAAAAAACAAATATTTACTGTTCTCAATCTCCGCAATCATTGGCGCCTCCGTGTCATCATCATCATAATTTCAGCTATAGGATGTCCACTGCTGGACATAGGCTTCCCCTATCGATCTCCAAAAGGGCCGGTTGAAAGCGGCCTGGATCCAGCGTTTCCTTGCGGTCTCTTTTAGGTCGTCTGGCCATCTAGCGGGTGGACGTCCTACCCTGCGCTTACCGGTCCGTGGTCTCCATTCCAGAACCTTTCGGCCCCATCGGCCATCTGTTTTGCGTGATATGTGCCCTGCCCGCTATGTCGCAAACGGCCTCTGTGTAAAAACCTTTAATAGAATAGAATATCCAAAGTATAGTATATAGTATATAGTATTCCTTAATGATAAAAATGTTTTGATATGTAATGTAGACTAAATAATTGACATAAAATCGAGACTAGGTACTAGGAAAAGATAAAATGATAATAATAGCTTATATAGGTAGTATTATACATCTAATTAAGGTATAAAATACAACCAAACCAAAATATAATTCTAACAATATTCTAACTTAGACATAATTTCGTTATTTTTTTAACTATAAAAAAACTAATAATAATATATATAAAAAACTAACATTTGTACGCTGTAACAGGCAAGGACATGAGATACGTCTCCATTATTACGACCATGTATGCTACTTTATATGTGTACCTACCATGTTCTAACAAATAAATATTTTGAATTTGAATTTGAATTTACACAGAAGTGTTAGTTTCCCCTTTCCCGAGATTGCATCTTTCCAGCAAACAGCTATGGTCCTCGAAAACCGACCCACCAACTTATTCGTACAGTTTACCGGGTGAGCCACTATCGTAACTTTTGAACAAAATCGATAACTACCCGTTAGAAAATTCTGAAGCCCACACTTACTCACGTCTGCAGATAAATTGGCCGCAGTATAATCACCGAGCGCGATCCAAGCAAATATTGGGAGCTGTCTTCAAGGCTTCGTCGGATTTTGTTCTGGTTTTAGGAGAATAGGGGACTTAGAGAACTGTCGAGATTGTATGGAGTTTCGAAATGTATTGGTAAGTGTTTGATATGGGGCGAGTCTAAAACAATTTGTATGTTTACGAATCAAAGAACTCGTTGATCAGTAAAAGTATGTAGTTCGTAATAGGTGAAGTAGACAGCCAGCAGTATAGGAATTTTCAGGCTTTACTCACTGACCAAAGTAATCTCTTTCGCACAATTTGATCATAAAAAATAGCATGTATCATGTATGGTGAAGTCAGTAGAAATGTATTTATACTTTATTTATAGAATACGTGACAAACGGGGACGGGCAATGGGGGACGGTCGTTTGTACAGACACCACGGTGACACTAACTTTTTTGTGCGAGATATAATTATCTTCATCATCATCGGCCAGAAGACGTCCACTGCTGAACATAGGCCTCCCCCTTTAACCTCCACACTGAACAACAGCCTGCCTTTTGCATCCACTGGATGCCAGTGACTCTCACAATGTCGTTGGTCCATCTCATCGTGATATACCTTACATTTGTAAAATACAGAAAGCGAGGGCGCAATGATAGTCAAGTTCTATCAAAATCGGACCAGTAGTATCCGAAAGACTTCGGTTAAAGATTATTTTTATCTATAGGTAAACAATTTACTTTTACTTTACGTTTAGGTTAAAGATAAGTGCATATATTCTGTCTATATCAGAAAGGAAAGAAGTGGACAAGACTAGCTCAGGACCGGAAAAGATGGCGCGCTGAAGAGAAAAGATGGCGCGCTGAAGAGGAGACCTATACCCAGCAGTGGGTGGAGAATGGTTGATGATGATGATGATGATGATGATGATGATGATGATTCTGTCAATAGAATAGGCCTGTGATTATACTCATGCCCCATAACTTACGTTCAACGCGCCTGCCATAATTTCCGATAGTGGTCTCATAACTTTTCCATTTGACCCAATAAACACCGCTGACACTTTAGTAACAAACTTGGGAACTTTGGCAAAAAATTGTTTCGCGAAATTGGTTAGGCCTAGATAAAGATAAACATGGAAGACACGTTTTAAAAGTTATAAAGTTTCTCTCGGAAGCTTGATGTCGCCTCATTTTGGAATTGATCTTACATATTGTCAGACTCTTGACAATGAGCTCTTTGGAGTTAATGTACGGATTTTCATACCACTGGCATTTTGGTGAAGGAAAACATCGTGAGAAAACCTGCGTATATGCGGAGAAGAAATTCAATGGCGTACGTGAATCGACCAACCCGCGACTGGGTCAGCACGGTGGATATGGCCCAATCACTCTTTCGGGGGTAGGCTAAAAGTCCAGCAGTGGACTGTTAAAAGATTGATACTCCCCGCGACCGACGTGGCTTAATTTTGCAAAAGGGAATTTTGACTACATGCGCGATCATGTGGTTATATTTTCTGTGTGGTGTATCACACTGACAGATCCATCTAGCGGTAAAGACGCGAACCATCATTCCACATGAGTCGAGCGACGCGGTGTCAACATTTATTCTGTTGCACCCCATTGCGACAAATACATCATACACGCGATAAAACCCGTAAAAAGTATTTAATTTCAATGTGTAAAAATTGGAAAAGCCTTACTTTTATTAAGTACTTACTGGCGACCCGCCCCGGCTTTGCACGGATGTAATTTACGTGCGAAGCTGGGGCGGGTCGCTAGTTATATATACCTTTCGTGAAAAATTATCTAACTGATGGTGAAAACCGCATCAAAATCCGTTGCGTGGTTTAGGAGGAGTTAGCGGTTTTACAGACAGACAGACAGACGCGGAAAGCGACTTTACTAATATACTATGTAGAGAAGAGAAAATAGAGATAGAGATAAAAAAACATATGTTAGCCTAAATTATAGTTAATACGTTTTTGAATACATGCGTCATTTATCCAAACGCTGTAGACTATCGCAAGTATAAATCAATAAGATATATTATTATTATCCATAAGAAGTGGCACCCTTTTGGTGTAGTATTACAGGAAAATATTTATGAAATGTTACTGTGGATATTGGATACCGTTGTGAGAATAATGAGATACCGACTTCATTAGCTAATGATTTACTATGAAAACCATCTTCAAAGAGCTAGTTAGAAATAGTATTTT
This sequence comes from Agriopis marginaria, assembly GCA_932305915.1. Classification (NCBI taxonomy): domain Eukaryota; kingdom Metazoa; phylum Arthropoda; class Insecta; order Lepidoptera; family Geometridae; genus Agriopis; species Agriopis marginaria. Next base: position 15,308,246 of record OW029918.1, read on the forward strand.
TCCATTGAAAATAAGCTTGCGCTTGTGACCGGCATCTTCCTGAGCTTAGGTGATGTTGCGGGCTTCGATGAAGGCCACTTGACAAAAAGAAACTGACTCTCTCGCAACTTGAAAACTCCAGATTATAACCATTGGAGAACATCCATTCAGGCAGAAAATTCTGCCCTCTTTGTTTTTAGTATAGACTATGTGCAATTTTTTCAGAACGGGAATTTAATATGGAAAACTGCAGATAACCTATGTATGTAAACTTATCTATTCTCTTTTCAGTTCTATAAAAAAAATAACAGTTAGATCTGGTTGGAACTGGTTCGAGACAGGCCATATTTTGCCGACCCCGAATACTGGTAGATGTGGACGAGAAACGTATAAAACTTTTATTGCGCATTTTTCATCTGACGTTGTTCCGTGATATTGAAATTGCTGTTTTTAAAGTTTCACTAAAAGTGGATAGTCGTAAAAGCGTTATTGCGTGAGTTTGCAAGATGACGGGATTAACATTTTTGATGATAATAACGAGCGCTTGTGGCGATGTACCATGACCTTTTGATAGAATCTTGTCTCATATTGATGGTGTTTCAAAATCTCTCGAACCAAAATTAATTTGTCATACTCTTTGATATTGACACTCGAGGCTTGTCACAATAATAGTGCCAACGACGCTAACATTGCGATCGATATATCGATAAACATTCTATTAGGGCTGGAGTGGTGGAAAAATGGCTGTGCTGTGCTGGTTGAAACCAGCACTACCACGTTTTATTTTATTTAGGTAATGTTAGGTTTAGGTGTTTATTTTGTTTAGGTTTTTATTTTGTAGGTAGGATGATAAATCCCGATAAATATTTAAAACATGTGTTCAAATCGCGAAAGTTTAAAAATTACCATCACTACCATTTTTGTCTCGTCGTTGGCACTGTTGGTGAAGATTCGGAACGCTTCATTCATTTGATTGAGCGGAAAACGTGGCTAGGTTTGGTTAAAGTACAGCCATAATAGAATGTTTATCGAAAGATGGCAAACTGCCATAAGAAGAACATCGGCTCGATGAGGCGACGACATAGATCGGTGGCAATCGCACACGTTGCATACGCGATCTTTTTTGCATTTCCGAGTAACTTTAACATGAAGTTCTTCAAAAAGGCTGTTAATAGAATCTTTAAGGGTCAGCCACGTATCTGTGATGCCCCTGGTGTTGCAGGTATCCATAGGCGTTATCCACTCGTGGTAGTGTTTATAATAATTATATAGTCAAAATTCCCTTTTGCAAAATGATGCCACCTCGGTCGCGGGGGCAGCTTGTGATTGGAGACTCGATGTGACTCGACGTTTGTGATTGGAGAATCAAAAGTCATTCATTCAATTCGCACTTAGGATTGGCTCCGTTCGAAATAGTTTAGGTTGACATGTTAGAACCTTTGGCTTATGCGGCATAATGGATGAGCAATCAGTTGTCATTTTTTAGTTCTGTAGGAATGCTTGTGTTTTGTCTTGTACATTTGTGTATTCAGGTCAGTAGGAAAGTTAGTGTATTGTTTGTTTTTCTATGAACGATAGTGGGTGACCGACTAATTAGTAAACATTAAACTGTTAGCTTTGACACCATGTAATCACAAATATGAGGTTCATAGTTGCGAGGGTTGTTTCATAATGGCTGTAATGTAAATGTTCTCTATTACCCGGATAATAACAGCAAGTGCGGTGAATGTAGCAGATTTACACCGAGATGTTGCGGTGATAGCCATTAAGTTCAGCCTCGCGCTAAGTGCCGCTAAAATTTGACTTTCGGCTGCTCGTTTGCATGCGGGGTTATGATATCTGGGTGGGAGAGCCTCGCTTGGCAGTGGTTATATTATAAGAAAATGCAAATACAAAAAACACTTTTGTATGGAAGTTTCAGTCTAGCTAAGAAAGATAGTATGGCGTCGATTCTGTCATACCACTCACTAAACTAAACCAATCTGACAGGACTAAAATTATCTGCCTCTCTTTTCATTTTCATATGTGAGAGAAGGATGGCAACAATTTTAGAGGTGTCAAATTTAGTTTAGAGTAGATCAGAATCGATGCCACTATCATTAAAAAAAAAACAGAAGTTTATTTTTAATAGGCTTGCGTTTGACCGCCAACTTTCTTCTGTAAAGCGACGACGCGGTTTAGTTTAGTGAAGTGTGATTTTAATACATATACTAGGTTATTCCAGAATTTATCATGATGTTCACCATATTTTTATGTAAAAAATATTTAAAACACAATATGAAATAGGTTTTCGTTTGACGGCCAACTTTCTTCTGTAAAGCGACGATGCGGTTTAGTTTAACCCAAGTGAAATGTGTTTTTAATACATCTACAAGGTTATTCCAGAATTTATCATGATGTTCACCATATTTTTATGTAAAAAATATTTTAAACACAATAATATGAACCTCCTAAGATTACATTTTCTAAAAAGGATGGCATTTGGTATTAAAGTGCGAATTTTTAATTTTCTTATGTCCTTTCCTATGAGTACTCAAGTCAAAATCTCAAAACTCAGATCTTGAAAAAAACTCAAAACTTGGGGGAAATTCTGGTGGATAATGGCCCCGCTTCTCTCGTGCCGCAAACGCCACCCTCGTTAAAATTTTGTTTGTTTACCCTCGTGTTAAATAACGTACTACTTAATCTTCAGTAGTTAAAACAATCGTTGTCTAAACTTGTTTTAAACTATCATGGCTGTGCACTAAAGTTATATGATAAAAGTTAGGTGCAGACAAAATGATCTACCTTCTTTCTTAGTCTTTTGCTACGGTTATCACTGGAACTCGAACTCGAACCTAAGTCCCGACAAAAACCTTTTTAACTATTCGACGAGCCACCTGCATTCTTCAGTTTTCCCGTGAATATTGTGCATGTAACTGCGCCGAAATATCGGGAGCTCATTCTACAACCTTACCACGGTAAATATCCCATAAAGAATCATATAACTTTAATAGTTGTCTATCACAAAATTGCCCGTTTAAGTTGCATCATGTAATGCTTTGGATTAACTGTTAAATAAAAAATAAAGAAACTTTAAAACTTTATATACTAAATCGATAGTATCTATTTACCTAAAAAGGAATTCTTTCTGTCCATCATATTTACGCATAAATTGCTATAACTCCAAGAAAATCTCAATAACAAGTTAACCTTGGCTCGACGGCCTTGTCCGTCCAATCATGTGCATCCATGGTTACTGCATATGACACACGAGCTGGAATATTCAGAATTACAGCTCTAAAATGCAGATCTGTAATATGCAAATGTGTGAAATATGCATTCTAACGGGAACTCGGCACTTCTTGTCTTAAGTTAGTACCTACTAAGAGATGTGAATGAAGTATTTTGGTTTGGGGATGTAGGTTTAGATTAAGAGAAATTTAATATAATTGAGCAAATCATCATGATCAATGGCAAATCTTAAAATGGTGTTGGCGCCGACTTGGAATAATTATTTAAGTACTAAATAAATCATTGGTAGTAATTTTTAAACTTTCGCGATTTGAAACATTTAAAACATGTGGTTTTAAATGTTTATCGGGACTTATCAAGTATTATTTAATTTAGGTAAAAATACGTACCTTCCGCTCGACGTTTCGACAATGGCCGTGGTCACGAGCTGACTGAAAGCTGCGGGTGAGTCCGGCAAGAAGAGCGGGTGTTTTGTTCTTCTACCCTCACTTGATCTTGAAAAATCGCAGGGTTGTCACTACGACACAACACTGCCTGTAACGGTAAATATCCTAGTAACTACACCGCAGTTTGTACACTTGCCTACTATGGGATTCCACGACGCCGCTAACTTAAATTCATCTTCCCGGTTGAAATTGCGATGTTCTCTAATTTCAACCGCTCCAAGAATCATTCTTGAAAAGTAATGTCGTTCAGTGAAGAGGACCTTTGGATCGTGGAGCTCGATTCAGTGACCGGATCCCGCCTCAAGCAAATGTTCTGCAATAGCCGACTTCTGTGTCTGGCGATAAATCATTGGTGTAGAGCTGAAGATCGAACCGGGTGCCGTCAAATTATAAAGCGCACATGCTACCGCTCGGCCACCATCGCTCTATACTGGGTTACGTATATAGACAGTACTAAGCAGAAAGAAGGTCATTGTACTTATAATTATGAACAACTTTTGCTATGAAACCAACACTGAAATCGCACTGAAAAATTATTATTTTTCCAGTGCCATTGACCGTTTTCCATTGAAAAGCATACATTTTTTATCGCGATTTCAGGGTTGGTTCCATAGTAAAAAAAACATATTGATGTGATACAACAACAAAGACAACAACAAACAACAACAACACACACCTACAACACATGACAGAACGACACAAACAGAAACACTGAATTGTGATACATGTAGAGTGGTGCAAGATGGTATACCTACTGGTGAAATATGTCAGCCTCCAGCATGAGAAAAGGAGACTTGAGGTGACTTACCATCTGTACAGACTAGACGTGGGTAAGTATAACAGACTATTGGCTGAACCCGATCCGGACGCAGCCAGGGAGCTGTTCGGATGTGTGAGTCACCTCAAGTGACCATTGACCCTGTGTTTGTTTGTTGTCTATGTTTTGTGTATTAATATTTTGAGTCTTCTAGTTTAAAACATACAATGGGACTGCCATGTAGAATACAACATAAGTCCAAAAAAAAAACTACAACAATACAACAAAAATAACAACAACACACACAACAACGTGTGACATAACACACGCACAACACGCGTTTGTGTTGTTCAATGACTTCATTTCGGCTTATTACAGTGTGTCAGTCTGAGTCAGTCAGTCAGGGAAACGCTGGATGCAGGCCGCTTCCAACCGGCCCTTTTGGAGATCGATGGGGGAGGCCTATATCCAGCAGTGGACGTCCTATGGCTGAAATGATGATGACGACGATGACAGTCTATATGCGTAACCCTGTATGTAGTGTAGGTGTATATTTTTAAAGACCAGTAAAATAGTATTAGAAAATCGCAAATTTTAACGGCAATGCTCAGATTAGTCAGAATTTAGCATTTTTATTCTATTTTCGGGGAACATTCGGAGCTGCCAACATGCCAAAAATAATTAATTCGATGATAGAATATAAATTAAGTTTAACGCTTACAGCCCACTCGTAGTTTACTGTGGCGCGGTGTCCAATCAACATTCTCATTTTAATTTTAAATACCGGTACAGCCATATTTTAATAGTTATAACTTGTTATTTACTGACACGTATCTACTTATATTAACTAAACAAAATACTAGTAACAATTAATTAAAAAAAACTTACACAAAATTATATGGTTCCAATAATATGGGCACCTATCAAGTTATATGATTATTTACGGGTTATTTACCGTGGTAAGGTTGTGGAATGAGCTCCCGATATTTCGGCGCAGTTACATGCACCATGTTCACGGGAAGACTGAAGAATGCGGGTGGTTGGTCGAACAGTTAAAAAGTTAGGTGCAGACATAACGATCTACCCTCTTTCTTAGTCTTTTGCTACGGTTATCACTGGAACTCGAATTCGAACCTAAGTCCCGACAAAACACACTCACTGTATCACTACGTATAGTATTTTGAACACATTTTGAACGCGAGGTTTTATTTTTAAGGTGTTTTTTTTTACCTTACCACGGTAAATATCCCGTAAATAATCACATAACTTTAGTGAACAACCGTGATAGTTTAAAACAGTGTTTTGGGCACCTATAAATCTTATATTTCTTAAGAGTTTATATGTCGTCAACATTTGCGCGGTTGTGATAAACAGTATCATATGCATGTTTTTTTATGAATAGTTGAAGATATAATTGAGTATAATGTAATTTTAGACACAAACTTGGTGAAACTTTTCTTGATAGAAAATTTCGGCAAAAACAGGCCTTCTAAAACACGATTTTAGTGTTATTTTCAAATCTAGAAGTCGTTTATATTCTATTTTATATTCTAATGTTAATAGAACATAAAAAGTAGTGTGTGTGTTGTTGTGTTATGTTGTTGTTTTGTTGTTGTTGTTGTGTGTGTTGTGTTGTGTTGTTTGTTGTTGTGTTGTGTGTGTTAGTTTAATGTAATTTTATTTATTTATAAAGTTACAATAGTTCTTGAGTAATCCGGAGTTTTATCATTTGTCGCTTACGTTATTTAGTTCTGAGGCGGGCGCCGACTCGTGCGTATCTCTTCCTGCAGCCGTAGATCGCATACATTTGTCACTGTTTCGCGCAGGGGCAAAACTCTGATTTGAGCTGACAACATATCAACTCTTAAAATATAACTTAAAATATAAATTTTTCTCGATTACAGGATTGGTTCGTTAGTAAAAGTTGTTCATAATAATGAGTACAATGTTCGAGCGAAATAAAATGAATGGACGAGCCCAGAAGGAGCGCATTATTGAAGATTACAAAATGAGCGCCGGCGCTCACTTCGTTTCAGTCGGTCTCTAGCCGTAGGAAGTGCGACACAATATATTGTTACATGATAACAAAACATCTGTCAAAGTTATGATTTTGTGTGCTTTCCCGAAATGTAAAAACACAACAAAAAACCGCTATCTATTGTTTGTAACAAATGTACTATACATGGTTATAATTGGGTGTTAAGTAGGTATATGTACGACGGTTTGACTCGTTTTTACTGAGCAAGTTCAATGGTTATGGCTGTCCATTCATTTTACTTTGTTCGAAGAGTACAATGACCTTTCGGCTTAGTACACCTGTTTTGTATGATGCAATACAAAAAGTCGAGCGTGTGCTTATAAGTATGCTATTTACCTCACACAAAAGAATGTCAAATTCAAAGGAAATCAAATTCATTTCTGCATGTTGACAATATTTTTCCCTTAAATGTCACCCTAACCTTTAGAAGTGGGAAAAGCCTTTATTTCGTCGGTATACAATTTAGCAATTTCCCTATCTTTTTAACCTTTGTGGTAAGTAGTTTAGGAAACGTCGAACCCTTCCCTTGCTGTGGATTAGATAAAAGTTGTAAGGCAGAGAGAAAATTATGGAATATATTTTCAAGCTGTTGTGTATTCAATGGGCTAGTCCGCTGGTGTTTAATTTATTACAAATAACAGGCCTAGCGAAGAATAAAATCAAATACAATGCATTTTTATAAAGAGCTGCAAACGAGCATTTTGTTCACTTGATGGCAAGCAGCAACCGCCGCGTATAGACACCTGCTACACTAAAGCGGTGTTGACGGTGCTTTGACAGCCCGAAGAGGTAGTTGTTGACATTGACATCTTTTTTGAAAGTCATGAAGCATTTCAAAAAGGGGTGCTTGATAAAAATGATAATCTTAAAACAGCTCAAGAGGTTTTTTTAAATAGCTAAGAACAATCTCGATCAAGTCACATTTCAAACAAACAAAAAAAGTGCAGTCGTTTAGGTGCTACAATCTCACAGACAGATACAAATACACAAACTTAAAACTTATAACATCCCTCTTGATGATTCCATTTGTACGACCCTGTATGCTACTTTGTATGTTACTACTATTTATATCTAGTATAAAAATTCAAATTATTTATTGAGAATAACAATGGACAAATTCCACTAAACATTTATCTCACAAACTATTTAATTAAAATAAATGTCTAGTAAAAAAGGCATAAAATTTAAAAACTAAATATAATAAATACAACAAATTCCTGTAAAAATATTGTCAACATAAAATTTGTATGTCATAAAAATTGTCATCATAGTCATCGGTCGGCTTTTTTGCTCATGTCCCATTGGTCAGTTAAGTTTTCACAATAAGTAAAAAACATTTTCGTTTCAGGTTTCCAATTACCTACAAAATTACTAGTTACCTACAATTTTCTCACAAATAAATGATCTGATTAGAAAAAAGTCTTAATTCTGTGGAACTAACTTTATTCTACCTGTTCATTTGAAGAACTGGGCACTTTGCGAAATAGGTCTTTTGTAAGACCAATGTATTCCGAGAGCCATCATTAACAGCAGCCTTCTTTGCCTTACTGCTGGGTATTAGGCCTCTTTCTTCCTGTGCCGTCTGCCTCGGTCCTATCTCGGTGTATATACTTGTCCGAGAGTATATACTTGTTCGTCTTTCCCTGAATTTAGCTACGGGTGAGGAAGTATAAAATTTTCGAATTTTCTTAATTGGTCCACTATTAATTTTTTCATAAAACAAAGCGAAAAGACGCAAACATCTACTCATAGCTTCGAAGTTAATTTTACTGTGCTTTGCATAATAATAAGGGTTAAGGGTCTTTAACATTGCCCTTTGAAACTACGAGCTAATATGTTGACACTGATATGCATTGAATAACCTGTAATAATAATTTTAATGTGCTAATAATTTAAATGATCTAAAACAATTTATACAATAATTAGCACACTGGTTTCCATGTGCAGTTTTTCATACGTCATTGTCGTCATACATCTCCGTTGAAACGTTAATAAAAACTCAAAAACATGCAGAACATTGATTGATTGCGCTAGTTTTATGAACATTTATCAATTTCCCGTGACTTTTTCTCATTCTTTTTTATATTTTGAAGAATTTTCAACTTATTTTTGACCGCCAATTCAATTGACTTTATGCTATGATGCGGTCTACGATGGAGCCCACTTGCCTAGAAGTAACCGATTCACTCGTGATTTGAAGACTCCCATAGATTAACTAAATAGGGAACACTCATTCAGGTAGAACTTTGATAACTTTTTCATGTGTAACTAAAGTATTTTTCCTTTGTTCCAGATGCCCAAAACACGATGACACCCTGACGCGAGATCAAGCTCTCACAGACCATGTATCGAGAGGTGACTTGACCCCCTCCAGATGGGATGACTGACATGTCGAATTATACCTTTTTAGACCCAGTATTGCAAGAATTGACATGCCGACTGACTCCTGGCTCTGGATGCCAATACAATACCACATACGGTCTCAACTGCTCTGATGACCAGTCAACAGACTTCAACTGCGAGTTGAACATAGATCTCCAAAATGAAACTTCATATTCTTGTCACGCGTGCAATTTCAGCATGGACCTTAGCAGCAACAGTTCTCTATGTGGCTCTAGATTCAAGCTAAACATGGTTACTTTGATTTTCGAAAGTGCTGTAAAGAACTTATGGCTCAAATTGCCGTTCACGTCTTTCTGCGAGTGGGACACATTATTCTGCTACGGTGATTTGAATCGGACGTTGTACATTGATGTTTCTGATAATGCTTCTGTGAATGATGTGATAGATACTTTTCAGTGTAGTTGGGAGTTTAGTAATGGGTCGGGGGATGTGATAAGCGATAAGGCGAAATACGACTGGAGTTTTCTATTTGTGATATTATTTATAATAGCGGGTGGTGTGGGTAATATTTTGGTGTGCTTGGCTGTATGCCTGGACAAGAGGCTGCAGAATGTGACCAACTACTTCCTGCTGTCGTTGGCGATAGCCGATCTGCTGGTCAGCCTGTTTGTGATGCCGATGGGAGCGATACCTGGTTTTTTAGGTAAGGTTACTAGTTTATCTTACGACATTTACATACTATATTGCTATAATCTAACTATATATATATATATATAAAAATATAAATGAAACCCTATTTACCTTGGACACGCCATAACTTGAGAAAGAGTTTACCGCGATTTAATCCTTTTTTTCTTAAGTTTTTTAATCCTTTGTAGAAAGTTCAAAGGAAAGAAAAACTAAGAAAATTGCGCAGTTTTTTTTTTAGAAAACTTAACGACGATTTTAACTTCGCGTGTTTGACAGATCTAAGAGAGGACAACGTCTATTTATCACAAACTAGCTGCGCCCCGCGGTTTCACCCGCGTAGTGATGAAAAGTGGTGATGATGATGAAAAGTTGCCTATGTCACTCTTTGGCTCTTAAACTATACCCATGCAAAAAAATCAGGTCCATTCCGTTCCATAAAATGTTCCGTTGTAGCGTGAAAGAGGAACAAACATCAAACATCAAACAAACAAACAAACATCATACATCCATACATACAAACTTTCGCGTTTATAATATTAGTAGGATATTCAATAGAACAGCTAAACAAACAAACGTACAAATAAGAAGTCCTCAATGTAGCTGACTGTACTAGGATAATTCAATGTAGGATATTGAATGTTACGCCTTATTCCCCACGCGTCGACTCCGTCCTTTGCTTACTACAAGCAAGAAATTCTTATAATGCTTGTATTGGGAATATTTTATCATATTTGGATATTGGCTATGTGAACCATAAAAAGATATGGAAAAAGTTTTGTGTACTTATACACAGGGTTACGCGGAAAGGGTGTTAAGTCGAAAGGGGCCCGTTATACTCATCATTGTGAACAACTTTTACTATGAGGACCAACCCTTAAATCGCGAAAAAAATATTAGCTCTTCCATAAATTTTGTCGAGTGTCAATGACCTTTTTGTATGGAACAGTTGGTATTTTTTTCCGCCATTTCAGAGTTGTTTCCATTGTAAAAGTTGTTTATAATGGTGTTCTATGGGCCCCTTTCGGTTTAGTACACCCTTTCCGCGTAACCCAGGATATTAGCCTTAGATGTTTCTGTTTGGAGATGAGTTGACCGCGCCCTATGTTGGCAATAGATATCTAGTAATTAATTGGGGTTATTTTTGTAGATAATTGAATGTAAATGACATACGGCGATAAAACGTGGTCTCTCACTATGGGCCTTATACACAATTAAACTTTACTGTATTTCTTTAAGGACTTTAATAACATTTTATTTATATTACACGGGAATTACTTACGTAAGACAACAAACAACACTTAACACTAACACAAAACAACACACTAACACTCATTTAACATCTAACCTATCATATCATCTTTTTTATCTTTTTAATTTTTTTTTTTTTTTTGGACTTTAATAACAGTCATTTTCAAGAATCCATGTTATAGTTATTCTGAAATACTGCATTCCACTTGCTCCAAGTGTAAGGCAAAAAAGGTCGCATAGTAAAACGCATAGTGCGTGACTTCCACGGATCTGTGATAGTAGATGAGCTTAGAGGCGGTGGTGGCTAGTGCGATGATAAAACCACGACGCCGGCATCATATCGAACTGTTCCTCAGAAAACTCCCCGTTGTAAATGCGGTAGGAGATACAGAGAGACCCGACGTCTTTGCATGCTAAGCGGCTCTAGGTGTTTAGTGAGCTAGGGATCGTCGACAATTCTGACACCTCTACGCTGTATTCTATCAAAATGCTCAAGATGATACTTTGGTGTTCTGTTCCAAAGACAGGAGCAGGAATCTATGTGAGCACAATGAAAACTATGTATTCTGATCATTTTTGCTGCGGCTGTAGGTGTTTAGAGAGCTTGAGATCGTAGACAATTCTGATACCTCTACGCTGTAATGTATCAAAATGCTACTTTGGTGTGCTGTTCCAAGGACTCAATTTTTTATTATTATAAATAATAGGCTTGCGCTTGACCGCCAACTCGCCTGATTTTAAGCGATGATGCGGTCTACGGTGGAGCACGCTTGCCTAGAAGAACCCGATTCACTCGTGATTTGAAGACACCTAGATTGTATCTATCGGGGAACACCCATTCAGGCAGCGCATTCCACAGACTAGCAGTTCGCACAATAAAAGTGGAATCAAAGCGCTTCGTTCGGGTTTTCGGAATATCAACCATAAAACGGTGTCGATTTTTTGTACCAGAACGGGCACAAAAAATCGACACCGTGCTCCATGTGAGCACAATGAAAACTATAAATTATGATAATTTTTGCTAGGTTTTTGAAGGTAGTATTGTTGCTTGAAAATAGTAAAAAAAAACACCTTTTTTATAACATTATTGCAGCTTTCAAAACTTTTTTTTTTTAACCTAAAATGAGTATTTTATTACATGTTGTTTCGTAAATTTCTTCTTTCTAAAAATAGCAATGAATAAGTTATTATTAGTTTTTGTTTTTTGAGTTGACTTGAGCAATTGCCCAACTTCTATTACGAAAACTCAAGAGGTCCAATTATTTTAATCATTCAAATAGCAAACATATTGCTCATGCTCACCCAATTATTTAAAGCTCAATGAGTTAGCAAAGTCGTTGAGAGTCAAACGCCAAAATATACTGAATATTTTTACGTACCTACCTATCAACGACATTTGGAATACAATTTGCTCACTTTATTACCTCAGTAAAAAATTGAGCAAACCTCATTTCGTCAGATGGTAGATATCGTTTTGTTAAATTTCGTTTCCCACAGAAATGTTTTTAAGAAATGCAAGCATACTTCACAGATCACATTCATATTGTGAATTTACACGCAATTTGCATTTTCCTCGAATTAGATTATACGGGGTGTAAGAGGAACACTCTCGAAGCCAAAAGAAGGTAATTGTACTCATCATAATGAACAACTTTTACTATGGGACCAGCCCTGAAATCGCGAAAAAAATATCAGCTCTTCTATAGAAAACGGTCATTGACACTCGACAAAATGTATGGAACAGCTGATTTAGTCGTGATTTCAGGGTTGGTCCCATACTAAAAGTGGTTCATAATGATCAGTACAATAACCTTCTTTTGGCTTCGAAAGTGTTCTCCTTACACACTGTATAGATAGGTAACTCAATAGGGTTATTTTTAACTAACCTAAAGTCTTTGGGGTCCTGGGTATGTCCTAAAACTGCCACCGGAAGATGCGCAGCAGCGTCCTATTAGTACACGGTGAACGTATTGCGATCCCCAAGCCGCCTGCCAAGCGTGAGGATTATGGCCAAGAGGGAGGCCTTTGTTCAGCAATGGACGTTTACTGGCTGATGATGATGTGAACTTAAAACCTCTCGCAGTCAGCTTACCCACATCATACCTGACTACATTTAATTTTGTCCCATGACCTTTCACAAAACTTGAATCACATCATCAGCCACTAAATGTCCACTGCTGAACAAGGCCTCCCTCTTAGGGAGGGTGTTGCCATAATCCCCACGCTTGGCAGGCGGCTTGGGGATCGCAGTATGTTCACCGTGTACTAACAGGACGCTGCTTTCCATCCTCCGGTGGTTCTGGTCGCAGTTTTAGGACATACCCGGGTCCAAAACTTGAATGTTATTTGAATTTCGTATGATTTTTTGCCTTGTGTTTTTTATGCACATTGCGGCTTCTAATTATTACCCGCATTCATTCTTATTTGAGAGCTCGTAAGGTTATTGCCATTTTGAGGCCTATTTTAATTTTTTACGTGAGTGAGTGAGACTCCTTTCTACTTTTTACACCTTTTCTGCGTAGCCCTGTATAACAACAACTTCATCTCTACTTACAAGAAATGAGAAAAAAATCGCTGTTAAGAAAACATTTCAAAACAATTTCTTTCTTAATATTTTAAAGCGATGTTTTCGCAGTTTGTTAATTTTCACGAATGCTAAGTGACTTTCTTCGTCTCAAGGTAACACGTACTTGCTGCACTGCGCCCCTGACATAACCATCTCGACGTGCTGAGGTAACATCATCCCAATTCCGCTGGAACACGTTTCCAGTAAAATCTAAACAGCAAGTTTCAGAGCATCGTAAAATTCTAGCTTTACCCACATTTTATAGCTGCCTAAAGGCTGCAGCTGCAGAAATAAATCGGCCAAGTGCGAGTCGGGCTCGCGCACTGAGGGTTCCGTACCACCACAAAATTTAATAATAATCAAATAAAAAAAATACTATTTGGTCCGACATAACGCCTACGAAAATAGCTAAACTATTTTGCAAGTGACGCTCGGTATAACTATTAATGAAGATAAATTTGTCACCGACTAGCACTTGGCCATTATTTATTATTTGGTGTTATACTTTAGAGTGTGCCATACTCATGCCAAGTTTGACGTTTGTATAATTTACCCTTTTAACATTACAGACAAAAACAAAAATGTTGTATGTTGGGGACCCTGTTTCGTTTATACTTTTTGACTTTTTTATTATTTGTTAGTAATTAATCCGCCGGAAATTAACATATTCTTTGAAAATTTCAACTGTCTATCTAATACGGTTCGAAAGATATAGCCGTTAACAGGTAGGACAGACGGACGGACAGACATAACATACATCGTAGGCTTAGTAATAGGGTCCCGTTTTTTACCCTTTGGGTACGGAATCCTAAAAACTAAAGTTAATATATAAGCGACGACTTGTTTCATTGTGACAAAATTTGGTAGTCTATACAGGGTTACGCATATAGAGTGTACCTACTAAGCCGAAAGGAGGTCATTGTATATACTCATCATTAGCAACAACTTAAAAAAAATCGGTAGTGGACGTTTACGGGCTGATGATGTGATGAGAGTTGTTGTATTAAATTATACTATTGTAATTATACTAATATTAATTATTATATTTATTTGATTCATCATCATCATCATCATTTCAGTCATAGGACGTCCACTGCTGGACATAGACCTCTCCCGTCGATCTCCAAAAGGGCCGGTTGGAAGCAGCCTGCATCCAGCGTTTTCCTGCAGTCTCTTTTAGGTCGTCTGTCCATCTTGTGGGTGGACGTCCTATGCTGCGGTTATCGGACCGTGGTCTCTATTCGAGAATCTTTCGGCCCCATCGGCCATCTGTTCTGCGTGCTATGTGCCCTGCCCACTGTCACTTTAACTTGCTAAGGAGGGCTATGTCGATAACTTTCGTTCGTCTACGGATCTCCTCATTTCTGATTGATTAACGTGGAATGATTTATTCAAAAACCTTGCAAGCTTGCTATAAATGATATTTATGACTGTTCCTCGGATGACACATTATCTCTCTGCTACTTCTCATCAATATACCTGCTTGTAACGTTAAAAAACAGCATACATTTCTCACCATGAAAGTAGGTACCTACTTTTTTTTTCTTTCTTCTTGAGAGGATTTTGGCTATGCACCTTTTCTGCATTTGTCAGTGTCAAATATTGAACGATTTTTAATTTTCTTTACATATCGTCAACGAGTCATAGTCAGGCAACGTAAGTCACGCTCAAGTCCAAATCATGCCACAATAAAGTGGGCGAGACATGTGAAGGCTTCCACGAAGTTTTGAAAACAACAACAAAAAAATCACCTCATTATATCACTTCCCAAATGAAAGAAAAATACAACTGAATTGAGAACAAATCTCTTCAGACATAAGGGATTCTTTTTGGGGGATTTTTTGACGCATCCTTCCGTTTCCAGGGTATTGGCCGCTCGGCGTGGTGTGGTGCAACGTGTACGTGACGTGTGATGTCCTCGCCTGCTCTGCCAGCATCATGCACATGTGCTTCATCAGCATAGGAAGGTAAAGTTTCTTAAGGCCCTCATTTTCCTACTTTTAGTCTTTTTATGACATAGGTATTTTTTTATGCCATTGGCATTGCAGTGGTAAACAAGCTGACGGGCCACCTGATGGTAAGCGATCACCGTCGCCTATGGATACCTGCAACACTAGGGGCATCATAGATACATTACCAACCCTTAAAGACTCTATTAACAGCCTTTTTGAAGAACCCCATGTTATAGTTACTCGGAAATGCCTCATACCACAAATTGCAGGTGAGGCAAAAAAGATTGCTTAAATCACACCGAGTGCGATTTCCACCGATCTATGGATGAACTTTCAGGCGGTAGAGTAACTTTGCTCAATCTAGTTTTAGCTTGTCTACTCCCATGATTGGCTGAAAATTATAAAAATGGTGTCATATCAAAATTGAACGTTTTATCTACGAAACCGTAAACCGAAACACGATAAAGAATATTTTGCTCGATGGAAAAAATATATTTCTGTTTTTTTGGATGTATTCAAATATGTATTTACTAAATGATGTTTACGATATCTGAATATACAGATTTCATAATTATGGAAGGAAGCAATAAGGTACATTACATTACAGCTATACTTTTCGAAAAATATGAGAAAAATCTCAAAAATAGAAGTAGCGAAACGCACGACTGTGTAAGCGCCAAGGTTTTGCTCCACTAAATGCGACTTTAATACAGTCATAGTCATAGTCATATATGCCATACAGTCACCTGTACTAACACGCGTTGCGTTGTTTAAAAGTGGGAAAACCACCTTTAAGCCTTAACAAATAATTTAATGGCTTCACACATGACTGGAACCATAAACTTAGCTCCCTGGGGAGTCCATGAAAACTCACTAAGTCAATTGGCCCCCTATATCAGAGGCTTGAGGAAAATTACACGTTTTAAATTCTACTTTTTTTATGCCATAGGTGGCAAACAAGTAGACGGGCTGCCTGATGGTAAGCAGTCACCGTCGCCTATGGATACCTGTAACACCAGAGGCATCACAAATACGTTGCCGAACATTTAGAACCCTAGAGCCGAAAATAAAATCTAAAAAATAACAAGTATCATAATCAGCCGATACTTGTCCACTGCTGGAGATAGGCCACTCCCAAAACACGCTACTCAGCCTGATCTTCGGCTTTTCTGCAACTGCTAGCCATCTTACGTATATCGTCACTTTAACGAGTCTCAGGGCGATCTACGCTACGTTTGCCGATTCGTGTTCTCCACTCTAGAACACGTCTACCCTAGGTTCTTCGTCAGATAATTATGACCGGCCCATTGCCATTTCAGTTAGCTAATACACTGAGCTATGTCGGTGACTTTGGTTCTCTGGCGAATAACTTCGATTCGGATACGATCCCTCAGAGAAATGATAGTTTAATCATGAGATCATAGTTTGAGTCTAAACGCCATTGCCCGCTGAGTAACCTTTAAGTTGTGGACCACTCCAACAGTAGGTCTACGTTTCAGCACCGTAAGTCATGACATGAAGAACGCACTAGTTTAACATTGGATTCACCATATTACATTGTGAGAGTCACGGGCATCCAGTGGATGCTGATAGCAGGCTGTCGTTCAGTGTGGAGGTCTAAGGGGAGGTCTATGTTCAGCAGTGGACGTCTTCTGGCTGATGATGATAATCATATTAATACTGTCTTAAAGTTTATAATACTATGAGATGACTAAGAACCCATTCATGCCTGTAGTGGTAGCTTATAGTCCTGTCTAGAAATGATTTTAAACCCAGACTACCGCCAAAATTAAGTTGCACATAAAAACATAATATTTTTACCTCATCGCAAGAAGCGAACCACTTGAAAAGTTGCCAAATTAATGTTCCAAGATATCTAACAGTTGAACAGTCTACATCTAGAACATAATAGATGTTCAACCTTCTTCAGACCTAAGTCAGAATTGATAGCCAACTTATGCTGGCTTCCGAAACCTAAGCTAGAACTTATGTTAGCCATCACTTCGTAGTTTAAGCCATTTGCGGGGTCTAACCCTTCAAGTTCAAGCTATCGAGGAGAATGGGGAATTTTTCTTAGTTCCTCCATGTATATATTATGCCCTGAAACATGCGTTACTAAGATGTGAAGAATCAGTGAGGTTATAAATATCAAACACTAGCTGCTCCCCACGGTTTCATCCGCTCGGACATTTCAACAACTGTAAAAAATATCGGAAAAAAAGTATGTCATGTCACTCTCTGATCCTCTAACTATATCTATCGAAAAATCACACCGATACGTTGGTCTGTCACTGAGTGAAAGAGGAACAAACCAAGCAAGCAAACACACTTTCGTCTTTATAATATTGGTAAATCGTATGACTATTTTATAAATGCAAATTATATCTCGCGGTATCACTATTGACCAGATTTCCATAGATGTAAATATTAAGATACTGGTACTGAGACGTGGTCCTTAACTGTTGGCCTTTTGGAAAAACTCAGAGTCACACAGCGGGCAATGGAGAGAGCTATGCTCGGAGTTTCTTTGCGCGATAAAATCCGAAACGTGGATATTCGCCAACGAACCAGAGTCACCGACATAGCTGTTAAAATTTGCAAGTTGAAGTGGCAATGGGCAGGCCACATCGCTCGAAGAACCGATAACCGATGGGGAAGAAAGGTTCTGGAGTGGAGACCACGAACAGGAAGACGCAGCGTAGGGAGGCCTCCCACTAGATGGATCGACGACGTTGTGAGAGTCGCGGGCATCCAGTGGATGCAAAAGGCAGGCTGTCGTTCAGTGTGGAGGTTAAAGGGGGAGGCCTATGTTCAGCAGTGGACGTCTTCTGGCTGATGATGATGATGAAATATTAAGATACGCTCATCAGAACCTTTGTGGGTCCCAAAAATCTACTAAGCTCCGTCCAAGCATTTATCTGTTCTGAGAGATCCAATAACATTGTAAAAAAAAACTAAATTAAAACCTTAGAATATAGTTGATTGAATCAGGCGTTACTTTGCGGAAGTCCATTTTTAATTTGTATTTGTTTTTGTTTTTTTATTTGTTTTTTGTCTGTTATTTGTTTTTATTTTTGCTGTCGACATATACAAAAATAAATAAAAAAAACCTTAGAATATAGTTATTCTAAGATAAAAACATTTTCTTTTAATAATTCACTAAAGTACCAGGTACCTGCTACAGTCTTACCTACATTCAAAAAGCTAGCGAAATTGATTAGAATTCTTGGTTTTCATTCGACTTTTTACAATGTTATTGCAACTTTGCATATAAATGCTTGGACTAAGTTTAGTACCTACTTACTTGAAAAATTTGTGCTATCTGTCGATATCCTTGCTCTTGTGTGAAAAAGCGATATAACGCGGTGAAACCAATGATCTTATATGTTACAAGGTGAAACATGTATTTTCATGTTATTTCCAAAGCTCCATAGAAGGCTTTTGTAAATTATTCACCAGTTCACTAGGCCATGACTTTGACTTGAGCCTGACTTACTTTGCTTGACTGTGACGATCACTTTTTTGACGACATTTCGACAAACTTAATAATATTTTAATTGATAATGGCAAATGGAACAAGAAGTGCGACGCCAAAATCTTCACAGAGGAAAAAATATAAGAGAGCCAAATTTAAATAAACTAGCCTAGTTCACGTTATTCCAGTAGGATTACAGTCCAGTGATCCAATCTAGTGCTGATAAGGAGATTATAATCGCAACTGCATGATATCTGAAAAACGTTTCGATTTCAATATAGTGCACTAATTACGGCAAGTGATCCAATAGATTCAGTAGTCCAATAACTGATTTGGTAGTCTTTTCAACTCAGGGAGTCTATCACTGAAAGTAGACGATGTTATCTCATTAAATCTAGTACCAGATTTAATTAAGGTATTAGTTTTAGCGGCTGGAATATTGTGAACTGGAAGAGAGTAAAGGGCAAGATACTTAGAGATAAGCTTTTATATTGTAGGGAACCCTAAAAACGTTGTGTAAAAAAGAAAATTGCCATTGCTTTTTTATAAATAACCTTGTCAAGAACCATAAAGCTTCAATGAATGATTGACAATCCCTGACGCGGCATGGGTAAAAGCCCAGTGTTACCAAAACCTTTTTTGTGTACAATAGGCACTTTACTCTTCCGCAGGTCAAAATCCTTAATGCCTTCCAAAGGCAGTTTATTATTAGAAAGGCGTCAAAGGTTCGATAAATAACAAAAACACCGCATTTTTTATTCATATTCAATATACAACCTTATCAATACAGCCTGTATCTATGACCACGCATAATGTTTTTATCAAAGGATCAAACTCTGTTTACCCCTTCAACTTTGTGAAGGCGTCGGAATTTATTAAGTTAGTATCCTCAGTTCAAAGGATCACCCAAGATAAAAAATTGATAGTAAAGAGAGTCATTTCAGAGTTTATAATAAACTAGCGGTCCGCCCCAGCTTCGCACGGGTATAGATTATAGCCTATGTCACCCGGGGATAGTGTAGCTTCCCGTCAGTGAAAGAATTTTTCAAATCGGTTCAGTAGTTTCGGAGCCTATTCAATGCAAACAAACAAAAAACAAAGAATCAAATCTTTCCTCTTTATAATATTAGTATAGAAAAGCCGACGACATTGTGGGAGTCGTGGGCATCCAGTCGATGCAGATGGCAGGCTGTCGTTCAGTGTGCAGGTTAAAGGGAGAGGCCTATTTTCAGCTGTGGACGTCTTCTGGCTGATGATGATGAATCAAGAGGCATTAAGGGTTTAACTCAACGCCTAATATTCACACGCGTTTGTTCTGGTAAACTCAAAAGTATACATTTTTAGGGTCCGTCACCTAAAAGGTAAAAACGGGACCCTATTACTAAGCCTACGCTGTCTGTTTGTCGGTCTGTCTGTGCATCCTACCTTTTAACGGCTGTATCTTTGCGAACCGTATTAGATAGCTAGTTATTTTTTACAGTACATACTCTAAAGTAAAGTTTTTTTTTAAATAAATAATGGTCAAGTGCGAGTTGGTGACTAATTTTTGCTCAACACTGGTTCTCGTACGACCACCGATCGGGCGCGGTCGGTAAGTGGATGGCTGACCGCCTGGGTCTTTTTGCACTTTTTTTGTGTTTTATAGTTGTTAATAATATAGGTGGTCCTAAGGAACCATCAGTGCGCGAGCCCGACTCTCACTTGGCTGCTTTTTTTTGTTATGTTTTACCAGCCTACTCGTTTCACAAAATTAAGGACCGGCAACAAAGAAGCATGTGATAAAAAGTTTGAAAATTAATAAATCTTATTTTTAATTGTCTGAAGATAATGTCTAGTGAATAACATACATTGTGCTAAGTAGTAAGATCTCCTTATCATCCTCTAAAATAATGTTGCTGATTGTTGACTCGAAATCGGTTCGGCTCAGTCATTGAGAACGTCATTGGGTTCAGTGGATTCAAAGCTTGTATTTATAAGACCCGCACCTTTTTCTTTTGTAGGTATACATAATTATACTAGATACCTATTTGTTTGGTGTTAGTCCAACTAAATCTCGGCTTTGGCAAGCTTCGGACTAAATTGGGTAAAACACTGTCTGGGAGTTACAAATTGGGGAAAATAATTGTGTTTTTGAGAGACATGGCAAAGGTGGAATGGGGAAAATTGTCATTACTTCGTACGGTATACAATTTTAACTTGAACGTAATCATTCGTCTCATCATCATCTTTTAATCCGTACATACAGCCCTATTTTATTCGCTGTCAAAGTTCAATCAAATTGGATTAATAGACAGATAGAAACTCTTTATATTGTACATCAACACTGACACTGACATGAGCTAGTGCCATACTTGGATGCCGTATTGATAAAAACGATATCTTCCAGCAACCATTTATATACAGCGTAACTGAAATATTTACTTTCCATGAACAATATAAACATTTACTTAAAAATTACTGTTAAAAAATATGAATGTAATGCAGACCGTGGAGCAAGCAAACATTCATTCACTCACGGCTCTTTATAAAAATATTCGTATTGTGGTAAATATGAGAAATATTCGTGTAAGTGCGTTTTTTCTCAATCCATTGCGATTGAATTTTGACAGCGCTTGGAATCAGACAACTAAATAAATCTTGCTCTAACCTGAAACGCTGATTTAAACGAAGGATTTATTTTGGGTTTGGTGTCTACAAAATTGCAATTTTTTAGGGCTAGCGGGCATTTTGCTTTGAATATATCCAGCCTGTCAGACTAAAATAAATCTAGGTCATCTCTCGGGAGGCAGGATTGAGTGACAATACCAGTTTACTTCTTATAATAATGTAACATTTTGCGAATCACGTTAGTTGCTTTTGTTTCTACGCGTTTACTTCTTTAAACCGGGAGATGGTATTTGCGTCTGGAGTAAAAGACATACAAACATAGACACATGCAAACACACCACGTGTTTTCTTGTGTCTATGTTTGTATATCTGTTGCCATTTTTTATTTAATTTTTATGCACGTTTCACTGTGGTGGTTTGTAGCTATGTCAAAACAAAAACTGTTCGGGGCAGCAAACAGGATAAAAGCGCACGGATATCTAACTCAAATCTATGCCAATCTGTCACGGGAAACAGCTAGTAGTATATAATATAAATACTGGTAAACGCAGAAAGGGTATACTAAGCTGAAAGGGGTCCATAGTATCCGTTATTATGAACAATGCAAATACGGGAGCAAATCACGGAAAAAATATCAGCTGTTCCATAGAAAATGGTAATTCTCGCACTCGACAAAATGTATGCAACAATTGATATTTTTTCGCGATTTCAAGGTTTTGTAGCATAGTAAAAGCTTTACATAATGTTGGATAGGTACTATGGCCCCGTTTCAGTTTAAACCCTTTCCGCGTTAAAAATATTTGTAGGTACATTGTCAAGTAGTGATTCAATCAATAGGTCAAAGAATTTGAAGAGAGAAGTGTTTGCGTTTTTAGAATCTTGTATATTTTACAACTTATCGATAAAACTATTACAAATAAAAATACAATATATACAGAGAAAATAAGTTTTTTTTTAAACCTAGGTGAACAAATCGCCACCATGATCCCCAGGGTCTCCAGAATGCTGGCAGCATTGCCCCGCTGGATTGCAAGGCTTAATTTTTGAGCGAAATGTGCTTGAGTTCTGGGATCCCCCGAGGCGAGAACCAATCTGGGGCCTTACGGACAACTGCTATTGCGGCACCAAAATAACATTAAATCCGCTCAATTGGAAAACACAAGCCAAAAGAAGGTAATGGTACTCATCATTATGAACAACTTTTACTGTGAGACCAGCCCTGAAATCGCGAAAAAAATATCAGCTGTTCTATAGAAAACGGTCATTGACACTCGACAAAATGTATGGAACAGCTGATTTTTTTTCGCGATTTCAGGGTTGGTTTCATACTAAAAGTGGTTCATAATTATGAGTACAAATTACCTTCTTTTAGCTTCGAGTGTTCCCCTTACACCCTGTATAGAAGTTAACGTATGGAACGCTGTGTCAAAGTGTTCCTAAGTGGTTCCTACGCATACAAATTTTTTGAAATAATTACATTAAATATAGGTATTTCTACCTCTAATCTCTCACATCTCAAAGTAACTGAGCCGTTGAGAAAGACCGCCTCATCCTGCCAGGCCTCAGTATTCTTACCGTAGGTATTTATATTCGCGTACTTAAGAGGCAGCAACCACTTTTCGTGTATCTAATTATAATTTAAAAAAAACGGGACATTTTTTGCACACACGGTCATCTGACCCCAAATTAAGCACAGCTTGTGATATGGCTGCCAGATACTGATACACATATATATAGTTTTAAATACCTACATACTTAAATAGATATTAACAACCAGATATAGAACAAACACAAATGTTCATCACATAAATGTTTGTCCTAAATGGGAATCGAACCCACGCCCACAAGCTCAGAAGGTAGGTTCACTACCAACTGGACCAACGGGCTATCAATTGTGTTATTAAAGCTAGGGTCACCGGTCAGAATTGCCTCTTTCGCACATTTACAATTTTTTTGATGATAAATAATCACTTAGTATAATTGAAAAAAAAAAACCCCTATTGGGCATTTTCTTTATTATAGCAATACAGATGACATGCATAAATTGTTGTTTTTTCTTCCATTTTTTACCGCAAAAATAAAACTTAAAAACATAAAATTTATTTAAAAACTTTTGTATTGTTGTTTTAAAAAGAATGCCACATAGATTTGTTATATTTCTACTTGTCGATTTTTTATGCCACTTTCAGCTTTATTTTTGAATAAATTATTATAACACCGGCTTGCACTCACGATTATAATAATTATATTAGCCGATGTTATAATAATTTGTAATGAATCCTCACGCGAATTTTGATGAAATATTTTTTAATGTTCAAATAAAAGAGCACAAAAAATGGTAGCGGCCTCTTAAGCAGCTTAGCTCAAAATATGAGGAGAATTCTCGCGACCTCCGTCAGGAATAAGTCCGGCAATGATCCGGCTAATCACGGCAACGGAATAAAACTTCATATGCTACAGAAAAGGCGCTTTTTCTTGAGAAGGGAAACTGAATAAATAAGTGGGCAGGCAACTATCTTACACGAGAGTAGGAAAATAAATTTTATTCCATGTTGGTGTACGTATCTACTTGCTAAGATTTTTTTGTTAAGACGCAAAATGGCTTATTCTCAAAATGATTAATGTTTCAAATGCCTAATTCTCAAAATGATCAAATTTTCAAATACCTAATTCTCAAAATGGCCAATTGTAGCAAATAAATAAGGAAACCGAGTTTAGTGGGCGTAAAAAATCCTATGACGTGTATAAAACGTCATAGCTTGCTACGGCAATTTTAACGAGCTAGAGTGGCGCTTACCATCAGATGTATGATGACCATCTCGTCATTCTATCTATGATATTTGCTTGACAATTAGTATCAATGCACCAGCTTAACGAATCCAATGACACTTTTCCGAGCTAATTCAATGAAAATAACATATTGTTTTGCAAGGGATGTAAGCCACCCATAACACATAAAGATAGCTGATAGTTCAAGTTTAGTGTATTATGTGTGGTTACCCTTAGAAAATTAGTTTACACTTAGATTAACAAAAATTCACAAGTTTTTATATCGAATACTAGGTATATTTTATATGACATAACTACACTGCACTGGGCCAGCGTGGTAGATATGGCCCAATCACCCTTTCGGGGTAGACTAAAAGTTCAGCAGTGGACTGTTAAAAGGCTGATTATGATGATGATGATGATTATATGACATAAGTAGTTCTTTGTAATATTGACATCAACATTTGTGTTACTATTTCCACTACGTATATATCAGAAGAAAATTGAATGACATTCTCGTCTGATATTCTGTGTTCATTACCTATGTGTGAAATGAACCTTCTCTCAACATTTCTGTGTACAATATTACGGCAAAGAGACCTTATGACAACATTTCTGCGTACATAGCGACCAACTTAACTGTGAAGTTATATGGTGGAGCTACATTCGTATTTTCTGAACAAAATTGTGGGATTTTTTAGTTTCCTTATTTTTACAACTGTACAGATAAGTTGGTAGTGTACAATAAAGGGTACAGACGCCATACGCGTTTATTATCCGTGAATATGTCGCTCAAACTTGTCTCCTTTATGAAGCCTGCCCTGTTTTCATCTTGTAATGTGCTAGGACGAATAATCTACAGGACAGGAACTAAGTACTCAAATTTTAAGCTGGTGTGGCAGTAGGCTGCTTTTTTTAGGTGTTACCTATACGCAGAACAGATTATCGTTGATATTAATGTGTTCTAGAGAATAGACTAAAAGAAAAACGTGAAAAGACAGTTTTCAGTAATCGAAAGCGAAAACTCAAAGTTATGCTAAGTATCGTGCATTACGTGATACGCTTTTGTCGTAATGAGAAGCAACAGGCAAAACTTATCTCAGATGGCGCCACCTTGGCTGGTGCTGTCATTTGTGGTTTGTTTGAGGTTATAAACATTGGTATTGAATGAAACAATAAACATAAACTTTTAAACAGTAAAATGTTTCTCTAATGACAGTGGCGAATCTCAAAAAAGAGTTAATGCTTCATTAGCTGGTAAAAAAGTGAATCTCTTGGCAAGGTAGGTATGCAATAAAATAAACAATATTGTTTTTTCTCATCAGAAGGAAAACGTTTCAGTGTAAACATAGAGGTACACACGTACCTCTATTTTTACACTGAAATGCACTACGTACACAGAGGCATGTTTTAATACCAGACGATATTTATTGTGTAATTACTAAAATTATCTATTGATATTTGACACTTTTGACAGTGAAACAACGCCAGCGATAATGCGCCACCTGGCGTGATAAATAAGCAGTGCGTCTCCCCATTGACATTTGTGATGATATTCAAACATTTTCTGTTTTAAATTAGTGTAAAGAATTCATAAAATATTTGTTATTTTATGCTTGTATGCCACCTCGACTCAGCAGTTAGCGTTGGGCTTAAGAGTCGATTGAAACAACACATAATGATTTCGCGTCCAGAGACTTACAATTCCAAGAAAAAGTGATACCGTCCTATGAAATTTGATACTGTCTGTCGCGGCTTTTGTACAACTTGGATATATTTTGTGCGTTTGAGGTTAACTACGATATCTACATGAAATACAAATGAAAGATGATGATCCCGAGCGGTATTCGTAAACGTCTTTTTGAATGACTTTATCACGATGTGTGACATCATTTAGGAAGGAAACTGTCAAATTGTTGCGGATATATTGTGAGCCCCCCCCCCCCTCACAATATATCCGGGGGGGGGGGATGACTGCTACTTTTAACGTATTTTTTTCCAGATAAAGAGTAAAGTTATATATTATCAGCCTAATCAGCTGAATAACATTTTGCTATGGAAAATATATAGCAATATTACATTCATACCAACTCATTGAAATGTACAATAAATGTATAGATCGGCCGATAATTATGTTTTTTGCAATTTTCAAGTTGATGTCCTAGTAAAAGTTGTTCATAATGAGTATATTCGGCTTAGTACTGCCAGTTTGTAAAGCCCTGTAGATGCAAGGAGACATTTCAACGATTGTATTTTTTCCATGCACTTTACATGCACCTCCACACAGAAGGAATTTGTTTTAAATTGGGGGTGTTTACCGCACCTCTGTCAGCTGCCCTACTGCTCCATCACTCGACGCAGACATACCTACTCGACGACTGGATGACTTGGTGCTTGGTGCCCTACTGCCCCACTAACTCGTGCAGACCTGCTCCGCTGGTGTACTAGCTCCTGCTGCTTCCCTGAGTTGTGCGGACCTAACCCGCTACTTGGAGATCACGCTGACAACTTAAGGGTCATTTGCCCTATTGCCTCACTCGACATCTGTTCCGTCGCTGTGGTACCGCGCACTACAAATTCAAGGCCAGTGTCTCTCTACGGTTGAGCAACACGTCTCGGTCCATGAATGTACTTTACCCCGACCCTGTCTAGCTGTAACTTATTTCCTAAAATTTATCTACCTACCCTTTTTATTAATTTTGTCTGTTTTACTTTTTAACTTATTATAGATCTCGTTAACCTCATTGCTGTTCTAATTTCCCTATCTACCGCACCTGTAGTTATTGTAGGTAAGGCAGCTAGGAGTGTTACAATAGTATACATATAGTGTGATAAGATACGTTTTGTGAACAAAATTATTATGCTTGGAGCATTTTGGGGACCTTTCCCTCCACTATTGGTCTTTTAGTTTTCGTTAATTTTCTCTTTTTAAGTTTAATAAGTTGTATCTTATGCTTGTAAAGTACTTATATATCTACTTAAAATAAAAAGAAAACACGATAATTATCATGAAAACTATTTGGATATTTTTTTTCGAATGCGTGTTCTTTTTTCGGTATTATATAACACTTTCGTACATTATTCGCTACAAGCTCTGCGCTACATCAATCTTCATAATCTAACCGAGCTTCAAAAATGCTGGAAAAGACATCAATTTTCAATTTGCAAGCTACAACGATACGCTGCGACCATATTGCAAATACACATCTTTTATATCACTAGCTACATCTGTAATATTTCCTCCATTATGTATTGATTCCAACAAATGTGTCGCAAATTGAATATTCACTTTAACCTGTGACTTTAACTGGCCACAATACCTATGCAACAAAAGCATTGAATTATAATTTTTTGGAGCCCTGCGATTTTTCAAGATCAACTGGGGGTAGGAGAACAAAACACCCGCTCTTCTCGCCGACCTCACCCGCAGTTTTCAGACAGCTCGTGACCACGGCCTATGTAACAAGGTCGAAATGTCGAGCGAAATGTACATAATATATTTTTTACGTTAATTAATATAAATACGTACGTGTTTATTATTATTAAATTAATACGTGATAAAAATTACTAAAAGCATTGGAGTTTTGACACCATCATTATCAAATTTTCTTAATCTCTATTTTCGAGTGTTAATGTGAAATATTTGTTTTATTTTTACTGCACTGAAACGTGGTCTCTCACTATGGCTCACGAAGGCTATGCTCGGAGTTTCTCTACGAAATCGAATCAGAAATGAGGAGATCCGTACACAAAATAAAGTTATAGAGTCTGGCTAATGAAAGTTGAGACTGAAAATGCCCGCCAAATTTTAAAACACACGCCCGATTAGCAGAAGTTGAAGTGGCAGTGGGCAGGCCACATAGCACGCAGAACGGATGCCCTATGGGGCTTAAAGGTTCTCGAATGGAGACCACGGACCGGTAAGCGCAGCGTAGGACGCCCACCCACAAGATGGACAGACGACCTAAAAGAGACCGCAGGGAAACGCTGGATGCAGGCCGTTCCCAACCGGCCCTTTTGGAGATCGCTGGTGGAAGCCTATATCCAGCAGTGGACGACCTATGGCTGAAATAATGATAACGAAATTTCAGTAAGTGTTCGTGAACGTGCTCGAGTGTGGAGAACTGATATGATGAGGTGAAACCAGTTCACTGGGGCATGTCTTGGACTTGAACGTGACTTACTTTTCTTGACTATGACTATGAATTATAAAAATTTAAAAATATATCAATACTTGGCAAACACACAAGACGTGTGATGCCAAATACTCTTAGTAACAAAAAGCATTGTTTATGAAAACTAAAACACCGTTTTTTTTTAAAATAAAACTTAGGTGAGTTTAACATTCTCAAGTAACACAGAATACGGTTGTTAAATTAACTGATCTGCTTGTTAAGTTTTATTAACGTACCTATGCTAAGATGCTTATGAGGCTCCCATTGCCACGATGTCGAAAATACTACTTTTTGTACCTATGCCTTCTAGCACTCGATTTTCTTCAGCAAATCTTGAAACATTCTATACAATATAAAATTCAGTAAAAATACATGAAAACCTCACCTGCATCCTACAAATAATCCACTGTATCGCTTTTCCGCTAGCGTGTCATTCATCTTCAAGCTTCCATTGGATTCCATTGGAGGCTACCTTAAAAACTCATCAATTTCTCCGGCGGGAAATGAGGTATTTCCACAAGATTTACGGTGAACACGCTACAGTGCAAGCGTGCACCGTGTGAGGAATACATTATTTCTGTGACCCGATTCTAACCACTCGTGGTATAATTACTTTTTATACAAGAAACGGCGTTACTGGTATATATTTTGTAGAGTATGCATCGGATCTGCATGAACTAATACCCTCCTGCCCATTTTTCTATCGGACTGCCAACAAAACTGTTACTGCTTTATGGTTGATATTCCGAAAACCCGTACGTAGTGATTTGATTCCACTTTCATTTTGCGAACTGCTAGTCTGTGGAATACGCTGCCTGAATGGGTGTTCCCCGATAGTTACAATCTGGGTGTCTTTAAATCACGAGTGACTCTGTTTCTAGTCAAGCGTGCTCCACAGGCGTTATTTTTAAATTCTATTTAAAATAACTGACTGCAAAATATTTGATCGACGAGCAAAGCTGAGACTTTTTTTATCATCGTTGGAGCAATCGCCCCAAAGAAATCGGACCTTTTTGGTCCAATTTCATTGAATCGCCCCCCTACTTATTTTATTTTCTGTGCAATCCACATTGTTCCCGTTCCTATCACTTCCATGTCTATTTAAACAAGAGAGACAGGTGACAGAAACACTATCGATTTGTTTGGTTTGTATTGCTTGTACATACCAGTAGGGATCCATGGTTTGATTTCCTCCTATGTTGACGTCGGTAAATACGTCAATCACGCGTAGCAATATATACGCACCCCATATTTATTTTATTTTATTATATTATAGCCTTTTCAACTGAGATAACTTGTTATAAAATGTCACTGATCTCAGTGTGCCTTTCGACAAAAGCCTCCTCTAACTCTTTCCATTGTATTCTGTCAAGGGTAACCCTTCGCCAGTTAGGTTCAGCTGTCAGTTTGATGTCATCCTCCCATCTCTTGCACTATCTCCCTCTACTCCGGGTGCCATCTCTGGGGTACCATTCCGTGACTGCTTCAGACCACTTATTTCTTTGTTCTCGCATAATATAGCCGGTCCATTTCTATTTGTGTTGATCTACACGCACACCATATATTAAAAATCAAAGAACAATCTGTTAAGAAGTTGCAAATTCTTCCAGCGCTAATTATCAGCTTTGTAAAGCGGTGCTTGAAGAACGTTGTTTAAGCTTGATTTAATTTCCTCC
This sequence comes from Agriopis marginaria, assembly GCA_932305915.1. Lineage (NCBI taxonomy): Eukaryota > Metazoa > Arthropoda > Insecta > Lepidoptera > Geometridae > Agriopis > Agriopis marginaria. Next base: position 15,338,201 of record OW029918.1, read on the forward strand.
TATGTCTTTTTTTCTTACCCCCGCGTTCTACCTCTTCTTTAAATCCTCTCCATTCTAAGGTTGCCTGGAAGAGACGCTGTTGACGATATGGCCAGTCGTTGCATTAGTGTGTATGCATTTCTGTCTCATTTATGTAATGTCTGGTGTGAACAATAAAGAGTATATCTATATATTTATGTACGCCCGACCGCTGTCAGCATAAAAAGCACAAAAAGCGCTCTTAATAATTAAGTACGAGTATCTCTCAACGTGGTCCCTAATTGCTGGCCTCTTGGAAAAACACAGAGTTGCACAACGGGCAATGGAGAGAACTATGCTATAGGAGTTTCTTTGCGTGATAGAATCCGGAACGTTGATATTCGCCAAAGAACCAGAGTGACCAACATAGCTATTAAAATTTTCAAGTTGAAATGGAAATGGGCTGGCCAATCCGCTTGAAGAACCGATAACCGATGGGGAAGACAGGTTCTTGAGTGGAGACCACGAACCGGATGACGCGGCGTAGGTATATAGGCTTTCCACTAGATGAACTGTGGACATCATGAGAGTCGCGCGCATCCAGTGGTTGCAAATTGCAGGCTGTCGTTCAGTTCTAAGGGGGAACCTATGTTCGTCTTCTGGCCGATAGGTGATGATAATGACCTCTCAACAGTTTTGCAATGTAATTTTTATGTATACACGTCATTTTCTTACCCCATTTATTGAGTTTTTTTCTTCCCTAAAAGCTAGTTATTTACTTTCAAAACACTTTTAGTTGGCGTTGATTGATCGCCAATCCAATTAATAGGAAGCAATTATGTAGATTGTGCTGAAACTTTTACACCAATTAACTTTGCATCGAATTTAAGAGGCATTTCCAAACGGATGAGTGTTGATTTCAATTGGAATGATATTTTTGCGCCAATTAATTAGTCGGTCATTATTAATACAAAGAGCGCACCTATGGTAGGCTTATATTTAAACAAGCTGTTGCCCACGACTTCGTACGCGAAAACTTTCATATAAACTTTTAACCTCAGTGAATTTTAAAACCAAAGATCCAACTGAGACAATTGAGCTGAAATTTTCCTTACGCATAGTTTGGGTGACAATGGAATCGATTCTGATGCACTCTAAACTAAACTAAACTAAATTTGACAGCTCCAAAATTGTTGCCATCCTTCTCTCACGTATTAAAATGAAAAGAGAGGCGGATAATTTTAGTCCTGTCAGATTGGTTTAGTTTAGTTTAGTGACAGAATCGACGCCAGTGCATGGTTAGCTAAGTGACGAAATTCGAAATCTAATATGGCGGACTCCTAAAGATGATGGACCAGTATTTTTTTATGCACTTCTAGAATATGGGTATCAAATGAAAGGGTTTGCTCAGAAGAATACAAAAAATAAAATGACGTCACACTTCATTCAATATGGCGGATGCCTAAAACCATGTTTGTAAAAAGATTTTTGTATTAATAATTTATTTAAGTTATTATAACACCGGCTTGCACTCACGATGATGTTTTATCGGTCAAGACGATCGAACGGTTTCGGAGCCATTAGATCCTCTTCATCAGGGAATACGCGCGATTCTGGAGACGGTCGCCCGCGTACCGGTCGATCGTCTTGACCGATAAAACATCATCGTGAGTGCAAGCCGGTGCTATTATAATTTATAATGAATCCTCACGCGAGTTTTGTTGAAGTAATTTATTTATGTCTTAAGAGTCTTATATGTCGTCAGCTCAAAATCAAGTTTTGCCTCTGCGCGATACGGTGACAAAAATGTGCTATCTACGCCTGCAGGAAGATATACGCACGAATCGGCACCCGCCTCAGAACTAAATTACGGAAGTGACATATGCTAAAAACTTCAAATTACTCAAGAACTATTTTAATTTTAAATAAAACTCATTTACATTAAATTCCATTATACAAATGACCATTAGAATATGAATAAATAAATTGTTATGAACTTCCAGACGTGGAGAAAAAACTTAAAACGTATTTTAGAAAGCCTGTTTTCGCCGTATTATTCTACCGAGAAAATTTTCACCAATCATGTTTCCAAAATTACATTTAACTTAATTGTATACTTAACTATTTATAACCAAAATATGAATTTGTTGCTGTTTTCCATAACCGCGTAAATTGATGCAACGCTACCCAAGTTCGCGACATATAAACTATTAAGAACTATTTGTTTCAGGTACTTAGGCATACGGAATCCATTGAAAAGTCGACATCATTCGACGAAACGAGTGGTGGTCATCAAGATAGCTCTAGTGTGGCTGCTCAGCATGTTTGTATCCAGTTCAATTACAGTTTTAGGTGAGTAATTTTTATATTAAAGTGTTGTTCCATGGTTTAGGATTTAAATATGTTTGGGACTGGCAAAGGTTCTAGCTGAGTAACTACTTGTATGTAGCACATTTTTTTTACTTGAACAAAACTAACTAATAAAAATATTTAAGAACCCTCACATTTATACGCCGCACTTGGCAAGGACATGAGATACGTTTCCATTTGTTCGACCCTGTATGCTACCATATGCTAGTTTGAATGTATGTGTATTTCAGCGAAACAATTTCACTGGTGATCTACCATGTTCTGACAAATTAATGATTTAGTTTGATTTGGAGTTCATTTAAATAAAACAAAAAATATAAAAATATGCCCAAAATTGGTCGAGGTGTTCCGAAAATATAGGGGTCACAAAGTCTAAGTTCGGGACAAACAATTAATTATACAGCTTCTCAAAATGTCATTGCGCTGGGTTTTGAAAAAGCCTGAAAAGCTTGAAACTGCTTAACAAGCTCAGGTGACGTATTTATGGTGCATGCGTCATCCCTACTTCTTTGCAAGTTTATTCACGATTTACGTCTAAATTCACGAGCATTTGGCTTGAAAACAGGCAGCTACCAATCACAGGGTTGGAAACCATCCAACTTTGCTGTCAACCTCTGCAAGAACTGATCAAAAACAAATTGGTCTATACAAGAAAATGTTTCAATGTACAGTCACCTCACATTAGACAAACAAGGGAGATATGCTAAGGTAGCGTTGCGACAAAAACAATTATAATTGTACTAACGAATGTGGAACCAATGTGGATGTGGTTCGATAAAGAACCAGAGTCCCCACTATAGCTATTAAAATTTGCAAGTTGTTGTGGGAATGGCCAGGCCATATTGCTCGAAGAACCGAAAACCGCCGGGGAAGAAAGTTTCTTGAATGGACATCACGAACCGGAAGACGCAGCGTAGGTAGGCCTCCCAATAGATGGACCGATGATGACATCGTGAGAGTCATGGGCATCCAGTGGACGCGGATGGCGAGTTGTCGTTCAGTGGTCGGTCAAAGGGGGAGGCCTATGTTCAGCAGTGGATGTCTTCTGGCTGATGATGATAAAGAATAAATGTGAATAAAGAAGATGATGCCTATATTCTAAAGCGTCATCACCTCCTCAATGATGCGATCAAAGAACAACCCAACTTCTAAAATTCCTGAATCAAATGGGTTGTTATATATCTTGTTCGCAGTTCTCGCAAGGCGAAAATTTACGGCAATTTACGAGTTATCAGGCAATTTTGTACTTCAGCCAACTTCGTAACTTTACCACTCTCGGAATCGAAATATTTTATTGGCGTCATTTGGGTTACTTCAAGTCAAAACGGATTTTTTTCCGATCAGGAAAAAGAGTGGGCCAGAAATAAAATTGCCTAAGTTTGGAAGTTCAAGTCTTAAATCGGAAATTTTTGTATACTATGAATAAAATATTAACTTACAAATTGATAAACTCATATGAACTCAAAGATATTTATTTTTCATATTTATGTGGCTAGGCTTGGTGTACATTTTTTACCGACAGGCGAGAGGTTTTCCCGTGTTACTAAAAGCCCTTACTATACCAGTTTTAACACGGGTTTTTTGTCCGTGTCGTACATTTGTGAACCAATTTACGTAATTTCTTTTTTAGGGTTCCATACCCAAAGGGTGTAAACGGGACCCTATTACTAAGCCTACGCTCTCTGTCTGTCTTACCCTTTAACAGCTGTATCTTTCGAACCGTAATAGATAGCTAGTTGAAGTTTTCACAGAGTACGTGATATTACGGTGGATTAAATAAGAAATAATAATAAAGTCAAAAAAATTAAAACTATAGGGAACATACATACCTAATACTTTTTTGAACGTATTTTTTTATTTCCTCTAGTGTAAAAACTGTAATACGTACAAGCATCAAATTTGTTATGATTTCCTATAGCCATACATATTCTCAAGTAAAACAAATAATAATAAATACTGGCTAAGAGAGAATCGGTGACAAATAATGTCTGTTCACCACCGGTTCTCGTACGATCACCGAAGTTAAGCAACGTCGAGCGCGGTCGGTACTTGGATGGGTGACCACCTTGGCGTGATGACTTTTTGCACTACTTTTTTGTACTTTGGTAGTTAACAATTTAAATAGCTTATAGCTTTAATTGAAATCGTGTTTATTTCTATGATAAATCAGCCAAATTAGAAAAGATAATTTGTTTTTGTTCGCCAATGCTCCCAACAGGCTGAACCAATATTTTTTTTTTTTTTTTTTTGTTTGAAATATGACTGAGTGTGACCACGAGTGTGTTCTTAGCTGTGACACAAATTCATTCCGCTCAGTTGGAAAATCACGCGAACGTGAACCTTATCGCGCCCAGATACGGTTTGCGGTTGCGTGATTTTCCAATTGAGCGGATTAGGTGCCGCAATATCAGTTGTCCGTAAGTCCCCAGACGTTTGAAGATTATTAGCTCTTTTATCGGGAGAACAAATAACTTGATTTATACATCAAAACCTAAGCATGCTGTGTTTACAACAAGAAGGGCATATACATAATGTACTTGTCTTCAATTTAAGCCCATTTATTGAGTTAGTTCTTCATGTGTATGTCCAGTTTTGTGAACCTATCAATAAAAAATAAAAAACCCTATAACCTAATAACGTAACCTAAAAACTTTTGTTTATTCCCAGGTCTTATAAACCGTGATAACATAATGCCGACTCCAGACCTCTGCGTGATCAACAATCGTCTGTTCTGGATCTTCGGCTCTTTAGTCGCGTTCTACATTCCAATGCTGACGATGGTGGTATCCTTCGCACTGACGGTACACCTCCTTAAGAGCCAAGCGAGGTTAGCTGCCACACCCGTCCCAGGAGGCACTCAGAGAAGGTAAGAGAAGTTTGCATAGTTATGAATTTTTCTCCAACAGGGTATGGAAACTGACGTGGTTTTCACACAATTTGTTTATATTACACGGGAATTACTCACGTATGATTTGGTTATATTTATTTAATAAATAAATATTTCGGGACATTTTTGCACATACGGTCATCTGACCCCAAACTAAGCAAAGCTTGTAATATGGCTGCCAGAGACTAATATGCATACATATACAGGGTGTAAAGGGAACACTCTCGAAGCCAAAATAATTTGTACTCATCATTATGAACCACTTTTAGTATGGGACCAACCCTGAAATCGCGAAAAAAATATCAGGTGTTCCATACATTTTGTCGAATATCAATGACCGTTTTCTATCGAACAGCTGATATTTTTTTCGCTATTTCAGGGCTGGTCCCATAGTAAAAGTTGTTCATAATGATGAGTACAATTACCTTCTTTTGGCTTCGGGAGTGTTTCCCTTACACCCCGTATAGTTTTAAATTCAATAATACTTAAATATATATTAACAACCAGATATAGAACAAACACAAACGTTCATCACATAAATGTTTGTCCTAGGTGGGAATCGAACCCACGCCCCCAAGCTCAGAAGGTAGGTTCACTATCAACTAGACCAACGGGCTATCGTCTAAGCCGGTTATTCCAACTATAGTTATTCCAACGAAATCGAAATCAGTTTCGCCAAAATTTGGGAGCTACGATGCCATAAACCGAAGCCGTGGTAGCCCATTTGGGAGACCGCTAGACTTGAAAGCGTGAGGTCGCGGGTTCAAACCCCGGGCCCGTACCAATGAGCTCTTTGGAGCTTATGTGCGGATTTTCATACCACTGGCTTTTCGGTGAAGGAAAACATCGTGAGGAAACCTGCATACGTACGGAGAAGGAATTCAATGGCGTATGTGAATCCACCAATCCGCACTGGGCCAGCGTGGTGGAACTGGTGGATATGGCCCAATCACCCTTTCGTGGGTATGCTAAAAGTCCAGCAGTGGACTGTTAAAAGGCTGATTATGATGATGCCATAAACATCACACATATACATACGTTAAACTTATAATACCCCTCTGTTTGCCTCGGGGGTTAAAATAACATTGAAAGAAGCATTAATATGAATTGTAATACAAAGAAAGATTTCTTTACACAGTTCCCGAAATCTCTGGCCTTGACTATTTAGTAGCACAGTATTTCATCCGACGTTATTGGAAAACAAACTACTTTATCCCCGCAGAAGTTCAATATGATTGATGTGGTTTACAACCTCAACTTTTGACAGTAGAAAACAAAATCAGTAGGTGATCTATCATCATTTATTTATTTGATTGAATCAGGCGTTACTTTGCGGAAGTTCATATTCAAAACAGTTTTTTTGACGAATCTCTAGTGTAGTATGTTTTTTTTGTAATTTTTATTTTTTGTTGTAGGTTAGGTTAAATTAGTTTCATTGACAATTTATTTTCTGTAGAAGAAAACAAAAATAATTGATTCTAAATTTATAGCGGAAATACACAGGAAAAGAAACAAACAAACAAACAAGAATAAACTTCTTTTAATTTATTTTTTATGTTGCATTGTATTATTTCTCAACTTTGTGTATTTTCGAATGTTGATGTATAATAATGGTGGATTACTATTTATTGTGTTTGTGGACGTGCTCGAGTGTGGAAATGTGATAAAACGAAGTGAAACATGTTTATTCGTGTTATTTCCAAAACTCGATAGGAGCCTCATGTAAAGCTTCTTTACTAAGACATGACTTTGATTTGACTATGACTTACTTTGCTTGACTTTTACTATGACTAGCTATATTTTTTTTCGTTAAGAAGTGCGACGTCAAAATTATCACAAAGGATTTTTTTTATCTATGTTTAAAATAAAATTAACTTGACAAAATATGAACGTGATATTATGACAAAAGGAGCATCCAAGATAAGCAAAAATAAAATTGTATAGCTATATACAATTGCTAAAGGAAAAGAAACTGAGTGAAATGTTGTAATTTTTATGTAAAACGTAAACCAATACTCTGTACTGTAAAATAAAAATTATGAGCTAAAATAAAAATCGAAATAAACCATGTGATTTATGCGAAGAAGGGAGACGTAGCACTGTACCAATTTGCATATTTAACTAAATCAGTTATGTAAAAGAAATTCTCAGTCCAAAACAAAGTACGAATATTCATTTGCATGCAAATGTAACATACCTAACTTTTTTATTATCTGTACAAGCCGCGTGCCCGATAAGAATTTCTCCTCCTCCTCTTTCCAGCCATAGGACGTCCACTGTTGGACATAAGCCATCGATCTCCAAAAGGGCCGGATGGAAGCGGCCTGCATCCAGCATTTCCCTGCGGTCTCTTTTAGGTCGTCTGTCCATCTTGTCGGTGGACGTCCTACGCTGCGCTTACCGATCTGTGGTCTCCATTTGAAAACGATTCAGTCCCATCTGCTATCTGTTCTGCGTGATATGTGCCCTGCCCACTGCCACTTATAGTATACCCAGTGGTTTAGGCTGTTCGTCGTGTTTTAGCGAATGAATAAATGAATGAACAAATGAATTTAATGTTTTTGTTATATTTATAGCTGCGGACGTGCAATCGTTGAGTCATCTATAATAAAAATCTTTATTTTTTCTTCTTCCCCGTGTTTGGGCTTTTGGCAATCAAAGATCTTATACATACCCTAAAGTTAGATCTGTGCCTAAAGTCAATAGCTTCTTTGGCAATGTCAACGGTCACTCAGATCGTTCCAGTTTCAAATCTTATTGGACGCAAATTTTTATTTGTTCTCTACGTTTATGTAAGGTATAATATTCTATATATTCACTATATTCAATAAAAATTACAAGTAAAATAAAAACTATCTTAAATTTAAATTTATAACTAAACTAATCTAAAACTAAAATTAATCTAAAACTGTAAGGTTGGGTACTGTTGCCGTCAATGTATTGTGATTATACAAAACTCCTTTTGGATGGTGGCCAGAATCCAAATATTAGACTCCATTGCGCTAATAAACCGAAATGGTATCTAAATTACTGAAATGAGAGCCTTTTATGCTTTATGTAGCTCTTCACACTCATTTAGAGGAGGTTTGGTGATCGTAAAAATCTTTTATGTACAATTAAGTGACAAATTTGGCAAACATCAGAGTAATGGCTGAAGGCTGATCTGTGTGAATGCCAGAACGCTGTAATATCATTAGGTGCATAAATGTTTACTTCTTTATTGTTGAACGTAAACTTTTTCTCAGTAACTAAGTCGTTTAGTAAAAATATAATATAATGTACCTCTACCATTATTTTATTTCATCATCATCATCATCATCAGCCAGAAGACGTCCACTGCTGAACATAAGTCTCCCCCATTAACCTCCACACTGAATGACAGCCTGCCTTTTGCATCCACTGGAAGCCAGCGGCTCTCACAATGTCATCGGTCCATCTAGTGGAGGCCTACCTACGCTGCGTCTTCCGGTTCGTGGTCTCTACTCAAGAACCTTTCTTCCCCACCGGTTATCGGTTCTTCGAGCGATGTGGCCTGCCCATTGCCACTTCAACTTGCACATTTGCTTCAACAGCTTTGCTAGTATTTTATTAACATACATTTAATAAATAGGTGTCTTTAATTTTTAGGGTTCATAACCTCAAAAGAAACAAAATAACACTTAGGTATCACTTCGTTGTCCGTCTGCCTGTCTGTAAGTCTGTCAAGCCCCTTTTTCTCAGAAACGCGTGAATATATCTAGTTGGAATTAATACCAAATATTTAGGTCTGCAATCCTTTGGAGCTGTGAAAAAAAATCAAACATCTAAATTAACGTCATCAAAAGATATGGCCATAGGCCATATAAGATATTTTGACACTCAAAAGGGAAATAAAACCTATAGGGTGGGTACTTCCTGATGACCTAGATTAATTAAATTTGACAAAAAGCAAGGTCTTACAGCACATATAAAGGGAAAAATCCATAAGTTGTTAATTTGGAAGTTCAATAAAAATGTTTTTGCTATTACAAGCTTATCTTTTGCAGTTGATATGTATGGGAGCACCTCTTTGTCAACTAAGTTTGTAAAGATAAGTTTGTCCTAGTAAGTCAATATTTCAACATTTTAGATATTTTTAGTCGAGACTCGATTCCCGGAATGGATGAATTCTACATACATATTTATTTAATTTGTACCGAAACCTCATGGTGTGAGTCCTACTCAAACTTGTCCAGTTTTTGTTTATTCTACTTATCTCTAAGCTCAACTTACTAGTATGTTACAAAAATAAAAATCACAGTACAGAAGTATAATCCATAATTATCACTAAGCCCCACCCTCATCTAGACACAGATCCGATATTAATTTCACGTTATTACCTCACTGTTATGAATACCTACTTCGGCTGAATATTCCGTATCTAGGCCAAATAACAATGAATTTAGTCATTTCTTTCTACAACTAAGTACATGATATGAAGCCTAAGACTCTCATTACGTTTTAGATGTCATTCTTAAAGCGTCTCATAAAAGGCTCTGAATATAGAGTGTAGACTCAAAATAGGTAAGAGACTTAAGCAGAGCTTACATTTGAGCAGAAAGTCGCTGGCAGATTCATTGTTTCTAGTAAAATGGCGAGATTAAATTCCTGTGGCTCGATATTTGAATCACTCGTATGATTTCATACGAAAATATGCGAAATAAAAGATTTACCATTGATAGAAAACATATTAGAACGGTTCAAACAGTCGTCGCGTTAGCAACGATAGTTACGATTATTGAAAAAAAATCCCGCTTTTGTTGACTAATAGTAACTAATAATTTTTCATTTTGCATGATTTTCGATTTTCGTGTTAAATATCATACGAGCAATTCAAAAATAGAGCCACTGAAGTTGGTTAAAAATATAAGCATTCTAAAAAATAATAATGTTATAATCGTTTTTTAAAATAATCAGATCATGAACTTTATTTTATCAAAAACGCCTTAAACTACTTGTAACTTACTTATACTTCTAAAAATTTACTGAAGAAAATATTTAAATAGGCTATTAAAGTTCTAGTATATAAGTGTTTAAAGTTTTTGTTCGGATTAGGAAGGGATCTCTGTCTCATTCCCGCAAGTCAGTATGAAGTTTGAATTGTGTACTCACAAGTGACGTCATTAGTAATTATAATGCGCGATCTGTCTAGCAAGACATTAAAATGCTTATAATATCTTCCTTAATTTTAATACATTTCGATTTTGTTTTCGGTAATCGATTTTATGTGCGGTATCATATTATTCCTAAATGATATTAATTATGTGTATTAGTCACCAAGTCTATGGGAGAAATCAGATAGAAAAGCTAGTCGCTAGCGACTCAAAACAGTGGAAACCTCGCTTAATGCCAAAGGACAACGAGTTACAAACTCCACGAGATTAGCGGGGAACAAAGCTGTGGAAAAAAGTTTTTCAGTCAATCTGCTTACTTGTATTTATGTAAATAGGGCTCCAACCCTTGTTTCGCCTTTTGAATGTAGCAGATAAAAATGTATATTATCTGCTCTTTAGACAGGTGGAATGAAAAGGCTGTGATAAGTAGGCTTAATTTAATTATCTACATTTTAGGGAGCAGTATTTTTGTGCAAATTGTGGTGGATAAAAATGGGATTTTATAAAGCTCTGCGTGAAGAATTTGAAACGAGAATGTGAGAGCTGTTAATAATGTAGCCACAAACGTGGTTGCATAATTTTTTGGTTGCATTCGACAGCAGCAATTAAAAGAGTGAATTTAATAAAAAAAAATGGTTGACATTTTATAGTGGGGAAATATTCGTGAAGCCTTATTTATTACCCTAACATGAAGTCTTATTTAAATCCGAAGTAAAATAGTAGTTAGCGTGTATAACTTTATGTATGTATGTATGTATATAGGTTACCGATTTTGTTAATGATGTGTCAATAGATTTTTCTAGTTTCTAGGAGGGAAGGTGGGGGTGATGTTTAAACTAGTATGTAAAATAGAGAACTTTAAAGAAGTGCAGTGGCTCTAATTAGTACGGACTTAATCGGCACGGACCGGTAAGACCACATTACAGACACGGGCAACGTAAACCGTTTTGTCTCTCTCGCGCGTTGGGTATTTTAACAGTACTCCAGAAAAGTCACAGAATAAATTATATTACAATCCTGTTTCCAATTCAAATCCAACCAATCTTGTTTATGATTTTGCAAAAACTTTTGTACTAATTAATTAAACTCGAGAAGAAACAAACAAAATTATTCATAATTGTAAATGTAAATATTAAAAAAAATCATAGTTGTTTCATATTAATATGCTCCTTAGTCTAGGAGTGTGTGTTTGGTGCAATATTAAAGATATATAACAATACCAGATGGCCGATGGGGCCGAAAGGTTCTCGAATTGAGACCGGTAAGCGCAGCGTAGGACGTCCCACAAGATGGACAGACGATCTAAAAGAAACCGCAGGGAAACGCTGGATGCAGGCCGCTTCCAACCGGCCTTTTGGAAATCGATGGGGGAGGCCTGTTTCCAGCAGTGGACGTCCTATGGCTGAAATGATGATGCCTAAAATAAAAACTAAAATGAGAACCCCCTCCTTTTTGAAGTCGGTTAGAAATAGCACAACGAACTTGACACATCGAACAGCTCTGGCCTTGTAAATAAACAAATCATCCTATAACCATTAATTTCCGAGTTTATGACACGCATATTCATAACTCGAATGAAACAAAGCGCAGAACAAACAATTACATAGATTTTATAGATCATTACATACCGTACGTACAGACGTACACGCCAGGATATTGTATTGAATCGTAGTTTATGATAGGCTTTTATTACAATTTTATAGGAACAATATTGTTTGATCTGGCTTTTATTTGGTCTATTGATAGCTTTTACTGTTGAATATTCACTGTGGCTATGGGTACGGTAGATATCACGTGACTGAGAAAGATATATAATTTACAATAGTGTTTAACGTAATTGCAAATTGCTCTGTAAGCTTTAGGTTTTTAGTACAATTTTATAGGAACAATATTGTTTGATCTGGTTTTTATTAGGTCTATTGATAGCGGTTTATCACTTCTAGAAATATACGCTATGTCTGTGGGCACGGAAGGTATCACGTGACTGATACAGATAATAATATATTATTTTCCATAAGTGTGTTACGTAATTGCAATTTGCTCTGTAAGCTTAAAAGGTGAGGGGCGTTTTTGTGGATTTAACTCATCATCATCATTTAAGCCATAGGACGTCCACTGCTGGACATAGCGCTCCCCATCGATCTCCGAAAGGGCCGGTTGGAAATGGCCTACAATGCTTAAAACTCTGGATGCGTTTCCCTAGAGTTTAGACTCTTACCTCTTGCGGTTTCCACCCCAGATGACCGGTCAAGACACACGCATTGCAATGAACACTGCGTATTGAATTCCTTGGAAGAATTCGCTTGTTTTTTTTTATCCGTTAAGGTCAAATATAAATAAGAGCATGGCCCAGGTTACTAAAAGATTATGATACGATGTAGGTACTTACCTGAACATTTTTCTTTTTAATTGACGAAATGAGGAGGTTATCAATTCGCCTCTATGTTTTTTATGCATGTTTGTTCCGCGGTTACTCCGCCAATTATGAATTGATTTTAATGATTCTTTTTTTGTTTGGTAGATCATACTTCAGAGGTAGTTTCGTATAAATTTTATCGAAATTGATGTGGCTCTTTATGAAAAAAATCAACAAACACCAAAAATATAAACACAGATGACGTTTTGGTTTGTGGTTGCCTTCAGCAAAAGTTTTGATGAGGACTTTCAATCTCTGTTTTAACTGTAATTTTTCTCTTTATAGTTTAAATTTGTACATGTATATAGGTATAGTCACGAAGTTAGTTTTTTTTTCTAATAAATAATTATCTAAATTTTTACTGGGCAAGTGCCTTTATTAACTAAACAAAATACAAGCTAAAACTAATAATTATCTTGCAAGTAGATAGTTGATTGAATCAGGCGTTACTTTGCGGAAGTCCATTTTTAATTTGTATATGTCAAATATCTAGTGTAATTGCGCTTCTACGTCGTTTCGAGTACAATAACGATTTTGGGATAAACTATTGAACCTAACCTAAAACTCAAAATAAAAAATAAAATATATATTTTAATATTTAAAATCAGGTTAGGTTCAATAGTTTATCTCAAAATCTTTATCGTACTCGAAACGACGTAGAAGCGGAATTACACCAGATATTCGACATATACAAATTGCAAGTAGAGTTGAACTCGAGGGGTAGGTCGATTGAATAAACTACTTTCTAATAAAACTTTTCTCAGATAGCAATTACCTATGAGAAATCAATTGAAAATTGCAATCATTCTTCTCATTTATTCTCCAATAATCTAAAAATAAATCTGATTAAAAACTTAATTTACATTGAGACGACCTAAACGATCATAAATTAAGATGTCTTCGACGATAATCAGTCTCCACTTCCAATTTAGAGAAATTGAAATTCTTTTAGAGAATATACCTCATATCTTCGTTTGAGGATCGAACTCAGTGGATCGGAATATTATATCCCTGAGGATTCCGTTGATACCATACATTTTTAAAACTCGTTTAGATAAAGAGGCCCTTTGTAGCCCAAATCCTATGGGATGAGATCGCAGTATTGGATCTATTGAGCATGTACCTGGAGGTTATCCGCGAAATTTACTCGAGGTTTTGCTTTATCGTGCGACCGCTTTTTGTGTTGGAATAATTATTAACCGCTAGCTGTGCTTTGGTGTTTTATTTGCAAATTATTTTTTTTTACATTATTCCATTGGCAAGAGGTGGCGAAGGACCGAGATTTGTGGAAGGAAATGGGGGAAACTTTTGCCCAGCAGTGGGGCAGTATAGGTTAAAAAAACATTAACATTTTATTTACATTACACGGGAATTACTCACGTAAGATTGAGCCGGTTACTCCGACTATAGTTTCAACCTAATTAGACAAGCAAGGACAAGGGGGAAAAACAACAATTAATTAAAACTATTATAAAAATATTTATTAACACGAAAAATATTTAAAACACAGTATTCAAAAACTAAAACTATCACTACCTAATTATTAAATACAAATTAAAACAAAAAAATATTATAAAAATCATTAAAAATACTAAATTTAAATACTAAATACTAATCGATTAATCTGCTATCAGTGGGAAATGTTCTCAAAATGCTGGCGCCATATTACCACGTGTTAAAATTAATTCCATAATTTATTTATCCTAACGGGGATTATTTTACAAATTTCGTCATGACGGTGTTTGACAGCTTTAGCATAGCAAATATTATATCAAAATTCGTAGCTAATCGATGTTAATGAATGCTGTGAATATGCCTTTAAACAAAAGCTTATTAAATCTATTTTTTTATTAATCATGGTATTATCGATAAGTTGTATATAATATCCAAGATTCTAATAAATTGTTTATTAAATATAATAAAATAAAATAAAGTTAAAAATGTGAAATTAATAAACCTGTTGCCTGATTCAGGAAATTATAAAGTTTGTTATATTATGAAGTTTGTTTAAACTTCTTTCTAGTTCCACATTCCACACGATTATTTATTGTATAATAGGCTTGCATTAGACACCACCACCTCGCCTGTTGTTGAGCAATTATATCCGGTCTACGACGGAGAATGCTTGCCAAAAAGAAACCGATTCACTCGTGCCTTGAAGACACCCAGATTGTTACTATCGCAAAGCACCCATTCAGGCGTATTTAAGTGTGTGGCAATTGAAAGATACTTTTTTACCTATACAGGGTGTAAGGGGAACACTCTCGAAGCCAAAAGAAGGTAATTGTACTCATCATTATGAACAATTTTTACTATGGGACCAACCCTGAAATACCGAAAAAAACAGTTGTTCCATACATTTTGTCGAGTGTCAATGACCGTTTTTTATAGAACAGCTAATATTTTTTTCGCGATTTCAGGGCTGGTCTAAGACCAACGCGAGAGCGACATAATCGGCCACACCCACAACTCTCGCATTTCCTGTAGGTAATCTATACGTTTTAAAGATCCTTTAAAATTTAATTTATAACAAATTACGGTAAAAAAAAAATCATTTCCTATATTAGCTCGGCATTGTATACATTTCCTAGAAATTGAACACAATTCCTTGGTTTCATACATTTCTGGTATATTGGTAGGTATCTGGCTAACATATTGTGTATATCGAAAAATGGTTCCTGCAGGATGGCAAGGTGTATAATCTATACTAATATTATAAAGAGGAAAGATTTGATTGTTTGTTTGTTTGTTTGTTTGCATTGAATAGGCTCCGAAACTACTGAACCGATTTGAAAAATTCTTTCACTGTTGGAATGCTGCACTATCCCCGGTTGACATAGGCTATATATCCCGGCTTCGCCCGTGCGAAGCAGGGGCGGCCTACTAGTATATTATAAACAAGGTAAAACAAGGAAAGATAGGTTGTGGTAACGTAACCACAGTGCAAGTTGCACATTATAATATTGGATTTTCTCACATTTAAACAAAAACAAAATATTTTCTGTGAATTTTCTTGTCTCTGTGTGGTATAGTGAACGGTTGTCAATCTGCTCAAAGCTCAGCTTTTGACGTATTTAAGAGTTACCGAATATCTGCGGAGTTCGAGATTTCTTATCATGTTTCAATAATCCCTTGAGAACGTAGGCTTTGTCGAAGATCGGATTGTGATTCCCTTTTGATGTAGACACAATTTTGCTTTGATTTTGATTTTTCGTGACTTATCATTGTCCTTAGCCCATTTTATCAGTTATTGGATTGTTGCCCATTGTGGGATTCTTTGTGGCTCTTTTGATATATTTTTTGCGCTGATTCTTTATCTTTATCGATTGGATATTGAAAAAGATTTTTTTGTTGGTAGTTGTTGATTTAAGGCGGGCTTTTTCTAGTACGTTTATTAACTTAACAAAATAATTATACACTAAATACCTAATCCACTTAGCATTATTATACACAAGAATAGTTAGATTACCCATACCCCGTTGATTTTCTAAAGACATTAAAAGTGGTCAAGTGGGCTTGAGTGTTGCCTGTTGACAGCGTACCCAGCATGCTGGCAGCAGTACTATGCTGCTATACTAACGCAATAAACTTGGCACGCATTGCATCCACCAGGCGCTCTGATATATTTTTGAAAATGAGATGAGCTGCCGTCCCCAAAGACCCATATGTCTCAACCCTAGATGACCTGCATTCAAAAAATGCATCATAAATAATTATTTATATATTATTACAACTGATCGATGAGACGAATGAGGCATTCCTTTAATGGTAAATTATATAATTGCCCAACAACACAAAAAAACAACTACAACAAATAAACAACAATAACTGCAGTATAAACAAAATAATGTTGAACTTCAACTGCTAAAACCCTGTGTAGCACTGCACTTTCTTCTTACATAGCTCGTCATCTTTTTCTTTGAGATGACTTATAGCGATAAGGCCGCCAATTGTTTCACCATAGTTTTAAGTTGTTTTTGTCTTATGTATGTAATTTCTGGTGTGAACAATAAAGAGTTATCTATCAATCTATCTATCTTACACTGGAACAATTTTGTAAGATTTTTAATTTCATTAAGGCTTGTTATGTACTTGTGAGCAACGTCTGTCAATCCGAGATAAAACTTTCGCAATTTTTGTCAGGTATTCGCCCATACTCTACGTGACACAGCTATATTTTGTTACACAGGCAATGCGGGGGCTTCGATAATGGTCCCATCCAGGGTAGACGGATGGGCGCGAGAAGTTCACCAGACCTGTCACCAGGGAGAAGTGTGACCAGGCAACTTACTTGGAGAGTCACCAGCGCTGCCAGGTACTTAAGTTCTATTTGTATAAGAAAATGGCTAGGCTCTATTGCACGATTGAAACTGCGGTTAAAAACATTTGTAAATAAAACCAACCAAGTGCGAGTCAGGCTCAAGCACTGGTTCCATACCACCACAAAATACAATAATTATCAATTAAAAAACCGACTTCAAAATTTGTAAAATATGGTGGCATTTCGGTTCGATCGAATGATGAGGTCATCTAAATAGCAAATACGTAGCTTAACTTGGTAATGAATAGAAATTTGTCACCGACTCGCACTTGGCCAATATTTATTATTTGTTGTTATACTTTAGAGTGTTTACTATAATCATACCCTTGTACATATTACCGTTTTTACATTAGAGCTAATACAACAATACGTTACAAAATATGTACGTTTGTTGTATGGGGAATGGGGATCCACCCTTTCGTTTTTACTTTTGACTTTTTAGACAGACAGACATCTTAGTAGCTTAGTAAAAGGGTCCCGTTTTTACCCTTTGGGTATGGAACCCTAAAAATCATCGTTGTTGAAATAAAATCCCATAAACTCTGCTGGCTTAGACATCTCTGAAACGTGGGAGAGGATTGCAAAAATGACCTAAGGATTGACCGTAAAAAGGTTTTTTGATGCTGCCAGAGGGCCGAAGACCCATGGGCGTTCCGGGGGATCAGTTCCCACTAGTTCTCATAGTTGTTTTATTGATATAGATGGAAAAGTGAGGTGTTTTTTTTTTAATTTTATAGACCTGGTGTTAGGTCAAAGATCGTGACATAGAATAAAAACAGAGTCCTTTTTGGTCAGTAATCTGATTACCTGACGCTGTAGAAAGACCTTGGAGAGTTTTAGCTGCCCAAATGGCGTGTGGTCACACAATGATGTGTCGTCATTTCTTATTAGAGGCCAAGTCCACTTTGCTCGTACTATTTAAGTGAGAAAGTAAGTTTGTTTTACTCGTAATTAGTAATTTGCTGTTTCCGAATTAATGGATACAACAGAGACCGTACGGAAAATCTGAGACGCTGAAATTGGAAAAGCAAATACTGGAACGCAAAAGTGGGTAAATAAAGGCAATGCGATAGCAACCCTGCTTGCCCTTTAGGTACTTTGGTGAATATTTAAAATAAGAGCTATCGTTACTTTTTAGGAGGCTCGTGGCCGTTTTGCTATGAATATTTTCTTCTAATTTACACGTACAACACGGATGTTTATACGCGTGATTTGAATAAGTTTTTCGGTTTTCGCTATTACTGGCGTTGAAATAGGTTTGTCTTTTTGGCGAATTCTCAAGATGATCTAGATTACATTGGAATGAGCTGTTCCATACAGGGACGGATCCAGGATTTCATTTTGGGGGGGAGGGCATTCTGACATTTCTGACAAGGTTCGAATTAATCAAATCGAAAAATTGAGTCGAATGTATGGAATTGCTAGGTGTTTTGGGGGGGCCATGGCCCCCATGTCCCCCCCTGGATCCGCCAATGGTTCCATAGTCCCGTCTAAATTCAGCACCAATATAAATGACATCTATGCAAATAGCGGTCACGCATTTCAATATAGCCTATGACACCCTCAGATTCGATAGTATGGCGATATACGTGGCATGCATTGGGAGAGGCATGTGTCCAGCAGCAGACTAGGGTAGGCTAATTACGATGATGATTCCACAAACAACACTATCAATTGATTCTAATTTTGGTTTAGTGTTACCATAAAAAAATTGTTCACTATATTATTATATTATTAAATTTTCATTGTTCAGAAATCGTATCGTGGTGCGTATCTCAATTTCTACGCAAACCTTGTTTATTATCGACCTTACTTAAAAATATTACTTAAGTTAAGCAAAGCTTAAAATTGCTCTGACGTTTTCACCTGTGAAAATTTCCGTCAACGAGAAGCTGACAGTAATTTTAAGCATTGCTTAACTTTTAAGTAACGTTTAAAGTAAGGTTGTATAACTTTAGATTACACTGTTTAAAACACTGTTTTAAACTATCACGGTTGTTCACTAAAGTTTTATGATTATTTACGGGATATTTACCTTGGTAAGGTTGTGGAATGAGCTCCCGATATTTCGGCGCAGTGCCATGTTCACGGGAAGGCTGAAGAATGCGGGTGCTTGGTCAAAAAGTTAAAAAGTTAGGTGCAGACATAACGATCTACCCTTTTTCTTAGTCTTTTGCTACGGTTATCACTGGAACTCGAACTCGAACCTAAGTGCATGTAACTGCGCCTAAGATGCATGTAACTGCGCCGAAATATCGGGAGCTCATTTAACAACCTTGCCACGGTAAATATCCCGTAAATAATCATATAACACTGTTTAAAGTTAACGTTAAGTAGTTAATATAATCTAATAATTTAGATGAATGAGGCAAATATTACAAAATAAACCAAGTTTTAAATTTCTCAGGGCCCAACGTAACAAAATAGGCATGAGCGTGTCTCATCCTCAATTAAGCTACATGAACGGTTGCGGCTCTGGTTCCAACTCGGGCAAGAATCGCGGGAGAGACGTGGCTACGCAGACTCCACCTAGCATCATGGCTGAGACCAGAAGAGCCAGGCTGAGGCCGCTGAAGCTGATGACTGCTCCCAACGCACTTACTTTAAGGTAAGAAGCAGGATACAGATAGTTAAATCCACCTTTTAATGCTATACCGTTTGTAACCAAGCTGGATGGTTTTATGAGCTGTTTTACAAACGCACTATATAAAAACTTGTGCATCAGCTCAAAGGTGACGGGTGACAGCTGGTTATCAAACAGAAGTGACACCTTCGTCACAATACCCCCTATATCTCTATGCGTCAATTCCCCATGGGTCGAGTCTTGATGTATCACAGTATCAGCTTCTTTTGCACTATGTTACGCTATCTGTTGTGTCATGGACCACTTTGGTGACATTGATGTTGAGGGTGGTTCGGGTTTGATATGTCTTATTAGTCTGCTAGTAGTAAAATATTGTTCAAAATAATGAAACAATGACCTGCTTTCGGTTTAGTACCGCCGTTTCGTGTAACTTGTTATAAGTTTGCTAAAGTAGAAACAACAATGTGTCGATGTCCGTGCGTCTCTCTGGGTTACTGTGCCTCACTCTCGAAATATTGATAAAATTGATACAACGTGCAACTGAGAGAAGTGTGCTATCAAAACTTGGATTGAACGATCGGGTAGTCTCAAAGGTACCATTGTAGGATGGAAATCTATACCAAAATATACTTTTATACTGTGCCGCTGTTACAGTTTGTCGCAAGAAAGAATCTATGTAAAGAATTACTTTTATTGCACAAAACCAGTACATAAGACGTAACTGAATACATAATTATCACAGTTAAACGTGGCACAGTGGCATCCGGCGACTTTACGACCTATTCTAATACCTACCAATGAATGTTTATTACATTTTTTTTAAACTTTAAAATCGGAACAGCCTTTTCGGAGGAGTGCGACCACAAACATCGTGACACGAGATTTTTATATTATTATATTCGATAATATCTAACGTGGGTACGGCGAGGTTTCCTCTTCTAGGGACCATTGTCGTTTGTTTAAAGAGGTATTGTTGTTGAACTGATTTTTTTTGAAGTATAATTGTATCGCAACTTCCTTTTCATTTGTGAAAAATAAACTAGCGGGTTTCGATTTTTGTGAATTCTAAAAATGCTTGGGGGCAGAGTTTCGATTCGATGACCGCAAACTTGGTCTTTTTCTGAACAAAATAAAGAAAACGACCTCGGAAACATGTTTTGGAGGCGGGTTAGCTTATCTCACAATGAAGATTGTAAAAGAACGTGACATATCTAGCATTTGAAACAGATTTCCACAGTCGAAGCTGTTTCGAGCTTGTGTCTCCAAAAATATAAATAACATTAACGTGAAAAATTGCTTTAATTACTAATGCAAATGAGAATTTCATGTTTAAAACATCGAAATGTAGGTTATTCAAAAGATAATGCTAAAATGTTTTTTATTTAGTTTCTACTTAGCTTAGAATGACTACTTCTAAGCTACTTGTTTGGTCTTTCCGAGAAGCTACAATTTGGGGTTCTTCAAAAGGCGAGTTAATAGAGTCCTTAAAGGTCGGCAACGTATTTGTGCAACGGTGACTGCTTATCATCAGGTGGCTTGATTGCCACCTACTTTTTTTTTTTTTTTTTTTTTTTAGTACAATTTCGAACGAAATAGCTGTCTGTAACTGGAAGCGTAATTTTATGTTTTCTCTTAGCCCTATTTTTTACAATACGTCTTACCATCAAAATCTGTTTAGTTTCTTTTTTGTAAAAACCTTTACGTATAAAAGGTATTAATGCAATGACGATTTATATTATCTTTATATTAATGGAACCTTTTTAATGGTACCAACTCAATGGTACGGTCAAGAATAAAGCACACCAATGTGAAAGATGAACGTCAACTGTGTTGATGAGCGGGTCGCCGTACTTTCATGAGAACAATACAACTTAGATAGAACAATGCATATTGTTAGTTCGTAGAGACTACAACAGATAGCGCAAATTTTCAAAGTTTGACATTATAAACTCAAATATTGTTTCAACGAATAAACTTCAAAAATATATCACAAAATTTTCCAAGTTAAACATTATTATTATAATTTTTTATTTCGGAAAATATCCATATACACTTAATTATTATACTACCCTATAATACCTACTATTATAAACTCAAATATTGTTTTAACGAATACATTACATACATACATACATTATCAGCCATTAAATGTCCACTGCTGAACAAGGCCTCCCTCTTAGAGAGGGGTGTTGCCATAACGTGACGACATAAGTGACCTGGCACTATTGTGCACCGTACTTCTTTTTGTATAGTTTGTCAGAGTTTGACTATCACCCATATACAGTGTGCTTATATAGTTTAAGACGAACACCCCTATACAGTGTGCATTTATTTTATTTTAGATTAAGACATTAATTAGTACGAGATCTATGGGTCAAGTTGCCTAAATTAAACGATTTTTATTTTTATTTATTTTATTTTATTTATTTATAATCCCCACGCTTGGCAGGCGGCTTGGAGATCGCAGTACGTTCACCGTGTACTAACAGGACGCTGCTGCCCATCCTGCGGTGGTTCTGGTCGCAGTTTTAGGACATACCCGGGTCCCAACGAATAAACCTTAATAAATAAACAGAATTTTTCAACAAATGAACACAATTTTTCAACAAATGTACACAATTTTTCAACAAATGAACACAATTTTATCATGGAAACTGACGTGGTTTTCACACATTTTATTTATATTACACGGGAATTACTCACGCTAGATTAAGCCGGAACAAAATACAACAAATGAAAACAACTTTTCAACAAATGAACAAAATTTCAACATATTAACACTTATTTTCAATAAATAAACCATATTTTATAACTGCATTTCTTGTTTCAGGTTCCTGGCCAACCGGAAGAAAGGTCGTTCCCTCTCCGCCAACGCAGTCGCTAATGAACAGAAGGCCACCAAAGTTCTCGGGCTGGTTTTCTTCACGTTCGTGCTCTGTTGGGCGCCCTTCTTCTTGCTCAATATACTGTTTGCTGCGTGCCCTTCTTGTGTAGTGCCAGGTAAAGAAATATAAGACAATTAACTTTTTGAATCTTTATAAATTCGTAAGTGATTTATTCAGAAAAACCGGCCAAGTGCGAGTCGGGCTCGCGCACTGAGGGTTCCATACCACCACAAAATTCAATAATGAAATTAACAGTTATAACTTGGTAATGAACAGAAACTTATCACTGACTCGCAATTGGCCATTTTTTATTATTTGTTGTTATATTTTAGAGTGTGTACTATAATCATTTTAAGTTTGATGCTTGTAAATATTACCGTTTTTACATTAAGAGCTAATACAAAGATACGTAAAAAAATACGTTTGTTAGGGACCCCCCTTTTGTTTTTATTATTTGTTAGTCAATTTGCCGTAACATTACATTATTCTGTAAAAATTTCAACAAGCTATCTATTACGGCGCGAAAGTTACAGCCGTTAATATGTAGGACAGACAGACATCGTAGGCTTAGTAATAGGGCCCCGTTTTAACCATTTGGGTACGGAATCCTAAAAAAATAAAATTTACACGTTAATCGTTAATATAATTCTCCTACCACGTCCTGGTTTCGGTAGGTTATAAAATACAGGTGCCTAGTGCAGAACCATCGATTCCGTAGTGTTTTTACTTTGTTTTTAAGTTTTCTAACTAAGCTGCTAGAACACCGTAGTTGATCACATCGAAGGCTTTCGAAAGACCACAGAAGATAATTGCGACTTGCTGGGCTAACATGCGCGCTGCGACAAAATTTTCAGAGAAAATTTTCAGATATGTTAAGGTCTGTTTCAGGCCTTCGCGGGCTTCGAGCGTCCGCCGCACTCTAGGGATGAAGGGGATCTGCCACTGCGATAAATTGATAACAATGTTTTATTCACACTTGAAATTACATACGTAAGACAAAAACAACATAAAACTAGTGAAACAATTGGCGGCTTTATCGCTATAAGCGGTCTCTTCCAGGCAACCATATTATAAACATATTACGATAAGCATTTATTGTCTATCGCTTGACACGGTGAACGTACTGCGATCTCCAAGCCGCCTGCCAAGCGTGGGGATTATGGCAACACCCCTCTCTAAGAGGGAGGCCTTGTTCAGCAGTGGACATTTAATGGCTGATGTGTGTGTGTGTGTGTGTGTGTGTCTATCGCTTAGTGCTACACACTCGGCAGTACTCCGTCAGGTTATTTTTATAGTATTGCTAGTTTTTGTGTATGTTTTATCGCTTCATGTGAAACGATGACGCATCCACAAGAAGTCCAGTTTAAAATAGACAGATAAATTCATGACGTGATGCAAAATAGCTTTAAGGCCAGGTTTTACCACTTTTAAGCAACGCGTATTACTACAGATGACCATAAGGCTTAATATATTTTAATAAAGTCACATTTAGTAGAGCAAAACCATGGCGCTTACGCAAAGTCGTGCGTTTCGCTACTTATATTTTTGAGGTTTTTCTCATATTTTTCGAAAGTATAGCTGTAATGTAAAATTTACTTTTGCGGTTTCCTTCATAATAATGAAATCTATATGTTAAGATATTGAAGACATCATTTAATAAATAGGTATTTGAATGAATCCAAAATAAAACAGGGATAAAAGCTCAAATCAGTGTTACTTTTTTTTTTCTATCGAGTGCAATGTCCTTAATCGTGTTTCGGTTTAGGTCCTAGATAAAACATTCAATTTTGATATCACACCATTTTTATAATTTTAAGTTAACCATGGAACTAGACACACTTAAACTAAAATGACCAAAGTTGCTAAAAGTCGGAAAAGAGGGCCTTAAAATAATCAAACAATGTTTGAGTAATTTATGAAACATTTATAAAATACTTAGTACCTAGTACATTCTCTTTATACTTCATCATTCTATAAATCGAATGAAAAATTATCTTACTTCATGCGATGGTTGAAAAACGATGTTCCACAACAATGTTGAAAAATGTGCATAAATTTTAGAGTGGTGATTTTATGGATTGGTAAGTCACAAAATATTTTTGTAACTATGTATCTTCAGAGGAAAACTCCTTTGTTAGTTCAATTCATTATATGTCATATGGTCAAAAAATTGGCATTGCCATCCAACGTGGCAATGCTGCCAGCATTCTGGCCACTTTTCCCTTCACCGGAGGGGCTTTTAGATTAGTATTTTTAATGATTTTTATTTTTATTTGTATATAATAATTAGGTCGTGATAGTTTTAGTTTTTAAATACTGTGTTTTGAATATAATATTCGTGTAAATAAATGTATTTTATTCATTATATTATTTTTATACGCACAGCGAGGGTATATAATATTATTTTTACACCCTCCTATGCGAATATCTACCGGATTTTGTGTTCCCCGAAAAGTACAATATGGGTATCCTCAAGTCTAAGGTAAACAGATTCTTTCTAGACAAGCTTGCTCTATCCTATTCCGCGTCTATGCCACAAGACATAATAGCAACATCAGGCAAGATGTGGAAAACCGCAAGCAAACTACGAATTAAAAAAAACTATTTAAAAAAACCGGTCAAGTGCGAGTCGGGGTCGCGTACTGAGGGTTCCGTGCCACCACATAACTTAATACCTAATAAAGTACAAAAAATAGTGCAAAAAGACAACATCCCATCAATGCCCAAGCGGTCACCCATCGAAGTACCGGCCGCGCCCGACGTTGCTTCACTTCGGTGATCGTACGAGAACCGGTGGTGAACAGAAATTTGACACTTACTCGTACTTAGCTATTATTTATTATTATACTTTAGAGTGCGTACTATAATCATGCCAAGTTTGACGCTTGTGCGTACTACCGTTTTTACATTATAACTGGCTATCTCTTACGGTACGAAATATATAGACGTTAATAGGTAGGACAGACGGACAGACATTGTAGGCTTAGTAATAGGGTCCCGTTTTAACCCTTTGGGTACGAAACCCTAAATCACTAGGTTCGAAGTTAGCACACCGCAAAGTCGTCATAAAGAATTAAATACCTAACAATAAAACTGGATTCTAATCAAGAAAAGGTCAGTGTCAAGGGAACCGGAAACCTAAGCCAACTATTTAAATCAAAGAGTGTTTGTGCGTCGGGCATTGCGTCTCGAGTTACAGATACGTTGTCCTAACACTTAGGGAGAAGACAAATATTTTGTTAGGACTCTTGGGCACCTATTGTTATCTTCATACATTTACATATCTAGGTATTTATTATTTTGACTCTGGAGCCGGGGTCTCAGAATACGGCTTTTTAATTTTTCCTTCCTATCATAAGACCTGGGAAAAAAATAAGACTTGGGACCAGATGGGGCTGTGTTTTAAGCGTTTCGGAAAATCACGCGAACGTGAACCTTAATGCGCCTAGATACGGTTTGCGGTCACGCTATTTTTAGCAATCACCCCCAGATCATAATTGTAATTTTGAGCTTATGGATGGTCAGGTTTTGGGATCTACTCTAGTGAAAAGACAAAGACGTGGTGTAATCCGGGAAGAAGGGGAAATGCTTTGAGTATGTCCCGGGAGTGTTGTTTGAGGCAATGTCTTTGGGGGTACCGATGCGTTCCTATGGAAATTCCAGTGTCCTCCATTAGGCACTTAAGTATGCCATCGAGCCATATGCCATTTTACTACGTATCCCGGCTAAATCCCGGGTATATTTAGAAGATTTCTAAAAGAAGGTATTAATTATTTTTAGTCGTAGGGACTTCAAAAGCTGGCATATCAATTCAGGCTTCTATTCTAGGGTCCAAGTTTTTAGACTTTTTG
Source organism: Agriopis marginaria (assembly GCA_932305915.1). Classification (NCBI taxonomy): domain Eukaryota; kingdom Metazoa; phylum Arthropoda; class Insecta; order Lepidoptera; family Geometridae; genus Agriopis; species Agriopis marginaria. The sequence goes on from OW029918.1 coordinate 15,364,605, forward strand.
ACCTAGAAATAATTGTTCTAGATTTCTAAGAGCAACTTAAGATGTACAGATTACGTGCCATCTGAATCCCTGTAGAATTTAGGTGTGCCTTACTTTGCAGTAAGTTATTCAGAGGTCATTGTTAAAGGCAAGCCATGTGTATTATCTTTCTAAGCAGTCAAAATTTAAAGTTTATAATCAGATTGTTTGGAGCGATTGTGGACGGGCGGTAGCAGGTGCACTTTACAATCTGACGGCATTCAGTTTGATCTTCGGGCATAACTAATGACTTATTTAGTACTTTAAATAGTTTAAATAAATGATGTGCAGTTTCGATGCTATCACTCACAAACAGTGAGTAGTGAGGAAGCCAATATGTCCAAAAACTTCCAAAAAAAGTTCGAAGATAAATATGACATTCACCAACATGCACTAGGACAGCAACGTGGATTAGGGTTAGTGCCCATCCTCTCTCTCTCTCTCTCTCTCTCTCTCTCTCTGAGAGAAGGCCTGTATCCCAGCAGTGGGAACATGATAGGCTAATAATTGTAATGATGATGAAGCAAATTGTTGACAACAAACTCGCCCTGAATATCAATAAAGCATATTTTACAGAAATTTTAAAAATGTTAACGAGATCTATTTAATTCCTAAATTATAATACCATCAAGATATAATTAATCCTTATAATATAATCTAAGTTGGCAGATAAAAAGACTACCTATAGAATACCTTAATTACTTTTCTTTGTAATTGCTTCAGTTCCCTTTTTCAGGAAAGTTTGCAAAGTCAATTATTTATTTTCTCTCGAATAGGTCTTTATGAATCCAGGCATAATGAGAGCATTTTCAGGTTTTTGATTAATTGTCTTATCTTTCCGTAGGTATTTACCTCATGTGCTGTTTTTTTAAGCAATTTTTTTTTACTGGTGTCGTAAAGTAGACGACGACGTAGTAATAAAATTTTCATGTGGCATTTTATTTGATCTATTGTATTTTTTGTATTTAACATTGTATGCTATGTTAATTTTTATTTTGACTTTTACTGACATTTTTACAATTATTTTTATATCTCATTCTTTGTCCGGCTATTGTTATGTCCATGGTTACTTGAAATAAACAATTTGAATTTGTAAATACTTTTTGAATTTTTTGTACAATTTAAATAGTAATTCCAAAAGTGTGAAATACTTTAACATAATATTACTTTCGAGATCTTCTTCAATAGTTTAATATGGAATTGACTATTGGCGCTCATCGCTGTACAAAAAGCGCTAATCACTGTAAAAAGTGATAATCGTAAATTTGTCGTTGACTACTCATTCATTACTGGTGCTAGTGTCTACCCAAATACTTTATATTAGTAGCTTTACCTAGTCTATGTGTCTACTCCTGTTTTCATTTGTTATTTTATTCTTTTTTGCCAGTTGCAATTTCTACCGTAATAGGCATACCGATGCAATCAAATTTTGACAGCCATTGGAATCAAGCAGCTGGTCGCATTACTTATGAGGTATTATTGCATCAAAATTTTGTAAATTATCATGTGTGTATTTTTTTCTAATAATTTTCAAAAAATTTTTTTTTTTCTAATAATTCTATTTTTTTTTCTTCCATAAAAAAAAAACTATTTGTCTATTAAAACAATACTTGTTCCAGAACACGTGGTGGACATCTGCCTCTGGCTGGGCTACGTGTCTTCCACCATCAACCCTATCATCTACACCGTTTTCAACAGGACCTTCAGAGCAGCCTTCTTGAGGCTTCTCAGGTGTCATTGTTCAAGGTAAATAAAGCTTATTTGAAATTTGCAGAGCTCAACGCTTTGGTCAGAGATTTTCCATTTATTCATCTTTTCCATTTATAGGGTTCCGTACCTCAAAAGGAAAAAACTGAACCCTTATAGGATCACGTTGTTGTCCGTCTGTCAGTCTCTTTGTCTGTCTGTCTGTCAAGACCCTTTCTCAGAAACGGGTCTACAGTCTCTTTTAGCTGTGAAAAAAATCCAACTTGTAAGTCAACGCGATCAAAAGATATGACCGTTTATGTCGTATATTTTCGCTAATTTTGCGATTTCACAAGGGAGTCGAAAGCTATAGGGTACTTCCCGTTGACCTAGAATCATGAAATTTGGCGAGAGGCAAGGTCTCACAGCACATAATATAATATTATGTTATTAATTTCTCTTATAATATTAGTATAATTTCTTATTTAAATTTAGTTACATATTGTATAGTTTGCTACTTATTAGAATGCCATTGTCGGCAACGACAAATTTATAAAATAAAGATTTAAAAAAAAAACACATAAAAGGAAAATCAGGCAGGCCTCCCTACGCTGCGTCTTTCGGTTCGTGGTCTCCACTCCAGAACCTTTCTTCCCCATCGGCCATCGGCTCCTCGAGCGATGTGGCCCGGCCAATCCGGCCATTGCCACCTCAAATTGCAAATTTTAACAGCTATGTCGGTGACTCTGGTTCTTTGGCGAATATCCACGTTTCGGATTTTATCGCAAAAAGAAACTCCGAGCATAGCTCTCTCCATTGTCCGCTGTGATCTTATATCTCATTGCAGTAGAATGACAACGTGAGTAATTTTATTCGAATTGCAATTTCAATTTCTCTGCTGAATTTCAATACATCAGCGCTGATCTATTTCACAGAAAGTCCACAAATTCAATGTAAGCTTCGTATTCGTTTAGTCCAGAGACGTCTATCTGGAAAGACACTGCAAGCACTTTAAAATGTATGTTACAGTTTTCAACTAACGCAAAAGGCAGAGCCACAGTTATGTGCCTATTGTTACTTATTTGTGTTTGCAATAAATTATATTTATGTTTATGAAAAGTTAATACCCAGCGCTTTTTTGTACCTACTTTGATGTCTGTCAAAAGCTCGTACGTATAGCGTTGTTCAATTTACTGCTTAGCTTAGCAAACTCTGTGAGCAAACTGCTTTTCGAAAGTTTCCTTTGACGCAATTTTTGGAATTGACGTCTAATGTGCTACTGCCAAAACGTTGGAGAACGTCTGTCATCAAATGACGAGTGAATCGATTTCATCTAGGCAAGCGTGCTCCATTGTAGACCGCATCATCGCTTAACATAAGGCGAATTGGAGAACAAAGGCAATACTCATACTAAATAAAAAAAAACTGAATTATGCAGCGCACTAGGTGGAGTATTAAACCAACTTACGACATGCAAAGTGCGTAATCTTGCGGTGTCTATCTTGAGAAAGGTTTGCGGTTTAGCCAGATGTTGACATAAATGTGTAGGTAACTTTAGGTAAATATGTGACAATGTAAAAGGTAACAAAAGGTGACGGTGTATGTGAAGCAAACAATCTCACGTGAGTTAAACTTTGATTTAGCTAGTTTATTCAATCGAGTGTTTGATTAGTCTGCAATAACGTGGAGAAAATAATAAACCAGATTACTCTGTGCACTCTGATGACTCTGAGGTTTTACCCACAGGTTTCCAGTTTTCTTTTATTTTTACATTTTCTTGAGTATAATGAACGCTGAAAAAGATTGGAAACAAAAATTTACTTGCATAGATAAAATTATTGTGACCTTTGAAAAGAAGACTAGCATATCGGTATATTTAACCGACTTCAAAGAAAGTTGTATTCAATTCAGTTGTCTTTTTTAGGGCTCCGTACTCAAAGGGTAAAAACGGGACCTTATTACTAAACCTACAATGTCTGTCCGGGTATGTGTCTGTCCGTCTGTCCTACCTTTTTAAAAGCTGTATCTTTCGAACCGTAATAGTAGTCATTTGATATTTTCACATAAAATGCAATGTTTCGGCGGACTAACAAAATAATAAATAAGTCAAAAAGTAAAAACGAAAGGGGAGTCCCCATAATACAACAAACGTATTTTACTAGCGTATTTTTGTATTAGCTCTAATGAAAAACGGTACCTAATACGTACAAGCGTCAAACTTGGCACGATTATAGTACACACTCTAAAGTATAACAACAAATAATAAATAATAGCCAAGTGCTAGTCGGTGACAAATTTCTGTTCATTAAAAGTTATACCGAGCGTCACTTGCAAAATACTATGTGACGGCGCAGCAATTGCTTGGTTATTGGTAGACGTTAAGTTTGGAACAAATAGTTTTTTTTAATTGATAATTATTGTATTTTGTGGTGGTACGGAACCCTCAGTGCGCGAGCCCGACTCGCACTTGACCGGTTTATTGTTATATTACTAACTGCGCCCCGCGGTTTCACCCGCGTAGTGATGAAAAACGGTGATGATGATGATGAAAAGTACCCTATGTCACTCTCAAGCCCTTGAATTTTTCCATGCAACAACTTAGGTCAATCCGTTGGTCTGTTGCTGCATGAATAAGATAACAAACAAACCAACAAACTTTTCACATTTATAATATTAGTACTTATGATTTTGTTTGTTAGTCGTTTATGAACCGATTTGGAAAATTCTTTATTATTTAAAAGAATATACTTCTAGATTAGTTTCGTAGAAAATTTAGTAAGATCGGTTCAGTAGTTTGGTTTAAATCGAAATATCTGGAAAAAAAATATCATCCAAGTAAACGTTACGAAATTGCGTATTCACATATTATCATCTTAGGCAGCTTTTTTAACAGTCCATTGCTGGACTTTTAGCCTACCCCGAAAGGGTGATTGGGCGATATCCACCACGCTGACCCAGTGCAGATTGGTGGATTCACATACGCCATTGAATTTCTTCTCCGTATCCTCACGATGTTTTCCTTCACCGAAAAGCCAGTGGTAAATGAAAATATGATGGTGTATGAAAATCCGTACATAAGCTCCAAAGAGCTCATTGGTACGGGCCCGGGGTTTGAACCCGCGACCTCACGCTTTCAAGCGTGAGGTCTCCCAAATGGGCTACCACGATTTCACTAATTATGAAGTCGGTTTTTTGAATCGATAGTTAATTTTACTATTGAAACTGACGTGGTTTTCACACTTTGTATTTATATTGCTCGGAAATTACGAAATTACCCGTACGAAGCGCTTTGATTCCACATTTATTATGCGAACTCCTAGTCTGTGGAATTCGCTGCCTGAATGGGAGTTCCCCGATGGTTATAATCTGGGCGTCTTCGAATCACGAGTGAATCGGTTTCTTCTAGGCAAGCGTGCTCCAACGTAGACCGTATCATCGCTTAACATCAGGCGTGATGGTGGTCAAACGCAAGCCTATTATTTATAAAAAATAAATAAAAATAAAATTACTCACGTAAGATTAAGCCGGTCATTCCGACGGTCAAATAATCTTTTTCTGTATTTATGTGGTGTTATTTGCAGTTTGTAGTGAAGATTGATGAAGCTATAGCTGAGATAAATAATGACATTCAGCGAAATAATGACAAAACTTGTCATTATTTCAGTTCATAGCTCCTAGACCAGGGGTGTCCAACATACGGCCCGCGGGCCACAACGCGGCCCGCTAAGGTTCCTTGTTCGGCCCGCGAACGAGTCAAAAGTTGGGTAACTTTTGACATCAAAAGTTTTTTTAACGTATTTTTTTTAAACGACGAGGCAGAATTTGGGTAACTTTTGACTCGTCGTTCTTAAAAACGTTACATCTTAAGTCGATCAGTCTCAATACAACTTTTTACTCATAAAATTATGACAGAGAAAATAATTATTTAGCTTTATTCCGCCAAATAGTTATAATAATATCCTATCTACCATTTTACTCATATTAGCCTTGCTTTGCTCAGCTACGAAGCATTTATTTTGGCCCGCCAAAGTAACAAAGTTAATAAATTTGGCCCTCCACAAAATTATGTTGGACGCCCCTGTCCTAGACTATGTAAAATATCCAGACAAAACAGGGATATTTCTCAGATTAATTTGAAGCTAGGACTTACTCAATTAATAGTTTCACTAAAATATTGGACAAAATCGTCTCCATTAAATCATTTGTCCTTCAAGGGTTGGTTTATTGCGGCTCAGATGAACAAAAGCTTGCATCTAAAACTAAATGAAATAAATTCATCAGCTTGAAATTGGAACCTTGAAAGAACACGACTCTATAATTATAAATCCCAATAAATGCAGTGTCAAGTAATTTTTGTCTGTGAGGGTGAATTAACTGACTTTATAAACGCACCTAACAGAAATGTAATCCAAACCGTTATCGATCTAATGGATCGACCGATCAATTTCAATTAAAAAAAAAAATAGACAGAGCGAGTATGACTCGCTCTCTGATAGTTTCGTTGGATGGAGCTCGATTCCAAATAAAAAAAAACTACAAAAAAAGTTTATATATTGAAAGACAAACTTAACTTTGTAGTGAACAACAAGGTTCTTCCATACATACCAACTACAAAATGTATGTTTGTAGTCGCAAAAAAATTTTTTTTTATATGTTATAACTTCAAATTAACGACTTTCGGATTTTTCCCTTTGTATGTGTTGAGACCTTGCTTTTAGGCAAATTTCATGATTCTATGTCAGCGAGAAGTATCCTATAAGTTTTAATTTCCTTGTAAAATCGTAAAATATGCGAAAATTTGCGATATAAACAGTCATATCGTTTGATCGCGTTGATTTACAAGTTTGATTTTTCCACAGCTAAAAGAGACTGTAGCTCCGAGTATCTCTATCTCTTCTCTATCTCTATCTCTACATAGTATAAATTGAAGTCGCTTTCCGCGTCTGTCAGTCTGTCTGTATGTCTGTATGGCCGCTAACTCCTCCTAAACCACGCAACGGATTTTCATGCGGTTTTCACCATCAGTTAGATACATTTTCACGGAAGGTTTATATATATAACTAGCGACCTGACTCGGCTTCGCACGTAAATTACACCCGTGCAAAGCCGGGCGGGCGGGTCGCTAGTTTGATATAAATTTCAACTTGTTAGCTCAACGCGTTTCTGAGAAAAAGGGTCTTGACATACAGACAGACGGATAGACGGACAACAAAGTGATTCTATAAGGGTTCCGTTTTTTTACTTTTGAAGTACAGAACCCAAAAAATAGAGAACAACGTGAAACGTGAAAGCCATACATTACTTGTATGACTGATCTGAGAAAAAAATATAGTTTTTCTTGATTACTTGATTACAAAACAACTCGCATTTTTACTGGAAATTAGATGAACGAAAGAAAACGCCAAAACGGAAAGTTAAAGAAACAGCTATCAAGTTACAGGTTGAACTTACACGGTATTTACTTATAAACGTTACTTAAAAGTTAAGCAATGCTTAATATTGAAACTTTCCTTCCGCATTTTAACGTTCTTAATCATAATATTTAATTTAATTTTTATTTTATTTAAGTTCAAATGCTTGCTGCACAGCGAAGCCAACGCGCACAGCAAGCCAACATTATCGAAATATTAATTTCTATTAGGTACAAACAAATTATTCTAAGATAATACTACTATTAACTTAGTAACTAATTTAGTAATAGGCTTTTAGACCACAGATGCGGTCTATGATGGAGCACGCTTGCCCAGAAGAAACAGATAACAAAAGAAAAAACTAACTTAAATTTATACAATTATTGTAAACATGAGGTGACCTAAACCCGTGAAAAACTTCACCAGAACGCATTAGTCACGTAGATAAGACAAGATTGTCAAGAGTGAGGGTCTCGTTACTACGCTGACAGGGTTGGAGGGCGGCCAAGAGAGTCAATTGAATCGATAGCGGGATCTTGATATTGGAGCATAGCTTAAATTGAATTTAGTATGTATAATGGCCCGTTCATCAGATAGCCCGTTGGTCCAGTTGGTAGTGAACCTGCCTTCTGAGCTTAGGGGCGTTGGTTCGATTCCCACCTAGGACAAACATTTGTGTGATGAACATTTGTGTTTGTTGTATATCTGGGTGTTAATATCTATTTAAGTATGTATTTAAACCTATATATGTATGTATATCAGTCTCTGGCAGCCATATCACAAGCTTTGCTTAGTTTGGGGTCAGATGACCGTGTGTGCATAAATGTCCCGAATATTTATTTATTTAATGGTAAGTAGCTTGGTAAGCACATAACTAGTGTGGTATTTTCAGCGCAGGCCTTTGATCAGGGTAGAGCGAGATTGTCTTTCGGCGCTTTTTAGGTTTTCATACCCAAAAGGTAAAAACGGGACCCTATTACTAAGCCTACGATGTCTGTCTGTCCGTCTGTCCTACCTTTAAACGGCTGTATCTTTCGAACCGTAATAGATAGCCAGTTGACATTTTCACAGAATATGTAATGTTACGGCGGATTAATTAAAAAATAATTTAAAAGTATAAACGAAAGGACCATACAATAAACGTATTTTTTTACGTATTTTTGTATTAGCTCTTATGTACAAACGTTAATACGTACAAGTATCAAACTTGGCATCATTATAGTACACACTCTAAAGTGTAACAATAAAAAACAGCCAAGTGCGAGTCGGTGACAAGTTTCTGTTCATTACCAAGTTATAACTGGTAATGTTGTTATTTAATTTTGTGATAGTACGGAACCCTCAAGAGCCCGACTCGCATTTGGCCGGTTTATTAATTCTGAGAACTATCGAACTGCAATCATTTTTTTTTGGAATTCAAAGTAGCATGTCCTAATCCAGGATGTTAAACTATTTCCACATCAAAATATTATGCTGGTTATAAAAGAATGCAAGTGAGCACCACCGGCCCAGCCCCGAGGCCCGAAGCCAACATCAAAAAAAAAAAAACTCGAATTTTTGTTTCGCTTTTGGCATTTTGACGCTCCTTTCACTGACATTAGTTAGTTAGTTTAATTTCATTTCATTTATTCAATAAAATACAAAACAGAATGCAATAATTTTAAAATAAAATTACAATTGATTTATTTTATTTAATACTAGCGGTCTGCCCCAGCTTCGCACGGGTATAGATTATAGCCTATGTCACCCGGGGATAGAGTAGCTTCCCGTCAGTGGAATAATTTTTCAAATCGGTTCAGTAGTTTCGGAGCCTATTCAATGCAAACAAACAAACAAATAATTAAATCTTTCCTCTTTATAATATACTAGTAGGCCGCCCCTGCTTCGCACGGGCGAAGCCGGGATATATAGCCTATGTCAACCGGGGGATAGTGCAGCATCCCAACAGTGAAAGAATTTTTCAAATCGGTTCAGTAGTTTCGGAGCCTATTCAATGCAAACAAACAAACAATCAAATCTTTCCTCTTTATAATATTAGTATAGACAAGCGGTCCGCCCAGCTTCGCACGGGTGTAGATTATACCCTATGTCACCCGGGGATAGAGTAGCTTCCCGTCAGTGAAAGAATTTTTCAAATCGGTTCAGTAGTTTTGGAGCCTATTCAATGCAAACAAACAAACAAACAATCAAATCTTTCCTCTTTACAATATTAGTATAGATATATTGAATTGAATGAATGAATGAATTGAATGAATGAATTTACATTTAAATGATCTGTATCACATTCTAAAACTATATAAGCCTAGGTGCATAAATTTAATTAGTTATTATTAAATTAGCATCATAAACAAATTTCTGTAGATAAAACATAAACAATTGATCACTTATTCTTTAATTGTACTTGATACGACGTTAAACCAGAAATAGACTAGAAAAGGCTATGACCGTAATTGGCGTATTTTTTTTCGCGGCTATCAATCATACTTGGTAATTAAATGGAGCATAATATGACTAACAAAAGTTATCAAGCAGTATCATACCTTCATCTAAACTTCGTATTAGTCTAAACTAAATTATCGATTAAAAAAAGTGAGATAGGCAAATTCTTAGTTAAGATTTAAAGTGAAATATCTCATCTCTGACTGCGTTTGTAGAAAAAAGTATTCATACATTCATTCTTCTGATAGTCTTTTCCGACGTGGGCCAAGGTTCCAACGATTGCCACGGAATAATACCAAATGCGCCACATACCACAGGGATTTGATGATTGTCTTTTGTCAAAGAAACAGCAATTAATGTCGACTCTAAAGATTTTTTAATGAGAAAACTAAATTAACAAAGAAGGTTGGGTATTAATTAGTGTTCTCGTAATGAATAAAAAAAAACTGCATGTTAGACACAGAAATTTAAAAGAGTATTGTGTAGGTATAAATCTTCCCGGGATGTAATCTAAAATGGCGCATACTTAATTTAAGTTTTTTCTTTTTTTGAGAGTAATGCACATGACACTCCAGAAATTAAAAGAAATCTAACGTTAGCATTTTTTATATTTGAAGTGTTTCACACTTTCGGATTGACCATTTGAGCCAAGCATTACAAAATGTCCTAGGGCAAGAAAAACTACAGACTGTTACTAATTGCTCCCAACTTTTCGGGCCATTTACGACGAAACGAATGTCTATTTCTATTTCAAGTCACGAACTGGTCAAATTCACTGCAAAACGATCTATTTACTGATACGAATTACGATAATAGCACCCAATATAGAGACGATATTTGAAAATTTTCGAGCTTGAATAATGATGTTGAATGTTGGTAGGCTTGGTCTTGAAGAAAACTTTGAAAAAAAATTATTTACACTTGAAAAGCAGAAGAACTAACAATTGACAACACTTCATTTTGTTTACCCCCGGTTTTTATTTGATGAATTGAAAATATATTAAAAAATTATATACAGCTATGTTTTAGTTTTATTTTCAAACTCCATATTTGTATTTTTAATAAAATTTTAAAATCTCAATAATAGTCACGGTTTATGGATGTGCGTCACCGTAGCCAGGACAATTATAATTAAAAAAATATTACAAAGTGTTGGGTATGTTTACCTGAGGTATCAAATAAATCAATGCGCAACCAGCCAGTGGTTTACAAATTTAAAATCAAAAATTTGACGTTGGCAGGAGTCAAACCTGGGCAACGAATTTTTTCGTTTTAGGTATATTGTAGCGCAAGTAAAAACGAGCGTAAAACGCGCAGAAAATACAATAGTCTGAAACTGCTCTTACCAGATTCATCATCATGATACTCCGCTTCAGTTACGTGGACGAAATTGAAATGAAAAATTATTTATTGTAGCAAACATGGTACATTGTGATGTTACAAACTAAAGTCTCTCACGTTTGGACGTTCCAAGTACGTCATACAATATTAAATCTACATGTTATGCATGGTGTCAGTTATTTTAGCACTACAAAGAGCAAGGAAACTCTCACAAACAAAGATACAAAGCTTTACAATGATAGTAACTTCCTATCGGAAACTAATAAAATACGACCGCGGGAAAAATCGCTGACACACGTGTCGTTCGCCCATAACTTGTTATTGCCACATCATGACCGTGTCTCCGCTCAATGTCGGTAATTAATTCTCTTTTGGGGAAACACTTCCGATAATATTACTAACTTCTGCCACGTTTATATCAGGGTAAAAAACAAAAGCCGTAGTAGCCTATTTGGGAGACCGCTAGACTTGAAAGCGTGAGGTCGCCACCATTACCATTGAGCTCTTTGGAGTTTATGTACGGATTTTCATACCACTGGCTTTTCGGTGAAGGAAAACATCGTGAGGAAACCTGCATACGTACGGAGAAGAAATTCAGCCGACGGTTGACAGAAACAGACATAGATAGACAATAGTTTCTTTTGCATTTATAATACATACAACTAGTGCAATTATCGTTGTAATTATTCTTGCCCAATGTTTGTTTATTTGAATTATTCACAATGTTAACTTTTTCGATAGCGTTTTTTAGGTCCTGATTAAAACTATTTCACAACAGTTACTTTATTTCAAAAGATTTAAATTCAGTTGTACACATACTTTGTGAAGTCACAACCTTCAGTTTTAGTTGTACGCGTTGTATTGAGTGTTATTTTAACCATTGGTTATTAGTTGTACACATTACATTTAGTGCCATTTTATCTTGGTCCACGTGATAGTTAACCTTTAGGTTTTCTCGTAATATTTAGTTAATATTCGGGACATTCGGGACATTTTTGCACACATGGTCATTTGACCCCAAACTGAGAATAGCTTGTAATATTTTTAATTTAATTTATTTATTTCATTCATTACAACTATTTTTACAGGATAAACCTAATACAATAGTGTACTTTACATGTTAACATTTTAAGAATTTAATTACAATTATAAAATTTGTCATATTAGCGACCAGAGACTGATATACATACATATATAGTCTTAAATACATACATAAATAGATATTAACAACCAGATATAGAACACACAAATGTTTATCACATAAATGTTAGTCCTAGGTGGGAATCTACGTCCCCAAGCTCAGAAGGCAGGTTCACTACCAACTAGACCGACGGGCTATCTTTTAATTTAATCTTTTATTTTAATTTTAGTTGTACACATTATATTTAGTGCACTTTTTTGTTTGATTATGTTACCCATTCAGTTATTCTCCTTAACAGACGTGGACGTTGCACCAGGTACCGATCCGTTGGGTCTACGAGGGGTGCTTCTCAGCTTTGCGCAAGATCAGCTCTACCGCTTGCCATATCACTGCGGCCTTCAGGCATGCAGTCCACTCCGCCACCAAACCATGAGACTACGGAAACTGTGTTGATGGAGACCCCGCTAGAAGACTATAATATGAGGTATTAGTGTTACATAGTTCCACGAGGACACGTGGATTGGACTATTTAGATAGTAGAACCGAATGTAAGATGTCTAAATTAAAGTTTATCCATGTGGTATGCATGTTCTGTCATTAATTTAAGTTATATCCTGTTGTCACGCGTTGTTCACATTACAGATGCACTTACATGCGTTCTACGCTATAACAGATCTTATTTTATTATTTCTTTGATTTATCATGACTTTATCATCATCATTTCAGCCGTAGGACGTCCACTGCTGGACATAGGCCTTCCCATCGATCACCAAAAGGGCCGGTTGGAAGCGGCCTGCGTCCAGCGTTTGCCTGCGGTTTAGTTTAGATCGTCTGTCCATCTTGTGGGTGGACGTCCTACGCTGCTCTTACTGGTCCGTGGTCTCAATTTGAGAACCTTTCGGCCCCGTCGGCCATCTGGTATTGTTTTATGTCTTTAATATTGCACCAAACACACACTCCTAGACTAAGGAGCATAATATGAAACAACTTTGAAAAATGTTTAGTAGTTACTACATTTACAATTATAAATAATGTTGTTTGTTTCTTCTCGAGTTTAATTAAATAGTACTAAAGTTTTTGCAAAAGCATAAACAAGTTTGGTTGGATTTGGATTGAATTGTACTATTTCTTTTGTGAATTTACTAGAGCACTGTTAAAATACCCAAGGCGCGAGAGAGACAAAACGGTTTACGTTTATTGCCCGTGTCTGTAATGTGAAATTGTGTGATGCCTAAATATTATATCAAGTACAAAAACATTTGTCTGTTGGTAGTCATTACTTAATTTTGTTTCAAAACCCACCAGTTATTATATTTGTTGTTTTCTTGTAATTTTTTTTTTAGTTCAATTAGGTACTATTTATTTGTGTAAATTTTGATCATATTAAAATTATGAATAATATCGTAGCGATAGTTTGTTTGTTTTTCTTTCACGCACTAACAAAGCAGCGGATAGACATTTTTTTTTGTATTTAATAAAGTCATATAGGATACTTTTTGATCATGGAAATATTTACGTTTTTGAGGAATGTCCTCGTGAATAAAACTACGGGCCTCAACTTAGATTTTTTGTATGTAGTTCATGAAGACTTTTAATAACGATTTCTTAAGTTTTCCGATTATTTATTTAATTCATACAGAAACACCAACAGTACACATATTAAATAATACAAATAACACTTATTTATAATTGATACAGTTCTGATATGTGCACCTTTAAAAGGTCCGATTGTTAGACATTGAAATTAAACACTTTAAAAACAGATTTTATTGCTTGTATTTAACATTATTTGAATTTATGTTGTATCTAACACTTGCAAGTACAAATTTGACAAAATCATAGGCTGTACTTGAAAATAATTTCATAACATTTCTATAGTCATCTAGTCTACCTGTGACGACGGATATTGCAAAGTGTTCTAAGCGTCAAGAATTAAAATAATGTAAAATACAGACAAAAAGTGTTTAATTTCAACACAAGTTTTAGTAAGATTCATTCCAATATGTTCTTGTTTGATGAAAAACATGAAACACACAATCTATTTGATTAGATTTACTGATTTACACAAGCTGTACTTATAATAATTAAAATATTTAAAACAGGGAAAGGGAAGCTCTGGGGTATTAGTGTAAGTGATTGTAGCAATAAACTAAGTGAGATATGGTATTATAAGATGATATTTTAATAATTTAAACATTCATTATTTTTATATACCTACATATAAGTTTATAGTAAAAATGCGGTTAGGTTTCTCCGGCTGAAACTAGGTCATCTTATTTTTATATACTACTCTGTAGTAACACCTGCTTGTTTTTATGTATTTATTACAGTATGGAGAACGGCAAACATCTTACAAATTACATTGACTGGGAGATTGGTTGTAGTGTGTACATGTTACATGGCATAATGTGTACATGTCACAGATGCACGTGTACAAGCGGCAACCTTTACCCCAATACGTCGCTTTTTGCTAGAGATGTTTGTCGGTCATTGCAACGGCGATTACCCAAATAATTGATATTGACTTCAAGTTATTACCAAATTGTAATAAATAAAGACTTGTGAAGATGCCAAATATAAATTTGTTCTAAATACTTGTACTGTTAACAAACAAACATGCAAAATGAGCAAAGCGAGAGACAGAAGTGCATGGAAAAAGCTGGAGGCCTACGCCGAAGAGGCGACTACAACAAACTGACAAATCTAAAAAACAGACTATTGACACAGGTACAAGCATCATTTAAAGTTTTTTTTTTTTAATAATTTTTTATATGAAAAATAAAAATATGTGCCAAAAGTGTAGTTGTGGTAAAAATATAAGCCTTTATTATTTGTATTTTATTACGTGTACAGTTATAGTTATTACTGGTTTTTTTTTGCAGTGAATGCAGGCATTAAGGCTACACATTTTGTACCTGTCAGTATTAAATTGTTCTTTTGAAGTGAAAATCAGGAATTAAGGGTACACATCTTGTACCTGTTAGTGTACATTTTTTCTGTTGCAGTGGAAATCAGGCGTTAAGGGTACACATTTTGTGTCTGTTAGTGTGAAATTGTTCTGTTGTAGTGGAAATCAGGCATTAAGGGTACACATTTTGTGTCTGTTAGTGTAAAATTGTTCTGTTGCAGTGAGAATCAGGGATTGGGTACACATTTGGTACCTGTCAGTATAATTTTTTTCTTTTGAAGGAAAAAATCAGGCATTATGGGTACACATTTTGTACCTGCTAGTGTAAAATTGTTCTGTTGAAGTGAAAATTACGCATTAATGGTAAACATTTTGTACCTGTTAGTGTATTTTTTTTCTTATGCAGTGGAAATCAAGCATTAAGGGTTCACATTTTGTATCTGTCAGTATTATTGACACGTAAGCTAAGAAAAACCAAATTGTAGACTACATCCTTCTTCGGTAAAGTCGTAATTATATTATTATATTTGTGAACTCTATGTTTTAAAATGTAGGATTTAAAAGAATTTATTGTATATACTTAAACTTAAATAGTTATGTATGTACTTATTTGTTAATTAAGGACGATAAACTGAGAGTATGATTTTGTATTATGTACTTAAATGTTTTATCGTAGAAAACCATTAAATGTATTTTGAAACTGACGTATTTTTATTTCTAGTAATCATCATTAAGACCAATAAAAACTCCACTGCGATCAATATAAATCTGTGATATTTTGTCTGGAAAATGAGCATTGAAATTGAAAATATTTATAAGGTAAAAATATTAATAAATAAATAAATATTTGGGACATTTTTGCACACACGGTCATCTGACCCCAAACTAAGCAAAGCTTGTGATATGGCTGCCAGAGACTGATATATATACATATATAGGTTTAAATACATACTTAAATAGATATTAACACCCAGATATAGAACAAACACAAATGTATATATTCGTATAGGCAGCTAAGCTAAGATTTTTTTAGGTCAAGCGAAGGCTTCTGACTTGGTTTGGCGATTGTTGCTATATCTAGTGTAGCGCACAGTGGTAAATGCCACTTGCGGTCCGAAGACTGACTAGTTCGTTGGTTGTTTAAAATCGGTGAAATATAATAACCTATCAAAAAAATGGTTTAATAGCAATGGTGTTATTATATTAACTGATCGTATATACATACGTTTTGCTGAGGCTTGAGTGAACTCAGTCCGTCCTGTGTCTGGCAACGACGCAAACGTAGAATGCGCGAATTTGGGGTATGAAAAATAATCAAAAATGTTAAGTTGTGTGTTTAGGATGTGAAATACTTAGGTATATTAGAACGGCTGTAAAAGGCTGTAAGTCTGTAAAGTTCTAGGGGTCCTGTGTTATGTGGCTAAAGTAAAATATCGCCATGTAATTCATCATTTCATCTCATCTGGATTGACACAAGTGCAACAGGGGCAGAAACAATATCGGGAACAGAGTAATAGCCAGCCTGTGTTGCAATTTTCTGCTTGTTTTCAATTCTATTTTATAAAAAAGCTCTTAAGCTGGCACGTTTCACCTATGGCGGGAAATTCAAATTTCAAACAGTTTTCTTGTCCTAGGCCGGGTAATTATTGTAAACAATCATGATGTTCGCGCAAATTGATTATTATTCTTTACAAAACTACGCAAAGCTATTTATCTCTAATGAAAATATTACTTACATTTGTAAATAAACTATTTTTTTCTGTTTCAAACGGATTATTAACAAATGTACGTAATATGGTGCGTTACTGTTAACTATCTGTACATAATAATGTAAAGAACAACCAACTATTTGCGCAAACACTGTGACATTTAAAATAATTACCCAGCCTAGCTACAAGGACAAAAAACTGTCTGAAATTTGAATTTCCCGCCATAGGTGAAACTTACCACCTTAAACTGACATTTATTGTAAGTTATATGTCAACATTTATATTTATTAGTTCTCTGGAGATCTCTTGTCACTTGCACCAAAATAAAGGTTATGCTCACAGTCGTCAAGTAACTTATCGAATAACTTTTATCGTGTTCTCCTAATAAGTTACGAATGTATGAAGTATGAGCAAACAACGTTATCCCGCGGAATGGATTCCTGAGAAGGATTATGAGGACAGGGATGTGTTCAGGATTAACGTCAGGGGAATGTAAGTATTTGGGAATGAGATTGATTAAAAAGTACTTAATAGATTTTTTACCAGTTTTTATACTGGAAATGGACAATGGCATGATTTGATTCCCTCCTGCCCATTTTTCTATCGGACTGCCAGAGTGGGCACGAAGAATCGACACCGCTTTATGGTTGATATTCCGAGACCCCGGACGAAGCGCTTTGATTCCACATTTGTTGTGCGAACTGCTAGTCTATGGAATTCGCTGCCTGAGTGGGTGTTCCCCGATAGTTACAATCTGGGTGTTTTCAAGTCTAGAGTGAATAGGTTTCTTCTAGGCAAGCGTGCTCCATAGTAGGCCGCATCATCGCTTAACATCAGGCAAGTCGGCGGCCAAGCGCAAGCCTATTTATAATAAAAAAAAGGACTACAGCGTCCTATTAGTACACGGTGAACGTACTACGATCCCCAAGCCACCTGCTAATTTAAATAACTGATATGATTGATAATTTAAATAACTGGATTTGGGATTAAAATAATAATTATTATTATTTAAAAAGTATTTAAGGCAAGGTTTCCCCTTTTTAAGCAACGCTTGTTACTACAGAGGACCATACTTCCTATGTTGTATTAAAGTCACAGTCAGTGGAGCAAAACCCTGGCGCTTACAGGCAGTCGTGCGTTTCTCACGAAAAAAATAAAAGTAGAGCTGTAATGTAATTTACGTACCTTTACGGTTCCCTCCAAATTAAAGGTACGATATCGTAGATACCATTTAATAAATAGGTATTTGAATGAATCCAGTAAAGCAGGGAGAAAGCGCATTTTTTTTTCTGTCGAGCGAAATGTTCTTAATCTTGTTTCGGTATTATACTGTTTCCTAGATAAAACATTAAATTTTGATAGTCACGATTTTTTAAATTTTAACTTACCATAAGTAGACATACTAAAACTAAATGACCAAAATTGCTAAGAGTGGGAAAAGAGGGCCTTAATGAAAAATCTATCCTTGGCAAGCTAAGCCTTTTTAGTTGATACAGCATCAATTTTGTGTCAACTACAGATATAGATATACTTAATTAATATAATATATGTCTTAGTACGTATTTAATTTAAAAAAAAATGTTTCACTCGACATGATATAAACGATCAAAGCAAGCGGAAAACCTTACGAACGTTGGAGAAAAAGCTGAACTAAATGAACCAAAGTTAACTGTAGGTCAACATAACTTTGAAACGTTTGAAACTTTGGCGTAATTACTCATAGTTCAAATAACTGCTCTACGTAGTTTAACAACTCTAGAGCTCACTGTTCTATGAAAGTTTGTAAGTTGAGAAAGAGTTTTGTCAGTTTCAATAATAGTTCAAAGGTTGCCCCCACGTTTCAAGTTAGGATTGTTGGTATGCCCACGCTTATACCTAGCTCCGTCACTGGATCAAAGAATAAAATCCGCACAAGTGTTGGTAATGTATTTGGGCACGCTCAAAATATGTAAAAGTACTACGAAAGTTGAGAACATCTGACGAGCTTCAGATTTATTTAAATGTTTTAATAAGGTGACGAATGTGTAACAGAATTCTGGAAATTTCAACGCCTGAGATATTTCGGAGTAAAAGTCTGAAATATTTAATAATATCACATTTTTATGATAATTTATTTTCATAGTTGATTGTGATAGCTAGTTTACTTAGCTAGTTAAATTTTGTTGGCGCAGCGACCCAAAATGTGGTTTGACCTCTGATTCTAAAATACGCTATCTTTGTATTAACGGGGCAAATGAACTATTCCAATGATACCAATTTGTGGTGCTAACAAGTATACTGCGCACCAGTGTAAAGTCAGTCGTGTTATTCTTGATATTGTGAGCAAACATAAATATACACATACAAGGTTACGTGAAAGGGATGTACCAAGCCAAAAAAGGTCCATTATATTATGATAATTATGATTTTTTTACTTCACAAACCAACCTTAGCATTTTACAACGTTTTCAGTCAAAAGTGCTACGGATGATAACCAACGCTCCCTGGTATGTCACAAATGAGACGCTACACAAGGAACTGGAAATGCCCACAGTGGAAGAAGAAATAAGAAATAACGCCCTAACTTATCAAAAACGACTGCAAAATCATCCAAATGAACTAGCAAAGATGTTGATATCAAGAAGGCCTCCAAGGAGACTTAAAAGGAAGATACCCCAAGACCTAACAAAATAAGAAAAATTATGAGGATGGATGCGTCAATGGGCGTATTCCACACAAGACGCGTCACTTAAGACAACAGTTCAAAATAAAGCTTATTGTCTTCAAAAGACAGATTGCTTTAAAAAAAGGGATTATAAAAAAAAAAAAAAGATTTTTTTACTAATAAACCAAGCCTAAAATCGCGAAATAAATATCAACTGTTTCATACATTTTGTTGGACCGTCAATGACCGGTTTTTTAATACAAATAGATCTACGTTTGGCAACCAACTCGCCTGATGGTATGCGGTGCTATTTAGGTTTTGTATCCACGGGTCCCGGTATCGGATAAAATTAGCCACGGATCCTGGAGAGAATCCACAAATACTGGGATCTGTTTCTTTAAAAAAATGCTTTTGTGTTAGTTTTATTCGTTTCTTCTGTTCATTTAATATCTTGTAAATAGAAATTAAACAAATCATAAATACATTTGTGGTATCGGGACTTTATTTTCAAGTTTTTGATTATATTATCGTTTCTTAGTTAATCTGCGGTAACATTACTAGAATATTTTAACTGGTTGTTTATTACAGTTCAAAAATACAGCCGTTAAAGGTAGCGCAGAGAGCGTAGGCTTAGTAATAGCGGTCTGCTGACGCCCTTTGGGTGCTGAATCCAAAAAAGAGATACCTGTTTTATTATAATTAGCAAATTTTTTATGTGCACTGAAGAATTGAAAGTTGAAGTGGCAATGGGCAGGGCACATAACGCGCAGAAAAGATGACTGATGGGATCGAAAGGTTCTAGAATGGAGACAACGGACCGGTAAGCGCAGCGTAGCATATCCCACAAGATGGACATACGACCTAAAAGAGACCGCAGGATCGGTTTCTTCTGGGCAAGCCCACTTCACCGTAGACCGCATCATCGCTTAACATCAGGCGAGTTGGCGGTCAAGCGCAAGCCTATTATTTATAAAAATTTTAAAAAAAAGGAAAACGCTGAATGCAGGCCTTATGTCCAGCAGTGACGTTCTATCGCTGAAATGATGATGATGATGATGAACAAAATTCGATATGGCTCTAAGTTAAAACACAACATGACTTGGACTTTGCGCGTTGAAAACTTGAGAGCTTGTGAGTACTTAATCAAGTTAACTTGCTCAAAGTAAATCAAATTTAAGTGAACCAACGAAGTTTCGCTCGCAGATTCCCTCAATTAGCTTACAGGATTATATTACTTGGAACACAAAGAGAGATAAAATAATTCAACCCATTTTTGCACTTTAATGCGAAAAGCATCGGGTGCAGGCAATCTGATAGTTTGTGCGAAAACTGATGTCGTAAGCATATTTCACCATTAAGATCAAGAATGATAATCCCGGTGAGCTGGCGGTGACATTTTCAAAAATCTTTCAGAGCGCCTGGTTAATGCGACGCGTGACCAAAATGCTGGCGTGTTTCTGGCTCAACGCATAAGCATTGCCATTCAACGTGGTAATGCCGCCAGCATGCTGGGTACGCTGCCAACTGGTAGTGGGCTTGAGCATTTGGATTGTCTTTAGACCTTCAACGGTCTATGGGCAGTCCAACTGACTGTATTTGTAGTTTTAGTTTTAGCTTGTATTTTGTTTAGTTAATAAAGGCGCTTGCCCGTAAAAAAAAAGAATGATAATAAATCCATTATGTTTTATTCGTGTTTTTTTAAATTTTTCTTCGAGATCATAATGCTGGCCGATATATAACGCGACAATGTGGCCAGTATTTTGGGTACGATGCCTAGTGGAAGCGGTTTATTTAGCGCGGATAACTCCGCGTTTGACCATCAACTAGTCTGTTGGTAAGCGACGATGTGTTCGAAGATGAAGCACGCAGACTTAAAAGATACCTATTCACTCTGATCTTGAAAAGGCCCAGATTATAACTCTCAGGAAACAAGGAAGCTGGCAGACTGTTCCAATTCTTGGCCGTACGGATTAGAAACGTAGTATCGAAACGCTTGGTACGTATCCAAGGAAAATCCACAATGTATAGTGGTAGCGGGCCATTTTCCTATTTGTCCTGTAATAGAAAGGGGATGGCAGGATAAGGTCATGTAGGTCTGATACACATTCTCGGAAATGAATCCTGTAGAAAATTGACAGACTCGCTACTTTACGGCGGTGTTCTAGACTGAGAAGTTGCTTAGCCACTAACATCTCATCGCCTATAAGACGAGCAGCACGCCTTCCGATTCAAGAGCTTTGAGCGAGTATTTGGCTGAACCGTCCCAAAGATGACAGCAGTATTTCACACATGATCGGACTTGAGCTTGATATAGAGTAAGCAACTGCCCCGATGTGAAATACCGGTGGTTTAGTATATTATGTTAGTTTATATATATTTGATTTAATTTTTAACTAAGTTTAGGTGCTAATTAGTTTTTCTTTAATTAGTTTTTGACTTTGATTCCTTGGAAGATGGGGCGGCCTTTAGTATGGGACGCTAGCGCTACTTGCGTTGATACCCTTGCACCGTCTCATCTTCCCAGTATGCAAAACAAGGCTGGAGCAGCGGCTGAATCCGCAGAGGGCCTCAAAAGGCGCAAATATTGTAGCCTAGACAGTGGGTATATGTTTGAGCCTTTTGGGGTCGAAACTTTAGGTCCGTGGGGGTCGGGTGCCAAAAATATTTTCAAAGATTTGTCTAAAAGTCTGGTCGAAGCATCTCGTGACCAAAATGCTGGTCGGTATCTTGAGCAACGTTGTATTGCAATACAACGCGGCAATGCGGCCAGCATTTTGGGAACGATTCCTACGGGCAGCGGTTTATTAGATTAGTGTAGTTTGATATATTTTTATTTAGTGTATTTAATTTAGTTTAGTATTCGTTTTTAGTTATATATTTAAGTTTTCATAAATTTCCTTTTTTTTAGATTGGATTTGGATGAGAATTTGTATGTTCTAGTTTTTCTTTGTACATAGTATTACTTTATCTTGATTAAAATAGTACTTTGATGTTGCAAGTGGCCTTTATTAGTAAATAAATCTCTTTACACCGATGATCGGACTAAACAGATTTATTTCGTCTCAGTAGTTCGGTGTCATAGATAATCAGACTATTGAGCCATTTATTTCGATGTCAAATAGTTATTGACCACGAAAAAAAACCTTTCGGTAAGTATGAAATAAATTAGTCCCGCCTAAATCCAATGAATTCTAAATCATATCACCAAAGTAACAATTTCCATCTCCAAACACTGGTAACCGGATTACACTCAGCCCGGTTTAATTATCCCCTCTGTTTAAAACATCATAAAGTTCCATGCTCATTTCACCTCCTGACCAGAATTGACACTACTTCCTAACTTTTCAAGCTCGAGTTTCAACCCTTAGGCACCGTTTCCACCAGCTAGAGATATACAGGGGGATTTTTTTTCCGTATCATTTTCATGTTGAAAATATGAAAGAAATCAAAATGCAAGATAGTAGTACTTAGATAGAAAAGCACTGTGTCCTATTTCATAACAACTAAATAATTTCACACTTGTCTCGTATAACTGAATATAAGGGGCCTCATTTACGTAAAATTTATATTTTCCAGGCAATTATTTATTTATTATTATTATTACTCCCGATTTAGTTTGGTCCTTTCACAAAATTCTTTCTAAACAGACCTTTATATATATAAGGAATCTACCTACCAAATTTATTTTACTATACTTTTTTAGGTCATGTAGTTTACGTGATTTAGTGATGACCAGTCAGTGAATGTGAGAATCGCTATTATATTATATAGACTAGTTTTTTATCGTGGCTTTGTCCGTTTCGTCTACAAAACTTAACCTATGTCACTCAGGGACAGTGTAGCTTTTTATCTGTGAAAGTAATTTCAGAATCAGTTCTGTGATTCCAGAAATCACATGCTACAAACACACTAAGTCACAGAAGAAGTAAGGTAGAACCAGTCCGCTGAACCGCTCTGCGGTTTTATGTGCTCAAATGTGTACACTGCTCTACGATTCCCACACACTTGTTGAGAAACACCCTTACTTCTAGTTTAATAAAGTTTAAACAAACAATACATGTGATCGCGTACAGGCGAGAGTGGAACAAAGGACGCTTTATTTTGTGTGTGATAGCTGTGGATTGGGCGACTATCTCCGTTGTTTTGCTACAATTTTTCGCTACGCTGTAAGGTATAGGAATCTGACGGAATATTAGAACAAATATGGAAAACATTTTTAATAAAAAAAAAATTACGCTTTCGTTACGAAATCACATAACCATGACAGTACTAGCTGAGCCCCGCGGTTTCACCCGTGTAGTGATGAAAAATGGTGATGATGGTGATGAAATGTAGTTTATGTCACTCTCTGGCTCTTGAACTATACCCATGCAAAAAATCAAGATGATCCGTTGTTACGTTGCAGCGTGAAAGAGGAATAAACATCCATACATCTATACATACAAACTTTCGCGTATTAATATTAGTAGGAAGGATTTTCTTCTATATCACCAGCAAAGAAAAACTAATTAAAAGACTTCAAATCAATTTTATTATATCCTTGTATGGGACACAACTTCTGTCGATACTTTGGCATCATCATAATATCTTCCTGAGACACAAGTTTTCTGGTGGCCAATTATTATTCGGCGGAGCAGCATCATCATCATCATCATCATTTCAGCCATAGGACGTCCACTGCTGGACATAGGCCTCCCCCATCGATCTCCAAAAGGGCCGGTTGGAAGCAGCAGCATAAACGGCGCAAATATGCTAACCTTAGCATAAGTTACATATTTGAAACGTTTGGTGTCAAAACATCGGGCCATTCGGCGAAAGCTTACCTCATCTTCAAAAATATTTCATAATTCACAACATTTCACGCCTGGTTATTGCGACGCGTGACTAAATTGCTTGCGTGTTTCTGGCTCAAAGCATTAGCATTGCCATTCGGCGTGGTCATGCCGAGGCCTATTAGGGGAGGCCGGTGGACGTCCTATTGATGAAATGATGATGATAATGATTGGTCATGACACCAGCATGCTGGGTAGTCTGCCAACTGGCAGTGGGCTTGAGAATCTGGAATGTCTCTAGACCTCCAACGCCATATGGGCAATTCAATTGTTTTTGTTTAATAGTCCATATAGTTTAGGTATTTAGTGTTAGTTTGCATAAATCAAAGTGCACTCACACAAACACATGCATAAAATGGCAAATTATTAAAATTTAAAATTGATTAACTACCTAACGCAGCAGCTTTAATTTTACCCGAGTAGTTAAGCAAAATGGCGCTCATTATTCTTCTGAAATTAAAATAGTTATTAATATTTAAGGCGGGAAGACGGAGAACTTTGGTCATTACATCAATTTATGAGACTGTGAAAGATGCTTCTCCTGAGACTTTGGTAAGTAAGGAACTGTTTTAGAGATATTGTTCACATATTTGATTTTGGTGTCCTCTAGTTTTATTTCAATTGAAATGAATGAGAGACATCGCATTTGCGCTACGAAAATCTAGATTATTGAAAATAAGCTAGATTCGTAGCGCTACGTAGTAGTATGGTTACGAATTAGCTAGAATTCACTGTAGCGTTATTCCGAGTACAGACAGAGTGCGCCCGAATACATTTCTTGTCGTTTCATTTCAATTAAAATGAATGAGGGGCCCCTCTTTAAGAGGGAGGCCTTTGTCCAGCAGTGGACGTTTGATGGCTGCTGATGTGTGTATGTGAATGAGGGGCAGCGTATTCGCACTACGAAAATCTAGATAAATTAAAATAAGCTAGATTCGTAGCGCTACGTAGTAGTATGGTTACGAATTAGCTAGAATTCACTGTAGCGTTATGCCGTGTATAGAAAAAATGCGCCCGAATATACATTGCTTCTCGTTTCATTTCAATTGAAATGAATGAGAGGCAGCGCATTCTCGTGCACTCGCGCATACACTTGACACGGCATTAGTCCCATAGCCTATAGTAATCGTTGTTCATAATGTTGACCACAATAACCTCATTTTAGCATGGTACATCCTCAGCTTAAAACTCTGTTTAGTGCTACGACTGTAGCTAACTTTTAGCTATATACTGCCATGTCATACCACCATTATTATAATTACGACTAATCTTTAATATAAACCATAAAACTTCACAATAGTCAGGTACCAAACGAATAGAATGCACTTTTTTTTTCTGGGCAAGTGCCTTTATTAACTAAACAAAATACAAGCTAAAACTAAAACTACAAATACAGTTAGACTGCCCATAGACCGTTGAAGGTCTAAAGACAATCTAAATGCTCAAGCCCACTACCAGTTGGCAGCGTACCCAGCATGCTGGCGGCATTACCACGTTGAATGGCAATGCTTATGCGTTGAGCCAGAAACACGCCAGCATTTTGGTCACGCGTCGCATTAACCAGGCGCTCTGAAAGATTTTTGAAAATGAGGTGAGCTCCCGGTCCCCAAGGGCCCAATGTCTCGACCCCAAACGCCTCAAATATATAACCACTGCCGAGGTTAGCATATTTGCGTCGCTTGTGCTGCTCTGCCGAATTGGCAGCCGCGCCAGCCCTACCCTGTGTCTCAGGAAGATGTGACGGCGCCAAAGTATCGACACAAGTTGCGTCCCACACAAGGGGCCGCCCCAACCTCCAGGGCACAAGTGTCATACCGTCAGGCCTCCTTCCATCGTCGCGCGCAAGACCACTCGGTTCGAGCACAGCTGCGACATTGGCGGTGGAAAGAGCCCTGCGTATGATGTCGTTCAGGCTAGCGTGTCGGCCAATACGACCAGCGCTTCTCGAGCAAGAGAGACCATGGTGACCGAGCTGGTCAACAGCAGTACCACACTGACAGCGATGGGCCTCACAGCACCTTGCACCCAAGCGTAAGCTGACAGCTAGACGAAATGCGGTTGGATCTAAAAGGCTACCCGTGTTAAAAGAGGGCATAGCTTGCAACCAAAGTCCCGATTCCCAAACAGAGACAGCAAGAATACGAGCGCGATCTGCAACACTAGGACACGTATCTAGTAGCGATTTCCGTGCTAGTTCGCAGATCGGCCGATCCCACAGTCTCTGGGAAGACAACTTCCTGGGAAAATCGGTATTTGGACAAGCAAGCCTCCAAGCATTCATTGCCTCTTTCGAATGAGATACAACTACTTCGGAAGGGCCTAAAGAGGGTGCAAGGATTTTTTCTATTAATTTATGAGTACTATGAAATGAGGACAAGAATGCCGGTAACGCAACACTTGAAATTTGGCGGACCCCTAAGCCTCCTAACCTTACAGGTAGAGAGGCTTGTGACCATGTCCTGTCACTCAAATCAACATTCAAAACCGATATTAGAGTTTCCTTTACGACATTGTCTAAGCTCGAAAGGAGCTCACCGTGTTTCCACAGTGGACTACATCGTAAAGTGTACATAAATTTAGGAACAAACAAACAGTATCTGATAATTGTAAACGCCATATGGGCGTTAATTTTGAGTAACCTGTCGGAAGAACCCATAAAATTTTGAATTTTTTCCTCAACAAAAGGTGAAAAAGACTCATCCAATATCGGTGAACCCAGGAGTCGGAGCGAACGCCTGTCTAATGATTTTATATTGGGAGCTAAATCATTGAATTTTTCAATAACCACATCTTTATCCGGACATGAATCGCAAACAAAAAGTTCGCATTTCGAAAAATTTAGTTCCAAACCAATATGACGAAATTCGTCTATAAGAATTTTTAAATCACTCAGAACAGTGTCAACGTCGCCTCCTAGGGTTCCGTCATCCAAGTACCAAACATTAAGTTTGGACTGGAGACGTTGAATAATTGGGTGAATAGCCAGGCTGAAAATGGCGGGACCGAAAGGATCACCCTGTTGACAACCGACAGATGATAACAAAACATTGTTTTGGTATGTCAATTTGGTGGGACTGCCATAGCATTGCCAGAGAAAATTGAAAAGATCAGGAATTTTATCTTTTACTTGTGTCAACAGGGCACCGCGATCAACCGAATTAAAAGCGTTTTTGACATCAACCTTTAGCAGCACCTCTCCACAATTTTGATCGAGAAAAGTTCGTACAGAATGAACAGCAGCCTCACATCCACCTCGCGAACCAAAACCAAGCTGTATTGGTTGAAAAAGGTTACTCAAAAGAGTGACCTTTTTCCTACAGCCTGCCTTGGCCGCGAGGCGACGATATGTGGTGCCAACCGCAATAGGTCTGATACCACCGTCTTTTTTGATAAGTGCGCATAAATTAGCGCCATACAAAATTTCAATGACGTCATCACTGACCCGTCCAGATAACATGAGGTTTACCAAAGCCGTTAGGTCTTTTAAGAGGGACTCGCTAGCCTCACCACAACTAAAAGATAGAAGATCTTTTAGGTGTTGAGGCGTCAGACCATCTAGGCCTCCAGCTGAGCCACTCTGAAAAGATGCAACAGCCGCTGCAACCTCCTGGCATGTGGCTTCAATGACAACGTCATCTGGTTGTGGTGGATCAGGGAGGTGGAGATTTGCCGCTGCAGGTGGATGTTTGTCACGTAGTGACTGAACCGTAACTGGTGTATAGGGGGCGATTGTGTCGCTAGAAAACAAGACACGTGCGGCGCCTTTGATATCGCCATCACTAATTTTGTTCTCTACTATTTTGAAATTAGTCAAAACTTCAGTTGTTTTGGAATTTAAATTATTCCGACTTTTGGGCGGAACAATGTTTGCAAGATCTAAAGGGTTACCCTCCAATACTTTGTACTTTACGCAGTTTTCCTTTACTCTAGTAGTAAGGGACTTTTTGTTGGAGGGGTCAAAATGTACGTAAAGCACACTGTATGGAAAAGTAAGGAGATGTTCCCAGGCGTGCTTAGAATTTATAGAAATAGCATTCCTAATTGCCGATGATAAACAAAGAGCAACCGAAATACGAGCACCACGCGGGATGCGTTTTAAAATCGGAAAAGAATTTTTATATGAGCTTAGAACCTCCCAAAACGGTTTGGAAGGAGTAGCAGCGCTCGTGGAACTGCTACTCTGTACGTACGAGCCCGAAATTGGAGCCGAAAGACTAATTTTGTGACACCTAGTATTGTGAATATTCAGACCTTTTTGACCTTTGAAGTAACGGGCCTGGGGACACTCCGGGCACCGTATCAGGTTTGTCTGCGACACAAAGTTAATTTCTGATGCCGCACCTCGTCCAGAAGGGGTGGAAAGTGGCATGATAACAAAATAGGGCTTATCTGCAAGCTTAGTATTCCTATTTCCTATCTAGTGACGGCCTCGAGACGTCAGGCGGTGACGTCGCTCGGTGTGCGCCGACTCGCCGGACGGCGTTGACATGGAAACAAACAAACACTAATGAGCGGAAATCTGTCAAAAACAAAGATATTTAAGGAAATACGAAAAACAGATGTAGAGACTTTCCCTAGCTCTACAAACAATACCATTTAAGAATCCAGATATATTCAAGCGACTGGTATGCAGAAAAAGCTTCCACAGTCGCTAAATCTGAAAAAATAAAGCCCTGAAATTTCTTGCCAACCTCGGTTGACAAGACCTTTTTTTTTTTTTTTTTGAATGCACTTGCCAAATACTCAACACAATTAAATCAATTGCTAGACTACCACCAATTCATTATTCAACATAATTCCCGGTAATTCTACTTCGATTGGAATCAATTGGTTGCTACTAACGAGTTTGTTATTAGAGCTATTGGCCAACGCACACTCGTCACTTTTTGTAATCCTAATGATGTTTGTATATTAACAAAGAAATTATTTTCAGCTCGGTTTTGATTAAAGGTCTGTGCTTTCTGCATCTTTTATCTTTCTTGCGCATTTCAACAATTTTGAAAAGATATATAAAACTGATCGAATATAAGTAGGTAGGTACTTACGTGAAATATCAGAAAAAAAAAAACATTAGGCACAAATATTCACTACAATTTTATTTTAAAAGAGTGCTTCTTTCGTACTCGATTTCGTTCGCACAATTCAACATTTTGAGCATATAAAATATG
The DNA here is from genome assembly GCA_932305915.1 of Agriopis marginaria. Taxonomy (NCBI): domain Eukaryota; kingdom Metazoa; phylum Arthropoda; class Insecta; order Lepidoptera; family Geometridae; genus Agriopis; species Agriopis marginaria. The sequence goes on from OW029918.1 coordinate 15,393,902, forward strand.
TACTACTAAAATTTTGGCAGAACGAATTATAAAATACTAGCGACCCGCCCGCCCCGGCTTCGCACGGGTGTAATTTACGTGCGAAGCTGGGGCGGATCGCTAGTTATATATATATAAACCTTCCTTGAAAATGTATTTAACTAATGGTGAAAACCGCATCAAAATCCGTAGCGTGGTTTAAGAGGAGTTAGCGGCCATACAGACATACATACAGACGCGGAAAGCGACTTCAATTTATACTATGTAGAGATAGAGAAGAGATTCAGCAAAATTTTCTTATTAATTCAAACAAGTTTACATACTTCAAAAACAATTCTAGTACAATTATTTTTCTATTCAATTTGCATGTTCGAAAATTTATTTAAATTAAAAATACGCAGATAAACGCTGATAAACGCTGCTTGTCTATAGACGTGTTCTAGAGTGGAGACGAATAGGCAAACTTGTAGTAGAACACCCTGAGACTAAATTGATTGACGATATCCGTAAGGTAGTTGGCAGTGACTGGAAGAGGTAGGCTGATAATGATGATAGTCAGCAAGTCAAGTTAGTCACTGAAAGAAAAAAGTAAAAGTGGCAGAAAGTTGCTTGACCAAAAGCATGCAGTATGCGGAGCCCAAACTGATCGTTTGTTTAAACTATCGATTCGCGTGATAATGGACAGTGCCAATACAGTAGCTAGTGTATGTTGACCTTTATTAGTAAATACAATAGTTTTGTTTTCCATAGAATCATTGTATAATTTATATATAATCGAATAGAAACAGAGACTACAAGAAAGTAAGTCAATGCGTTCTCACATAAACATAAATTAATTTAAATATTATTGCAGACAATTACAAACCAAAACTAGCATTTAAGCTTTCGCGATTTGAACACAATGTCATGTCATGTTTTAAATGTTTATCGGGACTTATCGCGTATTATTTTATTTAGGTAAAATAGGTAAGTGGTATTTTATTGACCTATTTTTACTTATATAAAATAAGTCAAGTCGGTAAGTCCCGATATACATTTAAATACAAATTTATTAACTCTTACGTGGACCCACCACATAAACTGGACATTATTATATTAACAAAAGTTGTAAATTATTGATCAGAAACTATACTAAATGCTTTCCCAAACCGTTTTCACATGTATACTAATAAGTAGTCAAAGATAGTGGTTTATTGTAATTTTTTATTCATATTTTAATAAATTAGACTTGATTATGTGAAACTATAATTATAACAAAATAAACAAAGATTTACAATTTTTACCAAATTTTCGGACCAAAATAGAGTAAATTGAGCACTGAGTTGCCACCTCAAGCTTTTATGATTTTAATAATTACATTGTATACATCTAATTAAACATGTACAAATTAAGCGTTAAGTTGCCACCTTTAATGTCTTTAATAATTATAATGTACACATCTAATTAAACATGTACAAATTAAGCGCTAAGTTGCTACTTTTAATGCCTTTAATAATTACAATGTACACATCTAATTAAACATGTACAAATTAAACGCTGAGTTTCCACCTTTAATGTCTTTAATAATTACAATGTACACATCTAATTAAACATGTACAAATTAAACGCTGAGTTTCCACCTTTAATGTCTTTAATAATAACAATGTACACATCTAATTAAACTTGTACAAATTAAGCGCTAAGTTGCCACTTTTAATGCTTTTAATAATAACAATGTTTACATGTAATTAAACGTACAACCTACTTTACATAACATCTTGATTTCAGTTATGCCAAGAAAGGAGATAGTCGTCAAGGAGTTTGTACAAAACAAGCTTATTCTACCGAAGCAACCGCATCATGACGTAAGTTATTTTAACTTTAAATAACTTAAGAAAGTAAATTTACATACAAAACTTCAATGGTCAAAGTAAGACCAAGTTGGTGCATTTTTGAGACCAAAACCAACTTAAACTTAGGTAAGTTACTCATCTTTTTTCTGTGATAGGAACTTTTACTTGTTGAGTTTCAGGAAACATTACTAAAATTGTACGTTGAACTTTCAGTTTTTTTTAATATTTTGAAAATTGAATTATTAACCTTGTTTAGTAAGGACCTTTTTAATAAGGACATTTTAAATAAGTACAGTATAAAACCGGTCTGAGAAAACATAATATATTTTGATAAGTATTTAAAGATTTTGGTAAACATAATACAGTCAGCAAAAAAACCCTGCCAAGTGCGAGTCAAAGTACAATAAAAGTGTGCATCAACGCCCAGGTGGTCACCCATCCAAGTAACGGCCGCGCCCCAACGTTGCTTCACTTCCGTGATCGTACGAGAAATGGTGGTGAACAGAAATTTGACACCGACTCACACTTGGCCATTATTTATTATTTGTTGTTATTTTTAGAGTATGTACTATAACCATGCCAAATTTTTACCTCTTTTATGTATTACCGTTTTTACATAAGAGCTAATACAAAAATATATAAAAAAAATACTTTTGTTGTATGGGGCTAAGTATCTATTACTGTTCGAAAGATACAGCCGTTTAACGGTAGGACAGACGGACAGACAGACAGACAGACAACATAGGCTTAGTAATAGGGTCCCGTTTTTTCCCTTTGGGTACGGAACCCTAAAAATTATGTCTTTTGATCTTGTTATTTATAAGGATTCAAAAGTTTGTAATACCAAAGGTTAAAGTACTAGAAATTTCAGAAATAGCAAAATCAGTTTTTTTCTAATACACAAATTTCAGTACAATTCGTTAAAAATAAAAATAAAAACCAAATGCATTCAAAGTAGGTGAATTTGCGGGTGCTATAATAATAAAGTCTGTGGCATCACCATTTTACACTAGCTTTAAATAATCTCTCATGCAGGAATTCTTGCAAGTCATGAACTATGTGTTCCGTTACTCCTGTTGGTTCGGTATCATGGGATCCAAGAGGCTTGTCTGGAGACTCTGGAGTTGTCTACTGCTGGGTCTACTGGTATTCGTCCAGGGCCATGCAATTTGGAAGGTCATAAAAGCACTGGTTGGATGGGCAATCGATATTGTTGGACATCGTAAGTATTACAATTACATGATTAACTATTAATGGGATGTTTCCGAATTTACCGTTGTATTCGGGACTTAGGTTTGAGTTCAAGCTCCAGTGATAGCCGTAGCAAAATGCTAAGAAAGGTAGATTGTTTTGTCTGCACCTAACCATGACCTTTTCGACCAAACACCCGCATTCTTCAGTTTTCCCGTGAATATAGCGCATGTAACTGCGACGAAATATCCGGAGCTCCATCTACAACCTTATCACGGAACCTTATCTCGTTATTAATATAGTTTGTTTAGATGAAAATGTTCCTCGTAAAGAAAAACTGTGAACGGTTTTTCTGAAATTTTGCTTACATCTTTAGTTCTGGTGATAATACCATAATAAGGATTGAATAATCAATATTGTAATATTTTCAAAATCGTTTTCACCATAAATGGTGCGGATGGTATACGAGTATATTTTTGTAAACCCTGTAAAAATAGTTAAGAAATGAATGAACTTGAAGGGTAATAAAAACGATAAAATGAGTGACGTTACTTTACAATGGCCACATCCACAATGCCCGTATGGCCGTTTTTTTTTGTATGCGGTATGACATAAATATCGGTACCAAATGAAAGGGCTTTCAGAATAGAAAACGATAAAATAAGTAACATCTAAAAAAGCTTGTTGTGAAAAACGTTTTTACCATATATTTATCTTTGTTATTTATTTCGTAGGGAGTGTAACAGCGCGTTTTGCTGGTACCTTTTTCTACGCAATCTCCATTCTCTCTTTGATCCTGTGCTCTCGACTCTGTCTATCCTGGCAAGAGCTGTCAGAATACTGGGCGCTGGTGGAGAGGTCCGTGGCTGTCGTGGTGCCACCAGACAGGCACCTGAAGCGGAGACTGGTGGTGGTCATCTGCTTTATGATAAGTTTTTGTGCCCGTGAGTATTGTTTCTTGATACGAGAGCGTAAGTATTTGAAGTCATTAGTGACAGCTGTGTCTAGTATATTCATAAACTCGTAAAACACTGAGTACCTACAAGCATTTTATTGGGTAAATTACCAAGGGAAATTAGGTATTCAGGATACAGTTAGGTAAGTCTACAGTTTACTGTTTTTATTTTATGGTAGGCTTGGGTTTGTTCACATTATGCTTGATGTCAAGCAAAGCTTTGCACTAGGATAGAGCACCCTTGCTTGAAGACTTGGATGGCATCAATATTATCTGATTAGTGTTTACTATCCGTAGTAAATCCGTATTAGTAGATATCCTTATTGTCTGTTTTGTGTTTAATCTAGATTTGTAGTCTTTATAAAAAAGGTAAACTATCTAATGTATGTTCATGTCTAGTATCAGAATTAATTGTTTACTACGAAATTTTTTCTTGATTTTTGCGTCAATTACTATTTATTTTATCAAAATTGATAGTACTTTTAAAGTATTAACAATTTATTTATTTATTTATTGGAAAACCAACAGCTTTTTACACTAAAATATACAATGGAAAAACGATGAGAAGCCAATTACAGGTTCTCACGAGTAGATATAGATTATATTAATTTAAAGTATGTATAGTAAATTATTAGTGATTGATACTTATATTTATATTGGACGCTCTAAAAATAAATTGTAGGTACTTTAAATTTTGATAAAATATATTGCAATTGAAACAAAATTCAAGAACAAATCCTTGACTGGATCAATGAAATTAAAAATAATGTTTTTGGCAATCATTATAATTCTGATACTTTACATTAACATGCATTACATATATTTTTGATACCTCTTAGTAATCTTTGAATTTTTGACATTATTCCCTAAAGGTTATTTTCTACTTTTTCACAGTTGAACACATAATGAGCATAATCTCACTGGTGGGATTCGATTGTCCCCCCGAGTTAATTTTGAAGAAGTATACGCTGCTTTCACATGGATTTATGATTTTGAGACGTGCGTTGAGTATATCAGTGGAGTTTCACTATTTTAATATTAATTCTAGTTTGAGCCATAATTTTACCAGATATCCTACAAATAATACGACATACTAATATGGGTACGCTGCCTGGTTTTAACAATTGGATTGTTTCTAGACTCGAGACCTTCAAAGGTCTATGGGGAATCCAACCTTATTTTACAATTTTTTTTAACGAAAGTTACCGATATAGCCCACCGGATTAGCAAGTTGAAGTAGCAGTGGGCAGGGCACATATCACGCAGAACAGATGGCCGATGGGGCTGAAAGGTTCTCAAATGGAGACCACAGACCGGTAAGCGCAGCGTAGGACGTCCACCCACAAGATGGACAGATGACCTAAAAGTGACCGCTGGGAAACACTGGATTTAGGCCGCTTCCAACCGGCCCTTTTGGAGATCGATGGGGGGGGGGGGGGGCATATGTCCAGCAGTTGACGTCCTATGGCTGAAATGATGATCATAATTTAACTTGCCTTTTTAGTTTGGGTTAAATATCGCAATTGAATTTTAAAACAGTTACCCCCAATCAATACTTTATCATCATCATCAGCTAGAAGACTTCTTCTGCTGAACCTAAACCCCCTCCCCCTTTGAACTCCAATCTGAATGACAACCTGCCCTCTGCATCCACTGGATGCCCGTGACTCTCATTTTTTACCTCTTGGTTTTGCATCATCGCGTACTTGTGGTTAGAGCATCTGCACATAGAATCCGATTCGAATATCCGGGGCCTTTAGTAGTCTAGTGGAGAAGATGTTCGTCTACCGTCCTGCTCGCGCGTATGGTGCAAGTAAGTAAGTGCAAGCAGGATAGCACGCGATCATCTACCAGACTTACACAATAATGCCAGGGCCATCAATTCTGAAGAATGCCGTCATTAGTTCTATGCATTTTGTAGATGAATACGCAGACTGGATGGCGATCCCAATGCTCTTCATCAGCTGTTTGGCCACAGCTCTCTGGAACTACCAGGACCTCATGATCGTGCTTATAAGCATGGGCCTCACTTCCAGGTACTACAGGCTCAACAGCTGCGTGGCAAAGGTCTGTTCTTTAGAGAAAAAGACAAATAACAGGAATAAAGTAAGTAAATAAAAACTTTTTGTTAACCACGGAGTTTTGTTATTAGACACGATTTGTAGTGGTAGGACTCTTTTGCAGATCGACTTAGATAGTACAGCGACTTTTTAATGCCTTAAATGGCAAACAAGCTAACGGACTGCTTGATGGTAAGCGATCATTGTTGCCTATCGATACCTCTAACACCATACTTTGCTTACCTTTAAATACTATATTAACAGCCCTTTTGGAAAACCTCATGTTATTGTTACTTACTTTGGCCTTTTAACTGTGCCAGTTATTTAACAGCAAAGCAGTAGTGTGCAAACATTACTGTGATTTGGATTTAAGGGCAATGTTTCCAGTGAAATCACTGGTTATAATAAGATTTAACGTCCACAGGTTGTCGCGCAGAGGTTTCGAACTGTAGAAGTTATAAATTCAGGGTGACTTAACTGCTATAGGCAAGCGCCAACACCACGCTAACCATCAAGCAAGTGACTTGCTTGTGTTTATACTATAAATTTAAAAAAATACTAGTTTCGCATCTACATTATGTTATTTTTTTTACAAGTTTATATTAAACTTGCAATGTTTGTTAGTTTATTTAGGTCAAAACTTGCAAGCTTCTTTAGAACCAGTTTCTCTTTGATTTATAACTGACTAGCTGCGCCCCGCGGTTTCACCCGTGTAGTGATGAAAAATGGTGATGATGACGATGAAAAGCAGCCTATGTCACTCTCTGGCTCTTGAACTTATAACCATGCAAAAAATCAGGTCGATTCACTGTTCCGTTGCAACGTGAAAGTGGAACAAACATCCATAGATCTATACATACAAACTTTCGCGTTTATAATATTAGTAGGATTAGCATAGACCTTGTTCACAATGCGGGCAAGATCAAAGACAAAAGCTAGTTTATAATATTTATGCTGCGATTGTTTTTTTTTTTCTGGGCAAGCGCCTTTATTAACTAAACAAGCTAAAACTAAAACTACAAATACAGTTAGACTGCCAATAGACAGTTGAAGGTCTAAAGGCAATCCAAATGCTCAAGCCCACTACCAGTTGGCAGCGTACCCAGCATGCGATTGATTGGATAATATGAACTTTCTATGCAACATACACTTCATGACTTTTCAGAAAAGTGCAGACCTGAAAGTCTACACTTGGCGAAAAATAAGAGAAGCGTACGTAAAGCAAGCCACCCTGGTCAGGAAAATGGATGGCGCTCTTGGCATCGTGATTATTCTGTCTAGCTTCTGCAATTTCTATTTTATATGCTTGCAGCTGTTCTTGGGCATCACGTAAGTTAATGAACCTGCAACATGTCATGTTTAAAATACATACATACATCATCAGCCATTAAATGTCCACTGCTGAACAAGGCCTCCTGAACAAGGGGATAATCCTCATGCCTCATGTTTAAAATACTACGTATCAATCACTGTGATTTTGGTCTGTGAAAATAACAAAAATTTATTTGTTTTAATATTTGACATATGTTTTGATTTTTAGGGTTCGGTAGCCAAAGGGTGTTACGGGACCCTATTACTAAGCCTACGCTGTCAGTCTATCTGCCCGTCTTTCCAACCTTTTAACGGCTGTTTCTTTAGAACCGTAGTAGATAGCCAGTTATAATTTTCACATAATATGTCATTCGTTTTTAAAGAATTAAATAAACCGGCCAAGCGTGATTTGGGCTCGTGCACTGAGTGTTCCGTACCACCACAAAATGCAATAACGAAATTACCAGTTATAACTTGGTAATGAACAGAAACTTGTCACCGACTCACATTTGGCCATTATTTATTATTTGTTGTGATTTTTTAAAGTGTGTACTATAATCATGTTAAATGTGACGCTTGTACATATTACCATTTTTACATTAGAGCTAATACAAAAATACGTAAAAAAATACGATTGTTGTATGGGGACCCCCTTTCGTTTATACTTTTTTAATTGTTATTATTTCTCAGTTAATCAACTATAACATTACATATTCTGTGAAAATTTCAACTGGATATATATTACGGTTCGAAAAATACAGCTGTTTAAACGTAGGACGGACAGACAGACAGACAGACGGACAGACAGACATAGGCTTAGTAATGGGGTCCCGTTTTTACCCTTTGGGTACGGAACCCTAAAAAACATGCCAAAGGTACATAATTATCATAATGATCAACTAAATATTCAAAAATTTGCAACTGTCGATTTTTAGTTCTCTTTGCTGGACCGAGAGAGCTTCAAGCCGATTCTGGCTGTTAAAGTCAGCGCGATTTGTAGTTTGTGCATTTGTGTGTTAATGTTTGCTTTGTCTCACTTCGTTTCAGTCGGTCTCTAGCCGTAGGAAATGCGACAGGGGTCTATTATTACATGATAAAGAAACATCTGACAAAATTATGCCTGCGTGTGCTTTCCCGAAGTGTAAAAACACAACAAAAAACCGCTATCTATTTTTTATGTAAATTATATTCAAACTTGCAAAGTACTAACTTTAGACACAAAGAAACAGGAAAACTATTTTGATTCAAATTGTTGTTAAAACGAAATCAACAAAAATACAGGTTCCACCGAGATTTGAACTCGGATCGCTGGATTCAGAGTCCAGAGTGCTAACCGTTACACCATGGAACCGGTGAAAGCAGTGTTCAAATTATACAATCCACATACGAGCAACAACTTAAATTAAAAATAATTTTAATAGCCTTTAACATGATGACGTCATTGCACTCGCACTTGTTTTTATTCCCCTGAGAGAAAGTTTAGTAGAAACAAGCTTGCGACCGTGACAATTTTTTTTTCTGGCAAATGCTTTTTTTATCTATTCAAACTAACATTTTAAAACCGAAAAGAAGAAAAAAAGTACGAGTAGGACTTGTTCTCTGAGGGTTCCGATTCGGACGGAACCCTAAGAGCGCGAGTAAAAAATAAACTTACTGAAGTTGAAATATTGAAAGACAAACTTAACTTTGTAGTTGACAATAAGGTTCTTCGATACATAACAACTACAAAATGTAAGTTTGTAGTTCTAAAATCATTTTTTTTAAATAGAATAAGTGGCAAACAAGCTACGGGCCACCTGATGGTAAGTAGTCACCGCTGTCTATAGACACCTACAATACCCGGGGCATTGTCAGTGCGTTGCCTACCTTTATATTATTCTAGTATAGTATATTTCTCTATGATATTATATAACTTCAAATTAACATTTTTATATGTGCTGTAAGACCTTGCCTCTTGCCAAAATTAATGATTCTAGGTCAACGGGAAGTACCCTATAGGTTTTGATTCCCCTGGTGAAATCGCAAAATATGCGACATAAACGTTCCTATCTTTTGTTTGCATTGACTTGGAGGGTGTGCATCGGATCTGCACGATCTAATTCCCTCCTGCCCATTTTTCTATCGAACTGCCAGAGCGGGCACGAAAAATTGTCACCGCTTTATGGTTGATATTCCGAAAACCCGTACGAAGCGCTTTGATTCCACATTTATTATGCGAACTGCTAGTCTGTGGAATTCGCTGCCTGAATGGGTGTTCCCCGATGGTTACAATCTTGGTGTCTTCAAATCACGAGTGAATCGGTTCCTTCTAGGCAAGCGTGCTCCAACGTAGACCGCATCATCGCTTAACATCAGGCGTGATGGTCGTCAAACGCAAGCCTATTATTTATTTAAAAAAAAAAAAAAACTACAACTTTCATTTTTTTACAGCCGAAAGAAACCGTAGACCCTTATTTAGTATAAATTTCAACTTGATACCTTTACGCGTTCTTGAGTAAAATAGTCTTGACAGACGGACAGACGGACAACGAAGTGATCCTATAAGGGTTCCGTTTTTTCCTTTTGAGGTATGGAACCCTAAAAAAGAGTGAGTCTTGTCTTCTTTTATAGGGTTCCGTACCTTAAAAGAAAAAAACCGAACCCTCTTGGTCGCGGTCGCTAAGATCGGAATGCTACCTTTAGAGGCGCTCCATACGTCCAGACGTCGCCATACGTTTTCATAGTGCGAGTATTGCCGCATCAGCCACAATGCAGGGAAGTGCACCTTGATTCTAAATAAGTCAACATGGTGTTTTTCATCCCATCTTTTAGAAAAGGACGACTTGGTTCGCCTTTAAGTGCACCCAAAGGTTGTGTTTAGTATAAGAAACTTTTAGCGGGCAGTAATGAGTTTTTAATCCATTTTATAAGTGCGCCGCTTTTATCTTTGCCGCGCACTTTTTGAATTTGGAACATCTTAGTGTTCAGCGCCAAAGAAATCGAACGCAAATATTGTTTGAATAAAGACTGGCTGGCACGACGAACCATAGACGGGGCGCCAGCTGAATAAAAAAAAAAAAAAAACGGCCCGCTTTTTCATAATTTTTCACGGATTGTTAGAAATTCATGATTTTGTGTAACAATAAATTTTCATTATTGCGAAAATGTAAATATAAGTTTTTAGTTGTTTTATTATTAGATACTATTTAATTTCAATTTAGTTGTTACTCTATATTTTATTAAATAATTGCGATAAAATATGAGGTGCCTTTTATTTTCTCATAGTGGGTGGTGAAAGGGATGAAAAATATTTTTTTGGCTCGGGCGACGTACTTCCCTACGCTACGTTCAGAATTCTACTAAAGAATCCCTCACTTTGCTCTGGATTCAAAAAAGCGCCCTTGCCGTAAAAATATTATTATGTTACAATCTACTATTAATTCCAGCCAAGGTAAACATATAACAAACCTGCGGCGACTGTACTACGTAATCTCTCTCACTTGGCTAGTCATCAGAGTGAGCAGCGTGGTGCTGGCTGCCTCCGACGTCAACGTGCATTCGAAAAGAGCTCTTAAATACATCTACGATTGTGACGCAAGTTGCTTTAATGTTGAGGTACTTACATTACTTTTATGGGTTTTGCATTTTACGTTGTTGATACATGCGTTTTTATCGTAGAGCCCCTACGACCTCAGAAAAGATAGAGAAGTAACTAGAAGGGAAATGAGAAGGAAAATCTGTCGCCAGGCGTTATGACAGAACTTTGATTGAACATTCTTATTTAATCGTCGAACTCTCCGCATCCAAAGAACTTGGACCTTACCTTTTTGGGTTATGTCTCAAAGTTCTTTGTCCGCATCACAGTTGCTAACTGATTTCGTATGACTGACATGACGTTTCGTTTATATGGGTGCAACTATTCAAAAATGCCTTGACAGCAGTTCTTATAAAAAAAAACTGAGCTTATGACGCTTTACATTAGACAGTCGAATTTTTCCTAATGCGATGCGATACGTGGCAATTCCAATTTTAGCGTTATGGCGTCGCTACAAAATAAACCGTTCTTATCGTGTTAACACACGTATGGATATGGTTGACCTCAACCGCCGTCTGACCTACGGGAGAGAAAGAGAGGGAAATATGATATTCTCACTCTTTCTCTCCCATTAGTTGGATGGCGGTCCGTCAACCATATCCATACGTGTGTTAACACTATTATGTGTGATGGTCTTAAGCGCGTCGTTGAAGATTTCATACGATACATCATGGTAATTGTTACTGTTTTTTCTAGATGGATAGGCTTCAAAATCAACTAACAAAAGATGTTGTCGCTCTAAGTGGAATGGGGTTCTTTTACCTAAATAGAACAATTCTCTTGCAGGTAGGCTGTTACATAAGTTTTAAAAAAATAACAATACAATACAATATTTCTTTATTACACACCGAAAATACAGATGAAACTTAAACTAACATAAAAAACAAATATACGGCAGTATAATGGGCGGCCATATCGCTTATAGTGATTTCTTCTAGGCATCCTTTAACATGTGCATTACATGTCTGAGACGACTGTGCATTAATATTTTTGTAAGGAAGTAATTGCATTATAGGAACCGACGTAGCTTTCAATAAGGTTTGCTATTCTTATACGGGAATACTTTTTACGTGAGTAATTTCGGTAGATTATAAAAAAAGCTAAGCATCAGGCACACGGTGCAAGTAAGTTTCTCAATTATTTTCAACTAGCTGCCCGCTTCACGGTTTCACCTGCGTTACCTCCTTAAAGCAACCTCTTTAATAGCGACAGCAACCTCCTTTGACTTATATGAAAATTTATATTTTTCTATGATGAAATGTAATATGTTGATTTAGGTTTAAACTTCTTGATTTTGTAGGAAAAAAATATAATTAAAAAAAAACTATCGGCGAGAGTAGGATTCACGTATGACTTGATGATATTTATGTGTTTATTGTACATACTTCTCTACGTTGATGTGTGCCTAGACTTACAAGACGCTTGCGATTGGGCTTCTGCTTTGTTGCTGAGAAATTATTGCAGCAATATAAAATATGACAGAGATGAACTTTTTTATGATTTTTTTCCATTTTATTACAAGTTTTTGCTTTCGCTATTATAATTTGGCACGGCAAAAACTTCCCATTTCTTTTAATACTCGCAACACTGGCTGTGTTTCCAGTATTTAAAAAGAAATGGGAAATTCTTCAAGGATTCCTGATATTAATATGTTGTACTGTCGTAAAACTTTAATAATGGGTAATTTTAATCGTTCATGTTCAATTTTCAGATGGCTGGATCAATAATTACATACGAACTGATGCTAATACAGTTCGACGATGGCGGGTTCAGTGACACGGCATCCGTTTTAACCTCTAACATCACAGGCCATAAGTAGCTTAACTATATCATAAGTCCAAAAGTTAAATGCACAACTACGCACCCACCATTTCTCCTCATCATCATCAGCCAGAAGACGTCCACTGCTGAACATATTATGCCTCCCCTCCCCACTGAACCTCCACACTGAACGACAGGCTGCCATCTGCATCCAATGAATGCCAGCGACCCTCACAATGTCGTCGGTCCATCTAGTGGGAGGCCTACCTACGCTGAGTCTTCCGGTTCGTGATCTCCACTCAAGAACCTTTCTTCCCATCGGTTATCGGTTCTTCGAGCGATGTGGCCTGCCCGTTGTCACTTCAACTTGCAAATTTTATGTGCAACCGTGATTCTTGTTCTTTCGCGAATATCCACATTCCGGGTCCTATAGCGCAAATAAATTCCAAGCATAGCTCTCTCCATTGCCCGCTGTGTGACTCTGAGTTTTTCCAAAAGGCCAACAGTTAAAGACCATATGTTTTTCTCTATCACTTGTTCTGAAATGTATGGGAAAAGTTTTTTTATATTTTCTGAATTTTCGGATATTTTAACCTAGGTTCTACATAGAATTTTGGTCCTCTTGGAACATAAATGAAAGACATATTTTATATGTAAAAATGACATATTTTAAAATGAATGTAAGATTATTTTGACTTCCGTTTTTTTTTTTACTATTGATTATTAAATAAGGTTTCCGTTTGACCACCACCTCACATGATGTGAAACCATGATGCGGTCTACTATGGAGAACGGTTGTCTAGAAATAACTAATTCACTCGTGATTTGAAGACGCCCAGATTGTAAGTTTCTAGCACTGAAGTTGGTTCCATAGAGACTTTGTATCATTGTAAGGAATATGATCGAATTAAATAAAAAAAAATATTGTCAAGCTTTTTTTTCTCTACGCCTGTCTTTTTAGACCGTTTACATGTAGATAGCGGTTCGGTTAGTTGTTAAAAAAGATGCATGAAAACTGCCTGCATAACTTTATATTTTCAAGTTCAAGTTGTACGTTTAAGTAAGCAATAAATCGAAATGACTGACTTTCGATCGAAATCTTAAACAAAATTCACATTTTTTGAAATAATCATATAACGCAACGCTAACGCTACGGGTGAACCATTCGAATTTTCTTTCTAGAAAATCAGAATCAGTTTTCTTTCTTTCAGATCAGATTTCCTGACAGTTTCGCATGCAATATCCTACTATTTTTTTTAAATATATATGTTTACTAACTACCACATCACATTTAACTGCTATCATTATAAATTATGCTCGTTACACACGATTTTAGTACATACCTAAATAAAAACATCACGAACAGTAATCATGACTTTTATTTTATGACACATGAACATTATTTCGAATGTCCATGATATCTATCAGAATGTCAATAATTACAGCAGTAAACAAAATCATAGTGCAATTACCCCTGCATATTTAGTAGTGTCACATAACATGGTATTTAAACGCACCTCGTACACCTAACGTAATTGGTAGCGCTATTTTTTTTACCGAGCTAATGGTAGCATACGCTATGGTAGTGGTCGCGGGCATCCAGTGGATGCAGATGGCAGGCTTTCGTTCAGTGTGGAGGTTAAAGGGAGAGGCCTATGTTCAGCAGTGGACGTCTTCTGGCTGATGGTGATGATGATGAATGATAGCATCTGATTTTGGCGACCACGACCGGCGACCGCAACCGGTGACAGCGGCCACGTCGCGCGACGCACTGTTCAGTATGAATTTAACAGCAGCTCAGCAGTGGGTTGTGCGATGCGGCCGCTGCCACCAGTCGTTGTCGCCAACATCAGAATGCTACTTTTAGAGTGGTCTCAGATTCTAATAGGACAAGTTGGCGTTTCTATGTAGGTATATATGCAAAATATTTTTTCGGCGATCATGCATATTGTTGATCTGATCTTTATGGAATTTATTAGGGAAGTAGTTAAATTCAAAGCAAATTTTTAATTTTTATAATTTTTAATGAGCAAATCCGATCGGAGGGTTGCGAACATCGCGAGGTCTCAATTCAGGGCAAGTTACTAGTCAATGAAACGAAATACAAGCTGACTAACACGCAATATCTAAATTAATTAGCCTATTATTTAAAAAAAAAAACTTTTTTTTTTGTCCATAGACCGTTGGAGGTCTGAAGTCAATCCGAACGCATGCATTGAGTAAAGAGACAAAATAACTATATATAGATAGCTGCAATAATATTGTAAAAATTCTCAATGAAAACATTTTCTATGAATATTTTACTTTACTATATCGGCTACTAGCTAACACCTATTTTAATTCAAAAAAGCAAGCAATCAGAATATTTTACTGTTTGTTGACGCATTTTTTTAGCGGCTGCACTTTACTCGTATCTCTCGCTCGTTGCAATTTTGACAATATCTATGCTAAGTTTGGCAACTTTGTGTTCACTTTTGCGTAAACTTTTTTGGTAGTGAAAGTCTAGCTTAAAGTCGAGAATAAAATAACATAAAATATCATTGGGTTTCGCATAGAATGCGTTCAAATGCGTGTGTAATGTACGGACGGTATAAAATTTGTATAACTAAATCGTAAACACTTAGGTTTTTTTTTGTGGCGAGTCTAGTCAGTTTTACTTAGTGAAGTAGCCTAGTGCTTCGTGCAAAGTGAAGTTTTCAGACCACAGCAGGAAGGTGTCTCTTTTTCAGTTTTTAGGGAAAAAGAACAATACATTGAGAAGCGGCTACTGCTTCTACTGTCAGCGTAAGTATCTGAAATTAACTAGTTAGCTATAAAATAAAGCCAGTGAAGGAAAACAATGTAAGGGAATCATATTATGGTAGGACACTATTTAGAGCTGGCTATTACTTTCAAATTGTCAATTATTATTAGGGTTTGTATCCACAGATACCGGTATCGGTTTGAATTAGCCATGGATCACGGCGAGTTGTATCTGAAGATACTGGGATCCGTTTTCTTAAAAAAATAATCACCAAGCACGTTCTGTTACTACCGCAACAGAACTTTACTTTAAAGCCATTTCTTGGAGCGAGATTTGAGTCTCAAGTATGGCTATCTAGTATCTAGTTGTGTTTACCATCGTAGACCACACCCTCAAAGCAAGAGAATACATAAAAAAAAATTAACGTGTTTAAAAATATTTATCTTTGCTCTACGGATGTTGGTTTTAGATCGTGTTTTACATGTGGTCCCACTTTTTAAACCCACTGGTGGGTCCAAAGGTAATATTATTATTCCATAATAACACTGCATTAGAGATTGAATTTTAATCAGTTTCAGTGGGTCCACGGGTAATTTTGATTAACAGCGCTTTTTACCCATTACTTTGACCGTTATTTTATTGGAGAAAAACTAGATAAATATTTAAATTATCATAGTTTATTTAGTTGGATAAAATCGATAACATGATATGTTTTACTTTTACTGCTCGCCAATGATTTTCAAAAAATCCATGGTATTGCCATTTGATCGTATTTGGTCTATAATTTTATTGAAACTACACTTTAGTAATTGCTTCAAAACATGCGATTAGGATTGTTTTGTTATAATTATGAAAACGAAAGTTTTTCTGTTAGTGTAATTTCGTTAAATGCGTCAATTTCCGTGTTAAGTGCTTGAACCAAACAGTAAGTAACAAAGTAATGGGGGATTTTTGAATTATTGTTATTTTGTGATATTTATAAGTATACCAATACTTCCTTTTTCCTTTTTCCTGGTTCCTTTCAAGAACCTAATATTGAAGAGTTTACGAGGTTCTTTGACATGAATATTTTCTTCACTGTATAGTTCTGTGTTTACCTACAATGTTGACACATCGGTTATGTGGGAAAACCCTGCGAGGAGATAGGAAGCAACATTTTAAACGGTTAAATTTTTTAAACTTACAATCTTTGGTGTTAATTTTAGATAGGATTCTTGTTTCGTTGCTACCTTAGATCAGACAAACAGTGGAAATATGGTAAGGTAGCGCACCAGGCGCGAACGCATCAGGCCTAAACCAGGCCTGATGCCTATAGTCAAACTCATCATGCCGACGACATTGCTGCCGTTTTCATGTGGACTATTAGTTCATTGGTGTCACTGCAAGTATTTTTTTAATGTACGTTAAAAAACCAGGCAAGTGCAAGTCGGGCTCGCACACTGAGGATTCCGTATCACCACATAACTTGTTAGCTACTAAAGTACAAAAAAAATTGCAAAAAGACAACATCCCACCCATCCAACCAAGTACGCGCCCGACGTTGCTTCACTTAGGTGATCGTGCGAAACCGGTGGTGAACATAAATTTGTCACTGACTCACGCTTGGCCATTATTTATTATTTGTTATACTTTAGAGTGTGTACTATAATCATGTCAAGTTTGACGCTTGTACGTATTACCGTTTTTACATTAGAGCTAATATAAAAATACGTTAAAAATACGCTTGTTGTATGGGGACCCCCCATCTGTTTACTTTTAGACTTTTTTATTATTTGTTAGTTAATCCGTTCATTACATAATATTCTGCGGAAAAAATCTAGCTATCTATTACGGTTCGAAAGATACAGCCGTTAATAGGTAGGACAGACGGACAGACAGGCAGACATAGTAGGTTTAGTAATAGGGTTTAGTTTTTACCTCTTGGGTACGGAACCCTAAAAAACAACAGCAAAAACATCACCTTCGCATTTATAATATGTATTGGTATGATAAATTTTATTTTCTCAAACTTTAACTTATTCAAGAGGAAATTCCGCAGTTTGTTTTTGTCACTAATTAATCGTGTAGTTTTAATGGCGTCATTAAGAGCTTGTTTATTTTCCAGTGTCGCTAACTAGCGAAGTTTTGCAAGCACTCGTGATACTATGAACTTAAATACAAGGAAACGTGGCTTTCAAGAGAAGGACGACGTAAGTTTTTAACTTAACACTAAAGTGAGTGTATATATTAGTTAAGTACTAGGTATTTCTAACCGACCCAGCGCCGGCCCTAGCATTTCATCAGGGTAGAGCGAGATTGGCTTTCGACGTGTTTCATTTCTAAAAACAATCGTACATGAATCGATCAGTTTTCCGGAGTAAAAAGCAGCCACTGTGATAATACAGGATGTAAACTCACCATCATAATCATCATTTCAGCCATAGGACGTCCACTGCTGGACATAGGCCTCCAAAACTATTCCCCATCGATCTCCAAAAGGGCGGTTGTAAGCAACCTGCATCCAGCGTTTCACTGCGGTCTCTTTCAGGTCGTCTGTCCATCTTGTATGTGGACGTCCTACGCTGCGCTTACCGGTCCGTGGTCTCTATTCCAGAACCTTTCGGCCCCATCAGCCATCTGTGCCCTGCCCACTGCCACTCCAACTTGCTAAACTTCTATGTAAACTATTTCCACATAAACAATTTATACTGGTTACAAACAATACAAGTGTGCCCAGCCGCAGCTCTATCAAAATTATATTTTTCGCTAGTTTTTTTTTTGCTACGGTATTTTGACGCCCCTTGCTCGTATCTGGCACCTAGATGTCCGCTCCTCTTGCGCTACCCAGGGCCGTCTCAGAATCCATTTAATGTTAGGAGCAAAAATCATTATCATAGTTATGACCTGCCTATACCTAGTCCAATGTTGGACATAGGACACCTCCAAGGCACGCCACTCAGCCTGATCTTCGGCTTTTCTATTCCAGCCGCTGCTGGCATTGACTGTCTTAAATATATCACTCCAACAAGTTTTAGGGCGTCCTATGCTACGTTTACCGATGTGCCTACTACCTACCCTACTCTAAAACAAATCTATCCCAATGTTTATCGGATTTGATACAGCCAGCCCACTGCCAATAATAAATCCTGCCAATTCCAAACAGCTAGCTAATACGCTGAGCTATGTCAATGTCTTTAGAACCGTGGTGAAACAACACCAAGACCCATGACCGTTTTAAAAAGGGGGAAGACGCGTGACATCCAAACATCGTACCCAATAAAATATATGGCTCTGTTTCGGCTCGAGTCAGCGGCGACGTTGACGTCTACAATGTAAACGTCAACTCCACTGCTCAATTAGACACTTAAAGAGAATTAAGTTAACTGTTTCTAAGTATTTACGAGTGAAAAGTAATGCAGTGAAACTTGTTTTTTGTCTTCGAACTGTTGGTGCACCTTGTGAAAACGCAGGAAGTAATTTTTGTTGCTTTATTTCACACAATTTTGACAAGTAATTCACGTGCTATCAAAACGACAGTTCGATTGTGTCTGAAGTTGATTGGGCCCGTGAGCCTCATCTGTGCGGTCCACGTCAAGAAGTTCGTCCCGTATCTTCCCCCTATTTACTTACATCAATGACCAAGACGGAAAAAGTCGAACTGTTTGAAATAACTTTACAAATGTTTTAGAAAAAAATCATCACTTTTAATTTAAATAACTTTTCGTATTTCAGGAATTTCTGCCCACAATAAACAAGATACTCTCAATAGCTCGGTTTATTGGTATCACTGCATATGGTTTGAGTATTCCCTTTCTGTGGAGTGTCAGTTTGTTCCTCGTGCTGTTGGCTATCGTAGTGGCTTCAATTTGGAAGCTGGTGAGGCTGCTGGGAGGTATAGCGACTAACCACAATGCTGGACGTAAGTAGTAGGTACATAGCATAATCAGCTTTATAATAGTCCACTGCAGGACTTTGGCCTACGCCATATCGGGGAATGGGATTGGGCCATATCCACCACGCTGGCACAGTTGCGGGTTTTGGTGGATTCACATACACCATTGAATTCCTGCTCCGTACGTAGGCAGGTTTCCTCACGATGTTTTCCTTCACCAAAAAGCCAGTGGTATAAAATCCGTACATAAACTCCCGGCCCGAGATTTGAACGCGTGACCTCACGCTTTCAAGCCTAACGGTCTCATAAATGGACTACCAAGTATTAAACAAAAGTAGGGAAATTAAAAAAAAAACTGCAAAGCTTATGTCGATAAAGAAACATAATAACACAACAACTAGAGATAGATATACTCCACAAATCAGAAAAACAAGGGATATTATGCCTTAGTACAATTACCTACTGTTCGTGTTCAAATGTCTGCATTTTATAATTATTTTCACAAAAAACGATCTCCTATAAGTAGATCATTTATAGTATACTAGCTGCGCACCGCGCTTTAACCCGCGTAGTGATGAAAAATGGTGATGATGATGATGAACAGTAGCCTATGTCACTCTCCGGCTCTTGAACAATCTCTGCAAAAATCTAGTCGATCCGTTGCTCTGTTGCTGCGTGAAAGAACCTGAAAAAGGAACAAACAAACCAACAAAAAACTTTTCGCATATAAGTAACATAAATATGATGATATAGATAGGGCCCAGAATATTGCACGCCGCTATCTCACTTGCACATTTGACGACCCTTCAACGACCTTTTATATCAGACAACATTTATGCGAAAAACAATGTATTTGTTAAGATCGATCATATCAAAAATATTGTATCCCACCTAAAATACTAAAATCCTTTTAGAATGACGTTCTCAATTCTCAAACGTTTTATTAAATGCAATAAATGCAGTTTTATAGTCGACAAGGGAATCTGAATAATTTCATCTGACGCGTGTCTAGTCCAAGGATCTTGTTTTATGGTTTTATGCGGTTTAAAAGAAGCGGCCTTCGAAAACAATGTTGGGTTTTTTATAAACACTGTACAATGTTGTTTAGTACTGAATACTTAACCCGATTTCCGACCATTTGCGTTACGCCACCATTTTTTTACCGGACAAACACGCAAATCCAGAAGGTTTGCGAAATTAGCTGGAACTAATATACGAGTGTCTGTATTTTTGTATGTTCCTACCTATACATCTTAACCGATTTTGATAAATAAGGTAGATATGTAGATTCAGAAATGGTCACTGTGGTGAATTCATAATTATTATAAGAAATGTAAAATGGTAGCTATTGCGGTTTCCACCTCCCAGACAGCCGATTAAGGCAAGCCAAGGGTGTCGCCACTAACCGACAGCTCGCTAAAAAGCAGCTCCTACGCATTGATTTAGAAAACCGAGTTTCGTTGCCCCTGCGTTAAGTTATTATTATTTTTATTCGTTATTATTAAAATCAATTGATTTTTTAATAGTCATCATTATGCGAACAGCATCATTGCTTAACATCAAGCAAGTTGGCAGTCAAACACAAACCTATTATTTAATATTTAAAAATACACTAGATTTGGAATGAGCTGCCTGAATGAGTGTTCCCCGATAGTTACAATCTGGGTGTTTTTAAATCACGAGTGAATAAATTTCCTCTAGACAAGCGTGCTCTATCGTAGACCGCATAATTGCCAAAATGGTGGTCAAGCGCAAGCCTATATTATAAAAAAGCGATTTAATACTATTCCTTACTTTTCAGGAGGCTTCGTAGGACGTTTGTCAGGGACTATATTCTATGGCAACGCGTTATTTTCTCTTCTACTAACAGTACAATTCATCTCTACTTGGACAGAGCTCTCTGTAACTTGGTTGAAGGCTAACACGACCACTGGACTGAATCTACCTCGAGATATCAATATTAGGAAGAGGGTCATCTTTGTCACCAGTTTTATTACTACTTGTGCTTGTCGTAAGTATTTATCATCATCAACATTAACCTATCATGTTCCCACTGCTGGGACAGAGGCCTTCTTCTAAACCGCTTAACGTAAAATAATTAAGTACGGCACACTCATATTACACGCACATTAATAAACTTTAATCATCATCATCATCAGCCAGAAGACGTCCACTGCTGAACATAGGCCTCCCCCTTTAACCTCCACACTGAACGACAGCTTGCCTTTTGCATCCACTGGATGCCAGCGACTCTCACTATGTCGTCGGTCCATCTAGTGGGAGGCCTACCTACGCTGCGTCTTCAGAATAAACTTTAATCAACACCAATGAACTAAATAATTATAGTCCACATGCAAAAAAAGCACCAAGATAACAAAAGGTATCAAACGTCATTTAGGCCAGATGTGTTCGCACCTGGCAAGCCATTTTACCATAACTCTCTTATTTGTCTGATTGGGGTTTTACGGCTACCTGTTTTAAGCGATTCTGTTTAGGTGGTTGCAAAACGTTACGCGACCGCAAACCGTATCTCGGCGCATTAAGGTTCACGTTTGTGTAATATTGTGCACTGCGCTGTTTCAGCGCGGCGAATAAGTCTTTATTTTAAGGGTAAACTATTTTACGAATAGGTCCAATGTCAACCAAACTGCTGTTTCGAGCCCGCCGTAAGGCCTCTAAGGTTGCAAATAAAGCTATCATAAGCTTTTTAAAAACTGATAACTATCAAAGATATCGAAGACCAAATTTCCCTGATCAATCAGCTATGAAACTGTATAAGTATTGTTCTTTTCAGTGGAACACATGATGAGTATGATGTCGGCAACCGGGTTCGACATTCCTCCAGCAGAGTATTTTTACCGTTATATTATCAGCTCCCATGGGTTTCTTATACACTCCTGTGAGTATGCAAATAATCAAATAGTAAATATCCTAAGCCTGTTATTTGTTATTAATGAAACATTAGGACACAGGCCTATTAGAGAGAAAAAGTCTGTGGATGATGATAATGATGCATAAAAATTTCTGTTTTCAGATGAATACACGCTATGGATAGCAATACCAATATTTGTAATTAGCAAAGTAGCCACCTTGCTCTGGAACTTCCAAGACCTGCTGATCATATTGATCAGCATGGGTCTAGCATCCAGGTATCACAGGTTGAACTTGTACGTCAACTGTATGATCAAGTTCGAGCAGAAGTATAAGGATGTTCAAATGGTTAGTAATAAAATAAAGACTTTAATGATGAAAGTATCATAATTTTTACACTCTCCATACAAACGTGCTATTTTAACGTTTATTTTTCGGACACTACTCATGCGAATTTAATGAAACTTGGTGAATTATTTTTTATCATAATACTCATCAGCCAGAAGACGTCCAGTGCTGAAGATACGCCTCCCCCTTAGAACTGCAAACTGAACAACAGCATGCCATCTGCATCCACTGGATGCCCGTGACTCTCACGATGTCATCAGTCTATCTAGTGTCGTCCTTACTTCGCAATACGAAATAAATCCAGTCGCAAATAGTCAGACTAAAAATTTATTATCCTCTTACCGCATGCAGATGATACCAATGCCGTATCTGCTAACATCAGGGGTGACTAATGACCTAAGTATAATTTACTGGCAAAAGGGATGTCTTTAACCTCCACACTGAACGAAAGCCTGCCATCTGCATCCACTGGATCCCGCAACTCTCACAATGTCGTTGCTCTACCCAGAGGGAAACCTACCTACGCTGCGTCTTCCGGTTCATGGTCTCCACTCAAGAATCTTTCTTCCCCTTCGGTTATTGGTTCTTAGAGCGATGTGGCCTGCCCATTGGCACTTCAACTTGCAAATTTTAACAGCTTTGTTGGTGTCTCTGGTTCTTTGGCGAATATCCACGTTCTGAATTCTATCGCGCAAAAAAACTTCGAGCATAGCTCACTCCATTGCCTGCTGTGTGACTCTGAGTTTTTCCAAAAGGCCAACAGTTAAGGACCACGTCTCAGTACCATTACTATTATGTCCAGTGACATTTATATAGAAAATACAAATTCCCGAGATGAAAAAACACAACTTTGATCTCCAACCCTAGCCTTTGATCAGGGTAGAACGAGATGCGAGATTATCTTCGGCGACTTTCATTTCTGAAAACTATCTTAAAGGAAAGTAAAGTTCAGGGATAATGAGTAAAAAATTATATATTGGCGTCTATTCTGTTATAACATTATCTAAACTAAACTCAATTTGACAGCTCTAGAATTGTAGCCATCCTTTTCTGACGTAAGATGTGAAAAGAGACGTCAATAATTTTAGTATTGTCAGATTAGTTTAGTTTAGAGAATGGTACAACAGAATTAACGCCAGTGAAGCTACCTGTAAAATGTCGTAAGCCAATAACCCTGTACATTTAGAATATAACATAGTAAATGGAAAGCCGATAAAAATCGATAACATGATGTTAAATGATAAATTTTCATCTTTCAGCTAGGAACAGATCTCTATATCCAGGTCCAAGTCTGGCGGAGACTGAGGGAAGCATATGTACGTCAAGCAGCGTTGGTACATCAAGTTAACATCAGTCTGGGACCTTTGATTCTTCTATCAAACGTTAACAATTTTTACTTTATCTGCTTGCAACTTTTTTTTGGGATTGGGTAAGAGACTTACCATATTATTATAGCTTAAGTAAATCTAAGCTTGTTTTCACGTGTTTGGTTTGGACGGCACATTTAGTGAGCGGGTGTTTTCCACAACTAGGCCAGTTATTGGCTTGTTTTATTTGAGTTAGCTGCAGGTGCCCTGTCAAAGTCTCCTCCGGGAAGGCCCACAGCTTAATAAGCTGGTGCAAGTGTGTCGAACTTTCTTTGGTAAACCGAGAATCAGTAGGATGGCATAAAAACACATAATATGTGTATAACTGTGAAACAATGAATCAAGCTTTTAGGGAAATTTAAGCTCGCGATTTGAAGATACCCAGATTGTTACTATAGAGAAACACACATTCAGGCAGTGCATTCCACAGACTAGCGATACGCACTATAAAAATGAAACCGTAACGCTCTGTACGCTACCTATAGCCAAATAAATAAATAAACAAATAGTTTTTCGTTCATCAACCATCGTACCATTTATTCTGGATGGGACAGTCCATGCGTGCAAGAATCATTGGCAGGATGTCTTGATGTCGTAAAGATGCCAGAATATACATACTTATGATGAGAAAAACGAATAAGTATTTAAGTGCTAGTTTGTTTAGATTTAGTTTTAGGTATTAATTAGTTTTCTTATGTACATATTATTAATTTTTCTTGTCAATAAATTCTAAAACTTATTAATTTTCAGCCAAGAAAGAGGGTCCCTAATCAATCGCGCCTACTACTTCTTTTCTCTGGGCTGGCTTCTGTTCAGGGCATGTAGCGTTGTGATAGCTGCTTCCGATGTCCACGTTCATTCCAAACAAGCATTGCCCACCTTATACGCTTGTCCAGGCTCCGGGTACAATATTGAGGTAAATAGTAAAATAGTTATTACTTAAACGTTTTGAGCTTTGGATCAAACCAGTAAAGTGGTTAGACGAGCAACGCAAGTCATTCTATTTTGAAAAAAAAAACGCTTATGATAACAAACCAAAGGTTCCAAACACGAGGAGTTTACTAGTAGCCGTTGAAAATTCCACTTTTAACCTCCTGGCTCCATTTTCAGTTCGTTTGTACCAAATAACTGTTATGTCTGTATTACACACTGTGTGTAAAGAAAACACTCCAGAAAACGAAGACTGCTGATAGTGCTGTAGTGCTAATGATTGCTGATACGATACTACAAAACAAATGCTGCTTTAGTTAAAAAAACTGCAATGTAATGCAAAAAAATATCAGCTGACGCTAGAGGTCAACGAACGGCCTGCGCCGCGCCCACGCTTGTACGCTATACATTGCTGCTTTGCAACATTCTGAAACTCAAAAGTCATTCATACAATTTAAGCCTATGATGGCCCCGCTCGAAAAATATAATGCAAAAAAAAATTACCATTTCATCGTGCGGTGGAAAGGATATATAGTACAAGGACACGTTACTAAGGCTGATTTTAGTTTATTCTTTCATTGACTACTTAGTAAATTAAATTGAGATAAAAAGCTTTACAAGTACCTTTTTTCAGATAAAAAGGCTGATAAACCAATTAGCTAACGACAACGTATCACTCACAGGCCTGGGATTATTCAGCTTGAATAGAAACCTGTTGCTTCAGGTGAGTCCTTCATTTCGCGTTAATCAGCTAATGATCTGCACAGCAGAGCTACTGAAGTTCAGTTATTGGATCTACAGATTGTCTTGTGGAAAGACGGTATTCAGAGAAAGTATATATATGTTGCAACCAAAATAAAAATAAAACTCCCGTTAAAAAAATCTGAAGATCTTTAAACGCTAAACAGATTTTTTGAAAACATAGCTGTAGGATGGCAGCATTGACGAGTGGAAGAAACATACGAGTGAACGAGGGGGAATAGGAGATGTGAAAGAAAGAGTGAAAGGACGCGACAGGATGCTATGACAAGATGTATTGGATTTATCGAATAAAGTAATTACATAATTAACTAAAGTAGCTACTAAAACTAAAAACGAATAAACGATCTAGACAAAGTGATATATTATTATTTAATCCCACAGCAAAGAACACTCTTGGTCAAGTTACCTTTCAAACAAAAAATATCCAGCTATTTCAAACTCGTTTTTATCAGAAATTCGAACTAAGCAACTGTGATGGCAAAAACAAGTATTCCACTTCATGTTTTCACACAAAATTACAAAGTGGGCTCCTCGTTAACTTCGGCTCTTAACAACTTCACAAACTGTACTCACCAATTTCTAACTAAATTCAGGGTAGGTTTAAAATTAGCTGGCCTCTGTTACATAACTTCGCAGAAAGTTAGGGTCCGGTCATATCTTAAGTTGCGGCAGCAGCGCGTCACCGCACGCGATTGGTCAGGTTTTTAGAGCGGCGAGTTTTTACAGCTTGTCTATACAAAAGTGGTCAAAACCGTTACAACATAAATGAAAGGTATAACTCATACGATTTGATACGATGCAGTCCAGTGCCACGCCCCGTGCCGAACACACCGTGGGTTTGCGAAAAGTGACACCTGTTGATGCATCGCGTTGCCGTTGCACCTTCGTAAAGCCCAACCATAGAGAAATATACTATACTAGCCCAACGTTCATTTTACAGTTGGGCACGGCGTTGTGGCATACCTTCTCCTCCTCGCGTCGTGCTCATCATGTCTGAGTGTCGTGACACCTCAGACAGTCTCTCCTTTATGAATTTCGTCCAACAAATTGCATCTTCTCTATCTTCTCGACATTGTTATCTAATTTTTTTTTATTTACTGGGCAAGTGCCTTTATTAACTAAACAAAATACAAGCTGAAACTAAAACTATAAATACAGTTAGACTGCCCATAGACCGTTGAAGGTCTAATGACAATCCAAATGCTCAAGCCTACTACCAGTTGGCAGCGTACCCAGCATGCTGGCGGCATTACCACGTTGAAATGCAATGCTTATGCGTTGAGCCAGAAACGCGCCAGCATTTTGGTCACGCGTCGCATTAACCAGGCGCTCTGAAAGATTTTTGAAAATGAGGTGAGCTCCCGGTCCCCAAGGGCCCAATGTCTCAACCCCAAACGCCTGTCTTCTCTACATAGTACAAATAATTGAAGTCGCTTTCCGCGTCTGTCTGTATGTATGTCTGTATGGCCGCTAGCTCCTCCTAAACCATGCAACGGATTTTGATGTAGTTTTCACCAGCTAAGAGCTTGCAGTTAGATACATTTTCACGAAAGGTTTATATATATAACTAGCGACCCGCCTCGGCTTTGCACGCAAATTACACCCGTGAGAAGCCGGGCGGGCGGGTCGCTAGTTCTCTTATATTCTTTGTATTCATGTTCAAATTCAAATTTAAAATTCTTTATTAACAGATTTTATAGTACACAGGTGATTGGTCTCTCCTGTTAGGAGGTTATCTTAGGAAAATAATCACGATGGGTTCCCACGTCTTCCGCATAAGACTTTTAGAGGGTATTTAGTCCTCACGGTTACTGTTTACTGCTTCACCTACGCTGGGTGGCCGCAGTGAGATTAGGCTATGTACCGCCGCCCGAGACTCGTTGACCTCTGACGGCAGGTATGGTCTCTCCTGACCAACCCTCCTCCTTTTGCATCCGGGCTTGGGACTGGCAACGGCGGAGTAACACACGCTGCTTCGTGTGACCGAGTTGTTATAAAGATATTTTGCAAATAATATAAAGGTAGGAAAAGGTCTGTTTGTTTACCTAGTTTTACTTGTTTTTCTAGGAATACTGATAAAACTTGTAATTATACTGAGACTGACTTTAAATTAAAATTATGCCTTGTAAAGAGTGTTAATAGGGAATAACGGAACATAATGAATAAGATAGTCCTGTCGTTTATACAAAAAAAAAAGGCTAAAATAATAAAAAATATTTAAAATAAAAAATAATAATGCATTAATTTGTATAATTAAACAATTTTATTTTGTATAAGTATCAAGTTAAACGTGCCTTGTAGTTTACGCTAGGATTTTAAGTTTTTCGTTTTTTTTTTTATATGACTGTTTTCTAAAAGACTACAATTCCAATAAAAGATTTTGCCGACAGTCCAGCAAAAAAACCGAAACCGAATCTGAAATTACCTCCCCCGGGAGGGAGGGCCCGTATCTGGGTCCAACGCTGTCAAAATACCTCAGAATGCAATCTAAAAAACCAAAATAATAAAATATATTTTTATTTTCAGGTGGCAGCTGCTATTTTAAAATACGAGCTGGTTTTGATACAGTACGATTACAATTGAATAAAGTAAATAAGTTTATACAGGGTCCTTACGGCTACCTCTTAATGCGGGCTTGAAACAGCGCTAAAACAGCGCAGTGCGAAAAATCACTCGAACGTGAGCCTTAACGCACTAAGATACGGTTTGCGATCCCGCAACTTTTCGCAATCACCTAAGTATACAGAATCGTTTAAAACAGGTAGCCGTAAAGCCCCAGGCTTGCTCTGATGTCAGAATTTTAGGTCTTTGAAATGACTGAGTTACAATTAAACCTTTTAGTATCTTTTTTATAAGCTTTTATTTAATTTCCCTTGTTAATTTGGGTCAAATCTTGCAACTAAATTACCTTGGTAGCCCGATTTTTAAATCGTGGCTGACAGTGCACCGGAGTGCGAACCGAAAATGACTGTGATATTTTTATTACGCGATTGTATCACTATCATTTTAACAATTTTAAATTATTATTGCATTTTTAACATATGGGTTTCATGCCTGAAATAAAGACATTTTATTATTTTATTTATTTATTATAACAGTAATTATCTCCAACCGATTGTACTGAAATTTTACATACCTAGTTTAGATGACAATGCATGGTTAGGTAAGTGACGTCATTCTAAATCTAATTGGCGGATTCCCAAAGATGGCAGACCAGTTCTTTTTATGCACCCATAGGATGCACCCCCATGATCCTCCATCAGCATCTTTCATCCTTCAGCCCCCTACAATACAGTATAGTTATCAATAATATACATAGTACATTTAAGAGGCATTAAATACTAAATAAAGCCAGTAAACAATACACAAGGTTTAGTTATGCCGGAACGTGAGGATGATCCGCATCATACATTGTGGTTCTACGGCGTGGGTAAACTGGGTAGGTATAGCGGGCGAGGAGAATGAGACATCACTAGTACAATGAGACAGATTTTATTTCGTACCACTATGATTAATCATCATACAATCGAAAATTACTTGAAATTACTTTGGGACAAGGTGTTCTGCTTAGTAACGAAGGCTGCCACCCTCGAACCAAAAGTCTCAAGTATAAGTGCTCCTCCGAGCATGCCGTGTCCACGCGCTCTCGCTAGCGCCTCAGCTGGTCGGTATGAAAACATGCTAAACGCTGATTGGTTACCACCGACCAATCAGTGAGCCACGTCAGCAGCGCATGTTACCAGCGTCACACCAGTGGAGGCGCCACCTTCATCACTAGTCCACCAAAACTAGGCTAGGTGGTGCTTAACTAAATAATCTAATCCATTAAAAAAACATGTGCCGGTAGTTGCGCCCGAGTGCCGAAACGCCAACTGTCAGACGTCTGCTACCTACCATTTGTCACTGTCAGTTCCGTTTTTTTTGTCACCCTAAGAATACCGAAGCGCCGACTTGACAGATAAGTAAAAAAATAATATAAATATTGTGAATGTTATTGATTGAATTTGAATGGTGTTGGTCCTTGTGTGGTAAGTCATGTCTGTGATACACAGTCTTCATGAGACTCAGGGTTCACAGAGATCACTATTCCACTCGTGATAATATGACGTTGTTTTCAGTTGGTTTATAACCTAATAATGTTCATTTATAATCTACAAATTCATGGGTGTAGTAGCAAAAGAGCAATCATAAAAATGTCTTTTCTAATATGGGTATTGAATGAGTCTCGAGAGTATGATCAAGGATTACTATTGTAATCCCATATTGTATTACTACAGCCAAAGAAGATAAATCCACATCTGTAATATTATCTTTTATCTTCAGAATCAATCAGTTAAATCCACTTGTAAGTCTTTATGAGCAATGAGAGTTTAAGCCATGTTTTCATTGCTAAGATAAGTTTTTAATGAGTGCTAAGGTATGATGTTCTTAGTTAAGCCTAATTTATTATTTATCTGACCTTGGGTGCTAATGGGATTCCAGCAAAACAAGCCTATAGCTGGGTGCAGGGTTCTGTTGGTACCCAAAACTGGATATTGTTTCAATACCTAAGTTTACCTGATTTGGGTATTGAAATAATAGCCTAGGGTATAATATACCACCCCACATAGCCACACACTGTGTGACAGTGTGTGTACACACTGTCATGTGGCTTCAACAACCATAGTGAGATTAATGTTTATCCGTTATTATTTTCAATAAAAAATTGTATTTGAATCAGTGTTGACGAGTAAGGTTAACATGGTAATTGTACAGGAATCCTGTACAATTATTAATAATACTTGTTTGCTTGCAACAGTATAAATGTGACTTAAACCGCCATATTTACGGAAAAGCCTTCGTTGAAAAAATCCTCAACTGATTTTCTTACTTAATACGTGGTTACGATTTTGGGTAAGAAAGAAAAGAAGAAAGAAAATAAATTTTATTCGACACCTTTACAAAAAACTTATATCTAAAGGATACAATCAGTGTCGAATGGGTCCGTCTCGGCATAAATGCTGATAGTCAAGGACTATCAGCGCCGGTTTTCAGACGAACCCTTTAGTTTACACTTACATTACACTTAACACAAATTTACATATATATTTTTAGTTAACTATATGCAATTTAAACAAATAAGACATAGGAAACAGAAAAAAAAGTAGGACACAAAATAAGTATACTAAATTTACGGTACTAAAATATATGGAAAAAGAACAGGAATTATACATAACAACAAGACAGAGTATTTAATAACAATAATAATAATGACAGCAGGAACGAAAAATTTATTGAAATAAAAAATGGACCAAAGGGAAAAAATCAATAAATACATAAAACTATATTAACTAAACAGCATAACCATAGAAAATATATAAATATATTTTACATACACCTACCTTCCCACATCACATGCAGTAGGTGTTACTTCTAAATGTAAGACAAATCAGAATTTATCACACCATGCTGACGCTTTTGTTCAATAAGGATTTTTTTAAGGTGTAACCGAAAAGTAGTCAGCGATTTCAAGTGTTTGATGGGTGGAGGTATGTTATTCCAGCATTTGGTCGCTGCATAACGGAAACTGCCAGTGAAATTAACAGTGCGGTGCCGCTGCGTGAACAACTGCTGGGAACATTGCCTTCTATAATTTCGCCTGCTGTCAGCGCCCCAGTCCAACTTGTCGTACGAAAAAAAACATAATAAATAAAATAAAGCATTTCATCATTAGACATTTGATATACGTACGCACGAGCACGTAATAAGTTTTGAGGTTAGACTGCTAGACGGTGACGTGGCAACGGAGCGCATAGGCGTAGAGGGGCGAAGGAGGCGCGGGCGCAGGGTGTCGGATTATTGGACGTAACGGTCTTATGAAGTGCCGGATTAGTGAGATTATACTGTAACCCCCCTATTAATAAACGTAGAGAAGCCTCGGAATAGTTACACCGTCTTTTGTCTTTTTCGATCGAATTCAAAATTTTAAAGAGAGAAAAATACAAAACGGCGTAACTATTCCAAGACTACTCCAAGTTTATTAATAAGGGGGTAATAGTTTATGTATCCGAAAAATTATTTAAATAATTTTAACATTTGCCTAGTCTAGTGTTATAAATATATTTTTTTAACAAACTCTGAAATGGCCTTTGAACTAAATAGGTGCTGACGTTGGTGAGATTCCTGTGAACTGCATGAGGACCAGTTCGTATGTGACTATGGTCCCGGCGATCTGTAACAAAATGTTATAATAAATGATATGACTCTCCTAACTAGTATATCTGACAATAAGAGTTTTTTTTTTTTTCCGGGCCTTGCGACATCACTATGAAATTTTCTTTTTCTGCAAATATCGTCGCGACGCAAAAGCTTTGACGATTTAAATATCCCGTAAATAATCATAGAGCTATGGTGTTTTGATAAAAAAAACTGTAGTGCTTTTTTTTGTTTGTTTCCGGTGGCTATTTTATATGGTGGTAGATCTGTGCTATAATATAGTTTTTTTAATATTCATTATGAATTTTTTTTGACGTTTGAGGCTCGTGATCGAACTCAAATAAAAGTATTTAAAAAAAATATATAAATAGGCTTGAGCTTGGCCGCTAACTCGCCTGATTTTAAGCGATGATGCAGCTTACGATGGAGCATGCTTGCCTAGAAGAAACCCTATCACTCTCGACTTGAACACACCCAGATTTTAACTATCGGGGAACACTCACTCAGGCAGCGAATTCCACAGACTAGCAGTTCACACAATAAATGTGGAATCAAAGCGCCTCGTACGTAAGTCTGCTCCTACTGGGACCCTGTTGTCCAACTAGTGGGATAGAAGAGTTGGACCAACACCCCGTACCAGAAAAATGTGGCATGCACCTTATAAGAAACTACAAAAACTCAAGATTCTTCCTTGGACAGCAGCTTTCGAAAAAATCGTTTTTGATTTTAAGGCATTGCCATGTTTTGATAATACGATGAAAATAAAATAAGTAAGGTAGCATATTTATTACTTTTCTAGTTCTGTTGGTGTAAAAATTTAGTTAATTATAACTAAGTTTTGAAAAAGTGCAAAGCGCGACGCAGCGCGCGCGCGCATTCACCGTGAAAAAGGCCGTCTAATGCGGTTGAAACTATAGTCGGAGTAACGGCTTAATCTTACGTGAGTAATTCCCGTGTAATATAAATAAATAAATAAAGTTTTGAAAGTTTATATTACACAGGAATTACGAAAGATTAAGTTGGTTATTCCGACTATAGTTTCAACCCCTTTCGGCGATCTTTTTTAAGGTGAATAAGCGCTCGCGACTCCGTTTCGCCTTGTTTTTTTTTTGTTTTGTTTGCACATCAGTTTTCATGAGAAACTAGCAAACCCGGCGAACTCCGTTTCGCCACCAGATGACTTCTATAAACCTCACGGAGCCCGAGACCTTTCCAACGAATGCAAAACCGTGGAAATCGGTTCGTGCGTTCTGGAGTTATAGCGTCAGGAAGGAAAACCCGACTTATTTTTATATAGTAGAATAAACATAGTAAGTATATTGTTGTACTTATCATAAGTAAGTATTTACTAAGATCGCAATATGGTTTTACAATCCATGCAAATAATCAGTATTAAATATTAATCCATTCAATTACTTCAAGTAGAACTTCAGTAACTTCCTCTAAGTAATTTTGATATAACTACAAAAAATTAATAATACAAAAATAAATGTATGAATTATTATACTACAGGTAATCAATCTACCTTGTATAAGTTGTCAGAGATTAAATTAACAAACAAATAATAATAATTTAGACATACATATTTTTTTTTGTTTTATTATGAAAAGATGGCGGTGGAATTTAAATCATACCTGAAAGACTGGCAAACAATAGCATTAAACCGAAATAGATAGAAAGAGGGTAGAGAAGCTTTTCCCCTGCAGTGGGACATAGCAGGCTAACAGCAAAAATAATTATCATGGAAACTGACGTGGTTTTCATACATTTCAAATTAAATTTAAATTTATAAACAACACATCGTGTAAATGTTTGCATGCGTTTGTAAAGATGCTTGCCATTTAATGTCATGCAGCGTCACCTTAAAAGCATACCGGATTTGCATAGCATAATAGATAAAGCGGATAGCGAATAGCAGAAGAAAAGCAAGGC
Organism: Agriopis marginaria; assembly: GCA_932305915.1. Taxonomy (NCBI): domain Eukaryota; kingdom Metazoa; phylum Arthropoda; class Insecta; order Lepidoptera; family Geometridae; genus Agriopis; species Agriopis marginaria. Next base: position 15,427,584 of record OW029918.1, read on the forward strand.
ACACCAAGGCAGCGTTTTTAATTATTATAACGCTGTTACGTCGCCGCACTGCCCGTGATAGCACCAACGCGCACGCCAACGTCGCAACGCATCGTGTGTCTTAGCCCTTTTCTTGAGCCTGTTCATAGAGTAATATTTACTTACAAAGCTCTTGACTGGCTGCCTACTAATATAATAAATAAATAATGTCTCCTTCTATTTCCGCATGGGCTTAGTGACCAGCCCTAGTGTCAAAGACAAAATAACGAAAAAAATCGTGAATCACCTGCCAGCGTCTACTTTTGAGCCGCTCTCGCCTTACCGCTAATGTATCTGCGGCTATTATACCACTGTATGTTTTCCGAATTAAATAAAAAAGTAATTTACCGTGATAGGGTTGTGGATCCCAATGACCATGACAACCGTGATAGTATAAAACTGTTTTTTAATGTTTAACTTTACAACAATATGATGGTTTAAATCAAAACAGGTGCGGGATTTGTGTTTGTTCTCAGAATCCGTGCACCCAACGACTCGTAGAATCCGATGTTATTATTTAATTACGAACGTCTCAAGCAAAACTAGGGTTACTATCCGTCGAGATTCATCAGGATAGTCCAGATCTATCACCATTTAGCGTGTGCTTGGGGCTAAACATATTATACAGGATGTACCTATGTTTAGTAAGGAAAAAAAATCTGCTGGTCCATAATTTTCGTTGTGTGTAAACCAGAGAAAAAAAAATATTTTCTTGTTGAAATTAGAACGGCTGTCAAGGCATTTTAACCGACTTCCAAAAAGAGGCGGTTATCAATTCGACTGTATGTTTTTTTTTATGTATGTTTGTTACGCGATTACTCCGCCAATTTAGATTTGTTTCTGATGATTCTTTTTTTGGTTGGTAGGTCTTATCTCATAGGTGGTCCCATAAATTTTTTATCGACATTGATTCAGCGCTCTTAAAAAAAATCTACAAAATCATGACGATAAGCAACGAATTCAATGTACATTGCACAGTGCCACCAACTAAGCTGTTAAAGTGGGCAAAATTGGAACTATAGTTATTTCTTGGTGAATTTCATACTTTGTTCTCCACTAGCGACGCTGTCAACTGAACAGCAAACATAGAGGAACTGTTCCTACAACAGAACTTCAAAAAAACAAAGTGTCTCCATGGTAGGTAGTAGATCTGTGCTCCATGGCGACCAGGCCCTGTTGCTTTTCGTTAAATTTTTCAAGACCATGGATACAAAGTATTTCAGTCGTAATATTAAACAATTTTTTTCTACTTTTTAGTTTCAGTTTGTAAATGTAGGTATGTATAGTCATGAAGTAGGATTTTTTTTTTCTAAAAATTATTATTATTGTAAGTTTTTTTTTTGTAACCACTTGCACCCAAATAAGAAACGTCATTCATTCGAAATTAGTTAGCAACTGTGATGCGGAGTTCGACGCGTTGATATAAATAAAAATGTTCAGTCAAGGTTTTGTCATAATGCCTGGTGACAGATTTTCCTTCTCATTTCCGTTCTATTTACTTCTCTTTTCTGTGGTGTTAAACCACGTTTTTCTATGTAACAGCAGTTTTTTGCGAATTCCGTGTTGTGTGTTTATAGTTAACGATGAAATCGTTCGTTGTTTGAAGAATCACCCCGTGTAATTGGTCACATTGTCAGTTTCATTGTGATCAACATGGGTGTGAATGGAACATACTTGTAAACAATTTCAAGACTTTCAGATTTATCCAGAAATGTCATATTCAATCTGGATTTTAGCATTGGTATTGGGCATGGTGCCATAAACTGTTTGGTCACGTAATCATCGACTTATTTGTGCACAAATAGCTGTTTTTTCATGCCATAGGTGGCAAACAAGCTGACGGGCCGCCTGATGCTAAGCGATCACCGTTGCCTATGGCATACCTGCAACACCAGACACCTGCATCACAGATACGTTGCCGACCCTTTTAGACTGAATTGAATACGAGGATGAGCACTGGCTCAAAATGCTACGTATTGTCAATTGACTAATTAGATATTTGCGTGCGGGCAAGTAGTATGTGTACCTACCATGTTTTGTCAAATAAATGTTTTGAATTTGAAATTGCATTTGAATTTTGAATTTGAGTAGCCCGCACTTCGCTTGGCTTTTCTCTAGAGATCGTATTAGAAACGAACTTAATCGCCAGAGAACCAACATCACCGACATAGTTCAGCGTATTAGCATGCTGTGTTGGCCGGTCATATTTGTCGCCGAACCGATAACCGTTGTAGCCCAGTCGCATTAGGATGGACCTATTCTTTTGGGTTATAAATCGAAAAAAATCAACCCTACGAAAAAATATATGAGAACTAAAATTATAGGAAATTTAATTTTAAACAACTTTTGTGTGTAATTGAAAATAAACGAGTTATTCAATAAATAAAAACTAACCCTTACAAGCAAGATGCTGGGTGACGCAACAGATCGAGTATCACGCAAAACAAAATTAAGACTACCAGTGATCCCCCCCACGAATTCAAAAAATAAAAATTTATAAATTGTCTTTTGCAAATTTACTTTTTAATGGAACTTTTATCGGAATGGTAACCCTCAGCGGAACTCACCGTTCAAGTTATGGAAGATTAGAATTTTGAAGCGAGTTAGTAATAATTATCAACTTTAGTTTTTGAATTGTATATTTAAAATACTTTGGGAATCCTCGTGTACGTGAAAATGTTACATGAAAATATAATTAATGGCCAAGAGCGAGTCAACCCATGTATATGGTAGGGTTCCGTAGCTAAAGCCATTATTTAAGTGTATTATTATTATAAGTGTATTAAGAGGTTCCGAACCACCACACAAAATTTTAAGTTCTAAAGTACAAAAAAGTTATGCAAAAATACAACATCACGCCCAGGCGCCTTACGGACAACTGCTATTGCGGCACCAAACTAACGTTAAATCCGCTTAGTTAGAAAATCATGCGACCGCAAACCGTATCTGGGCGCGTTAAGGTTCACGTTCGCGTGATTTTCCAACTGGGCGAATATAACGTTAGTTTGACTTTTAACGTAGTTTTTTTTAATGGGCAAGTGCATTTATAAACTAATCAAAATACAAGCTAAAACTAACACTACAAATACAGCTAGACTGCCCGTTGAAGGTCTAAAGACAATCCAAATGCTCAAGCCCACTACCAGTTGGCGGCGTACCTAGCATGCTGGCGGCATTAACGTAGTTGCCACATATCAATTACATTATTAGGGGGCCCCCATAATCCCCACGCTCGGCAGGCGGCTTGGGGATCGCAGAACGTTCCATCATTCAAGTAGGAGGATGCTGCTGCCCATCCTCTGGTGGTTCTGGTCGCAGTTTTAGGACGTACCCGGGTCCAATTATTTAGCGTATTATTTAGTAACTAGCGGTCCGCCCCTGCTTCGCACAGATATAGATTATAGCCTATGTCACCCGGGGATAGTGTAGCTTCCATCAAATCTTTCCTCTTTATAATATTAGTATAGATGATTAAAAAGTCGTAACCTTGAAGTAATCTGTGATGTCTTTTGTTTTACTTAGACCAAACTCCCTAGAAACCTTAGAAAGTATCTGGCTGCCAGAAGCCGCAGAATACAGACCATCTGTATTCTGTAGAGCTAAATTTATTACGAGATTATGATTTTCTCTTCTATTATTCTCCTTTATGGTTCGACTAATTTAAGAAACAGTGGCGGCAATATTAATTTAAATTTTATGTTCCAAGTTGCCATAATATCATTTAAATTATTTTTGAAAAGATGATGAAGCCTGGTTGAAAAATTGTGGGCTTGAATACGCCTTTTCACAGTTATGTAAATTTAATTAAGTATAGTGATTCTAAAATATCTATTGCTTACATTCTTTTCACATATTTCATAAGATACTTTATTAACTTAAAGAACTTTATTTGAGAATCGATCGTTGGGTGTTCCCCGATAGTTACAATCTGGGTGTCTTCAAATCACGAGTGACAAGTGAAAATGGCAAAATCCTCGTCTCACGAGTGAACAATGTTAAAAAATAATAATAATGTCAATACTGATCAGGCCTCAATAAAGTCAGTCAAAAGCTCTGAAAGTGAGCACGTTTTATTTGGAAGTACTAAAATAAACTAAATAAAATTTCACATGCCAGACGAAGATAAAGAAGCAAATAACTTTAAAAGGATCGATGTTTTTTTTTTAATTAGATTAAATCTCAGCGTCAAATCTAAGCATTTTTAACCCGGAAAAAATTAAGTATAATTCTTTGTTTATTTGTATATTTCTACTAAAAATAAAAAATAAAAAAAATAAAAAAATATCTGGGACATTTAGACTATACTTTTTTTACATTGAAAAAAGAAAAGAAAGAGATATATTTACTTATGATAGAAACAAAATATATACACAATAAGAAAAAAAAAACATTTACAAAAAAACATCTTTCATTGGGGAAAGTTAGCTCAACTATTTGCAATTTTTTTTTTCTGCTTACAGCATGAGATGACGACTTTTTTTTGTCCGACGTCTTTGTGCGAGTCCCTGGCATCCAGTGGATGCAAAAGGCAGGCTGTCATTCTGTGTAAACCATTTTTTGTAATCCGTTGGAACCGGGCCACCAAGATACAGGCATCGCCTAGTTTGGGGCCCACTGGAATAACACACTATGTAACAGAAATTTTAGTAAACTGTAACTTAGCTTTGTTTAAATAATAACGTTTAAATAATAATAACGTGTGGAGGTTAAAGGGGGAGGCCTATGTTCAGCAGTGGGCTCTTCTGGCTGATGATGATGAATATTTTTCTACTTTTGGCGGATCAAAATTGCGCCGTTTAAAAACTTACCGACAAAATCAGCCCACGTTTGACATGAAAGAACTGTAGCCCACTCATTGAAACAGCATCACCGTGTATTTGGTCTAAAAATCTTTGAATCTGCAAAACAACGTGCAAACAGTACACATTACAAACAAACCTTGAATTTTCAATGATCTACGTATCAACATTGCACTAGCATAACCTTTTTTTTGGGATTACTATAGAATATCTAATAGTAACCTATTATAGGAGTTTGTTCTGAAACTTGTTTAATAATAACCATTGATGTAGATATCAAAATATGTCTTTCTGAATACAATACAATACAATTCTTTATTAATAACTTCATAGTTACAAGTCAAACTTCTCCAGTACTGTTTATAACGATGTTTATAAACTTATAATAATAATATTGTATCTTTTGATTATTGTGCGTGTGTAAATAAATAAATAAAATAAAATAAATAAAAAATATATTTCAATAATATTATTATGTGTACATCAAATTAAATAATAAATTATTCAATTTAGAATATTATGCGCAAAAATGTATTACAATATGTCTATGTGTATTTCATTACACTATGTCAAATTCATTTTTCAATCATTATTTATTAACGCAGCTACCTAAAATATTTGCGTCCGAGGTATCTAGCGCTTGAATTTAGCACTATCTATCGAAAGCTTTACTCACTGCGTTGCATTGTTCTGGAGTACGACGCCTGCCCACAAAAAAAAAAAAAAAAACGTTATCGTAACGTAATCTTTACTTATTACGTCGCATTGTTCTCGAGTATGACTGCACAACAAGTCGAGGTGCAACTGGGTTGTCACTTGTGTGCTTTACATTCAAAGTTCCATTGGGCCGGTCCTTATACTTATGTCAATGCATAATACCTACTAAGTGGCCGCAAAGTTTGCTGTCGGTAGCCAACGTTTATGTTTACTTAGGTCTTTAGGTACATCTGCTTGCTAGCGCTATATCAACTCCGTAGGTAGGTAAGTATGTAACTATCTTTTTCTGGTAACGAAGGAAATACTTCGAACGATATTGGGCAAAATCTTTCGTCATCCGTTTGCACTTCAATGCAAACTGTGGACCTGCCACATTGCTTGAAGAACCGATCACCGGTGGGTAGACGATTTCTCGACTGGGCACCATATTTAGGCAAACGTATTGTAAGTAAAGAGCCATGTAAAGTGACGAACGTAAAATGGCGGCTTAAAGCTAGATGCAGAGAACCGACCAAGCTCAGTGGCGTGCATTAGGAGAGATTTCTATACCCAGCAGTTTTTTTTTGACAAAAAATAAGAGTATGATTATGATGACTTCCATGCAACTGGGTTATTTGTGGAGAAAAATTAAATAAGGGGTAAATAAAGGGGATTTCTATCTGAGAGAACGCCTATGCTAGTGGAAACATAAATGGGCAAATATAAAAAAAAAACTTAATTTAGCTATTATTAAAATTTTAAACAGATAATTGCCAGCTCGTTCCAGCCTTTTTCAAGTCATGCGCTTACCAATGAACATCATATTTATACAGGTTTATTACCTCTACACAATAAGTAGATGAGGACACGTCGTACAAAGCTGAGGCTGGCGCTTTACTAGCCGTGTGCACTCTGGAAGCAGCTATCGATACCGTTACGGATCGCAGCACAAGGAAGCCAAATGAAAACACGAAGTACACTGCGTGCTCGTAACCACGGAATGGCCTGAAATTTAAGGCCTGAGTCAGAAAAGAAGAGTTGGCGAGTTGGTGGTCAAACGTAGATCTACTCTCTACATAAAAAAATATGGAGTTTTGTGTTCATCATCATGAGCTATCATGATCCCACTGCTGGGACACAGGCCTTCTTTAAGAGAGATAGAGAGAGAGAGAGAGAGAGAGAGGATGGGCTCTAATCTACCATGCTGGCCCAGTGCATGTTGGTGAATGTCATTATGTCTATGAACTTTTTAAAGGTTCTTGGAGATACCGGTTTCCTTATGATGTTTTTCCTTCACCGTTTTTGAGCGATGGAATCGAAACTGCACATAATTTATCGACGTATACTTAAGTAATTGGTGCAGAGCGGTTTAAACCAGGTGCCTCCAGATTGTAAATCGCACATGCTACCGCTCGGCCATCGCTTTTTTTGTGTTCAAATTTGGTGTGGAGGGTGTTTTTTGGGTCTTAAATAAAGAGATAAAAAAGCAGGTCAGCCTCCTGGTTGTAAGTAGTCATCGCCACCTATGGACAACTGTTACACCAGAAGCGTTGCCGTTTTTTGTTTACTCTTTAGGATAAAGATTTTATTTTTATATTTTTTAAGCGTCCTTAAAATTGTGAACGAAATCCTTCTGCTGCGTACGTGGTATTATCTCCAGCTGGAAGCCTTCCCGCTAAATTTGAACTTGGGGAAGTTCTAAGAACAGACACAAACGAAAACGAAAACGAAAAAACGAAAAGTATTCACAAGATGTGGATGAGCCTTTTGAAATGCATACCGTATATCTACTTCATCAGCATGGCAGCGAGATGAGGCTTTGACTCCATCTCTGCAAAGTTAATGCAAAGTATTGGTTAAAACTTAACACATCGCAGGTTAAATGTATCTTTGCAATAAAACAACAGTTCACTGTTGAAGCAAATATTGACTTTCAACTGATGATAAAATAAGTGATTATTATAAAAGTCAATATTACTCTGATCCTACAAGCAACCTTTCATGTGCTGGTTTAATAACAAAAGCCAACCCAGTGCAATTCGGTCTCTTGCACCGAGAGTTCCGTAGCCCAAAACATATCATTATCATGACGAAAAAAAGGTTATTTTTCAGTTCGGGATCTTCATTGCAAATCATCCTCATACTAAGAGTTTTTGTTATTGTTGTTTTACTTTAAAGCTTGCATTATAATTATACATGACGTTTGTATATATTATCGTTTTTACGATAGAGCAAAAACAAACAAATAAGTAACCATTTTTGTTAGGTCATTCGTAATAATAACACAGTTTTTTGTGAAAATTTCAAAATGCTACATAAAGCGGTTCAAATGATACAGCTCTCTAAAGATAAGACCAACAGATGGCGACGTAATTTTTTTATATTTGACAGGCTAGGCGTTTGGTGAAAATAAGAGTTTTGAGTATGGAACCCTAAAAAGAAGGAGCAATTCTACATCTAGTAATATCAACAATTCTACATGCATTGTAGGCAGGCATTGTAGTTTCACTCAAGCTTGGTATAGAGAGGAACTGAAGGTCGACGCTAACAACTATCCATTGATCCACGCTTACTGACTCGTCAGCGTGACTCTCATTTCTACAAGGACCACAGACTGGATGGCAGATGCTATCAAATGGATATATAGTTTGTTTACTAGTATAATAAGTTCATGTGAGTACAGTGCATCTTCAATAAACCGAGTCGGGCTCGCACACTGAGGGTTCCGTACCACCACAAAATTCAATAACGAAATTACCAGTTATAACTTGGTAATGAACAGAAACTTGTCACCGACTCGCACTTGGCCTTTTTTATTATTTGTTGTTATACTTTAGAGTGTGTCCTATAATCGTGTTAAGTTTGACGCTTGTGACTATTACCGTTTTTACATTAGAGCTAATACAAAAAAAAGTTAAAAATACGTTTGTTGTATGGGGACCACCCTTTCGTTTTTACTTTTTGACGTTTTTAATACAGCCGTTTATAATAAAGATACAGCCGTTAATATGTAGGACAGACGGACGGACAGACATCGTAGGCTTAGTAATAGGGTTTCGTTTTTACCCTTTGGGTACGGAACCCTAAAAACGCTAAGTATTATATTGACACGAACTCTTCCAGGTTTAGTCCTTGTCTAATTTCATTGAATAACGGCCATGCTATTCAACGTAGTTCAAGACTGAAACTTGATAATGCGATGTACGGTGGTAAAGTAAAAAATCGGGCTAAGTGGCGTGCTTTAGAAGAGACCTATTTCCAGCAGTTGACTTAAGTAGTCTGGATTAGGTTGATGGTAATGTTTTCAGATTTATACGACACTTCAAAACCAATATTAAGTTTAATAGAAATAGAAATAGTCATAAGATTTTATAATTTGTATATTCCTTTTGTATAGTCATTAGTTATATGTTATATCAAATATAGTTTAAAAATATATGTTAAAAGTTGACAAAGGGCACGGACACAGGAGTCCGTGGAGAATAAATAACCAATTAATAAAAAAAAAAAAAAAAAAAAAAAGTTTGGCTTGTTCGGTTCCATAAAAGTCCCATGGATTATTAGTCGTGTACTCAATATAGCCTGGAGAGTAAAAACTCACGCCAAAGTATGAAGCAGCTGCAAGCAGATGAAGAACAGGTTGTTTGCGAAAGAGATGAACACCACTCCGCCTATGATGTCGTCTACTAGTCTCACTAGACACGTGATCCTGTTGTAGTCTTCTCGCATGGTGCGCCAGTATGAAGACGGTACAAGCTGAAACGTACCATACAGCGTCATTTCAAGAGGTACCTAATAGGCTTGAGTCCTAATGTTTCATTTATCACAAATAACAGGCTTAGCAAAGGATATAATTAAGAGTTTATATGTCGTGAACTTGGGTAGCGTTGCATCAATATACAAACAGCAACAATGGCAAACAGCAACAAATTCATATTTTGGTTATAAATAGTTAAGTATACAATTAAGTTAAATGTAATTTTGGAAACATGATTGGTGAAATTTTTCTTGATAGAATAATTTGGCGAAAACAGGCTTTCTAAAACATGTTTCAAGTTTTTTCTCCGCATCTGGAAGTTCATAACAATTTGTTTATTCATATTCATGGTCATTTGTATAATGGAATTTATTATAAATTCGTTTTATTTTAAATTAAAATAGTTCTTGAGTAATTCGAAGTTTTTAGCATAATATGTCGCTTCCGTAATTTAGTTCTGAGGCGGGTGCCGATTCGTGCGTAGGTATATCTTCCTGCAGGTGTAGATAGCATATTTTTGTCACTGTTTCGCGCAGAGGCAAAACTTGAATTTGAGCTAACGACATATAGACTCTTAAATACAATATTACACATAGTAAAAAAAATATGGACGCGCGCACGGCTTGACGTCATAATGTGCTATAGTGCGCTCTCTGTCTGGCATGAAATTATAATAAACTACTAATTTTAATTTTGTTTTCGTTGATGGGTCTGGCAGCGTAGGTAGGCCTCCGACTAGATAGACCAACAACATTGTGAGAGTCGCTGGCATCCATTGGACGTAAAAGGCAGGCTGTAGTTCAGTGTGAGGTTAAAAGGGGAGGCCTATATTCAGCAGCGGACGTCTTCTGGCTGATGATGATGATTATGTTGAGCTCTATGGCTAAGAACAAGTGTTATTAGAGTCTATGGCTAAGAATACCTTGTTTTTCACAGAATTGATGCGGATATTGACCTGGTCAAGTCGTGATGCCAAGTACATGCTCATGCAGATGACAAACAAGTCAGCAAAGTTCCAGTTAAACGTGCATTGGATGTTGGTTGTCTGAAAAAAACACTTATGTATATTTTTTAGATTTTTAACTTCAATATCATAACAGTTATGATATGATTATTTACGGGATATTTACCGTGTAAATTAGAATGTAATTTTTGATTAGGATCAATTTTTGTTCAGGGAACTTTGATCTGCTAAAATTGCGGAAAGAAAAACCTTGTTAAGTGACAACAATGAATAATCTCACCACTGCAATGAATCCAAATAAATAATTATAGGGTATAAACGTCCACATCCAAGGAAAACTTCGAATCACAAATCCTTGAAATGTGTTCACATCTCCATCGCACTCTAGGACAATTGAAATGCCTGATATGTCTGAGAGAGTATGTTCAACTGAAAAATTACAACAAGTTAGTATTTTGTAAGTGATAGTACGCGAATCGTCATTATCAGCCAGAAGACGTTATGTCCTGAATATGAGTCTACTTTTTAGAACTCCGCGTTGAACAACAGCCTGCCATCTGCATCCACTGGATGCCTTCGGCTTTCACAATGTCGCCGACCCATCTACCGATCCGTCTTTTCTTCATAAGCCGAAATGTATCCAGTCGAAAATAGTTAGGCATAAATTCAGTAGGCTCTAACCGCATACAGATGATACCAATGCCGTATTTGCTAACATCAAAGGTAAATGCTAGTGATCTAATTATAACTTACTAGCAGCCAAACCGAGGATAATCAAACATGACATGTTGCATTTCCTAGTTAACCCGGTGTCCATATTAGGGTCTGCTGCTTCGGTTTTCGCTATCTGCATGCAGAGCTTCGGCCATTTTATTGCAATTCGGAGGAAAATTATCGTCGTGCAGGTATTTGTGAGGTAGAAAACGATGTTTGCTAGAAATAATCATATTGTATCATATACCTAAATCATACTGTATCTGCAAAAGTATATCTTGTTTGTTGGTTTATTTACAGACAGTCCACATGTAAATAGGACGGCAAGGTTGCAGGGTGAGTTATAATAAAGTCATCAAGCTAGATTTAAGCCGAAGCGTTCGCACCCGCCATGCCTTTGATCGAAGGCCACGCCACCTTATCATATTTTCCTTGTTTGTCTGCTTTATACATACCGGTTGCGACAAAGAGCCGCCAAAATTACCGATGGGTCTTTACTTTGTAATTTAACATTATTTTGTATGTTGGATTCTGATAGGATACTAGATACTATACTAAACGCATTACCATCTGAGTCGTCAGGTCATAAATCATTGTTCATCTCATCTCGCTCGCACCCACATGTCATATCTGTTTATCTCCCTCGCACTTACAGGTCTTATGGTATGACGTTTATTGCTCGACGACTCAGTTGGTAACGCGGTGACTAAAGGATAATAGATTTTGTACTATTATAATATTATATAAATATTTGTACTAAACTTACTATTTGAGCTTAGAGTTGCATCGTTTTCTTTCAGCACCTTCAGAAAGCAGAGTAGTACTCCAATACATTGCAAAATTATGGACACTATTGTGTAGAGAAACCGCCACGACCGGAACGAAAATCTGCAAAATAATTGTTACCATAAATTTTTGTGTGCAAGAATTTGGATCAGTCCAAAGAAAGGACGGGAGAAAAAGAGTCCATCGCTGAGCCAAATATCAATTGAGAGAGCAAGTTTCTGCTGGATTGTCAACCTGCAAAGAATGGCAACTAACCTGATTTAGGCCAGACTAATTTGAATATGGTGGACTCCCTAATATGGCAGACCTGATTTTTATTATCTAAGAATATGGATACATTTATTGCAAAAAACTAGCCAAGTGCATGTCGGGCTGGTACACTGAGGGTTCCGTACCACCAAAAATACTATAAGGTTGTCCAAGTAACCGAATAACCTGATATTATGACGCCTTCCAAAATTTACGAAGCAATAGCCACTGTTAATTATTCAGCTACAGGCGCTCGAGTATGATACAATTATAACTTGGTGGTGAAAAGAAATTTGTCACTGACTCGCACTTGGCCATTATTTATTATTATTATACTTTAGAGTGTGTACTATAATCATGCCAAGTTTGACGCTTGTACGTATTATCGTTTTTACATTAGAGCCATTAATACACATTAGCCATTATTCGGATTTCCGAGAGATTTTTCCGTGAGAACCTGTACTTCATGTAACTAAGTGAAATTCTATTTCTATGCGTGAAAATTGTATGCTAAATATTTATCATACCTCAGTCGAGAAGTATCTGGTTCACAGACTCCAAGCACAGGGTTCAGCCCAAAGCACTGTCCGGTCACAAGCGTGACCTTCATGGCTTCATGGAAGGTGACACATTTTCCCACAAACTTGTTACCTAACGTGTTGTGTGGAATGTAGACGGGATCTAAAACAAACCAAGTTTCTAGAGTTCCGTAACCAAAGTTTACCCCTATTACTAAGCCTACGCTGTCTGTCGGTCTGTCCTAATTTTTAAGAGGGCATACCACGGCCAAGAAATTAGATGAATAGGTATTTAGCAAATCTATTGCTGTCCCCTGACCTCAAGCCTCTCCCCGTAGAGCCCAATAGGGGCAACTGCAGCTGGGATTGATTATACCTACGAAAAGTAGACAAAATCAACGTCTTGTACTTTTCTGTTTCCTCATTCAAAACTATGCCGATTTCATTATTTTTTAAATTAATACTTGTGAAAAAAATTGAACTATGCTTCTGTCATTTATTTTTGTTTTATAATCTCATCAAATTTGTTTGATATACGTCTGAACATGGCGGTAAAAAAATACTATTTTTGGGATATTTAAAGGCTCATATTTCTTATACTAGTTAACTTTTAAGAAAAAGTAAATGATATTATAAGCATGAAAACAGAGGAGATAAATTTTATTAAAAAAAATTACAGTTCTAGCGGTATTATCCAGGGAGGAAACACGAGAATGCGTTTGTTTGGCAAAACGCTGCCCATGTGCCCTCTTAACGGCTGAATCATTCGAACCGTAATAGATAGCCAGTTAAAATTTCGACAGAATATGTAATGTTACGGTGGATCAATTAACTAACTAGAGCTAATACAAAAATGTTATGTTAAAAATAAGATGCAGATCCCCCCTTTCCTTTTGACTTTTTTTTTTATTAATATGGGGTAACATTAATTAGCAGCGTAGGGAGGCCTCCCACTAGATGGACCGACGACATTGTGAGAGTCGCGGGCATCCAGTGGATACAAAAGACAGGCTGTCGTTCAGCGTGGAGGTTAATGGGGGAGGCCTATGTACAGCAGTGGACGTCTTCTGGCTGATGATGATGATGATGATGATGATGATGAACATTAATTACATATATTAAGCTGTAAAAATTTCAACTGGCTGGTTTTCAAGCTGGTTCAAAAGATACAGGCGTTAAAAGATAGGACGGACAGACGGACGGACAGACGGGCAGATACATAGTAGGCTTATTAATAAAGATAAAGATTATTTATTTGCACAAAAACACGAGTAAATCATACACACATTTAAAACGCATGCACAATAGGTGGTTTAAAATATTAGTCACTTTGTATCATGTTTTGCCTACTTTGTAGACGTAAAAATCTAGAGACATGGCATAAAAATACCGTAAGAATTATTTATATAAAAAAGTATTATAATTATTTAATTGACATAAGCATAGTAAATAACACAGATATTTAAAACCTAAAACGATTAATACCAAACATTAAAATAAAAAAAAACAACAAATGAAAACCTAACTATCACTCTATTAAACCGCTACCAGGAGGTAGCGGTAAAATAAAAAGTATTAATTAAAATATTACAAACTAGCGACGCGACCCGCCCGGCTTTGCACGGGTGTAATTTACGTGCGAAGCCGGGGCGGGTCGCTAGTTATATATATAAACCTTCCTTGAGAATGTATCTAACTGATGGTGAAAACCGCATCAAAATTCAGTGCGTGGTTTAGAAGGAGTTAGCGGCCATACAGACATACAGACAGACAGACGCGGAAAGCGACTTCAATTTATACTATGTAGAGATTAATAGGGTCCCGTTTTTAACCTTTGGGTACGGAACCCTAATGAAACGTCAAAATCACAAGAGATTCCGTAGGACACAGCGAATAAAGCCAAAATAATTTACGAAACTAAGCTGTTATTTATATAATACGTTTGCCAAGTCACGGACTTTGCTCAATATATCAGATAATAGGTACATATAGATCAATGGATAATAGCAATATAGCCAGCTCAGTGTCATTACATTTCATATATGTATCTTGTAAATAAGGAGTGCATTGGTTGAAGTTAGTATCAATAAAAACAAATACAAAAACCCGACAAAATAGCTGATGGTATTCAAAAGGATAAACAGATTTTCTTGAACCATAGCTAAGAAAACTCTATCAAATCACCTTTAAAACAAAAAAACTAAATCAAATTCGGTTCATCCGTTTTCAAGTTACGGTGCCATAGACCTCAGATCAAACAAACAAAGGAGATATGGTAACATGGCGTGGCGGGTTTGAATGCATCTGGCCCAAATCAGACTTGATGCTTTAGTCGAACGTATCCAGCAGACAACAGACGACAAGAAGCCTCAGTTATAATTATTGTTACTTACTAGCTACTAGATTCACATAATGCGTGTTTTTTTTACAATACTTATTATAAAAATGTATCTATATAAAGGTTTTTAGTAAAAAAACAATGTTAGAGAATCTAATTTGAAATTAAGTTAGATGTGTTGGCGCGTTGACGTTTCAGCATTCGGGCGCAACTCCCGTCGGATAGTTTTTTTTTTCTGGATTGTGGAGGTAGGCGTCACTAAGCTTAGTTTTGGTGGACTAGTGAAGGAGGCGCTGCAGTAACTTACTCTGCTGAAATTCTTTACGTTGTAAAGTTGTGTCGTTGACAACCAATCAGAGTTTAGCCATTTGGTATACCGTCCGGCAGAGGCACTAGTGAGGGCGCGCGGACACGCGAGGCTCGGTGGAGCTCAGTTTTGAATTGGGACTGTTGGAGGATCGGTGGAGCTCACTTTACTTTGGTGTCTGAATTTGTTTTGTTGGTTGGAGGGTGGCAGCGTTCGTGATAAGGCGAAACACCTTGTCCCCAAATAATTTAAAGTAATTTCCCATTGTAAAAATAATCATGTTACAAAATAAAACCTGTGTAATTGTACGAGTGATGTCTCATTCTCCTCGGCCGCTATACTCACCCCATAGAACCAAGATAATCTGATGAAGATCGGCCATCGTCGACCGGCCCCCTCCGACGTGCATGCTCCGACAGATATAAAATTATAGCTTAGACAAATTTATCAAAATGTGTTAAATGGAACTATAGTACTAAAATAATTATATAACAATATCTTTTATTCAATAATTTTTAAAACCTCTACATATCATACTAATAATATAATACAAAAAACAAACTGGAATTATTTCGTTAGAACCTCACAAACAATACACATAGGTATAAATTGTACCTGATTTATTAATAAATTATTAAATTATTTTTTATTAATAAATTTTAATAAGATTTCAAAGTATTAGTTTAAATTAAAGTAGGTATCTGGTGGCCAGATCCAGAAGAAGGGCAATTCTTTCACGGTCGAGACTGTAGGTACGTGACTTCTACGCCCAAGAGGGATTAATATTCTCTCTCACTGTCTCTAAACTTTTATAAGAAATTTCATGATAGATTTCATCTTTAGGTGATTGTTTTTTTTAATAGATATTGTTTAAGTCAATGGTTACTCTTATTAAAGCGGCCTTTTCTTGGCAACCATTGGATGACGAAAAAACTCGTGCGTTTTTGCTGTGTCGGTGAAGACAGGGGTTGCTATGACCACTTCTAATATTATTATTTTCTATATATTTATGTTAGTTCTTTTATTTATTTCTTTATGGGTTTCCTACTTTTAAGCAACGCTAGTTACTACAGATGATTTGTCACATTTAAGACGCGGTACAATCGCAAAACTTACCAAAAGAAGTGTTTTTAAACGCTTTGTGTGACGTGACAAAATTAGCTGATCAGATAAAAAAAATACTACAAGTAGAAAAAACCCCTTGGTAATAATCTTAATCGAATAATTTTTTTAAAAATTGTCTAGACTCTTAAAAAAACATATTACAAATTGCACAATAAAAATAGCTTCTGAATTGAAGAACTCTGAATTTTCAGCGACTACAACATATTTTTTTGTACGAATTGTATAGCCAGACTAGTCATTTAAAACTTTAACCAGTTAATTGTTGAAATTCATTTATATAGTTTGATAAATTAAATAAAAACCCTCAAAAAAATATAAATACAAGCACAAAGTCATCATCATCATCAAATATGATGATATAAGATTTACGACTTTAAACAAAGCCGTTTTAGATAGCAAAGATAGATCATGGCGTGAGCGGGTGAAAAACGAATTTGAAATCGTGATCAGACCGCGCCTTAATGAAACAAAACAATGGCGCTTACACACAGTCGTGCGTTTCGCTACGTCTATTTTTGAGGGTTTTCTCATATTTTTGGAAAGGAATAGCTGTAATGTAAAATATATCTTTACAGTTCCCTCTATAATTATGAAATCTGTACGTATATTAAGATATCGTAGACATCATTTAGTAAATAGGTATTTAAAATAATGCAAAACACACAGAGAAAAAAGCAAATCAGTGTTATTTTTTATTTATTTTCTATCAAACGAAATATCTTAAATCGTGTTTCGGTTATTACGAATTCTTAGATATAACATTCAATTTTGATATGACACCATTTTTATAATTTTAAGCTTTTCAATTCAATTCAAGCTAATCATGGAAGTAGACAAACTAAACTAGAATGACCAAAATTGCTAAGAGTGAGAAAAGAGGGCCTTAAAATATTTGGCTATGAGTAACAAGGATAGAAATAATGGCATTAGAATCAACCCGCAGGTTTAAGATAAAAACTTCAAAACCTAAGGCAAAGTTAATCAGACTATCAAAGTGCTTTCGAGTTTTCATTTGAAAGAGAAAACACTTTTTACGCCTTTAATCCCTTAGTTCGTTGTGTTTTAACTCAAGGGAACAATAGATCTCTAGAAGTTGGTAGAATGCTTGGAATAAGCAAATGTGGATAGGAGTTCAATTTATTAGGTACTTGCCTAAACATTTCAAGTAGATCGGATTAACGGTAGGTAGGCAAGTTATCGTCGAACAAATATAGAAACATACATACAAATGCCGGTACATAAAATAACTGTTAACCATAAAGATAATATATCACATCAATCATTATGTTGGGTAGGTATACTCGTAGTTAAAACATTTATTATACGGATTTCTTCTTTATAATTTTTGGCACATTAGTTTGTATTCTTTTTTGGGTGTGTACAATATAGAGGAGTATACAAAAATACTTATACATATAATACCTATATATAGCTTGCTTCTAATAAGTATATTAACATGCACCTACAGATCTGTAGCAATTCAGACGCCGCGATTTCACTTACTTTGCGTGTCTGTTTCCCGTCTTAAGTTGGATCAGTGCTCCAACTTAATTTAGTTCGATATCCATCGTCTTGCTTGGCAGCAGCACGTCAAACGTCAATAACAAAATGTCAAATTGCGCCAAATGTATACAGTACGAATCACAGAAAATAGAATATAGGATACCGACAAAATTCGTGTAAAATAAACACTTCGATATGACAACTTTGGTAGATAAAAGTAACTCGCCAAAGTCAACTCTGACCGAAAAAATATATTTTCTGTGGTGCGATTGCACGGCATTAAAATTACACTCGCGACGTACAAAAAATTTGATACGCTCGATTTTCATACAATGTTACGTGCTTGCAGCTTCTAACTTGTTAAAGACTTATGCATGATTGCATGCACCCCATGACTCGAGGGTGGGAAAAAGGTCCATACAAAATCCCCCATGGTCCTTTATATTTGCTTTTTAGTGTGTCTCATCCACTTCTTTGTGAATCCACGAGGTTTAAATCCCACAAAGAAACTTGACGATAAACAACGGCACCTCTGTCTCGCGAGCTAAGTACCTACATTAGTTAAACAAACAACGCCAGAACACTTAGCGAATTTGAACCTTATTTACATGGTTTAAGAACTATTTTAAATCACTCAAGATTTCACAACAATAAAAGACAGGCAATATTGTCAGATACAATGTACAGGTGTATTGAATAACGTAGACTGGAACGGCTAAACTATATATGTGATTGTGTTTTTAAGGCCTGGCAACACTGCATGTTGGAAACGATACAAAAACATAACGAAATGAAATACGAAATAAAAATTATGAAAATGGTCAAAGTCAAAGTAATTTATTGATAAACATATGTTTACAGGTTTACAGGTCAGGCAATTGTAGTATAATTATAAAAAAAATTATATAGATAATAATATATAACATTTAAAACGTAATAAAATATAAAGGAAATAACCATTTTAAAAAGAAGTGGAAAAAAGATCCTGTTTAATAATTGAGGAGGTAAAGAACAAAATCTCACTTTTCCACTTTTTTTTTTTTCTTTGGGCAAAAAATTATAAATTGATTGAAGCATGTAAGTAAAACCTTGTCAAAACACCTCTTTTTTTTTCCTATATAAATTTTCATTTGAAATCGAGAGTTTCGAACAAAACCACACTTTTCCGTTGAAAAAGAGAAATTCCGCCGACAAATTTTTATGTATTCTCTTAAATTTGAAAAACCGGAAATGTGAGGTTTTGTTCTTCACGTCCTCATTGGTTATGAAACAGCGAAGAATTTTTTTTCGTAGCTGGTTATGAATTTCAATTTATGAATGTGGATGAAGGAGTCCAGTTTAATAACTGTCGCTGATCAAAAAAACTTCTGAAAATGGTAAAATGCCCTTTTTTAATAACTGGATGTCTTCAAATCACGGAGTGAATCGGTTTCTTCTAGGCAAGCATGCTCCAACGTAGACCGTATCATCGTTTAACATCAGGCGTGATAGTGGTCAAACACAGGCCTATTATTTATTTTAAAAAAAACTGGTTATGAAACAGCAAATTTTTTTTGAAACTGGTTATTAATTATTATTGAAACTGACGTGGTTTTCACACATTTTATTTATGTTACAACTATTTATGTTGTTTTTATTTATGTTGTAACTATAGTCGGAGTAACCGGCTTAATCTTACGTGAGTAATTCCCGTGTAACATAAATAAAATGGTTATTAATTTCTAGTTATGAAGACCTAGATGATGATGATGATGATGATGTTTCTAGTGATGT
Source organism: Agriopis marginaria (assembly GCA_932305915.1). Lineage (NCBI taxonomy): Eukaryota > Metazoa > Arthropoda > Insecta > Lepidoptera > Geometridae > Agriopis > Agriopis marginaria. The sequence continues at coordinate 15,447,131 of OW029918.1, forward strand.
TTCAATGAAGGGTTTTTTTTCAATATACCTACCGCTAAACCACTTAAGGAAAAAAGTACGACTCAGTAACTAATTTTTCACGCACAATAAGAAACTAGTAGCGTCGCCAACACAGAAAAAAAAGTAAATAGAACGAAAAGGAGAAGGAAAATCTGTTACCAGGCATTATGAGTGAACCTTGATTGAACATTCTTATTTAGATTAACGCGTCAAACTCCACATCACAGTTGCTAACTGATTTCGAATGACTGACGTTTCGTTTATATGAGTGGAACTGGCTACAACAAATTTCTTACAAAAATGCTTTGAGAGCCGATCTAATTTAAAATATTTTTTTCTTTTGTGTGTTCACCAATGAAATAAATAATAGTCAACAAGAAAAAAAGACTAGACCAGACCAAAAAAGTCGATGCCACTGGTCGTTTGCTGAGTGACCTCGACTAAAGTCATGAAGCCTGATTTAGACCAGATGCGTGTGCACCCGCCACGCCACTTTAGCATATCGCCGTTGTTTGTTTGATCTTAGTTTCTAGCTTATCTTTATGTCTGTATAGCCATTTGAGTGCAAAGTCGCCAGAAATAGTAGGATAATTGGTCCCCCGCTAAGTAGGTTGTACTCCAATCTTGAGACCGCTTTGATGTCTCAGACCTTTGTGATGCTGTAGACTTTTGTATTTCTGTGCATAATTACTTGAGAGAAAAGCTGTACTACTCACAATTTAAGTCGTTTTCATACATCGTAAGAAAAAGGCTGATAGAAAACGTGCTAGCGGCTTTTTCCCCTTCTAAAAACTACTCGTTAATTTTGGTGTCAAATTGTGTTTTTTGCTAATATTTTTTTTCCTTGCTTAAAAGTTTGACAAATAAAAAAAAAAAAAAAATTTTTTTAACATGAATCCTAATATTATAAAAACGAAAGTAACTCTGTCTCTCTGTCTGGATGTTTGTTGCGTTTTCACGGCTAAACGGCTGAACGGATCTTGGTAAAATTTTATGAAGAGTTGCTGTATATCACAGGAATGGACATAGAATACTTTTTTGACGATTTTTTTTATTATTTTATGAAATTCTTGAAAATAAACAAAAATAATAAGACACTTTGGCGCTCACAGAATACATCACAGAATAGAACATAGTAGGCAGTCAGATGCGTTTCACAATGCCGCGGGCCGAACCGCGCTGTGCGACGTTGCCGGCGCTGTATGGACTTGATTTTATGCATAGGTACCTATTGTTCAAGTGCCGGAGAGTGACAAGCTACTTTGCATCATCATAATCATCACCATTTTTCATCACTACGTGGGTAAAACCGCGGGGCGCAGCTAGTATTCTTATAAAGATTCATTATTATTGGTGCCAATAAAAAACGCTTCAACTGTAGAACCTTCACTTTTTTTCGACGGTATAAATCAAACAGTACGTTTGTATTCAAATCTGTTTACAAAATATATACGTTATTTTAGAAATTTTTATGGTGCCAATCCAAAAATTATGTCCAATAAATTATTTGTGTCGAAGTGAAATCTCGTAGCGCATTCGTATGTAGTCTTCGTAGCATTTTGCTACGAACATGCTACGAGTAAGCTCTACAAAGTAAGCCGAGAGTGAAGCAAAATTAAAGTTTCTAAAAATATTATTGAAATATTTAAGCCGCATATTTTAAGCCCGCTAAAGTGGGCTTAAATATTTATTCTCAGAATAAAACAATTCAAATTTGAAATCGAAAATTAGTACTATTTTACTGTGGACGTGATAAGGCATGCACTAATGTCCCGCTTAGGGTATTCAGACGCGATTTTAACCGACTTCCAAAAAGAGGAGTTTATCAATTCGACTGTATGTTTTTTTTTTTTTGTTTGTTACGCGATTACTCTGCTAATTTAGAATTGTATTTGATGATTCTTATTTTGGTTGGTAGGTCATATCTCATAGGTGGTCCCATATTTTTTTTATCGACATTGATTCAGCGCTTTTTGCAAAATCTACAAAAACATGACGATAAGCAACGAATTCAATGCACATTGTACAGTGCCACCAACTTAGCTGTTAAGGTGGGCAAAATTGGAACTACAGTTATTTCTTGGTGAATGTCATACTTTGTTCTCCACTAGCGATGCTGTCAACTGAACAGCAAACATAGAAGAATTGTTCCTATAACAGAACTTGAAATAACAAAGAAGTGTCTCCATGGCGACCGGGCCCTGTTGTTTATCGTTAAAGAAGACAATTTTTTCTAGGCCCACCGAATTTACCGTATATTGATGGGTATAACACTATAAAATTCATCGTTTTTTTTTGTACCATTCGGACGAAAGATAAGGTAAAAATGAAACCGGAATAATAATATAAAGAATAATATGTGTTGTTTTGATTTTTGCCACAATTCATTAATTTCCCTTATAAAGTCACTTGACCGGAACGTTTTTAATACGAAAAAGGATGCATGCTTAGGAATTTTTATACAAAATTAAACAGACCATATTTTACAACAGTGGCCATAGTAATCGGCTATTGTCAATATTCCGGTTTGATCGGATATAGCTAATATTACCACTAAATCTAGAGATTATGAGGAACAAATCGACATGAGTTTCATTACTATACGGTATTTAGTTTGTGGTGGGCCTATTTTTCAAACAAAAGAAATTGTCTCATTTCGATGACCATGGATACAAAGTATTTTAGTTGTAATATTAAACAATATTTTCTACTTTTTAGTGTCAGTTTGTAAATGTAGGTATAGTCATGAAGTCGGTTTTTTTTTTCTAAAAACTATTATATTTCGGGACATTTTTCACACACGGTCATCTGACCCCAAACTAAGCAAAGCTTGTGATATGGCTGCCAGAGACTGATATACATACATATTATATAGTTTTAAATACATACTTAAATAGATATTAACAACCACAAATGTTCATCACATAAATATTTGTCCTAGATGGAAATCGAACCCACGCCCCCAAGCTCAGAAGGTAGGTTCACTACCAACTGGACCAACGGGATATCGATATTATTATTATCTATATTATTATGTATTCTACTTACAGTTCCAATCATTTTTATATATTTGAATTGTGTCCATATTCGCCATCCGCGTGTTGATTCCAATGTTGTTGACGTGTTGATGTAAATTCTGTGTTCGTTGTTTACTCTAGATCAGTTGATTGTGATCAGGCGATAAGGGCTGGGTGTCCTGTACGAGTAAACAAATTAAATAATGAATTACTTATAAGATTTGTTTCATGATTTATGATGTGTTTTCAACGGAATGTAGGTAGCACCACCATCATTTTAACACAAAAATTATATAAAATATTTTATTTATGTCTAGCGGTCCGCCCCGGCTCCGCACGGGTATAGTTAAAATAAAATAAAAATAGTCTATATTAATCAGTGATAATGTAGCATTCAAATAGCGAAAGAATTTGTTAAATCGGTCCAGTACTTTTTAAGCAAGTAATTCGTTACGAACATATTTACATACAAATCTTTCCTCTTTATAATAGTGTATAAATGTATAGATGAATTAAAACTAATACTATTATAAATGTGAAAGTTTCATCATCTTGAAGTTCCACTATGATCAATTAACACTTAGACTGCCCATAGACCTTCAACCATCAACTTCTTCCATGGGCAGTCTCACTAAATTTTTAGTTTTAGTATTAGCTTGTATTTTATTTAGTTAATAAAGGCACTTGCCCGGAAAAAAACAATTAACACTAGTATTATAAAACGTAAAAGTTTAATCATCTTGAAGTTACAAGATGATCAATTAAAACTAATATTATAGATGCGAAAATTTCGTCATCTTGAAGTTACACGATGACCAATTAACACTAATATTATAAATGCAAAAGTTTCATCATTTTGAAATTCCGTGATAATCAATTAACACTAATATTAAAAAAGTTAAAGGCCCATCATTTTAAAGTTCCGTGATGATAAATTAACACTAATATTATATATACGAAATTCTCACCATCTTAAAGTTTCATGATGATCAACTAATACTGTAAGTAAATATAAATGCGGAAGTTTCATCATCTTGAAGTTTAAGGATGATCAAATTGATCAAGTAACACTAATATTATTAGTGTTAGTTGATAATTTATCTTATTAGTAAGTTATTTTGGATACAATTTCGTATAAACAACAAAGTTTCGAATGGATACGACAATTAAAAGTAGATTAAAATCGCCTTCCAATAGTTAATGACATTTTTAGTTAGTACTTAGTTACAAGTAAAGCTAATATATTAAAGCATACAATATACACGCTTTATATTAGCTAAAATTAATTAATTAATTAATCAATCCAAAAAAAAAAAAAAAGGTCTTGTCAACCGAGGTTGGCAAGAAATTTCAGGGCTTTATTTTTTCAGATTTAGCGACTGTGGAAGCTTTTTCTGCATACCAGTCGCTTGAATATATCTGGATTCTTAAATGGTATTGTTTGTAGAGCTAGGGAAAGTCTCTACATCTGTTTTTCGTATTTCCTTAAATATCTTAGTTTTTGACAGATTTCCGCTCATTAGTGTTTGTTTGTTTCCATGTCAACGCCGTCCGGCGAGTCGGCGCACACCGAGCGACGTCACCGCCTGACGTCTCGAGGCCGTCACTAGATAGGAAATAGGAATACTAAGCTTGCAGATAAGCCCTATTTTGTTATCATGCCACTTTCCACCCCTTCTGGACGAGGTGCGGCATCAGAAATTAACTTTGTGTCGCAGACAAACCTGATACGGTGCCCGGAGTGTCCCCAGGCCCGTTACTTCAAAGGTCAAAAAGGTCTGAATATTCACAATACTAGGTGTCACAAAATTAGTCTTTCGGCTCCAATTTCGGGCTCGTACGTACAGAGTAGCAGTTCCACGAGCGCTGCTACTCCTTCCAAACCGTTTTGGGAGGTTCTAAGCTCATATAAAAATTCTTTTCCGATTTTAAAACGCATCCCGCGTGGTGCTCGTATTTCGGTTGCTCTTTGTTTATCATCGGCAATTAGGAATGCTATTTCTATAAATTCTAAGCACGCCTGGGAACATCTCCTTACTTTTCCATACAGTGTGCTTTACGTACATTTTGACCCCTCCAACAAAAAGTCCCTTACTACTAGAGTAAAGGAAAACTGCGTAAAGTACAAAGTATTGGAGGGTAACCCTTTAGATCTTGCAAACATTGTTCCGCCCAAAAGTCGGAATAATTTAAATTCCAAAACAACTGACGTTTTGACTAATTTCAAAATAGTAGAGAACAAAATTAGTGATGGCGATATCAAAGGCGCCGCACGTGTCTTGTTTTCTAGCGACACAATCGCCCCCTATACACCAGTTACGGTTCAGTCACTACGTGACAAACATCCACCTGCAGCGGCAAATCTCCACCTCCCTGATCCACCACAACCAGATGACGTTGTCATTGAAGCCACATGCCAGGAGGTTGCAGCGGCTGTTGCATCTTTTCAGAGTGGCTCAGCTGGAGGCCTAGATGGTCTGACGCCTCAACACCTAAAAGATCTTCTATCTTTTAGTTGCGGTGAGGCTAGCGAGTCCCTCTTAAAAGACCTAACGGCTTTGGTAAACCTCATGTTATCTGGACGGGTCAGTGATGACGTCATTGAAATTTTGTATGGCGCTAATTTATGCGCACTTATCAAAAAAGACGGTGGTATCAGACCTATTGCGGTTGGCACCACATATCGTCGCCTTGCGGCCAAGGCAGGCTGTAGGAAAAAGGTCACTCTTTTGAGTAACCTTTTTCAACCAATACAGCTTGGTTTTGGTTCGCGAGGTGGATGTGAGGCTGCTGTTCACTCTGTCCGAACTTTTCTCGATCAAAATTGTGGAGAGGTGCTGCTAAAGGTGGATGTCAAAAACGCTTTTAATTCGGTTGATCGCGGTGCCCTGTTGACACAAGTAAAAGATAAAATTCCTGATCTTTTCAATTTTCTCTGGCAATGCTATGGCAGTCCCACCAAATTGACATACCAAAACAATGTTTTGTTATCATCTGTCGGTTGTCAACAGGGTGATCCTTTCGGTCCCGCCATTTTCAGCCTGGCTATTCACCCAATTATTCAACGTCTCCAGTCCAAACTTAATGTTTGGTACTTGGATGACGGAACCCTAGGAGGCGACGTTGACACTGTTCTGAGTGATTTAAAAATTCTTATAGACGAATTTCGTCATATTGGTTTGGAACTAAATTTTTCGAAATGCGAACTTTTTGTTTGCGATTCATGTCCGGATAAAAATGTGGTTATTGAAAAATTCAATGATTTAGCTCCCAATATAAAATCATTAGACAGGTGTTCGCTCCGACTCCTGGGTTCACCGATATTAGATGAGTCCTTTTCACCTTTTGTTGAGGAAAAAATTCAAAATTTTATGGGTTCTTCCGACAGGTTACTAAAAATTAACGCCCATATGGCGTTTACAATTATCAGATACTGTTTGTTTGTTCCTAAATTTATGTACACTTTACGATGTAGTCCACTGTGGAAACACGGTGAGCTCCTTTCGAGCTTAGACAATGTCGTAAAGGAAACTCTAATATCGGTTTTGAATGTTGATTTGAGTGACAGGACATGGTCACAAGCCTCACTACCTGTAAGGTTAGGAGGCTTAGGGGTCCGCCAAATTTCGAGTGTTGCGTTACCGGCATTCTTGTCCTCATTTCATAGTACTCATAAATTAATAGAAAAAATCCTTGCACCCTCTTTAGGCCCTTCCGAAGTAGTTGTATCTCATTCGAAAGAGGCAATGAATGCTTGGAGGCTTGCTTGTCCAAATACCGATTTTCCCAGGAAGTTGTCTTCCCAGAGACTGTGGGATCGGCCGATCTGCGAACTAGCACGGAAATCGCTACTAGATACGTGTCCTAGTGTTGCAGATCGCGCTCGTATTCTTGCTGTCTCTGTTTGGGAATCGGGACTTTGGTTGCAAGCTATGCCCTCTTTTAACACGGGTAGCCTTTTAGATCCAACCGCATTTCGTCTAGCTGTCAGCTTACGCTTGGGTGCAAGGTGCTGTGAGGCCCATCGCTGTCAGTGTGGTACTGCTGTTGACCAGCTCGGTCACCATGGTCTCTCTTGCTCGAGAAGCGCTGGTCGTATTGGCCGACACGCTAGCCTGAACGACATCATACGCAGGGCTCTTTCCACCGCCAATGTCGCAGCTGTGCTCGAACCGAGTGGTCTTGCGCGCGACGATGGAAGGAGGCCTGACGGTATGACACTTGTGCCCTGGAGGTTGGGGCGGCCCCTTGTATGGGACGCAACTTGTGTCGATACTTTGGCGCCGTCACATCTTCCTGAGACACAGGGTAGGGCTGGCGCGGCTGCCAATTCGGCAGAGCAGCACAAGCGACGCAAATATGCTAACCTCGGCAGTGGTTATATATTTGAGGCGTTTGGGGTCGAGACATTGGGCCCTTGGGGACCGGGAGCTCACCTCATTTTCAAAAATCTTTCAGAGCGCCTGGTTAATGCGACGCGTGACCAAAATGCTGGCGTGTTTCTGGCTCAACGCATAAGCATTGCCATTCAACGTGGTAATGCCGCCAGCATGCTGGGTACGCTGCCAACTGGTAGTGGGCTTGAGCATTTAGATTTTCTTTAGACCTTCAACGGTCTATGGGCAGTCTAACTGTATTTGTAGTTTTAGTTATAGCTTGTATTATGTTTAGTTAATAAAGGCACTTAAAAAAAAAAGCTAAAATTAAGCTTGTACAAATGCAATGCGGATTTTTTTATATACTAAACTTGTTCAGTTAATAGACAGAAGAAATTTAAGTCTATGAATAACAGAAAAAATCTACAGACAAAGATGAAAAAAATATCGTCAGAAAATAAAACTGAAATTCATTACCAAGTACTCACTACCTATGGACACGTGTTTAATTTGTATTCCACTAGTTCCTGGGAGCATAAAAATTTAGAAAGTATTTGCAGAATTTTAAAAGTATACCCAAGTAACTACACGTGTCGTGAAGTAAGCTGCGAAGTATTGCGAAAGCAACGTGGCTATGCAGTCAAATGCATTTTAAAGTTTGTTATTTCTTACAAAAGCGTTTTCTAGTATCTACAACCAGTCAGTCTCGTAGTTCTGACACAGTGGAAATAAAGACAGTAGTAGTGATTGAGATAATTTCGCAGCCGTTGAAATTCAAAGGAGCTTTTTTTAAATAATAAGCTTTCATTTGACCACCTACTCGCCTGATGCTAAGCGATGATGCGGTCTATGATGGAGCATGCTCGTCTAGAAGAAACGGATTTATTCGTAATTTGAAGACACCTATATTTTAACTATCGGGGAACACCCATTCCCATCACCATTTTTCATCACTACGCGGGTGAAAACGCGGAGTGCAGCTAGTGATATATATTATATAAACAGAATTTAAAGGTTTTTGCTGAATCTCTGATTCTGATTTGAGTATTGGTGTTTTCATATTGAGCTGACTTCAGTTTATTTTGTGAGAATGCTGAAAGTTTACTTAGTTTCAGTTGTGTCTGATGGTTTGTGCATACAAGTTAGAGTACGACCAGAGAGCAAAATATTGACTTAACTCCTCACGCTTGTCGTATCGGCTCTTGGTAAACAATACCGAAGTAGACAGGACAACTGACAAGTTGTAAAAACTGACAAGTTTTTCCAAGATGGTAATAACTCAAACTGATTCAAAGCACCTTGTTTTTTTTTGTGGATTTTTTTCTCCCCGATCTTCATCATCAGCCAGAAGACGTCCACTGCTGAACATAGGCCTCCCCCAACCTCCACACTGAACGACAGCCTGCCTTTTGCATCCACTGGATGCCAGCGACACCCACTCGCTGTCTCTCCTCGATCTTCATCAGTTGTTTATTGTCAGTTGAATTGTAATTATGTTTTTAGCAAGGAAGTTATACCCTTAGGATATAACGTCCTTGGTTTTTAGTTCATACAAAAATCTCATAGAAAAAAGGACGTTCAGTTTTTCCCAAATTTGGTTTTTGTTTTTCTTTCCACAAAAACGTAATTTGAACTATTACAAACTTAATTAAATATAAAATATAGCCAAATCAGTCTAGGCCTTCTCAAGTGATGCGTTTGCCAAGGAACAGTATTTCATATTAATTTATATACATTAAAAGCAGTTTTTCTTGGTTTAACGTTATTCTACACGAACCATGTTTTTTTCCGGGATAAAATGTAGCCTATATGTTAATCTAGGGTACAGACTAACTCCATCATAAATTTCATTTAAATCCGTTCAGCTGTTACGGAGTTGAGTGTGGACACTTCACAACTAAACTTCACACAAACAATCGCGTTCACACTAGTATAAAGTGTGCTATACTCGCAACAAAGGAAAACTTCGAACAACAAGAGTAAATTAAAAGTTTTAAAAAGATCTTATAATCTTCAAGCGGCTGAACAGATTTTCTTGAATCACAACTAAAACACTCTCGATAAAGTCACATGGCAAATAAAAAAAAACCAAATCAATATTGGTTTAGTCGTTTGGGAGCTACGATGCCACAGACACACACTCACACAGATACACATATACACAATTACACACGTTAAACTTATCTTTATACACGTTAACACCCCTCTGACAAAATATGCTTGTATGCTTCGATCAAATAACGAAGCTTATAGAAGAAGTTTATTTATGTTTAATATTTTTTTTTTATCATCATAGTCAGCTTTTTAACAGTCCACTGCTGGACTTTCATCCTACCCACGAAAGGGTGATTGGGCCATATCCACCACGCTGGCCCAGTGTGGATTGGTGGATTCACATACGCCATTGAATTCCTTTTCCATACGTATGCACTTATGCAGGTTTCCTCACGATGTTTTCCTTCACCGAAAAGCCAGTAGTATGAAAATCCGTACATAAGCTCCAAAGAGCTCATTGGTACGGGCCCGGGGTTTGAACACGCGACCTCACGCTTTCAAGTCTAGCGGTCTCCCAAATGGGCTACCACGGCTCTTTTTTATTACATTTACACAATAGACAAAATCGTCCGTGCCATTGTTTGGACATAATAAAATATTTTCATAATTATAATATATATTAATATGGTTATGAAACCCTACCTTGAGCGTGTCATGACACGCAACTGACGATTTACTTAGTACGCGAAAAAAAAATGCAAAAGGTATTTTTTCAGCGGAAATATTAATCTCAACTTGATTTGGTTTCTGACTCTCGTAATTTGAATTCATAATTTTGTGCTCCGTTAAATTTCATTTTATTCTATAACTTTGCAATCTTAATTCATCAAACATATTCTATGAAATATAAAATTTGCCAAAAGCTATTAGAGCCGGGCATTTTCTTATAAATTCACAAAGTATTTTCTAACAAAAAGAACATTTTATATCAGAGCTCCCTGAATGAGTCCTTTGAAAGTTTGTATTCTCAGGCAAATGCGTTGAATATCGTAGACCACAGTAATGCCGTTGTCAAATAATCTTAAGATTACCAGATCTTGGTGTAAACATACGGGGACAAATTTGAAAATTTTGTGAATGTCATACAATTTCATTATCCTTTTAGAATTTTGAAGATTCTTCAGATTAACCATAGGCTTTCCTTTATAACCAATGTGTCTCGCCTACAATGATGTCTGGTGCCACAGACTAGGCAAAGCTACAACGTACCGAAACATGGACTCACCAAAGAGATTGTGCAGACCATGCGAGTCGCACAACGGGCTATGAGTGGGCCATGTTTGGCATTAAGCAAATACGGAGTGAAATACGGAGTTACGGAGACCCAAAGAAGAAACGAAGTGAAAAATATCGGATCCCGTGTAACGAAACCCAAGTGGCAGTTGTGGCAGAACACTAGGCCAGAAGTGGAATGGTGACCACGCGAGGGTAAGCGTAGTACCGGAAGACCAGACAAGCTCAAAATAATAAGCTGTGATGTTTCAATTCCAATAATAAGTCAGCTATACATACCAAACTAGGATAGTCGTAAAAACTGGGTGTCTTCAAGTCGAGAGTGAATCGGTTTCTTCTAGGCAAGCGTGCTCCATCGTAGACCGCATCGTCGCTAAACATCAGGTGAGATGGCGGCCAAGCGCAAGCCTACCTAATATTAAAAAAAAAACATATCGTTATATTAATGTACTAGCTAGATTTATACGAAAAAAAGTGTGTGCTTTGCCACACCACAGAAGTGAAAACTTCATCAAGGTTGACTATAATTATCTCCCTCGCTCCCTTAGTCGCCTCGAGCCGACCTTACCCGAACAAGTATCTGACCGTGATGGTCACGCAAGTTCGGTGCTTTTCCCCATTCCAAGAAGAAGAAAAAAGAACCCAACGTGCCTGAAGAAGTTTTCATATCAAAATAATTTACTGACACAATATGAACGCTTGTATTCCCCAAAGAAGCGCGACAAACTTATTAAAGGTAATGCTGCCTTAATCCACGATTATTGAGGCAAGTGAACAACTTTTAATGAATCTGCAGAGGAACCGGCCGCTGAAAGATTCTCACAACTTTGAAGTTGATATCGACTTTCAAAATATTGCCACTTTGAGATTGTTCTTGTTTACTTGTGACTTCAGCAGTGGCAAGCTGTTGGAAGAATAGAAAACTAGCACTACTCGCTAGATTTATTTTGAAATTTGAAATTTTGGTATCTGCAACAGTATATTTTTACTCACGACGAAACGGAGTAAGTATTTGCGTTTTGGTTAGGAACTCATGTGTCATCAGGGTTACATGGAATGGGTGTATTTAGCCGAAAGAGGTTATACTCCTCATTGTGAAAAGCTATGGTAAAACTCAAAATCGCGAAAAAAATATTAGCTGCTCCATACATTTTGTCGTGTCAATCACCGTTTTCTATGGAACGGCTGATATTTTTCATTTTCACACTTTTCCACGTAACACATAATTATGTTGACACCATTTTTAACCGATTTCAAGATGAACAGTTTTTTTTGTTATTTGTCATCATCATCATTACTAGCCTTTCATGTTCCCCATGCTGGGACCCAAGCTTTTATTGTTATGTATACTGATTACTCCGTCATTTAAGAACCATATAAGTTTAGATTTCATTTCATTTAGAGATTCCATTAACATGAAAGCTTTCTTTTGAACTTAATTTAAATCTCGTTCAAAATGTATCCCATTTACCACGTGGAAAATATCTTGGACACGATTTATGCACATATAAAAGTTCGTTCGACCGTTCAAGTGCGAAAACATACTTTTCTGTCAAAAACAATGTAACAAAAATTCAATTTCGCTGAACTCGATTTGGCGTAAGTTCCAGTGGCTTCAGTGTAAGATTTGAGACGACTTGATTTACATTATAGACGTGGCATCAAACTTATTTGCTATATAAATAAATGTTTGTTTAATGTTAAATGGAAATTTAAATCAAGCTATATATCATGGGTGTTTTCGGTATGAGTGTAGAGTGCCCTTTCATATCATTGAAACAATTAACTATTAACGAAATCCTGACCCCAACTCCGATGGCCATCTATCAAACAAGTTTGAAAATACCAAGGAAGCCAGTCGTCCCACATACATCTGTATGCAGATACGACCAGTGGAAGTCGTATTAAAAAAAAAACCGTACCTACGTACTTTACCGTACTAATTAATAATATATACACACCTTTTACACACATATTGTAAATTATAGAATGTTTGTCCTCATTCTATAATTTATTTATTCAACTCACAACAACAACTCACACATTCAACTCTGTTATAGCTGAACTGATTTAAATGAAATTTGGTATGGAGGTAGCTTATACATGGATTAAAACAGATCCTGTAGGTTAATGGGTAAACCCGAGGAGCGTTACTAACTAGTGAGTAGTAACATGGATATCATAATTATATTAGAAGTAATATATAAAATATATGAAGTAGTATACGTAATAAAAGCTTGTAAAAATCAGACAACTGACAGAGATGCAAGGGGTGGCATACTACACGATGATTGACTGCTTTCGGTCATGATATTTGACTGGCGTGCTATTGGTGGGTGGAGTATTTATAGACAATTTTTGTGCCAATGTGATGACTGAAAATGCTCGATATGAAATGGGCAATCATTGTTTTGAGGCAATATTATGCAGTGACCTTGTAATGTTCAATACGGCATGGCTTCTTGCCAATATGTCGAACATGGTATTGTATAACGTTATTACTCATTTGGGAATGATTAATCAAGGTCTCTTCAGTTAAAAGTTTTTGCTCAGTATATGTAATGTGTTTTTTGTATTGGGTAATACTACAAATGGAGGTCAAATAGATACGTTTTTCTTCCAACTTTTCTATTTAGCAAAAGTTTTGAGTAATAGTTGATATGGAGACTTCTTTTTATAGGCTCAGGGATGTTTAATTATGGCAAATGTGTTTAATGTCACATTGCACTATTATTATTATTTATTATTAAATAAAACGGCACTAAGCCAATTACATCAATTAATTACAGTTAAAAATATCAAAATTAAAATAAATTACATGTCACAAATTCTTATGTATCTTAAAATATGTCAATTACGCTATGGTATTATTAGACTTATGAATGTTTTATTGCAGACATAATTATACAGGTACATGAAGTTCGTGAACTAGATGTTTCAATAAAGTAATACATTATGACTCCATTTAGGTACGGCCATTAGTCGGCACATCAATTAAAATTTCATCATAAATAACATTCATTGTACATTTTTACATGTAAAACAAACCCCTTCAAATTGAGCCATTAGATTTTGGCATGTAATCGTGCCGGGAAGAGTGGCCTCTTTTATTGTCGGAGGCAAAAATTCACTTTGGGGTCATCGCCGCCACCCAATGACGATATAACCACTTGACTGTTCATCCTTTACCACGCCGTAAACCAAACGTACTAAATGTTCAGTATAATCTTTTCCGAGTCGGCAAATCCTAGACGCGAATTGAATGAATGATTTTTGAATCTCCAATCACAAGCATCGAGTCTCAAATCATAATTCGACTTGTGCGTGTTCATGTGGTTATAATTAACTAGTAGGCTGCCCCTGCTTCGCACGGGCGAAGCCGGGATATATCAACATTTATTTATTTATTTACACACGCACAATAATTAAAAGATACAATATTTTAACTTAAATATTTCACCTTATCTAACGTGGTAAATTAATATAGCAAAGAGACGAGCCTAAAATAGTAAACTTTGCGAAGCAGTCCTCACTAGGATAACCCGTGTCGAGAACTACTGCAGTCCGCCTATCCCACTACACAACCGAGCAAACATTTGCACCAAAAATAATAATATGTAATAGGATATTGGTAAAATGAGTTTGTATGCGAGTTTGAAAATATGATAGAAATAACTCTAATATATTATTATTACAAGGATATAATGATTATATACATATTATTTATTATATTATATTATATATATATAATTATATATTTATTTATTTGAATAATATACATACGTTTTTAGTTCAATATATGGCCTATGTCAACCGGGGATAGTGCAGCATCCCAACAGTGAAAGAATTTTTCAAATCGGTTCAGTAGTTTCGGAGCCTATTCAATGCAAACAAACAAACAAACAATCAAATCTTTCCTCTTTATAATATTAGTATAGATATCTTTGCCGTCACCCCAGTGTAGGTATAGGTAGATAAGTAAGTTCTTGAAACTTTCAAATGAATACATCAAAATTATTTCCAGCATTAGTTAAAACAAACGTTATCGTTGTATTATTTATGTTGTATTTATGATTCCTTGTACGGACAATCGAAAACAATAACCTCTACATCAATCAACCTGTCACTTATGAGTAATGGGAAATTAATGCGCGCCAATCAAAATAAAAAAGTATTCTATTTATCAACACGTAGATCGGTAAAGGACTATTATTGAGGTTGAAAATTTAATAAAAGGTAAAAATATTTTCATCTAAAGTCAACGGAACCATTATTACTAACCCTAACATCCTATCAAGTCTAAGCTGTTGTCTGTCTGTCCTACCTTATAACGGCTGTATTTTATGAACCGTTATTGATAGCCAGTTAAAATATTACAGAATTTGTAAGTAAGAAGATACGAACTAACTACGGCAAGACTGTGATTACTTTTGAAGGAGCGTGCCTTTATGACAAACTACCCTCGGAAAATAAAAACACTAAGTCATTCAACACATTTAGAAAGCTACTTGCTGAGCATGTTATCACAAGATAAAACGAAAGCAAATGTGTTAGACGAATAATAATTAGATGGATATTATGTACTGTACCTATATATATTATTTTGTTCTACATGTTTGTAATGTTAATTTATTTAGTTATTTTTGCGACGACGAACTGTAAATGTATTGTTAACAGTGTTCTCATGGAAGTGATATAACATCTTATATGAGAATAAATGTTATAAACCTAAGTATATTATTTATTAAAGCGAAGGGTCCCAATACAAAAAAATAAAAATAACAGCCACTTTAACATAGGAACAATATACTTTTATAATGAACACACAGGCATTGACCAAAATAAAATTAATAGACGGGCCATACCCATTGAACTTGCTTAGTAAAAACAAGTCAAAACCGTCGGACATATACTTCAACACCTAATTATAACCATGTACAGTACATTTGTAACAAAAACTAAATAGCGGTTTTTTGTTGTGTTTTTAGATTTCGGGAAAGCACACGAAGACATAATTTTTCAGATGTTTCATTATCATGTAACAATAGTCTTGCGTTGCACTTTCTACAGGTACAGGTTCTAAACAAATTGAGCGCCGGCGCTCATAATGTAATGTAAAAAATGCGCTTCTTCTGGGCCCGTCCATTAATTTTATTTTGGTTGAAGCAAACAGGTACATTTTAATCAAGGTAAGCTTCCTAAATATTTGTGTTACGATTGAAATGCGGTCAACATGTCTGACATGTCAATACTATCCCATTGGTTTGCTTGTCTTTGTGACATTTCACAAATAAATTTCAACGATTAAGGTAGAAACACGCAGCTCCTTTATTGTACTTCAGAACTATCTAGAGTAGAGCAAACCTGTATAAATACCGCTTAAGCTATTAACAACTAAACACGTCGGTTGTGTCAGTTGTTTTGGGGACATACATTCTCACACTCTTCTTAAAACCTCTGAAGTTTGGAACTACGATGAGCGTAAGTCCGAAAGTTTGTTACTCTGAAAGTTCAAAAAAAGAAATGATAATATCTCTATCTCTATCTCTACATAGTATAAATTAAAGTCGCTTTCCGCGTCTGTCTGTCTGTATGTATGGCCGCTATGTCCTCACAGATTTTGATGCGGTTTTCACAGTCAGTTAGATACATTTTCACGGAAGGTTTATATATAGCGACCCGCCCCGGCTTCCCACGTAAATTACACCCGTGCGAAGCGTATTTTATTTGATTCTTTATTTCATTGAGATCTTACAAGTAATTATTCTACGAGCACCAATACTAAAATACACTAACACGAAAAAAAATATCTGTTTAGTATTATTACTTAAGAGCCCTCTCACATTTTTTGCCAAAAAAAAGAAACAAAAACTGGGTTTTTCGCTCTCAGATCCTATCAAATACTAGATCTATAGCAAATTCAATTTCTGTAATAAACAGAAATGCATTTTTTATTAAAAATAACGGCTTAAATTTTTTTCAACTTAATATTATCTTCAGTTTACAAAAGTAAAAACTGTCGGAAGGAAAGTATGAGAGTGGATTTAATTAAATCACTGACATAAAATAAACAATTTTATTGTCATTGTGTACTTGTTTTAAATTTTTCTTGACAATTAAGTACGGCTTTTTTGTTTTTCGTTTTATGCCAGTAAATCCAAATACCTAAAATAGAACGATGAATTTTGTTATACGGCTCTTAAAGAACTAGCATTAATAAAATATACTAATAAGAAGTAGAAAAAACCAAGATGTTTTAAGTATTATTATTATTAAAAAACATACTCTAAAGCAGTTGTCATTGTCTGTCTTGATCAACCTTATTTTTAGGGTTCCGTACCTCAAAAGGAAAAAACGGAACCCTTATTGGATCACTTCGTTGTCCGTCTGTCTGTCCGTCTGTTTGTCTGTTGTCAAGAACGCGTAAAGGTATCAAGTTGAAATTAGTACAAAATTTTTAGGTCTTCCGGTTGTAAAAAAAATAAAAGTAGTAAGTCAACGCAATCAAAAGATATGAACGTTTAATGTCGCATATTTTGCGATTTCACAGGGAAATTAAAACCTATAGGGTACTTCCGTTGACCTAAAATCATTATTTTTGGCAAGAGGAAAACAGCACAGCACATTTAAAGGAATAAATCTAAAAGTTGTTAATTTGAAGTTATGACATATAAAAAAATATTGTTTTACAATTTGTAGTTGTTATGTATGGAAGAACCTTATTGTCAACTACAAAGTTAAGTTTGTCTTTCAATATTTCAACTTCTGTTAGTTTTTTTTTGGACTCGCGCTCTGAGGGTTCTGTCCAACGGAACCCTCACGAGAGCACGAGTCCTACTCATACTTGGCTGTTTTTTTTTTAAATATGCTTGCTCTTGTCCGCCACGTCACCTGATGATCGATGTCAATGAAAGTGACAGAATCTTTATTGCTCGAAAATAAGTTCGTTGTCCTTTTAACGTTTGAATCAAGACGAAGCTGAAAGTTATTGAACTCAATAAACTTATAGGTAACTAGCGACCCGCCCGCTCGGCTTCGCACGGGTGTAATTTACGTGCGAAGCCGGGGCGGGTCGCTAGTTATATGTATAAACCTTTCTTGCGTGGTTTAGGAGGAGTTAGCGGCCATACAGACATACAGACAGACAGACGCGGAAATAGACTTGAATTTATACTATGTAGAGATAGAGAAGATAGAGATAGAGAAGAGAAGTTTTAGTGTTCTAAAAATGTGGGGTTTTCCCTGGGTTTTCAGAATAAAGTCATTATGAAGAAAAATCCTAAACGTAAAAGAAGACTATGTGAACTACACGCTTGTTTAAAACATATTTTAAGTCTATGTCGGTGGACGGGGCACTTTCCAGTTGAAGCTTTGCATAACCCCAGAGTCATGAGGTTAGTCAGTGTGTGATCTAGGGCATTACGGCTAGCTTTTAACGCAAGCTTGAATTAGGGCTGAAACAGCGCAGTTCGGAAAATCACCTGAACTTAAATGCGCCAAGATAAGGTTTGCGGTCTCAACTTTTCTCATCACCTAAACAGCACTGCAAGTACCGTTCTTTATCGATCGACAAATTTGATATTTGTGATCGTCTAATTCGATAAACCGCCATTTGATCAGCTCTCACTATGATCGATTCTATGTCAGTTTATCGTTTTTGACGATAGATAAAGAACGGTATTTGCTCTGCATAGTCGCTTAAAACAGGGTGTGAGGCACCAGTGCTGCATTAAGGGTGTATCTTTAGAAAAGACCTAATATTTTTATGAACAGGCAAGATACCAATTGTCACCTCATCGGTCATCATCACTTCTCTCATCCACTGGGACACAGGCCTTCTCTCAAAGAAAGAGAGGATCAAGTTTAGTATCTTTATTTCAATTGGGTACAAATACAAGTACACTTTCGAATTAACCCTAATCCACCATGCTGACCCAGTGCATGTTGGTGAATGTCGTTTGCCTTTGAACTTTTGAGGTTTTTTGGACATTCTAGTTTCCTCACGATGTTTTTTTAAATCGTTTTTAACGATAGCATCGAAACTGCACATAATTTATTTAACTAAATAAGTAATTGGTGTAGGACCGAGGATCGAACATGGTGCCGTCAGATTGTAAAACGCATTCGCTTTTTTATGCCATAGATGGCAAAAACACAGAATGTGCTTTTTAGGGTTCCGTACCCATATGGTAAAAACGGGACCCTATTACTGAGCCCTTACGTTGTGTCCGTATGTCCGTCTATCCTATCTTTAAACAGCTGTATCTTTCGACCTGCCTGCCATCTGCATCCACTTTTTTATGCCTTAGGTGGCAAACAAGCAGACGGGCCGCCTGATGGTAAGCAGTGAACGACGCTTATGGATACCTGTAATACCTGAGGCATCAAAAATATGTTGATGTCCCTTTAAAGACTCTACTATTTCGTCTTTTGAAGAACCATATATGTTATAGCTTCCGGAAACACCGCGAAAGGATTTTTTTGTGACAAAATACGCTTGTTAGGCTATGAATTATATAACGTTCATTTTGTTTTCAGGTTTAACTTGAAATCAATGTACGCGGTATATTATATATTCACCTGGTTAGCATTAATACATAATACTGCCGGGAGCGTCCACAAATATTTTTTCGAAAGACCATATAATTTTGACCTGAGTAAGTTTTAATCTAATATTATTTGGAATTAAGGCGCGGCCTGATCACGATTTCAAATTCGTTTTTCACCCGCTCACGCCATGATCTATTTGCTATCTAAAACGGCTTTGTTTAAAGTCGTAAATCGTATATCATCATATTTGATGATGATAGTAATTTTTAAACTTTCGCGATTTGAACACATGTTTTAAATGTTTATCGGGACTTATCACGTATTATTTAATATAGGTAAAAAATATGTACCTTTCGCTCGATGTTTCGACCATGTTACAATGGCCGTGGTCACGAGCTGACTGAAAACTGCGGGTGAGTCCGGCGAGAAGAGCGGGTGTTTTGTTCTCCTACCCTCACTTGATCTTGAAAAATCGCAGGGTTGTCACTACGACACACAACACTGACTGTATCGGTAAATGTCCTAGTACCTACACCGCGGTTTGTACACTTGCTCACTACGGGATTCCACGACGCCGCTAACTTAAATCCATCTTCCCGGTTGAAATTGCGATGTTTTCTAATTTCAACCGCTTCACGAACCATTCTTGAAAAATAATGTCGTTCAGTGGAGAGGACCTTCGGATCGTGGAGCTCGATCCAGTGACCGGATCCCGCCTCAAGCAAATGTTCTGCAGTAGCCGACTTCTGTGTCTGGCGATTTTTGACGGCCGCGATATGTTCTTTGATCCTTTCAGCTATGGTACGCTTCGTTTGACCTATGTAGGAACTACCGCAGCTACAATCGACCTTGTACACACCAGGGGTCTGGAAAGGAATAACCTCTTTCGGTGTCCTCACATGCCTCGCCAGCTTAGATAAGGGGGTATACACCGTCTTGATGATGATGATGACTTTGTGCTTGTGTTTATATTATTTTGAGGGTTTTTATTTAATTTATCAAAGTATATAAATGAATTTCAACATTTAACTGGTTAAAGTTTTAAAAGACTAGTCTGGCTATACAATTCGTACAAAAAAATATGTTGTTGTCGCTGAAAATTCAGAGTTCTTCAATTCAGAAGCTATTTTTATTGTGCAATTTGTAATATGTTTTTTTAAGAGTCTAGACAATTTTTAAAAAAATTATTCGGTTAAGATTATTACCAAGGGGTTTTTTCTACTTGTAGTATTTTTTTTATCTGATCAGCTAATTTTGTCACGTCACACAAAGCGTTTAAAAACACTTCTTTTGGTAAGTTTTGCGATTGTACCGCGTCTTAAGTTAACTTAATTATTATATCATATGATCTGATATAACCTGATTTTTGTAAGGAGGCATTTTGAGTCAATTTTCATCTCTTGTGATTGTAGCGATACAGTGGGCAGGTGGCTGTTGAATGAAATATCATCATCATTTCAGCCATAGGACGTCCACTGCTGGACATAGGCCTCTCCCATCGATCTCCAAAAGGGCCGGTTAGAAGCGGCCTGCATCCAACGTTTGCCTGCGGTCTCTTTCAAGTCGTCTGTCCACTATGACTGAAATATATGACTCAAAATAATAAGTAGTAATTATATAAAAAGAAAAACATAATACCCCTGTAAAATGCACTCTATGACACTCCAAAGAAAAAACAAATCTAACAATACCTCTAACTTCAAACTCTGTCCCGCCGCTACAATAAGAAATGACTTGTACACCTGCAAAACATTAAGCATCCTCCTTAGGCAGTTTTACATACACTTACATACACCTGCATACATAATAAAACAAACCTTAAAATATTTACGAGGAAATAGACACCAACACAAAACATAATAACAACTACACATAAAGTACAATGGTGTCAATTCTGTTGTACCATTATCTAAACTAAACTAAATTTTACAGCTCTAAAATTGTTGCCACCCTTCTGTCACATATTAAAATGAAAAGAAAGGCAAATAATTTTATTCCTGTCAGATTGGTTTAGTTTAGTGAGTGGGATGACAGAATTGACACTATTAACACAATTTATATATTTTTTCACAGCCAGTGACATGGTCAATCTGAATGCCATAATCGTGACAGCTCTAATGTATAGAATGGCTAAACACTGGCCTGCGCTGGTACAGGATGCAACCGACACAGAACAAAGCATTGCTAACATGGTAAAGGTATCAAATCACATGCACGTGAAGTGCACAATGCTGTCTTACGCTATCGTCGCATTTGGCTTTGGTAATATTTTTCTCTTAAGCTGGCAATACACGTAGGCCATAGCTCGCCAAACAAAGGCGATTACCAACGTGTAGACAGCAATTTTTTCTAGGCTTGCCATTGCTCGTCTTTTTTCGCCTAGCTGGCTAAGTGCAGGCCAACGCCAACGTGTATACAGCTTGTTTGGCATGACTTGCCAACACTCGGGATCGCTTGCTTGATCGGGACTCGTATCATTTTGGTTCAGAGTCGGTTATTCTTCACAAATCAAAGACACTGGCCTGCACTAAGAGCACGCTTGCCTAGAGACATCAAATATAGTTCGTAATGCCACATTAACGGGCGGTTATCCGAGTCGCGTAGGCAACAAAACGCTCCCTCAGCCCCGCTAAGTTATAGCGAGTCAGTACTAGAGTCAGGGCGCCTGCGGGGGGAGTGCAACGACAAAAACGAGCATAGGTCCGACCTCGATGACGCCTGGCGCGGCACTGACCGCGGCGCGCCAAAATTCTCGCGTCCTTTTTACGCTTTTAATTTCACTAAAAAACACTATTTACTATCAAAAATCTATCCAAATAAAAAAATGTTGAATAAAATTGCCTTTCAGTACATGCAATTTCCAGGTTGTTACGAGCTTTCATTAGACCATAAAATGAAAAAAAATTACTAAGTCGACTTTGTTTCAAATTTTTTTTTGATCGAGGAAAGTTTATTCTATCGTGTTTTGAACCAAATCATAAACTCTAACACAGATGTATCTGTGTCATGTATTTTTTTCCAGCTCAAATATTGTAATTTAACTGAATAAAATTGATTTAAAACTGTCAAATTTGGTATAAGAGGCTGTTAACACCAATTTAGACGCTATGTCGCTTGCATAGTGTTCAATGTCACTTGTTTGCTATGGTCATCATAGCACTGGCATCGCGTGGCTGTAGTCGTTTTGTGGTTGCCTTACAACTAACCAAAATTTTGGTTCGGAAATATTTTTTTTCACGTTTGTGACTCTAGATATTGTATCTCGATGGCTGCCAGTAGAAAAACATCATGATAAAACCACAGCATGGTGGCATGTAAGGCACTTTCTAGTAGGTATACTCAGCTATACAGGTAGCTTGTAAAGGTAACCCTGGCCCGATAGAAGTCAGTAAAATAACTGATTCAAATAGCAATGAATACTAAGAAGACAAGATAATTACAAAGTATCAATGTCTTAACTGCTTTAATTCTAAACTGTAAAATTTTAATTAATTTGTCCTTAAATGTGATTCCTATAAATGTTTTCCAGAGTGACATATTTAACTAAATAATGTAATTAATGGTTCATAAAACCTTTGATTACACGATAAATTATACGTTAAAACTAGACGTTCACATTTTACGTAATATGGCCATAAATTAATCAAATATTTCATCATAGTCAGCCTTTTAACAGTAAACTGCTGGACTTTTACCCTATCCCCGAAAGGATGATTGGGCCATATCCACCACGCTGGCCCAGTGCGGATTGGTGGTTCACATGCGCCATTGAATGCCATTTCCGTACGTATGCAGGTTTCTTCACGATGTTTTCCTTCACTGAAAAGCCAGTGGTATGAAAATCCGTACATAAGCTCCAAAGAGCTCATTGGTACAGGCCCGGGGTTTGAACCCACGACTTCACGCTTTCAAGTCTAGCAGTCTCCCAAATGGGCTACCACGGCTTAAATTATAGGCAAAATTAGGCTAAGGCCTTTTAAAATTAGGCATCATTTTTTTGAATAAGTGTTCTCTTAGCCTGTTATTGCGTAAATTTTCCAAAGACCCAACATTCAGTTGTTTGTAAATATATGTTTATATTAGACTACGATTATAATAATTATTAATATTTAACTTTTTAGTGGAACACATGTTTTTTACGAATTTCAAGCTACAAGTGGAAGTGTTTTGCTCGGGTAATGGAGAGTTGACCATTGAAGTTTTTGACAGATTTTTGAAACGCCACTATCATTCGGTCTTTGATTACGTGCCTTTTTACAGATGGCTGGGTATTTTGGCGGAGGTGAGTTTCACTAACCTATGTTAACTTATGTTTTTTTTTTTATTTGCGGGTTATAAACTGGGCTATTCAGGCTACAACTTGTGGATGTGATAAAAAATCTATAGGATGAAAAACGGCACTTGCCTTATCCTGTCTCATCTCAAAAACATAATAATTATTACTATTTTATTTTGCTAACGGGCAGCCTGTGATTTTACGCAGTTATCGTCGCTTATGGGTACTTGTAACACCAGAGGCATCACAAATACGTTGCTGACCTTGAGTATTAACTCGCCTTTTGAAGAATCCTATATTGTAGCTTCTCGAAAACACTGCGGAAGATAGCTCATTCCACATTTTGCAGCAAGAAAGATCGTATGAATCTCACAGTGTGCGATTTCCACTGTTTTTTGATATGTGGATGAGCTTTCAGGCGGTGGTGGATAGTGCGATGATAAAACCGCGACGCGGGCATTAGATAAAACAGTGTTTTAAAACACTCACCGTTTTAAAATAAAAGATACAGAAAGACTACGTCTCTACGCATTTTAAGCAACTCTAGGTGTTCGGTGAGCTTGGGATCATCACAAAATGGTCACACCAAATAGGTTTTTATAAATGAAGATGCGAACGTGTAGTATGTTGGCAACATAAGCTAGGAAATCGGCATTTGCTTAGTCACGCAATAATTATAGCTCCCATACACATGCAATAAAGTTACTTCAAATCTTCCCCATAGGTGCATACTTTGCTAAGGTTCTCTTTGTTGGTCTTCCCTCATGTTTGGCATTTTAGTTGTCTCTCAAAATATCACCTTAAATGAAGACAAAGTCAGACATTACTCCATAGATGATTTCATCAAATCTGTAGATATCCTTTATTGAAGGAACCTTAAAGTTAAAGTTATATGATTTAGCAGTTACATGCACTTACTTACAAGATTTAAATTCTTCCGAGAGTCTTCCCGTGAACATGGTGCATGTAACTGCGCCGAAATATCGGGAGCTTATTCCACAAACATACCACGGTAAATAACCTGTAAATAATCATATAACTTTAGTGAACAACCGTGATACCTTAAAGTTACTTTTTTATCAACTAAAAATGCCAAAACGCCATAGAGGAAACTTATAGGTAAAGATAGAGCAAAGTAACGTCTATAAATATGGAGACTGGAGAACGTCACTAGTTTTAGTACAAGTAAGTTTGTTTTAGTGCAGCGATGTTGGCGAATGACGCCTATAATTATTTTAAAACTAGTTTTAAAACTATTTCTAACTATTATTTTACTTTAACTATATGCATGTACTTTATTTTAATTACTCTGTACCTTTAATTTACTTTTAATTAATATTCTATATTGTAAATAAATCCCACTTGTAAGCGCGTGCACTTGTATGTCACAACAGGAATTGCTTGCTCATCGGACCCCAAGACACAGGCTAAGCCGAGTTTGGGGCCCACAGACAATTCTCAGCAGTGCTAAAATTTTTTGCTCAATAAATGAATTTTGATTTTGATTTTTTGATTTTTGAACTAGTAGTAAACGTAATAAAGAATAATAACATTTTTGCAAACTGCAAACTGCCTCACGATTTTTGTAGTTTTTTTTAAATAATCACTATTAATAAGCAAACTTGGTTATTATAATCCAAAGACAATGATACGAAAATAATATCTGTTTACATTTCAGTTCCTGAAGTTCCAAAACAGCATAATGTGGAACGTAACAGATATTTTGGGAATGTGCTTTAGCATCTATCTTACCTCATATTTTTGTGAATTGGGGAAAATAATTAAATCTGACAAGCCTAAGGTAAGCATTGAACAAGTTTAAAAAAAAATAGAGTTACAAGTATTTTTGTTGCTTATCATACACACAATCATATTGGTACGTATTTATAGGAAAGTATTTAGTTACCGTCCGGGAGTATTATTTCTAGACAAAGATAATGCAACCACTTGATCGCGCATGCAGTCGAAATTCCCTTTTGCAAAATTCAGCCACGTAGCGTTGGTCGTGGGGAGCAGTTTGAGATTGGAGACTCGACGCGATTCGACGCTTGTGATTGGAGACTCCAAGAGGCATTCATTCAATTCGCGCCTTAGATTGGCCCGCTCGAAATAGTTTAGGTTGAAAATTTAGATCCTTTGGCATACGGAGGGGTAAAGGATGATCAGTCAAGTGGTTATATTGTCATTGGTTCTAGAGTACGCAGAGACCATGCAATGGTGGTATCAAAGAAAAGAACAAAGGTGACTGATTAAAAGCTGGTTCAGCTCAATTGAGAGTAACGACACACTTAAAAACATCCAATGACAATAATTGAAAATATTGCTGTTCGGCAACCTATACTGTCTTACTTGTACAAATATTCTAGCGTATTAGGGTAGTATCCTGGTCATCTCTGAACCGTGTCGTTTTTGCCGGATCGCTTCGGAATCGTACATTTATTACGTGCCGACCCAGCCCGAATGCATCCAGAGATTATGTTATCAAAAATGTTAGTTTGTCAACCTTCTCCTCTATTTGAACCCGTTATTGGTCTACCGCGCTTAGGTTAACTTAGCAAGACACTCTGCGGCGGTAGGACCAGAGAAATCTGAAAAATCTGCACGAAGAGTTTTGCAACAGTCTTCATGCAGACTGAGGTAAAAAGTGTATATCCAGTTGTAATGATTTCAGGACTGGGGAAAAATCAGAGCTTGCTACTCTCGTCTAGTGGTCCTTTTGAATCTGATAAATGAACAGTTGGCTCCTTTCGTCTTCTTGACGTCGCTCTGCAACTTGTTCTTCATTTGCAGGCAGCTATATAGCAGTTTACAGTAAGATCATTGTTTTATCATCATTATTGTCTACAGCCTCCTTTATCTTAGTGGATTATTATGTCTCACATTTAACCATAGATTAGTTCAAAATGGGCAATGGCTCGCAAAGATTGGCCAGCTTTCAAGTGAGGATACTGGAACGCCCCGGTAATTTACGTTTATTTTATAAATAGCTACCTAGCCCCAGATTCAACCATTTTGAGAAAGATTAAACAACAATCCGTCAAGCCGTCACCCATTCCGCAAAGTTTAAGAACGAAAGTCAATGCATTAAACCGCATTTTAACTACATTTAACCATTTAACATGTTTAAACCTGCACCCCTTATGGTGTCGAAACTTGGACACTAACAGTTGGATCGATAATCGACTCAAGGATGCTACTGTCCAGAGGATGGGCAGTAGCATCCTTGAGTCGTAGTTGGTAGTTCTGGTCGCATTTTTGGTACATACTCGGGTCAACACGCTTTTTGAAAACGAAGTATACTAATTAGATGTTCAGTTTTATTTTCAGTGACGACGTTGTCGACCGAAAATTACCTGAATGTGACAAACATTTTGACGAGTGAGTATAAAACCCTAATGCAATGCTTATTCAGCAACTTTCGTTAATGATGAAATTACAAAACACAATACTTTTGTTCATCAAAAGTTTATTTAAACTTTTTCATTAACAAAGTCATTTTGTAGTCTTCTCATAAACAAATTAAAAAATCAACAAATCTATATGAAAGTTTTTTTTTTTTTTTTTTTATGTTTTTTTCAGTCTTCCTATAGGCAAGGCATACTTACTGTACTACGTGTTTTCATTGCTGTTCCTGGTTATACGATCTATGGGGTTTGTCTATATGGCAACTAATGTTCATACATCAGCCAACCAAGCCGTGCTGCCTCTATTTGAAGTTCCTTCTTCGGAGTACAACAAAGAGGTTGGTATATATTTATAAATTATTAAATGATAGCATTTTTTGTAAGGGACCGGTAATCTATAATAAGATGCCTAAAAACCTTAAAGATCTAAATACTAATCTGTCCAAATTAAAAAAAAAAAAAAAAAAAAACACTTACTAAGTGCTATTTACACCGTAAAATAATTTAGTAACGATAAGGGATTTAATTGGAATACTAACATTGACTAACTAATAATGACATCATAACATTGTGGACATTGTATGTAACTTGACATAACTACTATATTATTACATTTTCTTTGTACACTAACAATACTAAATAACTTATATTTAGTGAGTTATTAGCGACCCGCCCGCCCGGCTTCGCACGGGTGTAATTTACGTGCGAAGCCGTGGCGGGTCGCTAGTTATATATATAAACCTTCCTTGAAAATGTATCTAACTGATGGTGAAAACCGCATCAAAATCCGTTGCGTGGTTTAGGAGGAGTTAGCGGCCATACAGACATACAGACAGACAGACAGACGCGGAAAGCGACTTCAATTTATACTATGTAGAGATAGATAAGAGATAGAGAAGAGAAGAGATGAATATGCCAGTGCTAATATTG
The DNA here is from genome assembly GCA_932305915.1 of Agriopis marginaria. Classification (NCBI taxonomy): domain Eukaryota; kingdom Metazoa; phylum Arthropoda; class Insecta; order Lepidoptera; family Geometridae; genus Agriopis; species Agriopis marginaria. The sequence continues at coordinate 15,474,972 of OW029918.1, forward strand.
CACGTCTATTTACAGACAAGTTTGTTTTCGGAGCTCTTTAAGAACAGATTATATCGTCGCAAGAAAGGCAGAATTACTGAAGCGCCAAAATAGGCATATTGAGTTATATAGATATTCGGAATCAGCGTTTTTTTCTGCGTCGATCAGTCTGGGTCCCATAGCGATACGAGCACTATTTTGGCGTTTCAGTAAAAGGAAAAAAGGGGTTTTTTCATAAACCAGAGTCCTTAAACGACACTTTTTTGGCATTTTATTCGTGCCTGTCACCTAAGTAATTTTGTTTTCCTGCAATAAATTACAAGTAAATTTTAAGTAAATTTGGCTTCCGGCAATTTAACAGCTAATATTTTAGAGTTATAAGTAATTTTGACTATAAATATTTGAATCAAATGGCGGTTAAGAAATTTTGCTTTACTGTAAATTGAAGTAATTTTTACTTAAGCGCCACTATATCACAAACCAGCAGTCCATTTATTATGGTTTGTACTTCTGGACATAGAAAATGACAAATTAATAAAAGTTTACCTTGACGTCATCGAAATTCTTGTGCTGGAAAAAAAGTTATGAATTAAAAACGAAAAAAAAAAACTTAAAACGGCCTTTTCTCGAAATCGTCATTTGGAGCTTCAGTAAATTTGCCTTTCCTGCGACGATATTATTCTGTATGTTACATCTAGGTTAACCAACAAACTGCAATAAATATATTTTGATTTTGATCATAAAGCTTTTCTATGAACTTTTTGGGTAGGTAACGTGGAGTAAGCTCGCGCGTTTTTGCGCGATCCATCCATATTTAATCGGAAGACGTGTTTGATTCGTTTGATGCGTTTGAATTTTGTAACCATGGTTGTCGTGTTATTTGTGTCGATTTTTAGTGTGTTAGTGTGTTATAACACGTTTACAGAGTGTTATTGGCGTGTTTTGTTGTTTACTTCAGAATTAGGGCCCAGGTGTTAATTAACGATTTGGTCGAAGAATATAAACACCTTTAAATAAATAATAATAAATGAATAGAATAAAAATCATATAATTCAGGTAACTTAACCCATAGAACTCGTACTAATAATTGTCTTAATCTAAAATATATTTTTTTAAATAATAATAATAACCGATTTTCAAGACTTTACCTACTAAGACTTGGTTGCACCATAGCAGCAGTTAAAGTTAAGGTTTATGACAAAGTTGATAATAACGTTAACACTGACTTAAGCAGATCCTGCGAAATGCGTTGCACCAGCGTAATCACTAGCATAGTTAAAGTAACCAGGGTTGCAAGTCAAATGATACCTTATTTACTCTAGATGCAAAGCTGGAATTATATTTAACTAGCGACCCGTCCGCCCGGCTTCGCACGGGTGTAATTTACGTGCGGAGACGGGGCGGTTCACTAGTTATATATATAAACCTTCCGTGAAAATTTATCTAACTGATGGTGAAAACCGCATCAAAATCCGTTACGTGGTTTAGGAGGAGTTAGCGGCCATACAGACATACAGACAGACAGACAGACGCGGAAAGCTACTTCAATTTATACTATGTAGAGAAGAGATAGAGAAGAGATGCACCTGACAGATAATTAAAATAAACAATAGCGAAGCGTGGGCAGTTACAGTTAACGGGTAAAGTTATGACGTCATTTAACAATTGCCATATGGTGCAGCAATTTTTTTGCCTAACCGGTACTTTAACGGAAATGTTAAAGCTAAAGTAAGTTGGTGCAACCCACCCTAAGTGTAAACAGCTTAGTATAGTAACTTATGTAATCTCTTTTATGAAATAATGTTTAAAGTGTTATGTACTTTTCTCGAAGGTGGAGTGTTTCCAAATGCAACTGCGTTATACCACGGTTGGGCTTAATGGAATATTCTTTTACGTTGAGCGACGAACCATTTTACGAGTGAGTAGATTTTTAGGGTTCCGTACCCAAAGGGTAAAAACGGGACGCTATTACTAAGCCTAAGATGTCTGTCTGTTTTTCTGTCTGTTTGTCTGGCTGTATGTCTGTCTGTCTGTCCTACCTTTAAACGTATTTTTGTATTTACTCTAGTGTAAAAAGTTTGACGCTTGTATGTATTACCGTACAAGCGTCAAACTTGGAATGATTATGGTTACACATATACTAAGGTAAAAATTAAATAATAAATACTGGCCAGGCGTAAGCAGGTGACAAATTTCTGTTTACCACCGGTTCCCGTACCGAAGCTAAGCGACGCCGTCGGTCGGTCGGTACTTGGATGGGCGACCAGATGGGCGTGATTTCTTTTTTGAATTTTTTTTTTGTACTTAAGTAGTTATTGATTTAAGTATTTTCAGTCTTTAGTTGAAATCGTGTTTATTATTTAAAAAAATCAGCCAAATTAAAAAAGAGAATTTTGTTTTATGTCATGGTTTTGTATTTTATGTATTATGGAACCCTCAATGCCCTCAGCCTGACTCGCACTTCAACGGTTTTTCAAACTATAATAAAATTATTTCAAGCTTTTTTATTCTCTCTCGCAAAAACAAATCACAATAATATCATTTCATAATGATGATTGCGAAAATTCCTCATACCATCTCATACAAAAAAATCGAATGCCGTGATTTTTTATTGAAAATTTAAACGCGCGTGTGTGAGTGTGGGAAATTGCATCCCAAAATTATGTGAGTAGAACTCACACCCTGAGGATTCCGTACAAACTTAATAAATATGACATGTATGTAGATAGTTCATCCATCTCGGGACTCGAGTCTCGACAAAAAAGGCAAAAAAAGTTTAAACATTGATGGACAAACTTAACTATGTAGTTAGAAAACAGGTGCTCCCATACGTACCAACTACAAAATTTGATTTTGTAACAGCATTTTTTTTATGTGATGTAACTTCAAATTAACAATTTTCGGATTTTTTCCTTTATATGTTCTATAAGACCTTTTTTCTTGTCAAATTTGACGATTCTAGGTCAACGGGAAGTAATATAGATTTTAATTTCCTTGTAGCGAAAAATGCGACATAATCGGTCATAGCTTTTGATCGTGTTGAGTTACAAGTTTTATTTTTTCACAGTTGAAAGAGATCGTAGGTTTTAGTTTAAACTTGATAACTCTACGCGTTCCTGAGAAAAAGAGTCTTGACAGACGGACAGACGGACAACAAAGTAATCCTATAAGGGTTCCTTTTTCTTTTTAAGGTACGGAACTCTAAAAATGTGTTTATTGTTACAGGTTATTGCAACCATAGTGACCTACGAGTTGGTGCTTCTGCAGTTCGGTTTGTCACAGAAACCAGCAAATACTGACTCATTAAATAATTTGACAATGCAATTATATCGTGGCATCTTCTAAGTTGAGAGACAACCTGCGTAAAACGGCGGGTAAACACTGGATGCAGAGAGAAAACTGGAGCTCATTGGCGTGCATTAGAAGAGGCCTATAAAAAAAACGCGACACTTTGGCACACACGGGGCCTATAAATAATTAAAAAACAGGACATTTTGGTACACACAGTCTTCTGACCCCAAACTAAGCAAAGCTATGGCTGCCAGAGGGTGATATACATACATAATTATGTATTTTTAAATAAATACTTAAATACATATTAACACCTAGAAAAAGAACACAAATGTTTGCCCTAGGCGGGAATCAAACACACGCCCAAGCACAGAAGGCAGGTTCACTACCAACTGGGCCAACGGGGCTATTATGTTAAAAAGTCGACAAGAAAAGGATTATGATGATGTTGTAAATTAAAATAATTATTAATGATCTAGTATATCCAAATAGTGTAATTAATTCACCTAGGTGATTAGTACCAGGTAAATATAGCATACCGCACTCACCTTGAGTGCGGTATGCTATATTTACTGCTAAATACATGGATTAATATTTTCTACTAAATAGAGTACTTAATTTACCTATGTGATTAGCACCAGGTAAATTATAGCATACCGCTCTCACCTTTAAATACATGGATAAATCTAGACTACTAAGTATTGTACATAATTCACCTATGTGATTAGCACCAGGTAAATATCGCATACCGCACTCTCCTTTGAATACATGGATTAATCTAGACTACCGAATAGTGTACTTAATTTACCTAGGTGATTAACACCAGGTAAATCTAGTCTAATAAATGGTGTACTTAATTCACCTAGGTGATTAACACTAGGTGAATATAGCATACCGCACTCACCTTTAAATACATGGATAAATCTAGTAAACTAAATACTGTACTTAATTCACTCAAACTAGTGCGTAGATCCGAAAACAATGTATAGGTTACGACACATCTATATAGACTTCAACTAAGCTCTGTGCAATCTACCCTTCCACCGGATATCCCGAATAAAGTCTGGGCAAAAAGATACAGACCTTGCGACCGGTCTCAGTTGGGGGTTAACAAATACAATATTTACATTTGTTAATTTTATCTGATAGCTGCCAATAACACTGTAAAAAGATGAACTATATTGGATACCTGCTACAATATTACGTTCAAAAACCAAGCGAAAGTGATCAGAATTCATAGTCTTTTTCCCAGCTTTTTACGCTGCTTTTGCAGCTGTCAAAGCAAATAAATACTTTGACCGAGTTTATATTACTAGTTTAGAAGAAACATGATGGATATCAAAATTGGGTCCAACGGCTGTTAATTATACAGCAAAGATACCCTATAAGTCCTCAGTTGAAACATTTAGATCACGTCTCGTCCCGGATATCGCGTGTCAGTCGTCAGGACGCTAAACTTTGAGAGTGCTAAAATTTGGTAATTAAGGGTCCTGTATACCCTTTGCAGCTTTCTCTCTCGCACATTTTGACATTATTGAAGATATAAAATCAATGAGTGTGAATTTCCAAAAAGTAACAAAATCATGTCATGGTGTCTATCGTAACATTACAAACAAAGAAATTGTCAATTTGATATATTTTAATTTGACACAGTAAAATGGTAACAAGTGATTTTTATTTCCCGTGTCATTTTATTCCGTCAAATTACAAGATATCGAAGCAAACATTTCTTTGTTTGTAATGTTACGATAGACACCATGACATGATTTTGTTACTTTTTAGAAATTCACACTCATTGATTTTATATCTTCAATAATGTGAAAATATGCGAGCGAGAGAGCTGCAGAGGGTATACAGGACCCTTAACCAGGTACTTTTGAATAATATTTCGTTTTTGAACTGTGCAAAGAGCAAGTAACAGCTAAATAATACAATTAAATGTTAAATACTCATCCATTTAGATATTCGGGTCTCTGAATCAGCTATAAAATTATCAATAAACCATACTTACAGCTTTAGTAAGCCTTTTATTTTAGTCTGATCCTAGCTTTTTCTATCTATAGCTCTGTTTTAGTCTTATCTAGTGGAAAATAATGGAAACAACTTCTTTTGTACATTTAAGCAGTAGGGAAAAGTGGAGTAAAAATCCCATTAATCTTTTTTTCTCTTTTTATACTGTTACTACAATACCTTCTTTTTGGTTTTGCCTCTGTTTTACTTAGTAGAGATCATTTAAGACATTGTTCATTAAGGTGGTTCGTTGCACAAATGGCGGGAAATTCAAATTTCAAACAGTTTTCTTGTCCTTGTAGCTAGGCCGGGTAATTATTGTAAACAACCATGATGTTTGCGCAGATTGATATTCTTTACTAAATCATGTAAAGCTATTTTATCTCTAATGTCCATTATTACATTTGTGAATAAACAAATTTTTTCTGTTTCAAACCGTTTATTCACAAATGTAAGTAATATGGTGCGTTACTGTTAAATAATTGTACATTACAATGTAAAGAACAGCCAACATTTTGCGCAAACACTGTGTTATTTAAAAATAATTACCTGGCCTGGCTACTAGGACCAAAAAACTGTTTAAAATTTAAATTTCCCGCCATAGGTGAATCGAACCACTTTAATACAGTCTGTTGATTATGTTAATCACTTTTTGACAGCTGTTACAAAGTTGACGACATAACTTTGTTAGCGTCTAGGAAATTATATAGCAACAAATAAATAGGTTTGATCTAGAATTACCTCTTTCCAATGTTACGTTAACTTGAAAGCCAAGTTGTTATAGAATATACTAGACGCTTTACAAAGTTATGTTGTCAACTCTGTATTCATGAGCTGTCAAAAAGCGTTTAACATAATGGATGAAAATCGTTTAGCGTTAATAAAACAGGCATTTAATATAACACATTATTTAACTATGGCCACAGAATACATAGTAGTGCACGGTGCAGAAATAAAATACATCAAAAAGACCGTCAAGATTTCCCAAAAGATCCAATGTAATGAAAACAATTTTAAGAACATGGGACACAAATTGAGGAAAATGACAAAATCGTTTTTACCCCGCCATTTTTTAACTCTTTTATTTCTTTTGTTGTAAAGTCGGCGTTTGCTTGACAGTATAATTATCCTTGGTTTAACTGATTGGCATGTAAAACTGGTTGGTTTTTCTACAACGATTTTCATGCACTAAATGTAGCACTGAAATGAAATAATATTAAAATTCAGATTGTGTAACAGTCTGCTATTAAATTAATGCTTACCTATACAGGGTTACGCATAATTATATACTGTACTAAGCCGAAAGTACAATAATGGCCTTCTTTAGGCTTAATACATAATTATATGCGTGCTTATAGCGTTGATTATTAAATAAAGACTGATAGAAAAGCATGAGATTGGAGTCGAAATCTAGTTTCACACGCATTTCATTAGTATGTATAGAGCTCTCGTCTCGTGTCGTTAACTGACGTACAGTTGTAATTGCACATGTTTAGACAGTATTGTGAAATAAACTTTTTTTTAACTCTTTTAACTAGTTCATGAACACCCATCTTCAAAGCTGACACTTTGAAAGATCAAGGTGTCAAAACGACCCTCGAAGCCAGATAAAGTTCACGCCTACTCAAAAAGAGCTGACTCCACAACTCTGGAGAGTCCTTCATCAAGAGTCGAATTAATTTCTGAAGCCTTTTCTTGCGCAATTAATGTTTTAAGTGAGCTATTCAAGGGTTTTGTTTGTTCAGTACTTTTTAACGTTTTTAGCGTTTTCATTCTGAGTGAAGTTGATATTTTCAACCATTTAAATCTTTTCAAAAAGTACGTAAATATAATTTAAATTTTTCCATGTTCTTGGGAACTAAACTTTATGTATTTTTAACCGACTTCGAAAATTGAGGAAGGTTCTCAATACAGCACGTATTTTTTTATTAATTTTTATGTATGTACAGCGATTACGCCTCGATCTGTTCACAAATTTGCGTGTTTCTTTTTTTATTATGCAGAAGACACCCTCGAGGTGGTCCCACAAAAATTTCAATATGTAAGGATCGGCAGTTATTGAACCAGCTCAAATAATAGGTAGAGCACCTACGAATTTCACAATGGCAAATCACTACACAATACTTTTGTTTTGTTTACTACACAATACTTTTGTTTTGGGATGCGCCTTAATTGGTGTCAGATTCAGATTCAGATTATTTATTCACCAATATAACATGTTCGTCATATGAGGCAAGTCAGTTTACACGAGTGCTCCCCGATGGTTACAATCTGGGTATCTTGAAGTCACAAGTGAATCGGTTTCTTCTAGGCAAACGTCCTAGATAAGCTTATTTTCAGTAATAAAAAACTTAATAGGTATCTTTACTTACAAATATTTTCCTTGCAAATCGCCCTTCTAGCATGACACAGATTAACGAAGTATTGGTACCCTCTTTTGTACCTGCTGAACATCATGCAGACTGGTTCTTCATCGTTTGGTTTCAAATCGTCACATACGTGCCTGCATTCTTTGTGGTAAGTCTGAACTTGGAGAGATGATTCTAACATCTTACCACGAGTGCCTAACAGTACTTCTGAAAATATTTGTTACAGTGACAGGCCTAGAATGGCTCAGAGCACAGAAAATAATATTATTGGATCGGCTGTCAAGGCTTTTTTGTAAGTTGTAGCCAGTAGTGCCTAACAGTACTTCTGAAAATATTTGTTACAGTGACAGGCCTAGAATGGCTCAGAGCACAGAAAATAATATTATTGGATCGGCTGTCAAGGCTTTTTTGTAAGTTGTAGCCAGTTGCACCCATATAAACGAAACGTCAGTCGTTCGAAATCAGTTAGCAACTGTGACGCGGACAAAGAACTTTGAGACCTAACCCCTAAAAGGCAAGGTCCAAGTTCTTTGGATGCGGAGTTTGACGCGTTGACATAAATAAGAATGTTGAATAAAGGTTCTGTCATGCCTGGCGACAGATTTTACTTCTCATTTCCATTCTATTTACTTCTTTTTCTGTGGCTCTGTGGCTGCGTGAGTGCCTAGTGCTAATTTTCCAATGGGAGGTTTTTTTACGGCTGAAGGAACATAGTTCTGCAACCATCGATAGATGGCGCTAACAAGACATGAATTTTATTACTAACTACGATTCCACAAAATAATATACTACGAAATAAAATAACATAAAAACAAGCATGACAGACAGTGTCAAACATACACACAGACCTATATCCAAGAAGACGCCACAAGTCGACCTACCTTGCATTTCATATTTCTAATACAATTAGGTATGATTAATCATCATAATTGGGAACAGAGGCTGGTGTCTCGATACAGATGCAAGCTGGGACGGGAATCGGCATCGAGCAACGGGCACCATACACCGAGCAACGGGCATCGTACACCGAGCAACAGGCATCATACACCGAGCAACGGGCAACACGCACCGAGCTACATCATAATTGAGTCCGCCTAAAATCAGTCTGCTCAATCGGTGCCGTGACAACACTTGCCAATTTAAAACGAAAATGGGTAATTGTGCAATACTAAGTTATACTGAGAATACTGCGCAAATAGAGTTGGCCGACAGAATAAAGATATTTCTGTTCACTTTCAGGTACGAAAAATTTGACACGCTTAGTTTTCATACAGTTTGGTCCGCTTCTGAAGTCTACTTAGATATAGGTCTGTGAACATAGAGACAGATATTCTCTCTGTCTATCAGAATAAGCAAGTTTTTTATTGATCTTTCTGTGTTTGTGGTTTCGCAACGTAATTTTAAAGGTAATGCCAAAACGGCTTTTTTATTTGCCATTTACAACTTGTGTTAAAATAGATAAGGCCGAGGAGCGGCCGAAAGTGGCTATGCTACTCGAAGCGCTGAGTATCTGATACACGAGTTGCTTTATGCTCAAACGACCCCACAAATCACACAAAAATGATGGAACTTACCTTCAAACAAACTCAAAAGTGTCAGTGAAATAATAGTCATATACATCTCAGCTCCGGTTTTGTCGTAAAATATTGTTGCATCGTAAAAGTCATTCGGTTGAAAAATAATCGTACTTACCTAATCATAAATGTTTTATGCTCCATTGAATTTGTGTTCAAAAAGTTGGTAAACTGAAAATACTTAAAACCTGTGCTTAAAACTGTATTATAACAACGGTAAAAATCTTTTTTTTTTTTTTAGCAAAGACCTTAACAAAGGCTTATGTCAATGTCAAAATGAGAGTTCGGGTTTAATAATTTTTTTTAAGGAAGAATGATAAAAACACCAAATGATGTTAGTCCTTCTTCTGAGGATAAAAAAAGATTATGACGTCTTATGAAGAAATTGTTGATCCCCAGCAATGTCACTAGTTCAATATTCAACCACGTTCTTTTAACGCTGCCTGCCTATGGCAACACACCTCTCTAAGTGTGAGGCCTGGTTTTGGCGCGAACGTGGAAAAATCATGTCGGCTCGTTGAATTATTTTCCTAAACTTGTGTATTTTCGAGTATTAATGTGTACTAAATGGTGAATTATTATTCATTATGTGCTCGTAAACGTGCTCGAGTGTGGGCAAGTGATATAACGAAGTGAAACATGTCTTTTCGTGTTGTTTCCAAAACTCCATAGGAGCCTCTTGTAAATCTCTACCACTTTACAGGGGCATGAGTTTGACTTGACCGTGACTTACTTTGCTTGACTCTGACTGTGACTATGACTTGTTTGACGCTATTAATACTATGTGAACTTGTTTAATATTACGACTAAATTACATTGAACCCACGGTCATGAAAATTTTAACAAAAAAAAGAACGAGGCCTTTATTTATTAGTAGACGTTAGGTACTGGCTGATAATTGTGATTGTAAATTTTTTTATTTTGTGAGTATACACGACGCTGCTATTTTTTTCCCTTATTCATCTTCTTCAACAACATCTAGGGATAAACGAATATGGTGGTAATTTCGCATTAATGTGGAACACCATCTCAGGTACTCAAAAATTAGAAACTAGCTTAGAGGAGAGTAGTTTTGACGTTAAGTTGAAGTTAGGGTCCAGAATTCTTACGTACACATAAGTTTTTTTTTTAGTAATAGGCTTGCGTTTGACTGCCAACTCACCTTATGTAAAGCGATGATGCGGTCTATAGTGGCGTACGATTGCCTAGAAGAAACAAATTCACTCGTGATTTTAAGACAACCATATTGATTTAAATAAAAATTTCAACTTAAGTACACAAGTAAAAATGCTTCATAACTTATTACGTAAAAAGTAAGTAAAATAAATATGCCAGGTATACAGTTATCCCTTTGTTTCAAATTCCAGTTTTTCAGCGTGGAAACTGAGTTATTTTTCTAAACAAAACAACAAGGAATGTTAATGAAACATTTTTCACTCTATTATGAAACCTTGTTTATTTTCATTGTATTTTTTATCAACTTATTTCATTTTGTAGGTACTTTGGTTTCTCACATTCTAAATAGTATTATTTTTATTCATCATTGCTAAACTGTAGAAGAACAAGCTCGTAAGTAACTATTGTCCCGGCAACCTGTAAAAAAACATAGGTCTTTCACTGTTACGATCTGGGTAATTGTAAATTCAGTAGCTACTATTATACATGTCAGACCCATAGATTGAGTAAGTTTCCGAGGTCTGTGGTTGGACCACCATCCCATACCGAGGCCTTTGGTCTAACTATATTTTGTACAGTCATGTAAATCTAAGATGAGACTTATAACTTAGTTGGCTAGTAAGCTAGTTGACTAGTTAGCTAGTTGGCTAATTAGCTAGTTTGCTAGTTAGTAAGTTGAATTGTCAGCTAGTTGGCTAGTTTGCTAGTTAGCTAGTTGGCTAGTTTGCTAGTTAGATAGTTGGCTAGTTAGCTAGTTATCTACTCAGTTCGTCAATTAAGTGACACTAATATAAATTTTGTCTTTGGAAGATCGCAGCTGGTACTAAGCGTCGCTACCGATTCGGTATGGAGGACAAGGTGTCAGAAAAAAATTGAGTAATAACATTTGCTCGCCTTCTTGTCTTCGGTCGAAAGCACTGAAAAGTTTACATAGTTCTATTACCAAGTTAAGGAACCGCACAAATTTCTTTTTTTGACTGAGGCAATGAATGCTTGGAAAATAGCCAACCCAAATACAAACCTACCCAGGGACCCATCCCTCCAAAAAACAGTGAAACGTGCCACTCTGTGATCTGGGACAGGATACTACAAACGTCCAGCACTTTCTCAGAGCGAGCACGTCTCTTAGCTGTTTCCCGGTGGGAATCGGGTCTTTGGTTGCAGGCCTTTCCTTCAAATAATTTAGTTATTATAGTTTAGTTATTTAGTTATTATATTTATAGTTTAGTTTTATTTAGATATTTTCTTAATTACACGTTCTGTGTAGCCATTTTGTTGCGCATCGATGCATCTTTTGTCGTTCCCCACCGTCGGGCCTTCGGGAGCACCTATGTCGCAGTGGTTTTGGAACCGAACTGAAATGACAAATGTCTTGGAAGATGAGACTACCTGGGACGTGTGGAACGCTAGAGTCTGGCTAATGAAAGTAGAGACTGACAAAGCGCGGCAAATTTAAAAATATCAGCATTGAAACCCCAAAAATTAGTATGAAATGCTTGGAATAATCTCACTTGATGCTTGTAAGTTATTATTTTTATTGTAACACAGTCAGAACACAGTAATGTTTGCATTTCATATTAATTTTGGGGTTGCAATGCATTTTTTTTTATTTGGCGGGCATTTTTGTCTCTACTTTCATTAGCCAGACTCTACATGCGTTGATACACTGGCGCTGCTTCACCTTCTACAGACATCAAAAAAGGTAGGTGGTGCGGTTATCACGGCTGAATGCCTCAAGCGGCGCAAATATTCCAGCCTTGACAGAGGTTACTTATTTGTGCCTTTTGGAGTAGAAATATCTGGGCCGCAGACCCGAGTGCTTTCGAAATATGTAATGATTCGTCGAGGAGACTGAAATATTTTTACGTGACCAAAATGATGGCCTGTATTTTGCTCAGAAAGTTAGTCTCGAAATCCAGCGTGGCAACGCGCCCAGCATTTTGGGCACGTTACCTAATATTTGAGATCGTTTAAACTATCTATAGGCCTTCATTGTCTATAAATAGTATAAACGATCTTCAGTTAGTTTAGTTTTTTAAGTTTTTTGTTTGGTTTATATAGGTGAGTTTAATTTTGTTGTAACATTAAAATGTGTAACATAATAAAACGTCTAGAAATAACAAAAATTATAAAGCATAAACAAGGTTAAACTTTAATTAAATTAAAATTGTTTATACTATGTTTGTTAATTTGGAGTAGGTACAGCTAACCGCAACTATTTTGCAAAATGCGCTACAGTCGATTTTAAGGTATCTTTAGAAGAATGAAAAGAGACTAGAGGATTTTGGGTAATTTCGCTCTTTTACCAGTATTTGGTTAGTTTTAATAATATTCGTATAGAACAAATAATAGTTATTACTTATCTTTAATACTTACAGTTAGAACAAGATCTCTTGTAACGTAAAAAAACTGAAGACCGCTAAGAGCTATATTGTCTTCATTAACTTGAATTATAAATCTTGAAACCTGAAAATAACGTAGGTGGAATTGACTTGGTGTAGTTTTTAATAAGGTGCTGTTGTAGAATGTAGGTATGTACATAAATATATCAAATATACCAAGTTTTTTGATTGAATAATAGGTTTGCGTTTGGCCGCCAACTCGCCTGATGTTAAGCGATAGATAGCCAGGTGTTCTTCAAGTAAGTGTAGATACGCTTGATTGATGAAAGAGTTTTGAAAAGCTAATATAATCTACTATCTGCGCCCGCGGTTTCGCGCTCATAGTGATTAAAAATGGTGATGATGATGATAAAAAGTAGCCTATGTCACTCTCTGGCTCTTGAACTTTAATGCAAAATCAGGTCGATCCGTTGTTTCGTTGCAGCGTGAAAGAGGAACAAACATCCATACATCTATACATACAAAGTCTCGCGTTTATAATATTAGTAGGATATACATAGATATATAGGTATGACATCTTTGTCTATATATTTGTATGTATAAAACAAAGCTTACAGCATTTATAACTCAAGAACAGCTGGAACGATTTTCATGATCCTTGATTTTTTAGATTCCTCTCCGCCCCAAGTAGCAGAATTAGTATTGAAATATCGAAAAAAAAAAAAATAAGATTCATTTTCCCATACATACAAGGAATGGCAAGAATTGAAGTTAACTATACATTGACATATTACATCATAAACAAAAAATTAATTGTCATCTAAGTCAACCCCCAACCCTTTTCCAACCCTTGCTGTCGCTAACACAGAAAAGAGAAGTAAATAGAACGGAAATGAGAAGGAAAATCTGTTATACCAGGCATATGAGTGAACCTTGATTGAACATTCATATTTAGATCAACGAGTCGAACTCCGCATAATAGTTGCTAACTGATGTCGAATGACTGACGTTTCGTTTATATGGGTGTAACCACAGAAAAGAAAAAAATAATTCTTTAAATTAGAACGGCTGTCAAGGCATTTTTGTAAGATTTTTTTTTATAGCCAATTGCACCCATATAAACGAAACGTCAGTTATTTGAAATCAGTTAGCAGCTGTGATTCAGACAAAGAACTTTGAGACGTAACCCAAAAAGGTAAGGTCCAAGTTCTTTGGATGCAGAGTTCGATGCGTTGACATATATGAGAATGTTCAAGCAAGATTCTGTCATAATACCTGGCTACAGATTTTCTCTTTTCTGTGGGTGTAACTGGCTACAACAAATTTTTTACAAAAATGCCTTGACAGCCGCAAGGACGTTCTACCTTTAGGGTATATATAAGACTTTTGGACAGTGTTCTAGTTTAAACAAAGATTTTTTTTCATTTCTGTGGTCGCTGCCAAGGAGGTTGCTTCAAGGAGGTATATAACGGGGTGAAACCGCAGGGCGCAGCTAGTAGAGCGTATAAAAAACGAAGATTCAGGTATTACATCCATAAAATGCTTACTATAAGTATAGTACAGTAATTTTTTTTCGTACCTCGTCAGAGTATGCTGAAGAAGGCACGTTATACAGCGCTGGCGCAGGCACCAACGAAGCTGTGTTCACGCTCGCAGCTACCAACGAAACGGTTAGTGCTCTTGTAAGTAACAGCGCAGAGGAAAATACTAAGTATACCGAATACTCGTATCCGCCTAATAGTCTGAAAAAGAATTCTGTCATAAAGTTAAGAATTACGACAAATCAATGACTATAAATAACCACTTGACTGCTCATCCTTTACCCCGCGTGATAAAAAGGGTACATAATTTTCAGCCTACTATTTCTCGCGCGGGCCAATCATAAGCGCGAATTGAACGAAAGACTTTTGAGTATCCAATCACAATCCCCTTTCAATACTTTCAATAATTTCAACCGACGTGGCTTAGTCGTGCAAAAGGGAATTATGACATGCGCGATCAAGTGCCGAGTATCTTTGCGACATATAAATTAAAACATCAAGTTTTTGCAACTATTTTTCAAATAGACTATCAGGCAAGTATAATATTTGAGTTGTAAAAAATATAATTAGGTCCTCCATTTGTGCATTTTTACATTATCTATTTATAATCGTGCATATCTAAGTATTTAACGGGCGGTTATCCGAGTCGCGTAGGCAACAAAACGCTCCCTCAGCCCCCGCCAAGTTATAGCGACGATTTTTTTTTCCATGCTAGAGTCAGGACGCCCGCGGGGGGAGTGCAATGACAAAAACGAGCATAGGTCCGACCTCGATGACGTCTGGCGCGGCACTGAACGCGGCGCGCCAAAATTCTCGCGTCCTTTTTACGCTTTTCATTTCACTAAAAAACGACACTATTCACAATAAAAAATCTATCCAAATAAAAACATTTTTGAATAAAATTGCCTTACAGTACATGCAATTTCCAGGTTGTTACGAGCTTTCATTAGAGCATAAAATAAAATAAAAAAAAACTAAGTCGACTTTGTTTCAAATTTTTTTTTGATCGAGGCATGTTTATTCTATCGTGTTTTGAACCAAATCATAAACTCTAACACAGATGTATCTGTGACATGTATTTTTTTCCAGCTCACATATTGTAATTCAACTGAATAAAATTGATTTAAAACCCTCAAATTTGGTATAAGAGGCTCTATAATACGAGTATGTTATTTTGTCTTATGGCGCAGCAATAACTCTTCATTATGAGTTTTGTTTAGAAAAACGCCTAAATTTATGAACTAGTGACGGGACTGGTCTGGTATCTAGACAGGCTTTGCTTTGTTCGACGGCCGTGTAACTGACGTTTTTTTGAATTTTTTATTCAGATTCGATATGTTCCCCGCAGTATTATTCAAATAGACAGGCGTTGAAAGCTCTCTGTCATTTGATTTGCAACCGTATAATGGAAAAAAGATGTCTTTGCTTTTACGAGTTTAGGTATTCTCTTTTAACATGAAATGCTAGCAGTGCTCTGCGATTTACTTCATTTAAAACTCTTACATACATACGTACCTGCCTATTTAAGTACCTACCTACATATTTACGTCAAATTAATAATTTTACTATAGGTGACAAACAAGTAGACCAACAACGAAATTTTTTTATTTTATTAGAACCACAGAAAAGAGAAGTAAGAAAATAGAATAGAAATGAGATGGAAATCTGTCACCAGGCATTATGACAGAACCTTGATTGATCATTCTTATTTACCTATATCAACGCGTCGAACTCCGCATCCAAAGAACTTGGACCTTACCTTTTTGGGTTAGATTTCTAATAATTTCTTATCTGTTAAATTTCTAACAAAAATGCCTTGACAGTCGTTCTAATGTAAACAAAAAAAAAAATACTTTTCTGTCGTATACTTACAGTAGATTTCACCAGAAGCAGCACAAATACATTGCCAACGTTTTAAAGGACAGCTACCTCACACGCACATTTCAATTCAATGTTTTTGAAATAAATAAATAATAAAACAGAAAAAATAAAATCCTTGTTTATCGCTAGTTTGTTCATTAGGTATATTTATTTAAATAGTAAGTACCTATTTTTTTATAACTTAAAAACACCTACCAACTGCAAGTTTTTGGTTCTCCATAGTCACTTGGCTAAGTAAACAGCACTTAATATTTCCGGAAATATCAAAAAACTACTTAGTTTAAATAAAGATAATGAATACGTACCCATGTGATTGTCTGGCGCAAACATGTTTTGGGTTTTGAGAATGTATTCCATGCCTGAAAAAAAACATTCATTAAGGAGGCAACTCAACCCCAAATTTTTACAAAAATATGATCAGTCAAAACTAGAACAGTACCTATAACCTTTATTTTTATTTTTTATAGTCATCATTATCATATTTCCGGATTGCTGGACATAGGCCTCCCCCATCGATCTCCAAAAGGGCCGGTTGGAAGCGGTCTGCATCCAGCGTTTCCCTGCGCTCTCTTTTAGGTCGTATGTCCATCTTGAGGGTCGTCCTTAACAATATCAAACAAAATGGTGTACTTTTTAAGTATAGTCTGAGTTAGGCAGTATGTTAAAAGCGCAAAAATGGGGTTAAGTTAAAAACCCCTAGTATATTACATGAATAGTTATGTTTTACTTTCTTTTTACATCGATAGTCTTTCAGGCAGTTGGGGTTGATATTTGAGTGTAGGTAAATCACTGTCTGAAATCTTGCGACACGTCAAAATGCCGCTTTCTTCATACCTATTCCTTGTTGGTATCTCGAGTACGAAACTTACACCAAAATATTGAAGACTTGAAGACAAATGAAGAACAAGTTACTTGCAAATGATGTAAAAACTAGACCACTGATGACGTCATCGAAAGATCGAACCAATCGCGTAGCTCTGGTGTAGTCTTCCCGTAACACTCTCCAGTGAGACGGTGGTAAATAGTGCTACAACAAAAGTAACGCACCGCGCCGTTAGTATATTTTAGTTTATTGAACTGCATATAATGTAGACAACTCGTCTAGGTTGCACCATAGTATCTATTAGTTAAAGTTTAGGTTTATAACAAATTAGACAATAACAACAACATTTTATTTATATTACACGGGAATTACTTTACTTCGACTGTACCTACGCACCCCCACTCCCGCAACCGATATACAGCCGTTGTCATCACGTGCGCACCACGCGGCAGCCCGTAGTGCAATGCGAGACGCAGCCGCGCGTGCATTCACTTTGAAAAAGACCGTCTAATGCGGTTGAAACTATAGTTGGAGTAACCAGCTTAATCTTACGTGAGTAATTTCCGTGTAATATAGTTAAATAAAATATGCGTAATTACTGCGTAATGTGTTGCACCAGCGTTTTCACCATAGTTAAAGTTATCGGGTTGCAAGCCAAATGAGACCTTATTTTCTCCAGATGCATAGCTGCAATTATATTTTACGCATATGACAGATATTTAAAATAAAAAATTGCGAAGCATGGGCAGTTATGGTTAACAGTTAAAGTTATGACGTCATGTAACAATAAAGGCTTGGTTGCACCATAGTAGCAGTTATGACAAAGTTGACAATAACATTAACGCTAACTTTAGCAGACACTGCGAAATGCGTTGCACCAGTTCAACCGAAATGAATAAGTAACCAGGGTTGCAAGTCAAATGAGACCTTATTTACTTTAGATACTCCAGATGCATTGTTGGAATTAAATTTTACGCATCTGACAGATATTTAAAATAAACAATAGCGAAGCGTGGGAAGTTACGGTTAACAGTTAAAGTTATGACGTCATTTAACAATTAAAGATGGTGCATTTTTTTTTGCCTATCGGTTCTTTCACTGAAATGTCGATGTTTGTTAAACCTAAAGTAAGATGGTGCAACCCACCCTAATTGTCAACTCGCGTTGGTTAGTAAAGGAGATTAGACAAAAGTGGTCCACGGACAAATAGCGTCATAACCACGTATAGTTTTACCTTTTCGCTAGTCGAGATGATTTTCGCATTGATTTTGTTAAGTAGTCCCGCTAGATAAATACTAGTGCACACAATGTAAAGGTCGAGGTAGTTCCAATTCATTGTAGAGATTATATTTAGTATCTGAAATATGTCAATTATTACTTTTTTTTATAAGAATAAGAAATGTATTATTGGACAGACTAATATATATAAAGAAAAGGTTTAAACTATCACGGTTATTTACTACAATTATATGATTATTAATTGGATATTATACCGTTATAATGTAGTGGATGCGAAGCTCCTGATATTTTGGCGCAGTTACATGCACCAAGTTCACGGGAAGACTAAAGAATGTGATTGGTTGGCCGAAATGTTCAAACTTAGGTGTAAATAAAACGATCTACCCTCTTTCTTAGTTTTTTACTACGGTAAACACTGGAACTCGAACATAAGTCCCGACAACACACACTCACTGACAGTAAGTGTCACTGAGAGAGTTACTGTATCACTGCGTATTGAACACATTTTTAAATACATAATAATCATATAATCATATATTTTTACTTAGTTAGAGGAAAGGTATCGACATAGTCAAAGCACACAGGTCTTAAAACTGTCTAATCAACTAATCAATGTACCTACATTAGATTTAAGACCAACTTAGAAAATAAAGATTTATTATTATTATGACTCTTTATTTCGATACATTCACGGGTCTCGCCCGGACCTTTGAGAGACATTGAGGGGGGGGGGGGGGGCAAAGCCAACACCAAGAGGCCCTGTTGAAAATACAATTATGGGGGTGTGTATAAAATGGAATGTAAAACTATCGTACAATATGGGATAAAAAATCTGGGGCTATTGAGGTGAACAAATTGTGGATAGGAAAACAGATCTATAGGATGAGAAACGGCACCTGCCTTATCCTGTCTCATCTCAAAATAAATTTAGTCAGGTGATGACTTGCCACCCACTAATTGGGCCCCCCATAATGGCTGCCGCATATTAGCACCGGAAGGGCAACATTGGCGTGGGTGGCTTAGGGTGTCGAGAGGTGTGCTGCACTTTCACTAAGAGCTACTCGCAGCGTTATGCCCTTTAACACTTCCACCCTGGAGCTTAGGTTCTTAGCTCTTGCGGTTTCCACCCCCAGATGGCCGGTTAAGGCAAGCCAGGGGTCAGGGTCTCTGGGGTTTTAGACCCATGGAATCGGGGTACGCGGTATCGCCACTCACTTATTATTATTATGTCTCTTTGTTTCGATACTTTCACGGGTCTAGCCCGGACCTTTGAGAGGCATTGGGGGGGGGGGGCCGAAGCCAACACCAAGATGCCCTGAAGAATAAAAAAATACAATTATGGGGTTTGTATAAAATGGAATATAAAACTATTGTACAATATGGGATAAAAAATCTGGGCTATTGAGGTGAACAACTTGTGGATAGGAACTTGATGTTATTATTATTATATAACTCACTGTTTTAAACTATAACGGTTCTTTTCACAAATTTACCCACGGTAAATGTCCCGTAAATAATCATACAACTTTAATCATAATATAACTTTCGGATAGCCCGTTGGTCTAGTTGGTAGTGAACCTACCTTCTAAGCTTGGGGGCGTGGGTTTGATTCCCACCTAGGACAAACATTTATGTGATGAACATTTGTGTTTGTTCTATATCTGGGTGTAAATATCTATTTAAGTATGTATTTAAAACTATGTAATATGTATGTATGTATATCAGTCTCTGGCAGCCATAGACAACAAGCTTTGCTTTGCGTTTGGGGTCAGATGACCGTGTGTGCAAAAGTTCACAACAGTGTTTTGAAACAGTTAATTTTAGTCTTCCTTTGCTTACTTTTTGCTACGAAAATACAGATATTCACTAGTTAATTATTAAATAGTTGCTACGGTTTTAGTCTTCCTTTGGTTTGGGCATTTTTGTTCGCAGTCCCGAAATCCATAGTTTTTTTTGTTAGACTTACTTGTAGAAGAATTCCAATTGGTACGTTTCTTGACACGTTTAATTCGAAGTACCACGGGAACTGGTCCTTCAGGTATTCGGCGTAGACACTAGTGTCTGGGTGACACGACACGACGTGTTCTACTTTGTGTAAAAGTGACAGCACGTGCTCGACTGGAAAAAGTTTTAACACAAAAATACAACGTCTCGACAGTGGTTAAATTTTGACAGTTATTTGAGAACTCTCAAAGCCCTTCAGCAGCGAAATGCCTTTTTAAATCTTGGTTGCACCATAGTAGTAGTTAAAGTTAAGGTTTATGACAAATTTGACACTAACAGTAACGCTGACTTTAGCAGTTACTGCAAAATGCGTTGCACCAGCGTATTCACTAGCATGGTTAAAGTGACCAGGGTCGCAAGTCAAATGAGACCTTATTTACTCCAGATGCAAAGCTGGAATTCTATTTAACATTTGACAGACATTTAAAATAAACAATAGAGAATCATAGACAGTTACAGTTAAAGTTATGACGTCATTTAACAATTGTCAGATGGTGCAACGAAATTTTTGTATAACTGGTACTATAACTGAAATGTCGACGTTTGTTAAAGCTAAAGTAAGATGGTGCAACCCACCCTAAGTGTAATTTTCGCTGATCGTCAGTTCAACACCATCTCAAGAATAGGCAGGTGTCCTAATGTTTAATTTATTACAAATAACCGGCTTAGCGATGAATACAACTAAATACATTACACATAATGAAAAAAATATTTAAATTGGCTTATAAATCTCTGAGATACGAGTGTTTTAAGTTTTAGGTGGGGATGGAGAGGGGATGGTCTATCCCTTTCTCGTAAAGCGTGTGTTAGTATACCATTTCTATGGCGCGCCTGAGGCGTGACGTCACGACTCAGTATAGTGCGCTCTCTGTCTAGCATGAAATTAAAATGCTTACATCTTATTTATTTTTGAACTAATTTTAATTTTGTTTCCGTTGATGTGCTCTATTTATGATCAACTTTCTTATGAGATAATAAAAAAATATAAATCATCATGCCTTACTGATACTGTTTATAACCGACTTCGATCGTCTTGAATCAATAATAAATTCTGGATTAAAAATAAAAAATAAATATGCTTTTGTAACTCTTTTTTATATCAGAGATGGCTAGCAAGCAGACCAGCCACCTGATGGTAATCAATCACCGTCACCTATGGATACCGGTAACACCAAGCCCAGAGGCATCGCAAATAAACAAATACGTTGCCAACACTTTTAGACATTTAAATCGCCTTTTGAAAAACCCCACGTTGTAGCTTCTCAGAAATACAGCGGGAAGGTAGCTCATTCCACATTTTGCAGGTGTGGGGCAAGAAATATCGTGTAAATCGCACAGTGTGCAATTTCCACAGATCTATGATATTTGGATAAGCTTTCAGGCGGTGGCATCTAGTGCGATGATAAAACCGCGACGCTGGCAGCAGATCAAATAGTTGTTCAAAACAATCCCCGTTGAAAATGTATTAAAAAATATAGAGACCCAATGTCTCTGCGCATGTAAAATAACGAAATTAATAACAGAGCCATCTAGCGGATAAAACGCCAAAATTCATGCACCACAGCGCGCATAATGTTTGTTATTTTTCCCGCTAGATGGCTCTGCCAGTATCATCACGCCATTGAAAAGTTTTACTCTCCACCTCCTGATCCTCATTAAATCAGTTTAATTGTACCATCTTATTGTATTTTCCTCCGAATAAAAGATTCGTATCGAATCGAATATTTGTTAACATAGACAAGTGAAGCTATTGAAATCAAGTTCAAAATATAAATACTTACTGAAACCCAAGCTTATGTTAACAACAGTCAAGATGTAGCATTTGTTTTTAGTCCGATTGTCAACATACTCGCTCAACCTACATTTTGCTATGTCGTTCATTAGCGAGGACCATCTACGTCCTATTTGGATGAAAAGAAACGTTGTTACGCATGTCGATACGTAGAAGGCAAAAAAACCTGAAAAAGTAACCGATACAGATAAAATCTTTCAATTAATACATAATATCAATCTTTCAGAGCGTCTGGTTTATGCTTGCGCTTTTGTGGCTCATCGTATAAGTAAAATGCCGTAAGTTGCAATGCGGCTTACTTTTAAATGATTTCATCATCATCACCAGCCCTGAGTGACCCCCATCACTGTGGTCTTCCCTTTGTTTATGACACTCTCCCCGATCTCTACCTACAGTTTCATTCACTCGTTTCTGTTTGATTTCGTCGGTCCACCTCATGTTCAGTCAGCTTGGGTTACACCGACCCAGTATCGGCCAATTAAATACTTTAAGTTAGAGAAACGCTAGCATTTTGGTCACGAAAATTACATACCAAGAGCACCAATTGAGATAGGGTTGTTAAGAAGACGATACAAACATAATATCACTGCTACCGCTTGACTAATTCCAATAAGAATACAATAGAGGAATCGCCACGAAAACACTCTGAATCTGTAAAAAAAATTGGCTACGTTCAGTATAGGAGTCGTATGTAGTTGCGACACACGCTGTTGCTTTTTTAAATGGCTCATCCGTTCAAAATTCATCTAAAATATTATTTTGTTCTTTGTAGTGGCATATTAACTTAGTTTTTTTTAAGTATACTTTATTGAACGTAAGATTATAGCTGATACACGCAGGAACTTTTTCTTTCAGCTTTTATTGTGTTATATTATATTTATTATTGTCATTGCAGCTGCCAAAGGTTAATGACTCGGACCCAGTTTAATTGTTTTTAATAATCTAGCCATAGAGGCACGTTAGATTTTATCTCGAAAATCCAGCCTAAAATATTAAACTATAGCAGGAAATTAAATCAAATCAAGTAAAAAAACAACAACAATTAACCTTGTAAAATAAACCTAACCTATAACCCAACCTATAACCTAACCTATAACCTAACCTATAAATTAACCTATAACCCAACCTATTATTACCTAGATAAAATCGATAAAAGCGATAAATCCCGATAAACATTTAAAATAATTTACCTCACAGATTTACCTTATGTTTGCAACGTTTGCCTCCAAAACCCTGTGCACCGGGTTCAGGCCAAGCAACTGACCAAAGACGATAAGCATTTTCATAGCTTGCTGAAACGACTCCAATTGATTGTTAGGCTCTTCGATTCTCAATCTCTTAGTTCCGGGAGATACTTCTGAAAACCACACATCAACGAGCTTATTCTCTAGCAGTAGGATATTTCTATCACCGTCACTACAAAATTACTATAAGAGCCCGAAACATGATTATTTTTGACCTTTGCCTAGAGGTAAAGGTTGAAAAAAAAACATAAAATTAAAAAATAATGTTTGTAACAATCAATCATCGACGCGGTAGAGCTAATGTTTTCAGTACCTATCCATGAACCCGTAACTATAGGCATGTAATACTTACTATTATTTTTCAAAGTGTGTCTATTCGGTTTTACTTTATTGACAACTGTGATAACGTCATCTTTTCTGAAATTAAACAGATTATCGCTATATTTTCTCAGCACCTACAATGTTAAAAGCATTTCAAAGATAAAGGTATCTATATCACAAATATTTATTTTATTTATGTCCACCTATACTGTGTCATCATCATCATCATCAGCCAGAAGACGTCCACTGCTGAACATAGGCCTCCCCCTTTAACCTCCACACTGAACGACAGCCTGCCTTTTGTACATCTATACAATTTATCAAAACGTTCAACAGAAATAAAAATATAACTAAATGTCACAATAACTACAGGCGAAGACAGCATGCAATAATATAGAGCGATAAAATAAAATAATAATAAATTAAATAGTTAAACATGAACACAACTGAGATATAAAACTAAGAAATTAAAATTAACAGTAAAAGTTTTGCTAAATAAAAAATTAAAATCAAAAAGTCAAGTATTATAAGTCAAAAATAAAATATAAACAGTTAAACCAAAGTCACCATGCTGACGCTGTTGTTCAATAAGGATTTTTTTAAAGTGTAGGTAAACGAAAAGTAGACAGCGTATGACCTACCAAACCAAAAAGAATCATCAAAATCAATTCATAATTTAGCGGAGTAATCACTTAAAAAAACATACAGTCGAATTGACAACCTCCTCATTTTTGAAGTCGGTTAAAAATAGAGAGATACGAACACCTAGATACTGACAACTTTAGGTTCATTTTTGGGCAGTAGGATAAAAAACATAAGTCTAACCTACCTGCTATTTAATTTTGAAAACTTCAGAGCTTTGAAATTTATAGTTTCAAGCTCTTTGGAACCCTCTGAAAAAGATATGAAGACACAATGAAAATGGTTGTAAAAAGCACAATACAAACAATCTATCGCAGATTACCTAACGTAAACGACGTTAGGTTTGAAAATGTAAAATGTGTGTAAGCTATGTAAATAATTATATATATATTTTTTATGCCATAGGTGGCAAACAAGCAGACGGGCTGCCTGATGGAAAGCAGTCACCGTCGCCTATGGATACTTGTAACACCCGAGGCATCACAAATACGTTGCCGACCCTTTAGAACTCGATTAACTCGCCTTTTGAAGAACCCCATGTTGTAGCTTCTCGGAAACACCGTAGAAGGTAGCTCATTCCACATTTTGCAGGTATGAGGCAAGAAGGATTGTGTGAAACGCACAGTGTGCGATTTCCACTGATCTATTATGTGTGGATGAGCCTTCAGGCGATATTGTATATAACTGTAGTTATATAATTATTAACAGTATATTTACCGTTATAAGGTGAAGCTCATGATATTTCGGCGCAGTTACATGCACCATGTTCATTGGAAGGACTGAATATCAAAGCTCCCGATATTCTTTATCCGAAACCTTATCATGATAAATATCCCGCTAATAATCATATAACTATAGTGAATAATCGTGATAGTTTAAAACAGTATTTTCATAGCTTCTTATTAAAACATCACAGAGTGTTAATTTAAATAATGCAGTTGGGCATTACCATTGAAATAACATGGTAAATCGCTGGCTCACTATTACAAGGTTCTATGTTATTTTCTTACACGTTCTGTGATTTCAATTTAAAATGTTTGACTTTCATAAATATTGACTTAGCAGGGTTTATACCCGAGTGAAACCCCGCCCCGCCGTTTAGTTGACTGCCCCGGTGGCTCAGTTGGTAGTGAACCTATCTTCTGTGCTTGGGGGCGTGGGTTCGATTCCCATCTAGGACAAACATTTGTGTGATGAACATTTGTGTTTGTTCTATGTCTGGGTGTTAATATCTATTTAAGTATGTATTTAAAAATATATATGTACGTATATCAGTTTCTGGCAGCCATATTACAAGCTTTGCTTAGTTTGGGGTCAGATGACCGTGTGTGCAAAAATGTCCCAGATATATATATCTCTCTCAAGCATAAACCCTGCTAAGTCAATATTATTGAAAGTAATTTTTTTTTTAATTGAAATTACATAACGTGTTGGAAAATAACATAGAACCTTGTAATAGTGAGCCAGCGAAATGTAATAAAGCAATTTACGTGTCGATATTTTGCACAACTTCTCATTGAAATAACGCAAAACATGAAAATTAATTGCTTAGAATCGTGAGTACAATCGATATAACTATATATACGAAGGGTTTTTTTGTTGATGAAACATTAAGTTTTTGTAATGCTGTGTTTGTAATGGACAGCGCAAGCGACAAACAATCAAATACCTGTTAAAACAATGGGACAATGCGAAAACAGAGACTACAACATTCGTCAACATAATATTATCTTTTACTTACTTAATGAAAACACTGTTTTAAACTATCACGGTTGTTCACTAAAGTTATATGATCCACAACCTTACCACGGTAAATATCCCGTAAATAATCATATAACTTAACGAAAACATTTTTTTTTAAATTACAATCATATATATTACATTATGCTAAGACATAATAACATTCACCAAGATAAGCTGGGCTAATTCTAAGGTAGATTAAGGCCCATCCTCTCTTTCTGAGAGAAGGCCTGTGATCCAGCTGAGGGAAACATGATAGGCTAAAAGGGTGATGATGATGATGTCTACATTACAAAATCAGTTGGGAGTTTTGCGCTATTTCTATGGCACTTTGTATTAAGACGGAGATCGAAAAAAAAACCACATAAATTAATTATTTCTTAAAATGCATCAGGTATAATACAGATATACTCTATCAGATAATTACATAATTAAAGCCCTAATGCAAACATTTTGTGCAATTTTTTTTTTGTAAAATATAATCAAAATTTATTTTTACCCCTCGTAGTTTTGATGGCGTCACCATTCATTGTACAAAACAAAATAATCTTCACCCCAAAAGCGACTACCTTACTAAACTTTTACAATTACTTTATATTGCTCTATCACTTCTATATGTAATCAACTATATACACAAAGATTATCATGTTTGAATATTTGATTATTCTGTCAACTTGTCAAATAGTTGACATGACAATAAAAATATTGGGCGCTGGAGACAGGTAGTCCAAGTACGGGTTATTTTGTACGTTTTACTTCGTAGGTTCATCAATCATTATTTTATAGAAATCTTAATTTCAACAGCCATACTTAAACATAAACTTATCAAAACACTGTTTTATTATCCCGTAAATAATTATATAACTTTAATAAAACTCAACTTTTTGCTGATAAAATATTGTCTCAAGCAAAAAATATATTATTTTCTGTGGTCACGAGCGAAAACGAGTTAGTTAGTCAAGTAGCAGTAGGTATTTAAAGGTTTTTGCTAGATGCCCAAACCACCTGCCGATCGTTGGGATTATGGCAACCCCTCTCTAACAGGGAGGCCTATGTCCAATAGAGGACGTTTAATAGCTGCTGATGATGTAGATATTATTATTGGTATCATCGAGATTGAAAGGTATCAATGCGTCGATACAAGTCATATTTTTATCATATTTTTTTGTAGTAGACAGTAAGCTTGCTAGCATGTAACTGTCAACGCTAACGCCAACGAAAATTCGATTATAATGAAGCTGTGTAATGAAGTAGCTGATTTTTAAATTTATTACAAATGGGGACTGTATTCGTGGCGTGCGGGAATAATGAGTGCATAAGTATTGGGCATGGAGATAACAGATTCGCGCAAACCATTTCCCGTCTGCCGTGAATGTTTATTCTGGGACGAAACTAAATGAAAAGAGCTATTACGTGAACTACGACGTCATAGTTCAATCAGCATCATTTGCATAAATTGTATCCGTCGATCTGAGTCGATATTGAAATGTAAATGGAGGTAGGACTTGAAGTCAATGGTGTAATAGAATATGAAACCAAGATATTAGTGAAATTATGGAAATTTAGATCTGAATAACTAATTCAAACTGGAATCAAAACTCGAGGAGTTGAGTAAACTTCGTAGAATATGGAATTTATATGAGAAAAAATTGATTAAATATTCGGGTCATCGAGACTCTGTAGCGCGTTCAGATCTCAGTCGCGCTTCATTATCAATATAGTGTTTTAATTGTTTATCGGGACTTATTCAGATTCAGATTCAGATTCAGATTTTATTTATTGTTCAACTGTGTTACATGTCAGGTCTTAATTAATGCTTATAAGTATCAACAGTCAGGTTCATTGCGAACATACAATAATAATTTACTTACTAATTTCATGCATTTATTAAATTATATTCCAATTACAATTACCCACACCTCATTCAATTACAATGTACACAAAAATTATATAAAAAAAATAAAAATACAATTTACAATGTCACAATTAAAAATGTCAAAAAAGTAATAAAAAAACGGGTCAAATAAGAATGTCAGCTTAAATTATCACTATCACAACTTATCAACCAAAAATTCTTGTATTTTATAGTAAGCCTTCAACACGAGCAAATTAAACAACTTTCTTTTAAATACAGTCACACTCTCTGATTCTAATATTGTTTTTGGCAAATGATTGTAGATTATCGGACCCATACCACAAACTCCCTTACCAAAACATGCAGTCCTGTGCTTGGGCATGCGTATTTTATTTTTATTTCCTTTACTTCTGAGGAACTCATACATGTGTAAATTATTTCTAACAAATGCTGAAATCTCGTAAATATAAAGACATGGGAATGTCAAAATATTAAGTTTCAAAAAGTGTGGTTTACAGGAATCTGTCGGCTTTAAGTGACAGACAGACCTCAAGCATTTCTTTTGGGCTTTAAAAAGGTTTTCTCGTTCCGAACAGTTCCCCCAGAATATTATGCCGTATCGTAAAGTAGATGTTACATAAGCATGATAAGATGTGAGCACTGCTTGTTGATTTACTACCTTAGATAACATATAAAGGGCATATGAATAGCTACTTAGTTTTAAGCGTACTGATTCAGCGTGTATTTTCCAGTCCAGATTAGAATCCAAATTGAGACCCAAAAATTTGGCAACTGTAACATCCTGAATGTCATTATCCTTATAAGTTATTGTGTATTTATTTTATAAAGTTAAAAAAGATACCTTTCGCTCGACGTTATGAATATGTTACAATGGCCGTGGTCACGAGCTGACTGAATACTGTGGGTGAGACCGGCGAGAAGAGCGGGTGTTTTGTTCTTTTACCCTCACTTGGAGTATTTTCATTTATGAAAGTTACGATATCCAGTCGTTTCAACGCATTGTTTGCCCATTCGTAGCAGTTTCTTTCTTCCAAGGCATCACGTTGTTAATCTGTTTTTAATCTCCTTAGAATAATCATATTCTATGGTATAGACATTGCTCTCAGAGTTCTTAAATAAATAAAACCATGACAAGTATGGACATAAGAATAGAAATAATTCTTGGAAATAATATTCAAACTTTTACTTACCTTCATAAATTAAATCCCGATATTCGAAATTAGTAAAAAAACGGAGCTAAGTCTACTTTTTTTGTATGTTTTGCCACGGATACGCACTCGATTATTATCCCTAGGTCTTTGGAAATTAAAACATTGGCATCGATTCTGATGTACTCTAAACTAAACTAAACTAAATTTGGCAGGTCTAAAATTGTTGCCATCCTTCCTCACATATAAAAAATAAAAGAGAGGCAGATAATTGTAGTCCTGTCACTTTGGTTTGGTTTAGTCAATGTGACAATATGGACGCCAGTATTCACCTTATTTTATCCAACTGCCGAATAAGGAGGAAAATGTTTTGCGGTAGTATGTATGTATATTTTAATTATTTAAAGCTTAAACGGCTTAATAGATTTTGTCGTGTGAGGTTTCGTTAGATTCGTTTTCATGCCCAGAATGTCATAATTTTACAGTCGTCTTTTTAATATTTTTATGTTTATCTCGAATTCATAGATTTTTACCCATATTTCGTATGTACGGCGACAAAGCATCGCGCAACGCAGTTTTTGCGTCTTATCAAGAACTTTAGCGTATGAAATAATTATGTGCAAAAGCGGGTCGGATCACTAACGTAGTTTATCCTTACTAATATTAGAAAAGCGAAAGTAGCTGTCTCTCTGTCTGGATGTTTGTTCGCTTTTCACAACTAAACCGCTAAGCCGATATTACCGAATTATGGCAGGATGATAGTGTACGTCATATGGACGGACATAGAGTAATTCTCCCAGAAAATGCGGGAAAATTGGAAACTCACGGGCAGCACCGCGGGATTCAGCTAGTAGGAAATAAATTCACCTTAAATCAATTCTATCACCGCATATTGTTCGAATGTATAAATCATTTTGTTTGTTTACTCAAAGTCACTTTGGTTAACAAATCATGTTTGATTTAGTAAATGTATGTCTTTTACAATAATATAAAGCACTATACCTTCGGTCAGAAGGTATTGAAATTTAGAGAGAACATAGGCCAGTACACGTATCAATAGTATTTTAAATTAAACTTATGTGTTTATTAAAACGGGCTTGAAGTAGATATTATTTCAAATTAAAAGGGAATTAGTACTTAAAAACTTAAAAAAATATTGCAGAATAATTGGTACAAAAAAATTAAACTTTTTTAAATGTATACAGGTTTACGCATTTACCCTGTACTAAGCTAAAAGGAGGTCATTGTTCTTATTATTGTAAACAACTTTTACGATAGGACCAACCCTGAAATCGCGAAAAAATATCACCTATTCCATACATTTTGTCGAGTGTCAATGACTGTTTTTTATGGAACAGCTGTTTTTTCACTATTTCAGGGTTGTTCCCATAGTAAAAGTTGTTCATAATGATGAGTACAATGGCCTCTTTTTGGCTTAGTACAGGATAAATGCGTAACCCTGTATTTATATATATTTTTTAAACTTTTTGATACTATTCCTATCAAGCAAGAAGTTCAAGATGAAGGGTGATTTATATGAATACCTGCGATGGACGCTGTTGTTTGGTAAATATACTGGGCTTATGCCAATCGTCGGGTTGGAATCCTCTGGAGAAATTCCCAGGTAAGATATTACATCGCTTTACGTCATAAAGTTATGCAAGACAACGGCGTAGATGTTCTAATCTAATTCTGTGGTAAAGAATTTACGTAATCACAGAGAACATTTTGCTATAGACTCACTTAAAATTAAACTGTGTATAGTTAATTCGTATTGGGCACGTCTGGTTCTTGTTTTTTTTTTTTTCAAATAAATAATAGGCTTGCGTTTTAGCACCATCTCGCTATCTCTTGTTTATTTCGCCAGTGCATAGGACAAAGAAATTGTTTTTAACCGACTTCAGAAGGGCGGTTCTTTCATGTATATAATTATATCGCAGTTTGAGATGATATACCTATATAGGCATATAATTATATCACGCCTATTATACTGCCGGTCTTGTATTATTTTTAAGTGACTTTTGTATTTTTATTTCGGTGTATAATAAAGTGATATATTATTATTATACACATATTTATTTTCATTCTTAAATTTACGTTTTTTTACAATATCTCTACATAGTATAAATCAAAGTCGCTTTACGCGTCTGTCTGTCTGTCTGTATGGCCGCTAACTCCTCCTAAACCACGCAACCGGATTTTGATGCGGTTTTCACCATTAGTTAGATACATTTTCACGGAAGGTTTATATATACATATAACTAACGACCTGCCCCAGCTCCGCACGTGAATTACACCCGTGCGAACCGGGCGGGCGGTTCGCTAGTTTCTTATAAAAACATAAAATTAAAAAAAAAAAAAAAAACCTAGAGTGCCGCCGGCAGCGGGGCAGGGCCCAAGCTACCGGTGGTTAGGGCTGCAGAGTGAGGAACCTCCTGACAATGCGTGCCGTGTCAAGGATTACCGTCTTCTGCATCTGACCCTTGACCCAACTGTCTAGCGAGAGCCTCTTAAGGTGTTGGTCGAGGCTCTTCGCTATAAGACCGTTCACCGTTATTATTATTATGATTATATAAATGTATATATCGTAACATAGTTGTACGTAAGTGGTTCATGCCTATTTTAGTAAGTATATAACTCACTAGGATATCCAAGCTCTTTGAGATCGTCTAGTCTAGGGAATGCGTTTGAGAGCTTCGCCAATTAGTGTTTTTTCGCGTACAACGCACATACTTGTGTACGTAGTATAAGTATGAGATCGTTGCTTGTGTGTTTGGATTTGACTACATTTTAGAATTCCGTGCCCAAAGGGTAAAAACGGGACCCAATTACTAAGCCTACGCTGTCTGTCTGCCCGTCTGTCTGTCCGTCTGTCTGTCCATCTGTCTGTCCGTCTGTCTGTCCATCTGCCTGTTCGTATGTTTGTCCGTCCTATCTTTAGACCTTTATAAGGATATTTTTCAGATTTCACATTTTTTGTTAGACATTATAATGAGTTCAGTGGTTAGGTTTTTAAATCAAAATAATTGGAAATTTGTTTACTTGGATTACAAAATATTGTCATCCAACTAAACGCAATTGCGTATTAACTAATTTTGAAGTCGGTTTTTACATAGATTTAAACATTTTGTTTTTTCAGGTTTATTTGGAAATCAATCTGCACATTCTTGTACATAATTAATTTCGTAATATTGATTTTCATGGTTGCGATTCAAGTATATGGTTTCATGTGCTCCGGCTTAAATCTATTAAGATTGAGTAAGTACAGAGATATTAATTTAAGTTTTTAAATTTGTGTACAAAGCAAATGGTGAAAAAATTTGTGTACAGGCTTGCACAAAAATGTGTTTTATTTTTATTTTTTCTGAAATATGTTTCGGCTATCTCGAAAATATGAATTAGCCTCGCGTAATGCGTGCTTTATTAACTACTTTTTTTTCATCTGTGTGAGATTGGCTTTATTAACAAATTTCACACAGATTTCACTTTGGCTTTTGATTTGACTTTGTTATTATTAAGTACCAAGAACTAGTTGTTTAGTTAAATCTATCATAATGATGTTTAAGAAAACTTACTAACATGAAACAGAACGTAACTAATATAAGTGTGTATTTTTTTCTTAATTTTAGACCAACAGAAAAAAACTACAATAATATTAAAGATATGGTTTTAATCAGTTACCATCATATACACTTGTTTAACATTTTTAGATAGCCCGTTGGTCCAGTTGGTAGTGAACCTGCCTTCTGAGCTTAGGGGCGTGAGTTCGATTCCCACCTAGGACAAACATTTGTGTGATGAACATTTGTGTTTGTTCTATATCTGGGTGTTAATATCTATTTAAGTATGTATTTAAACCTATATATGTATGTATATCAGTCTCTGGCAGCCATATCACAAGCTTTGCTTAGTTTGGGGTCAGATGACCGTGTGTGCAAAAAATGTCCCGAATATTTATTATTATTTACCAGTGGCTTCGCTTTTGTTTAAAAAAACATTTATAAAAATCTTGAGACAAATTCTTTTTCTATAACCGATCAGTCTCAATGTGAATAATGTTTTATTTTCTTTACAGATGGTCTAATATTCTTCACTGTTCATTTCATCCTATCTATGTTGCTTTTCCACTTTTGCCAGCGATTCCAATATTTTCTAACGGATGTCAAAGCCTTGGAAAAATTACTGCCTCCTGCATGGAAACCTCAGTCTGTTGTGAAATTTACAAACCGATTTATGGTAGCCACCTTATTCTTTGGCATAGGTATGTATTTTAACATTTATATTACGCAATTTATATTAAATTCTCTTGTAACTACTTGACTAACAATAGGTATAATCAAATCTAGGAAGTCAGTTTTACCCTATTTCTAATTGTTTTATATTTTTTGCTTGGATACCTTGTTTTGTTATTTGACGAGTCAAGGGGTGTTTTTAACCTCCGACGCAAAAAATAATGGTAGTATGGTTAAAAATGGGTGCTATAAGTTTAATGTGTGTATCTGAGTGTCAGTCTGCGGCATCGTAGCTCTCAAAAGGATAAACATTTTTTTTTTTTTTAAATGCGACTTTCTCGAATATTTTATTTGCCATGATTCAAATAAATCTGTTCAGCCGTTTGAAAATCGTCAGCTCTTTTGTCAGGTATTTTTTTAAAATTTATATATTTTTTTTACAGTGGAACACCTGTTACTTACAACAAATACAGTATATATAGCAAACTTATGCTTTAGAATAGAAGAAGATTCTGGATGGTACATAAAATCATATTTCATGATCTCTTATGGATGGTATTTCGAACATTTTACTTTCTCCTATATCCCTCCAATCATATTTCAGGTCAGTATATACCTACATAGAAACTTGTCCCATTAGAATCTGAGGCTTGTCTTTGCTCAATCAAAGATTTTAATTATGTTTTCTATTTAGATCGTCAAACTTCAAGCTGGGATTATGTGGTTGTACGGAAACTCGATAATCATGGTAACAAGTATCTATATCAGGAACCGATTTGAAGATTTCAATCGACTTATCATTGACGATAAAAGTATGGTAAGATACTTCTGGAATAAAAATTTGGCTATTCGATTATTTTACGATACCAGAGAATGTGGATAAAAATTGCCTGTTTCCCGATAGTTACAATCTGGATAGTTGGTCGCGAATTAATCGGTTTCTTTTAATCATCGTATACCGCATCATCGCTTTACATCAGGTGACGTGGCGATCCAACGTAAGCTTATTATTCAATAAAAAAATATCATCATCCTAATCAGCCTAATTTAGTCCGCTGCTGGATATATGCCAATCCCAAGGCCAACCTGAGGGGTTGGCCTTGGGATTGGCATATTGGCACGATCTTCGGGTTTTTTTTTATATATAAATAATAGGCTTGCGTTTGACCACCATCACGCCTGATGTTAAGCGATGATGCGGTCTACGTTGGAGCACGCTTGCCTAGAAGGATTTTCACTCGTGATTTGAAGACGCCCAGATTGTAACCATCGGGGAACTCCCATTCAGGCAGCGAATTCCACAGACTAGCAGTTCGCATAATAAATGTGGGATCAAAGCGCTTCGTACGGGTTTTCGGAATTTCAACCATAAACGGTGACGATTTTTCATGCCCGCTCTGGCAGTCCGATAGAAAAATGAGCAGGAGGGAATTAGGTCGTGCAGATCCGATGCACACTCTCCGAAATGTATCCGATAAAAAACCGATAGACTAGCAACTTTACGTCGATGCTCAAGACTAAGAAGCTTAGCTCGAACTAAGGATTCATTGCTGATGAGCTTTTTGGCCCGTTTCTCTATAGATTCCAATGCCTCAAGCTGGTACTTAGCTGATCCATCCCAAAGGTGAGAGCAGTACTCCATACACGACCGAACTTGTGCTTGATACAGTGATAGCAACTGTTCCGACGTGAAGTACCGTCGCACCTTCGATAGGATACCCAGCTTTTTGGCAGCCAATTGAGTCTTGCTCTCAATATAGGAGCCAAAATTGAGGGTTGATGTCAGAGAAATGCCAAAAAGTTCAAGCTGGTCAGTTATCGGAATGGATACATCCCGGAAAGTAGGAGCCAGTTGGAATGACATCCTTTTGGCAGAGAACAGACACGCCTGGGTCTTAGCAGCATTGAACTTGACTAGGTTGGCATCACCCCAATCGGAGACTGCCTTAAGGGACAGGTTCATGCGCTCGACCATGGCCTCTCTGAGACACTGGATTTGAGGTCCACTGGTTCGTGCATTGGACGTATAGCCCTCTACTACTGTGCTGTCGTCTACGTACCCAAAGATACCGGGCTTTAGCAGATCGTTGATGTGCAGCAGAAAGAGCGTTGTAGAGAGCACCGACCCCTGGGGGACACCGGCATTAATTGCCATTTGATTGGACGAGCAGCCATCAATGACAACTCGAATCGATCTATCCCGCAGGAAGTCCGATATCCACGCTATAAAACCAGCGGATAAGCCAAACGAGGAGAGCTTGCTAATAAGGCCGTCATGCCAAACTCTGTCGTCAGCGCTTCTCCGTATTTCTCGAAGGCTTCACTCCAGATGTGTGTGGCGTACGCTAGAAGATCCCCAGTGGACCGGTTTCGGCGAAATCCGTATTGCCAGTCACTGATGAGATCTTTAGCTTCTAGATACGCCAAGAGCCTGTTGTTAAGGACACGTTCCATAGTCTTGTAGAGTATGGACGTTTTTGTTTCAAACCAATGCCTTACGTATATCGTTACTTCATGGAGTTCAAGGGTGTCTAACGCTACGTTTTTCGATTCTTGTTCTCCACTCTAGAATACGGCTACCTCTACCTATCATTATCGTATTAATCTGTTATCGATTCAGTGATTGACATGACTAGCCCGCTTCTACTTCGGCTTGCCAATACGCTGAACTAAGAGTATAATAATATAGGAGAATTGTGTTCTATGATAAATTACTTCGTTACAGATACTATCCCTCAAGCATCTTGATCTATAAATTTAAATTAAGTAAAAAAAATTTTTCCAGTCCTAATTACTGTTAACGTAATCAATGGTTTTAACTGACTTCAAAAATGAGAAGGTTCAATTTGCATGTCATCATCATCATCATCATTTCAGCCATAGGACGTCCACTGCTGGACATAGGCCTCCCCCATCGATCTCCAAAAGGGCCGGTTGGAAGCGGCCTGCATCCAGCGTTTCCCTGCGGTCTCTTTTAGGTCGTCTGTCCATCTTGTGGGTGGACGTCCTACGCTGCGCTTACCAGTCCGTGGTCTCCATTCCAGAACCTTTCGGCCCCATCGGCCATCTGTTCTGCGTGATATGTGCCCTGCCCACTGCCACTTCAACTTGCTAATCCGGTGGGCTATGTCGGTGACTTTCGTTCGTCTACGGATCTCCTCATATCTGATTCGATCTCGTAGAGAAACCCCGAGCATAGCCCTCTCCATAGCTCGTTGTGCTACTTTGAGCTTGCTTATGAAGCCCATAGTGAGAGACCACGTTTTTCACATTTGCATGTATTTTTTTTAAATAAATTATTTAAAACAATTTGTACGTTACATTTCGAGTTAGTAAGTTGTTATTAAACCTATGTTAGATTTATCCAGTCAACTGGTTCTCAGTATTTTTTATTAATGTCTAATTAAGTACCTACTTTGCACAAAACGAAGCTCGCGAACACACCAAACTGCTGTTGTAGGCATAAGCATATAAAAGCGTAGCGATTGTTACTTCAGAACTCCGTCCGGGTGAACCGTGAATTCGCGAACCGATTTGGAAAATTCTTTTTTTCATTTAATTGGGTATACTTTTAGATTAAACACATAGAAAAGTCATCAAACTCGGTTCAGTAGTTTGGTTTTTATAACAAAACTAGCGACCCGCCCGCCCGCCGGGGTGGTTCGCTAGTTATAAATACAAACCTTCCGTGAAAATGTTTCTTACTGATGGTGAAAACCGCATCAAATTCCGTTGGGTAGTTTAGAAGGAGTTAGCAGCCATACAGACAGACAGACGCGGAAAGCGGCTTTAATTTATACTATGTAGAGATAACTGGAAAAACTGGGCAAGGCCTATGTTTAGCAGTGGACGTCCTACGGCTGAAATCATGAACTGGAAAAAATATTTCCTGCAAGTAAACGAAATTACGTATTTACTAATTTTGAAGTCGTTTTTTATGCTTATTATTAAAGATTGAAAAGTAGTTGATTTCAATTTAAACATCATCATTTTATTGTTTTAAAAATAAGTAGAATTTATCGACAAAATTGCAACACTTACAACATTTTAACGAAACGTACAACATTTTGCCGACATCATAAACTGCAGTGCTACTGCAGAAAGGTACTTTGTATGTTGTAGTTTTGTTCTGGCCAAACGAGCTAGATACTCGTAGCCATAAACTTTATTATCTTTAGCCCAATTTCGACATGATCATAAAAATTTATTAGCAGTCATATTTTGGGGAAAAATCACACAAATTTTATTAACTAGCAGCGCCTTGCTGTTTCAACTGCAATCCTACAGGATTCGCTTATTTTTGCAGGATGTATAAGCACATTTACATTATAAACTTTCGCATTTTATACTATTAGAGTGATACGATTTTTTAACGTGTTTGTTCACACTCAGCTCTGTAACGGTTGCACGGACTTGGATAAAATTTAGTATGGGGGTAGCTCGTACCCTGGGAAAAAACAAACTCCTTTTCCTAAAAAAACGGGGTTTGTAGGATAGCAGTTGGACCGTTTCTTTGTTCTTTTGGTTTCTACCTCATATCAGACCTACAAAAGAGATATGCCCTTCCCTCAGTACAATTATCTTTCGTATTTAATTTTTGATGTGAAAACATCTATTGGCGCGTCTTGGCAGTAATACCGATTCGTATGCCGTGACGGCAAACGGCATGGCGCTCTCTTATGCCTTCATGTTTCACTTTACTATATTGCTTAACCGCTATAAGTAAGATTCGTTTACTTATTTTTTCACACACACTAAAGAACTTGTAGCTCCACCAATGAGCTAAGTAATAGTCAAAATCCTCAAAAGGGCGACAAAACCGTCTACAGGGTGAACTCAACTTTAAGACATCAAGCCTGATTTAGGCCAGATGAGTTCGCGCCCGCTACGCCACCTTACCATATTATCACCTAATCTTTGTCTAATCTGAGGTATGTACGTTTGCCCGAATTGTCACGAACTCGAACACGTTTCCACAAATGGTTGTTTCCATGAATCACTTAGAAACTATAACGGACATTGTTTTATAAAAGGTTTGTTAAAAAGGATTGTTAGATATTGTTTTATAAAAGGTGTAGAAAAGTGATTGTGCCAATTAATACGACCGCACAGCTAACCCCTCAGCAGTCCGTGGACGGTTTAGTACCCACAGTCACAGACAAGCCTACCTATCGATGGATGAATTAGTATCCACAATGGCATCGATTCTGATGTACTGTAAACTAAATTAAATTAAATTAGACAGCTCTAAAATTGTTGCCATTCTTTTCTCACATATTAAAATGAAAAGAGAGGCAGATAATTTTAGTCCTGTCAGATTGGTTTAGTTTAGTGAGTGGTATGACAGAATAGACGCCAATGTAAATAAACAACAAGCTTTATAACCTTGTCAACTTCGTCGATGCAACAATTCGATGAAAGAACCATTCGGGGAAACGTTCAAACTTGCAAATGTTTGACCAATCAACTTTGAAAGTTTTTTTAATTCTAATAAATGAACAAACCCAGCTAAAAAAGCTTAGATGGACGAGGCTGAATTTCTAGGTAATATCAAGTCTATCAAGGTTAATGTCGAGTGATATAGTTATTGTATAACAATTTTTCTTTTCTAGTTCACGAAAAACTTCAAGCCATCTTGGTCCCAGTTGCAAGTACATTACACACGCCTTTCAAAACTGGTCACTATATTGGATACAAATTTGAACGCTACGGTTTTTGTATCATACACTTCCAATCTTTACTGCGTCTGCTTGGATATGTATTTCATTTTGAAGTAAGTATACTATACATATACACGTAGTGTCTTTAAGTACATTAGCCTATAAACTCTCCATTATACTACTCGCGAAGTTGCTTCGACGCTTCGAGTCCTTTGACTTGGTTGCAAAAACCTACAACGATCGGAAGTCACCCTAGTCGAACCAAGCTTGCTCGAAGCGAACCGAAGTGCCCTTCTACACTTCTTCGCTTAACTTTCATCAACTTCGCGAGTAGTGTAGTGGGCGTTTAAGAAAATGGGTAGGTATAATTGAACCTTATTAAATGTTTTTTTTTTTTTTTATTTAATTTGATGTTTGATTTCAGCAATCTTACGGAAATCAATATTATTACACCTGACGATTGTGCAACGCATCACAGGTAGGTGATACGATTAAAAAGGCAGAAGATAAAAATTACAAATTACACTCGTGATTTGAAGACACCCAGATTGTAACCATCGGAAAACACCCATTCAGGCAGCGCATTCCACAGACTAGCAGCTCGCACAATAAATGTGGAATCAAAGAGCTTCGCACGGGTTTTCAGAATATCGACCGTAAAGCGGTGACGATTTGTCGTGCTCGCTCTAGCAGTCCGATAGAAAAATTAGCAGGGGCCTTACGGACAACAGCTAATTGCGGCACCTAATCCGCTCAGTTGGAAAATCACGCGACCGCAAACCGTATCTGGGCGCGATAAGGTTCACGTTCACGTGATTTTCCAACTGAGCGGATTAGGTGCCGCAATTAGCTGTTGTCCGTAAGGCCCCAGGAGGGAATTAGGAGGGAATTTTGGCGTGCTCCAACGTAGACCGCATCGTCGCTTAACATCAGGCGAGATGGTGGTCAAACGCAATTCTATTATTATTTATGAAAAAAACTTCAGCTGACGAGTCCTGTTTCTTCTTGAGTATTCCCAGAATGTTCAAACTGAACATGTACTACGATAGCATGGGTAAAAATGACCCACTTGGAAGCAGTGACATCAACCTGTGGGCCATCGGACAGAGCGATACA
The DNA here is from genome assembly GCA_932305915.1 of Agriopis marginaria. NCBI lineage: Eukaryota > Metazoa > Arthropoda > Insecta > Lepidoptera > Geometridae > Agriopis > Agriopis marginaria. Next base: position 15,514,972 of record OW029918.1, read on the forward strand.
ATTCAACCAAGCGCTGACTCAGGAGTCTACGCCTGATTATTAATTTATTAATTACTAGTTGGCCGCCCCTGCTTCGCACGGGCGAAGCCGGGATATATAGCCTATGTCAACCGGGGATAGTGCAGCATCCCAACAGTGAAAGAATTTTTCAAATCGGTTCAGTAGTTTCGGAGCCTATTCAATGCAAACAAACAAACAAACAATCAAATCTTTCCTCTTTATAATATTAGTATAGATTACTTTTGTTGCAGACAAGATACAATAGTAGTATTCATCAGAGTGTACGGCACATTGTCCTTGATTTTGAGAACAACGCTATTTTCTTACTTAGCCGCAGAAGTCCATGTCTCGAGTCGAAGGTCTCTGATGGTAATGCATTCTACTCCGCTCTCAGCTCACAATGATGATGTATGTATTTTGCCTTTATCTGTACCCGCATTTCAACTGAATTTGTATTTTCCTCCACCTAAGTACTTGTACGTTAACCGGAACTTGTATATTATTCTCTGAAGAACCAGTGTTATTAAAATTAATATATATATTTATAGCTATTAAAATTAAAGTTGAAGTGGCAATGGCAGGTCACATCGCTCGAAAAACCGACAACCGACGGGGAAGAAAAGTTCTTGTGTGGAGACCACAAACCGGAAGATGCAGCGTTGGTAGGCAGGGTAGGCCTCCCACTAGATGGACTGACTTCATCGTGCGAGTCGCGGGCTTGAATGAAAAACTTGATGTAGGAAGATGGCTAGCTGTCGTTCAGTGTCGAGTTCTAAGGGGGAAGCCTATGTTCAGTAGTGGATTTCTTCTGGCTGATAATGATGAACCTATAGAGCATCAATCTATCAACAAAGCAATTTCTCCACCTCGCGCTATCGCTTTACTGTTGGCGATCTGCTGAGGTTAAAAATATAGCTAGTAGTGCAAATATTAAAATCTCAATAATGTCCTTTTTTTCACAGATGCAAAGGTTGATGACCCAAATTTATTATTCCAAACTGGGAGTAACTGGACTCAACTTTTTCAAAATTACTCGCGGGATGCTCCTTGCGGTAAGTTTTTTGTTAGGTACTTAATTTCTGTTATAGAGATTGTGTTAATCTGTGTTAGTAATTCGATTTTACTGGTTTTTTTTTTCAGATGGTGGCACAATTACTTACCTACGAATTAGTGGTTGTGCAATTCTGAGTGAAATAAATCAGACATATTATATGCTAGTGACCAAATTTTTCACGAAGCTTTCTTCTTGCGATTTTTCTTTTTGCGAAAGTGACGTTCTGCGTCACGACTCTAATAATCTCAACTTCATATAATACAAGATGAAAAAGGAATCACATAAGACAAATAAGGGAGTTTAAATGCCTTAGTACAATTTTATTATCGTTCGTTTTAAAATGACACTATTTTTCTGTATTTTTGTTCACTAATTCTGTCAAAATATTTGTTTTAGCTACTGCCCCGTAGAGCGGTGAAACTTTTCGGAATCTACATAATATTAAGTCTGTGTTTCTAAAATATATAATAATATTAGTATAAATAAATTCAGTATTTTTTTTAAATGTTTGTCCCAAGCAACGACCTATATGTATTCTTCTTTGGTCCCAAGCAACCTTCGTGTGTTTGTAAATCAATAACGATTAAATGTAAAACACATTGAGTTATCATTACTACGCATAGAGAAGCTATCTTTAGCAAACTTCATGCTCCATCTTGATCAGTTTACACTAGTCTTCGCCGCAGCGCTGTAATAATAATTAGTCGTCTAATAAGACAACATAAGCACGCAGCGCTAGAACGCTTTTAAGATGTAGCTTTTTCGCGAAAGCGCCGCTTTTTTTATGGCACTAACGCGTTTCGTTCAACGTTCAACTGAGCTAAGTGTGGCAGGACGGCTGCACTTGAACAAGAACACGGTTGTGATATGTGGCGTCTTCTCTATACCCTATACGTAGCAATAATAGCTCAATGTTAAAACATGCCATAATCACCACGCTTGGCAGGCGGCTTGGAGTTCGCAGAGCGTTCACCGTGGAGTAAGAGAATGCTGCTGCCCATCTTTTGGTGGTTCTAGTTGCAGTTTTAGGACATGTCCAGGTCAATAGTAAAGGTAGATCCGGGTTGGAAGAATAAGCTAAATTTATTTGTGTATTGTTATTCTTTACTATGTGGTACAACAACAAAAAGGATGAACGAAAACGAAATGTCGGTACCTATAGGATATAATCTGAAACAATTTGCAAGGGTTCGCAACTTATGCCTTTGACGTGGCCCGTAAAGGGCAGAATAGCTGAGATAAATAAAGATTATCTTCTAAATCAGTTCTTGAAAAAATCTGACCAAATACCCATAAAAATAGATAAAAACTCAGGTCAGATTGGTATTATGAATCAAATAAACTCCCGTAAAACTGAACGGCACAATTAATTCGTGGAAAAATATAAGGTTCCGGGATGAAAAAGAACTTTTGTGTTAATCTGGGATATGAGCTACATTTTACTAATACTCTTCCAATACATTTAGATGTTGTAAAGTTGAGTGAAACAATTTTCATCCACAAACTTTTGAATTTAATTGATTTTCATATTTATCTTTACAATCGAATTACTTGTGTGTTTTGTATAAGTACTAGAAATGTATATTTAATTGGAAAAAAAAAAGTATATCTAAGCAGGTTTTTAACCGATTTCAAAAGACCTCTTTTGAAGTCGGTTCTAAATTAGACTGTTTTTTTATGTTTGTTTCGCTATTACTTCGCCAATTATGGATTGAATTTTGATGATTATTTTTTGGTTGGTACGTTTTGGTACATACATCAGAGATGGTAAAATGGTGGTGCCAATTTTTTTTTATCGAAATATTAATTAGCACATATTTTTTTTTAATCCTTAAAAAAATTAACTTTCACGTTTTGGTTTGCGATTCCATTCAGCAATAGTTTTGCTGAGGAACCGTATATGTATTGTATAAATAGTCTTTGAGGACTATTCCGACGCGGAATGTTTGTCCGCCGACAGTAATGTTACGTTGCGTAGAGGGCAGTCACCTATTGGCAATTACATTACGGAGATCAAACTAAAGGAGTTTTTGAAGGTCGAAAAGCAAGACTTACGCGAAATTATTGAATCATGTGTTAAGGGCTTATCTGACCAACTTGATGCAATAAAAGCTCAATGTGCCGGCTACCAGGAGTCCTTGTCATTTATGAGTAAGCAGTACGACGAATTACATAAAGAGATAACATCATTAAAAAAGATTTTTGGAAGTACTTCTACGGAATTAAAGACTTTTAAAGATGAGAATAAAATTCTTAAGGATTCTTTACAAACACAATCCGCTAAAATTAAGGCATTAGAGGAAGATAATCTAAAGCAGCAACAATGGTCGAGAATGCAGAATATCGAGGTCACCGGAATACCAGAAAATAAGGACGAAAACACATTAGATGTTATTACAAGAGTCATAAATCATGTTGGAGTTCCTATTCAGGCGGCCGACATCGAGTTCGCGCACCGGGTGCAGCCACGGCACGCTGCTGGCGCTGCTCGTGCGCGCCCTATCGTCGTCCGCCTGAGACATCGTGCTGCTAAAGATTGCATTGTGGCGGCTGCTCGGAAGTACCGCAACCTAAGTGCTCAGGACCTGAGAATGGGAGAGGAATCTCATCGTATTTTTTGTAAACGAGCATCTTACTAGAGAAAATAAGATGCTACTTAATGCAAGTAAGCAAAAAGCTAAAGAAGCAAGTTACAAATACACTTGGACAAAAAACTGTCGCATTTACGTGAGAAGAAACGAAACTTCACCCCCCTTACTCATTTCTTCGTCGGCCGATCTCTCCAAAATTGTTTAAAAAATTGTTTAAAACCGTTGCTTCCATATCTTACATGTTATTTTATATTGTTTTGCGTACATTACTCCACAAGGTATATAACATTTTCTCACTCACACATCACATCGCATACCTCACACACTTGCAAATATAATTATTATAGGATCAAAAAACCATATCATATACTGGCCATGTCAATCATATTAAAAATATTAACGTGTATACGAGATTGTGTGATGCGAATATTGTGTTGCGTTGAACATTGCGACGAACATTATTTGATTTTCACTTCATCTATTATCTATATATCGAATATTAATCTGTTAAGATATTATATAATTTTTATAAATGGATAGCACAATGAAAAAAATTAAATCTGTTTTATCAAAATGTAAGGGGCTTGCGCACAAAAACTAATATATTTTATAACAACGTACTGTTATCAGATACTGATGTAATTGTGGTCACTGAAACCTGGCTTCATGACGGAGTCTTTGATGCTGAATTGTCTGATGATAAATTTAAAGTTTTTCGTAATGATCGTGCATCCCTGGGCGGAGGAGTCATGCTGTTATGTCGTGCTGGACTGAATGCTCGATTGCGACCGGAATGGAAACGTGATGATCTTGAATGTGTTTGGGTTACCATCCCAGCAGTAAGCGTTGGCTCGTCTAGCGATATTCATATTGCTGTCACTTATATACCGCCCAATTCTTTAATATCATCACGCATACAACTACTAACAGATATAGTATCAACTGTCAAAGATCAATGCCCGAGCGATCACTTGTTGATCGCAGGTGATTTTAATTTGCCTTGCATAGATTGGTCGTCTGGGGAACCAGTTGTAATTAAGAAGGGTTCTGTGGATATACAAAATGCTGCTACCGGACTTTTATCATATTTCGCATATAATGGCCTTTCGCAGTATAATTACCTCCGGAATAGTAGTAATAATACACTAGACTTAATTTTTTCCACATTTCCACTAAAAATTCAGAAATCTGAAATTCCCTTGGTAAAAGAAGATTTGTATCACCCTGCGCTGACAATAACTGCCACGGATGTGTTGGTTCCTCTACTCAAACCCTGTGTTAGGATAAAGTACCAGTACAGGCGAGCAGATTATTCAGCAATGAATGAATCGTTCTTGAGACAGGATTGGACTTTCATTACCTCATACAGTAATTTGGAAAATGTTGTGCGTAAATTTTACTTAATACTGAACAAAGTAATTGATGAGTATGTCCCTAAAGTTCGCAGTGGTGGCAAGTACTCGTATCCTTGTTGGTACAGCAAATCACTCATTCAGCTCATAAAAGAAAAAGCTAAATTACACAGTAACTGGAAAAAATATGGAAATCAAAACGACTACCAAGCCTTTTCAAAGCTTAGAAAAAGACAAAAAGTGCTGCAAGAAAAATGTCATTCATCTTTTGTTACATTCTCCCAAGAGAAAATCAAATCAAATCCGAAAGCTTTTTTGGACTTATATAAAATCTAAAAGGAAAAACGCCACTGACTATCCACAACTTATGACGTACGGAGATGCTCAATTTGATAATCCGGTTAGTATATGTTCTGTTTTTAATGACTTTTTTCAACGAAACTTTAATACTTCCCCAAATAATAATAATTATTTAGATCATTGCTCACTCGAAGAAAAGTTGCCATCAAATTGTAATGTGATTTCTAATATTGAAGTTAGTGTGGATGAAGTTCAAAAAGTTATAAAGAACCTAGATACTAATAAAGGTGCAGGTAATGACAGCTTGCCCCCAGTTTTGTTTGTCGAGTGTGTTAAATCTTTGGTGCACCCGATTACCTTAATCTATAACAGATGTTTTCAAGAGGGCTCCGTCCCCAAGATCTGGAAGGAGGCACAGGTTATTCCTATTTTCAAAAAAGGCCTTAAAACAGTAGTCGAAAATTACCGCCCCATATCAATTTTGAACGTGCTCAGCAAAATAATGGAACGAATAGTTCATAATCATATCTACCCCATAATAACGCCAGCAATACCTTCTCAACAACATGGTTTTATGCGAGGCCGCTCCACAGTCACCAATTTGAGTACCTTTACGGACTACGTGGCTACTAATATGGACGGAGGGTCGCAGGTAGATGTGGTCTACACTGATTTCGAGAAAGCTTTCGATCGTGTTGATCACGTTATCTTGTTACAAAAGCTTTACGAGCTAGGTATTCGCGGTGACCTGTTAAGATGGCTAGAATATTATTTATGCAAACGCTCTCAGGCTGTTGTTGTTGGTGGTTATTGCTCTAATTATATAGATATAACATCAGGCGTCCCACAAGGGTCCATATTGGGTCCCTTGCTCTACGCATGCTATTTATATGATGTCGGTGAATGTATTCAGCATGCCAAGTTTCTAATGTATGCAGATGACATGAAATTTTTTATGAAAATTAATAATGAATCTGACTGCATTAAACTACAGGCTGACCTAAATCGCCTTGGTGTATATTATTTGAAAAATCGTATAGGTGTTAATGTGAGTAAGTGTCACTACGTTTCCTTCACGCGTAAGAGAAACTCTATAAAATTTGACTATCAGTTATCTAGTGTTAATATATCAAAAGAACAAGTAGTACGTGACTTAGGTATTTTACTTGACTATAAACTAACTTATTCGGAACACATTGAATCTATTATCAATAAATCTTACAAAAGCCTTGGTTTTATTATGCGTGTCTGTAAACCGTTCTCAGACATAAATTGTATTAAGTTACTTTATTACTCATATGTCCGAAGGATTTTAGAATATTGCAGTACTATATGGAGTCCCTCTTACATTACATATATCAGACATATGGAAAATATCCAATACAAGTTTATTAAACACCTTAACTATCGAACCCACATATATTCATTGGGTTATGAAGATTCTTGTAAATATCACCAAATAACTAGCCTCGAGAGCAGACGTACGATTTTGGATATGGCCTTTCTGCATGGCTTATGTAACGGATATATTGATAGTCCTGACCTGATCAGTAATGTTCTGCGTTTTCGTACACCAATGAAACGCACTAGACATACCAAATTATTTGCTGTCACACATTCTCGTACTAACTAACTACGCGCAGAATTCAATTGTTAGTCGTCTACACAGAACTTACAACATGAAGTTTAATAATTTAATTGACATCTTTCACTCTAAAAAGCAAGTTTTTAAAAGTGATGTCTTTAAAATTATACATGACAGAAATGCAAGTTAAATATCCACTCACACACACACTCACTCACTCACACACACACACACACACACACACACACACACACACATGCACACTATCACCCCACACACTCGCCTCCCGTTTACACCCACAACATGTACCCATAAATTGATTATAATATACGACTGTAGGTATTAATTAGATTAGCAATATAATGTAAATCCATTATTGGCCGTAAGTTAAGTTCTTAGTTTATTGTTAAGTTTTTAAAGGGCTGTGGATTTTGTTAAATAAATAAAATAAAATAAAATAAATAAAAAATAAAGGACTTTCCACACTTTTAATCTCTGTTTTAACTGCCATTTTTCTACTTAATAGATTTCAACAAAAAATATATATTTTCTGTGGTTTGTACTTGTATTGAAAATGCAGGTATAGTCTTGAAGTACATAGTAAATTTTTCTAAAAATCTTTTTTGTAGGATATGTCAATAAAATTTATTAAAAAATATTATAACTTTGCTCGACGTTTTACCCACGAAACTTTGTCAAAATTAATTTTAATGTTCAACTAAAATATCTGGACTAAATAAGACCACAAAACCTTGTAGCCTTCAAACCCTTTCCAGAAATTTTGTCAAAACCACTGAAGGTATGGACTATGGACGGACAAACTAACTTCTGGACAATATTGTATAATGACTTTCTGATTTCATTACCGTTGGTACCTATTTTGAAACTATTTAAACACTTAAGCTAAGTTATAATTGAATTTTGTCAACCTTTAATGTGAATGATTTATTTTAGGGTCCTTGACGGAAACAATATCGAATTCTATAAATAATTAATTATAATATTATAATAATTTATATTATATTTCGGTGTTACTAGCATAGCCCTCTCCATTGATCGTTGTGCGACTTTGTGCTTGTTTCACTATGAGGCCCATAGTGAGAGACCACGTTTCAGTGCCGTATGTCATACTGGACTGGTTGAAAACCTTCGTCTTAAGGCACTGAGGTATTATGGACGAGAAGACGACCGACATAGCCCACGTATTAGCAATAGCATCGTATTAGCAAGTTGAAGTGGCAGTGGGCACTGGGCAGGGCACACAAATGAAACACATAAATGAAAAGGTAAGACAGATGGACATATAGACAGCTCAGTAATAGGGTCCTCTTTTTGCCCTATGGGTACGGAACCCTAAAAAAACTACTAAAAGAAACAATACCGTCTCCAAAACGATATCCACTTTATTGCAGTGTCAACTGTGACCAACTTCTTTAAGCAAATACTCGAGACTTTACATAGCATAGAAGGCTTTTTCCATATCTGGAAAAGGTTTCCAAATTTCCATGACAAAACTTTGCGAGATTGCCTTTTGCTATTCTGTAAGTGCTTACCGAAAGTGGGATCATGTATAAATTATCCTTTATACTCGAAGGCAAGAGAAATATGGGCGATGTGTGAAGTGATCTTTGGTATTTTAGATAGTTAAGTAGTAGAGGATACTTTTAGTATGATGTTTATCACTTTGTTATATTAATAATAATAAAAAAATAAAAAAAAACAATGAAACCCTAAAATACTTACCTAAATACTTTATACATGGTTACGCGGAAAGGGTGTACTGAGCTAAAAGGGGTCATTACCAATCGTTAAGAACAACTTTTACTATGGGACCAATCCTGAAATACTGAACCCATTCAGCTTAGTACACCCTTTCCGCGTAGCCCAATATAGCTTTTAATTAAAATAAAAAAAAACAGTTGTATTGCACATGACCGTTAAAGGCCTAGACAATCCAAATGTCGAAGCCTTAGTAGATTTTGGTTTGCCTTGATTTTGACAATGCTTAAATGTAACAGATTTTTTGAAACATTATTCTGAAATTTATTGGATTTTAAGTTTTTAAAGTTATTATTTTTTTTACCTTTATAGCTTGTATTCGCGTACAATACGTTCATTGTGTAAAGTGGTAGATGTAAAGTGTTGTGAAAAGTACTCTGGTGTAGAGTTTTGATTACGTTCTTCCACGAAAAAGAGGCAAATGCGCAGAAGCTACGTTAAAATTTACAATAAAAAATAACAAACATGTCATGCATTGACAGATAGTGTATTTTTGTTCTTTCCTCTGTGAAGAGTTTGGCGTCACACTCCTGTGCATTTGCCTCACTCTTCTTGAACTGGAGCCACCAAAGCTGACAGAGAGATTTTGTCCGTTGAATCAATAGTTTACATGAGTGTTTTTCAAAATTGTCGCCTCTATCGTCTACGTTTATCCCCATCTTCGTCTATACTAAAGCATTATTATTTCGGCAGTATTCTTGCGGACAGGCACTGGGCGGATGTTCTAATAGATTTATATCTCTCCCTAACAGATTTATAGGCTACCTTGAGAGACCTCTAGTTCTAATAGCTTCATTTCACGAACTATTATTGTTCTCTCTAAGATGTTTTTATTGGCGACCATCTTGAATGTGCCAGTTCCATTGATCTAGTTAAAAAATCAGCCAGTTCAGTTAAAGTAGACATTTTTCAATGTAAAAATAAGTAAGTACTTTCCAAGAAAAGAACAATGGAAAATTACAGATAGCTACATAATTAATAAAATAAAAGCTTTTATTAAAACTTTAAATCCTATTATACAATAGTTTTATATTAAATTTTATACATATTCTATAATTTTATTGTATTTTTATATTCAACGGGCCTCTTGAGGTTGGCATTGGCCCCACCAATGCCTATCAAATTTAATGTACGAGCTAGACCAGATAATGCTTAGAAATAATAAAATTAAGACAGCTGGTAAGCGCTGAATTTTAGCATAATTTTGACTTTTCATAACTAGAAAAGAATATAATATATGAAAATTAAAATATTTTTGATGGATTATATCGCGTAAATTTTACTTTATTTGTAATAGTTGAATAACGTTGAGTCACACAGCGGGCAATGGAGAGAGCTATGCTCGGAGTTTCTTTGCGCGATAGAATCCGAAACGTGGATATTCGCCAAAGAACCAGAGTCACCGATATAGCTGTTAAAATTTGCAAGTTGAAGTGGCAATGGGCAAGCCATATCACTCGAAGAACCGATAACCGTTGAGGAAGAAAGGTTCTGGAGTGGAGACCACGAACCGGAAGACGCAGCGTAGGTAGGCCTCCCACTAGATAAGCCGACGAAATTGTGAGAGTCGCGGGCATCCATAGGATGCAAAAGGCAGGCAGTTGTTCAGTGTGGAGGTTAAAAGGGGAGGCCTATGTTCAGCAGTGGACGTCTTCTGGCTGATGATGATGATGAATAGTTGAATAAGTTAATAGTTTATGGATTTTTTTAAACTAGCTAAGTACTAAAGTAAAAAAAGCGCCATCTTGGAGCGGCAGCGGATTATGCAAACTTTTTTAGCGATATGCATCGAAATACAATACGTATAGAGTCACAATCGTGCCAAAAAGTTTTATAACCAAAACTCGGCGCACGCTACGAATTGCGCTGACTTTTGGTTAGTTACAAGGTAACCGGGGTCCGACTACAACGCTGCCGCGCAATGCCAGAGCTACGATGACATCGCGAGAGATATAGATAATGTAAGACGCAAACATAATAAAATCAGTGTCGTTCCCATTTTGCGGCACACGAATTGCGTTTAAACTTTTTAAGCTAATGAAATTCCTCGTTTAGCAATGTGGTGTTTTTGCTGTAATTAAAATATCTGAGGACGACAGCGGATTACTGTGGATGTTATGCAATGACTCGTTTAATACTCACTCATGTTTGTTGAGAGCTTTTTTCCAGTCAGAGCGATGTCTAAAATTTTTAGAAGATAAAAAGTGTTTTTTTGTTTTTTTTTATAACGTTTCAAATGGTTTCAACAGTATTTAAATTAATTTCCATGTTGATATTATGATAAAGGATGGATATCGGAGATCGAAAATATTCAAAAAACATAATCGCGATCGAGATACAATTCCTATAGTCACAATATCTATGTGAAAACAGTTAAAAAACGTCAGAGCGTCATTGTACATACATTGTATCAATTATAATATACCAATATTATACACAATATAGTTTACAATGCCACATTTACTCCAATTTAGATCTTATGTCGCTTGCATAGTGTTCAACGTTAGTTGTCCACTATGTCATCGTAGCTCTAGCATCGTACGGCGGTGTTGTTGTTGGATCGCGGTGACCTAACCAAAAGTCGGCGCAATTCATAGCGTGCGCAGTTTTTTTTTTTTTTGCACGATTGTGACTCTATATGTATTGTATCTCGATGATTAAAAGTCATAAAGCGAACGTTGTTATGTACTTACAATGGGGGTAAGCTGCAGTTTTCAGCTTGTCAATTACCTTGTATATTTACACACTAATATTATCATTTTCACACGCCACTCTTCATAGATCATTACCAAGAATATCTCGCCACAGCTCGAGGATCTAATTCCTCCGAGATAATTGTCCTCGAGAAGATGCCCGAGGCATAGTTATTAAACGTTAATTAATCCGACATAACCGCAATTCAATATTCCGTACGTATTAACATTAACAGTTAATTACCAGTAGCAAAAGGTAATGCGAGAAAATCAAGACTTGAAATAAATTACGTGAAAAGATTTTTATATAAATGAGTAACGAGGCAAGTCATTTATCAGAAAGGTAAATGTAAAGCTGGCCACAGACTGCTGCGCATGGGTACATGATCTGGTGGCGAAGCCGGCTACAGACAGCTGCGCATGGCTACGTGATTTGACGATGAAACTGGTCATAGACAGCTGCACATGGATACGTGATCTGATGCTAAAGCCGGCCACAAACAGTTGCGCATGGTTACGTGATCTTGTGGTTAAATCTGCCAAAGGCAGTTGTACGCGGCTATGTAATCTGATGGTAAAGTCTGCCACAGACAGCTACATGCGGTGCGGGGGTGCGGTATGGGTGGCTATATGTACGTGAGGAGAGGCGATGAAGAGACAACACTGTATGTCACATAATATGCGACAATTATCGCTTAGAAACTTTATGGCTTGAAATCTATCTTTGCCTACATGTAATAGCAATTCTAAGCCTCTATAGAGGGCGGATATGCCCTGGCCTAATTGCTGTTTTGCTGTTGCCCTGCCTCTACTCTTTTTTTTTCCGACGTACGGGTGACTTCATCAGCAGCCGCTGAAATTTCTATGTTCACTGTTGGCGTCTGCAACAATGATTTTTTTCTTCAGAATAAGGTACGCATTAACAAATTTTTGTTTGGCGTCTTTATTCAAGTCCTTTTTTAAGATGGGCACCACAGGCGTGAGACCTTATCATGTATGTTTTGACCAAATTTAGGGGCCCCTAGCGTAGTTCCCTCTTAGGGCGGAGAAAACGCCCAGACCCAATTATGTAGCGGCCAGTTCTGGGGCTAGTACTGCAGCCTGGACACTGGAGACTGGAACTCACATACTCACACTTCTCTCTCCCGCTACTCAGCTAGCAGTGTATGGTCGCGTCACCACATAGAGCCACGTGCTCCAAAGTAGACCGCATCATCGCTTAACATCAGGCGTGATGGTGGTCAAATGCAAGCCTACTATTTATTTATAAAAAAAACTTAGATTTTGTGTCAATAATAGGCGTGTATTGTCGTGCATATAGCTATCTCAGGCCGACTTATAGTGGTCCACGACAGTCGAAGCGTCATCCAAAATTTCGTTTATATAGTTAACTAGCTGTTGCCCGCGACTTTGTACGCGTAGACTTTCATATAAGCTTTCAACCCCCTTTTGTCATCCTTAATTCGGCCCTTTCGCAAAATCCTTTCTTAACGGACCTCTACACCCCATAAGGAATCTACCTACCAAATTTCAGCTTCGTAGGTAAACAAGTTTTCGAGATTTTGTGATTAATGAGTGAATGAGTGAGTAGATGAATTTCGCTTTTATATAATTAAGTATACAGATTTTGGGTCACTAACATAGGAAAGTCACAGCTTAGATAGGAACAGCCAGCTCACTCCAATAGTACTTCATAAAAACGAAGTATAGAGCACGCAGCTGTACAGTTGTACACTGTACCAATAAGCTGTAGTAAAGTTAACAGTTGTTCCTCGATATCAAATCTCATAGATACGTGACTCACTTCAAAATTGATTACCTTTCCACAAACACTATTTGGTGATGGAACCTGTTGCACAGACTAAAAATAAGAATAGATGGATAACTATTCTTAACTACCAGAGGTATTTCGTAAACCAACTTTTTACTGTTGAATTTAATTTCAATATGACTGTAATGTTGTGTTGCAAAGCCAGAGAAGAAACCAGAATCGATATTGCTCAGTTATTTTTGCGTTGCGTCAACGCATCACACTGCGGCGTGGCGACGTTTTTCGACGCGTCGTCGCACCACAGTGTTGTGGTCTCGCGCGACAAAGCTTAGTCTGAACTAGGGATTCGTTATGATATAGGATAATGTCATATAGCTCCAATGCACATTCAGTGCCGCTTGTACTATTCTGCATGTGGCAAGAACCCGTGCCCAATTGTATATACAATACAAATGTTATGGAATTATCATTCTGGAGTTTTATAATCTGTGTGAGCTGTCTGTGATTGATTGTTGTGTTCAGGCACCTGTGTTTGAGGTTACGAGGGTGCTTCAGATTTGATTCTGAGTACGTAAATAAGAGGTCGATAACATTGCGGTCAGTTATTCAGTTCTGTCTGTACGAGATCGAATGAGAAATCAGGAGATCCGTGGACGAACGAAAGTCACCGACATAGTGCACCGGATTAGCAAGTTGAAGTGGCAGTAGGCAGGGCACATATCACGCAGAACAGATAGCCAATGGGACCGAAAGGTTCTGCAATGGAGACCACGGACCGGTAAGCGCAGCGTAGGATATCCACCCAGAGGATGGACAGACAATCTAAAAGAGACCGCAGGGAAACGCTGGATGCAAGCCGTTTCCAACCGGCCCTTTTGGAGATCGATTGGGGAGGCTTATGTCCAGCAGTGGACGTCCTATGGCTGAAATGATGATGATGATTCAGTTCTGTGTGTTTAGTGGTGAAGATGCTAAAAATGATGCTAATTTAAAATGTTTTATTTTATAAACGAACTATACTAACTAAACCGCTAAATACTGCTGAACAAAAGGCTCCTTCTTAGAGAGGGGTGTTGCCATAATTCCCACGCTTGGCAGGTGGCTTGGGGATCGCAGTACGTTCTCCGTGAACTAGTAGCGCGCAGCTGCCCATCCTCCGGTGGTTCTTTTACTTTTTAAATTGAGTTCTATACTAAAACTGTAATTGTGCAAAGTTTCAAGCACTTGCCTTAATAACTGTAGAAGTTAGAAGGTTCTAAAAAACTAGGACAGCCGGACAGACAGACAGAACGAATTTATAAGTGTTCCTTGTCGGGCTATGGAAGCCTAAAAACAGATAAGTGACGACAATTTTAATAGAACTTGGGAGGGAGGTAGTCATAAATAACAACTAATAATGTTCATAGAGAACGAAAAACAAACTCTTTTTCTCTCATTGAGTCAAATAAAATTCCAAAGGCCTGTTAAAATAGCTCACCTCTAAAGGTTTCCTTCTAATAATTGTTATGTCAAAGCTAAAAAACACCTTGGTTTTCTTGATTAACGCAATTTCTTTCTGCCTCTTGTTTTTTTAAGTTTTGCTTTACTTACTTTTCCTCTCATTCTGAGAAGACCTGTGTCCCAGCAGTGGGAACATAATTATGCTGAAAATGAAACTGAAATGTGATAAGTGTAGCTGGCCATGACCTAATTGCGTTGATTTATTTGTATTTACTCCTCTAACCGGTAAACATGTAAAAAATGCGAACTATAGCTCCCTCTTATGGTGGAAATTCTCCACGTTCTTCAAAACTATATATATACTAATTATAATAAAGAGGAAAAAAAAATGGGATCCTTACTAAAACTCCAATAATACCCGTGCGAAGCCGGGGCGAACCGCTAGTAGTTTATAAACCATTAATATTTTTCTACCCTTTAAATAATTAATCATTATAAACTTCGTTAGGCTGATTTGGCTTCTTTTAATAATTATATTAATTAGTTATTTATTTATTTTTTGTAATTTTTTTCCTTTATTAACTAAGCAAAATACAAGCTAAAACTAAAACTACAAATACAGTTAGACTGCCCATAGACCGTTGAAGGTCTAAAGACAATCCAAATGCTCAAGCCCACTACCAGTTGGCAGCGTACCCAGCATGCTGGCGGCATTACCACGTTGAATGGCAATGCTTATGCGTTGAGCCAGAAACACGCCAGCATTTTGGTCACGCGTCGCATTAACCAGGCGCTCTGAAAGATTTTTGAAAATGAGGTGAGCTCCCGGTCCCCAAGGGCCCAATGTCTCGACCCCAAACGCCTCAAATATATAACCACTGCCGAGGTTAGCATATTTGCGTCGCTTGTGCTGCTCTGCCGAATTGGCAGCCGCGCCAGCCCTACCCTGTGTCTCAGGAAGATGTGACGGCGCCAAAGTATCGACACAAGTTGCGTCCCATACAAGGGGCCGCCCCAACCTCCAGGGCACAAGTGTCACACCGTCAGGCCTCCTTCCATCGTCGCGCGCAAGACCACTCGGTTCGAGCACAGCTGCGACATTGGCGGTGGAAAGAGCCCTGCGTATGATGTCGTTCAGGCTAGCGTGTCGACCAATACGACCAGCGCTTCTCGAGCAAGAGAGACCATGGTGACCGAGCTGGTCAACAGCAGTACCACACTGACAGCGATGGGCCTCACAGCACCTTGCACCCAAGCGTAAGCTGACAGCTAGACGAAATGCTGTTGGATCTAAAAGGCTACCCGTGTTAAAAGAGGGCATAGCTTGCAACCAAAGTCCCGATTCCCAAACAGAGACAGCAAGAATACGAGGATAATTATTACTGTTTAGATATTATTTATTACAGATCTGGATTGTAAACATATTTCGTTTATATAAGTGAAAACTTTATATGGCTTGTGTCTACTATAACTACTACCTACTACTATAATTAAGTACTATAATTTGTTAATTTCAGCCGCTTGTTTTCCGAATAGTGTAAAATAAAAATAAAAAGCAAATTCCATTTAAACGCACTAAGCGTTTCCGTTCCCCCTTTTTAGTAAGAACAACAAAGCTGTGGAAGTCTTTACCCACGTTTGTCTTTCCGAACTTGTACAATCCGAAATTTCCTAGACAATTAGACAATTCCTTAGATTAATTCCTAGACAAGCGTGATACATCTTCGATTACATACTCGTTTTCCATCAGGTTGAGTCTTGTAAAACGCACCTCGTTCGTATCAGTTAAAGATAAATATTAAATTAGTGCATTTTTATTTTATTCGCATTAAATTTTTTTATTAATACATTATTTTATTCACAATACGAATATTATCTAATTATTTTCCTCAGTGACTGTGAACCATTTTAGTTCTCGTTGGAGTTTTTCCAAGTCTTCTTGGACCTCTTCTTTGAATATTTCGTCCTTCCTTAGTTCTGCCATCTGGATGTAAAATTATTCGTTTTAAAAATTATGAAAAAAAAAATACTGTCTTTGTATATTGGTATTTAGACAAACATTACCTGTAAATATTTCTAAAACAATGAAAAATTTACCAGCTTTAGATTCAAAATTAAATCACAAAGACGATGCGGGTAGATTTTTCACAACAATGATTTTCATGCAAAATGAATTTGAATTTAGGATCAGAAAATTGCAATTTCAATGGCAATAGGCTATAAAAAGGGACAGATCAGATTCTGATTTTACGGAGTAAATTTTCAGAATTTAGCTAAAGATTGACACATCTTCCTATGAACGTGGCCAAAGATGAGACTAGAGAGAAACGTACCCACTCTCGGTCCAAGCAGTTATTTGCTCTGACAGATGCAATAACGTTGTGATAAGCCGAATTTAAACCACAAATTCTGATCACTTTCGCTAGCTTTTTGAATGTAAGACTGTAGCAGCTACCCGATATACTTCAGTAAAATGTTAGAAGGAAATGTTTTTATTTAATTTTTTTGGAAAACACCAAGACCAAGTTAAGTAAAGCGTAATACAGACAGTTAAGACACCGTGCGTTCACAAACTGTCAATTTTATTCGTCAGCTACCGAAGATGTTTTACCGTGATAAAGTTGTGAATGGAGCTCCCGATGTTTCAGCGCAGTTATATGCACCATGTTAACGGTAAGCCTAAAGAATGCGGGTGGTTGGTAGAACATTTCAAAGTCGTTTCAAAGGATAGTTTGTTTTATTTGCACCTAGCAAATAAAACAAACTACCCTCTTTCATATTTTTTTCCTTAAAAAATATTTTTCTTAAATAAAGTTCAAAATGTGTTTAAAATACTATACGCAGTAATATAGTGAGTGTGTTTTGTCGGGACCTAGGTTAGAGTTAGAGTTCGCCTGAATGGGTGTTTCCCGATAGTTACAATCTGGGTGTCTTCAAATCACAAGTGAACCGGTTTCTTCTAGGCAAGCGTTCTCCATCGTAGACTGCATCATCGCTTAACATGAGTTCAAACGCAAGCCTATAATTGAATTTAAAAAAAGATATCCGTAGCAATATACTAAAAGAAGATAAATCGTTTTATCTGCACCTAACTTTGAACTGTTTGACCAACCACCCGCATGCTTCAGTCTTCCTGTGAACATGGTGCATGTAACTGCGCCGAAATATCGGGAGCTCTACCCACAACCTCATCACGGTAAATATCCCATTAATGATCATTTAACTATTGTGAACAACCATGACAGTTTAAGACAACGGAGAAATACCAAAAATTCAAAGAAATACAGAAAAATGCCACATTGCGTCATAGTAAAGTGTAAGAAATCGTAGAAAGCTGTAGCACCCTACAGCTTTCTACGAATAGAGTTAAACTACCACTAAATTACACTCATGACGTCATATTATGTACAAATAATGTGGTACGATGGGTTTTCATGCAATAAGATGTGCGCACGGTGTCTATTCTGGTAAAAATCTGTGAACAGCGCCATCACCCACTTTCATTGTAAGCTATGTCGCACTGTAAAGTCGTTCCGTTGTGAGTCGATAATTTTACGAACCGAGTTTTATTGCAAAGTCAATTTACGGGCTTCTGAGAGGCGATTTCAGTAAAATAAAGTTTCCCTTGAAATAACAAAGATTAACTAAAAGCTAGGAGTTAATTCCAGTGCAAAGGGGTTCAAACACTAAATAGTTACGCTTCGTTACAACCGCAGAATAGTTACCAATAAAAAACCGACTTTAAAATTTGTAAACTACGCATCTTTCGGTTACTTGGATGGCAATTTTATGTCATCCAAGTAACAGTAATTTCCAGTTATTTTGATTCAAAAGCCATACTACTGAACCGATTTTGAAATTTCTATGGGACCAATTTGAAAGTATCATCCTTTCAAATAAAAAAAGAATTTTCCAAATTTGGACGACAATTTTATGTTATCCAAGTAACAGAATTTTTCAATTATTTTGATTGAAAAGCCCTGTACTGTACTGTACCGATTTTGAAATTTCTATGGGACCAATTTGAAAGTATTATCCTTTTAAAATAAAAATATAATTTTCCAAAATGGACGACAACTTTATGTTATCTAAGTAACATAATTTCCCAATTATTTTGATTTAAAAGCTATACCACTGAACCGATTTTAAAATTTCTATGGGACCAATTTGAAAGTATTATCCTTTCAAATAAAAATAAAAATCCAAATTTAGATGACTATTATTGTCATCCAAGTAACCGAATATCCAGGTGTTATGCTTTAAAAGCCATAGTACTGAACCGATTTTGAAATTTAGGTAGGACCAATTATTAAAAAAAATTAAAAAAATCATTTTCATAATCGATTCATAAATGATGGAGTTCTGAGTTAAAAACATTTTTAAAACAATAAAAAATTGTTTTTTGAAGTCGGTCGGAACAACTAGATAGATAAAAACTAAGAAACACAAGTGACTCGTTAAAACAAACTAAAGGAACCCATAGCCATAGGTTTACTGGTATATTGAAGAGGTTTACTGGTATGTAGCTATTGAAGAGTTTCACTACCACTTCTCGGCTCCATCATCAGATCAGTTCCATGGTACCACATAACTGTTTTATCATTCGTATTACCTAATTGCAAAGTTCGTATCGATACGATAGTTTTGGAGTAGGTTAAAATTAACTTGCAATTTGTTGGTTAGAGTGAAGCATGTTTTTATACGTGTTAAAATATCTATGTACTCTTTCCCCAAAATTAATTATTTGCGATCAAAACACAGACTAGAGGAAATAAAGAAAACGCAAGTTTGAAGATTGAACAATACCAAACGTGCCAAAACAAAAACGACACAGTTGTTAACGTCAAAAACATAAAACCATATAACTTTTCTCTTGAAGAATCGTTTCCAAAATAGATTACCGTATTGCAGTGCCCCAAATTTGGAGCATAGTTCTGACTGTATTTAATTAGCTTACGCCATTTTATTATCTCTAGTCTGTTAGTTTGATGGGTGATTTGTGTTATTTGATATTTTTTCTCTCACCTCATATCCATTGTCAAAGTAATCGTCATCTTTTCTTACATCATATCTTCTAAAGTTATATAAGTCGTTGGCATTCCACCTTCTATTCAAGAGATTCAGTGGTACTTGTAGTCTGCTTCTCAATATTGGCATATTCGCTAAATTGCGTGACTCTAACTTGGTTGGAGGCTATGCGAACCACACATTTACCTGCGGTTACGTCACAGTAAACAAAAAAATCATTTGATCACTTTAAAATTACCATTAAAAAATACTGTGCTTACGAGCAATTCGAATAATGACTAAAAATAAATAACAGCATTTTGCTACAAATTTGGGGCACGCATTGACGGTCAATATTCATTGTCTATTTCCTCTAAGTCTCTTAGTGTGATTGATTACATTTAAAGCGAAATTTTCATTTTCGCAAGTGGTGCAAAATAAGTAAATATTCGAAACATTTTTGCATACACGGTTATCTGACCCCAAACTAAGCAAAGCTTGTAATATAGCGCAGAAGGCAGGTTCACTACCAACTGGACCAACGGGGCTATCTAAAACACGACAAATTAGTGACAAAACACTAGTTTAGCTGAAATAGTTCACGTGTAAATAGCAAGTTGCATCATACACGCACTAAAACACTAATGCATACATAATTAAACTGTTTAAGGCGCGGTCTGATCACCACTTCAAATTCGTTTTAACCCACTCACGCCTTCATCTATTTGCTATCTAAAACGGCTTTGTTTAAAGTCGAAAATTGCATATATATTTGATGATGATGACTTTGTGCTTGTGCTTATAGTATTTTGAGGGTTTTTATTTAAATTATCGAAATATATAAAAATGAATTTTAACAATTAACTGCTTAAAGTTTTAAAACACTAGTCTGGCTATACAATTCTTACAAAAAATATATGTTGTTGTTGCTGAAAACTCAGAGAACTTTAATTCATAAGCTATTTTTGTTGCGTAATTTGTATTTTTTTTAAGAATCTAGATAATTTATCAAAATTTTATTCGGGTAAGATTGTTAACAGGTGTTTTTTCTAATTGTAGTATTTTTTTTAATCTGATCGGTTAATTCCTTTAAATCACACAAAGCGTTTAAAAAACACTTCTTGTGGTTAATTTTTCAATTGTACCGCGCCCTAAAGGGAATTTCACCAAACATAGTGTTTGTGAGTTGCAGTCGTGACACTAATTTGGTGCCACTAATTTCGTAACGAAAATTTCAGCTTTGTACAAACACGTTGCAGTTCTCGTGTGAAACATGAGCAGAGAGCGGAACAAAACAATTGAAATGTTATATAGATGGGTCATTGTTTTATCGAGTACTAGCGGCCCGCCCAGCTTCGCACGGGTATAGATATATAGCTTACTAGCTGCGCCCCGCGGTTTCATCCGCGTAGTGATGAAAAATGGTGATGATTATGATGATGAAAAGTAGCCTATGTCACTCTCCGGCACTTGAACGTGGCAACGTCGCACAACGCGGGCCTAACTCTCAGCACGAAGTGCCAACATCGCGTTGTGAAACGCAACTGACCTCGACTACTACATTCTATTCTGTGATGCATTCTATGAGCGCCAAAATGTCGTATTATTTTTATTTTCCAGAATTTCATAAAATAATAAAAAAAATCGGCAAAAAAGTATTCTATGTCCATCTCTGTGATACACAGAAACTCTTTATCAAATTTTACTTAGATCCGTTCAGCCGTTTAGCCGTGAAAACGCGACAAAGATCCAGACAGAGAGACAGAGTTACTTTTGCTTTTATAATATTAGTAAGGATGTCACCCGGTTTCCCTACAGTGAAAGATTTTTTCAAATCGGTTCAGTAGTTTCGGAGCCTATTCAACGCAAACAAACAAACAATCAAATATTTCCTCTTTATAATATCTATTAGTATAGATACAAGCTATCGATACTTTTTAATGTTGAACTGTATAACTCCGCTTGCTACTGCGTTTGTGTGCTTGGCTTAACTAGCAGTGCCCATTGTTTCACCCCGGTGAACAATGATGAAAATTGATAATGATGGTGATAAAAAGTATCCTATGTGTGTTAAAGTGAGTATGTATGTTTGTTACTTCTTCACACCAAAACGGCTTAACGGATTTTGATAAAATTGATTACATACTTTAGGTTCTACAATAAAACTTAGGATTATTCATGATTGATCACGCGGGTGAAACAGCGGGCGCAGCTAGTTGAGCAATACAGTTCAAACCTTAAAAGTATCGATAGCTCGAATACTCGATAAAAAACAATGACCCATCTCTATTACACTTAAATTGGTTTGCCACTAGAATCCACTCCCCGATGATGACGCAGATTATCTCACCTCATATCTTCTATCATAAATATTATCTTCTCTTATGTCTTTAGTTCTTCTGTAATTCAAATTGTCTTGGTCCCATCTTCGGTTGTATCTATATAGGGGTATTTGGTCCCTTTTTCGTAAGTTTCCAATCACTATACTATCATATTCCGGTAAGTTATTATCTTGACAGTATGCTAAAACGATTTGAATAAACAGTAAGAATAATATCATTTTGAATTTATGGTTTTAGATGGAAGGAAACATATTCGTAAAATTGTTTTGATAAAAATAGTAATCGCGGTTTTAATAATGTCGATAAACTTTTATGTTTCAATCATACTAGAGCGTTAGTTGTTAAAATAGATTGCAACGTAAATTTTTGGTTAGAAAATTGAACTTCAACCAGCCAAGATGTTTGGGAATCCTACTATCCTACTAATATTATAAACGCGAAAGTTTGTATGTATGTCTGGATGTTTGTTCCTCTTTCACGCTGCAACGGAACAACGGATCAACCTGGTTTTTTTGCATGGTGATAGTTCAATACCCAGAAAGTGACATATCATCATCATCATCACCATTTTTCATCACACGGTGAAACCGCGGGGCGCAGCTAGTGGGATATATTTTGGAAAATCTCATCTATTCAATACAATTATACAATCAAGGCATCTTCAAGGCTAGAGTGAATAGATTTCTTCTAGATCGACGTGTTCCATCCTCCGCCGTGTGTCGCTTACCATCAAGCGAGTTGGTGGCCAAATATAGATCTACTCTATATTAGACTATATATTTTCTCTATTCAGTTAAACTCGGAACAAGCATTAACATGTATCCTATGTAATATGTATATAATATATGTATGTATGTATTTATTTATGTATGTATGTATGCATGTATGTATATATGTAAGTACGCATGCATGCGTCCGCAAAAACAACATTACCATCATTGTGTAAAGCTCACTCGGTAGATTTCAAAAATATGTAACACTACTATGAAATAATCAGTAATTTACGAGATAAAGCGGTATGACAGAGCTCTATATCTAATATACTAGCGGTCCGCCCCAGCTTCGCACGGGTATAGATTATAGCCTATGTCACCCGGGGATAGTGTAGCTTCCCGTCAGTAAAAGAATTTTTCAAATCAGTTCAGCAGTTTCGGAGCCTATTCAATGCAAACAAACAAACAAACAATCATATCTTTCCTCTTTATAATATTAGTATAGATATAGACAAGTAGGTATAGGTAATAGGTACCAACGTTGTCGTGGACGGAGAGGCTGAGACAACACGGTTGTCTCAAGAGGAGCCGCAGCGCAGTGCTGAGGGCTCTGGTGCGTTCTTCTGGAGATCCCGGAGCCGTCTTGTCAAGCACTAAGGCTGGTCACCGGGGGGGTTTGGTGGGTATAATCCCACATAACCTGGCTTCACTCCAATACAGCCGGGTATCTTTGGAAGATTTCCCCGAAGAAACATTAAAAAAAAGTATAGGTAATAGGTACGCAGCGCACCGCTGTTACTTACTTTTCAGATTCTTACCTACTATTTATACAATGCAGCCAGGTTATAATATTTTTTAATAATTTAAGTTATTTGTTTGAACCATTTTATAATTTAAATAATATTAAACGTAACCCTTTTCAATAATGTCAGCTACAATAACTTACTAATGTAAAATAGTAATACAAAATGCTAATAAATCACCCCACAATGTAAACAAATTATACTGATAGTAATCGACTCAAATAACACAGGCAAAGCCAATTATTGGATACACACGCGACCCAAACCGAGCGATTCGACTAACTTTGACTTGAATTGTATCTAATTTATGTATAGGTACATATTTTTAACCAAAGAAAAAAGAAGGTTCTCATGTCGACGCGCATTAATTTTGGAGTAGTTACGCAGGAAAAAATATACGTTAGTAAAAAATTTTAGACCACAGCTTGATAGACAGTCAGTGAAAGTGCGATTGAAGATGGTGACACAACTTTTTTAGTAACGAAGGGAATTCTTTTAAAGATACCCTTCTGTATTGGTGTATAGCAAAGGTTCATCATCATCATCATCATCAGCTAGAAGATGTCCTAACTTTTTTACTGAAAGCATATCGAAAACGCAGTGCGGTATAGTTTCGATAACCCGAGCATGCAGATGCCGTCGCTGCCAGGAAAAAGCCTTAGTTAATATCTTTGGTGAAGTGTTTATCTTCAACATAATTTCAGCCATAGGACGTTCACTGCTTTACACTTACTTACTGCCTCACCCATCGATCTCCAAAGGGGCTGGTTGGAAGAGACGTACATCCAGCATATTTCTGCGGTCTCTTTTAGGTCGTCCGTCCATCTTGTGGGTGGACGTCCTACGCTGCGCTTATCGTTCCGTGGTCTCCATTCGAGAACCTTTCGGCCCCATCTGTTCTGCGTGCTATGTGCCCTGCCCATTACTACTTCAACTTGCTAATCTGGTGGGCTATGTCGGTAACTTACATTTGTTTACGGATCTCCTTATTTCTCATTCTATTTCGTAGAAAAATTCCGAGCATGATAGCCCTCTCCATGGCTCGTTGTGCGACTTTGGAGGTTAAGTTTAATTATCAGACCAATTAAAACTAAACGTTGAGTTGATTGTTGTAGTGCTAACAGACGTATGGATTTGGTTGACCCCAAACGCCGTCTGACCAACGGGAGAAAAAGAGAGGGAAATATGTTATTCTTAATCTTTCTCTCCCGTTGCTTGGTTGGACGGCGGTCTGTCAACCAAATCCACACGTCTATATAGTCACTGAATTTAGTATTCTGGGAAACTTTAATTTTTATCCGCGCCTTAGAATATTGTTCAATTGAAAATGCCTAAATCTGTTACCCATAGAGTACAATTTAGAACCTACAATATTAAAGGTTCTGTACAAAATTATTTATACTTTAGGTTGCTGTAATTCATCGCTTTATAAAAAATGTGTTCAGTAGAGCTTTGCATTGCTCATCAGTTATAATTAATAAATTATTTATAGTACCTACCATTTTTAATCGTTCGGCAGTTCAGTCTGTCATATGGTGTTGTTTTTGTTTACATAGTGTTTGCTGAACTTTCCTTGTTTATTGTTGTTTTCAAAACTGGCACTTGTCATGTGAACCGGTACCAAACTACAACAGTATGTAGTATGGACTTTGTCGGTATAATAGATATCATACTTGTCTTGTTATTATAAGCTTTAAGATAACAAATTGTCATAATTTCGATATGGGAAAACTCCGATTCTACCGAGAAAGGTCAAAAAGGGTTAAAAGGTTAAGGTGAAAGGTTCTGGATTAGAATAGTCAGTATAACTTAAGTGCTGCCGAAAGTCAGTTTTATGACAAGTTTGTGACAAAACTACGCATTTTAATATAAATATAATTATATCTAAAAATTGTATATTTACCCATGTGCTGTGATATGATCACTGTAAAAACAATGTCGTGCATGAAAAATATAAAATAAAACTTGGCTTAGATGCTTGTATTGAGACCATTCAGAATAAATAAACTTGCTCCAAGAAATATGGTTCAAAGGTTTTTTTTTTTTTTTTTTTAAATAAGTAATTGGCTTGCGTTTGACCACCATCTCGCCTGATGTTAAGCGATGATGTGGTCTACGTTGGAGCACGCTTGCCTAGAAGAAACCGATTCACTCGTGATTTGAAGACACGCAGATTGTAACCATTAAAATTTAGACATCATATAAAAAAAAACAATGTCCATTTTATGGACGTTTTTTCCAGCACGGAAAATTACAAAAAAATAGTTTGATTGTTTTCTTCTGAACTTGTTTATCACTGGGCCTGAAATGGACACTTTTTCAGCGCAGGAGTTGCACGACCATCAAAAAAACAACAGGAATACTATAAGATAAGCAAAGAAAAAATTGACTCTAATAGTCAGTCCAGAATGCAATGAAGTACCTTTAGAGTACATAACTACTTCCAGCAACACAACGTATTGGCATAGGTTATAAAACGCAGATTAACTAAAAACGGCTGTTTTTGGCGGTAGTTAATTTTATAACTATACGAGCTGCGCCCGCGGTTTCACACGCAAGCTACAATCGCCGTTAAGTTTTCAGAAATTTCCTAATTTTCTTAATTTTTCCGTCCATAAGAATCTTCTACAAAGTATTAGAAAGCTTTAAAAAAAGATGAATGGAATCGGTTAAGTCGTTCTGAAGTTATGGCGTGATCAAGGTAAATAGGGACTATAATATATAGATGATATCACTATATATTACCAAAAATAATAGTCCAAGAAATTCTTCATCACCTTCCTGAGAGACTGTGGGAGTGAAACCCCCATTTAGCCATGTTATATACCTGTGTGGTGACGGAAGACACCACCACTATACGCGTATCAACGGTACTAGACACAGCGCCATTGAAGCAGCCCTATGTCACGAGATGTGGCAGAACTGTCCGACCCACCGTACGCTTTGGTTATGTGGTGACGGAAGAGACCACCATGATGCTGAGCGCAGCGGGCAACTGATGTCCACGCGCACACGCACATAGCGGTGGTATCTTTCGTAACCACACCTGCAATGCCTTTCCCTAATGAGGGCACCAGTCCTGCGCCCCAAGATGCAATACCTACTTATTAATGACAGTGATAAATTTTAGCCCTGTAAATAACTGAATACGGACAAATTGAGAACCTTCTTCCTTTTTAAAAGTCGGTAAAAAACACAGAAGTACGTCAATATAATACTGATTTCCAGGGATTCCTAATCACTTACAAACTAAGAACTTCACAATAGTAATCGAAAAGCCATAACCATTAGCGCTGCGAACTTGAAGTGAAATAGTGAACGGAAGGTTTTGTTAATCCATTTATTTACATACAAGACTGAAACATGGGACAGACATACTTCAAGAAAAATATGTTCTTATGGATACCAAAACGTAAGTATTAAAAAATACAGCATGCATTGGTGTAAATAATATTATGGTCCCGATTATAAATATTATTATATAATTTATTAAGAAAAGAGGTATGCTTTTTAAGAAAATAAGACACGTACTTGTAGTGAATTCCTTATGCGGGGTGTAATGGGAACACTCTCGAAGCCAAAAGAAGGTAATTGTACTCATCATTATGGACAACATTTACAATGGGACCAAACCAGAAATCGCGAAAAAAATATCAGCTGTTCTATAGAAAACGGTAATTGACACTAGACTAAATGAATGGAACAGCTGATATTTTTTTTGCGATTTCAGGGTTGGTCCCATAGTAAAAGTTGTTCATAATGATGAGTAAAATTACCTTATTTTGGCTTCGAGAGTGTTCCCCTTACAACCTGTATAAATAATGCTTTTACCTATTTTGTTGAAAATAAATGCTGAATAAAATAATTTGTAGCTGAAACAAAACAAAATACGAGAAAAAAATTGAGTAAGATCTGTCACAGTGAAAAAGACTGAACAGTGCAGGATTATTTCTCTTATTTCTTTTACTCGAAATCCGCCTGCCTTTTCCAGAGAACAAAGTGCATGCTAAAAAGGTTAAAACAAAGTCCCCAGCAACGTTCCAGAAATCTTTAAGAGCGACTCTCTTAATTGGACAACTCTTTTCATTGATGCCGGTAGTTGGATTGTTCAGCGATAGTGCGAAAAATGTTAAGTAAGTTTACTGTTTTTATAAGACTACTTTATATACGGGGTGTAAGGGGAACACTCTCGAAGTCAATGGAAGGTAATTGTACTCATCATTATAAACATTTTTTTACTATGGGACCAGCCCTGAAATCGCGAAAAAAATATCAGCTGTTCTATAGAAAACGGTCATTGACACCCGACAAAATGTATGGAACAGCTGATTTTTTTTCGCGATTTCAGGGCTAGTCCCATAGTAAAAGTTGTTCATAATGATGAGTACAATAACCTTCCTTTGACTTCGAGAGTGTTCCCCTTACACTCTGTATAATCGGCCTTACTTATATACGTTATTTAAGTTAAGAAATGTTTAAATTATCGCTGTCTCACTGTAAGCAATCACCGTCGCCTATGGATATCTACAACACCAGGGGCATCACAGATATGTTGCCGACCCTTAAAGACTCTATTAACAGCCTTTTTGAAGAACCCCGAGTTAATCGGAAATGCCGCAGGAGCTCATTTCACAAATTGCGAGCAAATGTGTGACAATTTCCGTCAGCGAGAAGTTAACATAGCAAATTTAAGCATTGTCACGTTTATGAGTAAGGCCTTATTATGAAAAACATTCAAAAAAAAAACATACAGTCGAATTGATAATCCTCCTTTTTGAAGTCGGTTAATAAAAACAAATCCGCAACCTATTTGGAAAAGAGCTTATAGAGGTTTTGCTGCTAGTCTGTGGAATTCGCTGCCTGAGTACCTGTTCCCCGATAGTTACAATCTGGGTGTCTTCAAGTCGAGAGTGAATAGGTTTCTTCTAGGCAAGCGTGCTCCATCGTAGGGCGCATCATCGCTTAACATCAGGCGAGTTGGCGGACAAGTGCAAACTAATTTATAATAAAAAAAAAAAAATCACAGTTACACAGATTTTAGTCAAAAATAACCCCCGAAAAAAACTTGCTAAGTTGCTTAGATGGGCACCGGGACTTAAACACTACTGGTTTCCAAGCTCTTGTGATTTACGGCCTCATAGCGATGTCTCTTTTATCGCAAGTAATGTAATGCGCTGTTACAAAGCTTATTTAGTGTTGTTTGAAAGTTTATTATTGAAGTTATAATTCTTATGCGACTTGCAACAAGGTTGTGTTAAACGTTTAACGCTACAATGGAGGGGGAATTTTTCTCTCTCGTATGGTTGCGAAATGAAATGAAATGAAATGTTTATTAGCCAGATTTGCATCCATTATTACACAAATTACATTAATTAATTGATTGATTGATTGATTGATTATTAGAATACATAATTATATAAAATACAAAAATTACACAGAAAATTAACATACATACAAAATAAATAATAGTTAATGGCGTGTTTCTGGCTCAACGCATAAGCATTGCCATTCAACGTGGTAATGCCGCCAGCATGCTGGGTACGCTGCCAACTGGTAGTGGGCTTGAGCATTTGGATTGTCTTTAGACCTTCAACGGTCTATGGGCAGTCCAACTGTATGTGTAGTTTTAGTTTTAGCTTTTATTTTGTTTAGTTAATAAAGGCACATGCCCAGGAAAAAAAAATTTTGTGATGGGCGTGTGATACGCGCTCTCCACGTGCGATGTATTGGGCTGGTGTGCCACTCTCGTACCGCAGCCACCAGTGCGTTACCGGAGCGGTGCAGGGGATGCGCACGGCGGCCAACCGGCTCCGCAGCAGCGCCTGCCAGCAGGGCGCGCGCCCCTGCGAAATGCGTATCCGTTTTTCGCCCTGCGATTAGCAGACCCGGTATTGTAATAGTGTCGCTAATGGATTGAGAAGCCTAAGGAGCTAGGTTCGAATCTCGAGAAAAGCATGTTTTTAAATTGTTGATATTTTTGCCCTAGTTATAATTTTAGGGTTCCTTGTTAAAGTATAACTTCTTCCGCGCGGAGGGACTCCACGCACAATTTTTTTTTTTTTAGTCTGTATAAGAGACATCTGCTATTTCTAAGAGCTTTTACTTTTTACTGTGTTAGATAAAGCCTCAAATGTATGCGGAAATATATTAATAGTTCTTTTATGATGTGCTACCTATAATGATTTGATTGAAATTGTTTACCGACAAGATCAAAGGCACTTCTTGAACCTTGGAGGTGTGTTTAGATACAATTCCAATTAAAACTGGTTACTTATATTTATTTAATTATAACCCAAGATGACTCAATCAAAAAGTATAATTACCCGGCTAGGTAGGTCTGTGGTTTAGGTAAGTTTGTGTTTGTGTAAAAAAGTAATTAGTTTTAGATAAATTTATTTAAGAAATTTGTGTTTTGTCAGGATACGACATAGACATGTTTTCTAAAAGCCCCCAAAAAAGTTAAAGAATAAAAAAAAAAACAGGAATGTTTCGGTTTTTTTAACAGTGATTTTTAGGAAAGTTAGAAGTTATGAGTGAAATGAAATATTACAATTATCAAAGAAAATATGCTTAAAACAATATAATTCCTACTTTCAGAGATTGTTACGTGAATTTTGAAATTTCACTATACTTTCTTATAAAATTAAACAGCATAATAAAAAAAAAGACATGATAAAATCTGCAGTATTTACCTAAATTTACAGATTCGTGAAGACATCATGGAAGTGCGTGTACACATTCCTATCGCTGATTGGACAGGTGTTCATGGCGACCATGTGTGTACATCGAGCATCTCAACAGCAAACAACTCTCAATGGGACAAGTAAATAAAACTACTTTATGACCTGGGGCCTTACAGCTTCCTCTTAACGCAGGCTCTGAAAAGCGTAGTGCGGAAAATCACGCTAACATGAACCTTAACGCGCCGAGATACAGTTTGCGGTCGCTCTGTTGTATCTGGTTTGCGGTTCTGGGTGTAAGAAGTGGGATAAGAAAAGAAAAAAACTTATATCACCTAAACATAATCGTTTAAAACGGGTAGCCGTAACGCTCCTGTCCACACGACGCGTTGCAGCGCGTCTTGTATCGCGTTCACTAAGTAATCCAGGGCCCTAATTCCGTAAAAACACAATACATGCCAATAACACGCTGCAAACGTGTTATAACACAGTAACCATGGTCACTATCAACATGGTAACAATATTTACATAACTGAAACGCGTCAAACGAATCAAACGCGTCCGATTGGGTACTAAATTATCTTGACAAACCCGTATAAAACGCGCTAGCTTGCTCCACTGTTATTTTGGCTGGTCAAAACAAACGCATTACGAACCTCATCACGTTTGTAAACTTAACATTGTCAACTCCACGCACATATTGTGAGTTTATGTGGTCATAGAAACTAAGGGCATAGAGTCAGCGCGTTTAGTGCAAGGAATCTCATGCAAGTTAGAGAATAAGAGCCCTGTGCGTGCGGCTTGGCTTATCGCTACAACAGCACATCAGTGTTGCTCAGACGTTGCCTTGCCGCACTATCACAATGCATTGCATACAAAATGCATAGAAGTCTCTTTTTAGTTGAATCGTACCACTTTTAATAAAGTCAACAGTCAAAGCGTGACGGAGGCGCTACGCATCGCGGAAGCGCGTTGGGTCAATTTTGAACCTAGCGTTGGGCCTGACTCTGTGTGTCTACCAGAATGATCTTTTTGTCAAAAGGCAATTCAGTTAGATGAGATGAAAGCAGGGTACCTAGCTCAGAAGAAGAAATTATTCTGTGGGTCCTAGTTCAGCCAAAATAGTTGAACATAAACGCAGAATGACAGGCATTTATACTATCAGGGCAATTATTTTTCAGCGCCTATTATATTCTACGGCACAGCATGCATTACGATGGTAATATTCGTCCGAGTAGCAAGAAAGTGGCCGGTACTAGTGCAGACTATATCGAAGACTGAAGATTTGGACCCCAACTTTGATAGCAACTTGACTGTGAAATGCAATGTCACTTGTGGAATTGTACTGTTTTTGGCTTTGGGTAAGTAATTTTTAACACGCTTACCTACAGTTTTTTTTTAAATAAATAATAGGCTTGCGTTTGATCACCATCTCGCCTGATGTCAAGCGATGACGCGGTCTACGATGGAGCACGCTTGCCTAGAAGAAACCGATTCACTCGTGATTTGAAGACACCCAGATTGAAACTATCGTACTACAGTTCACTCTTGTATCTAACAACGTAAACAAATCTTAGAAGTCGATTTTAATCCACTTTTTATTGCGTATCAATTTGAAACTTTGCTATTATACCGGTTTCAAGAGAAACTGAACACCGAAACTGGCGATAGTTGTGATTGTTGATAGAATTACCACAAAAATTACTGGTTTATTTTAAAAAATATGTTTGCAATTTAAATGCAAATAAAATATCAGCTGACATTAGTAGTTTAGTAGAAATATCCATTAGATTCACAGAAAAAAGAAATAAATAGAACGGAAATGAGAAGGAAAATCTGTCGCAGGCATTATGACAGAAACTTGATTGAACATTCTTATTTATGCCAACTCATCGAACTCCGCATCCAAAGAACTTGGGTCTTACTTTTTTGGGTTAGGTCTCAAAGTTCTTTGCCCGCATAACAGTTGCTAGCTGATTTCGAATGACTGACGTTTCGTTTATATGGGTGCAAACGGCTACAACTTTCTTACAAAAAATACCTTGACAGTCGTTCTAATTTAAACAAAAAAAATACTTTGTAATATTTGTGTCGTTCTGTGTTTAGTAAAAAATAACCTGATAAAAAACAAGGGAGTATTACTGTATTTGGACATTCTTGTTCTTATTTTTTTATTTTTGTAGCTTGTTTTTTCTTTCAGCTGAGCACATCCTATCGTTGATGGCAGCTTTCGCCGGTGCCGAAATCTGCTACCAAAATAAAAACACCTACGAAGGCTTCGTTATCCACTTCTATCCATGGGTCTTCAACACCTTGCCTTATTCCCCTATTTTAGGTGGAGTTACTCAGGTAATCATATTATTTTGCTGTACTTATAACAACATAAATTAATTATCTATTTAAAAAACATAATAAGTAAGATAATATATATATATATATTGTTTATTTGTTCATTTGAATACCTTTCGCATTTTATTACTATAGACAACACGAATTACAACATTTTTCTCTAACCCTGAAGTACATAGGTAAGTATATCACACAAAGAAAATAAAAAAGCCTTAATTATTACTAATTATCCCTAATCAAAAATCAAAAACAAGATGTTGCCCTTGTGGTAAAGTGCCAAGAACGCTGGCTGCATTCCCGCGTTGAATTGCTAAAGAAATTCTCTGCGCGATAAAAAACCGACTCCAGAATCAGTAAATTACACAATTTTGGTTTATTTCATGACAATATAATGTCATCCAAGTAAACGAATTTTTCAGTTTTTTTTAAATAAAAGCAAACTTCTTTACTGATTTTTATGAAATTTTTATTAGACTAATCTGAAAGTATATCATTTAAAAGAAAAAAGATTTATAAATGACGGATATCTGAGGCAACAAACATATATAAATAAAAAATTGTGCGTGGAGGCCCTCCGCGCGGTAGAAGTGAAACTCTCGCTCTGTCTCTTTCTATTCCCCCTCCCCAGGAGCGTTAAACGTTTAACGCAACCTTGTTGGAAGTCGCATGTTCTGCAATCTATGCAAACATTAGTGAACTAATAACTATGTGAAGGATGTAAAAGTTTCAAAATTTCCTCATAGATGGCATCTAAAACTCTCGATCTGTCTCTTTCAATTCCCCCTCCATGGTAGCGTTAAACGTTTAACGCAACCATGTTGGAAGTCGCATAAGAAGTTTCACTTTAAAAATGAGAACAGCCGCTCCTTATAAAAAAATTACGTGGTTTTCACACATTTTGAAAAAGACTGCCTAATGCGGTTGAAACTATAGTTGGAGTGACCGTTACGTGAGTAATACCGTGTAATATAAATAAAACACCCTCCTTTTTAGAAGTCAAAAGTAGGACGCTCACGCTTCTTAGCTCCGTAGGTACAAGGAACTCGTATGTCCATCCGTTTCTCTGTCTGACTGTCCACCCGTTCTAAATCTTTAGTACCTTCAAAATTCTAGTTATTAAGATAAGTGCGCGATAACTTTGCACAATTATTATAGTTTTAATATAGATGCAGTCATACCTCAGCATGAATTGGACATGACCATAAAATATTCTGTTCGAGTTTTGCTGAGACATGTTATTTATATCTAGTTACTTAAAGCCTTTATTAGGTATATTATATTATAGTTCATAGTTCTTTATTGATACTAAATATGTTAAACGTCAAAATAATAATAATAAAATTCAATGCTTATTAAAAAATTACAATTACATACTTATTTTTAGTATAATAATAACTACATATAGTATTAAAAATGGTACAAAAACAAGCGTAATAAATATATTTAATACCAATAATTATTTACGAAAATCAAAATAAGTAAAAAATATGTCAAATAAATAAATAAATTTAAAATGTAATTAAGTCGATCTGATAATAAATCCGATAATTAAAAAAATCTGATAATTAATAAAATACTTAGACTTTCTATACCTAGTATGTGACTTACACTGGCAAAATGTCCAAAAAGCGTACTGCAAAAACGTTCAAAACTTTCTCAGGTCATGAAAAAAATAAACTTGGTAGACTAGGTACCTATATGGCTTTTGTAATTCTGCTGCTATTGTGCGCCAGCCCTTTATTTTTATGAAATCTTATAAGCAATATTGTATTTCAATATATTATAGCAGCTGTGCTTTATTGTAGGTTAAGTAGGTACTAAAGATTCAATACGCATCAGTACTGTTTCTCTTAGGGCAGAATGAAAAGGAAAGCCACATGGCAATCAGTGTATACGTACTTATAAGTAGAACTAGATAAAATAAAATCGGAAGTAGGAAAAATGCTCAGAATAGATCATCATCATCAACCAGAAGACGTCCACTGCTGAACATAGGCCTCCCCCTTTAACCTCCACACTGAACGACAGCCTGCCTTTTCGACTCTCACAATGTCGTCGGTCCATTTAGTGGGAGGCCTCCCTACGCTGCGTCTTCCGGTTCGTGGTCTCCACTCCAGAACCTTTCTTCCCCATCAGTTATCGGTTCTTCGAGCGATGTGGTCTGCCCATTGCCACTTCAACTAGCAAATTTTAACAGCTATGTCGGTGACTCTGGTTCTTTGGCGAATATCCACGTTTCGGATTCTATCGCGCAAAGAAACTCCGAGCATAGCTCTCTCCATTGCCCACTGTGTGACTCTGAGTTTTTCCAAAAGGCCAACATTTAAGGACCACGTTCCAGTACCATATGTCATCACTGAATCACTGCTCTGAATAGATAAACTGACTTTATACTTATGTCTGCAAGAACTATAAATAAATGATGCAAATCTAAATGAAATGTATTCAATAATACGTTTTTTAATTCCCCCGATAATTTATAATTCACTTGTGAAGCCGCACCTACTATACCTTGTCGAAGTGTGGGGAGTGCGGTCATAATAAGAATAGCTGAACTGCAAATATAACAAAATAAATTATTAAAATTATATTTAACTTGCCCTACCATATACAAACTAAAAAAATCTGTAACAAAATTAAATTAATTAATATAAAACAACTATACGCCTATAACAGTTGCATTTTTATACGAAAAACTATTAATATAAACTTCCACACAAACTTGGTGTTTGCTAAACGGAAACAAAATGTTTCTTACCCCTGCACTCGCCGCGCTAGCTTGAGTTGGTAGTGAACCTGCCTTCTGAGCTTGGGGGCGTGGGTTCGATTCCCACCTAGGACAAACATTTGTGTGATAAACATTTGTGTTTGTTCTATATCTGGTTGTTAATATCTTTTTAAGTATGTATTTAAACCTATATATGTATATATATCAGTCTCTGGCAGCCATATCACAAGCTTTGCTTAGTTTGGGGTCAGATGACCGTGTGTGCAAAAATGTCCCAAATATTTATATTTTATTTATTTATATTGTCCTGCCGAAGTTATGAAGTAACTACAGCAAGACATTGGCATCGATTCTGATGTTCTCTAAACTAAACTAAATTTGACAGCTCTAAACTTGTTGCCATCCTTCTCTCTCATATTAAAATGAAAAGGGAGGCAGATAATTTTAGTTCTGTCAGATTGGTTTAGTTTAGTGAGTGGTATGACAGAATTCAAACAATAAAAAAACTAAATTGAAATCTGTTCCGCCGTCGGGAGCTACGACGCTCTCTTTTTGGGTCAATGGTTAAAAATAAAGTTGGATACAAAATAATTTTTTTTCTTCCTTAGTTCTTATCCTCGATATTTTTATATTTTCAGTTTCTCCACTTCCAGTCCACGTTCATCTGGAACTTCTCCGACTTGTTCGTGATCTGTATGAGCTACTACCTAACATCACGACTGGAGCAGGTCAATAAAAAACTTCTTGTGGCTCAGGGAAAGGTATATTTTTATGCATTTCAGGACATTCAGGACATTTTTTCACACACGGTCATCTGACCCCAAACTAAGCAAAGCTTGTGATATGGCTGCCAGAGACTGATATACATACATATATAGTTTTAAATACATACTTAAATAGATATTAACAACCAGATATAGAACAAACACAAATGTTCATCGCATAAATGTTTGTCCTAGATGGGAATCGGACCCACGCCCCCAAGCTCAGAAGGCAGGTTCACTTCCAACTGGACCAACGGGGTATCTATTTTACAGTGAAAGAGTTTGATTACACCTATAGGACACTCGGCTATAGCCACCTGGAAACGTCAACTATTTTTAACGTTTCCAGGTGACGTTTTTGATACATTATTATTTTATAAAAAATTACTGTACGCGTTTAAAACTTGACAATGATACAGGAGGATAATTTTAATATAGATAATAGTTTTACCACGATAAAAGACCATTTCTCGTGGTCAAACCAGTTGGCCTAAATAGTTTGACTACGAGGAAGCACCGATTATTACGCGGTGTTTTTACTAACTTTTATTCAACTTGCAATGTTTGTTAGTTTCTCAAATCTTGCTAGCTGAATTAGAACCAGTTCTAACCGATTTTGCTGAGATTTTGCATACACTTTTAGTTCTGGTGACAATACAATGCATTCCAATATTCAAACATAAACTAAATCAATTATTTGGCCCATTCACCCTTTCGGGGGTAGGCTAAAAGGCCAACAGTGGACTGTTAAAAGGCTGATTATGATGATGACCTAATATTCTAATATATATTCTATTCTAAATAGCGGATATAATTTATATGTCAACCTCATATCGAATAAATATTGGTATCAAATTAAATGGCTTGAAGAGAACACGATAATGTGAGTGACATCACACTTAATTAAATTTAGCCGCTCCAAGATGGTGGATAACATTTTCTTTGCTAAAAGCTTTAAAAAATGTTTTTACTATTAAGGCGAGGTTTTCCCTCCTTTAAGCAACGCTTATTACTACAGATGACCATAATCCTTGGTTTATTGTATTAAAGTCGCATTTAGCGGAGCAAAATCATGGCACTTACGCACATTCGTGCATTTCGCTACTTCTATTTTTGGGGTTTATCTCATATTTTTCAAAAATTATAGCTGTAATGTAAAATGTACCTCACCGGTTTCCTTCATAATTATGAAATCTATACATGAAGATATCGCAGACATAATTTAGTAAATAGGTAATTGAATGAATCCAAAAAAACAGGGATACAAGCGCAAATCAGTGCTGCTTTGATATATTTTTTCTATCGAGCGAAATGTACTTAATCGTGTTTCGGACTCATGGGTTTCCTAGATAAAACATACAATTTTGTTATGACACCATTTTTATAATTTTAAGCTAACCATGGAGGTAGGCACACTTAAACTAGAATGACCATAATTGCTAAAAGTCGGAAAAGAGCGTCTTAACTTATTTCCTTCAAAGTTGCTTTTAGTGCTAAGGCCGCCGATATTTGCACTAGTTTTTGAAGCTTTTTGTTTTAAATGTTATGTTTGTTATATGTGGTGTGAACAATGACAATATTATTAGAAGACTGACTGCAAAAACGAATGATTCAACGGCAAACCTATAAAAGGAGTAGCTCAAGCCGCGCGCATTCATTCTTGTTCGAGACTTTGTGCGGAGCGGACGTGTTTGTAGAAATACTTACCCATTGTATAATTAATTATCGTTTGTTTATATTAATGAATTAAATAATCTATGTGATTATGAAATATATGTTTTTAAATCTTAACCCGCTTCTGTTTTCTAATATCAGAAGTGGGATTCGAACACTGCTCGCACTTATTATCTTGCTATTCCGTAAAAGCACAAAGTCCCGATCAATTGGTTTTTATCGTGTTATTTTGTGTTGTGAAAATTGTGACAGTGCTTTGATCCGGTGAAATAATGGATCATTCATCTAGTCCCCGATCCTGTGAAGGACGCTGTAGGGGCAGGCGTTCGACTAGCCATAGTTCGCGCAAATCGTCGAGAAGCCATACCCCTCCGCCCAACACACCGTACCGATTTTTTAATCGTGACCTCAGCGACGGCCATAGTCATCGCACGCGCTGTGATCGCAGTAGGTACCTACAACCGTGATCGCAGTAACAGTCGTGGTCGTAACAGACGTCATCAGAAATATCGGAGCCGCAGCCGAAACCGTGAGTACAGTAGGCACGATTCCTGGCACACGATCATGTCTCACCTCCGTGCCTTGGAATGGAACGTGCACCCGTCCCGCCCGGACCTGACCAGCCAATCTCGGTTGGACCTTCATTTGGAAACGACACCGAACAGATCGTTGAAGCTATCCAATCATTAAAATCCGTAAGTACCCACAGTTACTATGAATTTAATTTCAACCCCCAACGTACACGATGTTAACTCATGGTTTGATGAGGTAGACAAGGTTAACCGTGGCAAACCGTTGGGATGATCGTGAGTGTCTTGCTCGAGTCAGCAGGCGTTTGAAAGGCGACACAATTGGTTAGATGAATGGGTTAGCAATGACCGTTCTTGGACCAATTTCAAAATAGATTTTATGTATCTGTGTGTAAAAAAGTAGATCCTGTATAAATCCTCTCCATCCTAAGGTTGTCTGGAAGAGATCGCTCTTAGCGACAGGACCGCTGATTATTGCACTGGTTTTTAAGCTGTTTTATCATGTGTGTGTGAAATTTTTGGCTATCTATCTATCTACGGCAAAAATTCTATACGAAGTAATATCCACCGATTCAAACGGTTTTCGTACGTATGCCGAATACGCACGAAAATGTTTCCTGCGTCTGCGCATTGTTAAAAGCCTTAGTGATGAGGTTATTACAGTAATTGTTCTACGTGGAATTAAAGACCCACATGTTAAGGCGATAGCAACGAATGCAAACTTGACTCCAAATGAGTTGGTGAACTACCTTTCAACATTTGTGAAACCTGAGTCTGCGGATGTTCAAGCGACGTGTCGTCGTGTACCTTTAACTGCTTACTACAAAAATCATGGTAACAGGCGACCGTTTCTGGCTTTTGGTTCAAACTCTGGTGCTTGTTCTACCCTCAAATGTTATTCTTGTGATGAATTTAGGCATAAGCAGTTAAATTGCCACTATAACTAGCACTAGTGCAAGTTATTCTGGAACGATTAACCCAAGGGCGATTACCTTAGAAACGGGTAATACTGGAGCTAGTAAGCCATCCGGTAAAATAGACAACACATGTGCGTACTGTAAAAAGTCGGGCCACCATATTCGGGATTGTTTTTCAAAGCATCGTTCCGATATAAATAATTGCTAATTCCCTAGCTCCACAAAACGTAAAACAGGGCAATTTCTTGGTCTGGCGGGGTATTTTCGAAAGTATATGCCTCTTATTGTACCAGGACTGCGCTTGCATTGCGCGATTAACGTGTAAAGATGTTCAGTTTCACTGGGGTACAGATCAAGAAATTGTGCAACAAGAGATAATCAGAACATTAACTAGTGCACCTGTACTTGCTATATTTGACCCGAGTTTACCTACCGAAGTGGACACCGACGTAAGCAGCCTTGGATTTGGTGCAAATTCTACAGCAAGTTAAAAAGGATGGTAACCGATGCGTAGTCGCTTATTATAGCCAGGTTACGAAAGGTGCTACCGAAATACCATCCTTATGGTCTCGAAACCCTAGCAGTGATAAAGGCTCTCAAACATTTTAGACACTATTTGATAGGAATACAGTTCGAAATTATCACAGATTGTAATGCCCTAAAGGCAACTCAGAACTAAAGAGATTTGTTACCACGTGTGGCAAGATGGTGGATTCACTTGCAAGATTTCAACTTCAACACATCTTATCAAAAGGGAATCGTGATGCCATACACGGACTATTTAAGCCGTAGCCCTTGTATTGTCAATAACATTGAACGACCCTGTAATTGGGCATAAATAGCTCCACCACCATGATGCAATCATTATAACAAGGTAATTTGCATTCTAAAAGGTACGTAATGCGCAACTACATGTTGTACTATCGATTTACACCAACAGGTGAAGAGCTGAGGCTCCTTTGTTTTATGCCGAAAGGTCATCGTTTGAGTCTCCTGCGTATATTTCTCGTTGAACATAGTCATATCGGTGTAGATAAAGTTACAGGCCTAATATTAACACTTTTGGTTTCCTAGCCTTAGGACTTTTGTGACTAAGTATTTATCACCCTTTCGGGGGTAGGCTGAAAGTCCAACAGTGGACTGTTAAAAGGCTGATTATGATGATGATTTATCTCATTGTTTGACA
Source organism: Agriopis marginaria (assembly GCA_932305915.1). NCBI lineage: Eukaryota > Metazoa > Arthropoda > Insecta > Lepidoptera > Geometridae > Agriopis > Agriopis marginaria. Next base: position 15,555,230 of record OW029918.1, read on the forward strand.
TGTATCTCCCACAAACGTGTACCACGTGCTCCTTTACAGCCAATCACATCATGGGACAAATTGCACGTTCCATTTGAAATTTTACATGTCAATGTTTTAGGACCGCTTCCCATATCAGAATGTTATAAATTTGTTATACTTGTAGTCAACGCATTCACAAAGTATTGTGTTTACACCAATGTCACGGCAAGATCTTGATCAAGTGAAACGTGTATTTAAATGTGTTATAACGTTAAACGTTTTTTGGTACTCCTAAGTTAGTTGTGTCAGATAAAGGACTAGTTTTGCCTACTTAAAAGAAAACAACGAAATTATTTGAATTCTTGTAACAACAACCGTTGATATTGAAATTGCGTAACGATTACTCAATTTGTTCACTTTGTTGTTGTTTTGATTGTTTTTGTTAACATGGTGAGTACGGGATCACGAAGCTACGAAAAGCGTCTCACTCAAGGCAGGTCAAGCAACCGATAGCTAAATAGGTCTTACGATCGTATTGGCAATGGTTCGCGAAAACCACTTGTAATTCTTAACCAGTGTGATTCTTGGAGTACCGAAGGGTGCCGTTCCCATAGAAGAATTAGGCGTCATCTGCGAAGCTATTCACGTCGGCAAGTTTTATTTAAAAAACCCAATCCAATATGTGACAGCATTTGAAGCGAACGCTAATAACGCCATTGTATGACGTTATAACGCATACAAAGAGTCTTCCAATTTTATACAAGTGTTTTGCGGAAAGTAATCCGTGACTGATAGTGATAACACTCGAGTGTGTTACGATTTTTATCTATTTAATGTTTTGGTTAGCTTGACTCTGTAAGGTCAGGTAGACCGAAGCGGTTTTGTGTTTTGCTTGTTTTTAACAGCTAAACTTGCACTGAGCTGCAGTGGGTGCACTGTTCCGTGCCGTTGTGAAGCCGCGCCGTTCTGCACCAGCGTTCCGATGCTGATCCGTGCGGGTGTGAAGGCACGCTCCTCTGTGCCACCACTCTGGCGCTGCTCCATGCCACTATGAAGACACGTTGCTCTGCGCTGTTGTCCCAGCGCTGCTCTATGTGGCTCTGTAAAGGCCAGCGGGTCTATTCCGCTGTACCGACGCTGATTCGTGCCGCTGTGAAGGCACGTCGCTCTACACCAGCGTTCCGACGCTGCTTTGCGCTAACGTCCCGGTGCCGTTCTATGCCACTGTGACGGTACGCTGGTCTGTTACGCTGTCGCGCTGCTCCGTGCCGCTGCGAAGGCACGCTGTACTGCGCCACCAGCGTCCTGGTGCTGATACGTTCCACTGTGAAGGCGCGTTGCTGCGTGCCACGATCCCGGCGCTGCTCCGCACCACTGTGCGTGTGGTGCCTGGCGTGTGGTGCCTGGCGTGTGGTGCCTAGCGTGTGGTGCCTGACGTGTGCAGCCTGGCGTGTGCTGCCTGGCGTGTGCTGCCTGGCGTGTGCTGCCTGGCGTGTGCTGCCTGGCGTGTGCTGCCTGGCGTGTGCTGCCTGGCGTGTGCTGTCTGGCGTGCGACTCTTGGGGATGGTGTTTATCGCCATAGCAATCGGCACTGCTACTGGGCGTTTGTGGAAGTACAGCCTCCTGTTTCGCCGATGTGAAAGCTTTTCGCGATGCGAAGAGTCATCGGGGAAGTGCCAACCTCTTTTTTCCCCGATGTGAAAGCTTTTCGCCATGCGAAGAGTCACTGGGGAAGTGCCACCTCCTTTTTCCCCAGTGTGAAAGCTTTTCGTGATGCGAAGAGTCATCGGGGAAGTACAGCCTCCTGTTTCCCCGATGTGAAAGCTTTTCGCGATGCGAAGAGTCATCGGGGAAGTTCCAACCTCTTTTTTCCCCGATGTGAAAGCTTTTCGCTAGACGAAGAGTCACCGGAGGATTACAGGGCCCTTGCCTCCGGTGTGGTGAAAGCTTTTCGCTAGACGAAGAGTCACCGGAGGATTACATGGCCCTTGCCTCCGGTGTGGTAAAAGCTTTTCGCTAGACGAAGAGTCGCCGGAGGATTACATGGCCCTTGCCTCCGGTGTGGTAAAAGCTTTTCGCTAGACGAAGAGTCGCCGGAGGATTACATGGCCCTTGCCTCCGGTGTGGTAAAAGCTTTTCGCTAGACGAAGAGTCGCCGGAGGATTACATGGCCCTTGCCTCCGGTGTGGTAAAAGCTTTTCGCTAGACGAAGAGTCGCCGGAGGATTACATGGCCCTTGCCTCCGGTGTGGTAAAAGCTTGTCGGTATGGGCCCGTACCGACGAGTCACTGAGTGGGTTAGTTGGTGTAAGCCAATGCCTTGTAAGTACTCAGTGTCCTGTTATTATACGTACGTACGTGCATGTCATTTTGGTGTCAGGTGACTTATGAACTAACATGAACCTAACACAAACTAACGAACTTACCCAATAATAAGAATAATGGAACACTTTGAGATATCGTGCATTTGATTTCAGATATGACTGATGACAACTTGATTCATGAACAACCTAGAGACGAGGCTGTTGGGCTTTCTTCGACTCCTGATGGAGTGATCCAACCAACGTGATCCCTGCCTCGACTCATTTCCGGATCTTCGGAAGACGACAAGCCTGACGAGGACGCCAGGGTGTCAGGAGAGGCCGTATTAGAAGACTGACTGCAAAAACGAATGATTCAACGGCAAACCTATAAAAGGAGTAGCTCAAGCCGCGCGCATTCATTCTTGTTCGAGACTTTGTGCGGAGCGGACGTGTTTGTAGAAATACTTACCCATTGTATAATTAATTATCGTTTGTTTATATTAATGAATTAAATAATCTATGTGATTATGAAATATATGTTTTTAAATCTTAACCCGCTTCTGTTTTCTAATAATATAACCACTTGACTGCTCATCCTTTACCACGCATTACGCAAACGTTCTAACATGGCAGCCTAAACTATTTCGAGCGGGGCCAATCCTAGGCGCGAATTGAATGAATGACTTTTGATTCTCCAATCACAAGCGTCGAGTCGCGTCGAGTCTCCAATCACAAGGTGCTCCCCGCGACCGACGCCACAAAATGATGCCACATTTTGCAAAAGAGAATTTTGATTACATGTGCGATCAGTGGTTATAATTATTATCTTTAGGTGTGAACAATAAAGAGTTTATCTATCTATCAGTCAACCAGCAGTTGAGAATAATCCTTCTAAGCAGTTACTTCACTGCTCTAACAATTTCCAAATGAATCAATTGAACTAATCTCTACATAAGGGAAGTTAGAGTCCGATTTCTGGAGTGCAATTACTTGTACGACCCGACACGTCCGTATAACTTCCGGAAATTTCCGGCAAGTTCCGAAAAGTTCCGCTTAAATCCAGAAAGTTGTGAGAATTTGTTCTGTAAAATACGATTCCACATCAATGAGTTGCTCAGCTTAGTGCTAAGTGAATCGTGAAGTTGATACGCGTCCTGGCAATACGTCTGTGATTGAAGTGGGGATTTTCCTTTAAGAAGGCGAATGACGCAAGGAAAGTTTTGAAATGCTCTTCTCCCTTTCAGTCGGCCAATACTTGAAATTGTCCGCGAGTCAAATAAACTTTATAAATGAGACAATTTCTTTTGTTTGAAAAATAGGCCCACCACAAACTAAATCCGTATAGTAATGAAACTCATGTCAATTTGTTCCTCATAATCTCTAAATTTAGTGGTAATATTAGCTATACCCGATCAAACCGGAATATTGACATAAGCCGATTACTATGGCCACTGTTGTAAAATATGGTCTATTTATTTTTGTATAAAAATTCCTAAGCATGCATCCTTTTTCGTATTAAAAACGTTCCGGTGTGAAAAAAAAGTGACTTTATAAGGGAAATGAATGAATTGTGGCAAAAATCACATATATTATTCTGTATATTATTATTCCGGTTTCATTTTTACCTTATCTTTCGTCCGAATAGTACAAAAAAAAACGATGAATTTTATATAATTTTATACCCATCAATATACGGTAAATTCGGTGGGCCTGGAAAAAATTATCTTCTTTAAAAAACACTTTTTTATCAAAAAGCTTGTTAGGGTTCCGTACCCAAAGGGTAAAAGTCAAAAAGCAAAAACGAAAGGGGGTGGGTTCGCATACAACAATTTTTTTTACGTATTTTTGTATTAGCTCTAATGTAAAAACAGTAATACATACAAGCGTAAAACTTTGGCATGATTATATTAAACACTCTAAAATATAACAAAAAATATAAAAATGGCCGAGTCCGTGATAAGTTTATGTTCATTACCAAGTTATAACTGGTAATTTTGTTATTGAATTTTGTGGTGGTACGGAACCCTTAGTGTAATATAATAATAAACATAATACAAAGCATTTAAAACCCAGTTCTTTGGATAAACAGAAACAGTTATTATGTTACAGTATCTACCTGAAGTGTTCTGGCGGAGCGTTCGTGAAGAGTACGGCAGGGCGACACAGCTAGTGCGGAAAATGGATGACGTCATCAGCGGCATCGTCTTCATCTCCTTCGCGAATAACCTGTTCTTCATCTGTCTGCAGCTGTTCAATACTTTGGAGTAAGCGGGCGTTATAAGTGGCCATCGTTCGCGCGAACAAATGTAGATCGCATAGTCGTACGAAATAGCGAAACATACTTATCTTAGTTGAGTGTCCTATTAGAAATTATGACAATAACAAAAACTCACAAAAAATATGATTTTAAATAAAAATAAAATAGGTAGGATATGTTATAAGCAAACACGAAGCGCCTGCAGTTTATTTTGCGCGAATTTAAAAGTAACAAAAAAATGTGTTAATAATTACTAAGCGCTCTTTTTTATAATTATAGTAAAAAGAGCGTTAAACTTAAAAAGCAAAACCTTATCCAAATATAAAATTTCATCCAAATCGTTGGAACCGTTTCCGAGATACGCGAAATATATGTATATACAAGTACTGCTCGTTTAAAGTTATTAGAATAGATTTTCTGCAGGAAAAAGAACAAGGTAGAACAGTTTTTAAAACTAGTCAGCATGCCTTTGATGTCTCCGCGATGAGGCATGATGATGTTCGCACAATTTGTTCGCGCGAACGATAGATAATATTAAATGGTTCTACCGCATTAGGCTGAGATTTGACGAATGCTATTTTATTCGTGATTCAATTGGTTCAGGGGGGTTGGACAAAACCCACTTTCTGTTAGCACTAACGCCTGCAGAAAGATGAAATTGTATGAAAATGACACTGACAATGGCATTAGCTTGAGAGATGTTCTCTCAAGCTAATGTCATTTTCATACAATTTCACAGAACTACAGCTAACAGAAATTGGGTCTTGTTTAACCCCACTGGTCGGTTATATCTTCAGATCAGATAAACAAGTGATATATGCCTTAGCATAATTATCGTTCGTATTCAAATGTCTCCGTGTTTCGCTTACTTTTTTTACTAGGTATACCGCTAAACCCCTCAATGCAAAGACTGAATTAGATATAACAATTATATCTATTTCCCAGAATGACTAGTCAGAATTAGCATCTTAGAGCAACGTGATCACCGAATTGATGTTTTATTATCTGAACATTAAATTTCTAATTCCGTCGTCTGTTCTCTTCCATCTTTCATGATACGCAATTGCTTTCGGAACCAAAATGCTATCTAAATCAGTGGCGCAGAAAACTCAACGCAATTTACGCTTACCTTGATTCTTGGTTGCAACTTAGCTTTATGAATTTACTGCAAGTTGGCAAGATTAAAATTATGCGGAAAACCAGTTGAGTAAAAAATTGAGTAGGTACGTTTTAAACGGTGTTTTATTTATTTACAGAGACGGTATCAAAGGCACTGGAGAATGCAGTAGTAGAGCAAAAAAGTAAGATAAAAAAAATTCGCCTGTCTTTTTACACACCTTTGATCCGGAAGAACTTTAAAAGTATATTTTTTATTTTATTTATATTGCTTCCAATACTTAAGATCATACGTAAATGGCGTAAACTATCCAAAATTTATTTTTGGATATATTTTTGGCATATCTTTGATGTATTCCTATGTGGGATTACCATCTAAACCGCAGTCAATTTTTGTGAAAAATTTTGTTTATTAACTTTATCTCTGTTACAGTAAACTAATCAAAGAGAGACACGTTTTTTTAATGTAATCTGATAAATAATTTTGCATGTTTTACTTATGCATCAATATATTTCCGAGAAAAGTTTCACCAATCATTTGTGTCTAAAATAATATTTAACTTATTTATATTTTCATCTCTTTATAACCAAAATATGAATTTGGTCCTTACTGTATACCACAACCGCGCAACTTAAGTTAACGTCATAATAATATCAACACATAAACAACACATAAAGCCTAGCCCTTCAGAGCCCTTTTAATGTTTAATGTGTGGTTATCTGTTTTAAAACGTTGCATATTTAAAAGTATTTGCGGTGCGGATATACCACAGAAAAGAGAAGTAAATAGAACGGAAATGAAAAGGAAAATCTGTTACCAAGCATTATGAGTGAACCTTGATGGAACATTCTTATTTAGATCAACGCGTTGAACTCCGTATCCGGAGGCTGGGAATCCTTACATTGCCATCGCTTGTTATTTTCCAGGTGGCGGTATATGTGAGGATGAACTTGGCCTCTTATAATGCTACATGGGACATTACACGAACAAAGGATTGCCTTGACAGTATACCGATAGTGCTAAAAAAATCCAAAAAACTTACACATGTCATGGGACCAACAGTATACAATATGTTGCCGGATAACATCACTAATTCTCCGAGCCTAAGTTGCTTTAAAGTTCGCCTAAAACGCTGGCTTATCGAGCAAACGTTTTATGACTTTGACGTTTTTAAAGACGCACAAAATCAAAGTTAATTTATGTTATTAGTCAATAATATTATCTATTTAATTTTAATTGATATTTATTTGACTTATTTTATTATAATTTGTTGTGCATGACTTTGATTATGATTTTTTATGACATCTTACTATTATTATTATTATTTTATAAATTTAAATGCTATTAATTATTTTAATTTGATATTGCTATTAATTCATTTTTTTGATTTGTATAATTATTGTTATTAAAATGTAATTACGCGCTTAATTAATTATTTATAGGAATCATTATATTAAGTTCATTTTTAACCTATATTTGACATGTATCTTTCTGATATCAATAAAATACCTATGAACTATGAACTATCACAATTGCTAACTTACTAAGAATGACTGACGATTTCATTTATATGGGTGCAACTGGCTACAACAAATTTCTTACAAAAATGCCTTAAAAGCAATTTAAACAAAAAAAAAACTGTGTTATATACTATGTTACTAATGACATACGTTTTTTTTTTTTTTTTTGCTAATATTTAATAATAATAAAATAATAATTATAAATAAATACCTCACTTCATCCGTTTAGATTAGGAACAAAAGCTGATTATTTTTCTTTTTGCCTTTCAGAACAACACTCTTAGGTGGCTATGAAACGGCGGCCTATTTTTTATTTTCCCTCGTCTATCTGATCACTAGGTCGGTGGCGGTTTCTCTCATAGCTTCTCAAGTGAACACAGCGTCTGATGTGCCCGCTCCAGTGCTTTATGATGTTCCTTCACCGGTGTACTGCATAGAGGTACAGATATTAGCGAATTCTTCTAAACTCCTATTAATACGAACTGCCAAATAGTAGAGTAAAATAAATAAATAAATGTTCGGGACATTTTTGCACACACGGTCATCTGACCCCAAACTAAGCAAAGCTTGTGATATGGCTGCCAGAGACTACCGCGGGGCGCTTCTTGTCTTAAATTCTAACCTTAAGATGAAAGCTAAAACCAAAGTGCCACAGACCTATATCCAAGTAGACGTCACAAGTCGACCTACCTTGCATGTTATTTTCATACAATTATGATTAATCGTCATAATTTTGTCCGCCTTTTCTGCTCAATCAGTGCCGCGAAAACACGTGTCAATTTGAAACGAAAATAGGTAATTGTGCATTACTGAGTTATAAGAATACCGCAAATAGAGTTGGCCGACAGAATAAAGATACTTCTTTCCACTTTAAGGTACGAAATTTTTTACACGTTTAGTTTTCCTACAGTTTCGACCACTTGTGAAGTCTACTTAGATATAGGTCTGTGCTAGGTGCTTTATCAAGCAACCTTGTACTAAGCACGTCTTTTAACGATTCCAGGTTCAAAGGTTTTTGGACCAAGTAAATGGAGATAAAGTGGCATTAAGTGGGCTTCAGTTCTTCAGCGTGACAAGAAGTCTACTTCTAACGGTATGAACCAAATCTTTTAGAATTAATTATTATATAAGCATTTCCATGGCCCATTTCTCATATTCCAAATCACAATGTTCATATACAGAGTTACACGGACCTAATACTATGCTGATAGGTAGTTATGAACACCTATCAGCATAACAAAGCATACTAGGAAAAATTGTTACATTGTCAATTGTTACCCTACCTTAAATCCAAATAATAACCATTACACGACTTGAAAATATAATAATAATAATAAATAATTTTCGGGACATCTTTTGCACACTCGGTCATCTGACCCCAAACTAAGCAAACCTTGTGATCTGGCTGCCAGAGACTGATATACATACATGTATAATAATTTTTAATACATACTTAAATAGAAAATGGCAAGTGCACCGATCGGTCAAAGCCATAAGCTCCAATGGGGAAAGACATACGCATGTGAGTTTTGGCGCCAACGTGGAAAAAAACATGTCGGCTCGTTGGATTATTTTCCTAAACTAGTGCATTTTCGAGTGTTAATGTGTTCTAAATGGTGAATTATTTATTCATTAAGTGCTCGTGAACGTGCTCGAGTGTGGGGATATAAAGAGGTGAAACGTGTCTTTTCGTGTTGTTTCCAAAACTGCATAGGAGCCTCTTGTAAAGTTCCCACTACTTTACAGAGGCATGAGTTTGACTTGACCGTGACTTACTTAGCTTGACTCTGACTGTGACTATGACTTGTTTGACGTTATTAAGACTATAAAAAACAGAAGAATAGGCGGTATGGCCTTAAAGGCTTTAGCCTGCCAGATGGGCGAATTATAATTTAAAAAAAAAAACAATGGGGAAAAAGAAAGATACTATGCTAGCGTAATCTAGAAAAAGTACTACCAGCCAACCATATTACATAATAAATTGGCAAAGTGCGAGTCGGGCTCGCGCACTGAGGGTTCCGTACCACCACAAAATACAATAATTATACATTAAAAGAAAGGACTTCAAAATTAGTAAAAGATTATGGGGCATTTCGATTCGGTGAAACGATAAGGTCGACATTACAAGAAGGTTGTCTATATAACGAAATTACCAGTTATGGCTTGGTAATGAACATAAATTTGCGACCGACTCGTACTTGGCCATTTTCTATTATTTGTTGTTTTATACTTTAGTGTGTACTATGATTATGCTAAGTTTCACGCTTGTACGTATTACCGTTTTTACATTAGAGCTAATACAAAAATACGTAAAAATATACGTTTGTTGTATGGGAACCCTATAGTTTTTTTTTTTTAGTTTTTTATGATTTCTTTGTTAATCCGCCGTAACATTACATATTCTGTGAAAATTTTAACTGGCTATTATAGCTGCTACGGTTCAAAAGATACGGACGGACGGACGGATAGACAGACAGACAGACAGACAGACAATACTTCATAGACTTAGTAATAGCGTCCTATTTTTACCCTTTGGGTACGGAACCCAATATAAAAACATAGACACGTAGATAAATAGTTACAATTTTTTTTCCAGGTTGCCGGCACTATTGTAACATACGAGCTAGTGATGTTCCAGTTCAACTCGTCCTCGTCAACTACTAGTATGAACATCACTACCACAACTACACCGTCTCCAGTGAATTAACGTTTAGCCCCTCAAATGCGTTACGCATTGCATGTCGGCGTAAGCGAAAAGTGCTCCGACGCGCGTATTGTGTGTAAGAAGATTTTATACACAATGTTTTTTTTCCGGACTAGGCTAACCTTTGACGGCGATCTCGCCTGATGAAAAGCGATGATGCGGTCGAAGATGGAGCACGTTTGCCCAGTAATAACCTTTTAACCCAAGACTTGAACACTCCAAGATTGTAATGCACAGACAGGCGTTCCATTGTTTTGCTGTTCTAATTAAGAAAGTGGAGTCAAAACACTTGGTGCGAATTAATGGCATTTCAACCAAGTAAGGGTGACGCCTTGCCGTTCGTCTGGAGGTCCGGTAATGAAAAAGTAATGGGGGAACAAGTTCGTGAAGTTCCGTCGCACACTCTCCGTGGAAAATCCTATAAAATACCGACAAGCTTGCGACTTTACGCCGGTATATAATACTTATGCACGTTTTTTTTAATCCTTCTTTTTAATACTCCTTCGCTTGCATTCGATGGGTTAATACTATCAAATCAAATTTAATCCTATGATTATTTTTTCTTATAGCTTTTTATGACCAGATTTTACATAACTAAAGTCAATACCTGTAACTACTTCTAAATACCTAGCTTTTTTATTAAAATCACATCACATCATCAGCCAGTAAACGTTCACTGCTGAACGAAGCCTTCCTCTCAGAGAGGGGTGTTGCCATATTCCCCACGCTTGGCAGGTGGCTTGGGGATCGCAGTACGTTCACCGTGTACTATTAGGACGCTGCCCATCCTCCGGTAGTTCTGGTCGCAGTTTTAGGACATACCCGGGTTTATTATAACACGTTACCTCTATATGAATAGCAATATAATTATTATTCCTTACCTAATATATTTAATACTTACTTACTGTAAATAAATTTATGATAATATAATGGTAACACAAAGCCACTTTTACTTTGATAAACCTTAAAAATCAAATCCACAAAAATATTGTACGGTCCTTTGAATTCCCATTTAACAAGAAACATTTAAAAAGTATTTTAACAAAACGAACCAGAAAGTTATTTGTTTCAAAGGTTTGTTTGAACTTTTAGATGCGGAAATAACGAAAATAAACATTTTTTTTTATCAAAGAGTCCGACAATCGAGTACCCGAGCGTTGGACCTAATTAAATACCAGAGGTCCATTGAGTAGGGTAAACCTTTCGCTTTACACCGAGTAGCGTCCGGGACCGGACGGGCTCTGTGATGCCCTATAGCTTATCGTTGAATATCAACGTGTTTTTTGGCGTGATCAAAGAATTAGTCATAACTCCGCAACGGAAAAAAGTTATTTGTACATCGTCATGTACATATCGATGTTGGTAGATTTCTGAGTATATAGAATTAGAACACCTCGACACGACAGCCTATTGTCAGTACAGCTCAGGACAAGAGAGCTAAACTGACCGGACACTACACTGAGGACATCCCAGACGTCAGCTTGTACGAGATTAGAATGGCTCTGAAACAGCTTAAGAACAACAAGGCGCCGGGTGATGACGGAATCACGACATAACTGCTGAGAGCGGATGAAAAACCGGTGCTTTTAGTCCTCGAGAAGTTATTTAATTCCGTCATATCTGAAGCATGGCACAGGAGTGTAGTGGTGCTCTTGTTCAAAAAAGGTGATAACACCTTATTGAAGAATTATAGACCCATCTCACTCCTGAGCCATGTGTACAAGTTGTTCTCCGAGTCATTACGAAACGTCTCGAAAGCAGATTTGATGACTTCATCACCATCATCATCATCATCAGTCAGAAGACCTCCACTGCTGAACATAGGCCTCCCCCTTTAACCTCCACACTGAACGACAACCTGCCTTTTGCATCCACTGGATGCCCGCGACTCTCACTATGTCATCGGTCCATCTAGTGGGAGGCCTCTCTACGCTGCGTCTTCCAGTTCATGGTCTCCACTCCAGAACCTTTCTTCCCCATCGGCCATCGGCTTGATGACTTCCAGCCTCCGAATAAGCCAGTTTCCGTAAAGGCTGGAGCACCGTAGACCACATTTTTTTATTTTTTTTATTTTATTTATTTTATTTTATGTTTATTTAAGACCAACAGCACAAAAATATATACATAGTATTAAATAATTATTTTAAATTACAGCCATTAATAGGTCTATACTAGTGATATAAGTAACATTGTCATGGAAAATCACTACTAAAAATCATATATGTATTGCAAACAAACGCTAAAAAGCTAAGCTTCATAAGTTAATACAAACGGTAAGGTAACATACACACATACACACGCTCCGCCAGATTATACAGAAGACAGGTGTAGACGGAGAGTTGGAAACGTTTCCAGGAATTTAATTAACTAACACCATCGATCTCCAAAAGACCCGGTTGGAAGCGGCATCCAGCGTTTCCCTGTGGTCTCTTGTAGGTCGTCTGTCCATCTTGTGGGTGGACGTCCTACGCTGCACTTACCAGTCCGTGGCCGTTTCTAAAACTCTTAAAACCCTACCTATATAATGTGTGTATGTGTGTGTGTGTGTGTGTGTTTTGATACGCTCTTAGCCACTTATTTTATGGTATTTTTTTTCCAATAAGTAATTAAAATCTATACAATCTTTAACTCATAAATCACTATACTTTAACCTGTAAAGTAATTTTCTCTACACCAACCACCAATTAAATTTTCAATTACCAGCGACCAACGCGACGCCTTATATTTTGCACCTTATTAAACTCTGTAGGAACTGAACGAAATAAGCTCTATAATTGAAGGTTTAATTTAATACTGGTGATGTAGATATATAATAACAATTTAATAACATTGAAATAACTTTAATGTTGAAATGTTTTACACTTTAGGGTTTACTATTTAAATGTTGAAAAAGCTGATAATAAATAGAAAAAAATAATTGTTCTAAATTAAATAAGTTATAATATAATAATATGTATTTCCACTGGATGCTAGCGACTCTCACAATGTCGTCGGTCCATCTAGTGGGATCACCTAGGCTGCGTCTTCCGGTTCGTGGTCTCCACTCAAGAACCTTTCTTCCTAATCGGTTATCGGTTCTTCGAGCGATGTGGCCTGCCCATTGCCACTTCAACTTGCAAATTTTAACAGCTATGTCGGTGACTCTGGTTCTTTGGCGAATATGCACGTTTCATATTACCCACAATTTTTTAGAAAATTAGTTGAAAACCGAAACTATCGAATAAGGTCTAACTACAAACATAAATTAATCTTACCGACATCTAAATTAGCAATGCATAGCTCCGGCCCAAATCCAATGGCCGTCAAAATATATAATAAGCTACCAGTACAGATAAAGGATATAGAAAATGAAAATAAATTTGACAAAACCCTAAAAAACATACTGCTAGCAACATGTTACGAGTATTTAGAAGACAAATCAATTATGGAATAAGTCGATCCGCTCCGCACTATATTGCCATACCTAATCAGGGTTATTGTTATGTATTACCTAATTTAAACATGCTACCTAACATCTGTATGTGAACTTCATAATAATTATGCAATAAATGATTGAGTATGAGTATGAGTATATAGTGGTTGCAAAAGGCAGGCTGTCATACAGTGTGGAGGTTAAAGGGGGAGGCCTATGTTCAGCAGTGGACGTCTTCTGGCTGATGATGATGATGATGATGATATGTATTTAAATTTCATGCTAGACAGAGAGCGCGCTGTAACACTTTATGACGTAAGGCCGAGTGCGCGCCATACAATTCCTGTACTAAAGGCCCGTTTGCACTTTGATTAGTGCGAGTGCAAGTAATTTTGCGAGTGATTTAAGTATACACTCGCACAAATTAGTTATGCTCCAAATGTGTCCAATCACTCATCAAAGTGCAATCTTTGCGTGAGGGACAGCGCATTCACTCTCTATCCTCACCAAAAACTTTAAATGCTTTTTTTGACGGCCAATAAAAAAAAACATGTGTTTTTTTTTATTAAATCCTTCGCTAAGTCTGTTATTTGTAATAAATGAAACAGGACACAGGCCTATTCAAATGGTTAAAAGGAATGGGAACTTCATTGTGGTCACTGTGGTCACTGAATTTTTGAATAGTCTATAACATTAAAATATGTATTATCATCTTCAGCCAGCAGACATCCACTACTGAACATAGGGCTTCCCTTTAGAACTCCACACTGAACGACAGCCTGCCATCTTCATCCACTAGATGCCCGGGGCTCCCACGAGGCCAACCTACGCTGCGTCTTCTCGTTTGTGGTCTCCACTCAAGAACCTTTCTTTCCATCGGTTATCGGTTCTCTGAGCAATGTGGTTTGCCCGTTGCCATATAAACTTGCAAATTTTAATAGTCTATGTCTCCGATTCTGGCGCTTCGGCGAATATCCTCGTTCCGTATTCTATTGCAAAAAGAAATGCCGAGCACAGCTCTCTTTTGCGTTATGTATTTTCATACACATATATTATAATGAGCTAAATGTTTTACCTATTTAATTTAACTTTGAAATTTTTAAACACATTTTTATATTGAAAATCTGCAAGAAAGGCCGACTAATCAACTACGAGTAATACTTACTCGCTAACTTACTTAATTTTGTTTTATAAGCATTCCAAAATTAAATAGCTGTGTAATGCTTTAAACCTACTGAAATTACTTAATTTGTTTAGTCGAAATTGAAATCTCTACTAACGTTTTCTCAGCTAGTCAAAAACGAACATTCTTGGTTATTTTCTCATTTATCTTCCAAAAGATTATAAATAAACTGTAGCGTACGTGCGTTGACCAAAGTCAGTAAGGGCATTTACTATCTTACGGTTGCTGGTGAATGTCGTTACGCGGAGACTTGAAAATTAAAGTCAGAAATTAAGAACATTTAGTAGAGGTACACATGGTAACTGGGCCATAAATAAGTTACACACAAGAGGCAAGCCGAGGAGAAGTTTCAGGAGCAGAAATCAGCAGTTATGCGCTGGATAATGAGCCAGGTGTCAGAAGTCCCAGAAGCAGCTGCAGTGGTTAAGAATGCGCCTAATGACGCCTAACGTCCATGGCACTGAGCGCAGTATATGCGATGAGGTCAGATAAATCAACGATTGGGTAAGGAAAAAGATAACAGTTAGCAAAATAATATAAATGCGAACGTTTTTTTTGTACCTTCTTTGAATAAATTAAGTATCTGTTTCATTTATTATTTAATGTTTTTAAACAGGTTGAGATGAAAAAGCACTGTATTGCCTATGTAAAATTTAATGTTTTATTAATAAAATAAAAAAAAACAATAAAATGAAAAATATTTCTTGCTAAATGATGTATTATACTTTGGAGCTTATGTACGGATTTTCATACCACTGGCTTTTCGGTGAAGGAAAACATCGTCAGGAAACCTGCATACGTACGGATAAGGAATTCAATGGCGTATGTGAATCCACCAATCCGCACTGGGCCAGCGTGGTGGATATGGCCCAATCACCCTTTCGGAGTAGGCTAAAAGTCCAGCAGTGGGCTGTTAAAAGGCTGACTATGATGATGATGATGATGTATTATACTTATTACTCTCCCAGTTTAAGTAATTATACTGGCCAACATTTAACGTTGCCGATTAAGGAGAGAATTTAGGAACATTTAGGCATAAGCAGCGGTTTCCTTGTGACCTTTTCAATCACATTCTCTTTATTACACTGTTTAATTTTTGACGGTCACTATGTTTTTTTGTAAGGTTTAAACTGCCAAATCTGCGATAATGTTTTTGATACAATTAAAAAAGAAGTTCAAATTACCTGAGCTCGTAGCTAAAGGTGGTACATTTAAAATTTAGTATTAAAAGAATGGGATGAAGCTGATAATGATGGTGATTCAAAAATTAACCTTACAGGTTGTAGAGACTTTCAAACACGTACTGTGCTACAAATTTACTTATCTTTTCACCTACCTGGTTTGAACACAAAACAATTAAGGCAATTAATTTAATCTGGCTAGGGGAAACTTCTGAACAAGCGAGATATTCTGGACCTGAAGGTCCAGAATACAAGTTCTAGCAAGGTAGAAATAACTTATGCACAAAATCAGTAAACATTTTTAACTTTAAACTTGAGTTTCAGTATATTCCCTATGGACTCCAAAATGGCTGTACCGATTTTGACGTAACTTCACTGACAGTTAGCTGACGATACAAGAAGTAAAGCACGCGAGTGAAACCACGGAGCGCAGCTAATAAATAATAACTAAACTATAAAAGATTTTCATGTTATATTTTAGTTCTATCTTTGATATAGTAATATTTTAAAGCCTCTGGCTTTTAGTTGTAAAATATTATAAACTAGCGGTCCGCCCCAGCTTCGCACGGGTATAGATTATAGCCTATGTCACCCGAGGATAGTGTAGCTTCCCGTCAGTGAAAGAATTTTTCAAATCGGTTCAGTAGTTTCGGAGCCTATTCAATGCAAACAAACAAACAAACAATCAAATCTTTCCTCTTTATAATATTAGTATAGATAAATAAAACAAGTAACTGTATCCATACTGTCACTTCACATGTACGTCGTAAGTACGTGAGAGCGATTATTAAGGCGAAATCTCTTCGTGCGCATTGCTAAAAGTGAAAATACATTACCCCTAAAGACGCCGAGATATTTTTTAATTTCACTCTTAAATGATGCGAGAAAAGGTTCACGTTAAATGTTTTTTAAAAGAGTTTTGAAGTAACTGTGGGGCACTAGCTGGACCCAGCGATTTATTTACATGTCCAGTTGTTTTGGTAGTAACTGGTGGGATAGCTGAACATGGTAATTCTAACAGATCACTGTAATGAAGGCTTAGAATATGATGCGCCGCTATCACACTCGCGCATTTAATGTTTTTAAAATACATAATACATAAAAAAAAGAGAAGAAAGGTTCTTGAGTGGAGACCACGAACCGGAAGACGCAGCGTAGGTAGGCCTCCCACTAGATGGACATAGTGAGAGTCGCTGGCATCCAGTGGATGCAAAAGGCAGGCTGTCGTTCAGTGTGGAGGTTAAAGGGGGAGGCCTATGTTCAGCAGTGGACGTCTTCTGGCTGATGATGATGATGATGATGATGATAATGAATACATAAAATGACTGTCTACTTTAGTAAGGAAACTGACGTGGTTTTCACACATTTTATTTATATGACACGGTAGCTACTCACGTACTCAATGCAAAGCGAAACGCAGCCGCGCGCGCGCGCATAAATCCTTGTAAAAGTTAGTAAGCACCCAATTTCGTTTGTATACTTGGATTACATATTTTTTCCACTGTTTAATTGTTTTATGTTTAAAAACCATACTAAATCGATTTTGATAGAATTTCTATGGAACTAATCTGAAAAGAATCAGATATAATTTAAAATAAAATAAAAAATTCAAATCGTTAAATGGTGGAGACACGCGGCTCCGTGACTCATTGCACCACAGCAGCCACGCGCGTGCATTCACCTTGAAAAAGACCGCCGCATGCGGTTGAAACTATAGTCAGAGTAACCGGCTTAATCATACGTAAGTGTCATGTAAATAAAATGTGTGAAAACCACGTCAGTTTCCATAATAAAACATCTTTCATCATCCAGTATGTTTTAATGAAAGAAAGAAAGAAAGGAAACATTTTATTTTGTGCACAAAACACTACAACATCAAGGAAAGAAATATGTGATGAGTTTAAACATCTGCTCTGGGTCTGGCAGTTGTATGTACGTGTTTTCGCTGGTGTTTCCTGTCATGTTCCACACAGGGAACCCTAGTAAGGAGCTATGAGGGGAAGCGTTAAATATTTATTGTAACTTTTTGAAGTTGTATGAAGTTGGCTTCAAATAAGCACTTGGGTGCTTATTTGCTGAACTGCAGTAATACCAATTCATAGGTCACAATAGTCCCGAGTAACTGAAAAAAATAAAGAAAAATAAGTCATTAATAATTTTAATTCAAAAAAACTTACGTTACCTCGCTACCTATTCATCATCATAATTTCAGCCATAGGACGTCCACTGCTGGACATAGGCCTCTCCTGTCGATCTCCAAAAGGGCCGGTTGGAAACGGCCTGCATCCAGCGTTACCTTGCGGTCTCTATTAGGTCATAGTAGACGTCCACCCACAAGATGGACAGACGATAATGACGAATGATGATGATGTAGTTGGATTTATCGGGATAAAGATACGGGGTTAAGACTTTTTGTCCCGAAAAAATACGGTTCCTGAGGAAATATCCACGCAGGTGAAACCACAGGCGCAGATAGTATAAACTAAAACTTCTATTAAGTAAACCCTAACTTACGTATCTAAACATACTTTGACCTTGTCGTTCTGATTATTAATTTGCCAATAAATTAGTTTGTATCATAATAAATTTGTATTATAATAAACTAGCGACCCGTCCGGCTTTGCACGGGTGTAATTTACGTGCGAAGCCGGGGCGGGTCGCTAGTTATATTTATAAACCTTCCGTGAAAACGTATCTAACTGATGGTGAAAACCGCGTCAAAATCCGTTGCGTAGTTTAGGAGGAGTTAGCGGCCATACAGACATACTGACAGACAGACAGACGCGGAAAGCAACTTTGATTTATACTATGTATAGAAGAGAAGATAGAGATAGAGAAAATAGAGAAGAGATATATATTTATATATATTATATATATATTGAAAATGAATAGTTAATATATAGGTATTTCAAACGCTTATATAATATCGATTTAATAAGGATCGTCACCTTTAATAACTATAAAGCTAAAGGTCAACCCGTTCATATGAAAACTAAAAACAGTTATTTTAATGCGTGAACTTCAAAACAATTTCGCGTGCTTAGTTTCTTTATTAAATATGATAGTTTATTAAGAAAAAGCATTCAAGGGTTACACTAATCACTAAACAATCTAGCGAGTAAATTAATATTTCACCCTGACATTTTAACAAATTTGTAGCAAATTTTTTAATACGAAGTTTTTATGCTTATCTTTACGTAGTTGTTAAAGAGGTGGCGGTTAATCACGAGCCTATTAAACTATAAAAAAATAAAGAAAATATTTTTCCTTTTTTTTTTTCAAAACATTAAAACATCAAACTTTATTTCTATATACGTCAGATAAAGATTACAACAATTTGAGAGCTGTCAAATTTTGTTTAAGTATTTGAGATAGTACTACATCAGAATCGACGTCGAATCTATTAGTTTAGTTGACTAAAATGCGTCCTTAACACTACGACTAGAAAACATATATTTTTTTCGTATAAAAGAAAATGCAGCTTGCCTAAACATGCAATTAAACGTCAGATAAAATCTAAGATAATATAAATCCTTTTTGGATAAAACTTATCAGGCAGTGGTGAAGACTTACCGTCAAAATCATGGTTCTCGTCACGTAGAAGAAATCTAAGCCGCTAAGAGCTACTTTGATGTTGTTTATTTGCGCTATGTATCTTTCCACCTGGAATAATGTTGGGATAAATAAAAGTCAGGATCATTAAATTTTTTAAGGGTGGTAATGAACTTTGTTCATACCGCCTTAACAAAAAAAATTAGGTGGATGTGAGGTGGACTCCACCAAACTTTGAAAGCCTGTAGCCTCACTTGAGAGCCAGTTCCCATTACATGTATTTACAATCTTCGACTATGGCGTTATTTAAGGAATATTCCGGTCTGCCCCCCTGCTCTTTCCCTTAACTAACAGGGCAGAAAACTTTAACACCAGGAAAGTTGTGCACGGCTAAATACATAGGCTGTTAAACATCAAAATTCAATAGAGTGTACCATATATTTAACGTCTTAAAGAGATGGTGGCTGAGCAGAAGCATATTAGCTTTACAATCTGACGGCACCTGGTTCAATTCTCAGTCCTGTATCAATGACATATAGACGGTTTCGCCGCAATCATGCGCAAACGCGTAGCGTCCCTGATGCGCCGCGTGCGGGACAGCTCCAACAGCTACCTGCAGCTGTTCGCCTGGCGGATGGACATGGACTGCCCAATAATGCAGTACTGGACCAGGGTGCATGTTGAGCATTCCGGGTCTAAGCCGAAATATAGATTAAGATAAATTATTGATATTTGACTTATTAATTTTATTTGATTTTGATTTTTATGTTGTGTGTATGTAATATTATTTAAATTTTTGACATTTTGTAAAAATATGGAATTATGTTTACTGAAATAAATTGATTGAATTGAATTGAATTGAATGGAATGACTTATTTATATAGTACTTGAATAAATGATGTGCAGTTTCGATGCCACTCAAAAATTATATAGAAAACATCGCGAGGAAACCGGTCCAAGATCCTTAATAGCTCAGACATTCACCATCATGCACTTGACCAGCATGGTGGATTAGGGCCCACCCTACCTCTTTGAGAGCAGGCTTGTGAGCTAGCAGTGGAAACATGATATGAATGATGAACCCTTTTAAGCACCTCAATATCCAACCAATGACATACAAATAGCTCGTGTAACCCTTTCCGTTGCGGAGTAATGACGAATTCTTTGGTCGCACAGAGTAAATTTTGAGGCTTATTTTTAGCATGGATACATTTTCACGGCTTTATAAGTATCCGTTTAGTATCCACACATATTATAGCACATGTAAAGTTTTACAGCGCCGGCCCTAGCCTTTGATCAGGGTAGAACGAGATCTTTTAACACCTTTCATTTCTGAAAGCTATCGTACAGGCTTTGGTATTGATTATTCCGGAATAAAAAGCAGCCCATGTGCTAATTCAGAATGTAAACTATTTCCACATCAAATTTTTATGCTGGTTACAAACAATGCAAGTGTACCCCGCTACCCACGCTCAAAAGCTCGAGTACCATTAAAATTAAATTTTTCGTTTCGGTTGAATTTTCTTTTTCTCTTTTGGTGTCGCCTCTTCTTATCTGGCGGCTAGAGTGACTGCTCCGCTCGCTCCACATCAGGGATGGCGCTGTTTTTTATATTATTTTTTTACCTATACTGTCCCACTGCTCTGCAAAGGTTTCCCCTATTTCCTTCCATAAATCTCGGTCCTCCGCCACCTCTTGCCGAACTCTACGGAATGAGTCAAGATCGTCACGCCAGCGCTTCTTGGGCCTTCCTTGACCGCGTCGTCCATCGGGCACCCACTGTGTGACGATCCTGGCCCACCGGTCGGGGTATAAAATATGTAGGGCAGTCTGGATCTAGCCAGAGTGCTCGCAGTTCTGTCTGTATAACCTCAAGGTTGGAGGGTTAGTGGGAAGAGGGGGGTTCGTGTACCTCAATATTGAACATCTCACTGGACAGCCCGTACAATGTCACCAGCGGCACTTTGGAGTGGGTGTGTATCCTTGCAGCCAGCAAGAGTACCATCAACGTGCGTCCAACCAAGAATGCACAAGAGTATATGAAGTAGACCGCATGTTCCGCTCCATGGAGAACTCTGTAAAAAATATTTTGTGATACACAGAAAGACAGATACAGAATAATTTAATTCATCATCATCATTTCAGCCATAGGACGTCCACTGCTGGACATAGGTCTCTCCCATCGATCTCCAAAAGGGCCGGTTGGAAGTGGCCTGCATCCAGCGTTTCCCTGCGGTCTCTTTTAGATCGTCTGTCCATCTTGTGGGTGGACGTCCTACGCTGCGCTTACCGGTATATGGTCTCCATTCCAGAACTTTTCAGCCCCATCGGCCATCTGTTTTACGTGATATGTGCCCTGTTCACTACCACTTCAACCTGCTAATTAGGTGGGCTATGTCGGTGTCTTTTTTAAGGATCTCCTCGTTTCTGATTCGATCTCGCAGAGAAACTCCAAGCATAGCCTTCTCCATAGCTCGTTGTGTGACTTTGAGCTTGCTTATGAGGCCCATAGTGAGGGACCACGATTTTGTGCCTTATCACTGGTAACACACACTGGTCAAAGACTTTCATCTTAAGGCATATAATTTTTTTTTTTTTTTTTTTTTATCAGGTCTTAATATCATGTTTCCTCTTCTGGGACTCGGGCCTTCACTTAGGGAGAGAGAGCCTAGACCTAGAGGATGGGCTCTAATCCACCATGCCAGCCCAGTGCATGTTGATAAAATGTGATAATTATACTTACTCTGTATACTTTGAATTGAGTTCCTGGCAGGCAATGAAGTGACCCGTACAACCTTTGCTGTAAACCGAAGACAATTAGACGGTAATTAATATCGTACTTACATTACTACAAAAAAAAAAACCTAAAAAAACTGCAACCTACGTAACGGCAAGGTAACGTAACAGGAAAGTACGGGAATATATGGGATTCATACTTAAAGCTTATTCTTAATTTTTATTCACCTTAAAAAAAAAGAATAGAATGCTCATTTTTTTTTTAAACATAAAAAAAATATTATAACATTTTTTTTTATATTTTATAGACAATAGCAAATAGACAATATTATATTTGTAACTAAAATCCACATTAAAAAAAAAAAAATCTTTATATTTATTTCTATATTGTATAATCTTTTGAAATATTAACCTCACAAAATAACAGAAGCGCATTAAAAAACCGGCCAAGTGCAAGTCGCGCATTGAGGGTTCCGTACCACCACAAAATACAATAATAATTATCAATTTAAAAAAACTGACTACAAAATTAGTAAAATACGCACGCACGCAAATGAGACGCACTTACGATAAGTTCATCTATGTAGCAAAATACGTTGCTTAACTTGGTAATGAACAGAAATTTGCCACCGACTCGCACATGGCCATTTTTTATTATTTGTTGATATATTTCATGTATATATCATGTATTTATTGTCTTTTTTATTATTTCTTAGTTAATCCGTCGTAACATTACATATTCTGATAAAACATCCGGCTATTACAGTTCGACAGAAGGTAGAATGGACCGACAGACAGACATACAAACAGACAGACAGATAGATAACGTAAGCTCAGTAATAAGTATCCGTTTTTTCCCTTTGGTTGTCGAACCCCTAAAAATAAAAAATAAAACAATTTATATCTTAAAGCACATCAAATGCGCAAGTGAGATAGTGGCTCGCCATATTCTAGGCTATAAAGGAAGTTCGCCAATGTATTTATTTTTTGTAACTTTGTAATACAAAACTTACTTCAAACTATAAAACAGCTGATTACAAATCCAATACAAATTACTCCCGAACGAAGTCAGTACATAAATGCCAATGTTTCCGTTGATTAGCTTTATTAACCGGACAATATTTATATATTGCACGCGAAACGTAGCTGCTGAAAAATGATCCTGAAATATGTAAATCATTATTGTAATTGTATTGTTAAAAAAATCATTATAATACTTATGGTAAAATAAACATTTGGTTTCAGTTTCACAAAAATTCAACTATAATAGTGACAAGAGAGCTGGCTCATTCCTCGCGCAGAGAATTTCTTTAGCAATTCAACGCGGGAATGCAGCCAGCGTTCTTGGCACTTTACCACACGGGCAACATCTTGTTTTTGATTTTTGATTATACTAGTGTTAATTAGTAATAGTTAAGGCTTTTTTATTTTCTTTGTTTGTTATACCTACCTATGTACATAAATATAAAATAAATAACTATAATATAAAACCTTTTTTTAAACCATTAATTTTTAAACACAAGCTTTTTCGTATTGTTCTCAGCAAACCCTTTCATTTGATGCCCATAATTATAATGATGTGAACATTTTGTGTCCGCCATCTTGGGGTGTCCGCCATATTGAATTTATCATCTAGGACCGAAGTGCCTGTGAAGACAAATCCAAATAACCCAAACTCGACAGGGTTACGTCGTTTCGTTTAGGAGTTCCTATATCTGCTTCAAAATTGAGTTGCTAGATTCCGCCCCAACAAACATAGTTACATACACACATTGCAAGTTAAGTACACGTCAACTGTTTTATAGACTTAATAGGATTTATTATGGACAAATTTTCCAATTATCATCATCAGCCAGAAAACGACCACTGCTGAACATAGGCCTCCCTCTTTAACCTCCACACTGAACGACAGCCTGCCTTTTGCATCCACTGGATGCCCGCGACTCATATAATGTCATCGGTCCATCTAGTGGGAGGCCTCCCTACACTGCATCTTCCGGTTCGTGGTCTCCACTCCAGAACCTTTCATCCCCATCGGTTAATCGGTAATTTTCCAATACAAATAGTTAATTTCAGTCACCCGGTTAAGTTTTGTAGAGTGCCTGAGTGCAAGCGACGACTCTCATATAAAACCGGACAAGTAGGAGTAGGAATCGCGCTCTTAGGGTTCCATTGGACGGAACCCTCAGAATACGAGTCCAAACAAAAAATAAAACAGCAAAAAAGTTGAAATATTAGAAGACAAACTTAGCTTTGTAGTGGATAATAAGGTTTTTCCATACATACCAAACTACAAAATGTAAATTTGTAATCGCAAAACAATATTTTTATATGATATAGCTTCAAATTAAATACCTTTGGACTTTTTCTTTTGTATGTGCTGTAAGACCTTATCTCTTACCAAATTTCTTGATTCTAGGTCAATGGGAAGTACCCTATAAGTTTTGATTCTCTTATGAAATTGCAAAATATACGACATTAACGGTAATATTTTTAATCACGTTGATTTTTTCACAGCTTAAAGAAACCGTAGACTTGAGTGTTTGATAATTATAAATTTCAACTTGATACCTTAACGAGTTCTTGAGAAAAAGGGTCTTGACAAACGGACAGACGGACATATGGACAACGAAGCGACCCTATAAGGGTTCCGTTTTTTCCTTTGAGGTTTGGAACCCTAAAAACGGAGCAAAGATACGGGCACTCTCCTTCAAAGCAATATTGTAAATTATATTGCAATAACTTTTGTTTTAAAATAAAACGTACCTGAAGAACTGCATTTTTTAATAAATTATTGTGAATAATCAAATGTTCAGTGAGATAAATGCTTATCACCATGATGAGAATATCGTTAAATGTCCAAATAAAAGTTGACTGAATGTTGAAGGACTGAAATAAATGATAATTATGTTTAAATAAAATAAATATTCGGGACATTTTTGCACACACATTTAGATGTTCCGTAAAACCCGTACACAGCGCTTTGAATTCAGTTGTATTGTGCAAACTGCCTGATTGTGGGATGCGCTGCCTGAATGTGTGTTTCCTGTTGGTTACAATCTGGGTGTCTTCAAATCGCAATTGGATTGGTTTCTACTAGACAAGCGTGCTCCACCGCATTATCGCGTGACATCAGGTGAGGTGGCGGTCAAACGCAAGCATAATTATTATTAAATAATAATAAAAAAGTAGTTGATTGAATCAGGCGTTACTTTGCGGAAGTCTATTTTTAAATCATCGTCATGATGTTTTTTACATCATTGACATCATCATTATTTTTATTTATATTTCATTTATATTAATTTCATAATAATTTCAAAATTTACATATATTTTATTTGAAATTAATTTCATTAGTACAAATTGTTATAACGTATTTTTTGTTACTGATTTAATTACTTATTGTTTCAGGTTAGGCTAATTTTGTTTATTATGTAATTAATATTCAGGGTAGGCTCAAATTAGAATCACAATTATCTATGCAGAAAATAGTTTAACCAAAATCCTTATTGTACTCGAAACGACGTAGAAGCGGAATTACACTAGAAATTCGACATATATACAAAATAAAAAAGTAATATAAAGAGGTTGTATGTTTTGTAATATGCATGTAGTAAAGTGCGATTAACTTAATTGTAATGTTTATTGGGGGAGCTGCAATCGTAGTTTATGAATAATAAAAGCATCCTGCGGAAAATTTTAATTTTTTCATTTGGCCAGCACTACGGATAACTTCTGCTGGAAACCTGTAAGCATATGTCCAGCAGTGGACGTCCTATGGCCAGTGGTCGAATTGGACTTACTCACGAACCGAAACGCATTTCCCTTCAACAAACCTTGCGAACTTTTAACCGACTGTCCAATAAGAAGGGTAAAGTTTTTAGGTTGTATGTAAGCATGTTTCTGAGTTCCTGTAGTAACTCCTGTAGCCTAAACGGCTTGACCGATTTTGACGAGTGAGGTGTCGTTAGATTCCTCTTTACGTCCAGAGTGACATAGGCTACATTTTCCGCATTTTCCGAGTATTTCCAAACAAACTAAAGGTTTTGTACCTGCCTAAGTTTTTTGCCGAATCCGAACGATATGGAGAACTTTTACGAAACGGAACCGAAACGGCGTTCCGGTGCGTTTCGGTCCATTTCGAGCACTGCCTATGGCTGAAATGATGACGGATAACTTGGTTGGTCTATAACATACCTTGAGAAACACAGCCTTCCATGGAGAGTACGTCGTATACTCAAAGATCCAAGGAGTGCCCGTTCGAAAGAATGTTTCGATGACATTGTCGTGGACGCAAGCGCGTGCTACTATCATTCCGTAGTACACTGATAAGAGGTGTTCAACTGAAGAAAAAAAGTTTTTTTTTAATTAAGACCCTTTATTTTTAGGATCCTTATAAGGATCAGTCTTCGACCAAAATAAAATGAATGGACGGGCCCAGCAGAAGCGCATTTTTGAAGATTAACAAAATGTGCATCGGCGCTCACTACGTTTCAGTCGGTCTCTAACCGTAGGAAGTGCGACACGAGACTATTGTTACATAATAACGAAACTTCTGACAAAATTATGCCTTCGTGTGCTCTCCTGAAGTGTAAATATAAAACAAAAAAAAACGCTGTCAATTTTTGTAACAAATGTACTGTACCTGGTTATAATTAGCTGTTGGATTGCGGTTTTGACTCGTTTTTACTGAGCATGTTCAATGTTTATGGCCCGTCCATTCATTTTATTTTGGTCGAAGGGATCAGTTATATTTTTGAACTTTTTTTGTTTGTTAAATACGCAGATGTCACAGCATTAGCGGTTATATTATCTTTGGATGTCACACTAAATTATATCATATTATTTTAGTGTTTATTTATTTTAAACCACGGCCAACCCATTGCTTATAATAAAATTATAAATGTCAGATAATCTATGGTCTAATAATATACTCCGCCAGGTATAGCGCTCCGAGAAAAAAATTCAAGTGGGTGTCACCCACTGACGTCATCAATGTCATGGACACACGTACACATGCATAAGCAAGAGCAGAATAAGTAATTTACAACAAGTTCAAGAGAGATGACGATACACGAAACAATGGCATACTCTCTATGAAATATCTGATTTTCTGTGTTACCAGTAGCGTGAAATTATAACTCCCCAATCTTCGTATATTATTACCCGTGGGAATCCAATAAATCAATATGGTTTTGCTAAATATTGTGTTTAATAATATTCAAATTGCTTTGGATGACCGGACAAACTAAATGATAATTGAAATGCTTTTTGTATTTTATTTAATAGATTATTAACTAATTTGTTTTCCAATATCTGTATTTGTTGCAATAAAGTGGCAACTGGACAGTGACGTAATTGGGTGACAACTCCCAGAGCGCTAGACCTTGTTTTCTTGGATCATGAGTTCATGAGCTAATCAAAGAGCCAAACAAAGATATATAAAGTCACGTGATATGCGGTCCATTGTTGCTCAAAATGGCGTCTTTAACTAGGGATTTAATTTCTGCCGTACCTAATAGCCAAGCTGGGCGTTGACAAGAGCGTTACGGTAATCTAATTATTACCTTTTACCTATACTTTTTTAATGCAAAAATGTATTTTATTTACTCATACCTGAGGAGCGGGTTGAAAGTAATACATTTCAGCCCTAAAGAGAATCACTTTCAACTGACAGTGACAGTTGACATACACTCATAATATAAAAAATACTAGTTCTATTTTCACATTTGTATTGAACCATGCTCCAACTTTTTTTTTGCTCTTCAGAGGATTATGGTTCCGCACTTCTCGTGCATTTACAAGTGTCAGGATGAACAAAAAAAAATTGGCCTGAATCATAATTATCTTCATTGTAGAGTTTTGTTTATACTTCCGTATAGCAGATTTGTATTAACACAATACCGTTCATCTGATTCCGATATGGATTTAAACGCCTGATTTCATAAGAGAAGAGGCTAAAGCAGTAGTGGAAAATAAATTTCACACCAAAAATGTTGATTTATGTAAAATAAAATTCACTCATATTTTCTTAGAAGGATTTGCGTAGTGAAACACAATCGAGCGGTACAAAGACTGATTTATTTCCAAACATGAGGGCGGACGAATGTTTTAGGATTACCCACAAATACCCAACACCTCCTTATCTAATTAACAACAAAATGTAGCAATTAAATGTACCTAACTAAGTGATATAAGAAAACACATTATTACTTCTAAAAATACAAAAAAATAAGATTTTAGGATTACCCACAAATACCCAACACCTCCTTATCTAATTAACAACAAAATGTAGTAATTAAATGTACTTAACTAAGTGATATATAAGAAAACACATTATTACTTCTAAAAATACATTTTGTAATTCTTGTGCTGACGCGGGCGCATGCGAGACCGCGGCTGAGGAGTGTTTGGTGCAGGAGAGGAGCAAGCCATCTCCAATTGATCGTCCTTAGGCGAGGCGACACCCTCAGAACTGACACAAGATTTAGGACTAAGCTTAGGGCTACTAGCAACGCCGCTTGAGCTCGCCACAGCGCCGCCGTTATTGACACCGTTGTTTACAGTAATAGTTTCACTATCGCTTGCCGCGACTATAGGAGTAGCCGATAGTGAAAATCGCTTAATTGGTTTAGGTATCAGCATTTGATCAATGTGCCGTCTGATAGTATTAGCATTGGGTAACATAATTGAGAAAGAATTGGGTCCTACACGGTTCTGTATCTGCCCTTCCACCCATTTATCGCTATTTTTACCGTAATCACGCACATAAACTGTGTTCCCCGGGTGTGCCTCCCGTGGCGTACCGCCCGCGCGCTCCACTTGTACGCGCTGCTTGTCGCGCACGCGCTCCTCCGTGCTCGGCCGCAGCACGTCCAGGCGCCCGCGCAGATGCCGCCCCAGCAACGCTACCGCTGGGGGTATTCCAGTGGTTGCGTGCTCACAATTTCTATATTGAAACAGCATTTTGCTAATGGCTTGTGCCACGTCACCTCCCTCGGAATACGCCTTTTTGATGCAGTTTTTAACTGTGCGTACCGCGTTCTCCGCGGCTCCGTTCCCTTTTGGTCTGTAGGCGCTCGTTCTTGAATGCACAATTGCATTCTTTTCAAAATAATTTTTCAATTCTTGTGACATGAAGGGCGGACCCCCGTCTGACACCATTTGCAACGGTAGGCCGAAACGGGCAAACAACTCTCTCAACACATTGATAACAGCTTTGGCAGTCGTACTATTCATCTCAAAAACTTCGATCCACTTACTATGCGCATCGACAATGACTAGGTAGTGTTTTCCTCTGTACTCGCCAAAGTCAGCGTGCAGTCGCTGCCACGGGCGCGAGGGGTACTGCCACGGGGTGAGGGGCGCGTGCGGCGGCGCGTCACGCTGCTGGCGGCATGCCTCGCAAGACCTGCAGAGTTGTTCAATTTCTCCGTCCAGCCCAGGCCAATATACGTAATTACGTGCCGTGCTTTTCATTTTTACGATACCCAAATGGCCTTCGTGCAATTCGCGAAGTATATACTGTCTGAACTTCGGCGGCACAACAACACGATAACTGTATACGATACAGCCCTGCTCCACGAATAAATCATTTTTACGATTATAATATGCTTTTTCTTGTTCCACGTCGGTGTGGTCCGGCCAACCGAATAAAATATTTTTATAGATCATGCGCAATACTGGATCCGATTTAGTCGCATCAGCTATATCTTTGTGACTGACGGGAAACTCGTTCTCGATATAATTTAAATACGACACGGCTTCATTTTCGGGTCCACTTTGAGTTTTAGCAACATCCCGCGCTAGCGGTAGGCGCGACAGGCAATCAGCTGGACCGTTCTGTCCCGAGCTGACCCACTCCACAGAAAAATCGTATGCTGCCAGGCGCGCCGCGTACCGCTGCAGTCGGCTAGCCGCCGTCTGCGGGATCCCGACCTTATCTCCGAATATGTATGACAACGGCTTATGATCCGTACGAATAATAAACCGTCTTCCGAATAAATACTGGTGATTTTTAACAACTCCGAAAAAAATAGCTAACGCCTCCTTATCCAGCTGACTGTACGATTTCTCTGTTTCGTTGAGAGTGCGCGACGCGAAACAAACCGGTTTCTCCGAGCCGTCGGGATATTTGAGCGCAAGGACCGAACCGAGTCCATAGGAGGAGCTATCACAGCTGAGAATCAGAGGCAGAGTCGGATCGTAGTGAGCCAGGCACTGGTCACTACTCAACAGCTTTTTAATTTGGATAAATGCATTTTCGCACTCTGCGCTCCACTTCCAGTGGACCTTGCCCTTTAATAGAGTATACAATGGGTGTAAAATATTACTTAATTGTGGAACGAACTTTCCATAGTAATTTACGAGACCTAAAAACGACTTCAACTGATGTACATCGGTCGGGTGCGGCGCATCTAAAATAGCCTTAACTTTCTTTTCGTCGGGATGCAGACCGTCCTTATCTATCACGTGCCCTAGGTAACATACAGCGGGTTTGAAAAATTCACATTTCTCTAACTTAATCCTAAGTCCTACCGCCTGCAAGCGCCTTAAGACTTCACGGACATTCCTAATATTATCTGCCTTTGAGACGCCCCCCGTGCAGGCGTCGTCGAAATAAACAGCAGTCATCGGTACCCCTCGAAGGGTCTCCTCCATCAACTTCTGAAACTTTTCCGGAATACAAGATAATCCATATGGAGTGCGAACATACTCGAATGTGCCAATATGCGTACTTATAGTGGTACACGCGCGGGACTCCGGGGATATGATCACTTGCTCATATAGGTGGGCCAAGTCGATTTTTGTAAAAATCCGGGCTCCCCGCAATTCAGAATAAAGCTCCTCGATACGCGGCAACGGATACGGCTCGCGTTTTAGCTTCGGATTGATTGTTACTTTATAATCGCCGCAAATTCGAATACTTCCACATTTTTTTAAAACAACTACGATGGGTGTTCCGTATTCCGAAGTTTCAACCTTAATAATCGTGCCCTCACTTAAGAGACGTTTTAACTCTTTTTCTACTGGTTCCTTTAACGACAGCGGCAAATTCCGCGCTTTGTGAAAAATGGGCTCATTATCCTTTAATTTTAACGAAAACGTCTTGGTACATGTTCCTAACCCGCGTGAAAATACATCTGGAAACTCGCATTTTAAAGCGGCAATGGCATGATCGGTCTCATCAGTCGGCCCGTGCGTCTCGATCTTATTGACCTGTATTTCGATTTTTTTTAACTTTAAATGACGTATCCACTGACGTCCAAGAAGTGGCGGCCCGCCGCCCGGGATCACGTACAATGGCAGACCGCGCGCCTCACGCTTTTCCCCTGCGCCTTGATAACGCACGCACACACTGATAACACCGATAGGCAAAATTCTGCCTCCATTGTAAGCTTTCAACTTTAGATTACATTTTGATAATTCACAGTTACTGAAATACTTCTTATAATCACACTCATTAATAGCTGAAATTTTACTGCCCGTATCGATCTCAAAATCAAAACTAATGTCATTAACAAAAATGTTCACTACATACGGTTTATCGTCCTCTCCGTCTACGACTATGTTGTAAAAGTCGCTGTCTTCGTTGTCCGATTCCATTTGTATGTAAAACTGATTTCTCCGCTGCACTTTAGCTGACGCACTGCTATTATTATCACTGATAGATCGCACATTTTTACACATTGCCTTGAGATGGCCCCTAGCACCGCACTCGTCACAGTTGTATCGCTTGTAACGACACTTATCAGGAGTATGCTGCCGGCCGCATCTCCAACAGTTGCGTTGCTGCCGGTTGTACGGCGCTGCCGAGCCTGCCGCCGCCGCCGGCGCCGCGGCGCCGATCCTGTGCACGGCCGAGGCCCCCGCGGCCGCGTCCACCGCCGCCACGCTTGCGCCCGGCGCCGCGCCGCCCGAACAGCTCGCCTCTGCGTGCCGCTCTGCAGCCTCCAGCGCCAGCGCCAAGTCTACCGCTCGTCTGTAATCCACATCTTTCTCCGCGAACAATCGACTGCGCATATCGTCGCTCGTGAGGCCAGACACGAACTGATCTCTAAGGTTTTCTTCGAGTTTCTCGCCGAAATTGCACGTACTCGCTAAATGCTTGAGATGCTGTAGGTACAGGTTAAGTTCTTCGCCCGGCCCTTGACGACGCAGACGAAAAATGTGTCGCTCCGCGATGTCGGAACGCCTGGGTTCTAAATGTTGCTTGACGATGGTGACCAGGTCGTCGAAGGTTTTATCCTCTGGTTTATCCGGAGCACACAAATCGCACATCAAATCGTACGTCGCCTCGCCCACTACCGTGATGAGCGTGGCCACGTGCAACGTTTCTTTAATAGTATTTAGCAATATAAATTGCTTAACACGGTTGACGTATGTCGTCCACTTTCGCGAAGATAAATCGAAACTATCGATTTTTCCAAACGGCATTGTTATAATTACGCTACAACTAATTTTAATCGTCGCCAGAAGGATTTGCGTAGTGAAACACAATCGAGCGGTACAAAGACTGATTTATTTCCAAACATGAGGGCGGACGAATGTTTTAGGATTACCCACAAATACCCAACAAGTCTGTTCATGTTTTTATTTTTAGTTTCCTTGTATTCGTAATGAAAAGCACAGTGTTTACTTCGGGATCAAAGATTTATTTAGTCCCTCGAACTATTAGCGCCCTCACTATTCTCGGGCACCAAACCCCGTCTCGGGACTCAATAAGTTACTTTCACCTCTTGGATAACAATGTACTATTTTTTGTCGGGTTTTTTTGTTCCTCAGCAACAGAGATCAACGTGATTTTTTGCACAGACATAACATTTGAAGGGCCGAAAAGAGACATAAGATAATTTATGTCCTGGAAAAAATGCGGTTTCTAATGGAATCTCCACGCATCTGAAACCATGGAGCGCAGCTAGTACGCAACAATAATGTAAAGAACAGTACTTGACAACAACGAGGTGCTCCTGGGTTAATGGTTAGTTATAAACAAATGAAAACTGCATGCCTCCATTTTCGAGGCTTTTATGCTCTCGACTCGCTACCCCGTTACTTTGTACAAATACAATAAAATCCTAAAATATTTTTACACTAATTACATTATTCCCATTCACGCCTATTTGTATACCCAAGACAATAATCTTTTTCGCGACATCGCACAATTTTTTCTATACGACACGAATGTGGGACCCAGGTGCGTTTATACCGTCATCTCAATACGTAAATTGGATAACCAAACAAAAAGGTAAGGATGTCCTCGAAATGAAACGTATAGTGTGGTTTTGTTTGTAAATTTAGAGGGTCTTGGGTCCGTTTAATTATATTTAGAGGAGCTTTATAAATTTGTTGGTTGTTGGAAGGCACGGTTTTGAGCTGAAATAAGTTGTGAATTCGCTAAATCTGCCGAAGAAAAGGTCCAACGTTGACTTCTGTTTAGTTTACGTACGCTAGCAGTCAACTTACATTGGAATTTGTGTCGCTTATCTGATTAAGAGCAAGTAAGCTAACTTACTTGCTTGCATGGCAGAACTAGCTGCCCCAATGGTGTTATAAATAAACTGAGGTAGAAACGCTTTACCGATATCTGCGTGGCAATACCAAACAAGAGTTAATTAGCTTAAATGAATTCAGTCCGTCCTGTGTCTGGCAACGATACTATCGTACGATGCGCGATTTTGGAGCATGAAAAATAATCAAAAATGCCATGTTGTTTGTTTAAGAGTGAAAAATTTATACTGGGACGGCTGTAAAAGACTGTAAAGCTGTCAAGTTCTATGGGTTCTATGTAGGTAGGTGTTGTAAAATATCACTATGTTTTAGTGTTTTTTAATGAGTATGATGTCTCTATTGGCAAAACCTCATTTTTGTGTTAGGAAAATTGGTGGAAAGTTCACGGAGGCATTTTATAATTTTTCATGTTACTATGATAAAGTAAACCAACCAAAATACAGTATGTAGGTGGCGGTTTGTCATATTATATTAAAAATCATACCAGAGGCAGCAAACAGCATAGAAATCGTTATAAAATTGCAAATCCTGCCAACGTCTCTCGAAAACGGTGGCAAATGGGCTTCTATCTCTTCAACTTTCACGATAATTTTCGGCCAGCATCGCCCCACGTTTACCAAGATCAAGAAAGATGTAAAGCTTGAAGTGTAGAATATGGCGTCTGCTAAAATAAGAAGAAGAAAACTATTGTATTTGTGGGTTTTAATTTAATTATTTCCTATGTGAGAATTTTGGCGTCGAACTCTTGTGCATTTGCCAAGTCTAACATTATTATCAAGTTTTATGAAATGTATCATTCCCACACTCGAGCACGTCCACGAACACTTTAATAAATAATAATCCCCCATTATAACGATACTCAAGTTTAGGAAAATAATACATAGAGACGTTATTTTTCTTCACATTGGCCCCAAAACTCCAATGTGTTTGTAATATAGTGCTTTCTATTTTTGATTACTGATTTTTTATCTGAATGTATGAGACCACATACGCTGGATGCAGACCGCTTCCAACTGGGCTTTTTGGAGATCGATGGGGTGGCCTATGTCCAGCAGTGGACGTCCTATGGCTAAAACAATGATGGTGATAATGATGGTATGAAACTAAAGTAGATGAAAACATAAGGTTAAAACAAATGAAAGTGCGGTAAAAGAGTTGGACAGAGTCGGCCTGCTTGTTAATTGACAAAGCCTCCTTTCGGTTTATTATCACTTGTCGTGTAACTCCGTCTGTATTTATTCTTATTGAGTATTCAGAGCTCTAAAGAAACATAGCTTCATTTTTGTGTACTCGTCAGGAGTTGGTGACCGGTATTTATGCAGGCTAATGGGGGAGATACAAATGTCCAAGTACTTACTTAAATGACCCATACTTGTATTTTTTTCCAGAAACCAATAAACTGACGCAAAGCACATTAGGAACTGACCAAACATACTGATTGTGTAGATTATGGAGTAAGGAGACCACAGAGTAAATCTGAAAAAAAGTATAGAGTAACTGGTGCATGAATTGTTATGCGTCAATGTGCCGTATCCAGGCAGGGTGGATTGGATAGGGCACTTTTTTTTTTCCAGGGGAAATCTACCTGGCTGCATTGGGGTGCAGCCAGGCTATGTGGGATTATATCCACTAAAACCTCCCCGGTGACCACTGACCAGCCTTAGTCCTTGACAAGAGTCCGGAATCTCCAGAGGAACGCACCAGAGCCCTCGGCACTGCGCTACGGCTCCTCCCGAGACAACTGTGTTGTCTCAGCCCCTCTGCCCACGACAACGTTTATTACACAACGTTGTCGTTCTCTCCCTGGGCTCGCTTAAGTTGATCCCGAGCCTGGAGGTCCCCGTAGCACATTTGTTATGAACATTGTAAGGCTACGAGGTACGAGGTAGGAAATATCCTGGATTTGCAAAAGTTTACACAATCGAATACTTTTACTTCCATGATCTTTCAAGTTCTCCAACCAACTTTACTATGACATCTAGTTCTAGAACCCTCGTCTATTCGTCGATTCCCCAATGCTGGGGGTCGTGACCCATCACGGCATAAACTTCTCTCTTATGATGTTCCGCCATCTGGTCTGGCTTTCACCAGCATGATCCGCAATACGAGCTTGATACAATACAGGCATAACACATTAATTTTCTTTAGATGTCATTTTTACATATATTTTTTTTAAATAATAGACCTGCGTTTGACCGCACCAACTCTCCTGATAGCGAAGATGCGGTCTACGATGGAGTTCGTACGCTTGTCTAGAAGAAGCTGATTCCCTTGCGATTTGAAGACACATATTGTTACTATCAAGTAACACCCATTCAGGCAGCGCATTCCACAGACTAGCAGCACAATAAAAGTGGAATCAAAGCGCTTCGTATGGGTTTTCTAAATATTAACCATAAAGTGGTGCCAATGTCCATGCTCACTCTGGCAGTCCAATAGAAAAATGGGCAGGTGGGAATTAGATCATGCAGATCCGATGCACACTCTGTTTCCTTCTAAGTATATACCTATATACTCTGTTATAAAGTACTTCGGGTTTGCCAAGATTTACAGAAATAATTTATAAAAACTAAAAGTAACAGAAAAAGTCGATAGCAAACTATTTCGAGGCTTCAGTACGATGCGTTGGTCCGACCAAATTCGCACCACCATACTCACTGTATATTGCGCTGCATGTCACTGAGGATAGAGGAAGATGGCGCAAAATCATCAAAGAGAGACTAATGAGAGGTGGGGATCACGACCCATAGACAAGAAGAGCACGACAAGAGGAGTATGAATGGGTGTTCTGTTCCCCCATAGTCCCACAATCTGGGTGTCTTCAAGTCGAGAGTGAATCGGTTTCTTCTAGGCAAGCGTGCTCCATCGTAGACCGCATCGTCGCTTTACACCAGGCGAGTTGGAAGTCAAACGCAAGCCTATTAATAGATTTAAAAAAAAGTATACTCATTTATCTCCATTACAAAGGGTATAAAAAGGGTGGAAAATTAAGATCCTATTGAAAATTTATCCGTTTTGAAATACTCCTTGGGTTGTTGAAAGCGCGGGATATGTGACATTTAAACGTTTTATAAATAATTATTACCTGTTATTACTCTGAGGAGCTTAAACGCAATTAAGATTATTAAAATTTCTAGAACAAAAATCCGTAACGAAGTCAATGCAGAGCATCGAAGTTCTGCAACTTTCCTGTATATAGAACCGGTGTATACTTCAAGTATAATATTAAAAGAAAATTCAATTTATTCGACATTAAACAACCTTTATAAGCAACAATGCTCCCATAAAACACAATCCCCGACTCGGAATTTAATTGGACATTTCATAGTCCGTTTTGAAGCAGAGTGAAATTATCATAGCTGGTGCCGTAACGGCCACTCGTACTGAGTATAAGAAGGTTATAAATCATGGTCATTAACATTCCTAAACGCGTTATTAAAACCTGTACATTCTTCTTTTATAGATAGCTTAGTATAGGCATTTTTAGGGTTCCGTACTCATAGGGTCAAAACGGGACCCGCCTCTGTCCGTCTGTCCTACCTTTTAACGGCTCTATCTTTTGAACCGTAATAGGTGTATGCCAACTTTGTACGTATTACCATTTTTATACAAAAGAAAATACAAAAATACATTTAAAAAAAACTATTGTTGTATGAGGACCCTTCTTTTAAACTTTTTGACTTTTTTATTATTTCTAAGGTAATCCGCCGTAACATTACATATTCTGTGAAAATTTCAACTAGCTATCTATAACGGTTCGAAAGATACAGCCGTTTAAACGTAGGACGGACAGACGGACGGATGGAAGGACGGACAGACAGATATTGTAGGCTTATCAATAGGCTCATGTTTACACTCTTTGGGTACGGAATTATAAAAAGAGTATTATTATAAGTTCTTAAAATTCATAAAAATGTTTAATCATAACTTCAACGGTCAATGGGCAGTCTAACTGTATTTGTAGTTTTAGTTTTAGCTTGTATTTTGTTTAGTTAATAAAGGCGATTGCCCAGAAAAAAAAAAAACATTACTTACTTAAGCTGGTCACTGCGGAGATGTGAAAGACCCGATAGAGGGAACAGTCCCATAAAGCGGCTGGATCCCAAAGTGCACCGTATAGTAGAATGTAAACCTCCATAGCTGATTCTTGATACTTGCAGTCTTTCCAAGTTTTGGGAATTTAAATTTAGCCATCGTCTTCTCATGTTACTGGTTGGACTGCTTTCAATTCTGACTAAGACAAGATATTTAAAAAAACATCTTATATTTCAACCTGCTTGCTTATTGTGTTGGCTAAGTGGTTAGTATCAAAGCTTTTAGGCCGCGTTAAGGGTCCTGTATACCCTCTGCAGCTCTCTCGCTCGCACATTTTCACATTATTGAAGATATAAAATCAATGAGTGTGAATTTCCAAAAAGTAACAAAATCATGTCATGGTGTCTATCGTAACATTACAAACAAAGAAATGTTTGCTTCGATATCTTGTAATTTGACGGAATAAAATTACACGAGAAATAAAAATCAATTGTTACCATTTTACTGTGTCAAATTAAAATATATCAAATTGATAATTTCTTTGTTTGAAATGTTACGATAGACACCATGACATGATTTTGTTACTTTTTGGAAATTCACACTCATTGATTTTATTATCTTCAATAATGTGAAAATGTGCAAGAGAGAAAGCTGCAGAGTGTATACAGGACCCTTAAGGCTGATAATTATGACTATTTAATTATAAGCTTTGGTTTAACTTACCCTGTTAGTATGTTCGTATGTGTGGGACAAATCTTGCAACTGAATTTTAGACCGGTTAATCTCAACCGATTGAGCTGAAATTTGACATAGGTAGACTTATGTAAGTTTGGTGACAATGCAATGTTATGGTACCATCAAGCTGGTGTGATGATGGAGACAGAAGGTGCGCATAAGAAAGAAGAAAGAAAAAAGAAGGTTCGTTGGATTATGCTTGGATTGAATTTATTTCATGCGACGCGTGACCCAAATGCTATCGTTTCTCTGGACTTTGCAAATGAGCGTGGTAATGCCACCAGCATACAGGTTACGATGTCTTGAGTAATTAAAAAAAATTACACTGTGATATGGGCACGTCAGCATAATGCTGCTCGCCTATCATCAAATAAATAAATAATTAGATTTTTATTTCAACTTTATTTATTTTTAGATCTACCCTGTATTGTCATCGGTTGAAGGTCTAAAGATTATTGTTATAAGGAAAAGGTATGCTAAGCCGAAAGGAGGTAATTTATACTCATAATTATGAAAAACTTTCAATATGGGACCAACCCTGAAATCGCCAAAAAAATATATCAGATGTTCCATAGGAAACGGTCATTGACACTCGACAAAATTTATGGATCAGCGTTTTTTTTTGTTAAGTTATTCATAATGATTTGTATAACGAATCTCTTTCGGCCTAGTCTTAGCGTCTTAGTTATCTTAGCGATTTCGGCCTATGGGCAATCTAACTATTTTTTTAATAGGCTGAGAAGTTAACGTGTTAAGAATCAGTTACCTACCTAGCTCGAATTTAGTTAGGAACTTCCCCATGTAAAAAAAAACTTACTTATAAAATAAACTGACATAATTAATACATACAACTTACCCAGCGTAATTAAAAACTTAATTTTAGTTTCAATAGTAAATAAGCATCAACATGAATCGGTACATTAAAGCACCAACTGAATAAATTTTAACCAGATATAAGCTTTTATATGTTTTACAAACAATACAGCTCTGAAAACCGATTCCGTCAATGTTTTGATTTCAAAAACGGACACGAGCCTGTGAAAACACGGCTATCACAATATTGTTGCGACAACAAAATTTAAACTGATATTGTAAACAAAGGTGTTGACATTTTCCCGTCGGACCAGTTGTAACATTAGCTAGTACCATTGATGGAAGATCTGGCAGTAATTTTTCCCGTAGGAAGGAACATATCCTGATCCCAGAAAAAAAAAACGTGTGATTTTTTTTCCTCTTGGAGACGGTTTTAGCTTCGCATTGCTGTTTTAATAATTTATGATAGAGATGCGAATTACCCAATAAAACAAAATTGCGACTTACAAAAACGGCGGCAGTGCGGTGCAGTGGTACGAATGCACCCAGTATAAAAAAATAGGGAGTGATTCACCCCTACGGCTCCATTAATTTAGAGCACACTTGAGCGATTCACACCGTAGTACGAACCAAATGCGGTGTGAATCACTGCATTAACCTCTTCTTGAACATTTGCTAGTGTCCGTATCACAGTTAGAGTTAAGTAAAGTCACGGTCAAGTCCGAGTCATATCTAGGAAGTGCCTAGGAAAGTGGGAAAGACTTCTAATATTTTTGCAACATCGCACGGATGAAATCTAACATAATTATTAGTAGAGTTGATTGCATTACAACTGTATACTACAACTTCCAAAACCATGAGTGTATGTATAATTTATTATTAAAAAAAAGATACTTTTAAGAAGTATTTTTTTTATGGCGTACCTTTTTTTTATCATTAAAAGCATCTTTTAGATTTTCAACAACAAAATTATTTCAATTAACTAAAATAATGTAGACGGAGGTAGACGCCGTTAATAGGGTTTATCCAGACGCAACAATAGCCTGTCGCAACAGCATTTTGGTATTTATAGCTGTTTTAAACGTAGGTACGCTATAATTAAATACATTTCATCCTGTGTAGGTTAAGTAAGACCTTAAAATAGGTAAAGTAATAGGTAATTAGTTGTTTAGTTTTTTCGGACATACAATATTTTAGTATATACATAATAATATCAAACTTTTAACTAGTTTGCAAAGACATGCAAAGTACGCCAGCTCGCGGGGTCTATTCTGATAGAGATCTGTGATAATACCCAATTATCCTAAATTATTATTATTTAAGATATTATTATCGCCAAACAAACACGAAAATACAGTTAAAAAGGTGAGAATTTCCGTCTTCTATTAATTGGATAAAAACTATCCAAAAACTTCTTCTTTTACAATGCCTAAAACGTCATGAAAGCATTTTTATTTAAGAGCCGTAGAAGCACTTTCGATTCATAAGGCTTCGTGTGGCGACTTCCGCAATTTTCTTAATAGTCTCTACACATTTTCAAGATTTTCTTCCGGTAAATTCTTTGTGTAGCGTAAGATTTTGAAGGTCCAGGGTTCCTTAAAATTTCCTGTCAAATCCACCTGTATTGTGTTCCTGTACCAAACAATGACGTTTCTCACAATTTTGAAAATGAATTTTCAATTATTGTTGGTTTCTTTGTAGGTATATTAAATTTTGGAGAAATATCTTCACTGAAGTATCTGTACATTACATTACGTAAAACCACTCTCTCCACAATTTTTTAAGTAGATACTTAGTATTTAATGTAAAAATCGTAATCATAGTATATTCTAGAATAAATATTCATTTATATTCA
The DNA here is from genome assembly GCA_932305915.1 of Agriopis marginaria. Taxonomy (NCBI): domain Eukaryota; kingdom Metazoa; phylum Arthropoda; class Insecta; order Lepidoptera; family Geometridae; genus Agriopis; species Agriopis marginaria. The sequence continues at coordinate 15,596,103 of OW029918.1, forward strand.
TTTTCTATAATAGTTCTCTTCTAAATCTAGATCTTAAAAAAAAAAACTACTTCAAAAAACCACAAAATACAAACATTCTAATTTAATATGCCACTACAAAGAACAAAATAATATTTTTTCACGGATTTTGAAGTCGGGATTGCACATCCATGCATGAATACCTCCTTTTTTGACTCGAACAAAAGACAAAACAAATGTATGGTAGTGATTTGTTATCGCGAAATTCGTAGGTGCACTAGCTATTATTTGAGCTGGTTTAAAAACTACTGATCCCTATATTAATGAAATTTTTCTCGGACCACCTCGCGGGTTTTTTCTACATGATATAAAAAGAAACACGCAAATTAAATAAAAATACGGGTCGAATTGTGACGATTACTCCTTTTTCGAAGTCGTTTAAAAAAATGTGTCCAAAAAACCACATGACAGAAGTGAAAACTTCAATAAGGTTAACCCAAGGACTTTATATACCTTAACGCGGTAGAAAAGTCCTTGGGTTGACCATATCTCTCTCGCTCCCTTAGTCGACTCGAGCCGATTTTACTGGAATGAGTATCTAAACGAGACACGTCATGCAAGTTCAGTGCTTTTTCCCCAATCCAAAAATTGCTCAAAATGCATATGTAAAGAAATTATCACTATTAAAAAAAACACTTTTTAATGATCTTTACTTTCTCTTTATGACAGCTTTTTCGTATATCACACACAATTTTTTTCCGTTTTGATTAATAACAAAACCCGGTATAAGTAAAGCAAATAAATAAAATTTACATAACAATATCCCAAGGTCACCATCATGTAGTACGTTAGTTGTAAGTATTGTTACGGTTATGAGCAAACATCTAGACTATTACTCCGGGGACTATCGCCTAACGACCTCTATAAATTAGTTTTGTTTGCTCGAGACTTACGTGATGGGGATAGGACGTTCAACGTTTGTACGGTAAGAATATGAGATGTAAAGCCATGTTACGACTGTCACATCATCATCATCAGTCTACTGCTGGAGATAGGTACTTGTAGGTCCCGAGGCACACTCAGGCCAATCTTTGCTACAACACCATTCAATCTCAAAATATCCTGCGCTACTTTTCTTACTGCATTTTCTGATTCGTGGTCTCCACTCTGCCATCAAAATATAACTTGGTAACTTGTATTTTTTTATCTACATCATAAAGGCAATTAATAATTAATATTTTATGGAAACTAGCGTGGTTTTCATAAAATTTGTTTACAAGTTTTGTGAGTTTGGGTCAATTATTGCAACTGAATTTTAAAACAGCTATCCACGGATTGAGCTGAAATTTTACATACGCGTTTAGTTTAGTCAGATGACAATGCACGGTTAGCTAAATGACGTCATTGGACTACCAAATATGGCTGACCAGTTATTTTTATGCACCTCCATGATATGGGTATCAAATAAAAGGGATTTGCTGAGAAGAAAACGAAAATTAATTATGACGTCACACTTAATTTTATATGGCGGACGCTATGATTATAAATGCGGCGGATGATAATAAGGGTAGGTATCAAATAATAGGGTTTGGAGAGGAAATAACAAAAAGCTTGTTATTAAGGAGTATTTTTTGGACCCGGGTATGTCCTAAAACTGCGACCAGAACCACCGGAGGATGAGCAACAGCGTCCTATTAGCACACGGTGAACGTACTGTGAGCCCCAAGCCGTCTGCCAAGCGTGGGGATTATGGCAAAACCCCTCTCTAATAGGGAGGCATTTCTCCAACAGTGGACGTTTAATGTCTGTTGATGATGATTTTTTAAATTAATTATTTATAAATAAAAAAAAACACGTTTAAACCGTATCATGGAGCTGTTATCTTACTGTTGGTAAAATATGGAACTGTTTCACAGCTAAGTATTCAGAAAGATGCGCTTCATGATCTAAGTTGAAGACAGTATCGAAATAATTGCAAAATAAAGCGTGCGTTTTAAACGCTCGTGGACAAGTGGCCATGTACAAGACGGTGTCTGCAAGGGCTATTCACAGTTATGGCTTGTACCTGAACTTAATATCTGTTGTAATTGTCACCCGCAGCAATAAGGGCAACAAACGAGGTGTTGAATTATAGTTAAGTTTCTCATAATCATTAATCTTGACATTATCACTTATACGGTGTAGTACGTAAGCTGAAAGAGGATCATAATACCCATAGTTATGAACAACTTTTGGTATGGAACCAAACCTGACATGGCTAAAAAACAGCCATGTTCCCACTGCTGGGACACAGGTATTCTCTCAGAGAGATGTTGGTGAATATCATAATTATTATGTCTTTGAACTTTTGAGTTTCCTGGACATCCCGGTTTCTTCACGAATTTTTTCTTCGCTGTTTTTGAGCGATTGTATCGAAACTGCACACAATTTATTAAGTACTAAATAACTCATTGGCAAGGCTGATGATCATGATCATACTAGGTCTGAATGTAAAACGCATATAAGGGAATTAGATCGGCATTCTAGATGTTAGATCTATGTACCCGGGTATGTCCTGAAACAGCGATCAGAACCACCGGAAGATGGGCAGCAGCGTCCTATCAGTACACGGTATATCTGTACGTACTGCGATTCCCAAGCCACCTGCCAAGCGTAGGAATTATGGCAAAACCCTTCTCTAAGAGGGAGGCCTCTGTTCAGCAATGGACGTTTACTGGCTGATGATGTGTGATGTGTGTGTGATCTGACCGATGTGATGTGACCGTAAGACCAATACACGATTGATGACACTTCGCTCTTTAGAAAAAGAAAAGAAAATAATAATAATAAGAATGTAAAAATTATTTGAGCTCTTCTCCGTTTTAATTTATAGTCACTAATCACTAATATTTGGAAACTGTTAAATATTATCAGCGCTATTTCTGGAAGTACGTATGTTCTGATCTTTCCGGGTACCCAAGATACAGGCTTTGCCTAGTTTGGGACCCACTGCAGACTAATTTTTTTGTGTTTTTCTATATTGTATGTCTTTTAGGAATTTTATGTGCTGTTCTTTCGGAAATATATGATTTATGATCTATGGAATGGATAACAGGTATGTAAGGTGGGCACGAAAAGGCGACACCGTTTTATGGTTGATATTATGAAAACGCGTACAAAGTCCTTTGATTACACCTAGTTTGTGCAAATGCGCTGTCTGATGGGATGTTCCCCGATATTTACAATCTGGGGTCTTCAAGACGTAAGTGAATCGGTTTCCTCTAAGCGTGCATTATCTTAGATCGCATCACCGCTTAAAATTAAGCGAGGAGTGTTCTGAAGAACTGTTTGATCTGATGCCGGCGTCGCGGTTTTACCATCGCACTAGCCGTTACAGCCTGAAAGTTCAGCCACACATCATAGATTAGTTGAAATCGCACACTGTGCGATTCCCCCGATCTTTCTTAACCTATAAAATGTGGAATGAGCTACCTTCAACGGTGTTTCCGAGAAGCTACAACAGGAGGTTCTTCAAAAGGCGAGATAATCAAGTCCCAAAGGATCAGCAACGTATTTGTGACGCCTCTGGTGTTACAAGTATCTATAAGCGACGGTGACTGCTTACCATCAGGCAACTTGTCTGCTTGTTTGCCATCTATGGCATAAAAAAGTGAAGTGGCGGTTCATCACAAGCCTATTTACAATTAAAAATACTTTCTTTTCAATCATGAAATAGGGCCATTTATTATCCACTAGGGATATAACCTCTATCACGCCTGGCGGTTACATTCCCAATGAAGGCACTTTGAATGAAAACAAAGGTAAGTTTTGATTAGAATCCAATATTACTGAACACGACCCGATCAGAACCATTAGGGATCGTGTAAATCCCTTAATGGCGCTAGATATATTTGAATATGCATAATCTGATCTCCATTCGTGGGTTGATGATACAAAATAAATATAGAGCAAAATGATATTCCGATACCGGGAATCGAACCCGAGCCTCCTGGGTGAGAGCCAGGTATCCTAGCCACTAGACCATATCGGATGTAGGAAAGATGTTGAATTTTAAAAAGGAATAAAAGAAACAGAAGAAAAGAAGGGTACAATATTAAATTATTATGAAACTAGCGGTCTGCCCCAGCTTCGCACGGGTATAGATTATAGCCTATGTCACCCGGGGATAGTGTAGCTTCCCAACAGTGAAATAATTTTTCAAATCGGTTTAGTAGTTTCGGAGCCTATTCAATGCAAACAAACAAACAATCAAATCTTTCCTCTTTATAATATTAAATAACTAGCGGTCCGCCCCTGCTTCGCACGGGTATAGATTATAGCCTATGTCACCCGGGGATAGTATAGCTTCCCAACGGTAAAGAATTTTTCAAATCGGTCCAGTAGTTTCGGAGCCTATTCAATGCAAACAAACAATCAAATCATTCCTCTTAATAACTATGAAAATCATACGTATCTACACAAAAATATCTTGTCAGATGACAGCACATGAGCCAAATAAAGAAGAAATTCATCAGAAAAGTTCCTTTATCTGGAGCTAATCCTGGATGTCGATTCAGGCTTACCAATGTGAAAATTCAACTCCATAGTATAAGAGGCAGTGGTTATAATTCAGCTTGCAAGATTTGACCTAAGCAAACAAACATACAAATATTGCAAGTTAAATAAAATATTGTAAAAAAAACTATTCCTCTGATACATCAAGGGCCTTACGGACAACTGCTATTGCGGCACCAAACCAACGTTAAATCCGCTCAGCTGGAAAATCACGCGACCGTAAACCTTAACGCGCCCAGATACGGTTTGAAGTCGCGTGATCTTCCAACTGAGCGGATTTAACGTTAGTTTGGTGCCGCAATAGCAGTTGTCCGTAAGGCCCCTGGTACCTATATAAATTTAGATAGGTACATATTGCAAACACCGACATAATATTATGTACTAATTTCAATCCTATGTTATAACGACAAAGATGTGGCTTGCAGCAAGTGTAAATTAATAACATGTAAAGTAATGATCATAATTTCAGCTCTAGGACGTCCACTGCTGGACTTAGGCCTCCCCCATCGATCCCGATGGCTGATGGGGTCGAAAGGTTTTCAAATGGAGACCACAGACCGGTAAGCGCAGCGTAAAACATCTACCCACGAGATGGACAGACAACCTAAAAGAGACCGCAGGGATCGCCGGATGCATGCCGCTTCCAACCGGCCCTTTTGTAGGTAGGTAGGTACATACAGATAAATACCTTAGTAGATGGTCTACTTTTGGTTATTTTAATATCCATAGTTTTAAAAAGATACTCATACAATTTCTATGCCATAAAAAATCATCATCATCATCACCAGCCAGAAGACGTACACTGCTGAACATACTTTAACCTCATCACTGAACGACAGTAGGTAGTTATTGGGCACGCTGGACCACTTTCAGTTAGCATCTCAAAGATTTTGGGTACTCCACCTTTCGCTTCGCTTCAGGTGGAGCACCCAAAATCTTTGAGATGCTAACTGAAAGTGGAACAGCGTTCCCAATAACTAATTAAGACTCGTATTAATCGCGTTCTATCGTTGTCATAAATCCTCCTCCCATTTTAGAGGAAACTGACGCACTAAATTTTTTTTTAAATACTTTCTTGCAATGATGATACTGCTGCCTGCCAGAACTGAGATTACCTTTCGAAAGTTCTGAGTAGAGAATTCAACTACATGATACATACTAAACAAACATTGCGTTCAGTAAAGCTTTTTTCATCGAAAGTATATATTATGCATTTACTTTCTAATCTTTCATTTCTATTCTAATAGCCAAGGAACTTAAACATGTTATTTATTAAACAGCCTTGCACATTAAATTTAAACAGACTATGTGTTTTACCGTCAGAAAAGAACAAACACAGACATAGTGAACTTCTACCAAATACGATTCGCTGCTTAATTTGCGGTCCGTCAAACTGTGGCAAAACCAATTTAATGATTGGGCTCCTTTTACATGAGCACGGATTAAAATTCTTAAATGTATACATATTCTCCAAAACTTTATTTCAACCGATGTATATGTTTTTCGATAATGTTCTCAAAATGGTACCAGCCGTAAATTTATATAAGTATAAAGAAAACGATGAAATATTGAGTACAGCAGATGCAAAAACCGATTCAGTGTTTATATTTGATGATATAGCTTGCGAAAAGCAGAATAATATTCGAGATTATTTTGCTACAGGGAGACATAAAAATATTGATTGTTTTTATTTAAACCAAATATATAGCAAGATACCAAAACAATTAATCAGGGACAACGCTAATATGATTGTTCTTTTTAGACAAGACGATATTAACCTTAAACATGTTTACGATGAGCATGTCAATACAGATATGTCTTGGAATCAGTTTCGTGAAATGTGTAAAGAAATCTGGAGTATTCCATTTAATTATTTAGTAATAAATAAGGATTGTGAAAAAAATAATGGTGCTTATAGGAAAAATTTTGATACGTTTGTTGTTTTGCATAGCTAGTTTGATAGAAATAATATATAACGACATTAACAATAATATCAAATTCATTTATTAACGCATCATCGAAAAGAACAGGTCGCATGACAGTAAAAAATATACTATGTATAATTCAGAAAAAATATTAAAACAGCAAATTGTTAAATCTGCAGATGCTGTAAAAAAAAAAGTTAAGTTGATGAAACATTTAAAATTAAACAGTGATTTGGTTATTGAAACTGCGTTAAAACCAATAACGGAACCTCTTAATAAAATAATTGCAAACAGAGTATCATCAAATGAGAGTAAGACTGAAAAGACACCTAAACGGTTCAAAAAAGTTCGATACCAGGATTCCAGTGAGTCTGATGAAGGCATTAAAAAACACAGAATGTCTGATGTACCTGTTGTAAACACATTAGAAACGCAATCAAGTGAAGTCGACTCAGAAAGTTCTGACGAAATTGAAGATCTAGGTATTGAAGATAAAAACACTGATCGTCAAAATCTAAGTACCTCATCTTTTAAGTCCCTAGACTCCAATGATATGTCTTGGAGCTTAGCAGAGGCCACATCTAAAGAAATTCCGTTTGGTGTGAGATTAGACCGCGGAAAACTTAGAATGGGATCTGCAATTTTTTCCCTCAAAGATTTTGAAATATCAGTAGGGGGACAGCAGTATCCTCGAACATTCGGGATGTATGAGTTATTATTTAAAAGAACACCTGATATTTCGAAAATAACTGAAGACGATAAGCAAAACTATAAACAAATGTTAATGGATACAAATGTACATCGCCGTGATTATGATCCAAAGAAGCCAATCAAAACCAATAAGGGTATCAAATACAAATACATCATAAAACCACTTTTCAAGTATATAAAAGACAGAACAATAAGTACAACGAGTGCTGAAAGTCATGATCAAGAAGTACAGGGCACTGGATTATTGCCTGTATTAAAGAAAGTAAAACCAAAAGTGGACTACATTTATTGGGATGATCCTAATGAATTAGTTGAAAGATTACAGCTATTAATAGCATCTCGCGATGCCGGAAATTCAAATTTAGATAATGAAATAATATCAATAATCGAAGAACTTCGCGAATGTGGTGTTATTAGCTAAATAAAAGCATTATTATTTTATTAGTATCTACAGATTCATTTCAACTGTTCAGCTATCAATACCTCTGCTGCTATGAATGTGGACAAATTTGGAAATCACGTTCATAAACGTTTACGTGTACACGAAAAAGTTATTAATCAATCTGCTTTAGAGTTTGATGAACAGATTATTAAAAACCATTTCTACACAAAGAAAGAAATAGATGCAAAATTTGACGAAATAAAAAAAAGAATTAAAAGTAATAACAGACATAATCGAAGTGAACAAACCGCGCATCCAAGCATACTTGATACTAAAAATGAGCAAGGAAGAAATAGTGAACGAAATCCACAAACAAGCACGAAGGAATTATAAGCGGCGCTGCGTGGTAATCAAAGACATTGACGACTTATGGCAAGCAGATTTAATTGATATTCAAAAATTATCTTTATTCAATTCCGGTTATAAATATATTTTAGTTATAATTGATGCTTTCTCCAAATTTGGTTGGGCTGTTCCTGTTAAAAGCAAATCAATGTGTGAAATAGCAATCGCGTTTGAAAAAGTAATAAATGAAGGAAGGATTCCAATTAATTTGCAAACTGATTTAGGAACTGAATTTTACAACAAAGCTTTTAAAAAACAAATTTTAAAATTTAAAATTAATCATTATTCTACACATTCTATCAAAAAAGCATCTATTGTAGAGAGGTTTATAAGAACAGTTAAAAACAAACTTTACAAATATTTCAGTTTAGTTGGAAATTATAAGTGGATAGGTAAGCCTGTACAAGAAATAATCAATACGTATAATAGCTCAATACATCGAACTATTAAAATAGAACCAAAAAATGTTTGTAGCGCAAATAGAATTGTTGTATTGAATAATATACAAAAAAGTCAAAAAAATGTTTCTACAAAGAATAAAACTTTCAATGTTGGAGATCAGGTTCGCATTAGCAAATATAAAGGATGTTTTCAAAAAGGTTACACACCAAATTGGTCTACTGAATTGTTTAAAATTATTAAAGTTAATGAAACAAAGCCAGTAACTTACCATTTAGAAGATCAACATAATGAGAAAATATTAGGTTCATTTTATAAACAAGAACTCCAAAAGACTAATTGTCCTGGCGTATACTTAGTAGAAAAGGTATTGAAACAAAAAGGTAATAAACTATATGTTAAATGGTTAGGTTTTAGTGAAAGTGAAAACTCGTGGATTAATAAAAATGCATTTCTTTAACATTGTATATAAAATGGATGAGTACGTACAATAAACATCATTATGATAACATTGATGGAGGGAGGTGGTCTCATTAACACAGTGATAAATAAATTACCGTTTGAATTACATTTACCTGGATATAATTATTGTGGTCCCGGTACAAAATTGCAAAAACGGCTATTGCGTGGTGATAGGGGAGTTAATGAACTGGACGAAGCTTGTAAACAACACGACATTGCATACTCAAATAATTCTAACTTAGGTGATCGCCACAAAGCTGATATAGAACTCATTAACATGACTAAGAGGCGAATAAAATCTGAAGATGCCAGTACTGGAGAAAAAATTGCTTCTTGGGTAGTAAATAAAGCTATGAAATCAAAGCTTAAATTAGGCGCTGGTGTCAAAAAATTTAAGGCTTTAACTACTCAAATTAGTAGAAAGCTGAAAAAATTAAAACCTAAAAATAATGAAGCTGCCATTAAAATTGCTTATGCTGTAGCAAAAAAAGTATTTACAAAAAATAGAGTGCGTGTACCGCGTGTTATACCTATACCAAAAACTGGAGGTATATTACCGTTAATACCAATATTTGCGGCTCTATCAGCGTTGGGCGCTCTAACTGGCGGTGCTGCAGGTGTTGCAAAAGCTGTGAATGATTATAAATCAGCAAAAAATGATCTACAGGAATCCGAACGTCATAATAGAACAATGGAAGCAATAGCACTAGGAAAGGGATGCTATTTAAAACCATATAAAAAAGGAAGTGGATTGTTTCTTAAAGCTCCAAAAAACTGAATACAAGGCTACCCAACCGCGCTCTGACTGACATTGATATAATGACGTATAGTGCCAATATACCTTATTTTAGAGGTGTCTACATGAGAGATAGATTACCAAAAAAACCCAAGCGTATTGAATGTGGTATAATTAATCTGGATGATCATCAAAATCCTGGCACTCACTGGGTAGCCTATGTAAAAAATTATGAATATTGCGAGTATTTTGACAGTTTTGGAGATCTAAAACCTCCGCTAGAATTACTGAGGTATTTCAATAACCATGAAATTTATTATAATTACCTGAAATATCAAAGTTACGATACTGTGAATTGCGGACACTTATGCTTAAAATATCTGAAGAACTTCTGGAAATCTCATTTAAGTTAAAGAATTGTTAAGTTGTTGTCAGTATCAAAATGTCTTTTACACTATCCATATCAAGCTCCAGTCCACTGTCTACAATAAATTATTCACCTGGCTTAGAGCTCAATGGCGAATATGAATGTGGTCTGCTATACTTCTCAACATTTAATTCTATACCTAACATCGATAGCAACAATAACAAGTTACATTTTGGTGATAAGGAAGTCGTTGTAATACCCGAAGGATCGTATGAGCTGAGTGATATAAATGATTACTTGGAAGAAAACATGAAAGACTGTTCTTTTAAATTAATTTGTAATAACAACACGTTAAAAACTTCCATCGTATGTTCTAAAGATATACATTTTGAAAAAAGTCCTTTGCTAGCTCGACTGTTTGGTTTCAATCAAGAAACTTTAAAAGCAAATATATTAAATGAATCTTCTTATCCAGTCAACATTCTTTCGACGACCGTGCTAAGAATCGAATGTGACATTATAAGCGGATCATACACGGACGGCAAACCCAGTCATATAATTCACGAATTTCCTCCAAACGTACCTCCTGGTTACCGAATTATTGAAATTCCCAAGAACATTATTTATTTTCCAATTAACCAGAACAATATCAGCTCAATTACCGTCAGAATATTGGATGCTAAGAATAATTTAGTAAACTTACGTGGCGAAGATATACAACTATACTTACATATAAGAAGAAAATGATTGACCACAATAAAATCATAGTACAAACACTAAATAAACACATTTCAAACCGTGTCATCAACAAAAGAAGACCTCGAGTGAAACTAACAAAAGAAAATAAGAAGTTTTTGAAACTAATCGGATTATTAAAATGAGTATGCTCAGTATAGCAGATACAATACATGTTGATAATTCTATTGAAAGCATAGAATATCATACATATAAGCCATATGTCAATAGCTTTCGAGAAAATGACGAAATAAGAATACCTATTAATCAACAAGATCTATGCGTACTACCTTCAGCAAGTACTCTATACATAAAAGGCGTTGTAAATGTGATTAAACGTGATACAAAAGCTGCTGTATCCAAAGTTCATTTTACAAATAACCCAGTATTATTTTTCTTTCAAGACATTCGATATGAGTTAAATGGAATAGAAATAGATAAAATAAAAAATGCTGGTATTACTACCACTATGAAATCTCTAATTTCAATTAATGATAACGAGTCAAAGATGTCGAAGTTCTGGGGGTGGGATATGAATGGTACCACAAATAACGCGGCAGGTAATTTTTCAGTGTCTATACCTCTTAATAAAATACTAGGCTTTGCTGAAGATTATAATAAGATTATTATGAATTGTAAACATGAGTTGATATTACTTCGGAGTAGCACAAATCTCAATGCAATAAAACTAGAAACGGGTGAATATGTTAATAATGTTGAAATAGAAAACATAAACTGGCGCGTACCCCATGTGAGAGTATCTGATCGTGAACGGATTAATTTACTCAAATTCCTGGAAAGAGATCGTTCTATCAGTATGGTTTATAGAAATTGGGATCTTTATGAATATCCTGCTCTTCCAAAAACTAGAAAACATACGTGGTCTGTAAAAACTTCTTCCCAAATAGAAAAACCACGATATGTAATAGTTGGATTTCAAACAAACCGCATGCGTCGTGCCGATGCCGATATGTCTCAGTTTGACCATTGTGACATAGAAAACTTAAGGGTTTTTTTAAACTCTTGTTATTTTCCATATGAAAATCTGAACACCAGGTTCGCTGACGATAACTATTCGCTTATATATGAACACTACACTAGATTTCAACAGTCGTATTATAACCGACGACCAGAACCGTTATTAAGTTACGAAGACTTTAAGTCTAGGGCGCCTCTTTTTGTGATAGATTGTTCAAGACAAAACGAAACTCTTAAATCAGGACCTGTAGACGTGCGAATTGAACTTGAAACCGCCATAGAGTTTCCAGAAAATACATCAGCATATTGTTTGATTCTAAACGATTGCATCGTTGAATACAATCCGTTGAGTAGTACTGTTAAGAAAATATCATGAACTCGAAATACATTATAGTAGATTTGCAAGGATTTAAAGATGTCAATAACTTTTTTATCGTAAAAGAATTAGCGCTAGCAACTGCTGAATACACTCAAGTTTTTTTAGTGAAACCACCTTACCCATTCTGTCGACTCTTAGACAAAGAAAAAAAACAAGTTTCTTGGTTAGAAAGATATCACGGCATAAAATGGAGTGAAGGATACATTGATTATCGTGAATTTAAATGTGTCATTATGACCATTTTAAACAAGAAAAAAATCTTTGTTAAAGGACCAGAAAAAGCTGTGTGGTTAAAAAATATATGTAATAATAATTGTGATGTAATAGATATTGGAGAAAAGGGCTGTCCTAATTTATTGCAATTGATAAAAATGTATAATTCAGAAGATAACACCGCTATAAATTGTGTTTACCATAAACAGAACTGTGCATTAAAAAATGTTATTATAGTTAAAAAATGGTTTATTGATAACTATATGAATGTGTTCAAATTTTTCGAAAGCTTCATTGAAAATAATCACAAAAAGGGAATAAACAATAATTTTGAAAATGACAAACAGGAAAGTGATTCTAGCGAATCTGGTGGTTATGATTGTGTTGATAATTAATGAGGTTTATAGATATCTATTGCAATATATTATAATATTATACAATAACCTATTTTATTCTAATCAATTTTGTATACTATCAAGATAAATGTTACCAATTATGATAAAAAATATAATCATGTGTAATAATGATCAATAAATATGTTTAAAAAATAAATTGTTTTATTAAAAAGAAACAAAATCTTATTTATTACTTGAGTAGTTTATTTATAAATATGGATAGATACATTAATTCAAAAACTTAACTAATTTAAAATAACTTTAAAATTAAGTTTTTTTTTTTACATTTCATTAATTCACAGAGAATCATTACTTAAACGTTTTGAAATTTTATTAACAACACTTTGAACTGAGTCTAACACTTCATCTATTGGATGAGTCACTATGTATTGCACTCTTACAGATTCACTGTAGGTATTTTCCCCTTCGTTGAAATCGTATACTTGTATTTTCAGCATTTTATATCCTCTCTCTGAAGATTTATTGATAACATAAGAAAGCGTCTCTTTCTTACTTTTTTTCATCAATCTTTTCTTCTTAGTTGCCTCAACTTTAGCGAGTTTAGCTTCAGCTAGTTCGAGCTTGCGTTTGGTTCGCTGTTCTGCCTCAAACGAGTCCCAACCAGCTAACGGATCCTGTGCGCAAGGCAAGTTATAGTAATCGTCATTTTCAGTTGACATGTTGATCTGAAAAAAAATATGAGATAAATAAGAAAAATGCACCGTTAGTGACATTAAGTAACATTAATAAATTTCTCTAAATCAATCAAAATGCTCACCTTAATAGAATCAAATGTTGAACGTCAGTATGCGAATCAATACTAAATATTTATGTAGAGAGTTAAAAAACATAAACTTTATTTTTCCAAGCGTCCGGCCTGTAGTCTAGGTTATAATAAATGAACACGCAAAACTACAATAATATTAAATACAAAAAATGCTGACATCAATCGGGAAAGAGCAGGATGTAACTTGTCGGCTCCTTCACTACGCATCAAATATCAGCCCAACTATAATACTTACCTATTAAATTACGAGAATGGATATCTATTTTATCTCTGACAATCAAACATGTTTCAACTTGTTGCTCATATTTAGAACTTACATTCTCCTACTAAAATTGATGTCCTACCTACTTAGGAATGTTGGTATGATTGGATAAAGCAGTAGAGTTAGTAAAAGTCAAAATTACATGACATCATTTATTTCTATCGTCTATCATACTAAATTACAAACTAATATTACAAACATTACAAACTATAAGTACTAAGTAAGTACATCATATTCTATTATCTTTGAAGGATACAATAATAAGGTACTTATTTACTAATACTTAGGTTATAATTATAACATACTTAATCATGACTTTAAAATATAAGTGCTACCCCAAGCCAGGGTAGATATTCTATCTCTAGAAATACGTCTCTTATCATCGTTTCCGGAAAGAACTATTTTATTTACCTGTTTAGTAAATATTTCGTGCTTTATCGATTTAAACAATAAGTTCTTTTTACGTACAATGCTTTCATTGAAATTCACGGTTTGATAATCTGATAAGTCAAAATTACGAACCACGCATGTCTTTACTCCTTTAGCTTTTTTTATTGTACGTTTTTCAGTTTTAACGCAATATAATTTCGATCTCAATCCAACAAAGTCAGTTATTATACTTCCAGCCATTTCATCCTTAAACAAACCAGGAATTTTTTTGTTCATTAACGGTAAATTGTATTGATTTTCAAGTTCGTAATTACTTGTGTCAAAATAATTGAAGAACGTGTCTTTCATGTCTTGATAAAAATCGGGTGTCTTTATGAAGTATATAAAACTGTCGGTATCTGTGTAGCATAATTGAACACAATCATTGTACACTGGTTTGACAACATTATAGTGGAAGTTGTACATGTGTGCCTTAGACAATTCCAAGACTGAAAATCCAATATAAATTGGTTTATCAAGAATTACTCGATCAGATTTCATTTGAACTGCTACTAAATTATCAGAAAAAACTGATGCACTATGAAAGTTTGGACTACTAACCAATTTATCGGCACTTGTTCTTTTTTTAGTAACATTGTTTTCATCGTTCCATTGATTTACAAGATGCACTTTGACTCTTGATTCTGTGTTTTCAAGCGTTTTACCAAAAACACTATTATTTAAAAGTTTGAAAAAATCTTGTTCAAACACGGATTCAGCTTTTTGACGAAGTACTGTGTTAAGCTCAATGTATCTTTTCAGATAAGAACTTTGATTGAATGCGATCACTCGATGTATTTTCCGCAATTCTAGACCGTGTTCTATGCATTTCTTAAGATTTACATAATGAATTACGTACTGGTACTTATTGTACAAATTTGGAACGAGTTTCATGCATTTTCCGTGTGGGGGTATACATTTTTCCCCACAGAACGGCAAATCGTTATGCGATAAATGCAAGTTATCTGGATAAGCCAAATCCACTTCAAGAATGTAACCTTCATCAGCATTGTCTAATACTTTCATTACATCCAAAGTTTTGATTTTTTGTTGGTCTAAAAATCTAAAGTTTGACAGCGGAAGTGACTGACACATGCTATACCCATACAGATTATTACAATCGACATATACTAAAAATGAATCCTCCTGATTTGGGTTATAGTTAGACATATATTTGTTGTTAGCTTTTGCATAGCGGTGCGTACACATACACACACCTCCGCGAATTCCTTTTTGTATCATACGTAATATTGCCAGGTCATTGATTAGCTCTAACTGGACGGAAGAACCTAATAAAAAACTATCGAATGATAGAGAAGGGAGAGTCAAGTAGGCGGCTGGATCTAACTGATAATGCATCTTACTTGTTCTACGAAACTTTTCAAAAGTGTCTGTTAATAGTAAAACATCTGTTTTAACATATAAGTCTGTGTATTGACCTAAATTCTCGATGTTAAACTGCGACCAAACTAGCTGGGCATGGTAGTAATCAGCGTCAGATATATTTGTATCGTTTAAAGAACTATAAAACTTTTCCTGTGGGGGTAAAGCTGGTTCCGTATAGCATTCCCAATTTTTCATATACTCATAAGGGTAAACCCCTTTCCGAGTCAGTAACTCGAATTGGCTTTTGTCCGGAAAATGGCTATGCATATGCACTAAATCGTTGGAGTTTAGTGTTTGAGATAGCTTGTCCAGACTAGTGCTCAAAAATTTGAACGAATCTACGAAACGTAGCTGCAGGTATTCATCTTGGTCAACTTCCACGTATTTAGTGAAAGAAATGTAATTTTCTTTTGTCTTTGGTATTACTTTAATCGAACCAGGCAATTCTCCTAATTCTTTTATAAATAAGTGACAGTCATAACCGGACAAGTTATGAAAAAAAATTGGGATAAATTTTGGTAGCTTGTAATTTAGATTACACATCTCATGTGCAGCCCCCCGGAATTTTCCAGTTAAATGACAATGATCGCGAACTTTGCAACCCCACGTTAAATGCCCACAAATGTGACAACGAATCGATTCATGAAATACTTTTTCATCTTGCTGGTTAAATATTATTGGAGTATTTTTGCTAAGGATCTTATGAATTTTATGTACGTCATCAAGTAGTGAAGTTATGAATTTTGGAACACAATCTTCTCCGCGATAGCTTACGAACCGATTATATGATTCATCTAGCACGCAAACAATATTATATGCAAAAGCGACAGGCACGTGATGATGTCGATCAGATGTGCTGGACACTTTGGGATCAGGTTCACAACCTTGTACAGGACGTAACATTGTTTCAAAGTCAGCGTAAATGACGAATGGAACATCTTGCTTGCGATTATAGTTTTTAAACTGTATTACTGACCCTTTTTCAGGTAAAATAGTAACGATACCCCCACAAACATGATGGTCGAGCTCTTCATATGAAGGGAAAAATAATAAACAATTTTCGCAACAATGTAACTTTCCATGATGTCTTGTTAATTGATTTCTTACAAGACGAGGTAAATCTTTTATTAAACAGAAATGCGACGACGTGTTATTTTCAAGGAACAATAAATGAATTCGGTGTTTGTAACTCTTAGATTCTGATTTATACAAAGGTCCCGTTATAACTTTACTATCTCTTAGACCATAAACGTAGATACTAAAGTCAGGATTATTTTTTTCAAAAATAGAAATATCTGGAATAGTCATAGGGAATGATAAATCTTTGATATTTAGTTTGTCTTGAAAACAAGGATACGAAGTAACCCGATCTGCATGTTCGGTTGCGGGGTAAAGCGCAGCGATAACGCACCACAAAAAACAGTAGTCATCGTTATTTTTAATGTTTAAACACGCTTTTTTGTTTTGTATGACATTTGGTAAATTTATGAAATTTGAACCCCGCAGTGGTTCATATTTACAAATATTTATTTCCAGATGACAATTGTGTAAAAATGTCCACCCACTGTCTCTCTCTTGAAACTCTTCTATCTTTTTCATGATACTGTTCAAAACGATGGTGTATAAGTTATTGAAATCATAGTTTAGATGAAGTGTAAAATTAGTAGTTGAAAAAGATTTCATTTCCTGTGTATCATTTTTAAACATAAGAAACATAGAAAACAATTCAAAATTCACTTTAATGCACGTGTGAGTTTGAAGCGATTGATCTATAAGCAAATTAATCTTTGCGCGAATAGCATTAAAGAAAGTGGGTACACAAATTCCTTCCTTATCGTCTGATACTTTGACTCTATAACTCGCTATACGATTGCGAAATGCTGACTCAATAATGTCTATACCATCACACATCGGTAAAAATGTACGGTTCTTATGGTTAGTACTACGCGTGTGACCTAACCAACATTTTTTTTCAACGTCAACGTTACAGGTTTTGCAGAATGGCATTTTCAATTTCTCACAATTACCTATATCCTTTAGAAACTTTATTCAATACCTACAAGTAATTTAGTATGTTATCCGTTTCTTTAATTATAATTAATGCTAGTTATACGTATCTAAATTATTTGCGACAGGAATAAAATCTAGTTTGAAGTTCACTCAATTATAGAAAGTAAATGAAGTTAGCTAAAATTAGTCGACCATGCCTCCTTATTTGCAATGTCTATTAAGCACATAGCACACTGAGCAATAATTTATATTTTATATCTTTAGTTCAACATTTTTGGAAGTAAAAAAATCTAAATATTATGTTTTCTTTTAGTATACTTCAATAGAAAATATAAAAAAGATAGTGCGAAAAATATAATATATTCAAATATTATTATAGCTCAGTGTGTGACGATCATTATAATTATGTTTTGCAATATGGAATATCAAATTTATTTACTACCTAAAAGGTGGAAACTATATTCAATACTAGTATATTGTTTATAATTATTTATTTTCTTAATAATAAGGCCACTTAAAGCTATCTAAATAGTTCAAAAGTACAAATTAAATCTAGTACACTTAATTATACCGCGTAATGTATCTAGTGAGAAAAGGACACAATACAAAGAAAAAAATAATGATGATGAAAATATTGACCTTTCAAATGATAGGACACTCCAAATCAACCCTACTACTTGTCCTTGAAATAAACACTGTCGGAATAAAATGTTGGCTCACATGCTTCAAAAAGCTTGTGAGCATCCCTCACAAAGCTCTGGAGCTTGCTCCACTGCGACGAGTCTGCTTCAATTTTGAGCTTAGCTCTTACCAGTGCTTTTTTCCACCGCTCCTCTGGAGCAGTGGAATCAGCATCTTCAGAGTCATAAATTTTAAGGTCAATGAAATAATCACCCTTAGTGTCTGCGACTCGTCGCTGTGAGCCGTTAGCCACGCGGTTGACGAAGCTGCTGATGATAGCTGATTTTTTGGATAGTGGTGTCTCTTCAGGGGCTTCTTCTAGTCCGAAAATGTCCATGCGTTGAGATTTTCTGCGTAAGCTGTAACAATCAATAAAAAATTAATGGATGTTATAAGTCTAAACAAGTAAACCCATAGATTATAAGAATACCATACAATAAATTACAAAGTAAAAGGATTACTAGCTTAACGCTTGTCTACAAATTCAAACTGACATAATAAATAATAAAATAAAGATAGTACAAATAAAAACCCTCAGGTAACATAAAATTTATAAAACCAGGGTTGAGCATTCAACCTATCTGAACTTAATGTATGTAAAAATTAAAATAAATAAGTAACAAAATAAAAATACCTCTGAGCAATTTTGTCTCCTTTTCTTTTCGTCCCGATACTGGCAGATGTTTCCGCAGATTTCTTCCCTCTCTTGTTTTTCTGCGCTGCAGGGATGACGATGGGTACTGCTTCTAGTTCCGAATCAGACCTAAAAAAAAAAACCATTTGATTACAAACTTTATAATTGCTACTAACATGAAATATATAGAGTCAAACATGACAAGCGTTGTGCGCAGTTATTTAATTCATGATAAATTAAAAGTACTGAAACTTTAAGTAAATTACTGAAACATTAAGTAAGTACTAAATATTAATAGTACGTGTGATATTTACCACATCACAATCAGCTTTCTCAAGACAACCCAATTATATCGAAAATTAAAAGTAAGGTAAGTTACTCACTTACATGATGAATTTAAATTCACTCGAGGTCACTCAGGGTACTTCTGATGATGATGATGACTCAGGATGCTGGTGAAGCCGAAGTTGATGACGTCCACGTCGAAGTCGGAATTCAGTATGAAACAATTCCTTCAGGTTCGAGTTTTATACGTAAAATCATGTAAAATGCTATGATTTAACAAAAGAGCTTAAGTCACATATTATATGATAATAATATCAAATCAATGACTACTAATTTAAAAGCAATTAATTACTTACATCATAATCATACATGCATCGATTTGAAATTGTAGACTTCCGCATTTACGAGGCTTTAGGTAGGAAAATTGATGACTTAGGCATTCCCACGGTGCTGTAAAATACATAGGATTTACGTATGTGTTACATGAAAGTGCTGACACGCATACAGCACACATTTAAAACAAGTAATTGACGTCAATGCAACACCTGCTTAATATAACCTATTAACTAGTTACGCCCGCGGTTTCGCTCACGATTTTAACGATAATTTAGAAATAAGTCAGGAATCGTAAACAAATCATACCCACAGGACCCGGATTGTATCCCAGTGAGACTTAGAAATCTTGTATGCCTATTTGTTTTTTATACATCAATAACAATGTAATTAGTACCTTTTAGTTTAGTACTTACCTACTTATGAAATATAGGTAGATGTGTAAAATTAAAACAAAATATACATACATAATACACATATGCATAAGATGAATTTAGCTACGCGAAAATTTATGCAAATCCATCGCATTCATATTTTCTATGTTTTGCAAAATCGTTTTCAAAATCACAAAGTAATAGGTGAACCCTAATTAGGAAATGACATAGCACAGACAAGGCACAGAATACGTAATAAAACTTACAGACAAAGCATAAAGTTGCATTAGTATACAGGAGCCTGGAGTGTCTATGTCAACTACTTACACGTACACACACAATATTACGTTAGCTACAATTTAGTAATTTTTCTACTGTGAAGTTGTGTAGTGATGGTGAAATAAATATTTAAATTTAATTAATGTTTTGTGATTTTAGTGGGTATATATCGTTCAGCTTCAAGTTTAGAATTTAAAGTTACCTTGGTTTCGCTATTTATTTCCTGACCGCGGATGAAAATTAGTACGCAGTCATTATTTCAGAATATGTGCCAATTTCTTGTGGGGATGATAATTAGTACGCACATTGAAATCGAGCACATTTTCTGATGTATGTAGGGTGGAAATTACTGCAATCTAACGACTGGGGACGAAAATTAGTACGCAGTCACTTTTGCAGACCATGTACCAATTTCTTGTGGGGATGATCATTAGTACGCACATGAAATTGGTGCACATTTCCTGATATTCCTGTGTTATCTCTGCGGATGAAAATCAGTACGCAGAGACTTCGAGAAGTAATAGCAAACCAGTTACAATAAATCTATTCTGATCTGAACAGTACCTATGAAATTATCACTTTGTCTAGTTTTCTTTCTTAGACACAATGTTTCATGCACATTATGTTCACGTTATTATTTCACCATCGCTATAAAGAGTAGTAAGTGGTGTGAAAGTGACTTTGTATTCAAAAGTGAAGTTATAAATTACACCATCGACTAGGTGAGTGATATACCTAACTATCTAAATGTCTATCTTGACAAAACTTTTCCTTGTTATTGACGCAGAGACTTCAAGAAAGAGTTGAATAACAACATATCAGTTTCAATAATTTCATACAATAGAATATTATGTCATAACCAAGGTGTGATTGGTTTCGACAGTGATCGAGAACACGAATTTTTACTCGGACGCAAACGAACGCGTAAGGTTATTAAAAATTTATGACAACGATAGAACGCGATTAATACGAGTCTTAATTAGTTATTGGGAACGCTGTTCCACTTTCAGTTAGCATCTCAAAGATTTTGGGTGCTCCACCTGAAGCGAAGCGAAAGGTGGAGTACCCAAAATCTTTGAGATGCTAACTGAAAGTGGTCCAGCGTGCCCAATAACTACCTACTAACGACAGCCTGCCTTTTGCATCCACTGGATGCCAGTGACTCTCACAATATCGTCGGTCCATCTAGAAAAAAATAGTTTAAAAAAAAAACTGAAAAAAATTAAGCTATTAAATAAAACGAAGTCCGCAAACACATGCCCATTTTATGGTCATCATAAAATATATTTTACAGCCGACACATTTTTGGTCCAGCGATAGTGTACTAAGACATTAATTTTATATTTTTTCAGTAGTAAGCAATAAAATGTTGATGGTTCGGTGTTCCACTTTATTTTATTCGGGATATTCGGGGTGGTAAGAAATATGTAAGTACGTAAGTTTTCGCTTCCCTGTCCACGAGTAGGTACTTTATATAGGGTTAATAAGGAAAGGGTAAAGTCGAAAGGGGATCTAATCATTATGAACAACTTTTACTACCTACTACTTTTATCAACCCTGAAATGTCGAAAAAATATTAGCTGTTCCATACATTTCGTAGAGTGTGAATTCGTATTCGAGTATTTTCGTAGACCGTATTCTATGGAACAGCTGAGTTTTTAATTTTTCCATTTCATGGTTGATCCCATAATAAAGTTGTACATTATGGTGGGTATTACGGGTCCCTTTTTCCTAGCAACCCTGTATACATATCATTTGAATAGGTAAATATCTACAGGTGTTGAATGAAGGTGCAAAAGATATCCAGGTCAGATTTTTGTGGCAACGAACGACTGAAATGAAAAAAAAAATGCTGGGTCGTTGTTGCCACTGCCAAACAATATTATGAATACAACATTACAAACGAAAACATTATGAATAATTTTAAATATCTTCAAGAAACAATTTTAAATAATAAATAATTTTAAAGGTCTTGATTATAATAATTTTTATGTCGTTCCTAAAATCAGGTAATAAAACTAGGACTGTAAAAAAAATATATAGTGACATCTATGGCATATTCATAAAACTAGATCACGCGATAAGCCGCTTAACCCTGAAAAGTTTTCAGTCTAACCCAATTTGCCTGAATAAATTGTACTAAGTTATGGTACAACTTCTGCTGATTCACGATAGATGTCACTTTATTAAACAGGTAGACAAAAATAATTTAATTTTCGTAGTTATTTATTGCAATATAAAATATTTATAATACTATTACCTACGTTTAATTGTCTATTAATTAAATTTTACTTAGATGTAGTTGATTCCTTGGGAGTGAATAAATCAAGCAGAAACTGACGATATTCTTCGGTCTTGGCTGAATACACTATCCTTACGTTAGCTTCATCCTTTTCACAAAATGTGTTTGTGTTTATTCCTCTTTTTTCTCCTGGAAAGAAACAAAATTCTCGTAAGAACAATTTTTTATCAAAGTTAGTCAAGTAACGCTTGGCATATTTTTAAATTACTTCACAGGTTCCCAGTTCAGTCCGTGTTTTGTTAACCAATTTACGTGGTTGGGTTCCGTACCTCAAAAGGAAAAAACGGAACCCTTATAGGATCAATTCATTGTCCGTCTGACCGTATGTCCGTCTGTCCGTCTATCAAGACTACTCAAGACCTTTTTTCTCAAGATCAAGTTGAAATTTATATTAAATACTTGAGTGTACGGTTTCTTTCGTCTGTGAAAAAATAAAACTTGTAAGTTAACGCAATCAAAAGATATGAACGTTTAAGTCGCATATATATATATATATATATTATTATTATTATTGCATATTTTGCTATTTCAAAAGGGAATCAAAACCTATAGGGTAGATACTTCCCGTTGATCTAGAATCATTAAATTTGGCAAGAGGCAAGGTCTCACGGCACATATAAAGGAATAAATCCAGAGCCTCAGAGTACGAGTCCTACTCGTACTTATCCGGTTTTACAGATTTGATAGTTTTCGAAAACTTTTTTCATATACGTATTGTTCCATACATTTTAGTAAAGCGCCTCTATCGGAAACGTGGAGGAACTAAAATTGGTAGTAATCGGCGGTAGGTATAGATTGCTTCACTCTAATACGAAAAAAGTTTTCGAATACTAACAAAACTTGTACTAAGGGTACTGATTATATTGAATTTTTCATATCTTGGTTTTGTTTTAATATTTACATTATATATATTATAATTTTTTCAATATTTAACTATAACTCGGTGTTTCCGAGAAGCTACAACATGGGGTTCTTCAAAAGGCAAGTTAATCGAGTTCTAAAGGGTCGGCAACGTATTTGTGATGCCTCTGGTGTTACAAGTATCCATAGGCGACGGTGACTGCTTACCATCAGGCAGCCCGTCTGCTTGTTTGCGACCAATGGCATAAAAAAATAAATAAAAAAATAACGTGGGGTTCTTCAAAAAGGCTGTTTATAGTTAAGGGTCGGCAACGTATCTGTGATGCCGTACGTAGTACATATAGGTCGTTGGTGATGCCCCTGGTGTTGCAAGTATCCATAGGCAACGGTGATCGCTTACCATCAGGCGGCCCCTCAGCTTGTTAGCCACCTATGGCATAAAAAAACTTGTATCAAAAACTTACCACACACAACGATATCATTCTTCGAATACTTGTATTCGCCAACCAAGTCTGGCCTCACGAACATGGTGACGACAGCCGGATCCAGCGCCTGCCAGCTGCCTTCTTTCGTGAGAGCAACCTTCTCGAACTTGTTCTGTGCTTTGATGATGTCACTCTGGATAGCGCCGAGAACGTTTTCCCGCCACTCCTGTAATAAAGTTATACTAATACTTTCTTCTGTATAGCCGTGTTAACCCCATTTGGGAGACCACAAGACTTGAAAGCATGAGGTCGCGGGTTCAAACCCCAAACCCGTACCAATGAACTTATGTACGGATTTTCATACCACTGGCTTTTCGGTGAAGAAAAACATCGTGAGGAAACCTGGACACGTACGGAGAAGGAATTCAATGGCGTATGTGAATCCACCAATCCGCACTGGGCCAGCGTGGTAGATATGGCCCAATCACCCTTTCGGGGGTAGGCTAAAAGTCCAGCAGTGGACTGTTAAAAGGCTGATTATGATGATGATGAATACCTTCTTCGTCGTGACGATGATCCAAAAATATATTAGGTCCTAACCCAGTATTTGACCAGAGCGACCCCGCAGGCAGGTTTTATGTCTAGGGTAAAGTTATAGGTCTTGTAATGTACAAGGGTTAAGGGCTACGGAGGCACGAGAGTATACGTGACATGATTTGCGCAAGATGTACTCTAACTGTATCCCCATATCCCTAGCAAGGTTGCCTCTGCAGCGGTACTCTTCATCATTTCAACCTATCATCATGTTCTCACTGCTAGGCCACAGGCCATCTCTCCGAGCGAGTGAGAGAGGGAGAGAGAAGGAAAGAGAGAGAGGATGGGACGTAATACACCATGCTCATCCATTCAGTGCATGTTGGTGAGTGTCATAATTATGTTTTTTAACTTTTGAGGTTCTTGGACTTACCGTTTTTCCCACGATGTTTTCCTCCACCGTTTTTGACTATTAAATTAGTCATAAGTAAGGATCGAACCTATAATAATCTGAAATAATATGGAGGGACCATTTACAGAAAGCCTTTAAGCACTAAAATACCTTGTTTTCAAGTACGATCATCACGAGCTTATCTACTGGGTGTGTCTACTGGGTGACTTTGCAGTCGTTTTCAGTAAGGAATTTTCTTCTGTAGGCATTTACAGGCCTTTGCGCAGTCTCAATTGGGACATGACAGGGAGAGTGTTAGTGATATTTTTTAACAATTTTGGCAGAAGATAAATAAGAATAAACTTATGTGAAATGTAAGCAGAACGAATAAAGAAAATAACTTTATGTTCAGTAAAATTCGCGAGAAAGATAGAGGAAACATGAAGCATATAATCTGAAATTGTTGCCTACACTTACTTTGGTAAAATTCAGGTATTTTTTAATCTGTGAGAAGGGTAGCAGAGTAACTTTGTCAGGAGTGGCATTCTGTGCTACAATATGGTATGCTTCCACGTCCATGTGCGCGTTGAATTCTGGATCAGGGTCCGCATCACCTGGAATACAATCATACGAAGTCATATTATAAACTAGTTGGTGAATTAATAAGTTGTTGTTTGTAGATGTATCAAATTAATGTTCAAGAAAATTTAAGCAAAAAGCACGCAAGTGTACCAATGTGTGGCTTATAATTCAGACTTGCAAGATATGGGTTTGTGGAACTAGAGGTTAGGATTTGTTTTCAGAAAAACCCTCAACATAATTATAATGCTGGTATCATGAGTTTGTCGAGGTATTGCGATGCTTTCTTACTTTGGCTTTGAGAAAAGCTTTGGCTGTTAGCGCTGTAAAATGCCGTTTTTGATGGCTCTGAAAAATTATTAGTCAACAGGTGAGAACGCCGGCTGGTCCAGGGTTTGCTTGACCAGCCCATGCCGTATTATGGACATACCTAGCCTAGATATAACTTAAATTTATAACTCGTATTTGCCGCTCGGAGAGGCTCCTTCATGCTGACATCCTTGGCCTTTAAATCAAGGATCACGCCAGCCCTGATTTTTATCCTTTTAGCCCTGATTGATCAGCAGTGCCTTGCAATTTTGCTCGCTATACTACAGGAATTTCTCCTCTGGTTATTCCAGGGTATAAATTACAATTACATATTCAACTTTAATTGTTGTGAATGTGTTTAAGTTTTTGTGGTGTAGATGCGGCTGGCGAGAAACTGGAGAGATTGGCATAAACAAAAGGCCTATACCCTTACTAGGTCACTCAAAGCTGATGATGACGCTGTAGAAAAGTTGCCTGCGAAAGATTGTTGGCTGATTAACGATAACCCTGTTTATTAATGAACCACCAGTAAAAACCACCTACTGTGAATGTGTCCTGCTCCGATGTATAAATGATTCAGTCTGCTGATAAAAGCAGGATCTAGCCTGATGGCGAGCGCCACGTTCGTCAGGGTACCGATAGTAATAACGGTAAGTTCTCCTGAAACAAAATATCAGTTCTTATGAACAAATATTTAAGAACATTGTTTTAAACTATGACGGTTGTTCACTAAAGTTACATGATTATTTACGGGATATTTACCGTGGTAAGGTTTTGGAATGAGTTTTTTAAGTATTTAAGAGCATGCTTTTGCCTAGAGCCATCTCTTTAGCACATTTTAGATAATATATTTAAAAAGTAGAAATGTATGGTTTTGTTTTCGATGTCCTCCGCCATAACTAAACAAATCAACGTGGAAATTGCTTTAAAACGGTAGCAATGTTATTCTATAGATAACGGCCAATAGTTTTTTTGATCTATGTTGATGTTGTAATTGTGCAAGCAAGATATAATAATTATATGATGGGGGCATTTTTCTCGCGACATTTTCTAGCAGCTAGCTAGGCTACGCTAAGTGTTTAGGGCCACAAAATAGGAGGGGTAGGGCCGTCTCTGTTCAAAAAAAAATGCAAATAGAAAATTTATTTATTGTTACATACAGTAAGCACAAATATAATTAGAAGCCCCTGCCTGCTGCTTTAGCGTGAGCTGGGTTGCAACAGTCAGTGTCTTCCCCAAAACTGGGAACAGGTACGGTTGTCACGGTTGTTTACCATAATTATATGATTATAAACGGGATTTTGCAGTGATTATGTATAATGGAAATATAGGGATAGGTATACATAAAAAAAAATATAGCGTGGGGGATTATGAAAACACCTCTCACTCTAAGAGGGAGGCCTTTGTTCAGCAGTGGACGTTTAATGGGTGCTGATGTATTGTGCTGATGTGATAAAAAATACTGAATACATTTGGTGTATATAATACGGGTATTACTCAGATTCGGCTGTAGCTCTACATACATTCTACATTTACATTCGGCTATTTTCAAGGAGAGTGCAACACGTGACGTGTGGCATCTCACTGCACTGAAACTGTTACGGATTAAACTATAGACGTAGTAAACAGCTTAATCATACGTGACTAATTCCCGTATAATATAAATTCATTAAAATTTCACCTTCATGAGCCTTAGACAGGCGTAAAAGTGCATCTACAGCGTTCTCTTCCTTTGCGGGCACGAGATCTGTAAATACGTCGCCGCTATCCCCCAGACCATCTTTACCATAGTAATCTGTAACTGGAGGCGTGGTGACTATAGACCCTTTTGAACCTCTGTAGATTGGCACCTGGAATTGTTGATAAAACCAAGTTAAACCATCTGATATCACGATGAACTGATAACCCTGTAATCTCTGTATATATGCATAAAAGGTTATGGAAAATCTTCGACCAGTGTGTGTGTCTTGTTGTGCCTTGCCAGTGATGAGATTCGGCACTGAAACGTGGTCTCTCACTATAGGCTTTATAAGCAAAATCAAAGTCGCACAACGAGCTATAGAGAGGACTATGCTCTACGAGATCGGATCAGAAATGAAGAGATCCGTAGACGAAAGAAAGTTACCGACATAGCCATCGCTTAGCTAGCTGAAATGGCAATGGGCAGGGCACATAGCTCGCAGAATAGATGGCCGATGAGTCCAAAAGGTTCTCGAATGGAGACCATACACAGACCGATAAGCGCAGGACGTCCACCCACAAGATGGACAGCCGACCTAAAAGAAACCGCAAGGAAACGCTGGATGCAGGCCGCCTCCAACTGGCACTTTTGGAGATCGATGGGGGACGCCTATGTTCAGCAGTGGATGTTCTTTGGCTGAAATAATTAATTATGATGATCATGAAAAAGGTTACAAACATTTTGAGATGTTAATTATTGTAGTTGGAAATGCCAAGGAATGGAGCTGTGGTGATGGTGGACCTGTGTCTATGGAAAAAACGGTGACATTTGTACATTTGTCATGTCTCCGCGGTCGCCAGTTGTGGTCGCCCATCGCAGTCACCCGTCGCAGTTGCCATGGTCGGAATGCTACCTTAAGATTTGAGATACTTACATCCTGCCTTCCAATGACCCTCAGTACTTTTTGATTGTTTGCGCAAACATTGTCTTCCATTGTGTTACCATTGCCCGTTGTAAGAGCTACCAGTTCAGGCCTGTAATTAAAATTAAAAATAAAATTATTATTTAATGACTGGTTTTTATTTTCGTAGGATGATTTATGATAGAGCATTTTCGAAATGAGCGGTTTTCAGGGTCTGGTTCCATCAAACTTTACTGGATGGTGTTACTTTAGGCCACTGTCCCATTCCGCCATAACTTCTGAATGCCAAAACCGATTTTTATGCTCAAATCGGTTTTGGCATTACTCATAGTATCGTTATAATCTTTGTATTATCACACAATAAAAAAAATCATAGTAAAAATATGGGGTATAAATTAAACCAGAATAAAAAAAAAACTTTCATAAAATCTGCCTAAACTTACTTACTATAGCGGCTAAAACTTATTGAGCAATTTTTGGATATATTTATACAGGGTGTAAGGGGAACACTTTCGAAGCCAAAAGAAGGTAATTGTACTCATCATTATGAACCACTTTTAGTATGGGACCAACACTGAAATCGCGAAAAAAAAATAGCTGTTCCATACGTTTTGTCGAGTGTCAATGACCGTTTTCTATAGAAAAGCTGATATTTTTTTCGCGATTTCAGGGCTGGTCCCATAGTAAAAGTTGTCCATAATGATGAGTACAATTACCTTCTTTTGGCATCGAGAGTGTTCTCCTTACACCCCGTATATCAGTACCATACAATATTCAGTAGTTTACTAGACCATTAGACTGACGGTATATAGGTACGCGATAGCAAATTAGTGAGTTTTTATGAGTGAGTTAGGTATAATAATTATGATGTTCCTGATTAGGAAACTCCTCATTAGTTAGCAGCACCGACATGAATAATATTGTACACTCATTCAAATGTTACCTATTCTAGTGTCACCATGACAAGGCGTATTATATTTTCTTTGCTAAAGCTTAACGCTTGTTTTGAATATTGTCTTTTTAAATATTAACTTAATAGTGGAGCCAAAATCACTAGTTCTGAAGCCGAATGCGTAAATCTAATGGCAACGACTTGCCATTGTCATCCTGCTCGCAGCAATAACCATCCATCCTCACGGATGCGAGCGAACGAAACGATGCCACGAGATCAGCATAATCATCATCATCATCATCATCAGCCAGAAGACGTCCACTGCTGAACATAGGCCTCCCCTTTAACCTCCACTCTGAACGACAGCTTGCCTTTTGCATCCACTGGATGCCAGCGACTCTCACTATGTCGTCGGTCCATCTAGTGGGAGGCCTACCTACGCTGCGTCTTCCGGTTCGACCATCATCATCATCAGATCATCAGATTTAAGCAATTAAGCATCGCAGCAGTGGATAAAAAAACGGTCGGTTACGGAACTTACCCATCGTAATGTTTCTCGTATAGCAGAGCTAGAAATATTGCCATAGCATCGTCCCCGCCGGCATCGTTGTCTATTATAAATTTTGGTTTCTTGCTCTCTTCACTGAGAATAAAAATATTATTTTGTCATTAAAATATATAAGTACTTATAAGAATATACATATCTTCACTTGTGTCTAACAATTTATTTAAACCACTCGTGGAAGTTAATTTTTAACCCCTACGAGAAAGGAGGTCTGCTTCGTTAAAAATACAGTTAAGATGTTTAATAATTATATACCTAACCGTAATAGTTTAAAACAGTGCTTAGTCAAAATATATTAATAACTAAAACACGTTTCAAAATCAACTGGATTTCATACCGTTAAATATATAAGTACTTCTAAAAATTTGTATTTGATAGACTTTTTTCTGATGTAAAATACCTAAAACCAATGGAGCCTATGGAACGCCTTGCTTCTGTCTGTGTTTCCGCAGCATTACAATCTTGGATTGTTCAAGTTTAGGATTAATAGTATATTACTAAGCAAATGTGTTCCATCTTCAACCGAATCATCACTTACCATCAGATCAAACAACAAATAAAAAACAAGTCAGATAAAAATTAAAATAAAAAACTTATTCTACCTGTGACCTCCAGTTTCATACATCTCAAAAAGTAACACAAAAACTTTAATACAAATTCACACACAAAACCAGCTAATATTTTAACATAATTAACAGTCTAAGTATTTATGTTTAGTTGTATTTTAAATAACTGATTAAATGAATTACTGCGATTATGAATCTAAAAGAATTACTGCGTCAGTTATATCGAACAAAGCGCAACAAACAACTAAATTTTATGATAAAACCATACCTAATGCATCCACACATGTAAACGCACAGCAACACAAAGGAAGTCCGTAGAAACATTATAAATACGCTTTGTTTAGAGCTCTGTATGTGAGGAACTAATTTTATCTCGAGCGAGAGAATTTTGCTGATATGCGGATGACCTGTTTGAGTGAGGCGAGTTACTTGAACCAGCTAGTGTGTGTTTTTAGTTATTTTTCGACAGTATTACTTGAATATTGTATAAGGTTACACAGAACGGCGATATAAAGCCGAAATTAGGCCATGAACTAATAACTATGAACACATTTTAAAATGGGACCAACCGATACAGTGCAAAAAGTCTTTGTCTTTTTAAAAAAGTGACTTTTTCTATGGAACAGTTGTTTTTTTTCTATTGTGTCAGGGCTGGTGAAATTCTTATAATATATGTCTGATCTGAGAGTGGGTTAATAAAAGCTGTTGATAATTAATGATAAAAAAGTAGACTAAATAATTGACATAAGATCGATACTACTAGGAAAAAATAAAATAGTAATATCATCATCATCATAATCAGCTTTTTTAACAGTCCACTGCTGAACTTTTAGCCTACCCTCGGAAGGATGATTGGGCCATATCCACCACGCTGGCCCAGTGCGGGTTGGTGGATTCACATACGCCATTGAATTCCAATTCTGTACGTATGCAGGTTTCCTCACGATGTTTTCCTTCACCGAAAGCCAGTGGTATGAAAATCCGTACATAAACTCCAAAGAGCTCATTGGTACGGGCCCGGAATTTGAACCTGTGACCTCACGCTTTCTAGTCTAGCGGTCTCCCAAATAGGCTACCACGGCTTTTTTTATATTTATTAGTAATATTTATGTTTCTTTTGTTAATTAAGGTATAAAATTTGTAAACGATCATGATGTTTCCGACAATTGATTATTATTCTTTACAAAATCATGTAAAGTAATTTTCTCTAATGCACATTATTTCTTACATTTGTCAATAAACTATTTTTTGTTGTTTAAAACGGTTTATAGACTAAAGTAAGTAATATGGTGCGTTACAAATAAGTAACTGTACATGATAATGTAAAAAACACCCGAGTATGGTCGCAAACGCTGTGTCATTTCAAAATAATTACCCGGCTTAGCTACAAGGACAATTTTTTTTTGAAATTTGAGTTTTCCGCCATAGGTAAAATCTTCCTCCTTAATCCACCATGCTCACAGATCTACTACCTATCTGTGACCATGCTAGCCCAGTGCATGTTGGTGAATGTCATAATTGACATAAAAATCGGTTATTCCATGAAATATAAAAATAATGGAACGTTTTGACCACAGAAAAGAAAAAAAAAATTGTTTAAATTAGAACGGCTGTCAAGGCATTTTTGTAAGATTTTTTTTTGTAGATGTGTGTTTTTTTTTGTTGTTGCACGAAACGTCAGTTATTTGAAATCAGTTAGCAGCTGTGATGCGGACAAAGAACTTTGAGACGTAACCCAAACAGGTAAGGTCCAAGTTCTTTGGATGCGGAGTTCGATGCGTTGACATAAATGAGAATGTTCAAGCAAGATTCTGTCATAATACCTGGCGACAGATTTTCCTTCTCATTTCCGTTCTATTTACTTCTCTTTTCTGTGGTTTTGACCTACGCCTGTATTTGGAAAATGTGAAACACTTTTAATTGTCATGAAATGTCAAAGTTTCCGTAACAACTAGAAACAAGAAAATCCCAATAGGGCACAGATATACACAACTAGATCTGTGCAATAGGGTATGTACAAGATCTTTGGAAAACCCCTAATTTAAGTGTATCAAACTGGCAATTGGCTCGATACACTTTGATAGCTGCCAATCCCAATAAAACGTTTCAAAAGCAAAATTAATACAACTAAAGAGGAAAATCATGAACTTACGTCGTCGTGTTTTTGTTTTTGTCTTATGTATGTAATTTCTTGTGTCAACAATAAAGAGTTGTCTTTCTATCTACCTACATTTAAAATTCAAACTCATTCAAAACAATGCGTCTTATTGTAAATAGTTACAATGCTATTTTATGTAACTCGCAGCAACCTGGTTAATAATTCAACAAATTTAGAGGTTACAGAACTTAGAGAATAATAACAATAATTAAACGTAACTATGATAAATTATTAAAATAATTAGGTGTGATTAATATAGTATATAGTAGTAGTATCTACTTTTGATTTCCTAAATGAGTATAAATCAAAATTATTTAAAAATCCTATAACAGAACCGGAAAAAAGTTACGGTTAAATCGTTTAGTAATTAAACATAGCTGTAACAATGCAATGGAAGTGTTATAGTACAAATTCTTCTTTAGCACTTACAGCACTTAAACCCCTCCCCCCCCCCCCCCTTCCCTTGGATCGTCGATTTGATGACATTTTGATCATCTCGTTTACAGTTGTGTGCCGCTCAACATTGAAGTGTGCGTTTGTAGAACATAGTAGGGATATGTCAGTGTGTGCAATACGCGTTTTCCTTATCCGTGTTTTCGTAAATCCTCAGTATTTTGGCTGACTTCAGTACTAGCATGAGTATAAAAAAAAATACAGAAATGTTTATTTTGCGATAATGCAATTTAAAGCTAAACAAAATATTCCAAATATAAGTAGGTACATTATCACAAAAACCGGCCCCAACTCAGCGTGGTGCTGGTTGTGTACAACCAGTGATTTTGTTGGACCCGGGAAGTGACGTCACGCTCAATACCTGTGCGTGCGCGCGCGTACAAATACATATAATAATATATATATATATACACAAATCGAATAAAACAACTAGAACAAACAATTTTATACAGAACAACAATTACATATAGAACCACAATTGTATACAGAACAACAAGTACATACAGAACAACAATTACGTTTAAAACCACAATTACATACAGAACCACAATCAAAGACAGACAAATATACAATGCATAAACAAAAATTGCGGGTAGATTTTATCATAAACGTGTAATAAACGTAATGGTACTGGAGCCTAATACTAAATTGCGTGTCGTTCCTTTGACTTTCCTCACCTTTTTGGTGCATAAAAATAAAAATCTTAAGACAAATCCAAACTAATATTGCCAAAGATTGTAACTACCGGGAACACCTATTTCCACAGTCTAGTGGTTACTTCATGTGAACGAAGCATAGGTATGTACTATTTTTATTCAATTGATGCAGATCTACGTTTGCATCAATTGAACAGAGATAGTACAAAATGCTATGTACAATAAGTTGGTACATATACATAATAGTACATAGACGATACATCATACATAGCTACATAGTAGCTTGGTAATTATTCATTGTTTCATTCCATGGGCAAATCGCTCTCTATTACACATGCAGTCACAATAATCAAACAGAGAGGAACAAATAAACCGGCCCAGTGTGAGTTGGGCTCGCGCACTGAAGGTTCCGTACCACCACAAAATTCAAAGACAACGAATTGTTGGGATTGGAACCCACACCCTGCAGATTGAAATTCGAACGTGACAACCACTAAGCTACTCATCGCTACAAAATCATGTCTATTTAGTGATTTGTGTCAGTAATTAAGTAATTAACAGTTATACCAGTTTAGATAGTACCTACTACTTAAATAGTTAAAGATAACCTAAACAAAAGTTATTGCTTCGCAATCAAACGTTAGTACTTATTCTACACGTTATCAATTGTTGATAAGGATACGGCAGTTTCCTATTTTTAGTGATACAAAGATGATAAATATTATTATATCAAAAACATTGAGGTAGTTCTGTCATTGTTCTGCATTTTACTGCCTTCTTTTTTAATATAATATGCAGTTACATTTTGAAATGTTTTTGTAATAATTAACCACAACTATACCTACCTATAAAATAAACATACATTTTTAAATTGAACTTACTAATTGGAGATCGTTTGATCTATTTATAGGCAACGAAGGCCTATAGATAGTTCTAACAATCTCTAATTTCGTGCAACGAACCCAAAATTGTCACGCTGGATTGCAAGGCTTACTTTCTGCCCAAATACAGGCCTGCAAACCATTTATTATCATTATTTAATTTAATTCAAATTCAAATTCAAAATATTTATTTTGCGGAAACATGGGTAACATGCAGATGTTAATGTATTCACATAATTTAAAAAACACCATGCTCTAGCATCACGGCATGCAAAATTTATGAATACTCTATTATATAATCAGAACAATTTATTTTAACAATTTGTCATTTAAAAACTCCGTAATAGAATAGAAAGCCTTGTCAATTAGCAACTTCTTAAGTCTAAATTTGAAAATGTTAATATTACTTATTTCTTTTAAACGTAGCCTATACTAATATTATAAAGAGGAAAGATTTGATTGTTTATTTGTTTGCATTGAATAGGCTCCGAAAACTCTGCACCGATTTGAAAAATTCTTTCACTGACGGGAAGCTACACTATCCCCGGGTGACATACGCTATAATCTATACCCGTGCAAAGCTGGGGCGGACCACTAGTTTATTATAAACAGTCAGTCTCATCACAAACGTGCTGTTACTATATAGGGCAGTTCTGCGGTATGGCTCACGCAGCCTACTGTCATGACGCTTACTAACTAGAGTTTCATACTTGTTTACATTTTTCTTTACAAGTAGGGCTGCTCGTAAATGTATATCGAAGGTAGAGTTAAAAGTTTCAATCACTATGTTAATGTTTTTAATCATTGTTAAAAAAAAAAAACAATTAATCCTAAATATAATTATGATATTCACCAACAACTTAACTGCCTTTTTTTATTTATGTTACACGGGAATTACTCACGTAAGATTAAGCCGGTTACTCCGACTATAGTTATATTAGTAAAAAGGCCGTCTAATGCGGTTGAAACTATAGTCGGAGTAACCGGCTTAATCTTACGTGAGTAATTCCCGTGTAACATAAATAAAATGTGTGAAAACCACGCCAGTTTCAATAATAAAACTTAACTACCTATTCAAAAAAAACCACTCCTGACCGTTCTCGGCGCAAAAGTCCCCAAAACACTCGCTGCGTGTTGGATGGCAATTGCCAACCTTTGCACCAGGACCGAGCCGCAGCGGGAGTCACCACACTTTTCTTTTAGCCTGTGCCCTATCTCCGAATTGAGCTTCTTGGTCTCAGTCCCCCAACTATCCATAGTCCATGGTCTATGGTCAACCATTTACTTATTTATTTTTTATCAAACTTACATAGTTTTTAATTCTAGAATTCAATAAAATTCTAGTACAACGCTACTCCTTTTAAGAAACAAAATGAGACTTTTGCAGAATCATAACATTATTTCACAAACGGTACTTCTAATGTAAAATGATGTATATATACCTCAAAGATTTCTTCAAAGATGATCATATTCAAATACTAGCTGCGCCCCGCGGTTGCACCCGCGTAGTGATGAAAAATGGTGATGATGATGATGAAAAGTAGCCTGTCACTCTCTGGCTCTTAAACTTATTACCCATGCAAAAAATCAGGTCGATTCGTTGTTCCGTTGCAGCGTGAAAGAGGAACAAACATCTATACATACAAACTTTCGCGTTTATAATATTAGTAGGATTCAAAAAGAACACCAAAACAAACACTTTTTATTCACAACAGTATTTATTTTGATCATCCTACCTTTTTAGCTACTATTTTATTTAAGTTTTTTGTTTACGCAAACTTTTAATTCTGCAGAAAATATATCAATCAAAAGTTTTTTGTAAGCTTCTTGTTCAAATGTATAAACTAGTCTTAAATTCGCGGCTTCTGCTCCAAGTGAATTTACGTTGACGCCTCTTTCAGCACCTGCAAAAAACGTACCAATCAGTCCAAAGCTCAGTCATTAAAAAGTGCTAAGTTGCCGTGATGAAAAGATGCCATACAGACGATACCAAAAAATGCCATTCATAAAAAAAAAATGCATCGACTACCCGTAGCGGAGCCCCCTTTTATCGTAGGTTAAAAAAAGAATTAACATTTCTTATGGCTCAGTCATGAAGCTAATTAGTTTTTCTGATAACCTAAGTAATCTGGTAAGCTCTAATTTTCTGCGACTGGCATCCGGATGTGCGCGGAGTGTAGCATTCGGTCGCTTCTTCGAGCATCCAATAAGCGACTTGATCGCCGCGACTTTTCTGTGTGCGGATTGAAACGTTTGGTCGTGGCATCAAGTTTCCGAAAAGCGATTTAATCGCTGATTGCTCATGCTAAAAGTAGCTAGCCTGCCGAAACCCTATGTACAAAAGTTTTTGTGTACTCAATCAACTCCGTGATAGCTAGAAATTTTAACGGATGATGTAGAAATGGTTTATACCCTGGTTTACCACAGATTTTTTTAACTTTTTCACACACTGTGCGATTCACATAATCCTTCTTGCCTCATACCTGCAAAATATGGAATGAGCTACCTTCCACTGTGTTTCCGAGAAGCTACAACATGGGGTTCTTTAAAAAACGAGTTGATCGAGTCCTAACATCGTGTCCTAACATCGGGTCGGCAACGTATTTGTGACGCCTCTGGTATTAAAAGTATCCATAGGCGACGGTGACTGCTTACCATCGGGCAGCACGCCTGCTTGTTTGCCACCTATGTCA
Source organism: Agriopis marginaria (assembly GCA_932305915.1). Lineage (NCBI taxonomy): Eukaryota > Metazoa > Arthropoda > Insecta > Lepidoptera > Geometridae > Agriopis > Agriopis marginaria. The sequence goes on from OW029918.1 coordinate 15,633,030, forward strand.
TAAAAATATATATGTATATACATATAGATAAGTTTTTGGCAGCGCTTACAATATTCTTCTGAATTCTGATTCTTTCCTTGTTTTGATTTCTTTCTTCTTTTTTTTTTCATTTTTTTCTTCTTTCTTTTTGTATTTTCTTCTTTATTTTTTATTAATCAATATTTTTTTCTTCTTTTAATTTTGTTTTTCTGCGTTAGTAATTCCCGTGTAATATAAATAAAATATTCTTCTCGTTTAATTTCTTAATCGTATATAAAATGAACCTTACCGCAAATACTTATGGTGTGGTTAGCTAACTTGAACTCTCCAACTAGACTTTGATCCAGTACAATAGCTGCAACAGCTGGATCAAGTAAGGTCCATTTTTTACTGGCGGAAAAGGAAAGACGCTCAAAATTATTCAAAGCTTGCATTATGGGCGTGTTTATTGCTCCTAGAACGTTCTTACGCCAATCCTGAAAAATAAGTAGAAATATATTTTTAGGGCTCAATACCACAAAAAGAAAAAAACGGAACCGTTATGACTTCGTTGTCCGTCTGTCCATCTGTCAAGACCCTTTTTCTCAAAAACGCGTAAAGGTATCAAGTTGAAATTTATACTAAATACTTGAATCTACGGTTTCTTTTAGCTGTAAAAAAATTAAAGTAGTATGTCAACGCAATCAAAAGATATGAACGTTTATGTCGCATATTTTGCGATTTCACAGGGGAATCAAAACCTATAGGGTTGCGACTCAGAGCACGAGTCTTGTCCGTTTTTTTTTAAATCTTTAGTAACATTAATACTATACAGCTAGCTACCCTTGGTAAGTGTCGTATTCCTGGGTAAGTGGTTATCGCCATAAATCAACAATAACAACGTCAGACACATCACTTTTGAGTTGAATATTAGTTTTCCTTAAAGAAATCATTTTCACCCACTGAGGTTTTATCAATAGAGGCGTCATACTCATTAAAAATCACTAAAAACATGGCGATATTTTACAATAGCTAGCTATATAAGGCCCATAGAACTTTACAGCTTTACAGCCCTTTATAGCTATTAAAATATAAGTATTTCACTTTCTAATTTCTAAACACACAACATGGTATTTTTGATTATTTTGTATATACATATACATCACGCAAGATGGCGGCCAAGCGCAAGCTTATCTATTATTAATAAAACTCCATCATCGCGCATCGTACGATTGCGTCGTTTCTAGACGTATATATGACAGACTGAGTTCACTCAAGCTAATTAACTCGTATTTGTGTTGCCACACAGACTTTGTTAAAACGTATCTACCTCAGTTTGTATAATCCTTACTAACATTATAAAAGCGAAAGTAACTTTGTCTCTCTGTCTGGATGTTTGTTCGCTTTTCACAACTAAGCTGCTAAGCCGATCTTAACAAATTTTGGCAGGATGATAGTGTACATCATATGGACGGACATGGGGTACTTATTCTCCCAGAAAGTGCGGGAAAATTGGAAAATGGCGGGTAGCACCGCGGGATTCAGCTAGTATATTATATAACATCATTGTTTTCACCACCTCTTATTTTATGAAGTGTTCTATGACACAATTTCTTCATGGTTTCTCTTATCATAATTTTTATTTGACTTACTTTTGTAGTATTCAAATGCGCTAAAATCTGTGAGAATGGAATAAGCGTCACTTTGTCAGCATTTGCGCTGTCCGTAACTATGCGATAAGCTTCTACGTCCATATCTGCGTTGAATTCTGGTTCTGGATTCTGTTCGCCTGAAAAACCATATTTTTTTTACTATAAAATTAGTTTTAACTCCTCTTCAAACAAGATCAGACAAACAAGGGAGATATATTAAAGTGGTGTGACGGATGCAAACGTCATCACACAATCAGCCTTTTAACAGTCCACTGCTGGACTACAACCGAAAGGATGATTTGGCCATAACCACCACGCTGTCCCAGTGCGGGTTGGTGGATTCACATACGCCATTGAATTCCTTCTCCGTACGTATGCAGGTTTCCTCACGATGTTTTCCTTTACTGAAAAGCCAGGGGTTTGAAAATCCGTACATAAGCTCCAAAGAGCTCATTGGTACGTGCCCGGGGTTTGAACTCGCGATTTCATGCTTTCAAGTCTAGCGGTCTCCCAAATAGGCTACCATGGCTATGCAAGCAGTGCAAACGTACCTAACCTAAATCAGGCTTAATAGCCTTTAGTCATCAATAGCCATTGCTTGATAGCCATTACTCACCCAACAGGTGACTTTGTAAGTGTGCCGTACTTTTTTGCGATAAGATGTTTAGCGGTATAGTTATCAAAAATTATGAAAATGGATACATTTGAACTTTGAACATTTTGAATCTTTGACCTTAATTATGTAGTTTGTATTTGCCGATTTGGATTTGGACTCGTACTAGACCGAAAAAGGTCTGCCAAAAATTGAAAGGGACGAGGTTTTATTGCACACACTGGTAATTTCTTATTAGTTCTACAAACGCCACTTCAATATTAAGCAGCACACAACTGCAAACGAGATGGCCAATTTGGGTGCCAGACAGATGTAGTCACATTTTTGTATATATGTCGCATGGGCATGAGTAAGAAGGGCGCGCCGGTCGATGGTCTTGGTCTTGGTTCTACGTCGTCAGTATAGCGGCCGAGGAGAATGAGACCTCTCACGTGCATTGACACAGTTTTTATTTCGTCACACTATGATCAATAATAACAATATCAAATTACATCAAATTACTTGGGTACAAGGTGTTCCGCCTTGTAACGAACGCTGCCACCCTCCAACGAACAGTCCAAATTCAAAACCCAAAAGCAAGCTGAAGTGGCAGTGGGCCGGTTTATCCTGTTACAAACAATAACCGTTGGGATAGATGTGTTTTAGAGTAGAAACCAAGAATCGGCAAACATAGCGTAGGGTACCCTGAAAATTGACAGTGATGACATGACTTAAAGCAGTGACTGAAAACGACAAGTCGAAGATCAGGTTGAGGGTCATAGCTTGGAGGCATATGCGCAGCACTGTAATAAGATAGGCTGCTTATGATGATAATAATAACACACTGCCTTACCACTAATGTGCCTTAGTTTAATCACGAAGTTTTATTTTAAAAGCTTTTTACTTACTGGGAATATGACCAGCTCCCACATAAATCTGGGCAAGCCTTCCGAAGAAACCAGGGTCCAGTCTTTGAGCCATAGCTATGTTTGTCATTGGTCCAATCGCCATCACCACTAGTTCTCCTAAAAAAATATCAACATCATTTGTGGTATTTTCGAAGAACGACAACATAGAATTCTTTAAACGGGTTGTTACTTAGTTTTTAGAGGTCGACAAGGTAATTATGATGCCTTTGATAGTATAGGTATCCTTAGATGACGGTGACCGCTTATCATTATGCGACTCCATCATAAAAAGTCTATCTAGGACTTTCTAGGACTCTTGACACCACAAATATTTGTTGAGCCATCATGGAAAATAACTCAAGAACACATGGCAATAATTATCTACTTTTGCAACCCAATTTAGCAACGCCTGTATTTTCAACCGCTATCCTACATTATCTGTTTATTAAAAATAATCCCATTTGTTAATCTAATAATTAAACTCCGGCGGTTAGTACAATCATTGTTTAAAACATTTTTTAAAGGATGCAGTGTAATGCAAATAAAATATCCAGCTGCCGCTAGAGGTCAAAGAAAAACTTTCGCATGCACGTACTGTTAGCACTGCACGTGTTTTTGTACCTACGTGATGCATTGACCTCAAATTTTGTATGATATACATTGCGGGTTTGCAAAATACTATTCCACTGAAACAACGATTATAACGCAAATTGTTATTGGTATTTGACTGTGTTTAGATAGTATCATAATAAGCATTTTCTTTACATTCTTTATAAGCTACTTTACACTTAATTTGATTCAAATCTGTTAAGCTGTTATAGATTTGAGTGCCGAAAAAGATACACATTTACACAATTCTACAAAAACTTTTGTATTTATAATATTAATGTGATTATAGATACCTTCATATTTCTTAGAAAGCTCAATAAGACCATTTGCAGCGTGTTGATATTGTGCTTCAATAGGTTCGACTACAGTGTTGTTAATATTGTCTCCCAGGCCATCGTAGCCAAAGAAAAAGTCTGATTCCACTGAAACCAAAAGAGCTTGAGTTGCTCCTCTGTAAATTGGCACCTGGAATTTGAGAACGGCTTTGGTCATAAAACAAGAATGATGGTCTAAAATATTTGAAAGATCAGTTGGCCATCCATGACTGATTACTGAATTCAGTGTTTTTATAGGGAAAAATAATGGAGTTACTGTGAGCAAAATATCAACAAAGAAGAATCAATGTATATCAAATTAAATTTTAGGCGCCAAGTTAAGAAAGCGTGCCGCGCCACCGCCTATAAAACCTACAGTGCAAGTACCGTTCTTTATCGATCGTCAAATTTCACAGTTGAGATCGTCAAATTCGATAAAATTCCATGTGATCAGTACTCGCTATGGTTGATTCTATGGTATTTTATCGAATTTGGCGATCGATAAAGAACGGCACTTGCACTGCTGATGCCCTGACCCATTCCTCCCTCTCCCACTTCACTGATTTGCTTGTTGAAACTCAGTATCGCAGGCTATTTGTGGACTAGCATAATATATTTTTAAATATTTTTTATCAGATACTTTTTTTACTCACATCACGTCTGCCAGTAATGTCTAGGAACCTTTGACTGTTTTGATACACTTGACTCTCATAAACATTTCCATGTGTAGTCGTCAACGCGACTACTTCCATTCTGAAAATTATACAATACGTCTGTTAAACTTTACTATTTATATTATGAATCTGTGGTACAGAAACTTGCATTTGTACAATCTTTTATATATATATTTTTTTTTATAATAACCGTTTTATCCATGGTCTCAACCCAGCGATAGACTGATAGGAAATGCCTAGAGCCCTCTCTAAGCTCTCTTTCTAGATTTCCCTTTATACCCTAATTGTTAATATTAATTAATTAATCAGGGTTGCTTTAACTTACTTCACTACCATGACTTATTTTAGAGCAGAAATCAGGACTGCATATAATTCATACCTAAAATTTTAAAATAAAATCACTTATTAACTAAAGCCATGTTTGCAAATTTGCATGGTAATTTTAACCCCAGTCAAAAAGAATCGCATAACAAAAGTTGACGAGCGTAAAAAAATAATTTGTCTTCATCCAGTACAATATGACCATTACATAATAAAATGCTTGCAAAACCACTCTAGAATCACAGAGGGACATGCATATACAAGAAATCTTTCATGTCTTTCACACAGTCTATACCTGTGGTCTATCAACATTTTCAAGGTGTTCATATCAGATCTATGTATGCATACATTTTTTTGTATTTTTTAAGAATGTGTAATATGTTCACTGTTGGCGTATCTCTATAAATAAATAAATAAAAATAAATAAATAAGCGTCACTTGCTTGTTTCCTTCTGACAGATGTCTGACAGACGTCATTACGCAATTTACATGCCGCACATCACGTGATCTCTACGCGTGATCTTGTTGTCTATCCACTAGGTATCTTATAATTATAATATAATCCTATATATATCGTCACTCCATCGTGTTGCAAGGCGTAGATCTCCGCTCTAGAACAAGTCTAACTCAATATTGTTCCATGGCAGATATGACCAGTTCACTACCAAGCTTGCATTGAGATCAAATTACCCGTTGAAATATTTTTCATGTAGAATGCACATAATGACAGCCATTGCATCATCGGCGCCTCCATCGTGATCTATGACCAGCTTGAGTTTAGAGTTCTTGGGTGATATATTTTTTGCTTCTAACCTGAAAAGAGATTGCAAAAGCTTGTCATCAAATTTTAATACATCGTCATTATCAGCCAGAAGACGTCCACTGCTGAACATAGGCCTCCCCCTTTAACCTCCGCACTGAACGACAGCCTGCTTATTGCATCCACTGGATGCCAGCGACTCTCACTATGTCGTCGGTCCATGTAGTGGAAGGCCTACCTACGCTGCGTCTTCCGGTTCGTGGTCTCCACTCAAGAACCACAATACGCTATCACAATATCAGTATACTTTAAATTAAATACTTTTGACGGAATTTATCGCGTCTATTTACATTATTTTAATTCCTGATATTTCGAACGCTTATTAGTGACGAGTTCACAAGTAGCTAAATAACGGTTGTCTATTAGACATGTTAATTAATACCTAGCTAAACAATACTATCATCTACTTACCCTAGAAGGCCAACTATTGATATAAACAATACGAATTTTAAATCCATGGTCACTTCTTAGTTGTTATTTCACTTCTTAGTTTTCATGAACTGAAAGATAAATAATATCAAATTTATTTATAATTAAATTATCATATTCGATATTATCACAAGTGTTATATTAAAAGCTTATTGATGTTTTAAGTGGTTCGGATTAAAATCTCGACGTTACTCACATTTAGGATCCGTTCACATTAAAGGCAGGTATCACGAGAGGTCTCTTCCAGACAACCTTTGTTACCCACTATAACAACGTAAATGAAGGCGAAAAGTTGTGTGAAAAGGTTTAAGTAGTATTCAAACCATTATTACAAAATCAAGCAGTCTGTATTCACTAAATAAAATACGCACGTAATGCGGTGCGTTAATTTAAGCTCTAAAATTTGGCCTCTATTCCGTAGGAAATAAAGGCTTCACCCGGTTCCTATAGGAGCCATAATTTTTCCAGGATATAAGTAGCTTAATTATAACTCGACCTGAGGTGCATAAGGTCGTATGTGTGTTTTTGCCAGTTTTCAGGAGAGCCAAAAAAAATTCTCGGAATAAATCGGATCATAATCCCTTATTTTTAAATATCACACTTGGGCAACGACCTATATGTAACATTATTCTTCTTTGCACTTGGGAAACTCTAGTGCTTAGCTCTAGTGCCTATGAGCGTACCCAGCATGCTTGCGGCTTTACCACGCTAAATGGAAATGGTAATGCGTTGAACCAGGTCTGAAACATTTTTGAAAATTTGACGAGTTCCTGTTTTTAACCGACTTCCAAAAAGAGGCGGTTATCAATTCGACTGTATGTTTTTTTTTAATGTATGTTTGTTACCTGATTACTCCGCCAATTTAGAATTGTTTTTGATGATTAGTTTTTGGTTGATAGGTTATATCTCATAGGTGGTCCGATAATTTTTTTATCGACATTGATTCAGCGCTTTTTGAAATATCTACAAAATCATGACAATAAGCAACGAATTCAATGTACAATGTAAACATTGTACAGTGCCACCAACTTAGCTGTTAAGGTGGGCGAAATTGGAACTACAGTTATTTCTTGGTGAATTATTTTCATACTTTGTTCTCCACTAGCGACGCTGTCAACTGAACAGCAAAACTAGAGGAACTGTTTCTACAACAGAACGTCAAAAAAACAAAGAAGTGTCTCCATGGCGACCGGGCCCTATTGTTTTTCGTTAAATTTTCCATGACCATGGATACAAAGTATTTCAGTCGTAATATTTAACAATATTTCCTACTTTTTAGTGTCAGTTTGTAAATGTAGGTATAGCACAGAGGTATGGTCATGAAGTCGGATCTTTTTTTTTTTCAAAAAATTCCAATTATATTTAATAGGCTTGCGTTTGACCACCATTTCTTCTGATGTTAAGCGATGATACGCTCTACGTTTGAGCACTCTTGCCTATACTAGAAGAAACCGATTAACTTGTGATTTGAAGACACCCAGATTGTAACCATCGGGGAGCACCCATTCAGGCAGCGCATTCCACAGACTAGCAATTCGCACAATAAATGTGGAATCAAAGCGCTTTGTACGGGTTTTCGGAATATTAACCATTAAGCGGTAACGATTTTTCCTCCTGGTTCCCAAGAGCCCAATGTTTCGACCCCAAACTACTCAAATGTAAAACCGCTGCCGAAGTTAGCATATTTGCATCGCCTGTGCTGCGCTGTTGAATTGGCCACCGCCCCAGCCCTACCTTGTATCTCAGGAAGATGTGACGGCGCCAAAGTATTGACACAAGCCGCGCCCAAACAAGGGGCTGTCCTAATAATATCACAAAGCTACGTCCATACCAAAGATTCAAATCCATCATCGCTCAGCTGAATAGTTACTTGCATGTAGCAAAAATAAACAGGCCAAGTGCACGCCGGGCTCATGTAACTGAGGGTTCAGTACCACCACAAAATACAAAAAGTAGTGCAAAAAGACAACATCACGCCCACCCATCGATCACCCGTCCAAGTACCGACTGCGCGCAACAAAATTTGTCACCAACTTGCACTTGGCCATTATTTATGATTTGTTATTTTACTTTAGTGTGTACTATAATCATAATACAATCTTGTATCATAATACAAGTTTGACGCTTGTACATATTACCGTTTCTACATTACGTCGCCCTAGTGCTTGAATGGCCAACGGACCAATTCATCAAAAACAACTTTTTTATTTTAAAATTTAGAGAAAATAATTACACTATTTACCATATTTATAATTTTATTTTATTTTCTATATTATTCGTACTTTTTGCAAAAATAAAATATCCTATCTCCGTAATTAAAATAGTATTTAGTGCTTGTTTGTCCTAACTCCATAATTTGCTCAAAAGACCGCATCCAAATATCAAGCTCCGTTCTTGTATGTCCAACCTCCATAGGCCAACCAATCACAGCTAAGAATTTTACGCTGTGACGTTTCGCCCTCTTTTTTGCATAATGTTCGGTTTGTCACTGAGTTAGCAGTGTTTCTAAGCTCCTGTGATAAATTAAAGAGTATCATTAGTTTTTATATAGATGAGTGATTGAAAAAGTCTATAACTACTAAAAAACATCAAAATAAGCAGGCGGAACTGGATTTAGAAAGGTACGTTGGCATTTAATTTGTTTAACAGTGATGGAATTTTGTGTCACAATTTACCTACAGGCTGATTCAAAATCGAATGAATTAAAAAGAAGTTCATTCATCGCTTAGTCAACGTTAAAAAAAACACGTGAGTGCATATTAACCTACTTCCAAAAAGGGCGTTCTCCATTTGATTTTACTTTTTTGTTTCTATATTACGCGATATAGTTAATAATAGAATAATTTAAAATAAATTAATGATTAGGAATATTTAGGAAGGATTAAGCTAGGATTATGTTAGGTTTTTGATAAGACTACGTTATGGATTGCTAGTAATGTAATATCATCATCATCAGCCAGAAGACATCCACTGCTGAACATAGGCCTCCCTCTTTAACCTCCACATTGAACGACAACCTGCCTTTAGCATCTACTATTTGTATTTTTTTTTGTATTGTAGGTTATGTCTAGTGAACCTTGCGACATAAAATGGAACATTAAAATATACTAATTTGAATAGATTATAGATAAAACTTGGCTACGGCGATGTGTGAACGGCTTAACTAGCTAAGGGTTCACACATCGTCTTACGCTAGGTATTAGGTACAGGCTGTAAGGAATAGGTCAGTCACATAATTCACTTCCAGTACATAGCACTAAATTGACATGGATTCTATCAAGTTCGTATTATTGTGCGTAAATATTGCGTCATCTTGCGGCCATCTGTGGGTCCAACCTAAACAGTAGGTACATTTTGGCCGAGTGCATGTGACAGAACTTTACGGGACTCATAAAACAGCCCATCTCCGCTTTCTCTCGAAAGAATTCTACCTAGACAGAATAAGTCTCCTATTGTCTTTGCGCTTGAATAATCGTTTATTGCCGTTCTAACGGGTAACGGGATCGCAGATGTACAGGGTTTGCGTAATATCACTTGCGGTGAATATTTTCGCCGAAATTTCTAAATTTAGCTCGGCGTCCATAACAGTAGGTAAGGAAGATAATTTTGGTAATAAAAATACCGGATTATGGTAGATTATGGGCGAAGCATCCCATAGCTTGCGTCAACATTCATGTGATGAACATTTGTGTTTGACAAATATCTGGGTATAAATATTTATAATATATATCTGGGTGTACACATCTATTTAGTAATGTATTTAAAAATACATCATCATCATCATCATCAGCCAGAAGACGTCCACTGCTGAACATAGGCTTCCCCCTTTAAAACATCGAAACAAAAAAACAAATCTAAATTAAAAAAAAGTACTTCGGTCAGAGGAAAAACAAAGTAGAAGCTTGCTATGCTTCATGAAGAACATTATCCTGTCTACCTATTTTATATTTATAAGGACTGATTATGTAGTACCAGCTGCTATTTAATGATAATTATGTTAGTTAATAAATTGTTGATTATGTGTTAGTACTAGTGTATTTATTTTCATACTTTAATTTAAACTTCCAAAAACTTTATCAAAACTCGCGTAAGCATTAATAATTACACCTACTAATATGTACCATAGACTACCTCAATCCACCACTATCACCATTCAATTCACCATCCAGTCACCTCACAAGTCTCAAATTTGAATGCCCACTATACCCAGTAATTTATGTGTTTTTTTGTGTACTCATCTAATTTTAGGCTTCCTTCAGTCCTCCTGGCCCAGAGGGGATAAAAAAACCCCACGAGACTAGGGCTATAATGTAAATATGCTCTAATTAAATAAGTTAAACTCAATAAAAACTTGAACATGCTGTATACGTATTGATGGTAGTTAGGACAAACAAGCACTGAACTCTTTAATCATTTTCATGGTCTATCTCCATATTCTCCATGTCGCTATGTCCAACCTCCAGTTACATAATTTCTACGGAGGCATTTTGTCCAACCTCCACAAATAAATGAAAAAATATCGGTTTTATGCTTATCATATTAAAATACAATATAGACAATCATATAAATATATACAACATTATTCATAAATGATCAAATATTTTAATAAATTTCACATAAATTAATAACAAACTAAAAAAAACGTGTCGTGTAAAATTTGGTAAATGGTCTATTGGCCATTCAAGCACTAAGGCGGCGATTAGAGCAAATACAAAAATTCGTAAAAAATACGTTTTTGTACGGGGTTGTATTTTACCTCCCTTTAGTTTTTACTTTTTGAGTTTATTATTTCTTGGATACTAATATTATAAATGCGAAAGTGTGTGTTGTTGGTTTGTTTTCCTTTCTTTCACGTAGCAACAGAGCAACGGGTCGATTAGATTTTTTGCATAATTACAGTTCAACAGCCGGCGGGGGTCTAATAAGGTGGTTAAAAATATCAAACATCTACAAACAAGATAGCTGGGGCGGGCGCAAACATGCGCTCTATACCTATTCCAGACGACCCGTTATACCTAATGCTCTAGAAATCTAGATACAGAAGACAAGTTTTTCAAGGTGAGACAGCTATTTATTGCTAGTTACTCGTACTTTGTGTATAGAGAGCTAGCATAATGTTTGTGATAGTAAAATGAAGTCATTCTAAGGGCCGTGCCGTCACCAGTTTTAAGCGATTCAATTTAGGTGGCTGCGAAAAGTTGCACGACCAGAACCGTATCTCGGTGCGTTAAGGTTCATGATCACGTGATTTTCTAAACACTTTTGCCTAAACTGGATCGCCGGTACGCTGCAGTTCTGTGCTCGCTGCGAGCCACTTAGCTCCCTTTACTATGCGAATGCTTACATCGTAACATGTTAAATTACTTTCAAATGATACAGATCAGATAGCAGCTTAAGTTAGGTAGGTACATTACCATTGATACAGTAAGTTTAACCATGACTAAAAGTTGGTTAACTAATTCGATGGGTGCCTCAAGAAGAAAGCAAATATCAAGCAGATCTCAGAACCGATAGCGAAACAGTCTGCCTTCCATCTAGGTCAACACTCACGTAACGCGGCGCCAATAAATTGGCCAGTATTTCCTAAGAAATAAGGGCCACTTTTTAGAGGTTAACTTACCGCAGCGCGTTACGAGCGTAATTGCAGTTAGTGCATCAGGGCCCTGATTGTATCTTTTGTATAAGGAATGACAGAAAATGGCATAAAAAGCACTGGTACGTTCCTATGGAGATCCGAGTGCCTTCTGCCAGGTATTACAGACAACCCGCCAAGGTGGTTTTAGTAGATGCAGTCTCAAATAACTTAGCTGCAGGTTGGCTGCAGGTATCTTTTAAAGAGTAACAGGAAGAGTCACTAAAAATACAGGATAATAGAGGGATAGTTATAAAAGAAAGCCTTTTCCTAGTAGTTGGATAATGCAGGCTAAAAATTGAAGATTCATTTGTTGTATAACAAGTGAAAAAAAAAGGAATTGAATTCGAGGAACTAAGTTGGATCCCGATAGGAGCAATACAAGGACCAGAATGAATTTTTTTTTCAGGAGTTATACCTACAGTTTTTTTTGTTTGTTTGTTATACCTATACTCTACTTTTTGCCATTGACTGCGAGAATATAAAAGTATGTAGTGTAGTATTTATATTTATCACATTTTATTATATAATCATTGGTAAGTCATATGAGAATAAAGGAATAAATATAAACATTAGAAATGTATAGTGAAACTAGAACACTTTACCAAATTCAGTGTTAAGGTATTAAGGTTAAGGTATTCTTGTTTAGTTTTGAAACAGTCGTATCTATTAGATTTTGGCGGCACCAAATTATTTACGATTATTGCTGCTTTATAGCAAAATGATTCAGGACCCAGTGTTTCATTTTTATCACTGGAAGAACTTATTTAGTTAATTATAATATCATCATTATCTAATGATAATCACAGTTCTCACTATTTTATAATGATAATAGATTTTCCAATGACCTAAAAGAACCACGATACCACTGAAGACATAATAGACACGAAGTCATTGTTCGTAGCAATAATCACAGAAAAGATGCTTAATTACGCGCGACGTGGCTAGCGCAGCGTGCGGGCCGGGCGCGAGCCGAGCGGAGCGGCCACTGATTGCCCTGCTATGACCCTCTCGGGAAGGGACACCGGCCGAACATACCTAAAGTCCGGAGAGCACCATGCCTGACGATACCCAATAGAACAAAAAAAGAAACAAACTAAAATAGGCGGGATATTTTTTTTCTTAATTTTAATTGGATAGGTCATTCAGCCACGTACGTACACGTACGTATACGTTAAGTAGATACTTTTTTTTTTTTTTTTTTTTTTTTAAATTCGTACATCGTGCTTGTTCCGAATTCAGAATGTTTTTACTCCCTCAGAATTTTGTTTACTGTTATCGATGAATATTGCCGTTCGAAAAAGACCATCTAGTCTTTTTCGAGCGGCGATGGTAAAAAGGTTAATTGACTCACCTTCTATCGATGGTCAGCCACCAGCTCACGTAGACAATAAGCCCGAGTGCCACAGTCGACATGGTCACGATATATATGCCATGGTTTTTTATGGTGTTCTTTACGCTTTTCCATAAATCCATCAGTTTTGTCATTAATATCTACAAACTTCTGAAAACATGCTTAGTGCTCAAACCAAACACGCTTACTGAGAGTTATATAGTTTCAATTAAACAGAAATATCTTTCAATTGAATCCATAAAATTGAGTTGACACAATACTCTACATTTTAACTCTATTACTTTTTTTTATCTTATACCTATACCAAATTATTTTGCGACGTTTTAAGCAAAAATTTGCACGTTGAAAATGTTGCAATAATTAATCTTTTCTTTTATATATTTAATTTTGTATTACGTTATACAAAATCTAACTTGGTAGGTAAACACACAAGCATCCGAAAAAGCACACATACTCGTAAGTGTTATGCGTTTTATTTACTTAAATATTCGGCGAAGACAGACTTCTTACCTTTAAAAGATAGAGGGTAGAAGAAAAGTTACATACCTTTATGTTATGCCAAAAGAGCAAAATAAAATTTCAGATTTTTTTTAAATTTTATTTTTTAACTATTTTTTATTTGTATTTAACACTATTTTCTTCCTTTGACTATGCACTGAATAGTTTAAGTAATCAACTGAGGTAATTCATATATCTTTGAAGATTTTACATTTTATTTGTTTTAAGATAATTGCATTAAAAGATTAGACATAGACATTGTTTATATAGTTTAAACATCTGTAGCAATTTTTGTAAACATTGAAGGTGAAATTGTATGCTCCAGAGTAAATAGCCACATGTGACGTAAAAAAAACTCTACGACTGCATATTTAGCTCATCATTACTTTGCAAGCGCTACACGTAAATAAGTAAACCAGCCAAGTGCAAAAAGTAGTGCAAAAAGGCAACATCACGCCCAGGCGGTTACCCATCCAAGTACGACCGCGCCCTACGTGGAGAACAGAAATTTGTTACCGTCTGTTCCATAAAAAAAAAAAATTACGCTTAAATAAATGTACCTACGATCCAGCTAATTTTGTTGCAATTATTATTTCAGGGTTGGTGTGTTGTTTACATTATGGAGTACATAATGGCGTCTTTTCAGCTTAGTGACACTGTTCTGTGTAACCCTGTAGGTATACTCTGTATACTATACATACAAGGCTATGCATATAGACTGAACTAAGCCGAAAGGAGATCAATGTATTCATCATTATGAATAACTTTTACTATAGGAACAACCCTGAAACCGGGAAAAAAGTATCGAAAAGAAAATGTATGGAATAGCTGATTTTCTTTGCGATTTCAGGGTTCGTCCCGTAGTAAAAGTTGTTCATAATTATGAGTACAATGACCTCCTTTCGGTTTAGTACAGTTCATACACGTAACCCTGTAACATATTATACAACATTTGACAGCAGCATTGATGGTGTGGTCAATGATGGTTTAAACACACTTAGTCTGGAATGTGAACTGGCCCACAAATTGGCCAAGTAGTTGTTATGTATAATACTTATTACCTACTGGGGCTAATTGCGGCACCTAATCCGCTCAGTTGGAAAATCACGCGAACGTGAACCTTATCGCGCCCAGATACGGTTTGCGGTCGCGTGATTTTCCAACTGAGCGGATTAGGTGCCGCAATTAGCTGTTGTCCGTAAGGCCCCTGCAGTGACCTTGCAAGCTCAAAGTATATTCATCGATATAATACTAATAAAGTGGATAATGATGTTTTTGATAAGGAATCCGTTGATTTACCTAAATTAATTTATCGTAAAATCTGCAGTATCATTTTCTTTTATAATGCTTACGCGACATGTTAATCAAAGACTAGAATATTTTTATATGAATGTTAATCAATGCAGGATCAAAAATGGTATCAATAATTTCATTTCATTCCGTTCATATTTTGTGAAAAGTGACATCTAAAACAAATCAGAAGAACATGAAACAGTTGGTTCAGATTTGTGTGGTTTATGGTAGAGCTATATTTTCAGGTTCATTTTGTGGAATTACTACTACGGGTTCATAGTGAACCCGCCAGATGGCACTAAATTAAATTTAGATGCGTCTCCGAAACAAAGAATAGAAGGGGCCTTACGGACAACTGCTATTGCGGCACCAAACTAACGTTAAATCCGCTCATTTGAAAAATCACGCGAACGGAAACCGTTTCTGGGCGCGCTAAGGTTCACGTTTGCGTGATTTTCTAACTGAGCGGATTTAACGTTAGTTTGTTGCCGCAATTATAGCAGTTGTCCGTAAGGCCCCTGAAATAGCTAAATATTTGTTTGACAGCTCGTTTTAGAACTAGAGCTATTTCATACGCATCACAGGTAAAGAAAGTCTTTGATACGCACATCTAATGTTTTTTCTTTTAAAAATGTATACATGACCGATTAAAAAAAAGTAGGTTAGTTATGCAATAATTACGATAGACTGGTAGATATAGAGATAGATCTAAACCATACATATAATTTTATTATAAGGTAGGTCTTCGATCTGTCTCCTCACTGAGATAAACCAAACTTATTTCCCTGAATGTCCCCCGAGGGGACAGAGCAGGGGGACAGACAGGATAATTCTAAATTGGCTAGTGTACGATGATTTTATTGCCATTGTAAATTGAGCAAATCAACTATTTTACCCACACCAATTGCAACTGATGTAACGTATAAGAATATTACATAATAAATTTAATAAGGACAGTAAATGTGAAAATATACATACTAGGTAGGTACTCGAAATAATGCAGTAACTCAACTGAAGTCATAATAATGTGGGTATAATAGTCGATTGTCACACAGCGGGCAATGGAGAGAGCTATGCTCGGAGTTTCTTTGCGCGATAAAATCCGAAACGTGGATATTCGCCAAAGAACCAGAGTCACCGACATAGCTGTTAAAATTTGCAAGTTGAAGTGGCAATGGGCAGGCCACATCGCTCGAAGAACCGATAACCGATGGGGAAGAAAGGTTCTGGAGTGGAGACCACGAACCGGAAGACGCAGCGTAGGGAGGCCTCCCACTAGATGGACCGACGACATTGTGAGAGTCGCGGGCATCCAGTGGATGCAAAAGGCAGGCTGTCGTTCAGTGTGGAGGTTAAAGGGGGAGGCCTATGTTCAGCAGTGGACGTCTTCTGGGTGATGATGATGATGATGATGAATAGTCGATTGACCCAAATAGTAAAATAAAACAATGATTATAATTTTTTTCAATCAATTTGTAAGTATTTATTTCCATAAAGTATTATTTTGATCAACTGTCTTCAAACTGCTCAAAATCCGACTGAAAAATAAAATTGTAGAAATGAAATATTTTAAATATTGTAGATACTTACCAATATTTTTTTGATTAAATAATAGTTGGTAATTATAAAAATTTTAGATTTGGTATATCAGGCTGCATATCCACCAGAGCGTAGCGGAGTTCATTTAAACCGCAGAAAAGAGAAGTAAATAGAACGGAAATGAGAAGGAAAATCTGTTAGCAGGCATTATGAGTGAACCTTGATTGAACATTCTTATTTAGATCAACGCATCGAACTCCGCATCACAGTTGCTAACTGATTTCGAATTGACGTTTCGTTTATTTGGGTGCTTAGTTTGGGTGCAACTGGCTACAATGGGCTACAAATGGGCAAATCTCTTACGAAAATGAATTGACAGCCGTTCTAATTTAAACAAAAAAAAATGTTTTACTGTGATTTTAACATTAGAATACAGCATAATGTTGTGACCAACTTTAGTGAAATTTCAATAATTCATTTTGATGTGGCATAGATAATAATATATGTACAACCAATCGTCATGCGATCTCACATTGTCCCCAAATGAGGACTAATCGAATCTTTTCGAAATTTTCTGGCATATTTTAATGCCTATTTTTATTTTTATAGGAATTTGACCCCGATTATTAAATACTAGCAGTCCGCCCCAGCTTCGCACGGGTATAGATTATAGCCTATGTCACCCGGGGATAGTGTAGCTTCCCGTCAGTGAAAGAATTTTTCAAATCGGTTCAGTAGTTTCGGAGCCTATTCAATGCAAACAAACAAACAAATAATCAAATCTTTCCTCTTTATAATATTAGTATAGACTAGCTTACAGAAACCATATATTTTCCCCGGGATAAAAAAGCTATGTTTAATACAGGATACAGGCTACCTCCATAATTCAAATCCATGTATAACTGTTATGAAGTTGCGTGCATCAAACACACACACTCACAAAAATACACATTATCTATTATAAAATATTAGTTTTGTTATAGCTGGTGTCTGAATATGAGTATTTGTATTATTAGTGGGATTTTTCTTATTAACCGACTTCAAAAAAGGAAGGTATTCTCAATTCGGTAAAACTTTTTTGTATGCTCAGTGGGCTTACTCTTGACACTCGATTTCAATCGAATTTGGGATTGGGATCGAAAACATGCCATTTTGGTACTCTTGAATTCTAAACTATCGCTCGATTGGAACCGATAATGGTGGAATTTTATGGAAATAAATAAAATCGACTCAACTCGACGTTTTCAGTACTCTTGACGCGATTGAAGAGCACCAAATGGCATGTTTTCGATTCCAATCCCAAATTACGATTGAAATCGAGTGTCAAGAGTAAGCCCACATAAGTCTGTCATTTATAAACAGACTAGTAGGCCACCCCTGCTTCGCACGGGCGAAGTCGGTATATATAGCCTATGTCAACCGGGGATAGTGCAGCATCCCAACAGTGAAAGAATTTTTCAAATCGGTTCAGTAGTTTCGGAGCCTATTCAATGCAAACAAACAAACAATCAAATCTTTCCTCTTTATAATATTAGTATAGATTTGAAATTTTTTATGAAAAGAAAGGATATACCTACTTTCAGATTAGTCCCATAGAAATATCATCAAAATAATTTATGTCGTCCAAGTAAAAGAAAATGCGTATTTATGTACTAATTTAAAAGTCTATTTTTTAATATTAATTTTGCCGAATTTTACTGTATATATTTTATCAGATTTTAATTTTGTTTTTTCCGTAGTTCATTTGTTATTCTTGTTTCACCGCTCCACTTTGGTGGAAAAGCAGCCTAACTTTTTATGCCATAGGTGTCAAACAAGGAGACGGGCGGCCTGATGTACCTGATGATAGAACCACCAGTTTTTTTGGTCATCAGCGGCATCTGCTGGGATAAAATCGGCATGTTCTGGAGCTTCAGGGTTTATCTTTATGTGGTTGAAGGCATTCTGAATTCAAACATTATTTTTGACGTGAATTAAACTGATTACACTATTTTTGACAATAGAAACCAGGGGCCTTACGGACAACTGCTATTGCCGCACCAAACTAACGTTAAATCCGCTCAGTTGGAATATCACGCGAACGCAAACCGTATCTGGGCGTGTTAAGGTTCACGTTCGCGTGATATTCCAACTGAGCGGATTTAACGTCAGTTTGGTGCCGCAATAGCAGTCATCCGTAAGGCCCCAATAGTTTTTTTTTTAGATCCACTAATAACTAGTAATTTTTAAACTTTCGCGATTTGAACACATGTTTTAAATGTTTATCGGGACTTATCAAGTATTATTTAATTTAGGTAAAAATTGGCACCCTTTGCTCGACCTTTCGACCATGTAACAATAGCCGTGGTCACGAGCTGACTAAAAACTGCGGGTTACCTAAATTTAATGATACGTGATATGTCCCGATAAACATTTAAAACTCTAAGAACTACTTAGAACTAAATTACTTCTTAGAATAGAATTTACTTTGTAGACATCTAATTACATCTCTAGACCCCCAAATATTTTTTCATCGCCATAGACACCTTGTATCCGGACTAACATGCGTACCGCGACAAAATATTGTCGTCACTTTGTCAAGCGAGAACGTAACAAGACAAAAAAAAAACGAAATCGTTTTATGGTTGATATTCCGAGAATCCGTACGAAGCGCTTTGATTCCACATTTATTGTGCGAACTGCTAGTCTGTGGAATTCGCTGCCTGAATGGGTTTTCCCCGTCAGTTACAATCTGGGTGTCTTCAAGTCGAGAGTGAATCGGTTTCTTCTAGGCAAGCGTGGTCCATCGTAGACTGCATCGTCGCTTAACATCAGGCGAGATGGCAGCCAAGCGCAAGCCTATCTACTATAAAAAAAAAAAAAAAAAAAACCCGGTTTCATATACGCCTGTCTCGCTATGGCACTATAAAAAGAGTCGACAATTTTTGTCGCAGTGCGCCCTCAGGATCTGTTAGAAGATCGGTTAGATTCTCTCCAAATAATCATTCAGTTCAACAAACCGCTAGGGCTCCAGGGCACACCCCTTCTGGGGTGCCTGGACAAGTCTGATTCCCACTCCCGGCGACGGCCCAAGCCGAGGTTCGTACCTTCGAGGTGTCCTTGTGCTAGTCGCCCAAAAACTTAAACCATCAAGTTATGCCGAACGCACTAACTAGTCCGGTCCATCTGTACAGGCCAAAAGGCCAACATTACAACTCAATATCAAAAAAATAAAATAAAAAAAATTGTCGCAGTGCGCATGTTAGCCCGGTTAGCGCATGTTAGGTTGCAAATCGATCCTTGGGGGTCAATATATACAAGTTTGGGGAAGACCGATATAAAGGTATAACCTTACACTTTAGGATTTTTGAATTGTCATTAGCATTTTAATAAAATCCTTAGTTATGGTGGTAACAGAGCAACTTGTTCCCCAAAATTGAGGCCTGAATTTTTTTATAGATGTAACTTCTGAAGCTGGTAAAGAAAAAAAAAGACAAGGAAAAAAAAATATATACTTATTTTTACCTCTAATTACTGTCATCAAAAAAGGCCTGGAAACTGACGTGGTTTTCACACATTTAATAATACTGCAGAATTGCTCACGTAAAATTAGGCCAGTTACTCAGACTATAAGCTTCTACCACATTTCGCAGTCACGGCTTTTTTATCACTTTATTTTCCTATTTAATTTTACGTGAGTAATTCTCATTTGACATTAATTTATAAACAAAATGTGTGAAACGTATACCTTTGTTTTCCAAAACATAGCAGTTTTGTTGATTACTCCATTATCTGAATCCGATTCTACTATGCTAAAGTCGCCAAAGTTGGCTGTTCCAGGGATATAGAGTTTCGCAGGCTTGTCTGTTTGCCTTAATTCTTGATCGCGTCGCAGAGATTTGATAATCCGAAAAATATTTAGCAAGTCTGTTTCTTTTTTAATTATTATGACCTGTAATGATGAAAGTTTTAAGCAGGGGGTGGAATTGAACAGGGCAATACAAAGGAAAGTTAGACGCCGAAGGTTTTTTGGAGTCAACGTGGAAAAAAACATGTCGGGTCGTTGAATTATTTTCCTAATCTTGTGTATTTTCGATTGTTAATGTGTACTAAATGGTGAAATATTATCAATTAATTGCTCATAAACGTGCTCGAGTGTGGACAAGTAATATAACGAGCCGAAACATGTCTTTTCATGTTATTTCCAACACTCCATAGGAGCCTTTTGTAAAGTCTCCACCACTTTACAGAGGCATGAGTTAGACTTGACTGTGACTTACTTTGCTTGACTCTGACTGTGACTATGACTTGTTTGACGCTGTTAATACCATGTAAACTGTTTAATATTACGACTAAAGGACATTGAATCCACGGTCATGAAAATATTAGCAAAAAATAAAATTTATTTTTTCGGCGTCTAATTTATTTAATAAATTAGACGCCGAAAAGTTAAGTGTACCCATTATTATGAACAACTTATTTCACTGTTATTTACACTCAGAATTATTTTTTTGAGTGTAAATGTTTTTTTTCTTCTATGGAACAGAACAACTCTTTTTTATGTTTCCGGGTTGGGTTCCTTATCATATGACAGTAAAAGTTATTCATAATAATCAGTACCTACATGGCCAGCTTTCAGATAAGAAGGTACATTTCTGTAACCCTCTAGGTATAATCGATATTAAAAATACCGGAATGTTTTGAAACATAATCAAAATATAAATCAAAAACATAGTTACCTGGCCTAAGACAACATCTTCAGATTTTCTAAAAAAAAAAAGGATATTTTATATAATATAGCGACCCGCCCGCCCGGCTTCGCACGGGTGTTTTTACGTGCGAAGCCGGGGCGGGTCGCTAGTTATATATATAAACCTACCTTGAAAATGTATCTAACTGATGGTGAAAACTGCATCAAAATCCGTTGCCTAGTTTAGGAGGAGTTAGCGGCCATACAGACATGCAGACAGACAGACAGACGCGGAAAGCTACTTCAATTATTACTATGTAGAGATAGAGATTAATTTATTATAGGTAAAAGGACGGTGCGGCGACCTAATCGACAGAAGGCCTCAAAAGTTATTTAATAGCCTAGCTAGGACATGTTTGAGCCTTTGGGGGTCAAAACTTTAGGACCGTAGAGGGTGGGCACTAATAATATTTTTAAAGAATTATGTACACTACTGGTCCAAGCATCCCGTGACCTAAAATGCTGGCCGGTACACGGTATTGTAATCTAACAAGGAAATCAACATAGGAGGCAAGCCAAGGTGAAAGTACCTACCTCTCTGTCAAGTGGCAGTGGATTTAGGTACTAATAAGCACTACCACTGCCACTTGCACTAAGCAAAACGTTGCAGATGATGCATAGTAGTTACTATAGTCACCGCGTTACCAACTGAGTCGTCGAGCAATAAACGTCATACCATAAGACCTGTAAGTGCGAGCGAGATAGACAGATATGACATGTGGATGCGAGCGAGATGAGATGAGCAATGATTTATGACCTGACGACTCAGATGGTAATGCGTTTACTATGGGAACTTATATTTGCTACTTGTACTACGCGTCGTATGCAAGCGTCTTAAGTTATTAATATGAATTTCCACAAAGTAACCCTAGTTTTTTAATTATAACTGAATTTTAATTCAGGATAATAGGTCTTACCTTGCAAAATTACAAAAAACCTTTTTTTTTACCTGTTACATAATGTGAAAATTAGGCGATGAAGAGCTTATGATTTATTTGTATGACTGTTTAATCGTGCATTAATATTTATCTTAAATAAGTGATACAGACGTTGGAGATTTAGGAAAACCAACTTACACGTCATCTAAATATCTTAGAGACCTTCTTGTAAAGCCGTTCGGTGTAAATTGTGACTGAAACAGTTACAAAAGCTTTATCTATGCATTATTTTTTATTAAAACGCCAATAATATCGAATAGGTCATGCCAGTTGAATTACATTATAAAGTGTATATTTTTCATGGGGATATTATTTTATTTGTTTAATAAAAAAAGATAACCTAATCAGAATTATTCATCTAAATCGAATAATAACCTCACGGCTAGGACACTAGTGTAACAACACACTTTATAAAGCGAACACTTACAATGTACTTATATTTTATTACTTAAACAAACCGCACCTTTAATAATAAACTGCATTAACAAAAAAATTGGTATTTGGAGATTTTATGATAATAATTATAACGCATTAATTACGTGAAAACAATAGGAATAGTCCAACAGGCGCTCTATTCGGAGCCATACAAGTGGGATAGAATAAAATCCGACTTTTATGATTGAACCATCAGATGCTGTCAGAATTATTGCCGTCAACTAGATGCACAATAGTCATTGATGTAATTGACAATAGTGCTAGCTTTGTTAATTATTACCATTGTATTCACTTTATACAGGGTATTGTAAAACTCGTGTCGAACCCGCGAGTCTGTTATTCGATTTAGATGCATGATCCTATTGACGTTATCTTTTTTTATTAAATTGATTAAATAAAATCTCTATGAAAAAAAATTATAATGTAATTCAACTGACATCGGTGAGCTTGACACCACAGATGAAATATTTGCTAGACGTGGCATTCGCCATGTATTACCAGTAAAAAAAGCAAACTTTGAGAAATTATAATTATAATTTAAAATGTGAAATGATAATTAATTTCACTTTCTATGCAAGCATAGGTACCGCTACTCTTGAAAAAATTACCGGGCCATTTTTATGCGGTATCTATAACTAATGTTCCAAACAAATTGTCTCTTATACTACAAAAATAAAAAGCCATTTTACTTACATACGGATACATTCCTTTTAAATGATGCCCTTTCTTTTGTATTTTCGCTGGGTATATTGTAAGTACTTTATTTACATCATTCCTGTAAAATTAAATGAAATTTTAAGTCATTTTCACTGAATTTTTTGCTCTAGTCTTGGCAAATATTTTAAGGCCACATTCTCTGGCCAGAGTGAATGAGTGTGTGTGTAATTTTTCACACATTTTCAACATTTTCGAAGATAAAAAATATCTTTATAATAACATTGCCAATGGTATAAAGCAATTTTTGTGTTATTATTTTATAGGATAGCGGAAAATATCGACTTTTTTTATCTAAAATCAGCTCAATCGGTTGAAGATTAAGTATCTGCTTTAAAATTGAGTTCCAAGATTCCACCTGAACAAGTGAACAAACATAGTTACATACATACATAGTAAGTTAAATAAAAGCTCGAAATAAAATGTTGTTTTCGAACTTTTCTGTCAAATTAAAATGTTTGCCGTCTCTAAAAAGGAAGGCAAACTTTATTGAACATGTATTGTATCTAATGTTTTTTGTTTTTAATGTTTTTATTTGTTGAAACAAATTTAAACAAAAAGCACACAAGGTATTGATATACCTTATGATTCAGACTCGCAAGTTCCGGCGTTTTGAGACAACAAAATAAATAACAAAAAAATTCAAAAAAAAAAAAAATAAAAAAAAAAAAAAGAATAAAAAAAAATAATTAAAAAAAAAAAAAAAATTAATAAATTAAAATTTTTTTTTTTTTTTTTTTTTTTTTTTTTTTTTTTTTTTTTTTAATTTTAAATTTTTGTTGTGCAATTCTTTACAATATCTTTAATATATCAAATGATATGGCTGACTGACCACAAAAAGAAAACTGGTTTCACCCGCTATCTTACAGGATCTGTTTATTTTTCGCGATTAAAGTTTATAAAATTATTAGTTAGATTAGGGTATAATAAAGCTAACTCTTTGCCATATTTTATTGAAATTTTGCACTTGTAATATTACCTAGTGTGATTCATGTGATATTTAAAACACAAAAGAATATTGTCAATTATTTATATGCCCTGCAAACAGCAAATTCATTAAAAAAACATCTTACCCAAATTTATTAACAATTTGCTTATTATTATTAGGTGGAAAATTTTCCAAATGTCGTCTTCTGTATGAATATGGATTATCACTCATACTCCTTCTCTGCAAAAATAACTAAATTAACAACAAGAATGTGTACTTATTTGTATGATTGGATCAAATCTTCACCTTGGTGGATTGTGCGTGGAGTCCCTCCGCGCGGAAGAAGTGAAACTCTCGCTCTGTCTCTTTCCTCCCCAGGAACGTTGAACGTTTAACGCAACAGTGCTTTCATACCCCTCCAATGCCCTCCATGATAGCGTTAAACGTTTAACGCAACCTTGTTAGAAGTCGCATGTTCTGCCATCTATGCAAATATTAGTGAACTAATAAACTATGAGAAGGATGTACAAGTTTCAAAATTTTCTCATAGATGGCATCTAAAACTCTCGCTCTGTCTCTTTCTATTCCCCCTCCATGGTAGCGTTAAACGTTTAACGCAACCATGTTGGAAGTCGCATAAGAATTTTCACTTCAGAAACAAATTACTCTATAGTCCTTTTCAAATAGGCACTTGAATACCACCACTAAAAAACTAGTTTTAAATAGCACTATGTTTTTGCTGCAAAATGTAAATCTTTAATTTAATTCTGTGACGTCACATTAAATATTTTCATTGGCTAAGGATAGGTATAGACTCACTCTTAAAATAACAATAATTACGAAAGTGAGATAACGTATATGAACAACTTTGTGAGAGTGAGCAGGACAAAGATTATATTTTTTATCCTTTACTGGCATATAGGATTTTGTTGTTTGCCATCGACTGATCTGACACTTCAAGCGGCAGGTAAATTGTGGCGTCGTTGAAAATAACTGTAAAAGATCGATAGAAAAACCTCATTTGGTTTTTGTTTGTGATTTTGTAAGTGGATTTAGTGCGCGGTGATGGTGAATTGCAGTATTATAGGGTGTAAAAGCCGTAGTGAACGAAATGAACCAAACATAACCTTTCATCAGTAAGCACTAATGTCGAACTATCGCTATAGAATTTATATACGCTGAGGAGTCTATACCTATCCTTAGTCAATGATATTTAAGAATTACGTTACAATTTATCGTACTGTCAAACCATCTGTCAAGTGCCATGCTATTTGAAATCTATCTATTTATTTCTCGTAAAAGTGAGAGCATTCCATCAGTACCTCTCTGCTCTGAGGTTTCGATCAAAGGTAAAACGTTTAACGTTAAGGATCAGTGATTGTAAGAACTAGATTTCAAGTGACCTTACCGAATTTATGTTTTGTGACCACGGTCGCGATCTCCTAAATCCAGTATACAAAACTCGCTCGTTCTTTCCACCATATCTACGGGGAAAATAATATATAATCATTGTGTAAAATGTACAATTTCTACTCAATTCTAAAAAAATGGTAGATTCTGGAAAATATTTATACCATTACAAGATTGTTATCTATATTTCTATACTAATATTATAGAGAGGAAAGATTTAATTGTTTGTTTGTTTACATTGAATAGGCTCCGAAACTATTGAACCGATTTGAAAAATTATTTTACTGTTGGGAAGCTACACTATCCCTGAGTGATATAGGCTATATTTTTTTTTAAATAGGGATTCTTACTAAAACTCCAATAATGTAACCCAAGGTGTAAAAAATATAAGATTTACACCCGTGCGAATCCGTCGTTGCTAGTCAAGTATAAAAATCTAAATATGCATTATCTCTTCTCTACTCTTCTCTATCTCTATCTCTACTCGCTTTCCGCGTCTATCTGTATGTCTGTAGGTATGTCTGTATGGCCGCTAACTCCTCCTAAACCACACAACGGATTTTGATGCGGTTTTCATCATCAGTTAGATACATTTCCACGGAAGGTTTATATATATAACTAGCGACCCGCCCCGGCTTCGCACGTATATTACACCCGTGCGAAGCCGGGCGGGCAGGTCACTAGTAATGTTATAAAATATCATACTTGATGCCTAAATTATCTATATGTCCATAAACTCCAGATCCACTCTCCTGCTCTCTATGCGGGAACTTTATGGATGACTTGAGCATCCCGAGCGCTGGTCTGATGAGGGTGTGACCTGGCAGGATCGGCTCAGAAGGGGGCAAGTGGTACGGGTACGAAGGTGCCCCGAGGATGACTGAAGGCTCACTGGGGAGGCTGTAGCGTCTCTGAAAAGGTATTTTTACAACAGACTAATGAGATGGGAAGTGATAATGTGATTGAAGGTGTAGCATGCCTAGAAATTTTTTGATTAAATTTTGTCAACAACCCTGGACATCATGTTTGGAAAAACAGTTACGGGTAAGGAGTGCCACGCTTCTGCTGTTCTAATCAAAAAGGTGAATTGAAAACGCTTAGTGTGTCTAAAAGGAATTTTCGCCATAAGAAGGTAACTCTCTTAATATGGAAACTGACGTGGTTTTTATACATTTTATTTATATTACACGGAAACTACTGACGTAAGATTAAGACGGTTACTCCGACTATAGTTTTAACCGCATTAGGCGGTCTTTTTTAAGGTGAATGCACGCGTTCGGCTGCGTCTCGCTTTGCACTATGGGCCGCCAGCTTAATCTTACGCGAGTAATTCCCGTGTAATATAAATAAAAATAAGAAGGTAACTCCTTGTGCGTCTGGTAGGTACTGTTGTAGAAAAAAGATGTTGGCAGAATTAAGTCGTGCAGTTCTTGTAACATCGTGGTTTTACATAGGTACATTAGTAACATAATGCTTCTGGGCCTTATCCCGACTGTGTCCGCAAATACTTGCTGTGTGAAGATCATTCAGCTAAGAACTTAGTTTTGTCGGAAAAGATCATGGTGTCATGGTTTAAGGAGAAGTGAAAATACCAATAACGTTATTAATTACGGCCTTACCATTATTTTGGGAATCTTGGGGCTTTCATAACGCCTTTGTGACAGGCTCTGAAATAACAATAAAATAAAAATTCAGGCGCTCGACTTGTGTCCTGTCTGTAAAGCCGGCTACAGACTGTTGCGCACTCCTGTGCACGCCCACGTGCTTCAATGTATAGATGCAGCAAAACATTGCTAGATGACCTACGCCACGCTTACTAGGGAGATTGCGGGCGGTGTGGTGGAGAAAACGTGGCTTCATGCAACCACGCATGCCACGCGTGTGACTCTGACGTGACATATCCACGCAGCCATGCATAGTGTGCGCGTGGCCCGCTATGTAATGATTTATGTGGCAACGTGACATACAGTGGCCGGTAAACAACTTAAGCCATGACCTTGAGTGCGCAATAGACGATTTTAAGGTATCGTTGGTGGAAAGAGAGGTGCGCGGAGGCATTCCGACGGCACGCGTCCACGCCATTGGCTGATTGGAAATGTACATGCGCAAACTTACCCCCACTACGTCGACTTTGGCTCAAGTTGTTTGCCGGCCACTGTATGTAGCCGTGCGCAGTTGTGTGTAGCCAGCTTATCAAAGGTATAATAACCCGAGTTGGCCACAATCTTATGCCCTTCTTTACTTTAGACTAGAGTAGAATAACCTTACTAATATTATATAAGCGAATGTAATTCTGTCTCTCTGTCTAGATGTTTGTTCGCTTTTCACGACTAAACGGGTAAGTCGATCTTTGGCAAATTTCGAAATTTGGCAGCGTGATAGTGAGCATCATGAAGACGGACATAGGTTACTTTTCCCCAAAAAAGTAATTAGTAAAAATTGGGAAATCGCGGGTAGCACCGTGGGATTCAATTAGAATTATTATAAATAGAGCTTACTTGTATGTGTGCCAGTTGATCCAAAATACTAAGTCCATTGCAGTGTAGAACAATCTAGAAATAAAACATTATTTCTTTAATTATTTTATGAAGTAGTCGGAAAAAAATCAAACACAATTAAAAACTTAAAAGCCTTATAGCCATTAAGAAGTTCTACTGTCCACATCCTCAGCTCTATCATCAGGTTAGTTCGACTGTATCAAAATAATGTAATAACATCCGGATAACTTGCAAAATTTCAGGTTAATAAGACAATCAGAATAAGGATAAAATTGACTTCCAAAATGTATACAAAATAAATAGTTGTTTACAAATTTGAAAAGAATCTGGCATCATATTTATTTAAAAAAACTTGCGCTTGATCGCTTTCTTTTGGACCTTGCCTAATGCTATAAGCGATGAAGCGGTCTACGATGGAGCACGCTTGCTTAGAAAAACCTAAATACCTATAAATTGTAATACAACATTATCGGAGAACATTCATTCAGAGAGCGCATTCCACAGTCTAGCTATTCACACAATAAAGGTGGAATCAAAGCGCTTCGTACGGGTAAAACAACCGTGAAATGGTGTCACTTGTTCGTGCCAGTCCTGGCCGTCCGATAGAAAAATTGTCAGGAGGGATAAGATCATACAGATCCAATGCGAACACTAAACCCAATAGCCAGGACTAAAATTATGTGCCTCTCTTTTCATTTTAATACATGAGAGAAGGATGGCAGCAAGTTTAGAGCTGTCAAATTTAGTTTAGTTTAGTGTGCATCAGAATCGATGCTATTTTCTAATTTACGTTAAAAAAAACTGTAACTCACTGTCAAAAGCACACAAATTTGGATAACATCCATCTCATGATCCCTATGCAATCTCGCATTAATATTTTATCAACTGTTTTAATAAAAAATCACAATAAATTTGATTTTCAATTAAATTATATCTCGATAGAAGCCAACAAACGTGAAATTGGCTATGATACTGTTTAATTTCATTCGAGCGGCAAACTCATTCGACTCTCATTTAAGTTTCAAATTTCTAGTTTGCAAACTTGGATAAGTCGCTCGTAAATAATATTTTGGTGGCGAAATATCGTTTATTTTGTAAATTACTTAGTAATTTTTGGATTCTCACAGTGATTTTAGCCGTGTCTACTGAAATACTTATTAGCGCACCTCAGTTAAGATGGCATTTTTAGGGTTCCGTACCCAAAGGGTAACACGAGATCCCTATATTACTAAGCCTACGATGTCTGTCTGTTCGTCCGTCTGTCCGGCCTACTCTAAACGGCTATATCTTACGAGCCGCAATAGTTAGCCATAGTTGAAATTTTCTCAGAATATGTAATGTTACAGCGGATTAACCAAGAGAAGTCAAAACGTATAAACGAAAAAAGGTCCTCCTTACAACAAACGTATTTTTGTAATTGCCCGAATGTAAAAATGACATAAAAACGGTAATACGTACAGTCGTACAAGCGTCAAACTTGGCAAGATACACATGGCACGGCACACGCTATAAAATAAATAATGGCCATGTGTGAGTCGGTGACGAATTTCTGTTCATTACAAAGTTATAACTGGTAATTTCGTTACTTAGATGATCTTATAATTTCTTTCACCGAATCGAAATGCCAAATTTTCCAAATTTTGAAATCAGTATTTTTCATTGATGATAAAATTATTGTATTTTGTGGTGGTACGGAATCCTCAGACCGCGAACCCGACTCGCACTTGGGCAGTTTTTTTTTTACCTTTTTTTATTTATTTATTTAATACGCCGCATCATTACTTTTTCTGTGAAAATTTCAACTGGCTATATCCATTACGGTTCGAAAGATACAGCGGTTTAAAGGTAGGATAGACAGACGGCCGGACGAACGGACAGACAGGCAGCGTAGGCTTAGTAATAGTGTTCCATTTATACCCTTTGGCCACGATACTCTAAAAACTGTGCGCTCCATCCACTGAACTAGAACTGCCGTACGCCGTACGGGTTTCTCAATTGTCTGTAACATTAAATAGCTTTAATACATTTTTTCCTTGCATACCAAAAAAATTTTTCTCTACTGGGTAGTTTTACCCGCTGTAGTCCATAAGAAACTGTGCCTCCTACATTTTACCGGGATAAAAAGTCCTATGTCTCTCCCCAGCCTTCCGACTTTCCATAATAATATGCAAAAAATTACACTGTGCCGTTATACTGTTGCTGGATGAAAAACGAACAAACAAATTTCAAACAAGCAAGTTAAGTTAGTAGTAGTTAGTTCAAGTTAACAAACAACACATTTTCGCATTTATATTTTCCTACTTTTTTTTATATTTAGCAGAATACTAAATCTCTCACTGAGAAAAGCAGCGTTTGTAAAGTATTGAAATAAATTAGAATAATTACATCGTTTGAAAACTTTTACGGACTTCGACGACAAAGAATTGATTTCAAGTTTTAAAATACTTACGAAAGGTCGTTTTAGAAAGCCTGTTTTATGCAAACCGTTATTGAATCCAGCTAAGCTATCAAAATCATAGGAAAATATACCCAATTTCAATTACAAGCAGAAAGCATTTTTCAGTAGCAATTTAGGTAAAATTGTCCTCTTGTGGTTATCACCTCATCACAGGTCATGAATTTCAGATAAATGCGTCACTTTGACTCCAAAGATAATAAAATTTAAGTATTAAGGATGATTTATGCTAGACCGTGGCGGGCGCGAGCCGTGGCTTATACGAGACGCGAACGAGGCACGGACGTGGGTGACACACGGTGTAGCTATATCACCTAGGACGGGAGCCACAGACGTAGTAACATTTTTTGCCAGAGACGCCATATCACCTAGGGCCGCAACCACTGACCCGGTCACATTTTCATCAGAAACGCTATAATTACTTAGGACGGGAGCCACATACCCGGTCACATTTTTGTCAGAGACGATATATCATTTGGGACGGGAGCCACAGACACGGACACATTTTTATCAGAAACGGTATATCACCCAGGACGGGAGCCACATACCCGGTCACATTTTTGTCTGACGCTATATATCTTAGGGCGGGAGCCTCATAATCGGTCACATTTGGTCATAAACGCTATAGTCACCTAGGACGGGAGCCACAGACCCTGTCACTTTTTATCTGAGACGCTATATCTCTTAGGGCGGGAGCCACAGAATCACTTTAAATAACTTTTTAATAGTAAGATTGTAAGCTGGTAGCCAATATAACACAAAAATATATAAAAAAATAAAATAAAAAAACATTCAGATTTTTTTTACAACGTTATTGCAGCTGTCAGACGCATTTCTCAGCGACTGCACTGTAGAGGGAAGTACTATTTCTACACTGTCTATAGCACACAACATAGCATTATAATTATTAATCTGTACAACATTATATTAGTAGCTTTAACTACTATTGCTTACTCTGTGGCTTGACCTAGTGTTCATTATGTTAGCTAGCAAAGCTCAAGAAGCAACGAATACAGAATTACTGAAGCAACGTTGGATATGCAGAGCATTATATTAAAAATACTGTTTTAAACTATCACGGTTGTTCACTACAGCGTGGATGTTTACCGTGATTGCCCAATATCACATTTTAATAATTATCAACTAAAAAAACCGACATCAAAATGAGTGATTACGAAATTTCGTTTATTTAAATGATATATTAAAATGTATCGTAGTTGAATCATCATCATCATCAGCCAGAAGACGTCCACTGCTGAACATAGGCCTCCCCCTTTAACCTCCACACTGAACGACAGCCTGCCTTTTGCATCCACTGGATGCCCGCGACTCTCACAATGTCGTCGGTCCATCTAGTGGGAGGCCTCCCTACGCTGCGTCTTCCGGTTCGTGGTCTCCACTCCAGAACCTTTCTTCCCCATCGGTTACCGGTTCTTCGAGCGATGTGGCCTGCCCATTGCCACTTCAACTTGCAAATTTTATCAGCTATGTCGGTGACTCTGGTTCGTTGGCGAATATCCACGTTTCGGATTTTATCGCGCAAAAAAACTCCGAGCATAGCTCTCTCCATTGCCCGCTGTGTGACTGAGTTATTCCAAAAGGCCAACAGTTAAGGACCACGTCTCAGTACCATATGTCATCACTGGCAACACACACTGGTCAAAGACCTTCGTCTTGAGGCACTGTGGTATCTTGGACGAGAATATGTCACGCAATTATTATTACATTTATATTATTAACAAGATATTTTAGTAGTTTGGTTTTAAAAACAAAATAACTGGAAAAAATAAGTCACGCCGAAATTGCGTATTTAGGTACTTACTAATTTTGAAGTCAGTTTTTTAAAATAAAATAGAATATAATATAATAGAATAGAACAGAACAGAACAGAATAGAATATCATTTATTATCATAAAGTCTTATTCGTAATAATTGTTATAAAAAAAAAATATACTACAAATGCTCCTATTATGGACTCGTCAATTTAGTGCACTTTTTTTTTTAGTCGCTTGTTTTTTATAATTGCTTGCGGGTCTGAACTGCTCGATGTACACACGTAATAAGAAATGTATATTGTGAATTCCTCTTTTAAAGTAATTTTTTACATGCTAAATTATTTATACGTTGCAATTTGATAAAGCGCACAAAGCACGGATTTTATTAATGGTTACAATCTGGATAGTAATTTTTAAACTTTCGCGATTTTAACACATGTTTTAAATGTTTATCGGGACTTATCACGTATTATTTAATATAGGTAAAAAATATTTACTTTCACTGGTTGTCACTGGATTGAGCTCCACGATCCGAAGGTCCTCTCCACTGAACGACATTATTTTTCAAGAATGGTTCGTGAAGCGGTTGAAATTAGAAAACATCGCAATTTCAACCGGGAAGATGGATTTAAGTTAGCGGCGTCGTGGAATCCCGTAGTGAGCAAGTGTACAAACCGCGGTGTAGGTACTAGGACATTTACCGATACAGTCAGTGTTGTGTGTCGTAGTGACAGCCCTACGATTTTTCAAGATCAAGTGAGGGTAGGAGAACAAAACACCCGCTCTTCTCGCCGGACTCACCCGCAGTTTTCAGTCAGCTCGTGACCACGGCCATTGTAACATGGTCGAAACGTCGAGCGAAAGGTACATATTTTTTACCTATATTAAATAATACGTGATAAGTCCCGATAAACATTTAAAACATACAATCTGGATGTCTTCAAATCACGAGTGAATCGGTTTCTTCTAGGCAAGC
The DNA here is from genome assembly GCA_932305915.1 of Agriopis marginaria. Lineage (NCBI taxonomy): Eukaryota > Metazoa > Arthropoda > Insecta > Lepidoptera > Geometridae > Agriopis > Agriopis marginaria. The sequence goes on from OW029918.1 coordinate 15,666,481, forward strand.
GCGCTCCACCGTAGACCGCATATCAGGCATGATGGAGGTCAACGCAAGCATATTATTTATTTAAAAAAATATGTAGACCAGCTGCACTACAAATAAATAAATAAACCTACAATAAACTTGCATCATCAATTATTCATCATCATTATCAGCCTTTGATGTTCTCATTGCTGGGATACAGCACACAGACTTTAATGAATTTTATTGCATAGCAACTCTACGTTTTGAAATGTAGCTATAGTTATAACTGCAGCTTCGTGCTTTTAGGGCAAATTTCCGTAAGCAGGAAGTTCGCAGTCTGTGTTCCCTGCTGTATACCTAGACTTGACACGTGATATTTCAGAACATTATACAACAGCGAGTGAATAGAATTATTAGAAAAACCAGCCAAGTTTTATAATATAGAAGAAATCTACGTTTGGCCAAGTGCAAGTTGGGCTCACGCACTGAGGGTTCCGTACCACCACAAAATACAAAAAGTAGTACTTACAACACTGTTTTAAACTATCACGGTTGTTAACTTAAGTTATATGATTATTTACGGGATATTTTTTACGGGAGCTCATTCCACAACCTTACCACGGTAAAATATTATATCCCGTAAATAATCATATAACTTTACAAAAAGTAGTCACAACATCACACTATATAAGACTAGCGGTCCGCCCCGGCTCCGCATGGGTATAGTTATATAGCCTATTAAAATAGCCTATATTAATCAGTGATAATGTAGCAATCAAATGGTGAGAGAATTTTTAAAATTGATCCAGTACTTTTTGAGCTAATTCGTGACAAACATATTTACATACAAATCTTTCCTCTTTGTAATATTGTATAGATTAATAGAATAAACAGTTTAACACAAGTTTAACAGTTTAAGGCCTTGGATTAATGTAATTATTATAATATAATTATGTATGCATGTATGGACACTGTGCTTATTAAAATTAACTCTATTTTATTGTTTAACACAGAGTAAAAATAAGTCACAATTTTAGTCCAAGTTCAGGAATAAATAAATAAATAAATATTTCGGGACATTTTTCACACACGGTCATCTGACCCCAAACTAAGCAAAGCTTGTGATATGGCTGCCAGAGACTGATATACATACATATATCAGTAATGTTTTGATTATTGTGTTTTTTTGTAATTATAAATTATTTATAAGTTAAATTATTATTAACGGGATATCTAACATTATGTTATGGAAAGAACAGGTAACAGTGTTTATATTATTTATTTTTAGCAGCTAAGAAAAGTGATTTAAGGTAATTATTTCGAAGAAAAAAAACAAAAACAGTGAGTGAACGGAATATTTTTTTAATACAAGTAAACTTCTAGGTACACAATCTAGTGATTACCGTTTTCGTCCCATAGGCTTGTAATCATCCTGGAAAAAATAACTTTAATGAAAACGGCAATGTTACACTGACGCACAAAAAACCTGCTGACCAGTAATTTTTTATTCATCATCATCATCATCAGCCAGAAGACGTCCACTGCTGAACATAGGCCTCCCCCTTTAACCTCCACACTGAACGACAGCCTGCCTTTTTCATCCACTGGATGCCAGCGACCCTCACTATGTCGTCGGTCCATCGGGATGCCTACCTACGCTGCGTCTTCCGGTTCGTGGTCTCCACTCAAGAACCTTTCTTCCCCATCGGTTATCGGTTCTTCGAGCGATGTGGCCTGCCCATTGCCACTTGAACTTGCAAATTTTAACAGCTATGTCGGTGACTCTGGTTCTTCGGCGAATATCCACGTTTCGGATTTTTTATTTAATTTTTTATTACCGCATAAAAAAAGCTGATGTGGATAAACAGAAGGTTCTGACTTTGACTCTATTTATCCACATCAATTAACACAAAAAGGGGTGTCCATTAATTACGTAAGGTGATTTAGGCGATTTTTCGACTCTCCTCCCCCCTTGGTTTGATATCTTGAGATTTGTCTCGACCCCCTCTCCCACCCTATAATTTCAAGTAAGATTTTTCAAAATTCGTATTCGTATTTTATAAATACAATATCTGTGATACGTTGTGTGTTGTGTTAGCCATATTTTATTGCAGAAACATGTTTTACTTAATCTAACCCAGTTTTCAGGCAATTTTACAGTTTCTAGCGGAAAAAAATTACGTGATATTTGTCTCGTGACATTGGGTGAGATTCGGCTCGACTTCCTACCCCCCTAAATACCTCACGTAATTAATGGACACCCCCAAACTAAAAATGGGCATAAAAGAAAAAAATTAATACCTAATCAAGTTATAAATATTTAGATTGCATTTTAGACGAAGCAAACTATACCAAGTTATAACATCAAACCGCACGCGCGCTTTATAAATGCTATACTTACGCGCAATTTGCGGGAAAATAAAAACAAATAATCCCCTCGCAATACCCACCAAAAACTTCACACGTTTATATAGAAATTTATCAGCCAATGTTTTTTTTTTCCAGTATCTTTAATGTGTTTAATTATATTTTTCGCTAAGCCTGTTATTTTAAATGAAACACTGGTCAACTAGCCTATTGTAGGCATGTGATATACTTAATACAGTGAAATGTGTCTCTTTATATTGTTTCCAAATATTTATAGAAGTTTTAGTAAAGTTTTCACCACTTTACTGGGACGTAACTTGGACTTGACCTTGACTTTATTTGCTGGACTTCTACTATTACTATGTCTTATTTGAAGATCATTTCTAAAACTCGAAACTATCGGCTACTTGTACATTCTAAATTATTATTTACACTGGCCAAATAGAAAAGACATCTGGAGCCAAAACTAATAAGAAAAAATGAAGATCGCCGCAGTTGAAAAGCGTGGGTGAGGTAGGTTATTAGGCTCCATTTTTGATCTCATCATCGCTTCCCATCAGGTGAGATTGCGGTTAAAAGTAACCCTAGTTCGATGTAAAAAAAAAACAGAAAGGATGTTTGACAACTCGAAGAGATTCATTACAAAGATTGCAATTCATTAAAAAACTTACTTGATTAAAGTACCACCATTTTCTTGCAAAAAAAAGTTCGGCCCCAGTGGGACCTAACTGGTTGAGTTGGGGTGCATACGGATTTATATTAACGTGGAGCCCATCCAACTGAAAATGTGAAGAAAAAAAATAAGTGCACCTGGCTAATGCTATGCGGAACCAAAATGCTGGCGTGTTTCTGGCTCAACACATATGCGTTATTCAGCCTAGTAATGTCACCAGTGTGCTGGATATGCGGTAAGTGGTAGAAGGCTTGAATTCGCTTTAACCTCCACACTGAACGACAGCCTGCTTTTTGCATCCACTGGATGCCCACGACTCTCACAATGTCAAATCAATGTCAAATGTATCTACCTCAGTTTAAATATAACACCATTGTGCGTAGTGCGTAGAACCCATGAAAGTTTTAACTTGGAATACTTTCTCGTTCATATTATTTTTTACATAATTTCATCATCAAACTCTCCTAAAAGTCATGACAAAACAAAACAATCGAAATTATTAAACCTAAGGTAGAACATTGTATAAAACTTTTTGTGAAGGTGTCAGCAATCTCGCAAGGCGATTGATAACGCTCCACGATAACAATGCTACAGAAATATAAGTACTGAGCAAGGAAACTCAACTTTGATTTCAAACAAGAAGATAAGATATTAAACTTTTGAACTTTTTAAATTAATGCAAAAATTAAATAGCTTGAAAGATAATTAATGAACTCTTACTTATAAACGCGTCTAGCAAGTATCTCTTCTTCTATATCTCTATCTCAATAATAGGTCAGGGAAATAACCGTTGCTCAATTGGACGAGCAATGTAGACGTAAAAACTAGGATAATTTTTAGATTTGAATTCAGCCGGCCTCTAATTTTGTAACTATCAACCATACTTCTCAATGCTAGCTATTTAGAATACTATGTGATTCCAAACGTGATACTTACTTTGTGATTCCAAAGCCAGTTTTGCTTGTATTTGTTCTTATGTATCGTGAAGGGGTTGCCTTCATTCCTTTCAATGGAACTGTCACTACTACTACTTGATTCGTTTTTGTCCTCATCACTACTGGTCCTTGACTTTCCATAATTTTTGCTCCTGTCCCTGTGCTTTGATTTATTTTTGGATTTTCGTCTTAAATCCATGGGATCCTAGCAAAAACATGTATTAGCTTGGAATTCATTAATAATATCATGTTATTGTTATATTAAATTTAATCTAAATACAATACAAGTACCTGGTAATGAAATACATGAATTTATAAAAAAAAAATTAGGAAACCTGTTATTGATTTTATGCGCTACAATTATATTAGTAAAAAAATAACAGTTACTTAATTATGTGCAAATTCAAACTTTACTTTGATAAGTATTTAGTTTTATGAGAGCAATAGATGTAAAGTTTTAAAATTAAACTTAACAGACAATAAGAACAACACAACCATTTTGTTACAAACAGTGTCGATTATGTAGGCCAATGTTCTGAACAATAATATATTTGTGCAACTAAGGTGTAAGTTGTAAAAATATGATTATATCCAACTTTTTGTCACAATAAGTTGTTTGTTGTGTTTTTTCCATAAAAACATAAGCAGAAAATTTTAGTGTTGTCTGATTATAATCTAGAGAATACTAAAACATAATCATAAGACACAAATACAATACATAAAGTAGTGCTTTTATTTGAACAACGTAGTGCGTTAGTATTAATTTTAAGGTAGTGCGCTACAACGAGAATTTGTAAAATGTTAGTTTTGAGTTTTGTATTTGCTTATTTGCTTTTTTCTGCTCCATATTTTTTATCTGAACGCCTGGATGCTCGGCGTGAGTGGTGGCGTGGGCGTCGTCGACGTTGATGTTTGTCACGCTGCTTTTTGCCTTTACCAACGCGGTGTCCACCCTTCTTGTGCCGGTGGCGAGACTGAGCGGAGCGACTGCGGCGGGATTGAGCAGGTCTACGGTGGTAAGATGGTGCAGAACGGCGAAGCCGTGACTTCGGTTTGGCCGCTTTGCTCTGGTAACTCATAGCCGAGCGACGAACACGGTGCCCGTGCTATATAGGAAATTTAACTACTAAACCTGTATCAACGTTACATAAGAGCCATTTTACTATCATCATCATCATAATCAGCCTTTTAACAGTCCACTGCTGGACTTTTAGCCTACCCCCAAAAGGGGGTAGGCTAAACACTTCTTTGACCACACTTTCACTTAACACACATCAAATGCCTAGTCATAATAGACGAGGCTAATATATTTATAAGCGTAATACAGTTACATTCATTCCCTGACAGACTCATGACGAAATCTTAAAAATTACTTGACCAATGACGCTGAAATTTGGCAGATAGATTCCTTATGAGATGGAAATATCCGCTGAGGAAGGGTTTTGCGATAAGGCCGAATTAAGTGGCAAAAAAGGTTCAGAGTTTATTTGAAAGTCTACTCGTGTGAAGTTAAAATAAGTACCAAGTTTTAATATGTGACAAACATCAAAAATTTCCAGGACAGATCACGTCTATTCAGAAAATTATATAATAGAAACTGGCATGGTTTTCATCCATTTTGTTTATATTGAACGGGAATTAGTGAAAAGTGAGACGAAGCCACGCGCGAACTCACTATCAAAGTTACCGCCATTTTTTTTATGTCATTTGCAAACATCCTTAGTTGTACTGATGGTAAGCGGTCACCGTCGTCTATGGTTACTTGTAACACCAGGGGGATACGTTGCCAAACTTTGAAGACTCTATTAACATCCTTTTTGAAGAACCCGGTAGTTACTCGGAAATGCTGCAGGAGCTCATTCCACTTATTGCAGGTGTGAGGCAAAATAGATCAAGTAAAAAGCACAGGGTACGATTTTCACATAGAGATCTATGATGTGCAAAATATTCACTACGATATAAATGCAGTTGAAATTTTACTCAGATTAATTGGTTTAATCTTACGTGAGTAATTTCCATATAATATAAACAAAAATCTGTGATTTAGCCGAATATTTACACTCGTAAATATTTTTTTTTGTGTACTCAAATATATAAATGATATCTAAATATATTTTGTCGTTTTATTATAGAAAATAACGTGGATTTCACACATTTTATTTATATTACACGGGAATTAATCACGTTTTATTATAGAAAATAACGTGGATTTCACACATTTTATTTATATTATACGGGAATTAATCACGTAAGATTAAGCCGGTCACTCCGACTAGAGTTTCAACCGCATTGGGCAGTCTTTTTAAGGTGAATGCACGCGCGCGGCTGCGTCTCGCTTGGCACTACAAACCGGCTTATTCTTACGTGAGTAATTCCCGTTTAATATAAATAAAATATTTTGTCGTAATAATTGAAATTACAAAAAAATACTCTAGTAAGATTTAGTACACTGACTTAATACTCTTTAGAACTTGTTTATATAATTGAATTGCTAAAAACGAGCTTGTAAGCCACTTACGCTGGTATCTTTGACGAACAGACCATCTAAGCTGGAATATTAAAGCTAATGAATACTCGTATATTTAAATTAAGTTTAGCTTTACACTATAGAGATGTAAGCGAGATTGCAGTTCTTTGATAGATAATATAGTTTTTTCTAATAAGTCTTGCAGTTTTATTGATAATCTTTGTAAGCAATCAAGTTTTTTTTTGTTACAACCATGATCCAATAACAATGTCTGATATTCCGGGAGTGACACAAGGCTGTATCACTGTCCAGCTACTCATCATCATCAGCCAGAAGACGTCCACTGCTAAACATAGGCCTTCCCTTTAAACTCCACACTGAACGACACCCTGCCTTTTGCATCCACTGGATGCCAGCGACTCTCACGATGTCATTGGTCCATTATCTACTGAGAGGCTTATCTACTCTGTGTCTTCCAGTTCATGATCTCCACTCAAGAACTTTTCTTCCCCATCGGTTATCGGTTCTTCGAGCCATGCGGCCTGCCCATTGCACTTCAAGTTGCGAATGTTCATAGCTATGTTTAATAGTTTTATACCATGATTACAATCATGTTATACGATAAAATCCGTGCACTACAATTTAACGTATTATCTGACCCACGGTAGTGCTCATCACTTGTCTCGTTTATTACTAACGGACCACCCAAACCATCCACCTGGGTGGTTGGTTAGGAAAACTTTCTAGGTTATTGCATTTTCTGTAATGGGATAAAAAAAATAAGATATAACTTTTCGCATGAATAATATTAGTGTGACATATAGAGACTAGTATCATAATGTTAGTGTGATTTGATAATACGGTAGCATTTTAGCGTTATGTGGGTAGGTACTTACTCATCTAAAACTTCATTATTATTTTTTAGATTCTGAAAAAATAAAGTTATTGTCTTCATCGAGTTCATCGTCTAATGCATAAGTAGTTGATAAGTCAATCAGTTCTATAAGCATTTTTGAATCGCTTTCACTGATGGACTTCTTGTCACCAAGAAAGTGATATATCATTTTAAACCTCGATTAGCGCAAATATTAATAATTTTTAAATTTAATAAGGGTATGATTGCTTTTTTTATACCTGGTCTCCAGTTTTGCTGAAAATAATAATAATTTAAAACGTAAGATTTGATGCAAAATGCTTGCGTGTTTGTGGCTCAACGCATACCAAAGCATTACCATTCAGCGTGGTAATGCCGCCAGTATGCTGGGTACTCTGCCAACAGGTTGTGGGCTTGAGCATTTGGATTGTCTTTAGACCTTCAACGGTCTATGGGCCGTCGGGTTTTGTAGTGTCAGTTTTAGCTTAATATTTTGTTTTAGTTAATAAAGGCCTTGGTAAAAATAATTACTAATATACATGATAAAATGTAACACACAAGTAAGTCCACATATACAGAATAAAAAGAAACAAAATATATATTTAGAGAAATGGCATGAAATAAGTATATACCTACTACGGATTTTCTAGCCAGTTACAATCTCCTATCATAACATAATCTTTAGAATTTTTAGTGAAACACCTGTGATAGTGGAATACTCGTACTTAAAACCTTCTTTATAATATGTTGGGGGCAAACTACTAGTTTATTTATAGATATGATTACACATACATGCATGAATACCTCCTTGTTTTGACTTGAACAAGAGATAAAACAAAAGTATTGTAGTGATTTGTTATCGCGAAATTAGTAGGCGCTCTAGGAAAAATCCATATAATTTAAGTTGGTTTAAAAACTATTGAACCCTAATTAATGAAATTTTCATGAGATCACCATGCGGGTTTCTTCTATATGATAAAAAAAACACGCAAATTGATTTACAGATAACAACAGCATAATCGCTGTAAAAAATAAAAAAACTGGCTGAATTAAAAACCTTTCTCCTTTTTCCAAGGTGGTTAAAAAAGATGCTTTCTTACATTGCTTCAATTTCAGATGGGTCTATTTCGATAACAACCTGAAATATGAAAGAAATATTTAAAACACTCGAAACGAAACTAGGAAAAACAACCATAAATTCATAATTTTAAGCATTGCTGTATCATTAAATAAAAGTTATGGTTATTTATGTATTGTTTTGATTAATTTACCAATGGATGACTTCTGTAAAATAAATAATGTTGTTAAAAACAAATTATCACCAAATAAGCATTATCAAAGTCTAGCTCGCATAGACTTGATATGAACCTATACCTACCCACCTTTTTGTTTTATTTTGTTAAAAGACATGCTTTTTTTATCTAACTTAATTAAAATTTGCGAAGAAAAATTATTGTCATTAATTAATTTTAAATAGGTTTACGTTTGAACGCGACCTTTTCTATTGTTAAGCGATACGAAGGAACATGCTTGCCTGGATGAAACCGATTCATTCGCAACTTGAACACAACCAGATTGTTACTATTGGGGAACACCCATTAAGGCAGCGTATTCGACAGTCTAGCGCTTCACACAATAAAATTGGAATCAAAGCACTTCGTACGGGCTTTTAGGTATCAACCAAAAATCGGTGTCGCCATTTTGGGCCTGCTTTCGCTGTCCGATAGAATAAACCAGCCAAGTGCGAGTCAGGCTCGTGCATTGATGGTTCCGTACCACCACAAAATACAACCATCAGTTATTGTTCTGACTGCCTTCTAGAATAGTCGAATTGCTACGTAGTCACATAGTAAATATTTTGCTACAGTGACGCTCGAGTATATAACAATTATAACTTGGTAATGAACATAAATTTATCACCGACACGCACTCCTTCATTATTTATTATTATATTTTAGAGTGTGTACTATAATCATACCAAGTAAGACGTTTGTACGTATTACCGTTTTTACATTAGAGCTAATACAAAAATACGTAAAAAACAATACTTATTCTGTGAAATCTTTAGCTGGCTATCTATTACGGTTCGAAAGATACAGTTGAGGGACGGACAGACAGACAGCCATCGTAGGCTTAGTAATAGGATCCCGTTTTTTACACTTTGGGTACAGAACCCTAAAAATTATACCATTTTGAGTTATGGCCTTGGTATGAAATCAAAATAAAACATAAAGAAAAACATTTATTCAAGTTTAAGCGAGCAAAACTTATGAGAAAGTTAAGCGCTGTGTTAAATCCCTTAGTAAAAGTACATACCGTCCATTATCGGTGATTTTACTAGATTGTATCGCATCCTGTATTTTTTTCTGGAACAATACATATTTGAGAGCTAAGACGAATTTCCAGAACCATTAAACTAATAAAATAGTTGAATTACATAAAGCACAAATATCATTTATAAATTGATACAAAAAATAATAAACTGTCAAGTTCCTGCCGCAACATGCTCAAGATAGAATTCCGTATCTATGTGAGAAATAAATAAACATCATAGGCAGAGTGATAAGCGTGTATGGTTTTGGTTTTTGTGTTATTATAACATTTTTGGGCTCCACATAAATAAGCATTTTCTTGGTCGCATATCTCGATAACTATTTAGCGCTAGTAAGTTCTGTGCCTAATTTTAATGTTATTTCAGTTTATGTGTTAGTAGATATTTTTTGCTCTTTCTTGATGAAATCTTGACTGACACGAAACAAAATCAAAAATAACCAATTTGGACAGGAATGTTTAAAAATGCCACGTAAAATTGAAAAACTAATTATTAAAACCTCACAATAATATAGAATTTAATTTTTAACCAGCCCCTACCCACATTATATTTACATCTTCAGCATAGAACTTGCAGTCTCTGAATAAATGGACGGTGACAGACAGAACAGGGTAAAACCATTAGCGCTCTTTAGTTTGCCACGGAACTCTAAAAGTAAACTCAAACTTGATTAATATTGACATTATTATTTACCAATAAATTACTATTTGTTTTTCTGAAGTCCGTGTACCGAACACGGCTGCGTGTTTTTCCAAATCTGAAAAAAAAAGTTTTATTTTTGAAATAAAATATTCTCAAGAGTAGGTACAGAAATTAACCACATTAGCTTACTTATTTTACTTTCTTATTTAAACAACAGATATCAATTTCATCTAAAAAAAAAACAATTATTGAATTACAATTGAAGATAATTAAAGTAAATGCAAACATAAAAATGTTTTTTACAATTGAAATTGTTGTTCCACATTTACGAAATAGACTAAATTTTTTTGAATTGAAATCTTCATTTTAGCTATAATAAATAGCGAGCACTTTTTGAGATTGATCTCCAAAATCGATCATGCATCGATCTCTAAAAGAGCTGGTTGGAAGCGGCCTGCATTCAGAATTTTCCTGCGGTCTCTTTTAGGTCGTCTGTTTCAGCTAGTGGGTGAATATCCTACCCTGCGCTTACCGGTCTGTGGTATCCATTTGAGAACGTTTCGGCCCCATCGGCCATCTGTTCTGCGTGCTATGTGCTGTCCACTGCCACTTCAACTTGCTAATCCGGTGGGCTATGTTGGTAACTTTCGTTCGTCTATGGATCTCCTAATTTCTGATTCGATTGAAACTTCGAGCATAACCCTCTCCATAGCTCGTTGTGCGACTTTGAGCTTGCTTATAAGGCCCATAGGGAGAGACCACGTTTCAGTGAATTTAATTAGTAAATGCTAACATTTAAAAAAAAGTTAATTATAAATACTAACGTAATCCCAAGGTTGTCCAAGTTTCCATACACGGCCGAGCCTCCAAAATCCCTCAAAGGGAACTTGATGGATGATTTTAGCATGCCTCGAGCTGGTCTGAGCAGAGTATGTCCGGGATGGATCGGTAAAGCTTGAGGTAGGTGCTCAGGGCGAGTGGGCACGCCGAGCATAACTTCTCCGGGACGCATTATGCTTCTTCTCTGTGAATATTAAAACTAGCCTGTATTTTCATATTAGCATGCACGATCAGATGGGGTCAGAAGTAAGTGCGTAGTACAAAAATGTCCCGATTATTTATTTATTTTATTTATTTATTAAAAGCATCTCACCTTGAATTTTGGACTTGTGTCATTTTCTTCTGTCTCCTCATCACTACGCTTTGCGCGAAGAATATGTTTAAGCTGTTAAATTAAAAGAAAAACATTAAAATATTGTTTTAAACTATCACAGTTGTTCACTAAAGTTATATGATAGGCTAGTAAAGGAAACTATTGAGATCTCGAAATGCCAGAATTTCAATCGAGGTGATGGTTTTCAACTCGCCAGTGCGTTGAATTTAAAAATAAAAGTCCGCGTTTAAATGTGTTCAAAATACTATGTGTTTTGTCGGGACTTAGGATCGAGTTCGGGTTCCAGTGATGACCGTAGCAAAAGACTAAGATAGAGGGTAGATCGTTATGTCACCTAACTTTTTAACTGTTCGACCAACGACCCGCATTCTTCAGTCTTCCCGTGAACATAGTGCATGTAACTGCGCCGAAATATCGGGAGCTCATTCCACAACCTTACCACGGTAAATAATCCCGTAAATAATCATATAACTTTATTAAAAGATTTCTCAAGTATTGTCAATAAGAAATTCCTCGGCCATGGTTACAAAATGGACCAATACTTAAAAAGGTTTTTTCTTGTTTTATTATTTTCACACATTGAAAGACCCGTGACTATAAATTTATAAAAAAATCAATATTGATTTTCAATTATACGAGGTATGTCCATAGTTATAGGAAGTTTGTCGGGTAACGACAACGACGGGTAAGTTATACTTTTTTAGGGTTCCGTACAACCCAATACAACGTACGTACAAGGTTTCTTAGACGTAACATTACAATGTGCTTGTAACGACACGCACTTGACTCTATTTTATGGGGTATGTTTTAGAAGATTTCGATGAGTTTAACATAAAAATGTACTAACCCCTTTAAGCTTAAGTATTTCAGGATTTATCTATAACACAAAATTTAAGTTTGTTATAATTTTCACTTATTAAATGGGAAACAATTTGAAAACGAAATAAGATAGTGTTGTACATTTTTATATTTGACTTATCTACTTACTTTTAAAATATTGAAGAGACCGATTGCATTAATTATGCGTACTTTTGCGTTATTCTTGTCCTTAAAATAATTATTAAGATTAAAAGGGTATTAACAGTGTAAGTATATTATGTTCCTGGAAATGTATGAAACCTCGGAGATGTGTACAATGTCTAGGAAATGTATGCGATGTCGGGCTAATGTAAGATTTATGTCTAAACTGTTTTAGGTTCTTTGCTAGGCATTTTAGGCACTTCCTAAATGGAACTGGAAACTGTATAAAAATAAGGAATTATCTCGGTTCGATCGAAGACGGAGCACCCTGATGCCATCTCGGACGTCACCACATCTAGAGGGTATAATTATAGCCGCAAAAGCTTCTGGCTGAGCCCACCCGGAGTCCAGCTTAAGTTGGTTAGGTTCGAAATAAATATTTTCGGGACATTTTTTGCACACACGGTCATCTGACCCCAATCTAAGCAACACTTGTGATATGGCTGCCAGAGACTGATATACATGCAAATATATATAGTTTTAAATACGTACTTAAATATATATTAACAACTAAATATAGAACAAACACAAATGTTCATCACATAAATGTTTGTCCAAGGCGGGAATCGAACCCCCCGCCCCAAGCTCAGAAGGTAGGTTCACTAACAACTGGACCAAATGGCTTAATGTGTGACAGATTCGACACAATCTCTAGTCTTAGAGAATATTGGAAATTTAAGACTTTTCCAATTGGTGATTAGGAAATGTATAGAATTCCTAGAAAATATTGATATACTATAATAAAATTTTATTTCACACATATCCTATTTACTATATATAGGCTTTGTATTAATTTCCTAGGAATTCTTTATTATGACGGATTACACACATTTCCGATAACATATAAATAAAGCCGTTAGAGGAAATTATAGAAAGAAAAAATTAACACAACAATATAATGCAAATTACGTATCCAGCTGGCGAGATAAAATTTACTTTCTGTTAATTATATGTTATTAACTATGATTTATCAAATTAAATTCTCACTTTAATCGATGTATTTATTTTATCTTCGTGCGCATTCGTTTCTTTTGAGTTCTCAGGCATTCCACGAAGAATATTTTCATTCTGTTATATGACAAATCACATTGAAATTTTGGAATATTTCAAAGGGAAATAAAAAATTGACATAATTATCTCTTCTCTATCTCTATATAGTATAAATTGAAGTCGCTTTCCGCGTCTGTCTGTCTGTCTGTATGGCCGCTAACTCCTCCTAAACCACGCAACGAATTTTGATGCGGTTTTCACCCTCAGTTATATACATTTTCACGGAAGGTTTATATATATATAACTAACGACCTGCCCCGGCTTCGCACGTAAATTACAACCGTGCGAAGCCGGGCGGGCGGGTCGCTAGTAATCTATATAATCTATACAATATTATTATGAGGAAAGATTTGTAACGAATTAGCTCAAAAAGTACTGGACCGATTTTTAAAATTCTTTCACTATTTCAATGCTACATTATCACTGATTAATGTAAGTTATTTCAATAGGCTATATAACTATACCCGTGCGGAGCCGGTGCGGACCGCTAGTAATATATATAAAAGCGAAATTCACTTCCTCACTCATGACGTAATCTCGAAAATTACTTGAACTACGAAGCTGAAATTGTATGTCCGATAATTTATTTCGAGCTTCACTTACCAATTTGTTACTGTCCTCGAACACGTCTTGAGATGGTCTAAACTGGGTGTACCCGGGAGGAATCAGGTTGCTGTTAGGCTGTTTGTAATCTTGAGGCACAATAATCATAACTGGGGTACGATTGTGACCGCGCTGATTTTTTCTTGTCTACAAAATTATTATGATCAAATTAAAATTAAATTAATGAATTTTGTATTTATTGAATTGTTGTGTTGTGGTTTAGTATGATTACATACAAAGTTTAACACTTAATGGATTTTAAATAAATACACATTGCATATCTACATACTCAGATCAGACCAACAAGCGAGATATATCGTACCTTAGCACAATAATCGTTCGTGTCCTAATGTATCCGTATTTCACCCACTCTCTATTCAATTTCGCTCGCGTAGATTACTCCTTACAAATACATAAATATATCATAAGCTATTTGACTAAAGATTCCTCCTTCTTCCCACGTCAATCTTTTCTATTGTAAGTCCTTTACTTTTCAAGCTGTCCTACTGTGGAATGCGCTGCCTGCTTCTATCAGGCAGGCCAAATCTATTTCTTGTTTTAAGAATCAAGTTTATACACATTATTTTAGTTTATGTTAATTGGTACAGTTATGTATGTATTCTATTTAAAATATTTAAAGTATGTATGTAGTATTGTGTATTTATTGTATGCGTTTATAAATTTAGGGATATATACATTTATTTAGGTTTATTTTATGTACACCACCGACAGTTTTTCAATTTCTTTAGTCCTGTCCATCCAAAGGTTGCCTGGAAGAAATCGCTTAAGGCGATAAGGCCGCCCATTATACTGCCGTATATTTGTTTTTTATGTTAGTTTAAGTTTCATTTGTATTTTCGGTGTGTAATAAAGAAATATTGTATTGTATTGTATTTGCCAGTGAAAGTACCGTCAAAATTGGCCGTTTTGGAGTCAATAGGGAACAACCATACAAACGAATCAAATATCTCTGTTTCAAATACAATGGTGTGAACAATAAAGAGTTAATCAATTAATCATACACACATCGCCTTTTATAAATAAAAAGATAGAAAATTGCTTAATGCAAAAACTGTAATATTACGGCACACTTACTAAATTTTCACGCACACTAAAAAACTTGCAGCGACACAAATAAACTAATGTCCACATGCAAAAAAGACGGCAAGGCTATCAGCAGAGCGACTTCAACTAAAAGTATCAAGCCTGATTTAGGACTAATGCATTCGCACCCAACTCGCCACCTTACTGTAATATCTCACTTGTTTTTCTGATCTGAGGGAACGATGGTAAGAAAACTCGACTGGAAATTTTGTGAAATTGTTGTGAGTGCATGTTATATAGTTTTAGTTGGACTTATCTACTTACTGCTAGAATATTGATGGCACCGATTGCTTCAGACACGTTTAGATCTACGCTATCGATGTGAAAGAAATCCTAAAAATAAATATTAGGGTTAGAAGATTATTAAGCAACTTGCGTTCTCTCCCTTGCACATTCAATATTTTTAAGAATTTAATAATGATAGTGTATAATTATTTTACCGGAAATGTATGAAACCTAAGAATTGTGAGAAATGTCTAGAAAATGTATGCAACGTTAAGCTAATTCACGATTTATTATATTATGTAAAAAATATTTTCGTACATTTCTTTTCTTTGTAATTTCTATGGATTTTATGCAATTCCTAAATGCAACTAGAAACTGTATAAAAATTTGAAGATACCACGGTTCGATCCGAGACGGAGCACCTCGATGCCATCTAGTCTAGATTGTATAACATAACCGCAAAAGCTACTTGCTGAGCCCATCCGGGGTCCAACTTAAGTTCGTTAGGTTTGAAATGAGTGACAGATCCGACACAGTCCCCTACTGTTAGAGTGTATCCCAAATTTAACACAATTCCAATTGATGATTAGGAAATGTATAGTTTTCCTAGAAACTATTATAATATAATTCAATTTATTTCACACATTTCTTATTTAATTTAGGCGTTGTATTAGTTTCCTAGGAATTATGTGTAATGAAGGATTACATACACTTCCGATAACAAGAATAAGGCAAATGAATGGGGGTATGTGATTGTGTGTAGATAGTAAAATACTAGCATTTCAGCTTCGGGGATGCTACCGTTACACCCGGTATGTATGATAAACTTTCTGTTAAATATATATGTTGTAAACTATCATTTAAGTGAATTAAATTCTCACCTTAATCATTGAGTCTATCGTCTTTTTCTTCGATCTTATTGAGTTTTCAGGCTGTTCCGATGCACGAAGATTGTTTTTATTCTGTTATGCAACAAGTAACGTTGAAATTTTGAAACGTTCAATAGGGAAATAAATAAAAATAGACAAAAAAATTAAAGAAGAAACTAGACTAGTTTGAGTAAAAATAGTAGGTATTTAAAGTAAGTGTAGTAGTCATATTAAAAGTAAGTGATGGTGGTCAAACGCAAGCCTATTATTTATAAAAAAAAAAAAAAGTTCAAGGTGAATGCACGCGCGCGGCTGCGTCTCGCTTTGCACTCAAAGCAAAGAGTGCAAAGCGAGACGCAGCCGCGCGCGCGCATTCACCTTGAAAAAGGCTGTCTAATGCGGTTGAAACTATAGTCTGAGTAACCGGCTTAATCTTACGTGAGTAATTCCCGTGTAACATAAATAAAATGTGTGAAAACCACGTCAGTATCAATAATATATTACTTAAAATAGTTTAGTTTAATACTTTAACTCTAAATTAATCGTTACGATATTGTATTAAAAGAATTAAGAGTTACATTTTTACTAACATTCTTACACAAAGATTCAATATCTGCGCCCAGCTTTTTACCTACAACCCTAAAGAAATCATTTACTCTTTTGAAAAAACTCATAAAGCAGACGTACCACCACTTAGCCACACCGGTCGTATATTATGTTGATAGCACAAACCGTCACCTTAGAGTGAAAACCTCGGGAATGCAATTTTGGTCACACATCACACACATCATCAGCCATTAAATGTCCACTGCTGAACAAGGCCTCCCTCTTAGAGAGGGGTGTTGCCATAAACCCCACGCTTGGCAGGCGGCTTGGGGATCGCAGTACGTTCACCGTGTACTAATAGGATGCTGCTGCCCATCCTCCGGTAGTTCTGGTCGCAGTTTTAGGACATACCCGGGTCCAAATTACCAAAATTGTATTCCCGAGGTTTTCACTCTAAGGTGACGAAACGCTGAATAAGTTGTAGTTGAAATCAAAACGAGAAATAGAAGGACATCAATTTCAAGTTACTCTTGCTTTTTCAATGACTATAAATAAAAACTATCGATTTACCTTCATTTACCTTCTTTTGCCTTCATGGCTTAGAATTGGCTGGGAGTAACCCATTTCATTGCTTAGGAGATGATTCCGGCACAATAGAAAATAAACTTCACACTAATAACACCGCATTGCACTATGCAATATCAAAAATCAGAAACTTTACTGTGCTTACTTTTTTTACTGTACTTTCACTGTAGCATTCTCGTATTAAGGCTCATCACAGCATTCGAATTTCAAAGATTAATTTTAATTTTATTTATATTACACGGGAATTACTCGCGCATTCACCTTGAAAAAGGCCGTCTAACGCGGTTGAAACTATAGTCGGAGTAACCGGCTTTATCTTACGTGAGTAATTCCCGTGTAATATAAATAAAATGTGTGAAAACCACGTCAGTTTCAATAATATTAATTTTAATTATTTCTATCGATTGATTGTTTCGGAGCTGAAAACTTTATTTGCGTGATCAGAACTCTATATTACTCTATATTACAACCTGACAGTCCACCAACGGATCAACTCCATTTTTTTTTGGTCTTAAGCGTTTTTTCCCACGTCTTGTCTCGACTGCTTATCGGGTGAACAGATTTAGCTGAATTTTGGCGTAGAAATATTCTATGGCCTGAATTAGCACAGAGGCTACTTTAAGCAAACTGCCAAATTTTAACAAACGAAAAACTGAGGAGGCTCTCCTGTCCATGTGTATACTTTTAGCAAGCGGCTATAATTACTAATGAGTACCACGTACCAATTGTTTACTGTCCTCGGAAAACTCGACCACCTCTTGAGATGGTCTAAACTGGGTGTACCCGGGAGGAATCAGGTTGGTGTTAGGCTGCTTGTAATCTTGAGGCACAAGAATCATAACTGGGGTACGATTGTGACCGCGTAGATTACTCCTTACAAATAAATAAATATATCATAAGCTATTTGACTAAAGATTCCTCATTCTTCCCACGTCAATCTTTTCTATTGTAAGTCCTTTACTTTTCAAGCTGTCCTACTGTGGAATGCGCTGTCTGCTTCTATCAGGCAGGCCAAATCTATTTCTTGTTTTAAGAATCAAGTTTATACACATTATTTTAGTTTATGTTAATTGGTACAGTTATGTATGTATTCTATTTAAAATATTTAAAGTATGTATGTAGTATTGTGTATTTATTGTATGCATTTATAAATTTAGGGATATATAAATTTATTTAGGTTTATTTTATGTACACCACCGATCGTTTTTCAATTTCTTTAGTCCTGTCCATCCAAAGGTTGCCTGGAAGAAATCGCTTAAGGCGATAAGGCCGCCCATTATACTGCCGTATATTTGTTTTTTATGTTATTTTAAGTTTCATTTGTATTCTCGGTGTGTAATAAAGAAATATTGTATTGTATTGTATTTGCCAGTGAAAGTACCGTCAAAATTGGTCCAGCCGTTTTGGAGTCAATAGGGAACAACCATACAAACGAATCAAATATCTCTGTTTCAAATACTATGGTTTGAACAACAAAGAGTTAATCAATCAATCATACACACATCGTCTTTTATAAATAAGAAGATAGAAAATTGCTTAATGCAAAAACTGTAATAATTACGGCACACTTACTAAATTTTCACGCACACTAAAAACCTGCAGCGACACAAATGAACTGATGTCCACATGCAAAAAAGGCGGCAAGGCCATTTGCGACTTCGACTAAAAGTATCAAGCCTGATTTACGCCTAATGCATTCGCACCCACCACGCCACCTTACTGTAATATCTCACTTGTTTTTCTGATCTGAGGGAACGATGGTAAGAAAACTCGACTGGAAATCTTGTGAAATTGTTGTGAGTGCATGTTATAAAGTTTTAGTTAAACTTATCTACTTACTGCTAGAATATTGATGGCACCGATTGCTTCAGACACGTTTAGATCTACGCTATCGATGTGAAAGAAATCCTAAAAATAAATATTAGGGTTAGAAGATTATTAAGCAACTTGCGTTCTCTCCCTTGCACATTCAATATATTTAAGAATTTAATAATGATAGTGTATAATTATTTTACCGGAAATGTATGAAACCTAAGAATTGTGAGAAATGTCTAGAAAATGTATGCAACGTTAAGCTAATTCACGATTTATTATATGTAAAAAATATTTTAATGTTATTTGCTACGTACATTTCTTTTCTTTGTAATTTCTATGGATTTTATGGAACTAGAAACTGTATAAAAATTTGGAGATACCACGGTTCGATCCGAGACGGAGCACCTCGATGCGATCTAGTCTAGATTGTATAACATAACCGCAAAAGCTACTTGCTGAGCCCATCCGGGGTCCAACTTAAGTTCGTTAGGTTTGAAATGAGTGACAGATCCGACACAGTCCCCTGCTGTTAGAATGTATCCCAAATTTAACACAATTCCAATTGATGATTAGGAAATGTATAGTTTTCCTAGAAACTATTATAATATAATTCAATTTATTTCACACATTTCTTATTTAATTTAGGCGTTGTATTAGTTTCCTAGGAATTATGTGTAATGAAGGATTACATACACTTCCGATAACAAGAATAAGGCAAATGAATGGAGGTATGTGATTGTGTGTAGATAGTAAAATACTAGCATTTCAGCTTCGGGGATGCTACCGTTACACCCGGTATGTATGATAAACTTTCTGTTAAATATATATGTTGTAAACTATCATTTAAGTGAATTAAATTCTCACCTTAATCATTGAGTCTATCGTCTTTTTCTTCGATCTTATTGAGTTTTCAGACTGTTCCGATGCACGAAGATTATTTTTGTTCTGTTATGCAACAAGTAACATTGAAATTTTGAAACGTTCAATAGGGAAATAAATAAAAATAGAAAAAAATTGTATTAAAAAGAAGTAAATAGACTAGTTTGAGTAAAAATAGTATTTAAAGTAAGTGTAGTAGTCATATTAAAAGTAAGTGATGGTGGTCAAATGCAAGCCTAATATTTATTTAAAAAAAAAATGTATTACTTAAAATAGTTTAGTTTAATACTTTAACTCTAAATTAATCGTTACGATATTGTATTAAAAGAATTACGAGTTACATTTTCACTAACATTCTTACACAAAGATTCAATATCTGCGCCCAGCTTTTTACCTACAACCCTAAAGAAATCATTTACTCTTTTGAAAAAACTCATAAAGCAGACGTACCACCACTTAGCCACACCGGTCGTATATTATGTTGATAGCACAAACCGTCACCTTAGAGTGAAAACATCGGGAATGAAATTTTGGTCATTTCCTTATTAATATTATTAATACATTTCTGGGATGAAAATCTCGCAAAGCATGTATTAGTAAGGAAAGTACCAAAATTGCATTTCCAAGGTTTTCACTCTAAGGTGACGAAACGCTGAATAAGTTGTAGTTGAAATCAAAACGAGAAATAGAAGGACATCAATTTCCAGTTACTCTTGCTTTTTCAATGACTATAAATAAAAGCTATCGATTTACCTTCATTAAACCTCATCTCTTTTGCCTTCATGGCTTAGAATTGGCTGGGAGTAACCCATTTCATTGCTTAGGAGATGATTCCGGCACAATAGAAAATAAACTTCACACTAATAACACCGCATTGCACTATGCAATATCAAAAATCAGAAACTTTACTGTGCTTACTTTTTTTACTGTACTTTCACTGTAGCATTCTCGTATTAAGGCTCATCACAGCATTCGAATTTCAAAGATTAATTTTAATTTTATTTATATTACACGGGAATTACTCGCGCATTCACCTTGAAAAAGGCCGTCTAACGCGGTTGAAACTATAGTCGGAGTAACCGGCTTTATCTTACGTGAGTAATTCCCGTGTAATATAAATAAAATGTGTGAAAACCACGTCAGTTTCAATAATATTAATTTTAATTATTTCTATCGATTGATTGTTTCGGAGCTGAAAACTTTATTTGCATGATCAGAACTCTATATTACTCTATATTACAACCTGACAGTCCACCAACGGATCAACTCCAATTTTTTTTGGTCTTAAACGTTTTTTCCCACGTCTTATCTCGACTGCTTATCGGGTGAACAGATTTAGCTAAATTTTGGCGTAGAAATATTCTATGGCCTGAATTAGCACAGAGGCTACTTTAAGCAAACTGCCAAATTTTAACAAACGAAAAAACTGAGGAGGCTCTCTTGTCCATGTGTATAATTTTAGCAAGCGGCTATAATTACTAATGAGTACCACGTACCAATTGTTTACTGTCCTCGGAAAACTCGACCACCTCTTGAGATGGTCTAAACTGGGTGTACCCGGGAGGAATCAGATTGGTGTTAGGCTGCTTGTAATCTTGAGGCACAAGAATCATAACTGGGGTACGATTGTGATCGCGCTGATTTTTTCTTGACTACAAAAATTATTATGATCAATTAAAAATATAATAAATGATTTTTGTATTGATTGAATTATTTGTGTTGTGGTTTACGTATGATTACTTATTAAATTTAACACTAAATGGATTTTAAATAAACTCATAGACACAATATCTACATACCTACTCAAATCAGACCATCAAGCGAGATATAGCACAATAATCATTCGTGTTCAAATAATTATATCCGTATTTTACCCACTTTATTCACTACTAGCTGCGCCCCGTGGTTTTACCCGTATGGATTACTCCTTAACAAAATGTATAATTAGCTATCTGCTGATAAAAGACCCGTCAAAATCGGTTCAGCCGTTTTGGAGTCCATAGGGAACATACATACATACACACACCTCTCACCTTTATGATTATTATTATACATATTATTCCCTATATTTATGAAGATTATTACCCATTATATTACCTAGGATATACTTATATATTAGGATATACATAGAATATTATTATTACCTATATTTAAGAAGATAGAAAAAAACTGTAATAATTACGGCACACTTACTAAATTTTCACGCACACAAAAAAATTGCAACAATACAAATTAACTATATCCACATGCAAAAAGCTGGCAAGGCCATGTGCAGAGCGAGCTCGACTAAAAGTATTAAACCTGATTTAGGCCTAATGCATTCGCACCCACCACGCCACCTTACTATAATATCTCACTTGTTTATCTGATTTGAGAGAACGCCCGTAAGAAAACTCGACTGGAAATCTTGTGAAATTGTTGTGAGTGCATGTTCCTCATCATCATCATCATTTCAGCCATAGGACGTCCACTGCTGGACATAGGCCTCCCCCATCGATCTCCAATAGGGCCGGTTGGAAGCGGCCTGCATCCAGCGTTTCCCTGCAGTCTCTTTTAGGTCGTCTGTCCATCTTGTGGGTGGACGTCCTACGCTGCGCTTACCGGTCCGTGGTCTCCATTCCAGAACCTTTCGGCCCCATCGGCCATCTGTTCTGCGTGATATGTGCCCTGTCCACTGCCACTTCAACTTGCTAATCCGGTGGGCTATGTCGGTGACTTTCGTTCATCTACGGATCTCCTCATTTCGGATTCGATCTCGTAGAGAAACCCCAAACATAGCCCTCTCCATAGATCGTTGTGCGACTTTGAGCTTGCTTATGAGGCCCATAGTGAGAGACCACGTTTCAAGTGCATGTTATATAGTTTTAATTTGAATAATCTACTTACTGTAATAATATTGATGAGACTCATTGCGGCAGTCACGTTTAGATCTAAGTCATCGATGTGAAAGAAATCCTAAAAATAAATATTTATGTTAGAAGGGTATTTCATGCAACTTGCGTTCTCGCCCTTGTGCATTCAATATTTTAAGAATTTAAAAAGATAGTGTATAATTATGTTTTTTGTGAGCTTGAGCATTTGGATCGTATTTACACCTTCAACGGTCTATGGGCAGTCTAACTGTATTAATTGTTAGTGTTAGTATTAGCTTGTATTCTGTTTTTTTTAATAAAGGCACTATTGCACCATAAAAAAGTATGTTACCGGAAATGTACGAATCCTAAGAATTGTGTGAAATGTCAGAAATGAAAAAGAAAATATATACAATGCTAATCTAATTCACGATTTTTGTGAAAAATATTTGGGATAAATGGTTTGATTTGACTTAATATATTTCCGAAGAAATGTATGTATTTTTGAGGCATATTTATGCAATTCTTAAATGGAATTAGACACTTGAACTAGAAACTATAAAAATTAGAAATTATCTTGGTTCGATCTGAGATGGAGCACGCCGATGCCATCTAGTCTTGTGGTCACTACCTCTAGAGCAGGGGTGTCAACAAAATTTTGTGGCGGGCCGGATTTATTAACTTTGTAACTATGGCAGGCCAAAAGATGTTTTGTAACTGAGCATATCAAGACTAATATAAGTAAAATGGTAAAATGGGTATAATAATAACCTTTTGGCGGAATTCACAGCAGGTTTCAGTTGTAACTGCATGCACAGTCACACTGATATAGATGATATAGATATGAATCTCCGTTCTTTACAAAATTACGTCTAAAAAAAGTTAAAAGTTACACAACTTTTAACTCATTCGCGGGCCGGATTAGGAAACTTGGCGGGCCGCATTGTGGCTCACAGGCCGTATGTTGGACACCCCTGCTCTAGAGTGTATGTATAATTTATAACCACAAAAGCTTCTGCCTTAGCCAACCCAGAATTCAACTTGAGTTGGTTAGGTTCAAAATAAGTGACAGATCCGACATACAGAGGTATTCTGAGTGTATCCCGAATTTAATCCATTTCCAATTATTAATGATGATTAGGAAATGTATAGAATTCCTAGAACATAAAGTTATATTATTATTTACAGGATATTTACCGTTGTAAAGTTTTGGAATGAGCTCCCGATATTTCGGCGCATTTACCCATGGTAAAAATCCCGTAAATAATCATATAACTTTAGTGAACAACCGTGACAGTTTAAAACAGTGTCCTAGAATATATTCATATAATCCAATTTATATCACATATTTACTATTTCGTCATCAAAAGTTTTCGATATAATTATTCGTTATCCAACTAACGCTAAAGTTCAATGAACAACCTCTGTACTGTACGCACAACGATACACGAACGCTTGCGCGCTGTCGTACCTAAGCGGTGTAGTGCAATGACCCCGAGTTTTGTACGCTTTACATTGCTGGTTTGCAAAATACTAATCCACTAAAAGAACAAGTATAAGGCAAATGAATGTTGGTATGTGATTGTGTGTAGAAAGTATAATAATACAATTTTAGCTTCGGATGTTACAGTTACACTCGGTATGTATGATAAACTTTCTGTGAAATATGTATGTAACTATCATTTAAGTGAATTAAATTCTCACCTTAATAGTTGTGTCTATCTTCTTTTTATTCGATTGTTTTGAGTTCTCAGGCTTATTGCAGGTACGAAGAATATTTTTCTTCTGCTATATGATAATAAAACATTAAAATTGTAAGAGGTTCCACTGGAAATTAAAAAAATACACAAAAATAGTAAAATAAAATAACTTTAAAAAGTAGTAAAATACAATAGTATACAAAAAAAAAGTTGTAATTAGAGTAAAAATAGTATTTAAAGTAAGAGTAGTAGTAAAATTAAGAGTAAGTATTACTTAAAATAGTTTAGCTTAATACTTTAGATAATAATTTAAACCTAATGGTATTGTCAATTTTCAATTTTCAATATTTGTCACAGAATATGTTATAGTAGAATAGTATTGTACTAAAATAACTACGAGCATGGAACTAGTATATTTGTAGTTATTTTAGTACATGCACATTTTAGTATATGCACAAACTTGAGCATTTATATTCTTAGTGGAATATTATCACACTTTTGCTTATCGTAACAGAAAAAGCGCTAAAATATTTTATCTAATAAGTGTGTCATTATCATCTTCAACCATTCTCCACCCACTGCTGGGTATAGGTCTCCTCTTCAGCGCGCCATCTTTTCCGGTGTGTGTTTTTTTATAAGTGTGTATGGAGTATTTACTTACCTTTTATATTATTATGTTACGCCAATCTTTTTTTTTGTTCTGTAATTGTTGCATTTTTTCATGGAGCACTTAGTCATTGTTTGTTCAACTATCGCGTGACTGTGGTTCCAACTGGTCCCAATATTGAATCAGAACAATTTGAGTATTGCCTTGATTAGCGCGTCATTGTGGCAAAGATGGAGATAACGGAGATGTTATAAGACAAGTATGAGTGTCACTTACCAATTGGTAACTGTCCTCGAAATTCTGGGGCACGTCCTGAGAATTAGGCTGTTTATAATCTTGAGGCACAAGAATTATAGCTGTGTTACGATCATTACCGAGCAAATTTTTTCTTGTCTGCAAACATTTTTATGATCAATTAGTGTTTTTTTTTTTGTACTTTATATTGATTGAATTATTTTGTTTTGTGATTTATGTATGATTCAAAACTTACAAAATGTAATACCTAATGGATTTTAAATAATCACATAGACACACATAAATACATACTGAGATCAGACCTACAAGGGATAATTATATACAAACAAGCTACTCGTGACCAAAATGCTGGCCTTTATTTTGCCCAAAGAATAAGCATTGCCATACAACGTGGCAATGCTGCCAGCATTTTGAGAACGCTGCCCACCGGTAGCGGATTGTTAGATTAGTTTTAGTTTTAGATTAATTTTAGTTTTAGATTAGTTATAGTTATAAATTTAAATTTGAGATAGTTTTTATTTTACTTGTAATTTTTATTGAATAAATGGAATAAAGTTTTAGGAGGTTGTGATTAACCTTA
Source organism: Agriopis marginaria (assembly GCA_932305915.1). Classification (NCBI taxonomy): domain Eukaryota; kingdom Metazoa; phylum Arthropoda; class Insecta; order Lepidoptera; family Geometridae; genus Agriopis; species Agriopis marginaria. The sequence goes on from OW029918.1 coordinate 15,692,593, forward strand.
GTACAATAATCGTTAGTGTTCAAATGTATACGTGTTTCACCCACTTCATTCACTTAACTGCTAAACTCAAAAACTGTAAGTACTTCACACTTACAAATTTTTCACACACAAAAAAAAGTTGCTACGTCACAAATGAACTAATAGTCGACATGCTAAAAAGAACGGCAACTACGGCAAGGCAGTCTGCAGGGTGAGTCCGACTTATAATAACAAGCTTAATTTAAGCCCCTAACTCCCTTGTTTGTCTGATCTAAGGGAACAAACGTAAGAATACTCAACCACTTGTGTTTAAAAAATATATCTATATCAAGGTTGATATCTATAAACATGTTATTCTCAATTCTTGTTGTCGAGCAATTAGTCCAAAATCTACTACTTAACAGTAATAGAGGCATGTTTTAATGGTTTTTACGCGCGTCAGAAAGTAAAAAAGTATGTCCACCTCCAGTTCAAATCTTGTAATAAAATCTTAAATGTATATGTGTGATTCCTAAGACAACGGTTATTATGTCATCTGTGTTTTTAGTTTCGTTATCACACTCTCGCGATACATCATATTATAGCGAGAGTGATAATGCAACTAGAAGTTTTGTGTCCACTGGAACTTTGTAATAAATGGCAAACAATAAATGCGTTGAGAATCATCATCATCATCATCAGCCAGAAGACGTCCACTGCTGAACATAGGCCTCCCCCTTTAACCTCCACACTGAACGACAGCCTGCCTTTTGCATCCACTGGATGCCCGCGACTCTCACAATGTCGTCGGTCCATCTAGTGCGAGGCCTCCCTACGCTGCGTCTTCCGGTTCGTGGTCTCCACTCCAGAACCTTTCTTCCCCATCGGTTATCGGTTCTTCGAGCGATGTGGCCTGTGCGTTGAGAATGGGCAAATTGTATTTGTATTTTTATAGTTCAACAAATACTTTTTATTATGCATAAATTATCTTTACTTGTTAAAAACTAATGATGTAATACACATTGGAAGTCGATTTGAACCTATTTTACCTATTAATAATTGTGATTTATATTTAACAGTTTTAATTTGACTTAATTATATACTTACTTTTATAATATTCAATAGTCCCAATGCAGCAATAAATTTAATTTTTGCGCTATTGATGTGAATGAAATCCTTAAAAAGAAATGTTGGTTAGGAGTATTTAGTTACTTCATTTTTCTCGTATGTACATTAAAAATAAATGAAGAATTTAAAAGATAGTCTATATCGTATATGTTACCGGATATGTACTAAACCTAGGAATTGCGTACAATTTTTTATTTATGTACAATTATATTATACTTGTCGGGCACTACCTGTAGAGTGTATATAAATACTACAACAGATTCTGGCTCACCCGGAGTACAACTTAAGATAGTAAGTTTCGAAATGAGTAACAGGTCCGACACAGAGTCCCTACTCCTTGAGAGTATCCTGAATTTAACACATTCCCAAATAGCTGATGATTATAAAATGTAAAGAATTCCTTGGAAATAAATTTGATCCAATTTATTTCACACATTTCGTATTGATTTTAGGCATTGTTTTAATTTCCTAGGAATTCTATATAATGACGGATTAAATACACTTCCAATGACATTTATACTTAATCTATAATAACCTATACTAATATTATAAAGAGGAAAGATTTGATTGTTTGTTTGCATTGAATAGGCTCCGAAACTACTAAACCGATTTTAAAAATTCTTCCACTGTTGGGAAGCTACACTATCCCCGGGTAACATAGGCAATTTAAAAAAAAAATAGAAATCCTTACTAAAACTCCAATAATGTAACCCAAGGTATAAAAAAATAAGATTTACAATTTTAACTTTGCGTGTTTAACAGTTCTAAGACAGGACAACGTCTATCAGGTCAGCTAGTAATATAATATTATAAAGAGGAATGATTTGATTGTTTGTTTGTTTGCATTGAATAGGTTCTGAAACTACTGAACCGATATGAAAAATTCTTTCACTGTTGGGAAGCTACACTATCCCCGGGTGACAGACTATAAATCTATACCCGTTCAATGCCGGGGCGGACTGCTAGTATCATATAAAGCCGTTTAAAGGGCTGTTTTAATTTTAACGGGTTTATCTGTGTGTCTGTATGAATGTGGCATCGTAGCGCCCAAACTACTGAACCGACTTTGGTTAATAAGAAGTACACAAGGTTTTTTTTTAACCTTCTAAAAAATCAATTAACCAGAATCTTCAAACGGCAGAACAGATTTATTGAGGCCAGCTCTAACACCGTCCTCAAAATGATTGCGGCCAGGTTGGACTGTACTTTCCTCCGGCATTGTTGTGAGAGGCATGTACCGGTACCAATGCCGGAGAGAAAGTACTAGTGATTGTACCTGACATTATTAATATTAGACTTGAAAATGTATTTGTGTGTTTTTTTTTTTTAAATTTAATTTGACATTTAATTTGATTGCTCTGACTTTATGTTGTTATATATTTTATTTCATTTTAATTATTGTTTAATTATGGTATGGGTTTCGTAGTTTGAAATAAATGAATTTGAATTGAATTGAATTGAATTATAGCTAAGAACACGCTCGATCAAGTCACCTTTCAAACAAAAACTGCCGTTTGAAGATTCTGGTAAGTTGATTTTTTAGAAGGTTAAAAAAAAACCTTGTGTACTTCTTATTTGGATAAAAGGCAAAACCACGAGTCCACAACTTGCTGGACTAGATACATAATAGATAACATAGAATTGTTATATACAATGTGTAATTATAATAATTATTTATATACCGAGTCTAAGGATAACGCCTTTGAAAATAAAGACTGGCAATAGTGCTTGAGATTGGAACAACCTGCCCGCTTCCTTGTTTTCTGAGAGATATAACCTGGGCCTTTTGAAGGCCAGAGTGAATAGGTATCTTCTAAGTCTGCGTGCTTCATCTTCGAACACATCGTCGCTAACCACCAGGTGAGTTGGTTACGTTTCGTGTAAAAAATTAAAAAAAAAATTACTCATACTATTCCACAAAAAAGGCGTTTTATATTTTTTTACTACACGAGCTTTAATAAAGTGGAGTGTTAAATACAACTATTATTACAGAATAAAAAAGTTCACATCATAATGCAAAATATAAGGTATCTAGCTGACGCTAGAAGTAGGTAAACGAACGACGACGCCGCGCGAAAATTCTCGCGCTTTTGTACCTACAAGGTGCATGGACCCCGAATTTTGTACGATTTACATTGCTGGTTTGCAAAATATATACTTAACCACTAAAACAACAAGTATAAGGCAAATACTGGTATGTGATTGTGTGTAGATAGTATAAAAATAGCGTTTCAGTTTCAGTATCGTTACCTTTACACCCAGTATGTATAATAAACGCTCTATTAATTATATATGTTAAAAACTATGATTTAAGCATATGAAATTCTCACTTTAATCGTTGAATTTAATTTCATTTCGCCGGCATTGCTTTTTTCTGAGCTCTCTGGATTTCCACGTAGACTATTTTCATTCTGTCAAATAACAAATGACATCATAATGTTGAAATGTTATTTAGAAACTCAAAGTAGTATTTATTAACAAAATAAAAGTTTAACTTAACATTTACTTAAACTACATGGTATTGTACTAAATTACCCACAACATAACATATATATTGATTCACTATCTGCACCCAGTGGTTTTATCAACAATCCTACAGAAACTGTCTAGTATTTAAAAAAAAATACAAAAATGAATTGTATAAACAGTATGCTAATTTGGACTGTAAGCTACCATCATACCAAATTTTATCCAAATCTGTGTATATAGCCTTTGCACCAATACGCGCGCTCTAAGCGCTCTTTCTGATACGCAAAAGTGTGATAAAAATCCACTAATAACATAAATGCAAAAGTTGTGCATAAAGACGGATATAATAATTATGATACTTAATGGTTAAAAAAAATTCCGCCATCTTGGGGCGTCTATCGTAAATAGTAGGTAAGAAATCTATTGACCGGCTGAACCTTACTTAATCGCTGTTAAATTTCCGCGTTAAATGCTGCCGGTCAATAATGTCCTAATATTTTTTGCTGACCCACTAAGTAATACGTACCCTTTCAACAACTAAACCACCTGCGTGCATCGCCCTAACATCAAAAATAGCTGTTTTAGATTCATGTCAGATAAGATGCCGCGACCTACTTCGCGCCTTCTACCTCCTGCATAAATCCTCTCCATCCTAAGGTTGCCTGGAAGAGATCGCTCTTAGCGATAAGGCCGCCGATTGTTGCACTAGTTTTTAAGCTGTTTTATCATGTGTACGAAATGTGTGGTGTGAACAATAAAGAGTTTATCTATCTATCTATCTACTTTTCTTGTCTTTTTCTATGTTATATTTTGATCTTTGACCAAATGAATTCATAACAATATCCGTAGCACAGACTAGGTAAAGCTACTTATAGAAAGTCTTTGATCCATAGACTCGGCAGTAGCACGTCAAATGTCAATACAACAATCAACGTAAGCTATAAATTGAGCTATAATAAACTTTTTGCGTTGCAGGTACTATTTTGATACAGATCTAGCAGCCTTTGAAAAAAATATACATAGAACGCACACCACGAAGAAAATTAAAGTGAAAAAACAACCGCAGTTTTATAATTATATAAACATAGCTATATACAATTTATATCGAAAAAAAACTATTCTACCAACACCAACGGTATAATTATACGTTTACGGCTCAGTTTTCCAATGTGATTGGATTCATACAACATCGTCAAAACTCGTCAACCGTCGTTGATCAAGCGAGAGAGCAATTATGTCTGAATCGCAAGTGGGAAAGAAATAGAATATTTGTTTTATGTTTGAGATGAAATAGCGATAGACTTGGTACGCGAGTGAAAGAGAAACTTGCGTGATCATAATACTGTAATATAATTCTATAACACTGTTTTAAACTATCACGGTTGTTCACTAAAGTTAAATGATTAACGGGATATTTACCGTGGTAAGGTTGTGGAATGAGCTCCCGATATTTCGGCGCAGTTATTTTATTTTATTTTATTGAAATAGGTTCGGTTACAGGCTTTAGGTCATTTCACATACAGGTATATAATATCAGCACACATAACATATTAAACCTAAAGCCATGGCGTATGTAACATGGTGTTACATACACCATGTTCACGGGAAGACTGAAGAATGCGGGTGGTTGGTCGAACAGTTAAAAAATTAGGTGCAGACATAACGATCTACCCTTTTTCTTAGTCTTTTGTATGTAACTGTGCCGAAATATCGGGAGCTCATTCCACAACCTTACCATGGTAAATATCCCGTTAATAATCATTTAACTTTTGTAATATAATTCTGTTGACAAAACAAGTGATTTATTTGGGTTTTGCGACTATTTGAATGACAAACAGTAATGTAGTGTGTATGGAGTATTTACTTACCTATGATATTATGTTACGCCATCATTATTTTTACTTTTGTTTTGTTATTATTGCATTTTTTCACGGAGCACTTGGTCATTGTTTGTTCAACTATCGCGTGACTGTGGTTCCAACTGGTCCCAATATTGTGTCAGAACAATTTGAGTATTGCCATGATTAGCGCGTCATTGTGGAAAAGATGGAGATAACGGAGATAGTATAAAATAAGTATAAGAGTCACTTACCAATTGGTAACTGTCCTCGGTATTGTAGGGCAACTCCTGAGAATTAGGCTGTTTGTAATCTTGAGGCACAAGAATTATAGCTGTGTTACGATCATTACCAAGCAAATTTCTTCTTGTCTGCAAAAAAATATAATGATCAAATTGTATATTTTAGTTTTTGTTGTTTATATTGATTGAATTATTTTGTATTGTGATTTATGCCTGATACAAAACATAAAAAATTTAACACCTAATGGATTTTAAATAAATACATAGACACATAAATACATACTGAGATCAGACCAACAAGGAATAATTATATACCTAAGTACAATAACCGTTAGTGTTCAAAAGTATCCGTGTTTCACCCACTTCATTCACTATACCGCTAAATTACTAAACTCAAAAAATTTAAGTACTTCAGACTTACAAATTTTTCACACACAAAAAAAAATGCAACGACACAAATGAACTAATAGTTTACATGCAAAAAAAGACGGCAACTACGGCAAGGCAGTTTGCAGAGCGAATCCGATTAAAAATATCAAGTCTACCACTCGCTATACATCATATTATACTAGTAGCAAGAGTTTGATAACGCAACTAGAAGTGTTCACTGGAACTTTGTAATGGAAAACAATAAATGCGTCGAGGATGGGCTCATTTGTTTTATATTCAACAAACACTTTTTATTATGCATAAATTAGCTTTACTTGTTAAAACCAATAATATAATAAATAGTTGGAAGTCCATTTGAACGTATTTTAACTATTAATAATTGTGATTTATATTTAACAGTTTTAATTTGACCTAATTATATACTTACTTTTATAATATTCAATAGTCCCATTGCAGCAATAAATTTAATTTTTGCGCGATTGATGTGAATGAAATCCTTAAAAATAAATGTTGGTTAGGAGTGTTTTTATGCTACTCAATTTTCTCGTTTGTACATTCAACATTTTTAAGAATTTAAAAGACAATTGTTATGTTACCGGATATGTATTAAACCTAGGAATTACATACAATTAAAAAAAACCGAGCTAATTTGGAAAATGCTCCTAGTATTTAGGTACTTCAGTTTTCTCGTATGTACATTAAAAATAAATTCAGAATTTAAAAGATAGTCTATATTTATGTTACCGGATATGTACTAAACCTAGGAATTCTGTATTTTTTAAAGAAATGTATATATTGCTGAGCTAATTTGGAATTGGATAATCGGAATGGCTTATGAATAACAATTTGTATTTTTTTTAATATGTATAACAATAACTGAACTAGAACTATATAAAATTAGGAAATGCCTCTGTTTGATCCAAGATGGAGTACCCCGATTTCACCTAGTCTTGTGGGCACTTCCTCTAGAGTGTATATAAATACTACAACAGCTTCTGGCCCACCCGGAGTACAACTTGAGATAGTAAATTCGAAATGAGTGACAGGTCCGACACAGAGTCCCTATTCCTTGAGAGTATCCTGAATTTAACACATTTCCAAATAGCTGATGATTATGTGATGTATAGAATTCCTAGAAAATAAATTTGATCCAATTTATTTCACACATTTCGTATTGATTTTAGGCATTGTTTTAATTTCCTAGGAATTCTATATAATAACGGATTAAATACACTTCCGATAAAAAAAATTAATATAACACCGTTAATGGTTGGACAGCCATGGTAGCCCATTTGGGAGACCGCTAGATTTGAAAGCTTGAGGTCGCGGGTTCAAACCCCGGGCCCGTACCAATGAGCTGTTTGGAGTTCATGTATGGATTTTCATACTACTGGCTTTTCGGTGAAAGAAAACATCGTGAGGAAACCTGCATACGAACGGAGAAGAAATTCAATGGCGTATGTGAATCCACCAACCTGCACTGGGCCAGCGTGGTGGATATGGCCCAATCACCCTTTCGGGGGTAGGCTAAATGTCCAGCAGTGGACTGTTAAAAGGCTGATTATGATGAATGGTTGGACAGAGTCAGATAAGAAAATGAGTTTTTATGCACGGTGTTCCATACATTAACACCAAATAATTTTTTTAACCCCCGACGCAAAAGGAGGTTTTTTTTTTAATTTTAATGGATGTATATGTGTGTCTGTATGTGGCATCGTAGCGCCCAAACGGCTGAACTGATTTTGGTTCGATTATTTTTTTGTTTGAAAGGTGACTTTATCGAGAGTGCTCTTAGAACTGAGAAGATTCTGGTTTGTTGATCTTTTATCGGGGGCTTAAAAAAAACTATTAATACTTCTTATTTGGATAAAAGGCAAAACCACGAAGTCCACCACTTGCTGGATTAGGTATAAAATACATAACATAGATGTGTTATGTACAATGTATAATTTTAATAATTATATATATTATACTGGGTTTAAGGATAACGCTCTTGAAAACGGAGACTGGTGACAGTGGCAGTGCTTGTGCAGATGATACCACAAAATCAGCATTTTATTATTATTTTTTAATGTACACTAGCATTAAAGTGTGGAGTTAAATACAACTGTTATCACAGAAAAAATATTAAAGTTCACATCATAACACAAAATGTAAGGTATTTAGCTGACGCTAGAAGTAAACGAACAGCGACGCCGCGCGAAAATTCCCGCAGTTTTGTACCTACAAGGTGCCATGGACCCCGTTTTTGTACGCTTTACATTGCTGGCTTGCAAAATATATACTAAACCACTAAAAAACAAGTATAAGGCAAATGCTGGTATGTGATTGTGTGTAGATAGTATAAAAATAGCGTTTCAGCGTGTCGTTACCTTTACACCCAGTATGTATAATAAACGCTGTGTTAATTATATATGTTATAAACTATGATTTAGGCATAAGAAATTCTCACTTTAATCGTTGAATTTAATTTCATTTCACGGGCATTGCTTTGTTCTGAGCTCTCTGGATTTCCACGTAGACTATTTTCATTCTGTCAAATAACAAATGACATCAAAATGTTGAAATGTAATTTAGAAACTCAAAGTAGTATTTATTAACAAAATACAATTTTAACTTAAATCTTAATTATTGGTATTGTACTAAATTAACCACGACATATTAATTCACTAGCTGCACCCAGCGGTTTTAACAATCCCACAGAAACCCAACCCAACAATCCTACAGAAACTGTTTAATTTATTGTACAAACAGTATGCTAATTTGGGCTATAAACTACCGTCACACCAAATTTCATCCAAGTCTGTGTAGGCCTCCCTCTTAGAGAGGGGTGTTGCCATAATCCCCATGCTTGGCAGGTGACTTGGGGATCGCAGTACATTCACCGTGTACTAACAGGACGCTGCTGCCCATCCTCCGGTGGTTCTGGTCGCAGTTTTAGGACGTACCCTGGTCCACCTACATACCTAACTTAATCGCTGTTAAATTTCCGCGTTAAAGACTGCCGGTCAATAATGTCTAAATAATTTTCGCTGATCCACGAAGTAGTACGTATTCTTTCAATAACTAAACTGCCTGCGTGCACCGCCCTTACATCAAAAATAGCTGCTTGTCATAGATTTTTGTCAGATAAGACCACGACCTACTTTGCTTGTCTGTCATGATACCTACTACGTTTTCGTGTGGTTTTCGGTCTTATATTTGATCCTTGACCAAAAGAATTCATTACAATATCCTTAGACTCGGCAGTAGCACGTCAGATGTCAATACAACAATCAACGCATGTCAAATTGAGCCATAATCAACTGTAAACCTTCCTTCAGCTGGTCGTCCGCAAAGGACAGAAAATGCGGCACGCTGGGTTTTCATACTTAATACCTAATAATGTAATACATATTGGAAGTCGATTTGACCATATTTTACCTATTAGTAATTGCGATTTATATTTAAGTTTTAATTTTACTTAATTAATAATAACAATAATATTCGGCACATACTGTATTCTGACCCTAAACTAAGCAAAGCTTTTGATAAGGCTGCCAGAGACTGATATACATACATATATAATTTATGTACATACTTAAATAGATATTAACAACCAGATATAGAACAAACAAAAATGTTCATCACACAAATGTTTGTCCTAGGTGGGAATCGAACCCACGCCCCCAAGCTCAGAAGGCAGGTTCACTACCAACTGGACCAACGGGCTATCAATATTATATCATCATCATCAGCCAGAAGACGTCCACTGCTGAACATAGGCCTCCCCTTTAACCTCCACACTGAACGACAGCCTGCCTTTTGCATCCACTGGATGCCCGCGACTCTCACAATGTCGTCAGTCCATCTAGTGGGAGGCCTCCCAAAGCTGCGTCTTCCGGTTCGAAAATCAAATTATATACTTACTCGTACTTTTAAAATATTCAAGAGTCCGATTGCTCCAGCAAAGTTTATTTTTGCGCAATTGATGTGAATGAAATCCTAAAAATTAATGGTTAGAACGGTTTATTATGCTTCATGCGTTTTCTCGTTTATACATTTTCAAATAGCTGATGATTAGAAAATGTATTAAATTCCTAGATAATATAATATACAATACAATATAGTTCACACTTTACCTATCGATTTTAGGCATTGTTTATAATTTCCTATAAATTCTATATTATGATGGATTAAATACACTTCCGATGACATATTATTATATAACGTTGTTAAAGGTTGGATAGAGTTAAAGAGTGTGTATGCACGGTGTTCCGTAGATTAAAATCAGATCTATTTATATATTTTAACTCCCGACGCAGACAAGGGGTGTTATAATTTTAACGGATGTATCTGTGTGTCTGTATCTGGCATCGTAGCGCCCAAACGGCTTAACTAACTTTTTTTTTGTTTGAAAGGTGACTTGATCGCGAATGTTCTTAGTTATAATTCAAAAAAATCGGTCCTGCCGTTTGAAGATTCCAATTTGTTGAAATTTTATCAGGGGCTTAAAAACTATTTAAACATATTTGGATACAAGGAAAAATCACAGAGTCCATCACTTTCTGGACCTGGTACATAATACATAACAAACGTACATATGTTATGTACTAAATATAATTTTAATTATTATATATATCGGGTGTAAGTAAAACGCTTCTTTCAAAACGAAGACTGGCTATCACCGATACCTATCATGTCAGTAATCACAAACACGATAGTGCCACCACAAAAACGCGTATTTCCTTAAATATTTTCTTGTATTTTTATGTTATTGGGAAGGTAAATATAACCCTGTTTTAAACTATCACAGTTGTTCACTAAAGTTATATGATTATTTATAACATGGTGCATGTAACTGCGCCGAAATATCGGGAGCTCATTCCTCAACCTTATCACGGTAAATATCCCGTGAATAATCATAATACTTTAGTAAATATAACTGTTATTAATTTACATTATAATGCAAAATATAAAACATCTAGCTGACGCTAGATGTAAACGAATGACTTCCCCACGTGCACAAAGTCAATGCCGCGCGAACGCTTTCACGCTTTTGTACCTACAAGGTGCATGGATCCCGATTTTGTACGCTCTACATTGCTGGTTTGCAAAATACTAAACCACTAAAAGAACAAGTATAAAAACAAGTACCTATATTGGTATTTGATTGTGTGTAGATAGTATAAAAATTGCGTTTCAGCTTTAGTAACCTTACCCTTAACACTCAGTATGTATAATAAACTTTATGTTAATTATGTATGTTCGAAACGACGATTTAAGCAATTTAAATTCTCACATTAATCGATGAATTTAATTTCATTTTGCCGCCATTCATTTCTTGTGAGCTCTCAGGTTTTTCACGTAGATTATTTTCATTCTGTTAAATAACAAATAAATAAATAAAATTGAAATGTTATTTAGAAACTCAAAGTAGTATTTATTATCAAAATACAATTTTAACTTAAATCTTAATTATATTGGTATTGCACTAAATTAAGAGTCGATATGTCGTCAGCTCAAATTCAAGTTTTGCCTCTGCGCGAAACAGGGACAAAAATATGATATCTACGCCTGCAGGAAGATATACGCACGAATCGGCACCCGCCTCAGAACTAAATTATGGAAGCGACATATGCTAAAAGCTTCAAATTACTCAAGAACTATTTTAATTTTAAATAAAACGAATTTACATTAAATTACATTATACAAATGACCATTAAACTGTTAACAAATAAATTGTTACAAACTTCCAGACGCGGAGAAAAAACTTAAAACGTGTTTTAGAAGGCCTGTTTTCGCCAAATTATTCTATCGAGAAAAGTTTCACAAAACATGTTTCCAAAATTACACTTAACTTATTTGTATACTTAACTATTTATAACCCAAAATATGAAGTTGTTGCTGTTTGCCATAACCGCGTAATTGATGCAGCGTTACCCAAGTTCACGACATATAAACCCTTAACCACGACATATTATTGATTCACTAGCTGCACTCAGCGGTTTTAACAATCCCACAGAAACCCAACCCAACAATCCTACAGAAACTGTTTAATATATTGTACAAACAGTATGCTAATTTGGGCTATAAGCTACCGTCATACTAAATTTCATCCAAATCTGTGTATATAGCCTTTGCACCAATACAAAAGCTTTTAGCGCTCTTTCTGATACGCAAAATTGTGACGAAAATATAAATGCAAAAGTATGTGCATACGGACGGATATAATTATTATACGTAATAGATGAACATATTAAATTTCGTGAAAATAGCTTATATCCTAGTTGAACAATATAAATCGGATACTTTATATCTCGAAACAAAAAATAACAAGTTCTGTAGCTTAGCGGAGAAAACAGTCGGTATGATAATATAGGTGCTTATATTATAATTATTATAAAACAATAAACCGGCCAAGTGCGAGTTGGGCTTGCGCACTGCGGGTTCATTATCACCACAAAATTCAATAACGAAATTGTTGAACACTCAATTTGGTGGACTCCTAAAAGCTTGTTATAAAAAGTATTTTTTATTAGTAATTTTATTTAATGTATAACTACGCATTACTTGTGACTGAACAGTCCGATTTTCTCGGAAAAGGCATAATACTCTTAAGCGAACGGTACGGCGTTGGTTTATACTAATAAGTGTCACTTACCAATTGGTTACTGTCCTCGGAAAACTCGAGGCTGTTTTGAGATGGGCTGAACTGAGTATACCCGGGAGGAAGCAGGTTCTTTTTAAGGTGCTTGGAATCTTGATGCACAAGAATTATAACTGGGCTACGGTTATGACCGAGCAGATTTTTTCTTGCTTGCTATAAATATTATGTTCAATTAAAATATTAAACACATATTTTGTATTGATTGAATTCTTTTACGTTGTTATTTTTGTATGACTAACTGCGCCCGCGTTTCAACCGCGTTATTTACCTTCTTGAAGTAACCTCCTTGGTATAGCAACAGCAACGTCTTTTGACTTAGATGAAATTTTTTTGCACAGAAGAGATATTTTTTTTTGCCTATGATGTAATATGTTAATGTACTAGGCCTCAATTCTTGTCGTTAATGAGAAAATGAATTTTCTTTATAATTGATTTTTGACGTGATAACGTCTTATAAATCGATGAACGCCGGCTGCACGCACGAAAAATTGTCACGTTCCGCCTGAGCCGTGCGTGCAAGCGAGAGCGCGGAACAAGCGATAGAGAGACACAATCAGCGTTATCACGTAAAATTATCGTCCGGAAACTGACTTTACAGACTACCCCTATTTTCCCGAAGCCGAGCATGAAAATCGGTCCAGAAATTCTTGAGTTACAAAGGGTGTAACTAACCCTACTTTGTATGTTATAAACAGAAGGTTACATACAAAATTTAACACATTTTTTATGGATTTTAAATAATCACTTTGCCTAATACAACATGCACAATACCTACTCAGATCAGACCAGAGAGGAAGATAATACATTAGTACAATAATAGGTCGTGTTAAAATGTCTCCGTGTTTCACACGCTTTTTTCACTATACCCCATCTATACTTCTATACTTATCTATACTAATATTATAAAGAGGAAAGATTTGATTGTTTGTTTGTTTGTTTGCATTGAATAGGCTCCGAAACTACTGAACCGATTTGAAAAATTCTTTCACTGTTGGGATGCTGCAGTATCCCCGGTTGACATAGGCTATAAATCCCGGCTTCGCCCGTGCAAAGAGGGGCGGCCTACTAGTAATAATATTATAAAGAGGAAAGATTTGATTGTTTGTTTGTTTGTTTGTTTGCATTGAATAGGCTCCGAAACTACTGAAACGATTTGAAAAATTCTTTCACTGACGGGAAGCTTCACTATCCCCGGGTGACATAGGCTATAATTTATACCCGTGCGAAGCTGGGGCGGACCGCTAGTCTATACATATAATCACAATCGTGCAAAAAAAAAACGAACTTAAACTCGTCGCACGTTACGTATTGCGCTGACTTTCTGGTTAGTTAGAAGGTAACCGTGATTAGACTACAACGCCGCGCGATGCCAGCGGCGTTGTAGTAGCGAGCAACTAACGTTGAACACTATGTAAGCGACATAATGTCTGAATTGGAGTATATGTGACATTGTGAAGTATATAATTGATACAGTGTATGTACAATGACGCTCGGACGTTTTTTGACTGTTTTTACTTAGAGATTGTGACTCTATAGTTATTGTATCTTAATGCTATAACTGATAAACTCATTTTTTTTTTATAAAGATATTTGCGTCATCATTTATGAACTACAAGTCCAAATGCAAAAAAGACGGCAAGGCCATCTGCAGGGTGAGTCCGACTAAAGATATCAAGCCTAATTTAGGCCTGATTCCTTTTGTACCAGCCACACCACCTTAATGAAAAAAAATATTATTACATTAAAGTACAACGCATTAAGATTGCAGCCATAGCCACAAAACTAGGTGTGGCAACACCTGTATTTTGGTACGTAGCCTTCCCATCATGATCATTATTATTGTACAAGAATATATAAGAATTAGTCGTAGTTACAATTTTGAACAGAAATGTGTAATATAAACAAACAAAGAAAAAAAATGTTAGTTATCAAATACAATATTACTCAATACTCAATCATTTATTGCATAATTATTATGAAGTTCACATACAGATGATAGGTAGCATGTTTAAATTAGGTAATACATAACAATAACCCTGATTGAGTATGGCAATATAGTGCGGAGCGGATCGATTTATTCCATAATTGATTTGTCTTCTAAATACTCGTTTAATCAAATCTTGTATTTAACATGAATATTATTAACTTACATAATATTTATTACTTACAGTATTTATTAGAAATTTAGTAAATTTAGCAAACACATTAAGATGTTACAAAAAGACATTAATACCTACATACGAAAATAGACATTTGTGTTATTCACACTAGTCTGTTACCGCATATTTATAATTTTTATGCGCTTAATTTTAATGTCAACTTTATCTTATTTTTCTAGTTTGCAGATTTGATTTTATGTTACCTGTTATTTGAACTGTAAATATTGTTTTAAGGCATCACCCGTACGGAAATTACCGTTAAAAAACTCTACCGCTAGTGAAATTGTTTGAAAAAATATCAAGGTTGCCCTCAGCAAAACATGTTTTTCTCAATTTGTGTTGTCGAGCTCTACTGCCTACCTAATACTAATAGGGGCCCACGTTTTAATGGTTTTTACAGGCTAGTAAGTGAGCGTATGTAAATGATTATGTTAACCTTCCGGTTCAAATCTTGTAATTAATTGTTCGACTTCTTTCAAGTTTTCGATGAAACTCAAATTTTACAAGTACGTACAATGAGGTAAAATGGCCAATAGAGACGACATACTCATTAATAAAGCTCTAAAAACATGGCGATATGATACTACACCTACCTACATAAGAACTTTACAGCATTACAGCCGTCCCAGTATACGTATTTCACTTCCTAAACACATAATGGCTTTTGTGATTAATCTTACTCCAAAATTTTGCATCGTACGTTTGCGTCGTTGCAGTCATAGGACGGACTGAGTTCACTCAAGCAAGCTAATTAACTAATGTTTGTATTGCCATGTTGACCTCGGTTAGACGTATCTACCTCGGCTATAATATATAAAACATCATTGGGAACGTATGTGTGGTCCTGAAGACAAATCATTATGGTATCAATTGCGTTGATCTGATGATAGAATCGGAAAAATAGAACACAAACGCTACGCTAGTAACACTAAACTTCTAATAGCTAATAACTGGAACGTCAGTTTGGGTTTATTTATTTTGTTATTGTAAGCCCTTTTCAATAAAAAATATTATAGCGAGAGCTAAATAACGAAATCTGAAAGTGTCCACTGGATCTTATAATGGCAGACAACAAAATGTGTTGAGAATGGGCTAATTTGGTTTTAGTTATCTTTTTACCCGTGCGCAAGAAGGAGGGTTATGTTTTTGAGTATGTATATATACTAGCTGAATTCCGCGGTTCTACCCGCGATTTTCCAATTTTCCCGCATTTTCTGGGAATATAAGTACCCTATGTCCGTCCATATAATGTACACTATCATCCTGCCAAAATTCGTTCAGATCGGCTTAGCGGTTTAGTCGTGAAAAGCGAACAAACATCCAGACAGAGAGACAGAGTTACTTTCGCTTTTATAATATTAGATAGTAAGGATGTACCTATGATGGTTTCTTTAGCACGCCAACGGCTTAATGGATATGGATATACTAACTGTGGCGTCATTTGAATCGTTTTCATAGTGGGATTGACATAGGGTACAAGAATTCAAGATGGCGGCCATGAATAAAAATGTAGAACTAACTCAGCAGATTTCAAAAATATATAACACTACTATGAAATACTCGTTTAAACGGTATGAAAGAGCTTTTTATCCACTACTAGCGGTCCGCCCCGGCTCTGCACGGGTATAATATAGCCTATATTATTCAGTGATAATGTAACATTCAAATGGTGAAAGAATTTTTTAAATCGGTCCGGTACTTTTTGAGCCAATTCGTTACAAACATACTTACATACAAATCTTTCCTCTTTATAATATTAGTATAGATAGTATAGACTAGCTGACCTGACAGACGTTGTCCTGTCTTAGAACTGTCAAACACGCAAATTTAAAATTGTAAATCTTATTTTTTTACACCTTGGGTTACATTATTGGAGTTTTAGTGGATTCCAATATTTTTTTTAATATAATGTAGCCTATGTTACCCGGGGATAGTCTAGCTTTCCAACAGTGAAAGATTTTTTCAAATCGGTTCTGTAGTTTCGGAGCGTATTGAATACAAACAAACAATCAAATCTTTCCTCTTTATAATATTAGTATAGACGAGTACTTAATAGGTATAGATAGGTACGCAGCGCGCCGCTTCCACTTTTCAGTTACTTACTATTTATATAATGCAGTCGGGGTTATATTTTTCAATAATTTAAGTTAATTGTTATTTTTATAACTTAATTTTTAGTAACAATTTTAACCTATTTTACCTATTAATAATTGTGATATTTATATCAACATAATCAAAATTAGTAAATAGCCAACTGGTTTGACCATTTGGATTGTCTTTAGACCTTCAACGGTCTATGGGCAGTCTAACTGTATTTGTAGTTTTAGTTTTAGTTTGTATTTTGTTTAGTTAATAAAGGCACTTGCCCGGAAGAAAAAAAACAAAATTTATATTATCTGCACATGCATATGTGATGCGCTCAAATGCAGCTTCGCGCATGAAAAAATTACGCAGAAATTTATGCCACACACACACAAGGAGAGTCGCTGCACTAATTGACTTGTGACTTGCAGCGTCTTGTGTACGAACGCCGGAGGGTTGCATTTTGTGCGCGCTAACATTGACTTCCGGCAAATGCACTCAGGAACAATGCAGCAAGTTTGACTAATATTAATGGAAGCACATCTGCTCTTAATTGCTCTAAGACACTTTGTATCACTGAGAAAGACAGTAGATTTCAACTACAGTAGTTTAGGAAGTTTCAAATTGACTTCTAGAGGGTTTTCAACTTAAGGCTGCGCTCCACATAGCTATTTCTTTCGCACGATATCAATATTTTTGAAGAAAAAAATTGCTATATATACATTTTATCCAATCGATGGGCATTATCTTTAGAATAACATTGCAAATAGTATAAAGAAGTTTTCATGTCAATATATTATAGGATGGCAGAAAAGATTTTTTTTTTTTGTGAAATCCTTATAGCTGAATTTACCGATTTTTAGAGGGGCCAAAACTTATGCCCTTTTTTGACGCAGAGTAGGAGGCCTCCCACTAGATCGACCGACGACATTGTGAGAGTCGCGGGCATCCAGTGGATGCAAAAGGCAGGCTGTCGTTCAGTGTGGAGGTTAAAGGGGAACCCGTGCGGAGCCGGGGCGGACCGCTAGTATTTTGTAAATTGCAAAATGTAAGCAAGGAATAAACCTACGTATTCCTATCGATACGCGGAATACTGTGGAGTTAACATGCAATATTCGCTACTTGTGATCGATTTTATATTAAACTAGTTACGTGCTTGTGATACCAAGCGAGGCAGGGAACGTTCCCTGATGGAGCGAGCGCCAATCTTGTTAATTTACAAGTCGCTTGAATAAAACGATTATAATCATGTCCTCAGATCAGTTAAACAAGGAAGATATAGTAAAGTGGCGTGGCGGGTACGTGCGCATCTGGCCTAAATCAGGCTTGGTGCCTTTATTTATTGATTTACGGAAAACAAACAGCTTTAACAACATAATACATATTAAGAAAAATAAGAATAAACAAGCCTTAAAAGTTTTCACAAATAAAACAGAGATACAATCCAGTTCCGTGAATGTTGAAATAACAAATGCAATAAAACAAATATCAAGTATAAATAAATATATATGACAAATATATAACAAATTCTTTAGTCAAACTTACCAGCAGACGATCTTGTCGCCATTGTTGGTCATCATCATCAGCCAGCAGACGTCCACTGCTGAACATAGGCCTCCCTCCCCCTTTAACCTTCACACTGAACGACAGCCAGCTTTTTCCATCCACTGAATGCCCACGAATCTCACAATGTAGTCGGTCCATCTAGTGGGTGGCCTACCTACGCTGCGTCTCCCGGTCTTGCCATTTTTGGTGCGTGTGGATTATTATTTAGTTCATTGTGTCGCTGCAATTCTCTTTGTGTGCCTGGCAAAATGACTAAGTGTGCCGTACAACGTGTTACATCCTCGGCCACACCGTCGCTTACCATCAGGCGAGTTGGTGGCCAAACGTAGATCTATACTGTATAAAAAAACTTACAGTTTTTGCATTAAGGCAAGGTTTTACCAATTTTAAGCAACGCTTATTACTACAGATGACCATGGCTTGGTTTATTGTATTAAAGACTTTAGCGGAGCAAAACCATGGTGCTTACACACATTCGTGCGTTTCACTACTTCTTTTTTTGAGGATTTTCTAATTTTTTTTTTTAAAGTAAAGCTGTAATGTAAAATGTACCTTTGTGGTTTCCTTCATAATTATGAAATCTGTATATCAAGATATCGCGGACATAATTTAATAAATAAGTAATTGAATGAATCCAAAAAACTGGGGAAAAAGCGCAAATAAGTGTCAGTTTCATATATTTTTTCTGTCGAGCGAAATGTCCTTAATCGTATCTCGGTCTTTGGGGGCTCCTAGATAAAACATTCAATATTGATATGACACAGTTTTTATAATTTTAAGCTAACCATGGAAGTAGATACCTACACTTAAACTAGAATGACCAAAATTATTAACAGTCGGAAAAGAGGGCCTTAAGTGGATTATCGGTATAGTGAAAAAAGTGGGAGAAACATGGAGACATTTAAACACGAAAGATAATTGTGGGCATATCTCCCTTCTTTGTCCGATCTGTTATTATAACATTACACCAAAAAGTATGTATTCAAGTTCTTGCAGAACAAATTCACGTACAAATTAGATTCTGCCGTCAATTATATAAGGCACTAGTAGGCCGCCCCTGCTTCGCACGGGCGAAGCCGGGATATATAGCCTATGTCAACCGGGGATAGTGCAGCATCCCAACATTGAAATAATTTTTCAAATCGGTTCAGTAGTTTCGGAGCCTATTCAATGCAAACAAACAAACAAACAATCAAATCTTTCCTCTTTATAATATTAGTATAGAAGTATAGATAGTGTTGAGGATTAAATGAAATTCATTGTTTTCTTGGCACAGAAGAAGAGGAGCGGCGCGACTTTCATAATAGATAATGCACAAATATATTAAATTTTGCAATTTTGTTCTGGGAGATATTGTTACGCCTGTGACACGGCTTCGTAATCCAAAAGACTACTTTGTTTGACAGAAAATGTTAGGCACACCCTCCAATTCTTGATTTTATTCGTTTAAATGAGTACCCACAATATTTGGTACAAAAGTATTATAAGAGATGGCGCTACACGTATCGAAATACAGAAATAACATTACATTATGCGTGCGTCGCTAACATACCGCCCCCTAGTGCTGAGCTGAGCTGACAAATAAAAAAAAATACAATAAATTTTTACAAGAAATCTAAAGCAGTTCAGTTTAGCACTAACATTCTGCTGGTGAGAGTAAGGCGACGCGCGTGACCGGTCGCCGCACCACACCGGTGCGCGTACGCACGTCAACAACTCTGACGCGACCATCGTCACCACTAAGGGTCTTACTCACTACTCCGTGGCGCCAAGAGCCACGATCTAAATTAGGTTCAATAATTAAGACAAAATCTCCATCTCGCAACGCTCTCTGATCCTTATTCCATTTGTGTCTAGGTAGTAATGTAGGTAAATATTCTTTGACCCACCGGGCCCAAAACATGTCTGCTAACCGTTGCGCGATGCGCCATTGTTTACGTAAGCAAAAATCGTCGTTATCGAATATACGTATAGCTGGACCATTAGACGATGTACCTATCAAAATGATTAGGCGTTACAGCTTCAGGATAATTAAGGTCTACGGTAGTGCTGCAAGCGTGCAGCGTGCAGCGGGCAGAGCTGCCAACCGTTGCGGCGCCACGCGGCGGTACCGACAGAACAAACAACGCGAAGCTACGGCGCGTACAGTCGGCCGTAGCTTTACAATCCAGTAACGTTGACGTAATTCATTTACGACCAGTTCGTGCGCACCATGAAGCGCTTTCCTGTGGTAGTATTCTACCAGCAGTCGTGTGATCTTGTGGTGACCATCAAGAATCGCGGGTCTCATTGTTGATTGTTCAACATTTTGAACTTTATCAACTCGACCGTGGACTCGCAAAATTCCATCATGGTCAATATAAGGCGTCAAAGTCAACAAGCGACTCGTAGAAGACAGAGGCTTGTTTTCCTTGAGCTGCTCAATTTCTTGAGCGAACGAGTCTTGTTGACATTTTTTGAGCAGTAATTTTTCTGCTTCATTCAAAAGTTCAACACTAAGTTGAGCATCTATACTTCGACATCGTTTTAAAAATAATAAAACTCGAGCAGTAGATCGAACGAGTCTTATCCAAGATGAGAAGCGGTCTTCATCAGGTAAGGAGTGTTCAATGACATGTGACGTCATCACGTGGACGCTCCTTGTCTCGCAGACTGCATCTTCAGATGTCCTGGTAGACTTAAGATCTTTAGGCCATGTGTCCTCTGGCTGCCGTAAAAATCCAGGTCCTTGAAACCAAGTACTATCATATACAAGTGGTGGCGATTCTTCTTTGGTGGCGAGATCAGCTACATTAAGCTTACTCGGTACATATCGCCATTCTGACGTCATAGTCAGTTCGTCTATTTCACCAAGCCTAAAAGCAACAAATGGCTTGTAACTCCTAGGGTCACTACGAATCCATTGCAAGACCGTATGTGAGTCAGTCCAAAAGTAGCGCTTATCAGGCTTCATATCTTTGTGTTCTCGCTGTAGCGTGTCAGTGAGACGTGCGGCTATCAAGCCACCAGACAATTCAAGTCGCGGAATTGAAACCGGGCGAAGAGGGGTGACTTTACTCTTCGCGGCTGCAAAACACACAAGTACCTTCCCATCACTACGAATCAAACGCCAGTAAACTACTGCAGCTATTGATTTGATAGAAGCATCCGAAAATATGTGCATTTCACGTCTCATAATTTTGTCAACATCCTGTATACCAGCTGTAGCTGGATAACATTCAGACCAAGTACCAGCATTTAAATACCATCGAGGTATTCGTAGTAGTTCCAGCTGTTTGAGCTCGTCGAGCCATTTGACCCACTTAGTGTGCTCGGCGGGCAGAATTTGGCTCTGCCAATCAATGCCAGACCTGTGTACGTCTTGAAAAATAATTTTACTTTTTATCAAAAATGGTGATAAAAACCCATGAATGTCATAAACTGACATAATAATGCTAAGCATTTTCGCTTTCGTGGGTGATACAATTCCATCCAAAATATCTTTAGCTATCCGAGTCAAATTAATCGCAAAACCGAATGAGTCATCAGCGGGATGCCAGATTAAACCTAAAGTGCGCTCAGTTACGTTGTTTACACCGTCTTTAAACTGCAGCGCGGTAGGCGCTAGCGCATCTGTAGGTATAGAATCTAAAACCTGTTTACTGTTGCTCGACCAACCTTTCGTCTCGAATCCACCTTTTTTTAGAATGGAAGTTATATCACGTATTAATCTAATAGCGTTATTTACATCAGATGTCGAATACAAACAGTCATCCATAAAATGACTATTTATGATGACGTCAGCAGCTTCCGAATTTATATCTTCGTATTTGAGCGCATTTTTGTTTTTTATGTACTGCGCTATAAAAGGTGAGCATGTCGCACCGAATATTAGACTTTGCATTGCACAAACTTTAATCGGACTTTCTGCAGACTCCTGCCACAAGAATCTGAGCACATGTTGATCTTTCGGATTTATTTTAATTCGCAAAAACATATCACGAATATCGCTTATTATGACAATAGAATTCTCGCGAAACCTAAGCATAATACCAAACAACGAATTATATAAGTCTGGGCCTGTTAATAAAAAATCATTTAAACTAACACCCTGTACCTTCGCGGCGGCATCATATACGAGACGTAATTTCCCTACTTTATTCATATTCTGCACGCCAAAATGAGGTAAGTACCATACATGATCAGCTGATAACTCCTTATCAGTTAGTTCACGAGCGTAACCATTTTCAAATAACTTAGTTATTTCTTGTTTGTACCTAGCTGCATACGCGCTATCTTTAGAAAACTTTCGCATTAACAACTGTTGCCGTGAGTAAGCATTTCGATAAGAATCGGGCATAATAAAATCATCGTTTTTAAACGGCAATCCGACCTCCCATTGTGTACCTACTTGACGAGAGGTTTTATCTAAGATATCGATTGCTCTCACATGATCTTTATTCTCACGACTTAAGGTCGATATTCCTATCGAATCAAGACTGAATGAATTTTTTATTAGGTCATTCAACTCATTAGTTGTACGCATATCGTTATCACAATCATCAGAGCGAGCGAGATGGAAAACATTAAGATCACTTACCGAGGAGTGAGTACGACCTTTGTGACATCCGTGGATGGTCCATCCCAGCCTGCAGCGTGACGCGTACAACGAGTTCCTATCTCCGTGCACAATTTCAAGCGGGGCGATAAGAAAATAATTATCTTCGCCTATCAATATACGAGGCACTACTCGTTTTGCACAAATCCATGGCTTTATGTGAGCCAAATGCGAACAATCGACTTTGTTTACAAGCGATACATTTTGTGCACTCAATTTTAATTTATCACATTTATGCAATTTAATGTCATAGAAAGCATTGTCCTGTCCAGATATTTGCACTTTTACCGTCGGCACTTCCGGTTGGTAAACTTCTATACCAAACGCATCCGTAAACTTAATCGCGCGCGAAGTTTCACACTCTAAACCTAGGCTATTCGCTAAGTCTGAATCTATCAAAGACACCGATGCACCGTCATCTAAAAGCGCGTAAGTGTTCACTACACCCTTAGGTCCGCGTAATTGAACGGAAACCACTTTCATAAGAGCTAATTCTTCGCTTGTTTCGGGTATATTTTTTGTAGAACTCGAAAGGTACTCGTCGCTATTCTGTGCGATGTGCATTACCGATGTCTCGCCGCCGGTCGTAGGTAACATTGGTTCCGGGCCGTCTTGGCTTATCGCATCAGCTGGCTGTGACGTCATCGTAGGCTTTATCCAGTGTAATAGTCGGTGATGTGCCATACCACAGCTAACTACGTCACAGACCGGTGCGGGACATGCGTTGCTATTGTGTTGGTTTGTAGATAAACAACGATAGCACAATTTATGTGATTTTACAAATCTCCATCTATCTCTTCGCATCGCACGTATGAATACTCGACAGGCGGGCAATAAATGGTTGCCTTTCTCGCAGTATATACATTTCTTTTCATCAGTGACAGAAGCAGTGTAGACAGAGCGATGACGTAACTTGTCGTCAGCTGGTCGCTTGACTGCTACAGTTTCTGCCGGTTTCTTATAATCTCGAGGCTGAGTACATCCAACGATTGATAACATCTCAGCTTCTGTCTTCAAAAATGTAGCTAACAATTCCAGCTTAGATCTGCCGTCACGTAGCCGACTATAAGCGAAGTCCGTCCATTTAGCCATAAGAGTGCTCGGCAATTTTGAAACAACAGCTGCAGCGAGCTCGGGGCTTCGTAGGTAGTCGTCTTCATTCAGTGCGCGTATTGTTGCCACGCAATTGTTGACCTTAACGGCAAAAAAGGTCAAATCATGTTGATAATAATTAGGTAACGATGGTAACTTCTTCAACTGCATCGTTAGACTCTGAATTATTATATCAGCTCGGCCAAATCTCAGTTCGAGAGCTTCTAAAATAGTAGACGGTGACGTATTGCCAATTAACAAGTCCGTCACTGCTTCCTTCGCGTCACCTTTCAATGCACGGCGAAGTCTCCAAAGGTTTTCAGAATCACTGAATCTACATACGCGAGTTGAGTCCTCGTACGCATGTTTGAAGTGGAGCCACTCGAGATAATCACCGCTGAAAGCAGGTAGGTCCCGCGGCGTTCCAAGCCGGCTGAGCAGGCGATCATTACGAGGTGACGTATTTTTATTCAACAGATCCTGCAACGTATGAGCGAGTTGCTGGATGCCGTCGTCCTGAGTCTTCTGGGGCTGAATAGGGGTACAGTTACGTTCCAGCCAATTCTCCACGTTATTATTATTACGTGTCTGTTCCGGTAGTGACTTCACGCTATCTCTCGCGCCAAGATCTGGATCTGAAGCATCATTAGTGTCGGCACGGTTTGCACTCTCAGCGTCGACTTTGGCAAGGTTAGCTTGCAGCTTCTTGTCAATTAACTCCATCTGGATAATGGCTTTTGCTTCGGCTGCTTCCAGCTCAAGCTGTTTTCGTCGTGCTACCGAAGACGCCTTGGATCTCTTCGAACAAACTGTCGTTTTAATAGATGTACATGTCGATTGCTGCACGGTGCCATGTGGCGATTTCTTGCACGGCATCGGCGTGGCGACATGCACGGTCGATAATTCCCATGGCCTTGTAGGACACTCGCTGCCTTGGGAAATAATCTTCTTTGTAGGATTTACAAAGGTACTATCCAATCCGCCTTCCTCGGTCAATTTCTTCCGACCACTTTTCGACCGAACCTTCAATGGAGTTTCCGCCATTATGTGTACTCGTTCTATAATCCGGCTCGAAGGACCAAATTGTTGAGGATTAAATGAAATTCATTGTTTTCTTGGCACAGAAGAAGAGGAGCGGCGCGACTTTCATAATAGATAATGCACAAATATATTAAATTTTGCAATTTTGTTCTGGGAGATATTGTTACGCCTGTGACACGGCTTCGTAATCCAAAAGACTACTTTGTTTGACAGAAAATGTTAGGCACACCCTCCAATTCTTGATTTTATTCGTTTAAATGAGTACCCACAATATTTGGTACAAAAGTATTATAAGAGATGGCGCTACACGTATCGAAATACAGAAATAACATTACATTATGCGTGCGTCGCTAACAGATAGTATAGATGACTGGAGTACAATTTTCCACACAGAATTTTCCACTACGTATGAAATCGATGCTCTCAAGAAAGCTGTGTCACGTTCCGCTTGGTGCTCCATCATTACTAAGTACCCCATAAACGGCACTAGACACGTGGATCTATGAAATGTAGGTAAAATGCGTGATCGACTTATTTTTGGTTCTTTCTTTCATCTTACACTTATTTAGACGCCGGTCCATAGCCGGTTTGTTCTGCAAGCTAAGTGAACGCGCAATTGAAATGATAAGCTAAGCGAACGTGACAATTTCTTGCCTATTTCTGCGGTTTATTTATTGGAAAACCAACAGCTTTTTACACTAAAATATACAATGGAAAACTATAGGAAGCCAATTACAGATGCTTTATTATAGATGTCTTATTGTGATTCGGATTGTGATCGTAATCGCGTGCCATCTCACTTACGCACTTAGGCCGCTGGTTCTCACGAGTAGATATAGATTACATAAGAAGTTAAACATGTGCAAACACTAAGAAAGGTTTCGGTAACATAAAAAACAAAAATGTATAGATAAAATAAAATTAAATTACAAGGTAGAAGGCAATAATTAAAAATAAAATACATATAATATAAGCCCGACATTTTACGTTGTTGACCGTCTGCTAGGAAAAACTCACTGCTTAGTTGCCGCTTCGCCGAGGAAGCGCTGGTGCAAAATAGGTAAAGGTCAGTGAGTTTGCTAATTTTGTTAAAGTTGTTGACAAATTATTAAATTGTTACTAAGAGTAAAGGACTGTCAAGGGTGATCACTCAATGTTTTGACATTTCTCTTCAGTAAGGATCAAGAAAAATACACGGGCACTTAGCATAATTATGATCTCATAGTGCGGTCATTTATCTTTAACAATCAGTTCAACAACCTGCTAAGGCACCACACCCCCTTCTTACGTGCTAGGGCAAGACTGATCCCCAACTCTCACCGACGGCCCAATCCGAGGTTCGTACCTCCAAGGCTTCCTTGAGCTAGTCGCTCAAAAACCAAAATAAGTTAGGCCCTACGCACTATACGTTCGCCAACCAGTCCGGTCAAGCTTAATAAACCGCAAGGTCAACAGCGTAAGTCACAATAAAAAAGGGGTTGTCTGTAAAGTCGGTTTACGGGCGATAATTTTAGATGATAACGCTTAGGCCGATCGTGCCTCTCTATCGTTTCTTCCGCGCTCTCGCTTGCACGCGCGGCTCAGGCGGAACGTGACAATTTTTCGTGTGTGCAGCCAGCGTTCATCGATTCATAAAACGTTATCACGTCAAACAAAGTTACGCCTCTTTCCAATTGGGGTAGGCAGAGACCACATCTCTCCACTTGCTACGATCCAACTTTCGCTTCTTCTAATTTCATGAGTGTTTTCATAAAAGCTCGTCGGTTACGGGTACTTTTGACGAGGTCTTTTCTCAACAGGTCTTCAATTTGGTCGTGATATTTTCACCTAAGTCGCCCCTAACAGCTTGCCTATTCACGCCACATAATTTTTTTTGTCAACATTCTTTCCTGAACTTTATTAAAAAAAAAAATACTTCAAAAAATTCAAAATCAAAAAATTCAAAAATCAAGGTTTCCAATGCGTGTTTTTTTAAAACAAAGCCTTCACTTGCCACCAACTGTTTTTTATAGCGTTACTTCAAGTGCTGGCCAAAGATGCCCAACGTTTCATTTTTTAACCAATAGTTAGTTATATTAGTTTACCGAAATAGTTTTGGTTATCGGTTTTGGTGCCTCATCAGTTCGAAGGCTTTGGGTTTTCTAGCAACATTCTGTCCAGGTTTTTAACATGGTTTAAACTAGAAGTTGGTCTCAAACTGTGACCTCGCGACCCATAAATCTTCGGAACCTCTCGATCGATATTGTCTATATTTAAACTTAAAAATTGTATTGAAATTAACTACTCGCTTACAAAGATTCATGAAGATCAAATTATAAATACGCAAGTTATTGTCGAACAAACCATGCACAATGAAATAGTGACTTGTCTCATTAGCCAATAGAATCTGAGACATTTCTTCGCTCGGTCAATTACATACGCTGCTACACGGCATATAAAGAATATGATTAAAAGTGGAAAAACAGCTGATGTCATTTTCTCTCCCTGCTACTAAAGAGAGACGAACAATACGAACATAGTAAGCGCTCACTCCCACATTCGTTACAAGCTGTGTCGCATTGCATTTATAGTTTTCTTACCGATGGTAAAAAATTGATTCCAAACAGATTTACTCTTACAGGTGCTGGATCATTACCGTCAAACAACCTCTGAAAAAAATACCTCTAAAATTATTTTCACAGGATATTTTATGACATAAAAATAACCATCATGAACATCGAACAAAATAAAGAAAGCCGGGATACCGGGTGCAACAAACTCACTCGCGTTTTTTTAAAGAATAAAAAAATGACTGTATACTTTGGAAAAATGTGTCATTTTACGTCATTAATATTTCAAAATTGGAAATACTGAGCAGTTAGTCGCATGACGCAACCGGCAAGATCGGTGGTGGATGAGTACAATACAAGTAACCCACAAGCCATGAGACTCGGTCGCTTGCATTATTTAGCACTCCATTTATAAATTCATATTAACGGCCGGTTATCCGAGTCGCGTATGCAACAAAATGCTCCCTCAGTCCCCGCCAAGTTATAGCGACGATGTATTTTTCCGCGCTAGAGTCAGGACGCCCGCGGGGGGAGTGCAACGACAAAAACAAATATAGGTACAAACTCTATGACGCCTGGCGCGGTACTGAACGCAGTGCGCGCAAATTCTCGCGACCTTGTTTATTTAATTTCACTAAAAAACTAAACTATTCACCATCAAAATTCTATCCAAATATATTTTTTTTAAATAAAATTGCCTTTCATTACATGCAATTTCCAGGTTGTTACGAACTTTTATTAGAGCATAAAACGAAAAAAAAAAAACTAAATCTACTTTGTTTCAGATTTTTTTTGATCGAGGAAAGTTTATTCTATCGTGTTTTGAACCAAATCATAAACTCAAACACAGATGTATCTATGACATGTATTTTTTTCCAGCTCAAATATTGTAATTTAACTGAATAATATTGATTTAAAACCGTCAAATTTGGTATAAGAGGCTCTTAAGCAGTTGGTCGCGCGACGCGGTCGCAGCTGCTGGTCGCGGTCGCCAGTCGAGGTAGCCAAGATCGGAATGCTACTTTTAAAAATCTTACCTTTGCGTAATCCTTTAGTTTTTTCACCAATTGATTTTCATCATTTTGGTTCCCATCGTCATGGTCATTTTGGTCGGTATTCGAACTTTCTACACGATCTCTTGTACTCCGTCCTGGATTTTCTGGATCTGGTTCAATGTTTGATGGATGTTGCGATTCATCCGGATCCGAATTTTGAAGTAAAATGTCGAAAAAACGGGAACCACAAGCAGGTATGACAGCAATCTAAAATACAATTTAATGTAGGTAAATTTGGACCCTGCAATAAGTTATGCGCTGGATTATCCGCTAAGTTATTTCTCCAACACAATCTTGATAAGCCTTTATAAATCATTACCATCATCATCATCATTATTATCATCATTTCAGCTGTAGGACGTCCACTGCTGGACATAGGTCTCCCCCATCGATCTCCAAAAGGGCCGGTTGGAAGAGGCCTGCATCCAGCGTTTCCCTGCGGTCTCTTTTAGGTCATCTGTCCATCTCGTGGGACATAACATAAGACAACATAACACACATTATTTATTTGTTCTTTAAATACTCTACCCATTTTTATGATATTTTTCGTGATTTAAGAGTTGACGCACAGTATAAGTTATTTATAATGATGAATACATTGACCTCCTTTCAGCATAATAATATCGTTCCATGTAACGCTGTATTATTAATTTGCGTATAAGAAAAGTTCAATTCGTTATAGTAAAAGCAAAATGTATTTACAAACCGTCAAAATAACACCAAGAGACGTACTCCATGTCAGAGTTTTCATGTTTTTGTTAGAGTTGTTATTATAAAAATTTAATTAAAAATTAAAATAAATATTTCCCGTTCATACTGGCCTATAACGACGGACATAAAGCATGGACATAACTTTTATCATAAGAACGTGGTTTGTACAAAATAATACAGTAAGGCCGTTTCATACTTTTTTTGTAGGTATCCTTCTTACTTCAATCAATACAAACACACCTTAAAAATACTTTTACTACCTTTACACATTACCCACACCCATACTAGCTTTTTTATTATTGAAACTGACGTAGTTTTCACACATTTTATTCATATGACACGGAAATTTCTCACGTATGATTAAGCAGATTACTCCGACTATAGTTTCAACCGCATTTCTACTTTGCAGAAGACCGAATGCGGCTCTCCTGTCATATAAATAAAATATTCCTCTTTTGTTTTAGTTTGCCATCCTACTTCTATACTAATATTATAAAGAGGAAAGATTTGATTGTTTGTTTGTTTTGCATTGAATAGGCTCCGAAACTACTGAACCGATTTGAAAAATTCTTTCACTGACGGGAAGCTACACTATCCCCGGGTGACATAGGCTATAATCTATACCCGTGCGAAGCTGGGGCGGACCGCTAGTTCAGAATAAATGCCTTACCTTACCTATACGGTAAGAGGTATTTATAAGCAGCGCCACAATTTAACAGCACTCTGTATTATCAATAGCTTTATAAAAAGTTGAGACATGGCTTGCACAGTTTTTAAATTTTTTGACAGCAGCGAAAATCGTTTCTTAGGGACGAAACTTACTGTTTTCATCCCTCTGATCAGGTTACTTCTAGCGTACTTTCCAACTATGAGACAAAAAAAAAATATTGAAAAAAATACAAAATGAGCGCGAAGATAGGTAAGTTTCAGTAGATTTCAAATAAAATAAATATGAATAAAAGTTGGCCGTCACGGGGCGTCCGGAAATGTTACCCATGACGGCGTCACGGCAGGCAAGTCGTTTACTGCTAAGGCGCACCAATATAATTATGTTTCACATAAATAATATTTTACATCTACGACTTTTGGCGTTTATAGGTTAACAATTCACTTTTAGAGCATAGATTAGTCAATCTATTTGCGAAGGGGGTTTGTATTTCCCACAGAAAAGAGAAGTAAATAGAACGGAAATGAGAAGGAAAATAGGTAGCCAGGTAATATGACAGACCCTTGATTCATTCTTATTTATGTCAACACGTCGAACTCCGCATCAACAAAGAACTTGGAACTTTTGGGTTAGGTCTCAAAGTTCTTTGTCCGCATCACAGTTGCTAAATGATTTCGAATTATTGATGTTTCGTTTATATGGGTGCAAATGGCTACACCAATTTTTTTACAATAAATGCCTTGACAGCCGATCTAATAAAAAAAAACTTTTCTTTGGTATTTCCCTTACTAGTTTTATATAATGTTACCTACTGACTAACATAGAGTGCAGACCGTGAAATACGTTTTACAATGATAACATGTCCTTTTTAATGCAATAATGTTTTATCACAGTGAACATAGACTGAATAAAAAACTATTTTAAATAATTTGTCATCATTTATTTACTATCTGTCACATTGAATCAACTACCACAGACTAAATTACACTATAATAATATAAATTTTAAAGTTCGTAGGTATGTTTGTTCCCACTCAACGCCGTTACGAAATTTAGTAACAGTATTTTTTTCGAAAAAAGGTAGTAAAGAAGTAATTTTGTGCAGGCCCGAGGGTCGAACTGGGTGCTGTCAGATAGTAAACCGGAAATGTTACCACGCGGCCACCATCGCTCTCATCATCATCATCATTTCAGCCATAGGACGTCTACTGCTGGACATAGGCCTCCCTCATCGATCTCCAAAAGGGCCGGTTGGAAGCGGCCTGCATCCAGCTTTTCCCTGCGGTCTCTTTTAGGTCGTCTGTCCATCTTGTGGGTGGACGTCCTACGCTGCGCTTACCGGTCCGTGGTCTCCATTCCAGAACCTTTCGGCCATCGCTCTACTAAGGCTTTATTCAAAGTCAAAGTCAAAGTTTTTAATTGCTTGCCAATGGGTATAAAAGGTCTTTACTCCTATGCTAACGTAGGTCACGACATTTTCCACGCCCTGCTGGGTATATGTATCTTCTTCTCTGGAGTCGGGGTCTCAGAATACAGCTTCGGTATCCCCTGCCTGTCGTAAGAGCTAACTAAAAGGGGGCCTTTGGGTTTGTGGATCTGACGTCCCATTCAGCAATCTCAGGGAAGCAACGGCGCTGTGTGTCCCACGCCAATATGAAGGAAAGGAACGAAAATGCCCTTAGCATTTGCTGGGAGTGTTGCTTTAGGCAGTGTGATAGGTACCGTGCGTTCCTATGGAGATCCCGGTGCTCTCAGTCTCGCACAGAGGTCGGCCACCGAGGGGGTTTAGTGGGTGCAATCTCAAATAACCCGGTTACACCCCAATGCAGCTAGGGTATCTTTTGAAGATTTTCCCCCGTCATAAAAAGGTCTCTTCCTCAGCGCGCCATCTATTCCGGTCTCGTTGACTGCTCTCCTGCCTTAGCAATCTCATCCCACCAGCATCTGACCCTGGTCATCCGACCAGCGGGCTGACGCCTATTATCCTAATAAAACTGTATAATAAATCAGCCTAGTACGAGTTGGGCTCGTGCACTAACACTGTTCCGTACCACCTCAAAAAACAAAAAGTTGTTCAAAAAGACAACATCACGCTCATGTGGTCACTCATCCAAGTACCAACCGCGCCCTACGGTGAACAGAAATTTGTCACAGACTTGCACTTATCTTATTTGTGATTAAATAAATAATAATAAATATTAGGGATTTTTTTTTTCACACACGGTCATCTGACCCCAAACTAAGCAAAGCTTGTGATATGGCTGCCAGAGACTGATATACATACATATATAGTTTTAAATACAACATACTTAAATAGATATTAACAATCAGATATATAAAAAAACACAAATGTTCATCACACAAAATTTGTCCTAGGTGGGAATCGAACCCACGCCCCCAAGAAGGTCACTACCAACTGGACCAACGGGCTATCGATTATTTGGTGTACTGTAATCATACTAATCATGCCAAGTTTGACGCTTGTACGTATTGCACTAGAGAAAATACCAAAATACGCAAAAAAACGTTTGTAGTATGTATGGGGTTTGTAGTTGTACCCCACTTTAGTTTTTACTTTTTGGTTTAATATTTTTACTAATTCCGCCGGAACATTACATTATTATGACAAAACTTCAAGTAACTATACATTACGGTTTGAAAGATCAGCCGTTAAAAGTAAAGACGGACGGACAGACAGCGTAGGCTTAGTAATAGGGTCCCGTTTATACATTTTGGATACGGAATTCAAAAAAGTATCCTAGCTGTTATGAATCGCGTTAAACTTTACCATACCTACTTCTCTGTCTACACACCCCATGAAGTCGTGTTTTATCTAGATCTGGTCAATCCGAGGCTGGAGTTGAGAGCTCCTCAAGCCTTTTCACGGCCGGCATTATGCTTGCGGTGGCTTGTTAGCTGTTTTTGAAATATAAAGTAGAATACGAACTGGTTTATTTACTTTTTTGACCGAACGAAGAGAGGTCTCTGATTCTACACATGCAGATAGGCGTTTGTTTTATGGGTTTGCATATTTGTTCGATGGTAACTTAATTACGTTGATCCGTTGCATTATTATGTAACTTGCAACTCGCAATTTAATCGCTAATTTGACAGTTCGGCCATAGTGAAACTGTCAAATTGGCGACTAAATCATGTGTTGCAAGTCCATAATCAGGGGGTCGAACGTTACCTACTTGCCTACAAAATTTCACGTCAATTAGATTAACAGTACGATAGTGATTATAGCATGGGAACGATAGTGGCTAAGTGGTAATGTGTGCGCTTAACAATCTGAAGGAACCCGGTTCGATCCACGGCCCTCTTAAATATAGTCCATCTCCATCATAGTGCTCCATCGTAGACCGCATCAGGCGAGATGACGGCCAAGCGCAAGCCCATCTACTGTAAAAAAAAAACTGTGACGGCCCTGCATCAATAACTTATTTAGTAGGTACCTAAATACATTATGTGCAGTTTCGATGTTATCGCTCAAAAAGGTAAAGGAAAACATCGTGAGAAAACCGGTATTTACAAGAACCTCATAAGTTTGTTTATAAGAAGTACTTTCTGTGCTTAGATCACAAAAGGCAAGGACTGTGAATCCTTGATTAACATTGTAGAATACGTGGTCTTCATCAATGTGGTAGCAATTCTCAATATATGGTCGCTTTGTCTGGACGAGAATGGTGCAAGAGCGACAAGAATGGCGTTGCATGGAGGAGGCCTATACCCAAATTTGGGTGCCCAAAAAATACAATTAACTACTACACAGTGAAATTTTATGTAATTTATTTGGGAAAGGTTTTATTTATTTATTTGTCTGGTCATGAATGTCTTAACCAGACTGAGATTGCTGGTAAGAGGATCCTGAACTGATCTATTGAAGAAGTTCGTGACTAGGGTTATGAAGAACCAATAGGGTTATGTCCACCCACAAGATGGCCAGACGACCTAAAAGAGACCGCAGGGAAACGCTGGATGCAGGCCACTTCCAACCGGTCCTTTTAGAAATCAATGGGGGAGGCCTATGTCCAGCAGTGGACGTCCTACGGCTGAAATGATGACGATGATGATGATTTTCTGTGCCATTATGTTACAATCAGGATAATTGTTTGCTAGTAAAAGTGCTGATTTCTCTGGGTACATTGTGTGTTTATAAAAAGTACTCTCTGTATAGATTGTCTGTTTGTAAGAGATAATCTATGGGTCTACCCATAGTGTGTCTATCCAGAGAGTATAATTATAACTCTTACAAACACACAAATCTATTCCAAAAATTAATTCACCGATAGAAAGACACGCCATTCTTGAGTGATAGTATAGGTTATGTTTTGTTCCCAACGCGGGAAACCACTGGCAAAAGCTAGTGGAGTATAATCAGAAGAATGTGTTCAAAATAATACACTTTAATATAGGTTAGTACAAAAATAACTTAAGTTACGATATGGTTTAACATAAGTACAATATAAATAACTTATATTACAGAATAAACTAATTATTCTATTGTTCTAGATTGGAATGTATAGGTATTTATTACAAGTTATGTTCTTTTGATATTTTGGAACTGTAAGGTAAACGTAAAGATATTTTCTGTCATGTGAATTGGAATAAAATACTGTCTTACATTTTATTTAGTGATATCGGATCACTTTGTTAGAATTACCTAAAATTAATAATGTAGGTAATTATTACCTCTAACTACCCTAACGCGTTTCATTATGGTCCACCATTTAACATGACATTATGATACAGTGATCAGCAATCGAATACGATTCTAATGTGACAGCAAGGACTTTGTATACCCAGGGTATAAAAAGTCCTTTCGTCTCACACAGGTAGGACGTTTGCAAAATCTTTGTGACAGTCTTAATACTTTGGAATGTTCTTTCTTATCTTTGGTAGTATTAATCCCTAATCTACTTGCAGATTATCAGTTAGCAGGCGGCAAAACCTTCGAAGCGAAA
Organism: Agriopis marginaria; assembly: GCA_932305915.1. Classification (NCBI taxonomy): domain Eukaryota; kingdom Metazoa; phylum Arthropoda; class Insecta; order Lepidoptera; family Geometridae; genus Agriopis; species Agriopis marginaria. The sequence continues at coordinate 15,727,749 of OW029918.1, forward strand.
CTACCCATAACATTTCCAGGAGGATAGTAGTTGGCTACAACGTAAAATTGACCTTCTTTAGTCCTGGAATAGCCTACTCCTAATTCCTTCGTATCTTCCCAAACGACTTGAGTGAAGTGTCCAGAGTCCAAGTTAGACGGCTCTTTCCCAAATTGGTGACTCTTAATCTCACTGTACCATTTATCTACTGGGTCTTTTCCGGAAACGGTGAAGTTTGGGTCTGAAGACCAGGCGTAGAATATGTTTTCCCCATACTCATTCTGGTCTCTGTGCTCCATTCTACCCTTCTTCCCCAGCGTTTTAGCCCATTCTTCAGCATATTTACACAGCTTCTTGCTTAATTCAAGAGGTGGTACACCATGCTTGTTCCTGTATTCGTTGTGGGCTCTAAGAAATTCATCTTCAAACTTCTCACCGGATATCGAAGCCGATTTGAATTTGCTGACTAAATCAGACGCTATATCCCCGAAATTTTTGCTGCTTCTTTGACTAGGTGACTTTGGAGGAGGTGATTTTGGAGATGGTGGCCCCAAATTGTTGTTTGATGTTCTAGAACTGCTATAGCTGGACCGGCTTGAAGCAAACTGCATAGCTCCTGGGGGTGAGACATTTTTAGAAAAGTGACCGCTGTAGTTCCCTGGAGGGTAATAGTTGGCGACCACGTAAAGTTTTCCAGATTTACTCTTAGCACTGCCTACTCCAATTTCTTTGGTTGATCTCCAAATGATTTGAGTAAAATGCCCACATGTGAGGACTTCTGGTTCTTTACCGAAGGCATAGTCGTTTATTTCGCTGTACCATTTATCGATGCAGTCTCTGGCTTTGATTTTGGTAGTTGGATCTGCTGACCAACCACAGTAGACGCTTTCTCCGTAGGTCTGGTTCAGACTGTATGCCATGGAGTCTTTTTTAGCCAGTTCGTCAGCCCATTTCTGTGCAATTTTGGTGATTTCTTTATTGAGTACTAGCGGCGGTACGCCGTGTTCTCGTCTATACTCATTGTGGACTTCCAGAGCTTCGTTCTCGAAGTCTGAAGATTTTGAACCGAAGAGTTTACTCTGCAAAAATAAAAGAGTTAATTTAGAAACAGATGAAAAAATATGTTTTTTTTTCTAATAACATGAGATTTTTCAGAAGTTTTGTTAATATTTATAGTCTTTAACTAGCGACCCGCCCGCCCGGCATCACATCAGCAGCCATCAAACGTCCACTACTGGACAAAGGCCTCCCTCTTAAAGAGGGGTGTTGCCATAATCCCCACGCTTGGCAGGCGGCTTGGGGATCGAAGTAAGTTCACCGTGCACTAATAGGATGCTGCTGCCCATCCTCTGGTGGTTCTGGTCGCAGTTTTAGGACATACCCAGGTCCGCCCGGCATCGCACGGGTTTAATTTACGTGCGAAGCCGGGGCGGGTCTCTAGTTATATATATATCTAACTGATGGTGAAAACCGCATCAAAATCCATTGCGTGGTTTAGGAGGAGTTAGCGGCCATACATACATACAGACAGACAGACGCCGAAAGCGGCTTCAATTTATACTATGTAGAGATAGAGAATATAGAGATAGAGAAGAGAAGGTCGGCAACGTAACGTATATGTGATGCCCTGGGTATGTCTACAGGTGACGGTGACCGCTTATCACCAGGCGGTCAGTTAGCTTGTTTGCCACCTTTGGCATAGAAAAGGTCGATTTTTCTAGAGTATGGTTTACATTAAACAAACTACCCCCAAGTCACCCCCGATACGCTCAACTGGTCTAGAGCAGAGACAAATATAAGGAGTTAAAGTAAACCTTTCCTCAGCAGTAGGACAGGAAACCATATAAAAATACAATCACATTTTTATCATCACTGCTGGACAAAGGCCTCCCTCTTAGAGAGGGGTGTTGCCATAATCCCCACGCTTGGCAGGCAGCTTGGGGATCGCAGTACGTTCACCGTGTGCTAATAGGACGCTGCTGCCCATCCTCCGGTGGTTCTGGTCGCAATTTTAGGACATACCCGGGTCCATTAGTAAGTCTCATTTTTATCTAAAATAACATAATATTTCTCGTACCTACGTCAGCTCAGCTACCGCAAAGACCAAAGTGAGGAACTCAATTAGGCCAATAGCGAAATGCAGAGATTTAGTTCTAACCAGAACAGCGAAATCTAATCCTAACGGAATGTTATAGGTCCTTGTATTTTCCTTAAAATTTTATCATGACCATTAAAGTTTTATCTCGATGGATTTAGAATTAGTTAGTTTTTTATTTTACTGTTTGTCGTTTCCTTATCATTTTCCGTAGTAGTGATTCATATCAGATGTTATTCACGGCCACGGTCATTTAGAACTTTGCCTTTGTTGACTTCACACTTTGATTGCTGTAGGTATCTGATGAGTAACAGGAAACTGACATTGTAACGTGCTTTCTTTTGTATTTCCTCAGAGGAAAATATTACTACTATTTTTAGATCTAAGATTATTTATTACCAATTGTTGAGCTCATAGCCTATTGATAAAACAAATACTAGAATAAAAGGTTTTGATAGTTTTTAAGTGCACATTTCTATAATTTTAAAAGAAGTTATTTCCAAAATAAAGGTATAAAAACGTGATATCGCGATATTGGCATACACCCAAACTGGTAGTAACGTGACCAAATTGTTTTAACCTTAGATTAAGATATAATTAACTTTTCTCTCCATGTATTGTGAACTAGTAGGCCGCCCTTGCTTAGCACGGGCGAAGCCGAGATATATTGCCTATGTCAACCGGGGATAGTGCAGCATCCCAACAGTGAAAGAATTTTTCAAATCGGTTCAGTAGTTTCGGGGCCTATTCAATGCAAACAAACAAACAATCAAATCGTTCCTCTTTATAATATTAGTATAGATAACTAAAGTAAAGTTTAAGCTAACAAAATTGTAGTTAAGTATAACAAAAGTCACGGATCCCAGAGCCCGTGGGGTTGCATTTTCAATAAAAAAAATAAGGTAAAATGTATTATAATGATACTGCTTATAGTACGATTTCACCTTGTAACCCTGTGAATGTATGATAACAATAAAGTATTTCTGATAACGATTCCGGAAAAACAGACTGTTAACGTGAATCCAAACAAATAGAGGATAGATAAAGTTTTGAAATAGTGTTAGCTATCGATAATCTGTTAATCCGTTCGTTTCTAGGTACAAGGTACTCGGTCATTTATAAGTAAACAGCACTATAATAATGAAAGATTAATATCAGTCCAAGTACTTATTTGCACTGACAACTGCAATAAGGTTATATGATTATTTACGGGGTATTTACCGTGTTGAGTTCGAGTTCCAGTGATAACCGTAGCAAAAGACTAAGAAAGAGGGTAGATCGTTATATCTGCACCTAACTTTTTCACTGTTCGCCCAACCACCCGCATTCTTCAGTCTGTAACTGCGCCGAAATATCGGGAGATAATTCCACAACCTTACCACGGTAAATATCCCGTAAACAATCATATAACTTTAGTGAACAACCGTGATAGTTTAAAACAGTGTTTTGCAATAATGTTATAAAAAGCGGAATAGTAAAAACGTTTTAATATTTTACCGAAGTATATCGAGTTTTTTTTTTTTTTTTCATTTAGTCTGCGACAATCTTAAAATAGTTTAAATAGTTAAAATGAAAGGAAATAGTGTAATAGCATTAGAATGTAGTCAAAGGTGTTTTGACTTTTTCTCTCTTTGAAATTTGGAACTTTTTAAAGACGAGGCAACTCACTTATTAAAATGGGGGTTAGGGAACTGTAGTTTCGAGTAATCTAAGGTTTTTTTTTAAACATATATTATGGCGTGCGTTTGACCTCAGCGATGATGCTATCTACGATGGAACACTCTTGCTTAGAAGAAACCAATTTACTTGAGTGTTGAAGACACCCAGATAGTAACAGCTTTGAAAAAGGAGGGCTTTTTGTTCGATATTCCCTATTTATTTTTGTTCGTATATCCAAATATATATTTACCAATTGTTTTCTTAGTATTTTTTTTAATCCCTTTTAAACCATTAGCTTTGATGCTATCATCATCATCAGCCAGAAGACGTCCACTGCTGAACATAGGCCTCCCCCTTTAACCTCCACACTGAACGACAGCCTGCCTTTTGCATCCACTGGATGCCCGCGACTCTTACAATGTCGTCGGTCCATCTAGTGGGAGGCCTCCCTACGCTGCGTCTTCCGGTTCGTGGTCTCTACTTCAGAACCTTTCTTCCCCATCGGTTATCGGTTCTTCGAGCGATGTGGCCTGCCCATTGCCACTTCAACTTGCAAATTTTAACAGCTATGTCGGTGACTCTGGTTCTTTGGCGAATATCCACGTTTCGGATTTTATCGCGCAAAGAAACTCCGAGCATAACTCTCTCCATTGCCCGCTGTGTGACTCTGAGTTTTTCCAAAAGGCCAACAGTTAAGGACCACGTCTCAGTACCATTTATGTCATCACTGGCAACACACATTGGTCAAAGACCCTCGTCTTGAGGCACTGTGGTATCTTGGACGAGAAGATGTCACGCAATTTCCCGAAACATGCTAGTTTTGCTTTGATGCTATGACTACTGTCAAATAAACAAAGTATCAATTCAGATATTCTGTGTTGTCATTTAAATAATTTTAAATTATCTTTGTTTTCTGACGAAATTAGTTTCTTTGTTTGTTGTCAATTTTATGACATCAGTAGCAAATGCGGGTAGGAACAAACGAAGTAAACAACTTATTTATAAATAATTTAAACAATGTAGGTATTGTATATCATACCTATTACCTATACAATGTGTTAAATAAGAGGTGGGTAAACGGCAGTTCAGTGATTTAATCGTCCTGCTGAGGTGGTCAATACAATTAGACAGGTTAATAATAGAACACCCATGAGCGATGGTGGTCAGGCGGTGCGCTTTACAATCTGACGTCAACTGGTTCGAACCTCGGCCCTGCACCAATGACTAATTCGGTACTTAAATAAATTATGTGCAGTTTCTATGTCACCGCTCAACAACTGTGAAGGAAAACATTGTGAGGAAACCGGTACGTCCAGGAACCGAAATAGTTCAAAGACATCCAACATTCACTGGGTCAGCATAGTGTATTAGGGCCCATCCTCTCTCTGAAGAAAGGTATTTGGACCAGCAGTGGGAACATGATAAGCTGATGATGACCTGGGGCCTTACGGACAACAGTTAATTGCGGCACCTAATCCGCTCAGTTGGAAAATCACGCGACCGCAAGCCGTATCTGGGCGCGATAAGGTTCACTTTCGCGTGATTTTCTAACTGAGCGGATTAGGTGTCGCAATTAGCTGTTGTCCGTAAGGCCCCTGTCGTAAGATGGCAAAAAACATTTAAGACTTCATAAATAATAATATACAGAAGACTTAATATTACCCATTTTTATATAACAACCTTGAAATTTCGAAAAGTAAATCTGTTGTACCGAATATTTTGTTAATGTCAATGATCTATTTCTATGGAATAGCTGATATTTCTTCGAGTTTTGAAATGGTCAGGTCATATTGTTAAATCGGTAGTTGTTGAAGTCCTTTAGGTATATTATTATCCGAGCGGCCCCTGTGATGTGTCTCTTAGTTTACACCATGCATAAAATTATTGATATGGACACGTATTATAGTTAAAAATTATACACTTATGTACTAAACTCTAAACTGTCAAGTCACACACACACACACACACACACATCAGCAGCCATTAAACGTCCACTGCTGGACAAAGGCCTCCCTCTTAGAGAGGGGTGTTGCCATAATCCCCACGCTTGACAGGCGGTTTGGGGATCGCAGTACGGTCATCGTGTACTAATAAGACGCTGCTGCCCATCCTCCAGTGGTTCTGGTCGCAGTTTTAGGACATACCCGGGTCCTAATACCGGGTCCGGCATACTGTTTTAACATTCACAGACATAATTTTAACTATTGTACATAGAAGCACTAGGCTCTTGGGCATCTCTTGCACACTAGTTTAAATGATGTTTAGTGCATCCCGTTTTATAGACTTGTTAATTTTACGACAGTCGCTGATCTAGAATCAGCTACAAATAGCATCGTAGTCCGTACTTGAAAAATTAAGGTCAGGTAATTGACATAAGATAGATCTTAGACCTTATTCTTATAGACGAGGATTATTAAATTCGTTATCTATTTTAAGAGTCTATGGTTTTAAATTGATGTCTACAACGTCAATTGAAAACCATAAAAATATACATTGTTATAATAAACAAGCTACGCCCCGCGGTTTGCCATACGTGTAAGTATACCGTACCTACTAACAGTTTTAGCGGTATCATAGCCTGGCCAAGATTCTGTCGAGACTCGCATATGATAGGGTTCCGTAAACCAAGGTCTTGAGTTCCTGGTATACCTTAAATATAACCATCTTCTGACTGACCGACAATACGGATTTCATCAAGATCTACTGGAGATTTTCTCGTTTATGCCACATGCATTCTGAGTAAGGCTATCGAGAGACACGGTGAAGCCTTGGCTGTGTCTCTTGACATCTCAAAAGACCTTGATAGGGTTTGGTACGACAGTCTCATCAAAAAGCTTCCATCATATGGACTGCCTACTCCCTATTTGCTCCTGGACTAAAGACTTTTTGAGGAAACGGTCGATTTGAGTGGTTCTTGACAGCTGTTCGTCTGATCAATTGGCAATTAACGCCAGCGTACATCAAGGTTATGTGCTCTCTGCAACTCTATTTTTGCTGCACATTAATGACCTGTTAAGGCCGGTATATTTGGGTACGCAGATGACAGCACAGTTGCGGAAAAATACACAAGACAGCCAGCCTGTGAGTGGGTGGGGTAGGATTTTGGCCCCATAGAATCGGGGTTCATGTCGTAGTTTTATTATTGTCTATATTATTTTGTTATGATTTTGTAACTTAAAATTGTATGATCTTAATGGTCGAAAGAAAATGAACTTGATAATATCTAATAATAAAACGTGACCGATATTTCTCAACATAGCACTTAATGTATTTTATATCTACATGATAAAATAACATAGCAACAAATGCAATAGTCAACTTATACTTGGACCGAGAATAATAATATAATTTCTTTATATTTATTTTTTGCAGCTGTCAGAGCGAATAAGTACTTGGACCGACTATAGTAAGCTAAGTATAACTGTGATCTTAAGCATATCACTGTAATAAACGTTTGATATAATATATATTAGGGCAGCATAGTTACGCTGAAGTATTGGCAGTTTAATAATACATACAAAGTTTAATCAAGTTAGAATGAAGCTTATGGTTATCGAATAAAAACTAAACACGTTTGACAAGCAAAAATCAGGGTTCATGATGTCTTTTTGTCTCGTATTTTTATTTAAGGCGAGGTTTTCCCACTTTTAAGCAAACACTTGTTACTATTGTATTACAGTCCCATATAATGGAGCAAAACCACGGTGCTTACATGCAGTAGTGCATTTCGCAACTTCAATTTCTGATGTCTTTCTCATATTTGTATTTTTTGTGTTATTTTTTTTTTTTTTTATTTATTTTTTTTATTGTTTATCTTATTGACTAACATACATGTTATTATAACATAACTCTGCCAAACTGTATAGCAGTTTGTAGGCAGACATCTACTCTCTTAATAATAGGCTTGCGTTTGACTAACAACGCGCTTGATGTAGAAGAAACCGATTCACTCGTGATTTGAAGACACCCAGATTGTATAGCTGTAATGTACAATGTACCTTTACGGAATATTCCATAATTATAAACTCTGTATATTAAGATATCGTAGATATCATTTAGTAAATAGGTATTTAAATAAATTAAAAAAAGCGCAAGCCGGTGTTACTTTTTTCTTCTATTGAGCGAAATGCCCATAATCGTATTTAAGTCTCTACAGTTTCCTAGAAAAACATAAAATTTTGATATGAGACCTTTTTTATAATTTTAACCTAATCGTGGAAGTAGACAAAATAAAACAAGTATGACCAAAATTGCGCGAGATAGGAAAAAGAGGGCCTTAAGTATGTAAAAAAGTGATCATTTTACCTAGGACTAAGTATCAAAATTCTCTGTCTGATTAATACTTTACTGCGACAAAAAAAAACATTTCTACAGGGTCAACAATCTAGAACAATCACAATGCACATCATCTTTCTCACAAAAAAATAAAAAATAATTACCATTGTTTCCTTTCAAGATCCTTTCCCACGGCAATCACTCTTTGTTATTAAAGTAGAACTTCAATTTAAACGTCAAATAGTTGATCAACTGGGACACGACGTCCTGAGTACGCTCCACGAGAGATCCTGGCCAATTCTGCTGCCCTAATTTATCCGTCCATATGTAGCTGGTGATATTATAGTGATAACACATATCCCTACCATTGTGACGAATGTCGATAACAGCGCGTAATCGAATTGTTATCAGAAGGGAAACACTGAATCAGAATGTCTATGAAAAGCTGTTTGTTCATACGTTAATCTGTTATATCCGGCGGTATTTGATTTTTGCATATACGTTATTAAATTATAATTAAGCGTTACTTTAACTTGTTGATATTAACAATTTTACTACTGAAACTGACGTGCTTTTCACACATTGTATTTATATTATACGGGAATTACTCACGTAAGATTAAGCCGGTTACTCCGACTATAGTTTCAACCGCATTAGACGGCCTTTTTCAAAGTGAATGCGCGCGCGGTTGCGTCTCGCTTGAACTAGACTTGAAAAAGACCGTCTAATGCGGTTGAAACTATAGTCGGGTAACCGGCTTAATCTTACGTGAGTAATTCTCGTGTAATATAAATAAGATATTAACAATGCTGGCGTGTTTCTGGCTCAACGCATAAGCATTGCCATTCAGCATGGTAATGCCGCCAGCACGCTGGGTACGTTGCCAACTGATAGTGGGCTTAAACATTTGGATTTTCTTATTGGTCTTAAACCTTCCACGCTCTATATGGGCAGTTTAACTCAAAGCTTTGTAGTGTTAGTGTTAGCTTGTATTTTTGTTTTTGATTTAGCACTTGCCCTATAAAAAAGTTATATTCACTGTTGTTTTTTGTGTTGGTTAAAATATTATGACATGACATAAATATAGCTTAAAGAGATAAGCTATATTTATGTAGTTCATTTCAATAACAACAATATGAAATGAAAGAGTACTTTAATTGACTTTTACTCACGATTGATACTCAATAAAACAAATTCCAAATGAAACGTTGAAGGTTATCAATAACTGAGTTCTGGGTTCTTAATGATGAATTTGCAAGTCTTAGTATAATTTCTACGACTATCTATATCAATTATAATAATAGGGTATTTGACTGTATTCATAACATAGTTCGTACTGGTGTAATCCTAGTAAAAAAAAAAAAAAAAGCGAGGGTTATAGATGAATCACGAGCAAGTGAACCCATAACTGGTAAATTCGTTACTTGCACGACCTTACCATTTCTTTTACTGAATTGAAATACCACATTTTACTAATTTTGAAGTCTGTTTTCATATATTAATAATTATTGTATTTTGTAGCGATACGGAATTTTCAGTGCGCGAGCCCGACTTGCACTTGGCCGTTTTTTATCAACGCTATAGCCCTGCTTATGTTAAACTAGCTTGTAATTAGAAACAAAAATACTTTGATTTTCATGTTTTAGATTTTAGACGTTCAAGCTTGTGTAGAAATTAAGAATTAAAATGTTGGTTATTAAAAATAATGAGTTTTACATGAAAGTTCCTTTATTTTGACTAAGTGATAATTTATTCAGTTGTCAAACTTTCTACACGCAAAATAAAAGAGAACTGCAATGATTCCTACTAGAACACTGTTTTAAACTATCAACGTTGTTCACAAAAGTTATATGATTATTTACGGGATATTTACCGTGGTATGGTTGTGGAATGAGCTCCCAATATTTCGGCGCAGTTACATGCACCATGTTCACGGGAAGACATCACATCTCAACATCATCATCTCGTTCCACAACCTTACCACGGTAAATATCCCGTAAATAATCATATAACTGTAGTGATTCCTACTAGCTTCATGCTAAATCTGACTTTAGCTTTATCGCGATACATTTAGAACACAAGTATTGGATGCACGCACAGTAAAAAATACCATTATCACCGTCCAAATTCAAACGCCGCCCACAACAATTGCACGAATTATTTTGTGAGATTATCAATACAATCGATACAATTTTAACACTGTTAATTATTAAATCGATGTAAATCACTGCACTGTTTGCTTTGCTCTACATCTCTACAACAAAGAGCCGAGCAAAATGAAACAGTTAAAAGGTTGCTATTGTGCAAGCTAGTAATAAAACATGAGAGTGGCAATGCCGAATCACGCAGTTCCGGTAAACAGAGGCTGCGAACAAAGAGAGAAAAAATCGCAAATTACCCGCAAAAAGTAGATAAGACACGTTATAATGACAAATGAGTCAGTAGAATTTGGACTCAGGTGAGTGACTTTAACAGTTACTAACTACTTGTTATGAAATTACGTATATTTGTTTTTTTCTTCTTTAAAAATTACCAAATTATATACCGTAAGGCAGTGAGAAAAATATCTTAACGGAAAAAAATTATTGAAATATCAAATTGGCTAGTAAGTAAAAATTAAAGACTTTTTTATTTTCTTCGTTTGATATACATTTGTACTTAAATAAATAAAAAATTCCGTGTTATGCTTAAAATTTTTTTTTTGGTGAATTTTAATTTTAATATTAAAAATCTGAGATTAGATGAAAAAGTCCTTAGTACAATTTTAGTATCGTTCGTTTTTAAATGTTTTTTTACTGATTTAACGGGGAATTCTCTATACGGTTTTTTATTTTATTTTATTGTTTGTTACACCAGAACTCCGTCTTTTATGAAACTATTTTTACAATTGAAAGTGAAAGGATATACATTTAGATTGCTTCTATATCAATTTAATCAAAATCGCTTCAGTTTGGCTTTTAAATCAAAATAACTTCGGTTACTTCGATGACAATATTATCTCATCTAAGTATGAGTAAGAATTCAAAAACAAAATACTGAACCGGTTTTGATAAAATTTCTATGGGACCAATCTAAAAGTATTAAAAATACTGTTCTTTTTTTTCAAATCAGTTTATAAATGACGGAGTTCTTAGGTAACAACCATAAAAATAAATCGGGCGAACGGACAGACGGACGGACAGACAGCCGGACAGACAGTCAGCCAGCCAGAAAGACATCGTAGGCTTAGTAATGGTGTCCCGTTTTTACCCTTTGGGTAGGTACAGAAACCTAAAAAGTAAAACTAACGCATGTTAAAACCATAAAAAAAAATCTGCAATACAATTGGTTACTTACAAAGCTAGAGTTATTTTGCTTAAATAAAGCAGCATGCTTGTTTTAAGAGTTTATATGTCGTGAACTTCGGTAGCGTTGCATCAATTTACGCAGTTATGGCAAACAGCAACAAAATCATATTTTAGTTATAAATAGTTAAGTATACAAGTAAGTTAAATGTAATTTTGGAAACATGATTGGTGAAACTTTTCTCGATAGAATAATTCGGCGAAAACAGGCTTTCTAAAACACGTTTTAAGTTTTTTCTCCGCGTCTGAAAGTTTGTAACAATTTATTTATTCATATTCTAATGGTCATTTGTATAATGTGATTTAAAGTAAATTCGTTTTATTTAAAATTAAAATAGTTCTTGAGTAATTTGAAGTTTTTAGCATATGTCGCTTCCGTAATTTAGTTCTGAGGCGGGTGCCGATTCGTGCGTATATCTTCCTGCAGGTGTAGATAGCATATTTTTGTCCCTGTTTCGCGCAGAGGCAACTTGAATTTGAGTGGACGACATTTCGACTCTTAAGTGTAGTATCGTATTTGAGATTGAGTTTCGTCATAATTAATCATTTTAATGGTCTTTGACGGCGGCGGAATCTTATTTCTCACTGGGCGTTGATGAACTCGAATGTTAATCTCTTTGTTATGACTTAAAAATCATCTGTCTGAATATACCTACTTTCATTTTTGACTCATGAATGCAAGTTAACTTTGTTTAAATGTTTTTTTTTGTTGCACTTATATTTTGAAGTATGCTAAACTAAGCTCAGTAAAACTACCAAAAAATAAACAAATTTGTTAATTTTGGCGGTTTAACGCGAGTAGTATACCTTCGCCGCGAAACCATAACAGCGAAACTGATACCTACTAGTTTAAATGTAAGCTTTATATTTATCATACATCAGTAATTTAAACAGCCAACTTGAACGGAGGCGCCTCTCGATACGTTTGGAGTTTCTTCCATGAGAAAAAGATTTTAATATTCGGGACATATTTTTTTCACACGCTGTCATCTGACCCCAAACTAAGCAAAGCTTGCGATATGGCTGCCAGAGACTGATATACATACATATATAGTTTTAAATACATACTTAAATAGATATTAACAACCAGATATAGAACAAACACAAATGTTCGTCACATAAATGTTTGTCCTAGATGGGAATCGAACCCAAGCTCAGAAGGCAGGTTCACTACCAACTGGACCAACGGGATATCTAAAACTCTGCTATAAGCAATATAAGGTTCATATTTCAACGAGTACTGGTTTCACTGCTAGTTTCGCGGCGGAGGTGTGCTACAGGCGTAAGTGTTTTTGAATTATAGTCATTATGTCTTCATGTCTATTATGTCTTCTGTGTTAAAGTGTTCTCTTAAAGCCCTAACAGACCTGTCAGACTTGGTTGATAGACCGTTTTCTGACCAAGGGAGATAAAAAAAAAACTTTTCTTTCCCGTTTATCTCCTGTTTTTTTCTTTAATATGACTTAAGAAAGTAACTTTTTTTGGAAACCCTTAGTTATCGTTTGTTTTTCTACATTTTAACTTATTGGTAAGTGTCTTTAATTTAATAAACAAAATGCAAGCTAACTGTAAAACCTTAATTATTAAGAATATAAAAAAAAATATGCCTATAGACCGTTGACAGTCTAGAGACAATCCTAATGCGCAAGCTCACTACCAGTTGGCAGCATACCCAGCATACTGAATGGCAATGCTTATGCCTTGAGCCAGAAAAACGGCAGCATTTTAGTCATTTACTTACTTTTTACTTTATAATTGCAAATCCATAATCACTGATCCCAACACAATCTCTCAATTTGTTATCAGAACAAAGAAAAAAATGCCTTTTCACCGTATTTCACTAGTATCGTATCAGAACTAAGTACGATATAATCCTCTAAATCCAGATATACAAAGAATATGGCTTATGTATTACCTATTAGTTTCTAATATCATTTCTAAGTATTACTCTAGAAATTTACATCCATCGAGCAAATGTGTAAATATTTTTTATCTAGAACACGTCGATAAGAGGCTTAGATACGGCACTTATGCAGTACGTTTCAAAAGGTACAAAAATGGTATTAAATAGGTCTGCGATATTAATGGCTATTTTATCAAGTGAAAGTAGGTAATTTAGTGAAAACTTTACGGTTTACTTTGTAAAGTACAGTGGATAAGCAGAGTATAAATAAACTGGCAAAGTGCAAATTAGGGTTCCACACCACCACTAAATAGAAGAAAAAAAAAACATCACACCCACAGAAAAGAGAAGTAAATGTAACGGAATCGAGAAGGATCGTCTTCTACCAGGCATTATGATTGAACCTTGATTGAACATTGTTATTTAGATCAATGCGTCGAACTCATCACAGTTGCTAACTGACTTCGAATGACTGACGTTTCGTTTATATGGGTGCAATTGGCTACAACAAATTTCTTACAAGAATGGCTTGACAGCCATTTTAATAAAAAAAAAAAAAAAACTGTTATCACTCCCATAAGCAGTCCATGTACCGACCGCGCCCGACGTTGCTTAACTTTTTGGTGAATATAAATTTTCTACCGACTCATACTTGGCCATTATTTATTATTTATTTCATGCCATGCTATTTCTATATTCATGTCCAGTTTGACGCTTGTACGTATTACTGCTTTTACACTAGAGCAAATACAAAAAACGTATGTTGTATGGGGTTTAGTTTTAACTTTTGGACTTTATTATTATTTCTTAGTTAATACGCCGTAACAATAAATATTCTGTGAAAATTTCAACTGGTTGTCTATTACGGTTCCAAAGATACAGCTGTTGAAAGGTAGGATGGACAGACGGACAGACAGACACTGTAGGCTTATAATAAGGCTTCGTAGGCTTAGTAAAAGAGTCCCGCTTAAACCCTTTGGGTACGGAACCCTATAAATACCGATTTACACTCAGAACTCTTCGCTTGAATTCCTTTTGTCATCATATGCCGTAAATTGCCGCGGAAGACACAAAAAGATGTAGATGTCATCTTTTTGGACTAGATTCGGAATTAGAGCAGATAAAATATCCAAATGTATCATGCAAACATCTGCCCGGTCGAGAACCTAACCTAGGCCATCCATAATGGTCGCCACTAAGTAGTACAAATTTAAGTAACTACTCTTTAAGTATTGATTACTTACTTAAAAGTAAATCTTCGCTAATTGGTTGAGTCTACTTACTAACTGAATTAAAATGTGCTACATAAGTAAATTGAAGCACTTAATTGACTGTAGTAAAACAAATAGCTTAATGTTATTAAGTCCACAGAGCAGATACAAAAAGGAGATGGCATAAAAAAAAATCGGAGCAATGCCTGACGTAGTCATCTACAACTCAAGGCTTCGTCTGAAAATCATCGGCGTCGATCGATCAATCGTCGGCGCTGATAGTCCTTGACTTTCAGCATTAATGCCGAGACGGATCCATCATTCATTCATTCATTCATTCGGATTCATTCGGTGTCGAATAAAATTTATTTTCTTTCTTTCTTTCTTTCTAACTCCACGAGAGATGGTGGGTGAATTTTATCATGGTTTAATTCACACATTAAACTTCTTTCTGTCAGATTTTTTAAAATATGGCACAATAATTCAAGGTTAGTGCTGCCTAAAGAACGCCATTGATCCTTTATAGTCTGTGTTCTCTTCTGTCAGTTCGTGCAGGTCCGTTTGGTTAGTTGGTAGAAGTGGTTTTAGATGATTTCGAGATCGCAGCCCGATGTGTTGTTCCGACCAGCAGTGCAAGTACCGTTCTTTATCGATCATCAAATTTGACAGTTGAGATCGTCAAATTCGATAAAATGCCATTTGATCAGTACTTGCTATGATCGATTCTGTGGCATTTTATCGAGTTTGACGTTCGATAAAGAACGGTACTTGCACTGCTCATTCGCACCACCTAAAGGTAGCATTCCGACCTTAGCGACCGCGATCAATAATAGGAGATAATTATAATGTATTGTAAGATTGTATTTTGTGTTGTGTATATGATAAAAAAAAAAAAATTTTTAAAACAGTTAATACCTAACCACCCTTAGGTTAGTTTAGGTTAGGTTTATTATGTTGTTTATATGCTGAAAGTTTATATGAAAGTCTACGTGTACAAACTCGCGCACAACTGCTAGTAGTAAAATAATTTCGTAATCTAATCATCATCATCATCATCATCAGCCAGAAGACGTCCACTGCTGAACATAGGCCTCCCCCTTTAACCTCCACACTGAACGACAGCCTGCCTTTTGCATCCACTGGATGCCAGCGACTCTCACTATGTCGTCGGTCCATCTAGTGGGAGGCCTACCTACGCTGCGTCTTCCGGTTCGTGGTCTCCACTCAAGAACCTTTCTTCCCCATCATCGTAATCTAATACTAGGCATTATTAGTCACAGAGTTATACCGTGTCTTGTTAATTAAACAGATTCAACATAATTACGAAACCATCTATTGTAGCGTCTTATCATTTTGGTTTCATCATGTCTTGTCGTATAACGATCATATAGGTAAATTCAAATACTAATAAATGCGGCGGCAGAATCTGCAGAAGATCTCAAAAGGCGCAAATACACTGGATAGTGGATAAATTTTTGAGCCTTTTGGGGTTGAAACCATGGGACCGTGGGGATCGGGAGCAAGAAAAATTTCAAAGATTTTTTCTTCACGTCTGGTCGTTGCAACTCGTGACCAAAATGCCGGCCTCTACTTTGCTCTAAGGGTGAGCATCGCCATACAACGTGGTAATGGGGCCAGCATTTTCGGAACAGTTCCCATTGGTCACGGTTTAATAGATTAATAGTTAGGTTTTAATTTGTTGTTTTTTATTTTTATTCTAATAAATTCATAACAGGTTCGTAAATATTGTAAGGTGCTAGGGGTACGTTTCAAAAAACGAATACTGTTGACAGTGCTGGTGATTCGCTAATCCGATCCGTGTCAGATTGTGTGGATTACTGCTGTCATCTTTGGGACGGTTCAGCCAAATACCAGCTCGAAGCTCTTGAATCGGTAGACCGGCCTGCTGCTCGTCTTATAGGCGATGAGATGTTAGTGGCTAAGCAACTTCTCAGTCTAGAACACCGCCGTAAAGTACCAAGTCTGGAAATTTTCTGCAGCATCCATTTCGGAGAATTTGCATCGGATCTACATGACTTTATCCTACTATATAGATCGATGTACCATCCCCTTTCTACAACAGGACAAGTAGGACATGGCAATGCAAACAAAATAGCTAACGCTTTGCCCCAGTTTATACATATTTTTATTTTGATATTTATATAGATTTGAGTTAATAAATGTTAAATATCTTTATGTCCAGTAACATAAATTAACTTCACTGAAAACATTGCCTTTGAATCTGATACACAGTAGTGTTTTCACACTACTGCTTGTCAGTTGCATAAATAGCAAAGGTACTTATCCAGTCAGACTGCATAAGAGGTACTGTTACAGTAATACGAAAGTCTGCCTGTGTAATTATTTGTGAAACACTTCAAACTCGCGTAACGTTACGTGCTATCTCTCTACAGATAAACAAATTATATAAACACTCGTCAGTACTTACAATCAACGAGCATCCTGGAAGTATACACGGCGTCTTCATTGTTCAAAACAATAAACAACTATGTTTTATCACACAAAACACTAAAAACAGGCTCCAAAACAGAAAATGGCTCCCACTTTACGCTGGACTACATCTGATCGTGATAGTTGTATGTTTGGAGATAAAGCATAAGATGATTGGTGCATGTGACGAGCGGCGCGGATTAAGATAATCGTTTTGTGTGTGCATTGTCATATTAAAACCAGTGGCCGTGACTAAGTAAGCCTTTTTGCACACATCACAATTTTTTTTAAGAAAACAAATTAAAGTTTATATTTTTATTAAATAAAACAGATTGAGCATAGGCATGTGTCCTAATGTTTAATTTATTACAAATAAGAAACTTAGCTAGGAATATGAAAAAAAATATTACACAACTGAAAAAATTGCTAGTAAATCTCTGAGATAAATTATGAGTGTTTAAAATTTTAGGTGGGGATAGAGAGAGGATACTCTTTCCTTTTCTCGCAAAGCGTGTGGTTAGTATAGCATTTGTATGGAGCGCCTGAGGCGTGACGTCATGACTCAGTATAGTGCGCTCTCTGTCTAGCATGAAATTAAAATAAGTACTCATAACTCATGAATTTTTAAACTAATTTAAATTTTGTTTTTGTTGATGGGCTGGCTCTATTTATGATTATCTCTTTTATGTGGTAATAAAAATATTAGTCATCATGCCTATTATCTTTAGAATAACATTGCGAATGGTATAAAGCATACTATTTGCAATGAAATTCTAAAAATAATGCCAAAACGGTTTTGATAAATTAAAAAAAAACTATAAATATGGTGTTTCTCTATGGTTTAAAGCATAAATAATAATAGTATAAAGACTATAAAGCATACTTTCTGCATTTTTTTGGGTTGTCATAAATATAAAAAAAACTCTGATTTTTCTATATACTTCCCGAGCTAGTCGCGCCCTGGGTCTGGCGGTGACCTGGTGATCGACTGTTCAGTGGCTTCCATTCCATAAAGACCTTCTCCCACCTGTCCGGGTGCATAAAATCACCAAATAAAAACCACCAATGTAAACTGCATTTTTGTGATGGGGAAGAAAGGTTCTGGAGTGGAGATCACGAACCGGAAGACGCAGCGTGACCGACGGCATTGTGAGTCGCGGGCATCCAGTGGATGCAAAAGGCAGGCTGTCGTTAAGTGTGGAGGTTAAAGGCGGGAGCTTATCATCAGCAGTGGAAATCTTCTGGCTGATGATGATGATGATGATGAAACGATTTTTGTGCGTTAAGAATAATAATCGAGCCGAAACGCTCTCGCTAGACCTTATACTTTAGACCGCCTTCTTATCACCTAAATACCTACAGGTGAGATTGCTACAAAATAGGTTAGGATATACGTTATGAAGATAACGTGAAAGAATTTACGGTTGTAACGTAAAACATGAGGCAATATTTGCCAAACATAGTTACTTTTTTTGTGGAGTTCGGTGAGGGAGACACCATATTTTTTTCTGAATGAAACTGATTGTCATTCTTAGTTTCTTTATTTGGCCACCTCTGAAGATAGATTGGTTGGTCAGTATTATTCAACCTTGGGGTTATCATTCGACTCGAAAAGCTACTTTCATTGAAAGATTTAACAATGTGGGTTTATAAGATAGGCTGCGCTCCGCGGTTTTACCCGCGTGGTTATGAATAAAATAGCCTAAGTTATTCCTCAAAATATCGAAATAGCGTTTCATTTTTTTTTGTACAATGTAGGTAATTAGATTTAATTAGATTAAAAATATATATATATATACTATACCGAGAACCAGTTGTCTGGATAAATCTAACATAGGTTTTAAGACAACACTAACTCGAAATGTAACGTACAATGTGTTTTTAAATAAATAAAAAAAAAAAAAAAAAAAAACAGTATACATTGAAAATGTATAAAAAACCTGCGATAAAACTGCTGATAATTCAAACGGTGAAGATAATTTTTGGAATCATAGCTAAGAACACACTTGATCAAGAAACTTTTCAAACACCAAAAAAAAATCATTAAAATTGGTTCAGGCGTTTGGAAGCTACGCCACAGACAGACATACACACGTTAAACGTATAAAACCACTTTATTTGCGTCGGGGGTTGAAATAGATACAATGATAGCCCGTTGGTCGAGTTGGTAGTGAACCTGCCTTCTGAGCTCGGGGGCGTGGGTTCGATTCCCACCTAGGACAAACATTTGTGTGATGATCATTTGTGTTTGTTCTATATCTGGGTGTTAATATCTATTTAAGTATGTATTTAAACCTATATATGTATATATATCAGTCTCTGGCAGCCATATCACAAGCTTTGCTTAGTTTGGGGTCAGATGACCGTGTGTGCAAAAATGTCCTAAATATTTATTTTATTTATTTATTTTAATGATGAAATTACTATAACCAGAGTATACGATATTATGACACCCGCATTGAGGGCAAATTTCTGTGCTAATTATTTGATTTACATTGGAATTTGTATACCCCAAACCAATACCTACCAAAAATTCAAGGCGCGGCGCCTCTATTCTCATGTCCTCCGATGAGGTCACAAAACGACAATTTATAGAATAGACCGATTATTTTTCACAGATAAAACCAATGATGTTTTATATTGGTTATATATAAACCAATCTCCGTTATTTCACCTTCCTCTCTTTCTGACACATCTATTTATTAAACTATCTCCCTCTGACATGGCGTGACAAACATTCATTGACGGAGTTCGGCTGTCTTAGACCAAAATTCAGTAAGCAAAGTTTAGAATCAGCAATTTTATGAATTAGTTCTAGGGGAACAAACCAAACTTATATGATTATTTATCGAATATTTACCGAAGTAAGATTGCGGAATGAGCTCTCGATATTTCGGCGCAGTTACATGTACCATGGATCGTTTAAATTTAGTGAACAACCGTGATAATTTAAAACAGTGTGAAACCAAACTTATGTTTCCTGCTTAACCCACCAAGGGGACAGAGCAGGCGGACCAGTACCGGCGTTAGGGTAGGGCCTGGTGGGGCGACTGCCCAGGCCGCCAGATAAAAAGGGGCGCCGTAGGCACCTATAAAGGTGCAGCCGCAGTTATATAAAAACCTATAGATCTATTCTATCTAATCTGTTATTTGGCTTTTTTCGCTTTGAATGGCAGTCGGGGGGTGGGGGGTGGGTGCACCGTAGTAGCCCAGGTTTACCCAGGGCGCTGGTAGTGCTAAGCACTGAGGGGGACAGACGGGAATAATCCCTAAAAAGGGAAAAGTTAAAGAAAATTTGCTCCATAAGCTAAAGACCGATAGCGCATCAGACGTTTTAGAAATTTGGTGCTGGAAAAAACGCTTTGTATCCGATGGACTGCCTATAGCACCACCCAACAGTTCTCAAAGAACTCAAACTTCATAAGAAGCCAAGGCTTTCCAATACGTGCCTTCGGAGAGTTTTTGAGTTCTTCGGCCACATAGCCCGTAAGCCTGGTGACAACCTCCAAAAACAGATCCTCGCCAAGAAAATAAGATACCTTTATAGATAGAAGGTAAGATACCGAGAGGAAGAGCCCAAAGTGTTGGACAGATCAAATCCGCACCGCAACATCAACGTTGCTGAAGCGGTTTGCTCATGCTGATTAAAGCCGGTACAGATGGCGGAACATCATAAGGGAGAAGTGAATTGAGGAATTGACGCAAGGAAGGAGAAGGAGGAAGAAAACAGTTATTCGTTTTTGAAAAGATTTTTGTCAGCAACGAAAGCTGGTAGGGGAGTACCGTGCCGGTGTGTTTCAATAGCAAAAGATTTTCAAAATGTCTCATACTGTATTTTTGGTCTAACCAATCGAGGTAGAGAGTTGCGATTGAACAAATTTGATGACTGTCGCGTAATAGAATGGCTTTTTGGGCCGTTAATATGCGAATGCTCCCCCAAGTGTGGTATTAGGCGATATCTGCGGCATTACTTGTATTGGAAACTGATTTTATGTGTCTAGGTTAGTATTAAGTTTTTACAATGCGTTAAATTTTTTTGTAATTCTAAATCGTCAGTAAAAAAATCACTAAGTTGAAAAACAGCGCTTTGAGAAAAGAGGCCTGAAACAGTTGAGTTTGAAAAAAAGTCTTTTATTTTAGTTTATATTATTCCAATTGTACCTACTGTTATCATATGAGAAATAAATTAAAGTCCTGAAATAAAAATCGAACAATAAAGCGTTCATTTTTCTTTAAAGCACTTAGTAACCGAATTACCAGTTATCGCCTTCCAAAATAGTCGAAACAATTGCCACGCAGTCACATAGTAATTTTTGCGGCAGTGACGCTCGTGTATAACACAATAACAAAAATTGTCACCGACTCGCACTTGTCCATTATTTATTATTTGTTGTTATACCTTAGAGTGGTGTACTTATGTATACGTATTGCCGCTTTTACATTAGAGCTAATACAATGTTTGATAATTGATGATGAAAAAAAAAACACAACAACAACAAAAAAATTAAAAAAACAGGAAAAATATAAAAACACCAATAGAATTACTGCAGATCCGTGTTCTACCAAATATCAAAGGATCATTCGCTGGACTAATCTGAAGATTACCTGAAAATTTCATCGAAATCAATCCAGCTGTTTCGGAGTCCATACGGAACATTACTTGCATGTACACGTCGCCTTTTATATAATTATTATATAGATAGATTTATTAACGTAATCATGAGTACCGAAATCTATAAAGCCAAATGAATCCGACAAGTTTGCCAACAAACTAATATCGACTACTCGTACTAAGATCCTAAATAAATCAGGGGCGGGCAATTTCACCCCCATTAAGGCTTAATGAGCATCTTGTGCTAGCTCAAGTGTTGAGATATTAGCCGACAAACAATGGTGAACACTTTTTATTTATACGTGAAAACGTGAGAATAACGCGTTGATTTCAAGACAAGAAGTAAGATTTTAAGAAATTTTAAATTTAATATGAAAAGATTTTAAAAAAAAATTTGAGCCGTTTAGGGTTGAGACATTGGGCCCTTGGGGACTGGAAGCTCTCCTCATTTTCAAAAATCTTTAAAAGCGCCTGTTTATGACCAAAATGGTGGCGTGTTTCTGGCTCAACCCATAAGCATTGCCATTCAGCGTGGTCATGCCGCCAGCATGCTGGGTACACTGCCAAATAATAGTGGTCCTGAGCATTTGGACTTTCTTTAGACCTTCGACGGTCCATGGGCAGTCTAATTGTCTTTGTACTATTAGTGTTAGCTTGTATTTTGTTTAGTTAATAAAGGCACTTGCCCAGTAAATAATACAAAATTACTTTCGAGTAGTAAACTGCTCTATAGTTGGCAATTACACCGATACGGCTACATCAATTTGAACTTTTAAGCTTCCTCTGATATTAAACGGTAATAAATTAATATTTTGGCATATGTAACTATAAATTAACTCATAATTATCAAAGTTATTCATGTTGCTGAACAGAGCTGAAAAATAAACTGATTGGACTAATAATAAGCATTTTCATCATAGAGCTAGTTCTAGTAGTATCAAGAGGTAATTCGTAGATGGAATTTCAGTTTCTGGTGGGATTTTCCATTAGTCAAATAGGGATTTGAGCGATGGCAGCCGAGCGGTAGTATAGTATTTAAATGAATTCGCATATTTAAAGCAGTTTTCGATGCCATTGCTCAAAATCGGTAAAAGAAAACATCGTAAGGAAACTGGTATGTCCAAGAACCTTCAAAGTTCAAAGACGTATGACATTCACTAACATGCAACAAACCAACATCGTGGATTATTCTCATCATAGTTTCATCCTCTCTTTTTCTCTGAGAGATGGCCTGTATCCCAGCAGTGGGAATATAAAAGGCTGATTTATTTATTTTATTTTTTATTGATGAAATAGGGAATAACGAAGCTCATACAAATTTTCATCCCTTTTTAAACCCCTTAGGGCATAATTTTTTTTAAAAGCCTTTTCTTAGTGATCACTTACGTTATCATCTTATCTATACGATATAATAATAATCTATACTAATATTATAAAGAGGAAAGATTTGATTGTTTGTTTGCATTGAATAGGCTCCGAAACCACTGAACCGATTTGAAAAATTCTTTCACTGACGGGAAGCTACACTATCCCCGGGTGACATAGGCTATAATCTATACCCGTGCGAAGCTGGGGCGGACCACTAGTAATATTATAAAGAGGAAAGATATGATTGTTTGTTTGTTTGCATTGAATAGGCTCCGCAACTACTGAACTTATTTGAAAAATTCTTTCACTGTTGGGAAGCTACACTATCCCCGGGTGACATGGTCTATATATCTATACCCGTGCGAAGCCGGGGCGAGCCGCTAGTATAATATAAAAGGCTAAGTCTGTATGTAAAGAAAAAAGAAAGAAAAATAGTTATTTATGACAGAAACAAAAGATACACAGATATTACCGATGTAGGTAAGTATGTATGTTCCCTATGGACTCCAAAACGGTTGGACTGATTTTGCGGGACATTCATTGGCAGATAGCTGATAATATAAGGAGTTTTCCACGAGACTGAAACAGAAGGTGTCACACTTCTAGACTCACAGCTTAGGTATAAATGAATGAATGAATTTAAGATTTTTGTTAAGTAAATATTTATTTATATTTGTTTCCAGGAATGTTGCGTCACGAAATGACCACACATCAACAAAATTGGCCAGATTGTATTTCCTTGCACCACGAAGATAGTTCCATTGGGAAAATTTATTAGCTCCATCTTTGCTATGCACCAATCCGCACTGGGCCAGCGTGGTGGATATGGCCCAATCGCCCTTTCGGGGCTAGGCTAAAAGTCCAGCAGTGGACTGTTAAAAGGCTGATTATGATGATGATGATCTTTGCTATGTAAGTCAATAACATTCATAGACTTCTCCAACACTACAACCGAACTATAAGATGGTTCAGGTTGGAAGATGTTTGACATGCTAATATCGATATATCTATTCACGAATTCCCTTTGAAGATGAAGAATTTTACCGATCTATTTATACACGAGGAAGTAATAAAACGTAGGCAGTAAAGTTATTCGATATCAAATGTTTATTGCAGTGGGTAGCGCTATAAATTTGGTACCGGCATCTAAACTTCGCTTCGACGTCGCATTGGCTTGTGCCTCCCATCTGTAATCGAATTTACAGTATGGACTATGAAACGAATAATTTTATAACCTAGATATAATTGAAAGATAAGCTCTTCAAATGAGGATATTATGCTAGAATGTGGCAGGTACAAGCCATGGCTACGACGCGCTGGATTAAAACTTCACGAACATCTCTATCTTCTCTACATAGTATAAATTAAAGTCGCTCGCCGCGTCCGTCTGTATGTCTGTATGAACGCTAACTCCTCCTAAACCACGCAACGGTGCGGTTTTCACCATCAGTTAGATACATTTTCACGGAAGGTTTATATATATAACTAGCGACCCGCCCCGGCTTCGCACGTAAATTACAACCGTGCGAAGCCGGGCGGGCGGGTCGCTAGTTTTATAATATGAAGCAGTTCATGTTAGACATGAACGCAATCGTGATTACAATCCGAATTACGAACGGATATCCATAATAATCTCGATGTTAGCTAAAAATATTATGTTCATTTGTTTTGTTAACACGAGTCTCCTGCGTCCAAAATTTAACAAAACAAATGAACAAAACATGTTTAGCTAACATCGGGCTTATTGTGTATAGTACAAGTCCATTCGTGATTCGGATTATGATCTTGTGCCGTCCGTTTATTTCGTTCGACTATTAGTTCGATGATCTCTCGCTCGCTCGCGTGTTGAGAGTCAGTAAATGGAACGAGATGGCACGCGTTCGTATCACAATCCGAATGACGAATGAACTCCATTATAAACCGGTGTTTTGTCCATTTGCTTTGTTAGATTTTGGGCCCAGAAGATTTGGTTTTCGTTTTACATTTTGGTTAAATTAGAATATACCATGGGGGTTCTACCGAAATGACTCCAAATAGTCTTTTAAAGATCTGCAAAGTATCTGTAATGCTCCCTGGTATGACAAGTATTCATAAGCGACGATGATGACGATGAAAAACGTAACAGGTAGTGTTTACTGTAAATATGTAAGTCGTCCTGACTTTGTATTAGGTACGAGGATCGAGACCTTGGTACGGAATTTCACCGTTTATTATTTTTGGCTTCATTTTTCCATTGTCTATCATTTTTATGTACAGACAAGGCCGTAAAACTGTTGTACACTATTACTTACAGCATTTTCTTCTAATTTCAGACCAAGCACCTGTCCAGCTGTGTGAGCCGTGGTAGCCTATTTGGGAGACAGCTAGACTTGAAATCGTGAGGTCGCGGGTTCAAACCCCGGGCCCGTACCAATGAGCTGTTTGGAGTTCATGTACGGATTTTCATACTACTGGCTTTTCGGTGAAAGAAAACATCGTGAGGAAACCTGCATACGTACGGAATAGAAATTCAATGGCCTATGTGAATCCACCAACCTACAACTGGGCCAGCGTGGTGGGTATGGCCCAGTCATTCTTTCGGGAGTAGGGTCCAGTTGAGCCAAAAAGGCTAATTTTGATGATGACCTGTCCAGCTCTCTGGTCTTGTACCTACCACTGTGAAGGCGGCGAAAGAAAAGCAGTAGACAAAACGGCACAGAACCGGATAAGGCAGACCAGAAACCTTACGGTAACTATTAACGCAGGCTCGAATTAGCGCTGAAACAGCGCAGTTCGGAAAATAATGCGAAGGTGAACCTTAACGTGAAATATGGTTTTATTCAAATAATAAAGAGACACGGAGTTAGTATTTTGAAATTCTGATTAATTAAAAGTAGTGTGTTTAAGTTTTTAGTAATTTTAATTGTGTATTGTAATTTTTATTTTATTGTTGTTATTAGTACACGGTAAACGTACTGCGATCCCCAAGCCGCCTACCAAGCATGGGGATTCGGCACCGGCTCGCACTTGGCCATTACTTATTATTTTTTATTATACTTTAGAGTGTGTACTATAATCATACCATGTTTGACGCTTGTGCGTATCACCGTTTTTACATTAGAGCTAATACAAAAATACATAAAAGTAATACGTTTTTTTGTATGGAGACCCCATTTTCGTTATTACTTTTTGACTTTTTTATTATTTCTTAGTTAATCCGCCGTAACATTACATTATGTTGTGAAAATTCCTACTGGCTATCTATTACGGCTCTAAAGATACAGCCGTTAATAGGAAGGACAGAGGGACGGACAGACAGACATCGTAGGCTTAGTAATAGGGTCCCATTTTTACCCTTTGGGTACGGAAACCTAAAAAGTAGCGTACGTAGTACGTTTAGCTGGTATGGACTTGAGTACAGTCAATCATACAGACTTTCATAATATTTAAAATAACGGTGTGACTATAGAACATAATTATTACCTAATATAACAAGTATAAATTGTTTTTTTTAACACTCGATAAAAAGCAGATAATCTCCAAACGGCTGAACATAATATTTTCTTGAATCATATCTAAGAACACTCGGTCAAGGGACCTTGTAGCCAAAATTTAACTAAATTGATTTAGTGGTTCCGCCGTTTCGGACCTATGGTGCCACAGACAGATACATACTATACATTAAACTCATTAAAAATACATATTTTAATTCTAATTTGACATTTTTCTGCTAACGCCTACGAAATCGCCCTGGTGAACACACACAAGCAAATGCCATTTCAAAGAAGTATAAACAAAGGGCGTAAATTTTAGACGCTCGACATTGAGTGGGGTGACAATCCGAAAACAAAACAAATGCAAAGTCAACATGCAATAAAACAAACTTATCTGTGAACGTGGCCAAATTGGAAAACTAAAAAAATCATAAGAGTTGTGTTGAAAATTCGATGATGGCTCCAACCGAATCCACAGATCTATTTGCTACTCAGAATGCCTAACTTGTGTATGAACTGCCCACGCATTTTCCAAACAGGTTGAACTCGATCACTGAACCCACCACCTAAAGGTGCTTCTATAATAATCATTCTTCTGCGAGGCAGATAACATTAAACATGAACTTGATATGCGTTGCCTGAATAACTGCTCCCTGATAGTTATAATCTGGTTCTATAAATCATGAGTGAATTGGTGCTTACGCATGGTCTATAACTCCAGCTACTTTATCATCATCAGCCAGAAGACTCCTGCTAAACATAGGCCACCCCTTTAGAACTCCACACTGAACGACAGCCTGCCAGCTGCCTCCACTGGACGCCCGCGACTCTCACGATGTCGTCGTCGGTTCACTTAGTGGGAGGTCTACCTACGTTGCGTCTTCCGGTTTGTGGTCTCCACTCAAGAACCCTTCATTCCCATTGGATATCGGTTCTTCGAGCGATAGGGCCTGCCTATTTCCACCTCAACTTGCAAATATTAGTTTGATTTCCACTTGCAGCTACTTACATCGTGTAACAGCACCCTAACTGGGAGCTATTTCATAAATAGACATCAATCACTTTGAACCAATAAAGCTAGACAGGCGACTGCGGTTTCGCTTTGCCAAAATAGCTGAATGGAACCACAGAACAGATCACAGTGCACATGTGAACATTGTTTCCGAAGAAACTCATAGCTTACGTGACTCACTATTATAATTTAGGGTTACACGGAACCACAGACTTTTATGGGTAGACTCCGCGAGTTCACCTCCTTGCATATCTATGGGTTTTTTTTTTAGAATTCAGGAAAAATCTCTAATGGATACCACTAGCCTCGGGGTATGCAGGGTAAAAGTTACGACCAGATAGGCAGACTACCCACTTAAAACTCTGGAGCGTCCCACCTTGGCGCTGAGACCACAGGCACGCTTTCCACCACGACGTCGACAGTACTAGCCCTTCCGGCCTACCCTACCTCATAAGCTAGACTCCACCCCATACGATGACGATATTATGTCGTGTCACCAGATACATCGTACATCCTCCATCTTTGGGACCAGGCCAGCAACTGGGTGCCAGACAGCCACGTGTCCGGACGCCCTTAGTCCCTGTGCAACGGGTAAAATAAGTAGCTTGCGCCTGCCACTTCGGTCGCAGAAGGCGGAGACAAAGGGCGGCGTAACGCCATACTGGCACTCCGCTTACTCTGCGACTCTACCGCATCCGTTATCAAACGGTGACCACCCCGTCGAAACCGCGGAAGGAAGGGAAAGAGGCACAACGAAACACCAACAGTCATCTTCTACCGCGGCTTCCCACCTTCGGCAGCAGTGCCTCTCATATGACACCGCTGCCTACCACCTGCGTACTTTGCCGCCTCTACACGGACTTGGAGGGAAAGCCCGGAAATCCTCAGTAATCTGGAATACTTTTTTGTTATTTTTGTAAAGCTGCGAACTGTGAACAATAAAGCAAACAATCACAACACTGACCGAGCATTTTTAACCCAAGACGCAATAACTCAGTTTTGACAGCAAAAAGCTACGGCGGGTAATTTCGACCGTATTTCCATTTTCATCGTGCATACACCGCGTACAATACTGGTCGTTAGAACGTTGGTAATGGTAGGAAATTACCTGAATCGTGATTTATAACAGTATGGTGTAGGGATGTTAAGGCGTTGAATTATCCGGCATGTCGGGTATGTTTCGGGTATGCTACGTCGAGCCCCCGTTTTTTTAAAGGATAATTATTGGTTAACAAGCTACACGATGGTAAGTGGTCACCGCTGCCTATAGACACCCACAACACCCGGCATTGTCAGTGGGTTGCCTACATACATTTGAGGACTCTATTCACCCCTCGTTTGAAACAGTCCAAATTATAATTTACCAAATTTTTGGCCTGTGCGTATTTTTGACCGTAGTTCTATTTTTATTGTGCAAATTATGATGGCAATTAGAACCTTGCTGATAGTAGTCAATATAATTTTATTGACATTATATAATTTTCATAGAAAATGTACATTTGTCTTATTCTGAATTATCACTAAACTAAAAATTATTTAAAAATAAATGTGCACTAAACTAATAAAAATCTAAACTTGAGGTCCCTTGATGAAAGAAAATGTGGCCAAAATGCTTGGCAGCATTGCCACGTCGAATAGCTATGTGCGTTCACCAAGCGTTTGTTACCTGTCCCTATACTATTCGGGAGCGGCCGGTCCCAACTTTTCTAAAGTCTCGACGCCAAACATTTACATCCTTTTTCATCTTCATATAACTTCATGAATTCGTTTATAATCTTATTATGATTGTTATTCACCACCGGAACGAGAATCATTTTAAGAACTAAAATTATCTTCTTTAATCATACCTTTAATTATCACTCTGTTAGTTATTTTCAAAGCTTTTTTACAGCTAAGAGAAACTTGATATTTTTACGCGTTCGTGAGAAAAAGGGTCTTGACAGACGGACAACAAAGCGATCATATAAGGGTTCCGTTTTATTGAGGTACGGGACCCTAAAAAAACATCGAATCGGATGCAAGAGTTGCCTCAAATTTTAGCCTAACTCATTTTGATATTATTTGTGTTTATATTTCATACAAATTAGTTCAAAATTAATTTTTTTCCGGTTGCAGAGAAAGTGCTGGAAACTACCGCATCACTCGTGCTTTGTCGAACCGGCACAATGGACGTCGACCTCGATAGATACCGGTTAATCTTTTTCTGAAGCTCCAACTACTGGACTGAAAGGAAATTTGGCCTGGTTTGATTAAATTATTGTGCTAGTAAGCTTTCAGGACTTTTATTGCGTAATCTTTATTATAGTGGGTTTTAGATATGAAAAAAACATGCAGTTAAACTCTTCCAGTTAACACCCTAAATGGTCCGATAAAAAATCTTTTTAATAACCGACTTTAGTATGAGTGGATTCTCGAACAAAATTATTGCAATTGCCAAATCAACAGGCACTCAAAAAAATCGTGTTATTGGAGCGGGCTGAAAAATTACTGGGCCGAAGTTAATAAAATTTTAATGAGATGCCCCAAGAGCATTCTCTGCACAATAAAAAAGAAGCATTGAAATAAGTTAACAAGGGTAGTCGTGTGTACTTCTAATTACCGTATAATTTAAACAAAATATCCTTGGTGAATTGCGTGACATATTTTCGTCCAAGATACCACAGTGCCTCAAGACGAGGGTCTTTGACCAATGTGTGTTGCCAGTGATGACATAAATGGTACTGAGACGTGGTCCTTAACTGTTGGCCTTTTGGAAAAACTCAGAGTCACACAGCGGGCAACGGAGACAGCTATGCTTGGAGTTTCTTTGCGCGATAGAATCCGAAACGTGGATATTCGCCAAAGAACCAGAGTAAGCGACATAGCTGTTGAAATTTGCAAGTTGAAGTGGCAATGGGCAGGTCACATCGCTCGAAGAACCGATATCGGATGGGGAAGAAAGGTTCTGGAGTGGAGACCACGAACCAGAAGACGCAGCGTAGGGAGGCCTCCCACTAGATCAACCGACGACATTGTGAGAGTCGCAGGCATCCAGTGGATGCAAAAGGCTGGCTGTCGTTCAGTGTGGAGGTTAAAGGGGGAGGCCTATGTTGTAACATCTCAGAATTATGCCACTTCAATTATTAAAGTATCCTATAATTTCAACACGTAGTTAAATTGCTTATGTTATCGTAAACATACTTAGAAAAGCTTCGTGACAGATTTGTTTAACTTCGTTTAACTTGTTTTACTTCAGCAGTGGATGTCTTCTGGCTGATGATGATGATCCTTGGTCAGATCCTTACAATAATTACACCATTCGTGAATGTATAGTTCGTCTTCAATAACCTACCTTCCAAGTTGAGATCGTAAGTGTACAATTGAAATCCGGAGCAGAATTTCGCTATCCAATGGCTGATCTCGGTGAATTGCAAACTGGGTTACTCGATACCACAACTTCAGTGATACTTCAGTACTTAACTCGGATTGCATAAGCCACTTTTGAACTTTAACAATAATTCTCGTACAGTTGGCTGCTTTTCAATAATCATGGGTAATAGAGCAATTTTAATACATTTCTTAGTAGCTGGCCCTGTGGTTTTACAATGCGACTTTGAAGATTGAAAGTATCTTTTGTAATAGAGAGTAGGTTATAATTTGTACAGATCTAATTGTATTCACAACACAAACAGAGCATACAAGTTACAGTTACAAGTTACAGTACAAAAACAAATGCAGTTCGTGCAGTCGTGAAACTAGTAAGATAACAAATAAAATTCATGTAGTTATAAAACTAATAGGACAATAAATATGTAGTTCATGCAGTTGTGAAACTAGTAGGAAAACAAAAATGCAGTTCATACAACTGTGAAACCAGTAGAGTAAAACGAATGAATTTAAATTTATTACGACTAAAAAACTTCATAGGCATCAAACAATCATAACCGACTTCTAAATTTGGCTTCGGTAACATGCCTACGATACAATGTAACATCATCGTATAATTTTGCGCTTTGAAGCAAATAATTGTCCATAGAGACGTTCATAAAGTAAACGTTGAAATACAACCCAAAGTTATTGTTTATGTACAAGCCCGCAAACTTCGTTGTCCAAAGGCTTTGTCTCTAAACGGTGCAAATTATAGAGATTGTCGGACCATGCGATATTAAAGTTTATGCTTAATTTTCATGGCTTTACTAAAATTTAATATGTAGCTACTGAGTTTATATTCAGTTGCTTATAAAATTAGTACACGTATGCTACTATTTTAATTTGAAGCAGTAATAAGATAAGTGTTTTATAGGTAAATATTATTGTCTAACTTGCTTATCCCTCGATAAAGTATCCAAACCGATTGAGTTCAATGAAGGGTAAATAGAGTCATCATAATTATAGGCAACGCCACGAGTCGTAGTTTACTAATGTAATATTTACTAGGGTAATGCTTTTTAAGGTTCCGTACCAAAACGGTAAAAACGGGACCCTATTACTAAGCCTACATTGTCTGTCCGTCCGTCTGTCTGTTCTACATATTAACGGCTGTATCTTTCGAACCGTAATAGATAGCTAGTTGAAATTTTCACAGAATATGTAATGTTACAGCGGATTGTGGATTTACAAATAATAAAAAAGTCAAAAAGTAAAAACAAAAAATCTACTCCCCATACTTACAACAAACGTATATTTTTACGTATAACTTATTTTTGTATTAGGTCTAATGTAAAAACGGTAAAACTTACATGCGTCAAACTTAATGTGATTATAGTGCACATTCTAAAGTATAACAACAAAATAATAAAAAATGGCCAAGTGCGAGTCGGTGACAAGTTTATGTTCATTACCAAGTTATAACTGGTAATTTCGTTATTGAATTTTGTGGTGGTACGGAACCCTCAGTGTGCGAGCCCGACTCGCACTTGGCCGGTTTGTTTTCTTCTTTACCATCATCATTTCAGCCTATAATGTTCTTACTACTGGGACTCAAGCTTTCTCTCATAGAGAGAATGGAGAGAAAGGATTTATTTTTAACCGACTTCCAAAAAGCGGAGTTTATCAATTCGACTGTATGCTTTTTTTTTCTACTAATCTACAAAAACATGACGATAAGCAACGAATTCAATGTACATTGTACAGAGCCACCAACTTAGCTGTTACGGTGGGCAAAATTGGAACTACAGTTATTTCTTGGTGAATTTCATACTTTGTTCTCCACTAGCGACGCTGTCAACTGAACAGCAAACATAGAGGAACTGTTCCTAGAACAGAACTTCAAAAAACCCAAAGAAGTGTCTCCATGGCGACCTGTATATCTGTGGGGCCCAAGGATTTTATATATACCCTAAAGGGACCTGGATCGAGTACTCATGCTAAAAAAACGGTCCGAGGGAAAAGCGAGCACGGAGTAATTTGTCCTTTTCTTGTAGGGTGTTCATGATTTTGAGGAAACGAAGACATTGTAGGTAATTCCTAAAATCATCGTATTGGTACTCTCAGTAAATACAGGAAGTTCATATAGGCCCAGTGACGAGCGCTAATGTCAGAATTTTAGGCCGCCAGGACGCCTGAAGGCCTCTGAGATGGCTTAGCGGCTATTGTTATAAGACTCAACCGGGACATACGGGTCACGTGACATATATTTTTTTTTAATTATAAATTGGCTTGCGCTTGGCCGCCATCTCGCCTGATGTTAAGCGATGATGCGGCCTACGATGGAGCACGCTTGCCTAGAAGAAACCTATTCATTCTCGACTTGAAGGCACCCAGATTGTTAACTTTTTAATCGATCATTCGGTTTCTAAATGCCACTTGCAATCACCCTACCTAAGATTGACCGTGTAGTCCGTTGCTTAAATTCGGTGATCAGTTAACAACATCTAGTAGATGACGATGATGATGAAAGTAGCCTATAACTTTCCATCCCTTGAACTATACCCATGCAAAAAATCTGGATGATTTGTTGCTCTGTTGCTGCGTAAAAGAGTAACAAACACACTTTCGCATCCTATCCTACTTTCAACTAATATTATAAACGCCAAAGTTTGTATGTATGGATGTGTGTTCCTCTTTCACATACAACAGACAAACTTTTGTATTTATAATAAACTAGCCGTTACCCGTGTGACTTCGTACGCGTACACTTTCACCTAAACTTTCAACCTTTTTTGGACCCTTTAATTCGGCCCTTTCGTAAAATATTTTTTAATGAAGGTTTACACCCACTTGTCAAATTACAATTTCGTAGTTGCATAACTTTCAACACAACATACAAACTACAATTCCACCTCCTTAATCTTTCTTTTTTGTAAAAATATTATAACAGTATTTATTTAATTTAAACTATTAGCCTGAATACCAAATTTTATCCCTGAGTATCATCAAAAACAAAGGACTTTAATATAATCTTTCAACATCCATTTGCCCCCTTTAATTCGGCTTTTTCGCTAAATCCTTCTTAGCGGACCTCTATACCCCATAAGGAATCTACGTGCCAAATTTTAGCTTCGTAAGTCAAATAGTTTTTGAGATTTCGTGACAAGTCAGTGAGTGAGTGAGTGAATTTAGCTTTTATTAATATAGAAGATTGGCATGACTACTATTTGGCATATTTTACTTACTGCGGGAAAATGACATCGAACTACATTCATTTTCAAAGTTTGTCGAAAGCATCACTACATCACTATCACTATCACTACATAGGATAAAACAAAGTCGCTGTCGCTGTCTGTCCGTCCCTATGTATGCTTAAATCTTTAAAACTACGTTTTTTTAAAATAGATAGAGTGATTCAAGAGAAAGGTTTATATATATAATACATGCATAATATAGAAGAGAAACACTGATAATTGTAGAGGTTTCTAATGTAATGTCGTAAATAAACATATTTTTTTTGCGCTTACATTGCAAACGCTGGCTGAACCCTACGTGATAACGAAGGGATTTTAAGCAATACAGCATTAATCTTTATCCAATTAAGTACCTTAAATACGTTGTGCATTTAATATAGACCAATATGGCCGTTTACAGCATGTAATTTATATGAACATTTTCGAAGATATTAAAGATTTAAAATGCAGGGACATAGCGGTTGCGGCGGTACCGGCCCCCCGGCCAGTACCGCAACAGGCCGGTACCGGCGGCGTGTTTTTCACATGGCCAATCATAATGTCGCTCTTTAAAGAGTAACCTCTAAAGAAAACATGTTTGTTTTGCCTAATGACAAAAAGCTGTGAACGTTGTAGGTATATAAAGACATTCCGTAGTATATTATTTTAGTATTAGCATTGCACCTGCGATGCCGGGGCGGGTCGCTAGTGTCTTTATAAAATCTTCTGTGTTGAAGTGCAAACTGCACACTCTGGAGTTTTTTGTTATTCTTGCTGTTCGACTAAGAATTATGTACTTCCAACCACATTTTTCTTACATCCTCTTTTGTTGGTATACTGTAACATGAAATATATTCAGCGATGAATTTAGTACTTTCATTTTTTATGTAATATTTAGAATGATTCCCGTACGATTCGTCGAAACACCCTTGAACGATACAACTGTACACAGAAAGCTCGGTTCACCGTTGGATGGTGGTACTAGATCTACGTTTCGCCACTTACTCACCTGATGGTACGTGACGGTGTGGCGGAGGATGGAACACGTTGATCTAGAAATCTATTCATATCTATCTATACATATCTTTTTTTTTATTATAAATAATAGGCTTGCGCTTGACCGCCAACTCGCCTGATGTTAAGCGATGATGCGGTCTACGGTGGAGCACGCTTGCCTAGAAGAAACCAATTCACTCGTGATTTGAAGACACCCAGATTGTATCTATCGGGGAACACCCATTCAGGCAGCGCATTCCACAGACTAGCAGTCACTATCACACTATCACTATCACTGTCACTATCTATCACTAGCCATGAAGATATCTAGTTTGTTGTTCTCAGGAAACAAGGAGGACGGCAGGTAGTTCCATTCTTGGGCAGTACGTATCATAAATGAAGACCCAAATCGTTGAGTTCAAATCTTTGGAATTTTCACTAGGAAGGGAGGGTAGTGTGCATGTGCAGTCATTCTACTTTTCCTAAGTAAAAGGGGGAGGGTGGAACAAGGGCTCGAAGCTTTTGCGCACACTCGCCGAAATGCGAATTACTTTAAAATATCCCTAGGTCATGCTAAAACATAATGTATAAAAATAATTGTTCATTGTTCAAAATATTGTTCATGTTCACACGTGTATGGACACCCTAGTAAACATTTTCTTGTATTTCAAGCTTTGTGTACCTACCTGTGAAAAGATATGCCGCAGCCACCGAATGATTCACTAGCACAGTTTCTTATACAGAAATTTTTCACCATTTTAAAATAAATATTCAAAAATCATGCAAGAAAAAACAAAATATAGTAAGCAAACAATCAAAAACGCCATGTCGTTAATGCTGCCAGTAGCTTCATGGTTCAGCAGAACCATGAAGGTTCCTAGTAATTATACTAGGAACCTACATGGTTACTTAAAAATAAAATTTAAATATGTACATGATACATTAGATATATTATCTACATTCATATCCGTTAGAAAATGGAAATAAAAATTTATCTTTATTTCATTGGTAGTAATTTTATGTTTACACCCCAAAATAGGGCCTGCCTGGTATGTCCGATTGAATAAGTAAAACTACTAAAATATGATTACGGGATAACTACCGTGGTGGTTGTGGAATGAGATTCCACAACATTATATAACTTTAGTGAACAGCTGAGATAGTTTAAAACAGAATTTTACTAAAATATATGTTTTATGTAATGGCAATCTTTAGAAAGGGATACACTTCCTCCGTGGTAGCTATTTCAGTGAGCTCGTTTTACCTCCATGTTCCTAGCCACATTATTATGAACCTTATCGTTAGACGTTAAGGTTTAGTTTTGTATGGGAATATTTTGACAGAACGCGTTCCTTTCCTTGCAACTTCCTTGGTGGGGCCCTGTTGTTTTTCGTTAAATTTTTCATGACCATGGATACAAAGTATTTCAGTCGTAATATTAAACAATATTTTCTACTTTTTAGTTTCAGTTTGTAAATGTACGTAGGTATAGTCATGAAGTCGGTTCTTTTTTTTCTAAAAGTTATTGTTTACTTTTTCCCAAAAAAAAATATACAGCTCCTAAGGGACTTTCGATGCAGGTAAAATCGCAGGGCGTTGCTTGTATAAAGTATCTGTGTACCTATTAGATACTACTTACTCTAATACCTACAAAAAAAGGCACAAAATAGGGAAATATTTTTGGTGGCCTCCAAACATCTGCGAGGTATAAACCTCTGAAAGCTGAATTCAGGTCCGTCCATACAGACAAATAAAAATGGCTTAGTGGTCCAACAGATGGTGAGGGACAGGTGGACTTGTAGAGGACCATGAACGTACTAAATTCGTAGATAGCGGTTTTATTAAAATCATTTATTGCTTTTGAAGTAAGCTAATAAACAATTGATCACCGATAGAAGTAGATACTAGTTTCACAATGATTTATTACAAGTTACCATAAGTATAAGGAAACCTGCATACGTACGAAGAAGGAATTCAATGGCGTCTGTGAATCCACCAACCCGCACTGGGCCAGCGTGGTGGATATGGCCCAATCACCCTTTCAAGGGTAGGCTAAAAGTCCAGCAGTGGACTGTTAAAAAGGCTGATTATGATTATGATACCATAAGTCGGCCTTAGATCAGGTACTTGTCAAAGAAGTCGGCTTGGCGCGTTGTTGTCACAAAGTTTCAACTCATTAAAGAATAGAAGTGTTGAAAAAGCAAACAAACTCATTCGCCTTTTTATTATAATTATCTACCTAATTGTATATACCTACTTAGGTATGACAATAATAAAAAAGTAAATTACCAAAACAGTGTGTACAATTTTTTTACTTTTAAACCTCCTGAGTGGTGTAGTTAAAAAACGAGAACATAAATCAGTAGTACCTAAGTAGATTTATACAAAACTAGCTGAATCCCGCGGTGCTACCCGTGATTTTCCAATTTTTCCGCATTTTCTGGGAGAATAAGTACCCTAAATCCGTCCATATGATGTACACTATCATCCTGACTGCCCCGGTGGCTCAGTTGGTAGTGAATCTATCTTCTGTGCTTGGGGGCGTGGGTTCGATTCCCATCTAGGACAAACATTTGTGTGATGAACATTTGTGTTTGTTCTATGTCTGGGTGTTAATATCTATTTAAGTATGTATTTAAAAATATATATGTACGTATATCAGTTTCTGGCAGCCATATTACAAGCTTTGCTTAGTTTGGGGTCAGATGACCGTGTGTGCAAAAATGTCCCGAATATTATTTTTTTTTTTTTTATCCTGCCAAAATTCGTTAAGATCGGCTTAGCGGTTTAGTCGTGAAAAGCGAACAAACATCCAGATAGAGAGACAGAGTTACTTTCGCTTTTATAATATTAGTAAGGAAAAGGATAATAATGATGTTCATGAATTATTTAGGTTCAAATATAGAAGTAGTAGACAAATAAATAAATAAAATTTCTCTTGAATAAAATAAATATGAATCAGAAATTACTTGTTTAAATTTTCACGCAAAAAAAATTACCTTCTCCACGCCGGTTTTACATTCAACATCGAGAGTTTCCACAGACGCCTCTAATTCCGCTTTTTCCAATTTTCATTGAAGGGGATTTATTGAAACCAGAAAAAATAACGACTCAGAGCCGAGGTACGCCTGTATTGTTATTCAACACTTTTATGAAGGATTTTCTTTTAATCGCGCACCAAAAACTTTTATTTAAAATACCACAACAAAAATGTATTAACCTGCATTACACAACAAATAAGAACATATCTGACGCAGTATACAAATACATGGAATGGTAAATACGAAGCCGAAAGGTCAATGAGGCCTATTCTGTCATACAGTGGTATGACAGCGAGTGCGAGAGTTTAGCGAGTGCGCTAAACTAAAACAAACTGACAGGACTAAAATTATCTGCCTCTCTTTTCATTTTAATACGTGAGAGAAGATGGCAACAAGTTTAGAGCTGTCAAATTTAGTTTAGTTTAGAGTGCATCAGAATCGATGCCATTGTAATCCTTATTATGAACAACTTTTACCAACCCTGAAATTACGTAAAACAAAACAGCTGATTCATTGAAATATTACATTTATGCACAGAACAGATGTTATTTTGCGATTTCAGGGTTAGCCCGACAAAAGTTGTTTTTAATTATAAGTATCTACAAATAACTTCTTTAGACTTAATATAGCCGTTTGTGTTTGCTTCAACTTTAAAACTTTTTTATATTCCGATTTTGAACTAGATACATAGTTATATTTATGTTTAGATGCGCATGAATTATTTCTGACGTGGAAAAAAAACCAATTCTTCTTTCTTTTTCGTTGGGTTTTCTTGCCCTTTTGTGTGTACTCAGTGGCGTCAAATGATTTAACGCTAACGTTAATAGGAGCAGTGTCTGGAGCTTGAGGAAAAAACCTTGAATTTCGAATTTATGATTTCTAAATGCGCCGTGTGGTTTTACTAGTGATTTTTCAAATTTTATATATTTCATTAATATTTTATGTGGGAAAAAGTATCTTATGTACATACTTATTCCGCTTGTCGTTTTTTTTTTAATAGTACCAATCATAATTGTCTTCATCATCATCATCATTTCAGCCACTCTCCACACTCGGAAAAACATGGTGACGTTATTGTACAAGCACTTCAACAGTTCGACATACCGATAGTCGATACGGCATCGCTAGAGAGACTCTAGCACCGCCCATATCTCAATCGAAACAAAGGCTTTCTCATAGTCCACAAATGGTAAGCATAGTGGCAAGTTATAGTCTTCGTTTTTCTTTATAGATTGTAGCGGGTGGATGTGGTCTATGGTACTATTATAGCCTTTGGAAACCAGCTTGTTCAGTATAGGCAAGGTTCTACAAATAGCGGTAAACATGACAAATTACATCGTCATTGTAAGGTTGCCGGGAAGAGATCACTTTAGCAATAAGGTCGCCAGTTATTACACTAGTTTTTAAGAATCTTTTGTCAAATTTAATGGTGTAAACAATAAAGAGTTGATCAATCAATCAATAGTCGATTTTTAACGAGAGAGGACCGACGGGGTGTGCGAAATGATTTCAACCGCAAGAGTCCGCGCAATTTGTTTGAGCTTGTGCATTTGTATTTTTACTTGAGCCTACTTTGGACCTTATACGATTTTTGTCCAAAATGTTTGCCGGTCACTATCCTTGTTTTTTGGTTTGAGTATAATAAAAAACTAAAGAGAGCATTTAACATTTTCTTTATTGAATTATACTGCGCACATTCAAAAATCGTGAAAAAGAAAGATTAAATAAAATAAACACATTAAACTAACTTTCTGTATATTCGAAATTTTAGATTTTTTGAGCTGAATTTTATGAAATATGTAGTTAAGAAAAACATCAGCAACTATTGGACTATTATTTGTAAAGCGTAAAAGCGTAAAAGTAAGCGATAAAGGTATTTTTATTATTTTCATAATTGTTTTTAAACGCTTTGATTCGATTTCAAAGTAACATTAAACCTTTTCAAATAACACGGTTTCAGTAACAAATATTTAAACTATAAAGATGTTTGAATTCAATTTAATTTAATTGTTGGTATAACATCAGAGTTCCAGTGTAATGTCATTTTAATGAACTGATCAAATCAGAAACAAATTGATTTCTTGGTTCACCAAATATTTAATCATTATTAAATAGCAGCAATTATAACTCAGTTACATTTATTTTAAACTCACCCTGTGTTAGTGATCATATTCAACATGATTTTATTAGCTTTCATCATCATAATCAGCCTATACTAGTATACTGGACATAGGCACTGCGCGCCACTTAGCCTGATCTTCGGTTTTTCTCTTCCAGCCGCTGCCAGCCGTCTTAAGTATATCGTCACACCAGCGAGTTTTAGGGCGTCCTACGCTACGTTTTCCAATCATGGTCTCCACTCTAGACTACGTCTACGGTAGACGTAGTCTAGAGGTAGACTCGAGAGAGGCAGACGGTCTACCTCAACAGTTATCAGTTCTGCGACAGATATGATCGGCCCACTGCCACTTTAGCTTGCTAATACGCTGAGCTATGTCGGCGACTTTGGTTCTTTGGCAATTAACTTCGTTCTGGGTACGATAGCTCAGAGCAACGCTGATTATAGCTCTCTCCAAAACCCACTGAGTGAGTGATGTAACAGAACCAAGTTCACCGTTCATAAATAAATAATTAAATAAATAGATGTTTCGTTTAAAATTCTAACACATTATTAATTTGTACATGGTGCATGGCAAATACCTAAATCACGCGAATCTAAAAGCCAAGAAAAAAAATAAAAACAAAGTTTTGCAATGAAAAGAGGGTCAGGAATTAAAATAAAGATTGAGTATCAAATGCTGTCTCATATTATAAAGGATTTTGGTAACTACATGATAATAAAATAGGATTAATAGTATCCTTACTTCATCATGCCTAGCTAAATGGAGAACAGGCATTCTTTTAGTTAACCTTCAGTACAGCAAGTTACGTGCATTGTCCGATGTTTGCATTGAGTCAGGCGTTAAGAAAGAATACTTTAAAACAACTTAACTGCTATAAATTAGTTCTAAATATTATAATAATAATAAAACCCGGAATTTTCTACATCTAAGGTAATACTTTTGTATCGAACTAATCGGAAATATCAGCGAAATTCATCACATAAACAAAATCACTAAAGACAAATGTTTCAACTCTTAATAAATATAAGATCATTGCTTGGCTGGGGTTTTCTAGATTTAGTTTGTTAGACTGCAAATAAGTACCTACATCAACCGGTAATTTTATTGGTTATCTAAACGATACGCGCGCGAATAATAAGTTGGAGGTAGGTAGAAGATTAGAATGAAATCATACGACAAATTCTCGGAAACTCATGTTGGGGTGGGAAGGCTCTGTGCGCGTGCAAAACGGGCGGCGTAGACAAGTTGGTAGGGCATTCGTTCTCGGGGATCGGTCGAGAGCGGACGAGTACTCTTGGATAGGTAAATTCAGTGACTTGTGTTCATATTTTTGCTCAATCGTTTTAAAATTAAAATTGATTTTATTTTATAAAATTTTAGTGCCTGGACTAGCCTAGATTTGTAGATGGTGACGCGTCTACGAATTTCGGTGTCGTTCGAGTACCTTTGTATGTCCGCGATTTAAATTCACGCGTGTTTTAATTTTATAAGGAGTTATTCGACAGTCAATTTGTACTACCAAATAACTCTGAAATAATTTAACATTTTAGGATCTTTTGTGGGGAAATAGTGATTTAGCGTGAATTTATGTGAGCCTCGGTTCCTTTCTCATGTTGCATGTCTGGGAACGGAACCGTATTTGATTATAGTGTCATTTAATTCGTTTTGGATTATAGTGTTGGTTCGAATTCATCTTTCGTTAAAAGTTTGGATTTTGCGCTTGGTCGTAATTACCCATTGAGGATGGTGGTCATACCCCTAGTGGTAGACTAGTACCACCGTCCCGGCTTTTGCGGGGGAATGAGTTTGAAACAATACTTATTCGCGAAGGGAGGGCTTAGAGAACACAACAAATTAAATACGTTTTAGGATCTTTTTGTGGGTAAATAGTGATTTAGTGTGAATTTATGTGAGCCTCGGTTCCTTTCTCATGTTGCATGTCTGGGAACGGAACCGTATTTGATTATAGTGTCATTTAATTCGTTTTGGATTATAGTGTTGGTTCGGATTCATCTTTCGTTAAAAGTTTGGGTTTGCGCTTGGTCGTAATTACCCATTGAGGATGGTGGTCATACCCCTAGTGGTAGACTAGTACCACCGTCCCGGCTTTTGCGGGGGAATGAGTTTGAAACAATACTTATTCGCGAAGGGAGGGCTTAGAGAACACAACATCTGCAGTTTAAGGAATGGTGGTTCCCAAAGCAACCAAATTCCGGCGTAAAGTCACTCTCCGAGTGGTGTTGCGTTTTTCACGTGGGTTTTAAAGATGCCGGTGGATTGTGACGCCACCGGGGTCGATGTGCTCACTCCGTTGTGGGTTTTTTGGCCTTCGTCACCTTCGGGGGTATACTCCTTTTCCTATGGCGATGGGATGATCTTCCTGGAGCTGCGGGAAGGTTAGTCATTTTATTATTCGATATTATTTACTTGCATAGAGTAATTATTAACCGACTTCTAAAAAAGAGGAGGTTATAGTTCGAATGGATAAATGTTCCTAATCGAATTGCAGACAATGTAGTCATTTTTTTATTTGATATTATTTACTTACATAAAGTAATTGTTAACCGACTTCTAAAAAAGAAGAGGTTATAGTTCGAATGGATAAATGTTCCTAATCGAATTGCAGACAATGTAGTCATTTTATTATTTGATATTATTTACTTACATAAAGTAATTGTTAACCGACTTCTAAAAAAGAGGAGGTTATAGTTTGAATGGATAAATGTTCCTAATCGAATTGCAGACGATATTCATTTGCTATTTTGATATATTTACATAAAGTAAATTCAGTTGCAAAAGTCAACTTGTTTTATAAATAAAGGTTCGAATGGACAAAGAGGTTCCGTAACGAATTATTAAAGTCATTTAACTGCTTTGAGCTGATTGTGCTGGGCTGCCAGGTCATACAGGTTCTATCAAGAGAAAATATAGTTCTCAGAACCGAAACGATGACGAAAGAAGTTGATTTGTCTCTTCGAGTTGAAAGTCAATATAATGGGCTTACTTCAACATCACACTTTATTATGGCTTCCATAGAAGGAACCTTAGGCTAAGTATAGCTGAAATTATACATGGAGCGATTGTCTCTGGGTTACCCCTTTAGTTATAAAAGACAACAAAGAGCGCCTTTTACTAATGTCACTGAATTTAGTGATACTGGCCTAATTAATATAATCTCACTTGAAGGAAGGTCCTGTTTGAGATGGCCAATTTGAAGAGATAACGGGAAAAGTTATTAACTTCATTACACTAAGAATGTGTATGACTTGATTGTCTAGTTCATCAGTATTCGGTAAATTATTCCGAAGTCTGCATTATCAAATTATGATAAAGTTATGCAGTCACATAAGAATAAGATAACATTATTCAGGATGATCTTCTGTTTCAGGTTTAGGTAGGGTTGGGCGTGTGCCTAAAGAGTACCTTGATTTCCTAATCTTGGGAACTCATTATTTGACCCTTTTGCTGGGGTTCGCTGGGGTTGCTAAAAGATTATGCCCTCTTGTCCCACCTTTTGTTAGACACACAGACTGACTCCGAATTTTGACTATTAGAGTTCTTTTTTTTAAACGAGTATCTATACTCGTATGGGAGAGATGATGACCAGTAAGGATGACGAAATCAATCGGTCGACGCGGGGTGGTGCGCCGATCCTTAGTCCCATACGAGTTTGTTTCAATTAAACATATACGTTACATAAAATATTAACCAAAAGTTTACTTAACAAATATCTTAGTGATATGCTTAGTATCTTAGTGGTGTGCTTAGTAGTGGTATGCTTAGTAGTAGTTATCTGCATTTAATATACACATAATCTACGTTTTACTTCTATTTCTAATATTATCTACTTACCCTCGTTTTAGGTCATTTCCTACAACATTCATACATCTTCATTAATTTAGTCAGTAGTACGGATATTGCAAACCTAATAACATTTTAATCATAATATTAGATTAGGACGTCGTCACACAGCTCATACCTATTCGTATACTTGGGTTCTATGATCACAAAGTAGGGTTCTTCCACTAGACAATCACCTGGCCAAAACGAAACATGTAGGTAAATATTGAAAACACGAGTAGGTAGGCATACATTAGGTAAAGTAACTTATTCTGTGATAGTAGGACTTTTACGATTCTAGATTTCTCGATCGGGAGTAGCAGTTATACTGTAATACTTTAAAGATACGAATAACATAATAGTCATACTCCAATATAGGTTTAATAT
This sequence comes from Agriopis marginaria, assembly GCA_932305915.1. Lineage (NCBI taxonomy): Eukaryota > Metazoa > Arthropoda > Insecta > Lepidoptera > Geometridae > Agriopis > Agriopis marginaria. Next base: position 15,772,099 of record OW029918.1, read on the forward strand.
ACGCAGCTAATATTTAGGCAAACAAATATAAATCAGTTAAATAGAATAAAGGTTAAAAAACAAATAAAAATAAAAGATATAAAAAATAAATAGGAGGGGGTTTTTTACAGTGATGACACTTGTAGACCGCTCCATTTGTAAATGTCTCCATTTGTCATGAGTGAATCGGTTCCTACTAGGCAAGCGTGCTCCAACGTAGACCGCATCGTCGCTTAACATCAGGCGTGATGGTGGTCAAACGCAAGCCTATTATATATTAAAAAAAGAAAAAAAAAACACTTTTTTGCACCGTAAGCCATGACGGAGAAAGCACTCATCTTAATACTTTGCGGGATGGGGACGAGAAGACTGTACGTAATTTCCCGAACGCTGCCCAGCCCAATGGTATTCATTTTTTGACGTCGCTGTCAAAATTGTTTTTGCCTAGTTCGAGCGTCTGCCTTAAGTAAACATATTGTTAAACGATCTCTAAAGTGAAGCCATTTATGGCAACCGGTTTCAGAGCAGTCTTGAGTTTTTTTTAATAAATAATAGGCTTGCGTTTGCCCACCATCACAGTTCATACAAAAATCCCATAGAAGAAAGCGTTTTAACTTTTTTCTGAAATTTCAATTTTTTTGTCAATATTCAATACTCAATACAATCATAATTAAAATTTTCCTTTTCTTTAAAACCTATTTTTTTTTAAATAATATGCTTGTGCTTGACCGCCAACTCGCCTGATGTTAAGCGATGATGCGGTCTACGGTGGAGCACGCTTGCCTAGAAGAAATCGATTGGAACTATAACAAACAATCAAATTTAGTGACGTGGTTACCAGCCAACAGCATTGAATTTTTATTTATTATAAGATACTACATACATAATTTCTAGTGAAAATACCAATGTAACTTTCTCTCTGAAATAAATAAAGGTAAGCAATAACATAATCCTATTTACATTTTTCTTTTTCCAAATAAACGTCAAAAAAGGCATAAACTGAGCCCATAAAGCGGCTTATCTAAAGTTTCTTATTCCAATATCGTAGCGACGAAATCGGTATCAGATGTAATAGTCGGAGAGTTTATGGTAGTTTTAAATAATTTTCATATCATTTTTTACTTTGGAATAAAAAAGTCACACGATCGATACATATAGGTAGTAAAATCGTGGAGAAGATAAAAATCTGTAATTGCGAAATATTAAAAAATAACCACAAGGGCAAGTGAACATGTAAGACAGTTTCGAATATTTATCTGCCAAAGAATTTATTTAATTTTTTCTTTTTTTTCTTTTTCACCGTGAAAAAAACTGCCTAATGCGGTTGAAACTATAGTCGGAGTGACCGGCTTAATCTTACGTGAGTAATTCCCGTTTAATATAAATAAAATATTTATCTGCCAGTTTGTTCTGTAAAATATCAAAACAAATATTGCTTTATATCATTTGCAATAAAAGAAATTGTATTCTATAATGCCCAATTAGTTTTTTTTATTCTCACTCAGTATTTTTTTTTTTATCATTGAAATGTGCAAATGAGTAAGCCGTACACTTTTGCCAGTTCTTTAAGACGATAGTTTCAACCACTTTCGTTGGTATTCTAAGGAGAGTGTAGAAAATTTACCGCCCTTACTTAATACCTTCATTTGATTCACAATGCAATAACAATTTATTCAGAAAAAGGACATTAGAATTAAAAAAACATCCTAGTTAGGCACAAACGGGCTAAGAGCGATCTCTTCTATACAACTTTCGGATAAGTCAGTTCGTATTATACTGGGTGGATACCCCTGATACCAGAGTGTGCCGGGAGCGAAAGTGGCCGAGGGATAACAAAAGTTAACATGACGGCACCTGTTTTGAACCTTGTCCCTGCACTAGTGACTTATCTAGCACCTGTAAAATTATGTGCAGTTTCGATGCCATTACTGAAAAAACAGTGAAGGTAAACTTAGCAAGGAAACTGGTATATCCAAAAACCTCAAGAATTCAAAGAAATGTGACATTTACCAACATGTACTGAGCCAGCATGGTGGATTAGAGCCCATCCTTTCTGTCTGAGAGAAGGCATGTGTTCCAGCAGTTGGGACATGATAAGCAGATACTGTACATCCTTTTACGCTTCCTGAGGCCTGTGAAATGGCTCAATGGCTCAAACCTACAATTTGACTTGGTATCCGACTCACTGATATTAACAGTAAAGTTAATAAAAGACCTCACTCAAACTGAGCATCAGCTCTCGCCCTAGAAGGGTGAAATAATGATACAGTAGTAAGTCAGTAACTGGCTAGGGCGAGTCCCTAAATGGGAAACAAATCAGGTCACCAGGCTAACTGCCCCGTGACTTTCTAGCCACTATGTGTGTTTGGCGAGGCATCGTATACAAAATTAACTGCTTTTCACTCCACAACGCAAAACTAAGGAGGTATGTTGTATTAATAGATTTTACATGTTTTTAATATTTATCGGGACTTATCACGTATTATTTAATTTAGGTAAAAATATGTACCTTTCACTCGATGTTTCGACCAGATGCCTTATTATGGATGATTCGGATCGTGATCACGATCGCGTGCCATCTCACTTACGCACGTGGTGCGAGTAAGTAGATACAAACGGGACGGCATGCAATCTCGATCACGATCAAACTTCTATAATAAGGCCGCATGTTACAATGGCCGTGGTCACGAGCTGACTGAAAACTGCGGGTGAGTCCGGCGAGAAGAGCGGGTGTTTTGTTCTCTTACCCTCACTTGACCTTGAAAAATCGCAGAGAACATTTGCTTGAGGCGGATCCAGTCACTGGATTGAGTTCCACGATCCGAAGGTCCTCTCCACTGTACGACATTATTATTCAAGAATGGTTCGTGGAGCGGTTGAAATAAAAAAAAAACATCGCAGTTTCAACCGGGAAGATGGCTTTAAGTAAGTGGCGTCGTGGAATCCCATAATAAGCAAGTGTACAAACCGCGGTGCAGGTACTAGGACATTTACCAATATAGTCAGAGCTGTGTGCCGTAGTGACAACTCTGCGATTTTTCAAGATCAAGTGAGGGTAGGAGAACAAAACACCCGCTCTTCTCGCCGGACTCACCCGCAGTTTTCAGTCAGCTCGTGACCACGGCCATTGTAACATGGTCGAAACGTCGAGCGAAAGGTACATTTTTTTAACCTAAATTAAATAATACGTGATAAGTCCCGATAAACATTTAATACTTTATATTATGCTTATTTTAAGTTGTTTTACGCTCGTAAAGGACTGAATGCATCACTTTGTACACAGTATTTGCAATACATTATTTCTGGTTTTGATTTATTATTATTGAAGTTTCATTAGGCTCTTGAGACTTATTAAGAGTTTCTGACTCACAAGAAGATATCGTACTCTAGCAGAATATAATCAAATGATCTGATTAAGGTCTATAATCCATAAAACCTCTCAAATGTTGATAAATAATAGATAAGTTGTTCGAAGTTTATTATTAAAAGCATCTGTATTTAGTAACTTCTGGAAACTATTAGGCTATTTTGTTTAAAGCATTAACAGAAACAGTTTTCCAACTATTCAAATTGAATATTATTTTAATCTCATAATGGACTGGAGATGAAAAGTAAATTTTACTAAAACTTAACACATCTTTTCACTAGGCACACCCACTGGTATTATTACACAAAAAATTCTAATTTGGGACTTCAGTCAATGATAATTACTAAGGGTGTCTTCAAATCGCGAGTGCGGTACAAGGGTGCTCCATCGTAGACTGCACCATCGCTTAAAATCAAGCGAGTTGGCAGTCAAATGCAATTCTATTTTAAAATTAATTATCTTTAAAAAAACAACTTCAAAAACCACAAAACACGAACATTCTTAGTTTATATGCCACAACAAAGAACAAAATAATATTTATACATGGATTTTGAACTTATGGCGTCATCATCATCATCATTTCAGCCATAGGACGTCCACTGCTGGACATAGGCCTCCCCCATCGATCTCCAAAAGGGCCGGTTGGAAGCGGCCTGCATCCAGCGTTTCCCTGCGGTCTCTTTTAGGTCGTCTGTCCATCTTGTGGGTGGACGTCCTACGCTGCCCTTACCAGTCCGCGATCTCCATTCCAGGACCTTTCGGCCCCATCAGCCATCTGTTCTGCGTGATATGTGCCCTGCCCACTGCCACTTCAACTTGCTAATCCGGTGGGCTATGTCGGTGACTTTCGTTCGTCTACGGATCTCCTCATTTCGGATTCGATCTCGTAGAGAAACCCCGAGCATAGCCCTCTCCATAGCTCGTTGTGCTACTTTGAGCTTGCTTATGAGGCCCATAGTGAGAGACCACGTTTCAGTGCCGTATGTCATCGTATATGTATGTACTTATGGCGTCACAGGCAAGTAATAGAGGCAACCAATTGTATGGCGAGTAAGAATTTGTTTGCTTGCTTGTAACGTTCCTAAAGTCACGTGGCTCCATATATAAGGGAGAGTTTACGTGGTAGTATAATCATCTGAATTTTGATTCTCCATTTAAAATACAAAATATTATAGTGAATTTTATGAGGATTAAATCTCAGGATTGCTTAATTATATATAATACTAGCGACCCGCCCGCCCGGCTTCGCATGGGTGTAATTTACGTGCGATGCCGGGGCGGGTCGCTAGTTATATATATAACTAGCGACCCGCCCCGGGTCCTAATAAACCTTCCTTGAAAATGTATCTAACTGATGGTGAAAACCGCATCTACATCCGTTGCGTGGTTTAGGAGGAGTTAGCGGCCATACAGACATACAGACAGACAGACAGACGCGGTAAGAGATGTAGAGAAGATAGAGAAGAGACTAGCTGACCTGACAGACGTTGTCCTGTCCTAGAACTGTCAAACGCGCAAAGTTAAAATTGTAAATCTTATTTTTTCACATCTTGGGTTACATTATTGGCTTTTAGTAAGGATCCCTATTTTATTGAAAATATAATATTGCCTATGTTACCCGGGGATAGTGTAGCTTCCCAACAGTGAAATTTTTTTCAAATTGGATCATTTAGTTTCGTAGCCTATTCAATGCAAACAAACAATCAAATCTTTCCTCTTTATAATATTAGTATAGAGTATAGATTATAAACAATTTAAAATTGTTTCGTAAAAGTCAAATATACCCTATTGTAGATGACACTGGGCTATAAATGAGCGATGGGTTGAGTATGCATGACGTTTACCATCAAGCTAGCTTAGTTGCTCAAAAACAATGTTTGGCCATCAGATTATTACCTCTACTTATATTAAGTTGTCTATCTTCTTCAAGTAAACCAGTGCAGCCGCAGGGCGTAGTTAGTAAATTAATAAAGAGCCAAAGCGTTGATGGAAATTTTAATGACTCCATGCAACAAAGTAATGGCTTTCTACGGCGTAGCTCGTAGACTCGTAGCAGTGTGTTTAGCAAGCGTAGCGCTACGCTTTCGTAGGTCATATAAAGCTGCGTTTAGACATTACATTCTGCAGCATAATTATGCAATTCAACGTTGACTATGATATATGCGTATTATAAGTATGAGGTCGGATATATGGTTATAATAAAAAAAAAAAAAAAAAAAAAAAAAAATGTTTATTTGGAAAAAATTACAAAGGTATTATAAGCAATAGGAACGGTGTTACCTACAGTAGTTCGAGAACTGTGTCGCAGGTAACAACGCCCACCTTCGAAACTGTACAAAATTCATAGTTACAATGAGAGATTTCCTTAAACAAGCAATGATTCGATGTATCGATTAAGTATGTGTTAGTGTGTGTGTGTGTGTGTGTGTGTGTGTGTGCGAGAGTGCGTGCGTACGTGAGTGTGTGTTGTGTGTGATGTTTTTGACAAATGTTAAAGTATGTAAATGTGATTGGTTAAATGGTTATGTAGATACTTTAATCAGATCTTCAGTGTCTTGATATGACAAGGATTTGAGCCATTCCATACATTTTTGTTTACACTTATACAAAGGGAGAGGGTAAATACATAAATCTTTATTAAGTCTGTTATATAGTAAGGAGCTGATAGAATGATAATGACGACTTGCAATACCTGTGCGGCAACGTTTGTAGCTACATACTTTGTCAGATCTACGTTTGTTAACAATTAAGTCCGGGTCGAAATTTAACTCTGAATGTTTTTTCAAAACAGTTTGCAGCACAAAAAGCTGTCTTACAGTAAGGACTTCACACAAGGAGTAGAGATCAGTGGTGGGAAAACGGAGAGGTTTCTTGGCAAGGACTTTAAGGACAGCTCTCTGCGCTCTCTCCAGTCTTATCATATGCGTGCATACTTAACCAATGAAAGAAATCCTGAGAGGAGTTTTTGAATTGGTATGATAACAATATTGTCACGTGGACTTTGCAGAAATTTGTTCTGTAAATTTTTAACTACCTAGTAACTGTTTGAACTCGGTTTAACTACCAACTTTGAGTCCTTCATTAGAATCAGGTTTTCACACCTTCCACAATACCCAACATATTGGCACAAATTAAGAAACATTTTTACTAAGGACTTTAAAGAGGAATCGCTTATGCTTTATCGGTTATTATTAATATAATTGTATTATATTATATATATTTATTAATATAATTATAAACTTATTTTAAGTTTTTTTGAATACAATGCAATTTGTAATTGTTTGCAATTCTTATATTCTAGAGTTGAACGCCCACGTTGATTCGAGTCAGCGTTGCAGTTTTTTTACCTCTATCTCCTCTTTTGTTGGGAAGCGATAATATGGTCGATGATGTAGCACGCTTGCCTAGAAAATATCTATTTACTTTTTTCTTGAATAACCCCGTTTTTTATATTAGACTAGCGGTCCGCCCCGGCTCCGCACGGGTATAGTTATATAGCCTATTAAAATAACTTATATTAATCAGTGATGATAATGTAGCATTCAAGTGGTGAAAGAATTTTTTAAATCGGTCCAGTACTTTTTGAGCCAATTCGTTACAAACATACTTACATACAAATCTTTCCTCTTTATAATATTGTATAGATAGGCTAGCGCTTGGCCGCCATCTCGCCTGATGTTAAGTGACGACGCGGTCTACGATGGAGCACGCTTGCCTAGAAGAAACCAATTGTACCTGCTTGGAAAGACAGTCGCAAGTAAAGATTTCCACAACTCTGCTGTGCTGTTAAAAAAAGTGGATTGGAAACGCTCAGTGCGTCAAAATGGAATTTCCGCCATAAGAGAATGTCTCCTTGACGTGTGTCTGTTACTTATGGAAAAATGGTGATGGCAGTATTAGGTCTTCTTGTGCACGCTCACCGTATATAGCCCCCCCTTCCCCGGGCCCCATGTCATAAAAAACCATGGCCCACTTGGGCAACCCTGAACTGACTTCGGTCCCAAGTGGGCCGAAGTTGCGATAACATGTAAAGCGGGGCTTATATATAAAGGGCTCTGATACCGAATGTCTTTGTGGTGTGAACCCTCAGACAATGACACACTTGATGGAGCGTATCCTGCAACCTGCACACTAGACGATCTACATGAAGCCACTGAGAGCGCCATTGGGGAGGCCAAAACTAAAAAATAAATAAAAAACAAATTAATAATTTACCAAACATCGATTCGAAAGAAGACGGTAGTATATTCTGTAAAATACAGTACAGCTGTGAAAAAGATCCCTACGCGGTTTACCGTAGATTCAAAATTTTCTCACCGCGTTGGAAAAAAATAAGGTATAATTCTAAACATAAACTGACCTGAGTTGTTTTTTTTTTCATGACCAGTACGCCACTACAGTCAACGTTCGCCCTAACTACTGTAAACATAGTCGAACAAAATAAACTTTATCGTTTTTTCAACTGCCAGTAATGATTAATGGTGTAGGCATTAAACAGTAATAAAAACATTCTAGGTACATTTTACCAATGACATGTTCTAACGACTTTTTTGTCCCTAGTATTCGTTTTTAAACCTAATGACTTAGTCTATGAAAAGTGTAGAAAACACGAATACACAATACATGTTTGTCTTTTTTGGACTTTCTTTTATTACCTTAAAAACGAAGGAAGATTATTGGGCAACATTTTAGAGGCAGAGTTTGGTCTTATGTTTCACCAACAACTAAACACCAATGATCCGGTCTAAACATTCCAATAGTTATATTGTTTGCCATCGAAACTATATTTTTATAATAAAATTAGATTTTGCTCTTGGCTTTAACCACTTTATAACCAAAATAAACAAGTCGGAGTCCAGCTAGAGCTTTCTATCAGTGAAATAATTATCACAATCAGTTCAGTGGTTCCAGACATTACCTTTCATAAACATACAAGTCGATTTTATACCTATTACTGAGATCAGAGTGTACTGCTGATCAGTGTGTGTGTGTGTGTGTGTGTGTGTGTGTGTGTGTGTGTGTGTGTGTGTGTGTGTGTGTGTGTGTGTGTGTGTATTTATACCAAAAAAGTTGGCTAAGGTCCAATTTTTCCAAATCTTTTCCAATTCTTTGCTTTATACTATACTTTTTAACCTTTATTACTTTTTTATACTTACCTACCTACCTACTTATTTATTTACTTTTTTTACCTATGGTATTCTATTGGTATTAGACTCAACCCAATGAGATATGGAAGAACAGAGGAATAAAGTTGAAAACAAAAACCCTTAAAAAATCAATAACCCTGTATTGAGGATTAACAAAGGACTCAGTCTGATAAAAGTATTGTTTTTTTTTCGTTAAGCCAATACTTTTTATTGACAATATATTTTGAATTTCTGTCATATTGAACTTTATTCTGTACTCAGTGGACTAAATTTTTACGCAAATCTCGTTAGTGGTGGACAATAGACCGCGATTGTCCATTCTCCTTTGATTTTGTCGTAGACGTTTGTTTTCAGTCAGTTTTTGGATGGGTGACCGGCAGTGTCGAATGGCACAAAATGGTTACTGCACCGTGTTTCAGACAAGATGACAATAATATAAAGTAGATACCCAGAAAGTAAGCTAGTACTTTGAACTCTTTTATAATATCTGTCCAGAAAAATATCATAGCAGAAAATTGGTCACGTTTCTTGTTTTCATCTACGTAAAAATATCACGATATGCCATTGCAAAGCTTTTTGTAAAATTACCTAAATGTACCTAATTGGTAATTAAGTATGGGTGTGTGCGTCACTAAGTACAGAGTACTAGACGCTTTTTGTGTGGGTGTAAAGCTATGAATACAACAGGTGCTTTCGAATTTCAAGTCATTCGGTAGCGAGCAATCGTCGCTGCCGCACGGTTTCGGCACTCGAGTACGGTCCGCTTTCGAAATTAGAACTCAGAACTTTCTAAATTCGAATTTATCTTCTTTCTTAATAGCCAGTGATTTTTCAGTGTACGTGAAAAAAATGGTGGCTTTGTAAAAGCTCAATTGAGTTCGCTTTTTTAAGTTTCCAGTGTTGTCACCCGAAATGGACTGAGTTTAAGGTATGAATAATTCATTTGTAATAAATATTGGTTTGATTTATTAATATTAATGTATTTATGTCAATTCTGACGAAAAATGTTTTACGTTGCTAATGGTATTCATTATGTTGATTCCAATCAGAGAATTGACTTTGAAAGGCATTTTTGCCGTACAATTTTTTTTCTTCAAATTATTTCCAGCGAGGGGAAAATGTTGTGAAAAATAATCAAAATGCGAGATGACGCTCTTCCGAACTTTTTAATTAAAAGTGTTTTAGTCTTAAGTTTTAAAGTGTTTTAATTAATTTTGTTCATCGGCTGATAAATTACGCATTTTTGTAGCTGTAATGAGATAAGTATCTACTTATCTTGAGTATTCTTTATCTTTCAAATTTTCCGCATTTTCTGTGGAATTATTTCCTGTGTTGTCTTATGATGCCACTTTTTTTTTCAAATATTAAAAAGTTTTGTCCAACTACTTAGTCGTAATATTGTAACAAAGATACAGGAATAGAGTTACAATCATATGCGTAGTAATGTTTAGAAACATACAATTTGTACATTTATTTATTTGTTTGAACATACATTAACGAGGGCCGCAATCAATTTAAAATTTTGTAGATTCCCCCCGGTATCCCACTACGAAGAGTTTTCGTGAATTTTTATCTTATTTTTTTTTTTATTACATATAAATAAATAAAATAAATATCTGGGACATTTTTTGCACACACGGTCATCTGACCCCAAACTAAGCAAAGCTTGTAATATGGCTGCCAGAAACTGATATACGTACATATATATTTTTAAATACATACTTAAATAGATATTAACACCCAGACATAGAACAAACACAAATGTTCATCACACAAATGTTTGTCCTAGATAGGAATTGAACCCACGCCCCCAAGCACAGAAGATAGGTTCACTACCAACTGAGCCACCGGGGCAGTCAATATAAAGAATCTGTTTAAAAAGGTTTGCGAATTGAAAGCGACTTAAATTATCGACTTAAATAATTTAAGTCGTTAGCTCTACACGGTTTGCACATTCTTCGTAAAATCAACTTCAACATCTTCAAAATTATTATAATCATAATAGTTTCACGTTGCTATTAGCGCCCAATAATTACTACTACTATTTAAAAATAACAAAAAACATCATGTTGGGTCGTAAAAACATCATCAATTTTTCTCGTGTTATGTAAATTCCGTCAATTTAATTTCATTATGATTCTAAAAACCTTACGCCTAGCTGTTTTAAGCAATCCAGTCTAGGTGATGAAAAAAGTTGCGCGACCGCAAACCGTATCTGGTGCGTTAAGGTTCACGATCACGTGATTTTCCGAATTGCACTGTTTTAACGTTAGTTTGAGACCGCGTTAGGAGTTGCGAATTGCACTGTTTTAACGTTAGTTTGAGACCGCGTTAGGAGTTGGGCGTAAAGCCCCAGCCAGATCTGTAAACCTATCTTTAAAATAACAAAAACTGATCCTTACACAGTTTTCATGTTATTTAGTACCTATTAAAAATCTATAAATCTTGTCAGAATACGGCAGCTTATAAATTCTGACACTGACAATATAATAATTTAAGTGTCATTTTTTGTCAGTTAATTTTAAGTAATTCATAGAAGTTTTGGTGCTAACCTTGTGCCGACGTGAAAAACATGTCGTATCATTGTATTATATTCTAAAACTTGTGTATTTTCGAGGGTTAATGCGTAATAATTGTGAATTATTATTTATGAAGTGTTCGTGGTAGAGTTTGAGCACAGAAAAGAAAAAATTATGTTTAAATTAGAACGGCTGTCAGGGCATTTTTGTCATTGATGTAAATCATTGATTTTTTTAAGAAATTTGCTGTAGCCAGTTGCACCCATATAAACGAAACGTCAGTCGTTCGAAATCAGTTAGCAACTATGATGCAGACAAAGAACTTTAAGAACTAACCCAAAAAGGTAAGGTCTAAGTTCTTTGGATGCGGAGTTAGACGCGTTGACATAAACAAGAATGTTCAATCAAGCTTCTGACATAATGCCTGGCGACAGATTTTCTTTCTCATTTCCGTTCTATTTAGGTACTTCTCTTTTCTGTGTGCTTGAGTGTGGGTAACTTATTTAAAATGGTGATATATGCATTTTCGTGTTGTTTCCAAAGCTCCATAGAAGCTTCTTGTAAAGTCTCCACCACTTTACTAGGGCATGACTTTAACTTGACCGTTACTTACTTAGCTTGACTCTGACTATGACTTGCTTGACGAAATTTCATCAAACTTGATAATGTTTTAAAATATTACACTGAAAACTGGATAAGACTGCGACGCCAAAATCATCACAGAAAAAATAATAATAAAAAAAGTTCCATTAACCATTCCTGTTTTAAATTTTGGTACTGAAATACAAAGTTTAAAGCGGATACCCACAACAAAAGCAAGTTGCTTTACATTGTAAATTTTACAACTCTTGGAAACTCGCTTTTTTATTGTACCGCATTGTTCGTTACAAAGTTTAGGCATTATTTTTGTTTAGATGTTTATGCATGCTTTTAAATAATGCTCGTGGCACTCTTTACTAGGCTGCTATATGGAAAGTTAAATAATATTTGGGCTGACCGATAGGAGGTAGGCGTAGCTGACTGATAATGGTTTTTTTTCAGAATCATAGTCATAAATAATTTTAAAAGTATGTTCAAGACGTTTTAGCTCTAACGTAACCTTTGACTTTTTCGTTAAATGACATGAACAAAGAATGTCTCCCTAGTCGTTTTCTTAATAACTAAACCATAAAAAGTACATATTTGTTATGTCGGGATGATACATCTCTGAAATGTTCAGAGAGGTTCGTCCGTTTGAATTTTTCTATATCCGCCAATTTATGAATTTTGAATGTGACTATAACTTTATTTATTTATGGCTTTGGTTACGGAGACACGCATATGGTAGGAACTAGGAGGCATATATGCGTCTTGACATGCTCGCTCTTTTATTGGGGGCTTAAAAAAATTCAAGAAACTTTTCCTGACGACTTTTTTACTCATATAATTGGTACAATTGTTCAGGTACGTGTGAAAGAGTAAAAAAAGAAACACAATTAGTGTTAGTACTCAATGATTTCTTATTTTTCCGATCATTTCACTTTGAAATTAAACACTTTTATCGGATTTTATCGCGTGTAATTAATATCGTTTTTAGAGTTCCGTACCCAAAGAGTAAAACCGGGACCCTATTACTAAACCTACTATGTCTGTCTGTATGTTCGTCCGTCTGTAACGGCTGTATCTTAAGAACCGTAGTAGACTGCCAGTTGAAAATTTCACAGAATATGTAAAGTTACGGCGAATTAAACCAGATATAAAAAAGTCTAAAAGTAAAAACCCATGCAGAAAACCTATTTTTTTACGTATTTTTTTATTAGCTCTAATGTAAAAGCGTATAACTTGTCATGATTGTACACACTCTAAAGTGTAATAGCAAATAATCAATAATGGCCAAGTATAATAAGAATAATGTGTGTCGGTCACAAATTTCTGTTTATTACCGAGTTAAGCAACGTATTTTGCTACATGTTTTACATGTTTTGCTACTTAGATGACCTCATTACATCGAATCGAAATGCCACCATATTTTACCAATTTAAAATTTGGTTTATTGAATTGATTATTATTGTATTTTGTGGTGGTACGGAACCCTCAGTGCGCGAGCTCGACTCGCACTTGGCCGATTTTATTAATCTATAACCACACTTATAAGTCAATTAGTGTACTTATTAAAATTTACACGAAAACGTTAACATAGAGAAGCTAAAATTAAAAAACAACCCTTTCCATCTATGTTTTACTAACAACAATTAAATATAATCTATATCCATACTAATATTATAAAGAGGAAAGATTTGATTGTTTGTTTGTTTGTTTGTATTGAATAGGCTCTGAAACTACTGAACCGATTTGAAAAATTCTTTTACTGACGGGATGCTCCACTATCCCCGGGTGACATAGCCGTCACTATACCCTTGCGAAGCTGGGGCGGACCGCTAGTATATAATAAATAATATTAGGTTTCTACATGAATTATAAAAAAAACAACGAAAAAAACAATTGTTTAATGGAATTTTTTGTTCAAAAATATTCTTCAAGTATTCCGACCTCTTTCGTAGCTTAGAATTTCTAATGACACTTCACTTGTAAGGAAAGTGGTAATGGCTCACTCGAAAGCCTCAGGCTTGCTTCTTTGAATTATATTTCTGAGCTGGGTGAGGTCAGTGATCTTCTCAATATTCATATTCATATTCATTTAGTTTATGAATAAAATGTTATTTTCATCATCATCATCATCATCAGCCAGAATACATCCACTGCTGAACATAGGCCTCCCCCTTTAACCACCACACTGAACGACAGCCTGCCTTTTGCATCCACTGGATGCCCGCGACTCTCACAATGTCGTCGGTCCATCTAGTGGGAGGCCTCCCTACGCTGCGTCTCCCGGTTCGTGGTCTCCACTCCAGAACCTTTTTTCCCCATCGGTTATCGGTTCTTCGAGCGATGTGGCCTGCCCATTGCCACTTCAACTTGCAAATTTTAACAGCTATGTCGGTTAATGTTATTTTACATGTCAAATAATACAAATCTAATAAAAAAAGGAAATCGCAGATAGTTTAACTGAATCTCAATAGTGACAAAAATAAATAAACAGCAATTAATTAGAAAAAAAATAATTTCAAATTTGTAATATTCGGCAAATGCGTACAAAAATTTTAAGGCCCTGCTTACGCATTTTTAATGTACAAAAACATTTGGATTGTTTTTAGACCTTCAACGGTCCCTGGGAAGTCTAATTGTATTTTTGGTGTTAGTATTAGCATGTACTTTGTTTAGTAATGGCACAAAAAAAGTCTTGAAGCGACATCAATATACTATCTAATCGTCCATAAGCAAATAAAATAATTACTTTATTAAATTACTTAATTTCGACACCGCTTTATGGTTGATATTCCGAGAACCCGTACGAAGCGCTTTGATTCCACATTTATTATGCGAACTGCTAGTCTGTGGAATTCGCTGCCTGAGTAGGTGTGCCCCGATAGTTACAATCTAGGTGTCTTCAAGTCGAGAGTGAATAGGTTTCTTCTAGGCAAGCGTGCTCCATCGTAGGCCGCATCATTGCTTAACATCAGGCCAGTTGGCGGCCAAGCGCAAGCCTATCTATAATAAAAAATAAAAAAAAACTTAAATAAACTTTTTAAAAACAAGCTTTTTATATTCTTCCCAGAAAACTCTTTCATTTAGGTAAAACCCATAACTATCATGATGGTATTAATAGAATTGTGTCCACCATATTAAATTTAGTGTGACGTTATTTTATTTTTTGTGTTCTTCTCAGCAAACCCTTTCATCTGATACCCATATCATGGACGTACATAAAAAATAGCTGGTTTGACATCTATGGGAGTCCGCCATATTGGATTTTAATGACGTCATTAGGCTAACCATGCATTGTCCCCAACTAGATGTGTATGCAAAATTTCAGCTGAACCGGTAGGAAATAATTGTTTTAAAGTTAAGTTGCAAAATTTGTCTCACATATACATTAAGGGGCCTGTATACCCTCTGCAGCTTTCTCTCTCGCACATTTTCACATTATTGAAGATATAAAATCAATGAGTGTGAATTTCCAAAAAGTAACAAAATCATGTCATGGTGTCTATAGTAACATTACAAACAAAGAAATTTGTCAATTTGATATATTTTAATTTGACACAGTAAAATGGTAACAAGTGATTTTTATTTCTAGTGTTTTATTTCGTAAAATTACAAGATATCGAAGCAAACATTTCTTTGTTTGTAATGTTACGATAGACACCATGACATGATTTTGTTACTTTTGGAAATTCACACTCATTGATTTTATATCTTCAATAATGTGAAAATGTGCGAGCGAGAGAGCTGCAGAGGGTATACAGGCCCCTTAACAAGGCAATTTAAATAAAACCTTGTAAAAAATATACGGGTGGATTCAACTAATGGCCTTATTTAGGCCTGATGCGTTCGCACCCGCCATGCCACTTTACCATAATATCTCACTTGTTAGTCAGATCTGAGGTTTGAACGGTTTTATTGTATTGTAATACAAAAATCTATCATAAAATATCTAGACAAAAGCCAAACAAATTCACTATTTATTTTGTTACGTACAAAATAAATACAAATACGGTAGCTACAGAATTCCAAAGAAGCTGCATTTTATCCCAGTGTATTTCCAACAATGTGAGCCAACAAATCATGGACGAGAATGTAGGCAGGTTAGATTTATTCGCCTGAAATGGTTTCAGCTGGCAATGGTAAGCGCATCGCAGTAGCACGCGTTTTCGTCGGCGGCTTTACAAATGATAGCAATTTTACGGAGATAGAGTTTTCAGCAGCGTTTTACGATAGCCCTAGTTTTGATTGCATTTTTGCGGATATAGAATGTTTGTTTGTAATTGAAAAGTTAAGCCTTAAAGTCTTTAATGGTGAACGCGCTCACGATTTTTGCAAATTCCTAATTCAAATACAAAGTTATAGAAAACTAGCTGCATCCTGCAGTTTTACTCGCGTCGAATTTTCCGTATATTTTAAACCCCCGACGCAAAAAGAGGGTGTCATAAGTTTAACATGTGTATCTCTGTCTGTGTGTCTGTATGAGGCAACATAGCTCCCAAATGGCTCAACCGATTTTGATTAAGTGTTTTCGTTTGAAAAGTGACTCGGTCGAGTATTCTTAGATATGTTTCAATGAAATCTATTCAGCCGTTTGAAGATTATCAGAGATCAAAAAGAATTTTAAAATTATAATTTGCATGTACTTATAAAAAGTTGATAATATAATATTACATACTTACTCAATTAATTTCAGAACCTGCAATGCATATAAAAGGTTTTCTTTTATTTTATTGAATAAATAAAATAAAAAAGCCTTTATTTCTCATCCATTATAAATTTTACAATTAATTAATTTTATAGTTCATAATGTAAACTTTTACTTATTACATAATTATTATTATGAATTATTTGATTAATATACATTGTTCTGAATTTATTTCACGTCATTGTTGTATGTTGAGAACCCCTGTTGGGTATATAGGCCTCCTCTAGAGCTTTTCACTTGTCCCTGTCCGTAGCTCGGTTGATCCAAAATGATCCAGCCAACTTGTTGATGCCACCTACCCAGCGCGCCACTGGTCTGCCTTGCCGCCTTTTGGCTTTTCTTCCACGCCATTTAGCCGTGGTGTAAGGCTAAAATAGCGATGGATTGCAGGAACTCAATCAGTTATATTTCGTTTCTTATATCTGCGGCTTATATTTTGTATTTTAATTTTAGTCTCCTTTATTTTATTACTGCACTAAAATTACATTTCCCATACTATCTCTAGGTTTGCAGCTAGATTATTACATCACACTCGTGCCTCAAAGTTACCTTGAAGTGGTTTCCATCGTTGATATTCATTCAATTTGTCGACCGGATACCGCGCTGTTAGCGCGCGGTCTGTAGAATGCTCCTATATAAGTAATTGGATCACACTGTCTAATATTAGGTACTTTAGGTAGATATATATGTCATTAGATAAACCGGCCAAGGTTCGGGTTCGGGTCATCATCATCATCATCATCAGCCAGAAGACGTCCACTGCTGAACATAGGCCTCCCCCTTTAACCTCCACACTGAACGACAGCCTGCCTTTTGCATCCACTGGATGCCAGCGACTCTCACTATGTCGTCGGTCCATCTAGTGGGAGGCCTACCTACGCTGCGTCTTCCGGTTCGTGTAAGGTTCTCGAATGGAGACCACTGACCGGTAAGTGAAGCGTAAGACGTACACCCACAAGATGGACAGACAACCTAAAAGAGACCGCAGGGAAACGCTGGATGCAGGCCGCTTTCAACCAGCTCTTTTGGAGATTGAGTTAACGCATCATCATGGTTTCCACCGTCTACAATCACCTGCCGGATGATGTGACAGCACCAATCAGTCTGCATCTGCAGTTTTATAAATAAATACTCATAAAATGCTATTTTAATCGTATCGCCATGTTTGACAGCATTTACGCAGGATTGTACAGATGATGTACTTCGTACGAGTGTTACTTTTACAAAAACTTTCAATCTGCAAATTTGGTCGGCTCTTTTGCAAAAAAATATTGTCTTAGCGGAACACTACACCTCATAAGGAATCTACTTGCCAAAATTCAACTTTGCAAGTTAAGTCGTTTTTAAAACTTTATGGTCTGTGAATGAGTGAAAAGTAGATATTTCTCGTTTTATTTAAATATGTAGATTATTTATGCAGACATATTATTTAGATATTGAACGACGACATCATGAGAGTCGTGGGCATCCAGGGAATTCGTATGGTGAGCTGTCGTTCAGTGTGGAGGTCTAAGGAGAGGCCTATGATCAGCAGAGGCTGATTATGATGATAGATATTGAGAGTAAAACTCGGAACATCTTTATATTTTGACACGTATTAAAACTGGGTTTGTCCGCCAGTCGTTGCATGAAAACAAGCTTGGTTTAGATATGATGTTTGTACCAGCAAAGATGTGGTAAAGGTTATGTAGGGGCTTCGGGAAAATTACCTACTGCTGTTTAAAATATTTTGCTGAATGTTTCGGTAGGAATTTTCAGAATAATCCTGAAAAGGGCCTCTGAAGTTTTGTGAAAGCATTCCTTGCGAAACATGCCCTGTTATCGTTACTGTGGAATACCACAGTAACCAAACAAAACCAAAATAGCAGTTAATTTTGATTATAGCATCTTGATCTTTAGTATTTCAGAGAAATCTTTTATTGACCTCTAATTTTTCTGGACATTTATTTTAAACTAATTTCTATAGAGTAGACCTTTCAAAATAAAAGTTTTAACATCGTTTTGACATGTAATTTTTTTGCCGTGTTCTAAATTCCTTCATTAACGGTTAAACAATAACTAAATGACTGCATATATGTAAAATAGTGGTAAGTTATACTGGGTGACTGGTCAGACAGTATACAGACGGAAATAAAACAAAAGTTCATTGCCACTCGACGTAATAATATATGAAACAGCTGTTTTTTTCGCGATTTCAGGATTGGTCCCATAGTAAAATTTATTCATAATGATGAGTACAATGATCTCCCAGAATATTCCCACTGTCTCACTAGTTACACAGTATTTTTGAAGATTACAAAGTGAGCGCTGGCGCTCACTTCGTTTCAGTCGGTCTCTAGTTGTAGGAAGTGCAACACGCGTCTATTGTTTATAACGAAACATCTGACAAAATTATGCCTTCATGTGCTTTCCCGAAGTGTAAATACAGATCAAAAAAAACCCAACTATTTTTTGCAACAAATTTACTGTACATGGTTATAATTAGGTGTTGCAATATATGTCCAACTATTTTGCATTGTTTTTACTGAGCAAGTTCAATGGTTATGGCCCGTCCATTCACCTTATTTTGGTCAAAGAGTACACGTAGTTTTAAGTACAAAAACTTGGCGCTAGCAGCTGACAATAAGAAATAAAGGGTCTTTATTTATTAAAGATATTACAGATACATAATAAAAGACGCGTCACGTTACGCGTCGAATACTTCGAATAAAACACATTCTGTCATTTTATTGGGCCATTCGGAAAGGGTATAGAATATAGATTAGTATACTATGCCGAAAAGGTATCAAAGTTTAGTATTGTTTATATAATCACACTAATATTATTGCGGAAGTAAATAAATATGTCTGTTAGTTACTTATTCGCGACTAAAATCGGTTAGATCGATTTTCGAAGATCGATTTTTTATAGTATAAATTGTACACAATAATCAGCATAACAAATAGAAAGAATAATTTATTGTAAACTCTATGATATTGCAATTCAAATTCCAACAATTAATCTGAGGTGGCGATGAAAGAAACCATTTTAAGAAAACTTTAGCATCGTAATAGGGTAATTTCTTGTCTTCGGATGGCTAGCTACCACAATCAAGTCAATCTGTCACCAAATACCTAAAACGGTATGTTTCGGGCAGCCTCCTTTCTGGGCCTGTTGAAGAGTCTCATTCAAGACTAGGCGTGTTTACCATCTTTGAGAATACCGTCAGCTAACATCATGTGAGATGTGATCAGAAGCCTAACCTGTAGACTATAAAGTGGAGTAATAACCAGATGAATTTATCTACGATAAAAAAAACAGGAGAGATAAAAAAGTTTTATTATGAAAACTGACGTGGTTTCACATATTTTATTTATATTAAACGGGAATTACTCAAGTAAGATTAAGCCGGTTACTCCAAGTATAGTTTCAACCGCATTAGGCGGTCTTTTTTAAGGTGAATGCAAGCACGTGGCTGCGTCTCGCTTTGCACACAAAGATAAGCGAGACGCAGCTAAAAAACTTTTTACATATTTTTTTTTTGAACTTTGAAGTGGTATATGAAATTTGAAATGCACTCATACTATTGGAGAACTCATAAGCATATAAAAAATATTTATGTGCAGTTATTATAGAAAATGATTATATATTTTATTGGTTGACATACGTTATTTTGGCTCTTACTTATTCCGAACTAGTTAACCTATGCGTATTATGATACGTTATTTAGGAAGTCAATTAGTATAAATTAAATAACAAAATACCACCGGAAGATGGGCAGCAGCATCCTATTAGTACACGGTGAACGTACTGCGATCCCCAAGCCGCCTGCCAAGCGTGGGGATTATGGCAACACCCCTCTCTAAGAGGGAGGTCTTTGTCCAGCAGTGGACGTTTAATGGCTGCTGATGTGAAATAACAAAATATAAAGAAAATACTAAAAGTTATATTGTGTTTCGTTTTGTTGGTCTCCATATTACGGGCCTTGAGCCTAGTGTGGGACCGCAGGAATGTCTGCTAATTGTCTACATGAATTTTAATATACCTTAACTATAATTATTTTGTTAAAATGTAGTTAATTCGAATTTTTGGAAATAAATTTATCTTATCTTATCTTTATCTTTATTCATATAAAGAAGTACAAAAAGTTCTTTCAGCATAGCATACACTTCCAGAATAGCCCTGTATATCACATGAAGTGTTATACAATCGTGGACCTTGAGACATCTATTCAGCACGCTGTCTATAAATGTGATATAAGTAGCGACGTAGTCTCTTTGTAGCGCTTTTCATGATATTTTTGTATACCTCGAAATGTTGAAACAACTTTTTTTCTTCACAAAAGAGAATGACAGAGTTTTGCTGTGTTATTTCTGTTTGTGTATCAATTAGTAAGTTTCACCTATTTTAAAAGATGATGTTTAGGGTTCTATACTACTACAACAACCCTTATAAGTTCTGTGCGTCCGCCTGTCCGTCCATCTGTCCATCCATGATAACTCCTTAAGAACCTTTTAACTTCTATAGTCATTAAGGTAAGTTCATGAAACGTTGCATAAGGTATAGATCTCAATTTTAAAAATATTAATATTTTTTTCTTTAATTGTTTAAGACAGATTAAATAGATATTATTCAAAAATACCGTTACGGGCACTTAGCGCTTGCCACTATGTCATACTCTAGTTCCGCAGCACGGGCAGAATTAAAACCAATATAGTGAACCACCACATATAAAACCACCGATTAGTGGGCCAATCGTGGTAGAGCAAAGGTATTGGAAACGGTTGCACTTTGGGTAACGATTAATTTACCAAAAAATGCATCAATATTAAGTTAATACACATTTTTGTCCTTTCGATCCATGGAGTCCCTGTACAATTTATTTTTACTAAAAAGCTCTTCTCACGTTTAGTCGACTGTTGAGTTGACTTATTCCTGGCACAGAGAATTTCTTTGGCTATTCAAATGCAGCCCGGTTTCTTGGTACTTCGTCAGAAACACATTTTAGTGTTTATATTTTTATGTGCAATTAAGATTTTTATTTTTATAATACGTATAAATATTTATGATAATGAATAGACAATTAGACATGGACATAGCTAGAGTAGAGCAGTAGTAATAATGAATAAATATTATTTTTGTGTTTTAATTATTATGCCTGATATATTTTTTTTTACTAAAATCAATGGTTGATATTCCAAAAACCCATACAAAGTGCTTTGATTCCACTTTTATTATGCGTACTGCTAGTCTGTTTTTTTTTTTTTTTTTTTTTTTTTGTTGTTCCTTCTATACTTCCCCCAACACAAGTCGGGGACATTGTCAAGCTGCACATGTTGCTTACGCGGTTTTCTGTTTTTTAAACATTTAATTGGCCAATTTAGATAACCATAATTATGCAATATTGTCAGGAGAATAATAAAACATGAATAGATAGATAAATAGGTATTATGTAGCTAGTTATGTTAATAAATTTAATGTTATATCTCTAATTTGTTTTAGAGAGTAGGTAAGTATAGTTTTTTTTTTTTTTTTTTCTAAATATATAAATATACATAAATAAGTACAGTACAATACACTTCTTCGTAAGTGTAAAGCTTTTTTTTTAAATTAATATCTAGCTCTTTATCACATATCAAAACAAAATATCCAAAATGAAGTTAGCATGGTGTAATATGCTTGCATTCACAGATAAGAAAAAAATAATTGTTTAAATTAGAACGGCTGTCAAGGCATTTTTGTAAGTTTTTTTTTGTAGCCAGTTGCACCCATATTAACGAAACGTCAGTTATTTGAAATCAGTTAGCAGCTGTGATGCGGACAAAGAACTTTGAGACGTAACCCAAAAAGGTAAGGTCCAAGTTCTTTGGATGCGGAGTTCGATGCGTTGACATACATGAGAATGTTCAAGCAAAACTCTGTCATAATACCTGGCGACAGATTTTCCTTCTCATTTCCGTTCTATTTACTTCTCTTTTCTGTGCTTGCATTCATTTATGGCAGTTTGACACTGCTAGTCTGTGGAACGCGCTGCCTGAATGGGTGTTCCCCCATAGTTACAATCTGGGGTGTCTTCAAATCACGAGTGAATCGGTTTCTTCTAGGCAAGCGTGCTCCACCGTAGACCGCATCGTCGCTTTACATCAGGCGAGTTGGCGGTCAAACGCAAGCCTATTAATAGATTAAAAAAGAATGTGAATCCTTACTTATCTTAACTTCTTATAAATCTCAATACCTTTCCTCTTGAAAACACTGCGTCTAATTTTCACACATTTTGCCAAGACTTTACTTACTACTACTTACTTACTTCTTTACTTGAAAAAGTACGCCAAAAATAGCAGTATAGAATCACTATTTTTTTTGTATAGTAGATAGGCTTGCGCTTGGCCGCCATCTCGCCTGATGTTAAGCGACGATGCGGTCTACGATGGAGCACGCTTGCCTAGAAGAAACCGATTCACTCTCGACTTGAAGACACCTATATTGTAACTAACGGGGGAAACCCATTCAGGCAGCGAATTCCACAGACTAGCGTTATCACGCGTTATTTCTAAAATTAATTCATAGCCTGATTCTGGAAACCTTCTTACCTGGACGTCACCCAAACTAAACATTAAATCCAATATTTTGATCGACAAACCAATACTTATCCTATTAAATTATCTCATTTTACATTCAGGTGAAATATTACATTATAAAATCTGCCACTTTATCTCAGAAGGTTCATTAGTACCCGGAGGCCTTTGTTACGTCACGCCAAGACCCCGATGTCAGCGTGATAAATGAGGACCAGCTAATCCTTTCAGCTTACCGCTTTCTGAAATACAAAAATTTGCCTTCATCACCTATATTTGTCCCTCTTCTTCGTACGGATAATATCTTTTGTCCTGCTCGTTTCGCTTGATTGATGGTGTGGGTATCTGTTTTTGCTTTCGAAACTTTTTGTTCTGTGGTGATTTTCAAACGTGGAAGGTTGGATGTTGGTCGGATTATGAGGGATTAGAAAATTTGCAAGCAGATCCTAGTTGCTGCAAATGAAAACAAACTTTAAAGCCAGCGTCTAAAATTAGCATTGAGTTTTGGTGTCTTGACGTTGTTTTTTTTAATTTTGCACCAAAATAGTACAAAGCGATGGTCCTGTTTTTAACTATGTTGCAATTGAAACATGACCCAAGAAAACAAGATCTAGCGCTCCGGGAGTTGTCCCGCAATGACGTCACTGTCCAGTTGCCACTTTATTGTTACAAACACAAATATAGTTTTATTTTTATTTTTATAATCTATTAAATAAAGTACAAGAAGCATTTCAATTATCATTTGGTTTGTCCGCTCAAGCAAAGCAATTCAAGTTAAGCACGAATTGAATATATTAAACACAATATTTTTCAAAACCACATTGATTTATTGTATTCCCACAGGTAATATAAGGATATTGGGGAGTTATAATTTCACGCTACTGTTAACACAGAAAATCGGCTGTTACGTGGTGTATCGTCATCTCTCTCGAACTTGTTGTAAATTACTTATTCTGCTCTTGCTTATGCACGTGTACGTGTATCTATGACATTGATGACGTAGTTGCGGGACGCCCACGTGACATTTATTCTTGAATCGCTATACCTGGCAGAGTATATTATTATACCATGATTGCAACTGATCGTCTGAGTCTAGTCATTTATTATGCTGGGCGGAGACTCCAAAGTCCTGTCCACTGAGAATGAAAATCTCTAATCATCGATGCGTTGCGACTATACGGCCCCTGAAGTTTAAGCAAATCTCCATGGCGTTAGATCAGCAATATTTGAGAGGCGTTACTGCCTTGTCAGTCATCCCAAGAATTGTCTTGATAGCCCGAACCTATTCCATTAGCTCATATCTGACCCGACCATGTCCAAGCTATCGCAGCCCATGTGCCTTAATGTTAGCTTGTTTGATGTTTGTTTCTTCATGTTGTTAGCTGTGACTTTTCACCTCCAGCCCTTCCGGGCTCGCCAGCTTCCGTCATCTCTCTCAACTGGTCTGAATATTCCGTTTTTACATTATACTCAGTCAAGTCAAACTATAAATATATAATAAATAAAATAAATAAATAAATAAACTATTCCTGCTTATTAAATATTATATTATGTTCCTACCCGTATACAAAGAATACAACTAAAAGCCTCTCAGTGCAAGGAAAAATGGCGAGAATCCTGGCAACAGTTTTGGCCAAAGTAGGCGCTAGCATTCCGGTCACCTATCGCCCCCGCCAAGCGTGCCTGTCGAAATCATGGACAGCCGGCCCCCACGGTCCTAAGGTTGAGGAAGAAAATTGCACAAACAAATTAATTATACACCCTGTCCAAATAACAATATTTGTGTCGATTGACATTTTGAGCCTCAGTCGTGGCAGCTCTAGCTTAGTATATCAGTCTATTAAAAAAGCTTCCTTCCAGCTCCATCTTCAGGGTTCTCGTTACCAGTTGTAACGAATAGGGCTCGGTCAGTTGAACCTGTTTGTTCAATAGATTGTTTATATCAATTGTTTATATCAATAGGTTGTTTATTAGATTAAGTATTAACTAAGGTTTCCTATACCTACCTACCTTCCTACCGTATCTTCCAGCTTCACCATCAGACCAACTTAACAGTATTATTGTATCACACACATCACATCAACCAGTAAACGTCCCCTGCTGAACAAAGGTCCCCCTATTAGAGAGGGATGTTGCCATAATCCCCACGCTTGGCAGGCCCATCCTCCGCTGATTCTGGTTGCAGTTTTAAGACATATCGAGTTTTTTTCTGTTATACATTATTTGCGCAAGAAAATTATGTGTAATTTTCGAAATATGGCTCGGCAATGTGACAAAATGTTGGTCCTAATTATAAACCTAATTTAGAGCCAAAAATAAAGAAATCGCCATTTTATTATGCAAAATAACATTACCAAACTCAAAAACCTTGTATCCATTTTAACTACGTTGGTTTGTTTGGTAAGAGACTTATCCGGAAACTGCGTTAGGTTTTAACTGAGTTTTGAATGTTCGTTTGAGTTTAGCAAATAGTGGAACTGAGTTAAAGCTTAGCTGCTTAGTTTTATTCGTGGTTAATATAGAGTACAATTTAGACTAGCGAGAAATTATACTAAGTACCCTACATATCTAATACTTATTGTTGTGAACGTTCAGAATTGCATACTTCCTAATTTTGTATCACAGTTTTAAGATTTTGTGTAAAACGACATTTATTTCTTTTAATTTTCGTATCTAGCTCGTATGTTAAGAGATGCCTTATATCGGCGCCGGAGTGGCAATACTGGCGTGAGGTTTAAGTACTTATGTTAAAAAAAATAGTACTGGGCCTTACGCCTAGCTGTTTTAAGCAATCCAGTTTAGGTGATAAAAAAATTAACGCGACCGCATACCATATCTGGCCGCGTTAAGATTCACGTTCGCGTGATTTTCATAACTACGCTTCTTCACGATCGTTTGGGACCGCGTAACGAGTTGGGCGTAAGGCTCCTGGAAACAGATGCCTTATTATGGATAATTCGGATCGTGATCGCGATCGCATGCCATCTCACTTACGCACGTGGTGCGAGTAAGTAGATGCGAACGGGACGGCATGCAATCTCGATCACGATCAAATTTCTATAATAAGGCCGCTGATAGTGGTTTGAGGAGACATAAATGATTGACATGGACATTGAATTGCTACAGGCTCCACTGAGAACAGTATTAAATCTCAACGAAGTCCCGGAGTGCTTTTTGATCCACTGGTGGAAGCAGATGGTAGATCCTAGTAGTTGAAAGGTTTTCGAGCTTTAACATACGTCAGTAACATCTAAAAATGTATTTCAGACGACAGTACAGTAATTTGGTATCGCCTAACTCATCTGATGATGTGGATAGAATCCTGGAAGTGAATAGAGAAACTCTTAAGACGCTCTTTTCCGAATTTTAGCAATTATGGTCATTCTAGTTTAAGTGTGCATACTTCTGTGGTTAGTTTAAAATTATAAAAATGGTGTCATAACAAAATTGAATGTTTTATCTAGGAAACCCATGAGACCGAAACAAGATTAAGAATATTTCGCTCGATAGAAAAAAAATATCAAAGTAGCATTGATTTGCGCTTTTATCCCTGCTTTTTTTGGATCCATTGAATTACCTATTTATTAAATTATGTCCACTATATCTTGATATATAGATTTCATAATTATGAAAGAATCCGGTGCGGTACATTTTACAATACAGCTATACTTTTCGAATAATATGAGAAAAACCCCAAAAATAAAAGTAGCAAAACGCACGACTGTGTGTAAGCGCCATGATTTTGCTCCGCTAAATGCGACTTTAATAGAATAAACCAAGGATTACGGTCATCTGTAGTAATAAGCGTTGCTTAAAAGTGGGAATACCTCGCCTTAATTTACAACCCATCGAGTTTTGACTTATTTGGTTTTGTTTTAATGAGTCCTATACATCACTTGGTGACAAGGGTCTGACAATGGAGCCAGGTGGATAGTAGAACATTTCCACAGCTACCAGTACTGCGAGTTTTTTTTTTTGTTGGTTCGTTTTAATGTGTAAACATTAGAGCGTTTTTTAGGTTATTTAAATTCAATAATTATTTCAATACCTATGTAATATTTATGAGTACAAAAATTCTATAGAGTTCTCTGTGTATATGAAAAAAAAAACTTTAGGCTTGAGTTTTTCCAGTCCATAATATTTGGTCAAAGCTTAAAAAACTTGGACTGAGCAATTTTTTAGTATAAACATCATGTTTTGGTTTTTCCTAAAACAGTCACAATGAAACCAAGAATGGGACCGTCAAGTAAGCGATTGGAAAAATAACTTACTTCCTAGATTTGCTTGCTACGCTAAAATAGCGTAGCACCGCTACAGACGGATATTGCTACGACGTAGACCGTAGAAAAAGGTAATATAAAGGCATTTCGAATTTATCAGGTGGTTTTTTTTCTACAAGAACGTCTGGGGGTGGAGATTTAATTATACGTTCTGCAGTTGATGGGATTTTAGTTAAAAAAAACTTAACTGATTGTTTGTTTATAGTTGCCAGGCCAGGCTACAAATCACCTAATGTTAAGTGACAGTGTATTCAAATGTGGTAAACCTCTAATCTATATCTGTACTAATATTATAAAGAGGAAAGATTTGATCGTTTGTTTGTTTGCATTGAATAGGCTCCGAAACTACTGAACCGATTTGAAAAATTCTTTCACTGACGGGAAGCTACACTATCCCCGGGTGACATAGGCTATAATATTTACCCGTGCGAAGCCGGGGCCGACTGCTAGTCGGGAATATAAACTGACTCTCAAATGAGACTGCCGGAACAAGCCGGTGACAAATTTTCAACTTGAATCTTGCCAGCCGAGCGCTAGAAAGTATCCTACCACCAAGCGATGGGTTACTCGAGGATTTTTCCTTTACGCGTAGCTTAAGAGTCGACACGTCGTCTGCTGAAATCCAAGTTTTTTCCCCACGCAAAACATTGACAAAATATGTATGGAATCTGCAGTGCGTATATCTTATACGCACCAGTCGGCGTCCGCCTCAGACTAAATAACGTAAGCGACAAATGATAAAACTCCAGGTTACTCCAGAACTATTTTGATTTTAAATAAAACGAATTTACACTTAATTAAATGATTTTATCTGCCGCTGG
Organism: Agriopis marginaria; assembly: GCA_932305915.1. Classification (NCBI taxonomy): domain Eukaryota; kingdom Metazoa; phylum Arthropoda; class Insecta; order Lepidoptera; family Geometridae; genus Agriopis; species Agriopis marginaria. Next base: position 15,800,056 of record OW029918.1, read on the forward strand.
AATATGAAAAAACAAATTATCAACAACTTTGAGGTTTAGAGAAAAAACTGAAATCGTGTTTTAAAAGGCCTGTTTTAGCAGAATTATTTTTTGAGGAAAAAAATCACCAATCATGTTTCTAAAATTACATTTAACTTATTTATATCTTCAAATATTTATAAACAAAATATTAACGTGGTGCTGTTTGATACAACCACGCAAATTGATGCAACGCAACCCATGTTTACGACATAATTATAAGCTCTTAAGAGGGTATGCCACGGCCAAGAAATTTGATGAATAAGTATTTTGCAAATCTATTGCTGTCCCCTGACCGCAAGCCTTTCCCCGTCGAGCGCAATAGGGACAACTGCAGCTCGGATCGATTATACCTACGAAAAGTAGACGAAATCATCGCTTCGTATTTTTCTGTTTCCTCATTCAAAACTAGGACGATTTCATTTTTTTTTTTAATAATAGTTGTAAAAAGAATTGAACTCTGCTCCTGTCATTTATTTTTGTTTTATAAACTCGTCAAATTTGTTTGATAGATTTGTTTGATTTGTTTGAGAACATGGCGGTAAAAAATATAAATTTATGGAATATTTAAAGGCTCATATTTCTTATAGTAGTTATCTTATAAGAAAAAATAAATGATAGAAGCATGACAAGAGAGGAGATAAATTTTATTGAAAAAAAATACAGTTCTAGTTTTATTATCCAGGGAGGAAACGCGAAAATACGTTTGTATGGACAAAACGCTGCCCATGTGCACACTTAAAGTTCATTGTAGGGATTTGAACCTACGTTTGGGGGCAAGAAAGTCAGATGCGCCAACACTAAGCTATCAACACTACGAAATCAAATCGAATAAAAACGAATACCTGCACGCAGGCCGGGGTTCAACCAATTCCAATTTCCTGCTTTTTCCCAAGATAAAAAAAGTATAGCATACCACGCTTCTGGCGTACATTATTCCGTAAACTGGAAGAGACCAACAGACAGAACAGAAAGACAATAAATATGTTTTAGCACATATAAACCCAATGACAATACATATATTATAGAGTCACAATTAGCCAAAAAAAAAACCGAACCAAAACTCGACACACGCTACGAATGCGCAGACTTTTTGGTTAGTTACAAGATAACCGCGATCTGACTACAACGCCACACTTTGCCAGAGCTACGATAATACAGCAGACAACTAACGTTGAACACTATGCAAGCGACATAACGTCTAAATTTGAGTAAATGTGGCATTGTGAAGTATAAAATTGATACAATGTATGTACAATGACGCTCGGATGTTTTTTGATTGATTTCACTGAGAGATTGTGACTCTATAAGAATTGTATCTCGATGCCCAATGACGATATTATCTTTGTATATCCATAGGCATAGGCATAGGTAGCTGCGCCACGCGCCTTCACCTGCATGTCCCTCAGGAACCTTACATTTTCTAGGATAAAAGTATTCTCAGTTGCCTGGACGTAATTACTTTAAGCGATAAGGCCGCCTTTTGAAATTAATTGAAATGTGTCTGTTTTCCTTGTTTATGTGGATATTTGTATGTTTATGTGGTTAATAAAGAATTATCTTACTTTATTCTAAATTAATCTCCGTCCCTCTAATTCTATGAAAAAACAATAACGCCCGATCTAATTCTTTGTTGTTGTGTGAAAGTGGAACAAAAAATACACTTTCATATTAAATTTGAAATATTCATTATTTGTACAATAGTTCCATACTAACAAATCCTAAACATAGTTTAGCATATTATGTGAAATTACTTGGTTTATTTCACTAAAAATAAAGCTATTTGCAAATTACATTTTAAACAACATTTGTTTTTACGGAGCTAACCCATATAACTTAATTATAATACAGACCTAAAACGTTTAATTAAAAAGATGAACATGACAATCTGAACTACTTAGGGCTAATTTACCGTTTAACCGTTTTAGAATTATTTATAAAACCACAAAACTAAATTGGTCATTACGAACAGAGAATAAAGTACAATTTACAATGGTAAGTCAAGATATCTTGGCAGTAACCTTTTTTCTTTGGAACGAATGGCAACTCGGGATAGTAGCATTTACGAGTTCAATTATGAGAAAGTACACACTGTGAAATCGTCGCTGTGACATTTCGTTTACAATAAGGTGACATTTTGTTGTACTGGTAGAAATTAGATTTAAGGCATTATTGTTATGCATGATAATAATATCTAGAATTGTTTTTGCAATTGACTTAATTTTTTTACTTTATTTGTGTATATTTGTTTCGCTATAGCTATGCCGAATGTGGACTGATTTAATTGTTTATTTATTGAATAGGCTTTGTATTGAGAGTGGTCCCATTTATGGCCCAGAATCATCATCATCATCATAGTCAGCCTTTTTAACAGTCCACTGCTGGACTTTAAGCCTACCCCCGAAAGGGTGATTGGGCCATATCCACCACGCTGGCCCAGTGCTGATTGATGGATTCACATACGTCATCGAATTTCTTCTCCGTACGTATGCAGGTTTCCTCACGATGTTTTCCTTCACCGAAAAGCCAGTGGTATGAAAAATTATCAAAGGCCCAGAATATGCTTTAGTAATTTTGCGATGTAAAATATATTAGAACGATTTTTTTTATGTTTTTAAATGACCACTAATAATTTTACTAAAGCACAGAATAGAACAACCCCATCTTTCAAAACTAGACAGTAAAATATCTCAAAAAACATCAAATGCGCGAGCGAGCACATCCGGTATTCTGGATATTTCAATTTCTTATGAAGTCAGTTTTTTTCGCTCCATATCAAAAGGACAATGTAGCAAAATGTCTGACTTTTAGAACATCGAGTTTTAAAATGCCTTTGTGGGTAGTTCACCGCAAAGGCTAAACAACCTACTATCAAAACGTCTTAAATGTCAAATGTTGATACTATTCAAATGTATTTTTACCTGGGCCTTTATTAACTAAACAAAATACAAGCTAAAACTAAAACTACAAATACAGTTAGACTGCCCATAGTTGAAGGTCTAAAGACAATCCAAATGCTCAAGCCCACTACCAGTTGGCAGCGTACCCAGCATGCTGGCGGCATTCAAATGTTTGTCATGATAAAAACCTTAACAGCAAAACGTTTCATTTCCTTAGTGTTTTTTTCACATTGTGTTAAATTTCGCGTTATAGGACAATTATAATTTATAATTTTTTATTTCAGAAAAATTATATACAATAATTGCTGGTAATGGTATTTTGCTATTTTATCATGCACTTGTTTTTGTCCTTCTGATATGGAGCGAGCCAAGAGGCTGTGTTGTTTAAAAAAAGCCCGACTTAAGACTTTCAAGTAGTCAAATTATGAAACTTAGTCAAATAAATTTCATGTTATCTCAAAAATCTCTAACCCAATAAGAAAATAAACAAAAATCAAGAGCGCTGAAACGAAGAGCAAACAAAGAATCGCAAAGAGAATGCGAGCGGAATCGGATAGATTCCGCTTAGCTCGCTGCGCTCAAAGACCTTTATTCAAATAGACACTGCGATTTCACCTACTTTGTATGTTTGTGGCCTTCATAAGTTAAATCAATGCTTAGCACGCCGCATAGTTTGATTCGATCTCCGTCGTCTTGTCATTAGCACGTTACACGTCAATATAATTACAAAATAATTACAAAAATACCAAATTACGCCATAGTAAACTGTAAAAACTCTTCAGAAGCCGCGTAAATGCAGCTGAACTTCCTAAATTTATCTTGTGATTTCATAGCAGGTACAACAAATACAACATACTGGCTTTTCATACGAAGTAAAAAAATAAATTGCTTGCTCACGGGAATCCACTGGTCTTGTGTGTGTGTTGCCAGTTTAATGCCAGTTGAATAAATATGGTATTGAGATGTGGTCCTTAACTGTTGGCCATTTGGAAAAACTCACACAACGGGCAATGGAGAGAGCTATGCTCGGGGTTTCTTTGCGCAATAGAATCCAGAACGTGGATATTCGCCAAAGAAACAGAGTCACCAACATAGCTTTTAAAATTTGCAATTTGAAGTGGCCACATCGCTCGAAGAACTGATAACCGATGGGGAAGATAGGTTCTTGAGTGGAGACCACGAACCGGAAGACGCAGTGTAAAAAAAACTAATAGGTATATATTTTATGTAGGAAATCAACAATTTGGCCTGCTTGCGAAGTCTATCGCGTTAATGATCTATGAAAGCACTCAATCGACAACCTAATACTTTGTAAGCTAAAAATAGAAGGAAATAAACTAATCGATTAATTACTGAAAAAGTTAAGCCATGTAGGCGGGTATAATAGTGGAACTAAAAACTGCTTTATCGGACTGGGCTTATTATTCCGTATGAACTTACAATACAATACAATGACTCTTTATTAAAATACCACAAAACAAGAATAACATAAACATTACATTAAAAATATTATCTAGGCTTTTAACAGGCGGCCTTATCGCTTAACTTATTTATCAGCATCTGTAAAAGTTCATCATCATCATCAGTCTGAAGACGTCCACTGCTGAACATAGGCCTCCCCCTATAACCTCCACACTGAACGACAGCCTGTCTTTTGCATCCACTGGATGCCAGCGACTCTCGTCAAAAAAAAAAAAAAAACTTTCAAAAAATTCAAAATTCTTTATTAACAGATTTTTATAGTACACAGGTGTTTGGTCTCTCCTGTTAAGTTTTGACAACCTGTGTTAGGAGAGACCGCTCTTTCGTTGTTACAGTAATTTCACATTTATATATATATAATTATAACAGTTTTTAATTATGTAGATAATAGGTAGTATTAAATTTAAAGTGTGTAACATGTGTGTGTGTGTGTGTGTGACTATGTCGTCGGTCCATCTAGTGAGAGGCCTACCTACGCTGCGTCTTCCGGTTCGTGCTCTCCACTCAAGAACCTTTCTTCCCCATCGGTTATCGGTTCTTCGAGCGCTGTGGCCTGCCCATTGCCACTTCAACTTGCAAATTTTAACAGCTATGTCGGTGACTCTATTGACTCAGTGACCAGTAAAAGTTAGTCATGTTAAAAGTATTGTTAACCCCTGACGCAAATAGAGGGGTATCATAAGTTTAACGTGTGTTTTTGTCACAACTCAATTATTATTTTTTTTTTTTTTTTTTTTAAATATTAGATAGGCTTGCCGTTTGCCACCATCTTGCCTGATGTTAAGTGACGGTGCGGTCTACGATGGAACACACTTGATAGCTTATTTATTCTAGGAAAATTCATGGTATCTCTAGGATTGCAGGTAAAACTGCTGGGCGCTGCAATTTATTGGTGTGCTTCACAGTAGAGAGTGGCAACCTTGCCCATCACCGTTTATGGCAATCGTAGTGATTGGCGTGCTCAGTGTTCACGACACTTCGTTACTCCCTCGGTCGTTTGCGACAAATGGCTTCATTAGGCTATAAAGAGGACCTTGGAAAAGTACTGTCTTCGGCGTAAATTGGAAAAGGTTAGAGGCAGGAAAATTTTCGTGATATTTGTTAGCCAATCCCAGTTTTACTCCACAGCGGTGTTCAGGTGGACGAAATTAGAACTGTCTATTTGTATGTGTCTATAAGCAGAATGAATATAAATTACAAGAGTGAATAGGAACTAAAAATGTTAAAGTTTTTATCATACTGCTTCCAGACCTATTTGCGTAATATTAGATACACCAATTCACATTATTTTAGGTTAAAAAAAAAACTTTCTAGTATTCGACTCTATTCATCCCGTCAATTCTAATTGACCCGTTTACAGGAAAAAACTATTATAGATAGTTTTTTACCGACTTCAAAAAAGGAGGTTCTCAATTCGACAGTTTTTTCATCGCCGATTGTAAACAGATAGTATTCTTTTTTAGTAATTGATTAAGCGATTTCTTTTATTATAATTATCTTGAGGGTGATATTATTATTTAAATTAAAAAAAAAATTCTACCTTAAAGGGTGGAAAATAAGCGGATGAATATCGTTTACGAAATTATACCCATCTTCCATAATTTGGATTTTTTGTACAGATTTTAATGAAAGGGCCTGTGTCAAATATTTTTCAGTCTCAGTCCAACTCTGCTTTATTTTATACCGACTTTTATTAAAGGGCGGTTCAAGTCATTTTTTTATTTTTGTTGCTGCCCCTTTCTAAGAGGAGGCCTTTATTCAGCAGTGGACGATTACTGGCTTATGATGATGATGATGATGTGTGTGTGTGTGTATGATACCTCAGAACTCCGTAATTTATGAACAGATTAAGAAAATTATATTTTTAATTGAATGGATAATCCTACTTCTATACTAATATTATAAAGAGGAAAGAATTGATTGTTTGTTTGTTTGTTTGCATTGAATAGGCTCCGAAACTAATGAACCGATTTGAAAAATTCTTTCACTGTTGGGATGCTGCACTATCCCCGGTTGACATAGGCTATATATCCCGGCTTCGCCAGTGCGAAGCAGGGGCGGCCTACTAGTATATTATAAACGCGAAAGTTTGTATGTATAGATGTATGGATGTTTGTTCCTCTTTCACGCTGCAACGAAACAACGGATCGACCTGATTTTTTGCAAGGGTATAGTTCAAAAGCCAGAGAGTGACATAAGCTACTTTTCATCATCATCATCACCATTTTCATCACTGCGCGGGTGAAACCGCGGGGCGCAGCTAGTAATTATATACTTTCCGATTGGTCCCAAACAAACATTATCAAAATCGATTTAGTAGTTTACCTTTTAAATCAAAACAACTGGAAATTGCGCATTTTATAAATTTTGTACAGTCGGATATAAATTGATAGTTATTCAAAGTCTCAGTTCAACTATGTTTTATTTTTATTTTTAGTTTATGATAAATGTTGCCCAGCGCAGTGCTAATGAAAAATGGTGAGTACGATCGATCAAATAGTAATACAAATTTAAATAGACAAATATCTGTGACAGCGTTGACCCTGACTCGCCAGAATCGATGGTGTTCATTCATTATATTTAGTTGTTACCTCACCATTGCCTCAGTAACCATTGCTTTAATCTATCTATACGGGGTGTAGGGGAACACTCTCGCAGCCAACAGAAGGTAATTGTACTCATCATTATGTACAACTTTTACTATGGGACCAGCCCTGAAATCGCGTATACTTTTTTTACTGGCACGTGCATTTAGTAACTATACATAATACAAGCTAACACTAACACTACAAAACAATTAGACTGCCCATAGACAGTTATAGGTCTAAATGACAATCCAATCAGGCCCACTACCAGTTGGCAGCATACCCAGTATGCTGGCGGCATTACCACGCTGATTTTCATATTCACACTAGCTGCGCCCCGCGGTTACACCCGCGTAGTGATGAAAAATGGTGATGATTATGATGATGAAAAGTAGTCTATGTCACTCTCCGGCGCTTGAACTAATACCTATGCATAAAATCAAGTCGATACAGCGCCGGCAACGTCGCACAGCGCGGGCCTAACTCTCAGCACGAAGTGGCAACATCGCATTATGAAACGCAAACTGACCTTAACTACTACGTTTTATTCTGTGATGCATTCTGTGAGCGCCAAAATGTTCTATTATTTTAGTTTATTATCCAGAATTTCGTGAAATAATAAAAAATATCGTCATAAAAGTATTTTATGTCCATCTCTGTGATATACCGCAACTCTTTATCAAATTGTACTAAGGTCTGTTTAGCCGTGAAAACGCGACAAACATCCAGACAGAGAGACAGAGTTACTTACACTTTCATAATTTAGTAAGGATAAGGATTATTCATTTATTTTAGCATTCTACAATGTTTAGGTGGTAGAAAATTATTTTAGTTACAATTGTGGACCCCCTCGGGCACAGCTAAATGACATGGAAGAGACAGCAATAAATACAAAAAAAATATTGTATGTGTTAAGTATTAGCATAGATAAATATGTATTAGTCAATGGAATATTAAGATTTTTGGTCACGTGTCGCAGCAGCTAACTAAAATACAATAATAATTTTAGCTATGCATCATCGGTTAATGTCAGGAACTCAGTAAGTAGCTTACGCCATGAAGACAGATAGGGATACTTTTATCGCATTAGTTTTGTTATTATTTTCTGTCGAAAGAAGTTTAACTTCATACATAAACTCATTGTTTCGTCTATTGGCGAAATAACAACAAAGAATATGCTGCTGTCTGCAATAAGACTACGTAGTGAAAGATATATATTTATTTATTTTTATGCCATAGGTGGTAAACAAGCAGACGGGCTGCCTGATGGTAAGCAGTCACCGTCGCCTATGGATATTTGTAACACCAGAGGCATCACAAATACGTTGCCGACCCTTTAGAACTCGATTAACTCGCCTTTTGAAGAACCCCATGTTGTAGCTTCTCGGAAACACCGTAGAAGGTAGCTCATTCCACATTTTGCAGGTATGAGGCAAGAAGGATCGTGTGAATCGCACAGTGTGCGATTTTCACTGATCTATGATGTGTGGATGAGCCTTCAGGCGGTGGCGGCTAGTGCGATGGTAAAACCGCGACGCCGGCATTAGATCAAACAGTTCTTCAGAACACTCCCCTTCGTATATGCGATAAAATATACAGCGAGACCCAACGTCTCTGCGCATGCTGAGCGGCTCTAGATGTTCAGTGAGCTTGGGATCGTCGACGATTCAGACAGTTCTACGCTGTTATACATCAAGTGGGTCAAGCTGATACTATGTTTCTGTAAACACGTATCAACCTACTAATCTCTAAATTTCTAATAACTCAAGCGCCCTTAATTTCATGCATTCCTGGTACTTGGATTTGGTGTAAAAACTATTTTTGATCTTCATAAATGTCGATTTACCCATGCTTCCCACTAGTAGGTTGAAGCCGGCAGGTGGACGGGTCGTACTCCTGCAAATGCCAGTTTCATCTGCACCATTGGTCAATGGTGCATACGGTACGAGGTGAAAACGTTAGTTTGCACCATTAATGGTGCAAACGATACAAAGCAGTTGCGTTTGCACCATTGATATTGCAAGCCAGTGGTGCAAACGGTACATCGGGCATAAAACTAGTGGTGCCGATGATATTTCTTTTTGAATTGAGGATTGTTTTTTTTTCTTTCTAATCGACACTTACTACTTGTGCCTAAGGAAAAAGAAAAGTCCAAACGGCTCTACTAGTTGAGCCTCGCAGTAGAGCCTAGGGACCGAGTTGAGCCTTGGGTAATTTTTTTTCCCTTAGACACAACTAGTTGTGCCTAAGGGAAAAAAAAGTCCGAAGGGCTCAACTAGTTGAGCCTCGCAGTTGAGCCTAGGGTCCGAAACGCTATTTCTTGGATGCTACTGATCATAATTAGCATATCTTAGTCCACTGCTGGATATCGGCCTCTCCCAAGGCATGCCACTAAACCCGATCTTCGGTCTTTCGCTTTCAGCCACTGCCAGCGTTATATACGTCACTTCGTCGAATCTCAGGATGTCAAAGTTTTTAACCCACATACTTGGTAAAGCTACTACGCTCTGTTTATGTTTTACTAGTAGGTACCTAACCTATTGGTTTCTTTTAGGCAAGCTTTCTCCATACGTCAAACGCAAGCCTATCTATCTATATCCTTACTAATATTACTGTATATATATGCGGAAACGTGTTAATAGTGCTAAGTTATCATAATTTCTTTTTTAATTAGTTATATATCACTGTATGTTTCCTGAATAAAAATTTAAATTATAAAAACGAAAGTAACTCTGTCTCTCTGTCTGGATGTTTGTTCGCTTTTCACGACTAGATCGCTAAGCCGATCTTAACGAATTTTGGCAGGGTGATAGTGTATATCATATGGACGGACATAGGGTACTTATTACCTTTAACTCATTCTCCCAGAAAATGCGAGAAAATTGGAAAATCGCAGGTAGCACCGCGTGATTGAGCTAGTATTTATATAAATCGATGTGTGTATGTTTCTAAAGGACTCCAAAACGGCTGGACCGATTTTGACGGGACTTTCACTGGCAGATAGCTGATGTTATAAGGGGTAGCTTAGGCTAGTATCATCCCGAATATAAAGCGACTGAAACCGTGGGAAGCGCCTGGTTATTGAATAAAAAAGTAACTTTTAACCAGTGCATTTCGCCTGTCATAAGTTACGGTGCTGAAACGTTACAGTTGGAGTGTTTCGCAAGTTCAATGCCACTTTAACTCATCACTTATTATAAAATACAAGCTAAAACTAAAACTACAAATACAGTTAGACTGCCCATAGACCGTTGAAGGTCTAAAGACAATCCAAATGCTCAAGCTCACTACCAGTTGGCAGCGTACCCAGCATGCTGGCGGCATTACCACGTTGAATGGCAATGCTTATGCGTTGAGCCAAAAACACGCCAGCATTTTGGTCACGCGTCGCATTAACCAGGTGCTCTGAAAGATTTTTGAAAATGAGGTGAGCTCCCGGTCCCCAAGGGCCCAATGTCTCGACCCCAAACGCCTCAAATATGTAACCACTGCCGAGGTTAGCATATTTGCGTCGCTTGTGCTGCTCTGCCGAATTGGCAGCCGCGCCAGCCCTACCCTGTGTCTCAGGAAGATGTTGACAAGAAAGTGAAGATAAAATACTTACCTAATCTAATCAGACATCTCAATCATCTAATCGCTTATTACCTAATGGCGTTTTTGCGAACCCCTAAATGCGTTATTTAGCATATCGCGTGGGAAGCCCCTCTATATTTAGGAACTCTAAACACGGCCTCGGAATGTGAATATAAATGGAGGTTTAATGACAAATCTATTCTGAATAGAAATGACGCTCATTCACAATCGCCGACAACGACACGATATTAGTACCAAGTTCCACCAACTAAGCCTAAAAGCTACGCCATGGTGAGATGGTGGCCAAGTGGTAGCATGTGCGCTTCATAATCTGACGGCACCTGGTTTGATTCTCGGCCCTGCAAAGTGTGCAACAATATTTCAGATATAAAAAATACGTTTTTGGACCATGGTTATTTTATAGCCTAACTCTCCGGTCCGGTCCGGTCTCTCTTCGGTAGAGACAATGTACCTAAATTGTTAGTTGGACAGCAATTTTTTCCACACGGCTTTGAAGTTGCCTTCTAAAGCTTCCTTCACTATTATATATACAGATTAAATAGGTGGTTGGCGCACATTGTCATTACCTGGCGTGTCGTTTGTCGTAACGTTGAATCGTCGATTGTAAATTAGACATCTTATTTTTGCAGTGAATAGCTAAATGGATCGATGTTAAAATTTCAGATGTACATTTTGATCTTTATATTTACGTTGGATGAGTTTGGTGGGACAAAAATGTATTTAACCCTTCATCATCATTATTTCAGCCATAGGACGTCCACTGCTGGACATAGGCCTCCCTTATCGATCTCCAAAAGAGCCGGTTGGAGGCGGCCTGCATCCAGTGTTTACCTGCAGTCTCTTTTAGGTCATTTGTCCATCTTTTCTATACGATAATTTATTTGCAGCTTCTTTATTTCATCATAAAATTTTACATTCAGGTAGAATGCAAAAATACAACTCGATTTGTTGTACATTTAAGCTTTATCGTATTTAAAGTTGAGTCTTTTTAGTTTGATATTTGTGTAAAATAAAGAAAACAGGAACGTTAAATTTTTTACAATTCTACGCTAAGTAAAATAACATTAAAAGTCCGCAAACCGCGAGCTTGCACTCGTTAGCGCTCAGTTTCTAAGCTTCAAAGTTTATCCAAAATGAGCTTAGGCACCTGAAACTTCTAGAACTTTAATGGAGTTTTATAAGTGTGGAAAACAAAGGAACTTGAGTGTTTGAATTGGAGTATGCGGTTAGAGATTCTGATGTAGAGCTTAAAAAGTAACTTTCAGCATAAATATACTAATGTTATAATTACGAGATTAAATTTATATATCCTGAGAGATATAACCTGGGCCTTTTCAAGGCCAGAGTGAGTAGGTAACTTCTAAGTCTGCGTGCTTCATCTTCGACCACATCGTCGCTTACCAACAGGCGAGCTGGTGGTCAAATGCGGACTTATCCGCGTTAAAAAAAATACAAATATGAAAGTATCTCGCTCTCTTTCTCTCTGTGTCTGCCCCTCTCTCTCTCTCTTTCTCTCTCTGTCCTTCAGTCTCTCTCTATTTCTTATATCTGTGTCTGTATCACTATCTGTCTCTTTGTCTGTCCTTTTATATATCCGTCGTTCTGTCTGTATTTTTGTGTCTGTCTACCTCTATGTCGTTACTATTGTCTTGTCTATCTCTCTGTCGATATTAATGTATGTTTCTTTGTTTGTCTTTTTATCTGATCATGGCTGTGTCTGTCTCTCTGTTTGTTGCATTTTAGTTGTTATATTTGACCATATCTTCGCTAAATGTGGCCAGTTACACTGGTTTCACAGTTGTGCGGGAGAACCGTGCGGGTCGCTCTTACGGGACGGAGCAGAGTACGTAAGATAATTTATGTGAGGCGCTAGAATATCGTTTCACAGCGCCGCGGATTGTTCCGTATGGGACTTGCCTCCGCGTAGATCTCGTCTCCCGCCCTACGGGCGACCCACACGAATCTCCCGCACAGCTGTGAAACCAGCCTAAATAGAAAAACCATAAATCAATCTAATATTACCTACGACATTGCATGTTTAGTGAAACAATATAGATAAATGTACTTAGATACTTATAGGTACACTACAGCGCAAGAATTCTACAAACGCGATGAAAGAAATAGATTAGTGAGTACGTATCTACATATAAAAACCTTGTTTGCTACCTATGGCTTTAAAATCTGAAAAAAGTAGCAGTGCAGGACTTCGCTAGTATTGTTATAGGTATAGCTGGCTCATTCCTCACAAGGCGAGAGCCTAATTACGTAACGATCGCAGGTGTAAATTATACTCCATAGCGTGTGTTATACAAGGGGTGTTTGAGAAAAGGAAATTATCATAAATAGTACCCATTTGTAAACTATTCGAATTAAATCATTAATTAATTCTACTTCATCATCATCATTAGCCCAAAGACGTCCTCTGCTGACCATAGGCCTCTTGACCCTTTAGATAAGCCCTTTGACCTCCACACTAAACGACAGCCTGCCATCTGCAGTTCTGCACCCACTGGACGGCCGCGACTCTCACGATGTTATCGGTCCATCTAGTGAGAGGCCTATTTAAGCTGCATCTTCCGGTTCGTGGTCTCTACTCAAGAACCTTTCTTCCCCATCGGTTATCGGTTCTTCAAGCGATGTGGCCTGCTGTGATCATTGCCACTTCATCTTGCAATTTTTTTTGCAAAATTCAGAATTTCAGACCTAAACAATATATAATAAAAGTTTAATAAAAGCTTGTAAAAATATACCTACAAACATAAAAACAATAACAAAGAAAAAAAATGGACTAAATAGCTCTCTCCGGTTATGAATAAAGATGATGTTATAAATAACATGATAAACATAATAAATAGATAGACTACTTATTATTCCGAAAAAAATAATGGTTCTTTTAGGATAGCGGGTAATAACCGTTAGGCACAGCTTATACAGTTTTATACGAGCTGCGAATTCAACTACTGTGAATTCCCAGATCACCAAAGACAACAAAGAGATAAGGCTTTTGTTACCATTTTCGTCCACATTGTTACTTCAGCCTTTTATCGATATGCTATTATGTTAGCTTTACGATGTGGTTTGTTTATTGTAACATTATCGCATCTTAAATCATGCAGATGCAACTGTCTATCTATTACGGTTCGAAAGATATACTCGTAGCCGTTAATACGTAGACAGAGAGACAGACAGACATCTTAGGCTTAGTAATAGCGTCCCGTTTTTAGCCTTTGGGTATGGAACCCTAAAAAAGAAAGTACTTTTTTAATATAAATTTATTAGCCATTAATTCCCTACTGCCCTTTTTTCTATCGGACCGCCAGGGCGGGCACAAAAAATCGACATCGTTTTATGGTTGGTATTCCGAGAACCCGTACGAAGTACTTTGATTCCATGTTTATTGTGCGAACTGCTAGTCTGTGGAATTTGCTGCCTGAATGAGTTTTGCCCGTCAGTTACAATCTGGGTGTCTTCAAGTCGAGAGTGAATCGGTTTCTTCTAGGCAAGCGTGCTCCATCGTAGACCGCATCGTCGCTTATCAGGCGTGATGGCGGCCAAGCGCAAGCCTATCTCTTCTCTACATAGTATAAATTGAAGTCGCTTTCCGCGTCTGTATGTCTGTCTGTATGTCTGTATGGCCGCTAACTCCTCCTAAACCACGCACCGGATTTTGATGCGGTTTTCACCATCAGTTAGATACGTTTTCAAGGAAGGTTTATATATATAACTAGCGACCCGCCCCGGCTTCGCACGTAAATTACACCCATGCGAAGCCAGGCGGGTGGGTCGCTAGTTTACTATAAAAAAAACTTGCACTTGGCCAGTTTATTTTATTTTGCAGCAACCTGTATTCAAAGTGTACAAGTAGAAACGCACAAAGCTGCTTTGCACGGCGAGGTGAATAAGACCCGTCACTGTAGCTATTGTGCTTCAGGAACATCTTACTCGTCTTGTTTGCTGCTCTCATTCAGTAATTACTACACTTTGACAGCATTTCCATGACAAAACCCCATTTTAAAAATAAAGATTAAAAAAAAAAACAGCATTTCTAGATTTTTCACATTGAGTCCCCCTCTCACATTTTTTGACGAAAAAAGCAATTAAAACTGAATTGTTGGCGTTCTGATTCTAGATAGAAATATTATCTATAGAAAATTCAATTTATGTATCTTCTCTATCTCTATTTCTTTTCTACATTGTATAAATTAAAGTCGCTTTCCGCGTCTGTCTGTATGGCCGCTAACTCCTTCTAAACCACGGAACGGATTTTAATGCGGTTTTCACCATCAGTTAGATACATCTTCACGGAAGGTTTATATAATTATATAACTAGCGTCCTGCCCCGGCTTCGCACGTAAATTACACCTGTGCGGGCGGGCGGGTCGCTAGTAAGTTATAATTTTTACTCTCCGAAGTTCCAATTTATGGGAAAACTTGCGGGTAAGTAATACACTAGTTGTTCGCTTCAAACTGTGATATTTCGACCCCTATATCTCCGCAATTCCTGGGGCCTTACGGACAACAGCTAATTGCGACACCTAATCCGCTCAGTTGGAAAATCACGCGAACGTGAACCTTATCGCGCCCAGATACGGTTTGCGGTCGCGTGATTTTCCAACTGAGCGGATTAGGTGCCGCAATTAGCTGTTGTCCGTAAGGCCCCTGTTCCGATTTTGCTCATAATTCAAATTTATAACTTGTAATGATAATTTTTTTTACGAATTTTTAGTGAAGATCTGATCAACGATACGCAAATTATCGTTGTACAAATATACAAATATAGAAACGTACTTATAAACGCCGACTTGTCCCATTAGAATCTGAGACCTCTCTTTGCTCGGCTTTGCTCGGCCAATTACGTAATCATAAACCACACTGCCGTTTTGCGCCAATGCGTCAACAGAAAAGACTCATGTACCTACCTACAAGACAGAAGGTAAAATGTCTGTAGCACACTGTAGAGCGACAAAAAGCGAAATGTCACGGTGTACAACATGTGATGCGACTTGCGCATACACAAACTTAAACTAAGAACCGTATCTTACTACCTAATGAAGAAGTTTTAATGGCTCCGAAACCGGTCGATCATCTCGACCAATTGTGAGTGTAAGCCGTTTTTATAGTAATTTAAACTAATCCTAACCGAAACTTTACCTAAACCTAACCTAAGTCAGACCTAAGCCTGACCTAGACCCAACTTAAGCCCAATTTGAGCCAGACTTGATCCCAACCTGACCCAGGCCTGACCTGAACCTGACCTGAGCCCGACCCGAGCCAGACCTGAGCCAGATCTGAACCCGATGCGAGCCTGACCTGAGCCTGACCTAAGCTCTATCTAATAATAATAAAAAGCCTTTATTCAGACAATTCAAATTCTTTTTTTTTTTTTTTTTTTTTTTACGACATTGACACTTCAGTCTGTGTGCCCAACTTGGCAAAGGCCTCCTCCATTTCTTTCCATTCTGTTCTGTTTAGTGCAGTTCTTGTCCATGTTTTCCCTGCTATTGCCTTAATATCATCCTCCCATCTCCGCACCTGTCGACCTTGGTTCCTCTTTGCATTTCTCGGGTACCAGAATACAATGGTTTTGTTCCATTTTTCTATGCCTCTCATAATGTGTCGTGTCCATTTCCACTTGAGTTTTTTTATTCTAGATGTTACGTCGTCTATTTTCGTGCGTTTCCTGATTGTTTTGTTTCTAATTCTGTCAGTTTTCTTTATATTGAGCATACTTCTTTCCATAGCGGTCTGACAGGTTTTTAGTTTTTTTGTTTGTGCTTGAGTGAGTGCCCAAGTTTGGCAGCCTTGAATATGTGCAAGAATACTCATATTTAGGCCAACTGATCTCACCTAAGAATATAATGTCCAAAGAAATAGACACAAGGATAGGAAGCGCATGGAAAAGTTACTGGCGATTAAAGGAAGTCATGAAAAACACAGAAGTAAACATGTCTATTAAGAAAAAGCTGCATAACACTTGCGTATTACCAGTTCTCACATATGGCTGCCAAACTTGGGCACTCACTCAAGCACAAACAAGCTCTATCTAAGCACGACCAAAGCCTGACCAAAGCCAAACCAAATTCCGTCCAAAGCCCAACCTAAGCTTGACCTTAACATAAGCCACATAAGAAATATGTCTAATAGTAGATAAAAAAAGCTACAAACTGTTCTGCGTACTTTTAGATATTTTCGCACTGTGTTGCGTAGCGTATCTTTGTCACATTTCTCGCTCACGTAGAATGCGTAATTGTCTCGAGAGTGGTGAGAAAGTGGTCACATTACCGCCGCTTCGTAATTGCGCGCTTCGTACGTCTGTACAACGAAGTGCGCTTTCAGACGCATTAACGAATTTACGCTGAATAGGCATACATTTAGACACATTTTGTGGCCTTGAGGCATCCTTGAGATCTATTCACACAGGATCTGCTGGCGTCGTGTGCGGTGAAATCCGAGAAGAATCTGAAATACTATGTTTCAATTACTCGACGGATTCCCGTGTAATAATTATATTTGCTACCCATAGAAGTGAAGCGGTATATGTCCACATATCTGAATACGCTTTTCATTGATAATTTTCGTATTTCTTGTTTTAAGTTTTGTTACAAGATTAGCTTTTCGGGACCCATTCGACACTGATTGTATCCTCTAGATATAAGTTTTTTGTAAAGGTGTCGAATAAAATTTATTTTCTTTCTCTCTTCTTTCTTTTTCTTTGATTTTCTACACAATTTATGTTGAAATTATGCAAAAAAGACCTGTGCACTTGACCCTCCTGGGACAATCACGAATTTTGTTATAATAATTTGTAACAGCTTTACCATCACACTAATTTACACTATTCACACTGTCACACTAATAATATCATAAATGCGAAAGTTTGTGTGTGTGTGTGTGTGTGTGTGTGTGTGTGTTTGTTACTCCTACACGCTGAAATGGCTAGATGGATTTTAAATAAAATTTTGGTTATAGATAGCTAATGTCCTGGATTAACAGATAGGCTATCTTTTTTTAGGCTTTTTATCATCACCGTTATCACTATTTTTCATCACCACGTGGGTGAAATCGCGGGTCGCAGCTAGTACTTAATAAGTCAAATTGCGTAATTTATCAAAGATAAACCAACCACAGAATAATAAAGTCCTTCACTTTAGTCCTTGTTCTGAGTCCGTCGTCGTTAATAATAATGAATAGGGACTTGGTGCCTAATTTCAATATCTCAAGCCCGGAATATGTTACAGAAGGTTTCTTCAAATCGCGAGTGAATCGGTTTCTTCTAGACAATCGTGCACCATCGTAGACCACAACATTGCTTAACAATAGACAAGATCGTGGTCAAAGAAAAGCATTTTATTTTAATTTATGCAGGACCTCTGGAACCGTAAGTGACTAAGACGTACATAAGTAACGTTTTCACTAAAAATCATTGGCGGTACTTGTAAATAATATCATAACATTTCTATAGACATCTAACAATTCTATAGACATCTCTGTCACCTAACCTATCACAAATTGTTTTAAGCGTAAGGAATTCGTTTTGCCATGGCAATCAACATGGCACAAGGGCAGACGCTACAAACTGCGGGTGTGGGTCTCTCCACGGCCAACACTACGTGGCCTTTTCCAGAGTGAGAGATGCAAAAATGTATTAATTTGTGTTCGCTCCAGGAAATTTAACTAACAATATTGTTTACAGAGAAGCTCTGACAATATTTTTAGGGACATATTACTACAATTTCCGGCGTTTCTTTTTATTGGGACTTTACTTTATATATTATTCTTTTTATTTTAAAATTCACGCAAATGAAATTACGGGTACAGCTAGTGTAAAATAAACGCAATAAAATCCATTAAAAGTGGTTAATTTCAACATTATAACGGTTTCTCTTGTAAACAAAAACCAGTTTGAATTTTGGGAATACATTACGTATGTACACAACTCAGTTACTACTCATATTGTTGTGTTCGTAAAGTACGGGATCGTTATAAGTCTTATCTCTTCAAAGGAAATAAGTATAAAATGTCAAAAGTGAAAACATATATGACTCGAGAGAAATAACATCGGTTTTTCTCCACTTTTTTCTGTACTGACTTATTAACTTGCGCCCGAAGGAAACTACATTTATGTTTTTTGTCAAGTAATATTACAAATGATAAGGGTCGCTTATATATATTGCAAAATGTAAATTAAATTACTGTTTATTCTATAGGGTTACCCTTTAGTTTTGTTCTGTGGCTGATACGATGATGATCATGATGAACATAACGGTAACATAATATAATATATTACGGTTCGAAAGACACAACCGTTAAAAGATAGGACAGACGGAAAGACAGACAGATAGACAGCATTTTTACCCTTTGGGTAAGGAACCATAAAAACTTTCTTTGTAAAGTGTTCTTTAAGGAAAAACTTTTGCACCAGTCCATTAAATTTGCACATCGAACCAGGTATGTTTTTTTGTGTCAAAAACTACGCATCTTTTGTAATAAAATTTTACACTCTTGCGTCTGCTTCGAATCTTATTCAGCAAAAAAGCTTCAGGTACGATAAAAAATAAAGCAAAGGGCAACTATAATACCTTATTAGGCCTTACGCAAGCACCCGGCCATCTGGTAAAATACAAGGCTTCATAATACAAAATGTCTATCCTTCTACCTAAGACATAATTCGTTATTCAAGCGAATCGTTCACCCGGGCCGTAGTTGGCTCAAATTGGATTGGTCCTGTGGTTTTCTAAAGACATCAGAGGGTCTGATTTCATTAGAATTATGGCGTCCTGAGTGAACTTCAACAGTGGTTAATGATGTATACGTGCTTGTGATTGACCGGTGAGAAATCTTGTTAGGAGCCGTTTGTTTTTGCTTAGATAATTCGTCATCATCGACTATTTTATTCCCACTGCTGAGTATAGGTTTTTTTTATGCCATAGGTGGAAAACAAGCAAATGGGCTACCTGATGGTAATCAGTGACCGTTACCAATGGATATTTGTAACACCAGAGGCGTCACAAATACGTTGCCGACCCTAGGACTCATTAACTTGTCTTTTGAAAAACCCCATGTTGTAGCTTCTCGGAAGCACCGTGGAAGGAAGCTCATTCCACATTTTGCAAGTATGAGACAAGAAGCATAGTGTGGATCGCACAGTGTGTGGTTTCCACTGATCTATGATGTGTGGATGAGCCTTCAGGCAGTGGCGGCTAGTGCGATGCTAAAACCGCGACGCCAGCATCAGATCGAACAGTTCTTCAGAGCACTCCCCGTTGTAAATGTGATAAAAGATACAAAAAGACCCAACGTCTCTCCGCATTCTGAGCGGCTATAGATGTCCAATGAGCTTGTCATGGTAGAGTGCTTTTCATGGAAGAAGTTCCACGGTAAACAGCGGAACTAAATTTCCATGTTGTAGTCATCAGGTGTGTGGTCTCTAGTGAGATTTTTATTAATTTGCCACCATTAAAGAGTCGTGTACAAATTGTACAATGCCTAAAGTTATTTAAAATTATGCTCGAGAAATGATAGCTCAATCAAAAACTCATGGATGGCTGAAAAATCAATAACAAACCAATAACACAAAAACAATGACAACATGCGAGTGATAGTTATTCTGGTATATTCAGGTTTATATTTCTGTTTATGTTTCTGTTTATTTTCTGGTTTATATTCCGGTAAAGGCATTTTTTGACAAACCTATTTACTAATGAATTTCAGATTAATTGGTATTTATAGTGTCTGTAACATTTCCTCGTGTCAAATCCGTATAATAAAATTGGCTGCTGCACTGTAGTGAGCCATTTCACGAGTTCCAAATGGGGCTTCGTTGAGTTCAGTGTGGTGACAGTAATTGGTACTTACCCACATCGTAACGTCCAGTCTCTATTGGATACTATACTCCACTTCACTTAATAACATGGTGGATGGGTCACATAGCTTCACAATCTCACAAACGAGGGAGATTGATATGGTGGCGTAGAGACGCATCAGGCTTGGTGCTTTTAGTCGAACCTTTTTTTAAACAATAAATATTGGATCTACTTTTTGTTCAACTTGCCTTATGGTAACCGACGACGTGTCTGAGGAGTGAACTCGCTGATCGAGAAGAAATCTATTTACTCTAGCCTTGAAGATGCCTAGATTGTAGTTTTCAGGAAACACGAGTTCCATTCTTAGGCAGTGCATAATATAAATATCGACTCAATTTGTTGTGTAAGAATCTTTGGAATTTCCACAAGGAAGAAGACTGCACACTGCCACCCAGTGTGCAGTCTTTCTACTTGTTCTTCAGATAGTACCAGCGTTAGGGTAGGGCCTGGTGGGGCAACCGCTCAGGGCGCCAGATAAAAAGGGGTGCCGTAGGTATATAAAAATCTATAGTATGTGAATAAATTGTATCTTTTGGTATAAAGAATAATTATTTATGTATGTAAGTACAAAATATTCATACACTTCATTGTCCGTGGTTTTTTTTAATAAAAAGGGTGGCAAACAAGCTAGCTAATCACCCGATGGTAAGTAAAAATCACCGCCTATGGATACCTACTATAGCGGTGTTGACGATGCTTTGCCAGCACCCTTGTAGACCATTAATTCCGCAATCCCCAATTAAATTCATATGCAATTTCCCTTGGCCGTAAAATTCAATAAAAACTCGTGTGCGTGATATATTTTTTACTTACATAAAGAATTATTCCTTAGGTATAAAATATTCACGCATTTCATTCTACTGAGAGGTAGCAGCAATTCATCAAAAACCTATTTGTGTCCGAATCACACTATATTATTATAAAATGGAGTATAGTTTCTTGTACAAAAATCATCATAATATTATCATAAATTCAAAAGTATATTGGTTTATTAGTTTGTTTATTGGTTCCTATTTTTTCATTCAGCCACAAACCAACGGACCTGCGTGATTTTTTGCATTTATGCATGGATATGGTACAAAGGCCGGAAGCTAAATTGACTTCGAAAAAAATTATGCGGCAACGATATTTGCTGCATTTACCATTCAATAAGTAGTTAAAAGAGATTAAGTATACCTACCTACATTTTACTTTTTTAAACTATCGCGGTTGTTCACTAAAGTTATATAATTATTTACGTGATATTTACCAAGGGAAGGTTGTGGAATGAGCTCCTGATATTTCGCCGCAGCTACGTGCACCATGTTCACGGGAAGACTGGAGAAAGCGGGTCGGTTGGTCTAACAGTTAAAAAGTTAGGTGCAGACAAAACAATCTACCCTCTTTCTTAGTCTTTTGCTACGGTTATAACCCGTACATTAACGTTTTCACGGTAAATATCCCGTAAATAAGCACATAACTTTATTTAACTTTTTTTTTTTACTGGCAAGTGCCTTTATTAACTAAACAAAATACAAGCTAAAACTAAAACTACAAATACAGTTAGACTGCCCATAGACCGTTGAAGGTCTAAAGACAATCCAAATGCTCAAGCCCACTACCAGTTGGCAGCGTACCCAGCATGCTGGCGGCATTACCACGTTGAATGGCAATGCTTATGCGTTGAGCCAGAAACACGCGAGCATTTTGGTCACGCGTCGCATTAACCAGGCGCTCTGAAAGATTTTTGAAAATGAGGTGAGCTCCCGGTCCCCAATGTCTCGACCCCAAACGCCTCAAATATGTAACCACTGCCGAGGTTAGCATATTTGCGTCGCTTGTGCTGCTCTGCCGAATTGGCAGCCGCGCCAGCCCTACCCCGTGTCTCAGGAAGATGTGACGGCGCCAAAGTATCGACACAAGTATCATTTTCTTACTTGTTATTTATGTAACGTTCACCTATATAAATGTTTAATAGCAAGTATTCTTTTTTCCTATAAAGTGTCATATTTCCTTACTATACTTGGAGCATTTACTTTTTTACGTAAAGCGTCATGTTTTTTACCATAATGGGGAGAGGCACTGCTTATTTATCACGCCAGGTGGCGCATTATCGCTGGTGTTGTTTCACTGTCAAATATCAATAGATAATTTTAGTAATTACACAATAAAATATCGTCTGGTATTAAAACATGCCTCGATGTAGTGAATTTCAGTGTAAAAATAGAGGTACACACCGTTTTTCTTCCGATGAGTAAGTAAAAACAATATTGATAATTTTCAAAGTTTATTTTTATTGTTTCATTCAAGAGCAATGTTTATAACCTCAAATAAACCACAAATGACAGCACCAGCGAAGGTGGCGCCATCTGAGATAAGTTTGCCTGTGACTTCTCATTGGAGCTGTATTCCACGTGGCAGCATACCTGGAACGCACTACCACTTGCTTTGAAGCTGAGTGCTTTTAAGTTATTCATTAATACCGTTTCATTTTAACTGTGACGTCATCAAGCTAAGTGTTATTACTCTAGTTTGTACCCATTTGGCCACGTAAGGGATCAAGCAGTAAAACCCTAGAAAGTTTGCATTAAAGGCCGGTTCACATCAAAACGACGTGAAGCAATGCGAGATCGCTACGCAAAGTAACCTCAGTAAATAGTGCGCATGGCACTAAACGAAACTCGTAGAGTCTAATGCAAAATAGAATATTTCTTTTTATCGTAAACAAAATTAATTCTAATTTTATTAGCAGTGAAGTCTTGGCTGACGTAGATTTTTACAGGACTGCCTAAAAATAAGGGTTATGTTATTAGGGTTCATGTTCATTTAAGCTTCTATATTCTGTCATAACTCCTGAGCGCTTGGACCGATTTTGATAATTATATCAATGGAATTGTAACATTATCCCGAGTACCTTAAGCTAGAACAATTTAAAAATATTACAATGTATTGCCACAGAATACATATAAAAACAAGTAACAAAACAGTAATTTTTAAACTTTCGCGATTTGAACACATGTTTTTAATGTTTATCGGTACTTATCACGTATTATTTAATATAGGTAAAATATGTACCTTTCGCTCGACGTTTCGACCATGTTACAATGGCCGTGGTCACGCCATGGTGGTGGTGGAGCTCGTAACCACGGCCATTGTAACATGGTCGAAACGTCGAGCAAAAGGTACATATTTTACCTATATTAAAATAAATAATACGTGATAAGTCCCGATAAACATTTAAAACAAGTAACAAAACCTCTCAACTTTATGTCCAATAGACCGAATGGCGTGCATTGGTGAAGGCTTATGTCAAGCAGTGTACTAATATAGAGGCAGTTTATGATGATGATTACACAGTATTGCTATGGGACTCAAATGAAGCCAGACACGATTTTTTTTCTTCGAAAAAGCTGACCATATTTTTTTATTATCATCTGTAGTGCAGATTCTAAAAATATATAACAAAAAAAACACCATCATACTGTTATATATAATTATTATTATAGGAGTACTAAAATTCATTTATCTATCATTTTTATAATAGGAGTTAACTTGAAATAGCCATCAAAGTAACGATGCAGTGCAAATGAAAATGAGTGTCATTATTTGGGCAAGTAAGTTTTTAAGCTTAATTTTATTATTATTTTTAGGTAGAGTATATAGCTTGTTGAGGTGTGACGTCGCACCGCTTCGATGTGAGTCAGCCCTAAGCTTGCCTTGGTATAACTTAGAATAACTTAGCCGAAACTGTTGTATAACTGCACTAACATTTACGGCAGTGAAATGTTTCTTTGTGGGAGTTAGTTACGGCAGTGGTCTGGAAACCATGGACATTTGAATATATATGCTTGAGAGATCGAAATAGAACAAATTTTAATGATTTTAAAAGTCCTTTACCCAATACCTTTTTCGAAACAGCAATATATTTATGTTAAAATGTGACATGAACACTCGATTCGTAAATAATTAATAATAATTGAATGTTCTGTAAGTACTTGGTTTTTAACCATAGAAAAAAAATACAATCAGGATGTTCTTATTTGATTACATTCAGACCACCAATTTAGTCCAAATTAAAAAAAAAAAAACTATTCAGAACGATTTCCGTGCGCATTTTTCACTCACTTATTTTTACCCACGACGTACCAGAAAAGATATGGCGTACAGAAAATAATGTTTTGTCTTCTCATTTGTGTGGTTTGGCTTTTGGAGTAAGGTTGTGTTACGTGTGTTAATTTAGTGTGTATGTGTGTTTTCAAAACATGTGGACAGATTTTATTGCGGTTTATAACTCCTCACAGACATTTTCGCGTTAACGAAAAAATCATGTCGCCTCATAGTGTTATTTTCCTAAATTTGTGTATTTTCAAGGGTTAATGTGTAATTAATTGTGGAATATTATTTATTATGTGTTCGTGAATGTGCTCGAATGTGGGAAATTATAATCATCATCATCATTTCAGCCATAGGACGTTCACTGCTGGACATAGGCCACCATCGATCTCCAAAAGGGCCGGTTGGAAGCAGCCTGCATCCAGCGTTTCCCTGCGGTCTATTTTAGGTCATCTGTCAATCTTGTGGGTGGACGTCCTACGCTGCTCTTACCTTTTTTTAGGAAATGACAATAAGGAGGCTAAACATGTATTTTTGTGTTGTTTCCAAACTTGATAGAAGCCTCTAGTGAAGCCTTCACCACTTTGACTTGACTGTGACTTACTTTGCTTGACTGTTACCGTGATTGTCATAGTCACAGTCAGAGTCAATGATTTTGATACTAAGTAAAACTTAAAAATATTTCTTTACTTGACACTGGCAAATGCACATAATGTACGACACCAAAATCCTCTCAAGAGTAAAGAAAATAAAACCGGCCAAGTGCGAGTCGTATTTGCGCACTGAGGGTTACTAACGTGTGTACTATCATCATGCCAAGTTTGACGTTTGTGCGTATTACCGTTTTTACATTAGATCAATACAAAAATATGTAAAAAAAATACATTTGTTGTATTCCCCATACAACAAAAGTTTTTATTTAATTTATGTATTTGTATTTATTATATGTTATGTTTATGATGTATTTAATGTATTTCCCTTTCGTTTTTACTTTTTTATTATTTCTTAGGTAATCCGCCGTAATATAATAAACATACTCTGTGAACATTGCAACTGGCCATCTATTACGGTTCGAAAGATACCTAGCTGTTTAAGGGTAGGGCAGACAGACAGACAGATATCGTAGGCTTAGTAATAGGGTCCCGTTTTTACCCTTTGGGTACGGAAACCTAAAAAATATTCTATACTGAAACACGCAGTCAAGTTTACATAACCTATATAACTTCAATAATTTCCTCACATAAAATAAACACATCACTAATCTAGAAAGGCCGAACAAGTCATTTCTAAGTCTGAACTAACACCGCCTAAACAAATTCTAAACTTTAGCCATAACTTTGCCTTGTTTGGTGGAATAACATTGAAAGCTAACGTAGGTTTTCCGATATAAGCATTGACTTATATAGTAAGGACGGGTCGAATGAGCTTTTCCAATGGCATCACCACAGTGTTATTAATAAGTATCTCTGCTCTCTGAAGTCAATCGTTTGCCGATAGCGTTAGCAAGAGGTCATCATCATCGTCATCATCATCATCATCAGCCAAAAGACGTCCACTGCTGAACATAGGCCTCCCCCTTTAACCTCCACACTGAACGACAGCCTACCTTTTGCATCCACTGGATGCCCGCGACTCTCACAATGTCGTCGGTCCATCTAGTTGGGGGGTCTACTTACGCTGCGTCTTCCGGTTCGTTGTCTCCACTCCAGAACCTTTATTCCCCGTCAAGAGGTCGCTGCGTGCCATTCTTGAGAGCAAACATAAATACAACAACATTTAATAACGATTACGATGCGCCTTGTCGTTGAAATTACGACAGAGACATTTCTATGATACCAAACATACTGATGAGACGCAACGCTCAAGTCACCCTCTCTTGTTATTCAGCTCTATGGTTTAGGTATTTTTGTGACAAAATCGTGTACGTAACAACATACTCGTAAATTAACATGAACATTTTAACCTGGACTATAAGTTCAAGTGTTTCGAAAACGAATTTGTTTTAAACTTAAAACGGGTAGCCGTAAGTGTCGCGAACTCGCCCACGCAGCGCGTCTTTAGCACCGCGCGGAACGAGCCGCGATCTGAGTGTTTCTCTAATGTCGTGTAAACAAAAATAAAATGATGTGTATTGATTGGGTGTGTCTCTAGCTTACCTAAGCATCGGAAGCAATGTCCTAGGTGAGGGTCGTCCTCCCCCCGTACATGCCCCGACTTGGTCACATCTGCTTCGCAATGAGAATGAGGGACCGGTACTGCTGTGCAATCTGTAAAAGTTGATACCGGTGACACCACGGTAAGTGGTGCCACCGGCGATGGGACCCACTCAAGGTCCACACCGAGCAGTGGTCCCCAGTAGGTACTAAGGCTAGAATCCACGATACATATATAGCTGTAAACTGTCAGGTCAAGTAAGGTAAAGGCATTACAGTAGTGAGCAATGGGCTCGTTCATGGTCACACACATTCCGTATATCAATGAGCACAATACATCAGTCCAGAGCGAAGGACTATATTCTATATTCCCCCACAAGTCTATGTACCATGTACAGAACTTGTGAGCCAAAGGTTAGGTTAGGCTAGGTTAGTACACATATCACATAAAACATGAGCCATGGGCTAGGTAGGTACAATATCAAGTAACACATAAGTGATGAGCCATGGGCTAGTGCTGTACAACAGTTCAAGTAACAACAGTACAGATGAGCACATGGGCTAGTGCTGTACAACAGTTCAAGTAACAACAGTACAGATGAGCACATGGGCTAGGGAGGTACAACAGTACCAGAACACTTATAATATACCCCCGTGCCTGCGGCATTGCGAAGATAAGACATGGTCTGAATTAGTACCCACGTGCCTGCGGCATTGCGAAGATAAGACATGGTCTGAATTGGTACCCACGTGCCTGCGGCATTGCGAAGATAAGACATGGTCTGAATTGGTACCCACGTGCCTGCGGCATTGCGAAGATAAGACAGGGTCTGTATTGGTACCCACGTGCCTGCGGCATTGCGAAGATAAGACATGGTCTGTATTGGTACCCACGTGCCTGCGGCATTGCGAAGATAAGACATGGTCTGTATTGGTACCCACGTGCCTGCGGCATTGCGAAGATAAGACATGGTCTGTATAGGTACCCACGTGCCTGCGGCATTGCGAAGATAAGACATGGTCTTTATAGGTACCCACTTAAACTATTACACAGGTCCAGTACGTATCACATATTATCACCTCAGTCAGTAACAGGGTCAATAATCTCACGGTCATTATCTTAAGGTAGCGGTATCAGTCATCTCGTCACACAAGTTATTGCAATCAATATAACAAATAGTCAAAGGACTTAGCCTAAGTACTTAACATTCATCTCCTGGCTCAGGACTCCCAGGAGCACCAACACGTTCACTGCACAAGTTCATACTGACTATATCTACGACCACACTGTTCACAGTGTAACGGCTGAATTCAAACTGACTTACTTGATTGCGCACCCTAGCGAGCTTTCCGCTCCCTCAGTGTTGTCATGTTCGGTTGTCAATGTCATCGCGACACGTCGCGACAGTAAGACCCCATGTAAATAATGTAACATTCATTGACCTATATGTACATTGTTCTTCTTTGGTAACATTCAAAAACTTAGCAAAAGTGATCAGAAATTACAGAAGTACAGTAGAATTCTTCTACTTCGTACTACTTCGTACTTCGTACTAGCGACCCGCTCGCCCGGCTTCACACGGGTGTAATTTACGTGCAAAGCCGGGGCGGTCGCTAGTTATATATAATAAGCCTTCCGTGAAAATGTATCTAACTGATGCCAAGCATACTACTCTGAAGATATGTTTATTAAAGACATAGTAAAATGGAAAAAATCTGTATCAAAATCATTACAGAAGAATTTGCCTTAGAATAATAGCCTGACATAGTTTTCAATTTCAAGTATCACCGCCAGCATGCTGGGTACGCTGCCAACTGGTAGTGGGCTTGAGCATTTGGATTGTCTTTAGACCTTCAACGGTCTATGGGCAGTCTAACTGTATTTGTAGTTTTAGTTTTAGCTTGTATTTTGTTTAGTATCACTTAATACTTGATGTAATGTACTTAATTTTCACTTAATGTATTTTTTTCAATTTTTATTAATCTTACAAAGTCCCTTTTACAGCTGCAAAATTATTGACAAGGCCATTTTACAGCCGATAATGTGTACCTATATTGTATAATTATTGTGTCATTTTAATTTTAAATTGTGATTATTATCCTGTAAATGACGTCGTCAAGTGTATATTAGTTATACCTAAGACCCGAAATAAATGAATTGAACTGATCGTGAAAACCGCATCAAAATCCGTTGCGTGGTTTAGGAAGAGTTAGCAGCCATATAGACAGACATACGCGGAAAGCGACATTAATTTATACTATGTAGAGATAGATATAGGTACAGTTTTCAGAGGTAAAAACATGCATCTATCATTTCTGGTTTGAATAATAAAGAGTTTATTAATCCGTTTTTCCGCGTTTAAATCTGGAAATCAGTATTGTTCAAATCAAAAAACGTTATTTTTTGCACTTATGCCCTTTTGTGTTTAGTTTCCAGTTCGTTTAGTACTCACTACTCTTCGTGCTCAAGTGCCTTGAAATTTTTAATTAAATGCGTAGGTCAAAGTTTCTAAATATAGTCCACAAATTAATTGAAAAATAAAAACTCTAGAACCATCGATGGCGAAGTATTCGTGTCTCTACTGACATTGGGCTACGTGGAAAGGATTCTAAACCGAAAAAAAGTCCTTAGTACCCATTATTATGAAAAACGTTTACTATGGGACCAAACCTGAAATTGCGAAGTAAATATCAGCTGTTCCATAGAAAACGGTCATTCGCACTCAACAAAATGTATGGAACAGCCTAAATTTATTTCGTGATTTTTAGGGTTGGTCCCATAGTAAAAGTTGTTCACAATGACGGGTACAATAAGTATTTGGACCCCATTCAGCTAAGTACACCCATTCCGCGTAACCCTGTAAATTATTTACTAGCTTTACCTCCCGGTATCACCCGTGTGGACTTTCTTGGAAAAGTATATTATTCCGGGATGAAAACATCCTGTCCCTTTTTGGCCGATCAACTATCTCTACGCAAAAACAACGTCAATCGAAATAAAAAAAACTACATCAAAAGGTTTTCAGCCGTTTGGGAGCTACGATGCCATAGACAGACACACTATAGATACGCACGGTAAACTTATCATCATCATCAGCCAGAAGACGTCCACTGCTGAACATAAGCCTCCCCCTTTAACCTCCACACTGAATGACAGCCTGCCTTTTGCATGCACTGGATGCCCGCGACTCTCACAATGTCGTCGGTCCATCTAGTGAGAGGCCTCCCTACGCTGCGTCTTCCGGTTCGTGGTCTCCACTCCAGAACCTTTCTTCCCCATCGGTTATCGGTTCTTCGAGCGATGTGGCCTGCCCATTGCCATTTCAACTTGCAAATTTTAACAGCTATGTCGGTGACTCTGGTTCTTTGGCGAATATCCACGTTTCGGATTTTATCGCGCAAAGAAACTCCGAGCAGAGCTCTCTCCATTAACTACGGTAAACTTATAACACTCCTCTTTTTGTTTCGGGGGTTCCAAATACGAGAAGGTACCTTTCGCTCGACGTTTCGACCGTGTTATGGCACTGCATGTAGTCCACGTCGATCTGTAGCTGCGTGGAAGAAAAACAAACAAAGCAAAAAAAACAGCATTTCATAAGTATGTTAATGATAAACTATTTCAAAATTGAGGGGCTGCTATTTCAAGAGTGGGGGTTCCCAACCGTAATAATATTATATTATTTTGCCTGTAAGTAAATTTCTTTTAAAATAACCTGTTTTATTTTTATACTAAACTCTAATAAAAAAAAAACAAGCTTTTCGAAATATCGGGAGCTCATTCCACAATCTTACCACGGTAAATATCACGATAAAAACAATTCTAAAGCCATTCATGCTAATATTATTCTACATGCGAAAAATTTGTTGGTTTGTCAGTTTGTTGGTTTGTATGTTCTTCTTTCAAGCAGAGCAACGGATCGACCTGATTTTTTGCATGACTATAGCTCAAGGGCCGGAGAGTGACATACTTTTTATCATCAGCATAATCGCCATTTTTCATCAATACGCGGGTGAAGCCGCGTGGCGCAGCTAGTTAGAATATACATTTAAAAAAATCACCGTTTCCGAAAAAAACACTACTAACCCTAACAAGTACGAAAAAAATTGAAGACTTCATTCGGATATTTTAATGATAGCCTTTCGTACTACTGGTTGCTCAGATTTTTATGAAAACAGTAGATTTAATAATAATTTTACGACAGAGAGGTCTTTAAATTCAAAATTGCTTTATTTTGTTTTATGGCTGGTTCAGTTAGAATAGGTCGTTCCAACGTAAATTAGGGAAAGAAAAATAACGTATTATATCGGAATTCGGAAGGCACATCTGGCAAAGAGCTTTGGGTTATTTTTATTTGATTAATAGGAATATCTCTGCATAATGTGTTTAAAAATGAAATTAGAAGATCTTTGAATTAGATTAAACGATTTCAATGTGCTATTTGCATGCATTTCAATGGAACGTATTTGTAGCTCCCAACGCAAAAAGCCTGTGTTATTTACGTATTTTGTATTAGCTCTAATGTAAAAACGGTAAACGGGTACTTACAAACGTCAAACTTGGCTTGATTATAGTTCATAATCTAAAATATAACAACAAATAAATAATGACCAAGTGCGAGTCGGTGACAAGTTTCTGTTAATTACCAAGTTATAACTGGTAATTTCGTTATTAAATTTTATGGTTGTACGGAACC
The DNA here is from genome assembly GCA_932305915.1 of Agriopis marginaria. Lineage (NCBI taxonomy): Eukaryota > Metazoa > Arthropoda > Insecta > Lepidoptera > Geometridae > Agriopis > Agriopis marginaria. The sequence goes on from OW029918.1 coordinate 15,831,437, forward strand.
TTCAGTGCACGAGCCCGACTCGTACTTGGCCGGTTTATTTGTTAATTTAACAATTTCCTAATCGGACAAATAGTTTCCGTTTGTATGCCGATGTCAATAGCCGCCTTAAGGCCGAGTATACCATTATTTCAGTATCATGTAAACGATTGGGAGAAAACAAAATGTAAACGTCTCCAACAAAATCCTCTACCTTTTATCGGTTAAACGTTTTCTCAGATTACAGGAATGAAAAAGCCTCAGTAATTCCAAGAAATAGCTCTACTTTAACGAAAACAATAAGGATAAAGGGTACTTTGATATTTAATTGGAACATCTATTTAATGTTTACCTTTACATTTAGCGTTGAAACAAGAAGGAAGTATTTTAGACCGTACCAGAATAAACCGTACCATAGAAACCTCTAGTAAAATCTTTACCGCTTTACTAGAATATGACTAAACTTAGCTTTGAAAGTGACTATAAATACCTAAACAATATTATTACAATATACTTGACACCGTCAAATGCATAAGATGTGTCACGCCAAAATCCTGTCGGGAGGAAAGAAAAAGAAGTAGAAGACTCACTTGTCACTTTCTGTTGAGCCTTTAAACTGAGCATTAGTCCCAATTGGTCCCAAAAGCATGTATCAAACTTTCCACGTTTCCGACGAATCCTAAGATATCTCTGCAATCGTGCTATAAAACTACTTTCTTGTGATTATAATTTGGAAGTAAAAGTGTGCACTAAAAAGTACATTGGTTATTTCAGCTATCGGGGCATCTCAAACCAACTGGGTAACTGGCTTCAGGACCTATCTCCGTCAAATATAACTATCATCATCATCATCATCATCAGCCAGAAGACGTCCACTGCTGAACATAGGCCTCCCCCTTTAACCTCCACACTGAACGACAGCCTGCCTTTTGCATCCACTGGGTGCCCGCGACTCTCACAATATAACTATAACAGTCAGTAAATTAACAAAAAGGTCACCTGATCCCTGTGTAAAAAACATCTCAAATATTACTGAATATAGAAAAAAACAACTAATTTGGTAAAGAGCTTATTATTTTAAGTGACTGGACAGATTTTGGTCAAACAGCTGTAACCACCGCAATGTAACTTGCTTTTAAACGGAAAAACGCATTTGAATCAGTGCAGCTGTTTTAGAGAAAAAAAGGTCCCTGATTACATGGCCTCTTTACTCAAACGCGTATACCTTATTCGTCTGTGGTGGTGAAAAGGGTGATATCATCATCAGCCAGAAGACGTCCACTGCTGAACATAAGCCTCCCCCTTTAACCGCCACACTGAATGACAGCCTGCCATCTGCATCCACAGGATGCCCGCAACTCTCACAATGTCGTCGTTCCATCTAGTGGGAGACCTACCTACGCTGTGTCTTCCGGTTCGTAGTTCTTTGAAGGTGCTTTAATAATTCCAAAAGGAAGAAATATTTATTAACATTATTTTCCTTTTAACTTGACCAATTAACAACTCGAGAATTTCCTCAAGCATTATTATTTACCATGGAATGGAGATAAATTGTTATTATTTATATTTCTTACTCCGGAACTTAATAAAGATAAAAATTTCCTAATAAACATCCACTTCATCAACAGAGAGGCCGTCTTTCATTAAAACGGATTATTAGATATTTGAAGTTAGGCATAAACAATTTTTATTTCATGACAACAAATTAATCACGCCCGAGAGATTTCAGAGGAAATTACACGCAGTTTCCAGGGAAATCGATAGTTTTACAAGTAATCATAGGAAATTGCGATCTATATCAACTTCAAAAGAACCAATATTATGCTTAGAAAAGTGACTACTTGCCTTGTGCTTAAAACGATATAATACATCACACTTCCCACTGTATGTAGGTACATTGGATCTGAACATTAAGCCAAAGATAGTATAAATTATAGGAATATAATACATAGCATAGTAAAGCTTTAAACTTCAAGCAGGTAGAAAATATACTACAATAGGTTTTAAACACCCCACCTCTAGTTTTACGTCAATTTGACCAACTTATTTATGCACTGAGTCTGGGAGCCACTGTCTTAAATTATCTTTTGAAAAATATAAGGCTTCCCAGGTGACATTTTAGTTCCACCACTTGGCAAATGGCACAGATAACTTAGATTTTGGTGGCTAGGCCACCAAACTGATTCCGCCACTACTGAGCCCTGATTCCGTAACTTTAACACGCACGTAACGCGGTGCGTTAAGTTAACCTCTAAAACACTGACCTCTATTTCCCAGGGAATGAAGGCCAATATTTAGAAGCTAACTTAACGCACCTCTAGTCTGGTCTCTAGTACTCAATTCCGCTAAAATAAAAACTACGGTGCCTAAAAACAAGGGTTTTTAACCAGTGTTTGCTGCCAGTAATGTTTCTGAGGTGTGGTCCTTTACTGCTGGCCTTTTAGAAAAACTCAGCTGCACAGTGGGTAATGCTCGGATTTTCTTTGCGCGATAAAATCCGGAACGAGGATATTCGGCCAAAGAACTACAGTCACCAATATAGCTGCCAAGATTTGCAAGTTGAAGTGGTAACGGGCAGGCTACATCACTCGAAAAACCAATAACCGATGAGAAGAAGGGTTCTTGAGTAGAGACTACAAACCGGAAAACGCAGCGTAGGTAGCCCCCCCAATAGATGGACTGACGACATCATGAGAGTCTCGGGCATCCAGTGGATGCAGATGGCGGGCTGTCGTTCAGTGTGGCGTTTTAAGCGGGAGGCCTATGTTCAGCAGTGGACATCTTATAGCTGATGATAATTATAGTATATTCATCATCGTCATCATTTCAGCCATAGAACGTCCACTGCTGGAAATGGGTCTTTCCCATCGATCTCCAAAAGGGCGGGTTGGAAGCAGCCTGCATCCAGCATTTCCCTGCGGTCTCTTTTAGATCGTCTTGTCCTACGCTGCACTTACCGGTCCGTGGTCTCCATTCCAAAACTTTTCAGTCAGTGTTCTGCGTAATATGTGCCCTACCCACTGCCACTTCAACTTGCAAATCCGGTGGGCTATGTCGGTGACTTTCGTTCGTCTACGGAATATGATATAGTATATTACTATAAAATAAAACTCTGTAAAAGCTGGACGTATAAGATTCAAATTTAATATGAAGGTAATTTATACTCTTCTATACTTTTTCACTACTGAATAGGCTATAGGCTAATTATATTATCCACTATCATTGATTCTAGGGTAGCGGGTGAAACCTTGGAGCTCTGGTAATAGTTTATACTTTGCTAAGTAGTGCTTATAGCGTATCTCAAATAGATGACGATGTAAAGTAACTGACAGCCCGGTCAGAATGGATGGGTAACCGTGAGTTGGGTATTCATAATTGAATGCGACGTTGTTTTTTACGGCAAGTTCAACTGTAAGTCACGTACGTTTCTCCAATAACAACGATACTTAGACTATATTAAAAGCATTTTATTGGCCCAAAAAAAAAATGCGTGAACAGCTGAACAGCTTTACCTGTTCTAACTCACTTATTTACTTGTACTAAATTAAATGCAAATATTTGCAAAAGCAAATCCATTAAAAACACATCTTTATCAGGATGAAAGTTTGTGTAAACTATTTAAATGATACAGTGTAATAATGTTCACAATCCAAAAATATGCTTCATTAATTTATCAAAAACAGTATACGCAAAACTGTAAGGTAATCGTGCCAACAATGATTCTGAGAAATGAAAATTGTAACTGACAGCGTTACTTAAAACAAAAACAGAACGATAATGCAAAAAATACTCCTTAATTTTGCCATATTTTAGCACTAGCAAAAACAAAAACGAAAATCATATCAGACAGCAATAATTCAAACAAATGAAAATTGAAACGGATCCAAAACAAAAGAAGATCGGCAATGAAAAAATTACCCCGAAACTTGCCAACGCTTTTGGCTACACCAACAAAAACCGGCCCTTAGCCCTAAATTAGAAGCCCGCATCTCGAGGCTCGTAATCACCCAGGAAAGGACCTAAATCAACAACAGCAACTGTTGAGAGCCGGTCAGCCGTAAAGATTAAATGAAAATAAAAGAATCGCTCGAACGTGTACCCATTGTGCAGAAGTGACGGCTCTCTTTGAACTCGAGGGAGTGTTAAGGTATCTTGGGGAAATATAGGGTAACTCGAGGGAGATATGACTCAGTCGTGAGATGAAAGGCTAAAATATTGCAATTAAAATACATGTCGGATATCAAAGGCATTTTAAAATTCAACATTTTCTCATAATAATCTGACGGATTTCGTTTTCCAGTCGGCTTTAAGCAAAGACTTGAGACAAAGAACTTGTTGTAAATGACTTATTCTGCTATTGTTTATGCACGTGTATGTGTATCCGTGACATTGATGACGTCAGTGGGTGACACCCACGTGACATTATTTCTCGGAGCGCTATACCTGGTGGAGTATATTATTATACCATGATGCCATTGAAATACGACAGAAAATGGAAACCCCGTTTTGAGACCGACCGCAATATTCGCTGTGTTTGATGATAGCTGTTGAAACCGTGCGCTCACCATTATATTATAGTAACAATAAATTTTCCGATCACAAAACTACACTATAACGAAAATTAAAGTTATAAATTTTTTACCGTGATAAGTTTGTGAATGAAGTTGCCAATATATCGGCGCAGTTAAATGCACCATGCTTACGGGAAGACTGAAGAATGCAGGTGGTTGGCTGAAAACTTCAAAGTTACGTGCAGAACTAAAGACAAAACGATGTACCCTCTTTCTTAGTCTCTTGGTATGGTTAGCACTTTGAATCTAAGTCCCAAAACTCACTGTACTTACTATTTTGAAAAAAAATTAGATGCGTATTTTTATTTTTAAGGAAATTTAATACTGGAGCTAAATTCCACCCCCAACATTACTACGGAAAATATTCCGTCAATAATCATATAACTGTAGTGGAAAATCGTGATAGTTCAATTAATTTAAGACAAGGAAAATGTTTTTTTTTTTTCACATACCTACTATGGTTATACAAAATTATGTTATTCTATAATGAAGTCGTATAGAGTAAGTACTATTTAAGCTTTCAACATGTCAAAAGTTAGTCAACCACAAAGAGATGGTACAAGAGTTCGCGAAACATGAACATCTGGGTATAAGACGGAACTTAACAAGGATAAAGACGTGTACAGATTAATAAAAGATAGATGGGAAACAGATTAGTTTAGTATCTGACTGAAAATCCAATTTTTTATATCGGTATTGAATCAGCCAAACATCTTGATTAAAAAGCGACGTACTTAGTGAGGAAATTTTTGCCGCATGTACATGAAACATGCACATGCGACGGACTTGTATGGTGCTGAAATATCCTTGTAAGGGGAAGAAGAGAATACCCAATGCATTGCGCGATCAATGTAACTTTTCGCACAATGGTGTTTGTTGTAATATATCTGTTTATTTGTAAGTGATAGGCGACAAATTAATATAATTTATTTATGTCGTCAAGGGTATATTTTGAAATCAAAACGAAACGATGGATTTGAAGTAGGCTAACTTTAGATTCCTTATTGAATTCGGTATAGTATAATTGTAGATAATAGGCCGCATACATATTGAACCGTGGTTAATAAGGGCGGTCTCAGATGGTCGCAATAACGACGTATGTTTAGGTTTCTACGATTTCTTACTGCTAAGTTTTCCATCTGATTTCTATATACTCTGTGAGATTCATCTACACAGCAGCTACATCTAAAGTTTAGTTACTATACCTGTTTACAATCTCGGTTATGTTGCGTTCGTTAAGTGAGGCATAAACTTATTAACGGCGGCTTCTAGCTCTAACTTGAAACAACTTGAATCTTCAGCTCAGCTTAGAGATTACTAGGAGGACCTTGTACGCACTGCATTCGGTTTTTTGACAAGTTTAGTATTCATCATAATCAGCCGATACTAGTCCACTGCTGGACATATACTTCTCCCAAGGCACTCCGCTCAGCCTCGATATTCGGGTTTTCTCTTCCAGCTACTGCCAGCCTTACGTGAATCGTCACTCCAACGACTCTCGGGCATCCTTAAAATAAACTAAAGAAGCCGAAATTCAGAATTTTACAGATTTTTTAAAAGCTCCAATACCCGCCTTAAATTATCGTACTACTATATCATTTTTTATCCGACGATAAAAATGGAGGAGGTTCTCAAGTCCAAGCGTTTATTTAATTACGCATAGCTTATTACAGAACAGTCAGAATTCGATTTAAAAAAAACCCAACTTTTCTCATAGACGACTATGTCGGAAGTGGACATGGAAATGAGGAAGCCGAAACAATGCCTATCGCCTTAAAATCACCTCACAATTATTATTCAGAATCGAATGCAGTGCGTATCGGTCTAGAAATAGATGGCTACCATTGATACAAAAGCATTTGAGCCAGACGTATCTACTATACCGTTGGTTCAGGTTCTTTGAGGAACATTGAGGCGAATACAGCTGGAGCTGGAGCAATCATTGAAATGTTATAGCTTTATTCAGTTGTGCAATTTGTGTAATTGTTTTAGAATATTTTGAAGTTATTGTGGCGTTTAGTTATACGTACATATAATTACGTTTTATTTAGACCAGTGCCTTTATTAACACCAATTTTTTGTTTTAGTATAATTATTAATTACCTACTAGTTTCACTTATTCAAGGACATGCCTTCAATATGAAATTCCTAGTATTCTGATATTTTCAAAATGGCCGCGATATTAAAAATAAAAATCATTAAAAAATACAAAGCATCATTTAAATAAAAGCTAATTTCAAAATGTTTTAAATATTTTTTCGGGAATTATCACGTATTATTTTTTGTAGGTAAAGTACCTTTAGCTCGACGTTTCGTCTATGTTACAATGGCCGTGGTCACGGGCTGACTGAAAACTGCGGGTGAGTCCGGCGAGAAGAGCAGGTGTTTTGATCTTAGACCTTGAAAAAAAAAAAGGAAAAATGTTTAAAAATGTTTTTTTTTTAAATAATGGCTTCTTTTTTCACCCATTTTTAATTCTATAACAGTTTTGTAGCCTCAATTGAGCGCCATTTGTTATATCCGCTTCAAATTGCGGTACGCTTTTTTGCGTCGAGCTTACCTTTTACAACGAAAATTAAAAGTAACCCGATAGTAAGCAATAAGGTCCATAACAGTTGCATTCCTACCGAGAACTCTGCTCTATTTTACCATTCATTTTGTAGATTTTCCACGCACCTGTAGCAAATGTTGACTTCTAAGAGAGTTTAGAAACGTAACTCTAAACCGAGGTCATTCGAGTATTTTTTAATCAGTCTGGCAAACTTAAGATCCATCTCTGAATTCATAATGAAGTATACGATGTCTTACTTTAGGAGGTCCTTGACACGGTCTCTCGACAAGGGTGCTTTTGTCTTGGGTTACCTTAATTGAAACTTATAAATAATGCTGGACTGAAGAATATTGTACTCTTTGCTAAGGGAATAAAATTGGAAAACACCAAACTTGAATATTTTTTTACATAAGTAAATGCGTAGTAAAATGTTCTGCCTCTTTGCTATTTTATAATTCATATTTATTATAATGCAATGCTTGACCAAAATGCTGGCATGTTTCGGGCTCAAAGCATTGCCATTCAACGTGGTAATGCCACCAACTTGCTGGGTATGCTGCCAACTGGGCTTGAGCATTTCGATTATCTTTTAGACCACTTTTTTTTTGTTTTTTTTTTGTTAGTTTTTTTTTACCTTCAATGGTCTATGTGCTGTTTAACTATTTTTGTAATGTTAGTGTTAGCTTGTATATTGTTTAGATTACACATTTTTTAAATAATAAGCAGCGTTTTTGTAAAAAAAAAAATTTTTTTGTTTGATACTTAGTTAACTTTTATAAAACCGATCAAAATATTGTTCGGCATGAAAGTAATGTGCACTAAATACGTGGAAAAGCTGGAAAAAGAAGGAAATTTTAATGTTTAAAGGCATTTTTTTATGAATAAATGTCACGAGCCACTTGCCGCATAGCCTCGATTTAGCACTTCCCTGTCTAAAAGGACTTTTTAACTGAGCACAATTTCCGTTCCAACGATATTATTTACGGTCGAGTTTTCCTCTAGCTCTCAGAAATGTCAACGTGCGAAAGATAAAAGGAAATTCACTCAAAAAATTTGGTAAAATTGTTTGCGTAAATTCATTTTTGTAAATACACCTTTGCCCAGTTAAAACATTTTTCAAATTAAAATAAATATTATTTTGTCTTTAACCCTGTACATAAATTTAATGTTCAGCGGTGAAATTGCAGAATTAATTTCTTTAAAATCAATAACTAGTGCTTTTAGAACTCCGTTTTTGCAATAAAATACGACAGATACGGAACCCTTGATAAGGAAGTTTTCACTGTTGATTTATTCCCGTGAGGTTTGAGCTTTAACCAAATACTAAGTCATTTTAGGTGCATTGTGACAGTACAATATTCAAATTACCTACGTCTTCGGTTGGTAACTAAAATAAAAAAAAACATCTCCAATTTTCTTTGTTACAAACAAAAATCTCACACATATTTTTTTCTTTTCAAGATAATAGTCAAGCAAGGCGCTTGGCATTGTGCTAGGCTTATCTATTTTTGGCGGAAAAGCGAATCCAAAAGCAGACAGGGTTTTTTTGTCTGAACTGAGTGTAACGGTCGCTATAAATCTCGTGCCATGAGAAAATATAAAATGGTGGGAGATATTTTTGGTAGAGTTGTACCAAATAGTAGTTTTGCCGAATAAAGGTCTCCGTCCACTTATCAACTCAGCCCAGCGCCGCCACACCTCACAATAGTATAAATAAAAAACAGAGTTATACTTACTAAGCGGCATGAGTCCATTTTAGAATTGTAACCAAAAATATTTGACCACGCGTGTTCAACGCGAGATATTTTCTATTGCGGGTTGGCCGGTAGAAACTATTTACAATCAGCAGCATACCTGGTACTTTTGTGTAAAAGTTTTTTTTAAATCTTATTTTAAGAATGTCATATTGGCAAAGCGCATATTAAAATGGGAATTTTGCCATTATGAAAATTTGTAATAGTTTTAATAAGGAAACGTCGGATAGATCGGAGCTTGTGTCACCGTATTAAAAACCAAATAATAATGATAATAGTTCACTTCTGAGGGTAGAAGTTGATTAGGTCCTTTGAAATAAAGGTAAGGTTTCAAACATCGCTTTTTTTTCAAGTATTTATTTTGCGAAATATGGCCCAAATTGGCAAAAATTTGTCTTGCATTTCTATATGATTGGAAATATTTTTTTTTTAATTTAGAGCTGATAGTACATGTTAAAAATCCTTATTCCAAATTATTATGAATATTTTAGTAATCAAAACATACTAAGATAAAATTCGGGACCGCAGGGAAACGCTGGATGCAGGCCGCTTCCAACCGGCCCTGTTGGAGATCGATGGGGGAGGCCTATGTCCAGCAGTGGATGTCCTATGGCTGAAATGATGATGATGATGAGATAAAACTGTAATACATTCAAGATGTATTACAGCTAGTAACTCAAAGGTCCATTGATCATTTTGTAAAATGATTTTAGCAGAGAATATTTCCCGAGTAGTATTTTTTCTTTAAAAAGTATATATGTTTTGCCGGGATGATACATCTCTGAAATTTGGCTAAGTCCACAGAGCTTTGTTCATTCTATATAATTATATGGCTTTAGTTACAGAACCCTACATGCGTGTCTCAAAAAAGTCTTGGTAAGTTATTAGGCAAAAAACTATAAAAGAAAAAGTGGCCGGAACATTTCCACATTTCTATATAAAACGTAGTAAGAGAATGTAAGGCTAAATGCGGGCATTCAGTCTACACGCATTAAAGTTATTATGTGCTTTATCATCATTAAGCCGAGCGCGGTGTCAAATCTTTGACTCTAAAGGAAAATCTCTCGACGTTATCCTCGGGGCTTTCACCCTTGTGCGGTTTTCATTGCTAATTTATTTCTAAGTGAAAAAGTAAAACGTTATATTTATGAAAATAATAGGGAAAAACTTTAAATCCTTTGTGCAAGACATGTTATGTCAATACAGGTACCATCTTTATGATCTGTTGGGAACTAGATGACATGATACGTTGAGGGCGTAACCCGAAATCGTGATTCGTTGGAAGGGACCCATTACGCAGTAGCTCATGTGTAGCACTAATTAATACGCCTAAAACATCATCGTTTAAAAATATCTACATTAAGGCCCTCTTTTCCTACTTTTAGAATTTTTGTTCATTCTAGTTTAAATGAGTCTACTTCCACGGTTAGCATAAAATTATAAAAATGTTGCCATATCAAAATTTGATATTTTATCTAGGAAATCTCAAATACCGAAACACAATTAAGGACATTTCGATAGTTTTTTTTTTATTCGTTTAAATATCTATTTATTAAATGATGTCCACGATATCTTAATGTATAGATTTCATAATTATGGAGTAAACCGTAAAGATATCTTTTACATAAAAGCTATACTTTTCGAAAAATATGAGAAAAAACTCAAAAAGTTAAGTAGCGAAACGCACGACTGTGTGTAAGGGCCATGGATTTGCTCCACTAATTGCGATTTAAATACAATATATGTATTAAGAAAAATAGAAAAATAAAAATGAGCGTTGCTTTAAAGTAAGTAAGCCTCGCCTTCATCATCATCATCATCATCATCATCATCAGCCAGAAGACATCCACTGCTGAACATAGGTCTCCCCCTTTAACCTCCACACTGAACGGCAGCCTGCCTTTTGCATCTACTGGATGCCCGCGACTCTCACAATGTCGTCGGTCCATCTAGTGGGAGGCCTCCCTACGCTGCGTCTTCCGGTTCGTGGTCTCTACTCCAGAACCTTTCTTCTCCATCGGTTATCGGTTCTTCGAGCGATGTGGCCTGCCCATTGCCACTTCAACTTCCAAATTTCAACAGCTATGTCGGTGACTCTGGTTCTTTGGCGAATATCCACGTTTCGGATTTTATCGCGTAAAGAAACTTCGAGCATAGCTCTCTCCATTGCCCGCTGTGTGACTCTGAGTTTTTAGCCTCGCCTTAATGAATACTTACTAACGTAACCAGAGCCAAAACACATGAGCATAACACGACGTCGTATCATGACACAGTTGGACAGACAATGCTCAATCAATGAAGATCTTAAGCCTAAGTTAGTGGGTCCCACTGCTGAACATAAGCCTCCCCCTTAGAACTCTACACTGAACGACAGCCTGCCATCTGCATCCACTGCATCCCCGCGACTCTCACTTAAAAGCTTACAGTGTGAGTCTGGAGTTCATTATCTTTACGAACGGCTGATTATCAGGCCTTGGTTAAACAGCTTTTAGTTTTCACCGCAACCTAGCCAATGCTCGTATCTCTTGAACGCCCATCCCCATTAACTGAACTGAAAAAAAACTATCAATAATAATATATATATATATAAAAAAACTCTTTCTCAAGTAGATGCTTTAGTAAAAAGCAGAAGTAAAAAGCTTTATTTGCCTTAAAGTTATATGATTATTTATGAGATATTTACCGTGGTAAGGTTGTGGAATGAGCTCCCGATATTTCGGAGCAGTTACACGCACCATGTTCACGAGAAGACTGAAGAATGCGGGTCGAACAGTTAAAAAGTTTGGTGCAGACATAACGATCTACCCTCTTCCTTAGTGATAACCGTAGCAAAATAATCATATAACTTTAGAGAACAACTGTGATAGTTTAAAACAGTGTTTTATTTTCCTTGTTTCAGATGCCATCTAAAACCAAAATGCCCACAAACAAAACCTGCCACATTTACGAAATAAGATAACGGGCAACCAAAACATGACATCAGACTATAACAATGCATGAGCTAGCGTTCCTTCAGCTTTCCACGACAGACGATATCAACGCACCTGCCTACACCGACTGGGAATACCTGGTAAACTATACCATAGTGAGTTACAATACGAGTGAAGTGAACGGCACAGTGAATAGTGAACAGGAATATGTGATTAACAACTGGTGGGCGTTGGTAGCGTTGTTGCTGGTGCTGTTCACGGCTGCTGGGAATGTGTTGGTGTGCTTGGCGATATATTTGGAGAGAAGACTGCAGAATGTGACGAATTACTTTCTGATGTCGCTGGCGATAACTGATCTGCTTGTCGCTATACTTGTGATGCCCTTGGGGATACTCACTTTAGTTAGAGGTAAGAACGTTTTTTAAAGGTTATAATATAATAATTAGAATTTTTAGAAAAAAAAGAACCGACTTCATGACTATACCTACATTTACAAACTGACACTAAAAAGTAGAAAATATTGTTTAAAATTACGACTGAAATACTTTGTATGCATGGTCATGAAAAATTTAACGAAAAACAACAGGGCCCGGTCGCCATGGAGACACTTTTTTGTTTTTTTTTGAAGTTCTGTTGTAGGAACAGTTCCTCTATGTTTGCTGTTTATTTGACAGCGTCGCTAGTGGAGAACAAAGTATGAAATTCACCAAGAAATAACTGTAGTTCCAATTTTGCCCACCTTAACAACTAAGTTGGTGGCACTGTACAATGTTTACATTGTACATTGAATTCGTTACATATTGTCATGTTTTTGTAGATTTTTCAAAAAGCGCTGAATCTATGTCGATAAAAAATTTATGGGACCACCTATGAGATATGACCAACCAACCAAAAAAAGAATCATCAAAAACAATTCTAAATTGGCGGAGTAATCGCGTAACAAACATACATTTAAAAAAAACATACAATCGAATTAATAACCGCCCATTTTTGGAAGTCGGTTAAAAAGGGGGACATAGCTATTATAAGAAACGTAAGAAACTCAAATGAAACTCCATAGGTACGTCGATTTCACCACATTGACTTTATTTCAACATTATAACATTTTAATCACAATTTATTTAGCACTATTTTATTACTACTCAATACTCAATCATTTATTGCATAATTATTATGAAGTTCACATACAGATGTTAGGTAGCATGTTTAAATTAGGTAATACATAATAATAACCCTGATTGGGTATGGCAATATATATAGTACTTGACGTCCGTTGGACTCGAATCCCAACAACCGAATGATCCCCCGCTTGCCGAGTGCCGTCCCAACAAAACCTCATATCCCCTCTTTACTTTTTATGTCCAGATGGCAAAGTTTTAAAAGTCATAAATAGTCAAGCTAGCCCAAAATCTGTGAGCTAGCCACTTTACTAATACTTTTGGAGTTGTCAGTGATAAATTTAAACCAAAGACAAGTAATATACTCAAATTAAACGTTGAAGGAATGACTAACGTTCAGAAATATACTCGAAACCTTACACTATTAAAATTTGCAAGTTAACGGCCGGTTATCCGAGTCGCGTAGGCAACAAAACGCTCCCTCAGCCCCCGCCAACTTATAGCGACGATGTATATTGCCACGCTACAGTCAGGATGCCCGCGGGGGGAGTGCAACGACAAAAACTAACATAGGTCCGACCTCGATGACGCCTGGCGCGGCACTGAACGCAGCGCGCGCAAATTCTCGCGACCTTTTTACGGTTTTAATTTCACTAAAAAACTAAACTATTCACTATCAAAATTCTATCCAAATAAAAAAAATATTGAATAAAATTGCCTTTCAGTACATGCAATTTCCAGGTTGTTACGAGCTTTCATTAGAGCATAAAATGAAAAAAATAACCTAAGTCGACTTTGTTTCAGATTTTTTTTTGATCGAGGAAAGTTTATTCTATCGTGTTTTAAACCAAATCATAAACTCTAACACAGATGTATCTGTGACATGTATTTTTTTCCAGCTCAAATATTGTAATTTAACTGAAAAAAATTGATTTAAAACCGTCAAATTTGGTATAAGAGGCTCTTAAAGTGGCAAAGGGCAGGTTACATCGCTCAAAGAAGCTATAACTGATGGGGAAGAAATGTTCTTGGGTGGAGACCACGCACGCAGTGTAGGTAGGCCTCCCACTAGATGGACTGAAGACATTGTGAGAATCTCGGGCATTCAGTGGATGCTGATGACAGGCTGTTGTTAAGTGTGAGAGTCAAAGGGGTAGGCCTATGTTCAGCAGTGGGCGTCTTCTGGCTGATGATGAAGTTCATCATGAAATAATTATTCATATACACGACGTATAAGATACTTTAACCGCCTGTTCACAATGTTATACCAATTTATCACAAGTGTACTTACATAATCCGTATCATACATATTTTACCGTTTCCTCGCCGTCTGAGCACGAATACCTTTACTATCCGGTTCTTTTTACAATCGACGACAACGACACGACAATCAAAAACGTCACGATTTTTCAAATAGTTTAATTTGTTCACAAGTTTTTTGTTCCAAACAGCGACGTCAGGAAGTATTTTCAAAAACTACGATATGTTTTTTATTAGTATTTACGTACTTGTACAAATAAACATACTAATTCCGATTTGTTACAATAAATTTTAAGACCTTCTTTCTATCAATTACATAAATTCTGGACATAAGCTTGTACCATGGCTGTCAGACACTGATATATACAAACATATAATATTTTTAAATAAATTTAAAAAAAAATACAATAAATATAATTCAAATTCAAATAATGTATTTATCTAATAATATTAAATAAAGTGCATACTTAAATAGATATTAGCACCCAGATAAAGAACAAACCGCGTGAATATTTGTCCTAGGTGGGAATTGAACCGACTCCCCCAAGCGCAGAAGCAGGTTCACTACCAACTGGACCAATAAAAAAATATGATTCATACAAATTCGATGTCGATGTAATCGGACGCAGAAATGTACTATGGTTATTAGATGCAAGGATTAATAAAATTCACAAAAATTAGTTTGCACAGCACAAGTTTTTACATACCACAGAGTATCATATAAAGTAATCTGTGACCTTTTACCGGCACATCAACTATTATTTAAAAAAAAAACTTTTCTGTGGTGTTGCTAATCGTATATATATTAACGTCCATTGTAAATAAGATTCCGGGCGCTGACAGCAAAAATAACTGTTCAGTTAGTTTGACAAATTACTCTGGGGTTGTTTTAATTAGTTTACGAAACGATGTTTGCCGGAGTTTAACCGTAAACGGTATCTAAATAGGAAATAAACAGTTCTGATCGGGCCAAGAATAAATATATTTCAACAAATAATTTGCCAAAAATAATCATAGTTACGAATAGATTGTATTGTTTAGCGAATTGAGAACCCTCCTCATTTTTGGAAGTTGGTTAAAACCCCAATTGATACTTCCTAAGTACTACCTGTAAGGTTAGGAGGCTTAGGGGTCCGCCAAATTTCAAGTGTTGCGTTACCGGCATTCTTGTCCTCATTTCATAGTACTCATAAATTAATAGAAAAAATCCTTGCACCCTCTTTAGGCCCTTCCGAAGTAGTTGTATCTCATTCGAAAGAGGCAATGAATGCTTGGAGGCTTGCTTGTCCAAATACCGATTTTCCCAGGAAGTTGTCTTCCCAGAGACTGTGGGATCGGCCGATCTGCGAACTAGCACGGAAATCGCTACTAGATACGTGTCCTAGTGTTGCAGATCGCGCTCGTATTCTTGCTGTCTCTGTTTGGGAATCGGGACTTTGGTTGCAAGCTATGCCCTCTTTTAACACGGGTAGCCTTTTAGATCCAACCGCATTTCGTCTAGCTGTCAGCTTACGCTTGGGTGCAAGGTGCTGTGAGGCCCATCGCTGTCAGTGTGGTACTGCTGTTGACCAGCTCGGTCACCATGGTCTCTCTTGCTCGAGAAGCGCTGGTCGTATTGGCCGACACGCTAGCCTGAACGACATCATACGCAGGGCTCTTTCCACCGCTAATGTCGCAGCTGTGCTCGAACCGAGTGGTCTTGCGCGCGACGATGGAAGGAGGCCTGACGGTATGACACTTGTGCCCTGGAGGTTGGGGCGGCCCCTTGTATGGGACGCAACTTGTGTTGATACTTTGGCGCCGTCACATCTTCCTGAGACACGGGGTAGGGCTGGCGCGGCTGCCAATTCGGCAGAGCAGCACAAGCGACGCAAATATGCTAACCTCGGCAGTGGTTACATATTTGAGGCGTTTGGGGTCGAGACATTGGGCCCTTGGGGACCGGGAGCTCACCTCATTTTCAAAAATCTTTCAGAGCGCCTGGTTAATGCGACGCGTGACCAAAATGCTGGCGTGTTTCTGGCTCAACGCATAAGCATTGCCATTCAACGTGGTAATGCCGCCAGCATGCTGGGTACGCTGCCAACTGGTAGTGGGCTTGAGCATTTGGATTGTCTTTAGACCTTCAATGGTCTGTGGGCAGTCTAACTGTATTTGTAGTTTTAGCTTGTATTTTGTTTAGTTAATAAAGGCCCTAAGTACTTAGTGGCTTAGTAAAATAACACCGAATTTAGAACACCAGGGGATATTCTAAATTCGTGCCTTTATGAAGCTCCGCTGCCTGAATGGGTATTCCCCGATGGTTACAGTCTGGGTGTCTTCAAATCACGAGTAAACAGGCCTCTTTTAGGCATGCGTGCTCCAAAGTAGACCGCATCATCGTTTAACATCAGGAGTGATGGTGGTCAAACGCAAGAATATTAAATATATAAAAAAGCAGTTGGAAACCCTCAAGCAATTCGGATAAGAATTTATAACTTTTAAACCGCTGGACAGATAGCAAAAAATACAGTAATAAACACGGCTTTCAAATAAGAAAGCATGCATTCAAATCGCAGTTTTAGAAAAAAAATTACAACGAGCATACACTTATAACCTCTTGCACCATAGGCTAGGGAAAATAAAATATTATATCCATTCCTTTCTTTCGTAGGTAAAATATTGATAAAACTGTGGATTAAAACATTTAACAGAATGAGAACAATATTTGTGAATTACATCCTAATTTCACTAAGCTTAGATTCTAGATTAATTCTAAGCAACGCTTTTCTTATAATATCTCGCTTCCGCTTATATTCTAGCCCAAATAGGCATGACTTGAAGGAACTACCCTTGAGGCTTATTAAATAACTCGCAAGAAAAATATAGGAGGTTTTTCTCGTCAGCCGTGGCATTCGGTTATTGGCTTTAATTAACCTTCTTCGGAATTTGTTAGCTTATAGATTAAGCCGGAGAGTGTTTTTTCCACAGACCAATACCGGAATAGACACTATGTGCACGTCAAATTGTACAGCGTGCCGCATTTTTATATCTAACTAGCTACGCCCTGCGGTTTCATCCACAAGTTAAAATCGTCGATAGTTTTCTGAAATTTTACAATAGTCTGCGCAATTTTCTTAAATTTTCTTTCCGTATAAACTTTCTACAAATTGTTGGAATACTTCAAAAAAGATTAATGAAATCGGTAAAAACGTTCGCAAGTTATGGCGTGACCAAGGTAAATAGGGATTAATTTTTATACAATGTATATTATAAGATATTATGTCGTGACGAGAGCAATTTATTTAATTGTATGGCCAACAAAATAAAATATGGACAAAACAATTTAAAACTAGGAGCTTTTTTTTTAAAGTAAACCGTATTTCTAAATAAATAATTATTACAGACAACGTGATTATAACTTACTGTGCAGTATTTGGTTTGTAATACACAAACAAATTATGACAAAATACTAAATTTTATTAGGGGTCGTACAATTAATAATACTTACATTTAAAAAAAAAAAAACTATAGAGACGTGGCGGTCCTTAAATATTTCATTGTATTGACGACAATTTCTCTCTATTGGGTTTTAAAATGAAGTGTTATTCTTATATACATGTAACACAAAGGTTTTTAATAAACCATAACATGTTTTAGTCTAGAGTTACTTGAGATAAACGAAAGTGAAACAATTTGTAAGTGTAACATTTTAAATAGACAAACTTTATCACTATCTAACCTGATTTCAAGGGTTTTGTTTTAAATTTGGCTAATCTTTCGGGATTTCGTTTCATTCGCTGCCTGCAATAAAATGCTAAAGCACTGTCTTTGTACACGTTCTATACGTTCTATGTGTATGTCATAGAAAAGAGACCAAATACCAAACATGTGTTCTAGTATACTCGGATCATCTCTATCTCTACATAGTACATATAAATTAAAGTCGCTTTCCGTCTGTCTGTCTGTATGGCCGCTAATTCCTCCTAAACCACGCAACTAGAACGATTCTAAAACGATTTTGATGCGGTTTCATCAGTTAGATAATTTTTCACGCAAGGTTTATATATACTTAGTTTAGTAGTAACATTAAATCTCTACTCGCACGGCCAACTATGTTTAAAGAGTTTTTTTTACAGTAAAGGCGCTATTTGGCATATTTTTTTACATCTGACGTGCTACTGCCAAAACAACGGAGACTGAACTGAATAATGAAGCATGATCGTTGGAGCATTGCTCCATTGGTGAGCTTGCAGTGTCTATCCTGGTAAAGATCTGTAATTTTCTGTTGCGAGGCCGACTAAGATACATCAAATTACTTTTTCCTTCTCGTAGATAAGCGACCAAGTTCTAATTTACTCGACCTTATGACAGACTTCCTTTCATTTCATGACCTAGAAAAGTCATATTAGGTACTCTCGAAAAAGTACAGTATGTACTCAATATTGAATTTTTTGGACGCATTCATAGATGTAAAGCAAGAAAAAACTTACCATGACACTGTCATATACAGAATGTAGACGACTGTCATATTTGAAAATGTATTTTTTTTTTGTTTTTTGCTGTATTTTATTATTTTCTTTGTTATGGTGTAATGAAAACAATAAAAATATAGGCTAAGAAAATATTGTATGCCCGAAGAGGGTAGAACTGTGATACTCAATTATGTATTTGTAACAACTCATGTACCAGTTTGAAGCAATAAAAGTTATTCTATTCTATTCTAATTGTACTCATCATTATAAACAACTTTAATTTTGGAACCAAGCCTGATATTAGCTGTTCCAAATATTTCGGTGATAATGAAATTTTTCTTTTTTTTCCCGCAACATCAGGGTTGGTCCCAAAGTAAAAGTTGTTCATGATGATCAGTACGATAATGTTCCCGAATATATTCGTCACCTAGAGATGCACCTGGTATAGAGATAATTATATACTTATTATATATACTTATTTTCTTAATAAAATCTGAAAGCCCGTAACTTCCTTGTCCCGGAATAGTGAAGCATTTAAATTTACAGTCATAATTGGATATTTTTTTGCTTTTAAGTCTAATTTAATAGAATACATATTTATGAAACAGATCTTAAAAGTTTGTTTATTTTTCTAATAAAACCATTAAGTGATCAAACGAGTGACAACGAAATTTCCAATAAATGCTGAGGTAATATCACAAAAGGAAAGCAGCAGTAATTTAGTTAAAATTAAGCGATGTTGTCATCGAGATACAATACATATATATAGAGTCACAATCGTGCCAAAAAATTATCTAATCAAAAACTTTGCACCCGCTACGAATTGCGCAGACTTTTTGGTTATAGTTACATGTTAACCGAGATCCGACTACAACGCCGCGCGTTGCCAGAGCTACGATGAAATAGCGGACAACTAACGTTGAACACTATGCAAGCGACATAACGTCTAAATTCGGGTAAATGTGGCATTGCGAACTATAGAATTGATACAATGTATGTACAATGACGCTTGGATGCTTTTTTACTATTTTCACTGAGAGATTGTGGCTCTATAGGAATTATATATCGATGGATGTTGATTACGCTTTGTAGAAAAAGAAGCTGTGGTCATTTGGGATAAGGTTTTTTTATTATTTTAAAATACATTTTGATAATCTATAATTTTTATGAAATTAAGTAATATACTGATCTTACATTAAAAGGCCAGAATTTTAGATAGTATAATCATCATTATTATCATTTTGAAAGGTGAAATTTAGCCTTGGTTTGATTAAAAAGTTGATCAAGTAGAGTAGATTACTTATTGTTCTCTTTATACATAACAATATAACAAAACACATATTCAAAACTGTATCTAAGTATAGAACAATCCCGTGACCGAAATGCTCGCCGATGCTCTGCGCAACGTATCAGTATTGCAATCCAATGCGGCAATGCAGCTAGTATTTTGGGAACGATGACTTCAGGCAGCGGTGTATTAGATTAGCTTAGATTTACATATTACTATTAAGTTTGTTAATATTCGTATTATGTTTAATTTACTTGTGTTAATTTGTACTGTATTAAAATGTTTTTTTTTTAACCTATACTGTCCCACTGCTGGGCAAAGGTCTCCTCCATCTCCTTCCATAAATCTCGGTCCTCCGCCACTTCTTGCCAACCTCCGGAATGAGTCAAGATCGTCACGCCAGCGTTTCTTGGGCCTTCCTTGACTGCGTTGTCCATCTGGCACCCACTCTGTGACGATCCTGGCCCATCGGTCGGGATGCATGATGTTAATTTTAGTATAGAATAAATAGTATGTGGATTTTAATTTTCTAAGCACCTTTTAAAATATGCACGGAAGCTCCCAAGCCACAATTTCTGTACAAAATGAATTTCGCTAAACAATTTCGTTATTAAGTTACATAACTTCGTTAACCTTAGGGAAGTAACGGTTATGATAGACAAACAAACAATTAACGAGACGGGACTTCTATTTGATTGATGAAGTTTTAATTATTGGAGACTTTATTCATACATTTTCAAGTAGATATTATAATTGACTTTTACAAGGAGGGATCGACTTTCTTAATATTAAGATTTAAATGTTTTAAAAGACTCATTGCCTTTTTTAAATTCAATTTATTTTGGACTTACATAATATTTTACATGGCAGGCCTATTGTATAATGACAGTGACAAATAATAAATATGAAGCCAATAAACGAATTTTAACAGACATGGTCAAAAGGAATGATAATAAAAGCCTATAAAATTTATTTTAAAAAAAACTAATCTAGGCGACTCAATATATTAAAACCAAGGATTTTATATATACCCTAAAGGAGTTGATTAAAACAGACGAAATACAAACAACAAACAAAAAAAGGGTCGATGGTCACTTGAGGTTTTTAAGTCTCTACTATCTAAGTATCTATATAATATACATACTAGCTGACCTGACAGACGTTGTCCTGTCTTAGAACTGTCAAACACGCAAAGTTAAAATTGTAAATCTTATTTTTTTTACACCTTGGGTTAAATTATTGGAGTTTTAGTAAGGATCCCTATTTAAAAAAAATATATAGGGTATAGATTATAGCCTATGTCACCCGGGGATAGTGTAGCTTCCCAACAGTGACAGAATTTTTCAAATCGGTTAATTAGTTTCGGAGCCTATTCAATGCAAACAAACAATCAAATCTTTCCTCTTTATAATATTAGTATAGATTATAATCTATCTATATCTATACTAATATTATAAAGAGGAAAGATTTGATTGTTTGTTTGTTTGTTTGCATTGAATAGGCTCCGAAACTACTGAACCGATTTGAAAAATTCTTTCACTGTTGGGATGCTGCTCTATCCCCGGTTGACATAGGCTATATATCCCGGCTTTACCTGTGCGAAGCAGGGGCGGCCTACTAGTTATATATAGAAATAAAAATGAATCCCTATTTGCAATGGTGACGCGATAACTTGAGAACGATTTTAACGATTTCATTTATTTTTTTAGATTTCTAATACTTTGTAGAAGGTTCTTATGGAAGGAAAAATTAAGAAAAGTGCGCATAAAATTGTAAAATCTCAGAAAAATTATAAACGATTTTAACTTCGTGCCATTGACAGTTCTAAGACAGGACAAAATCAGATAAAATAAATCATTAAAAATATAAACAAAAAAGAAATCAGAGGTCGTTTTTTGAACTATGTCCTATGTACAGGCCTTCGTTGCCTATAGATAGAATAATCACCACATTTTGCTTGACTCTGATTGAGACTATGACTTGTTTGGTATTATGTAGTGCCTTGTAAACTTTATTATTATTTCGACTGAAGGATCTGTATCCATGGTCACGATATAAATAAAAAACAACTATTTTATAGTGTCAAAAGAAAATGCACTTTTTAAAATTATTATGCTTGTGTGTGTAAACATGTTATAGCTTTATAGTTATAATTTTCTTTGTTTTAGTGTAGATAAAAACGCTACGTCTGAAAAATTCACGGTGGAATTATAATCACCGTCCAAATTTGTGCTCATCGGACAATCTCCTTCGTTTGATGGTATATTCCAATACGAAGCATTGGCGAAATTGTGGTGGCTCCTCCACTCCACAAAAGAGGTCATTAAATAGGAGTTGAATTGAACAAAATATACAATGATTATAAAATTATTGTAATAGACGCACGTAAGTCGTCATTTTCAGACAATGCAAATTACGAATTGCAAAGGTCGTCTACTCAGAACGCCGTCAAAAATATTATCTTAAAAATTTTAATTTATTGCAAACTTTTGCCCATGGCTAACCTTGCGTTGACTTTTGCGTGTTGCATGTTGCATGTAAATAAATCTGCGGGGCTTGGTTTTTCGCGATAACTTTACAAATGATTCACAAAGTATAATCAAAATAATCAAGGCTAGAGTGAATAGTTTTCTTCTAGATCAACGATAGTCCGTTGGTCGAGTTGGTAGTGAACCTGCCTTCTGAGCTTGGGGGCGTAGGTTCGATTCCCACCTAGGACAAACATTTGTGTGATGAACATTTGTGTTTGTTCTATATCTAGGTGTTAATATCTATTTAAGTATGTATTTAAACCTATATATGTATATATATCAGTCTCTGGCAGCCATATCACAAGCTTTGCTTAGTTTGGGGTCAGATGACCGTGTGTGCAAAAATGTCCCGAATATTTATTTGTCCCGAATATTTAACTTGTTCTATCCTCGGCCGCAACGTTGCTTACCATCAGCCGAGTTGATGGCCAAACGTAGACCTATACAAAAAAAATAAGTTCCATTACTATTTTTAAAAGTCAATTTTAGTTTCTAATTTAATTTAAAAAAAATTACAACTATAATAAATTATAAATCAAAAGAACAGAAATAATAAAAATACGTTTGTTGTATGCCCCCCATTTTTGCTTCTACTTTATGACTTTATTATTATTTCTTTTTTAGTTAATCCGCCGTAACATTACATATTCTAAAACACTGTTTTAAACTATCACGGTTGTTCAAAAGTTATATGATTATATCGGGAGCTCATTCCACAACTTTAACACGGTAAATATCCCGTAAATAATCATATAACTTTTTATTACATATTCTGTGAAAATTTCAACTAGCTATCTAACGGTTCGAAATATACGGCCGTTTAAAGGTAGGACAGATGGACAGACAGACAGACATACATCGTAGGCTAAGTAATAGGGTCCCGTTTTTACCCTTTGGGTACGAAACCCAAAAAACTAAAATATTTAATACTAACAATGCCAACGAAGTGAATTTACGGTAAATTAATAAACCAAAGAATATAAATTAATAAGCTAAGTAAGAGTCAGGCTCGCGCACTGAGGGTTCCGTACCACCACAAAATACAATAAGATGGTTGCCTTTTATTTGTAATAAATGAAACATTAAGACCACACAAAAGTAAATAGAACGTAAATGAGAAGAAAAATCTGTCGCCAGGCATTATGAGAGAACCTTGATTGAACATTCTTATTTAAATCAACGCGTCGAACTCCGCATCCAAAGAACTTAGACCTTACCTTTTTGGGTTAGGTCTCAAAGTTCTTTGTCCGCATCACAGTTGCTAACTGATCTCAAATGACTGGCGTTTCGTTTCTGGATGCAACTGGCTACAACAAATTTCTTACAAAAACGCCTTGATAGCCGTTCTACTGTAAACTAAAATATATTATTTTCTGTGATTAGGACACATTCCTATCATAATAATACATTTCCATTGCCTGTCTAATTTGAGATCTGTCCGCTACTTACGACTACGCATACGAAGTCGCAGGCATCAGCTAGTCTATACTGATATTATAAAGAGGAAAGATTTAATTGTTGTTTGTTTGTTTTTTTTGCATTGAATAGGCTCCGAAACTACTGAACCGATTTGAAAAATTCTTTCACTGACGGGAAGCTACACTATCCCCGGGTGACATAGGCTATAATCTATACCCGTGCGAAGCTGGGGCGGACCGCTAATTTATAATATTAGTGTTCCACGTTTCACCATAGACCACATCTTACGAGCGATGTATCCCACGTTTTAAACTTACATAATTAATACGAAACAACTCAAAACTCACTCGTGGAAACCGCGAATACGGCATCCATTTCCACCCCCGCCCTTATAAATTATCTGTCTCCATTAATCTGCTCCCTTGCGTGACGCACCGATATTAATCACCCCGTGTGGTCCCGCTGATAGCACCTAGAACACCTAGCTCATAGTGTAACCTAGCGATCTTCAACTAGGTAAGTGGACACTTTAATGACTACTGTTATTTACTTGTACATGGTTTAAAGAAATAAGGATTTAAGGAAATAGACAAATAATTTTTTTTTAAATATCTATCTTCTTTATAGTATAAATTAAAGTCGCTTTCCGCGTCTGTGTGTATGTCTGTATGGCCGCTAACTCCTCCTAAACCACGCAACGGATTTTGATGCGGTTTTCACCATCAGTTTGATACATTTTCACGGAAGGTTTATATATATAACTAGCGACCCGCCCCGGCTTCGCACGTAAATTACACCCGTGCGAAGCCGTGCGAGCGGGTCGCTAGATAAATAATAAGCATGCATTCGACCGCTAACTCGTCTAACGTTAACGGCCTCTTATACCAAATTTGACGGTTTTAAATCAATATTATTCGGTTAAATTACAATATTTGAGCTGCAAAAAAATACATGTCACAGATACATATCTCTGTTTGAGTTTATGATTTGGTTCAAAACACGATAGAATAATCTTTCCTTGATCAAAAAAAAATCTGAAACAAAGGCGATTTAGAGTTTATTTTTTTCGTTTTATGCTCTAATGAAAGCTTGTAACAACCTGGAAATAGCATGTACTGAAAGGCAATCCTATTCAAAAAAAAATTGGTTTGGATAGATTTTTGATAGTGAATAGTTTAGTTTTTTAGTGAAATTAAAAGCGTAAAAAGGTTGCGAGAATTAGCGCGCGCCGCGCTCAGTACCACCCCTGGCGTTATCGAGGTTGGACCTATGTTCGTTTTTATCGTTACACTCCCCCCGCGGGCCTCCTGACTCTTGCGTGGCAAAACACATCGTCGCTATAACTTGGCGGGGGCTGACAGAGCGTTTTGTTGCCTACGCGACTCGGATAACAGGCCGTTAAGCGATGATGCGGTCTATGACGGAACACGCTTGCCTAGAAGAAGCCTACCAAGACCGACTAATGTCTGATAACTAACCGATTAGCAAAAATTTCCGAAAGAGGTTGAGGAAGCTTGTGCCTTGCAGTGAGGAAAAGTGAACTGCTAGTGATGTTAATGATGATGGAATTATTTAAAAGCCTGATACCTGGCCAGAACTGTTGCACATTTTAAAAATGTGCCAGGAATAGATCAATCAGTTGGAATTTCCGAACTATTGGATCAAATGAGCTTTTAGCACCACTTTTAGCGTAATATTGGAAATGTTTTAAAATAAAAACTAGATTTCCCTGCAAAATTGCTGCGCGAAAAGTGGGCTCTTAAAAAGCATACTTTTATGATTTTATTTTCTACTCTAACCGATGAGTGGGTTCTTAAATTGAGTTAATTCCTTAAGGCGAGGTTTTCCTACTTTTGATTGATTGATTAACTCTTTATTGATCACACCAACGCGCTCTTTATTATTCATTTTAGGCAACGCTTGTTACTACAGATGACCTTAAGGCTTAATATAATTGTACTAAAGTTACATTTAGTGGAGCAAAACTATAGCGCTTACACCCAGTCGTGCGTTTTGCTACTTTTATTTTTGAAGTTTTTCTTATATTTTTGAAAAGTATAGCTGTAATGTAAAATGTACTTTTGTGGTTCCCTCCATAATTATGAAATCTTTATATTAAGATCTTTATGTCTACTATAGACATAATTTCGTAAATAGGTATTTGAATGAATCCAAAAAAAGTGGGGAAAAAGCTTAAATCAGTGTTATCTACTATATAAAAATAAGTCGGGTTTTCCTTCCTGACGCTATAACTCCAGAACGCACGAACCGATTTCCACGGTTTTGCATTCGAAATGTTCGTGGAGGTCTAGGGAACGTTTTAAACGGTGAGTAAACGGCTGGACCGATTTGGATGAAATTTTGTGTTCCTGGAGCGGGTCGTAGTAGCGAGGCCGAAGGCCGAGCTCTACGCGTACGTAGTAGCGGGTATCAGCTAGTTTTCATATATATTTTTTTATCGAGCGAAATGTCCTAAATTATGTTTCAGTCCTTACAGTTTTCTAGATAAAACATTCAATTTTGATATGATACCATGATATGAGATATGATTTTTATAATTTTAAGATAACCAAGCTAACGCTGGATGCAAGGCGCTTTCATCCAGCCTTTTGGAGATCGTTGTAGAGGCTTATGCCCATCAGTGGGCGTCCTATGGCTGAAATAATGATGATGATGATGAAGCTAACCATGGAAGTAGACAAACTAGAATGACCTAAATTGCTAAAAGTGGGCCTTAAACAGTTATTCAGCACACGTTTCTGTCATAGTCTATAAAGTGTCTGTAAAACCTATTCTGTGCGTTAATTCACTTCGCACAGTGGGTTGAAATTGCTAACACGTTTCAGTATTCAAAGAATTTCCATAATTGATTCGCAAGTATTGACGTACAAATACGACATAACGATGCAAAGTAAAGGTTTTCAGCCTTGGGCTTTAAGGCTGCGCTATCTCTTTCACACATTTTCAATATTTTTGAAGATTAGATCACTGAGAGAATAAAAAAAAACGATTGGGCATTATCTTAACATAAAAGTATGGTATAAAGCAATTTTTGTGTTGATAATTTATAAGATAGAGGAGAAAAAGGAAAAAAACTCAAAAAAAAAAAACTATTTATTTTCCGCTAATATAAAACCAACGACCTACGCCGCTTACCAACGAACTGAATTTCATTATTATTAATATAGATACTAGTTGAGGCTCGCGGTTTTGCCCGCGTGGAAATAGATTTATAGTAATATATAATAGTAAAGAATAACATAAAAAGAAACTTTTAACCTACCTAGGTATTATTTCAGAACTTAAACTATCTACACTCCAAATTTTATCAAAATCGGTTTAGTAGTTACGCAGATACGTGGTAATTTAATATTCACAGACTCAAACTTACACATTTATAATTTTAGTAGGTTATACGGGGTGTAAGGGGAACAACCTCGAAGCCAAAAGAAGGTAATTGTACTCATCATTATGAACAACTTTTACTATGGGACCAGCCCTGAAATCGCGAAAAAAATGTCAGCTGTTCTATAAAAAACGGTCCTTGACACTCGACAAAATGTATGGAACAGCAGATTTTTCGCGATTTCAGGGTTGGTCCCATCGTAAAAGTTGTTCATAATGATGAGTACAATTACCTTCTTTTGGCTTCGAGAGTGTTCCCCTTACACCCTGTATAGAAGATAGATAATGTTCAAAATATGCAATAGAGAAAACACTGGCTGGTAAGCACGGCCTTAACATGCAGAATCGATTTTACTCCAACTCGGCACTAATTGAAAGGTACTTTGACGCCAGCGGTCATCACAGTAATTGGATTGAATAAAAACAAAGCTACTTACAGCAAAACCAACGTGGACTTTCGTCTCCTGTACTATAATTATAAGCTTCTGCATAAACTCTGCTCCAGATAAGCTAATCTGTTCTAATAGCAACCCAAGAATGGAACTCCCTGCCGTCCTCCTTGTTTGCCAGCGAACTATTGTTTTCTAAGAATTACAATCTAGACAAAGAATATGGACTATATAGTAAACGCATTATCATCTGAGTCGTCAAGCAATAAACGTCATACCATAAGACCTGTAAGTGCGAGTGAGATAGACACATGATTTATGACCTGACGACTCAGATGGTAATGCGTTTACAGCCTATAGCATAGAATCCGTCACGTGATTTAAAAAGCGTAGCACGCCATCTGCCAAACAGTATGTAGCCTTTGGACCCTTTTACAGGTCCCTAGTACATTAAAACAGTGTCGTCATCATCATCATCATCAGCCAGTAGACGTCCACTTCTGAACATAGGCCTCCCCCTTTAACCTCCACACTGAACGACAGCCTGCCTTTTGCATCCACTGGATGCCCGCGACTCTCATAATGTCGTCGGTCCATCTAGTGGGAGGCCTCCCTACGCTGCGTCTTCCGGTTCGTAGTCTCAACTCCAGAACCTTTCTTCCCCATCGGTTATCGGTTCTTCGAGCGATGTGGCCTGCCCATTGCCACTTCAACTTGCAAATTTTAACAGCTATGTCGATGACTCTGGTTCATTGGCGAATATCTAGTTTCCGGATTCTATCGCGCAAAGAAACTCCGAGCATAGCCTTCTCCATAAAACAGTGTACTACCCTGCAATTTTCCGTCCTGTTATATATCTGTTTCTTTCTGGTAACAAAGTAAAGAATCTAACATGTTTTTATTCGTTTATGCTAAATTAGCACTCCTTCTATTCTGCTAGTCCTTATTCTGTGCATCTAGGCATCTTCAAAGCTAGAGTGAATAGATTTCTTCTAGATCAACGTATTCAACAAGTTTGGGTAGTGATATTACGATGTGAAAGTGAAACATGAATCTTTTCGTGACTTTTCTAAAATTCCATAGAAGCCTCTAGTAAAATCTCCACCACTTTACTAGAGCATGGCTTTGACTTGACTGTGCTTTGATTGACTCTGACTGTGTCTATGATTTATTTTATTTCGTTAAATAAATAATTATACGGTACCATAAATAAGATTTTAAAAAAGGTTTTAGTTATAATCATTTTCCACTATAATACATGCTCGATAGACCCCGCCAGCGCAATTATATAGAAACAAAGCGCTCGTCTTACTCCGTCTGACATGATATCTAAATTAATGATTTAATCCGGGACCGGCCGACATGGCTTCGTACGTAATTTCCCGTACCTCTGTCAGTATTTAAACGGTATAAATAAATAAAAAGGAAAACTTGAGAACCATCAGTCATTAAAACAGATATATAATACTTTAGACAGAAAATTTTCGCGCTACTTTACCAACTTCTTTTTTTAGGTTTTTTAAGTAACTTGAAACTAAGAGACCATAAAAAGCTGTTACTATAAAAAGCTGATGAACTATGATGACTATGATGAACTCAAATACTAAGAGCTGATATTAATCTTCAAACGACTGAACAGATTTTTAATTGATCATTGCTAAGGAAATTCTTGATCGTTGCCTTTCAAACAAAATTAAACCGGCCAAGAGCGAATCGGGCTCACGCACTGCGGGTTCCGTACCACCACAAAAAACAATGATTATCAATTTTAATAACCGACTTCAATATTAGTAAAATATGGTGGTTCGCTTCGGTGAAAGAAACGATAGGTAGGTTATCCAAATAACGAAATTACCAGTTATAACATGGCAATGAACGGAAATTTGTCACCGACTCACACTTAGCCATATTCTGTGAAAAATTCAACTGGTTATGTATTACAGTTTGAAAGATCTGCCGTTTAAAAGTAGGACGGACGGACAGACACCGTAGGCTTAGTAATAGGGTCCCGTTTTTACCCTTTAACACACAAACAAACACATACATTCACAAACTTTAATGTGATAATCATGGCAGAATCTACAAAGACCTAAAACACATGATGTGCGCTTCTCCTATCAAATAATGGAAATGGGACAAGCCCGAAACGACGGCTTGCCCCGGAATGCACTTATCTTTCCCCATTATAGCTGCAATTGTCAGACCGTAGCTGCAGCAAGATCCATTTCAATTTAATGCGCTTGGCTGTTCCAGTCTGTTTGCGTTAAGTCTGTGTGATTTGCATTGAAATATTCTTATGAAGCCATCTTGTGTTTTAAAGTGTGTACTCTATTAAAATGGTCGTAGCAATTGAAATTGGTCAGTCACAACTGTGGTAGACAAACATACATTACACAGATCAGGTTCCTTTTTTCCTTTTGTTTGACGGAACCCTAAAAATATTACAACTCATATCACATCCGCATTGCGACTCATATCCGATAATCATCGCACCGTAGCGTCAGTTCCGATCCAAATCCACGTCGGCATTTGAAGGGTTAATAAACCCACCCTCATTTATTGCACCTGCGGCTCCAGGTAAAGCCAAATCGTACTGGTATAGCTTGAACTAGAGCTTGATTCACATTATACTGCCCTGATATTTCATCATCATCATCATCAGCTGGAAGCCGTCCACTGCTGAACATAGGCCTTCCCCTTTAACCTCCACAATGCACAACAGCCTGCCTTATGCATCCACTGGATGCCAGCGACTCTCACAATGTCATCGGTCCATCTAGTGAGAGGCCTACCTACGCTGCTTCCGGTTCGTAGTCTCCACTCAAGAACCTTTCTTCCCCATCGGTTATAGGTTCTTCGAGCGATGTGGCCTGCCCATTGCCACTTCAACTTGCAAATTTTGCACTGATATTTAAATGTGTCTTATTTATAGCTAAGTACAGCCTTAGAGATATTGTACGGGAGTAGTTTTGTCCACAGAGTTACGCATATAGACTGTACCAAGCTGAAATGAGGTCATTGTTCTCATGATTATGAACAACTTGTACTATGGGAGCAACCCAAAATTGCGAAAAAATTATCAGCTGTTCCAACATGGTCATTGACACTCGACAAAATGTATGAAACAGCAGATTTTTTTCGTGATTTAAGGGTTGGTCCCATAGTAAAAGTTGTTCCTAATGATGAGTACAATGACCTTCATTCGGCTTAGTTCTGTGTGCGTAATGCTTTGATAAATTGGTGATGTCTTCTGTGGTTAGGTATTTTATAGAAGAAATTAATGATTAAATTATTAACATCGTCTACGGTAAAATCATAACGCTTTCGTTTCATATCTCCTTACTAGTATAGGTTTACCCTGTATCAGGAAAGTCATGAAGGAAAACGCACAAATACACAAAATGACCCAAACCCAGAACAGACATTAAATACTAGGTTAGATTCAAGCTTATTCTGAGGATACAGTAGAATATCGTAACATCATCAGTTTTTTACAATATGTCGCCCGAAGAGGTACATGATCTTCATCTCTACATAGTATAAATTAAAGTCGCTCTCCGCGTCTGTATGGCCGCTAACTCCTCCTAAACCACGCTACGGATTTTGATGCGGTTTTCACCATCAGTTAGATACATTTTCACGGAAGGTTTATATATATAACTAGCGACCCACCCCGGCTTCACACGTAAATTACACCCGTGCGATGCCGGGCGGGCGGGTCGCTAGTGTATAATAAACAAGTAAAATAAGAGTCCAAACTCGTATGTATCTGTTGCGAAACTGCAGTGCAAGTACCGTTCTTTATCGATCATCAAATTTGACAGTTGAAATTGTTAAATTCGATAAAATGCCATTTGATCAGTAGTGGCTATGATCGATTCTGTGGCATTTTAACGAATTTGACGACCGATAAAGAACGGTACTCGCACTGCAGATTTGTTTCTGTGTTACGTCGCGAGCGTGAAACGTAGCAACATGCCGATAAACATGGGTGTTTTCCGAAACAAAGTGATGTGTTTCTGAAACAAAATTATTAGTTTCATAAACACACTTATTTGTTTCAGAAACACGTATATTTTGTTTCTGAAACAGTGTTCATAGACAATTGTTTCTCATTTAATACATGGCTTTACGCGGAAGGAAACATTATCAGATAGCTTGTCACCTAGATGGGATTCGGGCCTTATAAGCACCAGTCTATACGTATTACGCCAATTTAATTTTACTTTTGGTGCAGGGATGTCAAGTATGCAATTATCTACTATTCAAAGCGTATTGTGGTGATGTTTATAACCTCATTAAAATGGTTATGAAAGATATTTCGCCTCCGGTATTTTTTTTCCAAGTAAACGTATAGGTAGGTATATCTCGCATCTCATGTTTATGTCTGACTAGCTGCACCACGCGGTTTTACCCGCGCAGCCAGTCTCTCAAAATCCCCTAAGCTATAAACATACGATATAACAAAGTAGTATGTAATCGCAAGTTTATTTTTTTCTTGTACTACCCTCAACTTACGAATTATTGAGTACTTACTTAATAATTTGCAGCATTATGTTTTTTTTTTCGGGATTAACAACTAAGTCACTATGTAACGAGGTTAATTTTTGGCCTACAAAGTTCTAAATAAATGAATTCTATACTACAAAGTCACGTCTTTGAGTCGTTCTTAGTGAAAGAGTTTGTTTTTTTAAATCGTTTGATGTAATCTGTTTTTCTTTAATTCAAATGGTATTATGTTGTGTTTGTCTAAAGTAAAAAGTCAGTACATAAATTAAATTTTAACCTTACATAATACACAGTGTTAGGTTAGACGACGAATATTACATACTTTGGTAAGGTATTCAAGCAAATTAAATTAATGTTTGACTGAGCCAATTTTCTGACAGATCTACTAGCGATTTCGGCAACCCAATTTGCTGTCAGAAGCAGTCAGTTGTTTTAAAAATGTTTTTGTATAAGTCTTTTTTTTATTATCAGATCCGAAAAGTATGTAACTAATATCAAAAATGCGTTCAGAAAAAATGGTATGAATTTACTCAGCAATAAAACAATATAACAACAAAACTTGTGTAAACATCCAAGAATAGAATTCTTCCTGCTGTATATTGGCCGTACTTTGCCAGGCCACCCACTTAGCTATAACGAAGCGAGCATCGCAAACGAGCTATATCAACCAAGTTATAGGTATCTGTGTATACTCGGCTCAATTTGGCACATCCCCTAGGGTACCAGTAATTGATCGGGCGGTAATTAAAGCCTACATGGCTTTGGTATAGGCCTTTATGCACAGCCTTCGATTCGATCCGCCAATACGATACTAGAACGTACTTTAAGAATATTGCAAGGGTTTTTACAGTGAACGCGATACTAATGATTAACATACACGCTATATACATTATGTTTCGATGTAAGTATCTATCAGGTTAGAGGTTAGAGGTTAGGTCAGGTTATAGGCTAGGAAAACGCTAAAAAAACTTTTCGTATCAAATGTTACGTCACTGAGAAAAGCATCGGCTTAGCGAGTAACCTGTCAACGTTGCAACATTCAAAACGTTTTTAGGGAGAGTTGCCATATTTCACGTCTCATATTTTATCTCATTTATAATACTCTGTCCATTATGTTAATCGCTTTTTGACAGCTCATACGCAGTTGATCACATACCTTTGTAAAGCGTCTAGCAAATTATATCTCATACAAATAAATTCGTTTGGTTACGTCAAATTTGGTCAAATTGATCAAGTTGACGTAACCTTGTAAAGAGGTAATGCTAGATCAAACGTGATCATTGACAGTTGATTGAATCAGGCGTCACTTTGCGGAAATTCATGTTTTATTTATATATGACGAATCTACGACAACATGGCACGTCGACACGTCACGTGTCAACAAGGTGCACTGAGGAAAAGGGTATAATTGTTTATTTCATTTACGTTTTAATTAAATAATATTTATAGTCATTGAACTTTAATTGCAAAATATTTTATTCTAAATACAACTTAATACAATAAAACAATACAACACTACAACACTTTTTAATACTTTTTTTTAATTATTATTATTACAAATTATTATAATGAGTTTTTGTTTCAGATTTAATAAAATTTTGTTTCAGGTTAGGTAATTGTTTTCTTTCGTTTATGTAATTAACATTTTATTTTTAGCCTAACCTAGGCTAAAATTAGCATCACAAATAGCAGTGGAAAAAATCCAATAATTTATTCCAATATCCTTATTGTACCTACTTGAGGCGACGTAGAAGCGTCTAACGTATTTATTTGTATGGTATATAATTTGCTAGACGCTTTACAATGTTATGTCGTTAACTTTGTATGAGCTGTCAAAAACCGATTATCATAATAGACATACTATAGGCGGGCAGAGGCAGCAAACTGACAGCTTGCGATTACTAAAACGTAGAATCAAACTCATCCCGATCGCGTTCACAGGTCAAATCAGACTCAGTGAGTAAAAGCCTTATTGCCGATAGTGTAGCGCTTTAGGTATTTTGTTACCCACATCACAATTTCACACATTTGCATGGGCATTTTGGTGCCAGGAGATAAGTTGTCACAGATTGTGGGGAAATATTCGTATCAAGAGAATACAAGCCAATTTAGGAAGGAATAAAATGTTTTTAGCGTGGTATAAACAAAAGAGGCGAGCAGTAGTACTTATCAGATCAAGGCTTCGACTAAAATAAAATAAATGGACGCGCCCAGAAGAAGCGCAGTTTTGAAGATTACAAAATCAGCGCCAGTGCTCACTTCGTGTCAGTCGATCTCTAGCCGTAGGAAGTGCAACACAAGACTATTAAATGATAACGTAATATGACAATTATGACTTCGTGTGCTTTCCCAAATAGTAATAATACTACAACAAAAAACAGCTATACATTTTTTGTAACAATAATTGTACTTAGTTATAATTACGTGTTGAAGTATATTATGTCCGACGGTTTTGACTTGTTTTTACTGAGCAAATTCAATGGTTATGGCCCGCCCATTCATTTTATTTTGGTCGAAGGATCAAGGCACAGATTATTGCCGAGCTACCATAATTGCAAAAGTATGCAAACAAAGCCCCTGAACGCTACTGAACTAGTGTTAAGTTTGCAATTATGGTGTATCGATCTCAACCTATTTGTGTTGGAAATCATTACTTCGTGAAGATTTCTAATTAGTTTCTTGTATCTATTGATATTCGTGATAAATTTAGGGCATAGTTGATATAGCCTTTATTAGAATATATTAACGTTTAAAGTTTAGAACTGTGTACACATAAAGTTTTAAATCAGTTGCTGACGTGCAATCTTATATCTACACTAGCTGACCTGACAGACGTTGTCCTGTCTTAGAACTGTCAAACACGCAAAGTTAAAATTGTAAATCTTATTTTTTTACACATTATTGGAGTTTTAGTAAGGATCCCTATTTTGCTTGAAAATATAATATAGCCTACGTTACCCGGGGTAGTGTAGCTTCCTAACAGTGAAAGAATTTTTCAAATCGGTTCAGTAGTTTTGGAGCCTATTCAATGCAAACAAACAAACAAACAATCAAATCTTTCCTCTTTATAATATTACTAGCGGTCCGCCCCAGCTTCGCACGGGTATAGATTAAAGCCTTTGTCACCCGGGGATAGTGTAGCTTCCCGTCAGTGAAAGAATTTTTCAAATCGGTTCAGTAGTTTCGGAGCCTATTCAATGCAAACAAACAAACAAACAAACAATCAAATCTTTCCTCTTTATAATATAAGTATAGACTAGCGGTCCGCCCCAGCTTCGCACGGGTATAGATTATAGCCTATGTCACCCGGGGATAGTGTAGCTTCCCGTCAGTGAAAGAATTTTTCAAATCGGTTCAGTAGTTTCGGAGCCTATTCAATGCAAACAAACAAACAATCAAATCTTTCTTCTTTATAATATAAGTATAGACTAGCGGTCCGCCCCAGCTTCGCACGGGTATAAATTATAGCCTATGTCACCCGGGGATAGTGTAGCATCCCGTCAGTGAAAGAATTTTTCAAATCGGTTCAGTAGTTTCGGAGCCTATTCAATGCAAACAAACAAACAAACAATCAAATCTTTCCTCTTTATAATATAAGTATAGACTAGCGGTCCGCCCCAGCTTCGCACGGGTATAGATTATAGCCTATGTCACCCGGGGATAGTGTAGCTTCCCGTCAGTGAAAGAATTTTTCAAATCGGTTCAGTAGTTTCGGAGCCTATTCAATGCAAACAAACAAACAATCAAATCTTTCTTCTTTATAATATTAGTTTAGACTAGCGGTCCGCCCCAGCTTCGCACGGGTATAAATTATAGCCTATGTCACCCGGGGATAGTGTAGCATCCCGTCAGTGAAAGAATTTTTCAAATCGGTTCAGTAGTTTCGGAGCCTATTCAATGCAAACAATCAAATCTTTCTTCTTTATAATATTAGTTTAGACTAGCGGTCCGCCCCAGCTTCGCATGGGTATAAATTATAGCCTATGTCACCCGGGGATAGTGTAGCATCCCGTCAGTGAAAGAATTTTTCAAATCGGTTCAGTAGTTTCGGAGCCTATTCAATGCAAACAATCAAATCTTTCTTCTTTATAATATTAGTTTAGACTAGCGGTCCGCCCCAGCTTCGCATGGGTATAAATTATAGCCTATGTCACCCGGGGATAGTGTAGCATCCCGTCAGTGAAAGAATTTTTCAAATCGGTTCAGTAGTTTCGGAGCCTATTCAATGCAAACAAACAAACAATCAAATTTTCCTGTTTATAATATTAGTATAAAAGTATAGATAAAAGCTTATACCACTGACTGACTGACTGACTCACTGAAATCTCAAAAAATACTCGTTCTACAAAGCTGGAATTTGGCAGGTAGATTAGTTACGGGTTGTTGAGGTTCGTTTTGAACTAAACAAAGGATTTTGCGAAAGGTCCAAACTAAGGAAGACATAAGGTAGTTGAAAGAAAACTGGCCAAGTGCGAGTCAGGCTCGCGCACTGAGGGTTCCGTACCACCACAAAATTCAATAACGAAATTACCAGTTGTAACTTGGTAATGAACAGAAGCTTGTCACCGACTCGCAATTGGCCATTTTTATTATACTTTAGTGTGTACTATAATTATGTTTAGTTTGACGCTTGTAAATATTACTGTTTTTATATTAGAGCTTATACAGAAATACGTAAAAAAACACGTTTGTTGTTTGGGGACCCCCCTTTCGTTTTAACTTTTTGACTTTTTAATAATTTGTTAGTCAATCCACCGTAACATCACATATTCTGTGAAACATTCAACTGGCTATCTATTACGGTTCGAAAGATACAGCCGTTAATGCGTAGGATTGATAGACGGACAGAAAGACAGATAGACAGACATTGTAAGCTTAGTAATAGGGTCCCGTTTTTACCTTTAGGGTACGGAACCCTAAAAAAGAAAGTTATTTATGAAAATCATTTTGCATACAGATAGGTTGATTATGGTGCTCTATTTACTCGAATTGTTCCTGTCTATTTTATTAATTTACAAAAGTAGTTTTTCGTAACACTTTAGGACGGAAAGTTTGAGAATGGATTTCGTTAAATTACTGTCATAATTTTTTATTTTGGTTAACTTATTTTATATTTATCTTGAAAATTACGGCTTTATTTATTCGTTTCATGCCCGAAAATACAAATACTTGAAATTGAATGGTTCATTTATTAATATGCCTCTTAAGGTCTACTTCATTAAAACATATTTACTTACTTCCTACTACTAGTTCCTAACCAAGCTATGATTAAGCCCGCTCTCCAAGGTTCTTTTACATCTAACCTAAAGAGTGTAAATGTGTCAGAGTCGACCAGAGCAAAATAAACTTCCACGCGCAGAAATACGATAGAAAAGCCTGTGGGCGTGCTTTGATCGCCTGTAATTAAAATAAGAAAGGTCATAATGGTTGCCTGAAAGAGATCGCTTTTAGCGATAAGGCCGCCAATTATGGCACTAGCTCGTAAGCGTTTTCTATCTGTTTGTAATTTTTATTTCTGGTGTACACAATAAAGAGTCTATCTATCTAAGAAGTTGGATACTCTTTGCTTTGCGTACTAAAAAAAACTTACATGCTTACATTATAACAAACTACCCGTTTGTTTATTTCAGAGTTTACGCCATTTCACATTACCAGCCACGAAATAGTGTATCACAACTCCAAATACATTAATAATTCAACCCTCCACGTACATAGTTTCTAAAATCCAATGTTTCGCGTAACATCCAGAAATAAATGTTTACTTCACGATATATTGCCACGGTAATGTCTAAAGGATTATTCTGGGTCTTAATCGCGATATAAAAAACTTATCAGTATGTCAACTCTAGACAAACCAGCAAGTTTTGTCACAATCATGCTTAATATTATAAATGCGAAAAGTTTGTTGGTTTATTGGTTTGTTTGTTCCTCTTTCACGCAGCAACAGAGCAACGGATCGATCTGACTTTTTGCATGGGCATAGTTTAACGGCCGGAAAGTGACATAGGCTACTTTTTATCATCATCATTTTTCGTCACTACACGGGTGATACCGCAAGACGCCAGATATATACAGAAGACTGAGGAGTATAATCGGCCATTACGCCTAGCGTTTGTGGACTACAAAAAATCCTTCGATTCAATCGAGACCTGGGCAGTATTGCAGTCCCTCCAGCGTTGTCATATCGACTATAGGTATATCGAAGTGATGAAGTGTCTGCATAGAAACGCCACCATGTCGATCCGATTACAGGACGAGAGCACGGAACCAATCCAACTGCAGAAAGGCGTGAGACAGGGAGATGTTATCTCTCCGAAACTGTTCACGAACGCATTGGAGGACGTTTTCAAGCTCTTGGACTGGAACGGATTCGGCATCAACGTCAATGCAATGGCGAATACATCACTCACCTTCGTTTTGCCGATGATATAGTCATCATGGCAGAGTCGCTGGAGGATCTCAATACGATGTTCAGCGACCTCAGTAGCCTTTCCTAACAGGTGGGTCTTAAAATGAACATGGACAAGACAAAAATTATGTCCAATGTCCATGTTGAACCCGTGCCAGTAGTCGTTGGGAACGATACTCTCGAAGTTGTTGACCATTACACCTATCTTGGACAGATTGTTCAGTTAGGTAAGTCCAACTTAGGCAAAGAAGTCGCCCGAAGAATCCAACTCGGATGGGCAGCGTTCGGGAAATTGCGTGACATCTTCTCGTCCAAGATACCACAGTGCCTCAAGACGAAGGTCTTTGACCAGTGTGTGTTGCCAGTGATGACATATGGTACTGAGACGTGGTCCTTAACTGTTGGCCTTTTGGAAAAACTCAGAGTCACTCAGCGGGCAATGGAGAGAGCTATGCTCGGAGTTTCTTTGCGCGATAAAATCTGAAACGTGGATATTCGCCAAAGAACCAGAGTCACCGACATAAATGTTAAAATTTGCAAGTTGAAGTGGCAATGGGCAGGCCACATCGCTCGAAGAACCGATAACCGATGGGGAAGAAATGTTCTGGAGTGGAGACCACGAACCGGAAGACGCAGCGGTCCAAATGTGTTTAATACTAATCACTAAGTACCTGCATTAATCACTCGCACTAATCAAAGTGCTAACGGGCCTATTAGAGCTGTTAGCTTTGCTGTTAGTGTAGTTGGCACCATATCCGCACAAAATCTCTCTGACGAGACGATGAAATAATATCTCACACGTTATTTATTACACGTCGATTGGAGTTGCCTTACTGGACAGTGTGTGAATTGTGCCCACTTCGTTTCTCTTATATTTCGCAGATGAATTTATCGCTTCGTTTTATATTAATACAGACGGATGACATCGTGAGTTGTAATATCAGTGGTATATTATGATATTATTATTGTTTCTTTATTACTGTTATGTAGTGACTTCTTAAAAAGCGGTTTACACATATCCCTGCGCATTAATAGCGAAGGGATTAAGAGCCTCTTATACCAAATTTGACGGTTATAATTATAAAAAAGCAGTTAAATTACAATAATTGAGCTGGAAAAAAATACATGTCACAGATACATCTGTGTTAGAGTCTGTGATTTGGTTCAAAACACGATAGAATAAACTTTCCTCGATCAAAAAAAATCTGAAACAAAGTCGATTCAGTTTATTTTTTTCGTTTTATGCACTAATGAAAGCTCGTAAGAACCTGGAAATTGCATGTACTGAAAGGCAATTTTATTAAAAACAATTTTTTTGGGTAGAATTTTAATAGTGAATAGTTTAGTTTTTTAGTGAAATTAAAACCGTAATAAGGCCGCGAGAATTTGCGCGCGCCGCGTTCAGTGCCGCGCCAGGCGTCAGCGAGGTCAGACCTATGTTCGTTTTTGTCGTTGCACTCCCCGTTGCGTCCTGAATCTAGCGCGGCAATATACATCGCCGCTATAACTTGTCGGGGGCTGAGGGAGCGTTTTGTTGCCTACGCGACTCGGATAGCCGGCCGTTAAGATGAGACTTATCACGCATTATTTACCTAAATAAAATAATGCGTGATAATTCCCGATAAATATTTAAAACATGACATGTAGTTATTATGAAAATGTTGATTTACATAAGAAAACTATACATTACTTGGAATGTTAAAGAACTAAAATTGTAACCTAAAGTTAGTAACTCAAAGCCCGTTGGTGAAAAAAAAATGCCTTCCTTCTTAAATTATTTTATCAGAGTAAGTACTTACAAGGTCCTTACCTACTATCTGTTAATAGGTATAAATATTCGGGACATTTTTGCACACACGGTCATCTGACCCCAAACTAAGCAAAGCTTGTGATATGGCTGCCAGAGACTGATATACATACATATATAGGTTTAAATACATACTTAAATAGATATTAACACCCAGATATAGAACAAACACAAATGTTCATCACACAAATGTTTGTCCTAGGTGGGAATCGAACCCACGCCCCTAAGCTCAGAAGGCAGGTTCACTACCAACTGGACCAACGGGCTATGTATATGTAATAATACAGATTTTTTTTGCCTATATTCTTACACTGACAAAAATAATAATAAACTAAAGATACCCAAGTCCAGAAAGGAGAAGAGCAGCAAAATATTTTAAGAATAAAATATCACAAAATATTTGACGTAGGTGGACGTCACTGTCCGGCACGGCTGTGCGGTTCTAAAGGATTGCTAAGGGCGTGGCTCATATGCTAGCGGGTTTTAATAAACAGAAAAATTGTCAGTAAAATACAACAATACAATTTTTTTTACATTACTTCAGTTTGTAGTATTAGTTAGCTTGTATTTTGTATAGTTAATCAAGCTAAACTAATACTACAAAAACAGTTGGACTGCCCATATACTGTTCAAAGTCTAAAAATAATCCAAATTCTCACACTCACTAAAAGTTGGCAGCGTACCCAGCATGCTTACGGCTTACCGCGCTGAATGGCAATGTTTATGCGTTTAGCCAGAAACACGCCAGCTTTTTGGTCACACGGTGAGCAACTCTTCCCCGAGGGCCCAATGTTTCGACCCCAAACGGGGTCAAACCTTCAAATGTATCATGTAACCACTGCCAAGTTTAGCTCAGCATAGCTTGTCTGATTTCAGGCCATTTCATGTGCACCAGACCATTTTTCAAATAGCACTTTATTATTTCACTAGCGGTCCGCCCCAGCTTCGCACGGGTATATAATTTTTCAAATCGGTTCAGTAGTTTCGGAGTCTATTCAATGCAAACAAACAATCAAATCTTTCCTCTTTATAATATAGAGAAGAGAAGAAGAAGAAGAATATATATAGGTATAGATATAGATGAAATTTGTAGTTGTACCGTCAATCAGGAAAATAATAATAATTTTATGTAGATCTCTTTCTCGTATGAAAGAAACTAGGTTCCGCTATCACTGCCACCGCACCATCCAAAAAGCTCGGTGCTGCCAGTATCGTTTTACTTCAAATTTGCTGAACTTGGCAAACATCGATTGGTCACTAATGATGGTCGGAATGTGGGGGGGCGCTTGTTTGTTGTGATAAAAGGCCGGGTTGGGTGAAATCGCTGCGTGGGCTGATAAGGCTTCTACCTAATTTCACTTTAAGGCGAGGTTTTCCCACTTTTAAGCAACGCTTATTACTACAGATGACCATAATTCTTGGTTTATTGTATTAAAGTCGCATTTAGCGGAGCAAAATCATGGCGCTTACACACAGGTGTGCGTTTGGCTACTTTCTATTTTTGGGGTTTTTCTCATATAAAAGTATAGCTGTAATGTAAAATGTACTTCACCGGATTCCTTCATAATTATGAAATCTATATATCAAGATATCGCAGACATAATTTAATACATAGGTAATTGAATAAATCTAAAAAAACAGGGATAAAAGCACAAATCAGTGCTACTTTGATATATTTTTTCTATCGACCGAAATGTGCTTAATCGTGTTTCGGTCGCATGGGTTTCCTAGATAAAACATTCGATTTTGTTATGACACCATTTTTATAATTTTAAGCTAACCATGGAGGTATGCACACTTAAACTAGAATGACCACAGTTGCTAAAAGTCGGAAAAGAGCGTCTTACCTCAATGCGATGTTTATTTCTTTTTTATCAGAGCTAGTGTCTTTATTAACTAAACAAAATACAGTTAGACTGCCTATAGACCGTTAAAGGTCTAAAGACAATCCAAATGCTCATGCCCACTACCAGTTGGCAGCGTACCCAGCATGCTGGTGGCATTACCACGCTGAATGGCAATGCTTATGCTTTGAGCTAGAAACACGCCATTCTGGAGGAGCGCATTAACCAGGCACTCTGAAAGATTTTTGAAAATGTGGTGAGCTCCCGGTCTCCAAAGGCCCAATGTCTCAACCCCAAACGCCTAATTAATTAATTCCTGTTTAAATTCCTGGCCCTGCGTCAAAAAATGCATAACTAAATGTTATAGACAATTCTTAAATGCTTATAATTATTGCGTAATATGGAATTTTTAAATTATTTTTATTTAGGAAATAAGCTCGTATAACCGCTCATCGACAGAAAACGAAAACCCAAAGAATAATCTTAGCATACCCCGACAGAGGTCTATTTTATTTTTTGTATGGTTCTTTATGTACTTTTAAATGGGAAAAAATCACTTTGTTATCCGTCTGACAATCGTAGAGAAAAAATTTCTAGAAAAAATTACAATCTTACACTATAATCCACATGTCATAAATGTTTATCGGGACTTATCACGTATAATTAAATTTAGGTAAAAATTAAAAACCTTTCGCATAGTCAGTGTTTCGATACAGTCAGTGTTGTGTGTCGTAGTGACAACCCTGCGATTTTTCAAGATGAAGACAAGTGAGGATAGGAAAACAAAACACTCGATCTTCTCGCCGGACTCACCCGCAGTTTTCAGTCAGCTCGTGACCACGGCCATAGATATTCTATATACATAAGAACCACGGCCATTGTAACATGGTCGAAACTTCGAGCGAAAGGTACATATTATTATCTAAATTAAATTTTACGTGATAAGTCCTGATAAACATTTAAAACATGTGTTCAAATCGCGAAAGTTTAAAAATTACTACTAAAATCCACGTTTCATTCAAGGTATATGAAAGGAAAAATTTAAATATATGTTAGATCAATGCTCCTGCAGAGTCAATCAAGTAGGTTATAGTAGAATAGAAAACCCTCACAGTATCTATTTCACATTTATATTTTAAATTAACAGTCTTTCACTATCTTTAATACAATCATGTTCGCTCTTCAACAACCATCGTCAGAATGTGTCGCCGACCAACTTTTTTCCTACCATCAAATCGAGCTCCCCGATGAACTGCCTTCATTAAATCGCTAGCCAATCACAAGGCAGCCCAACTGCCACCACGTCGTTTTTACCATCTTCTGTACAAAGTTTTACAATAAATTATTTCTGATTCTGATCGAAATGGCGGGAAACACACCTGCTCTGTGATTGGCTCACAATATCAGCTCACAATACAAAATATATTAATCAAATCATAGTTATTTATGTCAAAAATCGATTGAATTATGTAAACCCTAACATATATGACGTCACCAAATGTATTTTTTTCTTTTGTCCGCAGGTTATTTTCCTCTCTCCGCAGTATACTGCCTCACCTGGCTCTGCCTGGACGTCCTTCTGTGCACAGCATCTATTATGCATCTTTGTACTATTAGTATTGACAGGTAAATTACATGAAATTATATTTAAACTAGCGACCCGCCCGCCCGGCTTCGCACGGGTGTAATTTACGTGCGAAGCCGGGGCAGGTCTCTAGTTATATATATAAACCTTCCTAGAAAATGTATCTAACAGATGGTGAAAACCGCATCAAAATCCGTTGCGTGGTTTAGGAGGAGTTAGCGGCCATACAGACATACAGACAGACAGACGCGGAAAGCAACTTCAATTTATACTATGTATGTTGTAGAAGATAGATAGAAATGAAGCATAACATAATTTTCACCTCACTAGCTCGGAAATGACTTCCTAAACGGTTTAAATCTACAAGCAAAATATTTTTCATGTGCTAGCTTTTAAATTAAATTCGAATTACAAACGTGATGAACTTTGATGTCAAACATCTATTGGATTAGCAATAAAATCGATTCGTATACCGTGACGGCAAACGACACGACGCTCTTTTATGCCGTCATGTTTCACATCTACCGGGCATGTCGTGACCGACATTTTTTGTTTTGTTTAATCTACATAGTTTTCCAACATTTTTAAATAACATTTCATAGTGTTCTAAGTTTTTCGAATTTAGTATTTTAATAGTTGTTTGATTCAAGGAGGTTCTTACCTTTACAAGAAATATCTCGCTAATAGGCGAGATGAAAAGTTGTGTGTTCCACTAGGCAGCTAAATTTATTTGCATCTCGTGACATGTAAATTCACGTGCAGTCTAATATTAGACACTCACATTCGACACAAAATTAGGGTACAAAATTCAGACGCTCTCCCGTCTGAATTTTGAACCCTAATTTTGTATACAGTTCATGACTGTGTGAGCGTCCATGTTTCAGCGCCATACTTCAATACCTACTTGTAAGTGATGATTTTTGTTTAAGGTATCTCTCCCTTCGCTACCCAATGAGGTTTGGCAGAAACAAGACAAGAAAGAGAGTTACAGTCAAGATCGCTTTCGTCTGGATTCTGTCTACTGCAATGAGTCTTCCATTGAGC
The DNA here is from genome assembly GCA_932305915.1 of Agriopis marginaria. Taxonomy (NCBI): domain Eukaryota; kingdom Metazoa; phylum Arthropoda; class Insecta; order Lepidoptera; family Geometridae; genus Agriopis; species Agriopis marginaria. The sequence goes on from OW029918.1 coordinate 15,876,281, forward strand.
TTGAAGTATTCTAAGGTAACCAACTAAAATAAAACGTCTTACTCCCATAGTTTTACATATTATTATTATGCAATTATAAGGTCAAAAAACTGTACTGGTGCATTACGCGTATTTGACCAGCTTGAAATAAATCCCAAAATAGTACAAAAATTTGAGGAAAGTTTTAAAAACGGTTCTAGGGGATGAAATTTACACCTCATACTCAGCGAATTTAATTATATTTGCACCATGATGGGAGGATTTATATAATGCGGTAATTCTATGTCAAAATATATGACTGACACCGAAATCCGAATACTTAATCTCATCCCCACTAGCCAAAACTTTCTGAATCAGATATGGTGAAGCTTAATTAATCCAAAGTTGTGTCACGTAGTCTTGTTTTAAATCGATACCGCTACTTTTAGTACCCCATCCCAAAGTAATCTCCCCGTAGGCCTGCAAAATGATGTCAACCCTTTAAGCGCTGCCCGTGAAGTGTTACCAGCATGAATTCTTAAACACCTTCGTACAAGTTCGCTTGGACGTATAAACTACCAAGCCTTTCAGCCGTTCTCGGTGTCACCCCTCGAGCTATGAACTGAAAACTTTATTGAAACACGGGTAAACGACAACATCAATATGTTAGTGAATGCGGAATGTAATTACTGAAGTAAAGTAGTCTTACTTATTATATCTTTCGTGTAATTACGTATCGATTTTTTAAAGGCAGCAGTAATTAAGGTAATTAGTCTGACACAGGTTGAGAAAAACGGTGTGAAATGGTAAGCTATGTTTAACAGCAGATAGAAAATGTTTAAATAAGGAACACGATGATGTCAAACATTCTGAATAAAAAAAAAACAGCAAGACCGGCATGGTTTGAAATTGAAATTGTTCTTACCTCAAAAGTCTTCCTGCTGAGATTCAGCATGAACGGCCTCTTATACCATACCGGTTAAATTACAATATTTGAATTGAAAAAAATACATGTCACAAACACATCTGCGTTTGAGTTTATGATTTGGTTCAAAGCACGATAGAATAAACTTTCCATGATCAAAATAAAAATCTGAAACAAAGTCGATTTAGTTATTTTTTTGTTTTAAGCTCTAATGAAAGCTCGTAACAACCGGGAAATTGCATGCAAAGTCAATCTTATTGTTTTTTTTTTGTTTTGATAGATTTTTGATAGTGAATAGTTTCGTTTCTTAGTGAAATTAAAAGCGAAAAAAGGTTGCGAGAATTAACGCGCGCCGCGCTCAGTACCGCGCCAAGCGTCATCGAGGTTGGACCTATGTTCGTTTTTGTCATTGCACTCCCCCCGCGGGCACCCTGACTCTTGCGTAGCAAAATACATCGTCGCTATAACTTGGCGGGGGCTGAGGGAGCGTTTTGTTGCCTACGCGACTCGGATAACTACAGGCCGTGAAGCGTTTTTACAAAGTTGTCTATAAACATCTCTCCAGGCTAGCAAAGTATCGACAACATCGCTAGTGTTCCAGGTATTAGGCGATAACCGTTTCCTATCAGGTGGACCGCATGCCTGTCTATTTCTCTTGTAAGAAAAAACAAGAAGCAATTGAAGAACGTAAAAATACTTTTCCATATGAAATTTTGAGTTCATGATATTTTTCCCGATCTAATTAATATTCGTAAAAACATGACTTAAAAAAGTTTCCTGTGAAAAAAAAGTGGCTTAAAAATTATAGAGCGTAATAATGTTTACCGTTACGGCATATGAGTAAGTTTTACTGCCAAGGTGCACCAATAAATTTTTCACATAAAAATATAGAACCTGGCCTTTATTTTGCCCAAAGAATAAGCATTGCCATACAACGTGGCAATGCTGCCAGCATTTTGGGAACGCTGCCCACCGGTAGCGGATTGTTAGATTAGTTTTAGTTTTAGATTAATTTTAGTTTTAGATTAGTTTTAGTTATAAATTTAAATTTAAGATAGTTTTTATTTTACTTGTAATTTTTATTGAATAAAGAACTTAGCACTCCAGTGAATTTCCAATTCATTTATTATCGGTAAAGTCGACAATCTGACCAAACTTTGTACTACAAACTTGGCCTTGTTTCTTATTAATTTGCAGGAATGATCTTTTGTTGTATGAATAGCTGCAAACTCATATCCGCAAGTTTTTAAGGCTTAATATAACTAGAAATCTCATGTGCAAAAAGTTGCAATCCAATCTTTCTTGCGTTAATTTTATTTATTTATTTATTTTATTATATACACAACACAAATTACAATCTTACAAAACATTATATCTATTATCGGTCCAGATCTGGATTGTAACTTAAAAATATGTGTAAACATAAAAACAAAATGAGCAGACATGAATGAAGCTAGTGCTTAATATATACAAACTGTGCATAAACCTGCAGAGCGTACACTACCGCTACAAGTGTCGCGGGTGTGCGTACTCTGCACGAGTATGCTATGCATCGCATGTGTTTGGAGCAGCCAGACTCAACCCAGTGGTTGTGTCTGATCCGACGGACTTGGTATAGAGAATATCTTTTACTGACCTAATATATTGTGAAATTTTTGAAATAAAAATGTCAATTTCTATATTATTATTATATTAATGCAAATCAAAGGATTTTTAACGTCGATCATCAAGTGTGTCTTTGTTAATTTTTAGGTGTTTCATATCCTTTGTATTATTTGTCAAAGCTAAAACAAGCCTGTCATTTTAGTCACGTCCTTCTGGACATTAATTTTATATGACGCTGAATTAAGTGTCACTTAAAATAATTAGGTTTATTATTAGACTGTGTATTTGCACGCATAAGTCTTTTAATAGTATTTTTGCGTGATTTGGGTATGATTACCACTGTGGGTATTAGTGGGACTAGCCCTGAAATGGGGAAAAATTTTGCTTAATAATATTTTATACATCAGAAAGATATTCGACACAACAAAGACTTACAATAAGTATTTAGATTGTCATATATTTTCTATGGTTCAGAGGAAATCAAAAAACCTTTAACAATGTTTAGATATTGTAGGTGTATGTTAGTAAACGTGTATTTTAAAATATTTATAAAAGAAATTGCCCGTAATAAAAAGGTTAGTAAAAAAACAGTTAGACCTGAGTTATTACTTTGTACAATAAAAATGTTTTGAAATATTGTGACCACCCGACTTTAAAATCCGTAAAAAATATAATTGTGTTCTTTGTGGCATATTAACTTAGTATATTTATGTTTTGTGGTTTTTTGAAGTCGGTTTTTTTTAAAAGATAATTTATTTTAGAATGTTTAGTGTTACACGTATGACAGTGGAATGCTTAAAACCTTCTTTAACTCTGTTCGGGGCGAACTTCTAGTTTGTTTATAGATACGATTACACATCCATGCACGAATACCTATTTGTTTTGACTAGAACAAAAGGCAAATCAAAAGTATTGTAGTGTTTTGTTATCACGAAATTCGTAGGAACTCTAGCAAAAATCCATGTGATTTGAGCTGGTTTAAAAATACTGAACTGATTAATGAAATGTTTGTGGAAATATCTCGCGGATTTGTTGTACATAGTAAAAAAATAAACACGCATATTGGTTTCTAGCATAATCGCTGTACATACATTAAAAGATAAATATATATTATATACATACGAACCGAATTGAGAACCTTCCTCCTTTTTCGAAGTCGGTTAAAAATAGACAAGAAAACACTCGTTAGTTAGTAAATACTTTATTTTTGATATCCCCGTGTGAGACGGGCCTTATTCTAAAAAGTCAACGTAAATAATTCGCCAATTTATTAGCGAGATTTTCTCAGAATAATGGTTTGGACTATATCATCGCTAAGTGTTTGCTTTATTCAAATATTTTGAGACTTGGCGAGACAGAATTTAAAGATTAATTTAGGCAAATAAATAAGTGTGTAAGTGTTCTTAAACATTATAAGCTATTTGGTAATTTTTTTAAGTGTTTAGGTACGCCTGAATTATAACAGTTGATTATAATATTGGATTATAGTAGACTGGCAGTGACTGCCAATGCCATGAAAATCCATAGCATTTTGGAGGCTGAAAGTTAAATGCAAACTTATATAGAAAATTGATACTTACATAGATTTCGGAGAGTGTGCATCAGTGGGCTTACTCTTGACTCAGGAATTAAATCATGCAGATCTGTGGGCTTACTCTTGACACTCGATTTCATCGTAATTTGGGATTAGGTTCGAAAACATGCAATTTTGGTACTCTTGAATTCTAAACTAGCGCACGATTGGAACCGATAATGGTGGAATTTTATGGAACTAAATAAAATCGACTCAACTGGACGCTTTCGGTACTCTTGACGCGATTGATGACTACAAAATGGCATGTTTTCGATCCCAATCCCAAATTACGATTGAAATCGAGTGTCAAGAGTAAGCCCACAGATCTGCATGATTTAATTCCTGTCCATTTTTCTATCGGACTGCCAGGGCGGTCACGAAAAATCGACATCGTTTAATGGTTGATATACGGAAAACCCGTACGAAGCGCTTTGATTCCACATTTATTGTGTGAACTGCTAGTCTGTGGAATTCGCTGCCTGAATGGGTTTTCCCCGTCAGTTACAATCTGGGTTTCTTCAAGTCGAGAGTGAATCAGTTTCTTCTAGGCAAGCGTGCTCCATCGTAGACCGCATCGTCGCTTAACATCAAGCGCAAGCCTATAAATATTGAATAATATAGAATATTGAAGAATAATAATGGGGGGATTTGCCATAATCTCTGCTGCATGCTGTTGGTTCTGGCCACAGTTTTAAGACATATCTACCCGCGGCATCCAGTGGATGCAGATGGCAGGCTGTCGATCAGTGCGGAGTTCTAAGTAGGAGGTTTATGTGTTCATCAGTGGACGTCTTCTGGCTGATAATGATGATTGAAGAATAATAAGAAGCAATAATGAAATATCATCTTGTGGTGAAAATTCCATTCTGACGCAATATGGGTGGGTGTCCACTGTCCAATCCACCTTTTGATCAGATCAGCAGATATTGTGAGAAACTCCTTCCCTGCGTCTTTTCAAATAGCAGGTATACTCCGAGGCTGTTATAAAAAGTCAATAGTTAGTTTCTAGGCCATCACTTACCATTGTGAGATTACGATTAAACCCACAGAAAAGAGAAGTAAAAAGAACGGAAATGTGAAGGAAAATCTATTACCAGGCATTATGAGAAAACCTTGATTGAACATTCTTATTTAGATCAACGCGTCGAACACATCACAGTTGCTAACTGAATGACTGACGTTTCGTTTATATGACTTCGCATCTGGCTACAACAAATTTCTTACAAAAATGCCTTAACAGATGTTCTAATTAAAAACAAAAAAATATTTTTTGTATTTAAACCACGAAACGCATGCCTTATCTATTGTAAAGTAATCAATAGTTTTTTTTTTTAAACAAGCTTTAATGCTTAGAAAAGAAAATGTAAACAACCGTATTGGACCAGCGGCCATATTGAATTTAGTGTCACTTCATCGTTTTCTAAACGACAAACACTATCACTCATCTTACATCGATGTATATCATATTCGATTAGAACCAATTTAAACAATAAACGCTTTTTAATGAACTATCTAGATTTGTACCTACTAATCTAAGCTCTTAAATCCTAAGAGACATCAAAAGACGAAATACTTGAGACCAAAAAAACAGATAATGGAAAATCCATTACGCAAACAATTTCTTCATGAGGCTAACGTTCGTATCGCTGGGTCCAAATTAGATTGGCGTTTCATTCAGGTTCGGTCAAGTCACAGTTTTCCATCGGTGAGCGGACCGGAGTCGATTTTCCCCCGAAAATGGACAAAAAGATTTTAATTTTACGGTCACTTAGCAAAGATCGAACGTTTTTGACATGGAATATAAAAATTTGGAATCACCGTGTACGTTAAAATTATGTTTCTGAAAGTATGAGCACATTTAGGAGAGTTCCGTATTAAATTCGGAATTTATACTTTAAATATACTGTTTAGGGTTCCGTGGCAAACCCTAAAATCCTTGTTTTTTAACCAGAATACACATCAGGACACGCTTCTTTCGCTAACATGATATAACGGAAACTCGACTATACATTACGATTATTCACGGATTATATTCAGTAGTAAAACATAATATATTATTATATTAGTAAGAAAATTGAAGGGATCTCTCCCTTCAATTTTCTTACCAATATAAAATAGGCTGTGTTAAAAAAACTGCCATAGTTGGTAAACAAGCTAACGGGCGGGCTGATGGTAAGTGATAGATCGCCTATAGATAACTGAGACCAGGAGCACTACAGATAAGTTGCCGATCTTTAAAGTTAATAATATAAATGAAACCAGTAATAATGTATATTATCCTATAAATTATCTGGGGTTTTTCAGGTGCAACGCATAAGCATTGCCATTCAGCGTGGTAATGCCACAGCATGCTCGTTGGACCTTCAATTACAGTTTATGGGCTAACCAACTGTTTTTCATTAATCGGCCAAGTAAATTAGATAGGAGTATTAGTTTGGTATTTTATTAATTAGTTTATAAACTAACTAGTTAGTTCAGTAGTAATATTATATAGTTTTCATACTTATATTTTTAGACTTAATATCGCGAAACACTCTAGTCAATGAAAAATTAAAATGACTTTTCTATCTTTCGATGTTCATTGGCTTGGGGTGGCTTCGGAAATTCTTTTCACGTCGTTTTTGATTATCTCGTTCCATGAATATACCTACTCGAAATCGTAAATCGAATCGATTCACTGATGGAGTACTTCATTGTACGTTAGCGAGCGTAGGTGGTGCAAATTAGTCGAAAGTTAACGACTAAGTAGGAATATTGCTGACTTTGAAATTATTTAGTAAGTAGCCAAATATGGTGCGATCATTTTCACAAGAAGTTTTTTTTATTAACACGCTAAAATTAACTTCACTTACTCACTATGAAAACAAATTTTGGACTTTGATCATAATCTACCTCTCTTTGTCATATCGGTTTGAAACTTTTTAAGTATAATGAAACTTTGGGAATATTGGGGTTGGCCGCCTTCAAGGGAAACTAAACAAACGTTTGGTGGAAGTGCCTGGTGACCGGAAAAATTAGGAAACTAGCATTCCATTCAACGTGGCAATGTTGCCAGCATACTGGCCAGTTTTCCTTCCACCAAAAGAATTTTTAGAAGTTTAGGGTATATTTATTTGTTAGTCGTTTAAGATTTAATTTTTAATTATTTTCCAATTATGTGCAATTTTCTTGTTAAAATATATATAATACTAGCGGTCCGCCCCAGCTTCGCACGGGTATAAATTATAGCCTATGTCACCCGGGGATAGTGTAGCTTCCCGTCAGTAAAAGAATTTTTCAAATCGGTTCAGTAGTTTCGGAGCCTATTCAATGCAAACAAACAAACAAATAAACAATCAAATCTCTCTCCTCTTTATAATATTAGTACAGATGTAATTACCTATGTAATCCAAATGATAATAATAATATTCGGGATATTCACACACACGGTCATCTGACCCCAAACTAAGCAAAGTTTGTGATATGGCTGCCAGAGACTGATATATATACATAACTATATAGTTTTAAATTCATAATATTTAAATAGATATTAACAACCAGATATAAAACAAATACAAATGTTCATCACATAAATGTTTGTAGGTGGGAATCGAACACACGCCCCCGAGCTTAGAAGTTAGGTTCACTATCAACTGGACCAACGGGCTATCAGATAGATCAAATAAATGACCAAAATACTTGAAATACAATAATTTTGTACCATAGAACCTGATAATGGAGCCACTCTTCCATGGCTCCTAGTGAACCATCCGAGTTAGTTAGATACGTAACTTTTTGTTATCAAAAATTGGTGTTAATTTTAACTAGTATTTAAAGTAAAAAAAATTACATATCGAAAGTCTACCCGCATTGTGCTTAATTGAAATAAAGATTAACTGAACTGAATATTATCAATAAAACTTTATTCCAATAAATTCCGCCAATTAATACAATTCTCAGCTAATTGACAAGTGATTGCAACTCCAATATTAATTAAAGAGTTTCAGGATGGTAAAAACTGTATTTCAACTGGTTGTAATTTCATTCGGGGAGACTGAAAGTTTCTTTACGTGACCAAAATGCTGGCCTGTATTTTGGTCAGAAAGTTAGCCTCGCAATCCAGCGAGGCAACGCGGCTAGCATTTTAGGCACTCTGCCTGAAATTAAAGATCGTTTGTACTATCTATAAGCCTTCGTTGCTTATAGATAGTATAAACGATCTTCAATTAGTTTAGTTTTTATTGTTGTTGTTAAGTATTATGGAGTCAATAAAATAAATAAATAAATAACTGGTTGTTAATCTTTCATTATCAATAATTGAAGTATGTCTGCAAACTTTTCTAATCTCATAAATAGAAAGTTTATTAAATAAATATTTAAAATAAATAAATATTTCGGGACATTTTTGCACACACGGTCATCTGACCCCAAACTAAGCAAAGCTTGTGATATGGCTGCCAGAGACTGATATACATACATATATAGTTTTAAATACGTACTTAAATAGATATTAACATCCAGATATAGAACAAACACAAATGTTCATCACATAAATGTTTGTCCTAGATGGGAATCGAACCCACACCCTCAGGCTCAGAAGGTAGGTTCACTACCAACTGGACCAACGGGCTATCTCGGTCATCAAACAAATATTAAATTTGTTATTTTGATTTCTTTTGCTCCTGAATAGATATGTAAACACAGTTCATATTACACATAGTTACTAGCTTAATTTCGCAGCATTATCTGCTATCGATCAAGGATTTTTGAAATTTTCCTAAATAACCATTTTCTGTCCTACCTACTTGTCTATACAACCGATATCAACACTTTGATTTGCTTTTTGAAACATAGAAAGGCTAAAAGTTTAAGCATGCACTAAAATTTGAGTACCTTTTAATATTATACTAAAATCTATGAAATACACTAAACATTGTGTAATGCTCTAAAATTTATGAAATGCAATAAAATTCGTATTATGCACTAAAAGTCGGAACTCCGATTTTTTTAAATGTTTTTTCATGTCAAACAAACAAACAAGCAAACAAGCTAACGGGTCACTCGATGGTAAGCGATCACCGCTTGATATCTGTATGTACACCGATACATTGCCGATATTTAAACACGGCATCGGTTTCTTCTAGACTAGCGTGCTCCATCGTAGACAGCATCAGTTGGCGGCCAAACGCAAGCCTATTATAATAAAGGCTATCAAAAACCCTTTTGTAAAACCTCATGTTATAGTTACTTGGAAATGCCGCAAGAGGGAAGGAGTAGCTTGAATAAGAAACTTACAAACTTTTGCTATGTAAATACACAGAACGACAACTTTACTATGGAAACTGACGTAATTTTCACACATTTTGTTATTAATATACGAGTAATACTCACGTAAGATTAACTATAGACATAGACATAATTTATTTGTGGCAAATAAATACAATATTTATAATGATTTAAAAAAAACTGATTTTCTATAGTCGGAATAACCAGCTTAATATTCATTTCTGTTCCGAAAACCAGTGCGATACGTTTTGATTCCACTTTTTTATGCAAACTGCTAGTCTGTGGAATACGCTGCCTGAATTGATGTTTCCCGATAGTTACAATCTGGTGGCTTCAAATCGCGAGTCAATAGGTTTCTTCTAGGAAAACGTGCTCCATCGTAGACCTCATCATCTCTTAACATCAAGCGAGGTTCTGGTCAAACGAAAACCTGCTTTTTTTTTAATCATACGTAAGTAATTCCTATGTAATATAAACAAAAGACAACTTTGTTTGATGACAGTGTAAATTTTAAATAATAATACTGAAATCTGTCGAAGGACACAAATCACGGATGTTGGAAACCGTATTTTGTGACTCAGGTGGCACTGGGCAGGGCACGTCGCTAGGCGTTGTGACGGCAGGTGGAGTAGATGTCTGACAGAGTGGTTACCAATAGCGGATAAGCGTTCCGTAGACAGACAACCAGCCCAATGAGTCGATGACATCAGACCCATCGCAGGTCATACGTGGATGAGATTGGCCCGAGGCAGAGATCAATTTCGCAAGGGAGAGGAGGCCTACACCTAGCAGTGGGTTGATACAGGCTGGCAATGATGATGATGATGAATGTAAATTGTTAAATTTACACTCAAAAACATCTCGCATCTCTATCAATTGTGTTAATTGATTGAAGGAAATTATCGATACGTATATCAAATTCTAATTTAGGTACAAACGTTCAAGTTCATTAATCATTTATTAGAGTAGTAGTCTGTAGAGCTTCATTAGCGCTACAAATTAAACAGTAGAGTCTGGTAGAGCATTGTAAGAGGATTCCAAATTGATTTTCAAAGTAAACGAGTAGGTCTATGAAGTTAATGAAATGGCTCGTGAAACGTGGCTCTATAATTTCGACTCTTGGCTTAAAGCGTTGTACAGACATATTACTATAGAGCATGCAATGTAACGAAGCAATATTTTCCATACGGTTTTATTGTGTTTCAAACAAAATAACTAAGGTTAAATGATTATTAACGGGATATTTACCGTGGTAAGGTTGTGGAATGAGCTCCCGATATTTCGGCGCAGTTACATGCACCATGTTCACGGGAAGACTGAAGAATGCGGGTGGTTGGTCGAACAGTTAAAAAGTTATGTCAGACATAACGATCTACCCTCTTTCTTAGTCTTTACAACCGTGATAGTTTAAAACAGTGTTAAAATAACTAAGGTCAAAGTATCGATACATAAAATAGGTATATAATTCCATAATTTTTTTGAATTGTATTTCACTGAGTTCGATATGACATGTATTTTACGTACCGAATAGTCGTACTTTTCCTACATTCGTAGGTAAGAGTGGAACCGAGATATTTGTAAATTTTCGGATGTTTTTAATAAATATATAGCTTTTTGTAAAGAATGATTGATTACCAGGCTTGCGGCATCAATTTACAAAACATACAAAATAATGTTTCGGATATTTTTCATCCATGCTTTCATTATGAATTTGACAGAAAGTGTTTTTATTATGCATATACTATCACGCCGCTGACATTCTCCAATTTCTGTAGCAAAGAAGCTTGGTTATTTTTTCTCTCTACAACATAAGTTGTAGATATTTTTAAACCGAACATTTTCTTTACTCATATTTTTCTATTTATACAAATCTGCAAATAATCAAAGTAATCGTAAAGAGGTGTAGCATGGCAAAGATCATTTAATAATGTTTTAAACGTTGCATATAAAGTAGCAGAATGTCTATACACAGCTTAAAATGTGTCTTTATAATTTTATGGCAGTATGCGTGTAAAATAAACTGTAAATGAGCTTTAGGGTTATTCACTCTCTCCTTTTATCATAAGTGGGTGGATAATTATACACTTGAGTTCCAAAGACGTGACTTTTGTAAGAGTTTTGTTAAAACGAGTTAATATTAAAAATTAAGTCTCCATACGTGATGTAAGAGTACATTTTCATATAAATCTTTACCGTTTAACCATAAAGCCAATTACTAAGAGATGGAGATCCAAACGTTGCGCCGAAATATTTTTTACTTACTTACTTACTCGATACGTTGACTCTTGCTATAGTCTGTCTCATAAAATCGAGAGCCGCAGCACGTCAAACTCTCTCTACAGTTACTCACACTTTTACCAATTAGGCCGACCCCGGAATTATAAAATATCTGTGTTTCATAGAAAAACTTCGTTTAAGTACTCTCAACAAAATGTATGAAACAACTGACAGTTTTTTTGGTTCAACTGATAGTTTCAGAGTTGGTTCCTTTGTAAAAGTTGTTTATAATGGATACCTGTGCATTATCCTTATTCTCTATCTCACATGAGATTTGAACTTGAGAGACTTGAAAGTTTAATTGAAAAACTGATTCTGCACCCTCTGCACCTTCGATCAAGACATACTTGATCGACGCTCTGCACCCTTAATTTTTAAAAGCACACAATAAACTCTTGACGCGTCGCGTTACATTCGTTACATCATCTGCTTGGAATTGGCAATTGGTGTATAAATGCATAATGCACTCGTTTTGGACGGTAGGATTACCCAGTAGGAGCATGCGGAAACGCCCGTTAAAATAAAGTAAAGCAAGCTAGCGCGTTGCGTGCGTGTTTGTCAAGAGAATGTCTAGTATCGTGTTTGATTCGTTTCACACATTTGAATTTTGTAACCATGGTTACCGTGCTATTTGTTGTTGACACACATTTACGGCGTATTATGTTGTTTTATACAGAATTAGGGTCTAGCTGAAATAAATATAATTATTAGTAGCTATTCTCATGAGAAAAAAATAACAAATGTATTATTATTACGGCGGCAGGCATTTTTTCATCAACTTCATAGGATTCTTCCTCTTTTCCTGTAGTCTAGAATGATTCAAACTGGCGGCAATCGATCGATACCCGATACAATGGCTCGTTATCGATGGCCAGCTTATATCGAGCACAATACGATTCAATTAAATTAATTGAAATCATTGGAATTCCTGAACGATTCATTGTTTCGGCGCTAAGTGATTTTGCAGCGTCACAAAGGGTGTAAAGCTTTGTGACTGAGGTACATTATAAGCAATAGCACTACAACAACGTGAAGGCCATAATAACGTTACGTCTTCGATCAAATTGATAGCCCGTTGGTCAAGTTGGTAGTGAACCTACCTTTTAGCTAGGAGGCGTAGGTTCGATTCTCACCTTGGATAAACATTTATGTGATGAACATATGTGTTTGTCCTATATCTGGGTGTTAATATCTATTTAAGTATGTATTTAAAAACTATATATGTATGTATATCTGTCTCTGGCAGCCATATCACAAGCTTAGCTTAGTTTGGGGTCAGATGACCGTGTGTGCAAAAAAATAGCCCGAATGTCCCGAATATATTTAATTAACAGAGGATATTGCACCAACCGCCCGACCGCGGCATATCTAAAACTGCCAAAACGCGTCGTTGCAGCAATTTGCGTTCAGATTAAATAGGGGATGAAAGATCGTAATTTTTTTAGTTAGAAATAGTTTCATTGACTTAAACTCTGTTTTATTTTGTATATGGCGAATCTCTAGTGTAATTCTGCTTCGACGTCGCTTCGAGGACAATAAGGATTTTGGAATACATTATTATAGAGATCGTCATAATTATACAAATAAAACATGGACTTCCGCAAATTGACGCCTCATTCAATCAGCCATTTAAACTTTATTTATTAGTAAAAGTTAGTTGTTTCATCCCTTTTTAAGAAACTCATCCCCTAAAGGGGTCAAATAGTAGATGAAGTGGTCCCGATTCTTGTAACAATTATGTGTATTTTGTATTATGCAACAATAATATGGCATACCTACTTAAATATAAAAAAACATGACGTTGAAAGTTAGTAAGTTGTTTCATCTCATTTTAAGAAACTCATCCCCTAAGGGGGTTAAATAGTAGATTAAGTGGTCCCGATTTTTGTAACAATGATGTGTATTCTATATTATGCAACAATAATATGGCATACCTACTTAACTATAAAAAACATGACGTTGAAAATTAGTTGTTTCATCCATTTTTAAGAAACTCATCCCCTAAGGGGGTTAAATAGTAGATGAAGTGGTCCCGATTCTTGTAACAATGACGTGTATTTTATATAATACTACAATAATGTGGCATACCTACTTAACTATAAAAGAACATGACGTTGCCTCTATATAGTAGTTTTATTAAAAATCAAACATTTCTTTTCAGAACGCAGATTCAGTTCTCATCGGCGGTTCGTGCATGGTTCCTGACCCTCTGTACAAGGCCATCGGCTCCATCATCTCCTTCTACATTCCTCTCGGCGTGATGTTGCTGACGTACGCGCTGACGGTGCAGTTGCTGGCGCGACAGAGAAAAGGGTTAGGCAATGGCTGGACGCCTGGTTGGCTCGCTGGAGGCACTCCTATAGGTAATTTATACCTATAGATAATTAAATAAGGCTATATCATTTCCTTCTACATTTCTTTGCATGTTGCTATCATACGTGCTGACGGGCTGACGATGCAATTGCTGGTACGACAGATTAAAGAGTTAGGAACGCCTGGTTGGCTCGCTGGAGGCAGTCCTATAGGCAATTTATACCTATAGTGAATTAAATAAGGCTATAGCATTTCCTTTTACATTTCTCTGCATGTTGCTGTCAAACGTGCTCACGTGCTGACGATGCAGTTGCTGATACAACAGAGTACAGGGTTAGGACATAGGCTAGAGGCTGGCTAAATGCCTGGTTGGCTCGCTGGAGGCACTCCTATAGGTAATTTATACCTATAGATAATGCTATACATTTCGTTCTACATACCTCTCAATGTTGCTGACGTAAGTGCTGACGTGCTGACGACCCAGTTGCTGGTATGTTAAAGTAAAGGGTTAGGGCATGAGTTCGGGGCTGGTTTAGTACACGTTTTATATTAGGTAGGTATATTCATTTCTAACGAACTGACTAATTAACAATGTAGTCAAATTTTGAAGTCGATTTCAATCAACTTTTAATTTACGTATTGATCTGAAACATTGCATGTATTTTTTTATTTGATTGATAAAACAATATTTTGGTGCCATCGAACGATGATTGACTTCAATCGTGAATCACACCGACAGAGCCATCTAGCGGGAAAGATGCTAACCTTTATGCCGCACGAAGCAAGCGGCGCGCTCACCTCCCCCCACGTGCGTGCGTGTGGAAGCTTTTTCGGTATTTAGTGATTCACATACGCGTATTTTTTAGCTTTTAACTGTAATATTACATCAATTTTTTGACTGAAAGTTTGAGCTTAGTACTAATTACTACAAATATATCGTGACAGTTTTTTTTAATGTAATAGTAGACAAACATGCTACGGGCCACCTGATGGTAAGTAGTCACCGTCGCCTATGGACACCTACAATACCCGAGGCATTGGCGGTGCGTTGCCTACCTTTGAGAACTCTATTTGCATTTCGTTTGAAGCAATTCAGGTTATATTTTGGAGGAAAAACCGAAGGTGGTACCATTCCACAACTTGGTGCGTGACAGAAACAGTCGATCGAATCGAACAGTGCGAGACTTCCTCGCATCTAAAATTTCACTCATGACTCAGGAGTGTGTCCTTTACATATTATACGTTTTTGTAAAGTTGTCGAGTAAAATTTATTTTCTTTATTTCTTTCTATAATGTGTAAATTAGGCTAAATTAATAATAAGGCTTTTTTTCGAAAGCTGCTGGTTCGATAGTAAAACCACGATGGAGGGATAGATCGTATCTATTTTAAACATTGCCATAAAATAAAAATCAGAAAACTTTATTCAACTCGGGCAATTTTTTATTTGCTTTATCTTGCCTTTGAGATGGAGTAAAGCAAGCACTAGGATTCCAATTCAATTCCAGTATTCTTTGAATTATAGAAATATTTTACCTGCAGCACAGAGTAACAGAAAAGGAAATTTAATTAACTCTCATCATCAAATTGATAAAGTTGGTACTGTTCTAATCATCATAATAAGCCTCCGAAGACGAACAGCCCGATTTTCAGCTTCATTGTAGTGACTTTTAGAGGGAGTGTATTCTCATTACATCAGTTGCTCAGTCCTATTTACGCTAAGTTTTTTTAGTGGTGGACATTTAGACCATGTTTTTCGATTTATTTTAAACCCAAAAATCATAAAAGAAGTAACCCAAAAAAAAAATATAAAGTCTCCTCTCTGCATTACACTGTGTAACTAAGAAAACGGTTTGTCAGTAAAATATATCTCCGAGATTAAAAACCAGTTAGAGCGGGTAGGCTCAAATTGAAATCTTTGAAAAGCTCGCGTTTTAAAATGAGGTGGAAGGAGGTCGCACTTGTTAACTAAATATTTGCGCCTCCTTTTTTAAATCAGACCTTTTTCAGTTTTAATGAGCTTTTTTTAAATGAAGCGTTCTTTTACTAATATTTTGATCTAGACTAACCGTTGTAATTATTTCCAAAAACGACGTAATTTAAAAAAAATATAAAAACATTTTTGAATTGGAATTTGAAATTGGTTGCTACAGATAATAAAGTATTATCTTTATGTCCTTTTCTACGTTTATATTGGCGTAGCTAGTAAATTTTATCTTATAGGCCCATTCCCTTTAACAGCTATCTCTTTCGCACATTTTCTATAGCTTCGAACAAAAACTCTTTGGCGTCGAAGGTAAAAATCCTCATAAAAAGGAGTGAAGCATAGAGGTAGTACTAATTTAGCATATATGAATTAAACATGTTACATTATTTACTCATAATATGCCAAAATTGTTGTTACCAGAACGAAACAGATATATTTTTGACAGGACGGCAAATTGCAGGGTTGTACACTGTTTTAATGTACCAGGACCTGTCAAAGGCTCCAAAGGTTACATAATATTTGACAGATGGCCTTGTACGCTTAAAAATATCACTTAGAGATTTTTAACACATAAACCTATTTATCAGATTTCAAACTATGAAAAATACTTATAATAAATACCGTAAATAACCATAGGTTTGTTTATTTATCTAATTTATGGTTTCAGAATTCTTTATTAATCTCATAAGAATATTACATTCACTTACTGAGATTACACATTAAACTTAGTAGGTAGATAAATATATGTGCCGCCTAGCGCAGCATGCAGACTTAACAATACTGATAAATGTATGTACAATGTAATGTAATGTGTAATGTATGTGTGTGTTTGTATGTACAATACAATACTAATTTCAAACTTAATACAAAACCAATGAGCTCAAACTCTTGCCACAACCGAGAAAACAAAAAGAAAAAGATAAAAACATAAACAATTTTTCTTAAGAAATAAAATAAAATTGTATAGTATCGTTTCACAAATTGCTTGAAAAGCTGTACCAAAGTGACGAAAGTTAACTTCATAGAATACTATCTCGTAAATCTACTGTCTTATGCACATTTTCTGCTTTATACCACTGTTCTAAATCCGGAACCGTCAGTCGACTCCGCTCTGAACGATACTGAACTCTCTAATCCTAAAACGCAAGTTTCCTAAATCCTGCGTGAAATCCGCTAAGAAATAATCATTAGGATGGAAAGGGAATCGCGCCGAACACGAAATGGTTTTCTGTTGAATCCTCTACGTTCTAAATTTAGAATTAAGGCTTCCAACTTAGTAGGTGTGTGGTAAAATTGAAGCTTCGTGAGGTTTCATGATCATTTTAATGGAAAGACTAATTTACAGTGTTCATATGAGAAAAAAGTACAACTTTCTCAGTGATTTAATTACTTATTTGGCTGGTGCTATAATTTAGTAGGTCGTGGCTTCTGACACAAGAGAATACCTTGGTCTTGATTTCGCACTGTTTCCCGCGATTCAGCGACTTGGACCATATGCAGGTCCAACACTACGGTGCCTTATCAGCGATATCTAAGTTGGCCTACGGGTTGGCGGCCACTTTCTGTTAATTACCAAGTTATTCCTGGCAATTTCGTTAATGAATTTTTTGGTGGTACGGAACCCTCAGTGCGCGAGCCTGACTCGCACTTGGCCTGTTTATTTTTATTTAAGTAAGTATAACGTGATAAAAGCAACAAATTAATAAAAATGAACTTATAAAAAAAATACGATAATACCAAAAAAATGTGTTTGTTCCTCAACAGCGCCCTGAATAATTTCAAATGAAAATACAAACTGAAAACGAAAAATATTAACGAGGCCATGTTTTCGCTTTCAAAACGAAGTTATTGAAAAACACCAATCCATTTGCTTTCCTCGGCAAATATTAGTAAAGTGGGGCAGAGACAGGATAACCTGTCGGTTTACTTTGATATATGAAACGTTAAGGCTCTCAAGCTTTCAACGGATTAATATTTGAAGTGGGGCCGGATGTGACGCGGTTTATGACACCAAACAGTAGCAAACAGTAAAATGGTCCCCGTCACCTTTGCCGTCACGTTGAAAGTATGATGTGGTAAAAGGGAAACGTTGGGTCTAAACAAAGACCATTTTCAGGATAGACCCCGCAAATTAACATACTTTACATGTCTGATGGCTATTTTAAGTTTGATCACAGCTCTAACTAGCTCGCCGCATAATTCAGTTTAATCTTTGTCGTCTTGGCAGTAGAATGTCAGACGTCAATACAATAATAACAACAATACAAGAAAAAAATGCATAGTAAGCAGTTGATCGTGCAAATTGAGTTAAACTGACATTAGTTGCTATTCCCTTCTCATGTTCGTAAAGTTCTTATTTATACCCGGTGTAAGCGGAATAAAACTGCTGTTATGCTATAGTGAATAAAAGTATTCTTTATTTTCACTAGTGCACAAAAGTAAGCTGAACCTCTTTAAATTTGTTCGAAAAACTTCAAAAGCTCAAGCCGGTCAGTTATCGGAAACTGATAGATACATCCCGAAAACAAGGATCCAATGTGAATGGCATCCTTTTGGTTAAGAACAGACACGCCTGGGTCTTAGCTGCATTGAACTTAACACCCACCAGGTTAGGTTCACCCTAACTGGGGACTAATCTTTTACCCTCCTGTATATGTGGTCATGATAATGCTCATTTAGATGATAATATACTCCGGTAAGTGATAACAAACAAAAAATGTTTCTTAAATTTATATGATTATTTTTGTCGCGTTACCACGGGATATTTACTGTGGTAAGGTTAAATAAAAGCTCGCGTTCAAAATGTGTTCAATTTACTATACGTAGTGATACAGTGAGTGTGTTTTGTCGGGACTTAGGTTCGAGTTCGAGTTCCAGTGATAACCGTAGCAAAAGACTAAGAAAGAGGGTAGATCGTTATGTCTGCACCTAACTTTTTAACTGTTCGACCAACCACCCGCATTCTTCAGTCTTCCCGTGAACATGGTGCAAGTAACTGCGCCGAAATATCGGGAGCTCATTCCACAACCTTACCACTATTTTTTGATCAAAGCTTACCACGGTAAATATCCCGTAAATAATCATATAACTTTAGTGAACAACCGTGATAGTTTAAAACAGTGTTATGTTTCTTAAAGGTTATTATAATTTTGGTCAAAGTGTGAAAAATAGTCTCTGAGTTAAGCCCTTAAAATAGTTAGCTACAATCTGGACCATGAACTTAATCTAGAAATACGTGTTATATAAATAGCATTAAGCAACAGTCTGGTGATTTGCCGTAATGGAGGCTCGTCCGACTAAATACCGCGTTTAGTTAAATGGATGTTGCGTAGATTAGCACTTATTTTAGAACCCCAAACTCGACGATTTCAGCGGATTACGAATAATTCCACTTTAGCTTAATATTAGCTTAGACTATACAAATGTATATTAAGGTCTTTCATCATTTACTTTTAAAGTTTATTGTGTAGCTTATGTTATGCGTATAGTATAGCTTATGTTATGTTTATGGTATAGCTTAACGGACAGTAAAGTTTTACATCTGTTATGTTAACTGCGAACATAACAGATGCACGACTTTGTTGACTTAACAGATGTACTGAAACAAAATGATTAATACAACGATAAATCAAACATGAATTTTCATAGAAATCTATTATTTGAAGAAAAAACTTCTAGCTAAATTATATTAATCTGTAATTTTTCAGATTATTTTTGTTTCTTTAAATATTTTGTATTTATACGTAATTTATGTATAAATAACACGAAATTTAATAACTCTCTATTAAATTCAAATCGTTATCTGATAGTGTTAAATCAACAGAACTAGGCTTTGCCAGTGAGGTGTAATAATAGAGACGTCATAGGCGAACAACACAGCTTTAAAAACTGACTAAACGCAGCATATACCATAACATAACAATTACAGGCGAGTTGGTGGCCAAATGCGGACTTCCACGCGTTAAAAACATAAAAATTAAATAAAATAGCATAGCTTACTTACGCATGTAGGTATATGTGCATTTTGTGAAATAAGAGAAAGAATATGAAAGACTTATTACGCTATATTTGTTGTTAGAAAGAGACAAAAATACAATTCGTTGTGGACACTCGAAATGCATTCGTCTAGTCAATGTGGTGGCGGGCACAACCTATCTACAGGTAAAAATATCTTAGGTCTTCGCATGATCAAAAAAATAAAATTTTCCTTTTTTTTTACTTGTATTGTTGGCCTTTTGGCATCTACAGTTGGACCGGACTAGTTAGCGAACGCAGAGTGCGTTCGGCATAACTTGATGGGCGACTAGCACAAGGGCACCTCGAAGGTACGAACCTCGGCTTGGGCCGTCGGCGGGAGTGGGAATCAGACTTGCCCAGGCACCCCAGAAAGGGTGTGCCCTGGAGCCCTAGCGGTTTGTTGAACTGATTGATTATTTGGAGAGAATCTAACCGATCTTCTAACGGATCCTGAGGGTCTATGATCCCGCCGGCGGGATCGCTGTGTGTGTGCCTCTGGTACAATATTTTGTGTCAGAAGTGTCACATAAATCACCCTACCTAATAAATCGAGCGTCCCTCCTATGACCCGCTTCCGAGCCATTCAACGGCTATCACATAAACATTATAATGGCTATTACAATGAACAAAATGAAGGTACGAGGTAATTTTTTGCTTACAACAATTTTATGGGACATAAATACAGACGTAATCTATGTTTGGGGTTTACTGGGGTTTGAAAAGTACTTATCGGTGAACACAGACACAATTGTTTTTTCCTAAATGTTGCCAATTTTCGGAGGCTTGATATTTTTCGGTTCATATGTTTTAGGTGTGTGATAATAGTTATTTATAAGTATTTGAAATACGACTGGCACCGCAGAAAAGAAAAGAAAAATGTTTTGTTTAAATTAGATTAAAGAACAGCTGTCAAGGCATTTTTGTAAGAAATTTGTTGTAGCCAGTTGCACCCAAATAAACGAAACTTCAGTCATTCGAAATCAGTTAGCAACTGTGATGCGGAGTTGGACGCGTTGATCTAAATAAGAATGTTTAATCAAGGTTCACTCATAATGCCTGGTAACAGATTTTCCTTCTCATTTCCGTTCTATTTACATTTCTTTTCTGTGACTGGCACAAACCGTTTGTAGAAGCTTTGGTCACCATTTATATTTATAGGTTATTGTCACAATTTTTTGCCCTATCTACATAAAGAATATCTATTATCGAAAATAGACTATACTAAAGCCTTGGTCAAACCAACACGTTCAGCTCGCGTCCGCGGTGGCTTGCGCGGTGGCGATTTCACCGCGTGATGATGACCGCGGCGTGCTCGCCACCGCGGACGCGAGCTGAACGCGTTGGTTTGGCCTAGGCTTAAGTCGAAAGTCATTGTACTAATCATTATGAACAACATTTACTATAAGACCAACGCTGAGACCGCGAAAAAAAAACAGCTTTTCCATAAAAAACGGTCATTGACATTCGACAAAATGTATGGAATAGCAGTTTTTTTTTTCTTCGCGAATTTATGGTTGGTTCCATAGTATAATTTTAAAGTGTGTGTGTGTGTACTGCGAAAACTGACAAATCAACGTAACGACGAAACGCTGGATTATTCAGTATACATTGAGGCTTTACTAAAAATACACAGAATCATCTCCTAAGGCGGTTGAGAGCATCCTTGGCAGCTTTCAACATTTTGAAGCAAGCTCCACGCCTAAAGTTGAAATGAAATAACAACATTTCCGCGCGATTGCGACAAGTTTAATCTATTTAATCGATCAGTCAAGATCCAATTCGATTATTGTCTCGCACCGTTTAAAGGGCGCATTTAATTCGCGAAATTCAATTGAAAAGTTTAACGATTCGCCTACAAAATGTTTCGGAAATTGGCCGATGATGTTCATTATTCAAATAGTGAAAGTTCTCTGAAAGAGTCGTAATGTGATTAAAATATTCTGTTGTTTTGTTCCCCGAATTAATATCTGTCAATAGAACAATTACATTTTGAGACAATAAAACATGACTTAATTCAATATCATCATCATCATCCTCATAGTTAACCTTTATCGGCACATTTATTTGTATGGGCTCATTGCTCTCCATTGTGCCAATGTTTCCTTCTCGTGGAACACCTACCCCTGCCAAAGTATCTTTACTCGGGCTTATCTCGTCCACGACGTCGCGATGCGTCTGCGGTCTACGACTTTTCTCCGTGTCTGGGTTTCATGAAAGCTAGACTAATTATATATACTTCATTAAACTCAAACTGGACTTCATGAAAGCAAAAGCCATTACCAGAAAAGTTTTGCAATAAAGGTGCAGATGTGATGTCGTCAACCTTTAGGGGTGGTAGTCCCCCGACAGAACGCTTGTGCACTATCGATAACCTCCTCCTGCCTCAATGATAATATTGTCTTACCATCACCGTATTTCTAATGTCGTGTCGGGAACGAGTGGATGCGTATAGCGAGAGACCGGGGAGAGTGGCATAAACAAAGGGAGGCCCAGCAGTGGGTCACTCAAGGCTGATGATGATGATGATGATCACCGTAGCTGCGTGTCCTGGTGATATTTCAGTCTCACGATACGGTTCCATAAATATAAC
The DNA here is from genome assembly GCA_932305915.1 of Agriopis marginaria. Lineage (NCBI taxonomy): Eukaryota > Metazoa > Arthropoda > Insecta > Lepidoptera > Geometridae > Agriopis > Agriopis marginaria. The sequence continues at coordinate 15,898,789 of OW029918.1, forward strand.
CTTAATGTGGAACGTTTTACCTATGGCGGGAAATTCAAATTTCAAACAGTTTTTTTTGTCCTTGTAGCTAGGCCGGATAATTATGCGTTTGCGACAATAGTTGGGTGTTGTTTACATTATCATGTACAGTTATTTATTAGTAACGCACCATATTACTTACATTTGTCAATAAACCGTTTGAAACAGCAAAAATTTGTTTATTGACAAATGCGTTAGAGATAAATAACTTTACATGATTTTGTAAAAAAATTACAATCAATTGTCGAAAACATCATGATCGTTTACAATAATTACCCGGCCTAGCTAAAAGGAGAAGAAACCTGTTTGAAATTTTAATTTCCCGCCATTTGTGAAACGTTGCACCATTGAGACTGAAAAAGAAATAAAAGGCAAAAAAAATATCTCGTGGGTGTTTTAAAATTTAAATTCAAAGTATTTTAGGACAAAAAAAAACATTGTGTTAGTACAAACAAACCTAATACTATCATTGGAAATAAAAATATAGAAGCTTAAAATTATTACACAAACTTAATACAAAAATATTTCCGCCGGCGAAACTTCTACACTGACTAAGTAAGAAAGTATTTCCTATTTTATTACTGTTTAGATGAAGTGAAAAAGAAGAGCTGAAAATTGGGGCTGTGGCGTGTATTGGGAGAAATCTATGACCAGCACTGGACTGGTGTAAGCTGCTGCTGATGATGATGATTAGTTATCTTATTGCTTGAATGCGCGAAAAATAAACGAGTAGACCTGAAATTTAATCAAAAGAATTACAAATATATTAAAGATGCCGAGACACATCTTAAAAAAAATTCTTCACGCACAATAGTCGAGTTTTATGTCTCTTTGGTGGACTGAAAGGGGTACGAATGGATTTCGTACCTCCTTCATCATCATTCAGCGTAAATCAGCACGATTGTTCGTATATATGCGCCAGCCGCTTTATGTTTGTTATTCCGAAAACCCGTACGAAGCGCTTTGATTCCACATTTATTGTGCGAACTACGTCTGTGGAATGCGCTGCCTGAATGGGTGTTCCCCGATGGTTACAATCTGAGTATCTTCAAATCACGAGTGATTCGGTTTCTTCTAGGCAAGCATGCTCCAACGTGGACCGCATCATCGCTTAACATCAGGCAAGATGGTGGTCAAACGCAAGCCTATTTATAAAAAAAAGAAGCTTTCTTCACTAAATATATTTCACTACTCACTATACCTACGTATTCGATTATTTTACTAAAGTTATATGATTATTTACGGGATATTTACCGTTGTAAGGTTGTGGAATGAGCTCCCGATATTTCAGAAGACTAAGACAGAGGGTAGATCGTGAGTATTGCTGTCACCAGTGACAGCGCGCGGACGTGTTTACGTAGTGGGCGCATAAATTATTATTTTTGTGATTAAAATGGATACAAAATGTAACGGGTGTAGTTCAGCCATTTACGATATACTGTTTATGGAGTGTTCAGAAAAAAAATGTAAAAAGTTATACCATCTTATGTGTTTGAATTTGACAACGGAAAAGTTTGAGGGATTCACGCAGGAATACAAGATGAATTGGATCTGTCCGGAATGCGTGCGTGCAATACCTAAGAAGGATAACTCCAACACACCGGTCCGAGGAAACGTCGTCATGCTGAATAAAACATTCACGCCAATCAGTTACGTCAACACAGAGCGCGGTAATCTCATTCAGAATGATTTGTCCATAATTACGGACAGCGAGAATAAGGTGCTGCTGGAGCTTCAGGAGTTTCGTTCGGAGATGAATCGTCGTCTGGATGCACAAGTAAGGGAGTACTCAGTGCTAGTAAATAGATATACGAGCACAGAAACAGAATTGCGAGAACTTCGTAATATAATGTGGGTAGTTCAAGAAAAGGCCGAAAAAGTTGAATTATTAGAAAAGGAACTTCAGCTTTTAAAGGAGAAAAATAAGCAATTTGAGGCGGCTTTACATAAGTCGGTGCCTGAGGCGACGAATGAGATGAATATAAAATCTAAAAGTTCGATTAACGTTGGTGTTTTTCAAAATAAGAAGCGGGTAGAGAGCTCAACAAAAGAGTGTGGGGCTACTAAACTGGAGGATGTACATGATGTATTAAAGGTGAAAAAATCGGTTCCCAGTGCAAATGAGATTGGCCTCCAATCTAGAAGTATTTCGAATGTGATCCAGGAAAAAAAACAGGAAGGTAGTCCAGCTAAATTGGTTGGGACCACAGAACCGGTGACTGTGACCATAGCTTCGACAGAAAACATAATTGAAGCAATAAGCACTAGTCAGGTAACTTTGGAAGAATCTTTAGATAATATTATAACTAAACAAAAAGAACTAGAAACAGGGGAGAATTGGACTGTTATGAATAGGAAGAAAAAAAGATACCCTACAAGTGAGGTGAAGAGAGGAGGATGCACGAATACAATGGATATACAAGGAACTGAACGAAAGAAATATTTGCATGTTTGGCGTCTCCAGAAAAATACTACAGTGGAGAACTTGGAAAGTTATGTAAAGAAAATATGTGGGGATGGGATACCAGTAAAAGTAGATAAAATAAATCACAGGACGGAAAGAGATTATGCTTCTTTTATAATAGGTGTTGCGGAAAGCAAATATGATATATTATGCCAACCTAAAAACTGGGCTGTGAATATTGAGTTCTGTGAGTGGGTGTGGTTTCGTAGACCACCCGACCGCGGAAATAAAACAAAATGATTCCGTTAATTTAGTGTCGATAGCCTACCAGAACGTGAGAGGCCTTCGAACAAAAAATGAAAACTTTTGTCAAAGTGTGGCTAGTTCCAGTGCAGATTTTTTCGCCGTTACAGAAACGGGATGCAACGAGTCCATTCACGATGCAGAATTAGTTCCACCTGGATACACTATTATTCGATGCGACCGAGCGGATGGACGTAAGCAGGGCGGCGTGTGTTTAGTGGCCACACCGCGCTATGAGTTGCGACGTATGCCGATACCGGCCGCGGTGGACGTAAACATTGACAATCAGCTGTTCGAATTGGTTTGTGGTTCCGTTTACATTCGTGATAGACTTTTATTTTTAATATGCGTCGTGTACATCCCTCCGAACTGTGTTGATAATGAATATTTGTTAATGTTTAGAATTATTGAAGAATTCTGTAATAACTATAGAGACGTAATTGTGGTAGGTGATTTTAATTTGTATTCTTGCTCCTCGGATATATGTAATTATTTTGAATATTTCCAAACGTATTGTGGATTCACTCAGAGTAACACAGTAGGTAATTGCAACGACAGGCAGTTAGATCTAGTGCTGAGTACGTTGTCGGAGTGTGACGGTGTGAGTGTATGCGCCGCGGAGACACCGCTCGTGAACGTCGACCCGTACCACCCACCGCTAGAGGTGACGGTATGTTTGCCTCGGCGACGCTCGTTCGGGGGCGCTTGCGTTGGCTCGGGCACGCCTATTGTGGGCACACATTCGCCTTATACCACGGGTAGAAATTTTTATAAAGCTGATTTTTTTTCACTATATGAATCACTAACGAATGTGGACTGGGCCCAAATATACGAGCTAGACTTGGAGGAGAGCTTAGATTTTTTTTATAACAAGTTAAACTCTAGTATAGATAACTATGTTCCCAGGAAAAACCAAAACCGGAGACACTCAAAGTACGTGTATCCCGAATGGTATACGACTGACTTAATTCAGGACATAAAATTAAAATCATCTCTTCATAAGAAGTATAAGGCGAGTGGATCCGAAATTCACTACAAAGCGTTTTCTAGTTGTAGGACACGAGTTAAAAATAAAATCTCACTTGCAGAGGCGCAATACAAGCTCAAGGTTCAAAATGAATTACAAAAGGACCCAAAGTCTTTTTGGAATTACGCTAAGTCGAGAAGAGGTAACAGAAGCCCTCACGAATTATTAATTGACGGGAAGGTTATTGGAAATGAACAAGGCGCAATGGAATTTGCTAAATATTTCCAGTCGGTCTACGGTACGAAACGGGCTAAATTAGACGTGAACGCGGCGGTAGTGGCAGCGGGCGGCGAGAACGGGGGGGCACGAGTCCACCTAGACAAGGTACAATTAGAAGATGTCATCCGTGCTCTTGGACAACTCAAACCGAAGAAGTCCGCTGGTCCAGATGGTATACCTCCATATATTATAAAGGATTGTAGTCGAGTGCTAGCTGAGCCGCTTCTACACATATATAACCACTGTCTTCAAGCGGCAGAGTTTCCTGATAGGTGGAAGTTGACTAGGGTCGTACCGGTACCAAAGGGGAAATCACGTACTAAAGTAGACGAGTATAGGCCGGTTGCAGTACTTTCTTCACCAGCGAAAGTTTTCGAGTTGATAATACAAAGAATTATAGCGGAACAGGTGAGTTCACAGCTCTCAGATGCTCAGCATGGCTTTCGACCGGCAAGAAGCACTACCAGCAATCTGCTCTGTCACATGGCTGATCTTATGCCGACAGTTGATAGTGGCGGTCAAGCAGATAGTGCTTATTTTGATTTTAAAAAAGCTTTTGATTTGGTCGATAATGACGTATTGCTCCAAAAGTTAGCAGGGTTTGGGTGCACTCCACATGTTTTGAAGTTTTTCGCCAGTTACATGACCGATAGGCAGCAATACGTGGAATACTCAGGATGCAAATCGGAGCGGTATTTTACCAGGTCTGGAGTGAGCCAAGGAAGTAATTTGGGTCCTCTGGAGTTTATTCTAATGATAAACGACTTGCCAAGTGTTGTTCAGGATGCCAAATGCCTGTTATTTGCGGACGACCTCAAGTTGTCGTTGGCGATTGAGAGTGCAGGTGATTGCGAAAGGCTTCAAAATGATATAGACAGAGTGGTGGCCTGGAGCAAGGAAAATTGTCTGCAATTCAACGCTTCTAAATGTATGACAATTGCATTCACTCGTTCTCGTAACCCAATACTTCACAATTATAGCATTGACGGGATGCCAATGGTTAGAGTTAATGCTGTGAGGGATTTGGGGTTGACTCTTAACTCAGAGCTGATATTTCGGGATCACATTACTAAAATCTGCAAAAAAGCCTACAGAAATTTGGGTTTTATCCTGCGTATGGCTAACGGTTTTACAAATATTAATGCGATTGCCGCCTTATACAACGCTTTAGTCAGAAGTCAGCTTGAATGCAATGGAGTCATTTGGTCCCCTCACGAGACGAAGTACATTCTGATGGTCGAAAAGATACAAAACAAGTTCATTAGGTACTTGTATTTGAAAAAATATGGAGTTTATCCGTTTTATCCATTAATGTACCCTACTTTATTTATTTTAGGCATGGTTGGATACAACGAACTAAGGGTCAGGAGAGAGCTCACACTTGTTTCCTATATTTTCAAACTGGTGAGAGGTAGGGTGCACAATCCGGATATACTGAAACAGTTATATTTTTGCGTTCCTGATAGGTATGTGGGGCGGCGAAGATTGCCAAAACTGATATCAGTGCCACGCGCGCGAACAAATCTTCTGCAGGAGGCACCTTTTACACGAGCACTTCGCACTCTCAACGTCATTGCCGTTGAAATAGACCTATTTAGTTGTGCTCTGAGTGAATTTACAAAGATAGCTTTAAAGGTTTTATGTTATTAAATAATTTAGTGTTATTGTCACAATGTTGTTGAGAAAATGTAAATTTGCTACCCTATCGCATTAGGTTATAACCTGTAATGATAGTTCTAAGTTGGAAATAAAAAATAAATAAATAAATAAATAAATAAATAAATGTCTGCACCTAACTTTTTAACTGTTCGACCAACCACCCGCATTCTTCAGCTTTCCCGTGAACATGGTGCATGTAACTGCGCCGAAATATCGGGAGCTCATTCCACAACCTTACCACGGTAAATATCCCGTAAATAATAAGTGTTTTAGCATCCCCCGTCGATTCTGTTACGTTAGTTCTTTCTTTCCATACAATGGTTGCCTGGAAGAGATCGCTTTTAGCGATAAGGCCGCCACTAATTGTGGCACTAGCTCGTAAGTGTTTTCTATTGTGTTGTAATTTTTATTTCTGGTGTACAAAATAAAGAGTTTCTATCTATCTATCTATCTATAACTTTAGTGAACAACCGTGATAGTTTAAAACAGTGTTTCGATAATTTTATCAAGTTTTATGTTTTCTTCTATGCAGGTCGTCGCCCCACCTGGCGCAGGTTTCTTGGGCCTCGTGGCGCTACCCCCCAGCACTCGGCAACTTCAACAGAGACTGAACTACCACCTATAGACACCAGGGACCTTTGGATCCAAGATTCAAGGTAACATTTGGTATACGTTTTATCACTTCTGTTTCCATAATCTTTGTGACGAAATTATTTTGAATTCATGTTGTCGCGTCTCACCCTTCTTACAGTGCAAGTTAGGGGGAAGATTGACTTCAAAATGTGCGCGTCGAGGTATGTCAGAGTGCATTTACAGCGCAGTAAAGGAAATTAAAGTGTCTATAAAAATAAATTAAACCATTCTCCTTCAAAAAAAATTTTCACAAAAAACAGTGAATAAAAATCACTATTTTGTTATTTGAATTTTGAACACACCAATATCCCTCCATCTCAATGCTATAATTATAACCTCCTTGCGCAAAAAACACTCAATACAAACTCCTCAAAAACCTTTCTTTTTCTCGTAGTCATGGTATAAATATAAAATAGGTATAGTATGCAATTCTTGAATAAAACGGATTTATATCGAGGGCCATGAATCACTCACAAATGAATGAATCACAAGTCGCTCAGGATTCTAAACCTTGAATCACGAGCGAAGCGATTCATCATGAATAACTCCCTACGGTCGTGATTCGTCGTTAGAATCCTTCACTTGCTCGTGATTCATCTATGACTTAATCGCCTTTTCGGGGGTAGGCCAAAGTCCAGCGGTGGACTATTAACAGGCTAATTATGCTTATGCAATGCCTGAGTCGAGCTCACAGATGGCTTGGCTGCCATTTTTTTGCATGTGGACAATTAGTTAGTTCATTGTGTCGCTGCAAGCCTCGTGATGCGTGTTACCATGCCGCCGGACTTTTTCGACCAAAATAAAATGAATGGACAGGCCATAACCATTGAACTTATTCAGTAAAAACGAGTCAAACCGTTGGACATATACTTCACCACCTAATTATAACCATGTACAGTACATTTGTTTTTATTGTGTTATTACACTTCGGGAAAGCACACGAAGACACAATCATGTCAGATGTTTCGTTATCATGTAACAATAGTCTTGTGTCGCATTTCCTACGGCTAGAGACCGACTAAAACGAAGTGAGAGCCGGCGCACAAGTTGTAATCTTCAAAAATGCGCTCCTGCTGGGTCTCCCGTCCATTAATTTTTAGTCGATGGTGGACTTACAGTTATTGCATTGCGATTTAAAAGAGGGAGAAACATGTGAAATGTTTGAACATGAACGATAACTGTACGAAGGCATATCTCCTTGTCATTATCCTTGTTTGTCTGATCTGAGAATCTGACGCTTTGGTGTGAATTGGCCCAAAAACACGCACTAAATATAATTATAAGCTTGCACTGTGGGTAAATAAAAGAAAGGGTGAGATACGTCTTCTTGGATTTGACTATAAGTATATTATAGTAAGAAGGTAATGAAAATTGCGTTGATAATAATTAAATATAATTTATTAATGACTGTCCTCCACAAAATTACAGAGAATGATGGTGTGGTGCTTGCTTTTGTTGTTCTTGTGGAATTGTTTGTAAGTGTTTAATGCATGTTGTAATACTATGTGGGTACATTATAGAGAAATGTATTCATATATTATTTATTAATAAAATGTTATTTCACATCAAATCATCCAAATCAAATAATAAGTTAAGTTAAACACCTAATACAAATCAAATAACAAATCATCATTTCAGCCATAGGACGTCCACTGCTGGACATAGGTCTCCCCATCGATCTCCAAAAGGTCCGGTTGGAAGCGGCCTGCCTCCAGCATTTCCCTGCGGTCTCTTTTAGATCGTCCGTCCATCTTGTGGGTGGACGTCCTACGTTGTGCTTACCAGTCCGTGTTCTCCATTCCGGAACCTTTCGGTCCCATTGGCCGAATCAGTAATAAATAATAAATAAGGTCAAATAAATATGACTAGATATAAAAAAAATATGTATTTTTTGAAACTGGCGCTTTAACGGCCTGTTATCCGAGTTGCATAGGCAACAAAACGCTCCCTCAGCCCCCGCCAAGTTATAGCGACGATGTATTTTGCCATGCAAGAGTCAGGAGGCCCGCGGGGGAGTCAACGACAAAAACGAACATAAGTCCGACCTCGATGATGCCTGGCGCGGTACTAAGTGCGGCGCGCGCAAATTCTCGCGACCTATTTACGCTTTTAATTTCATTAAAAAACGAAACTATTCACTATCAAAAATCTATCCAAACCAAAAAAAATGAATAGGATTGTCTTTCAGTACATGCAATTTCCAGGTTGTTACAAGCTTTCATTCAATAGAGCATAAAACCAAAAAAATATACTAAATCGACTTTGTTTCAGATATTTTTTTTGATCAAGGAAAGTTTATTCTATCGTGTTTTGAACCAAATTATAAACTCAAACACAGATGTATCTGTGACATGTATATTTTTCCAGCTCAAATATTGTAATTTAACTGAATAAAATTGATTTAAAACCGTCAAATTTTGTATAAGAGTCCGTTAATGATTTTTTAGTGCATTAGCGCTTCAACGTCGCATTAAGTACAATAAGGAATTTAGGATCAATTATTTTAATCTACCGAAAACTCTTTTCACTCTCTCTCTCTCTCTCTCTCTCTCTCATTTCAATTATTTTACTCGAATGAAAGCTCTTTTCGTCTCTCTTCTTATTTTCCGGTGACTTTCTTCTCATTTTTATTTTTATTTTTCTATTTAGGATTCTTTATCGAACGCACTTATGCTTAAAATATGTATACTATTGTATATATATATATATTATGCATACTTAGGATGGAGGCATTGACCTGAGATAAATAATGACCTAAATACACACATAATATCTCAAAATTTGTGTTAATACTAAATTACACTCCCCACAAGAAATTGAGTTTATTTCAATTTGCAACACGTCAAGATAATCTGAATCGGAAACCAGTGAAATTGGCAAATTCTCGTTTTACTCGTGTTTCTTTCTGTTTGAATATTATTTTTATTTGGCATTAACCTAGTTAAATAATTTTAACCTATATATTTGATGAGATTGTCTAGTAAATTTATTTTGATAAATTTAATGTTTTCATGGAAAATGCACATTGAAATTCTAATTTTTTTACTACTCATATAATTTACAAAAATATGAATCACACTTTTCTCTGAAAGTGTTATTATGCAGTGAAACGCTCCAGTAATTTGTTAAAGTGGTGCATGAGCCTTGGAATCTAAAGTAATTTGTGGGCAAGTTAAAAGCAAGAAAAAAGAAAAGCTTTGTAATTTTCATTATGGGACAATAAATTCACGTTTACTTCGTGGTTCTAAGTAAGCCCGATTCTTTAAAATTACGATGTCAATTTTTACGTGTTTTTAAAGTTTGTCTCGTACAAAAAGGTATTTTTTCGATTCATATTAAAACGTGCGATTCTGTGACAAAGTTTTAACTGTCCAATAGGCTTGTATCCTAACTTTCTTTAACTACCTTATGAAAAAGCTGATTTTATTATATATAGAGCCCAACAATCAAAACCAAAATTTGGTCAAAAATTAATAAGTTATAAGTAACACACGCTTTGCGAAAAACGAAAAACTTTAAAAGCTTATATCACAGAAATTTATCAGCCAATTTTTTACAATAGGCTAGCGTTTGACCACCATTTCGCCTGATGTTAAGCGATGATGCGGTCTACGTTGGAGCACGCTTTCCTAGAAGGAACAGATTCACTCGTGTTTTAAACCCACCCAGATTGTAACCATCGGGGAACACCCATTCACCCATTGTTTCTTGACACAGACTTCCTTCCCTTTGCATTGGAGGATGGTTTTCTGCGGCCTAAAAATCAATTCTAGAGTTATAAAGATTATTAACAGGATATTTACCGTGATAAGGTTGTTGATGGAGTTCCGATATTTCGCCGCAGTTACTCACCATATTCACGGGAAGAATGTAGAATACGGGTGGTTTATCGAACAGTTCAAAATTAGATGCATATACAAAACTATCCACCCTCTTTCTTAGTCTTTTGCTACGGTTATCACTGGAACTCGAACTCGAACTGTTCCCCGATGGTTACAATCGTAACCATCGGGGAACACCCATTATAAATTATATAAATTATTTGTACAGTATGTATTTATGTATTTAATTATATCCATATCTGTATAATAAAATCTGTTTGCCTGTTTTGTATACATGTAACATGTATTTCAATAAAAGAAACATTAAAACACAGGCCTATTCTCTAAACGTCCAATAACATCCAATTCCAAGAATGTATTTTCAACAGGGCAAATACCCTTTTAATCTTTAAATGCATCCAGGAAATATTAAATCGTAGGTAGCAACACGCAACAGTAACATTACACGATTCTCTGAACTCTACTTGTATAATACACCTGTACTTGTATATATCGTGACGCCTACGTTGTGAGATTGGTGTTCGATTAGTTTCATGCTGAATAGTAAATGGATCTACCTATAACATAATATTATCTATACTAATATTATAAAGAGGAAAGATTAGATTGTTTGTTTGTTTGCATTGTATAGGCTCCAAACTACTGAACCGTTTTGAAAAATTCTTTCACTGTTTGGAAGCTACACTATCCCCGGGTGACATAGGCTATATTGTATTTTCAAAAAAATAGGGATCCTTACTAAAACTTCAATAATGTAACCCAAGGTGTAAAAAAAATACTTACACCCGTGCGAAGCCGGGGTGCGTTGCTAGTGTAGATATAAATTGGCACACCATCTATAATATATTGTTAGTTTTGCTAAATCTACAGTTATTTTATTTATATGATGACATGGAAAGTACTCACGTATGATTAAGCCGGTTACTCCGAATATAGTGCTAAGCGAGACAAAACCGCAACGCGCATTCAAAAATTACAAAATATTTTGTCTATTGTTTAAAAGACTGTCAATAAAGAAGAAACTATTATATGGCAAGCAATTAGCACTGAATAAGGTTTGCGACCACCTCGATATAAAATGTGTAGGTGGCAGCACGCAACCCTAAGCACGATTCTTTGAATTCTACAATGTACAATTTAACGCCCGCATTCTGGTATTTTGTTGTTATTTTAATCAATCTAAAAGCAACAATAAAAGTAGAGGTTAGAAACTAAACTCAATCAGATTCACGAATATTTATTATTTAATTAGTTAATCAGCCGTAACATTACAATTATTTTGAAAACAACAACATTAAAAAAACAACTGGACATAATATTATGGTTCAAAAGATAAAGCCGGTAAAGGGTAATTCAGACAGCCAACGTAGGCTTAGTGATAGGGTAATTTTCACACTTTGGGTATTATGTCTTCTGTGTTATTGTCGAGATACAATAGGAATTATAAATCTCAATGTTCGAAACCCTAAAAATTAAAACCCGACAAGGAAATTGGTAGCTGTTCATATTTTGCAAATGGTTTGTCTGAAAAAATATTATATACCAAACTTTACCTTAATTTTATAAGACCTTTTTTTTTTTTTATAATATAATATTAGTCTAAAGTTTATTAAATATCATTTAACATAACATTATTCATTAACATTCAATTATTATTATATGTAGCATGCGGACCTGGTAAAATTTATATTTAAGGTGGTTCGTTGCACAAATGGCGGGAAATTCAAATTTCAAACAGTTTTCTTGTCCTTGTAGCTAGGCCGGGTAATTATTGTAAACAACCATGATGTTTGCGCAGATTGATTATTATTCTTTACAAAATCATGTAAAGCTATTTATCTCTAATGCCCATTATTACTTACATTTGTGAATAAACACATTTTTGCTGTTTCAAACGGTTTATTCACGAATGTAAGTAATATGGTGCGTTACTGTTAAATAATTGTACATTATAATGTAAAGAACAGCCAACATTTTGCGCAAACACTGTGTTATTTAAAAATAATTACCTGGCCTGGCTACTAGGACCAAAAACTGTTAAAAATTTAAATTTCCCGCCATAGGTGAATCGAACCACCTTAAGTACATCATATTGCATGCTACCATTTAAAATGCCGTCACCTACCCAGTGACCAGCCCTGAATCTATACAAACCACTTTTTTAGGGTTCCGAACCCAAAGAGTAAAAACGGGACCGGTGGGGAAGGCCTATGTCCAGCGGTGGACGTCCTACGGCTGAAAAGATGATTATTATGCTGAGCTGGAACCGGATTGTGGGGAAAAACAATTTGTAATATATATTTTTATTTATATTACACGGGAATTACTCACGTAAGATTAAGCCGGTTACTCCGAATATAGTTTCAACCGCATTAGACGGTCTTTTTCAAGGTGAATGCGCGCGCGCGGCTGCGTCTCGCTTTGCACGTCTAATGCGATTGAAACTATAGTCGGAGTAACCGGCTTAATCTTACGTGAGTAATTCCCGTGTATTATAAATAAAATGTGTGAAAACCACGTCAGTTTTTGTGATATATATTTATGTTTGTATTTTTCTAAATATGTGTTTTTGTCCGTAAATAAAAATATGTCTATTGCCATAGTAAAAGTTGCTCATAGTGATGAAAAATTCTCTAGAATTTATTTCGGCTTAGCATACCCTTTTCTTATAACCCTGTATAGACACACTTTGTACAGAGTACACTGCCTTCAGCAAAGCACACTTGAAACGTTCGTTCCTAGATTTATTTAGAACACGTTACCTGCAGCGGACACTAGTGGTGCTTCGCACTGAAAATGTTGAGTACAAAATGTATTTTGCGGTTAAAAGTCTGGAATAAAGTTAAAATGTTGAATAGAAGCGAGAGTGGATCTGGTTTGAACCGTTTCAAACTTTACTTCTCTATTACAGTACAGTGAAAGTGTCAGTTGAAAATTAAAAAGTGGAATCTGTACAAAAAGTCTAACTTTTTATGACTGTTCAACTTTTTAAAAGTATACTAAGACTTGTCTTTAAGAATTAACTATGTGAGTCTAAATATTTTGTTACAGTAATTTTATAGTATACTAGCAACGCACCCCGGTTTAGCACGGGTGTAAATCTAATTTTTTTTACACCTAGGGTTACATAATTGGAGTTTTAGTAAGGATCCCTATTTTTTATGAAAATATAGTAATAGTTTATGTGACCGGGGATAGTGTAGCTTTCCAACAGTGAAAGAATTTTTCAAATTGGTTCAGTAGTCAATCAAATCTGTCCTCTTTATTCATTATTATAGATTAGTTTGTATTTGTCCCGTTGTTGTTGTTGTGTAGGACATACCCGAGGGTATGTCCTAAAACTGCGACCAGAACCACCGGAGGATGGCCAGCAGCGTCCTATTAGTACACGGTGAACGTACTGCGATCCCCAAGCCGCCTGCCAAGCGTGGGGATTATGGCAACACCCCTCTTTAGGAGGGAGGCCTGTGTCCAGTAGTGGATGTTTAATGGCTGCTGAACTAACTAAACTTGTATTTGTATTTTCATCAACATCGTTAACATCATCATTATTCTTTTTTTGATCGTTTTTTTTTTAATAAGGTAAGTGCCTTTATTAAATTTTTGACCAATTTGAAGTTGAGACATTGGAAACTTGGGAACCGGGAGCCCACCTCTCAAAAATCTTTCAGAGCGCCTAGATGCGACACGTGACCAAACTGCTGGCGTGTTTTTGGCTCAACGCATAAGCATTGCCATTCAGCGTGGTAATGCTGCCAGCATGCTGGGGTACGCTACTCACTGGTAGTGGGCTTGAGTATTTGGATTGTCTTTAAACCTTTAAGGGTCTATGGGCAGTCTAACTGTTTTATAATGTTGGTGTTAGCTTGTATTTTGTTTAGTTGATAAAGGCACTTGCCCCTTAAAAAATATACAATGGGTACTTTAAATTACATAACGTTAGGTATTCTTTATCGATCCACTGAAGGACATAGTCATCTTTTACACTCCATTCACTCCAGTCATCCACGTCTTAGGGGACTTATTCATTAAAATCGTTCTATAGGTTTCTGAAATTTTTGCTAAACCATATCTGTCAAAATTCGTTGTCAATAAGTCGTTAACATAGATCTTCAGACTCTATTTTAGGAACCATTCGTATAAACCAATAAGGTTTAACCTTACCATTGTTTGGGTTCGCCTAAATATACCAACCTCAACTCATTAATTAATTCGAATCAAATTAAGAAATCGTTTTTTAGGGTTCCGTACCCAAAAGATAAAAACGAGACCCGGACCCTATTACTAAGTCTACATTGTATGTCTTCACAGAGTAATGTTACGGCGGATAACTAATAAATAATAAAAAAGTTAAAAATTTAATAGGAAAGTAAATCCCCATACAACAATTTTTTTTTGTATTAGCTCTAATGTAAAAACGGTAATACGTACAAGCGTCAAACTTAGCATGATTATAGTACACACTCTAAAGTATCAACAAATAATAAAAACTAGCCAAGTGCGAGTCGGTGATAAATTTCTGTTCATCACCAGTTCTCGTACGATTACCGAAGTTAAGCAACGTCGGGCGCGGTCGGTACTTGGATGGGTGGCCTGGGTGTTGATAGGATGTTGTCATTTTGCTCTACTTTTTTGTACTTTAGTAGCTAGCAAGTCATGTAGTACGGACTCTCAGTGCGCGAGACCGACTCGCCCTTGGCCGGTTTTATCCTTGAATAGGTCTTCCAAATTCAAAATAGAACTTAATCACTTTCATCAAAATAGCTGTTATTCCACAATGCCTTGGTTCTTCTTTGTAATTTAGTTGTACCGTTTATTTTCATGTTACAAAGTGAGGGCATTGTTGAAATAATTTTAATAACCAGCAATCATGTAGGTCGTGACCTCGTGTTGAAATAGAACTCAGAACACAAATTACAGGGTTGTCGTCTCTATCAGTTTACCTTGTTGACAGCGTCACTACATGTCCCATGATGTTCAAAGAAGTACAATAATAATCTCCTATCGCGTCCATCACATTACGTCGTATTTTTTGCCGAGATCCCTTTCTCGCCTATTATTAGGGATTTAGTATGGACGATGTGACCTTCAAATAATAACAATAAGATCAAAGTTATATAACAAACAAACAAAACAAACAAACAAAGTAATTTATTTTGACATAAATTTAGTTTTACATAACGTGATTTTCCATAGGCTCCCGAACTAGTCTAGTCTAGTTATATGATTATCTACGGGATATTTACCGTGGTTAGGTCGTGGAAAATAATCATATCCCGTAAATAACCACAACCCTGATAGTTTAAAACAGTGTTATATAAATTTATTTGTAATGAAATAGCTAGACACTTATATGCTTTTCCAAAAGTGTTGCCAAGTACGAAACTCGTAACATATAGGTACGGCAGTTAAACAGATTACGTTACTGCTTACAATCTCGGATTTGTAGATAAGCTTCGAAAGCAAATGCTGACTGTCGCATAAATTGCCAACACAGTATCATTAACATTTAGGCCAATGGGTTCAGGTGAACGTAGTCATAAAATCTTGCTATGTAGCCCTACCCTTTCATATGTGCTTACTTAGTGAAAGGCTGTTTTATCGCTGTGATATTTTTTGTTACCAACTAAAAGTTTTTTTAAAATAATTTTACTTCGGAATCAAAATCGATAGTAAATATTTAAAAGTAACTAGCAAACCCGGCGAACTCCGTTTCGCGACTAGATGACTTCTATAAACCTCACGGAGCCCGAGACCTTTCCAACGAATGCAAAACCGTGGAAATCGGTTCGTGCGTTCTGGAGTTATAGCGTCAGGAAGGAAAACCCGACTTATTTTTATATAGTAGATAAACAGTCATTGAGATACAAAACCTATTGAGCGACCGAGCGGTTACCGAGCCAAAACTCGGCGCACTCTAAGCATTACGCAGACTTTTAGGTTAGTTGTAAGGCAACCGTGATCCGACTACAATGCCACGCGATGCCAGTGCTATGATATCATAACGGACAAATGACGTTAAACCAATGACGTTATAATTATATACCCTAAAGGGACCACTTCCTTACGTTAAACATTAAACACTATGTAAGCAACATAACGTCTAAATTGGCATTATTATCTCTATCTCTATCTTCGCTATCTCTATCTTCTCTATCTCTATCTCTATCTCTATCTCTATCTCTTCTCTATCTCTACATAGTATAAATTAAAGTCGCTTTCCGCGTCTGTCTGTCTGTATGTCTGTATGGCTGCTAACTCCTCCAAAACCACGCAACAGATTTTGATGCGGTTTTCACCATCAGTTAGATACATTTTCACGGAAGGTTTATATAAATATAACTAGCGTCTCGCCTCGGCTTCGCACGTAAATTATACCCATGCGAAGCCGGGCGGGCGGGTCGCTAGTGAACTATAAAATTGATGTCTAGGATGTACTTACCATGACGCTCGGATGTTTTTTTGACTGTTTTCTTAGTGATATTGTGACTCTATTCTTTCGATTAGGACAATCAACGATGTAAACAATTTGACGAATGGTGTTTACGTTAAAATAATAATCGGATAAAGAGTCGACTTTTATCACCCAGCAGGCCTAGCATGGGCTGTGGATAAATAGTCTTTCCACCGTTTTTATCCACGCCTAGACGCGACAAAGCTAGAATATGGATACGTTTGTCTTTTTCTCGCGGGATATAAACGGTGGAAAGACAATTTGTCCACGGACCGTGCTAGGCCTGTTGGTGATCAAATTGGAATAGACGATGCTGTCCTAGAATGTGTTGATGAATTATCTCTTTGAATTTTTGGGGTTCTTGGATATACGCACCGGTTTCTTCACAGTGTTTTCCGTTTTTGAGCGATTTCATCGAAAGTGCACATAATTTATTTAGGTACTTAATATGTTATTAGTGCAGGGCCAAGGACCGAACTTGGCGCAGTCAGATTGTAAAGCGCACAGGCTAACGGTCAGCCACCATCGCTCACACTTAGATACGTATACCTATATTAAATTTCTGCTTGCAACCTTTCTAAATAATTATTTAACCAATGCCCAAAAATAAAGACTATAATTTGTTATCTTGGTATCAAAGAAAAGAGCAAACATTCGTTTTTGTGTAAAAGATCCAGTGTTCTGAAAAACTACTTCCATCTCGCGGGACCTTGTGTTGACATGATATACTCACGAAGAACGATAAACCTTGGTATACAGAGTGTTTTAAGAATAACTCTTGTACACCTTTTTCTAATTTTTTTACGCATTCGTCATTCATGATGAACACTCCTTTTTGATAATTTCAAAGCCGGATTTGCTCTTTCTAAAGTAAAACAATAAATAATAAATACTAGCTAAGTGCGAGTCGGTGATAAATTTCTGTTCACCAAAGTTAAGCAATTTTGGGCGCGGTAAGTACTTAGATGGGTGGACGTGATGTTGTCTTTTGTCGCAGCGTAGGGAGGCCTCCCACTAGATGGACCGAGCCTGCCTTTTGCATCCAGTGGATGCAAAAGGCAGGCTGTCGTTCAGTATGGAGGTTAAAGGGGGAGGCCTATGTTCAGCAGTGGACGTCTTATGGCTGATTTTGATGATGATGATGTTGTCTTTTTACACAACTTTTTTGTACTTTAGTAATTAACAATTTATTTGGTGGTACGGAACCCTCAGTGCGCTACCCGACTCGGACTTGGCTGGTTTATGTGTACACACAAACTAACAAACAACCTCTCACCCTAAACGTATTCCCTCCTGAACTGGATTTTTATATTTATATATCATAAAGTGTGGAGCACTTCAGTATAATAGTACATCATACAATTAGTGAATAGAGGACGGATTTAAAGCGAGGAACATAGATGAATCACGAGAAAGTCAAGGATTCCAACGACTGAATCACGACCGAATGGAGTGATTCGTGATAATTGAATCATGAGTGTAGGGAGTGATTCAAGTGTTAGAATCCTGAGCGACGGAAGTGATTCATGGCCCTCGATAATGATCCTTCAAGAGTTGCATACTATACTAAACTTTATAGCATGACTTCGAGAAAAAGAAAGATTTAAGAAGTTTGTATCGAGTATTTTTTGAGCAAGGAGGTTGTATTGCATTGAGATGCAGGTCAAATAATATTGGTGTGTTCTACATTCAAACACCGAAATAGTGATGCTTTTTATTAACGGTTTTTAGTGAATAAAATAAGCTTTTTTTTAGGTATAAAATTGATTCTAATCTTGTACATATTTTTCCTTGATACATCCTGTATACAGTAGCTTAAATCACCAAGCGCAAATAGGTCACAGAGGGAGTTCTCTCAAAAATATTGACGCCGTCTATTGGAGTTATATTCTTACCTTCTATCCTTTATTTTCTTGTCGTATTATTTTATCTTCTCCTTGGCTTTGTGTGAAAAACTGTGTCAGCTTTTATGGGCGCACAGAACGCATAGTAGGACGTACATTCATAAAGTTTCGCATGAAACGGGAAAAAATCGCTTTGGTGAATGCGTATAAGCTTTTCACTAGCAATGGATTTGCATACAATCATGGATGGTATTCAACGCAGTGCAGTTTATTTAACCTTATTAGACTAGTTTTCACTGAAAATAACAAAATTAAATATACTTTTTTTGCCGAAACGTTTTATTTGAATTGTATGTTCTAGTTTTTGTTCTATAAAAGCAATCGCTTAGCTATGTTAGAGTACAGGTGGCCTAAACTTTGACAAGGGCAGCTTTTACGAATTTACTTTACAACGTGAATTTAGTAGCGATAGCCTAGATTAGAGTCTGGCGTTCATTAACAGCGTATCATTTTCTTAATGCTGGGACACTGGCTTTTTCTCAGAGAGAAAGAGAGAGAGAGAGAAATAAGACGAACCCTTATAAAATCAGCTGTTCCATACATTTTGTCGAGTGTCAATTACCGTTTTCTATAGTACAGTAGTATAACCATACTAAAAGTTGTTCATTATGATAAGTACAATTACCTTCTTTTGGCTTCGAGAGTGTTCCCCTTACACCCCGTATTTAATTTTGATGACTATGAAATAATTTGCTACCATCGAACTGATCTGATGATGGAGCTATGAAGTGGATAACGGCTAGGTACTAATGAAACTGTCAAATATGGGTTCAATCAGCGGGTCTCGTAATCGTGAAGAAACCAGTATGTACAAGAACCTATAAAGTCCAATGACATAATTATGACATTCACCAACATGCACTGGGACCCGTGCTGGATTAGGGCCCATCCTTTTTCTTTCTGAGAGAATTTTTTCCACGAGGCTTTGAGGTTGCTTTCTAAAGCTATTGAGTGTTAAAAAGCTTCCTTCACTATTATATATACAGATTAAATAGGTGGTTGGCGCACATTGTCATTACCTGGCGTGTCGTTTGTCGTAACATTGAATCGTCGATTGTAAATTAGACTTCTTATTTTTGCAGCGAATAGCTAAATGAATCGATGTTACAATTTCAGATGTACATTTTGATCTTTATATTTACGTTGGATGAGTTTGGTGGGACAATAATGTATTTAACCCTTCATCATCATTATTTCAGCCATAGGACGTCCACTGCTGGACATATGCCTCCCCCATCGATCTCCAAAAAGGCCGGTTGGAAGCGGCCTGCATCTAGCTTTTCCCTATGGTCTCTTTTAGATCATAAAGTAGTAGGAACATGATAAAATGAAACGATGATGATTAGTTCGTTACAAGAGAAGCTAATAAATATAAAGCATGTAAAAAGTGTGTAATTTAGGCAACCAGTGAGCGAGTAAATCGTCCGCCGAATATTCGCTCCAGCCTGAACAGCCCTTTATGCGCCCCCCTGCATTGTCATGCAAACTATACGAGCGAATTGATCGGGTTACCCTGCTGAGAGGCAGTTACGTTTTATGTTAGATTTTCTGAAAACGTGGTTTATCTTACGCCTGGAATCGTTTGGGTAAACCTTTTTGTTGAAAACTGGTGGATAGTGAATTTTAGTAGCGAGCTGACTAAAATCGAATTTTGATTTTACCCGTACACAAAAAGGAGAAATATATTGTATCATGTGTGTCTTCTTTTACTGGCAAGCTAGACAAAATACAAGCTAACAAACACTAAAAATTAAATTCAAAGTAATAAAATATAGTAGGATAAAAGGAAGTTGTTCCAATTCAGTTTGCAAGATTTTACCTAAACAAACAATTATACAAACATTGCATGTTAAATAAAAGCTTGCAAAACCATTTGTATTTGTCCTTAGATCGTTGAAGATCTAAACACAATCCAAATACTCAAATATAATAATTATAGACGAAAAATGAAGAAAAAGGCTCGCCCGAAAACTAAGAGAGGTTATAGAGCTCGTGATTGCTGATAAGATATAAAAAAAATGATATTTTATTAAAACAAAAATGTTTGCAATGTCATCATCATCATCATCAGCCAGAAGACGTCCACTGCTGAACATAGGCCTCCCCCTTTAACCTCCACACTGAACGACAGCCTGCCTTTTGCATCCACTGGATGCCCGCGACTCCGCGTTTGCAATGTAATGCAACTAAAATATCAGCTAGATGCTACATCGATCAACGAACGAACTGCGGCCTTATCATAGAAGTTTGATTGTGATTGAGATAGCATGCCGTCCCGTTCGCATCTACTTACTCGCACCACGTGCGTAAGTGAGATGGCACGCGATCACAATCCAAATCAAGATAAGGCATCTGAACTGCGCTGCGTTTCGCTCACGTTTGTACGCTTACAATAACGTTCTTTATGTCTTGCGAAAAGGGTACAATAAATAGAGACAATGTGGGTAATGGGAAATAAGGAAGTGTTATATCCAAGAATCAATTTAAACCCCTTTCACTATATATTTGAAAGCTATACCAGGCTATCCATCAGCATGTTGCCCGTAAAGCCTGTTAAAATCAAAAGCACTTTGATCATTTGAATTACAAATTTTATGGATGATCTTCTGGTTTTACAACGCGTCAAAATGCGATGCTGTTTATGTTTCTTTGGATAAAACAAATTTTTAGCTTTTATTCATTGCGATGTAAAAGTAAAATTTTGGTCAAACGACGTAATTAATAAATCATCTAATAGAATATGTTTGTAGCTAAATGAGAAAGTTACGCCCAAATTCTTGTTAGAAAATGTAAGTAATAGGAACTCTACCTTGATTCCTTTGCAGTCTTTTACAATTCAAACCACTTGTTGAAATGATTTTGGGGTTACAAACTTGAAGGATGTGGTTGTACCATCGAGATAAAATTATAGATTACAATCACAATATTTCAAAAAAAAAATGTCCGAACCAAAACTCGGCGCACGCTACGAATTGCGTCGACTTTTTGGTTCGTTACAAGGTAACCGCGATCCAACTACAACGCTGCGTGATGCCAGAGCTACGATGACATAGTGAACAACTAACGTTGAACACTATGCAAGCGACATAACGTCTAAATTGTAGTAAATGTGGCATTTTTAACCGTATAATTGACACAATGTATGTACAATGAAGCTCGGACGTTTTTTGACTGTTTTTACTGAGAGATTGTGACTATAGGAATTGTATCTCGATAGGTTATACTGAAAAATGTATAATACCTTTCAAGTTTTGAAGTAGCATGATAACTAGGAGCTAGGCCCATAACGATAAGGTGCCTATTACTATGATGAGACTAAATATTCTTACTATTATGTCTTTAGTGCTAACTTTACATTCATGATCCATCCTTATATTATAATGGCTCAAGAATGTGCAGTCAACAGATGAGAATATCACGGTTAATGATAATATGTCTGACTAATCGCGCTGTTTACATGTTAACTGGGCATTCAAGATCCATGATCCATTAATCATTAAATATCTAACTAAACGTGCTATGTTTACATGTCAGATGTGTTTCCATGATGCATTACATATATAATGCTTAACTGACCGTACTCTCATTACTAGTTAACTGTGCTTTAACGATCCATTATATGTCTAAATAACTGTGTTATGTTTATCTGTTGACTGTGCATTCATTATCCATTTTAACATGTCTTATTAGCCGTGCTATGTATACTGGTTAACTGTGCATTCATGATCCATTATATGTCTAACTAAGCCATGCTATATTTACTTGTTGCCTGTGCATTCATGATCCATTATATGTCTTAATAAACTGTGCTATGTTTACCTGTTGAATGTGCATTCATGATCCATTATATGTCTGAATAAACTGTGCTATGTTTACCTGTGTATTATGCATTCTTGATCCATCATAACATGTCTAACTAGCCGTGCTATATTTATCTGTTGACTAGCATTCATGATCCATTATAACATGTCTAACTAGCCGTGCTATGTTTACTGGTTGACTGTGCATTCATGATCCATTATATGTCTAAATAGACTGTACTATGTTTACCTGTTGACTGTGCATTCATGATCCATTATAACATGTCTAACTAGCCATGCTATGTTTACTAGTTGACTGTGCATTCATGATCCATTATAACATGTTAACTAGCCGTGCTATGTTTACTGGTTGACTGTGCATTCATGATCCATTATATGTCTAAATAGACTGTACTATGTTTACCTGTTGACTGTGCATTCATGATCCATTATAACATGTCTAACTAGCCATGCTATGTTTACTAGTTGACTGTGCATTCATGATCCATTATAACATGTTAACTAGCCGTGCTATGTTTACTGGTTGACTGTGCATTCATGATCCATTATATGTCTAAATAGACCGTGCTATGTTTACCTGTTGACTGTGCATTAATGTTCCTGGTATGTCTGTGTAGTCCTCATACTTGTGTTGTGTTGCACAGCGAGCCTGCTCCGTCTGCCATGTCCGCACTTCATCAGTTCGGAGCAGAGATGTTGCGCCTATCTCGCGGCTTGGAAGCTTCTGCTGCGACCAAACCACACTTCAAAGGGTATACAATTGGCATTATTTGTTGGCTTCAAAATACGCCTACCAAATCCTCTCTTTCTGTAACTTCTTCATATCATACAGTGTTTGTTATTTATTCCTGGGTGTTCACGTTGCATTTATTTTGCAGGACTAACATTTCTGAAAAGGGTGGAATGCTCACGCCCGGCTCCATGAGTGTGTCTTCAAGTTCTCCATCATCAATGCTTCAAGATAGACGAAGACCTTCTTCAACGTGTGATCCCAATACACCACTTCACAGACCAAGAAGCGCGTCTGACGATGAAAGCAACGATGGTCTTCTAGCGCCGACCACGTTGACAGCAAAATCTCGAAGCTCTGAAGATGGCCTGCTTTTACCACCTCCTTGCACATGTCCGTATTTTGGCCATGCAGAGACAACACCCCCTAGACGAACTACTGAAGTGGTTATAGTCCCAGGTGGGGATATTAGTTGTAATGGGTATTCGAGAAATGGAAATGCAAAAGAAGAACAGTCGACTCCATTGTTCAGGAGATCGAGTCGAGGTGCCTCTTCTATGGTCACCTGGGATGAGGCGAAGCGGTTTCGAAGAGGCTCTAGTTTTGGTGGAGCACGAACCACTCTTTCTACTCCAGTACGTAATATACGTCCTCAGAGGTCTATAAACCGACAACCACAGTCTGTGACAGCGACGCCTCAAAGACAAACTCCAAGGCCACACCATTCGAGAAACTCCAGTGTCATATCTAGAAACTCATCGCGCCATGGGAGGATATTGCGACTAGAACAAAAAGCGACGAAAGTTTTAGGGGTAGTATTTTTCACGTTTGTCGTTTTATGGGCGCCGTTTTTCATCTTGAACATGGTGCCAGCGGTGTGTGAGGAATGTGAGAAACGGATTCCTTATTGGGTGTTCGATTGCGCGTTGTGGTTGGGATACTCTAGTTCGATGGTGAATCCTATATTTTATACTATATTTAATAAGGTGTTTAGACAAGCTTTTAAGAGGGTCCTGCTGTGTCAGTACTTCAAGGCTAGGAGGTAGCCGGCACCCTGGGAGCGCGCGCGGCCGATCTCAGATCCCGGACTGGGTGCGCTCTCGGTGAACCGTAATGTTGTTAATGTAAGATCTCAGTTCGTTTGAACACACCGAGGAGCTTTAATATACGCTTTTAGTTATATTACCTACGCGCCAATGTTAGATGTACTAGCCAAAGCAATATGTTGAAATGTGTTTCACAAATTTACGTGGGTACAAGTTGCAGACACCAATTTCTTTAAAAACAAAAAGTTATAATGATTAATTACGAATCTTCCCATGAACATGCTGCATATAACTGAGTCGAAATATCGGGAGCTCATTCCACAACCTTACCACGGTTAATATTCAGTAAATAACCATATAACTTTAGTGAACAACCATGATAGTCTAAAACAGTGTTTAACAAGACTTTAAAAAGTACACCTTTTTGTTTTAATTTTATTAAACTAGTAGGCTAGTTTAATACAATTAAAGGCATGCCGTTAATGTAAAATAATAGATAATGTGCTAGTTTTTTTTGTCATAAATGTAATCTATCTTTTTTAGTTAACGGAATTGATCTTAAATAAATGTTTGTGAGTAATAAAATAACATCATTATAATTTTTGAGGTTTTTTGGGTTGAAATGGTACGAAAATTAAGCGTTGAGTTAAGCCATCTAGCGGCGGAATTCGTACTGTAGTATTGATCAAAACTGTAAAACAATTTACAACAACTCTATATAATAAATCAGCGCACAAAATAAAATAAAAAGTAGACATCTAAATATAAACAATATATAATACTCATTAGGGAATAATAATTTATTGGTTAGACTTGTTTTATTGTGAAATAAATCTGTACTATGTTGAGATCTGTTTTAGTATATGTTTACTCCAGTACAGTAATCGACAAATATCTTGCTAAATGTGCAATAGTCATTTTTACGTCTCATAGACGGATCGAAAGTGGCTTGGCATTTTTTTTTTACTCGGATAATTACGCGTTTACCACTTTTATTTCGAACAATTTGGACCGCGCAATTTTTTGTAGTCTTCGATCAAACAAGCAGAGGATTTTGCACCCACCGCCCGAACGTGACCTATTGAAACTCAGCCAAAACACAGCGCTATTATATTAGCGATGCGTAAACATGACCTATAAACAAATTCATAGCTAGTATGTATTGACTACATAATATTGTCACATTTTTTTTTTTAATAGGCTTGCGCTTGGCCGCCAACTCACCTGATGTTAAGCAATGATGCGGTCTACGATGAAACACGCTTGCCTAGAAGAAACCGATTTTCGCAGTGCATGTACGGTGTGTGCTATCCTCTGCTTATTTGATCGAAGTGAATATGATTTGATTTCTATGTCTATATAGATGCGACAGATTTTAATTTTTTCTTTAGTTTTAAACAAAAATATGTATGTTATGAATAAAATAAACCCACTAGAAATCTAGTCATAGCTTAAGGAGTCGCGTCAAATTATGAAAAACATAGTTTATTTATTGTGAATCAGATTTTGTATCGATTTAATAGATGTCTGTTCAGTTTTCTCACTGTAACTTCAATGTTGCTCATTGTTATAAGCATTAAATATTACTATGGTATCTTCAGAAATGTAAAAAAGTGCGAAAAAAATAGCTCTGGCTGGTGAGCGAGGCTTTGATAACAACCTACACTGATGTCAATAAACGCACACAGACCATACATATACAGGGTGTAAGGGAAACGCTCCCGAAAATGAAAACTGGTAATAAATAGTGCTGGTGATAGCTTATATGACACAAAAAAATGCAAAAAAAAAAGTTTTTTTAAAACAAAACTATGGTCGCAATTTAATGCAAATAAAATATCAGCTGACATTAGAGGTCAACGAACTACCTGCGCCACGCGCACGCTTGTACGCTTTACATTGCTGGTTTGCAAAATTCTAAACCATTAAACAACACAAAAAAAACAAGTGCAAGGAAATTAGTTATTGCATGGTATTAGATTGTGTTTAGATAGTATAATAGTAGCGTTTTGACTTTGGGAGCGTTTATTCCTTAGATCCGGTATACAGTGTGTTCTATAAAACACCACACTGATTATAATTGGCGACGCAAGAATTTCAACACATGGTGCGCGAGCATATAATGCTACATAATTGACGTCAGTGACTGCCGTCTGTGCTGACCTCAGCGACGCAGGATATCGAGCCTCAGTTTTTTTTTTAAGTCTAATAACTACATAGTAGAACAAACATAACTTATTGTAATTTATGTTGATCTCATTAAATACCTAAGTAGGTGCTTACTCTTAACTATAAGTTAAAGAAAAACACTAATATTAGATAATCTTTGTATATTTGTAAAAATGTATATAAAATGTAGATTCTATAATGATGGTAAAAAATTACGTAGATTTATGAACATCTAAATGTGTAAATAATATAAAATGTTGTAAAAAAAGATTTTATCGTTTCAGAAGCAATAAAACGATTTGATCGTGTACCCAATTCTTTTATTAACCCAATTTTTACAAATACATTAATCTATTATGTAGGTAGGTATAAGTACCTATGACAGGTTTTTCTCTAGGTGACGGATATACTGCAAGTTACATTGCATTGGTAAACATAATAAAAATATATAATATTATATATTATAATACATAAACGACTTTTACTATGGGACCAACCTTGAATTAGTGAAAAATTTTGTTCCATAGAAAAATATTATTAATATTCAACGAAATGTATGCGAGAGCAGTTTTTTTCACGATTTCAGTATTGTTTCTTGCTCAAATCGGACAAGGGAAATATTAAGGCATTAATTATATAAGGCCTTGGTAAAGTTAGTTAATACGAGTTAAGTCCATTTCCCATCTGGACGACAAAATGTCTTACAACCAAAAAAGGTTTTATAGCTGCAAGGTTTTGTTTAGTGGCCATTAATTATTATGGGTCAGGTCAACTGTTTCTTTCTTTTTAAGATGGTTCTTCCTATCTGCAGCTCTCTTGCTCAGGCTTCATTATTAGGGTTCCGTACACAAAAGATAAAAACAGGACCCTAACACTAAGTCTGTCTGTCTGTCCTACCTTTTAACGGCAGTAATTATCAACCCGTATCAGATAGCCAGTTGAAATTTTCTTACGGCGGATTAACTAATAAATAATAATAAAGTCAAAAAGTAAAAGCCAAAAGAGATTGTACCCATACAACAAACGTTTTCTTAAGGTGGAACGTTTTACTTATGGCGGGAAATTCAAATTTCAAACAGTTTTTTTTGTCCTCGTACCTAGGCCGGGTAATTATTTTGAAGACACAGCGTTTGCGACAATAGTTGGATGTTTTTTACATTATCATGTACAGTTATTTATTAGTAATGCACCATATTACTTACCATGTTCTGACAAATAAATACATTTAATTTGAATATGACTAAAGAACCACACGTTTGTACAACTTTATAAATAGCTAAAACAAAAGTCCAACGAAGCCATTACTTAGCTTCCTCAATAATGAGACGATCCTCATTTTCTCGAAGGCATTATCGGAAAAATCTACTTGTAGGAAAAAGGTCCTTTGTCTTTTAGAACGAGGTGAAATTAAATTTTTCAAAAGTTCCTAAGTCTTGCGCTTCGCTTGCTACAAAGAGAACTTGTATATATTATCTGGCTAAACTAATGAATTGTTTTCACAACAACGCATTAATACACGCGAATAAACTTTATTTAATTGTTTTTAGAAGTTCAAAGAACTGATGAGTTTTCGTACTTTCGTACTTGTAAGTATAAAGTAAAATAAATAAAGCCTTTATTATTTGCCTTGATTTTTAAAAGTTACACCTACCTACTTAGATAAGATGGTAAGATGGAAGCCCGTTGGTCCAGTTGGTATTGAACCTGCCTTCTGCGCTTGGGGGCGTGGGTTCGATTCCCATCTAGGACAAACATTCATGTGATGGACATTTGTGTTTGTTCCATATCTGGGTGTTAATATATACATTTGTAAGTATAAAAAATTTATTATACATGTATGTATATCAGTCTCTGGCAGCCATAATTATCACAAGCTTTGCTTAGTTTTGGGTCAGATGACCGCGTGTGCAAAAAAAATCACAAATATTTATTAGTAGCTGAATCCCGCGGTGCTACCCGCGATTTTCCAATGTTCCCGCATTTTCTGGGACAATAAGTATCTACCCTATGTCAGTCCATAATTATGATGTACACTATCTTCCTGCCAAAATTCATTAAGATCAGCTTACCAGCTTAGTCATGAAAAGCGAACAAACATCCAGACAGAGAGACAGAGTTACTTTCGTTATTATAATATAAGTAAGGATTTATTTACTTGATATAAATTAGGGCACCCAAATCCGGATGAAGTCCTTTTGAAGTTTTCTGTTTATCACATAATAGATCAGTGGAAATCGCACACTGTGCGATTCACACGATCCTTCTTGCCTCATACCTGCAAAATGTGGATTGAGCTACCTTCTACGGTGTTTCCGAGAAGCTACAACATGGGGTTCTTCAAAAGGCGAGTTAATCGAGTTCTAAAGGGTCGGCAACGTATTTGTGATGCCTCGGGTGTTACAAGTATCCATAGGCGACGGTGACTGCTTTCCATCAGGCAGCCCGTCTGCTTGTTTGCCACCTACGGCATAAAAAAAATAAAAAAAATATATAATAAACTTGTTTTGTCATTGCAATAATAAATGTAAAAACGCAAGAGCTAAATGCATTTTAGCAAAAAAGCTACCAGATTGGAAGACTGCCTTAAAAATAAAGAGATAGTGAATCAGACCCATAGTAATTTATGGCCACTAAACAAAATCTTGTAGCTATAAAACCTTGTTTTCGCTGTAAGACATTTTGTCGTCCAGATAGAAAATGGGCATAACTCGATGACGGAGTATTTATTATCTGTTGTCGCCACAATTTTACGAGGAAATGAACGGTAGAAAGATTTCACTTTTATAGTTATACCGTGGTTATATCGTTTTGGCAGTAAACACGAACGAAAATATTTTTATGGCCTTGGAATAAAATAACGGAGAAAAAAATATTATTGAAAATAAAGCGGCAAAATAGTTGCGTTAGTAATAAATAATTTATTAACTGTCTGACAAAGATATTCTGCTTTATTAGAACCTAAGTGTTATCTGCAACGACTTTTATACCCTAGATTTAACATTACCAATATAACCACAAAATTGTGGACAAAGTACAACGAGCATACAAGAACTAATTTGCCTAATACCTTTAGGACTCATTTCAAATACCAAAATTAATAAAGTTTTATGATTATTTACGCGATATTTACCGTGGTAAGGTTGTTGACTGGAGCTCCCGATATTTGTCTTCCCGTGATTATGGTGCATATAATTGCGCCGAAATATCGGGAGCTCATTCCTCAACCTTACCACGGTAAATGTCCCCTACATAATCATATAACTTTATTGACATTGGGCCCTTGGGGACCGGGAGCTCACCTCATTTTCAAAAATCTTTCAGAGCGCCTGGTTAATGCGACGCGTGACCAAAATGCTGGCGTGTTTCTGGCTCAACGCATAAGCATTGCTATTCAACGTGGTAATGCTGCCAGCATGCTGGGTACGCTGCCAACTGGTAGTGGGCTTGAGCATTTGGATTGTCTTTAGACCTTCAACGGTCTATGGGCAGTCTAACTGTATTTGTAGTTTTAGTTTTAACTTGTATTTTGTTTAGTTAATAAAGTATATAACTTTATTGATCTTGTTATTTCACATTTTATTTATTTTTTATTTTATACCTTGACAACCTGACGTGAACAACCGTGATAGTTTATAACAAAATTAATAAGCACTTCATATTGAGCTTATTTTTGGCGCGTAGATGTTGAATCTATCGGTTTCGGTTTATAAATCCAAAATGAATCTTTTGAATCAAACTTTTTCCACCGCTCGTCAGCAAAGTGTCTCTTTTTAGTTATATTATAAACCTTGTTTCTGAAACCAAAATCACGTTTCACCCACACAATTAATCACCTAAAACTTTAGCAAGACGGGCTTATGTAATTCAAAACAGTGTGCTAACTCTATTGAGATAAAATTAAAATCTCAAGACATATCTATTTTCTATCGGACTGCCAGATTGGGCATGAAAAGGCAAAACTGCCTATTCCTATTCCTATTCCTAACGAAGCACTTTGATTCCATTTTTAATAATAGGCTTGCGTTTTACCGCCAACTCACCTGATGTTAATCGATGATGCTGTCTACGATACGCTTTTTTGATGTAATATTATTACGCAATTTCTTTAAATTTATACGCCTACTAAGCAAAACAAAACATTAAAATATATTTATACTTCTATATTAATATTATAAAGAGGAAAGATTTGTTTGTAAGTATGTTTGTAACGACCAATTCGTTACAAACATACTCAAAAAGTACTGGACCGATTTTAAAAATTCTTTCACCATTTGAATGCTACATTATTAATAGGCTATATAACTATACCCGTGTGGAGCCGGGGCGGACCGCTAGTAAGATATATCTATACTAATATTATAAAGAGGAAAGATTTGATTGTTTGTTTGCATTGAATAGGCTCCTAAACTACTGAACCGATTTGAAAAATTCTTTCACTGTTGGGAAGCTACACTATCCCCCGGTGACATAGGCTATAATCTATACCCGTGCGAAGCTGGGGCGGACCGCTAGTATATATATAAGATATAGTGACTTTGTCACTATATCTTATTTTTATGTTCATGCGTTTTGTGTTTAGTGCAATTAAATTTTCTATATCATTTTTGGAGCAAATTTTGTCCACTACCAAACGCAAGGGCCTCCTTGCTTCTCATTTTATGCCCCTGTATGAAAGCGGTCAGTAGTTTTGTAACTGTATCTCAGTATATTGAACAAGCGCTGAAAACAAATGAGATTAAAAACTTTTACAATACAATAAAACTTTTTCGTTAAGTACAATCTATGCTCAAGTTTCAGTGGAATCTATTAACGAAATCGGATTAATTTTGCTTGAATGTTTAAATAGCTACTATAACATAAATTAAATTGTAACCCCGTGAAAATTTAAACGGTTTTTGTAGTTTGATTGGTTTTTGTATGATTTTATATACTGATATTTAAAGAAGTTTACTTTACAGTTATTTTTAATTGTCAGCGCTTTGTTTCTAGCGTAACAAAATCGTTAAGATTGCAGTGTAATATAGAAAATTATATTCGTACTCAACAAAATGTATGGAACAGCTGTGTTTTTGCGATTTCAGGGTTGGTCCCATAGTAATGTTGTTCCTAATAATAAGTAAAATGACTCATATGTGTTTATAAAATTAGTATGTTTCACATCATTTGGATTTATAACCATTAAAAGAACATAACAATAAATTTTATTATAGAAACTGTTTTCACACATTTTATTTATATTACACGGGAATTACTCACGTAAGATTAAGCCGATCACTCCGACTATAGTTTCAACCGCATTAGGCAGTCTTTTTCAGTGAATGCACGCGCGCGGCTGCGTCCCGCTTGGCACAGGTCTGGCCGGAGTGACCGGCTTAATCTTACGTGAGTAATTTCCGTGTAATATAAATAAAATAACAATAAATTGTTCACCCAACTTTCCACCCCTGCATACCATCCACATAATTTAAAGTCAACGACAAAAGAATTTACTAAACAGAAAAAATATGAAGCTCACCTCAAAATATTAGAGCCAAGAAATGTTCGGAAAGAAATGAATTGTAGGTAAAGAGACTCTTCATTATATTCCTTAGAGAGCAAGCAGACGAGCAACATTTTGAGGTGCGATTTTAGTCGTATATTCATCATCAGCCAGAAGACGTCCACTACTGAACATAGGCCTCCCCCTTTAACCTCCACACTGAACGACAGCCTGCCTTTTGCATCCACTGGATGCCCGCGACTCTCACAATGTCGTCGGTCCATCTAGTGGGAGTCGTATATTACCACGGTTTTATTAATTTCACTAACAATGTAATTAAGAG
This sequence comes from Agriopis marginaria, assembly GCA_932305915.1. Classification (NCBI taxonomy): domain Eukaryota; kingdom Metazoa; phylum Arthropoda; class Insecta; order Lepidoptera; family Geometridae; genus Agriopis; species Agriopis marginaria. Next base: position 15,930,840 of record OW029918.1, read on the forward strand.
GGCATACCACGGCCAAGAAATTTGATGAATAGGTATTTAGCAAATCTATTGCTGTCCCTTGAACTCAAGCTGCTCCCCGTAGAGCACAATAGGGACAACTGCAGCTCGGATCGATTCGATCGGACGAAAAAGACAAAATCATCGTCTCGTATTTTTCTGTTTTCTCATTCAAAACTAAGCCGATTAAATTTTTTTATTTTTATTAATAGTAGTGATAAGGGTTAAACTATGCTTTTGTCATTTATTTTTGTTTTATAAACTCGTAAAATTTGTTTGATAGACGTCTGAACATGGCGGTAATTTTTTTTTTTTTTGGGATATTTAAAGGCTCAGATTTCTTATGGTAGTTAAATTTTAAGAAAAAATAAATGATAATAAGCATGACAATAGAGGAGATACATTTTATTTAAAAAATTACAGTTTCAGCGGTATTATCCAGGGAAGAAACACGAGAATACGTTTGTATGGAAAACGCTGCCCATGAGCCCACTTAAATATGTAAAGTCGATTTAAAATCAAAGATATTGATTTTAATTTGCTTTTTATTATCGTATCGTCGTTTATCTAAAACTTTGCAAGTCTTATGTATATTGGATGAATGGAAAATGGTGAATCACGCTGACGGAGGCATCTAGCGGGAAACCCGCCAACCAACATGAGGTCTACGATAGAGCACGCTTGCCTAGAAGAAACCAATTCACTAACCGACTTGAAAACACACATATTATAACTATAGTTGTAATTAGACTAAAAAAAAAATAAGATTTAAAATTTTAAAACCCCCATTAAAAAGCTCTGAAGAGTTTCTGAAAATCTTCAAACAGCTGAACAAGTTTTCTTGAATCATAGCTAAATTCACTCTCGATCAAGTCATCTTTAAAAAAAGAAGTAAATCGAAATCGGTACAGCCGTTGGGAAACTACGATGCCACAGATAGACAAACAGATACACATCTTAAACTCAACACCCCTCTTTTTGCATCATCATCATCATCATCATCAGCCAGAAGACGTCCACTGCTGAACATAGGCCTCCCCCTTTAACCTCCACACTGAACGACAGCCTGCCTTTTGCATCCACTGGGTGCCCGCGACTCTCACAATGTCGTCGGTCCATCTAGTGGGAGGCCTCCCTACGCTGCGTCTTCCGGTTCGTGGTCTCCACTCCAGAACCTTGCTTCCCCATCGATTATCGGTTCTTCGAGCGATGTGGCCTGCCCATTGCCACTTCAACTTGCAAATTTAACAGCTATGTCGGTGACTCTGGTTCTTTGGCGAATATCCACGTTTCGGATTTTATCGCGCAAAGAAACTCCGAGCATAGCTCTCTCCATTGCCCGCTGTGTGACTCTGACTCTGTCCCTCTTTTTGCGTCGGGGCTTAAAAGACATTTCGCTACTTTCGGGTTTTCATGGCAACTAAAAGTGGTCCATATACACAGACTCTTATTATCCGAGGAAATACCTACCTTTTGCTCAATAAACTGGCAGACCCTTAGTAAATAACGTCATTCATATTTAATCAGATATTCCTGTATTACGGATGAAAAGCGTAAAACATTGTGGGAATATTCGGGCACTGTCATTTTTGGGTCTCAGGGGCGGACTACATAAAATACTTTCATAAACTGGGCACACTTAAGACTTAAGACGGTCTCAGTCGTTTATTTTGCATCACTAATTAATTGTATGTCTTTAAAAGCATATAAAATTATAGTGAGAAGGAGGCGTGTCTTTGTAAGAAAAAAAATTACAATACTTAACTTTAAATCAATTACTTAACTAGAGTTTTTGGAGATTCCATACAAATAATATTTAAAAAGCCCAAAGCTTCTTAGGCCCCTGGGAAGAAAAGACAAGTGACATCGCGGTACAACCACGGTCAAACAAAATGAAGAAAAAAAATCTTACCTGTAAACTCGGTCAAAGTTTTATGGAGAACTGCAATAATGTTGAAAAAAAATTTTTTTTTTAATGTAGCATGCGACGCGTATTAAAGTTAAGAACAACTCTACGGACGCAGATATCGAATTACCAGACTTAGGAGTTATAGGCTAAACCATAAAAAGTAGGTTTATGCTCGGTCGGAATAATACAATGTCTAAAATTTGGCAAATATGCGAAACGCTAGTCTGTAGAATGCGCTGCCTGAATGGGTGTACCCCGATAGTTACAATCTGGGTGTCTTAATATCACCAGTGAATCGGTTTATACTCGGCAAGCGTGCTTTACTGTAGAACGCTTCATCGCTTTACATCAGGCGAGTTGATGGCTAAACGCAAGCCTATTATCAAATAAAAAAAATACGACCACAGCTATATGGCTTTTGCTACGGAACGCCCTTGGACAGTTAATTTTTGAGTTTGTGTTACGCCGATGTTTGTTTGTGTTTGTGATGTTTTTTTTTTTTGTATAAAGAATATTTCGACATTGAACCCCTTGAAATTTGAAGAAAATATTTCACATTTTATGAGGAGTTGAATCCCGTTTATTGAATTTTATCGACTTGCCGTTAAACGGTTGTGGTTTATTTAATCCAATAATTATCCAATATTTACATATGCTAGAGAAAAAAATTATCACCCCTGTACTTCTGGCACTGTTGACGCCCCATGATAGATGTTGGTTTCCAACAATCTATTGTATTGGATCGGTGCCAGCCATAAATCTGTGTTTATCGGATTCGCAACTCCGGGGACGTGTCAGTGCGATGTTTTCCTAAATCTGCTGTTTTTATTTACATAAGCGGAATGGACGAGATTATGGATGGTATTGTTTATTATGACAGGCACGGGTAAGTATAATATTGTAAAGGATGATGTTTTGTATGTGTGCGAGTATTCAAAATGGTATTTTATTACACGCCTATTATTATTTTTTCACACCACATGCTCGACAATGTCCAATTACATATCATGCAACCTCAACGTAAAGTAAAGCATTATCTCATAAGGGATATAAAGTTGTATGAAACTCTCTAGGGAATAAAGTGATTTGAATTTGGAACGCCAAATTCGTGTAGAAACTCTTGGAAAACGCTAAGTAAAAAAATGCCCATATGGTAAAGAAGTTTGTTCGAAAATCAAACTGGCCACCATAAGCAGAACACAAAAAAAAGTGCGTTTATAAAGAATGTGAAACAAAAGAGGATGTTTGATGCTGTGATTTTCAGTCAACCTGGCTTTTTATTGTCTCGCAGAAGGTGTGAAAAGTAGAGTATGATCCTCTGGAATAAAACCTGTCTTCGTCTTGGGCAGCTTGAACCCCTCGCTTAGTTCACTCAGGACTCTATATAACTCTAAGAGTACCTCGTTACGCGCAGGGTTCAATATGCCGCTCGCGACGTAAGACACTGTTTTATTCCCTAATCTATTATTATTGCTGCTTAGTCGTTAACTAAAATTAAGCAGTAATAGTTGATAAAATAAATTGTACAAGTTGACAAAAGGCACGGACCACGGAGTCTGACTTGAGGAACAATAGAGTTTCCTTTATACCCGGTATAGATAGATCAATATCACGTGGTACCTACAATTGTGTGTTTATGGGAAATGTAGGTTAATCCTATTAGGTACACTGTCGCTGATTGTTGTACGCTTGCTCCCTAAGTGATTACTGACTGACTAATAAGAAGTGTTTGTTTGGTATACTGCCAATGTATTGTTTACCTGACTGCCACATAATGACGATCATGTTTGGGAGTTAAAGGGGATACATTTTTGTAATTTGAATCTCCACGGGCGACAGGGTTATAATTCAATTCTAAATATTCATTATTATCTGCCTTTCATTTTTCCACGGCTGGGACACAGGCTTTATTTAGAGAGAGAGAGAGAGAGAGAATGAGGCCTCTACCATACTGGTCCAGTGCATGTTGGAGACAGTCTTGAATGTTGAATGTCTTGAACCTTTTAGTTCTTCGATATACCGGTTTTCTCACGATGTTTTCCTTCGACGTTTTTGAACGATGGCATCTAAACTGCATAATAATTTATTTAAGTACTAAATTAAGTTATTAGTTATTTAGACTTAAATTTTTGAATAGAGCTGTATAAGAACCCTCCAAAAATGTTTCAATAGATAGATAGGGATACGTGACTTTGAAAAATATAGCAATAAATTTATTACACACCGTCATGTACTTAAAATTTCTACACACAACACTACTTAATACCACTCATGGTAAAAACGCACTAAGTCGTGCAAATAGGGCATGATGTCTAATTTTTTTTATTACCTACCTCATAAGAAAGTTGATCATAAATAGAGCACATCAACGAAAACAACAGTTCAAATATAAATAAGATATAAGCATTTTAATTTCATTCTAGGCAGAGAGCGCACTATACTGAGCCGGTACGTCACGCCTCAGGCGCGCCATACAAATGCTATACTAACACACGCTTTGCGAGCAAGGGATAGAGCATCCCCTCTCCATCCCCACCTAAAACTCCAATTTAAATATTTTTTGTTTTTAGTTTTATTCATCGCTAAGTCGGTTCACATCATCAGCCATTAAATGTCCAATGCAGAACAAGGCCTCCCTCTTAGAGAGGGGTGTTGCCATAATCCCCACGCTTGGCAGGCGGCTTGGAGATCGCAGTACGTTCACCGTGTACTAACAGGACGCTGCTGCCCATCCTCCGGTGGTTCTGGTCGCAGTTTTAGGACATACCCGGGTCCTAAGTCGGTTATTTGTAATAAATTAAACATTAGGATACATGCCTAACTGCAACCAATAAAACCACCTTTTTTGTGGCTATGGCACGTAGAAAGATCATTGTCTAGCTCAAAACACAAAAATACAACACACAAATTCAAACCCAGTGATATACCTAAGTCCTAGAATTTCCTTACTTAGAATTTTCTTTTCCTTGAAGTTTTTCTGCCGCATCTGTCGCAGATGCCCGAATATATTGTAGGCTAACCACAACTATATATACCGAACACAGAATGTGACAAGGCCCGATAGACCCAAAAAAGAGATAGGGCGACGAGCTTGACTGCAATGACTGGACCACAAAAATTCTCGACCGCAAAAGAGGACGGACAATAGGGAAACCTTTTTCCTGAAACGGGAAAGTCACGACAAAAAAAAACGTAAAAATTTTATAGCAAAAGATACCAAGGTATTTCCCGATAGCCCCCAAGATTTTTGTCTTATCTTTCGTACAGCACAATACTGACAATAATTACGTCCTAATGCGTTTGTAACCTCATCCTTCTGTGCTTCAATGGCCCGTACCTCTGGGGTCTCAATCGGGTTAAGCCATGCTTTAATTATACCCCATCCCTTCAAAGATTCAATTATAATTGTGAAACCTTAGGATTTACTTTGATAAATTGTCATTTAGCGTTGTGTTGTTCTGTTATAACCATTTCATAAAATTGTAACGATTACTTATTTTCCTTGTAGCTTCGTTTTTTTTTGTATATTGTATATAGGCAAGTTGACTGGTTATTTTTATTGTATCTAAAAAAATACCATAAACAAAGGCAATCAACAATAACAAAACGAAGTAATGTACATACTACATTTAACAAATTCTATGCTAATACTAATTGCAGATACGAAATAAAGCATGTTCTCAATCTCTGCGAAAAACTTTGAGACTATTACTTCCAAAGCCAATTCAAATTCAAACTATTTCTTCAGTATACTTTATTATTTTGAATCCGAAATTCTCCAGAAATTCTGCAATGAGCTTAACGACCCCGAAGCTTATTTATCAATCGAGATTCCAGAAATAGAGCAAAACAATCGCGCTCCTTCCGGGAAGGCTTAAGGAAGTGTGCCACTGCCAATAACTTGGTTCCCGTTGAATCATAATTCATCTGCGAACTAGCGCCCCTTTTTTGATTTATAGGATATCGATGAAGCACGACGAAAACGTGGAGTTCGGCTCACTAGATGGCCCTGAATGCCATCACAGAAAATAGAAGTAAATAGAATGGAAATGAGAAAGAAAATCTGTTACCAGGCATTATGAGTGAACCTTGATTGAACATTCTTATTTAGATCAACGCGTCAAACATCACATCACAGTTGCATACTGGTTTTGAATAACTGACATTTCGTTTATATGGGTGCAACTGGCTGCAACAAATCTTGCAAAAATGCCTTGACAGCCGTTCTAATTTAAAAAAAAATACCGTGGGTAGTAATCATCTTCGAACACAATCTATAAGAATACCATTATCGCATTTTGTCAGGGTATGTCTCATCGCATCCCACAAAACAAATCCAACTGAATATTTCATGCAACTGAATAGACTAAAACCGAGCATTATAATAAAAAGTACATTCAATAAGCAGTCAGAAGTTTTTTTCTTAGTTTAGTTAGGTAGTAATCTAGTATGATATCCACTGGCATTGTACGTAAAAACCTTCAGAATCAATTTATTTATACAAACATGTTTCTACACGTTCGGGCATGCAAATATGAAAACAAAAAGATATAAAAATGTATGTAGCTAACCAACCAAACTAATCTTGACAACCTAGAAATACTAACGGTAGCAGAAAAGGTTACGGTAGAAGAAAAGACCACCCGAACTCCTCAAATAAAATTACAGACCGATCTGTCCATCACTAACGCCATAAAAGCTGTAGCGGATAATCAAACTTGAAAAATCATAGCCCAGAGAGTGACCTAAGATCAAACTGCTTCGACTAATGATAATAAGGACATTAGCAGCATCGCGCTCGCGACGTAAAAGCAGCGTGGAAAAGTCAAACCTTCAATGTGGACCGCAGGTTTAAAATTTGCCGAGGCCTAGCACCGTAGGGTCTAAATTTGTAGAGGAGGTCGAGGCCACGCCTAAAGGACGCCTTTTTTTAAAATTAAAAATAGGCTTGGGTTTAGCCGCTAACTCGCTTGATGGTAAGCGATGATGCGGTCTATAATAGAGCAACACTTGCCCAGAAGAAACCGATTCACTCTCAACTTGAAGACACCCAGATTATAACTTTCGGGGAACACCCATTCTGGCAGCGCATTCCACAGACTGACAGATGACATATGGTACTGAGACGTGGTCCTTAACTGTTGGCCTTTTGGAAAAACTCAGAGTCACACAGCGGGCAATGGAGAGAGCTATGCTCGGAGTTTCTTTGCGCGATAAAATCCGAAATGTTAGTGGATATTCGCCAAAGAACTAGAGTCACCGACATAGCTGTTAAAATTTGCAAGTTGAAGTGGCAATGGGCAGGCCACATCGCTCGAAGTACCGATAACCGATGGGGAAGAAAGGTTCTGGAGTGGAGACCGCGAACCGGAAGACGCAGCGTAGGGAGGCCTCCCACTAGATGGACCGACGACATTGTGAGAGTCGCGGGCATCCAGTAGATGCAAAAGGCAGGCTGTCGTTCAGTGTGGAGGTTAAAAGGGGAGGCCTATGTTCAGCAGTGGACGTCTTCTGGCTGATGATGATGATTCCACAGACTAGCAGCCCAACTTGTGCCCAACCTCTGATCAGACAAGAAAAATATGGTGAGGTGGCGTGGCGGTTGCGAACACATCAGGCCTAAAACTGGCATGGGACGTTGCACTTTGCTTAGTGCGAGTGCAAGTGATTAAAGTATCACCACCTCGATTCTCCAATCAACGTGACCAACGTTGACTGAAGAGTAAGCTGAAGCATGAGAGTATGCAGAAGCAATGGCACATCCAGATTTACACCTTCTGCGTATACACTCCGCCATTCCGTTTAGTTCCTGGGCGGGGCAAGTATCAGCATCCGACACCGCAAATGGACGAATTAATTTCGTAATGACAGCGCGAATGTCGCTGCTTGTGAATTACGTATGGTGATGAAAATCAGAATTGTTAATTTCATGTAATGGAGGTTACATGTACAAATTGAGCCGTTTTGGTTATTTGAAACATAAATTTGATTTTATATAAAACCATCTCCAATTTTTTTTTTTATTAATATTTTTTTGTTAGCTTATCTATGTAACTAACTAAGTATGTATTTGGATGCAGATAATTAATAAAACTGTGTTTTTGGAAAAATTTAACATAATATCGACTTATTACCTCCAGTTTACAAAAGTAGTTTTTCGTAAAACTCACTAAGGTAAAGAGTATACCGACATAAAATAAAAAATAATAATTTTATAGTTTACGTACTTGTTTCATACAAGCACGACCTGCAGTGCAAGACCATTCTTTATCGATCGTCAAATTCGATAAAATTCCATAGATTCGATCATAGCGAGTAGGTACTGAACAAAAGGCATTTTATCGAATTTGACCATCGATAAAGAACGGTACTTGCACGGCTGTCTTACCGCTATTATTTAGTTTTATGCCGAAAGTCCACATACCTAAATTGAACAATACATTTTGTATTACGGGTCTTAAACTATTTGAATATAAAATTTTATCCTAAAATCATAAATATCTACTTTCTATTTTTAGGTTAAGTTTTGTATATAAACTTCCGAAAAGTAACGTCTGATTAAACCAATTCTACTTAAATATATTTTATCTATACATTTATTTTGACTCTAAAATCTTATTACCAGATAATTCAATTCGAAACTTCCGTGTAGATTTGCTTACACCACGTTTTTATGACTTTTATATATAAAAAGAGCGGCAAACAAGCATGCGGTCCACCTGGTGGTAAGCGGAAACCGCTGCCTATGGACACCTGCAACACTAGCGGTGTTGTCGGTGCTTTGTCAGCCCGGAGAGGTAGTTGTACACACCCTTTTTGAAAAGCTTTGTTGAAGCTCGACGGGAAAACTTTTGTGAATTTAATTCCAGGGGTGGTCCCATAGTTAAAGTTGCTCATGATGATGAGTACAACGACCTCTTTTCAGCTAAGTACCACCGTTACACACAGTATAACTAGATTTGAAAAAAAAAACTCGATTCTCAAATAGTGTATAAAATCTTTTAGCTTACATTCTTAACGCACATTTTACAATTCAGCCAATGTCCTTATTGTCCATCCCCCATAAATCTATCGGGCAGGACCGTTGTCACCCTGAATCGCATCACGGAGGGTCACGTCATCAGTCCTTCACAGGGTCTATTCATTCGAGACAGCCCTGGGGGTCTACTGATGATACATAACGAAATCGACGTCAAAAATACTATCATTGTTATACTACCAGCGGCACAACCAGGTTTTTTTTTAACTGGAGGTTTGCGTGATCGCCATCCGCGAACCAGAAGACGCAGCCTTTGCTACGTCTTCCGGTTCGTGGTCTCTGTTTAAGAACTTCCTTCCCCATCGGTTATATAGGTTCTCAGAGCGATGTGGCCCGCCCATTGCCATTTCAATTTGCAAATCTTGGCAGTTATGTCAGTGGCTTTGGTTTTTCGGCGAACATCCTCGTTCGGGATTATATCGCGCTAAGAAACTCCGAGCATAGGTCTCTCCATTGCCCGCTGCGCAATTCTAAGATTTTCCAAAAAGCCAGCAGTTTAAGACCACGTTTCAGTACCATATGTCATCACTGGCAACACACATTGGTTAAAGACCCTTGTCGTTGGGCACTGTGTATTTTTAACGAGATGAGTCTCGAATTTCCCTAACGCTATTCGTCCGAGGGGCTGCATTGGACCTTATAATAGCGGCTATAGCACAGAAAAGAGAAGTAAATAGAACGGAAATGAGAAGGAAAATCTATTAGTAGGCATTAGGAGTGAACCTTGATTGAACATTCTTATTAGAATCAACGCGTCAAACTCAGCATCACAGTTGCTAACTGATATCGAATGACTGACGTTTCGTTTATATGGGTGCAACTGGCTACAACAAATTTCTTACAAAAATGCCTTGACAGCCGTTCTAAATTTAAAAAAAAAAAAACTTTTCTATGGGTTATAGTCACCGTTCAATATCAAACTTTACCTGATCGAGCTAGTCTCTAGAGACATGAAGTAGCGCCCCAAATCTATATGTACATCTCGTTCGCTTCCAGCCAATCATGCTTCACAATATAACGGGAAATTCGAGGAATATCAATACGGTACATGACTCTTGTAACATTACATGTGTATACCGTACACAATATTTCGCGATGTAGCATGCGGCCGGAACAAATATGGGGCATGGAGAACATATCAATGTGGGATGTTGCTATTTGATCTGAATTGGATATGCTTCTCACGTTCATATCGTTACTCCTCATAACCTAGTCTCTGTCTCCGATTGAACTTCCGATATAGTTCCGTTGACACAATTATCATGTAAAGCGCAAGAACTACCATTTCAACTACTTCAATCATTGATGTAAGTAAGATACGGGACGAACTTCTTGACGTGGACCGCACAAATTAGGCTCACGGGCCTAATCAACTTCAGTCACAATCGAACTGTCGTTTTGATAGCACGTGAATTACTTGTCAAAATTGCAATTGTCAAAGCAGCAAAAATTACTTTCTGCGTTTTCACAAGGTGCACCAACAGTTCGAAGACAAAAAACAAGTTTCACGGAATTATTTTTCACTCGTAAATACTTAATACAATTAACTTAATTTTCTTTAAATGTCACTTATATGGTCTAGTGTAGTGTCTAATGGAGCGGTGAAGTTGACGTTTACAGTGTAGACATCCACCGCTGACTCGAGCTGAACCATAGCCATATTTATTGGGTACAATGTTTAGATGTCACGCGTCTTCCCCCTTTTTAAAACAGTCATTTACATCAACTCTTCTTGTTTTCAAACGGTTTTCTACTAATTAGACTGGTTAGTAAAAAACAAAGTAATTTTTTAACCTGGAATAATAACTAACATACAAAACACTTAAATTTAATACACAAATGGGAATTCAGAAGAGAACTAGGAATAACTTAATAAGAATCGATGCGATTCTTGGCATCTTTTCTCTATCTCACATGAGATTCGTTGCCATAAGCGCGTGACAATATAACATGAAAATGTAATTTAAAAAATGATGCGTTATCATAGGTACATAAAAAAATATACGCATCGACTTGAAAACCTCATCCTTTATGATCGTAAAAAAATTAAAATGTGCTTTTAGTCTCTATAACCTAAACGTAGTTCACGCAAAAAAGGCCTATGGTAGTGCAGTTGCAGAAAATGCCCACACCACAACGTGCTACTTGGTTAGAAGGTACTGGTTCCACTTAATTCATCTTGCAAGATTTGAAATAAACAAACTAATAAACATAGCAAGTTAAATGAAAGCTTGTAAAAACGTATTCACGCGGGTAGTGGGTAAAATTCAATAAGTGGAATTCATCCCCTAACTTTTCTCTCATGGAGGTGGAATATTTTCATTAATTTAAACAGGTCTATCCTCAAATTAACCTATTCAAATAAAAAAATCATTAAAATCGGTTTAAAAATGGGTAAGAGATAAACAAAATATTACGAATTGAAAACATTATTTTCTGAAGTAGGATGAAATTTGGATGGAAGATAGTAGCAGCGTCAAACACAAACAGACTAATCCGCCCGAGGATTAGTTCCAACCTTTCAGAGACCTCAGTTCATTCCCTGCAGCCGTGTTGCTGGCATGACAAGAAGAGATAAACTGTGTTGCAAGCTGGAAAACTGTTTGTCTGTTTGTAAAACATGCTTTCCCTCGGCTTATAGCTTTGCTGGCTCAGATATTCTGTTAGTCAAACGGAAAGCCACAAAGGCTGCTCGTGGCATATACCGTAACCGTCTGTCTGAACGCAGCGGTGTCCTTTTTGTAGTAAATAGTTTTAAATTTTTAATAAACAAAGAATGTATTTAAGACAAGTTGCGTTTTGCTGCTATACCCGCTCTCACACAAGAACCGTATTTGTTAACTAGGGTATAAGCTACGTACATAACAAATGTCATGTAAATGCATTCAGCCGTTACGAAGTTAAGTTTATAAAGACAAACAGACACATGCGTCAATATCTCCCGTTTTTTTAAATAATTATTGTTTAATAAATAATAGGCTTGCGTTTGACCACCATCACGCCTTATATTAAGCAATGATGCGGTCTACATTGGAGCACGTTTGCCTAGAAGAAACCGATTCACTCGTGATTTGAACCCACCCAGATTGTAACTATCGGGGAACACCCATTCCCCATTGTTTCTTGACACAGACTTCCTTCCCTTTGCATTGGAGGATGGTTTTCTGCGGCCTAAAAATCAATTCTAGAGTTATAAAGATTATTAACAGGATATTTACCGTGATAAAAGATTGTTGATGGAGTTCCGATATTTCGCCGCAGTTATTCACCATATTCACGGGAAGAATGTAGAATACGGGTGGTTGATCGAACAGTTCAAAATTAGATGCATATACAAAACTATCTACCCTCTTTCTTAGTCTTTTGCTACGGTTATCACTGGAACTCGAACTCGAATCGAACCACGCAACCTAATAATTTCTAGTCTGCAAGTAACCTAGTTATAAAATACACCATCCATACGCATAAATGTCACCATTATATCAAACAAAGACAGACAAGTCTGCATTTTCAAGCTTCCGTAGCAAAGGTGCCCCAAATAAAATCAAAAAAGTTCAAATTAAAGGGACTACAAAAAGAATTGTACATAAAAAGTCGTTATTTTATGTTTATGGCTCTATCGTAAAAACGGTAGCGCACACAACTATAGTGCTAACTCTACAGTAAAACAACAAAATAAAAACCGACTAAGCGTGGGACGAAATTATTATTATATGGTGGTAATGGTGGTATGGAACCCGTGGTGCGCGAGTCCGATTTGTAATGACCCAGTTATTCATATTTAAATTTCAAATTCATTTATTTAGTATTAGTAAAGTGGCATCTTATAATAATATCGATAACCAAACCATCCAAACATAGCATAAGCAAAGATGACAATAACTACCTTAATTTTGAAAATAAGTCGTTTGTATTAAGACCACATAATAACCGGTTATACAAAGGCATCCATTCAAAACCATTCAAATTTCTTCAAGCAGACTTGGCAATAATATATTATATGCATATTAAAAACAGATTCACTAATCTATTGAATTATTTATAAGAAAAATAAATTCACTAGGTATTCAACTTTTAAAAGGGCGAGTCCAGCCAATTCACAATAAAATTCAGCCATTTCCAAGCGCCAACTTGTTAGATAAATTGCGAATAACAACACTTACGACTTTTAGTCTTGCTATGAATCCAAAAGGTTCGCAGTTTTAGTTCGCTTAAGTACCATTTAGCGTTGTAGATTTGGTATTTATTTGCTTTATTTTTAAAATGGCAAAAAGTCCACTAAACTTTGTAAAAGTTGCGGTCGTTGTCTCTTTAATAGTTTTGAATGAAGATGCATCGCCTTGTTTGTTTTAGATAAAGCACATAAATCATATAAATTTGACGTTTTTAATATCATGTGCGCAACATTGTGCTTTATTAACTTACGATAACTGGCTTATTGCGTTTAAAGTATATTGTGTTTATACCAAATTTTATCTTCTTATAAGCTTTTATTTGACTTGCAATTTAGAAATGTTTGTTAGTTTGTTTAATTCTGTAAGCTGAATTAAACCATATTTCTTCTTAAAGTTATATGATTATTTACGGAATATTTACCGTGGTAAGGTTGTGGAATGAGCTCCCGATATTTCGGCGCAGTTGCATTCGCCATGTTCACGGGAAGACTTCCCGTGACTGAGTCTTCCCGTGAAAATGATGATGATGATTTCCCGTATATTGAAAACAATTTTTTCTCTGAACCGATTTTGCTTAAGTTTTGCATACAATATGTAATAACCAATTGTAGTTTTTTTTGTTTTTAATTTTTTAAATAATGGCCTGTTTTTATTGTTTTTTTTTACGAATACATAGTAGATGACCTTACGCCAACACAAAAAGTCTGTTCAGCCGTTTGAAGGTTATCAGCTCTTATATAAGGAGTTTGAAAGGCAAAGGTGGAAAGCAGTAGACCGCGCGGGGACAGTCTGCAGTGGGGCGAGTGCAGCAGGATGACCTCCAGCAGAGAGAGAGAGAGAGAGATATATGGCAAGACATCGTGAAGCGCATCCTATTTGCCCCGTCCAATACTAACATGACGAAAACGACCGTTCTACCAAGAGCGAAACGACTAAGAAGAAGATAAGGGGTTAAAAAATATATTTATAAAAACGTATGTTCCATTTGTTTATTCCAGATTCTTTTACCACAAATTAGATTTTTTTTATGCCACCCATGGCATAAAAAATTAAAAAAAAACTTTAAAAAATGCATGAAATGCTGTTCTTGTTTTACATAAAATATCTTGATTCCTACAAAGTATTTTAATACAATCATAAAAAACATGCAAAATGTCTGAAAACCACATCAGCTTTCATTCTAAAATTATATGGATGTGCAAGGCGAGAGACTGGGGAGAGTGGCACAAACAAAGGGAGGCCTATACGGTCACTCAAGGCTGATAATAATGATGGTGATGCATGTAGGTGATATATATATTTTGGTAAGTATATAATAAGCTTACTAACAAGTTTCCCTGCCTCTAGCTGAATTCTGCGGTGGTACCCGTGCTTTTCCAGTGCGGTGTTTCCTTCCGCATTTCTGAGGTGAAAAGTAAGTACCCTGTGTCCGTCCTTACGATGCCTTGCCTAATTTCTTTAAGATTAATTTAGCCGTTGTGTCGTGAAAAGCATACAAACAGACAGAGAGACAGAGTTACTGTCACTTAGGACGTAAAATGTTGTCCCGGAAAAGTAAGAAATCATCAGGAAATTTGATTCCTATCCAGTGGAAATGAACTAAGGTTTCCGCCATTCTTCGTCCTGATATAAATCAGGGAGACACCTCTTATTCTCAGTAAAATAAATAAGCACTTTTTAACAGATTTAGTCCAAATGAGTCGTTTCCATTTGTTCTACTCGGTTTCCTGTCAATGATGACGTCATGTATATAATGTTACGACTTGTAAGCAGTCACCGTCGCCTATGGATACCTGTAACACTAGAGGCATCACAAATAAGTTTCCGATCCTAAAACTCTACTCGCCTTAACTTGGTTTTTAAGTGTCAAGTAATTTTTTCTTGTTTTTATATTTTCTTTCTTCATTTTTTTATTTTCTATATGTTCGTTTTAGTACATGTTTGTCTGATTGTAGAAGCGTTTGTAAAGAATAGTAAAACGACTTTTATTTGGGTTTTCACTTTACCGATAATCAAACTGACCGATAGTTGACTTCAAATGTTACACGCGTTCTTATAAAAACCTTCAACCAATCGAGACAATAATCTAAATCGATTGAATTTCAAATAAGACGTCGCCAATGTGTCGTCCTACGTTTCTGATGTCCATAAATCGCTCCGGGCCCAACCCTTCCAAACCCTTGTTCCACTGTGAGACACTAATAGCCCATTAGTGGTAATATTTGAGTCGATGATCGAATAAAGTTATTTTTATTTACTGAGAAACGTCAGGTGCTGGTAATACTATTGTGTCACGGTACATTGTTCGATCTAATTGCATATTGATCTTGTTTTGTTTTTATTTACAACTGCGGCCTGTCCCGGCTTCGCACGGGTATAGATATATTATATAGCTTATGTCACCCGGGGATAGTGTAGCTTCCCAACAGTGAAATAATTTTTCAAATCGGTTCAGTAGTTTCCGAGCCTATTCAATGCAAACAAACAAACAAATATATTATTATAATATATAATTATATAGTACTAGTAGGCCGCCCCTGCTTCGCACGGGCGAAGCCGGAATATATAGCCTATGTCAACCGGGGATAGTGCAGCATCCCAACAGTGAAAGAATTTTTCAAATCGGTTCAGTAGTTTCGGAGCCTATTCAATGCAAACAAACAAACAAACAATCAAATCTTTCCTCTTTATAATATTAGTATAGATATAGTATAGACTAGCTGACCCGACAGACGTTGTTCTATCTTAGGACTGTCAAACGGGCAAAGTTAAAATCGTCGTAAAGTTTCTGAAATTTTCCAATTTTCTGGGCTATTTTCTTTATGTTTTTTTTCCGTAAGAACCTATTTTTATATCTTTATTTAAAGTGTTTTTTCGAACTTTCTACAGAGTAGAAAGGGTAAGAAAGGGACTCTATTACTAAGTCTGCGATGTCTGTCTGTCTGTTCGTCTATCCTACGTTTAAACGGCTGTAACTTTCGAACAGTAATAGATAGCCAGTAATTTTCACAGAATATGTAATGTTACGGCCAATTAAATGAGAAATAATACAAAAGTCAAAACGTAAAAACCAAAAGGGGGTCCACAACAAACAACAAATGTATTTCTTAAAGTATTTTTTTAATCGCTGTAATGTATAAATGGTAATACATACAAGCGTCAAACTTGGTATGATTAGTACACACTCTAAAGTGTACCAAAAAATATTAAATTATGGCCAAGAGCGAGTCGGTGACAAGTTTCTGTTCATTGCCAAGTTATAACTGGTAAAAGTACGCCTTTGACTACCAAAAAACAAATAAAAATTAAAACCATATTTGTTAAATTGGTCTACAATGTTGACATACAAACACTTGTATAAAACAATCAAATTGAAAACATCGGCCTACTATTTCGAATTTCAGTTAACACCGTAAATAAATACTACGTCCACTTATACCGTATTTACTTGTTTCAAAGCCTAAACCAACACCTTTTAATCTTGCAAACCTGCAACGTACGACATCGTGAACAGTTAAGCCGTTGGAATGATTGAAGTAAATCCGATTCAAACCAGTTTGAACTGCTCTGAACCGGTTTGTAAAAGAGCAGGTTGCATCCGCCGGGTATCGATTGTTTGACCTCGAGCTACGAAACGAGAGAGCATGACGTTTTGATGCAGATTCTGTTGTTTTGACTTACTTTGTACTCGATATAGTCATAATTTTTCATCATTTCAGCTATTATGTTTCCACTGCTAGGACTCCCTCAGAGAGAGGATGGGCCCTAATTCACCACGCTGGCCCGGTGCATGTTGCTGAATTTCATATTGTCTTTGCATTTTTGAGTTTCTTGTACATACCGGTTTTCTAACGATGTTTTTCCTTCGCCGTTTTAGAGCGATGGCACCGAAACTGCACATAATATATTTTGGTACCGAAGAAGTCATTGGTGATTGGTGAATAAGTCAATGATATTTGCACCCTGATGTTATAACTGTATATTTTATTCGTTAATTAGGTCAAAATATAACATTGAGAACGAATACATTATCTCATCCCCACCAGTCAAGTTTCTTGAATGCCACCTAAAAATAGCAAACAAATGATAACCAATCTTGAAACTTTTGTGTATATAATTATACACTTTATCATCATCATCACCCACAGTCTTTTTTATTCCACTGTTAATAGGTCAGTTTGAAAATCGTGTCGAAAACCAATAAAAGAATGACAATTTCCAAGCAAAAAGCTGAAACTGTAGGTACTTCATTGAAGCTTATGTATGAACAATCAAATAAAAATTTTCATAAACAATACTAAAAATGCTTGCTGACTGCATTCTCGCATTGAATAGCCTTCTGAAAACAAAAGTAAATAGTAATTTATATATCTATATAAAAATCTATGTGTTTATGTTCCTTATGGACCCCAAAATGGCTGGACCGGTTTGACGGACTTTCACTGGCAGATAGCTGATGTTATTACGAGTAACTTAGGCTACTTTTATCGAGGGCATCCCTGCGAGTGAAACCACGGGACACAGCTAGTCAATTTATAAAATCGGATGACACTAAAAAGCTAGCAACGGTGGTCTAAGTTAAAATGATAAGTACAAGTCATCATTCATCATCATTTCAGCCATAGGACGTCCACTGCTGGACATAGGCCTCCCCCATCGATCTCCAAAAGGGCCGGTTGGAAGCGGCCTGCATCCAGCGTTTCCCTGC
This sequence comes from Agriopis marginaria, assembly GCA_932305915.1. Classification (NCBI taxonomy): domain Eukaryota; kingdom Metazoa; phylum Arthropoda; class Insecta; order Lepidoptera; family Geometridae; genus Agriopis; species Agriopis marginaria. Next base: position 15,948,668 of record OW029918.1, read on the forward strand.
GGTCTCTTTTAGGTCGTCTGTCCATCTTGTGGGTGGACGTCCTACGCTGCGTTTACCAGTCCGTGGTCATTCCAGAACCTTTCGGCCCCATCGGCCATCTGTTCTGCGTGAAATACAAGTAAGATGAGATGATTCTGATGATGGAAAAAACTATACATAGTTTTTTTATTTATTCCGCCAAAATATATCATATTTACATAAAAATTACTTTAAATATAAGTATGCAATGTAATATTGCTGAGATTGACTTGACATTATTAAACACAATATTATTAGTCTCGAATACTATATGAATTTACATTTCAATTAAATAATATTAAACTATAAATAAAAAACTGCATTGAGGTCGCTGTCTTCGGTCAAGGTGCCCAAAAAGCTGGCGACATTACCACGTTGGATGGCCAAACTTATTCTTTGGCCAAGGTAAGTACCAGCTCTTTGGTACTTACTATACATATATTAACGTACCCTATTGCAAATATTTTAGGGCAGGTAGCTCCGGGCTTAAGGCAATCTGGTTGGAGTAGCTCGGTCGTACCGATATTTTAAGATAACCCTACCTTTTCCGCAGTAAAAAGACAAGTAATGCTCTTTAAAGTCCAGTTATGTAGAAAGGGTATTTCAGGCGAATGTTTGTACCGCGTAGGCGGTAACTTTGTAGAAAAGTTTCGCTATAAACTGATCTAGAAATTGTTTTCCAAGCTACAAATTTTAATATCCCTAACATCTGTATGGTGGAGTCACAACTTCTATCTATCACTTTGTATTTTATATCATAACATTGTAGCAAAATTTGTGTAGTCTGTGGAATGCGCTGCCTGAATGCATGTTACAATCTGGATGTCTTCAAATCGCGTGTAAATCAGTTTATTCTAGGCAAACGTGCTCCATTGTAGACAGAGACGGAGACGTAGATGAGCTAGCGGACAAATCCAATATTATAAATATAAGTATCTCTCAAACGTCTGCTCGGTCGGGAATCGTACCCAGAACCTTCGGCTCATAAGGCAGGTCAGCTACCACTGAACCAAACGGGCCATCTTTGTCAATATTTTCAAGAACTAATTGCCTATAAAATTTTAATTATGAAGATTGGAAGGCAGCGCATTCCACAGACTAGCAGCTCCTTCATCAGGGAATACGCGCGCTCCCGAAAACGGTCGCCCTCGCCGCACACTGGCGTCGACAACGGCCGTGGTGGCAGTGGTGGCTGCGCGCACCGCCTTCGCCCCTGCCAGTCGCAACCTGTCAGTCGCTTCCGGTGCTGGATGGTATTTTGCCAACAATTTCAGTTCAAATTTGAGCAATATGTAAAAACTAGCTGCGCCCCGCGGTTTCACCCACGTAGTGATGAAAAATGGTGATGATGGTGATGATAAAAAGTAGTCTATGCCACTCTCTGGTTCTTGAACTATATCCATGCAAAAAATCAGGTCGATCCGCTGTTCCGTTGCAGCGTGAAAGAATAACATACATCTATACATACAAACTTTCGCGTAGTTAATCTAAGCTTTCGCGTTTATAATATTAGTAGAATTTGTAAAAATTTTGGGACTGCGAGGTAATTGGTCGACGACGAGCATTTACTTGGCGTGGTTTATACAAAAGAGGTGAGTAGCATCAAATAAAAACAACTAAATCTAAATAGTTCACCTATCCAGTTTACACAAACACAACCTTTTTTGTTTCTTTCCCGTTGAATGTTGAAATTCGCAAAGTATTTTTATCCCAAACCCAGCATTTTCCCGTTCTCATAAAAGGTAATTTGCTAACGTGGGCCGCCCATATTGAAGAGCTGATGGCGAACATTCAATTCCGATTCAATTCAGGTGGCTATTGACAAAGCTTTCGGTCGGAATGCATTTGCTTAAAAGCATCGTCAGTAATATTTCATACCGTCTCGGTTGGGTAAGTGTAGACATTTGCAATACCACTTCGGCCGCCTACGTAACCATAGTTTCGCAAGCAGTTACGATCGAAGCGAAATTATGTTTTATTTGATACTAGTTACGAGCGAAGACCTATTTTTTATTTACTTAATCACGGTTTCGATTGAAGTAAAACCTTATTTTGCCTATACGGGGTATCCATAAAATCAGCTGTTACATACATTTTGTCGAGTGTCAATGACCGTTTTCTATAGAACAGCTGATATTTTTTTCGCGATTTCAGGGCTGGTCCCAAAGTAAAAGTTGTTCATAATGATGAGTACAATTACCTTCTTTTGGCTTCGAGAGTGTTCCCCTTACACCCCGTATAGAATATTTGTAAATCAATGCCTCCGAATGTTTTGTTAAAGTTTGACGGCTTAGAACAGTTTAGAAGAGGATGTACAAAACAGAATTAACTAGTTCTTAGCAAACTTAAATGTTTGTTGACGCAACACCATTAACGAGACTCGATTATCGTCACCCTTTCCTTTTCCCAGCCCTAATTCCAACTTTCAACCAAGTTTCCGACTATTTTGGTGTTCATGAGATTCTAATAAGGTTTTTATAGTATTCCGATAGCCCCAGATGATGTTATTTGAACGGATCGGGAAATTGTACTGGAAAGAAGCAGAAACTTTTTTTATATCGGAATTGAAATGGTAATGTATTCCAAATATGGAAATAGAAGAGCAAACTAGACGGAAATCAAAATTAGTTCAATTTTCGTTGGAACATTTTAGGAACTTTAAATGACTTAACTTAACTTTTGAAATCGTTTGTAAAACTAAGAATATTTGGTTTCTCGGGTTCCCAAAAGGTAAAAATGGGCCCCTATTACAAGTAAGTCATGGGTAAGTACGTAACATGGTAGAAATCTCTGGTATTACATAATTTATGTACAGAAAGTTCCAACACATGACAGACAGACATAAAATTATTCGAAGATTTGATATTTTATGCCATGGCATATCACGTAACATGATACGAGAAAAAAATAAAACCAGCCAAGTGCGAGTCGGGCTTGCACACTGAGGGTTCCGTCATCATCATCATCATTTCAGCCGTAGGACGTCCACAGCTGGACATAGGCATCCCCCATCGATCTCCAAAAGGGCCGATTGCGGCAAGCATCCAGCGTTTCCCGGCGGTTTATTTTAGGTCGTCTGTCCATCTTGTGGGTGGACGTCCTACGCTGCGCTTACCGGTCTGTGGTCTCCACTCCAGAACCTTTGGGCCCCATCGGCCATCTGCTCTGCGTGATATGTCCCCTGCTCACTGCCATTTCAACTTGCTAATCCGGTGGGCTATGTCGGTGGAGAGAGGGTTCCGCACCACAACAAAATTCAACAACGAAATTACCAGTCATTATTTATTATTTGTTGTTATACATTAAAGTGCGTACTATAATCATTCTAGGTTTAACGCTGGTACGTATTACTGTTTTAACATAATAGCTAATACAAAAATACGTTTAAAAAATACGTTTGATATATGGGGTTGAGTTTTATACTTTTTGGCCTTTTTTATTATTTCCTAATTAATCCACCGTAACATTACATGAAAATTTCAACTAGCTATCTATTACGGTTCGAAAGATAAAGCCGTTTAAAAGTAGGACAGACGGACAGATAGATATCGTACCCTTTGGGTACGGAACCCTAAAAACAGAGAGTTATATAATCTACATAATTACGTTTGATCTTTTGACTTGTGATTTGTTTAATCTTGTAATTATACAGGGTTATAAGCTAGGGGTGTATGTACTAAGACGAAAGGAGGTTATTATAGACATCAATTTGAATAAATTTTACTATAAGTACCTTTTTAACCGACGAACCGAGGAGGTTATCTATTCGAACAAATGATTTTTCAATACTCTATAATTTATTGCATAATTATTATGAAATTCACTTACATATCGTAGCATGTTTAAATTTTTTAAGGTAGGTATCACATAATGACCCTGATTGGCAATGAAAATAATTTTTTGTAGTTTGTTACGTGATTATTCCGCCAATTTTGAATTGATTTTGATGTTTTTTTTTTGTTTTGTAAGTCATAGTACTAGTATACTGGTCTTCAGGGAAATTTCTCAAATTATCAATTAACCTGTATAGATACAGTAAGGACATAAAAAAAAAGTTAGAAGCTTAATTTCTTTCGGAAGCTTATATTCAGTTGGCAATATCAATATTGTTGTTCGATCGCCTACTACAGAATGTTTTATTTATTTAAGTACAAAAGTATATCAAACGAAGAAAATAAAAAAGCCTTAATTGTTACTTATTACTAATTATCACTAGTATTTTTAATGATTAATAATTAGAATTTTTAGAAAAAAAAAGAACCGACTTCATGACTATACCTCTACGCTATACCTACATTTACAAACTGACACTAAAAAGTAGAAAATATTGTTTAATATTACGACTGAAATACTTTGTATCCATGGTCATGAAAAATTTAACGAAAAACAACAGGGCCCGGTCTCCATGGAGACACTTCTTTGTTTTTTTGAAGTTCTGTTGTAGGAACAGTTCCTCTATGTTTGCTGTTTAATTGACAGCGTCGCTAGTGGAGAACAAAGTATGAAATTCACCAAGAAATAACTACAGTTCCAATTTTGCCCACCTTAACAGCTAAGTTGGTGGCACTGTACAATATTAACATTGTACATTGAATTCATTACTTATTTTCATGTTTTTGTAGATTTTTCTAAAAGCGCTGAATCAATGTCGATAAAAAAATTATGGGACCACCTATGATAAGACCTACCAACCAAAAAAAGAATCATCAGAAACAATTCTAAATTGGCAGAGTAATCGCGTAACAAACATACATAAAAAAAACATTCAGTCGAATTGATAACTGCCTCTTTTTGGAAGTCGGTTAAAAATCAAAAACAAGATGTTGTCATAAAATTCTCTGCGCGGGGGAATGAGCCAGCTCTCTAATCACCAGCGTCGATTAATAAGTGGCGAAATTTTATTAAAAAACGTCGGTACATGGACCCCATGGACCAAAAGTTTTGACGACCTTTCCTTTTTTTTATTTTTTTTTTATTGCATTTTTGTTGTATAAATTCCAATCAAATTGTCTCAGAATTCCATTTTAAAACATTCCTCTAGCTATAACGGTCGCGGTAGATCTTCCTATACCTAATAAAGATTCCAACGTGTTAGTAGATAAGTAAGAAAGTACGGACTGCATTGCAGTCAACTAATAGACCTAACATTACCTTACATTACTTTCCTAACCCAATATTAGGTTCAAACGAATTAAATTAAGCCACGAACCACAACATGCTGCTTTTTGTAAAACCAGTCTTACATGTTAGTTTTAAGGTTTATTTTCGATTTTATGGAAGTGTTGAAGTTTATATATTTCAGGAATATTGTAGTAACGGTTTTGTATCTCTATTGGGTAATATCTAAAGTGATGCATAAGTTAAATTAAATTTCTTGAAGGCGTTGCTTGTGACTTATAATAAAACTAAAGAAAACTATTATTTTTTTACGCAATTTCAGTTACTTGGATGACATAATATTATCATCCAAGTAACCGTAACAAAATACAAGCTAAAACTAAAACTACAGTTAGACTGCCCATAGACCGTTGAAGGTCTAAAGATAATCCACATGCTCAAGCCCACTACCAGTTGGCAGCGTACCCAGCATGCTGGTGGCATTACCACGTTGAATGGCAATGCTTATGCGTTGAGCCAGAAACACGCCACCATTTTGGTCACGCGTCGCATTAACCAGGCGCTCTGAAAGATTTTTAGCAGTACCACACTGACAGCGATAGGTAGTAACCGTACTTCCATTTAAAAGCCAAACTCATCCAACTCCAGTATGTCCAACTCAATCAATACTCATCAATTTGGGATAAATTGAAATAAGTTAGAAATCATGAAACAATAAACTTACCTAAATTAAAATAAAAACAAACTTAACTAAAAAAAATTATTAAACTACAATAATCTAATAAAACGCTGCCCGTAGGCATCGTAAAAGGTAAAAAAAAATATCCGAATAGAAATCCCTCCCCTTTTTTTTAAGTCTGTTAAAAAAGTGTGTCATGACTTCGACCAAAAAATATATGAATGGACGGCCATAACCATTGAATTTGCTTTGTAAAAACCAGTCAAAACCGTCGAACATACACCTAATTATAACCATGTACAGTACATTTGTTACAAAACATTGATAGCGGTTTTTTGTTGTATTATTACATTTAGGAGAGCACACGAAAGCATAATTTTGCCAAATGTTTCATTATCATATAACAATAGTCACGTGTTGTACTTCCTACGGGTAGATACCGACAGAAAGGAAATGAGCGCCGGAGCTCATTTTGTAATCTTCAAAAATGCGCTTCTTCTGGGCCCGTCCATTCATTTTATTTTGGTCGAAGTCTCATGATAGTAAATTCAAGACTTTATAATGGGCTGTCTAGTTTTTTCGTTTTCCGCGCTTGATATATCCCTGCACACAAAACCTCGTTTAATACATAAATAACTATTATACTACTTTTAAAAATCTTTTGTCTCGAAAAAATCTTTTGTCTATTTTTTGTACTGAAGTGCCGGATTATTAAGACTCTACTGTAACGAGTTAATTAATTTTTTAAAGTATAACTAACTCAATAATGGAACACACAAAACCTCGTTTAATACATAAATAACTATTATACTACTTTTAAAAATCTTTTGTCTTATTATATCGTTTCTGAAGTAAAAAATAAAGAGTTTCTATCAATATATAGCGCTTTCATAGTTCAATCCGGTGTAGTGAGAAGAGTTATTTAATGAAATCCTAGACGGCCGTGGAATTCAGGAAGATAGCAGGAGTTCTACAAAGTGTTCATTAAGTTAGCTATGTTGTTTAGAATAATGGCTGGACTTGTATAGTTTGGGTCCGAGGTCTGATAAGTTTTGGCGCAGGTAGTCATTAGGTAGGTATTTGTGTGGTACGTGGCTGTTCTTATATATTGAAGGGTAAATGAGCCTATTCTAATACTTGGTAAAGTACTTGGTCTGAATTTGTTTCAGCTCTGATACCTGGGGTCTTACGGACAACTGCTATTGCGCCACCTAATCCGCTCAGTTGGAAAATCACGCGACCGCAAACCTTATCTGGGCGCGATAAGGTTCACGTTCGCGTGATTTTCCAATTGAGCGGATTAGGTGCCGCAATAGCAGTTGTCCGTAAGGCCCCTGGCATTGATTGTAACGCCATGTCCTTGATTATGAGACAGTAAAATAAAATTAAATAAAACAGGTGTACGTTTTGAAGGGTCAATGTTGTGGGAAAAATAAGCGCAGAGTTAAATATCTCAAAGCAAATTAACACTAGAGGTCTGCTATGAGCGCTCTTTTAGTATGCAGACACAGCTTAGCAAGCCTCTAGGCTAACTCCGGCCTTCTGGTCAAAGGCGACGCGTTGATTGCGAGTGCAGTTGAAAACAATCCTGTACAGTCAGGTCCAAACAACTGTACAGCTACTTGTTTGACAAAAGTTTTATACTTTTTTAGGGTTCCGTAACTCAAAAGGAAAAAAACCGGACAAAAACGAGTAGGACTCGTGCTCTGAGGGTTCCGTTGGCCGGAACACTCAGAGGGCGAGTCAAAAAAAACCTGAAGTTTAAATATTGAAAGGCAAACTTAGCTTTGTAGTTGACAATAAGGTTATTCGATACATAACAACTACAAAATGTAAGTTTGTAATTGTAAATTTTAATATGATATAACTTTAAATTAACAACTTTCAGATTTATTCCTTTATATGTGCTGTAAGATCTTTTTTCTTGCCAAAATTAATGATTCTTGGTCAACGGGAAGTACCCGATAGGTTTGGATTCCCTTGTGAAATCGCAAAATATTGTTTGTTAGAAAATCCCGTATTGTTAGAAAACTTTAAAAATAATAATAATGAAATCGGTAAAGTTGTTCTCAAGTTATGGCGTGACCAAGGTAAATAGGGAATTATAATAATTTTTAGATCTCTACATAGTATAAATTGAAGTCGCTTTACGCGTCTGTCTGTATGTCTGTATGGCCGCTAACTCCTCCTAAACCACGTAACGGATTTTGATGCAGTTTTTACCATCAGTTAGATACATTTTCACGGAAGGTTTATATGTATAGCTAACGACCCGCCCCGGATTCGCACGTAAATTACACCCATGCGAAGCCGGGCGGGCGGGTCGCTAGTTATAATATATAGAATAGATTACAAATTTCTTTATGACAACTATCTTGGTAATCTGGGGAGTAAAGAGCGCGTGTGAGCGTAGGTAGCGGCTAAGGAAAGGGGAAGGCACGGGCGGAGAGAGCAGGGCTCGTGTAGAGTGCCGGACTACTGGACGTGCCGATGTACTGAAGTGCCGGATTATTAAGACTCTACTGTAACGAGTTAATTAATTTTTTAAAGTATAACTAACTCAATAATGGAATTTCAGTATCTATCTATTATACCACTATCTCAACAAATTGATGTGCTAGAGAGGTACTTTTTAGTCTGAGTGGCTGAACTACGAGAAAAGACTATAGCGCAACTTGTACATTTAACTTCGTAACTGAATTGTCGCTCTGAATACCAAGTCTAATGGACGTGAAATAACACCCCTTTCTTATGCCGTAATCTTTTATACAAAGTAAAAACTAAAGGGGGACAACTAACGTTTTATAAACGTATTTTGTAATTGCTCTAATTTGCTCTAATGCCCTAATTTGCTCTAATGTAAAAACGGTAATACGTACAAGCGTCAAACTCGGCATGATTATATTACACACTCTAAAGTAAAATAATAAATAATGGCCTAGTTTTTGAGATTTCGTGATGAGTCAATAGACTTATATATATATATACATGTATATGACGGAGCGAGCCTCGGATGCGTGATAGGGGGCCGCTCCGGTCGGATCTTCATTAGATTATTTTTGGTTTCTATGGCGTGAGTATAGTGGCCGAAGAAAATGAAACATCGCACGTACTACATTGACACAGTTTTTATTTCGAAGCGCTATGATTACTAATTACAATATCGAATTACTTAAAAATTACTTGGGGACAAGGTGTTCCGCATTGTAACGAACGTTACCACTCTCCAACCAACAATCCAAATTCACAACCCAAAGCAAAGTGAGCTCCACCGAGCTTCCAACAGTCCCCCTCCAAAACACAAAGTAAAGTGAGCTCCTCCGAATCTCACGTCACCGACACGTGTTCGCGCGCGCTCACTAGCGCCTCTGCCGGACGGTACCCAAACTTGCTAAACTCTGATTGGTTGTCAACGAAACAACTTCACAACGAACTTCAGCAGAGTAAATTACTGCAGCGTTACACCAGCGATGGCGCCACCTCCATCACTAGTCCACCAAAACAAAGCTAGGTGACGCCTACCTTCATAATCTAAGCCTTAAAAACTATACGACGGTAGTTGCGCCACAGTGCTGAAACTTCAACGCGCCGACATATATAAAAGTCATAATTAATGGTTGCATTACTTACCCATTTAATATTTTAATATTACCAAGATACAATCGTCTCACACGCAGTAAACACAATTTTTAATTTTGTTTTTAGGATTTATCGTAGGTATACCAAATTGTGAAACCTTTTACTGTCAAAATACATTTCAATACACATTATTTATGTTAATTCAGTGAAAGCACACTTTGAAAATATTTATCGTTCATCACTTTATCACTCAGTACTTCGCAAGTGGGAGCACGTTTTACCAAAAAGTTTTTAAAAGGTCCCCAGCGCCTTGAGGTATCTAATCAAAAATAAAATGCGCAAATTCATATGAACTTATCATTGTTAGAGATATGAACATTTTTCTGAAATATACTTAGAGTTTTTCAGTACGAAATGTTGGTTGCAAATTGTGTGCAAACTAAAGTTAAATGATATTACAAATTCAATTAAAGTGGCCAAAATAGGCCTCTGGTCTCTACTTGGTACAAATGGTGAGCATCGCTGTACATCGTAAAGTAACAAATTGTAAATTCTAAAGGAATTAACATTTTAGAAACAATTCTCACTGGGTTATTTTAGTCGTGTCTCGTGCCTGTAAGTTGTCGCTTACCTTCGGGTTTTCCTACAAAATATGACCGCAATTACTGCAAACAGAGGTTTAATTGAGTCCTCAAAGGTAGACAATGCTCCAGGTATTTTAGGGTAGATGGCGGTTACCATCTTAGCATCAGATGGCCCGGTGTTTATTTGTCTTCTATCATACAAAAAATACTTTTCATTTCTAAGTAAGGTTGATTATAAAGAGAGATGTTGACAAACCAATTTTAATGCGAGGTATTCCCACTTTTAAGCAACGCTTATTACTACAGATGACCAAAATCCTTGGTTTAATTGTATTAAAGTCACATTTAGCGGAGCAAAATCATGGCGCTTACACACTGTTGTGCATTTCGCTACTTCTATTTTTGGGGTTTATCTCATATTTTTCGAAAAGTATAGCTGTAATGCAAAATCTACCTTACCAGTTTCCTTTATAATTATAAAATCTATTTATCAAGATAACGCAGATATAATTTAATAAATAGGTAATTGAATGAATCCAAAAAAAAACAAGTTTAAAAGTGCAAATCAACTGTGTATACTTTGATATTTTTTTTCTTTCTTAATCTTGTTTCGGTCTCATGGGTTTCCTATATAAAACATTCAATTTTGTTATGACACCATTTTTATAATTTTAAGCTTACCATGGAGGTATGTACAATTAATCTAGAATGACCATAATTGCTAAAAGTTGGAAAAGAGCGTCTTAAGGTGGTTCGTTGCACAAATGGCGGGAAATTCAAATTTCAAACAGTTTTCTTGTCCTTGTAGCTAGGCCGGGTAATTATTGTAAACAACCATGATGTTTGCGCAGATTGATTATTATTCTTTACAAAATCATGTAAATCTATTTATCTCTAATGCCCATTATTACTTACATTTGTGAATAAACAAATTTTTGCTGTTTCAAACGGTTTATGCACAAATGTAAGTAATATGGTGCGTTACTGTTAAATAATTGTACATTATAATGTAAAGAACAGCCAACATTTGGCGCAAACACTGTGTTATTTAAAAAATATTACGTGGCCTGGCTACTAGGACCAAAACACTGTTTAAAATTTAAATTTCCCGCCATAGGTGAATCGAACCACCTTAAGCATTGTTTAACTTACAAATAAAAAAATTAAAAAATACAGTAATAGAGGAAAATTTATATAGTAATATACATAATACTAGTACATATTTATATAATACAGTAACAGTAAAAGTTGACACAGCAATAATCTAATCCGTTGGTTAACAGAGAAATTTTAATTAATGTTTTACTTTACTAATGTTGCTACGTAAAGCTAAATTAGCTTATTTTGATAACGTTAAATTAATTTTAGGGTTAAGCTGATTTGTAGTTCAATACTCAATAATCAATCATTTATTGCACATTATGAATTTCACATAGTCTTAGGTAACATGTTATCACATAATGACCCTGATTGGGTATGGCAACAAAATGAAGAGTTAAGAGTTCATGTGAAGTTTTAGTTGTAATTTTTTTAATGTTTATTGTTTCCGTAATCCTATAATAATACTAGCGACCCGCCCGCCCAGCTACGCACGGGTGTAATTAACGTGCGAAGCAGGGGCGGATCACTAGTCATATATATAAACCTTCCGTGAAAATGTATCTAACTGAGAGTGAAAACCGCATCAAAATCCGTTGCGTGGTTTAGGAGGAGTTAGCGGCCATACAGACATACAGACAGACATACGCGGAAAGCGACTTTAATTTATACTATGTAGAGATAAAATATGTATGTGTATATATGTTCAAAGTCATAGGCTGCCCATAGTGTTTTTGTAGTGTCAGTGTTAGCTTGTTTTTTATTTAGTTAATAAAGGCACTTGCCATATTTAAAGACATTTGACATTCACCAACATGCACTGGGCCAGCATGCTGGGTTAGGGCCCATCTTCTCTTCCTGAGAAAAGGTTTCTGCCTCAGCAGTGAAAGCGTGATAGGCTGATAATATGATGAACCCTATAATTGGAAATGCTATTGATTTTTAAGAAAGTTATGCATATATTATGCAATTTTTCGTACATCGTGATTTGTTTCGGTAATTCCAATATAGCATTATCAAAACTTTGTCCTATTTCTGCCCTTTAACATCCTGGCTATTTAATATAATATTAATGAAATCTTAACTTAATACTTTTATATTTTATTACCACAAAAGGTCAACGGTCACAAAAAGTCGCGAGATTATTCCTGGACCCGACACAAGGCGATTGAATGACAGATGGTCGAAATAACAAACAAATAAAACCCTCAACGGAATTTCTTCAAAAACTCCGGGAAAAGGGAAAAGGTGTACAGAGTACCCCGGGAAAATTGAAAAGGGTGCGTACAGCGTATCCCAGGAAAAGGGAAGCGTACTGCGTATGTATGAAGTGAACATTTACGGTCGGATCAATTGTGTTCCTCTCGTGTGGCGCCGCGTGATTGAATTAAAGCCTCTATAGGCTTTAATTCGGTCTGAAATATAGGTCCTTCCTAAGGAAAAGTATATTTTTAATAATTTGAGGTTTTAATTGAACCCATGTTTTTAATATATATGGGGAACGACCGATAGACTAGTAACTTTGCGCCGATGCTCAAGACCAAGAAGCTTAGTCTGAACTAGGGATCATAGATAACACACTATAGGGATTCCTTGCTGATGAGCCTCTTGATGTTTCCGGTATATGTGAAAATGTACCAACATAATTTTTAAAGGAATTTTTTGTGGATCAAACATAAATAACCAGCACAAGCTCTTAATTTATGCCACATTCACAAATTTGTCCCTCGTGGCCGGTCCCGATAAAGATACGGATGACCAAAATTCGACTTTTTGACAACCCACATTTTCGTACCATATATTGTGAGCGCCGCGCTGTTCACAAAACGACAAACTTATCTAAAGAGTTGACGAAATGTTGGAACTAGAAGTGGAAGTTGGTTTCGTTTAGAAATTATGATACTTTCTCCCCCACTCAACTGCACGATAAGCTGGTCAGTTTATATCTCTAATTCGTGAGTGTACCTTCACGCAAGTCGTACCTTTATGCGTAAGTGTGCCTTTATTCGCCAGTGTACCTGTCTAATGCGATATTAATCTTGTTACTCGCGTCCCTTTTATGTTTATGGTTATAATAAATTACGATTTGGAGATGTTTTAGGGGATATTCTGGTATTTGGAAAGAATTGGGTTATGAGCTGGAGTTAGAATAGTGTATCAATGAAAATCTATGTATCTAGAACCGAGAGATCAGCCGGGTGTGTTTGGAAGATTTCCCACTCGAAAAAAAAACGAAAGATCATCTTATTTAAAAAAAAACTTTCAGAGTACCTTGTTAATGCTATGAGTGACCATAATTCAGGTGTTTTTTTGGCTCAACGTGTGAGCATAGCATGCTGGGTACGCTGCCAACTTATAAGCATTTAGATTGTCTTAACGTGGATCACATAATGCTATCTAGTGCCCTATTTCTGATACAATGGCTCTGATTTTTTTGGAAATCACATAGGCTCAACGCCTAGTGGAAAGTGGTGTCCCAGCGCACCATACTAAAGACCGTTTTCTTCGGGACAAGCGTGCTCCATCGTAGACTGCGTCGTCGCTTTACATCAGGCGAGTTGGCGGTCAAACGCAAGCCTATTAATAAAAAATAAATAAAATAAAAAAACCACAGATAAATTTTCCTGATTTACCGTAGATTCAAAATTCTACCACCACGCTTCTGCTCTAGTAAAGAGAAGCAAATTTGAACTTACAATTCCTAAAAATGTTATTTTTTAAATTAAATAATAGGCTTGCATTTGATCGCCAAAAGCAATGATTTGGTCTACAATGAAGCACGCTTGCCTAGAAGAAATTGCAGTCTTGGCAAGCGTGCTTCATTTCGAAGACACCTAGATTGTAATTATCGTGGAACATTCATTCAGGCAGCGCATTCCACAGACTAGCAGTTCACATAATAATAGTGGAATCAAAGCGCTTCTTACGGAAGCCCTATAGAAGCGATTTGATTCCACTTTTAAGCACCAGCCTACCATTCCAAAACAACTGGGGCCCGCACCGCCTCGTATCTACAGAGGTTCTATTTTGAGCGAACGCAAAGTAGGACTTAGGTCAACGTACCTCTCGAAAGTGGATTTCCAAGTGGATCGAACCAATATTCCATCGGAACTCAACGAATCACAGTAATATTTCCTCACAGATCCAAGTGAGAGCAATATAAAATTCCATCTTACACAACAATGCCTCGACTCGAACCGTTTGTACGACGACTGGATTTCTACAACAGCAAATATTTACTCTGGGAGCTAGTGATGTGACATGCCTTGTCATAGTCACAAGTCAAAATAAGTCCCGATTCCCATTATAGACTTGGGGCCTTACGGGCACCTGCTATTGCGGCACCTAACCCGCTCAGTTGGAAAATCACGCGTACGTGAACCTTATCGCGCGCAGATACGGTTTGCCATCGCGTGATTTTCCAACTGAACGGATTAGGTGCCGCAATAGCAGTTGTCCGTAAGGCCCCTGAACTTATTGGGTACTAACTGCGCCCCGCGCATTGTATTCTGGGTATGTGCACAATATTAATAGATACCTATTTATTTTGTGGTATAGACAGACCTCTCTCTCTCTCTCTTTTTCTCTTTTTTTTCTCACCAGTGTGAATTCAAGTATTTATTGCATATCAACTAAATTCATTATGTTAGTAAAAATAAAATTATTGTTAGAAAAGAAATAAATAATCGGCAATAAGTGGTCAAAATCGATCGATTAATATCGATTCATCTTGATTCGTTAGGGATAGGTACAATTGTCTACATTTGGCCACCAACTCACCTGATAGTAAGTGACGGTGTAGCCGAGGGTGGAGCACGTTGATCTAGAAGAAATATATTCACCCTAGCATTGAATATGCCTAGATTATAGTTCTCAGGAAACAAGGAAAACGACTGGGGAGTTCCATTCTTGGGCTGTACGTATCATAAAAATATTCGTCCATCCCGCGATATTTACAATAAATAAAAATACTTAAAAGGAAATCATTACCATGACACGACTGATCTACAATTCCATGTCAGGCAGATATTAAAATGATAAATTTAAATGCCTGCTCTAGAAATGTCCGCTAGGTGTTGTTAAACCATGTTTTTGTGTGTCTCTCCCTGACTTCCTTGACTCAAGGTATTCTAGTGGGAAGTTATAAGAGTACGTAGCATTCCAGGGAGCAGCCAACAGGCCTTCGAACAGACAGAGTGATAAATATCCAGACACTCCCATCTCTATTCTTCCGCGAGATTTCCAAGCCATTGTACGATTTATTTTAAAAAAATGCTCTGTATTTAAATCTAATCGTATTTCTTTATTCTTTCGACATAGTAATTCGGTCGCTGTCTTTGTTGAAGTTTGGAAAATGCTTGAAATACTCGAAGTTTTCTCCAAAGTATGAGTTCACCAAGATAATAGGCATTACAACAGTAACAAAGAATAACAGAACTTAATTATGATTATAAATAATGAAATAGGTTCAACAGATTCTAAAACCAGGTTTTTTTTTAATAGCGAGTTTAAATTTATATATAAATAGCTGTAGCCGCGACTTCGTACGCGTAGACTTTCTTATAATTTTTCAACCCCTTTTTGCCCCCTTAATTCAGCCCAAATCCAAATCCTTTTTTAGACCTCTTCTTTAACCCTCTTACATCCCAATAAGTAATCTAATTGCCCCAGCTTCGTTATTACAAAACTGTCAACAAAAAATGTAAGCCCCCATTTCCACACCTTAATCCGCCTTTTTTGGAAAAAAAAAATAGTACAGTACAGTATTGTACTGTTGACATGTATTTTTAAAATCTAGATGTCATAAATTGACGAATTTAAAAAAAAATTGCACTTATACACAATTTAACTTAAACAAAATAGCTGTTGTTTTTTAAGAATTAAGAACGTCTTAGAACAGGTATAAGTATAGTGTATTTTTCCCCTCCGGTAAATTTTGTCCACTTCCGAACTTGTCCATTTCCAGTTGTCAACTTCCTAATTCGTCCATTTCTAACACGTTCTTTTCCTAAGTTGTCGTTCTAGAAATTCCTGAGTCGTCCATTCCATATACGTCTACTTCTTTTTCACCAATTTTACGAACATTGTGTGTCACTACGCTAGTCAGTGCACACTTCATGTTCATTCACACACAGATGCACACACAAAGTGACTGAAACGTTGTCTTCTATTACGGATTCAGTCATGTCGTCTTTCATTACTTTATTCAGATTTTCTGGAAGTATTATGCCTTGGTATAATGTCATCGGAAATGTATTTAATCTGTACTTTATATAGAATTCCTAGGAAGTAAATACAATGCCTTAAATCAATAGGTAATGTGTGAAATAAAATGCATTTTATATATTTCCTTGGAATTATATACATTTACTAAACAGCACTCTAAAATAACTTAAATTTATTCAAATTAAAAACTTAATTTTTATTTTATTATTGAAACTGACGTGGTTTTCACACATTTTTATTTATATTACACGGGAATTACTCACGTAAGATAAAGCCGGTTACTCCGACTATAGTTTCAACCGCGTTAGACGGCCTTTTTCAAGGTGAATGCGCGCGCGCGGCTGCTTCTCGCTTTGCACTGGCGAGACGCAGCCGCGCGCGCGCATTAAAAAAATAAATATAAATAAAAAAATAATTTTAATTAATTTTAATATAAATAAAAAAAAAAAAATTATTTATTTTTATAATAGGCTTGCGTTTGACCGCCAAGCCGCCTGATGTAAAGTGACGATGCGGTCTACGGTGGAGCACGCTTGCCTAGAAGAAACCGATTCACTCGTGATTTAACTATCGGGGAATACTACCCATTCGGGCACACAATTCCACATTGTGGGCATTCCACAGACTAGCAGTTCGCATAATAAAAGTGGAATCAAACCTCTATGCATTTGCCTTTTTTGTGGAAAAACGTAATCAAACCTATTCGTATATCGAAATATTGTACTCACGTACCATAGTGCAATACTACGTAGGTATCTATAATAATATTTAGAGGAGACAAAAATTGGCCATAATTTTTTTTAGGGTTTGAGGCGTTCAAATCTTATTTTCATCGAAGAGGTTGATTGATCATCGAGAAGAGATTTTCTTAAAATCATAAACACACTGAATACCTTGCTGCAGAAAAGTTGCTATTTTTTAAACGCGAATATAGAGACTCGTAGCGCGACGTTTTCAATTAGCGCCGGTGCCGGTTCATTTCCCGGACTTGACAATAGTTTCCTTCAAGTCGCATCTCTCTGAACCTGTCACGGAGTTACTTATAACTTCACAAATGTTTTAATAAAGGCTTTGAAGTAAATTCATAAAATAGTTGAAGAATTGTATACCTGCGGCATTTCCGAATAACTATTTAACATACCCCATGTTGCCTTCACAAAGGTTGTTAATAGAGTCTTTAAGGGTCGGCAACGTATCTGTGATGGTATTGCAGGTATCCATAGGTGACGGTGATCGCTTACCATCAGGCGGCCCATCAGCTTGGTTGCCACCTATGGCTTAAAAAAAATCTTTTCTACACCTTATTACAGATTCTTAGCTGCAGCTTTTTGATTGTTCATAATCTTTTGAGTAATACCAAAAACTAAAAATTACGCTAATATTATAAATACAAAATTTGTGAGTGTGTTTGTGTGTGTATGTATAGTTATATATAGTTTATGACTGTATGTATGTGTTTATATTTATTCCACTAACGACTCCGTTAGTGGAATAAATACGGCTTAGTAGTTTATTTTTTTCGTGCGCTTGTATTATTTCCCTTTAGTTTAATTATTAACAATCTGAGTCTCTTATACAAATTTGACGGTTATAAATCAATTTTATTCAGTTAAAATACAATATTTGAGCTGGGAAAAAATACATGTCACAGATACGTCTGTGTTTGAGTTTATGATTTGGATCAAAACACGATGGAATAAACTTTCCTCGATCAAAAAAAATCTGAAACAAAGTCGACTTAGTTTATTTTTTTCGTTTTATGCTCTAATGAAAGCTCGTAACAACCTGGAAATTGCATGTACTGAAAGGCAATTTTATTTAACATTTTTTTATTTGGATAGAATTTTGATAGTGAATAGTTTCGTTTTTTAGTGAAATTAAAACCGCAACAAGGTCGCGAAAATTTGCACGCACCGCGCTCAGTACCGCGCCAGGCGTCATCGAGGTCGGACCCATGATCATTTTTGTCGTTGCACTCCCCCCGCGGGCGTCCTGACTCTAGCGTGGCAAAATACATCGTCGCTATAACTTGGCGGGGGCTGAGGGAGCGTTTTGTTGCCTACGCGACTCGGATAACCTGAGAAATTTAATTATAAATTAAACTTCACGTTTGTAATTATAAAAATACTCCTTGATACTTTTTTTTTCACTACAATAACTTAAATTAAAAGACTTAAGATATCAAAACCATTTGAGGTATTGATATCTTAAGTCTTTTAACAATGTTTGCGTGGTCAAGGAGCTAGATGGTTTCAACATTCACATGATGATATGAAATATGTTTTCGTGACCTTAGTCATTTTGAATTATATTCTCAACGAATTCTACTTGAAGATCCCGATATAGGTCGCTATTTCTTATGTAAATACCAAGCTTTACACATATACATAACCAAACGTACCAACCAAGATCCATTTGAAATGCACAGATTAAAATTAAATTTAGCATGCAACTCGTGGAAGCGGCTTATAGCTTAAATTAGCACATTGGCTACTTTTTATCCCGGAAATATGGTGACAATGAAACCGTAAGACAATCTCATTTGCAGATAGGAGAGTCACACAGCAAGCTGTAGCATGGCGGTAAAACGCACAGGGATTTTATTTTGTAAAGTTCGCTTAGTTTTCCTCGAGGCAAGTGATATAGGTGAAACATTTTTTTTTGTGTTGCTTCGAAAACTCCATAGAAACCTCTAGCTTTGTGTCCACCACTTCACCACTTTACTAGGGCACGACTTGAACTTGTCTGTGACTTACTTTGCTTAACTCTTTGATTGTGACTATGACTTGTTTGATGATATCTTTTATAATTTATATTTATGATTTGTTTTCTTTATATATATTTTTTTTATTTCTATACTTGACACTGACAAATACACAAGACGTTCTACGCCAAAATCTTTTCCAAAAATAACTTGCTGTTTCATTATTTACTCTAATTTAAGGTGGTTCGATTTACCTATGGCGGGAAATTCAAATTTTTTACAGTTTTTTGGTCCTAGTAGCCAGGCCAGGTAATTATTTTTAAATAACACAGTGTTTGCGCAAAATGTTGGCTGTTCTTTACATTATAATGTACAATTATTTAACAGTAACGCACCATATTACTTACATTTGTGAATAAACCGTTTGAAACAGCAAAAATTTGTTTATTCACAAATGTAAGTAATAATGGGCATTAGAGATAAATAGCTTTATATGATTTTGTAAAGAATAATAATCAATCTGCGCAAACATCATGGTTGTTTATAATAATTACCCGGCCTAGCTACAAGGACAAGAAAACTGTTTGAAATTTGAATTTCCCGCCATTTGTGCAACGAACAACCTTAAACCATGATTTCCATTAAAATATGATTAGCTAGGTACACCTACATACTTCTAAAAGGTATAATTATTTCGGGAATTAAATCAAATTGAATAAATAGGACATCAAACAGAATCTATTTGCATTCTATTCAAAGCATAATTATTATTGAACCTAACTAATTAGCTATTAGCTAATTAAAACACGAAATTGGCTTATAAAGTTCACGCTCGCGTAGGCAGCACCTAACTATTTACTACAGGTGCTTATTCAATTAATGTTATCCAGTCACATGACTACGCCTACGTGCTCAAACTTTTGCTTTGAGACAGTTTAGCATAATCTACACGGGAAAGTATGAGTAGACGTCACTTTATTAACGTATTTTTTTAAGGATTTTGAATGTTTGAACGTCTGATGTTCTACTGAAAGAAGATCTGCTCCTCAAGTTCGTCTCAAATTACCTCTAGGCTCGAGCTGTTCAGAAATAACTGTGTTCACATGGCTGCTTTAATTTTTAATTCTCTTCCAGGAGAAGTGGTAGATCTCCCATATAGGCGTTTTGTACACAGTTGAAGAAGTGGTTGGTAAAGAAGTGCTTCTATGAAATGGAAGAATTCCTAAAGAAAATGGCATGTCGTTTTTATTCTTATGATTTGGCTTGTTGATAAATTTATAGTTTTTAATTAATTATTAATATTAATTCTTTTACATTTTTATATAAGAATACAATTTTGTTGCCTTAGGGATGTTATTGGATGAACATATTATAATATTTTAAGGCCTTTTATACCCATTGGCAAGCAAATAAAAACTACGACTTTGATTTTTAAATCAAATATCATATTACAAGCTGGGCCCTGATTATGTATAAAACCACAGGCCAATTAAATAACACGCCGCAAACGTGTTATAGCTTAGTAATAATGGTTACAAATGACACGTTAACCATGGTTACAAAATTAAAACGCGTTAAACGAATCAAACTTGTCTTCGGATTGGATACTACATTCTTTTGACAAACGCCAAGTAACGCGACAGCTTGCTCCATGTTATTTTGACACTTCAAAACGAGCGCGTTACTAACGCGTTAGCTATCTTGACATTGCCAATTCTACGCTGATAACGTCACTTTCTCTCTACGAGATCGAATCAGAAATGAGGAGATCCGTAGACGAACGAAAGTCACCGACATAGCCCACCGGATTAGCAAGTTGAAATGGCAGTGGGCAGGGCACATATCACGCAGAACAGATGGCCGATGGGGCCGAAAGGTTCTGGAATGGAGACCACGGGTAAGCGCAGCGTAGGACGTCCACCTACAAGATGGACAGACGACCTAAAAGAGACCGCAGGGAAACGCTGGATGCAGGCCGCTTTCAACCGGCCTTTTTGGAGATCGATGGCGGAGGCCTATGTCCAGCAGTGGACGTCCTATGGCTGAAATGATGATGATGATGATGATGAACGTAACTTTATCGCGTTAAGAGTTTACGTGGTCATAGACACAGGGCATAAAGTAAATTTTTCAATGAATTTACTAATTTAAACACAGCTTCGTGTGACTTACATAAATATAAACCTGCCACGAGAAGTTAAACACAAACATTATTAAATTTTGATTAGGCAAATAGTTTCTGAACTTCGTCGTTTGCTCTCGTCTTTGAAACTTCAAGTAATTTCAAAGTTTTGATAATGCATGTCCGTCAAAGTAATAATATAATAATTATACACAAGCCTTAAGTGAATTTCTCAGAGAGAATTTGGAGAATGGCATAGAGCAAACGCATGAGAAGAAGGGCATTGTCTTTAGAATATACAAAATATATATACAAAAACGTTTATTATTCATTAAAGGGCTATAGGTACATAAAGATCTTAATTAGGTAGGTATATGGGTACAAATGTTGTAAGAAGAGAGGTTAGAATAGACAATTACCTATGCCCCATAATGGAACACTGTCCCCCACACTAGGATAACCTTTGTCGTGAGGTCACAGTTCCCAACTCTGGGCATGACTGTCTTCCCCGCAGAGGTGAACTTAAAAGAATGACATTGCAAATGTTTTAAATTAATTTTCACGATCACAGATCTACTATATTGTGTTCACGATGATATTTTTTTTGACGTGATAAAAAAGTCGAAATAATATATTTATACACAACTTTTTTTTGACTAAATAAATATCTATCAACATGTTTTAAATGTTTGGTCCGGCGAGAAGAGCGGGTGTTTCGTTCTCCTACCCACATTTGATCTTGAAAAATCGCAGGGTTGTTACTACGACACACAACACTGACTGTAACGGACTGGACGTGATAAACATTTAAAACGTATTCATATCGCGAAAGTTTAAAAATTACTATGTATCAATATGCAAATTGCTTTAAAACATAATTATGCAATATTAATCTGAAAATAATGTCAACAATTAGATTTATTATTTTTACTACAGAAACTGACTAGGTTTTCACACATTTTATTTATATTACACGGGAATTACTCACGTAAGATTAACGCGGTCAATCCGACTATAGTTTAAATCGCATTAGGCGGTCTTTTTCAATGTGAATGCGCGCGCGCGGCTGCGTCTTGCTTTGCTTGCACTACGGGCCGCCCCTGCCAGTTCTAAATACTTTGAGAAAGGTATTAACTTCGCAAAATGACCGAAGCACATTTTTCAACAGCAGATAGTATTTTTTTATACATAAAAACATCAAATTTGCGAATGAGATAGCGGCGCGCCATATTCCGGGCCTTAAATGAAATAGCGGCAAAAACAACACCTCAAATGCTTATTTCCTACAATTAGGCAGCCCACCAACGCTACAATAAAATAAAGCGACAACGCGCAATCGTTTTAAATACTGCCTCCATCGCAAACATAACTCGTGGAAATATGTTTCAAAACAAACTCAATTTGAGCCTCGGCCAGAGATATGCCGTGGGAGTTACTAACACACAGTTACTTAGAATGATGACCTTACCGAACACAAATAATTTTTTAAGGTTTGAAAATAAACAGGTACAGGAGGCTGACACCATACAACGAGCGTTAACAGGCGCACGCACACAAAGGCGGGTACGTACAACGATCTCAGATCAAGTCGATCGAACACCAGTTGCGAGTTCCCGCGCTTTGGCAATACGGTTTGGTACGTTTTAGTAACTGAGTTTCGTAATCAGCTATCAATACACGTAATTATCGTTTCTTGTGACACTAATTGTCGTAATTTACAATAATTTTTCCATTGTCATATTGATAAAAACTTTATTTAAGTATGTGGTTTTATTAAAGTTTAAAATATAATAAAATTGAAAAGTACTTTTACGACGAAAGTACTTTTAGGGAACCAATTTATAAATTTTTATTTGCGTACCTTTTTCTATTAAAAATAAATGTGTTTTAAAGTAAAAAGAATTGTTTTTTTTTTTTTTTTGTTGAGTCTCTCAAATCTAAACTTTTCACAGAACATTATAGTTGCTTTGCCAGTCCTAGCACTACAGGGCCCTGATTCCGGAACTTCTTTCCCTAGGAATAAAGACCAACTTTTAGAGGTAAACTTAACACGGCGCGTTACGTGCGTGTTTGTAGTTACAGAATCAGGGCCCTGTTGCGCGGAGGTTATTGAAATCAAGGTCAACCGAAGCCGGCGTTCTACACTTATTTATTTTGTGCCATTAGTGTTTGTAAAAAAACTAAGTCTCTGTATTGCAAAAAATACTAAATTTTTGCAGCTAACCAAACATCATCTCCTTGTGTCGTACTTGTGTCATCCCTGCAATTCACCAAATCCACATTTTCAATTTAACCTGTAGACGAACCCCGCAGTTCATTTTAATCATTTTTGGACGAAAGTGTTCTATCCTGAGGGATTTTACAAGCGTGCCGGATTGAAGCAAAATTTCGCTGAGTTTTATGAGTTTCCCAAGTGTCTTCCCCAGTAATAAATTCCTTGGATAATCGGTGGCCTGAATACGTTCAAATTATTACTTTTTCATGAAATATGGCGAATGTTTGCAGATTAGGTTTGTATGATTGAAATTGAAGGTTCTGGGAGATAAATCTTTACATGCATTACATTCACTGCTTTGGTCTTAAGATCAGAGATATATCTAAACGTTCCCCTTTACCAATAAATTGAGCTTATAAAATAGTAAAAAAAATATAAATAGTCTTATAGCACAAACATTCCAATAGTTATATTTTTTACCAACTGTGCAGCGTCAAACTTGCAAACTAGAAGACCTGAATGAAGCCACGGAGAGTGCCATTGAGGTGGCAAAAATTAGGTCTAAAATCATAATTTGAAAACAAAAGAATAATTTACGAAACATCGACTCCAAAGAAGTAGACCATCTTTTCTTTTTATAATATATCTAGATTTTGCTTCGGCTTTGCCCAACAGAACATAGCATATCACTCGAAGTCCAGCTAGAGCTTTCAATCAGTGAAAGAATTTTGAGTGATATAGTGCTGGAGAAAAATGCCATGGACAGCACATTAAGCAACGTTTTTTATACTTTTAAAACTCAAGGTTACAGCAAGACTCTCTACCATCTGTCTCAAACGTGTCCTCAAGTACTTTGACCTTATTGTCAGGAAACAAAGCGGCAACCTGGAGAAGTTGATGGCGACAGTGAAAGTAGACGGCAAAAAATCATGAGGTCGCAACCCGAAGGCAGCCCGATACGTTGGCTTTTTCAGATTTGCACTACTCTCAACACCTCAACGTCTAACGCACTCCTTGTGGCCTAAAATAGGAAACGATGGTCAAAGATTATCTGTGACAGATAGAATAGAACAGAGCAGAACAAAACAGAACATGACAGGACAGAACAGGACAGAACAGGACAGAACAGGACAGAACAGGACAGAACAGGACAGAACAGGACAGAACAGGACAGAACAGGACAGAACAGGACAGAACAGGACAGAACAGGACAGAACAGGACAGAACAGGACAGAACAGGACAGAACAGGACAGAACAGAACAGGACAGAACATGACAGAACAGGACAGAACAGGACAGAACAGGACAGAACAGGACAGAACAGGACAGAACAGGACAGAACAGGACAGAACAGGACAGAACAGGACAGAACAGGACAGAACAGGACAGAACAGGACAGAACAGGACAGAACAGGACAGAACAGGACAGAACAGGACAGAACAGGACAGAACAGGACAGAACAGGACAGAACAGGACAGAACAGGACAGAACAGGACAGAACAGGACAGACCAGGACAGAACAGGACATAACAGGACAGAACATGACAGAACAGGACAGGACAGGACAGGACTGGACAGAACAGGACAGAACAGGACAGAACAGGACAGGACAGGTCAGAACAGGACAGAACAGGACAGAACAGGACAGAACAGGACAGAACAGGACAGAACAGGACAGAACAGGACAGAACAGGACAGAACAGGACAGAACAGGACAGAACAGGACAGAACAGGGCAGAACAGGGCAGAACAGGACAGAACAGGACATAACAGAAAATAATAGAATAGAATAACTTTTATTGTATAAACTGGTAGATTAATATGACATGGTGGCAACAACTCTCAGACATACGACTCAAAAATAATAGGTATTCAAGAACCACGAAGGAAAAAAAATACATTGAAACAAGCCAACCTGCTGTTTTTCTATCTTCACACAAATGAAATAATCCTACCTTACTAGGTTATTAAAAAAATCAAGTAAAAACACAGACAGGAAGAAACGTTGTCCTTGAGATTAGCTTTGCAAGCTTTTTTCATCCCACAATATCAAAACATGACCGAAAGCAAAGCGTCGGACCACAAAAAGAATTTAATCTGTTAGCAGGAAAACAGCGGGCAGGTTGAGGCGGGCTAAGATCCACGACGCACTTGCGACATAAGAGACAGATGAAATTTTTTGAAATTATACATGGTCAAAGTTTATAATGTTGCTTTTTTCTTGGACATAACTATGGATATTTGTAACCTGTTAAGTATTTCTCTTTTTATTGTTAGGTAACGCAGGCGTCTCAATCAGATAGCTGATCATCCAGTCCAAATTTTGATCAAGATTATGTGTTTTTAAATCTAGTTAGGTCAGACTAATGCCAGATCATAGGAAATAGTAGTCAAGCCCATACTTACATAATAATTATTAAATAATCTATGCCCGACTTTAACTGCTACTTCCTATTTTATAGTGCGCCCATAGTTTGTGATATCACGACAGAGTTTTTAGTTGGAGTGAGCGTCAGTTAGAACCACCGTGTAATCAACGTTTTATTTTATCATTCCAATCGTGATAGTTATAATGGATTGAACCACAAAAAAGTTTTTTTTGGTTTAAGTTAGAACGGCTATCATAGCATTTTTGTAAGAAATTTGTGGTAGCCAGTTGCACCCAAATAAACGAAACGTCAGTCATTCGAAATCAGTTAGCAACTGTGATGCGGAGTTCGACACGTTGGTCTAAATAAGAATGTTCAATCAAGGTTCACTCATAATGCCTGGTAACAGATTTTCCTTCGCATTTTCGTTCTATTTACTTCTCTTTTCTGTGGATTGAAGGTATAGTCTTTGCCATTGAGACCTGCGAATTTTCTGTGACTCCGACCAGTCACCACGATGACAAAGTTTGTAGCATCTGTGGTACAGCCACACCATCTCCGGTATTCATTACGCGTTGTTTTCCCGCGGTAAATGCATTGTTGCGGTACAAAAGCTCAGGCGAGCGGTGTCTGCTATTGTTGCTCACTCGTCATTGTTACCATAACACGGGTATTTTAGACTTTTTACTAAATAATTTATATTATTGCGAGGCGTTTTGTGAAACATTGAAACGTAAATACACTAGAGATTTAATTTTGTCCTCAAAACAGGTAGTATTACCGCACAACATACAAAACACAGTCACATAATTCTAGCGAAGTAAACACGCATAGTAATATTATCTTCCCGAGAGCAAGCCAGCACAAAAAGGATTAACCAACTTGGGCCAATAACTTGAGAACTTTTCCCATATATTCTCCAGTGCTTTCCACTTGGAAATCTTGTGATATTTTTCTCTCAGCATGTTATTTCCGGCACGTGTGATGGTTTGCTAGGTGGGCGGGTAAAAGGTTATTTCTATTTTTGTAAACTGTATGTCTTATACTATGATTTTGTAAGCTTTGTGCCACTTTAGCTTACTAGTTTTCTGCGTAGCGTGTTATTATCATGTTCCCACTGCTGGGATATAGGCCTTTACTCAGAGAGAGGATGGGTCCAAATCCACCATGTTGGCCTAATGCATGTTGGTGAATGAAAGAAAGAAAGAAAGAAAGAAAGAAAGAAAGAAAGAAAGAAAGAAAATAAATTTTATTCGACACCTTTACAAAAAACTTATATCTAGAGGATACAATCAGTGTCGAATGGGTCCGTCTCGGCATAAATGCTAAAAGTCAAGGACTATCAGCTGCCATACCTAGTTTTTGAACTTTTGAGATTCTTGGTTATACCTGTTTCTTGCAATGTTTTTTTTTTCACCGTTTTTGAGCAATGGCATCAAAACTGCACATAATTTATACAAGTACTACCTAAATATTATATCATTGATTGATGATGACGAGGATCGAACCGGGTGCCGTATATTGTAAAGCGCACATGCTGCCACCCAGCCACTATCCCTCTTTGTATAGCATATGCTGGCAGGATTTACAAATAATAAAGAAATATACCAAAAATTTATTTCATACTAGCTGCGCCCGCGGTTTTAGCCGCGAGTTTAAATCGTCGTTAAGTTTTCTGAATTTTTTTAATTTTTTTTTTCAATTTTTCATTTTTCTGTTCGTAGCAACCTACCGTAGGTATTTAAAAAAATCGGTAGTCGTTCTCAAGTTATGGCGTGACCAAAATAAATAGGTATCCATTTTTATATACATAGATAAAACGTAGTCCTTGTTTTGAGAGAAAATTAATTTTTTGGCAATGTAAGTCCAAAAAAAAACAAATTATTCAAGTGTATTTAGTTTAATTTCCTCCGCAAAAATACAGAATATCGCCATAAAAATTGCTTAAAATATTTGTTATTGTTTTAAGATAATATGCCTACCTCATTGTTATTTTAATAACAATTAGTGATTTTTTTATTTTAAAAATATTGAAAATGTGCGAATGAGATGGCAGTAGTCAGTGAGTGATACCAACATTAACAATTATGTATATTTTATCTTATTCATCATCATCATCATCATGCAGAAGATTTCCTCTGCTGAACCTAGGCCTCCCTCTTAGAACTTCACACTGAACTACAGCCTGCCATCTGCATCTAATGCATGCCCTCTGCATCTAATGCATGCCACATGAGCCATGTGGCCTGCCCATTGCCACTTCAAGACTTGCAAATCTGACCTGCTACGTCGGTGACTGTGGTTCTTCGATGAATATCCTCGTTCTGGTTTTTATCGCGCATAGAAACTTCGAACATAGCTCTCTCCAATTCCCGCACTCTGAGTTTTCCAAAAAGGACCACGTCTCTGTCCCATGTTATGTCATCACTGGCAACACACACTGGTTAAAGACCCATGTATTTAGGCAATGATGTATTTTGACGAAAAAATGTCACGAAATTTCCCGAACATAATTTATCTTATTTAAATGCCATAATAACTAAAAATTATAAGTAGCACTGACAAAAACTTGACCTACCTACTTAATTCAAACATCTACTTTTATCAACGTAATTTTCTCACACATATTTTGATCACAGCCGCCTTTGTTCTGAAACTACAATCTCCTCGTGACGATGCAAAACTAATTAATCATAATAATTTCTTGTCGAGACGACAATAGCGCGGTAATGGAGGCTATGGGGTGGTATAATAGCTGAATAAGGACGCTGGTAAAGTATTTTGACGTAAAAAGCTTTATTTTGAGACTGATATCTTTATTTAGTGGGATGCTATTTAGGTCGCCTTTGTGTATTTCTAGATAGACCCTTGCCCTTTTTGTTAGGTTTCTACAGAATTTTGCACGAGGCCAGAACTTTACTTACTACATTATTTAATTTTGATCAGTAAGATTACTTTACTAATTGCTTGGACCCCGCCCAAACCTTTTTTTATTTTATAAGATTCCTAGACAAACGCGGCAAATGCACAATTCATACATAAAAAAAACTTTCCTCAAAACTCAAAAAGCGCTTTGATTCCACATTTTTCATACGCAGATGAAATAATGGTACAATACAGGCGTCTACTTGCTTAAAAAATTGTTTGGACACTCGAGGAACACTCCAAGAGCACAATGTGAGTGTTTTCAAATCTCGCGTAAACATTGATATATAGGTTATTTCTACGTAAGATAGCTCCATCCTATTATTTTGCTTAACATCAGGCACAAATGTGAAGAAAAAAAGTCACGGAATGCCCAGCAGATTTTAAGCATGGTGGCATAATCATCATCATCATAATCAGCCTTTTAACAGTCCACTGCTGGACTTTTAGCCTAACCATGAAAGGGTGATTGGCCATATCCACCACGCTGGCCCAGTGCGGATTGGTGGATTCACATACGCCATTGAATTCCTTCTCCGTACGTATGCAGATTTCCTCACGATGTTTTCCTTCACCGAAAAAATCCGTACATAAGCTCCAAAGACCTCATTGGTACGGACCCGGGGTTTGGACCCGCGACCTCACGCATTTAAGTCTAGCGGTCTCCCAAATGGGCTACCACGGCTTATGGTGGCATAAGAGAGCGTTATATTGTTTGCCGTCACGGCATACGAGTCGGTTTTACTGCCAAGACG
Source organism: Agriopis marginaria (assembly GCA_932305915.1). Classification (NCBI taxonomy): domain Eukaryota; kingdom Metazoa; phylum Arthropoda; class Insecta; order Lepidoptera; family Geometridae; genus Agriopis; species Agriopis marginaria. Next base: position 15,978,061 of record OW029918.1, read on the forward strand.
GGCCAATAGATGTTTCACATCAAAAAATCTATCTTGAAATTGAAAAGGAATCGGGCAATGTTGCGGACTTTGGGAGAGGCCTAATTTCAGCTGTTAACAGAATGAACTTGAAGCACTGAACGGAAGCGAACGAGTTGCTGTGGATTTATCAACGAACGAAATAAAGGATCCCAGTACTCACCCCAACGTCATTGCGAGGGAAAAGGCGATTTGAGTGGACATAACAGCGAAAGTTTGGAATGTCTATGACGCATTCGCGTACGTTCACCCATTTGCAGCTTGCGTTCGTTTGCACTATTTTCTGTAAACGGAATTACGTTTCGAAAGTGTGTGCAGCTTAGATAAGAGTTGATATTAACTGGGTTACATTTTCAATCAATACTGCTTTGTACCCAAAGATTGCTTATTCTAGTTACTTCCGAAGCAGCCCTGGGACAGCCGTACAAGGTTGCTTCCGCCTAATCAGTCCCTCCAGCGTAGAATAAGAAAGAAACAGAGACTCATCTAAAAACTAACTGAGTAGGTACCTATATTTTTAACGTCATATAATTCGAAACCCAGTTTATTACTAGTTTGGAGCGAGTGGATTCAATTACTTGCATGTAATCTTCCCTTTGCCAAAATAAAGTATGCGTAGGTATAATTTGCCGAACTGATTGCAGTGGCGCTGTTATCTTCAAAGTAGATAAACTTATTAAAGCCGTTTATTCCCAGAAGTTCTGTAACGGAACTATTGAGAGTTTTTTCTCAATAGTACCGTGGAACAAAGTACAAATTAATTTAAATTATTTTACTCCCACTTGTTCCGTACAGTCTAAGAGACAATGAAACTAGCTGTATTTAACTTACGCCTGCTCTGCCACAACACCACACACCAGCAGCCATTAAACGTTCACTGTTGGACAAAGGCCTCCCTCGAGAGGGGTGTTGCCATAATCCCCACGCTTGGCAGGCGGCTTGGGGATCGCAGTTCGTTCACCTTGTACTAATAGGACGCTGCTGCCCATCCTCCGGTGGTTCTGGTCGCAGTTTTAGGACATACCCGGGTCCTGCCACAACGCCAACCCTTAAATCGAAGATCACAAATTTTCATAACCAAGGACTGAAGGCTTTTTTGTTTATTTTTTCATAACCAGGGAGAATATTCTCAAGATACAGGTCTGTATTGGGGTACAGGTAACTCTTCTTTTACGTAAGATTGCACCTGCTAAAACTTCAACGGTGGCCTGCCTCTTCTGTACCTGTTAGAGTGCACCGGGATTTCCATGAGAACGCTACGCTACCACGAACCATGCTGCTTAAGGCAATACTCCCTCAAAATGTCGCTAATGATACTTCAAGTTGCCTAAAACTAGGATAGTGTCTGTGGATAGAGTATATGTGTTCTGGTGCTGAGAGTCTGAGATAGTGTCATCTCTGGCTCTCTTAGGCACACTCTGTCCCCCTTTTTAATAAACGCAAAATAACCTTGCTTCGTCTTTTTTGCTCATTCAAATTTTATCTTCGAATTAAAAAGACAAAACACGAAGTAACATCACCCAGACTACTCTGCGCTTAAGAGGCAGAGGGTGAGATAAATCCACCAGAGTTATCCACCTGTGTTCACAGCCTGTATAATTCTGCTATGAGTGATGACCCGGATTGACGGGGACAAATGTGATTGATCAATCTACTGTGTGACTTTTTGTCCTTCATTAAACATACATCTGACTTTGATAAACGGTATAGATTATTCTTGATATTATGCAATTTCTAAAAATCAAATCAGCGCGTAGTGATGAAAAATGGTGATGGTGATGATGAAAAGTAGCCTATGTCACTCTCCGACCCTTGAACTATACCCATGCAAAAAATCAAGTCGATCCGTTGCTCTGTTGCTGCGTGAAAGAGGAACAAACAAACCAACAAACAAACACACTTTCGCATGTATAATATTAGTATGATACTATCAACATAATGATACCCTTATTAATTATTAATCGGATAAAAATAATTAGTAAAAGTTTGTTGTTCGTTGTTTGTTAAAAATTGAAAAAGTTTATTCGCGTCTGAATGCTAATTCTAATTATTTATTGAGAATATAAACGGAAAAATCTACTAACATTTATCTCCCAACAGTTAAACTTAAATAGATTGCCTAGTAAAATAGAAATAAAATATTTAAAAAAACTAATATAATAAATACAACGAATTGCAGTAAAAATAAATAATATGTCAACATAAAACTAGTATGGTCATAAAAATTGTCATCATAGTCATCGGCTTTTTGCCCCTATTCCATTGGTCAGTTAAGTTTTCACAAAGTCAAAAACACTTTCATTACTGTTTTCCAATTATCACAAATAATATTACTTTTCTAGTAAAAGTAATTTGGACGACAATACAATGATTTGGTATTATGTTTAGGTAGTTATTTGCTGTAGGTAAAACAACATTATCTATATTAACCAAACAAAATACAAGCTAAAACTAAAACTACAAATACAGTTAGACTGCCCATAGACCGTTGAAGGTCTAAAGACAATCCAAATGCTCAAGCCCACTACCAGTTGGCAGCGTACCCAGCATGCTGGCAGCATTACCACATTGAATGGCAATGCTTAAGCGTTGAGCCAGAAACACACCAGCATTTTGGTCACGCGTCGCATTAACCAGGCGCTCTGAAAGATTTTTGAAAATGAGGTGAGCTCCCGGTCCCCAAGGGCCCAATGTCTCGACCCCAAACGCCTCAAATATGTAACCACTGCCGAGGTTAGCATATTTGCGTCGCTTGTGCTGCTCTGCCGAATTGGCAGCCACATTAACTATGTCTATACTATAATATTATATTATACTAGCGACCCGCCCGCCCGGCTTCGCACGGGTGTAATTTATGTGCGAAGCCGGGGCGGGTCGCTAGTATATAGATATATAAACCTTCCGTGAACATTTATCTAACTGATGGTGAAAACCGCATCAAAATCCGTTGCGTGGTTTAGGAGGAGTTAGCAGCCATACAGACATACAGACAGACGCGGAAAGCAACTTTAATTTATACTATGTAGAGATTTATCTATACTAATATTATAAAGAGGAAAGATTTGTTTGTTTGTTTGCATTGAATAGGCTCCGAAACTACTGAACCGATTTGAAAAATTATTTCACTGTTGGAAAGCTACACTATCTCCTGGTAACATATTATAGGCCACAATATATTTAAAAAAAAATCCTTACTAAAACTCCAATAACGTAACCCAAGGTGTAAAAAAATAAGATTTACAATTTTAACTTTGCGTGTTTGACAGTTCTATAACAGGACAACGTCTGTCAGGTCAGCTAGTTTACAATAATTATAAACATTAGCTATTTGGTGTATATGGCAACTGCGTCAATCATGCGGAGCCAAAAGCCCCAATACGGGGAAGAAGTACTACAATTAGCTATTTGGCTTTGCGTCGTCTAAAAAAGGCCACTCAATTCTCGCCCCGTGCATCACGCTGTGTCCCATCTTACCCGTGTTTTCACCACAGCATCATGTCCGGGCTTGAAAATAAAAGGCTAGTCGTCCATAACCACCATTACGGACTGTCCACAGTCACCGCAAAATGTGTACACACCAACCAATTTACCTCAAAAGGTGTCTTAATGAGATAACTACATTTTTCACAGGAAGTTATAAGTTTTCTTCAGAAAACGTGATAGTGGCTCTTTCAGCCAACTCTGCAGATAAATTGGTCGCATTATACTCTTTTTCATACTGTTGCATAATTTAGGCACGCTTTGTTTATCCATTTAGTTGCCAGTTTTGTGTGGTTTTACTCTAGGGTTTGCGTGGAAACTCCGGTGAACGGTTAACACATATAAAGAAAACTCTGTGGCATTAAGTTTTTTTTTTTATCTGGTATTTTTTTCGGTTAAATTGATATTATTAAAAGATTTTATTTGACTTGCCCTATTAAGAGTCGATATGTTGTCAGCTCAAATCAGAGTTTTGCCCCTGCGCGAAACAGTGACAAATCTATGCGATCTACGCCTGCAGGAAGAGATACGCAAGAGTCGGCGCCCGCACAGAACTAAATAACGTAAGCGACAAATGATAAAACTTCGGATTACTCAAGAATTATTAGAACTTTATAATTTAATAAAATTACATTAAACTACACTACATAAATTAACATTAGAATATGAAAAAAATTATTATCAACGACTTCTAGATATGAAGATAACACTAAAATCGTGGTTTAGAAGGCCTGTTTTTGCCGAATTATTCTATCGAGAAAAGTTTCACCTAGTTTGTGTCTAAAATTACATTAAACTTAATTATATTCTCAAGAATTCATAAACAAAACATGCATTTGATACTGTTTGTCATAACCGCGCAAATGGATGCAACGCAACCCACGTTGACGACATATAAACTCTTAATATGTAATGTGTGGGACAAATCATGCATGCAACTGAATTTTAGACCGTACCCCAAACGGATTGAGCTGAAATTTTGCATTCACGTTTTGTTTGGATCACAATGCAATTAGCTAAGTGGCGTCATTCTAAATCCAATATGGCGGGCTCCCAAAGATATCGGACCAGTTATTATTTATGCACTCCCATAATATGGGTATCAAATGAAAAGGTTTACTGAGAATAATACGACAAATAAAATGAAGTCACCTAAATTCAAAATGGCCGACGCCTAAAAGCTTGTTTTAGGGTTCCGCACCCAATGGGTAAAAACGGGACTACTACTACGTACTAAGCTACGATGTCTGTCTGTCAGACTGTCCGTACGTCTGTCTTTTTTTTTGTTCTATCAGTCTGTCCGTCCTATCTTTAAACGGCTGTATCTTTTGAACCGTAAATGATGGCCAGTTGAAATTTTCACAGAATATGTACCTATAGTTACGGCAAATTAACTATTAGGCTGCTGTCTGCTTGTTTGCCACCTATGGCATAAAAAAAGGACAGACGAACAGACAGACAGACATTGTAGGCTTAGTAATAGGGTCCCGTTTTCCCTTTGGGTACGGAACCCTAAAAAAGAACTCTTAAAGAGCTACCGGTAAACCTCTCGTGTTTGGGTTGTTTTAACGAGTCATTTAATCTTGGACCAAGCATTTATTCGCTTCGGTTGCTGCAATAACATTGTATTGGAAAGTTAGATAAAAAAAAAAATTACGTAAGACTGTAGCAGGTATCGAATATACTTCAGTTAAATATTAGAATAATTTTTGTCTATATCTTTTTACAATCTTCAGCTGTCAGAGCAAATAAATGCTTGGACCGAGTAAACCAAATGAACCCAAACTCGAGAGGTTTACCGGTAGCTATAAAAGAGTTCCACAATAATTCTAGGTAATTATTTAAAAACGATAATATGTATATATTTTCTAGTAACTAGCTTACGAAACAGAAAACATCACCCATAGTGATGTTAGACAAGAAATGTGAACGTAGTTTGTAACATATCCGGCAAGAATTTTGTAGTCATTAATCATGCAAATGGAATGTCGAATGAATAAACGATACACACACGAGAAAACGTAAGCCGTTGGAATTTCTAGTAAAACTAGTGTTAGTGGTAGCTAGTGGTAAACTTTTTACAGAGTTTTTCAATGGCTTGACTTATCTCGGATAATGATTCGTGTACCTAGTGCTGAATGAGGATTAGAGACAGATTTTGAGGGTATAAAAATTGTGGTTTGAATAAAAAAACACAATTTATTAAATGGGAAAATGACTAATGAGTTACTTTAAAATACTCTACCCCATCACCTTTTCATTTCCGGACGTCCAGACGAACGGCAAGGCGTCACCCTTACTTGGTCGAAATGCCATTTATACGCACCAAACGTTTTGACTCCTCTTTCTTAATTAGAACAGCAAAACAATGGAACGCCTTGCCCCTGTCTGTGTTTCCGCAGCATTACAATCTTGGAGTGTTCAAGTCTAGGGTTAATAGGTTACTACTGGGCAAAAGTGCTCCATCTTCGACCGCATCATCGCTTTCCATCAGGCGAGATCGCGGTCAAACGTTAGCCTAGTCCGATGTAAAAAAAAAACTCTTTGATAACATCACAGATTATTTACCTTTTTCGATGCACAAAAATATTTATTATGTTTTTTTAATAAACACATCAAATTCTAGGCCATATAATTGAAACAGTTTATTAATCTAGGAAAGTCCTTAATGGTTAAAAACAAAAATACTTGAAATATATCTTGTGAAAGATAAACTTTTAACCTTCTTTTTTGTCACCCTTAATTCGGCCCTTTCACAAAATTCTTTCTTAGCAGATCTCTACATCCCATATTTTATCTACCTGCCAAATTTCAGCTTCGTACGTCAAGTATTTTTCGAGATTTCCTGATGAGTCAGTGTGTGAGTGAATAAGTGAGTGGGTGAGTGAATGAATGAGTAGTATTCCGCTTTTATGTATATTTACTACAGGTATTTATTATAGGTAGATTGCTTAAAATAGGTATATTATTTATTCAATAAAAATTACAAGTAAAATAAAAACTATCTTAAATTGAAATAATATATTTAATGATAATATACATTATTTATTTCAATATATACCAAGGAGACATAGGTATATGCCCATGAAATATTAGGTATACGCAAACAAAACAAAACATTAAATACCAAAAAGCCTGATCCGATCTGAAAATCTAACTTTTAGAAATTTTAACATTCTTTTCCCATTTACATTAGAAGCTTGACTTTGAATAATTGATTTGTTCATTACGGGTCCGCGGGGAATCGAAGCGAAAATATCCTGATAGGAATCACAAATGGAGTAATTTTGCCCAAAAGGCTCTGCGTAAGATGTTTGGGTAAATACAAGATCGGTTGGCGAAATCAATCAAAACGTAATCAGTTATTTTTTTTCTTCACTCAAATAAATGAAGTTGGTGCTGGCTTGGCCCTACAAGCCGAGGTCGCCCATGATTTTACAAGCTTTAATATTACATACCTCATTAGTTTTGGTCAAATAATTTTGGATACACGTTTAATTTAGATGACAATGACGTCGATTCTGATGTACAATTCTCTGAATTAAACTAAATTTCACAGCTCTAAAATGGTTGCCATCCTTTTCTGACATACTCAATTGAAAAGAGACATTAAATTTGACACCTAAGTGAGCCATTTTATGAATTGGGTTACACAGTGCATCATACAAAATGCTCTACACCATAATAAAAGAGGCACTTTACACAAATTGTATTGACATGTATCACGTCAAGCAAAATGTATTTAATGACTCCTGACCTCAATAGTTCCAGTGAACATCAGCAAAAAGCTGCACATGCCGCCTGCTAGTGTTGCTCAAATGCAAGACTGAGATGAGACTAACTCAGTCTTGGTTTTGGTCTTACATTAGTAGATCAGGGGCCTTACGGACAACTGCTATTGCGGCACCAAACTAACGTTAAATCCGCTCAGTTGGAAAATCACGCGAACGCAATCCGTATCTGGGCGCGCTAAGGTTCACGTTCGCGTGATTTTCCAACTGAGCGGATTTAATGTTAGTTTGGTGCCGCAATAGCAGTTGTCCGTAAAGCCCCAGGTCTTAAACAAAAACTAATTTATTTTATTTTATTATGGAAACTGACGTGGATTTCAAACCTTTTGTTATTACTTTTTTTACAAAAATAGACAAGCAAACTAGAATAAAAAAGGCAGATAAAAACAAATAATGAAATAGCCCGTTGGTCCAGTTGGTAGTGAACCTGCCTTCTGAGCTTAGGGGCGTGGGTTCGATTCCCACCTAGGACAAACATTTGTGTGATGAACATTTGTGTTTGTTCTATATCTGGGTGTTAATATCTATTTAAGTATGTATTTATACCTATATATGTATGTATATCAGTCTCTGGCAGCCATATCACAAGCTTTGCTTAGTTTGGGGTCAGATGACCGTGTGTGCAAAAATGTCCCGAATGAAATAGCAGCTAAAATTATTGCCATATTTTCAAGTAACTGTGAGAAACAAGAGTTTTCGGAACTCTGTCTTGTTCTTTCTCAATTAGTGCAAGGTCCGTCTTAGTCTTGCTACGATATATATTATTGTTTGTTTTTATATTATTTCAAACAAGTTTGCGTTTGGCCACTCTCTGTCCGGTGTTAAGCAATGGTTGCAAAAATGATTCGGTAGTCTTGTTTTTTTTGTAAGACCAAGACCGATTTTGGGCAACACTGCCGCAATAAATCTGTAGGGCGCCCAACAGTTCCGGCACTGCCATCGCTCACCACTATCGGTTCCTAAAAGCGTATTTGTCAGGAAAACGTTCGCGCGGACGATATAAATTGACCTTCTGGAACAGATTGCCATACTTCACTGCACTGGATAGACTTTTATTAGGGTTCTTCGTGGAGAGCGTATTTAGCTTATTATTATAGCTATTTTGGAGACGGAAGTGATTAATCACAATCACGACGACCGATTCAGTAGTAGCATGTCTGCATCATAAGCAGGGGGGACTGTGTTGAAGCCCGATCGGGGAGATGTTTAAATATTTGGTCAAAGAAATTAGACGTAGTAGAAAGGTGCAATTTTTTTGGTCTGGGTAGTAGTATTTGTCTTTTGTTTTTGTGTGTGTTCCATTACTCTCCTACACAGGAAATTACCTAGATAGATACGGAGAGCTATGAGCAAGAAGTGTTCTATAGATATTTGTTAACAATAGGCGTATTTTCAGTAGCGCGCGTAACATATTTTTTTATCACTGAATATGGATCCCCTTCCCTATTCCGTCTTTTACGGGCTTTTATATTGCCTTGTTATTTTGGGTCAACTTGTAACTGAATTTTAAAACAGTACCCCCCAACCAATTGATGTGAAATTTTGCATACACGTTTAGTTTGGATTATAATGCATAGCAAAGCTAGGCGAACTCCCAATGATAGTGGACCAATTATTTTTATGCACCCCCATGGCATGGATATCAAACGAAAGGGTTTGCTGAGAAGAACGAAGAAGACGAATCGGGCTCGTGCATTGAGGGTAACATACCACCACAAAATACAAAAAATATTATCCATTAAAAAAACCGACAATTTTTTTTTATATTATGGCATTTCCCCCATGGGTCCCCATACAAAAATAACTTTTATGTATGAGAACGTTTTCGTTTTGAACGTCCCCCTTTACTTTTTGTTTTTTTATTACTTTTTAGTCAATCCGCTTAAACATTACATATTTTGCGAAAATTTCAAATGGCTATCTATTACGGTTCTAAAGATACAGCCGTTAGAAGGTAGGACTAACAGACAGACAACGGAGGCTCAGTACTAGGGTCCCATTTTTACCCTTTGGGTACAGAACCCCTTAAAATAATCTTTTAGTATTTTACTGTAGTATTTTGGTTAACAGCTACAATAGCTACATCTCATATACTTGTCTTGGAAACTTTAAAGTCGACACAACAATTATTATAATTACCTAATGTAATTTGCTCCACCGTAGACCCCATCATCGCTTTACATCAAACGAGTTGGCGGTCAAACGCACGCCTATTAATAAAAAAAATACTTCCAAGATTTTTTACATTTTTACTAGTTACAAATGAAGCTTCTAAAAACTTATTAAAAAACATCCTGGAAGTAATTTTTTCAAGTGATCGAAAAAATCTTTGTTTTTCGCTTTCCTTAAAAAAACTTCGATGAATCTATTTGTGGTCGCAGTAATAGGGCTAATGAGAAATCCAGAGATTCGTCGGTGCGTTCCAACAATAATTCGGTTAATAAATTTTTATGAGGTTACCGCCAGAGGAATTTAATTTAATTCCCGTTTATTATCGAACGTCTCTCTGAAGATTTTATCTTTTCAATCGAATGGTTAAAAATAGTTAAAGATTCAGTGTACCTACGTATAGCGCTTTGATTTTGTTTTCTGTTCCATTTTTTTTTTTTATACAAAACACAAATTACAATCTTACAAAACATTATATCTATTCATCATATCAATATTCATCATCATCATCTTAATCAGCCTTTTAACAGTCCACTGCAGGACTTTTAGCCTACCCCCGAAAATGTGCTTGGGCTTTATCCACCACGCTGGTTCAAAATATTATTCTAGTCTTATCAAATCGCCTTATTCTGAACCTACCCTCAGAGAAAAAGATTATCCATGCAGGCCTAGCATGGGCCGTGGACAAATTGTCTTTCCACCGTCTTTATCCCGCGAGAAAAAGACAAACGTATCCATATTCTAGCTTTGTCGCGTCTAGGCGTGGATAAAAACAGTGGAAAGACAATTTATCCATAGCCCATTCTAGGCCTGCATGACATGAACTCATCAACATCACTGTCAGTTTTTCATGTTCCCGCTGTTGCGGCTTTCTCTCAGAGAGTGAGAGGATGGGCCCTGATCCACCATACTGGTTCAGTACATGTTGGTAAATGTCATATGTTTTTGAACTTTTCTTGGACATACTGTTTCCTAACGATGTTATCCTTCACCGTTTTTGAGCGATGGACATGGTATATAACATAATCAGCAATAGGCTTGTTGACTAATATTTTTTAATACATGATAATAAAAGCTGACCATAAATAGTCAACAAAAATTAAAATGAAATTAGTGAAAAAATATAGTATTTAAATTTCATGCTAGACAGAGAGCTATTAGGTGAGATTCTGAGCTATTACGTCACGCCTCAGGCGCGCCATACAAATGCTATACTAACACATGCTTTGCGAGAAAGGCACACACAGAGTATCCTTTCTTTATCCCCACCTAAAACTCGCGCTCGCGCTCATATCTCAGAGATTTATCAGCAAATTTATTTTTTCAGTATGTTTCTCAGACTGGTAGGACAGAGGACAGTAGGGGTTCCAAATATTTCTGGCCAACGTTTGATTTGCCCTCTATTTCCTCTATCATAATAGTCAACGCCTCTATAATAACGCCATCTATTACAATCTTTTATAATGTTTTTTATAAATTTTTGAACTATCAGAATATCCCCCATGAGAGCCAAGCCGAGGAAAATAGAGAGTAAAATATTTTTCATAAGTGATGAATGTTTTGAGCAACTGGCATGTCACTCTGACAGTGACTTTTCGTGACATTTCTTTGCTTACATAAAATATCTAAGAATTGTGAACCGAGTATAAGTCAACAAGCGGTAGTTTGCATTTTATATGTATCTATATTTCATAGCGTGGTCTATCATAGAAACAATTTTCAGAATCGGTTCAGTAGTTCCTGACTACCTCCTACAAACATGCGAAGTCACAAAATGTGTAATATAATAATAATTACTTAATACATACTTTATAATAATTACTATATTATGATACTTTTCCCTAAAGGTACCAACGCTCAGAGTATTGCAGGTGTACATAAAAGGCGTCGACCACTTACCATCACGTGGCGCATCGCTCGTTTATCTAGTATTACATATTAAAATAATAATAGTGTGGAATTATCGGTTTTTCCTTCGAAATATGACCTCAATTGCTTCAAACGAAGGGACTGTCAATAGAGTCCTCAAAGGTAGGGACACCTCCAATGATCCGGGTATTGTAGGTGTCCCTTATCAGGTGGTCCGTTGATTATTTATTACAAACATTAAAAAAATTCACGGCACACCTTCGTATGAAAATCTGTTCTTACCACTTGCCCTTGAAAAACGAGTAAGTAGATGAGACGACACAAAATTTAATTTCTGTAAAATGTTACTGCACCTGCCATAATCAGGAGTTGCCAGTTCCCATGTAATTTCTCCTGAGATTGCTTCTCAGCGACGGAAAGAAATTAAGTTAACCATTAAGAAGTATGACTCCAAGCTTGAGTTAAGTTAATCTTGAGTTCATCAAGTTTTGTGCGATTCTCAGCTGTACTTGGAAATTTTATAACATTTACCTTGGAAATTTTATAACACTTACCGACAAAATATTTTAACAGAGTATTTTTGCGCTAAGTACAAAATGTAATAGAAAATAGTATTGAAGGTTTTGTCAAAAATTAATAAAATAACACCACACTTCACATCACACCTTCGACCAAAATAAAGCGAATGGACGGGCCATAACCAGCCGGGCCATACTTACTCAGTAAAAACGAGTCAAAACCGTCGGACATATACTTCAAAACCTAATTATAACCATATACAGTACATTTGTTACAAAACATACATAGCGGTTTTTGTTGTGTTTTTACACTTCGGGAAAGCACACGACCCAAGTAGCACAGATAGCTGTTTAGCTACTCACTTTTAGACCTATTTGAAACTCTATGCGTATTAAGACTCTTTTAAGAGTACACTGGTGGTCCTACAGCTGCATAATAGCTGTCAGTGATATTTAAACAGCTTAGGCTGATTAAGAGCTGCATTAAGGCTTTTTAAGACCGACAAAACTACCATTAATACGCTAAGAGTGCTATAAAGGTATATTTTCAACGACTCTATTCAGCTTTTAACCTTTTCTAATGCCTTAAGCGTAGTAAAGGCTATTTAGTGGATGAAATTACGCCAAATGCTGTATAAAAAGGTATTTGTGAACTCCTATTACACTGACTTATTAAAGGGCGACGTGTGAACTATTATGATGTTAATAGCTGTATAATGGATGATTTGTGGCCCACATTACAGCTTATTGCTGAATATGTCTACCGCTTATCAGCCTTTATACTGCCATTGATAGTGTCTGTATAGCGGCTGTTTAACTATTCACTAGATGCCTCGCTGCTGCTTAAATACTCACTAGTGTATCGAATTAACGGCTTCTTTTCTATAGTGGTTCGCATAAGTACCTTTACTCAGACTTTACCTGAATAAAAGTAACATGTGGTACTGTAACCAGTCAGTGTAACTAGTTGAAGCAGACGGCGATTATCACTGACGTATATATTTTATTGCTTTATAAATATGAATTCGACTAATTCTTGGAAAATGAAAGCTAGAACAGGGGGAATTAGAAGAAAATTATCGAAAGAGTACCAAAGAATTATGAAGACAGAAGAAATAAAACCTTCAAGTCGGGAAGTAACGCAAAGCGTGACAAATAGTTTGAAACAGGATGGTTCCGTACAAAATATTAGTCGCAATAGCTCAGAAGATGTTGTACATTCAACAAATTATGTGTGTCCAAGTTCTTCTTCCAGTAACCTCGGTGATAATATTAATTGTTCCACCGGCAATTATAACTCAGAAAAAATATCGAGTTCTGAAGATGATGACGATGGCAACTATAGCGATGATGTAAAGCACTCACTGTTTAGGGAAAAAACTAGAACGTGGGCTGTAGAAAAGAGTATTAACCATGTTGCTTTAAAAGATCTGGCAGCAATTATCAACGACTTGATTCCGCAAATATTACCAACTGATCCAAGGACAATTTTAGCAACTCCACGAAATGTGAACATAAAAGAAATCGAAGGTGGCGAATACTGGCACAACGGAATAGCCAATTCTGTGATTAAAATATTGAATAGTTGGGATGAAGCTCCAGACGAAATTTCATTAAATATTAATTTTGATGGATTGCCAATATTTAAAAGTTCTAAACATGAATTTTGGCCAATTTTATGCAACATCCACGAGAATACTGGCATAAAGCCTTTTATTATTGGTATTTACTTTGGAGTTGGAAAACCAAAAAACTTGGACAGTTACTTAGAAGATTTTATAAACGACATGAAAAAAATTTTGGATGAAGGTATTCATATTTTCGAAAAAACTATTGCTGTAAAGATTCGATGCTTTATATGTGACTCGCCAGCTAGAGCTTACATAAAAGGTAATCATTTTTTATTTTACCTGTTTAAATTATTGCAATGCCAATTTTAATACCTGAAAGAAGGAAGATGTTGATGTTGACTTATTTATTTATTTTTTACCTTTCAGGTGTTTGCAACTTTAATGGTAAACACGGTTGTTTGAAGTGTGTTACCATTGGAGAGTACTCACACAATTCCCACACAGTTACTTTCTCTGATATTGACTGTGCAGAGAGAACAAATGAAGGATTTCGGAACAAGCTTTATGGACCCTATCACAAGACTGATTCCCCATTGCTTGGCCTACCTATAGACATGGTAAAAAATTTCCCTGTTGGCGATTCACTACACCTACTGGACTTGGGTATAATGAAACGTTTATTAGTCGGTTGGCGTGACGGAAATTTTGGCAAATATATCACAAAATGGCGTGCCAGTGACATTGAAACGGTATCAGTTTTTTTTGTTACCATCAGAAATTCATAGAGCGGTACGAGCCCTGGATACTCTGGCTTACTGGAAGGCATCCGAATTCCGATCATTCTTTTATTATTTGAGTGTCATTATTTTGCCTGAAGTGCTAAAATCAACTGCATATTCACATTTCTTAACACTCTATTGTGGTATTGTAATTTGTTCAAACGAAGCTTACCAGAATATGTTGCCACTTGCTGATAAGCTTTTGAAACATTTTGTAAGACATTATAGGGACTTTTATGGAGCCGATTACGTCACAAGCAATGTGCATAATTTAATTCATGTGACTGCTGAAGTAACGATGTATGGGCCACTGCAAAGTTTCAATGCGTATCCCTTCGAAAACCAGTTGTACATGATCAAAAAAATGTTAAGAGTTGGCCGAAATCCACTATCGCAAGTGGCCAAAAGATTAGCCGAACTGAATTTTATTGATGTGAATAAGAATATTGCACAAAACAACTCTAAGTATCCGTTTGTAAAGACAAGTACAAACGGTCGGAAAATTCTACATATGAAAGAATATAAGCTATCTTCAAAAACATGTGACAGGTATATTTTAACCACTAATAATGATATTATTGAAATTAAGTTTATAATCGAGGAATCGGATGTTTTGGTACATGGTACTAAAATACAAAATAAAAATGACATCTTCACGTACCCGGTGAAGTCATCACGCTTTGGCATATACAAAGCTACAAGTTCGGAAGAATGTGCTAACGCAGCCGTCATTTTAGAGCTTCGGGAAATAAAATGCAAATTAGTATGTATTAAACATAAAGAATGCCATTATTTTATTCCATTATTACATACTTTGTAAATAAAATAAAATAAATGATTGAACTTATACATATTTATTTATTCATTTATCTCACATCAATTGGTACTCTGTCAATATAGGTATCATCTGTCACTAAAAAGTAAAAGGTAACAACAATAAACTTAACAAAAAATCAACAAACAATCAGGACTCGGCTTCGAACGTTCTTCCTTGATCAGCTTCAAAATGTTTTTATTCTTTGGAGGCCAACTTAATATTCCATTAAACTCCCAAAGTGACGGTACAATGCTCAATCGATCACCATCCGGTTCTGAAGTACTAACGATCTTAAAAGGCATTATTCTGTAATAAAGAAATGAAACAATCACTTAGTTATAAGTAATAAATACATAACTTATCCAAAGGTATCTTCTGGGTAGGTAGGTAGTATTGTTTGCATAAGCTTTTTACAGTTTGTAGGTACCTGCTTGTTTATGTCAATCGTAAACGTTATTGCGAATTGAGGTATAAAAACAGAACTAGATATAGGTACGTTAAAAGAGTACGCAACGTTCCTTCCGAACATGTAGGCAACGACGACAAGCGACTGGCGACCGTGGGTACCGAGAACCGACTGAGCAAGCAAGCACTATAAAACAGGCGCAACTAGCGCGCGAACGACAGAAAGAGATGGCCGCATTTAGACACAATAGGCTAAGTGACAACACAGTTTTATAAACGAAAGCCGCGCGCGCGGACTGCGCAGCCACGTGGCGCAGCGGTAAGTTTAACACTCGATCCGATACAATAGGAGGATCAAATGTCTCTAAAATCTCGTAAATACAATAAAAAAGTCAGAAATGAGCGTCAAAGTTCTAAATTCAATTACAAGGACATCAAACGCAAGAATAGTTATCGTTTAACTAAACGAAAAATATGTATAATAGATAGATAATAGATTATGTAAAAACTAGGAAATTAAAATATGTTGAGGATGAAATATTGCATTTATGTTTATGTTGCTGTACAATTTATTTTACAATAAAAAAATAATATATCGATTTATATATTAATATCTTTCTACCCAATTTGAAAGGTTCGCCCGCGCGTAAAACGGTGTGTAAAATTTTTTAACTAGAAGTTATCCATGCGGTGGTTTTAGATATAATACTACGGATCCCTAAAGAGTCTGTATAACAACTGTTTAATTGTTCACATTATGGCTAACGGTAGAGTTTGTGGAACATTAAAAGTAAATAAAACAGTTTATAGCTGCATACAGTTCACATGTGTAATTTTATTCAGATTTTTGCTGATTAACAGTACACTAGTGAACTATTAGAGAGCCTTTTGCAGCATATAAGTGTTTTAACTATTCACGTCGCTGTTTAACATTGTATTGTATAAACTATTAAATATACTGATTAATTTTTCATCTTTTATGATAATTTGTGTATGATTTAGGAATTTATTGCATTAATTTTTACTTCCTGATAACATAATAATAACTTTTTATCTTAAAGAATTATTCAAAGCACTAAAAATTGTTTGTTCAAGTTTTCATCACGGCTTATTTATATCACAAAATTAATTAAAAATAGAATATTTTCGTGGCGCACTAAAATTTTCTTAGACAATATATATGTATAATGTCAGTGAAATTACATTCCCAATCATTTTTCTTTTATTAATATGTAAAACAATGTACTTACCTGGGAATATGAATATTATCCACGTATAATTCACTCCACGAAACAAGTGTTCAATTGGCAGCTAGGTTTATATTATTTGCTTCTATATGTTTGCTACATCGAATATGTTCACTTTTATACTGGCCGCAAGCAGCCTTTCCCGGTTTAAAACATCTATTAAGAGCGTAGATGTGACATATTTACTGAATAAACAGTAACTCGTGATCTCTTAGTCAGTCGATATTCAGCACATAGTACTGTCGTTACCCTTTATAACACTGTTAAATTGCTGCTACACAGCTCCTAAGCAGCTACGTGAACTTAAGGCTGAATAATTTGTGCCCATTTAAGAGTTATAAGAGCTGTATAAGGCCCTATACAGCCCTTATGCAGCTTTTTTATTCAGCTTTAAGCATGATGGAAATCCGTTATTTGGCTGATAAGCAGCCTCGTGTGCTACTTGGGGAAGGCATCATTTTGTCAGATGTTTCGTTACTATGTAATCAATAGTCTCATGTTACACTTCCTACGGCTAGAGACCAACTGAAACTAAGTGAGCGCTGGCACTCATTTTGTAATCTTCAAAAATGCGCTTCTTCTGGGCCCGTCCATTCATTTAATTTTGGTCGAAGCATCACACTAATATTATAAAAGACAACGTTAGTGTGTAAATATAATTATGTTTATTCGTTTCTCCGTAACGGCGAAACCTATTTGAATGATGTATAGTGATAGTTTAACCTCGGATTTATATACATAAGCTTTTTTTTTAAAATACGATACCTATAGGATAGATGGTGAAACCATTATTCGAGCTAGTTATACATATTACATACATACACGGAGAAGTCCTAATCACTACTTAATAGCTGTAGACGTCTATATTCGTGTAGCGCTCGTGGCGTAGCATGTAGCACTCATGACCTAATAATAGAGTTCCTAGCGTAGCATTAATGACGTAACATGTAGAGTTTCTTGCGTAGTACGTAGCATTTGTGCGTAACATGTAGCGTTTTTGATGTAGCAATTTGCATTCCAGGCGTAGCATAATTTTAGTGCTTCTGACGTACCATGTAGCGTTTGTGTGTAGAATGTATATGTATAATTCTCAACGTAGCAAGCAGAATTCCAGGCGTAGCATATAGCGCTCGTGACGTAGCATGCAGTTTGTAATGTACCATGTTAAGTATATACCGTAGCATGTTGCATTCATGACGTAACACGTAGAGTTCCTGGCGTAACATGTTGCGTTTGTGCGTAGCATATAGCGTTCTTGACGTAGCAAGCAGAATTCCAGGCGTAGCATATAATGCTCGCGATGTAGCAAGTAAAGTTGATATGGCATATAAAGCAACAAGCCGGCAAGGGACGATCGTCAATCTTCACGTGCGTTGATGCAATTGGAATTTACAAATGAGCGCTACCATGCTACAAGTGACGTGTTAATCGGTATTTCCCAATTGTTAGTACCAATAATAAACTACCGCATCGTCTAAAAGATACCGTTTTTAATAAACTACCGCAGTGTCTAAAAGATATAGATAATATTGATATTTTTAAATATCGACTCAAAAAATTTTTAATTGACAAAGCTTATTATACAATTTCAGATTTTTTAAATGATAAGGACACTAAATAATATATTAATAATAATGATAAATAACGCAACTCTAATAAAATATATATAAGAAACTAACATTTGTACGCTGTAACAGGCAAGGACATGTGATACCTCTCCATTCTTACGACCATGTATGCTATTTTATATGTATGTGTACCAACCATGTTCTGACAAATAAATAATTTGAATTTGAATTTGAATAATTATCAATAAAAAATACCGACATTACAAAATTAGTGTATATGCAACTTCGTTTACTTGGGTGTAATTTTTTCTGTTACCTCTTCTCTATCTCTTCTCTTCTCTTCTCTACATTGTATAAATTGAAGTCACTTTCCGCGTCTGTCTGTATGTCTGTATGGCCGCTAACTCCTCCTAAACCACGCAACGGATTTTGATGCAGTTTTCACCATCTGTTAGATACATTTTCAAGGAAGGTTTATACATAACTAGCGAACCGCCCCGGCGTCGCACGTAAATTACACTCGTGCGAAGCCGGGCGGGCGGGTCGCTAGTTTTGATATAAAAACCAAACCAACCATTTTGATAAAAAAATTATGGGACCAATCTGAAAGTATATTCCTTCAAATAAAAAAATAATTTTCCTAATTGGTTTTCCCAATAAAAAAAAATTACAACCGAATTGCGAAACTACCTCCTTTTTTGAAGTAGGTTTTGTAATTGTAATGTTATGTCGTAGTTTATAAGGAACCCTAAAGCACTGACATTAGGATTGGCCACTTATCCTGATTCTGGTGCACTAACTTAAGCTTTTGAATTTTATAAATTAACAGCTTCTTTATCAGTAGAATGTAAGTTACCGTTAGGGGAGTTAGGTAACTGTACATCCCTTATTATGGAGGTGGCACTTTACGAAACTCACTTGTCCAATTAAAACTTCCCTCAGCGACGGTATGTGCAGGAAATTAATATAACTTTTTAAATGGCGAAGGAAGTGCAAGTGCTTACTCATCTTCAGAGTGTAAGGGAGGTGTAGGGCGATCTATCGCTAGAAGCAGTTTGAAGGTTCTCCAGATGAAGGTTTTAATACAAACCATAGTTTGGAAGTAATTTCGAGTCATGTAATTAAAAGTGACAAAAGGACGTTAAGGGCTTACTTATCGCCGATTTTTCACACATCGTTGACCCGCCAAAACTAAAAGATTAGATTATACTTTTTTTAGGGTTCCGTACCCAATACATTAACATCTGCATGTTACCCATGTTTCCGCAAAATAAATATTTTGAATTTGCATTTGAAGGGTGCAAACGGGACTCTATTACTAAGCCTACTTAAGAATCGCTTAAACAGGTAGCCGTAAGCCCCAAGACATTATTTAGAAGCCACGCTCGCAAAAAAAAAAAAAAAATCTTCCAACCCACGTGAACGCCTAAAATCACAAAAAAAATCTCTTGCACCTGCGGACCTTTATCCGTGACCAATCCCAAATGATAACTCTTATGGAATCCCTTTCCAAGGGCGTTCCTTTATTAGGCACTAGTTATTATGCCACACGCGGCCTCAGCCTTTAGCTATCCAATCTCGTGACAGCGGATCCGGGGGCCAACATTAGTATGCCGAATTCGTCTGCAAGATAATTTTCCACTTTTCTCCAGCAACGATAGACTTGCTGGACTCTGTCAACCGTGCTTATTAACTTCGCGACGTCAATTGACAATAAAAAAAAAACGATTTACAAGCTTTTATTTGTTTCAGCTGTTTAGGACCACAATTAAAAATGACATCTTCTAACTACAAATTACCACTTCTTGTAATGACCACATTTTGAAATGACCACTTCTTGTAATGACCACTACTTGTCATGACCACTTCTTAAAATGACCATTTGCATAAGTGACCACTGACTGTGACCAATTATTAACTAGCAATGTTTGTATATTTGTTTGTTTAGATCAAAACTTACTGAGTCAGAACCACGTCTTGTACCTCTTATCCTATGGAGTTTAATTTTTACATGTTGGTTCACTTCCGATGACAATGCATTTTTATGATTAGCATGACCTGGGTATTGGCACTACGGACCCCTTTCGACTCAGTACACCCTTTCCGCGTAACCCAATAGAACAACAATCGCACGACCATATCTGAGGCGTTTGGACGATCTAAATACGTAGCAATGTAATCGTCACCTTAATTAATCAAAGGAAATTACGGACATAATAATAAAAAATCCAAATTTCTTTGTTGTCCGATTTTTCAATTTACTTAGGTATGTCCTCTTCTGTTAAGTTTTGACACATTTTATTAGAAGAGACCCATGGTATAATAATATACTCCGCTAGGTAAAGCACTCCGAGAAATAATGTGACGTGAGCGTCTCACAATGATGTCATCAATGACATGGATACACGTACAGTCGTACACGTGCATAAGCAAGAGCAGAATAAGTAATTTACAACAAGTTCGAGAGAGATGACGATACACGAAACAATGGCGGACTCTCTATGATTTTCTGTGTTAACAGTAGCGTGAAAATATAACTCTCCAATATTCGTATATTACCTGTGGGAATCCAATAAATCAATGTGGTTTTGATAAAATTGTCTTTAATGTATTCAATTCGTGCTTAACTTGCTTGAGCGGACAAACCAAATGACAATTGAAATGCTTTTTGTATTTCATTTAATGGATGATTAACGAATTTGTTTCCCAATATCTGTGTTTGTCGCAATAAAATGGCAACTAGACAGTTACGTAATTCTGGGACAACTGCCAGTGTGCCAGACCTTTTTTTTTTAGATCATGAAGAGACCGGCATTTCGTTGCGACATAATAATTTCAGTCATTTGTATAACAGCGACCAGAACCACAGGAGGATGGGCAGCAGCGTCCTGTTAGTACACGGTGAACGTACTGCGATCTCCAAGCCGCCTGCCAAGCGTGGGGATTATGGCAACACCCCTCTCTAAGAAGGAGGCCTTATTCAGCAGTGGACATTTAATGGCTGATGGTGTGTGTGGTGTGTGTATAACAGAGTAGAGAAAATCTATAAATCTAGACAATATACATTTTATCACAAATTACTTTCACGTTCGCGTTTCTCGGCATCAAATAAATTTACTTTTACTAGCAATAACCGGGCCAGCACTCAGTGACGTGAAATAAAAACAACCGGAAGCCTTAGGGCGGAAAATAAAACTTTATCCTTCAAATAAAATTCCATTATCATCAAACACTATTACAGTTATACATAAATATTATCAAACTAGCTGCGCCCCGCGGTTTCACCCGCGTAGTGATGAAAAATTGTGATGGTGATGATGATGATGAAAAGTAGCCTATGTCACTCTCTAGCCTGTGAAATATACCAACCCATGCAAAAAATCAGTTCAATCCGTTGCTCTGTTGCTGCGTGAAAGTGGAACGTTAGTATGATTGTATGTCCCAGATTTTTGTCCTATAACAACAGTGTAACCAAGGGCCGTACGGTCAACTCCTTAACTGTATCAAACCAAAGTTAAAACCGCGCAGTTAAGAAAATCACGCGAACGTGAACCTTAGCGCGCCCAGATAAGGTTTGCGGTCGCGCTACATATTTTAATTACCTAAATAAACTAGATTGCTTTAAACAGCCAGCCCCCTGACTGATTATTTTTAGGGTTCCCTACCCAAAGGGTGTAAACGGGACCCTATTATACACTATCATACGCATACGCTATCTGTCTGTCCTACTTTTTACCGGCTGTATCTTTCGAACCGTAATAGATAGACAGTAATTGAAATTTTCACAAAATATGTAATGTTACGGCGGATTAACTAATAAATAATTATAAATTCAAAAAATTAAAACTAAAGGGGGAACAATTTTTTTTTAAATGTATTTTTGTATTAACTTTAATGTAAAAACGGTAAAACGTACAAGCGTCAAACTTAGCAAGATTATAGTACACACTGTAAAGCAGGGGTTCCCAAACTTATTTTGTCTACTGCCCACTTTGAGAATAAATAATTTTTTTGCGCCCCCGTTTTTTCAAAATGTGGGCACTTAAAAGATAGAAATATCGAACCAAGTTTGAGCAATCTCTCATTAGTGGATGTTCACAAGTTGTAGTTGAGAGCCGAGAGCTCATGCAGTCGGTGTCTAAGAGGCCTATTAGCTAAATGAAATTACAAATCACCCTCCCAAGCCTCTACACAACGCCCCCATTTTATTTCTGGGTCTCTTACCGCCCCCCTTTAGGCCTGCAGCGCCCACAAGGGGGCGTTATCGCTCACTTTGGGAAAGGCTGCTGTAAAGTATAACAATAAATAATAGTCAGTGTCAAATTTATGTTCATTAATTACCAAAGTAAGCAACGTAGGCTGCAGTCGGTACTTGGATGGGTGACCGTTTGAGCGTGATGTTGTATTTTTGCACTACTTATATGTAAGAAAAAGTAAGACTGCCTTCTTATATGTGCTAGACAGATTCTTTTTCTGAAGGGCTACTTTCGTGTATTTTGGGTGAAGCAGAAAGAGTAACAAATCGAGACAACTCTTGGATCTGTAATGTAAGAGATTCAAATTGATTCCATATTTTTTCACAAATAAACGATGTCTATCTCTATTACCGCAATTTACCTACGGCTTCTCCATAAGCAGGAGCTATTTCGAAAAAAAAAACCCGCAAACGAAATTGCGTGGTTATAGCTAATATAAACCAGTATAATTTTCTCTATTAGAAATCGATTAGATGAATTTGTTCATGTAGGATTATTACTAGATATTTCATTTCATATATTATTCATCATTTTTGTTTTTATTTTCATTCCAGTTTTTTACTTGTTTAATACATTTAATAGTTTACTTTATCATAGCGAGGATTCTCGTAGTAATGCTACAAAACTATTACGTACATCTTAATTAACTGCCTTACATACTTTGTTTCTTGTGCATTTTTAGTTAAGGTATATAAACACAACGCAAGCGCCATCTTGCTTAGATTGCTTTAATGTGGCTCTTAAGTTTTACACCTCTATTAAGCTTGTGTTCATTATTTCGGATTTTCGTGAGTGTATACACTGAAGCTTAAGTGTTTATTATTTTGTAAGCGCTTACGCAATGCGAGTAGCGATTGCTATGCCGTTAATTAAACGAGGCGATGAACATAATCTCACCATCGATGCAACAACGGTTTTTTTGTGTTTTATGCCAGAGGTGGCAAACAAGCTTACGGGCCACCTGATTGTAAGCAATCACCGTCGCCTATGGATAGCTTTAACATCAGAGGCATCACAGATCAGCCCTTTTGAAGAACCCCATGTTATAGTTACTCGAAAATGCTGCAGAAAAAAGGTCATTCCACAATTTTTTTTTTATTGAAAATGAGCTGAGTAAACAAGAATGATAATGGATTCTTTTTAGACACCTCTTTACTTGGGCTTTAATTTCTTTAAGTAGCCTTGCTCTAAGCACAAAGTGCTGCAGCTCGCCTGAAGCGACGCGTAGCACTTGTTTTACTGCGCATCGTCTAGAACGGCCTAACAAATAAACAGCTGTGGCGCCCTCCTCATAGAGTTGGTAACTAAAGGGGCTAGTCTTAGTTACGATGATGTATTTTTATATAGTTATAGTGGCTTAGCGATGACAAAAAGCTGCTTTATCGATCTATAAATATTTTAGTAAATAATTATGTATGAAATTTTAGATAAATAAATAAATTAATAATAATTAAATTTTATGTTTTTTTTATATATTTTTTATTAAATTTTATTATTTCTATTTAATTTGTAAGCGCGTGGTGAATGTGAACATCATGCGAACCCAATTGTGGTTTTTCAGTGCAACAATATACTAGAAATAGTATTGTTTTGTGTAAAGAAAATAAATTTTAAAAAAGTCGAGATATATTCAGGGTTGGACTGAATAGGTATCTTAAGTCTGCGCGCTCATCTTTTAACACATCATCGCTTACCAAAAAGTGACTTTATGGTAAAATTTGGACTAATACCAGGCCTGGCGCACTTCGCACTTTAGGTATGAAGCTACAAGTACGACTTGTCGGACCTGCCGCGCGATAAACAGATACCGCGACAAAAGTTACGCGATAGACAGGTAGGCAACTTTTAAGTTAATATAGCTGTAGGTAGTTAGCGCTCGCACGTCCTGAATTACACTTTATTGTATAGCAGCACCACACCCTTTTACCAACCAACCTAATAATAATAAATTCAATAACACCCACCCAACCGGCCCTTTTGGAGGTCGACGGAGTAGGCCTATATCCAGCAGTGGGCGTCCTATGGCTGAAATGATAATGATGATGTGTAGTAGCAAGAGTCGCTACTTATTTAAATGTTTTCGCGTAGTGAATATTCTGTACTATTCTGTACTGTATACAGGGGGTAAGGGGAACACACTCGAAGCCAAAAGAAGGTAATAAAGTTAAAAAAGGTAGAAGTACTCATCATTATGAACAACTGTTACTATGGGACCAACCCGGAAATGACGAAAAAAAATATCAGCTGTTCCATACATTTTGTCGAGTGTCAATGACCGTTTCCTATAGAACAGCTGATACTTTTTTCGCGATTTCAGGGCTGGTCCCATAGTAAAAGTTGTTCATAATGATGAGTACAATTACCTTCTTTTGGCTTCGAGAGTGTTCCCCTTACACCCTGTATAATTATATGTATTCTATGCTAATACGCGTTCTAAAAAATAGCAACTTTTTATAAAAAAAACAACTAGAAAAAACAGTGTCCTAACATTTGACCAAACTTCAATAAGCTTACCTCCATCGCTAAACGAATGAAAATATCCAATAAGCTCCCGACACGTGCCCATAGAATTTACCTCGAATTTTAATCGTCTCATTACTGTACCCGTTTGGATATTATTTTCTGAAACAACACTCGCTACGAGATACTCTTTGATAAATTAGCATTTTGCTAATTAGTTTTGCGGTGCCATGAGAGTAATTAAGTCGGGACGAGTTAGCTGCATGCAAGTCAAAAAGAAATGTCATGACAATTTCGTAGGTTTTTGTGATTATTACACATTGAAATTAGAGTGCGGCCGCTTGAAGAATGCGTCTGACAGTTGCCTGTAACACTGTAAAAAACTGAACGAAAACGTTTAATTCTGATCTCGTTTACTAGCTTTTTAAACGTAGGTAATATCATGGTATAATTATATAGGTACTCCGCCAGGTATAGCCCTCCGAGAAAAATTGTTACGTGAGTGTCCCGCAATGATTTCATCAATGTCAAGGATACACGTACACGTGCATAAGCAAGAGCAGAATAAGTAACTTACAACAAGTTTGAGAGAGATGACGATACACGAAACAATGGCGGACTCTCTGTGTTAATAGTAGCGTGAAATTATAACTACCCAATTTCCGTATATTACCAGTGGGAATCCAATAAATCAATGTGGTTTTGACAAATATTGTGTTTAATATATTCAATTCATGCTTAAATTGAATTACTTTGCTTGAGCGGACAAACCAAATGACAATAGAAATGCTTTTTGTATTTAATTTAATAAATTATATTAAAAAAAAACCAATATCTGTGTTTGTTACAATAACGTGGCAACTGGACAGTGACGTCATTGCAGGACAACCCCCGGAGTGCTAGACCTTGTTTTCTAGGATCATGGGTAATATTGTAGTTGGTAACCACACAGTGAAATATTTAAAGAAAATCTTTTCATTCGCATTTTTACAATATAATTGCAGTTGTTAGATGCATTTCTTGAGCGGCTGAACTGATTGCGTGTATTTTACACTAGTAGGCCGCCCCGACTTCGCACGGGCGAAGCCGGGATATATAGCTTATGTCAACCGGGGATAGTGCAGCATCCCAACAGTGAAAGAATTTTTCGAATCGGTTCAGTAGTTTCGGAGCCTATTCAATGCAAACAAACAAACAAACAAACAAACAATGAAATCTTTCCTCTTTATAATATTAGTATAGATTACTTTATTTCCTGACATTTTGATTAGGTACAGTATTTGTGCTCACAGGTAGGCTAGATGGCGGATATCTAGTCTATAGAAATATTGTAAAATTATTTACAAGTACCTTTTTGTGTTAGTACCCATACAAAATAGATCACGTGGTCGGTCAGAGCTAATACAAAAATAAAAAAAAACTCCATAGAAAAATGTTGTTAAAAGAAAAAGAAAAAAACCAGAAACAGCTGGTTTTGGTCTTATAGTGACATTGTTGGTCTCATAGTGAAAGTGGTTTACGTATTATGATGAGTGCAATGGCCTTCTTTTGGCTTAATACCACCGTTCCGTATAACCCTGCATTATACCTAAGTGGTTTGTTAAATTTATTTATCAGAGTGTGATGAATCTTTTTTTAACAATGTTGAAAACATGCGAGATGCGGGATTCATTCACCGCATGTGGGAGACGAAGTAAATGAGCTCTAGTAAATTGTGAACACGTGTTTGGTGTCACCTTTCAGTTGCCTGTAAAATGACAGATGGACTTGACACCAACGTGATTCTACGCGAAAACCGCAGTTTTTTTAGGTTTCCGTACCCAAAGGGTAAAATGTCCTACGAAGTCTGTCTGTCTGTCCGTCTGTCCTACCTTTAAACGGTTGTATCTTTCCGTAAACCATAATTGATAGCCACTTGAAATTTTTACATAATATGTAATGTTACGGTGGATTTACTGAGAATGTCAATAAAAAAGTCAAAACGTTAACACGAAAGGCTAAAAGTACACAAAAGTACGTTTGTTGTATGGGGACCCCCCGATACAACAAACGTACTTTTGTGTACTACACACAAAAGTACGTTGGTCACTATAAGACCAAAACCAGCTGTTTCTGGTTTTTTTCTTTTTCTTTTAACAACATTTTTCTATGGAACACCAATATTTTTGCGATTTGAGAGCGGCCGCACCATCATCATCATCAGCCAGAAGACGTCCACTGCTGAACATAGGGAGGCCTGCCTATGCTCGTCTTCCGGTTTAAGAGTGGCTGCATACATAGCCACAAAACGCGACCACTCGTGACCGCCACAAGCGCTGGACAAAGCTTTTCAAACGTATTGCCGCGGCCACTCCAACGCTGAGTGACCGCCGATATCATACAAAACGTATGAAAACTTTCGTCCAGTGCTTGTGGCGGCCACGAATCGTCAGGTTTTGTGGTTATGTGTGCGGCCGCTCTAAGGTCGGCCTCATAGTTAAAGTTGGTCATAATGGTGAGTAAAAAGGCCTCCTTTCGGCTTAGTACCACGGTTCTGTGTAATCCTGTATACTCTTAGCTTTGATCGTCAAAGACTCTTAGTTCAACAGCTGAAATAATGTTCCTAAAATATAGGTATTAACCATTATAAACACGCATAACTAGTATAAGGATTTGTTTTAAATATGAAAGTGCGTAGCCGTAGGTTATTAAATGCGACAACTACGCTACGCTTAGGCCTACAAAAGTGTCTGGAACATTTGGAACAAAAAATAATACATCATTGGAATTGGGTACATGTGCTACTAAACTATAAATATAGTGTGACCAAAATAATGTACAAATATACAAATTTTTCGTGAAAATTGGTGACGTAGGTATTTTTTTAATAATTTTATTTACTGGAGCTTTGTCGATATTTGGCCATGCCACTTCTATTATTAGTTAATAATAGGAATTAAACTTGACCCTCCAAAGGGAAACCAATAAAATCTTATTAGGGTCTAGGCCGCCTCCGACGATGGTGAAGCTAAGAGGTTATTACAAAGTTCTATATTAGCATATACCTAAGTAAATTCTGACGTATCGTCTCATTCCGGACATATCCGATCTGCAGTGCAAGTACTGTTCTTTATCGATCAGCAAATTTGACAGTTGAGATCGTCAAATTCGATAAAATGCCATTTAATCAGTACTCGCTATGATCGATTCTATGGCATTTTATCGAATTTAATTATCGATAAAGAACGTTACTTGCACTGCAGAACATGCAAAACATCACTCATTATTATGACTGTCTGCACATTTATAAGGATTCTTTTAAGGTTCAAAAATTATTTACTAACTCACAAAATAGAAGTCATTTAAAAATTTATCTGAATATTTTTTTATAGAATAAGTGGCAAACAAGCTACGGGTCACCTGATGGTAAGTGGTCACCGCTGCCTATAGACACTCACAATACCCGTATACCAGTGCGTTGTCTACCTTTGAGGACTCTATTCAGCCTTCGTTTGAGCAGTCCAAATTATACTTCGGAGGAAAAACCCAATATAATATGCGGAAATTTTTTGCTATACAAGATATCCCAAAACTTTTTAAGAGGGATCTCGAAAGTCAGTATTTTCGACCCGTGTACTTTTCTATGGAGTTTCAACAACATACTTAAAATGTTAAAATTTAACAGGGTAACTTGTGGTCGGGTATTGATAAAATTTAAATGATAAACCTGCTCAAAGGATTTTTTTGACATACACCATCCTGCAAAGGTATTTTCCATTCCCTCCGTAAATACGTATAGCGATTCTCCGCCACCTAGTCTTAGCAAAAAGGAACCTTTTTGAAGTAAAATAATCACTGAAGTATTTCTTGGAATAGGATTAGCAAGTATTAAAGTGTCCATAGCATACCTTTTAGGTTGTCGTACCTAAAGGTAGTAAGTGGGAACCTATTACTAAGCCTACACTGTCTGTCTGTCTGTCTGTCCGACTGTCCGTCCTACCTTTTAACGACTGTACCTTTAGAACCGTAATATATTAAACGTTGAAAAAATCTCAATACTTGACACTGGCAAATTCACAAAACGTGCGACGCCAAAATTCTCACAAAGAGAAAGAAGAAAAAACTGCTGGCTAATTCTACTGAAAAAAACATTCAAATTGCAAACCTCCTTTTATTAAGTCGTAAAAAACTCATCAACGTCCCACTGTATGAAACTAACTCTTTGGAAACTAAAAGCAGAGTCCATGTCTATGCTGTTACGATTTATCGTTCACGCGACCGAAGAAACCATCGCGAGCAACATGCTACAATGTTTATGAAAAATATGTGATCTCTCCACGTGTTTTATGTTCTTTGTATCATTTTATCTTGTCCATTTGCTGGGATATTTGTTATGAAAAATGGGAGCACATTTGTGGTACTTTAGGCTAGAGAAGGGTAGCAATAAAAAGTACCTACTACTTACCTAAAGTAGGTAATTATTTATGACTTGTCTATGTAACACAATAAGATCAGTGTAAGTTGTGAATTGTAATTTTAAGAGTAGCCTACGCCATTGATATTATAGTTACACTTCTTCTTTATGTTCCGAGTGGAACT
Organism: Agriopis marginaria; assembly: GCA_932305915.1. Lineage (NCBI taxonomy): Eukaryota > Metazoa > Arthropoda > Insecta > Lepidoptera > Geometridae > Agriopis > Agriopis marginaria. Next base: position 16,007,587 of record OW029918.1, read on the forward strand.
TAGGATATATATACCTACTTTTAAATTGATATTTTCAACTTTCAATCATCATCATCAGCCAGAAGACATCCACTGCTGAACATAGGCCTCCCCCTTTAACCTCCACACTGAACGACAGCCTGCCTTTTGCATCCACTGGATGCCAGCGACTCCCACTATATCGTCGGTCCATCTAGTGGGAGGCCTACCTACGCTGCGTCTTCCGGTTCGTGGTCTCCACTCAAGAACCTTTCTTCCCTATCGGTTATCGGTTCTTCGAGCGATGTGGCCACACCAACCCACACCACACCACCCACCCATTGCCACTTCAACTTGCAAATTTTAACAGCTATGTCGGTGACTCTGGTTCTTTGGCGAATATCCACGTTTCGGATTTTATCGCGCAAAGAAACTCCGAGCATAGCTCTCTCCATTGCCCGCTGAGTGACTCTGAGTTTTTCCAAAAGACCAACAGTTAAGGACCACGTCTCAGTACCATATGTTATCACTGGCAACACACACTGGTCAAAAACCCTCGTCTTGAGGCACTGTGGTATCTTGGACGAGAAGATGTCACGCAATTTCCCGAACGCTGCCCATACGAGTTGGATTCTTCGGGCGACCTCTTTGCTTAAGTTGGACTTCAATAGAACTTTAGTTGTCAACTTTCAATAGAAGTTTCAAATTGATACGATAATAAGAACAAGGTCAAAAATTTATTGACTTCAATTATTTAGAAGTGAAACTAATAAAATCATCTTCTCTTCTCTATCTTCTGTATCTCTACATAGAATTAACTAAAGTCGCTTTCCGCGACTGTCTGTCTGTATATATGTATGGCCGCTAACTCCTCCTAAGCCACGCAACGGATTGCGCGATGCGGTTTTCACCATCAGTTAGATAAGTTTTCACTGAGGGTTTATGTATACTTAACTAGCGACCCGCCCTGGCTTCGCACGTAAATTGCACCCGTGCGAAGCTGGGCGAGCGGGTCCCTAGTGTTAAATAAAATTATTGATTTTAAAAATACTATTTAAAACAAGCTTTTTGTATTATTTTCAGCAAACCCTTTAATTTGATACCCGTATTATGATGGTAGATAAGAACATTGCGTCCGCCATATTGGATTTATCATGTAGGACCAAAGTGCTTGGGAACCCAAACTCGACGGGGCTACGTCGTTCCGTTTAGGGTTTTTTAAGGCCACCTTCTAACTCCATCATCAGACCAGCTCGATGGTACCATAACAATGTCACCGAACTCACATACCTACTTAAGTATGCCACACAGAACTATATCAGATATAGGTCTGTGGTATACCACATGCCACATTTCAAGGTGAATGCGCGCGCGCGGCTGCGTTTTGCTTTGCTTTGCTTTGTGCAAAGCGAGAAGCAGCTGCGCGTGCGCATTCACCTTGAAAAAGACCGCCTAATGCGGTCGAAACTATAATCGAAGTGACCGGCTTAATCTTAATTAAGTTGCGTTATTCTTAAAATTAAGTTATGTCTAATATTATTTCTAAACACCATTTAATTGTTTTCGCATTCAGTGTCTAGATTGACATGTTAACTACATAAATATAGAAAAGAAATAAAATAAATAACTTTCTTATTAAAAAAAAACTCTTATATACCAATTTTTGGATAGTAAATTGCGGACTTTATTCGGAGATAATGTTAAATAGGTCAAATTCTAGTTCATATTATTTGCTCTAATTTCTTCAAATGCAGTAAACTTAGAACACCGTAGTCCATAAAACTAGGTGACACGTCTTGTCTTTATGCCAGTACAAGTTTTGATAGTATTCGAAAACTTTTTTCGTTTTCGTATTGTTCCATACATTGCTGGGCTAAAAGGTATTCTAAAACTTTTTTCGTATTAGAGTGAAGCAATCTATACCGCCGATTACTACCAATTTTAGTTCCTCCACGTTTCCGATAGAGACTCTTTTACTAAAATGTATGGAACAATACGTAAACGAAAAAAGTTTTCAAAAACTATCAAATCTGGGACTAAGAAACGCCGGTAGCTGTTTGCTACAGAAAATAAAACGTGGATATTATCGTCATTACGGCTATTACGAGCACTCGCCGTTTCTCGGGGTTTATATTGTCTTGATATTTATTAGCTCTCTATTGTATCTCTGTAAGTCACTAAGACTTATCTAGTCCGGCCGCTGAGAAAACAGCGTCTGTCAAACGCTGAGCGTCTGACAGCTGCAATAACTTTGTAAAAATATGAATGATTTTTTTTAAAGTGTCTCTGTCTTTGAAATCGTAGCTCCCAAATGGCAGAACCGATTTAGATTTAGTTTTTTTTTTTGCTAAAACACGCCAGTATTTTGATGGTCACGCGTCGCATTTATCATCTACACTGAAAGATTAAAAAACTGTAATTTTTAGTATTATTTTCATTGATATTACAGTAGTTATAAGTAGCTGCTAGAACGCTGAAAAAGCGGGACCTAGAGAATCTTTTTTTACACTTAAAACTTTTGTAACCTAAGGCTCAATAAATTGAATTGAAATATGTTTTTTTTTTCACGTTGGTATGAAAACCCCCATTTTTTTTCTTAAATTTTGTTATAAATCTGCGAAAGATAGTTGTGGCAGAATCGGGCTTAACCAAACCAATATCAGTTACATAGAACGTTTCATATGTGCGATAGACGTTGCATTATCTCCATCACAAAGGAGACCAGTCGTACGAACACTGTATTAGGATATGTAGATGCTATCAAAGCCGCCTCTCAAAGGATATTAATAGAAACTTCTTGGGGATTTGAAATTAAATTTTTCTTTTTGTCATTTTTCTTTTGTTTTTTTTTCTCGCTTTGGGAATTCAGGACTTAAATGTGACTAATAAAATATTCTTATGTAGCATAGATTTTCATCAACATTTTCAACCCCAATTTGACCCCTTATTATATTTCAGTAGTAAAATTATTTTATAGTGCGGTGGAGTTTTAGCGCCAACGTGGAAAAAAAAACATGTCGGCTCGTTGGATTATTTTCCCAAACTTGTGTATTTTCGAGTGTAATGTGTAGTAAATGGTGAAATATTATTTATTAAGTGCTCGTAAACGTGCTCGAGTGTGGGGAATGTAATATAACGAGATGAAACATGTCTTTTCGTGTTGTTTCCAAAACTCCATAGGAGTCTCTTGTAAATCTTCAGCACTTTACAGGGGCATGAGTTTGACTTGACCGTGACTTACTTGTTTGACTCTGACTGTGACTATAACTTGTTTGACGCTTTTAATACATAGTAAAAATGTTTAATATTACGACTAAAGGACATTGAATCCACGGTCATGAAAATGTTAACAAAAAAAATTTGTTGGCGGTCAAAAAACAAAAGAAAACTGGAGGTTTTGGCGCCAACTTGAAAAATACATACTTAAACTCAAAAAGCACAAGTTTGATGGAAGAATCAATCGATCTTGGAGTTAAATTAAAAGGCTTGCCATTCGTGTCGAATATGAAACGAAGATTCAAAGTAAAATTAATGTAACTTTACAAAGTATTAAATTATTCTTACTTATTTACATAATTCGGCTCGTTATCAGAATTCTCATTTCGACAAAACTTTATTGCCAAAATCATAGGAGTTTCACAACTAACCACAGTATAAAGAACTGAGTAGGCGAACTAACTTTTCTGGCTATTTTTGATTACGTCATTTAATTAGGGCGCGTTCGGAATCCACGTGAACACCAACATCGGTAATGAAAATCAAGTTGAAAATCACGTATTATTTTTCTTAAATTCGTGTATTTTTGAGTGTTAATATGTAATAAAAGTGGATTATTAAAAGTATTTATGTAAGAGTAAATAAAATTATGGTAAGTGTTCTTTATCGTATATGAGTTTGTACAAGTAGGTAGTTGTAATGATGTCAAACGAGTTTTTTCGTATTGTTTTTAAAACTTTATAGAAGAGAGAGAGAGAGAGAGTAGTCATCATAATCAGCCTTTTTACAGTCCACTGCTGGAGTTTTAGCCTACCCCCGAAAGGGTGATTGGGCCATGTCCACCACGCTGGCCCAGTGCGGGTTGGTGGATTCACATACGCTATTGAATTTCTTCTCCGTACGTATGCAGGTTTCCTCACGATGTTTTGCTTCACCGAAAAGCCATTGACACTGACAGATGCACAAATCGTGCAAAGCCAAAAATATTGATACACTTTTGAAAGGAGTAAAAAAATAAAAACGTTCATTATTTAATATTTTAGTAGTCCCTAAGGAGTAGTCCACTTGCAAACACCGCTAGGTCATAAGATTTATGTTTTTTTTTTTTATTTTGACAGATAACGGTTTATAATTTAAAATACTATGAAACAGACTAACGATACTGCGTCAGAACTGGCTATACTTTGTACAAATCAACATCAAAGTTCGACTACTCCTGCAAAACTCGCTACCTTCGCTATCATAAATCTTATGACATAGCGGTGTTTGAAAGTGGACTACTCATTTATTAAACCGTTTACACTGTGGTAACCTCATTTGGCAGTTAATTAAACTACAATCGGTATTTGTCCGAACAATCGAATCCGCGGTCGCTTTGTTCATAAATTGTTCGAATCCTTGAACAACTTTCGCGACTGATAACTGTAGACTTGTTTGAGTTGTTTGTTGGTACTTGTTACTGTAGCTGTAGCTGTAGCTGTTAAAATTTGCAAGTTGAAGTGGCAATGGGCAGGCCACATCGCTCGAAGAACCGATAACCGATGGGGAAGAAAGGTTCTGGAGTGGAGACCACGAACCGGAAGACGCAGCGTAGGGAGGCCTCCCACTAGATGGACCGACGACATTGTGAGAGTCACGGGCATTCAGTGGATGCAAAAGGCAGGCTGTCGTTCAGTGTGGAGGTTAAAGGGGGAGGCCTATTTTCAGCAGTGGACGTCTTCTGGCTGATGATGATGATGATGATGATGATTTGTTACTAATTGGTACCTACTTAAGGTATACATCATTTAGCCACGTGTTGCTAAATGATGTACCTAAGGTAGCTATCTTATCTAGCTATCTTATTTATTTATTTTTCTTTTTAGTATGATTTATTTACACTTGAAAATTATACATATTTATATTTAGAACTAGCTGATATCCGTTACTTCTAATGACAATATAACCACTTGACTGCTCTTAGGGACAGAGCACCGCCCTCTATCCCCACCAAAGACTTTAAACGCTTATAAATATTTTATATAATAATTATCTTTGAAAATTATATTTCCCAGGTTAAGCTTCAAATCAGACTGCCATGTTAAAAATAAAAACACAGACATTCGAATTTCATAATCAAATATTTTCGAAAGTGCAAAAAAACTTAGTCATAGTAATAGCAAGGAAGATAGACTAAGATGAAAGACAATAGTGGAACATTAGAGCGTAGCTCGGAAATTTGCTTAAAACCGATATAAACTTAGATGGCACCGTAATTTGAGCGTGCTATAGGTTGTATCGAACTTCCGTAAGCGCTGCAGTCAGATAGCGTACGAAAGGGTTCTACAAATCAACGTAGCGCCAGTATCGCAGTCCCAGTATCCAGTATGCAGTGCCAGGCCCAGTGCGGGTTGGTGGATTAACATACGCCATTGAATTCCTTCTCCGTACGGATGCAGGTTTCCTCACGATGTTTTCCTTCACCGAAAAGCCAGTGGTATGAAGATCCGTACATAAGATTCAAAAAGCTCATTGGTACGGGCCCGGGGTTTGAACCCGCGACCTCACGCTTTCAAGTCTAGCGGTCTCTCAAATGGGCTATCACGGCTCCGATCATCCGATCAGTGGACTTACTCTTGACACTCGATTTCAATCGTAATTTGGGATTGGGATCGAAAACATGCCATTTGTTACTCTTTAATCCTAAACTAGCGCACGATTGGAACCGATAATGGTGGAATTTTATGGAACTAAATAAAATCGACTCAACTCGACGCTTTCGGTACTCTTGACGCGATTGAAGAGTACCAAATGGCATGTTTTCGGTCCCAATCCCAAATTACGATTTAAATCGAGTGTCAAGAGTAAGCCTACATTGCGAGATCACAAATTCACAACAAAAATACTTCTCATATCGAAAGAAATATAAAAATATATCTTATATATCTTGAGTACTTACTAAAATACAATTTTTACTAGACATCTACCTTGGTAATCTTATCACACTGCGATAATAATGTTTATCAAACAAACAAATAGGCAAACAAATTAATCAGTGCTGCTTATCTTTGCCGTAACGATTTCTACCTAACACTTGTTTAAAAATTTTGAGAATAGCTACTACAGCAATAGCCGTTAAAATAGTAAATCCTATTGCTAAGGGTATAAGGACGTCCAGCATGAGGTACTCGGCCCAGGAGGTCTGCGCGGCGGGACCGAGGAGGTGTCTCGAGCCCTTGTGACGCAGCACGTGTTCCGTCCACCACACGGCGCGCTCCAGAGGTGTTTCAGGCTGATCGCGCATTATTGCATTCAACTTCTTCATATTATCCTTGTAGCTGAAATAATAACAAGCAAATGTAAAGGTCAAACATGTCAACATATTTATACTATACTAACGGTCCGCCCCTGCTTCGCACGGGTATAGATTATAGCCTATGTCACCCGGGGATAGTGTAGCTTCCCGTCAGTGAAAGAATTTTTCAAATCGGGTCAGTAGTTTCGGAGCCTATTCAATGCAAACAAACAAACAATCAAATCTTTCCTCTTTATAATATTAGTATAGAAGTATAGACTAGCGACCCGCCCGCCCGGCTTCGCACGGGTGTAATTTACGTGCGAAGCCGGGGCGGATCGTTAATTATACATATAAACCTTTCTCTTGAATCACTCTATCTATTAAAAAAAAACGCTTCAAAATCCGTTGCGTAGTTTTAAAGATTTAAGCATACATAGGGACGGACAGACAGCGACAGCGGCGACTTTGTTTTATACTATGTATTGATCTATGGTAAAGGTACTTTCCATCCTAAGGTGGTAAAATGTGCTATCCATCCTAATGTTGCCTGGAAGAGATCGCTTTTAGCGATAAGGCCGCCAGTTCTTACACTAGTTTTAAGAGTTTTTTGTCCTCTGTATCAAATTTTATGGTTTGAACAATAAAGAGTCAATCAATCAATCAAGGTATGAAAAATGTATAAACCATGTTTAGTCCGATCAGCCGCCTAAGTCACCATAGTTTCGTAACCAGTTACGATCGAAGCTATAAATATTATGGTTTGCTCGAAACTAGAAACGAGCGAAGCATATTTTTGTGTACGAAAACAGCCTCCATTTTAACTAAAACTATGTAACCAGAGACGATGGAATTATTTTTCATTATAATATGTAAAAAACACTACAAACTTAGACTACAAAGTTAAGTTTATGCTTCAACCCGACTTACATTTTCTTTAGAGCAATGTTCTTTCGGTGGTTTTGTGTGACGGTACGGAACCCTTGATGCGCGAATCTCACTCGCACTTCGTCAAAAGGTTTTTCTTTCATCAAAACCGCGATTACGTATACAGAAAAATAAGTATTCGCTCGTAACTAGTATCGAACAAAACAATTTCGCTTCGATCGTAATTGGTTACAAAATTATGGCTACGTAGGTGGCCGAAGCAGTTTTGTCTCTGCTAAAACCGTAATATTTAATATGTATTTTATTTTGTGTTTTGAATAAGCAGAAATAAAAAGGAAAAGCAGTAGTAAAAATGAAGTTGAATCCAATGTTGTCATAGTAAGTAAAATTTTATTTTCACACCACCTGCTCAACAATGTCCAACTGCAACATATCATGCAACTTCAACGTAAAGTAAAGCAGTATCTCTAAAGGGATATAAAGTTGTATGAAACTCCCTAAGGAATAAAGTGATTTGAATTTGGAACGTCAAAATCGTCTGGAAGCTCGTGGAAAACTCTAAGTAAAAAATACCCATATGGCATTGTAAAGAGGTTTGTTCGAAAATCGAACTGGCCACCATAAGCAGAACTCAAAAAAAAGGTGAGTTTACATAGAATGACAAAAAAAGACGGTGTTTGGTGCTGTGATTTTCAGTGAATTTTATTGCAATACTAGCTGATACCCGCTACTTCGTACGCGTAGAGCTCGGCCTTCTGCCTCGCTACTACGACCCGCTCCAGGAACACAAAATTTCATCCAAATCGGTCCAGCCGTTTACTCACCGTTTAAACCTTCCCTAGACCTCCACGAACATTTCAAGACTAAGATAAGATAAATCCGTTCAGCCGTTCTCGAGTTTTAGTGAGACTAACGAACAGCAATTCATTTTTATATATATAGATAAATACTTAATTTATGGAGCCCTGGCTTTTTATTGTCTCGCAGAAGGTGTGAAAAGTAGAGTATGCTCCTCTGGAATAAAGCCTGGCTTCGTCTTGGACAGCTTGAACCCCTCGCTTCGCTCAGGACTCTATATAACTCTAGAATCCCTCGTTACGCTCAGGGTTCAATATGCCGCCCGCGACGTAAGACACTGCTTTATTCCCTTAGTGCTTAATCTACTATTAGGTTTGCCTCTGACAGCTGCAGTGCCTGCAGTGAATTGTAAAAAGTTGAATGAAAACCGTAAATTCTGATCACTCTTGCAAGGTTTTTTGAACGTATAATTGTAACTGGTAACTAAAGTGAAATATTAAAAGACAACGTTTTCATTCTGCATTGTCAGCTGTCAGAGCAAAATATACTTATTCAATTTTAAAGTCATTGCATATTGCTTTACTATCTTACCTTGGATCATTGGCCACAGTGTTCACCGCTTTCACCAAATCATCAGCTACCATGGTGAGTGAATCAATAGCTACTCCGATTCCTAGTTCCACATATTTATTGATGTTGTACCACTGGTCTGCCAGAAATGGAATCCCAACAAGCGGCACTTCAGCGTGAATAGCCTCGTCAGTTGACTGCAGACCTCCTTGCATTACGAACAGTTTTATGTTTGGATGAGCTGAAACATCAAGCGTGGATGTTAGATTGATAATCATCATTTGTATTCAACCCATTTTAGTCCATTGTTGGACATAGGCCTCTCCCAAAGCATCCCATTCCGCCCGAACTTCACATTTTCACTTGCAGCCACTGCCAGTTGCTTTACGTATATCATCACCCTTCTTAGAAGATTAAATCAATACAATTTACGATGATAATTTTGGCAGGTCACGCCCATGAAGTTTCGTATTTTTTCCTGTAAAATGTACTACAAAATGTCGTACTTCATTGATGGGTACCGCCCAAAAGGTAAGGTACAAGTTCTTTTGTACCGCCCACTTAGTGAAGTGCCATGCATAATGAACAATCACAGACTATTGAAAATCGGTATTGAAATTAAATAAATCAAACAAATAAAAATTAATATATCGGTAGTATTTTTTTTTTTTGTTTATATGAAATTTATTTGCAATTATCTATCACGCAATTACTTATTTGTAAAAAAAAATTTACTTACATAATAAATGTTTTTTTAATTTATTTTTTATTTGTTATTATGCATCTATCAAGTTCTATGTGAATAATATCGATGTCAAAATAGTCGAATAGATTTTAACATACCCAAAAGATCACGCTGCGGAAACCATTTCTGAATTTTCACATTTTTTGGTAATCTGTCCAAATTATCGCCGTCAAATTTCCATAAGATATCGAAAGGTATCTTTTCAAATGCGCCCAAGAATGCATCCAAAAATTCCTTGTCCATTAATGATGGTCTAACATTAGTGCCCAAGCTGACGTAAACAACACCACGACTTGAGCTGTCCAAATATGATTTCAAATCCTATAAAATAAACATTATGTCATAGCAGAATTTATACAAACTTCACTTCACTTATAACAATTAAACTTCATTTAATTGGCAAGAAAATCTTCAATATTAGGTAAGTAATCTAATAGTGCTAACAGACGTGTAGGTTTGGTTGACGAACGCCGTCTGACCAACGGAAAAAAAAGAAAATTCAAAAGGAAAGAAAGAGAAAATAAAAAAAAGAAAAAATAAGAATAAGAGGATAAAAGAGAATTAAAAGGAAGAAATAGAGGAGAGAAGTTTTTCTCTTACTCTCCCGTTGGTTGGACGCCGGTCCGTCAACCAAGTCCGTCCAAGACTTTAAAAGAAAGATAAAACAGTTCTTCGAGTCCAACCCTTTTTACACATTGAATGAGTTTATGAAAATGCGCTAGAAAGAATTTTCGTTCTTTTTCGAAATTTTCGAAATAGGGAACTGTCTCTACTAAATATAATTCTGGCATTAATAGTTGAATTAATTAGGTACAACATTTTGACATTTATAATAATTTAATATTGACAATTTAATTTTATTATTCTATTTCCAATCCAGTGCTAATTGTTATTTACTTGTTGCCTATTGATTTTACTATTACTAATTGTATTGGTTTGTGTCATATTTTAAGTTAAGCGTTGCACTGTAAATTGACTTACCCAGTGTAACAAATGTTATAAGGCCAATAAATTATATTCTATTCTATTCTATTATCGTCTGTTAGCACTTTAAGATAATGTACGTAAGTCAAGATGTTGTAAAAATACAATTTAGAACCCAAAAGTTTTAGTTAATTTAAAATATACACAATCTTCACCTGTGGTAATTCCTTCGTAGGTTGCAAATGCGTTGCTCCCAAGTAGACAGTAGCAGGTGGCACGGGACGGTTTCCATCAAAAATTGGATGAGAATTTACTAATAACAACGCCACATTCCTCTTCAGTTCAGCAACAGTAGGTACGTCAGGTCCAAATTGAGATTGCAAAATATCATTGTCAAACTGCTCGTTTTCTTGATCAAACCTCCAAAATTTATATTCCAAGTAAATTTGTTTTATTTTATTTATAATGCCGGGATGGAAATTATCTCTAAACATGTTAGGATAAAATAAAGGATGTCTTGATACAGCACCAACTGCCTCATAATTACTAGTGGTTCCGTACATGGAAGAAAACAAAACCACTGGAGCATCAAATATTTTACCAAACATCAACGCAGGATATGACAAACCTTCAATTATAACTAAATCGAACTTCTGATTCTTGTCTTTAGTTAATTTGTCAACTTCGTCAATCTTAAACATATAATAGATGAGTTGCACCATATTTTTATTCATCGACATTATCGTATCAGAATCCATAATTACTCCACGTTTCATTGATGGTAAGTTTTTCGTGTTCAACGACAGTAACAATTTATATCCATCACTTATGTCGATTTCTGTAAGATTCTTTGGAGATTCCTCGTTTTTGTATACTGGGTCTGGCGTAACAACAACGACTTCATGTCCTCTTTTTACTAGTTCTAGAGTCAATGCTCTAAATACTACTTGATGGCTTATTGACGGAATCGGGTACACTCCTAAAATTCTGGCAGATCTAACACTTGCCAAAAAAATAAACACAAACGCAAAAATCGCTAAAAATCGTAACATTGTGGAATTCAGATACTGAAGTGAAGCATGAAGTGATCAACATTTAGTTTTATGGTTTTATGCTATGAGGAAAATATTTAATATTTCAAAGGTACTGATTATCTTTTCGATAAAAAAGTTTAATCTTTTCATAGATTTGTGCGCTCTGCGGTAACACTAAGTATATATTATGAAACAAGAACAGCTGTATTTTTTATCTATACTAATATTATAATGAGGAAAGATTTGATTGTTTGTTTGTTTGTTTGCATTGAATAGGCTCCGAAACTACTGAACCGATTTGAAAAATTCTTTCACCGTTGGGAAGCTACACTATCCCCGGATGACATAGGCTATAATCTATACCCGTGCGAAGCTGGGGCGGACCGCTAGTATTACAATAATCTGACGCTAGTGACGTGCGCTAGATTTTAACCACCTCCTGGCCCAATCATCAGATCAGTTCGATGGCGGAAAATTATTGTACTGTCATGTGGATTACAATATATTAACAAAATTTCATATCAATGCGACAATTTATTTGTGAGATTTCCAAGATTTTTTTACATAGTGACAAGTAAAGAATAAAGATAATCAAAGCGTTGAATCAATTGAATCAAAACGAAACAAATTTTACCTCGGATTTTTATAGAATGAGATGACACGATAAACTATGGTTCCCCAAGTGTAACCGAAACCCCACAGACCTGGTTAAATTGAATAAACCGGCCAAGTGCGAGTTAGGCTCACGCACTGAGGGTTCCGTACCACCACAAAATACAATAAGGTTGTCCAAGTAACCGAATTACCTATGAGTTATTATAACGCCTTCCAAAATTGTCGGAGTAATTTACTATGCAGTTTGAAAATATGCGTTATATCACTTCCCAAACATGAGCACGTCCTTAATAAAAAAAAAACATCATTATTACGCATTAACACTCTAAAATACACAAATTTAGGAAAAAAGTACAATGAGGCGACATGTAATTTTCACATTGGCTCCAAAAACAAAAAACATAAATAGGTACCATTTTATGTTAATGATATGATGAGTTTTGGCGCCAACGTGGAAAAAAACATGTCGGCTCGTTGGATAATTTTCCTAAACTAGTGTATTTTCGAGTGTTAATGTGTTCTAAATGGTGAATTGTTAAGTGCTCGTAAACGTGCACGAGTGTGGGCAAGTGATATAACGAGGTGAAGCGTATCTTTTCGTGTTGTTTCCAAAACTCCATAGGAGCCTCTTGTAAAGTTCCCACCACTTTACAGAGGCATGAGTTTGACTTGACCGTGACTTACTTAGCTTGACTCTGACTGTGACTATGACTTGTTTGACGTTATTAAGACTATACAAAACAGAAGAACAGGCGGTATGGCCTTAAAGGCTTTAGCCTGCCCGATGGGCGAATTATATTTAAAAAAATAATGATATGAATGACATTGCATTACTCGAGAATTGCACCGTGAGGCAGCGTAACGTTATCGGTGCACTTTTCACTGCTTACTATGACTGTAACATTATAAATCTCATTGATTTAAAATATACTACGAACATTACGTTCATTGATAAATAAACCGCGACCGCAAACCGTATCTGGGCGCGATAAGGTTCACGTTCGCGTGATTTTCCAACTGAGCGGATTAGGTGCCGCAATAGCAGTTGTCCGTAAGGCCCCAGCAGGCCTAGCATGGGCTGTGGATAAATTGTCTTTCCACCGTTTTTATTCCGCGAGAAAAAGACAAACGTATTCATATTCTAGCTATGTCGCGTCTAGGCGTGGTTAAAAACGGTGGAAAGACAATTTATCCACAGCCCATGCTAGGCCTGCAGATATCTGTCTGTCTGGACATCGAAATCAATTTTATATCCGTCGTTTTATTCACAGATATTATTTAATTACTTACTATAGTAAGTACTAAGCAAACTTCCGCACAATTAACATAGATTTAAAATGATTTTGATAAATTTTAGTACTGTCAAATTGTTTAGAAATGTAACTACTTACAGAGTTTTGGCGCGAACGTGAAAACAACATGTCTCGCTGTATATACCCTTATTTTTTATGCTTGTGTATTTTCGAATGTTAATGATTGTGTAATAATGGTGGCTTATTATTTATTAAGTGTTTGTGGACGTGCTTGAGTATGGGAAATTATACCTATAACGACGTGAAACATGTATTTTGTCATGATTCCATAACTCCATAGAGACCTCTTGTAAAGCCCAACACTTTACTAGGGCGTGACTTTAACTTGATCGTGACTTACTTTGCTTGACTCTGACTATGACTTGTTTGATAAAACTTGCAAATGCACAAGAAGTGCGACGCTAAAATCTTTGTTGTAGCAGAATATCTACGTTATATCATGCAAATAAAGACTACGAGAGATATTTGGATTTATCTTGGATTTGTATAGTTGAACACCGTGCTAAATACTAATCAGTAAGTAATTTATGAAGTGATAATGTATTACACGCACTGAACACTCATTATTAACGAACACAATGTTCAATAATATCTTATCTTTATTGTCCCAAAATATTATACTTATTTAATCAATTTACCTAATCATGATAATAAAGATGGTAGGTAGGCATACCTATTAGGTAAACATATTCAAACTAAATAATTTAAAAAGATGGTAATTATAATAGTAGTTACCTACATGTATTACTTATTTTATGATAATATATAGTAGGTAGGTATAACTACAAAAATACATAGGAAATGAAATGAAAATAAAAATAAATTAAGAACAAAATTTTATTATAGTTACAGCAATGAGATTCATAGATCATTGTGTTACGGCATAGATAAATATACATGTTACGGTAACATAACTTTGTGAAAGTAATAATTAATAATATTACCTCGGCACGAGCACGAGAGAATCTGTATCTTCTAGGCAAGCGCGCTCCACCGTAGACCGCATCATCGCGGCGAGTCGGCGGTCTAACGCAAGTCTATTTGACTGCCCCGGTGGCTCAGTTGGTAGTGAACCTATCTTCTGTGCTTGGGGGCGTGGGTTCGATTCCCATCTAGGACAAACATTTGTGTGATGAACATTTGTGTTTGTTCTATGTCTGGGTGTTAATATCTATTTAAGTATGTATTTAATAATATATATGTACGTATATCAGTTTCTGGCAGCCATATTACAAGCTTTGCTTAGTTTGGGGTCAGATGACCGTGTGTGCAAAAATGTCCCAGATATTTATTTATTTATTTATATTATTAAAATAATAATAATAAAAATGCAGGGGCGACTTTATGGCGAGCCGTCGGTGAGTGGCGACATCGTGTACCCCGATCCATGGGGCTAAATGAGACCCCTGATTACTGACTTGCCTTAACCGGCCATCTGGGGGTGGAAACTGCAAGATAGAAGAACCTAGGGCATAACACCTCGAGTAGCTCTTAGTGAAAGTGCAGCACATCTCTCGACACCCTAAGCCACCCACACCCATGTTGCCTCTCCGGTACCAATATGTGGCAACCATTATGGGGGGCCTATTTAGTGGTTGGCAAGTCATCACCTGTCTAAATATATTTTGAGATGAGACAGGTTAAGGCAGGTGCCGTTTCTCATCATAATTATAGATCTGTTTTCCTATTCACTAGACGTTCACCTCAGATTTTTTAATCCCATATTGTATTTTGTACTCAACAGGGCTTCTTGGTGTTGGCTTCGGCCCCAATACCTCTCAAAGGTCCGGGCTAGACCCGTGAATATTAGTCCTGAGTCCTGATGCGTTCACACCCGCCACGCCACTTTGCCATATCTCCCGCGTTTGTCTGATGAGATAGAAACTTTCTTAGCAACTTGGTTATTCGATGTCTTCGATGAGCACTTCGTCAAGATAAGTGTGGCTTCGGAAAACATTGAGTGCGTGTAGGCGTTTGTATTAAGAGGCATCTACAAATATGTGAGAAACTATCGAGCACCTACGCGCCAACTTACGCTGTCGAAACCGTTTCTCAAATAAAAACAGGATATCCTTAATACAAATCTTGACAGCCAACACAAGCATAGATTTTTGCCATACCTATGTTTTCCCTGTAGGTATAGGTAGGTCATCATCATCAGCCAGAAGACGGCCACTCCTGAACATAAGCTTCCTAAGCCTAAAGCCACTACTAAATATAAGAATCCTAACCTCCACACTGAACGACAGCCTGCCTTTTGCATCCACTGGATGCCAACTACTCTCACAATGGCATCGATTCTGATGTTCTCTAAAGTAAGCTAAACTAAATTTGACAGCTCTAAAATTGTTGCCATCCTTCTCTCACATATTAAAATTAAAAGAGAGGCAGAAAGTTTTGGTCCTGTCAGATTGGTTTAGTTTAGTGAGTGGTATGACAGAATAAGCCTCAATGTCGTGTGTTCGAAACGTCAGAAATTCAAAAAATGTACAATACCTACATGTTGTGTTACACGCGTTATGTGTTTAATTGCAATGTTTGATTTCATTACATATTTAGTCAGTGAAACTCAATAACGGAACGCTGACGATTTCATAATAATTATTGTGTAAATGTAGTCGTTTGCATTGTCATCGTGATTCGTGACTAAAGTTAAGTGATCTATTATCATAAGCACTATCTACAAAGCTGGTAGATAGGTACCTACTTACTACTTGCCTTATAATTATATGGTATATATTATGAACTAACTGCGCCCCGCGGTGCCACGCGCGGTGTCGTTAAGTTTTCTGACATTTTCAAATTTTCTTAACTTTTCTTATGCGTAAGAACCCTCTACCAAGTATAAGAAAATATAATTGAAAAAAAAAGATCGGTATGTAAAGTCGTTTTCAAGTTATAGCGTGACCATATGGGTTCATTTTTATATAATTTTATTATATAAATAGAAATAAGGGTAGGTAAGTATAATAATCAAAAAATAATAAAATTATAATAAAAGTATAATTATTAAAAGCAGTGGTAGCCTATTTTGGAGACCGCTAGACTTGAAAGCGTGGGGTCGCAGGTTCAAACCAATGAGCTCTTTGGAGTTTATGTACGGATTTCATACCACTGGCTTTTCGGTGAAGGAAAACATCGTGAGGAAACCTGCAAACACACGGAGAAGTAATTCTATGGCGTATGTGAATCCACCAATCCGCACTGGGCCAGCGTAGTGGATACGTCCCGATCGCGCTTTCGGGGGTAGGCTAAAAGTCCAGCAGTGGACTGTTAAAAGGCTGATTATGAAGTATAATAATATTTGTTCTAGTAGTGCTCTTCGAATTAAAGAATTGTTTTTACCTATAGGTATGAAGAACTTATCGCGTGATTCCGAACTAAAACTACCTACCTCATCATCATCAACCTGAAGACGTCCACTGCTGCACATAGGCCTCCCCCTTTAACCTCCACACTGAACGACAACCTGCCTTTTGCATCCACTGGATGCTCGCGACTTTACCATTACACCTACGATATCTTGGACAGATTGTTTAGTAAGGTAAGTCCAACTTAGGCAAAGAGGTCGCCCGAAGAATCCAACTCGTATGGGCAGCGTTCGGGAAATTGCGTGACATCTTCTCGTCCAAGATACCATGTGCCTAAAGACAAGGGTATTTGACCAGTGTGTGTTGCTAGTTGCCAGTGATGACATAATTATATGGTAGGTACTTAGACGTGGTCCTTAACTGTTGACCTTTTGGAATACCCGTTGTTTCGAACCGTAATATATAACCAGTTGAAATTTTCACAGAATAATGTATTGTTACGGCAGATTTACTAAGAAATAATAAAAAAGCCAAAAATAAAAACACAAGTCTCCATACAACAAACGTATTTTTTACATATTTTTGTATTATCTCTAATGTAAAAACGGTAATGTTAGTTTGTCATGATTGTAGTACACACTCTTAAATATAACAAAAAAATGGATAAGTGCGAGTCGGTGACAATGTCCATTACCGAGTTATAATTTTATTGTGTTATACCTACTGGAGCGTCGCTGTAGCAAAGTATTAAATATTGTGACTGCGTAGCAATTGCTTCGACTAAGTATTTTGGTAGACGTTAAGCCAGAACAATAACTGATCGTTAAATTTTGTGGTGGTACGGAACCCTCAATGCACGAGCCTGACTCGCACTTGGCCGGTTTTATTTTCTAACCTAAATGCGGAAAGGATTATGCGCAACCATTTGGGAGCTTATCGTCGAGCCAAATATCACAGGAGAGATAGATCAACGCCAAGGGACTGGAGTCCCTTGACGTTGTTCGACACAACATAAGCTATTAAATTGACACTGGACAATACATAAGACCTCACCCACCACCACCGGAGGAGAGTCAGCAGTATGCCATTAGTACACGGTGAACGTACTGCGGTCCCCAAGCCGCCTGCCAAGCGTGGGGATTATGGCAACACCCCTCTCTAAGAGGAAGGCCTTTGTTCAGCAGTGGATGGTTAGATGATGGTGACTATAGCTCCTATAGTATGAATAATTTTGTTCAAGCCCTATCCTATCTAATAAGGTTGGCTTTTTAGGTCACCCCAACATAAAATTGTTTGTAATGCAAGGAGGTATGCAATCCACTGATGAAGCGATCGATGCTGAGGTGCCGCTTGTTGGTATTCCAATAATGGGCGACCAGTGGTACAACACCAATAAATATGTGGAATTTGGAATTGGAGTAGCTCTCGACTCATACACCATGCAAGCCGAAGACTTGGTGAATGCGGTGAACACGGTAGCCAACGATCCAAGGTAAGACAATTAAAGAGACAATATTTTTATCACAGAAAAGAGAAGGAAATAGAACGGAAATGAGAAGGGAAATCTGTTACCAGGCATTATGATTGAACATTCTTATTTCAACGCATCGAACTCCGCATCACAGTTGCTAACTGATTTCTAATGCCTGACGTTTCGTTTATATGGGTGCTACAACAAATTTCTTACAAAAATGCCTTGACAGCCGTTCTAATTTAAACAAAAAAAAAACTTTTCTGTGATTTTTATATTATGTCTCATAGGATTAGCTTTGACCACAACGGTAAAGTCGCTCAAATTAATTCAATTATTAACTTGATCGTCTCGTCAGTCAGTTGCATATATGTACAGGTTGTAAGGGGAACACTCGAAGCCAAAAGAAGATAATTGTACTCATCATTATGAACAACTTTTATTATGGGACCAGCCCTGAAATCGCGAAAAAAATATCAGCTGTTCTATAGAAAACGGTCATTGACACTCGACAAAATGGAACAGCTGTTTTTTTTTTTTTGCGATTTCAGTGTTGGTTCCGTACTAAAAGTGGTTCATAATGATGAGTACAATTACCTTCTTTTGGCTTCGAGAGTGTTCCCCTTACACCCTGTATATTTTATTGCATTTGATTAACAATTTGTTGTATTTCAGCTACAAGGAAAACATGAAGGAGTTGAAGGCGATAATGCGCGATCAGCCTGAAACACCTCTGGAGCGCGCCGTGTGGTGGACGGAACACGTGCTGCGTCACAAGGGCTCCAGACACCTCCTCAGCCCCGCCGCGCAGACCTCCTGGGCCGAGTACCTCATGCTGGACGTCCTTATACTATTTGCAACCCTCGCTATCCTAATGTCTTTTGCCATAGTCACTCTTCTCCATGCTATTGGGCTTCTGCCATTTTCCAACTCCCGCAAATATAAACGGGACTAAACACACAACAACAAAAGTGTCCACGTTTGCGCCCAGCCGCAAGCGTGGACACTTTTGTGTCTCGTGTCGGATACAAGCCACCAATGAATATTTGATTTCTATATAAACAGTATGAAATCAGCCACTCTCTGCACAGACTTTGTGTCCAGTTGCTTCCACTTGATTGGTACTGGGTGTGCCGTGTAGGCAACAAAAAGTGTCTTCGTTTGCGCAGCGAGTTAAATAACGAGTTTACTAGAAATTATTACAGAGATAAGCGCAAGCCAGATATTACAGCCTTATTTTGTCTTTTGTAGAAAATCTTTCTAAGTATACTTAGATTATTGATGGCCGATGTCGGTATTAAATTACGCTAATCTATACTAATATTATAAAGACGAAAGATTTGATTGTTTGTTTGCTTGTTTGCATTGAATAGGCTCCGAAACTACTGAACCGATTTGAAATTTTTTTTTTTTTTATTTTTTTTTTATTGTTTAATCAACACATTGTTCACATATGATTTACAAAAATGTAGCACCAAAAAACCACGGAAAGGACGCTACACTATCCCCGGGTGACATAGGCTATAATCTATACCCGTGCGAAGCTGGGGCGGACCGCTAGTATTATTATAAGGGGGAGGCCTATGTTCAGCAGTGGACGTCTTCTGGCTGATGATGATGATGATTAATATTATAAAAGTACGTAAAGTGTTTGTTCCCACTTAACTGAGTTTTTCTCGATATTAAGTAGCGTTATATTATCTTTATTCTGAGTATACTATTTCTACACTTATTCCTTTCTTATTACATCTTAATCTATTCAACCGTTACGGAGCCGATTGGAAAGAAACATACTAACACAAACTTTTGCATATATAATATAATTTCGCATTTAGTGTGATTTGTGTGATAGTTAAGTGTGATAAATATAGTTACCATAATATATAGGTACCAAAGATTAAATTTATAATATACTGTTACGGTTCATCTAACTTAAATAAGTGTTAATTAATATGTGTCTTAATGTAGTTTATATTTGGGAATTTATATTTCTTCCTCCAATAACTGTTGTAAATTGTCACGAAATAGCCCGACATAATTTAACAACACAACGAAAAAACAACACGCAAACTTTCGTAATATAAACTACGAGAAAAATTGCGGTCAGAAATAGTCGCTTGAAGCTGGTCGCCAACATCGTATACCTCGCTACAGGCTTGGCTATACTTGCCAGGCGACCAGGGGGGTTAGACAAGACCTATTTTCTGTTAGCTAACGCTAACGCTAACAGAAAATAGGTCTTGTCTAACCCCCCTGGTCGCCTGGCAAGTATAGCCAAGCCTGTAGCGAGGTGACAATGACATTGACCTTGAGAGATGTTATCTCAAGCTAATGTCATTTTCATACAATTTCATCTTTCCGCAGGCGTTAACGCTAACAGAAAATGGGTCTTTTCAGTTAACGTCGTTAACGTCTCACGTTTTCGTCGCGACTGAGCTACGACCAAAGACGTTGTATACCCTAAAAGGGTATAAAACGTCCTTGGCTACGTACGACCAGCTACTGCAAGACTTGCGCACACCGTGCGTTACCGCTCATCATCTGAATGCACCAACGCGCGACAAATGCGCGTCCATCTGAACTTCGCCCGGTCTATTATCATAAAACAAGTACCTAACTGAATCCGTTAAATACCATTACTAGGTGTAAACAAGGAAACAACAAATGATAACTAACTGGTGGATGATGATTTTGTGTTGGAAATACGTGCATATAATTTGGTCGCGTTGTAGTAACAAAGCTGTAAGTCTTAGAAGTCTGCATGATCCGTGGGACGAGCTGATAGATGGTTTCGCCATCGATTACAGCTTATTGAAATCCGCTTAATTCTGACCCAAATCCTTTGGGAATATTAAGTGGGTGGAAATAACTCTGGCGCATAGATTTACAAACACGTGGATGTTAGATTTAATACGAAATTCACGAAAAGAAGTGTCCATTTACTTATATATTTTTAGAAATAGGCTACTGACAAAGTAATTTATATCGAGTAGTGTTCAAACGAGCAAATATAAATTCAATTTTAAAGTGTCAATAATACTGAATACGACTTGCTGAAAAATACTAAGTGGGCGAATACAAATATTGAAAATGACTTACAATTATATTTTTGCATACATTTTATTTCGAGGATATAACGTAATAATTATCCTAATCGAGGTAACTTGACACGGAATTCGAATCTGCCCTGATGGACGGGACGAGAGGGAAGATTTTGCGTTATAAACAAAAATACCACAAAAGCTAAGGCGGAAAGCGAAGCGCCCGCCTTAGCCTCCTAACCTACCTGACAGAATTCGGGTTTGCTCTGATACTCAATACTCATTTGATATTACAATCGCCCACTCAGTAATTCCAGTCGGCCACTTACATTTTTAATATGCATGATGCATATGCATGATGTATTAAAAATTTGACATTTTTAATAACTCATTATCCATTCGCACGGATTAGTAAGATTTTATAGTTCTGCCGTCCGCTATCTATAATGCCGTTAAGCCACAGGTGGTCAATTTTTACTTTTAAACATGGTTGGATAGAGTTCAAAATTCTCTATCGATCTGTCTAAGAATCGTATCCCTAACTGTCTTAGTTTCTGAAATAAAAATAGCGAAAATGCCGCTATGTGACATTTCTTTTCAACTTTACACGCTATTTAAGTCGTTATCCATCATTACTTAACTAAAAAACCGCTATAATCCCATAACCACATAAATATATTGATAATCAGCATATTATTGCCTACCTATAAAGCCGTTAATTGTGTTTAGTATCCTAAAACGTAGTTAAAATGCTTTAACTGCTTTTAAGTTGAGTTTTGTATTGTAATTATTATAGAAATTCCTTAAAAAACAGCGTTAAAGTCGCTTAACTGCTTTTTAGACAAGTGTTCGCCTGATTTTATTATATAATTTACTACTCTTACTAGCCATCAATGGAAATTCACAGATGAATCGAAAAATATTTATGTACGTTTCCTCCACTAAAAAAACGTTAAGCAGCATTCCTGCACTAAAATGCAGTTATTTGCCGTGCCGATACCCACGCGTTCACGTGCTTTTGGAAGGACTTTCTTTTAATTGACCTCAGACCTAGCTTAGTATCTACAAGGTCAGCTTTTCGAGTAAGGTTTTCGAGTAAGCAAACGTCGCGTCGGGGAGTATTCCTGTCAATGTTCTTGCCATGGCACTAGGCAATTTTTTATAGGCACCAGCAACGCCGTGGTACTAAGTCGTTACACATTTTGGACATTTCATCATACTAGACTAACATTAACCAGACGCAGTATTTATCTAGTGTTAGTTACACTAGATAAATACTGCATACAACGCAGTAATTATTTTATTTCCAAGTTAATGTGTAAGTATTTTAATCGTAGAGTTTTTAAAACACATTTATTAATGAATTATATACGCAGCCGTATTCCATGACACGACCCATTTTCGGCAATTTTTGTGAAACATAAACAACTTATAACTCCTATCACATGACTGATATATCCACACATAAACACATCACAAAAAATTTTCCCTATGACATAAAATATATCAGAGAGACATATAGATTTGACGTGTAAAGAAGTAATTTCACCAGAAAAATCATCCATTTAGTGCAGATACGCGGTTCCAGAGCATTCCCTTGAACATTTTAAAGAACTTGGAGATCCTCAGCGTTAACATTTCTAGTGAGGTTCATTTGGGGTCACTTAGAGGCCAAAGCTAAACTCGCTTCCAAGAAGCTAGGTGTGCCTAATAGAGTGAAGCGATAGGTACTTCACACCGGACTACCTTGCTTGATATTATTAAGGGATATTATAACTTAATTAGCGCCTAAATTATACAACTGGCTTACTAGAACTTGGAAAGTGTAAATTTTTCTGTATATAAAATAGTACATTATTATAACAGTTTTTTGTATACTATTTTCACTTAAATTAAGTTTTTTTTTTTTTTTTTTTTTTTTTTATGCCATAGGTGGCAAACAAGCAGACGGGCTGCCTGATGGAAAGCAGTCACCGTCGCCTATGGATACTTGTAACACCCGAGGCATCACAAATACGTTGCCGACCCTTAAGAACTCGATTAACTCGCCTTTTGAAGAACCCCATGTTGTAGCCTCTCGGAAACACCGTAGAAGGTAGCTCATTCCACATTTTGCAGGTATGAGGCAAGAAGGATCGTGTGAAACGCACAGTGTGCGATTTCCACTGATCTATTATGTGTGGATGAGCCTTCAGGCGGTGGCGGCTAGTGCGATGGTAAAACCGCGACGCCGGCATCAGATCAAATAGTTCTTCAGAACACTCCCCGTTGTAAATGCGATAAAAGATACAGAGAGACCCAACGTCTCTGCGCATGCTGAGCGCCTCTAGGTGTTCAGTGAGCTTGGAATCGTCGACAATTCTGACAGCTCTACGCTGTAATGCATCAAGCGGGTCAAGCTGATACTTGGGTGCTCCGTTCCAAAGATGGGAGCAGTACTCCATGTGAGGTCGGACTTGCGCTTTGTAAAGCAAGAGTCTTTGTCTCGACGTGAAGTACCGCTTCGCCTTATTGAGCACACCAAGTTTCTTAGATGCGAGCTTGGCCTTACTTGCGATATGACCGCGGAACTGTACATTCGTAGAAATGTCGACTCCAAGGATTCCAATGCTTTCTGAAACCTTGAGGGGAGTGTTTTGAAAGTAAGGAGCTACAACAAATGGGGCTTTTTTAGCGGTGAACGCGCAAACTTGTGTCTTTGTTGGGTTAAATTGAACCAGGTTCAGTTCACCCCAGACCGAGACCTGCTCAAGAGAGGTCTCGACTTCAGACAGAAGTTTATTCCTACTTTCTTCAACTACGGCATGAGGGATGTTAGCACGACCGGTATACTGTGCATCGCCCGTGCTATCGTCCGCATAACAATGCATATTGCTCGAAAGCAACATGTCATTGATGTGGAGAAGGAAGAGCGTTGGCGATAACACAGAACCCTGTGGGACGCCAGCGTTGATCGGCATTCTGTCGGAGCAGGAACCGTCGACAACGACCATAATACTCCGATCAGATAGGAAGCTGGCGACCCAAGTGCATAACCCCTCAGGAAGGCCGTAAGATGGTAGCTTGGATAAGAGTGCCCTGTGCCAGACCCGATCAAAAGCTTTGGCTATATCCAAACTAACTGCAAGCGCCTCCCCTCTACTCTCAACGGCTTCAGCCCAGCGGTGAGTGAGGTATACCAAAAGATCACCAGCTGATCGGCCGTGACGGAAACCGTACTGGCGGTCACTGATGAGCTGGTGTTCCTCCAGGTATCCGAGGAGCTGGGTGTTTACCACACGCTCCATCACCTTACAGAGTAGGGAGGTAATAGCAATGGGCCTGTAATTAGTTGGATCAGACCGATCTCCTTTTTTAGGAATCGGATGGACTAGGGCAGTCCTCCATGATGACGGCACACATCCAGTTGAATACGAAAGAAGGAAAAGACGCGTTAGGACCGGAGTCAACTCAGGAGCACAGGTTTTAAGGACGATAGCCGGAATGCCATCTGGCCCACTCGACTTACGCACATCAAGGGACATGAGTTCCTTCCGTACTGATCTCTGAGAGAAACGTACTTCTGGCATGGAACTCGCACACCGCGGAATGTTGGGTGATGTGGCGCCCCCGTCGTCGAGAGTAGAGTTCGAGGCAAATAGAGTACCAAGGATATCGGCTTTCTCCTTTGCGCTATGGGCCAATGTGTCATCCGGCCTTCGCAGGGCTGGTAGAGAGGACTGACAGAAGTTGCCTTCAGCAGCCTTGGCTAAAGACCAAAAGGCTCGACTTCCAGTTGGATATGAAGCAAGTCTGTCGCCAATTCTGCTGATATGGGCTGCCTTGGCTTCGGCAATAATCCTTTTGCTGGACCTGGAGGCAGCATTAAGTTTTTTCTTCAAGACGGAGGTGTCTGAGTTATGACTAGCAAGTGCTTCGGACCATGATTTAAAGGCAGTTCGCTTCAGGCTTGAAGCTTCCGCACAGGATTTGTTAAACCATGGGCGACTCCGCCCACCGACACGCACGACAGAACTTGGAATGAAACATTCCATTCCTTGAAGCACGACATCAGCGACGGAGTCAGCACAAGAGTCAACATCGTCTGAAGAAAAACAAATCCGCCTCCAGGGGTAGGATGCGTAGAACTCACGCAATCCGTCCCAGTCCGCTGACCGATAGTGCCAAACATTGCGCTTACCAGAAGGAACGGTACGAGCGCGATTAAAGAATGGCGCTGAGGTATGGATGAGACAGTGATCAGAGCGACCGAGTGGCGCTTCGACCGAAACCTGGTAATGGTCAGGGCGTGAGGTCATGAAAAGGTCCAGCAAAGAAGGATCATGGCTCTCAGCATCAGGAATTCTAGTAATTCCAGTGACAAGTTGAGAGAGGCCAAGAGCCAAGGCAAAATCAGATGCAGCACGACCCGCGTGATTAGTGGTTTTAGAGCCGAGCCACTCGGAATGGTGGGCATTGCAGTCTCCAAGAACCACTAACTCTGCGGAAGTGTGCTGTTCTAAAGCTTTGTCAGCTCCTCTGGCAATGTGCTCGAATAAACGAGTTGTCTCCACGTCCCCGCTATGTGACCTGTAGAGGCACGCGTAGATACGGGTTTGACCCCCAAAGTCAGTGCGAAGCCATAGAGTGGACAGGTCACAGTCTTCGAGGCCAGAGAGACGACGACAGCAAACATCTTCCCGAACGTAAACGCATACCCCGGCACGACGCATAAAGGTATGCTCGAGTTTGTACCCAGGGTATAAAAGGTAGGACGTTTCGGCAGGATTCGATATTTGAGTCTCCGTCAAGAAGAGCAGGGCGGGTTTCACAGATTCAAGGTGATGGTGAACCTCATTTAGGTTAGCGTGAATACCCCGGATGTTACAAAAGTCCACTCGATAAATGGAGTCCGAAGCCGCTGAAGAAACGTTCTTCTTATGTTTTCTGGCCATTAAAAAATTTGAATTTAAAGAATGATGAATCACTTCCGACAAAAACCGAAGAGCAAAAAGTGCAAGAGCATAAGTGGAACTATAAGCAGCTTATGAAAACAGAGTAGTGACTGGTGGGCGTGGGGGACGGAAGGGCCCCCGGTCCCCCCTGGGAGCAACTGTCGGGATCCACTCCGGTCTCCTACTCCGGCACGACAGCTACTCCACAGGATTATGCGCCGGATGGTGGGACAGCCTCCCGGGGCGGAGGTTGGAAGTAATCCCCGGGTTCGGGTCCCTGTACTGTCCCGCGGGCGGCCAGCGGACAGCCGTTTCACCGGGTCTCCCTGGACCCCACGACCACCTTTCACATCTGTAAGCTGCAGCTGCTTTTTTTGTTCCACTCGGCCCCACAGTCTTCATCAGTGTAGCACATCATCGGGGGGAGGGGGAACTGGTGCTTCCATAGTAGTGACGGAACACGACAACAATTGTTATCGTTTGGCGACACGCTTATATGGAAGTTACACGCTTATATGGAAGTGCACGCGATAAACTCAAAATTAGTAATAATCGCAAAAAATGCGTTTGCTGCATATCTACATGGTTTGATAATACTTAAATTTAGCTAACGAATATATATTTTTTCAAGTTCGGGTAGGCCAATTTGAAAGGCCAAAAGGTTCTCGAATGGAGACCACGGATATCCACCCACAAGATGGACAGACGACCTACAAGAGACCGCAGGGAAACGCTGGATGCAGGCCGCTTCCAACCGGCCCTTTTGGAGATCGATGGGGGAGTCCTATGTCCAGCAGTGGACGTCCTACGGCTGAAATGATGAAGTACCAACCACTAGACAGACAAGGAATCTTTCCTCAAACTAAACCCACGCTACAGTTTGTTGAATCCAGCCCATATTTCCCCAGCGTCACTAATCGGTCTCATCGCCATTCCATGCGCGTCTCGTACGAGGCAATTGGTTTCAATAGTTCATCTTTCTGGCCGACATCTCATCACGGCTTGAAGGCCTGAACATTCATGGTCCTATTCTCCTCACGAAAGCCGTTGATAAGCGAAATAGGCTAGGATAATAGAATCTGTATGTTTTGAAGAAATTTTACGTGTGGTTTCCTGTTAGGATATTAATACCTACAATGAGGCGATATTTTCGTTATTTTTGTCGGCGTTATTTTAACGTTTCTCAGTGAAACAATGCTTTTTTGTGGTGAGGTATATGTAAATGTAGTAGGTATATACCTACGAATCTACGAGAGTACCTACCTACGTATTTAATATCGTTGGAGCCAATTTAGGGAAGGGTTAGACATTATCATCATACCGAGCTGTTGGGGCCGATTTGTGACCTTATAACTTGTGTCTATAAGCTATTTTTAAAAACCTAATTTGGTCACAAATAAACTATTTCTTTCTTTTAATAAGACAAGTTCTTTCACGTTCGGTAAATGGGTAGGTTTTTTTTTTAAACGGAACATTTTTGCACACACGTTTATAATAAATGACCCTAAACTATGCAAACCCTGTACTACGGCTGCCATAGACTGATATATAAATCTAATAAAATAATATCTGATTGAATTTAAACATCATTTTTTCTTTTCTGTGATTTTGTCTACTTTTCGTAGGTATAATCAATCCGAGCTGCAGTTGTCCCTGTTGCGCTCTACGGGGAGAGGCTTGAGGTCAGGGGACAGCAATAGATTTGATAAATACCTATTCTTCAGATTTTTTGGTCGTGATATGTCCTCTTAAGTGAATAAGCAGTAAAATAGTGGAAATAAAAGAGGAAAAGAAAGTGTATGACTTTTGTAGTGACTTTTGTATTTTTATTTCGGTGTATAATAAAGTGATATATTATTATTATTATTATTATTATGAAACAGGGATGAATTTCAACACGAACGATAATTGTACTTTTTTTTTATTGTTTAACTGTTCACATACGATTTACAAAAATGTAGCACCAAAAAACCACGGAAGGTTTGTCTTGGTACACAGATTCACCCCGCACTGACAAACAATACGTAGGTACCTACGCTGAAATATAGAATAAAATAAAAATAATTGATGCAGAACTTGTACAAAGTAAATCTATAAAAAATTCAAATCTACCTACATTATTCTTTTGACGTGCAAACTATTCATCAAAGGTTAATCCATTAGAAGCTTATCTTGATACAAACGTTAACATAGTGAAGTTATATATACCTACCTACCCACGACTTGAGCTCCATGCGATTCATAAACCGATTGCAGTAACTGGCGTAAACAGCGCATTACCGAATGTCATTTCACTATAATACTTAATTAGATTAGATCGATTAGATCGATGTTTACGGCGGCTGCTGGCGTCGCCTAGTTAATAACAATATCATGTAAAAATTTAGGAACAGGCATTCAACTCGATGGAGTCGCTGGCATCCAGTGGATGCAAAAGGCAGGCTGTCGTTCAGTGTGGAGGTTAAAGGGGGAGGCCTATGTTCAGCAGTGGACGTCTTCTGGCTGATGATGATGATGATGATTCAACAACTCTTATTCGGTTGTATGTAAGACTAAATCATATCTCCCTTATTTATCTGATCTGAGTTTGTATCACATTAAATGTACCCATAGTATAACAAGATTTCCACAAATCCACACATACTTATAACCTACATCAAAAGAAATAAATAATAGGAAAACCTCCTTTGGCACCACTTCGCAGAAATCACAAAAATACCTTATAAATCTGTGTTAAGGCCGTTCGTACACAAGGTGATGATTGCAAAGTGGTGTGGTAGAGCCGCAACTCTCGTAATAAATTTTCGTCATATATCAAATCAATTTTTATTTCAAAATTACAAGTATGACTGACATCACAGTAAGAAGACAACAAATTATTTTACAATCGTGAAGAACTAGCTTGTGGAATGCGACAATATGCCGCCAGTCGAGCAAATACGAGAGTGTCTTTAGGCCCCGTTCACATTAGGTACGTACACCTACAGATGCAGGCAGGCAGTACAGCGCATCCAGCGTTCTACTCATTGAATTTATTGTATTTTCGCCTTTATTTCAATCGCCCGTAAAATAAGCTTATTTTTTTTCATCGTAAACCATTTTATCTCTTTTGCACTTCGCTTATTTTGACGTTACACTCATGGTACATACTGTGCAATTATTGGCAACTCCGTATGTGCGAGCCCAAAGGCGGCCCGCACACATCCGCGATTCGCGGAGTTAAAAATTAATAAAGTTCAGAATTCCTACCAGAGGACTGCTGAAGATCCTTTCACCTGTGTCTGGGCCCAGACTTCTAGCTTACAGCGGCTGTCCTCGGAATCCTCAACACTTCACAAATCATGTACAAAGTGTCCAAGCACTGATTATCACTCGCGGGCTATTTGCGTAACACACCCGATATCGCAGCTACAGGTAGGCACCGAAAAGCCTACATCCGATCTGGAGCCGATCAATCGCATCAAAAATCGTTGTGCAAAAAGCTTTCCAAAAACAGCCTCAAAATGAGTTCCGCCGACATGCGTCAAGTCACAAAGGAATCTATTCGTCCCAAAAAATTAGGTTCGCTGACGCGCGGTCAGCCGCAAAGAACTGCTTTGACTCACTGGCGCGGGAAGCGCGTACGCCGGCCGGCCAGTGCCGTGGCTGCCCGCCCGCGCCCACATGCAACTTCCCCACGGGCGGTCAAAACAAGTTTTGGAATCGAACACCGTATTTGCTTTTGCGAAAACTTTAGTTATATTGAAATTTAATAAAGTCGATGATAATATACTTACACTCATGGCGGTTAGTGCGTAGAACGCATTTAATTGCGTCTTTAATGTTAACGATGAGTTATTTGATTTTAGCGACTGTTCTTGCCACAGTCACGCAAAGCGCTGCGACAGTTTTTATTCTTATTCGAGATGGGGGCGAGAAAAGTCCTGTAGGTAATGACGTCCCACTTGGGGTGTATTGTGCATTACCCCTTACCAGCACCTACACGAGCCAACCCAATCCTTGAAATATCGGAGTGAGGCTCTGAGGCGCTGGCACAGTTGCTCAAGTGGCGTAAATGGTAGTGTAAATAATGATGATGAAAAGCAGTCTAGCTGTTGTGGCAACGGGGATGAAAAAGACAATGATGCCTCATGCAACCCGGTAGCGATTCTAGTTTCTTCTGTGGCTTCACAATGCCACTGCACATGCTCTATATGTGCGCTGCGACAGCTAAGGGCCCGGTATACCCTCTGCAGCTCTCTCGCTCGCACATTTTCACATTATTGAAGATATAAAATCAATGAGTGTAAATTCCAAAAAGTAACAAAATCATGTCTTGGTGTCTATCGTAACATTACAAACATAGAAATGTTTGTTTCGATATCTTGTAATTTGACGGAATAACATGACACAAGAAATAAAAATCACTTGTTACCATTTTACTGTCAAATTAAAATATATCAAATTGACAATTTCTTTGTTTGTAATGTTATAATAGACACAAGACATGATTTTGTTACTTTTTGGAAATACACACTCATTGATTTTAATCTTCAATAATGTGAAAATGTGCGAGCAAGAGAGCTGCAGACGGTAACAGTCCCATTAAGCCATTAGATAATCAGATCGCCTCGTGTATGAACTTCCTAGGCAAGATTGAGCAAAACACGTTGCTAATAAGTTTATTTCAAAACTCATTCCGTTGCCTTTTCCAAGAAAAGTTAATCTGAGAGAACGTATTTCAGTTCTTGCAAAACGAAACGAAAATATACCTCACTAAGTCAAGAGTCGCCTTAATTCAGAAGGGTTCTTTATTATTACGTTTAGAAGTAAAATTTAGTCGCACTATTTGGCTTGAGCGATGGTGGCTGAGCGAATCTGACGAAAACATCGTGAAGAACCTTCGACCAAAATAAAATGTTTGGACGGGCCATAACCATTGAACTTGCTCAGTAAAAACGAGTCAAAACCATCGGATATATACTTCAACCCCTAATTGTAACCATGTACAGTACATTTGTTATAAAAAATAGATAGCTGTTTTTTTGTTTTGTTATTACCTACACTTCGGGAAAGCACATACATACATTATACATTATCAGCCATTAAATGTCCACTGCTGAACAAGGCCTTCCTCTTAGAGAGGGGTGTTGCCATAATCCCCACGCTTGGCAGGCGGCTTGGAGATCGCAGTACGTTCACCGTGTACTAATAGGATGCTGCTGCCCATCCTCCGGTGGTTCTGGTCGCAGTTTTAGGACATACCCGGGGCCCGGGAAAGCACACGAAGGCATAATTTCGTCAGATGTTTCGTTATCATGTAAAAATAGTCTTGTGTTGCACTTCCTACTGCTAGAAACCGACTGCAACGAAATGAGTGCCGGCGCTCATTTTGTAATCTTCAAAAATGAGCTACTTCTGGGCCCGTCCATTCATTTTATTTCGGTCGAAGGATGAAACCGGTATGTCCAAGAACCTCAAAAAGTAGTACCTATACATTGACAATTAAAAAAATCGATGAAAGAACTGATAATTTCATTTCATGAATCATAGCTATCATACAAAAAAATACTAAATCAAAATCGGTTCTGTCGTTTAGGAGCTGCGATGCCACAAGCAGACACATAGATACTAATGCTTGGTTAGCTAAATGACGTCATTCTAAATTCAATATGGCGGACTCCCAGTGGTGGCGGACCAGTCGTGGAGGTGCATAAAAAATAACTGGTATCAAAAAAAAGGGTTTGCTGAGAAAAATACGAAAAATAAAATTACGTTACAATAAATTCAATATTCGTGGATATTCGCCAAAGAACCAGAGTCACCGACATAGCTGTTAAAATTTGCAAGTTGAAGTGGCTATGGGCAGGCCACATCGCTCGAAGAACCGATAACCGATGGGGAAGAAAGGTTCTGGAGTGGAGACCACGAACCGGAAGACGCAGCGTAGGGAGGCCTCCCATTAGATGAACCGACGACATTGTGAGAGTCGCGGGCATCCAGTGGATGCAAAAGGCAGGCTGTAGTTCAGAGTGGAGGTTAAAGGGGGAGGCCTATGTTCAGCAGTGGACGTCTTCTAGCTGATGATGATGATGAAATTCAATATAGTGGACGCGCCACGATGGCGGACAAAACTTTCTTATCTACCATCATGATATTTTATGGTTATCAAATGAAAGGGTTTGCTTAGGAGAATACGCAAAAAGTTTATTACAAAAAAAACTAAGTAAATCGCTGCTTCATTACTAACGGAAGGAACCCTAACAAGTTAATTAAGGACGATGGTCTGTGACCGGTACATTAAGAAGATTTATGGTCATTATACTTTTGTTTCACAAACCCTTTGGACCTTTGGCTATTTTTTTATGAAAGCGCCTACTTGGTTTGCCATTAAGTAGCATAAAATGCCAGAGATTTTTTAAAGAGTAGCTATAAAAATAATTCATGGTATGTTATGATATTGCAGTCTTCGACCAAAATAAAATTAATATGGATGGGCCCACAGGGTTGGGCAGTTGTATTTGGTATTTGTATTTCAATTACTTCCTTAAAATGTAATTTGTAATACGTATTTCAAATACCTGACGCCGAGGTATTTAGTAATTAGTATTTCAAATACTTAACGCTTTTTTAGCGATCGTGAGTGTGAGTGCGAGGCGAGAGTGTAATGTTTGTCTGCCAGTACATTTAAAAATCTAGTGTTCATGAGAAGAAACTCTGGTTTTACTGATTAATTAATCTTGTTTTCCTCTACTTTTTAGCCCGTGCTGGTGCCGTGCTACATTACTTATTTTGTATTTCGTATTTCAATTAAAAATAGCTAAAATATTTTATTTTGTATTGTATATTTCAAATACCTTACTTAAAGATATTTTGTATTTCTTATTTTAATTACTTGCGATACAGTATTTTTTTATTTGAATTTCAATTAAAGCAAAGCATGTATTTTGCCCAGTCCTGTGGGCCCAGAAGTAGTAGTAGTGTAAGTAAGTAGCATTAGATAATTGTGGAACATAGTGAACTTTCCTTGTCTCACTATTTCTGTGTCGTAACGATGGAATAAAAGAAAATGGTGACTACTTATCGATGTTTGATGAAATTAATTTACATTTTATGACAAAATAAAATGTTGAATAGGTATGTACTCACGAATGAAAAGTGATACCAGAACTTTTATTTTGGTTTTTTGTTGTGTTTTACACTTCCGGAAAGCACACGAAGGCATAATTATGTCAGATGTTTCGTTAGCATGTAACAATAATCTTGTGTCACACTTCCTACGGCTAAAGACCGACTGAAACCAAATGAGAGCCGGCGCTCATTTTGTGAACTTCAAAAATGCGCTTCTTTCGTCGAAGATCGCAAGTATCGCAACCGCTCACTTAATAGCGTACGTAAGTTTTATACGCTTACAGGACTTGCTTAAGGTTGCTATAGTCATTTTCTAACAGCATGACACTGGACAACCACCACTAAAAGACTAGTTTTCACCACTAGTTTTCATAGTAGCGCTTAGCTATTATGTGTTCGCCGTAAAATGTAAATCTTTAACATCATCATCATCATCATCATCAACCATTCTCCACCCACTGCTGGGTATAGGTCTCCTCTTCAGCGCGCCATCTTTTCCGGTCCTGTGCTAGTCTTGTCCACTGCTTTCCTGCTGTCCTAACGATCTTTAACGATACATAATAATTTTATTATTGTCCTTTCAAACCACCTTTAAAAAAACTTGGTAAAAAAGGGGCCTTACAGGCGTGCCAGTTGTTATCTCAAGTTAACTGAAAGACCCAAGATTTAGATTAAAAAAAACTGCAAAAGAGACCAGTTGAAAGAGATTAATTATGATTATAAAATTTTTTAATTTCCTTTTAATTAACTAAAGGACTTGAGAGCAGACAATGAATAATGAAGTTCAGAAAATAACGAAAATAACACCTTACGGAATTGCGTCGTATTTCTAGACGAATGACTTGGAACAGAACTAGTTTTTAGGGTTCCGTATCAAAGGTGTTTGCTTAAATTAAGAAAACATTCTTTATTAAACATTATTCATAACTGCTAGTCTGTGGAATGCGCTGCCTGAATGGGTGTTCCCCGATAGATACAATCTGGGTGTCTTCAAATCATGAGTGAATGGTTTCTTCTAGGCAAGCGTGCTCCGCCGTAGACCGCATCATCGCTTAACATCAGGCGAGTTGGCGGTCAAGCGCAAGCCTATAATTTACTAAAAAAAAAAAATGAAAATAATTAAACAATATACTCTAAGAAAAAAATGTTTTCAATACAAGATGATCGCATCGTTTCATTCTCATAATTTTATTGTCAACTCAATGAGATATATTGTTATACTTACAAAATATTCTAAGAACTGTTTGCTTGTGAACTGTTTGTGTGTAGTTTTACTTAACGGCCTACTATCCGAGTCGCGTAGGCAACAAAACGCTCCCTCAGCTCCCGCCAACTTATAGCGACGATGTATTTTGCCACCCAAGAGTCTCGACGCCCGCGGGGGGAGTGCAACGACAAAAACGAACATATATCCGACCTCGATTTCGCCTGGCGCGGTACTGAACGCGGTACGCGCAAATTCTCGCGACCTTTTTACGGTTTTAATTTCACTTAAAAACGAAACTATTCACTATCAAAATTCTATCCAAATATTTTTTTTTTTTTTATAAAATTGGCTTTAAGTATATGCAATTTTCAGGTTGTTACGAGCTTTCACTAGAGCATAAAACGAAAAAAATTAACTGAATCGACTTTGTTTCAGATTTTTTTTGATCGAGGAAAGTTTATTCTATCGTGTTTTGAACCAAATCATAAACTCAAACACAGATGTATCTGTGACATGTATTTTTTTCCAGCTCAAATAGTGTAATTTAACTGAATAAAATTGATTTAAAACCGTCAAATTTGCTATAAGAGGCCGTTAACGAAATCCCTTTTTTCTGTGCAGGGTCATACAAATTGAAATATTTTAAGTCCATACCAGGTGTGGGGTACAAATGTGAGATTTTGTTCAACGTTTTTAAAATTACGTCTGTGTTAGAATATTGTGTCAAAAATGTTAAACACAATAATTATACCTACACTTGTTAGCTTTGCGTCATCGGGTAAAAAGATTTACCGATGACTAAGGTTGCCCGAAAGAGATCGCTTATAGCGAAATAGGCCATATGCTTCAGTAGTTTTTAAAAGTTGTTTTTGTCTTGTGACTGTATGTAATTTCTGATGTGAACAATAAAGAGTTACATTTTATTTATATTACACGGGAATTACTCACATAAGATCAAGCCGGAAACTCCGTAAAAAAAAATGTGAAAAAAAACGTCATGTTCGTTAAATAAAATGTGTGAAAACCACGTCAGTTTCTATAATAAAATAAAGAGTTAATTATCTATAATATCTACATAAGTACACGTCGTTTTTGAATGTGCCTTGAATTAAGGCGAGAATCTTTGGCGAGAATTCAATTAGAAAGTTAACACTAGTACGGGAAAGCCGAGACGTGTCTACATGAAACCCAGAGCAGAACTTAATTTAAAAGGAAAATGAGAAAATTTTGATGAATTCTCGTAGAGAATTCTTTTTTAGTTGCAAAATGCTTATCCCAGATTTAATTTTTACTTAATGAAATTCAATTCAATTCAATTAAAGTATCTCTATGAGGAGAGACACTATTTAGGTACCTTTTTTTATTATACAACACAACTTTTTCAAACATACCGAATATACACTGTTTTTCTGACGAATCTCTAGTGTAATTCCGCTTCTACTACACGCTTCACGCATCTGTAGAAGCGGAATTACACCAGAGATTCGTTAGAAAAACCATTTTGAAGGTGAAAAACCAGAAACTTCATAAAAAATCAAAGACATAATATGACATTCAACAACATTGGGCCAACATAATGGATTAACGCTCATTCTCGCTCTCTAAGAGAAACCCTGTGTGACCTGTCTCCCAGCAGTGGGAAACATGATAGGCTGTTAATGAATTAGCTCACCCAAAGACCTGAACTTTGAGGGAGGCCTCAGTCCAGCAGTAGACGTCCTATGGCTAACAATAACGATGATGAAGACCTAAAATGCCCCCTAC
Organism: Agriopis marginaria; assembly: GCA_932305915.1. NCBI lineage: Eukaryota > Metazoa > Arthropoda > Insecta > Lepidoptera > Geometridae > Agriopis > Agriopis marginaria. Next base: position 16,043,760 of record OW029918.1, read on the forward strand.
ATGCCATAACATCTACGCACGAAACTTCGTGTTTGTATTTTCGGTATGTAAAAGTGATATCGTATTGTATTGTAACTTCCAGAAACAAACGAATAAGCACAATATTTATACCGTACTCGTTTGCACCCTTGTTGGTTTCGCATGAAATTGCCCGCGGTTATAAGGTAAACCGCAGTAATTGCCTCAAATAAATTGCATTTCCCGGGCGACTGCGTGAGGTAGAAGTGTTTTTCAGTGTTTACTTTTATGCGACTTTAGTTCTTGATACAATAACATCACAATATTTTTAGTTTTTATTTCTGTTTTTTTTTTTTAATACAATAACAGGCTTGTGCTTGACCGCCAACTCACCTGATGTTAAGCGATGATGCGGTCTACGATAGAGCACGCTTGCCTAGAAGAAACCGATTCACTCGTGAATTAGCATATTAGTAGCGGTCTCGGGTTTACCCGCATAAACTTCCTTCAGGAACCTTAACATTTACTGGGATAAAATATCTTTTTTCTGAGACAAAATATATATATTTTTTTTTAACACTGTTTTAAACTATCACGGTTGTTCACTAAAGTTATATGATGCATGGTGCATGTAACTGCGCCGAAATATCGGGAGCTCATTCCACAACCTTACCACGGTAAATATCCCGTAAATAATAATATAACTTTTTTTTTTGTTTACTATAATTTTCGCAAAAAGAATTGTTTACTAGTCAATATTTTAAATATTTTTTGTGGGTGCAGAATCGTAGTTTTTGAGTTTAATTATTTGATCAATATTCTCAATCAAATCAAATCAATATCTTATACAATCTTTCTTTATATATTTTTTTTTTTCTTTCTTTCTTTTTAATCAGCGTTCAAAATATACAATCTGAAATGGATTTTTACTATTGGAAACTTATAATTAGCTCTTTTATTATTATATTTTACTTAACTCATTATTTAATGATGTTAGTTTCTCTAAAATTAAATAAATAAATTCCAGGTGGCATCCATGTTGCACAAAGTTCTGTCGACCAATAATAAAAACGCATGGAAATCTATATATAAAACTATATAATATACAGGGTGTAAGGGGAACACTCTCGAAGCCAAAAGAAGGCAATTGTAATCATCATTATGAACCACTTTTAGTATGGGACCAACCATGAAATCGCGAAAAAAAATATCAGCTGTTCCATACACTTTGTCGAGTGTCAATGACCGTTTTCTATAGAACAGTTGATATTTTTTTCGCGATTTCAGGGCTGGTCCCATATTCATAGTCATAGTCATATTTATTTATTTCGATTGGAACACATTAGATCACTTGGACACGTCAACAAAACAGTTCAGGAGGTAAATAAAATATTAATAACAACTTAATAAGCGGCTGTAAAGGGGCCTTGTCATAGAAAACATACTTATAACATACTTTAACAAACAGTTTTTTTTTAAAGCATTCAATTTATTGGATGGATTTTGCGAAATGGCCGAACTAATAAGGGCAAATGTGGGCTTGAAGTTTATATTGAAACACTACGCGTAGGTAATGGCGGGCAACAGCTAGTCATATAATATGTAATTAAATACGTATACGTTACATGCTACCGCGGGGTACGAAAATTATAGTCATAACATGAATGCAGTACATAATTCATGCTAAATGATGTACTGCATGGAAACTACATGCTACATAGGCTAGCTACTCGTGTGGTAATATGCATTTAACAATAATTCAAACATTAATAATTACTAAGTATGGTTGCGTAATGCTAAAACTACACTGACCAATCGGCTTGTTTAGATTAGCAGAAGAGCGCTTTTCGGTAACCTTCCGGAAAGTTCATTAGAATCATTAGAAGTACATTCTTTGAGGGAAAGGAAAAAGAACAAGTAGCATCATCATCATCATCAGCCAGAAGATGTCCACTGCTGAACATAGGCTTCCCCCTTTAACCTCCACACTGAACGACAGCCTGCCTTTTGCATCCACTGGATGCCAGCGACTCTCACTATGTCGTCGGTCCATCTAGTGGGAGGCCTACCTACGCTGCGTCTTCCGGTAGAACAATTAGCAATACTTTGCAAACAGCTTTATGCCTGCTCGTTGAGCGCCATCTAGCACGTATTTTTTTTTATAATAGGCTTGCGGCTGATCACCAACTCACCTGATGTTAAGCGATGATGCGGTCTACGGTGGAGCACGCTTGCCTAGAAGAAAATGATTCACTTGTGATTTGAAGATACCCAGATTGTAACTATCGGGGAACACCCACTCAGGCAGCGTTTTTTTTAATTACCTAGATGTCATTTTTATTTCTATGATTTTTCGTTTCACCTGATTTTTTGCACTAACTGATGAAGTTTTATACCAACTTAGTACATCATCGTGAAGAATAATAACTAGAGAAGTTTTTAAAAACCTTTTACTTTCCATATTATTGTTTTTTTAAAGTTTTTTTAGACATTTTAGACTTAATGTGTGTGTGTGTGTGACTTAAGTGTGTGTGTGTGTGTGTGTGTGTGTGTGTGTGTGTGTGTGTGTGTGCTTGTGTGTGTGTGTGTGTGTGTGTGTGTGTGTGTGTGTGTGTGTGTGAGTGTGTGTGTGAGTGTGTGTGCGTGTGTCTGTGTCGTCAGTCTATATGGCAGAATATCTGATTTAGTAATGTATTTTATTAACCTTCTTTTTAATTATCTTTTTAATTATCTTTTTAATACTGTGTAACTTTCTACTTCTGTTTGTATTCTGTGTTAATGTCCATTTAACTCATGCTTAGAAAAGAAACATTATTATTATTATTCACACATTTATTTAAATTAAAGTTTTTTTACAATATCTATATATCTATAAATAAAATATTATAAAAAAAACTTAAATCTAGGGTGCCGCCGGCAGCGGGTCAGGGCCCAAGCTTTTATTATTATTAAGTAGCGTACAAAATAATGAAAATTTTCTTAAAACCCGATAGTAGCAATCCTAGCCCTGTGACCGACAGTAGGCATTGAATTCAAAGACACGTCCGAGTCGAACTGCTTTAGCTTATGTTATTATACTGTGAGTGCGGTCTGAGATTAACAATATGCTATATATACAATTATGTTGTATAGGTATATCAAATACCATGCAGATTCCACGAATTGTTGGCAGACCGAACAGTTGCGGTCAGATTAATTAGCGTCAATTATACATGGTCCGGAGCTCAGATCAGACAAAAAGGAAGATATGATAAGGTGGCGTGGCAGGTCTGAACACATTAGGCCTAAATTAGGCGTGGATCAGGGTGAGTTTGAACTCAACCTGCAAACGACCTTGCCGCATATATTTTGCATGTGGACTATTAATTGTATTTTATTTGCTCTCGAAGTGACGCATAAGTTAACTTAGCTGTATCATCATCATCATCATCCGCCTCTAACTGTCCACTGCTGGACATAGGCCTCTCCCAATGCTCTTTATGCTTAGCTGTATAATACAGAGCTAACTACTTTTCCTTCGCAACTTTTTTCTCAATTCTTCTAATTTTATTTTTCCGTCTGTGTCGTCTTGCAGTCTTCAATTATACCTATAACTTTATAAATGTGGGAATCGAACCCACGTCGGGTTCGATTCCCAAGCGCAGAAGGCAGTTTCACTACCAACTGAACCAACGGGGCTTCAAATTGGAACAGGTAAATACCTACATTTGATTTAGCCACATAGATACACAGACACAGATACACTCGTTATCTTATAACTTCTCTCATTTTGCGTCGGGGGGTAATAATTTAATAAAATGTTAAAGAGTTACGGCCTTACTTATAAACGTTACTTAAAAGATAAGCAATGCTTAAAATTGCTGTCAACTTCTTTGTGACGGAAATTGTCAGAGGTGACACAGCAATTTTAAGCTTTGCTTAACTTATACTTACTTGCGTTTATAAGTAAGGCCGTTAGATTTATATATTATTGTGTAATTTTCGCGAAATCCTAAGAAATTATTACCCTTACATAACTCCCAAGAATTTCCAAAGCATTGTGTTGTTTATGCTCACCAAAGTATGTAAATTGTGTCTCATTAAGTTCCAGGCAGCTAATGAAGACGGAGAAGCTTGTTCCAGAGATAAGGCGCTTACAAGACCAGGTGACCCGACCCGGGCAACAAACTGTGAGGTAGATTCGTTGGACATTTTTTGTTTAACTTTAAGAGGTTTATTATAAGCTGCTGCTAAAATTAGAATTGTTACGACAAATTTTCAAAATACAATGTTATTAATTTAGGTAGGTATACCTGAATTGATTGATAAAGACCTTGGGGTTACGTGATGGCTACGTGATGGCTACGGTTACCTTAAAGCCCTAGCAGACGTGTGGATATGGTTGACCTCAACCACCGTTTGACGGTACCTGATGATCTCACGACACGTTCCTTAGCTGCATGGAGCTTCTCTACATAGTAAAAATTTAAGTCGCTTTCTGCGTCTTTCTGTCTGTCTGTATGGCCGCTAACTCCTCCTAAACCACGCAACAGATTTTGATGCGGTTTTCACCATCAGTTAGATACATTTTCAAGGAAGGTTTATATATATAACTAGCAACCCGCCTCGGCTCTGCACGTAAATTACACCCGTGCGAAGCCGGACGGGCGGGCCGCTAGTAATAAAATATAAGACTATTATAGACCATTATAATAGACTACGAGTTATGGAGAGGGCTATATTCGGGGTTTCTCTACGAGATCGAATCAGAAATGAGGAGATCCGTAGACGAACGAAAGTCACCGACATAGCCCACCGGATTACCAAGTTAAAGTGGCAGTGGGCAGGGCACATATCACGCAGAAGAGATGGCCGATGGGGCCCAAAGGTTCTGGAATGGAGACCACGGCCCGGTAAGCCCAGCGTAGGTCGTTCACCCACAAGATGGACAGACGACCAAAAAGAGACCGCAGAGAAACGCTGGATGCAGGCCGCTTCCAACCAGCCCTTTTGGAGATCGATGGAGGGGGAGGCTTATGTCCAGTGGACGTCCTATGGCTTAAATGATGATGATAGATCATTATCAAGAGAGATTATATGCAAACATTGCGTCGTAATATTACCTACTTGAAACAAGTATAAATTGCTTTTATTAACCTAAAGTTTTCAAGTGGTATTTAACTTTTATTATTTTAGTGACAACATAGTTTTGTATGATCTTTTTAAGGTTCCGTAGCCAAAGGGTAAAAACAGGACCCTATTACTAAGTCTACAATATCTGTCTATCTGTCCGTCCGTCCGTATGTCTGTCCTGCCTTTAAACGGCTGTATCTTTCGAACCGTAATAGATAGCCAGTTGAAATTTTCACTGAATATGGAATGTTACGGCGGATTGACTAACAAATAATAAAAAAGTAAAAACGAAAGGGTCTCCATACAACAAACGTATTTTTTACGTATTTTTATATTACCTCTAATGTAAAAACGGTAATACTTACAAACGTCAAACTTAACATGATTATAGTACACACTTTATAGTATAACAACGAATAATAAAAATGCCCAAGTGCGACTCAGTGACAATTTTATGTTCATTACCAAGTTATAACTGGTAATTTTGCTAAAAAAATTGTGGTGGTACGGTACCCTCAATTCGCGAGCCCGACTCGCACTTGGCCGGTTTATTTCATATCTTAAAAATTATTGAAATACCTGAAAATAGTAAAAAAAAATAACGTCTCTATCCCCCTTAGTAACAATGAATCTTTTGTCTGCATCCACTGCTCTACTGAGTTCTCTGAGGGTAGGCATTAGGCGAATCACTTGCAGCCCGCCGCCGCCACCGCTCGGGAGAAATTTATTAAATCTTGCCTTTATAAGTTCGCTGACGTAGTTTACAGCTAGCTTACGCCATTGCCATACAGTGGCTAACAAAATAATAAAGTTAGTATCTAACTGGCCAAATAGGATACCCTATGTTATTCGTATGTATGAAGCTCTGATCGCTGAAGACCTTGGGGTTACCTGATGGCTATGTGATGGCTACGCTACGGTAACCTTAAAGCCCTAACAGACGTGTGGATATGGTTGACTACAACCACCGTCTGACCAACGGGAGAAAAAGAGAGAAACATGTTATTCCCACTCTTTCTCTTCTGTTAGTAGGACAGTGGTCCATCAACCAAATCCACACGTCTGTTAGGTACTTTACGGCTACGCTACGTTTACGCTACGGATACGCGATAGCTGCATTATGCTTAGGCTCCGTTATGACTACGCTACGATTACGCTACGGCTAGGCTTCTGCTACGTGACAGCTATACTACGATACGTTTTAGCTAGACTACGGTTACGCTAAGGCAACGCGATGGCTACACTACAGATAGGCTACGTTATGGAAACAACACGGTTACGCTACGGCTACGTAACAGCTGTGCTACGGCCACACTGTGGCTGCACTGTGGCTACAGTACGATTAAACTACATAGATGCTACGGCTACACCGCAGCTAAGATGTTGCTACGGTGCGAGTAAACTATATAGATGCCTCGGCCACACTGTGGCAATGCTGTGGCTACGGTACGATTAAACTACATAGATACTTCGGTTATACTATGGCTACGCTGTGGCTACGGTACGATTGAACTACATACATGCTGCGACTACGCTGTGGCTACGGTACGATTAATCTACATAGATGCTACGGCTACACCGCAGCTAAGATGTTGCTACGGTACGATTTAACTACATAGATCGTATGCCTACGCTGTGGCTACAGTACGATTAAACTACACAGATGCTACGGTTACACTGCGGCTACGCTGTGGCTACGGTACGATTAAACTACATATATGCTACGGTTACACTGCAGCTACGCTGTGGCTACGGTACGATTAAACTACATATATGCTACGGTTACACTGCGGCTACGCTGTGGCTACGGTACGATTGAACTACATAGATGCTACGGTTATACTGCGGCTACGCTGTGGCTACGGTACGATTGAACTACATAGATGCTACGGTTACACTGCGGCTACGCTGTGGCTACGGTACGATTGAACTACATAGATGCTACGGTTACACTGCGGCTACGCTGTGGCTACGGTACGATTAAACTACATATATGCTACGGTTACACTGCAGCTACGCTGTGGCTACGGTACGATTAAACTACATATATGCTACGGTTACACTGCGGCTACGCTGTGGCTACGGTACGATTGAACTACATAGATGCTACGGTTATACTGCGGCTACGCTGTGGCTACGGTACGATTGAACTACATAGATGCTACGGTTATACTGCGGCTACGCTGTGGCTACGGTACGATTGAACTACATAGATGCTACGGTTACACTGCGGCTACGCTGTGGCTACGGTACGATTGAACTACATAGATGCTACGGTTACACTGCGGCTACGCTGTGGCTACGGTACGATTGAACTACATAGATGCTACGGTTACACTGCGGCTACGCTGTGGCTACGGTACGATTGAACTACATAGATGCTACGGTTACACTGCGGCTACGCTGTGGCTACGGTACGATTAAACTACATATATGCTACGGTTACACTGCGGCTACGCTGTGGCTACGGTACGATTAAACTACATAGATCGTATGCCTACGCTGTGGCTACAGTACGATTAAACTACATAGATGCTACGGCTACACCGCAGCTAAGATGTTGCTACGGTACGATTTAAACTACATAGATCGTATGCCTACGCTGTGGCTACAGTACGATTAAACTACATAGATGCTACGGCTACACCGCAGCTAAGATGTTGCTACGGTGCGATAAACTATATAGATGCCTCGGCCACACTGTGGCAATGCTGTGGCTACGGTACGATTAAACTACATAGATGCTTCGGTTATACTATGGCTACGCTGTGGCTACGGTACGATTGAACTACATACATGCTGCGACTACGCTGTGGCTACGGTACGATTAATCTACATAGATGCTACGGCTACACCGCAGTTAAGATGTTGCTACGGTGAGAGTAAACTATATAGATGCCTCGGCCACACTGTGGCAATGCTGTGGCTACGGTACGATTAAACTACATAGATGCTTCGGTTATACTATGGCTACGCTGTGGCTACGGTATGATTAAACTACATATATGCTACGGTTACGCAGTGGCTACGCTGTGGCTACGCTAGGTATTACAATTAAAAGCGGAAAACCAGCATTAAAGGAACGATACCTGCTGGCAACAGTTGAATAGATTAGTTTAGTTTTATACTTTAGTGCTTACTTTGCGATTATGTCGCCCACGGTGTTGAAAGCTCATATTTCGTAAAATCAAATGAAAACACGCTTCAAACGAGTCTGAGCGAATTGTTTTTGTTCAACTCCCACGCGATTTGAACATTTGCGAAACTTCGTATTTTTGTTTGTCTCTATTTTCGATCCGCGAATTTGTAAAATAAAAAATAAAATTCATACTTGTTGCTCAAAACTTTCGTGTTTCATTTGTTTCTCTTTGGGTTAAAGCAAATGACGTCTGCTCAATTAAAATTAAATACTTAAGTGCTCGCTAAGCTGGAATAATTTTATTTTTATTGTTTGCTAGGCTTACGTTTAACCGCCACCTCGGCTGTTGACGATAACTATCAATTTTATATGAATCCTTTTAGGAAGATGTTTTATTTATTTATTTAATTAATGCTTGAGAGCTCACTTGCGTAGAAGGAACCGATGACCAAATCTTTTTAAAGTCTGAAGGAAATTGAAGATCTCATTCCACAACCTTACCACGGTAAATATCCCGTAAATAATCATATAACTTTAGTGAACAACCGTGATGGTTTAAAACAGTGATCCGCTAAAACATTAATTAAAACTACAGTATAACTGGCTGGATGCACAAAGTGCGATGCCAAAAAATAAGAAATAACATTGGCACTCGCCTAGTGCTCCCCTTAATTCATATATCACCAAGTCCCAATAGCTTCACTTGAGTGCCAGTTCCCATTCCAGGGTAGATAATAGTCCACCATCTTTAATACCACCATCTTTTTCTTTTTTTTTAGGTATTCCAGGGACTTAGGGTATAGCATGGATAAACATATATACTAGGGTATAGTATGTACTTACTTGTCGCGTCTGTATTATGTGTGTTTTTATATATATAGATATATATTTATTACATTATGTATCATTTAGTAGTATTTATTTAATGGTATCATTAAAAGTGTTTTAGCATCCCCCGTCGATTCTGTTACGTAAATTCTTTCCATCCATTGGTTGCCTGGAAGAGATCGCTTTTAGCGATAAGGCCGCCACTTGTGGCACTAGCTCGTAAGTGTTTTCTATCGTGTTGTAATTTTTATTTCTGGTGTACACAATAAAGAGTTTCTATCTATCTATCTATCTATCTATAACCATATCCTACTAATGTGAATGTTTGTAAGTATGGATGGATGGATGGATAGATGTCTGGATGTTTGTTACTCTTTCACGTAAAAACTACTGAATGGATTTTAATGAAACTTTACAATAATATAGCTTATACATCAGAATAACACATAGGCTACTTTTTATCCCGAAAAAATGCACGGTTCCTGTAGGATAATTTCAATTACACAAATCTCCACAACGGCTCAACTTAATAATTATGAAATTTGGTATAGAAACAGGCAAGCAGCCACATTTGCAACGCACAATACTTTGTGTCCCGGAATATTTTACAGTTCCAGTAGGATAACTTCAATTTCACAACTATGTAACTGTTAAACAAATTTTGATGATATTGGTATGGAGGTAGATTATATACTGAATAATATTATAACATAAGATAATTCTGATCCTGGGAAAATGAGTGGATCCTGTAGATAACTTTGATCACTCAACTCCGGATTTCGATGAAATTTGGTATGGAGGTAGCATATTCCCTGAATTAACGGATTTCGATGAAATTTGGTATGAAGGTACCATATTCCTTGGATTATCACATGAGTTACTTTTTACCCCGAAAAAATGTATGGTTCCTGTAGTATGACATCAATCACTCAACTCTGTGACGTTTAAGGGATTTCGACAAAATTTGGTATGGAGGTAGCATATTCCGTGAATTGAACGGATTTCGATGAAATTTGGTATGCAGGTAGCATATTCCTTGCATTATTACATGAGCTATTTTTTACCCGAAAAAATGTATGGTTCCTATAGGATAACATCATACACTCAACTCGGTGACTATTTAGAGGATTTTGACGAAATTTGGTATGGAGGGAGCATATTCCCTGGATTAAAACTAAGGCTATTTTATACCGACAATATGTAAGTTCCTGTAGGATAATTTCAATCATGCAACACCGTAACTGTTTAACAGATTAAGCAAGCCGCAAGCGGCCCGCGAGGGTTAATGTCAAGCACAAGGGACGTACAAAAAACTAAAAATATAAAACTTTATAGGTCGCGCGGTTCGCTGGGCCGCAAGTGGCCCGCGAGGGCGAGTATACCTGCCTTCTGAGCTTGGGGGCGTGGGTTCAATTCCCACCTAGGACAAACATTTGTGTGATGAACATTTGTGTTTGTTCTATATCTGGGTGTTAATATCTATTTAAGTATGTATTTAAACCTATATATGTATATATATCAGTCTCTGGCAGCCATATCACAAGCTTTGCTTAGTTTGGGGTCAGATGACCGTGTGTGCAAAAATGTCCCGAATATTTATTTATTTATTTATATTTAGTATCAGGCACAAGTGACGTGTAAATAAGAAAAACAAAACTTTCTAGGTCGCGCGGTTCGCTGGGTCGCAAGCGGCCCGCGAGGGTTAGTGACGTACAAAAAAAAAAAAAAACTTTCTGGGTCGCGCGGTTCGCTGGGCCGCAAGTGGCCCGCGAGGGCGAGTGTCAAGCACAAGTGACGTACAAAAAAGTTAAAAAAAAAAACTTTCTAGGTCGCGCGGTTCGCTGGGCCGTAAGCGGCCCGTGAGGGCGAGTGTCAAGCACAAGTGACGTGCAAATAAGAAAACCAAAACTTTCTAGGTCGCGCGGTTCGCTGGGTCGCAAGTGGCCCGCGAGGGTTAGTATCCGGCACAAGTGACGTGCAAATAAGAAAAATAAAACTTTCTAGGTCGCGCGGTTCGCTGGGCCGCAAGCGGCCCGCGAGGGCGAGTGTCAAGCACAAGTGGCGTGCAAATAAGAAAACCAAAACTTTCTAGGTCGCGCGGTTCGCTGGGTCGCAAGCGGCCCGCGAGGGTTAGTGTCAAGCACAAGTGACGTACAAAAAAGTTAAAAAAAAACTAGGTCACACGGTTCGCTGGAACTTGGTTCGTTGGTTCGGTTCGGTTCGGAACTTTTTGCAGAGAACTCCTCAATTTTTACCGAGAACAATGCGGGCGAAGCCGCGGGCGGAAGCTAGTACTTCATAAGTTCATATTAATATCACCGCAGAATCCACGAATAAAAATTAATATTCTAAACTAATAAATTATCATATTACGACTTTAAAGGTTGGTCTTTAAGTAAAATTTGCATGACATAATAATTCTTCCTACCCTTATAAATTTCAAATTAAATTTTGTAAATTTTCCCTAAATTGGCAAAAAAAGGAGGACAATTATGTTATGCAATTTTTACTTAAATATCAACCCTTTTTACTAAACATTATGTCTTGCATTTGACCGCCGCTTTGCCTGATGTCAAGCGATGGTATGGACACTTGCCGAAGAAAAAAAACACTAAGCTCGAGTTTGAACGTCATTTGTCTCTGAAACAGCTACGCTAGTACGGCTTGTTCTTATTACCAGCAAAAAAAAACGCAGTCAACAAAAAAATTTTTTACCATCCTACGAGTAAATACCCATAAAGTGCCGCTTTGTGCTCGTATTCCCTTTCCAAATGACCCGCTATAATCGAAATCCAACTGGCAACATTAATCCCCAAACAACCCGGCATTTGATACGCACACGGTTACATAATGCGGTAATGTCGCCACATTATGCGATTTCACGCCACGTTCAGCGGCAAACGTTTGCGGTGTCCTTCACCGCAGGGATCCGCTAACATTAGTTTATTGGAATACCTCAAATAGTTTCCTATTCAACAACTTTTGCAGATCGAATTCATACTTACTAATCGGAAGACGCAGCGTGGGTCTCCCACTAAATGGACCGACGAGTTTGTGAGAGTCGCTGGCATCCAGTGGATGCAAAAGGCAGGCTGTCGTTCAGTGTGGAGTTTAAAGGGGGAGGCCTATGTTCAGCATTAGACGTCTTCTGGCTGATGATGACCTACTAATCATACTTACCCATTGGTATAGGTAACCGTACCACTATAATACCTGTTATGTAATTTGAATGTGTGTGTGTTTGTGTGTGTGTATGTTTATCCGCACTCAACTCCGTAAAGGTCTAACCACAATGATTATCAGTTCTGTGACAGATATGATCGGCCCAGTGTCACTTCAGCTTGCGTTTAATTACAGGAATTATATTGTCCATACTTAAAAAAAACTAGCAAACCCGGCGAACTCCGTTTCGCCACCAGATGACTTCTATAAACCTCACGGAGCCCGAGACCTTTCCAACGAATGCAAAACCGTGGAAATCGGTTCGTGCGTTCTGGAGTTATGGCGTCAGGAAGGAAAACCCGACTTATTTTTATATAGTAGATATGTATTGTGTATGAATTACTTGTGCAAATAAATTATCTATATCTTTTTTTCTTGTCTGTCTATTTTCTATAGAATACATTTCAGCAAGTGTGCGCAAGAGCTGCATGACTTGATTTTATTTCACCCTCTCAATTTTACCACAGAACAAGTAAAAGGACTACACACTACCACCCCTTTCTCGTGGAAATTCCAAAGATTCGTACTCAACGATTTGGGTCGTCATTTTATGATACGTACTGCCCAAGAATGGAACTCCCCTGCCGTCGTCCTAGTTTCCTGAGAACTACAATCTAGGCATCTTCAAGGCTAGAGTGAATAGATTTCTTATAGATAAACGTGTTCCATCCTCGGCCACTACGTCAGTCAAATTCATTCAGACATCAATTAAGTACTGGCGCTTAAATTTAAAATTTTAATTAAGAAGTTATTTTAGAGAGTGGCATTAAAACCGATATCAATTTAGCCGTAACATAAGAAATACAATTGTCTCTTTCGATATGTCGGTCTCTGTCTCTCTCTTACAAACTATGGTTTGTTTTTTTATAGTACCTACCTAGTGGGGTCAGCTTTCCTTACCTTTCTTCTCGACTTCTCTCTATTCTCGAGATATTTTTCATCGGATCGACGATACGCAAACAATTATACTTTTAAGGTGGTATGTTTTACTAATGGCGGGAAACTCAAATTTTAAACAGTTTTTTTGTTCTTGGAGCTAGGCCGGGTAATTTTTTAAGCAATCACGGTGTTGTCTATGGCAAACTGTCATCATCAGCCAGAAGACGTCCACTGCTGAACATAGGCCTCCCTGCCAGCCTGCCTTTTGCACACACTGGATGCCCGCGACTCTCACAATGTCGTCGGAAAGAAAACTGTATGAAATTTGAATTTCCCGCCATAAGAAACGTACCACCTTAATACTATATTTTTTGGTATTATTTTTAAGTACCTTCACACCATTAACAAGCAGTTAAGTAAAATTTACCCGGGTATGTCCTAAAACTGCGACCAGAACCACCGGAGGATGGGTAGCAGCGTCCTGTTAGTACACGGTCAACGTACTGCGATCTCCAAGCCGCCTGCCAAGCGTGGGGATTATGGCAACACCCCTCTCTAAGAGGGAGGCCTTGTTCAGCAGTTGACATTTAATGGATGATGTGTGTGTGATGTGAAGTAAAATTTAGACTACGGACACACCTGTTTAAACAAGCATGCTGTCCATTAATCAGAATAGCAATACCCTCCTTTTTGATTTAGTTTTCGGATTAAAAATATCTCGTCCCGCCACCAATTTTTTACTCACAAAGTAACCCCTTGGTCTTGGTAAAAACTATATTTCCATAATAATTTGACTTCACATTACGTTTTTCGCTAGCAGAGCCATAGACAACAATGCATACATACATAAATCAGCATAAATCTACATGGTGGTTACGCTATGCTAATCAACCCAGCTCACACAAGGGGAAACTCATGAAAGACGGCTTTTGACGCTTCAGAAGCCATGTTACAACATTCTTGTACACACCTCGTAGAACCTTTGCCTGTGAAAAAAGTTAAACAGATAGTTAACGTTCTCATTTTGCCCATACAGACTACCAATCTACTTCAAATAACTGGCCAAGAGCGTGTCCAGATGTTGGGTTCCGTAGCCAAAGCAACAAACAAAATTTTAAATATGTTGGTTGGTATGGTAAATAATTATGTTGTGGCCACATACATAATTCGAAAAATTCAAGTTATAGTTTTTTTTTACAATCCCAGCTCTGTAGACAGCCAAATTTCAGATGAACCGACAAAACATAATCACACTTTTTATGGGTCAGACAAAAAAATATATCATTATGATTAAGACACCAAATAAGTTATTATCAAAAATACCATTTAAATACCTATTATCCAAATCCGTAAATGCCAATTATAATAAAATTACATAATTATTCAAGGGATAGACTAAGAAAGAGGGTAGATCGTTGTGTCTGCACCTAACTTTTTAACTGTTCGACCAACCACCCGCATTCTTCAGTCTTCCCGTGAACCTTCTTTATATCTTTTATCGCATTTACAACGGGGAGTGTTCTGAAGAACTGTTTGATCTGATGCCGGCGTCGCGGTTTTACCATCGCACTAGCCACCACCGCCTGAAGGCTCATCCACACATCATAGATCAGTGGAAATCGCACACTGTGCGATTCACACGATCCTTCTTGCCTCATACCTGCATAATGTGGAATGAGATACCTTCTACGGTGTTTCCGAGAAGCTACAACATGGGGTTCTTCAAAAGGCGAGTTAATCGAGCTAAAGGGTCGGCAACGTATTTGTGATGCCTCTGGTGTTACAAGTATCCATAAGCGACGGTGACTGCTTACCACCAGGCAGCCCGTCAGCTTGTTTGCCACATATGGCAAAAAAAAAACAAAACATGGTGTATGCGCCGAAATATCGGGAGCTCATTCCACAACCTTACCCCGGTAAATATCCCGTAAATAATCATATAACTTTACTGAACAACCGTGATAGTTTAAAACAGTGGCGATTGTAATGTCTTAAACATCCAAAGAATGTCTAAACGATGGATATCAGATTGTAGTTCTTAGGGAGCAAGGCTGCTCCCAACGTCTGAGAGACATTTTTATAAGTATTGAAATAACAAGTTACGTAGGTCGGCTTTCGGCTGGGCAGCGTTTGGTAAGCTTCGCAACGTCTTCTCGCCCAAAACACCTCAGTGCCCTCGACCAGTGTGCGTTACCAGTGATGACATACGGCACTGAAACGTGGTGTGACGTTGCGGTTAGCGCCGTCATTTATTTAAGAAAATAAAACAATAATATTATGCGGAACCAGGTGTCTTTAGATAATTTGAAATGGCTTCGTAATTCCTTGCCGCGACCTCACGGAACGCTAAAGGTAAATACTACTGCCTAAACTGTGACCGCTGTGCATTCGACGCCGCGCTCTGGGTGCAAGGAGTAACAGAGCCGATCTACTTGTGCTGACAAATAGATGTGCCGCATAAAGTGATTTAAAAAGTCTATCATCCCTCTAGGGTGAGTTTCTATTATTGTTACTACTACCTACTACTGTGTCATTTCAGTGCTTTCTTAAAACTGTTTAATTATTACTAAGCTGTTCTGCCGCGTCTAGCTGACGGCAGTTAAAGGGTATTTTGTGATCGCTGAGTCCGCTGTGGACTCGCACCGCGCCACCGCTGGAGACCTTCACGCTACCCTACATGGCCTGGCAGACAGTACTTTCCGGAACTAAATACTAATGCCTACCTCGTTCCAGGATTTTTTTACTTCACGGCACGACCTACTCACCTCCGTCTACTATTGGACGTTGCGTCACTACCTGAGAGCAACCCAGGATTGTCTGGACAGCTCATCCCGGGTCAACTGCTACCTACTACCTGACGGCATCCACCAGGAGCGTATCCTGAAGGCACGACGCGACCGCGAGTGAATAGCGTTCAGGCCAGTGATCCCAATCTACATCTACCTACTTGGTGTGAAAAATGTGCGGCCGTGCAATGTTTAAATGAACAATACACCCTGACATAGTTTCTATGTGGTTTCCTTGCCTAACCGGCACCCTAACCATCTACCTACCTGCGAGCAGTGACGGGTACGACGACTACTGAACCCACAACGCCGCAGTGGTCTCTCACCATAAGTCTCATAAACAAGCTTCAAGTGGCCCAGTGAGCTATGAAGATGGTTATGGCCCTGATTACTCTACGAGATCGAATCAGAAATGATGAGATCCGTAGACGAATGACAGTTACCGATATAGCCAACCGGATTAGCAAGTTGAAATGGCAGAGGGCAGGGTATATAGCACGCAGAACAGATGACCGATGGGGCAAAAAGGTTCTCGAATGGAGACCACGGACCGGTAAGCGCAGCGTGGGACGTTCACCGACAAGATGAACAAATTACCTAAAAGAGACCGCAGGGAAACACTGAATGAAAGCCGTTTCCAACCGGCCCTTTTGGAGATCGATGGGGGCCTATGTTCAGCAGTGGACGTCCTGTGGCTGAAATGATGTTGATGATGATGAATCCGAAACGTAAGCCTGCTGGGTAAAAGACATAAATAGATCAGCTTAGATCTACATGCGGTTTCGCGTGTCTCGCTAATCACGACTCGCCAAGGAAAGTTTCAGCGTGTTCGTGTATATAAAGCTCCCCGGAGATCGAGACCTAACTTATATGGTTCACCATAGAGTTAAAATTTACAGTGGGGTATCAGAATAAACCAGCCAAGTGCGAGTCGGGCTCGCGTACTGAGGGTTCCGTGCCACCACAAATACAATAAGGTCGTCCAAGTAACCGAATTACCAGTTATTATAACGGTTGCCAAAATAGTCAAAGCAATTGCTACAGTTAATTATTTTGCTACAGGCGTTCGATTATAACACAATTATAACTTGGTAATGAACAGAAATTTGTCACAGACTCGCACTTGGGCAATATTTATTATTTGTTGTTATATAGTGTGTAATATAATCATGCCAAGTTTTACGCTTATACGTATTATCGTTTTTACATATCTAAGTATAGTCAACGATGTCTGTCTGTCTGTCTGTCTGTCTGCTGTATCTTTCGATCCGTAATAGATGGCCAGTTGAAATTTTCGGCGGATTAATTGAGAAATAATAAAACAATCAAAAAGGCAAAACGAAATAGTACTAATTTTGAAGTCGGTTTTTTAATTGACAATTATTGTATTTTGTGGTGGTACGGAACCCTCAGTACTCTCAAGACTTGTTGCAAGTAGCACGTTCAATCAAGTTCTCTCATCTTACTACATTTAATATACCTATATACTGATCCCGATAACATAATGTCTAAATCCAAACTACAAACCTAACAACTTCCTAATATCCTGTACTAAATCCCAATCCCTACCAGTCTCCACTAATCCTTACCAATATAATGTGAAAAGCTGTTTCTTAGTCTGTTTGTCGAGGGATAAACATTAAATTTTCATAGCCAGTAATCTTCATCATCTTCTTCTTTCTAGTCGATGTTCCGCAAAATACAATTCTATTTTCATATTAAGTTTCTAGACCAGAACTTTGCCACCCCGATGGCATTCTCCGTGGCTTCATTAAGGTCGTCTTCTGTTCAAGTTGTAGGACACGCTGCACAGTCCATCAAGTTCATCTTCATTTTCAGCCGTAGGAAGTCCACCGCTGGACATAGGCCTCCCCCATCGATCTCCAAAAGGGGGTTGGAAGCGGCCTGCATCCGCGTTTCCCTGTGGTCTCTTTTAGGTCGTCTGTCCATCTTGTTAGTGGACGTCCTACGCTGCGCTTACAGGTCCGTGGTCTCCATTTGTGAACCTTTCGGCCCCATCGGCCATCAGGAGCCTTACAGACAACTGCTATTGCGGCACCTAATCCGCTCAGTTGGAAAATCACGAGAACGTGAACCTTATCGCGCCCAGATACGGTTTGCGGTCGCGTGATTTTCCAACTAAGCGGATTAGGTGCCGCAATAGCAGTTGTCCGTAAGGCCGCTGTTCTGCGTGTTATTTGCCCTGCCCACGCTGCCATTTCAACTTGCAGATCCGGTGGACTATGTCGGTAACTTTCGTTCGTCTACAGATCTCCTCATTTCTGGTTTGATCTCGTAGAGAAACCCCGAGCATAGCTCGTTGTGCAACTTTGAGCTAGTTTATGAGGCCTATAGTGAGAGACACGTTTCAGTGCCGGTGTCGTTTCGTGTCGTCACTCACTAAACTAAACCAATCTGACATGACTAAAATTATCTGCCTCTCTTTTCATTTTAATATGTGAGAGAAGGATGGCAACAATTTTAGAGCTGTCAAATTTAGTTTAGTTTAGAGTACATCAGAATCGATGTCATTTTCAAGTTATAGAAGTAGCTCTGTAGAATAGAATATTATTTATTATCATACAGTTACATAAGTAACTTTAAAAAAAACCCAGAAAATTAATGAAATCTTAAAATATAAACTAAAAACTAAAACTTAAAATAACTAAATAAAAGCTACAATTAAACTAAAAGATGAATGTATAAAATATAAATTCATATAGTAGCTCGGTTGATAATTTCAAGTTTTAAACTTGAAATAATTATGAAGCTGAAATTTGGCAGGTAAATTACGTTATTGAATTTTGACTCCAGACCGCTTCTCAATTTAGCCAGAAAGGTTATATTTTACGCTAAAGGGCTCAAAACATTTTACATAAAAGCCAACGCGTACGAAGTCGCGGACATAATCTAGTATTACCATAAGCACGTGTTACCTACGTAATATGTATTAATTAATACGTTAAGTTTCGCGATTCGTCTATCTGTCAAACAGACAAATCCCGTTATGAATAATTCTGAATCTCATGAAATTGCTAATGAGTATTAACAGCATTTATACGTAGATATGTGCAACCGTAGACAAATATGAAACTAGGAGATGTTTTCAACTTTGTATGTATGAGGTCCGGAGGGACCTCAAACATATCAAATGGTCAAGCTTATCCATACTTCCTAGCTTGTCTATTTTAACTAAATACCATACTAATACTAGGAATGCTATTTCTATAAATTCTAAGCACGCCTGGGAACATCTCCTTACTTTTCCATACAGTGTGCTTTACGTACATTTTGACCCCTCCAACAAAAAGTCCCTTACTACTAGAGTAAAGGAAAACTGCGTAAAGTACAAAGTATTGGAGGGTAACCCTTTAGATCTTGCAAACATTGTTCCGCCCAAAAGTCGGAATAATTTAAATTCCAAAACAACTGACGTTTTGACTAATTTCAAAATAGTAGAGAACAAAATTAGTGATGGCGATATCAAAGGCGCCGCACGTGTCTTGTTTTCTAGCGACACAATCGCCCCCTATACACCAGTTACGGTTCAGTCACTACGTGACAAACATCCACCTGCAGCGGCAAATCTCCACCTCCCTGATCCACCACAACCAGATGACGTTGTCATTGAAGCCACATGCCAGGAGGTTGCAGCGGCTGTTGCATCTTTTCAGAGTGGCTCAGCTGGAGGCCTAGATGGTCTGACGCCTCAACACCTAAAAGATCTTCTATCTTTTAGTTGCGGTGAGGCTAGCGAGTCCCTCTTAAAAGACCTAACGGCTTTGGTAAACCTCATGTTATCTGGACGGGTCAGTGATGACGTCATTGAAATTTTGTATGGCGCTAATTTATGCGCACTTATCAAAAAAGACGGTGGTATCAGACCTATTGCGGTTGGCACCACATATCGTCGCCTTGCGGCCAAGGCAGGCTGTAGGAAAAAGGTCACTCTTTTGAGTAACCTTTTTCAACCAATACAGCTTGGTTTTGGTTCGCGAGGTGGATGTGAGGCTGCTGTTCACTCTGTCCGAACTTTTCTCGATCAAAATTGTGGAGAGGTGCTGCTAAAGGTGGATGTCAAAAACGCTTTTAATTCGGTTGATCGCGGTGCCCTGTTGACACAAGTAAAAGATAAAATTCCTGATCTTTTCAATTTTCTCTGGCAATGCTATGGCAGTCCCACCAAATTGACATACCAAAACAATGTTTTGTTATCATCTGTCGGTTGTCAACAGGGTGATCCTTTCGGTCCCGCCATTTTCAGCCTGGCTATTCACCCAATTATTCAACGTCTCCAGTCCAAACTTAATGTTTGGTACTTGGATGACGGAACCCTAGGAGGCGACGTTGACACTGTTCTGAGTGATTTAAAAATTCTTATAGACGAATTTCGTCATATTGGTTTGGAACTAAATTTTTCGAAATGCGAACTTTTTGTTTGCGATTCATGTCCGGATAAAAATGTGGTTATTGAAAAATTCAATGATTTAGCTCCCAATATAAAATCATTAGACAGGTGTTCGCTCCGACTCCTGGGTTCACCGATATTAGATGAGTCCTTTTCACCTTTTGTTGAGGAAAAAATTCAAAATTTTATGGGTTCTTCCGACAGGTTACTAAAAATTAACGCCCATATGGCGTTTACAATTATCAGATACTGTTTGTTTGTTCCTAAATTTATGTACACTTTACGATGTAGTCCACTGTGGAAACACGGTGAGCTCCTTTCGAGCTTAGACAATGTCGTAAAGGAAACTCTAATATCGGTTTTGAATGTTGATTTGAGTGACAGGACATGGTCACAAGCCTCACTACCTGTAAGGTTAGGAGGCTTAGGGGTCCGCCAAATTTCAAGTGTTGCGTTACCGGCATTCTTGTCCTCATTTCATAGTACTCATAAATTAATAGAAAAAATCCTTGCACCCTCTTTAGGCCCTTCCGAAGTAGTTGTATCTCATTCGAAAGAGGCAATGAATGCTTGGAGGCTTGCTTGTCCAAATACCGATTTTCCCAGGAAGTTGTCTTCCCAGAGACTGTGGGATCGGCCGATCTGCGAACTAGCACGGAAATCGCTACTAGATACGTGTCCTAGTGTTGCAGATCGCGCTCGTATTCTTGCTGTCTCTGTTTGGGAATCGGGACTTTGGTTGCAAGCTATGCCCTCTTTTAACACGGGTAGCCTTTTAGATCCAACCGCATTTCGTCTAGCTGTCAGCTTACGCTTGGGTGCAAGGTGCTGTGAGGCCCATCGCTGTCAGTGTGGTACTGCTGTTGACCAGCTCGGTCACCATGGTCTCTCTTGCTCGAGAAGCGCTGGTCGTATTGGCCGACACGCTAGCCTGAACGACATCATACGCAGGGCTCTTTCCACCGCCAATGTCGCAGCTGTGCTCGAACCGAGTGGTCTTGCGCGCGACGATGGAAGGAGGCCTGACGGTATGACACTTGTGCCCTGGAGGTTGGGGCGGCCCCTTGTATGGGACGCAACTTGTGTCGATACTTTGGCGCCGTCACATCTTCCTGAGACACAGGGTAGGGCTGGCGCGGCTGCCAATTCGGCAGAGCAGCACAAGCGACGCAAATATGCTAACCTCGGCAGTGGTTATATATTTGAGGCGTTTGGGGTCGAGACATTGGGCCCTTGGGGACCGGGAGCTCACCTCATTTTCAAAAATCTTTCAGAGCGCCTGGTTAATGCGACGCGTGACCAAAATGCTGGCGTGTTTCTGGCTCAACGCATAAGCATTGCCATTCAACGTGGTAATGCCGCCAGCATGCTGGGTACGCTGCCAACTGGTAGTGGGCTTGAGCATTTAGATTGTCTTTAGACCTTCAACGGTCTATGGGCAGTCTAACTGTATTTGTAGTTTTAGTTTTAGCTTGTATTTTGTTTAGTTAATAAAGGCACTTGCCCAGAAAAAAAAAAAAAAAAAAAAAAAAAAAAAACTAAATACCTAATATAAATAATAAATAGAGACCGACTGAAACCAAGTGAGAGCCGGCGCTCATTTTGTAATCTTCAAAAATCCGCTTCTTCTGGGCCCGCCAATTTATTTTATTTTGGTGGAACATATTAGTAGAATAAAATGTGCTCCGCGGTTTCATCCGCTATCTTACAGGAATCGTTACATTTTCCGGAATAAAAAGTAGTCTATATGCTAATCCGGGGTATAAACTGTCTCCATTCCAAACGCGTTCAGCCGTTTCAGCGTGAAAAAGTAACAAACATACTCACACACAAACTTTCGCACGTTTAATACTATTCTAGTAAATAATTCATTTAAAATATATAAACGAATGCTTTAGTAGAAAGGCAGACGCATCAAAATATATGCCCATAATTATATACAGCCAAATTGAGCACCCAGAAATTTACAAACGTTTTATGAAGCCAAGAAACCCACTTATTGAAATATCGCTCATAAATCTCAAAAGTAGACTTACTTCAGACCTCCTTAGGACCTCTTTATAATGTACAGCTCCTACGAGACCCGTCATACATTCAGCTGACTGGTAATAAACGGTGCATCCGGGACGGTGTCTGCTCCACAGTATGACAACTCGAGGGAGTGGTAGCGAGGTAAGTGGCGATATAACCACGCATAGACGTACCTACGAGTTTAGGTGACACTTGTTTACGAATTTATCCGAAGGATGATTTGTGTATAGTAAAAATTGCATTCACTTCATCAAAACTCGCGTGAGGATTCATAATAAATTATTATAACACCGATTTGCACTCACGATGATGTCAAGCCGGTGTTATATCGGTGCCTGTCCTGTCAGAGTTGGCCCGCTGGTGCCAATAAAAACACCGGGTCTAGCTCGAGAAATATCAAATCAACCTTAGGTATAGAATAATAATATTAGTATATTTTTTTTAATAATGATGGTAGTTGCAGTATAGTAAACAGTCATTAACCAACCAACCAACGTTCAATGGAACGTAGTATAATGAGACTAAAATTAAAAGACAAAATACGTGCTGCAGATATACGAAATGAAACAAAAGTTATTGACTTCCTGCAACACGCACTTAGGCTAAAATGACGATGGGCAGGCCATATAGCCAGGTTGCTGGACCTGCAGTGCAAGTACCGTTCTTTATCGATCATCAAATTCAATTAAAATGTCACAGAATCGATCATAGCGAGAACTGATCAAATCGCATTTTATCGAATTTGACGATCACAACTGTCAAATTTGACAAACGATAAAGAACGGTACTTGCACTGCAGAGGTGGACTTACACCACGACTAAATGGCGTGGACCAAAGGGCAAAAGGCGGCAAGGCAAACCGGTAGCGCGCTGGGTAGATGGTATCAAGAAGTTGGCTGGATCATCTTGGATTAACCGAGCAACGGACAGGGACAAGTGGAAAGCTCAAGAGGAGGCCTATACCCAACAGGGGTTCTCATCAACTAACATTTAATTTAGGATAACAACAATGACGTGAAATAAATTCAAAATAATGTATAATCAATCAAATAATTCAAATAAACATATTAATAATTATATAATATAAAAGTTGACATACTATACTACTATAAAATTAATTAATTCTATTGTAATTGTAATGATAAGAAATAAAAGGCTTTTTTATTTTATTTTATTTATTTTTAACAGTCATTAATATCATTATATTTAGTCATTATAGGTATGCATGAATTAAAAATTGGCCTCTAAAACAAAAACGAAAGAAGTTACTCGGAATGCTTAGCGAGTAAAGAATAATATTGGTAGTTTATTTTTATTTTTATTGTTGATAGTTTAAACAGTCATGCGCAAGGACGTTTGAGGGTCTACAACGTCCTTGATATCACCCAACGCCAATGATCTTATATGTCATTGCCCAACACCGTCAAAAGGTTCATCTTACAAAGCTGGAAATCCCAAACCGTCCGATAATGGCATCGATTCTGATGTACTAACTAAACTAAATTTGACAGCTCTTAAATTGTTGCCATCCTTCTCTCACATTTTTTTTTATTAACCTATACTGTCCTACTCCTGGGCAAAGGTCTCCCCCATTTCTTTCCCGACAGTGCGATCATCCGCCAGACTTGACCACTGTATCTGGAACGTGTCGAGGTCATCGCGCCAGCGTTTTCTAGGCCTGCATAGAAAATTTCTCACATATTAAAATGAAAAGAGAGGCAGATAATTTCAGGCCTGTCAGATTGGTTTAGTTTAGTGAGTGGTTTGGTAGAATCGACGCCAATGTAAAGAATTTGCTAAAGCTAAAAGCTTGTAAATAAAAGTTTTTTTACTATTAATTTATTTATTTTAAGAAAAGTTTGTTTCTGACACGCCTGATAGTTCCTGCGTTTTCCTTACTGCTTATAAAGTGTACGAATTTTGAAGAACTAGTTTCCACAGCGGAAACTTTGAGATTTCTTCAGAAGCCGATGGATTTTTAACTTGATTCTCGCCGGGAGAGGAGCAAGTTCCAAAAAGAAAAAAATATTGAACACAGCAGTTTGCATCACAGATTCATAAATTAATTTTTGTTTAGGCGACATTTTCGCTTGACAAAAAAGCTTAATGTGCTTTTTCGCCAAGTTTTAAAAGTTTTTTTAAAACTTGGTGATGTTTAAAAAAAGTTTTTTTTTTACAATTATTATTAAGGTGTTTTATTTTTTGCACAAAATGATACACCATAATTAGCATCCCGCGGTTTTACCTCTGACTTAGAGAAGCCCACAGAGAAGCCATAAATTTTTCAACGTTAAAGTTATGTTGGTATGACTGAAGATTGACAGTCTTAATCATAATTTGTAAAAAAAAAAACTTTTTCCTCTGTGAGAATTTTGGCCTCGCAATCTTGTGCATTTTCCAGTGTGAAGTATAAAATAATTATCAAGTTTTATTAAATTCATTAATTAATTCAGTCAGACTCAGAGTCAAGCAAAGTAAGTCATGGTCAATTCAAAGTCATGCCTAATAAAGTGGTGGAGGCTTTACAAGAGGCTTCTATGGAATTTTGGAAATAACACGATAATACATATTATTTCACCGCGTTAAATCATGCCCACACTCGAGCATGTACACGAACACAATCCACCATTATTATACACAACACTCTAAAATGCACAAGTTTAGGAAAATGATACAATGAGCCGATTTGTATTTTTCACTTTGGCGCCAAAACTCCAATTAATCATCAATGAGTAGTGTTTGTAAATATTATTCATGGCAGGTAGAAAGACTATGGAGCGGTACAAAGTATTATTTAGCGTAATAGATAAGATCTGTGTAGTAGATGTAAAAATAAGGTCACGTGGTGTGCGGCACTTTGAAAGAACAAAAATGGCGATTTTGACTAAGCGAAGCGAGGTCCCAGAGTCAACCGGATCAAAGTTAATCACAATATTACAAAATTCACTAACACAAACTTTTACATTTTAACGTAGGTATTTATTACGTAGGTATAGAAAACCTGTGTAGAAAACAACTTGAACAAAGCGACGAAAAGAATGAAGCTAAGAATGCCGATTAGGTTCTACTTTATGCCTTGAAGGATAAAGATTCCCTTTTCCCGTAAGTACGGTGAAGTGACATAGAGTCAAATCCAAAGTAAAAGATCCTGCATAATTCATCAGGCTTACTAAACCTTCTGAAGTTTTCTCTTCAAATCTGCGCAATTCCCTCATGGATGGGATAAATCAGCTAATCTGAGGAGATACGGTAAATCTTAGAGAAGTCTTTGGAGACAACAATAACCTACCACATGAATGAGGCACTTAAAACAGGACTAAAGTTATAATAATTATGATTATTTACGGGATATTAACCATGTTTTTTTTTAACCTTACCACGGTAAATATCCCGTAAATAATCATATAACTTTAGTGAACAACCGTGATAGTTTAAAACAGTGTTTTAAAACAGGACTAATTTTTACATGCAAAGTAGTTAATGTAAGTACCTACAGCTAGCTAGGTAAACAATCTTTTTGTAGCTAAAAAATAGTTAACATAATTATACCTAATGCCACCACCGTCTGAAGGGTCATCCACACATCATAGATTAGTAAAAATCGCACACTGTGCGATGAACACGGTCCTTCTTGCCACCTGCAAAATGTGTAATGAGCTACCTTCCACGGTGTTTCCGAGAAGCTACAACATGGGGTTCTTCAAAAGAGTTAATCGAGTCCTAAAGGGTCGGCAACGTATTTGTGACGCCTCTGGTGTTACAAGTATCCATAGGCGACGGTGATTGCTTACCAACAGGCAGCCCGGCCACCTCATCATCAGCCAGAAGACGTCCACTGCTGAACATAGGCCTCCCCCTTTAACCTCCACACTGAACGACAGCCTGCCTTTTGCATCCACTGGATGCCCGCGACTCTCACAATGTCGTCGGTCCATCTAGTGGGAGGCCTCCCTACGCTGCGTCTTCCTGCCCGGCCACCTATGGCATAATAAAAAAATTCATCATTCATCATCATTGCGGCTTATCGTGTTCCCACTGCTGGGACACAGGCCTTTTCTCAGAGGGGTGAGCCGTAATCCACCATGATGGCCCAGTGCATGTTGGTGAATGTCAGATGTTTTTGAACTTTTGAGGTTCTTGGAGATACTGGTTTCCTTACGATGTTTAACTTTACTGTTTTTGAGCGATGGTATCAAAACTGCACGTAGTTTATTTTATCTCTATCTCTACATAGTATAAATTGAAGTCGCTTTCCGCGTCTGTCTGTCTGTATGTCTGTATGGCCGCTAACTCCTCCTAAACCACGCAACGGATTTTGACGCGGTTCTCACCATCAGTTAGATACATTTTCAAGGAAGGTTTATATATATAACTAGCGACCCGCCCCGACTTCGCACGTAAATTACACCCGTGCGAAGCCGGGCGGGCGGGTCGCTAGTACTAAATAAATGACTAGTGCAGGGCGGAGAATCGAACCGGGTGCCGTCAGATTATAAAACGTAGGTACAAGCTACTGTTCGGCCACCAACGCTACACAAGCCATCCACAGACTTATGGCGAGGTTTTCTCTAATATAAGGCTTAATAATTATATTGTACTAGCGGTCCGCCCCTGCTTCGCACGGGTATAGATTATAGCCTATGTCACACGAGGATAGTGTGGCTTCCCGTCAGTGAAAGAATTTTTCAAATCGGTTCAGTAGTTTCGGAGCCTATTCAATGCAAACAAACAAACAATCAAATCTTTCCTCTTTATAATATTAGTATAGACTAAAGTCGCATTTAGTGGAGCAAAACCATGCCCTATTATGTCTTCTGTGCCATGGCGCTTACACACAACCGTGCGTTTCGCTACTTCTACTTTTGAGGTTTTTCTCATATTTTTAGAAAAGTATAGCTGTAATTTAAAATATACCTTTGCGGTTTCCTCCATAATTATGAAATCTGTATATTAAGATATCGTAGACATCATTTATTAAATAAAAATTTGAATAAAGAAAATGTTAAAAAGAAAAACAGGGAAAAAGCGCAAATCAATGTTACTTTTATATTTTTTTCTATCGAGCGATATGTCCTTAATCGTGTTTCGGTCTTTGGGGTTTCCCAGATAAAACGTTAAAATTTTCACATGATACTATTTTTATTGTTTAAAAATAAACATGGAAGTAAACACACTTTTAACTAAAACGACCAAAAAGGCTAAAAGTCGGAAAAGAGGGCAGTTAAGTTAATTTTTCTTGTAATATAGAAGACATAAATTATGCTTACTCCAGATTTTGTTCAGGACTATCTGTTGCTGGCGACTTCGTACTCGTAGAGTTTCATTTAAGGTGGTTCGATTCATCTATGGCGGGAAATTTAAATTTTAAACAGATTTTTGGTCCTAGTAGCCAGGCCAGGTAATTATTTTTAAATAACACAGTGTTTGCGCAAAATGTTGGCTGTTCTTTACATTATAATGTACAATTATTTAACAGTAACGCACCATATTACTTAAATTTGTGAATAAACCGTGTGAAATAGCAAAAATTTGATTATGCACAAATGTAAGTAATAATGGGCATTAGAGATAAATAGCTTTACATGATTTTGTAAAGAATAATAATCAATTTGCGCAAACATCATGGTTGTTTACAATAATTACCCGGCCTAGCTACAAGGACAAGAAAACTGTTTGAAATTTGAATTTCCCGCCATTTGTGAATCGAACCACCTTAAACTTTCAACTCCCTGTGCCCCCCTCCAATTCGTCCCTTTTGCAAAATCCTTCCTTAGCGGATCTCTACACCTTGTAAGAAATCCACGTGCCAAGTTTCAGATACGTGGGTCAAATCAAGTAGCTAAGCTCAAATAGCTGGCAAGTAGTAGATTTCGTGATGCATAATTAATGTCAAAATATCACTGACTGAGTGACTAAGTTTTCATAGTATCTTAACTATATGTTTTCGCCGCAAAATGTAAATCTTTAATGTAGCTCTGTGACGTCACATTCAATATTAACGATCACGTTACATTCTATCGTACCTGTCAAACCACCTGTCAAGTGCCATGTGTTGGCCAATAGGTCGTTGGTTGGCCATGTACAAAGAAATTGGATTAAATCTTTGGATTAAATTTTCTCCCTCTACAGTTGCTCTACTGATTAAATCCAATTTCTTTGGCCATGTAGGTAGGTAGGTTTTTGAAAAGGACTAGTCCACGACTAGTCAGTCAGTGAATGGTATTTTAATTTTATGCCAACACGTACCGCCATCTATAGTAAATCTTGTGAACGTGCACACGTGAGCCTGAAGTATTTAGGAATTATTTTATAAGCCGTATTTCCTTTCGTAGCTAAATACGAAGATGTCACAAAGATGGCGCTAAAACTTAATAATTCAATTGATACAAGCCAGCGAGTGGAAATGGAGATTGGTGGACATCTACACGATATAACTTACTTGGTAATCGGCCTTACTTATAAACGTTACTTAAGTTAAACGAAACCTAAAATTGCTCTGTCTCGTTTTCACAGCGTCAGCGACAAGTAATTTTAAGCATTGCTTAACTTTATAAGCAAGGCCGACTATCTTTGTTGGTGAATTATCACTGTCATATCACTATCAAAAACAAAGTCGCTGTCGCTGTCTGTCCGTCCCTATGTATGCTTAAATCTTTAAAACTACGCAACGGATTTTGAAGCGGTTTTTTAAAATAAATAGAGTGATTCAAGAGGAAGTTTTATATGTATACTAGCGACCCGCCCCGGCTTCGCACGTAAATTACACCCGTGCGAAGCCGGGCGGGCGGGTCGCTAGTGTATAATAAACGAAAATCTCTAGTAAGAGTTTTATTATTGCCGCCAACTTAAGCTCATGTCTCCGGATCGTTTTTTTTTTTTTATATCTTATTGTAACGAGTAATAGGTAAACGTGTGTGTGCAAATATTCATTAGGTAGGTATAGGTATAATGTGATGAAATTCTGCCGTTGTCTTTGTTTCAAATGTTTAACTATAATATAATCTGGTAGGTAGTATTTTTACCATACGGTGAACGTTCTGTTCATGCCCGAACTTTTTAAAGGTGGGAGGCCTATGTTCAGCAGTGGACGCCTTCTGGCTGATGATGATGATGATGATGACAATAATGACCTCTAATTTGCTTAGTGCCATCGTTACGTGTAACCCTGGGGCCTTACGGAAACTGCTATTGCGGCACCAAACTAACATTAAATCCGCCCAGTTGGAAAATCACGGTGATTTTCCAACTGAGCGGATTTAACGTTAGTTTGGTGCCGCAATAGCGGTTGTCCGTAAGGCCCCTGTATTGGTCTATTGTTGATTGACAAACCCACGAAAGTACCTACGTTATCACAAATCGGATAGTAACGTTTTTGTCATCGATAATACTTCAAGTTATCTTAAACAAATAATTAGTGCGGTGTTAATAAGATAAAATGATATGCTTGATTAGTGCTTCAGTTGTTTTTGAAAAGGTAAGCCTTGTTACTATTTTGATTTAATATTAATTATTATACAACATTGTTTAAGTAGAATCATCATACTTCACCTACTCATATTATAAATGCGAAAATTTTGTTGGCTTGTTGGTTTGTTTGTTCCTCTTTCACGCAGCAACAGAGCAACGGATCAATCTGATGTTTTGCATGGGTATAGTTCAAGGGTCGGAGAGTGACATAGGCTACTTGTTATCATCACCATTTTTCGTCACTACGTGGGTGTAACCGTGGGGTGCAGCTAGTTGCTAGCTAACAAAACAAAAAAACTAAAAATCAAAATTAAATACCTGGTTGCCCGTGATAAGACAAAACAGAGTTGGCTTAGTAATAGGGTTCCGTTTTTACCCTTTGGGTACGGAACCCAAAAAATTTGCTAAATCACTATGACGTTTTCTAGTCAACTTAGAACGCGTCAGACGCCAACACCGCCGTCCAGGCGCGATACTGTGTTATGCGTGACTGTGCGAATCTTTGAAGGTGCGAATTCCAGGCGATTATCTTGCTTTCATGTTGCCATTATACGGGTTAGTAATAGGTTAGAAAAAATTTGTAAGCTTTCAATTAAGTATCACAATACAAGTTTGGAAAAAAAAACCACTTAAACAAAGTGAGGCCTATACCCAGCAGTGGTTTACTCAGGGCCGATGATGATGAAACAAGTTTGTTAAATTCGAGGAAAAATCAATTGTGATCACACACGAAATGATCTAAATCACAGAAATCGATCTATATAAATGATGTACTATATATACTATCTAAGTGGGGCTATATAAAACATTATTGAAATTGATAAAATTTTACAAGAAATAAAAAAACATTTGTTTGCAGGCAAGGATGAATCATCAATGGTTGTGGATTGCTGCTCTCCTGGGCATAGCAGTAGCTTTGCCCATGCAATCCCACATGGAACCTGAACAACTCATGAAAATATTTCAGGTTAAAGGTAAGAATATATAAGACCTATTTTTGCTTAACCTCCTTCTGATAGCCAGCTAGCCATCAGCTATGGTTTGTCAAATTTAGGATGATAATTTTGACAGCTCACGCTCATGAAGTTTCGCATGTTTTCCGGTAAAATCACAGATCTATATATCTGTGGGTAAAATGTCGTACTTCATTGATGGGTACCGCCCACTTGGACTCTTAGATCTAAGCTTGGACTATCGAAAATCGGTTTAGAAATTAAATAAATCAAACAAATCAACATTAATACATAGTTAACCATTTTATTATATTTTTTTGTAAAAATAAAGTTATTTGCAATTATCTAACGCGCAATTACTTACTTGTAAAACAACTATTAGTCATAATGAAATATTTCATTTTTTCAGCATAGCCATGCAACTATCGATTCCAAATTATATGAGAATAATAATATAGATGATCGAATAGACACTACCTCATCCTTACTTTGAGCTGTCAAAATTATCTTCTTATATTGGACAAGCATAAGCCATAATGCTATGCCTTTGTGCCTGATGCATTACCAGCTGAAGACACGCGTCTGAACAACCGTGCACCGGCAAATCAGTCGCGTCCATCGAGATACAATACATATAGAGTCACAATCGTGCCAAAAAAAACGAACCAAAACTGCGTGTACGCTACGAATTGCGCCGACTTTTGGTTAGTGACCGGATCACGGTTACGTTAACCGTGATCCAGCTAAAACGCCACCGCGGATGCCAGAGCCACGATGACATAGCGGATAACTAACGTTGAACACTATGCAAGCGACATAACGTCTAAATTGTAATGAATGTGACATTTTGTACTATATAATTAACACAATGAATGTACAGTGACGCTCGGACTTATTTTGACTGTTTTCACTGAGAGATTGTGACTCTCATGGTATAATAATATACTCCGCCAGGTATAGCAATCCGAGACAAAATGTCCACGTGGGCGTCCCGCAATGATGTCATGATGTCAATTTACAACAGGTTCGAGAGATATGACAAACACCGCGTAACAGCTGATTGGAT
The DNA here is from genome assembly GCA_932305915.1 of Agriopis marginaria. Lineage (NCBI taxonomy): Eukaryota > Metazoa > Arthropoda > Insecta > Lepidoptera > Geometridae > Agriopis > Agriopis marginaria. The sequence continues at coordinate 16,075,609 of OW029918.1, forward strand.
AAAGTGGCAGCTAGACAGTGACGTAATTCTGGGACAACTGCCAGAGTAGAAGACCTTGTTTTCTTTGATCATGGTGACTCTATAGGAAATGTATCTCGATGGTCGCGTCCAGTTATTAGATAGTTTATTTGCAGCTTTGATTTCGGTTTGAGTTTTGCTTCCATCATTTTGGCTGTTACATATTCATTGCAATGATTTATTATGATTCCAGGGCTTGGGCGGAACAATGCCATTGAGAACCTCATCATTGAGGCGCTGGAAGACTTCAGGCAAACGATGATCACAGGCAACGATGACATCCCAATCCTGGACCCGCTGCACGTCGAGCATGCGACCGCAGATGACTCCGTTATACCTATTCCTGGGTTAGTTCTATGCTATACGTATACGTACACAGATATTGGTAATAATTAAACAGACCAATATTTTTCTATCTATTATGTATCTCTATAATTCGACAGGTTCCGGGCTAATTGTATTAATCGACATTTTTGAAACTTTATACCAGAGCAGTTTAAAGTTTAGATTTTTAGAAAAAAAATATAACTTTAGCAAATCGCGTTATTTTTTTAAAAAAGAAGGATATTACTGTTTTTATAGCATATTCCCATAATCGGATTCATTTTTTTTTTTCTAATATTCTTATTTTTAACGAAGATAAATGTCGCTTAATACAAAATGACCCATATTTTACTTTTTTGTTCCAGGCTAAATGACTTAACCGCCTAGGCATGCAAATAATGGCTTCAAGCTAAGTGCTTTAATTAAAGAGTTGATAATATTTCAAACCTAAGCTTATTGATTCATATACCGTATCTTAAACTTATTAATTTATGGCTCATTAGTTTATGCAACTGATTTTATTTTTAATAAATTGTTTGTAATCATACTTGAATAATGAAGTTTGCTGAAATTATCGGTTAAAACATTGATAAATTAAAAAGTACTTACATAGGGTGTACCTACCTATCTTGTTACTACTTATGAAATGAGAAATGAATGGCTAATTGTATGAAGCGACATTTCTACATATTTATAAGGTAAAGCTAATTGTATTAAGCTACACTGGATAAGAATTTAACAAAGAGGCTAATTGTATGAAGCGATATTTCTACATATTTATAAGGTTTCAGGCTAGATGCTTTAACGTACGTTGCAGTAAATTTTTGTTCCAGGAAAAAAAGCTTAAACGACTGTCTGGTATTTGGTAGTGAGCTTATGTACACAGTTCCTAAATTTGTCAGTATTATGTGTCGCTTCATACATTTCAGTTCAAAAATGAGCCCAAAAATGCGGTTGTATGAAGCGACAAAGAAGTGCTCCGATCGTCACCAAACCCAGCTCAAACGACGCAGAAAAATTCTATATCGCCCAGAGTGTCGCTTCATACAATTAGCCCGAAACCCGTCGATTATATCTATAGGACGTAGGTTCGTGGCGACAACGAACCGGAAGATGCAGCGTAGGTAGGCCTCCCACTAAATGGACCGACGACATAGTGAGAGTCGCTGGCATCCAGAGGATGCACAAGGCAGGCTGTCGTTCAGTGTGGAGGTTAAAGGGGGAGGTGTATGTTCAGCAGTGGACGTCTTCTGGCTGATGATGATGATGATATATCTATATGTATATATAAAAATCTATTGCTGTTCGTTTGTCTCGATAAAACTCGAGAAAGGCTGGGCCGATTTAGCTGATTTTGATATATTTGTGGAAGTTCAGGGATGGTTTAAACGGTAAGTAAACGGCTAGACCGATTTGGATGAAATTTTGTGTTCCTGGAGCGGGCAGTAGTAGCGAGGCCGAAGGCCGAGCTCTACGCGTACGAAGTAGCGGGTATCAGCTAGTATATATAAAAATGAATCCTTATTTACCTTGGTCTCGCCATAACTTAAGAACGGATTTACCAATTTCATTCGTCTTTTTTTTGAGTTTTCTATTACTCTGTAGATGGTTCTTACAGAAAGAAAAATTTAAGAAATTACCCAGAAAATTTGAAAATTTCAGAAACTTAAGGACGTTTTTAACTTCGCCCGTTTGAAAATTCTAAGACAGGACAACTTCTGTCGGGTCAGCTAGTTGTCTTATAAAAAAGATGACCATAAATAGAGCCTATCACCGAAAACTAACCGAAAACTAAATTAAAATGTGTACAATAATCATTTTAATATCTTGCTAGACAGAGAACGCACTATACTTACAGATGACGTCACTCGAGGGTACCTCATACAAACTCCATACTGAGTCTCATTTTGTGGGGAAAGGACAGAGCATCCCACCCTAATCCCAGCAAAAACTTTAAACTCTTATATCTCAAAACTTTATAAGTCGATTTAAATAGTTTCTTCAGTATAAAAAATAATTGTAGACAAACAAACGACGGGCCATCTGATGGTAAGTAGTCACCGTCGCCTATGGACAATACCCGGGGCATTGGTGGTGCGTTGCCTACCTTTGAGGACTCTATTCACTCTTCGCTTGGACTAATTATTTTGGAGGAAAAACCGAAGATGTATTTATTTCTTTACGTTATAATGTACAAATATTTAACAGTAACACACCATATTATTTACATTTGTCAATAAACCGTTTGAAACAGAAAAAAATAGTTTATTGACAAATTTAAGTAATAATGTGCATTAGAGATAAATAACTTTCCATGATCAAATTGCGCAAACATCATGATCGTTTACAATAATTACCCAAACTAACTACAAGGACAAGAAAACCGTTTGAAATTTAAATTTCCGCCATAGGAAAAGTACCACCTTAAATGCAGATAAACATGCCCACCTACATTCGCATTCATTGTTTGATTTTAGAGCCCGCGTAGAGCTTAACAACCTGGTTGTATCGAAGCTGAGTACGTTCGAACTTCTGGAGGTGGTTGTAGAGAGCACCAGTGTCATCCTTCAGCGGTACAACGCACAGATACAGGCTGAGATTCCGCTCATCGACGTTGACGTTGGTGAGTACTTTTGGGCGTACATTTTAGAAAGGCTATGAAACTTATTGCCCTTTTCAGACCATGCGAAGTAGCTTGTAATAAACATAGCAAGTACAAGTAGCAAGTAAACGTAGCAAGCATAGCTGGGCACCGCTAATCAAATAGTTAACTTCGTTAATCGTTAATCCGCTACAAAAAAAGTTAGCTTCGTTAAACGTTAAAGCGTTATATTTCGGAAGAATTAACGCAAGTTGACGTTAATCGTTAATCCGTTAATATGTGTAAAATTGCATCTTTATATCGTCTACACTCGTCACTCTAAGCACCGGCGCTAAGTACGGAAATGATCAAACGAAACAAATCTCTTCGCAGTTTTCTTTCTCACTCGCACGCGCCGGCAAAATATATCTAGTTTTGTTTTTGTTTCACTCGCTGCCACGCGCCGCCCGGCACTTGTCGGTGCCGTGCGGGCTATTAGGCATTGGATTAACGATTAACGGACTTCTGCATATTAACGGAAGTTAACGTGTCCGTTAACATTTTTAAAAGTTAACTTATAAGTTAATCCGTCAATCAAAATGTTAACTTCGTTAATTAACGATTAACGGATTAACGAGTTAATGCCCAGCTATGGTAGGAAGTACACGTAGCAAGTACACGTAGCAAATATAAGTATAAAGTAAACGTAGCAAGTACACGTAGCCAGTACACGTAGCAAGTACACGTAGCAAGTCCACGTAGCAAGACAACGTAGCAAGTACACGTGGCCAGTACACGTAGCAAGTACACGTAGGCGAACAACTTCGCGCGAGAGGTCGAACAAGACAAACGATGCGCAGTGGGCGTCGCGCGAGTAGGGCCGAAACAGAAAAAAAAGTACCGCTAACCTGTAAGTTGTGGAATGGCTAAACCAACACCTCACACCTAACACCTAACACCTTCTGTTTTTCTACCTAAATTTAGTTTGGATTGCTTCAAACGAAGTGTGAATAGAGTCCTCAAAGGTAGGCAACGCACTGGTAATGCCCCGGGTATTGTAGTTCTCTATATGTGGCGGAGACTTCTTACCATCAGGTAAATAGTGAATCATCGCTTGTTTTCCAATTATTAAAAAAAAAACACGGTGTTGATAAATTGCGCAACTTAGCGCCAGGAGCTGAATCAACGTAAATGTGTCATACTTAATCCTTCTCAACCAATGAAACTTAGGATTCGTCAAGCGTGAGCGTTTAGAAGTTATGATTATTACAGTGAAAATTCATAAACTTTTTTTTGGGCAATGCTTGAATAACCACAATACCCATAGCAGTTATACAAGCGAGACGGACAAAGGACAGTTGTCAATATTGTTTCAATTGCAATTGGTAGAGCAAATCCAATATTAGCAAAAGGTACTTCAAGTGCTCTAATCTAAAGCAGACTTTCACTTTTTGATACCTTAAAGCCTAAAACAATGTAACTACACTTCAACGAGATAAAGTGTCGATGACTTCTAGCAATATTTTTAATGTAATTGTTTTTCATCAAGATAAATAAATAAATATTTCGGGACATTTTTGGACACACGGTCATCTGACCCCAAGCTAAGCAAAGTTGTGATATGGATAAGATACCGGCTAATAAACGCGGAGCGCTTATGATCCCGAACTAAATGAAAGAAAACACACGTCATATTTTGGTTCGGAACTCTCGGTGCGTGAGCCCGACTCACACTTGGCCGGTGTTTATTATTTTGTTGTTTTACTTTAGAGTGTGTACTATAAACCCGGACCCGGGTATGTCCTAAAACTGCGACCAGAACCACCGGAGGATGGGCAGCAGCATCCTATTAGTACACGGTGAACTTACTGCGATCCCCAAGCCGCCCGCCAAGCGTGGGGATTATGGCAACACCCCTCTCTAAGAGGGAGGCCTTTGTCCAGTAGTGGACGTTTGATGGCTGATGTGTGTGTGTGTGTGTGTGTGTGTGTGTGTGTACTATAAATATGTTTGACGCTATCGTTTGTACACTATAGAGCAATGACAAAAATAGGTTAAAAAACCCACGTTTGTTGTATTAGGATCCCCGTTATTTTATACTTTTTGGTTTTTTCATTTATGTGATGAATATTTGTGGTTGTTAATATCTATTTAAGTATGTATTTAAAACTATATATGTATGTATATCAGTCTCTGGCTGCCATATTACAAGCTTTGCTTAGTTTGGGGTCAGATGACCGTGTGTGAAATTTTTTCCCGAATATTTATGTATTTTTATTATTTCGTAGTTAATTTGCTGTAACATTGCATGATTTGTATGCTTCCAGGGCATTATGATCTTTCCATGCATTTGATGGGCCTGAACATTTTCGGAAACGGCGATGCTAAGTAAGTGTATTTGAAATATAAAAAAGTACTTCTTTGTATAAATATTTAGACTTACTAATTATTTAGAAAAACTTATATAATATAATTAAATAGACGTAATAATTATTTAAACTTCCGTAAAGCTGCATTTTTTTTATACTATCGAAAGACGTGCCTGAAGGTATTTTTTACGATTTATATTTGACTGTTGAAGACTTTACGTTTTTTTTCTAAATATTTCTTTTAAAAAAAATTGCACACGTATTCAGGGTAACAGATACTTAGCCAACCTTACCTGACGTGTATACCGGAAGCCTCATTCGAGAGTCATTTCCCATTCCAGCCAGTCAAATATTTTATTTTATTTTTATTATGCCTTTATTTCAGGATATCAATAACTAAGCCATGGATTAAAATCGACACAAATGTAAACATAAGATTGGGCTGGCTAGCTATGTATTTAAACATTATGGACTTGCGTTTGGATTTTGGTCTCAGCGATATTCAAGTGAGTTTTTAGACCGTCACTCATCAGGACTGAATGAAGCCACTCAAACCCTAACTGGTAAAATCAAAATAAAATATGAAATGTGATCCCATTGATCTTAAAATTCGTTGCTAAGAAATTCACATTTTTTATAATAGTAGCATTTTTGGGCTAATCAAGTTAAACGTTTATTTTTTAACATTTCGATATATTCTCTGATATTTTAAGAAATTTCAATATATATTATTGGGGTCATACAAAGTACACGTTAGCAATATTTCATCTTGATTTGTCAGTGATGGGACATTGTTATTTCTACAAGAATATCTAAATGAGTAGGAAATATTCATATATTCGTGTAGAAACAATTATCTTGGAAACCGCAAGAGCTAAGAACCTAAGCTCCAGGGTGGAAGTGTTAAAAAGCATAACGCCAGGAGTAGCTCTTAGTGAAAGTGCAGCACATCTTTCGACACCTAAAGCCACCCACGCCAGTGTTGCCCTTCTAGTGCCAATATGCGGCAGCCTTGATGGGGGCCCATTTAGTGGGTGGCAAGTCATCACTTGCCTAAATATATTTTGATATGAGACAGGATAAGGCAGGTGCCGTTATCATCATATAGATATGTTCTCCTATCCACTAGTAGTTCAGCTCAATAGCCCAGTATTTTCATCCCACACTGTTCAATAGTTTTATAATCCATTTTATACACACCGCATAATTGTATTTTGTACTCAACAGGGCCTCTTGGTATTGGCTTCAACCCCACCAATGCCTCTCGGGCTAGAGCCGTGTAAAAATTGAAATAAATAGTATAAATAATATTATAATATTCATGTACTTTTTCAGTTTGGTATCACCGGCATGTTCAACGACCCATCAGTCGACGACTTTATCAATAGATTTTTGAGGAACCTCATCTTAGAACTGGCTGAATTCTGGGCGGTATGTTATATCTACTCATTTACCGCACTTTATAATTTTAACTTCAAATCAGTGAATGTATAGTAAGTAAACGGAGCGTTGGTAGTCTAGCTGCAAGATGGGTCGACAATATTGACAACGTCGAGGGTCGAACCCTGGACTCGATTAACACGAGACCGAGGCAGATGGCATAGCAAGAGAAGGCTTATGACCAATGGAATACGGGAGGCTGTGGATGATAATTAACGTGGGATGCCCTACGATGTGATGGTTTCATGATTATACGTACGCAATAACTGGAACGAGAAACCGAAGATCGAGGTTAACGGTGTCGCTTGGGCGAAGAGTACGTACGTCCAGCAGTGCAAGGAGTATAATCATTAGGGCTGAAGTATGCCTATTATGTTCCCACTGCTGGACACAGGCTTTCTTTCAGAGCGAGCGGATGGTGTTTGATCCACCAAGCTGATCCAGTCCATGTTGGTGAATGTTTGTCTTTGAAATTTTGAAGTTCCTGGACATATCGGTTTCTCCACGATGTTTTCCTTCACAATTTTTTAACGATATCATCAAAACTTCACATAAGTAATTTATCTATTTTAGTATTTATTTTAGTAATTTATTTATTTAGCGTATTTAATTTATCTATTTTTATATTTATTTTAGTAATTTATTTATTTAGCGTATTTAATTTAATTTAGTTTAGTATTAGTTTTTAATTTTGTAAGTAGTTTTAGGTTTTATTTTTGTTTATTGACTAATATCAGTAATAATTACGTCTCTGAAATAAATTTATCTATGTACTAAAGTCATTGGTGCAGGGCTAAGGATTGAACCAGGTGGCGTCAGATTGTATCGAGCATCATTTCTTTTCCTACGACGTTTTATAATATAAACGTGTCATACGCCAACATAATTACAATAAAAACCTGCGTATTTGTAATTGAGCTTCCGGCCGCCTTTGCGAGACTCTGTGACGTTCAGGCCCAGACAGGTAAAATTTTTGATCTTGCAAAAATACCAGTCAGCAACCAGGGGTCACACAAGTTTAGTCTAAATTGAAAATGGCAACCGAATTCCGCCAGTGCTTTAGCCGCCATCTTGAATTTAAGGAGGAATGGTTTTTGCCCAATATCTCGGTCATTTTCATCTATTCAACAAAAATAGTAAAGACTATTTACAACTTTAGTCTGGCAGACCTGGCAGTCCGATAGAAAAATTAACAGGAGGGAATTAAATCATACAGATCCGATGCACACTATAGCAATACTGGATTTATGTTATATTACGAAGCCTACGATAATAAAATATAATTGTTTTTTCAGGATGACCTGTCTGACATCATCAGCCCAATAGTGGCAGACGTGGCTAACGATATTCTAAGTGACATCAACTTGATCGGTCTTCTCCCATAAGCTCAAGGATGTGGCTATTGCACGCGTTTTATTTTGTTCTCTACTTTATTTCAATAGTCCTAAAATACACACGCGGACATAAAATTGTCAAGTTACGCATGGAACTGTCAAAAAAACGCAAAGTTCAAGTGCGGGGTGGCATCATGGGCATTACTACCATTGCGTACATGACTAGCAGTTATACGATAAAAAAAAAACTTAAAAACTTTAATTCAATTGAAACAAAGTCGAGAATAAAATAAACTCATTGCGGTAGAATGGGACGCTTCAAAGTGCGTATTGATACGAAAGACGGGTTAAAAACTAAATTTGCTGAAGTGGCATATCAGTTATGAAACTCACGAAATTATATTCCTAGTTAATTATTACACCTACGATTTACTAAACTTATTTTAACTTGTCATTTGTTCGTTTTTTTTTTTACCTATACCTACCTACTCGTATCTACCTCAAATCTCTAATTTAGGCTTATATAACCCTATATTGAGCTAAAAATTACTTTATTAAGAACAATAATATTCCCGTCATTGACCACCAACTTTTTACAAGAAAACAGATTTTCGGCTAGTTTAAATCCACTATTTTGAATGAAACACCACTTTTTTCTTACCATTTTATAACACTTATATCTTTATAAATAAAATTCTATAACATATCAATTTCGCATTCAAAAATATGCAATCCGGGTAAACGTCCCGAACGTTCCAACCGCAGAGCTGCGGATTGCGCTGGTTCCAATCCTGCCGGTTGTAATTTTTTTTTATTGTTCGGCTCTAGCCACCAAACTGACCGCTAGCCCGTATCTTGGTAGATAGTTTCCATCAAGTTGACTTAGGTTAGGATTTTGTAAATTGTCGTAACTAATGTAGACATGCGTGTGAATCGATGCAGACGTGCTGATACATCTATGCAGAAGTGCGTGTTCATCGTTACAAGTGCCGCGACTTTATCGGGCGTTTGTATTGGAACTAAGTAATATGTGTACTGCGCATCAATCTTTATGTTGTGTGACACAAACAAAAAACAAATATTAAGAAAAATAATTTATATTTCAAAAATAACAACTTTATAGTATAAAAACAACTGGCAACTTACAAGAGCGGTAAGTTTATGAGATAACAATTAAAGTTCAAATCATAGGCTTTTAATACCGAATTATATAAGGCATAAAGGATACGGTTGCTGGTAGAAAGGTCCATTTACAAGATTGATTCTGCGATTTCAGTTACAAGAATCTCAAGGAGCTCGTTGATCTCGGCCTGTAAGAAAAAATACGATTTGTTTCATGCAAGTATTAAATTATTATTTTAATTGAACGACTGGTCTAGCCTGGACATTTGAGATTCTAAGCCAACACCAAGAAGCCATGTTGAGTAAAATTAAAGAATGTGCGAATGGGCATTATGAAAAGATTGTATAATATAGGATTGAAAAAATCTGGGCGATTGTGTTGAGTTCTTGATGATGGTGGGCTGGTCTATTGGTATGAGGTACGGCATCCGCCAAATTTGCTTCATGTTATAATATTGTGGCGGGTGATGACTTCATCATAAGCCAGAAGACGTCCACTGCTGAACATAGGCCTCCCCCTTTAACCTCCACACTGAACGACAGCCTGCCTTTTGCATCCACTGGATGCCCGCGACTCCCACAATGTCGTCGGTCTATTTAGTGGGAGGCCCGGGTGATGACTTGATATCCACTAAATGGGCCCTCTATAAAGGCGGCCTTATATTGATACCGGAGGGGCAACATTGCCGTTGGTGGATTAGGGTGTCGAGAGGTATACTGCACTTTGTTTTTTGTTTTTTAAATGCCATAATTGGCAAACAAGCAGACAGACTGTCTGATGGTGAGCAGTCACCGTCGCCTATGGGTACTTGTAACACCAGAGCCATCATAAATACGTTGCCGACCTTTAGGATTCGATTAACTCGCCTTTTGAAGAACCCCATGTTGTAGCTTCTCGGAAACACCGTAGGAGGTAGCTCATTCCACATTTTGCAGGTACAAGGCAAGAAGGATCGTGTGAATCGCACAGTGTGCGATTTCCACTGATCTATGATGTGTTGACGAGCCTTCAAGCGGTGGCCGCTAGTGCGATGGTAAAACCGCGACGCGATCTTTCATCATCTTTGACTAAATGCTACTCGCTGCTTTATGCCTTTAGCACTTCCACCCTAGAGCTTAGGTTCTAAACTCTTACGGTTTCCACTTCCCAGACGGCCGGTAAAGCAGGCCGGGGCTGCGATAACTTAGTAAAGTAGATATTGAGATTCTGTGATGAGTCATCTGAATGACTCATCACTCACAAAGGTCACTACCATTCTATGTACATACTTCGACATTTTTCTTCTTTCGAGGAAAATTACCAAAAAGTTCTTCATTCGTCATCACCATCATTTCAGCCTAACATGTCTCACTACAGGGACACATGCCTTCTCTTAGAAGGTGACGATGGGCCGTAATCCACCATGCTGGTCAGGTGCGTGTTGGTAAATGTCATGTCTTTGAACATTATGAGGTTCTTGGACATACTGAGTTCTTCTTTAATTAGTAGTAAAATAATTATACTCACGGAGAAAACGCTCAAAGTGGTGGGGATATTTATTCCGAGGAAAGTGTTAAGAGAGTTGGAGAGGTCCCAGTTCTGAACGATCACGTTCAATGCGGACTGGAAAACAGAAATTTCAGATAAAACAAGTAAGAATCATTAATTAAAAAAAAAATGTTAAAGAAAAAGAAATTAAGGAATCAATCAGTTAAACTGCTGAGCTTTGCCTAGTATTGAAGCTCGTCGTGCTGCACCGTGCTTTCCGCGTTTCAACTAAAATGGCAACTATTAATATGCCATTAGTTGCTATTTTCAACTATATACAATGTGTCTTATTTTTCGAAGTTTCATAGTAAATCATTTACTCATAACCTTTTGCAAGCGATTTTCAAGGCCAGAGTGAATAGGTATCTTCTAAGTCTGCGTGCTTCATCTTCGACCACATCGTCGCTTACCAACAGGCGAGTTGGTGGTCAAACGTGGACTACTTCGCGATAAAAAAGTTTTACCAAAACTATCAGCTTATCATGTTCCCACTTAATTGCTGGGACACTGTCTGAAAAAACTTTCACTCTCTGAAAGAAAGTGGGAGTTCTGTCACAGAGTTATTAGAGTCTTATGTTATTTCTGGTGCGAATAATAAATACTTATCTTTCTAATGCGTCATCATCATCATCATTTCAGCCATAGGCCGTCCACTGCTGGACATAGTAGGTCCCCCCTCGATCTCCAAAAGGGCCGGTTGGAAGCGGCCTGTATCCAGCGTTTCCCTGTGGTCTCTTTTAGGTTGTGTGTCCATCTCGTACCAGCGTAGGACGTCCACCAGGACGTCCTACGCTGCGCTTACCGGTCCGTATTCTCCATTCCAGAACCTTTCGGCCCTATCGGCCATCTGTTCTGCGTGATATGTGTCCTGCCCACTGCCACTTCAACTTGCTAATCCGGTGGGCTATGTCGGTGACTTTCGTTCGTCTACGGATCTCCTCATTTCGGATTCGATCTTGTAGAGAAACCCCTCATAGCCCTCTCCATAGCTCGTTGTGCAACTTTGAGCTTGCTTATGAGTACCTTCTACGAGTTCTAATGCGTACCTGCGTACGAGGTTTTTGAAATGATCACAATGTACAGGTAGGTTAGGTGGTGTGTAGATTTTTTTCTTGTTCTATAAATATTATTGTTTTTACCTCAATGCCACCCAGGGTGAAGTTGATCGAGATGCTGCGGATGGAGATGCCGGTGATGATGCCAACGCTGACGCGTACGTTGCCACTCACTCGGACTCTGGAGATGGCCAGTCTGAAATAACATACCAGTTTAAATAGGAGCATCAAGCAACTGTTATCTTGTGTTTTGTTTAGTGCTTGTTTCATTATTCATCATCATTATCAGCCTACCATGTTCTCACTGTTTAAACCAAAATTTATTAGTAATAGACTTGCGTTTGATCACTAACTCGCCTGATGTTAAACGAAGATGCGGTCTACGATGGAGCACGCAGAAGAAACCGATTCACTCGTGATATGAAGACACCCCCCAGATTGTTACTGTCAGACCAGCAGTTCGCACAATTCATGAAAATACATCGTTAGTTAAAATAAATTTGTCATAAATGTGACGATTTGATAATAAAGATTAAAATATGCAATGGAATGTATCAAAGTAATTACAAATAATAAAAACTTTAAGATAGTGGTATTTACTGATGATAACTTTATCTTAATTAATATAATTGATTGTTTTGTGTTTTAATTCGATTATGAATTTAGGTGTGTTTGTGATTCTTTTCATTTGTTTAGTATGTACCCAATTTTTATTGTTTTTTTTTAGTATCACGTAATAATGAGATAATGATGGCATCACAGATAATGATAGTCCTTTACTATAATAAACAAAGTGAGTTATTTTTTATAGTTTGAGGAAATAAAACGCATTTATATATTACATACCTTCCGGAAGCAGATGCGGAGTAATTCTCTCCAAAAAATACAATACCGACTACAGCATTGTCTGTAATTAGAAATAGGTATACATTAATGAAAAATTAAATAGTAAATAAATAAATAAATAAATATTCGGGACATTTTTGCACACCCGGTCATCTGACCCCAAACTAAGCAAAGCTTGTGATATGGCTGCCAGAGACTGATATATATACATATATAGGTTTAAATACATACTTAAATAGATATTAACACCCAGATATAGAACAAACACAAATGTTCATCACACAAATGTTTGTCCTAGGTGGGAATCGAACCCACGCCCCCAAGCTCAGAAGGCAGGTTCACTACCAACTCGACAAACGGGCTATCATAAATCATATATTACGACCGCAAACCGTATCTGGGCGCGATAAGGTTCACGTTTGCGTGATTTTTCAACTGAGCGGATTAGGTGCCGCAATTAGCTGTTGTCCGTAAGGCCCCAGGTCCATATACATTTTGACACAAATTACATAAAAACTGACAATAAAGTAAAACAAAATTAGAATTACGTAGGTACATGTCAATAGTAACAATGATTAAAAATAAATTAATAGAAATAAAATAAAATAAAAATACGCCGTTATTGACAGTTGTACTACAGTGGTTTTTTGTATCATTTTATAATATTATCATATCATCTCAATGTCACTCTCTCAAAGAAGTGGATACAATAATTATAAACCAGTGCGAAACAACAATAAAAAAAAGAAATATGAACATAATAAAAATAGTTGCATAGAACTTACTAAGAGAAGCTTCGATAAGAGGAAGCTCGATATCGAAGGTGAGGCGAGAAGTGAGAAGCGAGTAATTCAGGTTATTGATGACGATATTACTGAGGCCATTAAACAAAAACTCTTCAATCAAACCTTCGGCGCTGAAAATGCTGGAATAAAAAAACTAATTTTAGCTACATGCGTCGATACGTTAGCCCCATCTCACCTCAGGGGAAGAATTCAAAAGCTGGAGCCGCGGCGGAGGCCGCAGAAGACGTCAAGCGGCGCAAGTACGCATCACTTGCAAGTCAATTATATATTTGCGCCACTGGGCGTCGAAACTTTTGGTCCTTGGGGGTCCAAGTACTTGGCGTTCTTGGCACTTTACCACACGGACAACATCTTGTTTTTTATTTTTGATTATATTAGTGATAATAATATTAGTAGTAAGGCTTTTTTATTTTCTTTGTTTGATATACCTACATTTGTACTGTAATAAATAAAATTATACGACATTATAGAATAATAATAAAAAATACTATTAGCTTGTTTTTAAGAATAGGCTCGAGTCACGGAGAGAAGATTATACTCTGGTGTATATGTTATTATTAGCTTTTTATTTAATTTTATTCACGGGTCTAGCCCGGACCTTTAATAGGCATTGGTGGGGCCGAAACCAACACCAAGAGGCCCTGTTGAATACAAAATACAATTACTATGGAATGTGTATAAAATGGAATATAAAACTATTGTACAGTATAGAATTAAAAAAATCAGGGCTATTGAGGTGAACAATTTGTGGGTAGTTGAACTGATCTATGGGATGAGAAACGGCACCTGCCTTATCCTGTCTCATCTCAAAATATATTTAGGCAGGTGATGACTTGCCACCCACTAAATGGGCCCCCCATAGAGGCTGCCGCATCTTGGCACCGGAGGGGCAACATTGGCGTGGGTGGCTTAGGGTGTCGAGAGGTGTGCTGCACTTTCACTAAGAGCTACTCGCGGCGTTATGCCCTTTAACACTTCCACCCTGGAGCTTAGGTTCTTAGCTCTTGCGGTTTCCACCCCCAGACGGCCGGTTAAGGCAAGCCAGGGGTCAGGGTCTCTGGGGTTTTAGACCCATGGAATCGGGGTACGCGGTTAGCTTTTATTATTATGCTTGCTAATTTAATTGATAGGTACAGGCATGATCGAAAAATTCATTCCGGGAGTTGACACCTATCTATGTCATTGTCTAGTTGCCACTTTATTACATTGCAACAAATACAGAAATTGAGAAACAATATAATTACATTTAAAATGAGTCGCTGGCATCCAGTGGATGCAAAGGACAAGCTGTTGTTCAGTGTGGAGGTTAAAGGGGGAGGCCTATGTTCAGCAGTGGACGTCTTCTGGCTGATGATTTATGTAAGTACTTGCTTCTATTGTATTCTTAAATAATTGTTCACCCCACATTGTCAAGTGTTCACAATATCTGCATCGATTCTGCTCATTTTAAAATTACATTTGTATTTAAAAAAATATAACTTTTGGACGCTAATTTGTTCCCGTAGACTCTAATACCAAGATGCAATGACGTGGTATCTAGTATCTAAACATCACCATCATCAGCCTATTTGATATTTGTCTACTGCTAGACGTAAACTACTTTGAGCAAAGTAGAGGCCAGCAGTTTGGTGTCACGTGGTTTCGAACCCAACCGCACAATAACTTTCCTACAGTCCAGGGTTTATTTGCGCGTTTTGAAGTCATCTGTAGGAAAAAGTAATATTTATTATTTTCAACTTACATCGGTACGGGCAGAGCAGAAATGCCACTGTCTCTTTCGATATGCAAAGGGTCTAGGCCGGCATCCTTAATAGATTGGCTGACATCCTGGATCGCGCTAGCTATGCTATCGGTGACCAGGCGCTCATTTGTCAGATCAATTTCTGTAATATTAATAAAACTTATTAAATCATTAGTGCATATAATGTTTGTCTGTAGCTGCAAGTCATCATTTTTGGCCTATTTATATCTACAAGAAATGACGAATGTTATCTCCAAAATATTCGCTCGTGGCTTGATAAATCTATTTGGAAACTACAGATATGGTCACGTTTTTAACTCAGCAGGGCTTCATCATCATCATCATCAGCCAGAAGACGTCCACTGCTGAACATAGGCCTCCCCCTTCAACCTCCACACTGAACGACAGCCTGCCTAGGCTAGGCTAGCAGCGTAGGTAGGCCTCCCACTAGATGGACCGACGACATAGTGAGAGTCGCTGGAATGCAGTGGATGCAAAAGGCAGCAGGGCTTATGAGGGTCAATTAACCTCTCCACGGATGGTCGAATTAACATCGCCTGGAATATGAATTAGGTAAAGCAGGCATGCTCAAGGCCATAAATTAAGAGGAGATACAACAAACGTATTTTTAAAGGCCTTTTTACATTGTTCTATTGTAAAAACGTACAATCATCACACTTGGTATGATTATAGTACAATCTCTAAAATAAAACAACAACTAATAGACACCGGCCAAGTGCGCATCGTACGCGCGCTAAACAAAGAATTGAATGAAAGAAAATATAATTTTAGATGCGGCCTTAATGCGTGAGTCTGACTCTGATTTGGACGGTGTTTATTATTTATTGTCCTGCTGTGGATAGACATTACATAGACTAATGATGCTAAAGAATATGTAAAAAGTAATCTATAATCTAACTAAATGTTACTAACCCATAACTAGTTGATACTTCTATGTCTGTAAATAATAAACTATTAACTTACGGTGTAACTTGGGGAAAGCACTGATGCCCACGATGAGAACGGCGAATGCGATGATGTTTTTCATTTTGTTTATTTGTATCTGTTAACAAAATAAGTAGAAATAAAAAAACACATCCAGATTAAACTCTCAAACATTAAAATAGGCAGTCATAGGGACTGCCGACAGAAAGGAAAAATAATGTGGCAGGCTAATGGAGCAAAGCCATAAGTTTTGCCCGTACCAAACATCGCTCAACGTGGCTATTGTAGATTGTTGCATCGAGCGCAAAGTAAGTTATTAATGCACGAGTGTTATGTTGGTGCCCAAGCGCATGCGAAAGTACTAAATTAACACGAATGCATTACTCACTTTAGCGAGGTGCGTAATCTACTTTTCTTTCAACTACCAATCTACCCACCGTGATAAACCTACTCAAAATAAAAACTCAAGTTAATGAAAACAAAGTTAAATTCGTCTTCTCAAACAATTAAAACTTACAGTTTTTTTTTTCACCAAGTCGGTTTTATTCCGCCAATATTTATTTTCAGCCAGTATCTTTTTGATATAATGCATACATTTTATATTAAACTTAATGGGAGACATTAAACCTCTGTGATCAGTACCTAATTCATGTATAACACATAATAAAAAATAAAAAACAGTGCATTAATGAAAAACTGTGCAACGATGAGATTTTATATAACATTTCTGCACTGTTTTGGTTCTAAGCAAAAAATACGGCCTTTGTAGTGATTAATGATAACATTACAACCAAATTGAAAAAAAGAATTTTACACCATAAGGTTAGAACATTTAATTTTGTGACACACATTTTGTGTACCATCATATTTATAAGACAATATTTTTACAAATAAACTGATTTTGTTTTGATTTCGTTTTGAGTGGATCACTTCTTACCTCAAACAGTTTAACACACAGTCCTTCACAAACTATGCCTACACAATTATAATTCCACTTTTATACTAATAACTCAATCACTGATTAAAATTTGTTCTAAATCAGATTATTTAATTAACATAACGATAACGTTGATATCGTACTGATTTTTGCAATTAGCATACAATAATCCCCGAATCACTTTATTGGAAAGATAAATAATGCACGGGGACAAGATTTTGTGACTTTTGCAGCATTTGCATTTGTGCCAGCATTTAGGTCATGCTTCGCATTACCTTACCAGACGCTCTGAAATATTTTGAAAATGAGGTGATCTTCCGGTCTCTGAAGGCCCAATGTCTCAACCCCAAATGGCTCTATTTGGGCGTGTAACCACTGTCGAGGTAAGCATACTGCAGTAGTTCTCTACACGGGTTATCCTAACCCGCTAGTAAGGCTAGTGTAGGGGGGCTAGTAAGGACTGCTTCGTAAAGCTTACTATTTTAGGCTCGTCTCTTTCCTATATGTTAATAAAATTTACCACGCTAGTTAAGGCGAAATATTTAAGTTAAAATATTGTTGTATCTTTTAATTGTTGTGCGTGTGTAAATAAATAAAATAAAATAATACAGGTATATATTTTTGCCGTTTGTCCTGATTACAAACCATGACGTTAACGCCGGTAAACCACGTTTTATATATTTCTTAATCATGCTGTAATGGTTTTGTCTATATTTCTAAAAGAAAACAAAAATAGAACCTAAAGCTACTTACAAATAAATATAGCCTAAACTAAAAACGAATCTAAAAGCTTGGTGGAAGGAAAAGTAGCCAGCCAGTATGCTGGCAGTATGTTTTGTCTCTGGACCCGATTATGTCCTAAAACGGCGACTGGTGAACTGGTGAACGTACTGCGATCCCCAAGCCACCTGCCAAGCGTGGGGATTATGGCACACTCCTCTCTAAGAGGGAGGCTTTGTCCAACAGTGGACGTTTTATGGCTGATGATGATGATGTTTTGTCTTAGTTTTTATGACCGGCTGCCTTAGTTACCCACCTCAAGTTAACCCTCTTTGAGAATGCTATTGTTGGTTGGTTGAGATTGGTGTCAACTACCATTTGGAAGAGAGCATAGGATGGTAGTCATCCTAGATGTTCTTAACTCAGTATCACAATTCCAATTGCAGTCGGAAGCATACATACTATATAGGTACATACAACCTACCTACTACACTTCTTGAGACGCGTAGACCGTTCCAGGATGTATATATATGATATAGACAACAAAAAAAATCAGAAACTATAAGAATTTTCTATTCATCAAAGTACCTCACTTGCGTTTCTTGAAATTTCTCCCACAGTGAATTATTAATAGTTAGTTACATCAGCAATTTAAACAGTAAACTTGAAATGGAGGCGCCTCTCGACACCTTTGGCGTTTCTCCCCCACGTATTTAAAACTTTGCTGTAAGGAACATAATAAAGGATCATATTTCAACGAGTACCGGTTTCGCTGCTAAAGTTTCGCAGCGGAGGTGTGCTACCAGCGTTAACGTACCCCATTATCAGACTTTATGAGATATGAGGTACGCTGATTTTAAAAAGATTGTTTTTGAATAATTAGCACAGATTTGATACCTACGGCATGCGTAGGTGACGTAGGTGGCGTATCAGAAGGACAGATCAAAACTTAGTATCTTGACATTAATTTGCAATGGAGGCCTAAATATTTTATTGGCAAGCGGTGTTTTGATAATTATGATAATCATTAATTAGCTCTATGTTACTACGCCTTAAATATGTCCCTACGGGTTCGTGGCAAGGCTAAAATCAGATGAATATTTTATTTTATTTTACACTATTCGGAAAACAAATATCTGAAGTTAAGGCGAGGTTTTCCCACTTTTAAGCAACGCTTATTATTACAGATGACCATAATCCTTGGTTTATTGTATTAAAGTCACATTTAGCTGAGCATAATCATGGCGCTTACACACAGTCGTGCGTTTCGCTACTTCTATTTTTGGGGTTTTCCTCATATTTTTCGAAAAGTATAGCTGTAATGTAAAATGTACCTCGTCGGTTTCCTTCATCATTATGAAATCTATATATCAAGATATCGCAGACATAATTTAATAAATAGGTAACCGAATGAACTCAAAAAAAGGGGATAAGAGCGCATTTCAGTACTACTTTGATATATTTTTTCTATCGAGCGAAATGTGCTTAATCGTGTTTCGGTCTCATGGGTTTCCTAGATAAAACATTCAATTTTGTTATGATACCATTTTTATACTTTTAAGCTAACCATGGAGCTATGCACACTTAAACTAGAATGACCATAATTGCTAAAAGTCGGAAAAGAGCGTCTTAACGAATTAAATATGGACAAGATGAACATGTATATTTCACGTTTTATTAAAAACTTTTTTCATCATTCAGATCTACATCTTGTTTAGCTGTATTATTTCTTCTACTATTCCTGTACCAGCCACGACCAATCTTAGCCTCCTGATGTCCTGTGACTTTTCTCCCGACTGTCCAACTGGGGTGGAAATGGCGGGACGGGAGTGGATTTTATCGGTACGCGAGAGAAAAACGCACGGGGAAGATAGCTTCCAAGTTCCAAGAGTTGCTTCCAAGATAGTTTACAAGAGCACATTTATTTTACCTATAGAGGTAAAATAAATGTGCTCTTGTAAACTAACTTCTATATACCTAATCATAATCAACTACTTATTTAATAGTTTCATACAACAATTAATCGATTTTTGATTGCAAAAACAAACTGATAAAAATATTTTTTACACACACCTGTTGCTATCTAATAGTTAATAACTATTTATTCATAATGACGCAATGTTTTTGGTGTATTTTTTCATAATAAAGGACAGAAAATCTATCTATCTACATGATAGCCAGTACGTACCTACCTAATTACCCATCAGTGTATTTACATCTGTTAACAAGGAATTATACGTTTTACATTAAAATTAAACCTTGAAAACTGATAACATTCCTAGATAAAAATTATAAACAAAATAATCCAAGGACACCGTGTTTGTGGACAGATTGTCATCATGCATAATGTGGATGGGAACCGTGCTGGCTCAGTGAATGCGTTCTATTTTTATTTTTTTTGTTAAAATGTTCATGACCGTGGATTCAATGTCCTTTAGTTTTAATATTAACCATGTTTACATTGTATTAAAAGCATCAAATAAGGCATAGTCACAGTCAGAGTCAAGCAAAGTAAGTCACAGTCAAGTCAAACTCATGCCCCTGTAAAGTGGTGGAAATTACCAGTGGCTCCTATGGAGTTTTGGAAACAACACGAAAAGACATGTTTCACCTCGTTATATCACTTGCCCACACTTGAGCACGTTAACGAGCACTTATTAAATAATAATTCACCATTTACTACACATTAACACTCGAAAATACACAAGTTTAGGAAAATAATCCAACGAGTCGACATGTTTTTTTTCCACGTTGGCGCCAAAAACTCCTTCTATCTACGTTCACAGTGTCTACTGTAACAAGATTCTACTTTTTTTAAGCACCGATGGTGACCGTTTGGTATACTTTACTCATTAGTGCGGCAGAAGCCATTGAGAAAAGAGAGGAGGCACTTGCGGTTAGTCTGGACAGAGGCAAGGCAAGCTATCATCTTACGGCCTTTCGAAGGGACTATGCACCTAGGTCGCCAGCTTCCTATTTGATTGGAGCATTAGTCATTTTCGATAGTTCTTGCTTCGACAGTATTCCTATCAATGTTGGCGTTCCGCAAGGTTCTGTTTCATCGCCGACGCTGTTTATTCTCCACATCAATGACACGTTGCAAACCAGCAACGTGCATTGTTATGCAGCGGTGATGCACAATATACTGGTCGTGTAAACATCTCACTTGCCGTCATTGAAGAAAGTAAGAATAAACTAGTTTCTGGAGTTAAGGCCTCGCTCGACGAGCGCTTCCCCGTGTTTTTCGATAGTCTCATTACCGATGTGAGTGGCGTACACTAAAATATCCCTAAGTACAACATATTAAAACAATATAATTTAATTTTTATAGTAATAATATCTGCTAATTGTCTATATAAGTGTTGGCGAACAAAAACAACAATATATATACAAGCGTTTATTTTCATAATTAAACACAAACTTTTGCAAACATTCAATAATGCAATTATAGCACTAACTACGAATTAACTTACTCGAAACATTTTTTGCTATTAGAATTTTAAAGATTTACGGACTGTTTCACCACGTGCCGATAAAATTTTTCTGATTGATATATTTCCAAACCCGTTCCTAAATCTGTTATGAAAAATCTGATTGGATATGTCGCATATGCGAGACAGTTTTATTATGAATACGATTTCTCAGTACATATTATTAATAACAATAAAATTCTCATAACTAGTTCACAAATAAAACTAAAAAGAAAGTGTGTGCCTTCTTTCTGCTATCTACTGACTAGAGTGACGTTCGACCCAAAATAAATCCTGGCCTCAAATACCAAGACATGATTCTATCTGACCAGCGGCGTTATTCAGATTTTTGTAACGACTAATTTTGACAACTTTTCTGCACAAAAGTTGTCAAAATCCGTTGTTATAAATTGTCAATAGACACTGGCTATAATTTTTCAAAAACTGATGAATCTTCAAATATGTTTTTCTATCCAGCAGTAGTGAAACAAGTCTGTATAGAAAAAACAACAATGCCATATTAAATGCGTAGGCCTCAGAATGTCGTGTCCCTAACGCTTAAGTTTTAGGCCATTCTTCATACATCGAATTCATTATACATTAACGTAGAGTAATTTATTTTGAAACTGGGATAGATGTGTGATAGAAAAATTATAAATGTGCATTCAATAATATTATGTGTAATATAATATCAATTTTATTTAGATTGTCAATCAATTTCAATGTCAATTTGGAGTAAATTTTTTTCCTAGTTGAATACTGTCTCCTTGTTTTCATTTAGCCAATTCAACATTCCAGGAAATAAAGTTACTCTTGTGAATTAAAAGAAATATGCGCAAGTGATTACCTTTATTTTATAATTTGAACAAAAATAAATTAATAATAAATTTGAAATAAATATAAATATTTATTTAAATAAATACAAATATAAATATTTTAGATTTAAAAAAAACAGAAAATGCTCATTTGACCTTTCTAAAAAAATATCATTTGGTTAAATGCAATAAATCTGTGCATCAAAAATTTATGTAGGAAGACCCCGAAGATGTGTTTCAAAATATAAAATACACATTTCAATAATATATGGCGTCAAGCTAAATAATAACTATTATTAACATTTAAGTAGATATTTGTTTATGATTATAGCAAAGTATAGTTTATGATGCAACCACAGCGTACTTTGTCTACATCTACTAAATTAAAATAAATAAGTATACTAATTTATGATGTTCAAAAAAGAAGTTTGTAAAACCAATATAATATACAAAATTAACATTAGAAACTATGAAAAATATAAACTATATAAATAAGTTACTATAACTATACAGTAGCTATAACTATGTAGCTCGATCGATACATCGGATTATTATAAATTTACAATGATACGGGGTGGTTGCATCTTAATATTGATGATAAAATGGAACAAATTTATTTTATTATCCTTCTTTATACATTACAATCTCATTTGGCACTACGCGACTGTCGTGGGCCTTATCACAAGGTACTGGTATAGATTCCAAGAAGACATCATGGTATTACTGAAGCCATTTGAGGCATAATCATTTTCTACGTGAATCAATTTGGAACTTGTCAATTTTTTAAATAAAACAATAAAAGCAATTTGACGGAAGATCAGCACCGGTTGTTTACGACCGGCATCTTGCTGAGTTGGAGCTGGTTTGTGACAAAAAAATATAATAAACTCTAGTTAAGATTAGTTTAAATTTAAAGTTCTTTTTTACCATTATAATTATTGTATTTTTTGCCACAAATAAATGATGTCTATATCTATGTATATTTGAGACTAGGCAGCATGAAGCTATTTGAGACTTGACAATTTTTAACATAAAGCATTTTGAGACTCGACAATATTCAGCATAAAACAATTTGAGACTTGGCAATTTTTAGCACAAAGCTATTATAAGACTTTTTATTCAGAAGTTCCTTACTTAAATGTTACTGTACCTACGTGATGTAAACATTTAGGATGGATATACCAGGTGACTATTTGTACCGAAATTGAAAAAATAGGGAGTAACAGGTAAAGAAGAAGCCTCTGGCACAGTTTTTTACCAAAATGTTCAGTTTTCGTAATCCTCCGTTGTATAAAAAATCACCATAAAATAGTCTATCCTCCATACAACAGAGAATTTATAAAATAAAAAATTTCATAGTAACTGTTCCTTATGCTTCTACTCCTTTCACGTCCTATTTTTTCCGTCACGGCAAAGGAGTCAGCCGGTATGTCGAAACTGTTTGTTTTTATTCTAAACGTATTATTAGTTCTTTGTAATGCCAGCTTTAGTTATACCATGGTGTTCTTGAATAAAATCAACTTTTATTAACTTCTAAAAGAAATCAGTGCATGATAAGAAGGAACGCATCATCTACATCTACAAATATCATCTAAATTAGTGTATCAATATATATAAAAGTGAACAAGAGGCACTCTATAGGTTTATACGCAGGTTAAATTAAGCGTAGTTGTTGAAACATCGAATTATGTTAATTATATAATTCGTCAATTTTTGGCGCTAGTTCCTGGTTCACTGGAGAAACTTGTTGTATAATTTATTGATACGTGTCTTACTCTACATGTTAGATACAATTTTATCTCCATTTTGGGAGGCTTCCTCCAAAATCTTGACGAATTATAATCACCGTGAATACTGATTCTATATTACATATACTAACATCAGCGAACGAAGATTTCATACAGACAAGATGTCCGCATTAATATTTATCTAATTAGAAAAAAAGGAACAAAAGCAAGAGATTCTAAAATTACATTTAGCACTTACTAAATCTCATAAGGTATCGTCTTCCACAACAGGTTATAGTTTTTTATATACCTTTAATATAGGTACCCGCCCAAATCACCATTTTTGTGTAAAAGGTACAACGGGCTCCTACTTTATGCTAACATTCATTATACTCATAATATTTACAATAAAGAGACTTTTATTTGATTCAGCTGTCTCACAAGTTTTGTATATGTTTTTTGTGCAAATATCACAAACATTTATACTGACGATAATTTAAAGGTACACATTATTTGCAGCGTTGGATACAATTATAGATACTGACATATTGTAATTAACGCCGCTATTCACTGCAATAATGAGAATATCGTATCTCTATGATTATCACACAAAAAACATTGCGTCTTAGATGTATTTATCTTAAGTTGAACGATTCGTACATACTATAGTTCGTAAACACCAATATTCGAAAGCTGAACCGCTGGACACTACATTCTCTAAACTAGACGTATTCGATCCTATACGTATTTTACTAATTTTGTATGCTCTAACACATTTAGTATACTACGCTCTGTACATTTCTCGTCTTTTCACCCGTTTTGTATCCCAATCCTTTTCCTTTTTAGTGTCATCTCCGTTTACCTTAAGCTTCGTATCCAGGCATACATTATCTTTTTGATTCCTTCAACCCATACGTGACCTGAGCGTCTCTGACACCACGAACCATTAATACATGTACAACTTTCTAATATTGGTCCGCTACAGAGTTGTGAAATGATCTAGCTTATCTTAACTTACGATCTAAGGCTAGAATGAACTTAAACATCTCTATGCCTTTGCGTGATATGTATTGCGTTAGAGGCGCGTTAAAGCTAACATTATAATATCTTTTCTACTTCTTGCTAAACCGTACGTCATCCATCCTTACAATTAGTTCATTGAAAAGCTTATATGCTTTAATATACTTAATATTAACGAAGACAAAGTTTACAATTTCATAATTATCATTACTTTCATCTGGCAGAAGATTTTAACCCTACTCGCGAAAGATATGTAGAGACTTATTATCTATGACGAAATTATGGCTACATATTCTATATTTTTATTAACAAGTGATATGTTGTTGGAGGCATCACTCCTTGAAATATAACACTAATTTTAATAGACGAGAGAAATTTTACATAGCTTACAATTTTTCTTGAACTTAGTAATGACTAAGTAAATGTACTATACGAACATCAATGGACTTAGCGCAATATAACACTTAAGGTGGCTTACAACTAAATGTACATAACTCTATACATATAAAAATAAATCGATAATAAAATATTCCAGAGATTTTTTTTCGACGGTAACATATAGACTTAGTGACTCACATTCCTAATATTTTAACTATAACAGAAGATTCAAGGAATTTTAAGGGTTGTATGTATTGGACTTGCCACTAAGATGTGATAGATGTTTCATGTGATGTACTTGAAGAGCCAGTTGTGTACGAAGCCGGTGAATCCTGTGGCAGTCAGGATGGTGAAACTGACAATGTCGGGGGACGACCATAATGAAGTTGCTGCATTGGTGCAGTTTTTAGGAGTTTCTGGTTTGCCTGGAAATAATAAAATGTAACCTTAGATAACTAGTTAAGCTGTTATCGCGGCTGTTTGCCTCAAGCGACGCAAATATTCCAACCTTGATAGAGGTTAATTATTTGTGCCATTTGAGGTAGAATCACTTGGACCTTGGGGGGGACTAAGTGCTTTCAAAAAATTTAAGGATTTGTCAGGGAGACTCAAAGATTCTTTACGTGACCAAAATGCTGGCCTGTATTTTGGCCAAAAAGTTAGCCTAGCAATCCAGCGAGGCAACGCGGCTAGCATTATGGGCACATTTGCTTGAAATTAGAGATCGTTAGAACTACCTATACATAGTAAAAATGATCTTCAAATGAGTAATTTAGTTTATTAAGTTTTGTTTTTAGTGTATAGGTAGATGCTAAATGTTGCTTTTGTAACTTTAAAATATAATTATTTTTACCATAAGCTTCTGTGATATTCATTCTAATTTGTTTTCGCACAAGCGTGTAATTATTATTTCACTATTTCCCTATCATTTATAACCCCCGATGCAAACAGAGGGGTGTTATAAGTTTAACGTGTGTCTGTGGCATCTTAGCTCCAACAATTTAAATTTAGACGATTTAGTTTTTTTTTTTTGAGGTGACTTGTATCTAAGACTTGTAAGTCTTGGTTCTTGGTTGATATTTTGCCGATGCTTGGATAGAGATTGTACTTAGAAATTATTCAAGAAAATCTGTTTATCAGTTTGATGATCATCAACTCTTTTATTGAGTTATTTATTTGCATTTTTAATTTAAGTTATATTAGTGAAATGCTATCATGACGTTATAGAATGTGTTCAGATCTGATAACCGCTAGTTACTTATCCCTTATCTTGAGATTACTTCCAATCATCATTAAATTGTTAGAACAATGTACAACTGTTCACACTTGTGAGAACGATAAGCGTAGGTAATGTAATGGTAATTGATTTAACCCACGACCCCGAATCTACTAAAGAAATTGTTTTTATATTGTAACTGTTTCAATATTTTTTTATAATTGCCCAAAATTGGCTGTCAATTTTGAGTATCACCACCTAATATTATAACTTAGTATAAAATAATTATTAAAAACTGACAATTTTAAGGCAATAATTTAAAAATTAAAATTTAAACAATAACGATTTAAAAACAATTAGTTTAGTAGAATCGGGGCCCTGTTTGTATGCTAAAATAATTATTCGTAGAATCCTAAATGTATACCAAAAATTGTTCCTGAAAGGTGGCACCATATCATAATCTATACTAGTGTATATAGCTATATATATTAAAATGGATCCCTATTTACCTTGGTCACGCTATAACTTGAGAACAACTTTACCGATTTCATTCATCTTTTTTTTTAAGTTTCCTTATAGAAGGTTCTTACGGTAAGAACAAATTAAGAAAATTGTGTGAAAAATGTCTTTAAATCACGACTTAATCTTCTAGGCAAGCGTGCTCCAACGTAGACCGCATCATCGCTCAACATCAGGCGTGATGGTGGTCAAACGCAAGCTTTTTATTTAATAAAAAATAAAAACAACTTTTGGCAAACTTTTCACTTCTTTTGCGAACTCTCCTTATACGCCTGTATGACATTTTCATCATCATCATCAGCCAAAAGACGTCCACTGCTGAACATAGGCCTCCCCCTTTAACCTCCACACTGAAAGACAGCCTGCCTTTTGCATCCATTGGATGCCAGCGACTCTCACTATGTAGTCGGACCAACTAGTGGGAGGCCTACATTTACATTACATGACATTTTAATAGGTTCCTATTTTTATCTCTTATTTTGTAAGCGCGCATCGAATGTGCGCATCATGTAAATAAAACCAACCGTGGTTGTCTTTGACGATTTAAGGAGCCCTATGTTTAAGCATTGGGTCTCGGTTCACATTGATGCCAACAAAAATATACCCAGCACTATTGTGTTTCTTAAATTTATATAAATTTTAGATTTACACTTAGTAGTAGTAGTAATAAAGTAGTAGTAGTAAGTAGACGAGCGCCGCTATACAGCATGGTATCATTTTATTTTTATTATTAGTTTGTAATTTATGGGTCAAGCAAGTGTCTGAAATAAATTATTTTTGTTTTATTTATTTTATTATATTCTAAATTGTATTGATATGTGCTAAGAAAATAAATAAAAAGAACTGGGTACTTACCTAAGTACAGAAACGGCAGTTGTATTGTTTAGGCGAGTAAAGCCGTAAAGCAGTACAAAATGAAGCCATTACTTACTTGTAGCAGTCATCAGTTGCGGCAGGTATTTCTGCCAGAAGGCGCACTCCTTGACTCTAACTCCACGGCCAACGGAGCTCGAGTTCACCTCCAGAGAGAGGTACTCTCTCGTGGCCGCTGTATGCGGAGGCCAGTACACGTCGGCCGTCTCTCCGCCAGGATTTTGCGAAGGATTCCTGTAAAACGCAAAGGCATTTGTTTAATAGAGCAATAAATACGCAAACCTCTTACAATTTTAAGAAAGTAAGATGTTCAGGTTTGTGGTAGCATTTGAGAGAGTGTTTACTATTTTCAAATATCAAGTAATGGTGTGGACCATTACTTGATATCAGCAGGCCTAGCAAAGGCCTTGGATAAATTGTGTATCCACCGTTTTTATCCCCGACAAAGCTAGAATATGGATACGTTTGTCTCTTTCTCACGGGATAATAACGAATGAAAGACAATGGATCCACGACCAAATCAAAATAAAATTGTTATGGATGCTAAATTAACTAATATTCTAAAATAACCGTGTGAAGCTCAAATTAAATTGATAAGAAAACAAAAATTTTACAACTTATTAGGGCCATATAGAATGTAATGTATGGATGACTCTTTGTGTTAAGTAAAAATTTCACTGTTTTCAAGGATTTGAACATTTTCGTAATGTTTTTTCATGAAAACTTTGCCTAAAATGACCAAAAACTTTAAAATTATGATATTTTACAGTAAGTACATATTTAATTGTTTAACAGCCATAACGACCCGCATGCAAAGATATACCCACTCATTACGACACACCCCGTATATTGTAATAGGGCTAAATATAATTTGGACAAATAGGTACGTACCCGCTTCTTGCAAAGTTAGACCAATATCTCATAATCCGTTTGCTGAACTCCACCTCTTCAGGAGAATAATTCTTCCCAGGGTTCAGCGGCTCTCCGAAGATGTAGTTTATTTCATCTGCGTGCATCACTCCCGTCCACGAAGGCCACGGGTGGTTCTTGCTCCTATGTTTGTAGTAGTACGTATAAACTTTATTCCCAGTTTCGGCGTAACGTAGCGCAAACTCGTTCACACCGCAAGTGAAATGGTAGTCTCCCACCATTTTGTCGAGAGCGTTTCTATTTTTCACAGGATCGTCAACATTCAACCAATCAGTGTATTCGAAAACGATCGCTTGCCTCCCTACTTCGTTCACATAAGGGTTCAGCTCTCTAACAGCCTGAACGTACTGCTCTCTCGTTATTCCAACATTTTCTTCTTTAGGAAATAATTCAGTTAGATAATAAAGTATGAAGTAATACCCTTCCTCGGTATTGGATCCCATTAATATGTTTGCCTTTTTAAAATTTTGGTGCACAAGAGCACGTGATGGCATCTCATCTAAGAAAGCACCATCGATTATTGGGACGAAGGGAAACTCGCAAATCCCAAGAGTACCCCATTCATTATTAACTAGTTCGTCGGCACTCTTCTTACGTAGGCATTCAATCATCGGACCCATGTCTGTTCTCGCATGTGGACAGTGAACAGCTTCTGCTAAGCGAATTCCGCGTAAAATACTCTCTTCTCTGGAAATTATGGCCCAGGGTGCCGTCGCAGATCCGGACTGCATTATAGCTTGTGAGAACAAGTTTCTTGATAAAGGAGATAGTAAGTGTAAAGAAACGGATACGGCACCAGCTGATTCTCCGAATAACGTCACATTATGTGGGTTGCCTCCAAAATAACCAATGTTATCTTTAACCCACTGCAAAGCCATGAGTTGGTCAAACATTCCCGCATTTCCTGGTACATCAGGAGTATCAAAATACAGAAAACCTAGAGACGCAACCCTGTACTGCATGGACACGTATACAATTTTTTCTTCAGAGACCAGAATCTTTGGGTCATAGATGTCTAAAGTGGCAGTCCCCGAATAGAAACCCCCTCCAAACACCCATAGCATGACTGCCGCGTTTTTAGGTCGGGGTCTTGGCGTCACTATATTTATGTAAAGACAGTCTTCCTGCATATCTGTATTCGGATT
This sequence comes from Agriopis marginaria, assembly GCA_932305915.1. Lineage (NCBI taxonomy): Eukaryota > Metazoa > Arthropoda > Insecta > Lepidoptera > Geometridae > Agriopis > Agriopis marginaria. Next base: position 16,105,468 of record OW029918.1, read on the forward strand.
CCACATCATCGCACCGGGAAAGTCTCCAAACACGGTGTCGATTATTTGGACGCAAGAGTGCGGCAATGTCGTCGTGTTAAGTATTTCATCGCCCCAGTTTTCTACAGGTCTGGGGTGCCTGAACCTTAAGTCACCGAGTGGTTTTTGAGCGTAGGGTATTCCGAACCAGGCGTCGACTTTCTTCCCAGTTGCTGCTGTGAGAGTGATTCCTCGCACTCGTCCCTTTCTGGTCCGAACGATCAAGGGGTCGTCTTCATCCGGGCCGTATGGATCTTTGTGGGTTGAGGGATGTGGTTGAGGCTCATCTGCCATGAGTAGTTCAGCTCGTTCATTGAAGCGGTCGTCATACTTGGACCGCTTGGAGGATGTTTCGGCGTCGCTGGCGCGCTTGGAGGAGGTCTCGTGGTCCTCCACGCGGGGGAGGATGGTGTCGAGCTCGGGGTTGTAGCGCACGGCCTCGCCGTGGCCGCGGTAGGGCTGGGGCGGGTGGTCGGGCGCCCGATGGCGCGCTCGGTGCTCGTGCGGGCCAGCCAGCGCGCGCGCCGCCAGCGCCGTCAGCGCCGCCAACACCACGCGCATACCGCTGCCGCACCTGTTCCCACAAATACCACCTGAAATTATATAACAAATCATCTTTAGAACACTCTTGTTCTCAACCCATCTAGTTCTTATATGTACAATCATAGCCACATATTTTTATCGCAGATATCACAGGGCGATTTTTTTGGTATTCTGAAGCCATAAAAGGGTTATTTTAACTAGGGCAGATAATTTGTCTTTTGTTTTTTCAGGATACGTTCTACTGATACACATACAAAATTCTGTACTTTTTGGAAAACACAGTTATCCGAGAATCACGCGTTAGTAATTTTGTTATATTTTGAATCGTTGTCCATGGTGTTGAGTTTTCTGTGTTGAGTTTTCTATAACATTTTAATCGCCCGGTTTCTGTTGCTACGTGTTTATCGACTGACAAGTCAACAAGATGGCTTCACCATGCAGTAAGTGTACGAGCACGTAATTTACTCTAAGTAGACTCAGCCTATTATGTTGATTACATTATGGATGCTTGGTGATTCATGAAATTGCTGGACATCCAATTTATCATAAGGAAAGACATGTCAAGGCTAAGACTTGTTACTAGCAATAGGCGATAAGTAAGTACACAAAATGATACGCAGAGAAGAAGATACATAAGTAAAATGATTTATTTAATAGTGTATAAAGGTTCCGTGTGTTTATTGTATGTGCCTGAAGTGTATATTTTTTCGGGTTAAAAAGTCTGTATACAATCAAAATATGAACAACTTTATTTCAAAATGTCATCCAAATCCGTTACACTAGTAGAAGCGGAGTGGGATTGAACACTTATGTAAACTTTCACATTTATGTATATTTTTATATTATCTAATATACGTCGTTTAGTATGTAGATGTTAAGGGAGAGGCTTATTTTAAGCAGTGGACATCTTCTGGTTAATGATGTTGTTTTTTTTTTAAATCTTTATTTTGAAATGGGTTTTTGTCATAAAATTACAAACCCCGTGGTTAATTAATGATGAAGATATTAAAACTCAAAATTAAAACATTTTAATACTTGACACTGACAAATGTACAATATGTGTGACGTCAATATTTAATCTTCTCTAGAAAAAAGACGAAAACAAAATTATATTTTTCTATGGACAGAAAAAATAAAAAATAAACTTTTTTTTCCTGCTGGTCAGTTTTTTTTGGTAAAACAATATTGTGATTTTTCTACGAAAGAAGCATTCACTCGTCAATAGTTGACCGTTGGCTGCCAAATATTGGCGCTGCCGACCAGTCGTGTTTGTATTACTGTGTTGACGGACAAACAGACAACACTCGCGGATATTGCTCTTGGTCAGACGATATTGTGGAATAACAGATCGTATTTGACAAACAGACTCTTTTATCCGGTACTCAAAATATCAAGATTATCTTCAGTGGGTCCGTATCAAGGAAGTTGCATTAGGGTATATATAAAATCCTTGGTCCGTATATAATTCTCAAGAAAATTGATGCATTTCCATCGAGTGACACTAAACGAATAACAGTGTTACTTGTTGAGAAGATTTCTTCACATCGAGTCACCCCAAACGAATCACTGAGTTACTCGTTGGAAAGATTTTTTCCCACCGAGTCATACCAAACGATACAATATAGTGTTACTTGTTAGGAAGTTTTTTTCCTATCACACCAAACTTATCACTGAGTTACTCGTTGGCATTTTTTTTCATTCGAGTCACTCCGAATGATTCGCAGTGTTACTTGTTGAGATTTTTTCCCATCGAGTCACACCAAAAGAATCACAGTGTTATTCGTTGGGAGGTTTTCCCCTCATTGAATCACACCAAACGAGTGTTTTTCGTTGGTAGGTTTTTTCCATCAAGTCACACTGTTACACTGGGTGTAAGTGTGACTCGCTGGGAATCCTTCTGGTAAAGAAAGTTGCAACAAGTGACCTGTGGGCTTACTCTTGACACTCGATTTCAATCGTAATATGGGATTGGGATCGAAAACATGCCATTTGGTACTCTTCAATCGCGTCAAGAGTACCGAAAGCGTGAGCGAGTTGAGTCGATTTTATTTAGGTCCATAAAATTCCACCATTATCGGTTCCAGTCGTGCGCTAGTTTAGAATTCAAGAGTACCAAAATAGCATGTTTTCGGTCCCAATCCCAAATTCGATTGAAATCGAGTGTCAAGAGTAAGCCCACTGGTGCCTTGATAGGATTTTTACTAAACTCTTCGGGTAACACTGTTAACTTATAATCGAAAAATAGATAAAGAGTGTGAGACGAGCTTGTAATTTTTTTATTATTATTATGACTCTTTATTTCGATACATTCGATACTTATTATTATTATATAATAGGCTTGCGCTTGGCCGCCAACTCACCTGATGTTATTTTTCATAATATTTTCCTTTCCCTCTAAATTCTTATATACTAAATGGAAAGCCATTTTTACCCACGACGAAACGGAAAAAGCGTTTGAGTTTTGGGGTAACACATTCTAAAACGAATCGTGTACTGTTTAACTGTTAAACTGTTTTTTAGTGTTAGTGTTAGCTTGTATTTTGTTTAGTTAATAAAGACACTTGCCCTGTAAAAAAAATTGTTTTAGTGCACGGTTAATCCCCGGTAGTATACTTAAATCAACTAAAAGGCTAAATAGATTAGTTAGTTTGGTTAGCAGTTAGTGTTTCAAATAGTATGTCAATCATCAATTCATCTATTGACTTTTTTTTTATTAACTAAACAAAATACAAGCTAAAACCAAAAATACAAATACAGTTAGACTGCCCATAGACCGTTGCAGGTCTAAAGACAATCCAAATGCTCAAGCCCACTTGACCACCAGCTGGCAGCGTACCCAGCATGCTGGCGGCATTACCACGTTGAATGGCAATGCTTATGCGTTAAGCCAGAAACACGCCAGCATTTTGGTCAACAGGCGCTCTGAAAGATTTTTGAAAATGAGGTGAGCTCCCGGTCCCCAAGGGCCCAATTTCTCGACCCCAAACACCTCAAATATGTAACCACTGTCGAGGTCAGCATATTTGCGTCGCTTGTGCTGCTCTGCCGAATTGGCAGCCGCGCCAGCCCTACCCTATTGACAGTATTCAAAATGGCTACAGTGCTACACCGATTTGTATGCGATCTTTTTATTTGAGTAGGTGTCATTGTAGTGATTGTTAGCTATGTTAGATTTCCATCAGTTTTTTTTTTTTTTTTTTGAGTTTTTTTTTTTTTTTTTTACACCCATTAGAAAGTTATGAGCTCTTTCTTTCTTTTCTATATCTTTATTTTCTTTTTCATGCAACTTTATTTAACAACTGTGATAGTTTAAAACATTGTCTTTCTTCTGGGTCTTGCATAATGGTTAGAGCAGACAATGCACCGCTACAGCAATATGGCTTTGAATATTTTAAGGGAAAGTCTGAAATTTCATTTTTTTGTCGGTCGTTGGTGTCAAAAGTTTATGTTTATGAGAAGAGTGATTACTCTAAGTTGTGCTACAATTTTATATTTACAAAGTTGAAAATAAAGTTAGACCTGATACACAAAAACTTTATTTTTACCAAATTCCCATGAAGGAGTCATATTTTTCGGGAGTATGTTAGAAAGTACCTATGACAGTGTATGTTTTACTGCCTCTACCTGGTCTCACAATTTCAATTTATGTAAATGGATCTATTTGTCTAAGAAGGTTTTGATTTTATTTTGTTTACCTCCTTTAGCGTACACGGCTTCACAGATTTTGAATTGTGATGTGTCACTGGACTTTTCTTTGTTTATTAACTGACTTCGAAAAAGGTGGAAGGTGCTCAATTCAGCCCATTATTTTTAATCTTCGGAAAACTAACAGCTACATAAAAAAACATTAGGTTTTATTACGTGGGTAGTAATTAAGGGTTTTCACAAATATGAAACTGTATTTGTAAAGTACATGGAAGACGGATGTGTATGATACTGATTAAAGAAAAAGTAAAAAAGAAGCTAACAATAGAAAATGGTACTAGTGTGTATTCCTATTAGAATGTATGTGTATCGTATAAGTAAAAACTTAATAGTCTATTCTATATTGGACACCTCGTCTTCTACGTCTTCTATAAATCCTTTCCATTTTAAGGTTGCCTGGAATAGATCGGTTTTAGCGATAAGGCCGCCACATGTTACACTAGTTTTTAAGAGTTTTATGTCCCCTGTATCAAATTTAATGGTGTTATCAATTATTTAAATGGAAAATAAAATCAATCAATCAAATGAAAAAGATAAATGACAAATAAATAAATATTCGGGACATGTTTGCACACAGTGTCATCTGACCCCAAACTAAGCAAAGCTTGTTATAAGGATGCCAGAGACTGATATACATACATATACACTATATAGTTATAAATACATACTTAAATAGATATTAACACCCAGCCTGCTGACAGTATATGCCAACAAATGGCACATACTGTCAGTTTCCAGACCACCAAAGTCCTGCAAAAAGGCATCTGAGATGGCCTGCCCAACAACCCTAACTTAAGCACAAACTATTTACCACTACTCTCCCTAAACCTAGGTAAAAGACAGAGCCTGTCCTATTTGAAAAATGAGCATCTCCAATAAACAACAATACGTCCCATCCAATTGAATTGAACTGGGAAAACAATTAATTACGAAGGCATTGTAGTTGAACAATAGGGTTCCGCAGCGCTCGCTGCAAACAAACCGTTCTCTAGCCTACGGATGCGCAATACCGAAGTGGGAATAATGTTGCGGACAGGTTCTCATCTACATAAAACATACGTGCGTTTGTATTAATATCATGTACTAAACTTGGCCCAAGCATTGCAGCTATTGCAGCTGATAGCATTGTGAAAAGCTGAATAAAAACATCTTTGTTTTTCAAGACGATTTCGATTTGCTTATAGCTACCGGACAGTTTTTTTTAAATATAATTACTAGCTGACCCGACAGACACGTCCTGTCTTAGAACTGTCAAACGCACGAAGTTAAATTCGTTGTTAAGTTTTCTGAAATTTTCCAATTTTCTTAATTTTTCTTTCCGTGAGAACCTTCTACAAAGTATTAGAAAACTTTAAAATAAGATGAATGAAATCGGTACACATGTTCTCAAGTTATGGCGTGACCAATATAAGTAGGGTTTTAAAAAAATATATAGATAAAAAAGCTGACTATGATAGAGCCGAACTTCAAAACAAAATTGAAATGTGTTCAAAATTAAAGAAGATACAAGCATTTATGATGCATTTTCTTCTAAATCTATGGAATGCTATTTCTAGGTATTAGAAATGACGTCAATAACAATGCGCTATAATCGCTAGCCAACTAAAAAAGTTGGCTGCATCATCTAACTTTCGGAGGTTTGCTCTGAATCATTCTGTTTGCATCGCATTTTCAGGTCAATCAAAACTCATTAAAAATTATAGAAGTACTAGTTGTAGAGTTAAAATCGTCGTTTTCAAATGAAATTTTCCAATTTTATGTGCAATTTCCTTTATGTTTCTTTCATAAGAACCTTCTACAAAGTATTAGAAAACTTTAAAAAAAGATTAATCAAATCAGTAAATTCGATCTCAAGTCATGGCGTGACCAAGATAAATAGGGATTTAGTTTTATACATATAGTTTATTACCTACAGTTCCTCTTTAGCTCTTACAACCCACCCTTGGTCGAAACGTCCGTTTGATCATATTGCAGTTTGTCTCAATATTGAAGTGTGAAATTGTAGAACTAGTAAGAATATGTCAGAGTGTGCAATACGTGTTTACCTCGCCCCTTCAGTATATGGCTAACTTTTTTCGTTACGTTCTAAGCTATACATGATCAAAGGGTCAAAAGGATAAAAAGAACGCCTCTAAATCTGAGTAGCAATTAAAGCTCAAGGGCGCAAGGTCTGATAAGGCCTGTCGCAATGGCCCGGCTTATTGAATTGCAAATAGGCCGTATCTGCAGCAACCTTCAGCACGCGATGCGGTGATATCGCCGCCGCTTCCGGACGCTACACTGCTCTGGTCATCCAAGTGTCTTCAGAGTGCTTTTAAATCACAATGGATCGGAGAAGAGAGAAAATAATGAAATAAAATGTTTATTTTGTGCATAGAACACTACAAATCAATTATTTAATAAATCGATCCTAATAAATCGATGCTTTTATTAACTAAACAAAATACAAGATAAAACTGAAAAAAAAACTAATAGACAAAAAAATATATATATACGATATATATATACAAATTATAATAGTAGTACTACCAATTAATAAGGCTGCGTCAAATGTTACTGTTAAAATAAAATAAATGTATTCCGTGTACAACATTTACCACAACGTGGGCATTGTCATCAACCTTATAGCAATGGTGTGTGAAATCGAAAGAGATTATGCAACTGTGTTTAGTTGGTCAATGTCTCCGACCTTTAACAGAGAAAAAATAAAGCCGAACATACAAAAAAAAAGCTAACACTAACACTACAAAAACTAGACTGCCCATAGACCGTTGAATGTCTAAAGACAATCCAAATGCGCCCACTATCAGTTGGCAGTGTACCCAGCATACAGGGTATTCCGTTTAATTTTTTTATTTTATTACATGTTGTATTAGTTTTGTCTATATATGTAATAACATATGTATTTATTATTACAATAATAATTAGCGAATATTCGCCACGTGACCTACCAATAAGCGCGCCGCAGAAGGGTGGTGGCTCAAAAGGAAATTTATGGCCGATTTTATATCCCACTGAAGCCTATTACTTGCTGGAGGATTCCGACCACCAGTTCATGAAGACCTAGTGAACGGTGACCACGTGTTTCGGCTGAGAAGGAATATACAAACTGAAAACTTGAACTTATTTCCGAATGAACGTATTTCCGAACTAGCGACCCACCCGCCCGGCTTCGCACGGGTGTAATTTACGTGCAAAGCCGGGGCGGGTCGCTAATTATATATATAAACCTTCCTTGAAAATGTATCTAACTGATGGTGACAACCGCATCAAAATCCGTTGCGTGGTTTAGGAGGAGTTAGCGGCCATACAGACATACAGACGCGGAAAGCGACTTCAATTTATACTATGTAGAGATAGAGAAGAGATAGAGATATGTAGAGCAGAGATAGAGAAGAGAAGATAGAGAAGAGATGGTTGTCAATATCTATTTAAGTATGTATTTAAACCTATATATGCATGTATATCAGTCTCTGGCAGCCATATTACAAGCTTTGCTTAGTTTGGGGTCAGGTGACCGTGTGTGAAAAAATGTCCCGAATATTTATTTATTTATTATTTTTAGATAGAGAAGAGATGTGTTGTAATGTTTTAGGTTAAATACTTTTTTTTGTGAGAAGTTCGAGGATTTAGAAAAGGTAATAAGCAGACTTCACTTTAGCATCTTTAATATCGGTATCATGAGATTGATACTTAAACATTTATTACACCTGTTTTAATATTTATTTATTTTTTGAATATTTAAAGAAACCAAATTCAAAATAGTAATTATAAGTACGCAATTTTGTGTACCTACTAGGATGACATAATATTTCCAGTTACTTTGTTTTAAAAACCAAACTAATCAATCTGAAAGTAATAAATAGTATTTCAAATAAAAAATCCAAATCGGTTTGTAAACGACGCAGTTCTGATGTAACAAACATAAAAAACTACTGAATTGAGTACCCCCTTCTTTTTTGAAGTCGGTTAAAAATAGGTTTCTATTGACCGCCATCTCGTCTGATATAAGCAATGGTGTGGTCTACGATAGAGTACATCATCTCCATCATCATTTCAGCCATAGGACGTCCACTGCTAGACAGGCCTCCTCATCGATCTCAAAGGGCCGATTGGAAGCGGCCTAAATCCAGCACGTGATGGATGCGATGGAATACGCTTGCCTACAAATAGCTATCGGAGAACACCCATTCAAGCAGCGCATTTTGCAATCTTGAATTACTAAGGTCGTTTTGGTCACCCTAGCAAACCACCAGGTGTCTACATTCGCTGGTCATATTCCACCACGAAGCCAGAGGTTTGAAACTTGAAGTATATTTTCTCGGCAGAAAATTACTAGGTGGTGACGAGGAGCAATCGACGACTTCATAAATTTATAAATTGGAGTTACTAGTGCACTGCTGTCAGTTTTTTTTTAAGTTATATAGGAATTCGAATCTTTCTCAAAAACTGGTTTCGAATCAAATCAAAAAGTTATAGCTAGTTAAAAGGATCAGTGGCCTAAAATTGCACGTTAAAAACTGGTTTCGAGTCAAATCAAAAAGATATATCGAGTTAAAATTACCAGTGGCCTAAAATTGCACGTTAAAAACTGGCTTTGAATCAAATCAAAAAGATATAGCGTGTTAAAATGATCAGTGGCCTAAAATTGCACGTTTAAAACTGGTTTCGAGTCAAAACAAAAAGATATGGTGAGTTAAAATTATCAGTGGCCTAAAATTGCAAGTTTTAGATTTAAAAAAAACTGATAAAACAGCATTTGATAAAACAGTCACAAGAATCCAACAACATCGAAAAAAACAATTATAAAGTAATGGTTGCACGTAAACCATATTATATGGCTTCCGTTAATAGAGTAAATGTTTGTCGGCTTGTCCGGGTTCCTTCCATTATTAAAGTTCAAGAAATATATGAAAAGTCAGTCGGTCCTATTCTCATAGCAAAAAAATTACCAGCGAAAATCGAAAACAAGTAAGTAGGTACCGCCAAAAGGGTTATAGGTATAGGTACTATGAAGGTTTCATCTCCCATATTCGCCTCCCTACTAACCTTCCGTGCCTGCACATACAAACGACATAATTACGTCACAGACTATAGAGAGACAGATGGACAACCCAACATAGAGGCGAGTTAAGAGTCCTAAAGGGTCGGCAACGTATTTGTGATGCCTCTGGTGTTACAAGTATCCATAGGCGACGGTGAATGCTTACCACCAGGTAACCCTCCTGCTTGTTTGCCAACTATGGCATAAAAATTAAAAATTATAGGCTACCAGTTTTGATCATATCGACGGTGGAAAGCATAAACGTCGTAACTTGATTTTTTGCCAAAATTACATTTTATCATAATTATTCTTGATCAGAAAAAAATCCCGGGTTGAATGGTCTATATAATTATTATATACAGCTTGGATTGGCCTTAAACTTGTATTCTTGTAAGAAAAGTTATAAAAAAACAAATACATACAACTATAACTTTCACTGTAAAGTCGCAAGTCCGAACAAGATCCTCTAGGTATTCCAATAACATCTGTATACCAAACAGACCAAGAACTAATAACTATGGCTTAAAAAACTTTACGTTTGAAGGGGCACAAATTTATAACAAATTACCTAAAGATATAAAAGACATACAATCCTTCCCGCTTTTCAAAAAAAATTTAAAACATTTCATTCTTAAGAAGTCCTCAGCTTAAGCTAATGATTTATAATATATGTATTTATTAAATAATTTTATCTAAATCACATCATTAACACGACAGACATACTTACCTACCTTTTACACCTACACTAACACATTTATTATACATTATGTACATAGCAAATATAATAACAAAAATAATATCACGCATACTTAAAAATAAAAATAAAAAATAAAAACTAATCATTAACTTTATTCGAACAATAAGATAAACTATATTGAGATAAACAGTAATTATGTACAAAAATAAAAAATGTTATGTAATAGGCAATTACTAATGACCGATATTGCTATGGCGCTTTGGACGATTCGCGACACGCAATCGAACCCCAGTTTTACGCTGTCACCTACCTACAAAATAAAAAAACTGATGCGATATTATTAAGTTGCTTGTAATGTTTGCAATCTTTAAGTACCTTAGTTAAGTTAAACATGTATTTTCTCACCTAAGTGAATTACTGTTATTCTTAGAGAAAATAAAATCTTAAACCATAAACCATAAACTCGAGCTAGTACTTGAAAAGGTCTGCCAAAAACTGAAGGGGGCGAGGTAAACACGTATTGCACACACTTACATATTCTTACTAGTTCTACAGACGCACACTTCAATATTGAGCGACACACATATGTAAACGAGATGATCAAACGGACGACCAAGGGGGAATGTACGTAATTGCTGAAGAGGAAACTGTAGGTATAGCTGTAGGTATTTATTTATTCTGTGGCTACCGTTTTTTATTATTATTACCTTATTAAATATTAATATCTTATAAATATAAGAAACTAATTCACTAGCGATTTGAAGACAGATTGTAACTATCATACTTTAAAACGTTTGCAGTATTGAAATGAAATGAAATAAATGAATATGTATTTATTCTAGATTTATATCCATATAAACAAATTTAGAAACTAAAAACTAAACAGTAAGCAATGTCAAATAAAAATTAAGTAATGGGCGTGTGGTACACTCTCCATGTACGATGCAGGGAGAGTGCTAGTTTCACGCCGCAACCACCAGAGTGTTGTCGGAGCGGTGCACGTCAGTGCGCGCGGCGGTATTATTCTCAAAAAAAATCACTAATACTTTTTTATTCTTACTTAGCGAATATTAATCTTAAAAAAAATTGCTCTGGCAAAATGAGCGTGGCCTTAATGATGTTATTTTTTCATCTTTAATATTTTCAACTCATCTGTAAAAGACAAAAAGGCGAGTAACCATATCCGTAACTCTTTAATAATGCGAAAGATAAAGCTTTCTATCTGCCCTATTTTAATCAGCCACGCGTTCTAACCGGATCCAGTGCATCAACAACATATTTTTCTGCGAAATAATAACGCATATATACTTAGGTTCTTTGCATTGCGAAGAGTGAACGATATTTCATATCGATGTTGAGCTAAGCAAGATCAATTTTCCTAGTGAAAAGGTGACTTCGTGACATTTTTACATTTGACAAGCCAGTCCACAGTTTGACCATGCGTAAACTAAGATAATTACATATCACTGGGCGAAACGTAATGTTAGTTTATGGTGTGGTCAATTGGTCATGGTGGTATGAAGTAAGCATGCCTTCCTTGGCATTATCGGAACTGACTTTAATGCACAAATGTCAATGAATTTATCTACGAGTATTTATATATTTATACTGTTTTAAACTATCACGGTTGTTCACTTAAGTTATATGATTATTTACGGGATATTTACCGTGGTAAGGTTGTGGAATGAGCTCTTGAAATTTCGGCGCAGTTACATGCACCATGTTCACGGGAAGACTGAAGAATGCGGGTGGATGGTCGGGAGCTCATTCCACAACCTTACCACAGTAAATATTCCGTAAATAATCATATAACTTTATATATTTATGTTTTCCAGTTGTCGGTTTCTTTGTTGGTCATATTTTTTTTTTTATTATTTCTGTGAGTCGATTGCACTACTAATGTACGATGAATGTTAGTGCGATAGAATGATGGTCCTACAAACTACGAATCGACATACGATAATTGTATTGCGGCGATCGTTAGTTCAAAAGCGTGGTAATGGAAAATTTTATTTTATAGTTACCAAGCCTTCGCACTAAAGTTCATTGCACATTCGTTGCTAAGATTAGTTGTTTAATTCTAGATACATCATCCTATCACGTTCCCGCTGCTGGTACACAGGCTTTCTCTCTGAGAGAGAGGGTGGGTTTTAAATCCACCATGCTTCTGTGGTATCGTAGAATAGTTCTTTTAAAATGAAGGTAAGGTTTAAAACGTCACTTTTTTATCATTCCTGTCATCATCATCATCATTATCAGCCAGAAGACGTCCACTGCTGAACATACGCCTCCCCCTTTAACCTCCATACTGAACGACAGCCTGCCTTTTGCACCCACTGGATGCCAGCGACTCTCACAATGTCGTCGGTCCATCTAGTCGTAGATAAGGAGGCCTACCCACGCTGCGTCGTCCGGTTCGTGGTCTCTACTCAAGAACCTTTCTTCCCCATTGGTTATCGGTTCTTCATCCGTGTTTCCTTTGCGAAATAAAAAGTGGCAAAGAGTTGGTCCTTCCCAATGTTAAAATTCAACTTTTTACAGTGTTATTGCAACAGTCAGAGCTAAAAAGACCTATTCCTTGTGTTGTGTAAGATGTTATTTTTACCTAGCACTATCTCCGAAGCGCCATGACCGCTGCTTGAGGCGTGTGCTGCTTGAGCGGGCGCACCTCTTCACATCCTCTACAGGACCAGCTGGAACAAAAAAACGCAAAAATGAGATATACCACATCTTTTTTTTTCTTTTTTTTGACGTGACAAGGTCTAATAAATCGATGAACGCCGGCTGCACGCACGAAAAAGGATGACTCATTGTCCCGTTACGCTCATTGTCCCGTTACACTCATAGTAACGTTACGATCGGAGCGAGAGCGCTTCACGAGCGAGCGAAAGGCACGATCGGCTTGAGCGTTCGGCTTACGCCGCATCTATCTCTCTTCCACTCGGTTGGCCTATGCGTCCGAGGAGTATAAAGACAGCGTCAATGTTTTGTTATAAGAAAGAAAGAAAGAACGCCCCCGGGGGGGGGAGCAGGGTGGTGATGTGGGAATCTCCGCCAGAAGGGCGGCCTACCCACTAAAACCCTGGGGTGTTTCTTCCCGGCGCCCGAACGCCGCGTCTACGGGAGCGCTTTCGCAATCGTCCGTTCCAGATATACCACACCTGGCTCATCTTTATCTCCTGCTCCACTAAAGCAACTGCCCGAAACATAGAATCATGCTCAAATATGTCATAGAGTTGGGAATTATTGTATGGACTAAAAAACTTTACCTCAGAGTAGTACTTGTATGTGCTGAGTCATAACTACCTGCCAAAACAGCAATATTTTTTGTTTTGTCACACTACTAGAAAACACTCGCGAGTCAAAAGGCCTTAGTGGTGAAGCGTTACACCTCCACCTAGTTTTGGAGTTACAGTTATAAAAAAAATTTAAAAGGAAGACGGTTAAATTTCAAGCATTGCTGTATATTTAACTCAAAACTCAACTTTTTCGAGTTGTAACCCTATTCCAGCGGAGGTGCGATATTACTTTAAACATCTCTTCTTTTCTCTATCTCTATCTCTTCTATTATGCAAATTGTTTTGTGGGTCCGTCAGAAAGTACTTACAAACACTAATTTCACATTCAAGCCCAAATCTGCCTGATCCAGGACTAACGTTTTCAAAATCCCTTAGCATATTTTAATTTAAAAAAGGCTTTTTTGTTTGGAAAATATGTAGGTGCTTAACCTACCAGTATCCAACGCCTAGTATAGTTTATTATATCGACAAAAATATTAATATGAAAACTAAAATAATACTGCTCGTGAATTTTTTTTTGAAATATAAATTGCATCGTACCTATATTTTTCTTAAGGTGCAACGTTTCACAAATGGCGGGAAATTCATTTTTCAAACAGTTTTCTTGTCCTTATAGCTAGGCCGGGTAATTATTGAAAACGATCATGATGTTTGCGACAATTGATTATAATTCTTTACAAAATCATGTAAAGTTATTTATCTCTAATGCACATTATTACTTACATTTGTCAATAAACAATTTTTTGCTGTTTCAAACGGTTTATTGACAAATGTAAGTAATAATGTGCATTAGAGATAAATAACTGTACAAGATAATGTAAAAAACACCTAACTATAGTCGCAAACGCTGTGTCATTTCAAAATAATTACCCGGCCTAGCTACAAGGACGAAAAAACTGTTTGAAATTTGAATTTCCCGCCATAGGTGAAACGTACCACCTTAATTTCAATAATCTACGCTCGGCCAAATACTATGCAATATGCTATAGTTGTGAAAGCTTTTTAATTTTCTAAAGTTCAGTTCAATCCATAAGCTGAGTTTCACGAGAGTTTTATAAAAGTCGAGGATTTACTCCACACATCAAAGCGACTGACCGACTCGACCACAAAGTACGAGGAGCTTTCATTTTGGTCATTTTCTGCACTCATACAAAATGTAGACACCATATACTTGTGTGCACAGTGACTAAGGTTGTAAAAAATAGAAACAAGTGACTTTTCTCAAACTTTGCATGTAGTTTGTACGTTTAATGTTCTGACTAATCATTAAAAATACACAGAGAATCGGGTGTAGTCAATGATTTCGGTAATACATATAATATTGACGGGTGTAGTCATATATAATTATGGGTTGCTCGCGACTTCGCAAACTTTAGCAGCTTTTTTTCGCAAGTGCAGACTTTATGCTCCAACATCACACCCTTTTTTTATTAAAAAAAAAACTGCTGAGTTTGGATCACGTTCAACCTGTACCTTGCCTGGTGAATATGCTAAAGTAGATAAAAAGTACAAATTCCTGGCAATGAATACAAATTGATATTGTCAACTGCAACAAGACCGTTGCTATTATTTTTACAAATTTAACTATTTGTGCTTAGCTTTTTCACCTATGGCAGGAAATTCAAATTCCAAACAGTTTTTTGTCTAGGCTAGGTAATCGTTTGATACAACAATTTTGTGCTACAATCAGTCTTCAAAAGACCTGTGCCATGTTATATTTACGAATACGCTGGAACTCTAATACTGTCTCACTATCTGTCGGGCTGTGCTCAATCTCAGGCACTTAGCTGATTGCACCCATGACGAACAAAACACTGTACTCAACGCTTATAACGCTCACTTGAATAAATGAGACTGCCTGCTTTACTTGTTCATACGTATTTGATTTAGTGCAAAATAAGGGCTGAAACGTGATGGATAGAATACAGCACTTTATTGGAACAAAACACTACCGGTATTGGTCAGTCGTAGCGCGTCTGCTTCATGAGGTAAAGGTGTCAGGTTTGATTCCCGGTCAGGCAGATGTTTGAATGGTGAATTTAAATATAAATATCTGCTTTAGTTTTTTGTTTATGTTTATATTTAGTTAGTTGTACGTAATTTTGTGCCTGTTGTATAGTACGGAGGATTAGGAAATTCAATAGGGACCTATGAATATATAAGCCATGGTAGCCTATTAAGGCGTGAAACCTACCTACTTTCTACTTGAAAGCGTGATGTGCCGGGTCCATACCAATGAGCTCTTTGGAGTTTATGTACGGATTTTCATACCACTGGCTTTTTGGTAAAGGAAAACATCGTGAGGAAACCTGCATATGTACGGAGAAGCAATTCAATAGCGTATGTGATTCCACCAACCCGCAACTGAGCCAGCGTGGTGGATATGGCCCAATCACTCTCGAGGGTAGGCTAAAGTCCAGCAGTGGGCTAATAAAAGGCTGATTTATGCTATGCAAAAAAAAATCCTTTAAATCCCACCTCGGTAATCTTCAATTAATCTTTATTAATAAGGGATTGTATCACCGCTGGGTTGGTAATAACCAAGATTTCTACCATTTAAAAAAGCTGCAGCACTTTTTAATATTATTTTGAACTGACACAATCCAGGTGGCCAATGCTTTGTTTTTTTTTTTTTACATTTGACTAGGCTAACGTTTTACCGCGATCTGGCCTAATGGAAAGCGATAATGCGGTGTAAGATGGAGCACGTTTGCCCAGTAATAACCTATTTAGCCTAGACTTTAACACTCCCACTGACTGCTAGTCTTTAATAAGCATTAAGGGTGCCGTCATATTGTAAAGCGCATATGCTACCAGTCGGCCACCTTCACTCCTATCCCATATATTATAGACCTATTCTATATTAGGTCTACTAATGAATATTAAGTTTCTTATATAATAAACCGGCAAAGTCAGGCTCGCGCACTAAGGGTTCCGTACCACCACAAAATTCAACAGTTAAATTTTATTATCAGTCCTAACATAAACTTGTCACCGGTTCGCACTTGGCTATTATTTATTATTTGTTGTTATACTTTAGAGAGTATTACCATTTTTACATATTCACATTTTTTTTATACAAAAACATGTTATAAAACACGTTTGTTGTATGGACCCCTTTCTTTTTTTATATTTTTTTTGTTAATCCGCTGTAACATTACATATTCTGTGAAAATTTCAAGTAGGTATGTATTACAGTTCGAAAAATACAGCCGTTTAAAGGTAGGACAGACAGACAATGTAGGCTTAGTAATAAAGTCCTGTTTTTGCCCTTTAGTTACGAAAAC
Source organism: Agriopis marginaria (assembly GCA_932305915.1). Taxonomy (NCBI): domain Eukaryota; kingdom Metazoa; phylum Arthropoda; class Insecta; order Lepidoptera; family Geometridae; genus Agriopis; species Agriopis marginaria. The sequence goes on from OW029918.1 coordinate 16,122,061, forward strand.
CTAAAAACTCACTGTAATTGTTTACCATTTGGCTGGATATTCCATTTATATGAACTGACTCTCTCTTTGTGACAAAACATGCCAGTTTATCCGAAGAATATTTTCAGCTTTCGCCCTACATTTTTGCGTAATGAAGCGCAAATTATGCAAAGTCACACCGGGGTCACACGCTGGCCGCAAACTCTGACTTTATTTACACAAGGGCTCCCAAAAAGGGCAATTCCTTCAATTCTGTGGAGTTTCAAACTTTAAACTTTGTGAAACCCTTGGTAACAAGGTCTCTTGTAAATTGGACTATGCACAAGGTTATAAAGTCACACAAGTTCATATTCGTTGATTGTGATAAGATTAGTCAATTGAAATCATAAGTAGGTTTATCATTAAGTAAACCACAGAAAAGAGAAGTAAAAAAAATGTTCTCTTCTATGAAGTAAATAGACCTAAAGATCTCTGGCATGCGGATAGGTAGAATGACTTGCGTAAAGCAGATGGTACAAACTTGATCCAACGAGTAATGTTATTAAGCGACCTAGAAACCCTGACTGCCAACTATGGACTACATTTTACAGTCACTTTTTTTTAAATCAAAAATAACAATATTCTAACAAATTTTCGGACATAAATTAAAATCAAACCAAAATAAATTTATTTATATTGAAAACTAACTACTTATACAGGGTGTAAGGGGAACACTCTCGAAGCCAAAAGAAGGTAATTGTATGCATCATTATGAACAACTTTTAGTATGAGACCAACCCAGAACTCGCGAAAAACATATCAGCTGTTCTATAGAAAACGGTCATTGACTCTCGACAAAATGTATGGAACAGCTGTTTTTTTTTCGCGATTTCAGGGTTGGTCCTATACTAAAAGTGGTTCATAATGATGAGCACAATTACCTTCTTTTGGCTTCGAGAGTGTTCCCCTTACACCTTGTAACCTTGTAACGTATAATTATAACATATGAGTAGATTTGGAATAAACCGGCCAAGTGCGACGGTACGGAACCCTCAGTCAGCGAGCCTGACTCGCACTTGGGTTGGTTTGTTTTTAGTGTGATGTGATTTTTTTTGTCAATCGTAATTGCAAAGTCCCTGTGCACCCCGCCTACGGGCCCCCGCTGCTCGAGTGCAAGCCGCTGAAAGCACGGGAACGCTGTAAATGGGCGCTGAAAATAGACTGAATGGTGGCACTAATGTTTCTCCAATACGCCTTTATAGCAACTGTATAAAATAATGCGCTCTAAAGTGGAAAATTTAGGTCTTAAGTATTTATTTACAGACACATGGATGTTGGCTGTAGTACAAAATCATCATCATTTCAGACTATCATGTTCCCACTGTTGGGACTTGGGCCTTCTCTCAAAGAGAGAGAGAGGATGGAGGATGGACCCTAATCCCCCATGCTGGCCCAGTCATTGTACTTTTGAAGTTCTTGGACATCGGTTTCCTCACGATGTTTTCCTTCACCGTATTTGAGCGATGGAATCGAAACTGCTGATAATTTATTTAAGTACTAAATAAGTCTAATATTTTTTTATAAATGGATTGCCTGGAATGATAATTGACTCTCAAAGAGTACCGCTATTTAGCACGGTCATTGGATTGGTACAATTAGGTGAAGTAGGTAGCATTGGCATAAGCACTGGCCAAATCTTATATCCTCCGAGCAAATGCTGCATTTTGCGTTTCACTGTCGATGCGATACATTAAATACCTAAACGGCTAAAAGCCAGCTCTTTGCTTGGAACAGTACACTTCGAAACAATCACTTTGTCGGTTTCTCTTGCACACTACGTTCGTCATGAAGCTAAATGAAATGCACTGACTGACTGTCTCATCACGAAATCTCGAAAACTACTTGACCTCCAAATATAAAATTTGCCAATATTCACTATGCGGAAAGGTCCGCTAAGAAAGGAGTTTGTGAAAGGACGTATTAACGGCCTCTTATACCTAAAATTACGGTTTTAAATCAATTTTATTCAGTTATATTACAATATTTGAGCTGGAAAAAAATACATGTCACAGATACATCTGTGTTTGAGTTTATGATTTGGTTCAAAACACGAGAGAATAAACTTTCCTCGTTAAAAAAAAAAAATCTGAAACAAAGTCGATTTAGTTTTTTTTATATATGCTCTCTTTTTTATATTTATTATGCTCTAATGAAAGCTCGTAACAACCTGGAAATTGCATGTACTGAAAGACAATCTTATTCAATTTTTTTTGATATGGATAGATTTTAGATAGTGAATAGTTTCATTTTTTAGTGAAATTAAAAGCGTAAAAAGGTCGCGAGAATTTGCGCGCGCCGCGTTCAGTACCGCGCCAGGCGTCATCGAGGTCGGACTTATGTTCGTTTTTGTCTTTGCACTCCCCCCGCGGGCGTCCTGACTCTTGCGTGGCAAAATAAATCGTCGCCATAACTTGGCGGAGGCTGAGGGCGTTTTGTTGCCTACGCGACTCGGATAATAGGCCGTTAAGAAGGTCAAAAGGAGGTTGAAAGCACAAACTACCGTGCACTTTTTGATGTTGCGTTCTTACCGGTTTTCAAATCATCGGAAGCGGAACGCGTGAAGTGGTCTAAACAAAGAGAGTAAAAGCATCTACCGGGTTGAAAGCATCGACTGGAAGTCATCAAATTTTACCCTCTGATGTTAGCTCGCGCCATAAACCCGCTTTATCGCTCCCGCTGAGCTATAAAATCACTTTAAAAATGCTGCATTACGGCTATAATTGCACAACTTTACGATTGCTTTATGCGTCGGTTAATGGGTGGGGTTTAAATACGCTATCATGGGGGCAGTTGCAGGAATGTCGGCTAGATAATGGTCACTGTAGAGTACCTAATTCTAATACACAGAGAAGAAAGTTTGGGATCAATTATTTTTGTTTTACTACTAAACTAAAACAATTTTTTTATTTATATTACACGGGAATTACTCAAGTAAGATTAAGCCGGACACGAAAATAAAATAAAAAACATATCCGGCTGGATATTCCCGACACACAGGAAGATTCGAGTGAGGAAGAGTTCCAGTGTGCGCCGGCGCAGCATATTTCTCTACGCACCGACCCCCGAACCCGATCAGCTACCGTTGACATCTCGTGCGCGCCGCGTGGCGGTCCGTAGTGACAAGCGAGACGCAGCCGCGCGCATGCATTCACCTTGGAAAAGACTGCCTAATGTGGTTGAAACTATAGTCGGAGTGACCGGCTTAATCTTACGTGAGTAATTCCCGTGTAATATAAATAAAATGTGTGAAAACCACGTCAGTTTCTATAATATAACAAAAATTAATTACATCTACTCGGAAAAATTACGAGTGTATGTTTTTTTTATACGCTGCCAACTGATAGTGGTCTTGAACATTTGGATTGTCTTTAGACCTTCAACGGTCTATGGGCAGTCTAACTGATGTATTTGTAGTGTTAATATTAGCAAACACTAACTTTGACAAAAGTACTAACTTTTATCTATGGTATTAGCTTGTATTTTGATAATTATAAAGACTTATGAAGCTTGGCAATGAAAAAAATCGTTATGCCTGAAACTAATCAGAAAAAACAACTTGCACGTTGTTTTTCAACCCAGCCATAACATGCGAACACAATGTAACGGTAAATATACCTACCATCAACAAATGAAGGAAATCAGAAGTTTACTAATTGATCGAAAGAAACAATGTTGAAGATCCGCAAAGTACCAACTGAATAAATCTGCTAAAAAAATAGAACTACATAAGTAGGTAGTGGGCGTCTGGACGTCAACGTAATAATACCATCTAACCTCATTTCAGTCAAACAAGGCAGATATGCCTTAGTACAATCATCGTTCGTGTTCAAATGTCTCAAATTTTCATAAATTTTTACCATACCACTACACCGTTTAACACAAAAACTGTAAGTATAGGTCAATTACTCATTTTTGCGCACACTAAACTTGTAGCGACACTACTACGGCAGTTATAACTTGGCCGCAGTGAAGTTAGCCGTTTAGCTGCGCAATAATCAAATAAGTTTCTATATAATCCATTGCGCAGCCAATCGGCTAACTTCATTACATATAAATGCATTAGTACTGATTTCAAGGTTGATAAGATCAATGTATGTTTATGATTAGATCTTATTAGATAGTTTCGGTTAACAGGTACTTTTTTGAAAAGTGTGGGTAGTTTCTAAAAAAAATCAATTTTAATATCTCGAGTCGATTTTGCTCATTAGGAAATTATAATACACATAAACGTAACTTTAGACGCTGTCAGGTATAGAATAAAGTTGTAAATTCACTTTTATGTTTCCTGATCGTTAATTTAAACGCTATACTTATTAGTATTGTCGCATCGCAACCATAACTTCCGCAAACAAAATACTGCAATACGAACCAAAAACCAAGTTCGCTAATTCGCGGAACTGGCACACTGCCGGCTCATAAATTCATACGTTCAACTTCTGCCTAATAAACGAACTACATATAAAAACATGTCTGAATTCGCGCGAAGAGGAAAATATATCGCTTATACCCTTGGAGAGAAGACACTGCGCGGACGTCATAAGGGCTTCGAGCTTAGGGCGTAAAAAATTTAAATACACACAATGACACAAAACTATGATTAATTTTACTCTGGTCAGTTTATTAATAAACGCAGAGTAGCTAGAGTAGCGTAAGATTGAAGCCAATCTTTTGCCTTGTTCAATCGAGTTCAAAATTTCAAAGAGCGAAAATGACAAGAAAAAATTTTACCGCGAAAAAAAAAGCAAAATACGGTGTGATTTCAAAGGCATTTATTATGAAAATAAATTTACTTTACCTAACTTAACAAATAACGTAGTACATGTAAATTTTTTCATGGTATTGAGATATAATTTATTGTTAGCATTTATAATTTTATCATAAATTTATTTCGCAAAGTACTTACGTGCATAAAACTTGTATGTTTGTGCCTAGGGTATTATGGATATACATAGCATTCTTTTTGTCCGCAATATCACGAGAAAACTGGAAAATTGATTGTAAAGCTGAACTGAGCAGCCTGTTAATATGTTTTTTGTATTGCTTTGCCCAAATTTTCACTCTTGACTACGCCCGCGTAGCACAGCATTTGAAATTTAGAGGGGGGATGCGGAATACAGAGCTTAGATCTGAAATATACGAGCTGTTATTTCTTCCGCGCCTGCTTTCTCTTTGTCGTCTCGTCTGTCTCGCTCTCGTTTCAACACATTCTTCTCGTTTAAAAATCGCGCCGCATTGGAAATTTCAAAAAGATGCACACACACACACACACACACACATCATCAGCCATTAAATGTCCACTGCTGAACAAGGTCTCCCTCATAGAGAGGGGTTTTGCCATAATCCCACGCTTGGCAGGTGACTTGGGGATCGCAGTGCGTTCACCGTGTACTAACAGGACGCTGCTGCTCATCCTCCGATGGTTCTGTCTGATCGCAGTTTTAGGACATACCCGGTCAAAAATAGGAGATATTCCAACGTATAAAAATAAACGAATCGCACGCGCCTCAGTGCGCGGGCTTGCGCACTGAGGGTTCCGTACCACCACAAAATACAAAAAGTAGTGCAAAAATACAACATCACGCCCAGGAGGTCCGTACCAACCGCACCGCAAAATACAATTAACTATTAAGTACTAATTATCAATTTAAGAAACTGACTTCAAAATTTGTAGATAATATATGGCATTGCGATTCGGTGAAATGATAAGGTCGACATTCGAATGATAAGGTCATCCAAGTGTGGAATTACCAGTTATAACTTGATATTAAACAGAAATTTGTCACCGACTCGCACTTGGCCATTATTAATTATTTGTTGTTATACTTTAGAGTGTATACAATTATGCCAAGTTTGACGCTTGTACGTATTACGCTTTTTACATTAAACCTAATACAAAAATACGTTTGTTGTATGGAGACCCCCCTTTAATTTTTACTATTTGACTTTTTATTAATTTGTTAGTTAATCCGCCGTAACATTACATATTCTGCGAAAATTGCAACTAGCTATCTATTACCGTTCAAAAGATACCAGCCGTTTAAAGGAAGGACGGACTGACGGATGGACGGACGGACATACAGACAGAGAGCGTAGGCTTAGTAATAGGGTCCCATTTTTAACCCTTTGGGTACGAAACCCTAAAAAACATTTATTGTATGGGGATTCCCTTTAGTTTTTACCTTTTGACTTTACTATTATTATACCCGGGTATGTCCTAAAACTGCGACCAGAACCACCGGAGGATGGGCAGCAGCGTCCTGTTAGTACACGGTGAACGTACTGCGATCTCCAAGCCGCCTGCCAAGCTTGGGGATTATGGCAACACCCCTCTCTAAGAGGGAGGCCTTGTTCAGCAGTGGACATTTAATGGCTGATGGTGTGTGTGGTGTGACTTTATTATTATTTAGTTAATCCACCGTAACATTACATATTCTGTGACAATGTCAACTGGCTATTCACGGTTCAAAAGATACATCCGAAGTTTAGACGAACGGACAGGTCTCCTTTACACCATTTGGGTATGGAACCATAAAAAAGATTTCATGCAGCTTTTTACAATATCATTGAAGCTGTCGGAGCTAAAAGAACTTATAATTTAGTAAAAAATAGTGACCCAAATAGAAAACTTTTCTAAAACAAAAAACGCGACTTTTCGTAGGAAACTCCGGTCGGTAGGTATTCATGGCCCTCTTGAGTGCAATTTGTCCAGGGAACGTCTCCGAGTACCCTCCACGGCTGAACTAAACTGAACTTGTAACCGAATAAAACTGACTTTTCCTGGTAGCTTTTTTGTGAAACTAACTCTTCAAGCGAGCTAGCGTAAATATGAAAATATTACATGGAAATGAATTGATAATTTTTATTTGTGGAAAATATTACGCAGAAAAACAAAAAGAAACCAGGATGTAGTATTTTAAATTAGACGACAAACACAACCACTAAACCACAAGTATCCATAGGCGACGGTGACTGCTTACCATCAGGCAGCCCGTCTGCTTGTTTGCAACTTACGGCATAAAAATATACTTTATTCGACGGTACCTATATAGAAATCAGACAATGAAATAGATTTTTTACAAACTTTTATTTAACTTGCTATGTATGTATATAATGTATGTAAGATGTATGTATGTAACTATGTTTGTTCGGGTGGAATCTTGCAACTCAATTTTGAAGCAGATATCTTGAACCGATTGAGCTGAAATTTGGCATACTTATGTAAATTGACTATGCAATGTTTTGATACCTTCGAGCTGGTCTGATGATGGAGACACGTAGCTCTGTCGAGTTTGGGTTCATTGGATTTTTCTTCCCTAGCACTTTGGTCCTAGATGATAAATCCAATATGGCGGCCAAAATGTTCACATCATGATATGGGCATCAAATGAAAGGGATACGAAAAAGCTTTTTTTTAATCAATAATTATTCAATTATATTTTCATGTTATGACGTCACGCGTTTATTCGGGACATTTTTGCACACACGGTCATCTGACCCCAAACTAAGCAAAGCTTGTGATATAGCTGTTAGAGACTGATATACATACATATATAGTTTTAAATACATACTTAAATAGATGTTAACAACCAGATATAGGACAAACACAAATGTTCATCACATAAATGTTTGTCCTAGGTGGGAATCGAACCCACGCCCCCAAGCTCAGAAGGCAGGTTCACTACCAACTGGACCAACGGGCTATCTATGGCAAGGAATCTCATGTGAGATACAGAATAAAAATCCTGAACGAACAATTACTGACTGACAATGCCCCTGGTATTGTAGGTGTCTATAGGCAGCGGTGATCGCTTATCATCAGGTAGCACGTAGCTTGTTTGCCACTTATTCTATAAAAAACAAAAAAAAAACATCTACATTATGATAATGCTTAGTTGTAACTCTACTTACGGTCGGTTGACTGATAAATTAATTATTTCTCGTGTGAAACGACAAAATTACTAGGGTAATCTTAGTCACCAAGCTTTATGTTCTAACACCTTTGTATTTTTATTTAGGTCGGCAACGAACACAATTTTACAAGAAATAGCTCTCTGCGACACAAAGCCCACAATTTATAATGTTCGATTCATATCAGAGCCAGTCGCTCTGAACAAAAAGAGTCATTAATTCTGTTTCATTTTGAAACGGGTGACACGGAATTATTCAAGAATGATTCGAACAACGCGGTATTCGAATAATTTGATAGTAGAATAGGAATGCTTGAAATTTGGTTTTGTTGTACGCAAACACAGTTTTATAGTTTTTTTTTTTTTATTTTTTTTTTTTATTTATTTCATATATATACACATAATTAATCTAAGTTAGTATCGAAAAACTAAGCTGTTTGTATCGATACTAAGATTCACTATACGCAACTATATATAATAGCGCAACCTTAAATAAATTTAAATATTGAAGAATATATTGATTGAAGATAAAAAAATCATTAATAATAAGAATCATTCCTTCCACAACCGCGGTAAATATCCCGTAAATAATCATATAACTTTAAAAAATCATTAATATTCATCAGCCGGAAGACGTCCACTGTTGAACCACAGATAAGAAAAAAATACTTCTCTTTTTTTGTGTTGAACATAGGTCTCCCCTTTAGAATTCCACATTGAACGACAACCTGCCATCTGCATCCACTAGATGCCCGCGACTCTCACAATGTTGTCGGTCCATCTAGTGGGTGGCCTACCTATATACGCTGTCTTCCGGTTCGCGGTCTTCATTCAAAAATCTTTCTTCCCATCGGTTATCGATAAAAAAATAGTTACCTATAGAATTTAAAATGAACAAGCGTGGTTTCATTGATCTGATTATCAAATAAATTTTATTTAAAAGCAGATATAGGAGGCAACTCATCGCTTATATTTTTAATCGACTTTGACCCGAATTGAAACTAAACATATTTTTTTGTATTATATTTTGTTATCAGTTGACTACTTTCACATACTCAACTCAAGGAAACGCTGCGTCAGAATGGATAAACATTCGCAATACTCTTCAGTTAACATGGCATGGCTTTAATGATTTGAAACTAGTAAGAAAATTAAACGCTGAGTTAAGCCCAATAAAGTTAAAATAACTGAAAGAATAATTCGTTTATTTTTTCGGAAGAGCACATCTCTAATTTTATTGTCTCTATATGACTGTGCATTGTTTTGTGATTGATGAACATTTGAATGGTTATTAATTTTCATATTTTATTAATTGGCGTCACATTTTAACGGTTACTTGTATTTGAGTTTTACATATATTTTCTGACATTTTAGTTAATCAATTTTCTCCTTTTTAAGCATTCCGCACACCAGTTTAGGATTCTATACTATTCTGTATTCAAAACAATTCCAAAAATAATAAATTTATACAACATACAATGCCCTTACAATTTTTTTTTTTTTAATTTAATTATATGACTTACGTTTGACCGCCATCTCGTCTGATGTAAAGCGACGATGTTGTATTTATTATATTTATGTATTAATGTTAAACCATATATTTTTTATCTATTTTTGAATTGTAATATTTTAATATTCTATACAGCATCTAAACATTCTATATGTTTCCTAAAATTTAAGTTATATAGGAAGACAAAATATCAAATAAAAATAATATTTTTGTTGTTTGCCTTCTAGCAAACTAGAAATGCAAACGTTACCTAGACATTGTGTATAATGGTATCATTTCAGGTAACACTAATAATAATATAAATCGTCATTGGGTAACACCGACACGACTAGCAAGCAGACAAACAAACGACCCGTGACTTTTCCCTCCAATCCAAGGACAGCCAACAGCATAACGTACTTTATTTAACGCAGGAACACATTAACATACGCTACACATGTACCTAAACACACATCACACTAATATCAGTATGAGCTCTCAACTTGTTTGAACAAAAGCTTGCCGAAACGGATTTTACCTTATTTTTTTTTATTATAAGGCTTGCTTTTGACCGCCAAGTCGCCTGATGTTATGCGATGATGTGGTCTACGATGGAGCACGCTTGCGTAGAAGAAACCGATTCAGTCGTGATTTGAAGACAATCAATTAATTTTTTTTAAGTTTGTAGTGCTTTTTTCGTAACAATTTTATTTTGTTCATTGCATAAATGTTTTTTTCTAAAACTTGAAAATATTCGAATACTTGACATTAACAAATGTACGAGATGTGAGACGCTAAAATCCTCTCAAAAGAAAAAAAATATGTTACTAGACACTATTTCTCTTTCTTTCTCTCTCTCTCTCTCTCTGTCTCTCTCATATCTCTATAAAATCAATTATAAAGCAACTCAAATAAAATAGAAAAAGGAAATTTTTGCCATTTTATGAATATTAATCTGCTTCGATGGCGTCGAAGCATTTGCCAAAAGTTTAATCTAATTTATTTTAGTACACTAAATGTAATTTTTAAGCGAGTTCGCTTTTCATGTATGTTTTTGTGTGCATAAATCTTCGCCGATTGTGAACCGATTTTAATTACTACCATTATCTGTACTGAATAGTCTTCTTTTTTAATAAATATTTCGAGCATCCTATTAAAATGTATAGATAATATCTAAAATTATGTCTAATTGTGTGTAAAAAGTGGATAAATTCGTTTTTTAAGTTTCATCCACTTCCGGAGGAGTTAGTTTAAAATTTTACTGTAAAAAATACTTTATTTGTTTTACTTTGGAACAATATCTAAAGTTTGAACGTGATAGAAGTGTTAAAAATTGAAATGCCCTTACTGTTCTTCTCAATAAAATCGCTTCCGTAGTCGCGTAAACGCTCCCGGTACATATTGTGTCCTTTTACCTGCCAAGAAAATCAATACCGCCCATACAGGGTGGTAAAAGTGTGTAGGTACAGGGTGTCATATTCTTATGAACGCATCTGTAGTAATGTAATCTAACGTTCGCTGAGGGCGGGAAGGTTTTGGATTTTTTGGACAGTAATTTTTCAGACTTATGAAAAATAGGAGGTGAAAAGATAGAGGTTGAGAGATCGCTGGTGTACATTTACACCTGGATATTTGTTATAACAAGTTATAAACCACTTTGTCATAATTGATTGAATTAGGCGTAACTTTGCGGAAGTCCATTTTAGACTCTCCAACCACTCCTTTTTTTCTATTTTTCTTTCTTTCTTTTACATATTTTTTTTTGTTTTTTAATTTTTTTTCTGTTTTTTTAATACAGAAAAATAGTTTATCCCAATATCCTTATTGTACTCTAAACAACGTAGAAGCGGAATTACACTAGAAATTCGACATATAAAAAAATTACCACTCTGTCATTAGACGTGTAAGTTTTTTTTTTTTTCTGTCTATTATAAAAAGCCACGAAACGCGCGAGCTATTCTAAAGTGTAATTGGGCTAGGGGACAGACAGACAATGTACGCTTAGTAATAGGGTCCTGTTTTACCCTTTGGATACGGAACCCTAAAAAGTGTGTTTCCCATGTTCGTGTATGTTAACTTAGACCGAAAAATTCCATATGCTTCGCTAGAATCTAGCGCAGACAGGCGTCCTTGGATCAAGTTCAAGGACTTTCCGCACGCTATGCTTACATACGTGTCTGTTTACACAAGATCTTTTCGAGACGGAATATCCCTCATGTGATGCCTCTGGTGTTACAAATATCCATATGACGGTGACTGCTTACCATCAGGCAGCCCGTCTGCTTGATTGCCACATATGGCATTGAAAAAATTATTTGTGTTTTTACCAGTAAACTTTGGAGAGATATTCATCTCCATCTTAATCAGATATCAAATAGTCCACTGCTGCACTTATAGGCCTCCAGCACGCTACTCAGCCCGATCTTTGGTTTTTCGCTTCAAGTTACTGCCTTACATATATCGTCACTCCATTGAGGCTCGGGGCGTCCTACGCTACGTTTGTCGATTTGTGGTCTTCAGTTTAAAACGTCTATATATCGATTTTAGGTATCTCTATACGACGGACTTAAGCAAGGATATCTTTGTACCTACTCATCCTTACTGGGTTACGCGGGAAGGGTGTACTAAGTAGAAAGAGGTGGGCACTATAGAGTGCCCATCATTATGAACAACTTTTACTATGGATGCAACTAAGTAATCGCGGAACAAAAATCAGCTATTCATTCAGATTCTACAAAATGAATGGAACAGCAAATAGGTGTATTCAATTCAATTGAACGTTGAAAAGTGGGTCAAATTAGGCTTGCAAGATTCCACCCAAACAAACATAGTTACATACATAGGTACATACATATATACTAATGTTATAAAGAGGAAAGATTTGATTGTTTGTTTGTTAGCATTGAATAGGCTCCGAAACTACTGAACCGATTTGAAAAATTCTTTCACTGTTGGGAAGCTACATTATCCCGGGTAACAGGCTATATTATATTTTCAAATAAAATATGAATCCTTACTAAAACTCCAATAATGTAACCCAAGGTGTAAAAAAATAAGACTTACACCCGTGCGTGTGGGTGCGTTGCTAGTAGTTAAATAAAAGCATGATAATATTATGGTATAGATTATGATCCTGGATTATCCACTGCTATATAACTATTTGTTTAGCCAACTCTCCACGATTACTTGAATGCTTAAACGATGAACGTCACCAAAATTAAAATGTTCGTTAAATTTGGTGTAGAGGTTGGTTATCATTTGGGACTGTTTTATCTCGGATAAATGTACTGTTTCTGTAGGATATAAACAAATAAATAAATAAATATTCGGGACATTTTTGCACTCACGGTCATCTGACCGCAAACTAAGCAAAGCTTGTGATATGGCTGATAAACATACATATTATATAGTTTTAAATACATACTTAAATAGATATTGGCATCGGTTCTGATGCACTCTAAACTAAAATAAATTTGACAGCTCTAAAATTGTTGCCAACCTTCTCTCACGTATTAAAATGAAAAGAGAGGCAGATAATTTTAGTCCTGTCAGATTGGTTTAGTTTAGTGAGTGGTATGACAGAATATGCCTCATTAACAACCAGATATAGGGCAAACACAAATGTTTGTCCTAGGTGGGAATCGAACTCACGCCCCCAAGCTCAGAAGATAAGTTCACTACCAACTGGACCAACGGGCTATCTAAATAAAGTAATATCAAGTGAAACCGAGGCACGCTACTAGTGACGGCATCTAATTGATAGACTGTGAAAGTCAGCGCGTTCAGTGATCAAAGCAGGCGATGATGCGTACTGAAGTTCGTTGAAGAAGACAGAATCGATAAGAACCAAGGATTATATGGGTAGAAAAGATTTGAATACAAACTTGTGCTCTGGATTAGAACGTAATACCTATAGGATAAGGATGTTGAGAACTTTTCAAAAGGGGGAGAAACCCGTTTTTTTTTTAACTTAATACGACGTTTTAACTCACAAGATTGGAAAAATAACAAAGGTTTAGGCATTGATGTAAGTAAATAATTATTATAGGGGGAAGATACGGGACGAACTTCTTGACGTGGACCGCACAAATTAGGCTCACGGGCCTAATAGTCACAATCGAACTGTCGTTATGATAGCACGTGAATTACTTGTCAAAATTGTGTTTAAATAAAGCAGCAAAAATTACTACCAGCGTTTTCACAAGGTGCACCAACAGTTTGAAGACAAAAAACAAGTTTCACGGGATTACTTTTCACTCGTAAATACTTAAAAACAATTAACTAAAATTTCTTTAAATGTAATTTCTATGGTCTAGTGCAGTGTCTAATGCAGCAGTGAAATTGACGTTTACAGTGTAGACGTCAACGTCGCCATTGACTCGAGCCGAAACAGAGCCATATTTATTGGGTACAATGTTTGGATGTCACGCGTCTTCCCCCTTTTTAAAACAGTCATTGGGTAGGCTTCAGAGGATACCGCGCGCCGTACATGCATTGCGAAAATAGATGCATATTTATCAAAACTTACTTACTAGATATTAGTTTGTGACAGTTTCATAGTTGCGACATTTTAATGATTGGTACAACGTTTCATGGTTGATATTCCAAAAACCCGTACGAAGTGCTTTGAATCAACTTTTGTTGTGCGAATCGCTATACTTTTGAAAACACTGCTAGAATGGGTGTTCCCTGTTAGTTACAATCCATCTCATAAGTTGCGAGTGAATCGGTTTCTTCTAGGTAAACATGTTCCATCGTAGATCGCATCATCGCTTCATATTAGGCGATGTGGCGGTCAAGTGCAAGCTTATTATACAACTAGCGGTCCGCCCCAGCTTCGCATGGGTATAGATTATAGCTTATGTCACCCGGGGATAGTGTAGCTTCCCGTCAGTAAAAGAATTTTTCAAATCGGTTCAGTAGTTTCGGAGCCTATTCAATGCAAACAAACAAACACGCAAACAAACAATCAAATCTTTCCTCTTTATAATATTAATATAGATATAGATAAAAAAGCTATGCATTTGTTTATTGCACGTCATGCTTACGCGTTACTAGGTAACGAGTAACTGAATGCATGCATACTGCTGCACCGACGCGTTTTGGCGGAGTTTTAGGTAGGCCTCGGTCGGGCGGTTAGTACAATAGTATATACCACAGAGAAGCAAGTAAATAGAACGGAAATGAGAAGGAAAATCTGTCGCCAGGCATTATGAGTGAACCTTGATTGAACATTCTTATTTATGTCAACGCGTCGAACTCCGCATCCAAAGAACCTGGACCTTACTTTTTTGGGTTAGGTCTCAAAGTTCTTTGTCCGCATCACAGTTGCTAACTGATTTCGAATGACTGATGTTTCGTTTATATGGGTGCAACTGACTAAGTACATCAAATTACTTACAAAAATGCCTTGAAAGCCGTTCTAATTTAAACAAAACAAAAAAAAACTTTTCTGTGGTTTATATCCTACTTTTTATTTCACAGAAAAGAAAAAACATCACTGTGGTTTATTTGATCGAAGTGCATCTAATTAAAAACACACCACTGAATTGTAATAACATTTTGTATAATGGAATTTAAACCACTTTATCCATCATTTTGAACAAGCCGTATAACATTTGCTCGCTTTGTCCAGAGTCCGTTAGGCGCAGCCTTTTCTAACTCACAACTAAATCAGATTAGGGACTGACCGAACTTCCAGTTGCAATTCAATTCCGTACTGGCGAAGCCCCGGGTACCCGCATAGAGTGCAATACAAGCCGGAACCGGTACCGGCCGGAAATTGGCCCCGGGACGAGTGGGCAATAGCTAACTAAAGTACTATTTGTACACTGGCGTAATGTTCTATACGAGGATGGAATAAAGATACGAATGTTACTTTTAAGGTGGTACGATTCACCATTGGCGGGAAATTCAAATTTTAAGCAGTTTTTTGGTCCTAGAAGCCAGGCTAGGTAATTATTTTTAAATAACACAGTGTTTACGCAAAATGTTGGCTGTTCTTTACATTATAATGTACAATTATTTAACAGTAACGCACCATGTTACTTACATTTGTGAATAACCCGTTTGAAACAGCAAAAATTTGTTTATTCACAAATGTAAGTAATAATGTGTATTAGAGATAAATAGCTTTACAAAATTTTGTAAAGAATAATAATCAATTTGCGCAAACATCATGATCGTTTACAATAATTACCCGGCCTAGCTACAAGGACAAGAAAACTGTTGGAAATTTGAATTTCCCGCCATTTGTGCAACGAACCACCTTAAACTTACGCGATTTAAACAACTCCTGACGCAAAAAGAGGGGTGTATAGTATAAGTTTAACGTGTGTCTGTGATATCGTAGCTCCCAAACGGCTGAACTGGTTTTTTTATGTTTGAAAGGTGACCTTTATCGAGACTGTTCATAGCTATGAATCAAGAAAATCTGTACAGCCATTTGAAGATTTATATACTACTAGCGGTCCGCTCCGGCTCCGCACGGGTATAGTTATATAGCCTATTAAAATAGCCAATATTAATCAGTGATAATGTAGCATTCAAAATGGTAAATGAATTTTTAAAATCAGTCCAGTACTTTTTGAGCCAATTCGTTACAAACATACTTACATACAAATCTTTCCTCTTTATATTATTGTATAGATATATGAAATAAGACAGCCATCGTAGGTTTAGTAATAGGGTCCCGTTTTTACGCTTTGGGTACGGAACCCTAAGAAAACACGCTTTCATGTGACTCGTTAAAACCAAAAGAAAA
This sequence comes from Agriopis marginaria, assembly GCA_932305915.1. NCBI lineage: Eukaryota > Metazoa > Arthropoda > Insecta > Lepidoptera > Geometridae > Agriopis > Agriopis marginaria. The sequence goes on from OW029918.1 coordinate 16,138,238, forward strand.
ACAAACTCGAGGTGTTTCTTTACGGTTAACTTATTTGGTGAGTTTTTTTTTTTTTTAACAACTTTCCTGGTCGTATATGTCCTGATCCATAAGCGTCGATATACGAGTAATAATTATAGGTATCTACTATTTGGTCAGAGTGCTTCCGTAAAGGCAAACGGAGTGCAATACTCAGCGGATGGCTGGACACGGTTGCCAACCGGAAATTGAAGCCGAGAGGCCAGCCTTTGAACTAACTCGAACTAACTTACTAAACCGACCTGTGGGTCGAACATTCGCTTTGTAGGTACAGTTAACTCGCTTTGTTAGTCATTTCCTACAGATCCAAAGAGGTAAGATTAATAAAATAGAAACATGATCATAGGTCATTGAATTGTATTTATACTCAATCCAAGTTTTTTTCCTCCGACAGTTGCAGTGATATTGTTAAAAAAAGGCTTGGAAAAATAATAATTTGATTTCATATATTTCACTATGGTATATAGGTATGCTACAATATAATATTGCGTTCAAAATCTTCGAACAAAAGGTCTATTCCACTTTAATCACCTGGGTGATAAAAGTCGACTCTTTAGTAGACTTTGATCTCCTGGGAAAAAGTGTTCAGTCTATGGTTTTCTTTTTCAATGTACTGCAGCTCATCATCATCATCATCATCAGCCAGAAGACGTCCACTGCTGAACATAGGCCTCCCCCTTTAACCTCCACACTGAACGACAGCCTGCCTTTTGCATCCACTGGATGCCCGCGACTCTCACAATGTCGTCGGTCCATCTAGTGGGAGGCCTCCCTACGCTGCGTCTTCCGGGTACTGCAGCTGTCAGAGGTAAATAAAACTTGGACCGTGCATAGGTTATGTTAGAAGTAATCACGAACGTGTGTGCAAGAGTTTTGGCGCCAATATGAAAAAAACATGCTGTTTAATTGTATTTTTTCCTAAAGTAGTGTGCTTTCGAGTTTTAATGCGTTATAATGGTAGATTATTATTAATTATCTGTTCGTGGACGTGCTCGAGTGTGGATATGATATAACGTGGTGAAACATGTTTTTTGATGTTGTTTCCAAAGCTCCTTAGAAGCCTCTTGTAAAGTCTCCACCACTTTACTAGGACTTTGACTTGACCGTGACTTATTTTGCTTGAATCTGACTGTGACTGACTTGTTTGACTACATATTATAAAACTTGATAAAAATGTAATACTTAACACTGGTTTTTTTGCAGGTTATTAAATTATTAATGTTTGTATTCTGTGCCACTGCCAAATGCACAAAAGTGCGACGCCAAAATCCTCAGAGAGGAAAGAATTAACGTGTACGCAAAATTTCAGCAAAATCGGTTAGGAGAAACTGGTGCTTTATTATGGATGATTCGGATCGTAATCGCGATCGCGTGCCATCTCACTTACGCACGTGGTGCGAGTAAATAGATGCGAACGGGACGGCATGCAATGTCGATCACGATCAAACTTCTATAATAAGCCGCTGGTTTTAATTCAGCTGGCAAGATTTAACCTAAACAAACGAATAAACAAGCTTGTAAAAATGGACAGCCTTACATTTTAAATTTTTGATAAAATTTTACAAAATGAACTCCGTTCGTTCATATTCACGGCCTCTAACTAGCATGAGAATATCATTAGGTCATCGTAATATTTGAAGGCGACCGCACTTAGCGACTGCCTCGGGGTGGACATTTATATATATAGGTCCACATACTCCTAGTTCCCGCTAAGTTATAATAAAACGCTAAGAAAAAGGCTACTTTTTCTTCACCGTGCATTTTGTAACTGGCCAAGATGAAGAAGAAATCCAACTTTGTTTTGTTTTTTATTTCTTCATTCCTCTTTGGATTTTGGCATCAACGCCTAGTGCATTAATGCCAGTGACAAGTATTGGCAATTTTTATTAAAGGTATATAGACAAGACCTACTCACAGTCAGAGTCAAGCAAAGTAAGTCACGGTCAAATCCAAGTCATGCCCTAGTTAAGATATGTAAACTTTGCTAGAAGCTTCTTAGGAGCTTCACAAAAATATATAGACAAGTTTCACCTCGTTATATCACTCCGCACACTCGAGCACGTCCACGAACAGTTAATTAGTATTTGTGAACACTTAATAAATAATTATCAACCATTAATTTCACATTAACACTAGAAATAACACAAGTGTAGGAAAATAATACAAGAAGGTTACATGTTTTTTTTTTTTACGTTGGCGCCAACGTATAAAATAGGTTGTCTGTAAAGTCGTTTTACGGACGATAATTTTACGTGATAACGCTTAGGCCGATCGTGCCTCTCTATCGCTTGTTCCGCGCTCTCGTTTGCACGCGCGGCTCAGGCGTAACGTGACACTTTTTCGTGCGTGCAGCCGGCGTTCACCGATTTATAAGACGTTATCACGTCAAAAATATCGCTTACCATCAGGTGAGTTGGTGGCCAAACATAGATCTATATATTTATAAAAAAACAATCGTGGTTTTCTACTGCATTTTTTTTACATATGTTTCTTTGGGTAAGTATTCTTTCGTTTTGTATAGAAGACTACGTAGCTAGTTAGCTACGAAGAAAAAACTTCTTTTTTTTTTCATAAATACCAAAGCCTACCTGCACGTTTTGTTTAAGTATTTGGGTAAATACTTAAACAAAACGTAAATTGGTAAATTTGGGTTTGGGAGGCCTATGTCCAGCAGTGGACGTCCTATGGCTGAAATGATGATGATGATGATGATTTGGGTAAATAGGGTTAACACAATTAGTGGCAAGTTGTAGAATTTGTAGTAGTCGAATATTTCTAGTTTTACATAAGTTTCAAGTTGGCAACACATGAAAAAGATATACCTACGAGTATGTACGTAGGTATAGCATGTTCAAATGTATTTAGATAAGTTAAAATGGAACAACTTCTTCAAGTTTTCTTCATGCTCGATGCGATAAAACCGCATCAACTGTTGTCGATTTCCGTTCTCTGCCCTAGTAACCAGTTTGACCCGCCATTCGCCCACTCAACTCCGTCGGAGGTTAATTTCCGGACGAATAAAAATCTTTGGCTCAGCTAATGAAAGAGAAATTAAAAAGTTACTCAACGCGGGAAACGGCAAAGCCAAGGGATGTTTTTGAAATTGGAATTAGGCTTTTTTGTTACACACTAACTCTTGGCATGTGCATTTCTTTTTGCTAGAGCAAAAAAAATTAAGTAAACATGGTATTTTGATCGACTTCTATTTAAAAGTGCTGATAGTAAGTGTTTCAAATTAATAATGAATGTTCTATAGAATTTGATCGATCTATTAGACTAGCGAAGAAAAACAACATAATTATTGGAAAATCCAGTTTAGAGTGTTATGTTCACTACCTACTTTTTTTTAAATTATGTTGCCAGTGATGACATAAATAGTAATTTTTAAACTTTCGCGATTTGAACACATGTTTTAAATGAAACATGTCATGACATGACATAAATAGTACTGAGACGCGGCCTTTAACAGCGGGCCTTTTAGAAAAACTCTAGAAAGCTATGCTCGGAGTTTCTTTGCGCGAGAATCTGGAACGAGGATATTCGCCGAAGAACCAAAGTCACCGAGATAGCTAATAAATTTGCAAGTTGAAGTGGCAATGGGCAGGCCACGTTGCTCCAAGTACCGATAACCGATGGGGAAGAAAAGTACTTGAGTGGAGACCACGAACCGAAAGACATAGCGTAGGTGGGCCCACTAGATGAGCCGACGACATCGTAAAAGTCACGGACATGCAGTGGATGAAGATGGCAGGCTGTCGTTCAGTGTAGAGTTCTAAAGGGGAAGCCTAAATTCAGCAGTTGATTTAACATTATGACTAAGAAAATGGTGCTGGAGCAAAATGCTGAGAATACCGTGGACAGCTCATCGGACCAATCAGTATTAAAACAACTCAAGATCTCAACTAGACTGTCTACCATTTGTCTCAAGCGTATCTTGGAGTGCTCGGTCATATTGCCAGGAAAGACAACGACAATCTAGAAAAGCTTAGAATAGTCACAGGTGAAGTCGATGACAAACAATCTCGAGGCCTTAGCCCAATGCGTTAGTCTGACCAGATTCGCACCACCTTAGACACTAGTATACGAGAAGATAGGGAAAGATGGCGTAAAATCATTAAGAGAAACTGATGAGGGGTGGGAGTCACGATCCTCAGACATGAGGAGCACGACGCGAGGAAGATGAGATAAGAAAAGCTTGATAATCAACATAGAGTAAATATATATATTAGTAAAGCCACCAAACACACTTAATTTAATACGAATACTTACCTATGTGCTTAGCCAGAACTTATTAACTAATAGAGTTCGTATAGCTCCCCCATTTTGCTGAGAGAGTTGGGTATTAATTCCCGAATCAATACAGTTTTATGTAGTTTGGCGAGTTCGTATGAAGTTGAGTAGCTCTTCGGGTTTATTTGCATTAGGCCAGAACCACACCGATAGTGCGCTACAACTGCTACTAGACTAGATGTTTAGATTAGTAGTGCCGGCAACATAGTAGCAGCAATAAATTAGCGTCCAGCCACATCTATTTTAAACATCTTTGAAAATAAAAACACTGAGTGGGAATTTAAAAAAAAACAGGTGGGGAATAAAGCTTTAGAATACAATTAAAATTTTCTTGTATACAGCAATTTTCATGTCGATATTTTCGTAGGATGGCGGAGCATATAGAAAAATAATTATTTAGAGTTTTTCCTATTTGCTACGACGAGAGAAAATTTTAATAACGTCGTCTGCCACTTGTGGCTCTTGCTCCTATCTGTATGTAATTAACCGATAGATAATTTGAACCGATGTCAGAAAATGACGTTCTTACTTCAACTGTTTTCTTTTGTGTATATTACGCTATATCTAAGCCGATTGTAAACCGATTTATTTATTGAATAGGCTATTTCGAGGTTAGTTTCACATGAATTAAAAAAAAGTCTGCCTCTGCATATAAGGTGATGGTTATGGTGATGGAAAAATAAGGTGATGGATCCTATTTATTGAACTTCCCGTTAAGTTAGTCATGTTTTTTTTTGTATAAATGTTGAGGTTTATTTGAATACCGAGTCAAACTACCTAAAAGAGGCCGCAGGGAAACGCTGGATGCAGGCCGCTTTCAACCGGCCTTGGAGATCGATGGGGAGGCCATGTCCAGCAGTGGATGTCCTATGGCTAAAATTATTATGATGATGATGATGATGAGTCAAACCAACCATGGTTTTTTGGTACTATATAATTATGTTGTTATCTGTCAAGAATATGATAAACAAAAAACGCTTATTTATAAGGAACCATTGCTTGCTAGTCGTGCCATCTGCATTGTAGCTCTGGCTTACTGCAAATAAATCCGAATAATAATTCAATTTAAACAGCTAAACTCGCTACCTGATGTGAGGTCCTGGCCTTACTTCATAGCGCGGAAGATGGAGGATCATTGCGCCATATGCAGGTATGAACTAAGATCAACTTCGCTTGAGATATTCTGAAGGAAGTTACGTAGCAACTATTATTCCATCCGTTACGGAAGTGCTAGTATGTTAGTTATTCGTAGAGTTAAATATTTTCATACCATATTCAGAAAGGATAAGCAAGACTTTTGGCTGATGGTAAGATATTGATAAAGCCATTACTAATAACCCATAGTTACATTTAAAGTTTTGACAACAGTCATGTGCACTTATTTGGGCTTGTCTAAATATATAATAACACTATAGCTGTTGCCCGTGACTTTGTACGCGTAGCCTTTCATATAAACTTTCAAACCTCATTTGCCCTCCTTAATTCGACCCTTTCGCAAAATCCTTTCTTAGCGGATCTCTACACCCCATAAGAAACCTACTAAACTTCAGCTTCGTAGGTCAAGTAGTTTTCGACATTTTTGATTAATGAGTAAGTAGATGAATAGATGAATTTTGCTTTTATATATTATATAGATATAGGTACGATTTTCAACATAACACTATTTAAAAGCCTAGGAAAGGTCAAAACCAATTTGTATCGACGTATTAATTGTCATGTAATTTGTAGCAATAAAAAACCGTGAATAACACAAATTAACGTAAAAATATCCATTTATAAATCACACCTAGAACTTTGCGTGAACCTTCATTAGTTTCTAACTACCAATTTTGTTTCTACCACAGAACACTACCGCCGAAAAAAGCTATACACCACCTTATTTTGTTCGTCATAACGTTGCAAGTTTTTTTCGTGATCGCTAAAGGTAAATTTGACGTATGTTCGACCACTATTTTCCTACGAAATCGTCGGAAAAGCTATAAAAAACTTTACGTTTTCAATTATAAAGTTCAAAGTTTATTGTGAAATTATTATAGGTAACTTTAGCCTACGATAAACCAGTTTTTTTTCGTACAAGAATGTTTATTTAGTTGTTTGTCGTGACTGGTTGTCGTAACTCGTTCAAATTAAAGTTTTCGTACGTTCGTAAACATGTTTGACCAACATACGGGTGTGTAATTTTCACTCGAATAGAGTTAGCGGTAAAGACGTAGCAGCCTGATTTCGAACACTGTCAATTCTCAATCACACTGGATTTAAGTAGCCTCGGAACAAGAACTAGGTTATGGAAATGTGTGTAGAACCAGGTTATGGCGATGAGCGCATGATAAGTTATCTGTACTATATCGTAGTTAGGTACTACGATAGTCAGTACCTACCTAACAATTATAGTCGACTAGCTGAATCCCGCAGTGTTACCCTCGATTTTCCAGTTTTCCGCATTTTCTGGGGGGGATTACGGTTCGAAAGATACAGGTAGGCCAGACGGACAGACAGAAAATCATCGTAGGCTTAGTAATAGAGTCCCGTTGTTACCCTTTGGGTACTGAACCCTAAAAAGGTGGATTAAAGAGATGAAATTTATATCATATTGAGTAGTTTACAACCAAGAAGGCTAATTAATAATTTATTTTTCCATTAGAAATTAATTTAAGACTAGAAAAGTATGGATAAACTATATGATACAGGGTACATATAAGCTGAGGTTTTTAGAGATGAAGGCGTATAGAGAGCAAAAAGAACAAGAAAAAAAGTCAACAATCGTAAAATGTCGCTCAGAAAAACCACCAAAAACACAATAGTACAAGCCAAAGAATAAGAACTCTTTTGGCATAAAACTCCAGCATTTCTTCGGCATGCATTTACTGCAGTACGGGACCACCTGGCTATCATGGCACGACGCCAAACATTATTCACTGGCTCGCTTCGTTATTCATCAGCATAAAGGGTTGCCAGTTGCTAGCCTTCAAGGTTGCCAGCTGGAGTTTTCTTGTGGTGTTTAGAAAATGTGCGTGCATTGATGATTGAATAAGATTTCCAGCTATTTTAACCTCCGACGCAAACAGAGAGATGTTATAGGTTACCATGTGCTGTGTCTGTCTGTGGTATCGTAGCTCCCAAACGGCTAAACCAATATTGATTAAGTATATTGTTTGAAAGGTGACTTGATCGAGAGTGTTCTTAGCTAAGATTAATAAAAAGGTGTGCAGCAGTTTGAAAATTAACTGCTTTATATTATCGGGGCTTTAAAAAAATATTCATATATACTCTTGTTATTAAAAAACAACGGTATAAAACTGGAACGGAAACTGAATAAAAAATATTTTAAGCGGAAGTTGCACACTTAAATTAGCAGTATAACTGTCCAATAAATTTTAGTTAACATAAGGCCTACCATCTTTCTAGACGATCTCCAAATTTATACGCAAGCCTCACTCAATGAACTGGATGTAGCCATTGCTAGAACGAATGCTGATATGCATCGAATCATCGAGTGGACCAATTCTTTTGCTTAAAACTCAACCCTACAAAATCGCAAGTCATAGTAATTAGTAGCTCTTACTGGATCTCTAGAATTAATTGAGCTGTAATTCCAAGTGTTCTTTTTGATGGGGTTACAATACCGTTCAGTGATTCTGTTAAAAAATCTTGGAGTGCTCTTTGATTGCACCTTATCTTGGGATTGTCACATTAAATCAATCAGCAGCAATTTTTTGCGTCTGGTGGCTCACTAAGCCGCTTCCGAAACTTCTTACCCACTGCCACTAAAGTTGCACTCGCACACTCTCCTTTTTCCTATCCTAGATTAATTTGACGCCTGCAATATTAATCTTGCAGAGGACCAGCTAAAGAAACTTGAGCGGCTTCGAAATTACTGCATTAGATTCATATTTGGTTTACCCACATAATTATGATCACATATCCCAGTTTCGCGCTAAGCTCAAGTGATTACCTAAACGTCTTCGTTTTTTTTTTATGCCATAGGTGGCAAACAAACAGACGGGCTGCCTGATGGAAAGTAGTCACCGTCGCCTATGGATACTCGTAACACCCGAGGCATCACAAATACGTTGCCGACCCTTTAGAACTCGATTAACTCGCCTTTTGAAGAACCCCATGTTGTAGCTTCTCGGAAACACCGTAGAAGGTAGCTCATTCCACATTTTGCAGGTATGAGGCAAGAAGGATTCGTCGTAAGGTTTAGTCGGAATGCTCACATCCTTTTCCTTCTAATAGGCAATATTGTATTTAACCCTTCCAGCCTGCGTTTCCTTAAAAAATGCTTCACTTTGTGGCAAGACTGTCTATCTCTTACTTTCAGGTCGAAGAACAACCTCTCCCATAAGTCTCCCGCACGATCTAAAACTTTTTATGATAAGGCGTTTGCAATTCAGGCAGTTTAATTGTGGAACAAATTGCCCGTGTCTATCAGATATTATCCATTGCTCGCTACTTTCAAAGAACGCGTTACAGAATTTGATTTGTCAAAGTTGCAGCCTTGTGTTTATGTCAGCTTGTTTATATTATTTGTATCATTATTACATAATTATATTCTTATTTATTCATAATTATTTTCATATCTATTAGTATATTTATTTTAAAACATTTTAAGTACTAGTGTGTATTACTATTACGACCTAAAAGAGACCGCAGGGAAACGCTGGATGCAGGCCGCTTCCAACCAGCCGTTTTGGAGATCGATGGCCTATGTCCAGCAGTGGACGTCCTATGGCTGAAATTATGATGATGATGATGATGTGTATTACTATTAGAATGTATGTGTATGGTACAAATAAAAGAATTTAATAGTCTATCCTCTATTACACATCCCGTCTTCTACGTCTTTTATGAATCCTTTCCATACTAAGGTTGTTTGAAAGAGATCACTTTTAGCGATAAAGCCGCCAGTTGTTACACTAGTTTTGAAGAGTTTTTTTTCCACTGTAACAAATTTCATGGTGTAAACAATAAATAATTAGTCAATCAATAAGAATGATGTTTCTGATTTTTTACATGTCAAATTTTCATCGGATTTATTTATGTGCCTAGCCATTATGCAAATTATTAGCCATTATTTTTATTAACCAATATGAAATTTTTAACATCCCTTATTTGATATCAAACTGAAATATCTAAACATCAGTTTAAGGTTTTGCCGATTCGAGAGTAGACAACAGTTAGAATAGAATACGTCCACTTCAAAACCGATGTATCAACTTACTTAGCACATTTATAACTTGGCGCCGTGCCGACTTTTAGCCACAAAATATTACTGCATTTTTAAACTAGGCCTGCCTACTGGTAACCCTGAATTTGACAATATAAGTGGTAAACTAGACAACCTTGCTAATGCACCATTCTTGCGGAAAACATCACTTTGTGGCATGATACCTGGCATCTATTTGGCATATTTCCTTGTGATTCCACCGCTATGCATTCAATTATGCAGAAATAGGAGTAGGCAAAGGCTAAGTTTCGGGGAAAGCGCAGATAGTGTTCTATATGATAAAATATGACTTAAACATAAAGAATTTTGACGTTCATATATCGATTGTTTCTATAATAATATAGACTATACTATCACACTAATATTACAAAGTTTGTTGGTTTGTTTGTTCCTCTTTCACGCACCTACAGAGCAACGAATCGACCTGACTTTTTGCATGGGTATAGTTCAAGGGCCGGAGAGTAACATAGGCATCACTACGCGGGTGAAACCACGGGGCGCAGCTAGTACTATAATATAGAAACCATCGATTATGGTTTCTGTTTATGCAACTGCATGGAAACTGATCAAGTCAATGACCTATCACAACCACTTAGGCAAATCCACAATGTTTATCATGGTCGTACTGAATACATTAATTGCAATAGAGTCAAATTTAATCCTTGTTATTGTTCATATTATCTTGAGTACCAAACTCAAAGTTTAGATATTTTCATGATTTGGCAAAGTTTAGATATTTTTTAGGGTTCGATACTTCAAATTTGTGTGAAAATTAAGCGCTGCGTTATCCCCTTAGTCCTACACTGACAGAACTTGCATGATGTTACCTAATTCGGTCATTCAGTAACTGATTTGCATTGCGTGACTCATCAGAACCAGAAGTGGCAGCAATGAGCCAGTAATATTCATAAAAACAATTGGGTAACGCGGCGAGCTGGCCGAATTGGAAACAAGTCCCCTCGGGCCCGGCATCCGATTGCAAGTGACAGCTTTATGACTGGCAATACTACTGTGAACTGACTGGCTTGTCGTACTTCTCTGTTCCTGTAGATATTGACACTATTTTCTCGACCACTAAAGCGCACCCGCTGTAAGAATGCGACTGAGAATTGCCATAACAGTGTAAAAAGCTAAACGAAAACATTAAATTCTATTACTACTAAAAACTATTTAAAAACAAGGTTTTAGACGTCCGCCATATTGAATTTAGTGTCACATCATTTTATTTTACGTATTCTTTTCAGCAAACCCTTTCATTTGATCCGCCTCTTTGGGAGTCATATTGGATTTAGAAAGAAGCATTGTCACCTAAACATAACCGACCTTTCTTATAAACGTTACTTAACGTAAGTTAAGCAAAGCTTAAAATTGCTGTCTTGTTTTCACATCTGACAATTTCCGTTAAAAAGAAGTTGACAGCAATTTTAAGCATTGCATAACTTTTAAGTAAAGTTTATAAGTAAGGTCGAAGGCGTATACAAAATTTCAGCTCAATCGGTCGAAGAAACTGTTTTAAAATTCAGTTGCTAAATTTGACCCAAACTAACAAGGGAAGCTAAATAAAAAATTGTGAAAATTATTAACTAAAATTCTTTTTACGGTTGACAAGCAGTAATACACCGCGTAACACAAATAAAATACATTCGAATTAAGAACCTCATCTTTAGAATTAAGTTGATTAAGGTACTTTACTGAACAATTAAACTCAACTTGTAGAGCACTACAAAACGTGCCAAACAAGCAATGTAGATACTAATACTAGGTATCAATAATGGTATCCGTACTTGTTCGAGTACTCGTAACAAGTGTAACGAGTGAAGAGGTGCACATTTCTAGCAAATTGGACAAACTTTCACTGGAAATCTCTTTAACGAGGACAAGACGTGCCAAATAAGCGTTACTGATACTCCTGTAAGTATTTTTCGAGACAGTAAAAGGGCTTACTGTATAGAAAGGAGTAATTAAAGAATATTTAGCTAAACTATGTTAATTAGAAAGGTTTAACTGCGTCATATTTTCACACAACTTCAACCCGCTATATAACTTGAAAAGTATGTATTTTTTGTTTTGAATGGAATATAAAAAATTAAAAAGTTTTTTTGCGTTTTTGTTTTCAGTCAACGGCTCATGTTCTTGATTATGAGAAACTAGTAGGATAACTAAATTAAACAATGAAAATATGGATCGAATTGAAAATCTCACAGGGGTCATCATCATCATCATCAGCCAGAAGACGTCCACTGCTGAACATAGGCCTCCCCCTTTAACCTCCACACTGAACGACAGCCTGCCTTTTGCATCCACTGTATGCCCGCGACTCTTACAATGTCATCGGTCCATCTAGTGGGAGGCCTCCCTACGCTGCGTCTTCCGGTTCGTGGTCTCCACTCCAGAACCTTTCTTCCCCATCGGTTATCGGATGATATGATATTGAATGGGATATAAAAAATAAAAAATAAAGTTTTTTTGCGTTTTTGTTTTCAGTTCACACGGCTCAGTACGGCTCATATTCTTGATTATGAGAACCTAGTAGGATAACTAAATTAAACAATGAAAATATGGATCGAATTGAAAATCTCACAGGGGTATATTAATTTATTTTTTTGCCAGGTCAAAGTTGCATAATAGTTAGTCCCTTTGTCCCAGTTGCCGCTATAAATTTAGCTATACAGTTCCGCAGAAAGCTTCAAAACGCGCAAATATAGAGGCCTAGACAGTAAATACATGTTTGAGCTTTTTGGGGTGGAATCTTTAGGGCCCAGACATCAAAAATATTTTTATAAAATTATCTAAACGTCTGTTTGATGCTTCCCAAAACCAAAATGCAAGCACATTGCTTAACGTGTCAGTGTTGCAATCAAACGCGGCAATGCGGCCAGCATTTTAGGAACGATGCACGGGCAGTTTATTAATTTCAATAATTATCATGGTAAATAAATCTTTTATGTTCGTGATTACGAGAAATATTTAAGTTTGCGAAAACGCGCTGGCTGTAATAGACGTCAGCGTCGAATCAATTAAGTAGACAATTTATTTTTATTTTATTTATCTAAAATTAGCTCTATCTTTTTTATGTTGGCCCAAGAACGGCAACACCTTTAATACTTAATATTGCAAAGGTGTAATAGACAATTTATTGCAGAAACGAAACCAAACAAAATGTACTTTTAGGAACGGAAAAACTATCTAGCCAAATCTGATCTCTTGGAAAATCCGTTACCAGCTAATTTTCAAGGCGAGCAGAGCTCGGTTACCCGTTTTTTTTTTTTGGATTTTCTTCCTGAGATACAAGCTTTGCGGTGCGTCCCTCATAGTGGGCACTAGCCCTTACCAGCAAGAAGTGCTCGTTTGCAACGCAGCATTTCATGTAACAACTCGAAAACACGTGCTAGCGGCAAATAGGGCTCATTTGTCATACCCTGTCGTCACCCCCGCCCTCCCCCCGCTGCCCGCTAACCCCTCGGGCTCCACATCCATCACAAACGCAGTATACGGTTACAGGCAGATCATAAACTTTTGTTGTGACCCTAGTGCTACGCCTACTATCTACTCCACCGGCACCGCCGTAGGCTTCTACGGCGATGTTCTGCAAAGTTGGTTAGGTAAAACCTATCATGTGTACGTTTCTTAATATAAAATATGACCGCCATTAATAGATGGCTCTGACGCTATCTTAAAATAAGCGATGATGCTGTACACAACGGAGCACACTTGGCTATAGTCACCGCGTTACCAACTGAGTCGTAGGGCCATAAACGTCATACCTTAAGACCTGTAAGTGCGAGCGAGATAGACAAAATATGACATGTGGGTGCGAGCGAGATAGACAGAATGATTTATGACCTGACGACTCAGATGGTAATGCGTTTACTATAGAACAAACCGATACACTTACGATAACTTTTTAACTAATCTTTCACGTAATAGTTCACGTTTTCAAGTCTTACAGAACTATAACTGCAATAGAGCAAAATAGAGTTTAGTTGATGGAAGCCAGCGGATATTTTTTTTTTTTTTTTTTGTTTACATTTCAGCTTATATTTTTTTCGCGATTTCAGGGCTGGCCCATAATAAAACTTGTTCATAATGATGAGTGCAATTACCTTCTTTTGGCTTCGAGAGTGTTCCCCTTACACCCCGTATGTACAAAATGATTTTTGGTTAGTATAAAGCTCATTCTCTGTTTTACACGGTAAAAAACTTCAGCACTCAAAAAAATATTAACACAGTACACGCCTGATTGAATTCACAGTACATTTCTGTTCCTATGATAATAGCAGATCTCCAGTTTTACGTTTTGCTTTCTGATATGAATTTTAGATTTGCAGCAGTTTCAACGAAGGTTGTAGCGCTGGAATAACGTCGACCTTGGATAGTGCCGAGAATATAAAACAGCTGACTAATTGAGGAATACTCAACTTTTGAAATTTTAATCGTTTTTGACGAAGAATTGTTTCAAGAGTCATTATCATTATCAGAGCCAAGATAGAACGGAGTATTGAAAGAAAGAAAGAATAATATACTTATGTTTTTTTTAACATCAACAACATTCATCAATTTATGAAATTAAGTAATATTATAGTCATAGTCATAGTCATAGTCCTTTATTGATATCAAATTATAGGTACACGTCACAAAATAAATGATAATAAAACAATTTAAAATTATTACAATAATTATAAAAGAAATTACATTTTCAAACAAAATAGAAAAACAATATTATATTAATAGTCAAAAATAAAATAAAATAATCAAAATTAAATTATTTTCATCTTTGTCACATCAGCAGCCATTAAACGTCCACTGCTGGACAAAGGCCTCCCTCTTAAAGAGGGGTGTTTCTATAATCCCCACGCTTGGCAGGCGGCTTGGAGATCGCAGTAAGTTCACCGTGTACCAATAGGACGCTGCTGCCCATCCTCCGGTGGTTCTGGTCGCAGTTTTAGGACATACCCGGGTCTTCATCTTTGTCACGTCATTGAAATTATAGAATGCCTGTTCGACAAGCCAGTTTTTATATAGCTAGACTTTAAATATAATTATAGCTTAATTTAAGGCTGGGTATAAGGCCAGAAAAATTTCGGATTTCACCCGCGCGTCTCGCATCACCCGCATTAGTGTGAAACACAACCACGGCAGCGCGGCAGTCGCGCGCAGCTAAAGTGTACACAACTCGCGCACTCGACCTTGTAAAGCGGCAAGGAGCAATAACACACAGGATAAGCATAGTGTTGGTGTACTTGGTGTTTTGGCGATTAGCTGAGTTCGGTCGCGGCGCGCAGAACCGTAAATTGTTTATTTCACTTTTCAAAATTGTATTTGTAATTTATTTTTAGGTTTTCTACAATATAAAAATAATAAAGTATATAAATTAAATTGAAATAACCTAAATAAAACTAAACTGAACTATGCTATGCTATGCTTTGCTAGGTTGAACTTGCCGGGATAAGACCAAAAAACCCAAAAACCTCGTGGCACGGGGTACCCGATCCCGGGTCATATCTCCTAAACCAGACCTTTAACCCAAAAAAAATTACAAAAAAATATTTAGATTTTTACTTTTGAAATCAGTGAGAAATACATTTAAATAGAAATAAAGAAGGGTGAAAACCACCCCCTACCACGCCCAAATTTTGGCTCGAGGTAGTAAAGCTCATTTTAAATTTTAGTAATTTTTTTTCAGATTTTTTAAGGCTGTGGTTTAGGAAATATAACTAGTTCTAGTTTTTAGTTTATATTATAGTCTAAGTTAGGTCTTAAGATTTTGACGACCTGAAATACCCGGCTCCTCAAACATTTTGTCCCAGGTCAATCCAGGCAAGAATAGTTAGCTTCACTGGCTATCCAACGATAGGTCATTTAGTATTTTAAGACTCGTAGGTACATAGTAACTTGAGTTACTAAGTAGCGAGGCGGACCCTAAATACCCGATTTTTTGAAGGTCCATAACTTTGGACACAAAGGTCCAATCAAAAATCTGACGTCATAGGCATCATTTATTCTGGCAGACGAAGACGTTAAACTCAAAAACTCGGCTTTAGGACCTAACCCTAAAAACCCCAAATTGGGTTTGAAATTACGTAACCGGAATTTCATGTTAAAAATAACAAAAAAATTCCACACAAAAAATTCAGTGGTGTAATAAATAGACTATATTTATTTTTTTGGCTTTCTACTCTCACAATTTCAGGAAATAAATAATATTTAAAAAAAAAATGTGTTTATTTAGTTGGTAGGCATAAATACTAATAAAATAGAAACACAGTAAACACACGTGTGTAGAAAATAAAAAGACGCGTCTGATAAGCCCAAATTCGGCTATTTTTGTGCAAAGAATGCCTTTCAAAATATTAAAGCGCAAAAATCCGGAAAATTTTCGTAATTTTTTTCGAAAACCATCGATTATCTCAGAAACAGTACGTATGAGGTCATTTTTGTAAAAATGCTATGTATCTATATAATATATCTATGCTATGCTATGCTATGCTATGCTATGCTATGCTATGCTATGCTATGCTATGCTATGCTATGCTATGCTATGCTATGCTATGCTATGCTATGCTATGCTATGCTATGCTATGCTATGCTATGCTATGCTATGCTATGCTATACTATACTTTGCTATACTATACTATACTATACTTTGCTATACTATACTTTGCTATGCTATACTATGCTATGCTATGCTATGCTATACTATACTATGCTATGCTATGCTATGCTATGCTATGCTATGCTATGCTATGCTATGCTATGCTATGCTATGCTAAGCTATGCTATACTATACTATACTTTGCTATACTTTGCTATACTATACTTTGCTATACTATACTTTGCTATACTATACTATACTATGCTATGCAATGCTATGCTATGCTATGCTATGCTATGCTATGCTATGCTATGCTATGCTATGCTATGCTATGCTATGCTATGCTATGCTATGCTATGCTATGCTATGCTATGCTATGCTATGCTATGCTATGCTATGCTATGCTATGCTATGCTATGCTATGCTATGCTATGCTATGCTATGCTATGCTATGCTATGCTATGCTATGCTATGCTATGCTATGCTATGCTATGCTATGCTATGCTATGCTATGCTATGCTATGCTATGCTATGCTATGCTATGCTATGCTATGCTATGCTATGCTATGCTATGCTATGCTATGCTATGCTATGCTATGCTATGCTATGCAATGCTATGCTATGCTATGCTATGCTATGCTATGCTATGCTATGCTATGCTATGCTATGCTATGCTATGCTATGCTATGCTATGCTATGCTATGCTATGCTATGCTATGCTATGCTATGCTATGCTATGCTATGCTATGCTATGCTATGCTATGCTATGCTATGCTATGCTATGCTATGCTATGCTATGCTATGCTATGCTATGCTATGCTATGCTATGCTATACTATACTATACTATACTTTGCTATACTATGCTATACTATACTATACTATACTATGCTATACTATACTATACTATACTATACTATACTATACTATACTATACTATACTATACTATACTATACTATACTATACTATACTATACTATACTATACTATACTATACTATACTATACTATACTATACTATACTATACTATACTATACTATACTATACTATACTATACTATACTATACTATACTATACTATACTATACTATACTATACTATACTATACTATACTATACTATACTATACTATACTATACTATACTATACTATACTATACTATACTATACTATACTATACTATACTATACTATACTATACTATACTATACTATACTATACTATACTATACTATACTATACTATACTATACTATACTATACTATACTATACTATACTATACTATACTATACTATACTATACTATACTATACTATACTATACTATACTATACTATACTATACTATACTATACTATACTATACTATACTATACTATACTATACTATACTATACTATACTATACTATACTATACTATACTATACTATACTATACTTTGCTATACTATACTATACTATACTATACTATACTATACTATACTTTGCTATACTATACTATACTATACTATACTATACTATACTTTGCTATACTATACTATACTATACTATACTATACTTTGCTATACTATACTATACTATACTATACTATACTATACTATACTATACTATACTATACTATACTATACTATACTATACTATACTATACTTTGCTATACTATACTATACTATACTATACTATACTATACTATACTATACTATACTATACTATACTATACTATACTATACTATACTATACTATACTATACTATACTATACTATACTATACTATACTATACTATACTATACTATACTATACTATACTATACTATACTATACTATACTATACTATACTATACTATACTATACTATACTATACTATACTATACTATACTATACTATACTATACTATACTATACTATACTATACTATACTATACTATACTATACTATACTATACTATACTATACTATACTATACTATACTATACTATACTATACTATACTATACTATACTATACTATACTATACTATACTATACTATACTATACTATACTATACTATACTATACTATACTATACTATACTATACTATACTATACTATACTATACTATACTATACTATACTATACTATACTATACTATACTATACTATACTATACTATACTATACTATACTATACTATACTATACTATACTATACTATACTATACTATACTATACTATACTATACTATACTATACTATACTATACTTTGCTATACTATACTATACTATACTATACTATACTATACTATACTATACTATACTATACTATACTATACTATACTATACTTTGCTATACTATACTATACTATACTATACTATACTATACTATACTATACTATACTATACTATACTATACTATACTATACTATACTATACTATACTATACTATACTATACTATACTATACTATACTATACTATACTATACTATACTATACTATACTATACTATACTATACTATACTATACTATACTATACTATACTATACTATACTATACTATACTATACTATACTATACTATACTATACTATACTATACTATACTATACTATACTATACTATACTATACTATACTATACTATACTATACTATACTATACTATACTATACTATACTATACTATACTATACTATACTATACTATACTATACTATACTATACTATACTATACTATACTATACTATACTATACTATACTATACTATACTATACTATACTATACTATACTATACTATACTATACTATACTATACTATACTATACTATACTATACTATACTATACTATACTATACTATACTATACTATACTATACTATACTATACTATACTATACTATACTATACTATACTATACTATACTATACTATACTATACTATACTATACTATACTATACTATACTATACTATACTATACTATACTATACTATACTATACTATACTATACTATACTATACTATACTATACTATACTATACTATACTATACTATACTATACTATACTATACTATACTATACTATACTATACTATACTATACTATACTATACTATACTATACTATACTATACTATACTATACTATACTATACTATACTATACTATACTATACTATACTATACTATACTTTGCTATACTTTGCTATACTATACTATACTATACTATACTATACTTTGCTATACTTTGCTATACTATACTATACTATACTATACTATACTATACTATACTATACTATACTATACTATACTTTGCTATACTTTGCTATACTATACTATACTTTGCTATACTATACTATACTATACTATACTATACTATACTATACTATACTATACAATACTTTGCTATACTATACTATACTTTGCTATACTATACTATACTATACTATACTATACTATACTATACTATACTATACAATACTATACTATACTATACTATACTATACTATACTATACTATACTATACTATACTATACTATACTATACTATACTATACTATACTATACTATACTATACTATACTATACAATACTATCCTTTACTATACTTTGCTATACTATACTATACTATACTTTGCTATACTAAGCTATGCTATGCTATGCTATGCTATGCTATGCTATGCTATACTATACTATACTATACTATACTAAAATAAACGAAACACGCGAAAGCCCGTTGGTCCAGTTGGTAGTGAACCTACCTTCTGAGCTTGGAGGCGTGGGTTCGATTCCCACCTAGGACAAACAGTTATGTGATGAACGTTTGTGTTTGTTCTATACCTGGTTGTTAATAACTATAAACTATTTAAGTATATATGAATTATTTAATTAAATTTCATTTAATTTATGAAATTATTAATTTAAAAAATAAAAAAATGTTAATTATTATTATTATTTTTTATTCAACGAAAATTATATTTTACTTAATAATTTTGATTTTTAGTAGTCTTTCTGACTGTCACTCTCTCTCTTTCTCTCTCCACACGAAACACTTAGACTCTTGTAACTATATTACCGAGCGTACATAATAATAGATGCCCTAATGATAGATGGCCTAGTCGTATCCATAATTATTAATACCTGTAATTTTTTCATAGTAGCTTTACCTAGTCTGTG
Source organism: Agriopis marginaria (assembly GCA_932305915.1). Taxonomy (NCBI): domain Eukaryota; kingdom Metazoa; phylum Arthropoda; class Insecta; order Lepidoptera; family Geometridae; genus Agriopis; species Agriopis marginaria. The sequence goes on from OW029918.1 coordinate 16,158,468, forward strand.
CTCTAGGTCATTGGCAACACTTGGTTGCCGCATCAAATGGTCGCGTTCAAGCCATAGATTTTTTATGTTATCCATTGTTTGAAAATACAGTAGGTGTTGATATAATCGCACTCGGAAGATAAATCTAGGCGAATAGCAAGCGCGTGCGTCCTTCCCCGTTGGAGCATAGTGCGGTACTGAGGTTGAACGGAGCATGTTTCGCCATTTAGATGCAAAGCGCAACAGAATAAGGTTGAATATCGGACTTGCCGTTTGACCGAATAGTTGCTTAGAACTAAAGGACGTAAGTCTCAAATCGAATATAATTTATTATGAGAGTACTAATTAATCTAGGTAAATTTTGTCTTAGCACTGGAAAACAAACTATATTTTCCTTCGATGAGTATTTATTTTAGATATGTGACTGAAGTTCTATCCATAAAAAAATCAAAAAAATCAGCAAAAAGGCACCTTTTTGAAAACAATAAAGTATCGAGTAAATATCTCGCTATTATGTTTCTGTCTTAGTGCCGGAAAGAAAATGAATTGAAAAATCACATATATCAATTATTACGTTGATAGGATATTTGGTTTAGTTAGAATATCATGGCAAATTAGCATAAAATTTCGGAGGCCCCCTCTTAATGTCCTGATGCCTTATTATGGATGATACGGATCGTGACCGCGATCGCGTGCCATCTCACTTACGCACGTGGTGCGAGTAAATAGATGCGAACGGGACGGCATGCAATCTCGATCACGATCAAACTTCTATAATAAGGCCGCTGTATTACTAAAATGTCATCTCAGCATAATGTTGTTTACCAAACAGCGCTGATCTTTCGTTGAGCGAAGCCACGAAAGAATTAAAAACAGCGCAACATAGAAACTACGTTGACTAGAGTTACTACATGTATTTTGGAAGTTATACTTCTTATGCGACTTGAAACAAGGTTGCGTTAAACGTTTAACGCTAGCATGGAAGGGGAATTCTTCTCTCTCGTGAGAGAAAAGCATGGCGAAATGCGTATCCTATTTTCGCACTGCGACTAGCAGACCATAATGTGTAATGGTGTCGCTAATGGATTGAGAAGCCTAAGGAGCTAGGTTTTTTATTGAGTATAACTGAACCCTGGATAGAGGTTGATTTAAAAAAAGTGTTTTTTATATCTATACAAGTTAATGAGTCAAAAGAGTAAAAAAATAAAAAGTATTCGCTTCTTTTTTTTACCCACCACTTAATTTGGTGCTTAATCTACGAATTCGTGAATTAATTATTGGTGGTACAGAAGCGAGGTGAGTTCTATACATCACTAGAACTGCGGCCCTATTATAGAAGTTTGATCGTGATCGAGATTGCATGCCGTCCCGTTCGCATCTATTTACTCGCACCTCGTGCGTAAGTGAGATGGCATACGATCACGATCCGAATCATACATAATCTGGACGACGTGACTATACGTGACCGAGGAAGATAGGTAAGTACGTACGACACGATAGAGAGACGGTTGCATGAGGATAATTGATGATAACAACTGGGCCATGATTCCGTAACTTTAACATGCACGTAACGCGCCGCGTTAAGTTAATCTCTTAAAATTTGGACTCTATTCTCTAGGAATAAAGACCAACTTTTAGAGGGAAACTTAACACGGCGCGTTCCGTGCGTGTTTGTAGTTACAGAATCAGATGCCTTATTATGGATGATTCGGATCGTGATCGCGATCGCATGCCATCTTACTTACGCACGTGGTGCGAGTAAATAGATGCGAACGAGACGGCATGCAATCTCGATCACGATCAAACTTCTATAATAAGGCCGCAGGGCCCTGATCACAATGACCACAAAATAATTAAGTGTCTAGGTATTTTTTTTTAATTCTTTCCTCTTGAGAGGATTTTGGCGTCGCACTTCTTGTGCATTTGCCAGTGTCAAGTATCAAAATATTATCAAGGTTGATACAATTTCGTCATATAAGTTACCTATACCCAAAGTCAAGCCAAATTTAAGTCTAGGTCAAGTCAAAGTCATGCCCTAGTAAAGTGGTAGAGACTTTACACGAGGCTTCTGTGGAGCTTTGGAAACAACACGATATTACATGTTTCATCGCGTTATATCACTTTACCACACTCGAGCACGTCTACGAACACTAAATAAATAACAATTCACCATTATTACGCATTAACACCCAAAAATACACAATTTTAGGAAAATAATACATTGAGACATGTTCTTTTTCACATTGGCGCCAAAAAAACTCGTCCTAACTTTTTTTTCTCTTGAGACGATTTTGGCGTCCAACATCTTATGCATTTGCCAGTGTCAGGTATTGAAACATTTTCAAGCTTTATAAACACGTCGTCTCAAAATCAATTTCAGTTAATTATTTTTTTCGGATGAGCTGTGACTATGATAAAATCATTTAGCATATGAATGCTTTAACCAGCTTATTCCACCAATCGAAAATAAAGCTACATAATTATAAAGGAACGCCCGAAAATATATCCGAATATTTGACAGGCATGGCAAAACCGGGATGTTTTCCGTCCCATACGTAGGGCGTGCGGGTACCGCAGTGCGGCGGTCTGCGGCAGCCCCGGTTCAACTAGTGGGCCGGGTAATCGACTGTTTACTTCAAATTATGGGACAGCGGGACCCGTGTCCTGGCCAGCGTGACCAATTTTAACAGGGGCGAGGCCTTCGTTTGGCCTGAGAAAGTTTTTTTGAAACGATTCTTTTTACTAGGCTGGTCATAATTTGAATGCAATAACCTCTTTTCGGCTTAGTACCAATATTTTGTGAAATCCTGTACAGATTTGAGAAATTTTACGGTACTTACAAATTACAAATATAAAAGCGAGACGAAAATAGCAAATGTATTAGGTAGAGCAGTAATTAATATTTTAGATGGGTACTAAGAAAATATCTACGTATAAATAAAAACCAAATTCCAATTCATAAGAAGACCTATTCAAATCATTCGATAGCCCGTTGGTCCAGTTGGTAGTGAACCTGCCTTCTGGGCTTGGGGGCGTGGGTTCGATTCCCATCTAGAACAAACATTTATGTAATGAATATTTGTGTTTGTTCTATATCTGGTTGTTAATATCTATTTAAGTATGTATTTAAAAATATATATGGTGTATATCAGTCTCTGGCAGCTATATCACAAGCTTTGCTTAGTTTGGGGTCAGATGACCGTGTGTGAAAAAAAAAGGCCCGAATATTTATTCATAGATAATCAAAACGGTTAATTCAACTATCATTTATCTCACAAACTGATAAACTAAAATCGATTTCCTAATAATAATAGGAATAAAGTTAAAATGATAAATACAACAAATTTTTGTAAAAATATTATTACAGCATAAAAATTGTATGTCAATAATTTATTGTCATCATAGCTGTCTGGTTTTTTGCCCCTGTCCCGTTTGGTCACTTAAGTTTTCACAATAAGTCAATAACACTTTCGTTCATAATCAGCGTTTTTAACAGTCCACTGCTGGACTTTTAGCCTACCCCCGAAAGGGTGATTGGGCCATATCCACCACGCTGGCCCAGTGCGGGTTGGTGGATTCACATACGCCATTGAATTCCTTCTTCGTACGTATGCAGGTTTCCTCACGATGTTTCCTTCACCGAAAAGCCAGTGGTATGAAAATCCGTACATAAGCTCCAAAGAGCTCATTGGTACGGATCCGGGGTTTGAACCCGCGACCTCATGCTTTCAAGTCTAACGGTCTCTCAAATGGCCTACCACGGCTCAACACTTTCGTTACAGTTTTCAAATTGTCACAAATAATATCAACATCGGTGTTGGCGGAGAGGATTATATTTATCATTTAACATCATTATTTTAATTCACCCGCGTAGTGATGAAAAATGTTAATGATGATGATGAAAAGTAGCCTATGTCACTCTCCAGCCCTTAAACTGTACCCGTGCAATAATTAGGTCGATCCGTTGCTCAGTTGCTGCGTGAAAGAGGAACAAACAAACCAACAAAGTATTCATTACACACATTTATAATATTAGTATGATTGCAACTTTTATGTAGTATTACGTAGTAGCTAAGTATGTGTGATTTGCATAATCGAAGGTAAACAAATATGGAGTATAATTTTTTGATATATTATGTCATTTTTCTACATGTGTTTTAACAAAATTATATCAAAATTTTGTATTTTTTCATTCTTTACGAGCTGACCCGACAAACGTTGTCCTGTCCAAACTTTCAGTTTTTCCAGAATTTTCCAAATTTCCGGGAAAATTTTTCCACTGCCGGGACACAGGGCTTCTCTCAGGATGGGCTTTAATCCACCATGCTGGCCCAGTGCATGTTGGTGCATGAATGTCATATGTCTTTGAACTCTTTGACGTTCTTGCACATTGCTTTCCTCACGATGTTTTCCTTTACCGTTGTTGAGAGATGGCATCGAAACAGCACATGATTTATTTAAGTACTAAATAAATCATTGGTGGAGGGCCGAGGCTCGAACCGGGTGTCGTCAGATTGTAAAGCGCTCATGCTACTGCTCGGTCATCATTGCTTATTGCATTCATAAACTGTGCCTATAACCTCTTGCAGGTAGCGTCCCTAATCCATACTTACATAACAAGTTTAGTTTCATGACTTTCATAATTCGTATTTTTTTCTTCCATACAAAAACAGTTATATTTAAATAAAGGCTCTAAATGAAAATAACGCTGTCTTCTCGCGAGTGAATCGGTTTCTTCCAGGCAAGCATGCTCCATCGTAGACCGCGTCACGAGTTGGCAGCCAAACGCAACCTAATATAAAATTTAAAAAAATAGGTACTAATAGTTTTTTTATAAATTAAAAATAGCCCTGTATATTGTATAATACTTGAAAACAAGCCAAGCTACGTACGTTCCTACTAACTTCGTTCCGTACAAGTAAATCTATGTAAGTTTAACAACTTTACGGTTTAAGATCAATGAACTCTGATCATGAAAACTTAGACTTCATCAAAATAAGGTCGAAAATACTAGTAGTAATATTATTATATTTAATTTCACCAGGAGGTACAAATATATTTAAAGCTATGGATATCGGGTCAACGTTCAAAAATATCTGAACCAAAAGTAGACTAAAACCTCTCTACCTGAACCTAAGTAGACAAACAAAGGGAGATATGCCTTAGAACAATTTTTTTATTCGTTCTAGATCAAATGTCTCCGTGTTTTTTTTTGTCACTTTTCCGCTAAACTGCCTGTTAGTAGGTACGGCTCACTTACTAATTTTTCACGCACACTAAGAAGCTTGTAGCGACACTAATGAACTAAATAATAGTCCACATGCAAAAAGGGCAACATGGTCGTTTCCTGGGTGAGTTCCTCTAAAGTTCATCATGCCCGATTTAGACGAGATGCGTTCGCACCCGCCACGTAACTTACCATGTTTTTCCTTGTTTGTCTGATCTGAGACTAAAACCATCTGTAATCTGTGCATATATTCTACATTTTGTTGCAAGCAAAAACAGACATTGTCATAGCGACATAGGATTTACATTTGTTTGTCAGTGTATCTAAAATGTATCTAAATTTATATAGGTAAAATAAAGTCCAGAAACTTTCCCAATTTTTTTTTATTATAATCAACATCCACATGTTTGTAAATCAATGAATAAGAAGGATTGTAAATTATTATTGTAAATTTTAAATCAATCAGTTTGAGCATTTTGATTGTCTCTATAGGCAATCTCTATGTTTTTTTTTTATATATGGCTAAGATTATTTAGTATTTAATATAAGTTAGTATTAAAAAAAAGCAATAGGCATTTATTTTAGCTCTCTGCGCTTCGCACGGTTTGTGGATAAAGCCAATTCAGGTAAAAAGATAAATTTATGAACATTACGTATACTAACTTTACTTCTTGGTAGTTTAACAAAAAGTAGGACATTTCACAATGTCCTTGAGAGATAGTATCGGTGGCAAAATGGCGAAACGCCTCCAGTGCCAGCTATCTGCAGCCGGCCGATGATATATTGTACTGGCTCACGAAAACTAAAGGTCAGGTTTAGTGCGGTCGTTCTAACGTATTCTAGCTCTATCGCAAAGAAAAGAATATAACTGAAGACAATGTTTGAAAGAAATAGTGCACGTACAAAGTCGTGAAAACGTGTTTTTGTTCCTATTTCACGCAGCAACAAAGTAACGGATCGACGTGACATATAGTGACGTACATTTATCTATACTAATATTATAAAGAGGAAAGATTTGATTGTTAGTTTGTTTGTTTGTTTGTTTGCATTGAATAGGCTCCGAAACTACTGAACAAATTTGAAAAATTCTTTCACTGTTGGGATTCTGCACTATCCCCGGTTGACATAGGCTATATATCCCGGCTTCGCCCGTGCGAAGCAGGGGCGGCCTACTAGTCTGGGATAAATAGGATACTTTTTGTCTCGGATAAATGTACGGTACAACATACCTAGTAATTCTATCATGAACCGTACATTTATCCGGGATTAAAAGTATCCTATTTATCTCGGGTAAATGTACGATTCCGTAGAGAATGACTCATTATGCTTGTAGGTATATCGGTTTTTTATCGGATACATTTCAGAGTGTTAGATCGGCTTGATCTAATTATATCTTGCCCATTTATCTATCGGACGGCCAGGGCACGTTTCATGGTTGATATTCCGAAAGCCTGTTCGAATCGCTTTGATTCCACTTTTATTGTGCTAACTAGATTGTGGAATGCGGTGCTTGAATGGTTGTTAGTAACAATCTGAGTGCCTTCAAGACGCGAGTACATCGGTTTCTTATAGGCAAGTGAGGAGTTGAAGAACAAAACCTCACATTTCCAGTATTTCAAATTTTAGAGAATACATAAAAATGTCTCGACGGAATTTCTCTTTTTCAACGGAAAAGTGTGGTTTTGTTCGAAACTCTCGATTTCAAATGAAATTTTATATAGGAAAAGAGGTGTAATTGACAAGCTTTTACTTACATGCTTCAATCAATTAATAATTTTTTGCCCAAAGAAAAAAAAATACGAAATTTTCAAAAGTGGAAAAGTGAGGTTTTGTTCTTCACCTCCTCAAGTGTGCTCCATCATCATCGCAGTAACATCAGACAAGATGGCGGTCAAACTCCTATTTTATCCTATAAAAGTACCGTGCGGGTGAAACCGCGAGGCGCAGCTAGTTTTTAATACTTTCATTATTTTATTAGATTTTTACCTGCTATCTCACGGAACCATAAGTACTTTTTCTGAGATTAAAATAACCTTTGCGATGTACTGGAACATTTACGTACCTTCACACACCATTGTATCCCATTCTAAGATTATCTCAATTTTATTATTTTATTTAAATTATTTTGCGCTTTACAATTTTGTGCCCATTGCCGTGGAGACCATGGGTAGTTGGGGGACTGAGGCCAAGAAGCTCATTTCGGAGATAGGGCACAGGCTCAAGGAAAAGTGTGGTGACTGCCGCTCCGGCTCGTTCCTGGTGCAAAGGTTGGCCATTGCCATCCAACGCGGTAACGCAGCGAGTGTTTTGGGTACCTTTGCGCCGGGAACGATCGGGGTGGGTTATTTGAATAGTTATTAGTTTAGTTGTAATTTGACTGAGATTTTGAAGTTGAAGGATTATAAATAATACGAAACTTCTGCACGTACGAAGTCGTGGGCAAAATCTAGTAATACTAGTACCTATTTTATACCGACAAATAATACTCAAATACAATAATTATTCTCATGTTATTATTTTATTTAAATTATTTTGTGCCCAACCCTGATATCGTGAAAAAAATCATCTGTCTGTTCCATAGCCGGTCATACACACTCGACAAAATGTATGGAACAGCAGAATTTTTTTTCGTGATTTTAGTGTAGGTCCTATAGTATAAGTTGTTCATAACGATGAGTACAATGATCTCCTTTCGGCTTTGTACAGTCTATATGCGTAACCCTCTACTTATGTGTAAAATCTCTATATAATAAAAATTAATCCCTATTTACCTTGGCCACGCCATTACTTGAGAAAGTCATCTATTTATTTATTTTAAGTTTTCTAATACTTTTAGGAGGTTGTTATTTAAAGAAAAATTAAGAAAATTGCGCAGAAAATTGGAAAATTTCAGAAAACCGACGATTTTAACTTCGCGCGTTTGACAGTTCTAAGACTGAACAACGTCTGTCGGGTCAGCTGGTAGTAATAGTAGGGTAAGTAGTGTATACAATTTGGGCACAACTCAACAATAGCGCCAACAGCGTGGCATTTCAACTGAATATTTGCATTGCATGTTCCCGCAAGCACCCTTGAACCGAAGGCACCGACGCGTCGGTTTCGCCCACGTTTTTGCCCCAAGTTATTTCTGTGTCGGCCCACGCATAGTAACTATCGTTGAATCTGTGCCTACTCTACCAGCTGATTACCTCTACCTATACAATGTACTGCTATTTTAAAGCCGTAAAGGGGGTGTGTCTGTACTGAACACGTAGTATAATATAATTGGTTATAGCTTTACAGTGAACCGAGATTTAAATAGGATTTGCCCACAATCTTACAAGGCTCTATCTAGGTATTAGACTAGTGTATGAAACTTTATTATATATAAAAATACTCTGCGTCGTTTTTTTTTTTAAGTTTTGGCTCTATACATATTTTTTATTTAACCCACTTACGTTTAGTCTATATAATAGAATTACCAAGTACCTAACCAAATGTTTCCATTCTCTTAAAGAAGATATCTTATGAAAATTAGCCAAAAAAAAGAAAGTAGGTCACGGTCAAGACCAAGTTACGCCCCTGTAAAGTAGTCATCATCTGCCATTTCCTGTGTATCGTATATAACATAATTTTGTACTATTTATGTAGGACATCTGATTGAGTTTTATTTTATTTTAACAACCTTTGATCGAAATCTTAACTGATGAAGAGCAATGAGGCAGTCACAGATGGAGCACGCGTACCTAGCAATAACTTAGGCTTGACTGATGTGTTTGGCGTTTTTTGCCGTTTTGCCTAATTAACAATAGATCAATGGTTAATGTTGGGGGCTTTAAAGCGAGCTGCACATTTGATACTCTTATCTGAAATTAAGACATTGAAAACCTTTTCTTATCTTTTTTTTCTTTATTGTATAATAGATATGCGTAAAAAATATAATAAAAATATAGTGTGTACTTACTTACACGGCCGTAGCCGTCGGCAGAAGCTAATGCATAATGTATTATGTAGGTGTTGCTAGATTTTATTATACCCTGTGACCTGCTTCTTTTTATTGCGCCACCCCTGTTTTGTGATAACGATCTGAGATATCTTTTAGTGGCTTAGAGTTGTCGTGAGATTATAATGTTTTGATTCTTGTACGTAGGAGACCAAGTTATTTTCTAACTTTTTTACGTAGCACTATATCTTTTGCACGTTTTCAACATCCATGGCATGATTTTTCCACTTTGTAGCCAAAACGATACGAATTCTCTACATAGTATAAATTAAAGTGGCTTTTCGCGTCTGTGTGTCTGCCTCTAACTCCTTCTAAACCACGCAACGGATTTTGATGCGGTTTTCATCATCAGCTATATAATTTTTCACGGAAGGTTTATTATAATTAGCGACCCACCCCGGTTTTAGTACAGTTCAGTTTAGGAAAGTAATTTCACGGAAGATTTATATATATATATATGTCGGCGCGAGCCAGGATGCGTAGGGCGGGGGCGCCGGTCGTCGATGGCCGATCTTCATTAGAATATCTTGGTTCTATGGCGTGACTATAGTGGCCGAGGAGAATGAGGCATCGCACGTTCATTGACACAGTTTTTATTTCGAAACGCTATGATTACTAATAACAATATCAAATCACTTGAAAATTACTTGGGGACAAGGTGTTCCGCCTTGTAACAAACGCTACCATTCTCCAACCAACAGTCCATATTCACAACCCAAAGCAAAGTGAGTTCCACCGAGCCTCCAACAGTCCCAATTCAAAACACAAAGTAAAGTGAGCTCCACCGAGCCTCTCGTCACCGACGCGTGTCCGCGCGCCCTCACTCTGCCGGGCGGTAACCAAACTTACTAAACTCTGATTGGTTGTCAACGACACAATTTCACACAGTAAAGAATTTCAGCAGAGTAAGTTACTGCAGCGTTACACCAGTGATGGCGCCACCTCCATCACTAGTCCCCCAAAACAAAGCTACGTGACGCCTACCTACATAATCTAAGCCTTAAAAACTATCCGACGGTAACTACCGTCGCAACTGCGCCCGAGCGCTGAAACGTCAACGCGCTGACATATAATATACTAGCGGTCCGCCCCAGCTTCGCACGGGTATAGATTATAGCCTATGTCACCCGGGGATAGTGTAGCTTCCCGTCAGTGAAAGAATTTTTCAAATCGGTTCAGTAGTTTCGGAGCCTATTCAATGCAAACAAACAAACAATCAAATCTTTCCTCTTTATAATATTAGTATAGATAACTAGCGACCCGCCCCGGCTTCAGTACAGTTCAGTTTAGGAAAGTAATACAATGATCCGCCATATTTTTTTCACATTGGCGCTAAAACTCCCTTATTTTATCGGTTTAAATGATGACCACATAAAGTAAAAACCAAAAGAAAAAGAAAAAAATAGAGATAATAAAAGCAGAGTAAAGTAGATACCTAAAATTTTAAACCACGGGTAATTAAATTATAATAAAACAAATTGTTTAGAATAACCTTTGTCATAAATGGCTAGGTAATTGTGCTGAAATTGTGTAGGATCAACATTAAGTACTACGTTGAAATGCAATGATCGATTTGAAACTGGAAAAAGCAAACTTCAATAACAAAGGTTTCGTTGTTTTTCCAATAAAAAGTTTTCATATAAATCGCGTTTCTCAGCGAGCGGAAATTTATTTAGCTTTGCAGAGTTTTGTATTTCTTTGTAGTTGATAAAATCAATATCAAGGTAAGTGGACATGGAACTAGGTGATACCTAGGAATATACCTAACTACCTAATAGGGTATTTGATTGTATTCAAAATAAATAATTCATGCTGGAGTAAACCTAGAAGAGTTTTTTTATTATTATTCTATTAAAGTTTTATGATTATTTACGGGATACTTACCGTGGTAAGGTTGTGGAATGAGCTCCCGATATTTCAGCGCAGTTACATGCACCATGTTCACGGGAAGACACCACGGTAAATATCCCGTAAATAATCATATAACTTTAGTGAACAACCGTGATAGTTTAAAACAGTATTATTTAATTACTAACTAAAAACTAAAAAATTAAGTAACGATTTTCAGAAAATGAAATATGATTTTTATTGATCACGGGACTTGACTGCAAACACTATGTAGGTCGAATGTCCTTATGACGTCACACAAAAGTAAATAGAGGCAACAATTGTATGGCCGGAAGAACTCGTTTGCTTATAAGTAACGTCACTAATGTCACGTACCTAACCCCATAAATGTCAAAGAGAGCGTTTGCGCGGGAGCTTATTAATTTTAATTTTGATCTGCCATTTAAAACACAAATACTGGAAATTATGAGGATGAAATCACAACATTGTTTTATTTTAATACTAGCGGTCCGCCCCAGCTTCGCATGGGTATAGATTATAGCCTATGTCACCGGGGATAGTGTAGCTTCCCGTCAGTGAAATAATTTTTCAAATCGGTTCAGTAGTTTCGGAGCCTATTCAATGCAAACAAACAAACAAACAATCAAATCTTTCCTCTTTATAATATTAGTATAGATAATAAACAATCGTAATATTTAACTCAACCAACATGCACAAAAAAAATTATAAAATAACTATGTCGCTCTTTCTCAAGAATTTTTTTCTATTCAAGGCATCGTAGCGTCTGAATAAAAAACATTTCACAAAATAAATAATATAAGAGCGCGAATTCTCCCAGGTCCCGTAACAATTCGCTTAACGAAGACCGTAAGGGGGGTGACACACGACTCGCACAGTACGCGGTGCGTATTGAAGGCGTATCAATCTACTGAAGATATACGCAAAATTTGCGCGAATGTGTAAAGATGCGTCAATATGGCTTCGATATACGGGACGGACAAACTGAATGGTCGTGTTGGTGGACCCATTTAGAAAATAAATATTGAGCAAAATGATCCTAGTAGGCCAATTATTTGAATTTTCGCAATTAGTTACTATTTTACCATTTTAAGCCGCAAATCGGCTTATTTAGCCAAGTTTAACCGTAAGTGAGCAATTTTACTTTGATGTGTAAATCAATTTAAAGCATAAACTCAACGTTGACCTTATAGCTATGTAGTTGAATGTCTTAAATCCCAATGATCGTGGTCACAAGACACTGCCACAAATTGAAGCGATGATATGAGCATTGAGCACTTATTCAATTTAGCGGACCAATTGTGATGTAATAATTGGTATTGAGCCCTATCTACGTTAATACGCGGACGTAAACATGTCATAAGTGGGTGAAGTAGGTACATCAAAGATTTTTTTATTTATACTACGTATCACTCGTGATTTGAAGACACCCAGACTGTAACTATCGGGAATCGGAATCAGTCAACGCATTCCACAGACTAGCAATTCGCACAATAAAAGTGGAATCAAAGCGCTTCATTCGGTTTTTCGGAATACCGACCATAAAGCGGTGTCGGTTTTTTGTGCCCGCTCTGGCAGTCTGATAGAAAAATGGGCAGGATTAGAGGTACATGTTCAATGTTTCCAGTGTAATAACTGGGCATAAAGAGATTTAACATCTAATATGGTGACTAGTACAGTTTATTGCCACGCAGGGGTGTAAACTGTTGGCGTTATACATTCTGGGTGGAACTTAAGGGCCAGAATACCGGGTGCAGCGATCTCGCTCGCTTGATGTTTTCATCTATCTATATACATAAAAATGAATCCCTATTTACCTTGGTCACTCCATAACTTCAGAACAATTTTACCGAAAGCTAAAGCTTTCTAATAATTTTTAGAAGGTTATTACGGAAAGAAAATTAAGAAAATTGCGCAGAAAATTGGAAAATTTCAGATAACCTAACGATGCATTTGACATTTCGCGCGTTTGTTGAACGTGAATTTACCAGACAGCAGTTTTATTTTTATTTTGGACATCTATAGCTTAGACAGGACAACGTTTGTCGAGTCAGCTAGTAAGATATATGAAATGACTGTCTATACTTTTCAAAAATGGGCTCCAGTCATTTTACGACGTCAATATTTAAAAATATTCAGTGCCAATTTTTTTAATTATTTTTATTATGAACAAGATAAATGGGGAAAACTGTTTATCCTATTAAGTGGTTATAATATATAATAATAAAATAAAAATTTGTTCTCATCATCATCATTATCAGCCAGAAGACGTCCACTGCTGAACATAGGCCTCCCCCTTTAACCTCCACACTGAACGACAGCCTGCCTTTTGCATCCACTGGATGCCAGCGACTCTCACTATGTCGTCAGTCCATCTAGTGGGAGGCCTCCCTACGCTGCGTCTTCCGGTTCGTGGTCTCCACTCAAGAACCTTTCTTCCCCATCGGTTATCGGTTCTTCGAGCGATGTGGCCTGCCCATTGCCACTTCAACTTGCAAATTTTAACAGCTATGTCGGTGACTCTGGTTCTTTGGCGAATATCCACGTTTCGGATTTTATCGCGCAAAGAAACTCCGAGCATAGCTAAATTTGTTCTAAATATTTTAAAATATTATCTTCGCAAAATGACCGAAGCACATATTTCAAAAATTATATTGTATTTTTTTTTTTAAACATCAATTGTGCGAGTAAGTTAGCGGCGTGAAATGCCTAGCTTTTTATACGACGCTTACTATTAGACGAGCTAAAATATCGTCTCGTGCCAGTTGCATAAAAAAAGATAGATAACATTTATTATGTACGACGATAACAACGATGTGTATATTTTTTATGTATTAAAAACTCTATTTATGAATTCAAAATGTATTTACTACTTATTGTCGTAGCGCAAATTGATACGCCGACGAACCATGTATCACCACCTTAACCTCATGCGTTCCACATACATATTGTATTTTGGTCACGTTTGGCAGAAGGAACTCAATGCTAACCCCAGAGCAGGATTCGGAGTATCTAACCATAAATCCAGTGAAAAACTGTCTGCGGATTATTAATATTAGACTTTTGAATTTTCAACCATTGCAGCAATCACTACTCTCATTTTGAAGCTCATAATTATGTCTTATTTACTTACTTACTAACTGGCAACCAAAGACTGTATGTATCTTGTTTAGATCTTACGGAAGTAACTCGGTCTCTGAGTTTTGGCGCCAATAATTATGAGAAAATCATATCGCCTTATTGTATTACTTTCCTAAACTTGTGCGTTTTCGAGTGTTAAAGTGTAATAATGGTGAATTATTATTAATTACGTGTTCGTTAACGTCTCGAGTGTGGAGGAGTGTCGTTTTTTCGTGTTGTATCCAAGGTTCTTTAAAAGCCTGTATCAAAGTTTACTCCACTTCACTGAGGCGTGACTCGGACTTGACCGCGACTAACTTTAACTGTGACGAAGACTGATTTGTAGATATCTACTAAAACTTGAAACAATCGACTACCAACTTTAAAATTATATTATTCTTGACACTGGCAAAATACACAAGATGTCTAGGGTGAAAATTTAGATTTAAAAAATTCCGGGTCTCTCTGTTTGTCTCTCTCTCTCACACACACCCTCTCTCTCTCTCTCTCTCTCTCTCTCTGTGTGTGTGTGACCAACTTTAAAATTATATTATTCTTGACACTGGCAAAATACACAAGATGTCTAGGGTGAAAATTTATATTTTAAAAACTCCGGGTCTTTCTGTTTGTCTCTCTCTCTTACACACTCCCTCTCTCTCTCTCTCTCTCTCTCTCTCTCTCTCTGTGTGTGTGTCTATCTTTGAAATAACCACAATAAAATTTGTCAAAGAAGTAATGTGTATTAGAAAAACAGAAATATAATACTTTTTATCCAGGAAAAATAAGTAAAAACTAGAAAATCTCTGTGAATGTGAAGCGCAGCATAGAGCTTTTTGTTTAAAATATGCATCTGCAAAGTTGCAAACTTAATTCGCTAGATGGTTCTATTGACAAATCAGGTTTGGCAGGTTGACAAAGCTGTTTAGATGTTTGCTATCTAAATGCAAATGAAATGCAAATGTATTTGTGTAGCAGTACACGAGTTTATTAGTTTAACTCGAGATTTGGGTGAGCTTACGAACGTTAACTTTCTAGTTTTACGTCAGTGGTTGACTATTTGGCTGTCTATTATGTTGTTTACGTGACGAATGCGGGCATAGCGGTGGCGCTGAAGTGATGTGCCTTATATCCAAGGATGTTCTACCTTTAGGGTATATAATAACATACTTGCTTATAAGCAAGGATGTTATGATATATCATAAGCAAGGAGCGGGAACTAGTGGCAAAACAATTGAAGTGTATGAGAGAAAAAAAATTGCAATTGAAGTGTGTGAGTGTGTGTGTGTGTGTGAGAGAGATGGGTCATAATTTTCAATTCAGATGTATTTTTTTTAATGTTTGTTACGCGATTACTCCGCTAATTTAGAATTGTTTTTGATAATTCTTTTTTTTGCTTGGTAGGTCATTATCTCATAGGTCCCATATAAATTTTATTTATCGAGTATTCTGCAAGTAGCGCCCTCTGTTTCACCCGCGTGAACAATGATGAAAAACATCCTAAGTTTTATTCCAGGACCTAAAGTGTCTAAATACCAAATTTCATCAAAATCCGTAAAGCCGTTTCGGCGTGAAGAAGTAACGAACAAATACACTCACTCACTCACTAAAATGGAATGGAATAGCTTATACGCTGGTTTAACACATATGGTACTATTCATCACCATCATCATCAATTTTCATCATTGTTCATGCGGCTGAAACATCAGGCGCATCTAGTTAATTTGCTCTGACAGCTGCAATAACATTGTTAAAAGCTGAATAAAAACATTTAATTTCAATGTTTTACTAAAGTATATCGGGTACCTGCTTCAGCTTACGTTTAAAAACCTAGCGGAAATGATCAGAATTCGTGGTTTTCATGCAGCTTTTTCAATTTTATTGTAGCTGTTAGAGCAAATAAATACTAGGAACGAGTTTAAGTACTGGGGCCTTACGGCTAGTTGATTAGAGCAATCCAGTTTAGGTGATGAAAAAATGTTGCGCGACCGCAAACCTTATCTGTGGGCTTACTCTTGACACTCGATTTCAATCGTAATTTGGGATTGGGATCGAAAACATGTACAACTCTTCAATCGCGTCAAGAGTACCGAAAGCGTCGAGTTGAGTCGATTTTATTTAGTTCCATAAAATTCCACCATTATCGGTTCCAATCGTGCGCTAGTTTAGAATTCAAGAGTACCAAATGGCCTGTTTTCGATCCCAATCCCAAATTACGATTGAAATCGAGTGTCAAGAGTAAGCCCACTGGTCGCGTTAAGATTCGCGTTCGCACGATTTTCTGAACTGCGCGGTTTTAATGTAAGTTTGATACCGCGTAAGCAGTTGGCTGTAAGGTCCCTGTTCGTAATTCACATTACGATGAGTAGAGTTCATTTGTAGCAAGTACATGTGTAAGTATTTAAGTATTTCGTCTATCATCCTGTTTCTATCTATCTAAACTAAAACAAATAGTAGTTCGCCCCGAACTGTAGTCTCGCAAACCTCATATATTTGCAATCCCTGGACTGATTTTGCACATATTCGAACTTTAAAATTGTATAGGAATAAACTTAGACCAAAATAAAATGAATGGACGGGCCCAGAAGAAGCGTATTTTTGAAGATTACAAAATGAGCGCCGCTGCTCACTTCGTTTCAGTCGGCTTCTAGCCGTAGGAAGTGCGACACGCGTCTATTGTTACATGATTACGAAACATCTGACAAAATATTATGCCTTCGTGTGCTTTCCCGAATTGTAAATACACATCAAAAGACCGCTATCTAATTTTTTGTAACAAATGTACTGTACATGGTTATAATAAGGCGTTGAAGTATAATTATGTCCAAACGGTTTTGCCTCGTTTTTACTGAGCATTTTCAATGGTCCATTCATTTTATTTTGGTCGAAGGGAATAAACTACTTGCCTGCATTTTCATGAACAGCAGATTCACGATATGGAAGTTATCGTCTAACAAAATATACAAACTGACAAACATTTAGAAACACCGATCTGTTCAAGACGAGTAGAAATAAGTACCTACATCTGACATATCTTAATGGCTTGCCTTACAATACGAGCATTGTACACGAGATGTCTCGTTAAAGTAACCACAGTCAATTTAGTTTTAAACACAACTTTACAACCGTAGTACGCTCGCTGGACTGAGCGTACAATGTACCAACACATTATGAAAGTAAGTACAGTCAGCGTCAAAAGAATCAATAAGCATAAATCCATTTATTACTAGTTGACTCCCGCGGTGTTACCCGCGGTTTTCTAGTTTTCCGCATTTTCTGGAGAGGAAAATACCCTATGTCCGTACTTGTGAGATACGCTACCATCCTGCTAAATTTCGTTGTAATCGATTTAGCCGTTTAGTCGTGAAAAGCGAAATAACAAACAGACAGAAAGACAGAGAGATTTTCTACTACTACTACTTTCGCTTTTATAATATTAGTTAGGATTATGAGTAGATATGTACAGTCAGCGTCAAAAGAAACAAAACCTTTAAATTCATTTATATACGCCTCCTTAAGTGGGAGGTTTTTGTTCAGCAGTGGACGTTTACTGACTGCTGATGTGTTTGATATGGCCCCAGTCAAAATACGCATTTATAAATTTCGACATAACGGTTTTGACAGCTTTACCCAATGATCTTATACTATTTGGCTCTACCCACAGAAAAAAATATGTCAAAAATTTTTATTTATCAAAATCGTTTCGAAACCATTTCGGCAGTTTATCTAACCATTGTTTTGTAACCAGTTACGATCGAAGCGAAATTGTTTTGGTCGATACTACTAACGAGTGAAGACTTATTTTTCTGTACGCAATCTCGATGAATCTCGATGATTTTATAAAATAAACATAAATACCTACAGATCTTTAAGATCTAATTTAGATCTTTACAACCCACAATAATTCGATATGTACACTAGTTTTAAAATTATGTTTTTGACGTTATACTTCTTATGCGACTTGCAACAAGGTTGCGTTAAACGTTTAAAGCTACCATGGAGGGGGAATTTTTCTCTCTCGTATGGTTGCGAAATGCGTATCCTTTTTTCACGCTGCGACTAGCAGATCCGGTAGTGTAATGGTGTCGCTAATGGATTGAGAAGCCTAAGGAGCTAGGTTCGAATCTCGAGAAAAGCATGTTTTTAAATTGTTGATATTTTTGCCCTAGTTATAATTTTAGGGTTCCTTGTTGAAGTATAACTTCTTCCGCGCGGAGGGACTCCACGCACAATTTTTTCTTTTATAAAGCGGTTTTTTGTTTTTTATTTTGTGTAAATATTATGTATTGTAGACACATTGTAGAATTTACTCAAAATCCACACACAACTCTTATAACGTTAACCTAAAAAGGTTAGCACTAAGTAGGTTGGAACATTTGGGGCTATCTATAGGCCTGTTACGGTAAATAGATAGTCTAGCGGTTTTGTATCTGAATAAAACTAATGTTCACGTAAAAGAAAAGGTAGTTTTTAGGTAAAGGAAGTGTTATAGGTATAGGTAAGTAAGTGCGGTATTTTTCAGTTTAGGCATGCTTGCTTGTTATTTAGGCTAGGTGACTAGGACTACTTATAGTAAAAATTTTGACCTCCCGATAATGGTTAAATGGTTTAATTTTAGGTCTTAAGATGACAACGATTCACAAATTATTGGTATCCGTAATGACATTCCTTTAACTTTTACATCTTTGTTAATTTGCTATTATTTTCCGACTCAGATAAATTAGATAAAGCGACAAGAAAAGACTATTGTGGTGTAAGATTAGCTAACCGAGCAGAAAAAAGGTCTCAAAATCTACGTCTGTATGTCTGTTTGTGAGTTTAGCGGTGGCCGCCGTCAGCCACCGTTTGTGCGCGCGGACATCAGTTGCCCGCTGCGCTCAGTCCCATGGTCTACCGTCACCACAGTGCGATGATATGAACTTGCGTGCCTATTGTTAATCCAATCTGCATAAAATGTAGGCAAGTAAGCTTATTTTAATACAATTTATAAGTTCAAATATGAGCAAAATTGGTCATGGGGTTGCGAGATTGCAGTTTGGGATGAAATACTAATTCACCCCAAACTGCAATCTTAGTAGTAGCTTAGCTAAAAAAGTTGCTGCGTTTGCGGCAGTGTGTCATACATTGCGGAGCAGATACAATGGGATGGTCTTACAAATCACAAAAAAGAAACGATGACGATTGTAATAACTATTTGTTCTCCTCGAACTATGACTCGTATATCTCCGCAAACACAGGCCCGATTTTGCTCATATTTAAAATAAAATAAATTTGTGAAGTGAACTACTTGCCTACAAAATTTCGTGAAGATCTAATACACGATACGCAAGTTATTGTCGTACAAATATAATACAAACATACATAAAAACGCTGACTTGTACCGTTAGAATCTGTAACCTCTCTTTGCTCAGTCAATGATCTGCAATCTAACTTCTTCTTATACACCAGAATCACTAATACAGAATCTCCAAAAAAATGGATTTGCCATAAGAATTAGTCAGGTTATGGCGAGACGGCAGTGGTTCAATTCACAGATGTATTTGATACGACATCGCGCGAGTCTTTTGACCCCTCCCGGCACAAAACACTACAATCATATCCATCCGCATCAAATAAACATTTGATCATCACGTCAAAACGCTTCCTGGCTGAGGTTCAGAACGGAAAAATAAACAGTCCATGGAAACAAAGAATTCATGGTCCGCGCACCAAGGTCGAGTGTTTTAGGACAAATGTGGTCGCACTCTGCACCAATTCGACTACGAACCAAAAGCAAGGAATTGAAACCAAAGCTTATATACGTAGTCCCTATTAAACAAACGACTAATTCCTCATGTAATCGAAGATTATCACTTGACATGCCACGGTAGTGCTCACATTTCAATACGTTGCTTTAAGTCGTAGATGCAATTTCTTATGACCTTTGTGGCGCAATGACAGCGACCGTGGGATACCGCGCGTGCACCACCCTGGCAAGACCTTGTCTTGACCGTGAAAAAGTGCTTCCGACAATACGGATTCTACGCAACATCGTAGCTACTGCTACGAAGCTACGAAACGACTACGATAATACGTAGCATCATTTAATTTTTTGGAGTATCATTACAGTTCAGCTAAGCATTATGTAAGGTATGAAGACGTGATGATGATTTTGGTATAGACTTACTGGTATATAGACGTCTCGTTCTGTCGGGTTGAAGGTCGGTGGTGTGAGGAGCACTCGCGCGGTTGTCTGCGGCGGGCGGCGGCGGCGGACTGCTGGGCCCGGCCCGAGCTCCGCCGCCCGCGCCCCGCCGCCCCACGGATAAACAACGTGCATTGTGGACCCGATCTGCGGGCCTACGGGCCGTACACCACGACATACACAGTAGCTGAACTCTGCTTCCGCGAGATAACCTACTCTTATACGTAGGTTCGGTTAGATAACCTACTCTTATACGTAGGTTAGGTTAGATAACCTACTCTTATATTGTAGGATACGTTATATAAGCTACTCTTTTTTAGGTTATGTTAGATAAGCTACTTTTACACGTAGGTAAGGTAAGATAAGCTATTCTTATACGTAGGTTAGGTTAGACAAGCTACTCTGATACGTAAGTTAGGTTAGATAAGGTACTCTTTTACGTAGGTTATGTTAGATAAGCTATTCTTTTACGTAGATTATGTTAGACAAGCTACTCTGATACGTAAGTTAGGTTAGATAAGGTACTCTTTTACGTAGGTTATGTTTGATAGATTATTCTTTTACGTAGGTTATGTTAGATAATCTACTTTTATACGTAGGTTAGGTTAGCTAAGCTACTATTATACGTATAGGTTAGGTTAGCTAAACAACTATTATACGTATAGGTTAGGTTAGCTAAGCTACTCTTATACGTATAGGTTAGATTATATAAGCTACTATTTTGTAGGTTATGTTAGATAAGCTACTCTTTTACGTAAGTTATGTTAGCTAAGCTACTCTTACACGTAGGTTAGGTTAGATAAGCTACTCTTATACGCAGGTTAGGTTAGCTAAGGTACTCTTATACGTATAGGTTATGTTAGATAAACTACTCTTATACGTAAGTTAGGTTAGATAAGCTACTCTTTTACGCAGGTTGTGTTACATGAGCTCATCTAACATAACCTGCGTAAACATGTAGGCTACGTGCATTAATTCACGCCATGATTATGATCAGAATGACGTAAATCAAATCGTGTATGCGTAGACTGATTTAGGTACAATCGCGTACAAACACGTCATCTTAATACCTGTGAACTATAACTTCCACATCCAGGTCGTCTGGAAGCGTATTCCATCATCAATATCATCGCCCTCAAAGGGCAATGCAAAAAAATTGGACTCTCACTGAACTTATATTCTTTTTGTTTTTTTAATAAACGAAAACAAAATCCCCGGTTGTAAATCCAGATTTGTGATATAAATAGAATATTGCAAGCGATAAAGATACCTAACAGATTTTTTTTTCTGTTTTTTTTTTACTTAACTGATTTGATGATCTTTTAGTCTTGAAGCGAGATAAAATATTGTTTTAAATCTGGGCTTTCTCCATTTATCATCAAGTTCATTTACATTTTGTTTAGTTAATAAAGGCTCTTGCCAGTAAAAAAAAAATACCTCGGTCACCCAACATAACCAGCGCCAAATAAACAAAACGTTTGTCCGCGTAATCCAAAAGCTACCATTTTCCCAAGCTTCTCCACCGCGCTTACAACTTGGTTACTCTAAGTGACACACACTTACACATCCTTACATTTCCCTGTAGCACCTCAACCATTGATGGCAAAGCACTTCCTGTTAAGTTACAGTCTACACAAAACCAGCAATGTAGACGTCATAAAAAGACTAGCGATAGCACCCTTCTGAAGCAGGTTATCAAATAAATTTTCCGCCGTAGTAGTTCCACTGTGGTGGTTGTAACGGTATAGATTTTGGATTTAGTCCCGTCGTAGTGTAAATCTAGTCAAATTATTGGGTTACTTCTGGGAAATGAAACGATTGCTCGAGATAAAAAGTGTTATTTTTTTACTATCACAGATTGCAAGGTTAAAAACGTGGGTCTATACTTGTATCTGTCTAATCTTCTCTTCAAATATTTTCAAAAGCATTTTTAATACATTGTGCTACACACAGAAAAGTTTTTTTTTGTTTAGATTAGAACAACTGTTTTTTTTTTGTAAGAAATTTGTTGTAGCCATTTGTACCCATATAAACGAAACTTCAGTCATTCGAAATCAATTAGCAACTGTGATGCGGACTTCGACGCGTTGATCTAAATAAGAATGTTCAATCAAGGTTCAATCATAATGCCTGGTAAAATATTTTCCTTCTCATTTCCGTTCGATTTATTTATATTTTAAAGGTGCTACGGCGTAGCACTGTAGTGATTCGTATAGCTATGCGCGCTAGAGTGCTACGACACACGTTTGCTGATGAATGTTTGATGTTGAAGCGCTTTGATTCCACTTCTATTATGCGTACTGCTAGTCTGTGGAATGCGCTGCCTGAATGGGTGTTCCCCCATAGTTACAATCTGGGTGTCTTCAAATCACGAGTGAATCGGTTTCTTCTAGGCAAGCGTGCTCCATCGTAGACCGCATCGTCGCTTTACATCAGGCGAGTTGGCGATCAAACGCAAGCCTATTAATAGATTTAAAAAAAACAGTCACGTTATGACTTCCCTAGATCAGTTGTATTTGTTGTGCAAATATTTTATGATTTGTTGCAAGATAACAGCCAACAAAAAATTATCAAAACTCATGCGTATTTTCGAAGTGCGCAAAAATATAAATCAAGATAAATAGGGAACAGCCATAAACAATACATACAGATATCCATTGCCACATATTAAAATGCGCATAATAATAAAAATTGAATTCAAAATGCGCTCGCGGACACAAAGAGATGAATACAAGCGGGGATCCAATCTGGTTTAAATGAGAAATGCTAGGGAAGGGAATTAATTTGTTGAATCTATTCGTTGGAAAAACTAAACTAATTTCATAAAATCATAACTGCGTTTAGCCATCATGCTAAACTCAGTTGTGATCCATCGTTACCTATGTTTTAAGTTTTTTTATTACCTTTCACTTAAGTGAGAAAGTATAGAATATACTAATGCATTAGGTAATGACAAAGTACTAAGTAAAAAAATAAAAAAAATGCAAAAGTATGTTTGTTGGTTTGTTTGTTCCTCTTTCACGCAGCAACAGAGAAATGGATAGACATGCATTGCATGAGTTTATAGTTCAAGGACTGGAGAGTGATATAGGCTACTCTTAGTCATCATCATCATCACCATTTTTCATCACTGTGCTGGTGAAACCGCGGGGCGCAGCTAGTACTTATATATGATACCTAGATTTATTGAGAACTAGCTGTGCCCCGCGGTTTCACCCGCGTAGTGATGAAAATGGTGATGATGATGATGATGATTTCGTCTTATTTTTGCATGTAGAATATTAATTAATTAATTTTTGTCGCTACAAGTTTCTTAGAGTGCGTGAAAAAGTGAGCCTCACTTAGGTACAGTTTTTACGGTATATTATAGTGTAGTTTTTTATAAAACATGAAGACATTTGAACACGAACGGTAATAATTAGTACCTACTAAGGTATATCTCCTTTGTTTGTCTGTTCTGAGGGTGGCACTCAACTTCTAAATCCTGCAAAGTGATACATTAATCGATATGTAGGTCCCTATATGAAGTCCCATCCCTACGAACTTTAATTAAAAAATACACAATGCGAAGTTGCAGCGCTGTGAGTGAAAATATTAAATCTTTTTAATTCCAAGCACGTCATAGTACATTCTCAGTGTTGCCATTGTAGTACTTATTTATAGTTAACTTAGTTAACGCTATTGACAAGATTTTTTCGGTTCTATTGAGACGTTGTGACCAATCTAATTTCTTTGGTTTTAGGTAGGTAACTACTTCCTGACTGGTATTCGAGAATTTTTTCTATATTTTTCGAGGTAATAGGTAATTTATCAACGTCGTTTTGTCGTAAAAACTGACCGAAATAGGATGAAATATGTTTTGAATTTATTGAAACTTTTTATTCCGGCAAATTCACGGTGCCCTTCGTTTATCGGGTGTAACCGCAGAGTTTTGCTAATTATAATTAACGGTGTTTTTTTTATCCTTCATTACTGAGCAGGCTAAAGCGATTAATGCCATACCGTCTCGTCTTCCGTATTTTACTGTGTATGCCCAAGTAACATAATTATTTACTAGAGACTTTAATCTTGGCTCCTATGGAGTTTTGGAGTCGACATGAAAGTACATGATTTACCCCATTATAATTCCCACACTTGAGCACACTCACGAACACTTAGTAAACTATAATCCACCATTATTTTACATTAACACTCTAAAATACACATATTTAGGAAAATAATACAAGGAGACATGTTTAGTTCATGTTGGCGCCAAACATCTACTTCTAACCTCATTTTTTTTTTATCAATTATCAATCAGTGCCAATCCATCCTTTTGTTTTAATAATATTATTTGTGCCGAAGAGTTGACGTAAATAAACGTAGCGGCTTTACAGCAACTTGTTTAATAATAGTTACTATAACCGACATTTTACACATATTAGAATAGGTATTCCAATTTGACCTGCCACAGTTAAAAATACCCAATGGTGCCTAAAATACTGACTGCTGGAACAATCAGGTTTACTACTAAAGGGGCTTTCAGACTCCGATACAATATATAGGGTGTTCAGTTATGCCTAGGCCGCACACATCGCGATAACCCGAAGATTCGCGTTCTCGCGATGTTGTAGCCAAGTATTCGCGTATACTTTGGTGCTTCGTACGTAGCTGCGAGGAGCGTGCGAGTCGGTTACAAAATTCTGTTTACCAAAGTTAAGCAATGTCGGGCGCAGTCGGTGCTTGGATGGGTGACCTCCTGGCGTGATGCTGTCTTTTTCTCTACTTTTTTGTAATTTAGTAGTTAAAAATTATTTATGTGGGTGTACGGAATCCTCAGTGCGTGAGCCCGACTCGCATTTGGCTGGTTTATTAAACAATATAATTAAACCCTTGTCATATCCAAGCTGAAAGCTAGATCTGCTCTACCTATAATCTCCTCTAAGTTAGAATTTTCCACATACTTCGAGCCTCTTTTGACGTATCGTGGGGCTGACAGAGGGGTGACGCATAGAAAGCTAGATGTAATTTATTATATTGTACTCTGAAAACTCCTCCAAACCTCGCAAACTAAATTGAATCGCTACCCTAGCTTTTCCGCGAGAACGCACCGACCACTCCACCAAGACCCTGAGTATTTCATTAGATCCTACTTTTCCCTTTCGAACTTCGTTCTTTAGGACGCTGAAACAGGCCAGGCTTCGCTGGTTTTGGACGGACACCCAAGAGCCCCATGAGTCACAGAATATAAAATAGTTACTGCAACATAGATATCGAAGCTTCCTTATTTTTAGATTTTATGCTTTGGTTATTTTAACAGCCACGGTTATTGTCAATGCCTTGGAAATAGCCGTAGTACTGATTTTGTTGAGGTTATTTAATAGTCTTTTTATGATGGTATATCACTGACAGTCTTTGCATTTAACCGCCACTCCTTAATAAATACAAGACAACAAAATTTGTCTAGCCCAATTTTACATTTCGAAAGTTAAGATGATTGAAGTTGCAGCATCGTTCTGTAAAATTATTGAAGATGACGATGATGACGCTATTGATTTACAGAACCAAATAAATGTTAATAATAGCTACCTTTTTTATTTCAGCTTAATTTACATTAAACGTACAAACCATGAAAGCATGAATTGGCTCTCTCTCGGGCCTAAACCTATCTCCTGGGTTGAGCGGAAAGGGTGTGCCAAGCCGAAAAGGATCTATAGTAGGTACCCTTCATTATGAACAACTTTTACTATGGGACCAACCCTAAAGTCGCGTAAAAATATCAGCTGTTCCATAGAAAACGGCCTTCACACTCGACAAAATGTATGGAACAGCTGTAAACTTTTTTCGCATTTTCAGTTTTGGTCCCCTAGTAAAAACTGTTCACAATTATGGGTGCTATAGACTCCTTTTAGCTTAGTACCTAGGTACAACTTTTCCGCGTAACACGGTAAGCGTAGGTGACTTAACAGCGGCAGGACCGATTTTGCGAATTTTACAGACAAGGTTTATAGGGAAAGAAAAATTAGAAAAATTGCCCGGAAAATTGTAAAATTCGGGAAAACTGAAAGCTCTTTTTTCTAGAGATTTCTGTATGAACCATAACTCAAACTAATTTATAAAAATTTGGACAGTACGTCTGTCGGCTCAGCTGGTAGTTGATACATAACAATATTATGATTTTATAGTAGGTACCTACTATTGTATTTCGCACTGCAGTAGTTTGACTGCAGCGTCTATTTTGACTCCCCTTGGTCGTAACATAGTTTTTATCTTTGTTTTTGTCTCATACCTATAGCCATTATTAGTAACTTACTGCGCCACGTATTTCACCCGCGTGGCGCCTTTTGGACTTTTAGCAATTTTAGTTTAAGTGTGTATATTTCGATTTTTACTTTAAAACCATAAAAATAGTGTCGTAACAAAATTTTATCTTGTATTTAGGGAACCCCAAAGACCGAAACAGGAACGCTCGATAAAAAATAAATAAAAGCAACACTGATTTTCTACTTTACTCCTGTTTTTTGAATTCATTCAAATATCTATTTATTAAATGATGTAGGTATACGATATCTTAATAGGTACCTCCTTAATATCATCATCATCATATCATAAATAGGAAAATCTTATGCATATTTCGAAAAATATAAGTAAAACCCCAAAAATAAAAGTTGCGAGACGCACGACTGTGTGTATGCGCCATGGTTTTGCACCACTAAAATGCGACTTTAATACAATACATTAAGCATTATGGTCATCTGTAGTAATAAGCGTTGCTTAAAAGTAAGAAAACCTCACCTTAGGAATCGTACCATTTTCCAGTATAAAACTATCATAGTTAGGTAGGTACTTACTGGCAGTAAGTTCTAATCATGTTCTGATACGTAAATCGCAATCATCTCCGCAAGTGCCTAATAAAAACGTTACTTACCACCTTAATCGAATTATCAAAATAATTAAATACCGACCATACATTTAGCTACACAAAGAACATATTTGGGAGCGCTCCCCATTGTCGTCTGTGCCGTCTCCGAGAAATTTAATTAGAATTCCGTGAAAATTTCCCTCATAAAGATGTTCCTGATAAAAGAGTAGGTAGGTGAGGGAACGGAGGTGGCGCGCGTATTCTTGACAAATTGTACAAGATTTAAAAGATTTTGTTATGTTCACCGTAAATTTAATATTTGATAACAACTCACTTGATATTATGTAGTAATGTAGCAAGTCCCGCATCGCTGCAACTGTGGCGATACTGTAGATTGCCTCGGCCACCATGGCTTGTCGAGTGCTGGGCGCATACCGCAGCATGCCAACCTGAATGACGTCATCCGTCGGGCTTTTGTCAGTGCTGGCGTCCCGTCAGTCCTGGAACGTAATTATCTGATTTGAGACGACGGCAAAAGATCTGACGGGATGACTCTCATACCTTGGAAGGTGGAGCAGCCATTGGTGTGGGATGCGACATGCGTATATAGTCACAAAGGCCCCGTCTTACCTTCCTGGAACATCAGCTCAGGCCGGCGTTGCCGCCGCTCAAGCCGAAAACCTCAAACAGCGCAAATATGCACACCTTGACCGGGGTACATGTTTGCTTCGTTTGGTGTGGAGACGATGGGTCCGTGGGGGCCGGCCGGCCGTCGGGACTTGGCGAGGCGATTGGTGGAGCCGTCGATTGTCCAAAATGCTGGCTTTTATTTCGCACAGAAATTAAGCATTGCCCTTCAACGTGACAATGTCGCCAGCATTCTAGGGACCTTTCCCTTTACTAAAATGGTCTTTTAGTTTAATAAAATTCCTGTAGCAATGTGGTCGAAGTTGGTAAACATAATACGGGGGCACTGGAAAAGTGGAAACTAACAGGAAACAACTGACACATTGTTTTCACACAAACAACTAACACCCAGGCCCATTCAGCCTACATATATATCTACCTACGTACCTATAGCCTACGTATGGCCAGCAAGTCGTATTGTTTGGAATTATTTTATCAGTTCCATTTCCTGACAGGTAGATAAGAAAATTCTCCTAGAATAAGCGTGCCAGCAGCAGGCAGCGAATCCGGCGATATTTATCAGTAATTGAAAATGTTCCAATCCGTCGCACCGGGTCGCTGGAAACCTGGAAACCCAACTAAATGTTTCTAATGGTTCAACGACGTTTTTATAGCGCATTTACTGGATCTTCTTAGGGAACAATACTCATTGGTCCAAATTATGTTATTGTTGTTTTATGAGATTTTAGGGAAGTCAGGTTTGGTGTGTAAGCGATAGGACTGGAAGGAGGCATTCTAAAAGGCGTGGATGGCCTAAAAAGAAGATATTCGTGTGAGGAGAGTAGGTACCTAAATATGAAGATATCGGGTTATATAATGAAATAGAGAAAAGGAACGAGCAGATGCCTTATTATAGATGTCTTATCGTGATTCGGATTGTGATCGTGATCGTGTGCCATCTCACTTACACACGTGGTGCGAGTAAGTAGATGTGAACGGGACGGCATGCAATCTCGATCACAATCAAACTTCTATAATAGGGCCGCTGTGCCAATCCCACCTATGATCTACTGGGATCTTCTCTCGAGAGAGGCATGTCTAATTGTCAAACTGGTTCCGTCATTGCAAGATTTCGTTCTCATTGGGGACACTCATCATCTCTAATGCACTGGAAGCCACTTTGGTCGAAGATGGCAGCGGCGAGATAACGGTAATTACCGACCTCTGCGGGCGCGACGATAAACTTCCATCGACGAGTAAATCAATAATCTTACAGAAAAACAGCCGTAACAGTGTGGAAAAACTGTAGTAGTTACCTCTTACATTACCTCTACATGCGCAATTATGTTTGTGTGCATGAGCACTACTTGGATTGTTAGTACCATAAAACTTATTCATAATGGTACATTTGTAGGTACACAATCTTTTTTTGGCATAGAACTACCGTCTTTAATAATGTAACCTTGTTTGTCATAAAAGTATAGGTAAATATACCTCTCTTATAAAAAAACATACAGTCGAATTGATATTTTAATTTAATTTAATATAATTCAACCTCCTCCTTTTTGGAGTCAGTTAAAAATATGAGCTTTTACTTGACTGGGGTTTGCTTTTCTCAGTTCCAGAAAATGTTATTGAAACACATAAAACGTACCTATTCAGTAGCGTAGGATTACCTACTACCAAGTATTCATAGAGAACGCCATCATATTTCCCTAGAACAAACGCGGGCAAAGCCGCGGGCGGAATACTACGAAATAAAATAACACAAAAAGACAGATAGATATTGTCTGTTTATGAGAATAAGCACGCTTTTAGGATTCCGTACCCAAATGGTAAAAACGCGACCCTATTACTAGGTAAGCCCACGATGTCTGTCTGTCTGTCTGTCTATCCGACCGTCCTACCTATTAACGGATATATCCTTCGAACCGTAACAGATAGACAGTTGAAATTTTCACAAAATATGTAACGTTACGGCGGATTAACAAAAAAATAATAAAAAAGTCAAACTAATATTTTTTTACGTATTTTTGTATTAGCTCTAATTCAATAATAATTCAATTCATTGTATTAGCTCTAATGTAAAAACGATAATGCGTACAAGCGTCAAACTTGGCACGATTTTAATAGGTACACACTCTAAAGTATAACAATAAATAATGGCCAAGTGAGAGTCTGTAACAAATTTCTGTTCATTACCAAGTTATTATAGGTACTCGAGCGCCTGTAGCAAACTACGTAGCAAATTACTAACAATTATGTAAATTTTGGAAGGCGTTATAATAACTGGTAATTCGGTTACTTGGACAACCTTATTGTATTTCGTGGTGGTATGGAACCCTCGCCCGACCGGAGACCGTCGACATTGTGAGAGTCGCGGGCATCCGGTGGATGCATAAAGCAGGCTGTTGTTCAGTGTGGAGGTTAAAGGGGGATGTCTATGTTCAGCAGTGGACGTCTTCTGGCTGATGATGAAGTGTTCGTGAACGTGTTCGAGTGTGGTATATAGAGGCGAAACTTCTTTTCGTGTTGTATCCAAAACTCCACAGAAGCCTCTCGTAAAGCTTTCACCCAAGGACGTTGAATATAACATTCTTGCTTTCACCATTTTACTGGGGCATGAGTTTAACATGACCGTGACTTACTTTGTTTGATTCCGACTGTGACTATGACTTGTTTGAATATATGACTTGTTTAAATAAAGACATGGTCAAAAGCCCTATGTAGCTAGACCAAAAACCCCAAACAAAAAAAAGTCACTGAAAGAGTTTTGGCGCCAACGTGGAAAAATACATGTTGGCTCGTTGTATTATTATGCTAAACTTATGTATTTTCGAGTGTAATAATGGAAAATTATTATTTATTACGTGCTCGTGAACGTGCTTGAGTGTGGTCAAGTGATGTAACGAGGTGAAACATGTGTTTTCGTGTTGTTTCCAAAACTCCATAGAAGCCTCTTGTAAATCTACTTTACTGAGGCTTGAGTTTGACTTGACCGTGACTTACTTTTCTTAACTCTGACTGTGACTATGACTTGTTTGACGCTATTTAATACAAAGTTATCTCATTAATATTGCGACTGAAGGACACTGTATCCATAGTCATGAAAAAGATTAACAAAAAAAACGTCATATAAAAAACACGTCACAAGTGTCACAACACGAAACGAAAGGGAAAATTAGTTCGACATCTCAACACAAATAAATTATTTTTGTTTTGTACAGCTGTGTTCATCTAAACGCTTGGAAAAAGTGAAAATATCTCAACATGGCTGCAATACCTTTGATGTACGCACAGGATGATTGTGAGCTTGGAGGAAAAGAATCTATTGAGGTAAGTTAGTTTTGTTTTCCGTCATTGGTTTTCCGAAACATTTAGCTTTGCATTTCCTCGCCATTTCCTCATATTGTGTGTCAATTTGTCACAGCTACAACCTTCAATGAGTACATATTTCATTGTAAATGAGAATATACGATTTCCATTATCTATCACAAAGTTTGAGCTCGTGTTACAAGCCTCTGATATACGTTAAGAATATGGTACTTGCCCTAGAAGGTAAATACCCCGCGACCCTGAACTCCGAAGGCAGAGAAAACATCAATAACTTTACCCCTATAACGGTTCCTCCATTGTTTGGCCAAGTGTTTCACACTGAAACACTTGCATACAAGTTCTTAAATCTTATTCTTTAATATTTATATCGGATAGCCAGTCAAGGCACTAGTATTCTGATTCAATATGCCTATTTTCATAGTTTGCACATAGCATCTATCATTATTTGTCTTGCTATGAATGCTGCAGAGATAATAAGCAAATAGTACCTGCTGAAACTATCACTGTTTGAAGATAAGATAGGGATACACGTGAATTTTGTTATCTTATTTGCTTCTTATTCCTACATAATAATAAATGTGTAGATCAAATACCATTGCACATGATATCTACATAAATATACTCTTAGCACAAGTTTTGATAGTTTTCAAAAACTTTTTTGTTTTCGTACTGTTCCATACATTGCTGGGCTGAAAGCTATTCAAAAACTTTTTCCGTATTTGAGTGAAGCAACCTAATACTGCCGATTACTACCGATTTTGGTTCCTTGGTTTGCACTGAAGGCGCTTTACTAAACTTCTACTTCTCTTATCACTATCACTACATAGTATAAAACAAAGTTGCTGTCGCTGTATGTCCGTCCCTGTGTATACTTAAATCTTTAAAACTACGCAACGGATTTTGAAGCAGTTTTTTTAATAGATAGAGTGATTCAAGAGGATGGTTTATATGTATAACTAGCGACCCGCCCCGGCTTCGCACGTAAATTACACCCGTGCGAAGCGTTATATTAAATGTTTCACTTGCAAAAAAAAACCACTTTTGTATGATTTAGGTAAAATTAGTGTGTTTTAGTATGCAATCTATTTTAAAACTATGGAACAAAAATTTTACATCAGTGTGTGTCTTAGAACAGGCATATCTTCTAAACCGCTGGGAGGATTTTAATTAATGCAATTTCTACTACGAATATGATTAAAAATTACCTGATATCACACAGCACAGTCTATATAAATTTGTTAAAAGAAGTAGTTAAAAACAAATATTTTTAACACTGGGTTACACGGAATGGGTATCTAAGACGACAGGAGTCCATAGTACCCATCATTATGAACAACTTTTACTACAGGAGCAAATGTAAAAATCTCGAAAAAAACATCAGTTGTTCCATAGAAAACGGTCATTCACACTAAACTAAATGTATGGAACAGCTGATTTTTTTGCGATTTTAAGTTTGGTCCCATAGTAAAAGTTGTTCGTTATAATGGGTGCTATACCTTTCAGTTCTCTTACCCTTTCGGCATAGAACAACCTTTGCGCGTAACCCTGTAAGCAAATATAGAGCAGAATTTTATGTGATGCAATTTGTGTAAACCACGATTTGACCACAATATTGTACAATCAATATGTTTCACTTCAAATGTCAGGCCATTACAAAGACTTGGGCGCCTAAGAAGGCTCGTATTTCATTTAAATGCTTTTTCTGTTTTAGTTGGTCCTATGTTGAGCTGCTCCTTTTATTTAAAATTATAAATAGGCTTGCGCTTGGCTGCCAACTCGCCTGATGTTAAGTGATGATGCTGGCTATGAAGGAGCATGCTTGCCTAGAAGAGACCTATTCTACTCGACCTATTCGAAGAGATTATTATACTCTCGAATTGAAGACACCCAGAGTACTAAGCTCATTATTTGCTTTACATTTTCTGTTCCAGGATGACTTTGCGTACCGCAATAACGTGATGAATGCAGACAGGGAGATCCGTCTCGGCTTTATCCGTAAAGTGTACGGTCTCCTGACTGTGCAGTTGCTGACTACGGTAGCTATCGCAACAGTCCTGACTGTGATTGAGCCTGTGCAGGTCTTCATACATAAGAAGTGAGTGACTTTGCCAGCTTTTAGTATGTTTTAACCACATATCTATATTAGTTGTTCACCTGATGGATAAGCATAATGCTTGCTCATAAAAATTCCACCCAGTATTGCGCCCTCTGTTAATCCACACTTCTGTGAACTAACAGAGACAGACTAACTGTGTGTAGACTAACTAATGGGGAGACACACTGCTTATTTATCACGCCAGGTGGCGCATTATCGCTGGTGTTGTTTCACTGTCAAAAGTGTCAAATATCAATAGATAATTTTAGTAATTACACAATAAATATCGTCTGGTATTAAAACATGCCTCTGTGTAGTGCATTTCAGTGTAAAAATAAAGGTATTCCAGTTTCCGATAAGAAAAAATTAAAAAAAATTCTTTTCTTAAATCTTTTTTAATTTCGCCAGTCATTAGAGAAAACGTTATATACTGTTTAAAAGCAAAGTTTATTTTTATTGTTCACCAGGTATAGATGGTTTTGGCAATTACCTTATTAAAATTTTAAATCATGAAATTACTGTTCTCCTTACACATATTTTTAATTTTTAAGTCTTTCAAGCAGAGTTTTTCCGCGTGATTGGTAAATAGCCTCAGTTTGTCCTGTTTTTAAAAGCGGTTTAAAATACACACTTGATAATTATAGACCCATATCATTACTGGGAACATTTTCAAAATTACTAGTAAAAAAAGAAGAAATAAGAAATAACGCCCTAACTTATCAAAAACGACTGCAAAATCATCCAAATGAACTAGCAAAGATGTTGATATCAAGAAGGCCTCCAAGGAGACTTAAAAGGAAGATACCCCAAGACCTAACAAAATAAGAAAAATTATGAGGATGGATGCGTCAATGGGCGTATTCCACACAAGACGCGTCACTTAAGACAACAGTTAAAAATAAAGCTTATTGTCTTCAAAAGACAGATTGCTTTAAAGAAGGGATTATAAAAAAAAAAAAAAAAAAAAGTAAAAAAATTAAAAATTAATAAATAAACGCCTCGTTAAATACCTCGAAATAAACAGCCTAATATCACCGAAGCAATTTGGTTTCCGCAAAGGGATAAGCACAGAAGATGCTGTTACCATGCTTACATCTACAGTGTCGTCGCAGTTAGACAACAGTCAATGCTGTATAGATGTCTTTTTGGACTTAGCTAAGGCCTTTGACACTGTTTCCGTTCCAATACTTCTGAAGAAACTAGAAGGCATGGGCATTCGTGGTGTGGCTCTAGACTGTTTTTAAAGGTACTTAATGGAGCGGAGACAGTGTGTGAAGAAGACAAGAAAAGTTATAAATATTATGCGAAACCTACGTGATTCCGCTTGTAAGGATATCATAATAGGAGTATACTATGCACTATGCCAGTCTCTGTTAACGTACTGCATCACATGTTGGGGCAGTGCTGCCAAAACCCATATGATGCAGGCCGAAAGAGCACAGAGGTCTGTCCTAAAAGTAATGCTCAAAAAACCTTATATGTACCCAACAACATGCGTGTATGAAGAGGTTGGTGTACTAAATGTGCGTCAACTCTTCATACTTAAAATTGCACTGAAAGCGCAAAGGTCAGTGTTGTCTTCCCCTGACTACGACTTAATCTTAACCTGCCGAGTTTATAGAATACCTTTTCCCACCGTCAAAACAAGTTTTGCTCAGCGTTTTGGTGACTATGTTAATGTTTTCGTCTATAAGGTAGTAATAAGGTTCTGTGACATTAAAAACAAGAAAGTAAATGAAGCCAAACACGAGATTGTGAAGTGGCTAAGATCACTATCATATGATGACACAGAAGATGTTTTAAGAGTTATCAGATGAATTGTTTTTATTTACTAAAAAAAAAACATGTAGTATTAGTTTTAGTTTCCAGCAGATTTGTTAATATACAAAAAAAATTAAAACTGTCTTGCTAACTATTTGTAATCAGGTATACGGGTTGCCTTGACACAGGCTTTGCCTAGTAAGGCAACCAGCAGGAACTGTTAATTTAAGTAATTTAGTAGGTAATAAAAAATATTTTTTTTTATTGTTTCATTTAAGAGCTATATTTATAACCTCAAATAAACCACAAATGACAGCACCAGCGAAGGTGGCGCCATCTGAGATTTGTTTTGCCTGTGTCTTCCCATTGCGATAATTTTATCATTTAAAGAATTCTTTGTATTTTATTATAGGTCACTAAATTTTTCGTGCCTTATGGAGTGTAGGTGGCGGCAATCTTCCATAGGCCTAATGCAGCCAAGCTATCAAATCCGCTCCTGAATATATTTATGCCCCATAATTTCAATTGATACAATGCTCTTCAAATTGGAACAAAACTGCAAAAGAGTTGTTATTTTATGTACAACAAAACTAAATGGCAATAAACATTTATTTACTTTATTTTCAGTGACTGGCTGGTGTTTATAGCATTCATTCTAAGCATGGGTACGCTGCTCGCGTTGATCGCCAAGCGAAAGGACTCTCCGGCCAACCTCTACCTACTGGCCGCTTTTGTAAGTTTTTTTTAATATAATAGAATAGATCTGCGTTTGGCCACCAACTCGCAATGAAACAAAAAAGAAGTCAAAAGTTCAAAAGTACAATCAAGTTTTCTCTTATTATATATCAGCGAGGGAGCCAAGAATATGTGACCCGCCTTAGCATCAAATTTTTTTTATGGAAAACAAAGTATTTTAAACATGGTATGGTCAACACACAGAAATGTCCGAACTAAAAACTCAGATCAGAAAAAGGGATGTCTGATCTGAGACTAAAATCAACAATACAGTTACGTTTATACATACGTTTATAGCTGGTCGAGTTGGTACTGAACCTGCCTTCTGCGCTTGGGGGTGTGGGTTCGATTCCCGCCTAGGACAAACATTCATGTGATGAACATTTGTGTTTTGTTCTATATCTGGGTGTTAATATCTATTTAAGTATAAAATATATGTATTTATGTAAAAATATAAAATTATGTATGTATTTAAATCTCTAGCAGCCATATTACAAGCTTTGTTTAGTTGGGGGTCCGATGACAGAATGTGCAAAAATGTCACGAATACTAAAAAAATAATTTAAAAAAACGGAATACTGATAATACTAATTTTAATTTTGGTATAATTCCAGACGGCAGTTCAAGCGTACACAATAGGCGTGGTGGTGTCGTACTACAACACGGTGATAGTGCTGCAAGCGCTCGCCATCACGTTCGCGGTGGTGCTCGGCCTCACCTTGTTCACCTTCAACACCAAGCGCGACTTCTCCTTCGTCGGATACGGGTGAGCTACCTCCAAGTAGCTGCTCGAGAATAAATGCTTTAATCTATGATTCAATGATGAGACTAAAAGCGCTTCCAGACGATGCGTAGTGTACATACTTGTGAGTTGCAAGTAGCTATTACGCATCCTCTGCATCGTTTTGCTTGGTGTAAGTGGCAGTGGAAGTGGTTGCATCGTTTTGCTTGGTGCAAGTGGCAGTGGAAGTGGTTGCATCGTTTTGCTTAGTGCAAGTGGCAGTGGAAGTGGTTAGTACCACTTCCACCAATCCTGCTTCCTACTAATATTATAAACGCGAAAGTTTGTATGTATGGATGATTGTTCCTCTTTCACGCAAAAACTACCGAATGGATTTTAATGAAAGTTTACAGATCATCTGCATCAGAATAACAGAGGCTATAACGGGTTGTAGTAGCGAATGGCCGCGGGATCTACTCTGGTAAAAGTCTGTGGATACATGACAAGCCTGTTTTACCTATGAAATAGTGACTCTTAAGGCGTTTGCAGACGATGCGTAGTACAAATAGCAAGTACAAGTTGAAAGTAGCTACTACGCATCGTCTGCATCGTTTTGCTTGGTACCTAAAAGAGACCGCAGAGAAACGCTGGATGCAGGACTCTTCCAACCGTCCCTTGTGGAGATCGATGGGGGAGACCTATGTCCAGCAGTGGACGTCCTACAGCTGAAATGATGATGAGTCATCAAGCCTATAGTAGGATTTGGGTTTTGCCCATTGTACTAAAGTCTAACATATTGTTTCAGCATCGTGGCTGGCCTCTGTGTGCTCATAATCGGAGGCCTCCTGCAAATCTTCATCCAGAGCTCCGCTTTCGAAGTGGCTCTCTCCTTCACCGGAGCCATCCTGTTCAGTTTCTTCCTAATTTTTGACACGCAGCAGATGATGACCGTCCTCTCCCCTGAAGAGTACATCTTGGCTACCATCAACCTATACATGGATATACTTAATCTCTTCTTATACATTTTGCGTATATTGAATGAATTGAACAGGAATTAAAGCGTTTTAACTACAAGTGGGCGGGTTATCGTATTGCATTTGTAACATCTTGTAACCATTGGCGGCTCCAGGGGGGGGGCATGAGGGCCATGGCCCCCCCAAAATACCTAGCAATTCCATACATTCGACTCAATTTAACGAGTTGATTCTTTCGAACCTTGTCAGAATGGCCCCAAAATGAAATCCTGGATCCGCCCCTGCTTGTAACATTAGTAAAAATGTGTTAACCGTAAACGGGGTTTTTGTTTTAAGTTGAAAATTGTCTAAAATCTTCTTAAAATGTACGGAACTGCAACAATGGAACTTGTCCATGGGTAGTATTTATTTTTAACCTTCGTGATTCGAACACATGTTTTCAATGTTTATCGGGACTAAACTAAATGATATGTGATAAGTCCCGATAAACATTTAAAACATTTGTCCATGGGTGTTCTCAAGTCTTAGTTCTCAGATATCACCAAGTGTTATTGATGGCTACCATTTTAGGGGTTGTTTGATAAAAGCAACATTATGAAGAGTTACGGTATACAGAATTATTCTTTAACAATACAATCTGGGTGTCATAAATCTCTATTGAATCTGGTTCAAGCAATTGTTTTGTGAGCAAGCTTGCTCCGTCGTAGACTGCATCATCGCTTAACATCAGGCGAGGTGGCGGTCAAACGAAAGCCTATTATAAAAAAAGTATTAAAATAAAAACTACACAAAGCACAGAAAAGTTTTTTTTTTGTTTAATTTAGAACGGCTGTCAAGGCATTTTTGTAAGAAATTTGTAGCCAGTTGCACCCATATAAACGAAACGTCAGTCATTCGACATCAGTTAGCAACTGTGATGCGGAGTTCGACGTGTAGATCTAAATAAGAATGTTCAATCAAGGTTCACTCATATGCCTGGTAACACTTTCCTTCTCATTTCCGTTCTATTTACTTCTCTTTTCTGTGGTTTTAACGGATGTTTTATTTAGAGGAGTTAATTTGCTTAGTTCTTGAGTCATACAAAATTATGTTACTGTAATGTTGAGTTTCGGGGACGAGATAATTTGAACTCTACGATGGAGTCTTTTGAAGGCTGTGAGAATGAAGTTTTTGTATATACCTATATACTAATATAATTATTTTTGACTTTATTTAAAATTATGTTGGGTTTTAATTCAGTAATATTTTTATTGTACATGTCCGTTTCTTTGTAAAATGACAAGTTTCTATTCACATAAGCCACTGGTCTAAGCTCCGTTATTTAGTTAAATACTATGGAAAATAACATATAGGGTGATTTTCCTAAGAGTGTGCAAGGTAGCTAAGCGGTGTGCGAGGAAAAAATCAACCAATAAAAGGCGAGGCGAGACGGGATGAAGCGATCCTATTGGTAGATTTTTCGATTCTGTGCACGAAGTTAAAATCGACCAATAGGATCGCTTCACTTTGTTTCGGCTCGTCCTATTGGTTGATTTTTTATGTCACATCTCTGATGAAAAAGCACTTTTAGGGTCCCGCCACACGATGCGGTCTAACGCCGCGTCGTACCTACAGCGAACTGAAACAAGGCAGAGGGGGAGAAACATAGCGCCATTCACATTTCTGAGTTGTTTCTATGCAACGGCCGCAACACAACGTGTGGTAAAGCCTACACCCTACCCACTCGAACACAAGAGCGGATCCAGGGGGGGAGGTTATGGGGGTCATGACCCCCTAGGCTGGGTCCAGGACCTAGGTGGACCACTAATTATTATAAAAAATAAACTATAACCCCCCCCCCCGGCACCAAAGCTGCGGCCTTATTATAGAAGTTTGATTGTGATCGAGATTGCATGCCGTTCCGTTGGCATCTACTTACTCGCACCACGCGCGTAAGTGAGATGGCACGCGATCGCGATCACAATCCGAATCACGATAGGACATTCATAATAAGGTATCTGGATCCGCCCTTGCTCCAACCACCCACTGTTGGGCTGTTATTATTTGGTGCAATATAAGCTTTTTTCGTGTGATACAAAATGTGAGTAGATGAACACATACATTCCTTTGACTAAAAGTTTTATGCAAACATGGTGTTGTTAAATAGTATTGTAATATAATTATTGTTTGGAACTAAATTAGATTTTTATTTGCACCTAAACTCGGTCCAAGTATTTATTTGCTCTGACAGCTACAATAATATTGTAAAAACATGAATGAAAATAACTAATTATGATCACATTAGCCTTCGACAAAAATTAAATGAATGGACGGGCCATAACCATTGAACTTGCTCAGTAAAAACGAGCCAAAACCGTCGGACATTTATTTCAAAACCTAATTATAATCATATACAGTATGTTTGTTAAAAAAATAGATAGCGGTTTTTTCTTGTTTTTACACTTCGGGAAAACACACCAAGACATAATTTTGTCAGATGTTTCGTTATCATGTAACAATAGTCTTGTGTCGCACTTCCTACGGAGAGACCGACTGAAACGAAGTGAGCGCCGGCACTCATTTTGTAATCTTCAAAATGCGCTCGTTCCGGACCCGTCAATTCATTTTATTTTGGTCGATGACTTTAGCTAGGTTTTTGAACGTAAGGCTGTAACAGGTACCTGATATACTTGAGAGAAACATTAAAAGAAAATATTTTGATTCAGCTTTTTACAATGGAGCAAATAAATGATTTATTCCCCAGATACACTTTCCCCTTATAGATACTTATAGAAAAGTTGCGCTTCTGTTCCTTAGAGCGCTTGCAGACGATGCGTAGTACAAGTAGATATTGTAAGTAGCTACTACGCATCGTCTGCAACGATTTGCTTCATCATCATCATCATCAGCCAGAAGACGTCCACTGCTGAACATAGGCCTCTCCCTTTAACCTCCACACTGAACGACAGCCTGCCTTTTGCATCCACTGGATGCCCGCGACTCTCACAATGTCGATTTGCTTATTGCACTGAAAGTACTACTACCACTGCCACTTGCACTAAGCAAAATACAGATGATGCGTAGTAGCTACTTACAATATATTTTGTTAGCCCCGTTGGTCCAGTCGGTAGTGACTGTACTGCAGCACCTGTACGTGTGACCAGCCTTCTGCGCTTGGGGGTGTGAGTTCGATTCACACCTAGGGCAAACATTCATGTGATGAATGTTTGTGTTTGTTCTATATCTAGGTGTTAATATCTATTTAAGTATGTAATTAATATATAATATATGTATGTATATCAGTCTCTGGCAGCCATATAACAAGCTTTGCTTAGTTTGGGGTCAGATGACCGTGTGATGACCTTCGAGATCCCTTTCCGGCTAGTACAGTAAAATAGAAAAGTTTTTTGAATGGTAATAGTGTTATTACATAGTACCATTTATAAACACCGGCCAAATGTGAATAGGACTCGCATAATGAGTTCCGAAATTTCGCTGGTTCCGAACCAAAAAAAAAAAACAATATTTCATTATTATATTCACATCACATCATCAGCCATTAAATGTCCACTGCTGAACAAGGCCTCCCTCGGGGTATTGCCATAATCCCCACGCTTGGCAGGCGGCTTGGAGATCGCAGTACGTTCACCGTGTACTAACAGGACGCTGCTGCCCATCCTCCGGTGGTTCTGATCGCAGTTTTAGGACATACCCGGGTCATACATTATTATGTTATACACAACAAATAACAATCTTACAAAACGTTATATATATTGTTTCATTCGGTTTGAGATCTTTAGCGCGGGCCCGTTTCGCACTTGGCCGGTGTTTATTATTTGTTGTTTTATACACTAGCAGTGACAAAAATACGTTAAAGAAATATGTCAGTTGTATATCCCTTTATTTCGTCTATTCCCGATTGCCGCCGCCATTGGTGGCAATCCTGAATGTTTACTTTTGATTTCATTATTTCTGAGTTAATTTAATACGCCGTAACATGACATTGCATGTGGTAAACTTTAACCGGCTATTTTTACGGTTCGAAAGATACAGCCGTTAAAAGGTAGGACAGAGAGCATAGCCTTAGTAATCCAATGATACAATGACACACTTTGGGTACGGAACCCTAAAACAGGTAAAAAAATCAAAGACAAACTCGTGTAACATATTGTAAGTATTTATTAAAAACAATATGAACCATTTTCATACAGAAATCACATACATTACATATAGTACATCACGATTGATAATTAACTTAAAAAATCCTAAAAGATTTGAGGAAGTGTTTTAACGACCTATGACAAATAGCTTTTCCATAAATAGACACATTGGCAAAATGGATTTTTACAAAACAAATATTGATGATATAAGATATTTCGTTAAATTTGCGCTAATTTCTTTAACCACCTGGGGGGTTAGACAAGATCCACTTTCTGTTAGCGTTAACGCTTGCGGAAAGATGAAATTGTATGAAAATTACATTAGCTTGAGAGATATTATCTCAAATTTCAAACTAGTGGTTAAAGAAATTCGCGCAAATATAACGAAATATCTTATTTTATCAATATTTGAATGAAAATGACATTAGCTTGAGATAACATCTCTCAAGCTAATGTCATTTTCATACAATTTCATCTTTCCGCAGGCGTTAACGCTAACACAAAATGGGTTTTGTCTAACCCCCCTGGCCGGTTAAGGTCTCCTTACATTTATCAACTCCGCTCTAGACCAGTGTCGCCTCACCTAACAATCGTGCGAATGAAATACTAAGTTATACTAAGCGGGATAAGGTCCATTTCAGATTTGTAGGAAAGTCCATGTCGAGTGGACAGCGCGGTGAACGCGCAACAATTTTAGCTTACAATTCTAAAATGGACCTTATGCCTCATAGTATAACTCCGATTTTCATTCACACTATTGTGAGATTCGGCGCTAGTCTAGCGCGGAGTTGATAAGTTGGACAGAGAGCTTTATTCTTGTGCATACGATGTTTCTGTCTCTGTTGCACCTGGAAAAATCCACGTGCAATTATGAAAGCTGACGTGTCATGTCATCCCGCTCGCACGCGTAGTGTAAGTGAGATGGCGCGAGTGGTGTGTGTCAACTTACGTATTAAGCTGGAAACAAACTATCGGACGCGGCTGACGGACGCGACTGATAAGTGTGCACAGTCTTTCAAAAGACAACAACGGCTGACAAAAACATCCGGCGCGCCAGATTTCTGTCGGACGTCCGAACGCTCAAGGTCAGCCCAAAGGTTTTAAATTATAAATTATAAAAAAAGTATATATGTAGTATAAAGTTACGTCCGATAGTTTGCAAAGCTCAGTGCACATTAATTATCTAGGTACCTTTATGTCGCGTCCGTCAGCCGCGTCCGATAATTTGTTTCCAGCTTAAATCTCGCTGGTCAAAGAAACCAAGGAGAATAATAACCACTAACGCTGAAGAGGTGGGACTTCCATAGAGCAAAATATTTATGAAACGGGTGAGTCTCCTATAATGAAGTGAGAGGTATAGAGACAAACTTATACGTTAGAGTAGTGTAAAAAAACGCAGAAGTTTGATTTCGCACCCGTTTCATACATTCGAGATTTGTATGGAAGTTGCGCAAACTGACAGAAACTTCGGAACATCATTAAATAATACAAGCATGAGCATGACTTTAGTCTGCTATAGTCACCGCGTTACCAACTGAGTCGTCGAGCAATAAACGTCATACCATAGGACCTGTAAGTGCGAGCGAGATAGACAGATATGACATGTGGATGCGAGCGAGATGAGATGAGCAATGATTTATGACCTGACGACTCAGATGGTAATGCGTTTAGTATAGTTCATATTTCTGAATCATCTGTACAATTGGACTAATTAAAACAAGAATCATAAAATTAAAATATTGAAAGCTATTTTAATTCTATCGTTTTTTTTATAACCTCGTTGAATATTTTTTTTACTATCGCTATATTATTCCTATTACCACTGACTCGGTCCAAGTTTTGTTTGCTCTGACAATTGCAGTAGGGATAAAGAAACTGTAAAGTCTGATCCCTTTTGCTAGGGTTTTAAACATAACATCTGAATCTGGTAGCAGAAAACCTTGGCCGAATTGGCTTTTTCGATTTTCCGGTCTCTTTGGCGAACCGAAAGGGGTACAAGAGGATTTCGACCGCCGGATTAAACATGTGCTAACTCCCCCACCACTTTTTGCAAGATTTTGTTATTTAGCTTTTAACAACGGTATTTGCAGCTGTCTTAGCTGAAAAAAAACTTGGACCGTACAGTCTCTATTACCTCTAAAGTTTTACGTCTAAGAATTTTGAATATCACTTGGATCACTTATAACACTCAGTAATTTTGGTTCACAACTCTCACTCTTCCCACACTCTATGTTCTTTAAATCAATTTCAGTCTCAAAAAGTGCAGTATTTTTGTCCAATGGATTTATTTCTAAATGCACTTTCATTTCACTTATTTCATCTATTGGTGGAGTTTTTTCTTCAAACTTATTATTGTCTTCATTTTTATTTAAAGAATTTTTTAGTTCTGGTTCTTGTATGATACTTAGATTTGTTTCTTCAGTCAGAAAATTGGGTGGTTCTATTCTGGGTTCTTGAAAATTTTCAGATGAACTACTTTTGGATTTTTCTACACCGTTGTCTTGATTAGGCAAATTGGGTACTGGATCGGAAAGTAAATTATTTTCGTCTATGGTTTTAAGTAATTCAATTTCAAGTGATAATTCGTTATGATTTATGTTTTGTGAAGAATTGCAAGTAATGGGTTCTGGAGTAAATATAGAAGTCATATTTTCGGGGCTACTGTCGGACAAAGACCCAGTATGAAATTCTGTGGTTGTTTTTCCTTGAATTTCTTCTGTAGACTCGATTTTCATTTGATCATTAGAGGATTCATTTTGGGGTTGTTTCTGGATTTGTTTAATTTTTGTGTCCTCTTCAGGTTCTGGAAACCTATTCTCAGGGTTTTCTGGTTCAGAAAGTCTATTTTTAGGTTGTTTTTGAATTGGTTCTTCTATATCTTGTTTTGGGGGCTCTAATTTTGTCTCAACTGATTCTTGGATATCGATTTCTATTTTCATTGGTGCTGGTTTTACTATGTCTTCGGGCGGAAGCCTATTTTCGGGTTCTTTATCGACTGATGTATCTTTTATTACTCCAAGGTTTTGCTGTTCTTGTACTCCAATTTCAAATTTACTTTCAAGTTCATTTTCAGATGGTGCATGGGGTGAATCCATATCCATTTCGTCAGTTGACGGCCAAGTTTTGACCAGTTCCTGTACTCTTTCTACTACCATATCTTCTATCGAAGGACTTCGAGGTTTCATTGTTATGTCCTGTAATTTTTCAAATTTTATATCTTCTATCGTAGGATTTCGAGGTTTAATTGTTGTGTCCTGTACTTTTTCAAATACAATATCTTCTATCAATGGACTTCGAATTTTAATTGTAATGTCCTGTAGTTTTTCAAGTACAA
Organism: Agriopis marginaria; assembly: GCA_932305915.1. Lineage (NCBI taxonomy): Eukaryota > Metazoa > Arthropoda > Insecta > Lepidoptera > Geometridae > Agriopis > Agriopis marginaria. The sequence continues at coordinate 16,203,386 of OW029918.1, forward strand.
TAGCTTCTGGATTTCGATGTTTGGTTTTTATATCTTTTACTTTTTCAGTTACCATATCTATTATTGCAGAACTTCGAGGTTTAATTGTTATGTCCTGTACTTTTTCATCTACTATATCTTCCATCGACGGACTCCGAGGTTCAATTTTTATTTCTTTAGTCTGCTCATCCTGTTTTTGTGTATTTGTAGTGTTTGTTACAGGTCTTGATAATTGTTGTTGTTTTGGTGGAGGTCTGTAATCAACATAACGATTGTGTCATTGATGGCACTTAAAAAAATAATGAAATGTGTGTTTTAAACCTCAGCGGGCAGAAAGGTATCGCCACGAAAAAAACAGCAAACTGATAACCTTTAAGGAACAGTTCTGATGGCAGTTCCATACAAATATACTCATTGCTGTCGCTTTGCTGCCCGCAGATGCCGTTAAGGTGGTTCGTTTCACAAATGGCGGGAAATTCAAATTTCAAACAGTTTTCTTGTAGCTAGGCCGAGTAATTATTGTAAACGATCATGATAGTTGCGCAAATTGATTATTATTCTTTACAAAATCATGTAAAGCTATTTATCTCTAATGCACATTATTACTTACATTTGTGAATAAACAAATTTTTGCTGTTTTAAACGGTTTATTGACAAATGTAAGTAATATGGTATGTTACTGTTAAATAGTTGTACATTATAATGTAAAGAACAGCCAAGATTTTGCGCAAACACTGTTTTATTTAAAAATAATTACCTGGCCTGGCTACTAGGACCAAAAAACTGTTTAAAATTTGAATTTCCTGCCATAGGTGAATAATACCACCTTAAAGTGGCCTAAACCTTATTTGTACTCGTTTTTTATGCTAAAGGTGGCAAACTAGCAAACGGGTCGCCTGATGGTAAGCGATCACCGTCGCCTGTAGCATACCTGTAACACCAGGGACATCACAGATACGTTGCAGACCTTTAGACATCATTAACAACCTTTTGAAGAATCCCATATTGTAGTTACTCTCCGAGAAACGTGTATGTGGATAGTTTACGTAATCATTATTGCCTGTATAATTATATTGTGCCTGTGTATGTTATCTTGTGTTGCCATGAATCTGGATATATGTCAGTTCATCATCATCATCATCATCGTCAGCCTATCATGTTCCTACTGAAGGGCACATGCCTTTTCTCAGAGAGAAAGAGGATGGGCCCTAATCCACCATGCTGACCCAGTGCATGTTGGTGAACATCATTATGTCTATGAAGTTTTGAGGTTCTAGGACATACATTCTTACAAGTTTACTGATGGTAAGTGACGATGCAGTCTAAGATGGGGCACGCTTGCCCATGAGGTGCCTATTCACTCTTGTCTCGAAGAGACCCAGGTTGTACCTTGTAGGGAACACCAAGACAAGAAGCGCATTCCATTCCTGTGCAGTTCGTATTAGGAAGGAATTTTGGAAACGCTGCGTGCGGACTTTACCAAAGTTCACGACGTAAGGATGGAATGACCGTCTCGATGACCTATGGCGGAAATTGGATGACGGGATCAGCTTAAAGGCCATATTTTCTGTTGTTGCCATGAAGTGGCAACTGGCCAGTGACGTAGGCGTGTGTCACCCCCGGAATGTCAAAACTCATGGTTGATTGTGTTGAATGAGCTCACCGCGTGTGTTCTCGCCTCAGGTTCGGCTGTTTCTTGCGGCAGCGCGCTCCGTGCCGCGACAGTTGCTGGAACGAGCTGAACTTGCGGTCGCACACGTAGCACACGTGCTCGCCGTGACTCGCTCGGTGCACCATCAGGTCCGTGCTAGTCGCGAAACCTGCACACACATCGTAATCAGACTTTTAACAGTCCACTGCTGGACTTTTAGCCTACCCGCTAAAGGGTCACTAGGCCATATCCACCACGCTGGCCCAGTGCGGGTTGGTGGATTCACATACGCCATTGAATTTCTTATCCGTACGTATGCAGGTTTCCTCACGATGTTTTCCTTCAACGAAAAGCCAGTGGTATGAAAATCCGTACATAAACTCCAAAGAGCTCATTGGTAAGGGCCCGGGGTTTGAACCCGCGACCTCTCGCTTTCAAGTCCCGTTGGTCCAGTTGGTAGTGAATCTACCTTCAGAGCTTGGGGGCGTGGGTTCGATTCCCACCTAGGACAAACATTTATGTGATGAACATTTGTGTTCTATATCTGGTTGTTAATATCTATTTAAGTATATATTTAAAAACTATATATGTATGTAAGTATATCAGTGTCTGAAGCGCTTACGGAAGTTTGAGACAACCTATAGCACGCTTAAATTACGGTGCCATCTAAGTTTATACCGTTTTAGGCAAATTTCTGAGCTACGCTCCTAATGTTCCGCTATTGTCTTTCCTCTTAGTCTATCTTCCTTGACATTACTTACTCTGGTCACATGAGTTGCAAGCATGCTCCTTGGCTCGAACTTTTATCTTCACTGGTGACGGGCTGCCCTCAGCCTTCCGTTTCACCGTTCCGTAGGAATGTTGGGATATCACGTGTGCCTGAAATATTTAGATTTTTTTTTTAAAAGTGTTTTAATTTCATTCTGTCATGCTTTTTCATGCTGTAATCATTTCCACTCCATATCTAATCATGATAGTTTACCTTCAAGCCGGAGACGCTGTTGAACACTTTGAAACACAGCATACAATCTAACGGTAGGTCGGGTACAGCCACCAATAACTCGTCACCACTGACGGGTTCCTGTTTTATTGTTTTGTCCAAATACTGTAAATTAGAAAACATATTTCCATTAGTAAATATAACAAAATAAACATGATTATAATGAAAGTTATATAGTGTTTGTCATTGTACGTCCGTATATTGCTATCGGGGTTCTATAAATATATATTTTTATTTAGCATCGAACTATAGATTATTTTATTATTGAAACTGATGTGGTTTTCACACATTTTATATATGTTACACGGGAATTACTCACGTAAGATTAAGCCGGTTACTCCGACTATAGTTTCAACCGCATTAGACGGACCGCATTCCCGTGTAACATAAATAAAATAAAATATGGATTATTTCGTCTCGGGCAAAACAGGCTAGAAAGGCCATATAGATCTTAGTGTTCTTTGTTTAACTTGTGACCGACATTGCAGAAAATGGAGCCACGCAAAACGATCGAACGAAACAAAAACCTTAGGTTATACTCTAATTGTTTCTTTTTTCTCTCTCTCTCTCTCTCTCTCTCTCTCTCTCTCTATTGTGTTGTTTTCTATCGTGTTGTAATTTTTATTTCTGGTGTACACAATAAAGAGTTTCTATCTATCTATCTAATTATATATTATTCGATAGATAGAATTTTTAAGAAAATACATAATACTTACCATTTATGATCTGTACTAATTAGTCTTAGCTTTTATTGAGCAGGGTCTTACTTTTGCGTGTGGTAGTTGGTAGATTATCAGGTAAAATTTGGTTGGTAGTCTTCAGTAACTGCGGCAGTTAATTTGTTATTTAGCAGCCGTATTTTGCTAATCTGACGCCCGTATATTGCTTTTGGACGTCCACATACATAACACTGTTTTAAACTATCGCGGTTGTTCACTAAAGTTAAATGATTATTAACGGGATATTTACCGTGGTAAGATCCGTGGTACCGTGGATCGAGTTCGAGTTCCAGTGATAACCGTAGCAAAAGACTAAGAAAGAGGGTAGATCGTTATGTCTGCACCTAACTTTTTAACTGTTCGACCAACCATCCGCATTCTTCAGTCTTCCCGTGAACATGGTGCATATCGGGAGCTCATTCCACAACCTTACCACGGTAAATATCCCGTTAATAATCATTTAACTTAAGTCCATACACATATATTTTGTTACTAAGCATTAAACTATAGATTATCTTGTCTCAGACAATACAGACTAAGAGGATCTTAGATAGCTTAATTGTATCCATTATCTAAATTGTGACCAACAACACAGAAATACAAACAACAAAAATAAAAAAAAATAAAAAAACAGAGCCACGCAGAATTGTCGAACGAAACTAAAACATTTTATAGGAACTGTTATTTGAGCACTGAGGTGGATATTTAAAGACAAAACTGATTTTTTTCCAGAAAAGTTAGTTTTGTCAGGATACCTATTAAGTAGGGTAAGATTCGGTAATACGCCCCACCATTCAATAAAGTATTATTAAGAAAAGAAAAAAAACTATTTAAGATATAATCAAAGTTTTTATTGAGGAACACAATTAAGTTATTTCTTAACGTTATGGCACTTAGTATTTTGAGCAATCTTATAAGATATTGGACTTATTATTTATATTTTTTTTATCCTTAGGTGGGGCGTTTTATATAAGGACCATTGGGTAATATGCCCCATCCTGTATTATAAAGTGCCCCAGTGTAATAATAACATTTCCCAACTACTTAGAACAACAAATTATAAACAAATAACACAAAATTTTGTGTATAACAAAATGACAGTTTTTTAATGTTCACCTTAGTTATAGCAAAATTTGAATGAGACACTTTGGATTATAAGAATGTTTAAAGTTTACAATGAGATCAACATACTTAAAACACTTTAAATATTAAAACTTCTGAGACATGCTTAAGAGATACTATCACCTAAAATTTACTTAATAGATTCTCTCTTGGCTTTTCGTCCGCAACGATTACATAGAGGATTATACATTGTACAGAACTCGTGCAGCCATGCTAAACATCATATGCACTGAATCCAATCTTCAGTAGATTGAGTCTGATAATAGTCCTAGGTACATTCAGAGCATCGGTATATATCTTCATCAGAGATTTCCTCATCTGACGTATCAACTTTTACAGTATTTTCATTGTGGTCATCGGAAGATGAAGAGTAATTTACTTTCGTATTCTTTTTATTCTTCACGACTCTCTTCTTTTGCTTATTCTTACCTCTTGTTTTATTTTCCATTTCGTTTTTGTGTACTTCATCTGCAGACATTTTTTTTCAACTACTGTCGCATTTCGTTTATTTGCCATTTTTGCCTGTTTTGGTTTCTCAGTCTCAATATTAGATTTTGGCTTTTTTCTATTAGCAATCATTATACTTTTTTCAATATTTTCTGGAGAGGTAAGAACAATTGCTGTTTGTTTTCTTTTCGATAAAACCAGTGGCAGTTTTTTAGGCACTGGATAAATAACACTCAACATTTTTGAAGGTGTATCCTTGGATCCCGTTGGTTCACTTGTCTTTTCAGGAGTATTTTGAATTATATTAACAGGTTTCGACTTAAATGCACCAGAACATCCAGGCTCAGGCTCTACAAGTTGTGGATTATTTTGACGAGTATTCGAAACGATATGGTACGGTAGGATTTGGTCCATATCAACATCAATTGGCTCGGTGATCTTTTTTCCAGAATATCCCGGCTATCTTTGTGTCTGCGTATTTAACTCTTCACTGCTTTTGATGAGTCTCAGGAACGTTTTGTACTAAAATTTCTGGTTTTAAATCATCTTCTTGTAACAGTGAGTGTATAATCACTGTTTCCATTATGGCATTTTCATTTGAAGAAATTTCATCAAGACCATGGATCAATGAAGGAGACACACTCCTTGTACGTTGATCTTCGGCATCTTCAACAAAATTTTGCTCTTGTAGTGCATCGGACAGCGAAAAGTAGTGGTCAGGTATAGCACTGGGGTTAAATTGGATAAATTCCGCAAGATTTCAGGGCTGAAACACCATTAGAGATAGTAGCCGCTCTACCCCTTCCAATAAGCTTTGAAACATCGTAGCGAGACAGCTTCTTGTCTTTATTATTAATCATCCACGCGTTTGCCTCTTGTGCGAAGTATACCTTGAGTGGCCTAAAAAAAGCTCTGTCAAGTGGTTGTAGAGCGTGTGTCGTGTGACTCGGAAACCATAGGAGAATGACTTTATTTTCTTGGGCGACTTCGAGAAGACGTATGTTGTTACTGTGAGAGCTGTGACCATCAAGTAACAACAATGTGGTTCGAGAGCTTTTGTGTCGCAGAAATACTTCTTCAAACCACTTCATGAACAGATCCGTATTGACGTAAGAAGACTTTTTATTCATGAAGACTTGAGATCCTGGTGGGAGACCTTCGGGAAACTGTGGTTTGCTATAGGTTCCCTTGTATATTAAAACGGGGGGTATGAAATTGCCTGCAGCATTACAACATGCAATTACCGTCACATTCTCCCCCTTTTCACAGCTTGTGAGTGTATATACATCTTTGGCTCCTTTTGTGGCTATTACTTTGCCTGGTTTATTGTTGACTTGAATAGCAGACTCATCCATGTTAAAGATGTCTTCGTGGTGGTGTGCGAAGTTATTTTCCTCATATATTGTGGCTAGCAAATTGAAGAAGTCTTCCACGTCTTTACGATTAACTCCATATGCTCGTGAAAGTGACAGCCCTTCTGATTTTCTTTGGCTCAATTCCGAGTTCCGTGCCATAAATCCAGAAAACCACACATTACCAGCTGATTCCAACTCCTCTGAAAATGGATTTTTGATGTCCAGTTTCCTAGCCAATCGAAACGCCATTTCCTTCACATCTTTGCGGTCAGGTGCAAATCCGACCTTTTCTAATTTTTTAATATGTCCTACCAGTTTTTTCTCGTGTTCGATACAGAAAACTGGGTTGCGACCAAGAGGGACTTTGGACCTGCCTGTTATCAGATGTCTTCTCAATGTTCTAGATGGTATCTTGTAGTGATTCGCTGCTTGATTGACTCCCATTGTTTTATCTCGTACAGACCGCATAGCCTCTTCTAAGTCTTCCGCGGTCCATGATGCTCGTAATGTTTTCCGTTCGTATTTACGGGACATTATCTGCAATAAATTGGCATTATCAAAAAATAACAGCAGAATTAGAGCGTTGCCAGTGTATAGAAATGGACGCCTGAAATCACCTTTACTGATTTTCAGTTGTCATGTCTTTACTCATCATTAGGTTCTTATGAAAAGGATCCGCGTAGAAACCTTGCTCAGCATCATACCCTCGTGAGATGAATCCGAGAAGTACTAACCTACCTAAGAATTAATATTATTTGAATGAAACTCCTATATACCTAGTTATTACCATTACTGACATTCGGTCGCCATATTGCTCAATGCTCATCATCTCTTATAATGGACTCTTGAATTGGATCCAATAAGGGCCTCGAAGCGTTAGTCGAACATATTTATTCCTAACTATCACAATTATTACTAAAATCAAGTAGTCACGTCACTGCTCTTCATCAGTACTTCAAGAAAGGGAATTAAAAAGCGATACCTTATAGACAACTTAATACCTAGGAACTCATACATTTTTTTTTTTACTATTTGTTTCCCGGGGCATTTTATACAATAGCAAGTGGGGCATATTGCCAATTTTGATTTCTAAAATGCCCCTATTGTATTGTATGTACTATGACTGACTTATTAACATAATATTGAATTTACATTTTTAAATGGTGAAGTTTACTTTGAATTTTTATGATTGTTACTAGAAAATATTGACATTCTTACTATAAACTACCTACAAATTAATTTTATTGTTATTGTATACTGATTCGTATTTTTTTATTGAATGACTCGTTACACGCCTTGTCGTAGCTGTGTGACGAGTATTTGTCTATAAATAAATAAATAGCCAGTTAACATTTTCACAGAATATGAAATGTAACGGCGGATTAACTAAGAAATAATAAAAAAGTAACAACAAAAAAAAACAACTAAAGGGGTTCCCCATACAACAAACGTACAAGCGTCAAACGTGGCATGATTAATAGTACACGCTCTAAAATATAACAACAAATAATAAATAATGGCCAAGTGCGAGTCAGTGAAAAATTTCTGTTAATTACCAAGTTACATCTGAAATTCAGTTACATGGACGACGAAATTAAAATAAGCCATGCTGCGCAGATGCCAATGCCTCACTAAGTTGCTGCAACAGGCTTTTGGGTGTGTGCGGAGTGTGAGGTTAAGTTGCTGCTTCGAGCGTCAAAAAATTCATACTTTTTAATTCAAAGTTTTTCAGAAAAATTTCCATACACTCGCGGCACCACGACTGTCGCTTGTCAAAACGTACCATATACAAACTTCCTCCCCTCCCCCCGCCCTATTAAAAACCAATCTGTTCTATATATCTTAGTTATCATGGTATAATAATATACTCCGCCATGTATAGCCCTCCGAGAAATAATGTGACGGGGGCATCCCGCAATGATGTCATCAATGTCATGGATACACGTACACGTGCATAAGCAAGAGCAGAATAAGTAATTTACAACAAGTTCGAGAGAGAGATGACGATACACGAAACAATGGCGGACTCTATGATTTTCTGTATTAACAGTAGCGTGAAATTATAACTCCCCAATATTCGTATAATATTACCTGTGGGAATCCAATAAATCAATGTGGTATTGATAAAATTGTGTTTAATATATACAATTCGTGCTTAACTTGCTTGAGCGGACAAACCAAATGACAATTGAAATGCTTTTTGTATTTTATTTAATAGATTATTAAAAAAGTTGTTTCCCAGTATCTGTGTTTGTTACAATAAAGTGACAACTGGACAGTGACGTCATTGCGGTACAACTCCCAGAGAGCTAGACCTTGTTTTCTTGGATCATGTTAGTTTCTCCTCTACCTCTTTATAATATTAGTATAGATAGCACAAATACTTACCTTTATCAAATAAATCCGTTGGTAATGAACAGCCTGTATCACTTTTTTTTAAACTAAGTATTTTTCATTAGTTTTAGCAAGCGCTTGAATGAACTGGCCGCAGAATAGTTGTTGTATTGAGCCATTGGACTTATTGCAGACTAATGAGCTATAAATCAGATCACATAAAAAGCACATGGACACATGAACATAAAATAAAAATAAAGCTGGGCTTTAACCAGAAAGCCCTGGTTTAGCCTTTAAATATAACAGTTGGTTCTAGTTTAGCATATTGAAAGTTCTGTTGCACATTTTCAAGTCCAAAAAAACTTGTGCCGGGGCTTGTTTATCATAAACTAGTTAAATCTTAAACTTTCCGGTTCTAGAACTCTTTTTCTGCTTTTATGATTATTGTGGCATGATTTCACCGCGTAAATTGACATTTTAAATATATTTTTGGGAGCTCTTAACTCTATCACCTGACTCAGAGCACTGACCGCGCGAGCGTCGTTTGGAGCCATATGTGGCTCCATTTGAACGGCTTAAATTTCACGCATGTACTTGGTTTCTGTGTGTAGTTCTTCTAAGGTATACAATAAAATAAAATCTACTCCATTAAAACCCTATATCCATTTAAGCCTTAAGTGTCCTGTACAGACGGCGGACAATAGCGTATAATCCGCTGTTTTTATAAAATGCGTGCTGTGATCTCCCTCCCCTCGCTTTTTGTTTGACGCGTAACGGTCTATGGGAAGATGGTCTGAGTAACGGGATGTGTTCCCCCGGTCCGTTCCATATGTAATCTCCAGCGTAGGCAAATAAAACTCTCACTTAGTCAATTAACACAACATGAAAACAGTATGTGTAGAGAAATCCTGTCTGCAATCTGGTGATGCCACTCTCAGATCCTAAAAGTGACGTTCGATTTCCGATCGCCACACCACCCCCCTACGGAGAAGGTTATTTACACGGTTATTTACGGTTATTTATCTTACCTACCACATTCCAATATTCTGTAAATTCAATGATAGGGTTTAGGTGGGTGAACAAATAAGACATACCTGCATTCTATAGCATTACAAAGAAGTCCAATAGCAATATACGGACGTCTGATTGCAATGTACGGACGCCCGATGGCAATATACGAACACCCTATCGGGTGTTCATATATTGCCATATACGGGTGTCATGTTAGCATAATACAGCTGCCAAATAATAAATTAAATCCCGCCTTTATTAACGAGTACCAACCAACTTAACACAACTCACAAAAGTAAGAGCCAACTTAATTAAAAGTAGGTACCCTGGCAAAACTAACTTTTCTGGATAATTTTCAGTCTTGTCTTTAAATATCCACCTCGAACATCAGTGCTTAAATTAGAGTTAAAAAACCGGCAGTGTGACTTGAGCTCGCGCATGAGGGTTCCATACCACCACATAAATTGTTAACTACTAAAGTACACAAAAGTAGTGCAAGACATGCCCAGGCGGTCACCCATCCATGTACCTACCGCGCCCGACGTTGCTTAACATTGGTGATCGTACGAGATTAGGTGGTGAAGAGAAATTTGACACTGACTCGCAGTTGGCCATTATTTATTATTTTTTGTTAAAGTTTAGAGTGTGTACTACAATCGTGCCAAGTTTGACGCTTGTTCGTATTACCGTTTTTACATTAGAGCATTTAGAGCTAATACAAAAATACATTAAAAAAATACGTTTGCTGTAAGGGACTTTTTTATTATTTGTTAGATAATCCACCATAACATCACATATTCTGTGAACATTTCAACTGGCTATCTATTACGGTTCGAAAGATACAGCCGTTAATAGGTAGATCGGACGGACAGACAGACATCGTAGGCTTAGTAATAGGGTCCCGTTTTTACCCTTTAGGTACGGAACCCTAAAAAGACTACTTGCGGGTAGCTGCCGAATTTTCGTATCTTTAAAATACTTACCCCTTCTTGGTCATGTTTACTTCGAGAGCCTGTCAAGTTGGTAGTTTCTACACTTGTTTTATCGAGAGCACCTGGAAACCAAATTAAGTATTATTAACTCAGACGTAAAGATGGCTAGAAAGACCAAGGGGCAGCTATAAGCATGCGTATAACTCACTCGCGCATTCTAATGTTTTTGAAGATAAAAAACACTTGAGTCTTAAAAATAAACCGACCAAGTGCAAGTCGGGCACGCGCACTGTACCACCACAAAATACAATAAGGTTGTCCAAGTAACCGAATTACCAGTTATTATAACGCCTTCCAATCGTCGGATTAATTTGCTACGCATTTTTCAACAGGTGCTCGAATATAATAACTTGGTAATGAACAGAAATTTGTCACCGACTCGCACTTGGCCATTATTTATTATTTGTTGTTATACTTTAGAGCTGTGTTTTTCAACGTGTGGGTCGCGACCACCTGGGGGGTCGCGAAGTCTCTATAAGGGAGTCGCGAAGCCTCAGAAAAAAACAAAAAAATCAAGTTTAAAAATCAAAATTTTCCAACACTTCGCGGGTGAAACCGCGGGGCTCAGCTAGTATGTTATATGTTAGATACTAGTATCTACAACAGACATATTTTTATATCGATAAAAACACAATCAAAAACACAAACCAAACAAAAATAGTTTCATCGTTAAATACATAATCTAGATTATGTATTTAGATTTCAACCGATACCTAATTATGAAAATAAATAAATATGTAATAGTACGGTTATGAAAAAGAACCTCCTCTGTTTCTAACCCGTATTTTTGTATTTTTTCCTGAATTTTTTTTACGTACTAAGGGGGTCGCGTCATGAAAAAGGTTGAAAAACACTGGTTTAAAGTGTGTACTGCAATCGTGACAAGTTTGACGCTTGTACGTATTATAGTTTTCTACATTGGAGCTAATACAAAAATACGTTAAAAAAATTCGTCAATATCGAAGTGTGCATTTGTAGATCTAGTAAGAATTTGTCAGTGTGTGCGTGTTTACCTCGCTTCCCTCAGTTTTTGACTTTTTTCGGTACAAGCTCGAAAGAAAGAAGAAAGAAAGAAAAAAAATAACGAACCCTCGAGTTGAAGGCAGATCCAAACTATATTAATTATTAAAGATATAAAAGTTTTATTTATATTACACGGGGATTGCTCACGTAAGATTAAGTCGGTTACTCCGACTATAGTTTAAACCGCATTAGGCGGTCGTTTTCAAGGTGAAAGCGCGCGCGCGGCTGCGTCTCGCTTTGCATAAAGAGAGACGCTTTGTATAAAAGTTACAAGAATAAATTGATATTTTTTTTAAATATCGTTCAATCTTCAAACGTTTAAAACATTTACAACAACAACAAACAACAAAGTAAGAACATTTTCGATCAAGTGACCTTTCAAACAAACAAAAAAATATCGGTTCAATCGTTTGGGAGCTACGGTGCCATAGACTATGGCATATACAGACAAACAGGTCCACATGTTAAACTTTTATGCACACACACATCACACACATCAGCAGCCATTAAACGTCCACTGCTGGACAAAGGCCTCCCTCTTAAAGAGGGGTGTTGCCATAATCCCCACGCTTGGCAGGCGGCTTGGAGATCGCAGTAAGTTCACCGTGTACTAACAGGACGCTGCTGCCCATCCTCCGGTGATTCTGGTTGCAGTTTTAGGACATACCCGGGTACGGGAAACTTTTATGCATCGGATGTTAAAAAGCTCACCATTCACTTGTACATGTGATTGAACAGGAACACTGATCTCTTCGGGCTCAATCTTGATATCCATCGTAGGTTCCCAGTCCTGGTCCACATTGGCACCGTTCTCATCTTCAGACAACACCTCCTGCTTTACCTCTACTTGTATCATATTGTCTGCATCTCCATTCCCACTTTTGTTCAGCAATATTGGTTGAGGCCATGATGTTTCTACTCCACTGTTTGAGCTTGTTACATTGTTGTCAACTCGTTGTCTCATGATGCTGTCACTCGTCTGCACTGTTATCATGAATTTACATGCATCTGATAAGTGGTTGTAGCATTTTGGACATATCACTTTGGAGTACTTGTCCAATTCTGTTATCTGAGAATAGATGGAAAAAAGTTTTAAAGTTTTAAAAGTAAAAAAAGCCCATTGTAACCTGCGGCCTTATTATAGAAGTTTGATCGTGATCGAGATTGCATGCCGTCCCGTTCGCATCTATTTACTCGCACCACGTGCGTAAGTGAGATGGCACGCGATCGCGATCACGATCCGAATCATCCATAATAAGGCATATGGTCGAAGCGTTGAGCGTAAGGACCTGTTTTCGTAACTATTTAATTTGTATTGTATGACTAGCTGACCCGACAGACGTGGCCCTGTCTTAGCTATGACTTTCCATAAATAAAAATAAAACTGCAGTCTGGTAAATTCACATTGATCAAACGCGGGAAGTTGAAATCGTCGTTTAGTTTTTTGAAATTTTCCCATTTCCTGCGCAATTTTCTTAATTTTTCTTTCCCCCTCTTCTACAAAGTATTAGAGGTAATAAATAGGGATTCATTTTTATGCTTATAAATTACGTTGTAACTACTGCAAAGTCCGGTCGCGGAGCAGAAATGACCTGTCTCTGTTCATCATCATCATCAGCCAGAAGACGTCCACTGCTGAACATAGGCCTCCCCCTTTAACCTCCACACTGAACGACAGCCTGCCTTTTGCATCCACTGGATGCCAGCGACTCTCACTATGTCGTCGGTCCATCTAGTGGGAGGCCTACCTACGCTGCGTCTTCCGGTTCGTGGTCTCCACTCAAGAACCTTTCTTCCCCATCGGTTATCGGTTCTCTGAGCGATGTGGCCTGCCCATTGCCACTTCAACTTGCAAATTTTAACAGCTATGTCGGTGACTCTGGTTCTTTGGCGAATATCCACGTTTCGGATTTTATCGCACAAAGAAACTCCGAGCATAGCTCTCTCCATTGCCCGCTGAGTGACTCTGAGTTTTTCCAAAAGGCCAACAGTTAAGGACCACGTCTCAGTACCATATGTCATCACTGGCAACACACACTGTCTCTGTTGGTCCCGCGTAAATATAATGCGTCTTGCACCCGCTCTCTCCGCCCACGCCTTTCCCTTTCCTCAGCCGCTACCCACGCCTGGCCGCGCTCTTTCATCTCCAGATTACTTAAGATAGTTGTTATAAAGACATTTGTAATATGTAAATACATACCACCTGTATATACAATGCTTTATTTAATTTAAACTCAATTTCCCTATATAATCCAGTTATCAGAATATTCCAATAATTCGGCACATCCTAGTATTTAATAATTCCGGATTAGTAGGACTACTGTATTTATAATTATTGTTTTCTTCAGTTTTCGCTCACCCCATCCCTAAGACCCTATCCTGACATATTGGTGCAGTAGCGGCACGGTATCGGCACGATCGGTAGTCGGTATACGCACTATGCATTACTGAAAGCTTACCGAGCGCCATCAAAATACAATTCCTATAGTCACAATCTCTCAGTGAAGTGAAAACAGTCAAAAAACGTCCGAGCGTCATTGTACATACATATAGTTCACAATGCCACAGTTACTCCAATTTAGACGTTATGTCGCTTGCAGTGTTCAACGTTAGTTGTCCGCTATGTCATCGTAGCTCTGGCATTACGCGGCCGTCTAGTCGGATCACGGTGTAGGACCTCTGCCATTATTGTGGGGTTAAGTTTGACATGAAGAGATGTCATATGAATGAATAAATTTTGTCATATGAATAAATTTACTAACCTCAACATCTGCAAATTTAGAGAGGTCATCTGCTATGATGGCACCCCGTACAGCCCATTGCGTAAACCATTCTTCAAACAAATTGTGAGCAGTTTGTTTGTCTATCTTTTGTAGACAAGCTCGGCATTCCTCCAAGAAAGCTTTTTCCTTCATCTCTGTGTTGACATTTGCAGTGCTTTGCTCCTTGGTCGAACTTTTTTTGTCCATCACGGAGTTATTATTTAGTGATGACCTGGAAACATTAAATATAAATTTAATTGTTGATCATCATCAGCTTCCGAAGCACAGTTTTTAGGGTTCCATAGTACTACAAGGAACCTAGTTGTAATTTTGTTTGTTTTGTCGATCCATCTGTCTGTTTGTCTCATCATCATCATCATCATCAGCCAGAAGACGTCCACTGCTGAACATAGGCCTCCCCCTTTAACCTCCACACTGAACGACAGCCTGCCTTTTGCATCCACTGGATGCCCGCGACTCTCACAATGTCGTCGGTCCATCTAGTGGGAGGCCTCCCTACGCTGCGTCTCTGCGCTGTTTGTCTGCCCATCCTTATTCTTAAGAACTTTCTAACTTCTATAGTTATAACGAGTAGTGTAGTAACTTTGTAAAAAAAATGATGTCTTTTAAACAATAATTAATATGAAAATTAAAAAAAACTAACATTTTGTGATTACAACTTTTGTAATTATAATGATAAAACTGTTATTAATTCATTGGCCTTTTCTTAAAACGATCTTTACAAATAATATTTGCCTAGTATTTGAATGCAACATCTTAATACTCTCAACTATGCAGCAATTTACGCTCCAATGAGCTCACACAATAAAGATGTACACACACAACAATACATCGGACCTCATCTACATCGGTCTGTCCGCTATATAAGAGGCTGCAGCCGCTGCAATAGTCTATACTTAAAAGTGGTTTTGGTGGTGCCTGCAAAACCACCAATGACAGCCAGCCAGGCGCCATGACCATCACGACATGCCACCGCCAAGCTCACCAAGCCTTTGCGGGGAGTGTATATAAGCCAGTCAAGCCATCCATCTATCTCTTTACCCCCAGGATCTGTTAGGAGATTGGTTAGATTCTCTCCAAATAATCAATCAGTTCAATATCTCGCTAGGGCTTCAGGGCATACCCCCTCTGGTGAGCCTGGGCAAGTCTGATTCCTACTCCTGGCGACAGCCCAAGTCGAGGTTCGTACTTTCGAGATGCCCCTTGAGGTAGTTGCCCAAAAACTTAAGCCATCAAGTTATGCCGAACGCCCTCTGCATTTCGCAACAAGTCCGGTCAAGCTGTAGAGGCCATAAGGCCAACAGCATAAGTCAATATAAAAAAGTTCATTTCGATTTCTGAATAAATGAAGTAGTCACCACTAAGAGTATTTCCAGTAACAATATCTTTGGTAAAAAAATATGGATGAATTTGTGCAATCAAAGTTGCACTTCAAAGTATGGTGGAAGAAAACCTTTTTTTAAGGCGCCGCAAACATATTTTTCTCCCTTACATGTTATGCATGATTTTGTATTCCATGCAGTTATTTGTATCTTCTTCTAACAGCAGGTAAGAAAATTAAATTCCAATTTTGATTTTCTTAGGCCGTTGCCTTCTATGAACACACCATGTACCCAGACCAAAACAAATTTATTATTAAAATGGTACTTGGAGCTGACCTTACAGCTGCTTTGCAGGTGGATTATGTCTCATCTCGCTTCGAATTTACACCATTTTTACGAAGGGATGGGTGCACTCACCCTCTCATCTTGTTTTTATACAGTGGTCCTATGTCCTATGCAATATTTATATATTGCTTTCCTTACACATTCCAATTTTTTACGCTTGTTTACTAACATAGCTGATAGCATTAAACTTCACATAACAGATTACAGCAAGCAAAGCTTCACAGCTCATAGACCATTTAGTTATAAATTATTTATTTAAAATAATTCAGATTAAATGGACATAGTGTTATTTTTATGCAAAAAGAACGTAGTTATTAAAATGATAATATGTAAATAATTATAGAAAATTTGTAAAATACTTTGTAGTAGAGAGGTTAAGTTTTTTTTTTATTTGTTTCATGACCATGGATACAGATTCTTTTAGTCAAAATAATAACCAGATTTACCCAGTATTTTATGGGGTCAAACAATTTATAGTCAGAAGCATAGTAAAGTCACAGTCAAGTCCAAAACTAACTAGAAACTAACGCGTTGTGTTGTGACAAACCATGGCACCAAACCATACCATCACTTAACGTGACTGCCATAGATTCAGTTACAGTGACAGCCTTGTATATTATCTGTGCAGATGTCTTGTATTAGCACAGAATATATAATATTTAGTTATTTAGCCACTACTACTAGCATTCACTCATGAATGAAGAATTTGTTTCATTTGTTTTATTTTGTGCATAATGATTGATCATGATTATGTACTTTCCTGAAGCAAAATAGATTAGGGTAGCTCTTATATATGATGTTGTAGTATTAGTAATTAAGTGGATGAAGTACTTATTAATTATCACTTACAGATTTTAGCCTACACACTGGTACAAGCCAAAGAGTAGTATGTACAAGCGCTCGTTGTCATATTGTTTCACAATACGATTAATTTGGAGGTCAAACTAATAAGTTTAGTATTAAAATAACCACTCTAGGAAGTTAGAGAACTGCGAATCACTAAAGAAAGAACTCGAAACGAAACAAGGATCTTTTAACAATCACACAAATGTGACAAATGCACGCGATATTATTTTGTCAACTTCACTTTTTTTAAACGTAGTTGTCATTTTGATATTTTTTTCAGTGTTTATGTCAGTCAAATGTCAATGCCAAAAATATTGTGTAAGTGTGAGTGTATTTTGTGTTGTCTGCAGCGCTAAACTTTTCTATTAGATGAAATTAATAAAATTTGCTGTTTTAGCTCCGATCTGCTGATATATATTACGTGAAAATGGAAGACAATACGCCAACAGTCAGTCTAATATCGTGCATGCATTTTGTGCGTCGTGGTGTGGCTAAAGCAGTCCCAGAGAAGGTAAAAACTTGGGCTAAACCTGCAAACAACATGACCAAAGCCAACTTTTTTTACAGTATACTTGTGTTTCAGATCGAGTTAACCGAAAAAGAGTTGGAAAAGATTATCAAACAGACTGCGGAAGACCTACGGTAAACCAGAAAAGTTGTAAACAAAAGTATAACCTCAAAAAATTGTGTGGAGGTTAACCCTCGTTTTTTAGTTTGACAGAAGCAGGAGACGACCAAAGTGACGACGAAGGTGGCTCCGCTGCAGCTCCTGATCCTCCAGCTAATCCTGACGATGAATTCAACTTCGAAAACTATGATGAGGAAGAACCCAGTAGGTTGCTTTTCACTAGGATCCAGCAGACTTTGTGATTACTCACAAACTTATTTACAAAACGCAAACTGTAAAGCTATACTATTAAGTTTAGGTATGTCAGTTTGACCACAATGCACTGCCTATTAGCAATAACTGTATATGTCAATAACATAGGAATATATTTTTATTATGATAAGTGTTTTCACACTTAGTGAACAGTAAAAAAGAAACAATTTCTAGTTTAAAAAAATTAAATTTTCCCTATTCTTGTCAATGAAATAGTCGTAATCAAATCTATGCCCAAAGAGTCATTGCAGATGCAACCTGACCAGGTGGGGTTCCGCCAAGAGCACAGTGTGATTGTGGAGCTCCTGTGCAGACCATGCAGGATATACTCGTGTCCCTGGTGTCCCAATCCAGGGGCTCAATAGTGGAATGACTTTTATGATATGTTGCACGAAAATATGAGAAATGAAAGATTTTCTATTGACAGAAGCAAATTTGAATGCTTCAAATCACTTGTTGCTTTAGTGCAGGGGTTCCTAAACTTATTTTGTCTACTGTCCACTTTGACAGTATATTATTTTTTAGCGCCCCCATTTTTTCGAAATGGGGGCGCTAAAAAAAGAGAAATATCGAACCGAGTTTGAGCAATCTCTTAACTAATATTAGTTGATGTTCACAAGTTGTAGTTGAGAGTCGAGAGCTCATGCAGTCGGTGTCTAATAGGCCTCCTAGCTAAATGAAATTACAAATCACCCCCAAGCCTCTACACAACGTCCCCATTTTTTTTCTGGGTCTCTTACCGCCCCCCCTTTAGGCCTGCAGCGCCCACAAGGGGGCGTTATCGCCCACTTTGGGAAAGGCTGCTTTAGTGAGTGATATGATCATTTATAAAATGCAACTTTTATTTGGGATTTTGTCCAGTAGTCAGTCATTTTGCATGATATGCAAACGAAGCGCTTTGATTCCACTTTTATTATGCCTACTGCTAGTCTGTGGAATGCGCTGCCTGAATGGGTGTTCCCAATAGTTAAATCTGGGTGTCTTCAAATCATGAGTGAATCGGTTTCTTCTAGGCAAGTGTGCTCCATTGTAGACCGCATCGTCGCTTTACATCAGGCGAGTTGTCGGTCAAACGCAAGCCTATTAATAGAAAAAAAAACTATTGTGTGCATAATATACGAGCGATTAAAAAAATTTGCCCCATGTATAATACACAATCTACATGAACTTGCTTGAGTAAAGTGGCTATATTGCTAAATATTTTTGGATCATCCACATCAGGGAAAAAGTTTTTTTCTTCACAATATTATGTACCATTTTTACTTTATTTAAGTTTTCTGTTGTCTTATTTTATTCCAGATAATCCCATAGGTCTCGGCACAGTGGCCACCGTACCAAACTTGGGAGATCTCAGTGAAAATGTTCAAATTCGAGTAAGTCATAAATACAGTTGAATCCGATTGCATGCTAGAGAAAAGACCTAAAAGAGACCGCAGGGAAACACTGGATGCAGGCTACTTCCATCCAGCCCTTTTGGAGATCAATGGGGGAGGCCTATGTCCAACAGGCCTAGCATGGGCTGTGGATAAATTGTCTTTCCACCGTTTTTATCCACGCCTAGACATGACAAAGCTAGAATATGGATATGGTTGTCTTTTTCTCGCGGGATAAAAACGGTGAAAAGACAATTTATTCACGGCCCGTGCTAGGCCTGCAGCTGTGGACATGCTTCGGCTGAAATAATGATGATGACATGCTGAGCGATGGTGGCCGAGAGGTAAAATGTGCTCTTTACAATCTGCCGTAACCCGGTTCAATCCTTGGTCCTGCACCAATAACTTATTTGGATAAATCTAGATGCCATCCCACAAAAATGGTGAAGAAAAAGGTTTATTTCTGTTTTATCCCTTAGTTTGCCCCCGACTAGAGATGCCGCGATTAGTCGCTATTATTCGATATTGGACTTTATCCGCCATTTTTTCATCATTCACCAAATAGCGAATAAAATTTTCTATTATTCGACATTAGCGAATAGTAGTCAGAAATTATTTTTATAAGAACAAATAACTACAGTACAGATAAAAATAAAATATTTATTAGTGTTTCGTAATTTTATTTAAATTAACATGTGTTTTATGTTGCAAATAAATTTAGTTTTTTTTTTTTTTTGTTAACCTATACTGTCCCACTCCTGGGCAAAGGTCTCCCCCATTTCTTTCCAGACAGTGCGATCACCCTCCATACTTGACCACTGTATCTGGAACGTGTCGAGGTCATCGCGCCACCGTTTTCTAGGCCTGCCTTGGCTCCTTCGTCTGTTTTCAGGCACCCACTGTGTGATCCTCTGGGCCCATCTATCAGGGTGCATCCTTTCTTTTTTATATCTGACAAATTTAAATCGCAATGTTTGCTGTTTCATTACAGACCGAGGGACCGGACAGTGATGAAGAGGATGATATAATCAAACCCAGTGACAACTTGCTCCTTGTCGGACATGTTGAGAGTGACGCCAGTGTGTTAGAAGTTTACAGTAAGGATCTGATGTTCAATAACATATTATGCACATATTAATTGCATTGGAGACAGCATCGAGATACAATACCTATAGAGTCACAATCTCTAAGTGATAATAGTCAAAAATCGTCCAATCGTTGTACATACCTAGACTTCAGTTATTGCCACATTTACTCCAATTTAGACGTTATGTCCCTTGTTCAATGTCGCTTCTCCGCTATGTCATCGTCGCGTTTGCCTTACAGTTGTACAGTGCAACTGTAACACTGCACTGCACTGTGAGCGTATCCAAAAAGTTGGCGCAATGCGCAGTGTGCGCAGAGTTTTGGTTCGGACATTTTTTGCATGTTTGTGACTCTTGTATTGTATCTCGATGGAGACAGTCACTATCGGGTGTATCTCTAGAGTACGGACAGCTAGTAACAAAAATGTTAAGTTCTTGCGGCACAAAGTTTTAGTAAAAAATTTGGAGCCAAGTTAAACCCTTAATTAATTGTTATAACTAATCTTATTTGTTTTTTCCAGTATTCAACAAAGAAGAGGGATCGTTCTACGTCCACCATGACATCATATTACCGTGGTTCCCTCTCTGTATAGAATGGCTAAGCCACGACCCTTCAGATCCCCAACCAGGTATGCTACCAACCAAACTGTAAAAAGTACTGAAATGCAAATTAGTACAGGGGCCGCTTTCAAGCGATTCGGTTTAGGTGATTGCGAAATATCACGGGAACGTGAACCTTAACGCGCCGTGATACGGTTTGGGGTCGCGCAACTTTTCGCATCACCTAATCAGAATCGCTTAAAACAAGTGACGTTATGGTCCCAGGATGAGTAGCCAGCCTTGACCGATTCATATAGGCTATTCATGTGCATGGGACCATACGATAATCTGCTTTACTTATGTCAAAAAGCTAACAGGTTGATTATTTAAAACTAGCTGCGCCCTGCGGTTTCACCCGCGTAGTGATGACAAGTTCCTTGAACTATATACACCCATGCAAAAAATTAGGTCGGTCCGTTGCTCTGTAGCTGCGTGAAAAAGGAACAAACAAACTAAAAAACCAACAAACTTTCGCATTTATAATATTAGTATGATTGTCTTATAAAATACCTTTTTTTTATCGCGGATAAGTCTTCTTTTGACCGCCAACTCGCCCGATAATAAGCGACGTTGTGGCCGAAGATGAAGCACACAGACTAAGAAGATACCTATTCACTCTGGCCTTGAAATGACCTACTTTATATCTCTCAGGAAACAGAAATCTGACAGGTATTTTTATGCCATAGGTGGCAATCAAGCAACCGGGCTGCCTGATGTTAAGCAGTCAACGTTGCCTATGGACACTTGTAACACCAGAGGCATCACAAAAACGTTGCCGACTCTTTAGGACTCGATTAATTTGCCTTTTGAAGAACCCCATGTTGTAGCTTCTCGGAATCACCTAGAAAGGTAGCTCATTCCACATTTTGCAGGTATGGGGCAAGATTGAGTTTGTTCCAAATCCTTGGCCGTATGGATTAGAAACGTTTGGTACGTATCCAAGGAAAATCCACAATGTATGGGTGGTAGTGGACCGGTTAACTGACCATAAATAAAGCCGAAAACAAAATTGAAATGTATTCAATCTATTTTGTTTTATCATGTCTTTGTATGACTCACAGGTAACCTATGTGCGCTCGGCGGAATGGACCCAGTAATACAAGTATGGGACCTCGACATTGAGAACTGCCTAGAACCCGCCTTCAAACTCGGCAAGAAGCCCAATAAAAAGAAGAAAACAAAACGAGTAGGGCACAAAGACGCTGTGCTCGATCTGTCTTGGAATAGAAACTTTACGCACGTGATGGCGAGTGGATCGGCAGACAGCACAGTACTGCTTTGGGACCTCGACCAAGGGACGCCTCACACGAAACTTGACTACTTCGAAGATAAAGTTAGTATTTCCTATTTACAATCTCAGAGCAAATAGAATACAGAGGGACTACCGCGAACACGAAAAGTGAAGCCACTTTTAATAACATGTGTGCGTAGTCGAAGTGCTTGTATGTCGTGTAATTCATCAAAATAAGTGATAATATAAATACTTAAGTGTGGAAATATTCCATCCTTATTCTTATTTACTTTTGTGTTGTTTTTACAGTTCTTAACACTGCAAGATGTCATTGTTTCTTTTTAAAACGTATGTTTTCAGTACGACGTTCTGACAAGAAATTCACGTAGTTTTGAATGCGTATGTGTGCGTGAGTCGTGTATTTATTGGGAATTCACGAACCGATTTTGGCGTCACTTTGGCAGTGCGCCATAGGGACTCTGTATTTTTATTTGCTTTGAGCTTACAAGTTACAACAACCAATATAAATAATTCATGTCCTGGTGATGAATTTGTGGTCAGAGAGAGATGAGAAGGGAAAAGAGGAAGTATACAGATTCAGATAGCCCGTTGGTCCAGTTGGTAGTGAACCTGCCTTCTGCGCTTGGAGGCGAGGGTTCGATTCCCACCTAGGACAAACATTTATATGATGAACATTTGTGTTTGTTCTATATCTGGGTGTTAGTTAATATCTATTTAAGTATGTATTTAAAAATATATATGTATGTATATCAGTCTCTGGCTATATTACAAGCTTTGCTTAGTTTGGAGAGAGATGATCATAATTATGTGGAAAGAAATATATCTAAAGTTTTTTAAGATCTTCGTGAATCTTTTTAATTGTTCACTAAGAACAGTTGTTGATCGATGGCATCAAATCGTAATTGCACATAATTTATTTAATTGATAATTAAGTCATTGGTGCAGGGCCGAGGGTCGGATCGGGTGCCGTCAAATTGTAAAGCGCACATGCTACCGCTCGGTCTCCATCGCTCTGAAAGTATATACAATATTTCTTTAATACACAACAAAAATAAAACTTAAACTAATATAAAAAATAAATATACGGCAGTATAATGGACAGGACTAAAGAATTTGAGAAACGGTCGGTGGTGTACATAAAATATACCTAAATAAATCGTTATTTATCCCTACATTTATGTATACAATAAATACACAATACTACATACATTACTTTAAATATTATAAATAGAATACATACATACGTACCAAGTATTGTGAGGGTTCATCATAATCAGCCTTTTAACAGTCCACTGCTGGACTTTTAGCCTACCCCCGAAAAGGTGATTGGGCCATATCCACCACGCTGGCCCAGTTGCGGGTTGGTGGATTCACATACGCCATTGAATTCCTTCTCCGTACGTATTCAGGTTTCCTCACGATGTTTTCCTTCACCGGAAAATCAGTGGTATGTAAACATAAACTACAAAGAGCTCATTGGTACAGGCCCAGGGTTTGAACCCGCGACCTGTGTTATTCTTATTCGAAATGGGGGCGATAAGTCCCGCACTGACATCCCGCTTGGGGTGTATTGTGCATTTCCCCCTACCAGCACCTACCCGAGCCAACCCAACTCCTTGAAATATCGGAGTGAGGCTCTGGGGCGCTGGCACGAAGTGCTCCAGTGGCGTAGATGGTAGTGAAATTAATGATGATGAAAAGCAGTCCAGCTGTTGTGGTGACCTGGATGAAGAAGGCAATGGTGCCTCATGCAACCCGGTAGCGTCTAGTTTCTTCTGTGGCTTCACAATGCCACAGCACATGCTCTACAGTTTCGTTCTCTTTCATGCAGCCACGACACAGTGGACTGTCCGTGGCTCCTAGCTTATACAAGTGAACAATGACCGGTTATAACCGCGACCTGTGTTGTGAGAGTTATTGTCATGAAATTAATTGTGTAGTATTTTTGAATGTGTAACATTGTGTATAGGTACAATCTCTCCAATTCCACCCGCTCGAGGCTCAGACCTTACTGTCGGGCTCATGCGATGGCCGCGCGCGAGTCACCGACTGCCGCACGCCGGACGCGCATCGCGCGTGGACCCTGTTGCCGGAGATAGAACGCGTGCTGTGGGACGCACAGAACCCATTCTGTTTCGCTGTAAGTACTTACGGTTGATCATCATCATCATCATCATCATCAGCCAGAATACGTCCACTGCTGAACATAGGCCTCCCTTTAACCTCCACACTGAACGACAGCCTGCCTTTTGCATCCACTGGATGCCAGCGACTCTCACTATGTCGTCGGTCCATCTAGTGGGAGGCCTACCTACGCTACGTCTTCCGGTTCGTGGTCTCCACTCAAGAACCTTTCTTCCCCATCGATTATCGGTTCTTCGAGCGATGTGGCCTGCCCATTGCCACTTCAACTTGCAAATTTTAACAGCTATGTCGGTGACTGATAGCCCGTTGGTCGAGTTGGTAGTGAACCTGCCTTCTGAGCTTGGGGGCGTGGGTTCGATTCCCACCTAGGACAAACATTTGTGTGATGAACATTTGTGTTTGTTCTATATCTGGGTGTTAGTTATATAAATTGTATTTAAACCTATATATGTATATATATCAGTCTCTGGCAGCCATATCACAAGCTTTGCTTAGTTTGGGGTCAGATGACCGTGTGTGCAAAAATGTCCCGAAATATTTATTTACTGGTTCTGTGGCGAATATCCACGTTTCCAAATCTTTTTTGTGTATTGATTTGTTATGAATTGTTACAGATGAGTAACAATGAAGGCAAGGTGGCATACGTAGATTGCAGGCAAGATGAACCTTTATGGACTATAACAGCACACGAGAAAGAAGTCACAGGTGAAAATAATGTAATCCACGGTATTCATCATCATCATCATCTCAACCATAGGACGTCCGTCACTGCCACTGCTGGACATAGGCCTCCCCCATGGATCTCCATAAGGGCCGGTTGGAAGCGGCCTGCATCCAGCGTTTCCCTGCGGTCTCTTAGATCGTCTGTCCATCTTGTGGGTGGATGTCATAAGCTGCGCTTACCAGTCCGCAGTATTATATAAAACATTTCAAACTTCAAATATGTTTTTGAAATAATTATTATGTTTTTATTTCTAGGTCTGATATTGAGCAACAGAGTGCAAGGGCTAATGATCACAACAAGCACAGATGGAAAACTCAAAACCTGGGACATGTCGAGGTAACTTCCCTCTCAACATTTATAGGAATGTTACAAAATACCCTACTGCAGGCCTAGCATGGGCTGTGGATAAATTGTCTTTCCACCGTTTTTATCCACGCCTAGACGCGACAAAGCTAGAATATGGATACGTTTGTCTTTTTCTCGCGGGATAAAAACGGTGGAAAGACAATTAGTCCACGGCCTATGCTTGGCCTGCAGTTCTATGATTATTAACGGAATATTTACTGTGATAAGGTTGTGGATGGAGCTTCCGATATTACCGTGAACATGGTGCATGTAACGCCGAAATATAGGCAGCTCCATCTGCAACCTTGTCACAGTAAATATCTCGTTACTGTGACAAGATTATGTAACTGTAGTGAACAACCGTGATAGCTGAAATTTGCTAACAAGTCCCATTAGTGTTTCAGTTAAACTATAAATGGGTTACGCAGAAAGGGTGTACTAAACTGAAAGGGGTCCATAGTACCAGTCATTATGAACAACTTATAGTATGGGTCATCATCAGCCAGAAGACGTCCACTGCTGAACATAGGCCTCCCCCTTTAACCTCCACAGTAAACGACAGCCTGCCTTTTGCATCCACTGGATGCCGCGACTCTCACAATGTCGTCGTTCCATCTAGTGGGAGGTCTCCCTACGCTGCGTCTTCCAGTTCGTGGTCTCCACTCGAGAACCTTTCTTCCTCATCGGTTATCGGTTCTTCGAGCGATATGGCCTGCCAATTGCCACTTTAACTTGCAAATTTTAACAGCTATGTCGATGACTCTGGTTCTTAAATCACGATAAAAAATATCATATAAATATCAGCTGTTCCATAGAAAAATTGTCATTCACACCCTACAAAATGTATGGAACAGCTGTTTTTTTTCTTTGCTATTTTAGGGTTGCCCCATAGTAAAGTTGTTCATAATGTGTCATGGATTCATTATATCTTCCTTAGTACTATGGACTTCTTTCAGCTTATTACACCGTTTCCGCGTAACCCTATATTATTTGTTACATTTATTGTACAGTAACCCGCCAGTGCAAGTGAGCGAGCGAGTGTGTAAAGTCGGCGCTTCGCTGTGCGCGGCCGCTTGCCCCGACGCCCCGTGCTCCGTCGCTATCGGTGGCGACAATAAGGAGAACTACATAGAACTCGTGGACTTAAATATCAATGAACAATGTCAGTATAATCTAGCATTATAACTTAAAATAATATCCTAGCCGCCCGCTCTGGCTTTATATAATGACATTAGCTTAAGATACCATCTCTCAAGCTAATATCATTGTCAATGTCATTTTCATACAATTTCATCTTTCCGCAGGTTAGACAAGACCTACTTTCTGTTAGCGCTAACGCCTGCGACAAGATGAAATTGTATGAAAATGACATTAGCTTGAGATAACATCTCTCAAGCTAATATCATTGTCAATGTCATTTTCATACAATTTCATCTTTCCGCAGGTTAGACAAGACCTACTTTCTGTTAGCGCTAACGCCTGCGACAAGATGAAATTGTATGAAAATGACATGAGCTTTAGATAACATCTCTCAAGCTAATATCATTGTCAATGTCATTTTCATACAATTTCATCTTTCCGCAGGTTAGACAAGACCTACTTTCTGTTAGCGCTAACGCCTGCGACAAGATGAAATTGTATGAAAATGACATGAGCTTTAGATAACATCTCTCAAGCTAATATCATTGTCAATGTCATTTTCATACAATTTCATCTTTCCGCAGGTTAGACAAGACCTACTTTCTGTTAGCGTTAACGCCTGCGGAAAGATGAAATTGTATGAAAATGACATTAGCTTGAGATACCATCTCTCAAGCTAATGTCATTGTCAATGTTATTTTCATATAATTACATCTTTGTACCGGATCTTTGTCAGGACCCGGGTATGTCCTAAAACTGCGACCGGAACCACCGGAGGATGGGCAGCAGCGTCCTGTTAGTACACGGTGAACGTACTGCGATCTCCAAGCCGCCTGCCAAGCGTGGGGATTATGGCAACACCCCTCTCTAAGAGGGAGGCCATGTTCAGCAGTGGACATTTAATGGCTGATGATGTGACATCTTTCCGCAGGCGTTAACGCTAACAGAAAGTTGGTCTTGTCTAACCCCCCCTGGTGCAAAGACTGGTCATTGCTATATGTTGCTATTCAGCGTAGGAATGCTGCCAGTATTATGAGCAGTTTTGTACCGGGAACAGTGCGGGCGGGTTATTTGACTTGACGTAAAATTATGTAATTTAAATTAGTTTGTGCCATGTATTGATTTATTTATTCTAACAAATAAATTATCTATAGGTTTATATGAGAATACATTCCGAGCTAAGCAGCAATGCAGCCGTAGCCTCGGAATGTAATCTATCTATACTTTTGAATTACTAGGAAAGATTTGATTGTTTGTTTGTTTGCATTGAATAGGCTCCGAAACTAGTGAACCGATTTGAAAAATCTTTCACTGTTGGGAAGCTACACTATCCCCGGGTGACATAGGCTATATTATATTTCCAAAAAAAAGGGATCCTTGCTAAAAACTTGAATAATGAAACCCAAGGTGTAAAAAAATAAGACACACCCGTGCGAAGCCGGGATGCGTTGCTAGTAGCATATAAACCTATAGAGAATGTATGGAAACCAGTAGTGCTACGGCAGCACAGCTGCGTGCTGCCGAGTTCGGAATTATATCTTTAAGGTGGTACGTTTCACCACGGTTTCATCTATAGCGGGAAATTAAAATTGCATATTTTTTTTGTCTTTGTAGCTAGGCCGGCTAATTATTAAGTGACTGACACCGCATAACATTTACCGCAGCGTTGGTCGTGTCTAGATAACAAAACTTGAGATGAACAATAGAAAAAATGCACCAACTAGACTTTCCGCCTAAAAATCCGTATATGTAAGCATTCACTCCAAGTTTTTAAGACTTTATAATAATCCACAAATTGTTTTTCAGTTTCAAATCGTTTCTCATCACGGCCACTAGTCTCCATCACAACGGATCCCAGCGAAGAAAGCATGGAAACTTAAAATAGATTGTAAGCAAACTTACTATTATAAGTAACCATTTTTATCAAAATAAAGTATTTATACTTGTTATAAAAGTGTTTTCTTTGTATATGATGACACAGATTTTTGACAAATCTCTACATAGTATAAATTGAAGTCGCTTTCCGCGTCTGTCTGTCTGTCTGTATGGCCGCTAACTCTTCCTAAATCACGCAACGGATTTTGATGCGTTTTTCACCATCGGTTAGATACATTTTCAAGGAAGGTTTATATATATATATAACTAGCGACCCGTCCCGGCTTCGCATGTAAATTACACCCGTGCGAAGCTGGGCGGGCGGGTCGCTAGTTATACAATAAATTGTTATCTATACTAATATTATAAAGAGGAAAGATTTGATTGTTTGTTTGTTTGCATTGAATAGGCTCCGAAACTACTGAACCGATTTGAAAAATTCTTTCACTGTTGGGAAGCTACACTATCCCCGGGTGACATAGGCTATAATCTATACCTACCTGAGCGAAGCTGGGGCGGACCGCTAGTTTATTATAAAAAAGTATTCATGTATATTAGTTAAGAGGGTTACGCGGAATGCATGTAACTAAGCCAAAATGGGTCTATAGACCCATCAATATGCACAACTGGATTTCTTAGTATTTGCAGTTAGCACGGTGTCAGAATATATTTCTCTCTTTTCTCGCGCTGCTAATATATTTGTCTCTTTAACAGTAAAGAAAAAAG
Source organism: Agriopis marginaria (assembly GCA_932305915.1). Taxonomy (NCBI): domain Eukaryota; kingdom Metazoa; phylum Arthropoda; class Insecta; order Lepidoptera; family Geometridae; genus Agriopis; species Agriopis marginaria. Next base: position 16,232,460 of record OW029918.1, read on the forward strand.
AAGACACCTTGTTCCAAATCCATACATCGGCAATCAATACAAATTTGTATGGAATTCGATACGTATTTCACGTAGCGAATACTCGTACTTCGCCCACATCAGTCATGGTACTCGAAAAGCCCTAGCCGCAGCATTTTTTCAAAATATGCCTTTTTGAGGGTAATATGAAAAAGGAACGGTCTGTGTTGATATCATTGGTGGAGTTTATTAAATTGATTACAAAAATAAAAATCTCAAAATAAATATCACAATTTACACTCCTGCGCATTGAAGCGATATCCATCACCAGTAATACCCTCACATACCGTCACCCTGGGGATGCCATGTGCCCTTCAAAGTTTTGATCGCGAGTCGCTGGAAAAAATAACTTTGTTGTAGTTTCTACTCAGTATCTTGCTTATCAGAGTAAAAGGGTGGGAATGGAAGCATGCTCGTAGTCTTTTTAGGATCTTTAAAGCGGAATGCAAATGGATACGATCATGTCAGCATGCTAGCAGTAAAAAAAAACCGTGAAAATTTTATTATAATTTCGTTAAAGGTCATTTCTACGCGTAAAGCCCGTTGCAGACCATGTTCAAGTAAAAGTAGCAAGTACCTACTACGCATCGTCTTCAACGTTTGCTTACGGCAAGTGCTTAGTAGCACTAGTGCTGGGGCCTTACGGACAATTATAGCTATTGCGGCACCAAACGAACGTTAAATCCGTTCAATTGGAAAATCACGCGAACGTTAACCTTAACGCGCCGAGATACGGTTTGCGATCGCGTGATTTTCCAACTGAGCGGATTTAACGTTAGTTTGGTGCCGCAATAGCAGTTGTCCGTAAGGCCCCTGGTCCTTACGCAAGTGAAGCTTCGTTTCCCCGCCGTAGTCACGCGGCATTGTTGTTGTGTTTCCGATATGTAAGTCTAGAATCTATGGTTTTCTAGATCTTTGCACCCATGCATAGCATAGTATGAGACATATCTGATTTCAATCGTAATTTGGGATTGGGATCGAAAACATGCCATTTGGTACTCTTCAATCGCGTCAAGAGTACCGAAAGCGTCGAGTCGATTTTATTTAGTTCCATAAAATTCCACCATTATCGGTTCCAATCGTGCGCTAGTTTAGAATTCAAGAGTACCAAAATGGCATGTTTTCGATCCCAATCCCAAATTCGATTGAAATCGAGTGTCAAGAGTGCCCACTGATCGCTATAGCAAGTGCGTCTGCAAGAGACATGATCGCACCGGTTTGCGTTCCACTTTGTTTTTTTTTTTATTGTTAATAGGCTTGCGCTTGGCCGCCAACTATTTAGTAAAACAATTATGATATAACAATGAGATACTGTATTTGCAACATAACAACTTACAACAATTACGTAAAATATACATAATCAATAAACAAATGGAACTTTCATAGTTCTAATGCACTATTCTGGTATTCATTGCTGTTAATACTGGAATAAGCAGGTTTAATGATTTTAAATTATTCTAGAAAAAGCTGCGGTAATTGTATAAAAATTGCATGAAAAAATATAAGACCAAAAGGCCAAGATTTTTTTTCATTTGAACACGATTTTAAAAGGTACTGTACATTAAATATTAAATAAAAATCACTGGAATTGCGAAAACAATATCAATTTTGAATCTCACAGCCGCGTTAATTCATAGTAAAATTTTATTTATACATTAATATTGCTTTCTAAAGTACGGTTCCAACTTTAATACTACGATAATTTACCTGAGCATTACGTTTGTTCTTGGGGTTTTTGAACTTTTATTTTGATCTTAGTATAAATAACAACCATTATGTTTAATGAATTTTCTAGTACTAGAACTATACCAAAAAAATATTGAGACTAAAAATATATTTTGGAGACTGTCCACTATAAATTGAAACTAGAGTAAAAGGGCTACTATATTTTTTATGTCAATTTATGCTGGACAACCTCCACTTTAGGATAGAGTAGTAAGAGAGAAGCTGCAAAGTTTCGTCTAAATTGAGAAAAACATCTAAAAAACAATTTGTATCTGAACAGTGTCTGAAAAATTAGTTCCTTACCACGGTAAATATCTCGTAAATAATCATATAACTTTAGTGAACAACCGTTATAGTTTAAAACAGTGTTTTATGTCTAAAGTTCGAATATTATAAACACGAAAGTTTGTATGTATGGATGTTTGTTCCTCTTTCACGCTGCAACGGAACAACGGATCGACCTGATTTTTGCATGCGTATAGTTCAAGAGCCAGAGAGTGACATAGGCTACTCTTCATCATCACCATCACCATTTTTCATCACTACGCGTGTGAAACCGCGGGGCGCAGCTAGTATTATTTAAATCTGGCTTTACTTCGCGGAAGTTTATATCAAAACTCATTTCTCATACCCAACACAATATTCAGGCGAAAACACAAGATCCAAGATAAAATTGAAGTAAAGTTTCAGACATATTTGACGCTTACACATGAAAGAGCTACTTTGAACTCATGTAAAATACAATTAAATCATTATAACGGATGAATAAATTAGTCAAGATTTAAATTTCAACCTGGTAACACTGGTATCCCCAATTTCAACCTGGTAACTAGAACTGTTATCTCCCCTTCCCCTCTAGCCAGTATAAAAGTCGTGTCACTCACTCCTCGACCATACAAGAGCAATCTTCAGCCGGGAACTTGGTGACGGCATCATGCATCGCCTTGGCCACGTAAACCACGTTGGAAGGATTCAGCCCGCAGATGTTGATGCGGCCAGACTTCAGCAGGTAAATGTGGTACTCCTGGACCAGGTACTCGGACTGCTGCTGCGTCAGTCCCGTGTACGAGAATAAGCCGATTTGTTTCACGATGTGCTCCCAACTGCCTGGTGTTTGGAGTCTGAAACAAAAATGATCCCAGTCAGGAAAAAAAACGGTTTCGATGTGAGAGGTCAGGCGCATAGGCTACATTTTAGTCAGGTATTTTGTCTCTCTTCTATACTAAACAGAAAATAACATTGCACATGTAGCTAATCTGACTGAACATTATACAAACATCTAACTGAACATTATACAAACATCTGACTGAAACATTATACAAACATCTGACTGAACATTATACAAACATCTAACTGAACATTATACAAACATCTGACTGAAACATTATACAAACATCTGACTGAAACATTATACAAACATCTGACTGAAACATTATACAAACATCTGACTGAACATTATACAAACATCTAACTGAACATTATACAAACATCTGACTGAAACATTATACAAACATCTGACTGAACATTATACAAACATCTGACTGAAACATTATACAAACATCTGACTGAAACATTATACAAACATCTGACTGAACATTATACAAACATCTGACTGAAACATTATACAAACATCTGACTGAACATTATACAAACATCTAACTGAACATTATACAAACATCTGACTGAAACATTATACAAACATCTGACTGAACATTATACAAACATCTAACTGAACATTATACAAACATCTGACTGAAACATTATACAAACATCTGACTGAACATTATACAAACATCTGACTGAACATTATACAAACATCTAACTGAACATTATACAAACATCTGACTGAAACATTATACAAACATCTGACTGAACATTATACAAACATCTGACTGAACATTATACAAACATCTGACTGAACATTATACAAACATCTAACTGAACATTATACAAACATCTGACTGAAACATTATACAAACATCTAACTGAACATTATACAAACATCTGACTGAAACATTATACAAACATCTGACTGAAACATTATACAAACATCTGACTGAACATTATACAAACATCTAACTGAACATTATACAAACATCTGACTGAAACATTATACAAACATCTGACTGAACATTATACAAACATCTGACTGAAACATTATACAAACATCTGACTGAAACATTATACAAACATCTGACTGAACATTATACAAACATCTGACTGAAACATTATACAAACATCTGACTGAACATTATACAAACATCTGACTGAACATTATACAAACATCTGACTGAACATTATACAAACATCTAACTGAACATTATACAAACATCTGACTGAAACATTATACAAACATCTAACTGAACATTATACAAACATCTGACTGAAACATTATACAAACATCTGACTGAAACATTATACAAACATCTGACTGAACATTATACAAACATCTAACTGAACATTATACAAACATCTGACTGAAACATTATACAAACATCTGACTGAACATTATACAAACATCTGACTGAAACATTATACAAACATCTGACTGAAACATTATACAAACATCTGACTGAACATTATACAAACATCTGACTGAAACATTATACAAACATCTGACTGAACATTATACAAACATCTGACTGAAACATTATACAAACATCTGACTGAAACATTATACAAACATCTGACTGAACATTATACAAACATCTGACTGAACATTATACAAACATCTGACTGAAACATTATACAAACATCTGACTGAACATTATACAAACATCTAACTGAACATTATACAAACATCTGACTGAAACATTATACAAACATCTGACTGAACATTATACAAACATCTGACTGAAACATTATACAAACATCTGACTGAAACATTATACAAACATCTGACTGAACATTATACAAACATCTGACTGAAACATTATACAAACATCTGACTGAACATTATACAAATGTCTTGATTAACATTATACAAACATCTGGCTGACATAAGAAGAAAAATTTGACTGCGGATTCATTGCACGATAATGAAACAGAATGTAGTGTGAAGTAGAAATACTTACTTGATCAGCTCGGCTCTGAGGGCTTCACGCATCTGCATTACTCTCGTTGACATATGCTTGATGTGGTCCTTCCTGTTATAATAAAGGCATTCATTACATCCAAGTCTTTTGTCATAATAACTATTTGTTTTTTAATTCAATAATAGGCTTGCGTTTGACCGCCAACTCGCCTGATGTGAAGCGATGATGCGGTCTACGGTAGAGCACGCTTGCCTAGAAGAAACCGATTCACTCGTGATTTGAAGACACCCAGATTGTAACACCCATTCTGGCAGTGCATACTAGACTAGCAGTTCGCACAATAAAAGTGGAATCAGAGCGCTTTGTACGGGTGTACGGCTTTGTTTTGGAATATCAACCATAAAGTGGTGACGATTCTTCTTACCCACTGGCAGTCTGATTGACACCAGCCATCATCATCATCATTTCAGCCATAGGACGTCCACTGCTGGACATAGGCCTCCCCCATCGATCTCCACAATGGCCACTTGGAAGCGGCCTGCATCTAGAGTTTCCCTGCGGTCTCTTTTATGTCGTCTGTCCATAATTAAATAATAATAAAAAAAAAAAATACAGTATGGACGGTGAAATGAAATTAAATGAAAATTATTTATTGTAGCAAACGTGGTACATTGTGATGTTACAAACTAAAGTCCCTCACGTTCGGACGTTCCAAGTACGTCATACAATATTAAATCTACATGTTATACATGGTGTCAGTTATTTTAGCACTACAAAGAGCAGGGAAACTCTCACGTGATTACAAACCATAAAAGGCCTTCTGTCAAATAGTACGTAGCCTTTGGAGTTTTTTACAGGTCTCGAGATTTTTTTTTTTTTTAAAGAGCATAGAACCCGTCACATTATTTACAAATCGTACAAGGCCCTCTGACAAACTCACCACTCCTGGTAGAGCTGCTTGTTGGTGAGCACGGCTGCGACGACGCGCGCGCCGTGCGCCGGCGGGTTGGAGTACATTCCGCGCACGATCCAGGTCAGCTGCGACTTGCAAGCTGCTACTCGCGCCGCGTTTTTCATTACTATGGTCAAGTTGCCCACTCGCTCATCTAGAAACCACAAAAATCGCTATAAAAGACTACCCGCAGATTAACGTAAATTATTTTTTAACCGACGGCAGCGACAATACGGCAAAAAATCTGTTGTTCCATAGAAAAATTTCTTTGTCACTCAAGGAAGGGTATGGAACAGTGTATATTTATTCGCGATTTCAATGTTGGACCCAAAGTAAAAATTGTGTAATGGTACAACAAAATTGACGCCTCATCATCATCATCAGCCAGAAGACGTCAACTGCTGAACATAGGCCTCCCCCTTTAACGTCCACACTGAACGAAAGCCTGCCATCTGCATCCACTGGATACCCGCGACTCTCACAATTTCGAATGTGAAATGACGCCCACAATACTCAAAATAGTATTTGTGAGCGTCCATAGGTGGCGGTGAGCGCTTACCATCAGATAGCCCATCACTTATTTGTCTACTATTATTATAAAAACCGCCCTCAAAAATATATCAAATAGATTCCTAGCCGCGGTGTGTAAAAGAAGAAACATTTTTGAAGGAACAGGGTGACTGAACTAAATCGGTTGATGCGAAACAGGTCTATGACTGGCCTTTTTTTTGACGGGGGTAAATCTTCATAAGATACCCAGCTGCATTGGGGTGAAGCCGAGTTATGTGAGATTCATCATCATCATCAGCCAGAAGACGTCCACTGCTGAACATAGGCCTCCCCCTTTAACCTCCACACTGAACGACAGCCTGCCTTTAGCATCCACTGGATGCCAGCGACTATGTATGTGAGATTGCACCCACTAAAACCCCCTCGGTAGCCGACCTCTGTGCCAGACGGACCGTACCGGGTTCTCCATAGGAATGCCCCGGGTCCGGTATCTATGACTGGCCTAGTTGCAGAAAACGCCCGCTACTCTAGTATCTCAAGTAAGGTGCTTAGAATCAAAACAAGCACTTACTGTAAAGTCCGAAGTTCTTGGCGTACGACTGAGCACAGACGAGCTCGAAGCCTCGCTTCACGAAGTAGCGCACGGCCCACGCGTCCTTGTCCAGGTCACCTGACGCGAAGCCCTGGTACGCGCTGTCGAAGAACGGGAACAATTTCTTCTCCTACAAACAAAATGTAAACTTGTCATCATCATCATCATTTCAGCCATAGGCCGTATGGCTGATATTGAGTACACATGGACGAAACAGTACGCTTAGTTCCAGATTTTTAGTTAGTCTAGATTAGTTGCATAGGATTTTTTTAGACGATCAACTTAATTATTTAACATATCATAATTAACCTAATAAATTTCTTCAACGTAGCAGGGGGAGCACGGATCCCTGAAGCACAAGCTAAGCTTAGTTTAGCGATCCGAAGCTCATTAGTTAAAAAAAAAAAATATGATAGTTTAAGAAAACTTTTTTCGTTTACGTATTGTTCCATACATTTTAGTAAAGCGCCTCTGTCGGAAACGTGGAGGAACTAAATTTGGCAGTTATCGGCGGTATAGATTGCTTCACTCTAATACGGATAAAGTTTTCGAATACCTTTTAGTCCAGCAATGTATGGAACAAGACGAAAACAAAAAAAAAGTTTTCGTAGACTATCAAATCTGGGACTAAGGGCACTGGCGTAAAAAAACGAACACTGGCAATAGAGGGAGGAGGCTTATGTCCTGCAGTGGGGTGAATGAGCTGTCAATGATGATGAGACTGCAAGTGACCCCCGAGAAGGCTGTAATTCTACTACCACACGGGGCAGTGCCAGCAGATCTTTGATATCATGGAGATAAATAACCCCCATAGATATGTGTAAAAAACAGAAAAGTGGAATAAATACTCAAATACACGGGGATGCATCTTAGTAACAATTTTTAACCTCTGCTACAAGTTTACCATCTTGGTAAACACCATACCATAACATGGTACCATAGTTGGTTTAATTTTAAGTTTTGGACATCGATGGGGGAGGCCTATGTCCAGCAGTGGACGTCCTATGGCTGAAATGATGATGATGATGACTTGTAGTTGGATCAAGGGTCACTGAAACCACGGCATCACCCATCTTCTTCCAGTGCTGCTGATGCCAGTGGAATTGTGAGCGTATTTATAATGTAAAATATCTGTCACACAAATATAATATCATCCTCGGCCATACCATCGCTTTCCATCAGGCGAGTGGGTGGCCAAACCTAGATTTACTCTGTATAAAAAAAACCTCATAATAAATCTTGTTGTAGTCAGGTCAAGGGACTGTGACCTTCATAGCGTCAGCAATATTCTCCTACTGCTGCTGATGCCAATGGAGTTGTGAGCGCATTTGTGATGTAACATAATATCTGCGTTCTCTAAGAACCCTGTAGCAGCAGGATTTAGGTTACTAACCTCTATGACGTCAGCAATCTTCTGCCATTGCTGCTGAGTGGGGTCGATGCCGGTGGGGTTGTGAGCGCACGCGTGGAGTAATATGACTGCGTTCTCGGGAGCCGCTCTAAGGTCTTCTATGAATCCGTCGAAGTCTATGGCCCGGGTCTCGGCCTTCCAATAGCGGTATGTGCGAGGTGTCGTGAAACCAGAGTTCATGAACACTAGGTGGTGGTTTTCTGGTGAAAGAGGATTAGAATTAATACTTACCATAGTTTGATTTACAAAAATAACTGGAAGGACTCCAAAATTTTTACTACGGCCTCCATCGCAGACCAGGGGGGTTAGACAAGACCTACATTCTGTTAGCGTTAACGCCTGTGGAAAGATGAAATTATATGAAAAAGACATTGACAATGACATTAGCTTGAGAGATATTATCTCAAGCTAATGTCATTTTCATACAATTTCATCGTTAACGTTAACAGAAAGTGGGTCTTGGTTAACCGCCCAGTACTACAACAGTTAGGTTACCTGAATCTCGTTTAAGTTTAGAGCGAAGAAAGGAGAAGATAATCTTGTGTAATATAGCACTTCAGCCAGAACTATCATCAAATAGATAAATAAAATCGTGAGGTGCTACTTACCCCAGGTCGGCGAAGAATAGTAGAAGGTGGTGTACTTGAGGTGCTTGTTGAGGAACTCTGCGGCAACGCGTAGACCGCCCGTGCCCGATAACGTTTGAACGCCGAAAGCCTGTCAGGTCACCAAAATAAGAAGCTTGAGTCCACACGAAAAATAAGTGTTCTGGATAATGTTCAGCCGTGCAGTTATACGCGGACTCTTGAAGGTTTGACAGCAATGGTGATTGGTGAGTGTCATGTACACTGACTAATATGAAGATGTAACTTAGCCTAATAAATTGGCAGCGGGTGGATCGGACCACTAAACTAATGCCACCTTTTAATGACAGAAGGCCGAGCCTGGACAAATAGGTCTACTGGCACTCCTCGCGTCATGCTCCTCATGTCTGACGGTCATGACTCCCCACTTCCTATCAGTGTCTCCTTTATGATCTTACGCCATCTTCCCCTATCCTCGGCGACATGCAGCGCATCAATATGCTGTGTCTAGTGTGGTGCGAATCTGGTCGGACCAACGAATCGGGCTGCGGCCTCGAGATCGCTTTCCATAGACTTCCTGTGACTAGTAACTTTTCTAGATTGTCGCTATCTTTCCTGGCAATATGGCCGAAGTACTCCAAGATTCGTTTGAGACACATGGTAGACAATCTAGTTGAGTTCTTGAGTTGTTTTAATAGTAATGCGTGCCTACTGGCACTAGGCCACTAAATTTCGAAGGCTTATCCGATCAAGCAATGAAAATAGCTCTATTCCGTTCTTCTCCTGTTTTAATTTAACTTACGCGTCCAGCTGCAATGGCGGGGTTGTCTTCTCCTAGCAGCATGCTCACTGAAGCGGCTGAGAACTGCTCCAATCCTGAGGATAATTAATACTGTAAGCATCTACCACACTTTAGTTACTTTCTATTTTTAATTGTTCTGTGACATTAGGAAGAAAGTTACGTCATATCCTTCCTAGTACAGCGCGGAAATATTTTCCCCTATTCATCATCACCAGAAGAAGTTAATTATTTTTGGTATGTCATATACTTTCTACCTAGTAGAAGTTTTTTTTCTACTTTTTTTTACCTAGTGACTCGTCACTCCTGTGGGTTTTGCCATTTAGGTTGAGATGGCATAGGTTTCTAGGCGTGCCAGCGTTACTTTATATCGCATCCGAAGCGATGTAGCGTCGTAGCAAAAACCTTTATAGCCATTGGTTCAAATATATAAGCGGGAAAATATTTGTTCCCATGTGATCACCACCGGAAGAAGCTAATTCTTTTGAGCATGTCAGATGCTCCCAGAATTTCGCGGGAATATTAATTCCCTGGTCGTCATCACCTATTGGCGAAATAGAGAACAGACGCTTATTCTCTCTTTCTTCAATCTTATCCTATTATAAGCATCATATCGCATAATAAAAGTATGCTGTGCTTAGAACGCGAAGAGTTAATAACTGGGTAGCTAAATAGTTAATAGTAATATACACAGAACATGGATCATCAAAGATAAACGTAAATTCAAGTGCAAGAATTACAAATAGAAGAAAAACAAAATGCATTAGAAAATAGAAATATTTGACTGTTTCGTAGCACTGTTAGCCAACTGGCAGAACGCCAGTGGCAGTTTTTTCTTTCATTAATGTGCAAAAATAGTGCCGATGTTTTATGCATTTTTGTTCCTGGTAGGTACTTAGGGTTTAAGAACTAATAGCTATTCTACACTGGCTATTCTACATTAGATTATCATGGAAGGCTATTCTATTTCGCCGTGCTGATCCAATATGAATTAGGAATGCTGTCGAAAGGTTGTGTTACTTTTTGAAAACAGATGCGGGAAAACTGGGAAAGCAATCGGAACTTGGGTTTTGTAAGCCTGATACTTGAGTATCACACTAGCCTTATTACATTCTATAGTGTTCTCTTTGTTATACCATGCCGCATTTCTTAATGACGCTGGCAATGCAAGCCGTGTCAGCAATAGGATTGGGGATTGTTCATATTTTTTATGGATTGTAATTACAAAACCATTTTTAGCAATAGACTTGCTGATCACATAATTTTAGATAATTATTTAAAAATAAAAAAAAAAGCGCTTAAAACGAATATTTTTGATTAAATATGATTGACCTTAATTTACCCTTGAATGACGTCAGCGTTGGCGTTATGTTGAAATTTATCTTAGCCGTTTGAACAAACCAAAAAAAAGCCAATCCACTGTGCAATGACATTGACAGGTGAAAATATTACAGCAGTAAGTTTTTTTTTTGTATAGACATCTACACGAACTAATATAGCGCCGATGGTGACGTCATTAGAATTTTAAACAATACACTTTTAAATATATATTTTTTAATTAGTATTTAAACAATATCCTATTTTTTTTGAAAATAAAATAAAACTATAAGGTCAGAAAATTTGGGCATTCCCCCTAGTTTTTATTTTTTTTATTTTGATTGGAACAAAATGTTTCAGGTAGTAATTTGATCACATCATGTGAAACATCTTTGCTGTCATTCAAACTTAAAATTTGATAACAATACCACCATGTCATTACGTAAATATACACGTGCAAGGCGAAAACTTATTATCTTATCTAATTACGTCAACTTGAGATAATATGTGTAGGCAAAGGACGAGTGCAATCGCTAATTCGAGAGCGGTAACAGTATTGGAAGGAGACGGAAAATGACTGAAACGGCATGGGAATGCCGATTACCGGGACAGGAATGGGATGGGATCAGAATGGGATGGGAATGGAATGGATACAGGAGTGGGATGGGAATGGAATGGATACAGGAATGGGATGGGAACGGAATGGGAACAGAAGGAGGATGAGAACTGGACTCGAATATGAACAAGAGAATGGGATTTTAGCAGGAATAAAGATCCGGACACATACAAAGTAGAGGGCATAAACTTTGTTCGACAAATGATCAAAGAAAAAAGGCATGCGGTGGGTGGTGTGCAAGTCTATCATGGTATCAGAGAAGATTTTTATCACCTTGAGATTACCTTGATAATGATTATTAAACAATTACAACCTTGCAGATAAAAAACCATTACATAAGTCAGTAAAATCGACCATGCCTATTAGGCATGTTTGTGTCCTAATGTTATTACAAATAACCGGCTTAGCGATTAATATAACTAAATAATACATTACACATACTGACAAAATAATTTAAATTGGCTGATAAATCTCTGAGATATGAGTGTTTAAAGTTTTAGGTGGGGATAGAGACGGATGGAGATATGGACGGAGAATGCTCTAACCCTTTCTCGCAAAGCGTGTGTTAGTATAGCATTGGTATGGTGCACCTGAGGCGCCACGGCTCAGCGGAGCGCTCTCTGTCTAGCATGAAATTAAAATGCTTATATCTCATTTATTTTTGAACTAATTTTTATTTTGTTTTAGTTGAAGTGCTTTATTGATGATCAGCATTTTTATAAGCTAATAAAAAAATATTAGTCATCATGCCTATGGTGCAATGGACTTTTAGCCCTATAGAGTAAATGTCCTACTTATTACTTTGTCGCAAACTATTGCGTGAGCCAAACAAGTTCATGCAAAACAAGTCAATAATGTAATAATACAACTATGTAATATCAACTTGTTTTGAATTAATGTATCAACAATCAACATTAAGCTGATAATATGCCTTTGTTAGTGTTTTCTTAATTTAAAACTGTAATAACACCAACTTAATATCAAGAGCAGAACAAATACCTCGACTCGATATGAACAGAACTTGGTTAGTGAATTATGTAACAACTAGCGACCCGTCCGCCCGGCTTCGCACGGGTGTTATTTACGTGCGAAGCCGGGGCGGATCGCTAGTTATATATATAAACTTTCCGTGAAAATGTATCTAACTGATGGTGAAAACCGCATCAAAATCCGTTGTTTGTTGTTTTGTCCGTGGTTTAGGAGTTTTTTTTATTTTTTTTAAATAAATAATAGGCTTGCGTTTGACCACCATCACGCCTGATGTTAAGCGATGATGCGGTCTACGTTGGAGCACGCTTGCCTAGAAGGAACCGATTCACTCGTGATTTGAAGACACCCAGATTGTAACCATCGGGGAACACCCATTCAGGCAGAATTCCACAGACTAGCAGTTCGCATAATAAATGTGGAATCAAAGCGCTTCGTACGGGTTCTCGGAATATCAACCATAGGTAGTCCGTTAGAAAAATGGGCAAGAGGGAATTAGATGGTGCAGATCCGATGCACACTCTCCGAAATGTATCTGATAAAAAACCGATGGACTAGCAACTTTACGTCGATGCTCAAGACTAAGAAGCTTAGCCCGAACTAAAGATTCATTGCTGATGAGCTTCTTGAGTTAGCGGCCATACAGACATACAGACAGACAGACGCGGAAAGCGACTTTATTTTATACTATGTAGTGATAACAATATGTATTGTGATAAGTTGACGATGATAACCTTAGGTTATGGTGTTCAATGGAAGATTTAAAATTATGGTGTATTTGGAAATTAGTATGTTGTTTACTACTTTAGTTTATCAGTTCTGCCATTAGGATAAAATTAAATCACTACATGATTTTATCTTTACTTCTTTATCTGAATAATTTTGAAATGAGAATAATTAAATCTTTAAATTACTAATGTACATGATTTGTTGTAGCTAATTTTAATATTATAGTATTCTATGCCTTATCGCTAGAAGAACCGAAAACCGGGGAAGAAAGGTTCTTGAGTTGGAACCACGAACCGGAAGACGCAGCGTAGGTAGGCCTCCCACTAGATGGACCGACGACATTGTGAGAGTCACTGAGTGGATGCAAAAGGCAGGCTGTCGTTCAGTGTGGAGGTTAAAGGGGGAGGCATATGTTCAGCCGTGGACATCTTCCGGCTGATGATGATTCTAAGCTATTCATGTTACTTGCTTCTCATTTTGCAATAACATCAATTTATAAATTTTTCTGTTAAATTCATTAATCTAGTTGTTATTTAACCATTTTAAATGTCAAACATTTATAATTCCGCTGTATTCTCCCCAGCATGCCTTCCGGCATAAGCCTCTTCCTGGGACTTCCATTCATGTCTCTTTTGTGTAAGTTGTTTCCGATTTCTGCCAGCCACTTTTTTAATTTCAACTTCCCATCTTACTTGTCTTCCTTTATTTCGTTTTATAGCAAATTAGTATGGATTAAATTAGTAACTATGATTTTATAAGATTGTTTTAATAAGCCCCTCCAAGTTTGAGCTACCAGTGGGTTAGTATAATAATAAGCCAGAGGAAAATAATTCCCACTGAAAATGAACAGGCAATCTCTTCATTTTTACTTCGGACTAGGTTAACAATGAGCGCAATCTCATCTGATGGAATGATGAAGCAGTGGAAGAGGGAGTTTTCCCAGTAATAAACTATTAATTTTAGATTTCTATCCAAACTATTCAAGACTGTAATTCTGCAGGAACACAGAGGAAGGCAAGTTGTTCCAAATAAAATGAAAAAGTTGAAAAAAATTGTTTTGAAATCAATTAGCAACTGTGATGCGGAGTTTGATACATTGATCTAAATAAGAATGTTCAATCAAAGTTCACTCATAATGCCTGGTAACAGATTTCCTTCATTTCTGTTCTATTTACTTCTCTTTTCTGTGAGTTTAACTATACATATTATATTACATTTTGAAACTACAGTCAAAACCGTTTATAGCGACATCATTTAGAACAACATACCGGTTAAAGTGACCAAAATCAAAGGTCCTGGCTGAATGTTTTATGACTGCCTTGTCGGTTGTTACAACTATCGGTTTTTACGACTCAATATGAGTAGTCCCTTCGATGTCGTTATAACAGATTTTGACTGTAATTAGTTTATCATCGTCATCAGCCAAAAGACGTCCACGTCTTATTTTTATTCTAAATGGGGGCGGTAAGTCCTGCACTGACGTCTCGCTTGGGGTGTATTGTGCATTTTCCCCTATCAACACCTACATGAGCCAACCCAAATCCTTGAAATATTGGAGTGAGGCTCTGGGTGTTGGCATAGTTGCTCCAGTGGACGTCCACTGCTGAACCATAGGCCCTCCCTTAGAGCACCACACTGAACAACCGCCTATATGTTCTGGATGCCCACAACTCTCATGATGTCGGTCCATCTAGTGGGAGGCCTACCTACAATGTGTCCTACAGTTAGCTCATTGCACAATCAATGATGAGATTGTACCAGTCACTCATCACTGAAATGGAAAGGATATGGGGTAATTAACTAAAAAGTATGATATTAATTGACATCAATTAATACTTCCCCTTCCTCACACAGGCTTACATAATCGTATTTTTTTTTTGTAAATGGGATAGAAATATGCAGTGCTAATTATATCATTACTAATTTATATTATAAACTAGCTATTGCCCATGACTTCATATGAACTTTACAACTTTACTTTTCAAGCTGTCCTATTGTGGAATGCGCTGCCTGCTTCTATTAGGCAGGCCAAATCTTTTTCTAGTTTTAAGAATCAAGTTTATACACATTATTTTAGTTTATGATAATTGGTACAGTTATGTATGTATTCTATTTATAATATTTAAAGTATGTATGTAGTATTTTGTATTTATTGTATACATAAATGTAGGGATATATAAATTTATTTAGGTTTATTTTATGTACACCACCGACCGTTTTTCAATTTCTTTAGTCCTGTCCATCCAAAGGTTGCCTGGAAGAAATCGCTTAAGGCGATAAGGCCGCCCATTATACTGCCGTATATTTGTTCTTTATGTTAGTTTAAGTTTCATTTGTATTTTCGGTGTGTAATAAAGAAATATTGTATTGTATTGTATGAACTTTCATCCTCCAATCCTGAACTGCCATCAATCCCAGTTCCTTGAGATAATATTGGTGCATAGGCATGGACTTTTGGCTCCAGTAGTAGAATAGATTAAGTAGAAAAAGTTCACAGTCAAGCTTTTGCCATAAGGATTGCTAATAATGAAGATAACTCACCAAGAACTGGCAGGTACTCATGCAGTAGAGTATCATCTGCTGCCATCTGTTGTTCAGTCTTTCGCACCACAGGCAACACCCAAGGTTTGCCATTTTCATCTCTGTATGCTGAAATATCAAGATGATTTTTATTTAAAAAAAAAACATCCAATTATTGCACATGCAAATTACAGTCACAAATAGACAAGGGCAAACTGTTTTTTATTTTTTCTAAAACAGGACGTTGTTGATGATATTTCTCATACAAAAGCAGTTCTAGTAACACATAATAACGCTACTAGATATTAGACTCTACTTGTTGTTTTGAAACTAACGATATATTATTAGGTACGTACTTACCACCAACACTCAAATTCACTTTATTTTGGTATGTATCTTCAGAGAAGAGTTTCATTAACTGAAACACCTCAATAGGCGGTCCTTGCTCTACGCAATCGAAACGCGAAGCCATTGCGCTGGTCATAACTTTAGATAGGAACGATCCTCACGAAACACCGGCGTTGGCGAACAGCAAAGCGTACAAAAAAATTGAGTAGAGGAAATTGGATGTAAAATCCACGTAAATCACACCACACACAGCACACAAGTTGGTGACTGGTGATCACTGATCAGCCGAGTAGAGTATATTAAATTAATAATTAATTTAAAATAATATACCATGAGCCAGACTTAGCTAGTGTCATAGCTAGTGTTGCCAGACGTTTGACATTCAGAGTAATCCAAAACCGAAAATCAACCAAAATAAAATCATGGTTTATTTTTTATTTCCAAAGGATATTACAAGTTAATGGAATAGTTTGGTGACTAATTTCCAAATATTTTATTGTTAATGGAAATCTTAAATGTTGACTGCGCACCCTGACTGCACCCCTCATTAGTGTATCAAATATGTCTTACATCATACATTGATACTTGATTATTCAACCTCCACATAAATTAAGATCATAATAATTATGAGCGTGTATATTTTAATCTATTCTATATTGATATAGGTAGACCGAAAAAATAAATCTGATCACAATCTTCAGCCAAAACAAATTAATGGACGGGCCAACCTAAACCTCCGCTATGTAGGAATCATAGTATTTAATTTGTAGGCGGGCCGAGTGATTTTGGTCTCCGAGATAATATGTTATATGGTATTGGACGTGCGCGCACGTTGTCGCATAGTATCGCCTAATATGATATCGATCGAGTCAAAAATTCAAACCAGTGACCGAATTTAGGGCCTGAACGCACGTAACTATTTCCTAGGGAATAGAGGCCAATTTTTTTATGTTAACTTCTCATCACAACACATTACGAAAATCACGCGATCGCGAACCGTATCGGGGTGCGTTAAGGTTCACGTTCGATGATTTTCCAATTGAGGGCATTTAACGTTAGTTTGATACCGCGTTAGCAGTTGGCCGTAAAGCCCCTGTTCGGCGGGGCGGCCTTGTTATTGATTGTGATCGCGTGTCATCCCATTTATGCCAACTTTAAGCCCTAACAGACGATGGATTTGGTTGACTAACCGCCGTCCGACTAACGGGAGAGAATGAGAGGGAAATATCTTAGTAGTGGATTCAATGCGATACGATTCGGAAATCAGAATGTTGGTCTTCTTTTACCGTCAAAGATTGCGTGATAAGCTATTCTCGCTTCATCTGGCATTACTATCGTTATAAATGACCTTCTCAATGACAAAACTGACGTTGAAAGGAAAATAAATTAAAACGTCAGTCTGATAGAAACAAACTGACAGCTTATAGCTGACAGGGAGTTTTAGCGCCAACGTGGAAAAAACATCATTCATTGTCGCATCATTGTATTATTTTCTTAAACATGTGTACTTGTCTAATAATGGTGGATTATTATTTATTAAATGATCTTGAATGTGCTCGAGTGTGGCCAAGTGATATAATGGGGTGAAAAATATATAAAGTCTCCACTACCTGACTTGGGCAAATGGCAATACTACAACAGTAAAATACAGAAGACAGAGGCGATATGGCTTTAATGGTTTTAGCCTGCTCAGCAATGGGCAAAAACAAAAACAAAATCACCCACGTGCGAGTCTGGCTCGCGCACTGAGGGTTCCGTACCACGGACCACCACAAAATACAATAATTATCAATTTAAAAGCTGGCTCATTCCTCGCGCAG
The DNA here is from genome assembly GCA_932305915.1 of Agriopis marginaria. NCBI lineage: Eukaryota > Metazoa > Arthropoda > Insecta > Lepidoptera > Geometridae > Agriopis > Agriopis marginaria. The sequence goes on from OW029918.1 coordinate 16,250,423, forward strand.
ATAATTTCTTTAGCAATTCAACGCGGGAATGTAGCCAGCGTTCTTGGCACTTTACCACACGGGCAACATCTTGTTTTTGATTTTTGATTATATTAGTGTTAATTAGTAATAGATAAGGCTTTTTTTTTATTTTCTTTGTTTGTTATACCTACCTATGTACATACAAAAATAAATGAAAATAATAAATTTAAAAAACTGACTTCAATAATAGTAAAATATAGCATTTCAATTCGGTGGAAGAAATGAAAAGTTCATCCAAGTAACCCAATTACCAGTTATAACTTGATAATGAACAGAAATTTGTCACTGACTCGCACTAGGCCTTTACTTATTGTTAAACTTTCAACGGGCTATCTATTACGGTTTGAAAGATACAGCCGTTAATAGGTAGGGTCAAAGAGAATATAAATATGGGTTGGGTAAGACAGACGGACAGACAGACAGACATCGTTGGCTTAGTAGTACGGTCCCGTTTTTACCCTTTGGGTACGGAACCCTAAAAAACAGTGTTTTATGATAATCATATATGTCGGACATGCTGTTACCGGGACACCCGGTAACAGCATGTTTTTTTTTAAGCTGTGACGTCATCAGTGCTGATAATCTATTTCCATAGCTGGGTTCTACCATAGCCAACCATAGCAGATAAAACCTTAACAGATAGTAGAACTTAATACTCTCTTCTAAGCGACTTTCTAGTTTTTAGGCTGTACCAAACTGACTTATTCACGGGGTAGGTAATAGAAACACGTCTAAGTTCTGATCATGAATAATTGTAGATCCTTTATTCTGCATAGACCCTAAGAAGGTGCTCTATGCTAATGTAAATTTACCGCCACGTTCGTAAAACCCTAGACGCTTATAGAAGAAGGGCAAGAAACTACAGCGCCATCACATTATCACAATTATTACAGAATAACACTTTTCATAACACCTATCGTTGTTGAGTAATAAATAGAAGTTAACAAAATAGTAACAGCACACTAAGTGCATCGGATAACGCTTCAAGCAAGACTGCCTATTTCTGCACTTTGTAATGTGCTCGTTGAATGTCTAAAACATAATGGGCCGGGCTTCACAACAGCTCGTCATTTTATAACAAAGATAGCGTCGTGTCGAGTCATTGCGAAGTCATAACACTTATTCATTAGAGATCTACAAATAGCCTACTTTAGAGTAGTTTATAACTTGTTAAATAATCTTAACAATTTACAGAACTTAGCTCTTAACACTTAATCAATTTTACTTAAGCTGAACATTTAAACAATCTAAACAAGGCGCCATGTTTTCCGTTTTGCAAATCGAATATCAAATCAGCTGTCTTTTAATGTAATCAATAACTAATGATTTTAAACCTAATGTTTATCGCTTACAAATCAAGACATGAATTTAGCGATAGATAACTTTACATTTAACTAAAGATTAAATAGTCTCGTGTCATTGTTTGCTGTCCGGAAAGACAACAAAACATATTTTTACATTTTAGTTTTCCGAAGGTAGTTTTAACACTTAAATAAGTAAACTAGTTACATCAATCAGTTTCTAAACCTTTCTAGTCTTCATTTTAACGGACACTGTTGAATTCGACGTTATTATTTAGAAGCTAATTTAGAGACAATAAATCATTGTTATCACATTGCAATTACTAATCAAAGTAAACATACTTGAAGCAACTATCGGATCTAGTCAAAGAGCACTTATTTACACTTTATTGTTGATTTCAAGATTTGAATTGAACACAACGCAATTGTATTTAACATTAGGGTTTAACATCATTTAAGGTGACAAATTGATCATAATCAAAAACAAGCCTTAAAACTAGATTTTGTGCTCATGACTCGGTGACGAAGTTACACGAAGGTGTCCGACGTCACCCGATTCCTTCTCGCGGCGACATATAATATGGTTGATAACTATACGGTGTTAGTAAATGGGCTAGAGTGTGGTAATTAGGGTCAAAGAGAATATAAATACTACGTAAGAAGTAGGGCGGAATGGAATAAACTGGAAGTTATAATATAGGTATAGTAGTAATCGTTATTTATAAGCTAAGAAATAAAAGCCATCTACTAAAATTATCAATTTAAGTATTTAATCATCCCAACATTATTTTAAAATGATGTACTATATGTATTTTAAGTAATTTGGGTAGCACGGTGGAACTACGTGTAGATAAAACTTTTGTAGTCTTAGCATTTGAATTCCGTAAAGACAGGATTTCTAATCCTCTTAGCTCTGGGATCATTCGCTCTTATCACTATAAAGGTTGATTTATATTCCTTGTTATCACCATCACTTTTTGTATAGTTATAACAACCAATCACACCAAGAGCTATTCCTATCAGAGCCACTCCTGAAGCACCCATTATTTCTGGTATTTCCCAGCAGCCTCTCTTAAACAAAGCAATGAGCCCTCTGCCAAATCTTACTTGATGTCCGATTTCTTTAGGTTCAGGAGTCATGATAATATTAATAATATAGGCTACTTTTATTTATCAGCAGCAGTTGTATGAGTTTTACGATTTTATTTGTGATTTATGTGAGTAATAATTCTGAGGTTTTTAACGTCAATAATTGACTTAAGTAAGTTTTTATGACTTTTACTTAGAGGTCAGAGTTCAAAAAGTTTGATTCGTCTCGGTGTTAAAATTCGACGGTAATAACACCAAACTCTTGTATGGGGTTACTCCCTTTTAGTTTTTGACTTTATTATTATTTAATTCACCGTAACATTACATAAAAATTCTGTGAAAATATCAACTGGCTTTAGAATACGATCTTCGAATATATTTTTTTCGAAGATTACGATTAAAATTTTCAGCCGTTATAAGGTAGGACAGACGGGCTGACAGGCAGCATAGGCTTAGTAATAAGGTCCCGTTTACACGCTTTGGGTATTCTATATAATCAAAGTTTGGGTACGAAACCCTAAAAACAATACTTGACATTGGTAAATACATGAGACGTGGGACGCCAAAATCCTCTTAAGACTGGGTATAAGGCAAGAAAAATTTCTGATTTCACCCGCGCGTCTCTCATCACCCGCATTAGTGTGAAACACAACCACGGGAGCGCGGCAGTCGCGCGCAGCTAAAGTGTACACAACTCGCGCACTCGACCTTGTAAAGCGGCAAGGAGCAATAAAACACAGGATATAGGCATAGTGTTGGTGCACTTGGTGTTTTGGCGATTAGCTGAGTTCGGTCGCGGCGCGCAAAACCGTAAATTGTTTATTTCACTTTTCAATATTGTATTTGTTATTTATTTTTAGGTTTTCTACAATATAAAAATAATAAAGTATATAAATTAAATTGATATAACCTAAATAAATTCTCTAATTAAAATATTACGCTGGAGACAGTTTCAGAAAGCTAAACATTAAACTAAACTAAACTAAACTAAACTAAACTAAACTGAACTATGCTATGCTTTGCTAGGTTGAACTTGCCGGGATAAGACCAAAAAACCCAAAAACCTCGTGGCACGGGGTACCCGATCCCGGGTCATATCTCCTAAACCAGACCTTTAACCCAAAAAATTACAAAAAAAACAGTTTATATTTATCTCTAGCTTTATACAATATTTAGATTTTTACTTTTGGAATCAGTGAGAAATACATTTAAATATAAATAAAGAAGGGTGAAAACCACCCCCTACCACGCCCAAATTTTGGCTCGAGGTAGTAAAGCTCATTTTAAATTTGAGTAATTTTTTTGCAGATTTTTTAAGGCTGTGGTTTAGGAAATATAACTAGTTCTAGTTTTTAGTTTATATTATAGTCTAAGTTAGGTCTTAAGATTTTGACGACCTGAAATACCCGGCTCCTCAAACATTTTGTCCCAGGTCAATCCAGGCAAGAATAGTTAGCTTCACTGGCTATCCAACGATAGGTCATTTAGTATTTTAAGACTCGTATGTACATAGTAACTTGAGTTACTAAGTAGCGAGGCGGACCCTAAATACCCGATTTTTTGAAGGTCCATAACTTTAGACACAAAGGTCCAATCAAAAATCTGACGTCATAGGCATCATTTTTTCTGGCAGACGAAGACGTTAAACTCAAAAACTCGGCTTTAGGACCTAACCCTAAAGACCCCAAATTGGGTTTGAAATTACGTAACCGGAATTTCATGTTAAAAATAACAAAAAATTTCAACATAAAAAATTCAGTGGTGTAATAAATAGACTATACATTTTTTTTTTGCTTTCTACTCTCACAATTTCAGGAAATAAATAATATAAAAAAAAAAAATTGTGTTTATTTAGTTGGTAGGCATAAATAATAATAAAATAGAAACACAGTAAACACACGTGTGTAGAAAATAAAAAGACGCGTCTGATAAGCCCAAATTCGGCTATTTTTGTGCAAAGGATGCCTTTCAAAATATTATAGCGCAAAAATCCGGAAAATTTTCGTAATTTTTTTCAAAAAACATCGATTATCTCAGAAACAGTACATATGAGGTCATTTTTGTAAAAAAAATTGGAAATCGGATGTCAATCCGGACTTTAGTTTATAACATTTCCTGAAACTTTCCCCCCCCCCCTACCTCCCAATTTTTTCAAAATTTCGGTGCGTCGGAGACAAATTCTGCCCTGATTTTGTGTATAGATCACGACTTGGTCTTCTTACCCGGACCCCCCCTCACCAAAATCCCACACACAACCACAAAATTTTAAAAATTATAGAAAACTTTACCGGATCGTACCACATGCCATCAGTAGCCCACGGACGTACCTCCGCCCGCCTTCAAACAACTTCCGTAAATGCATGCTATGCTATTCTATGCTATGCTATGCTATGCTAAGCCATGCTGTGCCATTTTATGCCATGTTATGTCATGCTATGCCATGCTAAGCCATGCTGTGCCATGCTGTGCCATACCGTACCATACTATACCATACCATACCATGCCATGCCATGCCATTCCCTGCTCTGCTATGCTATGCTTTGCTATGCTATGCTATACTTTGCTATGCTATGCTATGCTATGCTATGCTTTGCTATGCTATGCTATGCTTTGCTATGCTATGCTATGCTATGCTATGTTAAGCTATGCAATGCTATGCTATGCTATACTATACTATACTATACTATACTATACTATACTATACTATACTATACTATACTATACTATACTATACTATACTATACTATACTATACTATACTATACTATACTATACTATACTATACTATACTATACTTTGCTATACTATACTATACTTTGCTATACTAAGCTATGCTATGCTATGCTATGCTATGCTATGCTTTGCTATGCTATGCTTTGCTTTGCTATGCTATGCTATGCTTTGCTATGCTATGCTATGCTATGCTATGCTATGCTATGCTATGCTATGCTATGCTAAGCTATGCTAAGCTATGCTATGCTATGCTATGCTATGCTATACTATACTATACTTTGTTATACTATACTATACTTTGCTATACTAAGCTATGCTATGCTATGCTATGCTATGCTATGCTATGCTATGCTATGCTATGCTATGCTATGCTATGCTATGCTATGCTATGCTATGCTATGCTATGCTATGCTATGCTATGCTATGCTATGCTATGCTATGCTATACTATACTATATTATACTTTGCTATGCTATACTATACTTTGCTATACTTTACTATACTATACTATACTTTGCTATACTATACTATACCATACTATGCTATACTATGCTATGCTATGCTATGCTATGCTATGCTATGCTATACTATACTATACTATACTATACTATACTATACTATACTATACTATACTATACTATACTTTGCTATACTAAGCTATGCTATGCTATGCTATGCTTTGCTATGCTATGCTATGCTATGCTATGCTATGCTATGCTATGCTATGCTATGCTATGCTATGCTATGCTATGCTATGCTATGCTATGCTATGCTATGCTATGCTATGCTATGCTATGCTATGCTATGCTATGCTATGCTATGCTATGCTATGCTATGCTATGCTATGCTATACTATACTATACTATACTATACTATACTATACTATACTATACTATACTATACTATACTATACTATACTATACTATACTATACTATACTATACTATACTATATTATACTTTGCTATGCTATGCTATACTTTGCTATACTTTACTATACTATACTATACTTTGCTATACTAAGCTATGCTATGCTATGCTTTGCTATGCTATGCTATGCTATGCTATGCTATGCTATGCTATGCTATACTATACTATACTATACTATACTTTGCTATACTATACTATACTTTGCTATACTAAGCTATGCTATGCTATGCTATGCTATGCTATGCTATGCTATGCTATGGTATGCTATGCTATGCTATGCTATGCTATGCTTTGCTATGCTATGCTTTGCTTTGCTATGCTATGCTATGCTTTGCTATGCTATGCTATGCTATGCTATGCTATGCTATGCTATGCTATGCTAAGCTATGCTAAGCTATGCTATGCTATGCTATGCTATGCTATACTATACTATACTTTGTTATGCTATACTATACTTTGCTATACTAAGCTATGCTATGCTTTGCTATGCTAAGCTATGCTATGCTATGCTATGCTATGCTATGCTATGCTATGCTATACTATACTATACTTTGCTATACTATACTATACTAAGCTATGCTATGCTATGCTATGCTATGCTTTGCTATGCTATGCTATGCTATGCTATGCTATACTATACTATACTTTGCTATACTATACTATACTATACTTTGCTATGCCATGCCATGCCATACCATGCCTTGCCTTGCCATGCCATGCCATGCCATGCCATGCCATGCTATGCTATGCTATACTATACTATACTATACTATACTTTGCTATGCTAAGCTATGCTATGCTATGCTATGCTATGCTATGCTATGCTATGCTATACTATACTAAAATAAACGAAACACGCGAAAACCCGTTGGTCCAGTTGGTAGTGAACCTACCTTCTGAGCTTGGAGGCGTGGGTTCTATTCCCACCTAGGACAAACAGTTATGTGATGAACGTTTGTGTTTGTTCTATACCTGGTTGTTAATAACTATAATCTATTTAAGTATGTTTGAATTATTTAATTTAATTTAATTTAATTTATGAAATTATAAATAAAAAATAAAAAAATGTTAATTATTATTATATTTAATTATTCAACAAAAATTATATTTTACTTAATAATTTTGATTTTTAGTAGTCTTTCTGACTGTCTCTCTCTCTCTTTCTCTCTCCACACGAAACACTTAGACTCTTGTAACTATATTACCGAGCGTACATAATAATAGATGCCCTAATGAGAGATGGCCTAGTCGTATCCATAATTATTAATACCTGTAATTTTTTCATAGTAGCTTTACCTAGTCTGTGCTCTAGGTCATTGGCAACACTTGGTTGCCGCATCAAATGGTCGCGTTCAAGCCATAGATTTTTTATGTTATCCATTGTTTGAAAATACAGTAGGTGTTGATATAATCGCACTCGGAAGATAAATCTAGGCGAATAGCAAGCGCGTGCGTCCTTCCCCGTTGGAGCATAGTGCGGTACTGAGGTTGAACGGAGCGTGTTTCGCCATTTAGATACAAAGCGCAACAGAATAAGGTTGAATATCGGACTTGCCGTTTGACCGAATAGTTGCTTAGTAAGCTATGCTATGCTATGCTATGCTATGCTATGCTATGCTATGCTATGCTATGCTATGCTATGCTATACTATGCTATACTATACAATACTATCCTATACTATCCTATACTTTGCTATACTAGACTATACTTTGCTATACTAAGCTATGCTATGCTATGCTATGCTTTGCTTTGCTATGCTATGCTATGCTATGCTATGCTATGCTATGCTATGCTATGCCATGCCATGCCATGCCATGCCATGCCATGCCATGCCATGCCATGCCATGCCATGCCATGCCATGCCACGCCATGCCTAGCCATACCATGCCATGCCATGCTATACCATGCTATGCTATACTATACTATGCTATACTATACTATGCTATACTATGCTATACTATACTATACTATGCTATACTATACTATACTATACTATACTATACTATACTATACTATACTATACTATACTATACTATACTATACTATACTATACTATACTATACTATACTATACTATACTATACTATACTATACTATACTATACTATACTATACTATACTATACTATACTATACTATACTATACTATACTATACTATACTATACTATACTATACTATACTATACTATACTATACTATACTATACTATACTATACTATACTATACTATACTATACTATACTATACTATACTATACTATACTATACTATACTATACTATACTATACTATACTATACTATACTATACTATACTATACTATACTATACTATACTATACTATACTATACTATACTATACTATACTATACTATACTATACTATACTATACTATACTATACTATACTATACTATACTATACTATACTATACTATACTATACTATACTATACTATACTATACTATACTATACTATACTATACTATACTATACTATACTATACTTTGCTATACTAAGCTATGCTATGCTATGCTATGATATGCTATGCTATGTTATGTTATGCTATGCTATACTATACTATACTAAAATAAACGAAACACGCGAAAGCCCGTTGGTCCAGTTGGTAGTGAACCTACCTTCTGAGCTTGGAGGCGTGGGTTCGATTCCCACCTAGGACAAACAGTTATGTGATGAACGTTTGTGTTTGTTCTATACCTGGTTGTTAATAACTATAATCTATTTAAGTATGTATGAATTATTTAATTAAATTTCATTTAATTTATGAAATTATTAATTTAAAAATTTTTTTTTGTTAATTATTATTATATTTTTTTATTCAACAAAAATTATATTTTACTTAATAATTTTGATTTTTAGTAGTCTTTCTGACTGTCTCTCTCTCTCGTTCTATCTCCACACGAAACACATAGACTCTTGTAACTATATCACCGAGCGTACATAATAATAGATGCCCTAATGATAGATGGCCTAGTCGTATCCATTATTATTAATACCTGTAATTTTTTCATAGTAGCTTTACCTAGTCTGTGCTCTAGGTCATTGGCAACACTTGGTTGCCGCATCAAATGGTCGCGTTCGAGCCATAGATTTTTTATGTTATCCATTGTTTGAAAATACAGTAGGTGTTGATATAATCGCACTCGGAAGATAAATCTAGGCGAATAGCAAGCGCGTGCGTCCTTCCCCGTTGGAGCATAGTGCGGTACTGAGGTTGAACGGAGCATGTTTCGCCATTTAGATACAAAGCGCAACAGAATAAGGTTGAATATCGGACTTGCCGTTTGACCGAATAGTTGCTTAGAACTAAAGGACGTAAGTCTCAAATCGAATATAATTTATTATGAGAGTACTAATTAATCTAGGTAAATTTTGTCTTAGCACTGGAAAACAAACTATATTTTCCTTCGATGAGTATTTATTTTAGATATGTGACTGAAGTTCTATCCAACAAAAAATCAAAAAAATCAGCAAAACGGCACCATTTTGAAAACAATAAAGTATCGAGTAAATATCTTGCTATTATGTTTCTGTCTTAGTGCCGGAAAGAAAATGAATTGAAAAATCACATATATCCATTATTACGTTGATAGGATATTTGGTTTAGTTAGAATATCATGGCAAATTAGCATAAAATTTCGGAGGCCCCCTCTTAAACGGAAAGAATAAAAATGTGTACTGACATGTTATAATGTCATTTGTCAACTATTATCTCTAATGCCACAAGTCGAAAAGTCGATAAAAAAAAATTGCATTTTTGTGTTTGTAAGTATTTATATGTATTGTATTACTTATTTATTTTGTTTTAGGATTGCTGGTCATATTTTGTTTTATTTTAAATCGCGTTCGTTTTTTGTTAACGTGACGTTGGCCAAAGTGCCCTAAATGTGGGCGGTAGCCATTAATTAAAAAAAAAAAAAAAAAAAAAATTGCGTTAGCGAAGCGAAGCGAAATTAGTGGAACACTGATTGAGATTTTATTTTGTGGTTATTTGTTAAAAACTAGGTATTCATCGAATTTCAAATGGCTGCTGCCTCAAGACGATCCCTTGGTCAGTTACTCCAGCAGGGATGGACTGAGATCCCTGAAGTGTTAGCCTCGACTGGAGTGGCAGTTGTAGGCATTGGCCTGGGTATCCTTGGGTGCTACAACTACACGAAAAGCGACGGAGACAACAAGAGGTACAAGATGACTTACGTCGTAATGAGGCCGGACGACCCTAGAGCCAAGCTTATTAGAAAAGACTAGGAAAGTCAACTGTTTAATTTCTCAGAAAAATATTACTGAGTTATGTAATAAAGCTTACTGTTGATGAATAAGTGTACATTTTGTGTATATCCCATTATTTTTTGCATTTGTTATATTAATAACTAATGCTACAGTAACTTTGCACCTTTTTAGTGAGACAATAAGAATACGGTTGTTAGTTAAAAACGTCTTTTATTTATTTATCATCTAAGCTAATACAAACATAATATTTTAGAAATGTTCTCAATAGAGATTATTACCAGCAACTTAATTTTTTAATTTTACACAGGAACATAAACTAGCGATAACTTATGGTGCCACCTATCAAAATGCAGTGAACATTGACAAGGATATCAAATAATATCAAAATCAAAGCTTATAAACAATACCTATTGCAACTATTCAATTTTATATTAACACTAGCGACCCGCCCGCCCGGCTTCGCACGGGTGTAATTCACGTGCGAAGCCGGGGCGGGTCGCTATTTATATATAAACCTTTCTTGAAAATGTATCTAACTGATGGTGAAAACCGCATCAAAATCCGTTGCTTGGTTTAGGAGGAGTTAGCAGCCATACAGACATACAGACAGACAGACAGACGCGGAAAGCGACTTCAATTTATACTATGTAGAGATAGAGATGACAGGAAAAAAATACTGGTTTATTTAAGGAACAACTTGGTGGGTATTTAAAAAAATAAGGTCGAGTCACAAATACCCTGATAATTTACGGGATCATTGGATGATATCTAATTTTATTTTTCTTAATGTAAGAAAAAAATACACAATTATAAAGAAAAAAAACCCATTATAATAAAAGAGACTAGTTTATGTGAAAATTGCAGCCAGCTGCGTTTAACCAAAAAAAACAGTAAACAGAAGTCCTACATTAAAAAAAAAAAACAACATTTGTATGAAGTAATTTGACATGTATCACAGAGCTAAGAGGACTGGGGACTTTTACCTGGAATGTTGGACAGGTTCATATATTGCTGCAGGCCTAGCATGGGCTGTGGATAAATAGTCTTTTCACCGTTTTTATCCACGCCTAGACGCGACAAAGCTAGAATATGGATACGTTTGTCTTTTTCTCGCAGGATAAAAACGGTGGAAAGACAATTTGTCCACGGCCCGTGCTAGGCCTTCTGAATGTCAAATTAATGAATTGTCTATAAAATTTAAATTTTTAAGAATATTAACTACTAAACGCGCCTTAAGTGGTGGTAGCTGAGACTAGCTGCCAACAAGTTAGTGTAATCTTTAATACCAGTAAAGCATTTAAATTTTAGGAATAAAAAAAATTGGACTTATGTTGCACTGCTAAAATACTTTCATCAAGTATAAAAAAGTGGTGCATCTGACAAACAATACTATGATTGAATAGTCAATAGTCATGACAATACAAAACTTGTGATGAAATAAAGTATAAAACTAATTATAAACTATTGTCCGTTCACCATCCATCCTTTTGGTTTTTCCTGTTTTTTTATATGCTTTAGATGGCAAACAAGCTTTCCGGTCAACTGATGGTCATGGTGAAGAGATCACCTTGTCCTAATGACGATATAACCACTTGATTGATCATCCTTTACCCCACCGTAAGGCAAAGGTAGTAAATATTCAGTATAATCTTTTCGAGCAGTCCAATCCTAGGCGCGAACTGATCCAATGATTTTTCAGTCTCCAATCACAAGCACTATACGATCCCCCCCCAGCGACCGACGTGGCCTACATCGTGCACATGCAATATATTTTTTTTAAATTTATTTATTTAAGGATCAAGAATCTGTATACAACAAATTTAAAACTAAAGAGGTATACGGAAAAATAACTAGTTGAAAAACCAGCATCATGACCACAGATTAAAAATGATGACCTGTGCATGATCAAGTAGTTACATTATCTTTGCCGTCTCCTATGGATAACAGCAGAGGCATCACAGATACATTGCTGACTTTTTAAGGACTATTAACAGCCCTTTTTAAGAACTAGATATTAATCAGAAATGCCGCAGGAGGGGACAAGTTTTTACAGATGGCAAGTTTAAGGCAAAATAAAAAAGCATTTAAGCTCAACTGCTTCAAACAAAGGGTGAAAAGTTCTCAAAGGAAGGTAGGCAATGTACCGCCAATTCTCCGGGAATTGTATAGGCGGTGGTGATCATTACTATGAGGTGGCCCGTAGCTTGTTTGTCTACTTTTAAATGTTAAAAAATCTGATGATCGCTGTCAGCTGTAGTAATATTGCAAAAAGCTAAAGACGTGTTTTTTTTCATATAATTATAGCATGCAGTTGATTTGAAAAATTACAAATGAAAATAGGATTATCATTCATATCATCATCAGCTAGAAGACGTCCACTGCTGAACATAGGCCACCCCTTAGAACTCCTCACTGAACGATAGCCTGCCATCCACTGGATGCCCGCTACTCTCACAAAGTCGTCGGTTCAACTAGTGGGAGGCCTACCTATGCTGCGTCTTCCATTGTGGTCTCCACTCAAGAACCTTTCTGCCCCATTAGTTATCGGTTCTTCTGGCAATGTGGCCTGCCCATTGCCACTTCAATTTGCAAATTTGTATAGCTATGTCGGTGACTCTGGTTCTTCAGCAAATATCCTCGTACGGCAGCCTTATTATAGAAGTTTGATTGTGATCGAGATTGCATGCCGTCCCGTTCGCATCTACTTAGTCGCACCACGTGCGTAAGTGAGATGGCACGCGATCACGATCACAATCCGAATCACGATAAGACATCTATAATAACGCTACATGTCATCTGTGGCAACACACATTGGTTAAAGACCCTTGTGTCTAGGCACTGTGATATTATGGATTTTCATTCGCTTTTGAATAATTAAGTGCGCCTGTCAGCTAACATTAGATAGTAAATGAACTATGGACTACTTATTTCTTCTTTCCTTTCCCTGAACTTGCACCTTTGTTGTTGGACTTCCCTTTACTGGTGCTTGGTTTGTCACTGCTTGAGGAGGACACTGATGTTTGGCTCTTCTTTTTCTGTAAACGGAAAATTAATTAATAATAGTAGTAGTATTTAGAATCACAGCAGAAACTTCTCAGGCACCACTTGACCCAGAAAATGAATATATTTTTTATATTTGTCTATCAGGATTTTTCACTTTGCCTTCATAAGTCAATAGAGTTTGTTGCAGTTGACCATTGGCGGCAGCGAACACTTACTATCTATAGCTATAAAGATACAGCCGTAACAAAAGGTAGAACGGACAGACAGACATCGTAGGCTTACTAATAGGGTCCCGTTTTTACCTTTGGGTACGGAACCCTAATAAATGAAAGAACAATGAATCGTTTTTTTTTAATGAAGTTAGCCCTAACGTTACACGTGCCGCGTCAGGTGTGATAGAGCTACGTGAAAGAAAGAGAGCAGCTCTATAAGTGAATATAGCAAGCGGTATCCAGCATGGTGCGAGTTGAATTGCTACTTTATTGCCTCGTAGATAAGAGTCCTTAATTTCTTTGTGTAGACTTTCTGCTCTTTGGTGTACTTTGTGACTGTACCTCTCAATCTATATATATAAAAGAAAGTCGTGTTAGTTACACTATTAATAACTCAAGAACGGCTGAACCGATTAGGCTGAAAATTGGTGAGGAGGCAGCTTAGAACCAGGAGACGGACTTAGGCTACATTTCATCAGCATCATCACCGTTTTTCAAACCGCGGGGCGCAGCTAGTTGTTCGTAAAGTTTTCACACTGTACCTTTATAAGCCCATCATTCTCTGGGTCACTATCACCCTCCTCATCCTGATGCATCACAACTCCATCCTCATCCTCCACGTAGTCATCGTCTCGAGTTCGGGTTCGCTTCACGGCTCCAGGCGCGTACGGTAACGCGGTTGCTTTCTTGTTATATGTGCGAGTCATTGCCGCTTTCACCTGAGATACAAAACTCCATGTTAAGTAAGATGTGAACACTAAGGGCGACACTGCCACTGAGGGAATGCCAGAGCGGGCACAAAAAATCGTCACCGCTTTATGGTTGATATTCCGAAAACCCGTACGAAGCGCTTTGATTCCACTTTTATTATGCGTACTGCTAGTCTGTGGTATGAGCTGCCTGAATGGGTGTTCCCCTGTAGTTACAATCTGGGTGTCTTCAAATCACGAGTGAATCGGTTTCTTCTAGGCAAGCGTGCTCCATCGTAGACCGCATCGTCGCTTTACATCAGGTGAGTTGGCGGTCAAACGCAAGCCAAATAATAAAAAAAACACTTTCCTGGAGGTGAAGTGTTGACTAATAGATATGCACAACATGGATAGCTACATGATGTCATGTCATTTGTATAAGCTTGGAGCCGCGGACAGTCCACTGTGTCGTGGCTGCATGAAAGAGAACGAAACTGTAGAGCATGTGCTGTGGCATTGTGAAGCCACAGAAGAAGTTTCTTAGAAACTAGACGGGTTGCATTAGGCATTGTTTTTTTCATCCCCGTCACCACAACAGCTAGACTGCTTTTCATTGTCATCATGCACACTTTCATCTACGCCACTGGAACTGTGCCAGCGCCCCAGATCCTCACTCTGATACTTCAAGGAGTTGGCTTGGGTAGGTGCTGGTAGGGGGAAATGCACAATACACCCCAAGCGGGACGTCACTGCAGGACTTATCCCCCCATCTCAAATAAGAATGTCATGTCAATTTTGTACTATTGGTTCTATCTAATAACAATTCTATTGGTATTTAGGGGCCAGAACCATCATTGACCAGTATGAACATAGTCGAAGAATATATGGTGTCATCATCATCATCATCAGCCAGAAGACGTCCACTGCTGAACATAGGCCTCCCCCTTAACCTCCACACTGAACGACAGCCTGCCTTTTGCATCCACTGGATGCCCGGGACTCTCACTATGTCGTCGGTCCATCTAGTGGGAGGCCTACCTACGCTGCGTCTTCCGGTTCGTGGTCTCCACTCAAGAACCTTTCTTCCCATCGGTTATCGGTTCTTCGAGCGATGTGGCATGCCCATTGCCACTTCAACTTGCAAATTTTAACAGCTATGTCGGTGACTCTGGTTCTTTGGCGAATGTCAACGTTTCGGATTCTATCGCGCAAAGAAACTCGGAGCATATATAGCTCTCTCCATTGCCCGCTGTGTGACTCATATGTCATCACTATATATGGTGTGGTGGCATGCAATTGAAAACTTTGGGAGTCAGGATAATGTGCAAGAGATGAGATTATGGAGAAAACTTTACTGCATGCTTTTGAAAACCTACCGTCCGATCAATCAACACTGTAGGGTCACTTTGTCCTGGCCACATGGATAGTTCAGTCAAGGAGTCCAAATCTTCTCTCAGTAGGTTGTAAGACTCCAGCACTTGAAGAGACTGGTCGATGCCGTCCGCTCTGTCCTTGATGAGAGGACTGATGATGGAGTTGCGGAGATGAGTGGCGTAGTCCAGGAATATTGACGATTTTGAACCAGTTGTGCTAGGGAGATATAATTACCGTTGATAATTTTAATCAAAATCAATTCTAAAATAGTAGATAATTGATGTTTGAGAGCCCGTTGGTCCAGTTGGTAGTGAACCTACCTGCTAAGCTTGGGGGCGTGGGTTCGATTCCCACCTAGGACAAACATTTATGTGATGAACATTTGTGTTTGTTCTATATCTGGTTGTTAGTATCTATTTAAGTATGTATTTAAACCTATATATGTATGTATATCAGTCTCTGGCAGCCATATCACAAGCTTTGCTTAGTTTGGGGTCAGATGACTGTGTGTGCAAAAATGTCCCGAATATTTATATTTGTTTGACATGATAAATAAACCATAAAAACCAACGTAATAATAAACCTGGCTATTCTTTTAAATATTCTAGTGACCAGATCTGTTGGTTCTGATGGAACTTCATCCGCCAGCTATGCTTATACCAAAGAATTTTGGTTCATCGATGGCTTATACTAACTAGTATAGCTGAGTTTAGCAACACTAAGCTATACTATACCTGAGTTTTGAAGCCAACATGGAAAAAACATGTCGGCTCGTTGGATTATTTTCCTAAACTTGTGTATTTTAGAGTGTTAATGTGTACTAAATGGTGAATTATTATTCATTATGTGCTCGTAAACGTGCTCGAGTGTGGGGAGTGATATAACGAGGTGAAAGATCTTTTCGTGTTGTTTCCAACACTCCATAGGAGCCTCTTCTAAAGTCTCCACCACTTTACAGGGGCACGAGTTTAACTTGACCGTGACTTACTTAGCTTGACTCTGACTATGACTTGTTTGACGCTTTTAATACTGTGTAAACATGTATATTGCGACTAAAGGACATTGAATCCACAGTAAAGAAAATTTTAACAAAAAAAAAAAAACTATACCTGAGTCTAGCAACACCGAGCTATAATATACCTGAGTCTAGTATGTGCATGAATCTCCTGACACAGGCGGTGCATCTTGTTTGCGCGAGAGTTCTTTCCGAGCCACCCTGGGAACTGGATCTGGCCTGCCACGTGTCCGGAGAGGTAGTGGCCTGGCAACACTGAGCTGTACATTGCCTGAGGAGGAGCATGAAGTCTAAAGCTGCTGCATTTGTTATTATGTATTCGTAAAGGGTCTTTATTACATTAATTTTAAAACTGAAGATAAATATCCCATGACTCACCACGTTGTTCGGGCAAACACTTTCTGCCAATACATCAGCATAAGTAGCGCTTAATTAAGGCGACCCACCAATGACACGAAAAATACCGCAGTCGCAGGCTTGCCTGGACCAATCAGCTTATGGGGCCCTCGCGTATCTCAGCTAGCTGAACGATTAGCGAATAAATGAGATGTTATTTTTAGAGGATGAAATTAATTTATAAACTTTACCTGCATTGGAAGTAAGCTCCATGCTTGGTTGCTTCGAATTCGTTTTTCGATGGTGTCGCTGAAAGAAATACTGTCCGCCGCTTGGCTTATCCGCTGTAGAATTTCATGCCTGCATTATAAGTACGTACAATTAAAAAAAAGTTAGTTAAAAATAAGTTGAATCTTAATCCAGTTTTAAATCCTATCTTTTACAATCGTAAAAGATAGATTTAAAACTGTTAGTAATTTATCGTCACAATAATACACGGAGTATGCTAAGGCGAAGGTAGGTAATTGTACTCATTGTTATGAATATGAACAACTTTTACTATACATTGTGAAATATTGGTGATAATTTTGGCAGGTCACGCCCAAGAAGTTTCGTATAATTTTTCCGGTAAATTGTATTTATACGTACGGTAGTTGTACAAATAATGTCGTACTTCATTGATACCCATCAATGAAGTACGACCGCCCTCTTAGTGAAGTGCCATGCATAGAGTCGCGGGAGTGGATGCAGATAGCAGGCTGTCGTTCAGTGTGGCCTTCTGAGGCTTACGTACGAAGCGCTTTGATTCCACATTTATTATGCGAACTGCTAGTCTGTGGAATTCCCTGCCTGAATGGGTGTTCCCCGATGGTTACAATCTGGGTGTCTTAAAATCACGAGTGAATCGGTTCCTTCCAGGCAAACGTGCTCCAACGTAGACCGCATCATCGCTTACCATCAGGCGTGATGGTGGTCAAACGGAAGCCTATTATTTACAAAAAAAAATAAAAAAAAATAATCAGCAGTCGAAGTCTTGTGGCTGATGATGAAATCTAATAATAAAAATCAGCGGGGTGCAGCCTACAAATATACACTCACTTGGGACAGTGCGGCTGCACTTGTAAGTAGTTTTCTTGCACAAAGAGCGGCGCGAGACTGTAGTCGTAGAAGAATAGGTCGCTCTTGTCGTTGATACTCATAGTTTTGTGGTCTTCAGCCGAGAACACCTTGCGGATGGCTTCCCAAGGACCCTGAGAGGTTAAGAGACAAACATTTTAAAACTTTTTCTGCCTAGAAATTTTTAGGTCCGCATTCTATAGTTAGCACATTGCAGTGCAGTAGCACAGTCTTTCATGGTCAGTTTATTAAGTCCAATGTTGTGGGTTCGAAGATAACTATCAAATATTGTTTGTAAATTATTTTAGCTTTGTATTTTTGTGACGTTTTGCAAGTGTATTATAGTGTATCTATCTATACAATATTATAAAGAGGAAAGATTTGTATGTAAGTATGTTTGTAACGAATTGGCTCAATAAGTACTGGACCGATTTTAATAATTCTTTCACCATTTGAATGCTACATTATCACTGATTAATATAGGCTATTTTAATAGGCTATATAACTATACCCGTGCGGAGCCGGGGTGGTCTGCTAGTTTGAAATAAAGATATATGAACATACCAATTTGACATCTTTCTTCGGAACTGCGGCGTCCTTGCTCAGCTTATCAGGGTCCATTCTGGAAGGGTCGATGGCCCACATGGAGAGAAGGTTCAATGTTTGTCGCACATCCTGATTGGCTGACAGTATAAGTTGGCCCAGGACATCGGGCGGTATCTTTATGTTCTCTCGGCAGCATATTGATCGCATTGCCGCCTGAAATATTCATAAATCAGATAACACGGTAAACTCCAAGATCGTTTTATCGTCACCAGTTTTCACAAGGTATAACGCTAATGATGAATTTAATTAATAAGGCTAAAACAGAGAGCGGCATACATCTTGAAAGATGACCCTGCGAACTTCGACCAAAATAAAATGAATGCTTGCTCGGTAAAAACGAGTCAAACCGTCGGATTATAACCATGTACAATTACATTTGTTACAAAAAATAGAGAGCTGTTTTTTGTTGTGTATTTACACTTCGGGAAAGCACACGAAGGCATAATTTTGTCAGATATTTCGTTATCATGTAACAATAGTCTTGTGCACTTCCTATGGCTAGAGACCGACTGGGACGAAGTGAGCGCTGGCCGCCATTTTGTAATCTTCAAAAATGCTCTTTTTCTGGGCCCGTCCATACATTTTATTTTGGTCGAAGCCTGCTAATAGTTCCGAGGCGGACCGAACGTACGAGGGGATTTCGACCGCACGTATACGTACACCAACCTTACTCTACTACAATGATTTAAAGATGTTTACCGACACAATACATGAGAAATTAGTGTTGGCATAGAGAAATATACTATACTAGAGGTGTTGGTTTTGTAAGTTTGTGACTAGTTGTTTCGCGTATTTTTCGCACAGACTATAATTCTTGAGCATCGCATCAACATTCTTCAAATCACGAGTGAATCGGTTTTTTCTTGGCAAGCGTTCTCCATCGTAGAACGCAACATCGCTTAAGATTAGGCAAGTTGGCAGTCAAACCCAAGCCTAATATTATTAAAAAAAAAAAACATTGTTATATATCCAAACCAGCGACGTTGATTCTGTCATACTGAACTAAACCAATCTGGCAGGACTAAAATTATCTGCCTCTCATTTCGTGAGAGTAGGATCGCAACAATTTTAGAGCTGTCAAATTTAGTTTAGTACATCATAATCGATGCCATTGTCTTAGGAATACCTTGATCTGATCGACCCGTGGCCTGCTGAACCTCAAATCGTAGCAATAGTTGACCAGTGAGCGCATTTTCTGGCTGTTTCTGTCGTTGCACATGCATATTATCGGCACCGACGAAGACTTTATCAGCCCTATCAACTCTTGGAGACCACCTACAAGAAGGGATAACATGTTTAAAATTAAAGTTGCATGATTATTTACGGGATATTTACCGTGGTAAGGGTGTGTTCAAAATACTATACGCAGTGATACAGTGAGTGTGTTTTGTCGGGACTTAGGATCGAGTTTGAGTGATAACCGTAGCAAAAGACTAAAGGGTAGAGGGTAGATCGTTATGTCTGCACCTAACTTTTTAACTGTTCGACCAACCACCCGCATTCTTCAGTCATCCCGTGAACATGGTGCATGTAACTGCGCCGAAATATCGGGAGCTCATTCCACAACCTTACCACGGTAAATATCCCGTAAATAATCATATAACTTTAGTTAACAACCGTGATAGTTTAAAACAGTGTTTTATGTTTAAAATTCTCCACATGTAAAGTTATTAGTTTTATGATACATATATCATATTATAAATGCGAAAGTGTGTTGGTTTGTTTGTCTCTTTCACACAGCAACAGAGCAACGGATCGACATGATTTTTTACATAGAGACAGGAGAGTGATAGAATACTTTTTATCCCGGAAAAAAATTGGTTACATAAGAGCATTTCCACGCAGGTGAAACCGCGGGGCGCAGCTAGTTAGTAATATTTGAAAAAAAAAATTGTTGAGAAAGGGCACGGATACCACATTCGGCTTACTACCCCTTTCCGCGTAACTCCGTATTTGTATTTGCGTTGGGAAATACGGCTTTATACAATGTCGTGTACAGACTTAAACAAGGGAATTTGTTGTCTCTTTCATTTCAATCAAAAAAAAATGGCACGCTTTGTAAGCTTTGTACTATCTCATACCTCTATCCTCGTTTCCCGCCATCCCATCAACTTCATCCATAACCAAAACATGCTTTTTAGTCACCGCTTGTTTTCCCGTATCACCTGAAACATCACACTGATTATATTTTTGATTTGAAACATCTATCGGCGCGCCTTGGTATAAAACTGACTTGTATGCTGTTATGGATGTCATTATGCTCTCTTATGCCAGTCATGTTTCACATATGCCGAGCAATTCGTGACGGCCAACTTTAAAAAAAAAACTAAATTATAGAGCTTTTCGCACATGCGAACATGCCACACTAATTATGATTATGTACATTATCATATTATTTATACTAATTTCTATCCACTACTCTGTACAACAATCTGGCAGAGTCTGAAAGAGGCTCGTCCAGAATGCTGTTATAGTAACCAAATTTTAGCCTACTGGTTGATTGCTTAGAAAAGTTCTTCGATTATTTTAGATCCGGGCACATTCCATAATAATTTGATATCTACACTAATGTGAATACACTTGTTGCACTGGCTTGTAAGATTCTATGCTAAGTTGTAAGTGGCTATATCTATACTCTAAACTATACTATAATAATTTTATTATTGAAACTGACGTGGTTTTCATACATTTTATTTATATTACACGGGAATTACTCACGTAAGATTAAGCCGGTTACTCCGACTATAGTTTCAACCGCATTAGACGGCATACTATAATAATATTATAAAGAGGAAAGATTTGTATGTAAGTACGTTTGTAACGAATTGGCTCAAAAAGTAAGGGACCGATTTTAAAAATCACCATTTGAATGCTACATTATCACTGATTAATATAGGCTATTTTAATAGGCTATATATAACTCGTGCGGAGCCGGGACGAACTGCTAGTCTGTAATATTTGTTTCTGGTGTAAACAATAAAGAGTTTCTATCAAAGATAATATAACCACTTGATCGAGCATGTAGACAAAATTCCCTTTTGCAAAATGATGCCGCGTCGGTCGCGGGGAGCACCTTGTGATTGGAGACTCAAAAGTCATTAATTCAATTCGCGCATAGGATTGGCCCCGCTCGAAATAGTTTAGGTTGACATTTTAGAACCATGGCTTACGGCGGGGTAAAGGATGAGCATTCAAGTGGTTATTTTGTCATTGGTTTTTATGTATCTAATTACCCATAGCGTAAGCGGAGAGTGAAGTGGTGGTAAGGAGTTCTCCAATTTGCTGTTTGATGAGAGTTTTGTTACGGGTGTCCGATGCGTTGAACTCAACTGTGTCAAATCCTAGCTGCTTGCACACTAGCGCCACTGTAGTGGTTTTACCTGAAAAAATAAACAACATTTAAGTAGGGTGCAAGAAAATACAGCTGCCAAGAAAACGCCTTTCAGAAGTCCCCTATCTCTCTCACACATTGACTAAGGCTAGGTATAGGCTCGCTCTTAAAATAATAATTACGTAAGTGAGATAACGTATTCGAACTTCGTGAGAGTGAGCAGGACAAAGAATATATTTTGTCCCTTCTATCAACAAAAACCCAATACGCCCGGTATTGTGTTTTTGTTGTTTGCCATCGACTGATCTGACCGTTTCCCCGCCCTGCTCGCGCGAAGGCCACTACGCATCGTTCGTCTCGTTCGAACGTACGAACTCGCACGCGAGTTGTGGCGTTACCGGCTGAGTGGCTACTTGTACTTGCTACTTCTACTTGTACTACTAAGCATCGTCTGCAAGCTCCTTTAGCCCACGGACTGGGTTTGGCCAATTTCAAGTGTCATTCTTCCTATCTCTCTCTACCTATAGAAACATTCACTCTCTCCCTCTCTAAAACATTTGTTAGAAATAACTGACCAACTCCCGGCGGTCCAGACAGCAGCACTGCCTTGTAATACCCGCCGTCATCGTTCTTAGCCCACGGACTGGGTTTGGCCAATTTCGCCTTTCTGTTCACGTACCATTTCGTCAGCCAGTTTATAAGTCTGCAAATTGCAAACACTTTAGTTAGAGAGTGCACAGAACTATGAGCTATTAGAACTACTAGAATACATAAGAATATGCTTACATAAATACTTATTAAGAAACTTAAAATGTAACATAAATACATCAGACAAACACGGGAGATATGTATTAAATGTTTATCGGGACTTCATCATCACCATCAGCCAGAAGACGTCCACTGCTGAACATAGGCCTCCTCCTTTAGCCTCCACACTGAACGACAGCCTTCCTTTTGCATCCACGGAATGCCAGCGACTCTCACGATGTCGTCAGTCCATCTAGTGGGAGGCCTACCTACGCTGCGTATTCCGGTTTGTGGTGATTCGCGTTGATCGCGTTGACTTACAAGTTTGATTTTTTCATAGCTAAAAGAAACCGTAGACCCAAGTATTTGGTCTAAATTTCAATTTGATACCTCTACGCGTTCTTGAGAAAAAGGGTCTTGACAGACGGACAACAAAGTGATCCTAAAAGGGTTCCGTTGAGAAACAAGAGAATGAAATGTATACTTACTTGTTTACATTGCTGTTTTCTCCCAATTGCCCAATGATCT
The DNA here is from genome assembly GCA_932305915.1 of Agriopis marginaria. NCBI lineage: Eukaryota > Metazoa > Arthropoda > Insecta > Lepidoptera > Geometridae > Agriopis > Agriopis marginaria. Next base: position 16,273,688 of record OW029918.1, read on the forward strand.
GTTTTACATTTTGGGGCTTGTGTTTTTCTACCCACATGATGCCACTGATCTTTGTATCCACAATTCTTTTTATGTCTGAAAATATTGCAATTATATTTAAAATATTAAATAGAATATTCAAGAAAAATACGATTTGTGCTTTTTGTTTCATTTGTACCTGTTGCTGATGTCGATTCTTCTCTATCAATATTTGTACTTGATTTTGATTCACTTTCAGATGTTAAATTGTTTTCAAGTTTAACTGTATCTACTTTGGTGGAGCTCTTTGATTTATCACATTTTATTTCTGTAACATCCAATTCGTCCTTTGGAGTCTCCTTGGAGTGTCTCTGTTCCGATTTTTCTTTTTTAATATCTGTCTCATCTTTTTTGCGTTCAACTTTGTGTCCTAATTTTTCTTTTTTAACGTCAGATTTTTCAGTTTTATCTTTACTTGATGAATTAACATGATCTTTATCTTTAGAACTTTTCTTATTTTCATGGTCCTTATCTCTACTTGATTTTCTACTATGGTGTTTTTCTTTTCTACCTTCTTTATTGTATTCAGATTTAGTTTGTTTATTAGAATTTTTGATTATCTTTAAGAAGCCATCCTCATTTATGATTTTAATGCCTAGTTCTTGGGCTTTAGCCATTTTAGCTGGACCGGCGTCTTCTCCAGCTAATACGTGTGTAACCTGAAGTGATATAATATTCTTGAGCTTATGAAATAAAAAAACAGCAGTTTGTAGAATGGTACATGAAGAATTAATGGGAAAATCCTGTACCATATCATTGTCATCGGCATCCGCACCATCAGATGCTAGGTCGCCTATTTCTCAAACAAAGAAGCATCACACTTTTCACAAGGGCCCTAATTTTGTTATGTTAGGAGATGCTAGGTTATTCGGAGAGACCGAGATGCAATATATAATCAAATTATATATTTTTTACGGTTCCATACCCAAAGGGTAAACACGGGGTCCTATTACTAAGCCTACGATGTCTGTCTGTCCGTCCGTCCGTCTGTCTGTCCTACATATTAACGGCTATATCTTTCGAACTGTAATAGATGGACAGTTGAAATTTTCACAGAATATGTAATGTTACGGCGGATTAACTAACAAATAATTAAAAACGAAAGGGGGGTACAATACAACAAACGTAAATTTTAAATGTATTTTTGTATTAGCTCTAATGTAAAAACGATAATACGTAATAATAATAAATAATGCCCAAGTGCGAGTCGGTGACAAATTTCTGTACATTACCAAATTATTATACTCGGACGCCTGCAGCAAACTGCGTAGCAAATTGCTTACAGCAATTTTGGAAGGCGTTTTAATAACTGGTAATTCGGTTACTTGGAAAACCTTATTGTATTTTGTGGTGGTACGGAACCCTCAGTGCGCGAACCCGACTCGCACTTGGCCGGATTTTATCAACAAATTTAATACAGGACACATACCTTCTTACTAATGCTACTTTTGACACAACCACCATATTTGTTAATGGTTTCAACAATTTCATCCTTTTCAAAGGAATCCAACACTCCGGTCAATAAGAAGGCAAAGTCTTTCAAACAGTTGGGTGCACCCTGAAAAAAAAAGTACTCATTTAACATCTAACCTAAACATTCATGAAAACATAAAAAAATGTGTTTGTCTTATTTTTCAAATCTTACCTCTGGCATTTCTTTTGCCCCCAAATGCTTAGGTCCAGATCTGTTTAAATAGCTCTGATATAATTTGGCAGAGTGAATTTTCCTTTCATGTTTTTCTTCATCTGTTAGTACTGGAATATAAAATAATGTCTTAATTCACATTATGTTTTCACTTATGGTTGTATAGTCATATCAAAAATAACACAATAATGCTTCTTGTACATTAATAAAAATTTACCATTCCTTACCAGATTCGTTGATACTTTTATTACTAATTCTTCTTTTCTTATTTTTATACTCTTCATGATCTTCTAATACAGAAATATTTTCCGCGACATGATTATCAGTTTTTATAACATTTCCATTTGTTTTTCTTGTTTCCACATCAGATGTCTTCTTTTCGCAGGAATCATTTTTATCATCATCAATGAATTCCGCAAACTTCCTTTTATTTGTATCTTTAATTTCCATTTTGATATCTTCAACATTTTTAGCAGAGTATTTTGAGGTAGAAGGTATACTTTCATCACGGGACTTAGATGGAGATTTCCCAAAACTATGATCGCCATTTGTTTTTACTTTTGCAAGTGAATCTTTAACATTTTCATTTAAAGATTTTTGATTGTCATCCTTAAGATTACTATTTGAAGTCTTTTTTTCATTGTCTTTATGTTTATCGTTTACAGTTTTTTGTTTGTCAACATGGTTTTTGTGTTCATTTGATTCAAGCTGATCCATACCATCAATTTCTAGTAAACTCTTCTCAAACTCTTCATCCGAGTGTATACCTGTCTCAGTTTTCTTCGTTTCTTTCTTAACAATTGGTTCGGTTCGTTTAATGGGTCCATTGCCAAACAAATTAGTAACTTTTACTTCTTTCAGCTTGTTTTTCACTGGTTTGTTTTTGTTTGAAATTTGAGTGATGTGGCTTGTTTTCTTTTTCTAAAAACAGTAAAAAAAAACGATATATCATTACAATAACGGATACTTGAAATCTTAGTATAAGACGCATTAAAACAAACCAAATGAAGCCAAACTCGAGGAGATTTACTAGTAGTTATTGAAGAATTGCACTATCCATAGATCAGTTCGATTATACCAAATTATTGTATTGTTATCCACATTACATATACAGTAGTCTAACTATTAAAGACAAAGGGGTTCCAGATTATTGGAATATTCGAGTTACTGGATTATAATGAGAAATTCAGGTTCAGTAAAATAATGCATTGCAACTTGAAGCAATGTAGAAGCGGTTTACACTAGAGATTCATCATATAAAAATAAATTCAGAGGGAATAAAATAAAGAATTGCCTAATTATGTGGGTAGTATATTATATTTAAATATTACAAATTTCTTTGACTACTCTGGTGATTATTAAGTTTATTTCTATTAAAGAAGTAAATTAAAGACATTTGGTTAATCATTGATTTTTTTGATCATATGATTTAAATCAAAATTATTTAATCATGCCAACCATAGTTACAAGAGATTTTAATAAAAATGTGTTCAAAAAGTCCAATTTAAAGTGTGTTTGTATTTTCTCACCTTATTTACTATTTGAACGTCAGGTGATTCAGGTATAACATCATCGTCATCATCATCTTCAATCCTTCGCTTCTTTGGTTCAACAACTTTTTTGTTTTTTGGTAGTAGATAATTTCTGATATCCTGTAAATATATCAACAATTAGTTTTTTTAAATACAATAATGGGCTTGCACTGTGCCGCCATCTCGCCTTATGTTAAGTGATGATGCAGTCTATGATGGCGCACGCTTGCTTAGAAGAAACCGATTCAATGTTAATTACTATTTGAATTTAGTAATGGAGCCAAAGATTTGACAACATTTGAGACAAGCATATTTGCCTTCTCTTTAGCAGGAGGAGCCAGTGTTTCATTAGTCTTCACAGAGTATGCAGTGATGGGCAACCGAACTTTGCTTTGACTAATTTAGCTAAAGGACCAAGCTTTACTCTCACAGAGTAAGAAGCCACATTTTTTTTATTATGCCATATGTGTCTAACAAGCTTACGGGCCGCCTGATGGAGAGCGATCACCGTCGCCTATGGATACCTACAACACCAGGGGCATCACAGATACGTTGCCGACCCTTAAAGACTCTATTAACAGCCTTTTTGAAGAACCCCATGTTATAGTTACTGGGAAATGCCACAGGGAAGCTTATTCCACAAAATGCAGGTTGATTCCAATTTGGCAAATGTGGTCAACGCAAGCATTCTACAAAGCCTTTTTGCAGATATTGGCACCCTTGTTAAAAGCTCTCCTCTTTTAGTGTATGTCTCTTGGGTTATGTACCTATAGGAAAAGCCTCGCAAAACACCTAGGTTTTTCCCAAATCAGTACCTGTCTATGCCGATCAGTGAATTAGAAGTAATTAAAAAACAGATTTACATGAAAGAGAACATAATATAGCGGACATTGAATTGTTTTTCAAATCTATCTTTTTGCATTACCAGAGAGCCTCGCAGAATGTATGTTGCCCACATGAAATTTGGGTGTTGCTCTGTCACTGTTACTGACTCCTAGAAGAAGCTGCCAGCTTAATAGGTAGAAGGCTCAGAAAGTGCAACCGGTGCAACTACCTTTATTTTTACTAAAAGCAATATAATTTTGTCGTAGTCACTTTAACATTAACATTACTTACCATTGTTGCAGCTTTACGAAGGTTTTACACTCACTTAATTCATGAGAAGAAAATAACTACGAAATCACGGACATCACCCTATTACATAGCAAGGAAGATTGGTAAATGATTTTGGGAAGAGGTTGGAAAATTAAAAAAGGAGCCAGTGAGTACAAATCATTCAGCTGGGCGAAATAGTAGCTAGAAATTTGCAATTTGAGAATCTTTGCATACAAATTTCACAGTATTTGATTGAAAACGTTAATATCAAGAGGGATAATTGAATTTCACAAACAAAACAAGTTCAAAATTAATCGGTATTTCGCACAGTATTTCGGTTCGGTTCGGCCTTGGTTCGGTTTCTTTCAAAGAGTAATAGAGTAGTATATGGTTTCTTTGGTAGATACTGTAGATAGCAGTAGATAGTTATCCTTTTTTTTTTGTTATAATTTTCATGACCGTGGATTCAATGTCCTTTAGTCGTAATATTAAACAATTGTTTTAATAGCGTCAAACAAGTCATAGTTACAGTCAGAGTCAATCTAAGTAAGTCAAACTCATGCCCCTGTAAAGCGGTGGAGACTTTACAAGAGACTCCTATGGAGTTTTGGAAACAACACGAAAAGACACGTTTCACCTCGTTATATCACTTGCCCACACTCGAGCACGTTCACGAGCACTTAATGAATAATAATTAACCATTTAGTACACATTAACACTCTAAAATACACAAGTTTAGGAAAATAATCCAACGAGCCGACATGTTTTTTCCTCGTTGAATCCAACAATCTCCACGTATCGTTTCCCTACCTTTAAATTCTAAAACAAAACTTAAACGACTTGTATATGACAACTGCGTCAATCACGCGGAGCCAGAAGTCCCAATCCGAGAAAAAAAAAAGAATCCAACAATCAAAAACTTAAAGATGTCAATGTCGTACATATAACTTTTTTTTTAATTTTTCCCCGTGAAGAGTTTGGCGTCGCACTCCTGTGCATTTGCCAGTATTAAAACTACATAATAGGGCCAGTTTAATACCTACTATAGGCTATTAGGGCCAATGTAGTCAGACGAGTCAGTCACAGTAGTCCTCCAACTAGATGGATTGACGACATTGTGAGAGTCGCGGGCATCCAGTGCATGCAAAAGGCAGGCTGTCGTTCAGTGAGGAGGTTAAAGGGGGAGACCTATGTTCAGCAGTGGACGTCTTCCGGCTGATGATGGTGAAGTACTTAGGTACTAGTAAGAATAAAAATAATTTATTGGAAACTATAAGTATAATGAAACAATAGATAATATCACTGATTAGAAACAACATTATGCAAATTAAGACTAGACTAAAGGCGTTTGCAGACGATGCGTAGTACAAGTTGCAAGTAGCTAGGTACTACCACTACTACTACGCATCGTCTGTGTCGTCTGCATCCCAGCTAGACGATGCGTAGTAGCTACTTGCAACTAATACTACTACTACGCATCACCTGCAAGCGTTAAAGGTATTCCAATAAGGCCATACAGCAATCTCGTCCTGAGGCCTTACGGCCAACGCAACGGCTAACTCGGTATCAAACTAAGCGGCCTTATCGCCCTAAGCGATTTCTTCCAGGCAACCTTTGGATGGACATAACGGAGACAGGAGTAGGAGTAGTATGTATGTAATTTTTATCCTATCTGTAAGTATGTAATTTTTATTTCTATCTAACTATAATATTTAACTTTTTATATTGGGTTACACGCAAAGAGTAGGGCACACGTAACGTAACCTATACCTACTAACTCGAATGGGGTCCATAGTACCCATTATTAGTAACAACTTTTTGGGACCAACCCTGAAATAGCGAAAAATTATCATCTGTTCCAGAGTAAACGGTCATTGACACTTTGTTCGCACTCGACAAAATGTATTGAAAAGCTGTATTTTTTCGCGATTTCAGGTGGGTTACCGTAATCTCAAAAATATTCTTATAACATCCTTACATTGAGATTTGTCTCGCTCTCTCAGCTAATGAGAGAGCAAGACATAATTCAATATAAGGTACACTCATCGACATGTGCATCCTGCCCGTCCTAACTTACGGTGCACAGTAATGGTCATTGACCGATTCTCAGAAGTTCAGACTTGGGGTTTGCCAAAGAGAGATGGAGCGCAGCGTCCTAAGCATCAAAAGGACACACCGAGTCCGAAACACGACTCTGCGCTCAATTATTGGAAGAGCTGATGTTGGCATCGAAGCTGCCAAATTAAAGTGGGTTTAGGCGGGACACGTGGCCAGGATACACCCTGATAGATGGGCCCAGAGGATCACACAGTGGGTGCCTAAAAATGGACGAAGGAGCCAAGGCAGGCCTAGAAAACGCTAGCTCGATGACCTCGACACGTTCCAGATACAGTGGTCAAGTCTTGCGGGTGATCGCACTGTCTGGAAAAAAATGGGGGAGATCTTTGCCCAGGAGTGGGACAGTACCTATAGGCATAGATAAATATACTATACTAGAGCTATAGGTTAGTAAAAAATTAAAATAAAATAAAAAAGTTTACTAGAAGAATGTTTTTACGATTATGGTATGGTAACCCACCAGGGTAGGTCATAGTAAAATTTGTTCATAATGATGGGTATTATGGACCCCTTTCGGCTTAGTTCACCCTTTCCGCGTCACCCTATACCTACAGCAAGAAATAACATACTATTATTTTTGGTAACTCAAATAATATATCCTTTATAGGACCCAAACACATCTTTTGTAGAGCCGAGCACAGAAACGATGATCTTATTCAAGTCTTGAGGCCACGGTGCGCCCACTCCGTACATAGACTTCAGGAGTACTTCCATAACATTATATTCATATATTTTACCATTTAAAGCAACCACCATGTATAAAGCAGTGTCTACGCTGAACGCACTAGGTTTCTCTGATATATAAAAGTCTTTTATCTCACAAGCTCCATTGGCATAAAGTATATGAAGAGTTCCATCTCCTAGCATTGGTATGCAATCATCCATTATGAACGCTGGCCTTATCAATTTGATATCTAAAAACTCCTCATGTACATGAACAGGTACAGAGCTGTATTGTCTGAGGATTAATATGTACTGAGTTTTACATTGAACGTAGTATATATTATTAGAGGTATCTAGGACGAACTGAGTCGCGCATATAACTGGTTCTACTTTGGTTCTGACTGTTCCGTGGAATTCCAATTCAAACAGCTTATTGTTAACAGTTAGATAGTAAATTTTATCTGTGCCATTGGCCTTTTGCAGTTGGATTATATCGTCTTTGAAAGGTCCAAGTTTCTTAGCTGATAAGGATTCTCTATCGTATTTGTACACGCCATTTTTTGATCCGAAATATACGTTTCGATCGCTGCCGTAGTCCACCGTGGAGTCTCGACCTCCTTCTAGAATTTCATATGCCGCTAGATCTTCTAAGACGTAAATACAGGTTCCTCCATCAAAACGTGAATCCAATACAGTGAAGAAAATAGATGGGAGATCTGATTCTGCGCGTATCTTCTCTTTGTCGTCGGCTTGTACGAGAAGTTTTGTAATGTTGGTTGTAGAGGTGAATATGACTTGCTCGTCTCTGAATATGGAAGTGTTAAAAGCGTCGGTAAAAGATGATGGTGCGAGGAAGATGACTGTTGCAAGGGTGCGCCACATATCCATACCTGTAATTTATAAAGTACTGTAAACATACATACACACAGTCACGCCTCTTTCCCATTGTGATAGGCAGAGACCAGTGACCACATCTCCACTAATTGCTACGATCCTGACATACATCTTTCGCTTCTTCTACTTTAATGAGTGTTTTCATACAAGCCCTTTGGTTACGGGTATTTTTGTCGAGGCCTTTTCTCAACACGGCTGATACAGCGCAGCGCGGAAAATCACGAACCCAGAAACATACTTACATACAACCCAAAAAGATTACTCTCCTTCTTGGACAGTCGGTTAAAAGTTCGCAAGGTTTGAAGGAAAATGCGTTCCGGTTCGTAAGTCCAATTCGACCACTGCTTAACACTGTAAACAGCGTGGTTCTATGTTTGACCGCATTGACATTGTTTTTAATTGAACAATAGACGGTCTACGATAAAGCGCTCTTGTCTAAGAAAAACCGAAAACTACCCGAAAACCTTTTGTTATTGTTACGTAGGTACTCAATTTAATAAAAGTTTTTATTGAAAAATATCTTTTTCAAATCAAGCTTTTATGAAATTAGTGATCGAAACGGTGTGCTTATCTAAATGAGCCTAAACAGTGCCAGTCTACTATTCCATCGAGGAGTGCCGTTGTCCACCGTCACCATCATCAAATCAGCTCGCTGTCACCATAATATTATATTGTCATCGGAACTTGACAAGTAAGCCAAATTTCGGCTCAATCGAACACCGGGAAGTGGGTCAAATTTAACTTGCAAGATTTGATTGCAGATATGGACAAGTGAAACTAAATAAAAACTTGGAATCATCGAGATACAATCCTATAGAGTCACAATGTCTCAGTGAAAACAGTCAAAATACGTCCGAGCACATTGTATCAATTATATACTTCACAATGCCATATTTACTCCAACTTCGACGTTATGTCGCTTGCATAGTGTTCAACGTTAGTTGTCCGCTATGTCATCGTAGCTCTGGCATCGCGCGGCGTTGTAATCGGATCGCGATCACTAAAAGTCTGCGCAATTCGTAGCGTACGCCGAGTTTTGGTTCGGATATTATGGTGCGATTGTGACTCTATGTATTGTATCTCGATGCTTGGAATAATAAAATAGCAAAGTTCTTAGATAAATATGAAGACCCGTAACGGTGCGCATTAGTAATTTTTAAACTTTCTCGTTTTACCTAAATAAAATAATACGTGATAAGTCCCGATAAACATTTAAAACATAAGTATGAAAAATAGCAAAATCATATTTAAAAAAAAAACACTTACTTGTAATGTTACTGGTGGTGGTGAAGTAAACTTGTTCAAAAAGGCGGTGATTTACTCTTAAGTTACTGCACCAAATATTTTTCAAAAAACAACATGCATAACTTCAAATCAATTCACAACTGATGCTTACCAAGGAATCGTTTGAGTGCTTGCCTAAAGAATAATTTTTACAGCCAAAATTTGTTTAGAAAATAGTACGTAAATGCGATGACATCACAGATCTTATTTTAAAATAATATAATACCTATAGATACAATAGGAATATGTCATATTCTTGCATAATTTGTTTGCTATTTACATAGCACTAAAGGGTGTTTGTTAACAAAGGTAAAAGGTATTTTCCCCTTTCACTAATAAATCGCATTTGAGACTTGTTCTTGACAAGCAAACTTAAATTAAACTCGGTCCAAGCTTTCATTTGTTTTGACAGCTGCAAAAACGTTGTGAAAAGCTGAATGAAAACCACGAATTCCAAATACTTTCGCTGGAGTTTCAACGTAAGAGACAGTACCCAAAATACTTCAGTGAAACATTAAAAGAAAATGTTTTTTTTTTTTTTGCAATTTTATTGCAACTGTCAGATCAAATATAATATCGAACCGAATTTAAATTTAAAAAAATCCTTGACTCCCTCGTAAGGATCTTGTATTTAAACCGCTAGACAGATTTTGATCAAACATGGCTAAGCACCACCGCAATGAAACCGGTTTACAAAAAAATTAAATGATAGCACTAATTTCGTTTACGTAAAGTAAAATAGAAACCAAATGCTAAAACTATGAGTGAAGTACGAATATTCGCTGCGTAAAAAACATATCGAATTTCATATAAATCAATTGAAGTTTGTATGGAACTCGAATTTCATACAAATGTTGAATTTCGAAATTGAAGTTTGTATGGAATACGATACATTATAATTTACGTAGCAAATATTCGTATTTCGCTCACTAATCATAAATCATTCTGGTGGAGGGATGAGCTCCATGTCGCAAGCCAATGTCGTTTTTCGAATAGGTGTTATGAAAATTAAATTTCAAGATTCACGGAGAGTTTTGCATCACTCTGTATACTAAATTCATGGGCTAATGTTTACACTCCCACCATACAGGGCACAATGGAGATGTTTTAAAAAGAGTCCCAACTATTTGGATGCTAGTCTCGTTTTGAGAACACTCCGAGAACCACACTCTATCACTTGTCTATTGTCCTTTGATTAACCAGTGCTGGTGAGAGAATTTTTTATAAAGTAAAACAAACATATTTTGGAGCAGTTTGCAGTTGAGATATGGGTCTGCGAGACCTAGTTCATCTAGTTTTGCGCCTGGGGTCTTATAGCCAACTGCTTACCCGGTATCAAACTAACGTTAAAACCTCACAGTTCGGAAAATCACGCGAATGTGAACCTTAACGCGCCCAGATACGGTTTGCGGTCGCGCAACATTTTTTCATCACCTAAACTGGATTGCTGTAAACAGCTAGCCTCAAGGTAAAGTTAGTGCGATGCGTGATCAAAATGCTAGCATTTTGCCTCGTTTATTTGCCTCAACGCACTCGTAAAAGCATTTATTCAGTGAGATCTCAGATCGGGCTTTACGACTACCTGTTTTAAGCGATTCTGTTTAGGTGATGCGAAAAGTTGCGCACCCGCCACGCCACGTTACCATATCTCCCGTATTTGTCTGATCTGAGTGTGGTGTGATACGTCCCGAGTGCTCTAACCGCTAAACAGCGATCGCGTGGAACAACACTTAAAATAAGTATAAAAAATATTTTAGAGTCTTTAAACAATCTTGATAAATACCTAAATACATTTTGTATTTTTAGGTCAAGTTAGTTTTTTGTTCCAGTTGCAACTGTCATGAACTGACGATGATTCTGCAAATCATCACATTCATCACTGTACTCGTGGTTACCACAAACTCAGAGAAGTGTGGCCGAACGAAAATCGGGAACGACTACTTCAAACGACAGCTGGTCGCCACCATCGACGGCTACCCCACCGGCATCGTCATAGATCCCAGAACAGAAAACATATTCTTCATCCTACACAAAAGAAACTATACAAAAGGAATATATTTGCTCAAACATGGCTCATTAGGGATCAAGCGTTTGCCTATCTCAGACGGATTAACCGGCCAATGTGTGACTATAGACGTGCCCAATAATGTCATCTACATCGGAACCAATCAAGGTATCGTTACCTATGATTACTCAACAGCCGAAATCTCTGCTCAAAGACCAATAGGCGAGGACGACGTGAGAAATATCTTCATAGATAAATTTGATAATCAAATGTATATTATAACGGGATCTAATCATGATATATTCAAATTTGTGAACAACTCGGCAGCTGTTGTAAGATACGATATGATCCCAAAGGCATATAGCTTCGTTCATGATGCAAAAAGGAATTTGTACTACGAGTATGTTGACGGAAGACTGTACTTCTTTTCAATAGATTACTTCGAGCCCATACAGTATAAAGGCTTCACCAGAGAACTCAGATATATTCTAAAGTTAAACAATCACGACGATGTTATAGTAGCCATTAAAGGATCCTTATTTATGTTGACCACGAAGAGTATTTTGCCAGTTAAATTAGGACAACTTGGCTTTAAAATTACGGGGATAGCTTTTGATAGTAAAAATAACATAATAGTAGGAACTAAAGGACATATTTATAGATATGAACCGATGGATACAAATGACCCTTGCCCGAATGATTATTTTCTATCTACTATGTAATTTTAGTCGCGAAAGTTTAATATTGGCGTCGATTCTGATATACTCTAAACTAAACTAAATTTGACAACTCTAAAATTGTTGCCATCCTTGTCTCACGTATTAAAATGAAAAGAGAGGCAGATTATTTTAGTCCTGTCAGATTGGTTTAGTTTAGTGAGTGGTATGACAGAATAGGCCTCATTGGCGTCGATTCTGATGTACTCTAAACTAAACTAAATTTGACAGCTCTAAAATTGTTGCCATCTTTCTCTCACATTAAAATTCGGTTTCTTCTAGGCAAGCGTGCTCCAATGTAGACCGCATCATCGCTTAACATCAGGCGTGATGGTGGTCAAACGCAAGCCTATTAATTATGAAAAAGAGAGGCAGATAATTTTAGTCTTGTCAGATTGGTTTAGTTTAGTAAGTGATATGACAGAATCTAAGCCATTAATTTTAAGCACTTCTCTAAGTACCTAATCCTTTTTCAAACAGTCCTTACTCGACAGATTTTTGCGATGCTGTTTAATAACTTACCAAATCCCCACTTCTCTAATACTATGTTAACCAAAGCTTAAAATTTTGTTTCCGCGCGTGACAATTTCCGAATGAAATCAGAAAAAGTTTAAGAGCAATGCATCTAATATGTTTTTAAGTAAGGCCATAAGTGTCTTAACAAAAACATAAGTTGCACACATAATTTAAACATAAACCAAAAATTAAACATAATTATAAGAAAATGCCTGTGGCGGAAGCAAGTACCTCTAATAGGTTTAAATAAGTGTTATATCAATTTCCCATCCTATATGCTCAAGGTCTGATCACGATTTCCAATTCGTTTTTCACCTGCTCACGGCATGATCTATTTGCGATCTAAAACGGCTTTGTTTAAAGTCGAAAATCGTATATCATCATATTTGATGATGATGATGACTTTGTGTATTATTATTTTGAGGGTTTTCGGCATGATCTATTTGCTATCTAAAACGGCTTTGTTTAAAGTCGAAAATCGTATATCATCATATTTGATGATGATGATGACTTTGTGTATTATTATTTTGAGGGTTTTTATTCAATTCATCGAAATATAAAAAACACAATTCGTCTGGCTATACAATTCGTAAAAAAAGTCATTGTCGCTGTAAATAGGGAGTACTTCAACTCAATAGCTTTTTTGTTGCGCATTTTCTGGATCCAGATTTTATATTAAAAAAAATATGTTACGATTATTAACAAGTGTTTTTTCTACTCTTTTTTAGGTGTTTTTTTTTAGTTTTCGTAGTATTTTTTTAAATTCGATCATTTAATTTCGTCACATCACACAAAGCGTTTAAAAACACTTCATTTCGTTAATTTTGCGATTAAGGCCGCCACAAGGGCGCGTCCCAGTTCTTTTTAAAATTATATGTAGGTTTGTAGTTTGTACAGACAGTCAGGATTTTTGCGTATAACCAGTACCTAGTTATAAATCATTGATACAGTTTCTACACACAGTAGACGTTAAAATGGTTTGGTTATGAGGTGGCTAAACCTAATATAGAATTATACATCTGAAACTGCATATAAATCTACATTAGTATCAAATATAAATTTAAGAATTTCTCCATTATATTACTAATCCTTATTTGCTGCGATTCAATCAGTGCTCGAAATGAACCGGAACGCCGTTCCGTTTCGTAAAAAAATCACTCATATCGTTCTGATTCGGCAAAAACCTAGGCAGGTACCAAACCTATGTCTGTTTGGAAATACTCGGAAAAAAGCAGAAAATGTAGTCACTCTAGACGTAAAGGGGAATCCAACGACACCTCACTCGTCAAAATCGGTCATAATAGTATTAGCCGATTAGGCTACAGGAGGTACTACAGGAACCCAGAAACATGTTTACATGCAACCCAAAACATTACCCTCCTTCTTGGACAGTCGGTTAAAAGTTCGCAAGGTTTGAAGGGAAATGCGTTCAGGTTCATGAGTAAGTCCAATTCGACCACTGGATTCAATACTATTCTATACCATTTCTGTACTACAGCAATCTAGATACAGGCTAATATAATAAGTTTTCTGGCTCTAGTATTATAGAGATCAGTTAATATCTACATAGTTCTTTGTAGATTTTGTTCTACAATGTTTGTCTATAGTATTCTTATTTTAGACATTTCACCTGATTTCACCTTTCACTGTCAATGTTGTTATAAAACCTATTCTCTTTGATAAAACATGATCTTTGATTCTCCTTTCTACGAAAATGATCGATTCTGTTTATTATTTTTGAATAAATGTTATTTCACATGCTTTTATTACACATTCTTATAAATGTAAAGTTTACGAATAGTAAGGGTACTGCAGTTTTCTACAACAGGCAAGCTAATGCGGAATGTTGGAGCGACGACGACATAGTGAAACTGCGCGCTCGGAAAGCGTTCGAAGAATTAATTCCCCACGTGAACCCAGATGAAGTCGACGCGAAAAATATTAAAGATGTTCTTCGATACTTCCGAACAGCTCTGTATTCAGTCGATAAAGACACAGATCCTCATATCCATAAATTGCTCCAAGAAGCCATAGCTGATACGATAGGAGCCCATCTCAGAAGCGAGATCCTTCCAGCGGTACGATTCGCTTACTACGCTGGCTATGTCCCATATAGAAACGCGAGGCAAATTCACGATCTCTTGGACGACATCAAAATATATCTGAATACACAAGGATTGGGGTGGAATAAGCCTAAAAGAACATCTCAAAAATGGGCAAATTTGACCGTGGCAAAAATATTGATCGGTGCCGGGTCGTTCTTCGATCCTTGCGCTTGCTTGATCACGAAACGGGATTCCAACTCCTGTATTCATTTACCTGTACCCAAACATGACAATGCTCGCGAGCCCTCCGTTGTCGCTTTACCTTTCAAATCTGGAGGATTAGTAAGTCTGGTCTCTCCCGAGTCGAACAACGTTTTGCTGAAGTATTACACCACAGCGTCCAGATGCATATTAAGTAGTTCTCCAGAAACCTGCAGACATATAGATTTCGTCAGTTTCAACAATGAACTGTGGCACTGGATGAAGAGAGACGTGGCTCCTCATCTTATAGATGAAAAGTTGTACTCGGCCTACGGAGGCATTTTGAGAATAGCCGCGGCTGTTCAGAACTACGGCAAGGGATTATCGAGAAGAAATCTATTCTATTACGAAGATGCTGGTACGACGTATTGGAATCCGTGGAAGAAGTTCGCAGAATCGTACATTTACATACAGGCCGACTGGACGCCGACGGTGTATGTAATCGTCGTGCTTCTGACCGCATTTTCGATATACCTCGTGCAGATCTGCTACAACTACATTTGCGGGGATGCGGGCGGCTGCAAATGCAAGAGCAACATGGATTCAGCCAACGAGAAATACTCAGAATACAGCAACGTGGACACGAACATGGTGAATCGGTCGATAACCATGCTGCCTCCGCAGCGAAGCGCGATCTTCTACAACGACAGAAAATTCGACAAGCATTCTTCCAACATGAAATCTGCATCTGTCGGGACTATCAGAACTGAGAAAGTGTACGATATGAATGAAAATACGGAGAAATTAATGGAGGTGATTATGAGTGATAACGAAGAAAGTTTAATAGCGGAATTATCGACTAGTAGTTCGGATGATGGAGGTGGAGATTTGTTGGGGAGTGGTCGCGGGAAGCGACCTAATAGCCCGCCGAAGCTACAGGCGTCGATGTCCGAACTGACCGTGAGGCGGACGCGGCCCGGGACGCAGGCACCTGCATATTCGACGAGTACTATGACTCGCACGCTGACGGGCTCGTCCCGCGGCCGGCGCGCGACTGACTCCGCGTGGAGTGACAGTGGTAGCTCCATCTCCAGCGTGTCTGGCAGTTCGACCAGCTCCAAGTCCCGTCGCTCGCGTAGTTCCCGCGACCTCGCCTGGGCTAGACGCGTCATTTCAAAACATTCTCTACGCAACGTCCCGACCACTTCAAGAACGGAACTGGATCTCACTTCCTACACGACTCCGACCTCGCAGAGGTGAATTTTGTAGGTACGTATTTTATGTTGTAATGTTATTTGTAATGTAAGTCATATTGCTAAGATTATACTCTATATTATTTAGAATGTTTATTATCTTTGTTTTATTTCCATTGATTTACAAATACATAAAGTGTCCTAGGTTTACCTATCTTCATCATTATCATCATCATCATTTCAGCCTTAGGACGTTCACTGCTAGGCATAGGCCTCCCCCATCGATCTCCAAAAGGACCGTTTGGAAGTGGCCTGCATCCAGCGTTTCCCTGCGGTCTCTTTTAGCCATAACAAAAATAAGGTCTTTTTTACCTATTATAAATTTACTTTTATTTTATCCCTTTGATAACGTTGTGAAAAAATCTAATTTAGTTTGTAACAAATGCACTAAATGCACAGATTATTTTAATATTTAAAATGGTTTTAGTCTACTTTTCGTTGTTTGCTTTTTATGTAATTTTTGAGCGTTGATCCTATATCCATAACTTTAAATAACTTTGTTCATTTCCTAAAATAAGAGAATGTTTAAATTGATTAAACGTTTTATTTGCGTAACATAGTCAGTAATACAAATATTATAATATCAATCGGCCACAACAAAAATAACATCTGTAAAAACGATATTTTTATGATTTAAACAAATAATTAAAGTATAAATATATCACATGCAACTCAATTTGTACATTACGTTTGACGATTTAAATCCAGTATCCATCCAGTTAAACTATTCACAATATAATTCGCTTCTGTCTAACATAATTATTTGAAATAGAACACTAGAGCTGTCAATAAAAAAATATACGTACGTCTTTGACAGCTAAAACTGACTATTCATAATAGTTATTAATTTAAAAAACCGACTTCAAAATCATCCATCCAGTTAAACTTTTCACAATAAAAATCGCTACTGTAATTTAATTATTTGAAATAGAACACATAAGCTGTCAATAATAAAATATACATACGACATCAGCGAGGCGAGTCTTTGACAGCTAAAAGTGACTATTAATAATTATGAATTTAAAAAACCGCCTTCAAAATCATCCATCCAGTTAAACTTTTCACAGTAAAATTGGCTTCTGTATCTTAATTATTTGAAATAGAACACTTGAGCTGTATATAAAAAAATATACGTAAGTAATCAGCGAGGAGAGTCTTTGACAGCTAAAAGTGACTATTCATAATAATTATCAATTTAAAAAACATACTTCAAAATGTTTAATACACAATTTCGTTTACTTGGATGACATATTTTTTTCCAGTTATATTGATTTAATAACTAAACTTTTCAACCAGTTTTGATGAAACTTTTACTTATAAACTATGCAACCAATCTGAAAGTTTATCCATTCAAATAAAAGTGTACAATGTTTGGATTAGCAAATTTTTTTTTCAATACCTACTCGTTTTTAAGTTTAATAAGCATAGTTTGCTGATAATTGTTGTACCTAACTAAATAAAATAAAAAAACTTGTCCAAATATCCTGTATATTGTATGTAAGGGGAACAATCTCGAAACCAAAAGAAGGTAATTGTACTCATCATTATGAACAACTTTTAGTATGGGACCAACCCTGAAATCGCGAAAAAAAAATCTGCTGTTCCATACATTTTGTCGAGTGTCAATGATCGTTTTCCATAGAACAGCTGATATTTTTTCGCGATTTCAGGGCCGGTCCCATAGTAAAAGTTGTTCATAATGATGAGTACAATTATCTTCTTTTGGCTTCGAGAGTGTTCCCCTTACACCGCGTATATATTAATATATTATATTTGTCATTTATAAACCGATTTGGACAAATATTTTTTATATACCTCGGAGGTATTTGTTACCTCAAACTCCTTCACATATAAATCGATAAAAAAATAACCAAATTGAGAACCCCCTCCGTTTTTGAAGTCGGTTAGTAATAAAATTGAGGCGCAATCCAACCTTGCCAGTTAACTGCTTCATTTTGCGTTTCGTGTCTTATTGGTCTATATTTTTTCTCCCCTCTACTGTCTAGCATTTTTCTGCCGTTGATGGTGGGTTAGTCACCAGTTCTTCTATCCTAGCTTATATAAAATATGGAATCCTACACTTACATGTCTAACAAAACAAGTTATATGAAAATCACAGTAATCTCGAAAACAATTTGAATAAAATCTCATATACGAATATACAAAAAAGATACAGTAAATAAACATATAAATATAAAGTTGTCAATAAGTATTCTTAGTGCATAATTATTATTGTAATATAATGTAAACTTTAATTAAAATCCCTAATAACTAAAAAGAAATTGTTATATGATATATTATTTAAAAAAAAACTTGGTCAATAAAAATGACCTAACGACGAAAAAGAAAAATGTAAAAAATATATTTAAATACAAACATAATATACAAATTACACAATTCCTAGTTGTAAAAGTGCTCTATTGTGTTTTACACGTACCTACCTACTGAAAATAAATTATTTCCACGCATTCTGTTTTGTATAACCCACCTTTACTATTACTTTAAGAAGTAAAAATAAAATACAGTGTAAACTCTATATAGCGACACTTAAAGTTTTGCGCTTTTTATGGCGTTATTGAGAGTTGTTGTTAAATGGAGAGAAGAATCAATATCATTCTACCATTATAATATGTATTTACTTTACAGGGTGTATAGGGAACACTCTCGAAGCCAAAAGAAGGTAATTATACTCATCATTATGAACAAGTTTTACTATGGGATCAACCCTGAAAACACGAAAAAAAAAAACCAGCTGTTCATTCATTTTGTCGAGTGTTAATGACCGTTTTCTATAGAACAGGTGATATTTTTTTCGTAATTTCAGGGCTGGTCCCATAGTAAAAGTTCTTCATAATGATGAGTACAATTACCTTCTTTTGGCTTCGAGAGTGTTCCCCTTACACCCCGTATAAAGTATAAAATTACAAACAACAAACATTAATATTGCTACAAATAACAACGCTTATTGCGTATAGTCTGTTATTTCCGTCAACGTATGATGCCGACAGTCGAGGTAAATACAAGGTAAATACGAGGTGTTAGAAAGTACTGTTTATTGCTTAATAATGAAGTTTGTTGTCGTTATTTAGAGAAGGTGTGATGCTAATGTCATAGTGTATCATTTGTGTACAACAAGGTAAACCCACCAAAGTCAAGTAATTTCGACGTTTTAAGAAGATTGTCGCTAATTCAAGTGTCGCTATATAAAGTTTACACTGTACTTAAAATACTTGCGGTATTCAGATAAAGTCACAGTGAATCACATTAGAAATTAAACCTACTTGAGATGTAATAAGGATCATTTCCGTATGTTTTTGTACTGTCGCTGGCTCCACTTTCTATGCATGTATTTGACGATGTATAGAGGGAGACAGGAGACTAGCGTTATCAGTGTTACCTTCCACCAGAAGTCCCAGTGTCTAATGAAGTCTGCGTCTGAAAACAATAACAAATATCCATGTTAAAACTTAAATAATAACTGGCTAAGAGCGTATCAATACACGCATATGGTAGGGTTCCGTATCCAAAGTCAAAAATAATTGTGGTCACATATAAATGTGATGGTTCAGAAATTGGTGATCAAGTATAGAAAAACTCAAAGCAGCTCTGTGGGCTTAACCAAATTTCAAAGAATTGAATCATCCTAACATAACATACACACACTATTATGGTTTAATCAAAACGCAATCTACTTCAGAAATATTCTTTATTAAGATAATTTTACGAATATTCGTTTTATTAAGTTACATCGAAGATGGTAATTGATCTAGCCTGGAATAGGATCTGGCTTTCAAGTTAGGCTTGCCGCAATACTCTTTTAGCACTAGAGAATGATGTACCGCTATCACCTAGTTGCACGTGACCATGGTCAGCGCTACCATGATCAGCTTGGTCAGGATTAAATCAATGACTCACTAAACTACGTAGTAAATCTGAATAGCGTTGCTATGTACATAGTGAGGCTGAGCAACTCGGTAAGCGTTATCACCTAGTTTCACGTGACCATGGTCAGCGCCACCATGATCAGCTTGGTCAGGATTAAATCATTGACTCACCAAAGCACGTAGCGAATCTTAATAGCGTTGCTATGTACATGGTGAGGGTGAGCAGCTCGGTAACCGCCATCACTTTGAGCCACGTGACCATGGTCAGCGCCACCATGATCAGCTCGGTCAGGATTCAATCAATGACTCACTAAAGTACGAAGTAAATCTGAATAGCGTTGCTATGTACATGGTGAGGCTGAGTAGCTCGGTACCGCCATCAATTAGAGCCACGTGACCACGGTCAGCGCCACCATGATCAGCTCAGTCTGGATAAGATCAGTGACTCACCGAAGTATGTAGTGAATATGAGCAGCGTTGCTATGTACATGGCGAGGCTGAGCAGCTCAGCCGCCGCCATCAGCCAGTGCCACGTGACCACCGTCAGCGCCACCATGATCAGCTCGGTCAGGATCAAGGCCGTGTAGCTGATCTCCACTATGTGGATCAGCTGATCTTCGAATAGGACGAGCGCGCCGTACATTATAACGGCACCTGGAAAGGACGAGTTATTATATAGGAGTCATAGTCATCATCATCATCATAATCAGCCTTTTAACAGTCCACTGCTGGACTTTTAGCCTACCCCCGAAAGGGTGATTGGTCCATATCCACCACGCTGGCCCAGTGCGGATTGGTGGATTCACATACGCCATTGAATTCCTTCTCCGTACGTATGCAGGTTTCCTCACGATGTTTTCCGTCACCGAAAAGCCAGTGGTATGAAAATCCGTACATGAGCTCCAAAGAGCTCATTGGTACGGGCCCGGGGTTTGAACCCGCGACCTCACGCTTTCAAGTCTAGCGGTCTCCCAAATGGGATACCACGGCTCCTACTATCACATCACTATGACCGGAGTATCACAGTAAAATTATAAATACTAAAGAAACAACTTTTTGTCAGTTTTTCCCAACAAAACGGCTTAATAGGGATTAAAACTTGGCTTTTTCTTTAGCGCACGCCTAGACAATTAGGACTAATATGCAATCCTGGCGGATATTCTCATGTCACGTTCGCAAAGTGCTTTGATTCCACATTTTTATACGGTGAGCATAGTAAAGGTGTGAAACTATCTGCCGAAATCTATGTAATCTGAATAGTACAAATATGGGTGTCTTCTAGTCTAGAGTAAACTGGTTTCTTCCTAGACAAGCGTGCTCCATCCTAGCCCGCGTCTGAGCCGATGTGGACAAACGCAAGCCTCATCATCGTCAGCCAGAAAACGTCCACTGATGAACATAGGCCTACCCCTTTAACCTCCACACTGAACGACAGCCTGCCTTTTGCATCCACTAGATGCCAGCGACTCTCACAATGTCGTCGGTCCATCTAGTGGGAGGCAATTAAAAAATAAATTAATTAGAAAACCGTCTTAGTACAAGAAAATATTCGGAAATATTTGAATTAGCATTTAGAGATGCAGGTTTCTAAAGGCATGGTAATGCAAAGTCATTAAGTTTTGTGTTATATTAACATTGTAGACAAAATACATTGTAGAAGTTGACATGCGGATGGACCCTTAAGTCCATGGAGCTACAAAACAAACAATAAAAATAAACCGGTCATGTGCGAGTCGGGCTCGCGCACTGAGGGTTCCGTACTACCACAAAATACAATAATTATCAATTAAATAAACCGACTTCAAAATTTGTAAAACGTGGCATTTCGTTTTTTTATATACAATAGGAAGCGATTCGATGAAAGAAATGATAAGGTCGTCCAAGTAACGAAATTACCAGTTATAATTTGGTAATGAACAGAAATTTGTCACCGGCTCGCACTTGGCCATTATTTATTGTTATATTTTATAGTGTGTACTATAATAATGCCAAGTTTGACGCTTGTACTTATTACCATTTTTACATTAGAGCTAATAAAAAAATATGTTTGACTTTTTTATTATTTCTTAGTTAATCTGCTGTAACATTACATATTCAGTGAAAATTTCAACTGGCTATCTATTATGGTTCGAAAGATTTAAAAGCTCGGACGGACGGATAGACACAATGTCAGCGTAGGCTAAGTAATATTGTCCCTTTATGTACGGAACCCTAAAAAGGTAAGGTAAAACAATCTTAGCTGTCTTTTTCGAAGACAAATCTTTTTAAACTTACCCTGATATATGGAAATTCCGATCCATATGTAGAAAGTCTTGTACGACAGCTGCCGTCCTTTGGTCAGTTGTTTGTATAGCTGCGGATATTTGAGAGCTGTGGAGCTCGGTATATCCTTGTCAAGTACCTGAAAACATCAGAGAGTCAAGGCCCAGAATATGGCACACCACTTGCTCACTCGCGCATTTGATATTTTTAAAGAAATAAAATGGCTCGTCTTTTAAAAAAAATGTGCTTCGGCCACGTTAGATTTACTCTACAAATACAAATAGATTTATATTTCAAAATATTTAGAACAAAAAATTGTTTCAATTATACTACCTAATATTATAAATGCGAACAAACCAACGAACTTTTCGCATTTATAATATTATATTAGGTAGTATACCTAATATTATAAATGCGAAAAGTTCGTTGGTTTGTTTGTTCCTTCTTTCACGCAGCAACAAAGTAACGGATCGACCTGATTTTTTGCATGGGTATAGTTCAAGGGCTGGCTACTTTTCATTATCATCATCACCATATTTTTTTTCTTCTATTAGTTCGTAAATAGCCTTGTGCAATACGCTTACACAATTTTTTCATCAATATGCGTGTGAGACCGCGGGGCACAGCTAGTATTTTTTGTAAAGGCCATAAAAATAGGAAAAATAATGAACTCTTTTTAGTATAGGAAAAACTCTGTAATCGCGGAAAAAAAAACAGATGCTCAATGATGTCGCGAAAAACATATTGCTGTAAATATCAATGATATTTGCTCTATATCTGGTTGTTAATATCTATTTAAGTATGTATTTAAAACCATAAGGGGTTAAGTGCAACACTCTCGAAGCCAAAAGAAGGTAATTGTACTCATCATTATGAACAACTTTTACTATGGGACCAACCCTGAAATCGGGAAAAAAAATATCTGCTGTTTGTTTGTTTGCATTGAATAGTCTCCGAAACTACTGAACCGATTTGAAAAATTCTTTCACTGTTGGGAAGCTACACTATCCCCGGGTGACATAGGCTATAATATATACCCGTGCGAAGCTGGGGCGGACCGCTAGTTAATAATATTACTGATAATTAGTAATTAGGAAAACGCTGTTTTAAACTATCACGGTTGTTCACTAAAGTTATATGATTATTTGCGGGATATTTACCGTGGTAAGATTGTGGAAAGAGCTCCCGATATTTCGGCGCAGTTACATGCACCATGTTCACGGGAAGACATGGTACACCATGTCACCATGCGCCGAAATATCGGGAGCTCTTTGCATAACCTTACCACGGTAAATATCCCGTAAATAATCATATAACTTTAGTAATAAGTAATATTTCAGGCTTTTTTATTTTCTTCGTTTGATGTACCTTTGCACTTAAATAAGAAAATTAATCTCAATTTTAGTAATTGTTACAATTTTAATGTGCATTTTAAATAATTTAACCTTCCTGTTTTCTTCATTAAATGTCTATTTTAATTTAGTGGCCAAACTTAAATTCATATGCAGTTTTTTTATTTTATTTCATAAAAATATATATTATTATGAGCTACTTGAAAATTTACAAACTAATACTGATATATAAAACTAAACTAATCTAATAATCCGCTGCCAGCAGGCATCGTACCCAAAATGCTGGCTGCATTGCCGCGTTGAATTGCAATGCTTATACGCTGTGCAAGATATCGGCCAGCATTTTGGTCACGAGATGCTTCGACCAGACGATTTGATAAATCTTTAAAAATATTTTTAGCGCCCGGTCCCCACGGGCCTAAAGTTTCGACCCCAAAAGGCTCAAATATATACCCACTGTCTAGGTTGCTATATTTTCGCCTTTTGAGGCTTTCTGCAGATTCAGCTGCTGTACCAGCCTTATTTTGCGTTCTAGGAAGATGAGACGGTGCAAGGGTATCAACGCAAGTAGCGTCCCATACTAATGGCCGCCCCATCTTCCAAGGAATTAACGTCATACCGTCCGGTCTTTTACCATCACCACGTACGAGGCCACTCGGTTCAAGAACGGCCACGCAGTTGGCACTGGTAAAAGCCCGGCGGATGATGTCGTTAAGGCTGGCGTGACGGGGAATCCTTCCCGCGCTCCTTGTGCAGGAAAGCCCGTGGTGACCGAGCTGGTCGACAGCAACGCCACACTGGCAACGGTGTGGAGCACAGCACGATGCGCCCAAGCGAAGGGAAGTCGCTATTCTGAAACTGGAAGAATCCATTAATGTTCCGGTATGGGGTGAAGGGAGGGCTTGGAGCCACAAACCTGATTCCCATTCCGCGACGGCCAAGAGACGGGCCCGATCTGTAGAGCTCAAGCACGTGTTTAAAAGTTGCTTCCGCGCTCGCTCACAGATCGGCCCATCCCAGAGCCGCTGCGAAGATGGAGTTAAAGGGAAATCAGTGTTTGGGCATGCTACCCTCCATGCGTCCCTGGCCTCGTTCATGTAAGATAGGTCAACAAGGCTATCTGGAAGGATTTTTTTAATCAAAAGCTGATTACTATGAACTGAGGCCAGGAAAGCGGGCAGAGCCACACCGGCAATGGAGCGGATGCCAAGTCCCCCCAAACGTACAGGAAGTGAAGCCTGTATCCACTCTCGATCTTTTAAATTTACATTCAAAATTGAAGCCAAAGTGTTTCTGACGATGTTGTCTAAACTCTTAAGTAGATCTGGATGCTTCCAGAGTTGACAACATCGGACGAGATATGTAAATTTTGGTACAAATAGACAAAAACGAATAATCGTGAACGCCATGTGGGTATTAATTTTATCTAAGCGGTCCGAATATTGAAGGAAATTTTTAATTTTTTCTTCAATGAAAAGGGGGAAAGATTCATCCAGAATAGGAGAGCCCAACAAACGAAGTGTACTGTTATTAACAATTTTAATATTGGGAGCCAAAACATTAAATTTTTCTATTAACAAATCTTTTGCTGGGTATGAATTTGGAATAAAAAGTTCACATTTTGAAAAATTTAGCTCTAGACCAATGGTGCGAAATTCAGAAATCAAAAGGGTGAGATCGTCAAATAAACTATTTGCGTCACCACCCAAAGTACCATCGTCCAAATACCAAACATTTAGTTTTGATTTTAGGCGTTCGATGATAGGATGGATGGCGAGGCTAAACACTGCAGGGCCTAGTGGGTCGCCCATTCATATGCTAATTTATTAATTATACTGTCGATAGTTAATGTATTTGTACTTACCAATGAAAAAACGGGGAGCATCGTAAAAACGGTTCCGTAGCCAACCATCAAGAAGCCAGGGTAGAGAGACACCGACGAGAAATAAAACACCACTGAGAACACAGCCTGCGGGGAAATAAGATCCATTTAAATTACCTATCCGGATTATAAATTATTATGTTTTTATCGGTCGAGACAATCGACCGGTTTCGGATTGTATCGACCGATAAAAACACAATCGTGAGTGCAAGCCGGTGTTAGAATAATTTATAATAAATCCTCACGCGAGTTTTGATGAAGTATCCCGATTATGTTATTTTTTTTTTATTTAGTGGCGAACAGGCTTACGTTTGACCACCACCTCGACTGATGTTAAGCGAATATGCGACTTCAAGACAACCAGATTGTTCTGGCAACTATAATGAAAGACGTTTAAACTTTCGCGATTTGAACACATGTTTTAAATGTTTATCGGGACATTAAAGCGCATAAAAAATACGCCATACGTCCCAATAAACATTGACTGTAACTGACTTGTTTGACGCTATTTAATACTATGTAAACTTGTTTAATATTACGACTGACGGACATTGTATCCGTGGTCAAGAAAGTTTACAAAAAAATACAAAAAAGTTCAGTAACAGTCAAGTTTGTTCGAGATTAAATTTAAGTAATATGTACATTGTTTAAATACTGTAAATATTAAGACGTTAATTATTGTAATAAATACAACTTTTGTATATTGAAACAAAATAGATGAACAGGCAGTATGGCCTTAAAGGCTTTAGCCTGCTCTTGAATAATAATAAAAAACAAGTTTGTTCTGTACTTACCTGCATGGTGGATACAATAAGGCCGCGGTGCACTATGAAGAGACACAGCGCGGCGGAACGCATCACAGCTCGTCGCCCGTGGACCAACAGTAACCGAGCTAAGAACGCGAACTGACGGATGCTGACGTCACCGGCGAGAGACGCCGCCCGCCCTTCTGCGCCTTCTATACCCACGCCTACAGAGAAACGAATACATAATAATATTATAACCACACACACAGACTGTGATTCTTAAAACTAGACTCATTTTTATAAAAAAATAAGCATTAGGATTAAGCTTCTTTCGGCTACCTGTTTTAAGTGATTCTGTTTAGGTGATGAGAAGATTTGCCGTATCTCGGCGCGTTAAGGTTCACGTTCACGTGGTTTTCGAACAAAGTGATATTTAATTTTGATATAGTAACTTAGCCCATGCTGCGCTCCTTTTGGAAACCTAAGAGCCTTATTTATTATTTAAAAAGCGAGACAGAGTCGCGCGCACGATCTCACTTTAAAAAAGGCCTCCGAATGTGGTTTTCCGTGTTGCAAGCAATCAAGTTATGATAGTTAAACCAATTGATGTTCACCACATCAAGAGCGATGCTGGCCAAGCGGTAGCATGTGCGCTTTACAATCTGACGGCACCCGGTTCGATCCTCGGTCCTGCACCAATGATTTATTTAGTACATAAATAAATCATGTGCTGTTTCCATGCCATCACTCAACAAAGGTGAAGGGAAACATCGTGAGGAAACTGGATCGTCCAAGAACCTCAAAAGCTCAAAGTCATGACATTCACCAACATGCACTGGGCCAGCATGGTGGATTGGGCCCATCCTCTCTCTGAGAGAAGGCATGTGTCCCAGCAGTGGGAACATGATAGGCTGATAATGACATCTTCAAACTAGTGAATATTTCGGGACATTTTTGCACACACGGCCATCTGACCCCAAACTAAGCAAAACTTGTGATATGGCTGCCAGAGACTGATACACATACATATATAGTTTTAAATACATACTTCATAGCCGTGGTAGCCCATTTGGGAGACCGCTAGACTTGAAAGCGTGAGGTCGCGGGCTCAAACCCCGGGCCCGTACCAATGAGCTCTTTGGAGCTCATGTACGGATTTTCATACCACTGGCTTTTCGGTGAAGTAAAACATCGTGAGGAAACCTGCATACGTACGGAGAAGGAATTCAATGGCGTATATGAATCCACCAACCCGCACTGGGCCAGCGTGGTGGATATGGCCCAATCACCCTTTCGGGGGTAGGCTAAATGTCCAGCAGTGGACTGTTAAAAGGCTGCCTATGATGATGATGACATACTTCAATAGATATTTACAACCAGATATAGAACAAACACAAATGTTCATCACATAAATGTTTGTCCTAGTTGGGAATCGAACCCACGCCCCCAAGCGCAGAAGGTTCACTACCAACTAGACCAACGGGCTATCAAGTGCCATACCAATATCAGCTTCTTGTATCATAGCAACATCGTTCCCGCCGTCGCCGACCGCTGCGACCACGAGCCCCCTGTTGCGCAACAGTCGCGCGACCCGCGCCTTCTGCGTCGGGGAACATCGCGCGACAACCACGCCGCTGCAGTTCTGCAGCACCTCTACGAATTCTTCCTCATACGATTGTAGACAAACCTGTAACAGATAAAGTTTAGTCTTTTTTGAAGGACTGACTATATGAAGTATGCTCTCCACCTATCTCCATTTTTTTCCGAAAATAGCATGTATGTATGTAATGGAAATAAGTCATAATAACTTCTTCTAACGCCAAAGAACCAGAGTTTTCAGAGTTTTATTGTGCGAACTGCTAGTCTGTGGAATGCGCTGCCTGAATGGGTGTTCCCCGATAGTTACAATCTGGGTGTCTTCAAATCACGAGTGAATCGGTTTCTTATAGGCAAGCGTGCTTCACCGTAGACCGCATCATCGCTTAACATCATGCGAGTTGGCGGTCAAGCGCAAGCCTATTATTTATAAAAAAATGTCACCTACATAGCTGTTAAAATTTGCAAGTTGAAGTGGCAATGGGCAGGCCACATCGCTCGAAGAACCGATAACCGATGGGGAAGAAAGGTTCTTGAGTGGAGACCACGAACCGGAAGACGCAGCGTAGATAGGCCTCCCACTAGATGGACCGACCACATTGTAAGAGTCGCTGGCATCCAGTGGACGTAAAAGGCAGGCTGTCGTTCAGTGTGGAGGTTAAAGGGGTGGCCTATGTTCAGCAGTGGACGTCTTCTGGCTGATGATGATATGAATGATAATCCTGTTTTCATTTGTAATTTTTCAAATCAAATGCATGCTATAATTATATGAAAAAAAAAAACACGTCTAGCTTTTTGCAATATTACTACAGCTGTCAGCGATCATCAGATTTTTTCACATGTAAAAGTAGACAAACAAGCTACGGGCCACCTCATGCTACATTCTTAAGGGAATGTGTACACAATATCTTTTATGTCGTCTTACCTCTAAAGTTTCTCCTTCAATGATCAAGTCGGTGCGTTCGTCGGTGCGTTTCAGCGCCTCCAGCAGTTCGTACGCGTCCCTCCTGTTGATGCAGTCCCTCGCCGTGTGCCAGGTAGTGCCGCCGCCGAGGTGCAGCGAGCGCGCTATGCACAGAGCTGTCTCTAACTTGTCACCAGTTAGCATCCAGATCTGAAATTGAAATATTTTCATAACTATCATTTTTTTTAATCTCCCCATCTCGGAAAGAGTATTTTCTCTTCGATATCCGAGTGGCAAATCCGTTTTGGCGATAGGAATAGGGCATGGTATAATAATATACTATAATAATGTCCACGTGGACGTCCCGCAATGATGTCATGATGTCAATTTACAACAGGTTCGAGAGAGACGATACTCCACGTAACAGCTGATTGGATAAAGTGGCAACTGGACAGTGACGTAATTCTGGGACAACTGCCAAAGTAGAAGACCTTGTTTTCTTTGATCATGAGGGTATAGGCATAAAGTAAATTGAATTTAGAACATTGTGTGCACTTTTGTAGTTTGTGAATTCAATCTTCTACCTCCATGGTGCCGAATTTATCATACAACCTTTTTTAATTAGAAACTCAGACTCAGAAACTATGTTTTTTTTGCATTTAGTCATTTCCTCTCTGAGGTGGGATGAAAAGTTACGTGTTGCACTCTAGTGCAAAGATTTTTCACCTCGTGTTCTTTTGATTCTAATTTATGAATCACTCGCAACGCTCGTGATTCATTTTTAGAATTCTTCGCTTGCTCGGTCATCAAAATTGAGCACGCGGTTAAAAAGCAACTTTGCACTCTTGTATAACAAATAACTATTTATATATTTTTTGCACACACGTTTGCACGGTCATCTGACCCCAAACTAAGCTAAGCTTGTGATATGGCTGCCAGAGACTGTTTTTTTTAATTATAAATAGGCATGTGCTTGGCCGATATCTCGCCTGATGTTAAGCGATGATGCGATGGACATGGCTGCAGCTGTTAGCTCGTTGTATTACTAGATAGATACCTTGACGCCGGCAGTCCGCAGCATGGCGAGAGTCCTAGGAACGTCCTCGGCCAGGCGATCCTCGACGCCGGTGAGCGCCAGTAGCGTCAGCCCATGTTGTAACTTAGACATGGCCGCAGCTGTTAGCTCGTTGCGGTTCGTCAAACTCAGGCGGGCTTCTTTGTATGCACTCTGAAAAATATAAAAAAGCTAAATTACCATATTTCTTTTGATTTCATCACTAGAAAACGAGCATGACAATAATGATAAGACTGCAGGTGACCTAAATATTTTATCCTCTACTTAAATAATTAATTAATGTAAGGGTAGGTACTGATATGCATGACTATTACTTTGACATAATTAATTTATTGTATGAAATCGACATTTTTAGTTTGATTATTTTAAATTTCAATTGGTAATAATTATTGTTAATGTAATGTGACTAGCTACTATTATAATTTTTTCTATTAATATTGTTTCGTGATTTGTATGAGTATATGTTACTAGGAAATAAATTATTATTATTATATTAAATATCCGCCCTCGCCTTCAGCTCGGGCTAAGAAGCGTCTCGACTAAAATGACTTGTTTTAACACTCGTACAATCTACTATTGTACTATGACTATTCGAAAACCAAGAAAATAAAACCAGCATAATTTCATACAAAAAAATTACTCCCAACAAAATATATGAAACAGCTGATTTTTTCGCAAGTTTTTATAAGTTTTACAATATAAGTTGTTTGTTTTGACTGATTGACGCCGCCAGTAACCTTGAATATATTTTGTTGCACATTTTAAAAAATTAAGATGATTTTTTTTAATGTTGATTGATTGATTGAATAACTACCTTTAAATTTGATACAAAGGACAAAAACCACTGTTTTAAACTATCACGGTTGTTCACTAAAGTTATATGATTATTTACGGGAAAAAAAGAAAAAAAATTATATGTAATGGAATGACCATTTCATTTAAATTTTTTTCTTTTTTTCAGTGCACAACCTTACCACGGTAAATATCCCGTAAATAATCATATAACAGAACAAAAGAGGACAAATCTTTTAATAACAAGTGTAACAACTGGCGACGTTATCGCTCAAAGCGATCTATTCCAGGCAACCTTGTGATAGAAAGGATTTATAGAAGACGTAGAAGACGGGTGTATGGTTGTTTACCTCAAAGTCCGAGTACTGTTGTTGCGTCAAATTCCTCTTGGCCACGAGCAGAGTTCTCAGGCCGTCGGCCGCGAGCTGGCTGCATTCGGAGCTCAGCCACGCAGAGTCCAACAGCTTTGATAGCGCCACGTCGGCGCCTTTAACGTAGTACGTTATAGCACCTGAATTTTCTTCCTGTGGATTAGGATAGTTGTAAGTAAGAGTTTAAGCTTTCTTGTAGTGATACTGCGTTCAGTAGAAGTGATGTAATATGGTGTAATGAACTACGTTATGATTGATTTTGTTAGCGACCGGCGGGTGTAGAAGCGAGTGAAAATGCTGTTTAATTAAGCACAAAAAAGCGTTTATTCCGAAAAAAAGTATGTTCCCAATTTTTCATATATATTCGAAATGATATTATTTTCAATTAGGGACGCGCCGTGTCAGTCATCCTTCGCCAGCCTCCTACTCGCCCATGAAGGCTGCACTCTACCGAGGAGGCTGGTGTAGGACGACTGGCTTTAACGCTGCGTGGCCAACAGATTTTATTTTAAGAACTGACTCCTATACAAAGAAATACAGGTAATCTAGCAAGTTTAAACATCATTTCAGCCATAGGACGTCCACTGTTGGACATAGTCCTCCCCTATCGATCTTCAAAAGGGTCGGTTGGAAGCGGCCTGCAAACCCGAGCTAGAGTGGCGATGCATGTATTGGGAGAGGCTTATGTCCAGTAGTGGACAGTCAGAGGCTGATGATGATGATGACAACCCTAGATATTCGATTAACTTGGATTTGTAATCATTTAGAGACCTTTATCACATTAATAATCATATAACTATAGTACACAACTATGATAATTTAAAACACGTCAAAGTCAGTTGTCATGTACTTCCTTACCTTTTTATTATATACAGTCCTCTGTTCTATTATCTATTGAAGTTAGTTGCCAATACACTTTCATTGTAGAAACACGTTCGTCTATCATTCAAAATACCAGTTGTAGGAAAATCGACTTTATCACCATGACATCAGTGTTTTTTGAACGTTGACTTTATGACTTACCTGCACAATGATGCCCATCATCTTGCTCTCGCTGGTGAAGGGGAATATCTGCAGTATGGTAAAGTTGACTATTTCGTTAGCGGCGCGTAGCTTCAGCGATATGTTGTGCAAGTCTCGCCGGTACAGAGATATGCCCATCTGAAATTACGAATTATATCAGTTGTCCATAGTGTATTTACACAAGAAAACCATACGCATACGCAACCATAATGGCGAAAAAGACCGCAGAATGCGGTTGAAACTATAGTCGGAGTAATCGGCTTAATTATACGTGCGTAATTCCCGTGTCATATAAATAAAAAGAACTGGATTTTCTGTATAAAATGGGGTCCGATATTAAAATACTCTACAAGGTATTTTGATACCAACCAGTAGTTACTTAAGTCTGATGACGACTATTAAATGATGGCCAAGTTAATAAATAATTAGGATATCTCACCATGTCAGTCCACTTGACGAGCGCCACTTCGTCAGGGCTGGAGGCCTGGTAGTCGCACAACTGCTGCTGCGGCACCGCGCCGCCGCAGCTCTCTGACATTACGGAGCTGCCCATGTCTGGAGAATACAAATACAAAATGTATTTATCGGACGGATCGACCTGATTTTTTGCATGGGTATAGTTCAAGAGCCAGAGAGTGACATAGGCTACTTTTCATCATCATCATCACAATTTTTCATCACTACGCGGGTGAAACCGCGGGGCGCAGCTAGTATAATATATATCGTTGTGTGTGTGTGTGTGTGTTTGTGTGTGTTTGCGTGCGAGCGTGTGCGTGCGTGCGTGTAAATGAATGTAAGTGCATTTGATGTGTACCTGTGTTTGTGTGACCTAAATGCATAGTGTAGAAGGTGAAAGACCAATACAATTTTAAGCCAGTTTGCCATCAATAAATTTAAGAATATACAAAATATATAAGACATTAAACCTCTGTGGTAAATTTATACCTAAATAAAAAATAAAAAACAGTGCATTAATGAAAAACTGTAACAATGAGATTTCATATAACATTTTGGCACTGTTTTGGTTCTAAGCAAAAAATACGTCCTTTGTTGTTGTTTGTGGTTTTGTAGTAATTAATGATAACATTGATACGTAGTTAAAATAAAAAAATATTTTTTTCACAAATGGCAAATAAGCGACGGCCCACCTGATGTAAGTGGTCACCACGGTCTATAGTTACCTACATACCCGGGGCATTATCAGTGCATTGTCTACCTTTGAGGACTCTATTCACCTCTCGTTTGTTCGTATTTTAAACAAATTCAGCCTGCTTTTGATCCAACGCAAATGAAGTAGCAGAAGCCTCGCCGCCAGGCTCGAACGAGTGCTATCAGCAGCGGGGGAGACGGTAGGCTAGTTCCAACATACCTGACGCCTCATCCTGCTGATCGCTGACTTCGTATACCGGTGTGACGTTGTGACACAGCGCAAGCGCCACCACTGCCTGCCACACTTGCCGGGGACTCGCCGCCAGCCCTGACTGGCTAGTGCTACCGGTGGGGGAGGTGGGGAGCGAGGGGGCGTCGTTCGTTACGTACTGGGTTAGGAGGGCTTCCACCTGAGAACACAAAATAAATATACAAAGATTCTCACTTATACCCCTCTAGGGTAGCCTGAGTTGAAGATGCCATGGAACACAAGTGTTTTTGTTGCTTACTAGGCATGAGTTTCTCCGCCATTAAAACGGATTCACTCATGCTAGCATACAACAAAGGACAGGAACACAACAACGGAAGCTACAACATGGGGTTCTTCAAAAGGCGAGTTAATAGATTCTTAAAGGGTCGGCAACGTAGTTGTGATGCCTCTAGTGTTACAAGTATCCATAGGCGACGGTGACTGCTTACCATCAGGCAGCCCATTTGCTTGTTTGCCAACTATGGCATAAAAAAAACTCTTGACTACTCGTGACTAAAAGACATGCAGATTGTATCTATCGTATTTAAAACATCCCAGAGGAACAGATATTTGAATTCGTCATGCAAACATCTGGCCGGCCGGGAATCGAAACCCGTGTATAAAGCAGACATGCTGCCACTGTGCTACCAGTCGGCAGTCAAAAAGTATTAGACACATCAAGATACACTTCCTATAGTCACAATCTCTCAGTGAAAACAACCAAAAAACTTCCAGCATCATTGTACATACATTGTATCAATTATATACTTCACAATGCCACATTTACTCCAATTTAGACATTATGTTGCTTGCATAGTGTTCAGCGTTAGTTGTCCGCTATGTTGTCGTAGCTCTGGCATCGCGCGGTGTTGTAGTCGGATTGCGGTTACCTTGTAATTAACCAAAAAGTCTGCGCAATTCGTAGCGTGCGCCGAGTTTTGGTTCGGTTTTTTTTTTGGTACGATTGTGACTCTTATATGTATTGATAATTAGACACAAAAAATTTAAAGTCCATAATTATTATTACAGAATACCGATTTACCAATTGCAAAACACGATAGAAATAGTGGTCTCTACATTTTCGGACCGAATATTGTTAGAAACTTACAGACTGAATTTGTCTCGCCAGTTGGATTATATCTCGTTTAGAGTTCTAATCATGGCTATTTACAAAAATACTGTTCCAAAGTTTCCGTAGTTACCTACCTCATAAAAGTTATTCTTGTCAAATAGCGCATTTCCAAGGTGAAGTTTCTGGAACACCATTTCATTCTTGGTTAAAGTACCAGTCTTGTCGGCCAATAGATACTGAATACGTCCCATTTCTTCAGGTATTGTGGTAGATCGCATCACTGTGCCTTCGATGGTGTTGTCCCGTTGGACGGTCCAGGAGTAAAAGGCTTTGCCCATTTCGAGGTTTACACGTAAACTGTGGAGAGAAATATTATTGAAAAATATAAATTGTTACTTTTAAACCCCAAAAAAAAGAGCTGATAATCTTTAAACGGCTGAACAGATTTTCTTGAATCATAGCTAAGACTCTTGAAGGACCTTTCTAACAAAAAAACTAAAGCCATTTGGTAGCTATGATGTCACAGACAGACACACAGATACACAAATGTTAAACTTATAACACTAGAGACATACATATCTTAGCAAATAATGTTATTAAATTCTTATTTATATACACCTTTTGTACTCGCATAAATAAAACAATCTTAATTAGAATTTTTTGATTAAAATATCAGCTGTTTCCTATGCACAAGGCAGTGGCGTTTGAGAGAGAAGAGCTAAGAATGAATGACATTTTTGTACGGAACAGCAGATTTTTTTGCTATTTCAGGATTGGTTTTATAGTTAAGAGCTTTTCATAATGATGAGTACGAGTCCCTGTATAAAGATATACTATAAACTTTTTGTCGCAAGGCCTTAAACTGTAGTTTAATTTCATTTCTTAAAACTAAGTTCTACGCCTTAGGCTGATATTATCCCACTTCTGAAATATGGGTAATTCTAATAAAAAGAAATTCAAATGGGTGTAAAGTGTCTCACCTAATAGGTATGATGTAAGAGAATAGCAGCACAAATCGGAACAGAAATCCGTACCAGGGTCCGGTGAACCCTTTTAGTACAATCAGCATCATCGAGACAAACATAGTTGCTACAAACAGTACTTTAGTCAGGTCGTTGATTTGTAGGTCGAGACGGCCGACCTTCGAGCGAGGGGTAGCGTTGTTCATCACGCTGCGAGTCTCGCTACCTGTAATAGAAAGCTAAGTTAGAATTTGATGTTTTTCTCAAAATTAATAATGAGACTTCAAAGCTTTGACTCAGACCAAGTTCTCTTTTCTGCAGGAGGAGTTGAGCACGCGAATTGATCAAATGCGGCATTGTTTGGGTTGCAGAGGTGCAGGTTAGGCGTTTGACCACATTCCACTTAATGTTAAGTGTAGTGCCGGTGTGGTAGCATATATTTAAGCCTGCAGGCCTACCACAGGCCGAGGACAAATTATCTTTCCACCGTTTTTATCCGCGCGGAGACACGACAAAGGCATTAAAGATGATAAAGAACTAGATTAGGAAATGTCTCAAATAAGGCTGCTGGGATTGGCGGATCCATGGGGGCCATGCTCCCCCCCCCCAAAACACCTAACAATTCCATACATTTGACTCAGTTTTTCGATTTGATTCAGGTGAACTTTTACACAGCATACTCATACTTGTCAGAATGAAATCCTGGATCCGCCCCTGGCTGCTGGAACAGCACACACAAGGTAATTGGCGAGAGCTATTCAGATTTCGGTAGCTGCAAGCCGAGTACTTTAAAATTCCCAAACTGCTGTGGTTTTCTTATGATGTTTTCTTTCACCGAGACCTTGTTTTTTTATTGTTGGTATTTGAGTTCACACTCATTTGATGTAAAAACAGACAAAATAGTACATTTCATAGTATAAATACCTGTGTATACAACCAGTCCCGTAGCTTGCCCAGAAGCGACCACAGACCCACTCCACAGTGTGTTCTCTATATCCAGTGAATCACTCTCTACTTCATCCAACCGGATGCAAGTGCCAACGAATGAGTGGATATCTTTCACAGGTTTTTCAACGAATATCTGAGCGTTTATGTCGAGTAAGTGTGCGTCTGTCGGCAGCTTCTGTGTGGACGGCAGTGGTATTCTGCAAAGATGACAGAGGTATGTGTGTAAAAGTGGCATTACAATATTGATTTCCGTGACCTGCAAAACGTGGAATGAGCTACATGGGGTTCTTCAAAAGGCGAGTTAATAGAGTCTTAAAGGGACGGCAACGTATTCGTGATACCTCTGATGTAACAGGTATCAATGGGCAACGGTGGCTGCTTACCATCAGGCAACCCGTCTTCTTGTTTGTCAACTGGCATAAAAAAAGATCACCACCTCACTCTTACACATACATTCGTCTTAATCACCTGGCATTTTGGAGCAATTTTTTTACCTCATACACTTACAAACAAAGTTATTATGATAGTATTTTGATGTAGGGGCAACCTGTTCCAATGCAAACAGAAATAACCATGTGGAATGCTATCTTTTTGTGGTGATTAGGGTGGATATGGATAAACATGTTTCCGCATAGCGCGACCGCTGCCTCGCCTACAGAAGTGAAATAAATACAAACGCTAGTATTGGAGACCTTTGTAATGTATACGAACAAATATACAAACAACGCATATTACATACGAATGGGAGTGTATATAGTGTATGTACGAAAGTGTACATTTTACATAGTTATCAGCATTTTTATTTTACTTTTTTATCAGGCATTGCTTCCATAAGGATGACTATATAGTACGGTATAATCAGTTGTATTTCCGATGCACATTGATTATAAAATACTGGCTGCACCTAGCGGTTTTACCTACAATTACTGAGACAAAACGCATACATTTTATGCCATTAATGCGATGTGTAATTTTTGTTAGTCAAGGGCTTAAATAAGTCTAGTTTTCATAGGTATTTAATCCCACTTCTGAAAATGATATTATTTAACCAACTCCACCAAGCTACAATGTGCAGTTTCTATAAATTATCCTTACCGTAGCTTCCAATCAATCTCTCCATCGAGCTGGTCAGTTCTGATGAATACAGTGCCCATTGTTTCATTGGTCCTCAGCAGGATCATGTCCGCTGGCACTCGTTGTCCCTTGAGGAATAGAAAGAAATTCATTATTGTACAATAACTGCCATCAAAAAGAGAAGTACCAAATATACATATTTCCAAAAGTTTTGCCGAAAGGCCAGCTGTTATAGCAAGAGGAGGTACACCGGAGATATATTGAAAACCTTTTGTGGTGCCGCCCTATCCTTGTAACCAGCGATCAGAGGTCAGCGATGTAAAGACACTCCGCTGTTGCTGCTATACATTATATGACCCCATGACGATTTATATTATCTTTGATATTACTGGACTTTTACCTTATGCAGCATAACAATATCGCCGACGCGCAGCTCCGACGCAGGAACATGCTCTGTCCTGAACGGGCGGTAGTCCTCGACTGGCGCATCGAGGATTATGCGCTCGTAGCGGTGGCGGTTCACTTCACGGTCTCGTCTGCAAGTGGTAAGAAAGAAAGGAATAAATTTTATACGACATTGCTTCAATAAACTTGTTGAGGTGGAACGTTTCACCTGTGGTGGGAAATCAAACTTAAAACAGTTTTTTTGTCGTAGCTAGCTTTTTCATTGTAGCTAGGCCGGGTAATTATTGTAAACAATCATGGTGTTTGCAAAAATCTATGATTATTTTAGACATTTTCATAATATGTAAAACTATTTATCAGTAACGCACCTTATTACTTACATTTGTCAGTACAGTAATACCCCACTTTACGCGACCCCGTTATGCGCGGTTTCACTATAACGCGAATTTCAAATTTAGCGCTCAAATGCCTCGCATTACGTGAAAGAGTGCGTATAAACATAATGTAGTCATTTCTCTATGGTCGCGGGAATTTCCGCATTATAGTGCATTAAGTGTTCTTAGAATTAAAGTGATTGATTAAAATGATTCGTATTTTTTGTATTAAATTTTGACTATGTTTAATCATAAACCTCGATATATGCGAATTTCAGTTAACGCGATTTTTTCCGGATTGTATCTCTCGCGTAAATGCGGGGTATTACTGTATAACAAATTTTTGTAATTACAAATGGTTTATTAATTAATGTAAGTAATGAGCTACATTACTGATAAATAGCTTTACATGATAATGTAACTAATAATCATAAATTTTAGTAAACACCGTGATCATTTACAATAATTACCTGGATAATGTGTGACTTACCTATATCTTCTAAAATCGTCGACAGCCTCTCTAAACAGTGTTACAGAGATGACAAAGCACAGCGGTCCCCAGTATGTGTACAGGTACCCGATGCGTATGCTTGGGATGAACTGGCTGAGCGCCATCACAAGAAAGTACAGGTTCAGGAAGAAACGGAACTGCTCAAACAGCACCAGGGGGAGGAATGTGAAGATGTTGTATTTCTGGAATGGTGATCTTTTATCAGTAATTGTTACAATTGGCACCAAGTACATGGGTTTATTTACAGTTTTTTTTAAGTTATAATTCTTTAGTCTTTAGTAAAAAAAAACTGGTTGAACTTG
Source organism: Agriopis marginaria (assembly GCA_932305915.1). Classification (NCBI taxonomy): domain Eukaryota; kingdom Metazoa; phylum Arthropoda; class Insecta; order Lepidoptera; family Geometridae; genus Agriopis; species Agriopis marginaria. The sequence continues at coordinate 16,312,607 of OW029918.1, forward strand.
ATGGACGGACTTTTTTGAAAAAGTAGGTAGTTTGCAGGCCTTCCGTGCCGGTTGTTCTCATCATCTGGTACAAAAACAGTCAACCACGTTGCGTGGTTGAAGTCAACCAAATCCACATGTCTGTCACAGCTTTTGAGAATAGTTAAGAATATTAGTGAAATGAAAATAATCGTCCTTGATAGTTTTAAAAAGATTACTTGATTTAGTTTATATCTCAGCCGCAAACTTTTACATCACAGTCAAGAAAATAAGCATGGAATCATTTCAAGAACAATAATGAAACGGAAACTAAGTCCTTGAGAATTCTAATGAGATCATTAGAATTTTTAAGACTTAATTTTAAGTTCATTGGTGTGTGAACTCAATCCCTGATCAAAAAAAATATATTACTGGGTATTTATTTTATATTAGGGATCAATAATTTCTTAGTAATTGGTTAGTAATTTTAAAATTGTTATCTTTAATCTGTTGTTGATCATGCAGTATGCAAATTAGGTGATCATGATAACACTTTTATTGTTACTCACTTGATTACAGACATAGTTGGGTGGGTACTCTTCATCTGGAAGTCGTCCTATATTTATCTCTCTTGAAGTAAGCTCCTTCTTTCGAAGTCTAAAAAATGGTAATCTAAAAAGAAAATAAGAAGATTGTATTGTTGTCTCACAAAGAACTTTAGCGCCCGAGATGATACTCTTACCTTGACCATAAGGATTTCTTTTTAGGCCTCCCCAACAAAGGCGTGGTCTCCATGCCTATTATTTAAATCTCACTACTTCCTACTTCTTCATAATAGATGACGAAAGCCGTTCAAAACTATACTGATTGTTACAAAATTGCGATTTAATTTACAAAACACAAACTAGACACAACAATGTTTACACGATTTTTATCACTTTTGCCAATTTTGACAGCATAACAGAATTTGACAAAGAATAGACAGACAACTGATAGCACTTATTCTTTCTTCTGTGAAGATTTTGGCGTCTTACTTCTTATGCATTTGCCAGTGTTAGGTATTAAATTAATATTGTTTGATGAAATGGCGTGAAACAAACCAGTCTCTATCAAGAAAAGTATCAGAGTCAAGCAAAGGAAGTTACTTTGAAGTCAAAGTCATGCCATAATAAAGTAATGGAGACTTTGTAAGTAAGAGGCATATAACACGAAAATTCATGTTTCACCGCGTTAGATCACTATGTCCACGACCACTTATTTATTATTCAACAACTATTACGCATTAATACATTATATTTTTCACGTTGGCGCCAAGTAGAGGTGTCTTTGTATGTAAATATAAATACTGAGTCTAAGAAACCGATAAATTCCGTAAGAACATTGGTTCTCTGAAATGGTAGAAAACTGCATAGTAATTATCTGGCAATCGCAATAGGTAAATAAATATGGCCGCTAACATTGTCAATTTGGATTTGTCACTTTGTCAGTACTGTCAAAAATCTTGACCCGGGCGTTGCGTTACAGAAAATTGCGTTCTCTTGCATTTTTCTGTACGATCTTTGAATTGAGAAACAGTGTAGTGGAAAACTATCATCAGTTTAAATATTTAGTGTTGTTAAAGTGTGCATAGATCATTTGTGTTATTTTCGATAGATCAATGACTTGGGAAGTTGGGATCGTGTAGCGTATGATATGGTTGACAACTCGGGAGTGGGACTTCTATGCGTCGCTTGTCTCCCTCTTCTGCGCTTGTTAGAAAGTAAGACAAGATGTGTTTATAGCAGTGTTTATTTATTGCGCACGGTAGATAGATTCAGGGGTCGCTGTGAATTATTTCTTGGATTGAGTCTAATGTAGTCGCTAGTTAGTAATGTAATTAAATTTTCAAGGGTTCTTGTTAAATCGGGATGCGCCACGGGAGCAGGGGTCGCGCCAGTCGTCTCCCTCGCTGCGACCGGGCACACCTCCGTTGACCTATTTTCTTATTGCATCCAACTTTACTATTTATGTAGGGGTGTAAAGTGGGGCGCCGCCGGTTTACATTTGTCGTGCAATAACCCAATTGATCTGCTCATAATAATGCCCAATGGCGGGTTTAATCCTTATATGTACAGTATTTTCATCTCTTATGTTATAAATGCCAGTGAACCAGTCAAAAAAATATAGCTTAATATCCTTTATATGTCTTGTCCAAACAGATAGTGAAGCAGAAGAGCTTGAAGTAGTTCTCAATGTGTAGTGCATATACAATGATTGTGCAAGTGGCACCCGTGGGTTGTGGTCTGGAATGGAGTGCCGAGACATCACTATGATGGACTCAGACCTACCCCCTGGTAGCTGTAATTCCACCGGGCATTTGTCCACAATAGGATACCATACATATCCAGGTAAGTACCTAAAGTCTTTGTGTCTCTATATTAAAATCAAAAGAAATTAATTCGGATTCTTGTTAACATAGAATAGACTGACACATGTAAATAATTTTTTCATAATTATAAAATACTTACATTACCTTGTCTATACATATTCGAAATTACTAAATTCCTCAGAAACCTCCAAACTTTTTCACAAAACGATCAGATAAGCAGACAACCCTAAGATACGGAAATAGATTGATTTTACCAGTTTCACACCTCACACTCCACTCAACCAATCCCTTCGTGATGGCCATCAAAATATATAATAAACTAGCGACCCGCCCGCCCGGCTTCGCACGGGTGTAATTTACGTGCGAAGCCGGGGCGGGTCGCTAGTTATATAATTATTTAAACTATCCTATATCTCAAGTTGGATCGAACTGCACATGGTGTGCGAATTTTATTATAATCGGTTAAGTGGTTTAGGAGTCCATTGAGGACAAACATTGTGACACGAGATTTATATATATTAAGATTACCAAACTCAATCAAAAATGAAACTAGAGACGAATACTTCTATAAATCATTAAAACATTTCCTGATAAATAAATCTTATTATTCCATTGAAGAATACATAACAGATAAAAATATTTTTTGCTATTTATTGCTGTCCTTCTCTCTTCCATACCATTTAGCTGTGCCTGACGGGGTCCACAATTGTAACTAAAATAATTTCTACCACCTAAGAAACATTGTGGAATGCTAAAATAAATTAATATCAATATAAAAATGGTAGCTGCACCCGGCCGCTTCGCTGCATAGTATTTATGCTATGATAGTATAGAATAGAAGAAATCCATTTTACTCCCTTCCCACCCTTTCAGTTTCAGTACCACATCTGTCCTGTTATCCACTCTACTCCCGTTCTGCTCTTTCAGCTCCAGGCTTGAATCCATCCCGTAATACACTCTTCTCCCGTAGTCATGCCTACCCTTTCTGAACCAACTCTCCATCTATCCTGTAATACATTTTATACATAAAATGAAAAATCCAGATAATTTGTGTATCAGGTACAATGCGTCGAATGTCGTTGCACCTTGTAAATTACAAAATTTATTCTTTGATAGTATAGTCTGTATATAAAAAAAGGAAATAATTTTACCATGAAAAATATTTAAAAAAATATGTATTAAAGCTAGGCATTAGAATCCATAGTGTACCCAGTAGAGCTCTCTAATAAATGATTAACTCAGTTTTCCCAAACTTTTGCCTTGGACTAGCTCTAAAATGTATAAGTCATGCATAAATGGCAGGCTAACTTCAACTAGATGGTAAATAACAGATGACATCATCCAACTAGCTAGCTAGGTATTTAGAGCTACATTCACATGACCACGGAGAGTTAACAATTTATCACTTAGATCATTGTTGGTGCTGGATCATAATTTTCTATTGAAGTAGTTACAGAGGGGATCATTGCTGTCAGTCTAACAGGTTATAGATGACAGAATTAAACCATAGTCCATTTGCTATCGGTTTGTTAACGACAGTTGCACTAACTTAAAAAGTTTAATGAAAAGTTTGCTGCTTGGTACTGTCATACTCTCGCCATTCACACCCTGCACGATTGCTCTGTCTACACTGCTCCGTTGGATGACTGTATGGATTGATAGACTGCTCTAATAGGCACATTATTCCAGTAGGATAGCGGGTTAAAACGCGAGGTGCTGCTGGTAACCGTTAAATCTAAGATTCTGAAAGTTTTTAGGGTTCCATACCCAAAGGGTGTAAATGGGACCCTATTACTAAGCCTACGCTGTCTGTCTGTCCGTCCTAGCCATTCTGTATCTTTCGAACCGTAATAGATAGCTAGTTGAAATTTTCATAGAATATGTAATGTTACAGCAGATTAACTAAGAAATAATAAAAAAGTCCAAAAAGTTTTTATAAACCTATTTTTGTATTAGCTCAAATGTAAAAACGGTAATAAGTATAATCGTCAAACTTGGCATGATTATAGAACACACTAAAGTAAAACAATAAATAATAAATAATGGCCAAATGCGAGTCTGTCACAAATTTCTGCACACCATTACATTTTATAATCACAACACGGATAATTTATGTACTATGTTTTATCAAAATTTTATGGTCATTTCCTTTATATAATTTTACTAGCGACCCGCCCGCCCGGCTTCGCACGGGTGTAATTTACGTGCGAAGCCGGGGCGGGTCGATAGTTATACATGTAAACCTTCCTTGAAAATGTATCTAACTGATGGTGAAAACCGCATCAAAATCCGTTGCGTGGTTTAGGAGGGGTTAGTGGCCATACAGACAGACAGACAGACGCAGAAAGCGACTTCAATTTATACTATGTAGAGATTTCTATTTTATTACGTTTTAAATGTTGTATATTATCTATATACATTTCTTATATAATAATAATATAATTGCCTGACCTGTAAACATAATTATGTTTATCAATAAATGACTTTGACTTGACTTTGACTTTTTTAAGCAACGTAGGGCACGGTCGGTACTTAGATAGGTGACCGCCTGGGCGGGATGTTGTCTTTTTGCACTACTTTTTGTATTTTGCGGTGGTACGGAACCGTCAGTACGCGAGCCCGACTCGCACTTGACCAGTATATACTAGATGTTGTCAAGAAATGTGTGTTGTGTGTGCAGGCCGGATGCACCACTCAATGAGCACGCCGGCGGGCGTGGACGGCGCGGGCGGCGGGTCGCGCACGCCGCCCGCCACGCCGAAGAAGGGCGGCAAGATGCTCGCGGTCCGGGTGCAGATGCTCGACGACTCCATATCCATGTTCCAGATACAGGTATGTTCTCAATTTAGCTGATGGCTTTAGAAGACCTAGAACAAGGGTGCAAATGGTGCAATGTATCTGGGGTAGGTTGGTATAAATCTATAGGTAGGTAGTAATCACCAAACATCGCGGGACACCCTGTGGCTCGATGGAGTGTCAATATAAATTAGGCAGTGACTGAAAGCGAAAAGCGGAATGTCTAATAACCAACAGTAGACTTCCGTAGACCTCTGATAATTATATGTATTAACAGAATGCTTACCATTAGGCGAGTTGGTGGCCAAACATAGATCTATCTATATATATAAAAGCGAAATTCATCTACTCACTCCCTTACTCTCACGAAACCTCGAAAACTCTTGACCTACGAAGCTGAAATTTGGCAGGTAGATACTTTGTGGGGTGTAGAGGTCCGCTAAGAAAGGATTTTGCGAAAGGGCCGAATTAAGGAGGATTAACTAGTTTATGCAGGACTAGCTGAATCCCGTGGTCTTCCCGATTACCCGATTTTTGATTTTCCAGTTTTTTTGTATTTACTGGGGAAAAAAGTATTTTTATGTCCGTCTTTATGATGTCCACTATCATCCTGCCAAGTTTTGTTATCGGCTTAGCCGTTTAATCGTGAAAAGTAAACAAACAGACAGACAGAGTTACTTTAGCTATTATGATATTAGTTAGAATTCTGATTGGATAATATATATGGAGCCCCCATAAAATAATGAGATTTCAATACAGCTTTCAGCTAAATAAATGTTTTTGCTATTTATGTTATTAGTACTACAAATAGGTAGGTACTATTATTTTTTTCTTAAAAAGTCTTTATTTTGTCTCATTTGTTGATGCTAGTTGCGCTTAATTTTTTTGTGAAGTAACTGCATAGGTTGTGGACCCGGGTATGTCCTAAAACTGCGACCAGAACCACCGGAGGATGGGCAGCAGCGTCCTGTTAGTACATGGTGAACGTACTGCGATCTCCAAGCCGCCTGCCAAGCGTGGGGATTATGGCAACACCCCTCTCTAAGAGGGAGGCCTTGTTCAGCAGTGAAAATTTAATGGCTGATAATGTATGTATGTATGTAACTGTATAGGTTTAATCTGGTAGTATCTGTGAGTAGGATTACTTGACAGTTTTGTTAACAACTGTGATTGAATACTCACATTAACTAATCCTAAGTCCCAAAGTTCAGTAAACAATTCCCACCGGTTCGACACACAGGTGTCAATTCCTAAGTCAATAATTGCCCGACAGCTAATTGCTAGTCGGCTGCCAGTCTTAGCCGTCATCCGATATTAGCTCAGCGGCTTACTTTCATTAGTTCTCACGGGTAAAACAATTAATTAAGTTGAAGAGTTTATGAGAGGACAAATGTAGCGATATGTTTGGACGGGTAATCGGTTAGGGAAATAATGATAAGCGATGTTACGGTCTGTACGCGTTGATAACGAGCCTCTTCTTCATCGTAAACTCAGATAATGTTTTCTTAATTATGCGTAGGTATCTTATCTCTCGAACGATGCTCTAATTTTTGTAGCTATTCAATTGCTTGAAGCGTGAAATGCCTAACGAGTAGCTTTCATTGTGCTGCGGCCACACCAAATAAGTTGGAAAAAGGTTAGGTCCAAATTCTTTGGGCCACACTGTCAGGGTTCGGCGAATGTTCGCATTGTTGCGTCAGGTCTGACCGAATTGTTCATGAATTCGCGATGTATTTGCGAGCACGAATGTCTATTACGGTGCTGTCGGTAAATTGGAGCTAATCAATTAAATTCAATTTCTTCGTGGCTTCGTGCGGTATTCCCGCTACTTGCCAAACATTGTCTTGTGTAGAGTCGAGTAGGCAAATATTCTGAAGATTGTCCGGTTTATTGATGGCGGGATCCCAATTTGCGAAGATGATCAGGTGCTTTGAAAATAGAATCCAATTTTGCACCGTAATGACATTTGATTGGAAGCTAATGGTGACAAAAAATCGCTGATGAGCGAATACGAAGCTTTTATCACGACATCCCGGTACAAACGTTTGCGTGATAATGTAGCCCCAGCAATATTCCAATCTTGGCGACCGCGACTGGCGGCAGCGGCGGCGTCGTGCAACCCACTGCTCAGTATGAATTTACATAAACAATGCAAGCGACCCACACGTCGCGCGACGCGGTCGCAATTCGGATTTTTCAATGTCTTCATTTGCCGCCATCTCTACTTTTACGGCTCTCAGACCCAAAGCCGACTGGAGATTCGAGGCGACGGCGTCGCGGCGTACAAGTGCCCGTGGAAAATTCACCTCGTTTCGGGTTATGCCAGGTTCAATACTGTTCGTCATTTACTAGTTTAGAACAGTTGAGACGCGACGATGAAGCGCGGTGGAACAACTTTGAACCTACAGTACACCTCGAAGAGTTGACTTTTCTACGGCCGCTTATACGCCGCGGCGCCGCCCGACTTAGTGGTCGTTGTGCACTACACTCATATTTTTAAGAGTTTTTGGTCTGATAAGTATGTGTGCTTTCGGAAAACCTATTTATCTTAGAAAAGGTTCGGCGTGCGACAAAGGTATGGCCTTATCTTGGAAGGTTGGTCAGTGAGAAACACGAGCTTGATATATTGTAAAGCCGTTATTTTTCGAACAAAAAAGCCGTATATTTTACTTGCTAAAAGCTTACCTTCTTTAAGTGAGATATTCAAATAGATTCAGTTTTATTAACTTAGCTTAGCCTTCTGCAATAATACTGGCACTTAGCACGGACCCGTCGCATAATATTCCGTTTTTATTCGCCTGCGGAGCCGCATAAAGTGCGAGTAGTATGGGTTCTCACTTCGTTGCTCATAGTTTAACCTTTTGTCTGAAATTTTGACTTATAATTCAGCTGCAATAATAGGTAGATGGAAGATAATTTAAGCCCGTTGTAGACGATGCACAGTTAACTGGCGCAAGTACCACGCATCGTCTGTAACAGGTACAACTTCCACGGCCACTAAGTAAAAAGTATTGTAGCTCATTGCAGACGATGCGCAGTAAACTGGCGTGAGTAATACCTGCGTAAGTACTGAGCATCGTTTGCAAAAAGTACTAAGCAACTTCCACTGCTACTGGCACTGAGCAAAAAGTGTTGTAGCTCGTTGCAATCGATGCGCAGTAAACTGGCGTGAGTAATACCTGCGTAAGTACTGGGCATCGTTTGCAAAAAGTACTAAGCAACTTCCACTGCTACTGGCACTGAGCAAAAAGTGTTGTAGCTCGTTGCAATCGATGCGCAGTAAACTGGCGTGAGTAATACCTGCGTAAGTACTGGGCATCGTTTGCAAAAAGTACTAAGCAACTTCCACTGCTACTGGCACTGAGCAAAAAGTGTTGTAGCTCGTTGCAATCGATGCGCAGTAAACTGGCGTGAGTAATACCTGCGTAAGTACTGGGCATCGTTTGCAAAAAGTACTAAGCAACTTCCACTGCTACTGGCACTGAGCAAAAAGTGTTGTAGCTCGTTGCAATCGATGCGCAGTAAACTGCCGCAAGTGATACTTGCGCATCTACCACACATCGTCTGCAACGGTTACTAAGCAACTTCCACTGCCACTAAGCAAAAACCGTTGTAGCTCGTCGTAGACGATCTGTAGCAAACTGGCGCAAGTACTGCCTATCGTCTGTAACGGGCAAAAAGATCATAGAATTTGTCAAAATTTATTTATTTTGTTCTGTATTTCGTAAGAATTAAAGCTGGCCTCTCGTATACTGTACCGTACATTGGATGAAGTTTTTGTCCAGCAGTTGTCTGATGAAAACTTTTGCCCCAGAAATCATCACAATTATTAGGTTTCCAATAAGAAATACGCGAATTTCTTACTGACAATATATTCTGGTGTAGGCACCGCGTATTATTTCCATTAATATGTATGAACGCAGAATATTCCTTATTGGATCAAGTGGGGATTTGCGTTGTATGTAAATGACCCTGAAATGTAGTTACACCTTGTTAGGGAAGGAAACAATTTGAGTAATCGAGTTTCATTTGTTCCGGTGTATTTTGGGGAATCTATTCCTTGAAAGTAGCTAGTAATATATTTTTATAACTGAAAGGGAATAACAGCAGTAAGGGCGTCACAGTGTTTCCTACTTATTTTCTTGTCTACTGAAGCAGAGCTAGTAAACCGAGTCTAGTTGTCTGTCAAAAACTCTGGCGAATCAACGCGGTAGAAAATATGAATTATCACTTCTAAACTACTACCAGACCACACGAAAAATAGGCTGGGTAAAATAGACTAGTTATCTATCTGTCGATAAACATAATTTTGTTTTTGTTGTATTTGGATCGTGGTTACCTTGTAACTAAACAAAAAGTCTGAACAATTCGTAGTGAGCGCGGAGTTTTGGCTCGGATTTGTTTTGGCTCGGATTTGTTTTGGCACGACTGTGACTCTGTATCTATTGTATCTCGATGGTGTAGACCACAGAAAAGGTTTTTTTTTGTTTTATATTTTAATCTGAGCGTAAAATAAAACGACTGCGAAATTCTAATAGAAAAGCGGCACTATAAAACAAAGGCTCCGCATTCCACCTAAAGGTCGCAACTATATACATGACAACAAAACATCTGCATGATGTCATGCTCCCCATTGTTGTTATTTTCAACATTTTATGTAGGAAAGTGGAAACTATTCGCTTATGCATACTGTTACCGGTTGTTTCGAACTGCTTTGATGATTGTGCTCTCTCAACCATCACACCTGATTTACTGGGCTTTGATCCCTTTAGGAGTTCGCAACTTTTTATTGCGCATTTTCTAATGTACCTGTCAAAGTGCTAACTTTTAAGAGCTTTGTGTCTGAAATTCCGAGATAAAGTAGCGTTGCTATTTTTATAAAGTGAGCCTTTGTCGTTGAGGGCGATTTGAAAATCATCTCATTCATTTCATACATTGATGTCCTTTGATGTGAAATACGAAATAGGTATTCTGATCCCTCGTTCTATTAGTTTAGCGAAATGAAAAGAATACTTTTGTAATGAACGATACGGTTTGTTTAGCGATGAATGTTATTAAGTATTTTTTTCAAGGCATTGACCATTGAACCAAGGTATCCATGCAAGGTAAGCATGTATATTTTATCCTGGCAAATGCTACAAGAAATTTCTGAAATACATTCATCATTGTTTCAACACTAAGCAGCATTTCAAACTTCCTAACACAGTAAGTTAGGTCAGCTATGCGAGAAATGCTGGGAATGTAATCCGCCTCAGGAATTTGCGGCTGCAGTGGTGAGCCGAGTTCCACGGTATTGTAGATAGTATTGGCGAAAATGAAGAAGCATCATCAATAACTTCTTGACTGCGAAAAGACTACTAAGAAACTTTTTAATGTAAATAATATTTGGCAAAGTTTTTAATCGGCTACCATAAGATTTAAGGTCATAATTATGAGTCGTATATACCTGTGGTCTTGTATATTATATTCGTGTGGGGTCTGCAGTGCAAGTACCGTTCTCTATCGATCGTCAAATTTGACATTTGAGATCGTCAAATTCGATAAAATGCTATTCGATCAGTACTCGCTATTATCGATTCTATGGCATTTTATCAATTTGACGATCGATAAAGAACGGTACTTGCACTGCTGTTGCGAAGTTAAATCAACGTGTCGACAGTCCGCATCCGAACGCAAACTCACGCGCAGGTCGCGTGTGAGGTATTTTATACTTCATACTCAAGGAAATTGTAAATGGAACGAAATATGGAACAAAAAGTTGTAAACGTCGTTTTTTGTTAAAAAGCAAACAATACTAACATTGCTGTTTACTTTGTGATTAATCAGTGTAAACTTTACCAAGATTGGGGTTCAAACGTTCACAATAACTTTTTACACGCTCTGCGTTTTACCAAGACTTTTTAAAAGCCGGTTCAGCTTTTAAGAATGTCTTGTTTTTCTATAGAACATACAATCATCAATCATTTTCCGTCGATTGCCGAGTTTAGGTCTACCTCGCGAGGTTGTCTGACTTGGAAGTTATACGTTCTACGGCTACTATTCTAGACAACAGACAATATTTTATTTGTAGCAAAAATCCACAAAATAAGTGTGTATACTTATTTTAAGTTAAAAAAAAACATTAAATTTTTGCCACAAACCAAAACATCATCATCATCATCACTCTGAGACTGAATTTCTGAGACTTACAATGCTATGTAAATCTTAAAAACATAATTATACTATACGGGGTGTAATAAAAGGGGAACACTCTCGAAGCCAAAAGAAGGTAATTGTACTCATCATTATGAACAACTTTTACTATGGGACCAAACCTGAAATCGCGAAAAAAATATCAAAAAATATCTTATTTTGGCTTCGAGAGTGTTCCCCTTACAACCTGTATACCTACTCTACCATCGACGTATAAACTACAATCATATTGTAATCTATGTCTAATACTTTAGATTTACTAAGTAGGTACCTCTAATGAATAAAACAGTGTTACATAAAACATTAGATGCCATCTCCTCTTTAAACTATTTACCTTTTGACTTTTCTACTTTATTATTCTACGAGTTCTTACAAAAGTTCGCCCTAATGACTTTTTCTTTCGGGTCTTTTGGCTTTCATATCTGGTTTTACGGGAAGTTACGTCATTCCTTTTAGTTAGGTTTATCCAGTGCAGAGGTCGTAAAGTCGAGTAAGCTCTGTTTGTTCAGCAAGGAATGCGAAAACACGAAGATCTGCAGGAACGAACTTGACTGCAGATTAATTACTTATAGGAGGTAATTGTACTCATCATTATAAACCACTTTTAGAATTGGACCAACCCTGAAATCGCGATTACAAAATCAGCTGTTCCATACATTTTGTCGAGTGTCAATGACCGTTTTCTATAGAACAGCTGATATTTTTTTCGCGATTTCAGGGCTGATCCCTAGTAAAAGTTGTTCATAATGATGAGTACAATTACCTTCTTTTGGCTTCGAGACTGTTCCCCTTACACCCTGTATATGACCATATCGATCGTATATGGTGACCATAAGGGGGCATATTAGTTGACTGGGACTGCGCATGGTACGTATATTTAAGTCATCATCATCAGCCAGAAGACGTCCACTGCTGAACATAGGCCCCTTTAACCTCCACACTGAACGACTGCCTGCCTTTTGCAACTACTGGATGCCAGCGACTCTCACAATGTCGTCTGTCCATCTAGTGGGATGCCTACCTACTATATTTACCTATATTTAAGTAGGCTATAATTACTAAGTACACTCAATAGTTTTTGTTCCTGTGTCTAAAATTGTCCTGCGGGTCAACGAGGGACGACACAATTAGGGACCGTCCATTAATCACGTGATGTTTTTTAGCATTTTTTTAACGCCGCCCCCCTTTCCCCCCTCCCCCTTGGTGATACGTAGTGAGGTTTAAGACTGCAAAGAATCTATTTTTTTTATATTATCTTTAAATACAGGTATAAAGTATAATCTAATTTTATTCTGAAATTAAGGACCATGACAAAAATGTCTAGCCAGAAATTTTGCAGGTTGTTTTTGATTGGCAAAGTCACGCTACACGCCGCTTTTCGGTTTAGAAATCGCGCGTTTGACGAAAAAATAAATACACGTGATATCTTACTACACCCCCCCCCCCCTTGTGATATTTCGTGATTTTTGCAACCCCCCGTTAGGACGGTCCCTTAAGGATGACAGAGGTATCAAAATCTAAACTTGAAATTCGTGTTGATTGACTTCCAAGTGTTTAATGAGGTTTCGAACCAAAAAAATAATTGATATTAACAAACTAAAGTAGCTTTCTAATCCTATAAAACAAATTAATGAGTCATTTGCATTCCGATTAGTAGCACCGGATACTAGTCCAAAACGCATCGGTCAAACAAGCACAGAATTAGTATTCCTATGTCTCTAACTCTCTACATGACTATGCCTAGGAGTTGAACGTCCTTCACCGACGATTTGAGATTATCTTTGATTTGATCATAAATTTATTTTGTCATGTATTATCTAAGAACACTAAACTATGGTGCGTTGAACAAAGAACAAGTTCGCAATGGCAAATAATATTTTTAGATTTAATGTCAGAATAAACTAGCCCCAGAAGCCCTTTTAAACCGTAGGGCAAACAATTGTACTCCGGTTTAAATGTAGAACAAAATAACATTATAACATGGAGACATTAAAATCCTGCTCTACCAAAACCTGATTAAAACCTTGAGTTTGTTCAAAATCTTCGTTTTTCGTAACGAACCCTTTGTTTACAAGTTACAGATACGATCTATAACAGTTACTCTTCGACCAAAATAAAATCAATGGACGGGCCATAACCATTGAACTTGGTCAGTAAAAACGAGTCATTCAAAACCGTCTGATGTAATACGCCAACGCTTAATTATTACCATGTACAGTACATTTGTTACAAAAAATAGATAGGGGTTTTTTTTGTTTACTTACTCTTCGGGAAAGCACAGGAAGGGCATAATTTTGTCAGATGTTTCGTTATCATGTATCAGTAGACGCGTGTCGCACTTCCTACGGCTAGAGCCCGACGGAAACGAAGTGAGCGCCGGCGCTCATTTTATAATCTTCAAAAATGCGCTTCTTCTGGGCCCGTCCATTCATTTTATTATGGTCAAAGCAGTTACTACGTACGTACTCGTAGTAGAAGCCTCGTGTATGGTAAATAAACAGACTTGGTATTCCGTACTTGCAAGACCTAGTTCTCGTCCGCGGAAAGCAGACACGGGCGTTTCAATCGGTTCGTGTTCGTTTGCCTCCGTTTACCAATGCATCGATTCAATTTCTGGAGTCGACATGTTCAATTTTCGATATTACGCGGATTCACCCCATGCCAGTTTTCAATGTGACGTAAGATTGGGAGGGGGGAGGGATTTTTCATTCTTCAGATAAGGAAACTATGTAGTAGCTTTACCTAGTCTGTGGTTTAAGTAGAGCGATACTCTAGTAGCGGATGGTAATTAAACTACAGGCTAGTAAAGCGGATAACGGTAATTTTGGAGCATAATTCGCAAACGGGTAAAGTCAACTTTATTTTGTCCCCCACTTTATATGTCGCCATCTTGTATTTGTGATGACGTCTCGCCTATCCAATAACCAATACCTGGGCATTTTTCTTTTAACGCGTATAAGGCCGAGTTTGACCACCAACACGTCACGTTGGTAAGCGACGATGTGGTCGATTAGCTTGAGCTTAGAGAAATCTATCGGCACCTCATTTGCCAAAATCGGTTGAGTCGTTTAGGCTGTAAGTGGGATAATACATACATACACACACGTTTACCTCAATACCGTCCTTTTTTAGCGTTGCGTAAAAAAAATTACCTACCCTATTCACTGCACCTAAAAATATGCTTCCAAACTCGTAGGTATCGTATTGAGGACGCTACAATCCTCCACTCTACATAATTTTCTTCTCCCTTTTCTCAAATGCTCAGCCACAACATACCTATTGAATACGAAAACACTGCATTTCAAATTGATTTCAACGTGAACGAAAATTGAATCAACTGCGCAAGAAAAGACGACGTAAACTGGTAGGTACTCGAATATGAGTGAAGCTCATTTGAGGTGTAGCGATTTAACTTGCAAATTAGAATTAACAATTCATTGGTCATTAAAGCTCGTAATCATTGGATCTGAGAATTCACTGTTCCAAGTTAATTTATCACTGGAGATTGTTATCAAAAACGTGAAGTAACCCTCTACAAATGGGTACGACGGCCTGCAAAATCCCCGTCGGAGAATATTGTTCCTTCACGTAAAATATTGCTTTAAAACTGGAAACTTAAGTTCTCCAACTAAAAGCAATATAACGGAGTACAGAACTCTAGCTGAAATTGATAACATACCCTACTTGCTTTGATGCCTTTCCGTTAGGGTTCCTACACAATGAACACCGCACTTTTGCGTCAGTGTTTATCCGCAGTGTCGTTTACCGAGTTTCGTAATCGAATTTTCCTTAAGGCTGGGTATAAGGCCAGAAAAATTTCTGATTTCACCCGCGCGTCTCGCATCACCCGCATTAGTGTGAAACACAACCACGGCAGCGCGGCAGTCGCGCGCAGCTAAAGTGTACACAACTCGCGCACTCGACCTTGTAAAGCGGCAAGGAGCAATAACACACAGGATAAGCATAGTGTTGGTGCACTTGGTGTTTTGGCGATTAGCTGAGTTCGGTCGCGGCGCGCAGAACCGTAAATTGTTTATTTCACTTTTCAAAATTGTATTTGTAATTTATTTTTAGGTTTTCTACAATATAAAAATAATAAAGTATATAAATTAAATTGAAATAACCTAAATAAAACTAAACTGAACTATGCTATGCTATGCTTTGCTAGGTTGAACTTGCCGGGATAAGACCAAAAAACCCAAAAACCTCGTGGCACGGGGTACCCGATCCCGGGTCATATCTCCTAAACCAGACCTTTAACCCAAAAAAAATTACAAAAAAATATTTAGATTTTTACTTTTGAAATCAGTGAGAAATACATTTAAATAGAAATAAAGAAGGGTGAAAACCACCCCCTACCACGCCCAAATTTTGGCTCGAGGTATTAAAGCTCATTTTAAATTTTAGTAATATTTTTTCAGATTTTTTAAGGCTGTGGTTTAGGAAATATAACTAGTTCTAGTTTTTAGTTTATATTATAGTCTAAGTTAGGTCTTAAGATTTTGACGACCTGAAATACCCGGCTCCTCAAACATTTTGTCCCAGGTCAATCCAGGCAAGAATAGTTAGCTTCACTGGCTATCCAACGATAGGTCATTTAGTATTTTAAGACTCGTAGGTACATAGTAACTTGAGTTACTAAGTAGCGAGGCGGACCCTAAATACCCGATTTTTTGAAGGTCCATAACTTTGGACACAAAGGTCCAATCAAAAATCTGACGTCATAGGCATCATTTTTTCTGGCAGACGAAGACGTTAAACTCAAAAACTCGGCTTTAAGACCTAACCCTAAGAACCCCAAATTGGGTTTGAAATTACGTAACCGGAATTTCATGTTAAAAATAACAAAAAAAATCAACACAAAAAATTCAGTGGTGTAATAAATAGACTATATTTATTTTTTTGGCTTTCTACTCTCACAATTTCAGGAAATAAATAATATTTAAAAAAAAAAAATGTGTTTATTTAGTTGGTAGGCATAAATAATAATAAAATAGAAACACAGTAAACACACGTGTGTAGAAAATAAAAAGACGCGTCTGATAAGCCCAAATTCGGCTATTTTTGTGCAAAGAATGCCTTTCAAAATATTAAAGCGCAAAAATCCGGAAAATTTTCGTAATTTTTTTCAAAAACCATCGATTATCTCAGAAACAGTACGTTGAGGTCATTTTTGTAAAAATGCTATGTATCTATATAATATATCTATGCTATGCTATGCTATGCTATGCTATGCTATGCTATGCTATGCTATGCTATGCTATGCTATGCTATGCTATGCTATGCTATGCTATGCTATGCTATACTATACTATACTATACTTTGCTATACTATACTATACTATACTTTGCTATACTATACTTTGCTATACTATACTATGCTATGCTATACTATACTATGCTATGCTATGCTATGCTATGCTATGCTATGCTATGCTATACTATACTATACTTTGCTATACTTTGCTATACTTTGCTATACTTTGCTATACTATACTATACTATACTTTGCTATACTATACTTTGCTATACTATACTATACTATACTATGCTATGCTATGCTATGCTATGCTATGCTATGCTATGCTATGCTATGCTATGCTATGCTATGCTGCTATGCTATGCTATGCTATGCTATGCTATGCTATGCTATGCTATGCTATGCTATGCTATGCTATGCTATGCTATGCTATGCTATGCTATGCTATGCTATACTATGCTATGCTATGCTATGCTATGCTATACTATGCTATACTATGCTATACTTTGCTATACTTTGCTATGCTATGCTATGCTATGCTATGCTATGCTATGCTATGCTATGCTATGCTATGCTATGCTATGCTTTGCTATGCTTTGCTATACTTTGCTATACTATACTATACTATACTATACTATACTATACTATACTATACTATACTATACTATACTATACTATACTATACTATACTATACTATACTATACTATACTATACTATACTATACTATACTATACTATACTATACTATACTATACTATACTATACTATACTATACTATACTATACTATACTATACTATACTATACTATACTATACTATACTATACTATACTATACTATACTATACTATACTATACTATACTATACTATACTATACTATACTATACTATACTATACTATACTATACTATACTATACTATACTATACTATACTATACTATACTATACTATACTATACTATACTATACTATACTATACTATACTATACTATACTATACTATACTATACTATACTATACTATACTATACTATACTATACTATACTATACTATACTATACTATACTATACTATACTATACTATACTATGCTATACTATACTATGCTATACTATACTATACTATACTATACTATGCTATACTATACTTTGCTATACTATACTATACTATACTATACTATACTATACTATACTATACTATACTATGCTATGCTATGCTATGCTATGCTATGCTATGCTATGCTATGCTATGCTATGCTATGCTATGCTATGCTATGCTATGCTATGCTATGCTATGCTATGCTATGCTATGCTATGCTATGCTATGCTATGCTATGCTATGCTATGCTATGCTTTGCTATGCTATACTATACTATACTATGCTATACTATACTATACTATACTATACTATACAATACTAAACTATACTATACTATACTATACTATACTATACTATACTATACTATACTATACTATACTATACTATACTATACTATACTATACTATACTATACTATACTATACTATACTATACTATACTATACTATACTATACTATACTATACTATACTATACTATACTATACTATACTATACTATACTATACTATACTATACTATACTATACTATACTATACTATACTATACTATACTATACTATACTATACTATACTATACTATACTATACTATACTATACTATACTATACTATACTATACTATACTATACTATACTATACTATACTATACTATACTATACTATACTATACTATACTATACTATACTATACTATACTATACTATACTATACTATACTATACTATACTATACTATACTATACTATACTATACTATACTATACTATACTATACTATACTATACTATACTATACTATACTATACTATACTATACTATACTATACTATACTATACTATACTATACTATACTATACTATACTATACTATACTATACTATACTATACTATACTATACTATACTATACTATACTATACTATACTATACTATACTATACTATACTATACTATACTATACTATACTATACTATACTATACTATACTATACTATACTATACTATACTATACTATACTATACTATACTATACTATACTATACTATACTATACTATACTATACTATACTATACTATACTATACTATACTATACTATACTATACTATACTATACTATACTATACTATACTATACTATACTATACTATACTATACTATACTATACTATACTATACTATACTATACTATACTATACTATACTATACTATACTATACTATCCTATCCTATCCTATCCTATCCTATCCTATCCTATCCTATCCTATCCTATCCTATCCTATCCTATCCTATCCTATCCTATCCTATCCTATCCTATCCTATCCTATCCTATCCTATCCTATCCTATCCTATCCTATCCTATCCTATCCTATCCTATCCTATCCTATCCTATCCTATCCTATCCTATCCTATCCTATCCTATCCTATCCTATCCTATCCTATCCTATCCTATCCTATCCTATCCTATCCTATCCTATCCTATCCTATCCTATCCTATCCTATCCTATCCTATCCTATCCTATCCTATCCTATCCTATCCTATCCTATCCTATCCTATCCTATCCTATCCTATCCTATCCTATCCTATCCTATCCTATCCTATCCTATACTATACTATACTATACTATACTATACTATACTATACTATACTATACTATACTATACTATACTATACAATACTATACTATACTATACTATACTATACTATACTATACTATACTATACTATACTATACAATACTATCCTTTACTATACTTTGCTATACTATACTATACTATACTTTGCTATACTAAGCTATGCTATGCTATGCTATGCTATGCTATGCTATGCTATGCTATGCTATGCTATACTATACTATACTATACTAAAATAAACGAAACACGCGAAAGCCCGTTGGTCCAGTTGGTAGTGAACCTACCTTCTGAGCTTGGAGGCGTGGGTTCGATTCCCACCTAGGACAAACAGTTATGTGATGAACGTTTGTGTTTGTTCTATACCTGGTTGTTAATAACTATAATCTATTTAAGTATATATGAATTATTTAATTAAATTTCATTTAATTTATGAAATTATTAATTTAAAAAAAAAAAAGTTAATTATTATTATTATTTTTTATTCAACGAAAATTATATTTTACTTAATAATATTGATTTTTAGTAGTCATTCTGACTGTCACTCTCTCTCTTTCTCTCTCCACACGAAACACTTAGACTCTTGTAACTATATTACCGAGCGTACATAATAATAGATGCCCTAATGATAGATGGCCTAGTCGTATCCATAATTATTAATACCTGTAATTTTTTCATAGTAGCTTTACCTAGTCTATGCTCTAGGTCATTGGCAACACTTGGTTGCCGCATCAAATGGTCGCGTTCAAGCCATAGATTTTTTATGTTATCCATTGTTTGAAAATACAGTAGGTGTTGATATAATCGCACTCGGAAGATAAATCTAGGCGAATAGCAAGCGCGTGCGTCCTTCCCCGTTGGAGCATAGTGCGGTACTGAGGTTGAACGGAGCATGTTTCGCCATTTAGATGCAAAGCGCAACAGAATAAGGTTGAATATCGGACTTGCCGTTTGACCGAATAGTTGCTTAGAACTAAAGGACGTAAGTCTCAAATCGAATATAATTTATTATGAGAGTACTAATTAATCTAGGTAAATTTTGTCTTAGCACTGGAAAACAAACTATATTTTCCTTCGATGAGTATTTATTTTAGATATGTGACTGAAGTTCTATCCAAGAAAAAATCAAAAAAAACAGCAAAAAGGCACCTTTTTGAAAACAATAAAGTATCGAGTAAATATCTCGCTATTATGTTTCTGTCTTAGTGCCGGAAAGAAAATGAATTGAAAAATCACATATATCAATTATTACGTTGATAGGATATTTGGTTTAGTTAGAATATCATGGCAAATTAGCATAAAATTTCGGAGGCCCCCTCTTAATCGTATCTTCCCTCCGTACATCTTCTCAATCATTTGAGTTTGCTCATGTGCAGTTGTATTTTAATCTTATGGTCTACTTGAATAAGAGTTAATATAGTTTGCGTGCGTCAATAGTCTTAGATTGATCATGTTTGCCAATCCACCGATAATGACTAGCCATTGTTTGCGGTGTAATCACAGGCGTTTACATTACATTCCGTCGCGAAATCGTTTGAATGTCCGAATTTTCCGGGTGAAACTGTCGCGTTTAATCTAGCTCTGTGGGCTCTGTGTCAACCCTTATCTTGGCGGACGATTGGCTCGCCGCCAGGGTTTGCACGCGAGGGCCTGAGCGAGGCAGTTTTCATTGCCCCAACGACTATTGTTCTTTAGAGTACCGCTTTTGGTCAATTTAATACGATATTAGGAGAGCGCCGTATTTTATGGTAATTCTATGATTTGTCATCGTTTATTCCGTCCTAGTTTTTCCGCTGACGTGGCTAGTGGACGTGCGAACGGTTGGTCTTCCTTTTGTGTCGACGGTCGGCGAGGGTTTCCTTACATTGATTCGATACATTTTGGTAATGGGTTTATGATTGACCATTTATCACCTGACGATATTAAGGATGAAACAGGGTGTGAAATAGGAAAAGATGGAAAAATAAACATATAGTTTATTATGCCAAGCAATAGGTAATTCAGAGATGATGATGCAGTTTGTATAATGTACAGTTACAAGTAAGGTACGTCTTGTCTATCGTATATGTTACATTACCTTTCCCATTTCGTCGTGCTAAAGGAAAAGTTAAATGCGTTTAGGGTAAGAGTTTGTTGTTTTAATAATGTTTTATTGCTGTTACCCAAACTACGCTTTCCTAATACCTGTGCCTGAAGACCCCGCTCTTCCATATCCATTTTGTAATAGTTACAGGTGGACCCAAACTAACTGTGTGGTCCTAGATCTTTTACAGTTTTTCTCCAGAGCTGCCGGATCGATTTGTACGTGTCCTTTTTATTTGTAAGCAGATTTCATTGCGGTGGGCTTAGAGCAAAATAAAATGAATGGACGGGCCCAGAAGAAGCGCATTTTTGAAGATGGCAAAATGAGTGCCGGCGCTCACTTCGTTTCTGTCGGTCTCTAGCCGTAGGAAGTGCGACACATGACTTTTGTTACATGATAACGTAACATCTGTCAAAATCATGTCTTCATGTGCTTTCCCGAAGTGTTCCACAACAAAAACCACTAAATATTTTTTGTAACAAATGTAGGTACTGTACATGGTTATAATTAGGTGTTGAAATACCTATATGTCCGACGGTTTTGACTCGTTTTTACTGAGCAAGTTCAATGGTTATGGCCCGTTCATTCATTTTATTTTGGGCGAAGGCGGTGGGTCTTATATAAATGTTTGATAAAAGTCTGCTTAGGGGTTAAAAGCTAACCTCATTTCTGAATTGGTCGTGGGTTTTTTAAACATTAATTTAAACTTGTCACACTTTGTTCGTACAGTTGTGTATGTGCCTTTCTTTATGCTTCAATGTACACACCATGTTATTAGTTTGCTAGATGTATCAACCGCTCATCATCATCATCAGCCTATTTGATGTTCATTCACTGCTGGACGTAGGCCTCTCCTAAAGAACGCCACAAGGCACGATCTGCTTTTCGCATCCACTTGTCAGCAGCCGCCTTTCGCAGGTCGTCATTCCACCTGTCTGCATGTCGTCCTGCTCTACGTTTGCCGATACGCGTCTCCACTCTAGAACCCGTCTCCCCTAGCGGTTGTCAGAACTTCTACAGATATGTCCAGCCCATTGCCACTTCAGCTTGCTAATTCTTTGAGCTATGTCGGTTACTTTAGTTCTTTGTCGGATAATCCACCGCTCACTTTGCTATAATTGCTCCAGTTCTCTGGCTCAAGCAGTACAGTTTTCGAAGTGCATGAAATTCCCGCCAATTAGTTAACCTCTCCCGCGCGGTTAGACCTTTCAGAATTCCAGCACTGCTAACGTAATCACCGGCTGTTTCACTTTTCAGGCGACGTTATAACAGCTTTTTTAATTAGTTTATGAAATGCTGTTTCCACGTTCTGTGACCCGAGTAACTTCGTAGCAGTGGGTAATTGCCGGGCTTAATGCGGATCCTTGTTTGTAATTTTTTTATTTGACAAACCTGTGACCGAAATTAGTTATTAGTTTGCTAGATGTATCAACCGCTAATCATCATCATCAGCCTATTTAATGTTCGTCCACTGCTGGACGTAGGCCTCTCTTAAAGAACGCCACAGAGCACGATCTTCTGCTTTTCGCATCCACTTGCCACCAGCCGCTTTTCGCAGGTCGTCACTCCACCTGGCAGCAGGGCTACTCTACGTTTGCCGATAGGTACGCGGTCTCCACTCTAGAACCCGTCTTCCCCAGCGGTTGTCGGTTCTTCTACAGATATGACCAGCCCATTGCCACTTCAGCATGTTACGAGTTTTCATTAGACCACCAAAAAAAAAAAAACATCAACTTTGTTTCAGATTTTTTTTGATCGAGGAAAGTTTATTCTATCGTGTTTTGAACCAAATCATAAACTCTAACACAGATTTATCTCTGACATGTTTTTTTTTCTAGCTGAAATATTGTAATTTAACTGAATAAAATTGATTTAAAACCGTCAAATTTGGTATAAGAGGCTCTTCATTTTACGCGATGAAATATTCTTGCGTTTTCGGTTGTAGGGTGTGTTGACCTCTCTATCAGTTCATCTTAAACTTGCTTCGTAGTTTGTATACTCCTCCGTACTAGACGACTAGACGCAAACGTTCTCTATATTTATTCCAGAATTTTTACAAGCAAACTATCAACTATGTTAATATTTTACTGTAGCGCAATATATTTTGAAGATAAGCGTTTTCGAAGTACCTATCGGCGAAAGTTGACGGTGCAAATAGCGAGCTAACTACATAGGAAAGTGCTTTGAACTCAAAAATTCTCTACTATGTTTTTGTTGCGTATAACTCGCCTGATAGTAGTAAAGATGTGGTCGAAGATGAAGCACGCATACATATAAAATACCTATACTCTGAACTTGAAAAGGCCTAGATTGTTTCTCAGTTGCCGCTCTAAATTACAGACCAGCATATTTCTTGAAAATTATCAATTATTTACGCCTAACCTAGTAATAATAAAACAGTGAGTTTACACTCCACACCCTTTTAACCTTTATGTGCTATGTTATAAAGGCTGTTTCCCATTGAAAAGGGTCGTAGTGACGTCAGAGAGAGAACCTCGGAACCTGTAAATAAACAGAAGCGAAAATAAAACGGGTTGGCCTAATTGTTTACTTTAAGAATAGGGCGTCTCAGGGCTGAATAATGAGGCTGCATGGTTATTGGTTTAGTTTGGAAAATCGTCAACCAACCGTGCTTCATCTTTGACCGCATCGTCGCTTCCTATCAAATGAGATCATGGTCTCACATTAGCCTAGCCTTACTTAAGCCTGGACCGATGTAAAAAAAAACCGCTCACCCTACCGCTAAGATCTCCACGAATGAGTTTCATCATCATCATCAGCCAGAAAACGTCCACTGCTGAATATAGGCCTCCCCTTTAACATCCACACTGAACGAAAGCCTGCATGCACTGGATGCCCGCGACTCTCAAAATGTCGTCGGTCCATCTAGTGCGAGGCCTACCTACGCTGCATCTTCCGGGTCGTGTCCTCCACTCAAGAACCTTTCTTCTCCATCGGTTATCGGTTCTTCGAGCGATGTGGCCTGCCCATTGCCACTTCAACTTGCAAATTTTAACAGCTATGTCGGTGACTCTGGTTCTTTGACGAATATCCACGTTCCGGATTCTATCGTGCAAAGAAACTGCGAGCATAGCTCTCTCCATTGCGCGCTGTGTGACTCTGAGTTTTTCTAAAATGCCAATGAGTTCAAAACGCCTTATTCAAAATGTAGCCAAATGAATACAGAAATTCAAGGTGGTATCTCTAAACTAGCAATATACTATATAGCCAGACTAAACAAAATTGAATGTTTAATGTCTGGAATGGTCCTATATGTTGATGACATAATGATTTAAGACGCCGGCTGCTTTCTTACAAATTGTAGACGATCCAAAAATAGCACAAGTCATAAAACCAGTTCATAATCCGAACACCCACGTCAATAAAACCTACGAACTAAATATGGCTTGCGATCTGGCTTTGTGACCATTAACCTAAAAGTAAGCTTTTAACAACACACACTTAAATTAAAATTAAATTAATGCCTTAGGTGGTAAACAAGCAGACGGGCTGCATGATGGTAAGCAGTCACCGTAGCTTTTGGATACTTGTAACACCAGAGGCGTCACAAATACTTTGCCGACTGTTTAGGACTCGATTAACTCGCCTTTTGAGGAACCCCATGTTGTAGCTTCTCGGAAACACCGTGGAAGGTAACTCATTCCACATTTTGCAGGTATGAGGCAAAAAGGATCGTGTGATTCGCACAGTGTGCGATTTCCACTGATCTATGATGTGTGGATGAGCCTTCAGGCGGTGGCGGCTAGTGCGATGGTAAAACCGCGACGCCGGCATCAGATCAAACAGTTCTTCAGAACACTCCCCGTTGTAAATGCGATAAAATATACAAAGAGACCCAACGTCTCTGCGCATGCTGAGTGGCTCTAGGAGTTCAGTGAGCTTGGGATCGTCGACAATTCTGACAGCTCTACGCTGTAATGCATCAAGTGGGTCAAGCTGATACTTGGGTGCTCCGTTCCAAAGATGCGAGCAGTACTCCATGTGAGGTCGGACTTGCGCTTTGTAAAGCAAGAGTCTTTGTATCGACGTGAAGTACTGCTAGAACTATTAGTTCAATCACGTTTAGGGCTTGCTTAACAAGTAATTTTCCAATTTGGAGTCTCCATGAAACTGCAGTAAGTAAGTTACAATTGTATTTCATCTGCATCACTTTGGCAAATAGTTTTGGCGCATTAATTTGATAGAGTGCTTTTTGTTTAACTACTCGCAATAAAATTTTCTTTCAATAAAGTTTGTTTATTTCAAGCGCGTCTATAATGTGATATTTCTTAGAATAAAATCGCAATAATTACTTCTGCTGAAATCGAATTGATCTTTTACCGTATAAAGCCACGCCTGGATTTGTTGTTGTTATCAGTTTGCCTTCCTCGTCACGTATTACAATCCTTTCCACGGGAGAAAGATAAACTTTTGTGTACCGAGCACGGTAATCCAATTTGTCTTCAATGATATTTATAATACGCTCCCCTCGTCTCGACTCCGACTGGGAGAGGGAAGGGCATACGTATACGATTCATATAGCAAGATATCGATAATCTGCAATATTTTTATTCCAATTTCAATATTTTATAGTAAATTTACTGTTACAAAATAGTGATAAAATAATGGAGATTTAAAAAAAAACTTATTATATTTTCTCGAAAATTATCTACAAATACGACTATAACAAAAAACGTGATCAGATTTGTCGCGGTTAGAATATACTAAATTGTGAAATTGATTTTATTGCAGTTCGGCACATGCAATGTGGCATGATCAATTTGATCATTGACCACGATTCTATTATTTTCTCTTGACATCAAAATAGAACCATTCCAAGGTGTGTTAAAATCTTTGATAATATATAGTTTGGATATGCCTTAAACTAGAGCTAGTACGTACCGAAAAAACCTGCTGAATACTTCCAAAAAGATCTGTAATCTGCCAAAAACTGAAGGGAGCGAGGTAAACACATGCTTACTAGTTCTACAAACGCACACTTTAATATTGAGCGACACACAACTGCAAACGATATGTTCAAAATGTAATCAAACGCGGACGGAGGAAACTGTAGGTAGGAGTAACGCTTCCTTAAATTTATTTTTCTGAAGTGAACATAGACCAGACGACTAACATTTTTGTAAGAACTTTGAAAAAGTCCAAGCATCGCCTCTCTAATCTAAAAAAAAAGCTATCGACCTCACGATCTGCAATATTCCCATCCCTGTTTGCTTCAACGCGCGCATCTCGTTTGGCCAGTCACGCGAGGTCACGACAGTTTTACCACAACTTAGGGATGCGTAGTGCAGATTTATAGCCTCACCATTTACATAGCCTGTATGGACACAACAAGCCATGTCTTGTTTTACGTTTATCGGTTTCTTCTAGGCAAGTGTGCTCCACCGTAGACCGCATCATCGCTAAACATCAGGCGATTTGGCGGTCAAACGCAAGCTAGTTATTTATCTATACTAATATTATAAAGAGAAAAGATTTGTTTGTTTGCATTGAATAAGCTCCGAAACTACTGAAACGATTTGAAAAATTCTTTCACTTGTCTACATTATCCCCGGGTGACACAGGCTATATTATATATTTTTTAAAATAGGGATCCTTACTAAAACTCCAATAATGTAACCCATGGTGTAAAAAAATTTGATTTACACCAGTGCGAAGCCGGGGTGCGTTGCTAGTAAAAAATATAAATAAAAACAGATTTCGTCGCTACCTGTCGTCTAAAAACATTCTAAAGTTTAGGATCTTTTGTTTCTAGTTGGATGACTGGATGCAGCACAAAGACAAGTTTCACTTTCATTGTCCATTATGAATAATGTCTAGTGCTGATTTATAGCCCTGACTTGCTAGATTGCTCGAGCTTTATGTACTAAACCTCGGTTTAAAGGTTAGAGCAGGGCAATGTCCCAGCTCTCGTGGGAAATTGGATCTATATACCTCCGTATCATGATTAGACTGAAATGCCGTAGTTCTCAAGATAAAACGGTAACGACAAAGTTTTACTTTATACCATTTCCTTTACTAAAATATTTTCTTATTGAACGACGTCACAGAATAGATAAAAGTACTCAACATAACTCCACCCAGTTCGGTCGTGCACTCAGATCAGACAAACAAGGGAGATATGGTAAGGCGTGGCCTAAATCAGGCTTGTTGAGAGTCGAACTCACCCTTCAGACGACCTTCCCGCCCCTTTTTGCATGTGGCATATTAGTTGGTTCATTGGAATCGCTGCAAGTTTCTTAATGTGCTTGAAAAGTTAGTAAGTGTGCCGTACTTACTGTTATTGCGTTGAGTGGTTTAGCGGTATAGTGACAAAAATGTATGAATAACATATACATTTGAGCACGAAAGATAAGTGTACTAAGGCATTTTTTTGACGTTATAACGTCTTATAATTCAATGAACGCCGGCTGCACGCACAAAAAAATTGTCACGTTCCGCCTGAGCGCGCGTGCAAGCGAGAGCGCGGAACAAGCGATAGAGAGGCTTTTTTCATATTAGAGTGAAGCAATCTATACCGCCGATTACTACCGATTTTAGTTCCTCTACGTTTCTGATAGAGGCGGTTGACTAAAATGTATAGAACAATACGTAAACGAAAAAAGTTTTCGAAAACTATCAAATCTGGGACTAAGCGTACAAGCTCGGGCGGCGTCCGAATCGGGTTCAGCCAGTAGTCCGTTAAACCGATCCACATCTAGTCTGTTGAGACGGTAAGTCACCTCAAGTCTTCTTTCATGCTGGAGGCGGACACATTCCACCAGAAGGTGGTATACATCTTCCAGTACTAAGGCATATCTCTCTTGTTTGTCTGATCGGAGGTAGTTCGGTAGCGGGATGTGACGCGAGTCGTGAGGTCGCGCTCGATGCCTCCGCAGACGTACAATAAAGCCAGCTAGGCTTGTTTAGTACAGATTTATTGCTACGCCATAACGACGCATCTTGTGCCCATGGGGGAGTGTAGTGGTTAACGAACCGAGAATATTGTGCGTTTACATTTAGTCCCTTTGTTAACTGATCGATTGTCTGACGGTCAAGAAGGTGGGGCAGATGTTGTTAACCCTTTGCTCAGGCTGTTCATTCAATTAGCCAGTAAATTTTTTTCATCTGACTAAACTTGAACTTTTAAATTGATAGAGGTGTAAATTATGTTACTGCAAGATGCCCAAATGCACAGATTTATACAGGGTTACATAGAGCTGTTATACTAAGGCTAGTTTTCGGCCCGTTTTTACCTTTTGGGTACGGAACCCTAAAATCAGCCGAACTCAATTCGGCTCAGTAACTAAGTCGAAATGAGTTCATAAGGAAATCGTCAGCTATTACAAAAATTTTGTTAAGTTTGAATGATTTTTTTCTATGCAACAGCTGTTTTTAGGGTTACGTACCCAAAGGGTAAAAACGGGACCCTATTACTAAGCCTACGATGTCTGTCTGTTCGTCTGTCCGTCCTACCTTTAAACGGATATATCTTTCGCACCATAATAGATAACCAGTTGAAATTTTCACAGAATATGTAATGTTACGGCGGACTATGAAATAATAAAAAAGTCTAAAAGTAAAAACGAAAAGGGGTCCCCATACAACAAACGTATTTTATTCCGTATTTTTGTATTAGCTCTTATAATATAATAATTAGGGTAATACGTACAAGCGTCAAACTTAGCATGATTATAGTACACACTCTAAAGCATAACAACAAATAATGGCCAAATGCGTGTCGGTGACAAATTTCTGTTCATTACCAAGTTATAACTGGTAATTCCTTACTTGGATGACTTCCTTATCATTTCACCGAATCGTAATGCCATATTTTACTAATTTTAAAGCCGATTTTTTGATTTTATAATTATTGTATTTTGTGGTGGAACGGATCCCTCATTGCGCGAGCCCGACTCGCACTTGGCCGGTTTATTTTTCACGATTTTAGTATTGGTCTCATAGTAAATGTTGATCATTATGATGAGTATAATTACCTCCTTTCGGCTTAGTATCAACTTTCCGTGTAACCCTGTACGGTCTCTTAATGAACTACACAATTATGTTTTCATAGATAAACTACAAGGTCTTATTAGGTAAATGATGGCTTGTAAGTCAAACCCTTGACACACGTTGACCTCAATGTCTCGCTTTGAGGAAAATGATCACGTACTGAAGTTTCCTACCTCGTTGAAAGGCTTTTCGCGATATCGATGTTTGAAGTCATCTAATATGCGCCGTTCTTATAATAGACGGACGATGTTTAACGTTTGCCCTTACCAAATTTAGATTGAGGACCGCCCACGACGTTTGTTTCCGTGCTTAGACCAAAAATGGGTCAGCAAAAGGGTAACTTCTGCATGATTTAATTCCCTCCTGTCCATGGTGTTCCCCGATAGTTACAATCTGGGTGTCTTGAAGTCGAAAGTGAATCGGTTTCTTCTAGGCAAGCGTGCTCTATCTCAGATCGCATCATCGCTTACCATCAGGCGAGTTGGCGGCCTAGCCTATTTTTAATGTATAAAAATGAATTATAGGGATATAAGGGAATTCATCCCTTATATCCCTATATATTCGACCTCCTCCCATTGTAGCTCACTAGCCCAAACTTAATTGTTCTAAGGTACTACAGTACAGTACAGACAGGCCACAGCATTTTATGTAAGAACTGACAGAGTATTTAGGAACTATAAAATATAAATAACGATTAAATATCCATTAAGGCAGGGCGCAAACGTGGACACTTTTGTGTCTTGTGTCTGATACAAGCTACTAATGAATATTTGATTTATATATAAACAGTATGAAATCAGCCACTCTCTGCGCAGACTTTGTGTCCAGTTGCTTCCACACGTTTGCGCAGCGCCTTATGTTATAAAAAGGGCCTATATATTCAGTGCCCTTCCCGAGTCCCGCTACATCCTTTTTATATTCGACCTGGGAACTTGGATCCCGCGGGAGTCGAGAACTCGACGTCGCGAGGAGTGCCTGGACGTGCCTATGCTTAAAAACCCTTAACTTTTTCCGTGCAACTAAACTTTGAAAAAATATAAAGGTATAAATAGTATAGAGTAGCGGTTCCCAATTACATATATACACACACGCGGTAAACGCGGCAATCTCTTGACAGACACAAAGGTCTCGTTGGTGACACAAGCCAACGTCATCGACGCTGTTTTACCAGATGCGACGCTGTGGGAATCCGATAAAATTAGGTGTTTTTATATATTTAGTGTGCTTGAGCCAAGCTCGAGGGGTACGCGAGTTTGAGGTCTTTCTTGCAGTGGTACGCAGGAAAAACTAATTGGGAACCACTGGTATAGAGGATAGCATAACATTAAGGCATTGGAGTCTATTGAGAAGCGTGCCAAGAGGCTCATCAGTAACGAATCCTTAGTTCGGACTAAGCTTCTTAGTCTTGAGCATCGACGCAAAGTTGCTGGTCTATCGGTTTTTTACCGGATACATTTCGGAGACTGTGCATCGGATCTGCATGATCTAATTCCCTCCTGCCCATTTTTCTATCGGACTGCCAGAGTGGGTACAAAGAATCGTCACCGCTTTATGGTTGATATTCTGAAAACCTGTACGAAGCGACCACATCCCACTTTTATTGTGCGAACTGCTAGTTTGGGGATGCCTGCCTGGGTGGGTGTTCCAATCCAATTACAATCTGGGTGTCTTCAAATCACGAGTGAATCGGTTTCTTCTAGGCAAGCGTGCTCCATCGTAAGCCGCATCATCGCTTAACATCAGGCGAGTTGGCGGTCAAACGCAAGCATCGATAGATAAATAGAAACTCTTTATTGTGTACACCATAAATAAAAATTACAAACAGATAGAAAACACTTACGATCTAGTGCCACAAGTGGCGGCCTTATCGCTAAAAGCGATCTCTAAGCATATTATCTATACTATCTATACTAATATTATGAAGAAGAAAGATTTGATTGTTTGTTTGTTTGCATTGAATAGGCTCCGAAACTACTGAACCGATTTGAAAAATTATTTCACTGACGGGAAGCTACACTATCCCCGGGTGACATATGCTATAATCTATACCCGTGCGAAGCTGGGGTGGACCGCTAGTTATATATAAAAAGGATATCTTGCTTTTTTATTTATTTCATAATAGGCTTGCCTTTAGCGATTACGCGGTCTACGATGGAGCACGCTTGCCTAGAAGGAACCGATTCACTTGATTATAAATTTGAAATAGGGATTTGTAAACAGAAGAAATTTAATACACGAGTTTTAGTTACATGCTTCTTTGAATTGTAATTTTATACACGTCTTGTGTTTCTCTCATAAGTATTGCACTGGTTATTCTAGTTTCTGTAATATGTTCGGCGCCAAGCAGCGGCCTGATTCCGAACGCTGTCAAAATTCTAGTTTGAATTTGAATTCGAATTCGAATTTCGAATTATAATAAATACTTGTTGAGCAAGTCTTACCCCAGTCTTTGTACATATACCGTATATTTGGATTTATTGCGACTGAACTTTGACAGCTTACGCAATCACACCTCTGTTCCCTAACAGATAGTTAATGTATGAGAACTGCCAGATGAAAACCATTAAGGATTTCCATTTGGCTAAACAATTAAGGGATGATATGGATTAACCTTAATGATGTTCGGCTAAATGCCTCGCGTTAATGCGTGTAGCCAATTTACCCAAAAGGCGTACCTGCCGTATTCAGGCGGACTAATACTAATTTTCTTTCAGGAGCGACTTTATTTATAATACTTTAGTCACAGGACTTTATGACTTGTCACAGGACTTCTGTCACAAGACTTAGTCACAGAACTTTAGTCACAGGACTTTAGTCACAGGACTTTAGTCCCATGACTTTTGTCACAGGACTTAGTCACAGAACTTTAGTCTCATGACTTTTGTCACAGGACTTTAGTCTCATGACTTTTGTCACAGGACTTTAGTCACAAGATTAGTCTTTAGTAGTAAGTATTTTGAAGACTTCAGTCTCAACGTCTGTCTGTGTGTTATCATCACTAAACGGACAACTAACGGTTGTACCGCCTTGATTCAATGAATTTTCGTAAGATATTAGTGTGCATCATGAGGATCTTACTTTATAGGCGGGAACAATTCTGATAAATTAGAGAACGTTACGTAAAAATAAATAATAAATCGGCAGAAAAAAATGCTTTGTCGGTAGAACCAATGCCCATGATTACGAAATGTTTCCTATAATTATACTAAACCTTTAGCCAAAAGTCTATTCCTTCTTTTGGAAATACAACTCTTTTACCGTAAGAAGAAAGTTTTGGGCAGTCAGTTTCAGGTTTCAAAGTTTAATTAGGTTACATGTAATATTAAAGGACGTTTGAAAGAGATTATAAACATTGTCCAAAGTTCTGTACCCACAATGTTTATTATGCATAATTATTATCTCTTCATAATCTCACACTTATAATTATGTGGTGTCAGTGCCAGTGCCTCAGTACCTACAGCAAGTACACACCACACCACACCATCAGCCATTAAATGTCCACTGCTGAACAAGGCCTCCCTCTTAGAGAGGGGTGTTGACATAATCCCCACGCTTGGCAATACGCTTTTCCATTATTATTACGATTTTACTCTTCTTTTTACCGACTCCCCGAGAAAGAGAATGTTTTAAGGGCGTATGCATATATGTATTTTTATGTTTCTATTTTACCTTTTAAAGTCTATACGGCTTAACCGATTATGATGTGCAAGGTTTCGTTAGATTCGTATTTATGCTCAGAGTGGCTAACGATACATTTTGCTGTGGGGTTTTTTGGTTAGGTCAAATCTTGAAGTTGAATTAGGACCAGTTCCGGAGTACGGAACGGTTCCAGTCTACGGAGTTCAATTTTTACGTTGGTTGTGTTTTTTTATTTGTAATCTTTAGGCTTGCGTTTGACCACCACCTCGTCTGAAGTTATGCAATGATGCGGTCTACGATGGACCATGCTTACCTAGAAGAAACAGATTCACTCGCGATTTGAAGACACCCAGAAATGCGATCTTAACCTATTGAAATGCTAACGTAATACGATATAGGGTTTACATTTCAATCTTTTTAACTGACGTTAAAAAAGGAGGGGGCTTTAATTTTATTTTTATGTTCGTTACCTCAGAACTCCGTAATTTATAAATCGATTTGGATAATTATTCAAAAGGATAATTATACGCTTAGATTGGTCTCAAGAAATGTCATCAAAATCGGTTTAATAGTACGGTTTTTAAATCAAATAACTACAAAAAAATATCTCATCCAAGTAAACAAAATTGCGTATTTACAAGTAATTTTGAAGTCTGTTTTTTTTATTGATAACTATTATTTTGTCTCCGCTGCGTCGCCGTTAGTTGTCTCTCCGGCCATCTGCGTTCGTACCTTATTCATTAATGTAAAATGTTATTTGTTGCAGTCCAAAGCGCTGGGTCGGGTGCTGTTCGACCAGGTGTGCCGCCAGCTGCACCTGCTGGAGGCGGACTACTTCGGCCTAGAATACAACGACACTAATGGGACGAAGGTAAGCGCGGAAATATTCTGTCGACTTACTGATATGATAAAAATCACCATCATTATCTAAACCTATTGGCGGATTTACCAGCAGGCTGAGTAGGCTGGAGCCGTCTTACAGAAGTTATAAGATTCATTATTTATATACCTAAATGTTATTACCCAAAAATGTGTTTATTTTTCATTATAAATATTGTATTTTTTGCCACAAATAAATGATGTACTCATAGACATAGATGTCTATGTAATCTAGGTCTTGTATGAAACGAATACAAGACCTAGATGCAAAACGCCTTATTATTAAGACCCGTCCGAAGCCTTCCTACACCTACACATACAATGCTGATGGTCAGTTGCACTGTGCGCCTTGCAACAGGATCTTTAAAACTAAGTTTGGTTTTGCCAGCCATATACGCGCTCATAACCGGCGCTAGTCAGGTTCGCCGTTGACGGACACGTCAAGGAGGCCGATATATATGTATATGTAAAAACTATTTCTTGTCAAACAAAGTTTATAAATTGGTCATCAATAACTTAACTACCTATTCAAATAACCCACCCCTAACTGTTCCTGGCGCAAAGGTGCCCAAAACACTCGCTGCAAACCGCGTTGGATGGTTAACCTTTGCACCAGGAACGAGCCGGAGCGGGAGTCACCACACTTTTCTTTGACCATGTGCTGCCCTATCTCCGAAATGAGCTTTTTGGCCTCCCCCAAAACTATTGCTTGAGCAATCTTAACTAAATCGTTGGGTTTTAAAAATTTCTCAGCCTAGTTCACAATAATACTAATTACTGGAAACGGGTGGTTTAATTAGGGCGAAAGTGCACAAATCATAAAATAACAAAAAAAAATATATGTTTTTTTTTAAAAAATAGTTTTAAAAAAAAATGTGATTGTGCATTAGTGTATCCAATTATAGAGATCAGTAGGGGCGGCAAAATTTGAATAGACTGGCGGCAAATGTGTTAATCCGCCACTGTTCTGAAACTATACGTTTAAGTGGCCCGTCGGTTGACGCTGTTAGTAGAACATTTTATCTTTGCTGACTGACCGGTTGTTGTTCAGACATACTCGTGGTTCTTGGTTCTGTGATTTTAATCTATTATTGTTTTTTGCCATATACAATGAAGCAGGCGGGCTGCCTGATGAAGAAACAGTTGATATTTTTTCACGACTTCAGAGTTGGACGCATAGTAAAAGTGGTCTATAATTATGTGTAATTACGGACTCATTTCGGCTTAGTACACCCTTTCCGTGTTACCCAGTAGAATAGAGTTGTCTCGTAGTTTCCCCACACGTTCGTAAATCTCGGTATACTTGATTATGCAATTCAATAGCACTTGCAGAAACCATACGCGGGCTGCGCTGTAATTGGATAATCTACGTCTGGTGCAGGAACTGAATAGCTCAAGCTATACTGGAACAGAGTTACGACGCTAAGCTAGTTAGATGTTTCTCGTATAGTTCTCATTGTCAATGTTGGAAAGCAAAACTTTGATCACTATGTATGCTTGGTGGTGTAAGCTTGCCTTGGAAACTTTGCACGTTTCCAATATGAAACTTGATTCATTTTTGAACACGATTAAGTAGGTAGAGAGTATCTGGCTAGTGGCTACGTAGTATCTCATTATTCTGAAATATTAATACGTTACGGCGCTCCATATTCATATAAACGTTTTGAAAACTTTCTTAATTTTTTTTTGACACTAATGTATTTAATTTCGCAAAATGAATTTCTGATATTATAAGCTTTATTGAAAACCCAACCTTCAAACGGCTGAACAGATTTTCTTGTAAATAATGCTAATAACATTCGATCAATTCACATTAAAAAAAAAAAACTAAATCAGTTCAGCTGTTTGGTAGCTACGATGCCACTAACGGACACAAAGATACACACGTTAACCAGCCCTGTTTGCGTCGAGTCTCTTTCTTAAGTAAACGTTAGTTGTATCATCGTTTTTCGGAAACTCACCCCCTAAGGGGATTAAATAGGGAATGAAAGTTTGTAAAAAAGCTCGTAATTTTTTAAGTTAGTAACGTCTAACGGGCAACTTTGTCCTTAGATTTTCACCGTTTTTGAGCGATGGTATCGAAACTGCACATAATTTATTTAGGTACCAAATAAGTCAGTGGTGCAGGGTCGAGGATCGAACCGGGTGCCGTCAGATTGTAAAGCGCACATGCTAACCCTCGGCCACCTTCGCTCTACAAAGGTCTGTGACCATCTAACCATAGCTTCACTATCACTAAAACAAAACAACGTCACTGTCAAAACAAAGTCGCTGTCGCTGTCTGTCCGTCCCTATGTATGCTTAAATCTTTAAAACTACGCAACGGATTTTGAAGTATTTTTTTTTATAGATAGATTGATTCAAGAGGAAGGTTTATATGTATAACTAGCGACCCGCCCCGGCTTCGCACGTAAATTACACCCGTGCGAAGCCGGGCGGGCGGGTCGCTACGCTAGTACGTAATAAATTAAGCGCCATCTCTTGTGCACAGTACTGGCTAGACGTGGAAAAGCCGATGTGCCGTCAAGTGGGCCTGTCGATGCTCGAGCCGACCCTCCGCTTCTGCGTGAAGTTCTACACACCCGACCCGGCGCGACTCGAAGAGGAATTCACCAGATACCTGTTCTGTCTGCAAGTGAAGCGAGACCTGGCGATGGGCTGCATTCAGTGCAATGAGAACACTGCTGCCTTGATGGCCAGCTATATTGTACAAGGTATGTGTTTGTAAACTGGCTGGCTATTGTACATGTGACATAGTTTATATCCCCGTTACACTTCATCATTATCATTGTTTATTTAGATTTACATTTTAATAATTATCTTAACTTACTATAATACCCTTATTTGTTTTGTTATATTGATATGCAACTAGTAAAGTTGCATATTTGAGCATTAGATTCGTATGCATGTTGTGTGTGCACTTAAAAGGATGTTCAGCCTGTCATGTATTGTATTCTTTAGCTATTGTCACATCTAAATGTTGTAACATCCGGTTTGCAAACCAATAAAAATAAAAAAAACGTCACCTAGAAGACGTCCACTGCTGAACGTAGGCCCCTTTAACCTCCACACTGCACGACAGCCTGCCTTTTGCATCAACTGGATGTCCGTACTCTCACAATGTCGTCGGTCCATCTAGTGGGAGGCCTACCTTGGCTGCGTCTTCCGGTTCGTGGTCTCCACTCCAGAACCTTTCTTCCCCATCGGTTATCGGTTCTTCGAACGATGTGGCCTGCCCATTGCCAATTCAACTTGCAAATTTCAGTGACTCTGATTCTTTGTCGAATATCCACGTTTCGGATTCTATCGCGCAAAGAAACTCCGAGCATAGCTCTCTCTATTGCCCGCTGTGTGACTGAGTTTTTCCAAAAGGCTAACAGTTAAGGACCACGTCACACTTATGTAGATCAAAATGAGAGTGACGTTGACAAAACTAGTATCACAGGCTCTGGAATTACCTCTCTGATCTATGTGAGCTCCAGTTACCCAGATCAGTCGCTTAACAAAAGGCGATTTTGCGGTCAAACGCAAGCCTATTGCTAAATATAAAAAAGATCGTATATTTTCGTAAAGAGTGGCGTCTTTTATTGTCTGAGCCTAAGACCTACTTTAGGGTCATCACGCCACCCCAGTAAGTACCTTAGTATTTTGTATCGGGACCAACAGTACGTCCACCAAGTTCTGCAGAGAAAATGAGCCTTGTGGTGCACGACTCATCTCTAATAAGAATAAGAATATAAAGGTTGCGATGTCACAGTTCGGGGCTAACTACTAGTAATAAATTACTAATGTTCTTCATTACAGCGGAGTGCGGAGACTTTGTGCCTGAAGACTATCCAGACCACACGTACCTGAGCAGTTACAAGTTCTTTTACGGACAGAACCCGGAATCAGAGCGACGGATAATGGAGAACCATAAGAAACACATGTGAGTCGTCCAGACGAGACAGTTGTGTCTTTAGATAAGATACGATAAGATATATTTATTGCCAAATAAATAAACAAAAACTATGGACATATACTATTAGAAACATAAGGAGAAACAACGTTTGGCAATAGGGGTGGCTCACGCATCGTTCAAATTATAGAAGCAACACATAATATGCTCTACGCAAAACCGCTTTGGTTCGTTCAATTTTCGACCTTATCTCAATAGAACTAAAGTTTTCGTAAAAACAAACATTCTAAAGTTTCTAAGGTATGGACAGTACTGTCGAAATACGCAACATACAAGAGAGAATATGGTTTACTTAAATAAATTAGATCTTAAGGGTGGGTGGCTATGACATCAAGACTTCTCAGAACTATAAACTTATTAGAGCTCTCACAAATTTTCTGAAGAAGAAAGAAAGCAACTAAAACTGGATTTTTGGCGTTCTTATTCTATCAAATAGAAAGAAACAGAAACTCAATTTCTGTACTAAATAGCTCTATATTTTTTTATTGAAAACGATGGTTAAAAATTTTGGAAAACTTCAACATATCAACATATTACCTCCAATTTACAAAAGTAGTTTTTTTGTAAAACTCTCGGAGGTAAAGTTTGAGAGTGGATTAAATTACTGACATAAAATAAATTAATGTTATGGTTAACATTTTTTTTTACTGGTTTACTTGTTTGTGTTCGTCTTGACAAGTACGGCTTTTAAGGTTTGATGCCCGAAAAACCAGATACCTAAAACTATTGGCTTGCGACTGACTGCCACTTCGCCTGATGTTAAGCGCTGATGCGGTCTACGATGGAGCTCCCTTGCCTAGAAGAAACCAATCACTCGCGACTTGAAGACGTGTGTCTTCAAGTCTGGGTAGATTGTAACTATCGGGGAACACCCATTCCACAGACTAACCGTCCATACAATAAAGGGCTTCAAAGCGCTTCGTACGGGTTTTCAGAATATCAACCATGAAAAAGTGCGTGACACTTTTGTTGTTTTTATTTAACCATTTCTGATGATGAACCTAACATTTTTATACAGATTTACCTTTATTTATTGCAGAGGTCAAAGTCCAGCAGAAGCAGATTTAAATTTACTAGAAACGGCACGGAGATGCGAACTGTACGGTGAGTCGCTAAATACCTTCATAACCATTAATGCTAATACAACAGTTACTGGACCACTTAACACCTTTGTAAATTCAAATAGGGGTCACCCATACATGGGCTACAAAAAATTTACCAAAGGAAAGGAGTCGTTAACTGGGCCCAGATTGTCACAGGTTCAAATCCTGCTGACCACCGTTTTTTTTTATTGGTCACTGTAATCAGTCACTTCTGTCACTCACTATGGGCCTTATAAGCAAGCTCAAAGTCGCACAAAGAGCTATGGAGAGGGCTATGCTCGGGGTTTCTCTACGAGATCGAATCAGAAATGAGGATATTCGTAGACTGAACGAAAGTTACCGACATAGCCCACCGGATTAGCAAGTTAAAGTGGCAGTGGGCAGGGCACATATCACGCAGAACAGATGGCCGATGGGGCCGAAAGGTTCTGGAATGGAGACCACGGACCGGTAAGCGCAGCGTAGGACGTCCACCCACTAGATGAACAGACGACCTAAAAGAGACCACTTCAACCGCCGCTTTCCAGGCCGCTTCCAAATGGCCCTTTTGGAGATCGATGGGGGAGGCCTATGTTCAGCAGTGGACGTCCTATAGGCCTATATACATAGGCACGATCCTCAAAAGGGCCGGTTGGAAGCGGCCTGCATCCAGCGTTTCCCTGCGGTCTCTTTTAGGTCGTCTGTCCATCTTGTGGGTGGACGTCCTACGCTGCGCTTACCGGTCCGTGGTCTCCATTGCAGAACCTCTCGGCCCCGTCGGTCATCTGTTCTGCGTGATATGTGCCCTGCCCATTGCCACTTCAACTTGCTAATCCGGTGGGCTATGTCGGTAGGATTTGTAAACGTGTTATTTTTAATTTTTTTACTAGGTATAATACTTATTTCAGGTATAAAAATGCACCCAGCGAAAGACCACGAGGGCGTTCCACTAAACCTTGCGGTGGCCCACATGGGCATTGCGGTGTTCCAGCACTTCACCAAAATCAACACCTTCAGCTGGGCTAAGATACGCAAGATCTCCTTCAAGCGGAAGAAGTTCCTCATCAAGCTGCATCCGGAGGGATATGTGAGTTGGTTTAGAATCAATGACGATATAACTACTTGACTACTAATCCTATACCCCGGTGGCGCCGTAAGCCAAAGTTACACTTTTTCAACAAAAAGCTTTTTCGAGCGGGCCAATCAAAGGCGCGAATTAAATGAATGACTTTTGAGTCTCCAATCACAAGCGTCATACCATACCCCGCGACCGACGTGGCTTACATCGTGCACAAGAAAATTATGACTCGTGCGCGATCAAGCGGTTATATTATCTTGTTTAGAATCGATTACAGCGAAATTTGATTTTATTCAAGATAAAACTATGAATTGATCCAGATATCTGTACTTTACAACAAATTTTATCCTATGTATTGATACACAGTAATTACTTAAATTGCAATAAGTTTTTAAATAATATAGATATTCACTTCATCAAAACGAAGATTATCTGCTTTTTAAATCGGGGGTAAAAAATCAGATCAGAAAAGGTTTAACAAATAAGTATTGTTTACAGGGCTACTATCGCGAAGTGGTGGAGTTTTTCTTCGAGGGGCGCAACGAGTGTAAGAACTTCTGGAAGAAATGTGTCGAAAACCACGGCTTTTTCCGCTGCACCAGCGTGCCGCGCCTGCCGCGACACAAAACAAGGGTCATCTCTAGAGGTTCCTCGTTTAGGTACGATACTGTTATCATTTGGTGCAATTTCCGTATTAATGTTTCGAGATCACAAAGCAAAATACTTGCAATCTCATGCTACATACTGTCAGATGGCTAGGTCCGGTCCACCCCTTTATCTCATCCAGTAATTTCCACCTTAAAATACCTTTCACATTTTTTGCCGAAAAAAGCAATGTAAACTGGAATTTTGGAGATTCTATTAACTAGAAAGATCTTTATTCAATAAATTTTTTGTTATAAATAGTCCTGTATTTTAGAAACTTTTCAACTTATTACCTCGAATTTACAAAAGTCGTTTTTAGGCCTATTATTGAGTCTGCGCTGTCTGTCTGTCTGACTTTCTGTCTGTCTGCCTGTCTATTTGTCTGTCTGTCCGTCCTACCTTTTAACCTCTTTTTTTAGGTCACAGATTTCTATGGACGATATTTCTATGGAAGACCTTTAACTATATCAAAAACCTACAGTCCACAGTAAAGTTGTTACCTGCACTTTTTCAGTTTTCTTTCGTTTTTCCATGCTATATTTCCACCTCCGTTTATTGCTAAACTAAATTTCATCAAGCTAAAGCTTTTATGTTAAATTTTCAGGTATAGCGGTAAAACGCAGAGGCAGATAGTCGAATTCGTAAGAGACAACTATGTGAAACGACAAACATTCCAGAGGTACGTTACAAACTGCATTACCGACTATAAGCTTAGCCATGTAACACTGTAGAACTATATTGTAGCTGACACAAGATCAAGGCGAGCAATTGACCTGGGGCCTCACGGCTACCTCTTAAAACGGGCTCGAAACAGCGCAGTGCGGAATATCACGCTAACGTGAACTTTAACGCGCCGAGATACGGTATGCGATCGTGCAACATTTCGCGATCCCGTAACAGCTGTGCTAGTACCGTTCTTTATCGATCGTCAAAT
Organism: Agriopis marginaria; assembly: GCA_932305915.1. Taxonomy (NCBI): domain Eukaryota; kingdom Metazoa; phylum Arthropoda; class Insecta; order Lepidoptera; family Geometridae; genus Agriopis; species Agriopis marginaria. Next base: position 16,354,184 of record OW029918.1, read on the forward strand.
TCGCTAAAATGCCATAGAATCGATCACAGCAAGTACTGAAAAAAAATGCATTTTATCGAATTTGACAACATCAACTGTCAAATTTGATGATCGATAAAGAACGGTACTTGCACTACAGAATCGCTTAAAACAGATAGCCGTAAGGTGTAATATGGTTACTACTATCAGTAAATAAAACACAATAAAATACCCATTAAATGTCAACAAAGTGAGATCGCGTTATCGTAGTTCCTACAGATGTTTTTGGAAGTCTATATCCTTAATTTTGTGTCAAACTGCATAAATGCATGTAAAGATCATTATTCTTGAAAGCTTATGCCGCCATAGCAAATAAATATTGCTTTCTTGTACCTTCTAAACGTAGCTAGATTATGCTTCTAGATGTAAACTCTAGCATATCGTATGTCAAAGTTTCGAGGGTATAGGTGCGTTAACTAAGGGAAACAAGAAGGATGCGCTACTTGAAATGTGAATGTAGGAGTATACTATGTTATTTGTATAAGAAGGTGAGTGGTTAGCATGGGCTGGGAAACACTAGCTTTTGGTTTTGACTTGTGGGCGTTTGTGTGGTTCGACATACAGGAACAATCTAATAAACAACCGAGGTTTGCATGATGTATTAAAAAGTCCCTAAAAACGACTAAATGTGAAACCGATCGGTTGGAAATCGAGAGGCTTCGATAGTTTCTGTATCATCGATGGTGATTAGCATAATGTCGAGCATGCGCTGTAAAGTTGAGAATTTCGCTTCTTCCAAGATGTATACGATCTTAGAGTTGTGTTGCTAAGCAACCGTGGCAATCGGTCGGAGGATGGTGTTGTCGAGCTATTTTTAGGGATTTTTTAACAGTTTGTGGGTCTGCGCTCCGACGCTGTGTTCTGGCTTAGATTTAGACACTGAAAACTTTTTTATTTATTTATTGAAAGGGCTTTGTCTCTCAGCGACTTCGCCCTTTGTAACCCCGCGCTAGCGTAGATACAACACACGCTTTCGCTACGGTGGTCCTTCTACGCCGACTCCTCTACACTTTGCCCTCAGATTTACTCATGGGGACGCAGTGATAGTTCGCTTTCATTCGCACGTTCGACGATTTTTCTTCGAACTGCACGATACTTCCGCTAGTTTTACTTACATCATCTCTCGTAGACATCTCTTTGCTAGAGTCGCAATAAAGGAACGCAGGCCCACACGGGAGTCCAGTTGCGAAACCAAAAGCTGGTGGTCTACCACGAAGTGAGACGCCGAATCTAGACCTCATTTTATAATACCGTGGTTCGATTATGGATAGAAATTTTTTACACCGTTCGTAACCGGTAAAATAAACCCTGGGCAAACTAGAAAACTAATGGTAAAAGCCCGGTTATATACCAAAATAGAGGTCAGCAGAGCGACGAGACGTGGACCAATAAAAGTGCACAAAATAGACAGCTTCGTGACGTGTCAATTTCGTACAATTCTATTGGCCTACATCGAGCCGAACTCGTATCAGATTTACTGGAGTTATGTTGTATTTTTTCGAACCTAAAAAGGGTAAAATGAGGTCTCGTTCACTGGTCCCGGTCGTGTCGTGGGTGGGTGAGAGGGGCGGGGGAGGTCAAAGGTCACCATCCTCTGCCCGATGCCGCAGGTCGGGGTCGTTCCGTGCGTCGCGGTCGGTGGGCGGGTCGCGCGGCAACGTGGCGCCCACGCCGCTCAACCAGAGCCTCTCCGCACACCCGCTGCTGCCGCTACCGCCCGGCTCCGACGGTACGTAACTCACACTCACACACACACACACTCCTGTTACAAACATAAACAAAAATATATTCAGAGGCACTCCAGAGTGGTGTGAAAACTTTTGACAAATACATTTGTATGACTGAAATTACTTGTGTCCGCCCTCTGACTGTCTCTTCGTACAGTAAGTGATTGTTACAGAAATTGCATCCGAAATAAAATCTTAGCTCAGTGCAAGTCGTTTAGCTTAATTTAATTCTGTTATTAATTAAGTCGTTGCTTCCTCAATATTTAAACAAATTTAAGGCCATGTATTTTGGGTCAACGCTCCCGAACCAAATGTTGACTTACGGCTGGTTTCAATACGCGATCCTCAATCCGTTTTATACCGATCTGAGATCGCCGCTTGCTACCATGAACCTTATCGCGGCGTGATACGGTTAAGGTTAAGATCGCATATTTAAACTGGCCGTAAAACCGTTGTAACCATTTAGTTATCTGTGCTTTATACTACAATTAGTACAAGATATATTAGACGTTGCTGTGACGACACAGGATTTAAATTAGTTTGTCGGTTTTTCTGAAATGTGTACAAATTGTATAAAGGTTAATACCTATTTCGCGAATTTTATATTGGATCCAGCATCCATGTATTTGTAAATGTACGATGCTTCCTTTAACTTTGGGTTCATGAACCTCACCACAGAAAAGAGAAGTAAATAGAACGGAAATGAGAAGGAAAATCTGTCGCCAGGTATTATGACAGAGTTTTGCTTGAACATTCTCATTTATGTCAACGCATCGAACTCCGCATCCAAAGAACTTGGACCTTACCTTTTTGGGTTACGTCTCAAAGTTCTTTGTCCGCATCACAGCTGCTAACTGATTTCAAATAACTGACGTTTCGTTAATATGGGTGCAACTGGCTACAAAAAAAATCTTACAAAAATGCCTTGACAGCCGTTCTAATTTAACTTTTTTTTTCTTTTCTGTGAACCTAACAATGTCACTTTACGTGTCTTGCCTTGCCGAGTGAACTAATTCTATGCGCAAATTCTGCTGTAGCGGTTTGCGGTGTCTTGACAAAAGCGGCCTCGTTGTTCAATATGTATTTATTTATATTTAATGAAGTATTTAACAAAGAGTGAGATGCCGTGGCAGCTCCATACTGATGAAGCTGTCACACGGCTGCCCGCTGAAGCTGAAGACGTGGTCAATGATGTGTTAAGGCGAGGTTTTCCCAATTTTAAGCAACGCTTATTACTACAGATGACCATAATCTTATTGTATTAAAGCCGCATTTAGCGGAGCAAAATCATGGCGCTTACACACAGTCGTGCGTGTCGCTACTTCTATTTTTGGGGTTTTTCTCATATTTTTCGAAAAGTATAGCTGTAATGTAAGATGTACCTCACCCGGTTTGCTTCATAATTATGAAATCTATATATCAAGATATCGCAGACATAATTTAATAAATAGGTAATTGAATGAATCCAAAAAAAACAGGGGTAAAAGCGCAAATCAGTGCTACTTTGATATATTTTTTCTGTCGAGCGAAATGTGCTTATTCGTATTTCGGTCTTATGGGTTTCCTAGATAAAACATTCAATTTTGTTATGACATCATTTTTATAATTATAAGCTAACCATGGAGGTATGCACAATTAAACTAGAATGACCATAATTGCTAAAAGTCAGAAAAGAGAAAAAAAAAGTGCATCTTAATAAAAGATGCAATGGAAGTGTTAAAAAGCGCGTATTGTGGTTATGTAAACAGCGATTTCCCTGGAGTGGGAGCAGCAGCCTCACTACCTGGAGGCTTCTCTGATGATGAAGGGGTACAGTGCGGCGGAGGCGCGAGTCGCGGCGGAGCGCGCGCGCACCCTCCCGCCGTCCATGCGGGACGCGGCTCGCCCGCCGCTACTAGCTACCGCCTATGCCACCACGAGGGACAAGGTACGCACACACCGCACGCTCTGCATTGTCTCGCTATTGCCTAGGCTGCACACATCGCGATAACCCGAAGATTCGCGTTATCCCGATGTGTGTAGCCAAGTATTCGCGTATACTTCGGTGCTTCGTACGTAGCTGCGAGGACTTCGCTCCGCTGTCGGTAAATTCTCGCAGATCAAAGCGTTTTATCGCGATGAACTTCGCTTGCGTGGCCACACTTGAGTCGGCCTCCAGCCATCGTGTGTAGCGGACGTGTAAGTTAAACTGCAGTGCATAATATAGCTGAAGCGAACATGGATTGGAGTAACGATAGAATTTTAGAATTTATTGCCAATTACGAGTCTGAGCCGATTTTATGGAAAACAAACGAAACTGACCATAAAAAAATTGCTGACATATAATATAGAGCAACCGCGGCGTCCATTTTGTCTTTTGCGTTTATACATCGCTCGTACATCGCGATAAACTTTACATCACGCATTATGTGGCCGCGCAGCTTCGCCGTAGACCGAAGACGAAGTTTATCGCCCGAATATTATCGCGATGTGTGTGGCCCAGGCATATCACGAATACTCCATGGCCGTCAATAGCGAACCCAGCGAGCGTTCGAGACTACGAAAACCAAATCGTTTTAGAGCACACAATGCAACTGATAATCGGATTTATAGGTACGTACAAAAAGGTACATACACAATGAAGTACAGTGTATCCAGTCAAATTACTGATAAAGAGATTTAATCAGAAACTGGGTTTAAAAATATTAATGATCTAATATCTCAGATGTGCACACCGCAGTGCCTTGACGGGCAGGGCTTAAAACTTTTGAAGTTCTAAATACTGGGTAGCACTTTTATGGGTAAAAGTAACGCTTAAGCTTAAGCTTGCCCTTCTTCTATACTAAAATTATAAAGAGGAAAGATTTGATTGTTTGTTTGTTTGCATTGAATAGGCTCCGAAACTACTGAACTGATTTGAAAAATTCTTTCACTGTTGGGAAGCTACACTATCCCCGGGTGACATAGGCTATATATCTATACCCGTGCGAATCTGGGGTGGGCCGCTAGTCATAAAAACACATAATACAACAAAAGTGATGTGATATAGTAACTGCTGGGAAAATCGAGTATTATGCAACGGAACGGATAACAGGAATATAGTAGCAATACTAAGACGTAGTTAAAACTACATATATTTCGATAACTTTTAGTTTCATACGGTTTTCCATTCGGTAAGTTCATCTGTTTCAAGAAAGTTTGACTTCATCGATCTAGTTGTACATTTTAAGCATCATTTTGTTTCACTTTACGATAGAAATGTTTTGTTTGTTTCCTTTCAGCTCACAAAACTCTACTGCAATCAAATCGTAAGGGCCTTTCAAAGTTGTCCTGTTCTGATGTCTCTAATCTTTCGTTCTCATCGTTAACAATCTTTTTACGTACATGGCCTAATTTGGTTTCTGACGTGTAGAGCAGAAACCAAGCTATGGTCTCAATCACATCCATGGCATGGTCCCATTCCAAACTAATTGTTAATATCTCCTAACTCTGTGGTTATTGGTTAATTAAATTTACTTCACACTAATTATTATTATCACGTGTTTTTGTTTGGATGGTGAACTTTTTAATACTGGTTTAACAAATTTCTCGCACAAGTCTGTCACACTCACATTTTCCGTCAATGTTGCACGTGGCACGGACGACCCCGATACAGTCGCTCGGTACTTGGCAGGCGGCTCATACAGACTGAGGTTTTGCTGTGTTCGCAGGCGGGCGAGCTTGTGACCCGTGCGGAGGTCAATCATCATCCTACGGAGGATTCGCCTCTGCCTCATCGGACGACGACACCGTCGGTGAGTGAACACACCTTACCACGTGAGCGAGTGAATGAGCGAGAGTAGAGCGTGACCTCGTGGTATCTTTGGCAGGTTTCTCCGGAGCCGATTATATGGAGCCGGGCGAGTTCGGGTGTGGAGAGTGGACGCGGGCGCGCACCCACTCCGCCGCCTCGTGCCCCGGCGCGCACAGGTCAGAGCCCCCCGCCCCCGCGGCCCGCGCCCCCCCGCGCCGCTGTCGGCACGCCCCCGCCCTCTAGTGGATACCCAGACTTCGTGCTCGCCAAGCGGTCGCACAGCTTCCGCAAGTCGTCCGAGCGGCTCGAGTACGAGCTGTCGCAGTCGAACATGTATTCGGCGTGTCCGTCGACGCGGTCCAGCCGGTCGGGCGGGTCGCTGCTGCTGGAGCCGGACGAGTCGCCGGCGGGCTCGCCGCCACCCGCCGCGCCCGCGCCGCGCCGCGCCGCCTCCGCGCGGAACCTGCGCGACTACAGCTTCGACGAGGCGGGCGGCGCGCGCCACCGGCCCGGCCGCCGCGTCGACTCGCCCGTGACGCGGTACCACGCGGCGCCGGCGCCGGGCGCGCGAGCCGCCCTGGAGCGCGGCGGCCGCGCGCCGCTCGACCGTGCCTACTCCGCCTCCTTCCCGGGGTGCGGCGGCGAAGGACGTCTCGAGCCCGCGCCCTTCCCGCGCGCCGCCTCGCAGGACGACGTCTCGCACGACAGCTACGAGCTCATCGAGCGCTCCGACTCGGAATCGGAAGGGAGGCGCGGCTGGCGCGCGGGGTGCGAGCGCACGCGTTCCTGCAGCCTCGACTCGGGCAACGAGCTGTCGGAGGAGGAAGGGTCCGGCGGGTGCGGCGCGCCGCGCTCTGACTCGGACGTGCCGCTGGACGCTTTCCTAGCGGACGACCCGCGCGTGCTGCCGCGCGAGCGCCTCGGCGTGCGCTCCGACGGCGCCTTCTACCGTGAGATCAAGCGCGCGCTCGGCTCGCGCCCCTCCAGCCAGGAGTCGCGTAGTGACAACTACGACTCGAAGCGCTCCAAGAGCAGCGGCGATTCCAGCAAGAAGTCCCGCGACAGCGTCTACCACACGGACAGCAAGAAATCGCGCGAGACGCTTAAGAGCAAGAGCTCGGACCGCAGCGGGTCGCGCACCTCTAGCCAAGAGGACTCCAAGTCGGAGTACTACGAGTGCCGGCGCGGGCCCTACGACCCGTATGAGGAGCCGCGTCGCGGGCCCGCGTACGCCGACCCGTTCGCGCCCACATCGCCTGCCTCCAGCCCCGACTTCTACGACACGAACGAGTCGACCTTCGTGGGCGGCGAGCGGCTCGAATACGAGGAGCGGCCGTACGGACGGTCGCACGAGGACCTGATCGCGAACCTGGCTACCTCGCCCGGGTACTACCATATCCCGACGCCGTACTCGACGTTCCCGTCGGAGTCGCGGCGCGGCGAGGGAGCGCGCGCGGCCGCCGGTGCCGCCTCGCTGCCGCATGTGCCGCGCGACCCGCTGCCGCCGCCGCGTGCAGCTCCAGAGCAGGACGCGCGCCGCGCCCGCGTCCACGGCTACCGCCGCCGGCGCTCTTCGGACACCGTTTTCAGCTTCGACAAGGAGAAGATCGAGTCGTTAACGCGCTCCGGCAGCCGCGAGGCGCCTCCCCCTCCACCTAACGCACCACCGGCACACCTCGACAAAGAATCCTCAAACGAGTCCGACGTAGCCGTGCGCGTGCTGCCCGCGATGGACAGCATCGAGTACGCCAAGAAGAAGGCGGCGGCGGTGACGTCGCCTGGCGTGCCGTTGCTGCAGTCCGAATTCGATAAAACGATGCGCGGCAAACCGCACGCGCACTGCCGCAAGGAGAGCCTTAAAGAAGAGCTGATCGCCAAAACGCACTTCGATGAGTACGACCCGAAGCTAATCCTGGAGACGAGGTCGAGCAGCCGGCTGGCGGACCCGACTCCCGCGCCGTACGCGCACCCTACCGTGGAGCGCACAAAGAGCGACCCCAACAGCCTCGCCAACCGGCCGCGGTTCAACGGCGTCAACTCGCGTCGACACGTGCTCATGCACCAGAAGTCGATCGACCTGACGCCGGCCGAGTCGAGCGACGAGGACTACATGTTCCGGCAGATCCCGAGCGCACCACCGATCGCCACCAAGCGGTCGCATTTCGAGCTGCCGGCGCGCCGCCCGGACGCGCCGCGCACGCCCTTCGACCTGCCCAAGAACTACTTCGAAGAGTTTGACGCGTTCAAGGCGGGCTTTGTAGAGGGCAAGCGGGCGGCCGATGACGGATACGACATCCCATATGTGCTGCACAAGCGGCACGTGATGAATGGCACCGCGCCAAGCCCTGCCCCCATATCCGTATCTGCTCAACCTCCGCCCGATATCGTGATGCTGCCGCCACAGGGTCGCCATATGGTCAGCGCCCACCCACGCTGCAAGTATCACGACCACCCCAAGTCACCACGCTCACCAAAATCACCCAAGTCACCCAAGTCTCCTAAATCTCCTAAGTCGCCAAAATCACCAAAATCGCCTAAATCTCCTAAATCGCCTAAATCTCCTCGGAACAGCGTTCAGATCGAGCACAGCTCTAAATTCCTCGAAGTCGAAAATCGAGATTTTCTGTTCACGCAGAATATAGACCTGTCGAAGGTGGACCCGGTCACACTGGAGGTCGATAAAAGCTGTCAAATACAGCTCCTGCCGAGCCCGAAGCGCGATATCACCAAGAATTTGGACCCGATCCTGCTGGAGACTCTGAACTCGAAACTGAGTCAGATAGAAAGCGATTCCGCTACAAGTTCGAAGACCGATAGTGCTTTACAGGACCCTCAATACCAACACGATATCAAATTTGCTATTAACGGTCGCAACGTACAGCAACCGCCGATCTGCGTCGCACCGAAGCCCATGACTGCGGCCGAAAAGCTCCGTGCTGATATAAAGTCCAAATCAGACAAGCTGCCGCCGAGCAAAAGGATACCCAAGGCTCGCGGCGCAGGTAAAAAAGGTACGGGAAGCAAAATTAAAACAAAAACCAAAGATAAAACACGAATCACGTCGTTCTCTTCCGACGATGAGAGCGTCGACTCTGATGACGTGTTTGGTACCACAGAGGCAGCACCGAAGCTCGAGTTCTCACCGCCGCAGTCGCGGAAGGAACTAGAGCCTATATTGCAACACGAGTATGACAAAATGACTTCCGGGGCGTGGCACAGGGGACAGACCATGAGCTCCACTGAAATAGAGGGATCACCGCCTCAGTGCCGAAAACTGGCCGAACTGGAGGCGAAATATAATCCTCAAATCCTTGATAGTATCAGCGGTAACGCGACAGAGTTGCGTCGAATTTCTGAACGCTCGATTTCCATTCCGAGCTCTGAGGATGAAATCGCTATAAAAATGGCCGAGCAACTAGTGCAGCAACAGCAACAATTAGATCTTCAGCAGTTGAAACAGATAAGCAAAGAGAGCTCTCCTTGGGAATACAACGAGAACATACCTTCTCCGATTCTCGAAAGTATCGAGTTTCTCAGATCCGATGATGAACATTTTGCCGATATGGAAATTCAAAAAGTGACTGGCCTCCGAGCTCCATCAGAGGAAAAAAGCGAAGCTGCAAAAGATGATAAAAAAGATACTAACAAGCTTAATATAAAGAAGAGTTTGCGCGACGAATTGATCTCGCCAATGTTACGCAAGCAAGGCGGGACACCTATTCTGTTCGCTCACGCCAGACTGAACCTCTCTGAAGGGTCGGTGTTCTCGCTACAACGACAAAAAGCTACACTAGACTCACCCACTGCCAGTCGCAGAGCCAAAAGTTTGGACACGCCTGTCATACAACTCCATCGACTGCCGCCCATGAATGCTTTCTCTTCAAAAGACGACACGGTTTCGGATCCAAACGAAGAAGGCGAAATACTCGAAGAAAAATCAATACTCGAAGAGAAAATATCCAAACCCACGGTTCTTAAGAAAGAGACCATTGAAAAAATCGAAGAGGTTGAGGAGGAACTTCTTGAAGCGCCTGAAGAATTGAAGTCTGTTGTTATTGATAACGAGGAGTTAAAATTATTGGAAGATTTGATGGAACAGCGGCGGCCTCGCTCATTCAAGCGCAGGTATGATTTATCTAAACTGAATTCTCAACCAAAGTCGCCGACACGTTCCCCGCACAACAGATCCCCGCTATCTCGCTCCCCGATATCTAAGTCACCGTCAAGGTCGCCGACTTCATCTCTCAATTCCCCAAGAGGCAGTATTAGAAAGCTTTCCGATCTCAGTGAAGATCAAATAGTTCCAGATATCGAAAGAATCAAGCGCAAAGATAAGAAGAAGTTGACATTGAAAGCAAAGCCTGACGAGAAACAGAAAATAACAAACAAACTTAACAAAGGTGGCTCATTGGACACAAATGCTACTAAAGTGAAATCTTTACAAACACAAAAATCATTACCGTCATCGCTGAAAGAACGCCCAGATTTCTTAACCGTGCCACCACTTGATTTGGCCCGAGCTAAAAGTCAAGAATTAGAGCAGGCGGCAAAGAAAGTTTCTCGAGAGAAATCAAAATCATTAGAGAAAATGGATACTAAAAGAGGAGGAAGTAAAGAAAGAACCAAATCTCAAGAAGAAAGCGATACAGAAATTGCAAAACGCAAGGAAAAGCAGCAGATGTTGTTCGAGGCAGCTTTGAAGCAAACCAAGACATTAATCAGTCCAGTAAAAGATACAATGCCGCATTTCCCACCACCTCCTGAAGACAAAATTCTCGTAAAGACTGAAGGCGACAATATAATTATTGACACTAAAATTAACAGTAAAGCAGAAGATCATGTTGTTATTGCAAAATCCCCTAAGAAGCTGGATAACAAGATGAGTAGAAGCTTTGAAGACCAGAAGTCAACTAAGACGAACACCAAAATTAATAAAAGCATGGACGACAAAAGCCAATCCATGGAAGATAAGTTCGATGACCTCGCAGCTTTGCAGAAGTCTCCTAAAACATTGTCTAAGAAACAAGAAATTAAACAACTTATTGAAGGAAAAGTTGTGTATCAGAAGATAAATCCGGATGCTAAGTCAAAGAGCTTAGATAGGAAAGACGATAGCCATCTCGACGCCAAGACTAAATCCAAAAGTCTGGACAGAAACTATGTCACGCCACTTACTCTCCAGTCCCCGGATGGAAAGGAAAAGTATTTTATACAAGAAGTAGTTAAAGTTGACGTTCATCCAAATGTGCCAAGCGTTGAGGAAGAAACAGAGATACCAATTCAAGACGCCAAGGAGGTGTCGCCTTCTAATAGTTACAGAGATAAAACCGAAGACGATTCCTCAATGGAATGGATGACTAGCTCTCAACATACGGTTATCGAAAACGATACACAAACAGTTATCATAGAGCGTCGCAAAATGGATATTTATAACAAACAGCGAGAACTGCAAGAAAGCAAGAGTAGCCAAGATGTGCATGAGCTAGTAAAATCAGAACAGAGGCCTGAAGTTTCTAGAGTGACTAGCGAAGAGGAATCACTTACTGAAGTTAGTGATTTAAAGGTTTCTGACGATAGTCATATGCTGAGTATTTGTCTGCCATACATTGATGCTGACAGTTCTTCCGACCAAGATCAAGGTTCTAAAAAAGCTAAACTACTACGTGCCCAAAGTGAAGATACTGGTTCCTGGGTTGAAGATGATACTGTGGATACCGAATTACTGCTCACTGATGGAAGCTTAGTGACGTCAAGAGGAAGAAAGTTAGATCCGCAAGGAACATTTGACGAATCTTCCGCTAGTATGGCAGAATTCTTAAAGTATGAGCATGAGTCTATGTCTCAAATACTTTCTGATATTGAAACTGAACGTGGTTCAAAAGTAGCGAGAGACACTAGAAACATGGACTTAAATCTAAAGTGGAAAAATAAAAACAAGATAATTGTAACTCCTCCCCAAGAAAATAGTCCTACAATAGAAAATATACCTTTTATTGACTCTAGTACTTCTAAGTCGACAAACAAATCTGAATCTGGGGAACACACTGGTAGTTCAGGTAGTGATAAGTCACCTACAGAAGCTAAACTTGACCACAAAGCGTTGCTCACGGCTAAGTCTCGACGGAGTGAGCTTCTCAAACTAAGTGCGGAACGTTCGCGCAGCTCTGAGTCGACTTCCTGGACAAGCATAGAGAAAGATGTTAGTCCATCCAGTAATATCAAAGGAAGTTCTATTGATGACGAATCGAGCGTCAGTTGTTCTATTGCGAGACCTTTAGGCATATCCCAGGATATAGAAAAACTCAATAAAAAAGACAGAGAATGTTTAGAAGAACTTAAACAAGCTATGGAATACGGCGAAGAACACTTGCTCTCTCAACATACTTTATCTAGTGATCATTCGAAATCGAATTCGAAATCGCCGTCGCCAGTACCTGAAATGGCACGCATAGAGAGCCCTAGAAGTCCATCTAAATATGGCAGAAAGTCACCAACGCCGACGTTGGAGAAACAAGGCCAGGTAGACTCTCAGAGAGCTCCAACTGATTCGGAGTCTAGTTCTGAAAGTATTGACAGGACTGTTGAACAATTATCTCGGCCAGGCGTTAAAAAAACCGCGATGGATAAAATCGGCAAATGTGTTGTCGAAGAGTCCGAGTCTAGCCACTCGGGAACATCCAAAACATCCAAGGCCGTAAAAGAGCTACATCGAACTGTTAAAAAGACCAAAATTGCTATCACAATTTCTCAGGAAGATCAAAATACTACGATAGACTTTGACGACGATGGTAATGTCATCACTTCTTCATTTGAAAAGGAAATTATGAAGAAAAGGTCTTTGAAAGATCAGGATAATAAAAGTTCTTCTAAGTCGAGCATGGATACAACAACCACTACAACTCCATCCAAGGGTTCTCTAAGCGTTGACGATTCCTCATCGAGAAGGAAATGTCGCTTAGATGAACAGAAGAGCTCATCAAAATCTAGCATGGATTCTAGAGGATCTCTTAGTGTTGAATCTAGGGGATCATTTGAGACAACAGAATCTACATCAGGATCTCTAGGCGAGGCTTATCGTCGCGGCGAAGAATTAAAACCTACATGGCGTCCTTTCTTAAGTGGGAGCGAAAACAGCACTAGTATCGAAGAAGCATGGATTCCACAAGATCAGGAAGGGTATGAAAGCATGGCGCTTAACAAAGACATTTTCGAATATAACAATCAACGATTACTTGAAGATTTCCAAACATTTAACAAAAATCCACCCCTCTCTGCGAACACCTCAAAAGATTCTACCGAAGCAGATTTCACTGATGATCTTAATGATTTTCCTGTCAACTTCCTATATCCAGCGACGTCTTCTACGAGCAATGATGTGGTTATCGGTTATGGACAAAACTTTGGCCGTACCTTATCACGTATATCAGAACGTAGCACTGCGTCGGAAAAAACAAGTGCTGATGAAGATTCAACTAAAGCTTGTTCTCGATCTGAGAGTATCAATGAGGAGTCGTTGAACTCTAGCGATCATCAAGCTAGTCTCAGTTCTGACCCGCCTAGCAACGCCAATATTGCCTACATATCAGATACTGATAGAAGGACCTCGGCCGAAATGCCAGACATACCGATAGACCAGACAAAAATAAGCGAAATGTACGCCGAGTCTAGAAAAGAAGACAAAACTGCAAAAAACGGAGATGACAATTTGTCCAAGAAATCAAATGTAAAAGCTCCCTCAAAACAGTCCTCGGCGAGTGAGAGTCAAGATTCTGAAGACTGGCCGCTGCCAGAGTTGCCACCGCAAGCGACTTCTAAAGCGTACGATACAGACGCGACAAGCCGACGAGAATCGAGCGAATTTGATCAATGGCCATCATTGCCGTCCAGCCTATTGGAAACACCAATCGTTGAGAAAGTGCACATATACTACATGAGCAATGAGCCAGAGCAAGCGATGCAGGTGACTTTGCAGTCTGAAAGTTCCAAAGACCAACTTGTGGGATCGGATGAAGATAGCGACACTTTGAATAATGACGATGATTTAGAAAGAGATGTTCAATCAAAGTCTGAAAAATCAACGGAGCTAAGTGATAATCATCCGCAGAAAAGTCCCAAGGTCATACCGTATGACAAATCTGGTTATATGGTGGAGCCACTCGAAAAACACGACGAGACTACATGCCTCAATAAAGGCGCAGTGCCAAGCTATGATAAGTCGTGTCTTAGTGGAACTATTGGTAAAGCGTCTTGCCTCATGGGAGATATGGGTTCTTGCTGCACTCGCGCAGAACAAAAGTCGTTTAGTACCAAAGGCAACATTGAAAACAAAGTTATAATAAATCAACCACAAAAATCTCCTACTAATCATAGCCCAATATATGAAGACGATCATTTATATACAGATGATGTATTTGGTGGTGATAGCAAATCATTGTCGCCAGATTTCGATAGAGGCTTCTCACAATTAGGCCAGAAGTATTCGTTTGGATCTAACAATTCGGATACATCTATTGATGATCTTTTATCGCAAACCAACGGAGAGGATACGGTCCGCGCGGTCACCAAGCTGAGCACTGGAAGCACAGGTGCTTGCAAGCGTTGCAGTCACAGTAGTCACTCTGAAGAAGAAACAAGTTCCTTTGGCACTGATTTAGATGGTACTGTCAAAATCGGACTGCCACAAAAGAAGTGCACGCACAGTTCACATTCAGAAGATACATCCATATGCTTGAGTATTTCAGAGTGGTCTACAGGAACTAACACAGTCCGACAGTATGCAAATCTCTCGGCTTCCGAGAGCATATCGGCCGTGTCCGTGCCTAAAAGTGAAAAGTCTGAAAACGTATCGGCAAAAGTTTATTCATCCTCCCACGCGAGCAAGAAGTCCGCTCCGAAACCGCCAAAAATTAGCTCCCAAGCCGAAATGAGTTCGAAAAGTAGCAGTTTAGACAAGAGCTCTGATATAAAATATGACAAGCTCTGCAGTTCAGAAACAACCATTTCTCGTAAAGGGTTGGATAGCAATAGTTCTGGGACCAAAAGCGACAGTACTTTAACTCTAGCGCAATCTATTTCTGAGTGGTCTGCGAGCACTACACATACTTTAGTGGCCACGGCACGCGAGGATCAGCATGAAGCTGATAATACCAAATCAGAAGACACCATGGCAGATGAGCCTGCTCCCGAAGATGAAGATGATGACGACGATGAAGCGGAAGATAAATACGAAATACAAGTGACGGTGACTAAACCTTCTACCCCGGCGCCAGACCTGCCGGATTCCGTGGAGCCCGTGCTGCGGCTCACTGCTAGCTACCCTGGCAAGACTGACAAATCTTCTTCGATTAGCTACAGCGACAAATCCGACAAATCAAGTTCAAGTTCATTAAGTAGTTTACAAAAACATACCAACGGAGTGCTGAGATTCGAACAGAGGCTCAGAGGCTTTCAGCATCCACAAGACGCCACTCACGAGCGGTACCATAACGCTCCACCGAAAAGTTTGAGCTACGAAGAACAGTCTCACAGATATGCGAAACAGACTATGCGTTGCCAAAGTGAAGATAGTGGCTTCAAGCCTTACTATGCTGAGCCGCAGCCGGAACTGGATATTGATATGCCATCTCAACTTTACAGTCAGGAGGAAAAGCACAGTGAGCGCTATCAAAGCCAAGAATTCTCCAACATTATGCGGGAAGATCTGGGCGGTCAGTTCGTAAGGTCAGATTACAAACCATTGGCCAAACACGCCAGCTATGACGACAAAACTTTATCGAAAAATCAAATCAAGGAATACAAATCCAATCAGCAATATCGCTGTAAACCGAAAAGTTGGTCGTTCCACGAGCACTATCTTTCGTCTTCAGAATTGCCCGTTTTATCTGTGCCCGAACTGCCGACTGTGCACAGAGATTCACAGGAAAATAAATCTGCAGAGAGATCCGCTAAGACGCCTCTCTCTCGCTGTTCCCCGTATTACTCTAGTAGCCTGAGCTCAGAGTCTCCGCCTATTCAGCCTCTGAAAGCGCCGGTCAAGAAGTCACTGTTAGTGAGGAACATATCACTGAAAAGTCCTCCGAGTGGCAACGACACCGACAGCTCTCTTGATGTAATAAGAGACCCGCGCGAACGGATGAGAACTTTCAGGCGCAAGAAGCAAGTTACGAGTGCGCGTAAACGGCAGGAGAAAATACAAGACGTACAAGAAGAAGACTCTACCAAGAGCCAATACTCGTCTGAGAGTGATAAACACCACAGCGGCCAGCATCTCACTGTGGACGAGTCCCTTCGCCGTATGGAAAGCTCCGAGTGTTCCGACAGCTACCTACCGGAACTGGAGTCGGGATCATCCGAAATGTCTAAAGGCGAAGTGCAAGAGACGGCGAGCTACTCCGAAGATGAAGGGCAAGATGAATACGAAAAGTATAAGAGCGCTAATTACGAGGCGAAACAGTTCCCAATTAGCATCACTCCCGTGCAGTTTCAAGGGTTCGGCTCATCGGCCGACGAGGATGAAATGGGTTTTCCTCGTTTCAATAGGCTCGGCAGACTGCGCCACCCTTACCTCGATTCGCAGGAACCTTCGTACATGCCGGAAGACGCTCTCCCTCGGCCGTCCTATTCGAACAAGAGCAGCCGTCAGTCATCACTCAAACGGACAAAATCTTCAGGCTACCGTCAGTCAGAAGAATTAGGCGAACCTTCCGGACAGCAACAGCAGCGAACGTTCTACGAGGAACAGAGCGACAGAGACGACTCCGACGATTATGCTTACCCGATCGATACTATCAAGCGAGCTCCGAAAATGACTAAATCTGGCAGCTACATGTTCGAACGGGGCGAGTCTGTCGCGTATTCCGATACAGAGTTGCTCCGGGATAAGGACGAATACGAAGAATATAGGGGCAGCCCCTACCCAGATCAATACGAAGATGTCGCCATGTTTCAGACTCAAGAGTGCTACCCGCAGTACGCGCCCGGTGCAGAACCTGACGATGCACATTTCTCGCGCGACCTCGACCAGCGCTTCAGCTTGAACAACGTAGAGAGATTCTACTCGAGCCACTATGTGGACTCGCAGGCTTCCAGCGACAGTCCCGAGCAAAAGTTCGACGTCTCGACGCTGCCTCCGCCGCTTTGTTCCGACGACGAAGATAACGAATAGACGCTTTAAGCGTCGTTCTCTGTTATGGAGGACGTCAATCGCGTCGACTCCGAGGACTATTTGGAGATCGAATGAATCGCGCAAAAATTGAGAGCGGTGCGATTTAAAATGTTTACCTTGTTCAGCACACTTAAAGCGACGATTAGCTAGCTTGAATTATTGTTGATCGTTGTCACCCCTCCTATTGGTTGAGTGTTCATTATGCGGTGCGCGTGAGTGCAGGCCGAGGTTGCATCGGCCAATTTTCAAACGTTTAAATTCTAACTAATGCAATTATTGTTATTGATATTAGGGTACTCATTATATTGAATATTTACATTGTCACTTTCGATATTTAGCGAATAATGAATTTAATATCTAGTGCCAATTCCCGGGTAGCGCGACCCTTTCGACTATCGTATATGCGGAATTAGATATACTCGTACCCCTAGCTTTATAAGAACTAGCCGTAGTCATATCTGTATCGGAACACCTATTCCGACATTCATGTCAGTCTGGTCAATACTATACGGAGTATGAATCGTTTATGTCTAAAGATTAACCCTAATGCGATATGTTTTATCGTTTGGTTGGATATCTAGAGCTAAAGCTTCGAGGTGAATAATTTAAATTAATACAGGTTTATTATAATTGTACTTAGTGCCAATTCTTTCTAGTTAAATAATTTGTAGTCTCATTGATCTCTTTACTGATGAAAATTGTTCACAAGATAGTATTATTGTGTCAAGGCTGTGATTTTACTTTGTGTGTTGAGATCCAAGATCTTAGTTGTTTTGTTGAAGTGTGTTGAGCTTAACTTGGGATTTATTGTTAAGTTATTGATTCGTTCATTTTAAAGTAACGATACAGTTCGACCGATAAATTCTTATTGGGGCATTCATAGATATGCAAAGATGCTATGTGCTTCAAGATGCTAGCTCTAACACCACTTCGAGCTTTAAACCGGTTACTCACATAAGCGCAAATCTTCAAGTATAGGGTTTATGTAGTACAATAATTGATTTACAAACACATGTAGGTTGGGTCTAGCACAAAGGTCACAAAAAACTGTCTAAGTTTTTATACACATTTTAAAACACCGACAAACTAATTTAAAACTCATGTTGTTATAAAAATTTGTAATTTAGTGTGTAACAAATGTAGTCTAAATGCACAGAATACCATAATAATTTTAGTCTAACTAATGAGGATGTGCTGACCCGATATTTTCGTAATTTTTAATATCACTAAATTATTTGGTCCGTGTTGGGCGCCAAAGTTACACCACACTGGCGCCCAACGTTGTACAAAAGTACTCGGCTATTTTGTTAAACGCCAAAAGTTTAAGTCTACTTTTGGTTCAAGCGTTTTTGATCGCTGACTTATCAGTGTTTATTATTCTAATAATTAATCTATACTTAATATTATAAAAAGGAAAGATTTGATTGTTTGTTTGTTTGCATTGAATAGGCTCCGAAACAACTGAACCGATTTGAAAAATTCTTTCACTGACGGGAAGCTACACTATCCCCGGGTGACATAGGCTATAATCTATACCCGTGCGAAGCTGGGGCGGACCGCTAGTGTATAATATTTACAATGTGTAAGTACTACCATGTACGCATTCGCGCCTTTGTGAGAGAGATAGAAGCCATAGCCCCTAATACGGTCGTTCTGTCACCATGCACAGTTCATTTCATCCATACGACACTAGACTTGTACAACGTGGGATCTGCAATCGTGCCAAATCTGCTCAATTTTTCCGACACTCTTTTATTATTGTTTATATAAAATTTTAATGATAAATATTGAAACGTTATGTGTTAGATGGAGTAGACGAGAATTTTTGTCGTGTGAATGTGTAGCACTATAAAAGAAGTCATCGAAATGATTTTCTATAACTGGGTTTATTGCCTGTTTTGCTATTTTATTGAACTGAAGAATTGTTTACCTTGCACTGATGATACTTTCCATCGATCTCTATAAACGTCTGTTTTAGAAATATTAAAAAAAAAATAAGCCCATTGCCAACTGGAATGAGGCAGCGCCAAGGTGAACACAACCTGCCACGGAAAACTCTTTTCTGTTTATGCTAAGACCAAAATTGTACAGCATTTACTAGTGTTCAGAACAGTAGAGTCGCGGCGCGGCGAAATGATTTCTAACTTACTGTAAATCTAGAAGAGTAGACTTTTCTACGGCCGCCTATATGTAACGTGGCGCTACCTCGAATCTAATTGTTAGGCCATAGTTTCTCATACATAGTTTATTATTATATTTGCCATATATCTAACACAATGTAATCTCAAACAATATGTTTATGTTCCTCACAACTTTATACCTTGCTATTTATAAGTACCAAACTATACCTTGATGACTTAGATAGGAATAAAATATTACTGAAATAGACATGTATGTAAAGTAGAACTCAGCACGTGCAATAGAATGCTTTTAGTTCTTTACAAAGAATTTCAAATTACGAGAAAACAAAATATTTTGACCCGCTTGTTAAAAATAAAGTCTTGATCATAATTGAGAAACTGCCAAATTAAATGTTTGGAACACAGATCTGTATCAGGTTAGATGCCGCGAGTTCATATACTTAGCGTTTCTGTTTCCCGTCTTAAGTTGGATCAGTGCTCCAACTTAATTCAGTTCGATCTCCATCGTCTTGGCAGTAGCACGTCAGACAATTTGCGCCCATAGTAAACTGTAAAAACTGTTCCAAACAAAGGTGGTCGAGTGAATGAGGTTAAACTAACAATAAATTGTTCTCGCGACGTACAAAAAATGTGGCACGCTTAAACTTGAACTTGAACTTCGAACTTGATAAAGATCTATGGTTTGAACAAAGCTAGAAAACATTTGTAAAGATTTTTGCTTGAGATGGCTCCTTTACTCAAGAACGGGGTTTTTTATTTGTACAGATTCAACATTAAAATATTAATGTACCTTGCACGGCGCAAGTTACTTGCTCAACTTAAAATTAAGGCGCGCGTGCAAAAGCAGGGTTTTTACGGCCACCTGCTATCAAACTAACGTTAATACCGCGTAGTTCGGAAAATCAAGCGAACGTGAACCTTAACGCGCCCAGATACGGTTTGCGGTCGCGCAACATTTTTTCATCACTTTAACTGGATTGCTTTAAACAGCAAGCCGTAATGTGTTCTCTTGTTGCGCAGGTGAGATGCGCCGGGTGTAAGGTCCATTGCAGCTTCCTGCTTTCTCCAATTCTTGCTGGAAAAGACTGATTATTGAATTTAGATACAAAACACTACTGCAAATAAATAAACGTATCCAAGACTATTCTATAAATATGATTAATAAACTAGAAAATATGTTCGAAAAAAGAACAAAAACTTTGCTACCGATTGAGAGATACTGAGCTTTTCCGCTTACCGACGTCATTACTTAAGCCTTCATGAAAATAGTTCATTTTATTTTTTTATTAAAAATCGTTCTTGAGTGCAGGAACACTCGATGCCTAGTTAATAACGACCCACTGCTGAATAGTGTTCAATTTCGCATGTTATCGTGGAGCGTGCACGAAGCAATGTAGAGTTAGCTAGCTGTACGGGCTCGTGCCCCCTAGTTAGTGCAATAAACGTCAAATGAAATGTTAGGCTAAGTACTTCCACTTTTAAGAGTGAACAATCCGATAGACTGTAATGTTGCGATTCGATTGTATTGTTTTATCGTATAGAGACTTATTCGCATACACGCGGTATTCGCTACCTCTGTGGAGAAAAAAATCACGCGATATTACGCCGGGGCTACCAACGGCTTCATTTTATATGCTCGCGCCAACCAACTCACACCGTGCGCGTGAGCAGGACGGAAGACGAACACCATTACTTAAAGCCCTAACAGACGTGTGGATTTAGTTGATTTCAACCGTCTGACTAACGGTAGAGAAAGAGAGGGAAATATGTTAGTCTCACTCTTTCTCTCCCGTTGGCTGGACGGCGGTCCGTCAACCAAAACCACAACACGTCTGATAAAGCCCTTAAATTACATCGCAACTTGCGACAAAGGATTTATATCGGGAATTTCGTCACCGAGACCACTAGCGAAAATCTTGTGTATTTGAATAGTCTTTAATATTGTTTCGGATTTTGAAACGTTACTTCCTTTTTGAATTTATATGTGACTGTGTACTTTGCCCCGCAATACACGACACTACCCCGGTAAGGGGATAGTTAAACAATAAATGAAATTAAATAATACGGTGTCTTTCGATTGAATTTATGGTTACTGTTTGAATTTCTATGCCTATTAATATTATATTGTTACATAAGGGATGTAGGTGATCTTTTACACATGTGGAGGGCACTAATAGTTTGAGGGCGTATAAAATCACCTACTCGCGTGTGTAAATAATCTACTTTTCATCACTAGTGTGACAAAAATATGTAAAAATGATAATTAAATTTTTAATTTTCCGCCAAAAAAATTGCAAAGCACCATGGTTCACACAACAGAGGTTTTACATAGTTGTTAATGTCTTTTCTCATAGAAAAAGTTTCTGACATAGTACAGACCTACCATCCATACCTTGTCGAAAAAAAGAAAAAAGTAAGGTCAATGGTACTTCTTTATTTCTTAAGGTGGTTCGTTGCACAAATGCCGGGAAATTCAAATTTCAAACAGTTTTCTTGTCCTTGTAGCTAGGCCGGGTAATTATTGTAAACAACCATGATGTTTGCGCAGATTGATTATTATTCTTCACAAAATCATGTAAAGCTATTTATCTCAAATGCCCATTATTACTTACATTTGTGAATAAACAAATTTTTGCTGTTTCAAACGGTTTATTCACAAATGTAAGTAATGCGGTGCGTTACTGTTAAATAATTGTACATTATAATGTAAAGAACAGCCAACATTTTGCGCAAAAACTGTGTTATTTAAAAATAATTACCTGGCCTTGCTACTAGGACCAAAAAACTGTTTAAAATTTAAATTTTTCGCCATAGGTGAATCGAAACCACCCTAAGTGTACTTTTACTTAAAGTGATATTTCCCACCCGCAATTTGAGTCATCAATGACCCACTTAACGAGCGCTTGTGATGAAAAGGTTATTACAAAACTCTCGGAAAAATCAAATATATATTAATAAACGTATATAGTAGAAATTCACGCAGAAGTTTCCATTATGGTTTAATTTACTAGCAAACCTGGATTATCATGTAAGTGTAAACAAAATAATTGACATGCATTTGTTTCTTTTACAGCTTTCACATTAATTTTATTTTCAGCTTCCCTTTATTTCAGGTTACACTTTAATTTTATAAGCATTTTCCCTTTTATGTTGTGATTTTTTAAAGGCATGTGTTGCAAGATATTTTGCAATTTTATCCCACAATCTTTATTTTTCAAAAATTACTTATGTTTTTTTAGCTTATTTTGTATGATTTTTAGCACCCTTGGCATACCAATGCAGTTGCTAACGATTTCACTGCGATCGCGTTCGTTCTACTGCATTTGTTGGTGCTTCTATGCTCCTCTTTCAGTCCGCGTCAAATATTGAAAGCGTTAGTTGTCCGATTGCGGTGATATGCTAAGGGTACCAACCTTCCGTTTTTTTATTGCTATACAAGTATTGTGAGTTCTATTTTGTTCTACAGACGATACTTCGCTCGAGGAAGATAACACGGTGTCGTCGGCGAGTCTCTGCATGTCTCCCACAACTGCGTGTGACGTCACGGCGACAGAGGGTGACGTCACGGCGACAGAGGGTGACGTCACAGCGACAGAGGGTGACGTCACGGCGCCCGCGCCGCTTTGCGCCTCCACTCCATACGCGCGCTTGCGGCTCACCAATGGACATGACGTCATTGACAGCCGGGGGAGAAGTGACAGTGACGTCATCAACGGGAATGCCCACGGTAACTTGGTCTCCTATATTTGTATTCTCGAAACAGTTATATCACAGCCAACTCGTCATAATCAAGTCCTAAAAAGGGCCTATTTAATAACTGGTTATGGAACAGCTAAGTAAATTAATTTTTCGTAGCTGGTTATGAATTTCTAGTTATGAATGTAAATGAAAGGATTTTGCCGACTGCCCCTGAAGGAGGATAACGATTTTTGGGTGTATATTATGTAGGTTAGTCTGCTCATAATATGTGACCACCTATAGTCTGAACGGGTACATAGATGTTGGAGTGTTAAATTCGTCCTTATATCTGGAGTGTCATGGGTACACTTTGCAATCGGTTTATTGTTTTTAACTAGCAACTAGCAACACTACGCAAGATGGATGAATTTCTCCACCGTCACTGGGCAACACTGGGCAGTGTTCTGGGCACTTCCTTTCTATTATTTGTACTATTCTAACGTGAGTGCATCGTTTTGCTATTATTATCGGTGAAAAGCTTAATATCTTCTGTGTGCCTTCTGTAATTGAACAGTATCCAGTGTCCCTGCGTAGACATATAATAATATGTTGTTTTTCAGTAACGGTGTCGGAGTCCATCAATAGTATGGACGTGCTAAGCGGCGGCGAGAGCGACGCGGGCGATACTTTATCTAGGCGCAATAACAACAGGTATGGTCTGGGTTAAAAATAATAAACCGGCCAAGTGCGAGTCGGGCTCACGCGCTTACGGTTCCGTACCACCACAAAATTCAACAACGAAATTAACAGTTATAACCTGGTAATGAACAGAAACTTGTCACCGATGATAATGACAATATCAAACTTCAATCTTAGTATTATTATGGAATTTCCTCCAAACTTTACTTCATCCCTTTGAAAAAAAATTTCTTTTAGACAACAGTTAGATTATCCAGTTTGAGCTAGAGGAAAAACCCCTTTTTCCATGTATGTATGTCTTACGGACGTAAAAAATTCCTAATGTGACGTAGGGATGGTAACTCACTTAGATACCCCTTTTAGAAACCTTGCCTGATATTTATTTTGCTTGGGGGCGTGGGTTCGATTCCCACATTGAACAAACATTTACGCAATGAACATTTGTGTTTGTTCTATATCTGGGTGTTGATATCTATTTAAGTACGTATAATATTTATTCATTTATTTACATTATGTTTTGGTTTGCAGTATATCGTCCAGTATTCTGGGCACGTTGAAAGAGAGTACAATAGAGCTGCCGCGGCGACGCAACTGTGATATCGCGTACTTCGTCGCCAAGGAGCTGCTCATGACTGAACGCACGTACAAGCGGGACCTGGAGCTCGTCACTGTCGTAAGATATTCTTGGACATTCTTCAGAAATAAATACACCGAGTTCTGACTTTTGACTTACACTGAATCTAGACATATCGCTCTGTTTCATCTTGGCCTTTTTGATTGGTAACTGTTTCCATGAAACAAAACGTTGAATGTCAAAATGTAGTTCCTTTTTATTCATTGACTTGTGTTTTTCCATATCATGTTAAGCGAAGACGCGGACTAAGATGCAGCGAGATTGTCTAGAAGGAATTAATTTACTCCCCATTTGAAGACACCCATATTGTACTTTTCGGGAAACACGGAGTTCGGCCACAACCTCTCAGTGCGTTTAAAAAATGTGATTTGATTTGAAAAATCTTCGAATGATTTCGTTTGTCTGCGCGTCTTAGAAAAAAGAGGGAAGTGTGGATACAAGTTGTGTCGGGCAGTAGCTTTAGAGGGGTTAGACAAGACCCACTTTCTGTTAGCGCTAACGCCTGCGGAAAGATGAAATTGTATGAAAATGACATTGACAATGACATTAGCTTGAGAAATGTTATCTCAAGCTAATGTCATTTTCATACAATTTCATAAAACTACATTGACAATAGCTTGAGAGATGTTATGATGTTGTTATGTTGTTAACAGAACGTGGTTCTTGTGTAGCCCCCCCAGGGTACTCTCTCCGAAGTTATTCTGATAAAAAACCGATAAACTTGACCAAATAGTCGTTGCCTTTCAACCTTTTGGCGCGCTTTTAGTTTGATAATCTATAGATTAAGCTTCATAGGCTAATAATTAACTTTTCTTGCAGACATGGTCGCAAAAAGTGTCATCGCTAACCAGCGAAGGTGCGGAAGTGGTGGCGACGCTGGCGCGATGTTGCCTCGCGTTGGAGCCTCTCGCGCTGCCATCGGGAGCGCTGCTCGCTAAACTAGAGCGGATGCTCTGCTCTAAAGCAAACGGTCAGTATAACATGGTCTCAAGTGTCGTTGCAAATGAATTCAGGGCCCTAATTCTGTATGAAACCACATAATTTGCCAATAACACGTAAATGTGTTGTAAAAATTGTTACAAAATTAAACAAACAACATCGCGTCTTCCAATTGGATACTACATTCACTTGATATACGCACGTAAGATAACTTTATTAAAAGACCACACAAACAAGAAAAACATACATTGCAATGAAAATATTAACTAGGGTTTTAATAGGCGGCTTTATTGCGCAAAGCGATCTCTTCCAGGCAACACTGGCGACACACAGAATGGAATTATAATAATAAAAGCGGCTTTTATTAATTCCATCCCCTGAATTTAGGTGTGGTTTTTACGTGCGTTTTTTAAGATAATCCAGTCGGAAGACGCGTTACTGTTTGTTTAATTTTGTAACCATTTTTACGACCATTTTTTAAACGAGCTAGCAAATTTGAACTTGCCAATTTCACGCAGATAACGTAACGCGGTACAAGTTTATGTGGTCATAGAGACTAAGGGCACTGAGTTCATTTAAATTACATTTTCATGTTATGACGTGACGCGTTAATGACAAGGAATCTCAAGTAAGATAAGAGAATAAAGGCGTGGGTGTCGTTATGACAGGCTCGCGCTGCCTTTAGGAGCATTACTTACTAAACTAAAACAGATGCTGTGATCGTAGTTGAACGGTTAGTTGGTCGATCGGCGCAGGCGCAGAGCTTCCTTCGATTTATGATGTCAATGTTTATGGGCGACATTATTACAGTTTAAAATCTTGCTTCTTTTTTGCAGATAACGGAGAGCCAGAGTACAAGAGAATAGCTGAATTGTTATACGAATATATATCGAATACTGCCGATGTGAGTATTTTGTGTAATTTTCAAAATGCATAAGTGCTATCACGTGGGTGTCGAATACGTGTGGAAACACGCGTCAACCCTTTCTCAAAACCAGTCTACGAGTTAACGGTACTTTGGAATCGGGTCATTTTTAGGGTTAGCTACCCAAAGGGTAAAAACGGGGCCCTATTGTTATTACTAAGCCTATAGTGTACGTCCATCTGTCCGTCTGTTTATCCGTCCGTCCATCCGTCCGTCCGTCTTATCTTTAATATATATATATATATTTTGGACCGTAATAGATAACCAATTGAAATTTTCACAGAATATGAAATGTTACGGTGCATTATCTAACAAATAATAAAAAAAGTCTAAAAGTAAAAAAGAAAGGGAATGTTTTGGCTTTTTGAATTTATTGTTATTTCTTTGTTAATCTGCTGTAATATTACATATTCTGTGAAAATTTCAACTAGCTGTCTATTACGGTTCGAAAGATACAGCCGTTAAAAGCTAGGTTATTACTAGTAACAACCTAGGCAAACGTACTCCATCATCGCTTACCATCAGACGAGATCGCGGTTAAACGTTAGCCTAGTCCGAAGTAAAAAAAAAAAACAGAAATACATCGTAGGCTTAGTAATAGAGTCCCGTTTACATTTTAGGTACGGAACACTAAAAAAAAAAAACTATGTCCAGGGCTTCTTTAACCGTTTTCTGTAGCTCATATTATGCTGGTCTTGTTGCATGCGATAGTTTTTTTTTTTATGATGATATTATGATGATATTTTTATGAGGCTAGCGTTTGACTACAACTCACCTGATGGTAAGTGACGATGTGGTCTAAGATGGGGCACGCTTGCCCATGAGGTGCCTATTGACTCTTGTCTTGAAGATACCCAGTTTGTACCTTGTAGGGAACACCGAGGCAGGGAGCGCATTCCATTCCTGTGCAGTTCGTATTAGGAAGGAATTTTGGAAACGCTGCGTGTGGACTTGACCAAAGTTCACGACGTAAGGATGGAATGTCCGCCTCGATGACCTATGGCGGAAATTGGTTGACGGGATCAGCTTAAACAGCTCTTGTGCACATTCTCCAAAATGAACGCGATAAAAAATGGACAGACAAGCCACCTTCCGTCTCTGCTGGAGGCTATGCGACATCTTCCCTTTAACCAGCGCGTCGAATGGCGCGTCTCTACCGAGTCCAATGCTTCGAGCTGGTATTTAGCAGAGCCGTCCCACAAGTGACTGCAGTATTCCAAGCAGGACCGCACTTGCGCTAGGTTAAGCAGTTGTATGTTAAAGTCAAAGTCATTTATGCATTTAAATATAAATTACAGATAAAGATAAAGATTATTTATTTGCACAAAACACGAGTAAATCATACACACATTTAAAAACGCATGCACAATAGGTGGGTTAAAATATTTGTCACTTTGTATCATGTTTTGCCTAGTTTGTAGGCGTACAAATCTAGAGAGATGGTATAAAAATACCGTAAATATAATTTATACAAAAAGTATTCCTTAAATTAACTGTCGAAATAATTTCAAAAGTTCAGATATTATTTTATCAATTTAAATAGTTAACAGATATATTGTATGATAAACAAATTGACCTACTGCAGTCATAACTAAAATGTATCATTTATAAAATCACTAACTTTGTAATAACATTATCTATACTAATATTATAAAGAGGAAAGATTTGATTGTTTGTTTGTTTGCATTGAATAGGCTCCGAAACTACTGAACCGATTTGAAAAATTCTTTCACTGACGGGAAGCTACACTATCCCCGGGTGACATAGGCTATAATCTATACACGTGCGAAGCTGGGGCGGATCGCTAGTCATTTATAAAATCACTAACTTTGTAATAACATTTCTAATATATAATAATTTCTAATATTTAATAATTGTTATATATGTTTGTTCTGTAGGCGTACTGTGAGTACATATCTCGCGTGGGCACGCTGGTGGGGCTGGCGGAGAGCGTGCGGCGCGGCTGCGGCGCGGCGCGGGCCGCGTGCGGCGCGTTCGACGGCGCCGCGCCGCTGCCGCTCGCCTGGCTGCTGCTGCGGCCTCTGCACCGGCTGCTGCACATACAGCGAGCACTCGCAGGTATCACCACCAGCTCCAGGGGCCTTATTATAGAATAATTAATATAAGAAATAATTATAATTTTGACTAGTTTTTACTAACCTAAATGACATTATTCGTACCTGAATGTATTAAATATTTTTTAATTAATTTACATTTATTAAGTACTTAATGTAATTAAATTTTGTTATGACGTTTAATTTGTTAATTTTGTAGGTTATTATTTTTCATAACTTTGTATTATCGTGCTAAATGAATAAACAAATAATAATAATTATAAAAGTTTGGTCGTGATCGAGATTGCAAGCCGTCCCGTTCGCATCTATTTACTCGCACCACGAATACAGTAGTATATTTAATAGATTATAAAAAAATTGTTTCCCAATATCTGTTTGTTGCAATAAAGAGGCAATTGGACAGTGACGTAATTGGGTGTCAGCTTCCGGAGCGCTAGTCCTTGTTTTCTTGGATCACGGTCCAGTAGGGACTACGTGCCCATTGCTCCACGACTGCCACTGACGTAACCACCAGCTTCACCTAGAGGAAGGCTCTAGGTAAAGAAAGACAAAAAAAACCGGCCAAGTGCGAGATGGACTCGCGCACCGAGGGTTCCGTACAAACTTGTCCAAGTATTATAAGTTCAATAGTTCGCCCATCGAAGACTAATTCCGTTTTTCCGATTAAGTATCCCAAAAACATATATTACAACTAGCTTCCGCCTGCGGCTTCGCCCGCGTTATTCAAGGGAAAAACTAAGGAGTTCTCTGCAAAAAGCTTTTATTTTAGGACGCTACTGAATACGTTTTATGTAACTACTAGCTTCCGCCCGCGGCTTTGCCCGTGTTGTTCTAGGGAAAAATTATGAAGTACTAAGCAAAAAGCTTTATTTTAGGATGCTACTAAATACGTTTTATGTATTTCATCCTGGATATTGATGGTCGGTTGGTACACGGTGCTTTATGAGCAGGAGATCTAAAGTTAAATTCCTGGCGCGACCTAGAAAGTTTATTTTTTCTTTTTGGTACGTCACTTGTGCTTGACACTCGCCCTCGCGGGCCGCTTGCGGCCCAGCGAACCACGCAACCTAGAAAGTTTTTTTTTTTCTTTTTTGTGCGTCACTTGTGCTTGACACTCGCCCTCGCGGGCCGCTTGCGGCCCAGCGAACCGCGCGACCTCAAAAAGTTTTTTTTTTCTTTTTGGTAAGTCACTTGTGCTTGACACTCGCCCTCGCGGGCCGCTTGCGGCCCAGCGAACCACGCAACCTAGAAAGTTTTTTTTTTTCTTTTTTGTACGTCACTTGTGCTTGATATTCGCCCTCGCGGGCCGCTTGTGGCCCAGCGAACCGCGCGACCTCAAAAAGTTTTTTTTTTTCTTTTCGGTAAGTCACTTGTGCTTGACACTCGCCCTCGCGGGCCGCTTGCGGCCCAGCGAACCACGCAACCTAGAAAGTTTTTTTTTTCTTTTTTCTACGTCACTTGTGCTTGACACTCGCCATCGCGGGCCGCTTGCGGCCCAGCGAACCACGCAACCTAGAAAGTTTTTTTTTTCTTTTTGGTAAGTCACTTGTGCTTGACACTCGCCCTCGCGGGCCGCTTGCGGCCCAGAAAGTTTTTTTTTCTTATTTTACGTCACTTGTGCTTGACTAACCCTCGCGGGCCGCTTGCGGCTTGCTAAATCTGTTAAACAGTTACGGAGTTGAATGATTGAAATTATCCTACAGGAACTTACATTTTGTTGGTTGGTTTGGTTGGTTGGTTGGCCTTAGTTTTAATCCAGGGAATATGCTACCTCCATACCAAATTTTATCGAAATCCGTTAAACAGTCACAGAGTTGAGTGATTGATGTTATACTACAGGAACCATAATTTTTTTTCGGGGTAAAAAGTAACTCATGTGATAATCCAAAGAATATGGTACCTTCATACCAAATTTCATCGAAATCTGTTAATTCAGGGAATATGCTACCTCCATACCAAATTTCATCTAAATCGGAGCAGTAGTTTCGGCGGTGACTTCAGCCAAATATACACACTTACACACAAACTTTAGCATTTATAATATTAGTAGATAAGATTATTATAGTGTAGCTGATAATTATAATTATAGTATAGCTGAAATTTTATTGTGGTTAGTTTCTATAGCAGTATTACTTAAGTTAAAAATAAAAATGTTATTTGATTAATTGCTTATGTTTTAAATTTGAACCAAATCTGTAGGTGGTGAACGAAAAAGGAATGAATAGTGCCGCATTGTATATCGAAGATACAAGAAAAAGGGTCTTGACAGACGGACAGACAGACAGACGGACAACAAAGTGATCTTATAAGGGTTCTGTTTTTTTTTCCATTTGGGGTACGGAACCCTAAAAACGAACTGAAGTTGAAATATTAAAAGACAAACTTAACTTTGTAGTTGACAATTAGGCTCTTCCATACATTCCAACTACAAGATGTAAGTTTGTAATAGTAAAATAATTATTTTTAAATGATATAACATCAAATTTGTAACTTTCGGATTTATTCCTATATATGTGCTATGTGAACTTACTTTTTGTAAAATTTCATGATTCTAGGTCAACGGAAAGTACCCTATAGGTTTTGATTTACCTGTGAATTCGCAAAATATGCGACATAAACGTTCATATCTTTTGATTGAGTAAACTTACAACTTTTATTTTTTTACAGCCGAAAGAAACCATAGACCCAAGTATTTATTATAAATTTCAACTTGATACCTTTACGCGTTCTTGAGATAAAGGGTCTTGACAGACGGACAGACAGACGGACAGACGGACAACGAAGTGATCCTATAAGGGTTCCGTTTTTTCCTTTTGAGGTACGGAACCCTAAAAAGAAGCACGTGACACAGTTTTTGCGACAAGGTGCCTAAATGGGTGTTCACTGTTCACCGATAGTTACAATCTGGGTGTCTTCAAATCGCGAGTGAATCGGTTTCTTCTAGGTGCTCCATCGTGCCTGATGTTAATCTCTATCGCTGAACATCAGGTGAGTTGGCGGTAAAGCGCAAGACTATTCTTTAATTTAAAAAAGGTGCAGCGACATTATTAATGTTTGCTAAAAGTACTTTTCTAAAGTTAATTTAAACAACGTATAAGCGCTTTCATCTAGATCCACACACCCAGTATCAAGTTAGATGCCTCGAGTTTGCCTACTTAACGTGTCTGTTTCTCGTCTTATGTTGGATCAGTGCACCAACTTAATTCAGTTCGATATCCGTCGTCTTGGCAGTAGCACGTCAGACGTCTATACAAAAATTGTGCTACAGTAAACTGTAAAAACCCTTCGAATGGAGTTAAAGTACCACAGAATTACGCGAATCACTCGCGACGAAAAATAAATTGGCACGCTTTTGGGTGTACATACAATTTGACGTGTTTGCGGCTTCTAACTTGATGAAGAAATGTAAGATCCCCCATAATGCTTAGTTGTAAAAGTTGATATACTCCGTATAAATCAAGATGTAAGTCAACCTTACTCAGAATCTAGTTACTTAGATTCATAAGCGTACGTCTGTGACCGTTAGACATAGACATAATTATATTTGTTGATAATTATGGGAATTACAAATCAGGCAGTTTACAAAATAATATTATGATAAAAATTTCGTATACAAATAGTATTATGCGCTAACTTAATATCGAAAAAGTCACTATATTCATAAAAAGCTTGCGTAATAAGCCACTTATTTAACTTGTTTCTGAAAGATGCAAAGCTCGGAGCATCAATGACCGTCTGTGGAAGTCTGTTGTAAATATCAGGTCCCATTACGTGGAGCATTTTAGACGATTTGACCAACGACCGTTTTACGGTAACTAACTTATTTTCAAACTTTTTATACCCCACATTGTACCATCGCTGTGTTTTGCAGAGTTATGCGCGAGCGGTGGCGATGAAACGTCAGTGGCTGCGTTAGAACTAGTGAGCGACACGGCGCGACACGCGCGCGACCAGCTGCAGCACGTCGAGAACCACGTCGCGTTGTGTCACATGCAGCGGGACATCGCAGGTCATACATTACATACATAAAAGGCGATACAGCAAAACAATGGCACGCCTTGCCCCTTGTCTGTGTTTCCGCAGCATTACAATCTTGGAGTGTTCAAGTCTAGGGTTAATATGTTATTACTGTGCAAACGTGCTCCATCTTCGACCGCATAATCGCTTTCCATCAGGCGAGATCGTGGTAAAACGTTGGCATTGTCTGAAGTAAAAATAAATAAAAAATACTATGTGTGTATGTATCCTATGGACTCCAAAATAGCTGAACCGATTTGGACGGGACTTCACTAGCTGATTATATAAGGAGCGGATAAAAACTTGGGGCGCACTTTGTATATGATACAGTGTGTAACAGAAAGGTGTAATAATATTTAAGGGTGTTGATTTACTATAGTGTTTTATTCAACAGCGGACGTTTTCTGGCTGATGATGATGACATGTAAAAACGCAAGTGCGAATGATTGCGCTGCACCATCGTTTTTATTATCTCGACAACCACATATTATATAGCATTCTGTACAATACTTGAGTCATTTAGTACCACGTTGGGCGCCAGTGTGGTACAGCTGTAATGTGGGCGCCCAACATGGTGCATTTTTTTTTTGGTAAATATGATATTTGAAAATAAGTATTCTAAGGTACTGATCAGGATGTTTTTATCTTCAGGTTACGATAAGCTGCTAGTGCCAGATAGAGAGTTCGTCAGGATGGGTTGTCTATACAAGCACTCCACGAGAGGACTGCAACAACGAATGCTGTTCCTAGTGAGTAGACACACTCAATTCACAAAGTCGTCATTGCATGGAAGTTCAATTCATTTGATAAATTGGTATTAGTTCATTCATTTCATAAACAGATAAACAATTTTATTGATAATAGTGTGAATAATTATAAGTCAGCGTATTTCATGTTTTTTTTTATTAACAATAACATTCCAATAAATCAATTAATTCATTAATAATTCAATATTGTAATATTTAATTGCGTCCATAGTTATTTAAATGACATTTTCTTTCACTTAAAAAAAAAGTCGTCAATTGTGTAAAATGTTCTTTCAACGAGCCAGTTTTTTTAATTTAATTTTAAATATATTGTACTCATAGACGTTCAATTTACTTAAAAAACATATTAGTTTCTTTAAAAATTTCCTCTTTTTTAACTCCTGAAAAAAGGTTTTAAAAATTGTGCTAACATTTAATTGAGTGAACTTAGCTCCAATTTACTTATTCGTCTGGTTGGCTCCTAAAATTTATCTGTGACACGTTTTCTGGCTACATTCACACCGTTCAAAATAGCAATCTGTCCAGTAAAACCGTGTAAGTGTTGTGACGTGTGTGTTTGTTTCAGTTTAGCGATGTGTGCGTGGTGACGTCAAAAGCGGGCGGGTCGCAGTTTCGAGCGCACCTGGCACTGGCGCTATGTACTTTACAACTAGAGCCTAGCGAGTTACCGCACTCCTTCATACTCAATGGTAACTACTCTCTACACCCACCTACTGATATTATTTAGGGTTCCACGGAACTGTGGTCCTAAGCCGAATGGAGGTCATTGCACTAATCATTATCATCATCACCATTTCAGCCGTAGGACGTCCACTGCTGGACATAGGCCTCCCCCATCGATCTCCAAAAGGGCCGGTTGGAAGCGGCTTGCATCCAGCGTTTCCCTGCGGTCTCATTTAGGTCGTCTGTCCATCTTGTGGGTGGACGTCTTACGCTGCGTTTATCAGTCCGTGGTCTATAGTTAAGCGGTCTATTGCTGCCTTCACGTACATGTTCCGTCTTTGAAGTAGTTGTGTTTTAGGGGCGGAGGATCAAAGTGTTCTTCTGAGCACGAGTAACGAGCGTGAGTTCGAGTGTTGGTGGCGCGCGCTAGAGGCCGCCATAGAGCTGGCGCGGAGTCAGCCCGCGGACGTGGACACTCTACTCACGCCTTACGAACAGGAGATCGGTGAGTGTTACCAGTATCACTTATATATCCGGTATAGAGGACGTTCCGCGAAGCCAAAACTCTTCTATTATACTATACTAGCGGCCCGCCCCGGCTTCGCACGGGTATAGATATATAGCCTAAGTCACCCGGGGATAGTGTAGCTTCCCAACAGTGAAATATTTTTTCAAGTCGGTTCAGTAGTTTCAGAGCCTATTCAATGCAAACAAATAAACACAAACAATCAAATCTTTCCTCTTTATAATATTAGTATAGATAAACACAATCGCATACCATTTTTTTATTATTATTAATAGGCTTGCGTTTGACCGCCAACTCGCCTGATGTTAAACGAAGAAGCAGCCTACGACGGAGCGCGCTTGCCTAGATGAAACTGATTTGCCTTATACTGGTTTAGTGTTGTATTTATGGTTTAGAGTTTTGCAAACCAGCAATGTAAAGCGTTCAAGTCGTTCGTTGACCTCTAGCGTCAACTGTTTTTTTTTTTTATATGCTTATAATGCATTACATTGCTTTTTTTATGAAACAGCCTTTTTTGTGGTTTCGTATTTGCAATAACTAGTCTCCGTTTTCGGGAGCGTTTCCCTGTATAAAGGTGTTTTTTTTTTTTAAGTGTAACTTCGTTTCGCACGTTGGGCACTTTTTGAAATGGGGGATAAAGCACTGAACTTCCGTGATCGTCACATTCAGATACTCGTTCGGGTAAAGTCGGCTCGCTTCGACTAAGAGAGCGAGAGAGATATAGTCAACCTTGAAGAAGTTTTCACTTCTGTCGTGTGGTCTTAAATACACTTAACACACACACACACACACACACACTTTTTTTAAATTCTTAATCCTGGCATATGCACAAGACTTGATGCCTAATCCTTTCTATCCAAAGGTTGCCTGGAAGAGATCACTTTTAGCGATGAGGCCGCCAGGTGTTACACTAGTTTTTAACCTCCTTACTAATAAATAGTTAGTCCGTCTTTTGTCTTTTTCGACCGAGTTCAAAATTTGAAAGAGAGAAAAAGTCAAAACACGGCGTATATATTATAAGACTACTCCACTATTATTAGTAAGTGGGTTAGAGTTTTTTGTCCTCTGTATCAAATTTAATGGTGTGAACAATAATAAGTTAATCAATCAAAGTTCTCTGATGAGTAAAGTAAATATTGTGTGTACAGAGAGCGTGGGCCCAGCGCTGGGCTCGGTGGGCGGCGGGTCGCTGGCGCACGTGTGTTGGCACCGCGCCACCTCGCTCGCCAGGGTGCAGCTGCATCAGGCCATGCGGGTATGTTACAATCACCAAGTCACCGACATAGCTATAAAAATTTGCAAGTTGAAGTGGCAATGAGCAGGCCACGTCGCTCGAAAAATTTATAAGCGCTGGGGAAGAAATGTTCTTGAGTGGAGACCACGAACCTAAAGACGCAGCGTAGGTAGGCATCCCACTAGATGGACCGACGATATTGTGAGAGTCGCAGGCATCCGCTGGATGCAATAGGCAGGCAGTCGTTCAGTGTGGAAGTTAAAGGGGAAGGCCCCTTTAAAGGAAGGGAAGGGTTAGCAGTGAACGTCTTCTGGCTGATGATGATGATTATAACAATACCTTACTTACTAACCATAGTACATTACTCTCCAGTACAAGCCACCCGAGTTTAAAATATGTATTTGGCCCAAGTGGTGAATAGTAATTTTAACCAAACCAAATGAAATTTCTAATTAAAACTTAATAAGAACCTCCTTAGATGAATATTTCTGAAAAGGTTGGCAATTCGGAGTTTTTATCTAATTTACAGCTCAGCACGGTTCGTACATACGTCGTGACAAAAATAATAATTGTAAAAATTATTGCCTAAGCTTGCTTATCGGGAGCTCATTCCACAACCTTACCAGTCCCGTAAATAATTATAAAACTTTAATGAACAACCGTGATAGTTTAAAACATTGTTTTATTGCTTAACATTAGCTATTGGGACAAAAAGTCATATAGACATATTTTAGTTAAGAAAAAAACATAGTAACTTTAAAGTAATCTGTGACGATTTAAAAAAAAATCTTAACGTAAATTTTTCTACCTTTCTAAAATGTGTTAGATATTGAACAACAGTGTTCTTACTTTTCGAGGATAAAATTAACCAATTTTCGAGTGGGTATGGTAAAAAATTATTAACATATCATATTGATAGCTCCCCAGTAGGTTTCCCAGTGTCGGGGGTACTGCGGAACACACAAAAACATGGCAAATAATAATATCTAGACCTAGAACCTCTGAAAAAATAAAATGTAAGTGTTATATACCTATACCCCCCCCCCCCCCCCCTCCCCCCGGTCGTCCATTTGATGTTATTTTGTCATCTCGTTTGCGTGCCGGTCAATATTAAAGTGTGCGTTTGTAGAACTAGGAAGAATATACCAGTGTGTGCAATACGGTTTACCCTTTAGTTTGTGGCAGACTTGTTTTGGTACTAGTAAGGCAAATCCAAACTATATTATTATCAAAGCCTAGAACTCAAATAGGCATGATGACTAATATTTAATTTATTACAAATAACCGGCTTAGCGATTAATTTAACTAAATACAATACACATACTGAAAAAAGAATTTAATTTGGCTGATAAATCTCTGAGACATGAGTGTTTAAAGTTTTAGTTGGGGATAGAGAGGGGATGCTCTATCCCTTTCTCGCAAAACATGTGTTAGTATAGCATTTGTATGGCACACCTGAGCCGTGACGTCACGGCTCAGTATAGTGCGCTCTTTGTCTAGCATGAAATCAAAATGCTTCTATCTTATTTATTTTTGAACTAATTTTAATTTTGTTTTTGTTGATGTACTCTATTTATGATCAGCTTTTTATAAGTTAATAAAAAAAATATTAGTCATCGTCCCTATTGTGTGTTGACTACAGACGCAACTGTCGGGGTACTTACTGCGCAAGTTCAAGAAGTCCCCGGGCTGGCAGAAGCTGTGGGTTGTGTTTGCAGCTTTCTCTCTGTTCTTCTACAAGAGCTGGCAGGATGACACACCGCTCGCATCATTGCCGCTACTCGGGTAACTATACCTACCTAATAGGCACGTGTACTAATGTTTAATTTATTACAAATAAATTAAATTAAAATTCAACTAAATACATTATACATACTGAAAAAATAAAATAAATTCAGCCAATTTATTTTATTTTTTATTTTTACATTTCTGTGATATGAGCGTTTTAAGTTTTAGGTGGGGATAGAGAAGGGATACTCTGTCCCTTTCTCGCAAAGCGTGCGTAATTATAGAATTTGTATGGCGCGCCTGAGGCGTGACGTCATATTTCAGTATAGTGCGCTCTCTGTCTAGCTCGAGATTAAAATTCGAAAAATCTATTTTTTTATGTTCGTTGATGGGCTCTGGGTTGGTGGAATCCGCGATAAAAAAACAAGCCACATCCCTATGTTATCAGACACAGAAATATCAGTGTCAGTCAACTTTCTACTGTACAATCTTGTCAGGCTTCTTCTAAAATGGTGAGAATACGTTTGTTTCCACGGTGTTTGTGTGCAGGTACTCGGTGAGCGCGCCGAGCCCCGACGACGGCATAGAGAAGGACTTCGTGTTCAAGCTTCAGTTCAAGAATCACGTGTACTTCTTCAGAGCCGATAGCCAATATACTTACAGCAGGTAACAACTTTACTCTTTCAAAATTTTATGCTATGTTAAAGGGAAAATCTTACTCGTATATATAGATAACCGTATATATAGATCGAATCCGAAATGAGGAGATCCATAGACGAACGAAAGTTACTGACATAGCCCACCGGATTAGCAAGTTGAAGTGGTAGTGGGCAGGGCACATAGCACGCATAACAGATGGCCGATGGGGCCGAAAGGTTCTGGAATAGAGACCACGGACCGGTAAGCGCAGCGTAGGAAGTCCACCCACAAGATGGACAGACGACCTAAAAGAGACCGCAGGGAAACGCTGTATGCAGGCCGCTTCCAGCAGTGGACGTCCTACGGCTGAAATGATGATGTTGATATTTAAATAAGTTATAATATTTCTTATTATTTCGCTTTTTTTCATCACGAAACATCAAAAAACCACTTGACCTCAATGACCTCTAATAAATATTGCATGTTGATTCCTTGTGGAGTGTAGAAATCGTAAAAAATGATTTTGTGATAGGGTTGAATTAAGGATGGAGAGGGGAGGGAATTGCCAAAGGGGGTTGAAACATTATATGAAATTCAACGCTTTCAAAGTCGCAGGCCACAACTAGTAATAATAAATCTATAGAAAAAAAAACTAATATTTTTTTATCATTATTTTCTCCCACAGATGGACAGAAGTACTCGAGACGGCGATGACTGACTAACCACGAGTAGTATTTCAACATTATATACTCAGAACGGGTGTTCTCAAAATTCGTATGTGATTATAAAAATTGGTGCCATACGTGTTGCGTTCACATTAACAAATTCTCTCAATATGCTATATTTTTTATGAATTTACATAAATATTGTGTTAGTAAAACTTCTCATAAAAACATCGAAATACAATACCTATAGAGTCATAATCTCTCACCGAAAACAGTAAAAAAATCGACCGAACGTCGTAAATACCTAGACATCAATTATATAGTTCCCAATGCCACATTTACTCCAATTTAGACGTTATGTCGCTTGCATAGTGTTCAACGTCGGTTGTTCATCGTAGCACTGGCATCGCGCGGCGTTGTAGTCGGATCGCGGTTGCCATACAACTAACCAAAAAGTCGGCGCAATGCGTAGCGTGCGCCGAGTTATGTTTTTTTTTGTGCGCGTTTGTGACTATAGATATTGTATCTCGATGCATAAAAGCAATAATCTACATATTTAAATTGTTATATAATTAAATGTAGTTTCAAATCTTGCATCGTGATTCCTCAAGAGTTTGTCCTTTTCGCGTTTTTATTTGTTCTTATTGTATTAGAGCCTAATTGAATAGTATTTATTTTTGTATTTGTGATATGATTGTCGTATAATGTAGGTAGGTATACAGTATACATTTATTTCGTAGTGTTTATTGATACAAATGTCACACACTAATAAGAAGTAGTTTTAGAGCGGGAATAGTATTTCTTTTATAGTAGATAAATCAAGAGCATAGCAGCGAAATTTTTTTTACATTTCGTGGATGAATTGTTGTAGCAATCAACATTTTTA
Organism: Agriopis marginaria; assembly: GCA_932305915.1. Lineage (NCBI taxonomy): Eukaryota > Metazoa > Arthropoda > Insecta > Lepidoptera > Geometridae > Agriopis > Agriopis marginaria. Next base: position 16,393,081 of record OW029918.1, read on the forward strand.
TTGTTTATGTATACACTAAAGTTTTTATGTGTATAATTTTGTTTGTAGGAGGTAATCTCTGGAATTGAACCGATTCTGAATATTATTTCTCTGATAGAAATTTACACTATCCTTGAGTGACATAGGCTACGTTTTGTTTAAAACGCGGGCGAATTCGCTGGCAAAAGCTAGTTGGCAATAATGGTAACAATCATGGTGTATTTTAGTCTTCGATTAAATAAACAGAGCCAAACGCCCGACCGAGGCCTTTCTAAAACTCCGCCAAGACGCGTCGGTGCAGCAGTTTGCATTCAGTTACTCGTTACCTGGCGATGCGTTAACATGTCGTGCTATAAACAAATAAATAATAATAAATAATTTTGGGACATTTTTACACACACTGTAAAAACGGTTCGTTTTTTTTAATGCTAGTATGTATTGACAATAGACCTGTGTCCTTATTTTTATTTAATATATCGTAAAAAGCTGATCATAAATAGATTCCAATGAAAACATAATTTAAAGATTTTTTTGCTAGACAGCGCACTATAGCACGTGATGACGTCAAGCCGTGCACGTGCCATACAAAAACTATACTAACACGCGCTTTCCGGGAGAGAGACAGAGCATCCGCTCTCCTCCTAGCATGAAAGAAAGAAAAGAAATGTTATTCGACACCTTTACCAAAAACTTATATCTAAAGGATACAATCAGTGTCGAATGGGTCCGTCTCGGCATTAATGCTGAAAGTCAAGGACTATCAGCGCCGGTTTTCAGTAGAACCCTTGCGTTTACACTTACATTACAAGGATGTACTTTGCCAACCTTGTTTACACAAAAAAATAATAATTAAGTTTTATCTCTGTTTTGTGCTTTTATTAAAGATTAACAAATATCTTCTGCTAAGACAGAAGCTATAGACGTAACAAAACCCCTAAGGTAACTTCGCACTCGAGCTCCAAGACACAAGCCGCGTGCTTAGTTTGGAGCTCACCGACCAAACACACGATGTCTTACTAAACTACTCATAATTGAAAGAGATTTGTCTAATAATTAGTTGCTCTTTCTATGTAAGTTTCCTTTTTGTGTGAATAAATTTATCTTTATCTTTATTACACTTAACAGAAATTTACATATATATTTACAAGCGATACCCTCTGATTATTTGATCGAAGATTTTAGTCTTAGTCCAAGATAATTTTTTAAATATAAAATGACTATAAAGCGATGAGCTTATTCGTAACTTCCAAAGCTAGGTAAAAAGTTCAAATTAGATTGCATACGCTTATATTAAGATAATGGATTTCACTTTGTAATAAAAAGTGTCTCAAGTAAATATAATCGTTTTATTCCGTAAAATATGTAATAATTATTCACATTTAGAATGTAATAATAGTTTCTTATACACTATGAAAACTATAAAATACTTATAAATATTTAAGCCATTCGTACAGAAGGTGACGCAAATCGTCGATTCATGTACGAAGCTCTAAGCGTACTGCGAGAGTCGTGATACTCGAATCGTCGTGTATTCGGTACTTTAAAGTTATATTATTATATTTACGGGATCTTTACCGTGGTAAGGTTGTGGAATGAGCACCCGACATTCCACCCGCATTCTTCAGTCTTCCCGTGAACATGGTGCATGTAACTGCGCCGAAATATTGGGAGCTTATTCCATAACCTTACCACGGTAAATATCCCGTAAATAATCATATAACTTTTGTGTACAACCGTGATAGTTTGAAGCAGTGTTTCGGTACTTTAGTCGTCATGTGTGCGAACGGCTGTGGCTAATGTATTCTGTACAATTAACATTCATCCATGGTATAATAATATACTCCGCCAGGTATAGCGCTCCGAGAAAGAATGTCACGTGGGTGTCCCGTAATGACGTCATCAATGTCATGGATACACGTATACGTGCGTAAGCAAGAGCAGAATAAGTAATTTACAACAAGTTCAATGACGATACACGACACAATGGCGGAATGTCTATGAGACAGCTGATTTTCTGTGTTACCAGTAGCGTGAAATTATAACTCCCCAAACTCCGTATTACCTGTGGGGAATCCAATAAATCAATGTGGTTTTGATATAAATATATGTTTAATAAATTAAATTATTATTTAACTTGAATTGCTTTGCTTGAGCGGACAAACCAAATGACAATTGAAATGCTTTTTGTATTTTATTTAATAGATTATTAACAATTTTGTTTCCCAATATCTGTGTTTGTTGCAATAAAGTGGCAACTGGACAGTGACGTAATTAGGGGACAACTCCCGGAGCGTTAGACTGTTTTCATGGATCATGCATACATCGATGAGAAAAACTCGTACAAGTTAAAGAGGTCAGACCTAAAACTATTTAAATTATCGATAAATTCAAATGCTGTTGAGATCTAAGTTCTTTGGCATTTGCCATAGTGGCACGTTATTTGTAGATCCTTGAACTTACGTATTAGGTATATAGTAGGTACACATTTTATGGCACATATTTCTATAAATATAACTACAAAATATAGATCATTAGTCCATGGTATTATAAGCGGAAACCGCAATGAAACAAGCAACATTTAGCTCTGTAAAGTATGTAAAAACTAAGAAAATAACTTTCTACCTTATTATTTACATTATGTACACTAAACTATCAATATTATTAGATAAAATGAAATGCTTCGCGATTTTCTTTTTCATAATAGGTACAGTATCCCTTTCATACGTAATAAAGTTAGGAAAGAGTTTAACCGTACGATTAAAGTCACCTAAGCACCTATTTTTCTTTTTCTTTAGTGGATTTTGGCGTTCCACGTTTTGTGCATTTGCCAGTGTCAAGTATTCAAATATTTTCAAGTTTTATTAAATATCGTCAAACAAGTCATAGTCACAGTCGACCCAAGCAAGTCACTATCCAAGTCGGACCCTATTAAAGTTGTGGAGATTTTAACAGAGGCTTCTATTAGGTTTTGGAAACAACACAAAAGCCATGTTTTACTTAGATATATCACTTTCCAACACTCGAGCATGCTCACAAACACCTAATAAATAATATTCCTCCATTATCACACATTAACACTCGAAATTACACAAGTTTAGGAACGTATATACAAGAGGACATGTTTTTTTTCACGCCAAAACTCCTTTTTAAGGTTTGTTTTTAAAAGCTTTGACCGAAATAAAATGAATGGACGGGCCATAACCATTGAATTTGCTCAGTAAAAATGAGTCAAAACCATCCGACATATACTTCAACACCTAATTATAACCTTGTACAGTACATTTGTGCCAAAAAATGTAAAGCGGTTTTTTGTTGTGTATATACACTTCGGGAAAGCACACGAAGGCATAATTTTGTCAGATGTTTGGTTAACATGTAACAAAAGTCGCGTGTTGCACTTCCTACGGCTAGAGACCGATTGAAACGAGCATGATGATGAGCATCATCATCATCATCAGCCAGAAGACGTCCACACTGAACGACAGCCTGCCTTTTCCACTGGATGCCCGCGACTCTCACAATGTCGTCGGTCCATCTAGTGGGAGGCCTCCCTACGCTGCGTCTTCACGGTCTCCACTCCAGAACCTTTCTCCCCCATCGAAGTGAGCGCAGGCGCTTATTTTGTAATCTTCAAAAATGCGTCCATTCATTTTATTTTGGTAGAAGTTTAAAAGCTGCTTTCAGAATTTGACACACGCTTATCATCCCCTAATTACTTATATCTAAAGGAGACTTACGTTATGTAGGTCAGACATCAACTAGAGGTTTAGGGATCAGTAGGACCCATAGATAAGTACCATAGTAAAGCAACGTATCAAGTTGTCTCTCGTGTGAGTTAGTCACTAAGTTCGTGTCACGCTCGATTACTGGTGTCGCCATAATGGGAAGTGCCCATTGAAGTATACTTTGTGCGTCAACCTATATTCTGGTGAAGCCGCTGTCTCCATCCTCCTTGGTGGCGTCTCCATTGAGCTCCTTGGCGTGCTTATCCTTGTCTTTCTCCTTGGCGGTGTCTCCATTGAGCTCCTTGGCACGTTTCTCTTTGTCCTTGTTCCGTGAGCGTAAGAACGAGGAGGTGGTGGTGCCGGACCGATTGCGGAATGACTCTGGAACAGGCGCGGCGGCGGCGGCGGCGGCCGGGGCGTCGCGGCGCAGTGCCCGGGGCGACCGCGACCGGTTCGAGAAGCTCGCCGCTTTTAGACGCGCTACAACATGAAAACATCGTGAGGAAACCTGCATACGTACGGAGAAGGAACTCAATGGCGTATGTGAATCCACCAACCCCCACTGGGCCAACGTGGTGGATATGGTCCAATCACCCTTTCGGGGGTAGGCTAAAAGTTCTGCAGGCCTAGCATGGGCTGTGGATAAATTGTCTTTCCACCGTTTTTATCCACGCCTAGACGCGACAAAGCTAGAATATGGATACCTTTGTCTTTTTCTCGCGGGATAAAAAAGGTGGAGAGACAATATATCCACGGCCCGTGCTAGGCCTGCAGCAGTGGACTGTTAAAATGGCTGTTTAAGATGATGATGATAATGATGATGCCACATGAAATGTATTGTGTAACTGAATGCCTAATGAACATGATGTTAACCCTTTGACCGCCAAAGTCAACCATGATGGGGATTGTTCATATTTTTTATGGATTGTAATTAGAAAACCATTTCGAGCACCTACACCTACTACTTAAGTTGACGCAGCGACCCAAAATGTGTCTTGGCGTCCAGTACTAAAAGACGATTTTCTTCAAAAAGATTCTTCTCTATCTTGCGCAAGTTTACGCCAGTCATGGACGTCCAGTTCGGACATCTCGAGAGAATGGGAGAGGATCGCGCCGTAAAAGGGCTTACTTGGGACTGCCTGAGGGCCGAAGGCCCGGCGGCCGTCCCAAGTATAGATGGAAAGATGAAGTGGGAAAAGACTGATCACTATACATCAATGTTATTATATGTGTGTGAGTGCATGCGTGTGTGTGTAGTATGTGTATAGTTACCGAGCTGGTTGAGTCCTCGCAGCGGGTTGTGCGTGCCGGGAGCGGGCGGCGCCTGCGCGTGGTGCGCGGTGGGAGTGTGCGGGGCGGATGCCGAGCCTGCGCCGCCGCCCCAGCGTCGCTCCACCATGCTCAGGGTCTTCGGCCGGATGCCCATCTCCAAGTCCTCGCTGAAATAACGACAGGTCAGTATCATCATTTCAGTCAGGACGTCCACTGCTGGACATAGGCCTCCCCCATCTGTCTCCAAAAGGGCCGGTTGGAAGCGGCCTGCATCCAGCGTTTCCCTGCGGTCTCTTTTAGGTCTGTCCATCTTGTGAGACCTTGGATGTCCTACGCTGCGCTTATCGCATATACGCGCTCATAACCGGCGCTAGTCAGGTTCGCCGTTGACGGACACGTCAAGGAGGCCGATATATATAATTATGGTGCAAGCTGTGCGTCAGTGGGTTATCTTCAGCAGCTGGCAGTACGTACTTGCGGCGGGACCGCGTGACGCGCTCCAGCATGGTGAGCCGGCGCGTGGTGGAGGGCGCCGTGGTCGCGCGCACCTCGCGCACGCTGCCGCCGCCGCTACGAGCTGCAACAATAACAATAAATTAATATTCGGGACATTTTATTTATATTACACGGGAATTACTCACGTAAGATTAAGCCGGTTAAAATGCCGTCTAATGCGGTTGAAACTATAGTCGGAGTAACCAGCTTAATCTTACGTGAGTAATTCCCGTGTACATAATATAAATAAAATGTGTGAAAACCACGTCAGTTTCAATAATATAATCTGGACATTTTTGCACACACGGTCATCTGACCCCAAACTAAGCAAAGCTGTGATATGGCTGCCAGAGACTGATATACATATGTATATCAGTGACATATGTAATGATATGTATTGTCACTGATATACATATGTATATCAGTGACATATGTAGTGATATGTATTGTGTGTATAGTTTTAAATACATACTTAAATAGATATTAACAACCAGATATAGGAACAAACACAAATGTTCATCACATAAATATTTGTCCTAGGTGGGAATCGAACCCACGACGCCCCCTAGCTCAGAAGGCAGGTTCACTACCAACTGGACCAACGGGCTATCTGTCATCTATCAGATAAAAACTCCGACAAGCCAACCTTTTCAGAAAGATTCATCCAAGGAGGTTTAAGTTTTAATTCGACATTTCCGTTGGTTTGGTAAAAATCACTATTCATCGCTTGGGGGAAACTACATATTTTACACTCGGGTGGCTTGTGCAAGCTTCATTAAAAATGTTCTATCATTCTATATAAAAATCTAATATCTCAAATCTAATATAAAAGTTCTATATAAAAATCAATATAATGACTAATAAATAGATTTGCTCATGACCGGTTCCTCGCTTGATGTTAATCGATGATACGGTTTACGATAGAGAACGATTGCATGATTGAATATGAATATGAATCAAACGCACATACTATTTTTATCACGTATTTTCATACATAGCAACAAGCCCTTTGTTCGGGTTTTCAGAATATCGATTATGAAAGGTGTCGCCTTTTTGCGTCTGACCTGATCGTCCTAAAGAAACATGTGCAGGAGGCGGTCCGAGGTGTGCATGTGCAAAGTTGCTCCGAATATTTGAAAATTCGGGTATAATTAAATGTGCTTTTTTCTATGGGATTTTTATGTGAACTCAAGACCAAAATTCAAATAAACGGTTGAACTAGATGTAACGTATGGTGATGTTAGCCTAGTGAAGTGTGACGTACGCCTGTCCACGGCGTCGAGCGGGTGCGTGTTCATGCGCTTGCGCATCATGGTGTAGACGATGGCGGCGAGCGAGCGCGGGTGCTGGTGCGGCATCGTGAGCGCGGCGGGCGTGGAGGGCGCGGCGCCACGCGCGTGCGTCACCCACCACGTCTGCATGTGGCCCTTGCCTTTAACGTACACGCCGCCGCGCGCTGACAGACCGAACCCGAACCGCTCCAGAATCTGCGAGAAAATGCACTGCTTTATAGCTGTTCTAACATTCTTATTTGGAGGGCGGTAAGTCCCTCACAACGTCGTTCCATCTTCATTCTCGTTTCAGCCTATCATGTTCGGGAACTGCTGGAACATAGGCCTTCTCTCAGAGAGAGAGGATGGGCTGTAATCCACCATGCTGGCCCAGTGCGTGTTGGTGAATGTCATGCTTTCTTTGAACTTGTTTCCTCAAGATGTTTTCCTCCACCATTTTTGAGCGTTGGCATCAAAACTGCACATAATTTATACCAAATAAGTCATTGGTCCAGGGTGCCGTCAGATTGTAAAGCGTACATGCTACTGCTAGGCCGCCATCGCTCAACTAACTTCTCGCTTGGGATGTATTGTACATTTCCTCTGCCAGCTTTATAGTGGCCGTCGGTTCTAGATCATGGAAGATGTAAAGCAGTACCTCCTTAGCGTCGCTGGTGACCTGCACGCGGTCGACGGCGCCGGTGGACTCCATGCGCGAGGCCTCGTTCACGGTGTTGCCCCAGATGTCGTAGACCGGCTTGCGCGCGCCGATCACACCGCCCACCAGCGGCCCGCAGCTGATTCCTGCACAACCACGACTACGTTGTAGCAAGGAGCAGTTTCCCCCGTTCTAGATCTTTCGTACTGATCGTAGCGTATAAAGTAGCCAGTATTTAACTTTTACTAAAGCCTGGTTTTCACATACCCAGTAGCTGGCGGTCAGTGAAGAACAGTTACTGTCTGGCAGCTACTGGGTCCGTGAAAAGAAAGTTGAGCCAGTACTGACTGATCAGTTGCTGACGGACAGCTGCGTCAATTTTTTTTGTTTTTACTGACCACTGACCTTCCCCACTCTCACAAGGACAGCTACTAGGTCGTCACTTGCTCCATAGGAACGCAATTAGACAGTGGCCGGTCAACCAAGAAACCCAAATCAGAACTAGTAACACAGTAGCTGTGTACTGCTGTCTCCCAATGCAGACCCAGTAGTGAGAACACGTCAGGAACTGTATAGACAGCAGAATGTACAGTTGCTATCTACTGGGTGGTCAGTACGTGGGCCTGTGAAAACCAGGCTTTAGACTGTGTATGTTAATGTTCGATGTTAAATCAAGTCTTGAGGTTTAGTCGTGAGAGGGAGGGGTGTGTATGTGTGTGTTTTTGACTCACCGACTCTTAGCTTGAATTTATTGAAGCTATGTTTATTGACGTTCTCGAGCGCGTCTCGCAGCGCGAACGCATAGTCCACCAGGTCGCACAGGTGCGCGCCGTCGCACTCCTCGACGTCGCTTGACCTGGACTGGCACATTACACATGAGTTACCTACATGTTCTTATTTATGTGAAACTAGTAGAATACAAAAAGGTTAACTGTTCTAGTTTTGGTGATTCGTCTGGTTCCAGTACGTCGTTGGCAGGAAGAACTCGCGAAAAAAAGCAACGTGTTCGTACCCAAATCATATACATGAGAGCTTTTGGAAATAATATTAATAAATGCTGAGTAGAACATGAACGAACGGATCAAGTCCCGCAGAGCTACGATACGAATGATTCGACTGGCATGAAGACATCCTGGTTTAATCCAGAACTTCTTGGAATATGCATTAGTACAATTTTATTATCGTTCCTGTTCACCCACGTTTTACCCACTTTTTTTACTACACCGCTAAACCGGTAAACGCAAAAACTGCAAGTACGGCACACTTACTCGTTTTTTACGATCCCTAAGAAAATTGCAGCGACACCATTGAACAAACTAATAGTACACAGGAAAAAAAGGGGCCAAGGTGGTCTTCAGAATGAGTTCGCTTCTAACATCAAACTTGGTTAAGGCCTGATGCGTTTCGCACCCACCACGCCACCTTACCATATCTGCCTTGTTTGTCTGGCAAAGGTTGACGCCACGTTGGAACTGCTTATTTTTTTTTATCAAGAGACTACTTATAGCTATGTCTTATATTAGGTGTTTTTGATGCACGCCTACGTACTATTTGTGCCAACCTGGTGGATGACTGGTAGAAAATGTTTGGCATTAAATCCTCCAATTGTACATGTTTACTTAATTTGTAAGTGTGCAATAAAGTATTAAATAAATAATAGCTTAAACCCGTGAAAAAAATATGGTTCTCACGTCATGTTTGGGGTCGAGTCCGGAAGCGGCCATGTAGGTGGCTCCTATAGTCTTGATCTTCTCAATGCTCGTCTCACGGAACCGCTTGTCTTCTGTCAGCAACTTGTCGAAGTCGACTGCGGGTATACCACTGAAGTTAAGTTTTAAACCGACCTCCAGACACTGGATCCCGGTACTGCACGAATGGCGGTTTCCATTACGTGATCCTGCTTGGCTCGTTACTTAATAAAAGAGTTTAGGGAACTTTTTGTGATTTGAGATCCAGTATCCATTTCAAGTTACGCGCGAGGCCTTGTACAAAATATTTATAGAAGTAATATCAGCGTGAATATTTTGCTTTTCAATGCCACCAACATATATGAAGAGGTTACCAAATGAAAATCACGGTAAATTTATGCGGAAAAGGTGTATAAGCTAAGTTGAAACGGCTCTTTGCGTCGGGGGTTCAAATCATAGATTTCAGAGCACTTAATTGAAACAATAAAATAAATTTCTTACCCGGCAATCATAGTGGCAAAAAAAAACTTGCCAAAGCACATAATAAAATAAAAAAAGTATATTACTGATAATCTCGTTGAGCACGCGCATACAGTCGATGGCCTTGTCGTTCTGCTCGGAGTAGAACTCGTGGAAGTTAGGGATGCCGGCGAACATCACGCCCACCTTGTCGCGCTTCTGAGAGTACAGCTCCTGCGCAAACAACAAACCACCTTATCACAAAATTAACACACGAACGTGATAAGCCAACGGGGATTAAAAAAAAATATAGCTGAATCCTGCTGTTACCCGTAATTTTCCAGTTTATGCGCATTTCGGGGGGGAAAGTACCTAATGTCCGTCCTCATGATACACACTGTCTTCCTGCCAAATTTCGTTGCTAACAGCAAGCAAGCAAACAGATAGAGTAACACTGTCTAGTGTTACTTTCGCCTTAATAATATTAGTTAGGATGGAAGTATCTATAGCTTATACCCTAGTCTGACTACCCCGAAAATAAAGAGATCGTGTAAGATAGAGGATGAAAATGTGGAGTGCTGCCATAGCTGGGCATTAACTCGTTAATCCGTTAATTGTTAATTAACGAAGTTAACATTTTGATTAACGGATTAACTTTTAAAAATGTTAACGGACACGTTAACTTCCGTTAATATGCAGAAGTCCGTTAATCGTTAATCCAATGCCTAATAGTTACCGCACGGCACCGACAAGTGCCGGGTGGCGCGTGGCAGCGAGTGAAACAAAAACAAAACTAGATATATTTTGCCGGCGCGTGCGAGTGAGAAAGAAAACTGCGAAGAGATTTGTTTCGTTTGATCATTTCATTACTTAGCGCCGGTGCTAAGAGTGACGAGTGTAGACGATATAAAGATGCAATTTTACACATATTAACGGATTAACGATTAACGTTAACTTGCGTTAATTCTTCCGAAATGTAACGCTTTAATGCTTAACGAAGCTAGCTTTTTTGTAGCGGATTAACGATTAACGAAGTTAACTATTTGATTAACGGTGCCCGGCTATGAGTGCTGCTATAGTATTAATACAAAGGCAGTTACGTTGGGGCAGCGCTTCTTGTTGAGGAAGTGGAGGACGACGTGGTCAGGCAGGATGTGCTTGAGCAGTAGCTCGTTGGTGCGCTGCGCGTCAACCATCTCGCGCAGGTCGTGACTCGCCTGCTGGTTCCACAGGAAGTCCAGCCGCGACGTCACCTCCACCAGCCGCGCGTGGTACACCACCACCGCCAGGAACACCGCCAGGAGGAGGCCCATTTGCGCGTACGCTGGGCTGCAACATGTTTATATCTTGAGGCTAATCTAGATGATTAACTCGACCAGCAGTAGGCTGCTCTCTGACTGGGCGTTAAAATTCGAGTCGAAGATATTGCGTACCTACAGTGCTTGTTAACAGTCCCCGATATTCTGGGCATAAAAACTTCTCACCCATATACTTAGAGATAGGTACACAGATTCCGTATACAGATGGCCGATGGGGTCAAAAGGTTCTCGAATGGAGACCACGGACCGGTAAGCGCAGCGTAGGACGTCCACCCACAAGATGGACAGACGACCTAAAAGAGACCGCAGTGAAACGCTGGATGCAGGCCGCTTCCAACCGGCCCTTTTGAAGATCGATGGAGGAGGCCTATGTTCAGCAGTGGACGTCCTACGGCTAAAATTATGCTGATGATGATGATAGTGTTGCCATACTCACATGTTGTTCTGGCTGTATAACGTGAAGTAGTTGTCGTAGAATGAGAACAGCAGTGCATAGTACATTCCGACGTACATGAGCGCGAGGCAAGTCTTGATCACGTAGTACAGCTTGAGGATGGAGGTGAGAGCCACCAGGCACAGGATCCACGTGAACACCACGTACTCCGGCCGGTGGCACTCGGCGCAGGGCTGGCTGCCGGCCGGCGACGGGGCGGTGCTGTTCGTCTCCGGGAATGGACACGAGTACAGGTTGGCTGTGCTGAAATGTACAATGACGTTTTGAAGTGTCTGCGGCCGGAGGTTCGTGATCTATACTAATATTATAAAGAGGAAATATTTGATTGTTTGTTTGTTTGCATTGAATAGGCTCCGAAACTACTGAACCGATTTGAAAAATTCTTTCACTGACGGGAAGCTACACTATCCCCGGGTGACATAGGCTATATTATATTTTCAAAAAAATTAGGGATCCTTACTAAAACTCTAATAATACCCGTGCGAAGCTGGGGCGGACTGCTAGTTATAAATAAAACACCCGTTCATGGATATGGTCCGTTTAATACTGGCTCGACAACAATACAATGCACGAGTAGACCTACATACAAATCACTTTTTTACAGACGAGAATGGTATGGCCTAGTTGGTTGTGGCCTGCCTTTTGCGCAGGAGGTCGCGTGCTCGATTCCTGGGTGACTGATTTCTGGGTTTGGGCGTCAGTTGTGTCTTGTATGCGTTCCACGGCATCTCCATAGGGAAACCTAGTAGGAAGCTATGTGTGTGATGCTGTGTTGCTGTGTGAAAGAGGAACAAACAAACACTGTCTTCTCATTTATAATAATTATTAGTATGCTGATGCTTTGAAAAGGGTTTGACCTGACAGTTTTCTATCTACAATCGTAGGCGATATATGCATCCGATGATATAAGTTAAAAGATGATTGAAATTAAAGTTACCTACGCGTTAAATGCAGTGTTTACGTACCTTATCTTCCATCGATCTTAAAAACATAAGCATAACATATCACTCGTACCAATGACCTACCTATTTACCTTCAGTGTTAAGTAAAGCACTAAACAAGGTTGTCAGCCATCGAGATACAATTCCTATAGAGTCACAATCTCTGACAGAAAACAGTCAAAAAACGTCTGAGCGTCATTGTACGTACATTGTATCAATTATATACTTCACAATGCCACATTTACTCCAATTTAGACGTTATGTCGCTTGCATAGTGTTCAACGTTAGTTGTCCGCTATGTCATCGTAGCTCTGACATCGCGCGGCGTTGTACTCGGATCGCAGTTACTTTGTAACTAACCAAAAAGTCTGCGAATTTCGTAGCGTGCGCTGAGTTTCGGTTCGTTTTTTTTTTTTGGCACAATTATTTATTGTATGTCGATGTTGTCAGTCCATTAAAAGGCAAGTGGAATCACATTAACTGAAATGACGGTGAATGTGGCTAGGTACCTGGAGATGGACATAATGGTGACGAAGCAGCAGATGTACGCATTTCGCCTCATCTTCGTGCGGCCGAGCTCGGTGGACAGCTCCCTCAGCCGCGGCAGCTTGTCGAACATCTGGAACTCCTCCACCATCAGGATGCCGAACAGCATCGTCAGCGAGACCGTCATCACGCTCAGCCCGACCATGAGAGGCGTGCACCTGCCAACCATAGTTTACTATTAAAAAGTGCCGACAGAGGCAAGATGGAGAAAAACAATCTGAATAATGCGAATGCTCATAAAAATTTATATTTTAATACCTATAACTAAAGCGTAATGCAGGAAATGTATTTAGATATCATCACTGCTAGTCTGTGGAATTCGCTGCCTGAATGGGTGTTCTCCGATGGTTACAATATGGGTGTCTTCAAATCACGAGTGAATCGGTTCCTTCTAGGCAAGCGTGCTCCATCGCAGACCGCATCATCGCTTAACATCAGGTGTGATGGTGGTCAAACGCAAGCCTATTTTTTTATTTTTTTTTTAAACATTAGCAAAAAATCTCGTTCAAATCCAATACAGAATCCGGCTATGAGGATCCACTTTTTCCTTCTATTTTGGGGAAGTGCCGTACGGTAATCAGCATGTTTTTTAAATTAAATTCGATGTACGAGTATATGATTATTGTGCAGATCAGTGCATGGGATGAAATCAAATGTTTCAAATGCCAGCTTGGGGCATTGGAGTTTATTGAGAAACATGCCAAGAGGCTCATCAGCAACAAACCCCTGGTTCAGCTAAGCTTCTTAGTCTTGAGTATCAATGCAAAGTTGCTAGTTTATCGGTTTTTTATCGGATACATTTCGGAGAGTGTGCATCGGATCTGCATGTTTTAATTCCTACCTGCCCATTTTTCTACCAAACTGCCAGAGCGGACACGATAAATCGACACCACTTCATGATTGATATTCCGAAAACCCGTATTCGCGCTTGAATTCCATTTCTATTGTGCGAACGAAGCGAGTATTCCTCGATGGTAACAATCTGGGTGTCTTCAAATCACGAGAGAATCGGGTTCTTCTAGGCAAGCGTGCTCCATCCTAGAACTCATCATCGCGCAGGCCTATTAAAAATATATATTTAAAAAAAACTTTTTTTTAATGCCATATGTGGCAGACAAGCAGTCGGGCTACCTGATGGTAAACAGTCACCGTCGCCTATGGATACTTGTAACACTAGAGGCATTACAAATACGTTGCCGACCTTTAAGGACTCTATTAACTCACCTTTTGAAGAACCCCATGTTCTAGCTTCTCGAAAACACCACAGAAGGTATTTAGCTCATTCCACATTTACTAATTGCGGTTATTTTAAAATTTGTGTACAGTTTTTTTATCATTCCCCTACACAAAGATTATGTCGCACCTATAATAAATTTAACGTTTCCTTGAGTGATCTGGATGTATTTAATGATTCTTTATATGTTTTTAAAAACAAAATAGTAAAGTCTCTAACTAAAGACAAATAATATTAAGAATATCATATAATTATGTTATTCGATTATATAGTTTTAGTGTCTAACCACTTTTTTGGCGAATGTTGTATACGCCTGTAGGTATGGAAGTTGTTCATATCAGATCTATGTATGTTTAAATTGTTTGTATTTTTTAAGAATGTGTAATATGTTCACTGTTGGCGTATCTCTATCAATAAATAAAAGATTGGAGTACATAAGGAATAACCCTACACAATACACACACAATTAGTCAAATGAGTTAACTGATAAAACTTTCAAAGGATGGCCGTCCCTTTTGTTAAATAAACCGATAGTGGCTCCCCCTGAACTGTGCAATGAACAGATAAGTTATTCGGCCAGTAGTCAGTGACCTGCAGTGCATGATGGCCTGCACGGCGACGATGAACCCCCACAGCACGAGGCAGCACATCACGTTGGACTTGAAGGTTGGCTCCTCACGCTGAGCGAACTCGGTCTCCTCGTCCGGCGCGCGGAACCGCAGCGACCACAGGTTCATCTTCTCTGACCGCAGGCGCTGGTTCGACCTCACCTCGATCGAGTTTATTGTATCAATATCCTTAAACATTACATATAAAAAAACAATTAGATCAGTGGGCTTACTCTTGACACTCGATTTCAATCGTAATTTGGGATTGGAATCGAAAACATGCTATTTGGTACTCTTCAATCGCGTCAAGAGTACCGAAAGCGTCGAGTTGAGTCGATTTTATTTAGTTTCATAAAATTCCACCATTATCGGTTCCAATCGTGCGCTAGTTTAGAATTCAAGAGTACCAAAATGGCAAGTTTTCGATCCCAATCCCGAATTCGATTGAAATCGAGTGTCAAGAGTAAGCCCACAGGTTACCAAACACTGAGAAGCTAAACTAAACAGCGCCAGGTTTTGCAGAACCGCAATACAAGTAAATATATCAAATGCTATGATCAATTCTATGGCAATTTTATTGCCATAGAATTGATTGCAACTGTCAAATTGTCCATCGATAAGAACTGTACTTGCTGGATCGGATACGGACACGACTCACTCACTCTCCTTCTTGGACAGTCGGTTAAAAGTTCGCAAGGTTTGAAGGGAAATGCGATCCGGTTCGTGACTAAGTCCAATTCGACCGCAGAATGGTAAGGTAAACCTAACCACGGATTGTCTCTATAAAAATATATACATGTAGATCTACTTTTGGCCATCAACTCATGCCTAAAAGCGAAGTACGTCTGGCCGCTGCACAGAGGCGAAAGGCAATAAATGGCGCTTACAGGGAGGAAAGTATAGTTGATATAATATATTATGAACTCACCTCGTACGGTTCCTCTTCTGAGATATTCGAGACGTCGTCATCATCGTCCGCAAACACCCTCTGGCGGCGCACGGGGTAATACTGCGGCACCATACAATATAGCTTTATTTATTTGTAAACACGCACGCCACAAATTACACTGACTACCTACTATTTGTTTACATAGTTATTAGTTACAATACTAGTAAATATTTTATAAGCTCATTTAAAAAGTGTCAAAGAAAACTTGACAAAAGAATTTATTTATTCGGGAAAATGTTTTCATTCCAGGATAAAGCTGTGACTAAACCATTCGAAGAAATACAAGTAAGTAGTGCATTACGAGTAAGTTTATGTAGCATCTACCTGGGGCCTTACGGACACTGCTATTGCGGCACCTAATCCGCTCAGTTGGAAAATCACGCGAACGTAAACCTTATCGCGCCCAGATACGGTTTGCGGTCGCGTGATTTTCCATCTGAGCGGATTAGGTGCCGCAATAGCAGTTGTCCGTAAGGCCCCAGATTAGGTAAAATTTTACATATACAAGTGCCTTCTAATTTTCGAGCTACCTACAATCTACATGATAACTAGCAGGAAATGATTAAACAAGAAAAAAGTGCAAGAAAAGACTAGATGTAAAGCTGTGTTTTCACTTGGCTTTAGAACAATTCTGAGCGAACATTCATGCGAGCAATGATGATCGGTTTAGCTCGCTATATTTTATTTTTATAAGTAAACTAGCGACCCACCCGCCCGGCTTCGCACGAGTGTAATTTACATGCGAAGCCGGGGCGGGTCGCTAGTTATATATATTTAAACCTTCCGTGAAAATGTATCTAACTGATGGTGAAAACCGCATCATAATCCGTTACGTGGTTTAGGAGGGGTTAGCGGCCATACAGACATACAGACAGACAGACGCGGAAAGCGACTTTTATATAGGTACACTATGCAGAGTATAGAGCATGTAGATATGCGCCAATGCAGTCACTCCGAAAGATGGCTCGCACCGCACCAGTTTTTGTTCAGATAGTTTTTTTTTTTGCTCTCAATTGTAGTGGAAATCATTGTTTGCGAGTGGACGTCTCAATCGAAGCATATTTTGATAAACATGCTTAGCAAGCGCGCCGCAACAAAATTTGTGTAGACTTTTTGTCGTGAAAAAATGTGACCGACACATACATAAACGTAGCTTTGTCAAGTTCTCCCACGACAAAAGGGCCTACAAGATTTTATCGCAGCACGCATGTTATAGATTGCTATGCCTGCAGGGCAATGTTAGTTCGGCATGGTAAGTGAAACCGTAGCTTAAAATAATAACAATAGCTAGGTAGGTATAACAGAGATATGGAAAGTACTTTATTCACTATATAATTCAGACAACTAACCTGGCATCAAGTAGGCCATCTGTTCGTTGTCTGTGTTGCATAAAAAAACAATTAGGGTAGGGTTTCATAACACACTTAATTACTAAAAAACGTACTATAAATGTAAATAAGTAGGTCGATGGAAATCTAAGAGACATTATTATGTATCCTACCTACAAAGTACAAACCTCTAATTGGTAGGTAGGTAGCCAATGATGGATGGTAAAGTACTTAGTACCTATATTAAATAAATAATAAATAAATAAATATCTGGGACATTTTTTCATCAGCACTTTTAATTTTAGATGTACTCTATAGGTAAGTCATTATTCTATTTAAATTTTCATCGATTAATCAATTAGGTACCCGTTTTAAAATCGTTTACAAGGTGGAAAGTTTATTACGGAACCACATGAAAACGAGGAAGACAATCCATAGATTTTAGATTTTTATAGATTTTACAGTCAACCCAAGAAAAAAAATGTAAGTTTTTTTTAACGTGGATAAGTCCGCGTTTGACCACCAATTTATTTATACTTTTTGATTCTGTTATTAAATTGATCAAAAGTATTTATGGGACCAACACAAACACATAAAAACCTTAAAAATCACAATAACATACAGACCCCTGTCACACACCCCCCCCCCCCCTGTGACACTGTCTCGCCCGTTTGCTCGGTACGTGTGATCAAGGCATAAGAGAACAGCTCGGTGCGTGCTTACGTCCTGGAAGGGCAGCTCGGGCGGCGTCCAGGAGGCGACGTTCTCCTCCTCCAGGATGCTGCTCGGCCGCCGGTCGCCGTCACACTGCGGCTGAGATCCGCGGCTACACCAACATTAATCAAACTCATATGAATATCTAGTTTAAAGCTCAGGGGAATTACGGACAACAGCTAATTGCGGCACCTAATCGACTCAGTTGGAAAATCACGCAAACGTGAACCTTATCGCGCCCAGATACGGTTTGCGGTCGCGTGATTTTCCAACTGAGCGGATTATGTGCCGCAATTAGCTGTTGTCCGTAAGGCCCAAGTTATAGCTTTTCTACCAATCAAAGACGTCTTATGATTATTACAATAAAATAAGACGATTTAAGTATGTACATAATTTTTCTCAGTTCACGATGGCAATTGCTCTGACAGCTGCAGTGGGGTTTAAAAAGCGAGCGAAAACAATTTTAGTATTTTATTATTATCGTCACAGATGGCTCCGCAATTTTCCGGATTTTTCGGGTGAAAAAAACAGCCCAGGTGGGCTACCATAATCTCAAAACAATACATATATCTAATAATCTGAGCTTTGCCTCGCTCTCTCGGCTAGTGACCCTGGTGGGTCTTTGTTTTCACAGTCGAGTCGACAATTGAATAAGTTATCTTATTTAATTTTTTCTGTTTCGAGTCGATGGTTTGTGAATAAACGATTTTTTTAAGTTATTGGACCAGACTTTGACCACCTCAATGGCAGTCTCCGTGGTCTCAATCAGGACATCCAGAGTGCAGGTTGTAGGATGAATAAGTGAACAGTTGTAGTTGATAAATGGACTGACTTGTTTTGCCTGCTGCGCGCGCGGCGCTCGAACGTGGTGGGGCGCGGCGCCTCCGAGCTCTTGATGAGGAAGGTGGTGATGTCGTGCTCCTTGATGTAGACGCTCCGCGAGCCGCCTTCGCCCGGCTCCACGTCGAACGCGTTGTTCAGCTTCTGCTTCGTCGCGGCCGATATGTGCACCCGCCTGTTCATAACAATGGGTCACGTCGGGTTGATACACAATCCATCGAGTACCTTCCAAATAAAATCAAACAAGATACCAAGCAATACATGGACAGAAACAGCTTAGAAGCTTCTGGTCCGACCACATATTTTTGGCTATGCTGTCTCAATTTTTAACACGCTTTTTAGGGTTCCGTATCCAAATGGTAAAAACGGGATCCTATTACTAAGCCTATGTGTGTCTGTCTGTCCGTCTGTTTGTCTGTCCTACCTAGCCAATTAAAATTTTCACAGAATATGTATTGTTACGGCGGATTCATCATAATCAGCCTTTTAACAGCCCACTGCTGGACTTTTAGCCTACTCACGAAAGGGTGATTGGGCCATGTCCACCACGCTGGCCCAGTGCGGATTAGTGGATTTTCATACGCCATTGAATTCCTTTTCCGTACGTAGGTTTCCTCACGATGTTTTCCTTAACCGAAAAGCCAGTGGTATGAAAATCTGTACATAAGCTTCAAAGAACTCATTGGTACGGGCCCGAGGTTTGAACCCGTGACTTCACGCTTTCAAGTCTAGCGGTCTCTCAAATGGGCTACCACGGCTTACTCTTTTACTTCATTTTTACTTTTTTATTATTTCTTAGTTAATCCGCCGTAACATTAAATGTTCTGTGAAAATTTCAACTGGCTATCTATTGCGATTCGAAAGATATAGCAGTTAATAAGTAGGACAGACAGACATCGTAAGCTTAGTAATAGGGTCCCGTTTTTACTCTTTGGGTACGGAATCCTAAAAACGTAATGTGGCATTTTGTCGTAATATCGCCGGTTAAAAAGATATATTGATTTTTGTGTCGAAAAAAATGTAAGTTGTTTATTGTTTTTTTTTTTATATAGTAGATAGGCTTGCGCTTGGCCGCCATCTCGCCTGATGTTAAGCGACGATGCGGTCTACGATGGAGCATGCTTGTTATGTAGAGTATACGTTACCCGGGCAGGCCGCCACTCTCCATGTGGTTGGCGACGTCGACGTCGTGCGACCACAGGTCGAACTGCCACTTGATGTCGCCGAGCACGCCGCACAACACCGTGCCGCTGTGGATGCCGATCCGCATGTCCAGCTCTACCTGAACACCACAACGCCACCTCTCTATTTAATACAGATCTTAAAACTATCAGAGACTTAAATATTGGAGTGTTTAAAATTAACTTAAAACTTTATTAGCACAAAAATCTACAATGACATTTCGGAATTCCTAAGTTGTTCATGTCATAAATAAATATAAGTTGATAAGTTCCTAAGTAGAAGAGCAAAGTAAAAAGAGCAAGAAAGAAGAGCAAAACAAAAGCTCAAAGTGTTTGCAAGAGACAAGTCTATTGGGCAAAGCCAGTTGACAAAGCTGAAGAGAGAAGATGGTAGTGTAGCGTCAAAGTCGAGATATTAGGGGAAATCGAGAGATTCTATGGACAGTTATACTCTTCGGTTGCTAAATCTGTCAGCAGCTTGGCCAAAGAACCAAGAGCCAAGCTGAGCCGACACTATACTGAAGATAACCCGGATAGCCTGTACAAGATTAGGATGGCCCTGAAACAGCTCAAGAACAACAAGGCGCCGGGTGACGATGGCATCACATCAGAGCTTCTGAAAGCAGGTGGAACACCGGTACTCAGAGTCCTTCAGAAGCTCTTTAATTCTGTCTTACTCGAAGGTATAACGCCAGAAGCATGGAACAGACGCGTGGTCTTCTCGTCCAAAATACCTCAGTGCCTTAAGACGAAAGTCTTCGACCAGTGTGTGTTACCAGTGATGACATACGGCACTGAAACGTGGTCTATCACTATGTGCCTCATAAGCAAGCTCAAAGTCGCATAACGAGTTATGGAGAGGGCTATGCTCGGGGTTTCACTACGAGATCGAATCCGAAATCAGGAGATCCGTAGACGAACGAAAGTCACCGATTAGCTCACCGGTTTAGCTTGTTGAAGTGGCAGTGGGCAGGGCACATATCACGCAGAACAGATGGCTGATGGGGCCAAAAGGTTCTGGAATGGAGACCACAGACCGGTAAGCGTAGCGTAGGACTTTCACCCACAAGATGGACAGACGACCTAAAAGAGGACGCAGGGAAACGCTGGATGCAGGTCGCTTCCAACCAGCCCTTTTGGAGATGGATGGGGAAGGCCTATGTCCTGCAGTGGACGTCGTATGGCTGAAATGATGATGATAATGAAGTTCCTCAGTTGTTTCTGTCATAAATATAAAAAAAAAACTTTTTCTTTCAAGTAGTAAAAATGTTTTGATGCCAAATTTTACGTTTGTACCACGAAATTTTTGTTCGAAGTTTGTACTTATTTACCGTTTTTACAGCACTAGAGTAAAGACAAAAATACGTTTGTTGTATGTGGCCTGTGGAGGTCCCTTTAATTTTAACTTTATTATTATTTCTTGGTCAATCCACCGTAACAACGTATATTGTCCAAAAAAACAACTGGCTATATATAACAGTTCAAAAGATACGGCCTTACAAAGGTACGGCAGACAGACAGCGTAGGGCTGTTGTGTTGACACCCTCTTTAGCTGCGGAACCCTAAAACCCCTACGAAATGTACGGTTAGTGTGTACATACCTTGTCGTTTTTCCTGAGGTCGTGTATGGCGCGTATCATATGCAGACCCATGTTGACGCAGCAGTAAGCATGGTCTGAGCGTGCCTCCGGCAAACCACTCACGCAGAAATAGCAGTCGCCCAGTAGCTTGATGCGCAGACAGTGGTTCTCCTGAAAACTTTCTAATAACTCACTACTTCACATCATAACCTTTTATTTAAAAGTCGCTAGAAAAAGAAGAATCGCAATTGCTTACAAGTCACCAGAAGGTTATTGTACCTACGTATCATTATGAACAACTTTTACCATGGGACCAACACCCACAAGATGGACAGACGACCTAAAAGAGACCGCAGGGAAACGCTAGACGCAGGCCGCTTCCAACCGGCCCTTTTCGAGATCGATGAGGGAGGCATATGTCCAGCAGTGGACGTCCTATGGCTGAAATGATGATGATGATGATGATGAAATAGCAATATAAGCTTTTATAACGAAAAAGTGTTATAGCTATGGAAAATGTGATGTTGTCGCCTTAGTACCACCGTTCCGTGTAACCCTGAATATTTATATTAAACTCACCGCAGCCAAGTCGTCGAATCGAGCGAACAGTTTGTTGAGCAACGTGACGAGATCATGAGGGCTGCATGTGCTGGACAACTCTGGAAACAGAACACCGTACTTGAGGTTTCGTAAACAATGGCCTGTTCTTCAGGAGTTTTATGAAAACAGCGTTATAATTACAGACTTTCATCAAGATAGACACCGCGAGTTCACATACGGTTTCCTGTCTTGAGATGGATCAATGCTCCAACTAGCATGCCGCATAATTCAGTTCGATCTCCGTCGTGTCGGCAGGAGCACGTCTGACGTCATTACAAAAATACCAAATTTTGTCATAGTAAACTGTGAATTAATTATTATAATAATGCATACGGGATCTACTCTAATAAAGTTCCGTGGCCATAATAAAATAATAGATGTAGGTATCTTTTCGCATGAGGAAAACTAGATACAAATTAATTAAATACTTAAATTAATACACGTTTTTTCTTACAGACTATTTTCGAGCCTCGCACCTTCTATTTAGGTGACTGGGACTGCTACCGCAGTCATCTAATTTGAATCGCGATTAAAAGCTGATCCCAAATAGGGGGGTGAGGGGATTAATTGAGAAGGAAGGTACATGTAACTGCGCCGAAATATCGGGAACCCATTCCACAACCTTACCACGGTAAATATCCCATCAATAATCATAATATAACTTTAGTGAACAGCCGTGATAGTTTAAAACAGTGTTTTGATTGAGAATTTGGCGAATTGAAACTTGGTGTTTCCGAGAAGCTACCCCCATGTTGGGTTCTTCAAAAGGCGAGTTAATAGAGTCCTTAAGGGTAGGCAACGTATTTGTAATGCTTCTGATGTTACAAGTATCCATAGGCGACGGTGACTGCTTGCCATCAGGCGGCCCGTCTGCTTGTTAGCCACCTATGGCATAAAAAAATAATGTATGGAAAGTAAAGGCCTCACCCGTGAAGCCTTTGATATCTGCGTAGAGAATGGAGACGTCGCTGTGCTTCTGGATGTAGAGATTATTGAACTGCTGGTTACAGTCTCTCAGCTCTGTTGTCATATGAGCTACGTCGTTGTAGATCTTTTCTGCTACAAAGTCTGGTATCACTGAAAAAACGTCACTTATTTTTATTTGGTCTATCTCCCACTAAGATGCTCAATCGCTGTCAATTGATGGAGTCGCTGGCATCCAGTGCATGCAAAAGGCAGGCTGTCGTTCAGAGGGGGAGGATGTTCAGCAGTGGACGTCATCTGGCTGATGATGATGATGATGAAGATGGTCAATCATTTCAGTAGGTACGAGATAAATTTTATTAGTAATAGTAGCTCTAGAATTTTTAGGCGGCGCTTTAGGGACTTTTAGAAAACTCATTACGACGAAAATTTTACTACGCCCAGGGATTTCGCAAATTTTTGCCTTCGGTAATATTTTGAAGGTAAGTACGTGTGTCCGTACAATATTTCAATTTTCAAAGAGGTTTGATTAATTTTTCTTCTAAAAGATGGGAATACCCAAGGGCTATGTTAGATTATAGATAAAAAATTCACGGTTCACGCCCGGTCGAGTTATCCCCGAAAAGCGAGACAGCCTGTCCCGCGCGGGACATTTATTTTTGATTTGTAAATGTCTCTACGAACTTACCACTCCGGAACAGCTTTTGGTATTTCTTAGTCTCCTGCTCAGTGCGCTGGTGGGTGAGCATACTTCGATATGTCTCGAGGAAAGCCTTCCGCTGTCCGCCGTCCGCCAGCGACTTGGCGTACATTCCCGCGAAGTTCACCGCCGCGTATAGAAATGTATTCGCCAGCAACATGCGGACCTTGCACGTTTCCGACTGAAAAGTTGACACGAATTCAAGAATAGTAGATTGTAACATAAGGGAGCAAAATAATATTTTTACGGCGAGGGCGCTTTTTTGAATCCAGAGTGAAGGGAGGGATTCTAGAGTAGAATCCCGTTCGTAGCGAGGGGTTCTTTAGTAGAATCCTGAACGTAGCGAGAGATTCTTTAGTAGAATCCTGAACGTAGCGAGGGATTCAAAGTACGTCGCCCGAGTCAAAAAAATATTTTGCGCCCGAGTGATACAGAGTGATCACTCGGGACTTTTCATCACCCACTATTAGAAAATAAAAGGCGCTTCATATTTTATTGTAATATTATTATTTACTAAAACATAGAGTAACAACTAAATTGAAATTAAATAGTATCTTTATCTTCTATATCTTTATCTTCTTTATCTTTATCTTCTTTGTCTTTATTTTTTCTTTATATTTATCTTCTTTATCTTTATCTTTACATAGTATAAATTGAAGTCGCTTTCCGCGTCTGTCTGTCTGTCTGTCTGTATGTCTGTATGGCCGCTAACTCCTCCTTAACCACGCAACGGATTTTGATGCGGTTTTCACCATCAGTTAGATACATTTTCAAGGAAGGTTTATATATATAACTAGCGACCCGCCCCGGCTTCGCACGGAAATTACACCCGTGCGAAGCCGGGCGGGTGGGTCGCTAGTTAAGGTATAAAATACAACTAAACCAAAATATGATTTTGACAATATTCTAACGTAGACATAATTTAGGGCCAACAGAGCTTTGCTGTGGATCGACGAAATTACATGTCTATAGCTGTCTATAGGTGAAGGACGTCGCGTTTCGGCGAGATTCACGCGGTGCGCCCCGCTGTAGGTGGGACTAGTCGGCCGCCACTTCCTCTGCTTCACCCCCTCAAAACATAAAAGTCAGCTAGTCACGGCGCCTTAAATATAATATGGAAGAAGCATTTACAAAATGGATTTAGTAAAGATTTTTGACTACAAATGTACTAAAATAAGTACGTACCTATTTTATACCTAGGTGCATTAAAAAACTGGGGACGAATCGGGAGTAGAAAACGGGACGACCGGCATATTCTCCGGAAAGAAACTCGAGCTACTGATTTGAAGTGCCAGGTAAAAGATCTGTAGGGGTATCTATCCCCAACTCGCTATATCTACCTCATCCCTTACACTCATGGTGCTTGGTGGAGTGTGTTGCCCGAAATGGAGAAGCAATGAGAGTCCTAGGAAATTGAATTCGGGTAAAAATAATTTCCTTCTTCCTACTAATATTGTAAACGCGAAAGTTTGTATGTATGGATTTTTGTTCCTCTTTCACGCTGCAACGGGACAACGGTTCGACCTGATTTTATGCATAGGTATAGAGAGTGACGTAGGCTACTTTTCATCATCATCGTCACCATTTTTCATCACTACGCGGGTAAAACCGCGGGGCGCAGCTAGTAATGTATATTTATAGAGTGTATGCATACAGTGACTTCCTGGTCGACTGGGTGGACCGGAGGGAGCACTGCGGTCACGAACACGTGCACCAGCGAGGTGAGCACGCCGATGATGATGCACCACCACAGCGTAAGCGGCAGCATCGCGTATGGCACGAACACGACGAACACCATGTACCACACCTGGTTCTCGGGGCTCTGGAATGCTAGTCCTTGACCGCTCAGACCTGCGCAACATTGTATTCACTGCATATTAGTTTAGTAACTATTACTACTAAACAGTTATAATTAGTTGTATTTTCATTTACATTACGTTTTAATTTTGTTTGTTTTATGATTCAATTATGTTGATCAAACATCATACTATAATATTATAAATGCGAAAGTGTGTTTGTTTGTTGGTTTGTTTGTCCTCTTTCACGCTGCAACGGAACAACGGATTGACCTGATTTTTTGCATGGGATAAGTTCAAGAGCCAGAGAGTGACGTAGGCTACTTTTCATCATCATCACCACCATTTTTCAACACCACGCGGGTGAAACCTAGTAGATTATAATAGTAAACAATTATTTATTGTATCGTTCAATATCAATTCATGCTATTTTCGCCTATATTTAAGTTCTATTTTTGGTTTGTGATAATTAATTGATGTACACTGTAGGTGATGGACAGTGTAGGTGGACTTAAATAAGATAGCCCGTTGGTCCAGTTGGTAGTGAACCTACCTTCTGAACTTGGGGGCGTGGGTGGGATTCCCCACCTAGGACAAACATTTATGTTATGAACATTTGTGTTTGTTCTATATCTGGTTGTTAATATATATTTAAGTATGTATTTAAAACTATATATTTATATCAGTCTCTGGCAGCCATATCACAAGCTTTGCTCAGTTTGGGGTCAGATGTCCGTGTGTGCAAAAATGTCCCGAATATAAAAAAAAAAAATATTACAAATAAATACATTTGTGAACGTCGATGCGGTTCCATATTTGAAAAACCACAGAAAATAGTGCTAATCGATTCGAAAATTATGTAACTCTCCTTACGCTCTTATTTAGAAACGTCAAATAGGCCTGTTTAGATTGGTAATATTAGATTGGTCTCACTTAACAGAAGTGGACACTGGCACAGAAAACATAATAGCATAACTGGACAGAGTACTTTATAAACATTGAATAGCTATTCAAATCTTTGTACTAGAGAGATTAGAATATCTTGATAAAATTATCATCAGCACAAAGCCACAAAAGACATAGCACGAAACAGAAGATTTACTTCGCAAAATGATTTAAATAAGTAGTGACTCTTGCTACTACACAATAAAGTGCAATTCAGGACGCGCGTACGCTAACTACCTATAGCTATATTAACCTAGAAGTTGCCTCTCTGCCTATCGTGTAGTGTAGGTAACTCTTGTCTGTATATCGCGCGGTCCGCAAGTCGGCTACTTGTAGCTTCATACCTAAAGTACGGAGTGCGCCAGGCCTGACAAAGCCAACTCTATTTCTAGCATAAGTCCACAGCCAGCGTTTGCAAGCACAGCACGAAGCATGAAGCTAGAAAAAATGGAGTCCCGTACGTTGGTGTGCGCGCAACATACCCTGCGCGACGAGCAGGATCCAGGTGGCAGTGGCTGCCCAATGCAGGTAAGCGTTGGCGAAACAGGGCCAGCATCCCAACAGGCACACCGCCACGTTTAGAAAAATGAACGCAGCCATCCACGCGATCTGGTAGTTTCTGTCTGCAAAACGCACAGCAAGAAGTATTTGGTATTATTCAGTATTTCCATAGTTGAATTTCTTCCTGAAACACTGTTTCAGGCACCTTAGAGTAAGCGTATTATCTGATAATAACACAATAAATTTTGGGATGCAAATAAAATATGGGATAAAATATTTGGAATAGATGAATACTAAAGTGGCATGCAATATTTTCTTCGAACCTTCCTTATTGGGAGGCAATAAAAATTATGTTTTTTTTTCGATTAAGTCCTTTATCATTACCGAACGTTTGCTACGTTGTTTTTTTAATATGAAAAACGTTTATGGGATATACATATCTGGCCAAGTGACAAATATATTTGGTAAAATATTATGTTTATTTTAATTTTAATAAATTATGTTGTACTCGTATATTACGAGTACAACATAATTTATTAAAATTGGTTTGGTAGGTATGTTGATTGGACTAGATTCCACAAAAATATATACTTAGATGGAAATAAACTTACTCGTAGATTACAAACCTGAGTTATTGTTAACAGCATTTGGTTCTTCACTTGTATTTGCGAAATATATTAGAGCTAAAAATACCTGGAATATAAGGTATAAAAACATTAATCGTTTTTCCAGCTTATCATGCAAGAACAAAAATGTTAGAACAACGTACCTTAAGTAGCAAATCAACTACATTAACCATTATGAGTGACTTTTGGCGCTGCCTTCTAGAGTAACTTTGATAAAGTCTCTCCACTAACTTATCCTAAAAAAAATAAAAAAAAATTATGGCCAATCAAGTACAGTTATAAAATTAAAATAAAATAGAGAGGTTTATTAAATATTGATGTAATAAACCTCTCTAATAGCCAAATGACACGATAGACTTTTAGTTTGCCCGACAAGTCTGCAAGACTTCAGCCGACTTCAGTGCATCTCGCCCCGTGATGAACTCTATCTGCCGTTTCATCAGTGGCCATTGAACGTTCACTGCTGGACGAAGGCCTGCCTCTTAGCGTCATAATCCCCACGCTTGGCAGGCGGCTTGGGGATTGCAGTTCGTTCACCGTGTACTAATGGACGTTGCTGCCCATCCTCCGATGGTTCTGGTATGCCGTTTGCATTCAACGATTGTTCATTGCACAAATCTGTTTGCGTTCAAAGCAATGTGCTATATTTGACCAGTGACATGACGAAATTAATTAATCGCAAAAAGTCTAGCTGATCCTCGCACACTAGAAGCATGCAGTAACATGTTAGCTAAAAGTGTTTTAAATGAATAAAAATAATATGATGCAAGATAAAAAAAAATACCTTTAGTAAATATTCAGTACATAAACCGGTCAAGTGCGAGTCGGGCTCGCACTGAGGGTTCCGTACCACCACAAAATAAAATTATTATCAATTCAAAAAACCGATTTCAAAAGTAGTAAAACATGGCATTTCGATTCGGTGAAAGAAAAAGGTTATCCAAGTAATATATTTATTTATTTGTTGTTATACTTTAGAGCGTGTACTATAATCATGCCAAATTTGACGCTTGTATGTACCTATAACCGTTTTTACTTAGAGCTTATGCAAAAATACGTAAAAAAATGCGTATGTTGTATAGGGACTCCCTTTCGTTTTTACTTTTTGTCTTTTTTATTTATATTATTTTTAGTTAATCCACAGTAACATTACATATTCTGTGAAATATTCAACTGGCTATCTATTACGGCTCGAAAGATACATCCGTTTATAGGCAGGAAGGACAGACAGACAGCGTCAGATTAGTAATAGGGTTTTTACTGTTACCGTTTTTACCCTTTGGGTACGGAACCCTAAAAATAAACACACTTTATAAAAATATCATTTTAAAACTCCAGTGTTAATGGATGCATACCTTAAAAGTATTTGTTATTGAGGGCCAGTATATCCCTTTATAGTACCGTGCCATTCGCAGCATGTCTTCAGCTGATACTGCAAGTAAAACCAAGTATTATACGATACGCGAATTTTCTCACATAAAGGCAGAAATGTGCTACGTGTAGCGTGCTACGAAGTTCGTAGCCCTTTCTGATTGATTTTAAGTTAATAGTGCTAACAGACGTATGGATTTGGTACGCCGGACCGCCGTCCAACCAACGGGAGGGAAAGAGAAAATTTTCTCTTTCTCTCCCGTCGTTTGGACGGCGGTCCGTTAACGGCCTCTTATAGCAAATTTGACGGTTTTAAATCAATTTTATTCAGTTAAATTACAATATTTGAGCTGGAAAAACATACATGTCACAGATACATCTGTGTTTGAGTTTATGATTTGGTTCAAAACACGACAGAATAAACTTTCCTCGATCAAAAAAAAACTGAAACAAAGTCGATTCAGTTTTTTTTTTTTCGTTTTATGCTCCAATGAAAGCTCGCAACAACCTGGAAATTGCATGTACTGAAAGGCAATTTTATTCGATTTTTTTTTTAATAGAATTTTGATAGCGAATAGTTTCGTTTTTTAGTGAAATTAAAACCGTAAAAAGGTCGCGAGAATTTGCGCGCACCGCGTTCAGTACCGCGCCAGGCGTCATCGAGGTCGGACCTATGTTCGTTTTTGTCGTTGCACTCCCCCCGCGGGCGTCCTGACTCTTGGGTGGCAAAATACATCGTCGCTATAACTTGGCGGGGGCTGACGGAGCGTTTTGTTGCCTACGCGACTCGGATAATAGGCCGTTAACCAGGTCCGTCTCGTATGTTAGCTACTTTAGTTTTATGCATAAAGCCAAGCACCGGCAGCTGCGTGCGACAGTGCTCGCTCACAAATTACGTTACTCGATGCTACGAGACTCGATGTATCGATGCTACACATTTCGTGCCGATCCAGGCCACGCCAACGGGATATGCACAGACAGGAGCGGGAGAACGAAAAGGAAACGTGGCGCGAAATGCCGGTCACATGACACGAAAGACACGTGTCACACGTAGCCGTGCGCAACTGTCTATAGCTGCCTTAATTGTCATTATTTTTGTATTTATGTCATTATACCGAGGTTATAATCATACTTCATACTAATGAATGCGAAAAGTTTGTTGGTTTGTTTGTTCCTCTTTCACGCAGCAACAGAGCAACGGATCGACCTGATTTTTTGCATGGGTATAGTTCAAAGTGACATAGGCTTTTCATCACTTTTCATCATCGTCATAATTTTTCATCACTACGCGGGTGAAACCGCGGGGCGCAGCTAGTATAATATAATATGTATAAGCATTATGCTCATGTTCTTTAAGCATAATATAACTTCGGTATAGGTATATCATCTATAATTAAAATTATTACAGTAGTGCCTGGTTACCTGGTTCGGAGTTACTTTGTAACCTCGTCATGTTTGAGCCGCTTATTGTACTTATTCGATGCTGTAACAAGGATAACAATTAAATTAAATTAACCCGTACAGATAAGGATTGGAACAACCGCTTTGATTTCATACCATTTGAAGTCAGTTGAAAAATTATTCCAGTTGAAGAATTAAAATTGAATAAAAGAGTCCAGCGTGTCACTGCACAGTGCTCAGGCCGTTGCAGACCATACGTAGTACAAGACGCATGCGTAGATTTGCTTATTGCAAGTGGCAGTGGAAGTGCTTTGTAGTACTTCCACTGCCACTTGCACTAACCAAAACGTTGCAGACGATGCGTAGTAAGCACTTGCAATTTGTAATTGCTACTTGGTCTGCAAAAGCCTTTAGTGAAGGTACCTATTTGTATGTAATTTATTATTACCTGGTCGTCATGCGTGGAGTTGGAGGCGCCGTCTCCGGGAAGCCTCTCGCCCTCCGGCGCAGGCGGCGCGTGCGGCACGCGCTCCTCGCTCGTGCGTCTCCCATCGTCACGGCAACACTGGAAATGATTACACATCACTCATACCGAACCCCCACTAGACTAGCTTGCTTAAATTAACGAAACTGACATGTCTCTGTAGTTCAATCAATTGAACTGTTAACTGAACTTAGTATCTCTATGGAGATACTAAGTAGTATAGTTCAATCAAATTATTTCATTGAACTAGTGACACTAAAAAATCTCAGTAGTTCAGTCAATTGAACTACTGAGAATAGACGTGCTTATCCCTAGCGAAATCCCTAGCTACTCGGTCTTATCACAACATTTTCAAAAGGCGATTGGCGAGAAACTGACCGCGCAATCATGGCCGGAGTCCAAACAGGTTTTACAGAAAAAGCAATATTTTTTGAGCGTCTTTGATTTCATCTTCAACAGCTTAGATTTAGTACAATTCAGTGATGAGAAGAGTAAACGAAAATACTTTCTTGCTCAGTTACATCCAGAAATAGGATAACAACATTCAAAATTTTGAACCTTAAAAGCAACCATCTAATATTATTATAGTGTTAATCTTTGCTTAAAAGTATGCGAGGTATGACATCACCCTGTGGCTGTCACTTTCGAAAAAAAAGCCAAGCAATTAAATGAAAATGCAAGTGTTTTTGAGAGCATTTTTAACAAGCTAGAATCAGGTTAAATTGTAACTAACTAAATATGTAAACAAATGCTAAAAGTCGATTTTAATTAACCTTCTTCTCATTGTCATATTGGCGTGGCGCCCATTTCGGCAGAGCAGCACAAGCGGCGCAAATATGCTAACCTCGGCAGTGGTTACATATTTGAGCCGTTTGAGGTCCAGGAAAAGCACTTGGGGACCAGCTTACCTCATTTTCAATAA
The DNA here is from genome assembly GCA_932305915.1 of Agriopis marginaria. Classification (NCBI taxonomy): domain Eukaryota; kingdom Metazoa; phylum Arthropoda; class Insecta; order Lepidoptera; family Geometridae; genus Agriopis; species Agriopis marginaria. The sequence continues at coordinate 16,424,592 of OW029918.1, forward strand.
CGGGACACGCCCCGTGTTACCAAAATGTCGGCGTGTGTTTGGCTCAACGCATAAGCTTTGCCATTCAGCGTGGTAATGCCGCCAGCATGCTAGGTACACTGCCAACCCATGCTTTAGTGGGTTTGGGTTTTCGGATTGTCTTTATAGCTTCAACGGTCTACGGGCAGTCTAACTGTTTTTGTTATGTTATCTTGTTATAGAAACTGACGTGGTTTTCACACATTTTAGTGATCGGCTTAATCTTACGTGAGTAATTCCCGTGTAATATCAATAAAATGTTATATTGTATTTGGTATTTTGTAAGAAATACGATTGCCAGTAAAAAAAATCATATTGATTTGAAACTTTGCAAGTATTTGTAATCTATATGACAATACAATAATTAGGCATCGAACCAATCTAATGATGGAGCTGGGAGAGGTGGATAGTAAAACTGATCAATAGCTAAGGGTGCTATTTAGTTTTAAAACTATAAATCTCTACGTAAATTTCCATACTACGCAGGGACAGACGCGTAGGTGCCATAAGTTCGTAACAAACAAACAGTTGTCCAAAGCTGATGGTATCAGCAGCAAACGCATTACCGTGTCGTGATACTGTAGAGTGTAGATACCGTTGATAACCCACTGTCTGTCGCTAATATCATATTTTAGGGGAAATGCGTGGACTGTGACCATGCTCTACCTAATATGGTATGTAATTTAGTCGCATTAGAGTTTGCAATGCTTTACCGACTATACAGAATTACGCGGAAAGGGAGAATTTAGCCGAAAGGGGTACATTATATTCATCACTAGCTGAACCGACAGACGTTGTCTTGTCTTAGAACTTACAAACGAGCGAAATTAAAATCGTTGATAAGTTTTCTGAAATTTTCCAATTTTCTGCGCAAATTTCTTAATTTTTCTTTCTATAAGCACCTTCTATATACATCTTATCGTAATTTTAAGTAATATAAGTATTAGTATGTATTGTTATAAGAATTTACGCTTTATATTATAACTAAGTATCACATTATTCAATATTGCACGCCCCGCCTTTTACCTTCTGTATGAATCCTCTCCATCCTAAGGTTGCCTGGAAGAGATCGCTCTTAGCGAAAAGGCCGCCGATTGTTGCACTAGTTTTTAAGTTGTTTTATCATGTGTATGAAATTTGTGGTGTGAACAATAAAGAGTTTATCTATCTATCTACAAAAACATGAATGAAATCGGTAAAGTCGTTCTTAAGTTATGGCGTGACCAAGGTAAATAGGGATTCATTTTTGTATACATATATGTATATAGATTAAAAACAACTTTTACTGTGGACAAACCCCGAAATCCTAATGTTCCATACATTTTGTAGAGTGTGAACCGTTTTCTATGGAACAGCTGATATTTTTTTCGTGATTTCTGAGTCCGATAGTTAAAGTTGTTCGTAATGACTGGTACTAAAGACCCTTACAACCTCTCCGCGTAACCCCGTATGAAAGAAAATCTTTATTTAAAAACCTGTTACTATACAGCAGCACCGCTTTTTTAATTTGTCACAAAAGATACACAAATTTTAATTGTTTTCAGTTAAAAACCAGGTTTTAAAATTTTATATTCCAATCGAGCGAAAGGGCAACTCCGAAACTTGCGCGTTAACCCACATCAAAACCATGACGTGGCGACAGGCAACGTAGGTACAGTTTTAAAACATTTTTATTTGCCTTAGAGAATAAAACTCATCCTAAACTTAAAAGAATATTAAATAACTTTGCGGAAAATCTGAATTGTTGAAATTTTATTAATTACTAGCTAGCTGACCCGACAGACGTTGTCCTGTCTAAGCTATGAATGTTCAATAATAAAAATAAAACAGATATCTGGTAAATTCACATTCATCAAACGCGGCGAACTGTCAAACGCAAGTTGAAAAAGAAAAAAAAAAAAGAAAAAAAAATGGTGAAATCTCTGTTAAGTTTTATGGGGTTTTGGCGCCAACGTGGAAAAGAACATGTCGGCTCGTTGGATTATTTTCCTAAACTAGTGTATTTTCGAGTGTTAATGTGTTCTAAATGGTGAATTATTATTCATTAAGTGCTCGTAAACGTGCTCGAGTGTGGGCAAGTGATATAACGAGGTGAAACGTGTCTTTTCGTGTTGTTTCCAAAACTCCATAGGAGCCTCTTGTAAAGTTTCCACCACTTTACAGAGGCATGAGTTTGACTTGACCGTGACTTACTTAGCTTGACTCTGACTGTGACTATGACTTGTTTGACGTTATTAAGACTATACAAAACAGAAGAATAGGCGGTATGGCCTTAAAGGCTTTAGCCTGCCCGATGGGCGAATTATAATTAAAAAAAAAAAAAAATGTTAAGTTTTATGATTTTTTTTCCATTTTCTGCGCAATTTTCTTAATTTTCCTTTCCGTAAGAACCTTCTACAAAGTATAAAGATGAATGAAATTGGTAAAGTCGTTCTCAAATTATGAAGTGACCAAGGTAAAGAGGGATTCATTTTTATAAATATAGATAGATAGATTTTCTCTTGCTAAACCCGGACCAAACATTTGATTGCTCTCCTGCAATACCATTCTAAGCTGAATTAAACATAAAACACAACCACAACCACACCCTTACCACGGTTAATATCCCGTAAATAATCATATAAATTTAGTGAACAAGTGTGATAGTTTAAAACAACATTTTCTTATAATACTTCACTGAATTATATCGAGTGCCTGCTACGTTCTTAATTCGTGGTTTTCATTCAGCTTTTTACAATGTCATTGCAGCTGCCAGACCAACTAAACGCTTGGACCGAGTTTAAACGTGAAAAATGGGCAGATTACCATGCCAGAGTTTAATCTCAGAAGTTTCACTTTAGACTCGTTTATAACCACGATTGGATTGAATAGAAATAACGTCTTGATTACAAAGGTTGTACAACGTCGTTTTATGGTATTTCAGTGGTATTATATCTGGGGAATAGTCAAGTAAGTTTTGTCGACTATTGTTGGACTTTCATCAGGTAATTAATTTTGAATAGCCTATCAGCCTAGAAGCCTTAAAGCCTAGCCTAGAATTTCGATAGCCTGTTGGTCCAGTTGGTAATCAACCTACCTTCGTAGCTTGGGGGCGTGTGTTCGATTCCCTCCAAGGACAAACATTCATGTGATGAACATTTGTGTTTGTTCTATATCTGGTTGTAAACTATATATGTGTGTATGGATGTGTATCAATCTCTGGCAGCCATATCACAAGCTTTGCTTAGTTTAGGGTCAGATGACCGTGTGTGCAAAAATGTCCCGAAAAAAATATTTATTTAGGTATTTAATTTTGAATACCTATGTAGAGTCGCAGTCTTATACAGCAGGAAGGAAATATAAATTATATTAAGTAAGTACAATACATCGAATTTGCTTTAAATAGATCCTGTACCTAATCTTCTGCATGAGCAATATTTTCCCTGTGGTCACGCCCATGTGTCAATGTAGGTATATTTTCATTCCCGGCCCAAACATGATGGATGGGTGTTTTTATTGAAACGACCTTTCGGCCCGGTTTCGATATGATAACTGCATATTGCAAAGTGAAATTGATATTTCAACATCACCTCAATCGAATTATATCAACAACAACATTTTTGTTAGGATGTACTATATCATATAGTTAACATATAGATAGCATATTTAATAGCCCCGTTGGTTCAGTTGGTAGTGAACCTGCCTTCGGAGCTTGAGGGCGTGGGTTATATTCCCATCTACGACAAACATTCATGTGAGGAACATTTGTGTTTGTTCTATATCTGGGTGTTATTATCTATTTAAGTATGTAATTAAAAAAATATATATGCATTTATTTATATCAGTCTCTGGCAGCCATATTACAAGCTTTGCTTAGTTTGGGGTCAGATGACCGTGTGTGCAAAAATGCCCCGAATATTTATTTATATACTTTTATGTAACTTCATTTTGGGAATGAAACAGCTCTTTTCTTTTTACTCGATTGACCAAGGAAGAAGGTATTTTTTTTTCGGGCGTATATAATATATGTTCGTTTGTATTTTTTTATGTTTCTATATTACCTCCTACCTAAACGGCCTAATCGATTTTGATGTGAGGGGTGTCGTTAGATTCGTCTTCATACCCAGAGTGCCATAGGCTACATTTTGCAGTCGTGTATTTTGTTTTCCGTTTAACTATCTACATGTTCCTAAAGTATATTTTTCGCTGTTTTAAATAGAGCATTTTAAGGTGATATTTTTGATTGTTTGTCCAGTTATTGTTCTTCTATGCCAAATAGGAAAATGTTAATATATCATACACCAACGCAAAAAGGAGAATAAACCAATGATATTTATTTTTAGATGATACTAGCAACTACTTACAGCGACAGCATGTTCAATCAGAAATTAATTAACAGCGTCATCCCCGTTATAATTAAAGTCTATAGGTACTATACAAGCAGCAGCCCGCGGTAAAAGCGATACCATCACCCAATATAAAATAACACGCGGTCCAAATCATGGAAATGATAATCATGTACGACATCCCCCGTCTTAACTGGTATTTTAATTAATTCCAACTAATGGCTGGAAGATATCGCTTTAAGTGATAAGGCCGCACCTTGCGGCACTAGCTCTATCTGTTTTATGCCATAGGTTAGCAAACAAGCCTGATGGTAAGCAATCATCGTCGCCTATGGATACCTGTAATGTAACACCAAGGGCATCACCAGATAAGTTGCTCACCTTTAAATACTCTATTAACAGTCCTTTTGAAGAACCCCATTTAATAGTTACTCGGATCTGTGCAGATTTCCCTGATCTATGCCATATCATAATATGTACCTAATATCATTTGTACCTAATAAATAAAATGTAATTTTATATATATTTGACATTTATGTTATTTTGTTTCTGGTGTGCACAATAAAGAGTTCTATCTATCTTATCTTATACTAGCGGTCCGCCCCAACTTCGCACGGGTATAGATTATAGCCTATGTCACCCGGGGATAGTATAGCTACCCGTCAGTGAAAGAATTTTTCAAATCGGTTCAGTAGTTTCGGGGCCTATTCAATGCAAACAAACAAACAATCAAATCTTTCCTCTTTATATTATTAGTATAGATATATAAAAATGAATCCTTATTTACTTTGGTCACGCCATAACTTGAGAACGATTTTACCGATTTTGTTAATATTTTTTTTTCTAATACTTTGTAGAAGGTTCTTATGGAATGAAAAATTAAGGAAATTGCGCATAAAATAGGAAAACTTCAGAAAACTTAACGACGATTTTAACTTCGCGCGTTTGACAGTTCTAAGACAGGACAACGTCAGTCGGGTCAGCTATCTATACTAATATTATAAAGAGGAAAGATTTAATTGTTTGTTTGCATTGAATAGGCTCCGAAACTACTGAACCGATTTGAAAAATTCTTTCACTGACGGGAAGCTACACTATCCCCGGGTGACATAGGCTATAATCTATACCCATGCGAAGCTGGGGCGGACCGCTAGTCTATAATAAAAGAGCACTTTAATGACACCATAAAAATAATATAAATAGGAAAATATATTAGAAATACGTACAAAAGGCAGTCCAGTCTTATCGCTAAGAGCGATCTCTTCTGCCAACTTTTAGATTAGAGAATTAAGATTATTTACAGAGTATGGAAGATGGTAAAAGAACAAATATATATGTATATCTATCTATAATAATATTCGGCCCATGATACGGCGGACTGAGACCATTTCGTACAGGCTTTGTATAAACAATCGATTTTTATCATCGCTGATATTTTGCCCACTCTACATTCACGGGCGAAGCGAACCTACCTCTCATTATACAGGGTTACGCGCAAAGACTACTAAGCCGAAAAGGGTCTAATACTCAACTTTATGAACAAAGGAACCAATTCTGATATCGCGAAAAAAATTGCTGTTTCATAGAAAACGTCAATTTACACTAGACAAAAATGTATGGAGCAGCTGATATATTTTTTGCGATTTCTGGGTTGGTCCCATAGAAAAAGTTGTTCATGATCAGTGCCGGTTTTAGCACTACCAGCCCTACCCTGGGCAAAACTTCTTACGGTGCATCCCCCCCCCGTGTGCCATTCCAAACCGAAAAAGCCAAAGAATAGATCTTAGATTTTTACATACCTGCGGCGCCCCATTATAGGCGCCAACGGCCCCCATTTTATCTGAAGCCCTGGGCGGTCGCCCCACTAGGCCCTACCCTAACCCTAACAATTAATGTTGAGTATAATAGACCCTTTTCGGCTTAGGACAGTCTTTCCGCGTAGCCCGGTATTAGCTATCAACATCCACGCGAGGGGAAAAAACTAACTAGATACCTACTTTACCTATTGTTGGGAATAAGGGAAACGAAGCTAAAACGGTATTATTATATTATCTAAACACAATTGAATACCAATAACCATTTGCCTTAGAATGTTGCAAACCAGCAATGTAAAGCGTACAAGCGTGCGCGCGGGGCAGGTCGTTCGTTGACCTCTAGCGTCAGCTGATATTATATTTGCATTACATTGCGAACAATAAGAAACGAAGAAAAAAATATGTGTGTGTGGACTGGGAGACATAGATTGTGGTATCGTATCAGCAATACCACAATCGTCAGTTACAATCTGGGTGTCTTCAAGTCGAGAGTGAATCGGTTTCTTCTAGGCAAGCGTGCTCCATCGTAGACCGCATCGTCGCTTAACATCAGGCGAGATGGCGCCCAAGCGCAAGCCTATCTACTATAAACAATAAAAAAACACTAGGACTATCACCAGTCTTCGTTTCCGGAAGCGTTTCCCTTCATAATCATCATCAGCCAGAAGACGTCCACTGCTGAACATAGGCCTCCCCCTTTAACCTCCACACTGAACGACAGCCTGCCTTTTGCATCCACTGGATGCCAGTGATTCTCACTATGTCGTCGGTCCATCTAGTGGGAGGCCTACCTACGCTGCGTCTTCCGGTTCGTGGTCTCCACTCAAGAACCTTTCTTCCCCATCGGTTATCGGTTCTTCTAGCGATGTAGCCTGCCCATTGCCACTTCAACTTGCAAACTTTAACAGCTACAGCACAGCTTACAGCCTTACACGCCCTTATATTATCGAACCTTTAGTTTTTTATTTGTTTTGTGCAAATTTTCATATCTCAAACATAGATACATTTTGGAAATCAGATTAACGAGCTCGTAGTCCCTCCATCCCTGAACCCTCAGCCTCCACGAAATTGCTTACTTTGAAATGTCAATCAAATATGCAAATCGATCCGACAACTTCGAGTATTTCGATGTAATAAGTAGGGAAATGAGTTTTAGAACCCATTACCGACTAATGGGGGATAAAGCAGAGATTATGGTAAGATACAAGAGTACCTATTGAATTTAAACTAAACACTGCATAATTATGTGTATTCTGTAAGAATTTATATTACGCACCAATAACACGCCATAAACATAGTTACCAAATTAAACAAACAACAACAACGGCCCACACCCACCCGTACATTGTGGATTTTCCTTGGATACGTACCAAACTGTTCGACTCTGCGTTTCTAATCCGTACGGCCAAAGATTGGAACAACCTGCCTTGTTTCCTGAGAGATATAACCAAGGCCTTTTCAAGGCCAGAGTGAATAATTATCTTCTAAGTCTGCGTGCTTCATCTTCGACCACATCGTCGCTTACCAATAGGCGAGTTGGTTGGTCAAACGCGGACTTATCCGCGTTAAAAAACCCCAAAAAAACGCATTTTCCGATTGAATACAGACTACATTCTCTTGACAAACGCACACGTAAAAGGTTAGCTTGCTCAACGTTATTTTAAAAATTCAAAACAAGCATTTTACGAACCACGTCGCGTTAGCAAACTTGACATTGCCAATTCCACGGAGATAACGGAACGTGGCTGCATTACGAGTTTATGTGGTCATAGAGGCTAAGGGCAGAGAGTTAAATTTTTCAATTACATTTTCATGTTATGACGTGACGCGTTAATGGCAAGGAATCTAAAAATAAGGATAGAAAATAAGGGCCCTGGAATTTACAGAGGAAGAACAAACAAGTGGAGGCGGGTAGAGGGGGGCTGTCAATTTCTTTTATTTGGGCGAAATAAATTATGATGAAGTTAACATATGAAATTAGTCACATCTCATCGACCAAAGTAATGTAATCAGATGAGATCTGATCATAACATGGACTGTAAATTAATATTCAACAAGTTCTCAAAGTTTCCGCTCAATATGGACAGCTCCTGATATTCTGAGGCACTCCTATCTATCTGTATAATCTAGAATTAGCAAATCTCGATCTTGAATTCTCGGAAAAGTCCCACAAATCGCATATCGTTCGAGCCAATCCTCCGGAGCCTTCCCCAATTTGCGTATATTACTGTTTGCGAAACGATATCTTTCCATTTTGTATTTTTTGTCTTCGCTATTTACCATAGTGTCAATCATTCGTTTATTTTGCTTTATTTCCAGAATTGTTTGTTGGTTTACCCGTTTTCCTCAAACTAAAAGATATACGAGTTATCATTACAGATAATTGAAGAACGATTTCAAGATGTTGGACATGTCTTTCCCACTAACTAGGTTACATTTTTCTTCTAAACGACATGGGCTTGTATTTGACGTAAATAAATACAGGAAAAGTCTGTAAAAACTCGGCAAATCGTTCCAAGCTATTTGAGAAATGGAATGGAACTAAATAAGATTAACATTAGAGTTCTAGGCAGGTTGTGGACTAAGTATATTTTCCCTAACGAGTGCTATTTACTAAAATCTCAAGACAATCCAAATGCTCAAGCGCACTGCCAGTTGGCTTCGTACCCAGAATGTTGGCGGCATTACAACGCTGTATGGCAACGCATTCCAGAAGGCTTAATGCGTTTGCCATTCAGCGTGGTAATTGTAAAGCATATATTAGCTGACAGATAGACGAAATCTGGTTGGGTCTAAAAGTCTACATACATGCAGATTCATGTCTTAAAAGAGGGCATGGCTTGCAACCCAACGCTGAATGGCAATGCTTATATGCGTTGAACCAGAAACACGCCAGAATTTTGGTTACGCTAGGGAAATTGATTTATAAACACCATTTGAAATAGTTATGAATGGGTAAGTAATAAATCCTGTCATAATTACAATCATGACTTCTAAATCATAGCTTCTAAGCATTATATACAGTTTTTTGGTCGGTTTAATATTACAAATCACGTCAAACCCACCGATGGGGAACTACTGGGGAAAACATATACAAACCTGTCTCGAAAATTTGATAGATTAAGCTCAGATTATGTTAATCGATACGATAGTGTATGATTGGTCAGTACGAGCATAAACAAAGCCATTTCACGGTGATTGCTCACATTGGTCAAGCACAAGCGATCCGGGAAAGGTCACTCCGGGCAGCCCGGCCCGGTCACTTGTTAATAACACTATTGGAAAGCCTGATCGCTTGTTAAGGTAAACAAAAGCCGTTGTCGCCATCACAATTGGGTTTATCTGACTTCTTTATGCAGGCATGTGTGACAATCAGACAGATTGGTCTATTAGTCAAATTTTTTGACTTCGATTTAGGATTGTAGGAGCTTTGTTATCTAGTGTATTTCTAAATATAGCTTTCTAAATGTAGCTTGTTCTTACCACGTAGTCAATAAAGTACCTAAAATAAAGCTCGATGGGCTTTATCTTTGAGCGTGTTCATCGGACTACCCTCTAATTCAATTTGAATTTTGTTTGCGCGGCACTTGGGTTTTTTATTCCATCGAACTGACCAGCTGAGTTGGTCCGAAATGCGTTATTTCTAGACGAACGGCCGTAAGGACGCATTTTCATTCATTCGTATTCAAGATTAATTCTCTAGTAAACGCATGATATGTTAAAGCTACTGTTGATTCTTGATAATTCGACAATTTGACCGTGTATTAATAATATTTTCGCGCCTCCCAGTCCTACCTTCCTTGTGGTGAGTTAGTAGAAATGCGTGGAGGAAGCACATGTGAGGACGCTTTTAGCAAGCAGTGAAACGGAACAGATTAAGGCTTAAGGCGGTCTGGTAGTGACTTTCTGCTGTTTTAATTGGTTTTAATCATAAAAGTTGAGTTTTTTTTTCGCATATCTTTTGCATTTGTCAGTGTCAGTAATAAGTGTAGAGTTTTTTTTTTCAAGTTTAATTAAATATCTTCAAACATGTCAGAGGCAAGGAAAGTAGGGCACGGTCAAGCCCTAGTAAAGTGAGTAGGTTCTAGAGGCTTCATTGGAGTTTTGGAAACATCACGGAAATAAATTCATACCTCGTCATATCACTTTTCCACAGTCGAGCACGTTTACAGCAAACAGTCAATAATTAATAATCCACCATTATTACACATTATGACTCTAAAACTTAAATTAAATTAAAAATAATTTATTATTGCAAATAGCCACCAAACTAGGTGTAGCCATGATGAATTTCACATCATGATGAAAATACTCAAGTATTAGAAAATAATACAATGAAGCGGCATGTTTTTTTTTCAGTTTGGCGCCAAAACACCGCAATTGATCCTGTTTTCAAATAAAAAAAGCATTCAAATCTTTGTCCAGCTGTTTTGGATAAAAATGGTAACAGATATACAAACCGCCAAAACTAATAACATTCAACCTTTTTCCCTAAACGCATACCTTTCCCATTCCGTCATAGGTAAAAATGAGTAGGTACCGCAGAAATGAGCATGGGTAATGTTTAGGTATTTACGTACTAAGAAAGAAATTACCATCTCAATTGGAAATTACTATATTATTTTATACACATGAAAGTGTGATCGTGTTTGTTTGTACTTCTTTCGGATCGACGTGTTTTTTTGCATAGATATAGTTGGAGGCTTAGATAAATATAAAAAATCTTTGGTTGGAGGGCTGGAGACTGACATAGTTTTCACGATTAGTTTTCATACAATTTACCGTGCTCGTGGCATCTAAGCTAATAAAGATCGTGGTAATAATAAGTTTTTAACTCAATAATACGCATTTTATTATGTACAAATCTTGTTTATTTCGTAGATAACTAAAAACTCACAAGAAGCTTCAAAAAAGGGTTGTCTGTAAAGTCGGTTTACGGACGATAATTTTACGTGATAACGCTTAGGCCCATCGTGCCTCTCTATCGCTTGCACGCGCGGCTCAGGCGGAACGTGACAATTTTTCGTGCGTGCAGCCGGCGTTCATCGATTTATAAGACGTTATCACGTCAAAAACAAAAGATCGACAGTTTTATTCTAATTAATATCTCTAGTATAGTATATTTATCTATGATAATATTAAAACCCCGTGGTGTCCTGTATACCACATACCTAGTGATGATGGGCGCCTCCTCTGAAGATTAGGTTTCATGAAATAAACATGTAATATTTTTTGATCTTGTTACCGTGTCAAGAAGATTTAATGCGATATGGCATAGGTATATGGATAGCTGCTTACCCAAGTATGTATATTAAGTTGTCAAAAGCGTTTTGAGGCACGCATATTATGACAGGGTTCCGTAGATAAGTGAAAAGGCTCCGAGGATTTGAGATATAAAAGATTTACTTCCGTGTTTCAGTCTTAACGGTTTCCTAAATGGAAAAATTATTTGATATACAAACAAAATTGATAGACAAACTACTTAGTATACAACACTAGAATGACCACAATTGCTAAAAGTGTTTGTGACGTCAAACACGTCACACTCAATCCAAAACAAATCCTTCACATTGCACCAGGCTCTGAAGTTTCATAATTCCAACTAAATTCCATGATGATATCTTTGATACGCCATATTATACGGGGTGTAAGGGGAACACTCTCGAAGCCAAAATAAGGTACCTAAGTGTACTCATCATTATGAACAACTTTTACTATGGGACCAGCCCTGAAATCGCGAAAAAAATATCAGCTGTTCTATAGAAAACGGTCATTGAGACTTTTTTGCATTGAGATTTCAGGGTTGGTCCCATAGTAAAAGTTGTTCATAATGACGAGTACAATTACCTTCTTTTGGCTTCGAGAGTGTTCCCCATACACCCTGTATAGGTATAGGTAGGTATTATTACCTATATCATTATTTACTCTACCTTCTTTCAATTACAGGCTCTTCTGGGCCAGATTACTGGGAATCGTCCTTAAACTCGATCGAATCATAAATCTCAATTTTATGCATTTACGTTAGCTCTTGTGCTTAGCGATCTCTTGAATACAAATTAAGGGATCAATCCCTTGGCACATACGCGTACATGCGTTTAATCTGAGAGTCTGAGGGCATTTGACAATGAACTGACTTGGCCCTTATTAAGGCGGACTGCAAACACGAACGCCCTTCTATTGACCCTTCGGTTTAGCAAACGGGGCCAAGTGGCTTTGTTAGGGCTGACTTTACTTGTATCTATCTGCCTAATACGAACCTTCTCTAGTCATTTACATATTCTAGAGTTTACACTAAACACTATAAGTAGTCAGTAGGTATCTGAGTTGAAGGTGCTAAGGTTAATTATGTATATTATTTGTGTATGTTAATTATTAATCAACTGTTTTTTTTTTATTGATAAACAAACTTGCGCTTGGACACCATCTCGCCTGATGTAAAGCGATGATACGGTCTACGATGGTACGCTTGCCTAGGAAAAACTCATTCACTCGTGCAGATTATAACTATCAGGAAACACCCAAAATCGAAATTTAGTTTTAAGGACTTTTGCTTCAGATTCATTGTAAGTAATCTTAACACACAATTATTATCTACGCTACAAATTAAATTACATAATATCTAGGGAATAATTAACGAACTAGGTATATAGGTTTGTAGAGTTAGAATTGCCTGAAAAAAGAATATGCCAGTCCTAATCATTCTATCCCCACTTGTAATTAGTGTCAGATAATAGCCCACGATCACCACCACCACGATCTCACTAACTACTTACGAGTTTCTGTACAAAAATTCGTTTCGGCATAAAGTTTCTGAATGCCGATGTATTAAAATTTATAATAAGTTACCATAAAAAATTGTAAAAATTGCTCGTTTAAAAATACAGTCAAGTCAAAACTTATTGAAAAGGCCTACTACAGTATACAAGACTATATGGACGATAAATGGTAGAGAATAGTAATTTAGCAATAGATAATTAAATATTAAGCTTATGGTTTTATTTTGTTCTTATTTATAGAAAAGCCTTTGTTCTATAGTTATTATAATAATAATTTAAGATAATTATATGTTACAATAAATTTAATTACTAACAGGGTCTTTGTACCGACATGTAGTTTTAAGGACCTCATGTAATGTGTACACAGGCAAAAAAAAGTTTCGGTACAAAAAATCGTTCTCTCTCAACTCTATTCCGAACACAAGATTTTTGTTAAATGATAATTATTTAAAAATTAAAAATTATTTCTTAGTTAGTTGCTCTAAGTAATTACCCAAACATTGGTTGATTCCCGTCTCTTCATATTTAAATTCTAGCTGAAACTCGCCACTTCGTACGCGTAGAGCTCCGCCTTCGGCCTCGCTACTACAACCCGTTGTAGCCTGTGTTATTCTAATGTATAAGCTATATTATTGTAAACTTTCATTAAAATTCATTCGGTAGTTTTTGCGCGAAAGAGGGACAACGCGTTTATAATATTAGTAGGATCTGTGTTGATCTAAGCCTAGGTCGCTACGCGACGGATGTAAGAAAATTTACCGAAGTGAATAGGAAATGAATTAGTCTACGAGTTAAAAAAAAAATTAGTTAATAGAATAAAATCACAAAATTGCTGCACTATTTTTATATTTCCATTCTATCTTAAAACATCCATAACCTGAGCCAATATTTCAAGTCCATATTTACAGAGACTGTAACAAGGTTAAACGCGTCTGGAGTTGACTGGAGGAAGCAAGGTAAACATGGATGGCGCCACGTAGTCTCTTACTTTATAATTGGGACCTGGTGGGATCGAAAAGGTGTCTTTTTTGGATTTCGTTTGAAAGTTATTTCGCATGATATGTGAGATGTGAGTGCAAATAATTATACGACCTATTATTTGTATGGCATATTCACAAGTCACGTCATTAGTAAGTATAGTGCGCTTTCTGTCTAGCAAGACATTAAAATGCTTATATCTTCCTTAATTTTGAACACAATTTGATTTATTTTCGGTGATAGTTTTTTTTTCATGGTTTTATACGCCATTTTTTTCTATTGTTGATATTTGTCATTACACACAGGACGTAGTACAACCGGCTGGCCCTGGGGTAGAGCGAGTGGAGTGGCAGCTCTAGACGCCAGATAGCAAGGGGCGCCAAAATGCCAAAAGCGGAAGAAAAATCGGGCGAAAATACAATTTCGATGGCGCCGCGTGCCTCGAGGCAACAAACAATTTTAATGTGGAAACACTTTACATCCTGGATTAGCACACGGGCTACTTTTTATTCCGGAAATATTATCGTTTCCTGTTCGATAGATTTCAAATGTGAAACGCGTCTAAAGACAATCTCGCTCTACGCTGAGGAGTAATAGTGATCCGTGACTTTGATAAAAAGCTTTAGTCTACGTCTCGTGTACGATTATTTTGAAAAGCATATCTTTACAGCAGACAACAGAGTATGAGATTTTGTTAAATCTTCTAGGTAATTTTGACGGAGTGTCGTATATAGGTAGCCTTTTTTTTTTTTTTTACAAGCAGCCGGTGACATCACGTGCGCGCGGCGCGGCGGCCCGTAGTGCAAAACGAGACGCAGCCGCGCGCGCGCATTCACCTTGAAAAAGGCCGTCTAATGCGGTTGAAACTATAGTCGAAGTAACCGGCTTAATCTTACGTGAGTAATTCCCGTGTAAAAACCAACTAAGTAATAAAATGTGTGAAAACCACGTCAGTTTCAATAATAAAATATTATTTTTTTCTATTTCGTGCCGCGTGCAACTGGCTTTTCGGCGAGGGAAGAGGTTTGTAGATGCATATCGGCCGGTTTATTCTAGTTTCAAGTTAGAACCTCGTCGTAGTAACCTTCCGCCGATATTTTTCCGTAATATAAGGTAGATTTTGGAGTATATAATTACATATTTTTTGACTTTTGGAACGATTGCCTAAAATCTGCATCGTTACAAGACTAGGTTTCTCGAAGTATACGTACCCATAGAAGACTGAACTACAACCAGGTATTCTACACATAAAATAAGATAAAATAATGAAAAATAAATTATTAAGCATACTTACATTACTGGTAGGACACCGGTCGGCTTCTTCTTCGCATACTGCTGAGGGCACCTCTACCATAGTCTCCAACCAGTTGTCCCCTTGAAAAGACAACACACGATTAAAATAGGTAGGTCATAGACGTCAAGTACCTGATCTAAGAGGTAGGTTATAAGCACTGTATTTTGAAAATATATCACCACGACCTCACAGCCATCAGATACTTGCTTAAAAGCTGCAGTAGTTAATTAATTTATTAGTTATTTTCACATTTTCCCAAAATAAAATATCAGGATAACTACCTAAGTATGTAACTTCCTTGCCAAATTTAATTAAGATAGTTTTTGATGAAAACAGATTAAAATAGTGCATTGTGATAAAATTGCAGAAAGGAGGTTTTTGTAAAGTGACAAGTGACTAAGGTAGAAACCAGGTAGAAACTTAGAAAATGGACATGTATAAATTATAAAAAAAAGGTGCAAAGAAATCCCACGGTTTGCAACTTGTGTACAATATTTTACTTTCCACACGATTTTTTGCCTTGTATAGGATCAGTTTTCGAAAACGTATTGAAAAGCGTTTGAGCTTAAACGACTTCGTTTTTCACTATACCTAAGCGTTTAACGCAAAAACTGGTAAGTACGGCACACTAACTCATTGTTCACGCACACTAAGAAACATATAGCGCACCAATGAACTAAGCAATAGTCCACATGCAAATAGTTATCTCTATCTCTTCTCTATCTCTACATAGTATAAATTGAAGTCGCTTTCCGCGTCTGTCTGTCTGTCTGTATGTCTGTATGGCCGCTAACTCCTCCTAAACCACGCAACGGATTTTGATGCGGTGTTCACCATCAGTTAGATACATTTTCAAGGAAGGTTTTATATATATAACTAGCGACCCGCCCCGGCTTCGCACGTAAATTACACCCGTGCGAAGCCGGGCGGGCGGGTCGCTAGTCAATTATAAAACCGATTTTTTTTTTTTTTAAATACTCGATTTCTGTTACTTGGATGACCATAACTCTATTGTCATCCAAGTAACCGTTTTTTTTTCAGTTATTTTGATTTTAAAGTAAAACTACTATACCGATTTTGATGAAAATTCTATGGGACCAATCTGAAAGTATATCCTTACATTTTTTTTTACCAACGGTTCATAAATGACAAAGTTCTGAATACGTCTGTTAGTACTATAACTACACTGATGGCGATGAGTAAATATGTGGCAGAGGCCTGATAAGTGATAAAAATATGACATCTCTCTATCATCTCCTCTAAGCAGCGTAAATCTGACAAGACGGATGGCATGACGGACGGACGGTTGTGGAGTAGCAGCAGAAAGCTCCTACTCGTGCAAAGGTTGGCAGCCGACGTGAATCAGATACGAGGTCGCTATTCTTGTCATTATCACCTTTGACGCACATCGATGTACTGACGTTTACTATACGGGGTGTAAGGGGAACACTCTCGAAGCCAAAAGAAGATAATTGTACTCATCATTATGAACAACTTTTACTATGGGACCAGCCCTGAAATCGCGAAAAAAATATCTGCTGTTCTTTAGAAAACGGTAATTGACACTCGACAAAATGTATGGAACAGCTGATTTTTTTTCGCGATTTCAGGGTTGGCCCCATACTAAAAGTGGTTCATAATGATAAGGTGGTACGATTCACATATGGCGGGAAATTCAAATTTTAAACAGTTTTTTGGTCCTAGTAGCCAGGCCAGGTAATTATTTTTAAATAACACAGTGTTTGCGCAAAATATTGGCTGTTCTTTACATTATAATGTACAACTATTTAACAGTAACGCACCAAATTACTTACATTTGTGAATAAACCGTTTGAAACAGCAAAAATTAGTTTATTCACAAATGTAAGTAATAATGTGCATTAGAGATAAATAGCTGTACATGATTTTGTAAAGAATAATAATCAATTTGCGCAAACATAATGGTTGTTTAAAATAATTACCCGGCCTAGCTACAAGGACCTGAAAACTGGTTGAAATTTGAATTTCCCGCTATTTGTGAATCGAACCACCATAAGTACAATTACCTTCTTTTGGCTTCGAGAGTGTTCCCCTTACACCCTGTATAGATAGGTATCCAGGGTTGCAAGGAAAGGCTATCATCATCATTATCAGCCTATCATGTTCCCGCTGTCCCAGTGGCACTGACCACAGGCCTTCTCTCAGAGAGAGATAGAGGAAGAGCCCTAATCCACCATGCTGGCCCAGAGCATGTTGATGAGTGTGCTGTGTCTTTGCACTTTGAGGTTCTTGAACATACTTTACAAGAGGCTTCTGTAGAGCTTTGGAAACAACACAAAAATACACGTTTCACTGCGTTATATCACTTTTCCAAAGTCGCGCACGCGTCAAAGTCGTCCACGAAAGCTTAATAAATAATAATCCACTATTACTAGGCATTAAAACTCGAAAATACACAAGTTTAGGTAAATAATACAATGTTGACATGTTTTTTTCATATTATTTATATTACACGGGAATTACTCACGTCCACTCCGCCTTTAGTTTCATATATCTATAGATTATAATTTTTCAGTTTAGTTTTAGTATTTTCATGTTGGCGCCAAAACTCCTTTCCATGTTTTTTCTATCATCTAACAAACACAAAACGAATCGTCAAACTATCGGTATTCCATCCCTGACTACACAAACATATTTCAGCCTCCATAATTTGCGATCCGCGCACCAAAATAATATTGGCACAGTTACTTTGATATATTTACGGTGTTTGTCTGTTTACTCAATAAAAGCTTTAATAATGGAAGGCCGTAAAATAAAAATGCAGGCTAATAATAGACTTATATCTCTCGTACTCCCTGGAAATATTAACGATATTATCTTCGCTCCGTGAAATCTTTTGACACAGCAGAAAGCGGATCGGTTCCGAATACCCGAAGCCAATGGGTTTCGGAAATAGCTTTATTGGTTTTGGCGAATGGTTTATGGGGTTTGGAACTGGTCATAATTATTTTTTTATTGTTTATTCGAATTGTCGGTAAAAGTTGTACTTGTACCTAAGGCTATATGTAGGTACTTACACGTTTTTGATTCAAGTATACCTAAGTAAATTCTATTACTAGCAAAGGAGCTCGTTTTCAAAGTTGTTTTCTGGCTCGCAACAAGCAAATATAGCCTCCGATAGTACCGAAATTAGGTTTGGCTAATCTCCGCATCCAATCAAAGACCGCAAACAAGATAAAGGATAGTATGTATTTTGTTATTGAGTTCGTATCTGTGTTTATACGATGAGTTAAACAACACTTATAAGCTTAAGCCGTTTTATGGCTGTAAAGCAGAATAAAAAAAATCTAGCGACAGAATTTAAACGAGCAGATGTGATTATTTAGAAAAAAAACGTCCAAAAGATACAAAAAAAGGATCCCTTTATCACTTTCTGATTTTACTGTTATTTCTGTTGATGCACCGTATTCTGTGAAAATTTCAACTTCTTCTTAGTCGGACACTCTTGGCAGAGTGGTCGTGGTTGGTAAGACGGTGGTACACGGTGGGTCTTCAATGTCGTCGGTCTTCTCGGCGGCGATCAATGATTTCGCAATGCTTCTCCATTTTACTCGGTTCGTCGCATTACGTGAACACTCTGTTATGGTAGACTTAGTTGCTGTCTTAAGGAGCCTGTATACCCTCTGCAGCTCTCTCGCTCGCACATTTTCACATTATTGAAGATATAAAATCAATAAGTGTGAATTTCCAAAAAGTAACAAAATCATGTCTTGGTGCCTATCGTAACATTATTGAAACGTTGGTGCGGGATGCGGTCCATGGGATCTTTAGGCGCCTCCAAAACCACATCTCCAGGGCGTCAGTTATGCGGCGGTCTAGTACTCGCAGGGACCAGGTTTCTGCTCCGTATGAGAAAATTGGAAATACAAGAGTCAATCCTTCGTGTTTTTGGTTATTCTCCTATCCTCCCAAATTTTCCCCAACCTTTCCACATGAGATCTGGTAATGGCACATTGTCGTTTAACCTCAACTTCGCAGCCTCCATCATTAGATATGGTAGAACCGAGGTATATGTAGCTCTGGACTACTTCGCAGTTTGCTACATTTAGTATGTCTTTTCTGATATCTGCGGCTCGGTCTACTATCATCATTTTAGTTTTGTCTAGACTTTATGTGGAATATTGCCTTTCAACCAATTCTATATTTCAATTCTTTCAACCTATAGATCTGTTTTAGGTAATACTTATATACAAAATATGGTGCGCGGTATTTTGCCACAAAGGCTTACTGCGTCTTGGTAAACTCCGTTTGTTACTATATTTATACTTTACCTAGAAATTACTTTCGATAGGTAAGTAGGTAAGTGTATATCCTGTTTACAGTATGAATACTCTGTGTCACAAGACCATTTGCTACGTGATTTACGCAGTTTTACCTTATTTTTATGGCGTGTAATTTATTTCGGGTGTTTACTTTTCTAGACCCTTTTCTACCGAACTGATCCTCTTCGCAAGGTAACGTCATTTCATGAGATAGGGCTTAGGGAGTGAGTGTTGATGTCCGGTAGACAATTGGGTTGTTTTAGGGTGTATTGAATGAAGATTGATTGACATTCATTGACATCCATTGACATTCATAAAAGAACCGCTTGATAGAAAAAATATGAAAATAATTAGCTGCGCCCCGCGGTTTCACCCGCGTAGTGATGAAAAATGGTGATGATGATGATGATGAAAAGTAGCTTATGTCACTCTCTGGCTCTTGAACTATACCCATGCAAAAAATCAGGTCGATCCGTTGTTCCGTTGCAGCGTGAAAGAGGAACAAACATCCATACATACAAACTTTCGCGTGTATAATATTAGTAGGATTTAATTATTAGCATCCATACTGCATCTATATCACAAAATTACATACCTACATGGGGTGTATCTCTAGATCTGACGACGGACATACTCTAGGATATCATTGTACTTATAATTATAAACAACGTTTACTGTGGGATCAACCCTAATATTGCTATAATATAGCAATAAAAAAAGTTGGTCCCAAAGTAAAAGTTGTTTATAATGAATGATACAATAGAGATACAACCGGTATAGCAGTTAAAGTTTTTTTTTTTTTTTCAAATAATGATTTTAGTTCTATTCCTAGATATATTTATGCCAAGCTATACCAACATTTTGAATTAAGGCTATCTAAAAATATATTTTCTCACCTTGTTTTCTGCTCGCAGGAGAGGGCATGTCGAGCGCAGTTCTCCGACCACTGAAACAATATAAATCTACACTAATATTATAAAGAGGTAAAGTTTGTTAGTTTGTAAGTTTGTTGGTTCTGTTTTAACTCCGAAACTACTGAACAGATTTAAAAAATTCTTTCACTAGTAGAAGGCTACACTATTCTTGAGTGCCATAGGCTATGTTTCATATTGATAAAAGTTAATTTTCTACACTAAATAATCGTATTAGTAAAACATGTTGAAGAAAAATAAGCTGATTGGCTTCTTTATCGGTGTACGCTGACCTAACGGTTTGTGATAAGTAAATACAATGTTTGACAAAAATGTAGTTCTTAAGTAGTTTTACAAAAAAGTCCGCAATAGCATACATCTAACTTTATGTATAAGAAAACCACAATAACAATAATAACCAGATAAAAGTAGATTTCAATACAACGTGAGCGAAGCCGCGGGCAACAGCTAGTATGTTATAAAAGCAGATAATAATGTGAATTTTAAGAAAAAAAAAATTCTGTCAAATAGTCCATAATTATTTAGTCCGTAGTATTTAGTTTCTGTATTAAATAGATCTGTATTTTTATTGAAAAAAAAATGGCTTCAAATCTTGGAAAAACTCAACATATTAACATAGGTATTACCACCAATTTACAAAAGTAGTTTTTCGTATAACTTTATGAAGGAAAGTCTGAAAATGGATTTAAAAAAAAAAAAAAAAAAAAAAAAAAAAATTTATTTTTCCAAAAATTATTGGCATAAATAAACAATTTTAATTTACTTGTTTTATATTTGTACTAGCGACCCGCCCGCCCGGCTTCGCGCGGGTGCAAGTTACGTGCGAAGCCGGGGTGGGTCACTAGTTATATATATAAACCTTCCTTGAAAATGTATCTAACTGATGGTGAAAACCGCATCAAAATCCGTTGCGTGGTTTAGGAGGAGTTAGCGGCCATACAGACATACAGACAGACAGACAGACGCGGAAAGCGACTTTAATTTATACTATGTAGAGATTATGCCCGAAAATCCAAATAGGTACTTAAAATTGAACGATGTATTTTGTAATATGGCTCTTAATTAAGCAATCTAAAGCTAGATATATATTATGTATACGTTTTTGTTGCACTATACCGTTGCAGTTTAATAAGACACCGTTCATAAACTCAGCAAAACAAACCTTTCAGCTATGTGTCACGACAAATTGGCTCTAACAATTTTCATAATGGAAATGTGGTTAGCTTCATCAACTAACTAGGTACTCATTTACCTACTATGTTGCTTTACTCAGTATTACCTAATGTTCGAATAAGTACAATGTGGCGATTGTGATTTTAATGTGGTTAAGTTACATTAAAGTAGGTAGGTACATAAGTGGGTAGGTACTCACATAACTGACCTATATTGTTTGTATCTGTATACAGTATTGGATGGAAAGAGGAATGTTGGGCGACTTTTGCTTTGCTCTAAAAACTGTATAAAATAAAGTAATATTCGGAAAAAAAAATTGGCACACACACTCATCTAACTTAAAACTAAGCAAAGCTTGTAATATGGCTGCCAGAGACTGATATACATCATCATCATCATTTCAGCCATAGGACGTCCACTGCTGGATATAGACCTCCCGCATCGATCTCCAAAAGGGCCGGTTGGAAGCGGCCTGCATCCAGCGTTTCCCTGCGGTCTCTTTTAGGTCGTCTGTCCATCTTGTGGGTGGACATCCTACGCTGCGCTTACCGGTCCGTGGTCTCCATTCCAGAACCTTTCGGCCCCATCGGCCATCTGTTCTGCGTGATATGTGCCCTGCCCACTGCCACTGACTGCCCTGCCAGAGACTGATATACATACATAATTATATATTTTAAATACATACTCTAATAGATAATAACACCCAGATATAGATTAAAAACAAATATTCATCACATGAGTGTTTGCCCTAGGTGGGAATCGAACCCACGCCCCCAAGCGCAGAAGGCAGGTTCACTACCAACTGGACCAACTGGAGGAATCCAACGACACCTCACTCGTCAAAATCGGTCAAGCCGTTTTGGCTACTACAGGAGGTACTACAGGAACCCAGAAACATACTTACATACAACCCAAGAATACCCTCCTTCTTGGACAGTCGGTTAAAAGTTAGCAAGGTTTAAAGGGAAATGCGTTCCGGTTCGTGAATAAGTCCAATTCGACCACTGTCTACAAGTAGGTTGCTAAGGTAAAATTGCTTGAAATAGGTTCCTAAGCAAAGCAAGTAAATGACTTTCAGCGGCTTAAAGGTGACTAGAATGATCCTAGTGCAAAGTACCTATTAAAACTAGAGCATATTTTGAGAAGCAAATCTCGATTTCATGTCTGGTGATAAATCTAAAAGCGTAATGGCCCTAATAATAATTGACGCCATATAATTACAGACGATTCTAGTAACCACATAGCAGCTAACTTCGTCTAGACGTCCAAATTACATGGCTATAAACTGTACTCACACTGGCTCCTAATAGTATTATAAAGTCCGATGAGCCTACTGGCCAAATTTTATTAAGGTCTACAACGAGCTGTACGTTCATAAAGATCTACCTCACTAGATCTGTGATCTACCTGAATGAATATGACATTCATCTTATCTACCAAATATGTTATTTGTTTTTTTCAGATCACGTTTTACGTCACTTAGACGTGGACTATTTAAATTTTTCTGTGAAATTTTTATTATCAACTAGCAGACCTGACAGACGTTGTCCTGTCTTAGAACTGTCAAACACGCAAAGTCAAAATTGTAAACCAAATTTG
This sequence comes from Agriopis marginaria, assembly GCA_932305915.1. NCBI lineage: Eukaryota > Metazoa > Arthropoda > Insecta > Lepidoptera > Geometridae > Agriopis > Agriopis marginaria. The sequence continues at coordinate 16,447,802 of OW029918.1, forward strand.
TTTACACCTTGGGTTACATTATTGCAGTTTTAGTAAGGATCCCTAATTTTTTTGAAAATATAATATAGCCTATGTTACCCGGGGATAATGTAGCTTCCCAACAGTGAAAGAATTTTTCAAATCGGTTCAGTAGTTTTGAAGCCTATTCAATGCAAACAAACAAACAATCCAATCTTTCCTCTTTATAATATTAGTACAGATAAATAATTGTACATATTTGGAATCAAATTAAACTAAACTAAAGAAACTAAATAAAAATATATTAAACTATACCAATCTAATAAACCGCTTCCCGTAGGCATCGTTTCCAAATAGCTAACCGCATTGCCGCGTTGTATAACGTTGCGCAATTAACTTTAGGTCCGTGGGGGTCATAATTGCCACAAATATTTTTAAAGATTAGTCTAAACGTCTGGTCGAAGCAACTCGTGACCAAAATGCTGGTCGGTATCTTATCTAATTAATTTATAATTATCAAAGATAAAACGAATCTCAGTTTAGTGTTGTGGATTATTATTTTTCAGTTAGTGACCGAGCGAAGAGAGCCTATGTCTTAGATTCTAATGGGACAAGTCAACGTTTCTGTGTATGTTTTTATCAAGGTTTTATATTTGATCGACGATAATTAGCATGTAGTTTTTTTTTTTTATAGTAGATAGGCTTGCGCTTGGCCGCCATCTCGCCTGATATTAAGCGACGATGCGGTCTACGATGGAGCACGCTTGCCTAGAAGAAACCGATTCACTCTCGACTTTAAGACACCCAGATTGTGATTTGTTGCGATTTGTTTTTGATTCGATCGTAGTGAAATTTTGTAAGCCAGTAGTTCATTTTAATACTACGAATATGGGCAAAATCGGTTGAGGGGTTGCGAAGATATACAGAGGTCGCGAGGTCTCAGTTCGGGGCGTACAACTAATCAAAAAATAAATTATTTTGGACAAGTGAGACATCTGTGTATATCTATAGAAACTTGTTTTGAGGTAACTCATTAACCTCCATTTCAAAAGATGTTTTCAAGTTCACATCCAAAAAAGTAACATCGATCGAGGGGATCTACATCAAAGAGATGTTCACTCGAATGGAAATGGGTTTTTGCTGACGACTCGTGTCCACTGTGCGCTTTCAAAAGATAATCTTGAGTCCATTGATGCCCACCGCTTTTTTTACAGAATTACACATTTTAAAAGGATGAAGATAACTTGTTTAAAAATATATTTAACATTGTCACGTGTTATCCATACAATTAATCATTGTACCAATGGCACAAGTTTCGACTGACAGTTGTATAAAAAAGCAAAACAATATCAAATACTTTCATGAATCAGGTTATCCCTAAAGTCTAAAGCCAAGGATAAAGCTAACTTCTAGTAAGGACCTAAGCAGGTTCTCCAGTAAAACACAGCATTTTTGTATAGAACGGACTTTCAAATTTCATTGTGTAAAAAAAGTTATTACGCTTATAGCCCGTTATAGCCCGCATAAGTTATCCATTTTTTTTTAAATCTGAATAAACACTATTTTGTGTTATCAGATCTTTCGTAAAAAGAATATCTTATAGAATCTTATGGAATTATTTTCGACCACAACTCTGGCTTACCAACAAGCAAGTTAGCAGTCAAACGTGGACTTATACGCGATAAAAAATAACACCAAATGGAAACATCCCACCACCCGTCGTCGACACCTCCCACTGTTGGCTAATTCTCTCTCGTTGCCGCAATAACCCCCTGTTACTTTGAGTCATTAGTGGTACGTTTATTGTATATATGTTAATAATAACAATTCAAATGGTTTTCTACAAAAACTACACAATTTGAGTTAGTTATTCACTCTTAACTGTCCACTGTTTACTTGCTCCAACTTAAAACCACAATACCACAGATTTTCAAGCCTAAGCAAAATTATCTGGTTTCATGGTCTTTGCACAACACGTAGGCAAAATATTTAAGTCAGACTTCCATCAAACTACTGCTAGGACAGAATGGAATAAACTCTTTCATGTGCTTGAATGCGAGTCAGATCACATGGCGCACAATTTACACCGATATGAGATAATTCCACAGTCCTTTGAACTACATTTACTTTTTAGGTAGGTATGTACTTAGTAGTAGTTCGTACAAAAACTAAGCCACTATAATCTAGCAACTAGATACATGAATATGAATCACAGTTTAAAAGCACCTGATATTACGAATTACCTTCAAGCTCCGAACTTATCTAATCAAAAAACGAATGGGCCATCTCATTGTGTTCCAGAGAATACCAATAAGGTAACAATACCTACCATATTTCTAAGAACTCTCTGATTGGGATCTGATTACATTTTTGCCTTCACAAAAAACGTACGGAATCCACGAAATTTGAGATTACATTCTGAATTGGAAAATTCGGATTTTTGAGTGCATGCGGTTCCAACGATTGATCATAATGTCTCGTTTATTGCTTTGACTTTGTATTTGAATAAAGTTGAATTGCCTCAAGATTTTGCGCAAAAATAAGTCGACGAAGTAAATACGCGTAGGATAGAGCGTTTCAATGTCGAATTTGGCGGATAATTTCGACAGCTATGTCAATATTGGATAGTAAATTGTACGAGCACATTGCGCTGAATATAAAATACATAAATAACGCCGAATTGTGTGGTAACGAGACATCTGTTCAAACAGAGACGTGTACGCATATTGTACTGCTAGCTTTTAATACTTACGATACGACGGAAGATAATTAAATCGTTTATTCCATTCTGTCAGACTCGATGATCTGTTTGGACAATTTTATTCCAATTTGTTATACTTGCTGGTCGAACAATTTGGACACGCAAATTTTGTCATATTCAGAAAGATTAAAAAATGTAAAAGAAACCAGGCTCGTAACTTCTTTATAATATAATATTATCAATCAATCAATCATTTATTATCATTAACTATCGATTCAGTTTCTTATCTTGTCGAGATCTCTAAATATAGTATTATAGTTTGGTACAGAAAGTTTGTTCTCCAATTCAGAGTGCAGAGTTAAGTATAGCAAATACTATTTAGAAGCTAATGACATATAAGTAAAAAGTAAGTTAGTAAGCATATTATAAGTCATAATGTGCGTTGTGGAAAAACTAAGTTGACCACCAAATCGTAGTTACCTATTTTGTATCATAAAATAAGGTTTAAAATAATGAAAACGATAAAATTTAAAATAACTTCAAGTGCCGGAAAATTTATAGGAGTTTTTAGGCAGTCGGAAAGCTTTTATAGTAAATTCTTCCTGGGGATCTGCCTTAGAGGTAGCTTAGAAGCTTGCTTGGACGTGGATGGATACGTCATTCTACATCAGGGGTCTCCAAACTTTGAAGCCTTGGGGCCATAATATTGGATATCCATATACATGGATTTGTCTTACTAGTCTTAAGCTGTCACGGGCCGGATTGATGGCAGTGGCGGGCCGTAGTTTGGAGACCCCTGTTCTACATTATCGTGTCGTCAGATATGAGCCGCGCATTCCACAGTACGTACGTACATTCATTCCCCGACATTAGGCGGCAATATCCGACTGCTCTCTTGTGGACTTTACTTACCAATTTCCTTACTTAATCCAATTTGAGACGCTCACTCTGCGGCGAATACGACTGATTTAATTTTGTTTCGAATATGGCTGAAACGAAATTGATCCAAGGTAGAGTTTTAGTACATAAGTATTTATTTACAAAGTAGCTGACCCGACAGACGTCCTGTCTTAGAACTGTCAATCTGTCAAATCGTTAAGTTTTCTGCGCAATTTTCTGAATTTTTCTTTCCATTAGAACCTTCTACAAAGTATTATACCGGTCACCCACAAGATGGACAGACGACCTAAAAGAGACCGCAGGCAAACTGGGCAGCTGGATGCAGGCCACTTCCAACCGGCGCTTTAGAGATCGATGGGGGAGGCCTATGTTCAGTAGTGGACGTCGTACAGCTGAAATAATGATGATGATGATGATTGTATTTGGATCTGTGCGTATGTATATGCGATGGGTTCATCTAATAGGATCTTCGAATAGGAAGCCTTTATAGGGGGCTTAAAGCTATGTGGATTTTTAATCTTAGTTGGAGGACAGAGAATAAAGCAACTTTTACACCCTTCATAAAGTTCAACTCGCACACCGCGATGATCTCATGTCATAAAGTGGTTGTCCCATTTATTTGCTTCCTACATTTTATGTCTCATTCTTTTAGGTCGGGGGTCGTTGTGGGAGTTAATTACTTCTTACAAGCTTGTTTGCCGAAATTGCTACTTTACTACTGAGAAGGTATTAAAAGATTGTATACTTCATTATCATCATCATCATTTCAGCCATAGGACGTCTACTGCTGGACATAGGCCTCCCCATCGATCTCAAAAAAGGCTGGTTGGAAGCGGCCTCCATCCAGCGTTTCCCTGCGATCTCTTTTAGGTCGTCTGTCCATCTATATGGGTGGACATCCTACGCTGCGCTTACTGGTCCGTGGTCTCCATTCCAGAACATTTCGGCCCCATCGGCCATTGTATACTTATAGGCACGTAATACGAGTGAGTTTAAGAAAATTAAATAATGTTATCGTATTTCCTACGATATGGTTTTCGTAAAAAAAACTTAACATATTGTGGCAAATTACGCCGATATGATTCTTCGAGTTTATGTTAAAATATTTTAAGTTCGTGTAAACAATAATTTACCTATTGCAAACGGGTCTGCAACTTAATGCTAGAAGATAAAAACTATGTGTATTACTTCTCAACAAATAATAAAGAGTCGTTAAACACACATTTAACTAGGTACCTAGGCACATTCTCACGTCGTCGTGTAATTGCGTTCTCTGTCACCTCTCAGCCTATTACTTTTTATGTGGCGCTCCATACATTTGGAGCTTTTTATGCGTGTTTGGGAGGCAAAGAATGTTTGATTCGGTTTTTATGGCTCCTCTTACATGATTGAATTTAACGTTACTACTTACTTAGCGTTCAAAATGTAACAGGAGGGTCACGATGATGCGGACCAATTGAATTTAGATTATCTATAATTTGCGAAACACGCACCCACCTACTTCACTCGAACTTTTTAAAAGTTTAATTGTATTTTCACAAACAACATCTCTGGAAACACTGACTCTAAAGATGAGTTGTGTATCGCAGATATGACACACACATCCCTGCGCAAACACCTCAAAACAAAAAACATAATAAACCTACTAATATTATAAACGCGAAAGTTTGTATGCATGGATGTACATGGATGTTTGTTCCTCATTCACGCTGCAACGAAACAACGGATCGACCTGATTTTTTGCATGTTATAGTCAAAAGCCAGAGAATGACATAAGCTACTTTTCATCATCTTCGTCACCATTTTTCATCACTACGCGGGTGAAACCGCGGGGCGCAGCTAGTACAGTATAATCTCACTAATCCGGTATTTCAATAGACCTATACGTCCAATAATCCGGCACCCTCCGTCCGCGCCTCCCTCGCCCCTCCTTTGCCTCTATGCCTATGCGCTCTGTCGCCGTGTCGTCGTCTAGCAGTCTAACCTCAAAGCTTATCACGTGCACGTGCGTACCTACATGTCGAACAAGAACACAAATATTTTATTTTATTTTATTTTACAAGGAAAACATACAGCTGCTAATTAATACAGTAGATATGAGATAAACAGTTACACAAATGCCAAAAACATGTTTTCACTAATACAAACTAGAAATAGTGTAAATGCCCCGTTGCAACACCAACTAGGGCCTGGATAGATAAATAGTAATAGCAAAACAAATATTCGAAGTCTTTACATAAGAGACAATAAATTAATTACCAGAAAGAAAAAATTAATAAATAACATACAAATTTTCAAATATATAAAACATAATACAACTAAAATTTTCTACTTAGATTAAATTTTACGTTTTTTTGCTATTTTATTTTTAGTGTTATCATATTATTTCACTTTTAATGTGTCAAAGAAGTTTTTAGAAATTGTATTTTTGAAAGTATTATGCCTCATCATAAATAAATCAACATTGGTTGAATAGTTGCTATTGAAATTGATTAATGTGCGAATAAAGAATGAATTTTTACGATAGTTAGTTTCGTATCGTGGAGTATACAACCGAAGATTATGTCTACGAGTAATATGTACATACATACATTTTATTCTCTTTTTGAAATGCTTTATGTTATTTATTATTATTTTTTCTCTATAATCCAGTAATCCGAACATACCAATAATCCGGCTCCTAATTAATCTCTGGTTTTTAATAGTGTCGGATAAGTGAAATTATACTGTATAATATGTAAATATTTTGGAAACTCCAACACAGTTTTCAACTAACGCAAAAGGCAGAGCCACAATATTATATTGTTACCTATATGATTTTGCAATAAATTATGTTTGTTTATTTATAAGAGAATGGTCTAGGGTAGTATTCGAAATAAAAGTGAAGTTAAAAAGTGGGTATTATATTTCCAGTGTTACTACTATTACTTATTACACAGTGTGACAAGTATCAAGTCATTAAAAGATTTTTTTACCGACTTCAGGATAGGTTCTCAATTCGGTCGGGTTTTTTAATATTCCCCGTTTATACTGTTAATTCTTTATTCCTGTAAAATTCTACGTAATTCTTTTCATCCAATAGTTGCCAGAAAGAGATCGCTGTTAGCGATAAGGCCGCTACTTGCAGCACAAGCTTGTAAGTGTTTTTTATGTTTGTATATTTTTTTCTGGTGTGCACGTCAAAGAGTTTACGTATATCTTTAATTTCCTATGATACCAAGTTACACTACTGACCTGTCGTGTCGTAGGTAATTTTAATTGGGCTTGTACAGGTGGGTGGGTATATTGCCTACGAAATATATTATAGACTATAACCAGATAAATTTTATTATATACAACTTAAAAAACCGGTCAAGTGCGAGTCGGGCTCACGCACTGAGGGTTCCGTACCACCACAAAATTCAATAACGAAATTACCAGTAATAACTTGGTAATGAACATAAACTTGTCACCGACTCGCAATTTGGCAATTTTTTATTACTTTGTGTTATACTTTAGAGTTTGTACTATAATTATATTAAGTTTGACGGTTATAAGTATAACCGTTTTTACATTAGAGCTAATACAAAAATACGTTAAAAAAATATGTTTGTTGTATGGGACCTGCATTTCGTTTTAATTTTACTTTTTTTTTATTTTTTAGTCAATCCACCGTAACAATTCATATTCTGTGAAAATTTCAACTGGCTATATATTGCGGTTCGAAAGATACAGCCGTTAATAGGTAGGACAAACAAACGGACAGACACATATATCGTAGGCTTACTAATAGGGTCCCGTTTTCACCCTTTGGGGTTGGTTTGGATTTGGATTGGTCACCTTTTAAGGTTCCGTAACCTTAAAAACGGAAAATTAACGGAAACTTAAAGTATTAACTAAAAAGTAGGCTATAATTAATTCCCCGATCATTATGAATTTTCTTTAATGAGCCTGCTCCATCTAAATCTCCAAGTCTTCCGTCCTTAACTAGTATTAAGTATTTATTTGCTCTGACAGTTGCAATATACCTACTGTAAAAAGCAAAACGAAAACTACGAATTCCAATCACGTTCGCTAGGTTTTTGAACCATACACTGTAGCAGGTACGTACCCGATATGTTTCAGTGAAATATTAAAAGAAAATGTTTTCATTTGGTTTTTCACAATGTTATTACAGCAGTCAGAGCAAATAGAAATAGTGTAGGATGAAAAATTTAATGAGAAAAAGAATTCTATTTGGTTGGGATTTTTTATCCCACATTTTCAAGCTGTTATAGCGGATAGGAAATCAGCTCTTGCATAAATATTTTGTCGGGAGTGAATGATATTTTGTTTGGAAAACTAGATTTTTTCTTGCAAATTTCGGAAAGTCGTAGAACAAAAGTGGTTGTTTTGAGATAAATAATATAAATAATAATTTATTCAAAAATATAAAAAGGTCTGACAAAAATACAAAACATAAATTAAGTAAACATAATTAGGTCTATAAAACACGTCAGCCTGAACTAGGTATGCTCACACATCATCAGCCATTAAATGTCCACTGCTGAACAAGGCCTCCCTCTTAGAGAGGGGTGTTGCCATAATCTCCACGCTTGGCAGGCGGCTTGGAGATCGCAGTACGTTCACCGTGTACTAACAGGACGCTGCTGCCCATCCTCCGGTGGTTCTGGTCGCAGTTTTAGGACATACCCGGGTCCTATATATATAGGTATGCTCACTGATTACCAATATAAGGCTATGTGTGTGTATTGTATGTATGTTTCCTATGGACTCCAAACGGCTGGACTGACTTTGACGGACACTGGCACTTAGCTGATGATATAAGGAGTAATCCACGGGGGTAAAACCGCGGGGCGCAGCTAGTAGTTTATAAAAACCCCAATTGTCTTAGATTCAGTTATATTTAATGTTTTATTCCAAAAGGATATTTGCATTGTTTGATCACTAGCTAACCCTATCTATGAGTTTGAATCGGAAAATATTAAAGCTATTATAAACTCGGGGTGATTTGTTTAGATGTTAATTTCAAAAAGTCGATCAAAACTTATTTATTGCTACTTAATCAGAATATTGTTCCAATTCACAACGAGAAGACTTTATAGTCAACTAGCGACCCGCCCGCCCTGCTTCGCACGGGTGTAATTTACGTGCGAAGCCGGGACGTGTCGCTAGTTATTATATACATAAACCTTCCGTGAAAACGTATCTAACTCATGGTGAAAACCGCATCAAAATCCGTTGCGTGGTTTAGGAGTTAGCGGCCATACAGACATACAGACAGACGCGGAAAGCGACTTTAATTATACTATGTAGAGATAGAGATAGAATAGAGAAGAGATAGAGATGATGTGGATTGGTTACTATATAATTATACTATTATTACTAACTAGCTGTTGCCCGCGACTTCGTACGCGTAGACTTTCATATAAACTTTCAACCCCTTTTTGTCATCCTTAATTCGGCCCTTTCACAAAATCCTTTCTTAGCAGACCTCTACACCTCATAAGAAATCTACCTGCCAAATTTCAGCTACGTACGTCATATAGATTTAATCATCTCGTGTCCACATTTTTTTTTTTTTTTTTTTTTTTTATTTAAGGTTCATTAAACAGTATGCAACAAAATTTAAAACTAAAGAGGTATACAGAGAAATAACTAGTTGAAATACCAGCATCGTTGACCACGGATTATATTGGACAGGATATCCACAAGGTAGGACTGCGCAACGTTTGTATTGCGCTACGACGCCTGCTGGCAGCGGCAAATTAGTTTAGTTTTAAAAATTAATGCTAGTTTGTTTAGATATGATTTAAATTTTCATATAATTGGTTTAATAAAATAAAGCAGTGATTACTACTATTACTACATTTTTTGTAGGTATGTATTTCTTATGAGTACACAAACATAGGCCTGCGTCCATATTCTTTTTATTACATCACATAAAAAAAATATTATAAACGAAAACAAAAATTAAATTTGTTCAAAAATATGTTATTTGTTTCCTTTTGCTATTTTTTTTTAATCTGTATTTCTGTATTATAATAGGATTGGTTTTTTTTTATATAAATAATAGGCTTGCGCTTGACCGCCAACTCGCCTGATGTTAAGCGATGATGCGGTCTACGGTGGAGCACGCTTGCCTAGAAGAAACCGATTCACTCGTGATTTGAAGACACCCAGTGATTATTTCTTTTAGGGTAGATCTGTGCTTTTAGGCTATTTTAAGTAACTGGCATACTGATTACTGGCATTGTTTTTTTCTTTAAAGATAAGAACCTCTTTAAATCAAACTATTCGAGGTGCTGTTCAAAGAAGTTTGAATGTTCTTAGTACTGAAAACGTGAACGTTGCACAATAGTTCGTCACGTTTGAATATCGAATTTACTCTCCGAGCTAGCTGATAAAACGACTATTGCGCGGAGGTTTTAAACGATAAAGAAAACCTTGTCGAGCTAGTGCGATGAAAACATTTATTTTCTATCACGCCCACAACACTACCGATTCCAGAAAATAAGAACAAAACAGTCAATAACAAGTCAGTACGGTGCCTGTTAGTATTGAAAAGAAATGCTCGTTACAATCAAGTGTCAATACAACGGCAGACATCGATAATGGATAACGAGCACCATGTAGCGCGTAGCTGCGCTACGAACGCTACGTACAGACCGTCTACGAGACTGCTACGAACTCCTACGGCGCGAAATACTGTGCAATACGGTCAGCATTTTGGGAACGATGCCTGCGAACAGCGGTCTATTAGATTATTGCAGTTTTGTTATTAGTACAATCACACCAATCACACTTCTCTACACTCTGTTCTCTCGCGTCTGTCTGTCTGTATGGCCGCTAACTCCTCCTAAACCACGCAACAGATTTTGATGCGGTTTACACCATCAGTTAGATAAATTTTCACGGAAGGTTTATATATATAACTAGGGACCCGCCCTGGCTTCGCACGTAAATCATACCCGTGCGAAGCCGGGCGGGCCGGTCGCAAGTAATATTATAAATGCGAAATTTTGTGTGTGTGTGTGTGAGTGAGTGTGTGTTTGTTTGTTAATCTTTCACGCTGAAATGGATGGACGGATTTAAGTGAAACTTACAATATATAATAGATTATATCCTGGATTACCACATAGGCTACTTTTAATCATCATCATCATCATCATTTTTCATCATTACTGGGGTGAAACCGCGGAGCACAACTAGTTTTCCATATATTATTCTTAATACTTTTCCTAACTTATATTCGGGTTTCCTACATCCAGTTTAGTGGTAAATGAACGATTTGAACAATAATATAATATTATACTGAAATTTAAAAGAAACAGATGAGTACGAGTAAGACTTGTGCTCTGAGGGTTCTGTTGGATAGAACCCTCAGAGCGCGAATCCAAACAAAAAAACACAATAAAAAAATTTGAAATATTAAAAGACAAACTTAACTTTGTTGTGAACAATAAGGTTCTTCCATACATTTTAACTACAAAATGTAAGTTTGTGATAGAAAAACAATTATTTTTAAATGATATAACTTCAAATTTATGACTTTCGGATTTATTCCTTTATAAGTGCTGTGAGACCTTGCCTCTTGCCAAATTTCATGATTATAGGTCAAGGGGAAGTACCCTATAGGTTTTGATTCCCTTGTGAAATTTCAAAATATGCGATCGTATCATATACGGTCATATCTTTTGATCGCGAAAACTAAGTTTGATTTTTTCACAGCTAAAAGAATCCATAGACTTGAGTATTTGATGTAAATTTCAACTTGATATCTTTACGTGTTCCTGAGAAAAAGGGTCTTGACAGACGGACAGACGGACAACAAAGTGATCCTGTATGGGTTCAGTTTTTTTTCCTTTTGAGTACGGAACCCTAAAAACATGAATATTTGATTTCTATGAATACTTCTTTGGCGAACAGTTTTATTGGCGGATTTGCAAGATTAAATGAGCCACGAAGTTGTGAACTTCGACAAAAACATTTGCATAATTTAGCGCTTTATTTTCTCCCAACAAAACCAACCCTTCCTCTCGTAAAAGGAAAGGGTTTCCATAGAAACTTTCTCTGCTTTTCATTCTTAAGATTTAAATATTTGTTATTTATTCAAGCAACTGTTTCGTTTTCGTGTTTTAGATTAAATCCAAACACATTAAATGCTATGGATATCGGGTCCACGCTTTAATAGGCATGATGACTAATATTTTTTATTACCTCATAAAAAAGCTGATCTTAAATAGAAACAAAAACAAAAACAACAACGAAAACAAAATTAAAATTAGTTCAAAAATAAACAAGTTATGAGTATTTTAATTTCATGCTAGACAGAGAGCGCACTATACTGAGCCGTGACGTCACGCCTTAGGTGCGCCATACAAATACTATACTAACACGCGCTTTGCGAGAAAGGGATAGAGCATCCCCTCTCTATCCCCACCTAAAACTTTAAACACTCATATCACAGAGATTTATCAACCAATAAATTTTTTTTTTCAGCATGTGTAATGTATTTGGTTATATTCATCGCTAAGCCGGTTATTTGTAATAAATTAAACATTATGACACATGCCTATTGTCCAGACCGCATGTAGTCTTCTATATACATAATATTGTAGACTAAATCAATGCTAATTGTTGAGGTGCAAGCAAAATTAGGCATTGTATACTATCGACGTAGAATCAATATTATTTTGTTGTATTAAGTAAATAAACTGTTAGACAGTTTTTCTGAATTTTGTAAAAAGCTATGCAAATTCCACGTATGAATATGACGATAAATTGCAGATGACGTCACAATTATTATTATCAGGTGGCCTTGACATATGACGTGTGGTAGATAAAAGTTTACATCGTCAGTGGACGTACAATATATACGTTTCGAGTACGATATATTTAAAAAAAAATGGTCGCGGTTTAGGCCCATCTGTCATAGCGGAAAGAAACTGAGCGGCTATGGTAATATTTCTATTTTTAATAAAAATACTAGAAACGCATCCTGGTTTCGCGCGGGTGTAAATCTTTTTTTTTACGCCTTGGGTTTACACATTATTAGTTTTAGTAAGGATCCCTATTTTTTTTAAATATAATGTACCCCCGGGATAGTATAGCTTCCCAACAGTGAAATAATTTTTCAAATCTATACTAATATTATAAAGAGAAAAGATTTGATTGTTTGTTTGCATTGAATAGGCACCGAAACTACTGAACCGATTTGAAAAATTCTTTCACTGTTGGGAAGCTACGCTATCCCGGGTGACATAGGCTATAATCTATACCCGTGCGAAGCTGGGGCGAACCGCTAGTATTATTATATAATTATAGATATTAAAACAAATACTCAAAAAAACTTGTATGTGACAGAGTGGCGGCTGAGGCAAGATAAGCGGCGGGTTGGTCATCCTGCTGCGAGATATATCAACGATATTATAAAAATCACGGATCGAACTTGGACCAGATTAGCACATGACCGAGGCTGATGCACAGGAAGAGTGAGACCTTTACCCAGCAGTGGGATGAGGAAGGCTATGGCTATGATAATGATAATGAACAGTGGCTATGACTATGATAATGATGATGAGCAGTATTTTTGGAGGACCATATTTCGCAAAATACACCTAAAATAACAATGGTATTGGAACCATACCACGTGACGAGACTGAAACGTGGTCCTTGACTGTTGGCCTTTTGGAAAAACTCAGAGTCACTCAGCGGGCAATGGAGAGAGCTATGCTCGGAGTTTCTTTGCGCGATAAAATCCGAAACGTGGATATTCGCCAAAGAACCAGAGTCACCGACATTGCTGTTAAAATTTGCAAGTTGAAGTGGCAACGGGCAGGCCACATCGCTCGAAGAACCGATAATCGATGGGGAAGAAAGGTTCTTGAGTGGAGACCACGAACCGGAAGACGCAGCGTAGGTAGGCCTCCCACTAGATGAACCGACGACATAGTGAGAGTCGCCGGCATCCAGTGGATGCAAAAGGCAGGCTGTTGTTCAGTGAGGAGGTTAAAGGGGGAGGCCTATGTTCAGCAGTGGACGTCTTCTGGCTGATGATGATGATGATTGGAACCATAAAAATACCTATTTAATGAAATGTCAGTTGAGAGGTTGCAGTCAAATTTATTTTTACACGCTTTTATTTAACTAGCAATCTTTGTATGTTTGTTTAGGTCACTTTAGGTCAATCTTGCAAGCTGAATTAGGACCCCTTCCTCTTAACCTACTGAGTTGAATTTTTACGTGTTGGTTCAGTTCCGATGACAATGCGTTTTTATGGTAAGCATGACCTGAATCGACATCCAGGATTAGCTTCAACTCTTCAACGGTCAACAGCACCGACACGAAATTTTGTCTACGCATTTTATTATGATAGGCTTTTAGTTTTACCATGACACGCCTACTGCACTCAACGTTGGCTCCTAACGAGGAAACTCCTCAACGGTTAACAGCACAGACATAAATGTTGAACAAGCACTTTAAAAAAATGATTTTTCACTATTAACGTATTTCCAAATTTCATCCCCACTTCACATGTCACTGTCTTCTGTTTATGATGACGTCACCTTAGTAACGATTCTTGAATATATACAAATCTATCAACAAATTGGATATAAGCAGCGATCTATCTTTGATCATGTCATGTATATTTCATCGTCAAAGCGATCTATATGTACTAGGATAGATTCTTTAAGATGTAGGTATTGTAGGTGGGAACATACACACACCTTATTGCTTTGCCACGTCGAGTGAAAAGAAACTAATAGAGAGGTAAGGATCATACTCTAGAAATACTAGTACTTACGTACTATCAACGACTTCAATTTGGCCGATCTCACTGCTCGTCTCTTCTCTTGGTCGTGTTGCTGTTACTCAAACGAAGATGAATACATTTTTTTTTTCTCGTTACTAAAAGTCAACAATTTTTTTGGTTGATAGCAATGACTGTTTTAAAGTATAAAATAAAACCAACATGATTGTCATGACAACCATTTCAAGACTGCCCGCAAGTACTAAGCGACGGGCGATATGAGCAACGAACACGCAAGCGACGTTTTGTAAGCACTAAAAGCATAGATTTACAAACAAATGGATAATGGGTCTAGTACAAAATTCACGTAAAAAGTGTTTTACCCAAACAGAGTTACGCGGGAAGGGTCTAGTAAGACAAAAGGGGCCATTTTATTATGAACAAGTATTACTAAGACCAAGTTTTAAACTGCGAAAAAAATACAGCTGTTCCATACATTTTGTCGAGTGTGAATGACAATTTTCTATGGAACAGCCTGCTGATGTTTTTTTCGCGATTTCAGAGTTGCTCCCGTAGTAAAAGTAATTCATACTACGGGTACTATGGACCCTTTTCGGATTAGTACACCCTTACCGCGTAACCCAGAACAAAGTTAGAGAATTTAGATACATTTTAATAATACCGTCAAATTATATTCGGATTCTCTGTTGTCATTGCCTTATTTCACTTGCATCTTTTTGTACCTTAAATGCACAGATTGTAAAATTGTTACTGCCGTTTAGGCTACTTCATATTTTTATCTGGCAAGTGCCTTTAATAACTAAGCGAAATATAAGCGAACACTAACTAAACTACTTAGCATTCATATGCTTATAAATTATACAAAAAACAATTGGATTGCACGTTGGCAGCGTAATGCTGGCGGTAACATTAGCACGCTGAATGCCAATGCATATATGACTTGACATTTTTGAACGCTGACCAGTAATCCATAGTTTTAATTATCTTTTATTTAATGTGTAAGAATACACTCTGGGAGATAACCGGTGAGTGACCCATAACCGGCATGCAGACGGAATGAACTTGACAGTGGTGACAACTAGTAAGAAAACAGGAAGTTTAGCGATATTACTGTTTATATTGGCAAATGTTTCGGGCTATGTAGTAATATTTAACACAAAAAACCGGACAAGTACGAGTAGGACTCGTGTTCTGAGGGTTCTGTTGGACAGAACCCACAGAGCGCGAGTCCAAAAAATAAACCTAAAGTTGAAATATTGAAAGACAAACTTAACTTTGTAGTTGACTATAAGGTTCTTCTATACATTCCAACTACAAAATGTAAGTTTGTAATAGCAAAATAATTATTTTTAAATGATATAACTTCAAATTTGTAACTTTCAGATTTATTCCTATTTATGTGCTATGAGACCTTGCCTTTTGCCTAATTTCATGATTCTAGGTCAACGGAAAGTACCCTATAGGTTTTGATTTCCCTGTGAAATCGCAAAATATGCGACATAAACGTTCACATCTTTTGATTGCGTTGACATACAACTTTTATTTTTTTACAGCAGAAAGAAACCGTAGACCCAAGTATTTAGTATAAATTTCAACTTGAAACCTTTACGCGTTCTTGATAAAAAAGGTCTTGACAGACGGACAAACAGACGGACAACGAAGTGATCCTATGAGGGTTCCGTTTTTTCCTTTTGAACCCTAAAAATAGAGTATAACAGCTTAGGTGCATAGAGTAGAAGCTGAATATTGCACAGATGTTTTCAGTTTTTAAAATACCTTACATCTATTACCATTACCACATCTATTACCATCATCAAATTTATCATATCTTATCTATCTTCTATATACATAAAAAGCATTTTTTTTTATATAGTAGATAGGCTTGCGCTTGGCCGCCATCTCGCCTGATGTTAAGCGACGATGCGGTCTACGATGGAGCACGCTTGCCTAGAAGAAACCGATTCACTCTCGACTTGAAGACACCCAGATTGTAACTGGCGGGGAAAATCCATTCAGGCAGCGAATTCCACAGACTAATAAATTGTTCGTTAGCCTCGCTAAAACTCAAAAACGGCTTGACCGATTTAAATATGTTATATTTTTTTTTGTTCGCCTCAAAACAGGGGTGATTTAGAAGAGAGCAAATTTGAAAATTGGAAAATTCGGAAAAAATGTTAGTGTTTTTTTCTATGGAATTTGGACAGGAAAACGTTTGTCAGGCCAGCTAGTATATAATAAAAAAATATTAGAGTATGTACTTTTGTCTAGCCGGTCTCATCAGAGTTCCTATCCGCTAAATACATAAGAGCTTATTATAGTAAATTTGCCAAATGATCGCTCGCCTATCTCCCTACTCGAAACAGTAATAATACTTAACCCAGCATGTACAAAGATTGTAACAAGAAGAAACAGAAAGTTTCATGATTACCGCACAGCTTAAGTTGATCTTATTATTAATTGGACGGTACCAAGAACAAAACTAATTAAGTAGAACAACGAAAGTAACCCATTTATCTTGCTATTAATGAAACCAGAGGGTTTTCTTTCCTTGCTCATCCGTTTATATAAAAAGTAGTTTCCTTAAGGATTGCTTGCGCTGGGCGGGCAATAAAAGTTAAGTGTCAATATCATATTTTTCCCCTTTATTTGTTTGCCACTAATCCTGCTACGCCCGTTGTTTGTCTGTCTACGAGTTTAATGACGCGCCCTACATTGGCTTGGCAGCTTTAAGGGCAACTCACATAGGCACGTCACGACGTCGTGTCGTGCCGTGCAAAAACAAATTTATTTTGACTCTAAACGCAGGTGGACGCTCATAATATTATCAGAATTGTTGACTTCAATAGCCCAGTATAATATTTGTAACCCCATAGCATCAATAGTCAATTTAGCAACATCATCCAAATCCACATAGTAAAATTTATTTTTTTACTTAAAAAATTGCCTCTCAGTGTTGGCCCCGTTGATGCCGTATTAAAGACCGGGTTTGTCCCGAGAATCGATGTGAATTAAATAATAATAATACGTTATTTATTTCAGACAATTTCCATACGTTAATTTAAAGTTAAGTTACAGAATTCTATACTATTTAAATAATGTCTGATTACTAAACAAACAAAAGACCAATTATAAATTAAATAATGCATGAAGTTACAGGAAAACATAGCTAAAAGTAGCATAGCATAGTAGGTATTGTTAATTCCTCAAAGATCACGTCCCTATAATTTCTTATAATCAATTACAATGTGGCTGCCACGAACCGGAAGACGCAGCGTAGGGAGGCCTCCCACTAGATGGACCGACAACATTGTGAGAGTCGCGGGCATCCAACGGAAGCAAAAGGCAGGCTGTCGTTCAGTGTGGAGGTTAAAGGGGGAGGCCTATGTTCAGCAGTGGACGTCTTCTGGCTGATGATGATTATGATGATGCCAGGCTGGCACTTGGCTGATTTGAATTATCATTAGACCTTCAACGATCTATGGTAAATTCAACTGTTTTATGTAAAGTAGGAGAAGTACTTTAGGTATTTAGTGTTAGTTTTTTTTGTTTTGTTTTGTTAGTAAAGGCAAAAAAAAAGTTTAAAATTTAGTCAATTTTGTAGTGTTGAAATACTTCCCTGCCTGTGGCGTTTTATGTAAGTCTGGCCATACGATAGATTTGCAGTATTCCACTTGATATTCTTTATTCAATAGTGGCATCGTGTCAGGACAGGACATCGTGTCGTGCCCGTGCGTGTTGGGTCTTATTTCGTCCACCAGTAAGTAAATGAATATCTTCGGTGAAAGCAGAAAGGAAGTCGGTTGTTTCTGCAAGCCTTCACTTTTGTCGCAACAATAATAAAAGTTTGATCTCCGCAGACAATAAATACTTTAATTAACGAGTACATGAGTGTTATTGCTTATTGAGTAGAGATCACAGAGCTTTATCCGGATAGATATCGCAAAATCAACTACTTTATTTTTTTTAAACATAACTTAAAAATAACTTAAAAATTGTTCAATGTCACACAACAAGCTATGGAGAGGGTTATGCTTTGGGTTTCTCTACGAGATCGAATCAGAAATGAGGATACGTAGACGAAAGAAAGTTATAACCCACCGGATCAGCAAGTTGAAGTGGCAGTGGGCAGGGCACATAACTCGCAGAAAAGATGGCCGATAGAGCCGAAAGGTTCTCGAATGGAGACCACAGACCGGTAAACGCAGCGCATAAAGGACGTCCGCCCACAAGATGGACAGACGACTTGAGGGAAACGCTGGATGTAGGCCGCTTCCAACCGGCCCTTTTAGAGATCGATGGGAGGCCTATGTTCAGCAGTGGCCGTCCTATGGCTGAAATGATGATGATGATGTTGAACATAAAAATGAAATTGCTTCAAAGCATTCGCAATAAAGTTAACGTTTTTTCAGATTCATATTTAGTTATTCTTTGTGTTAATTTTTTTGCGAAACAGATATTTCTGCCCGGGACTCTCTTAACCGCAGTGCTTATAGCATACAATATCTACGTTTATTTATTAACTGCTTTTTTGTTTTCAATTCTATGTTAGCTGTTAGCACTACACATATCTGTTATTTTTAACCAACGCAAAAATGGAAATGTTCTATATTTGACGCGTATGTATAAAAAAATAATTAATAACAATGTACGAACAATAACTTCAAACTAGTTTATTTTGGAGTTTCAAAATGCTTCCCACGTCCTTTTATGCGCGTGTAGAAAGTTTGAATGTAATAGACGCCAACAGAAGTTATACTGACATGTCTGTAAAGTGAACTAAAGTGCTGCAATAACATGGAGTTATAAAGTTTTGAATAGAACGAAGAGTGCGATGAAAACAGTTTACAATTATTTCTATCGTAATTTAAACATCACTTTTGTATTTTATTACTATAGGTATAACCTACACGTGAAAATGGCTCCATCGCAGAATTTCCCTTTTGCAAAATTACTACTCGTGGCAAAACGTCCCTTTCTCAATTGTCTAGGAGGTTATCAATACAACTGTAAGGTGTTTTTTTTTTGTATATTCGTTACGCCCCAATTACTCTGGAAATTATGTAAATTGATTATGATAATATTTTTTTGTTGGTAGGTCATACTTCAGAGGTGGTCTCATATAAATTTTAGCGAATTTTATTGAGCTCTTTTTGAAAAAATCAACAAACACCAAATTATACACACACTAGTAGGCCGCCCCTGCTTCGCACGGGCGAAGCCGGGATATATAGCCTATGTCAACCGGGGATAGTGCAGCATCCCAACAGTGAAAGAATTTTTCAAATCGGTTCAGTAGTTTCGGAGCCTATTCAATGCAAACAAACAAACAAACAATCAAATCTTCCTCTTTATAATATTAGTATAGATAGGTATGACGGTTTGGTATGTTAACCCTTCAGAAATAGTTTTGACGGGGTCTTTGGTCTTTCAATCTCTGTTTTAACTGTCATTTTCTACTTTTTAGGTATAGGATAGTATAGCCCCAAAATCGTATATTATTTTTTCAAAAAATTAATTATTCTCTGTAATCCTTTAGAGTCCGTTTCCAATTTAAGGTGAGGTATAAATGATACTTTAATATTATAAATGCGAAAGTGCGTATGTTTGTTGGTCTGTTTGTTCCTTTTTCACGCAGCAACAGCATGCATGGGTCTATACCCATATATTCGAGGGTCGGAGAGCTAGGCTATTTTTCATGATCATCATCACCATCACCATTTTTCATCACTACGCGGGTGAAACCGCAGAGCGCAGCTAGTAGCAGAACAAATGTTAGAATATGAGATAATTCACGAAAAAAAAAACCCATACATTTTGTATGGAACGGCAAGAATTAAAGTCATTGACAATATTACATTATGGAAAAAGAAATTGCTATCTAAGTCAAAGGAGGTCGCTGTCGCTACCAAGGAGCTTGCTTCAAGGAGGTATAAAACGCGGGTGAAACTGCAGGGCGCAGCTAGTATAATATAAAGAGGTACATTATAGACACACATTATAGTATAATTATAGTATAATGTACCATGTAATTTTTTTTTTTACCTGGGCAAGCGCCTTTATTAACTAAACAAAATACAAGCTAAAACTAAAACTACAAATACAGTTAGACTGCCCATAGACCGTTGAAGATCTATAGACAATCCAAATGCTCAAGCCCACTACCAGTTGGCAGCGTACCCAGCATGCTGGCGGCATTAATTGACTTCAACTAATTGTAATGTGTTTGTGTTTGTATAATTTAACCTATTTTTATATATGGCTTTTATTCTAATTTGTAATGTTTTTGAACTTTAATTAATTAATGTTATAGGTGTTGTACCGTTTTAATTAATAATAATAAATAAATAAATAAATGCTTATTTACATATAGGTATAAGCATTCCATTGGAACTCTATGTAACCAGTTCACTGGCCTCTGATAAATTCAAGACCACTTAATGTGTCATTGCAAGCTTAGGTACATTTTACTGTCTCGTCGTCTAGTAGGTAGGTACCTACCCGGGAGACGGACAATAGTCATTGTACTATACAGTGACTAGCTTCGCGAAGTTCCTGTTTACCCAATGGAATGAAAACTACATTTTACCGACTTAACAAAAAGAGGAGGAGGTTCTCAATTCGATCCGTATATTTTTAGGGTTCCGTACTCAAAGGATAAAAATGGGACCCTATTACTAAGCCTACATTGTCTGTCTGTCTGTCTATCTATCTGTCTGTCTGTCTGTCTGTATGTACATATATGTATGTATGTCTGTTTGTCTGTAATGAAGCAACGTCGGGCGCGGTCGGTACTCGGTACTTAGATGAGGTACCACTTTTTGCACATTTTTTTTTTTACTTTTGTAGCTAACAGGCTATGTTGTGGTACGGAATTCTCAGTGCGCGAGCCTGACTGACACTTTATTATTATCAGCCAGAAGACGTCCACTGCTGAACATAGGCCTCCCTCTTTAACCTCCACACTGAACGACAGCCTGCCTTTTGCATCAACTTAATGCCAGCGACTCTCACAACGTCGTCGGTCCATCCAGTGGGAGGCCTACCTACGCTGCCTCTTCTGGTTCGCGACTCCGCTCAAGAACCTTCAAGGTAGGTCCAACTTAGGCGAAGAGGTCACCCGAAGCATCACACTCGGATGGGCAGCGTTCGGGAAATTGCTTGACATCTTCTCGTCAAAAATACCACAGTGCCTAAAGACCTGAAACTTCAACCAGTGTGTTGCCAGTGATGACATATTTTAATGAAACATGGTCCTTAACTGCTGGTCTTTAGGAAAAACTCAGGAATCGCTCAGCGGGCAATGGAGAGAGCTATATGCTCGAACCACACCACTAATATAGCTGCTAAGATTTACAAGTTGAAGTGGCAATAGACAGGTTTTTTTAATGGGCAAGTGCCTTTAAATACAAGCTAAAACTAAAACTACAAATACAGTTAGACTGCCCATAGACCTAAATAAAAAATTGACAGAACACATAGCTTGTAGAACCAATTATCGATGGGGAATAGAGCAATGGGTTAACTTGTTTTTTTTTGCATAAACTTGGTTGGAGGGCCGTAGAGTGACTTGATAAATATATAGTTCCTGAGATAAATGTCGTCTCAAAAAATTATGCAACCATCAACATGAAAAAAACCAATAGTAAACTAAGGTGAGTTAGGGGTCGACTCAGCGGCAAGGTAGGTTAAAGAATATTTTTGCGCTGACTGATGCACTCGCCGTATTGATAATGAACGTAAATACCTACTCTATCCAGTATTTATTTTTGCTTCCTTATATTTGAGGTGGTATGTACATATACCAAAAATAAGGAAGCAAAAATGTAATAAAAAATTAAGTTGACGGTCCCGACTCCCGGCAGCTGTGAAACATGATGGCGTACGAAAGCATATGACGTCACGTCCGTCACGGCATACGAGGCGGTTTTACTGCCAAGGCGCGCCAATTGATGTTTCACATCAAAAAGCCAAGCGTAAAAAGTAGATACTTAGATGGATGTGATCGTAAAAGGACAAAAGTTCCCTAGAGCTTTAGTTACCTACTGCTAACTGCTACGAGTTCACTTACTTTTAGCAATAAACGGTAATATCAATTCGAGAGTCGCATAAAATACAATAACTATTCTAAATTAATTAAAACGTAATATATATACTTATACAGGAACTTTACTTACATCCACTAATTACAGAACCTTTGTTTCCAACTTCCTTAAATAAATAAGACTTCCTCAAATAATTACTAAAACCGAGAATTCATTACAAAATATCACAAAGTAGCTAATTATATAAATAAGGAATTTATTTAGTTGTCATAATTATTGTGTATGTGTCAATGAAGCATAACATGGTGATATGAGTATTTTGTTTTTCCTCAACACCAATTACTATAAATAATATAGTAATATCCTTAACTTTATACTAAACTAATATACTAATACACTAAATTAATATACTGAACTAATATACTAAATATTTTGTAACTTTTAACTTCAATTCGCAGTAAAAGATAGAATAATATTTTACCTTAGTCTTCTTCCATGATAACGTTTAATCAGTCTACAAAACACTGAAACTTTCAAGCGTCATTGTTCATTTGCACTTTAGAAGCTGAAAAAATCTGTAAAACAAACAGCCTGTGATCTCAACAGTTTTCACTTAACTTTATCACCAAAATTAACGAACCACTAGCCAATGAAATAATTAACTTATTTCGGCTGGAAAACTTTATAGGTACGTGCACAACTTGGCGGAACTGCAGAGACGTGTTCGCCGTTCAAACGCGAATGGTGTACTGAAGTCACGACTGCTGCTGAAAGGCAAGGCTAAAAACTGAACTGTCGAAGCAGCAGTGCAAGTACCGTTCTTTATCGAACGCCAAATTCGATAAAATACCATAGAATCGATCATATCGAGTACTGATTAAATGGCATTTTATCGAATTTGACGAACTCAACTATCAAATTTGATGATCGCTAAAGAACGGTACTTGCACTGCAGGCTCGAGTGCGCTTACACCGTGATACAATACCTAGTGGACACATGTGTGTATAACTCACATGAAACTCGGTTTGCATTGGAATCGTGCGGCTTTAGGTAATAAGTGGTAATAGTTAAGCACCCATAGGAATTGGTATTCCTGTGCAAATGCGACGCGTGAAGTAATTGGAATTGATTGATAGGTAGAGTTCACTGAATGTGATTAAATGAACCTTCGTTACTTATAAATAGTTTGCTCTCTCAAGAATAAATGATCTATTTACAGTTCTGAATATTTATAACATTATTAAAGCTTTATAACTTTGCGTTATAAAGCTTTAAAATAAATACTATTCCCAAACAAGTAATTTGAAGAAGACAGTCCGACAAAAAATTAACTTTTCTATTTATTTAAGTTTGTAAAGACGTTTTTGAATGTTTTTTTATATATATTGTACGTGCGTACAATGTTAAATGTTCCTGAAGCAGAAGGAGGAGGTAGGTTTAGTTATATTATTCTAGTAGAATAATATAAAAGAGACGAATCAACAAAGGCTATATTAGAATTCAAGGCAAAAAAAAACCAGATGGGTTTCGGTGTTTCATAGATTAATTTCGGTGATTCATAGTATGAACCATAGGGTTTTTTTTTAGTTTGGTTGTTAGTCAACGGGCTTAAGGTGTGACATTCAACACACGCAACATAGTCATAAGATTTTATAATTTGTATATTCCTTTTGTATAGTAATTCGTTTTATGTTATATCAAATATAGTTAAAAAAATATATGTTAAAAGTTGACAAAGGGCACGGACCCAGGAGTCCGTGGAGAATAAATAAACAATTAAAAAAAATCAACCCAAAATATTTATGTCTATTTTACGTAAATATAGACGCAATGTTTGAGAAAAATATTATACAAACCTTGGCGGTAACTGAGCTCTTTGACTCTGATACAGAAAAAATAAATAGAAGTCTTATACTTACAGTTTCCTTCATTGAGATAAAATTCCTATAGAGTCTCTTAATGTAATCAATCTCTTAGTGAAATCAGTCAAAAAATGTACGAGTGTCATTGTACATACATTGTATCAATTATATAGTTCAAAATACCACATTTACTCCAATTTAGACATTATGTTACTTGCATAGTGTTCAAAGTTAGTTGCTAGCTATGTCATCGTAGCTCTGGCATCGCGCGGCGTTGTAGCCAGATCGCAGTTACTTTGTAACTAACCAAAAAGTCGGCGCAATTCGTAGCGTGCACCAAGTTTTGGTACGGTAATTTTTTGGCACGATTGTAACTCTATATGTATTGTATCTCGATGCTTCTAGCACTTACTCGTTTACAGTTGTGTGCCGCTCAATATTTAAGTGTGCGTTTGTAAAACTTGTAAAAATATTATGTCAGTGTGTGTAATACGTGTTTACCTCGTTTCCTTTAGTTTTTGGCAGAATTTTTTCGGTACTAACTAGAGTTTAAGGCAAATCCAAACCATTTTATGATCAAAGGACTCATGCCGCCTTATTACAAAAAAGTCCATCAGTCCAGGTTTAAACCAGGACTAAAAAGTCCGAGTTT
Source organism: Agriopis marginaria (assembly GCA_932305915.1). Taxonomy (NCBI): domain Eukaryota; kingdom Metazoa; phylum Arthropoda; class Insecta; order Lepidoptera; family Geometridae; genus Agriopis; species Agriopis marginaria. The sequence goes on from OW029918.1 coordinate 16,472,671, forward strand.
GTTACGGTACTAAGGGATTAAAACTTGACCTTATTACAAATCTTCGACTAATCGAGGACCAGCTGATACCAAAGATAGTCCATGGTTTCAATATTAGCCACAGATAAGAAACAAAAATTTAAATCATTCATTCGTTCCTGCAGGTTTAAAACACACTTCAAAAGCTTAAATAATTATTTATTAATGCAATTTAAGATATTTAGCTATCTTAAATTGCTGTTTGTTTAGGTTTCAATCTATTAAACAAGCATAACTTATTATTTTGACCACTTTTCAAATTCATGGCATAATACGATCACGTGCGACGCCAAAATCCTAGCGTAGAAAAAAGCTATGCGCCTGTCCCGCGTAATTCGAGGCGTTCAGATAAATATTTGTAATTATCCAAAGACATTAAGTAGTTTAATGAAATATTTGTAATTACGGTGGGAAAATTAGCAATGTTCTTAAATTTTCTCATAGCTTCCTCCTGTTCATTTAATGTAGCTCGCAATTTTATAATTATCTATGAAATGGAACATCCCTTGCCATAATACCCGCTACATTTTTGCAAGTTTTACTGACTGGTTGAGATACACTATGCAAATCGGCTGTAATGTCTTGAATATACAAAGAAAACAATAATTTAATGCATCAGTGTATATTTTTTGCGTAAGTACCTACCTATAGCTATATTGTAATCTACCAAGGTTATAAACAAGCATTTAATTCATGGTGAGCCCAGTTGCATAAAGCGCAAGTCACTTGAACTTCAGGGCTTAATGGGCTTCCTCTAGGATCGTGGACCAGATCCTCACGTAAAACATGCACTATTTTTGGGCCAAAGCGTTTTGTGAACCTATATTTATATCTTAATTCTTCGTCACTCAATTCGAAAGGATTCACACGATGACGAGGTCTGTCAGATCGCCGCGATGCCTCCAGCATGTCCAAATCTTCTGAATCCATCATGTCAATCGTGTTTAAATCTATTTTAAACGATTTGTAAATAATAAAAACACTAAATAAAATAATTATAACCAAATTCTATTAGTACCGAAGTTAGTACCATAGTTAAACTAGGGGTCTCGGCGGTCTAACTTTAGTACCATAGACAATCCGTGGTTTAGAGAAAAACTTCGTTTTATAATAACGTTTATTTTAGTCCATGGTTTAAACCTGGTACTAATCCCAGTACTAAAGTTAAACCGTGTTTTGTAATAAGACGGATGGTGTACGTCTCAGCTACGTCGCGGCCCACATTTTCAAGGTTTTTCATCCATAAATGCTTTGGTTTGCTACCACCGCAGTATCGTAATGTACCTAGGTACTAAGGTTATTCTCGTAGACATAGCATGTGATTATACACCTCGTACGTATAGAAGCCCCATGTTGGTATTCCCCAAGTGGTCGCTCTTACATCAATAGTTGCATATTGATTGAACATTTTATCGCACATTATCGCAGTGTAGAGGTACTCCAACCACCGCGTTGCATGTGGGATTTATTATCAGAGCCACAGAAAAAAACAACTTGGCAGATTCAAATTCTGTCAGTTAAGTTACCCAAAGCTACCTTGATTAGGATATAACGCAGCATTCTTGAAATAAAATACAGCAAAATGTTGGATATAATGTGAGCCATTGTCATAATTTGTATTCGCTCACAGTCTTTCGCCACCTAATTATTTCAGTGACTTACTGTATTATTTATGTTCAGTATTTTTGACACCTTTATTTTGAATTTATGTTCGCTAGTTTAAATACTATCCAAAATAAAATAAATCTACGTATGTCCCTCTCTGTTAGTAGGTATAACTTAGGTACAATGGCCGATAAAGCCGCCACTTGTGGCACTAGCTCCTAAGTGTTTTCTATCTGTTTGTAATTTTTATTTCTGGTGTATACAATATAGAGTTTATATCTATCTACATTTCATATTTTTCTTGTAATAACTTGCATAAATAAATTGGTACCCTTGTGACCACCTAAATAAGTTTAGATGGTTTGGATCATAGTACTAATATTATAAATGTTTGTTGGTTCGTCGGTTTGTTTGTTTCTGTTTGACGCAGCAACAGAGCAACGGATCGACGTCATTTTATAAATAGAGATTGTTGAAGGGCCGCAGAGTGACTTGTTATCCTGGACAATCCTGGTTTCTGTGGGAATATCCACGCGAGTGACACAGGGGGGAGCAGCTAGTTTACTTACAATAACTACCTTAACTATATACCAGGTTACGCGGAAAGGGCGTAATAAGATGAAAAAGATGTCCATAGTACCCAGAATTATGAACAAACTAGCTGCGACCCGCGGTTTCACCCGCGTAGTGATGAAAAATTGTGATGATGATGATGAAAAGTAGCCTATGTCACTCTCTGGCTCTTGAACAATACCCATGCAAAAAACTGGTCGATCCGTTGTTCCGTTGCAGCGTGAAAGAGGAACAAACATCCATATATCTATACATCCATACCTACAAACTTTCGCGTTTATAATATTAGTAAGATTTCACCTATGAGAGTACTCTGAAATCGCGAAAAAAATATCAGCTGTTCCATAGAAAACGGTCATTGACTCTCGACAAAATGCATCGAACAGCTGATATTTTTCTGCGAGTTCAGGGTGGTTGATCACATAGTAAAAGTTGTTGTAAGTATAACGGACCCCTTACAGGTTAGTACACCTTTTCCGCGTAACCCTGTAGAGGTAAATTCTTTGTGTAGCTGGGTCCGATATAATCTTGACTAATAGAGTCTGGTTCTGATATCATCCAAAGTTGTAGGTTTGGGATAATCCCCGGAGCAATGCTTCAAAAGTAAAAGTAGCTAAGTCTACTTAAGCAACTCAACAATCTCGAGAGAGCGTCCCCTTGAGTTGGAGCTCCTTGCATTCTTGCAGGCATTCTGAGTGTGTAAGAGGTACTTATCTTGGTATCAATGAATAGTTCATTTTAGTTAGCCCTTAGTACAATTTTGGCAAGAGAGAAGCGAAATCAAGTTATTGATGAATCTTTACTACACATTCTGCAGTGCAAGTACCGTTCTTTATCGATTGTCAAATTTGATAGATGAGATCGTCAAATTCGATAAAATGCCATTTGATCAGTACATGCTATGATCGATTCTATGGTATTTTATCGAATTTGATGATCGATAAAGAGCAGTACTTGCACTGCCGATTCGATAAAGACCAATGATTTTTACACAATTAATACAATGCAATTATTTATTACCTATATTTTTATTTGATTTTAAGTTGTTTTCACATATTTAGCAAAATAAATAATTCCAGAAACTGAATTTTTACACTATTCACTACTTAAATCCATACCATTATAAAACCATTACTATGTGGGTCATGTTTACCGGTATTAAGAACCATGTCTTTCAAATAATTATCCAGGGTTTGTTTTATAAATGAAAGCGCTGAACGGAAGGCACGGAAGGAGCCTCCCCGAGTGTCGTTTAACTGATAGTACCTAAATTGCTAGAACGCCCAGCGCACCCTGTACGGCCAGTGGCTTTTGCTTCTTGCACTGACTAACTAATCCTTCCACCACAATGCTTCGTACCAAAAACGGCTCTTCTCAGGACCCAGCACAACGCTGAATAATTCACGAAACATCGACTTGAAAGCAGAAGAAGTATCATCATCATCATAATCAGCCTTTTAACAGTCCACTGCTGGACTTTTAGCCTACCCCCGAAAGGGTGAATGGGCCATATCCACCACGCTGGCCCAGTGCGGATTGGTGGATTCACATACGCCATTTAATTCCTTCTCCGCACGTATGCCGGTTTCCTCACGATGTTTTCCTTCACCGAAAAGCCAGTGGTATGAAAAATCAATACATAAGCTCCAAAGAGCTCATTGGTACGGGCCCGTGGTTAGAACCCGCGACCTCACGCTTTCAAGTACATTTGTGTTTGTTCTATATATGGTTGTTAATATTCATTTAAGTATGTATTTAATAATATTATATGTATGGTATATCAGTCTCTGGCAGCCATTTCCAAGCTTTGCTTAGTTTGAGGTCAGGTGACCGTGTGCGCAAAAATTTCCCTAATATTTATTTATTTATATTTATTTATTGTAGTTCCATTATCTCTAGATTTCGAATCAACTGTAACTTTAATAACTGACACTAATTGAAGTCCTGCTGGGCTCTCGACTGCTTTTTAATGACAATAAAATAAGTAAAAAATTACCTACTGCTGAGGCTGACTTAAATATTAATTATATCACTAAAGTCAGAGATCTCAGTGAAAGCCTTAGGTGCAAAACGTATTTCTTTGAAGTCTGACATAATCTCAGTGAAAATCTAAGTGAAAACTTTGTATATGATTCTTTGAAGTCTGTACTATAATCTTAGTGAAAACGTTGTTTAATATTATTTGAACAGTTTTATATACGACAATAGTTATTCACCAGCAAAACAATGGAACGCCTTGCCCCTGTCTGTGTTTCCGCAGCATTACAATCTTGGAATGTTCAAGTCTAGGGTTAATAGGTTATTACTGGGCAAACGTGCTCCATCTTCGACCGCACCATCGCTCTCCATCAGGCGAGATCGCTGTAAAAAGTTAGCCTAGTCCGATGTAAAAAAAAACTTATATCAATTTTAGAGTTTTTAAGAAAAAAGAAGTATGGAAGAAGAAAAAAAGAAAAAGAAGGAGAAATCCCCCACGGAAGAACTTTCCCAGACGCGGCGCTGTCATCGCCTAGGTATCAATCACTATCAGTATAATTTCTCGAGCACCACTTTTAAGAACTTTATGCATCGTACAAAGATCGTACACGAATCTTTAACGATAGCAATTGATAAAAAAATTACTAGCGTCCAAACACAGTAACAACACCTGACAACTACAACATGGAAATTTAGTTCCGCTGTTTTCCGCGGGGTTTCTGTCATGAAAAGCACCTACATTGTATACGCTGTTGAAAGTTTTTTCTGTAGACAAAACACAGTAACAGACAGAGTCAAAGACTGACTGCGTAGTAGCTTTACCAAGGACCTTATATATACCCTAAAGGAAACTAAAACGTCCTTGATCTTTACCTATTCTGTGGACAGAGGGACAGAGTATATTTTCCTAAGAATTCGAACTACCCAAAAACATCCAAGTTCTTTGATATTTTCCTTTACGGTGACAGACAGAATTTAAAGATCGTATGGTATTCAAATAAAACACGGTACTGCGTGGTGAGAGCTCGCTTGAACACGAAAGAAAGGAAAGCTATTCCTCTTGGTCCCCGGACTTTTCTCGACAGCTCAGCGGCCGTTTCATTAGAGGAAATATGTGGCCCTTTGTTTATTTAGAACGATAACTCACACCTGTATATAGCTATGTACACAATACCTACGTTAAAAACATCATTCTTTTACAAAGAAAGTTGAAAGACAGTAAATTATTCATTAATATACGTAAAGGCTGTCGTTCAGTGTGGAGATTAAAGGGGGAGGCCTATGTTCAGCAGTGGACGTCTTCTGGCTGATGATGATGATGATGATACGTAAAGGATGTATTACTTCTTGTATAATTATAATAAAACATACTTTTGTCATTTGATAAAACCTTAGATAAGACATACAAGGGAGATACGGTAAGCATTTATGGCTTGGTCAAGCTTGATGCCATATTCATCATCACTTCGAACTCAACCTTGCCACCTTTTTAGGGTTCCGTACCCAAAGGGTGTAAACGGGACCCTATTACTAAGCCTACGCTGTCTGTCTATCTTTCCGTTCATCCCACAGACTTTTAATACAGAAGCAGACCGAACATGTTTTTTACAACTACATTCGCAAAAACAGTTATATTTGCATCCCTCTCGATTACAATAAAATCATATATTCGTATCTCTTTTTGTCGTAACAATGCAACATATAGAAAAAAAATTGCATGTGGTACTGTGTTCCAAGTCGCCATTTTGCTATGCATAAAAAGCTGACAGAAGGCTGACAGCGGAAACAACGGCTTGCAAAAATTATCTAAAGTATACAAAGAATTCGAACGTAGTACATATAGGTCAATGAAAGTATAAATTATTTTTATATATTTGGTTTAAAAGATACGAAAATACTATGGTAAAGTGCAGTGTCCTCATGTGTTTTAATTCGTCTCTTAAGATAAGTTACGGTATAAAGTTTCACAGGAAAGTTTCGTGTGTTATAATAGAGATTATTTTGAATTGGTATTTTTTCTTGTAATTTTTCATAAACTTTGCAATTTGAAGGCTTGGGAAGGTCGTGTTTCTTCCAAGCTCGTAAATGTACAAGTTTGGTGGGTGTAATAAAAGTAAATAAGTAATTTTCTTAAAAAATTTATTGATTCGATCATTGTTTGGCATTTGAGGTACTTAGACATTGTCCAGGGAACGTATTCAGTAGTATAATTAAAATAGATGATTGAGCTTGATGTGATTATGATGACATGAACCTTTTTCATTAATTACTAGCTACTTTTCTTAATTAATGTAAATAAAGTACCTTGCTCACTATCAAATTGATTATATTAGGTACCCTACCATATTTTATTTGCTAAAGAAACTTATAAAAGATTGGAAAATTAAAATAACTAAACCCTAAAAATAAACTAATAACTATATCTTTAATAAACAAATGTCAAGTGCAACTTTTTTTTTGTAAATAATAGGCTTGCGCTTGACCACCATCTCGCCTGATGTTAAGCGATGATGCGGTCTACGTTGGAGCACGCTTGCCTAGAAGAAACCGATTCAGTCGTGCTTTTAACTCCCAGAAAACTTGTGTTTCTAACTAGTTGGATGTTTGTGTTTCTGTTTTGTATAGTTAGTTATAATTCTTTTTGCCTATAATTTTTTTAATTCATTAGTTTAGTTATATTTGTATCTCTTTCAGGGTCTTTATTATTGGAATTAAATCACGATTTGTTCCTTCATTGCGAAAATTGCAGTAGATATATTTAATTGCTAGCTGAAAATTCAATTATAATTATTTAAAAACATAATTTCGTTGCAGACGAAAATGTCTTTATTAAGTGACCGTTTAAATTATAATAATTTTATTTAAAAAAAAAACAGGTTTCGGCAATAGCAAGCACGTCTGGAGTCTCGTGTCCCGCCAAGATATTGGAAGAACGCCTGATTATTTCAGAAAAATCAAAAGATAAAATAAAAATAAATTCTCTTCAAAACAGAAATTCATTCATTGCTTCAGAGTAAAAAAATCAAAGCTCTGAAGCTAGTTGACGGACCGCCGTCCCACCAAGAGGACAGGAAGAGAAAATGTTCTCTTTTCGTCCCTTTGGTTGGACGGCGGTCCGTCAACCAAATCCATACTTTATCAATTACTAGTAGGCCGCCCCTGCTTCGCACGGGCGAAGCCGGGATATATAGCCTATGTCAACCGGAGATAGTGCAGCATCGCAACAGTGAAAGAAATTTTCAAATCGGTTCAGTAGTTTCGGAGCCTATTCAATGCAAACAAACAAACAATCAAATCTTTCCTCTTTATAATATTAGTATAGATAAAATAATGTCCTTGAGTCCGGCCCGCGTTTTGCAAATGTTTGCGTGTAATGTATATGTAGTGTATTTTGCATCAATATTTCGGTGGCTTGTTGGGTCTGCTTCTGTATTAAAACTCTGTGGTTCATCCTACCTTTTAACGGTTGTATCTTTCAAACCGTAATAGATAAACAGGACATTTGACATTTTCACAGAATATGTTAATGCTATACGGCAGATTAAGAAATAATAATAAAGTCGAAAAGTAAAAACTAAAGCAAATACAAACGAACTCCATACAAACAAACGTTTTTATAAACGTAAAACAACTAATATAAGCATGTTAAAAGAGAGAAATTTAATATCACAGTTTTATAATTAGAACTTTGCCTTAATAATAATAACAATTTCAAATAAACGAAAACTATAAAACCCAATAATACGTACTTAAATATAAATATACCCTAAACTATAAAAAGAGGCATTTCATGTTATGCAACTTATCATTTATATATGATTTTATATTTGACTATTTTTAGGTATCTATGAAAATTTTTCTAATAAAAGTATTGGTTAACTTTCGTAGCACTGCTCTACGCGGCGTAGCCCGTACGTAGAGCCATTACAATCACTTTAAACAGTTCTTCAACATTATCTATACATAATATTACAAAGAGGAAAGATTTGATTGTTTGTTTGTTTGTTTGTTTGCATTGAATAGGCTCCGAAACTACTGAGCCGATTTGAAAAATTCTTTCACTGACGGGAAGCTACACTATCCCCGGGTGTCATAGGCTATAATCTATACCCGTGCGAAGCTGGGGCGGACCGCTAGTGTCTAATATTTATGATCCCTCTAACTTTCTTACAAAGAACTAAAACAACCATTATAACTTTGGTATAAAGGACAAATCTAATCAGCAAGCAAAAACTATACCCGTGGTGCCAGCGTCGCCAGCTCGCGCCCGTTCCAGACAGCAGTTTTAAAAGCATCAACTATTACGAATTATTAACAAGCTAATTTAAATGCCAAACAACTTCTTCCAACTCTAGCAACTGCTGCAAAAAGTCCCAAACCTTTCTAGTTTTCCATTATTCTTTATTTTTGTAATAAAAATCCATTTGTGAAATGTTTGAACAAAGTGATTTTGTGAGTTGTGCTTTTTTCTGTGATCGTTTTGGCTGTGGGTATTTCGTCTTTGTTATTTTTATTTATAAGTTTCAACCAAGTGCGAATCTTTTGTATTCATTTACAATTTAGAGTTTTATTTTTTTGTTCATTGGACTTGCTGAGTCACGATAAGTCTTTGACTCACACAATCATTGCGCCAAATACATTTTCAACCCCCGATGCAAACAGAGAGGTGTTATAAGTTTAACGTGTGTATTTGTGTGTCTGTTTGTGGCATCGTAGCTCCCAAACGGTTGGTTGAGATTATCAGCTTTTAATTGGGGGTTTCAAAAATCTATTTATATTTTTATTGTAGTATTTTCTTTGTGTAATAAATAACGCTTAGCGATCCAAAATAATAATACATGATCATTACTTTAAAGTACCTAACTCACTATAATTATCTCAAGTAGATATCTTCAAATTAAAGTCACAAATTGCCTTCATTGTCAGTTTTAAACGCTCGTTTCAGTGCTTACTGTATTCGACTGGGCTATTAAACTTTTCCATTGACTACGTAAAGGTGAAAGCAAATTCTTGGGAAAGAATTCCAGCCGTCCTTAACTGAAACGCGATGGATTTGGAGAAAAGCATTCCTGTGATTTCACCCGCGTCGATATCACGTTTGCGACGCGACTGAACAATTGATATCTACTTCTGTAGAGGCTTTAGGTACTATTATTGCAAAGAATATAACTGATATGTATTGTGTACCTACTTTTTATACTGGCACCATGCCTTTGTTATATGAACAATCATATCAGCATATATCATGTTTCCATGCACTGCTGAGACACAGGTCTTCTCTCTGAGAGAAAGAGAAAGAGAGAGAGAAAGAGAATGGGTCCCTAATCCACCACGCTGGCCCAGTCCATTTTTGTGAATGTCACTGGTTTGTAATGTTACGATAGATACCATGACATGATTTTGTTACTTTTTGGAAATTCACACTCATTGATTTTATATCTTCAATAATGTGAAAATGTGCGAGCGAGAGAGCTGCAGAGGGTATACAGGACCCTTAAGGTTGCGTAAGACATCGCTTATAAGGCCGCCTATAATTTCACTAGTTTTAAGTTGTTTTTGTCCTAAGCATCCATTTATGGTGTGAACAATAAAGAGTTATCTATCTAGTACAATAGTAGTACCAATTAATGACGTGTTTAACAAACAATATCCCTAATCTATACTCTATACTAATATTATAAAGAGGAAAGATTTGATTGTTTGTTTGTTTGTTTGCATTGAATAGGCTCCGAAACTACTGAACCGATTTGAAAAATTCTTTCACTGTTGAGATGCTGCACTATCCCCGGTTGACATAGGCTATATATCCCGGCTTCGCCCGTGCGAAGCAGGGGCGGCCTACTAGTAAACAATAACAACGTTAAAGCAATGTGTAGCAAATGACTTGTTGCTGAATACTATAGTTACTTACCTACACCTATTCACAAGCATACAATTTGAATGGATATTGGGCAAGTACCTACCTTAGTATGTTATTGGTGATTTTCATCATAAGTAATTGTGTATACTTAAACATCATAATCGCTCGAAGAACCGATAACCGATGGGGAAGAAAGGTTCTTGAGTGGAGACCACAAACCAGAAGACGCAGCGTAGGTAGGCCTCCCACTAGATGGACCGACGACATTATGAGAGTCGCTGGCATCCAGTAGATGCAAAAGGCAAGCTGTCGTTCAGTGTGGAGGTTAAAGGGGGAGGCCTATGTTCAGCAGTGGTCGTCTTCTGGCTGATGATGATGATGATGATAACTTAAACGTGTACGCAATGTTTGTTTACTTGTATTGACGGTCCCTTCAGAACAAAACCAACAACAGGAAACGGGCCTTGTGTAATTAAATAAATAAATAAATATTCGGGACATTTTTGCACACACGGTCATCTAACCCCAAACTAAGCAAAGCTTGTGATATGGCTGCCAGAGACTGATATACATACATATATAGGTTTAAATACATACTTAAATAGAACACCTAGATATAGAACAAACACAAATGTTCATCACACAAATGTTTGTCCTAGGTGGGAATCGAACCCACGCCCCCAAGCTCAGAAGGCAGGTTCACTACCAACTGGACCAACGGGCTATCTAATTGTGGTGACAGTGGTGACCGCGTGCTATCTTTCTCGCGTCAGCTCATGGTACTCATCATCAGGTATAACTTTTACTATGGGACCAAAATATATAAATGGGACTCTGAAATTGCGAAATAAAATCTGCTGTTCCATACATTTTGTCGAGTGTCATGAAAGACAGTTTTCTATGTGCTGATATTTTTTCGTGGGTTTTGTGTTGGTCCCATAGTAAACGTTCTTCATAATGATGATTAGAATGACCTCCTTTCGGCTCAGTACAGTCTATATGCGTAACCCTGTATAAGAGGGAGGCATACCAAATTAGTACTCTTAAAAACATCGCAATTACAACCGGGATAGCGGCGTAGTGTAATCGTAAGCAAGTGTACAAACCGCGGTGCAGGTACTAAGACATTTACTGATACAGTCAGTGTTGTGTGTCGTAGTGACAACCCTGCGATTTTTCAAGATCAAGTAAGGGTAGAAGAACAAAACACCCGCTCTTCTCGCCGGACACACCCGCAGTTTTCAGTCAGCTCGTGACCACGGCCATTGTAACATGGTCGAAACTACGACCGAAAGGTACCTATTTTTACCTAAATAAAATAATACGCGATAAGTCCCGATAAACATTTAAAACATGTGTTCAAATCGCGAAAGTTTAAAAATTACTATTAGTACTCACAAATCAAAATTATGTACTAATTGTGTACTAATTGTATTTATATGTGTTGTGTGGTATTTGAAGGAACTAAATGTAAGCTCACCGACCTCGCCTAACAGGATTTCCGGATCTTGGAGCCTGGAGCTGCATGTCAGTCCATACTCAATCGACGGGGTCATCTTTGGACCCGTGATTCGCTAACGTTGTGCAGGAAATTAAACGTCGAACTGCCATTCCTCAGTTTTATTGAAAGAACGTGTTGCGCCCTACGGTTTCACCCGCGTGGTGATGGAAAACAGTGATGATGATTTTTACAAGTAAATGTGTTAGTCCTTGATATAAGCTATCTATATTCCAAATCCATCCAGCCGTTTCTGCGTGAAGAAGTAACAAACATACACACAAACTTTCGCGGCGCATTTACAATATTAGTTTGAAATTTGATCATTAGATGATGCCAATATTGTTCTACTAAGGTTGTAACGAAGTATAGGCACAAGTTACAAATGAAAACGTCGACCTGAAAAGTTGGTCCAGGATCATGATACTGCTTTGTTCCGTTTCACCATGACGTAGGTGTAATCACAGGGCTATGAATAATGCAAATTACGTGGTTCTCTTTAATTTCATCGCTATTAATCATCGGGTATCAACTCGATATCTGAATCCGTCGAGCCAGATACACGCGTATCTCTGACGTCACGTATATACTTCCACATATCTGCTTGCCACGGGTAGCTTTCAGGATCGAAGGAGTAATACCACATGTGTGTACGGAGGTACCTGTGCAGCTCCTTGTGACGTAAGCCATAAGTAATTTATTCATAAAGATGTCAATGTACACGTCAATATCATAAACCCATTGATATTTATAACTAAGTATTGTACATAAAATGAGCTAACCTTGAAGTCTTGTAAAAAAAAAAACAGATGTTCTACACATTTCGTTGAGTATACATGCCGTTCTCTATCTATGAAACAACTTTTTTCGCTATTTGTGGGTACGTCCCGTGGAAAAATTTGTTCAAAAACTGATACAATGGCCTCTTTTCGGTATTGCGCGATCTAGTGTGTCATATGGTCCTAACCACGCAATTTTCAATCAACTCGTCATTAATTTTCCCCGCGGACATTTGCATTGTTTTGTTTTACTAAAATCATGTTTGCGTTGCGATGCGCCCTCCATTGATTAAACATAAGGCCGACGCCGAGGTGATAAATCAGCAACGTCAGACTTCGACGTTACACCGCAAATTGTATTGGAAATGTGGAAAAACCTTCCGAGGTCTGCCAGTATAATACCTACCGATGCATAGAATACATTACTGGAAATCACCAAAATTTTAACTAAAAGAGGTAGGTAACTTAATACAAATTAAGTAACAAGTCGTACGCCCAATTTTAAGTTTTCCTTTCAATAGTAAGTGGCGTGTCGGGTGCGAACGCAAATGGCCTATATCAGGATTGGTGCATAGCTGTTAAAATTTGCAATTTGAAGTGGCAATGGGCAGGCCACATCGCTTGAAGAACCTATAACCGATGGGGAAGAAAGGTTCTTGAGTGGAGACCACGAACCGGAAGACGCAGCGTAGGTAGCCTTCCCACTAGATGGACCGACGACATTGTGAGAGTCGCGGGCATCCAGTAGATGCAAAAGGCAGACTGTCGTTCAGTGTGGAGGTTAAAGGGGGAGGCCTATGTTCAGCAGTGGACGTCTTCTGGCTGATGATGATGATGATGATGAGGATTGGTGCCTTCAGCCGAACTCACCCAGCAGACGACATTGTCGCCTTTTTTGCATTTGGACTGTTAGTTCATTAGTATCGCTACAAGTTTCTTGGTGTGTGTAAAAAATGAACCTTACTTAAAGATTTTAAAATATATGAACAATGAAGATATTATTTGAACATTTTGTCTGATCTGCAGTGCAAGTACCGTTCTTTATCGATAGTCAAATTCGATAAATTGCCATAGAATCGATCATAGCGAGTACTGATCAAATGAGAAAGAGATGCGGCTCGCTGGTGCGGCGGGTGCGGGGGAGTACTAACAGCATGCTGGCCGCGCTCGCGGACAGGCTCGACTGTCCTTACATTGCTCACTGCTGTAGTAGAGTCTGGCTAATGAAAGTAGAGACTGAAAAAGCGCGGCAAATTTAAAAATATCAGCATTGAAACCCACTAATACTTTTTTAGTTTGTACATGTACTTAGTCTTGAAGTCGCATTTAGTTTTTTTTTCAAAAAAATATTTATTTATTATTTAAATAAGAGAGGTTACTCTTTTTTAACAACATATACTGTTCTCAGTGCCTACGGCTATAACATACACCAAGTTCATACGTATTCATTTCACGCAAAAATGTCGGACACATTCAGTGAAAGTTAGGATTTTCTGAGGGTACTTCGACCGTAAATTGCTAACGAAGTTGAGGAAACCCTTTTTGAAACAAATTAAACGCTCTATATTCATAAGCTTCTATATACAGGGCTATTGATAAAAAAGAACAAATATCAAAAGTAATAATAAAAAATAAATAGAGGCTGTATGAAAACCACGAATTCTGACCACTTTCGTTAGGTTTTTGAACGAAAGACTATAATCGTATTTATACTAAAATTGTGCGCTCCTCCATTGCATTGATGTTCTTTAACAAGGCACAAAAGAATTCATTAAAGTAATAAGTATATTTGTGCCGATCTCTACTATACTTTACTATTGTTTTATTATAATCTATGGTTCTTTTTTTTTGCTCTGTGAGGTGATTGGTGTCGCACTCCTGGGCATTTGCCAGTGTCAATGTAGTTAAACAAGCCAGGCAAAGTAAGTCACGGTTAAGTCAAAGTAATGTTTCACCGCGTTAAATCACTTACCAACACTCGAACACGTCCACAAACACTCTATAAATAATAATCCACTATTATCTATTATTATGCATTACGAATCGAAAATACAAAACCGCCTCACAAGTTCTATATGCCGCGAAATATGAACTGAAGAAAATGCCCAGATTAGATTATTAATTACCCAGATTTTTTGGGCGTCCGGGTTATTCGCAGTTAACTTTTTTTTTAAATCTGGTAACCCTATCTGTAACGCACACAGCATACGGTGAACAGTAAAAGTGAATGTAAATATACAAATATTTTACTACCAACTCGATTCGACCACATCAGCTATCGAATTGTCTGTTACATAAAACTGTAGTAAAAAACGTTTTATTTATTTGTGTAACCACATCCAGCCGAAAACAATTGAACGTCGTAAACAAATATTACTTCGACGATTCCGATAAATCGATATTAAGTAGTGTCATGATTTCTAAATTTCAATTGTTTCTTTGTGATTTCTTGGTTTTATACCATTTGGTATCTAATTTGACTAACAGTCTTTTTATTTAAAATGGCGGTCGGAAACGTGTTGATTCAGTCTCAGCAATAGTGCGAATAATGGAGGTAGGAAAAAGATAATGCGGACCCTACCGTTGGTCCTACGGTGTTGGCAAGAGGGACTTTAGCTTTAGTCTGGCTTGAGCGTTCATAGCGAAAGCATATTGGTCTGAAAACTGTAATAAGTATTGAATAGTAATAATTATGAATAAAGAATAAGAATATGAATGAAGTTATACGGGGTGTAAGGGGAACACTCTCGAAGCCAAAAGGAGGTAATTGTACTCATCATTATGAACAAATTTTACTATGGGACCAGCCCTGAAATCGCGAAAAAAATATCGGCTGTTCTATAGAAAACGGTCATTGACACTCGACAAAATGTATGGAACAGCTGATATTTTTTTTTGCGATTTCAGGGTTGGTCCCATACTAAAAGTTGTTCATAATGAGATAATGATGAGTAGGTACAATTACCTTATTTTGGCTTCGAGACTGTTCCCCTTACATATCAAAGACCGTAAGCAATAGCTATAACCTAGTTCAAATACGTATAACTTACCTGTCTGTTTCTACACATATCTCTTGGCTCCTGAGGAATTTAGGAATATCTTTTACGTTTAATATTGGATACAGTATGAAAGTCATTTTGAAGGCGGGCTCCGCATGATTGAAGCTGATGGGAGCACCTATCAATCAAGGTGCTTTTATCGCTGAATATCAAATTTCATGTACGCTAGGGCGGTGACCGGGTAAAGAGATGTTTCCTACCGGGAATAAGAAATATGTCGTCACGTCATCAGCCAGTAAACGTCCACTGCTGAACAAAGGCCTCCCTCTCAGAGAGAGGTGTTGCCATAATCCCCACGCTTGGCAGGCGGCTTGGGGATCGCAGTATGTTAACCGTGTTTCACTAATAGGATGCTGCTGCCCATCCTTCGGTGGTTCTGGTCGCAGTTTTAGGACATACCCGGGTCCCGAGAATTCGATAAGAAATATGTATCACAAACCTATATCGAAGAACCCAAAGTATTTAGTCAGAGATTAAACGACGTAGATTAAATAAAACAGACGTTTTGATATAATTTACATAAGTCATGACTTTACGACGCAGACATGGTATATAGAGCAACATAATTATGAGTAAGCAGTAGACCGATTTTATCTTTAACCTCTTCAAAAAAGGAGGGGTTCTCAATATATTTTTTTTTTAAATTAAATTTTCCTTACCTTAGAACTCTGTAACATTGTGTGTGTTGTTTACGAGCACAAACAATCGACACCGCTTTATGGTTGATATTCCGAAAACTCGTACGAAGCGCTTTGATTCCACTTTTATTATGCGTACTGCTAGTCTGTGGAATGCGCTGCCAGAATAGGTGTTCCCCGGTAGTTACAATCTGGGTGTCTTCAAATCACCAGTGAATCGGTTTCTTTTAGGCAAGCGTGCTCCATCGTAGATCGCATCATCGCTTTACATCAGGCGAATTGGCGGTCAAACGCAAGCCTATTAATAAATACATAAATAAAAGTATTAGAAGAGGTCATGACCGCTTAAGCGCCAGACACACTATGTAAATTCAACCATAGTGCTTTTTAATACGATACAAAAGTACAAAAGGTCGCGTTCGTCATACGTCTTTTGCCATATTAAAAAAAAACCATATTAACAAGACACTAAGATTGAAATTGCTTTGAAGGAGAGCGCCCGCATCCGCTATAATATGCATTTTGCGGCTTAGGTATTTATCAGTTACAATTTAAAGATTTTTATTGGATTAAAAAAGCACACCCTAAAAATTATATTTTACTGGAGCCATTTCGAAATGTAATTTTTTTATAGATGTACTTTTCTTAATAGTAATTCTGTATTTACATGAAATGGTGCAAGCTTTACCGGCTAAAGTCACAGAAAAGAAAATATTTTTTTATAATAAGAACGGCTGTCAAGGCGTATTTGTAAGAAAGAAATGGAACGGAAATGAGAAGGAAAATAAATCTGTTACCAGGCATTATGAGTGAACCTTGATTGAACATTCTTATTTAGATCAACACGTCGAACTCCGCATCACAGTTGCTAACTAATTTAGAATGACTGACGTTTCGTTTATAAGACGTTTAGGCTACATAACAGGAGGTACCTACTACAGGAACCCAGAAACATACTTACATACAACCTAAAAACGTTACCCTCCTTCTTGGACAGTCAGTTAAAAGTTCGCAAGGTTGGAAGAGATATGCGTTCCGGTTCGTGAGTAAGTCCAATTCGACCATTAATTTACGAGTTACGCTGACGATATGGTTCTGTTGAGCCCGTCGATCGGCGTCTTGAGAGTGCTACTTGGCAAGTGTGAAAGATATGCTGCAGCTCATAACCTATTGTACAACACTGATAAATCAGTGGCGATGGTGTTCGGAGCTGCAAAAAAGGATGCAGCTGGACTTCCTCTGTACTTGAATGGGGAGACGCTGAAATATGTTACTAGGTTTAGGTACTTAGGACATGTTGTTACCAACGACCTTGTGGACGACCTAGACCTAGACAGAGAGAGACGGTCTCTAGCTGTTAGAGCCAATATGCTAGGTAGAAAGTTTGCTGGCTGCTCGCGGGAGGCGAAAATTTTGCTGTTCAAAACTTATTGTACTGCACTTTATACTCCGCAGTTATGGTCTCACTACAAGGTAGAGAGTTATCGCACGTTTAAAGTGCAGTACAATGACTCGTTTCGTATAATGTTCCGGCTCCCGCGGTGGTGCAGCGCCTCCTCGATGTTCGCGGAGGCCCGCGTGCCGGCTCTCGATGCACTGATTAGACATCGCATTGCCCGATTTAGAGCTACACTCTCAATGTCGGGTAATGCGATTATAAAGACAATATACGACCACTGTTTTTATTTACAAAAATTTTGGTCCAAGACTTTAAAGTCTAATATATAAATCTTAAAAAACTACATGTAAAAACATAATTTGTAATTCTACATGGATCTATGTTATCTTTAATAAAATGATTTTGATTTTGATTTTTGATGATTAATAGAGCCACATAGAGGTGAGTCGCTTCAACTCTCGCCTGCGTTTGGTTGACGGCGCTGGTTCACTGAGTCGACCAGGCGAAGTGATGCCGATCCGGTCCCCAGTTGTGTGGTGTGACCTTTAAGGAAAGCCAGTTTCGTGTCCATAAAGCTTTTTATTAGATTAAAACGTCACTCAAGTAAGTAATATTTTGATAAAGGAAACCGCTTTGTCCACGTAAATGTAGGTCAAACGGGCTGCGGCCGCGACACAATGCTTTAATACTTTCCGCAGAGACGAGAAAATAACGGGCAAATAGACACACAGTTTAAAATCCATTCAACTTCTAGCGTATACCTACATAAACCATTTCTAAGAGCGACATAAAACATTATTTTTTGAAAAGAGTAACTTTTACTGTTTGTAGTAAATAGGCTATCTATTTATATTAGCTACTAGCTGCACCCCGCGGTTACACCCGCTAATACCCCGTTGAGTTTTCTGAAATTGTCCAATTTTCTGCGCAATTGTCTTAGTTTTTCTTTCCGTAAGAACCTTCTAGAAACTATGGGAAAACTTTAAAAAAAAAAAATGAATCGATAAAGTCGTTATCAAGTTATGGCGTGACCAAGGTAAATAGGGATTATTTTTTATATAATAGACTAGCTAAGCCCCGCAGTTTCACCCGCGAATTAAAATCATCGTTCAAAAAAAACCTATTTTCTGGGCAATTTACTTAATTTTTCTTTTCGTAAAAACCTTCTACAAAGTATTAGAAAACATAAAAAAGATGAATGAAATCGGTAGATAAAGTCGCTCTCAAGTTATGGCGTGACCAAAGTAAATAGGGATTCTTTTTTACTATATTATTATATAGATAATATAAATAGATAGACTAGGTAAGGTTCGTAAAATGCAATAAGGTAACTTACTTGTTAAGGTAACTCGACGGCGTTTTTGTTTTGTTTTGTAGTAGGTACATGTTTGTGTAGGTGCATCTTTTAGTTTAATTGTAGCTTTTATTTAGTTATTTTAAGTTTTAGTTTTTAGTTTATATTTTAAGATTTCATTAATTTTCTGTTTTTTTTAAAGTTCCTTTTCAATAAAACTTACTTGTTACTGGGTAAGGTTGTTGCTGCGTTATTCGCAATAAACTTACGACTGTAAACCAAGAGTCAATTGAATTGAAGTTTTTCGAATAAAATAGTCAGGTTCCTAAAATCTACCTACATACCTAGCTAATAGTTAGATGAATTAAATTTTTCTTTCTAAGTAGACATTAATTGTCCGGTTAAATAGATATTACTGACTTACCAAATTGAGATAAGTATCTTTTCCTACAAGTAACTGTATTTATCTAACTAAAGGTATTTCTGAGACGACCAAGACTTCTGCCTCTAGAGACTAAATCTAGAAAGATAAATTAGATTAGGTACTTATATCTACATGTCTATTTAGCTAGTAACTTACCTTCTTCGGACAAGAAATACCTAGTATTTTTTACAAAAACTTTCTTAGAAATGTAGTTTCAGGACTCGTAAAATTAAATAAAAAGGGTTCTTCATAAATCTGCGTACCTAATCCACTTTGAGTTATCTTTTCATTTTGTCAAATCTCAAGAATCCTGTTTTGTGTTTACAAACGATTTTTTCATCTCTCTTGCTGTCAGAGTTTTTAGACCATCTGAAGGCCTCGTGTATAATTATAATCTACCTATAATATGTTTTGTTATTGAATAACAGGCTTGCGTTGGACCACCAAGTCGTCTATGATTTTAAGCGATGATGCGGTCTTCGAGTGCACGTTTGCTTAAAAGAAACCGATTCACTAGCGACTTGAAGACAGTGTCTTCAAGTTGCAATAATCTGGGTAGATTGTAATTATCGGGGAACATCCAATAAGGCAAGACATTCCACAGACTAGCTATTCGCACAATGCAAAGTGGAATCTAAGCCTTTATGATGTGAAGTTGTAAGATTTTAAAGATTTGTGGCGTTCGGAAATCTAACGTCACTTTTAGGATCCGAGAGTGGCAACACCAGAGAGAAACTTCATATAAAATTCTTGCAGACAAGATCTCTCTACACATACCGTTTTCATGTTGTGATAATTATGTAATTAACTAAATGAGAGTTTCATTGACCCTTCGCCGGAGATTATAATATATGGAACGGACCGGGGGGACACATCCCGTTACTCAGTCCAGCATCCCATAGATTTATCAATACTAGATTATGATGTATAGGCGGCGGATTTTAGCAACACTGAATTTAAAGTTAGTACATATTTGAAAACTACCTTTGCATTTACTTTTGATAAGAACGACACATTTTCTCTTAATTTTTATTTTTTCAATAAGGGCTACTATTTCTAATAACAAAAAACTTTGTTAAACGGTTTAAGTATAGGGCGTAACTCTGGATTTTCTAAATACCTAGGTACTTTTGTGATGGTGATACGTCGACATATTTTAGATTTTATGACAAGATAAGACTAATCGATGCGCATAATCACAAGCAGACCTGCTGGAATCATAAAACTGAGATATCCAATAAGTACTTAAACGCACCTACCTACTGATGGATGATTTACTTAGGAGTTGTAGATTTCAAATGCTAAGAATGTTCAAAAATCTTTTTAGTTCTCATAAGTCATAATGACTTGTTTAGTACTTAAATAAACTATGTGCAGTTTCGTTACCATCGCTTATAAACGGTAAAGGAAAACACCGTCGGGAAACCAATATGTCCAAGAACCTCCAAAATTTGAAAGACATAAGACAGCCACCTACAAGGCCAGCATGGTGGATTTAGAACCCATCCTCTCTTTCTGAGAGAAAGCCTGTGTCGCAGCAGATAATGAAAATGATGAATAATGATGATGAACCTAGTGGCGGCCCTAGGGTAGAGCGAGAGGAGCGGTCTAGGCGCCAGGTAGCAAGGGGCGCCAAAATGCCAAAACTCCTCCTAAACCACGCGACTGATTTTGATGCGGTTTTCACCATCAGTCAGATAATTTTTCACTAGATTCTCATCAGTTAGAGATATCGTGGTTCTACGGCGTGAGTGCGGCCGAGGAGAATGAGACATCGCACGTACATTGACACCGTTTTTATTCTGTAGCACTCGGGCCTGTATCTCGCTCTACCTTGATATAGGCTAGGGCCACCACTGGATGAACCCTACATAAGACGCTCTACCACTAACAGAATCAAATAAGTCTCGAGCAGGAATTGGAAACTTCATTGTTCCAGGTGGCCATGCCATGGGCATCGATATATCGTAGCATGTAAAGGGCCGATATTGGATTATGTATATTATGAGTAAGTACCTAGTTAGGTAATAGTACATAGTACATTGTACATTGTTACCCCAGGAGTGAAAGTAAAAGTAAAGACTAAATAAGTATTTAATCCCGAGATAAACACTGTGCTTTTCATTACGAATACAAGGAAATTAAAAATAAAAACATGAACTGACTAAAGAAAATATGGGTGAATTTTATTTTACATAAATAAATATTTTTGGTGTGAAATTTATTTAAAGTTTATGGTAAAATTAGATATTCCACTACTGCTTTAGCATCTTCTCTTATAAAATATCGGAATCAGACGAACTACAGAAGTACATTATAAGCAAAACTCTACAATGAAGATCGGATTCCCACCATTTTTTTTTTATGTTCCTGACACTGTGAAATGCACGAGAAATGCGTGACCATAATCCTTTTAGGAGAAATTTTTTTTGTTGAAACGTGGTTCAATACAAATGTGAAAATAGAACTAGTTTTTTTAATAATTTGAGTGTCTGTCAGTTGAAAGTGACTCTCCCTAGGGCTGAAATGTATTACTTTCAGCCCGCTCCTCAGGCAACTTCAGACCTACTTTCCGAGTATGAGTAATGAAAATAAATATTACTAACCTACCGTATTTACGTCCGTTTTTACCGTATTTATTTTAACGTTATGTAAAGTTCACATTGTATAATTAGTAGGTACCTAGTTTAGCTTCCTTCCTCGTCTGTATTTATTATGTAAAACACTTCGTATAATATTATTTTGGGTTTGACCCAAACAGTAGGTAGTAGGTACCTACCTACCTAATAGGATTTACCAGGTGTTACACTTAGTACTTAAATCCTAATTTACCAGCTTTTACTCCTGGTAGATACTAATCAGCCGCAGGTTTTAAACCATTAGCGCCTTGCGTTTTCACCTCTTACTCTACAGGTATCCATTTACTTATTCGGAATACAAACACACACACACACACACACACACACACACACACACACACACATACACAAACAGTATCAGCCTATCATTTTCCCACTACTGAAACACAGGTCTTCTCTCAGAGAGAGGAGGAGAGCACCATGGAGGAACCAGTACATGTTGTATGTCATATGTCTTTGAACTTTGAGGTTCTTGGAGATACCGGTTTCCTCACGATATTTTCCTTCACCGTTTGTGAGCGATAGCATCGAAACTGCACATAATTATTTAAGGCAAGGTTTTCCCACTTTTAAGCAACGCTTACAACATGCGCTTCAGGTGACCATAAGACTTGGTTAATTGTAATAAAGTCGCATTTAACGGTGCAAATAAATCCATGGCATTTACACATAGTCGTGCGTCTCGCTACTTCTATTTTTGAGGTTTTTCTCATATTTTTTGATAAGTATAGCTGTAATTTAAAATGTACCTTTCATAATTATAAAATCTGTAATATTAAGATATATCGTGTAAAATCTCTCAATCCCATGTGAATACTTAATTACAACTCCCTATACCCACTAACTTTCATACATATGTCTCTAATTTACTTTGTTACCCGTAAAATTTGACGCCCGAATGTTTTGTCCCCGAATAACAAGTGTTATCGACTATCATTCGTTATCTGAACACGATAATGGACACTGCTTTTGAAAGCTTTAACTAAGTATACCTATTACCTACCTAACTAAAAATGTTGTCACCCGTGTAGGTAGGTAGGTACCTACCTATCGATGTGATCGGTATATGTAGGTACTTATACTTGTACCTAATATCTACCTACTTAAGAACATAATATATTATATTGGCAATAACCTACATAGAATACTTATTTATTAAGATATTATTATTATTATCAATGCCATCTTCATATTGAAATTTGGTCAGTAGGCAAAACTTTTTGCGATCCCATGATGCGTTTTTCAGATGCTGGTAACTCAATTCGGTCCATTTCTTACTATCATCCACAGTGGCGGCCCTAGTCCATAATCAAGGTAGAGCGATATTCTCTTTCGGCGCCCTTTTTTTTGATCGACGCTTTCACATCATCATTTGCCCCGCGCCTCTCAAAACGCGCCATTAAAATGATATTTTTCGCTTTTGGCATTTCCCTTGCTACCTGGCGCCTAGAGCGACCGCTCCTCTTGCTCTACCCTAGGGCCGCCACTGATCATCCAGCCATTCCCGTCGCTGTCGTCCTGGGGCCTTACGGACAACAGCTAATTGCGGCACCTAATCCGCTCAGTTGGAAAATCACGCGATCGCAAACCGTATCTGGGCGCGATAAGGTTCACGTTCGCGTGATTTTCCCCCCCCCCAACGATAGAAAAGCTGTTAATCTTCAAACGGATAAACCGATTCTCATGAATCATATTGAAAGACAAAGTTAACTTTCTTTGTAGTTGACAATAAGGTTCTTCCATACGTACCAAAGCATACCAACTACAAAATGTAAGTGACTGGAAGCAATACACATATCGGAGTAAGAAGCGTGCTTTAAGAGAAGCCTGAGCTCAGCGCAGCAATCATCATCATCATCTGCCAGAAGACGTGCACTGCTGGACACAGGCCTCCCCCTTAGAACACCACACTGATCGACAGCGTATGCCATCTGTATCCACTGGATGCCAACGCTCACGATGTCGTCGGTAGACCTAGTGGGAGGCCTACCTACACTGCATCTTCTGGTTCATGGTTAGTGTAATTTTCACTAATTTATTTACTACTAGCGCTCCGCCCCGGCTCCGCACGGGTATAGTTGTATAGCCTATTAAAATAGCCTATATTAATCCATTGGCGGATCCAGGGGGGGCATGGGGGCTATGCCCCCCCCCCCCCCCCCAACACCTAGCGATTCCATACATTCGACTCAACTTGCCCCCCCCCCAAATGAAATCCTGGATCCGCCCCTGTATTAATCAGTGATAATGTAGCATTCAAATGATGAAAGAATTTTTTAAATCGGTCCAGTACTTTTGAGCCAATTCGTTACAAACATACTTACATACAAATCTTTCCTCTTTATAATATTGTATAGATATATTACATTATCTATTATACAATTATTATTATAGTTTACTATATAAACAAGTAGGTTAGGTAGGTATTGTATTTACTCACTTACTCATTACACAAAGACGTAGGTAAACCACAATCTTCCTTTAATTGCAAGTCCACAATACAAACACTTTAAAACCACACATGTTTTCTTGTTCACAGAAATCCGAGCGTCGAGCGGATACCTATTCCTATTGAACGTGCTCTCTGCTACAGTATAGAGTTAACACTGGCTTACCTCGACTACTCTAGAATCAGGCTGATGGGGATTTTTTTGAGATAGCAGTATTTGTTAAAAGGAGTTAGATATATCAAGTTGAAAAACTTTTTTTTAACAAGAATGCCTACTTCAGTACCAATTGGTCAAGGATTTTATATATACCCTAAAGGGACAATTGGTAGACTCTTCTGCAGAGTCCACATGAGGAAGTACCAACTCTTTGCATTTGAAAGCTTAGGGCCTAATCAGACGTATTTGGCCTCAGTCTATTTAGGCCTTGTTGCGAAATCTTTTCGCCCTTTTTTACATGTTAACTATTATACTACCCATGTAACCCTATTTAGTTTAACTGCTCGATGGTAGCACTGACACTGAGCACTGCGCTACTCTTGGGTCTTGGGGGACTTTTGGTAAACTGACTGTGTCAGTTTATTCTAATGCAACCAATGACGTAGCTAGGTAACCAAAGGCCCTATGGTGCATAAAAAAAAATTGCGGCCCTATCTGAACTGGTTAGGTTTTTTCAAGTATGAATATAAATTTATATGAATACTTTAAAGCTGAGGTTCCCAAACTTATTTTGTGTACTGCCCACTTTGAGAATAATTTATTTTTTAGCGCCCCCATTTTTTCACCTACTTAAAAACCACTATAACTTCAAATTAAATTAATCAATTATTGTGAGCTATATTAGCCGAGATTAAACATTAATTCTAATCCCCCAAGCCTCTATACAACGCCCCCATTTTTTTCTGGGTCTCTTACCGCCCCCCTTTATGCCTGCAGCGCCCACAAGGGGGCGTTATCGCCCACTTTGGGAAACGCTGCTAACTTATTATGTAGGTACATGTGTGTGTATGAGTTATATTCTGAAGGTGAGAGGAATTTTCCCAAGTTCACTGTGAGGTTTGCTGGGGTCCGAGGGCTCCCTGAGCTGGAGGGCCCCGGTCATGTATATAGTGTATTATCTATGGCCCCGGTGCACGGCACCAACTAGTCCTCCGATAGCTACGCCACTGAATGCATAGAGCACATTATATATACGGGACTGAATGCAACGATTACTCATCGGTGCAGCAAAATTGTGTCAATAATAAAGACATCATTCAAATGCATGAGCCATTCTGAATTTCTTGAGCCGCCTGCTTGCATTTACGTAAATAGTAGAACTATTTGTATGCCTGCAGCATTCTTTTAAACCTTGTAGAGTGAATGTGTGACCGCACGTCTAGATATAGTAGGCCAATAGATACCGACATATCTCCCTAATTACTTTTAATGGGGTGCAAAAAGTTCCGTACAAAATCCCCAAAAATTCTGCCAAAAAATTCCCCAATTATGCTGCCAAAAAAAATCCCGAAATATTGTATCTGTAAGATAACGGGTACAACCAGAGCAAACGTTAAGCTAAGTATAAACGCGCTCTTCGCGATCACAGCTAAAATATTTGAAATTTTATCTTAGCCTCAATTATTAAGGTAGGTTAACCTCTGAGTACTCGCCTATAATGAAAACTTTCTGTTTTCATAATTTTTATACTAACGTACATACTACTATACTGGTTTTTTTTTTCTGTAACTACAGTTGTACGAGTTTGATGAAACTTAGTAATTAAGTATATTTTTATATTTTCTAATGACTAGGTAAATGCCCGCGACTTTGTACGCGTAGAGCTCGGCTTATTAGATAGGCCTTGGTAGATATTTTTTCTAAAATCTTTTCTTAGCGACCCACTTTTTAACACTTGTGCAAAATTTCAAATTTTTATGCCATTTTTTTAATGCTCGAAATCTGAAGAGTATTCCGAATGTTTTAACTAGTAGTACCTAGTAGTAGGCTATACTTTGTTTTTATTTCATACGATTGTAAAACTACACATAAATCATCATAATAAAAAAATAAGAAATAAATTTTATACGACACCTTAAAAAAAACCCATCATAGTATAACAATGCTCCGACCTCGGCTCACGCCTTATGGAAGTCCACTGCAGGCCTAGCACGGGCCGTGGACAAAATTGTCTTTCCACCGTTTTTATCCCGCGAGTAAAAGACAAACGTATCCATATTCTAGCTTTGTCGCGTCTAGGCGTGGATCAAAACGGTGGAAAGACAATTTATCCACAGCCCATGCTAGGCCTGCTAGAGCTACCTATTCGTGCTCTGAGCAAATTATCACTACGTTTTAGTTCTGTGGAGCAAAGATGGGTAAAAAAATGTTACATGTTAAACATGTAACATTTTCTTTGAAAAATATTTGTTTTATTGCGTTTGTGTGTGTTAAAAAATTAACATGTCAATCCAACCTAGCTAGGCAAACATTCTCGCCCTAAATACCTATCATGAAATCCCAAGGTAATCTTTTGTTGAGTAATGTACTAAAATTAAATAAAAAATATATGTGTACGAATATTTATGTTGTATTTCCTCAATCAATTTTATTAATAGTCCATGACGCAATGACTCATGCATATTATCGATTCAACGAACGGGGTTCCCATTCTTAAAATAAATATCTAGCTACAGGAAACAATTAACAAATAAAACTAATGTTTGAATTTAGTAACTTTCCATATAATCATATAAAGTTTATAAACACAAGCGTCTCGAGTCACGGCTCACGGCATTCGTACTACAGCATACAACATTCAAAGCCAAAAGTGGCAACACTTACACTAGAAGCGGTAACTGTGTGACCAGACGCAAAAATAAATAGTTGATAAATACAGAGTTGTCCGGTAAAACGTACTATTTCTAATGTTGAAAATATCACACAAAAGTTAAAAACGGAAGACAAGGAATAACGGATTTCCTTTGGACTATGACTGTATCAACTTGACGTAAGTATGTAGTACTGCAACCGAACAACACTAATTTGATTCGAGAATAAAATTAGCATATAACAAATAACGCCAAAACTATGCTCAACAACCATCGAGATACAATCCTATAGTCACAATTTCTCAGTGAAAACAGTCAAAAAACGTCCGAGCGTCATTGTGCATAATTACATTGTATCAATTATATACTTCACAATACCACATTTACTCCAATTTAGACGTTATGTCGCTTGCATAGTGTTCAACGTTAGTTGTCCGCTATGTCATCGTAGCTCTGGCATCGCGCGGCGTTGTAGTCGGATCGCGGTTACCTTGTTACTAACCAATAAGTCTGCGCAATTCGTAGCGTGCGCCGAGTGCGCACTTGCCCAGTGTGTGTTCGGATTTTTTTTGGCACGATTGTGACTCTATATGTATTGTATCTCGACAACAACATCAACAACACACAATTTGATTGTTCTATTTCTTTTTATACATAAACCAATACCATATTTGATCTTATATGAGTTACCACAGCCCAGTAATTGCAATACATACATACAACGCTTAAAAATACATAATAATTATGTATCATTTCCCCTCATTGCGCTTTTCACTAAGATATCAAACTTAGCCTATGAAAACGTAAGTAAGTCATTTACCTATGCAACTTCCTTTTTGGTGAACATAGATTTGATCTATTCAATTAATTTGATAAAAGTAAATTTACTAAAATTATATCAATAAAAAAAACGCTTTTGTTACAATAACATTAGGTATTAATGTTAGCAACAGCGAAATAATAGTTATTATTTCGCTGTGTTACAAATGCTTAAATCTTAGGAGAAACTTATTTTGACTAGTAAAGTTCAATACGAAACAGCCTGGGAATTGAAAAAACTTTTCTCCAATACACAAAATCAATTAAAAAAAGTTATTATTTTAACTAAATAATGTTGCCGCTAAGAAAATTATTTAAAAAAAGGATTTTACAAATTGTTATCATTAAAACTTGTCAGCACCAAAATATTATACTTTAAATACACGCAATTTGTTTGATAAGCTTTAAATATCTAATAAACTACATAGTTATACATAACAACAGATGTGTATATAAGGTAGGGATTCCCTATTTAAATTATTGTTATAATAGGCAGCGTTCATCGGAACTTTACAATAATAATTGGCATTTTAGCATATTTTTAAACATTTGCTTACATAATTTATACATTTCGAGAATCACAAATACGAAAAGAATATTTTGTGATTTGTGATAGGACATTTTATAAATTTATTTGAACACTTTTTAATATGATTATAAGTTTTTTTCAAAAGGTAACTCTAAACTTATAAATGCGATTTTTTAAGTGTGTTTGTCCGCACTAAACTCCGTAACAGCTGAACTGATTTGAATGAAATTTGGTATGGAGGTAGCTTACACCCTAGTCTAACACGGCACAGCTACTTTTTAGATTATAATACTTTTACCATTAGATTCAAAAGTTTTAACTGAAAAAGTTGATAACCAGAATAAAATAACCTGTAGAAAATTCTTGCAGATGGCGCACAGAAACCTTCTTAAGAGGTTTATTTATTTAGTGTTTGGAAAACGTCAAATGCCATACAGGCAAGAGATAATAACAAAATTCCCACAATACAGGTACGAGCAAGGACGTTGTATTTAGGGTACACAACGTCCTTGGGTACAAGCTATTCTGCGCCGCTTTGACAGTTCCCAAACCCACTGCGACTTTAAATATTGGCATACGTACATCTCTTAAAAATACCGATTATAAATACGAACTATACAATAGGCAGGAAACCTTATAGAAATTAGTGTATAGGTAAGCTTAATGTATACAAAGCGAGGTACAGGGACAACTACGTACATATAAATAATCATAAATAGTATCTTCTCTGCCTCTACTGAACACTCATTTCAGACACAAGGACATAAAGCACGGCATCTATCGAAACTGAAAAGTTAGAAGCGGTATTGACCAATAAGAGTTGCATTAAACTGATGATGTGACTTTTGTGCACGTTTATTGGTCAACATCACGTCGCTTTGCACTTTTTCGTTTTTGCGGAGCCTAAACTTGGCTGCTCACCCTAAAATAACACAATAACATAGCATCAGAGTTTTACTATCTCGATTCGCTATTATATGTGAGCAATTAGCGTAACCGTCAAGAAACTGATCAACACTGGCGTTAATTTTAAACTAACCTAAAAATTAAAATAAATTACAGACGTCAGAAAATTTGCAGCAAACATCATATTATTATAAGAAAAACAACACAAAGGCAAGATATATTGTAAATATCGTTTTATGACTTACCTTTATTTTGTTTTACATTGGTTTATGGGTTTTCATCGATAAATATTTGTTTAACATTAAAAAAAAATTAGAAAAGCAACGCGAGATTCGTATTAGCCTTGAAATAAATAATTTAAAAATAAATACAGGGTGTAAGGGGAACACTCTCGAAGCCAAAAGAAGGTAATTGTACTCATCATTATGAACAACTTTTACTATGGAACAATGATGAGTACAATTACCTTCTTTTGGCTTCGAGAGTGTTCCCCTTACACCCCGTATATTATGTTATCATAGAAGTTGAGATTTAACTAGATGTTTCAATTATCTACTTAATTTACAACAACAAAAACTTTAATAGCCTTTTAAAATATATTAGTACCATTATACGGTTTGTTTCAAAAGGAACGTTTCAGGTTAGCTTTTATGTAAATAATATACAAGCTGTTAATCTCAAAAATACGCGTTCCTGGAACAGACGCTACTAATCCATTCTATTTACTGTACATAATTATCAAATAGTTATAATCTCTCTCTCAAAAAGGTATTCTTAAAATAATTAATTATGTATTGAGGTCTATGATTATGTGCGTGATATATTAAGTACGTATTGACATGTATATAAAATGGATATAATCTACGTAAAGACGCAGTCGCAAAAATAAAAAAGTTTCAGATCTTTTCGAGACTATGGACTCTTAATAAACAGACTAAAGAAATAAAAACAACACCTACACCAAGAGCGTAAGAAAAGACAATAAACTCTGTGTCTTGAATTAGGCTTCATTCACAATACACCAGACGGCACAGAATGCGCGCCGCGCGAAAAAAAATCGATTCTTTTTGTCGTATGAGTTTATGACAAGGCTATGATTGCGTATTCGTGTCTCTATACAAGAAAACGAAAAGAACGGCAAAAAAAATCGCGAACACAGGACTATCTCAGGATAGACCCCGCGGCACCTACTTTACATGTCTGTGGCCTGTCGTAAGTTAGATTTATGCTCCAACTATCACGCCGCATAATTCGATTCAATCTCCGTCGTCTTGGCAGTAACACGTCAGACGTCAAAACAAAAATTCCAAATTGCGCCTATAGTAAACTTAGTCTTCGAAAGTTGTTAGCCGTGCGAATGTAGTAACACTTTTTTGTGCTACTGAACAAAGTACTAAACAAAACAGCTGAAATTTACCAATTATAGAAGGTAGATAGTAGACGCAAGCCATAAAAAGTTTTCACTTAAAAAAACAAAAGACAATTAGACAGACAAATTGCTCTCATCATAGTATGTACAAAAAATGTGGCACGTTGCATTTTCATAGAACTTGACGTGGTCGGGGTGTCTATCTTAATATAGTTGTGGTCGCGACGTGCAAGCTTGCGCTACCGTCCCCCAGAAAAACTCAACAAACTCTGATCTGACTTTAAAATTAAAGCCTTATATGATGTATTTCCAGCAACAAACTACATCACGTTATCTGAAACAAATGATGCCAATGAAGCGCGAACGTCGCCCAATGTATTGTGAATGATTTATATTGCTACATAACACAATAGACTTTGCTCATGAATTCTTTGACTGCAGTCGTCACGAATTAAATAAGTCACTATGTAACGTCGACACTGACTCTTCAATGAATTACTGAGCATAATCCATAAGTAGGTAGTACTTACTCATTTACTATGCGAGCGTACCCGCTGAGTGTCGACCCAAACTAGGCGTTGTCCTTCAATACTACGCATCAACGCGCTAGATACCAATAGAACGCATCATTCCAGCTACCTGATTCCAAACGATGTCAAAGTTCAATCACATTGGATTAATGAAGACTTGGAGTAAAAGTACTCCAACCCACCATATGGGTTCCTTATGGGTTCGATTCTCACCTAGGATTAACATCCATGTGATGAACATTTGTGTTTGTTCTATATTTGGGTGTTAATGTCTATTTATGTATGTATTTAAAAATATCTATATGTATGTATATCAGTCTCTGGCAGCCATAGCACAAGCTTTGCTTAGTTTGGGGTCAGATGACCGTGTGTGCAAAAATTTTCCGTTTTTTTTTTCTCTGAATCTAAATAGATTCATTGGGTCTGAAAACGTAAGGCTCGTACGCGCTATATGCTATGCCCTGTATGCATTAAGTTGATGATTAAGTGGGAGAGAGGGGGGAAGATTAAATAGAACCAATGCGATTGAAATTTGACAGCGTTTAGAATGGAGCTACTCTTACCAGTCGGTCATTTGAAATTACAAAATACGACATATCATGCCTTTTGCTCAAAATGACATATTATGCCAAGGAGTTCTTTCTACCTTGCATAGGCTCTATGAAAGTTTTCCCTACACGTGTGCAGGATCAGGCTGGTCGTCTTTCCGCATGTCAGTGAGGACGTGTTTGGTGATGTCTCGCAAGTCCTGGTGGTCGCCGTGAGCGGCCAGGTCGAAGTCTGACCCTGACAGCGACGCGATGTGGTTCCAATTCGGCTCTGTAGCGTCACCTGTTTCATAGAAAATGTGTTATAGCAGAATTTCAAGAGAGACAATTGAAATGAGGAAAAAAGGTTTGATCTATTTACTTTATTTTCAAACACTGTTTTTAAACTACCACGGTTGTTCACTAAAATTATATGATTATTTACGGTTGTGATTATTTCCACAACCTTACCACGGTAATAATCCCGTAAATAATCATATTACTTTATTTTCAAAGATATGGTCTTTTTTAGCCTGAAGGCTTGTATTTTTTTTTACAAATCCGATTCGTAATTTTTAACTGGTCTAACTTTCATGGTTCCTTCTAATTTGTCCCTGTTAAGTATTAAAAAAAGAGCTTTTCTAACATGATACTATGATATGGTTTGACCACGAATCACTACCTCAATTGGTTTAGGCGTTTAGATGTCTTAAAGTAAATAAACCCACAAACATCATGGACTCCAAAAAATTGTATGGCCTTATTGGGCAGTTGGTTACTCGTGCAAAAAACATCATCATCATCATTTCTTCGTCATTCATCATTTCATTCGTCATTCGTGTTTAAAAGGCAATACCTTAACTAGGTACGTCAGCATTTTTGTCGTTCTACCTAAAACATGACATAATGGCAATTCCAAGTAATTATGGGCATACGTGATGAAGGATTCCTTGTATGCTCGGGGCACAGTGACCCGTTTTAAACGATTCAGTTTAGGTGACTGAGGAAAATCACGCGAACTTGAACCTTAACGCACCGAGATAATGTTTGCGGTCGCGCAACTTTTTGCAGCTACCTTAATTATATCGCTAAAACAAGTGACGCTACGGCCCTTGTACGTTTATTGGTGACGTACTCGCTACTGTAGTACCTGCTTACCGACCATTCAAACAAGTAAATCACAATAATTTGACCACAAATATTGAATACATTCACTACTATTGTGTAATTGATATAATGAATCAAACTTATTGCTGAGATTGCTCATCCTTTTCCTTGCGCTTGATGGGATATGCGCCCTGGATGAGCCATCCCTTTTTCAAACGAAAGTCTACCCCTGGGGGTCTAGGCAAGACCCATTTTCTGTTAGCGTTAACGCCTGCGGAAAGATGAAATTGTATGAAAATGGCATTAGCTTCAGATAACATCTTTCAAGCTAATGTCATTGTCAATGTCATTTTCATACAATTTCATCTTTCCGCAGGTTCTTCCGTTATCGCTAACAGTTGTGATGTTAACGTACTTACTTTAACAGAAAAAAAGGTGGTTATTTGCCAACATTTCTAAGAGTAAGCAATATGTTTGGTCTAACAATGTCACCGACTTGCGTCAGAACAATAAAAAAATCAAACTTTTAGCTAGTAGATGACTTGTACCTGTAAGGCAAAGACTAAGAATTTACTATGAACATGTAACCACAGCTGCTATGCGTTAAAAGCGGCCTAGTTTACTGTGTTCAAGCATAAAATGCGTCAATGTAACATGATGTGTTAGTGTCACGCAGTAACAAAAAAATTACGCCCATATCTTATTCAGAAACATCTGATAAGCCTATGTTAACTCTAATATGCTTTGTCAACTTCTTGCTAACACAATGCGAAGTGGAACTAGAATTATGACAAACCACATTTTGTATAGAACAAGTTTAAAGGGCTCTAATTACAGTTAATAGTTTAGTTCGATATGAATAATCGTCGGATACATTTTAGCGGAAGGGATAAATCTGACGTTATGACTATGATAGATTTCAGTACAAAAGCTCTCTCAAACCGTGAATTTTATTCCTTCGTCAAAACTTATCAAACGTTTGAATAATGAATCTTGCCGGTTAATACGCGTGCCAGGAATTATTTGTCTACCCTTCATATCCGTGAAACTTGATAAAGAAACGGATATTTCTGTCCTTTTTTCGCGGGATAAAAAGGGTGCACAAAATTCGCGACTCGCGTGGTATAAGCCTGCTGAGAGGGTTAATGCTTGCAATACACGCGCGCCTAACTACCAGGCGTATGTGTTGTGTTGCAATGTGTAGTGCCAAAAGTATGATGGTGATGTTGATTCTGTTGTCGCCTTCGCTTTTTACCTATCATATTTAAGTCGGAACACCATTAGCGCCACCTATAGTATCATTGTTGATTTGTATAATTTGTATTGATTTGACTTTAGCACGTTATTTGAATTAAGTTTAACATAGAGGGCGCTGGCGTAGCACCATCGACCAATAAAGGACCGTTTAATCACGACGACCAAAAAGATGGCATGGAGAGGATGGTTAGTCGAGGGATGGTGCTAGGCCGGCGACTGATTCACTTTGAATTCTACATTTGAACGAATAAGACGATTTTAGTAATTGCGAACATAATTTACATATGATTTCTGTTAAAGTGATTCGTAAAAATTATAGACCTGCTTTTACATACGAGTATAATATTGGATATATGTATAGGTATACTTACAATTCTGTGAACCATTTACTAATCAGCCCGGCTATATTAGTGCATGAGATATTGTTTATGTCCCTGTCGCACTTACGTCAATCCGAATGAGAGTGATGGAGGCACTATAGTTGGCTCATCTCCATTTCAATATTATGTAAGAAAAAAAAATACGAAATGTGTGAAAATAGTAAAATTGTCTAAGATGTCAACAAGTACAAAGCTGCACATTTTATATCGGCCTCCTAGACGTGTCCGTCAACGGCGAACCTAACTAGCGCCGGTTATGAGCGCGTATATGGCTGGCTAAACCAAACTTAAGTTTTAAAGGTCCTGTTGCAAAGTGCACAGTGCACAGTGCACCGGACCATCAGCATTTAGTGTCATATGAATTCGAGCACAGAATCAACATCATCACACAAGTGTTATTATAGCCTTTGCGAAAAATTTTGAAGTGTGGAACGTTTTATTATAGCTTTTTTATTAGAAACTGTTCAAAAATGTGTCATACAAAATATAGTTAGACAAGATTTTTAATATCCGTTAGTTTTGTTGCATAATACCTCTTTCAAACCAGGTGTTAGTGTACATATTTGATTCAAACTGCAAATCATGCGGTTAGCGAACAACTCTGAGGACTTACATGAGGGCCGGTTGCAGAAACCTGCTCAACTTACACTCTAAGATTACTTGTCAATAGAAGCTCGCCTTAGTAAGAAATAACTTAGACCATTATTTACTTACTAAACGTGGTATATCATCGAAATAGTTCAAGGCACGTATTTTTTTGCTAGTTTACAAAAATATCAGTGTAGACTTTTTCTATTCGACTTACTAAAAGATTTCATAAACCTTATACGGCGAAAAAATACTGGGTTTTCGCGAGTAGTCAGTTACTTTACACCAGCATAAACATTAATAAAATTATGTTTGAATACAGTACAAGGGACTGATTCAATTTCGTTCGTTTTTAATGTATAAATGCAGAGACCATTTTTTACAACTAGAAAAGTTTTTTTTTTTGTTTCATTTTGGTATCATGTATTAATGTTGTTTCACATGCCAATAAATTAAAATAATAAAACAAAATTGGATTTAATATATTTTTTTGCTAAATTTTTTCCGATATTTTTAATTATGGTCAATTCATGTGAAAAGAGTAAACAAACAATAATATCCAAAAAAAAAGTTTTGCTGGTAAAAAATTGCGTAATTAGGTTTTGAGTAAGACTATTATGGGTGTTTGAAGGTAGACGACTTCAATGTTATACCACATTTTTCAGAAAATAGGAATTGCAAAAATATTTTTTGATCAATTTTTTTTTTTTTTTTGCAAAACCTAATTAAGACTGCACAATATGTGTATGATACATACTTATTCCTCAAATAATAACTAGCATTTATAAAGCTACTATAATCCCCCTCTACTAGGATGTGATAATAAATAAGTAAATAATTTAGGTCTTTGAAGAAATCATATTCTTCAAAATTTTATATAAGCAGGCAGTTGTTTAAAAAGCAATATTTCAATTTCCAAAAAGCACCACAAAACTACAGTATTCACAACTATCACTGATAATTATGAAATAATTTTTATGTAGGTCAGGACTTCACAATATGTTATTAATTCTTTTCATATTCGACACACAGGTCAAAGTATCAAACACACAAAACACAGTCTTCTGAACGTCTATCGCTCACTGGTCTATAAAACGTATTTTTTAGCCTAGTACACAATTTAAAATAACACATCTATTCGCTTCTCGCTCGCACTCTTGATGTGCAAGCAAGAGGTTAATAAACGCCTGTTTCGTCGCGCGTGTCTCACATTTTATCCGCCAGTGAATATATAAAATAATTGACATGGCAACATCGTAAAGACAAATTTTCATCCAATGTGTGGCAAATTCACCATCTATCAAATGTTGCCTGACAATTATTGTTCAAAATCACCCTAAAAGCTACGGACCAGTGAACGCAAACGCTGTTAGTAAAAAAAAACAAAACAGAAAAAAGATGGAAGCTTCGTGCTGCGTACCGGGACCGCTATATTAAACGGGCGTAGAGTGCGCAAGGTCACCGCGCCCGAGAGACGCGTGACCTTGACCCCAACCCGGGGTCAAGTGACCTTGACCTTGTGGCTGCGGTGTGGGCGTGGCCCGCGAGCGAGCACGAGTTTCTTCCAGTATGAATGTGTTGATAACGTAGGCCTCCCGCCGGATGCGGTCGCGCAGCTCGCCCGACATGTCAGGAATCGCCCACCGGACTATTATCATCACCAGCGCGACCACGTTCTGTTCACAAAACGCAAATTTTAGAAGCCTATATAACGAAGCCGAGCCTATTTTCATCTACATCATCATTTCAGCCATAGGACGTCCACCGCTGGACATAGGCTTCCCCCATCGGTCTCCAAAAGGGCCGGTTGGAAACGGCCTGCATCCAGCGTTTCCCTGCGGTCACTTTTAGATTGTCTGTCCAACTAGTTCCAATTTTAATTTTAATGCAATTCTATTTGTTTACCGCAGTTTTCGTTTGCAGACAGACACATTTGAAACTTTCTCACATTTGTTTGACATGTTCAACATTTTGTGTGCACATCTGTCTCGGTGCTAGGTACTGTCAAAACGTATACATTAATTTAAACTCATCTGAGTAATTTAGTGAAAAAAATCGGAATTGATGAAATATCATAATATAATTATTTGGTAAAGGTTGTTAATGTCAGAAGTGGGATACCAGTGGGTTGCGCCTGCGATACAGAGCCACGCTTCGATATTTCAAGGACCTGAGTTATCTCAGGTAGATGCTGGTAGGGGGAAAAGCACATTACTCCCCAAGCGGGACGTCAATGCAGGACATATCACCTAATTTTTAAATAATAAGAGCGGTAAACAAACGTGGTCTACCTGATGGTAAGCAGAAACCGCCGTCTGTTGAAACCTGCTACACTAGCGGTCTCTAAATCGAATAAGAAAAGAGCACTGTTTCTAAGAGAGTGAGGTCCAAAGCATAGACCACTGAATTTATTTCGCTTGCCCAAATAGATATATCTATCAACGTGTATTAGATCTTACCTCGAATACGACTACAAACGCCAGCCTGGCTCCAATGATGTGCCAGTACCAGTTGCTGTGCTCGTAGTTGTCACCTTCTTTGTAGTACCAGTAGCCGGGGTAACTACAAAAAAAAACATAATTATTACTATTGAAACTTTACAGTTATAACGTAATTTTTCTGTTAGTGCAATATGAACTCTAGCTTTGGAAAAACAAGGTACGATGTTGCACGTAATTACACTTGGTCTGATCTTTTCACGTTGGATCGGCGATGCTCTACAATAGTAATGTTGAAGATACATGGTGGGTCCAGTGTTCGACCAAAATGCCTATATTTTTTCGTTTTATGCCCGAAAATCCAAATACCTAAAGTTGAAGAGTGTATTTTGTAATGCAGCTCTTAACGCTTATAACATCATCATCATCATCATCGTTTCAGCCGTAGGACGTCCACAGCTGGACATAGGCCTCCCCCATCGATCTCCAAAAGGGTCAGTTGGAAGCGGTCTGCATCCAGCGTTTCCCTGTGGTCTCTTTTAGGTTGTCTGTTCATCTAGTCTCCATTCCAGAACCTTTCGCCCCGATCGGCCATCTGTTCTGCGACCCGCCCGCCCGGCTTCGCACGGCTGTAATTTACGTTCGAAGCCGGGTGGGGCGCTAGTTATTTATATAAACCTTCCGTGAAAATGTATCTAACTGATGGTGAAAACCGCATCAAAATCCGTTACGTGGTTTAGGAGGAGTTAGCGGCCATACAGACAGACAGACGCGGAAAGCGACTTTAATTTGTACTATGTAGAGATTATGATTCAATATCGCAGGTACCTGCACATGGGCTGATCGTAGTCGCTGCGGATCGGCTTGTGCTCCAGTATAGTGACGTTGAAGTCAGCCAGCGTGTGGTTCACGTATCCTCGGAGATCACCGTCGTGTGCGAACTGGTACACGAGCCGCGGGATGAACTCCGACGTGAACGCTATTATGAAACCCTGACGGGAAAACAACATTAGTGTTGGCCACGCAGCGTTAAGGGGCCTGTATACCCTCTGTAGCTCTCTCGCTCGCACATTTTCACACTATTGAAGATATAAAATCAATGAGTGTGAATTTCCAAAAAGTAACAAAATCATGTCTTGTGTCTATTATAACATTACAAACAAAGAAATTGTCAATTTGAAATATTTTAATTTGACGCATTAATATGGTAACAAGTGATTTTTATTTCTCGTGTCATGTTATTCCGTCAAATTACAAGATATCGAAACAAACATTTCTATGTTCGAGTCGAGTAACATCAGGCGAGTTGGCGGTCAAGCGCAAGACTATTATTTATCAAAAAAAAAATTGCTTCAAAAATAAGTCCACCCTCAAAAATAATGATTAAAATCGGTTCTCATTCGGCAAAGGTATCGCGTAACACACAGACAAAAAACCGTCGAATATGGAACCTCTTTTTTGAAGTATCTTGAAAATATTGTCGCCCTACTGCTAAGTGGCAGCAAATGACAAAAGTCCCGTACTTTTCCCTTATTTTAAAGGAACCATGGCTCGCTAGAGCGGTCGAATATTCGGTACTAATATTCGGTACATTTTTGTACACATGGTCATCTGACCCCAAACTAAGCAAAGCTTGTGATATGGCTGCCAGAGACTGATATACATACATATATAGTTTTAAATACATACTTAAATAGATATTAACAACCAGATATAGAACAAACACAAATGTTCATCACATAAATGTTTGTCCTAGGTGGGAATCGAACCCACGCCCCCAAGCTTAGGAGGTAGGTTCACTACCAACTGGACCAACGGGCTATCAATAATGGGATATAATGGAATAAACGGGAATAATCTGCAATATTACCGATTCGCCTTGCTCGGCTCAAAATATATGTACAAGAATACGAATTATAGCATAAAATTCCTTACAGCAGGGGAAAAGCAACCTTATATACCATTATAAAAAGTACTCACATTAGTGATGATGCTGAGTTTGCCGATAGAGTCGAGTATCCTGTACCAGACGCCGATATCATTGACCCGCTGCGGGACCGGCCTCCGGTAGCAAGTTAGAAACTTTTTAGCGTCTAAACGCATTTCTAACACATTGTTGATGAGAGCGAACAGTGGCGCGAGTGGAAAAGCCGCTACGAATATCGTCACAAATCCGTACTGGAGAACTGTAAATAAAAGAATTAGTTTTTTTTATACCCTAGAGCTGATAATCTTCAAATGGCTGAAGACATTTTCATGAATCATAGCTCACACTCTCCATCAAGTCTCCTTTCAAACAAAAAAAAAACTAAATCAAAATCGGTTCCGCCGTTTGGGAGCTACGATGCCACAGACAGACGCACAGATATACACATAAAATTTATAACACCTGTGTTTGCGTCGGTGGTTAAACATATTTACAACTCGATTTCATGGTGTTAAATCTCCATCTACCCTCTTTTTATCACCTACAGAAACTAAATGGTGGAAAATATACGTAATATACATAGGAATACCTACAGCCTAACTGCCTCAACTGATAAATGAGATGTCGATAGATTCCTCTAAGCATAACTGGATATTTGTCATCATAAATACAAGATGGCGACTTGTAAAGTAGAAATAAAACAATAAATTTAACTGCATCATGTGGGTTGAATAGCGTCTTATAAAATACTAGCGGTCTGCCCCAGCTATCACGGGTATAGATTATAGCCTATGTCACCCGAGGATCGTGTAGATTCCCGTCAGTGAAAGAATTTTTCAAATCGGTTCAGTAGTTTCGGAGCCTATTCAATGCAAACAAACAAACAAACAAACAATCAAATCTTTCCTCTTTATAATATTATAAAATAAAATATAAATGAAGTTTGGTACATAATGCAGTCGTTTAAGTTACGACTTAAAGGTGGCTCACCTAGCAATATTTTTATGCTTTTGACGAATTCCATAAATTTGTAATGTATTAAAACAATATAAATGAAATAGCTGCAACATTTCAATGACATCCAAAAACTAATGTTATTTCTAGTATTCCGAAGATCGAGATGAAATAAAACAACATATTCGCTCACCCATTTCCAAATATTCTGGAAACAGTCCCATGTTGCCGAAATCGACTAGCTTGAAGTCTTTCACCCATTGCATCGGGCTTTTTATTCTGAAACATAAATACTTCTATGAAAGAAAACCATGATGCAAGAAAGAAAGATAGATAAATAGATAGAAACTATTTATTGTGAAAAAAAAATTACAAACACATAGAAAAAACTTGGAACTAGAAGAAAGGCGTTGGGATAGGGACATCCCATTGGGATATTACTTCAAATTAATTCATAGTACGAACTATTCAGATAATTAATAGAGTAATTGAGCGGACCAAACAGCGAAATCGTTGCTGCATCGTGGGATTTCTATGATTTCTACAGGGTTATTGAAAAATTACAATTTCTCGCACAAGGTAGGGAGGCAATCCCTACAACATACTTAACAACTTTTGCTCCAATAGTTTTTACAAAACTAAACACTTTCAGGTTTCACCAGGTTTGTATATTTTTTTTTTTGTTGTTGTTGTGTATTTTGAAGGTCGTGAAGATGTGTGAAGGAAGAGTCAGATCAAAGTCTTCACCCAGGACACCGCGTTTCCTTTCATTTGAAACCGTGTAAAGCTACTGCCATTTTAAGCCCTGATTTAAATGTTTGTCTTCGTTTGGAAGAAAAAAGTCCAATGTCTGTGAGAAAAATCATGGAAATAAAGTTGTTAGGTATGATGGAAGCCTGCGAGAGGTTGTAAGGTAATTTATCAATAACATTGTGTAAGTGCTAGCTTTCAATTGACCTTGTCACTCCGCCGCGTGTTTAGTTTTTGTTTAAGAGTGTTTTTTTGTAGTCTGAACCTGTTCACTAAAAGGTGAGAAGCTTTTGGGGTAGAATGGTAAAGGCAGGGACAACACAGTACTCACTTCTTTTTCCTGCCGATAGTCCGTATAATGTTCCACCAGCGCAGTAAGTACGGCATCAGCATCTCGACGACGGTGTTGATGAACTGCTTGCCCACCATGATGATGGCCAGCTGGATGGACAGCTCCAGGAGGCACCCGCCTGGCGCGCACTGTTACATGTGTCTTTATATTCACGTTATATCACATACCTGAGCTAGATAAGCTTTTTATTGTTCATACCAGAAATTCTTTCACAAGATAGAAAAGCTTAAAAACCTGTGTAACAATTGCTGGCTTTATCGCTGAGATCGATCTCTTCCAAGCAATCTTAGGATCTTATACGCGAATTTAGCTTAACGCGATATTGTCCGGAACGAAACTCTCGCGTAAAGCGGGCTGATAATCAGTTAATATTCTCTTAACTTAACCTCAACAAATCAAAACAAACAACGTTCGAAAGATACAGTCGTTAAAGGTAGGACGGATAAACGGACGGACGGACGGAATAACAGAACAGACAACGTAGGCTTAGTAATAGGGTCCCGTTTTTACCCTTTGCGTATGGAATCCTAAAATAACATTTACTCGACAAAATGTATTGAAACAGTAGATATGTTTTTTCGCGAATTTCGTAAAGTCGTAGAACAAAAGTTGTTTGTTTTGATGTACATTTTTATTTTATTTTATTTATTTATTTCATATATATACACATAATTAATCTAAGTTAGTATCGAAAAACTAAGCTGTTTGTATCGATACTAAGATTCACTATACGCAACTATATATAATAGCGCAACCTTAAATAAATTTAAATATTGAATATTAAAAAAATACAAAATACACCTAACGTTTACAAATAAGTACTTAGGTACCTGTATTACAATTTCACAAGCAAGCACCTGTTCATCCCGGTAACATTATATATTTCAATCTGTGATAAGCATAATAAGTTACCAACCTATAAACTACCCCATTTCACGAAAAATAAAATACATACAAAGTGAAGTTAAGTTACGTACAAATCGCTCGGAAACGGCCGCTGAGGCCGCCCTTAAGACGATGCTAACTGTATAAAGTAACCCTGTATAGCAACGGACTACATACCTCCTCCTGCCTGTGCCCGAACAGCCTGACGAAGTCCCCGGGGCGGCCCACGAACTTGCCCTTGAAGAACGCGATGTAGAATATCGACGCGTAGTAGTTCACAAACTGCAGTAAGTAGATCTTGAGAGTGAGCGAGTCGTCGAACTCAGTCTGTGTTCGGAGGAGCTCCTTCTCTGTCAGCCACTCTGCCAGGTACTGGTAGATCTGGACGGAAATAAAGTTGTTGATAGTGTTACAAGCACAGACATCAAATATCACACAAATTTTCAATTTATAAATTGTTTAGTGCTCGTGAACGTGCTTGACTGAAGAAATGTGATGTAACGGGGCGAAACGTGTCTTTTCGTGTTGCATCCAAAATTTCATAGAAGCCTTCATAAAGTCTTCGCCACTTTACGAGGGCATGAATTAGACTTGTCCGTGACTTACTTTGCTTGAATGTGACTGACTTATTTGGTGCCTTTATGGACCTCACCTTTATAGACCTTCCCGACCTCAGATCGTCCGTAAATTATTTTTCTTTTCATTGTTGTTATATTCTCTTCCTATTCCAATGTGTTTCATGCTACTATTTTTTTTTTTTAACTTTTTTAAATTTTTCAGAGGCACTGGTCTATATAAGCTCAACAAAATACTTGACACTGGCAAATGCACTAGACGTGCGACGCCAAAATTCTCTCATGAGAAAAGAAAAAAAAAACATCGACAGATTCGATAAAAACATCAGACAAACGTTTCTTTGTTAATCAAAAGCGTAAGTGTCGCCGCACACGGGCCACCGGCCACAGCCACAAACGCCGCGACGAGAAGCTAGAAGTACTAGGAGTGTTTGTAGCGTGTGGCCGCCACCGGCGCCAACCGTGTGCGGCGAGTCCATATAAAATGTACGAAAATTACAGGAAATATGCCAGTGG
The DNA here is from genome assembly GCA_932305915.1 of Agriopis marginaria. Taxonomy (NCBI): domain Eukaryota; kingdom Metazoa; phylum Arthropoda; class Insecta; order Lepidoptera; family Geometridae; genus Agriopis; species Agriopis marginaria. Next base: position 16,516,100 of record OW029918.1, read on the forward strand.
CGGCGTTTTGTGGTTGTGGCCGGTGGCCCGTGTGCGGGAGCCCTAAAGGAGTAGTACTGACATAGTTGAATATACAGATGAAGACGAGATTGATGCAGGCGGCGGTGGCCGTGGTGAACATGATGGGGCTGTACGTGATGAGCTTGTTGTCCTTCTGGCGCAGGATGGAGGCGCCCAGCAGCGACATGCGGTACAGCACCACGCCCAGCACGGTGGCCAGCGCCAGGATCACGAGCAGCGCCACCACGCTGAACGACATCAGCGTGGCCGGCAGCCGCATGCGCCAGAACGGGACCATGGGCTCGCGCTCGCCCGTCACCACGTTCAACTGAACACCAACACACTTTATACTAACAACTACGATTTTTATATTTCAATTAATCTGGATATAATAATTACTAGCGACCCGCCCGCCCGGCTTCGCACGGGTGTAATTTACGTGCGAAGACGGGGCGGGTCGCTAGTTATATAAATAAACCTTCCGTGAAAATGTATCTAACTGATGGTGAAAACCGCATCAAATCCGTTGCGTGGTTTAGGAAGAGTTAGCGGCCATACAAACATACAGACAGACAGAGATTATCAGCATCATATCACACACAGTCACAGGACAGAAACAAGTGCCTCTCTTAGTTTAGGAGGCCAAAACTCATTTTGGGTCCCTGTGTCCAATTAGTAATGCATATGTAGTGTATGTGAGGAATAACCTGGACCTGTATAACAAGCGCGGAGAGCACTCTTGCTGCATCCGGAACTTAACCCATACCAGTAGATGGCGCTTTTCTTTATTCTCTTGCAGTGTTGCGAAACCTGACTGCGATACTAGCGCTACGGTAATTTGTAGAACCCTTTCGTACATTATCTGACTGCAGCGCTTACGGAAGTTCGAGACAACCTATATCACGCTCAAATTATGGTGCCATCTAAGTTTATACCGTTTTTAGGCAAATTTCCGAGCTACGCTCTAATGTTCCGCTATTATTTTTCCTCTTAGTCTATGTTCCTTGATGTAAATAACTGAGATATACATACCTGAGTGCGTTTGACGTGCGCCAGTCGCGCTAAGTACTGCGGCCGCGGATGCTCCTCATACACGTCGAACCCGGTCAGATCCCAGCGGTGAGTCATCTCGGAGGAGTATCGCTTCCACAGCTCCAGGAAACACGCCGCTGCAAGTTCGATAAACAATGGATAAGTAAAATGAGCGGTGGGGGCCGAGCGGTAGCATGCGCGCTTTACACATGCTACCGCTCGCCATTTTTGCTTTAGTTCTTAATTAGTTATTCTTATTGTAAATTAACGCTTGACTGGATAATTTTATTGTAATTATTAATATTTTATTGAAATTCTTATTATTTAATTAATGTACATAATGTAATTCTTATGATTTAATTGATGTAATTGGTGTAACCGTTTTAATTAAATAAATAAATTAAAAAAAAAAAAAAAAAAAAAACTAACGGCACCCGGTTCGATCCTCGGCCCTGCACAAATGACTTATTGAGTACTTAAATAAATTATGTGCAGTTTAGACGGCACCGCTTCACAGCGGTGAAGGATAACATCGTGAAAAAATCGGTATGTCCAATTACCTCAAAAAAAAGGTTCAAGGACATATCACATGCACCAATATGCACTGGGCCAGCATGGTAGATTAGGGCCCATCCTCTCTCTCTCTCTCTCTCTCTCTCTCTCTCTAAGAAAAGGCCTGTGTCCCAGCAGTGGGCACATGATAATGATAATGATGAAGTACAAGGAGCGGACGATCAAAGAGAGAGTGAAAACAGCAAATAAGAAGACAAGTGAAGTGATATCAGCTGGGTAAACTGAGAAGTATCAACTGATCTACATTATCCTTGTCCATCATCTATATTCAGACTGACAGAGACAGAGAATGAAATGAAGTCGATAGTGAATAGGTTTCTTCTAGGCAAGCGTGCTCTACCGTAGGCAGCATCATCGCTTTACATCAGGCGAGTTGGCGGCCAAGCGAAAGCCTATCTATACAATATTATAAAGAGGAAAGATTTGTATTGAAAAGATTGCCCAAAAGTACTGGACCGATTTTAAAAAATCTTTCACCATTTGAATGCTACATTATCACTGATTAATATAGGCTATTTTAATAGGCTATATAACTATATCCGGGCGGAGCCGGGGCGACCGCTAGTTTATAATAAAAACAAAAAAAAAACTCCGGTTGAACTCAGAAAATGGCAGCAGGCCGGCTATTATTGTTCACGTGATATTGTTTCTGTCCCCGTCGCACTTATGCTAATCCGAATGAGAGTGACAGTGACAAAACTAATAACGCAGGTGAGTAACCAATGGGTCATTGTCGTTCATTCATGTTACCACGGTTATTTTAGAAATCATATTTTTGACAAGTAGATAAAGAAGCGGATGCATAGTGACTTCTTTAGTTCATATAAACCTAAAGATGTGTTAATTTTATAAAGAATATTTTTTTGAATGAACATACCCCAAAAGCTCATAAAGACTGCGAAGAAGAGCGTGGTAGGGTTGTCGAAGAGGTACGTGATCCGTGACTGCATGCAGGTGGCCTTCAGGTCCCAGTAGTCGCAGTGGTAATCACACAGGGGACACATCTTTATTGTACTGTTGTAGTTGCAGATCTCGTCGCTGGAACATGAAAAAATAATTGGTGTGGATATGACGACGAATTAAGTTTTAGCTGACTTTCAGGCTGGTATAATTGTCATTAGAGAAATAGGTAGTCAAGGTAGATTTTTCATAGGTAATCAGAGTAGCTTACCCTACAAGCCTACAAGGTTTTATTCATTCTAGATGGTTCAGCAGTGTAAGTGCCGTTCTTTATCGATCGTCAAATTTGATAAATTGCCATTTGATCAATACTTGCTATTATCGATTCTATGGCATTTTATCGAATTTGACAATCGATAAAGAACGGTACTCGCACTGCAGGTTCGCCACCTTCCCTTGTTAGTTAAAGAAGAAAGGATTATATAATATATTTGACTAGCGGTCGCCCCGGCTCCGCACGGGTATAGCTATATAGCCTATCAAAATAGCCTACATTAATCAGCGATAATGTAGCATTCAAGTGGTGAAAGAATTTTTTAAATCGGTCCAGTACTTTTTGAGCCAATTCGTTATAAACATACATACAAATCTTTCCTCTTTATAATATTGTATAGATGTATAGATATAGATTATGCAAAATGAGTTTTAAAGACAAAAGAAGGCATGACTTTCTGTGATTATAAAAATTGTACTCACCCAGGCGGATTCGAGTAAACTGTGGCGACAGAATAAATGAAGCAAATCAACCCGACTATTGACGCCGGGATCAACATGTGCGTGTAAAAGCCGAGCCATGCGAAGTATAAACCTGTAAATGTGGGTATTGTGATTAGAGATGAATGCTGGGAAACGCGACAGTGACGAATGATGTAGCGGATGTAGCTGATACTACAGGTCTACCGCTTAATAGTGCACTATGGATATCGGTTATTTTGATACAGAGATACAAGAGGCCGGCCGCATAGCTGACGATTCACTGCTGACAATTCACTTGCGCGCGGTTTGAAGGCAACACGACGAAAATCCCCCGTGCGATCCCCTTTCTCGTCTTCCCTGCACCACTATAGCATTGCGGGCGAATCGAGAGTTACGCGCCCGGCCTAGTTAATAAAACATACGTTTGTATGAATATGACCGCTATCCGGGCCATCTTAACTCTGTTCTTAAGAAAGCTGCGGGTTTCCTGGTCGGTGATGAGGTCAACAAAGCGGGACACCGACTAACCGACTCAGTTCAAATATGTCTGTTGAATTTATATGATTGGCAGCTTTCGAGCATAAGCAATACAGCAAAAGGACTTAGATTTGGTAAGAACGAGATATCAAAAGAAAAAGAAAATAATAAGAGAGGAATAATTAAATAAAGTAGAGTCATCTTTTACCGTTTATACCTAGTAGAGTTTATACCAGAATGTTGTGGAAGGAAATAAGAAATAGGTAAAACCGGGGTGAATATTAACAAAAAAACAGAATGGTGTTGAGGAAATAAGAAATAGGTAAAACTAGGGGGATATTAACAAAAGAGTTTCAGAATGTTGTGGAGGAAAATATGAAATAGGTAAAACCGGGGGAATATTAACAAAAGAGTTTCTCACCTATCTTAACACCGAAATAATCCTTAACATAGTCGAGGGGCTGGTACTTAATACACTTAGATACGGCCGCCCACTCTGTGTACAGTAAATGCCTCATTGAGCCGGGGGTTTTGAGATCACCCTGAAAGAAAATTTGAGAAATGAAAAAAATATATAAAACCTAAATACCATCACTTACAATTGTTACAAACTACAAAATCTCGAAATATATTTGACCCAAAAAAAAACTGCACGTACAAAATAGCAACAGCTTATCCTAAGAAATATTATACAATCGAAAGTAACTCTGTCTCTCTGTCAGTGTTTTTTCGCTTTTCATGACTAAACGGCTAGGCCGATCTTAACGAAATTTGGCAGGAAGAGAGTGCATTAAGAAGACGGATATAGGGTACTTTCCCTACTAAAAATGCGGAAAAACTGGAAAACCGCGTGGTTCAACTAGTTAGAAATAAAATTTATTTATCGGGAATGCATTGGGATGGATTATGGACATGACTGCCTATATTGGCCGCCACTTGTGGCACTAGCTCGTAAGTTTCTTTATCTGTATGCATTTTATGTTTCTGGTGTGCACAATAAAGAGTTTCTATATTTATGTATACACAAGGAGTATCAGAAGTCACCTGATTGCTTGTTTAGGGCAGGAAAGTGGCGACTCTTAAATAATGTGTATGTGTGTGTAATAATGTGTATGTGTAATGTGTGTGTTTATTTATATTTTCAAATATAAATAAATAAATTTGATTTATTATAATTAATATTAATAAAATAATAATAATTAGTTTAATATTAAAAGATAAATTAAATATTTCATTTGTCTTTCTCACTATTAATTTCAATTCCCTTAGTATGTTATCCCATTTGGTATTCCTGTCTGCAAAAATGATTTTATTGGATTTCTCGCTCACTGTTCTACATAATCACTTACAACTATCGTTTAATGCTTTGCCTCTCCCTCTTACATAGATATAAATAAATAATAATAATAATTTTTAAAAAAACGGATGTGCTAAAATATATCGGACATTGTTGCACACACGGGCATCCGACCCCATACTAAACAAAGCTTGTACTACGGCTGCCAGAGACTAATTAATATACATACATACATGTTTTTAAATACATACTTAAATAGATAGATATTAACACCCATATATAAGACAAACACAAATGTTCGCCACATGAATGTTTGTCCTAAGTGGGAATCGAACCCAAGCACAGCGCTAAAGGGTCGGCAACGTATTTGTGATGCCTCTGGTGTTACAAGTATCCATAGGCGGCGGTGACTGCTTACCATCAGGCAGCCCGTCTGCTTGTTTGCCACCTATGGCATGATAAAAAAAAACAGAAAGCAGTCACTGCCAACTGAACCAACGGGGCAGTCAATATTTTCTATGCCCTTTCTCTCCCTATTTCGCTAATTGTATCAATAGTATACTGACGTCGTGTAGCGGGTAGGCGGCGCAGTACGTGCCGTCGGAGATGAGCCGAGTCATGCCGAACGCGAAGTCGTCCTCCGCGGACGTGTTGAACTTCTTGCGGTCCAGTATGAACTGCACTATGCGGGACCGAATCGACGGTGTCCAGAAACACTCCGCTGCCGTGTCAAATCTATTAACAAACAATGTTTTTTTTTTCGTTTTACATTAGATAAATCATCATCCGACCGAGACCACGAACCGGAAGACGCAGCGTAGGGAGGCCTCCCACTAGATGGACCGACGACATTGTGAGAGTCGCTGGCATCCAGTGGATGCAAAAGGCAGGCTGTCGTTCAGTGTGGAGGTTAAAGGGGGAGGCCTATGTTCAGCAGTGGACGTCTTCTGGCTGATGATGATGATGATGAAATCATCATCATCATTATTTCAGCTGTAGAACGTCCACTGCTGGACATAGGTTTCCCTCCCCATCGATCTCCGAAAGGGTCGGTTGGAAGCGGCCTGTATGCAGCGTTTCCCTGCGGTCTCTTTTAGGTCGTCTGTCCATCTTGTGGGTGGACGTCCTGCGCTGCGCTTACCGGTCCGGTAGATAAATAATTAGTAAATAAATAATACTTTACACTCATAGCTCCAGACTATGATTCTCTGTGTTGAAGACACACACTAAGACAAAAACAATTTACACTCAGACCCAGAGCAGATATTTAAATTCTTCATTCAAACCTCTGCCTGACCGAGAATTGAACCCGTGACCTGTTGCTTATGAGGCAGACGTACTACAACGAAGACAAACCGGTCGTCAATGGTTTACGTTTAGCTCCACCTCGCCTGATGATAAACGAAGATGAAGCTGAAGGTGGAACACGCTTGCCCAGAACAATCCTGTTCGCCCCTTTTTTACACGAGGGATGTAGACGTGTCAGGGTAATCTTAATCTTAATCCATGATTGGCTCTAGTTTTTGGCCTTATTTTATTTTAAAACGGCACAAAAATACCATACTATATTCCTTAAATAGCCCAATCAATGTTGGTATAATAGTAAAAGGTTTTGATTTATATCGGTTGGGTCGAGTCGAGTCGGGTATGAATCGGCAATACCTGAGCCATACAAATTAAACAGATTTCTTCTCTACCTTCTATAAATCAAAGCTTAATATTTTCGTCACTGACTGAGCAAAAAAATCTAGTGATAAAATATAAGCAGCGTACTCACAAATACTCCTTATCTTTAGAATAAATAGCAGTCAGTCGATGTTTCCTCTCAGGAAACTGGTCCTGGTCTACCCGTATCTTGGCCATGAAGCGGTCCCAGCACGCGTCCATCTGATCCATCAGGCTGTTCGTCTTCTCGTGGACGTCTTTTAACGCTGAAAACTGCGGGAACACTGTCTAGTAACTAGTACTTTCTGGAAGGATCTAGGATTGCCATATATATAAAACTGAATAGTGTAAGACTTAGATTCTACTATAAACTGTTACATTCACAAATGAAGCATCCAGTTTGATGCTTGCAGTCTTTATACCTCCCATAATAAAGTATAAAATACGGGGTGTAAGGGGAACACTCTCGAAGCCAAAAGAAGGTAATTGTACTCATCATTATGAACAACTTTTACTATGGGACCAACCCTGAAATCGCGAAAAGAATATCAGCTGTTCTATAGAAAACGGTCATTGACACTCGACAAAATGTATGGAACATGTTTTTTTCTGGATTCTGGGTTAGTTAGAATAAAGACAGTGCCACCAACATAGCCGTTCAGGTGGACCAAAATTGGAACTAGTTTTTTCTTAGTAAATTTCTTAGGCGACAATACTTTGTGCTCCACTAGCGACACTGTCAAATGGTGGGACTGTATTCTTTAGGTGACATGGAACTGAATGACAGGACCCACCCGGACACCGACCGGACGGACCGAGCTCGGTGTTACCTGTTATATACCGGGTTCATTGTATCTTGTTTTAAAAATAGTAAACATATTTTAAACTTTATACCAGAAGGTATAAAGACTGCAAGATGTGTAAGTTGTTGGGTGTGTTCTTTCGTCTACCCCAGTAACCACAACGGTTGGTGCTACCTTGTACGCCCATAGCAAAAAGTGCACTGCTGTGTAGTACTTTTCTCTGATAGATTTGCTATACTAGATGCGATACATGAAGCAAATGGCAACCCCAGATTTTTTAGGAGCTTACTTCATTTAATACGATTTGTAATGCTCAAGCTTTGATGTAGGTTTCATGAGGATTAGATATGTTTTTGATTGTGTAGTATTTATATGTTTACCTAGGTAAATAATAATCAAAATTTAACATGCTGATTGTTTATTTAATAGGTCCAAACAAGAGGTTAAATATCTGTAGCCTTACTTAAAAACGTCCGTTAAGTTAATCAATGCTTCAAGACACGTTTTCGCGCGATTCCGGTAATTCCGTCAGCGAGTTGACAAAGCAATTTTAAGCATTGAATAGGTTAAGTAACGTTTTTTAGTAAGGCCGTTAGTTTCTATGAATATCGGCCTCACGTCAATTAGGCCATTAAACGACATCATATTGGAAAAAATGCCTTGTGGTGATCAGTATTTTAATATGTCAAACACTATCTAGGCGGTACAAAAAACAGGATGAAATTTAAATATTACTCTTACTACCTAAACTAAACCTGCATAGATGATTATTACGTTAGGAGTCGATACCACGTCAACTCGAATCCAAGTTATGGCCCTGCGTAAATCGGTGAGAAGTCTATGCAATCTACGCCTGCAGGAGAGATACGCACTAGTTGGCCAGCCTCAGAATTAAATTACGTAAGCAACAATGATAAAACTCCAGATTACTTAAGAAGCATTTTAGTTGTAAATTAAATGAATTTACATTGTATTACATTACATAAATGGCCAAATTAGAATGTGTTTTTTTTTTCAAAAACTAGATTCTAGATTCGGAAAAACAACTGAAAACGTGTTTTAGAAGGCCTGGGACCTTACGGCCAACTGCTTACGCGGTATCAAACTAGCGTGAAAACCGCGCAGTTCGGAAAATCACGCGAACGTGAACCTTAACGCTCCAAGATACGGTTTGCAGTCGCGCAACATTTTTTTCATCACCTAAACTGGATTGCTGCCGTAAGGCTCCTGTCTTCGCCGAATATGTATTGAGAAAAGTTTCACCAATTATGTTTGGGGTCAGATGACCGTGTGTCCAAAAATTTCCCGAAATGTCCCGGATGTCCCGAGGATTACATTTAACTTATTTATATGCTGAACTATCTGTAACAAAATGTGAACATGGTTTGGCAGTTTGCCATAACCTCGCTAATTGATGTAACGCAACCCAAGTTGACGACGTATCAACTCTTAACAACAACACAAATAATATAAAATGGATTCAAAATTAACAATTACAAAGTTATTTGTTTAAGAATAGGTAACAATGAGATGAGAGTTGAGGGAATTAGTAATGCTTGGCCCAGGCACCGCATTTGTTAATTATATTATGGAACAATATAAATTAGTAAACAATATCATAGAGTACTAAAAATAATGGTGACTCTTAACTACATTAGCACCTTTAATTATATCAATTTAGTTTGCAATAGTTAAGTCATGACAACATATTAAAGGTTTTATTCAGAAACACCCAATAAACCTGTTTTAGCTAAAAGAGTTGTCTCGTTTTTGTTTATATTTCACGGAAATTACTCACGTAAGGGCCGGTTACCACAAATATAGTTTCAACCGCATTCGGCGGTCTTTTTCGAAGGGAGTGCGCGCACTGGGTTTCGTGTCGCTTTTCACTGCATATATAGCGAGATGAAACTACAATCGTAGCCACATGCGGTTAAAACTATAGTTAGAGTTACCAGCTTAATCTTATATAAGTAACTCCCGTATAATATATACAAAATTAGTGCAAACACGTCAGTTTCCATAATAAAAGCTGTCGTTTTCGCCCGTGGTGGTTCTCGCCAGCGAGAAGCGAAACAGTTTACAGTTAAGATTAGCATATCAAACGTTTGTGAATAACGGGTATATTATTAACTAAGCCTAGTGAGTCTTATCACTATTTATTTTTAATGTTCAATGAGTAAATATTAGCAACAATTTTAAATTAAAAACAACGATATCACGACATCTATAGTTGAAATTTCACAACACCAGCTGACCCCATGTTAAAGCGACATCTACGAGCGAGTTGTACGTAAAAGTCGTGTCTTACAAGATTGGCTATCATTTTCTCTCTATTTTTGAACACAGTAAAAAAATTGAGTAACCTGCCAAGTGTGTACTGCCTGCCTAACATGCGCACCGCGACAAAATCTTGTCGTCACTTTTTAAAGCGAGAACGCGATAAGGCGCCTACGGTTTCATATATGCCTGTCACGCTTTGGCACGATAATAAGAGTCGACAAAATTTTGTCACGACGCGCACGTTAGCCCGGCTGATTTGCATCTCACAGCTTAATTAACCGCCGAGACATCTCTCACTGTACTCGTATAGGAGCAGTTTACATGAAGTTTTACTAGCGTTCCAAAGGACTTTAGACCTAGTAATAATTTGGGGCAAAAGCCTCAAACATAGGCATAAATTGAATTAGCCAAAAATTGAAGTGACGATATTACGATCAAAGTCTACACGCATAAGAGTGACTGATGCGATTCGAAATGAAGCGCAAATTGAATTGAACTGATGAGATTGTTACTCGGATTGGGTCAAGCCAAACTGCAACCACAGTTTACTTGTTAATTTAGGCTTTTCCTCTCTCTCTCTCTCTCTGTCTCTCTCTCTCTCTCCCTATCTTTCTCTATTCAATGTGTGAAATAAATCTATCTGTACCGTGTCAATATTACGATCATCAACTACAGCCCTAAGATAGCTGGACTGACTGATGCGATTCGAAATGAAGTCGGGTTCATGCCAAACTGCAACAGGCTTACCTGTTCATTTAGCCCTTTATACATTCCTACATTTTCCTACAGAAAACATGCATGTGAACAAACTTAGAGAGAAAAAGAGATGGCCACATAAGGAGTTGCGACATGAGTCCATTATTTATTTCAAGTTAGCTAGCCAAGCGAGCCATGCGCCTCTCACCAGTGCATTACCTTAGACATATACATGGCGGCATTCAGTATGGCATTCGTCCGCCCACTTTTCCTTATTTTACTGCATTCCTACGAACACACACGTCGTTACTGTGCAACGTACAATACAAGAGTGAACATGGACGCGTGGCATTCTTCTACAATGCTCTCGAATTTACACATAGAAGAAGCGTATCTGTGATATCGTATAACTGTAGAAAGTATAGATGTCAATCTACTATCATAAGGTACTTCTACACAAGGGCGGATCCAGGGGGGAGGGTCATGGGGGGCATGACCCCCTTCTAAGCTGGGTCCAGGACCTAGGTGGATCACTAATTAAAATTGAAGACAAGGTAAAAGAAAAATTTATTTTGTTATTTAAATATAGGCATTTTAAGTACAGTAAGTACTAATATACATCAATAAAATACCTACTTTTTACATGTATCTATGATTATAAACATTAAATTATAACTTCTTGTGTCCACCCACCCCCCTGGCACCAAAGCTGGATCCGCCCTTGCTTCTACAGTGTAGGACGGAATGCTTGTTTTCTTTTGGGAGTGGACTTTTATTATAGGATACCCATTAGGTGTACAAACCATGTTAAACACAATTTCCATTAGATATTAAGATTTTTGTCCTCCGTAATAAGTGATATCAAATATACAATTACACACCAATGTTTAAATAATATTCTCAACAAGGAACATTTACTTGTGTGGATCAAAAGACAATGACCATTGTAGACTAGGAAAACAATGAGGAATTAAGGTGGCGAGCTAATTTTCATTTAATATTGGAAGTACCAAAACTTGAAAAGATTTTTGTTTTATTTTGTCAGTATACTAGTTTTCATATAATACACAAGAACATAAATAAATAGCTTTTTTAATCCGATAAAAGAGCTGATAATTTTCATATGTTTGAACAGATTTTCTTGTATCATAGCTGAGATAACACTTGCGATCAAGACACCTTTCAAACAAAAACAAGCTAAATCAAAATTGGTTCAGAGTTCAGACGTTTGGGAGCTACGGTGCCACAGATATAGACACAGAGAAAAACACGTTAAACTTATAACACCTCTCTTTTTGCGTCAGGGGTTACAAAGGTATACTTTACAAGTTTTGGTATTCTAAAGTTGTGTGAAAATCAGGCGCAGCCATATCCTCTTAAAAAGCTGCGCTCACAGCCACAGCTATCTCTTTCGCACGATTTCAACATTCAGGGTGGCGGAGGAGATAACAAATAATTCTCTACCGCCATTCTAAAAATATCAACACGGGAATTGCTTCATACCTTTTGCAATGGTATTCTAAAAATAATGCTTAATAGGTTTTTTTTCATTCTTAGTGCTTTTTTTAACGTGCGATAGATATACCTATGTCCGATGAGCGTAGTCTTAATGGTCGCATATTCGAACTGCACTTTGCTTTTTTTTTTTGTCTGAGTGGCAGTTTAATACATAACAAGACTATAGATAGCATCAGGAATAATAGTGATTCAACGTCTATAAAAAATTACAAATAATTTTACTCTCAAGGGGTGTTACTCTCTCCCTTATGAATAATATTGACACAAACAATACACAAGTAAAAGTTCCAATGTCGCTTACAAGGACTTTAGACATCTAATTAAAAGCGAAAGCCCTCGGGAACCTATTTTACCATTTAATGAAGCCATAACACGAGATTCGCAGGGGGTCCTATTAGTACCAAGTTTATTAGATATATATACGAAGGTTTGACTTACCTTCATCGGCATTCGAAGTTTTAATATCTCGCTGTAGTCTCTTAAAACCAGGAGAGGTGCGTGTATCTGAAATCACAAAACATGACATCAGACAAATTGGCTGTCAAACGCTAGCAATTACATTTAAAAAAACCGGACAAGTACGAGTAAGACTCGTGCTCTGAGGGTTCCGTTCCTTTTTTTCTTGGACCTTACCTTTTTGGGTTAGGTCTCAAAGTTCTTAGTCCGCATCAGTTGCTAACTGGTTTCGAATGACTGACGTTTCGTTTATATGGGTGCAACTGGCCTCAACAAATTTCTTACAAAAATGTCTTGACAGCCGTTCTAATATAAAAAAAAAAAAAACTGTGGCATAATCCTCCTCCTTCGAGAGACACTCGCTGTATCAGCCAAAATATTACACATACCTTAACAAAATTCAGTCCATACAGATGATCAGGGCTTTCCCTCTCCAACTGCAGTCCCTCAGCCTCCAGATTAGCCTCGAATATTTTCCTGCGCCGGATGCCCTCGGCCCGGGCTTCAGGCTTGCCAGACTCTTCCTTGTTCTTGTCCCATACTAACACATAGTCTATGGACCGGACCCCATCGTTGAACGTCAAGGAAGGGTTGTTCAGTACGCCGCCCATTATTATACTGGAAACGGAGATGATTTTTATGCTATAGGTGGCTAATATAAATTTATATCTGTATCATCAGGGGAATCACAAAAAGGTCTTCGAAAGAAAACCAAAAAGGCTCGGTCAAGGTCGGAAGAAGGTTTTCGATTAAGGTCTTATTTCCTGGTCGAATCTCAAGTTGGCTTTTATACTCTTTAAACAGGATTCTACAAAAAAAAATCTTTTGAAACCTACTTATTTTCTAGGTTTAGAGCATATTTTTTTGACCGAGCGTATTGTCTCTATATCTAATAGAACAAGTTGGAGTTTCTATGTAAATATACATAGCATAGGTTATATTTGTTCGAAGATAAATTGCGTATCGTTGATCCGAGCTTCATAAAATATTTTATAGGCAAGTAGTTAATTTCAATTTAATTTTTAAGTTGTAATATTGAGTTTCTTTACGCGATAATATCCGAAACGTGGATATTCGCCAAAGAACCAGAGTCACCGACATAGCTGTTAAAATTTGCAAGTTGAAGTGGCAATGGGCAGGCCACATCGCTCGAACAACCGATAACCGATGGGGAAGAAAGGTTCTGGAGTGGAGACCACGAACCGGAAGACGCAGCGTAGGAAGGCCTCCCACTAGATGGACCGACGACATTGTAAGAGTCGCGGGCATCCAGTGGATGCAAAAGGCAATCTGTCGTTCAGTGTGGAGGTTAAAGGGTGAGGCCTATGTTCAGCAGTGGACGTCTTCTGGCTGATGATGATAATGATGATGAATATTGACAAATTGCGATGACCGATAGAAGCCGAGCACATGCTAATGTTCGTTTTACAATCTGACGCCACCCGGTTCGATCCTCGCCCCTGCCAGCGGACCAATGACATAGTACCTACTTACATAAATTATGCACAGTTCGATACCATCGCTCAAAGGCTGAAATGATAATGACGATGGGAAGATCAACGTTCGATTATGACATTTGCTGAAAATAACAAAGTTTAATGTCTTGTTTGCGTATGTATTTAATTACATGTTCCCATTATATCGTACCTATAACGTGAGAAATAACCTTTATTAGACGCCGAATGGAGGTTACCAAGGTTTTATAGAAATACCTCTAATACATTCATTAGAAAAAAAAACTCAAACGCTCTCACTACACGAAACAGATTCAATAGCTCATCGCTTCTCAACCCACGACAGTCTGCTTCTATAAGTGGCAGAGATAACCACTTTCGATCAGATTATCTGGTTTTACCGGTTCAAAAAACACGTTGGCAATTTTGATGAAATAGCATCATGACCTGTCACAATTTTTATAGCATTATATAAATATTACGACTAAAGAGTTATCATGTGGGCTACCATAATCTCAAAAACATTCTTATAATAACATTTCATAGAGCTCTGTCTCGCTCTCTCGGCTAGTGAGAGAGCAAGACAACATTCAAAGTAAGGTTATTATAAGAATGTTTTTGAGATTATGGTAGCCCATCTGGTATCTAATTTTTAAATCCTTAATTGATCAGCACGCGAGAGGAAAAGTATAATGTACCGCGAGTCATTGGCGAAACATAAAATATGCAAATTAACAGTATGTGGGTAGAGTAAGTACATACGTTTAGTATCGGATCTACTAAAAAATACATAATTAAAATATCAAAACTGGTATTTAACTACCGGACATGTAACCCAACTTAAATATAACAGGCTTCACATAAAAAACGTTAATTTAGTTAACCTATTCTTAAAATTGTTGTCTACTACTCTCTGATGGAAATTTTCACGATTAATTATATTTAGACGCTTAATTGAAGTTTTTAAGACCGTATCTTAAACACGTATACTTGAAGAAATACTTGAAATGAAGGAGCCCTAAAGATAACCCACAGAAGTAAATTCGTTAAGGATTTAACATGCGCCAATGACCTTGACCAAACGATGCACACTTATTATAAGCGCCATCTAGCGTCCAACGTCCGTACTTCTTGCGTGCAAAGCTAACTTAAGTATAGACTATTTATACAGAACAGAATTCTGACGAAGATAATAACTTTACCTACTATGTTGCTCCCTCCTTGAGTAAAAGTGGTTGCTCCTCGTAACTTTATGATAACTGATCCTATGTGCAAGATTTTTGGTAGAAAGATAGATTAACACATATTTTTACGTGGCTTTGTCTCGGATGAATTAAGTACAATTAATATAGTAAAGCGGGGTCGCTTTAGCTAATTATCAATAGTTAAAAGAAGTCGCCTTCAGGACGTCTAGGTACATTCCGTAGGAATTCATACTCACCCATATCCCCATCTTATATAGGGACGATTCACACCTAACGGCGCGCGTTGGGGCCATCGGTGTAAATCATTCCTTATCAAAAGCATTATTACAGTAACCGGCACACAACTTGAGCCATGACCTCGAGTGCGCAATAGACGATTTTAAGGTATCGTTGGTGGAAAGAGAGGTGCGCGGGGGCATTCCGACGGCACGCGTCCACGCGATTGGCCGATGCGTGAACGACATGCGTGAACTTACCCCCACTACGTCAACTTTGGCTCAAGTTGTTTGCCGGCCACTGTATTAGCCGTACAACAATCATTCATATTCCCTTTTTCCCCTGTTAAACATAGATACAAGTTCTTTTTGGAAAACAAGGAATATATTATATGCTAGCTGCGTCTCATGATTTCATCCGATATCAGGGGCCTTACGTACAACTGCTAATAGCGGCAGCTAATCCGCTCAGTTGGAAAATCACGCGACCGCAAACCGTATCTGGGCGCGATAAGGTTCACGTTCGCGTGATTTACAAAGTGAGCGGATTAGGTGCCGCAATTAGCTGTTGTCCGTAAGGCCCCAGGAACCTGTATTTTCGGGACAAAAAGTAAGTTGTTTTAAACCAGACTTCCAGAGTAACAGCTATTTCCATACAAAGTTTCATCAAATCCATTCAGCTGCTACGAAGTTAAGTAACGTGGAACAAACATACACACAAAATTTCGCATTTATAATATTAGTGTGTTGATTGTGTGATAGAAGCAGGGCTGGTCAAGCCACGGCCTGCTAGACGGCGAAACGTATTTGAGGTACCAATTAAAACTAGGGTTGCCATACGTCCGGAATTTTTCGGGCTTGTCCGGGAATTTAAGCTTTTGTCCGGAATGCGGTGATAATTCATATCATTCATATATATATTATATTCATATGGCATAATATTACAAGCCTTGCTTAATTTAGGGTCAGATGACCGTGTGTGCAAAACGTCCCTAATATTTATTTATTAATAAAAATGCGAGTACATGGAATGGCGTTATACAAAAAAAACTAAGCAAAAAAGCGCTACAGGTTTTAATCTGAATGCTTTGGTCTATCGTCAAGCCAGAAAAAGAGGATAGTTAATTCAGTGATTACGATACAAGGTATAGATAAAAAGCAAGAAACAGTTCGTAAGTATTGAAACAGTTTAATGTCTATAAAGTAAAAACACAAAACAGATTACAAAATAAAATAACTAGGGAGCTACTCGATACTTCTACCAGAAAATAGAAATAGACTAAACACTTTATGAAATAAACTGCTGAGCTTCAGCCATTGTTATAACAATAAAATGTCTATCATGTAAAAATACAAAACTTATTACTAAAACGAAATAAGTATTTAGTTTAGACCGTAAAGTTTGGACATTATTATAGGAAAGACAATATTATAGGAATGTATATTGCATCCTAATGTTAGATGTTGGTGAAAAGTAAATGTATTGTGTTGGTACTTGGTAGAAATAGTTTGGTGAGTTTACTAAAATCAAGGTAGAATAATAATTTGTTTGGCTAAACTGGCTAGTAAAAAACTTGGCAGGCGGTACTTCACACAGAGGCAGTTGCTCACGTGTATCAAGAACAAGTCCGATCTTGTTAGTCTAGTCCGTTAAATACTGCTGCCACCTATTCGACAAAGCTGCTAAGTACCGGCTGGAAGCCTAAGATTTGGTAGACCTTTTTGGTGACGTCAAAATAATGCTCATGCTCACCATCACAATTTACAAAAAACTTTGTATTGCACATAAGTATGTAAATTTTGAAGAAAACCCTATTTGTTTTTCTCCGAATAAATTTAAAAATTGTATGTATATCGCATCCAAATCCGCTGTGTCTTGATATTTCTTTATTTTTTTCAAAGAAGTAACAAATATCCACTATGCTTCTGCCAATAACCTTCCGTTCCAGTTCTTCTGGTTCTTTTTGTACTTCAACTGTAAAATCCGGCATATTTAATAGACGTCGCTGCTCCTAGAACGAAATAACAAATAATTACTTTACTAACATATTACCCATAAATACATTTAGGCATATAAAAATAAAATATAATTGTGCACTTAGTTACATAACATCTTATTTGAAATAATAATTATATTCTGAAACAAAAAAAGGTACTGAAAAATTGTTAATGATCACCTGTTCATTCGAAGGCAACATTGTTTCTATTTCTGTTGTTTCCAGATGTTCGTCCAGGGAGTCTAGGTATCTGTAGAAAAAAATATAGAAATAAATAAGTTTTCCATATAAGAAATTATGATGCATTACAATTCTAACTCGCATTTCTCCTTCTCAATGCGTTATCTTCTTCTCTACATAGTGTAAATTAAAGTGGCTTTCCGCGTCTGTCTGTCTGTCTGTATGTCAGTATGGCTGCTAACTCCTCCTAAACCACGCAACGGATTTTGATGCGGTTTTCACCATCAGTTAGATACATTTTCACGGAAGGTTTATATATATAACTAGCGACCCGCCCCGACTGCGCACGTAAATTACACCCGTGCGAAGCCAGGCGGGCGGGTTGCTAGCTCGCTAGTATATAATATACGCAAAATTTTGAATTACAAATGAATTATTTAAAACCAATGTGTGTAACTTAAAAATACAGGATTTTTATCGCTTCACCTCTTTAATACGTCCTATTAGGAAATAAAACCGGCCAAGTGTGAGTTGGGCACTGAGAGTTCCGTACCACCACATAACTTGTTAGCTACTAAAGTACAAAAAAAAATAGTGCAAAAAGACAACATCCCATCAACGCCCAGGTGGTCACCCATCCAAATACCGGCCGCGCCCGACATTGCTTCACTTTGGTGAAAGTACGAAAACTGGTGGTGAACAGAAATTTGGCACCGACCCGCACTTGGACATTATTTTTGGTATACTTTAGAGTGAGTACTATAATTATGTCAAGTTTGAAGCTTGTACGTATTACCGTTTTTACATTAGAGCTAATACAAAAATACGTTTGTTGTATGGGGTGGGGACCCCCATTTCATTTTTACTTTTTGACTTTTTTATTATTTGTAAGTAAATCCGCCGTAACATTACATATTCTTTGAAAATTTCAACAGGCTATCTATTACGGTTCGAAAGATACAACCGTTAATAGGTAGGACAGACAGACAGACATCGTAGGCTTAGTAATAGGGCCCCGGTTTTACCATGTGGTTACGGAACCCTAAAAAGCATAATTTGACATATAGAATTCAAAAGAACTTGGTGGGTCGTATAATGTAAGACGCGGGCCGTGGATTGGACAGCTCTGGTATTCTATAATAATTTTAGTCTATTCACACTTTAGGTACGTACAACGTTGTACGAATGTTTGTATGTAATTATGTGTGTTGTTGTTTACTCGAATTCGCTATTTGGATAAAATTTGGTAAAGAAAGTAACAAAATACCTACCGTACCATACCGTACACAGTACATGTACTGTACCTAACATATGACTTACAGTAGGTACTACGTACGTAGTACGTAGGTAGGTATATACCTACTTACCTAGTTGATATTAGTATTACGTAGGTAAATTCCCAGTTGTGCCTGCCATACAAGTGCCTAGTGCGAGTCCTACTCAAACATGTCCGATTTTTATTTTTTGACTTTATACCTAACTATCGGTCCGCCCCAGCTTCGCACGGGTATAGACTATAGCCTATGTCACCCGGGGATAGTGTAGCTTCCCGTCAGTGAAAGAATTTTTCAAATCGGTTCAGTAGTTTCGGAGCCTATTCAATGCAAACAAACAAACAAACAATCAAATCTTTCCTCTTTATAATATTAGTATAGATATAGATAGTAAAGATTTTTTTTAATATTAAATTTTTTATTACTTACAAAAACAGAAAATTAATTAAAACTTAAAATATAAACTAAAACTTAAAATAACTAAATAAAAGTATAGATAGTATATATTATATTTCTTAGTACCATTATTTAGGTAGGTAGGTACATTATTCTTTGGAAATTTCAACTGGCTATCTACCTATCACGATTCGAAAGCTAAAAGGTAGGACAGACAGACAGACATACATACAGACAGACAGACAGCGTAGAATAAGTCCGGGTCCCGTTTACACACTTTGGTTACGGAACCCTAAAAACGAGTAAGTAAGTACGGTTATTTAATTATTATGTATTGTGTTTTAATATAATATTATGATAGGTATGTACTCACCACGCCGCCAGTTGAGTTTCAATTTTTTCTGAGTTTGCCGTTTTTGTTGTTTCACCATTTCAAAAGTATTTTCTACACAAAGACAGTCTATGATGATAAACACAAAAACACTAACACATAAATTACACTTATTTCACTGAAGAGGTCCAGCTTCCTTTCAAATTTCAGCTTAAATATAAGCTAATAACTAAATACAAACAGTTTCATTCAAAACACTAGAAAAAGAATAAAAAATTTCAAAAAATATTTTTTGTAACGGCGCGCGTGGTCTGCACGTCGCAAAGCGCAGAAACAGACTGGCGAACCCCCGTCTCGTGCGGCCGCGGGTGTTTTTTGGTCACGTGGGTTAGGTATCTCCTGCGCGTCTATTTTTAATATTACTAAACATACGTACCAGGGGCCTAAAAAAATAATTTAAAAATTAAATATTCATGTTTTCGAATTTCCTATGTTCAGGTGAAAGAATCAACTGGAACGCATTTGTGGTTATCGCGATAACTCGGGCTATGGTGATGAAATAGACTTTAGAATAATATTTTTTATACAAAATGTAGCAAGTAAAAAAACCTTCTGTGCTAACATAATTAATCAAGTTGAATTTCCCTCATGAGCGATATTTTTTTCAAGTCGCTAGGATATGTAGTTTGTCCTATATCATTGGTTAAAAATACCGATTTGGCAAATGTTAACCTCTTAAGAACACCCAACACAATATTGACCGATATCCATGAGTCAAGTGATAAGAAGTTAGTCATGCCATGCCTTTATGCATGTTAGTAGAGTTCATGCAAGAGACTCCGAAGATGGAAGATGTTCAAAGATAATATAAATTGACATTGAAGTTGTTGGTAATGGTCCAGGATAGTATATCGCGGTTTATAAAATCGATTCGACCTTTTCCTAAATTGGCTAGCTATATTCAAGTTGAATTTTAGCTCTGATTCATGATTAAGTTCCACATAAGCACATCAAGGCGATATCATCTGTAGATAGGTATAGCGCGAAGCGAGCAGAAGCTAGGCAAAGTAGTTAAACGTAGGATAAGTAAATAGATTCATTTATTATCCTATCTCTACAAATTTTTCTATAGTTTATTTTCGTATGACACTAAAGTATATGTAAATTTGATGTGCATTGAATGCAGTGTGGGATGTGTCGATGGTACGTCCTTTACTCACGAGCAATGGTTGTCGGGTGGTTTGCCATTGCCGCTGGGGTTGACGCCCCCGTCGGGCACTCCGCAGCCGCACTCCTCGGCGGCGCGGGTCGACGCTTCGCTACCGTTGTCCCTGAAAGTACTCTGCGCTTTGGGACACTTGGCTTAAACACTATAAACGGACTTTTGGACACTTGACTTTAACAATAAAAACTGACTATAGGGACAAATGACATTATCACTAAAAT
Source organism: Agriopis marginaria (assembly GCA_932305915.1). NCBI lineage: Eukaryota > Metazoa > Arthropoda > Insecta > Lepidoptera > Geometridae > Agriopis > Agriopis marginaria. The sequence continues at coordinate 16,537,054 of OW029918.1, forward strand.
CGGACTTCGGAAAATTTGGCTTTAAAACTAAAATCGAACTTTGACCTTGACACTTGACTATAACATTTGAAACGGACTTTAACGCTGAAACAATATGTAGCAAAAACGTCTAGATAATGTTGGTAAACTGCTCCAAAAGCTGTTAAAACGCAGATTCAGAAACTGCTCTCACTGAAAAGTGTCCAATACATTTAAGTTAGACACGGCTGCAAAAATTGATGACTCACAAAGAAGACATGAAGGTCAACAGCAAAATCAACATAATAACTACAGAATACTAAGGAAACATTTGAATAATTGTAAATTGTTAATGCAAAGCGAGGAAAATTTAAGTGCACTCTACTAAGTTATCATGCAAGACAACAATCTTTTGAATCGAACGACATGGACATAGACAAAACAAGATTAGAAAATAAAATCTAGACGAATTATGTAAATCTAGATTTCTTGAAGTAAGCACATATACCACCCTCTTGTCATCACACTAAGTCAGATAATAGACTTACATTAACATTTTTGTAAATAAAATATGTCCGGTGGAAAAATCTAGTGGGTGGAGCTGGACCCTGTCCGGTAGTATCTGGTCCCCGAGATACTGTTGGAATTCTTCAGGGTAAGAGCTACCTGCAAAAGGTCACTGTCCTAGGTTCCAATGTAAAATGGGCATTATCATCCACCACCATCATGTGGTCACTAGCCACACTGCAGAATATGAACTGTTAATCAGTATTAACATTTAAATGTACTGATATGCATATTACATTGCAAAAGCGAGCTATATACAGCATTCTTCTCGTTATCCTGCATCAGATTGGATGCGTGAAAATCATCCGCGAAGATTTAGGTTTTTAACGACGATTGTTGTGTTGGTATTTTATGTGCCAAGAGTCACGACTTCTTGCTCGTTATTATTGTTATTTGTTCGAATTACGTGGAAACTAATTTTTGTGCATTCATATTTGGTGTTACAAATTTATTGTGCAAAGGTTTTGATAATATGATTTAGTCAAATCGAACATAACATAAATTGAACAGGCAGACATGACGTGCAATAATCACTTGTGCAAATAGCTACGTGCAAGGACAAGGCAGGAAGCATTAAACATATTCTACGAGTTCATTGAATTACGATATGAAGTCCAAAGCTATTCCACTTACCACCTATGAAAAATTTGTTCATATCATACGTATAACCTATCCCTACAACATTGGCTAGATCGCAAATCAATTGGTCAATTGTGAATACCAAACTTAGAAACAAAGAGTGATACAGCCATGATGTCATCATTTGAAGCCAATAAAGGAAGGCTGGGGAAATGCTTCATGTAAACCGTAGTTGGTAAAATTAAACAATGACTAACAGTACCTTTGACTATAAGCTATGTTTGAAAATTGGTATGTCATTATAATTATTTAAGTTACTAGTAATAAATAACTTGAATTATACGATCTTTTCTTTAATGTTTTACTATGCTAAGTTGTCACCCTTAGTGTCAGTTAAGGCCTCCTAGTTGGCCTGTATATAAGAACTGTTAGATAATATTAATGTTAGAAACAAACATTTAACTGATACAATGCTGTGTTAGCTAATACATTTATTTAGTTAATGGGTTAACATAATATTTATTTTTAAACATGCCCCGAATTTAAACCTATTTTCATGTTACACAGCTCTATCAATATAAATAAAGTTAATTAAATCGAGTTACAAACCAATATCAAAGTTCAACGACTCGCACATCCATGACGATGCCTATGACACAAGCGTTTAACACCAAACGCACACAAATGTGCTGGTGATAAGCAGATTAATAGCGCAGGACTATTTATATTACAAGGATGAAGCATAATAATTTTAAGGAAAACCTTAAATGTAATCCACATATAGTCCACCTCAAAAACAATAAAACTAATGGGTCAAACAACGTCGCCCTGCGGCACACCCAAAACAAAAACTATCGTAAAACCCAGGCGCATTTTTTTCTGTTGCTTAAATAATATTATCGAGCCTTTAAAATATTATTCACGAAAGTTTAATCAAATTAAATTAGTTATATTAAAAATAAAAGGAGCTACATTACTAAAAGCTTCACTGTGGGCGAAATTTAAAAAAAATTAACTGTATGTGCAAGAACAAAAATAAAACATGGTATGGAATTGGGTCTAATATACTATGGCTGCAACTCATATCCATTACCTAAAACCACTTGGTCAGAATTTTTGGACAAGGTATTTCCAATATGGATATTTTAGATATCGAAAGTATCATCTGAACCTCTGTTCGTGATATTGCCTCCCCCCCCCCCCCATGCCCCATGTAAATACTAGTATTACGGCTTCAATGCATACATGTATAAATTGAAATGAACTGATTGTGTATTTACAGCCGTTTCTGGTCAGGACAAACTGTGGCTGGTTTGCCTGTTCTCCCTGTACGGTAGCCTTTATTAGTCCCGAACAGGCCACAGGAGGTGCAAAAATAGTGCGTGGAGTGGGCCACTCACCGGTCGGTGTTCATTTCCTGCGAGAGGTTGTCCTGGTAGTTGCTGAGGACTGACATCGCGTGCAGGTCACCGGTCCTCTCTTGTGTCTCCCTCTCGGCCTGCCCGGACAAACACCACTTCAGATACCCTACTCACAAACATGCTACTGGAAAAGTTTGGGAGAGTTGCCTTTGAATTATAAGATTCCTGAATAAATTATTCTTGCGTTCTAAGTCCCTGAGACTAAAGGTCTTTCGATTAAAATGCGCTGCACTGAACTTTTTCGATTAGATTTTGGTACCACTACCTACAAATCTATTATAATTATGTAAGACGAATCAGAAACGACTATGTGAATCAAGAGATCTTGCATAATTTACCAAAATTTAATAGCTAAGGTTATTTCTAAACCACGGGCTGAAAGTAGATCATAAGTTTTTGTTTGGAGAAGTAATGGAGAAATAAAGTGTCTCATTGGTAAAACATTTTTGACGTTTTTATATAAATTGAGACTTGTTCATCTGAAATGTCTAGTTTTATATATATTTTTAGTACTTTGGGTGTGGATGCTTTCGTGGAGCATAGAGCCGGAATATCTTACGGAGCATGGCATGATATCCGCGAAGCTGCATCTCAAAGTGGTAGATTACGTTGATAAAAGGTTGTTTAGGTATTCTTTAACGATACTGGGTTATCTAGTATCGTTAAAGAATACCTAATCCTCAATTTATGTCGGTTAATTATATGAACTGAAATATTAAATAAAATCGTTCTTGAGACGAATAGGGAATATGCATGTGTTTTTTTTATATTTTTAATCAACTGTTAACATCGTTATATCATAGTAAAAAATATAATTACAGTTGGAAATGCTCAAATTAATTTTTAAAAAAATATTAAAAACGTTGAATAAATTTGAGCTGTATGAACGCCGCAATTTTTCGCGGGCTTTGGATGACGTCATAAGCCACGCTCTGTGTTTATTTACTATAGAAAATACAGTTATTTCACACAGATTTTCAGTTTTATAGATAGTCAGACCATGGAAGAAGCTAAAAATACCGGACAAATACGAGTAGGACTCGTGCTCTGAGGATTCCGTTGGAAGGAAACGTCTAGAGAGCACGAGTCCAAAAAAATAACTAACAAAAGTTGAAATATTGAAAGACAAACTTAACTTTGTAGTTGACAATAAGGTTCTTCCATACATAACAACTACAAAATGTAAGTTTGTAATTCTAAACCAATATTTTTTTTAGGATGTAACTTCAAATTAACAACTTTCAGATTTATTACTTTATATGTGCTGTAAGATCTTGCCTCTTGCTAAATTTAATGATTCTAGGTCAACGGGAAGTACCCTATAGGTTTTGATTCCCCTGTAAAATCGCAAAATATGCGACATAAACGTTCATATCTTTTGATTGCGTTGACTTACAAATTTAATTTTTTTACAGCCGAAATAAACCGTAGACCCAAGTATTTAGTATAAATTTTAACTTGATACCTTTACGCGTTCTTGAGAAAAAGGGTCTTGGCAGACGGACAGACACATAGACGGACAGACAGACGGACAGACAGACGGACAGACGGACAACGAAGTGATCCTATAAGGGTTCCGTTTTTTCCTTTTGAGGTACGGAACCCTAAAAACAATTTTATTGGTATTGTCTTGTGCCAAAGTGTACAAACACTACTAGAAATACACCCGATAAGTGTTTTTTTCCCCATTCCAAGAGATGCGAAAATACGTAAACAATGGTCTAAGGTTATGAGAAAAGATGAAATATCTCCAACATCATGTTTGCATTGTTGTGTAATTCATATGTTATATTTTGATAGCATGGTGTGATTTAGTCAGAAGTGTGCTTTGTTCCTATTTAATATTATGCACTCAGTGCCGGTTTTAGCACTACCAGCGCCCTAAGCGAGACTTCTACGGTGCCTACTTTAACAAAACCAGTCTCAGTCATCGTCCTAAAGATTCCTAGTTTCACGAGAATGCTAAAATTAGACTATCTAATGGAAAACAATTACAGAAACTCAACATAAAACTATTTTTCTATCAAACACTACTAAAATTGTATGAATATCGACGCCGATAAAGAAGATGTTGTGGCTTTTGACGTCACGTTTCGTTTCGACCAATGGTGAAGCGTTTCGCAAATTTGAATTTCCCTCTTATATTTTGCACTTTTTATTTAATATTTTAAGCAATTATAATACAACTAAATAAAAAAATATTTTATAGAATGTAAAGTCAGAACAATAAAGATTCGGAAAAAAATTGTTTCAACGATATTTAAACCACATGCATATTCCCTATTGAAGTAAACTTTTAGTATTCGTGATCTCATTATGCTGTCAATCGAGTCACAGAACGAGCACCGAAAAGCAAACACAATAAGGCTCATTTTACGACTGCTGTTAACCAAGTTAAACAAACTCATTACCAAGGGAAGTGAGCATTACGGAGATAACAAAGCAAGAATTGATCACATTACATTGTTTTTTTTGCGTCTCCCACCATTTCGGCAGTAGAGGTCGGACCTCCACAAGGCGGCGTCGTACGCCAGGTAACACAGCACTTCCACTATACACTTGTCGATCATACTTGCCACTGGTCTAAGTAAAACTGCAGGAAATTTAGCGTTACGTACCGAGAACCGACCTTGGCCTGCGTCCGCGCTACTTAGACTGATTCATCCGAGTTTCATTATCAATCAAAGAACTTTTGAGACCGTTGTTAAACTACCTTCGTACATCGGTCATGTAACTGATAAGCGAAATGTTTACTAACTTTTTATGGAAGAGAGAAACGTTCGGTCGTTTTAAAATTAACTAAACAACTAACACATTTTCGATAACGAATGGGTATACGTGCGGGTGAAGGCAATCATTCAGCACGCGATATATACGAGGCGACTTTATGCAGAGTATGCAATGCGAAAAATGTGCTGAGGCGTATTTTTTAGCACACTGGGAGCGAAGCCAACTACCCGCAAGTAAACAATAGCATATAATAGTTGACAGTACTAACGACAACGGTATTTTTATGGGGTAGTTACCCCATAAAAATACCGTTTATTTAATCTGTGCATGGCATGGTCAGTTTTCTTATAGGATACTAGTAGGCCGCCCCTGCTTCGCACGGGCAAAGCCGGGATATATAGCCTATGTCAACCGGGGATAGTGCAGCATCCCAACAGTGAAAGAATTTTTCAAATCGGTTCTGTAGTTTCGGAGCCTATTCAATGCAAACAAACAAACAAACAATCAAATCTTTCCTCTTTAAAATATTAGTATAGATAGGTGTGTCAGATATTTACTATATTCTAGGTGAAGTGAAGTAAATTTTTTTCATAAAGGAATTCAAATTCAAATTCAAATTCAAAATATTTATTTGTCAGAACATGGTAGGTACACATACATATAAAGTAGCATACATGGTCGTAATAATGGAGACGTATCTCATGTCCTTGCCTGTTACAGCCTGTTACAGGAAGTTGGTCATCTTTTGACTTATATAGAGATGAAAATTCAGCGGTCGAAAGCTTAACTATCCTACTGCGCAAACGCACCGCAACGAGGTGGGCATCTGTCAAAGTGGCGTAGCTTGTACCTTTTGTTAAGGGACTTATGTTGTGTAGTTTTGTTTTGCTTTTGTTAAGGGACATTTGAAATTTCCCAAATACAAAAAAAAACTAAGTACAAGCTATGCTCGAATGATCTGTAAAAAGTTTCTACATGCAAACCTCATCGTTGAAGCAGTTGTCAGTTCGACACAATCTTTAAAAATCTTGCAACAAACCTACAGACATATCCTTAAAATGTTAGTAAATGTTCTGTTCATTACACTTTGAAAGCACTAAAATGGCAAGTCTATCTTGAGTGACATCTTGTTTGTTTGGGCCAGGCAGGTGACGTCTATAGGCATTCAATCATTAGACAAACATAGAACCACTTGTAATGCACAAATACAGTCATTAGCATAATTACTGAGCAGATAGGAACAAACACTCCCAGTTTCTCGAACGTTAATCATCATGATGATGGCTTTAATTGACTTCATCATCATCAGCTCTGAATGACCCACTGCTGGATATAGGCTTCCCTTTGTTTATGCCACTCTCCCCGGTCTCTCGCTAGTCGCATCCACTCGTTTCCGAGAGTTCTTTTGATGTCGTCAGTCCACCTCATCTTCGGTCGGCCCGGGTTCCGCTAACATAGTCTCAGCTACCACGCTTAATTGACTTCGTAAAAATATATAGCTGTCTTTTTCATCGCTGTCGATTTGACTAGGACAGTAACACTTTCGGTTAAATTTTTGCCACAACTTTGCCGCTAATTAAAACAAAACTTGCAACTTCCAAACAAAAAGAGACATCTAGAGAGCAAATTGTAGTCTATTCTATAGAACATTCAGTAGTTAATTGCGTTTACTTATATACCTACCTAAACTGCAATGTGCACGTGAAATCTAATTACGGTCCAAAGAATGGGGGAGTCCTTTGTCTCTTTCTTTCACAATTTTCAATTGCAATAAGTATCATCAAAATTGTGAAAGTGCAAGTGTGTACAAGGCTTTATAACGGTTAAACCACTTATCTTTATTAGCATACACCTCAGGGATTATGTGACAAATTAGACACTAAGGACTAATTTTACTATAAGTATTCCAAAAACATAGTTTGTGAGTTTATTGATGGGGTATTGTTGGCTAGAGGACAGGCTATACAAGGTTATAAGGTATGGATGTTATTGGGTATGCTAAGCCGAAAGGAGGTCATTGTACTCATAAAAATGTTATTTTTTTTAAATATTGGACCAACACTGAAATAGAAAAAAAAAGCAGCTGTTCCATAGAACACGGTCATTGACACTCAACAAAATAGTTATATGATTATTATTAACGGGATATTTACCGTGGGGTTCGGTTGTGGAAGAAGCTCCCGATATTTCGGCGCAGTATAATCATATAACTATAGTGAACAACCGTGATAGTTTAAAATAGTGTTTTATTCGCCAAAATGTATGGAATGGCACATTATTTTTTCGCGATTTCAGATTTGGTCCCATAATAAAAGTTGTTCCTTTCGGCTTAGCATACCCTTTCTTAATAACCCTGTATATAGGTGTATGGGAAGATGGACTGGGTAACTGGATGTGTCCCCCATTATCACAACATGAAAATAGTATGTGTGGAGAAATCCTGTCTGTAATTATTTATGAAGTCTGCTCTCTGGTGTTGCCACTCTCAGATCCCAAAAGTGACGTTCGATTTCCGAACGCCAGAGGTGGGTTAGGAATAAATTACATAAATGGAATTACAAAATAGTAAGAATGAGGACCTGTATGTCATACAAAACAACTGAGGGTCGGGCGGACAAGTCTGGTCGTCAATTGTAAACACCAATTTAGCTGACAAAATCGGTCCAACCAAATTGTATCGTCTATCAACACTTAATAGCCTAAATGGACCCTTATCAGATATCTCAGTGGGAGACCAATATAATGTAGGGGAGAGAACGGGGAGAGGGCTGCATTATCTTTTGAACCATGCTGCTTTGAGATAAAGCACAATGTTGTGATATCAATCTAGCAAGTACGGATCTGTGTCTATTTGCTATCAACATCCTATTTCCATTAGCTTATAAGGCCACATGTTGATAAAACAAAATCCAACTTGTAGTAAATCATTATGAATAAGATTTACTATAGGAATAGCGCCGCTAGAATTGCAAGTGTGCATAGGCAGGGTTGGGCAGTATTTAAATTACTTGTAATTAAAATACAAATACGTATTTGGTATTTGTATTTCAATTACTTCCTCAAAATGTAATTTGTATTTCAAATACCTGACGCCGAGGTATTTTGTAATTTGTATTTCAAATACTTGAGGCATAAAAATACATTTTAACATAAAAAAAACATTTAACCTTCATTTAGCGATCGTGAGTGAGAGTGCGAGGCGAGAGTGTAATGTCTGTCTGAGAGTACATTTAAAAATCTAGTGTTCATGAAAGGAAGCTCTGGTTTTACTGATTAATAAAATTAATCTTGTTTTCCTCTACTTTTGAGCCCGTGCTGATCTAAATTACTTATATTTTGTAATATGTATTTCGTATTTCAATAAAAAATTGCTAAAATACTGTATTTTGTACTTTATATTTCAAATACCTTACCTATAGATATTTTGTATTTAGTATTTTAATTACTTACAATACAGTATTTTTTTATGTGTTTCAATTAAAGCAAAGCATGTATTTTGCCCAGCCCTGTCCATAGGCAGAGGTTTCTGCTTACTATAAGGCGGACAGCATTCTTGTTGCTGCTCTTTATATTTTTTTTTTTTAAATATCATCGGTTCCATACTGTTTGTTAAGTGCGAATTAAATTGTTATATAGAAATCTGATGGAAAAGCTAGTTTGTTTTTCGGGATTTCAGTGTTCGTTTCATAGTAAAAGTTGTCACAATGTCATAAAACAAGTACATATTACCTCCATTCGGCGTAGTACCACCGTTCTGCGTAACCGTGTATACAATTTCTGTAATTATGATATTAATGATTATTATCACCACACCACAGTAGGCATGTGATAACATATCGCAGATTTATTTTAATGAGCAAAAGCAATGTTCTTTCCTGATGCCTACAACCAATGTTAATTAAATGTTATAAAATAATTAATGTTCATTTACTATACATGGAACGATGGTACTAACGGAAACATGGTCAATGTACTTATCATTATGAACAACTTTTACTACGGATCAACCCTAATATTGCAGAAAAATATATCAGCTATTCAATTGACATTTAGTTGCGTGTGAATATTTTGTTTAGGAAACAGCTGTTTTTTTTATTATTTTCATCATTTCATCGCTTCTCCTTTAAGTTTAGTACCACTATTTCGTGTAAACCTGTATCATCATTCATCATTATCAGCCTGTATCAACCCACTGCTGGGTATAGGCCTTCTCTCCCTTGCGCCATTGATCCCTGTCGCGGGCTAATCTCATCCACGTATGACCTGCGATGGGCCTGATGTCATCGACCCATCGGGCTGGCTAAACCTGTATAGTAAACAGATAATATATATTTGGCATTTAAAATCTTTTAGTTGATTTAAAAGATTGTTGGACAAATCTTCATGGTAAACACAAAGTTTCTAGAATTAATTTGGAACTTGGATTGGTACTTGGAATCTAACAGCCTTAACTCTAATGATATTTTTCCTGAGACATGAAAATCAAATTAATATGCAGCCAGCGTTCTTGGCACTTTACCACACGGGCAACATCTTGTTTTTGATTTTTGATTATATTAGTGTTAATTAGTAATAGTTAAGGCTTTTTTTTATTTTCTTTGTTTGTTATACCTACCTATGTAAATAAAAATAATTATTTTAATTAATATTATAAATATGAATTGTGTTTGTCATTTCTTTACGCAGCAATGTGCCACATAATGGCGTCTATTCTGGGATACCACTCACTAAACTAAACCAATCTGACAGGACTAAAATTATCTGCCTCTCTTTTCATTTTCATATGTGAGAGAAGGATGGCAACAATTTTAGAGCTGTCAAATTTGGTTTAGTTTAGTTTAGAGTGCATCAGAATCGATGCCACTATGTGGCATATTATATCGCCGTCATTTGTTCAAGGGCCAGACAGTGATTCTGATTACTTTTATCCTTGAAAAATTTATTGTAGGGTTGTCAATTTGTCAATTCTAGTGAAACCACAGCTAGTGAATAGATATAAACCTGTTTTAGTTGTTAGGTATAATATCTAGGTAATTAAATTATATATAAATATTGTTATAGATATAATGATATTGTTTGTTTTGTTAGTTAAGTTCCAAAGCCAGAAAGAAAACAGAAAATAATCATACCAATAAAGGCAAATAGGTTAAGAGCAAGTCATTTAAAATGTATGGTCAGGATTAAATATAAATTGTCCAGGGACACAGTAAGCAAATCATATTCGTTTTATTCAGTAAGATTCCAGTAAAAATATATTTAAGCTTCCATATTGCAATAAAATGTTTCACGAGGTAATAGGTCCTGAATTTGTTAAATGAAAGCGGGTTCACGTTTTACTTTGCTTATACCAGTTTCTTGTTACATATTTATAAAAAAACTATTGAAAATATAAAACATTATGATTAGTGAATAGCTACAAAAAGGATATGCCCCGGTGGCTCAGTTGGTAGTGAACCTATCTTCTGTGCTTGGGGGCGTGGGTTCGATTCCCATCTAGGACAAACATTTGTGTGATGAACATTTGTGTTTGTTCTATGTCTGGGTGTTAATATCTATTTAAGTATGTATTTAAAAATATATATGTACGTATATCAGTTTCTGGCAGCCATATTACAAGCTTTGCTTAGTTTGGGGTCAGATGACCGTGTGTGCAAAAATGTCCCGAATATTTATTTTATTTATTTATTTTTATTTATATCTACTATACAGGGCTACGCATATATATAGACTGTACTAAGCCGAAAGGAAGCCATTGTACTCATCAATATGACCTTATTCACTATGAGACCAACCATGAAATCACAAATCAGCTGTTCCATACATTTTATTCAGCATCAATGACTGCTTTCTATGGAACAGCTGAAATAACTACTAACACTAGTCTGAAATAAACTTATAATTCTGATTTTTCTTCTCTCCTTTTAACGACAACTCTCTATAACGCCATAAAATGCACAGTTCTTTCAGTGTTGTTACATCAAGTTTCCACTGTAATTCAATAAAAAAATAGTTATACAATCATTTTGATTGCCTTAGTTTATCATTTAGGCTTTTCCTAGCATATTCACAGGCCATGGTCAGATTTTGGTAGTATGTTGATGGGACTCCTGTTGAGATATTCTCTATTTTAATATATAAACGCAATCAGACAACACGGTGTCAAAAAAAAAACGAGGAACTTCTATAATAAGTTAAATAATCTGTATGCCGGTGTCATCACGTGCGCGCCGCGCGGCGGCCCGTATTGCAAAGCGAGACGCAGCCGCGCGCGCGCATTCACCTTGAAAAAGGCCGTCTAAGGCGGTTGAAACTATAGTCGGAGTAACCGGCTTTATCTTACGTGAGTAATTCCCGTGTAATATAAATAAAATGTGTGAAAACCACGTCAGTTTCAATAATATAATCTGTAATAAGTTTTTTTTTTTTCATTAATAAAAAATAAAAAGTTACCTCTTGGAAGTCATCTCCATCTCCATTTTGGAAAAGCTGTTGGAACGCGAGGTCATTCCTCTGGGCATCTGATAGGAACGACTCAGTTTCCCCCGCGTCTGATCTCCTGTGGTGGATCTTCACTCCTCCCGCGTAAATAGGCGTCGATATTTTCGGCGTAAACACATTCTCCTCCGGCTTCGCCAAAAAAGCTTTGGGAATATCCTCTTCGAGAGAAGGGGATCCGTCGGACATCACATACGATTAACACTGATCAACTTCCACAATGCTCATAACCAAAAACAGATTATTTCTGAGAAGCTTCGGCGATTAGTCACTAATATTGTATTCACTCGGCTACCCAATGATTTAACTCAAAATCGCGGAGATGAATAGCTTAAACCGTAATTGGACTGGACTGAACTTACGTTTGGTTGGTCGTAGAGTTTGTGAAAATGGGAAGGACGGAAGTAAACTTATACAGCAAGGGAGGGACTCGGTATACGGATTTGATTTAGCATTGCAAATATTGCAATACCTGATACACAAATAAAAATCCGTTCAGCATAATGAAATGAGAGAATTGAGAGATTGAGAGAGGAAGGATATGAGGATACTAGGCAAAAAGGCAAATACTGACTGGATTTTTGGCATTGACAGTGACAATTTAATCGTGGTGACAGTGACAATCACAACAGTAGTTAACTTGACATTTTTTTTTAATATAACTTTTTTTTACATGTTCATGATCATACAGAGTCCTTCAGTCGAAATAATATTATGGCTTACAATGATTGTACTAAAATTAAATAACAAGTCATACTCACAGTTCACAGTAGAGTCAAGCAAATTAAGTCACGGTCAAGTCCATACATGGCCTAGTAAAGTGGTGTAGAGTTATTAAAGGCTTCTGTGGAGTTATGGAAAAATCACGTAAATGAACTCTAGCTATTGCTATCTATCTTATTTTATTTAGAAGGTACACAAAATAGGATAATCTCAATATAATCTCTCTATCTATGATGCTATTTCATTTATTATGCTTAGTTAAAATTTCTAAATTTAAATATTTTCGAGTGTTCATGTGTAATAATGGTGGATTATCATTTATAAGGTGCTCAGCTGAACGTACTCGAATGTGGAAAGGAATTTATCGACCTGAAATATGTATTTTCGTGTTGTTTCCAAAACTCCAGAAGCGTCTTGTAAAGCCTCTACCACTTTACTGGGGCATGACTTTGACTTGACTGGGACTTACTTTGCTTGACTCTGATTGTAACTATAACTTTTTTGACGCTATTTATTACCATGTAAACGAAATTAATATTACGACTGAAGGACTATGTATCCATAATATATTCGATTATGAATAAAAATTACAAAAAAAAGTTTGCCACGCCGCTGAAGAACTGTCATTTTGCGTTGCCGACTTGCCGATGCCGAGTGAAAACCGAAAAGGAAAAATAGGTTGCCGGCGAATTAATTTTAAATTTCGCTGTAGTTTAGCTTAATTCCTGTGTAATTTAATGTTTTAAGTCTTAAATAATCCAAATCCAACATGACTGTGGAGGTGCAAAGTAAGGCGAAGCTGCCTCAGCTATCGTCTGATAAACAACTAACATTCATCAAACTTGCCGTTTTATCAATGGCAGCGATATTATGTGAGTGTTTTTAGTCAATTCTCCTCATTTATATTATCTCGGCGACACATAAACATCATACTTGATCAGAGACTAACAATATTATTCTCGTATTAAACGACTTACGTGGTGCTCTATTATTGATAAGCCATAGCGGCGTTACGTTGTCCTTAGGTTTAAAACATGCATAAACCGTAAAAATGCTTACGATCGTTATCTATATACAACGTAGTCACGATGTAGGTACTAATGAACTACACAAAACGCATATGTTACTTAAAAGCAAAGGAAAAAGGGACATAAAAAGTAACCTGTTATAAAAACAGTAATCAAACATGAAATTATTCTTAGCTTATACGTTTATTAAAGCTTCACTGCATAGCAACTCAAAGTGGGTGTTAGGCTCTGACATCAGCGCCATTGGTCCAGGTTTCACACCATCTTTTGCCAGTTAGCCAGACCGGCAAACAAGCATTCTGTCCACCTGATGGTAAGCAAATCTCCACTTATAGACATCTGCAACAGTAGTGGCATCATCGATGCGTTGCCAGCACTAAAGGGTTTTTTTATTTATTATCAAAACTGTTATTGTCACATTAATTATCAAGATAAATATCATCAGTCTGTGACAAATTGTGATCGCAAATTGTATAGTGTGGATAGCTTGTGAGAAAACACACTAAGAGATGCAAACACACTTAGTGACTTTTCAAACTTTTTCAAGTCTTTCATGCTCTCTTTCCTACTATAATTTCACACATTTTTAAGAGTTATCTGTAATCCAATATAATTATCTTGTATGAAATTACTTAGAGTAGCATTGATTTGATTTCTGATTTGATTTATTAAATAGTACATAGAGTAACATTACAACAAATATCAGATTTATTGACTAAATAACACAGTCATTTTATGAGCCATATAATTATGTCCTACTGACAGAAAACTGTGTACAACAAACTAAATTCACTGATGTCATTTCAGCTTTTGCAACACGGCTGTTCTCAGTGCTACGCTTTGAGAGTGTGATCCACGAATTTGATCCTTATTTCAACTACCGAACAACTAGATACCTCACGGAGGAAGGATTCTACAACTTCCACAACTGGTTCGATGACCGAGCATGGTATCCTTTGGGCCGTATTATTGGTGGTAAGTTACTATTACTGATTCAATGACTACCTACCCATAAGTAGGTGTAAAAATATTTGTAGACAAGTAAAATAAACTAGTTACAGATGTTAAATGGTATATGATGACTGTTTGTATTTTCTACAAAAAAAGGTAAAGGCCCAAGCCGAGATTCTTACCTCCAAGGCGCCCTTGAGCTAGTTGCCCAAAAACCAAAAAGAGTTAAGCCCAACGCCTTCTGCATTCGCCAACTAGTCCGGTCAAGCTGTAGAGGCCACAAAGCTGTAAGTCACAATAAAAAAAAACAACAAAGTAGTGGTAATTGGGGTGGCTTTAAAGGCTTATCTCAGCGCCTAATTATTACACAAACTTGAGTTGCCCAACCTTCTTTTTTATGCCTTGTGGTAAACAAGATAACTGGCCTTCAACTAACTGATGGTAAGCAATCACCTTCTCCTTTGGATACCTGAATACCAGGGCATCATAAATAATTATGTTGCTGACCTTTAAAGTGTCTATTAACAAAACACCCCTTTTAAAAACCTTCGCATGTTATAGTTACTCAGAAATGCCACAGGAGCTCATTCCACTTTTCCACTTATTGCAAAGCTGTCATATTATTAACTAGCGACCCGCACGCCCGGCTTCACACACCCACACACATCATCAGCCATTAAATGTCCACTGCTGAACAAGGCCTAAGGGCTCCCTCTTAAAGAGGGGTGTTGCCATAATCCCCACGCTTGGCAGGCCGCCCAACACACGGTGTGAAGAACACACGGTGGTCTTCGCACGGGTGTAATTTACGAGCGAAGCCGCGCGGGTCGCTAGTTATATATATAAACCTTCCGTGAAAATGTATCTAACTGATGGTGAAAACTGCATCAAAATCCGTTGCATGGTTTAGGAGTAGTTAGCGGCCATACAGACAGACAGATGCGGAAAGCAACTTTAATTTATACTATGTAGAGAAGAGATGTTTACTGCATCAAAACAATGTTTGTGAATGCACCAAGTTATAGAAACAATGTTAAAATATTAGCAAGATTTATAAGCTACAATTGATATTGTCAATGCTTTGCTAACCTTGAGAAGTGGTTGTAGATACCCTTTTTGAAAAGCACCTTCTTTAAGTACGGAAGAAAGACATTTGAGGGAAGGACATTCCACTCCCTGCATAATAACAAATCACAATAAGTATTTCTGCACTTGACACAATATAGAGCCCCCTCATTTTGAGAAGGCAGGTCAGAACCGAAATGAAATTCACTTAAAAAAATGTTACTCATAATTGTCCAGGTACAATCTACCCCGGTCTGATGGTGACATCAGCCACGCTGTACAACATCATGCAGTTCTTGAACATCACCATAGACATCAGGAATGTGTGCGTGTTCTTGGCTCCATTCTTCTCCTCACTCACCACCATCGTCACCTACCTGCTCACTAAAGAGCTTAAGGTTGGTACTGGTCTTAATTACTATGTGGTGAATCAGCTGAGCTGATTTTGATCTAATCAAAATCAGAATACATCAAGTCAAATACATAGGGAAATCAATGGGTAGTTTTTTTTTTGCTGTTGTTGGTGTCTTGCTGCCACCAATTTAAAAATATACAGCTTTAGTGCCCTACAATTTACCCAGTTTCTTATATTTTTCTGAGGTAAAAAAATAATATAAATCTCTTTACTCCAGAAAACTTATCTATACTAATATTATAAAGATGAAAGATTTGATTGTTTGTTTGTTTGTTTGCATTGAATAGGCTCCGAAACTAGTGAACCGATTTGAAAAATTATTTCAGTGACGGGAAGCTACACTATCCCCGGGTGACATAGGCTATAATCTATACCCGTGCGAAGCTGGGGCACACCGCTAGTTAGGTTATAAACATAGTCCATACCTTACGCTAAAAGTAAAAAAAGTCAATGTTTGCAATGTTCATTCTCGTGCTTCACTACTTCTCTGTCTTCTGTGCCAAATTTTATTATGATCATATCAGCCGTTTCTTAGTAAAAAGATGACAAATAGAAACTATTATACATTAATAATTTAATTTATAATATTTAATTAATAATTAAACAAGATACCCACAAGATGGACAGACGACCTAAAAGAGACCGCAGGGAAACGCTGGATGCAGGCCGCTTCCAACCGGCCCTTTTGGAGATCGATGGGGGAGGCCTATGTCCAGCAGTGGACGTCCTATGGCTGAAATGATGATGATGATGATGATGAATTAAACAAGAACAATTATACATCTCTCTGTAATATGTTTCATTTATAATGTTAGAATGTTTAGGGCGCAATCATCAAATAGGTGTGCTGCCCAGCCAACATCTTGAAAAATGCGCAAAAGTCGATATTTAGGTCTCTGGCTGATCGAAAGGAGACTAAGGGTTTTAAAGAAATGTTGACCACCTGAATCCGCGCGATTGGTTGTAAACTTTGTGTATTTTCGCCAACTTTCCCTTACACTGTAATAGCTCAAGATGTAATATGGATACTAAAACTAGATTAAAATCGGTCCATAACAAAACTTACATGAGACTATCTTGTAATTATGAAATTCAATGATATAGAACAGTGGTTCCCAATTAGTTTTTCTTGAGTACCACTTCAAGAAAGACCGCAAACTCGCCTACCCCTTGAGCTTGGATCAAGCACACCAAATCCTTTTGCAGTACAGTCCGGTGCAGACTCAGTTTGTGAGAACCAATAAAGTATAAAATTCTATGAAATACGGAAAGATGTCACGCTGTATACGGTATACGGTCCGTTGGATGCAAACGGACTACAAACGGACTGCACATGCGGTGTGACGTCTTTTATAGAATGTTATACTTTACTGGTCCTCACAAACTGCGCCTGCACCAGACCAGACTGCAACTGGATTTGGTCCGGTCCTGCCTTCATTGCAGGAATGATCAATAAATAAATAAAACTGGTACCGGGGTACTGATAAAATTATCTTAGTCAAGATATTGCCGCGTGTAGCATACCCCTTGATGCAACTTCGCTTACCCCCGAGGGTATGCGTACCACTAATTGGGAACCACTGATATAGAACATTGATCATAATCATTACTAATAAGCAAATCTTTTACAGATAAAACAAGAACAGGTATTTTGTGGATTGAAAATCATAATTGGGGTGCTTTTTCCATTTTGATTATAAAACTACTAAAGCTGTATAGTTATAAATATTCCTCATCGTCATCATCATTTCTGTATATATTACCCATTGCCGGGACTTAGGCCTTCTCACAAAGAGAGAGGATGGGCCCTAATCCCCCATGCTGGCCTAGTGCACTTTGGTGAATGTCATGTTTTTGAACTTTAGTGGTTCTTGGACATACTGATTTACAAATACAAATACAAAAATATTTATTTGTCTCATAATAACCTATATACAAGGTATGTGAATCTCTGACTCCTATGCGGTAGATTACCTGTATTATAGGAGTCAGTTCCTTCCAAGTAACCAAGTAATTTCCTTACGATGTTTCCTTCACCGTTGTTGAGCAATGACATCGAAAATGCACATTATTTATTTAACTACTAATTAAGTCATTGGTGCAGGGCCGAGGATTGAACAGGGTGTAAAGCGCAATGTAACTGCTCGACCACCATCGTTCTTTAAATATTAATCAAATATTACAATAGTTAAAAGAAAACCAAATTGCTACATGTAACTTGACACTCCGAATATGATAATTATCAATATAAAAAACCGACTCCAAAATTTATGAGTAAAAAAAAAAAAATTTGCCAAATCAACAGGCGCTCAAACAAAATTATTGTATTATTGGAGCTAGTTAAAAACCACTTAGTCAAAGACAATGAATTTTTTGTGAGATTATCTCAAGAGCTTCTCTTCATAATACAAAAGGAACCATGTCAATAGGTTCACAAATGGCGAAGTAATCAGAGTACATACATAAAAAACGCTCCTGAAATCGCTTAATAACGAGGCCGATTATATTACACCTTAATATTATCATAACATTGCTATTTCACTTTTGAAGACACATTCATAGAGTTTTTTTCGTACAAAATGAAGCACTTAGCTTACACATATCATATCACACATCACATCATCAGCCATTAAATGTCCACTGCTGAACAAGGCCTCCCTCTTAGAGAGGGGTGTTGCCATAATCCCCACGCTTGGCAGGCGGCTTGGAGATCGCAGTACGTTCACCGTGTACTAACAGGACGCTGCTGCCCATCCTCCGGTGGTTCTGGTCGCAGTTTTAGGACATACCCGGGTCCAATCACACATATACACACATATATATATATACACATATCATATCACCAAGGTTAAAAGGTTGCACTAAAGCACAGAGTAATACTATAAGTATAAAGCACACCTGATATGATATACTATGATAGCCCGTTGGTCCATTTGGTAGTGTACCTAACTTCTGAGCTTGGGGGCGTGGGTTCGATTCCCACCTAGGACAAATATTTATGTGATGAACATTTGAGTTTGTTCTATATCAGGTTGTTAATATATATTTAAGTATGTATTTAAAACTATATAAATGTATGTATATCAGTCTCTAGCAGCCATATCACAAGCTTTGCTCAGTTTGGGCAAATGTCAAATGTCCCGAATAATACAAGTATAAAAGCTTAGCGTGCACCGATCGCATTTAGGGTTACCATCCATCCAGATTTGTCTGGTCATGTCTGGACTTTAAGACCCATAGCTTTGTATTTTGTCTGACTTTTTTAGCTTAGGTTACCACTGTAATGACGTGCGCAGTGTTTGAATTTTGTAACTAAAATGCCTAGACGTTTATTGAAATATCCGGCTTTAGGTCAGAACATTTCAAATTTTGATTTGGTAACCCTAATCGAATTGTAGTTGACAAATTGGAACTGCCTACTCACTGATCTGTGACGAACTGCTACAATTTAGTAAGTAGTTAGTATTAATTCGGTGACAAGGGCGCTTACGGCAAAAATATTTTCTTATCGCTAGAAGAATACCCTTCTGTTTTTCAGGATGAAGGAGCAGGCCTTGTTGCAGCAGCTATGATCGCCATAGTGCCCGGCTACATCAGCCGCTCCGTGGCAGGCAGTTACGATAATGAAGGCATTGCCATATTCTGCATGCTGCTCACATACTACTTCTGGATTAAAGCTGTCAACACCGGCACTATTATGTGGGCCACTATGACCGCTCTGGCTTACTTTTACATGGTAAGTTTAAGTCAGAACTGCTGAATAAATAATTAACAAACCATCTGTTGAATTGAACATGCTTTCTATTGATCTGCCAGGTATATGGTAAATAAGTAATAATTACCATTTTACATAACCATATGACAAGTAACAACTAGAGACAATTCATCAGACCGATTCGATTTAGAATTGCTTGTATGATATTTTGTAGTAAATATAATGCGAAATGAAAGTTGAATATTTTCTATTGATAAGCAAATTCAAATGGTTCAAACCACTCGATGCGTTAGCGAGTGATATGATTCTTAAAAAAAAACCGGACTAGTACGAGTAGGACTCGTGCTCTGAGGGTTCCGTTGGACAGAACCCTCAGAGCGCGAGTCCAAAAAAAAAACCTAAAGTTGAAATATGGAAAGACAAACTTAACTTTGTAGTTGACTATAAGGTTCTTCTATACATTCCAACTACAAAATGTAAGTTTGTAATAGCAAAATAATTATTTTTTAATGATATAACTTAAAATTCGTAACTTTCAGATTTATTCCTATATATGTGCTATAAGACCTTGCCTTTTGCCAAATTTCATGATTCTAGGTCAACGGGAAGTACCCTATAGGTTTTGATTTCCCTGTGAAGTCGCAAAATATGCGAAATAAACGTTCATATCTTTTGATTGCGTTGACTTACAACTTTTATTTTTTTACAGCCGAAAGAAACCGTAGACCCAAGTATTTAATATAAATTTCAACTTGATACCTTTACGCGTTCTTAAGAAAAAGGGTCTTGACAGACGGACAGACAGACGGACAACAAAGTGATCCTATAAGGGTTCCGTTTTTCCTTTTGAGGTACGGAACCCTGAAAATGCGCATTTGGGATTTCTTTCGAAAGTCAGTCATTTCTCATATTTTCGTGCTAAATATCTTACAAACTATTCAAAAATCGAGCGCCTGATTGATGCGACGCGTTACCCAAAATGCTGGTGTATATCTGGCTAAACAATAAACATATAAGCATTTTCATTAAGCGTAATATTGCTACCGTGCTGGTTACGCTGCCTACTGGTAGTGGATTTGAGCATTTCTATCTTTAGACTTTGTATGGTCAATCCATATTTTATTTATGAGTTTAGGTATTTAATGTTAGTAATTAGCCGGTATTAGTTAGAGGTACTTGCCTATAAAAATAAAACTAGGTATAGCATTAATTGATTGACTAACTTTTGCTGGAAGAATTAAACTTTCACTGATGGCTATTGCTTGTGCAGTTGTCGTCCTGGTCAATCATAGATCAATCAGATGAAAGCTTCACGTCAACAAGTCCATGTGGCTTGCTGATTTTTGCACTTTCATACAAACTTAAAACCATATTTTGTTTTGTGTGCCAATAAACTAAATAAATAAATAAATAAACTACCAGCTTACCATCAGGCGAGTTGGTAGCTAAACGTAGAACAATTATTTATCTATACTAATATTATAAAGAGGAAAGATTTGATTGTTTGTTTGCATTGAATAGGCTCCGACACTACTGGACCGATTTGAAAAACTATTTCGCTGTTGGGAAGCTACACTATCCCCGGGTAACATAGGCTATATTATTTTAATAAAAAAAATAGGGATCCTTACTAAAACTGCAATAATGTAACCCAAGATGTAAAAAAATAAGATTTACAATTTTAACTCTGCGTGTTTGCCAGCTCTAAGACAGGACAACGTCTGTCAGGTCAGCTAGTATTATATAAAAAGAAACTAAATTTATATAATCCAAATATAAGTTTTGTACTTAGTTCCGATTTTCTAGCCTCCGACGAAATGAAAAAGATCTAAAATTGTTTGTCCCCAACAAAACGTTGTTGTTTGTTGTTTGTATTTACATGTTGGATTGAAAAGAGATCCATTCTTGCTTTAGTTATCAATGCTGGCGTAAGCGAAACTAAACAGTAGCTCGACCCACAAACCACCACGTCCACACCAAAAACCAAACTACAATAAATATAACGGGTGAAATCGCTATTGTTTAATATACTCAGTCTGTCACAGCACTGATAAAAGTATGTTATTTACCTATGTTAGCATTCCCTTCGGTGACGCCATAAAATTCGACGACCTTATTTGATGTTGAAAAGTTTCACGAAGGGTGTCCAAATCTGTGGAATTAAATTACACCTATTATCACAGAAGACATAATAGCACACAGAGACCCCGTCTTTCCCCCCTAATCGATTAAAATCCAAATTAAATTTTCTGCATGTTTGAGCCAATTTTCTTTTTAGTGTGTAACCTTCATTGATAATTAATCTATGACATTAGAACACTACTCTACCATCCTAGGATATTGTGCAGAGAGTTGTCATTTGTTTATTTGCAGGTGTCATCGTGGGGAGGCTACGTGTTCCTAATCAACCTGATCCCTCTCCACGTGTTAGCTCTGATGCTACTCGGGCGCTTCTCCGCGCGAGTGTACGTGGCGTACAGCACACTGTACTGTGTGGGCACTGTACTCTCCATGCAGATATCCTTCGTTGGGTTCCAACCTGTGCAGAGCTCTGAACATATGCTGGTAAGATACTACCACATACCTTAGATCAATCTTCCTATTTGGCAAGTTTATATAAAGAAATGGACCCTAGTTTCCGGTCCCTTGATATTCCTAACCAAGGTATGAAGTATCCCCGGACTACTGTAGGCCGCCAAACCCCACTGAAAAGACTAGGAATAAGTTATATGGCATTCCTTGAGAGATGCCTATGTCCAGCAGTGGAATGTTTAAAACCCGCTAAAGTATTCCCTTAATGCTGTTTTTTTAAATTATTATGACAATAAATGCTTTCAATTCAAATTTACATATGGGCTCATAATGACGATTATTCTTATTATCTTATTCAAAAACGTCCAATATGGCATTTAAGCTAAAATATAAATGTTGCTTCGTTTTACAGTTATTGTCATCGAGAAATTGACAAAATACTTTATATTTTTTTTGTCCATTCAATGTTTATAAACAAAGGCGTAACTTTCTAATCCGCCATTCCTATACTTGTAGGCGCTCGGTACATTTGGGCTGTGCCAGCTGTACGCGTTCACACAGTACCTGCGCGAGCGCCTCTCACCGGCCAACTTCGAGCTGTTATTCAAAGCCCTGCTGACTACCCTGCTGGCCACACTGGGGACTTTCGTCATCGCTCTCACCGTTACTGGTAACACATTAACCATCATAAATAAGCTCCATTTATACTGAGTTCCGCGGAAAGGGTGTACTAAGCCGAAAGGGATCCATAGTACCCATTATTATGTACAACTTTTACTATAGGACCAACACTAAAAACGCGAAAAAAATATCAGCTGTTCCATACATTTCGTCGAGTGTAAATGGCATCGATTCTAATGTACTCTAAACTAAACTAAATTTGACAGCTCTAAAATTGTTGCCATCCTTCTCTCACATATTAAAATTAAAAGAGAGGCAGATCATTTTAGTCCTGTCAGATTGGTTTAGTTTAGTGGTGTATGACCGAATCGACGCCATTGACTGTTTTCAATGGAACAACTGATTTTATTATTGCGATTTCAGAGTTGCTCCCAGAGTAAAAGTTGAAGTAATGACTGCCACTATCCCTTATATACCCCTTTAGGCTGTAAAGGTTGCTAAAAGCGGAAAGGGTATACTAAACACCCTTTCTATGTCACTCAGTATTCATACCAGCAGCGCTCTGCAGTTTCACCGACACACATACATTCGTATTTTTCTCATATTATTTTTTAATAAAATGAAGCCAGGATATAAGCCACCTTCATACCAAATTTCCTTCAAATCGGCTTAGCTGTTACAGAATTCCACATATAGCAGGTGTGAGGCAAAAATATTATTTTGCCTCACACTACTCTGCATGGTGTGCCATTTCCAGAGACCTGTGATATGTGGATGAGCCGTCAGGCGGTAGCGGCTAGTGTGATAAAACCGCTAAGCTGGCTTCAAATCTACAAGTTCTTCTGAACACTCCCCTGTAAATGCGATAGAAGATAAGGAGACCCAATGGCATCGATTCTGATGTACTCTAAATTAAACTAGACATCTTTACAATTGTTGCCATCCTTCTCTCACATATTAAAATGATAAGAGAGGCAGATAATTTTAGTCCTGTCAGATTGGTTTAGTTTAGTGGTGGTCTCTGCTCAACTCTCTGTAAATAATTTTTTGACGATAGTGAATGGTTTTCAGGTAAAATCTCTCCCTGGACTGGCAGATTCTACTCTCTCCTAGACCCGTCATATGCCAAGAACCACATCCCTATTATTGGTGAGTAAACAATTATTGTGGGTAATTTGCACCATGTATTATGTTTATGGTTGATATTCCGATAACCCGTACTAATCGTTTCGATTCCACTTTTATTATGCGAACTGCTTGTCTCTGGAATAAGCTGCCTGAGTGGGTGTTCCCCGATAGTTACAATCTGGGTGTAATTAAATCGCGAGTGAACCGGTTTCTTCTAGGCAAGCGTGCTCTATCGTAGACCGCATTATCGCTTTACATCAGGCGAGTTGACGGTCAAACGTAAGCCTATTATTAAATAATAATGTAAAGAAAATGTCATTGATGAAGTTATTGGTTTATTTCACTTGAACCAATAACTGATCATGGTGTGTGTATTGTATATAGGGTTACGCAGGAAGAGTGTACGGAGCCAAAAGGGTTTCATAATACCCATAATTATGAACGAGTTTCACTATGGGACCAACCCTGAAATTGCAAAAAAAATATCATCTGTTTCATAGAAAAGCTAGAGTAGAGTTACCGGGGATACCATGGAAAAAAAAACGACATGGACAAATAACACCCAAACCCAGAGCAGATGTCTAAATTCATTATCGAAACATCTACCCGGCAGGGAATCGATCCCGAAACCTCCTACTCATGCGGCAGACTTGCTACCAAGTCAAACCGGTCGTCGTAATCTACAAACAAAACACAAAAAGTTACATAATACTTTTCTCTCCCCAGCATCCGTATCGGAGCACCAGCCCACATCGTGGTCTTCATTCTACTTCGACCTGCAAGTGCTGGTATTCCTATTCCCGGCCGGGCTGTACTTCTGCTTCAGCAAGCTGACTGATGCCAACATCTTCATCATACTCTATGGAGTGCTCAGCATTTACTTTGCTGTAAGTATTATACCGTCATCATCATCATCATCACTGCTGAACATAGACCTCCCCCTCACCACCTCCACACTGAACGACAGCCTGCCTTTTGTATCCACTGGATGCCAGCGACTCTCACTATGTCGTCGGTCCATCTAGTGGGAGGCACTGTATTATATAATTATTATACCGTACGCTGTGAGTATTATTTGTGGGAGTAGACATGTTCTAGAATGGAGACTACAAATCATTGTCATTGTAGTTTAGGACGCCCAGAGTCTCGATGGAGTGATGATATATTATGTAAAGCAGCTGGCAGTGGCTGGAAGCGAAAGGTGAAGATTGGCTAAGTGGTGTACCTTAGGAGAGGCCTATGTTGAGATGATCTTAGTTTGGGTGATTATATGAAAGTGAAATTTGACAGTGAATATTTTATTTTTGCAAGTATGTTCCTGTATGTAGTAAGTAGACTGCAGCGTGGCCTAACAAAAGAAACAAGCAAGGTTTTTTTTTTTTTAATTATAAATAGGCTGATGATGGCTGCCTACTCGCCTGATGTTAAGCGATGATGCGGCCTACGATGGAGCACGCTTGCCCAGAAGAAACCTATTCACTCTCGACTTGAAGACACCCAGATTGTAACTATCGGGGAACACCCACTCAGGCAGCGAATTCCACAGACTAGGTGCGAACAAACCAAATATTTCCAAAGTCTGCTTGTTCCTGAGTAGATCTCTATTTGTTTTGCAATAGGCATGTGTCCTAAAGTTTATTACAAATAACAAGCTTAGCGATGAACATAACTAAATACATTACACACACAGAAAAAAATAATTAAATTGGCGATAAATGTCTGAGATATGAGCGTTTAAAGTTTTAGGTGGGGATAGAGAGGGGATTCTCTGTCCCTTTCTAGCAAAAAAAAAAACCATTAGTCATCATGCCTATTGCCTGTCGGGACTTAGCTCACGTACAATTTAAAAACTTTTTTTTAAATGTTACTTATAAAAGTTGCGTCTCAGTATATCTATTACTTAAAACAGCACCATCTTTCGAAATCTCTACTAATTGGTACCATAGAGAAAGTTCAATGGGCTGGTCCTTACGAAGCAAATATACAGGGTTATGCAAAAAGCTCTTTCAACAAGGGTTTAAAAAAACAACTTATACTTGTTGATATAAAGATCGATTTGGATATATCTAACTCATCATCATCATCATTATCAGCCATTAAATGTCCACTGCTGAACAAGGCCTCCCTCTTAGAGAGGGGTGTTGCCATAATCCCCACGCTTGGCAGGCGGCTTGGAGATCGCAGTACGTTCACCGTCTACTAACAGGACGCTGCTGCCCATCCTACGGTGGTTCTGGTCTAACTAAACCATTCTAAATATGTACCCTTACTAAAGAAATAACTAATACAATATTTATTTTTTATGTCGACAGAGGAACTTTAAATTTAAAATCTTTTTTAAACGGGATTCCTCGATACAGGCTTTGCCTAGTGAGGAAACTATTAGTAATGACCTTCTAAATTTACAAAACCTTCTCTGCAAGTATGTACTATTCAAACTTTATTTAACTGTGTTTTCATTTCCTTTCTAATGTGTATGGTATGTATATTTGTAGTAAATAAACATTTTTCATTTTTCATTTTTTCATTTTCAATACTTTAAACAATTTTTTTTTATCTTTACTTTTTGGGGGCTTTTAGACAACATGTCTATGTCAGCTCCTTCTTAATATCTTAGCTAATTCCTAATTACTTTATTTTAAACTTAATTACTCCACACATTTATGGTATAATAAACCAACTAGGTAAGTTAGTGGTGGTACAATGGCTTAAAGCCTGTAAAAAAGAATTTGCCAGACCGTAAACCATTCTAGCCTCCTTGGAACTAATATTAATTCAAATTATAAATATAATTTATATTATCTCTATCTCTTCTCTACATAGTATAAATTTAAGTCGCTTTCCGCGTCTGTCTGTCTGTATGTCTGTATGGCCGCTATCTCTACCTAAATTACGCAACGGATTTTGATGCGGTTTTCACCATCAGTTAGATACATTTTCAAGGAAGGTTTATATATATAACTAGCGATCCGCCCCGGCTTCGCACGGGTTTACACCCGGGCGGGCGGGTCGCTAGTAAATTATAAATATGATGACACAACAAAGCTGGAGCGCGTCGTAGCAACGTTGAGATCCCTCCGTCGACTCCGCGCTATGAACCTTACACTTTGATCGCTGATTACCCTCATTTCACACCAATGTTTATTATGCTAACCACAATATCCTGACCCTCTCTATATTTCATCAACAGGGCGTGATGGTCCGACTTATGCTGGTCCTGGCTCCTGTCATGTGCATCGTCTCAGGAGTGGCCGCCTCCAGTCTGCTGAGCCTTCATGTGAAGGACATAGAGCCGAAAGTCGAAAAACACGACAAGAAAAAGAAGCACGATAATAATTTGGTGTTCCGTGCTGAGGTAAATAAACAATCAATAGATTTAAATTGTCTAGTTATTAAAACTTTTTTTAGTAAATGTTGTTCGACCATTTTTGTAACTAAACTTAATTTGGCAGTTATTTGACAGTTCGTGTTAATGAAAAAACCGGACAAGTGTGAGTAGGACTCGCAACCTGAGGATTCCGTAGAAACATAATAAATATAAAGTTATATAATTATTTACGGGATATTTTTATTTAGATAGCCCGTTGGTCCAGTTGGTAGTGAACCTGCCTTCTGAGCTTAGGGGCGTGGGTTCGATTCCCACCTAGGACAAACATTTGTGTGATGAACATTTGTGTTTGTTCTATATCTGGGTGTTAATATCTATTTAAGTATGTATTTAAACCTATATATGTATGTATATCAGTCTCTGGCAGCCATATCACAAGCTTTGCTTAGTTTGGGGTCAGATGATCGTGTGTGCAAAAATGTCCCGAATATTTAATTTAATTTAATTAATTTACCATGGTAAAGTACATGGTGCATGTAACTGCGCCGGAATATCGGGAGCTCATTCCACAACCTTACCACGGTAAATATCCCGTAAATAATCATATAACTTTAGTGAACAACCGTGATAATAAATATGTATGTAAATCCATCCCAGGAATCTAGTCTTGAAGGAAAAGGTTAAAAAGATTGAAATATTGAATGACTAACTTAACTTTGTAGTTGGCAAACAGGTGCTATACATACCAACTAGAAAAATAAGTTTGTAATAGCAAAAACCATTATTTTTATGTGATATTCAAATTAACAACTTTTGGATTTTTTCCCTTGTATGTGCTATAAGACCTTGCTTCTTGCCAAATTTCATGATTCTAGGTCAACGGTAAGTACCCTATAGGTTTTGATTCCTTTGTGAAATCGCAAAATATGCGACATAAACGGTTATATCTTTTGATTGTGTTGACTTACAAGTTTGATTTTTTCACAGCTAAAAGAAACCGTAGACCCAAGTATTTAGTATAAATTTCAATTTGATACCTCTACGCGTTCTTGAGAAAAAAAGTCTTGACAGACGGACAGACGGAAAACAAAGTGATCCTATAAGTGTTCTATTTTTCCTTTTTATGCACGGAACCCTAAAAACAGAGTTATACAATGTGGCATAACATCCATTAATACATAAAAAAGTTAAATACACGTCGACTAGAAAACGGTTCTCCTTTTTTCGTCAGATAAAATAAGTAAAACTTTAGACCTAGGTTATAGGTACACAAATATATCGCTACTTAAAAACGAAACAGCCCCAAACCAAAATTATCCAAAATTACTTTTATTTTAAAAATGGGACTAAAATCGCCCTAATTTTCATATACCACAAAGACACATCGCTGGCTCACTATTACAAGGTTCTATGTTATTTTCTTACATGTTCTGTAATTTCAATTTAAAAAAATTTACTTGCATAAATATTGACTTAGCAGGGTTAGAGAGATACTTTTACTCAAGCATAAACCCTTTTAAGTCAATATTTATTAGAGTAAAAAAAAAAATGAGAGTTAAATTGAAATTACAGAATGTGTAAGAAAATAACATAGAACCTTGTAATAGTGAGCCAGCGACATGTCGAAATCGGCCTTTAGATTACAAATTTACGCATACGCCCTTTTGGCATTTTCACGGATGAAAACTAAATGAAAATTTTCAAATTGGACTCCTGAAAAAAAAAAAAAATTATTTGTGGCCCTTTAGTTTTAAAGCAGCGATATATTGAATAGTATACAAATACAATTATTTGTACATTCGTGGAATCCACTGTATTATGAGGTCACCGTTTTTAAAACGCATTATTGTATTTATCTTAGAGATGAGCTATTTTTAGCACCTAGTGCTGTTGTTGTTGTAGTTGGACTGCCCCGGTGGCTCAGTTGGTAGTGAACCTACCTTCTGTGCTTGGGGGCGTGGGTTCGATTCCCATCTAGGACAAACATTTTGTGTGATGAACTTTTGTGTTTGTTCTATGTCTGGGTGTTAATATCTATTTAAGTATGTATTTAAAAATATATATGTACGTATATCAGTTTCTGGCAGCCATATTACAAGCTTTGCTTAGTTTGGGGTCAGATGACCGTGTGTGCAAAAATGTCCCAGATATTTTATTTAGTGTTGAGTTGAGACAGACTCGAGTCTACAAGTGGCTCCATATTGCAGGTGGGCACGTTGTTCGTGGGCGTGCTAGGCTGCCTGCTGGTGTCGTACGTGTTCCACTGCACCTGGGTGACGTCGGAGGCGTACAGCTCGCCCTCCATCGTGCTGTCGGCGCGTGCGCACGACGGCGCGCGCATCATCTTCGACGACTTCCGCGAGGCGTACACCTGGCTCAAGATGAACACTGACGAGGTAACATACTTGTACATCCTTTGTTTTTTTTAAGGTGGCCCTTTACGCCACGTTAACTTTTGGTCACGACACAGCGGACTGTCCCTAACTGCCAGTTGATATATTGTTGACTGTAAACAGTGACGATATAACTACTTAACTGCTCATCCTTTTCCCCGCCGTAAGCCAAAGTTACACTTTTTCAGCATAATCTTTTTCGAGCGGGCCTATCCTAGGCGCGAATTGAATGAATGACTTTTTGAGTCTCCAATCACAAGCCTCATAAGATGCCCCCCCGCGATCTAAATGACTTACATCGTGCACAAGCAAATTATGACTCGTGCGCGATCAAGTGGTTATATTATCCTAAATCCTAAACATCCTAAATGTTTAAATATCCCTTTCAGTGCGACTAATTACAGGCAAAAAGACGCGTTTCTTAAGAGCATCTAACTCCGTAAACACACTGGAAGACTTTCCCGACTTTGACTTGTTCAATACATCCTTGAATTCAATTAGACAACAATTAGTAAAAGCTGGTTTGGTGTGTCTCCCGGACTATCTTGGGTTTCATAGCATAAAAAAGTAAAATATACCTATTTTGTTTTTATTCTATCACTAGTAGGCCGCCCCTGCTTCGCACGGGCGAAGCCGGGATATATAGCCTATGTCAACCGGGGATAGTGCAGCATCCCAACAGTGAAAGAATTTTTCAAATCGGTTCAGTAGTTTCGGAGCCTATTCAATGCAAACAAACAAATCTTTCCAGATAATGTTAATATCTTTCTTTTCATCTCCATGCGCAAAAATAATTTCAATATGCGAAAACTGCTAAATGGTGTTTAATTATTCAATGTATCAGTAATTTAGTTGTTTATCACTGTATGTTTTCCAAATAAAATACATATTATCTTTGAGTGTAAAGCACCGAACTTACAAAGGTTTGAACACTTTCAGGATGCGAAAGTGATGTCTTGGTGGGATTACGGGTACCAGATAACGGCGATGGCGAATCGAACGGTGATAGTGGACAACAACACTTGGAACAACACTCACATCTCGCGCGTCGGACAGGCGATGGCCTCCACTGAGGACAAGGCGTACGAGATCATGAGGGAGCTTGACGTGGACTACGTGCTGGTCATATTTGGAGGGCTCGTCGGGTATTCCTCTGACGGTGAGTTATGGCATATGGTGAATTATGCATTGGGCTCTGTGCATGCAATCATCATCATAATCAGCCTTTTAACAGTCCACTGGTGGACTTTTAGCTTACCCCCGAAAGGGTGATTGGGCCATATCCACCACGCTGGCCCAGTGCGGGTTGATGGATTCAGATACGCCATTGAATTCCTTCTCCGTACGTATGCAGGTTTCCTCACGATGTTTTCCTTCACCGAAAAGCCAGTGGTATGAAAATCCGTACATAAGCTCCAAAGAGCTCATTGGTACAGGCCCGGGGTTTTGAACCCGCGACCTCACGCTTTCAATTCTAGCGGTCTTCCAAATGGGGTACCACGGCTTAAATTCAATGCAATACTTGCTTATAAATAGCTAATTTTTTTTGCACATGGTCATCTGACCCAAAACTAAGCAAAGCTTGTGATATGGCTGATATATATTATGATATATATTATTATATATATTTATATATATATATATATATATATATATATATATATATATATATATATATTATGATATATATTTTTAAATACAGACTTAAATAGATATTGGCATCGATTCTGTCACACCACTCACCAAACTAAACCAATCTGACAGGACTAAACTTATCTGGATCCCTTTTCATTTCAATATGTGAGAGAAGGATGACGAAAGTTTTAGGGCTGTCAAATTCAGTTAAGATAATGGTACAACAGAATAGACACCATTAGCACCCAGATATAGAACAAACACAAATGTTTATCACATGAATGTTTGTCCTAGGTGGGAATCGAATCCACGCCCCCAAGCGCAAAAGGCAGGTTAACTGCCAACTAGAACAACATGCTATCTGAATGGATGGCTTGTTAATTATTTATTCAGCAGTTTCTAACTTAAACTTACCATGTAAAAGTAAGCCAGAGCGGTCATAGTGGCCCACATAATAGTGCCGGTGTTGACAGCTTTAATCCAGAAGTAGTATGTGAGCAGCATACAGAATATGGCAATGCCTTCATTACACTAGTACAAAGTGAGTTTTGGCGCCAACATGGAAAAAAGATGTCGGCTCGTTGGATTATTTTCCTAAACTTGTGTATTTTCGGGTGTTAATGTGTAGTAAATGATGAATTATTATTTATAAAGTACTCGTAAAAGTGCTCGAGTGAGGCCAAGTGATATAACGAGGTGAAACATGTCTTTTCGTGTTGTCTCCAAAACTCCATAGGAGCCTCTTGTAAATCTCCACCACTTTACAGGGGCATGGGTTAGACTTGACCGTGACTTACTTTGCTTGACTCTGACTATAACTTGTTTGACGCTTTTAATACTATG
Source organism: Agriopis marginaria (assembly GCA_932305915.1). Lineage (NCBI taxonomy): Eukaryota > Metazoa > Arthropoda > Insecta > Lepidoptera > Geometridae > Agriopis > Agriopis marginaria. Next base: position 16,569,181 of record OW029918.1, read on the forward strand.
TAAACATGTTTAATATTACGACTAAAGGACATTGAATCCAAGGTAATGAAAATTTTAACAAAAAAAAAACTAGTACAAAGTGAAGTCGTCAACTTTGTATAAGCTGTCCAAAATCAAATTACTTGGTGGATAGTTGTTCATAATTATGTTATTTTATCTCATCTCCAGACATAAACAAGTTCCTCTGGATGGTCCGTATCGGCGGCAGCACAGATCGCGGCGCGCATATCAAAGAAGCTGATTATTACACACCAGCGGGGGAGTTCAGAGTGGACGCAGACGGGTCATCCACTCTCCTCAACTGCCTCATGTACAAGATGAGCTACTACAAGTTTGGGCTGGTCTACACTGAGGGCGGTAAGTGATCTCAGATCTCAAGTGAAGGTATTATAATATAATATTCTGGTAATTTTTGCACGGACGGTCATCTGACCGACCCCAAACTAAACAAAAATTGTGATATGGCTGCCAAAGACTGATATACATTCATATATATTTTTAATACATACTTTAATAGATATTAACACCCAGATATAGAAGAAACACAAATGTTCATCACATGAATGTTTGTCCTAGGTGGGTCAATCCAACCCACGCCCCCAAGCGCAGAAGGCAGGTTCACTACCAACTGGACCAACGCTATCTTACTACTATTAGCTTACTTACGTTTCAGGGGGGTTAGACAAGACCCATTTTCTGTTAGCGTTAACGCCTGCGGAAAGGTGAAATTGTATGAAAATGACATTGACAGTGACATGCTTGAGAGAAATGATCTCAAGCTAATGTCATTTTCATACAATTTCATCTATCCGCAGGCGTGAACGCTAACAGAAAGTGGCTCTTGTCTAGACCCGCTGGCATTTCCGAGTTCCGATATCCATAGTTTTAAATATATTTGAAGAGATCGCTTCTCTTAAAGGATACAGCATGTCCTTTTTATGCTTATGATAAATTGCTTGTTGATAAATTTATATTTTTTAATTAATTATTAATACTTTTGACATATTCATAAACTAATACAATTTTGCACGCCCTTACCCTTAGGGCTGTTAATGGATGCACATTTAATATTTTAAGACCTTTTATACCCATTGGCAAGCAATTAAAAACTTTGACTTTGACTCTGTCAGTAATTGTTATCCATAAGTAAATTGTTGTATTTGTGTTGAAGGTCGGCCGCCCGGGTTCGACCGCGTGCGTGGTGCGGAGATCGGCAACAAGGACTTCAATTTGGACGTACTGGAGGAGGCTTACACCACCGAGCACTGGCTCGTGCGCATTTATAAGGTATTCCTTTACATTCCTCCATGAACACATATTCTTAAACGCTTTCTTTTTCTTCATTCCTCGTGAGAGGATTTTGGCGTCGTATATCTTGTGCATTTGCTTCTTCACGTACACATAATTATTGTCAAACGCTTTCTTTTTTTTCTTCTTTCCTCGTGAGAGGATTTTGGCGTCGTATATCTTGTGCATTTGCTTCTTCATGTACACATATTCTCAAACGCTTTCTTTTTGTTCATTCCTCGTGAGAGGATTTTGTCGTCGTACTTCTTGTGCATTTGCCAGTGCCAAGTGTATTGAAATATTTTCAAGTTTAATTAAATATAAAGTTATATGATTATTCGTTCGCAACCGCCACGCCACCTTGGTAAGATTGCGTGGCAGTTATATATCCCTTGTTTTGTACAAATTAATAATAAGTCAACAAAATTCTGTACATACTACTAAATAAACACGAATTGTGCGTAATGAGTATTTGTCCAGATGGCGATGCTTTCAACTCTTACATGTACTAATCGAATACAGGGGGGTGGGCATTTACAACTTCTTTTAGCATTCTCCACAGAAAAGAGAAGTAAATAGAACGGAAATGAGGAGGAAAATCTGTCGCCAGGCATTATTACAAACCTTGATTGTAGATTCTTATTTATGTCAACGCGTCGAACTCCGCATCCAAAGAACTTGGACCTTACCTTTTTGGGTTAGGTCTCATAAGTTCCATGTCCGCATCACAGTTACTAACTGATTTTGAATGACTGACTTTTCGTTTATATGCGTGCAACTGGCTACAACAAATTTCTTACAAAAATGCCTCGACAGTCATTCTAACTTTAAAAAAAAAACTTCTCTGTGGTATTCTCATTTCAAACTTACTATCTCATCGCTCTCTCTACAGGATTCTTTAAAACTCATTTTGTGCCACCATATTTTCGATACTCTTCTCTAGTCACAAAACTAAAGTCAAAAAGTTTTCTTATGGAAAGCTCTTTCTTATATTTAAGTAGTAACATGCCTAGTTGCTAGTGAAGTAGTGTTTAGGTTCGACCTGCGATATTAACAATATCGCTGACACCGTTGACAGAATAAATGGTAGAAGCAGACTGATGTTAGCAAGATAAGTTCGCAAAGTCTTATGATGCCATTCTTTACATATCAGTATTACAACAATTTCTCCTGAGAATTAAGTAACTAGAATTTTTTATTTTATAACCCCCGACGCAATAAGAGCGTGTTATAAGTTTTATGTGTGTAGGTGTCTGTCTGTGGCATAGTAGCTCCCAAAAGGTAGAACCGATTTTGTTTTGTTTTTGTTTGCAATGTGAATTGATCGAATGTTCTTAGCTGTATTCAAGAAAAAAAATCAGCCATTTGAAGATTACCACTTTACAGCTTAGTTTAAAAAAACTTATACTTGTTAAATAAAGATCTGTTGGTTGTTACTTGTTACTAATATTCGCTTACCATCTCAGTCTGCCTAAAACGAGAAAAAAAAATCGTAATGGTGTCTTAATCTAACATTCTAATTGTAGGTGAAACCGCTCCCGAACCGGGGCGTATGAGGGCTGTCGCTCCGATCGATACCGCACCACTACCACCTGCTCTCTCCTCGCCACACTGCTACCGCCAAATGGAGGAGTCCCATTCTAAGGTTCACTACCCAGATGTAGTCGCTTGACTGAATACAGGGAACATCTACAACTATACACAGTAAAGGTGCACATCCGATGGCGGTGACCGGTGCTAAATCGCGTTCACGCTTCTCGCCTGCACACGAATATGAACCCAAGTAGGCTTTGCATGCGAACTGCGACAAAACCGTCTTCTCTTTTTGTTGAGTGAGACCGTGACAAAGCTGTGTATGTATACGTCTCGTTTTCGCACGACTAAAAGAATCGACAAATTTTGTCTTGGTGCATACGCTAGGCCTTCTGGTAACCTAGCAATAATGTAGCATTCACCACACTCGTTCTGTATCATGTTCCCACTGCTGGGACTCAGACCTTTTCTCAGAGAGAGAGGATGGGCATCCACCATGCCTTTGAACTTATGAGGTTCTTGGACATACCGGTTTCCTCACAATGTATTCCTTCACCGTTCTTCAAGTCTGTATGCATATGCATGCTACATTGGAATGCTGCCATTGTTAGCTTAGGTATATTCGTGAAGGGAAAGCCAACGCGCATCCCAACATTCACAGCCAAACGGCAGAAAATTGAAGATTTATTTCAAAAACATATACAGAACTGCATTCTCTTACTCTCATAATTCACAGGAAGATGTTTTTTACTAATAGATGTAAAAAAAAGAAAATGCGATTAGTAGTGAAGGACGACTTTCATAATTTATAAGACTTCTCGTACCTCCTCTTAATTTGCACAATCTTGTAAACAGCATGTTATTGCAATAACATTCTCAGAGTAGGTACTATTAGAGAGGCAATGTATTGATCGGGTTACAAAGGGCGACGGGGAAAATTTAAACTATAAGTAGGGAAATACAAGGTGTTCGGATAGACAATGAACTATTTGAAGTTATAACACAAGCTAACAAAGTTACGAAAGAGATTTTGTACATTTTGATTTTGTTATTTATCACTGTATGTTTTCCAAATAAAATAAATAAAATAAAATACAGAATATGCTCCCAAAGTATGTCTTTTGTCTATCCAAACACCTCGTTTAACAAATTCCATAGAGTCAGTGCTCGGCTTCTTTTGAGATAACATTTTCGGCCTTGAATTAAGACTTCATTAGAATAGTTTAATTGCAAAATTATTTAGTTTTTAAAGAGGTTTCACAAAATAAAACTAAAGTGTGCTAAAAAATAGAATAATGCTATGTAACTAAAATTCTAGAATACGACTTATGGCTACCTGTTTTAAGCGATTCTGTTTAGCGAAAAGTTGCGTGTGCGCAAACCGTATCTCGGCGCGTTAAATATCACGTTCGCGTGACTATCCGGACTGCGCTGGAGCCCGAGTTAAGTGGTAGCCGTAAGGCCTTATCAAGATACCATGTAAAAAGTGCAATGTATAGAAATTGATGGAATATTACGTTTTTTTAATGATTTTTATTTTCAATTACTTGTATGAATTTGTGAGGTACACTTCATTCCCATAATCTCTACCAAGTTAGGCCTACTAGTGCGGATTATGAGAAAATTTTTAAAGTATACCCATATTCCCCACAGTGAACAAGACATATGTGTTTACATATATTATGTACAACTTTGTCTAGAGTCATGTCAAGACCGGTGGGACAGTTGAATGTAGATTATTCAAATGTTTAGTTTCTTATTTTGCCTACTGATTTACTAAATATTTCACAGTGGGTATTACGGGTGTACTCTGTTGTTTCCCATGATAATTGACTGGTGAGCCAGTCTCGGTGGGAATTATAATAATGACCCATAAATAGAAGGGTGTGTTAGTAATAATGTTTATGAAGTGAAACTTCTTATGCGACTTCCAACACGGTTGCGTTAAATGTTTAACGCTACCATGGAGGGGGAATAGAAAGAGACAGAGCGAGAGTTTTAGATGCCATCTATGAGGAAATTTTGAAACTTGTACATCCTTCTCATAGTTTATTAGTTCACTAAATTTGCATAGATGGCAGAACATGCGACTTCCAACAAGGTTGCGTTAAATGTTTAACGCTACCATGGAGGTGGAATAGAAAGAGATAGGGCGAGAGTTTCACTTCTTCCGCGCGGAGGGACTCCACGCACTATTTTTTATATATTATTTCTTACCAGAGGTTAGACTGAAGCTTTTGTTGTATCCATTGTGAACTTTAACTATAGTTAATTCATTGCATTAGAGTAGATGTAACAGTGGAAAACCACTTATTTATATCTACCTTTGTTAACTTTAGTGTTTATAAATAAAGCGCACAAATTGCATGTTTTCTCACAAAACTTCTAGGATATTTAGCTGCTTGTAAAATAAGCATTTTGTAAAACTCATGACATTCGCTAAGAACCTTAATGTTAAAGTCATTCATGTTTCTATAAAATGTAAACAATTTAAGATGTAAAAAAATCATTTTTATTTTTATGAAAAATAAATTTTATTAATACTTTAATCTAGTGTTTATTCATTAAAAGTATTCTAAATTGGTCCTTAAAAACGCATGCAAATAGTAGTTTAAAATGTTTACAAATTGTCTTCGACGTCATCCTCACTCTCCAAGCAGTCTTCTGGGTGGAAGGTGTCATCGTTGTTGTAGTGAGGGTTGGGTGGACGGAAGTGCTTGGGTTTACGTCGTTTCCGCTCCACTACTGGTAGATTACCAACCTGAAATGGCATTTAAAGTTTAGTTTCTGACCAAATCTAGTCGGTGACAGATGTATGTACTAAAATAATCTGCAGACCTTGTACCTGAGTGATGAATATAAATTTTTAACCAAGAAATGCGGATATTTCGTTTTTAAATCTTTATTGTAAATTGTTATAAAAACTATGGTTTAGTGCTAAGCAATACTATACCCCAAGTTATATTTAATCGGGCGTTAGTTTAGAAAAATTTTAGAACATAAATCAATGTTATTAACCTATGAATCATACCTGCGGTACCATAATGAAGGAACCATTTCCATCAATAAACGCCTCCTTGAATGCCCGATGCAATGGTTTCTTTTTAAAGACCACACATTGATACCTGAGAATGTCAACTGCTCCTTCAGGTATATCTGCAACAAACATCCCAATAGTTACAATTGAGTGGTTTGCACAATAAAACTGGAATCAAAGCGCTTTGTTCAGGTGTTTGGAATATCAACCGTGAAGTATTGGAGCCTTTTCATGCCCGCCTGTTAGAAAAATGTCTAGTAATGTCCTTGGACGTCCATGACTTGCGTGAACTTGCACAAGATAGAGAAGAATTTTTTCTTTTACTCTCAGAGGCCAAGACACATTTTGGGTCCCTGCGTCAACATAAGTCATCATCATCAGCCATAAAACGTCCACTACTGAACATATGCCTCCCCTTTTAACCTCCACACTGAACGACAGCCTGCCTTTTGCATCCACTGGATGCCCGCGACTCTCACAATGTCGTCGGTCCATCTAGTGGGAGGTCTACCTACGCTGCGCCTTCCGGTTCGTGGTCTCCACTCCAGAACTTTTCTTCCCCATCGGTTATCGGTTCTTCGAGCGATGTGGCCTGCCCATTGCAACTTGCAAATTTTAACAGCTATATCGGTGAAACTGGTTCTTTGGCGAATATCTACGTTTCGGATTCTATCGCGCAAAGAAACTCCGAGCATAGCTCTCTCCATTGCCCGCTGAGTGACTCTGAGTTTTTCCAAAAGGCCAAAAATTAAGGACGACGTCTCAGTACCATATGTCATCACTGGCAACACACACTGGACTGGTCAACATAAGTAGTAGTATTAATGTCTTTAGTAAATTTCAAGATTTTTGTTTAATCAAAATAGGTTGTACCTATTTCATTGAAAGAGTACTGCTTAGGACTGATGTCGTAGACACGATACTCAAGCCTGAGTGTGACTCTAATTGCCTCGGCGTCTTCCTCATTCTCATTTTTTGCTGCAAATGTTATCTCAATGTGAGATCCGTCCAATATCTTAAATAGCTGAGCCTCCATGTTTAACATTTCCTGAAATTAAAAACCGAGGTAAATTGGGTGAAAAAATATAATACTCATAAAATATCTACCTCATACTCAAAACAGACAAACTAGAGAGATATGCCTTTTAACAAATTTACGTTAGGAAACGATTTTGACCTACTAATTTTTGTATTGATATTATAAACTATATAATGGCGTCGATTCTGTCATACCACTCACAAAACTAAACCAATCGGACTTCATCTGCCTCTCTTTTCATTTTATTATTGAGAGAAGGATGGCAACAATTTTAGAGTTGTCAAATTTAGTTTAGTTTAGATAATGGTACAACAGAATTGACACCAATGACGTCGATTCTGTTGTACCATTCTCGAAACTAAACTAAATTTGACAGCTTTAAAATTCTTGGCATACTTTTCTGACGTATTGAAAGGAGACGCCGATAATTTTAATCCTGTCAAATAATAATAATATTTCGGGACATTTTTCTCACACGGTCATCTGACCCCAAACTAAGCAAAGCTGTGATATTATGGCTGCCAGAGACTGATATACATACATATATAGTTTTAAATACATACTTAAATAGATATTAACAACCAGATATAGGACAAACACAAATGTTCATCACATAAATATTTGTCCTAGATGGGAATCGAACCCACGCCCCCAAGCTCAGAAGGTAGGTTCACTACCAACTGGACCAACGGGCTATTGTTTTGATTGGAGAATGGTACAACCAATGACGTGGTCCTTTCTCAGAGGGTACAACAGAATTGACGCCAATGTAATCTGGATGACAGAACAATAATTTAGTACCATCAAACTGTTCTGATGATGAAGTCAGTGAATTGTGTAACTCTTCAATAGCTTACAGTAAACCCCTCGAGTTTTTCTTTGGTTGTATTTAACGAAATACTGACGGAAATACTGTCGGGAACGAGTGGATGTGAATAGCGAGACACCGGGGAGAGTGGCATAAACAAAGGGAGGCCTATACCCAGCAGTGGGTCACTCAAGGCTGATGATGATGATGGTGATGATGTATTTAACGAGTCATGAGCATGTATTTAGACCATATTTAATCATTGTTAGGAGCTCATCAAGTAATCCAATGATGGAGAAACTTACCTTGAGCTTATGATACTGGTCCAGTCTGTCGTAGTAAGCTACCAGCGCCTTTCTGACTGCGAGGATACACTGCGGCTGCATTACCTTGTCAAAGCCCTCCAATACTGCTGATAGATTGAACCCCAGCGGGAAAGAACTTTCTGACACCTCATTGGCCCCTAGAATTTTAATTTTATAGCTTTACTGCTTGTCGAGTTCTTCTTATCATCTCGCAATGCACAGATAGACCAATATCTATTCATTGCCAAATATCTAAAGTGGAATTTAGCTTTAAAACTTGCAATCAACTCGAGAAGTTTTTTGTCTTCGCAAGCTGTATTCATTATTTACAATTTCATATTACTTTGATCGAAGATTTAAACTAATAAACTGCTACCATTCACGGGTGCGAGCGGGTTCTTTGATACCAGCTGGGCCGGGACCGCCCCTTGCAACACCCGTATTACCTGTGCCAGTGTCTCAAAAGCGGCGTGCGCGGCTCGGCGGGAGACTGCAGATTACCGCGCAAACTCCCTGAGGATGGGCGTTTATACATTGCCCTTCAATCCAAAACACAGTAAGTAAAATAAAAGTGGTATTAGGTGAGACATACCATTCTTCATTGTAATCATCAGTCTATGTTTAATCTCGCACTCTGTGTGATGCTGCATGTGGTACAGGATTGCACAATGTTCATCTGCAACATATGACTGTACCTCTACTCCTGATAACATTGACATAAGCTCTATTTCCCGTTTCAATGAGTTTACAGAGTTTGTGAGGATCAGTTTCTGTAAGAAGGAACACAGCGGTTAGACTTATGTCACTGCCAATTATCATCTTCTAGGCGGAACTACAGGTGCATTCAGATAGCCTCTTGTGGGCAAAAATAGCTGTTACAAACTCTACTTACAATCACAACATGTAGTGTTCGTTTTGGGATTGTATGAGCAAAGTTGCTTTTCACTGTTCAGATAGGGTGAAAACAACAAAAAATTTAATCATAAACTACCACTTTTGACCCACCTCACGACATGGGTTGTTGTGATATGTTTTTTACTTTTAGATTTTGACATTGGATTTTTGCAGTCTTTTGTTTGCGTGACATTAAATATACAGTTACTTGTATTACAACAATTCTACAGTTATTTGTTTACAACAAATCTACATTGTTTTTTGTTTCATTTCTGTGGTCAATAGTAAGAGTAAAGGAATGCCGCAGTGAGCACTGAAGAAGTCGGAATCAGTAGTTTTAATTAAATTATGGGCAGAATTAGTAAATTAAAGACCAAACTATGAGAATAACAAACAAAATAACTCATGAGCGTGTTGATAAGTGCTGTCGATGTGACATTTACATCACAGCTGATGATTCTAGCGTTCCTTTTATGTAGAACGCAAGTGGCTAAATTCTCAAATTGATCGCTTTACAACTACAATTTTGACAATGCTACCATAGACTACCCGAACACTGCTTACCTGGTATATGTGTTCTATGGCTCCTTATATCTTAAAGTAAACCAATACTCCTATGGTTTTTATTTACATTCAGTAACTAACATCTTCATTATTTAACAACCATGTTTGCTACTTTATGTGTATGTGTACCTACCATGTCCTGACAAATAATTTGAATTGAATTTAAAATAAAATTATGTTATGTTGGAAATACTAATACTTACTTGAGGTCGTAAAAAGAGATCGGATTGCTTCTTCGGCGGAGCTCTAGTGCACCTGTGCTTATTTCTCTGGAGCTGGAAAAAGAGATCCTGTTTCTCTTTTAGTGTCTGCTCCAATTTCAGAACTTCCTCTTGTAAATCATCGCTATTTTCTTCTGGCAGTCGAGCCGCTAATGCTACATTTTAAAAATAAAATAAGGAAGAAACCTTTGATTAATTAAATCAAGAGAAGAAACACTAAGTAATATATAACTGAATTCATTGGAAAGAAAGCTGTTCATTAAAATTTTCTACGGTTTCAGACCTTACCCTTTTGAAATAACTTTGGTATCTTTGTCTGTTTTTTTTTATTCATTATCATTTTCAATTTAAAATCAATTTTTAACTTTTATTTTGTTTACACTTTTCAAGTTTTCACACAAGGAATATACTACTCGTTTTCACAGTTGCACTTTAAATTCAAATCTGACTGTGTATATCTGTGAATCTGACTGTTTTTTTTTTTTTTTTTGTTATAATTCGCCCATCGGGCAGGCTAAAGCCTTTAAGGCCATACCGCCTATTCTTCTGTTTTTTATAGTCTTAATAACGTTAAACAAGTCACAGTCAGAGTCAAGCTAAGTAAGTCACGGTCTAGTCAAACTCATGCCTCTGTAAAGTGGTGGAGACTTTACAAGAGGCTCCAATGGAGTTTTGGAAACAACACGAAAAGACACGTTTCACCTCGTTATATCACTTGCCCACACTCGAGCACGTTTACGAGCAGTTAATGAATAATAATTCACCACCTAGAACACACTCGAAAATACACTAGTTTAGGAAAATAATCCAACGAGCCGACATGTTCTTTTCCATGTTGGCGCCAAGTCCTCGAATCTGACTGAATCGAATTATGTCGGCTGTCAATTTTGATAGTGACATTCATGCTACGATTGGCAGTGGATTTCGAAATTCTTCTTTGGTTTTTCACCCTTTACTGGGGCGACTAAAGCTATTAAGGCCATACGGCCTTGTTTTACATATTTTAATGTTATAAAATATACTCTACTGTAGAGGGAGAGTTTTGAGAACATGAAAATATACTCTTCCATACACTCACTTTCCCATACTCAGGCACTTTCAGGAACACTTAATGAATAATAATTCGCCATTATCTAGACAATAAACTATTTCGTTTTATATTTTTAATTATAATAGGCTTTCGTTTGACCGCCAACTCGCCAGATGCTAAGCGATCACGCTGCACGCTTGCCTAGAAGAAACCGATTCACTCGTGATTTGAAGATATTGCTTCAAACGCAAGCCTATTCCTAAATAAATAATGTCATCTTATTTGCCATGATGGTAAGCTCTTGTAATTCTTATACGTCGAGCAGTTGCGTCTATCGCTCCGGAATATTTTTTAGCATGTTAACACTTCCGGAAAACCTTTTCGTCGTTGTTAAATAAAAGACAAAAAAAAACTGTTACTGTAGAATTTATAATGTACATTTATAAAAATACTTAATAAGTAAGTATAATGTTATACCTGGTTAGGGGAAAAGGGTTAATAAGCCGAAATGGGTCCATAGTACATAGTACCCATCATTATGAACAATTATTACTGTGGCAGCAACTCTGAAATCGCGAAAATCAGCTGTTACATAGAAAAAGGTCATTGACACTTTAGCATGTAATGATGATATTTTTAAAGCGATTTAGGGTTGGTTCCATAGTAAAAGTTATTTATAATGATAAGTATAACGGACCCCTTTCGGGTTAGTACCTCCTTTCCGCGTAACCCTGTATAGAGTTTGGCTAATGAAAGTAGAGACTGAAAACGCCCGCCAAATTAAAAAAAAACCGCATTGCAACCCCAAAATTAATATGAAATGCAAACATTACTGTGTTCTGACTGAGTTACAATAAAAATTAATAACTTACAAGCATCAAGTGAGATTATTCCAAGCATATCATACTGATTTTTGTGGTTTCAATGCTGATATTTTTAAATTTATCGCGCTTTTTCAGTCTCTACTTTCATTAGCCAGACTCTACCTATGTTATTTACAATAAAAACATAATGAAATAAGTTGTCAAGATCATGTTGAAACAGGCATATGATAGGGTTCCGTAGGGTCAGTATGTTCTCAAAATGTTCATTGAAGTAAAACAATTTTAGAGGTACGTCATCAAGACATGATTATGTTGTGATTAACATTTTATGATGAACCAGTCTAGTGCTAGTGTGAGTTGTTTTATATACTTTCATACAAATTATTATTTTTTGCACATTGACAGGGTAAATCTCACAAACAGTACCTAAACGTGATAAAAAATTGTTAAAGAACTCTATACAAAATTAAAACGGAACCCAAAAAAAATATTGCAAGGGTCATTTTGATGATAGATCTGTTGTGAATAGCCATCTTACATTGCCTATAGCTTGTAAATCTTGTTCAGATAACCGCTCTTCGTTCCATTTCACACGTAATCTGCAAAGAAAAGTAAAATTAATACTTGCACATATTGGTATGAAAATTCAAAAAGTGCTAGATGGAGATATGTGAATTTGGATGACGGCTGTTACTATAATATTTTAATTTTTTATTCTTTTCTATGGAAGGATTTTGGACTCGCACTCTTGGGTATTTGCCAGTGTCTAGTATAAAATTATAAAATTATGTAGTCAAACAAGTCAGCCACAGTCACAGACAAGCAAAGTAAGTTGAGTCAAGTCAAAGTCATGCCCTAGTAAAGTGGTGGAGACTTTACAAGAGGCTTCTATGGAGCTTTGATTAATAACACGAAAACACATGTTTCACCGCGTTATATCGCTTATCCATACTCGAGCACGTCCACGAACAGTTAATAAATAATAATCCAGCATTATTACGCATTACGTGTGTATACATAAAAAAAAATGGATCAAACAGAGAATGTCCATCCTGAAATCGGTAAAAAATTCAATCATAGCCTACTAGGATTCCCTGTTTTGAGGATGCTATACAACAAAGCCCAAATACACGTATGACTAGGACGCAAATCCAAAGCAGATATTAAAATTCATCATTTAATAAGGCTTACTTGATGCAGTCTACAAGTGACAAATCAAAAATTCAATTTAGACAAAAGCTCAGATTGCCGCCTTTAGAAACAATTGACCCATAAAATAACTGCAATAATGACCTGTCGAGCGTATGGGTGGTTGACCACAGCTCGGGCATGTGTCGGGGCCGCATGGATGTGAGGAAGTTGTTCCTCCAGAACTCCTCGAGCTGCAGCAGGCCGCTGGGTTCCTGCTCCAGGAAGTGCCTCACCACAGCCTGCCCGTGCGTCTCTGGGCTGTAGTTCTCGTTCTCCACCCTGTCGAATGGCATCGTTCAATTAGTTCGCTCCAAACTTTAAGACACTAATTACTGACTTATTATGGATGCAAATCTGGACTGTAAACTATTTCTAACTAACTGTATCAGTCTAACTGTATTTGTAGTGTTAGTATTAGCTTGTATTATGTATAGCTAATCAAGGCACTTGCCACAAAAAAAAATTTGCTAATCAGTTGAGTTGGCTAAATAATGAAACAATAAAACTGGTAGTGGGCTTTAGCATTTGGATTGTATTTAGCCCTTCAACGGTCTATAGGCAGTCTTACTGTTTTGTTAGTGTTAACTTGTATTTTGTTTAGTTAATAAAGGCACTTCATCATCATCATCAGCCAGAAGACGTCCACTGCTGAACATAGGCCTCCCCCTTTTGCATCCACTGGATGCCAGCGACTCTCACTATGTCGTCGGTCCATCTAGTGGGAGGCCTACCTACGCTGCGTCTTCCGATTCGTGGTCTCCACTCAAGAACCTTTCTTCCCCATCGGTTATCGGTTCTTCGAGCGATGTGGCCTGCCATTGCCACTTCAACTTGAAAATTTTAACAGCTATGTCGGTGACTCTGGTTCCATGGCGAATATCCACAAAGGCACTTGCCCTATTAAAAAGGTAGGTACTTATATGATATAATAAACTTACATAACAGATACTTCCACAGCCTGTTGTAACAGGTCATCGGTGACTTCTGTATAGTCAGTGAAGTAGTTAAGGACCTCTGCTTCCAGTGTTTTCCGCCTCGCTTCGGGCAATGCGCATTTCCCTAGCTTATTGTTAAGAAGAGCACGCGCCGCCATACGAATTTTCCTGCGAAAAAAGTGTGCAAGATTTTATGGCATTGCATTTACAGCGGTCGACGCACAGTGTTGTCTGATCGCATTTTTCTGTGGCAGCATTTCAAAGACCACACCATGTGTAGACCAACAAAAACGCCTTTGTACCTGATGGAGGATACTAAGATATTCATAGACACTCAACAATAAAAATAAAAAAAAATTGCACACACGGTCATCTGACCTAAATCTATACTTATAATAAAACTGTAACAGGTCCAATTCTGTACATTGAAGATATTTTGAAAAAAAAAATTGGACGGTTCTCTGTAATCGATACTGAAGTCAAAACTGTATTTTTTTTCATTTTTGTCTGTCTGTCTTTCTGTCTGTATCTGGGCTGCGCATCACGTCGAAACTACTCAATGGATTCATATGAAACTTAGCATAATTTTAGTTCATACTACGAGGTAGGTTATAGGATACTTTTTATCCCGAAATTTTCCATGGTTCCCTTGGGAGAGGGGATGAAAGTCAAAATGTGTAATTCATTACCGCGTAGTCCAATTTAATTAATTCTTTTTTTGTTAGAAAGGAAATATCATAAAACGTCCCGTAAAAATTTCAAGGTCATCGATTTCGTATTTCAAAAATTACAGACATCACAACCGTCAGAATAATCTATCTATACTTATAATAAAACTGTAACAGGTCCAATTCTGTACATTGAAGATATTTTGAAAAAAAATATTGGACGGTTCTCTATAATCGATACTGAAGTCAAAACTGTATTTTTTTTCATTTTTGTCTGTCTGTCTGTCTGTCTGTCTGTCTGTCTTTCTGTCTGTATCTGGGCTGCGCATCACGCCGAAACTACTCAATGGATTCATATGAAACTTAGCATAATTTTAGTTCATACTACGAGGTAGGTTATAGGATACTTTTTATCCCGAAATTTTCCATGGTTCCCTTGGGAGAGGGGATGAAAGTCAAAATGTGTACTTAGTTGTAATTCATTACCGCGTAGTCCGATTTCATTAATTCTTTTTTTGTTAGAAAGGGGGTATATTAAATAACGTCCCGTAAAAATTTCAAGGTCATCGACTTCGTAGTTCAGAAATTACAGACATCACAACCCTCAGTATTAGGTCCAAATAACTTGACCTCCGGAATGTACGGGAACCTTTGAACATACGGCTCATCTTAAGCTGGCGATTGATTTGCAGCGCACTTTGTAGTGTACGTTGAGTAGGTACTTAGATAGCCTATCTGAAGACACCTTTAGAAAGGAAATACCTACTATATCTATAATGTTCCTGAAAGTTCTAGAAATTTTGGAATGATCGACATAATTCTAAAAGGAGTACAAACTATTGTAATCGATTTGGAATGTTCGAGAATGATCTAGAAATTTCTGGAATGATCTAGAAAATTCTAAAATGACTGCAAACTATTATAATCGATATAAAATGTTCGAGAAAGTTCTAGAATGATCTAGAAAATCTATATTTCTATATCTATCTATACTTATAATAAAACTGTAACAGGTCCAATTCTGTACATTAAATATATTTTGATATTTTTTTGAACTGCTATCTATAATCGATACTGAAGTCAAAACTGTATTTTTTTTAATTTTTGTGTCCGTCTGTCTGTATCTGGGCCGTGCATCACGCCGAAACTACTCAATGGATTCAAATGAATCTTAGCATAATTTGAGTTCATACTACGAGGTAGGTTATAGAATACTTTTTATTCCGAAATTTTGCATGGTTCCCTTGGGAGAGGGGATGAAAGTCAAAATGTGTAATTAGTTGTAATTCATTACCGCGTAGTCCAATTTAATTAATTCTTTTTTTGTTAGAAAGGAAATATCGTATTTCAAAAATTACAGACATCACAACCGTCCAAACAACTTGACCTCCGGAATGTAGGTCCAAACAACTTGACCTCCGGAATGTACGGGAATCTTTGAACATACGGCTCATCTTAAGCTGGCGACTGATTTGCAGCGCACTTTGTAGTGTACGTTGAGTAGGTACTTAGATAGCCTATCTGAAGACACCTTTAGAAAGGAAATACCTACTATATCTATAATGTTCCTGAAAGTTCTAGAAATTTTGGAATGATCGACATAATTCTAAAAGGAGTACAAACTATTGTAATCGATTTGGAATGTTCGAGAAAGATCTAGAAATTTCTGAAATGATCTAAAAAATTCTAAAATGACTGCAAACTATTATAATCGATATAAAATGTTCGAGAAAGTTCTAGAATGATCTAGAAAATCTATATTTCTATATCTATCTATACTTATAATAAAACTGTAACAGGTCCAATTCAGTACATTAAAGATATTTTGATATTTTTTTAACTGTTATCTATAATCGATACTGAAGTCAAAACTGTATTTTTTTTTCATTTTTGTGTCCGTCTGTCTGTATCTGGGCCGTGCATCACGCCGAAACTACTCAATGGATTCAAATGAATCTTAGCATAATTTGAGTTCATACTACGAGGTAGGTTATATGATACTTTTTATCCCGAAATTTTGCATGGTTCCCTTGGGAGAGGGGATGAAAGTCAAAATGTGTAATTCATTACCGCGTAGTCCAATTTAATTAATTCTTTTTTTGTTAGAAAGGAAATATCATAAAACGTCCCGTAAAAATTTCAAGGTCATCGATTTCGTATTTCAAAAATTACAGACATCACAACCGTCAGAATAATGTCCAAATAACTTGACCTCCGGAATGTACAGGAACCTTTGAACGTACGGCTCATCTTAAGCTGGAGGTAGCTTTGTAGCGCATTTTTTTGTGTACATTAAGTAGGTACTTAATAAATCTATAAATTATTAAATCTTATTAAACAAATAAATGCCAAAAAGGGTCCGCAAATCACGTGATGCAAATTAATGGGGGTTACTATATTTTGTAGAAGATTCTTATGGAAAGAAAAATTAAGAAAATTGAAAAAATTCAGAAAACTTATCACCGATTTTGACTTCGCGCGTTTTTCATTTCTAAGACAGGACAACGTCTGTCGGGTCAGCTAGTAAACAAATAAAAATTAATATTCAGGACATTTTTGCACACACGGTCGTCTGACCCCAAACTGAGCAAACCTTGTAATATGGCTGCCAGATACTGATATACATACATATATATTTTAATACATACTTCAATAGATATTAACACCCAAATATAGAACAAACACAAATGTTCATAACATAAATGTTTGTCCTAGGTGGGAATCGAACCCACACCCCCAAGCGCAGAAGGCAGGTTCACTACCAATTGGACCAACGGACTATCAAACCTAGCATCAGCATCATTATCTAGCATCTTGCCCGGGGAAACGATATGCATCCTTTATGATTCTATAAAAGTGGGCCATACCGCACTATCTTCCTTGGGCGTGTTAGGAGTGCGATTAGAGAGCCAAACATAACTAGCTAGACAGCTACTGAGCCCTGAGGAATCATTACGGGGGCCTTACGGCCAATGGCTAACTCGGTATCAAACTGACGTTAAATCCGCTCAGTTGGAAAATCACGCGACCGCAAACCGAATTATTAGAATTTAAAAATAATAAAATGTTGTATGAATTTCCTGTTGGTGCCAAACCTCCGACGCGCATGTTGGTACACTCACTTGCAGTGGTTGTCCTCGACACACTTGCCGACGTCTGCGCGAGGCAGCGGGGCACGGCAGCGCTCGGCGAGTTGCTCGCGCGTCGTCTGGTCCCGAATGTTGCTGCGCCGGTGGCACCGCGCGCATAACAATACGATATCGTGGGACGAGTGGTCTTTCAATGTCTCTGAAATGGTCCAAGGAATAAGTACAGTTATAGCGACGGTCAGGAACCCAGGAGGAGGTAAGATTTCTTACACTTACTGGACCCTCATCCTTCTAAACTAACTGACAGAAGTCTTATACACCCAGGTACAGGGGATGGCAGGAGAGGATTTTTTGTTGTAAAAAAATTCTATACCTATTGTGGTTGTCAAAACGAATACCTCAACAAAACAATTATGATCAAGGCGATCTTGGCCAAATATGATATGGTTCCTGGTACATTTCAATGTGTATTAACTTGGAAACCGTACGTGAGACGCCCGCCTGGGACGTATTAAAGAAGCATTTAGCATATGTACCGTAACAGATATGTAAAACCAGCTCGTCTCAGCCTGCAGTGACGTATTAAATTAGCATTTTGGTATACGCGTCCAAGCACAAGTTATTTTTTTATTTTATTTTATTTATTTCTTGTAATCAACAGCGTTATAAATTCTACATAATATTCACAATTGTTATTAAAGATAAGGCCAAAATAGATTACAGTAATTTAAAAAGTAAATAATAATAATTTTACGACTAACATAGTCATATTACAGTCACACGAACTTATTAATAGGTGTGTCGTGTAGGTGTGTGTCTGTCGTCTCTACGATACACAAGTCCTCAAAAGAGTCAGAGTTCGCAGAGATGTGTGTGTGTGTGTGTGTGTGTGTGTGTGTGTGTGTGAAAGTGTGTGGGGGTATGTAGAAGGTGTGTGTGGATGTGGGTGAAGGTGTGTGGTGATGTGTAGAATTACTTACCGAGCTTGTGACACTTTTTAATTTCAATTTTTAGGGCATTTTTTGTTAAGTGAAAGAGGTCTAGTTTAGAGTAATGAATATTATAGGTTTGAGCGACGCGACAAAGAATAGAGTTTCGAGCGTAGTTTGTATGTACGACAGGGACGAATTTATTCAAATTCAATTTAAAAATATAAATATATAGTAGGTACAAATAAATATAAAGTAGCATACATGGTCGTAAGAATGGAGACGTATGACATGTCCTTGCCTGTTACAGCGTACAAATGTTTTTTTTTAAATTTTTTTTATTCGTTTTGTTTAATGTAAAAAAAAACTAAATTATGGCTATATTAGAATATTGTTAAAATCATATTTTGGTTTAGTTGTATTTTATACCTTAACTAGCGGTCCGTCCCAGCTTCGCCGGGTATAGATTATAGCCTATGTCACCCGGGGATAGTGTAGCTTCCCGTCAGTGAAAGAATTTTTCAAATCGGTTCAGTAGTTTCGGAGCCTATTCAATGCAAACAAACAAACAAACAATCAAATCTTTCCTCTTTATAATATTAGTATAGATTAATAACAAAAGAAACATGATAATTACTACCTATATTACTTACTAGCGACCCGCCGCCCGGCTTCGCACGGGTGTTATTTACGTGCGAAGTCGGGGCGGGTCGCTAGTTACATATATAAACCTTCCTTGAAAATGTATCTAACTGATGGTGAAAACCGCATCAAAATCCGTTGCGTGGATTAGGAGGAGGTAGCGGCCATACAGACAGACAGACGCGGAAAGCGACTTCAATTTATAGTATGTAGAGTTTAATAACAAAAGAAACATGTTAATTAATACCTATATTACTTATTATTATTTTATTTATGATCACAACTATTTAAAAAAACAATTACCTGGAAAATACTTCCTATATTCTTTGGGGATGACGTTCTTCCGGAGATAAGAGTCAGTCTCCCCGCACACCACGCATTGGTTTGCCTTCACTTGAGTGTAGTATTTGCCGCATTCGCCCGCGGAGCGCCCCGCTGGTTCGAACCGAAGTCTCACCGTGAGGGGGTCATCTTGAATGCGATCAGCTAGGCCCTTATGTACGTACCTGGAAATAAGTTAGTCTAGAGTGAAAAAAAAACTCTGGTTTGTATGAGTGACTTTTTGTTAATTTTGACGCCTCTAGCATGGACTCTGGTTCAGTGAGGAAAATTAAATTTTTATTTTATTTTATCTTTATTTAAGACCAATAGCACAAAAATATATCCAATTATTTTAATTACTTATTTTAAAGTACAGCCATTAACAGGTCTATAATAGTGGTAGTAACAATGTCGTGGAAAATCACATATTGCAAACTAAGCGCTAAAGAGCTAAGCTTCAATAAGTCTATAACAAAGGTAATTAACAAAATTAAGCTTATTTATATTTATGTAGCATATAAAACAAATACTATTTGAAATTTATGGTTGGTTATCAAATATATGCAGGTAATATAAATTTTTCCAATGCCATCGCTCATAGCGGCGAAGTAAAACATCGTAAGGAAACCGGTATACCCAAGAAAAATAAAAAATTACTATTATTATTTCTATACAAGTATATTCTCGGGGTCTGCCGGACATTTGAGAGGCATTGGGGAGGCCGAAGCCAACACCAAGAGGCCCTGTTGAGTATTCAAATACAATTATGGAATTTGTGTGAATGGGGAATATGAAAAAAAAATATATATATTTGGTGTCTACAAGCGTTGTCGATTATAAAATTTAACAATGTAAAATTCCTTGTTTAATGTTGTTCCTTAAATAAATACTCCAAATATGAAATTATTGTAGGTACAGTAGGTATAAGATAGAAAGATTCTGGGTTATTATTGTGGTAAGTTGATAATGATGTTCTTGGTGATCTTAAGAGGGCATACCACGGCCAAGAAATTTGATGAATAGGTATTTAGCAAATCTATTGCTGTCATCTGACCTCAAGCCTCTCCCAGTAGAGCGCAATAGGGACAACTGCAGCTCGGATCTATTATACCTACGAAAAGTAGACAAAATCATCGTCTCGTATTTTTCTGTTTCCTAATTCAAAACTAAGCCGATTTCATTATTTTTTAAATTAATAGATGTGAAAAAGATTGAACTATGCTTCTATCATTTATTTTTGTTTTATTAACTCGTCAAATTTGTTTGATAGACGTCTGAGCATGGCGGTAAAAAAATCAATTTTTGGGATATTTAAAGGCTCATATTTCTTATAGATTAGTTAACTTATAAGAAAAAATAAATGATAGAAGCATAACAATGGGGGAAATGAATTTTATTTAAAAAAAATACAGTTCTAGCGGTATTATCCAGGGAGGAAACACGAGAATACGTTTGTATGGACAAAACGCTGCCCGTGTGCCCACTTAATATCGGGAGCTCATTCCACAACCTTACCACGGTAAATATCCCGTAAATAATTATTCAACACGTTGAGCTGGAATATGGTAAGAGTTACGGCACCCGCCAATTATGCCACAATACATGTTCAAATATTGTGGCGGGCGATGATTTGCACCCACTAAATTGGCCCCCATAAAGGCTGCCCTATATTGACGCCTGAGGTGCAATATAAAAACTAGAATTTAACTATTATTATAGCTCGACAAACATAATTTTATATAGTGTCCTATCAGAAGGTTTATAATTATGCATTAAATATTCGGGACATAAATATTCGGGATATTTTTGCACACACGGTCATCTGACCCCAAACTAAGCAAAGCTTGTGATATGGCTGCCAGAGACTGATATATATACATATATAGGTTTAAATACATACTTAAATAGAAATTAACACCCAGATATAGAACAAACACAAATGTTCATCACACAAATGTTTGTCCTAAGTGGGAATCGAACCCACGCCCCCAAGCTCAGAAGGCAGGTTCACTACCAACTCGACCAACGGGCTATCTATATAACTTCTGTGAAACTTTGAATAGGATACAATTAATGCGTTTTCGACAGTATTGTAAAGATGGGGACTACGTTCCTGGAGAGCGAGGATGCCGAGGTCTCTTATTATGCTTACTTTATTCATTTTTACATCCTCGACCGCCGCGGACGTATTCCCCACCTGTTCGTGGCAAGGCCCCTGGTTTATATAGTTACCAAATAGCTTTTTTGCCGTCAATGGTGCTGAGGAGCTCTCCATCTGGCGCTTGTAGGAAGCAGTTGTCGTACAGCGGTTTAGAGCGCTTCATGTGAGGGTACTGCTTCTTCATCATTGCCTCTTTGAATTCTCTGACTCTCCTCACTTTGTTTGGTCTTAAAATGGGAATATTATCACAATCAGACAATTACCTACTTTTGGATTTACGCCCCCTTTGATAAAACGAAGCGCAAAGTGGCGATGGCGCCCTTGACACACCCTTCCAAGGTTTAGAATTATTACTACAAGAGAATCTCCGCGATTGCTTACTTCATGTTAAATGTAAGAGTCAAGCAACTAGAAGAATGCCATGACATGGCGCAATTTCCATGATCACTAGGGGCGCCAGTTTCCATAGAAACGCCACTATTTTATTGTCTGAAATGTCCCATGCACTATCTTATTGTCTGAATATATTACCCGAATGACTAATTACCGGAATGTTATGCTTCTAAGTGCATATAGATGTTCGACGGAAAGAGCGCAATTTCCATGATCACTAGAGGCGCCACTTTCACTAAGGAACGCCACTGTTTTATTGTCTGAAATATCTATCTTTTTGTCTGAATATATTACCCGAATTTCTAATTACCGGAATGTATACATTTCACTATAGGCTACCGGACAGACATTTAAAAAATCTTGTATAGAAGCTGACTACAAATAGAGCCGATCACCGAAAACAAAATTAATACGTGTTCAAAACATAGCACTCGCATTTATTTTGCGAAAAATCTATGGTTCAAAATTAAGGAATAATAAGCATTTAAATATGGGCTAGACAGATAGAGAGCACTGTACTTACCAAATGTCGTCACTTGAGAGTACCTAAGCCATACAATCTCCATACTGGCACTCACTTTGCTGGAAGAGACAGAGTATCTCTCCTTAATCCGACCAAAAACTTTAATTGCTTATATATCTCAGTACTTTATAAGTAGTTTTTTTTTTTGTTTTCTATATATGTATTACATTAAATTGTATTTTCCACTGCTCCTTTTATATTTAACAAATCCTGTCCAACAACCTATTGCAAAGAAACTTTTATTTGGGAAACTGATGTAGTTTTGTCATTTTTTTTTTTATTGTACAAGAATTACATTTAGTATGACCGATGTTTGAACCACAAGCAAGCAATTATTCAAGCTTTTGTTAATCACATACTAAGCACTTGTTAGACAATAGGCTTGTGTCTTAATTTTTATTTAATATCTTATAAAAAGGCTGATCATAAATAGATCCCATTAACGAAAAAAATATTTTTTTTTTTTCAAATAAGTTACAAGTATTTTAATTTCATGCTAGACAGAGAGCGCACTATAGCACGTGATGACGTCAAGCCGTGTGCGCGCCATACAAAAACTATACTAAGACACACTTTGCGAGAAAAGGACAGAGCATCCGCTATCTATCCCCACCAAAAACTTTAAACGCTCATATCTCAGAGATTGGTCATCATCATCATTTCAACCATAGGACGTTCACTGCTGGACATAGGCCTCCTCCATCAATCTCCAAAAGCGTCCAGCGTTTCCCTGCGGTCTCTTTTAGGTCGTCTGTCTATCTTGTTCAGTATGTGTAATGTATTTAGTTAAGATTCTGCGCTAAGCCTGTTATCTATTTATATATATAAAAATGAATCCCTATTTACTTTGGTCACGCCATAATTTGAGAATGACTACCGGTTTCATTCATCTTTTTTTAAGTTTTCTAATACTTTGTAGAAGGTTCTTACGGAAAGAAAAATTAATAAAATTGCGCAGAGAATTGGAAAGTTTCGCAGAGAATTTCGTTTGACAGTTCTAAGACAGGACAACGAGTGTCTGGTCATCTAGTTTGCAATAAATGAACCATTAAATAAATAAATATCCGGGACATTTTTGCACACACGGTCATCTGACCCCAAACTAAGCAAAGCTTGTAATATGGCTGCCAGAAACTGATATACGTACATATATATTTTTAAATACATACTTAAATAGATATTAAAACCCAGACATAGAACAAACACAAATGTTCATCACACAAATGTTTGTCCTAGATGGGAATCGAACCCACTGTAACACTCCTAGCTGCCTTACCTACAATAACTACAGGTGCGGTAGATAGGGAAATTAGAACAGCAATGAGGTTAAGAGATCTATAATAAGTTAAAAAGTAAAAACATACAAAATTAATAAAAAGGGTAGGTAGATATATTTTAGGAAATAAGTTACAGTTAGACAGGGTCGGGGTAAAGTACATTCATGGACCGAGACGTGTTGTTCGACCGTAGAGAGACACTGGCCTTGAATTTGTAGTGCGCGGTAACACAGCGACAGAAAAGATGTCGAGTGGGGCAGTAGGGCAAATGACCCTTAAGTTGTCAGCGTGATCTCCAGGTAGCGGGCTAGGTCCGCGCAACGCAGGGAAGCAGCAGGAGCTAGTACACCAGCGGGGCAGGTCTGCACGAGTTAGTGGGGCAGTAGGGCACCAAGCACCAAGTCATCCAGTCGTCGAGTAGGTACGTCTGTGTCGAGTGATGGAGCAGTAGGGCAGCTGACAGAGGTGCGGGTGAACCCCAATTCGGGGTAAACACAAGGCACAGATTTGATGTTTGATATACGATATAGGTGGCGAGATTACTCGTATGTACGTGTGGTCTCAGCCGAAATCCAGCGGGTCTGTCCGTCAAGCGATCAGGTGAGTCACGGCCGCTAGATTGGTTCCCGCGCACCAAGCGTCGCTAGCTCATTGGCTGAGGCGCGTGACTTTATAAATTACATTCGCAAGGATAGCGTTTGAGTTATTTAAGGTAATATAAGGTAGTTAAAAATAACAGTAGTAAAAAGGGTTAGTAGGTTAGTGATAATTAAAACAAGCAATAAACTAAGTATTTTAAATTGATATTTTATAGGGAAAACATCCTGATAGATAAGGAACCGTTACATACCCCCCTTTTTAGGTTAGGATTTTTTCTGGAAAAAATCCAGTGAACTAGCTATCTAAGTGAGTTTAAAGTCTTTGACATGCCATGTTCCCAAGTTACGACCTGACATGTCTTCAAGGTCATAGACGAGTTTGGATCTCTTAGCTGTTATGCGACATTTAATAAATTTAGGTGCCAATTTCTTAGAAAATTTATTAGCTTTGTCACTCTGATAAAATGTGCGTTTCCATATTGTATCGCCTACAGAGAAATCAACATTTTTGCGGCGTAAATCATAGTTAGTAGCACTACGGGAGTGAGCTTTGATAAGTGAGAGTTGCACTTTATCAAATATTTTCTGCAGTGCACCTAAGTTTTCGGCATAGGTATCACGAGGTACAAATATAATTTGGTTCTCTAAATCAGCATCGACGTAATGAGAGCCATCGCTTGGTAGTTCACGTCCGAAAACTAGAAATGATGGTGTGAAGCTAGTTACCTCATTGACGGCACTGTTCAAGGCAAATTGTATCTTGGGAATGTTAGTGTCCCAAGACCTGTGGTCATTCTCAACGAAAGTGGAAACAGCTGTCATTATGGTTCTGTTGTATCGTTCTACTGTATTGATCTGTGGCGTATAGAGTGGGGTATAGTATACGTTAGGAATACTGTATTGAGAAAATAAATTACGCATTATATTGCTGGTAAATTGTTTCCCATTGTCCATGATTATAGTACTCGGAATACCATGGACGAGAAAGACTCTCTCTTCTAAGATTCTGCATATGATATCCGAAGTAGCTCGTCTGATAGGGAAAAGTAGGCAATATTTAGAAAAGCAGCACGTTACTACAAGAAGGAATGTGTTCTGTTTTCTAGTTGCAGGGAGGGGTCCAACCAAATCGATACTTAACATTTGATAGGGGCGGCAGCAGTCTTTTGGTCTACCCATTGTTCCTAAGGTGGTGTGAGTTGGGTATTTATAGGATAGGCATGTTTCGCAACTAGTGACATAATTTACCACCTCCTTGTGTAGACTTGGCCAGAAATATTTAAGACTCAAACGCTTGTGCGTTTTAAAAATGCCAAAATGGCCAGATGTTGGTTCTGAATGATTTTGGGAGATAATATCCAGACGATACTCCAGCGGTATTACCTCTTTCCATTCAAATTCTCTTGTTAGTGGATTGAGCGATTTAATGTAACGGAAGAGCTTACCTTTAGCAACGCGATAGTTTAAGAAGGATGTAGGCGTACTTTGGCATCCGTTAAATATATTCAAGTACCAGGAATCGGTAGTCTGTGGTGCAGTAGTGTTTGGTGCAGCGTTAATGGCAGAAATGGGAACGGAGCGGCTTAAGCTGTCTGGGACAACATTTTCAGTACCCTTTCTATGTTTTATTTCAAGGTTGAAGGCAGAAAGTCGTACACCCCATCGAGCTAGTCTCCCTGTCGGGTTGTTTAAATTTAAGAACCATTTAAGAGATGAGTGGTCAGTGTATACAGTGAACTTGAGGCCATTTTCTAGGTAGCAACGCCAGTGCTCGATAGAAATGAGCACGGCTAACGCCTCGCGTTCCGTAGCACTGTAGTTGCGCTCCTGGTGGGACAAGGATTTGCTCATGTACGCTATGACTTTTTCCTGCCCATCCAGTGTCTGAGTGAGCACACCGCCAATTCCGTAGTCACTTGCGTCTGTGTGAACTTGAAAAGATTGGGTGTAGTCTGGACAGGAGAGTATAGGTGCAGAAACAAGGCACTTTTTGAGTTCCTTGAATGCCTTATCAGCTTCAGGACACCACGCAAAAGGTGCTGCAGTTTTCCCTTGCGATGTCAGCTTATTCAATGGTGAGGACAGGCTACTAAAGTTAGGAATGAACCTGCGATACCATGACGCGGTTCCTATAAATCGCCTTACCTCTTTGCGATTAGTAGGGGTAGGATAGTTTATTATAGACTCTACTTTCTCTGGATCAGCGTGCAAGCCGTCCGAGTCTACAATATACCCGAGATATTTAAGCTGCGACCTGAAAAACTGACTCTTCTCAAAGTTGATTGTAAGGTTCGCCATCTTTAGTTTTTCCAGGACACGTATTAGTAATGAAATGTGCTGTTCAAAGTTGTCAGACACAATTATGATGTCATCGACAAATACAAAGACCCTATGTTCAAACTCTGGCCCATAAAATAATTTATCAACTAATCTTTGTTGAGTAGCAGGTGCGTTAGTGAGTCCAAATGGCATAGATTTGAATTGAAAAGTGCCGCGGGATGGAATGTAAAAAGCTGTCTTTTGTCTGTCCTCCTCTTGAATTAAAACCTGCCAAAAACTTTTAGAAAGGTCAATACTTGACAAATATTTCGCATCCCGTAGATTGTCAAGAATTTCCGAAATGTAAGGTAGGCTGTAAGCGTCTTTCTTCGTCACTGCGTTTAGTTTTCTGCTGTCGAGACAGAAACGCAGTTCTCCGTTTTTCTTAGGGGTTAAGAGGACTGGAGAAGACCACGGGCTCTCGCATGGCTCAACAATATCCTCCCTCAACATTTCGTCTAGCTGTTCAACGAGAAGACGTTGTTTCTCAGGTGACATTCTATAATACCGTTGACGAATGGGGGCAGCATCCCCAGTATCGATTGAGTGTTTTGTCAGGGAAGTGCGACCTAAACCGCGTTTTTCGTATGAAATGTCATGAAACTGAGATATGATGTGATCCGCTGTATTCTTTTGATTTTCAGCTAGATGATCATAAGAACACAGAAGTTTAGATTTTCTGTCTTCCTCGTCGGTTGCAGAAACCTCAAATTCTTTACAGAAGGCGATGCGATCCAGTTCTTTAGGAACTAGCCCAAATAAACGCCAAAAATCCATTCCTAATATAAGACTGTGTTTCACATTAGGAACTATATATGCCTGAACAGTGTGAGTTTGGTCCTTGAAGGTTACTGGAAGGTGAATTTTCCCAATGGAATCAAGTTTTTCACCACCAGCAGCTACAAACCGAGTAGAGTCCCCAGTTTCTATTTGAAATCCTGAATCAAGTAAGTTTTCGTGATTGCCATTGCCTATAATGGTAGCAGAGGAACCCGTGTCTAGGAGACCGGTTAGAGATTTGTTGTTAACATTGACCGAGACATAAAGACGAGTTTTATTAATGTTATTATTTTTATCACGGATTGACGAGACAGAATTTAGGACAGTAAATTTTGAAACAAAGCTCAACCATTCCTTCCATTCTGTTAAACTAGTTTTATTTTGAACTGATGTCTTTAAAACCCTGCCATCGTAATCCTGCCTAATTAGTTTTTTGGCTTGTTAGTTAGAACTTGATTGCAATCAGGACATTCTGTGGAGCGAACATCTTTCTTTCCGCATTTGAAGCAAATGAGAAAACGTTCCTCCCTACAAGCTCTCAGCGAATGTTGGTCTGTTCTGCACCTAGGGCAGTACATTGATCTTGAAGGACCAGCAGCTATAGCAGCAACATCGAAATTTTTGTTTTGAGTAATTTCTGAATTTCCTTCCTGATAGATAGTGTTAGTATTTGTTTTATTAAATAAGTTTTGATTAGAATTAGTATACGTATATTTTCTATTGTTATTATAGCTATCTTGGCGATACTTATTTGAAGTGGAACTACTCGATGCACTTGTAGTTTGCTTATATGCGAACTCTGGAGCTAGTGTCGAACTTGTTACTCTAGGCGGTTCATTAAAGTGAGCAAATCGAGACTGAACATTTTCATAGTTACGGCACACAGACTTGAGCGCATCAATACTTTGAATCCCTGATGACGCAGCCAATGAACTAGCGTAGCATGGACGGATGTTATGAAGCAAAATGTCAAGTTTATCCTCCTCGGAATAGGGTCTGCTGAGACGTGAAAACATGCCGTGCATTATTGATAGGTATATAGTAATGTTTTCACTCTCTCCTTGTGTACGAGATCTGATTTCAGCAGCAAGCCTGTAATCGTAGTCGCTGGTGCTGAAATCATCTTTGAGTAATACACACAATTCCTGCCAAGACTGAACTCTATCTTTGTTGCATCTGTACCAGTGCAAGGCATCATCAACAAAAATCTCGTAAGCTAGGGACAAGATTTTTTCGTAGGTAATTCCTCTAGCTTGTACGAATTCCTCGATTCTTTGTATAAACGAGCGCACGCACGACTTGCCCGAATATTTTATTTTACTAATATCAGTAGTTAAGGCGCGTTCACAGGTTACAGCTATAGCGGTTGTAACCTCCGAGGTAGTTTCAAGAGTACCAGAAGTAGGAGTTATAATCGAAGGTTGTGGCGTGTGTGGTTTTAAAACTGAGAGTTCCTTATATTGTGCATTGAAACTAGTGGTGCACACTTTATACACGTCCGCAATCTCCGGGACTACACTTATCCTGTTAAGGCGATGATGAATATGATTCAATAGATTTTCTACCCTAGAAAACAAGTTTTTTTCAAATTTTGATTTTAAAGTAGTTAAATTTCCCTGAGATTTAATTAGGGATTCTTTTACCCCTTTTAAATCATCTGAAGGTTCTAAATGTGACTCCAGGACATCTTCGGGAGGTAGTTGTTGAGCTAACTTGACTATCTGCCTTCTAAGTTCTTGTACAGATTCACCTGTACCACCCCGAAGCTCCACTTCATATTCCAATTCAGCCTTTTGAAGTGAAAGAAATTTAATATCAAAGGATGACATTGTGTTGTTTGGGTGAGTGTTCCAATAGTAGAAGATGGAAAATAATGTTACTACATACACTAATGACTTAAAGTTAATTGCTGAAGCGGAGTACAACCAAGTCAACTTAAAAGTAGTAGTCAATTAATGTGTTTTAGAGAGAAAAATATAAGGAATTATTCAACTCGTACAAGGTATTTATGATAGTAAAAGTAATGCTACAATTAGCAGTAATTAAACTATAACACACTAGTTGACGTAGCACAAAATCAACCTTACAGACTAATTTTATAGCCAACACCAAAGAAAACCATTAAATGCGACAAAGAAGAGCAACACGTTTCGGTAATGAATGTAACTTGTAGCTGGGCGCCATTGTAACACTCCTAGCTGCCTTACCTACAATAACTACAGGTGCGGTAGATAGGGAAATTAGAACAGCAATGAGGTTAAGAGATCTATAATAAGTTAAAAAGTAAAAACATACAAAATTAATAAAAAGGGTAGGTAGATATATTTTAGGAAATAAGTTACAGTTAGACAGGGTCGGGGTAAAGTACATTCATGGACCGAGACGTGTTGTTCGACCGTAGAGAGACACTGGCCTTGAATTTGTAGTGCGCGGTAACACAGCGACAGAAAAGATGTCGAGTGGGGCAGTAGGGCAAATGACCCTTAAGTTGTCAGCGTGATCTCCAGGTAGCGGGCTAGGTCCGCGCAACGCAGGGAAGCAGCAGGAGCTAGTACACCAGCGGGGCAGGTCTGCACGAGTTAGTGGGGCAGTAGGGCACCAAGCACCAAGTCATCCAGTCGTCGAGTAGGTACGTCTGTGTCGAGTGATGGAGCAGTAGGGCAGCTGACAGAGGTGCGGGTGAACCCCAATTCGGGGTAAACACAAGGCACAGATTTGATGTTTGATATACGATATAGGTGGCGAGATTACTCGTATGTACGTGTGGTCTCAGCCGAAATCCAGCGGGTCTGTCCGTCAAGCGATCAGGTGAGTCACGGCCGTTAGATTGGTTCCCGCGCACCAAGCGTCGCTAGCTCATTGGCTGAGGCGCGTGACTTTATAAATTACATTCGCAAGGATAGCGTTTGAGTTATTTAAGGTAATATAAGGTAGTTAAAAATAACAGTAGTAAAAAGGGTTAGTAGGTTAGTGATAATTAAAACAAGCAATAAACTAAGTATTTTAAATTGATATTTTATAGGGAAAACATCCTGATAGATAAGGAACCGTTACACCACGCCCCCAAGCACAGAAGATAGGTTCACTACCAACTGAGCCACCGGGGCAGTCAAATTAGGACACAAAGTCTATTGTATACACACAGAAATCCATACTCACCCACCCTGCTTCGGCGAATTAATCTGCTTGTAATTGAAGTCTGTGTATTGGCCACACACATAGTCGAGCATATCCCAAATGCTCTCGTCACAGTCGGGTGGACTCCACGCTTGCCTGTGAGACGGCTCGTCGAGCTGGTCGACCAGTTTGACAAAGATGCATATAGCCGCATACGCGTCAGACGCTGCGTAGTGAAGTTGCGCCGGTGTTAACGTTTCTGCGTTCCAGTCGCTACAACGTACCTGTCAATCAGGATATAACTCTTTGCAGGTTATAAGAAGACCTACCTATATTTATTACTAGCCGCGCCCCGCGGTTTCACCCGCGTAGTGATGATGATGGTGATGATATGAGTAGCCTATTTCACTCTCCGGCCCTTGAACTATACCCATGCAAAAAATCTGATTGATCCGTTGCTCTGTTGCTGCGTGAAAGTGGAACAAACAAACCAACAAAATGTAATATGTGGTATCATTTTATTTTATTTGTATTGTTAGCTTGTATTTTATGGGTCAACTAGCGGTCCGCCCCAGTTTCGCACGGGTATAGATTATAGCCTATGTCACCCGGGGATAGCGTAGCTTCCCAACAGTGAAAGAATTTTTCTAATCGGTTCAGTAGTTTCGGAGCCTATTCAACGCAAACAAACAAACAATCAAATCTTTCCTATTTATAATATTAGTATAGATTACTTAAGTACCTAAAATAAATGATATTATTTTATTTATTATTTATAAGGAATTTACCTGCCAAATTTAAGCTTTCTAGGTCAACTAGTTTTCGAGATTTCGTAATGAGTAGATGAATTTCGCTTTTATATATATACTAGTAGGCCGCCCCTGCTTCGCACGGGCGAAGCCGGGATATATAGCCTATGTCAACCGGGGATAGTGCAGCATCCCAGCAGTGAAAGAATTTTTCAAATCGGTTCAGTAGTTTCGGAGCCTATTCAATGCAAACAAACAAACAAACAATCAAATCTTTCCTCTTTATAATATTAGTATAGAAGTATAGATAGAAGATAAACCTTCCGTTTTTTTATATGCCATAGGTGGCAAACAAGCAGACGGGCTGCCTGATGGTAAGCAGTCACCGTCGCCTATGGATACTTGTAACACCAGAGGCATCACAAATACGTTGCCGACCCTTAGGACTCGACTAACTCGCCTTTTTAAGAACCCCATGTGGTTTAGGAGTAGTTAGCGGTTATACAGATAGACAGAAGCGGAAAGCGACTTTAATTTATACTAGGTAAAGAGGAGACATGATGACATGTTGACGTTTGAAAGCCCGATTTATAATGGGTGACTCACTATTGCCACATGATTACGGAAACGTGATGTGATGCAATATGTGGGTAGATTTTACACCATGTTTTTCACTACTTACATTATGAAAAATAAATGAATTTATGTTAAAAATTACTCCTTTTTATTTTATTTACCTACTAGTTGCACCTATCTTAAGAGTTTTTTTATACACGATAAAAAATAGCTTGTTCATTAACACAGGGCATAAAGCAACCTCCATACTAAATTTCATCCAAATCCGTTCAGCCGTTTTGGAGTTGTGTGCAGCCATCATACTAATATTATAAAAGCGAAAGTGTGTTTGTTTGTTGGTTTGTTTGTTCCTCTTTCACGCAGCAACGGAGCAACGGATCGACCTGATTTTTGCATGGGTATAATAGTTCAAGGGCCGGAGAGTGACATAGGCTACTTACATCATCATCATCACAATTTTTCATGGGACAATTTAGCGAAGCGTCGGACCTTTAGTACATCCAAATTTTAAACTGCCTTTGTGGGAAGAACGCCGCAAAGGAGGGTCAGTCATTGGGAAGGTCTTCCCACAAAGGCAGTTTAAAATTGGGGGTGTTGGTACGGGCCCAGGCTAGCTGACAGTATATTATCATGACATAAGTCTATTATTGAATATAAATAAAAAATGTCTAGGCTATGGGGCAAATTAAACCGGCCGAGTGCGAGTCGGGCTCGCGCACTGAGGGTTCCGTCCGTACCACTACATAACTTGTTAGTTACTATAGTACAAAACAAGTGCAAAAAGACAAAATCAAACCATCAACGCCCAGGCGTTGCGTTACTTGGATGGGTATCCAAGTAACGACCGCGCCCGACGTTGCTTCACTTCGGTGATCGTACGAGAACTGGTGGTGAACTGAAATTTGACACCGAATCGCAGCTGGCCATTATTTATTATTTGTTGTTATTCTTTAGAGTGTGTACTATAAACATGCCAAATTAGGCGCTTGTGCATATTACCGTTTTTACATTAGAGCTAATACAAAAATACGTTAAATGGGTCCCCATTTTTATTATTTCTTAATTAATCCGCCGTAACATTACATATTCTGTGAAAATTTCACTGGGTATCTATTACGGTTCGAAAGATACAGCCGTTAATAGGTAGGACAGACAGACTGACATCGTAGGCTTAGTAATAAGGCCCCGTTTTTACCCTTTGGGTATGGAACCCTAAAAACATGGTGCTAGGTCAACAAGCTTGTATGTTAATTGACTTTTACCTTTAAATCCTTATCCAACGCGACACCCAGTAGTGTCTGCGTGAGATATGCCAGTCCTCCTACTTTGTATCCACACATATCTGCAAAATGTCTCAAATCCACCGTAGCCACGGTATTCACACCATAGTCTTGGGACAAATAATTTGCATCATTTAAAGGTGCCAAGCCCACTTTATAAATGCTCGAGTCTTCCAGTAAAGCCTGAAAATTTAATATTTTTTTACATTTTATTTCAATATAGTATCCTGGATAGTGGATACATTTTTGAGCCTTTTGGGGTCGAAACCAAGGGGCGTGGAGATAGGGAGAAAAAAAATTCGTCAATTCCAGGTTCCATTCTCAGCCAGGCAGATATTTAAATGATTTTAAACCTCTGCTCAGAGTCGGGTAACCTAACAGGCTATGGGCAGATGTTCAAAATCATCATTCAAATATCTGCCTGGCTGAGAATCGAACCTGGAACCACCGGGTCTTACCAGACATGCTACCTCTGAGCCATACCAGTGTCAAATTGACAACATTCTGGCTATACATATGCCTTGTGTGTCTTATGGCACGCACAGATAATCCTATGGAGAAGCTATGAATGTGAAGCTTTAATTTTATTATTATCTACCGTAACACTAAATTTTATGAATTGTTTGTTTAGGATAGGACAAACTTTGGAGCTCAAAATTATTGTGTATTGTGTACACATATGAGAAGACCGCCGAATCAGCAATGTGATGTAACAAACTAAATTGTACGGCGATGAACCTCACAAACCTCACAATTTATCCTTTATATAAAAATCTCGTGTCATGATGTTTGTGGTCACACTCCTCCGAAAAGGCTTGACCGATTTTTATGAATTTTATATTGTATATTTGGAAGGTATGAGAATAGGTCGTAAAGTATATTACATACAGCTACGCGTACGCGTTTTTTGTAATTTCTAGTTTCTATATTCCACTTGCCTAAGCCATGGAAGCCCATTTGGGAGACCGCTAGACTTGAAGGCGTGAGGTCGCGGGTTCAAACCCTAGGCCCGTACCAATGAGCTCTTTAGAGTTTATATACGGATTTTCATACCACTGACTTTTCGATGAAGGAAAACATTGTGAGGAAACCTGCATACGTACGGAGAAGGAATTCAATGGCGTATGTGAATCTACCAACCCGCACTGGGCCAGCGTGGTGGATATGGCCAATCACCCTTTCGGGGTAGGCTAAAGTCCATCAGTGGACTGTTAAAAGGCTGATTGTGATGATGATGATGATATTCCACTTACAATTAATGATGGAGGTAAAGGTTCTTCCATGAGGTTTAATCTGATTAAAGCACAGAACCCATCATGAGTGGCGAGCTGCAGTAACGCCACAGGTTTTCGTTTTGCTTCTTCTGTCACCCACTCGCAGTCAAACCCTACGGCATTGTGTCCCATACTTCTGCTGTTTAAGGAAATTACATTATGTTACAAGTTCTTTAATTCAGTAGTCCACAAACATGTGATACATTTCTGGATCATGCAAGTTTGTGAAAATCTCATGCAAGAAAGGTTCTGGAGTGGAGACCATGAACCGGAAGACACAGCGTAGGGAGGCCTCCCACTAGATGGACCGACCACATTGTGAGAGTCGTGGGCATCCAGTGGATGCAAAAGGCAGGCTGTTGTTCAGTGTGGAGGTTAAAGGGGGAGGCCTATGTTCAGCAGTGGACGTCTTCTGGCTGATGATGATGATGATTCTACAATGTCTTTGTCATAATCGTCTTATAGAGCAGAGATGTTATAAGTAATAGTCTTATTGCAGAAAATATTAGATAAAATAGCCAAGGGTTTAAAAAAATATATTATAGGCTTGCGTTTGCCCGCCACCTCACCTGATGTCAGTCACAATGTGGTCTACAATGGAGCATGCTGTGTATGTATGGTCTTAAGTAGACGATTTTAAAATTCAGTACAGAGTAGTGGCTATAGAAGTTTATCTATTGTACAATGCAAGTTCCTCATAGTTCCGAAAACTAACAATGCAATGAAAAGGAGAAAGATGTGAAAAGAAATAAGTTAACAAAATAGAGACTGGTCCTCACCTACGAAGTTCTTTGATTAGTTGTTCGCATTCTTCAGGATTTGACACAACATTAATATCTATAATAAATGCTGCTTTAAATCGTTTGTACATGGAGTACGCAGTATACGCACAAGTGATAATAACTACTGCAGTTGTGACATAGATTTGAACTTTGGAAAACACAGTCATTGTTTACTTTTTCTCGTAAACAATTATATATAAGTAGGTATAATATGAGTAGGTTTGTTACCTACATTTAGTTATTATAATAATTCCAAAGAGTAATATAACTATACCAAAAGCAATAATACTTTGCAGCTTTACGACTTCACTCAAGTTAACTCGTCTAGCGATCGTGAGTTTCCTTTTATATATTGTTCTCTACGATCGTGACTCAATAGAAACTCTGTCAGTCTCGGTCATCTCTGTGCACAATTTACGTAGTATATTACGTATATTCTCTTTGTGCACAATGCACAAACTTTATGTAAACAAAACGCTTGATATGGTACGCTTGTGATACGCTATAACACTTTCCGTGTCACACACCCCAATTACTTCATAACTCCATGGCCCATGAGAAAAAATATAGTTCCATGTGTTGTGTGATTAAAGCCCTGGATGATTGTCATTGTTCAATAATTATTTTCTCTCAACTTTTATCCTCAAAAAACATTATTTTCAGATAAGTTTAGGTTAAATTATTAAACGTTGACCCCATCCCCATCAATCCTTTTATCTGTTATTATTTATATATTTATTTAAATACTATATAAAGATTATAAAGTTAAATTATAAAAATTAATCCATTGATATATTTATAAATTAAAAAAAAAAAAAAACTTTTTTTTCTTTTCTTTTGGGTCTCTTTGCTTTGGGTTTTGGCGTCGAACGTCTTATGCATTTAATAGTATCATGTGTTGACGTTTAAAAACACAAATTTACACATTTACTTCACCCAACTTCATCTCATTAAATGTAGATTACTTTCCTTCTCTCTGCACCTAAGTAAATACTATTGTTATTACCACGGATTATTATCACATCGACACCGTTACTATAATCAAAGCCGTTACTCGAAAATAAACAAGTTTACAAAAACATTAGCATAGTCCGATTTAAAAAAAAGCATGAGGTGACAAACTGGCGCCAAAACAGCGATGACGATAATGCATGATACCTAATAATGTCATTGACATTGAAATTTTACTTTACTGAATTCTTTTTTTCCTTTTATGGTAATTCTGGCTTTACACGGCTTATGCATTTGCAAGTGATAAATGATGATCCCACATGTCGCGAGGTGGGTATTATATAGTGGCAGTTTACGCAGATAAACAATTGTTCAAATAACATTTCCAAAACGAACGCTTCATGACATGTTATCGATAATGGCGTTTGTAACTGTTATTTTTGCCAACAATGGGCTATAGTGGCTATACGAACATTGCGAACACAGCCAGGGAAAAACGTATTTCGTAAGTATTTCTGCATCACTGCAAAGTGATTAAAACCGCTAAAAGTTTGATTTCGAACTCGTTTCATATATTCGAGAATTTGTATTGATGTTGCCCAGACTGTTCCACTGTTTCATTTCGTCAGAAACTAAAGAAAAGAAAGATTAACGGACAACGTTTCATTTTTTTTACTACCTATTTTTATTGGTTTATTTGTTAGATTATGAAAAAATATCTGACATGTATATTTCAGTTTTATTTTTAACCTAATAGTTAATTTTAATTTACCATAGTCAGACATATATTAAAAAAGTTTATGTCAAGGGCAAGTCCATAAACCGACTTTACAGACAACATTTCCTTCTTCCCTAAGGAAAAAACTCGGAAAAAAACCCTTTTTTATGGAAAAAAAACCGTATTTTGAAAATTAATAAAAAAACACATCACAAATATCTGACTACTGAATAGTCTTGCATGAATTACTTGTTGTTGTTGATTATCTTTCGTGTTAGGTCAGATTTAGTTGATTTTAAACCACATTTTATAGGAAAAATTATAATTATCAAAAATAATTGCTATAATCATAGCTATACAGCAGCAAGGAACATTACAAAGATTTTTTATATACTACTAAAGATTGAGTGTTCCATGAAAGCGCAGCGTTCATTTGAGAAGCCAATCTTTGTTCGAGTGACATTATCTATACGTTTCTGCGCATGTACGGTTCCTTGTAGTACTACGGAACCCTAAAAGTGGAAATATTATAGGTGTTTGTTGTATCTGTATGTAGTTCCGTGTAAATAGGTGTAACATAAGTTTAGATGTAACCTCTTTTGTTATTTAATCCGTGGCCGAGGAATTTTGCCGCTATTTTCAGTTGGTAATTAATGGATATTATGCTGCGTAGCACAATTATAATATGTTTGATTTAAAAGACAATTTATTTGAAACATATTAGTGTTAAAAACATGGGTAAGCAAATTTCATGCCCTTGGCAACACTAAACAGTTTTGAAATGGCATTGTAATTTTTTCGTTTTCTACTAATTTTGCGAAGAAATACAGCAAGATAATTTAATACTTTCTTGTGGCATGTGATCTTGGTGGACGTATTTTTATTTGTGGTGTAATTTTTGCAAGATTTCACAACACAACCAGTCATTTTGTAAAAAAAATTATACATGGACTTTCTGACATCGGAGGCTTTTGACGTGTGGCGGGGCGATCGAAAGAAGGTGCTAGTACTAGCACCTTCTTTTTGGTATAATTTTACGTTGCGCTACTAGGAATCTTGTACATATTATATCTAAGGAACATTATTACTCCTAGCGGAGCATATACAACAGCAGCTGGCAGCAAAGACGTTGTATACATGGACGTAGCCATGAGGCGTTGCCGCTCCGACGTTCATTATGTCAACACACTGTCATGTTTCCTTTTTTAACACACGGATCGTTACGTAGAGTACACGAGAGAGCTATTGTAAGATTGGCAATCTCGCACTCAGTTTCCACTTTTGACCGACTAGTAGGTCATAACATTGCGACGCGTCATAGTTAAAAGTTAAATTAAACAGAAATAACGCTGTTAAGACCTAATACTCTTTTACGTAGTGACATTATGTCGTGTTGTGCTGTGTTTTGTCCATCAAGAACAATTAAAGGAGGAGTAAAAGATCCAGTATGACCATTTCACGCGTAAATCTTTTGTAGCATTTATTACCTAAAATAACCAGTTTCAAAGCAAAATATGCATTTCATTTAAAAAATATACATCTTAGTCGTCATATAACTATCACGTAGTGAACAATAGATATAAACTAAATCTTTAATTTAAGATAAATAGATGCATTGTTTTACGTATTCCTGCTATTTATCTGCACAATCCTTCTTGCCTCATACCTGCAAAATGTGGAATGAGCTACCTTCTACGGTGTTTCCGAGAAGCTACAACATGGGGTTCTTCAAAAGGCGAGTTAATCGAGTTCTAAAGGGTCGGCAACGTATTTGTGATGCCTCGGGTGTTACAAGTATCCATAGGCGACGGTGACTGCTTTCCATCAGGCAGCCCGTCTGCTTGTTTGCCACCTATGGCATAAAAAAAAAAAAGAAGTGATGTACCACATTTCAAACTTCGTTGATATTATGGTCGACATTTAGCTGTATGATTACTTAAATGTCGACCAACCAATGTCTTGCGTATATCCTACATATTAAATTAATTTATAATAAGTGAAACATTGACCGTTATTTCTTATTGTGCACTATAACGGCTGAATGGATATTGATGAAATTTCGTAACGATAGACCACTTAGCTGGGTTTAAGCTAAGTGTTCCATCAAATACTTTTTTTAGGGTTTCTTACCCAAAGGGGTATAGGGTCCCACTATAATTTACAAAGCCTACGATGTCTGTCTGTCTGTACGTCCGCCCAACCTGTCAACGGTTGTATCTTTCGAACCGTAGTTGAAACCTTGTTGAAATTTTCACAGGATAGGATACAACCAACCATAATATTATATATTATAGTATTTTTGTTTTTTCTCTGGTGTAGAAACGGCACATGATTATAGTACACACTCTAAAGTATAACAACAAATAAAATATAATGGCCAAATGCGAGTCAGTGGCAAATTTCAGTCCATTACCAAGTTAAGTAACGTATTTGGTTACTGGGACGACCAGAAAAATGTATTTTGTAATAAATTTGTGGTAAATTGTATTTTGTAATTTGTATAAAAACATTTTAAAACACTTCATTTGTGTACCTTTTTATCGATAGATCTGCACTAGCAGTCACTTCCCTACTCACGCACATTCAAGCACTTCTAGATACGCACATCAACATAAAATGACCACGCTGCCAAAGCATTCGCGCTATCCATTGTGATACTAGATTCATGGCTGGCAGCTTCTTTATACCTTCTCTCGTAACGGGCTCTATCAATTTTAGTATAAAAAAAAATATGGAGGGAACTGTCAATCAAGTGTCAGTGTCAATGTCAGTGCAAAATTAATAAATTTGGTAAGAGCTTGCTTGGTGCATTTTGTATTGTGTTCATAATTAGAAATTCTAAATCACCCTATCGATTCACTGGATGGCTAAATAAATAGCCATGGCACGAGATAGAAGTCCTGAAAGACGACGCTCCCGCTCACGTGAGAAGCGGGACCGAGAGCGTCATGATGAGCGCGAATCTCATCGAGACAAAGCTAAACGTCGCGAGAGGTCTAGGAGCCCCAGAAAAGACCGCGAGCGGTCTCGCAGCCCCGCCAGGAAGGAGTCTGATCGGGCCCGGAGCCCGCGCAAAGACCGCGACAGAAGTCCTCGAAAGGATACCGATCGTACTCGAAGTCCTGTTAGGAAAGAACGCGGCCGTTCTCGCAGTCCAAAAAAACGAGACGGCAAAGATAAAGACAGACGCCATGACGATAAAGAAAAAACCAAAAAGAAAGATGAAGATAAGAAAGAAAATGACGAGGTAAAAGAAGATGAGCCGAAACCTGTAAAACGTGAACCACTGTCGCTCGAGGAATTATTAGCCAAAAAAAAGGCAGAGGAAGAAGCTAGAAGCAAACCTGTTTTCCTCACAAAAGAGCAGAGGGCAGCGCTTGCACTGGAAAGACGCCGAGAACAGGTGGAGGCTATGAGAGCAAACGTAGAAAGACCTGCTATAACCACTATTGATCTCACAGGTTCTAAGAAAGATGAAGAAAAGAGATACCGGGAAGAGAGACAAGAAAAAGAACGTGAAAGAAGGGAAGAGAGGGAGAGAGAGCGGGAGCGTAAGTACGAAGAGAGGAAAGCTATGAATGAACGTAGAGGCGATGACAAAAAGGATAAAAATGATGATGTATCCAAAACAAAAGATAAGGAACGGGAAGAAGAGGCAATCAAAGCAAGATATCTCGGTATTGTCAAAAGAAAACGTAGAGTCAGACGATTGAATGATAGGAAATTTGTCTTTGACTGGGATGCGTCTGAAGATACATCCAATGATTACAATGCTCTGTACAAAGAACGGCATCAAGTCCAATTCTTTGGGCGAGGACACATTGCAGGTATAGACATCAAATCACAGAAAAAAGACCATAGCAAGTTCTATGGAAATCTCTTAGAGAAAAGAAGAACAGAGCTGGAAAAAGAACAAGAAAAATTACGTCTCAAAAAGGTTAAGAAGAAGGAGGATAAACAAAAATGGGATGACAGGCACTGGTCTGAAAAAGACCATGATGAGATGACAGAAAGAGATTGGCGAATCTTCAGGGAAGATTATAATATTACAATTAAAGGTGGAAAAATACCAAATCCAATACGTAACTGGAAAGAAGCTGGATTCCACAATGATGTAATGGAAATAATCACCAAAGTTGGATATAAGAGCCCTACTCCAATTCAAAGGCAAGCTATTCCCATTGGTTTGCAGAACAGAGATATTATTGGTGTGGCCGAAACTGGTTCTGGTAAAACATTAGCTTTCCTCATACCACTGCTCACATGGATCCAATCGCTTCCCAAGACAGAGCGAATGGAGGATGCCGATCAAGGACCTTACGCCATTATTTTGGCGCCAACTCGTGAGTTGGCTCAACAAATTGAAGAGGAAACAAACAAGTTTGGTACCCCATTAGGAATAACATCTGTTGTTGTTGTAGGAGGACTTTCGAGAGAAGAGCAAGGGTTTAAATTGAGATTGGGATGTGAAATTGTAATTGCTACACCTGGTCGTCTAATTGATGTTTTAGAAAACCGATACTTGGTATTAAATCGTTGCACTTACGTGGTTCTGGATGAAGCTGATCGGATGATTGACATGGGTTTCGAGCCAGATGTACAGAAAATTTTGGAGTTCATGCCAGTCTCTAACATCAAGCCAGACTCGGATGCTGCTGAAGATGCATCATATCTCTTGGCAAATTACAATACCAAGAAGAAATACAGACAAACTGTGATGTTTACAGCAACTATGCCGCCAGCAGTGGAGCGCTTAGCTCGCACTTATCTCAGGCGACCGGCCATCGTCTATATTGGATCAATTGGCAAGCCAGTGGACAGGACAGAACAAGTAGTCTTCATGGTGGGTGAGAATGAGAAACGCAGAAAGTTAACAGAGATACTACAGCGTGGAGTCGAGCCACCAATTATCATCTTCGTCAACCAAAAGAAAGGAGCGGATGTTTTGGCAAAAGGTCTGGAAAAATTGGGTTTCAATGCTTGCACATTGCATGGTGGTAAAGGGCAGGAGCAGCGAGACTTTGCATTGGCAAGTCTCAAAAATGGCTCGAAAGATATTCTGGTGGCAACTGATGTTGCTGGTCGAGGTATTGACATCAAGGACGTCAGTGTGGTCATCAACTACGACATGGCCAAGACAATCGAAGACTACACACATCGTATTGGTCGTACTGGGCGTGCCGGCAAGACTGGTAAAGCAGTTTCTTTTGTGACTA
Source organism: Agriopis marginaria (assembly GCA_932305915.1). NCBI lineage: Eukaryota > Metazoa > Arthropoda > Insecta > Lepidoptera > Geometridae > Agriopis > Agriopis marginaria. Next base: position 16,611,213 of record OW029918.1, read on the forward strand.
AGGAAGACTCTATGTTGTTCTATGATTTGAAACAATTGCTGCTCCAAAGCTCGGTTTCCACGTGTCCTCCAGAGTTGATGAACCATCCAGAAGCTCAGCATAAACCAGGCACTGTGGTAACTAAGAAGAGAAGAGAGGAAATGATATTTGCTTAAAAATATAGTTACAATGTTTAATATTTGAATTATGTATTCACTGGGTAATAAAGATTGTATATGCCTATTTTATTTTTAATTTACGATGTTAGCCTCGCAATCCAGAGAGGCAATGCAGTACCAGCATTTTGGACCTGTTGCCAGAAATTAGAGATTGTTTGAACTATCTATAGACCTTTGTTGCCTACAGATCCAATACCTAGATCGGTTCCTTATAGGCAAGCATGCTCCAACATAGACCGCTTCATCACTTAACATGAAGCGTGATGGTGGTCAAACGAAAGCCTATTTTTTTTATATTTTTTTAAAGAGTAGGTATAAACTGTTTTCAATTAGTTAGGTTTAGTTGTTTATGTATGTAGGTAGGTTATGATTGTTGTAACTTTAAAATATAAATAATATACAAAAGAATGAGAAAAGGTAGTAAAAATATAAATCATTTATTTGTATAGTGGTTTAATAGCACTGTATCAGACTAGCTAACAATAAATAAGTAATTCACTAACACTTGATCTTCTTCGGTTCATGGCCGTAGGTCTAACCTGTAACAAAAGTAGGTACATTCAAAGAACTGCAAGGTGCTGTGGTTAGTATGTACAATAATGAGGGTTTAATCATGGTTTAAAAAAAAACTACATTTTGGCCATGTTTCAACAGTGTTAAAGATTGACCGGAGACTGATACTTGAACATGTGTTAAAATCACAACAGTTTAAAATTACAATGTGGTTAATGTAAGAAAATGGGTCACGCATAGACGGTACAGGGTTATTGTAATTAACCTCCTCCGGCAACTTTTGTACATCATAACTAACAACTTGTAAACGGCTTAAAAATTAAAAAAAAAAAAGTTTATTGTCCCATAGCCATGCTACCTAGTATACACTCCTTTGTATGTATGGAAAGAAAATTATCACCTGAGATGAAGTTTTCATAATAATTATATCCACCCCAATAGTCAGAGGAACAGACATGAATAGGGAATGATGATAGATTTTGATAGATGAAGATGATGCCACACATCACAAACCCCCACAGTGGTGATCCTGATGTAATGTGTGACCGTATCTACAAGTTTATCAAATTTTGTGTCCTCTAATAAATACTTTTAACTCACCAGGCTTTTTCAGTTTTCTTCAAGTTCTTCCTCTGCAAAGTCTGAAATCAATATCACCCATTATATTTTTGTAAAATAACTTGAAAATCAAATTCGAAGGGTGTAAAATGTTTCAAAAAAAAGTGTATGTTTATATCAGCAAACTGTTTAACTTGTGAATAAATTATCTTGTGTGTTAATAAGCTTGGTGATGGCGCGGACGGCATGCAACACCTTTTACTATAATGTGAAAATATTTTCTCGAAGTGTAAGGCTCGTAGCACGCTGGAAAGTTAAGGAAGTGTAGTGGCGTACAAGTGGCAGTGTAAAAGTCAGGCCTTCCCGGTTTACTCTAGGTTTAATTATCCCGCCCTCGGCTGTTCTAAACTTTAGTAAATGAGGTTCGAAATTGTACAAGCCAAGGAAAAGTTGACTTTTTCATGATGGCGTCAATACTGCCTCAAATCTCCAGTCGCAGTTGGATTGGGTAACCTTCATTATATCTAGTTTTGAAAGCATTATTTGCATTACTATTAGGTATAAGCTTGCATGCTACATTCAAAATTATAGTGAAGGACCAAAGCAATGGAACACATGGCTGAGAATGGTTATCTTAGAAACTGACCCGAACAGAAGAAAATCAATACTGTAAATGATTCACATTCACCAGGCTCCACCCAGGCCAGATGGACATTGAGATATGAACCTTGTATTTTAACCCATCGTTGCTGCTGCTGTGGCGGAGCAGACCAATGGCAAACTACGATGGGTAAGCCCATAGAGAATTCAAAGTTTTAAATACTACTGTAGATATGAAAAATTATATGACTCATACATACATAGGTGTTGAGGAAAAAATGTGTGTATGATTCATTTGCATAAGAGCCCAGCATAAAATGAATCAAACTGAATAAACCAAGTCAAGCACCGATCCAGTCCCAAAAGCAAACGAAAAACGTGCGCTAAAACAACGAAACCATGAAAGTTTTAACTCTTTTCATTAGACATGCAGTAACCCAGCACCACAACTCTACCTATTCCGTCTTTTCAGCAGGTTTTGTGTCCACCGCGTCTTTAGACGGCGGAGGCATGACAGCCTGCTTCACTGACGAAGCGACCGACACCGCCATGTCGACAAACTCGGAGAAGTTTTTCGGAAGTGACAGCTCGGGAAATTTCACCTCCAATTGGGGATCACCTGGTTTTACTGGCGTGAAATAATGGGGACATTTAAACAGGAAGTTTGTCAAGCATAATTTTCAGTTCACACAGTTCTGTAGACCAAATAAAGCCATATCTGGCTCGCTTTAGAGTTGCATTTCAACTAATGACACATATGTATGGATATTGTCATCCAACAGAATCCACATTACCATCACATTTATTATACAAATGTGATATGGTAATGGCAGTTTAGATCATAATAAAAACCTTTTATCAAAATTATTTTGCACATTTTGTGATCACAACTTTTTGAGTAACTAAAATGATCATAACAAATTATGTTTTCCAAGTAGTTTTCTCTTTAGCTAAACCATAAAAAGTATATTGTATGTCACAGTTTGTCTGTCCACAGAGCTTCGTTTACTTGAATTTTTATATAACCACCAATTTCTGAATCCTACCATGTGCGTGTCTCAAGACACTCTTAGAGTTTTTTTTTGCAGGTTCCTGCAGTTATTATTATAATATGTAAATATTTATATATACATAGTATAATTACCTCCATACAAGAAATTATATGCAATGTTGATGTACTGCTTTGCGAGGTCTTGATTGTTTCTCATGACCTCCCTGGTGTCCTCAGGGAAGCATACAAGACCCATGCCTGTGGTGCCTAGGCCTGCGTAGAACACCCTCTGGAATTATGAGTAATCGGCATGACACAAAAATTTTCGATGAAAATACATGAAAAAATGAAAATGAAATGATTTTATTACCAAAATTACAAGTAAATCACAATAAAGAGTATAAACTAATGACAACACAATGAAGTGACTTGTGGAACTTGACAATGTCGTGCAGCACCTACACTAAGAATAAACTTGTGTTGTATAATAAACCCGGGTATGTCCTAAAACTGCGACCAGAACCACCGGAGGATGGGCAGCAGCATCCTATTAGTACACGGTGAACGTACTGCGATCCCCAAGCCGCCTGCCAAGCGTGAGGATTATGGCAACACCCCTCTCTAAGAGGGAGGCCTTGTTCAGCAGTGGACATTTAATGCCTGATGATGTGTATAATAAACATGATATTTGATGGTGACTACAAGTGATTTGATGGTAACTGTACTGTACTTGTGACTGGGCATTAAATTTGATGTTGATTAAACATGAAGATTGATTGAGTCTAGACATGATGTTTGATGGTGACTGAATATTAAGTTAAACGGTGACTGTAAAAGAAAAATGATTGTGACTGGACATTTGATGATAATAAGACATGAAGAGTGTTTGAGTCTGGACATGATGGGTGATGGTGACTGAATACGCTAAACGGTGACTATACAAGAGAATTGATAGTGACTGAGCATTAGGTTTGTTGGTGACGAAATATGAGGTTAGACGGTGCCCGTAGAAGAGGTTTGTTGGCATTTGCAATAGGTTTGATGGTGACTGAATATGAGATTTGATTATAAATGAAGATTCATTGATTGAGGTTTTAAGGTTACTTACTAAGGACAGTGCTAGAAATCTAAATCATCATTGAACGTCTGACGAGCTGTCAAATGCCTAGTTAGCCACATCTAGATTAAAAGCAACTTACTCTGATAAATCCACCTCTTAATCCAAATATGAATCCTGTGAGACCTCCCATGGCAACGGCTCCATATCTTACTTGTTTATTTTCCTCTTCACGGAGGTAGTGAACAATCCCTGCAACATATCACAACTTATTATTATTAACAATAGGTTTTTTTTAGGCTAGTGCTTGACCGCCTCCTTGTGAAGAAGAAACTGATTCACTTACAACTTGAAGCATTCTGCAGTCTAGCAGTTCTCAGAATATAAGTGGAATCACAGAGCTTCGAACGGTTTTCAGAATCATCATCATCATCAGCAGCCAGAAGACGTCCACTGCTGAACATATGCCTCCCCCTTTAACCTCCACGCTGAATGACAACTTAATAGTAGTTATAGTAGTAGTTTTCAGAATATCAAGCATGACTTATCGACTTATAACTTATCAAAAACGACTGCAAAATCATCCAAATGAACTAGCAAAGATGTTGATATCAAGAAGGCCTCCAAGGAGACTTAAAAGGAAGATACCCCAAGACCTAACAAAATAAGAAAAATTATGATGATGGATGCGTCAATGGGCGTATTCCACACAAGACGCGTCACTTAAGACAACAGTTCAAAATAAAGCTTATTGTCTTCAAAAGACAGATTGCTTTAAAAAAGGGATTATAAAAAAAAAAAAAATAGTTTTCAGAATATCAAGCATGAAATGGGCTCAACTTTTCGTGACTGCCCTTGCCGTGCGATAGAAATATACTGACCGGGCCCAATTGGGCCTTTGCAGGAGCAATTTAACCAAGTGGTGATAGTCAGACGATGAAAAAACAGTGTGACTGATAGAGCCCCTACGCAGACCATGCAGCCCTACTCTCATGCCCTCGATGCCACAGTTGCTGCACTATACAAGACCAATACAAAGCTTCACCTTATAGGGTTGTCATAAGAGATTGCAACCAGGTATGTTTCTCAACCCGGCCGGGCCCGGATTGCAATCTCTAGTTGTCATTGGCCAAATACTAGAAGAAAAATAATGAACTTGACAAAGAAAAATTATAAATTATGAGTACTGAAACTTCAGTGCAAAGAAATGGGAAGTCCTGATGAGTTATTATAATAAATGAATGTAGTGACAAGTGAATTGGTGTTTTGGCTAGTATTCTAAATTAATGTTTGGCTTCACGCCAATAAAAAAATTGGCTGCAATAGCACAAAACAAGCAGCAAAATTTACTGGTGACATTGGCATGTTGGCGCAACGCACACCTCTATTCCACACTAGCATAATATTAATACTTGTCCTGAAAGCGATTAGAAGGGCTAAAAAGCATAGACCTATGACCATGTTCTTAATATAAACAAGTATTAAGGCTTACATTCACTCTTATCTTGTAGTTCGTGATATTTGTCTTCTACTTGGTGCTTCACCATGTCTGTATGTTCAAATGCAACTTCAACCTTTTCTCTCACAGCTCTCACCGGTACTAAGAGTGATTCTTTTATGTAGTTTGGCTTCTGCTTCTTTGCATTTTCTTCTTCCAACCTAGCAGAAAGAAGTATTTTACATTTTGTATCAATATTTTTTATATGAAATCTTGGCTTATCAGTTTGATAAACTTGACCTTGATTTGCACTTACGGTCATTTTTATATTATCTGAACGCATTTCGCGATGATAAAACACAATTTTTACTAGAAGAAATTAGCTAGCAACTATTACTAGATCACCATCCTGCACCTTAGCAACATCCATTGAATAGAACTAGGTGAATTGGTCTCAACCCAAAGATTTCCATCCCATGTTTACTTACTCTGCATATTCAGCGTGGGGCGCTTCGTATATCGGTAGTTCGGATGGTCTCATCGGCGGCGGGCAGCCCGGTGCCTTGGATGTCTCGGGCAGTGGAGTTGCAGCTCCTACAGCAGGCACCAGCGCCGCTATTCCGATCGAACCTATCACCACTTTACGGAGCATCTACAATACCAGAAACAATATTTATATGGATACACTATTTTGTAAATTGCTATTGATAAGTGCATGAATGCAAAAAAGTAAGATTTCTTACCTCGAAAGAGATGTAAACCCGATAAAAATGGAAAAATTACATAAATAACAAGACGAGCAAATTTTACAAAAATCAGCTGCACAACGACATTGACAGCCAATTGATTTGACAGTTGACAGTAACAAACACTTAATCATACGCTGACACTGGCAGTAAAATCGGTAAGACAATTTTGCCTTTTGACAATGAGGGAGGCGCGAAAAGATAATGAGATATCCGTGATGACAAATATTATTAAAATAATATAAGTATTTTGTAAATACCTTACAAGGTTTTATACTTTGGTAACTTATTTTGCTTGCCTCTGTCTGTAAATAGGATTTGTTTAGCGTTAATTAAAACCATATTATTCCGACTGAATGACTCTGAATCCTTGGTCATGACATAAAAAAATATGATTTGAATTGATTTCTGTCATGGCTTCAGTTCGAAGTAGACATGTCACAATTTTCTCGTGCTAGTTTTTTATTGTGGTGTATCTGTGATTTTTATGTATATTCCCATTAAAGTGATAAAATTAAAGACGGCTGGTAAATTACAAAATTTTAACGTTTTCATCCCACAATTTCATATTTGATTTTCTTCAATTTGCATCGTGTGTTGGTCAAACAAATAAAATAATGGTGATCGTGAGTACGGTTTCGGAGTAATCAATAGAACTATTGTATAACGTTACATTTGACTCTGTGTAAATAGTAACAGTTCCGAAATGTCCGGGTTGATAGCTGGCCGCGTTTCAAAACATAGGAGAGCTGCAAAAAGCCGCTCAGGTATGTAATAAAACGCATGATATTAGCGTAGAAAGAGGCTGAATAACTGCTTCTGGGCATTTATTTCCACTAGACTGCTTTCTTTTCCAACTGGTATTTATATCTTCACATTACGCTAACCAGTTTTAATTTTACTTAACATTTACAAAGTTGATCTTCTAGAAAGACTATTTTCATCTTTGCTGCATAAAATAAACCTTGGGAGGAAACGGTTAATCCTATCTGTAAAATGGTTGTAATAGTTTCTGAATTTACTTTTAAACATATCCGGGTTTTACAAGCATAAAATAAAAATACTGTCAGTCAAGGTTTCTTCCTTTCATTTGTATAAAACATGATTTTTACCTTGCACCACTGCATACTGAGTTGATAGCTTGGATAATGTGACGTTGAAGTGTTGTGGATGAGAACTAACAATAACTTGCATTACTACAGGACTGTGAGGTGCATGATTAGCCTGACGGTTGCTTAGCTCGGCTATAAGTCGCCAACGGAGGAGGATTTCTTTGGGATGAAATGGTACATACATCTTCACTATCATTATTATTTACTCTGGGTCAATAAGTTGACTCCTTATCTTATTTGTATTGAAATAGAGCTTGTTTTGCTTTCAGTTTAATTTTAAAGTGTCTATGCTCTTTTGTTCAATTTTTGTACAGCATTTTACTGTTCTTGTTATGTTAATATCTCTTTAGTTGTTTCCTATGCCCATTAAAAACATATTCTGTTCCTGATGGAAGTTAAGCAAGCTCTAATATTTATAATCTTTTTATAGATGGAACTACATATTTTCTTACACAATGTAAAATTAGGCCAACTCAATAACATACTCATTAATCTAATATATTTAAGACTGCATATTGAATTTGCATGTTTTTTTGTAGATGCACTTTGTAGTGTTTTTATAATTGGTTGCATGAAGGGTTTACATTTTGGTTTTATATAGTACTAAGTATTATAGAAAAACGCACTAACGGTGAACGCACTGCAATCCCCAAGCCGCCTGGCAACCGTGGGGATTATGCCAACACCCTTCTCTAAGAAGGACAGCAGTGGACATTTAATGACTGATGATGTTGTTTATAGAAAAACAACTGTGTCTGTGTTTGAGACCATCTGACTAATACTAAGAACTAGCAGTGCCCCATGGTTTCATCCGCTATCTTAGTGTACTTTTCCGGAATAAAAACTAGCCAAATGTGTTAATCCAAGCTATATATGCTCTTTCCATTTTGTGAATTTAAATTCGTATCCAATCAGTTGCATAATTTTAGTGTGATGTGATGTGAAAAAAAAACTATTCTATACCTCTTTACTGTCTGTACTTGGCACATCAACACCAATACAGTGGAAAGTAAAAAAAATATATTCAGTATTTTTTTATTATGTAAGCCTTGTATTTTAATATCAAGACCATTTAATAGACCCAAACTTGACCAAATTTAGCAAGTAAGTAGTGTGAATTAAGATGGTCTAGGATACATTTTGATTACCGAAACAAGGAGAATAAGGCTGGTCTTGAACAGTGCCGTAAATAGGGCTATGCCAGCGGTGCACAGGGGAAGGGCACATAAATGACCAGACCTAGACCAAGTTTTCTTTTCAAGGGCACAGTTATAAAAGCTCGCACCTGGCACATAAAAGGCCGGTTACGGCATTGGTCTCAAACAAGGTACACATATGCCTTGTCTTTTTATGTAAAAATGATAATAATAGTAAACAAAACCTAAGATTTATTCACGTTCTGGCTTCAATGTCATGCTCAGGCAATTATGTCTTGTAGAAAACCCCCTGTTCCAACAGCTAAACTTGTAAGTCCCTTGTCACAGTCAATATTGTAAAACCTACCTTCACAATTCAAAGCGAGGTGAACAATGTTCTAAGGACATGGCGCTGTGGTGAATGCTTTATAGGTACCTCGTGACTATCATCATTAGCATAACAATGCTGCCCGTTTTACTACCAGTGCCAATACATTTGCCAACAGTCTTAGCAATAAGCCTTAGATAACGAGATACTGTGGGCTCATGGTTTATATCGACATACTTTCTGCGCTATCTACAATTTAACTGTGTTTAGGGTGCTGTAGTCCTACAAGGAACCTTTATGAGGTACATCTGTCTCTCCTTCCATCTCCTTTAGAATCTTAAAACGTATAAAATACTAACGACCCGCCCTCCCAGCTTCGCACGGGTGTAATTTACGTGCAAAGCCGGGGCGGGTCGCTAGTTATATATAAAACCTTCCGTGAGAATGTATCTAACTGATGGTGAAAACCGCATCAAAATCCGTTACATGGTTTAGGAGGAGTTAGCGGCCATACAGACAGACAGACGCGGAAAGCGACTTTAATTTATAATATGTAGAGATTTTTTTCTTTGGCTAAACCATAAAAATTATGTTATGTGGAGATGATCTCTGAAATTTGTCAGTCCACAGAGCTTGGTTGGTTAGAATTTTTCTACTTCCACCAATTTCTGAATTATAAATGTGACCACAATTGTTTGGCTTTCTCTACGGAATTCTACTATATGTGTGTCACGACACGCTCTTGGTCTTTATTTTCACATATTCGAGTTCTCTAATTGCGCAAATAGAGCAAGAAAAAGAATATATACCTAGTTAACACTTTTCAAGAAAAATCTTTACTATCCTTACCAAGGCAAGCCCTGTGCATACATCAGTTGCAGAGAATAAGAAATAATACATTTTTATAAAAACAAAATACACAGGAAGTTCAATAAACGGGATTCTTCCCTTAAATTTTATTATCATGCCTAGAGAGGAGGAATATTTAAATGGGACAACCCTCGAGATGTAGCCTATTTGGCTTACAATCGCGTAACTTTAAGCATACTTTTAAAATGTATATTTGTATTATTGTTATTATTTGAGAAAACAAAATCTTGTACCATAGCATCAAAAAAAGTTGGGTTGAGAAATGAGAACCTCCTTTTTTAAGGTCAGTTAGAAACTACAGTTTATACTGTACTAATTCATTATCTTATCTGATTTTTGTATTCATGTGTAATTTATTGGCACTATTCAATACCAGCCATAGCTGTAAAATCTAAATCCAGTCATAATCTCATGAACTGCTAAGCCCTAATATTCAACAAAAAAACAGGGGCCTTACGGCCAACTGATAACGCGGTATCAAACTAACGTTAAATCCGCTCAGTTGGAAAATCACGTGAACCTTAACGCGCCCAGATACGGTTTGTGGTCGCGTGATTTTCCAAGTGAGTGGATTGAACGTTAGTTTGATACCGCGTTATCAGTTGGCCGTAAGGCCCCTGGTCATTCTTTTACTATGGCTACATATCTTTAGAAATAAAATTCCGGTGTGCGTGTGTTCGTAATTCTTCTCTTAAACGGCTTGACCAGTTTTGATATACATATATATTTTTGTAATTGTACGGTCACCTGGATGGTTCTTTGCTATAGTTGGAGTTGGTAGGTGGCGCTATTGTATATGTTTTAAATATTTTATTAGCTACGCGAACGAAGCCGCATGGCAAGCTGGGTTTTTTGTGTATAACATAACAGAAAACTGCTTATTATACTCGTATTATGCAGACCTGGCGGAAAAAAAAATGATCTCACTAACACCTACAACTTCCAAACTTGGTAATGTTGTAAAACCAGAAAAATAATTATCTACCCACTCCAAACCAACCAACTGTTCTGATCTTTTTCATATGCAGACTCAAAATGCTTAAGGCCCTCTTTTCCGACTTTTAGCAATTTTGGTCATTCACTGTGCCCACTTCCGTGATTAGCTTAATATTATAAAAACAGTGTCACATCAAAATTTTATGTTATATCTATGAATGCCCAAAGACAGCAACACGATTAAGGATATTTTGCTCGATAGAAATAAAAATTAAAGTAAGTAACACTTATTTGCGCTTTTCTCTCTGTGTTTTTTGGAATCATTCAAATACCTATTTATTAAATTATGTCTGTGATACCTTAATATACAGATTTCATAATTATGAATGAAACAGCAAAAGTACATTTTACATTACAGCTATACTTTTCGAAAAATATGAGAAAAACCTCAAAAATATAAGTAGCGAAACTCACGACTGTGTGTAAGCGCCAGGGCTTTGCTCCGCTAAATGCGACTTTAATACAATAAACCAAGTCTTATGGTCATCAATAAGCGTCACTTAAAAGTGGTAAAACCTCGCCTTAAAGATATACGTAAGTAAAATAAGAAAAAATATGGAATGTAAAGAACGGTCAAGCATAAACCCTGTTAACGGACCATTTATTTGTCTCCGAAGTTTTTCTCTGGTGCTCTCACCACTCCTTGTTATGTCCAAGTACCTGATAATAACCTCTGACAACTGCAATAACATTGCAAAATTAATTCTGATCACTTTTGCTAGGTTTTTGAACATAAGACTGTAGCAGGTACTCGATTAAATTTTTCACTGAAGTACCTATGTACTTCAGTGAAAAATTAAAATAAATGTTTATATTAAGTTTTTTACAAAGTTATTTCTGTCAAAACAAACAAACGAATGAAAATAGTGCAGATACATAACACATACAATAAACTCGACGATGGGCATGGCTTGGTTTATTTTCGGCCAATTTGGAACGCCAATAACGTTGCTAAAAGCCCTCGGAAAGGTCCGCAGGCACGTGCGAAGCGTCTGTCGTGTTTACCTGCATTTGAAAATAGTGTGGCCATCTACCTATGTTTTCCCAGGAGATATAAACAAGGCATCCAATCCTACACAGTGTGTATTGATTTTAACAGCACCCCCAGACGCGCGAAGAACATTCGAAAGCTTAAAGATCCCAGACTTCTCAAGTTAATTAATCATTTAGGTACTTAATACTAAAATGCTAGGGTTCTCGCACTACCTGCAATGCTACTACTTTGCTAACTTACTCGATCGTAGACCGTAGTCTGAGCAGGCGTGAGAGTGGGTGGATAACTTTTCGTCTTCAACTCTATCATAGACAGTGTGTTGAGCTCTTCTGAATTTAGGTATGAAGTGTAGACAAAATATCTCGTGCAGATTTCACGCGAATGTAGTACGAAGCTATTTATCTTTCACAGTAACTGTAATATTTCCTTAACATGTTAAACGTCAAGTCCATTCGTTGCTATATTGCTCCGTGAAAGAGGAACAAATAAACACACTTTCCCATTTATAATACTAGCGGTTGTCCGTGACTTCGTACTCGTAGACTTTCATCAAATTTCAACCTCTTTTTGCTCCCGTCTTAATTTAGGCCATTCGCGAAATCCTTTCTTAGCGGATCTCTACACACCATTAGAAATTAACCTGCCAATTTTCAGCTTCGTAGTAAGTAAAATTTTGAGATTTCGCGATGAGTCAGTCAGATATTATAAATAAATAAAAAAGTTAATTATGATGGTTTTAAATAAGTGCTCCGTGCAGTTCGTAAACGTGACCTGAAAAGCCACACCCGAAACCAGCGACCTTTTTCGATCCGTCATTGCATGGATCCCGCTATATATTTTATTATCGGCCTAGATTTGAATTCTGTAATGCTAGACGTTTACTTGTCCCAGTTTCATGCATCATGTAATGGTAACCCTGTGAGTCGTTATTTTCTATTCAAATCGATTCTTTTCGTCCGACACGGCCTTGTCCGGTGTCCGCTGGCCGCTCCACGGGGATTTGCCAGCCTTGGCTGCGAAATTAAATTAATTAAATGAATTGATTGCCCATTATACACAACGGGTGAATTTAAGTACCGCCGTGCGTTGAGTTGAGATAAGGCGATAATAGTTTATTTAAGGTTCAATGAACGTGACGAGTATGTAGGTAATGTATAAGTGTAATAATAGACAGCGTACCGCGTCTACTCGCGTCTGCGAAATTTTTAAGATGCCAGTGATAATTTCTATACTCCGTTTTTTAATCTTAGATATTTTATGTAAACAAAGAAATGTCACGAAAAGTCACTGTCAAAGTGAGATGCTAGTTGCTCCAAACATTTTTCACTTTTGATCAATATTTTACTCTCTATTTTCCTCGGCTTTGCTCTCGCGCGGTACAATGGGGTATATCAGATAGCTCAAAAAATTAAAAGATTGTAATAGATGGCGTTATTATAGAGGCGTTGATTAATAAGATAGAGGAAATAGAGGGCAAATCAAACGTTGGCCAGAAATGTTTATAATCCCTACTGTCCTACCAAACTAATATTTTTTTTTCTATCAAAATATGATTTTTTTATCATAACATTGTATACAGATATTACGTTAAAATAAATAGTACGACACTATTTTTATTTTATAATTGTTCATATTACAACTAGAAAAACGTAATAAAATACTTTTTTGGTCCAATATTGTAAACTACCATTATGAAAGATATTTTTTGTAACCCCTTTGTTTACATAAAATATCTAAGATTAAAAAACGGAGTATAGCTCATATTTAAAAAATAATTGAAGATACAAATCAACGTTCGACTGTTTTGAGAGAAAATTTGTAAATAAAATTTCATTATTGCGAAGGAGAGACTTAAAACAGCGTTTAGTCTCGTTAGCTAAGAAATAGTGTTTTTAATCATTACTTAGAAAATAAATAGTTTTTCAAGTTTTTGAAATTCCTACGAAATTATTTTATATCTTCAATTCATATTAGAAATGATTATAAAAAATAAAAATGACTTAAAATAATACGTGATAAGTCCCGATAAACATTTAAAACATGTCATCAATCAGCAAAGGTAAAAAAATACTATATTACAAATGGCCAAAGAGATGTAAACGGGCCCTTAAGACGATTATAATAGTGCTAACACACGAGACGTACATGGTTGACGAACCGCCGAACAACCAACGGGAGAGAAAGAGAAAAATTTATCTCTCCCACTGTGTTTTGCCTTGTGTGTTAACACTATAAGCTCAACAAAGAAAGGCGTGTCGTTCGTTAAGGTTGCTCATCCTGATAAGGGTTCTCGGATAATCAGCCATATGGAAATTCAAGCCGAGACCTTTTTCCTAACATAGGTTACAACTATAGCGCAGTGGGGTTGAGTACGTACTTGAGTTCTACCTACGTAACCATAAAAAACCTCGCGCTAGTGACGACGCCTCAAGAGCAAGCTCTTGAGACTATTACTGCAACGCAATTCTGCATTTCATTTTTAGGGTTCCTTACCCAAAGAGTAAAAACAGGATCCTATCATTGAGCCTACGCTATCTGTCCGTCGGTCCGTCCTACCTTAAGGCAGTTGTCTTTCGAACTGTAATAGATAGCCAGTTGAAATTTTCACAGAATATGTAATGTTACGGTGGATTACCTATCAAATAAAAAAAAAGTCAATAAGTAAAAACGAAAGGCCCCCATACAACAAACGTATTTTTTACGTATTTTTGTATTAGCTCTAATGTAAAAACTGTAACTCGTACAAGCGTCTTGGCATGATTATAGTACACTCTTTAAAGTATCACATCAAATAATAAATAATGCCAAGTGCGAGTCGGTGACAACTGTTAATTACCAAGTTATAACTGGTAATTGCGTTACTTGGACGACCTTATCATTCGAACGTCCACTTTACATTTTACCGAATCGAAATGCCATATTTTACTAATTTTGAAATCAGTTTTTTTAATTGTTAATTATTGTATTTGTGTTGGTACGTTGGTACGGTCCCTCAGTGCGCGAGCCCGACTCGCACTTGGCCGGTTTATTATTTTACTGTTGAGCCAGACTGCATTACGCCAGTAAATAATAATAATAAATAATGTGTGACCATAACGTGTTCGCGTGTCAGTGACTTCCAGCTAAAAATAGATCACACGCAATCTGCCAGTATCTCAGTCTGAAAACTTTCAAACGCTGTAACCAGCGAGTGTTTTGCTGCTGCGTAAAAGCTCTCAGATAGATATTTGGTTACGCAAAATCTGGAAACGATACAATATAAAGTTTTGTACTCAAGATGAAACCGCAGGGCGCAGCTAGTAGTCAATATTTTTGACATTGGGTGACAGAATTAATTAAACAACAACACGTAACAAGTGACAGAATTTACTAAACAACAACACGTAACAAGGGACAGAATTTACTAAACAACAACACGTAACAAGTGATATAATTAATTTAACACCTATCATACAACATATTATAATGTCTATAACTATTTTAAAACTTACTACAAATGCCGCCAAACAAATGTAAATTATATTTTCCTTACAGTGCAGATTACCTTGACACTTTATATGGTTTTGGTCAACTTTTTTCGGATACTTTTGAGTGCTAATTATCCATATTTTTTAATAACGATAGTTCACACGTTAGTAAAATTTCTTGCAACGGTGCTGCTACTGCGCATCATGTGCAACTAGGGTTACCATATCAAACTTTTAAAAAGTCCTGACATAACGCCGGATGTTTCAATAAAAGTTCGGACATTTTAGTCACACAATATAAACACCGCGCAAGACGTTACAGTGGTAACAGAGCAGTGGTATTACATCGCCCAAGCTTAAATATACGGACAAATTACAAAGCCAAGCATCATTATTTATTAGACAAAGGTTTAAGGTCCGGCAAATCTTAGATGGATGGTAACCCTATGTGCAACGCGCATTGCCATACTAAAAGAACTTCACGTTAATATGTGTCTCATTACTAATGTAAATAAAACATATTTCCAGTGGTGAGAATGATGGCAATAATGCAGGACAGGAACAGTGAGGAGGTACCCAAGGAGTTTCTCGAGACGGGGCGCACGGGGCGGCGGAACGCGATGCCGGACATCCTGCACCCTCAGGGCGCCGAGGTCAGCACGGCCGACCTGCCCTCCAGGCTGCAGCAGCTCGTCACTTCGGGTGAGTCTCATACTGTAGACAAGCAGGCGTGAACTTACCATATTTTCAGCCTAGACTCTTCGACCAAAATAAAATGAATGGAAATTAATCCATTAATTTTATTTTGGTCGAAGAGTCTAATGAGCGGTGGTGGCCGGGCGTTAGCATGTGTGCTTTGCAATCTGACGGCACCCGGTTTGATCCTCGGCCCTACACTAATAACTTATTTACTACATAAATAAATTATATTTCAATGCCATTGCTCAGCAATGGTGAAGGTAAACATCGTGAGGAAACTGGTATGTCCAAGAACCTCAAAATTTCAAATACATTATGCCATTACCAACATTCACTGGGCCAGCATGGTGTATTAGGGCCCATCCTCTCTCTGAGAGAAGGTGTGTCCCAGCAGTGGGAACATGATAAGCTGGTAATGCAAGTATCCCGCAGGGAACCGCTGGATGCAGGCCGCTTCCAACCGACCCTTTTGAAGATTGATGGGGGAGGCCTATATTCAGCAGTGGATGTCCTATGGCTAAAATGATGATGATGATAATGATCAATGCAAGTATTAACGAGATCTCTTGGGTTTTTCTTTTTACTCTTGTCGATGGAGATGTTCTTTATGCACTGTCAACTTCGACCCTTATTTTGATGTGTTTGGGCATTACCTTCTGCCTTTTTTTTAAACTATGTTCTCGGGTGATGAATTGATATTCTTCATGAGTGCCAAATACTTTATTCGTACCAAGTGGCTAAACATCTTGGCTTTTCACACTAAAAATTATTCAAATTCAAATTATTTATTGAGAATAAAAACGGACAAATTCCACTAACATCTCACATAACTGTTGAACTAAAATGGATTTCCTAGTATTTAGTTATCTAATTATCTAATAGAATACTTTAATTTGCAAACGTAATAATTGCAATGATGTTTCAAGTGCATTAACGCTTATAAGAATAAGTTTTCCCACACTCGCTGAGATCTAGGTGTGATGAACGTCATACTAAATGACCTGACGTTTTTCTCTCAATAAGTCTTGTTTCACGACCGCACGTCAAGACGATTTGTCGCTGACGTTAGTCAATCTACATCAATTGAACTTTGCACCACTAAATTTCAATAAAGCGAGAGCACCAATTACTCTTTATTAAGAACTAGCAGACACGTGAAACCGGTTTGCGGAATAAATCCTTATTTAGCACGACAATTAATGTCAATGTTATGGACAATAAATGGAAATATTATATACATAATGTATATAGTATAGTCATCTATATATATACATGTTTTTCCGTAATGACGTCTGACAATAAAACTATCATAAATTTTACACAAACCATCACGATGTCATCAACGAATTACAATCACTTCACGTTTGCCTGTTGATATCGCCCGCACTAATGAATGGACGGGTGAGAATGTTTGTCTCATGTGTTGATATCACCCTTACTAATGAAAGAATGCTTGAAAAAGACTTTCGTCTCATGTGTTGATATCGCCCTTACTAATGAAAGAATGCTTGAGAATGACTTTCGTCTCATGTGTTGATATCGCCCTTACTAATGAAAGGATGCTTGAGAATGACTTTCGTCTCATGTGTTGATATCACCCTTACTAATGAAAAGATACTTGAGAATGACTCGTCTCATGTGTTGATATCGCCCTTACTAATGAAAAGATACTTGAGAATGACTTTCGTCACATGTGTTGATATCGCCCTTACTAATGAAAAGATACTTGAGAATGACTCGTCTCATGTGTTGATATCGCCCTTACTTATAAAAGGACGGGTGAGAATGACTGATAAAGGTCAGTCGCATGAAGATAACAAGTTTCCATGCGGCTCGTTGCAAGCACTGTAATCTTATCCTTGAAATTAATATTGACGTATTTAGTCAACCTTTATCTGCATATCTAATCTTTTAATCGTGCAATAAAAATAATCTAGCTGCCGTCGAACTCGCAGACTGGAGTTGAGCAATGGTAGGAAGAAAATTACAGATTTCAACACATACAATCGTAGTTCTGAGGACGCGTATAGAAATAAAGAAAGGCGTATTCTTATTTATTTTGAACCCCCGACGTCTGTTTGCGTCATCTGTCTCTGTTGTGTGCAAAAAGGTCCCGAATATTTATTTATTTTTAAACTTATAAGTTTAACGTGTGTGTCTGTGGCATTGTTGCTTCCAAACGGGTGAACCGATTTTGGTTTAGTTTATTTTTGTTGAAAGGTGCCATGATCGAGAGTGTTCTTAGGTATGATTCATGAAAAAAAAACCGTTTAAAGATTATCAGCTCTTTAATTGAGTTTTAAGAAATATATAAAAATATCTTACAATGTTAACAAATGATTGTCTTTGTGTTAACAGAATTCAACTTTACAAAACTAAAAAATATAAATTTACTAGAGACCCGTCCGCCCGGCTTCGCACGGGTGTAATTTACGTGCAAAGCCGGGGCGGGTCGCTAGTTATATACATATGAAAAATTATCTAACTGATGGTGAAAACCGCATCAAAATCCGTAAATATAAACCTTCCGTGAAAAATTATCTAACTGATGGTGAAAACCGCATCAAAATCCGTTGCGTGGTTTAGGAGGAGTTAGCGGCCATACAGACAAACAGACGCGGAAAGCGACTTTAATGTATACTATGATGATGATGAAAAGTAACAAATGTCACTCTCAGGCCCTTGAACTATACCCATGCAAGAAATCAGGTCAATCCGTTGCTCTGTTGCTGAGTGAATGAGGAACAAACTAACAAATTGAAAACCAACAAACTTTTTGCATTTATAATATTAGTATGATTATTTAATTAGTAACTATTTAGCTTGGACTTCAAAGGACCTCAAATTGTTGTCCTTGTTGTCCGTTGTTGACCTACCTTAAGCCATGAATTACATGCGTGATATCGTACCGTTTTGCGATTACATTTAGAACTGGAAAAATAGTATTGATAATTTATCGTATGTAACACGATAACTTATGATAAGATTTTCCTCTGGAAATTCCTCTAAATGTAATCATATCGATCTGTCAAGTGATGATTTGGTCCATTCCATTGACTTCTAACTGACCTGTTACCGAAAATATATTTTAAAAACTCTAAAATGGAACTCCCTTGCGTCCTCCTTATTTCTGACAACTATACAATCATGGCGTCTTCTAAAAGTAGAACTATTTTTAACCGACTTCCAAAAAGAGGCGGTTATCAATTCGACTGTATGTTTTTTTTTAATGTATGTTTGTTACCTGATTACTCCGCCAATTTAGAATTGTTTTTGATGTTTATTTTTTTGGTTGGTAGGTTATATCTCATAGGTGGTCCCATAAATTTTTTATCGACATTGATTCAGCGCTTTTTGAAAAATCTACAAAAACATGACAATAATTAACGAATTCAATGTACAATGTAAACATTGTACAGTGCCACCAACTTAGCTGTTAAGATGGGCAAAATTGGAACTACAGTTATTTCTTGGTGTATTTCATACTTTGTTTTCCACTAGCGACGCTGTCAACTGAACAGCAAACATAGAGGAACTGTTCCTACAACAGAACTTCAAAAAAAACAAAGAAGTGTCTCCATGGCGACCGGGCCCTGTTGTTTTTCGTTAAATTTTTCATGACCATGGATACAAAGTATTTCAGTCGTAATATTTCTACTTTTTAGTGTCAGTTTGTAAATGTAGGTATAGTCATGAAGTCGGTTCTTTTTATCTAAAAATTCTAATTATATAGTAAAAATAAATGAATGAAAATTATTAATTAAAATAAAACCTTTTAAAAACAAGCTTTTTTCGCATTCTTCTCAGCAAACCCTTTCATTTGATACCCAAATCATGATAGTAGATAAGAAACTTTGACCAGAAACTGTGTCCGCCATCTTGGGGCGTCCGCCATATTGAATTATGAATGACATCATTTAGCTAACCATTCTAACTAAAAGTGTATGCAACATTTCACATAATCGGTTGGGGATAACTGTTTTAAAGTTAATTAGTAAGAGTTGGCCCTTCCCATACTATTAAGGCTAGGATTTTTTTTTTGTGGAGTCCCTCCGCGCGGAAGAAGTGAAACTCTCGCTCTGTCTCTTTCTATTCCCCCTCCATGGTAGCGTTAAACGTTTAACGCAACCGTGTTGGAAGTCGCATAAGAAGTTTCACTTTTAAAAGCTTGTAAAAAAAACCATTTACCTACTCCTACTCGTATAATTTTATAGGGCTAATAGATTCTCGAACGAGCAATTTGTCGCCACATCTGAGTAGCTCATAAATTATATCGGTGATTGGGTTATCTCGATCCACCTGTCATGTCGGAACATAATTCGAGATACATATCGCGATGACGTCCGTCCCTCGTGGTAATTCGACGATAGCCCGGGGTTATCTACCTCTGACGCGTTTGGTGACATGAATAATTAGGAGTAGGTATTGGGACACGACTGCAATAGGCTACCGGAAATATTTGTTTTTGTTCTCTTTTAAAAAGTCTGATCATAAATAGCATATACGAATGATAATCAACTTAGCGTATAGAAAAGTTTTTTTTTTGTTGTTTAAATTAGAACGGCTGTCAAGGCATTTTTGTAAGAAATTTGTTGTAGCCAGTTGCACCCGTATAAACGAAACGTCAGTCATTCGAAATCAATTAGCAACTGTGATGCGGAGTTCGACGCGTTGATCTAAATAAGAATGTTCAATCAAGGTTCACTTATTTGCCTGGTAACAGATTTTCCTTCTCATTTCCATTCCATTTACTTCTCTTTTATATACATAGAGCCGACAACCTAAAAGCACGGAATAGCTGTATGCAAGCCACTTCTTACCGGCCCTTTTGATCGATGGGGAGCCCTATGTCTAGTAGTGGACGTCCTATGGCTAAAATGATGATGTATTTTTAACAAATCAAACATTTGCCCAGTAGCCTATTAGCCGATTGATAGCAGAAGTAGGTTGGGCGTATCCTTGACGCCTGTGATGGTGTACCTGGTATTTACAATCGAATGAGCACATATACTGTTCAGGTGAGAGTGCTTTTTTGTAGTCGTCTATGGCCATTACGACAGTTTTAGTATGCTTTTAGCACTTTAACTGTCCTATTGCCTGGGGCCCTTTTACAATTTTACATTGAACTTTCTGAAGCGTAAAGATAAAGCAAGACCGAAAGAATTGTGAGATTGAATGATGAATGCTATTAGAGTTTGTAGTAGACATAGGCAATAACAACAGCCGACCGACGTCCATGTCAGACTAATTCTTTTATCGACTTCAAGAGTCTTCTCAATTCGGTTTACAATTGCAAGTTATATTTCTGAGGGACAATAATTTGTGTGAGCATATAATTTTAATTCGTTGATACGTGTAATATTTATGATGGAGAGAGTAATATACTTAATTTTTTCTGTATTCAAAATAAAAATATTATCTTGCAGCCATTCAGTTAAAAGAAAAAAGAGGGGTTTTATAAGTCGGGGGGTGTTCTGTGTGTCTGTGGCTACGCTCCCTAACGGCGGAACCGATTTTGACTTAGTTTTTTTGTACTTAATACTTAGCATTGTTTCAAGAAAATCTGTAGAGCCGTTTGAAGATAATCAGCTCTTTTATTGGGGGTTTAAAAAAATGACAATGTATGTACCAGCTCCAATGGTGTGAATAATTTTGTTCCAGTGCTTACTAGTTTTGAAGACGGTTTTTTGTATTGACAATTATTTATACAGACAAGATAATTTTATGACAAAACAAAAATATAAAGTTAAATGATTATTAACGGGATATTTACCGTGGTAAGGTTGTGGAATGAGCTCCCGATATTTCGGCGCAGTTACATGCACCATGTTCACGGGAAGATTGAAGACGGGTGGTTGGTCGAACAGTTAAAAAGTTAGGTGCAGACATAATGATCTACCCTCTTTCTTAGTCTTTCCACAACCTTACCACGGTAAATATCCCGTTAATAATCATTTAAATTTAGTGAACAACCGTGATAGTTTAAAACAGTGTTATACAAAAAATATGTACACAATTTTTGGAAATACTTGGACGGGACGGAAAATTGGCGAAAAAGGAGACTTTTGAGAAGGAAAATCTGTTACCAGGCATATGAGTTAACCTTGATTGAACATTATTATTTAGATCAACGCCTCGAACTCCGCATCACAGTTGCTAACTGATTTCGAATGACTGACGTTTCGTTTATATGGGTGCAACTAGCTACAACAAATTTCTTACAAAAATGCCTTGACAGCCGTTCTAATTGAAACAAAAAAAACTATGGGCTGAATGAGTTGATGACGACGATGATGATGGCCTGCTATTCTAACATTTAGTGTCAAAATAGATGTTTTCTTTATTTATTTATTGCTTTTGACTTTGTGTGAACAACATTCTATTTGACTGTATAAATTGTAATAACACCATTTAAAACTAATTGTATGTATTATTAATTGACATCAACAGAAATAGTGACTGTAAATTAGATAATAAGTGTAATTAGAGTTAGCCTTCTCCTTACTCAATAAATAATATATAAACGAGGTCTTAGCGCACCTTGACTCAGATCCTGAGTCTAATTACAATAATCTCTTCTAATCTTACAGAAAGCTGATTAATCCAATCCAACTATTTTTGGTATCTCCGGGGAGGTTCAAATAACTAGCTCATTAATAGAGTAAATTGCGATTATATTATACTGTTAAACGAGCAACGTCGGTTCTATATTTTTAGTTTGTATTTGCTTTTTAGAAAATGGCTTACGGTATGATAAAATGTAGGGATTTCGTGGACAAAAATACATACGATATACGCATCACCTTGTACCGAGACCGAGCGGAGTTTACGGCTCATCTTGGAAATACTTGATTTCTGTACCGACCCCAAGCGGAGTTTACGGCTCATCTTGGAAATACATGTTTTCTGTACCGACCCCGAGCGGAGTTACGGCTCATCTTGGAAATACTTGTTTTCTGTTCCGACCCCGAGCGGAGTTTACGGCTCATCTTGGAAATACTTGTTTTCTGTACCGACCCCGAGCGGAGTTACGGCTCATCTTGGAAACACTTGTTTTCTGTACCGAGACCGAGCGGAGATTACGGCTCATCTTGAAAATACTTGTTTTCTGTACCGACCCCAAGCGGAGTTTACGGCTCATCTTGGAAATACATGTTTTCTGTACCGACCCCGAGCGGAGTTACGGCTCATCTTGGAAATACTTGTTTTCTGTACCGAGACCGAGCGGAGATTACGGCTCATCTTGAAAATACTTGTTTTCTGTACCGACCCCGAGCGGAGTTTACAGCTCATCTTGGAAATACTTGTTTTCTGTACCGTCCCCGAGCGGAGTTTACGGCCCATCTTGGAAATACTTGTTTTCTGTACCGACCCCGAGCGGATTTTACGGCTCATCTTGGAAATACTTGTTTTCTGTTCCGACCCCGAGCGGAGTTTACGACTCATCTTGGAAATACTTGTTTTCTGTTCCGACCCCGAGCGGAGTTTACGGCTCATCTTGGAAATACTTGTTTTCTGTTCCGACCCCGAGCGGAGTTTACGGCTCATCTTGGAAATACTTGTTTTCTGTACCGACCCCGAGCGGAGTTACGGCTCATCTTGGAAATACTTGTTTACTGTACCGAGACCGAGTGGAGATTACGGTTCATCTTGGAAATACTTGTTTTGTGTACCGACCCCGAGCGGAGTTTACGGCTTATCTTGGAAATACTTGTTTTTTGTTCCGAGACCGAGCAGAATTTACGTCTCATCTTGGGAATAATTGATTTATGTTCAGAGCCCAAGCGGAGATCGGTCGCCCAGCCGCTGCTGTATCCTTTCTCTATGAGAATAAAGGATACAGCAGTTAGGTATCAAAATAAAGGATACTAGGTACTTGTTATCAGGATTTCAACTATCAATCATAGAACGATTGAACAGAATCACTTGCGTGTCACAATAGTTCGTGCTAGTTTGATTGGAAGCATCAATAATTACTTTGCACTATCTGTAGTCGTCGGTAGGAAGTACCGATCAGTTAGAAACAGTGATTTTCTAGATAACCAGTAGGTATGGCTAATTAATGAGAACCGCCTGATGGCAATGACAGCTTATCGGCGCATTGTATTTTGTATTCTGTGCGATGACCCAAAAAACCACATCATTATCGACGCGATATGCCAATCACTGACAACTATTAGCCATCCAAACTGGGCTAATGCACGGTCTAATCTATAAACATGTGCTTATGTAACAAAATATGATAGCCCCGTTGGTCTAGTTGGTAGTGAACCTGCCTTCTGCGCTTGGGACGTGGATTCGATTCCCATCTAGGACAAACATTCATGTGATGAACATTTGTGTTTGTCCTATATCTGGGTGTTAATATCTATCTATTTGAGTATCTACTTAAAAACATATAGGTATGTATATCAGTCTCTGGCAGCCATATTACAAGCTTTGCTTAGTTTGGGGTAAAATGTTAGTGTGTGCAAAAATGTCCCGAATAATTAAATGTTAATTTAAATACGACCTCCACATCTATATTTCCACAGTAAAATAATGCCTTCATGCGAATATAACCATCTCTCTCAGTTCGTCTGTCTTTTTAACCGACTTCAAAAAGGAGGGATTTACTCAATTCGGTTGTATTTTTAATGTTTGTTAATTCAGAACTATTTACATTCTGAATTCTCATTTAAACGACAATGTGGATCTGAGTGCGGCATAAAGGTAACAAGATTTTTATGTTCCATCAAAAAGTTTATATTGTCAATGCTGGTAAATTTTACTGGATTTTTATGGCCCTACCTAGGTGCAAAATGGTCATACGAAATTAATAAACTCGCGGGTATGGAATTGTTTACGGAACGCAGTGCGTAATCCTCGTAAACTTTCAAATTTATTACTTCCGCACGGTTTCTCAATGTTTTGTAAACACTGGTTTTCATACTCGTGAAAACGAAGCCAACAGGAACTTTTTGGTCAACTGACTTGTACAAAAAGAGCAGTGAATAGCAGCATATTTAGTTATACCTATGGTTATACGAAAATAGTTCTCATGGATTAAGAAATACTGGAGAATGGTATAGCACTTGTAGATGCTGTAGCACCTGGGAGATGTATAGATTTCTTCTGCTAAGCAGGGTTAGCAAAATAAAGTCTCCCAGTTTATGACAATTTTTCAATGAACAAGTATGAATCCGAAAACCCGAACGAAGCGCTTTGATTCCACTTTTATTGTGCGAACTGCTAGTCTGTGGAATGAGCTGCCTGAACGGGTGTTCCCCGATAGATACAATCTGGGTGTCTTCAAATCACGAGTGAATCGGTTTCTTCTAGGCAAGCGTGCGCCACCGTAGACCGCATCATCGCTTAACATCAGGCGAGTTGGTGGTCAAGCGCAAGCATATTATAAATTTTTAAAAAAAATTTTTTTTTAAACCCCGATAAAAGTACTGATAATCTTCAAACGGCTAAACAGATTTTCTTGAATCATAGCTAAGAATCACTCGAGAATCTAGCTAGATCAAGTCACCAAACAAACAAAATAGGTCAGCCGTTTGATAGCTACGATTCCACAGACAGATATACACATGTTAAAATTGAAAAAAAAAAACTCCATTGTACCGTTGCAATAGAATTTCAATTTCATTACAGACCTTGACATATTCAATCCTGGTACTTAAAACTCGAACAATAACATCGCTCGAAGAACCGATAACCGATGGGGAAGAAAGGTTCTGGAGTGGAGACCACGAACCGGAAGACGCAGCGTAGGGAGGCCTCCCACTAGATGGACCGACGACATTGTGAGAGTCGCGGGCATCCAGTGGATGCAAAAGGCAGGCTGTCGTTCAGTGTGGAGGTTAAAGGGGGAGGCCTATGTTCAGCAGTGGACGTCTTCTGGCTGATGATGATGACTTAAAACTGTCCTAAACTAAAAACCGCCTGCCCTAAACTACACCGTTGTAATAGAATCTATATTCGTTTACAGACCCAGACAACCCCCAGCCTGGTCCTTCGAACACCGATCTAAAGAAAGTCGATGATACACCAGACAAAAAGGACACATGCAGTTGAGCTGCCTCGCCCACGGTCGCACAGACCCGCATTGGACTTGCCCAAAGCTAAAGTAATCTCAACCAGGTATAGTATTACTAAGCACTGAGTAGTGTGGCCCCACCTTAGTGTAGTGAGGTGAATAGATATCGATAGACGGACGGTTAGCTCAGTAAGCGAACAGTATTGATACTAAGAATACTGTAGCTCTATTACAGTCCTAGACTCTAGAGAAGTAAGACAATTGTAACGTTTAAATTGTGTTAATACGACATTTGACAAAACAGAAATGGCCAAATAGAAGATACCGTGACATGACTCTAAAGGTTTTTATAAAAGTCTGTGCAAACCACGCAATGTGCATTTTCGTTGATATTTGACTGCAAAACACTGCACTGGGGCCTTACGGCTAACTGTTTTAAGCAATCCAGTTTAGGTGATGAAAAAAGTTGCACATTCACGTGATTTTCCTAACTGCGCTGTTTTAACGTGAGTTTGAGACCGCGTAAGGAGTTGGCCGCCCAGTTACCGCCGGCGCTAAGCGTCTGAGTGAATTAAAAATAATGCATATCTCTAATGTTTGTCTACAATGGTTTTGTTTTGGTACCACAATGCATTTTCTCAGCAGTATGTAAGGTTCAAAATATGCATTTGTAAATAAATTATCTTGTACAGGTAAGTGTACAGTTCTGTGTACTGCTTTGCATAACCACCGTTACGGTCACTATTCAAATAATGATGAATAAATTTGATTTGCATAAAAGTAGCATCTGTAAAGGATACTATGCAGACGTAAAATGACCTATTTTTAGCCAATTTGCAAGTTCGTTCAAGTTATTTTTAAAGCATTGTTTGTGTTATTGTACTGTTGTTTGCATGCACTGTGGTGCCACTTATATTATACACCATTCTTAGGCTAGTTCGTCGAATTTATGTTTGGTTAAATTGTAAATAAATAGTCTTGTAACACCAGCATTAAACTGCGTCCAAAATACAGCCATTTTGTAAAAAAAAGTGTAAACAAACATGTCAGATTATGGTCGTTCATGCAATTCATTGCCGGATTTTCCTTATCTCTACATAGTATAAATTGAAGTCGCTTTCCGCGTCTGTATGTCTGTATGTCCGCTAACTCCTAAACCACGCAACGGATTTTGATGCGGTTTTCACCATCAGTTAGATACATTTTCAAGGAAGGTTTATATATATAACTAGCGACCCGCCCCGGCTTCGCACGTAAATTACACCCGTGGGAAGCAGGGCGGGCGGGTCGCTAGTACTGAATAGTTTGGTATTTTTCAGATTGTTATTTCGCCATTTTTGTTTACACTTGCAAAACTTAGAAGGAACAAACTGAACATGATTTTTTGGGACCTTACGGAAAAATCTATTTACGTACAGTTTATTTATACTAGACACATAGACTAAACCGCGTTCCGAATCATGGCAACAGCGCTTGTTCAACCTTTTTACAAGCCACGTTATATAAAAAATATAAGCACGCAATTTCATAAGACCTACTATATAATATATTGTATGGATGTTTTTTATATACCAGGCGAACCAACATGATACAGAAACAACCTTGTTGGTTCTCCTTAGTGCTGTTGCGTAGATTCGGAAAGCCATCTGATTCTGTTGGCTGATACACGTCATCGTAATCGCGCTTTTCCAGTGGCGCCCTCCCGCTTGCAAATGTCAACTGACAGAATCAGAGGGCTCGTTTAAGACAGTCTGCTAGTAATTGCAAACACTGTCAAAATTCAAGCTTATTGGATTAATGACCTTATCTGAGGGGTGATCTTCGGCAATTAGATGCGATAAAACTTTGACAGCCTTTGCAATTTGTGTTGATCTAAGAAGTCATAAGAACTCAACAATGATGGACAGTATGTTACTAAGTTATTTGTGCAATAACCTCATTGCTGTTCTAACCCCTCAAATATGTACAGTTATGTATATATGAATTTATGTTGTGAATTATACTTTTTGGTTTGGTGAAAATAGACAGCCACTTACATTTTAAAGAAGTACAAAGAAGGACAAGTTTTTTTTTTTATTATTTTCTGCACAACAATATTTTTGACAGAAAATGATTAGCAAATTATACTCCTGAACAAAAAAAAATTACTAAACGTGGTTATATGTACTACGTTTTATAAGACGTATTAATTTTTTTATCCTAACTTTACATGACTTACGATGACGTCGCCTACCCAGTGACTGTCCCTAAACCTACTCGAATCTATCGACAACTCACTTATCAAAATCGGTTTAGGCATTTAGGTGAGTGTAGACGAGAACATAATACATACACGCTAAATAAAATCCCCTTATTATTATTTTACGTCGTCAGGTAAAAAAGCAAAACTATCAGGCGGGAAATAAGCGCAGTTTGCTTTTTAGGGTTCCACACCAAAGGTTCATCTAAGCCTTCAACCGTCTCTCCGTCCGTTCTACTTTCAAATAGATGTATCTTTTGAACCGTAATAGGTAGCCGGTTGCAACATTCACAAAATATGTTTTATTATAGCGGTCATTCTAACAAAGAATAAAAAACACAAAAAGTAAAAAAAAAGATAAATCCTTTTGTATATCACAAACATAATTAATTTTTACTCTATCGTGAAAACGGTAATACATACATATAATCGGCAAACTTGGTGGGATTATAGTGGAAACTCTAAAGTGAAACAACAAATAAAAACCGGCCAAACGTGAGTTGGACTCGTACCCATACCCGGGGGTATGTCCTAAAACTGCCACCAAACCAGAAATTCTTTGGTAAATACATAACTCAAATAATAAATTATAATATGGCGGTATGGAACCCTCTACGCGCGAGTCCGACTCACACTTGGCCGGTTATTAATATATTCAAACAAAATAAACTACGAGTATTAACAGGTGCAGCTAAGATTTTGCAATACAATGTGTTGATTAATGTAAAATCGAATTAGACAATACTGAGGGTTACAAGTATGTCTACGTAATATCTATACGTAGGAACGTTGACACCAATGTTTGTTAACAATAAATTAATAATAATGTACACATTTTTTAAACACAGATTTGTGTCATTTAATTACTAGCAAATACTACAAGTACCTAAGTAAATCTATTCATGTAATACAATCATGTGATAGAAATTATTGATTAGACGAACTTACTTGTATGTTGTACATGACTGTCATTGAGTATAGGTAAGTTCGCCTAATACATTAATTGTACTTTGCGATCTTCCTCTGTATATAAAGTGACACAACTGAGCAACAAATTTTTACATATTTATGTAATCAACTTGAAAAGTATACCTTTTTGTTTTATTTACTTTTTTGTCTGGTCAAAGTTGTCAATGTCAAAATTAGCTGTTGAGTTAGTTGTTTGTAGTATTTGCTAGTAAAACTAGATATGTTGATCTGTGCACTGTATAGACAACTAATTTATTTAGTAAGAGGTGCAGAGAATGAGTTTACGAGTGTGAATGTTATTAGCAGCTGTTATGGTAGCTAAATGTATACATAATTTAATTTGTTATAAGAAAATGCTTTTACGCTTAGAACTTTAATTTATTATACGTAATATTTAGTTTAATTTAAATTAATGAGAATGTACAGTCTGTTCTCAATAGTAAATATGAACAAAAATGGCGGACTGGCCGCCATATTTGTATACATAGGACTTTTAAGTAATAGCAGACTGTTTCAACCTAGTGGAAAGTACAATTTTGTAATAGTTATGTAATTTATCCTCAGTTTTATCAAATCTGATCACTATTTAAGTTATTTTATTTCAAAAGATGATCAGATATTGTAAAACTGCGGTCTAGTGTGATATTTTTAAGTACCGAAAATTGCATAAGGTGTTTTGGTGCTGTAGCTTTGTTATTATGATTGTTTCCTTTACTACACAATATCATAGGATTATCAGGTAAAGCTGCAATTACACCAAGGCAGCATCGGCTGGATTTGTGGCATGCTACATAATGTGGCACACATTGTCTTGAAACATGCTTCAAGCAAGATTATCGTGCCGTTATTTTCCATGTAACAGAAAATATAATAATACAAAACATGATAATTATAACTAACGTGGCTAAAAATACCCATAGAATCCAAGATGATTGGAAACATCCTATAGCACTCTGTTGTGGGGAAGGTTGCCACAAGCTGCGGCACGATGTGGTTGATTCGTGTGCTGGCGCATGCCAATACAAAACGCTGTCATTGTGACATACTAAAAAACCGCACGATATTGCCTTGGTCAATTATGCTTTAAGAAAATACATTTTTTACATTGACATATTCAATGCACCAAAAATATGTAACGATGACCTCAAGTAGTTCTCACTTAATCATCATTTCAGCCGTAGGACGTCCACTGCTGGACATAGGCCTGCCGCATCGATATCCAAAAGGGTCGGTTGGAAGCGGCCTGCACCCAGCGTTTTCCTGCGCGGTCTCTTTTAGGTCGTCTGTCCATCTTGTGGGCCGGACGTCCTACGCTGCGCTTACCGGTCCGTGGTCTCCATTCCAGAACCTTTCGGCGCCATCGGCCATCTCTTCTGCGTGCTATGTGCTCTGCCGACTGTCACTTCAACTTGCTAATCCGGTGGGCTATGTCGGTAACTTAACTATTGTTCGTCTAGAGATCTCCTCATTTCTGATTCGTTTGAATTCATTTTAGCTGAATGCGAAGTGATCTAACATAAACTTGCTCACTTTTTTGTTTATAAAGTCGCAGGAGACTAATGTTTTGCTAACTTTTAAATGTCATTTTTTGTTAGATTTTTGGCACAGGAAACCCAGCCTAAAAGTACAGGCTTTACCTTCATTTCACTGTAAACATATTGCGAATAAGTCTTCAAAGCGTATCAACAAAGTACGTCAATTATCGTCTTCAATTTCTCGTGATCGTCACTTATATCAATTTTACTACTTCTGTATTTATTCAAGAGTATTTCATATGTTTTAGGTATGAAAATGTGATAAAACCAGGTAGTTAGGGAGGTATTTTGTATGAGATGAATCTCAAACGATAGGCACTGGTTTTATAGGATTTTGTATGAACAGTCGTTCTAGAATTAAATGTTTATCTATTAATGGACAAAATTTAGTTTCGGTGACTATTTTAAAATTGTTTAAAATGCATTTAAAATTTTTTTGAAACGTAAATAACAAAACAACGCTTCCATTGCCTTAGCGTCTTGTGGCTTGTCTATTAGAACATCGAATATTATATTCAATGTTTTAGATCTATTCTAAAGTCCAGGGGTCTTACGGACAACTGCTATTGCGGCACCTAATCCGCTCAGTTGGAAAATCACGCGAACGTGAACCTTATCGCACCCAGATACGGTTTGCGGTCGCGTGATTTTCCAACTGAGCAGATTAGGTGCCGCTATAGCAGTTGTCTGTAAGGCCCCAGGGATAAAAATTGCTTATTTCAGTTGTCTTTATTTAGGAATATACGCCAATTTTAACATCAATCTATACCCAAAGTACAAGTTTAGATAGTTTTCGAAAACTTTTTTGTTTTTCGTATTGTTCCATACATTTTAGTAAAGCGCCTCCAGCGGAAACGCGGAGTAACTAAATATTAGGTTGCTTCACTCAAATACTGAAAAAGTTTTCGAATAGCTTCAGCCCAGCAATTTATGAAACAATTTGATAGCCCGTTGGTCGAGTTGGTAGTGAACCTGCCTTCTGAGCTTGGGGGCGTGGGTTCGATTCCCACCTAGGACAAACATTTGTGTGATGAACATTTGTGTTTGTTCTATATCTGGGTGTTAATATCTATTTAAGTATGTATTTAAACCTATATATGTATATATATCAGTCTCTGGCAGCCATATCACAAGCTTTGCTTAGTTTGGGGTCAGATGACCGTGTGTGCAAAAATGTCCCGAATATTTTTTTTTTTTTAATACGAAAACAAAAAAAAACTTTTCGAATACTATCAAAACTTATACTAAGGGTACTGAACCTTACTTATTCGATGTGTCATGATGTAATTTATAACTATTGTAGCAACCATAGTCGCCATTGATGCAAAAAATAAAGATGCGTAGCCACTAAATTAGAATCTAAAAGAAATGTGTATATCTAATTCAATAATTCCAAATTCCCAACTTTTATATCGTGAAAATGTATGTATCCAGAGTTATATTGTAGTGATGTATTATAGTAACTTTGTAGTTGTCTCGCTAGAGCTGCCATTGTCGTCGGTAAAATTTGAATAGAATCAGAACTCGTCTAGACATGTTGTAGGTTTTGTACGTTTATAAAACGTGAATACATGTATAGATAATTATATCATGGCTAACATATTTTATATACCTTTAATGAATAGCCTGGCCATACACAAATGCAGTTTCAGGGGGGTTAGACAAGACCCACTTTCTGTTAGCGTTAACGCCTGCGGAAAGATGAATTGTATGAAAATGACATTGACAATGACATTACCTTGAGAGATGTTATCTCAAGCTAATGTCATTTTCATACAATTTCATCTTTCCGCAGGCGTTAACGCTAACAGAAAATGAGTCTTGTCTAACACCTCAGGTTCATCATATATCACCATCAGCCATAAGACGTCCACTGCTGATCATAGGCCTGCCCCGTTTCGCCTACTTACAGGTTGCTAGTGAATAAACAATGTAATATGCATATTATGTTGACATTTATGCATATCACCTTGAAAGGATATCAATTCCACTCGTAGGTACACCACCTACGAGTAGAAGATAGCCTTTTCAACGCGCGAATTCAATGTGACGCTATGTCGTGTGCATATTTCTAGACAAGCACAATTAGTGTCGGTGCTAGCTTTATAATATGATCAATCTTTGACTTACTGATGTGTTATATCATAAATTGGGTCAAATTATTGCGTATCTGCCAAGTAGGGTTTTAAAAACATTGTATATGAATTTATATGCATTAACGAGAAGTGAATAAGAATTATTTTGTAGATGTCTCTTGTCTAACGCCCCCAGTTAGACAATAGTCATTTTCTGTTAGCGTTAACGCCTGCGGAAAGATGAAATTGTATGAAAATTACATTGACAATGACATTGACTTGAGAGATATTCTCTGAAGCTAATGTCATTTTCATACAATTACATCTTTCCGCAGGCGTTAACGCTAACAGAAGGTGGCTCTTGTCTTATAACTCAGGGCCTGGTATAATAATAAATTGTATAAATAGTCTATTTCCACCTAACAGCTTTAAAACAGTGCTTATGTTCACTTTGTTCATGTCATTCAATCTAGAGAATCTAGACAACAGGTACATCTAAAGTAGCTAACAGACTAGACGGACTTGGTTGACGGACCGCCGTCCAACCAAATCCACACGTCTGTTAGCACTATTATGTCGCATGCCTTTTCATGCAGTCAAACATATTTTTGTGTTGCGTATAATGCGATCTCGATAATATTATGTAATTCTAGCCAGTACATATGAACATCAATTGAACAGTGTTGCCATTGCTTATAAAAAACCGATTCATAGCAAATAATAAATGGTCAGTTTTCAAAAGCAACAATGTATTTAAATATGACATGTGCAGCAAAACGTCTAGCTAAGTTAGGTCTGTACTTTTGTTTATTCTGTAGTTCTGGGTTTACATAGTACCCATATTAAAGTGATCATTGTCAATAAAATTATACGTCGTCAAATTTTAATGTTAAGGCTATGTGGTGGAATTTTGTAATTATCTCGCTTATTTTAAGTACAGTTAGTGTACTACCCTCATTTGAGATTTATTCTATCCTAACATTTTTTATGTTTAAATTACAAGGTTAATTAGGAAAATGTCTAAGACAAGCAGAATCAAGGATTAGTGTTTTTTCAAGCTGTTTTTTTTTTCACAACTGTTTGAATGCATCTATGATTATCAGCTATCCATTCATACATAGGTAGTAGGTATTAAGTGCGCCTACTTATCTGTAAACTGGACTAAAGAGTATAGTCAACATGATTTCTAAACGAACCCGACTGCAACTCATAGAACATAGGTATTTCGTTTTCTCAGACTCCCTTGATACCCGTGGCGACCTCTACAGATAAGTTCGTGACACTATCCCTACATATATAACGACGCTGCATTATATATCCATACAAAGTGTGAAAAGCCACGTAATTCAGCATAAATTTATAAACTGCAAGGCATAGCATTGTACCTAAACTAGTTTGAAGATGTCTAGTATTAAAGGATTTGTATCGTTTTTGTATCTACTTTGTTGTAAAGCAAACAATGGTAATAAAGAAAAATAAAATACACTAAATGAATTATAAAATGTGTTTTTATTAATTTATAAATTGCAAGTGCAAGACCGCGCAAGACATGAGGAGAGGTACGGACGCTCTCCTTCACACCAATTTCAACCTTAGCGTCGTCCATCTGATCTTATCCGACAAGACTGCAGAGTGCGGACTGCCGGTTGTCCGTTGCATAACTTCGGATAGTTTGAATCTGCCATAAACTCAAGCTAGTCCCAGTAAAAAGACTGGCAAAAACTGAATGGGGCAAGGTAAACGCGTATTGCACACACTGACATATTCTTACTAGTTCTAAAAACGCACACTTCAATATTGAGCGCCACACCACACAACTATGCTCAAAAGTCATCAAATAGACGACCAAGGGTTGTGTTAAAAGGGAAACTGTAAGTATAACTAAAACGCTTCCATTTATATATATATTTCTAAGAACTTCAGTGATCTTTTAAATTCTGGATGCAAGAAGGAACTGCCGACCGAGGTCAGTGGCGTGCATTGGGAGAGGCCTATGTCCAGCAGTGGACAGTTAGAGAATGATGATGATGATGATCTTTTAAATAGCTCATAGACGAGACGGAGAGAAATATATGTTTTTCTCTTACGCTCCCGTTGGTTGGACGGCGGTCCGTCAACCAAATCCGTCTCGTCTGTTAGCTACTTACAACAATCGAGGTGCGCGCTGCGTATCCTGGGGTAATATGGTAATAATTTCTGGTATGGCAATACCGTCCCGATTGTCTTGCTCGGCTTGAATTTATCACAGAATAATAAAGAGCATAGTCGCATGATTTACAAAACGTACAAGGCCGTTCGTTTATGCTTTAGTCCTTTTCCTGAAGCTCTCACAGTAACCACGCTGGTTTTCATTCATTACGGAACATACGGAATATTTGAAAATCAGTTATGGTATCACCAAGGAAATTACTACCACTAAAAAAAAACGATGCAGACGATTAATCAAAGCCTAAACAAAATAGCTACTAATTAAAATTTAAATTACAAACTAAACATAAAAAAAAAAAAAACTCGCCCCTAACCACCCCCTAACTGTACCCGGCCCAAAGGTGCCCATAATACTAGCCTTTGATTATTTATCAAAGATACTAGCAGCCACCACCTGAAAATAGGACAGCTCACAGCGCTGTTGGTGTGATTCGGAAATCCACCCGAGTCGCTGTCAAGACAAGTGCTGTCTGACCATCTGACAACTCTGACAAGTGACAGCTTATGAAGGAATTAATCATTCGCAAACGGATGTGGTCGTGGAGAAAGTAAATCGCAAATTATTCTTATTATATGTGTTTATCGCTACATAGTTGTGAAATGAACATTTCCGCGTCGTGAGAAATGCTTTTATTTTCGTGCTGTGACTGTCGCGAGTGTCTAACAACAAGAAAATCTGTGATGAAATGTTGGAAAGTGGAGGTGACTGACTCGACGTATTTTGCAAGTTTTATGTGATTTTGTGTAGCTGTGTTAGTTTAAAATAACAAAATGCCGAGAGGAGAGCATCGGTCAAGCGTGCTGCTGTCGCGGGAGGAGAATGAGATGGTTTTCAGCATGATAGGACCGAAATGCCAGGTAAGGCTTTATGGGTTGAAGCTCATTGGTATTCCGCGTGATTCAGGCCGCAGATTACGTATCGTGCGTTGTATCTGCGAATTATCAGTCGATAGCTGCACGATAACGCCTGTAACACTTCGATTCCGTGAGCTATTAAGATATCTGATTGGGTAGATTAACAAGTAAAAACATTGTTTTCTTGTTTATTTGGTGTGTGTTATTGAATCTGCTAATTTTTACATACATGAGGAATACGATTTAACAGACACGAGGAATACGACTTAAAGAGGAGGGATATTACATAAAACAGCCAACATTAAAAAATTTACTGCTACATAAATTCATTTATTTATTTGATAGGCAAGCAACATATGCTGATGTGCCCATATCACACAGTGTCAAAATTTAGTATTTATCTATTAATATTATCTTCATTCTCATCCGTTTGTCCAGTTTGTTTTTAAACGCATTTATTAATTTCAATGCGATCACATCCTCAGGCAACCTGTTCCAATTGAAAATTTATAATTTATAATCACCCTCAATGATGTTATTATAATGCACCTAGGCATACATAGTTTTAGAATGTGATACAGATTGATTAAATGTAAATTCAATATTATTTTAAAATTATTGCATTCTGTTTTGTATGTTATTGAATGAATGAAATGAAAATGACTGTTGCTGAGGATGTGGTGTGCAGTGTTGATCTGTGCTGGTGCAGCCAAAGTAGGGTTTTGTGACGTTTGCCTTCACTTTTAGTGAGTATACACCGTGTATGTCAGGAAGGTTGTAGAACCCATAAAAAAAATTATTTTATCAATCAGGTCAAAAAAGGTTGCGCGGGGCAACCTTTTTTACTTCATAGGGCTTGCGATGAAGAGCTTTGGTATTTTGGTGGCTTTGAACACTTTCGAGCAGGTCAATATCCTTTTCAAAGTATGGCCTCCAAACTTGGAACCCATATTCCAGCAGTGGCCTTATGTATGTCTTGTAAATCTTGAGATAAACTTCCACAGTGATGCTCTGAAAAGACTGGCGTTAAAGGATAAAGGAGTTAGCTTTTGTAGCTATTGTAGAAATTTGGCCTTCCCATTTCAAGTCCGCGGCAATCATTGCCCCCAGATCTTTCTGTTGGCTGTTCTGTCGAGGCCGCTTTGCACGCTTAAACAATGCAAGCAACTGCGTCGCGTGACGTGGGTCACTTGCATTGTTTAGCACTCCATTAAAATCATACTGAGCAGTGGATCGCGCGACATAGCCATGGCCGCCAAAATGCTACTCTTAGATGTAAACAAAACCAGAGAAAACGACGTAACAAAAAAAAAACCTTTGTAATTTAGTTACATAAGAGGGATTTAATTTTGATTATAATATTTGAGATAAATGTAACTGTGTAATTCGTTTTTGTCTCAATCATCATCATCATCATCATCCACAGCCTTCCTTATCCCGCTGCTGGCTTGCTATGCCATCTGCCTCGGTCGTGTGCAGTCGAGTCCAGGTTCGACCCGCAATAGTAATGATATCGTCGACCTATCTTGCAGCTGCCACAATAAATTAATTTCATTTAATCAAATAATTTAGACTGTTGAAGTCTTACACACTTTACATACTCACACTTATATGATGTATGATCTCAGCTTCCAAGTATTCAAAGGAGACTTTCAATTTCAATAATGCAAGCACCATGTCCAATAGCTAAGAAAGTGAATTGAACTTTCCTTTCTACAGGCTTGCAACAACAACTTAAACGGGATTCAGATTGATAGCACTTTCACCCCGTACAAGCTATGGAGTGAAATCGTCTATCTCCTGCAAGGCTTCAATGTTACAATATTAAATAATAAAAACTACTTGGGTATGATTTATGTAGTAGGTTACAACAACGCCCACATAGATGTCGTCAACGAAATCTACACGCTCAGTCTCTGTACAAATAATTTTGAGAAATATTCTAAACTAGCTGCGCCCTGTGGATCACTCGCCTGGATACTCCTTATTACA
This sequence comes from Agriopis marginaria, assembly GCA_932305915.1. NCBI lineage: Eukaryota > Metazoa > Arthropoda > Insecta > Lepidoptera > Geometridae > Agriopis > Agriopis marginaria. The sequence goes on from OW029918.1 coordinate 16,648,773, forward strand.
TCAGCTATCTGCCAGTGAAAGTCTCGTCAAAATTGGTCCAGTCGTTTCAGAGTACCTATGGAACATAACACAACACCGCCTTATTATATGTAAGAAAAAAAGAAGATATTTTTGGGTATACCCAAAATCCTTCGATTCAACTCCTTGGATGATGGCCAGAACAATGTCCTTCGAATTTCGGAAGAGCGCATATAGCTGACCCTGTCTACTCTCAGCTCTTCTTCGACTTCTTCGTGCAATAAAACCAAGCTGAAATCTGTTGTTATCATTCAAAAGTCTATCGCCCCGTTTTTTTGGGCTCCTATGGAACATTATATCGCCTTTTAAATATAAGAAAGAAAACTGCTTTAGCTAGTGATGATAGACATGACAGATAGTGATGTTTACATTATCTTGTATATTCCAGAGCCTAGCGACGGCCGTGGTCCAGCTCTTCACAACCGAAGGCCCCGCACACTCGGAATGGAAGAAGAGAGACACGGGCGTACTGTGCCTTATAAAGGACAATGGCAAACGGTCATACTTCTTTCGAATCTACTGCCTGTACCGGAAGGTGCTGGTCTGGGAGCACGAGGTCTACCTGCAGATTGAGTACAAGACTCCGAGACCATTTTTACATACATTTGAAGCAGAGGTAATAATCATTGTTATCTATTTTTAACCGACTTCAAAAAAGGTTCTCAATTTGAATGTATTTTAGGGTTCCGTCAAAAGGGAACTTATATAACTATAGGATCACTTTGTTGTCCGTCTATCAAGACCCCTTTTCTCAAGAAAGCGTTATGATATCGAATTGAAATGTATATCAAATACTTGGGTCTATGGTTCCTTTTATCTGTGCAAAAAACAAACTTGCAAATCAGCGCGATCAAAAGATATGACCGTTTGTCACATATTTTGCGATTTCACAAGGGAATCAAAACCTATAAGGTACTTCCCGTTCACCTAGAATCATGAAATTTGGCAAGTAGCAAGGTCTTATATCACGTATAAAGGAAAAACTCCGAAAGTTGTTAATTTGATATTACATCACATAAAAAAAGGTTTTTTATTACAAACTTACATTTTGTAGTTGGTATGTATGTTAGCACCTGTTTGCCAACTACAAAGTTAAATTTGTCATTCAATATTTTAATCTTTTTAACCTATTTTCGTCAAGATTCGATTCTCGGGATGGATCTACATACATTATTATTACTTTTGGATGGAACCCTTAGGGTGCGATTCCTACTCGCACTTGTCCGGGTTTTTTTTATGTTTGTTACCGACGACCAAGTACAGAATTCCGTCGTTTATAAACCGATTTGGAAAATTCTTTTTTTATTTGAAAGGATTTACTTTTAAATTGGTCTCATTGAAATTTCATCAAAATTGGACCAGCAGTTTGGAATTAAATCTAAATAACTGTATATAAAACTTCCAAGCAAACGAAACTGCTTATTTAGTAATACAAATATGAAATCCGTTTATTTAAATAGATAATTATTACAAACTAGCGACCCGCCCGCCCGGCTTCACATCACATCACATCAGCAGCCATCAAACGTCCACTACTGGACAAAGGCCTCCCTCTTAGAGAGGGGTGTTGCCATAATCCCCACGCTTGGCGGGCGGCTTGGGGATCGCAGTAAGTTCACCGTGTACTAATCGGATGCTGCTGCCCATCCTCCGGTGGTTCTGGTCGCAGTTTTAGGACATACCCGGGTCCATTCACGGGTTCAACCAGAGTTCGCCAACGCCCGGCTTCGCACGGGTGTAATTTACGTGCGAAGCCGGGGCGGGTCGCTAGTTATACATATAAACCTTCCTTGAAAATGTATCTAACTGATGGTGAAAACCGCATCAAAATCCGTTGCGAGGTTTCGGAGGAGTTAGCGACCATACAGACAGACAGACAGACGCGGAAAGCGACTTCAATTTATACTATGTAGTGATGACAGAATGGAGGTGTTTGGGGTAGGAAGTTGTGTGTTAGTGTTAATATTTGTTACCATTATATCATAAACGGAACCAAACCTCAAAAAAAAAGGTTTTACATATTTATTTATTTGAAATCTGGTTTAATTGCAGTGTCTCTTTACAGCATTTTAATTTGATCTGTCCAACCGTTTAAAAGTTATGAGGTCTTAATTTCCGAATTGTTTTATTTTATTTAAATTCTTACTACAGTACATATTTTATCATATGATTTTGATTTTGTGTACCTATGAATCATCACAGGCGATATACTTTTATCTGGCAGAGAGTCTCTCTCTTTCTCATTCTCTCTCTCTCTCTCTCTCTCTCTCTCTCTTTCTCACACACACACACACACACACACCGAAAAAACATATCCAAATTCTCGCAGATTTGTTAGGTGCGCCAATTAACAGTCCAACGTCTGTGATGACCCTAAGGTACAAAGGAATATACTTTTCTTCTTTCATTCTTTCTGTTCAAGTAAAACAGTTATCGATTTTCAGGTAACTAAACAAGGCTCATTTGGCTTGAAAATTAACTAACCTAGATTATTAAGGTTCATCCATGTCGTCATAAAACTCGTCATAAAACTCCACTTAGGAAATTACGCCTGTCAATAACCTGAGGCTATGTACACAAACTAGGCTGTATTCATAATGATATTGATTTTGTTGGCAGTTGATGTTATTAGGTCAATGCTTGTACATAAGTGTAGCCAAGTTTTAATTTAGGGTGGGGCAAAAATAAAAATTTAGATTAGGTAGGTACCGAACATTTCTTTAGTTAAACAATAATCATACAAACACCTATATAACATGGAAACGTTATCAAAAATCGCGTGAGGATTCATTATAAATTACTATACAGACAGCTGCAATAACATTGTTAAAATCTGAACGAAAACCACTAATTTTTATCACTTTCACTGGGTTTTTGAACGTGGGTGTAGCTGCAAGTTTCTTAGTGTGCGTGAAAAAATTGTAAGTGAGCCGTAATTACAGTTTGTGCATTAAGCTATTTAGCAGTAGGTATAGTGAAAAAAGTGGGTGAAAATTGAGACATTTGAACATGAAAGATAATTGAACTAAGGTTTCCTTTGTCCTCGGCCTTACACCAATGACTTATTTAGTCTGCGAAAAATATTTGGTACTCAAATAAATTATGTTTAAAATAATTATGCAAATAATTATGCAGTTTCGATGGCACCGCTCAAAAACGGTGAAAGAAAACATTGTGAGGAAACCGGTATCTCCAAGAACCTCAACATTTCAAAGACATGACATTCACCAACATTACTGGGCTAGCATGGTGGATTAGAGCCCATCCTCTCTGAAAGAAGGCCTGAGTCTCAGCAGTTGGAACATGAGAGGCTGAAATGATGATATCTACCTTGTATGTCTGATCTGGCTGTGCACAAAATCAGAGTAGCACATAGAGCCATGGAGAGATCTATGCTAGGCATCAAACTCCAAGACCGAGTTCGTAATACCGAAGTCCGACGAAGAATAAAGGTTCGAGACGTCGGAATCGCGGTAATGAAATAAAGTGGAGCTGGGCAGGACACGTTGCTAGGCGCAGGGATGACAGGTGGAGTAAGGTTTTAACAGAGTGGTGGCCGAGGCAAGGTTAGCGGAGCGTTGGTCGTCCAGCTGCAAGATTCGATGATATTATTGCTATCGCGGGTCGAACCTAGACTAGATTAGCACAGGCCCGAGAAAGATGGCATAGCAAGAGAGAGGCCTATACCCAGCAGTGGGATAAGGAAGGCTGTGGATGATGATGATGTCTGATCTAAGAGTTACACAGTATGACCTACTTGCCTACTGGTAATATTTATGAATATGAATCATGGATCGAACAACAGTGAGGACAATATTATACATAATATCTACTAACTAAACAACAACAATGTGTCATGTCGCCATTGACACGAGACATTGATCTATAACTTGATAATAATATGGACGAACTGTAAGAGCAAGGAACTGCAGGGCAATCGCGCTAAAAAATTACAGACGAATCGTTGACGAAACGCAAACACTCCACAACTTTTGGTCGATTTCGTAGCGGCGCGAAAAAGTTGATATTTTCTAACTTTATCACAAACGTTCGTTTGACAGCGTCTACGTTCCAACTGTGTTCGGGTTGCGTTTCGTCTTTGGTTAAAATCATTAGCGCGATACGAAATCGACCAAAAGTAGTGGAGCGGTTGCGATTCGTCAACGATTCGTCTGTAATTTTTTAGCGCTATTGCCCTGCTGGGTTTTCAAATGGAGTTGACTAGTAGAAACTTTACATATAGCGCTAGCATCATCAACTTATTAAGTTCCCACTGCTGGGACACAGGCCTCTCAGAGAGAGGATGTGCACTAATCCACCATGCAGGCCCAGTGCTTGTTGGTGAATGTCATACGTCTGAACTTTTGAGGTTCTTGGACATACCGATTTCATCTATACATCTATACAATATTATAAAGAGGAAAGATTTGTATGTATGTTTATAACGAATTGGCTCAAAAAGTACTGGACCGATTTTAAAAATTCTTTCACCATTTGAATGCTACATTATCACTGATTAATATAGGCTATTTTAATCTCTACATAGTATAAATTGAAGTCGCTCTCCGCGTCTGTCTGTATGTTTGTATGGCCGCTAACTCCTCCTAAACCACGCAACGGATTTTGATGCGGTTTTCACCATCAGTTAGATACATGTTCAAGGAAGGTTTATATATATAACTAGCGACCCGCCCCGGCTGCGCACGTAAATTACACCCGTGCGAAGCCGGGCGGGCGGGTCGCTAGTAGGCTATATAACTATACCCTTGCGGAGCCGGGGCGGACCGCTAGTTAAGTAATAATATAAATATAAACTGAGGAGGACCTTGGTAAAATGTACCTACATCAGTTTATATAATTATAACATCATTGCATTATAAAAGTTTGTTTCAACATCCTCAAACAGATTTAACGTTTATAACTATGCATACATTTAGATCAGGTTCATCCAAACATATTCCTGTCCTGGAAAAACATAAATGGCGTTTATTGACGTCCTCTTTGTTATAATCTTCTATTTCTTTTCATATACTTATACGGGGCCTATGAGCGAACGTGGTAGCATGTGCGCTTTACAATCTGACGGCACCCGGTTCCTTCCTCGGCCCTGCACCAATGAATTTATTTAGTAGGCACTTAAATTATGTGCAGTTTCGATACCATCGCTCAACAATGGTGAAGGAAAACATTGTGAGGAAACCGGTCCAAGTCATGTCATGACCAAGAACCTCAACCGTCTTATTACAAAACACGGTTTAACTTTAGTACTGGGATTAGTACCAGGTTTAAACCATGGACTAAAATAAACGTTATTATAAAACGAAGTTTTTCTCTAAACCACGGATTGTCTATGGTACTAAAGTTAGACCGCCGAGACCCCTAGTTTAACTATGGTACTAACTTCGGTACTAATAGAATTTGGTTATAATTATTTTATTTAGTGTTTTTATTATTTACATATCGTTTAAAATGGATTTAAACACGATTGACATGATAAATTCAGAAGATTTGGACATGCTGGAGGCATCGCGGCGATCTGATATATAGACCTCGTCATCGTGTGAATCCTTTCGAATTAAGTGACGAAGAATAAAGATATGGTTCACAAAACGCTTTGGCCCAAAAATTGTGCATGTTTTACGTGAGGATCTGGTCCACGATCCTAGAGGAAGCCCATTAAGCCCTGAAGTTCAAGTGGCTTGCGCTTTATGCAACTGGGCTCGCCATGAATTAAGTGCTTGTTTATAACCTTGGTAGATTACAATATAGCTATAGGTAGGTACTTACGCAAAAAGTAAAAAATATACACTGATGCATTAAATTATTGTTTGCTTCGTATATTCAAGACATTACAGCCGATTTGCATAGTGTATCTCAACCAGTCAGTAAAACTTGCAAAAATGTAGCGGGTATTATGGCAAGGGATGTTCCATTTCATAGATAATTGTAAAATTGCGAGCTACATTAAATGAACAGGAGGAAGCTATGAGAAAATTTAAGAACATTGCTAATTTTCCCACCGTAATTACAAAGATTTCATTAAACTACTTAATGTCTTTGGATAATTACAAATATTTATCTGAACGCCTCGAATTACGCGGGACAGGCGCATAGCTTTTTTCTACGCTAGGATTTTGGCGTCGCACGTGATCGTATTATGCCATGAATTTGAAAAGTGCTCAAAATAATAAGTTATGCTTGTTTAACAGATTGAAACCTAAACAAACAGCAATTTAAGATAGCTAAATATCTTAAATTGCATTAATAAATAATTATTTAAGCTTTTGAAGTGTGTTTTAAACCTGCAGGAACGAATGAATGATTTCAATTTTTGTTTCTTATCTGTGGCTAATATTGAAACCATGGACTATCTTTGGTATCAGCTGGTCCTCGATTAGTCGAAGATTTGTAATAAGGTCAAGTTTTAATCCCTTAGTACCGTAACAAACTCGGACTTTTTAGTCCTGGTTTAAACCTGGACTGATGAACTTTTTTGTAATAAGGCGGCAAAAGTTCAAAGACATTATGACATTAACATTCCACTCATTAAGTGCGAGTCGGTGTCAAATTTCTGCTCATTACCAAGTTAAGCAATGTATTTTGCTATTTAGATGACCTCATCATTCGATCGTCTCACCGAATCGAAATGCCACCATATTTTACTAATTTTGAAGTCGGTTTTTTAAATTGATAATTTTTATTGTATTTTGTGGTGGTACGGAACCCTCAGTGTGCGAGCCCGATCCGCACTTGGCCGGTTTTTTTCTTGAACAGCTGGGATCTTTTTTCACAAGTACAACAACCTTCTTTCGAGTCAATACCACCATTCTGTGTAACCCTGTAGGCAAAAGTATAGATGAACTAGACTATAACAAATAAAATAATTTGTTCTTATTTTTATCTAATGGTTAACAACGAATGTAAGATCAAAGTTATCTGCTTAATTTATCTTCGCAGATTATGTAAACTGTAATCTTCTAAAACAAACATTTAAACTATTTCCTGAACAAAATGTAAGCTTGTTTGTTTTTTCTTTTCAGGAATACATGACTGCGTTCAATTTTGCGAATGAAGATGAGGCGAGGTTATTGCGGACGATACTTATTGAGAAAATTGAATTGAGAAAAGTAAAACGAGAAGGTAATGTTGCATAGTTTTTTTTTCTTATGTTAGCATACGTCTTCTCATCTAAAATACCTCAGTGCCTTAAGACGAAAGTCTTCGACCAGTGTGTGTTACCAGTGATGACATACGGCACTGAAACGTGGTCTCTCACTATGGGCCTCATAAGCAAGCTCAAAGTAGCACAACGAGCTATGGAGAGGGCTATGCTCGGGGTTTCTCTACGAGATCGAATCCGAAATGAGGAGATCCGTAGACGAACGAAAGTCACCGACATAGCCCACCGGATTAGCAAGTTGAAGTGGCAGTGGGCAGGGCACATATCACGCAGAACAGATGGCCGATGGGGCCGAAAGGTTCTGGAATGGAGACCACAGACCGGTAAGTGCAGCGTAGGACGTCCACCCACAAGATGGACAGACGACCTAAAAGAGACCGCAGGGAAACGCTGGATGCAGGCCGGTTCCAAACGGCCCTTTTGGAGATCGATGGGGCAGGCCTATGTCCAGCAGTGGACGTCCTACGGCTGAAATGATGATGATGATGTTCATAACTCTTCTTTAGAGCAGCTAGTAACATATATTTATGGATATTACTCTGAGAGATAAAAAGTTTAGTTCCGTTTCTTGACTTTTTTGCCAGTTTATAATAACCAATTTTTTTTTTATTTTTTTTTATTGTTTAATCAACACATTGTTCACATATGATTTACAAAAATGTAGCACCAAAAAACCACGGAAGGTTTGTCTTGGCACACAGATTCACCCCACACTGACAAACAATACGTAGGTACCTACGCTGAAATATAGAATAAAATAAAAATAATTGATGCAGAACTTGTACAAAGTAAATCTATAAAAAATTCAAATCTACCTGCATTATTCTTTTGACGTGCAAACTATCCATCAAAGGTAAATCGATTAGAAGCTTATCTTGATACAAACGTAAACATAGTAAAGTTATATATACCTACCCACGACTTGAGCTCCATGCGATTCATAGACCGATTGCAGTAACTGGCGTAAACTGCACATTACCGAATGTCATTTCACTATAGTAATTAGATTAGATCGATGTTTACGGTGGATGCTGGCGTCGCCTAGTTAGTAACAATATCATGTAGAAATTAATGAACAGGCATTCAACAACTCTTATTCGGTTGAAATTACGTTAACGGCGAAACAATGTTTATTTTGGTATCGATTCTAAAATAAATCCAAGGTGAATTTTTAAAATAAGTAGCAATCCATTTTGATGTTATCAGAAGTATGACACATTTATCTTTCTTTGTTGGCCTAAACTATTATTATTATATAAGGTTTGTGTGTTTTTCAATGCCACACCATTCGGCTCCGTAATGGCTTAGTACGTTAAGACCACTTCATACCGAGATGATAACGCCTCACTGTCTGAAGATAAGATTTAAAATGCTGTTTGTGTGTTGTCTATAGAGAAAAATAGTTTATCCCAAAATCCTTATTGTACTCGAAACGAATTACATTTCGACATATACAAATTAAAAAGGGACTTCCGCAAAGTAACGCCTGATTCAATCAACTGTTTGTGACACTTCAAAGTTGTTCTAATATTAGGGTAGGATAGATTCGCGCGAATTGACTCTAAATTGGATTATGAGTTGGAGTGTCATGAAATAACACAGGATATTTGTATCCTAGAATAATGTCGGGAGTGACATTAGTAGCGGCTAGGAAGTCAATATTTACTAACACGTGGAACCGCATAATGAGCGCACAATGAAAACAATTCTAATGCTTTATATAATAGTCATGTCATCAAAGACGTTATGATGCTAGGAGCGCCCTGACAAATATCCCGGTACAAGTAGGTGCCTATCTCATGATTGAATTCGTGCCCTCTCGCTCGCACCATTATCATTAGGGTTCCGTACCCAAAGGGTGTAAACGGGACCCTAATAGTAAGCCTACGATGTCTATCTATCTGTCCGCCCTACCTTATAACGTCTACTATCTTTCGAATCGTAATAGATAGCCAGTTGAAATTTTCATAGAATATGTAATGTGACGGCGGATTAACTAAGAAATAATAACGAAAGTCAAAAAGTAAAAACTAAATTGGGGTACCCATAAAAAAACGCTTTTTCATATGGTTTCGATTTGGTGAAAACAATGAGGTCATCCAAGTAACGAAATTACTAGTTGTAACTTGGCAATGAACAGAAATTTGTCACCGACTCACACTTCGCCATTATTTATTATTTGTTGTTATATTTTAGAGTGTCGAAAAATACATCCGTTAATAGGTAGAACAGACGGACAGACAGACATCGTAGGCTTAGTAATAGGGTCCCGTTTTTACCCTTTGGGAATGGAACCCTAAAAAGCTGAATAAATTCCACGGATTCTGATCACTTTAGATAGATTTTTTAAGGTAAGACTGTAGCAGTTACCCCTATATATTTCAGAGGAATAAAAAAAAAACATAGCTTTTTAGACTGTTTTTGCAGCTGTCAAAGCAAATAAACTATTTCATATTTTTTTCTTATTATTATGGTCAACGTTTACTTTGGAACTAAACCTGAATCATATAAAGCTGTTCCATACATGTGATGTTTGTGAACAATCAAACAGCTCATTTTCGTGATATCAATGTTGTTTCCATAGCATACGTTGTTCATAATGATGAATCTTTGGGTGTAGCGTACCCTCTCTGAGTAACCCAGTGTACATATATAATTATGGTAATAAATCAACTGGTAGCCCGTTGGTCCAGTTGGTAGTGAACCTACCTTCTGAGGTTGGGGGCGTGGGTTCGATTCCCACCTAGGACAAACATTTATGTTTGTTCTATATTTGTGTGTGTAATGTAAGTGTTAACACAAGGGTTCGTCTGAAAACCGGCGCTGATAGTCCTTGACTTGCAGCATTAATGCTGAGATGGACCCATTCCACACTGATTGTATCCTTTAGATATAAGTTTTTGTAAAGGTGTTGATATAATTTTTTTTTCTTTCTTTCTTTCTTATATCTGTGTGATAATATCTATTTAAGTATGTATTTAAAACTGTATATGTATGTATATCAGTCTCTAGCAGCCATATCACAAGCTTTGCTTAGTTTGGGGTCAGATGACCGTATGTGCAAAAATGTCCCGAATATTATTTATTTAATTTTTTATACAGAAAAGCGTCAACGGGCGCTGCTAGCTCAGCGGGCGAACAGCACGGGCTCAGTTCGGCAGAACGGTGCGCCGCCCCCCGTGCCTGCCGCGACTCCCGCGCCCGCCCCCGTGTTGCCGCCCAAGGCACAGCCTATGACTGGTAACACTAATGCTACATATCTAGGGGCTGATAAAAGGCCTCTGTAGCCAGACCAAAAACCCAAAAAAAAAAACTAGGGTTGATAGGTTTGCTTGGGTAAACAAAAAAACACAAAGTGAGGCATAAGTATGTATTTAAAAATATATATGTATGTATATCAGTCTCTGGCAACCATATCACAAGCTTTGCTTAGTTTGGGGTCAGAGGACCGTGTGTGCCAAAGATATATATTTTTTTTTAGTTGATAGGCTTGCGCTTGGCCGCCATCTCGCCTGATGTTAAGCGACGATGCGGTCTACGATGGAGCACGCTTGCCTAGAAGAAACCGATTCACTCTCGACTTGAAGACACCCAGATTGTAACTGACGGGGAATACTCATTCAGGCAGCGAATTCCACAGACTAGCAGTTCGCACAATAAATATGGAATCAAAGCGCGAGTTCTCAGAATAACCTAAAGGATTATACATTATGATTTACCTTTAAACAATACAATCAATTGATCGCGCATGTAGTCAAAATTCCCTTTTGCAAAATGATGCCACGTCGGTCGTGAGGGGCAGATGGTGATTGGAGACTCGACGCGACTTGACGCTTGTGATTGGAGAATCAAAAGTCATTCATTCAATTCGCGCCTAGGATTGGCCCCGCTCGAAATAGTTTAGGTTGACATGTTAGAACCTGGCTTATGCGGGGTAAAGGATGAGCAGTCAAGTAATTGTATTGTCATAGGTACGGGCAAAAATTTCCCGAATATTTATTTATTTATCTAAAGCAAACTAATTATGACGACATTAAAATATTCTTGGCATTGGAAGTAAAGCTTGTAAACATAAATGGAATATCTTTAGCTATTATTCCATAAAATCCTTTTTTTTCTGGTAAGAAATAAACTTGGGAAGTATAGCAAACTGTCGTATGTTCCAGTGGGCAGTACGTATACATTGAAAGGCTCCAAGAAGCCGAAGGGGCGGCCCAAGATCACGAAGGCTGACATCGGTCTACCGCAGGACTTCAAACACATCTCGCACGTCGGATGGGACCAACATAAAGGTACTAATCGTTGGCGATATGAAAATAAAATAAGCACTTACCTTACTTTGAGAAGACTATGCTATTTAAGAAATTGTATATTTATCTAATTACTAATATTATAAAGAGGAAAGATTTGATTGTTTGTTTGCATTTGAATTGGCTACGAATTTACTGAAAGTTATTTCACTGTTGGGAAGCTACGCTATCCCAGGGTGACATAGGCAAAATTATATTTAAAAAAAATAACGATCCTTACTAAAACTTCAATAATGCGACGTGTGAAGCCGGGGTGCATTGCTACTTTATATATCATCATCATCATCAGCCAGAAGACGTCCACTGCTGAACTACTAGGATGGGGGGGGGGGGGGGTTCCACCATTCAAGTGCTGCTGGAGAATGCTGCTGCCCATCCTGCTGGTACTTTATATATATTTGAACATTTTTCCATGTGATTGGCTTGTCTCATTTTTACATCGTTCAAGGTTTCGACGTGGACAAGTTGCCGAACGACGAACTACGGTCGTTCTTCTCCAAAGCCGGGGTCTCGGAGACCCAACTGGAGGACGAGGACACGCGGGACTTCATCTACGGGTTCATCGAGACGCACGGCGGGTTAGATGCCGTGAAAGAAGACCTTTACACGCCTAACAAGAGTAAGCGCTCATTTACTACACAAGGTTGAAGGTACAGGGGTCACACTTCACAGTGTCCCAACTGGGACTAACGCGCGTGATTTCATAAGTCTTCAAGACATACTTAGCCTATCATCATCATCAGCCAGAAGACGTCCACTGCTGAATATAGGCCTCCCCCTTTAACCTCCACACTGAACGACAGGCTACCTTTTGCATCCACTGGATGCATCACTCTCACAATTTCGTCGGTCCATCTAGTGGGAGGCCTACCTACGCTGCGTCTTCCGGTTCGTGGGCTCCGCTCAAGAACCTTCCCATCGGTTATCGGTTCTTCGAGCGATGTGGCCTGCCCATTGCCACTTCAACTTGCAAATTTTAACAGCTATCTAATTCTAATTCTAATTCAAAGTGGGGGTGATAAGACCTGCACTGACATCCCGCTTGGGGTGTATTGTGCATTTGCCCCCGCCAGCCTACACAAACCAGCCGAGCTCCTTAAAATAACGAAGCACGGCTTTGGGTCGCTGACTAAACCGCTCAACCCCTATTTCACCAGGTGTTGTGGTATTGGAGACTTGTAGTTGTTGAGTTTCTTCAAGTAGTCTCGACCTTAATCGTATATCTTCTGTGGCCTTGCAATGTAGTAGTACATGCTCCACGGTCTCGTTCTCCTGTAGACAGCCTCGGCACAGAGGGCTGTCTGTGGCTCCAATTTTGTATAAGTGATAGTTTAGGTCACAGTGACCTGTGATAGTACCTATCATCAGTCGAAGGTCCGACCTAGTTAGCTTTAGTAGTTTGTTAGTCACTCTCTTGTCTATTGACGGGTAGAAAGCTTTTGCGTGTTTACAGTCTTTTGTTTTATTCCAGATATTTTGCTGTTCTTTTTCTGTGTAGAGACTTAGCAGATTCCGTGCCTCCATAGCCGTTGGTTTGCACAGTTTTGCAACCTCTGCACTAATTTCCTGCTTTGCGCCTTCCTTAGCGAGTGAGTCTGCCTTATTGTTTCCCTCACATGTGCTATGGCCTTTTGTCCATTGAACTTTAACATTATATGTGTCTGCTAAGTTTTGTAAGGCAGAGTGGCATTCTGATATCACTCTAGACCTACTTGTAGGTTTTCTGAGTGCATAGATGACGGCTGCACTGTCAGTAGTAAACGTCAGTTGCTCGTTTTTGTTCTGTACATTACGTTCAGAGTCTTTTGCGAGTACCTCTCTAGCCGCTAGCAGAAGACCCATCGCCTCTGCCTGCAGTGCAGTTGTGGTCTTATTTAGGGCTATTGACTTCGTGAATCCAAGCTCAGGCGAGTGGTAGCCACATCCAGCTCCCTTGTTGTTTTTGGCTCCGTCCGTGAAAACATTGTATTCATTATTCACGATGTCCAGTCGGGCGCTTTCTTCCGTAACCAGCTCATAGTACTTGTTGTCCAAGTACGTACTGGCCACTCTGTCCGTGCCTTGACATGCGTCAGGGACGATTTTCGTTGCTCTGTCTAGAATTCTACAGTGGGTTGTGTTTGACCCAGTGCCTCTCCACTGGTTAGTTGATTTGATTCTTAATGCCGCCGCCATCGCTTCTTGCTGTATGTGCAAGTGCAGTGGAGTCAGGCCCAGGATGATATCCAGGGCGACAGACGGTGTTGATTTCGCACATCCGCTGATTAGTGAACATGCCAGTCTTTGTGTTTTTTGTAGTTTAGTGATTGTAGTCACCAGGTTCGTTCTAGGCCACCACACTATGCTGCCGTATGTAAGTACCGGCCTGACCATTACCGTGTACAGCCATCGGCATAGGTTTGGTTTCAGTCCCCAGTCCTTGCCTACCGCTCTGGTGCACTGCCATAGTGTGTTTGTAGCCTTAGTAGTAACATGGTCGAGTTGTTTGCCCCACAGAAGCTTATTGTCCAACCATATACCAAGATATTTTACTTCCTTGCTAAGAGTTAATTTAGTTCCGAATAGAGTAACAGGTTTTAATTCTGGTATTTTTGTTTTACGCGTGAATAGCACCATTTCTGTTTTCTGTGGGTTAACAGAAAGGCTGTGGCGCTCGCACCATTTTTCGACTATTCGGAGTGCCTTCTGCATTTTCTCACATAGTGTTGAGTCGAACAGTCCAGATATCATAATTGCCAGATCATCTGCATATCCAATGGTGGTTATTCCATCTTTATTTAAGAGTTCGATTAGTTCATTCACCACTATCACCCATAGAAGAGGAGAAATCACTCCTCCTTGTGGGCAGCCTTTCGTAACGACACAGCGTGACTCTGTCGATGATTCTATATTAGCTGCTCTATTTTAACAGCTATGTCGGTGACTCTGGTTCTTTGGCGAATATCCACGTTTCGGATTCTATCGCGCAAAGTAACTCCGAGAATAGCTCTCTCCATTGCCCGCTGTTGAGTTTTTCCAAGAGGCCAACAGTTTAGGAGCACGTCTCATTACCATAATTATGTACATATGTGACTTAGCCTATGTTCTTGTTCAAACCAATATATTTTGACAGGATCCATGAGATAGGCTAATAGTCTTTTGCATAGCACTTCCTACGCGGGCATAGATCCCATAGATATGTGACTTACATGCAGGGGCAAAACTTGGATTCGAGCTGACGTGGTATCGACTCTTAAACGATGCTTAAGGGGCCTGTATACCCTCTGCTGCTCTCTCGCTCGCACATTTTCATATTATTAAAGATATAAAATCAATGAGTGTGAATTTCCAAAAAGTAACAAAATCATGTCTTGGTGTCTATCGTAACATTACAAACAAAGAAATTGTCAATTTGATATATTTTAATTTGACACATTAATATGGTAACAAGTGATTTTTATTTCTCGTGTCATGTTATTCCGTCAAATTACAAGATATCGAAACAAACATTTCTGTTTGTAATGTTACGTTATAGACACCAAGACATGATCTTGTTACTTTTTGGAAATCCACACTCATTCATTTTATATCTTCAATAATGTGAAAATGTGCGAGCGACAGAGCTGCAGAGGGTATACAGGCCCCTTAAGTATTTCTTGTGTTCATTTGCAGGTGTGAGCCGGCCGCTGCCGCTGCCGCTGCCGACGACACCGGCGCCGCCAGTCCCCGCGCGGAGCCCTGCGCCCGCGCACCCGCCCGCACCGCGTGAGTACCATATCATACCGGCTATTCTTGAGCATGCATTGTTCTCACTGTTTTAAACCATCACGGTTGTTCACTGAAGTTATGTGATTATTTACGGGATATTTACCGTGGAACTTGATCGACCCACTCAAGGTTCTAACAAACACACCGAAAAGAAAAAAAAAGTTTAAATTAGAACGGCTGTCAAGGCATTTTTGTAAGAAATTTGATGTAGCACTAATATAAACGAAACGTCAGTCATTCGAAATCAGTAAGCAACTGTGATGCGGACAAAGAACTTTGAGACCTAACCCAAAAAGGTAAGGTCGAAGTACTTTGGATGCGGAGTTCGACGCGTTGATATAAATAAGAATGTTCAATCAAGGTTCTATCATAATGCCTGGCGACAGACTTTCCTTCTCATTTCCGTTCTATTTACTTTTCTTTTCTGTGTACATACCATTGATGGGGGAGATTTATATGTGGTATTTGCGCTAATGTGTGTACTAAAAGTGTTCCCGTTATATCATTATCATGTCTAGGGGTAGGAAAGACGTCGTAGTCACGTGGTACTGGCAGGAGCAGATGTTATATGCCCTGCGGTTGTTTCACCAGAGAAGCTAAGAGAATGTTACTCTATGGTATAATAATATACTCCGCCAGGTATAGCAATCCGAGAAAAAATGTCCACGTGGGCGTCCCGCAATGATGTCATGATGTCAATTTACAACAGGTTCGAGAGAGATGACAATACACCACGTAACAGATGATTGGATAAAGTGGCAACTGGACAGTGACGTCATTGCGGGACCACTCCCAGATTGCTAGACCTTGTTTTCTTAGATCATGTGTTACTCTTTTACTGAATGTTATTGTTTTGCAGCATCCCGCGCGCCGCCGCCGCCCCCCTCCCGCGCGGTGCCTCCGCCCCCTGCGCCCCTCGTGCCGCGCAACCCGCCGCCACCCCGACCCGCACAACGTACGTACACACTACGCATCTACTGGGTTATGCGGAAAAATAAAAAAAAAAGATAAAAAATAAAAAAAAAGTATTAATCCGAAAGGGGTCCGTTATAATAATAATTGTGAACAATGCTGCCAACTGACAGTGGGGTTGAGCATTTGGAATATCTTTAGACTTGCAATGGTTTATGGGCAGTCGTAACTGTTTTTGTTGTTAGCTCGTATTTTGTTTAGGTAAAATCAATTGCACTTTTTAAAAATAACTTTTACTATGGTGCCAAACCTGAAATCGTGATAAGAATATCAACTGTCCCATAGAGAACGACTAAAAAGGCGATAGGACTAAACTACTTGAAAATAAATCATAAATATTGACTTAGCAGGGTTTATGCTTGAATGAAAGTATCTCTCTCAAGCATAAACCCTGCTAAGTAAATATTTATGAAAGTAAAAAAAATAAAAAAATTACAGAACGTGTAAGAAAATAACATAGAACCTTGTAATAGTGAGCCAGCGAAATGTTATGATAGTTATATTTTGAGGGTAGAAAATTCAATTCTTTAAAACCTAAAAAGTTTTGGGTGTTTTGTTAAGAATAAGTTTCAAAATTTAGAATGTAGTTTCCTTATAGAGTGTAGAGATCCGCTAAGAAATAATTTTGTGAAAGGGCCAACTTAAGGGGGGCAAAAGTACGTGTACGAAGTCTCATGCAACAAATAGTAATCTGATTATGAATTTATTACAGCTCCGTCATCAGCTCCGCCGTCCGTGCCGCCGCCCCCGCCCCCCGGCGTGGCGCCCCCGCCGCCGCCCGCGCCCCCCGCGGCCCCGCCCCCGCCCCCCGCGCCCCCCATGCCGGCCGACGCGGCCGTGGAGCCCGACGCACGCGCCGCACTCATGGACAGCATTAGAAGCGGAAACAAGACGCTCAAGGTAATTCTACCAACACAAGTATATCTGGAAATTAGTAATAGTTATAGACAACTCGCTGCGTCCCGCGGCTTCACCCGCGTGTACGTTCCGTCAGGAACCTTAAATTTTTCCGAGATAAAAGTATCTTATGTTCTCCGTACCTCTAATTACTTATCTCTAAAGTAACTATTGAAGTCCACCTCCATTTTGTTCTTCACTTTTGGCTTCTCCAATTTGTTGGACGGCTTTCGGGCGATGTTGCCGAAATACTGCAGCATACTCAAGAGCCCCTTTGTAAGGATTGAGACATTTGTTCTATAAGCAGTCCACGGAATACGTAGACTGCGTCGCCAGCACAACATATAAAAGCGTCGATGCATCCTCAGTTTTAAGATTACGTTGGTGTGATAAATGACTTGGTACATTTTGTGTTATTCCAGCGAGTGGAGCCGAACCAAGCTGCGCGGCCGCAGGTCGAAGACAGCAGGAGTAACTTGCTCAGCGAGATCAGACAAGGGACCAAGCTTAAAGCAGTGAGTGCCTTATGCCTTATTGACTTTTCGACTCTAGTTATTATTATCAATTAACGAATTTAAATAGTTAACTAGAGTAAAAAAAGCTAACTAGAGCTTATTATACCGGTTACCTTACGATGATTTCCTACACCTTTGTTAAGAGATCTTTGATCTTTGGCATCGAAACTGCATAATTTATTTAGTTACTACATAACTCGTTGGTGCAGTGCCGAGGATTGAATCGGGCGCCATCAGATTGTAAAGTGCACATGCTACCGCTGTGCCACCCAGCCAATGCCAAAATAAATTATCTTTGCACCCAGCTCACCAAAGTAAACTAAAATAAGTAATAATTATCTTTCCCCCCAGGTGTCCCGGTCGACGAGCAGCTCGGGCAGCTCGGGGCGCGCGCCCGAGGCAGGCGCGGGGCTGGAGCACGGGCTCGCGGGGCTCCTCAAGCGGGCGCTCGACGAACGGAACCGCGCCATCCAGGACAGCAGCGACGAGGACGACAACTCCGAGGAGTCCAACGATGACGAGTGGGACTGAACACACCGACAAACCTGCCGCCACCTGCCGCGCCGCGGCTGATAGCGGCACACTTGTAGCTTGATCATAATCATTGTGGACGAAATATGTCTCCCTTTAACACTTAACCTCTGACCTAATACTGGACTCACGGTACCCAGCGTCAATCCCCTCAAGACAAACAATGGTCGCTATGGACTCTACTTGTAAAATTTCGCGATTTTGCGCTACTGTGTCTTTTTACAAGCTTTTATTTAACTTGCAATGCTTGTTAGTTTGTTTAAGTCAAATCTTGCAAGCTGAACTGTTGGTATCGCAAGAAACATTTTACCTAATGAAATGAGCCATCTCTTTAATTCATTCCAAGTAGTTTTTTTTGGCTTATATCACTTTCTCGGCTCCGACCCTCGTCTAGATCACAGGAATAGTTTTAAAGCTATCCGTCTCAGCATGAGTTGTGGGAGCCACGGGTTTACGATGTTTCCGAGCAGGGGCAAAAACTTGACATTGGCGCCCTTCACCATGGGTGTAGCCAAATTCAATTCAAATTCAAATTATTTATTGATAATAAAAACGGACAAATTCCACTAACATTTATCTCACATACTGTTAAACTAAAATAGATTTCCTAGTAAAAGTAGGAATAATATTATTTTTAAAAAACTAATATAATAAATACAACAAATTGCTGTAAAAATAAGTCAACATATTTTTTTTATGTCATACTAATTGTCATCATAGTCATCGGCTTTTTTGCCCCTGTCCCATTGATCAGTCAATGTCAAATGTCAAGTCAAAAATTCATTCGTTACAGTTTTTTTAGTTTTAGTATCGGCGGGGGGTCTCATGAAAATAAAACAACAAAAATGCATATAATGTGAGCGAAAGGTACATATTTTTTACCTATATTAAATAATACGTGATAAGTCCCGATAAACATTTAAAACATAATTACTTGACAAATTTCAGTAAAATCTTTTACGAGAGGGCCAATCCTAGGCGCGGATTGAATTAATGACTTGACTCTCCAATCACAAGTCGCCATTCGACACCCCCCCCCCCCGTGACTGACGTGTGGCATACTCGTGTACCAAGCGACTCGCGACCAAGTGGTTATAGGAATTGTCGATTTCGGCAGCGTTTTGTTGTGTAAACATGTTGTATCGGTCAAAATGACATTTATATTGAACTACTCTGGATATGCTTGGCAGCCGACCATGTTTTTGAAGTGAAAACTTGTTTAGGCACGTTGCCGTTGGGGCATTTTTAGGGATGGGGGGAAAGCAGTGAACTCGCGTGACCGTCACGCTCACACTCGTTCGGGTAAAGCCGGCTCGAGTCGACTAAAGAAGCAAGAGAGATAGTCAACCTTGATTAATTTTTCACTTCTGTTGTGTTGTCTTAAACACAATTTTTTTCTAGCCTGTTTGTATCTACTAGTTATGAAAAGTTTCATTAGCACATGATTCAATATATTTAAAAAAAAAGTTGATTTGATAACCTCCTCCTTTTTGAAGTCGGTTAAAAAACGTTTGCAATTGCGATCGAGCTACAGCAAGTGGCGAGTGATTACTGTGCCAATAACGAACAAATCAGTGCCTAACGCGTGTTATATTATGTGTGGTTATACGACCACGAGAACTAGTCAACGCATTGACAAATTGTTATTATTTTGTGCAAAATATTTGGCTCCTAAACGTTTCATTTGGGATTGGAAGTGTGAATAGTTGATGGCGTTATTATAAAACAAACTTTTGAAACTATCGCACTTATCGCATCTTACTCTTTGTGTTTATAATTAATTATATACTAATCTGAAATAAAACAAATACAGGGTTATTTTTACTAGACTAAAAACATAGTAGGCTCGTTCTTTTCCGACATCATACTTAACAACGTTTGTTCCATAATTTCCATAAAACATAATACATTCACCAAAAAAATATTTAAAGTTTGTCTTTTTGTATTTTTTAGGCTAAAAATGTCTCATTAGTTTTGCCTGGGCATTTAGTATTTGAAACTGCGTAATGGTTATATTCATTCTCAGCACTAATTTTAATATAGTTGTTGTTGTATGGAAGAAGAAGAAAAACAATTGTTAAAAAAGTTGTTAAGTAGCTATTATGTAGGAAAACTGCCAGCGAACGTAAAAAATAACCCTGTTTAGGTTCCGTCATATACTTATGGGTAATTTTTGACCACACTGTGTCTGTGCCACTCCTGGATTTAGTTTTAAATGATGTATTTTTCGAAACCAAATGATTGAAGTTAGCTATTGTTTGGTATTCTGTAAATAGAAACAAGGAACAGGAAGATTTCATTTCCTGTTGACGAAACAGAAAAGAGACTCCCGTAGCAAACAAATAATTAATCTAAAAGAACCGAGATACAATACATTATAGAGTCACAATCGTGCCAAAAAAATGTCCGAACCAAAACTCGGCGCATGCTACGAATTGCGCAGAATTTTTGGTTAGTTACAAGGTAACCGCGATCCGACTACAACGCCGCGCGATGCCAGAGCTACGATGACATAGCGGACAACTAACGTTGAACACTATGCAAGCGAAATAACGTCTAAATTGGAGTAAATGTGGCATTGTGAAGTATATAATTGATACAATGACGCTCGGACGTTTTTTGACTGAGAGATTGTGACATTTGTGACTCTATAGGAATTGTATCTCGATGTCTAAAAGTAAATATTTTTTATGTGACTAGGTTATAGTTGTATGTATAAATTAATGAGTATATTATATTTTTAGTTTGCTAAAATGACCTAAAATGACTTCGATGTTTCACTGATATGTAGTCATAAGTCATTATATTATTCTAAATTGTATGTGATTAGTATTTTATTTTTCTGTATTTTTGGTGTATACAGGATGTAAGGGGAACACTCTCGAAGCCAAAAGAAGGTAATTGTACTCATCATTATGAACAACTTTTACTATGGGACCAACCCTGAAATCGCGAAAAAAAATATCTGCTGTTCCATACATTTTGTCGAGTGTCAATGACCGTTTTCTATAGAATAGCTTTTTCGCGATTTCAGGGCTGGTGCCATAGTAAAAGTTGTTCATAATGATGAGTACAATTACCTTCTTTTGGCTTCGAGAGTGTTCCCCTTACACCCTGTATGAAACACGATAAAAACTTCGGTACATATTAACTTTAACTTATTTAACAGATTATGTGCTATGTACATATCGAACATCTTTTTGCTCTAACGGTCGTTTCTGCATGAGGCCGTAACAAATATCTAACAAAAGTCGGAGGTGTTAGTTGTATGTAACGTGATTCTACCTAAAGTTGTATGATTATTTACGGGATATTTACCGGGGTACGTTTGTGGAATGAGCTCCCGGTATTTCGGCGCAGTTACATGCACCATGTCCACGGGAAGAATGAAGAACATGACATAACATGGTGCATGTAACTGCGCCGAAATATCGGGAGCTCATTCCACAACCTTACCACGCTAAATATCCCGTAAATAATCATATAACTTTTGTGAACCACCGTGATAGTTTAAAACAGTGATTCTACTTGTACGTGTGTATTTATGCATCACTGTTCAAGCTAAATGACTGACCGCGTAATTTATGGTGATTCTAAGCTACAAGTCCCTTAGTTTAGGGTTATTCTCCGATCTGCACTACGATTGTTAGTAACAGCGGGAAAATTTATTCCCATGCCTTCGATTAAGCATTTTTGTTAGGAGGAACAGGAATATTTTTCCCATGCTTCCGATTGAGCTTAATAGGTCATGGTACAGTCGAGTTGTATGTGAATAAATTTCCAAAAAATTTGATATAATATAACCCACCCCTCCTGCCAAATATATTCAATCGGAGACATTTTTATTTAGTTTAGTTTGTTTTGATTCCAAATAATGTATAATTATTTATTGCCTGAAATAAATCCTGAGTTCATCGGAGACATGGGAAATTTATTCATTTATAACTAGAATGTACCATGGCCTATTATGAATGTACCATGGCCTATTATCAATCTGATGTACCATGGCCTATTATCAATCTAGAATGTACCATGGCCTACAATGACAATCTGAAACATGAGAAGAAATATTCCCGCTCCTCCTACCAAAAATATGGCACAGTCGAGTTGTATGTAAATAAATTTCTTAAAAATGTTGAAATTATATACCCTCCTACCAAAAATACTCAATCGGAGACATGGGAAATTTATGCATTTATAACTAAACTGTACCATGGCCTATTATGCTCAATCTGAAGCATGAGAAAAAATATTCCCGATCCTCCTACCAAAAATGCTTAATCAGAGGCTTGGGAATAAATTTTCCCTCTGTTACTACCAATCGAAGTGCAGATCGGAGGACAACCCCTAATTCGTAGATAGGGTTAATATATTTAGTTGTATTAACTTGTAAACTGATGTAAAATATTATTGTAAGTTCAATTGAGAAATTGTTTTAAAGCCGTCACACGTCAAAGCGAAGGGACATTGCGACAAAAGATGCCTTCAGCAGTTCTATGCTAATAAGGTATGTGACTTAAAAATACGAGTCATGTTGGAGTAATCCATGAATTGACTCATGGTGGAGATTTTTATAAAAAAAATATTATTAATTATAAAAACTACTAAATAATGTGGCCCTTAAGTGTCAAAGGGAGCGTATATGCGGTAGTTTATAATTTGAATTTAACTGTCGAATAATAAAAAAATATGATAATTTTATTATGAAGGTTAAATGACAGCATTAAATTTATTTTAATGTTATTGAGAGTTTTGGCTCCACCGTGGAAAAAACATGTCGGCTCGTTAGATTATTATCCTAAACATGAATATTTTCTAGTGTTAATGTGTAATAAATAGTGAATTATTATTCATTAAGTGCTCGTAAGCGTGCTCGAGTGTGGCGAAGTGATATAACGAGGTCAAACGTGTCTTTTCGTGTTGTTTCCAAAACTCTATAGGAGCCTCTTGTAAAGTCTTTACCACTTTACAGGGGCATGAGTTTGACTTGACCGTGGCTTACTTAGCTTGACTCTGACTGTGACTATGACTTGTCTGACGCTAATAATACAATGTAAACTGTTTAATATTACGACTAAAGGACATTGAATCCACGGTCATGAAAATTTTAACAACAATTAATTTGTGATTTCGTATCTTTTTGTTTGGTAAAAAGAGTCAAATACCCATTTGCTGCCATCAAGTCATTATAATTTCTACTTTGCATCGGATGTCACATCGCTTTTACGTGGGTCGGTTCCGACAGGAGTGATTGGCAAAGAGCAAGTATACTTTAATGTAAAATAGCATTGCAATGTAACCTTATGTGCCTTACTTATAAGGTTCACTGAATATTGCACCATAACGGTCACAGTTCACGAAGTTTGCTTTGATATAAATTACAAGATGGTGTGAAGCCTCGCCGCTGTAAATATTGTATTTAGGTGTATATGTGCTCGCTCCTAACTCGCTCACGATAGGTAACAAATTGTAGATACGTGTAGTTAGCAATAAATTTTTACAATTCATATCGCTCCGCTGTCATAAAACTTTGTTCATGTAATACTTTCTCATTCATAAAATAATATTTATAATACCTGTACCCTTAGTACATGTTTTGATAGTAATCGATTTATTTTTTTCGTTTACGTATTTTTTCATACATTTTAGTAAAGCGCCTCCAGAGGAAACGTGGAGGAACTAAAATCGGTAGTAATCGGCGGTATAGATTGCTTCACTCTAATACGAAAAAAGTATTCGAATACCTTTCAGCCCAGCAATGTATGGAACAATACGTAAACGAAAAAAGTTTTCAAATACTATTAAAACTTGTACTAAGGGTACAGACTGTTAATTTTGATCTATGATTTTGATGTCATCATCAGCCGGAAGACGTCCACTGCTGAACATAGGCCTCCCCCTTTAACCTCCACACTGAACGACAGCCTGCCTTTTGCATCTACTGGATGCCCGCGACTCTCGATGATTTTGATGTATAAAGTTGGAAAAAAATATGCGCAGACTTGTCTCTCTCTCTCTGTCTAAAACATGCAGAACTTATAATTTTTGATGTCACTAAAGTTATATAATTATTTACGGGATATTTACGTTGGTAAGTGGAATGAGCTCCCGATATCTAGGATGTTCCCGTGAACATGGCGAATTCAACTGCACCGCAATATCGGGAGCTCCACAACCTTACCACGGTAAATATCCCTTAAATAATCGTATAACTTTAGTGAACAACCGTTGAAGTTTAAAACAGTGTTTTTTTGATATCACTCACGCAGTTTTTGTGTTTAACGGAAGTGTGTCAACTGTGCATAGGTAGTCAGAATCAAATACCTATAGTCACTGAAACCTAATAATAAAGCTTAGGATTTGAAAAAAAATTGTCAGCCTGGCCCCATAGCTAAGGTGTCTTGTTATAGACGATTTTATATCATATTATCATCGAGATACAATATAGAGTCACAATCGTACCAAAAATTCGTACCAGCGCTACGAATTGCGCAGAATTTTTGGTTAGTTACACGGTAACCGCGATCCGACTACAACACCGCGGGATGCCAGAGCTACGATGACATAGCGGACAACTAACGTTGAACACTGTGCAAGCGACATAACGTCTAAATTGAAATAAATGTGACATTTTGAAGTATATAATTTACTAGCGACCCGCCCGCCCGGCTTCGCACGGGTGTAATTTACGTGCGACGCCGGGGCGGGTCGCTAGTTACACGTATAAACCTTCCTCTTGAATCACTCTATCTATAAAAAAACCGCTTCAAAATCCGTTGCGTAGTTTTAAAGATTTAAGCATACATAGGGACGGACAGACAGCGACAGCGACTTTGTTTTATACTATGTAGTGAAGTGATAGTGATTCAATGTATGTACAAACGGACGTTTCGTACGGTACGGACGTTTTTTTGACTGTTTTCACTGAGATTGTGACTCTATAGGAATTGTATCTCGATGCATATCATACACAAAAAATAGCGCTAATTCAGACTAGTGCTGAAAACGAAGTTATGAAACGTTTGCTTAGATTGGTGAGCGCGATTAGACCGTAACTTTTATGTTTATCTTAATATAAGTTTCAATAACATGTATAAATAACATAATTTATTTAGTATTTTGTTCAATGTACGACTAAGTAATATCCACAGGTAATATCATACGCTACAGTATATTTTAAATAAAAATGTAAACTAGTTTAACTAAAGCGGTGAGATATTTTTATAATATTAGCGTAATGAATACCTAATGTTTTATATTGTTAATGACGTCATTATTATTTACGGAATCGCCATCGATGTAACATTTGTTATTACCAACTGTAAAATTGGGACTCGATTTTTTAATCGCTCGCTTTCATTTTGCACTAAAATATAATACGAAAAATATATTCTACTAGCGGTCCGCCCCGGCTCCGCACGGGTATAGTTATATAGACTATATTAATCAGTGATAAAGTAGCATTCAAATGATGAAAGAATTTTTAAAATCGTTCCAGTACTTTTTGAGCCAATTCGTTACAAACATACTTACATACAAATCTTTCCTCTTTATAATATTAGTATAGATCTATAGATTGATAGAAATTAAATCCGAATGGTTCAAACGAATCGTTGCGTTAGCCACAGAAAAGAAAAAATATATTAGAACGGCTGTCAAGGCATTTTTGTAAGAAATTTGTTGTAGCCAGATGCACCCATACAAACGAAACGTCAGTCATTTGAAATCAGTTAGCAACTGTGATGCGGACAAAGAACTTTCAGACCTAATCCAAAAAGGTAAGATCCAAGTTCTTTGGATACGGAGTTCGACGCGTTGACATAAATAAGAATGTTCAATCAAGGTTCACTCATAATGCCTGACAGACAGATGGTAACAGATTTTTCTTCTCATTTCCGTTCTATTTACTTCTCTTTTCTGTGGCGTTAGCGAATGATTATTTAAAAAATGCTACTTGTGTTTGAGATTTTTTTCAAAAGTCAGTCATTTCACATATTTTCTTGTAAAATATTATACGGGCGATTCAAAAATCGAGTTCCTGCACCGAGGTTGCAAAGGTGATCCCTTTTGTGGTTATTGGCACACCCTGTATTTATTTACCTGTTAATCTATAAGTCTACCATGAGAGAGGATTAGGTTGGCCACTTAACTGGCAAGCAGCGCGAGCATAGCTTGTACCTTTGCTATTTCACTGACATAATATGTGAAATTTTCGAAGAAATGATAACCCTAACAAATATATTATCAAAAAGAAAAATAAAGAACTCAACTGCAAAATGTAGTCTATGACACTGGGCATAAGGACGAATCTTGCGACACCTCGCAAATCAATACCGGTCGAGCCGTTTAGGCTACAAGAGGTAATATAACACTGAAAAAGAAAACGAACATACGCTCGAAAAACATTAGCGTCCTGTGCAAAAAAGCATCCTTGTTTGGCAGTCGGGTAAGAATAGTACAAGCTATACTAGCGCCATCTGTAAAAAGATTTCCCATTTATTACACAAATTGACTTTCGACGAAAAGATCCATTTTGATACACATAAAGCTTGATACACATTACACTACATATGTAGTTTTGTATTACGTACAGCAATTTCAAACGACAAGCATCACATATTCCGCGTGATACAAATGCAACGTGCATAATTTTACTATGGAAACTGACGTGGTTTTCACTCATTTATTTATATTATTACACGGGAATTCTTAACGTATGATTAAGCCGGTTACTCAGACTATAGTTACAACCGCATTCGGCGGTCTTTTTCAGTGTGAACGCACGCGCGGATGTGTCTCGCTTTGCACATAAGACCGCCGACTGCGGTTGAAACTATGGTCGGAGTAACTGACTTATTTATATGTATTTCCCGTGTGATATAAATGCAACGTACATATTGTTCGAAATTTGTATTCAGCTGTACATGGTCGATACAGGGCTCACATTTAAATATCCGTCAGGGCCTGGTGTAATGTGAATCATGCTTTATCCACTAAGTATTGTTAACTTAAAAGGGATCACAATAAACAAGGTTTATGTTGACTAAATGAAAAATAAAATGATTAATTAAAATTATCTCTTTATTTTACTCAATAATAATTTTACCATTATTGAATTTAAAATACTACATGTCACTAGGTGGAAATTGACATAAAAACAGCCGCTCTCATAAATAAACAGATGCTTTGTGTAGGTAGAAAAGTAACAATAATAAAACCTACTGAAGTACAAAGAACGTGCACATAACTAATACAAGACAAGACTAAGGACTCAAGTATTTACTCACTCACCATTAATTTGGTGGTTATTTAACACAATTTAGTAAAAATTTTCCATAAAAGTAATAATCAAAAATAATATTATATCGCAAAAACGAGTAAAACTCGCTCGTCGAGAGTTCCGTACCAGTTAATTATATTTAAAATATCGCCCGTATTCGGAGATCGTTTCGGGTATACAGATTTATCCGTTCAAAAAAATACAGCATAATGTGTGGACAAGCCTTTTTTTATAATTATCTGTGCCGAATTTAAATTCGATAACTTTTATATTTTCTGATATCAAGAATACTAGAATACAGATGCCTTATTATGGATGATTCGGATCGTGATCGAAATCGCGTGCCATCTCACTTACGCACGTGGTGCGAGTAAATAGATGCGAACGGGACGGCATGCCATCTCGATCACGATCAAACTTCTATAATAAGGCCGCAGGTCAAACACCAGTCTCACCATGAGGGTGCCTTTTTACCATTTAGGTACGGAACCCTAATAATGATGTCAATTTTGGAGGCTTTAGTTCAAACCGCAAAGAGGAAAAATAGAGTTATTTTGTCTAAGATTCTAAAGCGTTCAACATAGACATCGAATACACAATTTACTTTACCTTTTCATAAGAGCTCTAAAATTGTGACCAGAATTTAAGTATGTAGTTACATCAAATATTCCTAATAGTAATAATGGGACACAAAAACCCACTACAACATGCATAATCAAGTTATTCCCACCATATTGATTATATCTTAAACCTAATAGTTACTACAGTGCATCTTACGACAGCTGCTTTATCGCATATTAAATGTTATTTTAACTATTTACCTGTTATGAAAAATTTGCTACCATTAGGTATAATGTATCTACTTTGATATTTTTGACTGTAAAACCGGCACCACAAGTTGACCATAGCTCGCCGAGCCTCGGCCAAGGCGAGCGTACGCAAATTAATAAAAGGCGAGTGCTACTTCAGGTTGGTCAAGTTTGATCGAGCCAATGCCAACCGCCAACGTATACGAGTCGACCGACATGTGGACCACAGAAAAGAGAAGTAAATAGAACGGAAATGAGAAAGAAAAACTGTCGCCAGGCATTATAACAGAACCTCGATTGAACATTCTTATCTATGTCAACGCGTCGAACTCCGCATCCAAAGAACTTGGACCTTACCTTTTTGGGTTAGGTCTCAAAAGTTCTTTGTCCGCATCACAGTTGCCAACTGATTTCGAATGACGGACGTTTCGTTTATATGGGTGCAACTGGCTACAACGAATTTCTTACAAAAATGCCTTGACCTTGACAGCCGTTCTAGTTTAAAAAAAAACTTTTCTGTGATGTGGACAGCTTGCTGTTACAGGTGAGCGTTGATTTGTGCAGAAAAGCCGACGCCGATCCGAAGCGAGACGAGTGGTGGCAATACACGGCACATAAGCCCGTTGGCGTTGGCCTGTTTTGGGCCAACAAGGCGAGCGACGGCAAGCCTAGTCAAATTAGCTGTCTACAGGTTGGTACTCGCCTTCGCATGGCGAGCTATGACCACCGTGTATTGGCGGTTTTATACAAAAATTTCAGGTCAATTGTTAAATACTCTAGTCGGTGACATAAGATGCACAAAATTAAGCCTCGTTCACAGTACAGTGTACCCTGTCTGAGCCCTGATACTGTGAGCCAAATATTGTGTTACATACATCATCACTCGCATACTGAGTATCAAATACTTTCCGGGCTCGGTGTAATGTGAATTAAGCACATCACATTTTCTAGTGCCACCATCTTAATTGAGCTTGGTTACTGCTCAGGTTCCTTACGGCTACCTCTCGAGGCGGGCTCGAAACAGCGCAGTGCGGTAAATCACGCGAACGCGAACCTTACGCGTCGAGATATGGTTTGCGCACACGCAAATTTTCGCATCACCTAAACAAAATCGTTAAAAACAGGTAGCCGTAAAGCCCCAGGGGGGGTTAGACAATACCCACTTTTTATTAGCGTTAACGCCTGCGGATAGATGTAATTGTATGAAAATGACATTAGCTTGAGATAACATCTCTCAAGCTAATGTCATTTTCATACAATTTCATCTTTCCGCAAGCGTTAACGCTAACAGAAAGTGGGACTTGTCTAACCCCCCAGGTCTAACACTGGAGAGCTGAAGCGGCGTTGCGTCATCTAAGTGGCCGTGGTCAAGTCAACTCTCCTGGTTTACCGGAGCTACAAAATTGTCTATTTGTTGTACTAACGCACTGCGTTGTGCCTCGATTGTTCAAACCCTAGTAAATAAGGTTTCAATCTAGCGTAAACCGAAGAGTCGACATGTCCGGCTTTGGGCCTAAAACTTAAAGCAGACGACGGACTTTTAGTCGGCAGTTTTACCCTTACCCATAAAACTACGATTCAAAGGAAGGGGAGAAAAAAATCTTTGCAAGTTAAAGCAAGATACTTTCTGCCAACTAAAAGTCTAACCGTAAAATATTTTCACTCTAACACACAGATAGTTACCACGATAGACACCGCGATGACGTCATGTTGTATGAAAACCCAGTGTCTCACATTTTTTGTACCTACTATAACGCCACTAGAGCAATTTAGTGTTTTAATTGCCCTCCGTTCCACGGCAAACTGCTTTCAGAGGTTTTTACAGTGTTCTATTGCGTTCTATTCTATATTATTAATTTGTTTTTTTTTTATTGATGTCCGACGTGCTAGTTTTTTTTAAATTGCTATACAAGCTAATTGGCCGCCTGATGGTAAGCGATCACCGTTGCCTAAAGATACCTGTAACGCCAGGGCACATCATATACGTTGCCGACCTTAAGGGCTATTAACTGCCCTTTTGAAGAACCCCAAGCTAAGAATATCAAGCCAATTAGTGCAAAGACAAAGATAGAACTGAATAATTTAGTTTAGTTCGATGGGTCAAACTTCGAACACGCCACAGACTGAATGCCGAGTAGGAGCTTTTACCCAACTTAAAACAGGCCAGAGACATAAAGTGGGTCGCGGTGTCTATTTTGAGATATAGGTCTGTGGCTCTAACATTGGCGTCGATTCTGTCATACCACTCACTAAATTAAAAGAATCTGACAGGACTAAAATTATCTGCATGTCTTTTCATTTTAATAGAGAAGGATGGCAACAATTTTAGAGCTGTCACGTTTAGTTTAGAGTACATCAGAATCGACGCCAGTATGTCCTAAACTATACCTACAAGATACACAAATGACACACGAAAATTACTGCTATTTATCGAAAACTTGCTAGATATCCTGCCTCAAGTCAAGGAGACTTCAGTCAACATAGTGAACTGGTGCCTTACAGACAACTGCTATTGCGGCACCAAACTAACGTTAAATTCGCTCAGTTGGAAAATCACGCGACCGCAAACCGTATCTGCGCGCGTTAAGGTTCACGTTCGCGTGATTTTCCAACTGAGCGGATTTAACGTTAGTTTGGTGCCGCAATAGCAGTTGTCCGTAGGGCCCCTGGGATCTCATCACAACAGTTTTTATTGCAACTAGCTTGTTTCAACAACGACAAATAAAAAAAAACGTAGTATTTGCATTTGGTTTTTGATTATATAACACACCTTCATTACTTTAAACAATCACAATTAATAATGATGCGCATACACTCTTAACTCTAGATTTGGAAGTTACTATTCAGGGTTACGCAGAAAGGTGTACTAAACCGAAAGGGGGCTGTTAGTACCCATCCTTATGAACAACATTTACTATGAGAGTTACTTGGAAATCGCGAAAAAGATATCAGCTTTTCCATAGAAAGCGGTATTGTATTAATACGGTAATTGTTAACTGACAAAATGTACCGAAAAGCACGCGATTTCATGGTTGGTCCCATAGTAAAAGTTGTTCATAATGATGAATATAACAGACTCCTTTCGGCTTAGTACACCCTTTCCGCGTAACCCTATATAGTGTATACACAATGCCATTGAAATGAACGCGAAATCTCTTATCCATTAAACAACACCCATTCGGGCAGCGTATGTGAACTTTTGTTTTGAAACAGCAGATTTTTTTTCCTCGATTTTGTAGTTGATCCCATAGAACCGGTTGTTTCTAAATAAGAGTACAATGACCCCATAAGAGGTTTAGCGTTATTTCGATGGCACTTACTACAAAGTATACTTCCTCATATTTGTCCTAAGACTAAATTTCTAAAGTATTATGAACATATCTTATGAAATTTCTTAATTTATGTACACTATCTATATTGTGTAGTCAAACAAGTGAATTATAAAGAAGAAAGCAGATCTTGGTCTAAAAATACTTTTTTTTAAATATACACAAAACATATCACATTCAAGAAAAAAATATGTTCAAAATTGGAATAGCAATCATACCTAATTATCACTTACGAAGCATAAATATCTATGTTACAAATGGCGGTATAGTAGCTGGTATTTTTCCAATTTTTTTTTTCTAAGATTTAGAAAGACTTAACCTAACGGATATTTAAAGACATCAACTTTATTACTACGTTATAAATCCTATGACTATCATAAATTGCCCTCAAACCAGAAATTATATATTACTGCTAATACCAATTATCGACACATTGGCGTAACATAATCATAATATAGAATTAGAAAAGTCGTAAATAAGGAAGAAAAAAATCTACCGAAAGTCCTCGGCCACGTCAGCATACGATCAGGCGTGTGGCAAAATAGGGATCCGTCTCCAATATTTAAAAAAAGTTGGCCGTCACGGGACGCCCAGCAGTTGTGAAACGTTATAAGAGAGCGTCATGTTGTTTGCCGTCACGGCATACGAGTCGGTTTAACTGCCAAGACGCGCCAAAAGATGTTTCACATCTAAAAATAATCAACACAAAAAACAAACACAAGCTCTTTAACTTGAATCGTCAATGACGACAACGTCGGCGGGCGCGTTGAGATCAATCGCATCTAGAGAATCATCGCTGACGTCGACCACATCCCCGAACTGACTCGTCTGGCTCTTGGAGTCCCCGTCGATCTCCTGTTTCTGATATAGAGAGAGCACGTCAGAAATGATCGGAGACTGAACCATCATGTGCAAGTTGCGCTCGTCTTCCGCCAGCTGGCTGTCAATAGGCTGAGATCTCGGCAACTCGGCGATTTGAGGTCGCTTCGCCGGCTTCGAGTAAGTTTTGAGGACCTTAGGCTTCGGTTGCGTCGGCAACTCCTCCGGTTCGGGCTCCGGGTCTTCCTCGTCGTCTGTATAACCATAAAACTTTTCATCGTCCTTCTCGTCTTTGGGAATGTAGGAGGTTATAAGCGCGGGCAGGTCTGCGTTAGATGTGAACACTTTGGAAGGGTCTGCGTCCTCTTTGTCGCACTCGTGTCGCGCGAACAGTCGCGAGGAGATGAAGTATTTTGCGCACAGCTGGCAGCGGTTGGTGAGGTGAGCGCGATAGTGGTTGTGCAAGTTTGGCAGATACACCCCGCACACGACGCACCGCTCCGCCTTCACCACGGCGCGGTAATGCAGCTTCTTGGTAGATTTGTGCGCTGTTTTCATGTGCTTCATGAAAGGTCCATACTTGATAAAGCGCTCTTTGCACACTCGGCACTTGATCGCGCGCTTCACGTACTTGCGGCTGCGGTGAGAGAACGCGTGAATGTTAAACGCGTCGATGGTTTTGAACTTGAGGTGGCAGAAGCGACACGAGATTGCACCCGACGTCTTGTGCAAGATATCGTGTTTTTTCTTGGAGTCTTTCTTGGTGATCGGCTTGAAGCAGAAGGTGCATTCTTCGTAAACTCGCGCCGGTGTATCGCCGCCCAACGTTTCTTCCTCGGCGTCACTTTCGATCGCGCACAGGTGGTTGTCGCAGTCGAGCCGCGAATAAAAGTACTCATTGCACTTCTTGCATTTATTTTCCTCGTGGTACTGCAGGTGGCGCGGCAGATTGTAGAACTGCTTCTCACATATCGGGCACTTCTCCTCGATCGATTCCTTCGGTTCGACAATCCATTCCTTGTCGTCGCCGTGTGCTTCTTTCATGTGATCGATCATGTCGCGGAAAGCGACGAACTTTTCGTCGCAGTGTTCGCATTTCGTGGGGTCGTCGGCGTTCAGTGTGTACAGGTGCTGCGTCTTATGTCTGTTGTAGGCGGCGCGCGTGTTGAACTTGCGCGGGCAGTAGATGCAGCCGAAGTACCCGACGGAGCGGTGGTACACCTTGTGTCCGGTGAGCGCGAACTCGTTCTCGAATGTTCGGAAGCAGTAGTCGCAGACGGTGTCCGCGCTGGCGGCGCCCGCGCGCCGGTCCACCGACACGCCGTGCTGCGTGCGCAGGTGGCAGTCCAGCTTCACCTGCAACACAAACACATTTATGTACAACTCTGGAATAATACATTCATTTCATCAAGTCTTATTTAGGAACATCTATAGGCCTAAAACACTGTTTAAAACTATCACGGTTGTTCACTAGTTATATGAAAAAAAGTTAAAAAAAAAGTTATATCCGTTAAAGTGTTGTTAAAGTTATATCCCGTAAATAATCATATAACTTTATCTATAGGCCTGTATCTACCAGACTAACCAGAATATTAGTAATGTTTTCTGCTGCTTTTCATCATCATTACTTACACTACCATCTACGCCACTGGAGCAACTGTGCCAGCGCCCCAGAGCCTCACTCCGATATTTCAAAGAGTTTGGTTGGCTTGGGTAGGTGCTGGTAGGGGGAAATACACAATACACCCCAAGCGGAATGTCAGTGCAGGACTTATCGCCCCCATCTCGAATTAGAATGAAAAATAGTAATGTTTTTGAGTGTATCTATGTATACATGCATGTTGTCTCTTTCTCTCTATATATATTACCTCCTGCAGCCTAATCGGGTTAACAAATTTTGTAGTACAAGGAAATTTTTTGTTGTCAGAGCATGGTAAGTACACATACATACAAAATAGCATACAGGATCGTCACATGCAAGTTTTTTTATAAAAAAATTTTGTTGATTAATCTTTATGTCAAGAATGTCATGGGCATTGTGGTATTTGCAGGTCAGGTTTTTGTTTTTCTTTCATTTCTGCAGCGGAAGACAACAGAAGCACCTAACGAAAGGCCAAGGCGTAGCGACGCCAGCATAAGTTAGTACATAAAATTCCCAGTTGTCGCCTAGACTTGGTAGCACTTTTCTCGAACATTAATTCATCCATTCACTCAAAAATTAATTTGGGCATTTTCATATTTCAGTGGACCATTGACCCACATTTTGAAAGTAAAACCATTTTCTAATTGCAATGGCTTTATACTGTGAGCCAATTGCAGGATGCCCAGCCATACCTATCTAGTATCTAGTAATGTCAAATTTTTTCTAAGTGTAAATTCTCTAATATCTGCACATTCGCCGTTTTTAAGAAAAGTAAAGTAATTAAACCTCTAAGCGAGACTCAATAAGAGTATCTGTGCAATCACGCTCTGGACCTATCACAGTTTTAGCAAGCTATATCTATAGCAAGAGTAGAGCTGGCATTAAGTTACTTGAAATGAAACTACAGTAGTTAACAAGGTATACCTGCAGATGGAAGGCCTTGTAGCACAACTCGCACTTGATGCGTCGCGTATGCACCTCCGTATCTCCAACCAGCTTTTTCTTCTCACAGCTGAACGCAAGGTGACCCTCCAAGAACCGCAGCCCTCCAAAGTAGTCGAAGCAGTAGTTGCAACGCAGAGAGTTGTGGTAGTCCAGGTGCCGCTCGAAGTTGCCTTTACTAGCAAGGACTTTCATACAGACGGCGCACTGGAATTCTTTAAGCGGGCCTGCGAGAGGCGCATCGGCTCGCTCCGCAATCCACGTCTCGTTCACTCCGTGCACGTCGCGCAAGTGATGATGTAACGCATACCCTAGCACAAACACTTCGTCACATTGCGTACACTTCAGCGGATTATCCACATGCTTTCTCGTCAGATGTCCCTTAATGTGAACATTGTGCGCTTTGAGAGATATCGTCTTTCGGCCGCAGAACTTGCATCGGAAGAAGTTCGGCTTCCGCAAGTGCATTTCTTCATGCTTTTTGAGTCGGGCCTCGTCAAGGAAAACTTTGGCGCAGAGCTTGCAAGAGAAATAAGAAGGAGCCGGGGCATCCGGGTCTTCTTTAATCATTTTGGATTCTGGATGCGTGCGCCGTAAATGTCGAATCAATCGCACCAAATCGGGATAGTACCGCGAGCAAATCGGACACTTCACCTTATCTTTTCGAAGTTTTTCGAGCCTCTTTTTGTGGGAAGAGTGGTCGAAATTGTGTCCTTTCTGGTGCCGCCGCATGTACTCTTCATCGATATATCCTTTCCCGCAAACGTTGCACTTGTACGGACCATTCTCGTCCTCGTAGTGCGCCCGGATGTGAAGCTCCAGGTGACGCTTGTTAGTGAACTGGAGTTGACACATCTGGCACTCGTGCCTCGCTCCGTACAAAAGTGTTTTCGACTTGTGCCAAATGAGGTGATGCTTCAACGAGACTTCAGATAGACAGACCTTCCCGCAAAGCTGGCAGGTTGAAGTCCCATCGAGGGATGCCTTACCCCAAGTCATATCACCGACTATAGTATTCATGGCGCTCTCTCCCTTCTTGTAATGTATAGCCATGTGGGATAAGTAGACCTTTCTGTATTGGAAGACGCGCTTGCATATGGAGCACTGGTAGTCCTTGTTCTGGAAGCGTGTTTGTTTGTGCCAGTTCATGTGCGCCTGCGCTGCGCGGAGGTGTTTGCTCTTGCGTCCGCAGATGGAGCAGGTTAGCAGAACAGGGTCGATGTTCGGGTCATGGTAGTGCTCGCGCATGTGGATCTTGAAGTGGCATTGGAACTTGAATGTCTGGAAAAGAAATAAAATATTGTTGTGATCTTCTTCAATCTTCATGATGTTCATTACCCTTGCTGGATCTCATCATTATAGGTTTAACTAATTACACATGAAAAGACACTTACAATGCCCTGGGTATTGTAGGTGTCTATAGGCAGCGGTGACCACTTACCATCAGGGGCTTTACGGACAACAGCTAATTGCGGCACCTAATCCGCTCAGTTGGAAAATCACGCGAACGTGAACCTTATCGCGCTCAGATACGGTTTGCGGTCGCGTGATTTTGCATTTATAAACATTTTTAAACATTTCAAGAGAATAAAGAAAAGCGCCATCTACTGGTATGGGTTGCGCTTCTCTTAAAATGTTGCGATACTAGCGCTACGGTAATTTATAGAACCCTTTCGCACATTATCTGACTGCAGCGCTTACGGAAGTTCGAGACAACCTATAGCACGCTCAAATTACGGCGCCAGCTAAGTTCATACGGATTTTAAGCAAATTTCCGAGCTACGCTCTAATGTTCCGCTATTGTCTTTCCTCTTAGTCTATCTTCCTTGATAAAACTCACCTCCTTACAAACGAAGCACTCGTGTTTCTTCTCTAGATTGGCGCCCACATATGAATGCCAGTTGACATGGCGCTTCAGTGAGATGAGAGTAGCCATTTTCTTGCCACAGATGGGACACGTGAACCCGCTAAGGTCCACTGTTGGAGCCCCCTGCAACATGCAACCAAATGTGTGTTACTGTAAGGTCGTTCATACACACGGTAATGCGAGTATTGGAAACTCAGTGTCCGGACCGGACATGCAGTTTCGCAGTTCGCAGTTGTGTGCAGTTTCGTCTGCGATATTATTTTGTTGAGTTTCGTACACAAATCGACAAAATGCCATAGATAATTAAATAAATAAATGTGAATAATAATACATATAATTATAGTATAAAGTTTCCTGGACGAGATCGCCTGTAGCCATCATGTCGTTTTTTCTTGTCTGTCATTTCTGGTGTAAGCCATGATCCAAGAAAACAAGGTCTAGCACTCCGGGGGTTGTCCTGCAATGACGTCAATGTCCAGTTGCCACTTTATTGTAACAAACACAGATATAGGGAAACAAATTTGTTAATAATCTATTAAATAAAATACAAAAAGCATTTCAATTGTCATTTGGTTTGTCCGCTCAAGCAAAGCAATTCAAGTTAGGCACGAATTGAATATATTAAACACAATGTGTGTCAAAACCACATTGATTTATTGGATTCCCACAGGAAATTATAAGATATTAATATACGGAAATTGGGTAGTTATAATTTCACGCTACTGTTAACACAGAGAGTCCGCCATTGTTTCGTGTATCGTCATCTCTCTCGAACTTGTTGTAAGTTATTTATTCTGCTCTTGCTTATGCACGTGTACGTGTATCCATGACATTGATGAAATCATTGCGGGCCAACCCACGTGAAATTTTTTCTCAGAGGGCTATACCTGGCGGAGTATATTATTATACCATGGTGTAAGCAATAAAGAGTTATCTCGGAGCGAGCGTCGGATGCGTGATAGGGGGCCGCTCCGGTCGTCGATCGATGGCCGATTTTCATAAGATTAATATTGGTTCTATGGCGTGAGTATAGTGGCCAAGGAGAATGAGACATCGCACGTACATTGACACAGTTTTTATTTCGAAGCGCTATGATTACTAATTACAATATCGAATTACTTGAAAATTACTTGGGGACAAGGTGTTCCGCCTTGTAACGAACGCCACCAACAATCCAAATTCACAACCCCAAGCAAAGTTAGCTCCACCGAGCATCCAACAATCCCCGTTCGAAACACAAAGTAAATTGAGCTCCTCCGAGCCTCACGATACCGACGCGTGTCCGCGCGCGCTCACTAGCGCCTCTGCCGGACGGTACACCAACTTGCTAAACTCTGATTGGTTGTCAACGACACAACTTCACAACGAACTTCAGGCAGAGTAAGTTACTGCAGCGTTACACCAGTGATGGCGCCACCTCCATCACTAGTCCACCAAAACAAAGCTAGGTGACGACTACCTACATAATCTAAGCCTTAAAAACTATCCGACGGTAGATGCGCCCGATTGCCAAAACGTCAACGCGCCGACATATATATCTATGTCGGTGTCGTATTCCATTCAAGCACGACGAGAGTCGAGAGGCTGTTCGAGTTATTGACTTGTGTCGCCTCGTGTATTAGCCGCGTTTTCACCGCGAGTTTACAATAAATATCTTAATTTCTCAAACTATTCATCATCATCATAATCAGCCTTTTAACAGTCCACTGCTGGACTTCTAGCCTACCCTCGAAAGGGTGATTGGGCCATATCCACCACGCTGGCCCAGTGCGGATTGGTGGATTCACATACGGCATTGAATTTCTTCTCCGTACGTATGCAGGTTTCCTCACGATGTTTTCCTTCACCGAAAAGCCAGTGGTATGAAAATCTGTACATAAACTCCAAAGAGCTCATTGGTACGGGCTCGGGGTTTGAACCCGCGACCTCACGCTTTCAAGTCTAGCGATCTCCCAAATGGGCTACCACGGCTTCTCAAACTATTGCAATAAATAATATCTTCAAAACATAATCCATAACTGAATATTTAAATTAGACCTGAAATAACAATGATTTGTTGTTTGTGATGCCTCTGGTGTTACAAGTATCCATAGGCTACGGTGACTGCTTACCATCAGGCAGCCCGTCGGCTTTTTTGCCACCTATGGCATTTTTTTTTATCTTAGGTATAGTTAGGAATTCTCGGTGGTTACCTGCGACGGAACCTCGCCAAAGCCGTTGTGACTCTGGATTGGGTCCAGGGGTTCCGCCTTGGTCACAACGACTTCACAAAAATCCGCCAGATCTGCGCCAATGAACTGCCGCGGCACTTGCTCTTGTGTATGCTTCAACCTGATACAAAATTCTGGATTAGTACTACTCTCACTAGAACTAGACTGGTTCAAGTGTTTTGGGGAAACCTTTCCGTGTGTAAAACAGATCTTACCTGTGAACTAGCTTAATATGATTCGCCAAATTACTGCAACTCTTGAACTTCTGTCCGCACTCGGCACAAGTGTAAATGTTCCTCGGCTTGATGTTCATGGAAATGTGCTTCTGATTGTGCTCATTGATGGCACTTACTTTCATCTCCAAGTCGCAGAGCAAGCACCTTACAGAGCAGTCTTTAAGGTTTATTTTCGCACGCTTCGTGCCTGAAGACATGTTGTGCTTCGTCCTCTTGTGGTGATCAAGTATGCGTTTGTAGGAGAACATTTTCTCACATATATCGCAGGTTAGGTCATCCGCCTCATCGTCATCTTGACTAGATTCAAAATCAGACTCACGGTGGGTCTCGCTCAATAAACTCATCGAGTGTTTGTCCGGAGGTTCATTTTTCACTCGTATTTCGTCCTCTGCATGTTTCTCCTCGTGAGTGATAAGCGCCTTGCGGTACTTGAACTCTTTTTCGCACACGCGGCATTTGAGTGGCCCACCTGGCACAGGCGTGCTGTGAGCCGAGTGCATGGACGCTGAATCTTCAAAGGTGCTCGGTCTGAAAGATTTAATAACGATATTTACACCAACTTCCTTTTCACAGGCAACTTTAGCAGAAAATCTGTTCACAATTGATGCAACGCGTTTGGAATTGGTTTTCAAATTGAGTTGACCCCATAGTCATGCCTCCACAGAATGATAGCAGAGTATGATGAAACTCGCGTCGAAAATCAGATTCAAATGCATCACACTGTGTGGAGGGCCACATAGGCAATCCAAAGAATACTATACCTCGAATCGCCATCGTCGTGTGCGTTGTCATCGTTATCCTCGTCTATATTGGACGCGTGAGCTGCCAAATGCGTGACGAGCATTTCTTGCGAGAGCAGTTTCTTATTACATATGCGACATTCGAAGGAAGATTCCGACTGGTCTTCGGGCTTGCTCGCTCGAGGTTCGAAGTGGATGTTCTTTATGTGGATAAAGTAACCATTTTTCCGGCTCGACACCTTCTGGCAGATCGGGCATTCGAAAACAAAACGCGTGTCCTTTTTTGGGCATGTGTTGAAGTGAGATTGGTGGACGTAGTAATCATCAAATGGCCTGTGACAGTAGACGCATGGTATGGTAAACACATTGGAGCCTTCCTTGAACTGCAGGCATGGTTTCGGACCAGATTTGGCTACTTTGGCGTCGATCTCTTTCTTCAAAACTGCTGCATGCACAACTCTAAGATGTTTCTCTAGATTTTCGACAGTTTTGAATTTGGCCGTGCAGTATTCGCAAGTAGGTTTCTTTACCGTGATCTTGTGTACAGCATCGATTGGTTCCAAGGTTATAAATAACTCTTTTTGTGGTGACTTTACAGGTGACTTTACAGGTGTCTTTCCGGTGCACGTTTTAATGTGCCTTTTTAACATAATCTTTAGTTTGAAAGTTTGGTCACATCGGGAGCAATTCAGCTTCTCGTCATCATCAAAAGACGTATCCTCAGGCTCTTTGGGTGTGCTGACGGCAGTGATGGAATTGGCAGTGACGAGTGCATCAAAACTATCCTTCTTTCCATGGACGTTTTTCATGTGAACCTTTAAACTCTTCCTCCACCGGAAAGTTTTGTTGCAGAATTCGCATTTGTTTTCGTTAGGCCGGATAAGCGGTTCGTCAGAATCGTTATCAGTCTCTGGGACATAGCTGGAGCCTCCATTGTCTTCGTAATCGGAATCGCACTGGGAGTTGTTACTGTTGTTAGCGGATAGTCTCGGTCTTTTCTGCGTTCTACGGAGTTCCTCTACTCGTTTGGAGCTACTGGGTCGGCCATAGTCTTGTGACCGACTCGCTTCAGATGCATTATCGCTTTCGACGCTTCTTTTCCTACTTCTTTTGACTGGTGTAACTTTGCTTTCTATGAAAGACGACTTTATGTTTGAGCTTTCTGTGTGTGTTGAAAACGCCGAATCGCTACTTTGTCTAGTCGGCGGTGGAGGACTGATACTGAAGCCTAGACAACAAACAAACAAATGTGTGAGGTAGCTTGTTCGTAGGTAATGCTTACAAACACCATTTTATGGCTGATCTTTCGAAAACCTATATGAATAGCTTTGATATTTTGGAATGTGCTGCCTGAATGGGTGTTCCCCGATAGTTTACATAGATGGGTGTCTTCAAGCCACAAGTGAATCGGATTCTTTTAGGCAAGTATGCTCTATTGTAGTGCTCATAATCGCTTAACATCAGGCATGGTGGCAGTCAAGCCTATTAATATTTTATAAAAATCTGCAATGTTATGAAAAGAGAAAGAATAAATTGGACATTTTATGTATATTTAGCGCGCGGCTGCGTCTCGCTTGGCACCAGCCGCGCGCGTGCATTCACCTTGAAAAAGACTGCCTAATGCGGTTGAAACTATAGTCGGAGTGACGGGCTTAATCTTACGTTAGTAATTCCCGTGTAATATAAATAAAATGTGGTTTTTACACATTGCGACGTCAGTTTCTATAGTAAAATAGATTGGACATACCCGGAGGAGGGACATAGTTCCGCCGTAACTCTTGATCAGCTCTCTCGCACTGTTGTTTGAATATGTAGGCACTACTGAGCTTCTGTACACACTCGGCACATACTTTATCTGGTAATCCATCTCCTTCGTATACCTAAAAGAAAAAAAACTTATAGAACCACTGTTTTGACTTTGTATGCTTGGCCTTTCAACCTCCATTGGTTAAGGGAGGCACCCATTGACAGTGAGAGTTGGGCTCGCGCATTGAGGGTTCTGTACCATCACAAAATACAACCAGTTATTGTTCAGGCTTAACGCCTTCCAAAATAGTCAGAGCAATTACTACAGTCACATCATTATAACTTAGTAATAAACATAAATTTGTCACCGACTCGCACTTGGCCATATTTAATTTTTTGTTGTACTTCATTGTACTTTAATCATGATAAGTTTGACGCTTGTAAGTATTACCATTTTTAGGGTTTCATACCCAAAGGGTAAAAACGGGACCCTATTACAAAGCGTACAATGTCTCTGTCCTACCTATTAACGACTGTATCTTTCGAACCGTAATAGATGGCCAGTTGAAATTTTCACAGGATATGTAACATTACGCGGATTAACTAACAAATAATAAAAAAGTCAAAAAGGATAAGATTACCAGATGATAATTAGTCACATCATTAATGGGGGGGGGACATTTATTTATTTATTTATTTATTTATTAATTAAAACGGCACTAAACCAATTACATTAATTAATTACAGTTAAATATCAAAATTAAAATAAACTATATATCACAAATTCTTAAATAACTAAAAATATGTTAATTTTATCATGTCCTTAAAATTAAATTTAAACATAAAATAATCACGATTATCATGTGTTCTTCTCACAATACGTCAAACATACCGACATTAAGACTGACCACCTGTCAACAAACACATCGCATACAGGGTTGTCTTTCAAGAGAGCGTTGAGCGCGGTGAGAGTACGCGGAATAGGAGACTTGGAGTGAGCTACTGTACGGCAACGAGGCTCGGCAAACAGTTTGTGGTATCTACAGGAATAATATTTGTCGGGCACATAGAACCTACATAATTTATCGAGAAGATTGGGCGCGTCAATATCTCCTCGCAGGATTTTGCACATTATAGTTAGCTGTTGTTTTTCCCGCCTAACTTTTAACGAATTGTAGCCTAGACAACCGAGTAAAAAAATCTGTAGGATACATAAAAGGATAATATCCGTGAACACGCTTATACAGATATCTAAGAAATGCCTTTTGCACTTTTTCTAGTTGGAGTATGTATTTCTTCTCATGGGGATTCCAAACGCACATAGAACTCTCCAGTTTACTACGAACCAAGGTTTCAAATATCAAACGGATGACGCGAGGATTACGGAAATCCTTGGAATTCCTGAGGATGAAACCTAACCGCCGAAACGACTCTTTCGCTAGAGCACTGATGTGATCGTGAAATGTTAACCTTTGGTCAAATATGACACCCAGGTCTTTCATAACAGTTGAACGAGTTATAGTGTCACCATTTATGTTGTAGTCGTAACTAATTGGATGCCGCATTCGACCAAAAGTCACTGCATAGCATTTGGAGGCATTAAATTCCATCCCA
Source organism: Agriopis marginaria (assembly GCA_932305915.1). NCBI lineage: Eukaryota > Metazoa > Arthropoda > Insecta > Lepidoptera > Geometridae > Agriopis > Agriopis marginaria. Next base: position 16,692,177 of record OW029918.1, read on the forward strand.
TTAACTCGGCACCACTGGACAACTGCGTCAATATCACGCTGTAAGGCAACGCAATCAGCATAAGATCTGATCTCAACGAAGAGCTTCAGGTCGTCAGCATAGAGCAAACACTGCGCGTATTTTAGGACAGTTGGGAGGTCGTTCACCATTAACAAAAACAATAACGGCCCAAGTATGGTACATGAAATGGCAATGAAAATAATTTATACTATTTCTAGTATAATAAGACTACCAAGTTTCTTTTGTTCCTTGAAACAGGGGAGGGGTAGGACTATAGTTATTATTATTATTGCATTAGCCCCCCTTGGCCTTATCAGTGGCAGCAGCATGATAAGCGACGCCTCGTACCTAGATATCTAGTATGATCAATATCCTCAAAGAACATGTGAAAGATCATCAATTTCCGTATAAGAAAAACCACTGCTGCATTTTCCAAACAGTGGAGAAAGTGGTTGCTGCAGCGATTGAAGGTCGCCCTCCGTGCAGCTGGATTTGGCGTTTCAATTCAGTTTTGTCAGCAATCACCTGGTTCCTTTTGATTTGTACTGATTGAATACACGTGCCACGGTCACATACGAATAATGTGTAAAATGAAATCGGCATATTGTATGTGATATTGTTCGATTTTTTCAGCCATTTTCAATGTTGTTTTAAAAAAAATACTCGTCTTATTCGTTGTTTTTTTTTTAATCATTGTTACAACTAATAAGATTCTATTAGATGTACAAAATTTCTGGATTTTTCAGGCAATCTTTTGGATATTTATTATTTCTCGTAGCACGTACGAATCATTTTTTTAATTAAACGATGACATGTGTTTATCGTCACGGAGAGAAAGTTCAAAATTGAAATGGAATGGAATGGAGGTCAAATAGAAAGTTCTGTCGCCAAAAGATGAAGATAATTATTTGTACAGTATGCGCATATCTTTTTGAGGGCTCAGAAGTTCGCACAAGTGGCTTCGCAGTACGTACAATCCTTACTTCCTTACTAATGTTATAAATGCGAAAGTAACTCTGTCTGTCTTTCGCGCTTTCACGCCAAAACTACTGAACCGATTATTACTGTAGGACGTCCACTGCTGGACACAGGCCTCCCCATTGATCTCCAAAAGGGCCGGTTGGAAGCGGGCTGCATCCAGCGTTTCCCTGCGGTCTCTTTTAGGCCGTCTGTCCACCTTGTGGGTGGATGTTTGCGCTTACCGGTCCGTAGTCTCCATTCGAGAACCTTTCGGCCCCATCGGCCATCTGTTCTACGTGCTATGTGCCCTGCCAACTGCCACTTTAACTTGCTAATACGGTGGGCTATGTCGGTAACTTTCGTTCGTCTACGGATCTCCTCATTTCTGTTTCGATCTCGTAGAGAAACTCCGAACATAGCCTGTCTCCATAGGTCGTTGTGCAACTTTGAGCTTGCTTAAGAGACTGAACATGAACAAGGCACACGACTTCTACGAGCGACACATAACCAGTCAGTGAATATGATAGGAATCAATCGGGTCTTTTGAATCGTGTATATTCTAATGGGTAAGTACGAGGAAAGATTTACTTACTTTTATCCTCGCGCAATCCATAACCATCTCCGCAAGTTGTACGGCATTGTCAACCGTGAAAATAGAGTAGAAATCGCCGAGCTTGAGACATAATCTGCATTTTCCGAGTTTGAGGGCCATATTGATTTGAAGATTTTGTTCTCAAAAGACTTCATTTCACTAAAACATACGTCTACAACCCAACACTGTTATGAAAATACCTGAGTATGATCTTTTTTATGATAGCTTTAATGTAATTTCGAACAAATAGCTTAGAGGAATCTAAAAGATATTACGAATTTAATAGATAGTACCGGCGTCGCTATCTGAAATTCCGAAATCAAGCCATTTTGATTTTTGATTTTTTTATCCATTCCACAGATAAACAAAAACACGTTTGTTATCACCATAGTCAAGGATATAGGTAGACTCGCTCTTAAAATAATAATTACGAAAGTGAGATGACGTATATTTAAACAACTTGTGAGAGTGAGCAGGACAAAGATTATCTTTTTTGGCCCTTACTGGCGTATAGGGTTTTTATTGTTTGCCATCGACTGATCTGACACTATAGGTGGCAGGCAAATTGTGGCGTCGTTGAAAATAACTGTAGAAGAAGAATCATAGAAAGACCTCATTTGGTTTTTTGTTTGTGACTTTGTAAGTGGATTTAGTGCGCGGTGATGGTGAATTGCAGTATAATAGGGTGTACAAGCCGTAGTGAACGGAATGAACCGAACATAAACTTTCATCGGTAGGTACTAACGTCGAACTATCGCTATCGCATATGTATTCTCTGAGGACTAGTCTATACCTATCTTTGACTATGGTTATCACCAAGTTATCCATGAATCTAGTATCACATTGGAAGTAGCCATGAGGCGTTGCCGCTCCGACGTTCATTATGTCATCACACTGTCATGTTTCTCTTTTTGATACACGGATTGTTACGTAGAGTACACGAGAGAGCTATTGTAAGATTGGCAACCTCGCACCCGATGTCCACTTTTGACCGACTAGTAGGCCATAACATTGTGACGCGTCATACTTAAAAGTTAAATTAAACAGAAATATCGTTGTAAAGACTGACTACTCTTTTACATAGTCACATTATGTCGTGTTGTACTGTTTTGCGCATCAAGAACAACTAAAGGAGGAGTACCACGTCCATTGTGATACTAGTAGGTTCATGGTAGTAAACACTGTAAGCTAACATTAATTTTTATTTGTTATTTTAAGTCTATGATAGAGTAAGTCTAAGTTTAAGTGTTAGCCAATAGGGTATAAATAACGTCTTTGGTGTTAGCCCATTGATAGTACTAATAAATCTATGTGTTAGCCAATGTCAATCCCAATAATGTTGTATAATACTAGGTTAGATACTTTAGGTTCATGGTCAATCCGTTTATTCGTCAATGACGAGGGCAACAATTTGTTCGGCTAAGGATCTCCTGTTGATATGTCGGCTCGTTAAGATTATTTTCCCAACCTGAAAATGGTGAATTATTATTCATTAAGCGCTTGTAAACGTGCTCAAGTGTGGGCAAGTGATATAACGAGGTGAAACGTGTCTTTTCGAGTTGTTTCCAAAACTCCATAGGAGCCTCTTGTAAAGTTCCCACCACTTTACAGAGGCATGAGTTTGACTGTGACTATGACATGTTTGACGTTATTAAGACTATATAAAACAGAAGAATAGGCGGTATGGCCTTAAAGGCTTTAGTCTGGCCGATGGGCGAATTATAATTAAAAAAAATTTACATCACAACACATTGAACACATTCACATCATAGATTCAGTACTTTACATTGTGATTGTGCTTTACATCTAGTTTTAATAATAACAAAGAGTACTTTTTACTAAAGATTAGTTTGTACAAATTCTTTGGGAGACAAAAATGTATTTTTTTACAGGTAGTAATTTGTTTGGACAGTGGATCGGAAACGATTGCAATGTGATAGATAAGTTTACTAGTTTGTCTGATGATAAGCAAGTTCACTCTGGGTTTGATTTAAAAGCCGCTACACTTGTTTACATTGGCTGGTCACACAATATATTTAACTTCAACAACAAGTTTTACATCACTGGCGACTACAAAAGTTCAGGACAGTCCCTCGAACCCGTGAACATACCTAAAGATTGCCAAAACAGTTTAAATTTCACCATAGTTTCTGATGACTACCACTTAGTTTTGGTCAACAACGATAGATGCACATTTTGGACAGTAAATTTGGAAAACAAACAAGTAAAAACACTAAATTTGTCCACTGAAGTACCAATAGAAAGTGATCTGAAAAGATCAAAGAATGAAGACTATATTTTAAAATGTGTGGCAACAAATGGGTTGCTGATGTTTATCACAAGTAAAAAATTGGTGTACTGTGGCGTGATACCAAATCTTATGGATACTAGTCATTGTGTAGGAGAACCAACAGATATTCAGTGTGGCAATGAGCATCACATGCTATTGACTGCATCTGGCAGGCTTTATACATGGGGTAATGGAAGGTATGTATTGAAGAAATAACTGCAATAATGAGCTTCATATTTGTTTTTTTTTCTGACTCAATTTGTATTTCAGGAGGTTGCAACTTGGCCATGGAGATGTGAACATTTTAGAAACACCAACTGAAGTTGAGGCTTTGGCGGGAATTAAAATTGTTAAAATTTCAGCCGGTGGCTGGCATTCACTTGCACTCAGTGAGTTTGGAGACTTATATGCTTGGGGTTGGAATGATACTGGCCAGTTGGGTATCAAAGAAAGTTCAAATAATGAATCACTCAAAAGTTATTCACTACCCACATTAGTAGATATTTATGATGACAATGGGCTCACAATAGATCTTAACATCAAAGATATAGCTTGTGGCTCTAGACACTCTGCAATTTTATTAGATGATAACAGTGTTTGGACGAGTGGACACAATAAATATGGACAACTCGGACATTCAATACAGAAAAATCCTTCAGTGAATCATTTTAAAAAAAGTTGTTCATTCAAATTTATTAGTGGATTAATGTGTGGACAGTGGTCAACAGTAGTAAATGTAATAAAACCATACATAAAAGTATTATCATTGCATCTATCTTTCCCTGTTATATTTTGACTGAAAAGATTTAATCAAAGGGTATCATAATATAATTACTTTGTACCTACAACTAAATCTGGACAGTGATCTCCAAAGATATATCATTATATAGGAGATCAAAGGTTGCATCCACCTGTTGGCTTTTTGCAAAAAGTCAGTCCCACAGCAGACAATGGAGAAAGCTATGCTTGGAGTTTCTTTGCACAATAGAATCTGGAATGAGGATATTCACCAAAGAACCAGTCACTGACATAGCTATTAAAGTTTGCAAGTTGAAGTGGCAATGGGCAGGCCACGTCTCAAAGAACTGAACCAATGGGAAAGAAACATTCTTAAGTTTTTAGAAACATTTAAGTTAAGTTCTTGAGTGGAGACTACGAACCGGAAGACTCAGCATAGGTAGGCCTCTCACTATATAGACCGATGACATTGCTGTGTTCACAGCTTATAGAATGGACACTGAATGTTCCTTATATAATATATTTTGTAGTGTTAAGGGTGTCACATTCAATTAGTGAACCGAATAATACAAAAAAATATGGGTATCCAGCGGTGCAGATGGCAGGCTGTCAATCTATGGACTTGTGGAATTTCTTAGGAGGAGGACTATGTTCAGTAATGGACGTCTTTTAGTTGTTAATGAATAGACATTATATAAGTTAAATGTTCCTTTTTCTGTCCTAATTCTTTAAAATATTCTAAATTTTATATTTATACCGTTAAAGTGTATGAAACTGCAAAATTATAATTTTATTATAGATCTCAATGATGATAAGGTGGTACGTTTTACATATGGCGGTTTTTTTTTTAGATAGGCTTGCGCTTGGCTGCTATCTCGCCTGATGTTAAGCGACGAGGCGGCCTACGATGGAGCATGCATTTAAAAAAATATTACTTAGCATGTTTTAAAATTACACAGTGTTTGCGCAAATCGATAATTATTCTTTACATCATCATGTACATCTATTTAACAGTAACGCACCATATTACTTACATTTGTCAATAAACCGTTTGAAACAGCAAAATATAGTTTATTGACGAATGTAAGTAATAATGTGCATTAGAGATAAATAGCTTTACATGATTTTGTTAAGAACATTGACCTATAAAATGTACTATTAAGAATAATGTGTAATTAATTTGCGCAATCATCATGATTGTTTTCAATAATTTCCAGGCAAAGAGCTCAAGCAAAGAGAATATAAATACTACGTAAGAAGCTCAAGCCTAGCTCTTTGACAAAATAATATTATCTAGCTACAAGGACAAGAAAACTGTTTGAAATTAAAATTTCCCGCCATAGGGTCTGGCAGTCTATCTAGCTGACATACCAAGCTGTGCTTGAGTCGCAGATAATTAAATAGTCGAGCTGAGCGAGATGTGTCCATTCATGATCCAAGAAATACTATTAGAATATTATACCATGCAAAGAGTAGTATAATTGAGTATAATGTTGGCGCCAAAACTGGACTTTTTACAATGTTATTACAAATTATTATAACACCGGTTTGCACTCACGACTATGTTTTTATCCTCACGCGAGTTTTGATGAAATGTTATTACAGTTGTCAAAGCAAATAAATGCTTAGACCAAGCATAGATAAAGCTTGTGTCAGTTAATATTAAGTGAGACGAGGCGGTATGGTTTTAATGACTTTAGTCTGTCCAATAATGAGCGAAAAAAGTTGGTTTTTCTCCTTGTTTCTCATGAAGTCTCTCTACTCTTCTCTCTCTCTTACTTCAAGACTTCAACTTGCTTCAACGAGTCTTCTGTTTTCCTTCCTCTTCTCTTCATTTCATTCAAAGTTCTTCAACACTTGAATTCAATTTACATTTGTTTTACGCAATGTTTTACGTTACGTGATTTGTGGTGATTATTTGGGTGCAAGCAAGGTTCATAGTATAAAAACCCATATGGTCTGTGTAGTACAAGTAAAATCAAAGATTTATCTTGGTCATTCCGGATTCCGGTGCCTGGCCTACATAAACAACATAGTTTGTTAAACGCTTTTACTTTAACTAAGGTTAAACGTATTTGTAAGAGTTTTTGTGAGTACCTCTTCTTGTTTTTTCCCCATGTTTCTTTGTGCTTTGCCAGATCTCTTAGCAGAGCCTTACATTATTTTTGCCTAGATCAATCAACATACTAAGGAAACGTTTAGCTTCAGACGACCATATTATTATTGTCTGAACCGATACGCGCTTGATGTCTCTTGTTACATCAGCTAGCGGCTCTGTTGGAGTATGTACACACGGGGCTCTGAGGAAAAAGGATGTATATATTTTTGTATTAACATTCATTATTGTCTGTAACATTCTACCGAAATAAAGGACAAGGTCAATTATAACCTCTGGGGTCGTCTTTGAGCTCCAGGGTTAAGATCAATGACCTCAGAGGTCAGTCATGTTATAGTGCCCCATTTCTTTTCTCTGACCAGCGACTCAGCCAACTTATTTCCCAAGAATCAAATTCACATAATTATATATTTTTAAGTAGCTAACATAAAAAGCAAAGACATACAAGGGACGCTATGTAATATGGAGAATTCTATGTTAAAAACTAACTCTATTTCCTTTTTTTTTTTCAGTCTGAGGCATGGTGACTAAGTAGTCGTAAGGCACACTGTACAAATGGAGTTTAATGACTCATGTAACTATATTTTGCGCGCTCGATCAATGGTCATGGAAGAAAAGTATGACGAGGCCTTCGACATCCTGCTGGTGGTATTCGAGCGGGTTCCCTCATTGATTCCCATCTATGAGGAAGAGTTCTGTGCTGTGCTGCTTATGCTCAACACAATGCTTGTAGAATCTGGTTACAACCGAATACCTGATATATTCAACAACTTCACTAAAGCCCTCAAAATCTTCCCAAACAACCCACTTCTGTTGAATGATATCGGAAAGTACCTATACAAGTATGGCTTTCATAAAGAAGCATTGGAACAATTCGAAGAAGTATTGCAAATGAATCCATCTTATGCAAATGTAGAGAAAAATATCAATTCTGTGAAAAATTTGCTTGTGCAGAGATGGCATTTCAGAATGTTGAATGATAATCTTCGTAATGAATCATATAGGCAGGCCATTCACCAGACGGTCTCACATGAAGATAGAGTACTTGATGTTGGAACGGGCACAGGACTTCTAGGCATTTATGCTCATGAAGCAGGTGCTTCTAATGTGATTGGATGTGATGGTTCAAAAGTTATGTGCAACCTCGCTAGTAAAGTCATACAAAGTAATAAAATAAAGAACATAGCTATAATTAATAAAATGTCAACAGACCTTACCCTTTGGGGTTTGGGTGGGAGATGTACCAAGCTGGTGACAGAGATGTTCGATGCTGGACTATTTGGTGAGCATGTGTTACAAATGCTGTCTCATGCGTGGCCCGCCCTGTTGTCACACAAGGCTATGGTAGTTCCAAACACTGCAGAGTTTTTTGTGATGGGTGCTCAATGTGACCATCTCAGCAAAAATTATAAGCTAGGCTCCGAAGCCAAAACCCTGCTCAACATTAATTCATTGAATGTACACGTCAGCTCACGCGGGGAGTCCTATGACAGTGAAGACGTGCATCTTATCAAAGACATCAAATATTTAACAGAACCAAAGTCGGTACTGAAAATAAATTTCAATGATCCACAAGATATTGCGAAGAATCTGGAAAAGGTTGATCCCTATGGAGTAGAACTCATAGCAAAGGAAAGCGGCCAGATGAACATTGTGATTGGATGGTTCAATTTATACTTGACAGATTCAATAAAAATTACAACAAATCCAAGAGCCCCTGATAGAGCCAATGCTTGGCAACAAGCTATCTTTTTTGATGATATACCAAGAACAATTCAAGAAAATGAATTAATAAATTTAAAATTTCTTGTGAATGGTGGCCAACTTTGATTATATATAGAACGGATATGTCATACCTATAATTTCCCCTCAGCCGAGGTACATGCGTTGGCTCCGCCAACGTATGTCAAACGAGCACACCGTTTTATAAAAACTGTTTCAACGTCGTTCATCCGCCATTTGTCTTCTTACTATGTTACGAAACGGAGCTCCTTAAAAATGGTCATATGTGCAGTAATCCTTTGTAAATCTCGATCACATACTACGAACTTCACTACGCACGGAGTCTCTTATCACAGGTAAGTATTTTATTAAACAAATAACGTGCTAATTTCACCACAAAACGAGTTTAAGTAAGCTTAATTGAACAGAAGAAAATATTAATCGAAAACCAGGGTTGCCAACTCGATATCACAGATACTCGCTAAATGACATCTCAAATAGCGCTAGATTAATATAAATTTACAAAATATATAGCAAATTTGTTTGGACATGGAATAAAATTATAAAGTTTCATTATGGAACGTATTGCCTCACCCGAGAAAAACGGTTTAAGTTTTTATATAGGTTTCTTTAATTCCGAATGCTGATAAACTTCAAATATTCTCGCGTTAAATTCATTTTTGCCAAATACACACATTGTTTTCAAGCTATTTCCAAGCACAATTCTAGTTCTTACTAGAACTACTCAACCAACATACTAAGCTATATAATTATATTGCTACACTAAAACACTACGGTCAAATAGACATTCTCTTCCCCCCGCAAGCGAACGCGGGGGAGTCATCCGATCCAGTAGGATAACACAATAGCATGTCACGCCTCCATTTTATCAGAAAAACGTTTTAGGGCCAAATTCTATGAGTAATAAGGTTGCTACAAAGAAAGGATTATCATATTAAAATTAGACAGACAAACATATCAGTGTAGGACGTAGGTACATCGTCATCTTATTAGTTCCGGAAAATCCCCCAAGATAGTATAGCAGAGCAACATATAAAACTAAAGCGTTTTGTTACTTCTCGCGTGGCTGCGTATTGTTCTACGGTGACCAGAAAAAAAAACCAGCGTGATTGCTGTTTAGTGTTAGCTGTTTTATCTTAGATTTCAGCGCTAGACTAGACTTACGAAAATAGAGCCAAATCTAGCACAAATAGTTACTAAGTTGGCAACCTTGTCGAAAAAATGAACTAGTGATGTGCTAATTTATTACTCGTAGTCTCGTACTCGTTACTTATATAGTTACTCGTACGACGTAATCCAAGTTTGAATGAAGTTCGATAGGTATAAATACTCGTTTTTTTGTGTTTTTCGCCTATTTCGGAGCATGCTAAAGCCAAACGGCCTCGTCTACTGTATTTACTTTACTGTCATAAATAAGTAAATCTCCAGTACAGTAGGTATATTATTGGTATCGTGCGTGTGTTATTGGTATATGGCCTTTGATATTATATAGTTGGGATCGGCCTTTAAACTCAAGCTAGTACCTAAGAAAGTTTGTCAAATACTGAAGGAGGCGAGGTAAACAACTATTGCAGACATTGACATAATTATTCTTACTAGTTCTACAAACGCACACTTCAATATTGAGCGCATACAACTGCAAACGATGTGCTCAAAATGTATACAAATGGACGACCGAGGGGAGGGGGAGGTAAGTGCTAAAGGGGAAACTGTAGGTGCAGGTGTAACGCTTCCATTTATTTATTTTTTCTGAGGTTATGGTGTCAGAATAATAAATGTGGGTTGAAAATGGATACAAAGTATATCATACTAATATTATAAATGCGAAAGTGTGTTTTTTTGTTTTAACGACGACCACGACTTTTAAATAGTTTTATTAATAAATATTTTCTAGAGATTTTTTCCTGTAGTGTAATTTACCCACTGTATTTTTTATCGGTATTATCAATCATCATCATCATCATCATTTCAGCCGTAGGACGTCCACTGCTGGGACATAGTCCTCCCCCATCGATCTCCAAAAGGGCCGGTAGCGAGCGGCCTGCATCCAGCGTTTCCCTGCGGTCTCTTTTAGGTCGTCTGTCCATCTTGTGGGTGGACGTCCTACGCTGCGCTTACTGATTCGTGGTCTCCATTCCAGAACCTTTCGGCCCATCGGCCATCTGTTCTGCGTGATATGTGCCCTGCCCACTGCCATTTCAACTTCATAATCCGGTGGGCTATGTCGGTGACTTTCGTTCGTCTCATTTCGGATTCGATCTCGTAGAGAAACACCGAGCATAGCCCTCTCCATAGCTCGTTGTGCGACTTTGAGCTTGCTTATGAGGCCCATAGTGAGATTTTCGAATGAAACTAATAAAGTATTGTATTATCAATACAATACTTTATTAATATAAAGTATTGTATTATCAATACAATACTTTATTAGTAACTCAATAGTTACAAATCAAACTTCTCCAGTACACTCTTCGGTATCCGATATCGGTATTGTAACTATTGGTGAAAACACAATATTTAGTTGGTATTTTTATCACTTCACTAGCTTTGTATAATGTGTGCGAAGTAAACACAGCGAGGCGACCAATGAGCGGTGCGCATTTTGTATTTGTGTTCTGTTTTGTCAATGAGTGCAGGTTATATTGATGTGTGCACTTGTAGAGATGTATTCGATTACTTGAATGGGCGGGCTTTAGAAAACAAGTGTGTGCTATGCGTGTTTACTTCGTCTCCCGCAAAAAGTGCCAGACTTTTTTCCATAGCAGCTCGGGCTAATACCACATCCGTTCTATATATAATCAAAGGTGGCCAATTAACAATGGTACCCAGTACTGATAATCCTATTACCAGGGTATCATTAGAAATGATCAGATTCTTAAATGACACTGATTATATGAAGGCGATAAGCAACTGTTTGTTTGAAGCTTATGTACACTTGACACAAATGAAAGAAATATCTGAAATAAATGTTGTGGACTTATGTCCTTTTCCTCTTTTTGGCATGCTGATGCTAAAGCGTGGTGCTAAGTCCCTCACATGTTGTGCCACTAACGAAAATGACAAATGTTTCACAACTAATGTGCTCCTAAAAAACGAAATACCACAGTCAAAGGTGTCTTTTGTGTTAGGCGAAGACTGGCCAATGGAACTTGAAGAGAAGTGTTATCATGCAATATTTAACCATTCACTGGAGTTGTGTGGAGATGTCCACGTAGGACGACAACAGGCATTACAAGATGTGACACATGACAAGCTTGTGCCAGGCTACTTATACTTGCCGCAACAAGTGAACCTGGTTGTTCAGCTGGTCAGCAGCCATTGGTTGGACCTGAACAACAGATTGTATGATGGAAACATCAGCAACTATACCGTGGCGACCCATTTCAACAAATATAAAGTAACCCAGAACTTTGATATAGACTTCAGCACTTTGAAATATGTTCCTATATCAGAACCCACTGTATTATGTGACTGTGCAAATTCAAATAGACTTGAAGAGAAATTAGTCAAGGTTATCAGTGATGGGTATGCCAATGCAATTCTTTGCTGGTACAACATTGGACTGATGGATCTGACAAAAGAGTTATCAACAAACAGATCTAACAGTTTTATAAATGGAATGTTATTTCTCACATATTCCAAGGAACAGTTGATTGCTGGTAACTGGACTAAAATTATTCAGTACAAGGATAAAGATGGAAATTTCAAGTTGGTAATGAAATCAGTCTAACTTCCTTTATAGTTAAAAATAAGTTTATTGATCTCTTATCATTGTAAATATTAATTATAAGTTATGCAGAATGTAATCCTATTGTTTGATTAGAAAACCCCATAAAAACAATTATGCACCAATAATAACTGTATGTATTGTATGAAAATTACATTGACATTAGCTTGAGAGAAATTATCTCAAGCTAATGTCATTTTCATACAATTTCATCTGTCCGCAGGCGAGAACGCTAACAGAAAGTGGCTCTTGTCTAGACCCCCAGAGCACGTAATCAGGACATAGTCCCCACACTTGCTAGATAGTAGATACCTATGAAATTAGATCAATCGAACTAGTAATCTTTCAGATTGGAACAAATCCACCATTTGGCAACCTAGTGCCACAGCGGAACGTCCATTCAAACTATCTTTGGCTTTTCGAAAAACGTACACAGAACTCATAGCCAGTCAGTATAGATCCAGGCAAATCTAAATTTTGAAGCTCTGTCCACATTAACGAAATAAGATTGGTGTATTGCCTCGAGAGGGGTCCAGCCACATCTGCACAGATTGTTGTGAGCCTTCAGGCACTTTGTAGAAACATGCACAGCGCTAGTGCAGACCACGCGCGGAACGTATGATGCATGCAATCAAGGAATATACTACTCAGAGCATGCAATCGTCAATGTGGACCCTAATGCCACCTGGACATGTTAAATAATAATTTTTTGAAAAAAAAAGAACTGTCTTCATGACTATACCTACATTTACAAACTGAAACTAAAAAGTTGAAAATTTTGTTTAATATTAAGACTGAAATACTTTGGATCCATGGTCATGAAAAATTTTACGAAAAACAACAGGGCCTAATAATGCCTTATTATGGATGATTCGGATCGTGATCGCGTGCCATCTCACTCACGCGCGTGGTGCGAGTAAGTAGATGCGAACGGGACGGCATGCAATCTCGATCACGATCAAACTTCTATAATAAGGCCGCAGGTCGACACTACTTTGTTTTTTTTTTTGAAGTTCCATTCTGGGAACTCTGTTGACAGCGTCGCTAGTGGAGAACAAAGTATGAAATTCACCAAGAAATAACTGTAGTTCGAATTTTACCCACCCAGTTAAGTTGGTGGCACTGTACAATGTACATTGATTCGTTGCTTATCGTCATGTTTTTGTAGATTTCTCAAAAAGCGCTGAATCAATGTCGATAATTTTTTTAAGGGACCACCTAAGAGATATTACCTACCAACCAAAGAAAAGAATCGTCAAAAACAATTCTAAATTGGCGGAGTAATCGCGTAACATAAATAAAATAAAAAACAGTCGAATTGATTACTTCCTCTTTTTGGAAGTCGGTTAAAACAAAAAAACAGCAATATATGTAAAGTGGCGTTTATTCAACACATGTTTTGGTGTCAGTCGGTCGGCCGCCATGTGGGCTGTCCAACCCGGCGGCGCAGACCGGCCTAGCACGCGATGTAGAATATAGCCACGGGGCTCACAGAACTGCACTTTGAGATGATACTAGTATTAACTTCCTCGAGAACGTTGTAGGTTGCAAAGTGCATGTTTCCCAATATTAGGCAGCTTAGTCGAAAAGACCGAAGCCCATGTCGTCGTCGCTGGCTTCTTCTTCTTCCTCGACCTTCTTCTCTTCCTTCTTCTCAGCGGCCGGGGCAGCGGCGGGCGCGGCGACGGCGGCCGCAGCAGCGAACTTGGATGGGTCCTAGAATAATACGGGATTTTAATGATTTCCAAAGTTTAGTACAGTAAAGGTCTTGTGGCCTAGCACCCTTAGGTCTTCTAGATTCCTGTTTCTATTTTACTTTGCACATCATTAACAGTATAGCCTAGAATGGGCGCCTTGCAAATGTTCAATCGTTTTATCATGCGAAAAACATGACAAAAATATATAGCTATAATAAGGACATCACTCATTTTTGCAGGACAAAAAGAGTAGACAATATTTTATCGCAGCTACCGTGCGTAGACGTGCTGGAGGTGTAAAAATGTCTCTTCAAAATGCCAGTGCAATGTTTTTATGTAGAAACTATCACACTAGGATAAATTTGAATAATTTGATGTTGTCTGAAAGCGAAGCCAAGGAGTTAATATTACACCCCATGGTATTAAAACAGACATACCTACCAGCAAGACCAGTTAAAATTTAACACAAGAAAATGAAAAGGGTCATAATTATATTCCAGAGTTGCAAGATTATGAAATCTAGCAAATCAAAATTTGGTGACATTAGGCAGACAGGTTAGCCCTGATTTTAGATGATGATGCTATACCTTGATGTACTCCTTGATGGTAGTAGCTTCCTTGAACTCGACTTCGGTAATAGCAGCAATAGCCAGCAGGTTCTTGAAACCGTTGGCGATGGAGTGAGGAGCCGAAGCCAGAGTGGGGTAGCCGATGGCGAGCGATAGAGCCGCTACGTTGGCCACACCAGCCATGAACTTCGCACGGAGGTCTTCTGGCTTAATGTCCAGGATAGCCGGAGTGAAGATGGTGCCCGAATCGTACACCTGGCAAGTTTAACACAATATTTAATCATATTCATGATGGGGGGCAAAATGTTTAAAACTTAAAAGTAAATATATTTTTAAAAGTTCTGTGATGAATGCAAATAGGCATGAGAAAATGTTTGCCACAATACATACAATTCAGTTATGAAACACTGAAAACATTACAAGACCATGGCAAATTATTTCCCAAAGATAAATTATCAGAATGCTCACTGAAAGCAACCTGTACTCAACACTTTGGTGACATCAGTTATCACAAGCATGACTGTCCCCTTGGCACCATTGGCGGATCCAGGGAGAGGGCATGGCCCTCCCCAAAACACCTAGCAATTCCATACAATCGACTCAAAACTTTGTCAGATTGGCCCCCCTAAAATTAAATCCTGGATCCGCCCCTGCTTGGCACAGCTAAATGGTGGCAGAGCTAGCTAGTTTCAAATTAATTGCTTGAACATTTTTTGTAAATAAGTTTTTGTCATCGAGATACAATTCATATAGTGTCACAATCGTGCCAAAAAAATGACCGAACATAAACTCGGCATACGCTACGAATTGCGCCGACTTTTGGTTAGTTACAAGGTATCCGCGATCAGACTACAACGCCGCGCGATGCCAAAACTACGATGACATAGCAAACAACTAACGTTGAACACAACGCAAACGACACAGCATCTAAATTGGAGTAAATGTGTCATTGTGAACTATATAATTGATACAATGTATGTACAATGACGCTCGGACGTTTTTTGACTGTTTTCACTGAAAGATTTTGACTCTATAGAAATTGTATTTCAATGGTTTTGTAGAGAATGGAAAGTGATATTTACCTGCTTGACAACAAGACCATACGAGAAGGGAGAGATGTTCAACATGTTGAGAAGGGTGGCCTCAGAAGCTCCCACCTTGTCACCGGGCTTCAAGATGTGGACATCGTTGATGATTTCAATAGTTCCTGTGGATGTACCAAATAAATATCATCTATTCAAGTAAAAGCACCTGTAAATAATGACAATGGCAACATACAATTGGCAAATAAATTATACAATCAGTTTTAAGGGGTATTCATTAGGCAACAATTGTTTATAAACTGTTTATGAAGTTCATTGTGTTTATAAACATCTTTGGGGCCATTCAAGTATTACGTAAGCAGATTTTTTACAATTATTTACCCCCAGGACTAAAATTATCGGCCTCTCTTTTCATTTTAATATGTGGGAGAAGGATGGCAACAATTTTAGAGCTGTCAAATTTAGTTTAGTTTAGAGTACATCAGAATCGATGCCAAATGTTTCTGAACAAATGTTGCCTATGAATATCCCCCATTATTCTAGAGTTTTGGTGTACCTTCAAAATGCCAGTGCAATGTTTATGTATGTCAACTATCACACTAGGATAAATTTGAAGTTCATTAATGTTGTCTGAAAGCGAAGCCATGGAGTTAATATTACACCCCACGGTATTAAAACAGACAAGCCAAGGGTCTTGGCATAATACATTTTTTACTACTAATTCAGTTGACTACCCCGGAGGGTAATGTTTTTAAATGTGTATAAAGACATTCTGTCAGTGGAAATTAAATTTGCTGGTAAAAAGGCAATAGCTTCAACTGGTTTCTACATTTTCTTTGATTTTATAATAATGTAGCTCTTACTTAATACATTCACGGAAATCTTTTCTTCAGGCTTAGATGGTAGGCAGGTAATTTTTTTGACATAATATATTATGTATAACATAAATTTAACTTTAAGTTTCTTACCCTTGGAAATCTTGGTGGGGATAGACAGAGCCTGGAAGAAGGAAGTCTTCTCAGGACCCAGACCGGTGTTGTGGGCGGGGATGACGACAGACAGCGGAGCGATAGCACCAGGGCGCGCAGGCGCACGGACCTTGTTCTCCAGCAGCTTGTCACGGACCTCCACAAGGTCTCCACGAGTGAACACGAAGCCTACATTGCCCTTGATGTGAGGCAACAGCTTCTCAAGGTTGGGGTTGGTCTCAAGATGGTCTTTGATGGCCTTGCGCATCATGGTGTTCTTGCCCATGAGCACGATGCTGGAGCCTCGCAGCGAGATACGGATCTGCTGCATCTGGGTTGAACCCACATTGTCTGCACCCACGATGAAACATTTTGGGTACTCGTCTAAGAGTTGCTGTGAAAGATAAATGAAGTTTCTAGCATTTTTTTCAAACTTAACCTTTGCATGTTTATATTAACTACCTACAATAACTGTTTACGCCTAGAAATTATGATCTATCAACTCTCTTGATTTTTGATCACGGCCCGTATTCACTAACTACTACAACTCATTATGTAACGCAGCCGCGTTTAACAGTATAATTATGTATTTTATTCCTATTCTTAAGGAATAGAGGCCAATTTTTATAGGTTAACATAGCGCGGCCGCGTTACGATCATGTTTGTAGTTGGTGAATCAGAATACAGTACGTTT
The DNA here is from genome assembly GCA_932305915.1 of Agriopis marginaria. Lineage (NCBI taxonomy): Eukaryota > Metazoa > Arthropoda > Insecta > Lepidoptera > Geometridae > Agriopis > Agriopis marginaria. The sequence goes on from OW029918.1 coordinate 16,709,311, forward strand.
ACAATTACACCTAAGACACCACCCAGATGGTTGATGACTTCAATGGTTTCAGGTTAGCTGTAGTATGTGGATATACCATGGTGTATTAGTATTACTTACGATGATTTTTGTGAAGTAGTTGGACTTCCAAGTAGCCTTGTCCTCCCTACCCATCTTGCTGAGTGGTGTAGGGACTTCGTAGAAATTTAAGGACTGAAATGAAGTAAGGGAGGTTTTACCATTTTGACATCATATCACAAAATATTCACGATTTTAAATATTTCGTATATTCATTAGCACACATAATTAATAAATTCACTCTGGAATTCATGATTATAATTATTATTAACGATTATTTTTGATAACACTCACCAAGACAAAACGCACAAGTTTCTGTGCGGGACTAAAATGGCGGATTAAGCGGATTTAGTGATGTGATGGTGCCAAATTAGAGAATGTATCAAATCGATGATCGATACCAAATTAGAGAATATATCGATTAAAAACAAATTGTCGATTATATTGTATGAGTGATACAATACATAGGCTAGTTGACTACATTTTAAAAGCTGGTTACTACATTGCATATTAGAGTCTGGCTAGTAAAATACTGGTGACAGCAGTGTTACCAGACGAGAAACCTGATATTACAGTGTTTGGTGCTCATAATTACAGTGTTTGAGACAAAACTACAGTAAAAGTTAAAAAAAATTACAGTGTATTTTACAGCAGATCTCGAGAAACTTTTATTGTTTAAGTTTAAACTAAAATACACATTTTCAACGACGAGCCAAACAAATTCGTAATGTGTTGCTTATAAACCAATTTACAATTATAGGTACTAATTTAAGTTGGTCCCAATAGTCTTGAAAACTTACTTAAAATGTATGACACAATTTGGGCGGTTAATACTACGAAGTGATTCTTAGTCTATGCGGGGAAATTCCCGCATAATATCCACCGCACTCTATTCATACCCGTTTAAAATAAGATATTTTCGTTCTTATTGCTATAGGAACAAGGGTTGTGACCTAAGCAGAGAGGTGGCGCGTGAGGTTGCGTTCCAACAAGTTCATAAATATATTTTTTTCACTAAGGCTGCGTTCAGTTTACATTAAACTAAATAGAATTTTACCTGTAGAAAAATTACAGTGTTCTCCATACACTGTAATTTTAGTATTACAGTGTACAGTAGATCGTGAGAAAATACAGTAGATCTGCTGTAATTACAGTGTATCTGGCAACGCTGGGTGACAGGTACCCGATATACTTCAGTGAAATATTAGAACAAAATTCAAACTATCATATTATTATATAAATAAAAAATATATAAAATAAAATGGCATCGGTAAATAAATGCTCCATATACACTTAAATTACTGTTTATCATCCAAACAGTCACAAAACCCCTATAAATCATAATATATTTTATCATCATAATTAGATTATTTTGATAACGCAACATTCTTTTTCACACATGTACTAAGTCTATCGCTATTTCACCTCAAACATAACACAAATAATGCATTTTTCCCACTTGCGATTCAGACATCGCCGTCTCGCTTCATTCATCATTCATCAACGGCAGTAAGACGGCAGTTGACGAGTTTTGACGATGTCGTACAAATCGAACTCACATTAGAGAACTGACCCGTAAATGTATTAAAATAAGGTTGGCTTTGGTAAAATAGTTTTGTTTCGATGTAAATTGTATATAGCTATGTTTATATGAATATATAAACAATAATATATTATAATATATTAATTATATTACTATGGTAATATATTATATGAAACTGCGGACGTTTTCTGACCATAATTTTCTACACGTTGTGCGTTCTATGTATAATTGTGCGAAGATTCCCTCTTTGGAAGTTTAGTGCTATTATAACTTAGGATTGTCATAATTTTCGCCAAATATTAGATTTTATTAAAGTACCTCTAGCGGAAACGAGAACGAACTAAAATCTTCAGCATGATAACTCATGCTGAAGATTTTAGTAGTTACTCTCGTAAATACGAGAGGCCAAAGTTCTGGGACCTGAGACCAGATGTATTTATTCATCATCATCAGCCAGAAGACGTCCACTGCTGAACATAGGCCTCTCCCTTTAACCTCCACACTGAACGACAGCCTGCCTTTTGCATCCACTGGATGCCCGCGACTCTCACAATGTCGTCGGTCCATCTAGTGGGAGGCCTACCTACGCTGCGTCTTCCGGTTCCTGGTCTCCACTCCAGAACCTTTCTTCCCCATCGGTTATCGGTTCTTCGTATATATTTATTACTGAAGGCTAATGTACAGTTTTTATATTCAGGTTTTATTTGTACGGCATATTGATTCAGCAGATTGTGTATTAAAAAAATATATTTAGGGGTGTAATATTTACAAGTTACCATTCGTAAATTATTTATTTTGTCGGATACGAAAAAAGTTATCGAATAGATTCCTCACTCATCCCTACAGCCCATCGAGTTTGAAGTTTTTGTTACGTCACTTTGAAGTTTACTTGTCATAATATAATGACGTTTAAAAAAAAAACCCTCGTGAGGATTTTGGCGTCGCAGTTCATTTATGCATTCATTTCCTAGTGTCAAGTATAGGAATAATAGTCTTCCATAAGCTCTTTGGAATAATATTATCAAGTTTTAATAAATATCGTCAAACAAGTCTTAACCCTTGGTCTTAACAGATAGAGTCGATGTGAGCTATGATGTGAGACCTAACGAGGTGAAACGTGTCTTTTCGTGTTGTTTCCAAAACTCCATAGGGAGCCTCTTGTAAATCTCCACCAATTTACAGGAGCATGAGTTAGACTTGACCGTGGCTTAATTTGCTTGACTCTGACTGTGATTTGCTTGACGCTTTTAATACTATGTAAACATGTTTAATATTACGACTAAAGGACATTGAATCCACGGTCATGAAAATTATAACAAAAAAAAAGGCACACGCAAATACGCAAAGAGCGTTTCCGATATAATCCGAAGGAAAATAATTTTTGTGCATTAAACCATTGAATTTAATCTCTTAAAAAAAATCTGTCTTCTCGAAAGGTTTGAAGCCATGTCTCTGTTTCGTAAACCAAAGAAAATTCAGAGGCGCATGTTCTGCGCGGATGACGAGGAGGACGGCGATCCGGAGCCTCCGCCGCCGCCTCTCATCAGCCAGAAGCGGGACAAGAAAGAGAACACTGTTGTCAAAGCCCCTAAACTCCTGAGCTTTGTGGACGAAGGTAACTGAACTAGCTTACTGAATTATTGAGTTAGTATTTTCAAGACATCTTTGTAGGTCAATTATTTTGTTGAAGTACATACGATACCAAGATTTGGAGCAGATTCTAACCGCTTTTGTATTAACGATACTACTTGAATATTCTTTCTGTCTTAAACTCTTATTATTGTACCATATTGGAAATATAATTTTATAAAATAAAAATATAATACAAAATGTAGTTGATTTCTACTCACACTGGTGGGCCCATAGACAGGGTGGGATGAAAATTTTAGGTGTTAGTGTGACTGCCAAATACTTAATTTTGTCATGTAGGTACAAAAAACATACACAATTAATAATCTGCAAATGTTTTGAGATATTTTTGGTCATTGGCCTTGATGATTCAGGCGATGATTTGCAATAGCGCTTGTTTGCAATACATATATGTTTTTTAGTAGTGATTTTCCATGACAATGTTACTTATATCACTAGTATAGACCTATTAATGGCTGTAATTTAAAATAATTATTTAAAACTATGTATATATTTTTGTGCTGTTGGTCTTAAATAAACATAAAATAAAAAATAAAATGATTATTAATATTATAATTTTCATTACAGAAGAAGACTGCGAAGAATTCAAAGTAAAAAAATCGTCACAGAGCAAGCGGTTGTCCAAACGCCGAGAGAAAGAAAAGAAAAAAGTCCCAGATGGTGATAATAACAAATATGACAATGACAATAATATACACGAGGTAAGGTATCTAGGTTGGAGCAGATCAGTGCAAGGCACATAGTCTCATGAACTAATGTCTCTAAACTAGAATCACATATAAAGTTGTACTTTTACAAAGAGGAACACAGTTTATTGACTTGCTTTCTTTTTAACCAATTGCAAGTTTTAAGCTGATACAATTTATAAACTATCATAATTGTGTTTAGTTGAACTCTTAAACTTAAAGGCGAGAATCCACTGAAGCTATGTGGTAAGATTGTGTTTTGTTGACCAATAAAAACTTGTTATTTGTTTGTTATCAGTTTTCGATTTTGCATCTACCTTCACAATAAAGGACAATGACCTAAAGGTCAAAATCCAGTTTCAAAATCAATTATTATGCATGGAGGCCCTTAGTCCTTCACTAACTCAATTAATAAACACTACTTCAAACACAGGATAACAACGCAAATCATGCTGATCTACAAGAGAACGAAAAACCAAAGCCCAAAAAGAAAGTGACCCTGGAAGGTCTGATCTTATCGGGGCGCGAAGCTCTTGCTGCTGATGGAGCCGGGGATATGTCGGAGAGTGGGGGGGAGGGGGAGGAAGAGGAAGACAGCAGGGGTTTCCACCAGTACCGTGCGGAGTCGGTCAGGGCTGCGCTGGCAGTCGCGCCCGGGCACATACCGGACGCAGCGCTCATCCACGCAGCGAGAAAGACCAGACAGCAGGTATGAGAGGTGAGGGACTTGCGATGGCTGGCACCGACGCTTCACTGCTTTAGTCTTGATGGCAAGACTAAGACAACAAATCGAGAAAAAAGTGTTCCTTGAAACTGACTTGTTGTAATTATAATTTTGAAGGTGATGAGGCTTCCATTAGATAAAATGATGATGCTCGGTCTCTTGACAATCTTCATGCCAAGCCATCTATGGTTTCTCTCACACTGTTAGCTATTTCTGTGTTTTACACAATATTCCATTTATTTTTGTCCAGACCCATACCTTTGTGTTTTGGAATGATAAAACAGGTGAGAGTTTTTCTTTCTAATAGTTTGAGAGAAAGGAGACTAAACATAAACTTACAAAGTGAAGTATATGAGCGAAAAAGAAACGATTTGAGACAGGCAAACAGCTGTATACTTGATATTTCCCAATAGTTTGTCTGTCTAATGTCATGTCATATTTTTCACCACCACTCCCCTCCACAGGCTCGCGAGCTAGGCGACTTCATACCAGTCCCGTCGGAGGCACCAGCCGGGGCGCGGCTGGTGCGAGAAGGAGAAGGTGACGACTCTGCTGATGATGAAGAGGGCAGGATCATTGTCAGAGGTCTGGACTTGCCCAGCGATAAGCCTAAACGTGAGTAGTAGAATAGATTTCACTGAAGAAGGGATTTGAAGCTCTTTTTTTGTAATTATTAATATAGCGATTATGGCCGTGCAAAAGGGACGGTGGCCGAGCGAGAGATGGTAGCCGAGCGAGAGAGATTGTAGCTGAGCGAGAGCAATGGTGGCCAAGCAAAGCTATGACCGAGCTAGAACGATGGTGGCCGAGCGAAAGTGATGGTGGCCAAGCAGTAGCAATCCTTGGCCCTGCACCAATGACACTTAGTACCTAAATAAATTATGTGCAGTTTTGATGCCATTGCTCAAAAACGGTGAAGGAAAACATAGTGAGGAAACCGTCCAAGAACCTCAAAAAGTTCAAAAACATTCACCAACATGCACTGGGCCAGCATGGTGGATTATGACCCATCCTCTCTCTCTGAGAGTGGATCCAGCTATGGGATAAGAGAGGCTGTGCATGATGGTTTTTCAAAGCCTGCACTTGCATTTGAAAGTATGGAATAACAGTACAGCTTAGAGGCAGAACTTTCCTCCATAGGAGAGTTAAAAACCTAAGTTAACAAGGTGTTCAGTTCTGAATGTAAGTCTGTATGTGAACAGGTGGTACAGCAGCAGTACAATCAGATGAAGAAATAAATAGCGAGGCGGAGGAATGGGAGGAGCAACAGATCAAGAAAGCTATGCCTGCCCTGCCTGACGTTACTGGTATGTTATTTGCTTTTTCAATGCTTACCATTATTTATTTATTGTTGGAGATTCCATAGCCGTATTCTAAAGCCCCGGGTCATTACCTAATACATCTTTTTTTTATATTTTTTATAATAGATTGGTTTGCGCTTGGCCGCCATCTCGCCTGATGTTAAGCGACGATGCGGTCTATGATGGAGCACGCTTGCCTATAAGAAAACGATTCACTCTCGACTTGAATACACCTAGATTGTAACTGTCGGGGAAAACCCATTCAGGCAGCGAATTCCACAAACTAGCAGTTCGCACAACAAATGTGGGATGTGTGTGCGTGTGTGTGTGTGTGTGTGCTTCGTACGGGTTTTCGGAAAATCAACCATAAAACGATGTCGATTTTTCGTGCCCGCCCTGGCAGTCCGATAGAAAAAAGGGTAATATACTTAATTTTTTCCACAGGTGATAACATAGAAGTGAACCCATTTAGCGTAGCGCCGCCGCCACCGCGGCTGGCGGAAGCGCCGGCGCACCTGCGGCCGCTAGCTGGCTCCGCGCACGCGCCGCTCTCTGCACCAGAACTCGTGGAAGCACTCCGGCACAGGTATTGTAGTATAACTGTTGTCTGTTGGTATACAGCGAACTTGAGTTTGAGCTGACGACATAATATATATTGACTCCTAAACACTTGTGTTCCTCCCCAGGCTGGACGAGCTGCAAACGGCACGAGCGCACACGACCTACAAGAAACAAGAGCTACAGTGGAGACTGTTGAGCGCGAGCCGCGTCCGCGAGTCCCGCAGCGCGCGCACTGCTACGCTGGACGCCGCCTACAAGCGCTCACAAGCTGCTCGGGGATACCTCACCGACCTCATCGAGTGTCTAGATGAGAAGGTATACCTTTGCATTCAAATATGACAAAACTAGGAAGAAGACTATTTTTTATATATTTTTTAAAATAAATAATAAGCTTGCGCTTGACCGCCAACTCGCCTGATGTTAAGCGATGATGCGGTCTAGGGTGGAGCACGCTTGCCTAGAAGAAACCGATTCACTCGTGATTTGAAGACACCCAGATTGTATCTATCGGGGAACACCCATTCGGGCAGCGCATTCCACAGACTAGCAGTTCGCACAATAAAAGTGGAATCAAAGCGCATCGTTCGGGTTTTCGGAATACCAACCATAAAGCGATGTCGATTTTTTGTGCCCGCTCTGGCAGTCCGATAGAAAAATGGGCAGGAGGGAATTAGATCATGAAGATCAGATGCACACTCCAAAATGTATTCGATAAAAGACCGATAGACTAGCAACTTTACGCCGATGCTCAAGACTAAGGAGCTTAGTCTGAACCAGGGATTCGTTGCCGATGAGCCTCTGGGCACGTTTTTCGATAGACTCTAACGCCCCAAGCTGATACTTAGCTGATCTATCCCAAAGGTGAGAGCAGTACTCTATGCACGACCGAACTTGTGCTTGATACAGTGAAAGCAACTGTTCCGATGTGAAATACCGTCGCACTTTCGATAGGACACCCAGCTTCTTGGCAGCTAATTGAGCCTTGTCCTCAATATAGGAGCCTAAGTTGAGGGTACAAGATAGAGTAACGCCCAAAAGCTCAAGCCGGTCAGTTATCGGTATGGGTACATCACGGAAAGTAGGAGCCAGTTGGAACGGCGTCCTTTTGCGGAAAGCAAACACGCCTGGGTCTTAGTGGCATTGAACTTGACCAGTGGGCTTACTCTTGACACTCGATTTCAATAGAATTTGGGATTGGGATCGAAAACATGACATTTTGGTACTTTTGAATTCTAAACTAGCGCACGATTGGAACCGAGAATGGTGGAATTTTATGGACCTAAATAAAATCGACTCAACTCGACGCTTTCGGTACTCTTGACTCGATTGAAGAGTACCAAATGGCATGTTTTCGATCCCAATCCCAAATTACGATTGAAATCGAGTGTCAAGAGTAAGCCCACATGTTGGCATCGCCTCAATCGGAGACTGCCTTAAGGGACAAATTCATACGCTCGACCATGGCCTCTCTAAGAGACTGGATTTGTGAACCGCTGGTTCGTGCATTAGATATATAGCTCTCTACTACTGTGCTGTCGTCTGCGTACCCAAAGGTACCGGGCTTTAGCAGATCGTTGATGTGCAGCAAGAAGAGCGTTGCAGAGAGCACTGATTATATCTGAACGAAACTAATCATATCATAATATTTATTTTCAAAATCTTAGCCTATAATTACTTTCATAATTCCATAGTTGTTATACTTTTTGTATTGATTTAAAATGTAACCTTAGCTATGACTTGCAAGTATTTTTTTAATTTTAGTAATATTTAATCAAATACATCTCTTCTCTACATAGTATAAATTGAAGTCGCTTTCCGCGTCTGTCTGTCTGTCTGTATGTCTGTATGGCCGCTAACTCCTCCTAAACCACGTAACGGATTTTGATGCGGTTTTCACCATCAGTTTGATACATTTTCAAGGAAGGTTTATATATATAACTAGCGACCCGCCCCGGCTTCGCATGTAAATTACACCCGTGTAAAGCCGGGCGGGCGGGTCGCTAGTTATTTATAATTATATAAGTAGCGACCCGCCCCCGACCGAGACAGGTCGTTAGTTTGATATAACCGATGTGTGTTGTGTCGCAGATGCCCGCGCTGGAGGCGCTGGAGGGCCGCGCGCTGGCGCTTCACCGGCGCCGCAGCGAGTTCCTCGTGGAGCGGCGGCGCGCGGACGTGCGCGACCAGGCGCAGGACGTGCTGGCGCTCGCCGGTCAGACTCCTCACTGCTCACACGACGGCTTGCTCGCACACACTGGCCTTCTAACTCACCTACACAAGCTACCTTATGCACCATCATTAAATATCTAACGCCCGTTTTCACACAAAAAAAATAACTTTTATACTTTTACAATAATCTGAAGCTTAAAAAAAAATATAATATAAACTTATGTGTAACTAATTTAATTAACTATAAATGTAACTAAAACAAGCAAACAAACAAAAACAATAACATAATTATAATACTTATTACTGATAGTTAATTAATTAAAAATTAAACATAAATGAATAACTTATCGATTGTGACTCGATATCATTGAGTCACAGTTATTCAAATAATAAATAGCGTCCTGTATATGCGTTGTTGTGGCTTATCTACTGAAACCGGTTCCGAGCGATTTGTACGTAAGAGCGACCCGCCCGCCCGTCTTCGCACGGGTGTAATTTACGTGCGAAGCCGGGGCGGGTCGCTAATTTATAACAAATAACAGGCTTAGCGATGAGTATATAATTCAATACACATACTGAAAACATACATTGAATTGGCTGATAAATCTCTGAGATATAAGCGTTTATAGTTTTAGGTGGGGAGAGATACGATACATTGTCCCTTTCGTGAAAGCTTTCCTGAAAGCGTGTGTTAGTATAGCATTTGTATGGCTCGCCTGAGACGTCTTAACTCGCTATAGTGCGCTCTCTGTCTAGCATAAAATTAAAATACTTATAACTTACTAGCTGCGCCCGCTGTTTCACCCGCGTAGTGATGAAAAATAGTGATGGTGATGATGATGAAAAGTAGCCTATGTCACTCCCCGGCTCTTGAACTATACCCATGCAAAAAATCAGGTCGATCCGTTGCTCTGTTGCTGCGTGAAAGAGGAACAAACAAACCAATAAACTTTTCGCATTTATAATATTAGTTGTTAGTATGATAAATTTTTGAACTAATTTTAATTTTGTTTTCGTTGATGTCTCGTGGGTCAGCTTTTTTATGAGGTTATAAAATATGAGTCATCGTGCCTATTTAGTTACTGTCCAGTGATCGTCACCACCTATCGTATGTGAATGAGCGTCCATGTTGCAGCTCGACCCGGCGCAGTCCGTCCCCCAGACTCCGAGGAGAAGGTCCGACGCACGGCGGAGCGCGAGGGGCGGAGGCGCGCGCGGCGGCTGAAGCGCGAGGCGGGCGGCACGCGCCACCACCGGGACGGAGACTCCAGCGACGACGACCTGCCGCCCGCCGAGCGTCAATACGCCTCCGACGAGAGAGGTCAAGTTTCTTTTTTTATATGTTGCCCTCGTAAAAAGCGCCTCTTTACTTTAATTACTATCTAGGGGACCGTCAGAGGACGGTTACAGTGGACAGTGGGGGTTGATAAACCCCCTCCCCCCTTTCAAGCCTCACGTGATTAGTAAATCATGTGAGGCTTGCTTAATGGAGGGGTTTATCAAAAATCACGAAATATCACAATCAATACAAAACAATAGTCTTAAACCTCACCAAGAGGAGGGGGGGGGGGGGGGGGGGGGTTAAAAATTAAAAAAAAACATCACGTGTTTAATGGAGGGCCCCTAGTCTAATATTATGCCCGTGCGAAGTACAAGTAGTATGTATCTACTACTCATCGTTTATAACGGGCTACACACTTTGCTTAGTGCACGTGACAGTATAAGTGCTTACTTTATGCGTAGTAGGCACTTGCTACTTGTACTTCGCATGGTCTCCAACGGGCTTATAAGTATTTTAATTCTAACTTAAACCTTTGTTTGTTATACTTTCAAACTAAGAATGTGTCCCATACACCGTTTCTTATTGTCTCTATTAAGGGGAAAACACTTTGTTCACATGTTCTTTAGAAAATTTACGGGGATATTTACCGTGGTAAGGTTGTGGAATGAGCTCCCTATATTTCGACGCAGTTACATGCACTATGTTCACGGGAACACTGAAGAATGCGGATGGTTGGCTGGTTGGTTGAAAAGTTAAAAAGTTAGATGCAGACAAAATGATCTACCCTCTACACACAACCGTGATAGTTTAAAAAAGTGTTGTTCTTTAGAAGTAGCACTACACTACTTAAGAGCGTCATATACCAAATTTGACGTTTTTAAATCAATTTTATTCAGTTAAATTACAATATTTGAGCTGGAAAAAAATACATGTCACAGATACATCTGTGTTTGAGTTTATGATTTGGTTCAAAACACGATGGAATAAACTTTCCTCGATCAAAAAAAAATCTGAAACAAAGTCGATTTAGTTTATTTTTTTCGTTTTATGCTCTAATGAAAGTTCGTAACAACCTGGAAATTGCATGCACTGAAAGGCAATTTTATTAAAAAAAAAAATTTATTTGGATAGAATTTTGATAGTGAATAGTTTCGTTTTTTAGTGAAATTAAAACCGTAACAAGGTAGCGAAAATTTGCGCGCACCGCGTTTAGTACCGCGCCAGGCGTCATCGAGGTCGGACCTATGTTCGTTTTTGTCGTTGCACTCCCCCCGCGGGCGTCCTGACTCTAGCATGGCGTCGCTATAACTTGGCGGGGGCTGAGGGAGCGTTTTGTTGCCTACGCGACTCGGATAACCGGCCGTTAACATCGATATTTAGTTTTTCACTACACCAGTTTAGATTACTGACGCAAACACACTTAATCGGCTCGAAGGACAAAATTTGAGATATCCTAGAGTTGAAGCATTTGTGTCCTGTCGCGTGAACGTTAGGGCATCGTGTTGCAGAGGCGATCCGCGCGGCGGCTGCGACGCTGTTCGCAGACGCGCTGCCGGCGTGGCGCTCCCTGCGCGGCGTGTGCGCGCGGCTGGCGGCGTGGCGCCGGCGTGCGCCCGCGCAGTACACGGACGCGCACGCGCCCGCCGCCACGCCCAAACTACTCGCGCCGTACGTGCGACATCAGGTAACTTCTACTGACGGATATATCTCTATCTCTACATAGTATAAATCGAAGTCACTTTTCGCGTCTGTCTGTCTGTATGGTCGCTAACTCCTCCTAAACCACGCAACGGATTTTGATGCGGTTATCACCATCAGTTAGATACATTTTCAAGGAAGGTTTATTTATATAACTAGCGACCCGCCCGGCTTCGCACGTAAATTACACCCGTGCGAAGCCGGGCGGGCGAGTCGCTAGTATAATATATATAAACCTTCCTTGAAAACCTTTTTTTTTTTAAAAACCTAATTTGGTCACAAATAAACTTTTTCTTTCTTTCTTTCTTTCTTTCTGAAAATGTATCTAACTGATGGTGATAACCGCATCAAAATCCGTTGCGTGGTTAAGGAGTAGTTAGCGGCCATACAGACATACAGACAGACAGACAGACGCTGAAAGCGACTTCAATTTATACTATGTAGAGATAACTTGTAACCCACCCCGGCTTCGCACGTAAATTACACCCGTGCGAATGCGGGCCGGCGCTAGTTAACAATATTTTACAAAAAATTATAACTTAAATAAACATTACTCAATATAATAAATAACCAACTAGGTAAGTTTGTGGAGTTACTTAAGGCAAAAATTATAACTTAAATAAACATTACTCAATATAATAAATAACCAACTAGGTAAGTTTGTGGAGTTACTTAAGGCAAAAATTATAACTTAAATAAACATTACTCAATATAATAAATAACCAACTAGGTAAGTTTGTGGAGTTACTTAAGGCAAAAATTATAACTTAAATAAACATTACTCAATATAATAAATAACCAACTAGGTAAGTTTGTGGAGTTACTTAAGGCCTGGGGAAAAGAGTTCGCCAGTCCGTAAATCATTCTAGCCCCCTTGGAAGCAGGGTCAGATAAAATACTCTTGAATTACATTGAAAGAAAGATATAAACATATTTATTTATGACAGAAGACACAAATCAAGATCACCGCAATACAATAGAACAAACAGGAGTAAATCTTCCTTGATAGGACGGAAATGAGAAGAAAAAAAATATTTTTCTTCTCACCTTGATTGCACATGCTTATTTAGATCAACGCATAGAAATTCGCATCACAGTTGCTAACTGATTTCGAGTGACTGACGTTTCATTTATATGGGTGCAACTGGCTACAACAAATTTCTTATAAAAATGCCTTGACAGCCGTTCTAATTTAAACAACAAAAAAAAAACTGTGGTAGTAACCACTAGCTCTGGGTATAAAAATTATAATCATCATCATCATAATCAGCCTTTTAACAGTCCACTGCTGGACTTTTAGCCTACCCCCGAAAGGGTGATTGGGCCATATCCACCACGATAGCCCGGTGCGGATTGGCGGATAAAAAAAAAAAAAAAAACACTCAAATGTCCCTGGCTAGACTCGAGAGTAAATAAATAATAACAAAATGTCTAAAATTATAATATGACCATTTAACGTTTACTATCGTCTCCATTTCATTCAAATATCAGGTAATTAAACTGACCACATTTTTCAGTTAATTCTATGGAACCCGCTGGCTGATGAAGATAACGAGGATTATGAAAAGATGGATTGGTACAAGTGAGCATTATTTCTGTTACATTTTATACAATTTCTTCAACTTGCCCAAGGTTTTTCTACTTAATTTAATTAATTTCTACTTAACTTAATTACTATCACATTTTTTGACGAAAAAAGCATCGTAAACTGGATTTTTGGTATAATATTTTTTTTCAACTAATATGATCTGTAGAAAATTCAGTTGCTGCATTTAATAGATCTGTATTTTTTATTGAATGTAACGACTTCAGATATTGGTAAAACTCAACAAATCCATTTGTTACCTCCAATTTACAAAAGTAGTTTTACGTAAAACTTTAGGAGGGAAAGTTTGAGAATGGATTTAGTTAAATTACTGTCATAACATAAACATTTTTATGTTATGGTTAACTTATTTTATATTTATCTTGAAATTTACGTCTATATTCGTTTTATGCCCGAAAATACAAATACTTAAAATTTAACAGTTCATTTTGTAATAGACCTCTTAATATCCCACTATTTCAAAATTAACTCAACAATAAAACACAAATATTGTCTTATACGTGGCCATTTTCCCGAAATGGGAATATTTTCGCTACTGATTTGTTTACTTTAGAGTGTGAACTATAATCATGCTAAGTTTGATGCTTGTACACATAACTATAATTACATTAGAGCGAAGATAAAAGACAGTCGCTGAGTCGCTAGTATCCAGTGGATGCAAAAGGCAGGCTGTCGGTCAGTGTGGAGGTTAAAGGGGGAGGCCTATGTTCAGCAGTGGACGTCTTCTGGCTGATGATGATGAAGACAAAAATATAATTATTTTTGTTGTAAGAGACATGGGCCTTTATTTTATTAGTGAATCTGTCATATACATAACATCATCATCATTTCAGCCGTAGGACGTCCACTGCTGGCCATAGGCCTCCCCCATCGATCTCCAAAAGGGCTGGTTGGAAGCGGCCTGCATCCAGCGTTTCCCTGCGGTCTCTTTTAGATCGTCCGTCCATCTTGTGGGTGGACGTCCTACGCTGCGCTTACCGGTCCGTGGTCTCCATTCCAGAACCTTACGTCCCATCGGCCATCTGTTCTGCATGATATGTGCCCTGACCATAACATGTGCCATAACATAATATAATCTGTGAAAATTTCAACTACCTATTGATTATGGTTCAAAAGATATACCACCTTACTTACAAACGTTAAAATGGTTAAAATTGATCTGTATTGTTTTTACGTGTGACAATTTCCGTCAGCGAGAAGTTGACAGAGCAATTTTAAGCATTGCTTAACTTAAGTAACGTTTATAAGTATAGGGGACAGCTGTTAATAGATAGGGATAGGGTCCCGTTGACACCCTTTGGGTATACAAAAAATTACCACATTATTGGAATCCGCAATTTTGGTTTTTCCACCTTTCCTCACTTGTCTCGTTGTTGTAGATGTCTGATGATGTACGGCGTGAGCGAGTCGCGCTCCTCGGCGGACTCGTCGGGCTCCTCGGACGAGGGCTCGGGCGCTCCGGCGGCCGTCAGCGAGGACGCCACGCGGGACGACCCCGACCTCATGCTGATACCCACCATGCTGAACAAGGTAGTGCTGCCTAAGATTACAGGTTAGTAATAGGACATAAGCTCTCCATATCTACTAATCTTCTGTTACAGAGTTTCTAGCACACTCGCAATAACCAACTAAATGGGATAAATGAAGTAGTGAATCCATACACTATGTCCATACATCCAAACAAATGCATACACTATGTCCATACAACCATACACTATATCCATACATCCAAAAATAGCCATACACTATGCCCATACAACCATTCAAATCCATACACTATGTCCATACGTCCAAAGATATCCATACAACCATAAACTATGTCCATACAACCATACAAATCCGTACACTATATCCATACATCCAAACAAATCCATAGACTATGTCCATACAAATCCATACACTCTGTCTATACAACCATACAAATCCATACACTATGTCCATACATCCAAACAAATCCATACACTATGTCCATACGTCCAAAGATATCCATACAACCATAAAATATGTCCATACAACCATACAAATCCGTACACTATGTCCATATATCCAAACAAATCCATAGACAATATCCATACAAATCCATACAGTCTGTCCATACAACCATACAAATGCATACACTATGTCCATACATCAAACAAATCCATACACTATGTCCATACATCCCAACAAATCCATACACTATCCAATAATTCAAATGCTACTATAACTGGCAAGTTACGCGCTAGGAAAACTTGTTTTGATAAGTGAAGTTACATCTAATTGAGCCGAATGATTCGGAACAGTTACTTAACCTCACATGAAATACTGCTCCCATCTGTGGAACGGAACGTAGTCTTTAATGGTCGGGAAGGGAACATAATTATCTGTAATGTCCCTGGTATTAAAAGTATCCATGGGTGGCAAGACCGTTAGCTAGTCACCAACGGCATAAAAAAAATAGCCAATCATGGGGACTGCCGACAGAAGTGAAAACTACTTAGTACAATCAAGGTATACTAAGAGGAAAGACAATAGCGGAACATTAAAGCGTAGCTCGGAAATTTGCTTAAAATCGATATGAACTTAGCTGGCGCCGTAATTTGAGCGTGCTATAGGTTGTCTCGAACTTCCGTAAGCGCTGCAGTCAGATAATGTACGAAAGGGTTCTATAAATTACCGTAGCGCTAGTATCGCAGTCAAATTTCGCAAGTGTCTTCAAGTCGAAAGTGAATCGGTTTCTTCTAGGCAAGCGTGCTCCATCGTAGACTCAGGCGCGATGGAGGCCAAGCGCAGGCCTATCTACTATTAAAAAAAAAAGGTCATAGGTTGGTTGTGCCGGGCGACTACGAATGTTTGCGTTGGTCGGTCGCTCCGCTCTGATGTCTGTATGTGACGTGTGTCTCTCTCCCTGTAACAGAGCTAGTGGAGGCGGCGTGGGACCCGATGTGCGTGCGCGCGTGCGTGCGGCTGCGGCACACGATGGTGCGGCTGGCGAGCGTGCCGCACGCGTCGCGGCCGCTGCGCAGGCTGGCCGCCGCGGCGCGCGGGCGCCTCGACGCCGCGCTCAACAACGACGTGTTCCTGCCCGCTCTACCGCCGCAGTCAGTATCACTAACACATACCTATATCATCTAATTTAATTATAGAAAACAAACTACTTTACAACGTAAAACAGCAAAAAAAAAACATTTACAAACAAGCCCAAAAGTTTTCACAGATAAAAGAAGGATACAGTCCAATATGATTGTTAGAATAACAATTAGTATAAATATCAACCAGATGCCTTATTATGGATGATTCGGATCGTGATCGCGATCGCGTGCCATCTCACTTACGCACGTGGTGCGAGTAAATAGATGCGAACGGGACGGCATGCAATCTGGATCACGATCAAACTTCCATGATAAGGTCGCAGTATTACATAAAATTAAAATAAATACTTGTGGGATTAAATCAAACTATAATCTCACTCACTTTGTCTAGATCGTTTATTAGCATTTAGTCTGTACTTCCTCTTTAATTAAAGTTACTTGTATATAATAAAAATCCACTGCTCACTCGCGCACAACGTTCACGCCATCCTCCCATCGAATTCTGTCATATCCTTTCTCTCTTTCACATGTCTCATTCCCTCGTTCACTCATAAATGTTTATTTCACTCATCAGTGCTACCATCCTACATATCTAAGGTTGAAAAACGAAAGCAACGGCCATATCAATTTAACAATAAAAAATTGGGGAAACGTTACTCAGCATATTCAAATTCATTTATTTCAGGCTACGACACCCATACCATAATTACACAATAATTAAAATTATATAAAATATATAACAAAATAAAGTCAGAGCAATCAAATTAAATGTCAAATTAAATTAAACAAAACACACAAATACATTTTCAAGTCTAATATTAATAATGTCAGGTACAATCACTAGTACTTTCTCTCCGGCATTGGTACCGGTACATGCCTCTCACAACAATGCCGGAGGAAAGTACAGTCCAACCTGGCCGCAATCATTTTGAGGACGGTGTTAAGAGTGTTAGAGCATAGCTCGTAAGTGTTTTCTATCTGTTTGTAATTTTTGTTTCTGGTGTACACAATAAAAAGTTTCTATCTATCTATTTATCTACTTCAAACATTGAAGAAGAAAAAGGTGAAAATGCATATTTTTTTAAGAAGGTCAAGGTTAGCGTCATCTGAACAGGCAAGCCTGTGCCGGTTCGACCTGGCTGAATGCTAAACTGCTGTATACTCATAGACCACAGGAGCTAGTCCCAGCCGGGTTACGTTCAGAATATAGAGAACTACTTTTTTGTTGTATTGCGCATTTCGCCACAGGTATGGAACGACTCAGTAGTTTTATGAAGTCTAAATTCAGACAACGCATTCTATAGTCTAGCTTGAGTTTCACACAATAAAAGTAAAGTTAAAGAGCTTTTTTCCGATTTTCGGAATATCAACCATAAAACGGCGTCGTTGTTTTGTGCCCACCCTGGCCGTCGGATAAATGGGCAGGAGGAAATGAGGTTTTAGGCGCCAATGTGGAAAAAAACATCATCATCACCGCCTCATTGTATTATTTTACTAAACTTGTGTATTTTTGAGTGTTTTGTGTGTGGTCGTTATAAAAATGGAGGATTATTACTTATTAGGGAAGTCTGCACTACTTTACTGGGGCATACTTATGACAGTAAAATACGAAATACCAGGCAGTATGGCTTTAATGGCTTTAGCATGCTCAGTACTGGGCGAAAAAAAATATACAAAATTTAAAATAGTTGAAAGAGTAACGTTGTTGTTGTTGCAGAGTGATGGAGGGCGCGGGCGGCGCATTCTGGCGGCGGTGCGCAGGCGCAGGCGTGCGGCTGCTGCGCGGCGCGCTGGCGCTCACGGCGCCGCCCAACATGCTGCAGGCAGACCCGGTCGTTAGGCAACTCATCGGTACCTACTTATATCCCTACTGCCATTATATTTTTCGCTACATCTAGGAGTTTTGCAGACAATAGAACTATTATTATTGCACTGTCATACAAATTTTCCTCAGCGCCACTATTAAATACGGACCAATTCTTCTGAATTTGTGGAACGTTTGTTCACAATTTTTTTTGTAGAGTGACGTTGGTAACTTGTCACAGATATAAGTAGATTATGTAACGAGGATATAAATACAGTTACGTACTTACTTACTTTACTACGTATTTATGTTTGAAGGTGTAGTTTAATTGTTTTTATTTATTTCCGCTGTTGCTTTAATGTATGTCAGTGGGCTTACTCTTGACACTCGATTTCAATCGAATTTGGGATTGGGATCGAAAACATGCCATTTTGGTACTCTTGAATTCTAAACTAGCGCACGATTGGAACCGATAATGGTGGAATTTTATGGAACTAAATAAAATCGACTCAACTCGACGCTTTCGGTACTCTTGACGCGATTGAAGAGTACCAAATGGCATACTTCGATCCCAATCTTAAATTACGATTGAAATCGAGTGTCAAGATTAAGCCCACAGTTCGTGTAGTGAAGTTAAGTAACGAAACAAACATTCTAGTTTGTCGATACTTATTAATTAAAGTTATATAATTATTAACGGGATATTTACTTCAATGCACTCCTTGCTACCAACACTGATTGTGATATTATTTGTGACAGTTGGAAAAATGTAACGAAAGTTTTTTTGACTTATTGTGAAAATTTAACTGATCAACGGGACAGGGGCAAAAAAGCCGATGATTATGATGACAATTTGTATGACATACTAATTTTATGTTGACATATTTTTACAGCAATTTGTTGTATTTATTATATTAGTAATTTTATATTATTATTCCTATTTTTACTAGGAAATCTATTATAGTTTAACAGTATGTGAGATAAATGTTAGTGGAATTTGTCCGTTTTTATTCTCAATAAATAATTTGAATTTGAATTTGAAATTTACCGTGGTAAGGTTGTGGAATGAGCTCCCGAAAGACTAAGAAAGAGGGTAGATCGTTATGTCTGCACCTAACTTTTTAACTTTTCGACCAACCACCCGCATTCTTCAGTCTTCCCGTGAACACGGTGCATGTAACTGCGCCGAAATATCGGGAGCTCATTCCACAACCTTACCACGGTAAATATCCCGTAAATAATCATATAAGTTTAGTGAACAACCGTGATAGTTTAAAACAGTGTTTTACTTATTAATTGTAATCCAGCTAGAATGATGGTGACTTGTTGTAACAGAGACGCTGAGTTGCGGCGCGGGCGCAGCGCCGGGTCCGTTCATGTCGCTGGCCGCCACTGCGCTGGCGGAGACGCTGCCGCGGTCGGGGGAGCTTCGCGCTGCCGCACTGCGCCGCCTGGCCGCGCTCGCCACGCTCGCACTCTCGCGCCTCGACACCTCCAACCCCTTGCACTTGTGAGTCATTTATAATCACGAGTGAATCTGTTTCTTCTAGGCAAATGTGCTCCACCGTAGACCGCATCATCGCTTTACATCAAGCGAGATAGCGGTAAACGCAAACCTATTATTTATTTTAAAAAAAAAACACTAGCTAAACACAAATTTTGATTTTTAATTATTCATGATGCTATATTAGTCATGATGCTCCCAACCACAGGTAACGGGCTGGCTACTCTTTACGTCACACCCTGTATACAGGGTGTACGGGGAACACTCTCGAAGCTAAAAGAAGGTAATTGTACTCATCATTATGAACAACTTTTACTATGGGATCAACCCTGAAATCGCGAAAAAATTATCAGCTGTTCCATACATTTTGTCGAGTGTCAATGACCGTTTTCTATAGAACAGCTGATATTTTTTTCGCGATTTCAGGGTTGATCCCATAGTAAAAGTTGTTCATAATGATGAGTACAATTACCTTCTTTTGGCTTCGAGAGTGTTCCCCTTACACCTCGTATACAGGGCGTGGCGTATAGAGCTGCCCGCCCGTTACCTTTGGTTGGAACATCATGACTAATATAGCATCATGAATAATAGAAAATCCAAATTTGTGTTTTGCTAAAGTGTATTTTTTTAATATAAATAATTGCGTTTGACCGCCATCTCGCCTGATGTTAAGTGATGATGCAGTCTACGATGGAGCACGCTTGTCTAGAAGAATCCGATACACTCCCGATTTGAAGATATCCAGATTGTAACTATCGGGGAAAACCCATTCAGGCAGCGCATTCCACAGACTAGCAGTTCGCATAATAAAAGTGGAATCAAAGCGCTTCGTACGGGTTTTCGGAATATCAACCATAAAGCGGTGTCGATTTTTCGTGCCCGCTCTGGCAGTCCGATAGAAAAATGGGCAGGAGGGGAATTAGATCATAAAGATCCGATGCAAACTCTCCGAACTGTATTTGATAAAAGTGACACGGATTTCGAGTATTTGGCCCTTTTTTAAATTTCATAATAATTACAGTTTTTTTTTTCCTCTCTTTTCAAGAGAAGAGTAGAAAAAAAAATGTCACTCTTTTCGATGGCATGATGGCGGCTCTTGAATCGTTGTGATCCGGCCCACCAAAATCCATAATCGGTAATCAGATGAAAAAAAAAGAGAAAAACCGAGACGCTAAAAGAAATTTCCTTTAAGTTCCTATTATGTTACAGCATAAAGAACTCTTGTGGTGATCTTTTTTATTTCAAGAATTTGACGTTTTGAAATTCCACCCGCATTCCATCCGTCCGATGTCCGAAATTCCGAACGTATGGCAATCCTTAGGCATATTTCCAAGTTGCTTATAAATGATACATCACTAACACTGACTCTTCTATTTGTTTTAGAAAAGCACTGGAGCAAGCGAGACTGGTGATAGCAGAATCCAAGGCGATGGAATAACACAGAGAACGCACCTCAATGGAACACAACTAAATAGGAAAAAAAATTGCATAGGTAGCTAGGGCCAGTGCGTAAATCATGCTAGAAATATTTTTGTAACTTTCGGCATAGGATTAGCAAACATTCAGTATTTTGCTAGAGTAACAATTACAAAAATATATACAGTAGTCTCACTAATCCGGCACTATTAAAAACTAGGGGGTGCCGAATTATTGGAATGTTCGGATTACTGGATTGTTTATGTAAATTCAAAGTAAAATAAAACATTACATAATAAATGTTGGTAGTATATATTTATAGATTACAAATTTCGTTATGACTACTATCTTAGTAATCTGGGAAGTAAAGAGCGCGTGTGGGCGTATGTAGCAGCTGAGGAAAGGTGAAGCTGCAAGCTTTGGTGTCAGGGGGGGGGGGGCACATAGTCGTGGTCAAATCACAAGTCGTTATAATTAAATTTTTATAATAAATTTTCATATTAATTTGTGGTCCACCTAAGTCCTAAATCCAGCCGGGGGGGGGGGGAGATCATGACCCCCCCCCTCTGGATATCCGCCCTTGGGAGAGAGCAGGGTCCGTGGGTGTAGAGAGCCGGACTACTGGACGTGCCGATGTACTGAAGTGCCGGTTCAGTGAGACTACTGTATGTTTTCCCTAACACGATAGAGCCCCGGTTCTCATGAGAAAATACCCTATTGTCTTTATATTGATCCTAAGATTTGAGAGCTTCGTCTTTTGCCTTCACTGTTGTAGGTTGTGATAAATGTTTACCTTGTAAAGGTCATCGCCCATTAGACCCAGTGGCGTAGCTAGGGAACCAAAGGCCCTGGTGCATAACAAATTGGGGCCCTAACTAGGTTTTATCAAGTTAAATATAAATATTTATGAACACTTTAAAGGTGCAAAGCTACTTATTACATGTATGTCTATGTATACTAGGACAAATATTTATGTGATAAACATTTTTGTTTGTTCTGTATCTGGGTGTTAATATCTATTTAAGTATGTATTTAAAACTATATTATGTATGTATATCAGTCTCTGGCAGCCATATCACAAGTTTTGTTTAGTTTGGGGTCAGATGACCGTGTGTGCAAAAATGTCCCGAATATTATTTATGAGTTTTTTTTTTTGTGTGAGCTTTAATGATCGACCTCGACATACCTTCTCTAGAACAGCTGTAATGAGTTTAGGAACTGCCGGAACCAGAAGACGGAAGGTAAAATATTTTTTTACCTTCAAGTTTTTATTTTGCAAGGTCAATTTGAAGTTTCCTGGTCAGGGTCCGAGGAGCCCCCAGAGCTTGAGGGTCCCGGTGCACGGAACGCCTAGCCCTCCGATAGCTACGTCACTGATTAGACCATTAGATCTTCTCAACATCGAGTGTACGACGCGTCATGCACTCTGTTTGTGTGGAAACTACTGTACAATAAAGTTATATGATTATTAACGGGATATTTACCGTGGTAATGTTGTGGAATGAGCTCCCGATATTTCGGCGCAGTTACATGCACCATGTTCACGGGAAGACTATCGGGAGCTCCTTCCACAACCTTACCACGGTAAATATCCCGTAAATAATCATATAACTTTAGTGAACAACCGTGATAGTTTAAAACAGTGTGCTACTGTACAATGTTTTGCTTCTAGCTGGGTCGGTGTGTCGTCACAATGAATGAAATCTAATTTGTGATCATTTCTGCAATGTGAATATGTTATTTGATTGCAGTTATCTGTGTACGCTATTGTATATAAGTTAATGATGATGAATTAAAATATTTAAGAATTACATTTTGTTTGAGATTTCGTTGGAAAGTCATTTCGCATGATATTTTCATGCGGTATATCATACGAGCGATTCAAAAATCGAGCCCGATAAGCGTTACCGTTATAACAAACTAGCTGCGCCCCGCGGTTTCACCCGCGTATGGTGATGATGACGATGATGATGAAAAGTAGCCTATGTCACTTTCCAGCCCTTGAACTATACCCATGCAATAAATCAGGTCAATCCGTTGCTCTGTTGCTGCGTGAAAGAGGAACAAACATCCATACATACAAACTTTCGCGTTTATAATATTAGTAGGAAGTGGGATAAATGTGAACTATAATCATCCATTTTCGCAAACATGTCGATCATTTACAATTTTACACCAATTACCTACCCGGCCTAGCTACAATTAGGAAAACTGTTTGAAATTTGAATTT
Source organism: Agriopis marginaria (assembly GCA_932305915.1). NCBI lineage: Eukaryota > Metazoa > Arthropoda > Insecta > Lepidoptera > Geometridae > Agriopis > Agriopis marginaria. The sequence continues at coordinate 16,732,613 of OW029918.1, forward strand.
CCCTCCACAGGTATAATCTATACTAATATTATAAAGAGGAAAGATTTGTTTGTTTGCATTGAATAGGCTCCGAAACTACTGAACCGATTTGAAAAATTCTTTCACTGTTGGGATGCTGCACTATCCCCGGTTGACATAGGCTATATATCCCGGCTTCGCCCGTGCGAAGCAGGGGCGGCCTACTAATGTATTAATAAGAACAGAGGGAAACCAGATTATATACCTAATCTAAGTTAAAGACTTCACATCACGTGACTTTATTTCCCACCCCTACAATAGAGAATTTTTGGTAGGTACCATTCCAGTCTTTCACATACTAGGTTTCCAGGTTCCCCAGTTCTGTATTTTTTTTAATTTCCCGTGAAGTTTCGGAATTCAACGAAAAACTCTGTTTATTCACTAAAATAAAACATAAAAAAACTTTTATTGCACAAATAATAATAACCAGACTTTTTATATCCTATACTGTACAATAGTTTTTTTATTCCATTTTATACACATCACATAATTGTATTTTTATATTCAACGGGGCCTCTTGGTGTTGGCTTCGGCCCCACCAATGCCTACCAAATGTCCGGGCTAGACCCGTGTTTATATTGAAATAAAGTGTTATAATAACAATACTAGTAAAGTGGGCAGAGCACATAGCACGCAGAACAGATGGCCGATGTGGCCGAAAGGTTCTCCAATGGAGACCACGGACCGGTAAGCGCAGCGTAGGACGTCCACCCACAAGATGGATTTTACTTTTATAATATTTCTTAATTACTCCGCCGCAACATAATCTGTGAAAATTTCAACTGGCTATCTATTACGGTTCGAAAGATACAGCCGTTATTAGGTAGGACAGACAGACATCGTAGGCTTAGTAATAGAGTCCCGTTTTTACCCTTTGGATACGGAACCCTAACTCTAAATTACTCTAGCGACGCACCAAAAATGTAGCACGCTGAGTTTTTATACAATTTGACATGCTTGTGGCTTCTGTACGAGAGAAAGAGAGAGAGAGAAGAATGTTGTATTGTCTTAAAATAAAATAAAAAATATTCCGTGTCAAAGGATCTTTATTTCTTTGGCGTTACATCCTAGAAGTGGGAAAATTCAGGTCCCGGCCAAAAGCTGCTTTCAGTTGTAATTCACTGTCGACCTCGGGTTAGTATAACTTATATCACAAAGAAAATAATCACATTTTATGCCGAAAATAAAGATAAAATCATGTTATACAATGTTAGTAAAGTTATAGTAGTTAAAATATTCTTTGTGATCTAATCTACCTCTTTCCTCCATTGGCTAGCATGTTTGTAAGATTCTTTATATACATTTTTCTATTATTTATACAATATAGGCTACACATATTATACATATAACCAATGTTATGGTTTAAAGTTTATTTTATAGCACTAGTATTGGAAATTCAAGCATATTAGAATAATCAGAATGTATTCAATTGAAGTTAAGGTGGTACATTTCACCTATGGCGGGAAACTCCAATTTCAAACAGTTTTTAAGTCCTTGTAGGCTGGGTAGTAATTTTGAAATGACACAGTGTTTGCGCAAATCGTTGGTTGTTCTTTACATTACCATGTATAGCTATTTAACAGTAACGTACCATATTACTTACATTCGTCAATAAAACATTTGAAACAGACAAAAATAGTTTATTGACAAATCTAAGTACATAATAATGTGCGTTATAGATAAATATATTTACATGATTTTGTAAAGAATAATAGTCAATTTGCGCAAACGTCATGATCGTTTACAATAATTACCCGGCCTAACTACAAGGACAAGAAAACTGTTTGAAATTTGAATTTCCCGGCATAGGTGAAACATACCACCTTAATGAAAAATCACTGGGGTGACAGAAAATAATAACTAAACTTTAAACCAAAACGAAAGTTCAACCAACAAACTAGCCTTCTTATTCACAAATGTCTGATAGCCCCGTATTGGTTAAAATGAGTTTTGTCAATTTCTCGCTTATGACACGTGTCATGTGTGAGAACGAGATAGCGCATTTTGACTAACACAGGCCCAAGTTTAAGAAGTTTCTTAGTAATACCGTTAAATGTCTTTCACCACACAATTTCTTACCATGACATTGACTAAAATTTAACTTAAAATTATTCTAAAACTATTATTATAATACAAATAACATGTTTTAGGAGAACTTATGGTCGGTGTAGCACTGAAGTTTGTTTCACAACCCTAAGCGGAAACAGTACAAACTTATATTAAAAAATGGTAAAATTTAGAAGCAAATTTTTCATAACTTGACATGCCATTGAAGCAACACCAGTCACCAAAATGTAATAACAACAATACAAGATTATAAAAAACATATATACATAACATTATTATTTTAGCTTCATGATGTATCTTACGAATATAAATTCGAGACGGATTTCACCTCACTACCAAGCAAAAAAATACTTACATTACCACAAAACTTTTTTGTTAAATGATGGAGAATAGAATATGCTACCGAACAGTTTTTTTTTATTGTCTTATAAAAGGTTGACTGTAAAAATAGCAGGTCATCATCTTCATCATCATCAGCCAGAAGACGTCCACTGCTGAACATAGGCCTCCCCCTTTAACCTCCGCACTGAACGACAGCCTGCATTTTGCATCCACTGGATGCCCGCGACTCTCACAATGTCGTCGGTCCATCTAGTGGGAGGCCTCCCTACGCTGTGTCTTCCGGTTCGTGGTCTCCACTCCAGAACCTTTCTTCCCCATCGGTTATCGGTTTTTCGATCGATGTAGCCTGCCCATTGCCACTTCAACTTGCAAATTTTAACAGCTATGTCGGTGACTCTAGTTCTTTGGCGAATATCTACGTTTCGGATTTTATCGCGCAAAGAAACTCCAAGCATAGCTCTCTCCATTGCCCGCTGTGTGACTGAGTTTTTCCAAAAGGCCAACAGTTAAGGACCACGTCTCAGTACCATATGTCATCACTGGCAACACACACTGGTCAAAGACCTTCGTCTTGAGGCACTGTGGTATCTTCCACGGTGTTGGTTTAAATTGTTTAAAATAGCAGGTCACCGAAAACAAAATTAAAATGTGGAAAATCAAAATTAATGAAGCATTTTAATGTCGTGCTAGACAGAGAGTGCACTATGTTATGTATCAGTGACGTCATTTGTAAGTAGAAATGACGTCACTAGTAAGTACGCCATACTAACTCTAAAATGACTCACTTTGCGGGAAAGGCACAGCCACAAACTTTAAACACTCATTTATATCTTTGAACTTTATTCTCTGATTTAATTATTTTTTCAGTGTACACTGTAATATGTGTTAATTATAAGTCTGTTATTTTTAACAAATCAACAACTGTCCGGTAGGCTATTATCTTGTACAAAATAGGACCGAGACGGTCACTTCGCGTGCGGTGACGGCGGTGAATGGGCACCACAGAGCGATTGATCTCTTCAGTGTATGCATCCATATAGTAAAACGTAACGCATTGAGATAGAACACCTATAGAGTCACAATCTCTAAGTGAAAACAGTCAAAAATCGCCAGCGTAGTCGTACATACCTACACATGAATTATATAGTTCGCAATGCCACATTTACTCCAATTTTGAAGTTATGTCGCTTGCATAGTGTTCAACGTCGCTTGTCCGCTATGTAGCACTGGCATCGCGCGGCGTTATATTCCGTCCGCGGTTGCCTTACAACTATCCAAAAAGTCGGCGCAATTTGTAGCGTGCGCCGAGTTTTGTTTCGGCAATTTTTTGCACGTCACAAGACTATAGGTATTTCATCTCGATGCTTTATCGCTACCGTGACCGCAGCACACATAATAATGGCGTTGGTTTGCGTTTTATTTTACTCTGGCTCGTGGTATGCATATTATTTGGACCTACACGCATACCACGAGTATTAATAGTATGTATATTACAATTACGTTTCTGACGATATTCTGTACTACAACAGTAAACAAGATGGCGGTGGGTGCACTTTAGATTTGCGTAGCTTGCTTTAAACATACGTATACAACCGTACCGGACATTAGTCACATAAAATGATTATTTTCTTCCCTTTTTTACAATATTTTATCTGATAAGTTGTGACTGATATTTTCATAGAAGTTGAGATAAAATGAAAAGAGAATGTGAGAAATGAAAATGACAGCCACACTAACCAAAGAGTTCCTATATTATTCTCAACACCACTATCAACGGACCCAAAAGCAGGTCAATATTGCACATTCACAGGTTCACAGGACTATTCAGATTTCACACTATAGAAAACCTTTAGATGCGTAAAGTTTCTGTACCTGGTACCGAACATTATCCAGAACAAATGATGATAATTTTCTTCTGCATTTTACCACATTTTGTGGGATAAGTTGTGACTGATATTTTCATAGAAGCTTGAAAGGAGAACATGAGAAACGAAAATAACAAGCACACTTACCAAAGAGTTCCTATACTCAACACTGATATTAATAGACCAAAAGGCAGGTCAATATTGCACATTCACAGGTTCACAGTTCACTGTCCAGCAGGGCTATTCAGAATTCACACTATTGAAAACCTTTAGATGCATAGACACCGTCACAGTTTTAGGAGGATACGAGGGGTTGTTAAGTCTTTTTCTGAGACACGTCCAATTTGTTCCTAGCATTTTTAACATGATTTGTTTCGGCCCCTGCATCGAGACATCGGCGATGGTTCTGATAGTGGTCGGGTGCCCTGCCTGAGTCACTATCCACGTCCCTGGCAGTACGGCGTTACACAGCGGGAGTCTTGAGGTTCAAACATATCATGTCACACTGTGTGTTCATAAGCTGACGTTCCGAGGAGTGGAGTGCGTGGCGGGAATAGCTGCTACACCTGCCGAAACAAATACAGATGTATAATAAACTATTATTAATTAAAAAAAAAAACTTTTTTAAACCGTTGAATGTGTTACGCATCGCATGTCAGCGTAAGAAAAAAGTGCTCCGACGCGCGTATTGTGTGTAAGAAAATTTATACACAATACCAATGGTATATAATATTATGCATGTATTTTATACTTTTTTTATTTTTATTATCTCAAATGTAGGTGAAATTCCCCATTTTAGCCATTAAAAAAAACTCCTTCGCCCACATTCAAAGGGTAACAAGCTCGCTTAGGCGTTCGCTTATCATCTAGGACATCCAACGAACCCAAACTCGTTGGGTTACGTCGTTTCGTTTAGGGAGTTGCTATGGCCATTCTTCATCATCAGACCAGCTCAATGGTACCATAACATTGCATTGTAAGTATGTCAAATTTCAGCGCAATCGGTTTATCGGTTGGGGATAATTGGTCTAAAATTCAGTTGCAAGATTTGTCCCACACATACGAACAGGGCAAGTTAAAGAAAAGCTTGTAAAAAATATTATAAAACTAGCGGTCCGCCCCAGCTTCGCACGGGTATAGATTATAGCCTATGTCACCCGGGGATAGTGTCCCGTCAGTGAAAGAATTTTTCAAATCGGTTCAGTAGTTTCGGAGCCTATTCAATGCAAACAAACAAACAATCAAATCTTTCCTCTTTATAATATTAGTATAGATAAAATACAGGTATAGGACAAACAAAACATGACCAGCATCTAGAAATAAATAAATATTCGGGACATTTTTGCACACACGGTCATCTGACCTCAAACTAAGCAAAGCTTATGATATAACCAGATTTATGAGTTTCTAGGTGACACGCCCTGTTTGATGCCATCTTAAGCTTAAGTTTGATATTTGCTGTGATAAAATGTGAAGTTTTTTTTTATAGTAGTTAGGCTTGCGCTTGGCCGCCATCGCGCCTGATGTTAAGCGACGATGCGGTCTACGATGGAGCACGCTTGCCTAGAAGAAACCGATTCACTCTCGACTTGAAGACACCCAGATTGTAACTAACGGGGAAAACCCATTCAGGCAGCGAATTCCACAGACTAGCAGTTCATACAGGTATGATTTCAGGTATGCAAAGATTTCTGTTGTCTGGTAAAGACTGCATCAATTTCTTTGGCGTCTAGTAGATACGAGTGGTTTTGATGTTTTCACTGTAATGCGTACAGACTGGTGACACGTAACCGGCATTGAAACAAATGTGTCGTCCGAATGTTACCTATCTCCCCTCTGCCCGTAGTGTTGATGGAGAGGTGTGGCCCCCGGGCGCTGCGCACGCGCCTCGCGCGCCGCCCGCGCCGCTCCGACACCGCCTGCACCTCCGGCACCAGCGGCGCTGTGTCTTCACTGTTGCCACTGCAATAATACAAAACTTTATAGCTTTCTGTAAAGGCATATGGGTACATACAGATCTTAAGGATCCTATCACATTTTTAGACGACAAAAGTATCTAAAACTGGATTTTTGGTATAATTTTTCTTTCAACCAATAAGATCTGTAGAAAATTCAGTTGCTGCATTAAATAGATCTGTATTTTTTATTGAATGTAGCAGCTTCAGATTTTGGTAAAACTCAACATATCCATTTGTTACCTCCAATTTACAAAAGTAGTTTTTCGTAAAACTTTAGTCATAAAATAAAAAAAATTATGTTATGGTTTACTTATTTTATATTTGTCTTGAAAATTACGGCTTTATTTCTTCGTGTTATACCCGAAAATAGGAATACTTAAAATTTATAGGTTCATTTTGTAATAAGCCTCTTAAGTAGATATAGGTAGGTATATAAATGTTGTAAGAAGAGAGAGGAAGGTAAAACAGTTATGTAGCTTAGTGGAACCCTGTCCCCTTCACTACGATAACCTGCGTCGTGAGGAGACAGTTTTCAACCCTAGGCATGATTGTCTTCAATATAACAATCATGACAGTAATCAGAAACAGCTACGTTGGTCGGGCGGTTGCATGTGCGCTTCACAATCTGACGGCACCTTGTTCGAACCTCAACCCTCTTCAAACCCAACCAATGACTTATTTAGTACTCAAATAAATTATACATGTGCAGTTTCAATTCCATCGCTTAACAACGGTGAAAGGAAACATCGTGAGGAAACCGGTATGTCAAAGAACAGACATATGACATTCAAAGAGCTGATAATCTTCAAACGGCTGAACAGATTATCTTGAATCATAGCTAAGAATACTCTCGATCAAGTCGTCTTTCAAACAAAAAACTAAATCAATATCGGTTCAGCCATTTGGGAGCTACGATGCCACATACAGACACAGAGATACACACGGTAAAGTTATATCACCCTGTTGACGCGCATGCGCGCGAGTACCTACTCCTGCGCCGCCCTCCCGCCGCCCGCCCGCTACACGCCGCAGGAGGCTATATAAAGGCTCCTACGCGCCCGGAGCGGGCCTCTTTCTTCCTTATGTGCCACAGCTTGCGCACGTCATACACCGTACCTATACTAGCTACTTGTCTTAGTTATAATTAACTGTAATAAAAGTACCATACTTAACTAAGCTGGATTTCATTTCTACCACCACGCACCTGCCTTCAGCATTAGGAGTAGCAGACATTTTTACATAATTCGAGCCGGATCAGCAAAAAGGTGCGTGGTGCGAAATCCAACAAGTAAGTGGACACTGGAGATTCCACGCGGCAAATATATACGGAGCTACTGTGCGCATGAGGTGCGCGTAAGTCATTTCAGGGACACGCGCACTCGCCCGGAGGGCGCTGGCGCTGTGCGACGCGGCGCAACCGCGCTGCCAAACCCACGTGTGGGCACGTGGTGACCACGAAGTAACAGCGGGCGCTCACTTCGAACAAAGGAAGGAAGCAGCAGCAATCCATTATACCAGGAAAGGGGGAACAGAAATCGTGAGTCCGTTCCAGTTATTTATGTGCGCAGGGTCAGTGGTACCTTCGTGTACCCATCCTACAATTATTCACATTTTCAAAGATTTATATTTTTCAAAGAGGAAACCATCAACCCCTTATCACCTTTCCGAGTATAACTTACTCATTTATTCCTTGTGAACAATAACCATTCATCTATAAAATAAAATAGATACCTAGCTACGTTCGTAATTTTTGTGCATTCCAGGAAAAATAGTGTGTATGCGTCAGTGCAGCGCATTATTGATCGTCACGCGAACCAGTTTTCACTGGATTTCGCCAAAGCGCCCGGCCATGCGGCTTTCGTCCGCCCGCTGCCTGCACGCAGTCCGGTTTCAACTGGATTTCGCCAGGGCGCCCGGCCACGCGGCTTTCGTTCGCCCGCTGCCTGCACGCAGTCCGGTTTCAACTGGTTTCCAGCCATTGTACATGACTTCGCGCTGCACTCACTTGTCTGCCTTGCATCTTACCACATTTTATTAAATTTTAAGTATCGTTTCATCTGCTAGCTTATCTTCTTTCACTGTTTCTTCAACTTTGCTTTTTTTTCTTCATTACAGCTGCAATTACTAACTTAAATTTCCTTATCTCATACAAGCTAGGGAACTTGCCTTTTCAAATTTATTTTATCACGCTTTTATTTCAAGATGGAGTCGCTTAAATCATTAAAGAAAACAAGAGCGTCTCATAAATCAAAGGTTACCATATTTAAATCATATCTAGAACCACTTTTGCCTTGTAAACAATTAAATAGCTTGCAATCTCATGAACTAAATGCCCGTCTGGCTAAAATGCAACAAATGTACGATGAGTACGACATAAATCAAACTCAACTAGAAAATTTGACGGAAATTCCAGACGAGGAGTTCACCGAGCGGCAGTCATTCGAGGCGAGCTACTTCAGCTTGGTAGCCGCTGCACAGGAGCTACTGAGCAGATCAGCCGTGGATAGCGCAGCCCCTGCGGGCTCAGGATTCGAATCGATATCAGGTTCAGGTATCGCACAAACAGGTATGTTACGATCACGACTTAAACTACCTACAATCAACCTCCCTTCCTTCTCTGGTGGCTACTCTGACTGGTTAGAATTTCACGATCTTTTTAAATCACTTATAGATTCGGACACTACACTCACAAACATTCAAAGGTTTCATTACTTGCGTGCAGCATTAAAAGGGAGTGCCTCCCTAGTGATTCAATCAATAGAGTTCACCTCAGACAATTATAAGGTAGCATGGGATTTATTATGCGAACGATTTCACAATTCTCGTATTTTAGTAGACAAACACATTCAGGCGTTGTTTAGCATCGAGTCAATTTCAAAAGAGTCGTCTAAGGGCTTACGTAACGTCGTGGACGTCATTAACAAAAATCTTAGATCGTTAAAAACACTAAACATTCCTACTGAACACTGGGACATTTTGATCATCCACATGGTTTCTACAAAGTTGGACCCAGCCACAGTGCGTGACTGGGAAGAACAACGCAATCTTACCAAAGATCTTCCAAACTTAAAGGACTTCAATACATTCCTGAAAAACCGAGCCGATTTATTAGAGACCATGGAGGGGGCTCAAAGTATCCCAACACGCAGATACAGTGACACAACACATGTACGCCCAAAGACATTCATATCGAATCAAAAGGTACATAAACAGTACGTAGCTTCATGCCCAATATGCAAACACAACCATACAATCTATAATTGTGCTAATTTTTTAGCATTACCAATAGAAAAACGCATTGAAAAAATTAAACAATTACGTCTCTGCACTAATTGCTTACGCGGAGGGCATGAGGAGAGGCGCTGTAAGTACGGAAGTTGTAAGTTTTGTTCACAACGACACAATAGCTTAATCCATATGCAACACACATCCCCCACAGAATTCAAACCAAACAAGACTGAGTGCGTAGTACTACCTGCTATGCAACATCAGAACGAAACACATTTACAAACTACCAACACATCAGGCATCACATTGTCAACAACACACAATGCTCAGGTTTTACTATCCACAGTCATGATTAAAATAAGCGATAACGAGGGTAATTATCATAAGATTCGTGCACTTTTAGACAATGGCAGCACATCTAGCTTCATTTCAGAAAAACTGCAAAATCAATTGAATATTTTGACCTACCCTGCTTCAATTTCAGTTCAGGGTTTAAATAATCAGTGCTCTAAACTAACTAAAAGATGTGACGTCATGATATCTTCACTTACAGACACACAATACTCGGCTGAAGTCAATTGTTTTGTGGTGCCACAAATCACTCAATTGATTCCAGCTGTAAAAATAAATCATACTACTTTCAATATTCCTGCTAACATCACGTTAGCAGATCCTACTTTCAGCACTCCATCAGAGGTGCAAATGTTGCTGGGTGCAGATCTGTTCTGGCAGGTATTATGCAGTAACAGGGTCAATCTAGGCAAAAACAAGCCTATCCTAGTCGAGACTAGATTAGGATGGATCGTATCCGGTACAGTCAGGGACACAAACACCAGACACATACATAAAAAACACAACACATTTCATTGCAATTTCACAAGCGACACCGAACTTGAGGCAAAACTTGACAGGTTCTTCGAGGTCGGTCACAATTTCAGCACTCAACAAACTGACAAGGTTGAGGGTGCATACGACACTATTTTCACAATAAACGATACCGAACTCGAAGCAAAACTTGACAGGTTCTTCGAGCTCGATCACAATTTCAGCACTCAACAAACTGACAAGGTTGAGGGTGCATACGACACTATTTTCACAATAAACGATACCGAACTCGAAGCAAAACTTGACAGGTTCTTCGAGCTCGATCACAATCTCAGCACTCAACAAACTGACAAGGTTGAGGGTGTATGCGACACTATTTTCACCAAAACTACTAAGCGTCAATCAGACGGCAAATTCATAGTCACCATTCCGTTAAAGGACTCACCTGAATCATTAGGCGAATCGAAGATGGTAGCACTCAGTAGATTTAATAAACAATATTTTGTATTAAAGAACAGTCAGTCATTGAATTCAAAGGACAAACTTTTAAGTTTGAACCCTTTTATCGATAATGAATCGATAATGAGAGTAGGAGGTCGGTTGTCAAACTCAAACTTCGAACATGATACGAAACATCCCATGTTACTTCACGCGGCACACCACATTACAAAACGGTTAGTCGAACAATACCATAAAACGTTATTACATGCAGGGCCACAACTATTGCTAGCTTCACTGCGACACAAGTTTTGGATAATAAATGGTCGTAATCTTGCACGACAAATTACAAAATCCTGCACAAAATGTTGTAGGTTTTCAGGCGCTACATATCAACCAATAATGGGTGACCTACCTAAAGAGAGAATACATACAGACTTTGTCTTTTCAAACGTGGCAATTGATTATGCAGGGCCGATCCTTTTAGCTGACAGAAAAGGAAGAGGTAGCCGGTTAGTAAAGGGATACATAGCATGCTTTGTTTGTCAGAATGTTCGTGCGATACATCTAGAACTTTGGACAACCCTATCGAAAGAGGGCTTCTTTTCAGCCCTAAATAGGTTCATAGCCCGCAGAGGTAAGCCAGATACGATTTGGTCAGATAATGCTACATGTTTTCGAGGCAGTTATAACGAAATGTCTAGATTCTATAAACAAAATGCTAATCAAATCATTTCCTATGCAGCAGACAAGGAAATTAAGTTCCGTTTCTCGCCACCTTATGCGCCTCATTTTAATACTCAAGCGGAAGGGACAGTGAAAGCTACAAAGCGAATTTTGAAACGCGTCTTAGCCATGGCGCATCTCGACTATGAGGAGATGAATTCTGTCCTCATAGAAATAGAAGGTATCTTAAATTCTAGGCCTCTGACTCCTCTTTCATCTGATCCCTCTGATTTAGTACCTTTGACTCCTGCGCACTTTTTAATTGGGCGTTCTTTAACGATGCTACCTGCGCCCCCGGTGCAAGATATAGCAATATCTACAATGAATCGATACAAAAGAACGCAGGCGCTGAAACAACATTTTTGGACCCGTTATTACAATGAATACATTTCAGGATTGCAGAAGAGGAACAAATGGCAGCAAAACAAGGGACAACCCACAACGGGAGACTTAGTGGTGGTCAAGGATGACCACTTACCACCCAACCGATGGCTGCTGGGCAGAGTCACGGCAGTCTACAGCGGCAACGACGGCGTCAACCGGGTCGCGGATGTCCTCACGGCGGCAGGGACGATTCGCCGGGCATTCAACCGGCTCTGCCCACTTCCAACATTGGAACAGGACGTTCCAAGGCCGGGAACATGTTGACGCGCATGCGCGCGAGTACCTACTCCTGCGCCGCCCTCCCGCCGCCCGCCCGCTACACGCCGCAGGAGGCTATATAAAGGCTCCTGCGCGCCCGGAGCGGGCCTCTTTCTTCCTTATGTGCCACAGCTTGCGCACGTCATACACCGTACCTATACTAGCTACTTGTCTTAGTTATAATTAACTGTAATAAAAGTACCTTACTTAACTAAGCTGGATTTCATTTCTACCACCACGCACCTGCCTTCAGCATTAGGAGTAGCAGACATTTTTACACACCCCTCTGTAAGCATCGCGGCTAAAAAGAAGAAGCACTTATCCAGCATTGATACGACGGTCCAATTTATACTGCAATCGTGTTTTTTTTTTTCTAGATGAATTACGATAATTTGTTTGGTTTACTAATTTCTTTGGTAATTATAACTAAATACGAAGTTCTGCCTATTTTTTTAAGCTCTTTTTATCTTCTAATAGTTTAGCATTTGATTTCCTGACAGGATGTGCAGAAATGAGAGTAGGACCACGAGGACATGTATATCCTCTTGGTCATACTGGTATGACAAACTACTATGACAAGGAGGAAACGGTGGTGGATTTCGATTGCGATTGACTTGACGTCATTGTAAGCGCAGCATTTCGAAAGCTCGTTTTAACTAGTACCATACATGACATCAAAATGGTCATAGAGCAAATAAGTTTGACAGTGAAGTACTTACTTTTCATCGTTGTTCCTATTCATGTGGTCATTGTCATCTGGAGGCGTCCTGCTCACCTAGAATGTGATCAGTGCCCTTAGTCCCAGATTTGATAGTTTACGAAAACTTTTTTCGTTTTTGTGTTGTTCCATACATTGCTGGGCTAAAAGGTATTCGAAAACTTTTTTCGTATTAGAGTGAAGCAATCTATACCGCCGCTTACTACCAATTTTAGTTCCTCCACGTTTCCGATAGAGGCGCTTTACTAAACTGTATGGAACAATACAAAAACGAAAAAAGTTTTCGTAAACTATCAAATCTGGGACTAAGCGTACAGGGTATTATTTCATTATATTGTATGGTGGACTACTTAAATTTAAGACTATGTTCGTAATGGGAGGTTTTCTCACAGCTTGAGGAACATAGTTCTGCAACCATCGATAGATGGCGCTGACGAGACATTATTCTCTTTATTAGCATTTGACAATGAAAACGCAAGCAACATGTTTGTTACCAAACAATAACCACAAATACTATACTAGGGGACAAAAAATCAAGCATGACAGACAGTGTCAAACAGGTTTTACCATCGCACTAGCCGCCACCGCCTGAAGGCTCATCCACACATAATAGATCAGTGGAAATCGCACACTGTGCGTTTCACACGATCCTTCTTGCCTCATACCTGCAAAATGTGGAATGAGCTACCTTCTTCGGTGTTTCCGAGAAGCTACAACATGGGGTTCTTCAAAAGGCGAGTTAATCGAGTTCTAAAGGGTCGGCAACGTATTTGTGATGCCTCGGGTGTTACAAGTATCCATAGGCGACGGTGACTGCTTTCCATCAGAAAACAAAATAAAAAAAGACAGAAAGATATTGTCTGTCTGTGAGAATAAGCAAGTTTTTGTTATTGACCTTTCTTCGTCTGTGGTTTTGCAAAATCGTCAGATCTAAGTCCCGTCAACGCCATCTATCGCATGTTTATGAACTATTTTTATTCATAATCGGCCAATACACACTACTGCTGAACACGTGGCTGCCTCTTAGAGAGCGGTGATGTCATAATTCCTACGCTTGGCAGGTAGCTTGGAGATCTCAGTACGTTCACCGTGTATTAGGACGCTGCTGCCCATCCTCCGGTGGTCCTGGTCGCAGTTATAGGACATACCCGGGAACAATTTTTATTGCCTTTCGGAAAACCTCCCATACTATGGGTAAATCATTAAAATATCGGCATCTGGGAGGATTTGTGTCCTGTCCTGTTGCCTTCTTCATTCATCAAGTTCTTGCAGCTTCAAAATGTAAATGTAAAGGTGGATTACCTCAGTGTTGTCACCTCTCTCGTGCCTCGCGCGCAGTCTCGCCATGAAGCGCGTGGCGCGCGCAAACGGATTCTCGCGCTGCTCGTCGAACGTGCCGCCCTGAGGGATGAATCACAACGTCAGCATGGGTAGAAGAAGGCAATGCCTTTCATTTCTCTTTAGTTGGAGGTTTTGCGCGGTGACAATGGAGGTGATATTTTGAGATAAATTCTAGTTATTCAACCGCCAAGCAGTAAATAGTGTACACATATTGTGTTTCGGAAAGCAGGGCAATGTTTCATGTGAAATTACTGGATTTAAAGAGCTTATGCTTTATAGTTCATATTCTGAAAACCCGTACGAAGCGCTTTGATTCCACTTTTATTGTGCGGACTGCTGGTCTTTGGAATGCGCTGCCTGAATGGGTGTTCCCCGATGATTACAATCTGGGTGTCTTCAAATTACGAGTGAATCGGTTTCTTCTAAGCAAGCATGCTCCATCTTCGACCGCATCATCGCTTAACATCAGGCGAGTGGCGGTCAAACACAAGCCTATCTACAATCTATAATAATATTGTAAAGAGGAAAGATTTGATTGTTTGTTTGTTTGCATTGAATAGGCTCCGAAACTACTGAACCGATTTGAAAAATTCTTTCACTGTTGGGAAGCTACACCATCCCCGGGTGACATAGGCTATAATCTATACCCGTGCGAAGCTGGGGCGGACCACTAGTATTAATATAAAACATGTAGTGACCTGCGTGACGGGTCGCTCGGGCAGCAGGGGCTCCGTGTCGTCGCTGGAGGAGGAGGAGTGCAGCCGGCGCCGCTCGCCCGCCGCGAACACGCGCCGCTTGCACACCGGACACACGCGCTTGTTCTGAGTCAGCCACGGGTCGATGCACACGGCGTGGTACGCTGCAACCAAACATACCAACACTCATGGCACATCTTAAATAAACCGACCAAGTGCGAGTCAGACACACGCGCCTGTGCTGAGTCAGCCACGGGTCGATGCACACGGCGTGGTACGCTGCAACCAAACATACCAACACTCATGGCACATCTTAAATAAACCGACCAAGTGCGAGTCAGACACACGCGCCTGTGCTGAGTCAGCCACGGGTCGATGCACACGGCGTGGTACGCTGCAACCAAACATACCAACACTCATGGCACATCTTAAATAAGCCGACCAAGTGCGAGTCAGACACACGCGCCGGTGCTGAGTCAGCCACGGGTCGATGCACACGGCGTGGTACGCTGCAACCAAACGTACCACTGCTGGACTTTTAGCCTACCCCCGAAAGGGTCATTGGGCCATATCCACCACGCTGGCCCAGTGCGGATGTGGATTCACATACTCCATTGAATTCCTTATCCGTACGTATGCAGGTTTCCTCACGATGTTTTCCTTCACCGAAAAGCCAGTAGTATGTAAATCGGTACATAAGCTTCAAAGAGCTCATTGGTACGGGCCCGGGGTTTGAACCCGCGATCTCACGCTTTCAAGTCTAGCGGTCTCCCAAATGGGCTACCACGGCTACACAGTACAGGGTAAATGCGTAACCGATAGTTAATGAAGCTCACCGTGTGCGCAGGGCAGCACCCGCAGCCGCTCGCCCTCCTGGTAGTCGTCGAGGCAGATGGCGCAGGTGTCGTACGGGTCTCCCTTGCTGAACTTGCACGTTGGAATCTTGGACAGAGCGCGGTTCGGCAGACGGTGCCGGCGCGCGCGCCGCCGGTCCTTTATGCATTTTACTATCTGAAAACAGAGAAAACATCGTCAGAATAACATTGATTTGGTTATATTTTTTTGCTACGATAGGAATGAATTTTGCTTTTCCGCATTTGTAAAATGATTGCGTTTGACTACCATCTCGCCTGATGTTAAGCGATGATGCGGTCTACGTTGGTTAGGTACGTACCTAAAAGTATATTTGCACTCACACGCTATTAAAGACACTTTATTCGTGAATTTTGTACTAGACCCATGTGTATTTTACGGTCTACGATGGAGTATGCTTGCCTAGAAGAAACTGATTCACCCGTGATTTGAAGACACCCAATTTGGACACTATAACTATCGGGGAACTCCCATTCAGGCAGCGCTTTCCACAGACTAGCAGTTCACATATAAAAGTGGATTTAAAGCACTGTTTTAAACTATCACGGTTGTTCACTAAAGTTATATGATTATTTACGGGATATTTACCGTGGTAAGGTTGTGGAATGAACTCCCGATATTTCGGCGCAGTTACATGCACCATGTTCACGGGAAGACTGAAGAATCATTCCACAACCTTACCACGGTAAATATCCCGTAAATAATCATATAACTTTTGGATTTAAAGCGTTTTGTACGGGTTTTCGGAATATCAACCATAAATAAAGCGGTGTCGATTTTTCATGCCTGCTCTGGCAGACGGGTAGAAAAATGGGCAGGAGGGAATTAGATCATGCAGATCCAATGCACACATTCCGAAATGTATCCGATAAAAAACCGATAGACTAGCAACTTTATGCCGATGCTCAAGACTAAGTAGCTTAGTCTAAACCAGGGCTTCGTTGCCGAGCCTTCGTTGCTCTTGGCAAGTTTCTCAATGGACTCCCCAAGCTGGTACTAAGCCAATCTATCCAAAGGTGAGAGCAGTACTCCATGCACGACCGAACTTGTGCTTGGTACAATGAAAGCAACTGTTCCGACGTCAAGGTCCATCGGACCATAGATAGCCCGTTGGTTCAGTTGGTAGTGAACTTACCTTCTGAGCTTGGGGGCGTGGGTTCGATTCCCACCTAGGACCAACATTTATGTGATGAACATTAGTGTTTGTTCTATTTGGTTGTTAATATCTATTTACGTATGTATTTAACACTACATTTATTATGTATGTATATCAGTCTCTGGCAGCCATATCACAAGCTTTGCTTAGTTTGGGGTCTGACGACCATGTGTGCAATTAATATAAATTTTTTTTTTTAATATAAGCTTGTTTATAAATACAGTATAATCTCACTAATCCGGCACTTCAATAGACCGATACGTCCAATAATCCGGCACCCTCGGCCCGTGCCTCCCTCGCCCCTCTACGCCTATGCGCTCCGTCCCCGCGTCGTCGTCTAGCAGTCTAACCTCAAACTTATCACGTGCACGTGCGTACATATTTACCTGTTTTTTTGAAGTGAGAATAGTGTGTAGTTAAAAATGTCAAATGTCTCTTTATGAAATGCTTTATTTTATTTATTATGATTTTTTTTCTATAATCCAATAATCCGAACACTCCAATAATCCGGCACCCTCTGGTTTTTAATAGTGCCGGATTAGTGAGATTATACTGTACCTTCTATAGGATACCCAGCTTTTTGGCAGCCAATGAAAGAGACTTGAAATGAGAATGTTCTATATCTTACCATAAATATAAGTATAACGAGCAGACACAAGACTACGACGATGGCGAAAGGAAGCAGCAGATGAGTGTTGATGTTGAACGGTAGCTCGCTGTTCACCATTATATAAAACCTGGAAACAACACACTAATGTTAATGTTGGTTTATTTAATGTGGTACAAAAAGTAATCGCATCTCTTTAGTTATTTATGAGCTACCTCTTTAATTGGTCTCTCAAGTCTATAATGTGTCTCTGCTAGATGTCAGCCGTGTTCACTTCCAAATAGCTATACCAAGAGGATGTATTAAAATAATCTTATTATTTGCATCCAGTAAACTGTGTTTATTTTACCTATATTCAATAACTAGCGGTCCGCCCCAGCTTCGCACGGGTATAGATTATAGCCTATGTCACCCGGGGATAGTGTAGCTTCCCGTCAGTGAAAGAATTTTTCAAATCGGTTCAGTAGTTTCGGAGCCTATTCAATACAAACAAACAAACCAACAATCAAATCTTTCCTCTTTATAATCTACTATATAAAAATAAGTCGGGTTTTCCTTCCTGACGCTATAACTCCAGAACGCACGAACCGATTTCCACGGTTTTGCATTCGTTGGAAAGGTCTCGGGCTCCGTGAGGTTTATAGAAGTCATCTGGTGGCGAAACGGAGTTCGCCGGGTTTGCTAGTATTAGTATAGATTACAACCCAGTCGAATTAGGATTTGACCCGGAAAAAATTATAAGTAGCAATTTTCCTTTGGAATTCGTTTATCTATGATCATAATCTACATATTTTACTAAAAAGCCAACATTCCGCTAGCGAGACAAGGGCTATTTTTGAATAAGTCTATTTTAAAGAGAAGTAACTCACTCTTTATCATAGAGGTACTGCTCCGAGAGGATGAGGCCGGCGAGGTCGCTCACGAACACCGAGGGTATCAGAATACCGTCGGAGTCAACCGCTGTCATGACCTCTGCAACAACAATGCCATTTACGCACGGTTAAAGTGTATAGTGGTTACCGGGATAGACATATTAGACATGTTGGTGACAGGTTTTGCATATTTTTCCTGGACTGTCTCCCCACGAAAGGTTCTGGAATGGGGTCCACGGACCGGTAAGCGCAGCGTAGGACGTCCACTTACAAGATGGACGGACGATCTAAAAGAGACCGCAGGGAAACGCTGGATGCAGGCCGCTTCCAACCGGCCTTTTGGAGATTGATGTTTATGTCTAGCAGTGGACGTCCTATGGCTGAAATGATGATGGTGATGATGATGATCTGCTCGCGATATTTGTTATGAATTAATATGCTATGAAGCTCTGACGCGGTATCAATTATAGCGTTGTTAGAAAGCTCCTGTACGTCAATTTCACAATGTTAAATTTAACTATAAAACATTTCCAACAAACATCTGAACAGTAGAAGGAACGACTCAAAAATGTTCGGTAAAATTGAAGTAATATTTGAACAAATAGACATTATTATACGTTTATGGGAAGACGACAATACTAAGAAATAATTAGCTAAGGGGCCGTCCATTAGTTAAGTAAGGCGATTTTTCGATTCCCCCTCCCCCCTCGGTGAGATGTCGTGAGATTTGGTTCGAACCCCGTAATCTCAAGTGAGATTTTTTAAAATGCGTATTTTAGTGTAAATACGTTAATCTGTCATACGTTGTGTAGGATTTAGCCATATTTTAGTGGAGAAACATGTTTATTTAATTTAACCCAGTTTTCTAGCAATTTTAAACTGTTTTGTGCGGGAAAAAAAAAAAAGTGAAATTTGCCCCTCTCCCCCACATGAGACTGGGTGAGGTTCGGCGCGGACCCTCCCCCCTAAGCGCTTCACGTAATTAATGGACGCCCCCTGGAATGGAAAGCAATGAGTCGTAGAGTTATTTTAGGAAGCGCGCGATATCAATGTTTACTGAATGCACTCTTTATTTACTACAATTTGTCCGAGTTCATGCGTACTTGGTGATATGTAAAGGACATGAGTTTGTTGTCTTTTGACACACATTTTGCTTGGAATTAAGAGCAGAGCTAACGATTAATCTTATAGTGCTAACAGACGTATGGATTTGTTTGACGGACCGCCGTCCAACCAACGGGGGAGAAAGATTGAGAATATCATATTTCCCTCTCTTTCTCTCCCGTTGGTCAGACGGCGGTTGAGGTCAACCATATCCATACGTGTGTTAACACTATTATAGTGCTAACAGACGTATGGATTTGGTTGACGGACCGCCGTCCAACCAACGGGAGGGGAAAGATTTTTTTTTTCTCTTTTTCTGCCGTTGGTTAGACGGCGGTCAAGTCAAGGCCAAGTCAGTCTCGTCTGTTAGCAATATTAAGTAGTGACAATAGGGACGAATATGGACCTTGAATTGTGCTTTGAAGATATTTTGAGGCATGCTATCAATCTTATAATGAACTTTTTATCTTAATCTATTAAGTAAAGTATTTGTATATTACATTAGCACGACTTAACACCAATTACACTAATTACATATTAATATAGACTAGCTGTGCCCCGCGGTTTCACCCGCTATCACACAGGAACCGTATTTTTTTATTGGAATAAAAGTATCTAAGTAAATAGTAAGTAGGTAGTAATTTTTAAACTTTCGCGATTTGTACACATGTTTTAAATGTTTATCGGGACTTATCACATATTATTTAATTTAGGTAAAAATATGTACCTTTCGCTCGACGTTTCGCCCATGTTACAATGGCCGTGTACACGAGCTGACCACGCAATGACGCGCTTAGTAATTGGTACATATTTTTACCTAAATTAAATAATACGTGATAAGTCCCGATAAACATTTAAAACATAGTAAGTAGGTATCGTAAAATATAAAAAGATCTGTGATAAAACAGGGTATAAGCAGCCTTTCCAAATTTCATCCAAATTCGTTGAGCCGTTTCACCGTGAAGAAGTAACAAACATACACACTCACAAACTTTTGCATTTATTATAAGTGTGATAAAAATTTATACACTTTAAAAATAAATATACAAACAAACGAAAATACGCAAAACTATTTAAAAAAAAACTTACACGTAGTATAAGTACTAAAATACTTACACAACTTTATGTTTTCAATAAAAACGCTAAAGGTTAAGTAAAAAAGGTATGGTATGACCCACCTATTGGCGCCTCATATTTGCTTTACACATAAAACAGAGAAGGAAGTTTTTTTATGGTACAAACGAATGGGTAATGGTTTGGTACAAAGTTAACTAAAGAAATTCTGATAATTTCGGGCTAATTTTATAAAACAAGGGACTTTACCTTTCCTTCCAATTTAATGATGATCTCTGGTAGTGTTGTAATCTTCGTATTTGAATGCATTTTTCAGTGTTTCGTTTTTATCACACTATGCACAAGTAATAACTGTGAATTTTGAAAGGATTTAGGCACTTTTTTACACTTCAGCAGCTTCCAGCAGTGGACATTTAGAGGCTGATGATGATGATGACTTTTTTACTCAATGTTTTTTTATTTGTAAGGGAATTTAGCTTTTTTTGAACACAAGCTTTATTAAGTAAGTTCACAGGCGGAATAAAACTGGAAGGCCCCGCCCCTCCTCGGTTCGCAAACAAACAGCAGTTATCAGGCAACAGTCAACGCATTATAGGTATTTACTATACTTAATGGGTAATAATGAGAGTGCATTTGTGAAATTATCAGTGTTTTGAGACTGGAGGTCAGGATTCGTTCCTGATTATATTTCCTGCCTCTGTGTTGAACCTAGTAGAACTTTCTGTACTAGAACCAGAATGATTTTCAATATTTTTGCGTATATACAGGGTTACGCATTACCCTGTACTAAGCCGAAAGGAGGTTATTGTACTCATGATCCTAACTAATATTATAAAAGCGATAGTAACTCTGCCTGTCTCTCTGTCTGTTTCTTTATTCGCTTTTCACGACTAAACGGTTAAGCCGATCTTAACGAAATTTTGCAGGATGATAATGTACATCACAACATCACAAGGACGGACATATAGGGTACTCCCTCCGGCCTCTTCCCAGAAAATGCGGATAAACTGGAATATCGCGAGTAATACCGCGGGATTTAGCTAGTTATGAATAGCTTTTACTTAAGACTAACGCTGAAATCACGAAAAAAAATATATCTGATGTTCCATACATTTTGTCGAGTGTCAATGACCGTTTTCTACGGAACAGCTGATTTCCCCTTGTACAGGGTAAATGCGTAACCCTGTATAGTGTCCTATTTTCCAAGTATACTTTTTTATGTAGAATAAGTGGCAAACAAGCTACGGGCCACCTGATGGTAAGTAGTCACCGCTACCTATAGACACCTAGGGGCATTGTCAGTGCTTGCTTTTGAGGACTCTGTTCACCCTTCGTTTGAAGCAGTCTTCGTTTCGTTTCATCATATAATTTTAGCGAACAACCGTGATAGTTTAAAACAGTGATGTATTCAACTTTTCCTATTAAAAATAATAATTTGGTTATCGAACTGTTAAACGCGCAAAGTTAAAATTGTTGTTGAGTTTTCAGAAATTTTCAAATTTTTTTACTTTTTCTTTCCGCATGAACTTTCTACAAAGTATTAGAAAAATTAAAAATAAAAAGAATAAAGGCGTTCTCAAGTTATTGCGTGACCAAGGTAAATAAGGATAAATCCTACTAATATTATAAACGCGAAAGTTTGTATGAATAGATGTATGGATGTTTGTTCCTCTTTCACGCTGCAACGGAACAACGGATCGACCTGATTTTTTGCATGAGTAATGGGTATAGTTCAAGAGCCAGAGAGTGAGTGACATAGGCTACTTTTTATCATTTTATTTTATTTGGAAAACATACAGTGATAAATAACTAAATTACTGATAAATTTTACAATTAAACACCATTTAGCAGTTTTAGTATATTGCAAATTTTTTGCGCATGGAGATGAAAAGAAAGATTAATATTATGATAGAATAAAATCAAAATAGGTATATTATACTTTTTTATGCTATGAAACACAAGACAGTCAGGGAGATACACAAAACCAGCTTTTACTAATAGGTTGTCTAATTGAATTCAAGGATGTATTGAACATCATCTTCATCACCATTTTTCATCACTACGCGGGTGAAACCGCGGGGCGCAGCTAGTTTTTATATACATAGATTATTTTAGTAGATGCTGTAGTTTTGCAACATCAAGTAATGCTCAAACTTCTAACTCGTAACTAAAAGAACTTGCTCCATAGAAATATTTCAATCACCTCAGTACCATAGCCAGTACCATCGCTATGAGACATACAATCCGGCGTCGAAAGATTACAAACGTCTGCAGTCAAAATATATAGGTAGCGGTACGAATGACGAGGTCGCGCTATTTTGGCATCGCTTCTTAGTCCAAGAAAGTCATTGAGAAAGAGATCACGCCGCAAATTGTTAGAGATAAACTCTAAAAAGCTTTTTTCTATAAGTGTGTAGGTAAAGATGTGCTATTTTACTGGTTACAACTGATTGGGCGCATTATGTTGTTGTGAAGTCGTCGGAAGTCTAAATTGAAGAAAATTGCGAGATACGCTGTGATTTCGAAGTTCAAAACATGTCTGCTGTGCAGTTGGTTGTGTTATTTAGTTTAGTTTCGGCAACTTGTAAGTTTGATCTTTATTTTAATGTTGATTAAGTATAGTTTTATACATTTTAACGTGTTTTGTTTTTTCACACCAAACAGTTGCAGCAACGATACCACTTCATAATGTAAGTGTTTTTGTTGTTTGCTGTGATATTGTCGATACAGTTTTAAACAATTTGACGTAAAACGATGAATCTTTTGAATTTTTATACTCAGTCCGAGTTTTTTAGCTCTGACAACTGCATTAATACTGTAGAAGTTAAATGAAATCGTTTTCTTTTAATTTGTCAGCTGTAGTATATCGACTACCGTCTACCAGCTACAATCCATACGTTCCGAAACCTAGCAAAAAATATCAAAAATAAGGATTTTCATTCCGCTTTTCATAATCTACAGCCAAAGCTTTTAGATCGAATAAACACTTGGACCGACTGTAATATTCGTTTCCTGTTTTATTTTACACTGAAAGTTTTAGTAAGAAATCAAAAGTTGTGCGTTCTAGGTTTTTAAAGTGTTATTATGTTTTTAGAAACATATTTCTTACTAGGGAAAGCCTAGCAGTAGAAGTACCCTTGATAACAATATTTTTTGCTCTGAATTTCATGCATAATCAGAGGAATACAATGATTTCCTTTCAGGGCCCTCCAGCGTGTGATCCAGACACAGGGATAGGCTGCATGCCGAGTCCGAAAGATTGTTCAGAAACATGTACTTGCAATAGGTTTGTGGAAATATTCATAGATTGTGTTTAGTTGACCAATTGGCGTAAGTTGTAAAGCTTTTATAGCCAACAATACAGGTTTATTTTTAATGTATTGGAGACCTCTCGCAGAATCAGAATACATTTATTGCAAAAAGTGTGTAGACACAAGATATGTTCTTAATAATTAGAGTAGTTTATCAAGCCGCTTAGTTTAGCTACATCATACCATAGAGAAATATACTATACTAGAGATCATACTTAACACATTTTGTGCCAAAGAAAAACAAACAAAAATTATAAACAAAAAAAAGAAAATATGCAAACAATATTAATTTACGCACTCTCTAAATAAAAAAGGCAAGCAAAGCGTAGGAGCCTAGTCATGTACCAACAAAATACAAACCAAAAAAATGAACATTATTGGTTTTGAAAAAGTCATAAGAGTCAAAAGTTATGTATGAAGTATGGAAACTGCTTGGGAGAGGTCTCAGGTCTCTATCCGACAAACTGTGTCAATGAGCTAGGTTTGTTATTGAGCGAAAATACCTAAGTATAGGGGTTTGATTTCACTATTTGCTTGCAAGAACTTAAACATGTCATCACAATTTATTTCAAAAGTATTTTGAGTGGTAATGATAACTAAAGGATATCATGAAACTGTGACCAGGACCATCAGAGAATGGGCAGCAGCATCCTCCTAGTTTACGGTGAACGCTCTGCAATCTCCAAGGCACATTCCAAGCGTGGAGATTATGGCATATCCCCTCGATAAAAGATAAGCGTTACCGACGACATCGTGAGTCGCGGGTATCCAGTGGACGCAGATGGCAGGCTGTCGTTCAGTGTGGAGTTCTAAGGGGGAGGTCTATGTTCAGCGGGGAAGTCTTCTGGCTAATGTTATAATTAAAACAGATCGGGCCGCTCCATGTTCCTTCACCATAATTATATATAAATTGCCATACCCTAATTGGGTCATTATGTCTATATAAGTTTTTAGCTATTTAGCATAATGTGCAATAAATTATTTGACTTTGACTTTGACTTTAAACGTGACTTGAAAATCCTATCTCTAATCTTCTGTGTTGGCAACTACTACTAGATCAGAGCCCTTTTTAGACTTAGAATGTTACTAGGACCACTTTAAACCGATCTCGTGGCCTTTTAAAAGGAACCCCTGGATTGTTTGTTTCAGAACAGATGTAGAAATCGAAGAGACCGAGATAGAAAGTCCGACGAGACCGATCAAGAAGGTGGAGTTTAAATTTGTGAGGACAATCACAAATTACGAGACAGCCGGTATATCAGGTAAAACATCTAAATTAACCCTTATTATATTCTCCGTTGGTCCTGTTGGTAGTGAACCTGCCTTCTGTGCTTGGGTGCGTGGATTCTCTATATCTGGGTGTTAATATATATTTGGGTAAGTATCTATTTAAGTTTTATGTGTTTAAAAATATGTATCTATGTTTATCAGTCTCTGGCAGCTATATTACAAGCTTTGTTTAGTTTGGGGTCAGATGAGCGTGTGTGCTAAGTGTCCCGAATATTTATTTTGTCCTGAGTATTTATTTTATTGCGAGAGATACGTCAACAGTGAACATATCATATCACATCCTACTAATATTATAAACGCGAAATTTTTTATGTATGGATGTTTGTTCCACTTTCACGCTGCAACGGAACAACGGATCGACCTGATCGGGACATTTTACACTTTGGTTAGACACAAAGACTATGAAATCGAAATAAACAAAATAAAACATAATATACATTATATTCATAACTAGCGACCCGCCCGCCCGGCTTCGCACGGGTGTAATTTAGGTGCGAAGCCGGGGCGGGTCGCTAGTTATATATATAAACCTTCCTTGAAAATGTATCTAACTGATGGTGAAAACCGCATCAAAATCCGCTGCGTGGTTTCTTAACCACGCAGCGGATTTTCTAAGGAGTTAGCGGCCATACAGACAGACAGACAGACGCGGAAAGCGACTTCAATTTATACTATGTAGAGATGTAATTTTTCTCTGGTTAGAGACTTCTATTTTGAAAAAAAATATCTATTCTATTTTGTGCCTTTTTACATAAAACCTCGATAGGCTGTTCTGTTATATTTAAAAATGTCTCGCTTTTAAGCGTGATACTTTTCTTCAGAGAGATGTTGCAAGATCATGTTTTAATTTAAATGCACAGATGACCTTTTTTTTTTCACAGTTTTATTAATAATTTTAAATACGTTTATGAATATAATTATTATTACAGTAAGTTCTGCATGAATTTCCTTTAAACTATATGTATTTGTTTTTATTTGCCATTTTACAGATGAAAACGATTCGCCTGTTGAAGACAGTATAACAAGTACGTCAGTTAAACAAATAAAGCAAAAATCGCTTTGCTTTCTAACAAAACTAACATTTGTTCGAACATCTCCAGAACATTTTATTTATGTTACACGGGAATTACTCACGTAAGATTAAGCCGGTTACGTGAGATCAGTCGACGTCCAACCTTCAATAGGGATGGAGGATGGAACCTGCCACCGACTTGGAAGCCGTGCCTTCATGGAGTTCGTGTGAGTGACCGTGAGATTGGTGGCGACGTGTTGAGCTCCGCGTGCTGGAGTATTCCCGACACGCAGGAAGATTCGAGTGAGGAAGAGCTCCAGTGTGCGCCGGCGCAACATATTACTCTACGCACCCCCACTCCCGCACCCGACAAGCAGCCGGTGTCGTCACGTGCGCGCCGCGCGGCGGCTCGTAGTGCAAAGCGAGACGCAGCCGCGCGCGCACATTCACCTTGAAAAAGGCCGTCTAATGCGGTTGAAACTATAGTCGGAGTAACCGGCTTAATCTTACGTGAGTAATTCTCGTGTAACATAAATAAAATCTCCAGAACAGTAGATGTGTTATAACATGATTTTATATCGACACTGTTCCAACAACACAGCATTTGGTCTGTAATAATAGGCTACCAGACTGGTTTTTTAATAGTCTAATGAAAACTCTGACCATAAATAGAGCCGACTTTTGCCGTTTGCCGCGATTAGGATGTGGATTGATGTGATGTGTGGTTAGTTTGTGGTGTGGATCTCCAACCACATCCTAATCAAAAATGTCCCGTAAATCACGAAATCTCGAAATCTACTAGCTGAAATTTGGCAGATAGACTTTTTAATGGGGTGTAGAGGTCCGCTGAGAAAGGATTTTGCGAAAGTGCCGAATTAAGGGGAGTAAAAAAGGTTGAAAGTTTATAAGAAAATCAACGTATACGAAGCCACGGGCAACAGCTAATTAATTTTTTTCTGGAAATGGGTTTAGACCCGTATTCAAATTTCTAATAAAATTAAATAATTAGTTTTGAAGTTCTGTGAAATATAATACTAACGGCGTTTCTGTGCTTAACTAAAATGTAAACTAATCATCATCAGCCTTTGGGAGCCCCCTGATGGGTGTAGAGCTTCATTTAATAGACATGTGTCCTAATGTTTAATTTATTATAAATAACAGACTTAGCGATGCATATAACTAAATACTTTACACAGACTGAAAAAATAAATTAAATTGTTTGATAAATCTCTGAGATATGAGCGTTTAAAGTTTTGAGTGGGGATACCTACTCTGTCCCTTTCTCGCAAAGCGTGTGAGTATAACATTTGTATAGCGCGCCTGAGGCATGACGTCATAACTCAGTATAGTGCGCTCTTTGTCTAGCATGAAATTAAAATACTTTTAACTTATTTATTTTTGAACTAATTTTAATTTTGTTTTTGTTGATGGGCACTATTTATGATCAGCTTTTTTATAAGGTAATAAAAAATATTTGTCATCATGCCTATAATGCCAACACCTCGGTCCCTTTATGTTACAAAATTTATGTTTTATCCTGTTTTTCTAGCTCAGTGTTTTAACATGTAATGTCAGCCTTCGTTTCTATAATCGATCGTCTGCCAGGCATTAACCCTCTTTAGGAATGCGTCTGCTGGTTGGGTTTGCCAACATTCAGTAAGAAGTATAGATATGAACCTCTAAAAACTATGAATAGCATTTTTTTTCAACCGACTTCAAAAAAGGAGGTTCTTAATTTGATTGTTTTAATGTTTATCGGGACTTATCGCTGTGCTGTGTGTATCGAGTGCTTCGGCAAGTGTTCGGTGTTTGTTTTTTCATAGAATTTTTCGGGTGTTTTCGCTTCTTTTTTTTACGTCGAGCGAGAGATAGGTACCTGAATAAAATTATGCGCGACAAAAAAAACCCTACAAAAATTTTAAACATGTGTTTAAATCGCGAAAGTTTATAAGTTACTTTTGTATTTTTTGTGTATGTTGTGAACCCAAACACTTAATGATGTTTTTTTTTCATTAAATAGGATCTCCTGAGGATCTTATTTATATTTGAAGCAAATATTCTGCCTGGGATCATCGAGATACAATACAAACAGAGTCACAATCGTGCCAAAAAAAGTCAGAGCAAAAACTCGGCGCACGCTACGAATTGCACCGACTTTTGGTTTAGTTACACATGGTAACCGCGAGCCGACTACAACGCCGCGCGATGCCAGAGCTACGACGACATAGCGGACAACTAACGTTGAATACTATGCAAGCGACATAACATCTAAATTGGAGTAAATGTGGCATTGTGAAGTATATAATTGATAATGTATGTACAATGACGCTCGGACTCGTTTTGACTGTTTTCACTGAGAGATTGTGACTATAGGAAACGTATCTCGATGCTTGGGATGAATCCCGTTTATGGAACTTTCCGTGAACATGGTTTTTATTGTTTTGTAATAATGTATTAATGATTTCAGCCAAGTTTCACGAGAAGGTCGAAAATGTATTCCGCGGGATTATTGTCTCCGCTATACTGTTCGTCGCGTGCGCCTGCGCTTGCGTCATGTCCGTCTGTGTGTACTGCTGCCACGTTCGACAAACGTAACTACATATTCTATCTTTATGACAATAGGTTAATATAGATGGCGCCACGGCTGCTAAGCACAAAAAACTATTATATCTATTTATTTGCTTATTTATCATTTAGATGGACCGACGGCATTGTGATATATAAATATCATCATCATCATCATCAGCCAGAAGACGTCCACTGCTGAACATAGGCCTCCCCCTTTAACCTCCACACTGAACGACAGCCTGCCTTTTGCATCCACTGGATGCCCGCGACTCTCACAATGTAAATATATTACATAATATATTTACCTTTGTGTACTCTAAATATATTAATTGTGTAAATAATGAAATAAACATTTTACGAACTCTAAAGGAAAATACTTGATTTAAAAAAAAAGTTGTTTGGAGCTGTGAAAACTTAACGCCTTACGCGGGTTTTCACGGCTCCAAACGATGTTTTTTTGCATTAAGAGGGTTGTGGGCGAGAATTATTTTGACAGTTCCAATGACTCATAATTGTAGCCGTAAATTTAATGTACAGTTCTATATTAATATTATCATGAGGTAAAATTTATGTTTGTGACTTTGCAGAGGCTAATCTTAAGAACGAATGATTTGATTTAAAAAGCTTTAACTACGAGGTAGCTATGCTATCCCTGAGTAACATAGGCTGTTAAGAACGCAAGCAAAGCCGCGGGCTAAAGCTAACAGGAAATAATCTCCAATAACTTTATTGCATACCCACAGAAAAAGCTTAAGCAATACCAACATAACGAAGTTTTTTTTTTGCTATTTCAGGGATCGTAAACTAAAGCAGGAATTGAACGCCCTAGCGAAGAAGTTAAAAATCGACGTGACGCAGAAGCCCGGCCCCTCAAGGAAGAAGCATCTAGACCCGAAGGGAGAGAGCTGCAATGTGGTCGTGCAAGACGCTAATGTGATGTGCATGTAAATTGTTAATAATTAATAAAAAAAATGTTATGAGGATCCGGCATTTTGTTTACTGTTTTATAAAGGCTTGCGTTTGACCACCTCCTCGCCTGTTGTTAAGATGATGCGATCAACGATTGAGCACGCTTGCCTAGAAGAGTCGGAAAGCAAGCGCCACACACCCCGCCTTCTACCTCTTTTATAAATCATCTCCACCCAAGGTTGCCTGGAAGAGATCGCTCTTAGCGATAAGGCCGCCAGTTGCTAGTGTTTAATTTTCTGTCCTAATGTATGTAATGTCCATGGAGAGATCCATGCTAGGCATCAAACTCCAAGACCGAGTTCGTAATACCGAAATCCGACGAAGAACAAAGGTTCGAGACGTCGGAATCGCGGTAATGAAATTAAAGTGGAGCTGGGCAGGACATGTTGTTAGGCTCAGTGATGACAGGTGGAGTAAAGTCTTAACGGTGTGGTGGCCGAGGCAAGGTAAGCGGAGCGTTGGTCGTCCAGCTGCAAGATGGGTCGACGATATTATTACTATCGCGGGTCGAACCTGGACTCGATTAGCACAGGACCGAGGCAGATGACATAAGCAAGAGAGAGGCCTATACCCAGCAGTGGGATAAGGAAGACTGTGGATGATGATGATGTATGTAATTTCTGGCGTGATCGATGTATCCTTTCATACTAAAATGCATGGTGTCACACACCTTAATAAATTGCCTGAATTTTCTTACATGACGTCGAACTCTGTCGCTGGGAGTGAACAGCCTGGGTAATTATTTGCTAGAGCCCGCACCACCACTCCAGTCCGATGGAAGTGGCGCCACAATCGCATATTTTATGTGGCTCTTGAAAACCGAAATACGAAAACTGACTATACGAAAGGACTCTAATAACTGTTGCAAGTAATTGTTACGCGTTGTGAACCTGCGTCTCACATAGACACGCGGCTGTAGTCCTGACAAACAGGTGTCAACTGACCTAGATCCGTTGAGTTGACGTTGTGCACCATGGCAAGGTCGTAGCCAGCCGCCTGCGCGTTGTGAACCTGCGTCTCACATAGACACGCGGCTGTATTCCTGACAAACAGCTGTCAACTGACCTAGATCCGTTGAGTTGACGTTGTGCACCATGGCAAGGTCGTAGCCAGCCGCCTGCGCGTTGTGAACCTGTGTCTCGCACGGTCACGTGGCTGTATTCCTGACAAACAGGTGTCAACTGACCTAGATCCGTTGAGTTGACGTTGTGCACCATGGCAAGGTCGTAGCCAGCCGCCTGCGCGTTGTGAACCTGTGTCTCGCACGGTCACGTGGCTGTATTCCTGACAAACAGGTGTCAACTGACCTAGATCCGTTGAGTTGACGTTGTGCACCATGGCAAGGTCGTAGCCAGCCGCCTGCGCGTTGCGAACTTGCATCTCGTACGTACACGCGGCTGTGTTCCTGACAAACAAAAATACAATCACATAAATAAATAGCAATTAGTAAGTTTCATTGTATTTTCGCTGTATAATAAAGTAAAATTATATGTGTATATATATCAGTCTCTGGCAGCCATATCACAAGCTTTGCTTAGTTTGCGGTCAGATGACCGTGTGAGCAAAAATGTCCCGAATATTTATTTATTTATTATTTAAAATCGTATTTTGTTTTAGCCGATTTCAAAATAGGAAGTTCTTAATTCGACTGTTTTTTTAAATGTTAAGCGATATCCTCGCAGAATGTGAATCACATCCCACATCATCAGCCAGTAAACGTCCACAGTAATGATGTGGGATTGATGCCATAATCCCCACGCTTGTCAGGCGGCTTTGGGATCGCAGTACGTTCACCGTGTACTAATAAGACGCTGCTGCCCATTCTCCCGTGGTTCAGGTTGCAGTTTTAGGACATACCAGGGTCTCGAGTGTGAACATAATTCGACGCAAGAAATCAAAAAGGTCGTAACTGACACATTTTGCCAAAATGCTTTTTTGCACTTTTGAAATCAGCAAATTTTTCTGCGTCGAAAGGTGTAACTCCCATAGCTCTACGATGAATATTAACGATTTTAGGATTTTCACAAGTAACGTTGAGTGACATATTTTGTGACTACAAAGCGCTGTAACTAACAAAAAACCGGTGTTTTTTTGTTGTTTTTAAAAAAGTTAAATCAGTTACAACGTTTTTACATTCTTAAGAAAAGATAGTTTTAGAACTCGTCATACATTTTGACCCGTAGTTACAACATTCTTACTGCCTATAAAAAATACATCAAATGATGTAACTGACATAAAGTGTCTTATAAAACAACTTTGGATAGAATTGATGCACATTCATAGATTCTTTCATTTACTTTCGATTTACTGTCCAAATATCACTTTCCTAGGACCTATAAATCCCGAGATAATGTTATTTTTTTTAAAATCAGAAAAGTTTTTTGTCTCTGGTGAACAATTTCATTTTTGTTAGTTACTACCTTTCCGTTTTCTTGCGTCGATTATTTTAATTATTTAATTTTTATTTAATGGGCTATAACTGGAGGGAGGAAAAATTCAGCATTTTATAATGTTTTTACTGTACGGGAATTACACAGTTAAGCTGAGGCCGGTTACAAAGACTATAGTTTCCTTATCCATATAATATGATAATATAAACAAAATGAGTGAAACATTTATGATATTTCATTGTTCATAACAAAAAGTCAAAGATTATATGTACGCATATTTATGTCTAGCTCAGCCTTCGTCAGTCAACTGTTGGACACTGGCTTTGCTAAAGAAAGTCGAAGGAAAACATCGTGTAGAAACCGGTATGATCAAGAACCTCAAAAGTTCTAAGAAATATTATGACATTCACCAACTTGCACTGAGCCTTCATGGTGGATTATGGTCCATCCTGTCTCACTCTCTCTCTCTCTCTCTCTCTGAGCGAAGGACTGTGTCCAAGCAGTGGGAACGTGATACGCTAAAATGATAATGAATATAGTTATAATGATACTGTTCAATCAATTTATAAATTTTCCAGTTTTTTTGACAGTATTTTTTTTCACCAAACATTTACGAGCGAAATGTATTTAAAAATAGCCGAGGGTCTGAGATCGCTGACTCTTTTACCAAAGCTCTTCCAGCTATTAACCTTCAAAGCATTGACTTATGGATAAGAGCGTGTTGATCACTTCACAAATGTCCATGGATCCCACTCCACGGCACTCGATCGATGCAAATGATAAGCATGAAGTATGTGTAAACTGCGTAGTCATATTAGTTGCTATACAATGAGCCTAGCAATAGGACTTTTAAGACTTATGCCCGTTTTCGGTTTACGCCAGGTTCAAAATTGTACTTTAAATTCAATAAGGTACAATTTTAAACTTGTTGTACCTCAAAATATGCACAATTTTGGACATCACTTCATCAAAACAAGCGTGAGGAAACATTATAAGATATCAGAAACGGTTTACACTCACGCGAGACCGATAAACACAATCGTGAGTGTAAGCCGTTTGTAATAAATTTTAATTTTGGACCTCTAATGAGGTTTTTTTTTTTTATAAATAATAAGCTTGCGCTTGACCGCCAATTCGCCTGATGTTAAGCGATGATACGGTGGAGCACGCTTGCCTAGAAGAAACCGATTCACTCGTGATTTGAAGACACCCAGATTGTATCTATCGGGGAACACCCATTCAGGCAGCGCATTCCACAGACTAGCAGTTCGCACAATAAAAGTGGAATCATAGCGCTGCGTTCGGGTTTTCGGAATACCAACCATAAAGCGGTGTCGATTTTTTATGCCCGCTCTGGCAGTCTGATAGAAAAATGGGCAGGAAGGAATTAGATCATGAAGATCCGATGCACACTCTCCGAAATATATTCGATAAAAGACCGATAGACTAGCAACTTTACGCCGATGCTCAAGACTAAGGAGCTACAATTTTAAACCTGTTATACCGTAACATAGGCACAAATTTGATCCTGTTATACCTCAAATAATGAGGTACAAATTTGGGCTTGTTGTATCTCAATTGTACCTAAAATTAAGTACAATTTTGAGGTTTTTCGCACTTCCGCGACACGTCGCTTTCACGTCTTCTCAACAGTTCGTAAACTGTAATATTAACCACAGTTTAGAACAGTCCAAACGCGACGCTTCGCGGAAAACTGTGGCGAGAAAATTTTCAACGTACCGTAAACTTGGAAGAAATGAATTGCTGCCTTGACTGTCGGCGTTGGGCCTAAGACCTACCTAGAAAAGTACAAATACTTTTCTAGGTATTAATGGTCTACACATACTTGATGATGATCATCATAAAGAAGGCGGTGACTTAGACATGTTCGTGCAGTCTTTTAAGACAACTTAACTACAGAGCAATGCAAAGAGCTTAGCGTTTGGTAGAAAGCCCGTTGCAGACGATGCGCAGAACTTGTGTAAGTACTACTCGCGCCAGTGATGATGATCATCATAAAGAAGGCGGTGACTTAGACATGTTCGTGTAGTCTTTTGAAGACAACCTAACTACAGAGCAATGCAAAGAGCTTACCGTTTGGTAGAAAGCCCGTTGCAGACGATGCGCAGAACATGCGTAAGTACTACTCGCGCCAGTTTACTGCGCATCGACTGCAACGCTTTAGGCTCGAATTGGCCGGGAGGGAGCTGCGCGGTAGTGGGCTACAAACAAGTTTGGAACTCACTTAGCGATGAGCACGATCCACCGTTCAGTGAAGTTGTCGGTGACATTAGGCGGCTTGCCCATGGTTGAGCAGCCGTCCGGTGGGTCGCCTGCCACGACGAAGCCGCGCAGGCCGTCGGGCGGGATGTCCGGCCCGAAGTCTGCTGGCATGTCGCGGAACTCCTCCATTATCTAGACAAAAGAAAACAAGGTTACAAGAAGAAATCTAACCAGCACCTGCTGCCGGGGGTAGGATCATTTTCATACAAACTACATAGTTACATTTTCTAAAAAATATTTGACCGATTTTGATCGAACTTGGTATGATTTAAATTAGTAATACGAATTTCTAATAAGATTAAATTTACTATTGAAACTGACGTGGTTTTTACACATTTTATTTATATTCATTTTTTTTTTTTTTTTTTTTTTTAAATCTTACTTGAGTAATTCCCGTGTAATATAAATAAAAGATTAAATTTACTGAAAAACCTTATTAAAAAAAAAACTATTTATACAATTCGCTTACCATAATAACCAAATAGTATAATTGAATGAAGTATAAAAATTACATTATCTACAGGGCCTTAAATAACAGAAATATAGAAACAAATGTTTTTGAATGGATTCTGTAGATTGCAAGTATGTACTTTTTTACAATCTCACCCACGGAACTGTCAAAATTATTTAATACATTATAAACTTTACATTAAAAAAAAATTGGGTTACCTATTCTAAGCGTTGATTTGTCGCTGTAATCTAAAGGCCTAGGAAAGAGAGACAATATAACTTAGTAATATAATTAAATATGATTTTTAAGTTAGTTATTAGTTTATACTATAGTTTTTAGGCCATAATATGATCTCTCTCTCTCTCTCACTCTCTCTCTCTCTCTCTCTCTGAGACAAGGCGAGTGTCCCAGCAGTGAGAACATGATAAGCTGATAGTAATGATAGTTTTTCTAGGTATAGTTTAAAAATGTTAAAAGAGTTTAATAAAAATACTATAATTACTAACAATATGCTGCATCGCCACAATATGCAGGACCTTCACGGTGTTTATGGCCAGAGCAGTTGCCATCTTTGAAATTTGTAGAAAAAATTCAATGTCAATTATGAATTTATCTCATCCTATACCACTCCTGCCGCGACGACACACTCTTGCGTTGTTCATTAATTATGAAATACTTGTATAGTCTCTATTTAAACACGAATTTAAGCACTAATCAGTACAGAACTGCACTACTCTTGCGAACAGAATTCAATTCCCAATCTCTCAGCAAATAGGTTTAATTCGTTCGATATTCTTAAAGGAGTTTTTAATCTCTTCATCGACTGACGCTATCCGCGACTTTCTCTGCGATTACCGCCACTTCGGACGTACTTAAGTTAAAGCATAAGTACTCTTAACACTTGGAGTTAAGGTCGCACAGTCCACGTCAATTCAACTCTTAGAACACTAAGTAAGTACGTAAGAAATCTAGAACATTTATATGACGAGTAAGACGAGGAGCTAACGTGCGGTACGTTAATGAAGATCGGCTAACGATCGACTGCACATTTGAAGTGGAAAACTCCCCATGTTTGTTAAGATAACAATTATCAAGTTTATACAATATATGGATAGGTAAATAGGTAGGTACCATTTTCTACTATGAAGCCTCGACCAAAATAAAATGAATGGAAG
Source organism: Agriopis marginaria (assembly GCA_932305915.1). Lineage (NCBI taxonomy): Eukaryota > Metazoa > Arthropoda > Insecta > Lepidoptera > Geometridae > Agriopis > Agriopis marginaria. The sequence goes on from OW029918.1 coordinate 16,768,611, forward strand.
AAGCGCCCAGAAGAAGCGCATTTTGAAGATTACAAAATGAGCGCCGGCGCTAACTTATTTTCAGTCGGTCTCTAGCCTTCGTGCGACACGCGTTGCATCTGACAAAATCATGCCTTCGTGTGCTTTCCCGAAGTGTAAATACACATTAAAAAACCGCTATCTATTTTTTGTAACAAATTTACTGTAAGTACATGGTTATAATTAGGTGTTGAAGTATAATTATGTCCAATGGTTTTGCCTCATTTTTACTAAGCAAGTTCAATGGTTATGGCCCGTCCATTAATTTTATTTTGGTTGAAACTATGAAGTAGGAAAGTATGGATTGGTAGATTATGGGACTAGATTTAATAATCTATCTAAACAGGGTTACGCATATAGACTGTACTAAGCCGAAAGGAGGTCACTGTACTCTTCTATGAATAACTTTGATTGTTGATTGAATTAGGCGTCACTTTGTCGAACTCCATCCTCAAAACTGTTTTCCTTCCTCCTAAATTTTATTTCTTATTGTACTAAAAGCGACATAGAAGCGGAATTACACTAGAGATTCGTCAGAAAAACAGTTATGAACAACTTTTACTATGGGACCAACCCTGAAATCGCGATAAAAATATCAGATGTTCCATAGAAAATTGTCAGTGACACTCGACAAAATGTATGGAACAGCTGATTTTTATTCGCGATTTCAGGGTTCGTCCCCTAGCAAAAGTTGTCTATAATATAAATTTATATTCGGGACATTTTAGCACACACGATCATCTGACCCCAAACTAAGCAAAGCTTGTGATATGGCTGCCAGAGACTGATATACATACATAAATTATATATTTTTAAATACATACTTAAATAGATCTTAAAACAAACACAAATATTCATCACATAAATGTTTGCCCTAAGTGGAAATCGAACCCACACCCCCAAGCGCAGAAGGCATGTTCACTACCTACTGGACCAACGTCACACTGTCACAAATTAAATATCTGTTATTTGTGCTGTTGGATCTCTACTGGGAAAATGACTTCTGTCTGGAACACTTTCATGTTGGTACCTACATTAGATAGAATGAGTGAAACCGCAGCGAGCAGCTAGTAAAATATAAACATGAGATCACTCCTCAAGTCGGAGCTTATCGGTTAACTTGCGATAACATCAGATTGGGTTGAGAAAACAATCAACCAACAATAGTTTTTGCGATTCTTCGACCTTTTCCCATCGCCCCACACATTGGCTAAGGATAGGTATAGACTCGCTCTTAAAGTAATAATAATTACGAAAGTGAGACAACGTATATGAACAACTTCGTGAGAGTGAGCAGGACAAAGATTATATATTTGTCCGTTACTGGCGTATAGGGTTTTTGTTGTTTGCCATCGACTGATCTGACACTTCAGGTGGCAGGCAAATTGTGGCGTAGTTGAAAATAATTGTAAAACACCCACCTCACCAGAAAGACCTAATTTGGTTTTTTAGGGTGTACGTAAAAGCCGTAGTGAACGGAATGAACCGAACATAACCTTTCATCGGTAAGTACTAATGTCGAACTATCGCTATCCCATTTGTATACGCTGAGGACTAGTCTATACCTATCCTTAGTCAATGGCTCCGCAGTTTTATTCGCGCCTCCTACCGGGTGAATTGTGAATCTAAAACAAGGGAGTATACTCAAACACAATTTTTTTTTATCAAAGTCGTTTAGGAGGAGTTCATTGACAAACACACGTACTGAAGAATTATATACACATATAGAGATAATATCGGTGTTTTGTGATAAAACATAAATTTCTTATCGCATTTGGCAGTAGGTTACACTTGGATAACCTAGTTTATTCTTCGCTGCTTCATGTTTTTTGGAAGGATTGTTCGAAAGATTATAGTTATCATAATTAAAATAGACTGATTGGCTTTAAATGCGAGCTCTATACGAAAATAAATAATAATATAGAGAATACACAAAATAAAGACATAATAGCAAAATAGAAGAAGGAAAATAACATTAACAGATAAAAAAGGAATGGCTTCGATAAAATAAACAGAGGATATGGCACGCCGTACATGCATCATTGTTATTTTAGTATTTGACATGCACTGCGAAAATATTGACATCCTACTAATATTATAAACGCGAAAGTTTGTATGTATGGATGTTTGTTCCTCTTTCACGCTGCAACGGAACAACGGATCGACCTGATTTTTTGCATGGGTATAGTTCAAGGCCAGAGAGTGACAGGCTACTTTTCATAATCATCAACACAATTTTTCATCACTACGCAGGTGAAACCGCGGGGCGCAGCTAGTATTGACATAAATATCAATACACACCAGCTATACATTTGTTTATTGCACGTCATGTTTACGCGTTGCTAGGTAACGAGTAACTGAATGCAAAATGCTGCACCGACGCGTTTTGGCGGAGTTTTAGGTAGGCCGCGGTCGGGCGTTTGGTAACGTGTCATATCCGCTGTTTATTTGATCGAAGGCAATGGGGTTGGCTACCTGAGGTTACCTTGTAGTGCGTACTTTGTAATTATGACATTTGTTTATATGAAGTTACGAGGATTTGATTTAATTTAGTTTCAATATTGTTACTATTAATCTAGCTAGCTTCTATCTTTATCATATCAGTTAGAAGCATCGTTATTTTATCTGTTAATATGAGATAGCTTCCAATAAGTACCCATACGGTTATAATTAGACCTAGAATATGTGTGTTTATGATTGTGCGTTTTGTTTGTGTTCTCACATATTTATCATCATCATTTCAGCCGTAGGACGTCCACTGCTGGACATAGGCCTCCCCCATCAATCTCCAATAGGGCCGGTTGGAAGCGGCCTACATCCAACGTTTCCCTGCGGTCTCTTTTACATACCCACAAGATGGGTGGACGTCCTACGCTGCGGTTACCGGTCCGTGGTCTCCATTCCAGAACCTTTCGGCCCCATCGGCCATCTGTTCTGCGTGATGTGCCCTGCCCACTGCCACTTCAACTTGCTAATCCGGTATTCATCTCTCATCGGTTATTATCTCACATATTAGTAAATAAATATGAAAACAAATTATTGATAAACGAGTATGTTTATGCTAATAAAAATATTTTTCATTTACATTTAAAAGTACTTACAGTTTTTGCATTAAGCGGTTTAGCGGTGTAGTGAAATAATACGGCCAAGTGTGAGTCGGTCTCGCGCACTGAGGGTTCCGTACCACCACAAAATGCAATAATTATCAATTTAAAAACAGACTTCAAGATTAGTAAAGTATGGCATTTCGATTCGGTGATTTCGGTCGAGGTTCGAATGATAAGGTCGTCTAAGTAACGAAATTACCAGTTATAACTTGGTAATGACCAGAAATTTGACACCGACTCGCACTTGGCCTTTATTCATTGGTATACTTTAGTATACTTTAGAGTGTGTATAATTTCCCAAATCGGTTTATAAACGACAGACTTACGAGGTAACAAAAAAATATACAACCGTATTGAGAACCACCTCCTTTTTTGAAGTCGGTAAAAAAAATTAACACATATGATTACAACAACTTTGTCAATAAACACACTGGAAGTGAATATATTGAATAATTCGTTTTTTTTTATCGAAGATTTAATATGAAATTTCGTCGGGTCTATCAAGTTACGCGTCGATTGTTCATTTCTATTTCTAGACTGTACTGTGCGACCTTGGTAAAGGGTCTAAAGTTACGTATTGGTTTGGGTGGTTAATGAGGCCTATTGTATATAATCAAAGTGTAGAATCACTTGGGTCTGGCCAGGTGCAGTGACCTGAAAGAAGAGGTGCAGACACTGGATGCAAAAAGTGGAAGACAGGTGTATATTAAGGGAGCCCTTCGTCCAGGAACGGTCGAATGAATGATGATCACGATATGATTGCAAGTAGATGATTCGAGACGGTAAGGCGTCCACCTCAGATCAGACAAACATGAGAGATATGGTAAGGTGGCGTGGCGGGTGCGAATGAATCTGGCTTAAATAAGGCTTGCTGTCTGACTCATCCAGCATACGACCTTGTCACCTATTTTTGCATATTAATAATTTTGATTATATAAATGTATTTCCAATGTGTAGTATAGGAAGTTAGGTTTCACAATACAATAACTCTGTATTAAAATACCACAAAACGAGGGTAACATAAATTATTATAACACCGGTTTGCACTCACGATTATGTTGTGCAAACCGGTGTTATAATAATTTATAATGAGTCCTGATGCGAGTTTTGATGAAGGGTAACATAAACATTACAATAAAAATATTATCTAGGCTTTTAACAGGCGGCCTTATCGCTTAAAGCGATTTCTTCCAGGCAAAACGGAAAGGAATTACCAGTCAAAGACGATTGGCAGTGAGCGAACACAAGCTGAAAGTGATGATGTTCCCCATGAAACGATTTTGATGATTATCTTTTATACCCAAATAATGAGACTTGATATTATTAAAGTCTCTACATGTACAAGTACATAGACCAACAAAATTAACTACATTGACCTAAATTGGCCAGTTTATAATGGGAGTAATGTAAACAGAACAATAAACTGATGTTACTAATACTGATGATAACTCCAATTCATAACAAAATTAATCATTTGCATTGTGACTACACAAGTGGATGTTTCCATTGTAACAGTATTAAATTCGTTTGACCTACTCTATTAGAGTTGAAAAAAAGGGTGACACCCTTATTTATCCTTTAATATTTGGGATTTTTTATCCTAATCGCTAATGGGGTTGTTTTTTTGGTAAGTGCTAACGAGCATCGCCCAAAACAAATTCAGAAGAAAATAGATGAACTGAAAGTATCTCCAAGCTGGCTCAAAATATACAACAGGATATCAGGAATCGCTACCGGGTTGTATGAAGCACCATTGCCTTCTTCATCCACGTCGCCACAACAGCTGGATTGCTTTTCATCATCATTATTTTCATTACCATCTACGCCACTGGAGCAACTGTGCCAGCGCCCCAGAGTCTCACTCCGATATTTCAAGGAGTTGGGTTGGCTCGGGTAGGTGCTGGTAGGGGGAAATGCACAATACACCCCAAGCGGGACGTCAGTGCAGGACTTATCGCCCCCATCTCGAATAAGAATAAGAATACAACAGGATAGTGTCTACGCAAAATTGAATCACTTACTTCTTGAGAGTGGAGTCCGCAAACCATATTTATATGAAGTGTGTTCGGAATATCGGAATGAAGCACCAAGACGCCTATTATTTCACGATAGTTCCAATTGACCTATATATGCAACTCTAATTGTGGATAAGATTAGCCCGAGACAGGGATCAATGGCGCAAGGGATAGGAGGCCTATACCCAGCAGTGGGTTGATACAGGCTGACAATGATGATGAATGAACTCTAATTGGCCTACAGACACAACAAAAAGGGTACATGGTTAAATCCGGTTTGACAAGTCAAGCCTCGTTTGAAACTGGAATATTAAACATTACACTGTCAATTGAAGTCCAGGGCATACGGTTTACTCTTAACGCGGGTTCGAATTAGCACAGTTCGGAAAATCACGTGAATGTGAACCGTAACGCGCCGAGATACGGTTTGCGGTCGTGCAACTATTCTCATCACCTAAATAGAACCGCTTGAAAACAAGTAGCTGTAAAGCCCTAGGTGTTTAAATGAGGTGTGTCAGTTATAACAGTAGTTAACGTAATATTGTAATTGGTGCGGAATTTTCGCTGTGCGAAAGAGCACTTAAAATAAAGATTGAACGAAAGAAGAGGACAGTGGATTTTTATAAGGTAGCCTTGGGTCATGCCTACTATGCCAATGTGTAGCTAATATTGCAACCTTTGTTTGTAGTATTGGTATGTATCTACACTCTGCACTTAAATGCGTCAATGCATTATGGGTGTCATTATGGGTGTCTTATACATTTGAAGTAAAGTTTAAATTCGATTATCATGGATCAAAACAAGTTTGCTGAATTAAGTAGGGCCTCAGGTCATCCACCTAAAGGGTATTATTACTTGGTGCATTCGTTTTGCCGAAAGTAACAAAACAATTTCAGAAACAAGTTTTTTTGAAAATTAAAGGCTACAAAATGGTACCAGATGTTTTTTTTGTTTTATTATTTAGTTTCAAAAAGTTGTCATAATGTACCTTACACTTGTTGCATTTTAATGCAGGTCAGCGTTGTAGGATGTAGGTTAGCACTTACAACTTTGTTTCTCATATTTGCATGCAATTGGAATGGAGATTGTGTTTTTATGATAGGATTCAAATGAGATACATAATATTTTATGAAACAACTTTCCATTTCAAGCTTGGTATACTATTTCAGCAAGCTATGGAGAGGGCTTTGCTTGGGTTTTTTCTATTAGATCGAATCAGAAATGAGGAGATCGTAGACAAACGAAAGTTACCGATATAGCCCACCGGATTAACAAATTGAAGTGGCAGTGGGCAGGGCATATAGCATGCAGAACAGGCGGATGGGGCCAAAACGTTCTCGAATGGAGGTCACGGACCGGTAAGCGCATCATAGGACGTCCACCTACAAGTTGGACCTACGACGTAGAGACCACAGAGAAACGCTGGATGCAGGCCACTTCCTACCGGCCCTTTTGGAGATTGATGGGGGAGGCCTATGTTCAGCAGTGGATGTCCTATGGTTGAAACCATAATGATAATACTAGTTTCAACCAAATGAACTAAACTATCACAATTAATTGCTTAGTCAGTCTGAATTGCACTTTATTGTGTAGTAGCAAGAGTCGCTACTTATTTAAATAATTTTGCAGAGTGAATCTTCTGAATAGTACTAATATGTATTCTGTGGTACTACCTAGAAACACCAACAACTGTCCAAAGTTCACACCAATTTTTATCTAAATCCAATCAGCGATTACAGAGATAAGTGGGAACAAATATGCACCACTGGATCAACTGTGCCAGTGCCCCAGAGCCTCCGGTATATCAAAGAGCTGGGTTGGCTCAGGTACATGCTAGTAGGGGGAAATGCACAATACACCACAAGCGGGACAGCAGTGTAGGACTCATCAGCACCATCACCAATAAGAATATGTTAAAACACAATTGACTTCCACACAATTTGCATATTAATAATTGGTTTGAAGCGATTTACTTACCGAGTGTGGAGCAGTCTGTGTGTAAACAATGATGGTGCCGCATACTGCCGTGAACACGGCGGACAGCCCGATGAACGTAGCAATCCACATGGTGTCTCTCTTCACATACTAGAGCTGGAGGACGGGTCACATCTCACACCGTCCTACTTGGGTTACGCAGACTGATGGGATGTACGCATCATTTCGAAGCCTGGAAATGGTAAAATAAAGTCTAAAATAAGCTTGTATTTCTAGGTACTTTTTCCATACTTCAAACATTGAATGTAGATGTCAATATTTCACTCGCCCTATTGCAGAGCTCTCCATTAGTGTGGAGGTTAGACAACAAAGTGAGTCATTAAAAAGTCAGATTACATTTGTAAAATGACAATATAGCTGAAAAGTAATTACTTAACTGCATACAAATAAATTTCAAGACATGTCACGATCAGTATACTATATCATCTTAACTGTGTACATACCTACATGATTTTTTTACTGTAAAATACTGAATCTTGTTTACATCAGCATTATGGATGTGTTAGGGCATTGTGTGCACTAACACACCTTTTACATCACAAAAACAAGTTAGGATTAGTAAGTACAATAAGTTAATAGTTAAATAGGTGCTCCTACCTATTATATAGTATACACAGTAACCGACACAAAAATCAAAGTACTCAACAATTTATTTCAGTTATTTATTGATGAGTGTATTAGTATTCGTCACAATACCAGCTCACTGTCTAACACATTACACGCACAAAGGAAGTATGTATGCGTTTAGAACTGATAAATGCATGGTTTTATAATCAAAATATTGCCATGGTTTCACCAGCATAGTTACCTACGACTTTTGTGGATGCACAGGCTGGAATGGAAATAATCTAATTATTTGTGCGATCGCCGAGCGGCCTTGAATCACGTGTGTATCGGTAGCAAATGCAGCAATACATCCTCGGATGTCCACACAACACAAATTAAACATGCAAAAAATTTGCGAACACTTGCACAAACAATTAAGTTGATTTATGGAAGCATGGAACTTACAGTGTACGAAACGGACGAATTAACTTATAGTAGTCTAATTAATTATTATTGTTGTCAAAAACACACACTAACATGAAAATTGTGGATAATAAAACAAGAAAAAATTAATTACGACTGATTCATTTCTATCTTGATTCACTATAAAAAAACAGAAATGTCAAATAAAAAAACTTAGGAACTGACACTGACAGCGTTAAAAATGTGTCAATAATGACAATAATTTTGCCAATCATGGTAGAAAAAAAATATATGGGGCGAATTTGGAGCGAATGTATTTGATACATCATACCTACAACCCAAGTAGTAGGTAGTAGGTATCATGATTTGATACATGAGGATTGAGGACTTTTTACCCTTTGCGACCTACATACCCATGGGTCATCCATGACGTCCATTCGATGAAATTTTTGAACGTTTGCAGTTGTGAGCAGCTCAATAATGATGTGTGCGTTTGTAGAACCATTGTAGAACTATAAGAATTTATAATGTCAGTGTGTGCAATACGTATTTACCTCGCCCCTTCAGTTTTGGCAGACTGTTTAGGGTTCCGTACCCAAAGGGTAAAAACGGGACCCTAGGCTACGATGTCTGTCTGTCTGTCCGTCTTTCTGTCCTACCTATTAACGTCTTACGAACCGTAATAGATAGCCAGTTCAAATTTTCACAGTATATGTAATGTTACGGCAGCCTAACAAATAATAAAAAAGTCAAAATAAAAACGAAAGGGGGGGTAGGTATACATACAACAAACGTAGTTTTTTTAACGTATTTTTGTATTAGCTCTAATGAAAAACGGTAATACGTACAAGCGTCAAACTTGGCATAATTATAGTACACACTCTAAAGTATAACAAATAATAAATATGTATTGGCCAAGTGCTAGTCGGTGACAAACTTTTCATTATTTATTACCACAGAAGACATAATAGCGCAGTATCTCCGAACGTCACTTGCAAAATATTAATTATGTGACGGCGTAGCAATTGCTACAATTTTGGTAGGCGTTAAATCGGACATGATTGTATTTTGTGGTGGTACGGAACCTTCAGTGCGCGAGCCCGACTCGCACTTGGCCGGTTTATTTCGCTAATTGCTCGAGTATTGATATCGATACATAATAAAATTATTATTTTCAAAGCTATTAAGTATCATTTCTCAAGAGACATCGTACCTAACTTACACGATGGCAAATTAATAAAAATCTCACTAACGTCTTGTACTTACTATTATGTATTCGTTCTTACTTTTCTATCAGTACTGTTGCGGCACCAAACCAAACTAACGTTAAATCCGCTCAGTTGATAAATCACGCGACCGCAAACCGTATCTGGGCGCGTTAAGGTTCACGTTCGCGTGATTTTCCAACTGAGCGGATTTAACGTTAGTTTGGTGCCGCAATAGCAGTTGTCCGTAAGGCCCCAGTAACTACATAGACCCCGTTAGGGCGCTGCAATCTCAGTAATGATGCAATCTGCATTTATTTTATTGTTCTGTGGCTACAACCGATAACCGATGGGGACGAAAGGTTCTTGAGTGGAGACAACGAACCGGAAGACGTAGGTAGGTAGGCCTCCCACTAGATGGACCGACGACATTGTGAGAGTCGCTGGCATCCAGTGGATGCAAAAGGCAGGCTGTCGCTCAGTGTGGCGGTTAAAGGGGGAGGCCTAAGTTCAGCAGTGGACGCCTTCTGGCTGATGATGATGATGACTTACTTAATTAGTTACAGTTTTTGGTTTAGCGGTATAGTGTAAAAAGTAGGAGAAACACGGAGACATTAAAACACGATCAATAATTAGTACCTACATGCATGGATATCATATTTTATGTTAGTACTAAGGCATATCTGCCTTGTTTATCTGATCTGTGTTCATACCTGTGAGGTCGAAGACCAAGCGATAACCGTGGCTCGGCCTTAAAATATGAGTCTTGGCCTGCCTGTCTTGTCTAATGCTTCCAAGCCAATGCTGATTTAACATACGTCAAGTTTAAATTATGCAACTTGGTGGATTCCGCTACGACTCCCACCCAACAATCAGTGGCGTAACCTGCGTAACGATAGGGTGGCAGAACCTGTAGCAGAACGTGCAAAATACGAACGTGCATAACGTGCACAGGCCCCGGCCTGAGGGGGCCCCCAGACCAAGAGGGCTGCGAGCAGAGGAGGATCCTAATATTAAAATTTTGTAAAAAATGTCTTGAATTCAATTAAAGAAACTATACAATGTTAGTTGAGCTTCTTTACATTGAGGGATATTGAGGGACCCTATATCTCTGTGGAGGGCCCCATCCGGTAAATTTGCCAAGGGCCTCAGCGGTTTAGTTAGATACGCCACTGCCAACAACTCTCGAGGATATTATATAGAGTGGGAAAAATAAATTTACAACTTGTCAGTTTTTTGCTCTTTTGTTTTTGTAGGCGCTATTAATTTTTTCACTGTGTAATACTTCGAAGTGAAAGACAGAGTGAAGTCTAGTAAATTATCTTCTTATAGATAACTAGCTGAAACCCGCTACTTCGTACGCGTAGAGCTCGGCCTTCGGCCTCGCTACTACAACCCGTTATAGCCTATGTGTTATTATAATGTACGTACCTATAAGCTATATTATTGAAACTTTCGGTAGTTTTTGCGTGAAAGAGTAACAAACATCCATACATCCATGCATACAAACTTTCGCGTTTATAATATTAGTAGGATGCACTGGTTTGCCAAAATCGCACTATGTTGATGGGGTCCAAATGATAGAGAAACATTGGATGAAGTCTATTCCTAGTAGCTAGTTATGCATCCTCGCCATCCGTCTGTATTAGATTAGCAGACAGACTACTCAGCATATCACAATGTATTTCTTGGTAATGCTGAGTAAGGCCTCCCAGGCCACCGTGTCGTTTTAAGTTAGTATTAAGATTTTGATTCATTAGCATTAAAGCCTCCAAATCGGCTACACGTATTTTTATTTCTAGTTTTAAAACAAAGTGCTCCCAAAACTTAACTGGCGCAGCCGGTAGGATTCGCTCGTATATCGCTGCACTAGTTTTCGTGTGATTATCCGGGTATCCAAATTTACCTGATCGCGGAAATGCGGCGAGAGTGAATCTTCAAACCAAATAAATTTGTTATGAACGGGACACGCAGGATGGAAGCGGTCGGTTGGTGAGTAAAACTTTTCGCCATCCTTTCCAAATCCTAACCTTCCACGAATATTGTTATTATTGAGATAAGACTTCGCTCATTATAACGTGTCTGGTGACTCAATATAAAACTTTGTTTAGTTCACCGTTAGTGATAAGCATTCTGAGAAAACTTTATAGAGTAGAGTAAATGTAGAGACATTGTAGACAATAAGTATTTTAAAATTGAATTTTTGCATGCTGTAAGCTGTAACCTGCTTAGTACTCTATACTTATAAGAATTCTGAAAAAAACCTTATAGAGTGGAGTAAATGTGTAGTGACATCTTACTCAATTAATATTTTAGAATTAAATTTTTGTATTCTCTAACCTGCTCATTACTCTACGAAAAAATGGCCCAAGTAGAAGAGGTCGTACCGATTCCACGCGAAATTTTGAACCTTGTTCCTATTTATGGAGGAGACAAGGGCACATTAAATTTGTACATTAGAAAATGTGAATATGTAATTAGCAGGTATAGAGGCAATGCTGCTCAGGATTTATTTGTGTATCAATCTGTAACAAGTCGACTTAATGATAAAGCGGCTGCTTTATTATCTGAACGCGAAGATGTTACGACTTGGACCCAGTTAAAAGAATTACTGAAACAACATTTTGGAGATCCGCGCAGTGAACAATGCATAAATATTGAACTTGAATCGATGAAAATTAAATCCGGTGAAAGTTATTTGGATTTTTGTAGTCGAATTCAAAGTGTTCGGTCATTATTGATTTCCAAAGTGAATATGTTAGATGATGTTACCTTAAAACGCGCAAAAACAACTATTTATAATAACATGTCATTAAACGTATTTCTTTACAACTTGCCCGAGGATATGGTGCGCATAGTAAGGTTAAAATGCCCAGCGACCTTGGAAGATGCTCTGAGTGTAGTGCTTGAAGAAGTAAACTTTCACGACCAGTATAACATGCGAAAACGTATGCACGGTATTAATAGTAACAGTTCAGTGTCAAGGCCGACTTTACCGCAAAATCCTGGTTTAGGTTTTAAATTTGGCGTGAACCCGCAACCCAGTGGATTTAGATTCCCTGCTCTATTACCAAATAATGATGCAACGCCTAAATTTAATTTCGGCATTCAACCCACACCATTTAGGATGCCTCAAGGTCAACCGCAAAACTTCGGCTACCGGCCTCAGCTTGGGTATCGTCCACCACAGTTCGGTTACAGACCACAGTTAGGCTACCGCCCACAATTTGGTAACAATCAGCTGCAACCATTAGGCTTTAGACCAACCCCTAATGTTGGGATGACACCCCAACAATTCGGATACAGACCACCCCAAGTCCAGCCGCCACGCTTGCAAACCTCAGACGTAACTATGAGGACAGCCGTTCCATTGCCACGCGAAGGTTTTAAGCTCAACGAGATGACCGGATATGACGACGAACAGTATCACGAATATTACGATGATAACGAGTTTGACTACGGTAAGTACGAATACACGGACGACGTTGAACATGAAGTATACAATAACGAGACAGAATTGCCCCAGGAACAATTAACTGAAAATTTTCCTATACCGGCCTCCATAATAGAGAAGAAGTCGTAGAATTAAATTGTGACCCCACGCTTAAATTACCTCACATTTATATCCCGGAAATAGATGCAAAAATGATGATCGACACTGGTAGTACAAGGTCATTCTTGAGCCCTCAAAAGGCGTACCAGTTCTTTTACTACAATATCAGGTATGAACCCTTCCAAATTGTCAGTACTCATGCGTCGAGTAGACACAGTGAAGTTATCGAAATTCCACTGTTACCGACATTCAACAGTGATGATTTTCACAAATTTTATTTGTACGATGTCGACTCGCGCTACGATGGTTTAATCGGAAATGACTTGTTGAGACAACTGGATGCAGTAATTGATCTCAAACACTCAGTTTTAAAAACAAAAACCACATGCATTCCAATAATTAACACATATCTGAACTATGTAATTGAACTTCAACCGCGGTCAGAACAACGCGTCAAAGTGCCTACAGACCAACATTCAGGCGAAGCTATAATTGACTATAGAGAATTTGGCCCCGGCGTACGAATGCCAAGTGCAATAGTGAATTGTATCAACGGATACGCTACTACAGTTATCCAAAACGCTTCTGACGAAAGAGTAATTCTCACAGTTAAACAACCCTTGCAAGTTTTGAATTATTTAAATACAGATTCTGACCTCTCTTTTTCTACAAACTTGACAAGCGTACAAACGGACAAAATACTTGAAGAAAATTTAAATAAACTCAGATTGGACCATACTAACTGCGAGGAACGAAAAAAAAATTCTAAGCTCTGTAGAGAATACAAAGATATTTTCCACTGTGACCTGTTGCCTTTAACTTTTACCAACCAAGTAAAACATAAAATTCGTACCAAAAATGAAGACCCGATTTTTGTGAAACCATATAGACAGGCTCCGACACAAGCAAATGAAATAAATCGTCAAGTACAGAAAATGTTACAAGATAATGTTATCCAAGAGTCCCATTCCCCGTGGAATGCTCCGGTGCACCTAGTGCCGAAAAAAATCGATGCATCTGGAGAGCAAAAGTTTCGTATGGTTATAGACTACAGACGCCTAAATGAAATTACCATCGACGACAAATACCCCTTACCAAATATTAACGACTTGTTTGACAAATTGGGTAAAAGTGTTTACTTCAGTACAATAGATTTAGCGAGCGGTTACCATCAGATTGAAGTTGAGGAACAGGATAGACAGAAGACAGCTTTTAGCTCGCAGAACGGCCATTTTGAATTTTTGAGGATGCCGTTCGGTTTAAAGACAGCTCCCGCGACTTTTCAGCGTACTATGGACCATGTACTTCGAGGACTACAAGGTTTACACTGTATGGTGTATCTTGATGACGTCATCATTTTTTCATCCAGCCTCGAAGAGCATATCCAAAAACTACGGCTAGTTTTTGATAGACTCAGAGAAACTAACCTCAAGGTACAGCTTGACAAATCAGAATTTTTGCGAAAAGAAGTATTGTATCTTGGACATACCATTACAAAAAACGGGTTGAAACCTAATGACGACAAAATTAAAGCTGTAATGAACTTCCCAATACCAAAAACCACGACAGAAATTAAAAGTTTCCTTGGACTTGTTGGATATTATAGACGTTTTATTCCCAACTTTGCAAAGATAACCCAACCATTGACTGCCTGTTTGAAAAAACGCAATAAAATCATCATAGATCAAAATTATATTGACGCATTTAATAAATGCAAGGAACTCCTGACTCACGCACCGCTTTTGCAATACCCTGACTACGAGAAACCATTCATTTTAACAACAGATGCTTCAAATGTAGCTTTAGGGGCGGTGCTCTCACAAGGACAGGTTGGCAGCGACAAACCGATAGCTTACGCCAGCCGAACCTTGAGTGATACAGAGACTCGTTATAGCACTATAGAACGAGAGCTACTCGCTATTATCTGGGCGACTAAACATTTTCGACCATATTTGTATGGAAAAAAATTCTACATATACACCGATCATCGACCATTAGCCTGGCTAAACTCCCTTAAGGATCCAAATAGTAAACTCACACGTTGGAGGCTACGCCTTCAAGACTTTGACTTTGAAATTATATACAAAAATGGCAAACAAAACACGAATGCAGACGCCCTAAGTAGGATTAAGGTTAATGCTTTAGATTCGGACGATGAAGGAAACTCAATGGCAGTAAACTTGGACAGAAAAGAACGTAAATTACAGAAAGAAATGGACGAGGTAGTTCAAAACATCATACAATTGTCAGGTGGTAAAAGGGAACGACACGATTCATCAACTGTTACGATATCAGACTTGAGTAAAACAATTTCTGCTAGTCGTAGCAATATTTCAGACTCTTCAGATACCGTTGTACTGTTTTCTGAACACCAGATTGAACGCCCGGTTATCCAATCAGCACCTGAAAGTAGTCATTCACAAACTATTCATTCGGCCGCCGATTTAGAATCAACAGGAATACCCATTTTACACGAGGCTATTGACAACAAGCCTAACCAAATTTTAGTATTTTCATGGCTTAAAAATGAATTACATGTAAAAGACCTTTCTCGCGAAAAACAAAAAATTTTAGAAGTTTTCATGCCTACAAACAACCCAGAATTAGTGAAAACATTTCTCAAAGAGTACATCAGGCCAAAAATTAAGTATTTTATTTATTTCGAGGAAAATGAACATCGCCGACAGTTTAGTAATATAGTTGTTGGACTATTTAAAAAGGATATGATTAACCTGTATGAGTGCACAGAACGAGTTGTATATGTTGAAGAAGAAAGTGAACAGAAAGAGATAGTTCTGAAATATCATGAAGGAAAAACGTGCCATCGTGGTATTAAGGAAACATTAGTCAGGATTCGAAGAAATTATTTTTGGAGTAAAATGGAAGAGACAGTAGCAGCAATCATAAATGCCTGTGAAGCATGCAGGAAGATGAAGTACGACAGGAAGCCCCTAAAACCCGTCTTGCAATTAACACAAACACAAGATGCACCGTTCCAGGAGTTATTCATCGATCTGTTTTCCATGGAAGGCAAATACTACTTAACTCTAATCGATGCATTCAGTAAATTAGGGCAAGCCATTGAAATACCAAACAAATCAACACCGGAAGTTGTAAGAGCCCTAATGAAGTACTTTTCTTTTTATGGAATTCCCAAAAGGATAAGTTCAGATCCTGGCATGGAATTCAATAACGAGTTAATGAAAGAATTCCTTAGCCTCCACAAAATAGAACGTCATATAGGGACAGTCAATAATCCGAACTCAATGGGACTAATCGAACGGTTCCATTCAACAATTATTGAAATATACCGATTAGGAAAATATGAACAGAAATGCACCGACGCTGCGTCTATTATGACGTACTCAGTTATGGCATATAATCATACTATACACACAACGACAGGTCTAACCCCATTTGAAGTCGTTTTCGGTCATACAGATACAGACAATCCATTTAACGTAGAATTTGAAAAAACATATACCCAGCAACTAGTAAAAGATCATGAGAAGCGCACGAAATTCTTGTACAAGCAATTGGCAAAAAATATAGTGGCTAATAAGGAACTAATTAGGGAAAAACGAGGTGGTGAGACTAACATTAAACTTCTACAAGAAGAGACTGTCTTCGTGAAAGACATCAATAAAAGGAAAAGTAAAGATAAGGCTAGATATAAAAAGGCGAAAGTCATAGGTGTGACTGAAAGAAACGTTGCCCCTATTAAAGTAGAAACAGCAAAAGGAGACACAAAGGCTCCGATTAAAAATATAAAACGCCCTCCGCAGGTGCTGTATCCTGGCGCTAGCAACATCGGCTGCTGCTCTTCATCTGCAATCACTGGAAGGTAATCCAGGAGTCCTGCCAGTAAAAGAAGGCCAAGCATATGTGGAAATAGATAATTGGACAATTATAAAAACCCTGAATTTAGATAATGTTTATACTGATTTGAATATTGTCATAGCAAAATTCACCGAGTATCAGAAATTGATTTCTCTAAACAAAAAGTTTCCCCATGAATTTATCGGTATATTAATGCACGCAGAGCATCTACGCGACATAACCGTTGATAAATATCGTCAACTAATTCCAAATCGATTTAAGAGAGGCATTTTCAATCCACTAGGCTCTATTATAAAAGTTATAACAGGAAATCTAGATCATGATGACGCACTTAAATACGATAAATTAATTTCCGAAACTAACCACGACCAAATTATTGTTTCAAAGAAAGTTACTGTCGTCTCCAAAATGTTGAACAGCCTCATAAATATTACTGAGTTAATCCACCAAGATTCGTTAACTCTTGATACACGCCTAAAAATGGTCGAAACCTCTTTGAAAGAAACGTTAACTAAAGAAAACAATTTAGCTGTGTCCTCTTATGTTTTAGGATTGTATAGTTTATTTATAAGTAACTTCCGTACTATATTTATTAAATTAAGCGAAATCGAGACCGCATTAGCACTAAGTAAAAGCTCTATCTTACACCAGTCTATTGTAAACTCTACTGAACTTTTGCACCATTTGCAATTAATATCAAATGTTGGAAATTTGGTATATGAACCTACCGAATCAAATTTAGTCAGAATTGAAGAAACTATTACTGTAAAATCATATATTAAGAAAAACCAGATCACGTTCATTATGGAAATTCCTCTAACTGATAATTGTACCTATAACTATTTTAAAATGTACGCACTCCCAGTTTTCCACGAACCTGAAAACCAAACCTTTGCTATATTTCCTAAATACCCTTACCTATTGGCGAACGGGATGAAATACTTACCGATCGTAAAGCCTTGCCACCCTCTTGGCGCTGGAGACCATTACCTATGCAATGATGACAACAGAGCCTTGTACAGTGGGCCTACCTGTGAAGAGCAACTTTTGAAATATGAGAAAAATCTCACCGGCTGCAAACGATATCCTGTCTACCTAGAAGACGTAAAACTTCAGAAAATTACCGACGACAATTGGATACTTTTTACGAGATTGGAAACACTGCTTACCAAACGATGTGGTGATGAAATTTCCAAATACCCAGTACACGGGACTTACATCATGACACTCGACGAGCCATGTGACGTCGAGATTAACGAAATCAAGATCCGTTACCATCGTACTTACACCGAGATAGATAAGGCGACACCGATGCCTATCATCAATCTACCGCAACTTCGTACGAACGCGAGTTTGTCAAGTGCACAAGCACTTAACATGCACGAGATCGGCTTGGATGAAGTAAAATATTTGTCGTTTGCGTTAAAAAATAGTGAAGTGTTTGAAAGTGTTACTAAAAGAGAAACGGACTCTATTAGCATCAGTGTTTTAGGTTACGCCACATTAGGCCTCGTAATTTTAAGTTTATGTATAACTTTTGTGTATGCTTTTTATTTTAGGGTTATCCCGTTTTTACGAAATTGTCGGAAAAGTCCTCAAATCGAACATCCCGATAATTTCTCACTTAGGGAGGGAGGAGTTATGCATCCTCGCCATCCGTCTGTATTAGATTAGCAGACAGACTACTCAGCATATCACAATGTATTTCTTGGTAATGCTGAGTAAGGCCTCCCAGGCCACCGTGTCGTTTTAAGTTAGTATTAAGATTTTGATTCATTAGCATTAAAGCCTCCAAATCGGCTACACGTATTTTTATTTCTAGTTTTAAAACAAAGTGCTCCCAAAACTTAACTAGCTAGTGGGAGACTAAGTTGAAAAAAATATAATAAAGTAAACAAAATAAATATTCCATAGTTAGTAAACGTAATTAGGTAGGTATATAATATAATAAAGTTAATAAACAAGTAAATGCCTCACCTAGTTTAGGGTTCCGTACCTCAAAAGGAAAAAACGGAACCCTTATAGGATCACTTCGTTGTCCGTCTGTCTGTCCGTCTGTCCGTCTGTCAAGACCCTTTTTCTCAAGAACGCGTAAAGGTATCAAGTTGAAATTTATAACAAATACTTGGGTCTACGGTTTCTTTCGGCTGTAAAAAAATAAAAGTTGTAAGTCAACGTTCATAATTAATGCAAATGTTCATATCAAAAAAGATATGAACGTTTATGTCGCATATTTTGCGATTTCACAGGGAAATCAAAACCTATAGGGTACTTCCCGTTGACCTAGAATCATGCAATTTGGCAAAAGGTAAGGTCTCATAGCACATATAAAGGAATAAATCTGAAAGAGTTATATCATTTAAAATTTTATTATTAATTATTTTGCTATTACAAACTTACATTTTGTAGTTGTAATGTATAGAAGAACCTTATAGTCAACTACAAAGTTAAGTTTGTCTTTGAATATTTCAACTTTAGGTATTTTTTTGGACTCGCGCTCTGAGGGTTCTGTCCAACGGAACCCTCAGAGCACGAGTCCTACTCGTACTTGTCCGGTTTTTTGAATTACTTACCTACTAATATTTATCTATGCCTACTATTTTTATCTATGCTACTAGGTAACACCTACGTAGGTACCTACCAGTTTAATTTTATAACAGTTGAAATGAAGTTATTTACGGTCTTTGGGTTAGATATAAAGTCTATTAGCGAGGTATAGATATCTACTTGTCAGTGCTAACTTAATCTATTGAAAATAGACATTTAGGAATCAATTGAAAAATAAATTCCTACTAAAATTTCCCTAGAGTCGGAAAGAACCAAATAAACTGAAACCTACCAGTGACCCAAGATGGCTCAAAGCACCGGATGATGTAAAAGCTCAAGTACTGAAACCTCGTGACCGTTACGCGACTGCCGCACTGCGCTGTCTGCCTCCTAAAAACTTTCTCGGAGCTTTCTTCCAAAGCTAAAAAATACTGTTTGCATCAAATATACTTTTGAAATGTTTCTACTAACATTATATTTTAATGTACCGCTAATAGAGTATATTTTTCATTGACCTATAAATTCATGTATTTATTGCAGTCATTCATATGTTGTGGCTTCACATTGCCGGCAGTGTCCGCTTGTGTTATTATAGAGTGGTCGCGCCAAAACCGGAACGAAATGTTATTTTTTTTAAACGTGTTCTGTATTTGAATTAAACTTTTTCGCGTGTGATTTTTTTTGTTAAACTCTTGTATTGGAGAGAATTTAATTGTAATTTTATCCATTGTTCTTCACATGTGACTGAAAATAACCGAGTGTTTACAGTGTCTACGCGTGAAAATGGTAAGCTGGCAGATGTTCCACTTTTTTAGGTAGATGTGACGTACTTTGTAAATATTACTATAGGTATTGTATAATACATTGAGAAAATATGTACTTACTACGTATATTTTCTCATTGCTATCGGTTTTCCTATAAAGACAGTCTCTTTGTGCTCCTGTCTGCTTATATTTAGATAGATATTATAGGTACCTACCTATGTATAACATGTAAGTGTTATGGAAATGAATGTGCGTCATTCCAGGAAGGTAAAGGAGCCCTAAAAATATTTAGACCGTACCTATTTTACAAAATAATATTTTTTTTGACGGTCATAATGTGTATTTGTTTCTACATCTGTGATATTATCTATTATCTATCCACGAAGGAACGAGGAGGTATTTCGACCCTTATTTTTCTTTTGGGCTAGAAATAAACAATCGGACGCGGCTGATGGACGCGGCTGATGGACGCGGTTGACGGACGCGACTGATAAGTGTGCACAGTCTTTCAAAAGACAACAACGGCTGCCAAAAACATCCGGCGCGCCAGATTTCTGTCGGACGTCCGAATGCTCAAGGTCAGCCCAAGGTTACGTCCACGTCCACGTCCGATAGTGTACACTTCAATATCTAGATACCTTTATGTCGCGTCCGTCAGCCGCGTCCGATAATTTGTTTTATTTTAAATTCAAACGAACGAAGCGTGGTGGACATGGCCAAATTTCAGAGATGTTTCATCCTGACACAACACATTTTTTAAGGCCTAGCCAAAGAGAAAACTACTTACTTGGAAAACATTCTTGTTTTACGAAAAGGTATTTAACTGACTACAAAAAAGGAGGAGAGTTCTCAATTCGATCCGTATTTTTATAATATTACTAGTAGGCTGCCCCTGCTTCGCACGGGCGAAGCCGGGATATATAGCCTATGTCAACCGGGGATAGTGCAGCATCCCAACAGTGAAAGAATTTTTCAAATCGGTTCAGTAGTTTCGGAGCCTATTCAATGCAAACAAACAAACAAACAATCAAATCTTTCCTCTTTATAATATTGCTAGTAGGCCGCCCCTGCTTTGCACGGGCGAAGCCGGGATATATAGCCTATGTCAACCGGGGATAGTGCAGCATCCCAACAGTGAAAGAATTTTTCAAATCGGTTCAGTAGTTTCGGAGCCTATTCAATGCAAACAAACAAACAATCAAATCTTTCCTCTTTATAATATTAGTATAGATTATTAGTATAGAAGTATAGATTATGTTCGTATGTGTGGGACAAATCTTGCAACTGAATTTTAGACTAGTTATCCTCAACTGACTATCCTCATCTTTTTGTTATGTAAGTTCGGTGACAAATAAAAATGTAATGTTATGGTATTATCGAGCTGGTCTGATGATGGGGACAGAAGGTGGCCATAAGAACTCCCTAAACGAAACGACGTAACCCCGTCGAGTTTGGGTTCGTTGGATTTGTCTTCCCAAGCACTTTGGTCCTAGCCTAGATGATAAATTCAATATAGCGGACTCCACGAGATGGTGGAAAATGTTCTTATTTACCATACCATCATGATATGGGTATCAAATGAAAGGGTTTGCTGAGAAAAATTAAAAAAAGCTTGTTTTTAATAAGAATTTTTAAATTAATAAAGTTTATTATATTCTGATTTTACTTTGGGGACTTTTGCTAACAATGGCAAACAATTAGATGCAGGGACGAGAGATGCAGACGCGGTCGTACTAATTCGGTCTGCAAATGGTTTTAATCAAAGCCTTTTACAATGAGTCAGAATGCGACTATGTTGTGATCTAGACTCTTCGTCAATCTTTCACAGACATACCGTTCCTAAGATACCGCCTAACGAGGAAACCTTAAAAAAGGTCGCATTAAGACATATTTCAGTCGATTTTATTAATAAAGCATTTTTTTTTGCCCTGCCTATGGCCTTGTATAGGTGCCTATATCTGGGTACGTACCTACGTGACTTAACAAATATTTTCAAATTCTGCATGAACGTTATTTATGATAATACTATGTACTTAAATCTATTGGTATTCAATGCCTATTGTGTTCGGCCTGTTGTTCAGATGTACTTGGCTCACTGACCAAATCGGTTGGTGAAGACAAAAAGTAATTTTTATTTAGTTTCACCGTCTGAACCTAGATCAGACAAACGAAGGAGATATGGTAACTATATGGTAAGGTGGCGTGCCAGGTCGAATGCATCTGGCCTAATTCGCAGGGTTGAACTCACCCAGCAGACGTTCTTGTCGCCAATTTAATGGCTAAAATGGCTTTGTGGCTAATTAAAGTAGACTGAAAAAACGCGGCAAATATAAAAATATCAGCATTGGAATCCCAAAAGTTAGTATGAAATAGCTGGAATAATCTCACTTGATACTTGTAATTTTTTTTTATTGTAACACAGTCAGGACACAGTAATGTTTACATTTCATATTAATTTTGTGGTAGCAATGCAGTATTTTTTTAAAGGCATATCTCCCTTTGTATGTCTGATCTGTGATCTAAGATCTTCGTGTGCTCAGTCGACGAAACAATAAATGTATTTATTATACGCGTTTCACCTAAGGGCGCTTGCAGATGATGCGTAGTACAAGTAGCAAGTAGTTACTACGCATCGTCTGCATCGTTTGGGTTAGTGCAAGTACATGGCAGTGGAAGTGCTACTAACCACTACCACTTGCACTAAGCAAAACGATGCAGAAGATGCGCTACTTAGTACTAGTAGCTACTTGCAACTTGTGCCTAATAAGTAGGTACGCATCGTCTGCAAGAACCTTAACTGACCACACGTGTGATCAGTTGGTGACGAAACCGTAAAAATATTTTAAAGAAACTTATACATAACTTAGTAGAGATAGATAGCCCGAGTGAACCGACCTTCTGAGCTTGGGGCGTGGGTTCGATTCCCACCTAGGACAAACATTTATGTGATGACCATTTGTGTTTGTTCTATACCTTGGGTGTTAATATCTATTTAAGTATGTATTTAAAAATGTATAGGTATGTATGTATATCAGTCTCTGGCAGCCATATCACAAGCTTTGCTTAGTTTGGGGTCAGATGACCGTGTGTGCAAAAATGTCCCGAATATTTATTTAATACTAGCGACCCGCCCGCCCGGCTTCGCACGGGTGTAATTTACGTGCGAAGCCGGGGCGGGTCGCTAGTTATATAATTATTTAAACTATCCTATATCTCAAGTTGGATCGAACTGCACATGGTGTGCGAATTTTATTATAATCGGTTAAGTGGTTTAGGAGTCCATTGAGGACAAACATTGTGACACGAGATTTATATATATTAAGATTTATCTTTAATTCTAAATGCGCAACCTCCTCCACAATACGCATACAAAATACTACAAAAATACGTCGGAGAGCGCGCACATTTAGAATAAAATATCTCTACCAGTGAGGAAAATATCTTAGAAAATATCGATTTGTGTAGATACCTTTTATAAAACTTTGGGAAGTAAAGTTAACAAAGATACTCCACTTCACAAGGTTACTGTCGCGTTTGGCTACCGTGTTTTATCGTCACTGTTCCTAGCCAAGGTCAATCAATGAAAAGTTTTCATGCTTTTATTCTTTCGTGGTCAAGATTATCACTTGGAGGGCTATTTTAAGCCGGTGCGTGTTGGTCTCTTAATCAGTAAGGTCATCTAGCTACCCCTTACATATTTTATGTAGGTAGAAGGTAGGTATATGTCCTCCTACTGCCCTGCCTACATAACGCTTTTCCTGGCTTTATGTACGGTGAATTGTTGAGTCTTGCCTACCAGCGCCCTGCAGACCTAGCATGGGCTGTGGATAAATTGTCTTTCCACCGTTTTTATCGACACCTAGACACGACAAAGCTAGAATATGGATACGTTTGTCTTTTTCTCGCGGGATAAAAACAGGCCTATAGGCCTGCTGGGCGAGACTTCTACCCCCCTGTCAAAGGCAAAGAATACAAAGAATAGATTAGATAGCATAGATCTATAGATTTTTATATACCTGCGGCGCCCCTTTAATATAGTCACCTATGGCACCCCTTTTTATCTGGCGCCCTAGACGGTCGCCCAGCCAGGCCCTACCCTAACGCCGCGCCGGTAGGTACTGCTTGCAATCAACTTACTAATTTTATTATAGGTACCTAGGAAGAAAGAGTATGAGTAGGTATTTTTTTCGAACTTAGACCCGTTTTCCGTATAGAATTTATTCAAGCTCACTCCAGTTCCAGTACCTTGCGATCCTGTCGTGCCCTCCAACTAAAAATTCCTCCTTCTTCCCACGTCAATCTTGCCTACTGTAAGTCCTTTACTTTTCTAGCTGTCCTACTGTGGAATGCGCTGCCTGCTTCTATCAGGCAGGCCAAATCTATTTCTAGTTTTAAGAATCAAGTTTATACACATTATTTTAGTTTATGTTAATTGGTACAGTTATGTATGTATTCTATTTATAATATTTAAAGCATGTATGTAGTATTTTGTATTTATTGTATACATAAATGTAGGGATATATAAATTTATTTAGGTTTATTTTATGTACACCACCGACCGTTTTTAAATGTCTTTAGTCCTGTCCATCCAAAGGTACCCTGGAAGAAATCGCTTAAGGCGATAAGGCCGCCCACTATACGGCCGTATATTTGTTTTTTATGTTAGTTTAAGTTTTATTTGTATTTTCGGTGTGTACTTAATAAAGAAACATTGTATTGTATTGTATTGTTACAGGCTTTGCGTCGTATTCGCATCGCCTCCAACGAGCTACAACACTTTTGCTTAGTGCCAGTGACAGTGAAAGTTGCTTAGTAGTCTCGCTCTAAGCAAAGTGTTGTAGCTCATTGCAGGCGACACATCGCATGCAATGAGCTACAACCAGCCAGCGAGTAAATACTCGCGCGAGTACTACACATAGTACTCGCGCGAGTATTTACTCGCGCAAGCTTACTGGGCGTCGGCTGCAAAGGGCATAAAGGCGCTTGCAGACGATGCGTAGTACAAGTTGCAAGTAGCTACTACGCATCGTCTGTATTGTTTTGCTTAGTGCACGTGGCAGTGGAAATGGTTAGTAGCTCTTCCACTGCCACTTGAACTAAGCAAAACGCTGCAGACGATGCGTAGTAGCAACTAGCAACTTGTACCTACTACGCATCGTCTGCAAGCGCGAGTATGCAATAATCGTAATCGTAGGTATGTGGGCAATGATGCCCTGAAGTATTTATAACTAGGTATTTTCCGTAACCCGTAACAAAAATATATGTACAGAATCCACGCTATTCACTGTACCATCGTATGATTGGTTTAAATTAACTGTAATTGTTGTTTGTATGCATAAGTAGGTACAGTCAGTTATTAACACTGTCAAGTGTCGAGAGTGGTTCATTGGTAACCTCACCAAGGAAACATTCATACCTCAACTAAATGTTGATTTTTATAAGTATCGATGCCATTGTTATGCTGGAAGTATGTGGTAATAACATTATCTACTTGAGTAATTATGTTGTTCAACAAACTGGTAGAATACAAGAGATCAATTATTATTGCCTACTGCCCATGTTTGAGATGTTTTCTCCATAGAACATTTTTATCATTTTTATTTACTTACTAGCGGTCCGCACGGGTATAGTTATATAGCCTATTAAAATAGCATACCTATATTAGTCAGTGATAATGTAGCATTCAAACGGTGAAAGAATTTTTAAAATCGGTCCAGTACTTTTTTAGCCAATTCGTTACAAACATACTTACATACAAATCTTTCCTCTTTATAATATTGTATAGTCAACCCGTTGCAAAGCCGTTGAAAATAGAGGGGGCACTTGCAGTTAGTGTGGACAAAGCCAAAGCCTTCGATCGGGTCTGGGACAGGGCAATTTTACCCAAGCTACCATCTTACGGCCTTCCGGAAGGGTTATGCACCTGGATCCTATCCGATCGAAGCATCAAGTACGTTGTCAATGGTTCTTGCTCCAACAGTATTCCCTGAACCTGGGGTTATGGGTTCCATTCCAAAGGTCAGGAAACGTAAATGAGTAGGTACCTAAGTATTCATTTAAATTAATTTTCCTTCCCAAGTATTACAAACGACGACCTCGTGGAACGCCTCAACTGCTTGCTATGGGGTGAAGGCCCATGAGCTATTCAAATAGCATGCATTGTATGTAGGCAATCGTTTATGGAGACCGCCCACAATATGGATGGAAACCTTTATTGTCTACTCAAAATAATGCATGCCATTAGCGGAACCGCAAAATTAATGAGTTAAAGATTCAGTCGTCGTTATAGCATTGCAGCTCGGTTTTTTAAAATTGACTAAGAAAAGATAGGACACGTCAAACCGAGGAGCGTTTAAAGGGCTAAGTACAAGAAGGCAAACGTTATGTCGTAAGTACAAAGAGGTGAAACTGCAGATAGAACTATGAAGGATGGTAATTATTCATATCGCCGATAAAACCCATACATAATAAATGAAGTAAAAGTCGATGAGTTTCAAGGGATACTTACTTGATGAAGAGATTCAGACGTTCAAGTTTAACACATAATATTTGTAGTTCTACCTATACCTAGGTACATAATCTACCAAGGTATACCTCCTGCGTCCTATTACTTACAGTTTGTGCCTAATTAAATATACAGTTTTTGTGTGCTTCAGCGGAGATGGAATTTGACTCTAACAACACAAAAACGTGACCAGTAATTTGGAAAAATTGCAAAAAGTACCTATTAACTCCACTACGTTATTATTTATTTAGTATTTACTTTACTAAGCGATATAAATGTGTGACCTAATTCTGTAGAAACGACCGACCATCACGTGTAGGTACGTACAGCGTGCACTACACAATCATCAAATAAGTGTGAAATATCAACTTATTTGCCTTTGGCACTTAGCATGGCTCTACCTAAATAATTATTTTGATTATTGATCCTCCTAATTTGACAAAATTGTGATGATAATATGTCAATAAATATTGACGAAACCGCCAAGCTTAGATGATTGGTCACTTATTTGTTGGGTGTGAGAATATCGAATTCCTTTTTGGTCACTACTGGTGCCAAAAAATAAACAGAATCAGAAAAACATTACGAGAAAATCACAAAACTATTGTGACACGAATAGTGTGCACGAAGCCGTGTTTACAAAACATGCAATTATGTTGACAATGGTTTAGTTAGTCAGTACTCGGCGATCTATGCCGAATAGATGAATTGCTTGACGGGAAGTTTGCATTTCACTTCCTCTGCATTGATGCACCAATCATTCTATCTGAATAATGAGATCATATCTGGCAGGAAGAGTTCGCATCATCATTAGATAGCCCGTTGGTCCAGTCGGTAGTGAACATGCCTTCTGAGCTTGGGGGCGTGGGTTCGATTCCCACCTAGGACAAACATTTATGTGATGAGCATTTGTTTTTGTTCTATATCTGGGTGTTAATATCTATTTAAGTATATATTTAAAAACTATATTATGTATGTATGTATCAGTCTCTGGCAGCTATATCACAAGCTTTGCTTAGTTTGGGGTCAAATAAACGTGTGTGCAAAACAAGGCCCGAATATTTATTTATTTTTGTTTATTTTATCAAATATAGTTTTTTATTTATTTATTGAACCGCAACCTTACTTGATGAAGCTATGATGCGGTATACGACGGAGTACGCTTGCCTAGAAGAAATCGATTCACACTCGCGTCTTGAAAACATCCAAGGAATACCCACTCAGGCACACATTTCTACAGTTAGCGATTCGCACAATAAAAGTAGAATTAAAGATCTGCGTATGCGTAAATTGAAGTGGCACGCAGAACAGATAGCCGATGGGGGGCCGAAAGGTTCTCGAAAAGAGACCACGGAGCACAGCGTAGGACGTCTACCCATAAGATGGACAGACGACCTAAAAGAGACCGGGAAACGCGGGATGCTGGTCACTTCAAGCCGGTCCTTTTGGAGATCTATTGGGGAGGCCTATGTTCAGCAGTGGACGTTCTATGGATGAAATGATGATGTATAAGTATTCGAAATACCAACTATGCACCTTCATAGTGTGCAGTTATTCAAATGTCACTTTGATTGCATTTTTTGTTTTTTGTGCATTTTGTGTGAACAACAAAATACGCTAGAGATAGAGATTGAGACATCTGAGCGGCTTTAGAATTTGGTGTGACTTTACCACATTTTCCATCGATCTATAATTTGTACATCGATGATATTTTCTGTACCCGGATCCTAGACACCTATCACCACCATGGTATGGTGTATGGTAATTAGCTATAATTAGCTAAATACCATGGTTTCCCAAAACAGACGCGTACAACCGTGTCCTAATTCGACACGACTGCTAATCACACAATTACTTGGTAAATTTCTTATCAACGCTTATTTATAGATTTATAATTAGACACTGCTAAAGCTAATTAGCACAGCATCCGGTGACAGGATAATTTTATAAACAGGTTTTTTAAAACTATTTTGAACGTTCTACATTTCACTAATGTTATTAGGTGAGAAAGAATTATAAGCACGTTCCTTACTACGTATAGGCATAATTATGTCTCTTACATTTTCACATTATACTTATTTGGGTTTCACTAAACGGTCGCATCCCACCCACTCCCTAGACAGATATACAATACCTATAGAGACCTATATTGGTAGAGTAAAAAAAAGTCGAAAAATACATGTTTTCCTTCATAAGTTTTCAACATGAAAATAGTTTAAATATATTTGAAATGTTGCATACAAAAAAAAGCTCGTTGTTATTTTGATTTCTGTGTCCGAGATCAAGATGACAAGAAAGGCAGCCACGAACTTACACCTGATTAAAAATATTTATCATTCGCTAATTATCAATCAAATGTTATTGACCTTTTCAAAAATGTTTCCCTAGTTCTAAATAGTTTTCTCTTTGGCTAAACCAAAAGTAATTATTAATGTTATAATTACGTCGAGAAAATACATCTCTGAAATTTGGCGAGGTCTACCGAGCTTCGTTAGTTTTTCTATGGCCTTTATTTCTGGAAGTTACCAAAATTGTATTAATTTGGCTACTCCTACGGAACCATACCAAATGCGTGTCTTCCGTTTTTATCTATTGAAGAGTCCTAAATTAGTTTGATAAAAGTAGATAAATAATCATATGTTTATAGTTTCCCAAACGGCACATTGCCTTCTATTGCATCATCATCGTTTTCTAGTAGGTGTGGGTAAACAAGGGCTGATAATTTACTCTGGCCGCGGCGGCGCCGTCACTCACTTGATATTATCACGGCTATTTTACACATTATCTCACGTATTCTGAAACAGTTTTTTGTTGTACCTACCTACTAAGCTGCAAACTTATTATTCGGCGAGAGTGCCTACATGGTATTGAATCCAGAGCTAGCGAAGGATTCTACGATTGAACCGCTCACTGTTTTTTTAAATATTAGACAATACCTACTCAATACTCAATAATTTATAATAAGTGCTTTGATTCCACTTTTATTATGCGAACTGCTAGTCTGTGGAATGCGCTGCCTGAATGGGTGTTGCCCGATAGTTACAATCTGGGTGTCTTTAAATCGCGAGTGAATCGGTTTCTTCTAGGCAAGCGTGCTTCAACGTAGACATCATCATCGCTTTACATCAGGCGAGTTGGCGGTCAAACGAAAGCCTATTATATTAAAAAAAATTACATTATGAAATTCACATCAGATCTTAAATAGTATGTTTACGGTAGGTGACTTAATTACCCCAATTGGGTATGGCAAAAAGTGCGGAGAGAGCTGATTGATTTATTTCATAACTTGCTGTGCCCCGCGGTTTCCCGCTATCCCATAGGAAATGTTATTTTTTGGGATAAGGTAGTCTATGTGTTGAATCAGGGTATAAGCAGTGTCTATGCCACATACAAATCAGTGAAGAAGTAACAAACATACACACTCACAAACTTTCGCATTTATAATATTAGTGTGATTGATTTGTCAACTACTCATCTAGGCTCTAAGTCTAGGCTATTGTAACATTTTGCGAGTTATTTTTTGGTCGTTCCTCACGTTTGAAATTTGAATTTACTTTTTACACTAGGTACGACAAAAAAGGCTTTCTGAGCTGGTGGGATAAAAAATAGTTACCAATGCAAACTGATTACTATTGAGGATCGGATATTTTATCATTCGTGAAAAACGATTAAGCTTATATATATCTACTCGTATTTACCTAATTATGTCATCCATATTATAATCTAAAAAGATGATGCAAAGTAATACATTATTTTGAAAATGTATTATCTTTTCTCTTATTGTTTTTTTCTGTGGTTTGTGATGTTTTCTTTAATCGCGAATCATAATCAGAACTTGATAAGTTTTTTATTTATATAAAAAGCAAATATTCATAATAGTAGTAGTAGTAGCAAGTAGTTTTTTTTGTTTAAAATGTGACACGACTTGAGAGTCTTAGCTATGATTCAAGAAAATCTTTTTAGGCGTTTATTGCCTGAAAAGATTTTATTGATATTTTGATCTTTTGTGGCAATTTTAAGGCTCTTTTATCGGGGGTCATTAAAAATGTCGTACCTACAGTTACAATGATATATTTTTTTTTTCATAACAATTCAGTGCCAGGAAACAAATGAAACGCGAAAATAAAACCCAAATGAGCGACAGAATAAATTAAAGGCAAAAAACAAATGAGTAAGAAAATAAAGGTCGACGTTATTTTGCATATAATTTTTGGAGGGCCTGAGAGTGACAGTATACTTATACAAGGCAACGCATAAATTCGCATGAAACCACGTGTTGGGGGTTTCTCATTCCGATCAGTCCAGTGTTTGCTGCCGCCTCACTGCAGCTTATCTGCTCAGCTGTGAGTGCGTATTTTTTATCAAATGTTTTCGATATATAATACCGAATCCGGCCATTCAGTACGTAATCAATGGTCGACCGGGGTAAACGCGCCGCGTGATTCTCGTAAACTAAAGAGTTTCTATATATCTATAAAGCCGCTAGCCGGAGTGAGTCACACAAATGAAGGGACCACTGACTGATGTGAGGGGAGATGTTAAGCATTTCGAGGTAGGTCACACTTTCTTCATACCTATTTGATATTTAAAAGTTTACTATGTATTACATACCTACTATAAAAACTATGTTTAGTTTATGTTCCCTTATCTGCGATAATGCATTTAGTTGCTGCAAATTACCATTTTGTCAACAACATAAAAGTTTTGTTTTTATTTACCAATTTCTGTGAATGTATGCCAACTCTCCCGAAATTTGCAATTATTCTTATAGCCCCCGCGACAAACAAACACACAGCTGATTTAAAGTTTTTTAATAATTCATCGTTGATAGCTGATATTGCAGTTGTTTTATGGCGCGATATAACATTTTTATCTTCATTTTGTCGCAAATACGGATATAAATATTTAAACTGGCGTACCGCAAGGGTCGAGGTGAGGACCTTTATTCTTTAGTCTTACTCACGTGTGCCATTCTGCCATATTATGAATGTTTTGTATATTTAGTACTTTTAACTGTGACACATTATGATTAACATGAGTACAACTTTATTACCTCAAATGTTCATAGATATTCATTATCCATAGAAATATTAATTTATTCCTCTGGTAACAATAGCACGTAATAGCTTAACTCGTCGTAAAATATAATCTATTTATAAAACAGAGTCATCCACGAGTCATCTGCAATGAATACAAAATGCAGTTTCCAAAAAAGGAGAGTCGAAAATATAAAAACAACAAAATGGTTACATGACAACGTTACTGATTCATTAATACTTTTATGTACCTACCAGCTACCTATAGCAAGCGGGTTGTGTATATAATTATCTAAATACAAATCGAAAATCCACTGAAACTGGTGAAGCTAAGCTGGGTTGAAACGTCTAATATTCTAAGGGAATTCAAAATAAACATCATCATCATCATCATTTCAGTCATAGGACGTCCACTGCTGGACATAGGCCTCGGCGCACGAGTTCGACTCGCACTTGGCCATTTTTTATTATTATTTCTTTAGAAGTCTCTGGCATTGATTTAAAAAGCTCCACACAGTTGCAGTGGTTTCTCGCATTCTCGCCTTTAAAATGGAGAAGAGAAGGTTCAAGCGAAATAATCAAAAGCGAACTCCAGCAAATATATGCTTACCTACATTTATAAGTATATATAAATATATATAGGATACATTTTATGATTTATATTATATATACATACTCATTGCAAGCATTTAGATTGGAAAATCCAAGAGGTAACTTACGTTTTGATTAGGCACATAGATAGATAGATATAACAGAAGAATGAGGAATTTGTTATAAATATCTGGCAACGCCATTTGTATACACACCATGCAGTGTAGGTAAGTAGATATCTACCTAATTTAAAACATCTGTTTTGTAGGAGGTATTAAAAACAAGGTTGCTGTTGGAGTAAACAAGAAAATAACCTACACGCTGTGCTAACCTATTTTACTGCAAAATTTCAATTTGCCAACCATACGTAGTAACAGTATGAAAAACTTTGTTGCTAACTATTCCCAATGAAGTAAATCGCGTAAATCCGTTCAGACGCTTTTGGGCGATTGAATAATATAACTACATTTATCAATTTTTTTGGCTATTTTATTTATGCAATAATCTATCTATATATATAATTTTTTATCTTATTTACCTTGGTCACGCCATAATTTAAGAACGACTTTACCGATTTCGTTCATCTTTTTTTTAATGTTTTCCAATACTTTGTAGAAGGTTCTTACGGAAAGAAAAATTAAGAAAAATGCGCAGAAAATAAAAAAAATTCAGACTAAACTGGAGATTGGAAATTGGTGATTTTAACTTCGCCCGTTTTACAGTTCTAAGATAGGACAACGTCTGTCGGGCAAGGATTTTAGGGTAGAACATCCTTGCTGTCGGGTCAGCTAGTTACAGATAAAATGTAGACGCGCTTATGTGACATCGCAATCCTCAGGACCACAGTTTGCGAGTTCTGTAGACTCGTGACGAGGGTCTGATGGTGGAGCCAGGAGGATGTTGCACTCTTGGTAAAACAATGAAAATTAATCCCGAATTCGAGGGGGTTACAAGGTTACTATTAGCCATTAAAGAGGTCCACTATCCAGCTATTGGCTCCATAATGGCTTGGCAAGAAAAAACACACTTTCGAATTTATAATATGCCTAGCTGTTGCCAGCGACTTTGTAACCGTCTGCTATCATATAAATAAACATCCAACCCCCTTTGCCCTTAATTTGGCCCTTTCGCAAAATTCTATCTCAGCGGATCTTTACATTCCACAAGGAATCTACTTGCCAAACGTTAGCTTCGTAAGTCGAGTCATTTTTGAGATTTCGTGATGAGGTGAGTCAGTGAGCTTCGTTTCTTTTTGTATGTACCTACACAGATAGAAGATAATTATATGCAATACTAAACAACGATAAAACAGCAACTAAGTAGAAAAACATTAAATAAATGGCGTCGAGATCGCCATAACCCGATCGGAGAGTTCCCAGAACACTGTCAGAATTGGCCGCTTCATAGTAATACCAGTAATACACCCAAACTGTTGTACCTATATAATCTACAGATTGACTTTCCTACTATAGTTTATTACCTTCCGGACACATCATACTTACCACTGGCCATAACGCTGGTGGTATGGTGGATCCCATGGCCATAGCCCTGGTGGTATGGTGGGTCCCATATTATATTAACTAACTAATTGAAGTTGTGATTGGAGTAGGTATACAATATATTTACGACAACAAAGTCTAATGAATTGAAGATCTCATCTCACATGCATGCAAAAAATGACGACGCATAAATACACACCACAAAAAAAGATCACAATAGAACAGGATATTCCAAAATATTTACTACACTCGGTAAATTACCATTATGTATCCTTATTAATGGAATTAACAAGTTCTATTCTTATTACAAGCCTATCCGGATTGGGATAATGTAATCTAGTAGGTATTTACAAAGATCCCATCGTCATAGGTACTCGGAAAGGCCAACATGCGCCGTTTTGGGATAACCGGATCACGATCAGTTAAATTTGATATGCTCTTCACAGTTGACTTTGGAACTAAAGGCAAAACTCGTGTAAGATGACCTTTAGAGAAATACGGTAGCCCTAAGTAACCAACTCCCACTTAAGGCACTGATACAGCTGTTCGAGAAATCATGTTATTGCCAATTTGGTCGGAATTATATTTAAAACGTGAAGTCTTCTTCATCATCTGGTACTCCTCTAATTTTAGATGTAAGCCGTTAGCACGGCGTACTGATTTCTGCGCTAAGGGAAAGATCTACTCTATGCTGGTAATGCTAATCCACTCGCAATCTAAGGTTGAGTTTTTTACATCGGACTTGGCTAGCGTTATAACACAATTTCACCTGATCGAATTCGACGATGCGGTCGAAGATGAAACATGTTTGCATTACTATGTATACAGAACATAATTGAATATATATCAACCGTAGATTTGAATCCAAGATTGTAGGTAATTCTGTGGAAACACTGACGAAGGCAAAACATTCCATTATTTTGGCGTTCTGTCTAATTAAGAAAGAGGAGGCAAAACGCTTGGTGCGAATGAATAGTATTTCGAGTATGTATTTGTCTGAATAAGACCAGCAGTGCAAGTACCGTTCTTTATCGATCATCAAATTTGACAGTTGTGATCGTCAAATTCGATAAAATGCCATTTGATCAGGACTTGCTATGATCAATTCTGTGGCATTTTATCGAATTTGACGCTCGATAAAGAACGGTACTTGCACTGCAAGTTCGTATATTTTAAATGCACTCTCCATATCCAGTAATATACCGATAAGCTTGCGACTTTACGCTGGTGGTTCATAAATATTAATTGTTACAGGATGCAAAAGAAGCCCTCAACAAGACAGCGGACGATCGCGATGACGTCGATGGGCTTGAAAATATCTTGTCCCACGTGGGCGAGTTCGGTCGCTACCAGAAGCTACTGTTCGTGGCAATGCTGCCGTTTGGCTTCTTCTTCGCGTTCGTGTACTTTGTGCAGATGTTCATCACGGCCACGCCGCAGCAGCACTGGTGCCGGGTGCCGGAGCTCGACCATCTTGATATGGAACTGAGGTAATGCAACAAACTATGTACAGAAATCTGAGGTATTTTTACAAAACAACTCGAGCTCACAATAAAACGATACCTAACATTGGCTCTCAATAGAACACTGGCACCTGGGCCCTATTACTATGGAGGGAACTCTGACTGGCATACTGTTATAATTCATTTAGGTATTTGAGGTATTTAGATCTTAATCCATCATCATCGGATTTTCATACCACTGGCTTTTCGGTGAAGGAAAACATCGTGAGGAAACCTGCATACGTACGGAGAAGGAATTCAATGGCGTATGTGAATCTACCAATCCGCACTGGGCCAGCGTGGTGGATATGGCCCAATCACCTTTTCGGGGTAGACTAAAAGTCCAGCAGTGGACTGTTAAAAGGCTGACTATGATGATGATGATGAGATCTTAATCTTGCATGTTGGTTGTTTTTAGCTAATAAATAAATATTTGATTTGGTTTGAATGCTGGCGGTTTGGAGGATAGAGGTGTTCCCCTCTGAAAGGCACAATATTCAACAAAATCCCATATTGATACCAGTTGCTTCACTAGTTTATCTTGACCTTGCCTTCTATTAAGTTTGGTCATTCAACGTAGTAATGTTGCTAGCTTTTTTGGGGACTTTACCTGCAGACAGTTTTTAATGTATAGTTTTACAAATTCAATTTACCTAATTTAGATTTAATTTAATTAGGTATTTATTTCGTTAGTTTTTAATATCACTAAATGTTAGATATTTATTTAGTTCATCATCATCATCATTTTAGCCATAGGATGTCCACTGTTGGACATAGGCCTCCCCCATCGATCTCCAAAAGGGTCGGTTGGAAGCGGCCTGCATCCAGCATTTCCCTGTGGTCCTCTTTTAGCTCGTATTTCCATCTTGTGCGTGGATGTCCTACGCTGCGCTTATCGGTCCGTGGTCTCCATTCGAGAACCTTGCGGCCCCATCGGCCATCTGTTCTGCGTGATATGTGCCCAGATCTGGTGGCCTATGTCCCATGGGGTGGGTGGGCTATTTATTTAGTTAGTTTAGAAATAATTTTATAGAAAATTAAGCCAATTGTTAATTTTAAAAGTTACCCGAGGTAGATAAGTTTCACAAACTATCTCTTCAAAAGTACTAGTATAAAAACATCTTTGTTGAGCGAACCGACCGTTGTTGTTTTTTTATTTATTATTTTAACTAGCGCCACATACCAACTCTGCAATGCGATTCTGTAATATATGCCTGAGGCGTCGCGCCTATTAGATATATTTACCTATGGCTAAACAGCTAGGTGGGAACTATTAAGTTAGCATATTATTGGACTTTCGCTTTAGTTCTCAAAAGTATAGGTAATAAGCAATTTTTTTTATTAGTTCATAGGGTTCAAGTTTTTATTAGTTTTCTAGTTGTTAGCAATGACAATAATAACCACGTAATGAGGCAGAGATGTAGAGACAAAATGATCTAAGTACGTAAGTATATATGTACGGTCACGCACATCCATCCATCCACCATCCGTCGAATAATTCAACGTTTCCGCTCCTGTCGCAATCCACAAAATTACGATCTACCTAGGTCTGTATGCGCAGCACATGACTTAACCTAAGTATAGGTAGCTAGGTACGATACTGGAATATTTCTGCAGCTCTAGTTAAGAAAATAACATGATTAACTAACAGTACCGGCGTTAGGGTAGGGCCTGGTTGGGCGATCGCCCAGGGCGCCAGATAAAAAGGGGCGGATAAAAAATCGATAGATCTATTCTATCTAATCTATTCTTTGCCTTTTTTCGGTTTGAATGGCAGACTCACAGGTTCGGTTTGAATGTGATGTTGATCTCACTTCTACGGTGCACCCCTAGGTGCACCGTAGAAGTCTCGGCCAGGGCGCTGGTAGTGCTAAAACCAGCACTGTTAACTAATTTAAAATAAATCCAACTGCGATTAGAACTTAAAAAATTATGTAGCCTATGACACTCTGCAGGCCTAGCATAGGCTGTGGATAAAGATAGATAGATAGAAACTCTTTATTGAAAACATAATCTATATCATCTATATCGAAACTCTTTTTTTCTTTATTCATTTTTATAAATTGTCTTTCCACCGTTTTTATCCACGCCTAGACGCGACAAAGCTAGAATATGGATACGTTTGTCTTTTTCTCGCGGGATAAAAACGGTGGAAAGACAATTTGTCCACGGCCCGTGCTAGGCCTGCAGGAGGAAAAGACGATTCTAACGACACATCACACATCAAAATCAGTCAACCCGTTTAGGCGACAAGAGGTACATAATATAGAAAGATTAAAATATACATACGTAGGTACAAACCATAGAATTGTAGTAATTCTATGGTACAAACATACATCCCAAAAACATTGCTGTGCTTAGAATACATTCTAAGTTAATATCTTAGAATTTATTCTCAGTTGCTGTGCTATTATGACGATACCCTTCTTTTGGGTAGTCGGTTAAAAAAGTAATCATCATAATCAGCCTTTTAACAGTCCACTGCTAGACTTTTAGCCTACCCCCGAAAGGGTGATTGGGCCATATCCACGCTGGACCAGTGCAGGTTGGTGGATTCACATACGCCATTGAATTCCTTCTCCATATACGTATGCAGGTTTCCTCACGATGTTTTCCTTCACCGAAAAGCCAGTGGTATGAAAATCCGTACATAAGCTCCAAAGAGCTCATTGGTACGGCCCCGGGGTTTGAACCCACCTCACGCTTTCAAGTCTAGTGGTCTCCACAAATGGCAAAAAAGTAATAGCGCTAATGAAAAATTTAAAAGACATTATGATACGGATGACATCCTATAAATTAAATTATTTCATTTTCATAATACTCGTAGAGTCAAAATGCCTATACCGAAGCAACGTCGAACAAAATATAAGTACTACTATTGAATTGGATTGATAATATTACGAGTGACCTGATAAGGTTTTTGATTTAGGCCGTATTGAAACTAGGTGGGTGCTACTTCACACGATAACGTATTGACAATTATTATTGTAGGTAGGTATTGATCAATATCTCTTGCTTGGAAAAACAAACTTTGCTATCAAATCTTCTTAGCAACTGGTTATTATTATAAGGCTTACAACACATAAATACTACATAAATACGTTGCTCAGTGTATATAGGTGTGTACGAAAGGTACGTATTTTGCGCACGTCTTGTGTAGATGAGGACACGTTTGTGCCAATGTTACCTAACTGTCATGAAACCGGTTGGATGCCTTTTCCTCGCGTTCAAAGATCTCGACAAGTTTAAACTGCTTTTAAGTCATACTCAATGAGTGATTTAATTCCCGCCTGCCCATTTTTCTATTGGACTGCCACGAAAAATCGACATCGTTTTATGGTTGATATTCCGAAAACACGTACGAAGCGCTTGGATTTCAAATTTATTGTGCGAACTGCTAGTCTGTGGAATTCGCTGCCTGAATAGTGTTCCCCGACAGTTACAATCTGGGTGTCTTCAAGTCGAAAGTGAATCGGTTTCTTTTAGCCAAGCGTGCTCCATCGTAGACCGCATAGGCGAGATAGCGGCTAAGCGCAAGCCTATCTATTATTTTAAAAAGAACCTCAGAAAGCCTGGGTTATAGCTATTTTACCGAAGCTAACAATCACACAGATTAGTGGTAACAATAGCCATAGGAACGTTTTTTGGGTATCAAGGAATAAGACCCGAAGAAAATGTTAGATGGCTTGGGATGGGGGTACCTTGATTCTGCATATTTCATCAACCTAAGGAAAGTTTTAGCCATAATCATAGCAAACTGATAGAATAGAACAATACCTATTTAAGTTCAGCGCGATATTACAGACGTAATCTTACGGCGCCAGGGGCGGCTGAGGGCGGCGAGTGGGACAAGTGTTCCACATTCAGCGCCAACTGGAGCCAGGTGCTGCTGAGCCTGACCCCGCCTGACCCCGACACGCCGCGGGTGCCGTGTCAGCATGGCTGGGAGTTCGAGCTGGGGGACATTCCTTATCACACTGTCGTTAGCGAGGTGAGCTATTTTGTGTAGGTATTAGATGTAACACCTGGATCCCAGCATTCCCCGTGCTATTGACTCTGATCACGTCTATCTCCACTGCCGTGCAGGCATTGCTGAGAATTTAAGCTGGGAACAATTCGTCACATTGTCGGCAGCGAAGTAAAATGTTTTTCATCCCATCTATTCGAAAAGGACGACTTGGGACATCACGCGAACGTGAACCTTATCGCGCCCAGATACGGTTTGCGGTCGCGTGATTTTCCAACTGAGCGGATTAGGTGCCGCAATAGCAGTTGTCCGTAAGGCCCCAGTACTCAGTAGTAATCGGCAATCTGGTTAATGTCGCGATAGAACTTCTACATCTGAGGCTCTTCTTAAGTTTCTACTAACATTCTGTAATTTTTTAGGGTTCCGTACCCTAAGGGTAAAAACGAGACCCTATTACTAAGCCTACGATGTCTGTCCGTCTGTCCTACCTATTAACAGCTACATCTTTCGACCCGAATAGATAGCCAGTTGAAATTTTCACATAATATGTAACGTTACGGCGGATTAACTAACATATAATTAAAAAGCGAAAAGTAAAAACAAAATACCCCATACAACAAACGTATTTTATATTAGCTCTACATGTAAAAACGGTAATACGTACAAGCGTCAAACTTTACATGATTATAGTACACACTCTAAAATATGACAACAAATAATAAATAATGGCCCAGTGCGAGTCGGTGACAAGTTTCTGTTCATTACCAAGTTATAACTGGTAATTTCGTTATTGAATTTTGTACGTATTGAATGTGGTACGGAACCCTCAGTGCGCGAGCCCAACTCGCACTTGGCCGGTTTATTTTAATCTGATGTGATATTCCAGCGAGGTTGGGTGTGCGAGTACGCGGGGTACGCTCCGGCGGCGCAGGCGGTCTTCTTCGCCGGCTCCTTCATCGGAGGGCTGTTCTTCGGCTGGATGGCTGACCGCTTCGGACGCGTGCCCGCCTTGGTTGGTAAGAAATGTTACTTACATGCGATAAGGCACTGATTAAAAACCTAGTGTATCGCATATAATGTACATTGCAACTTCGACCAAAATAAAATGAATGGACGGGCCCTAACCATTGAACTTGATCAGTAAAAACGAGTCAAAACCGTCGGACATATACTTCAACACCTAATTATAAAAATGTACAGTATATTTGTTACAAAAAATAGGTGTCGGTTTTATTTGTATATTTACACTTCGGTACAGCATACGAATTCATGATTTTGTCAGATGTTTCGTTATGGCGTAACAATAGATTCGTGTTTCACTTCCTACGGCTAGAGATCGACTGAAACGAAGTGAGCGCTGGCGCTCATTTTGTAATTTTCAAAAATGCGCTTCTACTGGGCCCGTCCATTCATTTTATTTTGGTCGAAGCATTGCAACATATCTTTTTGAGTGCTGCATAATCCTCCTCATTGAGTCGTGTTCCTCATGTCTGAGAGTAGTAACCACCACTTTCCACTAATCTGTCTGTGATGATTTTTAGGGTTCCGTACCTCAAAAGGAAAAAACGGAACCCTTATAGAATCACTTTGTTGTCCGTCTGTCCGTCTGTCAAGACCCTTTTTCTCAAGAACGCGTACTTCTACGGTATCTTTCAGCTGTGAAAAAATCAAACTTCTAAGTTTACGCGATCAAAAGATATGACCGATTATGTCGCATATTTTCGCATATTTTGATCGACCTTGTCACCTTCTAATTTTAGCCAATGCATTGGTCTGATAGCACGCAACATGGCCACGCCTCCGCAGTTTTCGCTTTTAAAAATAAACCAGACGGTGCTGTCATAAAATGTAAAAACTTGTTTTGAATTATTTTCGCTAGAGATGACGCTAAGGTTTCTCCTCATACGCCAACGATTATATAGTGAGACAAACTTATCGGTGGAGGTGGACTTAAATGTTCAACAGGCAGAAGTCTTTTACACTGTCAACGCCGATAGTGTTCCAGCTGCATTTAGTGGTTGCTGTATCTAAAATTCCACAAGCTCAAAGTTGCACTACGAGCTATGGAGAGGGCTATGCTCGGGGTTTCTCGACGAGATCGAATCGGAAATGAGGAGATCCGTAGACGAACGAAAGTTGCCGACATAGCCCACCGGATTAGCAAGTTGAAGTGGCAGTGGGCAGGGCACATATAAAGCAGAACATATGGTCGATGGGGCCGAAAGGTTTTCGCATAGAGACCACGAACTGGTAAGCGTAAGGACGTCCACCCACACGATGGACAGACGACCTAAAAGAGACCGCAGGGAAACGCTGGAAGCAGGCCGCTTTCAACCGGCCCTTTTTGAGATCGTCCTACGGCTGAAAAATGATGATGATGAATCTAAAATAAGCTATATGTAATATGGGCGTTCAAAATGATATTTTGTGGGAACAGTTGCCTGAAATCCCATAGCATCGGTTTTGTAAGATCCGATGGAAGCTACCCTAAATTTGGTTGAGAAATGCGACGATCGTTCCTCCTTAGATTATATTCTGTAGTTCCTCACTCAACTCTGCATATAAAATGGTCATTATGCGTTTGTTTTTTTGCTTCACGAGGCAAGGCCAGTCAACCATGGTATATTATTGCAGCAATTACTCACCAATCAATAAAATTGATGCTTAATAAACCCATTGCAAATTCAATTTTATAAATACTTTATGTGTGATCACTGATCAATACCTGGTTATTTTAATTACATATTAGAATTTGAAACGGATCTAGATAACTTGTTACTAAGCAATGGATTGAATAAGTTAGGTAATAATTATGCAACTCATAAAACCAGTTTTTACGAAGATTTTAAAAAGTCTTGTAGATCCGGCACATCTAATATACAAAGTGAACTAAAACATGAAATTACCAAAAATAGAGAATGCTACTAAATAATATAATGGAATAGACTGTCAAGTGCGTGACGCGACACTCAGGTCCTTCGCGACTGATTTCCTATGATTTTTTATGCGACTGAGTGACGGGACGATCACGTCGCTTGTATGATGGTAAGCGTAACGTCCCATAATAGTTTAGTGCCACCCAGAATTTAATACTTCAAAGCCTGCGCGGCAAAGCACTGCACTAGTCACCACATATTTGATTGTGATTTTTTTTCCTCTCTTACGTTCCAGGGTCTAACATGATAGGCTGTATCGGTGGCATTGCGACGATATTCACCACTGGATTGTGGGACTTCGCGTTCTGCAGGCTTCTCGTCGGCATGGCCTTCGACAACGCATTCATGATGATGTACATATTAGGTAAGATCAAGAAGAAAGTTTACTGAAATACTTCAGTAATTCCATCTTCTATTTCTTCTAAAAATCCTCTCTCATTGGTTGCTCCAAATAAAGCGCCTTTCGTGATGAAATCTTCTGTGGTATCGTTTGTCGTGGTGTCAGATTATAAGTAAAATTTGTCTTAAATTAAGGAAAATTTTACGAATATGATACTTTACCCCAAGCTGAGACCTCGCGACCCCTATATCATCATAAGCTCTTATCCGTTTCGCTCATAATATAATATTTGAACTTGAAAATTGTCTGCATGACTAGAAACTTGCGCACATTGCGTGAAGTTGCATGACCATTTGAGCATAGATCGTACACCTATATAGACAGTCATAAAAAAACACTGTAGTAGAATGATCATGTAAGATTACACTAACATTAGACATGCGATTTTTTTCAGTGTGTTTATCCGCACTTAACTTCGTATCAACGGAATGAATTTGAATGAAACTTGGTGTAGCTGTAGAGGTAGCTTAAGATTATTAACGCGATATTTACCGTGATAAGAATGTGGATGGAGCTACAATTTTGCGATGTATTTGTAGTGAACAACCGTGATAGTTTAAAACAGTGTTTTGGAGGTAACTTGTACTTTAGAGTAGGTATTCCATAAGCTACTTTTTATCCCCGAAAAATCATGTTTTCTTTACGACAGCGGGTGAAACTGCCGGACGCTGTTAGTAGGATAATATACTAAACAGGTGCATAGAGAAGAGACAACATAATAGACAGGTACTTAGAGTTAATTAATTCAGATCAGGTACTTAGGTTTTTGTTAGGTCCAAAAAATC
Source organism: Agriopis marginaria (assembly GCA_932305915.1). NCBI lineage: Eukaryota > Metazoa > Arthropoda > Insecta > Lepidoptera > Geometridae > Agriopis > Agriopis marginaria. Next base: position 16,811,845 of record OW029918.1, read on the forward strand.
TTGTAGTTTCGCATTACCAAGGGCAACAAAATTGTCTTTCCTTATACGAAATTGCAATGCCAGGCCATGGTTCACGACCGTAAGTTTCAAGGCAGGCTCGTCGGTGATTTGTGCTCATTATAGGATCGGGTCTTGAATGTAAATGCAGAGGAAGCATTCGCCCGGCGCCGACGTAAATGTTGATACTTGTTTAAAAGTAGGTCAGCAATGCATTCCAGTAGTGGAAACTTCCATATTGGCTTTCATTCGAAACATGTGCCTGGCAATAGACTTTATACCTATGATATTTAGATAATTCATGGTGTATCATGTACCATTGTTTGTTTCTCAATGAAAATAGTATTACCTTCGTACCAACGACGGAACGGAGAAGGTGTATGCGCTTAGGGTGAGAGGTTTTTTGTTTGTGTGCCAAAAAGAATGTTGCCAATTATCTCCAAAATGGCTGGACCGATTTTAATTTAGTTTTTTTATGTGAGTTGATCGAGACTTTTCTTAGTTATGTTCCAGAAAATCTGTTCAGTCGTTTGAAGATTATCAGCTCTTTTGTAGGGTTTTTTTAAAACTTTGTATATCTAATAAATATATTGTACTTGTTACAAAATTTTACTGTTTCTATGACCATTATTTTGACATGATAGAGCCCTTTGTGTGCGAAGTTCACAGGCAGAGTTGTTATTTTCCCGTGATCTTTTCGATAGTTGTATTATACTTGGGTACCAATGAAATGAAAATAAAAAGGTGCGCCTGATAAGCTATAATACTTAGCACCGGTCTTTAACAGATGCATACCACCCCACATGAATACCTGCTAACGACGACTCATGTTGAAACATTTTTCTTTTTACCGCCTGAGTTTTTTTTTTCTTTGGATTTTCAACTCCATCTAGGAACTAACGTGACATCATTATACCCAGCAGGGTAAAACCTACAAAAAGGCAACACAAGGCGAAGGACTAGGACAGCGACTTTTTGACTCCGTGGAGAGACATTTAAATAACATTTCTCTACAAACTAATGCTGCACCTATGAATTCCACATTGCATATAACGGTATTCTTGTACGCTCTACTTTACATCCTCAGTGCTGGAGTACGTGGGTCCTCGGCAGCGTACGTTCGTGGCCAACATGTCGATCGCGCTGTTCTTCGGCGGCGGCTGCCTGGCGCTGCCGTGGCTCGCACTCTGGATGTCTGACTGGAGGAAGCTGCTGTGGCTGACTTCTTTGCCCATGGCCTGCGTGCTAGCTGCACCGTTTGTAGTTCCAGAGAGTGCTAGGTAACTTTCATCATCATCATCATAATCAGCCTTTTAACAGTCCACTGCTGGACTTTTAGCCTACCCCCGAAAGGGTGATTGGGCCATATCCACCACGCTGGCCCAGTGCGGATTGGTGGATTTCTCACGATGTTTTCTTTCACCGAAAAGCCACTGGTATGAAAATCAGTACATAAGCTCCAAAGAGCTCATTGGTACGGGCCCGTACCAATGAGAAACTTGAGTAGGAACAGAATGAGTAGGTAACTTTTAATGGGTGTATATTCCTTCACAGGACCATTATTTCCCGTTATTGGTCCGATTTTTGGTCTGTTTCTTCTTTGCACATCGTTTTATTTATTAAAGTGACAGGGGCAGTAATGCGATGTCTATTGGCCGAGAATTTAATTGCCTTGGGCTTTACGGACAACTGCTATTGCGGGACCAAACTAACGTTAAATCCGCTAAGTTGGAAAATCACGGGACCGCAAACCGTATCGGGGCGATTTAAGGTCACGTTCGCGTGATTTTCCAACTGAGCTGCCGCAATAGCAGTTGTCCGTAAGGCCCTAGATTACGACACCCCCATTTTCGCATGAATAATTTGCAAAACTTACATCTCTGACCTTACAATCACGATAATAATGCTAGGGAAATGGCTTGGTGAAAGTCAATAAATTCAAAAGAATTTAACGATGTTATGATAAATAATTACTATGGAGATTAGAATTGTAACCTTTTTATTATATTCATTTCAGATGGTTACTGACTAGAGGGCGCGTGAACCAAGCCGTTGATGTATTGAAAAGGTTTGAGAGGGTGAACAACACCAAGATTCCTGAAGATGTATTGGAAGATTTTATCGTAAGTCTTTGAACGTAATGACGACATCTTGATGTACAAAAACTAATGAGAGAAGTTGAAGAATTTTACTTCATATTTTAGCTATCCATGTTTTGAGGGGTGATACGTATATTGCCATGTGTAAAAAAATTATTCAAAGAGCAGCTCAACACATACCTAAACAGTGCTGCAGACGTAGCACGGGCCGTGGACAAATTCTCTTGCCACCTTTTTTATCCTCGTGTAGACGCGACACAACTAGAATATGGATGCGTTTGTCTTTTTCTCGCAGGATATAAACGGTGGAAAGACAATTTGTCCACGACCCGTGCTAGGCCTGCTGGTGTAACTAACTGTACCTGGTGTACCTTCCAGGTGACAAGCCGTCAAACAAAGAAATCCAACGAGACCATAATAACCCTGCTGAAAAGCGCACCACTCCGCACTACCATGATACTAATGGTGTTCGTGTACATGGCGTGTGCTGTCATCTTCGACGGCCTCGTGCGGATGTCAGAAAGTCTCGGGTTGGACTTCTTTATCACATTTACGCTGACGTCAGCGACGGAGATACCTTCAGTCACGCTACTGGCGCTAGTTCTGGACAGGTGAGAATACAAAGATAATTTCGAGTAGTTTGCTTGTGCAAGATGTAAGCCCCGTTGGTCGCAGGGTATCGTATGGCGCTTGTGATTAGAGACTCAACTCAGATTGGCCCGCTCGAAAATGATCAAGCTGAAAATGTGTAACTTTGGCTTACGGCGGGTTAAAGGAGAGAGTGATTATATCGTCATTGTGAGAATATATATATATATATATATATATTATATTATTGCTTATTTTGTAATTCTGAGTAGTTGCAATAAAATTTGCAGCTGTTAAAGATTGAAACTATCTCCATAACAAACGCTAATATTGTTTTTAGAAGATGTGATAACTTTTTCTGCCTACTTATACGAATTAGTCGATTATTTCCGAACTTTTTTTATCACATTAAATATTGGCGTTTGTTATGGAGATCGTTTCAGTCTTGAACAGCTGAGGATTTTATTTCAATTACTCACAGGATGAAAACGGATTGAGTTATCAGTGTCAAAAAAAACTTGGGATCGCAAGAAGTTTTTACTGACCTCAAAATACCTGGAAGATGGCACTGTTTGATGGCCCCCCTTCTAACAAAATGATAATCCAGAAACATTTATAACTGTCTCTTATTTTCAGATGGGGCCGAAGATCGCTCACTTGCGGACCTTTGGCCACGGCTGGAATTTTAATAATCGTCGCCATGTTAGTGCCTAAAGGTACGTATTCTTTTTGTTTTAAAATTTAAAAAATACGTGAAAATATTTGCTTCTTCACTAAGATTTCATCCAGGTCAGAATAGCCATTATAACTTGCGATAGCAGTAAACGTTTGGGTGGGCATGCCATCCTAAAATAAGAGGTTTATGTCAAGTTAAGAAGTCCTTAATGAGCTTTGAAAGAGTTGGTGTGTTTGTCCAGGTATCCCAGTGACGGTGCTGGCGATAATGGCGCGGTTCTTCATCAACATGTCGTACAACGCCGTGATCCAGTGGGGCACAGAGCTGCTGCCGACGGGAGTGCGCGCGCTCGGCTCCAGTATACTGCACATGAGCGGCTACGTCGCCACTGCCCTGTCTCCTTTCATCGTCTTCTCGGTCAGTGGGATGCTCTTTCTTTCTTTCTTTCTTTCTTCGCACGAAGAGCAATGTCTTGCTCGCTTTGCTACCCTAAGCATTCTTTATACAATAGGCATGATGACTAATATTTTTTTATTACCTCATAAAAAAGCTGATTATAAATATAGCACATCAACAAAAACAAAATTAGTTCATAAATAAATAAGATATAGGTAAGCATTTTAATTTCATGCTAGACAGAGAGACCACTTTATTGAGCCATGAGCCCGTGACGTCACGCCTCAGGTGCGCCATACAAATGCTATACTAACACACGCTTTGCGAGAAAGGGACACAGTATCCCCTATCTACCCCTACCTAAAACTTTAAACACTCATATCTCAGAGATTTATCAGCCAATTTAAATTATTTTTTCAGGATGTGTAATGTATTTAGTTATATTCATCGGTAAGCCGATTATTTTGTAATAAATTAAACATTAGGACACATTCCTATTTAGGAGATAAAGCGTACTTATTTACAGGAGTGGCGCAATGATCCCAAAGAGGATCTGCCCTCCGACAATAAAAGACGCCACTCTTCACGGCGCTATGCGATTTCAATCCGATCGGGCAGCCAAGCTCACCCAGATAAGTTTCTACGGCGACATGCCTTGACCTCCCCCATCAATATGTTCGGTTCGGCAAACAGCTCCTCCATCTTCCTGTTTTTCTAATCCGTCAGCTACCGGTATCCCTGCGCGCACTAAGTCTACCAGTACCTACCACCACTCCACCAGTAAAACTAATTCTTTCTCAGAGTTATATGATTATTTACGGGATATTTACCGTGGTAAGGTTGTGGAATGAGCTCGTCGGGACTTAGGTTCGAGTTCAAGTTCCAGTGATAACCGTAGCAAAAGACTAAGAAAGAGGGTAGATCGTTTTGTCTGCACCTAACTTTTTAACTGTTCGACCAACCATCCGCATTCTTCAGTCTTCCCGTGAACATGGTGCATGTAACTGCGCCGAAATATCGGGAGCTCATTCCACACACTTACCACGGTAAATATCCCGTAAATAATCATGTAACTTTAGTGAACAACCGTGATAGTTTAAAACTTCTTGCTTCCTGTTTTTTTATGGCATAGTTGGCAAACATGCCGCCTATAATACCTGTATCTCCAGCCTGCCTAACATGCGCACCGCGACAAAATCTTGTCGTCACTTTTTCGAGCGAGAACGCGATAAGACGCCTACGTTTTTGTAAATGTCTGTCACGCTTTGGCACGATAAAAAGAGTCGACAAAATTTTGTCGCGATGCGCATGTTAGCCCGGCAGGAGCATCACAGATACCTTGCCAACTTTTAAAGACTCTACTAGCAGCCGTTTTGAAGTTCCTGTGGTGTGTTCCAGGAGCGCGTGTGGACGCTGCTGCCGTTGCTGATCCTGGGCAGCGTGGCGCTGGCGGCCAGCGGCGCCGCGCTCGTGCTGCCCGAGACCAAGGGACGCGCCATGCCGCAGACCATGGCTGACGGCGAGCGGATCGTGCGGGAACACACGCTCTGCGGGTCGGTATTACCATCAAACACATTATTTACCGTGTTCATACTGTAACATGGACAAGACAAAAATCATGTCCAATGTCCATGTTAAACCCGTGCCGATAGTCGTTGGGCTACTCTAGAAGTTGTTGACCATTATACCTATCTTGGACAGATTGTTCAGGTAGGTAAGTCCAACTTAGGCAAAGAGGTCGCCCGAAGAATCCAACTCGGATGGGCAGCGTTCGGGAAATTGCGTGACATCTTCTCGTCCAAGATACCACAGTGCCTAAAGACAAGGGTCTTTGACCAGTGTGTGATGCCAGTGATGACATATGGTACTGAGACGTGGTCCTTAACTGTTGGCTCGGAGTTTCTTTGCGCGATAAAATCCGAAACGTGGATATTCGCCAAAGAACGTAGACGTCATTATGAACAACTTTTACTGGACCAAATCTATAATCACAAAAAAAACTGCTTATCTAGAAAAAAATCGTTTACGCATACCATAATGAAATATATAGATAGAGCTGATATTTTTTTTCGCGATTTTAAGATTGGTCTCACTGTAAAAGTCGTTCATAATGGTAAGTAGGTACAATGACTATTGTTATTCTAAAGATAATGGCCAATCTGTATTTTTTATTCTCTCAGTGTCTTTATCTTTAAAAACCGGACAAGTACGAGTAGGACTCGTGCTCTGAGGGTTCCGTTGGACAGAACCCTCAGAGCGCGAGTCCAAAAAAAACCTAAAGTTGAAATATTGAAAGACAAACTTTACTTTGTAGTTGACAATAAGGTTCGTCCATACATAACAACTACAAAATGTAAGTTTGTAATCGTAAAACAATATTTTTTATATGATATAACTTCAAATTAACAACTTTCAGATTTATTCCTTTATATGTGCTGTAAGACCTTGCCTCTTGCCAAAATTAATGATTGTAGGTCAACGGGAAGTACCCTATAGGTTTTGATTTCCCTGTGAAATCGCAAAATATGCGACATAAACGTTCATATCTTTTGATTGCGTTGACTTACATCTTTTATTTTTTTACAGCCGAAAGAAACCGTAGACCCAAGTATTTAGTATAAATTTCAACTTGATACCTTTATGCGTTCTTGAGAAAAAGGGTCTTGACAGACGGTCAGACAGACGGACAACGAAGTGATCCTATAAGGGTTCCGTTTTTTCCTTTTGAGGTACGGAACCCTAAAAAGGTGAAGATTTGCAAAAGAGATAGCTCTGGCTGGTGAACGCGCCCTTAACTACAAATTAATAGTCTTAATTACTAGTCTTTGAATTTAACAATGTTTTATCTCTGCAGGAAAGCAGAAAAGGATGACATCGAAGTACCCCAGTGGAAGACTGAAAACAATAAGGCACTTATTACGTAACGCTTAGGTTCTTACATTTGGAAGAAATACAGTTTATCTACTGAGGTATTGTCTACAGTAGTACCATGGTAGTGTAGAACCAGTGATGTGGTGGTGAAGAGATAATTATACAATAAATAAATTAATAATTAAGATAGCAATGTGATATGCTGAGTACTTATTTAACCATTTCAATCTGAATTTGATTTTCAGACGAAATATGCTTCAAATTTGACGATTCGTGCTCACGAATATTCAAAAGTAGACTTTTAAAATCGATATTTCTTTATGTGTAATAAATGATCTTGAAATATTTTATTCGGATGTGTTCACCGAATGTATCCTGTTAGTACACGGCGAACGTACTGCGATCTCCAAGCCGCCTGCCAAGCGTGGGGATTATGGCAACACCCCTCTCTAAGAGGGAGGCCTTGTTCAGCAGTGGAGATTTAATGGCTGATGATGTGTGTGTGTGATGTGTGTGTTCACCGATACACGATTAAAGAAATTTGGCTCGATCGTAAACTTTCCTAATAAACATCAGTTTTTACGTTCCTTTCTATGGATGAAAGCAACTTCATTCAGATTTTATAGAAGATATTTTAAAAAAAAAATGTGTGTAATCCTAACAATCATTCAAATACTTTAAGTGATAGCAGTTTTTTGTAAAAGCGTAAGATTATTTGTAGAAAAAAAAAAAAACACCGGACCACCGGAGGATGGGCAGCAGCATCCTATTAGTACACGGTGAACTTACTGCGATCCCCAAGCCGCCTGCCAAGCGTGGGGATTATGGCAACACCCCTCTTTAAGAGGGAGGCCTTTGTCCAGTAGTGGACGTTTGATGGCTGTTGATGATGATGATGATGAAAAAAAAAAATATTGAAAATATTTGAAAGCGCGCACGCCGAGTATGCAAGCATTACCGTCAAACGAGTGTACCGTCAACAAATCATGTGTAACTTATATCGAATGTAGGTATGTAGGTACTCTAACTTTGCGTTTCCTTAGAGATTCATCAGAAAAACAGTTTTAAAGGAAATAAGCTTTAGTTTTGTACAAACAGTTTGTGGTCAAATGTCTCCGTGTTTCACCCACTTTTTTCCCTATACCGCTAAACAACTGTAAGTACCACAGGAAAGAGAAGTAAATAGAACGGAAATGAGAAGGAAAATCTGTTACCAGGCATATGAGTGAACCTTGATTGAACATTCTTATTTAGATCAAAGCGTCGAACTCCGTATCACAGTTGCTAAATTTCGAATGACTGACGTTTCGTTTATATGAGTGCAACTGGCTACAAAAACGCCTTGACAGCCGTTCTAATTTAAAGAAAAAAATACTATTTTCTATTGTAAGTACGTACGGCTTATGTCTTCTGTGGTACGGCTCACTTATAATTTTTTCACGCACAGTAAAAAACGTGCAGTAACACCATTGATCTAACTATTAGTCCACATGCAAGAAAAGGTCTGCTGGGTGAGTTCAACTAGAGGCATCGAGCCTGATTCAGTGCCTGATGCGTTCGCAACCACCACGCCATCATAACATATCTCTCTTGTTTGTCTGCTCTGTGGTGCGGCCAAACATACGCTCACCATCGAAATACAATTCTTCATAGAATCACAATCTCTCAGTGAAAACAGTAAAAAAACGTCCGAGCGTCATTGTCCAAACATTGTATCAGGGGCCTTACGGACAACTGCTATTGCGGCACCAAACTAACGTTAAATCCGATCAGATGGAAAATCACGCAAACGTGAACCTTAACGCGCCCAGATACGGTGTGCGGTCGCGTAACTTTCCAACTGTTTATCCAACTGTGTGATTTAACGTTAGTTTGATGTCGCAATAGCAGATATCCGTAAGAACCCAGTTATATAGTTCACAATGCGACTATATACTCTAATTTAGACGTTGTCGCTTGCATAGTGTTCAACGTTAGTTATCCGCTATGACGTATAGCTCTGACATCGCGAGGCGTTGTAGTCAGATCACGGTTCCCTTGTAACTAATCAAAAAGTCTACGAAATTCTTAGCATGCGCCAAGTTTTGGTTCGGACATTTTTTGGGCCGATTGCGACTCTATATGCGTTGTATCTCGATGACTTTTACACACAAATTTTCGCATTTATCTGATGACGTAGACGCTATTGTCTTTTTGGACTCTCTAACGTAAATTAACGAATTATAATAAATAATACGTGTACAAAAATTACCTATATTTTTGTATTTTGATTAGACTAAAAGCTTTTAAAGTTTCATTAACTATTTATAATATTTTGAATAATTGGTCAATTAAGCAAATCTTGTTAAGAACTAATTACCTATTAAGTGCTTTTTAATTCTTATGTAAATATACCTAAATATATGACTTGTTAATAAAATATGAAATGGTACAAGCTATAATTTTTTTTCATTATCCTGATATTCAATCAATCCCTTTCCTTGTTTTGTCCCATTCGACACTGATTGTATCCTTTAGATAAATAAGTCTTTGTAAAGGTGTCGAATAAAATTTATTTTCTTTCTTTCTTTCTTTATATGAAACTAGCGGTCCGCCCCTGCTTCGCACGGGTATAGATTATAGCCTATGTCACCCGAGGATAGTGTAGCTTCCCAACAGTGAAAGAATTTTTCAAATCGGTTCAGTAGTTTCGGAGCCTATTCAATGCAAACAAACAAACAAACAATCAAATCTTTCCTCTTTATAATATTAGTATAGACTAGCTGACCCGAAAGATGATCATCATCATAATCATCATCATCAATATCATCGTTTCAGCTATATGACGTCCACTGCTGGACATAGACCTCCCCCATCGATCTCCAAAAAGGCCGATTGGTGGCTGCATCCAGCGTTTCCCTGCGGTCTCTTTGAGGTCGTCTGTCTATCTTGTGGGTGGACGTTCTATAGAAGGACTTTGAGTACCAGTGTTCCACCCGCTTTTAGAAGCTCTGGTGTGATTCCATCGTCACTCGGCGCCTTGTTGATGCCGAAAGATGATGTCCTGACCAAATTAAAAAAATATCTTAGAGTCCATACAAAAATGGCATAGAAAAAGGACGTTCATGTTCAAGATTGGTCCGAATTAAAAAAAAAACTTTCCATATAAACCTAATTTGGATTAGGTATTACGAACATTTTAAAACAAAAAATAGCCATATCGATCCAGCCGTTCTAAGTGATGGTCTTATCAACGAACAGCATTTAATTTAAATTTATAATTGTATCTGTAAAAGATTCCCATAACTACCTAAGTATTATGGTATAAGCTAGCTACGCGGACTCCGGGCCCAATTTAAGGGGGCAAATGGAGGTTGAAGTTTATATGAAAGTCCTTAGTTTTTGGAATTTGGTACTTATTCGTTATTGTTTTTGGAATCAGGTACTGATTCATTATGTGTCAAAAGCAGATAAAAAAATTTGGATTACTCTAATTGCCCGTCAAATTTTTATTATATCTTCAGTACATTTCCTGTCTTTTGGAGACAATTTGTTCCCGGCGCAAGTTCAGCCTAAATTCCATATTTTTTCTAGGCAAGATCCTTCGAGAGTTAATTACATTAAATTACTAACATAAAATAAACCATTTTAATATTATGGTTTACCTACTTATTTTGTATTCGTCTTAACAAGTACGGCTTTGTTTTTCCGTTTTATGCCCGAAAATACAGATACAGACATATTGAACGATTGAATTTTGTAATACGGTTGACACGAGTAGGTACGTACTGAAAAGCTGTCTCTGTATCTAGGCAGTATTGCATCAGATAACATGAGTCAACGCATAGAGAGTTTGGTAGTTATTTTATCAAAATATCTGATTACTACTCACACAGTCCACACGCGTTGTAATCGTATGTTGTTGTCGTCATATTGTATCGCCTGCAATAATATCTAAGCAGATTTTGTGGTAGATATTTATCAGATTTTTCTAAATACACTAATCTACGAACCCACAAAATTACGGAGCCCTACACGAAATTGGCTAATAGAGAAAGATAATAAAGAAATTTTGGATTCTGTTCAGGAAAAATAACTTTAGCGACAATAAAGATTGAATTATGCTTGATACGACATGACAACTTCAAATGACCACTTTGGAAAAAAAGAGAAGAAAAATAATAATATAATAAAGTATAAAAAATTATAACACGCTATTTTGACTCCTTAAAACAAACTAAAGTAGTCCAATCTCGAGAGGTCATCACACTTGGCGACGTAGGTCTGATAATGGAATCAAGATCTGGATAGTTGAATTCTTGGTAGGTATGGGAATTGTTAAAACAAATCAAATGAGCCCAAACGAGGGTTTTACTTTTTACCATTGAAGAGTTCCACTACCCGCTTCCTGGCTTCCTGACATCAGATTAAGTTGTATCGTACCGAATGTATTGTCATTCGAATTACATAATTATACTTATTTGCAAAGTTTTAAATCGATTCGACAATTAGAAGAAGCTCAATATTGACTTTTAAGTTTTTAACATTGTTGGTTAGTTTGTTAGTTAGTTACTAAGTGACACGTGAGCAAAGTTTCATGATTCTAGACCTAGGCTGTGCGTTGTCTATGAAAGATTATTTTTTTCGCTCATCGTCTTCTAATCCAGCTAAGACTAAATACTAACAAAAACAAAACAAGTCATACGATGAATTTAAGATTTTTAGTAAGATATCTATAGTTCTAAATATACATCTACTTGTATCTATACATCATACTTAATATTATAAATGTGAAAAGTTTGTTTGTTCCTCTTTCACGCAGCAACAGAGCAACGGATCGACCTGTTTTTTTTTTTTGCATGGGTATAGTTCAAGGGCTGGAGAGTGACATAGGCTACTTCTCATCATCATCATCGCCATTTTTCATCACTACGCTGGTGAAACCGCGGGGCGCAGCTAATAAATAATAAATCTATATACAGATAGATGCATATTTAGAACCTTGGTCACGCCATAACATGAGAACGACTTTTCCGATTTCATTCATGTTTTTTCTCGTCAAATAAAAAAAAATACGGTAGGTATAAATCAATTTCCGTAGCCATTTTTAAACAATAATTATTTGGCCAAATCTTATCTTTTTATTTGATTTGCTCTTTTACTATGACTGCTCTGTCATAATTATCACCTATCTGATATTTTGTGAATAAAAACCAATGATAAAGCTATCCGACCGCCAGATAACTTCCCCACAAATCGTGTGTCAGTGCTCTTAATAGCTTTTAGGGTTTAGTCGTGTTTAGTTAAGTTAGTATCTATTTTCCATTCAAAGTTATTGAAAACGAAAAAATGTCTGTTGCTTCACTTGCTAAGGTTTGTTCTCATACTTATATATATATTTTAGTCGATTTCATCATTATTTCAGCCATAGGACGTCTACTGCTAGACATAATTAGGCCTTCTCCACCCCACATCGTTCTGTCAATTGTTTTGTTTGTAATGCTCCCGAGATCATAATAACTCAAATTGATTAATCTCCCTCATCAAAAGATTTTCATACATTTCCCATATATAGAGATAAGTTTTAGTTTTTCCCGAAATTTCTTTTTCGGACATCTCTTTCAATTTTTCTTTTCCTAAAAGCTTCTTCGAACTATTACGGTTAACTCCATACTTCCTCAAGTGATGCGCTTACAAACGAACATCTTTTCATTTTGTTTATCTGTATCTCTATCTTCTCTATCTCTACATATCTCTTCTTCTTCTCTATCTCTACATAGTATAAATTAAATTTACTTTCCGCGTCTGTCTGTCTGCGTGTCTGTATGGCCGCTAACTCCTCCTAAACCACGCAACTGATTTTGATGCGGGTTTCACGATCAATTAGATAGATGTTCACGGAAGGTTTATATATATATAACTAGCGACCCGCCCCGGCTTCACACATAAATTACACCCGTGCGAAGCCGGGCGGGCGGGTCGCTAGTAACACATATATCACACACATGTTTTGTCAGGATACGATGGGGCTGACATAGACATGTTGTCTAAAAGCTCCCAAAAAATTAAAGATTTTAAAAAAAAACTGCAGGCGTTTTGTAATGCATAATTGTGAAAGTTCAAAACTATGTTCATGTACTTACCTGGCAGGAGGCACGTCTCCTGAACCGGGCAGCCGACGACCACGACGTCATGGAACAAATCCTGGAGCACCTGGGCGGGATGGGCACCTACCAGCGCTACCTGTTCCTCATGATGATGCCGATCATGATCTTATACTCCTTCGTGTACGGAGTGCAGATGTTCGTCGCCGCCACGCCGCAGCAGCACTGGTGCAGGGTTCCCGAGCTGATGCATCTGGACGTTGACCTGAGGTGGGGGAATCAGAAAATAAATTTAATAATAAGTACATAATGAGTGAATAAGTAAGTGGACCCGGGTATGTCCTAAAACTGCGACCAGAACCACCGGAGGATGGGCAGCAGCGTCCTATTAGTACACGGTGAACGTACTGCGATCCCCAAGCCGCCTGCCAAGCGTGGGGATTATGGCAACACCCCTCTCTAAGAGGGAGGCCTTGTTCAGCAGTGGACATTTAATGCCTGATGATGTGATGTGTGATGTGAGTGAATAAGTACGTGCTCCATCTTCGGCCACAACATCGCTTTCCATCAGGCGAGGTTGTGGCAAAACGTATACAACCATAAAAAATATTGGTTTAAAACAGTTTAAAAATTGTCTTTATAAATCAGGGTTAAAGGCTAACCTCAAACGTTTAAAGATCTTCAAACCTTTTTGTGAGTAATTTTCTTTTAATCCAGCATGTAGCAAAGTAATTTCGAAAAGCCTATCAATATAATTATACTAAATACCTAAAAAAATTAACCTAATATAATTATAATACTTACCTAATGTTGTAAATGCGAAAGTGTAGGTATTCGTTTGTTGCTCTATTATAGGATACTTCTTATCTCAGAATAATGTACCTACGGTTCTTGTGCAAATGTCCACGCGGTTCAAACCGCGTAGATTTGTCAGAATTTTCAATGATCCCATGCTCACCGAACATCTAGTGCCACTCCGCATGCGTAGAGACGTTGGATCTCTATGTATCTTTTATCGCATTTACAACGGAGAATGTTCTGAAGAACTGATTGATCTGATTCCAGCATCGCGGTTTTATCATCGCACCAGCCGCCACCGCCTGAAAGTTCATCCACATATCATAGATCGGTGCATATTGCACACGGTGCGTTTTAGGCGATCTTTTTTGCCTCACACCTGCAGCTTGTGGAATGGGAGCTCATTCCAGCCTGCGGCATTTCCGAGTAACTATAACATGGGGTTCTTCACAGAGCAACGTATCTGTGATGTCCTTGATGTGGCAATATCCATAGGCAACGGTGATCGCTTACCATCAAGCGGCCAGTCAGCTTGTTACCAACTATGGCATAAAAAAAAAGCTAGTAGTATATATTTTAACCAAATTGAGCCTTTAGCAGAACAGTTTCGAAACACAGGTTTAAACTTAAGCTTTTTTAAATGAAGCAATGCATTAGGTACGTACGATGGTGTTTTTACGTTATAGATCTGCAAAACTATACCTACACTTTATAATTTGCTGTTCATGCTCATCCAATCTTTTCCACTCAGACGGAACCTGTCAATCCCAGGTGCTTCTTCCGGCTTGGACTGGGACCGCTGCTCCATGTTCGACGCCAACTGGACGCAAGTGCTAGCGAACATGACACCTCCAGTCTCCGACACGCCGACCATGCCCTGTAAGAACGGCTGGGAGTTTCTTTACGACGACATACCTTACACTACCGTTGTCAGCGAGGTGAGACCTTTGGGTGAGACCCATTATCATAAAGCTCGTCAATCTTCTAATGGAGTTAGTATGGATAATTAGTTTAGTCAGCAAAACGCAAAGCAAACAGTACCTAGATACCTATAACAAGTACAAATAGATTTTTAAACCCCCGGTAAAAGAGCTGATAATCTTCAAATGCCTGAACAGAATTTCGTGAATCATAAGTAGTCGTAGCTATCAAGTCACCTTTCAAAAAAAAACTAATAAAAAATCGGTCCAGCCGTTTGGGAAATAGCATGCCACTAAGATGCAACAGACAGACACATGTTATCGTATAACACCCCTCGGTTTGCTTCGGAGGTTAAAAAGAAGAGCAAATCGCCAGAGGAGCATTATGAGTGGCGATGCAAATACTCTGATGATAGAATTACATTCATTATAGCCTAGGTTTTGTATTGTGTTCGATTGTAGATGATTTCATTGAATCCACGCCTTCGTCGTATTGTTCCTTTGTGGCAGTCAGTACGGCCGAGGTCATTGATTGGGAGTTGGGAGGCGCAGACGTGACGCACCGCGCGATGTTTTCCACAGAATAGAGAAAAAAATCTTGTCTGTGATGTTTTCCCATTTCATCCCATCTTTAATCAGATTTACAAGGGAGATATGCCTTTGTACAAATTATTCTTCGTGTTTGGATGTCTCCGTGTATCTTAATTTTTTTTCATTAGGTATTACATACGCTAAAACTGTTAGTACGGCACACTAACTCATTTCTCACGTTAGCTACACTATGAAATTTGCAGCAACACCAATAAACTAACTAATGCCTTGTTTGTCTGATCTGAGCTTTCCCCTAAGGGTTTTTTTGGCAAGACATCATGCCCATAAAAGTTTTCGTATATATTTAAATGACCTAGTTTGTGAACAGTCTAGTTATTTGGTTACAGAGAGAATGGGTGTGCGAGAAGTCAAGTTACGCCCCGTCATCGCAAGCATTGTTCTACGTGGGCTCTCTGATAGGAAGCGGGATCTTCGGGTGGATGGGCGACAAGATGGGGAGATTGCCGGCACTGATCGGTAATATGCTAGACGACACTAATTCTTATAAACATACACCTAAGGTTATGAGGATGAACTATCAAAGAAATATTTCTAGGAGGTGGAGGGTACAACTTAGTGAGGGAAGGCCACTGAAAAGAACGAAAAAAAAAAACTTTTCTGTGGCGTAGGCTATGAAGAAAAAATTAGCTCCACGAAACTATTTATCCTTTCGCCATCGACGAATATTATCGTTGCCTTTCGTATATCTGTAATACGGACGATGCCTTTAGACAGCATTGGTTTCATCAATCTTTCAATGGAAATACCTTGCAAGAGGCCTTGTTACCTTGTTTTACCTTTGCTTGGTACAAGTATGTTCCAGGACTTCCAGGGTCTTTGGACAATCGTTAATGTTGAATTTTTTTAAATCCGTGGAATAACATGTAACCGCCAACGTTAGCTAAACTAATATTTTTCTTCTCGTTTCCAGGATCTAATATCATCGGGTGTGTGGGAGGTATTGCCAGCGCGTTTACGAGCGGTTTCTGGGACTTTACATTCTGCCGGTTCCTTGTCGGATTGTCCAATGACAGCGGTTTTATGATGATGTACATTTTAGGTATGAAATCTTGAATAGTATGTTCGCTTATTAGACCAGGGTCGAAGCCTTCAAAAATGGTAAAAAGTGAAAAAAAATAGTAGTAGGATGATGAAACCTATTAGAAAAGGAGGGGAATATGATAAAAATTAAAGGAAAAATAAATTACGGGCGATCTGAGTTCGGGAAGTGGGAGGGGGTGAGTTTTTAAGGGTAAAAAATGGTTTATCTTGATTTCCGGTAAAACTACAAGTCCTATGAAAAAAAGTTATATGGCAAAGTTGTAGGTAATAAAAAGATCTACAACTTTTATGTAAACAATTTTTTTACATAACCTCAAAATTTATGTGAAAAATTCAAATAACCAAGTTTTTGGTTTTTTAATTTAATTTTTTAAAGATGTTTTTTTTTTCTACGAAATTTGGTGAAAACTTACCTTTTTATGTCCCAAATACACTGTAATTTATTTGATTTAAAATATTTATTTTTTCACCTTATTTTGACTTAATATCAAAAAAGCACCCTAATTTTCAATCGAAAATTCTCATTTGCATTTGCATTTTCTGAGAACATTTACTATTGTAATGTATATTTTTTTTTTAACCATCAAAAATTAGAGATTTTAACGAACAAAAAGCACACCGACTTTTTAGAAAAAGCTAATATTTTGACACGAGAATTTTCGATTGAAAATTAGGGTGCTTTTTTGATATTAAGTCAAAATAAGGTGAAAAAATAAATATTTTAAATCAAATAAATTACAGTGTATTTGGGACATAAAAAGGTAAGTTTTCACCAAATTTCGTAGAAACAAATTTTCTTTTTGAAAAAAATAAAATTAAAAAACCAAAAACTTGGTTATTTGAATTTTTCACATAAATTTTGAGGTTATGTAAAAAAATTGTTTACATAAAAGTTGTAGATCTTTTTATTACCTACAACTTTGCCATATAACTTTTTTTCATAGGACTTGTAGTTTTACCGGAAATCAAGATAAACCATTTTTTACCCTTAAAAACTCACCCCCTCCCACTTCCCGAACTCAGATCGCCCGTAATTTATTTTTCCTTTCATTTTTATCATATTCCCCTCCTTTTCTAATAGGGTTCATCCTACTACTATTTTTTTTGTTTTCAAAAATTATCGACCCTGGTCTATATATGGACATCGCTTCTTCAGACTTTATTTTCTCCGTAGCCAGACTAGCAGCGCCCCGTGGTTTTACCCGCGAACCTACAGGAACCTCATATTTTTCGGAATCGAAATTCTGGTAATCCAGGCTATAAACTACTTCCTTGCCAAATTTCATTCAAATCCATTCAGCCGTTATGGAGTTAAGTTCGGACAAACATGTACACTTACACACTAACTTTCGCGTATTGTATTAGTGTGATTTTAAGCCATTATAGGAAAGAGTCTAATGATTTGTCGATAAAGTGATTCTGATTCTGGAACCGTTTCCGGAACACCTTATAAAAAAAAAACAAAGACGTCAATATCATCCCAGTGCTGGAATACGTGGGGCCAAACCACCGCTCATGGGTGAGCAACCTCTCCATGGCTCTGTTCTTCGGCACCGGAGGAGTCATTCTGCCGGTGCTGGCTTACGGGCTGAAAGACTGGAGACTGCTGCTGCTCGTGACGTCAGTGCCTATGTTGTTGATACTGGCTGCGCCGTGGGTCGTGCCGGAAAGTGCGAGGTGAGTAAATACTTTTATAAGTTATAAGTTATTCTTTTTCAGTATTGGTTTTGAGATGTTCTGTTTGTGGTTTCGTCAGGTATAAAGGCTATAACTGCTACCTAGACCATCGCATTTAACCTTAGAAAATTCGTGAATAATACTTACACAAAGTATGACACGGGTGAAAGGAGGAAAAAAGATCTAAAACAATACAAATTATGAAGAAGAAAATTTTCAAGATCAGTTATTAGTAGGATTGTTTTTGCAAAGACGTTTACTTTTCAGATGGTTAGCATCGACAGGAAAAGTGAACCGAGCGGTAAAAGTGCTAAAGAAGTTTGAAAGAATCAACAAGGCTAAAATACCAGAAGACACCCTGCAAAAGTTTGTCGTAAGTACCTAAGGTCGAGAAGTCGTTGTGGCCTAGAGGAGTGATGAGACCAGTGGGCATACCACCGTTACAGAAGAGACCTATGTCGAGCATTGGATCGATAAAGGCTGAAAGATGATGGTGATAATTAAACTATGTATTAGTGTAGCAATACACTTAAATATTGCGACATCTTTTTATATATTACTGCAGGCCTGCACGGGCCATGGACAAATTGTCTTTCCACCGTTTTTATCCCGCGAGAAAAAGACAAACGTATTCATATTCTAGCTTTGTCGCGTCTAGGCGTGGATAAAAACGGTGGAAAGACAATTTATCCACAGCCTATGCTAGGCCTGCTGGTAATACTATGGAAGAATACGGAAACGGAAAAAGTTTCAGAAAACTAGGTATTTAAATTTGTACTAAAAGGTTTTCCCCGAGATAAAAAATACTATCATAAAACACATCTAGCAACAGGCTACAATTTATTTCGTCATCAAAATAAAGTCATCACATCATCATCAGCCAGAAGACGTCCACTGCTGAACATAGGCCTCCCCCTTTAACCTCCACACTGAATGACAGCCTGCCTTTTGCATCCACTGGATGCTAGCGACTCTCACTATGTCGTCGGTCCATCTAGTGGGAGGCCTACCTACGCTGCGTCTTCCGGTTCGTGGTCTCCACTCAAGAAAGTTTCTTCCCCATCGGTTATCGGTGCTAGAGTCATCACAATCCTAATCATTTTTAATTTATCGCATGTTTTGACTTGATTTTAGTTTAGATTTTGTCTATACTAATATTATAAAGAGGAAAGATTTGATTGTTTGTTTGTTTGTTTGCATTGAATAGGCTCCGAAACTACTGAACCGATTTGAAAAATTCTTTCACTGACGGGAAGCTACACTATCCCCGGGTGACATAGGCTATAATCTATACCTACCCGTACGAAGCTGGGGCGGTCCGCTAGTATTTAATAAAGCACCTTCGTTAAATCTAAAAATCGTGTGCTTGTTAATATACATAACATAATACTCATCTCTATGAGAGTGACTTTTTAATGTCTTGTAATATTTGCCTTCTTCCGGAACCCCTCTACTTCTGAAGCCTCATCAACGAAATTGTCTGTTCTGACAAAATAGGCACTCTCTATTGTTATTATAAAACGCTGTCTTTTTCTTCTTGGCAATCTTCTCCAGATATCATCATCCAAGAAGGTCGAGACAGACGAGTCGATGTCAGCCTTGATTCGCAGTGGCCCCATCCGCAACAGCCTCATCTGCGTCATCATCGTCAGCTGTGTCGCTGGAATTATGATCGACGCCATCATCAGGCTGTCTGAGAACATCGGCCCCAACTTTTTCGTGACGTACGCTCTATCATCATTGATTGAGATACCATCGCTGTCACTCGTCGCTTTAATATTGGACAGGTTGGATACCTAGACCTACATTAATTATACCGTGAGGGTAGATTTGGGGGTGATGAAATTTAAAAGTTATCATGATAGGCAAACCTCACCAACGTCCTTCTGGCTCCTACATTGAGTCACGGGGGTATTTAGATTTTTTTGACATTATAGACTGTCTTGCCACCAGGGTATAAAATGTCCTTGCTTGCTACTTAGAGGCACTACATCAAAGAAATTGTATTTTTTCGCGCGCGCCCCCTCCTCTATCTTGCACCTCCCTGCTTACTAACGCCTGTAGGTACTTGCGTAAACTTGCTTCGCCACTACTCGTGAGTTTCTTTACTGCGATAACTTTTGACTTATACACACAGGCTTTAAAGATGTAGAACCTCTCATCTTTCCTTACGCATTAATCCAATTGAGTACCTACCAGACAAAAGAAAAAAAGTTGGCCGTCACGGGACGCACGGCAATATGAAACATGATGGCATAAGGCAGTGTCATGTTGTCTGCCATCACGGCATACGAGTCGGTTTTACTGCCAAGGCGCGCCAATAGATGTATCACATCAAAAATATTGAAAAAGAAACCTGTATCACTTTGTAGATAAGTGTAAACAGGGAAATAGGTATTTCGGTTGACGCTATCAGTGTCTATTATGTCTTCTGTGATATCAGTGCAGAGACTGACAGATAGTTGGATAAACTGATTGTGAATATATAGCACGCAGTGACGAAGCATTGCCATGTGAATACAACTATATATACACTTGCACTTAAAATGAGCTATCATGTAACAATTTTAAGCTTTGATCTTACATATGAGTAATATGATAAAGATGACACAAACAATGATAGCTAGGATCAACGAATTCAGTACGTAGTACATATAGGTCGTTGGCTAGGATAATAAAGATTTTAGGATTGATTAAATTGTTTAGATAATACCTAATGGGTGCTTACCAAAATATTTATAAATATGACAAAAAACATCTAAAGATAACGGTTATTAATTCGTCGCTTACCATTTCGCAGGTTGGGACGTCGCTTGCTGTCTTTTTTGACTGTGTTTACAGCAGCTGTGCTCAGCCTGGTGTGCGCATTCGTCCCTCAAGGTAAGCAAACAATCCGAATCCGATACTGTATAGCACGATGCGCTGAAGAAAAGAAAATGACAAAATGTTTGGAGGTTAATATTCCGAATACCCGTAGAACCCGAAGAGCTATGATTAAACTTATTGTGCAAACCGCTTGACTGTGGAATGCGCTGCCTCAGTGGACGTTTCCCTGTAGTTTTTTTAAGTATTATTTTTATTTATGTATTAAGGCTTTACATCGATAACTACATTATTACATACACTGAAAACTTATGAATGAACTTGGCTAAATGTGTTACCTTTTAAAGGAAGCACAGCAGTTACAAGTAGTAACAATCTGGGTACCTCCAAGTCGCGAGTAAATTGGTTTCTTTCAGGCAAGCGTGCTCCATCGTAGAAAGCACAATCGCTTAACATCAGGCCGCCATCTCGGCGGTCAATCGCAAACCATTTTTTTTACAAGAAACAGAAACAATATTTAAAAAAAAAAAAAAAAAAAAATTGGGACATTTTTGCACACACGGTCATCTGACCCCAAACTAAGCAAAGCTTGTGATATGGCGGCCAGAGACTGATATACATACAAATATAGTTTTAAATACATACTTAAATAGATATTAACAACCAGATATAGAACAAACACAAATGTTCATCACATAAATGTTTGTCCTAGGTGGGAATCGAACCCACGCCCCCTAGCTCAGAAGGCAGGTTCACTACCAACTGGACCAACGGGCTATCTCTACGGGGTCTATTTGTCTCTGGCACAAATACTTTAGAATTAAGCTAATAAAACAGTCTAAATGCGTGTCTAAATTGAATGTCGATAGATCAATACACAATTATATCACTACCCTCAGATAGATAGGTACATTGTATGTTTATTGTTCACAGTAGAAATAACATACAAGGACAAACATACTTGAAATTACAGTAACAACTTATCGCCATAAGCGATCTCTCCCTGGCAATCTGAGCATAGAGAGGATAATTATACGGAAGAGGTAAAAGACATGAACGAATATCACAAAACGAAGAAACAACGGTGTTCTCTACAAGAGAGTTTTCTATTTTGAATTATCTAGTTTCTGATTATTTAATTGAGGAAATTTTCTGAATGTCACCGATATTGATAGACACACGAAATGGACAGACAACCTAAAAGAGCCGCAGGGAAACGCTGGATGCAGGCCGCTTTGGAGATCGATGGGGGAGGCCTATGTCCAGCAGTGGACGTCCTATGGCTGAAATGATGATGATGAAGTACCTAGAATACATTACCCCAGCTACAACTGTTACACCACGTCTGACGTCTTAGTATTATATTGTTTTGTCCAGGTCTGCCGCAACTGATATTGGCGCTGATGATGCGGTTCAGCGTGAACATGTCGCTCGGCGCCCTCTTGCAGCTCGGCACCGAGCTGCTGCCAACGGGGCTGCGCGCGCTCGGCTCCTCCATCATACACATGACAGGGTTCGTCGCGGTCACCTTGTCGCCGTTCATCGTCTATTCGGTGAGTATCATACTTGATTAGATCGCAAAATTAAGCATGTTGAAGAACAAGAACAAAAACAAAAAAAAAAGAAAGTTTTTAGAACATTAGACACAGCAAAACGACCCAAACGTGAAACAAAAACAAAGACTAAAACATTAAGGAAGGTTAGAAATGAAATGAGATTTCGCTAAACCAAATAAAAAGTGTGCCCTGACACACTACCTTGCGGTGTTACTACTAAATAAAACTTGAGCATCGCAAATATGTACCTGTCTAACTTTATTTAAACCATTTTCAGGGAAACTAAAAAGGTCATAGCGTACCTAGAACTAGGCAATTAATTTTTTTGTAAATATAATGAATAATGTGTATGATAAACAGTATTGAAAGCTTTCCAAACTTCTTCAAATATTATACCTAAGAACACGAAAAAAGACGCGGAATATGGAAATTACTTAACTACTAAATTACCAAAACTTATTTGACCTTTTGTATGATTAAATTTGAAAATCCATTCTGGTGGCTGCAGGGGAGACTATGGCGTGTCTTGCCTCTGGTGATCCTGGGAGTGATGGGTCTCATTGGCGGCGGCGTAGCACTCCTGCTGCCCGAGACCAAGGGCAAGCCCATGCCGCAGACCATCGCTGACGGGGAGAGACTGGTCCGGGAAAACAGGCTTTGCGGGTAAGAACCACTGTGCATTGTTTTGTAAGTAAATTTGTAAAGGCTGAATGACCTTTCTCTTAGATGGCTTTACAGTTGTTTACATAATTTCCTTGTAGTTACACTACATTGTATGGCAAAATAACAGTAAAACTGATATTCTGTCCGCGATCCAAACCCTGTTATATTAAACAAGACCAAGTCAGCTCCTTCATATAAAGGGTAGGCTAAGAGGAAATACACAAACCACCCCAAAGGGGCCGTTCACGTGGTCCTATCACCCCCATTTTAAAACTTTGCTTTCCAAAGTGCTTATAAACTTCGAAAAAAGTAGGATCTTCTCAAGTCGACGCGTATAATATATTTTCGACATCATCTAAAATCTTGTTCTTAGCTTTTATTTTCTTATCATTACAGAAAACTAGAGGAGAGTGATCTCGAGGATCAGGACGTGGTGTTCCTGGAAAATAAAAATGCTATCGGCTTAGGTTAATGTCATCATAGCAGTCACAGGATGAACGGTAGTGTAATATTCTCTTAGGATGAACAAATATCAGAATAAATGTTCTACGGAGTTCCTGACAGACTTCGTCACAAGTGAAATGACCAGATTTTTTGAGTTTACTGTTATCGTCGTCCTTTTCACCGGCATCAAAGCCGAATCAACTGATTTATTAACCGACTTCAGGAAGGTTATCAATTGGTTTTTTAGGATTCCGTACCCAAAGGGTAAAAACGGGACCCCATTACCATCTATTACTAAGCCTACGATGTCGGTCTGTCTGTCCTACATTTAAACGGCTGTATCTTTCGAACCGTAATAGACAGCCAGTTGAAATTTTCACAGAATATGTAATGTTACGGCGGATTAACTAAGAAATATAAATATAGAGTAAAAAAGTCAAAAAGTAAAAACGAAAAGGGGGGACCCCTACAACAAACGTATTTTTTAAACATATTTTTGTATTAGCTCTATGGGGAAAACGGTAATACACACAAGCGTCAAATTTGGTACGATTCTAGTACACACTCTAAAATATAACAAATAATAAATAATGCCCAACTGCAAGTCGGTGACAAGTTTCTGTTCATTACCAAGTTATAACTGGTAATTTTGTTATTTAATATTGTGGTGGTACGGAGCCCTCAGTGCGCGAGGCCGACTCGCACTTGGCCGGTTTATTTAATTATTATTTTTATATAGGTACACCGTTTACAGTCTCGAAGTAGTCCCACAAAAATGTCATTGACTTTGACTCAGTAGTTCTTCAATAATACGAATAACTTAGTTCGAGCGCCTGTTTATTTGGCAATATCAATAATTTTGTTATCAATATAACGCTAACTTTGATGTCGGTTTTAAATTGATAATTATTGTAAAACGTCTATGTATTTGTAATTATTTGCTAGTAAGTATCGTTCTGATTGTTATTATTATAAAATTATTGAAAATAAACTTGTTTTTTGTATTTAATAGCATACCTTCTCTTTTCCGTAGTGGGTAAAAATAGTACTCATTCAAAGCAATTAGGTACGTTTTTCTTTTGTACCATACTAACCTTTTGTTGCTGCTTGAAAACTATAAAGAAACTGAGCGACAAAAAAAAACTAGCCAACAACAATCAACATCATTTTATTTCATCTATTCGTGAGTTAATATGTAATTAAATACCTAACCGCTACTTTATGCTGAGATACATTTTGCCATTGATGTTCTGCTTGACGGGGTTTATCCGCTTGAGTATCTGAGTCATGGTCTCGACCAGGCGCTCACTGCTGACGCCGGTGCGTTTTGATTTAAACTTCGTTAGTAGTTCTGTGGTGGTCATCGGCTTGCGCGCGAGGTAGCGCCGGACCGCCTCTTCCGTCACTCCACATTCGCTGGAATTAAACATTGGCAAGGTAAAGCATGGGCATAGGCACGTTGGGGCAGGGAAAACCATCCTATGGGATGGTGATGGTGGTGATGGGGTGGTGATTTATTCAAATTTACATCACTTCTTTAAAGTGGAGCTGGGCAGGACACGTTGCTAGGTGCAGTAATGACAGGTGGAGTAAGGTTTTAACAGAGTGATGGCCCAGGCAAGCTAAGCGGAGCGTTGGTCGAACCTGGACTAGATTAGCACAGGACCGAGGCAGATGGCATAGCAAGAGAGAGGCCTATACTCAGCAGTGGGATAAGGAAGACGGTGGATGATGATGATGATGACATCACTTCATACTCATAGTTATGACTATGAGTATGAAGTGATGTGTATGAAGTGTATGAAGAGGGAGGCCATGTTCAGCAGTGGACGTCTTCTGGCTGATGATGATGATAATTTAAAAAAAAATATTTTCTGTGATGCTATTTCACTTATTCCGCAGTAGCAGTGGCCCGCGGTTTCACCCGCTGTCAACTAGCCCCTGAGTGCGTGTAGCAGCGGCCCGCGGTTTCACCCGCTGTCAACTAACCCCTGAGTGCGTGTAGCAGTGGCCCGCGGTTTCATCCGCTGTCAACTAGCCCCTGAGTGCGTGTAGCAGCGGCCCGCGGTTTCACCCTCTGTCAACTAGCCCCTGAGTGCGTGTAGCAGCGGCCCGCAGTTTCACCCGCTGTCAACTAGCCCCTGAGTGCGTGGTATCACGTGGTGGTGTGGTACTCACCTGTAGGAGGGGTCCAGCTTGGCCCGCTTGGGCGGCGGGTGGTTGGTGTTGGCTGCGTTGGCGGCGGCCACGGCAGCCCCCGCGCCGCTCGGCGCCGGCGACCCCGCGCGGGACCCGGCCGCGCTCCCCGACCCACTCGCTGAAACAATTATATTATTTCTCATTTTATTTTATGCTTTATTTTTTGAAGTGAAACTTCTAATGCGAGAGTTTTAGATGCCACCTATGAGGAAATTTTGAAACTTGTACATCCTTCTCATAATTTATTAGTTCACTAATATTTGCAGAACATGCGACTTGCAACAAGGTTGCATTAAACGTTTAACGCTATCATGGAGAGGGAATAGAAAGAGACAGAGCGAGAGTTTTACTTCTTCCGCGCGGAGGGACTCCACGCACTAATTTTTTTTATGAATGGAGATGTAACGCAGATGTCAGGTTGTTAAATTAAGTCTGTATTTTAAAAAAAACATTGCGCGCGGACATCGAGATACAAATAGTCACAATCGTGCTTACCGAACCAAAACTCAGCGCACGCTACGAATTGCGCAGACTTTTTGGTTAGTTACAAGGTAACCGCGATCCGATTACAACGCCGCGCGATGCCAGTGCTACGGTGACATAGCGGACAACTAACGTTGAAAACTATGCAAGCGACATAACCTCTAAATTGGAGTAAATGTGGCATTGTAAAGTATATAATTGATACAATGTATGTACAATGACGCTCGGACGTTTTTGGACTGTTTTCACTGAGAGATTGCGACTCTATAGGACTCTTTATCTCGCATTATTTTATAGTATTAAATTTCAAAATTGACTTGTATTCAAATCTGAACAAGGACTTCAAATGGGTAAGCCGAAAACCAGCCCTGCGTGACCCTTCGGGACCTCGCAGTACAGCGCTGAGCTTACCCCTATTGCCAAACACTGTTTCTCCTTATGTTTCTTATAGTATACTAGCTGACCTGACAGACGTTGTCCTGTCTTAGAACTGTCAAACACGCAAAGTTAAAATTGTAAATCTTATTTTTTTACACCTTGGGTTACATTATTGAAGCTTTAGTAAGGATCCCTATTTTTTAGAAAATATAATATAGCCTATGTCACCCGGGGATAGTGTAGCTTCCCAACAGTGAAAGAATTTTTCAAATCGGTTCAGTAGTTTCGGAGCCTATTCAATGCAAACAAACAAACAATCAAATCTTTCCTCTTTATAATATTACTAGCGGTCCGCCCCAGCTTCGCACGGGTATAGATTATAGCCTATGTCACCCGGGGATAGTGTAGCTTCCCAACAGTGAAAGAATTTTTCAAATCGGTTCAGTAGTTTCGGAGCCTATTGGAGCCTATTCAATGCAAACAAACAAACAATCTATCAAATCTTTCCTCTTTATAATATTAGTATATAGATGTCAATTTTTTTTGTTTTTTGGCAATAAATGTATCTTATCTTAAAGCATTATAGAACTTACTGGTATTATTGGAAGGTCCATTCTTGTCAGTGTTTTTATCGCTTTTATTCTTCTTACTCGGTTTCTTGGAGCTGCTTCCCTCCGCGTCGGTGTCGGAGTCTGAACTGAACTCGCTACTTGAGTCTGTAAACAAATAAAAAGTCACGTAAAAAACACTACATGTACAACTATAATATATATACAAGTCGCTTTATTTATTCGACAAGAAACTTAAGGTTTTTCTGACCGATATGGCGCCGTATAGCGTAGAGGAATTCATCCCAAAACTAGAATAAATAAAGAATGCCTAATTATGATTATTAAATTTACTGACATTGTATTAATATTATTTTTAATAATATGATTAGTATAAGGTTTATTTTTGAAATGTTTGACATGTAATTATTATTATGAATAAAATTATCATTATCATTATCATTATAAATAACCTGAAATCGTGAAAAAAAAAAAACTGTTCTATAGAAAACGGTCATTGACACTCGACAAAAAGTATGGAACAGCTGATTTTTTTTCGCGATTTCCGGGTTGGTCCCATAGTAAAAGTTGTTCATAATGATGAGTACAACTACCTTCTTTTGGCTTCGAGAGTGTTCCCCTTACAACCTGTATAAGAAAACACCGACAAAAAAGCTATGCTATAAAAAAGAATAAGATCTCGAAATGCCAGTTATTTTTTTTTAATAAATAATAGGCTTGCGTTTGACCACCATCACGCCTGATGTTAAGCGATGATGCAGTCTACGTTGGAGCGATTTAATTTCAATCGAGGTGATGGTTTTCAACTCGCCAGTGCGTGGAATAAAAGTCCGCGTTGGAAATGTGTTCAAAATACTATACGCAGTGATACAGTGAGTGTGTTTTGTCGGGGCTTAGGTTCGAGTTCGAGTTCCAGTGATAACCGTAGCAAAAGACTAAGAAAGAGGGTAGATCGTTTTGTCTGCACCTAACTTTCTAACTTTTCGACCAACCACCCGGGGCCTTATTATAGAAGTTTGATCGTGATCGAGATTGCATGCCGTCCCGTTCGCATCTATTTACTCGCACCACGTGCGTAAGTGAGCCTTACTATAGAAGTTTGATCGTGATCGAGATTGCATGCCGTCCTGTTCGCATCTATTTACTCGCACCACATGCGTAAGTGAGATGGCACGCGATCGCGATCACGATCCGAATCATCCATAATAAGGCATCCGCATTCTTCAGTCTTCCTGTGAACATGGTGCATGTTGCTGCGCCGAAATATCGGAACACATTCCACAACCTTACCACGGTAAATATCCCGTAAATAATATTATAGTGAACAACCGTGATAGTTTAAAACAGTGTTTTATCCCATAAAAGACTCGTAGCTCACACTTATTGCTGGAGCAGTACATTGTCTGCTCTAACCATTGTGCAAAATCCCTGCATCTATTGCGAAATAACGTTATAACTTAAAAGACTGAACAGATTTTGATAAAACATAGTTAAGAACCACGTAAATAACAGTTGCTTTCCAAAAAATTACATTCACATCAGTCTGTTTTGGAAAATAAAAATAACAGACATACCACCACTGACACACCTCTACTGACCTGGAACTTTTTCCGTACCATCGTGGGTACACAACCTAAAAATGAACGTTCTTAATGTCACTCGCGGTCACTCATTCAAGGACCAACTGGACCAAACATTGATTAATATTGCTGGTTGGAACTGGTACTTAAGATTTAATTTAATATACTTAACTTGCATACGTACAGGGTTACGCGCAAAGGGTGTACTAAACTAGACAATATTTTATTCGTAACAAAAATCCTTACACACTTATTTAAATAAATAAATAAAGTTGTTTTTTTGCCACAAAATTTTGGATCATAGCACCAGTCTTTATGAACAACTTTTACTATAAGACCAAATCTGAAATCACGAATAAAATATCAGCTGTTCTATGGAAAGATTGTCAAACGACTGCTGTGCTGATGTATAAAGATTGGTACCTTTCTTGACGTCATCTGCTCGTGGTTTCTTCTTCTTCTTGGTGAGCTTGGAGGCTCGCTCCTCGCCCTCCTTGGTGGGCGCGTCTTCAGGCTCCGACTGCTCCGCCTTCTGCTCTCTCTCTTCTTCAGAGTCCTCGTCTGATGTTAGCAGTTTCCTGTTAATAATTATCATACAGAAATAAATTAATGATCTGCCCAATGAGACCGATAAATATAGGACTGCAATGCAACACAGATGACCAGATAACACACACACACGCACAGATAACTAGATGGACCGACGACATCGTGAGAGTCGCGGGCATCCAGTGGATTCATATACGATACGATGAGTATACTGGCCTCAAATTTTTATACCTAACTAGCGACCCGCCCGCCCGGCTTCGCACGGGTGTAATTTACGTGCGAAGCCGGGGCAGGTCGCTAGTTATATATATAAACCTTCCTTGAAAATGTATCTAATTGATGGTGAAAACCGCATCAAAATCCGTTGCGTGGTTTAGGAGTTAGCGGCCATACAGACAGACAGACAGACGCGGAAAGCGACTTCAATTTATACTATGTAGAGATATATATATATTTTTTAATGATACATTTTCACCATGGACAAAATCATCCATGCCTTTATTTGCTCATTATTAAAAAAAATATTCTCTTATGCGTAATAACAAGACTTAAATTAAATTTAAATACTAACGAATCCATAATTTTTTTTATTTTTTCTCTCTCCCTTTCTCCTTTATCGCACTTCACAACTATTTCTTAAATTATCATAATTAGCTTGATAAATCAATCACCAATATTAGGTATAAAAATTTGAGTTGCCTCAGTGTTAGTTGAAATCAGTTTTATTATGACATTGCTAGTCTCGAGTTGTTTGAATGTTTTGGAGCGATCCTTCTGTACGTTGTATTTATTGTGTGTCTGTACTCACCTTAGTGCGTCTTCTTCCGCTACGCCTTTTAGTTCTTTGTTCGCTTTGGTCTCGTGGTCAGACTCACTGAAACAGTCACATAACAAAATCAGAGAGCATAATGAACCTTATTACTTGAAACATAAGGAATGTTCTTCCGTTACTTCAGAAGCTTAGTGATTTAAACACGTATGACATAGTTACCTGTCGGATGAGTCTGAGATGTAATCCTTTTCTCTTCCCTCTTCGTCTCCGTCGTCGCTCTCTTCAAACGCTTCATCATTGTTCACTTTCTTCTTTTTCTTCGCCACGGCGCCCGCTAAAACATTATTTTTATTTTATTTCGAAAACATACAGTGATAAATAACTAGATTACTAATTAAACACAATTTAGCAGTTTTCGCATATTATTATATAAACAAATAAATACCGGCAAAATAAATGAAATTCTGGTAAAAATTAATGTTTGACCGAACTCAGTAGCGTGCAGGGAGGAGTGGCCAATGTCCAGCAGTGGACAATAAAAGGCTGATGAGAAACCGATTCACTCCGGGTCATTCTTCCGGGTTGCAGACCATAGTACTAGCTGCGCAAGTACTAGCACAAGTACTCGCTCCAGCGTCCAAACGTAAATATCCACTCGCGTGGCAACGCGCACAACTCGCGTGCGAGTATGTACTTGCACCATAGTTTTAACGATCTTCGAACGATGCGCAGTGGGCGTCGCGCGAGTCGGGCGGGAGTGCGGAAGGTGTAGCGCAGGGAAACAAAGCTTCACTTAGGCAAGGACCAGAGCAAGTGCTACTAAGCACGACCACTGCCACTGGCACTAAGCAAAAAGTGTTGTAGCTCGTTGCAGACAAAGCATAGAGTTTACTGCACATAGTCTGCAATGGGCTACACTCAGATTCACCCATTCGGGCAGTGCATTCCAGTCTATGGTTTAAGAAGTTTATTTCTCAAAAAGAATTTGATACATTCACTTTACATGCGGAACTATATATATTCTTAAGTTAAGTCTAGAGGGTTTGAACAATAAAAGTGGAGTCGAAGCGCTTTATTTGGGTTTTCGGAATATCAAAAAGTTTCATCTAACCTAACCTAACTCTACTAACTAACCTATTCACTAACCTACAACAGTTAATTTTTTCGGGAAAAAAGTAGCTTATTTGTTGATTTAGGGCTACCTCCATACCAAATTTCATCCAAATCTGGTCAGCCGTTATGGAATTGAGTGCAGAGAAACATACAATACAAACTTGATATACATGAAACGTGAACGAAAAAGAGAGGTAGTGTACGAGAGAAAGAGGCAAAATGCGGAAAAACATACACACTTATAAATATTTATCTTATTAATATTTAGCTAATCAAACATACCTTTCTTCTTGTCCTTTTTCTTCTTTGCGCTCTTGGCGCCTGCGTCACTATCTTCGTCTTTTTCTTTCGCTGCGTCAGAGTCTGACGAATCGTCGTCAGAGTCTATCCATTCGTCCATCTCGGATATTTTCAGATCTGTGGGGCACAAAATTTGAACAAGAATTATGGGCGTTCTGTAATAAGCTACCGGACAGGTTTTTGAGTTGTTGAAAATAAGAGGCTTTGTGAAAAATATTATTAAATGTTATGCAACTACTAAAGTGCATAAAGACAAGTATTTAGTGTCTTTGACCAGTGTGTGTTGCCAGTGATGAAATATGGTACTGAGACATACTCCATAACTGTTGGCTTTTTGGCAAAGCTGAGAGTCACGCAGCGGGCAATGGAGAGGGCTATGCTCAGAGTTTCTTTGCGCGATAGAATCCGGAACGTGAATATTCGACAAAGAACCAGAGTCACCGACATAGCTGTTAAAGTTCTGATAAGCGATGGGAATGAAAGGTTCTTGAGTGAAGACCACGAACCGGAAGACGCAGTGTAAGTAGGCCTACCACTAGATGGACCGACGATATTGTGAGAGTCGCGGGCATCCAGTGTATGCAGTATGTAGGCTGTCGTTCAGTGTGGAGGTTAAAGGGGGAGAGCTATGTTCAGCAGTGGACGTCTTCTGGCCGATGATGATGATGATACTATAATATTAGATTATTCGCTCATAGAATGTTTGTGATGAGAGTAGGGTACCTTTCTTGGCCTTGCCGCCTTTGGTCTTCTTCTCATCAGGGTCATCCGCGTCGTCGGCGGCGTCTTCACCGCGCATGCGCTTCCGGAACATCAGCGAAAAGTAGTTTATCACCTTGTTACGTCTGCAAATGATACAATATGATGTTAGTATATTTTCTCATTCTTATTAAGACTATTTTTATATTCTCTTCTTTGCTTAGATATTTTTTTTTTATATTTACCCACCAATTCTTCTAATGATGATGATGATGATGTGACCTAGCTTTTTTAAAGTGTATTGTAATTCTAACTAGTGTTGCTGATCTATAGTATTTTGATAGCCTAGACTAGATGGTCTATGACAAATCAATAGACAATAGTAATCGACAGGCAATCGATAGTACCAATATGCAAAGATACTATTGATTTCACTTAATACTAAATAACGTAAAAAACAAATAGTAAAAATACAAACCTTCCGAACTCTTGTTCTGCCTCTTCAGCCGATAGAGCTTTATATCGGTGTATAGGTTGAAAATTGTACCTAAAAATAAACAAGTATAAATAGTTGTTTATTTAACTCAACAACTTGCATGCTGTGTTAGTATATAGCTAGTATTAGGAATGTTAGCGACGCACGCATAATGTAATGTTATTTCTGTATTTCGATACGTGTAGCGCCATCTCTTTTAATACTTTTGTACCAAATATTGTGGGTACCCATTTAAACGAATAAGGGGGCGTCCATAAATTACGTGAGGTGTTTAAGGGGGGGAGGGGGTCGAGTCAAATCTCATCTAAATCTTACGTTGGAGAGAGGGGGGGTCTCGACAAATATCACGCAATTTTTTTTCATATTGAAACAAAAAAAAATTATACTATTTTGGTCCATTTAATCCAGATTGTACATGCTTAAGATTTAATATTAAGCGTAATCGTAATACGATTAAGATCATTTACTAATTCGTTCGAAAGTAAATAATTTCATTCATACTTCGACGTTATACATTTACTGACTGTCAAACCACCATATTTGTTTTATACCAAATGTCCTTTGAAAAATCTCACGTGAGATTGGGGGATGGGGGAGGGGGTTGAATAAAATCTCACGACATCTCACCAGGGGGGGAGGGAGGGGCAGAAAATTAAAAAAACACCTCACGTAATTTATGGACGCCCCCTAAAATCAAGAATTGGAGGGTGTGCCTAACATTTTCTGTCAAACAAGTAGTCTTTTGGTTTACGAGGCCGTGTCAACTGGCGTAGCAATATCTCCTAGAACACACTTGTGAAATTAAATATATTTGTGCATTATCCTGATGGAAGTCGCGCCGCTCCTCTTCTTCTGTGTCATCAAAACCCAGAATTTTATTTAATCCTCAACAAGGAATTACACCGTGTTTTTTTTTGTTGTGTAAGATATGTGTATTCCAAATTGTGAACCAAATAAACTAAAAAAAAAAAAAAACTCATACAATTACAATGACCTAATTTTGGCTTATAAACTCACCATTCCTGCAGTGGGTATGCATCAATGGCTCCATCTGCAGCGTGGGTGAACACATAGTACGCTGCATTCTCCGATACACCGCCCTCCCTGATCCCTTTGAACCTGCAAGTGTTAGCTAAGTTATTGAAGGCACATTGTTGGTATATCTGTCAGTTAATCACACCATAATTGCTAAATGGTTTTTGGTAACATTTGGTACCAAGATTTAGGACAACTACCCCCGTTCCCCGATAGTTACAAGCTAGGTGTCTTCAAATCACGAGTGAATTTGTTTCTTCTAGCCAATCATGCTCCATCGTAGACCGCATCATCGCTTAACATCAGGCGAGTTGGCGGTCAAGCTAAAGCCTATTATTAAAAAAAAACCTACGAACCAAGATTAACACCAAGCTAGCAAGTCAGAATACCTAATGTGTGTCTGGTAGCATCACTTGAGAGCCAGTTCCAATTCCAGACTAGGTTAATAACCATCATTAACCACACCTTAATTTCAAGACATGCACATCGCTGGCACTCAGGTGTCAGTTTCTTGTTAAACAATAATAGCTTCTGAGTTGCATTCGTGACGGCAGTCTATCCATGTTCATGGCTTAATAGAGGTTCATGGTACACCCATTGGGCAATCAGTTAAAGGTATAGCTCGAAAGCCAAAGGTTCATGGTACACCCATCAGGCAATCAGGTCTCAAACTCATAGGCTTTAAATTTTCGAAGATGTAAAGATATTGATTAACTGTGATGATGATTAGTGGCGTGCCTTGGGAGAGGCATATATCCAACAGTTGACAAAGATAGGCTTATTATGATGATGATGAAAACTATTAATACTCACTTTTTACCAGTCTTGCCCCCAACTTTGAGTATCCACGGCTGGTCTTCGGGCTTGTACTTGCGTGATATGATGCCAAACTTTTTGCGCCGAGCCTCTTCTCTTACGTCACGGCCGTATTCTGAGCCTGCACCAAATCTGACAAGTAAAAACCACTTAAACTACAGCAGGAACGTCCAATAGGCCTGCTGTAGCTAAAATTTGATCTTGCATTCATGTATGTGCTATATTCTCATCAGGGAATTTATAAAGAACTTTGTAGCATAGATTTAGTTCATCAAATGTTTGTGGATACAAGGGACATTATCTACAATGCACTAACTTGATCTAAATGGTGTGTACAGCAATGGCTGGCTGACTTAGTGGGTACAATTCTTTTTTTATTATCGCAAAACAACAGATTTCTGCCACATCTACAAATTCTGTTATTTTATTTTAAAGAGTAGATGCACATACTTGGGCATGTCTTCGTCGAATCCCTTGAACTCTTTGATGTTATTTTCCCTTTCCATCTTCACATGGGTCCATTTCGCAAAGTCTACATTTAGAGTTGCATTAAACCGCATCACATGATGCTTTTTCTTCACGTTTTTTGGTACTCTTATTTTGAACTCTTGCACTGTCGATGCACTTGCATTCTGTAATGAATGAGTAATCAATAAAATACAACTTAGAAGTAATACGAGTACAAGAAGTAGAAGTTTTAAATACGTACGGAGCCTCCCGGAGTCGACATAATTTTGTCAACTTTATTTATCTGATAATTGAATACGGCCTGCAGGAACAGGAAGATAGAACAGATTTTTACACAAGTGCCTATACTTATATTATAAACATAAGTTTATCCGTGTAATTGTGGTTTCATTTCCATTTTTATTTAGAATAAATACAAATTCCTCCTTTTCTTGGAGCCAACTTGGAGCATTTATTTTTCTGACTTTTCTGATCTGAGTTACTCATAACATGTCTATGTCAACACGTGTAAGACGCACTCACTGTCAATGACAAAACAAGTGCAAATGCCAAAGTCATTGTAAAGTAACTAACTTTTTATGACTATTTTTATACGAATAATTCTAACCTTAAAATACTAATGTTGTTTTGTTTTGTTTAGAAAATAATATTTGTATTGCTGAATTTTGGCTTTTCTATATTTTAACATGGGTAAAAAGAAAAACAAGAACAAGGTCAGCGGTGCTGTGAAGACTGCTGCCAAAACTGAGAAGAAATTAGCCAACAAACTGAAAAAAGAGCTGGCCAATCTAGGAGAGGTTAGTTCACTGCCAATCGAATTTTCTATTAAAATTAAAATGCTAAATAAGTTTCGAAGTAGACATGTGCTAATAACATGAAGCTGTTCTTTTCTCTTTCGGAACGATGTTCAGGAAACTAACATGTTCGCGGAACTATCTTGTTCGACCGCAGCGCGCCGCAGATGTTGCCTTTCTGTTCATGTTCATGCCGTAATGGTAAAGAGTTTCTTGGCTCAACCGGAATGCGTAGCTAAGTTATTCTATTTCACTTTTATAGAACTGAATTTGGCAACTGACAAACTCGGTTACTGAAATTGTGTGAAATAGAATAACCTAGCTACTCATTCCGGTTGAGTCAAGAAACTGTGTACCAATCCAATTCTAATACGTTCCAATATCTTACAAATATCATGAATGCGAAAGTGTGTTTTGTTTGTTCCTCTTTCACGCAGCAACGGACCGACGTGATATTTTTAAAGTGCAATAATGGAATGCGCTGCCTGAATAAGTAATAATAAATAATAATAAAAATTTATTTGCCACTATTAATATTAAGTACAATATTTAGTTTTAAGATTAATTAAAATTTAGTGAACAGTAAAATTATGAATTATAATTAAAATTAACATGCATAATAAAACTAATTACAGTCGCTAGTTATCGCTATAGGATTCCCTGTGTCGCGATAACTAGTGCTCTTCAATGGTGTTAATTAAAGATAATCTTAATATATATAAATCTCGTGTCACAATGTTTGTCCTCGATGGACTCCTAAACCACTTAACCGATTATAATAAAATTCGCACACCATGTGCAGTTCGATCCAACTTGAGATATAGGATAGTTTAAATAATTATATAACTAGCGACCCGCCCCGGCTTCGCACGTAAATTACACCCGTGCGAAGCCGGGCGGGCGGGTCGCTAGTATAATATATTATTTAAGTTTAATTAAATTTAGATAATAATAAAAGAAATTGAATTAAAATGGAATAAAAATATTGAAGTTACTATCTGGATGGCTTCAAATTATGGGTCGGTTCCTTGAGGACATGCTCCATCCTAGTCTGCTGCTTATTATCAGGGATAGTCTAGGCAAATGCAAACAATCATTAATAAAATTAATGTGTTTTTCCAGGAAGATATAGCTAAAGTGATAGCCGAGATCGAGCGAGAAGAGTCCAAACGCTCTGCTGCGTCAGAGAAGACCCTCCCTGGGCCGCCGTCAGCGAGGGCCTATGCATCACTTACTCCTCACCCCACTAACAATGAGCTTATCATGTTTGGCGGAGAATATCACAATGGGCAGAAGGTATTTTAATCACTGAATTCTTCCACATACAGTGTAAACTCAAGGAATCAAGCCTTTTTTTTTATTAAAAAGATTTCATTATGGAGTGAAGAAAGAAAAATAACCAAATTTCACTAATACATTTATGTTTGTTGGTTTACGACTGATAATTCGATAGGTGCCTAGTATGTTTAGTAAACGAAATCAAAATTTCCTAGAGTCAATCAGAGTCAATGAAATCCAAGAGTAATAGCACACATGCTATTAAATAAATAAAATAAATATCTGGGACATTTTTGCACACACGGTCATCTGACCCCAAACTAAGCAAAGCTTGTAATATGGCTGCCAGAGACTGATAGACATACATATATATTTTTAAATACATACTTAAATAGATATTAACACCCAGACATAGAACAAACACAAATGTTCATCACACAAATGTTTGTCCTAGATGGGAATCGAACCCACGCCCCCAAGCACAGAAGATAGGTTCACTACCAACTGAGCCACCGGGACAGTTACTCTTGGATCATAGCATAGCTCAGCATGCATAGCATGCAAGGGTCTTACCATGAATATGTTATGAACGTACCAGATAAACCAAAACACACTGGCTAACTAAAACCGTATCACTAATATACTCAGTAAAAGCTTGAATTTAAAGTCAGGACATGGTACGGTGGCTAGTGGGCATTGTGGGTGTTGATAATCTAATTCAAAGTTTATTTTGATGGAGTGCTGAGAAAACGAGATCATTGGGTGTTTTTTTTTTTTTTTTTTAAATCCCTTTTTTAAAGCAATCTGTCTTTTTAAGACAATAAGCTTTATTTTGAACTGTTGTCTTAAGTGACGCGTCTTGTGTGGATTACACCCATTGACGCATCCATCCTCATAATTTTTCTTATTTTGTTAGGTCTTGGGGTATCTTCCTTTTAAGTCTCCTTGGAGGCCTTCTTGATATCAACATCTTTGCTAGTTCATTTGGATGATTATGCAGTAGTTTTTGATAAGTTAGGGCGTAAATTATTAATGATAGTATTAATACCAATACAGTTGAGGTCATGGTGTGGGCAGCTGTAGTGGGGCGAGTCCTTTTGGCGTTGAGCAGACGAAGGAGTTTTTGTCTGACGGACAGAATGAGGTTGTTTAATTGTCATTGTGATGAGGCAGTCTATTTGTCCTTTGTGTGCATTATTGCATAGATTTCCATACATTCTATCGTCGCGGACAAATTGTCTTGAGGCCACTGTCCTTTGTCTTTTTTTTTATTCCGTAGGTGGCAACCAAGCTGACGGGCCGCCTGATGGTATGCGATCACCATCGCCTATGGATACCTGCAATACCAAACCAGGGGCATCATAGATACGTTACCGACTCTTAAAGACTATATTAACAGCCTTTTTGAAGAACCCCATGTTATAGTTACGTGGAAATGCCGCAGAAGGTCTGGAGGGAGTGCCTTAGCGTTACTCTTGTGTTGACCAATACTTTACACTTCCAGACAGAAGTGTACAACGAGCTTCTGTTCTTCAACCCCGAGAAAGGTTCATGGCGGCAAGTCAAGGCACCTGGCGGTCCGCCGCCGCGTAGCGCGCATCAAGCCGTCGCTTCACCTGCTAATAAGTAAGCCGATAATATTGCATTGAAAAAAGATAAGACATGAAGAACTTGAATGAAGAACATGAATCCCACTAGATGGACCGACGACATTGTGAGAGTCGCGGGCATCCAGTGGATGCAAAAGGCAGGCTGTCGTTCAGTGTGGAGGTTAAAGGGGGAGGCCTATGCTCAGCAGTGGACGTCTTCTGGCTGATGATGATGATGAAGAACTTAAGTGGCCTTATTTACTTATTCTTTAAGTTTTCCTTTTTTCAACAATCATTAATAGCAGTGCTATCAGCAAAGGTTGCAATGGTATTCTATTGCAGCTCTAGTATATCACAGGTGCATTACTGTGTACATAATTGGACCCAAAATACTACCTTATGGCATTCCAGCTTTTTTATTCAATTCTGAAATGTTTTTTTTCTGATGTTATATGATTATTTACAGGACAAAAACACAGTAAAACATTGTTTTTTTTCTGATGCTGTATACTTCTGTTATGTTTAACACAAATGCTTTTTCTTTGGCAGAGGTGAGCTGTGGGTGTTTGGTGGAGAGTTCACAAGTCCAACGGAGACGCAGTTCCATCATTACAAAGACTTGTGGTGCTTCTCACTTGCTGACAAGAAATGGGAAAAAGTATGGAAACCCGAGAATTCAGACTTATTTATTTACATAACTACAGAACAGTTAAAAATATGAAATTTATATAACCTTTTAATAAACTGCTACCAGTAGGCATCATTTCCAAAATACTGGCCGTATTGAGCAAGGTACTAGCATATTGGTCAAAAGATGGCTTGACCAGAAACGTTTACAATGCTTTAAAAATATTTCAAAAATTGGAACCCAGTATCTTGTTTCCATATTTATGTTGCATGCTGCCCAAAAATGGAACACTCAGCCGTCATTCTTGTTTTCTGCGAACTGCAATCCAGGCATCTTCAAGACTAGTTTTGAATATGCTTAAGATTCACTAGTGAACAAATTTATAAATTTGAATCAACGCTCTGTCCTGAGCCACACTGCTTACTATCTGAGGGGTTAGACAAGACCCACTTTCTGTTAGCGTTAACTCCTGCGGAAATATGAAATTGTATGAAAATTACATTAGCTTGAGAGGTGTTCTATAAAGCTAATGTCATTGTCAATGTCATTTTCATACAATATCATCTTTTCGTAGGCGTTAACGCTAACAGAGAGTGATTCTTGTCTAACCCCCCTGCAGGCCTAGCACGGGCCGTGGACTAATTGTCTTTCCACCGTTTTTATCCCGCGAGAAAAAGACAAACGTATCCATATGCTAGCTTTGTCGCGTCTAGGCGTGGATAAAAACGGTGGAAAGACAATTTATCCACAGCCCATGCTAGGCCTGCTGGAAAGTTAGTGGCTAAATGCAATCTGTGTACAATGAAAAAAAACTATATATTATTTTATTACAATTCCTCAAAAGCTTACAGCTAAAACTAAAACATTTTTGAGACATAAAATTTTTTTTTTTGTCTTTCAATAAAATTTTTTTTGCAAATCAACGGCTGGTAGCATTCTAAAATATCTATTTCCCGTCAGGTGGTAGCTCCAAACGGTCCGACGTCTCGCTCCGGTCACCGCATGGTGCTCCTAGACCGAAAACTGTTCGTCTTCGGCGGATATAACGACGACGGACGCGACTGTCGCTACTTCGACGACCTCTACACGTTCTGCCTGGAGACGAGAACGTGGGCCAAGCTCGCTCCGAGTGGGAAGGGGCCGAGTGCTCGCTCAGCCTGTGTCATGGTGCCAGCTGGGAATGACTCTGTGAGTGTTTATTTTTTAACCCTTGACGCAAAAAGAAGGGTGTTATAAGTTTATCTGTGTGTCGGTCTGTAACATCCCTAGGTCCCAAACGGCTGAACTGATTTTGATTTAAATAGTTTTACTAGAATACCAGGTGTATTCTAGTAAAACAAACAATTTAAGTTAGTTCGGTTTGAGGAATCCTGCATACGTACGGAGAAGGAATTTAATGGCGTATGTGAATCCACCAACCCGCAACTGGGCCAGCGTGGTGGATATGGCCCAATCACCCTTTCGGTAGGCTAAAAGTCCAGCAGTGGACTGTTAAAAGGCTGATTATAATGATGATGATGACTAGAACACACAACTTTTTATCTCACCTTAATAAGATTGTATTTCTTTTAAGTTTAGATAGGAACCTCCTTGAATCAAAGCTATGCCAATATAATATACAAGCCGCAGCCCATGTTTCCACCTGCGCGGATCCCCTTTCTACTACAGAACACGTAGAAAAACTGCCCACTACATGCTGCCTACATACATTGTGGATTTTCCTTGGATACATACCAAACGTTCCGAATCCACGTTTCTAATCCGTACAGCCAAGGATTGGAACAACCTGCCAGTTTCCTGAGAGATTATGATCTGGGCCTTTTCAAGGCCAGAGTGAACAGGTATCTTCTAAGTCTGCGTGCTTCATCTTCGACCACATTGTCGCTTGCCAACAGGCGAGTTGGTGGTCAAACGCGGACGTATACGCCTTAAAAAAAAAACATCAGAAACTGTCAATTTTTTCCTGAACATAAAGTATTCTATGTCACTCTTACGTCCAAAAAATCCTGTTGATCCAGAGCTCTGTTGCTGCGTGAAGGGAGTACAAATAAACCTACAAACAAACACATTTATGCATTCATAATACAGGGATATTAGAAAAGGGTATGCTAAGCCGAAAGGTCATTGTACTCATAATTATGAACAGCTTTGACTAAAGGGCCAACCCTGAAATCGCGTTTTTTTAAATGGAACAGCTGTTTATTTTCCGCGATTTTATATTTGGTGCCATAGCATAAGTTGTTCATAATGATGAGTATAAGGAACCCCTTTCGGCTAAGCATACCCTTTCCTTATAACCCTGTATTAGTATGATGGATGTTGCCCATTCACTTTGATGACCATAGAATTAAATTCAAAGCTGATACTTCTGTCTACTGTCTATGTGATTTTCTGAATGTAACTTACATACACATAAGACCATAAGACCGCCTAATGCGGTTGAAACTATAGTCGGGAGTGATCGGCTTAATCTTACGTGAGTAATTCCCGTGTAATATAAAATTAAAATGTAACTTGGATACATTTTCTATTCCCCTTTTTTCTTTCCAGCTTTACATTTACGGTGGATTCTCGCGCGTACGGGAAGGTCGGACAGAGCGCACGCACACACACACAGACCTGTTCCGCCTGTGCAGTAAGCACGATGCGTGGACGTGGCGCGCGCAGTCGGGCGGTGCGCACGCGCCGGCGTCGCGCGCGGGGCAGGCCGCCGCTGTCAACGTGCATAGTAATAGGGGCTATGTTTTTGGTGGAGTTAGCGTGAGTGTGTTGCATTTCAATTTCGAAAATCGAAGCTAGTTA
This sequence comes from Agriopis marginaria, assembly GCA_932305915.1. Lineage (NCBI taxonomy): Eukaryota > Metazoa > Arthropoda > Insecta > Lepidoptera > Geometridae > Agriopis > Agriopis marginaria. Next base: position 16,853,637 of record OW029918.1, read on the forward strand.
GTAATAGGGACCCTATTACTAAGCCTACGCTGTTTGTCTGTCTGTCCGTCCATCTATCCTATTTTTTTATAGCTGTATCTTCCGAACCGTAATAGATATCCAGTTGAAATGTTCACAGAATATATGGAATGTATGTAATATGTAATGTTACAGCGGTTTTTTTTAAATTAACCTATACTGTCCCACTTCTGGGCATAGGTCTCCCCCATTTCTTTACAGACAGTGCGATCACCCGCCAGACTTGACCACTGTGTCTGGAACGTGTCGAGGTCATCACGCCAGCGTATAACTAAGAAATAATAAAAAAGTCAAAAAGTATAAACTAAAGGGCCCCATACCCAAACGTATTTTTGTATTAGCTCTAATGTAAAAACGGTAATACGTACAAGCGTCAAATTTGGCATGATTATAGTACACACTCTAAAGTATAACCACAAATAATGGCCAAGTGCGAGTCGGTGACAAATTTCTGTTCGCCACTGGTTCTCGTAAGATCACAGAAGTTAAGCAACGTCGGGTGCTGTCGGTACTTACATGAGTGACCACCTGGACGTTGACGGGATGTTGTCTTTTTGCACTACTTTTTTGTACTTCCATAGCTATCAAGTTATGTGGTTACGGAAACCTCAGTGTGCGAGCCTGACTCGCATTTGGCCGCTTTTATTTTGTATGAATATGGGCTAATAAAGTTGGTTGCAGCCACAGAACTTTGTCGTTATAGACATAGTGAGTGTAAGTGTGTGTGTCTACTTGTCTGTGGAACTCTAAAAATTACCTTTTCATCCCCCATCTCGGAAAGAGTATTTTTGATCTTCAATATCTAAGTGCAAAAGCCGTTTTCATCCACTAGAGGATAAAGTAAATTGAATTTAGAACATCGTGTGCACGGGTACCAAATTTATTCAATAAAAATTACAAGTATAATAAAAACTATCTTAAATTTAAATTTATAACTAAAACTAATCTAACAATCCGCTACCGGTGGGCAGCGTGCCCAAAATGCTGGCAGCATTGCCACGTTGTATGGCAATGCTTATTCTTTGGGCAAAATAAAGGCCAGCATTTTGGTCACGAGTAGCTTCGACCAGTGCACTGAGTTTGTGAATTCAAAACATCATTAAGCCTATTTACTTCTACCTCCATGGTGCCGAATATATCATACAACCTTTTTTAATTTGTTAAAAACACAGACTCAAAACCTTCTTGGTGTAATTTTTTTTTAATTTGCTTTGCGCGCGCCATTTTCTTTTTTGCATTTAGTCATTTCGTCGCTGAGGTGGGATGAAAAGTTACGTGTTGCACTCGAGTGCAAAGATTTTTCACCTCGTGCTCTTTTTGATTTCCTCGCTAACGCTCAGGATTCTAATTTTATAATCACTCGGTACGCTCGTGGTTAAAAAGCAACTTTGCACTTTTGTATAACAAATAACTATTGTTCTTCAGGACATGGAAGAAACAGAAGAAGACATCAGCGGTGAGATGAGCGATGATCTCCACTTGCTAGACTTAGAAGCCGGCAAGTTCCACACCGTCACGCTGAAGGGACAACAGAGCGGCGCAAGCGCACTCTCGCAAGACAGTGCCGACAAAGAAACCACAGTTGAAACTATGGAAGGTAACATAAAATAAGCGATAGACCCCACCAGCAGGTCTAGCATAGATAGATAGATAAACTCTTTATTGTTCACACCCCAAATTTCATACACAAAACAGCTTAAAAACTAGTGCGACAATCTGTGGCCTTATCGCTTAGAGGAGCCTTGGATGGAGATGATTCATACAGGAGGTAGAAGGTGGGGCGGGCAATATTGAATAAATAATAAAGAATAACAGACGACCTATAAGAGACCGCAGGGAAACGCTGGATGCAGGCCGCTTCCGACCGGCCCTTTTGGAGATCGATGGGAGAGGCCTATGTCCAGCAGTGGACGTCCTATGGCTAAAATGATGATGATGATGATGAAATCCCGTAAATAATCATATAACTTTAGTGAACAACTGTGATAGTTTAAAACAGTGTTTTATTCTTATTTAGATCAACGCGTCGAACTCCGCATCACAGTTGCTAACTGATTTCGAATGACTGACGTTTCGTTTATATGGGTGCAACTGGCTACAACACTTACAAAAATGCCTTGACAGCCGTTCTAATTAAAAAAAAAAAACTTTTCTGTTTTTGTAATTGTAAGTTAGCTGCACCCAGCGGGCGAAACCGCGTTGATATTTCCGGGATAAAAAGTAGCCTGACGTAGGCTACTTTTTATCCCGGAAAAATGCTGCGAGAAAGAGAAACAAACGACCGACAAACCAACAAACATACTTTCTCGTTTATAATAAGTGTTTATGATTGTGGTGATGCCAAAATGCCACTCTCGGTCTTAAAACTTTTTTGTTAACTCATAGCAGTCCATACTACAAGATAGAAATGTAATATTTTTTCTTATGTTTCAGTGGTGACCGAATCCGAAGGCTTTACGCTGAAGCTAGGTGGCGCTGCGCCCGTCGCCTCCGCCCCCGCTGCCGCCGTACCCGCCCCGCGCCCCCGCGGCGGCCCCTCCCCCCGCATGTCTGCAATGTTGGCAGTAGTGCGCACTACACTCTACTTATACGGAGGGGTGTTAGAGAAAGATGAGAAACAGTTCTATCTTAGTGATATGTACAGTTTAGGTGAGTGATTTTCGACTTTAACTCGAGTTACACTAGGTCGATATTTGATTGGTTATTCCTTCTATGAATAGTGACCGGCAAACATCTTGAGAAAAAAGCTCGTGCGTTCGAAATCCCCTGGTAGATCAGAGGAATCAGAGATAATAAGTTGTAACCTTTATAACATTCTAAAAGTTATCTTAATAGTCTTAGAAAATCTCGTGTCCGCGTCGGTCACAAAAATCGTTTTCATCACATCTATTCGAAAAGGACGACTTGGTTCGCCTTTAAGTGCACCCAAAGGTGGTGTTTTCTATAAGAAAGTTTTAGCGGCCAGTAATGAGTTTTTAATCCTCTTTATAAGTGCGCCGCAATTAACTTTGCAGCGCACTTATTGAATTTGGAACATCACTCGGGCGCAAAATATTTTTTGGCTCGGGCGCCGTACTTTGAATCCCTCACTTCGCTCAGGATCAGGATTCAAAAAAGCGCCCTCGCCGTAAAAATATTATTTTGCGCCCTTATGTTACAATCTACTATTTTTCGCAAACATCTCGATTCCTATAGTATTAATGATATTTGCATCCTACTAATATTATAAACGCGAAAGTTTGTATGTATGGATGTATAGATGTATGGATGTTTGTTCCTCTTTCACGGTGCAACGGAACAACGGATCGACATGATTTTTTGCATGGGTATAGTTCAAGAGACAGAGAATGACATAGGCTACTTTTCATCATCACCATTTTTCATCACTACGCGGGTAAAACCGCGGGGCGCAGCTAGTCCATTATAAAAATTGTAGAGCATAAAATTCTTTAAAAAAAATTATTTATTACTTAATCGTTATTGACATAGATCACGCAGCGGTTAGCCATACATACCGTAAAACCATAATGCAAGGTCAACAACCGTTATTGTATCCTAATCCTGAGGGAATGTCCATTCAGGTGAAACCGTGGGGCCCAACTAGTTACAGTATAATCTCACTAATCCGGCACTTCGATAGATCGGCACGTCCAATAATCCGGCACCCTCCGCCCACGCCTCCCTTACCCCTCTATACGTGTGCGCTTTGGTCGCTGCGTCATCGACTAGCAGTCTAACCTCAAAAAAGGAATATTTCAAAACTAGTTAATTACATATGTACCTACATGTTAATTCAATTGTTCCATAATACATTACATACATTTATTCTCTCTATGAAATGCTTTATTTTATTTATTACCTATGACTTTTTCAGTATAACCCAGTAATCCGAACATTCCAATAATCCGGCACCCTCCGGTTTTTAATAGTGCCGGATTAGTGAGATTACACTGTATTTATATGTTTTGTAAAACCTTCAAAGAGTGAAGTTTGTCTACATTTCAGCATCATATTCTTTTCAGATCTGCACAAACTGAACGAATGGAAGACTATAATAGAGCAGCCCTCGCTCCCAGACTGGCTCGGGTCAGACTCGGAGTGGGACAGCGACGAATCAGGCTCCGGCTCCGAGACTAGTTCCGACGATGAATAGTGTAAGGAAAATAAACCTTATTGCAATATAAGTAAAGATGACTGTTCGATGAATGAAAGGTTTGGAATGACATATTATTACTGCTACGAAAAATGTTCTTTATGACAAGAAGCTTAAGGTTTAATATTCCAAGAACAGATGATGACAATCAATATTTGTTTATCATGGTAGGTAGGAAGGCTATAGAGCTGCGGTTGTCATTGAATTTGTATTAATTTGAGAGCCTTTTCGTTATTTTGACTGCAGCTGTTTTAGAGGTTAGACATCACTCGCAGCCATATTTAGTAAAAGTTGTACATACTGATGAATACAATGACCTTTTTCTGCTAAGTACAACCGTTCCCTGTAATCCTGCATAGATAGATCCACTCCATGGTTTTCCTACCATCGTGGTTAGATGTCAAAGAATATTAATCTATAATATGTATAAAAGAAGGGTGGAATTTGAAGAAAGAAAGATTTGTGTACATATTTTTGTAAGATGTTAGCAAAACTAAAATAAGGAATCTATGTATAACTATCTATTTTTGTTTCTATTCTAATATGTGTAATTTTCTTGTTTACTGAATAAACTCATTTGTATAACAAAATTACTTTTAATTATACAAATGAAACTAAAATAACGCCATGTTTTATTCTATTAGATAACATATAATTTGACTTTAGGAATAGTGTTTTTGAAATTGTTTGGTGTATAATCACATTTATGTACCAATTTTTTTAGCTAAAATTCTGTTGTCCGTTCCTCGTTCATGGTTCCTCTAAACACTTATCACTGGTCCCGCTTTATATCAGACAAACAATGACAATATAAATTATCTTTGTAGACAAATAAGGGAGATATGCCTTAGTACAATTTTATTATCGTTTGTGTTGACCAAAATGTTTCATAAATAGTTTTATTTCACCATACGCCGCTTAATACAAAAACTAAGTATAGCTCAATTATTAATTTTTCACGCACTCTAAGAAACTTGAACTAATAGCGTCTTTGCTAATAGTTTACATGCGAAAAAAGGCGGCAAATCATTTGTCTGTGTAGGCCAGATGTATTCATACCCGCCACGCTACTTTACCATTTCTCCCCTTGTTTGTCTGATCTGAGATTGTGATACCTAGTCATGTATGACATGCCTGAATGGGTGTTCCCCTTCAGTTACAATCTGGGTGTCTTCAAGACGAGAGTGAATCGGTTGTACAAAAAAAAACACGTAAAATGTAGTAGTGTGGCAAACTTTGTACAATCTACTTTGTCGCGATTATTGATTTTTCATAACACTTCCCTGTAAAAAATTATAGCTTTTCTTTTTTCATTGTCAAACCAAAAATTTGCAAAACCCACGTCTTACCATTGGTACTACTGGTAGTATCACAGGTTTTTTGTCCGTGGTACTACCAACCTGTGTGGTGTACTACCAGTAAATTATTTATTTCCTGATTTAAAACAATATTACTAAATAAATACGTTACTGGGTCGTGGTCCAACTACTCTGTCCAACCAGTTGCACTACGGGCCTTCGATAGTAATATTGTTTGAAATTTTTAAGTATAGTAACACAGGAAATTAATGATTCACTGTGGTACTACCAGACAGGTTGGTGTACCACTGGTTAAAAAATAACCCGTGACACTACCAGTAGTACCACCTAGGTGGTACTACTGGTAGTGTGGTTATTTTTTTGCCAGTGGTACAGCAACCGGTACCAGTAGTACCAACTGTGGTACTACTGGTACTACCCTTTACTACTACTACTACTGTACTACTAACTTACCCGTGGTAGTACCACGGGTAAGACGCGGCAAAATTATATTCCTATCCATAAATCAGTTTATGGCTAACAAAAGTAGGATTTAGAGAGGAGTATTGAAAAGAGATTATGAATGTCTCAATAAAACCAAAATGTATGTTATGTACTCATCAATCGTATAATCATTTACATACACAATATAAAACGTCAACACCACATGAGGTTTATATCTACACATTGCATTTTAACAGTATCTAGTTCTCGAAATAAAAAAGTACAAAAATGTTTTTAGATGCCATAATATTGTCCAGGGGGGTTACACAAGACCGACTTTCTCTTAGCGTTAACTCCTGCGGAAAGATGAAATTGCAAATTGTATGAAAATGACATTAGCTTAAGATAACATCTCTCAAGGTAATGTCATTGTCAATGTCATTTTCATACAATGTCATCTATCTTATCGTTAACTCTAACAGAAAGTGAGTCTTGTCTAACCCCCCAGTATAGCTTGGCCAACAAGATGTTTCTACAAAAACGCACCCTTTTCCTAATCGTTTGCAGTACAAGTTATGCAATATTTTACATGTGATTGGTATGGCTGTATGTAGAGCTGCCTTATGAGCCGGAGGTCCCGGGTTCGATTTCTGGCGGGGCAGATGTTTGAATGAAAATGTAATATGGCTCTGAGTGTTCTCCATGGCTTTGTATTTCATGACCCGACACGGAATCCTAGTAGTAGTGTGTAGTGTTATTTTGCTTGCATTATTATATCGTTAAAAACTTATTATTATCTGTGGTGAGTCCACAGATATTAATTAGCTCACACCTTAGAATAAATAATACTAATCTTGGATACTAAGGAAAAAGTGGCAAAACTTAAGTAGGGCTTTTGCACTGTAAACAATTAGGAGAAACGGTCAGACGTGGCTTTAGAAAGCAGTAAAGGACATTTTAAAGTACTATACCGGACAGATTTCAGATAATTTTACTGTAGGTAAGCGCACTGTTAGGGTAAGTATAAAATTATTTTTATTTTTAGTGTCACTCGTTATGAAACAATAATAATAATTCTGAAACTATGAAACAGAATATAATTTGTTAATTTAATTAACGTAGTATTAGCGGACCCGAAGGAATTGTTCTCAAAAACGTCCAGCAATGTTACAATGCAGTAAAGGCAACATTAATATAAAAGCTGCAATGTTACTAATTAATAGTATGTTTCATAAAACATTAGTATTTTGTTTAATAAATGAGTGACACATTAAATTAGTTTATCTTAAATAGATGGCACATTACCGTGATATACATTTTTGGTCCCCGTAACTTTACAATTTGTAGATTTTACACTGAAGATAGATCGACAGATCAAAATAAGCTAATTAATAAAAGTTCTCGTTTTTAAGGAACACCCTTGTTGCATATTCTTCATGTTTGTTTACACTTTTGAAAGAGCAAGAAAACACTTCTCGTCTGTGTGTTCCATATTTTTTTGGAAAAATATTTTTTTGAAAATATGCACACAGACGAGATGTGATTTCTTGCTCTTTCAAAAGCGTGAACTAACAAGTAAATAACATCTTTCTTTGTGCCGTATTGCTTCTGCCTCTCTTAGCGATGTTGGCGTGATTCTAAACACAATATTTAAGGGTGTTGATCTACCCACCAAAGTGAACAGCTGGTAGAAAACAAGTTCCTCTACCCTTTTTTCTCGAATTTATCGTTCGTGTGTTCCACAAGTTGTCCACTTTGAAGAGTACATCAACACGTAGGTACACCTATCTGTTACACTCCGTATAAAAACCCTTAGTATGGTCGGCAGGTGAAATTATAAACTTGACCGATGACTTTTTTTATTTTAATTGGTAGATACCTACCTATGTATGCATGTACCAGTGGCTGATAAATACGGGGCCTACCAAGTCAATAAACCAAGATATTTTGCAACAAACTAGGTACAAATTAATTATTTCAATATGCCGATCTATAACTATATTCCAATTATTTTAAAATATTTATTTAACTGTGTAGTGGTGTGTTACGGTCAATGTGTACAATTACGTATTTCATTAAAATTCCTAGGTATCAATACAAATCTATCTAATTGTCGTTTTGATCAATATTGCGTATAAAATTCTAGGTGAAAAATATCTTCCTGTAAACTATATTTAAGTATTTTGTTAAGTTTTGTAGATCGTGTTTTGAAAAAGTTGATGCAGTTATACTGCATTAAAACTTAGTAAAATTAACCACCCGAAAAAAAAAACAATGGCAGTGATAGATCTTTATATTATGTAAATATATATAAAAGCTATATACCACTCATTCATTCCTGACATCACGAAATCTCTGCAACTACTTGAGAACAACGCTGAAAGGCAGGTAGATTCCTTATGGAGTGTAGAGATCGACTAAGAAAAGATTTTATGAAAGTACCGATTTAAGGGGATTTAAAGTTTACATAAAAAGCTACGCGTACGAAGTCGCGGGCAACAGCTAGTATGTTTATATTTCTTGTTACTTGAACGAAATACTTTAATTTGGTATTTATTGTGCGTTCATATAATTAGTTACAATAACAAAAAATAACATACTGCGCATTACAAATTAATTTCATGTCGGCTGTTATAAAAATTGCTACAGACCGTTTACTTTTTAAGTAGCTGCGAAATAATTAAATTACGTATTTCATTTATTACGATAAAGTAACACTTAAAATGTACACTGGATTATTAACTAGAATAGTAATTCCCAATGTATTGAGACGGACGTATAACAATTTGCCTAATTTATAACATTGTACGCGACACAATACGTTAAGAATTAGTATACGATATATCACTAGCAAAGTAAAGCTGAAGCCGAATATTCATTGAAAATATTAACAAAATCATGTACAGGCCTTACGGCTAGCTGTTTTAAGGGATTCTGTTTAGGTGATGAGAAAAGTTGCACGATCGCAAACCGGATCTCGGTGAGTTAAGGTTCACGTTCACGTGATTTTCCAAACTGCTGTTTCAAGCCCGCGTTAAGAAGCAGCCGTAAGACCCCATGTCAATTATTTGAAGCTGACCTACTCGTGCTTATACAGGCGAATCTTCGCAAATCCGCATGACATTTATATTAGTTACGCATTATGAAAAGACAATCTGTCTCTTTGTCTCGCTCGTAAATATTCTGAAAAAATGTTAGTTTTTGCTGTCCTAATAATAGGTCTGTACTCGGTCTTTCAACAAATGTATCATCGGCCATGGGAATAGTTGGCAAATGAACTCATAGTTGTAAAAATAAGGTGTTGTCTGTAAAGTCGGTTTACGAACGATAATTTTAGGTGATAACGCTTAGGCCCATCGTGCCTCTCTATCGCTTGTTCCGCGCTCTCGCTTGCACGCGAGGCTCAGGCGGAACGTGACAACTTTTCGTGCGTGAAGCCGGCGTTCATCGATTTATAAGACGTTATCACGTCAAAAAATTAGAGATGTGACTTTTCGTGTAAAGGATATTCAATCTTATAGTTATGAGACCTCTCCTTAACCGACTATACCTAAGTAGTAAAAAGTTGACCGGTATGTATATGACCTAATATTGCTCATATACTGGGGTACGCGGAAAGGGTGTACTAAGCCGAAAGGGATTCGTTATATTCAACATTATGAATAACATTTACTATGGAATCAACCCTGAAATTTCGAATAAATATCAGCTGTTCCATACAATTTGTCGTGTCAATGACTGTATTATATGGAACAACTGATATTTTTTTCGCGATTGTAGGTGCTCCCGTAGTAATAGTTGTTCATAATGATGGGTACTATGGACTCCTTTCGGCTTAGTACACCCTTTCCGCGTAACCCAGTAGAAGGGACATAAAGACATTTCATTACAGATAGCACCCTGTATTTTTTTTGTTATTCATAAAAAGCCCATCTACTTTGTATTTCATAAAAATAACATAAAAAGCAAAAATAATATCATCAGTCTGTAAAATATAGTCAATAAATGATAAATCAATTATTAACCTTATTATAATCAGTTGATTAAATTTTTAATTTTTAATTAAAAAAAAATATCGAAAGCAAATCAGTCTCCTTACTTTAGTTTTAAATTTATTATATCTAACTATGTACATTTTCTTTCGTAATGGCCTTGCATAATATTACTTACATGAAATTATGATTATTAGAAATACATCATTATGTGGAAATTCAAGAAAATTATTTATTTAAAATTAATCTTGTTAGTATTTTATGAATTCAGTGTATTATTTAAATCATTGTATTTTTTAATATTGTTCGTTGTGTTTTTTGTGTTGTTTCTTGTTTGTTGTTAATTGTTTTTACTAAAAAAAAACAATTGACAACAAACAAGACACAACATTAACACTCACAAAAACAAACAACAACAATTGTTTGTTTGTGTTTGTTTTGTTTAGTTGTTTGTTGTTTATTTGAATTAAAGTATTGCTTATTTTTTTATCAGAAAATACGTAATAATTTTAAATGATATGATTTTATACAATTATACCTTAAATAAGGCGCAAAGACGCATACGCAATTCCATACATACAAAAGACACCATAAAATTTAAAAAAATCATACATTCACTATCTAAAAATTATAATTTACAAGTTATTTACAAAAAGATCATTTTCAATAAATACAATAATAATTTGGCTGTTTTTGTGCTAAAATAAAAAAAAAAACCTCATGAAATAGTTTCTATTACGCCGAAAGTTAAAATAAAAATTCGACTCTGCTCACTGCTCACTCTCGAGTAATCGAAATCTGACGTGAGCATTGTTATTGTCGTTCACTTCGCAACGAAACGCAAACGAAGCTTTTATAAAAATATCAATAAATTAATTCACTACACAATCCACTGTGTAAAAATATCAATTTGTTACCAGTTCTAGTGTCGTCCGTCACTGAATCCGCACGGTTTATATCACAGTAGCGCGCGCTCTTCACAACAACCCCGTCGCTATAAACACTTCCAACGAAACCACAGAGTTTTTTAAAAGCATCGAGAATATTTATAGCGACAAAGTGCTAGCGCGATCGCTCCACGTCGCTGACTAGGCTTTACCATTCTACCCTCAAAAGTATTTAAAACAGATCGGTGACAATAGACCCGAACCACGCGCAGACGACTGGAAGCGCGTACGTGAAGAGAGCTTTCTGTAGAGAGGGTTCTGCTGAAGAACCGAGGGGTTTATCCCGAGGTGGTTCGGATGTGTCTGACCGAGAACTGCCGACATCTGGGTCTATATCCACTGGGTCAGGTGTCTCCTGGGGCTTCGTTTCGAGAGTGTCTTCGGCGCGCGCGCGCACCATCACATTGTTGGTGCTAGGAGGGTTCACAATGCTCGGTATGATAGGTGCCTCTGGGACGGGGGTTGGCGCGTCGACGGGGAAATCAGTCGGCTGCTCGTAGTCGCCTGAACCTGCGGAAAAAAAGTTTGATAAGTGATAGAATAGACGAGTCTACTTTTGAGGCATTGTGAAAATTCAACCCTATGCATGCAGACATCGCGAGGCTTGCGTCACGAATTGTTAGCCACGAATGTCTCGGCCTGAGGCATGCGTCGTAATTTTTCCGGATATCACATGCATATTCATATTCATATTTATTCATAAAATGTTATTTTACATGTCAAATCGTATTATAAATTAAATTAAAATTATACTAATCAAATAATAAATAAGTAGGTACATACACGAATCAAATAGTTAAAAAGAAACATAAAAAGTCAGTCATGATAAATTAAAAAGAAAAATTACAATTAATGTAATTAATTAATCCATATAAATTAAATTAACTTAACTTATATAATACATTTATAAAATTCGTCAAACGCATAAAAAGACTGCTCGATCAGCCATTTTTTGAGACGTGACTTAAAGGAGTGTATACTGACGGCCGCAGTGACGTCGTCCGGCAGGTGATTGTACACGGTGGGACCCATGACATGTGTTAACTTAGAGGACTTCACCGTGCATGCTCAAGGTGAGCTCACAAGCAACGACGCGTGATGCTCGCGTCACTCGTGCGAGAACTCAGTAAGCGAAATAGCTTCAAGGCAAAACGTGGAGATTACAGCTGCAGCATTTAATGCCATAGGTGGCAAACAAGAAGACGGGCGGCCTGATGGTAAGCAGTCACCGTCGCCTATGGATACTTGTAACACCAGAGGCATTACAAATACGTTGCCGACCCTTAAGGCAACGGGGAGTGTTCTGAAGAACTGTTTGATCTGATGCCGGCGTCTAGTGGTTTTACCATCGCACTAGCCGCCACCGCCTGAAGGCTCATCCACACATCATAGATCAGTGGAAATCGCACACTGTGCGATTAACACGATCCGTCTGCCCTCATACCTGCAAAATGTGGAATGAGCTACCTTCCACGGTGTTTCCGAGAAGCTACAACATGGGGTTCTTCATAAGGCGAGTTAATCAAGTCCTAAAGGGTCGGCAACGTATTTGCGATGCCTCTGGTATTACAAGTATCCAAAGGCGACGCTGACTGCTTACCATCAGGCAGCCCGTCTGCTTGTATGCCAAATAGAGCTTTAAAAAAAATGTGCATACCGTCTCCATCCTCGGCGTCCTCGTCATCATCAGGCGGGCCATCGTCTCCGCTGTTGTAGTCGTCACCTGACCCTGAGCCTTGGTCCAGGTCTTCGTAATCGTTGTAATTGCTCGCCGCTGATTGCTGATCTGGAACGGAAAGCACACAGGAATCATTATCAGGTCAAGTTAGAGGCCAAACTGAACAAGGAGCTCTGCGCCACTTACTGACAACCTGTCACTATCAGCGGTACAAAAAACAGCATTTTGCGAAAGTTACCAAATTTTTCATGATGCCATTTAGCCAAAGTGACGTTCTGCGTTACGGCCTATGAATGGCCTCTAGATGTTCAGACTATTGGTCAGAAAATCGCGCATCGGGATCAAAGGTTTATATTAAAGGGAAACTATATACTAAAGTTGCACAATACACCCCAAGCGGGACATCAGTGCAGGACTTATCGCTCCCATCTCGAATAACAATATAGGTAATTACTCAGGTTACCTCAAATTTCTCAATGCCACCGGACTTATAAATTTTATTGTATCATAAAAAAGCTGATCAATAAATTGATCTCATCACCGAACACAAAATTTAAATGTGTTCAAAATTAAGGAAGATACTAGCTAGTATGGGACGGTCCATTAATCACGTGAGGCTTGAAAGGGGGAGGGGGGGGGGGGTTGCAAAAATCACGAAATAGCACAAGGGGGGGAGGGGGGGTGTAGTAAGATATCACGTGTATTTATTTTTTCATCAAACTTAATTTCAGAATAAAATTAGATTATACTGTATACCTGTATTTAAAGATAATATTAAGAAAAATTAACATTGTAGGTATTAAAAACTACACGTGATTTGGGGGGGGGGGGATAGTCTTAAATCTCACCACGTATCACCAGGGGGGGGGGTTAAAAATGCTAAAAAAAAACATTACGTGATTAATGGACGGTCCCTATCTTGCTAGACAGAACGCACTGTACTTTCAAATGACGTTTAAGTACGCCATACGAATTCCATACTGACACACTTCCCAGGAAAGGCATAGAGCATCCCTTCGTAATTCTTTAAACGCTAATAAACCTTAACAAACCGATTTAAATAATTTCTTCAGTTTACGTAAGTAGTACATTTAATAAAAAAAATTATCAACAGTTCATCATCAACCTTTTTCCACCCACTGCTGGGTATAGGTCTCCTCTTCAGCGCGCTATCTTTTCCGGTCCTGTGCTAGCCTTGTCCACTGCTTTCTTAACGATGTCGTCCGACGAGTCGCAGCGGGCTGGTGGTCTGCCCGGTGGTCGCTTTCCGTTCCGCGGCCACCATTCTGTGACTGCTTTGGTCCACCGTCCATCTTCCCTTCTAACCAAGTGTCCTGCCCATCTCCACTTGAGTCATTAACACTTATTTTGAAAATATCAAACACCTGGATGGTAGCCTTTTCAAGGGATTCTGAGCATGGTTCTTCCTTACCTCTGTCATTGTCCTCGGGCCACTCGACCTCCTGTCCGTTGTAGGCGTCCTTGAGCTTGGCGGTGAGTTTCCGAAGCATCTCGCCCTGCGCCTGCGCCGTGGTCACCGCCGCCGGGTTCACCACCCCGCGCACCTCCGGGTTAGATGCTTGCCCCGTCAGCCCGTCGCCTGCCACGGCTAGTGTGTAGCTGGAAAAAATACATTATGGTACAGTGATGATGGTGGAGGTAACGACGACTTGCAATGCCAGGATAGGCAGACTGGCTAAATGTATGGACATGGAAAATTCATCAGATCTAGGGTAACGTTCTAATGAGATCGACACGTTAAAAAACATGGTGTGCAAGATTTTTTTTAATACTTGGATAGGCAACAGCAATGCAAGTACCGTTCTTTATCGAACGTCAATTTCGATAAAATGCCACAGAATCGATCATAGCAAGTACTGATCAAAAGGCATTTTATCGAATTTGACGATCTCAACTGTCAAATTTGATGATCGATAAAGAACGGTACTTGCACTGCAGCTTCGGTATGCGTATGTCTACCTGACGATTGAGAACAGCTGAGATAATGAACCAATGTGAACGACGGTAAAATGACGGAGAACGAAACTGTAGAGAATGTGCCGTGGAATTGAGAAGCCAGAGAAGAAAGTTGAATCGCTACCGGGTTGCACGAGGCATCATGATCTTCATCATCCACATCACCACAACAGCTAGACTGCTTTTCATCATCACTACTTACACTGCTATCTACGCCACTGGAGCAACTGTGCCAGCGCCCCAGAGCCTCACTTCGATATTTCAAGAAGTTGGGTTGGTTCAGTGGGCTTACTCTTGACACTCGATTTCAATCTTAATTTGGGATTGGGATCGAAAACATGCCATTTTGTACTCTTCAATCGCGTCAAGAGTACCGAAAGCGTCGAGTTGAGTCGATTTTATTTAGTTCCATAAAATTCCACAATTATCGGTTCCAATCGTGCGCTAGTTTAGAATTCAAGAGTACCAAAATGGCATGTTTACGATCCCAATCCCAAATTCGATTGAAATCGAGTGTCAAGAGTAAGCCCACAGGTCGACGCTGGTAGGGGGAAATGCACAATACACCCCAAGCGGGACGTCAGTGCAGGACTAATCGCCCCCATCTCCAATAAGGATATAACGGTAAAAATCAAGTTTTTTTTTATTTTTTATATATAATAGTAGACAAACAAGCGACGGGCCACCTGATGGTAAGTAGTCACCGTCGCCTATGGACACCTACAATACCCGGGGCATTGGCGGTGCGTTGCCTACCTTTGAGGACTCTATTCACTCTTCGCTTGAAGCTGTCGAAAGAGTCCTCCATATCACAAACCTTTACGAGTCAAGAAAAGAAAAGGCGGTTCGCTCACCTGCCTATGTCGGTTCCGTTGAAGCAGGGCGCATGCGTGATGCTGGTGGTAGTGCACAACATGACGGGCAGCAGCCGCCAGAAGGACTTGGTGTTGCGCATGCGCGCGCGCGTCTCCTTCACCAGCCGCTCCAGCGCCGGGCCACCCCACTCCGACCCTGGACACACCAAGGAACTTTAACCAGACGGACCTAAGTCAGTTGTCACAACCACAGAAAAAATTTAAACATTTTTTTTTTCTTTTCTGTGGTCACAACGCACAATGTATGGAACTCGTTTAAATTAACCAAACCAATTGAGCCCAAATTCTTGACACTATTAATAAAGCGAATTTCACTAACCTGTAAGCCAAAGATAATATAACTACTTATATTTTCATTACTATTAACTCTATGAATAAAAGAAAACTTACCATGACTTTCGTCATTTTTGGAAATAGGCTTTTTATTTTTCTTCGGCCCCTTTTTACCGTCGAAATCGTAAGACTTGAAGTCTATATCCATCCCGCTCGCAGGCGCGGGGTCCGGATCTGCGTCTCTCTTTCGCCTCATCTTCTCCTCAAGAGCCTCGTATTCTTCTAATTCTATATTTCCTCTCATATAGCCGAGGAAACGATTCTTCAGCTCGGCTCTCTCCGCATCCTCGGTCAGTTCTCTTTCAATTTGATCCCTAGTCGGCATGCGGGTTACTGAGTTACCGAAGAGTGGATTTTTCGGTTGGCTGTTCCCGTTGTATAAGCTTTCAAAGGAGCCTTCGATTTCGAAGTCGTCTTCGTCGTTTGCTTTCTTATCTTGATTCCAGTCGAAATCGGGTATGGACCTGATCGCTCTCCGGGTCTTGCCTGCAGGTGTGAAGGGTCCGGTGGCGGCGCCCCCGCCCAGGACTGGCTTGCCGCAGCCGGCGAATATCTTCTGTGAAATGTCCTGGTTGTGCTCTTGGAAACTCATTATGGCTTCTGAGATCTTGATGTCGATAGGCTCGACGACCATAGCGATGTTGAACGGACCGAGGAGACGGTCGCTCACTTTTTCTACGGCCTCTGAAATATTGGAAATATACAATGGTTAAAAGAAGGAATACTTATTCTTTCTTATCAGTTGAGTGTTGACCATATTCACAGAAAAGAGAAGTAAATAGAACGGAAATGAGAAGGAAAATCTATTACTAGGAATTATGAGTAAACTTTGATTGAACATTCTTGTTTAGATCAACGCGTCGAACTTCGCATCCCAGTTGCTAACTGATTTCGAATTACTGATGTTTCATTTATGTGGATGCAACTGGCTACAACAAATTTCTTACAAAAATGCCTTGACGGCCGTTCTAATTTAAACAAAAAAAAAACTTTTCTGTTACCTACCAAAAAAACCCTATGGTAGGCGAACTTTTCAGGACGATCCTGTCCCGTTTTCATAACGTTCACACGTAGATCTTCGGACTTTTATAGAACGCACATCTAAGCCTCTTTCCGTAAACTAGTGGCAAAGGAAGAAATGCAATAACGCCATTAAAACATATCTTGATCTTGGTGCGGCTTGTGACCAATTTCTCGATGGCTCGTCTTCTTGTATATTGTCTCTCATTACGTCAGATGTGTAGTGTGTACTCACCGACATAAGCATCCCAGTACTCGGAGATGTCTGCGTGCGCCGGCAGACAGCCGCGGATGACGTTGTGGCAGTACCGGGAGCACGCCGGGTGCGTGATGCCGCCGCACTGCCCGCAGTACTGCAGCCGAGTCCACGCGGTCACACACTCCGTCGTTATACCAGCCTGGAGATAAACGAATTACAATTTCAGGCAAAGCTTTCGGTTAACAAATTTTCATATATTATTACAAAAATTGTAGTTCTTTGAATATTTGCTGTACCTAACAAAACTGATATTATTCAATTCAAGGGAAGAGTGTTTAAGGAATTCCTGATATAATAAACTGGGAGTAAGAACACGGTTAGCGTCATCCTTGGTCCACTACTTCGCATATCACAGTCATGTCTGTCTGTCCGTCCTACCTTTAAACGGCTGTATCTTTCGAACCGTGCATTTTTTTTACTTTAGATGCTTTAGCTACTAACTAGTTGTGTTGTGGTACGGAACCCTCAGTGCGCGAGCCCGACTACCACTTGACTGGTTTTGTTCTGTAGCTAGTAATGTCTAATTTAGAGCGTATGACATAAATGAAATATAAGTTGAATTCAAGTAACTCTTTTGAATATTCAATTATTTTTCTCCT
Organism: Agriopis marginaria; assembly: GCA_932305915.1. Lineage (NCBI taxonomy): Eukaryota > Metazoa > Arthropoda > Insecta > Lepidoptera > Geometridae > Agriopis > Agriopis marginaria. Next base: position 16,871,230 of record OW029918.1, read on the forward strand.
GGCGACATTTTTGTAGAGTCGGCATTTATAGAAAGTGTTATCCGGGATTTATTTTAAGCGAGGTTTTAATCAACTCTTGCGGTGGGCGCATTTGCAATGCAAAACGAGCGACGGGTCGAACTTATCGGAGTCATGTGGATAAGTGGAAAGACTTGTAGATTAGCCCATCATGAGGTTGGGCCAGGGTCTTTACTTAGTTTTGAATAGACCAATATTAGTGCACGTTTTAAAATAGAAGTGACTTCATGTTTATATATTGTTTACTTTGATTCTTTTCCAAGAACTGTTCTGAGATGATTTTCTCATTATCTGTGCTAAGTGCGCCTGAGTCGAGATAACCCTGTTAGTGCCAAGAGTTAATCAGCCAAATTTGGTCGTTAAAATTCCAATAGCTAAACCGGCGACATTTGCGGCGTTAATCTGTATCACAGACATTGCCGTCCGTACAGCGCCTCCGCAGCAGAGGCAAAATTAGCTCGATTTATATACGGCTCACGCTACATCAACAATCCTCAATAAATCCGCGAGTGTTCGGTCCAGAGTGTGTCACTTGGCGCCTCCCGGGAGCAACGAACCAACACTTGGCGACGGGCGACATGACTCACGTGCTATTGCTGAAACTCGCCAGCAAGTTGAAGGTCAAATCCAACGTGAATATAGATTTGCATTGATTACTTATTTGCATTGTAATAGCACGCGTGCTATTGCGCTAGACGGCACACTAGACAAGCCAGTTTAATCTTTACATCTTGTGCGACACGGCCGGTATTTCTTTGAGGGCGATTGGCAATGTGAGCTTGCCTTTACATCCCAAATCATTGCTTTTAGGCACCAGTAAAATCTAAATTGTTTGGTATGGCGCAGGATGTGGCTACTTTGCATGAATTTGCAATTTGACACAGTTGGTGCTGCCGCTATCAGAGCCTAACTACCTATATGGAGTCTAACGATTTTATTCCGACCCTGGCGGTTTTGGTAACTAAATTAAAATTGTATGTAAATTCTACGTACGTTCATAATGTTAAACAAATGTATGTTACCCCGAGACCTGTTAATGTTGGCCACACACCTCTCGAAATTGCTCAAGAATACGCCTATCTAGGGCAGATCTGCAACTAGGCGGGGCTAACTTCGAGAAGGACGTCGACAAAACAATTCGGCTAAGCTGGGCAGCGATTGGCAAACTTCGTCTTTTTTTTTTTTTTTTTTTTTACATCGGACTAGGCTAACGTTTGACCGCGATCTTCCGTTCCGTTTCGTTTGACCGTCTTGTCTTCTCATCGTCAATTCCACAATGCAATACCTGAAGACTAAATTCTTTGATCAGTGCGTCCTACCTGTAATAACTTACGGAGCTGAAAAGTGATGGACACCGAAAGTAAAGCTAGTTCATCGAAGTAAAGTCGTTTAGCAAGCTATGGAGCGTATGGGGTTTCTTAGAAAGATAGAATCAGAAATGAGATTATCGGACAGAGAACTAAAGTAGATAACTCACATAGCTCAAAGGATTAGCAAACTGAAGTGGCAATGGGCTAGCCATATCTGTAGAAGAACCAACAACCGTTGGGGCAGACGGGTTCTAGAATGGAGACCGCGTATCCGCAAACGAAGCGTAGGACAACCTACAGACAGGCAGACAGGTTAAGTGACGACCTGCTGAAGCCGTCTGGTGCCAAGTGGGTGCGAAAAGCAGAAGATCGTGCTTTGCGGCGTTCTTTAGGAGAGGGCTACGTCCAGCCATGGATGAGCATCAAATAGGCTGATGATGACGTTCATAATGAGACCATAATACTAAATTTACATTATATTTATATAGTTGATGGAGTCAGTGAAATGACTACGGAGTCGGTTGAAGTTCAAATTCCTAAGTGGCACTGAACTGTTCTGATGCAAGTGTAACGCTTATCATCAAGCAAGCGACTTGGGAGTTTTTTTATTTTATAACAGGTATATAGGCTTGCGCTTGACCGCCATCTCGCGTGTTGTTAAGACATGATGCGGTCTACGATGGAGCACGCTTGCTTAGAAGAAACAGATTCTCTCAAGAAAGGTTTTTCATTACTCAGTTAAAGAAAAAGTCACTAGAAATTAGCACCGTAGCTTAATCCCGCACTCAGATCACAGATTGCAATGACCGTGACGCCTACCAACAGTGCAGGCACCTAGAGATTCACCGAGTGTCTCAAGCTCGTGTCTCAGGGCATTAGCCTGCCTATTTCTTGTAACCCCATTTATTGTCATTACTCTAAGCCTCGACTTATGAATAATGTAATCCTGACACTGTTTCGTGTCCGGCATCCATTGGATTAGCATAAATAACTTGAAGAGTCTAGATGATGTGGTGATTTGTCTGACCAAAGGTCACTCTTGGTTAGAACAGTTGTCAAAAGCTTGATATGCCTAGGAGTAGACATGCGTCCATTGCACTCATTGCCATCTTCAAAACACATTATAATTAGCAGCGCCCCACAGTATATATCACTATTCTATAGGAACCATGAACTTTTCCGGGATAGCCTGTTACAGCCTGTGTTCATCCAAAGCTTGTCCTATTTTTTCATCTGTGGTATACGTTAGCTTGCTCTAAACCAATTTTCATTCAAATCCGTTCAGCTGTTACGGAGATGAGTGCGGACAAACACACAAACTTTCGCATTTATAATATTAGAGTGTGATAGGTATGTCATGCACTTACAATGTTGTTGCCTAGATTGGTTGCCACCAATCCGGGGGACCACGGAAAATAATTAAATGGCTCGTAGCAAGAATAAACTCGATCAGTTTACTACCCAAAGCAAAAAATCGAGTGGTGGTGGCATGAAGAATCAGCAAGACAATGTGTGGTACATACCACTACTGGCAAATGGTACCTTATTTACCTGGACCATGTTTCGGACGACATCGGCGCCGGAACGCAGCGCCTTGTGGAAGGTCCTGGTGGCTACCACTGCGCGCTTCAGCTGCATCGTCAGCTTGTTGGGCACGTCCTCGAACGGCTGGATGTCGCGCATGTTCTCGTTCACGCACTTCAGGTACCTTCGAACAGAAATCATCATGAAAGTCCGTGGGAGAGCACAAAATGTCTACAGAACCGTGTATTCTACGGAATATAGTTTGCATTAGCCCTAGAGCGTCTGTGTATTAGCTGGCATCTAGTGGATGCAGATGCTGTCCTTCAGTGTGGTCTGAAGGGGATGCCTATGTTCAGCAGTGGACGCCTTATGGCTGATTATGACTAGAATCATATAGTAGATGAGAAAGAAAAGTTGATGTGTCTTGAAGGGTGCTCCGCAAAGAGTTCATCATGTTAAGAAAGTAAAAGGACTGAAAGAGAGCTCTAGGCTATTGTAACAACCTGTAAGAGCTTTTCTAAAGGTATCTAGAAATATTCCATCATGACGAGAGGTCAAAAAGTACGATAAGTGTTCGAGAAATGCCAATGAAATGTTCACGTATTTGTTCACTTTATACGGGAATCAGTCAGGTAAGATTATGACGGTTACTCGGACTATAGTTTCAAGCGCATTCGGCGGTCTTTGTCAAGGAGAGTGCTCTGAAATTACCAAACGCTTGGGGTTTAAGGGTTGTTCTTTGAGCCGAAATCTCGCACTGCACTAGTTAACGCATCAAAAACACGAATCCCGCACTCAGCAACTTTCTGCCTAATAAAATCGCAACCAACAAAGTAAGGAATTTAAAGGAAATGGTCCGGTCCACATGCCACCTGACTCCTTTTTTATGACCTTTGCCCCATAACTGCGGACACAGACATCGCCTATAAACATTTTAGTGCTTTTAAATCTTCGCCACACTGAACTGGGCACGCGCTGATATCGTGTGGCAAATGTGAGCTACCATAAAGGAGCAATCGTACACCGCGACTCATAAAAGGGTTGCACAATTGTTTATGAAGACAACTATAAAGCACTTTCACGGACGACTTGAGTGTTATGGACACGTAAACAAACTCTTATGGCCAATAGTAGGGCATAAACAGAGTTAAAAAACTGACGTGGTTTTCACACATTGCCAAGCGAGACGCAACCGCGCGCGCGCATTCACCTTGAAAAAGACTGCCTAATGCGGTTGAAACTATAGTCGGAGTAACCGGTTTAATCTTACGTGAGTAATTCCCGTGTAATATAAATAAGAGTTAAAAAATGTGTAACTGGCCTCTAGCGAGGCGATACTCGCATAATATGGTATGGTTTTGTAGCTAAAGACATATAATTATGGTCACATTCATAGTTCAGAATAAACCGGCCAAATGCAAGTCAGGCTCGCGCACTGAGCGTTCCGTACTACCACAATATACAATAATTACTATCAATTAAAAAAATCGATTCGGTATTTCGATTCGGTGAAATGATAATAAATGAAGGTCGTCTAAGTAACCGAATACGATGCTTAACGTGGCTTAACTTGGTTATAAAAAGAAATTTCTCACCGACTCGCACTTGGCCATTATTTATTATTTGTTGTTATAATCATGCTAAGTTTGACGCATGTACGTGTATTATACACAACCCTTTGTACACAAGAGCAAATAAAAAAAAACGTAAAAAAAAAGTTTGTTGTATGAGGATGGGGTCCACCCCCTTTGATTATTATTTTTTGACTTTTTTTATTATTTGTTAGCTAATTCGCCGTTACATTACATATTCTGTAATAATTTCAACTGACTATCTAGTATCTATTACGGTTCGAAAGATACAGCCGTTCAAAGGTAAAGCGGACAGACAGACGGACAGACAGAAAATGTAGGATTAGTAATAGGGTCCCGTTTTTACCCTTTGGGTAAGGAAGCTAAAAAATTGCGGTTTGCAACTTTTCTCATCATCTAAACAGAATGCCGTAAGGCCCCAGAAGTTAGAAGTTTCTTAAAAAATTAAGACGGATGGACAGAAAGAATTTACAAGGGCTCCTTGTAGTACTAAGGAAACCCTAAAATCCATAATTTCAAGTTTTGGCGGATCAGTCTTAAAATTAAGAACTGAGCTGAGTTCTCTTAAGATAACAGTGGCTACTGTATGGATCGGAGTACGGAGCTGCGCTTCGTGGCGGTTAAATTTAAAGCGGCAATAATAATAAACAATTGGTTTAGGAAGTCTGAGGCCGCGGGCGCCACAACGTCTGTTTTCACAGGTTCGAATTATGGTAAAGTGTTGAACCGATTTAATACGAGCACGTCCACATCAGCGTTAATTCCGAGATCCATTAAGAATTATATGATTATTCACGTGTGTGTGATCTAGATATACTGTTTCTCAGCTGGGATATAATTCCCAAGCTGTTTAAAAAAAAATAGGCTTGCGTGTGACCGCCATCTCGCCTAATGTTAAGCGAGGATGCGGTCTACGTTGGAGCACGCTTGCCTAGAAGAAACCGATTCAATCGTGATTTGAAGACACCCAGATTGTAACCATCGGGGTACATCCATTCAGGCAGCGCATTCCACAGACTAGCAGTTCGCACAATAAATGTGGAATCAAAGCGCTTGGTATGGGTTTTCGGAACATCAACCATTAGGCGGCTTGCGGACTTTACCAAAGTTCACGACTCTCCAGGTGCTCTCTGAATAAATATCTGATGAAACTACACAAACATAAATCTCTCCGGCGATGACAGAAAACAATGTCAAATCATCGAATTCTACCTTCCACGAATCATCACTTCCTGAAGTTCGAAGAAAATAATTATGTTTACAAAACGAGACAGTCCAACAATATCTCGGTAATGAGAGACGGCGAGGAATACTTACGTGGAATCAAACTGATACTGCGAGTTGAGGACCGTGAACATCTTCTCGTAGAGGATGCCGAAAAACCCGTCCATCATCACGCTGAAGTTGGTGTCGCCACGTGTGTAGTACCTGGAACCACGGAGATGAGCTTCTGAGTATTACAAATAGTATAGTATTTATAAATATGGGGACTCCATTTGAAAGTTATAGATTCGCTGGTATCTATAACCAGCGAATCTATAACTTTCAAATGGAGTCCCCATATGTATTTATAAATACTATACTGAAGAACTGAAGAATCCAAGAGTAGAGCTACTAGAGCAATCTCTACTAAAATTAGCAATCTCTATCTCTCTCATATCTCTCTCTCTTTCTCTCTCTCTGCTCTATAGCAATGGGAGAGTTCCCAGTAGGTATCGGTTGACTTTCGCAGGTTCTAATCCTGCCGATCGATTGTCAAATTTTCGATAACCAAAGATTTTTTATACTATGCACAGAAATGAGAAGTAAATAGAACGGAAATGAGAAGGAAAATCTGTTACCAGGCATTATGAGTGAACCTTGATTGAAAATTCTTATTTAGATCAACGCGTCGAATTCCGCATCACAGTTGCTAACTGATTTCGAATGACTGACGTTTTTCGTTTATATGGGTGCAACTGGCTATAACACTTACAAAAATGCCTTGCCAGCCGTTCTAATTTAAACAAAAAAAAGCTTTTCTGTGATTCTACGTTTGTCATAACATTTAAATAGTAAATCCTAATATTTACACTTCAATACGAAATTACTTCTGGGAGTCCATGTCTACGCCGTAAAACCATGTCTACGCCGTAAGACTGGGGGCACAGTCAATACCGCCCAGTTCTTCCGCCAAAGCAACACTGATCGTTATGAACTCTGGTGGCTACACCGATTTAGAAATCGCATTTAGTGGTAAATTTACAGGGTAATTATAGCTAGCAATCCCTCGCATTTATTTTTCACAAAACTTACAACATTCACCAAAATGTGTTCAGGTTTCTGTTGAGTTTTTTTAGTTTTGTATTTTGTAGGTGCTAGATTCGGCTCCTTAGCTTCGCCCGGGCAACGTAGCTTCAATTTGAAACCGCGTAAATTTATTGCCATTTAGAACCCTTTAGAAATTTAAGTGGAAGAAAAATAACGTCGAATTATTAAAATTCATCGTTCAAGTTCGTAGACAAAAAGTTATTAGGTATGATGAAGAGCCGGCCTGCGAGACGTTGTTAGCTAATATAATCAATAAACCTGTAGGTTTGCCTACAATTGTGGATGAACCTCTACAAATTCTGTTTATCGAAACAGCAGTGCAAGTACCGTTCTTTATCGAACGTCAAATTCGATAAAATGCCACAGAATCGATCATAGCAAGTACTGATCAAATGGCATTTTATCGAATTTGACGACCTCAACTGTCAAATTTGATAATCGATAAAGAACGGTACTTGCACTGCAGATCGATAACCCTGTTTGCCTACAATTGTGAATGAACCTCTACAAATTATGTTTATCAAAACAGATGGAACCAGAATTAGAAACTGTGTACAAAGAGATGGTAAAATCTAATATCAACAGTCTGCCCTTACCAACGTACAATAACATAAAGTGTTAAGTTAATATTATTTCTTAAAGAAATACTTGTGGTATGTAGATTTTGTTTTCAAAATGACCTACCAATAGGTAATATAATTACCTTGTAGTGTTTTGAAAAACGTAGTTGCATTCACACGGGATTTTCTGACGATAGAAAAGGATGCGGGACCGGCATGTGTAGTTAATGTAGTTATAGATAGATCAGTTGGCTTGGCAATGATCAAGCCATTAACAAATCCTTCCGACATAACAGCATTTCTGGTGATATCCACTTTTTGTCAAAGCATCAAAATTTGTTGGTTCAGTTTTAAGTATATTTTTTGGAATATGTCATTGTTTTGATAATGTGTGTATACTCAATATGAAAGGTTTGCTTCTAGACTATACATTTAAAGTGCCAAATGAAATATGCGTCTGCATTCTTCCGTGAAATATAGACTCTAGAAATTATTCCTTATTAAAGGCAGGTTTACCTTTCCAACTGCTCAAAGAGTTGTTCGAAGACATACGAGTGCTGTTCGTATATCATGCCGTAGGTGCGTTTGAACATGGAGTGGAACTCCTCCCGGGATAGCTTCAGCAGTTTCCTGAAGAATTCTGGAACAATATAAGAAACACGCTTAGAAAACAATGCTGAATGCTAGAAGAATGTAGTAGGGTTTGCTAGGGTACTTCATACGATGCAGATAAGTTATGTGTTTGCGCCCACTAAAACCCCCTCTGTGATCGGCCTCTATGCCTTTCTGAGGGATCTCCATAGAATCACACCGGTGCTTTCCTAGCACGTTGCCTGAGGCAACATTCCCGGGAATCTACTCCCTCTCTCTCCCTAAAACGCCACACCTTTGTCATTCATAGGCACACCTGGGGCATCTTCATTTTACAGTATTTGTATGTACTTAACAAAATGTAATGTGTATGTAAGAATCTGAATCTGTTTGTGATCACGACGACTCAACAAATTCTAAATAAATAGTATAACGAATATAGGTAGGTAGGGCCCCAACAACAATAATATAACCAATCATTCGGCCCCAAGGACACTTTGCTAACAAATGAGTTCAAGACTACTCGAGTAACTTCAAGAGAGATTGAAGAACTCTCGGAACAAATATGATTACGCGTAATTGAAAAAAACCGCAAACTTCTTTGAACTTCGCGGATTTTCTATTGAAAGGAGAATAATAAAGCAAAACATTTCCTCACTTTTAAAGTTTTAGCCCAATATCCGTAGAACATGACGCTTTACATTCAATTTCCGTGAACAGTAGGCGTGAGTCGAAATGAGTCTGCTTCTCCGAAGTCTATAAAACAAATGTCTGCCAGTACAGAACAGTAGGTACCTATTTCTTCTGTCACTGCCCGAAATAGTTTACCTATTGGGCAGAGAACGGGTGCGGTGCCGCCACATGTTTGTTATCAATCTACTCAACAAATGTTTGAATTGGATAAAATATTATGATTTGAAATATGCGAGGAATTTATACGAGCTTCGGTATGTTAGGGACAGGGTCTCTAGTCCCATTTGATAGTTTATTTTTACTAGATACGTTATAAGACAAGGCTATTTCAATTCTAATCACTTAGCAACGATTCAGTTATAAGTATTTATCATGAGCTGTGATTTCGTGATGATAGCGAGTTTATCAGTTTCATAGTGACGATCAAATTTGGGCAACAAATGAGTGTGATGGCACAGTGTAAAATACAGGTACCTAGTCTGTGGTGATGGTTTGTGTTTGTTTATCTTTCAGTCACTTCAAAATAATTAATACATCTTTACAGAAAATAACAACTGACTTCAAGGGAAGTTCTATAAACGGGATCTATCGCCTGTTTCCATCCTTAGAGGAAGGGTCTTCTACTCTAAGGACAAGCTCAAGAAACATCACATATTAAATAACAAAAGAATGATTAAAATCGGTTTACAATCGGCGAAGATTGGAACAACCACGTAACTCACACAAAAAATATACAATCGAATAGATAACCTCTTGTTTTGATGTCGGTTGAAAAATATGCAACACTGTATAGTCGTTTGTTTTTTTAAAGGTCAAATAATATTTTTTATTGCTTTTTATTGTAATAATATTATTGGGGGACTGCTCTCCCAATGGAAGGAGTAAGTAATATTTTTTATCTACCAATGGTTGCTGTAGGATAACAGTTATATGTAGTAAAGAAAGAACGTAAAACAGCGGTACACAGCTAAGCGTCATCCACGCTGAGGTGATCTGTGTACTGGATAATGTCAATCACGCCCCAGCTATCGAACCATCCACAAGTACTGTACTATCCTGAGCTACAATACAAGGCGTGAAACTGCGGAACCGGAACACAAACTGACGAGTGATCACGACTGGACGCACACAATGTGGCAAATAAACGCTTAACTAATGCGTACGTGTTTTCACGCATCCGTAGGCGGTGGTTTTTGGTCAGGGTTCTTTAGACTAGTGCGTAACGGATTCGAAAGAATATTGGTTCGGGCTGCGTTTTTAAAAGGATGCCTAAATAGAAATCTTCTGCCCGATTCATGACACTGTCGAATTTCAAGAAATCACAAGGTAGGTATTAATGTTCTTAGGCGTGTTAATCCAAAAATGTATAAGGTCTTTTTCCAGCAAAGATAGTGGTTATATCGCCATTGTTTTCCAATATTTGGCCACATACCTATTTAAGTATGTATTTAAAAATATATATGTACGTATGTATATCAGTTTCTGGCAGCCATATTACAAGCTTTGCTTAGTTTGGGGTCAGATGACCGTGTGTGCAAAAATGTCCCAGATATTTAATCTTTGGGCCATAGTGACAAGGGAAGCCTTGTTTTGTAGTAGTATTTATATTCTCTTTGGTTTTGTAATGGGCGCCCCATGATCTAACGTCACAGAGAGAGTAGTATATTCCTTGCGTCACAGCTTCACAAAAATATATACCAGGTTTTTGGACCGATGAAGAAAAGTTTTGGTTGCCAACAGAAAATAAGGTAAATATTCAGACGGGACTAACCCCGTACTTATGTCTTTTTTAATGAAAATGTGCTTTGACCTCGATTCGCCTGATGGAATGTGACGATGCGTTCTAAATGGAGCACATTTGCCCATGAGGTATCTATTCAATCTTGTCTTGAAGAGATCTATTATACCTTGTAAGTTGTTCACTAGTCTAAGTATACATATTTATATACATTTTGCTATACGTTTCTGACCAAGGAATATACTACTCTCTAATTTCTGACGATCAAGGACTGATACCACCGGCCTTTATTATACTACTCTTTGTCACCGGCCCTAGCCTTAGAGCATCTAGGGTAGAGCAAGACAATGACATTAAATTGACAATGACATTTGATAGAACATCTCTCAAGCTAATGTAATTTTCATAAAATTTCTTCTTTCCGTAGGCGTTAACGCTAACAGAAAGTGGCTCTTGTCTAATACCCCAGAGGCATTACACCCAACTCCTTACGTGGTCTCAAACTAACGTTAAAACCGCGCAGTTCGGAAAATCACGCTAACGTGAACCTTAACGCGCCCAGGTACGGTTTGCGGTTGCGCAACATTTTTTGACCACCTAAACTGGATTGCTTCAAACAGCTAGGCATTAGGCCCCAGGCACAGAAGCCATAAAAGCCCCAGGTTATATTCGGGATCGTGCTTATAATTTTTGAACAGTATCTTATCGTATATCACCAGCTACCTATCTAAGTAAAACTAATCACCAAATACGAGCAAGTGTTATCGTAATCACCCGATAAGGAACCCCGTTACGAGAGCGACCACGCCGCTAACCTGTAATGCACATCGTCACGGCACGCATGCGGTTATTACGGCCTCATTATCGCATTGCGTTAAAAAAATAAACAATAAACTATCTTTATCGACTGAATACATGAATTGCGGTCAGGTAATGATTTAGTGGGTGGTGACACTGGTGACTGGTGGCCGAAACTGCTGCACGCAATCTTGTTGTATTGGGAAGTGATAATTTTAGCAAAAGTACCGGTCTATTATCAGATTTTTTTTTCTAGATTTCTGTCTTGAGTCACTGAATTGTTTCGGTACGTACGTATGTACGAGTAAGCGAAATATCTATGTTTGTGAGGTTCCGAACCGAATCTACGCGTTTGTGAAGATGAAGTTGGTCGCAAGATCACAGTTCGGGGTGAACAAATGGATATAGATAATAGATAAGTCAATATTGGCCAAATGAAGGAACTAAATTTTTCAACGAGAAGCTTTCAGAAATAACGATTGTGGCGCACGGTTGCACTGTATGAAGGTACATAAAATATATGTAATACAGATGGTGGGGTTTTGGCGCCAACGTGAAAGAACCATGTATTTTATATATATATTTTTTTTTATTCTAAACTTATGTATTTTAATGGTGGATTATGGACGTGCCCTAGTGTGGGAAAGTTATATAACGCGGTGAAATATGTATTTTCGTGTTGTTACCAAAATCAATTCAATTCACTTATTTCGGGTCTTAGGTATACTAATATACACTTCACGACGTCATTTACAGGATAAAAATCACAAAGCTCCATAGAAGCCTCTTGCAAAGTCTTTATCACTTTGGACATGACTTTGTCTTGCCTGTGACTTACTTTGCTTGCCTCTGATTGACTTGTTTGACTTCATATAATCCAAGAGATATAATCAAACTTGATAATAATTTAATACTTGCCCTTGACACTGGCAAATGCACAGGAGTGCGACGCCAAAATCCTCATAGAGGAAAGAATAACAAAATAAACACATGGTGATGCGACATTCGTCGCCTCGGTACATTACCTCCACTCCAACCGCGGAAGTACATAGGTATAGTCTATTCTGTGGCGAAAGCTCTCTCGTCTACCGGTAGCACGTGCCAGATATGCGTGTGTATACACCTTTATGTTGCTTAAGGGGTGGGTTCTAGGACTGTTGTATATTCTAAGCTGTGGCTTAGGGCGCCAAACCGAATGAGACTCCTATGGGATTGCAGACCAGACCGAACTTCACGCAATCTATACTAATATTATAAAGAGGAAAGATTTGATTGTTTGTTTGTTTGTTTGCATTGAATAGGCTCCGAAACTACTGAACCGATTTGAAAAATTATTTCACTGACGGGAAGCTACACTATCCCCGGGTGACATAGGCTATAATCTATACCCGTGCGAAGCTGGGGCGGACCGCTAGTAATGAATAAATATAAACAATAAATTATTACAAAACGGCTTACACTCATACTCATGTTATGTTTATCGCTCGAGACGATCGACCGATTTCGGAGTCGTTAGAGCTCCTTCATTAGGAAATACGCGCGCTCCCGGAGACAGTCACCCGCGTAAATAAACAATGTATAATTTAAATGTTTATTGGGACTTATCACGTATTATTTTATTTAGGTAAACCCCAAACATTTCCCCCGCTAAACATTTAAAACATGTGTTCAAATCGCGAAAGTTAAAAAATTACTAATGAATAATTTATTAAAAAAAGTTTTAAATTAAAAAATGTCTCGAAAACTTACTAAAAATGCTTCGAAAAGCCGACGTACAGCTGTAGACTAAACCGAGAACAGATTGTAAAGCCGATAACAAGCACTATAAAAATTAACTAACTACATTGAGGTATTGAGAACCTCGTTTGCAACTCGCTAACGTTAGGTTTGTTAAAGATTGTTGAATCAACACTATGTAGATAAATTAATGAAATTGACCTTTATTCCAATCTATTTCAATAGGCTGAAGTGAAGCAACGAGATCACGGAAACAACACTCGACCAGCGAGTGACATCAATCGGCATCCGTAACCTTGCCATCGAATGAAACGTGCGAGGTTGTTCACTCGAACGTGAGAATAGTTTTACAGATATTCCAGTAGAAACTATGGTCTATTCTGCACTTTCAGTCGTTCACGCTATGTCCTCACCTGTGGCAACTTCTGTGCTTTTACATCACATACGACCAACTTATCTGTAGTATTTTGTTGCGTACTACAAAAGGAAATAACTGAACCTTTATAAGACCACTTTGCTGTCCGTCTGTATGTCCGTCTGTCTAGACCCTTTTTCTCAGAAATGCGTATAAGTATCAAGTTGAAATTTATTTCAAATACGATCAGGTTTATGGTATTTTTCAGCTGTGAAAAAAAAATCAAACTTGTAGCTGTGATTTTGCAAATAAAGTGGCATTTTCTACGGATGGCTATCAGTTTTGTCGAAAACATTTATGACTCATAGACTACTTTTTGGTCCAGAAAAATTATCGATTCCTGTACGATAGTTTTGAGAAATAAAACGCGCTGAAAGACAATCTTGGTGTACCCTGATCAAAGGCAAGGGTCGGCGCTGCATTCAACTCTGCTAAAAACGTGGTCGTACTGTAAAAGCACAGCCGGTGCACAGCTGAAGATATAAAATATGATCCTAAGACTGGAATTATAGAATAGCTAATAGTTCGAAGCCGACAAAATTCATATGTAAGTACGCACGATCGAAGCGACGAAACTACGAAGTTCACTGCAAAAAAAGAACCAAGACTCTTGAAGACTGATAAATGATTTGAATTTTGAACAAGTTTGCTACGGAAACAGATTAAATTCCAGTTTCTACTAACAAACCCATGAATCTGAAAGAAACTACTAACCATAGATTAGGTAGCGGTTGCTACTACAGACGCCGTAAATAATTCGGTCTTTACTATATCGCATCAGATCGTCTTTCAAGTGACAGCTACAGATGCGTCTATGAGTCGAGAATTTTGTTACATTGCGACCAATTTAACCTTATGTTTAGTGGGGATCGTCACCATCGCATTTTTCCTTATAAAACTGACAGCAACTCGTTCAAAATGTTTAGTTTGATATTTGGCCACCATTACAGATAATTTTGTCGTACTACGCCCATCGGGTTATGGGTATTATTTATGTGCATTTGGTGTGAAGTTACTGATGGATGTAGCGACAAGGCGTCAAGACATGAGTCTGATTAGGGGGCCTACTGCAACATCTTACACCATTATTCTTTTCAATACTAGGCTTTTCTGGCTCTATTTACTGGAGAGAACAAGATGAGGTCCTTAGGAATGGATGGTTGAAATGATTGACAGAACAAAGTCAACGACATAGCTCACAGAGAGCTATGCTCGGAGTTTCTTTGCGCAATAGAATCCGGAACGTGGATATTCGCCACAGAACCAGTCACCGACATAGTTGTTAAAATTTGCAAATTTTAAAATTTTTGCCAATGGGTAGGCCACATCGCTCGAAGAACCGATAACCAATGGGGAAGAAAGGTTCTTGAGTGGAGACCACGAACCGGAAGACGCAGCGTAGGTATGCCTCCCACTAGATGGAATGATGACATTGTGAGAGTCGCTGGCATCCAATGGATGCAGTTGGCAGGCTTTCGTTCAGTGTGGAGGTTAAAGGAGAAGGCCTATGTTCAGCAGTGGACGTCTTTTGGTTGATGATGATGATATCACGCTTGTTTGTCTCATCTGAGTGTCCAACAATAGACCAAGATATGCCGACTATGATGACAGGCGTAATGTCGCATGCAAGCTTGTCGGTATTTTATAGGATTTTCCACGGAGAGTGTGCAACGGAACTTCACGAACTTGTTCCATCACCTTTTCATTACCGGACGTCCAGACGAACGGCAAGGCGTCACCCTTACTTGGTCGAAATACCATTTATTCGCACCAAGCGTTTAGACTCCTCTTTCTTAATTAGAACAGCAAAACAATGGTTGGAACGCCTTGCCCCTGTCTGTTTCCACAGCATTACAATCTTGGAGTGTTCAAGTCTAGGGTTATTAGGTTATTACTGGGCAAACGTGCTCCATCGCGGTCAAAAGTTAGCCTAGTCCGAAGTAAAAAAAGGGTACTAAGGTAGTGGTAGGCCCCTTGATGAATGTTGCGACAAAACGTCAAGACGCGTCTGATAACAGAAGCTGTCTCGAGTGGAGACAGCTGGGGCTGTGCAGGGTTATCATTACTCTTTGTTGTGCCAAGTAGAGCTTGCAATGTTATCTCTACATTTCCTATTCAAACTAAAATAATTCCATAAAAGTTTAAAGGTTTTGTAGTGGTAGGACTCAGGACTTGACCGCCTAGCAAAGTATTTTTTTTTTAATTATGAATAGGCTTGCGCTTGGCCGCCAACTCGCCTGATATTAAGCGATGCTGCGGCCTACGATGGAGCACGCTTGCCTAGAGGAAACCTATTTGGAAGTGCCATGCCTTTGCTAGTTATTCAACCACCAAGCAGTGAGTGGCCGCCTGTGACCAGGATTCAGGGCACAGTCTCCAGTCCAACTAAAAGCATAAAGAGATTTAACACCTAACGCTTGATTTCGGAATGAAAATGTAAGAATATGCATTGCGTTCTTTAAAGCCGCGCTTACCGGTAAGAAATATCTCTTTCGCAACATTTTGAAAGAAAAAAAAAATTACATAGAGATAATTATAAGCCTGATTGGGCATTATCTTTAGAATAACATAGCAAAAGGCATAAAGGAATTTTCGTGTTGATGTTTAATAGGAATGGCGGAGATGTGAAGTAGTGTTTTTTTCTTAAAATGTATTAATTATTTCCTAGGTATTTAATCATTCATTAATTCAACATTTAAGAGCGTAGCTCTTGTCGGTGGAGTAACTTCCAGGAGTTCCAGGCTTGACGGTCTTCTGCCAGCGTTTTCTCCTCCCTATACGACATGACATTTGCCTTCTCTTTTATTTGGTCTAAGAATGCTCTTTTTGGTCTTCTCGGTCCTCACTTTCTTAATTTCTTTCCCTCTATGATGGTTTTCATTAATTTGTCATGTGGTACAAGGTGGCCAAACATCTTTCCCCTTCTCGTCTCTATACTATTTAATCATCACGACAATACATAATAACCGTACATAAATAAATGCGCTCATCATTGCTCATCTCTATCATCATAAAATACGGCCCGAATTGAGAACCTTCCTCCTTTTTTGAAGTCTGTTAAAATAACTTCTTAATCATGTTTTCTCCGAACCAAAAGTTTCTTGCCCAAATACGCGAAGGGTCGTATTTAGTCAGAGCCAAGCCCAAGCAATAATCACCGCACCAAATAAGAAAATAACTTCATAAAGCTTGCTTACTGTTACACACTTACGTTTCTTCTGTAATTCGAGCCGGTGTGTTATTACGATTATGTGTTTAACCGATTTGGGTTCGTTACCCGGCTGCCAGCAGTCCGTCATTAAAATTTAATAAATCACCAGCACGACAACTGCCGTGTCTTTCTGTTTTATTTAAATTTGATTCGTGGAGCTCCAAATTGCACATATTTATATAGCTGTGTTTTCGTGAAATGTTTTGTGAAAAATCTACTTTCATAAGTGCCAAAAGACTCGAAAAGGTGCTTATGCTCATGCCAACGACTTATTTACAAGCTTTTCTCAACCCTGTTAGTATTTAAGTATGTTTGCGGTATGTGTGGGACAAATCTTGCAACTTAATTTTAAACCTCAACCGATTCAGCTGAAATTTGGAATACTTTTGTAAGTTTTGTGACAATGCAATGATATGGTACCATCGAGCTGGTATGATGATGGAGACAGAAGGTGGTCTATATCGAAACGGTTCGATGGATTTGTCTTCCCAAGAACTTTGGTCTTAGATGATAAATTCAATATGGCGGACGCCCCAAGATGGCAGACACAATGTTCTTATCTACCATCATGATATGGGTATCAAATGAAAGGGTTTGCAGAGAAAAATTAAAAAAAGCTTGTTTTAATAAGAATTTTTAAATTAATAAAGTTTATTATATTCTGATTTTACTTTGGGGACTTTTGCCAACAATGGCAAACAATTAGATGCAGGGACGAGAGATGGTTTTAATCAAAGCCTTTTACAATGAGTCAGAATGCGACTATGTTGTGATCTAGACTCTTCGTCAATCTTTCACAGACATACCGTTCCCAAGATACCGCCTAACGAGGAAACCTTAAAAAAGGTCGCATTAAGACATATTTCAGTCGATTTCCCGGCGCCGACTGTACAACAGTATAGCTCGATAAACTTATCTTTACAATTGAGTGGGGAGACACCATCGGATTTTCTGATGCCACCCGATGAAAGCGTATAGTTCCTTCATTTGTCCAACTCCACAGATATGTTGGTCACGCTGTAATTGCATCGAAACGGTGCAGGGACCGGACCTGGCCAAACATGGGCACAGTCAGGCCACTTGTCCGCCGCCGCCGTAGCTACAGACGGAGAAATCTGCAGATGCCTGATAATTCCCAGTTAACTGACAGATATTGAATTATTATGGTGATCAGTAGGAGGAATGTGGCCGGGGACAGATTTGTGGGGTTTGCGCGAAGAAGATATCTGCAGTAAGTACATTATTTATCACTCTGCAGGGTTAGCGTGACAGTATGTGACCTAATAATAAATTATTTATCACTCTCACTTATCTGTTACACAAACATTAAATATATTCCACTAATATTCCTAGAGTATACCTTCAAAATCTACATCTAAAATGTTTCTAAAACATGAACTTTCTTAGTTGATTATGTTCTAAAGTTATATATATGAAGACCAACGAAAATTATGACTCATGAAAGAAAACAGAGCACCAAAAGATTGACGAGATGAAATTGAAACAAAATCTCATTCATAAACTATCAAAATCCACATAATCCATGCAACAAGGGGATAATCGCAACATAAACAACAAGGCCTGGCTTTAATCGCGGAGATCAAAGATCAGAAGCGGGCCAACCTGATTGACGGATGTGTCCAACTATTCTAACATTTAGCACAGATTTCGTTGAGCCGATGGTGCCAGTACATACTAAAACTAGGGCAATGCCTATTGCCTGTATTCTAGCTCATGCATGTTTCATACAGTTGTTAATACTATACCGTCTACTTTGTTTTTATGGTCATTCAAGCCCGATCTCGTTTATAATTTTAGCGTTAGCTTTGCGTTTGTAACTTGCATAATTTGCGTAATAAACACTAAAATTGCCCGCGTGTTTACGTAAAATATCCTATATAAATTGTCCTGGCATTGGCAAAATATGTTAATATTTATGATGGTCGCATATTAAGTTTAGGTGAATTCCAGTTCAAGTGTCCAACAGATGTTCTCTAAAATGTTAGTAGCTATCTGTTATATTTCTCAAGGCTGGCATCGAAGCTCTGATAACATTCCTCGCCGTCGATTTAGCTGTTTCCCAAACATTCTGTCCATTCAATAGCCTGCCACCAAACTATCAAGCGTGCCCATTGAACGACGAACAGACAAGTTAATTACTTTGTCCGGTACGCCATTACCCTATACCAATATTGACACTTTCCACCATTTCGTGGCGAGAGAAACCGTGGATGCCCGTGGACCAGGCGGCTCTCCCACGGTGCGTTACTTATTGACTAGTTGTATCCTGGGGTTTTATCCGTGATTACACTGCTGTCCCGTATATTTTCGGGATAAAAAGTATCCTATGTTCATCCTCATCATGCATATTACTTCCTTGCCAGATTATACAAAGAAAAGTCCAGCTGTTTCCGTATTTTTTCAGATTATAAAGGATCCCATGTTCATCCTGATAATGCAAATAGTTTCCATGTCAGATAATACTAAGATCGGTCCAGCTGTTTCCGTATTTTTTTCAGAATATAAAGGATCCCATGTTCATCAATATGCAAATAACTTCCTTGTCAGATTATACAAAGATCCAGCTGTTGTATTTTTTCGGAATAAAAAGTATCCCATGTCACTGCCTTGCCAAAAATCGATCCAATTGTTTAATCGGAAAAAGTGGACAATCAGAGAAAAAGAGTTACTCTAACATATTTTATACGCGTTGCGAGGTGGTAATTTGTAGTTGCAACATAGTGTACATAAGTACTGAACACCTTTGTGGTACAGAACCATTAAAACAGAGATGTCAAGTACTTGCAAGGAAGTACAAGCGCAAGTAAGAAGTAAGTGCTCTCTTCTTAGATGCTCTCTCCTTTATGACGCACTAAGTGCGCCCCCAGTTATATTCGATATCCAGCAGGAACGTACTTTTTTTTTCGGGATAAAAGCGTCCAAATGGCATTTTATTGAATTTGTAAACTTCAACTAGCAAATTTGTCGATCGATAAGAACAGTACTTGCAGTGCAGTTCTCTTTTATTTCAGTATTAGCACAATACATATTCCTAAATCCTTCATTTATATCGAAATTACGGAGTTGAGTGAAAACAATCATACAGACAAACTTTCGCTTTAGTAATATTCGTACGTCTACGTAAGTATTTATGTGATGTTGATGTATGATAATTTATAGTTGCAACAGCGAACCGTCAATGGTCAAAGCGTAGAACATGTAAAGTGCCATGCAAAAGCGCAAGTCCGTAAAAGTGAGCACTCCTTTATGGCGCATTGAAAGGCGATGGTATTTCAATTCATTACGAAGTTTACGAGTGTCCGTTCGCATCTTCAATGTAAGACACGTTGAAAGCTTGCAAAGAGAAACCATAGCTAGTATTCCAGTTCTATGGAGAAACCATTTCACTATTGTTTTGAGACACTGCATACTGATTACTGCATGTTATTCGAAGTACCTATGTATTGTGTCGTCTGTCGTCATAAAATTTACCAAAAATATGCTTTGTTTCGGTTTTATAAAATAATTTATCTAAGTCATTGATGCAGGGCCGAGGATCGAACCGGGTGTCGTCAGATTGTAAGCGCACATGCTACCGGTCGGCCACCATACCCTGTATATTATAGACTAGCTGACCTGACAGACGTTGTCCTGTCTTAGAACATTCAAACACGCAAAGTTAAAATTGTAAATATCTAATTTTTTACACCTTGGGTTACATTATTGGAGTTTTAGTAAGGATCCCTATTTTTTTTTTAAATATAATATACCCATTGTTACCCGGGGATAGTGTAGCTTCCCAACAGTGAAATAATTTTTTAAATCGGTTCGGTAGTTTCGGAGCCTATTCAATGCAAACAAACAAACAATCAAATCTTTCCCCTTTATAATATTAGTATAGATATACCTATACTGAAAATTCGTATTCCTAACCCCGTAAGCTAGAAAGGACTCTACTAATCGCTATTTACAGTGCCAGTTCCAACACCAAACATGTTCAGTGAGATTAGATAACCAACTCCGGCCCTATTTTCGTCAAACTATTCACTTGAACTTGGATTACGCCAAGTTAAATTGCTTCGAGACTAAAGGACCCGATCTCCCGCCTATTGCTGTACTAAACTAACTATACTTAGTTGAAACGATCCTTGCGAATAAACAAGTAAACTAGTTACCTTTCTTAATTAGAGAAACCCTTTTCTTTTGTAATGTTATGCCCGAAGGAAGCAGCCAATAAGCTCGGTCTCGTAAACTCTTGTTACCTAGGTAGAGCTAAGGTTTTTATTTTGCAGTTTAGAAAGGAGAATTTCTGGAATTCATATTATTAGTATAGTCGTAAGGTGGATAGCCAAACCATCCAACAAATTACAACATTAGTACTTTCCATTCCTCAAGACGTGAACGAAGTACATATATATTTCTAGGCTTGATGGTGTTCAGAAGGGAGCCGGATAGGAAAATAAAACAACTACTTCTCCTGTGTTACCGATATAGTTAAAACAAAAGCTGAAAAAGTTATCAATATTTTCCCCACTCGTATGTAAAACTCTATTCAGCTAGGGTATCTAGACCGTTAGCTAGAGAGCTTAGATCAGTGGCTAGAGTGCCTAGACCGTTAGCTAGAGAGCTTAGATCAGTGGCTAGAGTGCATAGACCATTAGATGAGAGCTTAGATCAGTGGCTAGAGTGCATAGACCATTAGATGAGAGCTTAGATTAGTGGCTAGAGTGCCTAGACCGTTAGCTAGAGAGCTTAGATCAGTGGCTAGAGTGCCTAGACCGTTAGCTAGAGAGCTAAGATCTGTGGCTAGAGTGCCTAGACCGTTAGCTAGAGTGCTTAGATCAGTGGCTAGAGTGCCTAGACTGTTAGCTAGAGTGCCTAGACCGTTAGCTGGAGAGCTTAGATCAGTGGCTAGAGTGCCTAGACCGTTAGCTAGAGTGCTTAGATCAGTGGCTAGAGTGCCTAGACCGTTAGCTAGAGTGCTTAGATCAGTGGCTGTAGTGCCTAGACCGTTAGCTAGAGAGCTTAGATCTGTGGCTAGAGTACTAAGACCGTTAGCTAGAGTACTAAGACCGTTAGCTAGAAGAGTTAGTAATAAGACAGCAATAGTATCTAGACCACAAATTAAAATAAAGTTTCTAGGTTCTAATAAACTGTACGTGACCAAGCACGGCCACGTCAAGGGTCAAAGTACTTTGCGGTTTGCACTCGCTATTAACAGCATACACTTACTTACCAATTTCTTACATTAGTAGAACAAAGGCCAAACCGCAACACTGCGCTTCAGACTAAACAACAACCTACAATGGGTGATTAAAGGAAATCTATTGAGTCTAGACATTGATGATATGAATATTAGCGCTTTGGCACGATGTTTTGGAACTAATATGAAATTACAAATCTTATCGAATTTAGGAGTCCTTTCCCATATAGCTCCTAATAGTATTATCTTGATACCTCTAGCCAAGCCGCATTAAGGAGCGTTCAGCTCTTGAAAATTTAAAGAACACAAACAAATCTTGTCATTTGTAAATTCTGATCACTTTCTCAAGTTGTTCCAACCAACTTCAACAAAGGAGGTTTTACAACTCGACTGTATTTTTTGTGTATTTTACGCAATATCTTTGGCGATTGTGATTGTGTTTTTTCATTGAATAGGATATATAGCTCAAATGTTCATAATTCAATTTGAAGCAAATAGTCTATTTCTAAGTGTTTACCAGTATACAAATACAGTCTTTCTTGTTGACATGACAAATTACATACACACGAAAAACTATCCTCCATGACAATATCCTTATTGCTAAGACTGATTTCTTGCAGACAACCGAAAATTAGGGGATCGATCCCGTTTATTATAAAAAGGTTTTGATTTTATGTAAAAAACAAATAACACACGAATTATCTAAATAGGCACATTCACAGTAATTATTACACTCTTGGGAGCTGGAAGCGATTCGGAGTGGAGCGGAGCAAGTCTTCATCAATTGAACCATTTTTAGCGAGAGCAAAAACACCATGCAAGAATACCAACTAAAAAATTGTGGTACACATTTTTGGTGAAAGGACAATATTTGTAGGTTATTTTTAACCGACTGCAAAAGAGGCTCTCAATTCGTATTTTTTAAATCTTTTTTAGGTACTTACCTCAGAACTCGGTCTTTTATGAAGTGATTAGATTTTAATTTATTGAATGGATACACTTTCAGTTTTGTCCCATAGAAATTTCACCAAAATCGGTTAAGTAGTTTGGCTTTTAAATCAAAATAATTTGAAAATTCGGTTAAATGTTAGGTACATCATCTATGCAACGATCTACTTATATATTACTAGCAGTCCGCCCCAGCTTCGCACGGGTATAGATTATAGCCTATGTCACCCGGGGATAGTGTAGCTTCCCGTCAGTAAAAGAATTTTTCAAATCGGTTCAGTAGTTTCGGAGCCTATTCAATGCAAACAAACAAAGAAACACACAATCAAATCTTTCCTCTTTATAACATTAGTATAGATGTACTACATCATCCAAGTACCAAACCGAAATGTGTATGCCACTAATTTTGTGAAGTCGGTTTTTAAAATTGATAATTATTATAAATCCTTGATACTCAGTGAATGAATCAGTGAAGTGTACAGATCACAAAATTGAGTGTTCAGAACGCGGAACGAAGTTTTCTGACTCTGAGACCCTTGGACGCCCGAGGCGCGATCGGTCGATGGTATTGTCTAAACTCAGGGGAATAGTACTGATAAAATTGGCTCATGGCGGAAAACGAGACCGACACAGTCTTTATGAACTTTGGCGATTATTTGGGGAGAGTTTTTATGATCTGTCAGATATTCAGTGACTGAAAGACTCAGCCATATATCTACACTGTAATACTGAGTCATGCTTTCTATAGACCTATATATTTGTAGGAAACAATTTTCATCTATAGTTTCTTTCCCTCACACTTCTCGCAAGCTTTTAGTACATCATCATCATCATCATCATAGTCAGCCTTTTAACAGTCCACTGCTGGACTTTTAGCCTACCCCCGAAAGGGTGATTGGACCATATCCACCATGCTGGCCTAGTGCGGATTCACATACGCCATTGAATTCCTTCTCCGTACGTATGCAGGTTTCCTCACGATGTTTTCCTTCACCGAAAAGCCAGTGGTATGAAAATCCGTACATAAGCTCCAAAGAGCTTATTGGTACGGGCCCGGGGTTTGAACCCGCAACCTCACACGTTCAAGTCTAGCGGTCTGCCAAATGGGCTACCACGGCTTTTAGCTTTTAGTACGAGTAGATAGATATGGCTAGAACTTTTAGACAAAGGTAGTTCATTCGCAGTATAAATATGTTCTTTATTGGACGGGGACGTGGAAACGAATTTCTAAATACTAATCTGTGAACCAAGTAGAGATAAAGATCATAATATTTCATGTATCATGTAAGTTGTAAGGATGTCGCATTGCCCGAAAAACTTACGCATTTTTAAAAGCACTGAGGAGAGTGAGGAGACTGATAAAGTCTTGAAGCTAAATAATTCTTACTACCACCAGTATCCCAAGAATTCTAGATTGTAAAGAATCTTAAAATAGGCAAACTTCCTGCTGTCAAGCACATTTGCAAACGTTCAGGGTGCGACTTCCGATAACCCGAACGAGCTATTTATACCCGAGCCTGGCGAGCACTGAGCAAGTGCTGTTACGAAATGTAAGAAGTGAGGACTGGCCATATGGCATCATCAGTATGTAATAATATGTATGTACTCGTACGTATTAAAGTTCGCTTTGATTTGGTAAGAACTGGTAATATTTAACTAGCAGCGCTGTGCCCCGCTAACTTCTAACATTTTTCTGGATCTAAAAGTGGCATAACGTCCCTTAAGATATAGAAAGTTTCATTTCGACGATGTCTAAAGCTCACCTTACTTTTGTCAATGCTATAAATAGGTAGAGCTAAAATATATTTAAAAAATATCAATTCCTAAAATATGAGATGATGAATAATTTAGGTAAGTGAACGGATTTCTAATTTTCAAGGTCAGAGATTTTCAAACTTTTTTACTAAGGCCCCTTTAACAATTCAAAGAAATATGTAAATGTGATACAATTTAAGCTATATTTTTTTACTCACCGTCGAATCGTGACGCTTTGTTCGCGAGCATGTCTGCGAGTTTGTTCAGCTCGCTTCGGAGCGCGCCTTCGAGCTGCGTCTTTGCTTGGTTGGTGAGCCGCGTGCGTGACGCGGGACCACAGCACCCCTTGTTGAGGCATATCACGTCTATATCTGGGGAAAGAGAATAAAACATTATGATAAATAAATTGTTTTAAATTGTGTAGGTGTAGAAGAAGAGTATGTTCTTCAACATATTGATCAAATATCTTTTGAGGAGGTAGCTTTAATTGTAATCGCAAATAATCAAACAAGAGGGAGGCCTATTCTATGAGCAGAGTTATTCATAGACATTGAAATTAATCAATCTTTTTATTTTGTTTGAGGACTTTGACAGCTAAATAACTATTTAGTTTGGTCTTTTACCCGTCTGATTAGGTACCGATCGGTTTCTTTGTACATACAATAAAAAATAAGTAATAAATTATCTACAATTGTAAAACAACGATTGTTTAAATCAATACTTTTAATTTATTGCTGAAGGTACCTCGTAGGTATTTTACGTGCAATGTGTGATAAATGACGAATGATTTTAAAACACAATGGCAATGTCTTCTGAATGATATTTCAAAAGTAAGTAGTGTTAGGTTTCAATTTTAGTCTTTTATTATTTCAAATAATTATTTATAATTTTCTTAATTAAATACATTTTTTTGATTGAAAATAAAGTAGTAATGTGTGATGGTAATATAGCAAAATTCTCGTAGCTTTTAGCAATTCCCATCTCATCCATGACCAATAAACAAGTTGTCTTTGTTATAACTTACGAGCTTGATGACTCATGCTTATCCTGTCTGAGTCGACACGATCTGAATAGCTTATAATAAAATATTATGCTGAGTATACTGTATGAGTATGACTAATGAATCAGCGGCTATGCATCTAAGTACTCAAATTAATACTGTTTATTTATTTATTATAGTATTAGCAAGCTGAAATGGCAATGGGCCGGTCATATCTATCGCAGAACTGATGACCGTTGGGGTGAACGAGCGAAAAATATTTAAAAGGAAAGAAAAATACGAAAAGTTGCCCGGAAATTTCGGGAACAAAATGTTAAGTGGTTTTTTCTATAGGATTTTAGTAAAATATAATAGAATTTATTGATCGGCCGAGTATGAACTCAAGACCATTTCTCGAACAAATTTATTTGAATTTGGACTGGAAAACGTATGACAGGTCAGCTAACAAAAATTTACGTGCGTTAATATTATTACGTATCGTATCAAATTTCATCCGATATTCAAAATTTGTAAAGAATGCGATACGTATTTACAGACAACACAGATAAATACATATAGGTACCTCTGTCGCAGCGTGGAAGGGTGAATTCAGTGCTTGGTACGATATTGCCACAAAATAACTAGGTATTTATTGTGAAGTGACCATGTTTGCTCACATGTTGTGAAAGCCCTTGGTGCCCCAACAAACACAAATCGAAGATGAAGGGTCGATGCGAACACACGTGAACACTAGTAAGTATTGACGTTGAATACAGAATAGTAAACAGTTTGTATAATACTTGTACTAATATGTATTCTGTGCTTTTGTGTTCTGGTTCCTTATTCAATAGCTAGTATAGACGTTAGACACAGAATAGTAATCAGTTTGTATAAGAGTGGAGGCCCTTCGATGGGGTCGTAAATAAGTTTAAACAAACCGTCTAGCTCCGGGCGTTATTGCATTACTGGCAGACAGGGGTAAGAGATATTTATTGATTTTGTAGGAAGAGCCATCGGACAGTCATAAAAATAGATTCAGATGCTGGAAAATATGTCAAAGTATCTTGTACCTATGACATTGCCATTCATATGTTCCGGAATGAGTTATTATGCCGCATATTATACCCAATGTATATGGTTTAATAAATATTATAGAGGCTTAATAATAGAGATACACTGTTGGGTATAATGTTTTTTTTTACCCTATTATATAATTACTTTATTGTTCCTTAGATTTATTGTTCCTATATACCTACGTGTGTACCTAATCATAAATTGTTCTTATGTAATGTTTTGTGTTTTTTTATATAAGAAACCCATAATCACTTTTCATTGTAGTTACGTCTCGTTTTGTGCAAATAATATAGAAACACTACCCTACCACCACGTTAGTACTTTATTTTTAGGGTTCTGTTGCTCAGGAACTACCTACGTCACCGTATGTTAGTACTTGTGACGTGGCTTAGTTACGTTGCCTACTTTCATTGCAATAAATAAATAAAAATAAATAAATATTCGGGACATTTTTGCACACACGGTCATCTGACCCCAAAATAAGCAAAGCTTGTGATATGGCTGCCAGAGACTGATATACATACATATATAGGTTTAAATACATACTTAAATAGATATTAACACCCAGATATAGAACAAACACAAATGTTCATCACACAAATGTTTGTCCTAGGTGGGAATCGAACCCACGCCCCCAAGCTCAGAAGGCAGGATCACTACCAACTCGACCAACGGGCTAATTAAAGCAAATCCCTTCAAAATCTAAATTGTTAAAGTCCTTTCGGGTACGTGTTTTGTATTATTGACGAGGGCTGAACGCACTTCCTGATTTACATAGTACCACTGGCAGAACATCTTTCATCTTACCGCTATGGGAATAAGGAACATAATAGTTAAATAATGTTTTGAATACAGATGAAATTGATGCTGTGGTCCAAGTATTATGGTACAAGATCAAAACTAAATAATAACTAGACAGCATACACCTAAATCCTCAACTCATATGTGTATAGGTATGCAACTGTGCACTAGGAAAGCAGTGGAGGCGACTGGCATAGGAAGAGATGGCGATTATTGCGTATAATATATAGGTACACAAGATTAAGATGGGAAATACAGTAAAAATAGCGTCACAATCGACTTTAATTAACTAAAACATTTTATTATTATCTATACTTAATATTATAAAGAGGAAAGATTTGTATGTAAGTATGTTTGTAACGAATTGGCTCTAAAAGATCTGGACCGATTTTAAAAATTCTTTTACCATTTGAATGCTGCATTATCACTGATTAATATAGGCTATATAACTATACCCGTGCAGAGCCGGGCGGACCGCTAGTTATTGAATATACAGACGGTTCCCAAACTTTCGTTGAAAGCCCTCTAAGTGAAAATTTAATCTTGATTCTTGATTTCAACTCTTGCATGTGGCAGTGGTAGGTTATGTGTATAGTAGAACGTTTAAATAAGAAACAGAAATAGTGGCTAACACAACTTCATCACTTTCTTATCTATACTAATATTATAAAGAGGAAAGATTTTATTGTTTGTTTATTTGTTTGTTTGTTTGCATTGAATAGGCTCCGAAAATACTAAACCGATTTGAAAAATTCTTTCACTGTTGAGAAGCTACACTATCCCCGGGTGACAGGCTATAATCTATACCCGTATCCAAGCTGGGGCGGACCGCTAGTTTTATATAATTAAGCTATAATTTTTCAATGTCTGCATTGCAAATCTCTAAATGCTTGAACCTTGCGCCATGTCAGAGACAGCCCCAAAGCTAGGGGGCGACATGTCTATCGCTGGGCGATAATTTGAGTCACCGCGCACTCCGCATAGATATTAATGTGTGTGTGACGTTTTCAAAGAGAAGTGGCGTGACGAATGTGGAGGGGAAAAAATATGAGACACTTTAAATCATAGATGTAAGGAAATCTTCTTACAATAATGTTTTTACGCATTATTTAGAAAATATTCTATATCATGTAGATTATCTCCAACAAAAAGAGTCCTTAGATTGATACATATACAGGAGTTATACATTAGGTACTCACCTAAACTAATATTTCCCCCTAAATTTAATAGTTTTTAAACCGCGATGCAAAAAGGGGTCTTATAAGTTTAACGTGAGTATCAACGTATCTGTCTGTGGCATTGTAGCTCCTTTTTTTTTGCTTAAATGTGTTCTAGCCATTTTTTTTTATTTATTTTTTTATAAATAATAGGCTTGCGTTTTACCCGTTTGTACATTATTGGTTCTTTTAACGGAGGATTTTAATTTTTTTACATTTATACTTTGTACTTAATAGGGTTCAAGAATGTATAGATAGATAGAAACTCTTTATTGTGTACACCAGAAATAAAAATTACAACACGATAGAAAACACTTACGAGCTAGTGCCACAAGTGGCGGCCTTATCGCTAAAAGCGATATATTCCAGGCAACCATTAAAAAACGCAACACCGTATTAAAAGCAACACCGTTTATCATTCTATCATAACACATCATCCTTATCAAGTTTCTCATTAGAAACGTACGAGCGTTAATCACATCAATAAAAGTTTTAACTAGATATAAAATCTAAAACTCAAATCTTCAATTGTCAAGCTCAACTGTAATTTATAGCGTGATCAGATATTTGATCGCTATCTAAACAACTCAATTGTGAGGCCGGGTGTGGGTTATTAATAAATACATCACAAACAGATCAGTTAAAACTGTAGATGAATTTAAAGTTCACCAGGGTGAACGATCCTGAAGTAAAGAAAATAGTGCTTGTTAATCTGTAAAGTAACATCAATAGTTCAGATGAAATTTCTGTCTAGTTTTCTAACTATATTTAACTAACTATATCTAACTATATTATCAAAGTATTTTTGTATGGTTATAATTACAATATTTTTTTTGTAAATAAACCAACTTACTATCATTGCGCTATCATGCATGATACATGTCAATAAATACAAAATTTCAACTTAAGTATAACATTGTTTGATAACGTAGAGACATTTATATTCATATTATTTCCTTTGGCTATACGGTTCTTTCCTACGATGTTTTCCAAAATGCACGGCAAACGTCCCTACCAACAGTACCAACTTGCAGCTCCCTTCCGCCAGTCTTTAATCAGAACGTGATGGAAGTCAAATAAACTGGCAAGGCGCATGGCGGTCCCTCTGGACGCCTTGTTTGAACAACGTGCCCTCCTGCCCTGCGAGACTCAAAATTATGAATACGCTTGACTGTCAAAGGGAAAGGTCAATGTCTTTTTGAAACATCTTTTCAACGTATTTTTTTACTTTGACTCTTTTAGAAACAAAATTTATTGTGTATATTGTTATAACGTACCTTCTACTATTTAAAATGGAATGTAGATCTTTGAAAAGTTTTGCGCACTAAAATGCCATAAAACAAAGTCCATAGACATAATGCAAAGTACTAAATCACATAGTACGGGTCTTGAAAGTCAAACATTATGGCAAGTAACGGCAGTTTGCCGTGGCTAAAACACATATGTTAACTAATATATTAATATTTATAGCCGTGGAATACCTAACACAAATATCGTAAATCATAATTAGCATCGACGATAACGCCTTTACGAAACTGCTCCCGTTTGCTACAAGTATTTGGGTCACTAAGTTGTAAACAAAGAATGATGGCATATCTGAATTGAACATACTTGTACGCGAGCTGGGTTATGTTACTTTATTAGGCCCATAAAAATTTACCTGAAGAGTTATGGATTCACATATTTATAGCAAGGACCACAAAGTTAATTTTTCATTTTGATTGCAATCACAGAATATTGCAAACGTTTTTTAAAATCATGCATAAAATAGGTTATTATTTTTAACGCAGCGTAGGGCATCTACCCACAAAATGGACAGACGACCTAAAAGAGACCGCAGGGAAACGTTGGATACAGGCCGCTCTAACTGGCTTATTTAGAGATCGATGGGGGAGGCCTAGGTCCAGCAGTGGACGTCTTATGGCTGAAATGCTGACGATGATGAATTATTTTTAGTACTTACTGAAAATATTTTTTGTGTGCTTAGTTACGCATTAGATTGGCAGCAGGATGCAAATATGGAGATAATTCGCAAGACACCAAGGCTTAATCAGAGTGCATGCCCAGCAGTAGGTTAGCAAGTATAATGATGATGATCAAATACTACGTATGTAACAGATGAACGAGACATTACTGGTGATGATGTTTCAAATAGTTACTCCACATTAACCACACTTTAAGGTGCTACAAAGCCATTTATCATAATCAAACTTAAACCGTATTAATAAACGTCAATTACTAATATAATCCAGTATATCGATACTGTTGATCAAAAATAACAACCTACAAGTATGGTTGCTTTTCAACCATTGAACCGTAAAATTGGTTTGACACGCTCTATTAGTTATACACGCTGATTCACCTTGAATTCGCATATCATTATCAGATTATTTACATGTTACGCGATATAAATTACCATACAAGTGCAATGATATGAGTAATTTTGTAATATTTACTGATAATGATATACTTAGTTAGGATATTATTAGCAAGTCTGCGCTATATCGTGACATTTTTTGCGTTTCTACTTTATGATTCCTGTCTTTGCAAACTATTCTTATTTCGCATTCTTTACATAATTAAAATCATTAATAATAATAAATAAATAAATATTCGGGACATTTTTGCACACACGGTCATCTGACCCCAAACTAAGCAAAGCTTGTGATACGGCTGCCAGAGACTGATATATATACATATATAGGTTTAAATACATACTTAAATAGATATTAACACCCAGATATAAAACAAACACAAATGTTCATCACACAAATGTTTGTCCTAGGTGGGAATCGAACCCACGCCCCCAAGCTCAGAAGGCAGGTTCACTACCAACTCGACCAACGGGCTATCCTTTAGTATATATATGGCACTGTTTTTTTATCAATGAAACTAAGCTCTTACGTAATTTTGGTTACGTACCGTTTTTCTTCTAACTAGAAAAAAAGCCATCTCCTAGAACTTCGATGGTATGCGGGTCCTACCGTTCCCGCATAATAATGTGTATAATAACAGCCAGAAGGGAATTTGTATGTACGTGACATGTGTGTCCAAGCGCGAAGGTGGCAATGCCGTGCCGTGTGTGCCACTTATGTCACATTTCACACTTGACAGATGGAAGATAGGTGGTTTTAGGCCACGATTTCTATGCGAGTTAAAGGATTTTACGTGGTATAGATCACATCTCCCCTCGTGGTTAGTAGGTATGAGAGTACAGGTAAAAAAAAAAACGATAAAATGGCTTGAAAGTAGGTTTAATGAACAAAAACTACAAAAACCAACGATTATAAACATTTTACGCTTAAATTATAGAAGTAAAGAGTTACAAAATATGGACGTTACGTGCCCATATACGGGA
Source organism: Agriopis marginaria (assembly GCA_932305915.1). NCBI lineage: Eukaryota > Metazoa > Arthropoda > Insecta > Lepidoptera > Geometridae > Agriopis > Agriopis marginaria. Next base: position 16,903,062 of record OW029918.1, read on the forward strand.
TCCAAGGCGAACTGGAATTTAAATTATTACTAAAGTCAACCCTAGATTGGATTACTTGCTTTAATGAAATTGGCGCTCTACCAAGTCAGCTTTATTAAGTTTCTTTTTAACCCCGACGGAAAAACATGGATTTTAGTTTAACGTGTCTGTGTCTGTTTGTGACCTGACATCGTAGCTCCCAAACTGCTAAACCGGTTTAGTTTTAGGTTTTTTTATTTGAATTGTGTCTTGATTAAATAGGTTATATGATTTTATGTGTGTGCTATTCATGAAAATCAGTTCAGCCATTTAAACATTATCAAAGTCAGAACTTTAACTGCGGGTTAAAAAACAGTTTATACTTATTAAACCTCGTTGTTTATACTTAGGTTAACTGAAGTAATAACAATTGACTTTTTAGATAGGTAATATACCTAATTTCAACAGAATTGAAAGCAAAATATCTCCGTGTCACTCTCACCAGATCAGTCGTAAAACCCGGCACATAAAAATAACTCTTTCACAAATGGACGAACATAACAGGCTATTCTTCCCGATTCTGTAATTAAAGCCGGTCGATCTCGCGGCGATCAATCTTAGTTCGCGAATATCCACGGCCGACCCTCTTCTCGCCAGATATGGCCAATTTCCCCGGAATGCCTTACCCGACCGGATTGTCTAATTATAAAAGAATTCGCGGGTGCGTCATCGTTTATTTATCTGGCAGGAATCTCGATCCGACAAATGTGAAATAAAAAAACAGCCAAACGGGTCCAGTTATTATTAAATGCACTCACGCGAGAGCTCACGCTTGCCTTCCCGAATAGGCCGCGGATTTACGGTTACGGCGTGAAATAAGGAAGCATTGGCTATTGGGGACTATTTAATGGCCCCTCAAATTGTGCAGATATTATTTGATTTCAACATTTATGGGCAAATTTATTTTAGACTAGATATAAGTTACGGAATTTGTGACACTAATTCAAAATTTGTCTACTTCATCGTTTGATATAAATTTAGATATCTTGCAAAATACGCAGTAAAGAGCGAAAATACCAGAGACAATAATGCCATTGCGTTCCTCATATCTCAATAATAGGGCGTTCACCTACTGCTAGTCGATCGTAACTACAGCTATGTGGAACAAGCAGACCAAAAAAATGCGTATATTTAGGTTTATGGTGCATTAAAAATGAATCAAATCTACAGGTGTTGAAGTTGAGTTTTGATTAGGCTATTTTTGCATATCTATCTCCTTCTCGTCTCTTTGTTGCTTCAACATATTGCATTGTTTGTTACCTCTAAAGGTGATGCAATTATTTAACAAATTCAGCTTTTCTTACATTCAGTATTTAAGAATATGCTTTAAATATTGACAACACAAAATTTATTTGTTAAGAAGATTTTTATGTAAACGCCTTGTTTCGCTAAATTCTACTCGATCCGAATAACACAGTAGTGTATCGTATCTGGAATCTGGTAAATTAGCCAGCCTATAAATCAGTATCGTTGTCAGGCCGCCGCTTCATCGCAATTTACAGCCTACGCCGACGCAACGTTGATATCGGCAAGATAAAATAAATACTAAATAAATACTGACGTCGAGATTTCGATATTTTTTGCAACAGAATCCGGTTTCGATGATGTAATTTTGAATTTATTATTTAAACACCACTTGTTATTTATTTCAACTGGTTCACTTTAATGGCACTTTGATGAATTTGGTCGTGATTGGGTGCTTTACTGATTTTCTAATTCAAGTTATTTGCTTGATTATGACATACTGTAAATCTATAGAATAAATAACAAGTTTTTATTTACTTGTTAATGTGATATTATCAGGTATTAGAGATCTACACAATCTTACTAATATCCGTATGAAAGTAGCTATGAAACCTTCTTTTGTGTCAAGTTCAAAACCCTTGAAATGATCTCTCGTCGTACACAGGGCTAATGTTGTATGCACCGGAAAACTACGCTATCCGGAACGCAAACGCGGTCACAGACGGACGACTCTTCCGGAACTCCCTCAGCATTTCATTCGATATAAGTATCGATTAAATCCCCGTAATCGGAACACACGTATCGAATAATCGACCGTATCAAGTGGTAATTTTGATACAAATGTATTATCAGCTTTTACTATTTAACGGGTTTTGTTTTTGCAGAGTTATTAATTTATTATGAATCGTCGTTTTTGTGTATAAAATAGCAGGTTAACATCGAAAGCGGAACAAAATGTGAAATTTTTTTTCGTCGTTATTATTTCTACTTAATAAGTTTAATTTCTATTTTACGCATAACAATCTAACTGGCAATTATATAAAGCTGCAAAATCATCAAATATTTTTAGATAGATAGGTTATACTCAAACCAAACACTAAAGACTAACACTTATAAGAAGAGGGCAAGTGCATAAGCTTTGAGAGTCACTGACCGCATTTAATGGACCGTGCGGTGTCCACATTTCGATGATGACTTCATTGTGTAGATCGTTATAATTCGTGGCGTAGATTATTATATTCCCCACAAAAACTGTTCATAATGGTCAGCGTCGCGCGGGTGGTCTATGTAATTACGAACATCCATTACAAAGTTCTCTTTCTCTCTCTCTTTCTTTCACGCTTTGGAATTAGATTCAACATTCGTTGTCGAACCGTATGAACATCTTGATGTCTCTCAATATGAAAAGCATTGCTCTTTGAAGTCTTTAAGCCCATTGTTGCTGTACTGAAGGAATCAAAATGTAAATAACAATACCTACTACTATATAAAACGATTGTTTTAACTACGTTTTTTTATTACTTAATTTTATACGGTAAATAACCCTTTTATTGCTAACTAGCGACCCGCCCGCCCGGCTTCGCACGGGTGTAACTTACGTGAGAAGACGGGGCGGGTCGCTAGTCATATATATAAACCTTCCTTGAAAATGTATCTAACTGATGGTGAAAACCTCATCAAAATCCATTGCGTAGTTTAGGAGGAGTTAGCGGCCATACAGACAGACAGACAGACGCGGGAAGCGACTTCAATTTATACTATGTAGAAATAAGCAAATTTTTTTTCTATACATTATAATATCATCATAAACATAGTGTACAAAGTAACCGGCTTAATCTTACGTGAGTAATTCCCGTGTAATATAAATAAAATATTGTACAAACATATGTTACATACTGTCTCGGCTCGATCGTTGCTTTCTTTATTGTTTTTGCTTTTTTTTTCATGCACATACAATTTTCAAATATCTATCTTTATAGGTGACCGAAAGGCTTCGTTCATATAATAATTACAAAAGTATTTATTTATCTCAGACAGTATTTTTTTTTTTTCGTTTTCGTTTTCAATTATCAAGAGTTCCCAAAAGTTCGTCCAAAAACATAACATCGGCGTATAATAATAAATAAGCTTCTTAACTTCAAGTAATAGCTTTTTTAAATATAAAAGAACCTTTCAAGCCATCCTGAAGTACAAGTTAATTCCTTTACGCAATTAAAATCCCTAATGATTCTCTTGTAAACGTAAAGGTTCATTCAAAGGGGGCGTTTGCGTTGCGTTGTAAATTCGCTATTCGTCGAGGTGGCGCCACCTTCGCTCAAGGGGCGAATATTAACGCGCTCGAGACGCCAGCCGTGAAAATGATTACCCCACTTAGAACCGCGATAAGAGCCTGTTTAGCCGCAGATGGAGAGATTTTTAATGATAAAGTTTTAAAAACTGTCAAGATTTTTCAAGCTTACGCCGCCACCGCCACAGACTTCATAACATACTTACCATGAATATAATAATTATATGTGGCCTTGCTTGAAATTTTTTGCTTGCTTGAATTTATATGCCTTAAATTGCACACGGAAATTGTCACACGCGAAAAAGACATTGATTTACTTACTCTAAGCAAAGATAATAATTATCGTCATTAAATTTTGTGTCTTAGAAGAGCTACCTACACTACCTACGCATAATAAAATTGCTAAACAAACTTCTTGGTTGCTTGGTTCGTTTGCTTGCTTGCTTGCTTTTGTTTTTTATTGCTTGCTTTGCTTATTGTTTTTGTTTTTCATGAATCACGCTCACGTTAGTATCTTATAGATGACTAGCGGTCCGCACGGGTATAGTTATATAGCCTAATAAAATAGCCTAGATATTAATCAGTGATAATGTAGCATTGAAGTAGCGAAAGAATTGTTAAAATCGGTCCATTACTTTTTGAGCCAATTCGTTACAAACATATTGACATACAAATCATTCCTCTTTATAATATTAGTATAGATATAGATATCCATGCTTATAGTAAAATAGTAATAAAATTGCTCATTCTGATCATTCATTCAAATCATTGCTTCTTTTGATAATTAAATTTACATAAGAGTTACATGAAAACAACGGTAACCAATAATTATGATTGTTACATTATGTAAGTAGTTTGGTAGGTAAATTTTTCTGCAATGTAACGTTTGAAAGCAATACGTTTTAATTTATGATTTGCCTGAACAAACGTAGCCATAACAAGTATTTTGCATGTCCCAATAGTCGCTTCTTATTGTTATGTAAATTGTTGCGTGTATATACTGCGTAAATTACTGTCTCTAAGCATAACTTTGACATTCCATAAAGGAAATATTTCAATTCTTTAACTTCTGAGTTTGTGTAGTCGATTGATTTTTTTATTTATTGCTTTTGTAGGCAACATTTATGCTTGCATACTAAATTATTGTGTCGTTAAGAAAACTTGCTGCTGTTGCTACTTTCGTTGTTTACATACTTTTTACTCGGAATAATTATTGTGTTTGTATTTAGCTCAAATGGTTTCGGGGTAAAGGGTGCGTCACATTCAGCCAAATTGCGGTTTGGCTGTCTGTTTTAGCAGGTCTGTCGTCGTAGCCACATGTTTTATTTTTAAGCGTGTTTATTTTTGCGTCGCTTTGTAAGTGCCGCTAAGAAAACAATAAAAAGAGCTGTAAAGTTTGGGAAGCAAAGCAGCATATTATCATTTAGATGTTTTGTGCCATTAATGATTCAGGCAGTTTCTTCTGTTCCCTTTAAATTGAAATGTTTTATGGCTTATCAATAAATTTTATTGAGCTGTTGAACCGGTGTGTACCAAACTTATATTTATAGCTTTATTACGATACAACAAATGATTTGATGCTCCTTTAACGACCAATGAATGAATTAATAACTTCACATTGTTACTTTTTATCTCTATACATAACCGTTATAATAAAAATAATGGGTTATCTCTATCAAGCAAGACCTTCTTTAAAGTACTTAAGTTTTACTTGAACTCTGCAATCTTGGCACAAAAACACAACCGCCAGCTAGCAACAGCATTTATGCTGCATTTTAAAAAGTTCGAGCCAAGAAATACCGAGAGTTTACTTAGGTACATTGCAACGTAGGAATATTTTATTAGCCTTTGTTCAGCATTCCTCGGGCGCGGAGTAATAAAGCTAAGCTGTAATTTAACTTTTACATCATAAACCTAGACCATTGACATGGTATATGAAATGTGTAGGTACTTAATTTGCTAGTAAAATACGTCGATAAATCAGAGTCTAAATTATTATTTTGTTTTGATGAAATCAGAGTCTGTCCGAAAATATGCAAAAATCTATACTAATATTACAAAGAGGAAAATTTGTTTGTTTGTTTTTTATTTAGTTTGCATTGAATAGGCTCCAAAACTAATAAACCAATTTAAAACATTCTTTCACTGTTTGAAAGCTACATTATCTCCGGGTGACATAGGATATATCATTTTTTTTTTTTTTAAATAGCTCCTTACTAAAACACCAATAATGTAACCCAAGGTGTAAAAAAAAAAGATTTACACCCGTGCGAAGCCGGGGTGCGTTGCTAGTAAATAAATATAGCAGTGGTTGTTAAATCATTATTTTAATCTTTTATAAACAATGGATAGAAAGACGAAAAAGTTTTGGAAACGCTGATTTTGCTATTTGACTTCTTTTAATTTTTAGTAATGTGATTAAATCGTACCTGATCTAAAGATTAAATATAGATTATGAAATAGATAAGAATACACATACAATTAGAATAGATATTTTAATGTGTCGTGTCAGTTCAGTCATCGTAGTTCATTCATGCGAGTGTACATGCACAGCGACCAACTTGTCCGTAAAATTAATGTGGGGGAGCCATAGTCGTACTTTTTGAACAACACTGGCAGTGCTTCGTAGAAAATGTTTAGTTTCATCATTTGTCCACCTCTACAGATAACTAGGCCATTCTGTAACGGAAACGTCAGTTCACTAGATCATTAGCTCTTTTATGTAGCTGTACGAGGTTCTTATTATGTCCATCAGTTACATGCTTACCTCATATTTGAATGTTTTTGTTCTATCGAGAATAACGACATAACTTCATTATGTTACTTATACCTCTACCTAGTCTTACCATTCGTCTAAATTAAATCCATCTCATCACTTGGTATTAAAACAAACACTCAGTTCAGAAAAAAATAATTAAAAAGTTTTCACGATCTTGTTGGGAAAATGGAAAGCCAATTTTCCTTCAAACTTCGGGAAGTCAATTTTCTCGATTCTTGTCCTTTGTTTTGGTTAGATTTTCCTGCTATAAATTCGGTGTTTTGTGCCCTTCGTCATCTTCACACCAATGCTGACTTTGCCACCTATTTTATGTTCGGTGAATAAATCCACTCAGGGAATTTGACCTTTCAGACCCATGAAGAAAAAGGGCACAGATCCGATTTTTTACAAGTGATTGGTACACTAATAAAAGAGGACGCAGCAAACCAAGAAGAGCTTATTATGTTAAGTAGAAAGAAAAAGAATATCGTTATACCAACATGTGGGTAAAAGAAAGCTGGCAAGAATAAAAGTTAATCTAAGAAACTACTAGTTGTGTGCGCTGCCAACTGGTAGTGGGCTTGAGCATTTGGATTGTCTTTAGACCTTCAACGGTCTATGGGCAGTTTAACTGTATTTGTAGTGTTAGTATTAGCTTATATTTTGTTTAGTTAACAAAGGCACTTGCCCAGAAAAAAACCGGACAAGTACGAGTAGGACTCGTGCTCGGAGGGTTCCGTTGGAAAGAAAACTTTAGAGCACGAGTCTAAAAAAAATTAAAACTAACTAAAGTTGAAATATTGAAAGACAAACTTAACTTTGTAGATGTCAATGAGGTTCTTCCATACATAACAATTACAAAATGTAAGTTTGTAATTCTAAAACAATATTTTTTAGATGATATAACTACAAATTAACAACTTTCAGATTTATTCCTTTATATGTGCTGTAAGACCTTGCCTTTTGCCAAAATTAATGATTCTAGGTCAACGGGAAGTACCCTATAGGTTTTGATTCCCCCGTAAATTCGCAAAATATGCGACATAAACGTTCATATCTTTTGATTGCGTTGACTTACAACTTTTATTTTTTTACAGCCTAAAGAAACCGTAGACCGAAGTATTTAGTATAAATTTCAACTTAATACCTTTACGCGTTCTTGAGAAAAAGGGTCTTGACAGACATTAAATTAATTATATATAATTTATATACATATATATATATATTAATATTTTCTTTTATTTATTCTATAATATTAAATTTAAATACAAAAGTTATATAATTTAAAAATTATTATTTTGCTATTACAAACTTACATTTTGTAGTTGGAATGTATAGAAGAACCTTATAGTCAACTACAAAGTAAAGTTTGTCTTTCAATATTTCAACTTTAGGTTTTTTTTGGACTCGCGCTCTGAGGGTTCTGTCCAACGGAACCCTCAGAGCACGAGTCCTACTCGTACTTGTCCGGTTTTTTCTTTTGAGGTACGGAACCCTAAAAAGAATAAAATAAAGTAAAACGAAAGAGTGCAATCTTACAAAAAATTGCAACCGCATCGAGTTAGAAACTCCAAGTTATCAAAAGAGGCGAAGATCTAAAATGGTGTAGAGAAATGTGACGAGATGCAAATTAGAATAGTTCATAAAGCAAGTTCGACGTTGGAACACTCTGCGCCAAGTTTACGATTCCAGCATTCTTGTTTGACCGGGAATGACAATGAGGCTGGAGGAATGCTGATTGCAGTTTTAAGGAGCTTGTCTGAGGCTTGTGAGCAAGTAGATGTTTTTTTCTTGTTTCAGAGCACTGGGAATTTTGTACTCAATACCTTACAATTACAGGTGTATGTACTTTATGTACCATTATGTAGAAATGAGATGATGACAGAGAAAGCAAAAAATTTCTTAATTTTATACTATGTATTATATCTTTATTTAAGACTAGCGGTCCGCCTTAGCTTCGCACGGGTATAGATTATAGCTTATGTCACCCGGGGATAGTGTAGCTTCCCGTCAGTGAAAGAATTTTTCAAATCGGTTCAGTAGTTTCGGAGCCTATTCAATGCAAACAAACAAACAATCAAATCTTTCCTCTTTATAATATTAGTATAGACTAGCGGTCCGCCCCAGCTTCGCACGGGTATATATTATAGCCTATGTCACCCGCGGATAGTGTAGGTTCCCGTCGGTGAAAGAATTTTTCAAATCGGTTCAGTAGTTTCGGAGCCTATTCAATGCAAACAAACAAACAAACAATCAAATCTTTCCTCTTTATAATATTAGTATAGATATAGATTATGTAGAAATGAGATGATGACAGAGAAAGCAAAAATTTTCTTAATTTTATACTATGTATTATATCTTTATTTAAGACAATAGAAGCCACTGGCTTCCGAAACACAGTTTTTTACTAGTTCGGAGCCAGTGGATTTAATTTGTTTTGTTCATATTTTCCTTGTGCCAAATAAATTAATTATGATTATGAAAGTTACGGCAATCTTTTTTGTTGTGTGGTTTTGTATAGACTTGTCGTAACTTCCGACCACATAGTACTAAACGAACCAAAGGTACTGTAACGTTTTTTTAATACATATTTCCATACAATTAATTAAATCAATTGCTAATTATATAGGTTGGTAAGTATCAGATTTTTTAATGAATTAACCTGCTAAAACACATAATGGCGTCAATTCTGTCACACCATTCACTAAACTAACCTAATCTGACAGGACTAAAATTATCTGCCTCTCTTTTCATTTTAATATGTGAGAGAAGGATGGCAACAATTTTAGAGCTGTCAAATTTAGTTTAGAGTACATCAGAATCGGTGCATTATCTTTTCCCTGTCGAATGAATTAAAAATAAGTGAATTAGTATGTTTTTAGAGATATTATTTCGTAGACTTGAAAGCGTTGCAAGTTTTTAGCTTCCAAATAACAAGATGTTATCCCGGGAGACGGGGTATCCATTCAGACATCTGGGTGAAGAGGCTGTAGACACGGCATTGTGTACCTCAGCACGCCTACAAAGTAAATAGGTCACCCAAGGTAACTAAGTAAAAGTACAGTTAGTAAATTCGTATAGGCTGAGGAGCCAGCCTTGATGTCAGAAATTTCATTTCATTTGACAGACTTCAAATAAGAAAGGGGTTCTCAATTGTGATGTGGTCCAGTAGATTGGATTTTAAATCAAAATAACTGATGAAAAAAAAATCTTCCATGTAATTGCGAATTGCGTATTTACTAATTAATAATGAAGTTTTTTTTTTTAATTCGGTTCAGTAGTTTCGGAGCCTATTCAATGCAAACAAACAAACTAACAATCAAATCTTTCCTCTTTATAATATTAGTATTTTATGTATATTAAACTAGTAGGCTGCCCCTGCTTCGCACGGGCGAAGCCGGGATATATAGCCTATGTCAACCGGGGATAGTGCAGCATCCCAACAGTGAAAGAATTTTTCAAATCGGTTCAGTAGTTTCGGAGCCTATTCAATGCAAACAAACAAACAATCAAATCTTTCCTCTTTATAATATTAGTATTTTATGTATATTAAACTAGTAGGCCGCCCCTGCTTCGCACGGGCGAAGCCGGGATATATAGCCTATGTCAACCGGGGATAGTGCAGCATCCCAACAGTGAAAGAATTTTTCAAATCGGTTCAGTAGTTTCGGAGCCTATTCAATGCAAACAAACAAACAATCAAATCTTTCCTCTTTATAATATTAGTATTTTATGTATATTAAACTAGTAGGCCGCCCCTGCTTCGCACGGGCGAAGCCGGGATATATAGCCTATGTCAACCGGGGATAGTGCAGCATCCCAACAGTGAAAGAATTTTTCAAATCGGTTCAGTAGTTTCGGAGCCTATTCAATGCAAACAAACAAACAATCAAATCTTTCCTCTTTATAATATTAGTATTTTATGTATATTAAACTAGTAGGCCGCCCCTGCTTCGCACGGGCGAAGCCGGGATATATAGCCTATGTCAACCGGGGATAGTGCAGCATCCCAACAGTGAAAGAATTTTTCAAATCGATTCAGTAGTTTCGGAGCCTATTCAATGCAAACAAACAAACTAACAATCAAATCTTTCCTCTTTATAATATTAGTATTTTATGTATATTAAACTAGTAGGCCGCCCCTGCTTCGCACGGGCGAAGCCGGGATATATAGCCTATGTCAACCGGGGATAGTGCAGCATCCCAACAGTGAAAGAATTTTTCAAATCGGTTCAGTAATTTCGGAGCCTATTTAATGCAAACAAACAAACTAACAATCAAATCTTTCCTCTTTATAATATTAGTATTTTATGTATATTAAACTAGTAGGCCGCCCCTGCTTCGCACGGGCGAAGCCGGGATATATAGCCTATGTCAACCGGGGATAGTGCAGCATCCCAACAGTGAAATAATTTTTCAAATCGGTTCAGTAGTTTCAGAGCCTATTCAATGCAAACAAACAAACAAACAATCAAATCTTTCCTCTTTATAATGTTAGTATAGATTACTAACTAAATATTAGACTATTTCTTTCCGTAAGAACCTTGTAGAAAGTATTCTAATATTTAGTATTACTAACTAAATATTAGACTATTTCTTTCCGTAAGAACCTTGTACAAAGTATTCTAATATTTAGTATTACTAACTAAATATTAGACTATTTCTTTCCGTAAGAACCTTGTACAAAGTATTCTAATATTTAGTATTATCTACTAAATATTAGAATACTTTGTACAAGGTTCCGTATAACGTAAACCTTGGTTACGTAAACGTGCAAGGTTCTTAGAAAGAAATATTAAGAAAATTGCCCAGAAAATTGTAAAATTTCAGAAACTGAATTACGATTTTACTTCTCCCTTTTGACAGTTTTAAGACTACTAATACTCTGTACAGACAAACTTTAAAAAAAAGATGAATATAATCAGTAATGTCGTTCTTAAGTTATGGCGTGACCAAGGGAAATAGGGATTCATTTTTATATTTTATATAAATTGTCTGATTATTATGTCTTACAGTCAGCCTTGAGTTGAAAACAAGAGTGTCGAAAGATTGTATCGCATCATGGATGACCCTGTTTGACCAAGTAATCTTAAATGGAGATAATGAATTAGGATTCCTATCGGACCTCACACGTTGGAGGAAATTGCTGCGATAAAGAGGACACCCACTTACATACAGAAGAAAACGGGAGAGTCTTCTTATTATCTCATATCGAGGAGGAAACTGCTGCGATAAAGAGGACACCCACTTACATACAGAAGAAAACGGGAGAGGCTTCTTATTATCTCATATCGAGGAGGAAACTGCTGCGATAATGAGGACACCCACTTACATACAGAAGAAAACGGGAGAGGCTTCTTATTATCTCATATAGAGGAGGAAACTGCTGCGATAAAGAGGACACCCACTTACATACAGAAGAAAGCGGGAGAGGCTTCTTATTATCTCATATCGAGGAGGAAACTGCTGCGATAAAGAGGACACCCACTTACATACAGAAGAAAGCGGGAGAGGCTTCTTATTATCTCATATCGAGGAGGAAACTGCTGCGATAAAGAGGACACCCACTTACATACAGAAGAAAGCGGGAGAGGCTTCTTATTATCTCATATCGAGGAGGAAACTGCTGCGATAAAGAGGACACCCACTTACATACAGAAGAAAACGGGAGAGGCTTCTTATTATCTGATATCGAGGAGGAAACTGCTGCGATAAAGAGGACACCCACTTACATACAGAAGAAAACGGGAGAGGCTACTTATTATCTCATATCGAGGAGGAAACTGCTGCGATAAAGAGGACACCCACTTACATACAGAAGAAAACGGGAGAGGCTTCTTATTATCTGATATCGAGGAGGAAACTGCTGCGATAAAGAGGACACCCACTTACATACAGAAGAAAACGGGAGAGGCTTCTTATTATCTCATATCGAGGAGGAAACTGCTGCGATAAAGAGGACACCCACTTACATACAGAAGAAAGCGGGAGAGGCTTCTTATTATCTCATATCGAGGAGGAAACTGCTGCGATAAAGAGGACACCCACTTACATACAGAAGAAAACGGGAGAGGCTTCTTATTATCTCATATCGAGGAGGAAACTGCTGCGATAAAGAGGACACCCACTTACATACAGACGAAAACGGGAGAGGCTTCTTATTATCTCATATCGAGGAGGAAACTGCTGCGATAAAGAGGACACCCACTTACATACAGAAGAAAGCGGGAGAGGCTTCTTATTATCTGATATCGAGGGGGAAACTGCTGCGATAAAGAGGACACCCACTTACATACAGAAGAAAACGGGAGAGGCTTCTTATTATCTCATATCGAGGATCGTATTATTATTATCATCATATATCATATATATATATATATATATTTATATATATATAACAGGGCAAGTGCCTTTATTAACTAAACAAAATACAAGCTAAAACTAAAACTACAAATAGAGTTAGACTGCCCATAGACCGTTGAAGGTCTAAAGACAATCCAAATGCTGAAGCCCACTACCAGTTGGCAGCGTACCCAGCATGCTAGCGGCATTACCACGTTGAATGGCTTTGCTTATGCGTTGAGCCAGAAACACGCCAGCATTTTGGTCACGCGTCGCATGAAAAATCTTTCAGAAAAGCAAAAAAAGGTATATTAGTAACTAAGTAGCCCTACATCTAGTCTGGTCTAGGTATGATTCTGGTTTCCGCATTCACGCTGCGGAAATTAACGGCTGTATATTTCGAACCGTAAAAGATAGCCAGTAGAAATTTTCACAGAATATTTATTACGGCGGATGAAATAATAATAAAATCAAAAGTAATAAACCTGCCAAGTGTGAGTCGGGCTCGCGCACTGAGGGTTCCGTACCACCACAAAATAAAATAATATTCAATCAAAAAACTGACTTCATAATTAGTAGGTAAAAATATGGCATTTCGATTCGGTGAAATGATAAGGTCGACATTCTAATAAGGTCATCCAAATAACGAAATTACCAGTTATAACTTGGTGATGAACAGAAGTTTGTCACCGACTCGCACTTGGCCATTATTTATTGTATATTTTAGAGAGTGTGTACTATAATCATGCCAAGTTTGACGCTTGTACGTATTACCGTTGTTACATTATAAAAATACGTTAAAGAATACGTTGGGGACCCGCCTTTCACCATGACTTGTTTCTGTGGCTACGTATGTTCAGTTCAGAGCGGCTATAAAGTGTGGACTGTACATTGTATAATAGTAGTTGGTTCGCATCCATCGCCGCCGCCCATCTGTTTACATTAGGGCGTTTGTTATCTCGGCCCGTACGCACTCGTGTAAATAAATAGCGGCGAAAATAATAATGGCTTTTGCAGACTACGCTGTATTGTACAAAGGTTGCTTGCCCCGAACTGTGACATCGCGACCTTTCTATCTTCACATCACAACCTTGCTCATTCTTTTAGTTTTTATTCGAATTTTAAGTTAGAATTTAATTACTTACTTTTTACTTACTTTTACCTTGCTCATGTTAGAACTTGAACTTCTGTTTTAATTTCACCGTGTTGTTTTAATTTTATTTCTATGAACTACAATATTTCATGGAAATTGGATCAACACGATTTTTTTATTGTACTTTTCCTTACCCGACAAATAAGCTACATATTTCCATCTGTCCATTGAAAAATGCCGTATACAGACAACAAAGTTTTTGTCGAACTGCGTCGACTCTTTTTTTCTAGCGATGTTTGGAAGAAAGTGCCCATTGATCGTATTCCAGCTGACCCGACAGACGTTATTATGTCCTAATTTCAATTATTGAACTAGTACAAATTTAAGTTATTATCTTCATACAAAAATCCTATAGAAAAAACCACTTAAAATTTTCAAATTATCCGGACAATATTTATGTATTTTCTTTCCCTGCAAGCTTATTCAAAGAATTCCGAAAAAAAAATTACCTATCAGTTCAGCCGGCCGTCCTCAAGTGATGCGCTCCCAACAAACGGCATTTAATTTTCGTTTATGCAAAATCGGTCTAGGGGTTGCGAAGATATTGGGAGTTCCAATGTCGAAGTTCGGACGAAAAACTCTAATAAAGATGAGTCCAAATTACCACTTTTCGACAATGCTTTGACACGTTCACTTTGGTTCTAACTCTGTATCGTAGCGTTGTCTGAAAAGAGCCCATATTACGACGGTAGAGCGGTGTTATGGGTCATCGGCTTATTGTGACTCAGGTGGAAAGGGCTCGGAGGAAACGAACTGTGCTATTTTTCTGGGAAACGTTCACTTCTACAGGTCAACGCTCATTTTCACGCCTGTTTGGGATGATAAGCTCTTTCCGTATTTTACGCAGTTTTTTCCTGTAAGTGCTTCGGAAAATGTAACGGGGCCAGAAGTATTTACGGATTTATTTAGGATTAGTAAAGAAATAATTAAAAAACAAATAGTAAAAACAAAATGGGGGTCCCCATACAACAAACGTATTTTTTAAAAGTATTTTTGTATTAGCTCTAATTTAATAACGGTAATACGTACAAGCGTCATACGTGGCATGATTATAGTACACACTGTAAAGTATAACAAAAAATAAATAATAGCCAAGTGCGAGTTGGTGTCAAATTTCTGTTCACTACCGGTTCTCATACAATCACCGAAGAGAAGCAACGTAGGGCGCGGCCGGTACTTGGATGGGTGACCGCCTGGGCGCTGATAGGATTTTTCTTTTTGCACTACTTTTTTTGTACTTTAGTAGTTAACAAGTTATGTAGCGGTACCCTAAGTGTACTTAGGTATACATTTAGTTTACCGTTATAATGTTAAAGGAAGCCGTGCATTCCTTTCTACAGTCTGCAACTTCTCATTGATCTTTTTTGCTTGCCCGTACTTCAGCGCGTCTCACGTAAAGTTTTATAAACTCAACAGAGTGTAAAGATGTTATCTGAGTTTTTCTCTGCTGACGTCCCAATATTACCTGCAAATAAAGGAAAAAAATATAAGTACTTAAAAAAACTCTTATGTAGTTTATTGAATCTATTCACAAGGCCATGCCAAATCGTTTAGCTATTTATCTGTATGACTCGAGTAGGGATTAAAACAGCCAATAAGCTGTCACATTGCGATGTTTCAATGGAAAATAGAGGTACGTAAGGGTACGTGCCTACTTATCTATTGAGCCCTTAAATTTTCGAATGAGAGATCTCGCTCTAGCTTAGAAAGGTGCTGAATTGCAGCAGACAATGGAAGATAGATTTTTCCGTATGCAGCTCGTAAGTTTTCGTTTACACTAGCTACATCAGCTACATGGCGCTTTTGGTTTGTAACTATATGTCAATGATCTTATATGTACATTGTACAAGTACCTATGTAGTTCCCAGCGAAATAGTGTAATCTGCTAGTTTCGTGTGTTACGCGAGATAATAAAGAGAATCATCATAAAACTCTTCTGTCTGTGAAATAAAATCATCATACGTCATCCTATTGGGCTATTCCACTTGTCCCTACCAATGTATCCCCCCTGGGTGGGAAGAGTATCATATCTACTAATATTGTAAATGGGAAATGAATGAAAATGTGGGTTTTTACCAACGACCTATATTTTGAATTCGTTAGTTTTTACTGAGTTTTTTTAGTTTGTTCCTCTTTTTTCACGCAGGAACAGAGCAATGGATCAACTTTTTTTTTTTGCATAGAGATATATATGCATACATTTAAAAAAACGGAAAAGTTTACGGTTCCTAAGGAAATGTCTACGCGGAAGGAACCGTGGGGCGCAGCTAGTTCATAATAGGTACAATTGTATAACAGAACCTGGAAACAAAATGTGATGAGGATATGACATTTAATATGAGCCTTGTGAATGTCGTATGTCATTTGAGAACATTGCTGTTTGGCATAAAGGGAACTCGTTTTGTTTGTAAATCCGGTGTTATTCGTATAACGTATATATCTCTATGGTATTACGTAAAAATAAAATTTGAGATGTTATCAGTTCAATGTGGGTTTGCAAAAAAAAATGTACGGTCTTTGCGAACAATATGTAGGTATACAGGACAAGTCAAATGCCGAGTCAATTAAATCGTTTATTATTAAAAAAATGTGACAAGTTGATCTCCCAAAGACTGCCAAATTGTAGTAAGATTAATAATACATGTGCCATAAATAAATAAAAATAATAAACATAATGATTATGCTGTCTTTTTGTTGTCGCAACCTTCCCCCCCTACATAATGTACCCCGCATTCGTTACACTCGAAAACAGCTTTGAGTTTGTTCCATTCTTGACCTTATCTCAATAACACTAAAGAATTCGTAAAGGTAGACACAAATTTGCTAGCAAGGTACTGTCAAAATAAAACAACAAATAATAAATAGTAGCCAAGTGCGAGTCAGTGACAAATTTCATTTCAACATCGGGCGCGGTCGGTACTTGGATGGGTGACCGCCTGGGCGTGATGTTGTCTTTTTGCACAACTTTTTTGTACTTTAGTAGTTAAAAGATTATTATGGTGGTACGGAACACACAGAGCGTGAGACCGACTCGTAATAGGCCGGTATATGTTGTATTAGTAGTTGTAGGCCATTATACGGCATACCCAAGTAATATTTTTTTTTTTAAATCATACTTATATTATGAGCTTACTTAAAATAACATTCTAAGATTATGAGTGTGTATGTTTGTTTGTTCCTCTTTCATGCGGCTATAGATCAACGAATCGGAGAGATTTTTGCATAGCGGCTATAGTTCAAGGGCCCGAGAGTGACATAGAAGCTTTTTATCCTGAAAATTTACGCTTCTCAAGGGATTTTCTAAGCTAGCGAAGCTGCCGAGCGCAGCTATTTATGTTATTAATCAAACGGTTAAAAAGCACAACATGAAAGGTGAAAGCACATTTAACTCTAACAAAACGCTGAAAATAGCTTATTACAGCATTCGTAACGAAACGCATCGCACAGAATCACAGAACAGAACGCTCTGTGCTTACCACAAACCTATTACACGATAGACATCGCGAACCGCGACCACAGATGATATAATAGATATAATAGCCGCGACCGCGTCCAGTCGTATGAAAACCCAGCGTGACGGATTTTTAGGGTAGCACTATAAGGAACTCTTATCAGTCCGTCCTGTCCTTCCTAACTCTAAAGAACCTTCTAATTTATATAGCTATTATGGTGTCCATGAAACTTTGCACAATTTACAGAACTCAATAAAAAAATATTTTTAAAAAAATGTGGTGGCTCTGTTACATGTCAAATGAAGATGTTTTTATTTTGTTCAGATGTACACATCGGGATGATAAAACTCTGAAACGCTTCGTTCGAAACTATATTGCGAAAAGTTTAATTCTAATTATATAACCCAGGTAATTTTAAACTACTTATGCAGTATTATACTATTATATTATTATTGTTTTTCTATTGTGTATGAAAATGTGATTTCTTTTATGATTATTGTAATAGTTTTAAATTATTTTATTATCAATTAATTTCTGTGACGTGTACCTGTAATTTGTTACCAATAAAGTACTATGACTATGAAAACATAATATATATATTATAACGGAACGGAATATGCGTGTGTCGCTCGACACGCTTTGGGCCATTATACCCATATACCTATACGATAGCAATTTAGTGGTAATTTAACTCCACTCGCACGGCCAACTTTCGAAGAGTTTATACAGTTTACGATGGCGCAATTTATCACTTTAATTTTGTATTGACGGCTGACGTGCTACTGCTAAGACAACAGAAATCGAACTGAAATATGTGGCGTGCTAGTCGGAGCGCTGGTCCAACTTAAGACAGGCTACAGACATTCAAAGAAGACGAACTTGCAGTGTCTATCCTTGTAAATGTCTGTGTCTGTAGTTCTGTACACAAACTTATTAATAAAAACGTTAACGAGTGCACAGCGAGGATAACCAACACCTTAATGAAACATTTAGTACAAATTACATTGTAGAATTACAAGGTTCGTCGGAAAGGATATGCTAAGCCAAATGGGAGTTTTACTCATCGTTATGAAAAACAGCTAGGGTTAGTCACAAAGGGTGTGCTTTAACATAAGGGGGTCACTGTACTCATACATTGAGAATAAAATTCAGCCTAGCATAACATTTCTGTCTAACCCTGTGTACTTTGCAGCACAATCAATCAACACTTTTGATCATAATTTTGATGCAGCAGTGTCTGATAACTTCCCCCTTAAATGCTTCGCGGCTTCGATCACAATAGATTCGGAATAAGTTCCCCAGGGCAGGCTATCTTTAGCCAGAATGGCCCTGAATCTGGAAGGTAAACAAAATCCCGCTACGGTCAATATCCTAAGTACAGCAAATAATGGCAATCCTGGCTAATGTAACAAGCTATTTTTGACATTTCTGTTAATTACTTATCTATAATTACATTTAAAAAAAACAACACTACTTAAAATATAATTACATACTCTAAACTATAGTATAACCCTCTGACTAAAGAAAAAGACTTAACCTTTTTTGTTTAGTTGGACCAGTAACCATACAGGTACGCCTTTTATTACGAAAAAATTAGGGTGGTAAGAAGTCAGCTAGAAGTTAACTAAAAACGTATAAAATTGCTTCTGAAAGTTCGAACTCTTGTTGCATCTAAACTCGTCTTGCAATGGTTGCAATTTATGAAATATAAATGAACTAGCGACTCGCCCGCCCGGCTTCGCACGTGTGTAATTTACGTGCGAAGCCGGGGCGGGTCGCTAGTTATATATATAAACCTTCCTTGAAAATGTATTTAACTGATGGTGAAAACCGCATCAAAATCCGTTGCGTGGTTTAGGAGTTAGCGGCCATACAGACATACATACAGACAGACAGACGCGGAAAGCGACTTCAATTTATACTATGCAGAGAAGAGATAGAGAAGAGATATTCGGGACATTTATGCACACACAGTGCGAGATACGTCGGGACCATCTCCATCTGTTCTTTTAAAAATGCCATTTAATTATCGGGGTTATAGACAGTCCTCTGTGTGGAGGTTGAATGATTTATTCCCCAGAGATACACTTTTCCCGTAGAGACACTTTTAGAAAAGTTTCGCCTCTGTTCTTTAGATATCCACTTTCGGCTAATGTACTTAAGTAGAAAAGTTTTATTAGATAAAACGGCCAATCATGCTGGAGTACAGAAGCGTAGAACACCATCTTACAACGGTCCCCGTGTCACCGAGAACACTCCAGGAGACCTGCAGGGAGCTGCTGGCTTTCCTGAAGGGCACCGGCAACAAGTGAGTAAGTAATTGTCAAAAAGTTTTGTAATGAACAGAAGCCAATGAGACCGCCCGCCGACCCCATTCTACGCAGATAAACACAATTTACAAAGGCATTTCATTATTTGTAGAAGGTTTATATGGTGTTACCTAATCTTTGAGAACCTGTGTAATCAAACTTTTAAGATGCCGGCTGAAGGCTCGGTAGTTGGGGAATGTGTGTTACATTGCACTAATATGTTTTTTTGTTGTTTGAAAGATGACTTGATAGCGAGTGTCCTTAGCTATGATCCAAGAAAATCTTTCTAATTGTTCAGCCGTTTGATTTTTGAAGATTATCAGCTCTTCTATAGGGGTATTAAAAAAAACAAAATTATGTACTTGTCTCTTTCTTATCTTACTAGGTATAGGTAGGTACAGCGGTCGGTGATCATCCAATAGCGATCCTATAGCTAGAATGTAGAGATAACTTTACAATCTATTGTCTCAGCAGCTCTCTGGCTTTATCTGCCTATCTAGTTTCTAGGTAGGTAAATATTTGAATCGGCCTAGTTTAATTTAGTGGTGCTTCATGTTACTCATGGATCGTACCCCTGCAACCAGCGCCGCTCCTGGGGTAGACCTAGAGGCTGAGACAACACGGTTGTCTCGGGAGGAGCCGTAGCGCAGTGCCGAGGGCTCCGGTGCGTTCTTCTGGAGATCCCGGAGCCATCTTGTCAAGCATTAAGGCTGGTCACCGGGGAGGTTTTAGTGGGTATAATCCCACATAACCTGGCTGCACTCCAATGCAGCCGGGTATCTTTGGAAGATTTTCCAATCTAAAAAAAAGGCACTAGAAATTAAATATAGCAAGGGCAAAAAAAGCGTAAAGAATTTTTTTGAAAATGTTCTACTTATAAATTTTCGGCGCACTTGCATTGTTTTTAGAGTAGCATAAAATTTTGATGTGGAAATAGTTTATATCATGTTTTTTTTTTGATCCCAGAGTAATTATCGATTCCTTAACGATAGTTTTCATAAATAACAAGCGCCGAAAGACAATTTCGCTCTACCCTGATCAAAGGCTTATACCATACGCCACCAATACGCCTAATTTATTTAGATTTCTACAGACATTCCACGGATCAGAAAACATGGTGTAAATAGTTAGTATACCGACCTATTATTAAGTTTAAACATCCTTTTTAGGTACCTATATCTACACCCAACAAATGCTTTTAATTTGGAATGCTTTGTGCTCACCGTCAGCTGAGTTGACATTGATCACAGTATGTTTGGTAGACTTTGAGGTAGGCACTTGTTCAAACAGAATTAGTAGTTATTCAATAATATAAACTAGTATTTATGGTTGCATATAAAAAAATAGAAGTGCCACTCTTTGATTATACAGCAGGGCAATCACGGTAAAATATTACAGACGAATCGTTCACGAAACGCAAACGATCCACGAACTTTTGGTCGATTTCGTATTACGCTAATGATTTTAACCACAGACGAAACGCAACCCGATCACAGTTGGAACGTAGACGCTGTCAAACGAACGTTTGTGCTAAAGTTAGAAAATAACAACTTTTTCGCGCAGAGTTACGCATTTAGACTGTACTGTACTAAGCCGAAAGGAGGTCATTGTACACATCATTTTAAAAAAGTTGTCCATAATGTGGAGTACACCTCCTTTCCTTAATACAAAATATCTGCGTAACCTTGTATACATGCTATATTATTACTCTAGTGCCAACCTTTGATTAATATAACATGCTATACCTATTATAGAGTATTGGTTATATATATTTTTTGTTATTTATATTTGATATCATCATCATCATCAGTCTATTTGATGTTCGTCCACTGCTGGACGAACCTCTCCTAAAGAACGCCACAAGGCACGATCTTCTGCTTTTCGCATCCACTTGCCACCAGCCGCCTTTCGCAGGTCGTCACTCCACCGACGTCATATATTTTAATATAGTAGGTACACATTAAAACTCGAAAATACCAAAGAGAATACAGTAGAACTCCAATTATCCGAATTAATGGGGACCGGGACCCATTCGGATAATCAAATATTCGGATAATCGGATTTTTTAAAAAAAAATTGCCATTGGAGAGAATAAAAGCTACGTTTTGATATTGCACTATTTTTTTATTGAATTAAATGAAAGAAACATGAAATTTTCACATGTTTTAAATATAAATAAAATGTACTTATGTACAAGTTTAGAAATAAAAATCATTGTTTTTTAAACATCTCCGTCAATGTAAGCTGTTTTGCGGTCTTCAACCGTTTTCGACAAGTCATGTCAAGACTTGTTTGTGATTCGGATAATCGGCGATTCGGATAGTCGGAGTTCGGATAATTGGAGTTCTACTGTATTTAAGATTTCTTCAAAGAGTATAGTGAAGATTTCTCTTGTGTAGTATATCTTTGTTGTGATTGCATGACGTTTTATTTTTCTCCTAAGATAATTTTGGCGTCACACGTCTGTGCATTTGCCGGTGTCTAGTGGGCATTTAATATTTTTAAGTTTTATTACTTAGTCGAGAAAAAAGAAAATAGGAGACTAGCATACTCAGAATTTCCCATGATACCTACAGGTATCATGGAATTTCCTAACAGCTTTACAACATCCATTCTTGCACAGATCTGTACCATATAGATATCTGTGATTCAACGTAAATAAAAAAAAATAACTGAGACGTGTTTTTCACTGTCAACGGCGCGGTCAGTGTTGCCCTGCTTATCACATTACCTTGATCTGACCGCAAATACAATGGTATGAAGTCTAGGTGTGTGTTGCGGTCTGGCAAGTGATACGATATTGATATATTAATTATTTATTGATTAACTTGATGTTTTAAAAGAAGTTGCAGATTTTTACATCGATACAAAACATGTTAATGAGATATTATTATAAGTACATACATACCTACATTACCTACCGCTAGACCGTTATGTAATTTGAAAATATTAAAAGCATCCCTTTTGAGGGATGTCCTTTTAAAAAAAATATCCCTGTGAGGCGTTGCACGCTAAACTGTGGTCTTCACTAGGGGTGAGTCATGCTACCTGCTGAGCTCTCTACAAAAAAACTAAATTAACAAAAGGTTACCACACACCTTGGTTTAATATTGGTGACGACGATTGATGGCTTTTATTTAATCAATATTTTATTTTATAATTATAACGATTTGAGAACAACGTAACTTATTATTTTTGAGTGGATGCGAAATAATTTAGTATTCAACTTGAGATTGCCAGCGGTTTCCGGTGATTCAGATATGTTAATTATAAGTAGATAGATACATATGTATAAACATAGAAAATAAGGATATTGAATGAGTGATCTAACCGCGTCGTCTGCCGAATTTTAATCAACCAAAACCTTGTCGTTGCAAAAAAAAAATATGTTGAAATTTGTACCTAGATATGAGTAGATACCATTGGCGGATCATGGGGGCCATGCCCCCCCCCCCCCCCCAAATCACCTAGCAATTCCATTCATTTGACTCAGTTTTTCGATTTGATTCAGGTGCACTTTTACACAGCATACTCATAAGTACCTATACTTGTCAGAATGCCCCCCCCCCCCAAATGAAATTCTGGATCCGCCCCTGGTAGATACCTAAGTATTAAAATACTTAGCAGTTTTATAACGGGCAACTTTATTATCAGCACTACAAAAGTGCTTCAAATATAGATCAACGACCTTATATAAAATATACCCTAAAGCAAGGCTCTTGACTTAGATCCAGATTCCAGACCAAAAACCCAAAAATAAAAATACTGTTTCTATGAATCTATTTTAAAAGTCATATTCAGTCTAATGAAACAATAAGCTCCACAATTTTACAGCATAATTACTATATACAGTTTACCTAGGGGATGAAGGGCTACCCATTTCGCATAGAACAACTTTTGATATAATGCAATTTTAAATAATCTTTGCAACAACTGAAGATTATACCGATGTTTAACTTAAGCAGAGTAAATATAAAGTACATATATTTTTTCGATAACTCATAAAACATTCCATCTAAGTAATATTAAAAAGAAAAATAGAACAAACAAATACCTAACTAGTAAACTAATCCATTAAACCGCTACCAGTGGGAACATGGGAAGTGTTCCCAAAATGCTGGCCCCATTACCACGTTGTATGGCAATGGCTTTAAGCAAAATAGTGGCCGGGATTTTGGTCACGAGTTGCATCGACCAGACGATGACAAATCTTTAAAAAAATGGCTCCCGATCCCAAAAATATTATTCTAATTCAATTACCACATAATTGCAAATCTTAAGTGAGCTTATGAAGTTACCAGCACCATTCCTTTGTGAAGATAAAGATAGGTCTATATTATGCAGTAAACAGCAAAGTAACAGAACCAGTACAAAAAGTACGTAGACGTACGCACGTTGTGTGAGTAGGTACTTTATAGGTTAGATACGTATCAAGTACATAATATATATCATTATCAATGCGTATCAACTACCTATATCTACGCTCAGTATCTAGGAAGGTTGTGAAATTAATTTCATAATTGGAGCTATTATTAGAACAGATCAATAAGTGGCTCTATTATAAACCAATTACAAGCGGGCAAACAGTCGGAATTGCAAAACAATTGTTACAATTAATTATGGGAATATTAACGGTGGAGCACATCAAGGAATAAATAAACCATAAATCGAATTATACGTTAGGTACTCGTAATAATATTTTATATGCTTATAGAAAAAAAAGTACTGAATCTGCAAAGAGGTTAATCGACTTTCAACTACCTACCTAAAAGAAAATGAAAAAGGCAAATTTATTAGTTTTTGAGTAACCCTGCTACGTACCCCGTTGCGTGAGTTTGGTAGCTAAATCACATTTTATGAGTTCTAGAAATTTTGACATTATATAATATAAAAGTAGCACGTAAAAGTACAGACTGTAATACATCTAGGCAATTATTGTAACATTGTAACTATAATAACATATTTTATCACTATTAAAAACCGTAATAGGTACGTCTGCGTTCCTATGGAGGTCCCGGTACCCTCCGTCTGGCACAGAGGTCGGCCACCGAGGGGGTTTTAGTGGTTGCAATCTCACATAACCCAGCTTCACCCCAATGAAGCTGGGTATCTTATGAAGATTTCCCCCCCGTCAACAAAAAAAAAGGTACGTCCGAGTATCTGACGATATCTTTACGAAACATCAGTCACATCAGATGGCTAGTCCTATAATGGTTAAATTTTTCATATCAAATTCATCATGATTCAAATCATTGTTTAACTGTTATCTTATCTTTCAACAGTACATTTTACTATCGATCACACAAAAATTATCCATGTCCTGATATTGTATATCATAGTATTTTGAATCATGTATTATACTGTTTCGACTACATTTTTTGTTGAGAGTATAATTTGTGTAAGAAGACAAATGATGTCCAAAAATATTTATATGAAAGTTTTCCTACTATGTACTTGCAAAAACAACTTTCTATCAAATTTTGGTATTTTACGTCATAGCTGTATTTTAACCGACTTCCAAAAAGAGGTGGTTATCAATTCGACTGTATGTTTTTTTTTTATGTATGTTTGTTACGCGATTACTCCGCCAATTTAGAATTGTTTTTGATGATTCTTTTTTTGGTTGGTAGGTCTTATCTCATAGGTGGTCCCATGATTTTATTATCAACATTGATTCAGCGCTTTTTGAAAAATCTACAAAAAAATGACGATAAGCAACGAATTCAATGTACATTACACAGTGCCACCAACTTAGCTGTTAAGGTGAGCAAAATTGGAACTACAGTTATTTCTTGGTGAATTTCATACTTTGTTCTCCACTAGCGACGCTATCAACTGAACAGCAAACATAGAGGAACTGTTCCTACAACAGAACTTCAAAAAATCAAAGTGTCTCCATGGCGACCGGGCCCTGTTGTTTTTCGTTAAATTTTTCAAGACCATGGATACAAAGTATTTCAGTCGTAATATTCAGTTTGTAAATGTAGGTATGTATAGTCGTGAAGTCGGTTCTTATTTTTTTCTAAAAATTATAATTATTGAAATAAAAATCTATTGTGTAACTGCATATTGGAACATTATAACATAATACGTTTATGTTATAGAAAATAGTTCTACTTACAATACTTACATACAAAGACTCTCCTACATTACATGACATCGAAGCCGCGATTTCCAAGAACGTTGGATGGATGTTATTATAATAACAATATTGCCAGACACCTTATCTACCCACTTGGCGTTTATGACCTACCTACATCTATACAAATAAATATTTTTAATTTGAATTTATTATTTTTGATAAGTGGTTTTATAAATTGCTACTTAGTTAAAGTTCACGGACTGAGGACTTCACGGATTTTGTAATCTAGAGACTCTAGAGTAACTATAATTATGATGGCAGACATGCACTTGCAATTTTCCTCTCAATGCTAATGTTGTCACGTGACAACTATAAGCTGGCATAAATAATTTATGCCGGAACCGGAAGATGTATCATCTATCATGCTATTTTATTACATACTAGTAGGCCGCCCCTGCTTCGCACGGGCGAAGCCAGGATATATAGCCTATGTCAACCGGAGATAGTGCAGCATCCCAACAGTGAAAGAATTTTTCAAATCGGTTTAGTAGTTTCGGAGCCTATTCAATGCAAACAAACAATCAAATCTTTCATCTTTATAATATTAGTATAGACGTAAATACGGCGACTGGTTGTAAATGCTATGTAATATTGTTATTTTAATTCAATGGAAACACTGGTGTTAATAAAGTATGTTAGTAATTCTTGAGGCAAACGCGTTGTAAACAATTTTTATGGAACCGTTATACGGCAGCGTTCTAAGGATGCGGCACCCAGTTGTATCTGACAAGGGTATGACCGATGATTGCCCCACTGCCCCAGTTTAGTATGTGCGAAACACACACCGAAAAAGTGCTGAAATTTCACATTAGAACTTGGTTAAAAAAACAATCTTCCCGAATTCAACATTGGTTGGCGTTCCGAAAACGCAATGAGTTCAAAACGCTGTTCAATCGCGGATATGTCGGACACCGATGATAGCCCGCAAAGCAATGTTATTCTATACGTACCTAGGTACTATTATGTATGCACCATGAATTTGGTGATCGAACGCAAACCAAAGCTTATTTGAAGACTCATCAATCCAGGATAGGACCACTGAATCTAGTGGTCTTAATGGTCATAAGCTGGACTGATACAAAATGCCTGTAACTGACAGTCATAGATAGTAATTTTTAAATAGCTTTATTTAAGTTTAGTGTTGTCAGTGTTTAATTTCACTGCAAGCTTGATGTCGTGGCCAGAGTTGCTAGCTGAAAATAGAGCTCACATGTGGGTCAGCTAGACTGACTAGCCGATATGACACCACAGTACTGGCGCCATTACTGTATAGTTTACCACTTAACCCATTAATAACTCGCTTACAATTTTAACCATTAATGAGCTGTTTGTCTGTGCTTATGAAATTGTAGCTTAAAAATCGATTAAACGAATTCCGGTCTCCTCCTATGTAAGATAGAGTTGGAAGTGGCTTGATGAGGAAATCAAAAGATTAAAATCTCATAAGGTATCAACAGCGAGGTACACTGTTGTGTGAAGTTTTAAAAAGGAGCATAAAAACGAGCTGATTTCAGATGTAGGTAGATAACTAGATATAGATTTAGGCCATCAATTTTAGATTTTTATCGTCTAGTATTTGTTGATTAGTTGTCATTTAACCCCAAGCCGCCTGCCAAGCGTGGGGATTATGGCAACACCCCTCTGAGAGGGAGGCCTTTGTCCAGCAGTGGACGTTTAATGGCTGCTGATGGTGGTGGTGTCATTTAATTCATTTCTCAATATTCTAAATGATCCTTACAGGTTTTTTTTAATGAGAGCAGATTTATGTTCGGATATAAGAAACGTGCCTGCAGCCCATATTATACTTAGTTAAATAACGAAAGATAAACATAATGAATCTAAACGGAAAAGATCGGACAATATCAAAGCTTATTTCCTCCGTTCTATCTCGAGGCACCTTTTCAACTCCCATACGTTTTCTCTTCAAACATTTCTTTCAATAGCAATAACCTCTAAACGTGGCCGCGTCGTTTATTTATGTTAACCACAACCCGTTCCCTCATTTATCTACCTAAGTTTAACATCACAGTTAATTGATACAAAGCCCGCATTCCCGATCTTTATTGGCCCCATCTCGGCTCGAAGGACCAAGGCAATTCCAAAAGAATTTTTATAACTTACAACGTGTCTACGAAGCTAAACGCTTGTTTGAAACTCCATATCCGTCTAATTTGACCAAATTAATATCCATAACTTAGTGGAATGTTTTAATTTAAATATCGTTCTCGTTTTTAGTCCATTGTTCGTTCGGTTTGACCGTGGGAGTTGTTTTATTGTATTCGTTATATAAACATTAATTTTATATACCTACAGAGCAAACTTTGTTTATCAACATGTATCAACGGGATAAGTACAATCTGTATTGCCCATCTGCGAGTACTTTCATTGCAGTAAAGCCCGCCGTTTACGAAGTTTATGACTAATGTTTATCCGTAACTATGACAAAAGGTTACAATCTAACACAAAAGTGTTGTAATTCCACACCGTTATGCGTTTGTTGGTTCTGGGGTAACGTGGTCTTTGTTGTTAGCTAGATAGAGTGTATAACAGTTGTTGGATAGTGTTGGCGGCTCCTTTGACCGGGCAGATAACATCTACATCGCGCAGGTAGGCTTTATTGCCCGTCCGTCCCCTGCACTGCACCGGCCCTCGTTCGCAGTGTATCTGTTGCGTGTTATTTTTCACACGAGATATGAAAAATCGAAACTGTTTCATGTTTTCTTGAATCTTTAAATCGATCTCTAAACCAAGAAAACTACGACAGTTAATATATTTGACTTTGGACTAAAATATCACCGTCTTGATTCGAAAGAAGACTTAGGTAGTACTTAGTACAATCGTATATATGTTTATCTATGATGCAATGAAGAAATAGAGAACGATACCTATTATTTAATGTGGCGCCTTTTGGTATTAGGTCGTTAGTTCCTAATGGCCATTAATTCCTTCTATATTCTTAGGTTTGAAACCATGTGAGTAAATTGCCATATGAATGTAACTTTTCTTTATTTACTTTACTCTTTCGGCATGACGTCCTTTCTAATGCAAAGTAAACATGTAGCGGAAAAAGCTATATTTATCGCGTTCAGTGTTTACGATTGGCTTTCCTCGTCTTATCTCATAGATATTTACGCGAATTCGCAGCCGATAGCCCATTGAATGCACAATCGGAGAATTTCTCCTTTTATCTTGGATCGAGCGTTCCGTTAAGTGGCGTAAGTGCTGCCGCTATAAAGACTATAAACATGCATTACTAATGGTTCGAGCGGCGAGTGGTGAGGTAAGGTTAACTAGTACGTGCGCTGCCACCAGATCGAATGGCTCTGCAGCAGGTTCAGGTGCGCAGGCGCCGGCGAGATGAACAGCTTGCCGCCGCATTCCGCCGCCCTCTTTGTCATGTTAACCAAACAGCGCGCTCATTATTCTGTTATTTTAACGAACCGTAGCGCCACATATCGTCGTGTAGATTAAATTATGGTGAAGACAGTCGCACAGGTCGAGTAACTCGGCTTGCTCGGCCCTCGGCCACGCTATTGTATCGGGTCGAGACGTTTTTTATACGCAAGCGCATCGGCATCGCCCACTCGAGTTTTTGGAATTCCGATATTACCCCTCCCGCGCGGTGGCGCCGCCGGGGGTCCGGTTCATTCATAACGCGGCGTGATGCCAACTATCCTCACTATCCCCATCGTCTAGTATTTAGAGTATCACATGTGTTCGCCGGAAACGTAACGCAAACAAAGTAGAATTGTTTTACTTATTGTGCCGTTTGATTTATCACGGCTCGAGAAAACAAACCACCAACGTTGTCTTCATTTCTAGATAAACGATGTTTGAAAGTTGGTAGACGTAGACGCGTTTTAATTGATCAGCTATGTGAGGAATTTGAAAAAAAATACACCGAATTAAAAACGGGAAATTGTCTTAAGTTATTTAATTAAACGAAATCGGTAGGTATATTTTTTCTTTTACTTTACAATAAAATGTTTCGGAATTTTAAGTTTCCCGAGTATTAAAATTGTAAGTAGATATAAAATGATAAGTGATCAAGGGAAATATTTGAACTTTATATCTATGTGGAACCATCCGTCGATCATAATAGCTCAGTAATAAATAGAAAGGCGGGCCATTAGCTCCATCAACCTGTGTGCTCAACGGTGTGGGTGTTTTATGGCTACTTTTTATGTAGGTCACAGATATGCTGCGGTTTCTGCGCGCGAGCACAACTTGGTTATTGAGAATAATACTTAGTGAAGTTGCTTCTTTTATCTATTGGTTACTCATATGTAAGTATTTTTGCTTAGCAGTTTGTAATTTTACCAACCACTTCATTTTCATATAATTATACTGCTATATTCTGGTGTAGGTACTCATAACAAGTCTAGCCATGTCATATAAAATCACAATCATCATCATCATCATTATTTCAGCCATAGGACGTCCACTGCTGGACATAGGCCTCCCCCATGGATCTCCAAAAGGGCCGGTTGGAAGCGGCCTGCATCCAGCGTTTCCCTGCGGAAAATCACAATGAAACATTTGAACCGATAAAAAAAGAATTGAAAATGGTATTAGTATATATCAGTATTCAATACGCCACCTCAGGTTCTAGTCTAGAATTCTAGACGTTAATGGAAATCGTAAAAGATCTGCATGGTATGGTATGTACATTTTTAATTACAATTATTTAGGAATTCGCATGCAATTTGCAGCGGTAAAATCAACTCAGTGGATGGTGCATGGTGAGCATGGCAACATTACAGCGGTATGGTCAGGGGTGATCGTCCGTGCACTCTCACACAGCAGCGCAATAATTACGGAGCTGCGCGAGCGCAGCGTGGCGGCGGGCAGTGTTGCCAGATTTTACAACAAATGGTTAATTATTTTATTAACTCAAAGAACAAAATAGCTTAAAGTCAATTCATAATTACACATTATTTCAGAAGGTTAAAAACCCAAAATACAAATATATTAAATGTCAATTCACTTTTTTTTGTTAAACATTAAAATAATTGTCCATTTATCAATTTGTGTCATATTCTATTTAACAAGCAAGTAGTTAATAGATTACAAGTATGTTACAAATTCAATACTGTATACTGATAAATCATGGTCAAATCCAATACAAACTATGTATTTACTAATTTGTTGCAAATTACCACAGCAAGTACTGTATAGGCGATTTTCACCCTCTGAGTAGCGTAATCAGCGGAAGATCGGCTCGTGTGGCAGCCCCGCGGGTTTATAGGCCGGGTGGCGCGGGCGCAGGCTGCACTGCCACCGCGCCCCCGTACCTCACCCCGCTCTGGACCGCATTCCGCTCCCATGCGACCAGCTCCAGCCGCATCCTCCTCGGGACCTCTCCAAAATGTCATGTTTTTATTAATTTTCGCTTATTTGACAGAGTTTGCAGTCATTGCGGTACATACACCTAGCCTAACCATTTGTTCTGACTTCTTCGTTTTTAGGGTCTATTTGCCTTTAATGATTATTTTTAGCCGACTTCAAAAAAGAAGGTTCCAAATCGGTGGCAATTTTTCTGAGTTTTTTTTTTATTTCTTAACTAAGTATATAATTTATATACTAATTTGGAAAAGTTTTTGTTAATAAGAATCAAAATCGGTTCAGTATTTTCGATTTTAAATCAAAACAACTAGTAAAAAAATTCTCACCCAAGTAAACGAAATTGCGTATTTACTAATTTAGAAGTCCGTTTTTCAAATTGATGCTTATATCTTACACAGAAGACAATAGCACACTTATATGTATATCATTTAGGAGCCTTACTCATAAATGTGGTGTAATTTTCAGCTTTTGGTTTTCATCTCTTGGTACCTATAACGTCTCGAAAACAGCACGAGAGCATATTGATCGCAGCAAAAATCCAGCCTCCTAGTCACTTTTCGTAGCTTTATCTGTCTTCCGAGATGTAGAAATCAGGATTTAAGGGTCCTGTATACCCTCTGCAGCTTTCTCTCTCGCACATTTTCACATTATTGAAGATATAAAATCAATGAGTGTGAATTTCCAAAAAGTAACAAAATCATGTCATGGTGTCTATCGTAACATTACAAACAAAGAAATTGTCAATTTGATATATTTTAATTTGACACAGGAAAATGGTAACAAGTGATTTTTATTTCTCGTGTCATTTTATTCCGTCAAATTACAAGATATCGAAGCAAACATTTCTTTATTTGTAATGTTACGATAGACACCATTACATGATTTTGTTACTTATTGGAAATTCACACTCATTGATTTTATATCTTCAATAATATGAAAATGTGCGAGCGAGAGAGCTGCAGAGGGTATACAGGACCCTTAATGCGCAGAATTATTAAAAATATTACAGAAATATTAGAGGCACGGGGAGGTATTGGATCTGTAATGTCTTATTTGTTGGACAAATATTGATTGGTACCATCATTTTGTGGTTCTAAACGTTATTAGTGACCATGCCCTCAAATGCCCATCTACCAACGCATTAGATCATCATCATTGATCATATCGTTTAAATTCCATTTTTATGATGCAATACAGTTGAGTTGGTGAACTGAGGCCCAAGTTTTTATAAATTAAGCCGTGTGTTTCAAACAGAAATTCACTAATATCACGAATACTTTTTCTGCTTTTTCTCAAAATGATCTAATCGAAAATAAATCTCCCATAAAATGACATCAAATCAAAAAATTCAAGCTCTATTAACTAGTTCTTTATGGACGCTGTTCTGTTTGATGGTTTCTTATAGACCAAAGTCATCGAGTCCGATTCACACGGCTATTGGCTATTCCATTAACTAAATCAGAGGATGACGAATCAGGCACTAAATCGAGATTATAATCATTATACGTCGGATCGCATTCTTACAGAAGAATCCGTGAAGCGTCGGAATGCACGGAGTCGATTCGAACTCGTTTTGTTTTCGCCACGTCATAACTTGAACTCGGAATCCCGATCGACTCGGCTCTGTCTGCGCACGACCTGGGGCCTTACGGACAACAGCTAATTGCGGCACCTAATCCGCTCAGTTGGAAAATCACGCGACCGCAAACCGTATCTGGGCGCGATAAGGTTCACGTTCGCGTGATTTTCCAACTGAGCGGATTAGGTGCCGCAATTAGCTGTTGTCCGTAAAGCCCCTGGATAAGATTTGGGAAGCAAAAAGTATAGGTGTCTGTGAGACAAG
Organism: Agriopis marginaria; assembly: GCA_932305915.1. Classification (NCBI taxonomy): domain Eukaryota; kingdom Metazoa; phylum Arthropoda; class Insecta; order Lepidoptera; family Geometridae; genus Agriopis; species Agriopis marginaria. The sequence goes on from OW029918.1 coordinate 16,935,957, forward strand.
GCTGAGAGATTGAGTCACAAAGGTCGACCTAGATAACTACTTTTAATATATTTGTTTAATGTCACAAATATATTAAAAGTAGTTAGTAGTATAGTTCAAACCCTATAATCAGCCAAATCGAGCTGTCGAAGCTCACCTGCGGCGATTTTAGCGGTAGGTTGAGACAAAGGGTGGCAGGGCAGGTGGATGGAAATGTTGATATTGGTAGGTGACCATAAAAAGATCAAACCTAAAAAAGTTACAAAGAAATTAATTAATGAAACAAAATCGACAAGCACACTCCATTTTGGGTTTGGTTGTATCTGGTATCAGAAGTGGGATCAACTAATGATCACAAATTATTCAATTACAAGCCGTTTTCTCTGAGACATTTTAATTATCACGGCTCATTTGATTCCAAGAATTGCATCGAAAGGAAACCAAATAATAATAAGACGCATTAAATTGAATATGTACATGCGATAAGTGTTTCATTGCAATTGATATGCACATTAGCACACAAATGGGCGTTGACTCGTGTATTATAACGCGTTCGATGTTCTGCTAATGATAGTCGTTCTGTCGTCTCCAGATAGCTTGTTGACTTCTGAGCCCTGTCCTGAGTAGTTCGATGAAGTTAATATTAATTTTATTTACTGCAAATTAAGCTTTATATAGGTACACCTATTTACTCAACCCTGGGTTTCGATCAGTTGGGCAAAATAAGTCGTTAACTATGCAAAGACTTCTCTCGCTCTCTCTTTCTCTTTCAGAAGTTCTAGAGTCTAGACTATGAATGTAAGGTATCCCATGGTTTTCGGATGATTCCACTTCATAGTTGAATAGGCAAGTAATAATTGATTATTCCGCATTGATTTTTCTGTGTTGACTCAGTCTTCTAGCACTATCAATTGAGGTTAGTAGCGGCCTACATACTTTAGAGATCAAATAATTTAGGAACATATTTTCTAGAAAGGCACTAGATATTCTGGGATGGGCACTTGGCTACTAATGATACTACCTACATCTTTCACTTCATCTTGGGCACAGGTTTCCTATTTAAGCTATGTTCGAGTCTGCCTCTGGATCTTTGATGGGTAGAAAGGAGCCAGAGAAGGTGAAGATAAAATTTATTTTGGTTGAAATTTATATTTTTGTGTAATTAGTTAATTATTTCAATGAAGTTCTAATTTTGGAATTAAATGTATCCTCTTATCAATGTCTTCAAATTAAGCCATTAAGGCCTCTGCGTAGTCACCGCTCTTAAACGATCAGAGAGACCGACAAGAAGTTTTATTTAGATAACCCCATGGATATCGCGAAGTGACCAGATAGCGTAATTAAGATAAATAACCCAATAATTTATTCTGCGGAACGGCTTGCATAAATTATGCGCCAACAACTATCAGCGGCGAAATTTCAGGCTGAATAAAGTAAATTCCTTATTATGTTGCGATCTTTTACCAGCTAGATTAAGATGAACTTGTCTAGTGTAGCATGATCAATAATCTTGTAAAACCTCTGAAATAGAAAGAGAAACAGGCTTTGATGAAAATAATTCTTAATGACTCATCCTTTATTATGGCGCTAACATGTTAGAACACGTCAGAAATAAATCAAAGGAAAAAATAATAAGTAATGAAAATCCCCACAAACTTTGGAATGAATAGTAGGTAATAAAGAAGTAACACTTTGGTAACACTGGTTTTTAAATACCGAATGCACTTTTTTTTGTGGCCAATGCCTCATGGCGTGGAACTTGCGAACCGGTTGGCGACAGGTCGGCACCTGCCTCGCTTGTGGTATGTCCGGTTGCAAATTAAAAGCTTTTAATATATTGACAATGAGAATTTTCCGGATTAATTTTGCTTGTTAAAATGTTTAATGATGCCGCCTTTTTATAAACGGTAATTGATTTTTTGTAAATAAATTGCATCAACCGCTCCCTGCTATTTACCTGGAAAATTTACAATTTTCGTTTCACCTACGGCGAAAAGTTCAAATTTCAAATAGTGTTTTGTTACATTTACAATAATTACACGGCCTAGCTACAAGAGCTAGGCCGTGTAATTATTGTAAATGATTTCAATTTTTTTTCCTGGGCAAGTGCCTTTATTAACTAAACAAAATACAAGCTAATACTAAAACTACAAATACAGTTGGATTGTCTTTAGACCGTTGAAGGTCTAAAGACAATCCAAATGCTCAAGCCCACTATCAGTTGGCAGCGTACGCAGCATGCTGGCGGCATTACCACGTTGAATGGCAATGCTTATGCGTTGAGCCAGAAACACGCCAGCCAGCATTTTGGTCACGCGTCGCATTAACCAGGCGCTCAGAGGAGATTTCCATAGATAATTTTTTTCTGAAGGTCTGAATCCAACATTGACTGCAAGCGAAATGCCCAATTTTTCTGACTGTTGCTTATAATGTAATAGCTCTAGGCTAGGCACCTAAAACAAATACTTTCTTACATTTCTTAGTTATTTTCCAAAAACATCACGGTCAAATAAAATCGTCGGATGTTGGGCTGAGTTTACGTCACTTCTGACCTCGATATTGTGCTCCGGACAATCATAAGCCGATATTAACGATCCATAATCTATTCATATGTTTACGACGCCGCCGCCGCCGCCGGTATTGATTGCAGTTCTGTGGGTGTTCGCTTGGTGCGTTCAATAAAAACGTATACTTTGTCTAATAGATACGTTAGAACAGTTGACAAATTGGAGGTGAGTTGCGTTGCGACGCGGCTAGTTGATTGGAAGTGCGGAGGCAGCTACCAAGTCAAATTGAAATAAACTACAATACATTAGGTACCTTTGTATTTGCGCGGTCTAACACCTTGATCAACTGGGTGATAAAAGTCGAATCTTCAGTCGAATTTGATCACCTGGGAATATAACCACCTGGGTGTCCATAGGCGACTACATTTAAATTATTATTTGAGTATCCTTTGATCACCTGCACCTAGGTGACCATAGGCTACTCGATTCAAATTATTGCAGGGTAGGAAGTTAAGGCCGCCCGAAGGCTCCTGACACGGCCTAAAGATATTTTTACATTGATTAGGCTTGCGTTTGACCATCGTTTGATGTAAGCGATGATGCGGTCTACGATGGAGCACGCTTACCCAGAAGAAATTGATTCAATTGCGACCTGAATACACCCACATTTGTAACTATCAGTCGGGGAACACCCATTCAAGCAGCGCATTTTACAGTCTAGCGGTTCGTACAATCAAAGTAGAATCAAAGCGCTTCGTGCTTTTTCAGAACTTCAACATTCTTTTAATAAGCTTAGGTACATTGAGCTTTGTCTCACTCTCTCGGCTAATGTGAGAGTAAGACAAAAATCAATGTAAGGTTGTTATAAGAATATTTATGAAGTAGTGGTAGCCCACCAGGGAACGGTGTTGCCCTTCGTGCCAGCCCTGCCCTGGCCATCCGGTAGAAACATGTAGAAACAAATCCAATGCACGCTCTCCCAAATGTCTCCGATAGAAAAAACCAGCTGACTAGCAACTTTACGCCGATGTTTTAGGCTATGTAGCTTAGTCTGACCTAGGGATTCCCTGCAGATGAACTACTTGGCACGTTTCTCAAAAGACTCTCAGATCAAATGCTTTATTTGATCTGAGCAAAAGACTAACGCCCCAAGCTGGTACTTAGCTGATCCATCCGTGCGAGAATATTATGTCACAAGCCTAATTCCTAAGTCTAATTCTTAAACATGTGAAACGAGTGGCAGCTTATAGCTAGCTTATATAGACTATAGAGGCTAATTGCAATCAATTACAAAGCGCGGCAAAAACAAAGTAGGTACGCACATCCTGTGCTTCGAATTCCATGGGCCTAATTACAAAATAAGGGCCGTATAATATAAAAGCCTGTCCCGAATCCTTATTCTGTGGCCCTGCGACAGACAGAGCCATTCAGCGAACTCTACGTGAGCAGACCCTCCAATAATGGTTGTTTTATTGGATTGCATCAGGTAATATGTGCTTATTCGCTGGAGAAAGGGTTGATGGTTTTATTACATAAAGTACCTACGATTTCAAATTCAGAATTCGAAATTTTGCGGTAATATATTAAAGTAAGTACTGGCAATGTTTGGAGTTTTTATTATCCTGTAATTTGTAGCGAATGAACAGCGTAATAATTATTATTTCGCTGTGAATGAATTTCTGATCTCTCCTATGTCCAGGTCCAGTAGTGGACGTCCTATGACTGAAAAGATGATGATGGTGAATCTCTGATTCTCCTTATTCTCTTACGACTCTTAAGATCTACTTATAGTAGATCTGTGACTTACAGGAATTTTTTGACAGTTTAAATACGGTAGGTACTTATAGCGCAAGTCCAAAAATGACTTTTAAACAAGGAGACCGATTTAACGAAATTCAAAATGTCAAATCATATCGATTTTGTAAAATCTAGATTTAAACCACATGAAATTTTTGGTGCAAGCCAGCTTAACTTAAACTCCGTTTTATTTAGAACCGTACTGAAAATGGATATTTTGCCGGTGATTTCGACTACAAACATTTCATAGTTTTACCCTAATTTCAGTTACCATAATTTTTTGTAGTTACATACGTTACTAACCCAATTTTTTCCGAAATAGCAGCCACTAAAACTTACGACTTGAGTGAACTGATAAATTAGTAATCACTAGTAATCTAATTATAACCGCAATGAAAATTGAGATTTTGCTGGTGATTTCGACTACAAACATTTAAGTTTTACCCCAATTTCAGTTAACGTAATTTTTTGTAGTTACTAACCCATTTTTTTCTGAAATAGCAGGCACTCAAACTTACGACTTGAGTGAACTGATAAATTAGTAATCACTAGTACTCTAATCAATAACACCGAGTGACGACACTCGCCAGGGTTGTCGACCTTACCTCGTGTTTACTCAATACTCACTTGGCTTGGCTTGTCAACCAGTCCACCCACTGGAAGATTTTCTATGTCATTCCAAACATTTTAATAAAGGTGAGAGTTCTCCAGTAGCTTCGAGATAACTTTTTTAAATAGTTTGAGAAAGGTATTTCGACCAATTAGTCTTGTTGTTGATGACAAATCACAGATTGACGAGACTCGTCAATTGAAGAATATAAATATTTTGTCGTCATAAAAATTCATATTTTCAATCTTTGTACTTATAAATTGTTAATACAAATTTTAATTTAAGTGTAGCGAAGTTTTAATGGAAATCGATCATAAAATCAAATTTCTCTTTTTGTACATCGGATATGCATATTATTATGTCTACATAATTATCATACTATTGTTTTTTACATCGGACTAGGCTAACGTTTGACCGCGACCTTGCCTGATGCAGTCGAAGATGGAGCACGAATAATATTATAAATGCGAAAGTGTGTTTGTTTGTTCCTCTTTCACGAAGCTACAGAGTAAGGGATCGACCTAATTTTGTGCATAGGTATAGTTCAAAGGCCAGAGAGTGACATCTAGGCTAATTTCATCATCACCATTATCATCATCATCACCATTTTTCATCACTACGCGGGTGAAACCGCGGGGTGCAGCTAGTAAAGTATAATTTCAACGAATGGAATCAGTGATGACTGCAGCGTTTAAAACAGTTTATATTTTTACTTTGATGCAAAGTTGGCGGAAACTAGTTATTCTGGTTCCCGCAGTCGGCGCTCGTTATCTATAATATTATAACTCCTATGACAGGTTTGATAGATTGTTTGGTTTAGAAGCGCCTTCCTAACCAAACAGGATATTTCTGAGATAAGGACGTCTATCCCTGGGACATTCTTTATGGACCGGGATGCACTCTTAATAAAGCCAGAGGCAACTGACCTTTCCAAATTCAAATAATTTAATGCCATTGATCTTGTAATTATTATTCGTTGATTCATGAGCAATATACAAAAGTTATATGATTATCTACGGGATATTTACCGTGATATGGTTGTGGAATGAGCTCCCGATATTTCGGCGCAGTTACATGCACCATGTTCACGGGAAGGCTGAAGAATGAGTGTGGTTGGTCGAACAGTTAAAAAATTAGGTGCAGACAAAACGATCTACCCTCTTTCTTGTCTTTTGCCTCGGTTATCACTGGAACTCGAACCTAAGTTCCGACAAAAGGTCATTTATATTTTTGTCCAGTGCACGGGAACGTCGGTCGTGTGCAAATGCCGGTAGTCGTCGCGACAACCCGTCCGTTAGATGTACCAGCGATCGAGTATTGCATGCTAAGTAAGTCGAAAGGTATGCGAAATACTCTGTAAACCTGATACTGCGGCGTCGCCGCCGGTTGAACTATCAGACGTTTTACCTTATACGGAATCAGCAGCAACCTGCGCTTTTAACTCTGGGTATATAGATATACTATCTTTAATAATAAACCAGTACAGATTTGATCTAACCGCTACTATTGAATTACTATTGGCGACGACGCAAAACATTTGCATACCGATTGCATAGCTGTATAGAGGTATAAGTGAGTTTACCACAGCTAGGAGTATCATTAAATTTAATAAGTTTGCACAGCTTAAACGGTTTGACATTAAAGTAAATAGCTATAACTGTAAAAGTTTATAGAGGGGTGCAGTAGTCATTAATAATGCATTACAGTAATATAACCAACGTGACAGGTTGGGTTGGGGCAATTTTCAAAGGATGGTGTTAGATGGAGTATCGTTATCAAGTAAGGATAAGGATACCTGTGACTCAGTGAATGCTTACAGTGAGAGTTTAACTTTTGAAACCTTTGTAAAAGCATTATTGATACTAGAATCGGTACCTTCCCAATGTCATTTGTAGAAAAAAAAGAGTAATTCTAGCTAACAGCAAAAACTGTGCGCCTGAGCAACTTGAGCTGTGCATATTTTTACGCAATAATAAATTCGTCAGCTCTTGTTCAAAGAGTGACAGCTATGATTTGATTACCTTTAGATTAGAATTTTGCTATAAACTGATCCATAGATGACTTGTTCTATTGGTAGAACAAGGAGTAGGACATATGGGAACGACCCAAACTTACTGTGAAAAATGCGATGTCTTTTGTATAAAATGTATATGCTGCAAAGACCATTTTATTATGAATTTGGATTCTTGGGAGAATGTTTATTTTAATTTTAATAATTGTGTTTTGCAAGGTCGTTTATTAATTATACTCAATGAGGAGGATAGTTCTGTTTACCATTCGACATTGATCACTCATAGGATTTCTTTGTACAGTCGATTGAATAACCTCCTTCTTTTTGAAGTCGGTTAAAAACAATATCTACCATGTTACTTTTCTTACGATTACTTACATGTTATCTTCTTCTTATTATTATTTCTTATTCTTATTTTTTCTGATATCTTTAGATCAAATACATTTTGATTGCATTCATTTCGTAGCTGGTTATCATACAAGAAAAAAAATATTCGTAGCTGGTTACGAAAGTTCAGATACAAAAGTGGACGAAACCATAATTATTTTGATTCGGGTTAGAACAGAACCTTTTGTGTACAGTTCAGAGGAAGTTTCGCCCACGCCTATTTATTTTGCCATTACCTGTCTGCTGTCTAGTACTTTTAACTTTAAATCTTCTCTGACAACGATTCTAGCTTTCTTTAAAGTCGATTTCTCGAATATAACCACAAAGAATGGGTATACAGATTGATTATAAAACAGAAAATTTGAAAGGTTGCTTAGCACAAACATGCAGTCCATACACAAGCGTTTTTTATCGCAAAAGTTGTATTTCACAACAACGCCTACTACCTATACCAACAACACCTACGTATCACGACCTTTTTTGAGACGTTTGGTTATTATGGAGTGTCCGTAAGTAAGAATTTATATTGCCGAGGTCAATCGTGCGTTCGTTTTATATATGTAACAAGTAAAATAATAATATATATCGCAATATTTGCTTTCAGTTTTTTATACAAGTAAATGAATTAAGTAAGTTTTAGTTAATGATTATGAAATAACATAGGAATGTAGAATCTGGATATAACGACCTTCAAGGGACCGGCGATACTATGTCGTACTAACCGGATGACGCACAAAACGGCAGGATTATTTCTTGAGTACATTTATTATGAAACCTAATTTGAGTAAACAATATCGTCGCTAAAATAGGTTAGTCGTTATAAGCGAAGTCGTTATATATGAATTCTACTGTATATTAATTATGCATAACATTAAAAAAATGCTATAAATAATAATATATGATCAATAATGTTTCCATGAATATGTAATACAGTAAGATTTTCGATTTCTTATGGAGAGGAGACTGAATTAAACGATGCTAGTTTAGATAGTTTATTTAGCTACCTATGTTTCTTGCAATAATAAAATAGTTTTTTTTAAATATTTGATTCATCTCTATCTCTACATAGTATAAAATAAAGTCGCTTTCTGCGTCTCTCTGTATGTAGGTAATGGCGTCGATTCTGGCATACCACTCACTAAACTAAACCAATCTGACAGGACTAAAATTATCTTCCTCTCTTTTAATTTTAATATGTGCAAGAAGGATGGCAACTATTTTAGAGCTGTCAAGTTTAGTTTAGACTACATCAGAATCGATGCCATTACCTCCTAAACCACGCAACGGATTTTGATGCGGTTTTCACCATCGGTTGGATAATTTTTGACGGAAGGTTTATATATAGGTAATATATATATAACTAGCGACCCGCCCCGGCTTAGCACGTAAATTACACCCGTGCGTAGCGGCGGGCGGGTTGTTAATTTTATTATATGTAGGTATATTGATTTAGGTGAAAGAATATGATATAAATATGTAGGTAATTTATATTACTGGCAGACAGTAGCGGTAAAAGCTAAACTAACCTAAGCTTAGCGTCACTGTTCACTTACTTACTATTTACTATTCTTGTCAAGACTTGTTTTATCTCCAGGTAAAAATACCTTTATTGATTCGTAATCCTTTAGGGATTTGAGCAAATTCCTTCTACTTTAAATGACCATAGCTTTACCTGCCATTAGCTTTTACAATATGGTTTTACAGGCTTTATGAGTAAACTATAGGACATAGGTAATTATGCAAGGTCTGCTAATACTGCTGATGATGATGCTTAGGAGTTAGCGGCCATACAGACATACAGACAGACAGACAGACGCGGAAAGCGACTTCATTGTATACTATGTAGAGATATTGCAATGTTTGAATGAAAAAGATGGGAAGAGAGTTAGTTATTTGTGTAGGTAGGTACCTAGTTGGTATTAAGCAGATAGGATAGGTACATAGTTGCAGAAGCCATAAACCCAAGATTTTAAGTCGATAGTAGATAGCAATAGTTATAATTTTTATAAGTTACTGATAAGTACTTATTACCTAGTATATAATTATATAAAATGCATCTAGAATAAGAATATGTAGGTGAGTATGTAAAAGTTTAATTGTTTATCTACCACTCTAATTTATTACTAGGTATGTAACATAAAGCTTTGAAGCTGTGAAAATTGTGTACAATAAAAACTTCTTACAAAGATTTAAACAAGTACAGACACGGATATATTATTATGTTATACATGCTGTTCTATTTGTATAAAAACAACAAGCAATAAAATGTATCAAGCATTATCATTTAGCATTATCGTGTTGGGTATCTATTGAACAGCGATTCTCATTCTCACCTGAGTTTGGTTGCGTTTGGATGTCTACCGCCGACAACATTCCTTTCTTCTCAAAAATGCTTCGTACATTAGTACACGTTTGAGTGTCTGCAGCAGATGTCACCGCCAAAAGAAACGCACCTACCAGTAAACACAATATTTGGGTGTTCATTCTGAATTCAAAAATCGATTTTTTGTTAGGCGACAGTTTAGCACAACACTTTTTCACAGCCATGTTTGTGGCAACTGATTGATTAATGTAAACAAGAGGTCACTTATAAAACAAGCTACAAAAAAAGTACATGAAGTATTAAAGTTTTAAATGAAAATGCGGTATTTTGAGCCATACGCACAAATACGCGACGATTCAACTACGATCCATGGCGGTCGCAGTTCGACTGCGTTCGTTCGCGACGTTCACGTTGGTTGAATTGAATGGCTAAGCTAACTGACTGAAGTGAGGCGAAAGCGGGTAGGTAGAGACCGCATCAAGACAAGACCGCATGGTATAATCTTGGATCATGGTAGACCGTAGCTTTTTTTAAAATCATTTAAATGGTAACATTCACTCGTCTTTCAAATAAAATAAAATTAATGACATTCATGACGAGAAGTCTACGTTCCGAAAAACTACAAAAACACTATTTCAATGCGATGATAGTACGATACGATATCCAGCTTCTGGCAAGAAATATAACGTAATGACAGTTGATCTTTGTGCGCTGATTGGTTAAATGATTTTTCATTCAAATAATTTCGACTAACCAGAAGTGTTTAAAAATTGCATATTGGATTGTGATTGGATAATTTTAACCTACGTTTTTGAACTGAAATTTTTCATTCATATTATTCATGTCAATTTTGACAACATTACGCGCTGCTGTTTGTGTTATTTTTTTCTTACTTTTTTTTTCAGATTTTCAGACTGCATTACAGTGGGTAGAGGTGAAGTTTGTTACAAAATAATTACATATAGTATTAAAATAACAAAAGAAAGACGACATTGTTTTCAATTAGTAGAGATTAATAAGTATTTCGAACATTTCTAAGGATTTTATATAACCGGTGTCACCATGAGAGTTTATTTGTTAAAAACTGTGTCCCAAGCTATTGGATCCCGATTTTATTCGACGAAAAACTTTAAGAAAGTAACGCATTGTATTTTCGACATGGACGGCCTACTTTTGGGTAAGTTTATAGTTCGCTATTCGACTTCTTTTAATGTAGCCATGAATGAAATACAAGGTTATTTAAATTTACATACTTCCTTTTACATAACAGATTAACATTGAAAACATGCAATTATCGATTCTATTTCACTACATACTTATCATATCTTTTCTATCTCTTATTATTACTACTGGGATGAAATAAAAGTAACCTCCAAAAGAATTAAACCTTTTTACAGTTTCACTTTTTACTGGCCAGAATTTAAGAACATATTTTTGCCTTTTTTTTAGATACAGAGCTGGTGTACAAGAAAATGATAACACAGCTTTGCGCTCAGTATGGCCACAAGTATACTGACGAGCTGATGATGAAAGTGCTTGGTGGCACAGAGCAGCGTCTTTCTGAGATCCTGTGCAAGGAACTCAAGCTGCCAGTCTCTCCAAAGGAGTTCAGAGATCAGTTGCTGGTGTTGGGTGATACCATGCTGGCTGGAGCTCCACTTTTAGATGGTATTTTTATTTTATATGAATTTTAATATTATATTAAAATACACAACCACAACCTTACCACGGTAAATATCCCGTAAATAATCATATAACTTTATATTAAAATAGGTAATATATAAATACACATAGTTAGTTTGTTTTTTCTCAAACTGCTTCACATCATCAACCATTAAATGTCCACTGCTGAACAAGGCCTCCCTCTTAGAGAGGGGTGTTACCATAAGCCCCACGCTTGGCAGGCGGCTTGGAGATAGCAGTACGTTCACCGTGTACTAACAGGACGCTGCTGCCCATCCTCCGGTGGTTCTGGTCGCAGTTTTAGGACATACCCGGCTCCCGGGTCAAACTGCTTATTTAATGTCTATTTATTGAAGGCCTAGACCGTTTTAAACTAATTGGTGCCAATTTTTCGTCTCTGATTAACTTGTATGTGTGATATCAGCTGTTATATTCTCATTGGTATCAACAATATTTAAATGTGCAAAGAGTTTTGATTATGTTTTTCCACCAAAAAGAGGCGAATGTATAGAGGTTATGTTAGAATTTACAGTAGGCAGGTATTCATTTAAATAACAGTTATCTTGATCTAATTCCAACTGCTACTATTTATTTTGATGTTAAGGATTAATAAATATCAACTTCAATTTCAAGTTTTCTTTATGGCTTCTGTTATTTTGCCGCAATTTTTCATTGGATATCAATAAATGCACATCATGAACTTTGTACTCTATCAGCTTGCGACCAGCTTTATATTATCTTTGTTGCGACAGTACCTAAACTGTAAGTGCATTGATAAGATGTTTCATTATAATTATGCAAGATATCTCGCTATGTCATATTATAAAAAGGTAGTTTTTTTTTTTTTTTTTTTTTTAATATTCGGGACATTTTTGCACACACGGTCAAGTGACCCCAAACTAAGCAAAGCTTGTGATATGGCTGCCAGAGACTGATATACATACATATATAGGTTTAAATACATACTTAAATAGATATTAACAACCAGATATAGAACAAACACAAATGTTCATCACATAAACGTTTGTCCTAGGTGGGAATCGAACCCACGCCCCCAAGCTTAGAAGGTAGGTTCACTACCAACTGGACCAACGGGCTATCTTGTATATTGTATATAGTTTCCGCTGAAGTAGTGATACAAAATAGTAAGTCTTCATTATCAGAGAAAAAAAGATTTTTTAATTGATAATATGGCCCTCTTGGTCTTGCTTGCCCGCTAACTTGCCTGATGTTAAACGAAGATGCTGTCTATGATGGAGCACACCTAGAAGAAACCAATTCACTCGCTACTTGAAGACACCCAGATTGTAACATCCATTAGATAGATAACTCTTTATTGTTCACACCAGACATTACATAATTATAGCCATTCAGGCAGCGCATTCCAGTCTTAACGGTTCACACAGTAAGTGCTTTGTTCAGGTTTTCAGAATATCAACCATGAAACGGAGTTGCCTTTTCGTGCCCGCCTTGGCCGTCTAATAGGAAAATGGGCAAGAGGGAACTAAACAATACTGATTCGATGCACTCTCTCCAGAAATTCAGTCCAGTCTCGCACTAATTTTGCCTATCATTCGGCCATAGCATAGTTCATAAAACTAAATATCAAATAGTTAAGAGGCATATAACCACAAAAAATAGCATGATTATTTCATCAAAGCGTGAGGATTCATTATAAATTATTGTAACATTGGCTTGCACTCACTATTATGTTTTATCGGTCGAGACGATCGACCGATTCCGCCGCGCGATTCTGGTGACGGTCGCCCGCGTGCCCACAACCGACTCCAGAATCGAGCGTAGTCCCTGAGGAAGGGGCTCTAATGGCTCCGAAACCGGTTCATCGTCTCGACCGATAAAACATAATCTAGGTGCAAAAGCCGAGGTTATAGTAATTATGCATGATTATTTTTCAGGTGCCGAGAGATTAATCCGTCACCTCCACAAGACCAAAGTCCCGTTCGCTCTCGCGACATCCTCTAGTGAACGCTCCGTGCAGACCAAAGAAGCAGCTTATAAGGAACTGTTTAGCTTATTCCACCATAAAGTTATGGGCAGCACAGACAAGGAGGTGAAGTTTGGGAAGCCACATCCAGACATTTTCCTCGTCGCAGCCTCGAGGTTCCCGGATAAACCAGATCCATCCAAGGTAAGAAAAAGAATATGTAATGCTGACGGGTAAGTCAAGACAGTGTCGTGGCGCTCAAGCGGCCATTGGAAAACAAACTCTTTCACCTTTATGCTACATTAAAAACTACATAGTATAAATTGAAGTTGCTTTCCGCGTCTGTCTGTATGTCTGTATGGCCGCTAACTCCTCCTAAACCACGCAACGGATTTTGATGCGGTTTTCACCATCAGTTAGATACATTTTCAAGGAAGGTTTATATATATAACTAGCGACCCGCCCCGGCTTCGCACATAAATTACACCCGTGCGAAACCGGGCGGGTGGGTCGCTAGTTAAAAGTAATTACATTTCCGTGCCGCATTGACCTCTTCGTCCTCTTCTGCATCTGTTCAAACTAATAATACTAATACACTATATTTTAATGAGTTACAATTTTGAATCTAGTGAATGAGAGTTGGTTTTTCAATAGACGCTTGTACCCCGCGCTACTGCCTCGACATTCCAGTTGGCATTAGACCTAGTTCATATTTTACACTTTTATTTATTTTTTATTGTATTTTTCACTTACGAGGCGTACTCCATTCTAGACCGCATCATCGCTTAACATCAGGCGAGTTGGCGGTCAAACTCAAACTCATCATTACTAAATAAAAAAATCATTGCAGCTGTTTTTGTTTGTGTTTTTAGTATGTTTGTTTCATGTTCCAGTGCCTAGTATTCGAGGACTCCCCGCACGGCGTGACGGCAGGCCGCGACGCAGGTATGCAGGTGGTCATGGTGCCCGACCCGCATCTCGACCGGCAGCTGACGACGTACGCCACGATAGTTCTCCCCACACTAGCCAAATTCCAGCCTGAACAGTTTGGATTACCCGCGTTTTAATGACACGTGATTTGGCCAGTTAGTTCTAAAGGAGAGACGAGAAGAGAAGCGAGGAGACAAGGATGTGTGTGAGAGGACAAACTGAACGACCCTGTGCCAATTTGCCCTGATGTTGGTACAAGTACATAATGTGTAACCAAGTTATCTTTAGGCTTAGAGAGCCATCATCGGATCATTCCCGGATTAGACTACTTTACAGGTGACTGCTGTATCTAATAAGCTCAGAACTATAGATCTTGTGACTGTAAATTTCACATGATTTGTGTAACTGATTGGTGTAACTGAATGTGAAGGCGGTTATAGACAATGTGTAGTACAATTAACAAGTACAAGTAGGCGTTCAAACGATAAGTAGCCACTCGCGCGGTGACGCCACAACTCGCATGCGAGTACTCGCAAGAGTGTTAGAACGATGCGCCGTGGCTGTCGCGCGAGTAGGGCGGGGAAACGAAGCTTAACTTGGCGCCAAGGACCAGCGTGAAGTGCTTCTAAGCTCTTGTACTAAGCACACCGTTGCAGACGATGCGTAGTAGGCACTTGCTACTTGTACTATGCATTGACTGCAAGCGCCTTAAAACTGATAATAAGTGGTGGCCTGTAGTTGCATAAAATAGTGGCACTGAAGAAGCTTGTTACAGGTTAAGCTATAACTATTGAAATAGCTCAGTATCCACCAAAACGGAGCTCTCTTCCTGGTGCTATGCTATTAGATAATATTTAGTGTATTGCTTATGGGAATATGTTTGGCTGAAACCTCAATAAGCCGAATTAATAAAAACCGTGTTTTTAGACATGGGGAAGGTTCATATTTTTTTACCAATAGTTTTTACGTCATTTTCTACAAATATAGACAATTTTAAGATACAATTATCAATGTATTTGTTTTTTTTGCAGTTGTTATTTATATGAAAAATATTTGAATCTTTTTCGAAGGCAATAAGCTAAGTATAATGCCAATATTGACGTTATCAGAGAAATTAAGGTTAATCACATTTGTTAAAAAATATCCTATATATATAAATAGTCATCAGCTTCGGTCAAATAAACATAGTATGTCACATGCATACATGCACTGCGAAAAAAGTGGCATAATTTTATTGTCAATACATACTACAAATTTGTTTATGGCACGACATGTTTACGAATCGCTAGTTAACGAGTAACTGAATGCAAACTGCTGCACCGGCGCTCTTTATTTGATTGAAGATCACCTTCCATAAACAAGACTGATGTATCATGATCAGGCGGACTATTTCTCCAAATGATTATGTAGATACAATGCAAAGAAGAAAAATTAACTATCCCGTAACTTCAACTCTTAATTAATGGCTTCTTTTGTGGAGGAGCCACCACAATTTCGCCAATGCTACGTATTGGGATAGACCATCAAACGAATGGTGAAATTGTGGTGACTCCTCCGTTGAAAATTTGTCTATTATCTATTAAACGGGGTGTAAGGGAAACACTCTCGAAGCCAAAAGAAGGTAATTGTACTCATCATTATAAACAACTTTTACTATGGGACCAGTCCTGAAATCGCGAAAAAAATATCAGCTGTTCTATAGAAAACGGTCATTGACACTCGACAAAATGTATGGAAAGCAAATGTATTGTATTGAAAATGTAGCAATTTTTTTTTCGAGATTTCAGGTTTGGTCCCAATCTAAAAGTGGTTCATAATGATGAGTACAATTACCCTTTTTTGGCTTCGAGAGTGCCCCTTACACCCTGTATATTTTAGTAAAAACTTTTACAAAAATCTAATATAAGTCATCGTCAATATATTGTTTATTACTTTGATTATTTAATAATAAAAAGTTTATATCATTCAGTGATCAAATAGGAGTAATAATGTTCCTTGGTTCAAACATTGGGTATTTTATTACATATTTGTAATTAACTTTTTATGATTTGGGAAAATTTTCTAAAGAGTTACCTATAGTTATTTTTGTAATTTTTATGTATCTTTCAAATGTGAAAACATTTTAAGTGTTTGTAGTATTAATATTTATCTTCAGGGTCATCTCACACAAAGAGTAACACAGTGTCTGTATTTTTTGAAATGTTTTATCATATTTAGTCTTCATCAACCTATCATGTTCGCACTGCTGGGCCAAAGGCCTCTCAGAGAGGATGGATCCTAAATCCACCATGCTGGCCCAGTGCATGTTGGTGAATATCATATGCCTTTGAACTTTTGAGGTTCTTGGACATATTATATTTAGTACTACTTCCTTTAAATTATGTACAAAGTACATAAATAAAAGCTAGTTTAAATGCATAGGCAAATACTGCATTGTGCAATAGAACCCTTGTTTTAGACGTATCATTTAGTCAATAATAGTATTGTGTTGTTTACAAGTCTGGTAGTTGTAGATTAAGCATAATAAATTATTTTCTGTATGTTTTGTAATGTTTCTATTTAAACTCCAGGAATCTAATGAAAGTAAAGCCTTTTTGACAGTAAAGTAACGACTAAAATACTATAAAAAATATGGTTTGCTGTATCCACACCTTCCATTATTTTTTAACATTACAGAGTCTGAAATATCGAAATCCGTCGAAGGACAAAAGTCACGGATGTCGGAAACCGTATCATGCGACTCAAGTGGCGCTGGGCAGGGCACGTGGCTAGGCGTGCTGACGGCAGGTGGAGTAGAGCCCTGACAGAGTGGTTACCAATAGCGCATGAGTGTTTCGTAGGCAGACAACCAGCCCGATGGGTCGATGACATCAGGCCCATCGCAGGTCATACATGGATGAGATTAGCCCGAGACAGGGATCAGTGGCGCAAGGGAGAGGAGGCCTATACCCAGCAGTGGGTTGATACAGGCTGACAATGATGAAATGATGATTATTCTTTAGTTAATCCGCTGTAATATTACATATTCTGTGGAAATGTTAACTAGCTATTTGTAACAATTCAATAGATACAGCCGTTAATAGGTAGGACAGACAGACAGCATAGGTTGAAACCCTCGGGTATGGAAACGTAAAAATTAAAACCTAATAAAGTAGTAATAATGACCAGAAGAAGAGGTAAAAAATTGCCAATAAAAACTTGCCTGATTAATGGAAGATGCAAGTTTTTTATTCACTTTTCTCTGCCCAATTAAAATCTATGTGGGGTTGATAAAACTTGGGGCACATTTCCCCTAGCTGCCTAGTTTGCCTACACAAACCAACATTTTCACGTCTTGAGTTTCTTGTATAACGCTAGTCCTGTTAAAAAAATTAGAAGATAAAAAAAATTACTAACACTTGATTTGATTGTCAGATACAAATAAAAAGGCAAATTTAGCTAACTATTATATTAACATAAAATATACAGAACTAAAACATATTCACTTGACCAGTTGCTTGATGGCTGTTGTGACATCTCCAGTACTCAGGTTGGTGAGGGGAGAGCTGCTTTCCACACCCTTTTCTAAAATGAGATAAAATAAAAATTAGATATAATTACTAAGATTCATTATTTATCTACACAATACTAATAAAAATGTAAGTATTATCATCATCATCCACTACCTTTCTTATTCCAATGCTGGGTATAAGCTTGTCTCTGGAAATACATACAGAAAAAACTAGATGGCGCTCCTGTCGTTTATTCAATTTTCTGCATCGCGCAAACGGTTACCGCAAGGAAAAGATAGGCAGATTTCGGGTGAGTTTGACGAGTCACCATCATCAGATCAGCTATACTCCACATAAGCTGGATATAGGCCTTTCTTAATAGATTTTTGAATGATCTAGCGTACTCTTAGATACGCAGATCTATATAAAATAAACTACCTCGATTCTGCTTAATTGGGGACAATGGGAATTAACCTTGGAATGAACATGCTTACCTTGCCTTGGCAAATGTCAGTATGTAGATGGTAAAAAATTATTCCAATTATGATATGGATGAATGATCAGGGGATCTACTGTGTGTGTGTGTGTGTGTGTGTACTGTGACCCTGTGTGTGTGTGTGTGGGGTGTCTGTGTGTGTTTTTTTATTTATTTTTTATTTTGTTGGAATTACTTGTGCGCTGCACATTGTAAGAGTTTAGTTATAGAGCTTAAAGTTAAATAGTCACAGTAAAGTGGACAGTGGTAGCTCGGTGGGAATAATATTAACAAGTAGTGCCATAATCCAAAGTTGGGGCACTATGGTAGATCTTTTAAAAATATGTCACTGTCTACCAGTGGTGAGCTATGAGAATGATTTATAAAAATGCGTGTCACTGTCCACTGGTGGTGGATAACGGGAATAATTTAAAAAGCGCTGTCGCAGGACAGTAACATTTTTTTTTAAACATCTGTCACTGTCAACCTGGTGGACAAGCAATTGGGGACAACCAAGGATTTTATATATACCCTAAAGGGACCTGGATTGAGTACTCATGCTAAAAAAACGGTCCGAGGGAAAAGCGAGCACGGAGTAATTTGTCCTTTTCTTGTAGGGTGTTCATGATTTTGAGGAAACGAAGACATGCAGACACGCACGGGCGAAGCCGGGATATATAACCTATGCCAACCGGGGATAGTGCAGCATCCCAACAGTGAAAGAATTTTTCAAATCGGTTCAGTAGTTTCGGAGCCTATTCAATGCAAACAAACAAACAAACAATCAAATCTTTCCTCTTTATAATATTAGTATAGATGAACTTTTACACCCACATGTCAAATTACAAATTCGTAGTTACATAACTTTCAACACAACATACAAACTCCAATTCCACCTCCTTAATCCTTCTTTTTTGTAAAAATATTATAACAGTATTTATTTATTTTAAACTATTAGCCTGAATACCAAATTTTATTCCTAAGTATCATCAAAAACAAAGGACTTTAATATAATCTTTCAACCTCCATTTGCCCTCTTTATTTCGGCTTTTTCGCTAAATCCTTCTTAGCGGACCTCTAGGTATACCCCATAAGGAATCTACGTGCCAAATTTCAGCTTCGTAAGTCAAATAGTTTTTGATATTTCGTGACAAGTCAGTGAGTGGGTGAGTAAATTTAGCTTTTATAAATATAGAAGATTAGCATGACAACTATTTGGCATATTTTACTTACTGCGGGAAAATGACATGGAACTACATTCGTTTTCAAAGTTTGTCGAGAGCATCACTACATCACTATCACTATCATCACTACATAGTATAAAACAAAGTCACTGTCGCTGTCTGTCCGTCCCTATGTATGCTTAAATCTTTAAAACTACACAACATATTTTGATGCGGTTTTTTTAAATAGATAGAGTGATTCAAGAAAAAGGTTTATATATATAATAAATGCATAATATAGTATAGAAACACTGATAATTGTAGAGGTTTCTAATGTGATGTCGTCAATAAACACATTTTTTTGCGCTTTACATTGCAAACGCTGGCTGAACCCTACGAGTTAGATCAAAATAATGTACGACAATATTGTATACCTTAAAAAGGTCTACAAAAAAGTCCAAGATGGTATATGTCTATTTCTTAGGGATAACCCACAATAACCATTTTATATTATTTATTTTTACGAGAAATAATGGCTTATTTACGTCGGGATTTTAAGCAATACAGCATTAATCTTTATCCAATTAAGTACCTTAAATACATTGTGCATTTAATATAGACCAATATTATATGGCCGTTTACAGCTTGTAATTTAAATGAACATTTTCTAAGATATTAGATTTAAAATGCAGGGACATAGCGGTTGCGGCGGTACCGGCCCCTCAGCCAGTGCCCAGTACCACTACAGGCCCGTACCGGCGGCGTGTTTTTCACATGGCCAATTATGAAAACAACATGTTTAGTTTGTTTTGCCTAATGACAATAAAGCTGTGAACGTAGGATATAAAGAAAATCTGTAGTATATTATTCTAGTATTAGCATTGCACCCGTGCGAAGCTGGGGCGGGTCGCTAGTGTCTTTATAAAATCTTCTGTGTTGAAGTGAAAACTGCACACCCTGGAGTTTTTTGTTATACTTGCTGTTCGACTAAGAATTACGTCCAACCACATTTTTCTTACATCCTCTTTTGTTGGTATACTGTAACATGAAATATATTCAGCGATGAATTTAGGTACTTTCATTTTTTATGTAATATTTAGAATGATTCCCGTACGATTCGTCGAAACACCCTTGAACGATACAACTGTACACAAAAAGCTCGGTTCACCGTTGGATGGTGGTACTAGATCTACGTTTCGCCACTTACTCACCTGATGGTACGTGACGGTGTGGCGGAGGATGGAACACGTTGATCTAGAAATCTATTCATATCTATCTATACATATCTATCACTATAGCCATGAAGATATCTAGTTTGTTTTTCTCAGGAAATAAGGAGGACGGCAGGGAGTTCCATTCTTGGGCAGTACGTATCAAAAATGAAGACCCAAATCGTTGAGTTCAAATCTTTGGAATTTTCACTAGGTAGTGTGCAGTCGTTCTACTTTTCCTAAGTAAAAGGGGGAGGGTGGAACAAGGGCTCGAAGCTTTTGCGCACACTCGCCGAAATGCGAATTACTTTAAAATATCCCTAGGTCATGCTAAAACATAATGTATAAAAATAATTGTTCATGTTCACACGAGTATGGACACCCTAATAAACATTTTCTTGTATTACAAGCTTTGTGTACCTACCTGTGAAAAGATATGCCGCAGCCACCGAATGATTCACTAGCACAGTTTCTTATACAGCAATTTTTCACCATTTTAAAATAATTATTCAAAAATCAAGCAAACAATCAAAAACGCCATGTCGTTAATGCTGCCAGTAGCTTCATGGTTCAGAAGAACCATGAAGGTTCCTAGTAATTATACTTGGAACCTACATGGTTACTTAAAAATAAAATTGAAATAGGTACATGATACATTAGATATATCTACATTAATATCCGTTAGAAAATGGAAATAAAAATTAATCTTTATTTTATTGATAGTAATTTTATGTTTACACCCCAAAATAGGGCCTGCCTGGTATGTCCTATTGAATAAGTAATTGTGATTATTTACGGGATAATTACCGTGGTGGTTGTGGAATGAGATTCCACAACATCTTATAACTTTAGTGAACAGCCGAGATAGTTTAAAACAGAGTTTTACTAAAATATATGTTTTATGTAATGGCAATCTTTAGAAAGGGATACACTTCCTTCGTGGTAGCTATCTCAGTGAGCTCGTTTTACCTCCATGTTCCTAGCCACATTATTATGAACCCTTACGTTTAGACGTTAAGGTTTAGTTTTGTATGGGAATATTTTGACAGAACGCAATCTAGTATATATGTTTATCTATGGGGACAACGGGAATGAACATGCTTACCTTGCCTTGGCAAATGTCAGTATGTAGATGGTAAAAAAATATTCCAATTATGATATGGATGAATGATGGAGGGGATCTACTGTAACCTCTCACAGCATTCTTATTTCAATAAGTTTGCTAAGAGAACAAAGTTTGTTTTTAGTGTTTAGGTAAAATTTCACTGTAATTGTGCACTGCAGATTGTTTTGGTAAATTTTTCCACTAATACAGAGGGACTGCGCATGTGCTGCATGGTGCACGGCAAAAATTGACACTGCAGCACATTTGCAATCCCTCGGTGGCCACAGAGGCAAATAATCACTAACAAAATGTGTGTACGCCTGTCACACTGGTGGAATTTTTAGGGCTTTATAATACTTTAGGGCGTTTTCTCAAGAGATGATACGACAGCACTGCACCACACGGCAAATTTCACCAGACAACCGAGACACCGAACACCATACATTTGTGGTTAAAGATATTTATTATTCTCATAAAGAAATACATTTCACTTAGATGAGAATATAACTTAAAAAAAAAAAAAAAAAAAAATTTCATTTCACAGACACATCACTTCATTCCGCACTTGCTTCGGTGTGTGAAGCTCACAAGCCGCTACTGCAGTGGGGTGTCGCAACTTGTGGAAAGATGTATGTCAAGTTGTTTGCAATGTATCATCTGCTATGTATTCATCATCATCATCAACCAGAAGTCCACTGCTGAACATAGGCCTCCCCCTTTAACCTCCTCACTGAACGACAGCCTGCCTTTTGCATCCACTGGATGCCCGCGACTCCCACAATGACGTCGGTCCATCTAGTGGGAGGCCTCCCTACGCTGCGTCTTCCGGTTCGTGGTCTCCACTCCAGAACCTTTCTTCCCCATTGGTTATCGGTTCTTCGAGCGATGTGGCCTGTCCATTGCCACTTCAACTTGCAAATTTTAACAGCTATGTCGGTGACTCTGGTTCTTTGGCGAATATCCACGTTTCGGATCTTAACGCGCAAAGAAACTCCGAGCATATCTCTCTCCATTGCCCACTGAGTGACTCTGAGTTTTTCCAAAAGGCCAACAGTTAAGGACCACGTCTCAGTACCATATGTCATCACTGGCAACACACACTGGTCAAAGACCCTCGTCTTGAGGCACTGTGGTATCTATTATCTGCTATGTATTATGACCGCAAAAGGTGTGTGCGGTGACTCGTGAGACAATGATTAAGAAGTTCATGCTAAGATTGAAATAAGAAGCTGTGATGGGCATCCTGGGAAGCAAAATAATGAAATATACAGTTTTACAGAGTCTTCTACTCAGTGGATTTTAATACGTTCCCTGTCTATGACTCCATGACTCGCATAAAATTTCATCAGTTGTACGTCCATGGGTATTAATCGGAGTCACGGTCCCCCTGCAAACTTAACGGCTTTTTTCTCTATGGACGTATCAGATATAAAAGACACACACACAGAAACAGAAATTATCTCTGAGATTACATTCAGAAATTATCTCTGATATATGTTTCTACTTACTAACCGCTTTCTAAAATAAAAATAAAAAATAATAAAAATTGGACGCAATCACAGAGTAGCCCAATATTGCTTCGGACAGGGAACGTGTTAAGCAGTATTTTATTGTAAATACCATAAACAATAACTACTCTCTGTTTCAACTACAAACTTTATCACAAATGTTGTTTACAAGTATTTTTGGCAAGGGTGGCAATTGTAGCGTTGACATCACCACATGACTTGTCTGCAAGATCTTGGTACTCTTCCTTGCCTCTGTCTGTAATTGATTTACATGTCACCTCTTAATTATTATAAGACCTTTATTGCATCTGCAGACAGAATTTATAGTTTGCACGTGTCAAGTTTTGTGAGACATGATAGAAATTTATGTGAGTCTAGAGATTATAGGTCTGTCATCTGCATAGGCTCTTGATATTGAACATTTTTACATTTATTTGAGATAATACCTGGGCAGAGTGAAAAGTCTGGTAAAAATCAACTTAGGAGAAAACTTATCATATTCTTTTAATACTGTAGTGATTACAGTTGTTTTTAATACTGTAGTGATACTTATTGTTGGTTGGTTTATTGTTTGTCAAGCTTTTGTTTTGTTTCCATAAATGTTTTAATTCTGTTTAATATTTTTAGGTAAAGATTAGACATCGAGTTAAGTGTTGTGAACTTACCATAACGCGCCCAAACGCGAGGCTGAATGCCATTGCATTCGCGGATCAAGATTGGAAACGTGGGGTTGTCTTTCTTTATGTTTACGTAATTACTCGCAATCCATTCCCTGAAATTAGAATAGAAAAATCATGAAAAGGTTTGAGGTTATGAGATTGTTTATGTAATCATTTGACATACCTGACCCCTTGTGACGACTTGCTAGTCTGGCACAAGTGGATTCTTAGTTCTTTTATCGCACCAGCGAGGCGGATAGACATTTTAATTAGCTATATTTTTTATATTGATTACCAACTAACTTAAAATTTCTTTTGACGATTATTTTGTTCAGAATTCAGATCGACATGACGTGACAGTTGAAAACTTGATAATCTTGACATTGACAATATTGGTATTTTTTTATGACCATGGACACAAAGTCAAAGTCCTTCAGTCGTAATCTTTGAGAATTTAGAACTCTCAAAGTTCTGAATACTCAAGGGTCGTAATATTATGGAAGTTTACATAGTATTCATTATTAAATAGCCTCAAACAAGTCATAATCACAGTCAAAGTCAAGCAAAGTAAGTCACGGTCAAATTAAACTCTTGCTCTAGTAAAGAGGTGGAGGCTTTACAAGAGGCTTCTATGGAACTTTGGAAACATCATGAAAAGATGTTTTACTTCGCCCACACTCGAGTACGTTCACGATCAACTTGTTAAATAATAATCAACCATTATTACACATTAAAATTCGATAATGCACAAGTTTAGGAAACTAATACGAGCAAACATTTTTTTTTCACGTTGGCACCAAATCTCTGTTAGCCGACTTCTGACTAGACATTGATAGTCTGACCAGATTAAATTTTACAACACAGTCAAATTCCTTCAAAAATAAATAAAAAAGTAGGGCCAAAGCCAACCCGTTATTATACTTTACTCTATGTAATGCCAAACCGAGTATCAAAAGCACATCAAAAGGGACAAACAATAGTTTTTGATTTTCTAATTAAAACCTGATTTTATGGGGGATGCTTAGGGGACGAATCAGGCATTAAGGTGGTTCGTTGCACAAATGGCGGGAAATTCAAATTTCAAACAGTTTTCTTGTCCTTGTAGCTAGACCGGGTAATTATTGTAAACAACCATGATGTTTGCGCAGATTGATTATTATTCTTTACAAAATCATGTAAAGCTATTTATCTCTAATGCCCATTATTACTTACATTTGTGAATAAACAAAGTTTTGCTGTTTCAAACGGTTTATTCACAAATGTAAGTAATATGGTGCGTTACTGTTAAATAATTGTACATTATAATTTAAAGAACAGCCAACATTTTGCGCAAACACTGTGTTATTTATTTTATTTTTATTTTATTAATGAACACCAACATGATGTACGCCCTTACTTTATATGACGGAGACAAGGTACAAGACTTAAACTAAACGCCACCACAATTATAGGTGCAGACTACATGGTTATAAAAAGCGAGAGTTTTTGGAATAGAAGTTAGTACATATTTAAAAATAATTACCTGCCAGTAGTCGTTGGGAACGATACTCTCGAAGTTGTTGACCATTACACCTATCTTGGACAGATTGTTCAGTTAGGTAAGTCCAACTTAGGCAAAGAGGTCGCCCGAAGAATCTAACTCGGATGGGCAGCGTTCGGGAAATTGCGTGACATCTTCTCGTCCAAGATACCACAGTGCCTCAAGACGAAGGTCTTTGACCAGTGTGTGTTGCCAGTGATGACATATGGTACTGAGACGTGGTCCTTAACTGTTGGCCTTTTGGAAAAACTCAGAGTCACACAGCGGGCAATGGAGAGAGCTATGCTCGGAGTTTCTTTGCGCGATAAAATCCGAAACGTGGATATTCGCCAAAGAACCAGAGTCACCGACATAGCTGTTAAAATTTGCAAGTTGAAGTGGCAATGGGCAGGCCACATCGCTCGAAGAACCGATAACCGATGGGGAAGAAAGGTTCTGGAGTGGAGACCACGAACCGGAAGACGCAGCGTAGGGAGGCCTCCCACTAGATGGACCGACGACATTGTGAGAGTCGCGGGCATCCAGTGGATGCAAAAGGCAGGCTGTCGTTCAGTGTGGAGGTTAAAGGGGGAGGCCTATGTTCAGCAGTGGACGTCTTCTGGCTGATGATGATGATGATGATGACCTGGCCTGGCTACTAGGACCAAAGAACTGTTTAAAATTAAAATTTCCCGCCATAGGTGAATCGAACCACCTTAATATTCAAAGACCGTCGTTGCTTCATAAGTAGAAATAAAAAAACTTTTGTTATAAATAATGTACTTGCCTACACTGCCAAAGACACATCGGTAAAAGAAACCAAATTACTAGTATTTATTCAACAATTTAATGTAATTAATACTCAATACATCAATTTCATCTTTTGTACATTATGACCTAAGTACCAAAACATTTTAAAACATGGCTTTATGTTATTCCAGAAGCAAAATAAATCTTGTCTAGACATAGTATGGGAGCTACTGTCTTAAATAATACAGTATTGATAACAATAGGCTACCGGACCGAGTATTATATTGTCTCACTAAAAAGCTGACCATAATTTAGAGCCGACCACCGATTATTTAAATCAATATGTGTTAAAAAATAAGGAAATTATAAGCATTTTAACGTCTTGCTGGACAGAGAGCGCACTATACTTACAGATGACGTCACTTGTAAGTGCACCATACAAACTCTGTACTAACACTCACTTTGCGAGAAAAGAACAGAGCATCCCTTCTTGATCAAACAAAAACTATAAAATCGGAAATTATAAAATTGGTTGATATAGTTCTGGAAATATAATTGTAAACACTATATCACTCCAGAACTATATCAACCGATTTTATAATTTCTTCAGTTTATATTTATCATCATTTTTTACATTTAATTATATTTTTCATACCCTGGTATTTTTAACAAATCAAACACCTATCCGATAGCCTATTTTCAATCACTGTTTGATTGCTATTGTTGGTTGAAGCTGAGTACATATCTATAGAATAGACTTATTGACAAGACATGAGAAATATTTAGGCATGATTTTAAATATTCAAGTTTTTCTGCATTTTTGGGGATAAAAAGTAACCATGTCTACTTTCTCACGATGCTCACTATTATTTGATGCTTCTGGATAAGACCAGAGGCTTTACGGCCAACGGCTAACTCGGTATCAAACTAACGTTAAATCCGCTCAGTTGGAAAATAACGTGACCGCAAACTGCATCTGCGCGCGTTAAGGTTCACGTTCGCGTGATTTTCCAACTGAGTGGATTTAACGTCAGTTTGATACCGAGTTAGCCGTTGGCCGTAGGGCCCCAATATCTAAATCAAGATTCTATCTCAAGTGACAGCAGCTACCAAGTTATACAGAAAATATTTTTATGGGAGGTTTACTGACAGCTCTAGAAACATAGTTCTGCAACCATCGATAGATGGCGCTGATGAGACATGAATTAATTATTTATCTCATTTGTTCAATAATTATTCCTACAATACAAGGAAGAAGAGACATTTTATAGCACGGGTAGGCAAGGCGGCACACGTATGTACCTACTAATTTGTGTTGTGTTGTGGAAAAACAAGTACTTTGTAAGCAAACAATAACCACAAAATACTACGAAATAAAATAACACAAAAAGAAGCATGAGAGACGGACAGATCGATATTGTCTGTCTATGAGAATAAGCAAGTTTTTTTATTGAAATTCTTTGTCTGTGGTTTTGCAAAATCTTCATTATCCATATCTCGTCAACGCAATCTATCGCATTTTTAGGGTTTTTTTTTTAATTGCCTTTTGGAAAACCTCCCATTGAACAAAAATATTTATTATTTGATATAAAATCGTTAGTGGTGGTTATTATGCACTGTAAATGATTGTAAGGGCGGGACAACACGATGTGAACGTTAAAAGGTACTGAAATGAGAACCCTGTGCTGTCTATGGTAGAATTTTATAAGACACTAGCAACCCGCCCGTCCGGCTTCGCACGTAAATTACACCCGTGCGAAGCCGGACGGGCGGGTTGCTAGTTATATATATAAACCTTCCTTGAAAATGTATCTAACTGATGGTGAAAACCGCATCAAAATCCGTTGCGTGGTTTAGGAGGGGTTAGCGGCCATACAGACATACAGACAGACAGACAGACGCGGAAAGCGACTTCAATTTATACTATGTAGAGAAGTTTAGACAAGACAAGAGTATTGCAGTAGTGACATTTTACTCTATGCCACACAATACTAAAGTTCACATTTCAATGGTCTTTTCGTTACGTCTCCACTGCACCGCATCACGCGCCCGAGTAAGCATTTAATTGTAATATCTTTTACTGTTACATCTAGACATTACAATATTATGATTTTAGAAAGAAAATTTAATTTATGTCGTTTCCAGGCTGTATGAAATAATGTATTAAGTTAACAACAATCCTCAAGTTGCACATTTATTCATGTCAAAATTGCACTTTGTCCATAAATAGAAACTTAAAAAAATAAGTGCTTCGTCAATTTTAACAATAAATAAACAAGCAAAAGTGTTTTTACATTCGTCTTGATATATAAGAGAAATGGAGAGCATTACGACATTTACGACGATCAAGGGATACATATGAAGCAACGCATTTGAAACTGGTTTTCGATTTGAGTTGCGCACACTATGGAACTCTGACAGCAGAGTTTGAATTATATCTAGGAGGGATTTTATCTTCCTAAAGAGGATTGACAGTGACGGCAGATGGGACTATCACGAAACTCGAGCCGAAAACCAGTTAAAAAGCCGCCGCATATGTATGGAAGTCCAAAGTATACAATCAAAAACAAAGAACAAAAGAATCTAAGCTTCGACAATAGAAAAATTTAATATCATTAATGTGTATTTACATATTTACATCTTAATTTTTAAGTTTCACGGCATAGTCCTATTCTAAAGAGAATCTTGTTGAGAACTTCAAATGGATTTTAAAAATATGCTTCAGAGGGAATATGTTCAATTTTATACCCTAAAAGGTAACCAACAAGAGTCTAAAATAACAACTAGCGGACGATCAATAGTTCTACAGCTCTATACAAGTGAGTGAATAGCCGAGAACCGTAAGCTACGATTCCGACATCGACGACAGCTGCAACTCGCGTTGAACGAGTGTCTAGCGATGGAAGTCAGTGTTCGAAATGCATATTCTACAGATTGATTATTTAAACCACCTTTACGAGTCCTATGCTTAGTGCGTTTTCGCATTTGTAAATTTTTTAAGATGTACATTGCTGGACTTGTGTAAAATCTCATCTACGTGCAGTTACGGATGTGCAGTAAAAAATTACAGCTTTTCTCGTACCTGATAAGTCAGGAGGAAAGATAATTTTGCTTTAAGTAACTAACAAGAATAAGGGGAAAGAATTTTTCACAGATATTGCGGTCGATTTTGGGGGTTTAGTTGTTTTTTAGCTGTCTTTTTTAAATCAGGCTATGAAATAAAGACAGCAACACTTTTATTTAGTTTAAGACTGTCAACTAAACCTACAAAATCGATCTCAATGTACATTCAAATGTTATGTAACGCTCAATCGCGTCGGGCATCACAGCAATATGAAGTAGTTCTTAATAATAGATTTGCAATATACACATTTAGAATTCGACGACACTGGCAACGCTGTCGCCGACCTCGGTGTCGGAATTGTACCTTAAGCCTACCATTCACTTAAACACACAAATGTTTGTTTTGGTAATCACTGCCACAGTTAGCTACACAACTCGAAGACTACGAGGATCGCTACCCACTCCACCGTGCACAGCTCCAGGCCGAACAGTATAAACCGAGATAGTAACACAACCATGTATGTTAGTGCTTTTCTATAGCTTCTCTCGTGAGCTGTCCCATCTATTTCCTCTATTTCTTCCTGCTGTAGCTCCTCATGCTGGTGGCAGCGTGAAAGCAGCGGCTAGCCAGACGCTGGTTCTGTCGCATTCTCCGCGGTGAGGCCTTGCTTCTGGCACCACTCTACGAAGTCGTCGATGAGGACGGGCCAGGCACCTTCCGCGTCGTAGTTGCTCATGCCATCGTCGATTTGTGTGGCGAAGTCGAGGAGCAGGTTCCATGTGTCTTTCGGTATTGACCTTTTGTGGTGATCCTGGAAAAAAGTTTTTTTTTTAATTTACCTAATTATTTTGAGGCAAAATATTGTGCATCTAGCTTCAGTTGTCTCAGGTTCAATGCCAAAGTGGGACGCCAGAGTCGAGGCAGCGTTGCAGCTGAGAAAAAGTTAACTTTTTTCGGTTTGCGTTAGTTTTAAAATTTTACCTCATTTACCACAGTTGAGGCGCGAAAGCACAGCGACACAATTTTGAAGGTTTCTGCCTTGTGAAGAATAGACTTCCACAACCACTTTTATTATCTACTAGCTGCGCCCCGCGGTTTCACCCCCGTCTTGATGAAAAATGGTGATGATGATGAGCTTTCGCATTTATAATATTAGTATGATAGTAAGTATGATTTTTGTTTTGCCTTGCGTTAACATATTTGAAATGTGTGTTTCTTCATCATTCTCTATTCCCTTTAAATAGTGACACGGCTGGAAGGGACCGACCACAAAAACGGAATCATATATTGCTCATTCCGAAACTAAGAGAGTGACATCTGACACACCTAACATATGACTGTGCACCTTACCAAGTAAGTTAAAAAAGTTGGGCCATCACTGGATGCCCGGCAGATGTAAAACATGATGGCATAAGAGAGTGTCATGCCATTTCACTGCATACGAGTCGGTATTACTGCCAAGGCGCGCCAATAGGTGTTTCACTTCAAAAAACTCACTACAGCCCCATGACTTGTTAAAATTTATTCTAGAACACCCATAAATTATTTGTCAAAAACTATGGTTTCAGTTTAACGAAATATTAGAGATTACAAGAGACTTTAGGTACACAAATATGAATATAGTAACAATACAGTGATAAGTTTGTTGGCAAATTAAGTTTAGTGTTCATTCAAGGTTAGGAGAGTCAAGGTCTGACGCCAAACAAAGAATACACAAGGTTATCAACTCAAATTGCACTTCTCATTAATTATATTAAATAGCACAATTTAGAGACTTCAGAATTTTACTGAGAATTTAGAACTTTTAAGATCAGTGTTTGAATGCTACCAATACTATAAATGTGAGGACTGATTTTTTTTACGACCGGCTTTGGCTTTTACATCCCAAGCGTTTCATCCAAGCTAAGGCAGCCCCAAATATTTTTTTTTAATAGTAAATCTTCGAGTGCGGAACATTTGGTTCTGAGCCTGCCTTCTGAGCTTGGGGGTGTGGATTCGATTCCCACCTAGGATATCCCCCCCCCTTGGATGGAAGAGGAATAGGAGTAACACAGCTGCAGATCCAATATTTGGTTTTTGAATTTGTATTTTTTTTACTGTGAAATATTGCGCTTGACCGCTGACATGATAAAGTTACATATATGATTATTTACAGGATATTTACCGTGGTAAGGTAGTGGAATGAAAAAATCATATACCTAACTTTAGTGAACAACCATGATAGCAACGTTTAAAACAGTGTTTTATCTGACATGATGTTAAGCGATGATGTGGTTTAAGATGGAGTTTGTGCTCCAAAAGTGGTAAGCGTTTGCCTAAAAGTAAATGATTCAATCACGGCTTGGAGACACCCTAATTGTAACTATCTGGGAACTATTCCGGTAACGCATTCCAAAGTCTAGTAGTTCACATAGTAAAAGTGGAATTGAAGCGCTTCATTTGGGTTTTTAGAATAAAAACCATGAAACAGTGTTGCCGTTTTTGTAGTTCGTTTTAATTTAATATCTAGCTTTGGTGTTTAATAAAAACAATAATAAGCAATGTCTGTAGAGTAGTTATTGTATATGAAGATGTATTTGATTATGATATAATATTACATTAAAAACTACTGCATTACATTGGTGCAAAACTGAGCCTGCATGGTGAGAATAAAGATATTGAAAACTATAGATTCAATATTGACGTGCCAATTAACGGCAGCAAAATGCAGAGCTTATAATTATACAGCGGGAACCATGCCATTACTTAAGTCGAGCATCTGAGAAATGAATTATAACAGTATATTAATATGGAAATATTTTTTTTTAATTGGTTCATAATTTTTGGTGGTAATGTTAAATCTATAGTTTTAAATATCTTTGGGTGAGAAACTGTAGCTTACTAGACTTGCCTGATTATTAAACTTGTACTGTAAATAAGTGACACTTTTACTTTGGAGTTAGGTAGGAAAAGAAGTCCTAGATTGTGCCTATTTGTGTTTTTGTGATAGGTATGAGATATTGGTACTCAGGCTATTCATGCAACATACCCATTGTAACTATTCAATTTGAGGAAGGAATCAAACACAACATACCGTGAGAAATTTACACCAAGCGTCTAGGAACTTAAATCTCCCACGGAGCACAATATTCCAGTATGCTATCGCCATATCTAGGTCCAGGCCTTTCTGGCCCACATTCTTAGCATAATTGAAGGTAAAGTGATAGAAATCTTTGAATTTAATGACATCCTTTATCTCCGTTTCAAGTGTTGGCAATTTAGCTTTTAATTTGTCTATACTATCCACTCCGAGCTCCACGAATCCCATCGTGAACTCATCTTTTGAAAATTCGCATTGTATAGCAGCTTTACACTTCCACGCAATGATTAACACTAAAATAGATTCTGGACTAAGGTTTACATCTTCTAAAAACTTCATTACACCGTCTACTGTGATCTTATCATTCTCTTGCGTATCTCTGTACTTGTTAAATAGCTGTTCGATCTTTTTTCTATCCACTGAGGTCTTTAGAGGATCTTTGAAATAAGCATCAGGGTTCTGAAAGTAATTATCACTCGCGAGATCCAGTTTCCAGTCGTTTTGGGACAAGCAGAATATCGCCGTGCTCTCGCTCGTCTGTGTGAACGCGACGAACCTCTTCACTTTGTCTCTCTGTGACGATTTTAGTTTATTCTGAAAATAAATGTAAGAACGTCATATCATAACCTCCGTTTCGCTGTCATAAAATTAGTTAAATAGTATTTTGGGTGAATATTATGAAGCGAATAAATAAAACAGGAATTCTACGAAGTGTATACGCATGATTACTCACCATTTTGATAAAATTATTGTTATTTCTAATGACTTTTACTGTTATTTCCTTTCATTGGAACCGAAGTGAAATAACATTTGACCATAGACAAACTAGACAAAGTTCAGTGCTATAATCTCCCTATATCCATTTACCCGATTACGTCTTAAAAATCGGAATATACTAATAGATTATTAAAAAAAACTATGATGTTTTAGGTGGTTAGAACCTAATAGCAATAATATTATGCGTCTTATAAATATGTTTGTTCTGTCTTTGTTTCTATTCGCCATTATGTGTGGAGATCGACATGTATTTTGTAATGTCAACAGTCAACTTGTCAAGATATTTACGAACTAAAGTAGGGAAAACATAGGTTAATAATAAAATGGCAGCATTATGAGACACAACACCATAGACAATTATCTATTCGCAATTTCGTTCAAAAGTAAAATGATTAAAAAACCATTCTGATACGATAACTTTACTGCTCTGTCACTGCCAGTGTGAGTCAATCAATGTCATTGTCATAAACAGCTGATCAGAAAAACATAAACATATATAAATGAAACCAATAATAAAATAAAGCTACTCTGAGATTATTCTCGTATTAAAATTAATCAAGTGGCATACGTATGATAAGTTAAATATATGGTAGTAGCCTGATTTAACTTAAAAAATGCGGTGCTTGTACAAAAAATCGTTAGTGGTTTTGTCAAAACATAACCTCTGTCGCAGTTTAAAAACCGATGTCCCAAGAGTAAGATTTGCCCCAAGCCCTACTGGATACCTTCATTTAGGTGGTTTAAGGACTGCCCTATACAATTATCTCTTCGCCAAGTCTCGTAGAGGCACATTTATCCTGAGAATAGAGGATACGGACCAGACAAGAAAAGTCGAAGGTGCAGTAGACGCTTTGATAAGAGACTTAGAATGGGCTGGTATAGAGATAGGAGAAGGTCCTGGGGTTTCAGGTGATTATAGACCTTACGTGCAAAGTGAGAGGTTGGAATTCTATCAGTAAGTATAAGTATAGCATTTTGGTTTAGCTGTTCTTTTTTCTTCTGTGTTGGAACAAGTTCCTTTCCAGGATGAAAAGTACCTACTTTAAAACTTCCTCGTGATGTACACTACTTTCTTGCCAATTTTTTACTAGATTGCATTAGTCATTTAGTCTGGAATATGGTTCAGGTTTATTTACTTAGCTTATTTTTTTTACATATATTGTTTATAGAGAACATATAACAAAACTGGAGGATAATGGTGCCGCGTACAAATGCTTCTGCACAGAGCGTAGACTCAACATCCTCCGGAGAAATGCAGTGAAGTCCCATCAGATACCAAAATATGACAACCGGTGTAGAAACTTAGCACCACAGGATGTAAAGGAGAAGATAATTGCTGGGATACCTTATTGCATTAGGTTTAAGGTGAGTTTGGTAAATAATTGTAATTGGAGATCCTAACTCAACTAGGTCTACGTACTCATATCTCCTGGGCTCGCAGGCAGGGTTTGAGGGTGTAAATAAACCGGCCAAGTATGAGTTGGGCTCGCGCACTGAGGTTCTGTACCACCACAAAATACAATAATTATGAATTCAAAAAACGGACTTCAAAATTAGTAAAAATATGGATTTTCGATTTGGTGAAAGAAATGATAAGGTCATCCAAGTAACCAAATTACCAGTTGTATCTTGGTAATGAACATAAACTCGTCACCGACCCGCACTTGGCCAATTTTTATTATTTGTTGTTATACTATCTATACTATAGAGTGTGTACTATGTTTAGTCATACCAAATTTGACGCTTGTAAGTTTTAACATTTTCACATTAGAGCAATTACAAAAATATGTTTAAAAAAAAAACTTTGGGGACCTTTAGATTTTACTTTTTGGCTTTATTAATATTTATCAGTTAATCCGCCGTAACATTACAAATTCTGTGAAAATTTCAACTGGCTATCTGTTACGGTTCAGAATATACAGCCGTTACAAGGTAGAACAAACAGACAGCATAGACTAAGTAATAGGGTCCCGTTTGTACCCTTCGGTCACGGAACCCTAGAAATGACTAAAAATCTGCATATGTAATAGTTTAATGGACAAAGAGTAAATCATAAATGTATCCCATGTGGTTTTATCAGATTCTGTCTTAATCCGTTGACTTGTTTAGTCATGAAATGGCAATAGAATGGAACTCCCCGCCGTCCTCCTTGTTTTCTGAGAACTGCAATCTATTATGCATCTTCAAGGCTAGAGTTGATGGATTTCTTCTAGATCAACATGTCCCAAACTCGGTCACGCTGCCGCTTACCATCAGGCGATTTGGTGGTCAAATGCAAATCTATTATAAAAAGACGTAGAGAAATACTTTAGCATTTGGTTTGTTACTTTTGTATGTATCTGATGATTGTTTCTCACTTTATATATTCTCTATATGCAGCTAACGTCTGATATCCTATCATTCGACGACCTAATATTCGGTGGGATCGCTTACGACGTGACCCAAAACGAAGGGGACCCTGTACTGGTGAAATCAGATGGATTCCCAACCTACCACTTCGCTAACGTAGTGGACGACTACCTCATGCAGGTCACGCATGTACTGAGGGGTGTTGAGTGGCAGATCTCTACTACTAAGCACTTGCTTATCTATAGGTATGGAAAACTTATCCTACATCATCATCATTATCATTCATTTGTATACAGGGTGGAAACTTTAATAAGGATAAGTAGGCTGGGGTCATAAACTAGAGACAGGGTGTTAAGAGATGGCGGGAATAAATATTGACAACTAAGTATTGACAAGGATCCATAAATATTCCCTTTGTCTATGGTATCGAACCGGGTGCCGTCAGATTGTAACGCGCACATGCTACCGCTCGGCTACCATCGCTCGTGGAATAATTTGACTTTCATCATCATCAGCCAGAAGAAGTCCACACTGAACGACAGCCTGCCTTTTGCATCCACTGGATGCCCGCGACTCTCACAATGTCGTCGATCTATTCAGTGGGAGGCCTACCTACCTACGACCTACGCTGCATCTTCCGGTTCGTGGTCTACACTCAAGAATCTTTCTTCCCCATCGGTTATCGGTTCTTTGAGCGATGTGGCCTGCCCATTGCCACTTCAACTTGCAAATTTTAACAGCTGTGTCGGTGACTCTGGTTCTCTGGCGAATATCAACATTTCGGATTCTATCGCGCAAAGAAACTGCGAGCATAGCTCTCTCCATTGCATAGTTTGACTTTGCAACTAGTTAAACAACCAGCTATCATTAGGTTTATTTCTTCTTATCCGTAAAGAATATCTTGGTTCATGTATCAAGAATATCATAGGTTCATAATGTGTTTATCATCATTTAACTTGTTTCATTACAGAGCTTTCGGCTGGACGCCTCCGCAGTTCGGACACTTGCCTCTGATAGTCAACTCCGACGGCACCAAACTCAGCAAACGGCAGAGTGATGTCAAGGTTGAAGACTATAAGAATAAAGGTGATTTTAAGGGTTCCGTACCCAAAGGGTGCAAACGGGACCCCATTACTAAGGCTTCTCTGTTACCTCTTCTCTATCTCCCCATAGTATAAATTAAAGTCGCTTTCCGCGTCTGTCTGTCTGTATAACCGCTAACTCACGAAATGTTGCGAAACTTGACTGCAATACTAGCGCTATGGTAATTTGTAGAACCCTTTCGTACATTATCTGACTGCAGCGTTTTCGGAAGTTCGAGACAACCTATAGCACGCCAAATAGCGGTGCCATCTAAGTTTACACCGTTTTTAGGCTAATTTCCGAGCTACGCTCTAGTGTTCCGCTATTGTCTTTCCTCTTAGTCTATCTTCTTTGGTTTATGTTACAACTTCCTCTGTATTCCAGGGGTGTTTCCACTCGCGTTGGTGAACTACATCACTCTAGCGGGCGGCGGCTTTGACCACGAGCCGGGGGCAGGCGTACGGCTGAAGACCATGGACGAATTGGCGCACGAGGTAAGATACGAGAAATAAACCGGCCAAGTGCGAGTCGGGCTCGCGCACTGAGGGTTCCGTACCACCACGAAATACAATTATTATCAATTTAAAAGAAACCGACTTCAAAATTTGTAAAATATGGCATTTCGATTTGCTGAGAGGCATGATAAGGTCATCTAGGTAGCCGAATACGTTTCTTAACTTGGTAATGAAGAGAAGTTTGTCACCGACTCGCACTTGGCCATTATTTATTATTTGTTGTTATATTCTAGAGTGTGTACAATAATCATGCCAAGTTTGACGCTTGTGCGTATTACCGTTTTTATAATACGTGAAAAAAATATTTTTTATGGGGATCCCTTTAGTTTTACGTTTTGACTTTTTTAATTATTTGTTAGTTAATCCGCATTAACTTTACATATTCTGTAAAATTTCAACTGGCTATCTATTACGGTTCGAAAGATAGAGCCGTTTAAAGGTAGGACGGACAGAATGACAGACAGACAGACATCGTAGGCTTTGTAATAGGGTCCCGATTTACCCTTTGGGTACTGTAACAACGGACGTGA
The DNA here is from genome assembly GCA_932305915.1 of Agriopis marginaria. NCBI lineage: Eukaryota > Metazoa > Arthropoda > Insecta > Lepidoptera > Geometridae > Agriopis > Agriopis marginaria. The sequence goes on from OW029918.1 coordinate 16,973,407, forward strand.
CGTTGCCTGCGAAACTACGAATAACAGCCAGCCAGCCGCCATGACACACCCCCTCACGCCATGCCACTGTCAAGCCCGCCAAGCCTTTGAGGGGAGTGTATATAAGCCAGCCTGCCAGCCAACTATCTCTCTGTTTATTTCGATTGCTGAATAAATGAAGTAGTCGCCACTCTATGTGTTTTATATGTCATCACGTTTACAATCCGAAGAGGGATAAAGAAGAAAAATTTAATACCTACGCACACTGCGGCTTCTTGACGCTTGGCCTAAAATCGATCCTGATCCTCGAAGAAGGCTACGTTCCTGACTATAACGGCGAAGCTACTGCTTTAGAAAGAATCTACAGTGACGCAATTATGTACTGCAAGAAGGTCGACTCTGCCAAGCTAAAACATCGTGCTGCTTATTTGGCCTGATGAAAAACGAAGTAAAAATACAGAATAATGGCGCCACAACCATGAAGATCTAACACCACCCACCCTGTTTTCGCATCATTCGACGCCATTGTACTGAGCAAGAAGAAGAAATAAGGATATCGCGTGCTGTCGCCTCCGTGGCATTTAAACACGGCGAACCCTACTTTCTGTCCGTGACCTTACTACCCACTGCGTGCGAAAACTGTGACATCGAAGATTTCAAAATTCCATCTCGGGCCGCAAGACACGTAGCAAGACACTACTATCTACCTGCCTACCAGCCTGCTCGCCTGCATGCCAATCTGCCTGTCTGCCTGCCAGCATGTGACCTGCATCTGTGTGGCGTGTAGCAGCTGGGCGAGGTCCTAACCTAACTAGGGCCTGAAGCAGCGGAGGCCAGCGAGGAGCCTTAGCCTAATAGCCAGGTGTGTTCGTTTCTACTTGCCATTATGCTTATGAGATATACCTATTTTGACCTTATTGCCACTAATTCAAGTTATGATTAGAAAATTTTACAAGTATATGACCTCAAAATATGACCATTAACTGATAGCAGTGAGCCATACCATGCACATTTTCTAAGTAACTATCGTAACTAATTGCCTAGTTCCAATTCCGATAAATTTGATTGTACCTCCAGACGTGATTTAGACTGTACAAAAGAAAAGACGATAACTAAATCATTGTCTTAGCCCGTGCTTTGCTTTCTTATTTGCATATTATTAGTGACTACTCATTCGACAAAATCAAAACGAAACAAAAAAAAAAAAATGTATTAGATGCACTCGAAAGTTCTCTCAATAATTTACTTCCGTGATCATTAAAAAAAAAAACTGCGATGGTTGGTAGATTGACGTGCAATGACACTCCTTACGCACTTGCAGGCCCAATAATACGTGCTTATGAATATGTAAGATTTAGGTTAAACAGCCTTTACATATCATACATAGATTAGATGCAACTATTCACTCCAGTTTAATCGATGCCGAGTTCGTCTAAAGATTTATAATTGACTTTTAAACTTTTGATCAGAGAAACTGCGAAACCTGTAGGTAGATTAGAAAAATTACATTGTGGAAGTGCTAGCTTCGTTGGTCCATTACCTCATTTTATTTCTAAGTCGAGTCTGTGGGTAGGATGGAAAATAACTTTTATTGTCATGTATGCGGGTAGACTGGATAATAATAATTTCACAGAAGTTCACAGAACATACCTTTAAAACAATTAATTTGTCGTAGAATCGGATCAGTAAATCTAAGCAAGATTTACTTCAAAATGAATCGTGAATGTTCGTTGACTCTTGGTGTTCCATCGCGCTATTCAGTATTTTGTATACAATGCTTCAATCTATCAGTGTGTGAAATTTTATAACCAAATTTGGTTTAGAATATTGCTGTTTGCTCGTTTAAAAAATTTAATTTTAATGTAAAAGAACGCACACCTTAACGCAAAGGGATATTGCATTTCCAGTACTGAGCATGATAAAACCACAGTTAAAATTGACATACATGGGAGTAGCTTATTTTAAATCTATGCCGAGTCGATACTTGGTACCACGTCGTCAGCTCAAAGCCAAGTTTTGCCCCTGCACGAAACAGTGACAAATATGTACGATCTGCGCCTACAGGAATTATTACGCAAGAGTCGGCGTACGCCTTAGAACAGATTAACAAGTGCAAGCAACAAATAATAAAACTGCAGATTATTAAGGAACCATTTAAGTTTAAAATAATATTAATTTCCACTAAATTAAGTTTCGAGAAAAGTTTCACCAATCATGTTTCTAAAACTACATTAAACTTGTTTATGTCCTTAATTAAGACAAGTATTAATAGCCAAAATATGATTTTGTTACTGTTAGACATAGGTACTTAACAGCGTAAATTGATGCAACGCAACTCAAGTTAAACACATAATATAAACTCTTAATGAGTTGGTTGATTCTCACGAAAGTAATGGTTAGGTACTGATAGCAATAGTTTGCTGATAGCATAGGAATACCATTGCCAGTTTAAAATTAATTTGGTGCTTAATTATGCAAGGTGTAGGTACCTTAATAAATGGCCTAACGCCGTCGTTTTAGTTGTTGTTATGATGTACCTTTAAAATAAGTACAGGACTGTCAGTGCTATAAATTTATACGAGCACTTGAAGTACCTACGTACCTTATATTTATTATGTAACAGGTGTGTCAGATTTGATGTTTGCCACGGAATTATTGCATTGTGATATTGTTAGATGGGCATAGGTGTTATACCTTTACTGCTCCAAAGCTGAACTTAGTACTTACCATTCATTAGTTGCTGCCTATATTTTGATATTATGGTCAAGTTACAAATAAGTAGTATCTTCGTATGAATTGTAGCGAGAGGAACTTGCTCTGTAAACGAATCCTTAATTCCTTACATAGGTTTCGGGTATAGCAGGTTCAAACATGCTAATTCAAATATGGTTGTATACCAAACGTGACAACGCTGTATTGAGATGCAGTAGTACTTCTTATTAGAATGATACCGAACTCTGATAAATAAGAGTATTGCGCAGTAGTAGTTCTGTTTGTTTCAAGTTCTGTTGCTGATAGTGCCGATTGTTTTGATGGTGATAGTAATTAATTCTTATAGTTTTGATATTGATCCTAATATTTCTGTAGTTCTAACTTTGCCAGTAGCAACTGCCAATAGTTTTAACATCTTCGGTATTACATTAAAAATGGTTTGGTGGCTTCAATAGTTTTAACAGCCTCAATAGCTTTGACAGTAACAATAGCTTTGACAGTAACTATAGCTTTGACAGTAACTATAGCTTTGACAGTAACTATAGCTTTGACAGTAACTATAGCTTTGATGGTAACTATAGCTTTGATGGTAACTATAGCTTTGATGGTAACTATAGCTTTGATGGTAACTATAGCTTTGATGGTAACTATAACTTTGATGGTAACTATAGCTTTGATGGTAACTATAGCTTTTATGGTAACTATACCTTTGATGGTAACTATACCTTTGATTGTCACCATAGCTTTGATGGTAACCATAGCTTTGATGGTACCGACAGGTTTGATGGAACCAATAAATCACTGATCGTTGCAATATCATCTATAAGCTCTTATTATTGACAGTATACCTTATTATTGCCCTGCCCTGATTATTGCCAGTAATCTTATAGCTAGTAGTTTTTATTATTTCCAATAGCTTTTATTATTATCGGTAGCCCTTAATATTGCCAGTGATCCTTAATATTGCCGGTGGTCCTTAACATTGCCGGTGGTCCTTAATATTGCCAGTGATCCTTAATATTGCCGGTGGTCCTTAATATTGCCAGTGATCCTTAATATTGCCGGTGGTCCTTAATATTGCCGGTGGTCCTTAATATTGCCGGTGGTCCTTAATATTGCCAGTGGCCCTTAATATTGCCAGTGGCCTTTAATATTGCTGGTAGCCCTTAATATTGCCGGTTGCCCTTAATATTGCCGGTAGCCTTTAATATTGTCAGTAGCCGTTAATATTGGCAGTAGCCCTTAATATTGTCAGTAGCCCCTTAATATTGTCAGTAGCCCTTAATATAGTCAGTAGCCCTTAATATTGCCATTAGCCCCTAATATTGCTATTAGCCCCTAATATTGACATTAGCCCTTAATATTGCCATTAGCTCTTAATATTGCCTTTGGCCCTTAATGTTGTCCATAGCCCTTATTATTGCCAGTAGTGTAGTCTGCCTCAGACTGACCACATTGTTAATTTATTAGAAACTAAACCTTGTTGTTTGTTCCCAATTGCGGGAGCAATTGTTGCAGGATGGTCGAGTGTAACAACGGACGTGACGTTGCCTGCGAAACTACGAATAACAGCCAGCCAGCCGCCATGACACACCCCCTCACGCCATGCCACTGTCAAGCCCGCCAAGCCTTTGAGGGGAGTGTATATAAGCCAGCCTGCCAGCCAACTATCTCTCTGTTTATTTCGATTGCTGAATAAATGAAGTAGTCGCCACTCTATGTGTTTTATATGTCATCACGTTTACAGTACGGAACCCTAAAAAGGAGGAAGGCTATAAAGGTGTCCGGGATCGGTATAATAATACACAAGTGCACTGTTGATCTGACGGTTTATTACTAGCTACTCTATTAATTCGCTTACCACTACAAGTAGTCTCCGCTTTCGGGAGCGTTTCCCTTAAACCCGGTATATGTACTTTTTAATATACATATAATATTTTTTCAGTTCAAAGTCCAAAGAATCTCCTCTCACCCGAGTCGGCTCAACACAGACCTGTTAGAGGAGTGCAACCGTCTCGAGATTAAACGGCAACTACTCGACGATCAGCTGTCTCCCTCACTCATCACCAAGCTCCAAAATCTCGTATCAGAAACTTACCCTAAACACAATACAAATGTATCCGCAGAACACGTTAAAAACGTTCTCAAGTGGGCGACCTCGCGAGTGACAAGGATAGAAGATCTAGTCTCAAACAAGTTTGGGTTTTTGTGGATACTACCCTCAAATGGAAACGAAATTGACAAGGAACTACTTCAGAAATTAATGCAAAATTTGGAGCATTTTGAACAGTTTGAAGAGGGTAAAATAAAGGAGCATTTAAGGGTGTTTTCGAAGGACAATAATGTGAAGTTTCCGGCGCTGATGAAGATGCTAAGGTCGGTGTTGAGTGGTCTGGAAGAAGGGCCTGGGGTGGCGGAAATGATGAACTTGCTCGGGAAAAGTCAGTCATTGGAAAGAATAAAGGCTGTTCTGAGATGATTGTGACTTGTTTTTTATACAATACTAGCGGCATGCCCCGGCTTCGCACGGGTATTTAAATTTCAAAATTAAAAAATATAATCGGAGTTTTAGTAAGGATCCCTAATTTTTTGAAAATTAAATATAGCCTGTCACCTGGGGATAGTGTAGCTTCCCAACAGTGGAAGGATTTTTCAAATGGGTTCAGTAGTTTCGGAGCCTATTCAATGCAAACAAACAATCAAATCTTTCCTCTTTGTAATTTTAGTATAAAAATATAAAATTTTATAAATATATACAAAACTGCATAACTGTAAAATCAGCCTTATGTAGCCATGCAGTATGATTATTACAGCCAAACCCAAAGGTCAGCACTTGTCCAATGTGTGACTGAGTTTTTCTAAAGGCAGTGTCTCAGTAGCAGATGCCATCGTCATCACTGGCAACACACACAATTTTACCAAATTTATATTGGTGAAACTTTTCTCGATAGAATAATTCGGCCATAACCATAACGTTTGCCATAACCGCGCAAATGGATGCAACACAACCCAAATTGACGACTTATAAAGCTGATTTCAGAGCTATGCGTACGGTCTGTACGAACCGGTCAGCATACGGAGGATTCAGCGTGCGGAAGACTCGACGCTTCCCTACAGGAACCGCTTTATATTTCCGGGATAAAGTGTATCCCATGTCGCTGGCTCACTATTACAAGGTTCTATGTAATTTTCTTACACGTTCTGTAATTTCAATTTAAAAAAAATTGGTATCATAAATATTGACTTAGCAAGGTTTATGCTTGAGAGAGATACTTTTACTCAAGCATAAACCTTGCTAAGTCAATATTTATGAAACCAATTTTTTTTAAATTGAAATTAAAGAATGTATAAGAAAATAACATAGAACCTTGTAATAGTGAGCCAGCGATGTGCTAATCCAAGGATAACCTACCTCCATACCAAAGTTGTGTGATAGAATAAAACTATAGCAATATGAGTAACAGTATAATTTATTGAATTCCCAAATATAAATACCAAGAGAAAATATCAAGTAAGTACAATATCAGAGTTATATATATATATATAAATAGTGACCCGATACTTTTTTTAAATAATTTATTTTGCGATTGACTTAAATACATAAAACACTGAAAAAGTTGCATATCCTCGTTAACAAAAGACAATGAGTGCTGTCAATTCGGAATTGGATTCCTATTCTGGCGCAGTCGAGATATTATATTTCGGTCACTCTTACGACATTTTTAATAGACAGACAGTGACCGAGATATATCTCTAGGGCGAGAGGATAATATCCCTGAAAAGAGATGTCGTAGACAATCCATAATATGAATAAATTAAACAGAAGACATTAAGTTTAGTGTGCGTGTGGTTAGATAATGAAAAGGCGATACATAATATCGCCATTTCCGCATGGCTGTTATGGTATTCGGCACCATATGGTATATGGTGGTGGAAGGATGGGCAGCAGCGTCCTATTAGTACACGGTGAACGTACTGTGATCCCCAAGCCGCCTGCCAAGCGTGGGGATTATGGCAACACCCCTCTCTAAGAGGGAGGCCTTTGTTCAACAGTGGACTTTTACAGGCTGAAGTGTGTTATGGTATTCGCTGTTTACGATAGTCGCTGTCGAAAAAGCGATAATCACAAAAACGTTTGACAGTTGTATTTTGTTTTAAACGTTTATCGGGACTTATCACGCATTATTTTATTTAAATACTAGCGGACCGCCCCAGCTTCGCACGGGTATAGATTATAGCCTATGTCACCCGGGGATAGTGTAGCTTCCCGTCAGTGAAAGAATTTTTCAAATCGGTTCAGTAGTTTCGGAGAATGGCAACAATTTTAGAGCTGTCAATTTTAGTTTAGTCTAGTTTAGAGTACATCAGAATCGATGCCGTTCACATTTATTTAGAAAAAAATAGAGATGTTCAAATATCCAATGTGCAACTTTCTCTTAATTAAGAGTAAAACAGTAGATTAGAACTTACACAAAACACTAAATTAGATTCAGCTAAAAATAAATTGAGCATATTAAAACTAAAATTAATGATTAGTAACTTACGTACGAGCTGTTCATAAATAATTAATTTTGTTACAAATAACATAGCAATAGATTTTAATTTATGCATATTGTTTATTTTATCGATTTGGTCTTGCATATTTACTCAATGCCTTTCGTATACTTTCCACGAACAAAAATAACACGAATATATATAAAATCTTGAACGAAAATATCGTTCAAGATTGGTTGTGACGAATTATAATTTCGAAGATAATCGCAAAAAAATGAACGAATAAAATATAAACAAAGGTATTTGTTTGTTACGAAACATAATTCCAAATAGTTCCTTGTAAAAATTATTATTCAGTCAACAATATGTAAATTATATATTATTCAAAAACTATTCTTAAATTATAGATTAATTTAAATAATATAATTAATCTCACAACTTCCATCAGGAACATACTGACAGTATTGACTAGACAACTATAAATATACTAAAATTTCTATTTGGCCAACTAAACCTACACATAAAGATTATATGTAACAAACAACAATAATTAACTTAATCAAATAATATCAGAAAGATTATATGTGACAAACAACAATAATTAACTTAATCAAATAATATCAGAAAGATTATATGTGACAAACAACAATAATTAACTTAATCAAATAATATCAGAAAGATTATATGTGACAAACAACAATAATTAACTTAATCAAATAATATCAGAAAGATTATATGTGACAAACAACAATAATTAACTTAATCAAATAATATCAGAATGCCCTTTTATACAGATATATTTGTCTAATCATTTGAAAACAAAAACAAATAAAAAAATAACTTGACAGAATTTTATTTTACTGAAATATCAGTGACGAGAACCATTTAAATCATACATTTAATATAAGACATAAAAATTATAATATATATTTCTAAGGAACTAAGCCACCAATTTTATTTAATAATCAAACACGACATGTAAATATTGTCTAATAATCAAATCGAAGCGAAATATCGATGCTTATTGCTTAATCCAAATCGTAAAATAGTTCACAAAGTATTGTTATTACAAGAATATTAATTAAAAACGTACTTAAAATATTGATATGATTACATTTACAAAGAAAATAATTAATAATCATTAACTTTGTTATATATTATGTAGCACATAATAAAATATAATTATTTTGGATTAATACTAAAAATGAAATTTCCAAAAAATCCGTTGACTTTCTATATATTATTGTTTTATTATTATTTGAACATTATTTTATTCTAAATTAGTAATTCATTCTAAAACATTTTAGCAAGATGACGGAAAATATATTGAATAATAATTCATAATCATTATTTAGAAGAAATATAAGAATATCTACAAGTGGTTAATTTTTAATATATGATTTATAGTATTTCTATGTTAATATATATTATGTACAATAGTTCTAAGGCATTTAAACCGCGGGTTACGGTAGAAATATATAGAATATAATAAATTATGTGTCGTAATCTAAATAACGTTAAATTTTGAACGTTCACAAATTACACAACTAATGTAAATATAGGTGTACCTTAGATGCATAGTTCAACACGATGACTTTAATAAATAAGACTATTTACGTGATATTTACCGTGGTAAGGTTGTGGAATGAGCTCCCGTTATTTCGGCGCAGTTACATGCACCATCAACATGCATGCACCAAGACTGGGCGCATATAAAAGAGCGTAGGTATAAATAATCATCCATTAAAGGCCTTGCAAAAGTCTAGCTTGGTTAAAACATCCGTCCAAGTCTGTTAAGTAACACTGATTAGTAACATTCTGATAGCAAAATCGTAACATTTTTTTTTTATAGTAGATTGCGCTTGGCCGCCATCTCGCCTGATGTTAAGCGACGATGCGGTCTACGATGGAGCACGCTTGCCTAGAAGAAACCGATTCACTCTCGACTTGAAGACACCCATAATGCGAACTAAAATTTCGTTTTTGTAAATGTTACCTTAACAAAAACCTATTGACACGTTAATTTTGATATTGTTAGGTACAGATTTTTAAATTTTGCCATCATATTGAACCGACGTCTCATTAGGCAACAGGCATTCATACACTAATAATACATACAATGCAAGATTACTCTGATAGATACACACGATATAAAAACACTTATAAGGCAGATCAATAAGGAAGTGCGACTGCATTCGGTATCGAAACTACTTACTTTTATGAAAGAAGTATATACATTTAAAAAAAAAAAACTCGTAAAACTGAAAATTATTAAAATTATTGGTATATATGTATTTTAAACTATCACGGTTGTTCACTAAAGTCATATAATTATTTACGGGATATTTACCGTGGTAAGGTTGTGGAATGAGCTCCTGATATTTCGTTATTTTTTGCATCTAACTTTTTAACTGTTCGTCCAACCACCCGCATTCTACATTATTCCCGTGAACATGGTGCATGTAACTGCGCCGAAATATCGGGAGTTCATTCCACAACCTTACCACGGTAAATACCCCTAAATAATCATATAACTTTATATGTATTTTGTCACTAAAATAAATATAAATAAAATAGAGTACTTTTTATAATATTTCATATTTCGATATCAAACGCAGCCGTCGATATATCTAAAGACAATAAAAATTAAAAGAAAACGAGATCACATTAGGTAGTCTTTCGACATCGAAGTAGTAGGTATATCTGTCACACCAAACAACGACAAACACGATGACATTGCTTATTTTTTCGTTTTAGAATATTCATTTGTTTTTAATCTAAGGTCTAGACCGGACATTTGAGAAACATTGGCGAGGCCGAAGCAAACATGAAGAAATCTGTCCAATATAAATTATTGAATGTGTTTGAAAAGGAATATGAAATTATTTTAATTATATTATATTATAGGATTTAAATTTTCTGGGCTATTGTGGTGAGTTCTGGATCACATTGATTATTATTACAGTAAATATTATTAAATCTAACAATGAAGTTATTGAGTATCACGGTCTTACGTTCTCTATGAAAACGCTCTACATTTACTTAACTTGTGAGACGAGGGGCTTACGCCTAGCTGTTTAAAGCAAGACCGCGTAAGGAGTTGGGCGTAAGGTCCCAAGGCTTTACGGTCAACGCCTTACGCGGTCAAAAACTAACTTTAAAACCGCGCAGTTCGGAAAATCACGCGATTGTGAACCTTAACGCGCCTAGATACGATTAGCGATCGTGCAAAATTTTTTCATCATCTAAACTGGATTGTTTTAAACAGCTAGCCGTAAGGCCCCTGTATGCAATTATATTCTGTGTTAATCCAGTAACATAAAAAAATATCATTGATATTGAAACCATATAAAAAAAAAAATATTGAAGTGTATGAATTTGAAACATGTTTTACAGTATTTTCACAGAGTTACTCTATACATGATACTAATATATACCTATATCTGTTATAACTATTAATTATGACTGGAAATTAAACACGAAATTTAAGGTAAATAAGTACCTACTACTCTATCAATTTTATTAATTTGTCAGTTGTCACACATGTAGTTTTCAAACTATATATACCTAGTTATTGAGATAATTAAAGACGACGGTTTTTATAACGTACCTTATCATTCATTATTATGCTGTTATATTATTGCTATCCCAAGTTTCGCACAACCAATCACAGTAGAATAATGTTAAATCTAAAACCTTCGAAATACCTACGAACTGTTATAAATATATATCATGAATATATTAAAATTTTAATTGGTTGCTATTGTCTACAAGTCTATGGTTTGTGCACATTAGACTGGAATAAATATAGTGCAATACTATAAAATATTTTTATGTAGCTTTTATAATTTTTTGTAGTGAATAATTCAGTATTACTAGTAATCTACTGGTTTCCGATTTTAATAACAAAATCATCTTTTTAATGTTTTTCTATTTAACGATCTATGATGTGGAATATCGGCTTTGAGTTTAGTGACATTTGCAAATTCGTTGTTTTAACCTATGACCAAAATAAAATGAATGGACGGGCCTAGAAGGAGCGCATTTTTGAAGATTACAAAATGAGCACCGGCGCTCACTGCTTTTCAGTCGATCTCTAGCCCTAGGAAGTGCGAAACAAGACTATTGTTACATGATAACGAAGTATCTGAAAAAATTATGCCTTCGCATGCTTTCCTGAAGTGTAAAACCGCTATCTATTTTTGTAACAAATGTACTGTACATGGTTATTATTAGGTGTTGAAGTAGGTACATGTCCGACGATTTGACTCGTTTTCACTGAGCAAGTTCAATGGTTATGGCCCGTCCATTCACTTTATTTTTTCGAAGATTTTAACTATTTTTTTATGTTTACGTTAAATATAAAATGAATATTATTTATTTTATGTTATGATGATCTGCAAGGCATTTTTGGCAGCTCCTGAGCACATAATCCATTTTAATGTATTCCGATTTAAAAAAAGACAAAATATTATTGATGATGCGGAAAAAGAATAGGCTGCATAATGTTTAAATTTCACTGAAATACATAATTATAAAAAGGATATTAATTGGGCAGGGTTTCGTTAAATATATTTTTTTTTCTAATAAATTCGCGCAGTCTGTTCCCAATATTGATTCGTATTAACAAGTATATAATTTTATCATATCCATCTTGAAATTGCAAGTAAAAATTATCCCATAATCAATATAAATTTGGTATACATACATATTTTTATTAGAATAATGTATTTTTATGTACTTTCATATCAAGTATTTTGAGAGTAATAGACGAGTCATTACTACAACTACTAGCACCAATAACTTTGATCATTATTTTTATTGGCGATAGAAGTTGTTTTAAAAGAATAGTGGCCTTACGGACAACTGCTATTGCGGCACCTAATCAGCTCAGTTGAAAAATCACGCGACCGCAAACCGTATCTGGGCGCGATAAGGTTCACGTTCGCGTGATTTTCCAACTGAAGGGATTTAACGTTAGTTTGGTGTCGCAATAGCAATTGTCCGTAAGGCCACAGGGGCCTTACGGACAACGCCTTACGCGGTCTCAAACTAACGTTAAATCTGCGCAGTTCGGAAAATCACGCGAACGTGAACCTTTAGCGCGTTAGCGCTCAGATACGGTTAGCGGTCCCGCAACATTTTTTCATCACCTAAACTGGATTACAGCTAACCGTAAGGCCCCTGGACTTTAAATATATATTCGATGCGAGTTATTATAATATTAATTCACTCGTATATACCGTAGGTTTATAAGTAGCAAGTATGAAGAGGTAGAAGAATTCGTTAATTGCAGTGCAAATAAAGGAAGTACAGACAGGCACTGATTAGTAGTACTAGCATTGTAAGAAATATTTGTTATACAAATGTATACACTCATGACACAATAATATAATCACAGTAAAAGGTTTGAATATAAAAGTATTATTTCTGATTATTTGGCAAAAGATTAAATTCGTTACGTGCGGACAGTATTAAGTGCAATATTTTTATATATATTAAAGGGAATAATATACACGGTCATTGCATTTAGTTTATTATTTACTTTTGTATGTTTTTTTACTTTTCTATTTCTTTGTGGTATTGTTGGCTTATTAGCGGAGTTGTTTTCATTGTTGTGTAATTCAATATTTTATAATTATCATATAGGTAATAAATATAGATTTACATCGTAAGTCTCATTGGGTTTTGGGTTTTTTAGACTAGATTTTGTTCCTTGAATGTCATCTAACAATCTTACATTCTGATACTCTGATCTCACTTAGGTATTGTTTAAAAAAATGGCAATGATTAAATATTGGCCATAATAATTATACATTTTCGGCCTTACTTATAAATGTTACTAAAAAGATAAGCAATGCTTAAAATGACTGTCAACTCGTTGACGGAAATTGTCACAGGTGAAAACTAGACAGAGCAATTTTAAGCTTTACTTAAGTAACATTTTTAAGTAAGGCCGCTTATAATCAGGAAAGAGAATGTACGTAATTACAGAAGTAAGAAAAGTAACCAAAGCCAAATACAGAGTAAAATTCTTGTGTATAAATAATTAGATTATTTGCGTCACTTCCCGTTTCAATTCGTGGAATAAGAATCGCAATTTGAGAACAGTCAAATTTAGTTAAGAAAGTTATACAATAGAATCGACGCCTTTGTGTAAAGTTAGAAATAAATAGATCAAACTTGTTAATAAATGGTATTACGTTGTCCGTAAGTAAAATCAGAGTACCTATCCAACATAACTACCCGTGGCCATCTCCCTCGGAGCGGCCGCGCCGTCGTCACTGCAGCTCCTTCACCGCTTGAAGGATCCTCTTCACGTGCCCTACCTTCGTCACTCCAAGGTCCCTCAGGTCTCTCCTAGCCAGAGACAGAAGCTCCTTCCCGGTGACGTCATGTTTCGCAAACGCGTCGCTGTACTCGCCTAGCTGGAGACTCTCTAGCCAGGTTTGGACTTCCTTCACGCTCCAGGACTTGACCTGCGCTGCCGTGGATCCTGGCCCTTCGGACACGCTGCGCCGACTGCGCAGCCATCGGCCCGCACCGCCCTTCTTTGGGATCTGGGTTTGGGTTGATATTTGGTCATGGTCAGGGTTGAAAGTTACGAGGGAATTGTACTGCTGGAGGAGAGAGTTCTGTATGAATTTAAGTCCTCTTTTAAAGATGCTCGGGTCAGGGTTTAGGGGTCTAATGATAGACTACACAAGATGCAGGTAGCGGTAGTGGCTTTAAACGAGTTAGTTTTCAAATGTAGACTTAAGAAGTTGCTAATTGACAAGGCTTACTATTCTATTACGGAGTTTTTAAATGACAAATTGTTAAAATAAATTTTTCTGATGTTAGATTATATAATAGAGTATTTATAAATTTTGCATGCCATGATGCTAGAGCATGGTGTTTCTTTAAATTATGTGAATACATTAACATCTGCATGTTACCCATGTTTCCGCAAAATAAATATTTTGAATTTGAATTTGAATTTAGTTTTTCAATAAACTAAGTGAACTTCTACTTGTTATGTGACGAAACCAGGAGCTTTGTAAGCAAATAATTATACTCTAGGCAAACTTCGTCATTTTCTGTCATTATTATAGTAATTTTTTCAAAAATGTGTTTAGGCTCGCTTGTGGTCAATACACAATTTTAATGTGATAAAATATGTTGAGAAAGATGTAAAAATTCGCCCAAGACATTACAGGCAAGTACACGAGCCAAAATGATGCATATTCGAGCCAAAATCAGAATAGCGTACTTTGGTAGAAAACAGGTGTTTCGCCGTATCAATGAGGGATTTGAATCTGACGTATCATTGATAAGTACCTACGTATAAAAATTAAATACTCACCGTTTTAGATTCAATAGAGTTCTAAGTCAAAGCAAGTAATTAATGCAAGAAGGGTTTCTACTTCTCTACTGACTCTAGAAGTAAGAATAGAGTCTGATGCCGTCTAGAGACATCCTACGGAATGGTCGAGGGATTCTTCTGACTAAAGACTACGGGAGCGAAGGTTTAAAAATTAAAATAAATATTTGTTAGTGAAATATCGATCAATAAGCAGCAGGTATCTGGATATTACCAAAAGTCTTGCAAAAATTAAACTATTGTTTTCGTTCATTTGTGCTACAACTGTTTCTATTTGTTTAATGAAATTATGAAGAATTTTGATAAGATCCAGGTTAGTATGGCTATAGCATGCGAACCACGACAAAATTATGTCAGCTGGTTTACTCATAATATATTAACTTTATACAAATGCATTTTTTTTTACTTTTATTTTTGCACGACAGCTTTATTGTTGTGGATATGCTAGCCCTACAGGTTATGCTAAACTTTAAATTAAGTAATATTTTTTTGCTAGAGATATTGTCTTTTTCCATGGAAAAAAAAAGTTATCAAGCAAGATTGGTCAAAATCGATGACGATATAACCACTTGACTGCACATCTTTTTAACTCCGCCGTAAGCCAAAGATACATACATTTTCAGCGTTTTTTTTTAAAACGTTCTTTGGTTCATAGCTATTTGACAAAGATTTTTGCTAACTAGTTATTAGTTAGCACTATTAACACGTTCTTTTCGAGCGGGCCAATCTTAGGCGCGAATTGAATGAATTACTTTTAAGTCTCCAATCAAAGCGCTACTCTCCGCGACGGACGTGGCTTAATTTTGCAAAAGGGAATTTTGACTAAATGCGCGATCAAGTGGTTATATTATCTGTGGTCAAAATTGATTCTGTACCTCATCGGTCTGTAAGTAGGCATGTCCATCGTGCACGTCGCAGCGTGCGAGGTGCGCGCGCAGCGAGGCCGCAGCCGCCGCCCCCGGCCCTGCCGCGCCGCTCTCCACCAGCTCGTGGCATGACTCCACCTGGGATGCAAGGTATGACTACAGTTAGGTAGGTACATCTACACGCGTATCGGATTATGTGCGTTGAAAAATAATGGCAATAATAATAATGTATAAAAGTGCCTACTTAGTTTATTTTATACCATAGTTAGTAAACAAGCCGACGGGTTGCCTGATGGTAAGCAGTCACCGTCGCCTATGGATACCTACCTACTTATAACATCAGAGACACCACAACTAGGTTGCCAACCCTTTAAGAATCTATTAACTGGCTTTTTGAAGAACCCCATGTTGTAGTGGCTTCTCGGAAACACCGCGGAAGTTCATTCCACATTTTGCAAGTGTTAGGCAAGAAAGATCGCGTGAATCGCACAGTGGGTGATTTCCACTGATCTATGATAGCTTTCTGGCGGTGGTGGCTAGTGCGATGGTAAAACAGTGACGCCGGCATCAGATCAAACAGTTCTTCAGAACACTCCCCGTTGTAGGAAAATGCGATGATACAGAGAGACCAAAGTCTTCGCATGCTGAGCGGCTCTAGGTGTTCAGTGAGCTTGGGATCGTCGACAATTCTGACAGCTCTATGCTGTAATGCATCAAGTGGGTCAAGCTGATGCTTGGGTGCTCCGTTCCAAAGATTGGAGCAGTACCTACGTACTCCATGTGAGGTCGGACTTGCGCTTTGTAAAGTTTTATTCGCTTTTCATTCATACATCCATGTATGACGTTAGGTACTGCACGAGTCAAGAACATGGACACGGACCAAAACATGTATGTATACAGGCTGAGCCAAGAATATTTACACAAGTGCTAAGGACATGTATACATACAGGGTGTAAGGGGAACACTCTCGAAGCCAAAATAAGGTAATTGAACTTATCTCTATGAACAACTTTTAATATGGGACCAACCCAGAAATCGCGAAAAAAATCAGCTGTTCCATACATTTTGTCGAGTGTCAATGACCGTTTTCTATAGAACAGCTGATATATTTTTCGTGATTTCAGGGCTGGTCCCATAGTAAAAGTTGTTCATAATGATGAGTACGATTACCTTTTTTTGGCTTCGAGAGTGTACCCCTTACACCCCGTATATAATATACCTACTAGTAAAACTATGTTTCGACAAGCATGAAAGTATCAAAGAGCATGCCATGTATAGTATAGTACCAAGGTAGCGAGCAGGCGGCGGAGCACAGGGGCGGGCAGCAGGCGGCCGTCCGCGTCCTGCAGCGCGTCCGCCTGCGCAGCCACGCGCCGTGCCGTGGCCACCGCGTGCGGCACGCCGCCGCTACCCGCGCTGCACTCGCTTATACACGACAGCTTCACCTGCAGTCGAACATAATTATATAGGACTAGCCGACCTGACAGACGTTGTCCTGTCTTAGAACTGTCAAACAGGCAAAATTAAAATAGTAAATATTATTTTTTTACACCTTGGGTTTCATTATTGGAGTTTTAGTAAGGGTCCCTATTTTTTTTGAAAATATAATATAGCCTGTTACCCGGGGATAGTGTAACTTCCCAACAGTGAAAAAATTTTTCAAATCGGTTCAGTAGTTTCGGAGCCTATTCAATGCAAACAAACAATCAAATCTTTCCTCTTTATAATATTGGTATAGATAGTATAGATGTATTGTACCTAAAGGTAGCAAAAAAGTGACCCACACGTTGCCCGATGCGGTCGCTTGCATTGTTTAGCAGTAGCACTGAGTAGTGGGTCGCGCGACGCCTATCGTAATGCTGTCTTAAGAGGAACGCCCTCGAAAAAGGTGGTAGTTTGTGGCCAAAAGCAGATTAATTGCGAATAAAAAACGTGTTGGTGATTGCTGATCGAGTTTCATGCGATGTTTCGTAAGAAAGTCGCATCCCAGATGCACTGCAGAAGCAAGGCAATCGCATCAGCTCAGTTATGTGGTTTCATACGGAATCTATAGAACGCTCACATTTTTGACGAGTGTGTTGACGTCATCCAGTAACGCGAGGAGCTGCGCGCTCTCCGCCCCCGACAGCGCCGTGCGTCCTCCCGTCCCTTGCGTGTGCGCCTTCAACTGTTGCTTCTCGTCCCACGTTCTGGAACCAAATTATATATCTAATGTATGTGCCTTTGCTAACCTATAGCTGATGTGAGGTGGCCGAGCGGTAGCATGTTCACTTCACAATCTGACGACAACCGGTTCGATCCTCGGCTAAATTATGTGCAGTTTCGATGTCATTTGCTCAAAAACGGTGAAGGAAAACATCGTGAGGAAACTGGTATGTCCAAAAACTTCAAAAGTTCAAAGACATACCTACCTATGACATTCACTAAAATGCACTGGGCCAGCATGGTGGATTAGGGTCCATCCTCCTCTATCTGAGAGAAGGCCTGTGTCCCAGCAGTGGGAACATGAAAGGCTGAAAATGTGGTTATTGTGCTGCAAATCTCTAGTCCAGTACCTTTTCCACAAACCTTTATCAAGATAAACATTGAGATTAATACACCAACATAATTCAGTTCCAACTCTGTCATCTAAGCAGTAGCACATCTGATGCCAATAACATTTTACGTTATAGTAGGCACGAAAAATTAGACACTGGGTTTTCATTGACCTGAAAAATTTAATTGAACCTTCCAGTTTTTTCGAACTTTTGTTGGACAATATGGAGAGCAGCAATGGAGATGAATTATTACTAGATCAGTAATATTTGTTAAGAACTGATGGCGTTGAACACCCACAGTGTACCATCATGTCCACCAGCATATTAACCAGAACCATCGAAGGCTGCTTAGCTGAAAAGACGAGACTCACCTCAGGCTGGTTTCAAGCGCCCGCGACCGGCACAACATCTGCGCCCGATTCTTGTGTATGATCCGCACACATCCCGGCGGCTGCAGCCACGCTTCCCCGTCCACCTGCACCGGCACGCACTCCTCGCCCAGGATGTTGATCTGCACGGCTCGGCACTGCGCTATCCGGTGCTTCTGGAGGTTGATTAGGCGGGAGGCGGCCATCTGGGCGGACCCGAATACTGCTACCACCTACAAAATGTACCTTCTCAGCATTTTTGTTCTTAACATCTGGAAAATTGCTATTTAAATTTTGCACTCACTTCTAGGTACCTAACACTCCACTCTCTCAATACGCATAACATTCACGACTTTTTTTGTGGTCTAAAACAGTCAGATCAGTGTTATTCTCAGATTAGAAAGAGGTCAATGTGATATTCCAAGGTATAAACTAGCTTTATACCAAACTTCACCAAATTCCTTTTATTAATTTGTATGGGTTTCTGGAATATCAACCATGAAGCATTGTCGCCTTTACGTGCCCACTCTAGCAGTGCTATAGAAAAAAGAGCAGGAGGGAGTTAGATCATAGAAATTCGAAGCACACTCTCCGAAATGTATTCGATTAAAAAAGTGATTGACTATAATAGCGACTTTGTAATATTGGTGTGATGTTAATACCTCTAGTATCCGGTCATCGAAGGAAGGCGCTAAAAATAGATCATCGCCCCGTGTGCCGCCCCAGAAGTTGGTGCCGCCCATGAACGATGAAATGTTGAGTACCACAATCCCCTGCAGTTCCGGCAGCGGTATCCTCTGGCCGTCGCATTCTAACTGCACTCGCTGACCGAGATGCCTGGACGGGAGGTAGACAAACATCTCTGGTAAGTTCAATTCATGCAATGAACAATAGAAATTAATGAAAAAAAAAGGAATATTTCATGACCAGCATCCTGGTTCCAGTCGTCATCGTAAAGAGTTATGAAGTTCTCTAAGTCATAACGTGTTTGTCAGTAAGGTTTACAAATGTTTAGCTCTTGTTCTATGTTGTTTGTTATCTGTAGGTACACCTCAGTAAAATAACCCCCATACCATTATCTGTCTTTACATCAATTTAATAAAAACTTGTAAACAATATTTTTCCTTACCTGTACGTCCGGTTCACCCACTCCTTGGAACCCAGCACTCCGTACCACATATAGTTCCTTGCCCTCGACCTGCACTTCTCAGGATGCTCTTCCCTCTTATTGTGAAAGTCCAGCGTTATTTTTGCGTCGATTCCAATGCCGAAGTAGTTGTTCATCACCGCTCTCTCGTAAAAACCTTCTAGAAGTGTCTCATCAGGGTCCATTAACGGGCTGACTGCGGCACATAAGGCATCAGCGTTCGCTAGAAGACATTGTGATATGAAGCCTTGAGTCACGTGAGGCCAGGCTGGCAGCTGTACTAAAGGGTTGATGATGGGAAGCTTTTTGGATTTTTCGCTGGCTTCGGATTTCGATCCGGAAACGTTGATCGTGGAACCCCCTTCGCCCCATATCGATGACACCGATGTGGATAGCCTGCTTTAGAAAAATGGTCCGTATTACAATAGGGCACAGTTCATCAGAAACAATCCTGCAGTACCTAAAAATTTGAAGTATTATGCGCAGGCATTGATATGTTTTGATTTTCAAATTTTTTTTAAGTAATTCAGTGCTGTCTACTCAAAAAACAAACTGGAAAATGCTAAAGATTTAAGAAATCGCTGAATAATATATCGTGAGAAAACAGTCTGAGTGACAAATGATGTCTCGAGACGGGGTCGTCGATTTCGAATAATGTAAGGCAAAAACAACATGATTTAAAATTCAATCGCAAAGTGCTTGTTTTGAAGGTAGCCGCTGTGGACAAATGTCGGCTTTACCAAATTCAATTATGTTATTATAGCCACTGCATTTACGTAATTGATTTGGTGAAAGTGGCTTTGCAAATTTATTTTCATTTATAAAAATTTTGCCGATTGTACAGTAAAATTACGCTGGTATATTTTTGAATCTTTTACCAAAGAACAAAATAATGGTTT
The DNA here is from genome assembly GCA_932305915.1 of Agriopis marginaria. Taxonomy (NCBI): domain Eukaryota; kingdom Metazoa; phylum Arthropoda; class Insecta; order Lepidoptera; family Geometridae; genus Agriopis; species Agriopis marginaria. The sequence goes on from OW029918.1 coordinate 16,993,772, forward strand.
GAACTTACTTGTCAGGTTCTCCCGGCTTGAACAGGCTCCCGCACGATATCCTCCTAGTCGCAGCAGGAGAACAGCTTAGGAACTTGCCGTACTCAGGATCAGACCCTAACAGCTTCGGGTTATCAGACTGCCTTCTCTCTCTCGTGGTCCCTATACTAGGCTCTGGTGTGTTCACACTCAGCGTATCAGTCCCTTGGTTGAAAATATCGCTCAAAACAGACGCCATTCTACTTGCTTTTATACTCTTCTTCTCATCGCTGTGTGACGGCGATGGTGGCTCCACTACCACACTGACTTGTGGAAAGGTAAGCGTCTGATCTCTCTCGTGTAAGTTCTTCTTTGGGGAATCTAAGTCATTTAATACATGTAATGAGTTTAGCTTAAGAGTATCGTCAAGTCTTAACGACTCTTCAGTGGTCCTTTGCAAAATAGTCTTCAAACTATTCTCGTCGGGAATGCGCTTCTTCAAACTCTTCCGGAGTTGTCTCTTAAAAGATTTCCTAGCTATATCACTACCTTCTTCGAATTGTGCTAAGCTACAATATTTGATTTGTTCTTCTACTTTCGTTGCGTTTTCGATGTAAAACACTCTATTTTCGAACCCGAATTTCTCCACTTTTTCAGCTTCTTCTTTTTGTTTCTTCATTTTCGATATGTATTTCTTTGTGGCTTCGTTGTTCTTCTGTAAGCTCGGGTTCCGGCTATCCATGGTAATATCAGAGCCCGTATCCGACGTGAATAGCGTCGTGTCATCCGTATAAGTCTCGTTTTCTCCATTCTTTCCCATCATGGCCATCAGTACTTCCTGCCCCAGCATGGAACTGATATCGTCCATGATGGACTCTCCGTGTAAAGTTTCCGAGTTAACATAAGTATCGTCGGGCGAGTCTATATGTCCAATGATATTCGCTTCTTCCATATCACCAGGCTTGCCATCGATAATCTCCGATATTAAACTATAATCGCTAATGTTGGACCCTTCTGAACTACTGGCATCTATCTCCAAATCTACACTAGAGAGGCGGCGGTTGGGCGTGCACTCGCCGCTGGCGGGCGTGTCTCGCGAGCCCAGCTCCTGGTAATGCACTTCATCCGTATACGGTTTGTCGATGTCTATAATGGTTAATTGGTCCGATTCGTAGGTGTCTCCCTGTAAGACCGAATCTCGTCTGTCGCTGTCGTCCGACACTACGAGGTTGGGTATGGTGAGGCTGCTACTGTAAGTCCCTCTATCCGTGTCCAGTCGATGGAGGTTTCTACACGAGCTCGTGTCGCATGAGGAGAGGTTGGACAGTGAGAGTCGGTCTTGCGGAGACGCGGAGCTGGTTTTACTCCGCTCATTACGGTCCACGTCTAAAGTGAACTGATCTGATGGGTTTGAGCTTATTAGTTTCACTATGTCTTCATCTACATCTGGAATGCTGTAAACAACGATAAAATAATTCATACATTAAAGAGACCATTATTGAGACAAAAGACTGAAAGGATTGAGGTAGAGATGGGGTAGGCTACGTTCCTGGCGGGTGGGAAATAGATGTCCGCCTCGCATGCCCCTCCTTCACAAATGGCATGAATGTTGTCTTTGAGTGACAGTGATTTTAGAGTAGTAAATTAGAGTGTAGAATTCTACGCACATCATTCATCATCATCATCATTTCAGCCATAGGACGTCCACTGCTGGACATAGGCCTCCCCCATCGATCTCCAAAAGGGCCGGTTGGAAGCGGCCTGCATCCAGCGTGTCCCTGCGGTCTCTTTCAGGTCGTCTGTCCATCTTGTGGGTGGACGTCCTACGCTGCGCTTACCAGTCCGTGGTCTCCATTCCAGAACCTTTCGGCCCCATCGGCCACTAATTCTACGTACAATGGTAGTTAAAATTGAAAATAGTGCCAACTCCAGTTGTTCTTGTTCAGGTACTTACTTTTCTGGATGCATGGAGGCGGCGGAGACGGCGGAGGCTGCGGATGAGCGCCGGCTGTCTGCGAAGGCACGTGGCGCTGGTAACGAGAGCTCCGCCATGGCAGGCGCCGGCTCCACCGCGGCCGCAGGACCCTCCGTTTCAGCTTCCGTCGCCGTCGTCGTATCACAGGATTCGGTCTCTTGAGATACACCCTGCAGATTTATCATATTTGTGATCATCATCACGAACCGGAAGACGCAGCGTAGGTAGGCCTCCCACTAGATGGACCGACGACATAGTGAGAGTCGCTGGCATCCAGTGGATGCAAAAGGCAGGCTGTCGTTCAGTGTGGAGGTTAAAGGGGGAGACCTATGTTCAGCAGTGGACGTCTTCTGGCTGATGATGATGATGATCATCATCATCTTCCTTAATTCCTTCCAAGATTGCCTAACCTAGACCAATTAACCATACGCTTGCTTTCTCGTGAATATGCCCCATAATCAGCAAATAAGGGCAAATACAGCATGAGACATGACAGGCACGAGGGTGATGTGTACCTGTGGGTATATGAGGCTAAGCGTGCGCACGAGCGAGCGGAGCGCACGCCGCACGCTGTCGGCGCGCCCCGTCAGCATGCACCCGCGGGCCGCCCAGTTCATCTGCTCCTGGAAATCAGCCTTAGTAAGCCTGGTATTACACATAGAGGCCAGGCAATAAAGTTTCGTCTTAAAAAAACATCTGGTTAATTCCTACAGAAAAGTTAGGTAATTTTTTAAGACGACCCTGCGAATATGGTCCTTCGAACCAAATGTTTGACGTGGTTTAATGCTCACTGAGGTTCACTCACAGACCAGCTCATCCATCGATTTGAACAGTTGAAATGCAATGGGAAAATATACCTTTTAAAATGGTCTTTCGAGCTAAAATATGCTTGAAATATAATAAAAACTAAACCTCCAAATTCTAAATGGATATACTTTACCTTTTCAGTCTTTTCGATACTGCCTTTCTCGGCAGCGGGTTGAGCTTCAGGCTCACTATCACTAGTCGTCTCGAGCGGTTCCCATGTTCTAACAGAATAAAAAAAATTGTAGCAACTTTTTCAGAAAACAGCTCTTTCCAATCAATTGACACTTCATTTAGATAAAGACACCAAAGATAGAAAAACTTTTGGAGATTATTTAATAACAGCTAATAGGTATAGTTAAATACTTGTGTACGCAAGATCGCCACAAAAAACAAAAGTGTTCATCAACTTCAACCCCGTGGTCGGCGCGGAGCCCTTACAGTCAGCCCACTAGTCACCGTTGTACTCACTTGCAGCGTGCGTGGTCATGTGCGAGGTGCGCGCGCGCATGCAGCAGCAGCGAGACGGCGCGGCGCAGGCGGTGCGCGGCGCGTGCCGCCCCGCCCCCCGCACGCTCACCCGCCGCTGCCAGCTGCAAGCAGCCCGCGCGCAGTGACGAGCTCGCCACACCGCACATGTCACCCGCCTGGACATACGTTCAACATCTATATAATTTTTTTGTTAAAATTTTCATGACCGTGGATTTGTCCTTTAGCCGTAATATTAAACATGTTTACATAGTATTAAAAGCGTCAAACAAGTCATAGTCACATTCAGAGTCAAGACGGTCAAGTCAAACTTATGCCCCTGTAAAGAGGTGGAAATTTACAAGAAGCTTCATTTATTTTATTTTGATCGAAGCCAATGGGTAGGAAAGTACCTGCATGATATCCTGCAAGTTCTTCAGCAGCGAGTTCTCTTCGCACAGGTCGGGCGGCGCGGGCGGCGGAGGTGGAGCGGACGTTGATCTCTCGAACGTCATTATTGACCATCTGATGAAAAGACAAACAGATAATCCTAACATTCTCTAACTCAACCGATGTTATCTTCAGAATTACATTTAGACATTTATTTAAGGGGCCTGTATACCCTCTGCAGCTCTCTCGCTCGCACATTTTCACATTATTGAAGATATAAAATCAATGAGTGTGAATTTCCAAAAAGTAACAAAATCATGTCTTGGTGTCTATCGTCAAACAAAGAAATTGTCAATTTGATATTATTTTAATTTGACACAGTAAAATGGTACCTAACAAGTGATTTTTATTTCTCGTGTCATGCTATTCCGTCAAATTACAAGATATCGAAACAAACATAGTAATGTTTGTTTCGATATCTTGTATCGAGTCAAGATATCGAAAAATCAATCATCAAGTTATATAGCTATTGCCTTAAGTAGTAAAAGGTATATGGAAGGTTTACCTGTCCAGCATCTTGGTGGAAGCCCGCTCGTACCGCTCGATGAGCTGCTGAATGTTGGCTGCATCATCACAGGACGCTCCCCAGCCGAGCACGCGAGCCAGGTCGTTACCGGTACCCAATGGAAGCACTGCTGTTTGCACATGACGCTGAACATCATATCATGATTAGAATAAGGTACCCTAGTACACAGTTTATACAATAAACCAGACAAGTACGCGAAGGACTCGCACTCCGAGAGTTCCGATGGACGGAGCGCGAGTCCAAACAAAAAACTTATAGACAAAATTAACTTAGTAGTGCACAATAAGGTGTTTCCATACATACCAACTACAAAATGTGAGTTTGTAATCGCAAAACAATATTTTTTATATGATATAACTTCTAATTAACAATTTTTGGATTATTTTCATTATATGTGCTGTAAGACCTTGCCTCTTGCCAAATTTCATGATTCTAGGTCAACGGAAAGTACCCTATAGGTTTTGATTTCCTTGTGAATTCGCAAAATATGCGAAAATATGCGACATAAACGGTCATATATTTTGATACCCTTGAGTTACAAATTTGTTTTTTTCACAGCTGAAAGAAAGCTTCGAGCATTTGATATAAATTTCAATTTGATACTTTTACGCGTTCCTGAGAAAATGGGTCTTGACAGACGGACAACAAAATGATCCTATAAGGGTTAAGTTTTTTCCTTTTGAGGTATGGAACCCTAAAAAGGACGGATTCTAATTCTGATATTACTTTCAGAACCATTTACGAAGAAAACAGATTGTTATTCAAGTTCTCTGCAGGTAAATGCGATAGCGTGATACCCTGACATGCTTTGGTCATTACTATAATAGGAAAAATGCGAAGGTAATCCAATCGCTCTTTTCTCACGCAAGAACTTGTTCGATACGAACAAATAAACGCAAATGTAGTTGGAACCTTATTTTCTTTTCCGTCTATGATAAAAAAAAAAAAAAAACGAGATTGATGGAAGGAAATGGGGGAGACCTTTGACCAGTACTGGGAAGTATAGGTTAAAAATATATTTTTACATCAAACTTTGTCTAGACTAATCTAATTGAATACTGTATGAAAGTGAATGGTTGAACAATTTATAGACTATTAAATGCAGATAAGCCGTGGTAGCCCATTTGGGAGAGCGCTAGACTTGAAAGCGTGAGGTCGCGGGTTCAAACCCCGGGCCCGTACTAATGAGCTTTTTGGAGCTTATGTACGGATTTTCATACCACTGGCTTTTCGGTGAAGGAAAACATTGTGAGGAAACCTGCATACGTACGGAGAAGGAATTCAATGGCGTATGTGAATCCAACAATCCGAACTGGGCCAGCGTGGTGGATATGGCCCAATCACCCTTTCGGGGGTAGGCTAAAAGTCCAGCAGTGGACTGTTAAAAGGCTGATTATGATGATTATTAAAATTCAATTGTGTCCACCATTCAGGGGCCCTATGCCTAGTTTAGGTGATGAAAAAAGTTGCGCGACCGATTCGCGTGATTTTCCGAACTGCGCTGTTTTAACGTTAGTTTGAGACCGCGTAAGGATTTAGGCGTAAGGCCCCTGATATGTTATCGAAAACTGCTGATTAGATGTAATTTGTAATGGAGACAGCTTATGTCCTGGAGGATGGTGGGCTCATTGGTACGGGCCCGGGGTTTGAACCCGCGACCTCACGCGTTCAAGTCTATCGGTCTCCCAAATAGGCTACCACGACTTGAATTTTAATCAATTACACCGAAATACTGACATGCATGTCGAGCTTGTCGACCTCCTGCAGCACCCAGCCGACGGAGCCATCCCCGGAGCACACCAGCACCCTGATGGGCGCGAAGTGCCGGAACAGCCGCAGCCCTAGCCGCGGGCCTCCGCCGCTCAGCTCGAACACCTGCGCCGGGTTCAGCAGCTGCTTGAACCGCCGGAGGAACTTCACGCCTTGGTTGTCACCTGGAACAAAAAACCATTCGTGATAAAAATAAATTTGATAGACTAACTGCGCCCCGCGTTTTCACCCGCGTAGTGATGAAAAATGGTGATGATGATGATGAAAAGTAGCCTATGTCACTCTCTAGCTCTTGAACTTATACCCATGCAAAAAATCAGGTCGATCCGTTGTTCCGTTGCAGCGTGAAAGAGGATCAAACATCCATACATATAGACTTTCGCGTTTATAATATTACTAGCTGACCTGACAGACGTTGTCCTGTCTTAGAACTGTCAAACACGCAAAGTTAAAATGGTAAATCTTATTTTTTTACACCTTGGGTTATATATTTGGAGATTTAGTAAGGATCCCATTTTTTTTTGTAAATATAATATAGCCTATGTGATAGTGTAGCTTCCCAACAGTGAAAGAATTTTTCAAATCTGTTGAGTAGTTTCGGAACCTATTCAATGCAAACGAACAAACAAACAAACAAACAATCAAAACTTTCCTCTTTATAATATTAGCATAGATATATAATATATACTATATATATAAGTAGGATAGGCGTTTGACCTCAGACACTACAGGCGCCAATATTGAAAGAATCACAGTTTTCTTTATCTCGCTGCTTAATAAGCCTCTCTTGGACTGTACACTTGCTTCAAACCTTGGGAGACGTTCTTTTTCCCTATAAGTTCGTATATATGTCTTGCACAGACCTAATTATAGACTCCTGAGTCGTTAGACTACGTCGAAGGCCATTCGGCAATCGAAATTAGACTATTCATCATTACAAATAGGTATACATATATTTGACCAAATTGCCTGTAGGTTTGGACCGCCCAAACCAAAGCAACAATGTGTTTATGAATAAATTGACTATGCTATATACTAGTGACTTGACAATTTTTTAGGGTTCCGTACCTCAAAAGGAAAAAACGGAACCCTTATAGGATCACTTCGTTGTCCGTCTGTCTGTCCGTCTGTCCGTCTGTCAAGACATTTTTTCTCAAGAACACGTAAAGGTATCAAGTTGAAATTTATACTAAATACGTGGTACGGTTTCTTTCGGCTCTAAAAAAAATTAAAGATGTAAGTCAACGCAATCAAAAGATATGAACGTTTATGTCGCATATTTTGCGATTTGACAGGGGAATTAAAACCTATAGGGTAACTTCCCGTTGGCCTAGCATCATGAAATTTGGCAAGAGGCAAGGTCATAGCACATAATATATAGGAATAAATCCGAAAGTAACAAATTTGAAGTTAAGTATATAATTAGAAAATAATTATTTTGCTATTACAAACTTACATTTTGTAGTTGGAATGTATGGAAGAAACTTATTGTCAACTACAAAGTTAAGTTTGTCTTTCAATATTTCAACTTTAGTTAGTTTTTTTTTGGACTCGTTCTCGTACTTGTCCGGTTTTTTATACTTGACACAGGCAAATACTAGATACGCGACGCCAAAGTCCTCAAAAACTACACACCCTTTCTTGGTTTGATCGAGGGTGTCTAGTATATATATTTAAGTATCTATGGTAGAGGTAAACGGTAAGACGTTACATTAGCTTAATAATAATTAAATACACTTTACCCCATGGACTGATCTTGTATTCGCATTTGTTCAATCACTTTGCGCCCGTTCGTGTCTTTAATTTCTAAAAGTGCTTCTTATGAATGTTAAGAAGGATTCAAATCGAGTCTACGTGAATTATTATTAAACATCTGGAAAAGTTATCCATCAGAACTTGAATTCTCTGTTTGATAAACCGTATTTTTCTTCTTTTCCTTTGGATTGAAGAATACATTAACGAGCTTTTTTACAAAAAAATATGAAAAACCATTGCCTTTGAGCAATCACCGTCACCTATCAATATACAGAGGTCCTGCACTCAACTAAAATAGTGTTGGTCGGACTGTACCCGCTTGTTTGCTCGTTATTGCATATTCAGCTCGCGTGTGTAAGGTTGCAAAGTGGTGCGGATTACAGCGGATGCTGCAAGAGGAAATCTAGGACAGCTGCATTAAAAGCTGCCAAAAGGAAATTGTTTACACAGTCCTTTGAATAGACATCGCGATATACGACGGGTTATCAAAGCTGTTTAAATAATGGTCTGTACATATTTGTACCTACATGATTGTATTTTCAACGTAGATTATAATATGTAGTACTAGCGACCCGCCCGCCCGGCTTCGCACGGGTGTAATTTACGTGCGAAGCCGAGGCGGGTCGCTAGTTATACATATAAACCTTCCTCTTGAATCACTCTATCTATTTAAAATAAAACGCTTCAAAATCCGTTGCGTAGTTTTAAAGATTTAAGCATACATAGGGACGGACAGACAGCGACAGCGACTTTGTTTTATACTATGTATGTAGTGATACTCAAAATAATTATCATTATTTGCATACCCACGATAAACCAATATGTAGTTATCGCTAATCACCAAAGAAAAGAAACGTTAAAATTAGAACGGCTGTCAAGCCATTTTTGTAAGAAATTTGTTGTACAATACAATACAATACATTGACTCTTTATTAAAAAACCACTAAACAAGAATAACATAAACATTACAATAAAAATATTATCTAGGCTTATAGCGGGCTAGGTTTTTTTTTTTTTTGTAGCCAGTTGCACCCGTATACACGAAACGTCAGTCATTCGAAATCAATTAGCCACTGTGATGCGGAGTTCGACGCGTTGATTTAAATAAGAATGTTCAATCAAGGTTCACTCATATGCCTGGTAACAGATTTTCCTTCTCATTTCCGTTATATTTACTTCTCTTTTCTGTGCTTATCACCATCATTGACAGCTCATCCATCCCACTGCAAGATATAAGCGTCCTCTTTTCGCCAATGTTCCATGTTTATCGCCAGTCTAATCCATGTATCGCTTACCGAAGATTACAAACTTTTTGAATATACCCGCCAAAATAAATGTTTTTGTACTCTGTGAAAGAGGTTTTACTCTACTTATTTCGATCTCAATATCAAAATTCACGCTCGATGTCGTTTTCCTTTGACAAACTGCTGCAAGCCAGCTTGCACTGCGCTCTGCAGGCCTTAATTTCTGCCATTCCAGCAACAATACGACCTCATTAGTGCTAGCTCCGTGCAAGGGCGTCGCCAAGGGGAGGGCAGGGAGGAGCAGCTGCCCCCCTAGAGATACATTTTTTTTGCCAACTGCAAAGAAACCTAAGGCCATGCAATTGTCTTTCTTTGCCGATAAATCCCGCACGTCAAAACTCGAAGGAAACCAGCACCTCAAAACTTGACTGTACCTACAATTAATATTTTTCTCATCATCCATAATATTAATAAATAATTCTGATTTAGATATATTTGATCCTAAGTTTAGTAGTTACGTAAGAACTATAAAGGATATCCTCCATCTTAGTCCTAAAGATTGTTCAGACGCAGCAGCTGTGTTGCGTCTGAATAGTCCATCTCATGTTTAGTTTTTTAGGTCTGTTTTAGTTTTTAGTAAAATGTTTTGCCATCTTGGAGGTGCCCATCAGCAAACTCATTGCTATGCGGATTACTACTTTCATCACGTTTGTTTTTTTTTGTATACACATGTTTTGGGTGACAATTTAGTTCAGATTTTTATAAGTATTTATTTAAGGAATTAATTGATTGTTATCTTATTATTGAAACTGACGTGGTTTTCACACATGTTATTTATATTACACGGGAATTACTCACGTAAGATTAATGCGGTTGAAACTATAGTCGGAGTAACCGGCTTAATCTCACGTGAGTAATTCCCGTGTAATATAAATAAAAATATTAAAAAAAAAAAAAAATTGCCCCCCTGGGCCAGGGCTGGCGACGCCCTTGGCTCCGTGTCTGTAGACTTCCAGTCGGTACATTACCTACTGCTACGTCATTATCCGAATGAACAGCCCCGTTCCCATATTTAACAAATTAAGTTCCCATATTAAGTTTTACGGCAGTAGACTATGTTTTAAAGTTGTCCAACATAATGCTGAAATTAACTATATACCACATCAATTACAACTAGGTAACTACTAGAATCAGCAGAGCTCGAAATGGACCGGAACGCCGTCGCGGTTCATGAAATCACCGTTCCGTTTCGTAATGGAATCCAACGACACCACACTCGTCAAACTCAGTCGACCCGTTTAAGCTACATGAGGTACTACAGGAACCCAGAAACCAACCATGCTCACATACAATCCAAAAACATTACCCTCCTTCTAGGACAGTCGGCTAAAAGATCGTAAAGTTTGAAGAGAAAAGTGTTCCGGTTCGTAAGTCCAATTCGACCATTGAGTATCAGTGTAAATAAATAAATAAATATTCGGGACATTTTTGCACACACGGTCATCTGACCCCAAACTAAGCAAAGCTTATGATATGGCTGCCAGAGACTGATATACATACATATATAGTTTTAAATACATACTTAAATAGATATTAACACCCAGATATAGAACAAAAACAAATGTTCATCACACAAATGTTTGTCCCAGGTGGGAATCGAACCCACGCCCCCAAGCTCAGAAGGCAGTTTCACTACCAACTCGACCAACGGGTCAAGTGTGTCCCAGAATAGTTACGTGCACAGTGAAACAAGTATAAATGGAAACCCCGATATAAGAAAGAGCAGATAATCTTCAAACGGCTGAAAAGCTTTTCTTGAATCATAGCTAAGAACATTCTCGATCAAGTCACCTTTCCTCACAGGAAGTTTTCAAGCGTCGTGTGAAACTGCACTAAGTATAAGTCGAAGTAACTACTATATCGTTATGTTGTCACTTTATGTTTATAAGTATGTAGGTATATACATTTTTTATAAACTTTTTTTTTTTTAAATTAATCTATACTTTCCCACTCTTGGGCAAAGGTCTCCCCTATTTCTTTTTGTTTACTTATGTATACTTATGTTTATGTCCGTTGGTCCAGTTGGTAGTAAACCCACCTTCTGAGCCTGAGGGCGTGGGTTCGATTCCCACCTAGGACAAAAATTTATGTGATGAACATTTGTGTTTGTTCTATATCTGGGTGTTAATTAATATCTATTTAAGTATGTATTTAAAACTATATATTATATGCATGTATATCAGTCTCTGGCAGCCATATCACAAGCTTTGCTTAGTTTGGGGTCAGGTGACCGTATGTTCAAAAAAAGTCCCGTTTTTTTTATTTTTTTTAAAATATATTATTTTTATGTTTTCAGTATTAGTGTATTATTATAATGCATGTCTATGACCTTATTCTATTATTACAGCACACCCCGTGTTTTACCTCTTCTGTATTGCTTTTCCATACTAAAGTTACTTGGAAGAGATCCCTTATAGACAATAGACAAATTTTTACTTAGGAAAATAATAATAACATGAGAATTACTAAAAAAGTAAACACATTACAAATTGCTTTCCTCTACAAACCGGTTCCAACTCAGCACAATGCTGGTTGCGAACAACCAGCGCTGGTCTTCAGTTGGAACCGCCGGTGACATAAGTTATAACGTTAAGGCCGCCAATTGTTTTACTAGTTTTAAGTTGTTTTTGTTTTATGTATGTCATTTCTAGAGTGATCAGTATCTTTCGCAAAAAAATAATTAAATCAACAAAACAGCTACGATGCCACAGACAGACATATACAAAGGGTAAACTTTTAAAACCCTCCTTTGTGTCGCGTCGGGGGGTAAAAATGACGGCTATTTTCAGCGTATTGTGACCGTAGCATGAATCGTTGGTACAATTGCACAACACGACCGTAAATAGATGTAAGGAGAGATTGTTTGGAAATACTATAATAGTGCACTACTGTTGACGCAGGAGTTCTATTATAACCGGTGTGTTTAAGAAAACATGCCAAAGTATGCGAAACCGTACTACTCGAGTATTAGTTACTAGCACAAGTCAGAGCAATTGCTGAACCTAATTGTACAATCGGTTGCCAAAAACAGTGACAGATGCGCTCAATCTGAGCTGTTTTAAATTTAAATTAAGACGCTGGCTTATCGATCAGGCGTTTTATGATTTTAATGAATTGGTGAACCCTGACGGTAAAAAAATCTAATGTGTATCATTATTTTGTATTGGTATTTACATTATATAATTTTATTTATATTTTAAATGTTGAGTATTATGAATACATTCTTATATAACAATATTACAATTGCCTGACCTGTAAACATAATGTTTATTAATAAATTACTTTGACTTTGACTTTGTACCACAGAGTAGAGCAAAGGTGCCATTATGATTTTTTTACATCATAGTGTGACTTCTTATTTTTTTTAAAATAAATAATAGGCTTGCGTTTGACCACCATCACGCCTGATGTTAAGCGATGATGCGGTCTACGTTGGAGCACGCTTGCCTGGAAGGAACCGATTCACTCGTGATTTGAAGACACCCAGACTGTAACCATCGGGGAACACCCATTCAGGCAGCGAATTCCACAGACTAGCAGTTCGCATAATAAATGTGGAATCAAAGCGCTTCGTACGGGTTTTCGGAATATCAACCATAAAGCGGTGACGATTTTATGGGCGGGCTAGGAGATTTACACCCCGTATTCTTCCATTCTACGATAAAAACTACCGACTACACAAAAAGTTCAGTAAACTGTATCCATCCGCTAATTTTCCACCCTTAGAAGTATTTTTTTTTATCATCATCAGCCAGAAGACGTCCACTGCTGAACATAGGCCTCCCCCTTTAACCTCCACACTGAACGACAGCCTGCCTTTTGCATCCACTGGATGCCAGCGACTCTCACCATGTCGTCGGTCCATCTAGTGGAGGCCTACCTACGCTGCGTCTTCCGGTTCGTGGTCTCCACTCAAGAACCTTTCTTCCCCATCGGTTATCGGTTCTTCGAGCGATGTGGCCTGTCCATTGCCACTTCAACTTGCAAATTTTAACAGCTATGTCGGTGACTCTGGTTCTTTGGCGAATATCCACGTTTTGTTTTTAAAATGTAATAGATAAATGTTATAGAAGTGGAATACAAATTCAAATTTAAGTAGGACCCTTGAGATATGGTCTAATTAATTAGAATTTTTAAAACCGGTTCAGAGGTTGGCGAATATAATAATATCGTGTATGTTACACACGAATGCAGTTGAAAATGGCAGGCCCACCTTATACATAGAACGTGGAGCCACCTTTTGTCCAGTAGTGAATCCCTGATTCAGACTAAGCTTCTTAGTCTCGAGCATCGGCGTAAAGTTGCTAGTCTATCGGTTTTTTATCGGATACATTTCGGAGAGTGTGCATCAGATCTGCATGATTTAATTCCTTCCTGCCCTTTTTTCTATCGGAACGCCAGGGCGGGCACAAAAAAATCGACATCGTTTTATGGTTGATATTCCGAGAACCCGTACGAAGCGCTATGATTCCACATTTATTGTGCGAACTGCTAGTCAGTGAAATTCGCTGCCTGAATGGGTTTTCCCCGTTAGTTACAATCTGGGTGTCTTCAAGTCGAGAGTGAATCGGTTTCTTCTAGGCAAGCGTGCTCCATCGTAGACCGCATCGTCGCTTAACATCAGGCGAGATGGCGGCCAAGCGCAAGCCTATCTACTATAAAAAAAAAAAAGTTGTAAAACACCTTTCTTGAATAACTGCTCAACAAAGGTTGGCGCTACTAGTGTTTCGTGATGTACACCTGTGGTTACCTATGGTTACTACCTATGGTAACCTATGGTTACCTGTTGCACTTCATTCAAGGATATTCAAGTATTATGTCAGCACCACAGGTCTTTGCGTTGCTTATTTTGGCATGGGGAGACGGTGGACTCTGAAGTAGTATAAGTAGTAGTCAAGTATTTATAAAATGGAGTTATATCCAGTGCTGACAGTTCAGTTAGCTTTAGTTAATTTTTCGCCTATTTTGGTTCTTTTTTTTTCTGGACTTCGCGGGACATTCATGATTTGCGTTTTCGCGTATCTAGTAAGAATTTTCCTTTAGCAGTTGTTCGCTAAGTACCTACTCCTAAGACGCTTGAGCAAAGTAAGAAAATGCCAGATGCCTTGCTTGTTCCAGCTTACCTGATCTTGAATTGACGAACACTATAAGCGGTGAGGCATTAGGCGGTCGGTCCGGCACCCAGGCGTCATCGGGGCCCACGGAGTGAAGTCTGGTTGGAGGCACGACGGACGCACGTGTGGGGCCCAGCGAGCACGCGGCGCGCCAGCCTGGCTTGCACGCTGCGTGCACGCACTTTCGGCACCACACGCATCTGAAGTCTTGCAATCTGGGGACAAGCATACATTAGTTAGACGTTGGTGAGATAACTGAACAGAGTAGTAATAAATAGCCAATTCCCAGTTTGAACTTTTGAGTCAATACTCGATACCACGTCGTCAGCACAAATTCATCAAGTAATCCCAGGGGCCTTACGGCTACCAATTTTAAGCGATTCTGTTTTGGGTGATGATAAAGCGCGTGTTTGAAGTTATGAAATCAGGGCTCTGCCCAAGAATGGAACTCCCTGCTTCCTCCTTGTTTCCTGAGAACTACAATCTAGGCGTTTTCAAAGCTAGAATGAATAGATTACTTCTAGATCAACGTGTTGCATCTTCATCCACACCGTCGCATACCATCAGGCGAGATGGTGGCCAAACGTAGATCTATTCTGCATAAAAAAGGGTTGTCTAGAAATTTTATGGGTGCTGCTAGAATGGCAGTCACTATGGATGATTGGATTACTCTTGGTTTACTGAGGAATTAAAAAGTATTCCAATATGTTTTATCATGTTTCATGAGATGAAAAACCTAATGAGTACTTAAAACAAGATAGAGAAGTACCTATATTTTTTTTCAAAAAGGTGTACCCTTAGAATAACTACACAAAGAAACCAAGTACATTCGCAAAATTTAAGCCATTCAAATGGTGTCACATATGGCTCCAAAAAAATATAAAAATTTTACTATGACAATTTGCGCGGTGAAATCGTACGTACCACAACAAATCAGAAAAGCAGCCTAAGAGTTATGGTGTGACATTCCACAGGTAATCCATTAATTTTCTTGCTTAAATCGTTTAAAATACCAATCGAAACGTAAGCTACAAAGCGAATTTGTAGCTTACGTTTTGAAAAGGCGTTGTTTGGAAACCTACCTTCTCTGAGTAGTTATTCTAAGGGTCTACCTAAGTAACTATTCTTTCGTATTGTCTCTTACTCTCCTTCTTCCGTGCTTACTCTCCGAGTTTTAAAGGCTCCGCGGAATCTAGTTATTTCTAACTATAGGTAAATTTTTAAACTGTTGGTTTAATCATTTTGATTATTAATTAATACTTCATTATGTCGGTGTTTTAAAACTGACATGCATCAAACCAACCTCAAACTGTCAGCCATAACTAAACCTTTGTATATCAAAAGCAGACACGTTTTTAAATTATTCACATCAAACGGCTCGCTAACAAACGAGCTTGTAATTACAATTTCGAACTAAGCGTAATCCAACTCCCGCGTCGTAATCAAAAGATTAGTTTGGAAACAACATCGGGTATGTATCTCAGCCCTGCCCTGACTAACCCTTTCGGAGTAAAGCAGCATTTGACAGTTGTCTGCCGTGTGACGGAAAGGTGGATCCAGGTTTAAATAGCGTTATTAAACGCCTCCCATTCCGCGACTGACAGAAAGGATTCCGTCAGTCCAAAGGCGCGAAACTCAGAAAAATACAGTTTTCTATTTATCACTTACACCCCCTTGGTCGTCCTTTTGATGACATTTTGTCATCTCGTTTGCAGTTGTGTACCGCTAAACATTGAAATGTCCGTTTGTAGAACTAATAAGAATATGACATGTCAGTATGTTTAATACGTGTTTATCTTTAGTTATTGGCAGACTTTTTTCGTCTACTAGCTCGAGTTAAAGGCAAATCCAAACTGTATTATTGTCTAAGGCGCGAAAGTAGCAAAGGCGTCTTTTGCAGCAGACTTTTTTTTATTGCCTACGAAGGTGGCATTATTGTTACGCAATCAGTTTTAGAATAATGGACTTCCTGCGAGATAAATAAACAAATAAAGTAGATAAGTTGTCAGTGGGTAACTTACTGCATTGAAAACTTGATAGTTTCAAAAGTTCATGATAAGAAAAGCTCATAAAGGTTCTTCAGTCAGTGACAAAGTTGTCAGTGGGTAAATTACTGCATTGAAAACTTGATAGTTTCAAAAGTTCATGATAAGAAAAGCTCATAAAGGTCTTGAAAGTTGCTAAGTCAGGAGAAAAAAATACATCGATTGTAAACTTCAAGCTCAAAATATTATATTTCACAGATTATAAGTCTGTTAATGCTTTCTAAGCACCTGCATCTTCTTTTACAAGTAAGTACGTCCTTAAATTGTATGTGCTTGCACTGTTTTATTTTTACCAAGGGGGAAAGAGAATGGGCCAACTGCCCCTTTAAACTTAGTCCTTACAACAGCCCGGGTGAAGCTTGTCATAAAGTTTAGCGAGTCACGGAACGGGTTTCAAAGGAAAAGTTATGAGGAGTTAGTTTGGGACGGCGTGAAATGTGCGCTCCGTTGAACCTTGTAAGTCTTGTGTCACTCTCAGATGGTATGTGACACTATAATGAATCTGATTGAGTATATCTGCTTAGCCCGCATCGCAGTCACAGAGACGAAATGCATAAGTACTAGGTATATATACAGGGTGTAAGGGGAACACTCTCGAAGCCAAAAGAAGGCAATTGTACTCATCATTATGAACCACTTTTAGTATGGGACCAACCCTGAAATCGCAAAAAAAAATATTAGCTGTTCTATAGAAAACGGTCATTGACACTCGACAAAATGTATGGAACAGCTGATTTTTTGTTTACTAACTGATTACCAGTAACCCTGTCATCGTCATCATCATCATCAGCCAGAAGACATCCACTGCTGAACATAGGCCACCCATAATCCCCACGCTTGGCAGGCGGCTTGGGGATCGCAGGAGGTTCCACCAGTCAAGTAGGAGGATGCTGCTGCCCAGCCTCTAGCTAGTGGTTCTGGTCGCAGTTTTAGGACATACCCGGGTCCACCCTGTAGCTCTACCTATCTATACTAATATTATAAAAAGGAAAGATTTGATTGTTTGTTTGTTTGTTTGCATTGAATAGGCTCCAAAACTACTGAACCGATATGAAAAATTCTTCCACTGTTGAGAATCTACACTATCCCCGGGTGACATAAGCTATATTAAACCTTATTAAAACTCCAATAATACCCGTGCGAAGCCGGGGCAGACCGTTAGTATTATACATAGGTTGTTGTTGTACTAAGATTCTAAGCCGCTCCAATAAGACTGATTGCAACATCTGCGGTCACTCTCATCCGCGCGGTACTGCTTCCAGATCAGATAACCACTAATGGTCCATTAGTCGATTGCTTGACGGGACCAGTGCGTAATTACGGTAAATAGGGTATTTGACTGTATTAAAAATATAATTCAAGCTGGAGTAACCCTTGAAGATTATTATTTAAAAAATATTTAACTAGCAGGCCGCCCCTGCTTCGCACGGGCGAAGCCGGGATATATGACCTATGTCAACCGGGGATAGTGCAGAATCCCAACAGTGAAATAATTTTTCAAATCGGTTCAGTAGTTTCGGAGCCTATTCAATGCAAACAAACAAACAAACAAATAAACAATCAAATCTTTCCTCTTTATAATATTAGTATGGATTACTTAAAACTAGAACATAATACCGATTTTCAGCAAAATCTATCTATCTATTTATATCTATATATATAAAAATTAATCCCTATTTATCTTGGTCACGCCATAACTTAAGAACGACGGTACCGATTTCATTCATCTTTTTTACTTTTTCTCATACTTTGTAGAATGTTCTTACGGAAATAAAAATTAAGAAAATTAAGCGTAGATATTTGGAAAATTACAGATAACTTCGCGGGTGAAACCGCGGGGCGCAGCTAGTGTATATATAAAAATGAATCCTTACCTTGGTCACGCCATAACTTGAAAACGACTTTACCGATTTCATAATTTTTTTAGTCTCCTAATACCTACTTTGTAGAAGTTTCTTACCGAAAGAAAAACAAAGAAAATTGCGCAGAAAACTGGAAAATTTCAGAAAATTCAAGAACTATCGCTTTTTATGGTTGTCAGACTTGTTTTAAATGCCTATTAGGATTCATTGCGCTTTACCTACAATTAACCGGGAGCTCACCTCATTTTCAAAAATCTTTCAATACGACGCGTGACCAAAATGCTGGCGTGTTTCTGGCTCAACGCATAATCATTGCCATTCAGCGTGGTAATGCTGCCAGCATGTTGGGTACGCTGCCAACTGATAGTGGGCATGAGAAATTGGATTGTCTTTAGACCAACGGTCAATGGGCAGTCTAACTGTTTTTGTACTATGGAAACTGACGAGGGTTTCACGCATTTTATTTATGTTACACGGGAATGACTCACAAAGCAAAGCGAGACGCAGCCGCGCGCATGCATTCACCTTGAAAAATACCGCCTAATGCGGTTGAAACTATAGTCGGAGTAACCGGCTTAATGTTACATGAGCAATTCCCGTGTAATATAAATAATATGTTTTTGTAGTGTTAGTTTGTATTTTGTTTAGTTAAAAAGGCACTTTAAAATATATTTTTAACATGTACCTAGGTTATTATGTTAAAAACGCGAAAGTTTAAAAGTTGTATTTCCGTACTACCTACAGTTCCAAAGCTTTCGAATAAACATACAGATTATTTCACGTTACGCAATTTCTGTGACGTTAAATCGTCAGGTAGGTATGTGGAAGGTATATTTAGATGATTGAAGATAAAAGGATTCGGAGAACCGATCCCATTGCAGACTCAAAGGCTTTAACGCTGAAATAGGAATCTGTTTTTATTTTAAAATGTCGGATCGATGTTTCGGGAACATTTGCGGTTGCAGTGTATTTATAACCACCAAAGCGAAAACCGACACAGAAATACATTTTCCAATAGAGAAACCACATCACGTGAAGTGTGAAAATCTCCCTTTAAACACTGAAAACGTTTTTGAAATAAAAGTGTCGAGTGAAAGAGAATAAAGCCGTCGTTGCGGCCGAGGCCGGGGGAAATTGGAAAATTTGTAGCGCTGGTCCGGGTTCACGCGAAGTCTGGGAGCACTTTTTATTAGGGTTCTGTAGTCATACAAGGATACTATAGGTTCGTTCTGTCTATCTGTCCGTCCGTCAAAATTTTTTAGAACCCTAGACTTCTATAGTTTTTAATATAAGTGCATAAATTTTTGCACAATGGCAGTTTTAGTCATATAATATCTCAATTTTACGAAAAAATATTTTAGGTGGTGGCTCTCATACATGTGGAATCAGGGAAAACTTTTTTCGCTTCATCTCCTCGTAGGACTTTTAAAATAAATATTTCACACATTATTTTTTTTATCAGGCGTATCCTTTTCGAAATATGGCCCGCCAAATTGGCAAAAACTAGCCCCCATTGCATTTTTAAACTATTAGACATAGAAATTTGTAACTTACAATAACTATACTGATAGGTCATCTTTAAAACCTTAAATCAGAATTATTTCACAAATTCTTATTATGACTTATTGAAACACTGTTTTAAACTATCACGGTTGTTCACCAAAGATCTATATAACATACCTTTTTTATTGTTGTCCATACTAATATTATAAAGAGGAAAGATTTGATTGTTTGTTTGTTTGTTTGCATTGAATAGGCTCCGAAACTACTGAACCGATTTGAAAAATTCTTTCACTGACGGGAAGCTACACTATCCCCGGGTGACATAGGCTATAATCTATACCCGTGCGAAGCTGGGGCGGACCGCTAGTATCATATAACTTTAAAAACTTACTAAGTTATTGCGATAAAAATTTAATATATTCGTTCTATCTCAAAGGTCGTACACGTTTTCGTAAAATGATTATAATAAAGAATGTTATAAAGTACGTAGAAAGAATAGTACGTATTACGTATACCTACGTAGAAATAAGCTATACCTACAACGATCAGATTTAGAGTCGCCATTTTAACCAGCCTCGTGTTTACAGCACACAGCGGGAGTGTTCTGAAGCCTTTGATTATATATAGAACGGATGTGGTATTAGCCCGAGCTGCTATGGAAAAAAGTCTGGCACTTTTTGCGGGAGACGAAGTAAACACGCATAGCACACACTTGTTTTCCAAAGCCCGCCCATTCAAGTAATCGAATACATCTCTACAAGTGCACACATCAATATAACCTGCACTCATTGACAAAACAGAACACAGATACAAAATGCGCACCGCTCATTGGTCGCCTCGCTGTGTTTACTTCGCACACATTATACAAAGCTAGTGAAGTGATAAAAATACCAACTAAATATTGTGCTTTCACCAATAGTTACCATACCGATATCGGATACCGAAGAGTGTACTGGAGAAGTTTGATTTGTAACTATGGAGTTACTAATAAAGTATTGTATTGATAATACAATACTTTATTAGTTTCATTCGAAAATCTCACTATGGGCCTCATAAGCAAGCTCAAAGTCGCACAACGAGCTATGGAGAGGGCTATGCTCGGGGTTTCTCTACGAGATCGAATCCGAAATGAGACGAACGAAAGTCACCGACATAGCCCACCGGATTATTAAGTTGAAATGGCAGTGGGCAGGGCACATATCACGCAGAACAGATGGCCGATGGGCCGAAAGGTTCTGGAATGGAGACCACGGACCAGTAAGCGCAGCGTAGGACGTCCACCCACAAGATGGACAGACGACCTAAAAGAGACCGCAGGGAAACGCTGGATGCAGGCCGCTCCTTACCGGCCCTTTTGGAGATCGATGGGGAGGACTATGTCCCAGCAGTGGACGTCCTACGGCTGAAATGATGATGATGATGATGATTGATAATACCGATAAAAAATACAGTGGGTAAAATACACTACAGGAAAAAATCTCTAGAAAATATTTATTAATATAATTAAAAGTCGTGGTCGTCGTTAAAACAAAAAAACACACTTTCGCATTTATATTATTAGTATGATATACTTTGTATCCATTTTCAACCCACATTTATTATTCTGACACCATAACCTCAGAAAAAATAAATAAATGGAAGCGTTACACCTACACCTACAGTTTCCCCTTTAGCACTTACCTCCCCCTCCCCTCGGTCGTCCATTTGTATACATTTTGAGCACATCGTTTGCAGTTGTATGCGCTCAATATTGAAGTGTGCGTTTGTAGAACTAGTAAGAATAATCATGTCAATGTCTGCAATAGTTGTTTACCTCGCCTCCTTCAGTATTTGACAAACTTTCTTCGGTTCTAGCTTGAGTTTAAAGGCCGATCCCAACTATATAATATCAAAGACCATATACCAATAACAGACGATACCAATAATATACCTACTGTACTGGAGATTTACTTATTTATGACAGTAAAGTAAATACAGTAGACGAGGCCGTATGGCTTTAGCATGCTCCGAAATGGTCGAAAAACATAAAAAAACGAGTTTTTATACCTATCAAACTTCATTCAAACTTGGTACGAGTAACTATATAAGTAACGAGTACGAGACTACGAGTAATAAATTAGCACATCACTAGTTCATTTTTTCGACAAGGTTGCCAACTTAGTAACTATTTGTGCTAGATTTGGCTCTATTTTCGTAAGTCTAGTCTAGCGCTGAAATCTAACATAAAACAGCTAACACTAAACAGCAATCACGCTGGTTTTATTTTCTGGTCACCGTAGAACAATACGCAGCCACGCGAGAAGTAAAACGCTTTAGTTTTATATGTTGCTTTGATATACTATCTTGGGGGATTTTCCGGAACTAATAAAAAATAAGATGACGATGTACCTACGTCCTACACTGATATGTTTGTCTGTCTAATTTTAATATGATAATCCTTTCTTTGTAGCAACCTTATTATTCATAGAATTTGGCCCTAAAACGTTTTTCTGATAAAATGGAGGCGCGACATGCTATTGTGTTATCCTACTGGATCGGATGACTCCCCCGCGTTCGCTTGCGGGGGGAAGAGAATGTCTATTTGACCGTAGTGTTTTAGAGTAGCATTATAATTATATATCTTAGTATGTTGATTGAGTAGTTCTAGTAAGAACTAGAATTGTGCTTGGAAATAGCTTGAAAACAATGTGTGTATTTGGCAAAAATGAATTTAACGCGAGAATATTTGAAGTTTATCAGCATTCGGAATTAAAGAAACCTATATAAAAACTTAAACCGTTTTTCTCGGGTGAGGCAATACGTTCCATAATGAAACTTTATAATTTTATTCCATGTCCAAACAAATTTGCTATATATTTTGTAAATTTATATTAATCTAGCGCTATTGGAGATGTCATTTAGCGAGTATCTGTGATGTCGAGTTGGCAACCCTGGTTTTCGATTAATATTTTCTTCTGTTCAATTAAGCTTACTTAAACTCGTTTTGTGGTGAAATTAGCACGTTATTTGTTTAATAAAATACTTACCTGTGATAAGAGACTCCGTGCGTAGTGAAGTTCGTAGTATGTGATCGAGATTTACAAGTGATTACTGCACATATGACCATTTTTAAGGAGCTCCGTTTCGTAACATAGTAAGAAGACAAATGGCGGATGAACGACGTTGAAACAGTTTTTATAAAACAGTGTGCTCGTTTGACATACGTTGGCGGAGCCAACGCATGTACCTCGGCTGAGGGGAAATTATAGGTATGACATATCCGTTCTATATATAATCAAAGTCTGAAGCAGACAGCCTGCCGTTTTTATTGACATTTCACGGAATAGAATTTTTATTTTTAAAGGGAAACGTGAAAACGAATATACACCTATTTCAATCGTTTTATTTTCATACCGTCAGTGGTTTTGCCAAGTTCTCTGTTGAACAAGCTTAAATAAAATACAAGGATACCTATTTGTTTTATTTATATTACACGGGAATTACTTACGTAAGATTAAGCCGGTTACTCCGACTATAGTTTCAACCGCATTAGACGGCCTATAGTCGGAGTAACCGGCTTAATCTTACGTGAGTAATTACCGTGTAATATAAATAAAATGTGTGAAAACCATGCCAGTTTCAATAATAAAATACCTATTTGTCATCATCATCAAGACATGAGGAAGACCTGTCCAGTTATAGGTACACAGTACACACGACACACAATACACGATAGAACGAAATTTGACGTAGCAAAATGGTAATAACAGACATTTTTGCTTATTACCATTTTACTAAATCAAATACAATCATAACAAAAACAAGATTTATTTATTTGTTTTTTAAACAGTTCTTCCTAGTTTAATGGAACTTAACAAACAGAAAGATTTATGAAAACTCAAAATATTAACTAGAAAATAAAACTTAGATTAACTAAATACAAGCTAAAATTAAACTAAAAGATGATTTAAAACCTAAAACTATTACTACCAAAATTAAAATAAATAAAACAATAATTAATTATTGTTAATAATAATCTTCATAATTTATTTGTTATGATATGATGAAAAACCATGGGTTCTTTTTTTATTGTGATCATGCGCTAGCGAAAGTACTGCGGACGGGTAGAGCCCCATTAAAATAGACAATACCAACAGTAATTAAAAACCTCTACAAGGTTGTCTAATCTTATAGAGGCAGAGAAAATAAAATTCTTAGAACAACGTTTTATTTCGTAGGTCCTTCCATTACATTAACACCTTAGGAAATTCTAATAAAACCTTAAAGTGTTACACGGGCAATTTTGTCAGCAATGATTGCCCGGAAACAGTCGTCGGAGATAGTAGAGCAATCAAGGCCCCGATTCTACTAAAGAAATTGTTTTTAAATTGTAATTGTTTCAATTTTATTTTTTAAACAAATGCCTCAAAACTGACAGTTAAAAAAAAAACTACTAGAAAAATACCACCACTTAATATTATAACTTAGTATATATTTTTTTAAACTGTCAAATTTGAGGCAATTATTAAAAAAAAAAAATGAAACAATTACAATTTAAAAACAATTTCTTCAGTAGAATCGGGGCCCAGGTTGAATTCATTGCAATATTGTCTCTAATTGTCCCACAAATATTCTGTATTGTTACATGCCGATTGGGTATGTTCTTAAATTGCTCTATTATTGCTCTAGCAACAACTACACACATACATGTACACACATACAGGTACATGTTGGCATGAACCAATACATATATTTTCCATTAATATTAATGTGACCGCTTGAGGCGACGGGAATGCTGGCATCTACTTTGGCCAAAAAATGTGCATTGCCGTCCAGCGCGGCAATATCTGTGTTTTAAATATTTATCATGTTAATAAATATATGACGAGAGAGAGAGACGCGAGGGACCGGGGTGAGTGGCGTAAACAAAGGGAGGCCTATACCCAGCAGTGGTCACTCAGGGCTGATGACGATGATGATGAATAAATATATACTGATAATTGTAACAAAAACTAGGAAAACAATAAAATCGCTCCCCTGGTTTAGTTTATTTCTAAAATACACAGAAACGGGATATTTGTTGAATAAGTAGTAGGTACATAATATTTCAGTAGCAGCTGTATCTCCGGGGAAATCGTCAAAATCATGCCAGGTAGGTAGTAAAGGTCCACTTTGTAAAAACATGATTGAATGTGACGAAGGTCACATTGACTATATTTTGTGTGGTTTCTAGAGCTTTAATCTCCCGTTTCTATATCCCCAGGGCTTAAGGAAATGCCAGTCAACGGTTGAATGCAAAATTAAGAGCAGCCTTCAGTTTGGGAGATTCAATCGTTATGATAAATCTTCGTATTCCCCTATCGGTTGTCTAGATGAAATTTAATTTTACTTTTATTATGCGATTCGATCTATCGCAAAATACAGCCTAAAAGGTGTAGATAGCTATCTAATATAAGATAACTCTTATTAAAATCCCTACATAGTATAAATTGAAGTCGCTTTCCGCGTCTGTCTGTCTGTCTGTATGGCCGCTAACTCCTCCTAAACCACGCAACGGATTTTGATGCGGTTTTCACCATCAGTTAGATGCATTTTCAAGGAAGGTTTATATATATAACTTGCGACTCGCCCCGGCTTCGCACGTAAATTACACCCGTGCGAAGCCGGGCGGGCGGGTCGCTAGTACTACATAAACAAGAAAAACAGATATCTACATCACAGCGAAACTATTATCTAGTCTGTTCAACAGGCGGCCTTAAAGCTCAAAGCGATCTCTACTCGGCTATCAGAACAGAATTACAGGACAAAAATAGTGGCCTTAACTAAAATATTTCAAAAGTAATAAGCTAATAATAAGAAATAATCAATAGGCTACAAAAAAAAATCTTAATTTTTCTTTCCGTAAGAACATTCTACAAAGTATTAGAAAACTTAAAAAAAAAAATTAATGAAATCGGTAAAGTCGTTCTCAAGTTATGGCGTGACCAAGGTAAATGGGGATTCATTTTTATATATATAGATTGATATAGACACGGTTGTTTAATATATACGACGTAAACATGCACGCATGATTATAGTCATATTTATTTATATTTATACTAAATTAAATTAAATATTCATATAGAAAAATTATAAGTAATTAATTAGTTGTTTTCCATTTTGTCAGCGCTGATCAAAAAAATACGTATGCTCTGTTCTTGGGTACCCAAGATACAGGCTTAGCCTAGTTTGGGGCCCACCGAAAATGTTTTATTTAGGTTTCTCATATTATGTATATCTATTGTAAATTTTTATGTGCTCTTTTTTGGAAATAAATTTATTAATCTTATTATCTATGATCTTAAAACTTGTGTAGTACCGATAAAATAACGCAAACTTTGAGGCAAATGAATGAAATGATATAATCTAGCCTAGTCTCGGGCTTGGGCAGTCAAAACCTATTTAGATTATAAACTGCAATTCAATTGACCTATTTCCATTTATTGAGCATAGCAGCTCGTTTTACTAGATACGTTTTAATGTTGAGTGAAGCTTTAGCGTTATACGTCTTGAGACGTATAAACTAGTACGTATTTAGCATAAATAAACTTTTTCTTTCAACTACGCAGTAATGTTATCATTAATCACTACAAAACCGATCTCATTGTTGCACAGTTTTTCATGCACTGTTTTGTTGTTTTTTTTAGACGTAAATGTACATGAATTACCACATAAATTGACCAGAGAGGTTTAATATCTCCCATTAAGTTTAATGGGGAAGATGAATTAAACTTTGTTTTCATTAACTTGAGTTTTTATTTTGAGTAGGTATATTTTATTGAGGTAGGTAGATTGGTAGTTGAAAGAAAAATTGATTACGCACATTGATCAACAATCTACTATTTTACTGAGGCATTTTAGGATCATCTTATACTTTTTTTTTTTTTTTTTTTTATAAATAATAGGCTTGCGCTTGACCGCCAACTCGCCTGATGTTAAGCGATGATGCGGTCTACGGTGGAGCACGCTTGCCTAGAAGAAACCGATTCCCTCGTGATTTGAAGACATCCAGATTGTATCTATCGGGGAACACCCATTCAGGCAGCGCATTCCACAGAATAGCAGTTCGCACAATAAAAGTGGAATCAAAGCGCTTCGTTCGGGCTTTCGGAATACCAACCATAAAGCGGTGTCGATTTTTTGTGCCCGCTCTGGCAGTCCGATAGAAAAATGGACTATATATTCGAGACTTAATGCAGCTCAGCAGGTAAACATTAAAATCTTAGTTTAGGCCGTCTGACTGTGCAAAATTCATAAATTTGACTTTCGATGTTTTACTGCCCAAGTCGCATCGACCCAGTATTGGTTTGAAGTTGACAAAGACTCCTTGTCAGACTTGAGTCACGCCTATATAGCCAAAACAAGGAGCGCCAGAGCATTGGTGTTAGGCCTCTTTACAGCGTGATATCATTTTATTTTATTTGTAGTGTTAGTTTGTATTTTATTTTATGGGTCATTT
The DNA here is from genome assembly GCA_932305915.1 of Agriopis marginaria. Taxonomy (NCBI): domain Eukaryota; kingdom Metazoa; phylum Arthropoda; class Insecta; order Lepidoptera; family Geometridae; genus Agriopis; species Agriopis marginaria. The sequence goes on from OW029918.1 coordinate 17,020,792, forward strand.
AAGTGCCTGAAATAAATAATTTTATTTTATTTTATTTTTATTTTTTATTTTAGGCATGTATTAGGCTATAACAAGGTACCAACCTCAATACAGAACCGCAGGTCTTGTCGCAAACGTCACACTTGGCAGCTACAGGCAGGTTCCCTTCTAACCACTGATGCGGCATTATTATGTTCTGAAACAAATACACATAAATTATAAACTTATTGCAATAAAAAGTTATTGTATGCCAGTAATAAAATAACGGCGCTTAATTCTACATTCCGACTATGTTTTAGAATCACAAAAGTTTTTTTAGTGCTATTAGAAAGAATCTGCTAATCTCAATAACTCATTCACACTGGCCTTGAATATAACCAGACTATAGTTTTCAGGAACCAAGGATGGTGGCAAGGTAAACATTTATTGTTTGTGGTTTTGGTGGTGATTTTAAGGTTTTGTGGTCAAAAAACATTGTAATTTAAGTAGTCAAATCAATCTTTAGTTTAATTTAAGTAGTGTTATATATAGTGTATTAATTATTATTGCTATTGTATTCATTCATGTGCACGCAGTGTTCACTTCTAGGAGGTCGTACATTGCCATAAAACAAATTTAAAGATGTTACGGCCAGTTTAGTGAACCAATAAAAAAAAAAAAAAGTAAACTAAATAATTTAAAAGTTCAAGTTTGTTGTAGAATTATAAGATTGACGATGTGTTCGACGTAATTGCTTAATTTAACCAAATTCTTTAGTCTTGTTCACTGAAACTATTAGCGCTAACGTATACTATTAGTTGATTAATCAAAGCTTAAGTTTAATCGACTCACAGATTATTAAGTTGCTAATTGACGAGATTCTTGCGTTGAATTAAATGATTTCGGTGTCATCATCATCATCATCATCAGAAGACGTCCACTGCTGAACATAGGCCTCCCCCTTTAACCCCCACACTGAACGACAGCCTGCCTTTTGCATCCACTGGATGCCCGCGACTCTCACAATGTCGTCGGTCCATCTAGTGGGAGGCCTCCCTACGCTGCGTCTTCCGGTTCGTGGTCTCCACTCCAGAACCTTTCTTCCCCATCGGTTATCGGTTCTTCGAGCGATGTGGCCTGCCCATTGCCACTTCAACTTGCAAATTTTAACAGCTATGTCGGTGACTCTAGTTCTTTGGCGAATATCCACGTTTCGGATATCACGATTTTATCGCGCAAAGAAACTCCAAGCATAGCTCTCTCAATTGCCCGCTGTGTGACTCTGAGTTTATTTATTGAGATTTCGGTGTGTATTACAGTAATAAATTATAGTAATACTAGTTGCGCCCCGCTGTTTCACCCGCGTAGTGATGAAAAATGGTGATGATAATGATGAAAAGTAGCCTATGTCACTCTCTGGCTCTTGAACTATACCCATGCAAAATCAGGTCGATCCGTTGTTCCGTTGCAGCGTGAAAGAGGAACAAACAAACCAACAAACAAAAACACTTTCGCATTTATAATATTAGTATGATTATTTTCCTAACTTTATGTTTTTTCCGAGTTGCGTAATAATTTTGAAGCAGTAACTGCGTGGTGGCCGAGACTAGGTTGGCGGAACCCAGGCCGACCGAGGATGAGGTGGATTGACGACATTAGAAATACTGTCGGGAACGAGTGGATGCGAATAGCGAGAGACCGGGGAGAGTGGCATAAACAAAGGGAGGCCTATACCCAGCAGTGGGTCACTCAAGGCTGATGATGATGATGATGTGTAATAATGTTGCATTTATTGTGTTAATCTAATAAAATAAAATAGTTGATGGGGGAAGTGATATAATTAGTGAACGTCTCTTGGTGTTGTTTCCAAAACTCCTTATGAAGCATCTAGAAAAGTTTTCTCTTATTTACCAACACTTGGAATTGACCGAGACCTCTACTGAAACTTCCATTGCTTGCCTTTGACTGTGACTTTTGACACCACATTTTACAAATCATAAAAATATTAATGTACTAAACAGTAGATAATACACAAAATGTGTGTCGCCAAAACTCTCACGGGAGGAAAAAAAAAGAGAATGTCGAAAGGTCAATGATGATAAGGTGCTCCCATATTTCGAATTACAAATAAATAAATGCCATAACATAGCGGTCACGTCTCGATGTCCCGGCATCTTGGAATTTAGGATGGGTATCCTCAAATATGCAAGCCTCTTCAGAGGCGTCTCTAGCCCTTGTGGCGCCCGTGTGCAACCAGTACCCTGGCGCCCTCTAGTAGAAGCGGGGTCAAAATGAAATACTAACAGTTATAACTTTCAAACGGAAATTCGGGTGCAAATGGTGTCGGAAAGCAAAAACTTTTTTTTGGATGGAACGGGTTACATCAAGAATAAAAAATCACAACTTTGTAGTTCTTCCAAACATATTTAATTTAAAAACTAATATAGTTACATTACAGGACGCTCGTACACACAAATATATACACAGTACACACACACAAATGTATTTACAAAAAAGTTACTTTTCGTGCTTTTGCATTAGCGAAATCTTTAACAATGTCACTAACTTCAATTTTGATTTCATGTTCAATACTTATTAACGATAAATTTTTCAGTCTACTTTGCGACAATGTTGATCTAAGATAGTTTTTAATAATTTTTAGTTTAGAAAATGACCTTTCGCTATGTGCGACCGTGACTGGAAGTGTCAGGTATATCCTCAGTGCTGTGGACAGATTTGGGAACACTGAAATTAATTTATTCGTAAACAAGTAATTTAAAATATCCAACGGCGTAGTGGAATCATCAATAAACATCGGTAATAATTCGATTTCGTTATAGAGCTCGAACTTTTCCACATCTGAAGAACCAGCATGGCTAAGTTTATTTTCTAAATTAGAACAATGTGTTTTTTTGTATCTGAGTCCAAATCTTTCCAGTGTTTCAATTTTTGAAGAAATGAAAAAATTACATTATTTTCATTCAAAAGTTCGAACCGTTCGTCGAACTTAGAAATTGCGGTGTCTAACAAATAGTAGTAAAAATTTACTTTGAAATGTGTTTTCGGGTCTGTTATCGGTTCATCCTCCACCTCATAATTAAAAAACCTTTTACGAGCGCGAAGGCGTGCAGGTGTGGGAAATTCTGCTATTGCCTCGACTTCTTCCGCTACAGTTTTCGCGCTGTTAAGGAGCTCCTCAAAAGCAGACTCATTGCGGAATTCAGACAAACTTATTTTTGCATTATCAATCATTTTCACCGCTTCTGACAATACAACGTCTGACTTTTATCTGTGTGACTGTCCATATTTCTTGACTCGGCATCTTTGCTCCTATCGGAATATATGGTAAACAAGGCATCATACACTTTTCCCAGTTCAAAACGTAGAGCTTTTACTGCTTCAACCCAGCTCTCCCATCGAGTATTTGAGAGTGGTTTTAGACTTAAAGTTGGCACTTCTTTAGCAAGTATTTGCCAACGTGCTGTTGACGCAGAAAAAAAAACATAAATTTCCTGCACAACTGAAAAGAAATTGACAATTTGTAATGAACTTTTAGCAGCGTCATTCACCACCAAATTTAGGCTGTGTGCCGCACAAGGTAAGTAAAATGCGCGCGGGTTTAAATCTAAAATTCGTTTTTGTAGACCTATATTTTTCCCTTTCATGTTTGCACCATTATCGTAACCTTGACCACGCATATCTTGTATGTCAATTTCGTTTGAGATTAAACAATCTAACAAAAATTGAGTTAAGCCCAGGCCAGTAGTGTCTGTAATAGGAAAAAAACCCAGAAAGTGTTCTTTTACTTCAGCCTTGTTGTTGCTTGCATTTAAAAGAACGTACCGTACGACAACCGATATTTGTTCTTCGTGTGCAATATCTGGAGTGCAATCTAAAATAATGGAATAATATTTGGATTGTGTCAATTCCAAAACAATAGCTTTTTTTATTCTATCTCCTAATAATTGTATTATTTCATTCTGAATGTTATGGCCAAGATAATGAGTTAGGCGTGACTCAGATTTTTTAATAAGAGCAATGTGTTCCGCAAGCACATTATCAAAATTAGAGGTATATTCAACCAGCTTTAAAAAATTACCATTATCGGAATCGTAAATTTTTTGAGATCTTCCCCGAAAAGCCAGACATTGCCTCGCTAAAAAATGAATCATGTTGATTATTCGTTCGAGTACTGCAACCCAACGTTTTTTTCCCGATCAATTTCATTTTGGTGCAAGAAATCTACCGACTTTTCTTTTAAAATAACAGTTTTCTACGTAATTTGTTTCTTAAGACATGATAGGTGCCCTAAGCTCTTTTCATGACGTTCTATAGCAGTAGACAAATGCTGCCAATCTTTGTAACCTATTTCACCATTAAAAGGAGTCGCATCAGCATGAAAAATTTACAGTAAAAACAATAAACAGAATCAGTTGACTTAGAGTAAACCAGCCAGTTTCTTAAAACGGTTTCATTATTTAACATCTTTTTAGTATAATAAGCATTTGAAAAAGATCTTTTCGAAGGATATGAACCCACTTTTACTTGTACTGGCCCACGCTCCATCAAAAATATTCTCTGTTTATCGGATAACACCTGTGGCCATAACGCGAGATCATTCATTACATCTTCTCGAAGTATATTCTCCGGGGACGTTTCGGCACTAGGAGGTTCTTCGTCTTCTTCGACTACCGACGACAAAGACAGCAGCGGCGGCGGCGGCGGCGACGTTGAAGGGACGAGTTCTGCTGTAGAATTATCGTGGTTTTCATATGTCTCTGTCTCCAGGTGTTCGTCCGAGGATGGACCGGGTCGACCAAAAAACTTTTTAATAGAACATGTATTCTTTTTAGAGACACTTCCTTCTCCAGCTTTCTTTTTCGACTTTGTGCACCAGAAAGTTTCTTTTTTCCATCGCCATCAGACATCTAAAATAAATAATAAACTAAGTATAGGCACCTAAAAGTACTATCAATGTAAATTAATATACCTAGGCCCAGAGAAATAGTTGCAACTTGGACTAAGTATTATATATTATAATTATGACACATATCAATCAACGTCGCGGTACCTTCATTAGGCAATCAAACAGAATAAATAAATTAAATAAAAAAGTAGTTTGTTGTTCACAGGTTAGGTAAAAGTAAGACCTAAATAAATACCTAAGTAAGTATACTAGTAGGTACAACATATTAAAGCACTTTAACTTACCGTTGTTTGTTCCGCACTGCAGTAGGGTAAACAAATGAAAAATCCTAGGTCGTGGGTATTTAACTTCGATATCACTATCTATCACTCGATAGCACCTCGATAGTTGTTTTTTTTTCATGGATTTCGCTGGCTATTTTTGATGACCTCTGACCTCGATGCTTGTCGCAAATCGCAATAATTGTGCAAGCAAATAACCAAATCTTATCTTTTATATAATTTTTATCAAAAGAAAAGCCGATTTACTTCACATTTACATGTTTACTCAAAGATGATAGTTAATCCAATTACATCAAGGCTTATTTCGCAAAACTACGCTGTAGCGGTAAAACAAAAAATGCGGCACGCGTACACAAGTCTTTGAAAATGACCGCCCCACGTCCCTGGGAATTTTAATTTGAACTTTATTGCATTCCAATACAGCCGAGTTAGCAATGATAGTCGGCGTATTGTCAAACAAATCAAAACAAACAGGTGCAACGCCGGCACGCGCCTTTGGTAGCGATGCGACATTACGCCAATATAATCTTTAACTATCTGTTTTAAGGCTGATTTCACGTTGAAACAAAAGTTATTGTGTAGAGTAGGAAAAGGAGTAGCTTGTGGTGGCGCCGCGAGCGACGCATCTTTGGAGGTGTCGCACTAGAGGCTAGAGGGCGCTCGGCGCCCCCTTAGACCCGGCGCCCGTGTGCGCCGCACACCCTGCACCATAGGTAAAGACGCCTCTGAGCCTCTTACTACGTTAGTAGGTACTTTTATCTATTACGAAGGCTTACTACGTAGTATTAAATACCTTAGTGCCATAGGACGAAAGTCTTTGACCAGTGTGTGTTGCCAGTGATGACATACGGCAATGAAACGTGGACTCTCACCATGGGCCTCATCGACAAGCCCAAAGAGGCACAACGAGCTGTGGAGAGGGCTATGCTCGAGGTTTCTTTACGAGATCAAATCAGAAATGAAGAGATCCGTAGACAAACGAAATTTACCGGCATAGCCCACCTTACCGGACAAGTTGAAGTGGCAGTGGGCAGGGCACATCGCACGCAGAACAGATGGCCGATGGGGCTGAAAGGTTCTCGAATAGAGACCACGGACCGATAAGCGCAGCGTAGGACGTCTACCCACAAGATGGACAGACGATCTAAAATAGACCGCAGGGAAACGCTGGATGCAGGCCGCTTCTAACCGGCCCTTTTGGAGATCGATGGGGAAGGCCTATGTCCAGCAGTGGACGTCCTACGGCTGAAATGATGATGACTACGTAGTAGGTATGTTTTGTTGTTACTATTCACTCAACCAACTTATAAGTATATACCGACACCTACGAGCCCAATCTCAATTTACATAATATCACACACATTGTAAACTTTAACTTAAATATTCAAGTCGCGAATAAATCGATTTCTTCTAGGCCAGTGTGTTCTATCATAGACCACATCATCACTTAACATCAGAAGAGCTAGCGGTCAAACGAAAGCTTGTTTTCGTTGGAAAATTATGGATTTTTATGCCAGGAATAATTATGAGAAAAAACTGAAAAGAAGTAGAGAAACCGCAGCTATGTAGTTCAAACTAAATACAAAAAATGTAAATGCTAAAGAGGTAAAGATCGCAAAGAGCCTCGATTATTTGCTTTCATAGAGTGCTTCAGTACTTGGACCCATCGGCAGAAAGCCCTCCGACAACCTGGAGAAACTAATTATATCCATGAAATGGAAGGGAAAAGATCCAGGAAGAGCAACCTACCAAGATAGACCGACGAAGAGTCAATAAACTTAAGCTGGGCATGAAAATCTCTGACGCGATCTTCTGGGCTTGAGACCAAGGATGATCCACTTGGATCAATGCTTGCTTCTACAGTAGCGGTAGCATCACGACGTTTAGCAGTAGCCAGCGAACTGAGGAGAAGGAATTTAACCCTATGTGTCTATCTGCTGTCAATCTATTTTTTACCACACGATTAGATGCGTAAAGCTATCTTAAAACTTTGGCAAGAAAGTACTATAGTGAGTTACGAGAACTACTTTAAATGCCTTACTTTACCAAAATAAAATATTGCATATACTTAAAAAAATAATTTAAACAAGCGTAATCTGGAAAATCGCAGATGAAATCCCGGAACATGGTAAATTTCACGCGGCAAAAAATCTAAAACATTGAGGAAATATTTTACTTAAAGTATTTCGGTAAGCTTTGAAACAGAAGTTTAGTAAGAGAATTCCGGTTAGAAAATTATTTTCCTTATACTTACTTACATTCAAATCTCATCTCTTATTCAGATTAAGATTTCACTCGAAATTTATGAAAATCTCAAAAGCTTATTTACTTTCCGTTGGAAATGTCAAATTGTACCCTTTGTACTATTGTAGCTAGCTCGACTAACTTTACGTTTGTTACTTGAACCAATTTAGGTACTAAATATGATTTAAGTTATAGAATCAAGTCAAGCTCAAGTCACTTCGGGATGTTTTGATGGGGGCAGCATATTATAATTAGATATATTATTATTATTATTTTTATTTGTATTGTATTGTATTGTACTTAAACAGTAGATAACGAGTAACTTAGAATAGAGAACGAGTCCATAAAAAATATACAATTTTGGACGAGACGGGATATATAAGTCGAGTATAACTTAACACTCGGCTTTTCATGAAAAAGTGATTCTGTCATTAAAATTAAAACTGAAATTTGAACTATGTTTTATTCGACAAAAGTTATGCCAAGGACTTAAATAATACCCTGACCTATAGGTATTATTAAATACCCAGGCAAACTTCCTACACTAAATATATTAGAAACTGAACCTCTTCGAACAATTTTAAAGAGGTTCATGCAGTCAGAGGTTCTATGCACTAGTGGATAAAAAGCAGTTTTAGTCCAGTTATACCGAACATAACAAGAACTTTACGAGCATGAGAAGTGAAAACATATTTTCAGTGCGACCAACTTACACCTAACGCTGGGTAGAGAATAGATCGCGGCGAGGCGGCGCGGCTTAGTAATAGGGTCCTATTTTTACCCTTGGGGTACGGAACCCTAAATATCAACTCTTTTATGTTTACGCTAAGTTCAAAATTATACCACAAGAATAGTGGAAGAGCAGCGGACGCGCAACACAGCGCGAAAGCGCGGCGGGACAAATTTTGTTTTATTCTCTACTGTAGCTTAGACAATTCATAAACATATTCAAGGTAGAGAGAACAAAGCCGCGACAGGTTCATACAAAATTCACACCTACTAATAGCAGCCATTACGGAGATGAAATCACTCGTATTCATGTGGGTAAAAGCGACAGCTTAAATATGACTACCTATTTAGACTGTGTAATTATTAATCAGACAAGCATTTTTTGTCCAAATTAAATCTATCATTACAGGAATGTCCTAAGTCAATTTATTTATTCATTTAGCACGGTTATACACCAATTACACTAAAGATACAAAATTATAAAAATTTATAACCTACAAAATTAACTAATTACATGTCAAAACGAATGTCAATGTAGGGGAAAGGTGTAGTAAGTCAAAAAACAATTTATGGTTACTATGTAAGTATATTAAAATGCTAATAAATGCTAATAGATAAAAGGCTTACATAGATATTGGCGGATACTATACTAACTTGCTTACTATAATGCACTTTGAGAAATAAGTATATTCTTCTCAAAAGTGGTTTTTAATGTGTCCATTTATTTAAAGAACACACTTCGACGAACATTTACAAATGGCTGCGGATGGTGCGCTGTGCATAGTACAAACCATAGCCGACAGATTTTTTTCTGAAATTTAGTTGCAAGATTTTATTGAAATGTGAAATAAAATTTAGCCCGAAATATGTATGTATCCGCAATGTCAAGGAAAAGTCTATCTTTCTTGGCAATGTTTAAGAAAAGTATTAGCGCGTATTCACGTCAACTCGCGGGCGCGGGCGCGAAATATAGAACATAATAGTGATCTAATGCAAGTGTTCACGTACAAAACGTGTGGTAGAAATAGCGGGCAAGTTCGCGACAATATCAAACGTATGAGTTGTTCGAGGGTGGTATGTCGAATTAGCGGCGCGTAACGCGCGTCACTCCTGCGCAAACGCCTGGCGGCCAATGTGAACACGAAATCGCGCGCTCCGCTGCGCCCGCGCCCGCGATTTCGACGTGGACACGCGTTTATACGAGCCTCGGTGGGAACCGACATTTATGGAGTCACGTATGCTCACGTAACACATTTTCCCTTTTCGTCCATAAATATAGCTGTTGCCGTCCTGCCGCTGCAGTATGAATACTATAACTCATTTCTCATGATATACCGAAGTATATTTTGTTCTTAATTCTTATCAATCTAGACAAACTCGATTGAGGCTGTTCATCATAAAAACCAACAGACAGAGGGATATAAACTACTTTCTCTTTACTTTTTTTTTTTTTTAATTGTCTATTGTTTTATTGTCTCTTTTAGGTTTTTTTTTTTTGCCCTCAGTTATTTATTTATTTCGGCCATAGGACGTTCACTGCTGGACATAGGCCTCACCTATCGATCTCCAAAAGGGCCGTTTGGAAACAGTCTGCATTCAGCGTTTCCCTGCGGTCTCTTTTAGGTCGTTTGTCCATATTTGGTAGGTATGATTAGTGGTACACTAATAATACCAAACTAAATAACACGAAATATATAATATTATATAGGTATGTAATATTTTGTAACTAAAATTTCACTGCAAATTAGTGTAATCCAAGTACAAGCATTAAAGTTAATAATCAAAATGGAAGTATCTATTTTGCTTTACCCATGATTGATGAACGACTTTCTGAGGAAAAACGACGACATCAAACGAAGAATAGGCCATCTCAACGGTTAATGCATTGTTCCGCACTCGAACGATCATTCGATTCCAATATCGTCCTCTCAGACGTAAATTGACTTATTATGGAACCGTTCGTCCGTTAAATGACAGTAAAAATCTTTGATAATATTATATTATGGTTTGGATCTCCCTTAAATTTAAGCTAGTACCGAAAAAGTCTGTCAAAAACTGAAACGGGCGAGGTAAACACGTATTGCACGCACACGCTGACATTATCTTATTAGTGCTACCTAATATATATGTTATCTAGTATAGTATATTTATCTATGGTGCTACAAACACACACTTCACTATAGAGCGGAACGCAATTGCAAACATCACACACACATCATCAGCCATTAAATGTCCACTGCTGAACAAGGCCTCCCTCTTAGAGAGGGGTGTTGCCATAATCCCCACGCTTGGCAGGTGGCTTGGGGATCGCAGTACGTTCACCGTGTACTAATAGGATGCTGCTGCCCATCCTCCGGTGGTTCTGGTCGCAGTTTTAGGACATACCCGGGGACCAATTGCAAACAATATGCTCAAAATGTATACGAATGAAAGACTAAGGTGGGGGTGTAAGTACTAAAGGGGAAACTAGCTAAAATGCTTCCATTTATTTGTTTTTTCAGAGGTAAAAATTTTCGCCTTGAAAGAGATTGAGTTTTAAGCTTGTTTCGCATAACACCGAGGCTCTGCCTGGGCCAAGGCGAGGCTTAATATTACGTAAATAAGAGCCCTTTAGCGTGACACGAGTAGCAAAATTTGTAACGACAAACTTCGTAGCTTAGCCCAAGTGAAAGAAATAACCAACGCGACATGCATTTGGATTGTTTCACAGAAAAGAGAAGTAAATAGGACGGAAATGAGAAGGAAAATCTGTTACCAGGCATTATGAGTGAACCTTGATGGAACATTCATATTTAGATCATCGCGTGGAACTCCGCATCACAGTTGCTAACTGATTTCGAATGTCTGACGTTTCGTTTATATGGGTGCAACTGGCTACGACAAATTTCTTAGAAAAATGCCTTGACAGCCGTTCTAATTTTTTTCTTTTCTTTGGATTGTTTCATTGGAAATCATCTACTTCATAAAAATAAGTAATAAATTCATTCATTCATTCACTGACAGACAACGCACAGCCTAAAACACTGGCTCTAGAGTAATGAAACTTTGCATATGTGTTCTTATATAACATAGAGGAAATAGAAATTATGTCGTAGAAATTATGTCTATTAGTGAAGCTTAAGGCCGAGTCCTACCCGTACAAAGTCGCGGGCATTGAGTAGTCTTAACGGCCTCTTATACCAAATTTGACGGTTTTAAATATATTTTATTAAGTTAAATTACAAGATACCACAGTGCCTCAAGACGAGGGTTTTTGACCAGTGTGTGTTGCCAGTGATGACATATGGTACTGAGACGTGGTCCTTAACTGTTGGCCTTTTGGAAAAACTCAGAGTCACTCAGCGGGCAATGGAGAGAGCTATGCTCGGAGTTTCTTTGCGCGATAAAATCCGAAACGTGGATATTCGCCAAAGAACCAGAGTCACCGACATAGCTGTTACAATTTGCAAGTTGAAGTGGCAATGGGCAGGCCACATCGCTCGAAGAACCGATAACCGATGGGGAAGAAAGGTTCTTGAGTGGAGACCACGAACCGGAAGACGCAGCGTAGGTAGGCCTCCCACTAGATGGACCGACGACATAGTGAGAGTCGCTGGCATCCAGTGGATGCAAAAGGCAGGCTGTCGTTCAGTGTGAAGGTTAAAGGGGGAGGCCTATGTTCAGCAGTGGACGTCTTCTGGCTGATGATGATGATGATGAAATTACAATATATGAACTGGAAAAAAATACATGTCACAGATACATCTGTGTTAGAGTTTATGATTTGGTTCAAAACACGATACAATAAACTTTCCTAGATCAATTTTTTTTTTTAAACAAATTAGACTTAGTAAATTTTTTTCGTTTTATGTTCTAATGAAAGCTCGTAACATCCTGGAAATTGCATGTACTGAAAAGCAATCCTATTCAACATTTTTTGGTTTGGATAGATTTTTGATAGTGAATAGTTTCGTTTTTTAGTGAAATTAAAAGCGTTAAAAGGTCGCGAGAATTTGCGCGCGCCGCGTTTAGTACCGCGCCAGGCGTCATCGAGGTCGGACCTATGTTCGTTTTTGTCGTTGCACTCCCCCCGCGGGCCTCGTCACTCTTACGCGGCAAAATACATCGTCGCTATAACTTGGCGGGGGCTGAGGGAGCGTTTTGTTGACTACGCGACTCGGATAACCGGCCGTTAAGCTTAAGAATTCAGCTTCATTCCAATCCGTTCTTGTTAACCCTGAATTGTGTGTAAAAGATTAATGTCCAAGTTGATTACTTTGATTAGAGCACGACTCAATAGCTCTGAGGGTAGATTGATATTAAATCATACGGTTTTATCCCAAGAGGATGCGGCTGTTCGGTAAATGATTCGACATTGACCTTTTGGAGACGGCAAGTTTTCTTTTAATTTCTGTTCTGAATAGGCTATCGGACTTTTTTTTATTATCTTATAAAAAGCTGACCATAAATAGAACCAAACACTGAAAAGAAAATTGAAATGTGTTGAAGATGTAAGCACTTTAATGTCTTGTTAACTTGCTATACAGCGAACGCAATATACTTACGTATGAAGTCACATGGAAGTACGCCATACAAACTCTTTTACAACAAACCTTCAAACTCTTATATCTCAGTATTATACTAGCCAATTTATATAGTTTCTTAAATTTAATAAGTGTATTAAATTGTATGATATTTTTCACTAAGCCTATTAGGTATTATTGTCAAATCAAACACCTGTCCGATAGCCTATTGGTATACATTTGAAACATTGTAACGTAGTACTCGGATAGGGTGTGGAAAACTCAGAGTCACTCAGCGGGCAATGGAGAGAGCTATGCTCGGAGTTTCTTTGCGCGATAAAATCCGAAACGTGGATATTCGCCAAAGAACCAGAGTCACCGACATAGCTGTTAAAATTTGCAAGTTGAAGTGGCAATGGGCAGGCCACATCGCTCGAAAAACCAATAACCGATGGGGAAGAAAGGTTCTGGAGTGGAGACCACGAACCGGAAGACAAAGCGTAGGGAGGCCTCCCACTAGATAGACCGACGACATTGTAAGAGTCGCGGGCATCCAGTGGATGCAAAAGGCAGGCTGTCGTTCTGTGTGGAGGTTAAAAGGGGAGGCCTATGTTCAGCAGTGGACGTCTTCTGGCTGATGATGGTGATGATGATGATGATTATGACTCTGATAGGGATATGGATTAGGTAGGTCAAAGCATTACTAGGTTGCCACAAGTGCTCCGTAGAGTTGATTGCCTCTATTCATAGAAGCATTCTATTTGTCACGGAAGCACTGAACAATCTCATAAGTTACAAAGCGGATTTAGGTATCAGAAGAATCTTGTGTAAGATAATCAGATTAACAAATTTTTACTTTCTTAGACAATCGTAATGTTTATTCTGTAAAATGGTGAAACGTCTTGATAGATACTAGCTTTTTTACACGTCAAGGTATATAAGTTTGCCATTTGCTTTTGTTATTAAAATTTGTTTTTTGTTAAACATTTCTCACTAAATGTTATCTGAGCGAAGCGAGCGCAACTGTTTTAGAAGCCTCGAATAACTTGCAACTTCACCAACCTTTTCGGCATTATCAACGAGGTGAGAAGCGAGCGTGTTTCATTTGTAGGACGGTGGAGAGGCGCGCGCGATGTGAATCGCTTTTCATCATTATCAGCCTTTTAACAGTCCACTGCTGGACTTTTAGCCTACCCCCGAAAGGGTGATTGGGCGATAACCACCACGTTGGCCTTTTGATTGATTGATTGATTGATTGATTAACTCTTTACTGTTCACACCATTAAATTTGATACAGAGGACAAAAAACTCTTAAAAAAACTAATCCACTAACTCATTTGCGTTGTAATTGAATTCATTCTCCGATGCAGGTTTCACGATGTTTTCCTTCACCAAAAAGCCACTGGTATGAAAATCCGTACATAAATTCCAAAGAGCTCATTGGTACGGGCCCGTGCTTTCAAGTCTAGCGGTCTCCCAAATAGGCTACCAATTGCTTTCAGGCAAAGATAATTTATATTGTCATTGCTTTTAGGCTTTAAACGTATACAGCTGATAAGCTCAAGCGAGAAAATATCCTCAAACATTTATGAAATTACCTACCCCTTCAGCATCTTCGACGAGATGCGGCCCGAGCGAAGCGAGCGTGCTCCACTTGCAGGATGGCGGCGCGCGCGACGCACATCGCTTGTGTGCTTTGAACTTGCAGAGCTCGCAAGCGAGCGCGTGCGCAGTGCCGAGCGCGCCGAGCGGTTCTCGGCATACGTTGCAGAACGTCGGCCGAGCGTGGGTGGCCGCATACCTGTGGAAAAGGTTCCGGTTAGCTCTGTTCTTGGTATGCACGAATGAATTCATAATTATGAAATAGAAAAGTTGGGATGATGTACCTAAATATTAAATGTGAATGCGTTGTATGCGTGGGATTTGACGATCATCCATTGTAAAGAATTTTTATTACGCCCTTGTTAGACAAAACATGGAAAAGGCTTCATATAAATCTTCATCTTAAAGGTATATCTATATGAGTAAAGTCCCGAAAATTTGATTTTTATGTTTTTTTTTTAATTGTGGGAAAACTTAACTTCCTTTTTCTATGGGAGTCTTGTATGAACTCAAGACCATGGTAATAAAAAACTGAATATAGCAAAAATTAAAAGAAAGTACAATCGATGATCACTAATTTTCTTGAGTTGAGTACTTATTGCATATCACTCTAGAATACTCTACATTCACAAAAACTTCGTTCACGGGTCGCGAGGGGAGAAACCTCTTCACGGTTTATGCATTCCTGGTACTTGAATTTGATTGTTAACAAAAATCTTTTATATTATTTACTTGAGTGTACTTATTGCATACTAGCGGTCCGCCCCTGCTTCGCACGGGTATAGATTATAGCCTATGTCACCCGGGGATAGTGTAGCTTCCCAACAGTGAAATAATTTTTCAAATCGGTTCAGTAGTTTCGGAGCCTATTCAATGCAAACAAATAAACAAACAATCAAATCTTTCCTCTTTATAATATTAGTATAGATAGACACAGAATAGATGACATCACAGTAGGAGCATAAGGACATATTAGACCTCGTGCTCCTACTAGTAGGATAACCCAGTAGGAGCAAGCGGAACAACAAATTTTTTCTAATTTTTACTATTTTCCAACTGCTTTTTACAAATTCACAGAACGGTAACAAACATTTTTTGTTTTAAATTTGGACTGGATATCTTTTGGGTCAGCTAGAGTATAAATATTGGCCAATAACATCGCTATACGAAGACGTCATCAGAGCATTTTTAATTGCCGGCTACTTCTTATCTTCTAGAAACATTTGATTGGTTACCTAGACTCTTCCTTCACCTTTTCCTACCTTTACCTTTTTTGCGGGGTATACGTATCTTCACATTGGAGTCCAAACCAAGGACTGGGAGAGCTTTACCTATAGATACTTAGCAGGCCAAATCTCTTCTTATTTTTAAGAATCAAGTCTATACACATTATCTTTCTTCGTGTTAATTGGTACGTCTATATTATGTATTTAATTTATACTAATATTATAAAGAGGAAAGATTTGATTGATTGTTTGTTTGCATTGAATAGGCTCCGAAACTACTGAACCGATTTGAAAAATTCTTTCACTGTTGGGATGCTGCACTATACCCGGTTGACATAGGCTATATATCCCGGCTTCGCCCGTGCGAAGCAGGGGCGGCCTACTAGTTTATAATATTTAAGGTATGTATGCAGCATTGCGTATTTAGTATATACTAGCGACCCACCCGCCCGGCTTCGCACGGGTGTAATTTACGTGCGAAGCCGGGGCGGGTCGCTATCGGGTCATATATATAAACCTTCCGTGAAAATGCATCTAGCTGATGGTGAAAACCGCTTCAAAATCCGTTGCGTTGTTTAGGAGGAGTTAGCGGCCATACAGACAGACAGACAGACGCGGAAGGCGACATTAATTTATACTATGTAGTAGTAGAGAAGATATGAATGTATATATGTATGTTTATTTATTTATTTATATTTTAGTGCACCACCGACCGTTTTTCAACTTCTTTAGTCCTGTCCATCCAAAGGTTGCCTGGAAGAAATCGCTTTAGGCGATAAGGCCACCCATTATACTGCCATGTACTTGTTTTCTATGTTAGTTTAAGTTTCATTTGTATTTTCGGTGTGTAATAAAGAAATATTGTATTGTATTGTATACTTGCGCAAATATTTACCTACCGAACATGTTCACCAAAATTACTTACAAAAGAAATACCTGTTTCTTTCCAAGAACAATGTAGACAATACAATAAGCACAAGATAACACAAAACAGATGTATTGTAGGCAACTTATGTAAAACATCAGGGAGAGCATCCTTGACACACTAATCAGAGACTACGAGTCTGGTTCTTTTCTTAACTTAATTACTTCTCGCTAATTAATAAGTATGTAATACCACAAAACGTAAGTAGATAATTATTTTCATTTATTCGCACCAAGCGTTTTGACTCCTCCTTCTTAATTAGAACAGCAAAACAATGGAACGCCTTGCCCCTGTCTGTGTTTCAGCAGCATTACAATCTTGGAGTGTTCAAGTCTAGGGTTAATAGGTTATTACTGGGCAAACGTGCTCCATCGTCGACCGCATCATCGCTTTCTTTCAGGCGAGATCGCGGTCAAAAGTTAACCTAGTCCGAAGTAAAAAAAATATAAAAAAATATTATCTAAACCAGTAGTTCGACTCGGACGTGTCCTTGAATTCAGTGCCTACTGTCGGTCACAGGGCTAGGGTTGCGACTATCGGGTTTTAAGAAAATGTTTTATTTTGTAAACACAATTTTATATGCCGTTGGCTACGGAACCCTACCAAAGGCGTGTCGCGAAACGCTCTTGGCTTCATAGTCTATCCACTTAGTAAAAATATTATATTTGGAAACATTTCTCCATTCTTCTCACATTTAATCTCCGGACTGTTTTTGGTGAAAATTTCTGGATAAATCGCTCTCAAAATAGCTTTACAACACTAAATTCGCAAATATCAATACAAAATCTGTATGTTTATACCTGTGTGACGTCACTAGGGAATGAAGCCAATTACAGACCGTTTTCGATCACGTGATCAAACGTCGAAAATAAAGTTACTTTATTTGCGTTTTTTACAAAAAGTAAGCATATTTTAACTAAAAAATCAATGAAATATGCTTTTTCATTATGTCATGTTTATGAATGATGTCAATTGGCATAATATTTTCAATACAGTACAATAGCTCTGGAGGGTCACTCCAAGGATGCTCGAATTGCCATGTGGCAAGAACTGCACAGTCCACCTCCAAACTACATTGTCCCTGCCGAAGAGCTTTCCCCAGGCCATAAAGAACCATGGCCCACTTGGAAAACCCTGAACCGACTTCGGTCTCAAGTGGGCCGAAGTCGGGATAATATGGCAAAGTGGGGTTATATAGAGGGCTCTGACACCGAATGTCTTTGTGGTGTGAACCCTCAAACAATGACACACTTGATGGACTGTGCAGCGTGTCCTACAACTTGCACACAAGACGACCTGAATGAAGCCACGGAGAGTGCCATTGGGGTGGCAAAGTTCTGGTCTAGAAACTTGATTTGACAATAGAATTGTATTTTGCGGAACATCGACTCGAAAGAAGAAGAATACAGTCAAATACCCTATTGTTTCAGCTTCATAGAGCCAGCATCTCGTCTGTTTCAGTCATTCTTCAGGAGAGTGTCATTGCTTATCATGTGCTCAGGATAGCTAAGTTAGCCAGGTTGTATGATTACACTCACTAAACCCCATCGATCACCGACCTATGTGCCTGCAAGAGAGAGAGGCCTGCACCAGAAACTATAGGACAACGTACTGGTGCCCAGCCGGTGCCCCTAGTACGTTGCCTAAGGCTACACACACACACATCAGCAGCCATTAAACGTCCACTGCTGTACAAAGGCCTCCCTCTTAGAGAAAGAAAAGAAAGAAAGAAAGAAAAAGTTTATTTGTGACCAAATTAGGTTTTTAAAAAAATAGCTTATTGACTAGTTATAATATAAGGTCACAAATCGGCCCCAACTCAGCATAATGCCGGCTGTTAACCAGCGCTGGTCTTCCGTTGGAGCCGTTTGGTGATGTCTCGGTACAAGCACACATACAGTACACACGACCAAATAAAAATATAAATAAAATAAGAGAGGGGTGTTGCCATAATCCCCACGCTTGGCAGGCGGCTTGGGGATCGCAGTACGTTCACCGTGTACTAATAGGACGCTGCTGCCCATCCTCCGGTGGTTCTGGTCGCAGTTTTAGGACAAGAGCCTGAGGCTACAACTTCCGTGAAATTTTCAGGACATGGCGCGGCGTATATAGCCTGCGTTATTCTAGAGGAAATCTGGGATAACGCGGGCTATATACGCCACGCCTTTATCTTCACTGGGCTTCGTTTGAAGGGGAGTTACTCCCGAATCTGAGCAGCCACGAGGCCTGGAGCTCCTTTTACTTGCAACAGACGGGATACCGAAGACCTCAGCTCAAGAGACAACAATAATACCAAACTTCTCGAATGCTTCATTGGATTTCCGGGAATTGCGATACAGCTGCGATAATCGAAACCCCTTACTGTCGAGAAGCGAGGTATTCTGATATGTCTTAGAGCATTGAAGTAGTATTTATAGAGCTGTCAAATGTTGATATATCCGTAAGTAAAATGAAATGTAAGTACGGCACACTAACTCATTTTTCACGCACACTAAGAAACTTGCAGCGATACCGATGAACAAACTAAAGTAAGGCGGCAAGGTCGGCTGCTGGGTGATTTCGACTAAAGGCACCGAGCCTGATTTAGGCCTGAAGCGTTCGCACCCGCCACACCACCATACCATATATTCCTTGTTTGTCTGATCTCAGCTTCAGTTCTTCTTATTAAAAGTTTTGCATGAGATGGTAATAGCTTACCCCCCCATTCATAAACGTGGAGTAGCCTCGGAATAGTTACACAGCCTTTTGTCTTTTTCGATCGAGTTCAAAATTTGAGAGGGAGAAAAAGACAAAACACGGCGCAACTATTCCAAGACTACTCCACATTTATTAATAAGGGAGATATTGTTTGATTAAACACACCTATATCAATGCTATAGCCGCTGTTAATAAAAGCTGTGGCACCAAATTAATCCAAAGGTGTTGGAATGAAATTTCATTTATAAGGAAATCCCAGCAAAATGTCTACGAACCTTCATTTTGGCTCGTCAACAGAAGCGACGGCAACGCAGGAATGAAAATAATTAAATAACTTAACAAAAGATGCTATTAAATCTCACTACGTCGTATAATGGCATTTAACTGAACATTAACGGCCTCATACCAAAATTGACGGTTTTAAATGAATTTTATTCAGTTAAATTACAATATTTGAGCTGGAAAAAAATACATGTCACCGATACATCTGTGTTAGAGTTTATGATTTGGTTCAAAACAAGATAGAATAAACTTTCCTCGATCAAAAAAAAATCTGAAACAAAATCGATTTAGTTTATTTTTTTCGTTTTATGCTCTAATGAAAGCTCGTAACAACCTGGAAATTGCATGTACTGAAAGGCAATTTTATTAATTATTTTTTTATTTGGATATAATTTTGATAGTGAGCAGTTTCGTTTTTTAATGAAATTAAAAGCGTAAAAAGGTCGCGAGAATTTGCGCGCGCCGCGTTCAGTACCGCGTCAGGCGTCATCGAGGTCGGACCTATGTTCGTTTTTGTCGTTGCACTTCCCCCACGGGCGTCCTGGCTCTTGCGTGGCAAAATACATCGTCGCTATAACTTGGCGGGGGCTGAGGGAGCGTTTTGTTGCCTACGCGACTCGGATAATAGGCCGTTAATACGATTTCGTTACAATTTGCTAATGAGACTCCATTTACAGCTTTTATATGAGCTGCGTAATGGGGGTGACTACTCCAATTAGGCGAGCCTCGAGACATTATTTATTCAATGCTATTTGTTCATTGTGAAAAATGGTTGTGCCATAAAAAAGTCATTGGCTTCTTGTTCAACATGCATCTCACAGCCGTAACCCCTTTTAGCTCAACTCTTACCCGACGACGCAAAGCCAAAAGAAGGGTATTGTGGTTAGTCTTATGTTAAAAAAAACTTTGCTGCTGTGCAATATGTTTGGTCTAAAAATTTCTCAAACATGTGTCGGAGAAAGTATAGACGGAACATCATAATAAATTAAAAATCGACATCGTTTTATGGTTGATATTCCAAGAACCCGTACGAAGCGCCTTGATTCCACATTTATTGTTCGAACTGCTACTCTGTGGAATACGCTGCATGAATGGGTTTTCCCCGTCAGTTACAATCTGCGTGTCTTCAAGTCGAGAGTGAATCGGTTTCTTCTAGGCAAGCGTGCTCCATCGTAGACCGCATCGTCGCTTAACATCAGGCGAGATGGCGGCCAAGCGCAAGCCTATCTACTATTTAAAAAAAAACTAAGCGCCTTAACCGATTTCGATAAATGAGGTGTCGACAGATTCTTCTAAATTCAGGGATAGTCACTGGGCATGACGTCATCATAAATACAACTGGGGACTTGAAAACTGGGAATGAAAAAAAAATTATAGCACCCTCTCCATTTGTGTTGTGTTATGTGGTATAAGAATTTTATAATGTTCCGAAGATATAATGCTTAATAATCTTGGAACAGAGATTAATTTTATAGTACTAGCCCTAAACTTGTTCAAGAGTAGAGATCGTATTTAGGCAAACATAATATGGGATGCCCTAAGCCAGGTGGAGTGACGACCAGCAGAAATTGGACGAGAAAGCTGACGACCGAGTTCAGTTATATTCAACACTGGACGAACATCTATACAAGGTGCTCTTTTATAAGACTAACATATTCGAGGATATCATTGTACTCATCATTATAAATAACTTTACTTTTACACCAACTCTGTCATCGCGACAAAAATCAGCTGTTCCATGTATACTTTGTTGCATGGGTGTAAATTTTCTATGGAACAACTTTTTTCGCGATATCAGTTAGGTTCCGAAGTAAAAGTTGTTTATAATGATATAAATTATATCCTTGAATATGTCCGTCGTCTATACATAACGGGTAGGTATAATGTATACTAATAGCAGGGCCGCTAACCCTGCTATCTAGTCTATAGGTTATGTTTATCTTGTAAAACTTTAGTCTTTTTGTTTATTTTCTTTTGTCTTTTATAAGGTGTTTTTGATGCACGCCTACGTACCATTTGTTCCAACCTGGTGGATGACTGGTAGAAAATGTTTAGAATTAAGTACCTCCATTTGTACATGTCTAATTAATTTGTAAGTGTGCAATAAAGTATTAAATCCTACTAATATTATAAACGCGAAAGTTTGCATGTATGGATGTTTGTTCCTCTTTTACGCTGCAACGGAACAACGGATCGACCTGATTTTTTGGTATATAGTTCAAGAGCCAGAGAGTGACATAGGCTACTTTTCATCATCATCATCATAATTTTTCATCTCTACGAGGGTGAAACCGCGGGGCGCAGCTAGTAATAAATTAATAAGTAACCCGGAGGCCCACCCCTCTATCCAGGTCTTCGTGCCCGCGCCAGACGGTCGGTTAACTGTGAGTTGTTACTCACCAGTGGTGGTCTCCGGAAGACAGCCTGGCGACGAGGTCAGCGACGTCGGCCCCGCGGTGCAGCGCGCCGCGGAGCGCCCCTGACCACGCCTCCATCTCCCCGCGGCTGTCTGCGCACAGCACCAGGCACCGGCTCGCTGTGATCACCTGGGAACAATACCTTTACGTCACTCATACAATAAATGAGTATCCTTTATGGAAGTAGACAAACTAAAACAAGATGCCGGCGTCGCGGTTTTGCCATCGCACTAGCCGCCACCGCCTAAAGGCTCATCAACACATAATAGATCAGTGGAAATCGCACACTGTGCGATTCACACGATCCTTCTTACCTCATACCTGCAAAATGTGGATTGAGCTACCTTCTACGATGTTTCCGAGAAGCTACAACATGGGGTTCTTCAAAAGGCGAGTTAATCGAGTTCTAAAGGGTCGGCAACGTATTTGTGATGCCTCTGGTGTTACAAGTATCCATAGGCGACGGTGACTGCTTACCATCAGGCAGCCCGTCTGCTTGTTTGCCACCTATGGCATAAAAAAAAGTATGACCAAAATGGAGAGAGTGGGAACTGCACTCAACGGCCATACCTATTTTACTCATCCATTTAAATGTTTACGAAGATAAAAAAAAAAACACTGAGTGGGAATTGAAAAAAACCGACTAGGCAATATCTTTAGAACAACATTGCAAATAGTATAAATACATTTTAGTGGATATAGAAAGAAAGAAAGTTTATTTGTAACCAAATTACGTTTTTTTAAATAGCTAAAAGACACGGGTTATAAGGTCACAAATCCTAAGATCCTTGATCCTGGTCCAATCCAGGTCCTATAGTTATTATTTACTAGCGGTCCGCCCCGGTATAGATTATAGCCTATGTCACCCGGGGATAGTGTAGCTTCCCGTCAGTGAAAGATTTTTTCAAATCGTTTCAGTATTTTCGGAGCCTATTCAATGCAAACAAACAAACAAACAATCAAATCTTTCCTCTTTATAATATTAGTATAGATTATGGTATTATTATTGGTATTATTAGGTCCTATAGGATAGTCGAGGAGTTTTTCTTTTAGGTGCCTCTTAATATCAGGTGAGCTGTGGTTAGACGCCTAATTTGAAAAAAATTAAAAATTGCTTACGTAATACCTCATCACAGTTAAAATGTTTTACCTACCCACCGGAGCGCGCATAAAACAATACTACCGAGGGGTGAGCGTTGCTTTATTGCAACTGACACACAATGCAACCAAAATGTTCCCTCGATGACGGGGGATCGATATTTATAAGCAGGACAAGGCCTCACGCATTTGCATGCAAACCGCAGGCCATAGGCCGAGCCCACCCGGCCTAGTTAATTAACGAGTCTAGAATTACACAGCGAACAAAACCAATTACCTACCTACAAATTTAAGTTTGTAATCCGTCGAAAGAACGGAAACTCTAATCCCAATTGAAAACTTTTTGGATAAATCACTTGGTGACTTTGGTCTACATTTAAGAGGCGACCAAACTTTGCTTCTAACTACATAACTTCTTTGAATGAATGAACACTGAAAAAAAAGTTTACCTCTGCATGAAATTTCAAACCGTCTACCAAGCTTTGGTACCTTCTCAGATCAGGCAAACAAAGGAGATATGCCTTAGCACTATTATTGTTTGTGTTCAAATTTCTGGATGATTCTCATACTTTTTGGGTACCGTACCGTACCTCAAAAAAATAAAACGGAATCCTTATAGGATCACTTTGTTGTTTGTCCGTCTGTCAAGACCCTTTTTCTCAGGAACGCGTAAATATATCAAGTTGTTTATATCAAATACTCAAATCTACGTTTTCTTTTAGCTGGGAAAAAATAAAACTTGTAAGTCTACGCGATCAAAAGATATGACCGTTTATGTCGCATATTTTCGCCAATTTTGCGATTTCACAAGGGAATCAAAACCTATAGGGTATTTCCTGTTGACCTAAAATCATGAAATTTGGCTTGAGGCAAGATCTCACAGCACATATAAAGGAATAAATCTGAAAGTCATAAGTTAGAAGTTATATCATTTAAAATATAATATACATTTTGTTGTTGGAATGTATATTATATTCAACGACAAAAACGAACATAGGTCCGACCTCGATGACGCCTGGCGCGGTACTGAACGCGGCGCGCGCAAATTCTCGCGACCTTTTTACGCTTTTAATTTCACTAAAAAACGAAACTATTCACTATCAAAATTCTATCCAAATAAAATAAAAATGAATAAAATTGCCTTTCAGTACATGCAATTTCCAGGTTGTTACGAGCTTTCATTAGAGCATAAAACGAAAACAATAAACTAAATCGACTTTGTTTCAGATTTTTTTTGATCGAGGAAAATTTATTATATCGTGTTTTGAACCAAATCATAAACTCAAACACAGATGTATCTGTGACATGTATATTTTTCCAGCTTAAATATTGCAATTTTACTGAATAAAATTGATTTAAAACCGTCATATTTGGTATAAGAGGCCGTTAACGCAAAAAATATGAGCGCGGCATACTTAGGAACAAATTTTTGAGGCACACTAGAAACATACAGTACACATTATAACAAACTAATAGTCCACATGCAAGAAGGCCAGTAAGCGGTAAGTTCGTCTGTTGGGTGAGCATAAAGGCTGATTTAGGCCTGATGCGTTCGCACCCACCATGCCACCTTGCCATATCTCCCTTGTTTGTCTAATCTGTTGTATCTTTGACATTTGCTCAATAAATGTTAACCCGCCTCATAAAGCCTTGTTTAAATACCCTCTTTGTATTCAACGAAGTATAAGTTAGCAGTTCACTTGCTCTCTACTGTTTCTCGTAACTCAGCTAAAAGGCAAAGGTTCTAAGGGCTCGGGCTTAGAGGCTGTTAGTAACCCTCATTTCACAATGCAGTGTATTACACAAAGGGAAAGTTTCATCTGATTAAATCCTTGCCCATACATTTTATTACTTGAATACGTTTCTTCAAAGACTAAATACAATCGTTTCTACTTCATCATCGTCGCCAGAAGACGTCTTCTGCTGAACATAGGCCTTCCCCTTCCACACTGAACGATAGATAACGAATAAGAACGAAATAGAAGTGGCTAAAGGCACGCACGACTGTGTATAATTTATGCACGTCTTCCGGCTAATGATGATGAATCAGAAACGATTACATTTAGCGCCATGTTTTAAATTACCGAATAGTATAACCAAACTAAAATATAGTAAATTCAAAGCATTTCTTTGAAACAACCCATATTACAAATTAAGTGAATATATTTCAATGAAGTTCACGGAATCCAATTTTTTGTAAGTTTAGTCCAAGTTATGGTTAGTTTAATTGTTTTAGTATAGTTGAGTTTTTAATTGTTAAATTAACGTTATTATTTTTAGTTTTCAGTATTTTTGATTTATAAGTTTTCCGATTATTATTTAATTTTTATAATATACTAGCTGCGCCCCGCGGTGTCACCCCCGTAGTGATGAAAAATGGTGATGATGATGATGATGAAAAGTAGCCTATGTCACTTTCTGACTCTTGAACTATACCTATGCAAAAAATCAGGTTGATCCGTTGTTCCGTTGCAGCGTGAAAGAGGAATAAACAAACCAACAAACAAAAACACTTTCGCATTTATAATATTAGTATGATTCCTTGTAGAAGTAACTTGCCTATAACCATCGATCTAAATGTACTACGTAACTTCTTTGCCTATAACGTTTAATGGCCAATAAATATTTCTGATTACAGATTTTTTGCACCACAGCCTTATGGTCAACTGTATTAAATTTTTAACTTTCAGCAACACCAATGAACTAATACTATAATAGTCCACATGCACAAAAAAGTTGCACGATGCACCTTACCATACCGTCTTTGTCTGAGTGAGGTTGAGACCGACTAGAGCAATTACTAATATATACCAACGTATAACTGTGGATTTAATTAAACCCCATTCCCCGGTAAATGGCAAGATAAGGCTGTAGTCATTGTGCAGCGGTCATATCGCACTTTTGTAGATAGTCGGCTTTGTGTCGTTGGCAAGTTGCACGGTGTAGATAAAGCCTTAACTACCCTCATTCCGCCCGGTTATGATATGGAAATTGGAGCGTTTGTTTTAATTTTTATTTCATTCAGTGTTTTAGTACAAAATTCTGGTTTAAAATTAAGTTAAAGCAATAAACGAATTTGAAACAAAAGAAAATTATTTTTTGATTCAATTACCTATTGTATCATCAAAAATACTGCAAGTATTTACTACTCAGACGTTTTTATTATAATCTGAAATGTATAGTGCTAACAGACGAGACGGAACGCGAGAGAAAGATAAAATTTTCTCTTTCCCTCCCGTTGGTTGGACGGCGGTCCGTCAACCAAATCCATACGTCTGTTAGTACTATAATAGTACCCGATGTCCATCCTCATAATACACGCCATTTCCTTGGTAAAACATTTCAAGATCGATTTTGCCATATATCCTACTAATATTATTAACGCGAATGTTTGTATGTATAGATGTTTGTTCCTCTTTCACGTTGCAACGGAACAACGGATCAACTTGATTTTTTGCATGGGCATAGTTCAAGAGCCAGAGAGTGACATAGGCTTATTACTTATACTTTTCATCATCATCATCACCATTTTTCATCACTACGCGGGTGAAACCGCGGGGCGCAGCTAGTATAGACATAAAAACCGGACAAGTAAGAGTAGGACTCACTCTGAGCACGAGAAATGACAATAGACAAATTTTTATTTATGGAAGAAAAAAAAAACAAATGATAGCACGTGGACTCGGTTTGCTGAGTGCAGGCACAGAGGACATAATAGCACAGTGCAGGCGAGTTCGTTGGCGAGGTTTACTTGGCATTGGGGGAGTACTAACGGCATGCTGGCCGCGCTCGCGGACAGGCTCGACTAGGGCAGTTAAGTTAGTTAGTACATTGCTCACTACTGCGGTTTGCACGTTACACATAGATCTTATAGGGTGCCATTTTAATGACTAAATTACTTGTTTGACATTTTATTTTTATGTAGGTAAAATTATTATTATTTTAATATTTTAATGATATAAAAGTAGTGTTAGTATTTAAGTTGTAACTAATTGTATTTGTGTATTGTAATTTTTTTATCTGGGCAAGTGGCTTTTTTAACTAAACAAAATACAAGCTAAAACTAAAACTACAAATACAGTTAGACTGCCCATAGACCGTTGAAGGTCTAAAGACAATCCAAATGCTCAAGCCCATTACCAGTTGGCAGCGTACCCAGCATGCTGGCGGCATTACCACGTTGAATGGCAATGCTTATGCGTTGAGCCAGAAACACGCCAGCATTTTGGTCACAATTGTGTTCAGTTAATTTGAATTGTGAAATTATATTATATTATTATATTATTGAAACTATCCGCAAAATTACCTATCATACTCATATTATAAATGCGAAACGTTTGTTGGTTTGTTTGTTCCTCTTTAACGCAGCAACAGAGCAACGTCCTATAACTATATCCATACAAAAAATCGGCCTAATTTTTTGTATGGATATAGTTCAAGGGCCGGAGAGTGACATAGGCTACTTTTCATCATCATCATCACCATTTTTCATCACTACACGGGTAAAACCGCGGGGCGCAGCTAGTAGTCTTATAAGGACCTGTTCGCAATATGCGAGTTACGGCCAACGTGTACTGCCGACGGTAGAATATGAGACCCTATCGTTTGGCTCGGCCGATATAAAAAACGCATGTTTCATAACAAAAACAAACAAACAAGTTTTATGGGGCAGCACAATTATTTATGTCCAAATCTGCTATTCGTGAATCGTGACTAATGATCTAAAACAGAGCCATGTTTGTTTCCAGCGTTGCGATTAACTTGTTGCTGTTCGTATTTCGAGAGAAAACAAACGTAAACAAATCGGTGTAGTTGAGTTTATCTTTGGGTAGCTGCGCCCCGGAGTTTCACTCGCGTTATATCCGGGATAAAAGTGGCCTAAGTTACTCCTTATAACATCAGCCGGTGAAAGATGAAAACAATGCAACCTCCTTGAAGCAACCTCCTTCGTAGCAACAGCAACCTCCTATGACTTAGATAACTATGCATATTTTATTTATATTACACGGGATTTACTCACGTAAGATTAAGCCGTTATTCTGGCTCGGCTTCGGTTTAGCATATTTTGTTCATATATTTTTTTTATACTAGATAGGCTTGCGTTAGGCCGCCATCTTGTAATTTTTTTTTTAAATTATAAATAGACTTGCGCTTGGCCGCCAACTCGCCTGATGTTAAGCGATGATAAGGCCTACGATGGAGCACGCTTGCCCAGAAGAAACCTATTCACTCTCGACTTGAAGACACCCAGATTGTAACTATCGGGGAACACCCACTCAGGCAGCGAATTCCACAGACTAGCAGTTCGCATAATTAATGTGGATTCAAAGCTCTTCGTACGGGTTCTCGGAATATCAACCATAAAGCGGTGTCGATTCTTCGTACCCAGTCTGGCAGTCCGATAGAAAAATGGGCAGGAGGGAATCAAATCATGCAGATCTGTAGCACACTCTCCGAAATGTATCCGATAAAAAACCGATACACTAGCAACCTTGCGCCGATGCTCAAGACTAAGAAGCTTAGCCCGAACTAAGGATTCATTTCTGATGAGCTTCTTGGCCCGTTACTCTATAGATTCCAATGCCTCAAGCTGGTACTTAGCTGATCCATCCCAAAGGTGAGAGCAGTACTCCATGCACGACCGAACTTGTGCTTGGTACAGTGAAAGCAACTGTTCCGACGTGAAGTACCGTCGCACCTTCGATAGGATACCCAGCTTTAATTACATTTCTCAGCTTTTATTAAGTCATTATCATCAGCCAGAAGACGTCCACTGCTGAACATAGGCCTCCCCCTTTAACCTCCACGCTGAACGACAGCCTGCCTTTTGCATCCACTGGATTCCAGCGACTCTCACTATGTCGTCGGTCCATCTAGTGGGAGGCCTACCTACGCTGCGTCTTCCGGTTCGTGGTCTCCACTCAAGAACCTTTCTTCCCCATCGGTTATCGGTTCTTCGAGCGATGTGGCCTGCCCATTGCCACTTCAACTTGCAAATTTTAACAGCTATGTCGGTGACTCTGGTTCTTTGGCGAATATCCACGTTTCGGGATATTCTTTTTTATTAAGTATAGTAATTTAATTACATTTCTATAGAAATCTGTCAGCTAGTCTACCTGTAACCACGGACACTGCAAACTGCGAAATGTCAGGAATATTGTAAAAACCACGCCATAAAATACGAGTATTTAAATTAAATTTGAAATAATAACGAAACCCTTAGAAATTACTGGAATAATTTATTCCACTTTTTGCTTGTTCTATTTGGTTAAATAAAATATATTTTATTTCTCTTTTTGCTCTTTCTTTGATTAAAGGGATGAGTTTTAATTTTGTAAACGTGTGGCGCGGTTCGTTTCTAATTAATATGCTGGAAATTTTTCTCTTTTAGCTCGTTTTTAGGGTTCCATACCTCAAAAGGAAAAAACGGAACCCTTATAGAATCACTTCATTGTCCGTCTGACTGTCTGTCAAGACCCTGTTTGCCGTTAATATAGGTAGGACAGACAGACATCGTTCGCTTAGTAATAGGGTCCTGTTTTTACCCTTTGGGTACGGAACTCTAAAAACATACAGTTGAATTGAGAACCTCCTATTTTTTTTAAAGTCGGTTATAAACAACTCCAATCATATCCTTTTTTGAAGTAGCTTAAATTTTTATCGATCGATCGATTAAATTTGAACAACTCAAATCATAATTTTTGTCTCTCTCGAGTTATACTCGAATCACGGGCCAGGGACCTTACGGCTAGCTGTTTAAAGCAATTCAAAGTGATGAAAAAATGTTGCGCGACAGCAAACCGTATCTTCGTACGTTAAGGTTCACATTCGCGTGATTTTCTGAACTGCGCGGTATTAACGTTAGTTTGATACCGCGTAAGCAGTTGGCCGTAAGGCCCCGGATCTCTTTGATCAAGCGTGTCTGTAAACTAGTTTAGTTTAACATTTAATGTAATCGTACAATACAAACTTCACAGATCTGTAATGACAGTTATAAAAATGTTTCCTAAGAAACAGTTCTTGTTGCGAAAAACGTAGCTTTTGATCTGTGACCTTGTCGAAACGTGATTTATTCAGTCGTGTAATTAAAAATACAATGTTATTTAGTAAGCGTGTTTTCACGAAGAATTACGACGTAGAAGTTACGACTCGGTGGTATATTTCTATACAGGGTGTAAGGGGAACACTCTCGAAGCCAAAAGAAGGTAATTGTACTCATCATTATGAACCACTTTTAGTAAGGGACCAACCCTGAAATCGCGAAAAAAAAGCAGCTGTTCCATACATTTTGTCGAGTGTCAATGACCGTTTTTATGGAACAGATGATATTTTTTTCGCGATTTCAGGGCTGGTGCCATAGTAAAAGTTGTTCATAATGATGAGTACAATTACCTTCTTTTAGCTTCGAGAGTGTTCCCCTTACACCCCGTATATTTATATGCTATTGTTGGTAAACAAGCTAACCCGCCTGATAGCAAGCGATCACCGTCGCCTATCTGTAACACCAGGGGCATCACAGATACGTTGCCAACCTTTGAAAACTATTTAAGGGGCCTGTATACCCTCTGCAGCTTTCTCTCTCGCATATTTTCACTTTATTGAAGATATAAAATCAATGAGTGTGAATTTCCAAAAAGTAACAAAATCATGTCATGGTGTCTATCGTAACATTACAAACAAAGAAATTGTCAATTTGATATATTTTAATTTGACACAGTAAAATGGTAACAAGTGATTTTTATTTCTCGTGTCATTTTATTCCGTCAAATTACAAGATATCGAAGCAAACATTTCTTTGTTTGTAATGTTACGATAGACACCATGACATGATTTTGTTACTTTTTGGAAATTCACACTCATTGATTTTATATCTTCAATAATGTGAAAATGTGCGAGCGAGAGAGTTGCAGAGGTATACAGGCTCCTTAACAGCCTTATTGAAGAACCCCATGTTGTTACTCAGAAGTGCAGTAGGAACTCATTTCACATATTGCAGCTGTTACCCAAAAAATATCAAGTAAAACGTACAGTAAATATGCGATTTCCACTGCTCTATGGTATGTTGATGAACTTTCAGGCTAGTGCAATGATGTAGAAAACCGCGACTCCGGTAGTATAATACTAGTAGTATAATTCGCGGTAGTATAATTCGCTGCCTGAATGGGTGTTCCCCGATGGTTACAATCTGGGTGTCTTCAAATCACGAGAGAATCGGTTCCTTCTAGGCAAGCGTGCTCCAACGTAGACCGCATCATAGCTTAACATCAGGCGTGATGGTGATCAAACGCAAGCCTATTATTTAAAAAAAAAAGAAAAAAAAAAAAAAACATCTGCCATTAAAACACATTTATTATACTGAAAATTGTAAGGATTAAATCAGTTTTAATTGTAAGGATTAAATCAGTTTTTAAAATTATTTTATTATAATATTATAGTCAGTTGGAGATAGTTTTCTAATAAAGGGGCCAAGTGCGAGTCGGGCTCGCGCACTGAGGGTGCCGTACTACCACAAAATTCAATAACAAAATTACCAGCTATAACTTGGTAATGAACATAAACTTGTCACTGACTCGCACTTGGCCATTTTTATTATTTGTTGTTATACTTTAAAGTGTGTACTATAATTATGTTAAGTTTGACGCTTGTAAGTATTACCGTTTTTACATTAGAGCTAATACAAAAGTACGTGAAAAAAAATACGTTTGTTGTGTGGGGGCCCCCTTTTGTTTTTACTTTTTGAATTTGTTATTATTTTTAGTCAGTCCGCCGTAACATTACATGTACTGTGAAAAAGTCAACTGGCTATTTATTACGGTTCGAAAGATACAGCCGTTGAAAGGTAGGACAGACAGACAGACAGACGGACGGACGAACAGACAGACAGACAGACATCGTAGGCTTAGTAATAGGGTCCCGTCATTACTCTTTGGGTACGGAACCCTAAAACCGAAAATATTACCATACAATTTTAATAATCATCATCATCATAATCATCATAATATTTATTTGCCACAAGGAAAATACAAACAAAACAATTGAATCCACTGGCTCCGAACTAGTAAAAAACTGTGTTTCGGAAGCCAGTGGCTTCTCCCAGTATTTAAAAATTAAATATGAAGTCTTAAATAAAGGTATAAAATTAAATTAAATTTATATAAAATTTAGAAAAAAAAACAAATAAATGAAAAATCAAAAGTACAAATATAACACAAATTGAGTATTAATATCTAAATGGAAAATTATACAATAACAAATGACTATAAGTACATTACAGTTGTAATTTATTAAAATAAATTATTTGCAACATATCTATAGCCATAACATAGGTAGGTATGCTGAGTATTATATTTTTTAAGTAACATTAATAACTTAACTGGCAAAATTTTCAGTGATATATAGTTCAGTACCTTTATAGTCCATGTCTTTTAGTATTTGGGTAGTCTTACTTTTACATTGAAAATAGTTTAGGTTGTGTATCGTTGACATAGTATTGATTTTATTATATAAGTAAGGACCCAAGTAGTGACCAAAACGATTTGCAAAAGATGTATTGGTCTGACGCACCTTACAAATTCTAGATGTTTTTTTAGTTTTTCGCTTTTTGGATTCATCAGTATCTGTCTCTAAATCAATAATAGACTGAAGTAAAGGTGTAGCAAGTAGTCTACGCCGTAGAGCTTAACCTTTGCTACGGCCTATACAATTCGTAGCTACTCTACGAAAGATCGCTTGGGTACTATCCGCCGACTTTATACTGGTAGAAGTTGCTAGTAAAACAAAAATTCAAGCGCAAAATGTGTTCCGGTCGAAGAAACACAATGTTGCCAGGAAATTGTCCATTTAATGAGACATAAAACTGAGATAAGCGCTGCGTATTGGAGTTTTAACATCGTAGTAAAATATGTTTACCCTAAAAATAGATGTGATGCTCGTGGTGTAGCTCAACTAGCCTGTATCAGTAATTAGTGATGTTAAGCAATGGACGATGTCGTCAGAGGTCACACATCGAATGGGTGACCGCGAGTCGCATTGCACTGTAATTTGGAAGTAAGTAAATACTGTTAGTTTTAGAACGAAATTTAATAAACCATTCAGAATCTTTATTCCATTGGGCAATCCAAAAAAAATACAGATTTTTTGGTAACTGAAATATTTTGAAAGATAATAATTTTTAGAAAAAAAAAGAACCGACTTCTTGACTATACCTACATTTACAAACGGAAACTAAAAAGTAGAAAATATTGTTTAATATTACGACTGAAATACTTTGTATCCATGGTTATGAAAAATTTAACGAAAAACAACAGGACCTGGTCGCCATGGAGACACTTCTTTGTTTTTTTGAAGTTCTGTTCTAGGAACAGTTCCTCTATGTTTGCTGTTCAGTTGACAGCGTCGCTAGCTTATCGTCATGTTTTTGTAGAATTCGCAAAAAGCGCTGAATCAATGTCGACAAAAAAATATGGGACCACCTATGAGATATGACCTACCAAAAAAAAAAAACATCAAAAAAAGAATCATCAAAAACAATTCTAAATTGGCGGAGTAATCGCGTAACATACATACAAAAAAAAACCACATACAGTCGAATTGATAACCTCCTCCGTTTGGAAGTCGGTTAAAAAGAGCTGAAAAACAAACAAAATTAATAGCTAAGACTTTTAATGATGAAGAAGAAAAAACCCTAAAATAAGCTTAATTTGTTGTTTTTTTTGCTTGTAAGCTCACCATATCTTAAAACTTAAATACAGTAGAATTCATATATAACGACTTCGCTTATAACGACTAACCTATTTTAGCGACGATATTGTTTACTCAAATTAGGTTTCATAATAAATGTACTCAAGAAATAATCCTGCCGTTTTGTGCGTCATCCGGTTAGTACGACATAGTATCGCCGGTCCCTTGAAGGTCGTTATATCCAGATTCTACTGTAAACTAATCTAGTAAGCCGTTACTAGGGGAAATTGTTCCCAAATGTTATGAAAAAAATATTAGATAAAACGAACACTAAAGTCCATTATTAAGATTGATAGTTTGCCCGCGGCAATAATCTTTTTTGCACTAAAGCAAATTGCTAGTGCAATGCGATGGCCGCGGTTAGCCCATATTAGTAGCAATAGTACAGTCTGCACCAAACTTTATGGCCGCTCTGATTTAAAAGAACGCGTCGCGGCGTCACGTCGCGGTTTCACGTCGCATCGCTGTATTAGAGTTTAAGAGCTCGCTTCCCGTCAAAGCTGTCCATTATTAATATTTTTGAAGATCAA
Source organism: Agriopis marginaria (assembly GCA_932305915.1). Lineage (NCBI taxonomy): Eukaryota > Metazoa > Arthropoda > Insecta > Lepidoptera > Geometridae > Agriopis > Agriopis marginaria. Next base: position 17,054,950 of record OW029918.1, read on the forward strand.
CATTGTAATCAGTTAATCTTAGGCCACTGTTGGACATAGACCCCAAGGCACACCATCCAGCTCAATCTTCGGCTAGAAGATGAGAGATCTCTGAGTGGCAATTTAAACAAACTAATTGGGCATTATCTTCTAAATAATATAAAAAAGGTCAAGCGATTATATTAACAAGTTTATATAATTATAGTAACGTGTGTATTATATTTATGAAAAAAAATTTATTATGTGTCTTAGAAAATGCCATTTACGAAACGTATTTTACGAAATGTATGCAGCAAATTTTTTCGCGACTACTGAATTGGGCTCATAGTAATTAAGTTGTTTATAATTTACAATACAATGACCTCTTTTCGCATTAGGCACCGTTTTATGTAACCCTGTAGGTACAAGATTAAGAATACGGTAACTGTCACATTTTAAAGCGATCGTAAAGTGCGGCGCGGACTGTACGTTATTATAGAATAGGTATACATCGTTAGTGAGCTCTCTTGGGAGAGATAACCGCCGGCCAGTGTGTACACTGGCTTAGTTAATATTTACGCACTCTTTACCTATCGTAGTGAACATGCAAGGTCATTTGGGGTTTTACCAATGTTACTTATTGGTAGGTACATAAATTTCCGTAGAGACGTAGATACATTAGTAGTTTTATAAGTACGATAGTAACTATTGTCTCTCTGTCTGTCTGTCCCTTTGAATGTTGTAATTGTTTTCCAAATGAAATGTTACGAAAGATCTTAGCGGAATTTTGCTGTTATCACAAAAAGCACTCTACTTGATTCTACCACATATTTAGATCAAGTTTTTAGCAGCGTGCCACATTTTCTAATATGTCGCAAGCTTTGAGTAGGTACACATTCCACGGAATGTATAATCAAAGGTCACGAGAGTAATTTAGCGGTAGTTTAACTCTATTCGCACGGCCAACAGCTTTCGAAGGGTTTTCACCTGTGGTTTTCACAGTTTACAATGGCACAATTTGAGATGTTTGCACAGCCGTCTGACGTGTTACTGCCAAGACGGCATAGATAGAACTGAATTAAATTGGAGCAGAACTGAATTAAATTGATCCAGACAACTTCAAACTCCTTCGTCGATTTTTGGCTGACCTTCAATCGTTAAAACTTTTTTTAAATATTCTTATTAAATAAAATAAATAAATAAAATATATTCGGGTCATGTTTGTACGCACAGTCATCTGACCCACTAAGCAAAACTTGTGGTATGGCTGCCAGAGACTGATATACAATACAAAGTGTTTTAGCATCCCCCGTCGATTCTATTACGTAAATTCTTTCCATCCAATGGTTGCCTGGAAGAGATCGCTTTTATCGATAAGGCCGCCACTTGTGGCACTTGCTCGTAAGTGTTTTCTACCGTGTTGTAATTTTTATTTCTGGTGTACACAATAAAGAGTTTCTATCTATCTATCTATCTACAATATATACATCTATATATAACCCAACTAATATAGTTGCATATTTGAGCATTAAATTCGTATGCATGTTACGTTTGCACTTAAAAGGATGTTCAGCCTATCATGTATTTGTATTCTTTAGGTATTGTCACATCTAAATGCTGAAACATCAGGTGTACAAACCAATAAAAAAAAAAACATCTATATAATACATAATTATATACAAAAATGAATCCCTATCTAGGTCACGCCATAACTTAAGAACGACTTAACCGATTTCATTCCATTTTTTTTAGTTTTCTTATACTTTGTCGTAGGTTCAAACGGAAAGAAAATTTAAGAAAATTGCGCAGAAAATTGGAAAATTTCAGAAAACTTAACGACGATTTTAACTTCGCGTGTTTGACATTTCTAAGACAGGACAACGTCTGTCGGGTCAGCTAGTATTTAAATAGATATTAACACCCAGATATAGAACAAACACAAATGATTAATATCTAAAAATATAGTTGATTGAATCAGGCGTTACTTTGCGGAAGTCCATTTTTTATTTATATATGTCGAATTTCTAGTGTAATTCCGCTTCTACGTCGTTTCGAGTACAACAAGGATTTAGGTTAAACTATTAAATCAATCAAATCATAAACAATCAATCATCATGATGATGATCATAATCATCATCATTTTTCAATTAAATCATATTTATAGTAATTTCATAATAATTTACATATACGTATATGTAAATTATTATGTAATATACGTATATGTAAATTATTATGAATATACGTATATGTAAATTATTATGAAATTACTATAAATATGATTTAATTGAAAAATGATGATGATTATGATCATCATCATGATGATTGATTGTTTAAAATAATTTCATTAGTACAAATTGTTATAACGAATTTTTTGTTACAGATTTAATTACTTTTTGTTTCAGGTTAGGTTAATTTTGTTATTTTATGTAATTAATATTTAAATTCAGGTTAGGTTCAAATTAGAATCACAAATATCTATAGAGAAAATAGTTTAACCTAAATCCTTATTATACTCGAAACGACGTAGAAGCGGAATTACACTAGAAATTAGACATATAAAAAAAAAAAAACTAAAAATATGTAAAAAAATTGCAAACAAGATGTGGCTCCAACTTCTACCCGTGGTTTAGGTCCAGCCACGTAATAAATATTGATATCTATTAGACCTGTAGAGACAATTAAGGTTATCCAAGTGATAAGATAAAGATGTCTTGGCGGACCGCCCCCAGCCCCCGAGATTCGACTTTACACAGCTTTTACACCACGATTTAGCGCTTAGGTAGGGCTGCCTCTTTCATTTTCTTTTCATTAGGTTTTTCTAATGCTAGGGTACAACAAACATGTTTTAAATGTTTATCGGGACTTATCACGTATTATTTAATATAGGTAAAAAATATGTACCTTTCGCTCGACGTTTCGACCATGTTACAATGGCCGTGGTCACGAGCTGACTGAAAACTGCGGGTGAGAACATGAAAACAACAAAGAAACATGTCGTGGTGAAACATGTGTTCAAATCGCGAAAGTTTAAAAATTACTACAACAAACATATTTTTAAAGTTTTTTTTTTGTATTAGCTCTAATGTAAAAACGGTAGTATTTACAAGCGTCAAATTTAACATGATTATAGCATACACTCTAAAGTATTACAAAAAATAATAAAAAATCGCAAAGTGCGAATCGGTGCAAGTTTCTTTTCATTACCAAGTTATAACTGGTAATTTCGTTATTGAATTTTGTGGTGGTACGGAACCCTCAGTGCGCGAGCCCGACTCGCACTTGTCTGGTTTTTTTAGTTAATCCGTCGTAACATTACATTTTTATTCTGTGTATATCTATTACGGTTAGCAAATAGAGTCGTTAATAGGTAAGACGGACAGACAGACAGACAACGTAGGCTTACTAATACTAATTTCTTCGCCCTGGTCCTACGTCTTATAATAAGCCACGTAGGAGGCCTATGGGTGTCCTAAGCAGTACAACACTAGTGAAAGATGTACTTTCTGCTTGCAAACACTCACTTTAAATTTTTTGGAAGTTTGATAATTAAGGAAAAACAGTGTATAAATGATCAACCCTAACGAACCTAATTTGCCGGCAGCTTGCTCCGCGGGAGACAAGTGCTCTTTGCACACTTAAAAAGCGTAATTGTTTCTGAGAATATAAAAGCCGGCAAAAGACGGCGACCATTGAGTTTGAATGCAAACTGCTTTCTAGATAAATATGAATGACATTTGGGCGTATAAAATTTCTGGTTTTTATTTTAAAAAAAACGTATACTCTATTTACTTACCCGAAAGTTTTCTGAAAGAGATCGCTCTAAGCTATAAAACAGCTTTTAGTGTCTGTTTAATATATTCTTCTTGTAATGTCCTTTCTATAGTGTCAATAAAGTGTTGTTGTAATGAATACAATTCTTTAAGGTGGTTCGTTGCACAAATGGCGGGAAATTCAAATTTCAAACAGTTTTCTTGTCATTGCAGCTAGGCCGGGTAATTATTGTAAACAACCATGATGTTTGCGCAGATTGATTATTATTCTTTACAAAATCATGTAAAGCTATTTATCCCTAATGCCCATTATTACTTAAATTTGTGAATAAACAAATTTTTGCTGTTTCAAACGGTTTATTCATAAATGTAAGTAATATGGTGCGTTACTGTTAAAGAATTATACATTATAATGTAAAGAACAGCCAATATTTTGCGCAAACACTGTGTTATTTAAAAATAATTACCTGGCCTGGCTACTAGGACCAAAAAACTGTTTAAAATTTAAATTTCCCGCCATAGGTGAATCGAACCACCTTAAGAAGTCTAAAGCATTCCGATCTTTGTGTGAATAAAAAATTATCTTATCTTAGCGACCGTGGCCGCGTCGCGCGACTCACTGCTCAGTATGAATTACAAACGACCCACGCGTCGCGCGATGCAGTCGCTTTTATTGTTTAGCACTCCATATAAATTCATAGTGAGCAGTGGGTCGCACGTGTACACCTGAAACAACCTCCTTGGTAGCGACAGCAACCTCCTTTGACTCAGATGACAGTTTATTTTCTTCTTATGCTTGTTCTTGTTTTTTGTAGGCTTTATATTGCTAACTCCCGTGTTGCTTATCAACTTAGCCGTATTGTGCTTGAAGAACGCAACATAATTATATTCGTGTGTGCAACCGACGACGTCAGCCGGAGGAAAAGAAAGAAAGAAAGAAAGAAAGAAAAAGTTTATTTGTGACCAAATTAGGTTTTTAAAAAAATAGCTTATTGACTAGTTATAATATAAGGTCACAAATCGGCCCCAACTCAGCATAATGCCGGCTGTTAACCAGCGCTGGTCTTCCGTTGGAGCCGTTTGGTGATGTCTTAAAAGCGACGACGGTGGAAAAGTCTAAGCGACGGCGTCACGTAATTTGTTTTCATTTTATCTATGTGGCCTCAGCCTTAGGTACCTACGTAGGTAAGTAGGTTAGGTTGTACTGTACGAGGTTATCTATATATCAACGGTTTGGAGGTAGTTAGCAAAGGTTAGACAAGGACGATTTGTAAAAGCTCATTTATCGACGAGACTAATACAATTTTATGTCACACTATATGTAACCAGCCAAGACTAAGTGCCAACAAGTAAATTAGATAAGTTATTACAGCAGCGTTCTCTTGCTTAATTCTTGTAGGTTAGTTTGTGTAAGTTCACTTAATTTTTGTTTGAGAAATACCTAGCGAAGACTGGCTAAGAACAAAGAAGCACTGGAGAGAAACGAGATTATTATTATAACTAGCGACCCGCCCGCCCGGCTTCGCACGGGTGTAATTTACGTGCGAAGGCTGGGCGGGTCGCTAGTTATATATATAAACCTTCCTTGAAAACATATCTAACTGATGGTGAAAACAGCATCAAAATCCGTTGCGTAGTTTAGGAGGAGCTAGCGGCCATACAGACATACAGACAGACGCGGAAAGCGACTTAAATTTATACTATGTAGAGATTATGGCTAAAATAAATTGTAACATATTTTTTTTAAATATAGATACCGTACACATGCAGGCACATCTAAACGAAATATGATTTACCAAACCATTCATTTAAAAAGACCATCATGCAGTCAAATTTTATTTTTCATCCCATCTTTACATGTTGCTGTCTCGTTTTATGCTGACGTCACCTATACAACGATCATTCACACCACTCTGTGATTCACACAGATAATTCATCTTTTTTTTATTTTTAAAAAATATGCTTGCCTTTGCGTGCCATCTCGCATGATGCGACCTACTTTCTAATTATTTATTTTTTAATTTTCATGACCGATGATTCAATGTCCTTTAGTCGTAATATTAAACAGTTTACATATATTATTAATAGCGTCAAACAAGTCATAGTCACAGTCAGAATCAAGCTAAGTAAGTCACGGTCAAGTCAAACTCACGCTCTTGTAAAGTGGTGGAGACTTTACAAGAGGCTTCTATGGAGTTTTAGAAACAACAGGAAAAGACACGTTTCACTTCTTTATATCACTTTCCCACACTCGATCACGTTTACGAGCGCTTAATGAATAATAATTCACCATTTAGTACACATTAACACTCGAGAATACACAAGTTTAGGAAAATAATCCAACGAGCCGACATGTTTTTTTCCACGTTGGCGCCAAAATTCGATGCGGCATATGATGGAGCATGGTTGCCAAGAAAAAAATATTCACTCGCGACCGGAGGTTTTGGCGCCAACATGGAAAAGAACATGTCGGCTCGTTGGATTATTTTCCTACACTAGTGTTTTTTCGAGTGTTAATGTGTTCTAGGTGGTGAATTATTATTCATTAAGTGCTCGTAAACGTGCTCGAGTGTGGCCGAGTGATATAACGAGGTGAAACGTGTCTTTTCGTGTTGTTTCCAAAACTCCATAAGAGCCTCTTGTAAAGTTCCCACCACTTTACAGAGGCATGAGTTTGACTTGACCGTGACTTACTTAGCTTGACTCTGACTATGACTTGTTTTACGTTATTAAGACTATACAAAACAGAAGAATAGGCGGTATGGCCTTAAAAGCTTTAGCCTGCCCGATGGGCGAATTATAATAAAAAAAAAAATCACTCGCGACCTCAAGACACCTATAACTTAGATTAATCTATAGATATCTTATTACAAACTTTTATTTAACTTGCCTTGTTAGTTTGGGTCTAATCTTGCAACTGGACTTTAAAATTTATTTTTTAGACTGCATCAGCGCTTACCATCAGACGAGTAGGCGGCCAAGCGCAAGCCTATTTTTAATTTAAAAAAAATGTTATCCCCAACCTATTGATCTGAAATAGTTTTTTTTTTTTAAATAAATTATAGGCTTGCTTTTGACCACCATCTCGTCTGATGTTAAGCGATGATGCGATCTACGTTGGAGCACGCTTGCCTAGAAGAAACCGATTCACGCGTGATTTGAAGACACCTAGATTGTAACCATCGGGGATTCAGGCAGCGCATTCCACGGACCAGCAGTTCGCTCATTTTGTCAAAAAAGCGAGTTGCTTTCGTGAAAACTTCAAAATGAAACAATATAATACGAAGATGTACATCAAAAGGATAAAATTACGGAAATTATTAGGTAAGTGTCTGTACAATGTATGTTTCTGTAAAGGGTAAAATTTCAGTCTATTTTTATTTTTTTTATTATAATTAGGTTTGCCCTTGGCCGCCAACTCCCCTGATGTTAAGCGATGATGCAGCCTACGATGGAGCACGCTTGCATAGAAGAAACCTATTCACTCTCGACTTGAAGACACCCAGATTGCTACAAAGTCCTAGGAGCAATTTTCTATTATAATCCAGCTTCAAAGTATGTAGAACTAAAACTCCTTGATAATTTTCTCGCAATATATAATTATTAATAAGTCGCGAATTAATGCTCGGAATTTCTTTGCGCGATAAAATCCGAAACGTGGATATTCGCCAAAGAACCAGAGTCACCGACATAGCTGTTAAAATTTGCAAGTTGAAGTGGCAATGGGCAGCCCACATCGCTCGAAGAACCGATAACCGATGGGGAAGAAAGGTTCTTGAGTGGAGACCACGAACCGGAAGACGCAGCGTAGGTAGGCTTCCCACTAGATGGACCGACGACATAGTGAGAGTCGCTGGCATCCAGTGGATGCAAAAGGCAGGCTGTCGTTCAGTGTGGAGGTTAAAGGGGGAGGCCTATGTTCAGCAGTGGACGTCTTCTGGCTGATGATGATGATGATGATGAATAAGTCGCGAGGGAATAATTACTTTGATATCGTAGAAGGCGAGTGGGCTAGTTAAAGTTGCATGGTTAATCCTGGACGAAGGCTGTGAGGTCTCGGATATTACTACAGAAAAGTCTTACGGGGCTTAGCTCGCGTACTCTGCGGGATAGGTATCCAGTAAGCAGCATTCATTAGTTAGTACATAGTGTAGCGAGTAAAATAGCACAGTAAAAAACCAGCAAAGTGCGAGTCAGGCTCGCGCACTGGGGGTTCCGTAGCACCACAAAATACAATATGTATCAATATGAAAAAACCGACTTCAAAATTAGTAAAATATGTTATTTCGATTCGGTGGAAGAAATGATAAGGGTGTCTTCAAATCACGTGTGAATCGGTTTCTTCTAGGCAAGCGTGCTCCAACGTAGACCGCATCATCGCTTAACATCAGCCTATTATTAATAAACTAGTAGGCCGCCCCTGCTTCGCACGGGCGAAGCCGGGATATATAGCCTATGTCTACCGGGGATAGTGCAGCATCCCAACAGTGAAATAATTTTTCAAATCGGTTCAGTAATTTCGGAGCCTATTCAATGCAAACAAACAAACAAACAAACAAACAATCAAATCTTTCCTCTTTATAATATTAGTATAGATAAATAAAAAATAGGTCTTCCTAGCAACTTTGTCACCGACCCACACTTGGCTATTATTTATTGTTTGTTGTTATACTTTAAAGTGTGTGTGTACTATAATCATGCCAAATTGGCGCTTGTACGTATAACCGTTTTTACACTAGATAAAATACAAAAATTCGTAAAAAAAAATACGGTTGTTGTATGGTTATCCCCCTTTTATTTTTATTTTATTATTTGTTAGTTAATCCGCCGTAACATAACATATTCTATGATAATTTCAATTGGATATCTATTACGGTTCGAAAGATATAACCCTAAAAATATTTTTTCCCGAAGACACTAAAAGAAGGGTATTGTGCTTAGCATGTTTTAGTATCGACTAACGAGCGATGGTGGCCGAACAGTAGCATGTTGGCTACATTCAAATTCGTACACTTTTAATTTCAATACTACTTCCTTTTCGCGCACTTTTGTTCGAATTTTAACCTTATTTGCACCAGCAAATAAGGTTGACATTCGAACAGAAGTGCGCTTTACAATCTGACGGCACATATACGATCCACCAAAAATATCACTGTTGGATTTTTTTAATGAAAGAAACTTCCATCATGTTCCATTCGTTCTTTAGCGTTCGAAGCAGAAGAAAAAAAACTCGATTTCATGGTTGGTTTCATAGTAAAAGTTGTTCATAATGATGGGCACTATGGACCTCTTTCGGCTTATTACAACCTTTCCGCGTAACCTAGTATATAAACAAATCTTGAAAGTCAACTGTAACCTACTTCTAATTGTCGTATCGATAAAAAAACTTTTTAAGTATAATCCGGCAAGTATAAAAGTTCATAGCTTCTGTGTGATAGCGGACGAAACCGCGGGGCGCTGCGAGTTTCTAACAGTTATTCTACTGTATGTAAGCTACACTGTGACTCGGAATAGGTTTCCGCTAAGTATCACCCGGCGGAGAGTTAATCTTAGACGAGAGTAGTTCCGCTTATCGACTGATCGCTTCCTCTGTTGGGATCGCATGATTTGCCAACGCCTTAGAATCTGGCTAATGCAAGTTGAGACTGAAAACGCCCGCCAAATTTAAAAATATCAGCATTGAAACCCCAAAATTTTTTATGAAATGCCTGGAATAATATCACTTGATCATCATCATCATCATCATCATTTCAGCCATAGGACGTCCACTGCTGGACATAGGCCTCCCCCATCGATCTCCAAAAGGGCCGGTTGGAAGCGGCCTGCATCCAGCGTTTCCCTGCGGTCTCTTTTAGGTCGTCTGTCCATCTTGTGTCATCACTTGATACTTGTAAGTTATTAATTTTTATAGTAACACAGTCAGAACACAGTAATGTTTGCATTTCATATAAATTTTGGGGTTGCAATGCGTTTTTTTTTTAATTTGGCGGGCGTTTTCATTCTCAACTTTCACTAGCCAGACTCTACTTATCAAATAATATTATTGTTTTAAATGTTTATCGGGACTTATCACGTATCCCGATAAACATTTAAAACATGTGTTCAAATCGCGAAAGTTTAAAAATTACTAATAATATTATTGCTCTGGATTTTAAGTATACTAGCCAAAGATATTTAAAACCATGGATTGGAATAACGCTCAAAAATAACCGAACCAGAAGCAGACTAAACCATACTACACAATAATATAAGGAAGAAAGGATAAATATAATAATAATATAAGGGCATCGAGATACAATACATATAGAGTCACAATCGTGCCATAAAAATGTCCGTGCCAAAACTCGGCGTAGACTTTTCGGTTAGTTACAAGGTAACCGCGATACGACTACAACGTCGCGCGAAGCCAGAGCTACGATGACATAGCGGACAACTAACGTTGAACACTATGCAAGCGACATAACGTCTAAATTGGAGTAAATGTGGCATTGTGAAGTATAATATATTTGATACAATGTATGTACAATGACGCTCGGATTTTTTTTGACTGTTTTCACTGAGAGATTGTGACTCTATAGGAATTGTAAATCGATGTATAAGGAACATAAAAACGTGTATATATAAGGTAAAACTTAAAAGTAATTGACTGTATCAACTTGTATATTAGCTAGATATAGTGTTTTTTTACGCGGAAGATAAATAAATCTTAATTGAGCATCTGATAAAGTAGGAGAAACAATCACTGACAAGCTGGAACGATGCCAATACGTCCTGAAGACAGATGGCGAAAGGGCAATGACATCGAGAACATCTATAGATACTATAACAACACATTAATCGTAATAAATAAGGTACAATGCGACCAGCTTATCTGTACAGTTGAGTGGGGTAACTACCATTGTATTTTCAGAACAAAACTGACAGACACCGGTAGGTTTTTCTAGTTCTGTTATTTGGCCAACTGTACGGGTTTGTTGGTCGCCCTATAGAATATATGCTGGTAAATTTTCGATAGTTTCGATACCTAGAACTTAGATTGCTTGAACGTCTTGAGACGAGCAAGTTGTTGACCTGATGGTAAGGACCACACTAAAATTATTAATGCTAAAGTTGGTATGATTGTCCGCATTCAACCGTCTGAAATTATATGAGATGTTGTAAGTGCCTAGGAGAACGTCACTTCTTCATCATTTCAGGCATAGGACGTCCACTGCTGGACATAGGCCTCCTCCATAGATCTCCAAAAGGGCCGGTTGGAAGCGGCCTGCATCCAGCGTTTCCCTGCGGTCTCTTTTAGGTCGTCTGTCCATCTTGTGGGTGGACGTGACGGTGGACGCTGCGCTTACCGGTCCGTGGTCTCCATTCCAGCCTTTCAACCTTTCGGCCTCATCGGCCATCTTTTCTGCGTGATATGTGCTCTGCCAACTGCCATTTCAACGTCACGTCACTTCTTAGCTTGGTTTAAAGTACTCTTCCACATTTAGACATTGGGTACAAATAATGCAAACGGCATCTGTTTTGGGCCTACTTTGTTGGATGTACACTATGAGGTGGCTCTACGCTTCCTAAACATTTGAAGCTTGTCATCATCCTGAGATATTTTAAAATACAAGGAAAGGCTTTTAAGGTTCTAACATTCTCCTTGTATCTCGCCTAGATACGGCAATAAAGTCATTTGAAGGGCTATAACTGGCTGAACTCACGGCTTCATTACCGGCGGCGGATTTTCGCGAAATGTCATAATTTATAACCCATAACCCGTCGTGCCGTTAAACCACTCGGCTATGCTTTGATGGACGGATGGCGATGACGGACCAGATTTTAGAGTTCCGTGAGTCATTAGACGCAGCGTAGGTAGGCCTCCCACTAGATGGACCGACGACATTGTGAGAGTCGCGGGCATCCAGTGGATGCAAAGGGCAAGCTGTCGTTCAGTGTGGAGGTTAAAGAGGGAGGCCTATGTTCAGCAGTAGACGTCTTCTGGCTGATGATGATGATGATGAAGTCATTATTATTACCATGTTTATACTGCGTGGACACAGGCTTTTTCTCAGAGAGAGACGATGAGCCCTAAGGCACTATGCTGGCTCAGTGTACTTTTTATGGCATACACCATTACCATGCGTTTATTTGCTCTAATTGCTGCAACAACATTGTAAAAAACTGAAAAAAAACCACGAATTCTGATCACTTTAGCTAGGTTTTTGAACTTAAGACAGCAGCTGCGTGCCCGATCTACTTAATTGAAATATTTCACACAGTTTTTTTTAAGCTAAGAAATATGTTACATCAGGGAAGAAGGGACTCAAAATAGGATTAGCGGTTTGACACCTGATTTGTTTGTCATGTACCATAGGCAAAAATGTGGCCATTACTAAAAAAAATTGTGACAAAATATACATTAAAATAATATAGTTGGACATCATCATCATTTCAACCATAGGACGTCCACTGCTGGACATAGGCCTCCCCTATCGATCTCCAAAAGGCTTCCGTTTGGAAGCGGCCTGCATCCAGCGTTTCCCTGCGGTCTCTTTTAGATCGTCCGTCCACCTGTTTTGGATATATATTTCATCAGTAGTTACTACGTAATCCAAGTATACGACTGATAGAATTGTAAGACTGCAGGTCATCATCATCATCATCATCATCAGCCAGAAGACGTCCACTGCTGAACATAGGCCTCCCCCTTTAACCTCCACACTGAACGACAGCCTGCCTTTTGCATCCACTGGATGCCAGCGAAGACTGCAGGTGTATCTAATTAATTCCACTGAGCCCAAGAAGCTACTTAAGAATATACCAAGGCATATAACTGATGGATTGTTCACAGCTAGGTTGCCATTGATCATGTAAATAAGTACACGTAAACTCAACCGAGATCGAATACAGCCTATATCTGAGTATCGACATTTCTGGTTGTTGGGTAGTTAATTCATCACTTATTTATTTTGATGTACACAATAATTGACAGCTAATTTTTTTTTTTTTTAAATGCCCTAGGTGGCAAAATAAGCAGACGGGCTGCCTGATAGAAAGCAGTCACCGTCGCCTATGGATACTTGTAACACCCGAGGCATCACAAATACGTTGCCAACCCTTTAGAACTCGATTAACTCGCCTTTTGAAGAACCCCATGTTGTAGCTTCTCGGAAACACCGTAGAAGGTAGCTCATTCCACATTTTGCAGGTATGAGGCAAGAAGGATCGTGTGAAATGCACAGTGTGCGATTTCCACTGATCTATTATGTGTGGATGAGCCTTCAGGCGGTGGCGGATAGTGCGATGGTAAAACCGTGACGCCGGCATCAGATCAAATAGCTTTTTGTTACTAAATATGTCTTGCTAATATTATTTAGATTTCTGTCGAGTAAGAGCTTTTGATGGTATAATACCCGCTTAATACGGCGAATAAATTTTATTTATTTTTTCATCCGGCACAACTTGGAAAGTATACCTTTTTTTAATAAATATAATATGGAATAAACGTGCTACGATAGGAACAGTAAATAAAATAAACTGATTTGCTCGCATATAAACAGTGTTGGTCTTGAAGGACTCTGTAGATAAATACCATGTACAGAACCTTGCTGTAAAAGATCGTTGCGAATTTTCCACTCGGTGCTAAGGTCACGACCCAGTTAGCGTCGACAAATGGTGTTTTTGTTAACAGCACGCTCTGTCAGTACCTGTAACAGGACGGCTGCTGACCCCGTTCTGGAGCCAGGGAAGTGATGAAGCACTCGTAGCTTTTTATTGTTACGATGTTTGTGTCGATGTGTTGCCGAGAATTGCCCTCTAAATCGGTTGGAAAACTCGCTGATGTATGGCGTCGCGTTATTTTCAGAGTATTGTTAACACATCCTACTAATATTATAAACGCGAAAGTTTGTATGTATAGGTGTATATGTATGTTAGGTTTAAATTAGAATCACAAATATCTATAGAGGAAAATAGTTTTTCCCAAAATCCTTATTGTACTCGAAACTACGTAGAAGCGGAATTACACTAGAAATTCGTCATAATACAAATTATCGATACCACTTTAAATTATAATTATATGTCGCTGGTCCTATGCATACATTATGACAGCCTGGGCCACTATTCGCTTCCAAATAACAACAAAGTCGTGAGACCGCTCAAGTACTAAATGTTAAATGCTATAGCTCAATTTCAGCCCGAATCTTAAAATACTTAGACCCAAAATGCCTGAAATTCGAAAGGACTGAATTCTTGGTTACCCGGGACAAAATACGATGACGTCATTTTCATTTCGAAGCGCTTACTCTGCAGACTCGCGTTATAATACTAGTATTAAGTACTGGCTACTACCAGTACCGGCGTTAGGGTAGGGCCTGGTTGGGCGACCGCATAGGGCGCCAGATAAAAAGGGGCGCCACAGTTATATACTAATGTATAGATCTATTCTATTAGGGCTGACTATACGCAAAAATCTTACAGTACCCTACGCGTCCAGTTTCGGGCGGTTATCCGAGTCGCGTAGGCAACAAAACGCTCCCTCAGCCTCCGCCAAGTTATAGCGACGCCATGCTACAGTCAGGACGCCCGCGGGGGGAGTGCAACGACAAAAACGAGCATAGGTCCGACCTCGATGACGCCTGGCGCGGCACTGAACGCGGCGCGCCAAAATTCTCGCGTCCGTTTTACGCTCTTAATTTCACTAAAAAAACGACACTATTCACTAGCAAAAATCAATCCAAATAAAATAATGTTGAATAAAATTGCCTTTCAGTAGATGCAATTTCCAGATTGTTACGAGCTTTCATTAGAGCAAAAAATGAAAAAAAATAAACTAAGTCAATTTTATTTCAGATTTTTTTTTATCGAGGAAAGTTTATTCCATCGTGTTTTGAACCAAATCATAAACTCAAACACAGATGTATCTGTGACATGTATTTTTTTCCAGTTCAAATAATGTAATATAACTGAAAAAAAATATATTTAAAACCGTCACATTTGGTATAAAAGGCTCGCGTTCAGGATGTTGGTGGGGCTCCCCAGCTATTGCAGTGCGTCGACAATGTTCACGTGCGCACGCGTGGATTGCTTCTACACCACAATGCGTAAGCGAGCGACGTCACTGGTGCGGCGCGTGCGGGGGAGCCACAACAGCATGCTGGCCGCGATAGCAGGTAGGCTAGATTGCCCTTACATAAATCATTGTTGCAGCCTACACGTTGCACACTGCACACAGTAAGACCTAGTTAATTAATGTAAGTGTAGGTCAGTGGCGTAGCGTGCCTTGTCGGGGCCCCGTATAAAAATTTTTTTGGAGGCCCTTATATGGAGGTAAAGATTTTTCACAAAAGAAAAAAAATATTGTGAGAAGTAATATTTATTTATCACATAATTTACCCATTTTACAAATAAAAATCGAATTTTAAATATTCACTCTCCTTGCCTTTTTATCGGCAAACTGGTTTATTAAATCATTTATGGCTGATGATGATTTTAGTTTTTCTAAAGTTTCTGCCTCTATGGACAATAGTGAGATGTCTGACAGCCGTTCTTGTCCCATCGAAGTTCTTAAGTAATTTTTTATTAGTTTTAATTTTGAAAAACTTCTTTCTGCCGTTGCGGTTGTAACTGGAAGGGTCAAGAATAAAAAGCATGCTGTGATTACCTCGGGAAAACTGGATGCAAGACTATTGAATTTTACTAGCAATAATTCAATGAGTTCTTTAATGGAATAAATTTTTTTAATTTCAGAATTTAAGCATGTTTTTAGAGCCTTTAATTGGTCACAAAGATTAAGTGAGATGTCTTTACTGTATTTAGCAGACAGTTTTCCGGAAGCGTTTAATATCTCTTCGCTTGAAGAAGATAGGAGTTTCTCCGGTTGTAATATTTCGAATATACTACTCAGGTTGCAAAGGCTCTGAAATCTTTCTTTAGTTTGAGAAATTAATATATCTAAACAGCAATAGTATACATTGACTTTGAAATAGGATTCCGGGTCGGAAATTCTCTCATCTTGTGATAACTCATCAAAAAAACGCTTCGTTATCTTTCGCCTACTGTTTTTAAAAACAGTTGTTACCCCCCACTTTTTTGCTAAATCTTTGGATTCATTTAGCAAACTATTAAATGAATTCTGATTTCTTAATTGGCACAGTCTATTTAAAAGATTACTTAATAAAATACTAGATTTCTGTAAGTCATTATTTTCATGCTGTAGAGCTTTAGAAACAGGATTAATAATTTCAAATAGTGAAGAAAAAAATGTAACGAGCACTAAGAAATCAAAACTCTCTAAAATATTAATTATACCTACTTTTACATTCTTCACGTTCATCTTTTTTATTTGAAATTAAATTTAGTTGGTACAAAGTTTTCATGATTAGTAAAAAAAAAATCTTTACTGCTAATAAAGCGTCGTTCCTAGAAGACCATCTGGTAGGACATACCTTTTTAAGGGTAATCAAATATTTTTCAGATGAATCGTCACTTAGCATAGCCCAGCGTTTTATACTATTGCCAAAAAAAGTATATATTTTTTCTAAATTATCGAAAAAAGTCGATACTTCACGAACATGTCTCGCAGCATCGTTCAAAACCAAGTTTAAAGCGTGCGCAGCACAATGAACATAATCGGCATTTGGAGCATGCTCTTTTATTAGGGTTTGTAATCCTCCATACACACCCGACATAACATTTGCTCCATCGTATCCCTGTCCTCTACATTTAGTCAAATCAATTCCATATTCTTTAGTCAAATTTAAAATGACAGTTTTCAGACCTGCAGCACTGCAATCGGTTACTGCTATGAATCCTAAAAAGGACTCACAGATTTTTATTTCTTTAGGCACATTATCATCATTTTCTGTAACCGAGATATATCGAAAAACTACAGATAGTTGGTCAATTTTTGACAAGTCTTGTGTTGTATCCAGAATTATTGTCAGAAATGGAGCTTTTTTAATTTCTGAGATAATACTGTTCCTAACGTTAGTACCAAGCAAACTAATAATTTCGTTTTGAATCGTAGGGCTTAAATAATTTATTTCACCTTTCGGTTTTAGAAAAAGTTCTTTTAAAGTTGCATCATAGTTAGATAGCAGACGTGAAATTGCCATAAAATTGCCAGAATCAGAATCATGCCCCCTCAAAGGTAGATTACAAGATACTAAAGTAATTATAACATTAATTATACGATGCAGTACATCTCTCCAGAATGTAATTTTACTATCGATTTCACTTTTCAATAGAGTATCGATGGTATTTCCTTGCAACCAATTATTATAAGAGAGTGAGGCACTAATATGCTGCTGTGACATTTCATGGTCAAGAATAGTTTGTGTGAAATTGCTTCTAACCGAAACACCGTTAACCCAAGCAGAGGAGTACGATTTGTTTTGACGATCTGCTAATAACCAACAGAAGTGACAGTACGGTTTGTTTAAAACGTTAGAATAACATAACCATGGTCTTATAATTTTTATGCCTGCCTGATTGAAATATGAATAATAATAAGCTGAAAAAGGTCGGTTATTTTCTGAAACTTTTGGAAATGGTCCTTGTGGTTTAAATGGACCCAATTTAAAAATTATTTTTCGTTCGCATTCAGTTAAATTGTCACCAAAATTTCCTCTATCTGATGAAATTATATTACAATCTGCATTATCTGCAGATATATCAGAATCGTTGACTTGGGGTTCCTCGATTTCTGG
Source organism: Agriopis marginaria (assembly GCA_932305915.1). Lineage (NCBI taxonomy): Eukaryota > Metazoa > Arthropoda > Insecta > Lepidoptera > Geometridae > Agriopis > Agriopis marginaria. The sequence continues at coordinate 17,072,369 of OW029918.1, forward strand.
ATGGACATCCGATAAAGTATGTGCTTGGCTTTCTTCTATTTCCGGATGGATATGTGACGAAGAACATGCTTCAGAAGAATCTAAAAATAAACGAGTAATTGTTAAAAAATAAATACGAATGCTTTGATACTAAACTAAAAAGAGTTATATATAAATAAATAACGTTACTAAGGGTCACAGTTAGAGAGTGTTCATTTCAGACGCACACAGATTCTACGCGGATTGTGCTCGTACCTATTAGTAGATACAAAATCACCTGCAGCCCGTCCGTGCATTACTATACACCTGCGTGCTATTTAAACGCAGCGCGTAGTGTAGTGGCCATACAAAACGAGAACCCGAAAGCGAGTCTGCACATCTGAAGTTCTCAACACGCAATTAACGATACGATACGGACTGATAAACAAACAACAAAACAAATCGATCCTATAGATAAGTTAGAATTTTGTTTTTTTTAATCAAGGCACGGAACCCTAAAAACAGTATAATTGTGAAAATCGAGGGGGGAGACAACTTTTTGTGACGGACAGATGGACAGACCGAAATTAAAAGATTTCCTTGTTTATCACTACGGGCCCCTAATAAATGGGTTGGGTAGTAGTGTAGTACTTACCTTTCCAATCTAAATCACTCACAGTATCTTGTCTCTGAAAAAATGAAGAAATTTTGGGCACTTTTTTTATAACCTCGTCCCTTTTCTGTTTAATTTTTCTTTTCTCAGCGCCGCTGGGATAATCTCTTTTCCTTTCACTCATTTCTTTTACAAATCGTTACTAATACTGCTAAACCAGAAGAACAATATTGTTTGTACTGAATTACAATGTAATGCACATTTATATAAAGCGCGTAAATAAACAGTGCACTGCACTCCGTGGTTTAACATCCAATGCAAAGTACAACAACGTACACGTACATCGCGATATCGATGAAGGATTCCCGGGGATTCCCCGCTGAGTTGAAGATGAAGTAAGTAAAACGGGGAAGTCCCGCAGCCCGCCATAACGATGTAGTGTTGCCAACTTTTGAACGCACGCTTAAGGCGGGAAAAAAAGGAATTGCTTTATAGAATTTTGTCATTTGTAAAATAAAATAAATTAGAAAGTTTTTATTCATTTTCCTTACACACTTTGGGGGCCCCCGTGGCCCGGGGGCCCCGTATAATTATTACGGCAAATACGGCGGTAGCTACGCCCCTGGTGTAGGTACTGATATGCATGACTATTACTTTGACATAGTTAATTTATTGTGTAATGTTGACATTTTTAGTTTGATTATTTTAAATTTCAATTCGTAATAATTATTATTAATGTAATGTGACTAGCTACTATTATTATTATTTTCCATTGATATTGTTTTTTTTTATTTGTATTTGTTTTTTTATTTTTAAGTAACATAGAATCTATGTTACTTGAAAATAAATGATTATGATATTATATTTGATCTAATCTATATATTTTCATTTTTTCGATTTGAATGGCAGACGGGGGGGAGCGACGTATAGAAGTCTCGCCGCCATGGCGCTGGTAGTGCTAAAACCGGCACTGTCTACTACTTTAAGGGCCTGGCTCGATTATAGCTACCGATTAGGACTAGGCGCAATTTAAACAAAGCGTACAACCATAATACAACAAAACCACTTAACGGCATATTATCCGAGTCGCGTAGGCAACAAAACGCTCCCTCAGCCCCCGCCAAGTTATAGCGACGATGTATTTTGCAATGCTAGAGTCAGGACGCCCGCGGGGGGAGTGCAACGACAAAAACGATCATAGATCCGACCTCAATGACGCCTGGCGTGGTACTGAACTCGGCGCGCGCAAATTCTCGCGACCTTTTTACGCTTTTTCACAAAAAAAACGAAACTATTTACTATCAAAAATCTATCCAATTTTTTTTTTTTTATATAATTGCCTTTCAAGTGCAGTTTTCAAGTTTATTCTATCAAATTTTGAACCAAATCATAAACTCAAACACAGATGTATCTGTGACATGTATTTTTTTCCAGCTCAAATATTGTAATTTAACTGAATAAAATTGATTTAAAACCGTAAAATTTGGTATAAGAGGCCGTTAAATATGGATATCGTGTAACAAATTTGACTCTCACGCTTCTCATTTGTTTCTATCTCGTCAAGCAATGTAGGTCGTAACCTTTATAAAACGTACATCCTTCATGATTAAGATTTAAGAGAGACGGGTTATTTGCCGGAGATTACTTTGTACCACCGAAGCTCATTCGGGTCATGGCTTCAGCTAAGTATACAAACATTGTACCTACGTTATGATTGTGACTGAAACTTAGTGTTAGATGTTTGTTGTTGACTAAAAACAGATCTACAATTAACTTCGAGATACAATACATATAGAGTCACAACCTCTAAGTGAAAACGGTCAAAATCGTCCGAGGGTCGTTGTACATACCTAGACAGCAATTATATAATTCACTGCAATTTAGATGTTATATCACTGTTCAACGTTGCTTATCCGCTATGTTATCGTAGCACTTTAGTCGGCGTTGTAGTCGGATCGCGGTTGCCTTACAACTAGCCAAAAAATCGGCGTAAGCATAGCGTGCGCCGAGTTTTTTTTTTGTACATTTGTGACTCTATAGTTATTGTATTTCAATGACCATAAACCTAAACATTCTTATTCTTAATCTTAAATATAATAACATTTTACATTACATAAATTAATATGTACCTAAATTAAAACTAAGTCTCCAAAAAGTCAATAATATTCACAACTATAAAAAAAATAAGCCGTCATGGTACGTGCCCGGCAAATGTGAAACATGACGTCATAAGAGAGCGTCATGCCGTTTGCCGTCACGGCACACGAGTCGCTGTTTACTACACAGTTGGTTAACATAATAAACGAGTGTATAATATTTTATCCGTCAGCAGAAAGCGTAATGTATCTAAGCTTGTGATTCTCGTCACGTTTCCTCCGTGTATAAAGCGGTGGCTATAAAACGCGATGACTGCGCCCTTTCCCACCAAACTAACCCCTTACCTACCAATAATTGAGCTCGACGCTTTTGTCGTACAAAAAAGACCAACTCAATGCGGGCGCTAAATTTGGGTCGGATTAAAGGTGCATAAATATTGAGAGAATTTATTTAGATAAAACACGAGCAAATCATACACACACTTAATAAACCGGTCAAGTTCGAGTCGGGCTTGCGCACTGAAGGTTCTGTACCACCAAAAAATACAATATGGTCGTCCAAGTAACCGAATTACCAGTTATTTATTTTGCTACAGCCGCTCAAGTATAACACAATTATAATTTGATAATGAACAGAAATTTGTCACCGACTCGCACTTGGCCATTATTTATTATTTTTTGTTATACTTTAGAGTGTGTACTATAATCTTGCCAAGTTTGGAGCTTGTACGTATTATCGTTTTTACATTAGTGCTAATAAAAAATACTTTAAAAGAAATGTTCTCAGCAAACCCTTTCATTTGTTACCCATGATATAAGAACATATTGTCCGCCATCTTGGGGCGTCCGGTACATTGAATTTATCATTTAGTATCAAAGTGCTATAATTTAATTAATAAATTTAATGTAAGTGTTAAAATTTGCAAATTGAAGTGGCAATGGGCAGGCCACATCGCTTGAAGAACCGATAACCGATGGGGAAGAAAGGTTCTTGAGTGGAGACCACGAACCGGAAGACGCAACGTAGGTAGGCCTCCCACTAGATGGACCGACGACATAGTGAGAGTCGCTGGCATCCAGTGGATGCAATAGGCTGGCTGTCGTTCAGTGTGGAGGTTAAAGGCCTATGTTCAGCAGTGGACGTCTTCTGGCTGATGATAATGATAACCAAAGTGCTTGGGTTGTTTCGTTTAGATGTTTCTATGGCCACATTCTGTCTCCATCTTCAGACCAGCTCTATGATACATTGAATTGTTACCGAACTTACATAAGAATGCCAAATTTCAGCTCAATCGGTAGAGGATAACTGGTCTCAAATTCAGTTGCAATATTTGTCCCACGCATACCTATATACATACATAATTACATATACTAACAGAGCAAATTAAATAAAAGCTTGTAAAACAGTTTTAATGAGATAAAATAATGTACCTGCGTATTGCACTAAGGAGAACAAAAATACATGACACAAAACATCGGCACAATACATCCAAAAATAGTTGCTCTCAAAATAGAATATTCCGTTGAATATACAGACGAATGAAATTAATATTTCATGAACATAACTTAGGCACAATTTATTTTAGAGATCGACCCTTTGACGACGACTATTTGAGAAAAGAAAGGCAAAGGTTATGTTAAGTATTTGGGGCCGCATGTAACTAAAGAAGAAACAATCAAGTGAAGTTAAACATTTTCTGGTAAATTTGTAATCAAAAAAGAAGTCTAGCGGACAATTTCAGTGTCTTCGCTGAGGCTTTTAGACTGAAATAAAATAAAAACGGAATATTTTCCAATGAAAACTCATCACTAAATCACATGTGAATAGATCTAAAAATCGAGTGCGTAAACTAAACTTAAGGCTTAGAAGAGTCTAACATGTTTAAAATCAAACGTCTGCCCGTGACCCTCCAAAATAGATTCTGCGACGGTCCCCAGAATATTGAATTGAGTGTCAGTGGTAACCCTAATCAGGAACTTAATTGGTTGTGGGATTTGGGTACGTTATTATTACTAAGTAAAATAATAAATCAAGGTTGCCGACGGTAACGTAATGAACTTTAGAGCTGAGATGGGACTGAAATAATCACCTTGATACTGAGCTCCCTTTGTGGGTAAATAAAGCATCAGAATGAAGGAAATAGAGGCACGGAATTTTTCCGTGGGCTTTGATTGTGTTATCTTCACGCTTGTTTAGATCCTGTGCTAGAGCGACTTTTTTCAGGAATCATAATAATATTTCTACGAATAAAATGACCACCTAAAAACTTAAAAGATAAAGATAGTAGTTCGAAATTTTAAAGTAACTCTTTTGCACAAAATCCTACAAAACTGTCTACTTTAAATGTTTTAAATATCGAATAGAGCATTTAATGCTCAGGTGTATTGTTTAACTTAAGTGTTTTTTTATAGAATTAGCGTCAAGAAAGAAACAAGCCATCTGATGGTAAGTGGTCACCGCCACTTATAGACACCTTTTTTTTTGTTTTCTAGTGGTAAATCTTATGCCAGGCTATGTGTGATTATACCCACTAAAGCCTCCCCGGTGACCAGCCTTAGTGCTTGACAAGAGGGCTCCGGGATCTCCAGAGGAACGTATCGGAGCCCTCGGCACTGCGCTACGGCTCCTCCCGACACAACTGCGTGTTGTCTCAGCCCCTCTGCCCACGACAACGTTGGACACACAACGGTGTCTTTCTATCCCTGGGCACGCTTAAGTGGATGGTCAGAGCCCCAACTTTGACCATACCGAGCCCGGAGGTCCCCTTTTAGCAGCATCTTACTACAGGCAGGGGGTACAGGTGCCGAATTTTATTGCCCCGGTGCCTACAATACCCGGGGCATCATTAGTGCGTTGCCTACCTTTGAGGAAGAGTCCTCCAAGGTTGGTAATAATTCAGCTTTCGTTAGCATGTATAGGTATTTTAACTTACCTGAAAGCTATGGTTTGCGTTGTTGATGCTGCACTCTGCGAAGGTGGCGTCCTCGAGCTCGAACTCGTCCCAAAGCTGGCTCTGTAACAATATAATATGTTGACCTTAATTTGTGTAAAAAAAATATATGCCATAGGTGGCAACCAAGCATATGGGCCGCCTGATTGTAAGAAGTCACCGTCTCATATTAAATTAAATTAAATTAAATTTATTTATTGAGGAAAAAACGATGTAAACAATTACATTTACCTCACACAGTAACACACAAAAATAATAATTAGCGACAATAATAAAAAACAATGATTAAAAAAAAAAAAAACTACAATTCCATAAAAGTAAACAATGTCAGACTTATAATCTAAAATAATTAATAAATAAATATATATATATAATAATAATATATAATATCCATTACAATTTTCAAAATGTCAAATAAAATATTAGTACCTACTAATGATTTCCTAAATGTCAAATAAAAATAAAATTAAGTCATGAAGTCCAAATCTCTATCGGGTTTTTTGCCCCTATCCCATTGATCGATTTGGTTCTCGGAATATGTCAAAAAAGTTGTCATAACAGTTTTCCAATTGTCACAAAAAATTACAAAATCAGAGTTGGCAGCAAGGAGTGCATTGAAGTGGCATATGGATACTTGTAACACCAGATGCATCACAAATACGTTGCAGACCCTTTAACGCGCTTTTTGAAGAACCTCATGTTGTAGCTTCTCGGAAACGCCGCGGAAGGTAGCTCATTCTACATTTTGCAGGTATGAGGCAAGAAAGATCGTGTGAATCGCACAGTGTGCGATTTGCACTGATCTATGATATGTGGATGAACTTTCAGGCGATGGTTGTGGCTCACAGTTTCATTATTTTTAACAACAATAAAAAGTTCTATTTCTTAGAGTGTTTTTCCACTGAAGCGGAGCGGAGTGGGGACGTACTGAAATTAACTAACAACATTGGTTGAGACTTGAAACCCACATCTCTTCACCTATCGTCCACCTGTCAACTTTTCTAGAATTAGAAATTTAAATATTATTTATATAGTTGTATGTATCTATGTACCTATGTATGTTCCCTATAGAATCCGAAACAGCTGGACCGATTTGATGAAATTTTCAGGCCACATTCACATTAGCTTATAGCGATCTTGTGAAGTTTGGTAGCGATGATTAACAGTTTTTTGGTGTAGTAATATTTTCCCCATAGATATATATAATTATGTATAGTATAAGTATGACATCTTTGATTTTCTAGAATTGAAGTCTTAACATAATATTATAACAATATAGAAAAAAAAAACCATCTAAGTCAAAGAAGGTTGCTGTTGCTAACCAAGGAGGTTGCATTGTTTTCATCTTTCATTGGCAGTAGCTGATGTTATAAGGAGTAACTTAGGCTACTTTTATTCCGGATATAACGCGGGTGAAACCACGAGGCGCAGTAATGTATAAATAGAATGACTAACCAAATAACCCTTAAGGTGCAACGTTTCACAAATGGCGGGAAATTCAAATTTCAACAGTTTTCCACTGTGACGCTATTTGTGAAACGTTCCACCTTAAGCCTTAACGAAATAAATCTTCGCAAACAATTGAGTTATTTAGTTACAAAACCAATTGGCAAGCACAATCGTATATACTTGGCTCGAAGAATGCTCCGCGACATCTGTCCCGCCACTTGGACACGTTTCGCGAGCTCGTTGTGTCTCCACTCGGTGTGGGCTAGCATTGTGAGTGCCGCTTTTGTTCTTACTTGGGACGAAATGACTTGAGGCAGGAAATGACATGGCAGTTTTAGAGGAATTGCAGTTTTATGTAGCGTAATTGTTACTTGTACCTACGCTTAAACACGCACTTATTAGCTTCACTACTAACTATGTAAACAATTCATGGAAGTCGATTTAATATATATTTTTTGTGCTAGTCTGTGGAATGCGCTGCCTGAATGGGTGTTCCCCGATGGTTACAATCTGGGTGTCTTCAAATCACGAGTGAATCGGTTTCTTCTAGGCAAGCGTGCTTCATCGTAGACCGCATCATAGCTTAACATCAGGCGTGATGGTGGTCAAACGCAGGCCTATTAATTATTTAAAAAAAAACATTATCTCATATATAAAATTGATTTAAAAAAAAGTTTTTTCCTCCAAATTAAATTATATGACTCTGAATATATGTATAAATGACTCTCAAAGGTTTGCAATTTTATGCTAAAAATATAATGTCTAATCGTTTTTAGGGTTCCGTACCCAAAGGGTAAAAACGGGATCCTATTACTAAGCCGACATTGTCTGTCCGTCCGTCCGTCTGTCTGTCTGTCTGTTCTACCTATTAACGGTTGTATCTCTCGAACCGTAGTAGATAGCCAGTTGAAATTTTCACAGAAAATGTAATGTTACGGCGGATTAACTAACAAATAATAAAAAAGTCTAAAAGTAAAAACGAAAGCCCCAACAAACATACAACAAACTTTTTTTTAAATGTATTTTTGTATTAGCTCTTATGTAAAAACGGTAATAAATTAAAGCGTCAATTTTTTTATGATTATAGTATACATTTTAAAGTATAACATAAATAATAAATGATGGCCGAGTGCGAGTCGGTGACAAATTTCTGTTCATTACCAAGTTATAACTGGTAATTCCGTTATTGAATTTTGTGGTGGTACGGAACCCTCAGTGCGCGAGCCCGATTCGCACTTGGCCGGTTTATTTTATAACCAATTAGTAAACTTTTCTCATTTGAAATTTTGAAAATGTTCGAAAGAGAAATTTCTGTGTACTCGGCCTTAAAGCCTAGTATATTATACCTGCTACAGTCTTACGTTCTAAAACCTGGCGAAAATGATCAAAATTCGTGGTTTTAATTCAGGTTTTTACATTGTTGTTGCAGCTGTTTGTCATCTCTATTTCTACATAGTATAAATTGAAGTCGCTTTCCGCGTCTGTCTAACTCCTCCTAAACTACGCAACGGATTTTGATGCGGTTTTCACCATCAGTTAGATAAATTTTCAAGGAAGGTTTATATATATAACTAGCGACCCTCCCCGGCTTCGCATGTAAATTACACCCGTGCGAAGCCGGGCGGGCGGGTCGCTAGTGTAAATATAAATACGTAAGTATATTTGTAGTGTCAAGCAAAATTGATCGCTATTTTCTGTACCGATGTCAATATAAGTGGAAGTATCCAAGTTAGAGAGTCGCTGGTAAATTGACTTTGAAAGGACACGTGTCAAGCGCTCAACTTCACGAGAAGTTTCCTCCTCGTAACAAATTCATGAAAATTCTACCTTTGATGCAGAATACACGTACGTTTGATGTAAAACATCTAACAGTTATATTGGCGCGCCTTAGAAGTAAAACCGACTCGTATGCCATGACGGCAAACGACATGACGCTATCTTATGCCGTCATGTTCCACATCTGCCGGGCGTCTCATGACAGCCAACTTTTAACCCCGACTTTTGAGAGGCTTTGAGATTGTTAAATTCGATAAAATGCCATAGAATCGATCATAGCGAGTGCTGACCAAATGGCATTTTATCGAATTTGACGATCTCAACTGTCAAAATTGACGATAGTTTGAGAACGGCACTTGCACTGCTGGTCAGACAAACAAGAGAAACATCTGGATTACTTAAGACGCTCTTTTCCGACTTTTAGCAATTATGGCCATCCTAATTTAAGTGTGCATACCTCCATGGTTAGCTTAAAATTATAAAAATGTTGTCATAACAAAATTGAATGTTTTATCTAGGAAACCCATGAGACCGAAACACGATTAAGCACATTTCGCTCGATAGAAAAAAATATATCAAAGTAGCACTGATTTGCGCTAATATCCCTGTTTTTTGGATTCATTCAATTACCTATTTATTAAATTATGTCTGCAATATCTTGATATATAGATTTTATAATTATGAAAGAAACCGGTAAAGTACATTTTACATTACAGCTATACTTTTCGAAAAATATGAGAAAAACCCCAAAAATAGAAATAGCGAAACGCATAACTGTGTGTAAGCGCCATGATTTTGCTCCACTATTTGCTACTTTAATACAATAAACCAAGGATTATGGTCATAATCTGTAGTAATAGGCGTTGCTTAAAACTGGGAAAACCTCGCCTTAATTATATATACTTGCAAAATTTCAGATCAATACAATAATATTAAAGCAGATTAAAATCGACTTCCAAGATTTATTTACAAAGTTGTTACAAGCATAACTAATATAATCGTGTTAATAATTAAAACCATTCCACAAAGCGGAGATTTTAACAATAATCCAACTTACAAAACAGAAAAAAGAATGGAGTCATCGAAACGTTAATTCACCCATCAGATGTTTTTACAAAAAGCTTTGTGTTTTTTTGTTATCAGAATAAGGATGAACTCTCTCTCATGAACAAGTAAATCCCTGATCAAATGTTTCTCGTTATTTAAAAATCAAGCTTGCAAAATGATTCGGCTATTTTGATCCAGTGAAGTTTAACTTGAAATTACAAGAGACTGCAAATTAATTTCATGCAAAAAATTAATTCGGAATAATTACGATACACATCACACATCAGCAGCCATTAAACGTCCACTGCTGGACAAAGACCTCCCTCTTAGAGAGGGGTATTGCCATAATCCCCACGCTTGGCAGGCGGCTTGGGGATCGCAGTACGTTCACCGTGTACTAATAGGACGCTGCTGCCCATCCTCCGGTGGTTCTTAATAATTACGATAGATTCATATTAATTATTTTGTTATAAGTGTTTGGTGTGAAGTACTTACTTCAAAGATAATAATCCTACAATAAGTGCCTAATTACTTTTCAGATTGATTGTGTCTAATATATCTATACTAATATTATAAAGAGGAAAGATTTGATTGTTTGTTTGCATTGAATAGGCTCCGAAACTACTGAACCGATTTGAAAAATTCTTTCACTCTTGGGATGCTGCACTATCCCCGGTTGACATAGGCTATATATCCCAGCTTCGCCCGTGCGAAGCAGGGGCGGCCTACTAGTGTCTAATAAATTGATTGTGTTAATATTCTTAGTAGTACTGTTGGGAACAAAATTTGCGTGTCCAAATTGTTCGACTGGCCAGTCTAACAGCTAATGGAATATTTTTGTCCAAACAGTTCGATCATCGAGCTACTAGTCGGACAGAATGGAATAAACGGGAAAAACAGACAGACATCGTAGGCTTAGTAATAAGGTCCCGTTTTTACCCTTTGGGTACGGAACCTTAAAAATTATTTTATTTCACATGAATAGTACACCAATACATGTTGTCGATTTTTTTTGATGCAGCTATAATTTATAAAGAAATGTAGACATATGTACGAGTAGGGACACAACTTTCCAAACTATGTTTACCTAAATGCCGCTTCAGAATTCAAAGCTGTTATAACATTACCTAACTTTCCTAATCCACTAAAGTCACAAGTTGTCACTAAAGTCACACAAAGCCACCTGCCTACATGTACAGTCAGCAACAAAAGTCTATGAGCGCAATTGAGCATACAGATACGGAACTCACTCCGCTAAAACACAGCCCAACATGTTTTCTAGTTTGTTTTACGAACATTATGGCGAGGTAGCCGTCAAACGCAAGCTTTTGCAATTATACAACATCATTTCATTGATTATTCATTTTATTATTATTTTTTCGATTTTCATTCTCGGGTTAGCGCTCGAAGAGTCAACACGTCCTGGGCCCTGATTCCGGAACTAAAACACGCAAGTAACGCGGCGCTTTTAGTTAACCTCTAAAACTTTGAACTCTACTTGCTAAGGAATAAAGGCCAACTTTTAGACGTTAACTTAACGCGCCGCGCTACGCGCGTTTTTGAAGTTATGTAATCGGGCCCGGAGGATGCCTCGTAAAGAGGCGATACACGTGTCGAGAAAGTGCACTAATGGAACGGGTATAATAGATTTTGACAAGAACTTGCTACTCTAACTCATGTCCTGGCTGTGCCTTTTTCTACCTTGTGGTGAAAACGGCTGTGGCTTTTTTTGTTTAGCCTGCGTCCGTATTATTTTTGGGAATACGGCCTTTCCCATTGCCGTTGCCGTTTTGTCTATACGTAGACATAAGTATAACCAAGGGGGATAAGTAAGTGCTTACGCCCTTAGTAAGCAAGTGCTTAACGTAGATAAGACTTAAATCCAAACTGTACAGCTACTTGAGTCGTTCACTGTACCCTAGTTCAACAGGCAGTGAAACTGGAAGTTAAATATGCACACAGCTATTACCGCCTTTCAGGGAGAGAGATGGACGTTTTAAAGTTTTACAGGAAGGAACGGTGTCAGGTCAGGAAACGTCTTCGGCGAAATGGAAATGTTTTTTAACCTACATTGGGGCGTCTTCTCGGAGACGTAGAATATTCTATTGTCAAAGAAAAGGGACAAGACCGATTCAAAAGCTCTCCTTCTCGTACATTAAAATGATCTAAAAAATAATTCACCCCACAGACTTCAATTATTGAACAGTTGGGTTGCATCAAGTTTGTGGATGGAGTATTATGTGGGTAGTGTGTTGAATGCCGGCGTCGCGGTTTTACCATCACACTAGCCGCCACCGCCTGAAGGCTCATCCACACATAATAGATCAGTGGAAATCGCACACTGTGCGATTCACACGATCCTTCTTGCCTCATACCTGCAAAATGTGGAATGAGTTACCTTCTACGGTGTTTCTGAGAAGCTACAACATGGGGTTCTTCAAAAGGAGAGTTAATCGAGTTCCAAAGGGTCGGCAACGTATTTGTGATGCCTCTGGTGTTACAAGTATCCATAGGCGACGATGACTGCTTACCATCAGGCAGCCCGGCTGCTTGTTTGCCACCTATGGCATAAAAAAACAAAAATGTGGAGTGTGTATGGGATGTGGATAGTGGGTGAGATCTGCATAGTAGGTAGCATCTATTTGATACACTGTGTGATAAATACTTATTAACACTGGCTAGATACACACACCACGCATGGCCTAGTACTTATATACTTAGCCTATGCCTAAAATTAAAAAAAAAAAACAGAATCTGCACATCAGAAGTGAAAACTTAAGTGGTAATTTACCTATTCCACAAGCATTGTTTACAAGAGATGGAGCTGTATACATGAGCTACGGAAAAAAATGAAGAAAAAATAAGATACATAATATCGGTGTGTTCGCCGCTAGCCCGGTGACGGTCACCCGAGTTCAATACTTTTTCACCATCCCGAAAATATGTACCTAAAGATGTTTCCACTACTTATCACTTCTACCTACGCCAGCTGTATCGCGTCAAAGCTGATAACAAAATTGTTAACATTCTAGCCATTGTAATTTCTTTGTCCTTAATGAAATAAAAGCACTAAAGGAAATAAAGAGCAGCTATACCTTTCCATTTCGTTTTAATATAATCCGTCCAAGCCAGGTAATCCTCCTACTTTGCAAGCTAGGAAAGCTCACAGCAAAATATGACTTTTCATTTGTATTCGCTGACTTTACAGTAGTCAGAAGTACCTACTACCGTTATTATTACGTTTTACTGTACCTTTGTTTCTATTCTAAGGTCATAAGACATTTATTAGAGTTTAGTCATGTCAATCTATAATATATTAACTAAATATGGTAAACTTGTTAATAAATGTTCATTACATGAATGTTTGTCCTAGGTGGAAATCGAACCCATGCACGCCTCTAAGAGCAGAAGGCAGGATCACTACCAACTGGGCTAACGGGCTATCGAAATATTAATAAGTATTAATACATGTATATTTTCCTAAATTGTATTCTTTTGTAGGTATGTTTTTTACCTCTACATTGTATGTTTTAGATTTGTTTTACCCCTACATTGTATCATCTAGGTATATTTTTATGGAATCTAGGAGAATTAAAACTAGCAGAGAATTGAAATAGGTTATGAAATTTTTCTTGCATTTCACAGTTACAGAAAAATAATGAATGAATGAATGCAATAATAATCAACGATTGTTTGACGAATTGAAAAATGAGTTTCAACGAGAAAAATATGTTCCCAGCAGGCCTAGCACGGGCCGTGGACAAATTGTCTTTCCACCGTTTTTATCCCGCGAGAAAAAGACAAACGTATCCATATTCTAGCTTTGTCGCGTCTAGGCGTGGATAAAAACGGTGGAAAGACAATTTATCCACAGCCCATGCTAGGCCTGCTGAACCTTTATTCACAAATAAACAATAAAATTTAAAAAAGGCTATGTTACGTGTTGAGTTAACTTTTTGGAACTTTTAGGTAGTATCCAATTCAAATTTAAAAGTTCAATATCGCTTGTCGTTATAAAATTATGTAAAATGTGGCCCATTTTGGAAATAAATGCTAGGCTCAACCGACCCCGATTTATGTTGATGATAACACTTAGTAGAATGATTTATTCATCGTTTATTCATTCGAGATAATAATTTTTTCGTGTCCCCGAATGCCCCATTCCTGAAATATTCGGATTCATGAAAAGGGCGAACGGTGATTTTTATCGCCGTTCCTTTGTAAGCATCAAAAAATGGGGGTAAGTGACAATGTCGTTTGTATCGTTTTGCGCAGTCTGTCGCAATGCGATAAAACTTAAAAGAGAAAATACAACATTGTATGTAGTACAATATGAATAAAGTATACCCCTCTCCAAGAGGGAGGCCTTTGTCCAGCAGTGGACGTTTACTGGCTGATGATGATGATGATGATGATACGGGGTGTAAGGGCAACACTCTCGAAGCCAAAATAAGGTAATTGTACTCATCATTATGAACAAATTTTACTATGGGACCAAACCTGAAATCGCGAAAAAAATATCAGCTGTTTAATAGAAAACGGTCATTGACACTCGCCAAAATGTATGGAACAGCTGATATTTTTTAGGGTTTTTAGGGTTGGTCCCATACTAAAAGTGATTCATAATGATGAGTACAATTACCTTCTTTTGGCTTCGAGAGTGTTCCCCTTACACCATGTATACACAATAAACACCAGGATCGGTTACTAAACTCGGTCCAAGCATTTATTTGTAATGACAGCTGCAATAACTTTGCAAATACCTAAATAAAAAAATGTTCTTTTAATATTTCACTGAAGTATATCGGGTACCTGCTGCCTTCGACCAAAATAAAATTAATGGACGGGCCCAGAAGGAGCGAAGATTACAAAATGAGCGTCGGCGCTTATTTCGTTTCAGTCGGTTTCTAGCCGTAGGAACTGCGACACAAGATTATTGTTACATGATAATGAAACATCTGACAAAAAATATGCCTTCGTGTGCTTTCCCGAAGTGTAAAAACAACAAAAAACCAAAGTAAAAGTTCAGGTGTCACTTTTCACGCGTGAGTGTATTCATCATCGTATTTAATCATAATTGTAAATCAATTTCATCAAACATCGATAAGTAGTCACCATTTTGTTTTATTCACGTGACCACGTCCATCCACGGCGACAAACAGTTCGAGAGCAATAGACAAATACAGGTGTTCTCTTTCACTCACATAGTTATTATATTCGCCATCTATTTTTGCAACAAATAAATAAATAAATATTCGGGACATTTTTGCACACACGGTCATCTGATCCCAAACTAAGCAAAGCTTGTGATATGGCTGCCAGAGACTGATATACATACATATATAGGTTTAAATACATACTTAAATAGATATTAACACCCAGATATAGAACAAACACAAATGTTCATCACACAAATGTTTGTCCTAGGTGGGAATCGAACCCACGCCCCCAAGCTCAGAAGGCAGGTTCACTACCAACTCGACCAACGGGCTATCAAATAAAAAAAAAATTACTGTACATGATTATAATTAGGTGTTGAAGTATATGTCCTATGGTTTTGACTTGTTTTTACTGAGTAAGTTCAATGGTTATGGCCCGTCCATTCATTTTATTTTGGACGAAGCCCGCTGCAGTCTTACGTTCAAAAACCTAGCGAGAGTGGGTTAGAATTCATTCGTGGTTTCCATTCACTTCGTACAATATTATTGCAGCTGTCAGAGTAAATATATGCTTCGAGTTGAGGCATTCATAAAGAGTGTGAATTTTCCACGAAGCATGATCATTAAATTATGAAAAGTTAGTAAGTCATTTAATTCGATAAGTGGTAGTAATAGACAAACCAATGACCATGAACCACGTTAATAATTCATGATAAGAATTCAGACACTGTTGGTTAACATGAATGAAAACTAGTCTGTACAATACAATACAATTCTTTATTAATATCTCCATAGTTACAAGTCAAACTTCTCCAGTACACTTTATACAATGATTTATAAACTTATATAAAAATATATATTTTTATAAGAGTATTATGTGCAAGTCAAATTAAATAATAAATTATTTAATTAAAAATATGTTGAGCAAAAATTTATTATCTATACTTCTATACTAATATTATAAAGAGGAAAGATTAGATTCATCTTCGACCACATCGTCGCTTACCAACAGGCGAGTTGGTGGTCAAACGCGGACTTATCAGCGTAAAAAAAAAAAAAAAAAAATTAGATTGTTCGTTTGTTTGTATGTTTGCATTGAATAGGCTCCGAAACTACTGAACCGATTTGAAAAATTCTTTCACTGTTGGGAATCTACACTATCCCCGGTTGACATAGGCTATAATCTATACCCGTGCGAAGCTGGGGCGGACCGCTAGTATATTATATCCAAGTGAAAAGTTATTATCTTTTCCGGTTTCAGCTTCGGAGGAAGTGTTATTGTGCAACTAGCTGGCGCAGTGCGCGCCATGATTTCACCAGCGCAGACCATCGTACCGGAGCTATTAATTTTCCGGAAAATTTGTATACCATGCCCCTCTCCGACCTATTTCCAATAGTTCATGCTGACCCCTTAATGATCCCTTGCTTGGCTGTTGTTTAAAAGAAAGACGACTTGACACGTTTTCAAAATATTTTTTGACCGAACGATGAGGTCTCGGATTCCAATGAGACAAGTCAGCGTTTCTATGCATGGTTTGTTCGATGACACTTGCGTATCGTTGATCCGATCTTAATTAATCTTTTTAGACAAGTGGTTCATTTCTATAAAAAAATACAAAAATCTTAGAACTATTCTAAGACGAAAATAGAGAAAATCAATCGAGGTTTCTGAAGATTTATGGATCGCGAAGTCACAGTTAGTGGCGATAATATTTAGTACAGAAATATTTATTGTAGTTCGAATAAATTATCAATTTAAAAACCGACTTCAAAATTAGTAAAATAGGTATGGCATTTCGATTGGGTGAAATGATCAGGTCGAGGTTCGAATGATAAGGCCGTCTAAGTAACCGAATACGTTGCTTAACTTGGTAATTAACAAAAATTTGTCACCGACTTGCACTTGGCCGTTATTTATTATTTGTTGTTATACTTTACAGTGTGTACTATAATCATACCAAGTTTGACGCTTGTACGTGATGCTCCTGATGTGGATTGAAAACAGAGATGATTTGAAACACGTGTATAACTAGGGCGAAGCTGGGGAGTTGCTCGTTTACACGTCGTATTACGTTTAGAGACCCAGGAAAAGTAGTAGAAACGAGGGGCTTCACAGGAGCAAGTTTTTAATATAATGACATCAAAGCGTCGTGCAGGGAAGTAGCGCGTGCCATAATTAATAAATCCGTTTGTGCCTCGGAACAAAGAATGTAATAAACGGCGCTTCAGGCATTCTCCATTTGGCCCTTTGAGGCAGTATTTTGCGAAATTAGGTATACCTACTTACTTAGCTTTAGAGTCCGTGAAATCACAGTCGTAGGATATCAGAGCACTGCCAAGATCAAAGCACACGGCTATCTCACTCGCGCGTTTCAATATTTTTGAAGATATAAAATCACAGAGTAGAAAAAAAAATATTATGTTTATCTAGATTTATATGGAAATATTTTGAGCTAAGTTTTATATTAACATGTAATAAACATAACTAGTTTTGGCGACACAAAAAACATACTTATTTACAAACACAAAAATTTCGCCAAAATAAATGATATTAACATTACAAAAATATTTTTATGTTTCTAAAGTGTAATTATGAACTAAATTGTATTTTTATATAATTTTTAAATTCTCCCACTCTCCATCAAACTTTGGACCTCAAAAATGTGAATGTGAAACGCACAAGCAGCCGCTCGCTTTTAGCGACCCCTTAAATTATTTTCGTTCAAAGTTCTTTTGCTGTGCAATAACTTTGCAAAAATCAGCTGAATGACCACATTATCTATACTAATATTATAAAGAGGAAATATTTGATTGTTTGTTTGCATTGAATAGGCTCCGAAACTACTGAACCGATTTGAAAAATTCTTTCACTGACGGGAAGCTACTCTATCCCCGGGTGACATAGGCTATAATCTATACCCGTGCGAAGCTGGGGCGGACCGCTAGTTCTTTATATTCATAAAACCTACTACTATCTCACGTTCAAAAACTTATCAAAAGTGCTCAGAATTTACTGATTTCATTCGCTTGTTATAATCTACATGTTAGCATCTATGTTCTTGGAGCTAAAAAAACTTATATGATTTTGGCGCCAACGTGAAAAAATTCGCCTCATTGTAGTTTCATATACTGGTGTATTTTTGACGGTTCATGTGTAATGCTGGTGGATTATTAAGTAATCGCTAATGTGCTCGAATGTGAGCAGGTGATATAATGAAGTGAAACGTTTATTTTTATAATGTTTCTATAATTCCATAGCAGCCTCTATAGTAGACGGTTGTGATACTGAAGAAACAAAATAAATACCACATTATTTTTAAAACATACATCGTGAGTTTGCACGAATGTGAGCAAGTGATATAATGAGGTGAAATGTTTATTTTTATAATGTTTCTATAATTCCATAGCAGCCTCTATAGTAGACGGTTGTGATACTGAAGAAACAAAATAAATACCGTATTATTTTTAAAACATAACATCGTGAATGTGCTCGAATGTGAGCAAGTGATATAATGAGGTGAAACGTTTATTTTTATAATGTTTCTATAATTCCTTAGAAGCCTCTATAGTAGACGGTTGCGATACTGAAGAAACAAAAAATACCACATTATTTTTAAAACATACATCGTGAATTTGCACGAATGTGAGCAGGTGATATAATGAGGTGAAACGTTTATTTTTATAATGTTTCTATAATTCCTTAGAAGCCTCTATAGTAGACGGTTGTGATACTGAAGAAACAAAATAAATACCACATTATTTTTAAAACATACATCGTGAATTTGCACGAATGTGAGCAGGTGATATAATGAGGTGAAACGTTTATTTTTATAATGTTTCTATAATTCCTTAGAAGCCTCTATAGTAGACGGTTGTGATACTGAAGAAACAAAATAAATACCACATTATTTTTAAAACATACATCGTGAATTTGCACGAATGTGAGCAAGTGATATAATGAGGTGAAACGTTTATTTTTATAATGTTTCTATAATTCCTTAGAAGCCTCTATAGTAGACGGTTGTGATACTGAAGAAACAAAATAAATACAAATTTATTTTTAAAACATACATCGTGAATTTGCACGAATGTGAGCAGGTGATATAATGAGGTGAAACGTTTATTTTTATAATGTTTCTATAATTCCTTAGAAGCCTCTATAGTAGACGGTTGTGATACTGAAGAAACAAAATAAATACCACATTATTTTTAAAACATACATCGTGAATTTGCACGAATGTGAGCAAGTGATATAATGAGGTGAAACGTTTATTTTTATAATGTTTCTATAATTCCTTAGAAGCCTCTATAGTAGACGGTTGTGATACTGAAGAAACAAAATAAATACCACATTATTTTTAAAACATACATCGTGAATGTGCTCGAATGTGAGCAAGTGATATAATGAGGTGAAACGTTTATTTTTATAATGTTTCTATAATTCCATAGCAGCCTCTATAGTAGGGGGTTGTGATACTGAAGAAACAAAAAATGCCACATTATTTTAAAAACATTTTGTACTAAACTATTTGTACTAAGCATCTTAAACTCTATCATTACAGCTTGCAAGATAGCAACACGTGGGTAGAATGTTAAAGCTAAGTTATTCTACAATGGCTATGTTCTTCAGGCTAGCCCGGGGGTGAACATCATTGTAGATATTGTACCTACTTGTCTTAAAGGCTAATTGGGCTTGTTTAATATTTTTACTTCTTTAGTACAAAAATATGGCTCTTCATTTGATACTTTTACACAAATTAAATGCTTGCGGCGAATTCGAATTGAATTAGCTGGTTTAAATATACATATAGACAAGTTTTTAACATGTTTACTGTTTACAAATTAAAGTTAAAAAAAAACAAGATTCCTATAGATATAAAAGTATCTCTTATGAAAGACAGAAGACAAACCATACCATTATTGAAGTTTTTTGAACATTTCGCCACTTAAAAAAAACTTGAAGCAACTTTGGATTATTTGCTCATGGCAGAGTTACAATAACAACAAAAAGGATAAATTCTCTTTAATGCGTTCAAATAGACCTGGCAAAATTTTGGATTATCTCATTCTTCAGAATCCCCAGCTTTGAATAAATCTCGCGTGAGGTTTGATCGAGGAATTCTCCGCTGATTGTCAGCGCTGTGGCAAGCTAAAATGTATGGTGATGAACGGCTTCGTAAGTTGGCCTATATATGGTCGCGAGTTGTCTCGCCGAAATCCCAGCGGCGGCGCTGGGCTCGCCCGATCCGACTGCTCCTTGCAATAGGAAATATTCAGTCGTCGGTTACCAGAGGCACACATACACACAGCGATCCCGCCGGCGGGATCGTAGACCCCCAGGATCTGTTAGAAGATCGGTTAGATTCTCTCCAAATAATCAATCAGTTCAATAAACCGCTAGGGCTCCAGTGCACACCCCTTCTGGGGTGCCTGGGCAAGTCTGATTCCCACTCCCGGCGACGGCCCAAGCCGAGGTTCGTACCTTCGAGGTGCCCTTGTGCTAGTCGCCCAAAACTTAAATCACCAAATTATGCCGAACCATGCCGAACGCACTCTTCGTTCGCTAACTAGTCCGGTCAAACTGTAGAGGCCAAAACGCCAACAGAACAAATCAATATATAAAAAAAAAACGCCGAAATCCTACTCTTGAACAACCGAGGTGAAGCTAAATCTGTATACAGAGCAAGCAAGAAACACCAATATTTACCTCCCATTCACACATAAACTGTTTAGAGGGCCGTTTTTAGCGGATCCGTTGTTATTTCAGAGACGTATAAGTATGAGCGAGTTTACATTCATGATAGTATCCCGAAGCCAGTAAAAGAAAGGAGAGGAAGGAACAGTTGCGCTAGAAAACCGCTTGAACATTGCCATTATGACTACAATTTACGCTATACCTACTAGCTGAAACCCACTACTTCGTACGCGTAGAGCTCGGCCTTCGGCTTCGCTACTACAACCCGTTATAGGCTATGTGTTATTCTAATGTATAAGCTTTATTTTATTTTATTTATTTATCCAAATTACAACTATCATTACAGTAATGTCCTAATTCAATAGCTTATGTCAACATAATAATTTATAAACCTAGCGTATAACACAATTAAACACATTAAACGCATAAGCTTTGCCATTCAACGTGGTAATGCCGCCAGCATGCTGGGTACGCTGCCAACTGGTAGTGGGCCAACTCTACCTAAGGTAGAGTAGGCATTCATTAATTATTTATAATATTTTGCTGATAACTTAATGTAAAACTGACATTTTAAATTATTGTTCCTTATTGACTAATATTATTTGTTTATCCTAATTGTTTAATTTAATTTTGACATTATGTATTTTAATAATTATGTTTAATTTTATTTGTATTATTAGATATTTTTTTTCTCTCATGTTTTTTTTTCTTGTTTGATGATTATGTAAAAGATAATAAGAATTTATGCACTGTGACATGTAACTAATATTGTTATGAATAAATAAGTATGAGTATATATATGAGTATGGGCTTGAGCATTTGGATTGTCTTTAGACCTTCAACGGTCTATGGGCAGTCTAACTGTATTTGTAGTTTTAGCTTGTATTTTGTTTAGTTAATAAAGGCACTTGCCCAGGAAAAAAAATTATAACATTGATGTCATTAAAAAACACATTAAACATTAAATTAATCACACATTACATACGTTACATAAGCTATTTTATTGTAAACTTTCATTGAAATCCATTCGGTAGTTTTTGCGTGAAAGAGGAACAAACATCCATACATACAAACTTTCGCGTTTATAATATTAGTAGGATTTTCGACTTCGATCAATAAAGATTTTCGAGTATTAATGCGTAATAATGGTAGATTATGATTTATTAAATGTTTGTGGACATGCTCAAGTATGGGTAAGTGATATAACGCGGTGAAACATGTATTTTCGTGTTATTCCCAAAGCTTCATAGAAGCCTCTTGTAAAGTCTCCAACACTTTATGAGGGCATGACTTTGACTGGACCGTGACTTACTTTGCTTGACTCTGACTGTGATTTGACTTGCTGAAACTGTTTAGAGAACATTTTTACTTGTCTTTATATAAAAAAAACTTGAATTCTATACTTTTACGAATATACTTGTAAATTATTGTCGTATCGATTTAAAATTTTGCTAGTACATTGTTTAATACAATTGTCATCTGTATTACATATAAGGTACTATAGTAAACGCATTACCATCTGAGTCGTCAGGTCTTAAATCAATTGTTTGTCTATCCCGCTCGCACCCACATGTCATATATGTCTATCTCGCTCGCACTTACAGGTCTTATGGCATGACGTTTATCATATGGCCCTACGACTCAGTTGGTAACGCGGTGACTATAACAAAACTTTTATTGAATAAAAATTACGAGTAAAATAAAAACTATCTTAAATTTAAATTTATAGCTAAAACTAAATTAAATTAGATTAGTTTTAGTAATAAATTTAAATTTAGAATAATAATTGTCATTTATAACTACCATATTTATAACTACGTAACTATTTCAAAACTGTGACATTGTTTGTCTGCAAACCTTGTACAAAGTATCGTTTTAATGGCAGTAGAAGCTACTACGTGACTTGGCTGAGAATACTGAAACTGAAATAAAGTTAAAGCTGGAGTGCACCGCACACTCATGTAAACATGTAGTCTGAGAGACGTGCTGCGGTTTACCTATGTACTTACCTACTTCGGTCTATAAAGACGCGCAGGTAACTGACATGCTCGGCTTCGGATGGAAGTAGGTGCAAATGGAAAAAACGGAACCCTTATAGGATCACTCCGTTGTCCGTCTGTCTGTCAAGACCCTTTTTCTCAAGAACACGTAAAGGTATCAAGTTGAAATTTATACTACTTGGGTCTACGGTTTCTTTCGGCTGTATAAAAATAAAAGTTGTAAGTCAACGCAATCAAAAGATATAAACATTTATGTCGTATATTTTGCGATTTCACAGGGGAATCAAAACCTATAGGGTACTTCCCGTTGACCTAGAATCATTAATTTTGGCAAGAGGCAAGGCCTTACAGCACATATAAAGTAATAAATCTGAGAGTTGTTAATTTGAAGTTGTATCATATAAAAAAATACTGTTTTACAATTACAAACTTACATTTTGTAGTTGTTATGTATTGAAGAACCTTATTGTCAACTACAAAGTTAAGTTTGTCTTTTAATATTTCTACTTCAGTTAGTATTTTTTTGGACATTCGCTCTGAGTGTTCCGTCCGACGGGACCTTTAGAGCACGAGTCCTAGTCGTAATTGTCCGGTTTTTTATATTAGATAGGCTTGCGCTTGGCTGCCATCTCGCCTGATGTTAAGCGACGATGCGGTCTACGATGGAGCACGCTTGCCTAGAAGAAACCGATTCACTCTCGAATTGAAGACACCCAGATTATTACTATCGGGGAACAGCCATTCAGGCAGCAAATTCCACCGAAAAGCAGTTCGTCCGATAAATGTGGAATCAAAGCGATTCGTATGGGTTTTCGGAATATCAAACATAAAGCCGTGTCGATTTTTCGTGCCCGCTCTGGCAGTCCGATAGAAAAATGGGCAAGAGGGAATTAAATCATGCAGATCTGGTGCACACTCTCCGAAATGTATCTGATAAAAAAACTGATAGACTAGCAACTTTACGCCGATGCTCAAGACTAAGAAGCTTAGTCTGAACCATTGCTGATGATTCGCTTGGCACGTTTCTCTATAGACTCCAACGCCCCAAGCTGGTACTTAGCTGATCCATCCCAAAGTTGAGAGCATAATAAAACAACTGTTTAAAATGCATGCCGTGGAGGTACCGGCGTAAGAATAGAACCCCTTTTTCTTCCCGTGGGTGCCGTAGAAGTCGGCTAAGATACATTAACCAGAAGATGGGCAGCAGCTTCTTCTGGTATCAACCCGCCTGCCAAGCGTGGCGAGTATTGGCAACCGGAAAATGATTAGTACTAAAAGGACCAGATGCCTTATTATAGATGTTTCGGATCGTGATCGTGATCGCGTGCCATCTCACTTACGCACGTGGTGCGAGTAAGTAGATGCGAACGGGACGGCATGTAATCTCGATCACGATCAAACTTCTATAATAAGGCCCCAGGTCCCAGGACCAGGGACCCTTTTGGACATCGATGGGGGAGGCCTATGTCCAGCAGTGGACGTCCTATGGCTGAAATGATGATGACGATGAACTGTTAACGATATAGATAACAGGCTATTGGACTGATTATTGATATTTTTGTCGCGATTTCTGGGTTGGTCTCATAGCAGAAGTTGTTCATATTGATGAGTATAATGGACTCCTTTTGACTTAGTATACCCATTCCGCAAACCCTGTATAGCAATAAAAAAGGGGTCTGTTTACGGACGATAATTTTACGTGTTAACGCTTAGATCGTGCCTCTCTATCACTTGTTCCGCGCTCTCGCTTGCACACTCGGCTCAGGCGGAATGTGACAATTTTTCATGCTTGCAGCCGGCGTTCATCAATTTATAAGATGTTATCACGTCATAAACTCAATAAAATAACTAGTGGTCGCCCCAAACTATGACCTCGCGACCCCTATAATATCTTTATATAACCACTAGAAGGAAAATTGTATTTGCATAAACAACCCGCCTACTGACGACCAGTTCAACGATAAAGTTATATTCAAACATTATACATACAAAGAATACAAACGGCTACTTGTTTCGGTAGACTCTGCGACCTTTGCTTCGCTCGGTTACAGGCTATCGTTATATCACTTGTAAAATACTTATTACAGCAAACAAAATACTATATTCACTATATAGTACTTAACAATCAAATAAAATAATAACGACATGCCAGAGCAACCACAAAATAAATCGTACTTACACACTTGGGAAAGTTGTCGAATCGGCCGTGCGGAACTCCAAGACAACTGCGGTAGGCGAAAAAGCAAAATACTGAAAAAATCCCTAATCGTAAAGGAGTAGTCTGCGCGTAAAAGAGTATTGTGATGCGAGGCACGTTGCTACAAGTTCACGTCGAATAGTAGCCTTGGCATTGGTAGGCGTGTTCTAGCCTTGAAGTGCGTAGAGTGGTTCAAGAGAGGACCTGTAGCGAGTTGGATGGTAAGCTTGAGCGAGTCGCTTGTCTACGCTAACTGCAGTGCAAGTACCGTTCTTTATCGATCATCAAATTCGATAAAATGCCACAGAATCGATCATAGCAAGTACTGATCAAATGGCATTTTATCGAATTTGACGATCTCAACTGTCAAATTTGATGATCGATAAAGAACGGTACTTGCACTGCTGAATAGCGGGTCTGAATTCTGATGCTCGGTTTCTGAGGTTCATAGATAACTTATCGCTAACTAATCTGTAACTTTCAACTTTTTAATTATCCTAATATAAATATATCTAACATCAAATACTTATCGAATAAAAATAGGTACGGGCAGTATTGACCGGATAAGTTATCTGAAATATAAACGAAGTATAACTTATTATTGCATGTTCGGAAACGCAAATTGTAAAGTTATGGAACCAATAGCGTTATTGAATAGATAAACCACCGATAAATGGCCTCTGAAACCAGGCATACCTAAGTCAGTGAACGGGTCTAGGGTCTAGGTCTACGCTAATTGGTTTATTGATTTTACCCAACTAAAATCACCCTACGAACCGGGTAGTATCCCTCATCGCGCAGGGGTTGTTTTCTTTCATATCTATGACCAATATTATCTGCCCCGGTGGCTCAGTTGGTAGTGAACCTATCTTCTGTGCTTGAGGGAGTGGGTTCGATTCCCATCTAGGACAAACATTTGTGTGATGAACATTTGTGTTTGTTCTATGTCTGGGTGTTAATATCTATTTAAGTATGTATTTAAAAATATATATGTACATATATCAGTTTCTGGCAGCCATATTACAAGCTTTGCTTAGTTTGGGGTCAGATGACCGTGTGTGCAAAAATGTCCCAGATATTTATTTATTATGTGCTTATTATGTTTACGCTTGCAGAATAGAGCGTCTAAGTATCATCATCATCAGCCAGAAGACATCCACTGCTGAACATAGGCCTCCCCCTTTAACCTCCACACTGAACGACAACCTGCCTTTTGCGTCCACTGGATGCCAGCGACTCTCACTATGTCGTCGGTCCATCTAGTGGGAGGCCTACCTACGCTGCGTCTTCCGGTTCGTGGTCTCCACTCAAGAACCTTTCTTCCCCATCGGTTGTCGGTTCTTCGAGCGATGTGGCCTGCCCATTGCCACTTCAACTTGCAAATTTTAACAGTTATGTCGGTGAGTCTGGTTCTTTGGCGAATATCCACGTTTCGGATTTTATCGCGCAAAGACACTCTGAGCATAGCTCTTTCCATTGCCCGCTGAGAGAGTCTAAGTATCGTGGACACTCAATAAATGGCGGATCTACCGCTCATTAACAATGGGTTTGGCGTGCTAGTACGTCTGCAAACAAGAGGTCCTGGGTTCGATTTTTGGCTGGGCAAATGTTTGAATAATTAATTAAAAATCTGGATCTGGGAGTAAGTTCTGTTGTCCTTGTCTTTGTGTGTGTTCCATGGCATTTCCGAAACAGAGAATCTTAATGGGGAGTGTCAAATACATATTATCATTGTGTGGCGTGTCTACGCTTTCCGCGTAGCCTAGGAGTACAGTGATCTACGGCCATCGAGTTAAATCGCTGTGCCCATTGAATAAAGCGTCTAGTTTACGTTTACTTTACAGAAGGCCTTCACATCATCAGCCATTAAATGTCCACTGCTGAACAAGGCCTCCCTATTAGAGAGGGGTGTTGCCATAATCCCCATGCTTGGCAGGCGGCTTGGAGATCGCAGTACGTTCACCGTGTACTAACAGGACGCTGCTGCCCATCCTCCGGTGGTTCTAGTCGCAGTTTTAGGACATACCCGGGTCCAGAAGGCCTTACACATGCACTATACATACGATAATTAACTAAATGATCTTAAATTCAATACAACGAGTCAATATGGTGTAGTTTTATACAAATAACTGATATCAAATCGCTGAAATCTTATGACTTGTGTTCGAATATGTCGATTTTCATTGCAGACAATAATGTCAAGAATTCGCTGCCTAAACGAGCCATGAATATCTCGAGAAATTGCTTTGTTGGAACTAATTTAATGTCTATGAAGTGGTTTATTCATTTTGAACTAAAACGTGCAAAATTACTTTGGCCTTGCGACCTCATTACGAACAATTGGACAAGGCTCTAGCAAAGTTATAAGATTATTTACGGGATATTTACCGTGGTAAGGTTGTGAACCACGGTAAATATCCCGTTAATAATCATATAACTTTAGTGAACAACCGTGATAGTTTAAAATAGTGTTTTAAGGCTCTAGCAAAGTTATATGATTATTTACGGGATATTTACCGTGGTAAGGTTGTGGAATCACAACCTTACCACGGTTAATATCCCGTTAATAATCATATAACTTTAATGAACAACCGTGATAATTAACAGTGTTTTAAGGCTCTAGCAAAATATTTGAAATAGAACACATTTTATGAAGACATTACGTTAAAATACTCATGACTAAATTCGGTTCGTGCATTTATTTGTTCTGACAGCTGCATAATAACATCGTAAAAAGACTAATAAAAACATTATTTCAATATTTCACTGAAGTGTATCGCGTACCTGCTACAGTCTTACGTTCTAAAACCTGGCGAAAATGATCAGAATTCGTGGTTTTAATTCAGGTTTTTACATTGTTGTTGCAGCTGTTTGTTATCTCTATCTCTACATAGTATAAATTGAAGTCGCCTTCCGCTTTTGTCTGTCTGTCTGTATGTCTGTATGGCCGCTAACTCCTCCTAAACCACGCAACGGATTTTGATGTGGTTTTCACCATCAGTTGATACATTTTCAAGGAAGGTTTATATATATAACTAGCGACCCGCCCCGGCTTCGTACGTAAATTACACCCGTGCGAAGCCGGGCGGGCAGGTCGCTAGTAGCAAATAAATCCTTGGACCGAGTTAACGTTTTTTTTTTAATTATAAATAGGCTTGCGCTTGGCCGCCGCTTGCCTAGAAGAAACCTATTCACTCTCGACTTGAAGACACCCAGATTGTAACTATCGGGGAACAACCCACTCAGGCAGCAAATTCCATAGACTAGCTGTTCGCACAATAAATGTGGAATCAAAGCGCTTAGTACGGGTTCTCGGAATATCAACCATAAAGCAGTGTCGATTCTTCGTGCCCACTCTGGCAATATTAGTGTGGCACGTTAAAACATAAGTACCACACTAATATTGTAATTGCAAACTTTTATGGATATAGTTTGTTTCACCACTTCGCTGGATAAAGCATACCATACCTACCAGGTAACTTTTATGCCGAAACGGAAAAAATTACAGTGCGACCGATTACATTGAGTGGAAGCCTGGAAGTTGATTAATGGCCTTATTGATAGTCCTCATATACTCGAAAAATTGAGTTCTATGTTCCTCGTTCTTTCAGCCGTCTACATAATAGGAAAACGTTCAAGCTCCCTTGTCGTCACGAAAACTATGGTCAGCATTCAGTTTTTTTTTTTTTTTTTTTTTTTTTTTTTTCAAAAGCACTCCGCTTTGTATCGAATGTGCTCTTATTACAACAATATTTGTAATAACATTGATATCTTCGGTTCATCAGTCTCTTCTTTTTTTCTTTTAAGAGACTTTTATACTCGGAATAACATTGTATTTAAATACCTGCATTTGTTTTTGTATAAGTACTTCATGTTGATCGGGTACCCATTTTGTTAAAGGGTACTAAACTTTTTTTCTATGTATGCTGTGTTCACTTCAAGTAGGACATATACTGACGCTCATATTGTGTACTGTTTAATTAAGTTCTACATGTGTATTTCCAGTTCTGTGAACCTGTAATAAAAAAAACTATGGCATCGTTACAAGTTTTTTTAAACTTTTATGATCATCGATTATATGGAGAATAGTTTAATTTATGGGTTTTTTGAAACAACTGCAGATTTCGGAAATTAAAATGTTTGTATGTACCTGTCACAACCAATTTTTTCCGTTTCGGTATTAAATATCCAGTTGGTATATACAAATGAAACCTTGCATGATAACTGGCGATTACATCCAGGATTATCCCTCCATCGCGGAAAAATAAACACCGGGAAAAACCTGCGTATTATTTTATATTAAAACAAGTTTCCTATAAGTACAATTTGTAAACTTTTTGCCTATTCGTCGAGATAGCGATCAAACAAAAAGTTCAATAAAAAAACCTGGCCTCCACACGGCATAGTATTTCCAGTCTATAAAATTCATGTTTTTTTTACTCTGTGGTAATGCGCCCACAGTAGTGTATCCACACTGACTCACCACATTTTCCGAGAGTTGATTTCACCATTTTTATGCTGACCCGGCCCCAAGCTGTCACTCCTGGCCACAATAAATCACGCAGGCCGCTGTCAGTTACCACGCACTTCCCTAATGTTAGTTTCGTCTAACAGAATAATTTGTCACTCGCACATCCATCTTATCCGCCCAGTGGCCTGCTTTTTACATGGGTCATCAGAAAGTAAATTGTACTTTTCCCATTTGGGGGTCGAATTTTCAAAAATCCTTCCTTAGTACTATTTTTTTTGTTTTATAACACTTGTCCAAAATTTCATGCTACTATACCTAGCAGTTTAGGCTGTGCGCTCTCTGACATTGAATGAATTTTGATTTTGATCAAGTTGATTACGTCTAACCCATAGATCTAGGATGTCGTCTGTGGTCCAACCACTGGTAGAATCGAAGCGGCGTCGTCGTGGCATTTAAGCGGTCGTAGAAAACTTAACTCTTCTAGTATAACCGTAGGTTCTAAATTGTCCCGCCGTGGTTCTTTCTAATTCTATTCTTATCTTTCTTACTATACTATAATATGTATTAGAAATGCGTAAGTGTGTTTGTTACTTCGTCTTTCACGCAGTAATAAAGCAACGGATTGACGTAATTTTTGCATAGATATAGTTAGAAGGCCTAAGTGACCTGAGATAGTTTTGATCCCGAAATGAGACAATTTCTTTAGTTTGAAAAATAGGCCCACCAAAAACTAATACCGTATAGTAATGAAACTCATGTCGATTTGTTCCTTATAATGTCTAGATTTAGTGGTAATATTAGCTATATCCGATCAAACCGGAATATTGACAATAGCCGATTACTATGGCCACTGTTGTAAAATATGGTATATTTATTTTAGTATAAAAATTCCTAAGCATGCATCCTTTTTCATATTAAAAACGTTCCGGTCAAGTGACTTTATAAGGGAAATGAATGAATTGTGGCAAAAATCAAAACAACACATATTATTCTTTATATTATTATTCCGGTTTCATTTTTACCTTATCTTTCGTCCGAATGGTACAAAAAAAACACGATGAATTTTATAGTGTTACACCCATCAATATACGGTAAATACGGTGGGCCTAGAAAAAATAATCTTCTTTTTGTACGCTTTAGCTCTATTGTGCATGCGCTTTAAAATAATAATATGTGTATTTATTACTCGTGTATTGTGCAAATAAATTACCTTTATCTTAAAATGTACGGTTTATGCATGGGGTCCACCCCATAATTTAATAACCTCGCGAATAAAACAGCGACGAGCAGCAAGGTTTTCAATAATTTAGGCATCACCAACCACTTTCATTTCGCTCGCTCAACATTAAACACTAAAATTGTGAATTACGCCGAAACATGAATAATAGTTAGTGCAGGCGACTGTTTCTATCTCCAGTTATGCCGCTGAACGCGCCATCTGCTCCGGAATACTCCAGATACATTAGCATTTAGATTGAAACCAGTTGCAGACTTATGAAGACTAAACACAGGTCCTAGGCGTTATTGTTTGCTGCACACAATCGGAGCTCGATTGAACTTTGGTTTTAATTGCGTTTATGTCAACAAGCGGCGGGTTTGTGAGTTGATTTAGAGAACACAGTCCTAAGTAAGTACGGCTACTGTGTACTGTTTAAATTTCTTAAAAGAAATTTCGCCAGGCTCAACTTGCCTTATGTTCCACAATGTTTCCGTCATTGTGAATCGATATTAATAGATATGTTTGTGAATATCTGTAATGAAAAATAAATAAATATTCGGGACATTTTTGCACACACGGTCTTCTGAACCCAAACGAACTTGGCATCTTGACCAGCGGATTTTATACTAAACAATTTCCTTTATATTTTTCCGAATCATATTTACGTGAAGGGGCTGCTGTCGGCGACTTGTGATATCGCTGTGGTATCGAATTTCATCCTAAACAAACAGTCTGAACGCGCTCTCACGGTCTAATGTACAAATTCATAAAAATATACAGAACCAACAACAATAGCTAAAAAAAAATTTTGTTTTAAAATACCATTATCTAAACTTACAAATCACACAGCATTAAAAATGTCTGCGTCTCTTTTCAATTCGAAAAGGATGGGAGCAATTTATAGCTGTAAATCTGAGCATAGATAATGATTTTATAATCATCATCATCATCATCATCAGCCAGAAGACGTCCACTGCTGAACATAGGCCTCCCCCTTTAACCTCCACACTGAACGACAGCCTGCCTTTTGCATCCACTGGATGCCAGCGACTCTCACTATGTCGTCGGTCCATCTAGTGGGAGGCCTACCTACTCTGCGTCTTCCGGTTCGTGGTCTCCACTCAAGAATCTTTCTTCCCCGTCGCCCGGGCGTAGGTCGCCCGAAGAATCCAACTCGGATGGGCAGCGTTCGGGAAATTGCGTGACATCTTCTCGTCCAAGATACCACAGTGCCTCAAGACGAGGGTTTTTGACCAGTGTGTGTTGCCAGTGATGACATATGGTACTGAGACGTGGTCCTTAACTGTTGGCCTTTTGGAAAAACTCAGAGTCACTCAGCGGGCAATGGAGAGAGCAATGCTCGGAATTTCTTTGCGCGATAAAATCCGAAACGTGGATATTCGCCAAAGAACCAGAGTCACCGACATAGCTGTTAAAATTTGCAAGTTGAAGTGGCAATGGGCAGGCCACATCGCTCGAAGAACCGATAACCGATGGATTTTATAATATTTTATATTATTTATAATGCTTAGCCGGACCCCGCATCTCTTCGCTCATCGGAACCTGGGTGAGTCTCACAATAGTTGAATGAATCAGGCGTTACTGTGCGGAAGTCCATCGAAAGCTCTAGTGTTTCCACTTCTACGTCGCTTCGAGTACAATAAGGATTCTAAGGGTTAAGAGAAAGGAGGATAAGGGTTTTAAGTATTTTGAATCCTTATTGTACTCGAAGCGACGTAGAAGCCACTAGAGATTCGTCATAATTATACAAATTGAGTCTCATAAGCCTTGTATTCGCGGATTAACGACGGGCTTTGTCCGAGGCTCGACTGCATAAGGTTATTTTGTGTGGTAAAATTTTGGCGCTCAGATACCTACCACGAGACATTTCCCTGCAGTCGAGTTTCGGCCCGCACAGATAAGTACAGTCTCCTGCAACAGTATGTATACATTTCTTTCTTTTTTTAATAGTGTAATTTTCGCTCGAAGTTTGTTTTTGTTCGTTTTGGTCGAAACGTCGAGTGAAAGGTACTTATTTTATCTATAAAAGAATGCGACATATTTCCCGATAGACATTTACAACAAACGTATAAAGCAGAATGCAATTTCAAGCTCCAACTACTGAAGTTAGCTGCACAGGCCTCATTTTAATCACCATGCTCGTCTCGTAAATATATCCAAACATACTCGTGGTAGGGACCATTATGATTAGACCCACGAACTAATCTAAAAGTAAAACTGCTTTGCCTTTGAATGGACATTTCTGTTGAAAGATTTTTCTCTCGGGAACTTGGGACAAGTTTTGTAAGTCAACTGCTAACCAAAATAAGAAATAAGACTCTGGACCGAGTAATACAACAACCGCATAAACTTAATTATAACTTTTCTAAAGCACAGGGCAATAAGTTTGTTTGAGTTTGGTCAGCTTCAGCTACTATTGAAAATATATTAAGTACGTATAATAATGTTCCACAATATTCACAGATTTTTTTGGAAAAATGTTTGTTTTTTTTGGATAATTTTTTAAAGATCTTGCTGTCGGTCTAAAATAGGTTCGTTATACTAAAATAAGAAGATAATAGATCAATATTGAAACAATACTGATCTATTATAGCTATAATTGAAACGCCTAATACCAACCTTAAATTGTATTCTCATCCGGATATATACGTCACTTCACTTCTGACTGTTACGAATAGCAGTTTATATGGTATCTCCACAAGTATATTTTCACTGATTTACTACACAGCACCTTTCGGCTTCCAATCCACAGCTCGACTGTCCTGACGGCCACTGAACGACCCAATATATACTTCCATCTCTACTTAAATTAGCCCCTCCTACTGCAATTGTCAACAACCAATGACAAGTGACACTGATTTAGACTTTGACAGCTATAAATATTCATGGACGTAAGCACGTCCATGTAAATATTGATACGTAATTACAACTATTAACAAGAATCACCACAATACGTGTATTTGCACATTTTCAAATTGATACAACAATTAGATGTAGGAACCGACTTTCCAGATTTTTTTATATAATGCGTTAGCTAAGCTAATATAAGCGTGTTAAAAACTATAAACCTGTAGGATTTTTAAACTAAAATTAATCGGTTGATAACCAAATACTCCTGAGATCAACTGGGGGAGACCTTTGCCCAGCAGTGGGACAGTATAGGTTAAAAAAAACAAACACTGGTGCCACTAACTTGTTGAATCAAGCAAAGCAGTGGAATCAATAGTCCGTAAACCGTACCCAATATTTTGGGGTAACTTTTAAACAACCACCCTACGAAAAAAAACATTTCCAGATGGCTGCGGCTTGTTCTAATATGAACCTATCACAGGACACCTGGAAATATCAATACTTTATGTTTGTGAATTCCAAAAAAGTTTCTGTGCATTCGCCTCTTTTTAGTGGAAAATCGTAATCAAACCTCTTTTCACATTGAAATATCGTTCGCTCGTACAAGATAGCCACAGACAAACATTGGCCTCCAATTGTAGCAACCAAAGAAACTACTAACGGTCATGGCCTTAAGGGGCCTGTATACCCTCTGCAGATCTCTCGCTCGCACATTTTTACATTATTGAAGATATAAAATCAATGAGTGTGAATTTCCAAAAAGTAACAAAATCATGTCTTGGTGTCTATCGTAACATTACAAACATAGAAATGTTTGTTTCGATATCTTGTAGTTTGACGGAATAACATGACACGAGAAATAAAAATCACTTGTTACCATTTTACTGTGTCAAATTAAAATATATCAAATTGACAATTTCTTTGTTTGTAATGTTACGATAGACACCAAGACATGATTTTGTTACATTTTGGAAATTCACACTCCATTGATTTTATATCTTCAATAATGTGAAAATGTGCGAGCGAGAGAGCTGCAGACGGGAACAGCCCCCTTAAGGTGGTACGTTTCAGCTATAGCGGGAAATTCAAATTTCAAACAGTTATTTTGTCCTTGTAGCTAGGCCGGGTAATTATTGTAAAATCACACGGTGCTTGCGCAAATCGTTGGTTGTTCTTTACATTATCATGTAGGTACAGCTATTTATCAATAACGCATCATATTAATTAATTTGTCAATAGACCGTTTGAAACAGCAAAAATTTGTTTATTGACAAATGTAAGTAATATGGTGCGTTAGTGATAAATAGCTTTACATGATTTTGTAACGGATAATAATCAATTTGCGCAAACATCATGATCGTTTATAATAATTTCCTGGCCTAGCTACAAGGACAAAAAAACTGTTTGAAATTTGAATTTCCCGCCATAGCTGAAACGTACCACCTTAAATCCAATTCTTGAAAAAGAGGGTTCTTCAAATTATAAACACACTAAATACATGTTGCAGAAAAGTAATTATAAACTTTGAAATAGCGTTATATTTTTCATTTAAAGTATACACGTTTTCAAGATCCCCGAAGGGCATCAAAATGTATCGTTGTTTGAAACTATCAAATATGTACAAAACTTTAGTGATTTTCTTGCCTAAACTTTAGGTCCTGAACAAATTAAAGCATTATTAAAATGTATGTTCTAAACATAATTGGACTGGGATTGTATTTATGCTTTCATAATTAAACGCAATTGTATTAAATACAAACGAGCTTATTTGGCTGGAAATCTGAAACTTTATTTTAATTATAATATATGTGTAATTATGTGTATTAGTGAGAGTCGCTGGCATCCAGTGGATGCAAAAGGCAGGCTGTCGTTCAGTGTGGGGGTTAAAGGGGGAGGCCTATGTTCAGCAGTGGACGTCTTCTGGCTGATGATGATCATGATGATATGTGTAATTATGACCAACGGCATCCACTGGATACCCGCGACTCTGACAGTCGCGGGTATCCAGTGGATGCAGATGGCAGGCTGTCGTTCAGTGTAGAGGTTGAAGGGGGAGGCCTATGTTCAGCTGTGGACGTCTTCTGAATGATGTTAAAGATTCAGCTTTTACAACTTGTTACTGCAGCTGTCAGAGCAAAAAAATTTTTGGACCGAGTTTAGTGTGTGATAAATTTTTTGTAACATTGCTTGTAAGCATTAATTTACAACCACAGATGTTTTCGGTCTAAAATGGAAAACAAAATTCACGAAGAAGATGTTTTGAGCTTGCATACCTGTATAAATTTAGATATAAATATGTATTTTAAAAGTATCAACCAACTATTTTAAACTATATCTCGATAGAATACAGTCTAATCTAGCTTGCAACAAATGTAGACTAAATGCACTGGGTTCTTACGGCTATCTGTTTTAAGCAATAAGGTGACGAGAAAAATGCGCGACCGCATACCGTATCTCGATGCGTTAAGACTCACATTTGCGTGATTTTCTGAACTGCGCTGTTTTAGCGCTAATTCGAGCCCGCGTTAAGAGTTAGCCGAAAGGCCCTTCGATAAAAAATACAGGCCCCAGATTCTTGATTCTAACCTACTTTTGGTTTGGAAATTTTTACTCACGATGGTAAATTTGACAGTTTTGATAAATCGACGTCCTCAGGGATTTCCTGGGATAGAAGATTTAATATCCGCTCAGAAGTGTAAAGATTTTTGCATAAACTTTGAGACCTCGGTGTTGATAATATACCTCGACGGCTAAAACGCTTTAGAAAAACCTTGAGGAAAGTGTAAATTAATTTGAATATTTTAATCGAATTAAATAAGGAGAAGGAAATTCGAAACTGAATCATAGATAAAAAAGTATTGAAGTATAAAATATGCTAAACACCGACTATAAAATTAGTAAAGGCTCGAACAAAATTATTGCTATTTTTATTGATAAAGAGATATTATTGAGACTTCTTTCTTCTTCTTGTATATAAAAGGCTATGTGTGCATCATCATCATCATCATCATCATCAGTCGGAAGACGTCCACTGCTGAACATAGGTCTCCCCCTTTAACTTCCACACTGAATGACAGCCTGCCTTTTGCATCCACTGGATGCCAGCGACTCTCACAATGTCCTCGGTCCATTTAGTGGGAGGCCTACCTACGCTGCGTTTTCCGGTTCGTGGTCTCCACTTGAGAACCTTTCTTCCCCATCGGTTATCGGTTCTTCGAGCGATGTGGCCTACCCTGCCCATTGCTACTTCAACTTGCAAATTTTAATAGCTATGTTGGTGACTCTGGTTCTTTGGCGAATATCCACGTATGTGTGTATGTATGTTCCCTTTAGACTCCAAAATGTATGGACCTATTTTGACGGGACTTCCACTAGTAAATAGCTGATGATATAAGGAGTGATCCGCGCGGGTGAAACCGCGGAGCGCAGCTATTCTTCTCTTAACTATATATGTATGTATATCAGTCTCTGGCAGCCATATCACAAGCTTTGCTTAGTTTGGGGTCAGATGACCGTGTGTGCAAAAATGTCCCGAATATTTATTTATATTTATTTATTTATATATAAAAAAGCGATGTATGTATGTAATTATGACATTCACCAATATGCATTTGGCCAGCATAGTGGATTAGGGCGAATCCTCTCTCTCTGAGAGAAGGCCTGAGTCCCAGCAGTGGGAACATGAAAGGCTGGTAATGATGACACATTATCCCAACTCTATAATACCTATTGTTGTTTTATGGCTAGGTAGAGCACGCTGGGAGCAGCCGGCCCACCGCAAAGGTACTCTGTTACGTATTCTACAATGAAAGGCCTTTTCAAAGGGCATTGCGGCCGACAGTCCCTTTATTTCCGAGGTATCTTTACGCCGAGGGCTAGCACATTACTTTGGCAGTACATCAAGGCGAGGTTTTTTAGACACTTTAGGCAAATAGCGCTCGAACGTATAGGTATAAAAGTAGGTAGGTACGCATAGAGGCGCGCGCGTTGCGGAGCGGCGAACAACGCGACGCGTCATAGATCGCGCTGGTAATACGGGGCTATAGTGGAAAAAATACGGTGGAAACGGTTTTTTTCTATCGAGATTTTTTTTACTAATCGTGTTTCCATAAGCTCCAAAGAGCTCATTGCTACGGGCCCGAGTTTGAACCCGCGACCTCACGCTTTCAAGTCTAGCGGTCTCCCAAACGGGCTACCACGGCTTATCACGGTTATTTTATCTTAACTATGCGTTACAATTTTTTGGTCGAAATTATGGTCTTGAGTTCATAAAATATAATTATCCATAAAAAATATTTATATTGTAACTTATTTCGATTTTTTTCGTATCTATTCTTCTCAAGAAAACCTTTTATTTGATACCCATATCATAATCTCTACATAGTATAAATTGAAGTCGCTTTCCGCGTCTGTCTGTCTGTCTGTCTGTCTGTATGGCCGCTAACTCCTCCTAAACCACGCAACGGATTTTGATGCGGTTTTCACCATCAGCTAGATACATTTTCAAGGAAGGTTTATATATATAACTAGTGACCCGCCCCGGCTTCGCACGTAAATTACACCCGTGCGAAGCTGGGCGGGCGGGTCGCTAGTAGTAAATAAGAAAATTTTGTCTGCTATCTTGGGGCGTCCGCCATATTGAATTTAGTGTGATGCCATTTAGCAAACCATGCATTGTCACCCAAATCTTTTTTTATTGCGGATAAGTTTCTACTTATCTAATTACTATTTACTTCTTACTACTTAATAAAATCTTCCACTCGGACTATTACGAACATAAAAAAATATCAAAATCGGTCTCAAGTGATGCGCTTACCAATTAACAGCATTTAAGTTTTTATTTATAAGTAAAGAAGGTATGATTGTTTTTTTTATTCAAAAAAAAAAGGTAATCGGTTTCTTCTAGGCAAGCGTGCTCCACCGTAGACCGCATCATCGCTTAACATCAGGTGAGTTGGCGGTCAAGCGCAAGCCTATTATTTATATTAAAAAAAAAATTGGAGAAGCCAGTGTTCACTGGGTTGTTTTGATTCAAGGTGACACTAATTATTTCCACTTTGTTAACTGGACTCATATCACCAAGGTGATTTGTTTGCGAGGTGAATACTTTTCACAATTATTCCACTTTGTTCACCCAGATGATATCGTCTGGGTGAACAAAGAATAGACCGAATACGTCATACCTATATGAGACCAACTTACTCAAAAAAACTATCTTATCTCTCAATTCCGTCCTCGAGAAATTAAAAGATATATTTTAACTTATCTAAAAAAAAAAGCAATTCTCTTTAAAATAATTTCATTTGACAAACTCGCGATCTTTAGATATGATGTCAATAACAGTGAAAAATTAGAGACAACTTTAGCTTTTTTTTTTCTATTTAGACAATTTCATGCAATCATGTTTCCCAGGTGGTAAATTCCATTATTATAGAACCAAAAAACACATATCCAAAAAAAGATCCTTGCCTTACTTAA
The DNA here is from genome assembly GCA_932305915.1 of Agriopis marginaria. NCBI lineage: Eukaryota > Metazoa > Arthropoda > Insecta > Lepidoptera > Geometridae > Agriopis > Agriopis marginaria. Next base: position 17,111,349 of record OW029918.1, read on the forward strand.
CTAATGAGATACACGAAAAAGAAAACCTGCATTTTGACCAACATATCTACTTAAAGTTCTTCTTTTACGCAAGTTCTTAGATAGTCACTTTTTGGTTGACTTTCACCACATCAATATTTTTTTTTAATATATAGCTATCACAAAACAATGAGCAAATCAGCGGACAAAAATAATAGTCCGTAAGATGTGTCCAAAATTACGATGTACTTAACCTATATTCCAGAAAACCGTAAAGTGTCAAGTTCATTTTCCAAGTATTTTCCTCTAGAGGTCGTTGACAGACGTTTTATAATGTCCGTCCGTGTTCAACGTTAGTGCGCCATAAATATACGAAATGGGTAATAAATCTCGCTATAGAACTATGACAATAATATTAAAGGTACGTTTATGGCACCCACTTTATACTGAGTGTACTAGATTGTATTGAGAGGTACTGAATTGTGTTTCTAAAGATATCAAGGGTGATCGTGCACTGGTTGTAGACCAGATTATACCGTATATTGGTCTACAACAATAATTTAACCTGTATGTTACTGTCCAGCTGCTATGGAGTGGTTCTTTACGTTTATGTCTAACTTAGCAACTCTTTACTAACTTATCAGTTAAGATGTCGTCAACCATTTAGCTTATTAAGTAACCATAATGTTCACGCTAGATTGATGAAGTTTGCTGTAATCATTATTGTTCTCAAATTTCGCGCGTCTGTGTCCTCCATACCCTCGACCAACCACACGTCGAGAGCCGACGACCAATCAGAGACGCAGCTAATCTGTCAAAGTCAGCTGTCAGATCATCATCATCCTGCAAGTGCTTCAGTTAGGTTGCACGAGTTCGGTTCGGTACTATTTGGTGGCAGCGATCGGCGGTTAATCTCGGTGAGTACAATATTGTTTTCAACTAATTTTATTGATCTTGCGTGTGCATAGGCTTCTTCACGATTTTACAGTCCACTAGCTTTTGCGGTAACACATAATAAAAAGATTGCAGAAGCGAATACCTATCGTGCCAATGGCTTGCAATTGCAAATTAATATCTTAAGTTTTTTGTATGTGTTTCAAAAAGAGCGTTTCCGCTTGCTCCTACTGGGTACTCCTACAAGTCGGAGCACGAGGACTATGTCCTTATGCTCCTATTGTGATGTCATATGCAATTAGTACACTCAAGTAAATAATATTAAATGCTATTTTGTTTTCAATCAAAATTCCAAGTACCATAAACCAAGAAGAAGTTTTCTCCCTCTTCAATCAAGTCTTGTGAAGGGTTAGGTAAGGGGGAACTAAAATCCATAGTTCTTAAGTTATAAAGTTTTCATCAAATTCCCATTAAAAGGGTGTCCACAACTACCTAATGCAAAGTACCGTAAACACCGCTAGTGTTGCAGGTGTCCATAAGCGGCGGTTTTTGCTTACCATTAGGCGGACCACATGCATGTTTGCCACTGTTTTCATAAAAAAGCAGAGGTCTAGCAAAATTTTGCGTTCTTTATTTTCAAACAGAATGCAAATTATCTTATATAAATGTCAATAAAATAAGCTCGTCAAAGCTTTATTTTGTATACATTGGTAAATTGACAGATATCACGAAATTATTTATTGGTTATTAGACCATTTGGACCGTAAGGCCAGTCTCGGTTCAAATAGTGCACGATTACCCGCTTTATGCGAGACGCAGATCGTAGAGAAGCTTTCATTAATTATTGTTTATCGTAGATGATTTATTGTGTTTGTTGTGTTTATTTAGTGCCTAGTAAAAGTATACGAAGGTCAGCTTCAGAGAGGTCATGACAACAAGAAAAATAATCGTATTATTGCTAGAGATCTAAGTCATTATATCATAAAGTTTAATATAAAGTCGTAAATAAGTAAACGAGAATAACAAAAATATATTATTTTTATGATTTACTGATTGATTGATTATCATCATCATCATCAACCCTGAGTGACCCACTGCTGGGTATAGGCCTCCCTTTGTTTATGCCACTCTCCCCGGTCTCTCGTTTTTCGCATCCACTCGCTCCCGACAGTATTTTTGATGTCGTCAGTCCACCCATCCTCGGTCGGCCTGGGTTCCGCCAACCTAGTCTCGGCCACCACGCGGTTACTGATGTACACCACCTGCCATCATTACGTCTGGCCATGTGTTCTGACCAGTTCCACTTAAGTTCCTTCACCCTTTTTACGACGTCTGCAGCTTGACAAACCGGTATCCCCTTAGATCGTTGCATGAAGCAACATGATTGAAGCATTTCCGCCTCAGAACTTTTTTTTTTTTTTATATATTTAGGCTTTCGCTTGACCACCCTCTCGCCTGATATGAAGCGATGATGTGGCCTACGTTGGAGCACGCTTGCCTAGAAGAAACCTGTTCACTCTCGACTTGAAGACACCCAGATTGTAACTATCGGAGAACACCCACTCAGGCAGCGAGTTCCACAGACTAGCAGCTCGCATAATAAATGTGGAATCAAAGCGCTTCATACGGGTTCTCGGAATATCAAACATAAAGCGGTGTCGATTCTTGGTACCCACTCTGGCAGTCCGATAGAAAAATGGGAAGGAGGGAATCAAATCATGCAGATCTGTAGCACACTCTCCGAAATGTATCCGATAAAAAACCGATAGACTAGCAACTTTGCGCCGATGCTCAACTCCTACCGGAGATTTCAGCTCCTTTCTCTACAACGTCGCGGACCCTACCGCGTTGTCTTCCATGAGATCGCAAAGTGACTTAGCGACTGACGTCTCACCTCACCTCGCGTCTACCGTATCACTAAACACACCATCAAAACGACACCTGTCTGTGCCGCGGTCAGCTAATAGGGCCACCACGCCGCGGTCGTTTTACGTACCTATCAATTAATAGGGTATTTGCTAACCTCGCCCCAAATGGGGTCGCCCGCGATTAACTTATGACCTACCTACGCCCAATACAATCACTGACAAAACGTCTGATATACGGATACATTTGGGAGAGTGTGCATCGGATCTGCACGATCTAATTCCCTCCTGCCCATTTTTCTATCGGACTTCCAGAGCGGGCACGAAAAATCGTCACCGTTTTATCTATACTTCTATACTAATATTATAAAGAGGAAAGATTTGATTGTTTGTTTGTTTGCATTGAATAGGCTCCGAAACTACTAAACCGATTTGAAAAATTCTTTCACTGACGGGAAGCTACACTATCCTCGGGTGACATAGGCTATAATCTATACCCGTGCGAAGCTGGGGCGGACCGCTAGTGGTTAATATTCCGAAAACCCATACGAAGCGCTTTGATTCCACATTTATTGTGCGAACTGCTAGTCTGTGGAATGCGCTGCCTGAATGGGTATTCCCCGATGGTTACAATCTGGTTGTCTTCAAATCACGAGAGAATCGGTTTCTTATAGGCAGAGTGCTCCAACGCAGGCCACATCATCGCTTCACATCAGGCGAGATGGTGGTCAAACGCAAGCCTATTATAATTTAAAAATTAAATCTTTTTCTTTTTTGGTGGCAATAATTTTCCAGTTATACATCTATTTAGCCCTCGACGCAAAAAGAGGGGTGTTATAAGTTTAACGTGTGTATCTTTGTCTGTCTGTGGCATCGCAGATCCCAAACCACTGAACCACTGAATTTTAGTTTTCTTTTGTTTGAAAGGCGAATTGACCGAAAGTATTCTTAGCTATGATTCAAGTAAAAAACTGTTTTGCCGTTTGAATATTATCAGCTCTATTATCGGGGGCTTAAATAATTATACTTGAAATACTTTTATTTTATTTTTATTGTTTATTTAATTTTATTCTCCACGGACTCCTGGGTCCGTGCCCTTTGTCAACTTTTAACATATATTTTTTTAACTATATTTGACACTAGCGGTACGCCTCAGCTTCGCACGGGTATAGATTATACCCTATGTCACCCGGAGATAGTGAAGCTTCCCGTCGCGTCGGTGAAAGATTTTTTTGAATCGGTTCAGTAGTTTCGGAGCCTATTCAATGCAAACAAACAAACAATCAAATAACCTCTTTATATTATTAGTATAGATATAGATAACATAAAACTAATGACTATACACTTTAATACTTGTATTTGCACTCTTTGCTACTCTCACCGGAAATGACATCAATTGGCCAATAAAATTTAAACGTCCACCTTCTGTCTCCATCATCAGACCAGCTCGATGGTTCCATAACATTACATTGTCACCTAACTTACATTAGTTAAAATTTCAACTCCATCGGTTGAGGATACCTGCGGCCTTATTATAGAAGTTTGATTGTGATCGAGATTGCATGCCGTCCCGTTCGCATCTACTTACTCGCACCACGTGCGTAAGTGAAACAGCACGCGATCACGATCACAATCCGAATCATCCATAATAAGGCTACTGGTCTAAAATTCAGGTGAAAGATTTGTCCCACAGATACTTACATACGTGCACATACATACTAACTTACAAGGCAAATTAAACAATAGCTTGTAAAATATTGAAATAATATAATCTATTAAGGCGGTCTTACAGTGAAAAAGGCTTCACAGAACATTTTTTTAAGATAATGTATTAATTTTAAAGCAGTAAAAAAAAATATTTGGTAATTTTGATCATATTTCTGAGTGGACCATTGGATCCAAAACACGATTCCGATAAATTTTCTCGATAGAAAAAAATCATGAAATAACCTCTAACCTTGAAATTTACCTAAACGCATACAATTTTATCTCGACTATTTATGAACAAATCTTTACAAAATTTACAAGAATGATGTGAAATATTGTTACAAATAGCATCATAGTTTTTATTTATCAGTTAAAATTCAATTTTTCTAAATATTAATTAATTTAATCATAAACTGGCTCGAACGTGTCGAACGAAACGTCGTGCCGCCGCGGCGTCTTTTCACTTCTCTTTTATTTTTACGCGATGTGACAGAGACCGCTGAGGCGCGCTGCTAGACGGACGTGTGTCGCTTTGTTCCGCTAACCTCTCCAAAATATAATCTCAACTTTATGACACAAAAACACCTTGACGGAAGTTGTTAAGTAAGTACCTACCTTATCCGCAATGTTTTCTTGGATTATAAGTACTAAAAAGGCAGGCGAATGAAAATTACATTTTGTAACGATTTGTTTGTATATATTATTTTATGAAGCATAATTTCACCACAATTGTCATAGTCCAGTTGGCCGAACGGTTCGACGTATTGGATAAGTTCTCTGCGACTGTGAGTAAGGTTCAGGGTTCAAATCTCATATTTACCAATTTTCTTTTTGTATTTTTTTTATGTTTATAAAATAATTTGTCATGTGCATGCGTGTGTGTGTGTGTGTGTGTGTGTGTGTGTGTGTGTGTGTGTGTGTGTGTGTGTGTGTTTGTGTTTGTATGCTTGTGTGTAATGTTCTTTACACGAAAACGGTAGGAGCGATTTTGATGGGACTTCCACTGTCAGATGGCTGATGTTATGTGGAGAAAAAAAATTGGCAACTTTTCATCATCATCATCATCATCATATTTTCATTACTTCGCAGGTGAACCTGCAGAGCACAGTTAGTCTACTTTTTTTTTATGTGCCACAGGTGGCAAACAAGCAGACGGGCTACTTGATGCTACCTTACATTTTGTGACGATTTGTTTGTACATTTATATTATTTTATATATTAGAAGCATAATTTCACCACTAGCATCATATTTCAATTAGACGAGTGGTTGACGCAATGGATAAGTTCCTGCGACTGTGAGTAGGCTTCGGGTTCAATTCTCACACTTTCCATTTTCTTTTTGTTATTATTCTAATGTTTTTGAAATAATTCGTCGTGTGCGTATGTGTGTGTCTGTAACGTTCTTTATAGACTCGAAAACTGCAGGACCGATTTTGATGGTATTTTCACTATCAGATAGCTGATGTTATGACGAGAAACAAATTTGCAACTTTTCATCATCATCATCACAATTTTTTTCATTACTACGCAGGTGAATGCGTGGCGCGCAGTTAGTCTACTATAATGGTTAGGAAGTTCTAAACAACTTTGGATGGACAGAGACAGACGGATGGACGAACGAACTTATATGGGTTCCTTGTAGTTCAACGGAACCCTAAAAAGGTGTTACAGTCTTCTTTGAGTATATCTTTCTTCTATATACATATAAAAAGCGATGTATGTATGTTCCCTATGAAGGCTGATGATGATGATGATATTCTGTATAGACTCAAAAATGGCCAAACCGATTTTGACGGGATTTTCACTGTCAGATAGCTGATGTTATAAGGAGAGAAAAAAAAATGAACTTTTCATCATCATCATCATCATCACCATTTTTAATCAGTACACGATGAAACCGCGGGGCGCAGCTAGTCTACTATAAAGGTTAGAAAGTTCTAAACAACTTGGGCTGGACAGACAGACAGACGGGTGGACAGAACGAACTTATATGGGTTCCTTGTAGTTCTACGGAACCCTTAAAAGTTGTTACAGTCTTCTTTGAGTATATCTTTCTTCTATATACGTAAAAAGCGATGTATGTATGTATGTATGTTCCCTATGAAGGCTGATGATGATGATGATGATATTCCGTATAAACTCAAAATTGGCCAAACCGATTTTTAAGGGATTTTCACTGGCAGATAGCTGATGTTATAAGGAGAGAAAAATGAAACTTTTCATCATCATCATGATTTTTCATCACTACGTGGGTGAAACCGTGGGGCGCAGCTAGTCTACTATAAAAGTTAGAAAGTTCTAAATAACTTGGGCTGGACAGACAGACAGACGGGTGGACAGAACGAACTTATAATTATGGGTTCTTTGTAGTTCTACGGAACCCTAAAAAGGTGTTACAGTCTTCTTTGAGTATATCTTTCTTCTATACACGTAAAAAGCGATGTATGTATGTATGTTCCCTACGAAGGCTGATGATGATGATGATAATATTCCGTATAGACTTCAAAATGGCTGAACAAATTTTGACGGGATTTTCACTCTCAGATAGCTGATGTTATAAGGAAAGAAAAAAATTGAACTTTTCATCATCATCATCATCACTAGTTTGCATCACTACGCGGGTGAAACCGTGGGGCGCAGCTAGTCTACTATAAAAGTTAGAAAGTTCTAAACAACTTGGGATGGACAGACAGACAGACGGGTGGACAGAACGAACTTATATGGGTTCCTTGTAGTTCTACGGAACCCTAAAAAGGTGTTACAGTCTTCTTTGAGTATATCTTTCTTCTATATACGCTAAAAGCGATGTTTGTATGTATGTTCCCTAGGAAGGCTGATGATGATGATGATGATGATGATGATATTCCGTATAGACTCCAAAATGTCTGAACTGATTGTGACGGGGTTTTCACTCTCAGATAGCTGATGTTATAAGAAGAGAAAAAATGGAACTTCATCATCATCATCATCATCACCATTTTTCATCAGTACACGGTGAAACCGCGGGGCGCAGCTAGTCTACTATAAAGGTTAGAAAGTTCTAAACAACTTAGGATGGACAGACAGACAGACAGACGGATGGGCAGAACGAACTTATATGATATATGGGTTTCTTGTAATTCTACGGAACCCTAAAAAGGTATTACAGTATTTTTGGAGTTTATATTTCTTCTATATACATTTAAAAAGCGATGTATGTTTGTATGTTTCCTATGAAGGCTGATGATGATGATATTCCGTATAGACTCCATAATGGCTGAACTGATTTTGACGGGATTTTCACTCTCAGATAGCTGATGTTATAACAAGAGGAAAAAATGCTGCTTTTCATCTTCATTGTCATCATCATCACCAATTTTCATCACTACGCGGGTGAAACCACGGGGCGCAGCCAGTCTACTATAAAAGTTAAAAAGTTCTAAACAACTTGGAATGGACATACAGACAGACAGACGGATGGACAGAACGAACACAAGTATATGGGTTCTTTGTAGTTCTACGGAACCCTAAAAAGGTGTTACAGTCTTCTTTGAACATAATAATTATCTATCTTCTCTACACATGTAAAAGGCGATGTGTGTATGTATGTATGTTTCCTATGAAGGCTGATGATGATGATGTTCCATATAGACTCCAAAATGGCTGAACCGATTTTGACGGGATTTTCCCTATCAGATAGCTTATATTGAAAGAGAAAAAAAATTACTGTTTTCATCATCATGATCACCAATTTTCATCACTACGCAGGTAAAACCGCGGGGCGCAGCTAGTCTACAATAAAACTAAAAAAGTTCTAAATAACTTGGAACGGACAGACAGGCATACATCGTACGCTTAGTAATAGGGTCCCGTTTTATCCTTTGGGTACGGAACCCTAATATTCGAGATTGTAAACATTTTTGCATTTGATAAACTGATCGCAACCTAGGTCGATGTATGGAGACAACAGTTTTTAAATAACAAAGTTAAGTTTGTTTTGCGCTAAAACGTATTTTTTTCATCGGGAACGTACACACACCTATTAACGGCTGTATCTTTCACATGGCATTTTCCATGATAATAGTACACACTAAAAAAACAACAACTACAAATACAAATAATAAATAATGGCCAAGTTCGAGTCGGTGTCAACTTCTGTTCACCACCAGTTCTCGTACGATCACCGAAGTGAAGCAACGTCGGGTGCGGCTGGTACTTGGATGGGTGACCGCCTGGGCTTTATGCAATTTTTTTTTACTTTAGTACCTAACAAGTTACGTTGTGGTACGGAACCCTCAGTGCGCGAGCCCGTCTCGCACTTGGCTGTTTTTTTTTTTTAATGGAACTAACCATTTCTGGCTTTTGCATTTTTCCCTTTACTTGTGATAAGAGATTGTTTCTTGCTAAATTTCATGATTTTAGATCAATGGGAGTGCTTTTTTTATGTTTTGATGCCCATCAAAACATAAAAAGAGCACTCCTACGAGTCTCAAAATATGTGGCAGAAACGGCCGTATCCTTTAATTTAGTGTTATGATAAAAAATTGAGTCCAAAAATATCTACATACTACAGATTTGAACCGGGCATTCGTGGTTTACCAGCGCGGGGCCAGACCACTGCGCCAACGGAGCTATGCTGTGGACCGACGAAATTACATGTCTATAGCTGTCTATAGGTGAAGGACGTCGCGTTGCGGCGAGATTCACGCGGTGCGCCCCGCTGTAGGTGGGACTAGTCGGCCGCCACTTCCTCTGCTTCACCCCCTCAAAAACATAAAAGTCAGCTAGTCACGGCGCCTTAATAGGCTTGCGTTTGACCGCCAACTCACCTAATGTAAAGCGATGATGCGGTCTATGATGGAGCACGTTTGCCTAGAGAAACCGATTCACTCGTTGAAAAATTGATTTGAGCTTTTGTTTTCGGATGTATGGGGTTACCGAGGTATTCATGAGGCACGCGTATTACGCAATCCTGATTATTTCCCTAATGGGTTCCGAAATAATATCTAGTTTGTGTTATGTTATAGTGGTCACAATATTCGCCCATATTTAACGTATATATAGAACTAGCGGTCCGCCCCGGCTGCGCACGGGTATAGTTATATTGCCTATTAAAATAGCTTATATTAATCAACGATAATGTAGCATTCAAATGGTGGAAGAATTATTAAAATCGGTCCAGTACTTTTTGAGCTAATTCGTTACCAACATACTTACATACAAATCTTTCCTCTTTATAATATTTTTATTATTATACCTATATTATAAGTATAAGTATAGATGTATTTTCAACAAGCAGCACAGGTTTAATCTAAATGATTTATACCTGATTATGAATTTTCCGACATTCTAGGCAACTTTTAAAAATTTTCTTTCCCTAGAAACCTAGTTCGGACTATTAAGAATATATAAAAGTGGCCAAATCGGTCCAGCCGTCTCAAGTGATGCGTTTACCAACAGCATTTGATTTTTATTTATATCATCGAGATACAATACTATAGTCACAATCGTGCCACAAAAATGTCCGAACCAAAACTCGGCGCACGCTACAAATTGCGCAGACTTTTTGGTTAGTTACAAGGTAACCGGGATCCGACTACAACGCCGCGCGATGCCAGAGCTACGATGACATAGTGCACAACTAACGTTGAACACTGCAAGCGACATAACGTCTAAGTTTGAGTAAATGTGGCATTGTAAAGTATATTATAGATACAATGTAGGACGTTTTTTGACTGTTTTTCTTTTCACTGAGAGATTGTGACTCTATAGGAATTGTATCTCGATGATTATATAGATAAAATCGAAATACCACTCACATATTTTTCACTCATCACGAAATCTTGAAAGCTTTTTGACATATGAAGCTAAATTTTTTTAGGTAGATTCTTTATGGGGTGTAAAAGTCCGCTACGAAAGAGTTTTGTAAAAAAGACCTAATTAAGAGGGGCAATAGAGGGCTGAAAGTTTATATGAGTCTACGCATAGGAAGTGGCGGGAAACAGCGTTAAAAATAATTAAAATTAACGAGCAGGGGAAGCTATGAGTTATGATTTTACAAGCTTTTTTTTACTTGCAATGTATGTAACTATGTTTGTTCGGGTGGAATCTTATATCTGAAACCTATAGAGCTGAAATTTGGCATACTTATTTAATCCGCGCTAGTCTTTATATAAATGCGTGTCATGCACAATCTGAATTCACAAATCTTTTCAATTGCCGACTCAAACGTCACGAAATATCGAAACAAACTCGGCATACAAATGTAAATTCAATCACACGTACCTACACATCTACACATCGAATAGAATAACAATGTCACGAAATTTCATTTCATCGGGTTGAGAGCAACGATCGCAATTGATTGACAACGTTAACGTTTAGGCACAAGATATATGCAGTTAAACATGATTGTCTTTTCGACCAATTGCTATCATTATATGTATAAAATAAAACTAAACTAAAAGATGATTATATCAAGAGATTTATATACAGGGTGTAAGGGGAACACTCTCGAAGCCAAAAGAAGGTAATTGTACTCATCATTATGAACGATTACGATAACGATACGATTTCAGGGTTGGTCCCATAGTAAAAGTTGTTCATAATGGTGAGTACAATTATCTTCTTTTGGCTTGAGAGTGTTCCCCAAGACACCCTGTATATTATACAAACATGTACTTTAAAACAAAAACGCCGTTGAGATCACCACCGTGCCACCCTGTTAAGTTGTTATCATATTTCTCGACTAAAAAATTTTTAGGGTTCCGTACCCAAAGGGTAAAAACTGGACCCTATTACTAAGCCTACTCTGTCTGTCTGTCCTACCTTTAGACTGTATATTTCGAACCATATTATATAGGCAGTTGAAATTTTCACAAAATGTGTAATGTTACGGCGGATTAACAAAAAAATAATAAAAAAAGTCAAAAAGTAAAAACGGAAGGGGACCCCATACAACAAACCTATTTTTTGTATTAGCCCTAATGTAAAAACGGTAAACTTGGCATGATTATAGTACACACTCTAAAATATACAACAAATAATAAATAATGACCAAGTGCGAGTCAGTGACAAATTTCTGTTCATTACCAAGTTATAACTGGTGATTTCGTTATTTGGATGACCTTATTGGAACGTCGACCTTATCGTTTCATCACAATTATTGTATTTTGTGGTAGTACGGAACCCTCAGTGCGCGAGCCCGACTCGCACTTGGGCGGTTTATTTTATATATCTTCTGAAATTTGTATCTATTGACTACTTAAAACTTTCATTTCTTATGGCTAACACTGGCTAAAGCGACATTGTTCCTGGAGCCAAAATTTAAACTGAAAAGAAAAAAAAACATGATGTCAGCTTGCACGACAAATAAATCGCTACCAGATGCTATTCACTAGATACAGAATGGCGCAAAATGGAGTCAATAGAATGGAGTCAATAGAATGGAGTCAATAGAATATCAGATGAGACGCATCTGTCGACGTCAAGGTGCAGCTTTCGTGACCCGGTTACTAGAATCGATGGGGTTACTGATTTCACGAGAGTCAAGGCCTTTTTATTGAGAATAAATCTACGATTGAATTCGCCTGATAGTAAGCGACGATAGAGCCTGAAGCTTGCATTGTTGTTTACTCTAAAGTTTCACGGACGTTTGACATTTGCTAGACAAATGATAGTTAAGTATTTACATACCAAGGATTTTATATATACCCTACAGGGACCTGGATCGAGTACTCATGCTAAAAAAACGGTCCGAGGGAAAAGCGAGCACGGAGTAATTTGTCCTTTTCTTGTAGGGTGTTCATGATTTTGAGGAAACGAAGACATTGTAGGTAATTCCTAAAATCATCGTATTGGTACTCTCAGTAAATACAGGAAGTTCATATAGGCCCAGTGACGAGCGCTAATGTCAGAATTTTAGGCCGCCAGGACGCCTGAAGGCCTCTGAGATGGCTTAGCGGCCATTGTTATAAGACTCAACCGGGACATACGGGTCACGTGACATATATTTTTTTTAAATTATAAATTGGCTTGCGCTTGGCCGCCATCTCGCCTGATGTTAAGCGATGATGCGGCCTACGATGGAGCACGCTTGCCTAGAAGAAACCTATTCACTCTGACTTGAAGGCACCCAGATTGTTAACTTTTTATTCGATCATTCGGTTTCTAAATGCCACTTGCAATCACCCTACCTAAGATTGACCGTGTAGTCCGTTGCTTAAATTCGGTGATCAGTTAACAACATCTAGTAGATGACGATGATGATGAAAGTAGCCTATAACTTTCCATCCCTTGAACTATACCCATGCAAAAAATCTGGTTGATTTGTTGCTCTGTTGCTGCGTAAAAGAGTAACAAACACACTTTCGCATCCTATCCTACTTCCTACTAATATTATAAACGCCAAAGTTTGTATGTATGGATGTTTTTTCCTCTTTCACATACAACAGACAAACTTTTGTATTTAAAATAAACTAGCCGTTACCCGTGTGACTTCGTACGCATACACTTTCACCTAAACTTTCAACCTTATTTGGACCCTTTAATTCGGCCCTTTCGTAAAATATTTTTAATGAAGTTTTACACCCACTTGTCAAATTACAATTTCGTAGTTGCATAAGTTGTTTCAACACAACATACAAAGTACAATTCCACCTCCTTAATCTTTCTTTTTTGTAAAAATATTATAACAGTATTTATTTATTTTAAACTATTAGCCTGAATACCAAATTTTATCCCTGAGTATCATCAAAAACAAAGGACTTTAATATAATCTTTCAACATCCATTTGCCCCCTTTAATTCGGCTTTTTCGCTAAATCCTTCTTAGCGGAACTCTATACCCCATAAGGAATCTACGTGCCAAATTTTAGCTTCGTAAGTCAAATAGTTTTTGAGATTTCGTGACAAGTCAGTGAGTGAGTGAGTGAATTTAGCTTTTATAAATATAGAAGATTGGCATGACTACTATTTGGCATATTTTACTTACTGCGGGAAAATGACATCGAACTACATTCATTTTCAAAGTTTGTCGAAAGCATCACTACATCACTATCACTATCACTACATAGGATAAAACAATGTCGCTGTCTGTCCGTCCCTATGTATGCTTAAATCTTTAAAACTACGCAACAGATTTTGATGCGTTTTTAAAAAATAGATAGAGTGATTCAAGAGAAAGGTTTATATATATAATACATGCATAATATAGTAGAGAAACACTGATAATTGTAGAGGTTTCTAATGTAATGTCGTAAATGAACATATTTTTTTTGCGCTTACATTGTAAACGCTGGCTGAACCCTACGTGATAACGAAGGGATTTTAAGCAATACAGCATTAATTTCGTCCAGTAAGTAGTAATCCAATTTAGTACCTTAAATACATTCTGCATTTAATATAGACCAATATGGCCGTTTACAGCATGTAATTTAAATGAACATTTTCGAAGATATTAAAGATTTAAAATGCAGGGACATAGCGGTTGCGGCGGCTCCCCGGCCAGTACCACAACAAATCAAATCAAATCAAATCAAAATTATTTATTCAAGTAATGTACATTATAAATTGTTACTGGCTCTAACTGCCAAACTGGGTGTTGGAAACCCGTATCTTGGTAGTTAGTTCCTTCCATAGACATATGCTGAAGTCGTGTACATTCATTGATTGTTACTTGTGTAAAATAACAACTTAAACTAAGCATCATATTCTTTTATATTTATATTATTTCAATTTAATTGCCCTCAAGTTAATTGACATTCTAATATATATATATATACATACATCCCTTCCCCTTCCCTGCCTGCTAAATGTATGTAATATTAATTCAAATTTTAAACAGGCCGGTACCGGCGGCGTGTTTTTCACATGGCCAATCATAATGTCGCTCTTTAAAGAGTAACCTCTAAAGAAAACATGTTTGTTTTGCCCAATGACAAAAGAGCTGTGAACATTGTAGGTATATAAAGACATTCCGTAGTATATTATTTTAGTATTAGCATTGCACCTGCGATGCCGGGGCGGGTCGCTAGTGTCTTTATAAAATCTTCTGTGTTGAAGTGCAAACTGCACACCCTGGAGTTTTTTGTTATTCTTGCTGTTCGACTAAGAATTACTTCCAACCACATTTTTCTTACATCCTCTTTTGTTGGTATTCTGTAACATGAAATATATTCAGCGATGAATTTATGTACTTTCATTTTTTATGTAATATTTAGAATGATTCCCGTACGATTCGTCGAAACACCCTTGAACGATACAACTGTACACAGAAAGCTCGGTTCACCGTTGGATGGTGGTACTAGATCTACGTTTCGCCACTTACTCACCTGATGGTACGTGACGGTGTGGCGGAGGATGGAACACGTTGATCTAGAAATCTATTCATATCTATCTATACATATCTTTTTTTTATATATAAATAATAGGCTTGCGCTTGACCGCCAACTCGCCTGATGTTAAGCGATGATGCGGTCTACGGTGGAGCACGCTTGCCTAGAAGAAACCAATTCACTCGTGATTTGAAGACACCCAGATTGTATCTATCGGGGAACACCCATTCAGGCAGCGCATTCCACAGACTAGCAGTCACTATCACACTATCACTATCACTGTCACTATCTATCACTAGCCATGAAGATATCTAGTTTGTTGTTCTCAGGAAACAAGGAGGACGGCAGGTAGTTCCATTCTTGGGCAGTACGTATCATAAATGAAGACCCAAATCGTTGAGTTCAAATCTTTGGAATTTTCAATAGGAAGGGAGGGTAGTGTGCATGTGCAGTCATTCTACTTTTCCTAAGTAAAAGGGAAGGGACAAGGGACAAGGACTTGGAACAAGGGCTCGAAGCTTTTGCGCACACTCGCCGAAATGCGAATTACTTTAAAATATCCCTAGGTCATGCTAAAACATAATGTATAAAAATAATTGTTCATTGTTCAAAATATTGTTCATGTTCACACGTGTATGGACACCCTAGTAAACATTTTCTTGTATTTCAAGCTTTGTGTACCTACCTGTGAAAAGATATGCCGCAGCCACCGAATGATTCACTAGCACAGTTTCTTATACAGAAATTTTTCACCATTTTAAAATAAATATTCAAATATCATGCTTGAAAAAACAAAATATAGTAAGCAAACAATCAAAAACGCCATGTCGTTAATGCTGCCAGTAGCTTCATGGTTCAGCAGAACCATGAAGGTTCCTAGTAATTATACTAGGAACCTACATGGTTACTTAAAAATAAAATTTAAATATGTACATGATACATTAGATATATTATCTAGATTAATATCCGTTAGAAAATGGAAATAAAAATTTATCTTTATTTCATTGGTAGTAATTTTATGTTTACACCCCAAAATAGGGCCTGCCTGGTATGTCCGATTGAATAAGTAAAACTACTAAAATATGATTACGGGATAATTACCGTGGTGGTTGTGGAATGAGATTCCACAACATTATATAACTTTAGTGAACAGCTGAGATAGTTTAAAACAGAGTTTTACTAAAATATATGTTTTATGTAATGGCAATCTTTAGAAAGGGATACACTTCCTCCGTGGTAGCTATTTCAGTGAGCTCGTTTTACCTCCATGTTCCTAGCCACATTATTATGAACCTTATCGTTAGACGTTAAGGTTTAGTTTTGTATGGGAATATTTTGACAGAACGCGTTCCTTTCCTTGCAACTTCCTTGTTACATACTAGCTGACCCGACAGATGTCCTGTCTTAGAACTGTCAAACGGGCGAAGTTAGAATCGTCGTTAAGTTTTTCAGTTGAAATTTTAAAAATTTCTTATTTTTTTTTCCCGTAAGAAACTTCCACAGAGTAATAGAAAACTTTAAAAAAAAGTAGAATGAAATCGGTAAAGTCGTTCTCAAGTTATGGCGTGACCAAGGTAAATAGGTTTTTTTTTATATATATATAGATAGATTTCATAAGGTAAGGTATTTCATAAGCTATCAGAATTGGAGTAATTATTTACGGATGGAGAATCGCGACACAAATCAAACGAATGTCGGGAAACCCTCAGAAGGACTGAAGTGGGGAAAACAATTTAGACAGAATGTTAAAATAACAGATATAAGTGTGACACCACAAAAAAATGTGACACCATCACTCCATGGAATGAACGCAACAGTCTTTATAAGAGTAGCTGGAAAATCGGGTCCATCTACACGGATCCCGGGATCAGACCGACTTAGCCACAGATCCCGAAAAGTAGTATCGACTGATACTGTGATCCAATTTCTTCAAAGAAACAAATTAATATTTTACCCGCTGATCACGTTTTTCGTGGCTACAAGAAATAAAATGTAATAGTTTTCGAAACTTTTTATTTTAAATTTAATAATAGGCTTGCGTTTGACAGCCAACTCTCCTGATGTTAAGTGATGATGCGGCCTACGATGGAGCACGCTTGCCTAGAATAATCTGGTTCACTCGTGATTTGAAGACACCCAGATTGTAACTATCGCACCCATTCAGGCAGCGCATTCCAAAAACTGTACTGATCACAGCGTACAGTGTACTTTTAAACGACTCTAAAAAAGGAGGAACATTATCAATTCGACATTAAAACAAAGTTTTTCCTTTTATTTTAATGTTGTTTCCCAAAACGAAAGAAGTTTAAATTAAAACAATAATGTATAATTACTACATCAATTTATGTTTTCATTATTATCCTCTCGGTTCGTCAGAGTTGCACCTGACTCTACTGACCTGGTTTCCGAGATCGATATTTCTCGCTGTTTCGACAACTTTTTCTCTCCGATATCGAATATATTAAGCTCGTTTCCAAGTTTCGCAGCCACAAATAGTTCTAATCCCTTCCGGAAGAATTTTCCATGAACTCGAAGGTATTCACAGTCTTTAGGGTTCAGAATCTCTCGTCGAAGTTTTGGAAATTGTTTGTTTGTGCAATTCGGGTGGCCGGGCCTAGTGCCACAGTTATGCTGCCCAGAGGCTAACATACCGTAATGATGGTACAATACAATGCAATTCTTTATTAATAACTCCATAGTTACAAGGCAAAGTATTCAGGGTGATCCAAAAGGTGACGTCAAAACGGAAAACTTAGGTTCCACCACGCCACGCTATATGCGTACCACGTAAATATGGATGTTTTTCTTTTTTTTTTCTTTTTTCGAGTTAGACTTGTTTAAATGTTTTCCGGCTAAGTGGCTATAACAATTTTTTGGGTGGTTTGGTTTATATAATTATATTATATACAAAAATGAATCCCTATTTACCTTGGTCACGCCATAACTTGAAAAAGACTTTCAACCGACTTTCTTTACCGATTTCAATAATCTTTTTTTTTAGTTTTCTAATATTTTGTAGAAGGTTCTTATGGAATGAAAAATTAAGAAAATTGCGCAGAAAATTGGAAGATTTCAGAAAACTTAACGACGGCTTCTTCAAAACCCTTTGATTACATAGTTACAAGGAAAGCCAATATAAAGCTTGTAAAAAACACGCGAGTATAATAATAAAGAGTGATGTTTTTTTTGACAGCTAAACCCGTTTGACATCTACAACAAGGAGCTGACCATGATACCTACTACCCAAAGGGACGGAACGCTTCAAACAGAAAAAACGAGCAGAGCGAGAGGTACCACGTTTAGCCATTTGTCCCTTTCACACTACATGTCTTATATACAATGACGTTCATGAACACGTATTAATGTGTGGTGTTGCCACTGTTGGAAAAAATATTGTAACCGTAAATTTGGTATTATTTTGGGTAGTACGTAATTTAAACAGCATCATTTTTAAATAGTTAATTTTTATATGTGAAACATATATAAAAGAAAACTCCCGTGATTATTTAGGGTGCATCCGTTTACTATTGTAGTGATATAAAATAAGGAATAAATAAGTATATACGTGTGTTGAGTACTGCTGCCACCTATTCGACGGGTGCTATGAGGCTGATTGGTGACAGCAAGCTAGTCGCCAATAAATTACAAAGCCTCGAGCACCGCCGTAAAGTAGCTTGTCTGTCTATTTTCTACCGGATATATTTCGATGAGTGTGAGCAAAAGCTTCATGACCTTATTCCACCCTCCCCCTTTTACTACAGGACAAGTAGAAGGACTGCACACTATCACCCCTTCCACGTGGAAATTCCAAAAATTCGAACAACGATTTGGGTCATCTTTTATGATACTGTACTGTCCAAGAATGGAACTCCCTGCCATCCTCCTTGTTTCCTGAAAAGTACAATTTAGGCATCTTCAAGGCTAGAGTGAATAGATTTCTTCTAGATCAACGTGTTCCATCCTCGGCCACACCGTTGCTTACCATCAAGCGAGTTGGTGGCCAAACGTAGATCTATTCTGTATAAAAATATAAAAAGTATGAAAATTAATGAGGAATTTGTACCAGTGATTATGTCAACACTAGAAAGGGACAAATGGCTAAACGTGGTACCTCTCGCTCTGCTCGTTTTTTCTGTTTGAAGCGTTCCGTCCCTTTGGGTAGTAGGTATCATGGGAGCTGACAGTGATTTCGCGCAGAACTTCGCGCGTTTGACAGTTCTAAGACAGGACAACGTCTGTCGGGTCAGCTAGTTCCATATAAAAATGATATTGACATTCGACGCAATGTATGGAACATTGGGAACAGCTGATATTTTTTTCGCGATTTCAGGGTTGGTCCCATTGTAAAAGTTGTTCACAATTATGAGTATAATGAACTCCTATCGGCTTAGCATACCCTTTTCTTATAACCTTGTATAAACGTAATATGACTATCACGCTTTACTCGAAAATACACTAACTTTGATATCCTATGTGTTGAAATGATCATGATCATGGTTATGATGTGATAGCAATATGATAGACTAATCAACTAACATAACAAAATAATATAAATAAACCGGCCTAGTGCACTGAGAGTTCCCTACCACCACAAAATACAATAAGGTTGTCCAACTAACCGAATTATAGTTTTTATAACGCCTTCCAAAATTGTCGGAGTAATTTGCTACGCAGTTTGCTACAGGCGCTCCAGTATAATAACTTGGTAATGAACAGAAATTTGTCACCGACTCGCACTTGGCCATTGTTTATTATTTTTTGTTATAGAGTGTGTACTACAATCGAGCCAAGGTTGACGCTTGTACGTATTATCGTTTCTACATTAGAGCTAATTCAAAAGTACGTTAAAAATATGTTTTTATATGGGGACCCAGCCCCCTTTAGTTTTTTACTTTTTGATTTTTTTATTATTTGTTAGTTAATCCGCCGTAACTTCACATATTCTGTGAAAATTTCAAATGTCTATCTATTACAGATCGAAAGATAGGTAGGACAGACGGACAGACGGACAGACGAACAAACAGACAGACTTCGAGGGTATAGTAATAGGTTCCCGTTTTTACCCTTTGGGTACGGAACCCTAACAAATACTAAACTATCAAATATGAAAAATAAACAAAATAAGCCCAACAATTCACATAATTATATTCTAGTTGTGCGACAGGCAAATTCATAAGAATATCAAATTTTACCCCAAACTCACTCGTCTAACCAACTAAAACGGAGTATCCAAAACAAAGACTGACAAGTAGAATCCAAGCATAAGTTCCAAATAACTAATAACATCAAAAAACAGACTAGTAGTTCCCAACAAAGCCATATAAAGCCAACAATAGTACTGAAATTCATGATATCTCGGAGTCGAGAACTAAAAGTTTCCCACTGAAAGCTTTTGTTTGTGAGAACGTTTAATAAATTTTCATGAGCGTAAACGAAGTGTAAACATCGCAAATTACTTATTCGTAACGCGATCGTGGCGCCACAACCAGCCATGCGTGAAACTGTAATATATAAACAAAATAAATGTCTATAGAGTTATAAAAACAGTATGGATGGTACAGCGAAACTGACATAATATATGTAACGGTACACAATGACAGCTCGGCTGGGCAGCGTTCGGTAAACTTCGCAACGTCTTCTCGTCCAAAATACCTAAGTGCCTTAAGACGAAAGTCTTTGACCAGTATGTGTTACCAGTGATGACATACGGCACTGAAACGTGGTCTCTCACTATGGGCCTCACAAGCAAGCTCAAAGTCGCACAACGAGCTATGGAGAGGGCTATGCTCGGGGTTTCTCTACGAGATCGAATTTGAAATGAGGAGATCCGTAGACGAACGAAAGTCACCGACATAGCCCACCGGATTAGCAAGATGAAATGGCAGTGGGCAGGGTGCATATCACGCAGAACAGATGACCGATGGGGCTCAAAGGTTCTGGAATGGAGACCACGGACCGGTAAGCGCAGCATAGGACGTCCACCCAAAAGATGGACAGACGACCTAAAAGAGACCGCAAGGAAACGCTGGATGCAGGCCGCTTCCAACCGGCCATTTTGGAGATCGATGGGGGGGGCTTATGTCCAGCAGTGGACGTCCTATGGCTGAAATGATGATGATAATGGCACAAAGACAATTTGTACGAGAAAAAAATTCTTGAATTTCTGTGATTTGATTCAAAATTGGACAGCGGCGTGGCTATGGTGATTAGACTAGGCTAAGGCAGTTAAGTACCACTTACCTACAGGTTTTACTAAACATAATTTGAAAAAGAAAATTGGTTAAAAACAAGTATATTATTATAAGAAAAACAAAAAAAGCCGACTGTAAAATGTTGCCATTTCAAATCTAACCACACCTCGAACTTTGAAATCTAGTAAGACTGCAGAATATTATATAAGGACAGACACATATACATACACCAACTTCTGGGCATTGGAAGGAAAGGAAGAAACACGTCGCGAATATAGCAAAGAAAACTCCCACGATATCATGAATGATCCGCAATCCTCGTTCCTCAAGCTGGCTTTATGATTTTTGCCATCATCAGCCCCGTATCACACACTAAGTTTGCGTGAAATTCATCTTCGACCACATCGTATTTTTTGCTTAAAAAAACACACTGCTGGGTACATGCATCTTGTTTGTGCCATTCTCCCCGATTCCTTGCCTATTGCGTCCACACGTATCCTGTTGCCTTCCTGGCTTTGCAATATACTCAAAAACTTTTTTATAGCCTAATTTTATTGATTCTAATACGCGCAGGTCCTTACTGCCTCCACTGTTTGAAACATCTATCCTAATAATAAATTCTTATTGAAGGTCTATGCCCTGAGTAACACTGGGAGTGCTGTTTGACGTTTGTAGAGCATTGGGCCGCCTACAGCCAAAGTAAACAACCGGGGAAACGGGCTTGGGTTCCGGACACCATGGAGGAAGTCACTTTGGAAACTAGGGCTCGTTTCAGGTTTCAGGTGAACAAACAACATGAATAAGCTTTTTAGTGTTTCGGATCATTTCAATCCCCGACGCTAAAAGTGACAAAAGTGTTAAAAGTTTAACTTTTGTATCAGTTGTGGCATCGTAGCTTCCAAACTGCTGAATCGATTTTGATTAAGTTTTTAAAGGTGACTTGATCGAGTTCTTATCTATGAAAATCGGTTTAGCTGTTCAAAAATAATCAGCTCTTTTATACAGGGTTTTAATTTTTTTACAGTTTTTCTTTGTATAATATGGTAAAAAAATAAGTAACAAATAAGTAATAACCACGTTTGTGCGGTTTTTATAACTGTGGAATGGCTTCGGTTTTTCCTCCGAAGAATAATTTGAACTGCTTCAAACGAAGGGTGAATAGAGTCCTCAAAGGTAGGCAACGCACTGACAATGCCCCGGGTATTGTAGGTGTCTATAGGCAGTGGTGACCACTTACCATCAGGTGGCCCGTAGCTTGCTTGCCAATTATTATACTTAAAAAAAAAACAGCTCACGCGGTTTCACCTACTTTCCCATGCATTTCATGCATTTTTTCGGGATAAAAGTAGCCTATGTATATCCAGGGTAGCTAGCTGCCTAGCTGTTTCTATATTATATGCACTTTTCTTTATGTTAGTAAATATTGTTGTCCCTTTTATATTCTTCGACAATACCTATAGTGGTTAATGTTATCAACACCGTTATGACAAAGCTAGTTAATCTTTTAAGCTGCGGGGAAGACAATCATGCCCAGAGTTGGAAACAGTGACTTCACGACACAGATATCCTAATGGAGACAGGGTTCCACTAAAATACATAATTGTTTTACCTACACCTCTATTCTTACAAAAATTATATACAAAAACTTAAAACTTATAATATAGGTACCTAATTAGGATCATTATTTATCTATAGTTCTTTACAGAAAAGCAATAATAGTTTATTATCTATACTAATATTATAAAGAGGAAAGATTTGATTGTTTGTTTGTTTGCATTGAATGGGCTCCGAAACTACTGAACCGATTTGAAAAATTCTTTCACTGACGGGAAGCTACACTATCCCCGGGTGACATAGGCTATAATCTATACCCGGGGCGGACTGCTAGTCTATATATATAACAAATCAATTGCTGTTCGTTTGTCTCGCTTGAAACTGGAGAACGGCAAACTTGATATTATAGAATTGTTTGAAATGTATATTATACATATTTTTAATTTATTATATTTGCTATGTATTTAATGAACCTGTTTGTAATTACATCAATTAATTATTATTATATTATTTTTCACTTTGAGCGAATTTTTTATTGACTTGTAAATTGCCGCTTTATCAATAAATTTACTTATGGTATGACTTCATCATCATCATCATCATCAGCCAGAAGACGTCCACTGCTGAACATAGGCCTCCCCCTTTAACCCCCACACTGAACGACAGCCTGCCTTTTGCATCCACTGGATGCCAGCGACTCTCACTATGTCGTCGGTCCATCTAGTGGGAGGCCTACCTACGCTGCGTCTTCCGGTTCGTGGTCTCCACTCAAGAACCTTTCTTCCCCATCGGTTATCGGTTCTTCGAGCGATGTGGCCTGCCCATTGCCACTTCAACTTGCAAATTTTAACAGCTATGTCGGTGACTCTGGTTCTTTGGCGAATGACTTACTTACTTATTATTATACCAAATCAGTTTCATTTAAAATACATTCAGTTGTTTTGAAGTTGAGTTCGGACAAACATACACACTTACACACAAACCTTCGCATTAAAAATATATGTACTATGATGTGATGGAAAAACTATGTTGCCCTACTTCATACTGTTTGTATAAGACGAATTTCTAGTGTGATTCCGCTTCTACGTCGTTTCGAGTACAGTAAGGACTTTGGGAAAAATATTTTTCCTATAGATAGTTGTGATGCTAATTTTAACCTAACCTGAAATAAAATACAACATAAAAGAGAAAAAATAACCTAACCCAAAAGAAAAATAATACTAGTTGTTGACCCGAACCCTGTCTCTGCAATCCTTGGATCCATTTTGATCATATTCGAACTTAATTTTCTTATTGGAATTAACTACTTGCTTACAACACAAATTGAAGATCGGATCAACGATACGCAAGTTGTCATCGAATAAACATACATAGAAACGCCGACTTGTGCCATAAGAAACTAAGACTTCAATTTGCGCGGTAAATTACAAGGTCAGTTTTTTTTATGCACTGACAATGCCCCGGGTATTGTAGGTGTCTATAGGCAGCGATGACCACTTACCATCAGGTAGCCCGTAGCTTGCTTGCCAATTATTATATTTAAAAAAAAAAACAGCTCACGCGGTTTCACCTACTTTCCCATGCATTTCATGCATTTTTTCGGGATAAAAGTAGCCTATGTATATCCAGGGTAGCTAGCTGCCTAGCTGTTTCTATATTATATGCACTTTTCTTTATGTTAGTAAATATTGTTGTCCCTTTTATATTCTTCGACAATACCTATATAGTGGTTAACCCCCGTCCCCGTCTGCTTGTTTGCATAGGTAGCAAACAAGCAGACGGGCCGCCTGATAAAATTGTATGTAATGTTATAATAGACACAAGACATGATTTTGTTACTTTTTGGAAATTGACACTCATTGATTTTATATCTTCAATAATGTGAAAATGTGCGAGCGAGAGAGCTGCAGCCGGGAACAGTCCCTTTAAGGACTCTATTAACTCGCCTTTTGAAGAACCCCATGTCGCCAGTAGGCATATTAAATGAAAAATAAACTATGTGTCGTTGGTGAGTGTGGTGTGTTATATTTCCTACCACTAAAAATTGTCATCTCTCGACTTTAGATGGAATTTAGTGAGAAAATAGATTTTAAATACCCTAGGTATAAGAGTAAAATATTTCCAACTAGCCTGCACCTTTACAATAGATACGTGGTTTTATCATCATAAACAATACCAGCAAAACTATCAAAACAGAAAATCATCAATGTTTCTAAAAGCGAGACGCACAAATCAAATAATTGACTATTTGCTTTGCGTGCTACTGAGAATAGAACTTTAAATTATCTACCTACATTTATTACAGCTCAAAATTGTATTATGTTTACTAAAAGTAGCATTCAATGAATTTTAAAAGCCAGACATTTGTAAATAAACATTTTATTTTTATAGTTTTCTTATTGTTACTTTTAGAAGTTCACATCACACATCATCAGCCATTAAATGTCCACTGCTGAACAAGGCCTCCCTCTTAGAGAGGGGTGTTACCATAATCCCTACGCTTGGCAAGCGGCTTGGAGATCGCAGTACGTTCACCGTGTACTAACAGGACGCTGCTGCCCATCCTCCGCTGGTTCTGGTCGCAGTTTCAGGACATACCCGGGTCCGGCCCGGTTTTAGAAGTTCATTTCAATACATTTATTTCATGTATGACAAACGTTCAGCAAGATATCAAAATGTGGACAATGTTTATCAAAATTCACCTCAATTACATTAAAATTACTTTTATCAATACCAAAATACTTGCATTGCGCGGCGTCTTAATCAAATCCAGCATAATTTAGCTCCATGTCTCGGGAGTAAATTTAATTCAGTTGGTGTAATAATATAATCAGTTCGTGGCCCCTGGTTAATATGATACTGTTCACAGAATATAACAGATGCCTGCTGAAAAAATAACAGATTTTGAGCTCGACAGCATTATGAATAACCAAGCACTAGAAAGTATCTACACTTTTAGGATATTTTTATAATTTAAATAAATAAAATAATATTCAGGACATTTTTGCACACACGGTCATCTGACCCCAAACTAAGCAAAGCTTGTGATATGGCTGCCAGAGACTGATATACATACGTATATAATTTTAAATACATACTTAAATAGATATTAACAACCAGATATAGAACAAACACAAATGTTCATCACATAAATGTTTGTCCTAGGTGGGAATCGAACCCACGCCCCCAAGCTCAGAAGGCAGGTTCACTACCAACTGGACCAACACTCTCACAACTGGACTCTCACTATGTCGTCGGTCCATCTAGTGGGAGGCCTCCCTACGCTGGTTCTTCCGGTTCGTGGTCTCCACTCCAGAACCTTTCTTCCCCATCGGTTATCGGTTCTTCGAGCGATGTGGCCTGCCCATTGCCACTTCAACTTGCAAATACACACAAATGTAATGTGTTCATTCTAAATTCTTTTTTTCTGCGTTTTTTTTTAAACGACTGTACGTATTTTTAACTTGACAGTGATACCGAAGGATAATTTTTAATAGTTTGACCACGAGGAAAGACTTGTGTTCAAACCAGTTTGACTAAATAGGAGCACCGAAAGTAAAAGAGGTCTCCTAATTCTGACTTCAACCGTATGTTGCTTGTAGGGGCAACACATTTTTGCACATTAAAGTGCCTGTGAGCTACGGAAGCTTTTTCCGCCTTCGCCTCACCAGACTTGTACATTTGTCTGTTTCTATATTCTCAATTCGTATTCGTCTAAAGAGCAATGGAATAGATGCCACAAACGTCTTTAGCTTCGGGACGATTCAGTTGAACGTGTTTATTGGTTTCGTGGGATTGTAAATTAAATTTTAGAACGAAATACCAATGCTATGCTTCCATTGATCACAAGTCTTCTTTCAGAGAGAGAGAGAGAGTGAGAGAGAGAGATAGGATGGACTCTAATCCACCATGCTGTTCCATTGCATATTGGTGAATGTCATATGTCTTTGAATTTTTGAGGTTCGTGAACATACCGGTTTCCTTACGATGTTTTCCTTCACTGTTCTCTAGCGATCGAAACTGCACATAATTTATTGATATACACTATTAATATAAACTAGTTTCTAACTAGTATTCTGTTTTTAGTTAATTTGTGCCTAATTGTTATCAAGATGTATTTAGAAATACTAGCTTGTTAAGGATTTAGCATCATAATATCAAGGTCATTTTGTGATCATTGATTTTGTTTGTCCCTAGATCCGACGTCTTAAAATATGTGACAGATTCGCTATCAAAAATAATATGATCTACTCTTTTCTATTAACAGTAAGGTACAAGAATACATTTAACATGAAAAAAAAAAACTGGCATAGACTTTCCATGACAAGTTGGTCTTATCTTTGCCGGTAGTTTGAAAATTGTATTGTATTAAGTTAAAATTTCATAGTTCAAAATATCCCGGGAATACAACCTTTTTCTTGTCAAACTCAATCTCTTTCTACCTACATAAGTCTTCTCCAGCCGCTCCTCAGACAAAACGATGTCTTTTGCACCTCTTGTTTTTTCTTTGAAAATCCTTAACTCTGTCTCTCTGTCTGGATGTTTGTTCGCTTTTCACGACTAAAACGCTAAGCCGATCTTGGCAGGATAATAGTGTACATCATATGGACGGACATAGGGTACTTATTCTCCCAGAAAATGCGGGTAGCACCCCGGGATTCAGCTAGTAAATTATAATTGGGTTTGAGATTTTAAAAACTAACATTCTCTATTCAAAAATAGACAAAAAAAAACTTATTTTATTTTCCGTCTAAATAAAACGTAAACATGGAAATTTATTTAAAACGTTAAAATATTATTGTTCTAAAGATAGTTTTTTTTTTTTTTTGTTATAATTCGCCCATCGGGCAGGCTAAAGCCTTTAAGGCCATACCGCCTATTCTTCTGTTTTGTATAGTCTTAATAACGTCAAACTAGTCATAGTCACAGTCAGAGTCAAGTTAAGTAAGTCACGGTCAAGTCAAACTCATGCCTCTGTAAAGTGGTGGGAACTTTACAAGAGGCTCCTATGGAGTTTTGGAAACAACACGAAAAGACACGTTTCACCTCGTCATATCACTTTCCCACACTCGAGCACGTTTACGAGCACTTAATGAATAATAATTCACCACCTAGAACACATTAACACTCGAAAATACACTAGTTTAAGAAAATAATCCAACGAGCCGACATGTTCTTTTCCACGTTGGCGCCAAAAAACCCTCTAAAGATAGGTTTATTTCTTTTTACTTTTTATTCTTTCCTCTTGCTTGATAGGATTTTGGCGTCGCGTGTCTTGTGCATTTGCCAGAGCCAAGTATCGAAACATTTTCGAGTTTTTGAGTCGATAAGTATAATGTAATCATCATCATCATCATTTCAGCCATAGGACGTCCACTGCTGGACATAGGCCTCACCCATCGATTACCAAAAGGGCCGGTTGGAAGCGGCCTAAGTATAATGTACCTACGTTTTATCCTTTGACAAATAACCTGTTAGAAAATCTTTGGTTTTATCTTTCTTCCTGCCCAGTGACCAAGCAAGTTGAATATATTAATAACAAAATATTTTATTATTGAAACTGACGTGGTATTCACACATTTTATTTATATTACACGCTATAGTGTCAGACGCATTAGCAAAAAAAAAAGTTTTCATGGGCAATTCGTCCTATCTTTAATAAATACGCAAGCAAGACAGTTGTGACAGGTAGCGGATTCAGAGCCTTTCAAATCTCTCACGGGGTATGAAAACCTACTTAAATATTCATAAAATACGTCTCAATACATGAGATCGTATTCCACTGAAAAGGGTTGGCATAATGTCGTTCCGTCCGACAGATGTTACAAAAATCACGGTTATATAAAATTCCCTCTGTCCTAGACGCAAAACTAGACTTTTTACATAGAGTCATGAATACGGAACATATCGGGTCTGGGTCATGTTACTTGCAATGTTATTATTCGATTGTTAAAACTTCCCGGGAAGTTCGGAACTGGGTTGATCTTATATGAGGGTGGGACCTTTTTTTATCATGTTATGTACTTGAGTACGTTTATTTTGGACGTCACCCAAATCATTGTATAATATACTAGCGAACCGCCCGCCCGGCTTCGCACGGGTATAATTTACGTGCGAAGCCGGGGCGGGTCGCTAGTTATATATATAAACTTTCCGTGAAAATGTATCTAACTGATGGTGAAAACCGCATCAAAATCCGTTGCGTGGTTTAGGAGGAGTTAGCGGCCATACAGACACACAGACAGTCAGACACGGAAAGCGACTTTATACTATGTAGAGAAGAGAAGAGAAGAGATAACAGTACTTATGTGTTTGTAGAAAAGTATTAATGTTGGAGGGATGTCCCATGTGGTTTTTTTTTATGCCATCGGTGGCAAACAAGCAGACGGGCTGCCTGATGGAAAGCAGTCACCGTCGCCTATGGATACTTAATTGTAACACCCGAGGCATCACAAATACGTTGCCGACCCTTTAGAACTCGATTAACTCGCCTTTTGAAGAACCCCATGTTGTAGCTTCTCGGATACACCGTAGAAGGTAGCTCATTCCACATTTTGCAGGTATGAGGCAAGAAGGATCGTGTGAAACGCACAGTGTGCGATTTCCACTGATCTATGATGTGTGGATGAGCCTTCAGGCGGTGGCGGCTAGTGCGATGGTAAAACCGCGGCGCCGGCATCCGGTTTAACTTTGATTAGAGTTTTAATCACATTTCATAGACAGTAGGCGTTTTACAGTCGTATCTGCATGCACATGAAATATTGCCGTATGTTAACAATCTATTTTATTTAATCATATTATATTTGCCCACCTTAGTTCGGCCTTTTCGCAAAATAACATAGCCTGTAAATCTGGTCCTTGCTAAGCATATTTCTAGTAACAGCAACAAAATCAGTTCAGTAGTTTAAAAGTTGTGCGTGTTCAAACAAACAAACAACTAAACAGACTTAACGTGTTCAGCTGCTTATTATAAGACGCCCTTATGATTTTATTATATCTCGCAATTACAGACTTTTTTCTCTCTGCGATTTATATTTTGTATGTACCTATATAGATAGATCTATATGTATAGATATTAGATAGATATAGATTCTACTTCGTCTTTACTCGTAGGTTATTCACAAGAGTAGATTTAGGAATACCGTGGATCATGATAAAAACGAAAACAACAAAATCATTTCACAGACAGAAATAAAATTAACATTTATTTTGCGCCTCCTCTAAAAGCCGGTAATAACATAGTAATAAGGTAAACAGGTTAACGTTCAACTACAATCAACAAAATGATAAAACTCTTGTTTTATGGGAGCAGTAAAGATAACCATACGGTCTCAATGCGACCCGCTCTGACGTTCACAAAAAAATTGGAATTTTTCCGAATGTGAAATTCATTCTCGAGCTTTGTCTCACTCTCTCGGCTTATGATAAAGCAAGACAAAATTCAATCTAAGCTTAATCTAAGAATATTTTTGAGATTATGGTAAGCCGGCGGCCTTATTATAGAAGTTTGATTGTGATCGAGATTACATGCCGTCCCGTTCGCATCACTTACTCGCACCACGCGCGTGAGTGAGATGGCACGCGATCGCGATCACATTCTGAATCACGATAAGACATCTATAATAATAGGGCTAACTATAGACGTAATTCAAACATGTTAAAATTTGCAAGTTGAAGTGGCAATGGGCAGGCCACATCGCTCGAAGAACCGATAACCGATGGGGAAGAAAGGTTCTGGAGTGGAGACCACGAAACGGAAGACGCAGCGTAGGGAGGCCTCCCACTAGATGGACCGACGACATTGTGAGAGTCGCGGGCATCCAGTGGATGCAAAAGGCAGGCTGTCGTTCAGTGTGGAGGTTAAAGGGGGAGGCCTATGTTCAGCAGTGGACGTCTTCTGGCTGATGATGATGATGATGAAACATGTTGAGAGTTAGCAAGAACTTTAACACCATCGATAAGCGCTTATAGTTGGATCTATTCTGCATGAGCGTTGTGGCGGTTAGGCAGCTGTTGAGTAGGGAATTCTTTGTTTAAGCCTATTGTTGTCATTTTTATTTTTTCGACAAACGCATATTGTGTAACTGCGTAATGTCACTTAATTTGTTACTTTTTAAATTTTTATCCGCGAGGTCGTTTAATTAGCTTCTGGATCTATTAAGATTGTTATATTTTTTTAAGGCTTTTTAAGGCTTAAGTTGATCTTCCTTTGAAATAAATAAATAATAAGGCATCTGGTCACCATTATCTCAAAAACATTCTTAGATTAATCTCGACTAACGAGAGAGCAAGACAAAATTCAATGTAAAGTTATTAAAATAATGCTTTTGAGATTATGGTAGTCCATCATTCTTAGGGTTCCGTACCCAAAGGGTAAAAACGGGACCCTATTACTAAGCCGACATTGTCTGTCCGTCCGTCCGTCTGTATGTCTGTCCTACCTTTAAACGGCTGTATATCTCGAACAAAAAATAAAAAAGTCTAAAATTATAAACCAAATGGGGGTCCTCGTACAAACAAAATTTTTTTTTTTTACGTATTTTTGTATTAGTTCTAATGTAAAAACGGTTATACTTAGAAGCGTCAAACGGGGTATGATTATAGTACACACTTTAAAGTATAATAACAAATAATAAATAATGGCCATGTGCGAGTCGGTGACAAATTTCTGTTCAGACATCGTCTTATCATCGTCATCGACGTCGTCGGCTTAGTAATAGAGTCCCGTTTTTACCCTTTGGGTACGAAAGCCTAGAAATGACATCTTTCCGTTGGCGTTAACGCTAACAGAAAGTTGTTCTTGTCTAATATCTTTGAGGGTAAGTAGGTAGGACCGTTTGTAACATTTCGCGCCTAACGCAAAAAATAACACGCATACATGAAACGTCCAGATTCATCACCGCTCACTGCCGTCATCCGCTTCATTCCCCGCTACATAGGAATCAAATCACGAAACTGGAACGAGTGGAACATATCAGAACAGTAGTGCAAGTACCGTTCTTTATCGATCATCAAATTTGACAGTTGAGATTGTCAAAAAAAAAAAAAAAAAAAATGCCATTTGGTCAGTACTGTCTATGATCGATTCTATGGCATTTTATCGAATTTGACGTACGATAAAGAACGGTACTTGCACTGCAGTTTCTAAAATCGAATGGTTGCCGGGACATATCGATTTATATCCGTTACTGACTTTTTCATAGCCATTCACGCGGCACATCATAATGTCACGAGCGAACGATATTGTGCTACTCATGGTATAATAATATAAACCGCCAGGTATAGCGCTCCGAGAAATAATGTGACGTGGGCGTCCCGCAATGATGTCATCAATGTCATGGATACGCGTACACGTGCATAACCAAGAGCAGAATAAGTGATTTTCAACAAGTTCGAGAGAGATGACGATACACGAAACAATGGCGGACTCTCTATGATTTTCTGTGTTAACAGTAGCGTGATTTTTTTTTTTTTTTTTTTATTATCTTAGAGATAGTAACGGTCTTAATTAACAAACAAAATTTAAAATTAAATATATTAAATGGCCCCTTTGTTAATTAATTAACAAAGGGGCCATTTAAAAGTTATAAAGTAAAGGTATACTCCCCAATATTCGTATATTACTAGTGGGAATCCAATAAATCAATGTGGTTTTGATATAATAGGCATGATGACTAATTTTCTTTTATTACCTCATAAAAAAGCTGATCATAAATAGAGCACATCAACGAAAACAAAATTAAAATTAGTTCAAAAATAAATAAGATATGAGCATTTTAATTTCTAGACAGAGAGCGCACTATACTGAGCCGTGACGTCATGGCTCAGGTGCGCCATACAAATGCTATACTAACACACGCTCTGCGAGAAAGGGATAGAGCATCCCCTCTCTATCCCCACATAAAACTTTAAACACTCATATCTCAGAGATTTATCAGCCAAATTAAAATATTTTTTCAGTATGTGTAATATATTTAGTTATATTAATCGCGAAGCCGGTTATTTGTAATAAATTAAATATTAGTCATCATGCCTATTGTCTTTAATTTATTCAATTCGTGCTTAACTTGCTTGAGCGGATAAACCAAATGACAATTGAAATGCTTTTTGTATTTTATTTAATAGATTATTAAAAAAGTTGTTTTGCCAGTATCTGTGTTTGTTACAATAAAGTGGCAACTGGACAGTGACGTCATTGCGGTACAACTCCCAGAGAGCTAGACCTTGTTTTCTTGGATCATGGTGCTACTCTACCAGTAGAGCGATGGTGGCCGACGAACAATAGCATGTATGTGCGCTTTACAATCTGATGGCACCCTGTTCGATCCTCAACCCTGCACCAATGAGTTATTTAGTACTAGGGCAATTGTTTTTATTAACTAAACAAAATACAAGGTATATATTAGACACGCTCCATCGCTCGCTGTTTATAAAGACCGTGTAAAGCAATTTTATTTGTCGCAGTTGCCACCTTGTTGACGTTGTTGTTGTCTATTTAACTACTCATATTAGTAAATTTTATGTATTAGTATAATATTATCGGTTATGTTTATATTATAACTATCACATTATTCAATATTGCACGCCCCGCCTTCTACCTCCTGTATAAATCCTCTCCATCCTAAGGTTGCCTGGAAGATATCGCTCTTAGCATTAAGGCTGCCGATTGTTGCACTAGCTTTTAAGCTGTTTTATCGTGTGTATAAAATTTGTGGTGTGAACAATAAAGAGTTTATCTATCTATCTATCTAAAATACAAGGTAACATTAACACTACGAAAACAGTTGGACTGCCCATAGACCGTTGAAGGTCTAAAGACAATCCAAATGCTCAAGCCCACTATCAGTTGGCAGTACCTACTCAGCATACTGGCGGCATTACCACGCTGAATGGCAATGCTTATGCGTTGAGCCGTCGGTCCATCTAGTGGGAGGCCTACCTACGCTGCGTCGCTGGCATCCAGTGGATGCAAAAGGCAGGCTGTCGTTCAGTGTGGAGGTTAAAGGGGGAGGCCTATGTTCAGCAGTGGACGTCTTCTGGCTGATGATGATGATGATGATGATGCGTTGAGCCAGAAGCACGCCAGCAATTTGGTCACGCGTCGCATTAACCAGGCGCTCTGAAAGATATATGAAAATGAGGAGAGCTTAATTCATTATGTACAATTTCGATGCCATCATGCTCAAAGCCGGTAAAAGAAAACACTGCGAGAAAACCTGTATGTACAAAAGCTCAAAAGTTCAATGAAATAATTATGACATTCACCAACATGCATTGGGGCAGCATTGTAGATATGGCCCATACACTCTCTCTCTCTCTCTGAGAGTCCTGTGTCCCAAGAGTGGGACATGATAGGCAGATAATGATATTAGAATTTAGAGCAATTAAGGACTAAACGGCATGACCGATCTTGAAAAGACAAGAAAATACATGTACATTATAAAGAAAGACATGGAATATTTTGTAACACGATTTTTTTTTATAAATTCGAGAGTAAATCCACGAGACTCGTAAGATTATTGCGTGAATCTCCATAGGTACGTCACTAATCCAATCTGTTTTCTGCTGACCGAATTTTCTATTTATCCAAGGCCCCAAGAAAACACACGGCGCTAGTGATGTGATCCGTAAACTGTGACGTCACAGCCGTAAAACCGTTTACGGCCTATCGGAGACTTTGCAGACTTTAACGTTCACCTAATTACGGTATGTGGAGTGATTAAATTATGTCACCGTTTAATGAGGCATTAGTCGGGATATGAAACGCGTAAACCATGGATATTAACTTGTCATTTAATTAGTGTAATGAGATTTGGGGATATGGCAGCTGGCAGGTGTGGTTATTGGGATCCGTGTAAATATGGGAGTAAAGTACCTATCTGCCTGGTTCGAGATAATAATCTTTATTATATTGGATCGAACTGGATTAAGGGGCAATACATTTATACTTACGTTTGTCCTGTGTGTGTGTGTGTGTGTGTGTGTGTGTGTCTGTATCTGTGTCTGTGTCTGTGTCTTCCTCAAAACTGCTGATCAAATTCCATCTCCCATGTTAATTCTAACTCAAATTAAATTACGGCAAATTACGCGAGAATTTCTCTATTCGGCGAATTTTTGGCGTGTTCCCGGCACATTTTTCGCCGAAGTTCTGATGCTTGCCGATGAATTCTTGAGCAGATGTCGGCTTGAGATAGGACCATTAAATATTCAAGAAGTCTATTTAAGATGTTTGCTTGTTTGAGGCGTCTTGAAGTAGTTAACGTCTTCTTGCTGTTTGAATTGCGATTTTGTATACTCTTCCTACAATTAATAACTTAAAAGTGCTTATTGATCTTAGTCATATTTAGTTTAGTAAATTTTTAGTTAAGTTTGTAAACAAATTGTTTTGTATAACTGCACTCGTGCCTCAAGATACACGCCTTGTGCTTAGTTTCGTTAAGGCTCAGCGTCAATTCTTTTTAGACAATAAGTAGAGTTTTCATTGTTACTTGTACTGTACAACTTGACGCCGCATCGACTCACCATTTGATGTTATACCTTCTAGTTTGTTTACTCTATAGCAGTTTAAAAAAAGCGGTGCGCTTTTTTGCTCCGTTATTTAAATTGAATTAGCCTTAACAATGAGAAATTAAGCCCTATATTCGCTAGTCTCTATCCAGAACAGCACAGCAGCTAGCATGTCCCGGTTACGCTGCAGATATAAAAGTGGGTCACGCCCCGCGCTGCAGCGTACCTTTGTACCGCGGCTTTTGAATTGAAAATTACCTTTTCCAACAGCTCATGCATTCTGAACGAGCAGCTTCATGGTACGCTTGCGTTAGGGTTGGGATAAATGAGCGCAATCCTTACTAATATTCTAAAAGCGAAAGTAACTCTGTCTCTCTGTCTCTACGCTTTCACGACTAAACGGCAAGGCCGATCTTAACGAGATTTTGCAAGATGATAGAAAGAAGAAAGAAAGAAAGAAAATAAATAATAGAGTACATCGTAAGGGCGGACATAGGGTACTTATCCTCCCAGAAAATACGGAAAACTGGAAAATCGCGGGCAACCCCGCGGGATTCAGCTAGTAATTTTTTTTATATATTTTTTTTTTAATATAGAATAAGTGGCAAACAAGGTACGGGCCACCTGATGGTAAGTGGTCACCGCTGCCTATAGACACCTACAATACCCGGGGCATTGTCAGTGCGTTGCCTACCTTTGAGGACTCTATTCACCCTTCGTTGGAAGCAGTCCAAATTATACTTCGGAGGAAAAACCGAAGGTGGTAAGCCATTCCACAACTTTCAGGTGCGTGGCAGAAACAATCGATCAAATCGAACAGTGCGAGACTTCCACGCATCTATAATGTGCGGATAATTTTAAAAGCTAGAGTGTTAAGTGTCTACAAAAAAGGCATGACCAGGTCATGCCATAAATCCATTTGGAAGCATTACTACAGCTCCTGTAGTAATGCTTCCAAATGGATTTTGTGTGAATCTGATTCTGTTTATCAATACATAAAAGAAATAAATCAATTTTCATCCGACCTCAGGATCCCTTCTGAGATGATTGTCAAGGTCGTGACGCAGAACGTCACTTTCAATAAATACCATCGTAATAGATGGTTTGCCACATTGGTCACTTTCGCATAATCTCACTTTTGCACAACGTCTATATCTCAAAATAACAATATCTGGTTCTTATAAATGAGTTAAAAAAATGTGTTTTTTTTTTAAATGTAAAAGAAGCTCTAGAGGTTTTAAATCGATAAATAATACGAATAATTTTTTTCGAACGCTTTATATTTTAAAATCAAATTTTCATATCCTTGCTAATATTATAAAAGCGAATGTAATTACTGTCTCTCTGTCTGGATGTTTGTTCGCTTTTCACGACTAAACCGCTAAGCTGATCTTAACGAATTTTGGCAGGATGATAGTGTAACATCATATGGACGGACATAGGGTACTTATTCTCCCAGAAAATGCGGGAAAATTGGAAAGTCACCGCGGGATTCAGCTAGCTAATAATAATTATTTGACATTATCAGTAAAAATGTGTATAACCTATACTTATAGGGCACAAAAAAGTTAAATTGGGCCAACGTTCCATTAAAAAAAACCGTTTCTATCCGTCGTCCTTATCATACCTTCCCGATATAAAAAGTAAAACAAAACTCGGCTTATACCTCAGCTTTTCACGTCCTAATCCTTGCCGTTTTGTCCTAAATAATACATCGAGCAGAGTTATCGGCCGCCACGAGTCGACCTGGACCGGGCTCAGAAAGGTCGACAGTTTCCTCCAGAACAAGGGGTGAAGGGTTTAAATAAAGGGTTGGCTTCAGAAGGCACCGTCGAATCAAATCTAATCAAACATTGAAAGTTACAGAACCGTACTTCTGGCTTTTGGCGGCACAAGACAAGTGGTGAGCGAGAGGGTACGACACAATAACGAGAGGTAAGTATGGATATATAGAAACTATTTATTGTGTACACCACCAATAAAATACTTGATATGGACTTACTTTGTAAATATATTTTATTTATTGAAATTTCATATTTCATATGACAAGAATTAAAAAAAAAGGAAATGTATTTTGCCAATGAGATTGAGATGAGGTTTTAGTTAACATTAATAAATAACTGCCCGTTGGTCCAGTTGGTAGTGAACCTGCCTTCTTAGCTTGGGGGCGTGGGTTCGATTCTCACCTAGGACAAACAATCATGTGATGAACATTTGTGTTTTTTCTATATCTGGTTGTTGATATCTATTTAAGTATGTATTTAAAACTATATATGTATGTATATCAGTCTCTGGCCGCCATATCACAAGCTTTGCTTAATTTGGGGTCAGATAACCGTGTGTGATAAAAATGACCCCCTAATGTCCCCTAATATTTTTATTTATAACGTGAATAACTCCCATATGATTGAAATATAAGTTTTTAAGTTTTAAGTTTTAAAAAAACTATCAAAGTGCTGATAATCTTAATACGGCTGAACAGATTTTTTAATCATATAACAACACTATCAAGTCGCTTTTCAAACAAAACAATAACTCACTGTTTTAAACTATCACGGTTGTTCACTAAAGTTAGATGATTATTAACGGGATATTTACCGTGGTAAGGTTGTGGAATGAGCTCCCGATATTTCGGCGCAGTTACATGCACCATGTTCACGGGTGTCTTCCCGTGAACATGGTGCATGTATCTTCCCGTGAACATGGTGCATGTAACTGCGCCGAAATATCGGGAGCTCATTCCACAACCTTACCACGGTAAATATCCCGTTAATAATCATATAACTTTAGAAAACAACAACTATATCAAAATCGGTTCACCTGTTTGGGAGCTACGATAACACAGACAGATGTACAGATACAGATACGCGTTAAGCTTATAACACCCTTCTTTTTGGGTCTGGGCATAGTGGGCATACATAATGGTACAAGTAAAAAAAAAACCGGACAAGTACGAGTAGGACTCGTGCTCTGAGGGTTCCGTTGGACGGAACACTCAGAGCGCGAGTGCAAAAAAAACTAACTGAAGTTGAAATATTGAAAGACAAACTTAACTTTGTAGTTGACAATAAGGTTCTTCCATACATTCCAACTACAAAATTTAAGTTTGTAATAGCAAAATAATTATTTTTAAATAATGTAACTTCAAATTTGTGACTTTCGGATTTATTCCTATATATGTGCTATGAGACCTTGCCTTTTGGCAAATTTAATGAGTCTAGGTCAACGGGAAGTACCCTATAGGTTTTGATTCCCCTGTAAAATCGCAAAATATGCGACATAAACGTTCATATCATACGTTCGTTTTCATCTCCATGCGCAAAAATTGTTTCAATATGCGAAAACTGCTAAATGGTGTTTAACTATAAAATATATTAGTAACTTAGTTATTTATCACTGTATGTTTTCCAAATAAAATAAAATAAAATAAATAAAATATCTTTTGATTGCGTTGACTTATGACTTTTATTTTTTTACAGCCGAAAGAAACCATAGACCCACGTATTTAATATAAATCTCAACTTGATACCTATACGCGTTCTTGAGAAAAAGGGTCTTGACAGACGGAAAGACAGACGGACAACGAAGTGATCCTATAAGGGTTCCGTTTTTTCCTTTTGAGGTACGGAACCCTAAAAAGGAAGGAAGGGGGTTAAAAATGAGTAAAATTCACGTCAGTTTCAATACTAAAATTGATAAAATCTCGTTGACCTTCGGACAGATTTGAAGGCGACCTAATCCCAAGTAATAAATCGCGAGTGCCTTACCGAAGAAAATCCAGAGCTCTCTAGTATTTCAACCTAACAAATATCTCATACTTAGTGGATAGTTTATTTCAGCGCGGGCTGAACCCCGAGATGTCAAGTTTATAGTCCAGTTAATCCTTCGGTAAGACGACAAATGATGGGTAAGCTGACAAGCCGAACTTCTCATACTTGACCTTGAAGGTACTTACTTACTGTTTAAAAATAATCTAACACAAAAAAAACATAAAATGGAAATTAAAACAGCAAAACATAAATAAAATAAATATTTGGGACATTTTTGCACACACGGCCATCTGACCCTTAACTAAGCAAAGCTTGTGATATGGCTGCCAGAGACTGATATACATACACATATAGTTTTAAATAACAGTTAGTGGTAGTTGATAGCCCGTTGGTCTAGTTGGTAGTGAACCTGCCTTCTGAGCTTGGGGGCGTGGGTTCGATTCCCACCTAGGACAAACATTTATGTGATAAACATTTGTGTTTGTTCTATATCTGGTTGTTAATATCTATTTAAGTATGTATTTAAAACTATATATGTATGTATATCAGTCTCTGGCAGCCATATTACAAGCTTTGCTTAGTTAGGGGTCAGATGACCGTGTGTGCAAAAATGTCCCAAATATTTATTTATTTATTTTTTAGTTGTTAGTTTTACATAACATGGAGCATCCTGTATTCTCTGCATGGCACGCTAACGCTGCGACTGCTGTACGAGTAGGTTAAACTTTGTCTTTGTACTAATATGTATTCTGTAGCTAAACCATTCACAACCGGTTTTACTTCGCGATAAACTTATGCCTACAACAGCAGTTTGGT
This sequence comes from Agriopis marginaria, assembly GCA_932305915.1. NCBI lineage: Eukaryota > Metazoa > Arthropoda > Insecta > Lepidoptera > Geometridae > Agriopis > Agriopis marginaria. The sequence goes on from OW029918.1 coordinate 17,150,923, forward strand.
GTGTTCCCGCGTTTAATTTTTTTGTACAATGTAGGTAATTAGATTTAAAAAAAATATACTATACTGAGAACCAGTTGTCTGGATTATTCTAACATAGGTTTTAAGACAACTTACTAACTCGAAATGTAACGTACAATGTGTTTTAAATATATTAATAAAAAATAAAATGGAATAGTTTGGATTTGAACGCTGTCGTTTACCAACAGACAGGCTTATTTGTATGGAAACGAAAAGTAATTTTTTAGTGGAAATAATAATGCGAATGATGCTTTAGCGTAGCACATTGCTACGGCGTAGCGTATTGCTACGACGTAGCATATGGCTATAGCGTAGTAATATGGCTCAGTTGAGCTACGCTGAGCATGGCTAAGCGTTGTACTCTGGCTCACACTGGCTGATTTTACGGTATATACTATACAACATTATGTTGAAATTTAAAAAAGCTTAATTTTTTTTTTCAATTGTTTGAACCCAAGTAATTATGAGCTGAATCATTTCGTTTTAAAAGAAAGCCGGAGCGATAAATACTCCATACCTCAAAAGTCAAAATAATATAATAATCCAAATAATATTACAATTCTAATTCATAATATTTATTTGTCAGAACATGGTAGGTACACATAATTATGTAATAAATCATGGTCGTAAGAATGGAACCGTATCTCATGTCCTTGCCTGTTACAGCGTACAAATGTTAGTTATTTTACAATATTTTTGTTAAAGTTAAAAAAAAACGAAATAAGGTCTTAGTTAGAACATTGTTAAAATCATATTTTCGATTCAAAACGTGCTCAATAATATACAAAACTCTTTTTTTTTTCTCGATCAAAATTATTCTTATAATTTGAACTGGTTAAAAACTCCTGAGCCAAAGACAATTAACTTTTTGTGGGACCACCTCACCGAGCTCTCAAGAATTATCTCTATATAATAAAACTAGTGGGCCGCCCCTGCTTCGCACGGGCGAAGCCGGAATATATAGCCTATGTCAACCGGGGATAGTGCAGCATCCCAACAGAGAAATAATTTTTCAAATCGGTTCAGTAGTTTCGGAGCCTATTCAATGCAAACAAACAAACAATCAAATCTTTCCTCTTTATAATATTAGTATAGATATCATGTAAACCGGTTCACAAATGCCGCAGTAATTAGTGTACATATATTAAAAAAGCACAACTGAATTGAGAACCTAAGGTCAGTTAATCATCAAAAATAAAAATAAAACAAGGAAATGTTCATAAAAAATACGGTTACATTAATTACTTACAGAAAACCTATACAGAAAACGAAAAAATGTTTCAGCTGTAAGAAAAACATGTCATTACCAAGGTTCGCCTCAGGAAATTACAACGTCAAGTAAAGAAATCGGACGTCTGACAAGAAAATAACGGCCCTTAATTACGTGTATGTATTATTATAAAAGGTCGTTTAGCGTCAAAGTTGAGATCCTAACATAATCCTTAGTACAGGCCTGGAGCACTCCGCGCTTTAGGTATGAAGCTACGTAGCCGACGTGTCGAATCTGCCGCGCGGTAGACAGAGATAACGCGACAAGAGTTACGCGATAGATAGAGAGGCAACTTCAAGGTAAATATAGCTGTAGGTAGTTAGCGCTCGCACGTCCTCAATTGCACTTTATTGTGTAGTAGCAAGAGTTGCTACTTATTTAAATGATTTTGCGAAGTGAATCTTCTGTACTTGTACTAATATGACGTATTCTGTGACACCACTTGTACTACAGAAACTCTTTATTGTGTACACCAGAAATAATAAACCGGCCAAGTACGAGTCGGGCTCGCGCACTGAGGGTTCCGTACTACCACAAAATTCAATAACGAAATTACCAGTTATAACTTGGTAATGAACAGAAACTTGTCACCGACTCGCACTTGGCCATTTTGTATTATTTTTTGTTATATTTTAGATTGTGTACTATAATCATGTTAAGTTTGACGTATATAAGTATTACCGTTTTTACATTAGAGCTAATACAAAAATACGTAAAAAATACGTTTGTTGTATGGGGACCCCGCTTTCGTTTTTACTTTTTGACTTTTTATTATTTGTTAGTTATATTCTGTGAAAATTCCCTATCTATTACGGTTCGAAATATATAGCTGTTAATAGGTAGGACAGACAGACTGACAGACATCATAGGCTAGTAGGTATCATAGGTTAGTAATAGGGTCCCGTTTTACCCTCTGGGTACGGAACCCTGAAAATAACAAACAGATAGAAAACACTTCCGAGCTAGTGCCACAAGTGGCGACCTTATCGCTAAAAGGCTCTTCCAGGCAACCATTATATAAAGATAGTAATTACAATGTTTTTATTTTGCCCGATGTAGTATTAAAAAGTTATGGCCTACATACCTGTTGATGGCGTTGTAGATGTGCTACCAACATTAATAAAACCATCGTCTATCGATTTAGGTCGATGTCCCAACATTTATGATAATGCTTTTCCATTATAGAAGCAAACAAATGAAGGCAAATTACCCGAAAGCGGCCCGATCGCTACGTAGTCACGCTTCTTATATAACTTTACAATTACTTACCTAACTTCAACTTTCCAAGTGAAATAAGCAACTTTTTTAATTATAAGCACCAACTTGATAATGTGTGTGTTTCTTGCTATAAAATCGTCGTTACAATAAATATAGAGTTACAATCCAGCCAAAGAATGTCCGAACCAAAACTCGGCGCACGCTAAGAATTCAATGGGGGTGGGTCTCCATATAAGAAACATATTTTTTTAACGTATTTTTGTATTAGCTCTTTATGACCCACCCAGGCTCTCGCGAGGCGCTTCCTAGACGCTCTCGGCAGAGAGTCTTGGCGAGTGGAGGCTGCAGGAGTGCTAGCCATCCACACTCTCGATTTAATCAGTTGCCCCCTACGTCTACTACAAGAAGGACGTGATTAAAGTGACTGCGATAGCTACTTTATGTGCCTACCAATATTTTAATGTATTGCGTCTATATCACCTAACCACCGTTCACTTTGTTTTTATCCTTGTAGTGTGCATTTTTTGGATTTCAAATTATTAGTTCCATTTGGTATAATTCCATAAAAGTGGTGCACAAATCCTTACTCCACTCCATCGTATCGTATTTAAAAAAAACACGCGTTCTTACTCTGCAGTGTTTAAAAAAAAGTGAGCGGGGGCGATAGTGTGGTTGATTCCCTCGCCTCACCCCCTCGTGTCCTTTGACTCGCGTCCGAAAAACCGACACAAAGCGGAACGACAGTGAGGCGAGGCGAGGGAAGACGAGGAGACACGAGCGCACCGTCCTCACTCTCGGACTCGCGTTCCCTCGTGTCACCTCATGGAGAGTCTGGATGGGCCATAATGGAAAAACAGTAATACGTACAAGCGTCAAATTTGGTACGATTATAGTACACACTATAGAGTATAACAAAAATAATAAATTATGGCCAAGTGCAAGTCGGTGGCAAATTTCTGTTCATTACCAAGTTATAACTAGTAACTTCGTTATTAAATTTCGTGGTGGTACGGAACCCTCAGTGTGCGAGCCCGATTCGCACTTGGCTGGTTTATTTTTATTTCCCCTCTATAATTTTGTTATCTTCAAAATTGTTGAAAACGCTCGAACAAGATAGCCTGCGGCGAGAAGCGGGCTCTTAAATCGGATGAGAATGAAATATAAGAAACCATAAATAATCCTTTTGACGTCGTTGCCTGTTCTCAGAGGCATTAAGGCATATAATGTTTCACTAAAACACCACGAGATGGAGTTACCTTTAATAGACTTGTAACATTGAATTTTACCCCCACTTTAACGCTAAATTCCGGTAATATGATACAAAGCCGTACACCAGCATTTTCATAATGTAATTTTGTTTGCGCAGAGAGAAGGCAATTTCAAAATTGCGCTGATGTTTTTGCAGCATTTTCGTTTCACATGTGGTTAAAGGTAACAGCGCACTGTGTCGACCAGGGGCCTTATGGCCAAGTGCTAACGCGCTATCAAACTGAGCGCTAATCATATCTGGGTGCGTTAAGGTTCACGTTCGCGTGATTTTCCAACTGAGAGGATTGAACGTTAGTTTGATACCGCGTTAGCAGTTGGCCGTAAGGCCCCTGGTGTCGACTCGACACTGCCACAGATATTTTTTCGTATTGTTATTTACAGCATGGCGATGATATCGAAAATAACTCGAAATTAAAGTTTTTTTCATCTCTTCCGCCAATACAAAACATATTAACATAAAAATAACTTTTAACTATCGTATAATTTTTTTTAAATATATATTTATCGTAGACCGCATCATCGCTTACCATCAAGCGAGTTGGAGCCCAAACGCAAGCCTATTTTTAGTAAAAATAATAATTAAAAAAAAAAAAGTTTGCATATCTAAATAGAATGCCTAATCGTTTGTTTTCTACTTAGCGATTTTGATCGATCTGTGATCCGGTGTGGAATTGGTGTAGTGTGCTATGACCATTATGTTGCCGCGGGGCAAACGTTAGCAACCATCAAATTATACCGTGTGAAATATCAATTTTCCTTGAATGCTTGGTGTTAAATAATTCATGTTTTTGTTTAAAAAAAACTGATTTCACGGAATAAACGGGATGCATCCCCTAATTTTACACCCTTAGAAGTTGAATATTTTCTGCAAATTAAAATTGAACTACATTTAAGATAGCCTATTCAATAAAAATAATAGTTAAAATTGGTTCACAACATAATTGAAGTTTTTTTTTTTTTTTTTTTTTTTTTTATAATAAAGAATAGGCTTGCTTTTGACCACCATCACGCCTGATGATATCGCCTAACATACACAAAAAAGTCTATTTAAACATAGTTTTAAATGTCGATTGAAAACGCTATAAAGTAAGTGGCTCCATAATAGGCACGTTTCTAATGTTTCATTTATAACAATCTAGCGACCCGCCCCGGCTTCGCATGGGTGTAATGTACGTGCGAAGCCGGGGCAGGTCGCTAGTTGTATATATAAACTTTCCGTGAAAAATTATGTAACTGATGGTGAGAACCTCATCAAAATCTGTTGCGTGGTTTAGGAGGAGTTAGCGGTCATACAGACAGACAGAAAGACGCGGAAAGAGAATTTAATTTATACTATGTAGAGATAACAAGCTTAGCGAAAGATATAACTAAATACATCACACATAATGAAAAATAAATTAAATTGACTGATAAATCCAAATATTATAATCTTAATCTTAAAGTTTTGGTGGGGATAGACATCGGATGCTTTGTCCCTTTCTCGCAATGCGTGTGTTAGTATGGCATTTGTACGGCGCACGCACGGCTTGACGTCATCACGTGCTACAGTGCGCTCTCTGTCTAGCATGAAATTAAACAACTTATAACTTATTTATTTTTGAACAAATTTAAATTTTGTTTTTGTTTTGGGCTCTTTTTATGATCAGCTTTTTTATAAGATACTAGCGGTCCGCCCCAGCTTCGCACGGGTATAGATTATAGCCTATGTCACCCGGGGATAGTGTAGCTTTCCGTCAGTGAAAGAATTTATCAAATCGGTTCAGTAGTTTCGGAGCCTATTCAATGCAAACAAACAAACAAACAATCAAATCTTTCCTCTTTATAATATTATAAGTATAGTTTACATAAAAATTGCAGGGAAACGCTGGATGCAGGCCGCTTCCAACCGGCCCTTTTAGAGATCGATGGGAAGGCCGTGGACGTCCTACGGCTGAAATTATGATGATGATGTTATAAAAATTAGGATACAAGCCTATTATCTATACTAATATTATAAAGAGGAAAGATTTGATTGTTTGTTTGTTTGTTTGTTTGCATTGAATAGGCTCCGAAACTACTAAACCGATTTGAAAAATTCTTTCACTGTTGGGATGCTGCACTATCCCCGGTTGACATAGGCTATATATCCCGGCTTCGCCCGTGCGAAGCAGGGGCGGCCTACTAGTATATATATGTATATCTATACTAATCTATACTAATATTATAAAGTGGAAAGATTTGATTGTTTGTTTGTTTGTTTGCATTGAATAGTCTCCGAAACTACTGAACCGATTTGAAAAATTCTTTCACTGACGGGAAGCTACACTATCCCCGGGTGACATAGGCTATAAACTATACCCGTGCGAAGCTGCGGCGGACCGCTAGTTGATTATACAAGTGTTCTGTAATATCTTGATTGCACGATCTACTCTGATCATAGCACGCTAAGTTGACAGTGGGATAGCATTTGAGACACGTGGAGTAACCCCCATATTTATAAACGTAATAAAAGAACCTCGAATCCTCACCTTGAGTGCTCACTTTGCCAAGGTTCTCTTTGTTGGTTCCTAGCTTCCCTTATGTTTGGCATTGTTAGTCATTTCTCAAGGTCTCCTCAGTCCCACCTCAAATGAGAAGAAAGTAAGATATTACGTTATACATTACGTCATCGGATCTGTAGACATTCTTTATTGAGGTAACCTTAATAATGGAACCTTAAGGTTACCTTATTTCAGTAAATAAATAAATATTCGGGACACTTTTACACACACTTTCATCTGACCCCAAACTAAGAAAAGCTTGTTATATGGTTGCCAGAGACTGATAGGTATATAATTTTAAATACATACTTAAATAGATGTTAACAACCAGATACAGACCAAACACAAATGTTCATCACATAAATGTTTGTCCCAGGTGGGAATCGAACCCACGCCCCCAAGCTCAGAAGGTAAGTTCACTACCAACTGGACCAACGGGCTATCAACGGGCATTTTTAGCCTATCATGTTCCCACTGCTGGGATGCAGGCCTTCTCTCAGAGAGAAAGAGAGGATGTGCCTAATCTACCATGCTAGCTCAGTGCATGTTGTTGAATGTCAAATATCTTTCAAAATTTTAAGGTTCTTAGTCATACAGATTTCCTTACGATATTTTTCTTTAGCCGTTTTTGAGCTATGGTATCAAAAACTGCACATCATTTTTTAAGTACTAAATAAGTCAATAGTGCAGGGTCGATGATCGAACTGGATGCCTTCAGATTGTAAAGCGCACATGTTGCTGCTTAGCCACTATTACTCGCAAGGTACCTAATCCTAAACCTATTTTAATCGACAAAAAATCCAAAATATGACATAAGAGAAGGAACCTTTAGTGTGAGGATAAGGTAACGTCTATAAATATGGGGGTTAGTGTTTCATTTCGTCAAGCATTCTCTTAGTTTCGTCGAGCGGTCTCTCAATCCTGGCAAGCGATCTTGGAGTGTTGAGTTTGTTGATACAACACTCTGTTACGCTGGCCGGCCCTACGCTCTAACTGATACTTAATATTGGTTGGACACGTTCAATTGCTACTGAGGAGGCACTTATTAGTTGTTTGATCAAAAGTCATCATTCAGTGGCATTTTGTTATTTCTGATCTTTCACACATCACACATCACATCAGCAGCCATTAAACGTCCACTGCTGGACAAAGGTCTCCCTCCTAGAGAGGCGTGTTGCCATAATCCCCACGCTTGGCAGGCGGCTTGGGGATCGCAGTATGTTCACCGTGTACTAATAGGACGCTGCTGCCCATCCTCCGGTGGTTCTGGTCGCAGTTTTAGGACATACCCGGGTCCCGGGTGGATCTTTCACGGTAACTATAAAATACTAGCTGCCCTGCGGTTTCACCCGGGTGTTAAAAAATAGTTGTTAAGTTTTCTGAAATTTTCCAATTTTCTACGAAATTTTCTTAATTTTTCTTTCCGTAAGTACCTTCTACAAAGTATAAGGAAACTTTAAAAAAATATGAATGAAATCGGTAAAGTCGTTCTCAAGTTAAGGCGTGACCAAGGTAAATAGGGATTCATTTATATGTATTTTGTAATCATGTCCGTAGAAACTTACATTATTAATGCAAATATGTTTCCTTGCCCTTTCTTGCATTTTCAAAAAGAGCGACGTGGGACGACCGACGGTCGATTTGGTTAGGTACATGACAGAAGGGCTAAAAAGTGACTTGGCGAAAAAAACATTTGCTAAAATTTTACAACGGTTTATCTAAAAATTCATCTCACTCTAACACAAGCAACGTAGGTCTAGACGCAGCGTAGGTAGGTCTCCTACTAGATGGACCAACGACATTGTGAGGGTCGCGGCCTCCAGTGAATGCAGATGGCAGGTTTTCGTTCAGTGTTTAGGTTAAAGGGGGAGGCCTATGTTCAGCAGTGGACGTCTTCTGGCAGATGATGATGATGACTCTAACACAAGTGCAGGGTTTTTTGCGTCAACACAAAAAAATCGCCTCATTGTGTAATTTTTTTAAACTTGTTTATTTTCAAGTTTTAATGTGTAATAATAATACATTATTATTTATCAAGTGTGGAAACGAGGTGAAACAACTGTTTGCATGTTGCTTCAAAACTCCATAGAAGCCTCTAGTTAATTCTCCACCACTCTAATAGGGCATGACTTGGATATGACCGTGGCTTTGCTGAATTCAGACTATGACTTGTTTGATAGCATCTAATAAAACTAGAAAATATTTCAACTTGACACTGGTAAGTGTACAAGACATGCATTGCCAAAATCTGCTCAAGGGAAAGAAGAAAAAACCACGAGTGGTTTACATTATTAATAACAAGTACGAACAGATAAGTTCATGAAATCAACATTATGAGAAATCAAGTTTCTGGACCTGAAGCATACCTGAAGGCGTGTGATATGGTTAAAGTACAAAATCCCAAGTTCCATCGGCATCCTATTTCAATCTAAACACTGCCATTTCTGCCAACGCGGTGCACTTTATAATAACATACTATTAACCTCGGAACAGTGGACACGTGTCGCAGTAAGGACAGACTAGATCTTATTACTTCGTTATTCCGCAGAAAGACGACACTAATTGCAATTCACTGACATCCTGGAAGGGACGTTAGATTGCTCAAGTTACTTTTGTTTACCTAACGCGTTCAAAGCTAGGTTGTATCTTCGGTCTTCTCGTGTAAAAAACACAGTTTTAAACTATCACGGTTGTAAAACAAGTTGTTCGCACCAAAATGAGATCTCGCGATTCTTATACCTTCGCAACCCATCGACCGATTTTGCCCGTGTTCAAACCCTAGAACATTTTATGAAGATCGGATAAACGATACGCAAGTAATAGTCGAACAAATATACATAGAAACACATGCTTGTCCATTAGAATCAGAGACCATTCTGGGTGTCTTCAAATCACGAGTGAATCGGTTTCTTCTAGGCAAGCGCGCTCCACCGTAGACCGCATCATTGCTTTACATCAGGTGAGTTGGCGGTCAAGCGCAAGCCTGTTAATCTGTAAACTGTAACCTGTAAAGCCTCTCATTGCTCGATTCGGATTCTTCACTTTAGATAAAACTGTGCGCAATTGCATTTAAAAGCCATATTCCATTACACATTTAGTGGAAAAGCACACAGTTTTAGTCTAAAGGCATGTTTAAAACTGAGGCGGATCGCACTTTAATTTAATTCCACAGTTCCAACCAAGGTTGCACAAATTTTAATACTTAATGCTCAAGCTTCTACAACATCCTTTGTTGGCAGAAATTATGTGTAGTTAATTTCTTTTTTAAATTCTTAGAAATCAACATTCTTCTACATAGCCCTTATAAAGATCAAAGAGATTTTGCCTTTAGGTTAAAAAAGCCACTAACAGACGCCGCAGAGTTAATTGTAATAATTAGAAAAGAACACGACGCTATGTCGAGGGCTCTTGTTACAGTAAAACTCTACGGCCAGGGCCACACACCGCAGATCCTACCAATTCGGGTTTTGTATTAAAATTGAACTAAAATTCCGGGGCACTGGTATTGTATAATCTTTAGAGCCCTGTCATCGCTGTGGAGGGACCATGTGATATCTGTGTATTTCCGATGGAGCAGGGGACTGCCCCGCGGCGCAGCGCAGGTTCTATGAGGGCGGGGTGAAAAAAGAGATCTTCCTCCACGTTACACCGTCTCAGTCAGTCGTAGAGCATGTACATTGTAAATATATTTATGGTAGGATGAAGACGAAGTCGAGACTTCCTCGCCAGTATTCAAAAAGACACTGGCAATCGTATCGCATCATGAGCACGCTCAAAATGCCCCCTGATTCGTACCGGGCTGGGTACTTGCACTTCACGCATTTCTTGGGGGCAGTATCCCCCAGCGTTCTACCTCAACAAAGAAGACAATACTCAAGTCCGATTCTCTTCGCCAATGAGGAAGGGAGGTAGAACCGGAAATTCGATTGCTCACCAATTAGGAGTTTGGATAAGAGTTTAATAGAATTAGTCAGACTACCAAAGCCTTGTAAATTTTTCTTTTCAAAATCTAAATATTTAGAATGGCTTATGCAAGGAAGGCATGTGGTAGCAGGAATAAATAATAATAAAATCCAAAATATTAATAACTGATCGTGGCGGCGCAGGTCCGTATGTTTAGTTGGACATATTATCATCTAAATTTTAAACAATATATATCCTTGTTTCTATGTTACGGTGGGGCCCTGGCCTACGAAATATACATGTACTTTATGTAGAAGGCTAGAGTCGAGGTTAGTTAAAGTACCTATAGAGAAAATATAAACGATTCTCTTTGAATGAACTTCCATGAATATAATAAGGACTTTAGAGAATCTTCAGCTACTTCATATATTTTATATGACTTTAATTATCTTGTTTCTCAGTTGTACTTACATTCTAACGCTTCAATTTACGACTGGTTTAGCTCAGTCGTAGTTTGTATGTTTTCCATGGCATCCCCGTGGGATTGGGATTCACACCCTCCCCACACATGGGATTCTAGTGCGGAGCTAATTGTGAAACATTTGTTTTTTACAAGCTTTTATATAATTCGATAGCCCGTTGGTCCAGTGGTCCAGTGAACCTACCTTCTGAGCTTGGGGGCGTGGGTTCGATTCCCACCTAGGACAAACATTTATGTGATTAACATTTGTGTTTCTGTCCTTGTATTTGTCTTTACAATAAATCCTAGTAAAAGTCCGTACAGCCGTTAGTCCGTTTTATTGTAATGTTTATGTTATCCTTGTTTTGTGGTATTTTAATAAAGAGTTATTGTATTGTATTTTATTGTACAGCTGCTCAATGTGGCATGTTTTATAGTAAAATTCCCCGAAATTTTCTTGTCTGGACAAAACTGTAAATGAACGGTTATTGAACTCTCCACTTTAAAATTTTTCTTTACTTTGGTTGCTTAAGGTAGATCAAAGTTTATCTATCGTTAAGCTTGCGGGTAAAATGAATGTCAAAAATCCAAAAATATTTGTCTAACGCCGATTTTTCCTAAGTGCACTCCGTTCTTTGCAATGTTCCTACGTTTGAGCTTTTTCAATAGTTATTGTGAAATTTTCCTTCGTGAATTATTCCTTTAAACATTCCACATGAAAAAAAGTCGCCCTTGCTGGCCGCTTGCAGCCCAGCGTATTTTATTTATTTTATCTATGTATTACGCAACTTCTAAAGAAATATGACGTTTTCCACCTTCCGTCCCTTTGGTTTGGATCTGTTTGGTTTGTATTCAATTATGCCGTCCTCAAATTTATGCAATTTGAAAAGACGTAAATACTTTGAAGGGAGAACATCACTAAATTAGTAATAATGCGCGAACGAAGCGAGCTCGAATTTTTACTACTGCAGTTATCTTACCGAGAAAAAAATATTGTAACTTTTTATCCGATCCTTTAAATTAAATTAAAATCATTTTATTACATTACACTTTGGTAATAGTTTGGATTTGCCTTAAGCTCGAGCTAGAACTGAAAAAAGTCTGCCAAAACTGAAAGGGCGAGGTAAATACGTATTGCACACAATGACGTATTCTTACTAGTTCTACAAACGCACACTTCAACATTGAGAGGCATACAACTGCAAACGATATGATCAAAATGTCATCAAATGGACGACTTAGGACATGTAAGTAGTTATACCACTTCCATTTTTTTTTATGAGATCTGATCCCACAATTCATTTTGTAAAACAATGTTTTTCTGGTCTTATTTACTGGATCAAAACAAAACTTCCAAAATCCTCAAAGTTGATACATCGCACAAATGTTTTAAAATTTAACAGACAACAAACAACTTTGCAATTTTCAAATTATATGGAACAAATCTGACGAGAGAGTGCCCAGTGGCCAAAATTCAACTGCCATTGTCGAATAACTTCCTCGTCTACCCCACAAGTTACCAAAAATTGAGCTCGCTCCAGAATAAATTGAAAACTTTGAATATTCACCGCATAAAGTCGAAGAACAAACGGCACTAACTAGAGGACACTTTCAACTTTGAAAATGACTTCAAATTATTTTAAACTTAAAGCTGAGACCTGATCGAATGAAAGAGAAAAAGGCACGTAATTTTAGGACTTGAAATTTAATTCCCTAACAAAAGATGCCTCACAATATTAGATTTAGTCAGGCTTGATAAAAGTTGTCAAAAGAAAAGCGCTCTAGGCCTACGTAGTCAAAATGTTTACCCAACGAATCCAAAAAGAGGGTAAGAGGGTGTTATTGTGTTTAATGTGTGTTCCCACACAGCCTAAATACATTATCTGATTTAATAAACGAGGTGTCGATAGATTCCTATAAATTCAGGAATGGTCACTGAGTAGGCGATAATATTATTGGACACCATGTAAAGAAAGGTATAAATAATAAATTTCATGTTACGGCTCATATGAACCCGGATCCTCATAAGCCTTAACAGTATATAAACTTACTAATACAGGCTTAAAACTTGGCTCCTTGACCAACAATTTTATAATTTTGATAACTATGTTAAACTGCCTGAAATATTAATGGATTTGTCCATAAATATTTCAGGTAGCTGCGTTAATAAATAATTATTAATGAATTAATTTGACATATGAAATACTGACATAATATATGTTGTAATACATTTTTGCTCATAATATTTTTAATTGAATAAGTTATTATTTAATTTGAATTATGTACACATAATAATATTATTAACATATAGTGTTTATATAAGTTTATATACATCGTTATAGAAAGTGTACTGGAGAAGTTTGACTTGTAACTATGGAGTTAATAATAAATAATTGTATTGTATTGTATAGGTCTTTTAAAAGAAAAGTTTGGTGTGTAACTTTTTGTTCAGGCTGTTTGCGAAATACGATATTTTTGTTAAGGACGTTTATGAAAAAAAAAAAAAATTACATGGGCCATTTATGAACCACGATCTTTTTGTTCAGGCCGTTTGCGAAATACGATCTCTTTGTTCGGGCTTTTAACGAAATAAGATTTTTTGTTCATGCCGTTTGTGAAATACGACTCGTCAAAATATCTGCTGTATTTTTTTATGAAACGTACTTTTATACTTGTATAGAATTTTTTGCAAAATATTATACTAAGGCGAAAAGGTTGGTCATAGGAATATTAAAATCTAAGTTTTTCTTAAGTAAAAGAGTAAAGATTAGCTTAGGTACAATTAATGTTTTACTATTTACTTACATCAATGTTTGAGTATATATAAAGGCATTAAATATGCAACACTAGCAACGCACCCTGGCTTCGCACGGGTGTAAGTTTTTTTACAGCTTTGGTTACATTATTGGATTTTAGTAATGATCCCTATTTTTTTTGAAAATATAATTTAGCCTATGTTACCCGGGAATAGTGTATCTTCCCAAGAATTTTTCAAATCGGTTCAGTAGTTTCGGAGCCTATTCAATGCAAACAAACAAACAATCAAATCTTTCCTCTTTATACTATTACTAGCTTCCGCCCGCGGCTTTGCCCGCGTTGTTCGAGGGAAAAATTATGAAGTTCTCAGCAAAAAGCTTTATTTTAGGACGCTACTATTTATGTATTTCATCCTGGATATTGACGGTCGGTAGGTACACGGTGCTTTATGAGCAGGAGATCTAAAGTTAAATTCCTGGCCTGGCTGGGCCGCTTGCGGCCCAGCGAACCACGCGACCTAGAAAGTATTTTTTTTCTTTTTTGTACGTCACTTGTGCTTGACACTCGCCCTCACGGGCCGCTTGCGGCCCAGCGAACCACGCAACCTAGAAAGTATTTTTTTTCTTTTTTGTACGTCACTTGTGCTTGACACTCGCCCTCGCGGGCCGCTTGCGGCCCAACAAACCACGCGACCTAAAAAAGTTTTATTTTTCTTTTTGGTAAGTCACTTGTGCTTGACACTCGCCCTCGCGGGCCGCTTGCGGCCCAGCGAACCACGCAACCTAGAAAGTTTTTTTTTCTTTTTTGTTCGTCACTTGTGCTTGACACTCGCCCTCGCGGGCCGCTTGCGGCCCAGCGAACCACGCAACCTAGAAAGTTTTTTTTTTTCTTATTTGTACGTCACTTGTGCTTGACACTCGCCCTCGCGGGCCGCTTGAGGCCCAGCGAACCGCGCGATCTAAAAAAGTTTTTTTTTTTTTCTTTTTGGTAAGTCACTTGTGCTTGAAACTCGCCCTCGCGGGCCGCTTGCGGCCCAGCGAACCATGCAACTTAGAAAGTATTTTTTTTCTTTTTTGTATGTCACTTGTGCTTGACACTCGCCCTCGCGGGCCGCTTGCGGCCCAGCGAACCACGCAACCTAGAATATTTTTTTTTTTTTTGTACGTCACTTGTGCTTGACACTCGCCCTCACGGGCCGCTTGCGGCCCAGCGAACCACGCAACCTAGAAAGTATTTTTTTTCTTTTTTGTACGTCACTTGTGCTTGACACTCGCCCTCGCGGGCCGCTTGCGGCCCAGCGAACTGCGCGACCTAGAAAGCTTTTTTTTTCTATTTGGTAAGTCATTTGTGCTTGACACTTGCCTTCGCGGGCCGCTTGCGGCCCAGCGAACCACGCAACCTACAAAGTTTTTTTTTCTTTTTTATATGTCACTTGTGCTTGACACACGCCCTCGCGGGCCGCTTGCGGCCCAGCGAACCACGCAACCTAGAAAGTTTTTTTTTTCTTTTTTGTACGTCTCTTGTACTTGACACTCGCCCTCGCGGGCCGCTTGCGGCCCAGCGAACCACGCAACCTATAAAGTTTTTTTTTCTTTTTTGTACGTCACTTGTGCTTGACTCTCGCCCTCGCGGGCCGCTTGCGGCCCAACGAACCACGCAACCTAGAAAGTTTTTTTTTCTTTTTTGTACGTCACTTGAGCTTGACACTCGCCCTCGTGGGCCGCTTGGGGCCCAGCGAACCACGCAACCTAGAAAGTTTTTTTTTTCTTTTTTGTACGTCACTTGTAATTGACACTCGCCCTCGCGGG
This sequence comes from Agriopis marginaria, assembly GCA_932305915.1. Classification (NCBI taxonomy): domain Eukaryota; kingdom Metazoa; phylum Arthropoda; class Insecta; order Lepidoptera; family Geometridae; genus Agriopis; species Agriopis marginaria. Next base: position 17,166,145 of record OW029918.1, read on the forward strand.
CCGCTTGCGGCCCAGCGAACCACGCAACCTAGAAAGTTTTTTTTTTCTTTTTGTACGTCACTTGTGCTTGACACTCGCCCTCGCGGGCCGCTTGCGGCCCAGCGAACCACGCAACCTAGAAAGTTTTTTTTTCTTTTTTGTACGTCACTTGAGCTTGACACTCGCCCTCGCGGGCCGCTTGCGGCCCAGCGAACCACGCAACCTAGAAAGTTTTTTTTTCTTTTTTGTACGTCACTTGAGCTTGACACTCGCCCTCGCGGGCCGCTTGCGGCCCAGCGAACCACGCAACCTAGAAAGTTTTTTTTTCTTATTTGTACGTCACTTGTGCTTGACACTCGCCCTCGCGGGCCGCTTGAGGCCCAGCGAACCGCGCGACCTAAAAAAGTTTTTTTTTTTTCTTTTTGGTAAGTCACTTGTGCTTGAAACTCGCCCTCGCGGGCCGCTTGCGGCCCAGCGAACCATGCAACCTAGAAAGTATTTTTTTCTTTTTTATACGTCACTTGTGCTTGACACTCGCCATCGCGGGCCGCTTGCGGCCCAGCGAATCACGCAACCTAGAAAGTATTTTTTTTCTTTTTTGTACGTCACTTGTGCTTGACACTCGCCCTCGCGGGCCGCTTGCGGCCCAACAAACCACGCGACCTAAAAAAGTTTTATTTTTCTTTTTGGTAAGTCACTTGTGCTTGACACTCGCCCTCGCGGGCCGCTTGCGGCCCAGCGAACCACGCAACCTAGAAAGTTTTTTTTTCTTTTTTGTTCGTCACTTGTGCTTGACACTCGCCCTCGCGGGCCGCTTGCGGCCCAGCGAACCACGCAACCTAGAAAGTTTTTTTTTTCTTATTTGTACGTCACTTGTGCTTGACACTCGCCCTCGCGGGCCGCTTGAGGCCCAGCGAACCGCGCGATCTAAAAAAGTTTTTTTTTTTTTCTTTTTGGTAAGTCACTTGTGCTTGAAACTCGCCCTCGCGGGCCGCTTGCGGCCCAGCGAACCATGCAACTTAGAAAGTATTTTTTTTCTTTTTTGTATGTCACTTGTGCTTGACACTCGCCCTCGCGGGCCGCTTGCGGCCCAGCGAACCACGCAACCTAGAATATTTTTTTTTTTTTGTACGTCACTTGTGCTTGACACTCGCCCTCACGGGCTGCTTGCGGCCCAGCGAACCACGCAACCTAGAAAGTATTTTTTTTCTTTTTTGTACGTCACTTGTGCTTGACACTCGCCCTCGCGGGCCGCTTGCGGCCCAGCGAACTGCGCGACCTAGAAAGCTTTTTTTTTCTATTTGGTAAGTCATTTGTGCTTGACACTTGCCTTCGCGGGCCGCTTGCGGCCCAGCGAACCACGCAACCTACAAAGTTTTTTTTTCTTTTTTATATGTCACTTGTGCTTGACACACGCCCTCGCGGGCCGCTTGCGGCCCAGCGAACCACGCAACCTAGAAAGTTTTTTTTTTCTTTTTTGTACGTCTCTTGTACTTGACACTCGCCCTCGCGGGCCGCTTGCGGCCCAGCGAACCACGCAACCTATAAAGTTTTTTTTTCTTTTTTGTACGTCACTTGTGCTTGACTCTCGCCCTCGCGGGCCGCTTGCGGCCCAACGAACCACGCAACCTAGAAAGTTTTTTTTTCTTTTTTGTACGTCACTTGAGCTTGACACTCGCCCTCGTGGGCCGCTTGGGGCCCAGCGAACCACGCAACCTAGAAAGTTTTTTTTTTCTTTTTTGTACGTCACTTGTAATTGACACTCGCCCTCGCGGGCCGCTTGCGGCCCAGCGAACCACGCAACCTAGAAAGTTTTTTTTTTCTTTTTGTACGTCACTTGTGCTTGACACTCGCCCTCGCGGGCCGCTTGCGGCCCAGCGAACCACGCAACCTAGAAAGTTTTTTTTTCTTTTTTGTACGTCACTTGAGCTTGACACTCGCCCTCGCGGGCCGCTTGCGGCCCAGCGAACCACGCAACCTAGAAAGTTTTTTTTTCTTTTTTGTACGTCACTTGAGCTTGACACTCGCCCTCGCGGGCCGCTTGCGGCCCAGCGAACCACGCAACCTAGAAAGTTTTTTTTTTCTTATTTGTACGTCACTTGTGCTTGACACTCGCCCTCGCGGGCCGCTTGAGGCCCAGCGAACCGCGCGACCTAAAAAAGTTTTTTTTTTTCTTTTTGGTAAGTCACTTGTGCTTGAAACTCGCCCTCGCGGGCCGCTTGCGGCCCAGCGAACCATGCAACCTAGAAAGTATTTTTTTCTTTTTTATACGTCACTTGTGCTTGACACTCGCCATCGCGGGCCGCTTGCGGCCCAGCGAATCACGCAACCTAGAAAGTTTTTTTTTTTCTTTTTTGTACGTCTCTTGTACTTGACACTCGCCCATCGCGGGCCGCTTGCGGCCCAGCGAACCACGCAACCTATAAAGTTTTTTTTTCTTTTTTGTTCGTCACTTGTGCTTGACACTCGCCCTCGCGGGCCGCTTGCGGCCCAACGAACCACGCAACCTAGAAAGTTTTTTTTTCTTTTTTGTACGTCACTTGAGCTTGACACTCGCCCTCGTGGGCCGCTTGGGGCCCAGCGAACCACGCAACCTAGAAAGTTTTTTTTTTCTTTTTTGTATGTCACTTGTGCTTGACACTCGCCCTCGCGGGCCACTTGCAGCCCAGCGAACCACGCAACCTAGAAAGTTTTATTTTTCTTTTTTGTACGTCACTTGTGCCTAACTAACACTCGTGGGCCGCTTACGGCTTGCTAAATCTGTTAAACAGTCATAGAGTTGAGTGATTGAAATTATCCTACAGGAACTTACATATTGTCGGTATAAAATAGCCTTAGTTTTAATCTAGGGAATATGCTACCTCCATACCAAATTTCATCGAAATCCGTTAAACAGTCACAGAGTTGAGTGATTGATGTTATACTACAGGAACCATAGATTTTTTCCGGGTAAAAAGTTACTCATGTGATAGTCCAAGTAATATTGTACCTTCATACCAAATTTCATCAAAATCCGTTAATTTAGGGATTATGCTACCTCCATACCAAATTTCATCGAAATCCGGAGTTAAGTGATCAAAGTTATCCTACAGGAACCACTCATTTTCCCAGGATCAGAATTAGGTTATGTTATAATATTATTCAGTGTATAATCTACCTCCATACCAATTTCATCAAAATTTGTTTAACAGTTACATAGTTGTGTGATTGAAGTTATCCTACAGGAACTGTTAAATTTTCCGGGATACAAAGTATTGTGTGTTTTAATATGCCTCCTTGTCTATTTCTTTACCAAATTTCATATTTATTTGTTGAGGCGTTGTGAAAAAGAATGATTATACCATCCCACAGGAACTGTCAAATTTTCCGGGATAAAAAGTCGCTTGTATTGCAATGTGGCTGCTTGCCTGTTTCTATACCAAATTTCATACTTATTTGATGAGCCGTTATGGAGATTTGTGTAATTGACATTATCCTACAGGAACCGTGCATTTTTTCGGGATAAAAAGTAGCCTATGTGTTAATCCAGGGTATAAGCTATATACGTTCTAAATTTCATCCAAATCGGACCAGTAGTTTCGGCGGTGACTTCAGCCAAACATACACACTTACACACTTACACACAAACTTTCGCATTTATAATATTAGTAAGATTACTAGCGGTCCGCCCCAGCTTCGCACGGGTATAAATTATAGCCTATGTCACCCGGGGATAGTGTAGCTTCCCGTCGGTGAAAGAATTTTTCAAATCGGTTCAGTAGTTTCGGAGCCTATTTAATGCAAACAAACAAACAATCAAATCTTTCCTCTTTATAATATTAGTATAGATAAGTATAGGTGAAAGCTAATAAAAACTACGAAACATACGTAAGTCTTTCTTTGATCCACAATAAACGAATACTTCTCGTTTCCACGCTATGATCAAAAATTCAGCACTCCGAGTTAACCTCGCAAAAACACACTCTGGAGCCTTCAATAAATCCAAACGAACGTTTGCGCGTGCGTCTTTAATTATTCAAGGTGATCTCTATACGTGGATCCATCGAGCTGGAGCCGGTACCTGCGCTGTAGGGTTGCACAACATCCTATTACTAATGCCCGTTTTCACTAACCACGAACGAGGCGACGCCTAACTAAGGAACTCTTGAGAGGAAGGTTCTGTTTTACCTAAAAAACTGTTTCATATAAAATAAAAAACCGGACAAGTACGAGTAGGACTCATGCTCCAAGAGTTCCGTCTAACGGAGCACGAGTCCAAGAAAATAAAACTAACTGAAGTTGAAATATTGAAAGACAAACTTAACTTTGTAGTTTACAATAGGGTTCTTTCATACATTCCAACTACAAAATGTAAGTTTGTAATTGTAAAACAATATATTTTATATGATATAATTTTAAATTAACAACTTTCAGATTTATTACTTTATATGTGCTGTAAGACCTTGCCTTTTGCCAAAATTAATGATTCTAAGTCAACGGGAAGTACCCTATAGGTTTTGATTACCCTGTGAAATCGCAAAATATGCGACATAAACGTTCATATCTTTTGATTGCGGTGACTTACAACTTTTATTTTTTTACAGGCAGAAGAAACCGTAGCCCTAAAGATTTAGTATACATTTCAACTTGATACCTTTACGCGTTCTTGAGAAAAAAGGTCTTGACAGACGGACAGACAGACAGACGGACAGACAGCCGGACAACGAAGTGATCCTATAAGGGTTCCGTTTTTTCCTTTTGAGGTACGGAACTCTAAAGAGAGTAGGTATTACAAAGTAAGTTTGGCTGTGTATGAGATAATTGGGCGCTTTCTTAAACTCGCTTTGTACCGTGTAACGATACTGTTTTTCAGACACTCAGCCCTATAGTCTTGTGGAGTTACCTACTTACCTACATGGCCTATACAGTTTCAACCACGTAATAGGGAAGATTTTCCTATTCCATGGTTTCAACAAAGATAAGTGATAAGACATTATCAAGGCTCCTTTATTAAAATATGCTTCTGTATCTCTTAGTGAAAGGAACAATAGACAACCCTACCCTACCTAAGCAATATTACATTCCATTTTGATGGTTCGCTTCGGTTTCTGTCCGTGATTCCCGAACTCTGTTGGAAGTTGGAACTAAACTTAGGTAACTTACACTTTTACCTATTCTGTGGCGGACGTAGATAGCAAACTTTTGTAATTGTGTATTTTAATTGACATTTATAGTAAACTAGTAGCGCTCCACGGTTTCACCTGCTTAGTGATGAAAAATGGTGATGATTATGATGATGAAAAGTAGCCTATGTCACTCTCCGGCACTTGAACTATACCCATGCATAAAATCAAGTCGATACAGCGCCGGCAACGTCGCACAGCGCGGTTCGGTCCGCGTACGCACTCTTAGCACGAAGTGGCAACATTGCATTATGAAACGCAACTGACCTCGACTACTACGTTCTATTCTGTGATGCATTCTGTGAGCGCCAAAATGTCCTATTATTTTCATTTATTTTCTAGAATTTCAAATGATTAAAAAAAAACGTCAAAAAAGTTTTTTATGTCCATCTCTGTGATAAACAGCAACTCTTTAACAAATTTTACTATGATCCATTCAGCCGTTTAGCCGTGAAAACGCGACAAACATCCAGACAGAGACATAGAATTACTTTCGCTTTTATAATATTAGTAAGGATAAGGATTAATCTGACATTGCTATGTGCGTAATCTTTTGATTTTTGTTGTGATTTTAGAATTTTTTAGTTAGCAATATTGTTATCTATTGTCATTCGTGCAATTAATTTTTGTGCGGTATTAATTTGAATATACAAATTTGAATGATGTAGATAAAAGCAAAGTAAACTTAATAAAAAAGGGATTGTCTGTAAAGTCAGTTTTCGGACGATAATATTACGTGATAACGTGATTTTGCGTGCGTGCAGCCGGCGTTCATCGTTTTATAAGACGTTATGACGTCAAAAACTTTTACGTAATAATAAAATCCTCAGGATTTCTCCCTCTTCTCTCTTTACGAATAAATTACACAAAACCTTTTACACAGACCATTCAAATAAGATACTCAACGTGATCTCTGATCACGAGTGTCTCGCAGTCTCCAGCTAAGAAAGGAATTGTGTTACCTACCTAAAAGTGCTCGCGTAGAAGATGGAATGGCGTTAGGCGCCTTATGAGCCCCATTCACGTCTACATTACGCCGTGAAAAGGACTCTTACAATAGAGTTTGAAAGCTGATGCACGCTGAGAGATTGTATATACGATGTTGTATCTACGGGGTGTATGGGGAACACTCTCGAAGCCAAAAGTAGGTAATTGTACTCATCATTATGAACACTTTTACCATGGGACCAGCCCTGAAATCGCGAAAAAAATATCAGCTGTTCTACTATAGAAAACAGTCATTGACACTACAAAATGTATGAACAGCTTTTTTTTTCGCGATTTCAGGGCTGGTCCCACACTAAAAGTGGTTTATAATGATGAGTACAATTACCTTCTTTTGGCTTCGAGAGTGTTCCCCTTACACCCTGTATAATACGTTTTTAATTAAGAGATACACTTAGCGCCAAAATCTTGAAAAGAATAACGTTATTTATTTATTTAATAATAGGTTTGCATTTGACCGCCAACTCGGCGATGATGCGGTCTACGATGGAGCACGCTTGCCTAGAAGAAACTGATTCACTCGTGATTTGAAGATCCAGTTTTTTTTTTTATTTTTTTTTATTTATTTATTAAGGAACAGAAAACAGCCATATTATAAAATGTACAACAATGTGGATAGATTAATAAACTTAATAATAATACAGCCAACAGCACTATTCACAGATTACTTAAAGAATTATATAAATTTACCGCTAGGAGTAGCTAACTTGGCAAAAACAATATTTAAATATACCCTAAAACACAAAAATTAAAAATTATAGATTTTATTAAATTTAAACTATTATTAATTAACATAATAATAACAGTATTGTATCAAAGTATTACAGTACTGAAGTTATGATGAGAGAATTTGAATTACTGCTGCTTTAAATTTACCTGCAGTGCAAGCAAAAATATCTATATTTTGAAAAGAGTCATTATACGATTCCACCATCCGACGAGTAGGAATGCGCAGTCCGGCGTTTGAGCGGCAATTGCCCAATGCGAATAAGCGCCCTGCGCGCACCTCCCGTTTGTAAATTGTTCTAGGTACAGCATAACATAAATCATTAACCAAATCCATGCAGTCAAAGTTATTGTTAACAATTTTAAAAAGAGTACAAGCTTCAAGGTATTTGCGTCTTGATTCAAGTGTAAGCATGTTATATTTGCCGAGCAATTTAGTATACGATAGATATCTTTTATGACATCTGTAGTGCATGGCACGTAAGAACTTTCTTTGAACCTTCTCAATAGCCTCTTTATACTTTTCATAATAGGGGTTCCAAAGGGTTACAACATTTTTCAAGGTGACGTTACAAAGGTTGTAATTAAAACGTATGATGTTCTTATCTGCTTTTTTTGTAAAATTAATGTAATTACATTTAGGGATACTCAGCTGAAGTTTGTTCTTGTGACAGTATGTAGTAAGTCTATCCAGGTCTTGTTGAAAGGCAATACAGTCATCAGTCGATTTAATAATCTTATAAGCTTTAAGGTCATCTGCGTACATTAAAAATTTTGAACACTGGAAACAGTCCTTGATGTCATTGATAAACAGTATAAACAGCAACGGCCCTAAAATAGATCCCTGTGGCACTCCAGAAGTAATAGAAATGCTTCCAGATTGAAACCCGTTGACAACTACTTTTTGTGATCTATTTTGTATATATGATGAGAACCAACGCAGCAAATTACCTCGTATCCCATTAAAAGCTATCTTGTTGAGAAGTAATTCGTGATCCACCCTGTCGAAAGCCTTTTTGAAATCTGTATTGATCTGTATCAGATTGTAACTATCGGGGAACACCCATTCAGGCAGCGCGTTTCACAGGTAAGCAGTTCGCACAATAAAAGTGGAATCAAAGCACTTTCTACAGTGTTTCGGAATATCAACCATGAAGCGGTGTCACCTTTTCGTACCCACTCTGGCAGTCCGACAGAAAAATGGGCAGGAGGGAATTAGATCATGCAGATCCGATGCACACACTCCGAAATATTTTCAATAAAAAAACCACACACACACACGCACACGCGCGCACACACACACACACACACACACACTCACACACACAAACACATCAACAGCCATTAAAATTCCACTGCTGGGTGAATACCTCCCTCATAGAGAGAGGTGTTGCCATAATCCCCCGCTTGGCAGGCGGCTTGGAGATCGCAGTTCGTTCACCGTGTACTAATAGGACGCTGCTGCCCATCTTCCGGTGGTTCATAAAAAACCGATAAATATTATTTTTTCCTAAAGTTACGAGTCACACTTTGATGCCCCATTGCACAAGGGTATAGTTGAGGTATGCCTATACAATTACTAAAACAGTATCGTTATTGATTCGTAGACTACTTGCTATATAAATATGCCTGGTTTCTTTTAGTTAAGTTTAGAAAATGATACTACAGCAGGATCCACATCATAAAAACTGTCCAAGTCATGTGTTTCACATGAAATAATTACAATTTCAAGTAAAAGTAAATATTGATAGGGCTGGTAGGGTTGAAAGGCCAGAGGCAATAAGTACCTACGAACAGCCTACGAAAGGACCGTGCAATAATTGTAAGATAACGTGCCTCCGATACCTTTCAAGGAATAATAAACTAAAATAACACGCCGTGGAACGGCTGCGAAATAATACAGAAAAAATAAAAACGTGAAACAATATTTGATAGAGAAATGAGCCGAGATTTTATCAAAACAAGGCAATTTAGGTTATGCGTCCTTCACAGTAACGTTAAGTTTTATTTTTTACGTATCTAACGTAAGCTGGTATTTTTTTTCATGATATACAAGCAGTGACATGCTGTTTCACCCGCTATTCTGTTTTACTTCGCCGCCGTATCATCTAAAAGAAAAGTTCGTTATTTATCGCAACTAAGTACACGAATATTGTCTTATGAATTACTAACGACCCGCCCGCCCGGCTTCGCACGGGTGTAATTGACGTGCGAAGCCGGGGCGGGTCGCTAGTTATATATATAAACCTGCCGTGAAAATGTATCTAACTGATGGTGAAAACCGCATCAAAATCTGTTGCGTTGTTTAGGAGGAATAAGCGGCCATACAGACATACAGACAGACAGACACGGAAAGCGACTTTAATTTATACTATGTAGAGAAGAGAAGAGATAGAGAAGATAGAGAAGAGATAAGCGAAGGCACCACTGGCTGGAAAATCCAGCTAATCCAGCTGAACAGGCAGTGCTACCAACTTATATGTACAGATGGTAAAATAAGGAAACTAAAATATTTTGATGGAATGCTTTCGATTTTGCTTAGGAAACACGATTGTGTCTGCCCCGCTTAACTTTACAGCGAGCGGGCTTTGTCTTGCGAGTGTCTTTATGGACAACGATTTATTTAGACAGTTCTATTTTGAACCGTATTCAACGCTAAATAACGCTTTTTTTCTAGACGGCAGGGGTTTTGTTGATGGACGGTGTAGATACCTGTTAGATGTAGGTAAGAAATTTGTGGACTTAGGATTTAAAACTCGTTTAATTTTCTGCGGGCTTAGGATTTAAAACTCATTAAATTTTCTGAGAAATGTTGTTTTAAAGCCGCTCATATTTTAAATGATGTACAATACCCGGCGGTAAGTAATGCACATCGAGTTATAAGGGAGATAATTGGCTTCACATGGTGCATGTAACTGCGCCGAAATATCGACTCATTCCACAACCTTACCACGGTAAATAATCATATAACTTTAGTGAACAACCATGATAGTTTAAAACAGTGTTTTATTAATGACATTACCTAAGCTAAAGCAGGCATTAAATATGAGGGCCTTCCATTAAAATATGAAATAGACAAAAGGTATAGAGCGTAGCGTTTGCGCGATAGAATCCGAAACGTGGATATTCGCCAAAGAACCAGAGTCACCGAAATAGCTGTTAAAATTTGCAAGTTGAAGTGGCAATGGGCAGGCCACATCGCTCGAAGAACCGATAACCGATGGGGAAGAAAGGTTCTAGAGTGGAGACCACGAACCGGAAGACGCAGCGTAGGTAGGCCACCCACTAGATGGACCGACGACATAGTGAGAGTCACTGGCATCCAGTGGATGCAAAAGGCAGGCTGTCGTTCAGTGTGGAGGTTAAAGGGGGAGACCTATGTTCAGCAATGGACGTCTTCTGGCTGATGATGATGATGATGATGATAGAGCGTAGTCCAGTTCATCGCGTGAATGCAATAGAGGTGCATACATTTTTTGAAAGAAAAATGAAAATCCCAATTATCATTTCCATAAACCAAGCAGCGCTCTTTCTAGGTATTTCCAAATCCTCGTAATGTCTCACCCTTCCACTAAATTCTATCAAATCCGCGTGAAATCTCTACGCGTCACCCCTTACAGTCGTCATATCCTTTATCACGTAGAGATAAGGGTTGAATTGTCACGTTTAGGGCCTGGTAATAGGTTGGTAATGATGGTCGTGACCCCGTTATGTCTGACGTCACAAAGTTGATTGCTAATACGTGTCGCAGGTGTCGCATGTGATGTGATACGGCAAATGGAGCTGGTTTGATGTTTTGTGTGAATATTAGGCATTTGTGATGGATTGGAACACAGAAAAGTATTTTTTTGTATATTAGAACGGGTCGAACCTGGACTAGATTAGCACAGGACCGAGGCAGATGGCATAGCAAGAGAGAGGCCTATACCCAGCAGTGTGATTTATATAGTTAAGTATCTATGGACGACAAGCCTATTCATATTTTTATTAGCCATCTGTGTCAAACGTGTCTTTGAGTACTTTGGCCACATTTACAGGAAACAAGGCGATAACCTGGGCCCTAATAGGCCTGTGTCAAATAGGCGCCACGGACCGGTAAGCGCAGCGTAGGACGACCTAAAAGAGACCGCAGGGAAACGCTGGATGCAGGCCGTTTCCAACCGGCCCTTTTGGAGATCGATGGAGGAGGCCTGTGTCCAACAGTGAACGTCCTATGGCTGAAATGATGATGATGAAATAGGAGAGTTGTGACTTACCTAGGGGAAGTCAAGAGAAATTTTGACCAAAATAACTAAATAAAAACGTGATTAATTTAGCCATGTTACGTGATTCCGTGACCGTCTAGATTTAATTTATTAACTCGTATTATCAAAGCTTTTATGAATAATTCATTATAGGTAAATATGTAACTCTGGAAATTATTTAAGGTTCTCTTAACAAATAACATTATTAATGTTTATGTACAATACACGGAAATTTAATTTAATTTATTCAATAACAGACGATTACTTTACAAAAATTACTTTTCTGTACCGAATGTCGTCATCACCGGTCGGGCAAACCTACACGACACGCTGTATACAAACTAATAACCTTCTGGACTACAGAAAATTAAATGAACTTTAATTCACAGTACAATATTCAGGCTGAAAACATAGAAAAGCACTATACTATCTAAGATAGGAACTCTTTGTTACTCGAAGTAGTTTTCACACCGATGAGAGAGCAAAAAGCTTTCCCTACCATTAGACCATTACCATTTTAATTCCCGTAGTTACCAACTCGGTAGAAATACTGTTGAAATACGAATAGTGAGAAAACAAAAGTTAATGTACATTATTTGTATTCAATCTCACGTTCTATGATATGTGCTGCCAGAGGTGGTTTTTAGTTTTGCTTGTAAATTAAGATTGAAGTGAAAGAGCAAAATAAACACATACTGAAACAACACCGAACACTGTTTTAAGTTTTCACTGTTGGACGAGTATCGACACTTGAATAAAAATAAACAAAACATAATGAATGTATTTTTATTCAATGATAATCGACTTTACGGAAACTTACATAAACAATATTTATCCTACCTTTTCATCCTACATCCTACATAATATTATAAACGCGAAAGTATGTATATATGGATGTATGGATGTTTGTTCCTCTTTCACGCAAAAACTACCGATTGGATTTTAATGAAAGTTTACAATAATATAACTTATACATTAGAATCACACATAGGCTATAACGGGTTGTAGTAGCGAAGCCGAAGGCCGAGCTCTACGCGTACGAAGTAGCGGGTTTCAGCTAGTCTTTAAATATGATCACACTACACACACGTTTCAAATCAAAAACTTACACACTAGCACTCTTACACACAAACTTTCGCGTTAACACTTTTTTTTTACCTATACTGTCCCACTGCTGGGCAATGGTCTACCCCATTTCCTTGCACAAATCTCGGTCCTCCGCCACCTCTTGCCAACCTCTCCGGAATGAGTCAAGAATGTCAAGATCATCACGCAGCGTTTCTTAGGCCTTCTGCGTCGTCCATCAGACACCCACTGTGTGACGAGCCTGGCCCAACGGTCGGGATGCATACGCGCCACATATCCCGCCCAATCACATTTTAGTCTGGCGGCTTTTTGACCAACGTCGCCCACACCTGTTATGGAGCGCAGTACGCTGTTACGGACTCTGTCCATTCTTTTGATACCAAGCACGCTGCGTTCCATTAAAACATTTTTCCAAATCCAACCATTCCAATCCAAAAACCAGGGAGAAAAGCGCAAATAAGTGTTACTTTCATATATTTTTTCTATGGAGCGAATTGTCCCAAATCTTAAAACGTCGAGCGAAAGGTACATATTTTTACCTAAATTAAATAATACGTGATAAGTCCTGATAACAATAAAACATTTCCCTGATCTTGTTTAGGTCTTTGGGGGTTCCTAGATAAAACAGTCAATTTTGATATGACACCGTTTTTATAATTTTAAGCTAACCATGGAAGTAGACACACTTAAACTGAAAATACCAAACCAAAACTAGAACTAGAATGACCAAAATTGCTAAAAGTCGAAAAAGAGCGCCTTAAACGGTATAGTGAAGAAAGAGAGTGAAACATGGATACACTTGAATAATTTTACTAAGGGATATCTCTATTGTTTGTCCGATCTGAGGTAAGAAGTAGCAACATGACAACAAGGAATTGATTGGGATTTTACTTTTTATCCCGGAAAAAATATTTCTTTAACGATAGCGGGTGAACCCGCGGGGCGCTGCTAAATGTATATACCTAACACAGGAGCGCATGCCGAGTCCCGAGGGGTCCCGCCGTCCAAGGTTCCACGATATTGTAGAATACTAAACACACTTCGTTACGTCAAATTGCTACAATAAACATCATTGTAGCGCTTTAGGACTGTTGCGGTGCGCGTGTGGAATACTCTTGAAGAGGAGAATTACCTCTTTGAGAATTTCAACATCATCATCAGCCTGAAGACGTCCACTGCTGAACATAGGCATCCCCCTTTAACCTCCACACCGAACGACAGCCTGCCTTTTGCATCCACTAGATGCCCGCGACTCTCACAATGTCGTCGGTCCATCTAGTGGGAGGCCTCCCTACGCTGCGTCTTCCGGTTCGTGGTCTCCACTCAAGATCCTTTCTTCCCCATTGGTTATCGGTTCTTCGTTCTTTGAGAATTTGTGTTGATAAAATTAAACAAAAGTATTATCGATTTTTATATTTTAAAGTCAAATAAAGCCTCATTCAATATGACAATGGAAAACATGTACATGACATCGAAAAAGATAGATTCTTACACGAAACGATAATTACGTGTATTGCCAAATATCGTTGTACGTATGCGTATCTGTATCTATTTATTTTGTGCCTCTGCCAAAGCACGCTACGCCGGCCGATCTTCAGCTTTTCGCTTCCAGTCTGCCAACTGCTTTACGTATAACTTCACGCATAGATAAATATCATCATCATCAGCCCTGAGTGACCCACTGCTGGGCATAGGCCTCCCTTTGTTTATGCCACTCTCTCCGGTCTCTCGCTATTCGCATCCACTCGTTCCCGACAGTATTTCTGATGTCGTCAGTCCACCTCATCCTCGGTCGGCCTGGGTTCCGCCAACCTAGTCTCGTCCGAGACTAGGTAGACGGTAGAATATATCCAACAAAAAAATCTCCACCGAGTCTCAGGGTCCAAGTCCTTCGCTTTTGCCAATTCTTGGTATCCACTCTAGAGCAAGCGAGCAGTATATTTTATTACATAAGAAACTAGAAAAACATTCGTATACTACTTCGTGCTATCAAAACGACCTAATTAATAACAGCTCACTGCTATAAATAATTCCATTGTTTTTCAACATAAACATCACTGCTATTAAAGCTGTGAAACTCGTTAACAGTGTTAACAATCTACTGTTATCATAAAACGAGTCAATAACTGCATTGATGCGATACCCGCAACGACTAAGGCCGCTCGTAAAAAAATTATTAGAATAGTTTAAAGCAAAGATTCCATACTGTACTCTCAGAGCAAAAAAAATACAGAGGGACTACCGCGAACACGAAAAGTGAAGCCAGTTTTTGAAACATGTGTGCGTAGTCGAAGTTCGTGTCGTGTAATTCATCAAAATAGGTGATAAATTAAATACTTAAGTAACTTAAGTATTACTCTTTAAGTGTGGAAATATTCCATCCTTCTTCTTATTTACTTTTGTGTTGTTTTTACAGTTCTTAACACTGCAAGAAGTCATTGTTTCTTTTTAAAACAGATGTTTTCAGTACGACGTTCTGACAAGAAATTGACGTAGTTTTGAATGCGTATGTGTGCGTGAGTCGTGTATTTATAGGGAATTCACGTAGTTTTGGAAGCGATTTTTGCGTCACTTTGGCAGTGCGCCGCAGGGACTCTGTATATTTATTTGCTCTGAGACTGTACTAAAGAGATTTAGAGTATTTTCGCTTTTTGTGCGGCGCCATTCGTCAGTTTACAGCTGATGGGTAAACAATGAAAACGTTGCTTAGCATTCGTTTACCTTGTCGCATCTTTTTGTTAAAACGCTAATGCTAAAATAATTGGTTTAGCCTGTAGGTAGGTACGGTTGGTTTAGGGCCGGTTTTTTGATCCGTGGTCAAAATCGGCATAACCATTAGTTAACCTGACTATAGTTAACTAGCTAACCAATGGCTAAACCAGTTTTACGTCCTTTGATCCCATTTTAACTTTAGTTAAAGTTGACTATGGTTAGTAATGTTGCCTTTACAAGAGACACTGGCATTCCACAATATAAGTCGTAAATGCTCTAGGGAGGCATTTTTTGGTATGGTAATACGTAATAAAAGTTGTCACTTTTGACGAACTTTCTACGTCACTGTCAGTTTGTCTAGTATGTCAGTTTTTTTTGTGATAAGGTAAATACTGATAATATTTTCGTCCGTGGTATTTTCTAGTTTAACAAAAAACCCTTGTTCTACTTTTTTCATTTCTTCAGGCGGGCGAGCGTGGCATTGCAATAATATGTTAAAATTTGAGACAAAATTGCCTAGACACAGCGTGAATCATTTTGAGGCAGTTGATTTTGAACTCCAGACAAATCTCCGGAACATTGCTACACTATTGTCTGTAGTCATAAAATTGTAATGTAAGGAATAATTGTTCCAGTGGTGTGACGCCATCATTCCTCGTAGTTGGCGGGCTTAAATCGCTTTCTATTTCACTTACGATCCACGTCACAGTTTCATTCGATAATCTATAGCGCTTTGAAAAATCTTAGTCATTCCACTGGTATAAAGGAGGATTTCTTGGGTTAAATATCTTCGATCTCCTCATTAAAACGTAGTCAACAATTTCTTTATCGTCAGATGAACTCTCCGACATATTAAAGTAATGCACAATATTTGAATTCAATAGTACGTGGTACTAAAATCACACGAAACAGCTGTTGCAACGTCCGTTAACTAGCCGCCATCTTGCTTAACCCAGCAAGGAGCAGTGGTTAAATATTGGGACTAATGGTTAAATTTTTGACCATTGGTCAAGCTAACTATGAATCAAAAAACCGATTTATTGGGATTTTAACAATTTGTTACCGTATTTAACCATTAGTTGGCTTAACTACGAATCAAAAAACCGGCCCTTAGTGGATAAACTCATTATTTTAGCATTAGCATAATAGATCAGTGGAAATCGCACACTGTGCGTTTCACACGATCCTTCTTGCCTCATACCTGCAAAATGTGGAATGAGCTACCTTCTACGGTGTTTCCGAGAAGCTACAACATGGGGTTCTTCAAAAGGCGAGTTAATCGAGTTCTAAAGGGTCGGCAACGTATTTGTGATGCCTCGGGTGTTACAAGTATCCATAGGCGACGGTGACTGCTTTCCATCAGGCAGCCCGTCTGCTTGTTTGCCACCTATGGCATAAAAAAAAAAAAAAAAAATTGCAATTATCATATATTTCATCGTTATATCATCACTACTTATAAGTAACTGATTTTAATTTTGTTTCTCAATTAATACAAAAAGTTACGGATAAAAAAATTTTTTTTGTTACTGTTCACTTTTAATTTTTTACAGCGGACTAGGCATTCGCACGGAAGATTATGATGGATATTTGTCTTGAAGGATTAAAGGATCCAATATAATATTCCTTGGCATGTGTTCGAGCACAATCTTACCTGATGGGAAGCGATGATGTGGTCGAAGATATAGCACACTTGCCTAGGAAAACTCTGGTCTTCATGAAAACTCAGTTACATTAAATTTCTGATATTATGTTATATTTTAGGATCTAGTGGTTGCGTCCTTATTTGTAATTACTTTAAGGTGTTACCCAGGCTACACTATTTTAGGGTTCCGTATTAAAACAACTCTTTTAGATTCGTAATATCCGTATGTCTGGGTGTCACGGTCATTTTAACGGACTTCAAAAAGGAGGAGGTTCTCAATTCGACTGTCTGTTTGTTACGCGACTACTTCGCCAATAATGAATTGATTTTGATGGTTCTTTTTTATGTGGTAGGTTACATCATATTTTAGAGGTAGTCCCATATACCCGATGTGCATATGTCCCGATTTGTGACCTTATATTATAACTAGTCAATAAGCTATTTTTTAAAAAACCTAATTTGGTCACAAATAAACTTTTTCTTTCTTCTTTCTTTCTTTCTTTCTTTCTTTCTTTCATATAAATTTGATCAAAATTGATTTAGAGGTTTTTGAAAAAAAAAACAACAGATAAAATTATTATATACGGCATCAGGCGACGTTTGGTTGGTTCAGCAAAAGTTTCGATAAGGGCTTTCAATCTGTTAACTGTCATTTCGACTTTTTAGTTTAAGTTTGTACGTGTAGGTATAGTCTTGAAGTCGGTATGTGTTTTTTCCTATACATTAACTTTATATTGTGCTTATTCGATATTTATCAGGTATACAAAATGTGTGATACAACGTGGACACGACTTTACGTCGTAAACGTACCAAAATTATGAACGTAGATAGAGATTATAACGTAATCTTTGTTCACGTTAACGTATAATAAATAATAAATATTCGGGACATTTTTGCACACACGGTCATCTGACCCCAAACTAAGCAAAGCTTGTGATATGGCTGCCAGAGACTGATATACATACATATATAGGTTTAAATACATACTTAAATAGATATTAACACCCAGATATAGAACAAACACAAATGTTCATCACACAAATGTTTGTTCTAGGTGGGAATCGAACCCACGCCCCTAAGCTCAGAAGGCAGGTTCACTACCAACTGGACCAACGGGCTATCAAGCGTACCTATGATGTAATAGTTATATAGTTATTGCTGTGAAAATAATGCGAAGTGCGCACAACGTTTGTTTTTAAATATTAAATGCGAGTTATTTTTAAATCTAAAGCCTTTGAGCGTTACAGGAGTAATCGTTCACGTTCTGAAATATTTGTAAATCAGATCATTAAAAATCAATAACATCAATCAATCAAAACGTATATTTTACGTTGCGTGTGGTATGTTATTACGACCTTAGTACATAAATACACAGTAATAGCAGTTCACTTTTGCGTTTCCTAGCACGCAGTTTTCTATTATTATGGAATCTAATACAACAAAAAGCTTGCAAACGCTTTTTTTCAAGATCAAGTGAGGGTAGAAGAACAAAACACCCGCTCTTCTCGCCGGACTCACCCGCAGTTTTCAGTCAGCTCGTGACCACGGCCATTGTAACATGGTCGAAACGTCGAGCGAAAGGTACATATTTTTTACCTAAATTAAATAATACGTGATAAGTCCCGATAAAACAGGTGATCAAATCGCGAAATTTTAATAATTACAAACAAAAAGCTTGCAATAAAAAACGGGAGGATGGAGTAGAAAATCGGGAGATCGGGAGACTTCGGCTGAAATCGGGAGAATTCCGTATAATCGGAGACCTGATAACACTGCTAGCAGTGGACGTCCTATGGCTGAAATGATGATGATGCAGTTTATAGTTTAGAATGTTTTTGATTTCAATATGATTTTTGCTTAAGATGTTTTGCCAATCACTATAAAAACAGAAAGAGACAATTTTCCAACAATGTGAACACCGGGACTATGACCTAATTATAAGGGCACTGTGCCCGCAATGTTATTATTTCATTAAAACAATGAGCTAACGCTTGTACCGTTTGTATTTTGTACCTACGAACTCAAGACTATATCATCATCATCAGCCAGAAGACGTCCACTGCTGAACATAGGCCTCCCCCTTTAACCTCCACACTGAACGACAGCCTGCCTTTTGCATCCACTGGATGCCAGCGACTCTCACTATGTCGTCGGTCCATCTAGTGGGAGGCCTACCTACGCTGCGTGTTCCAAGACGCAAGACTATATAGATAAAGTGAATTAAAAAAAACCGACTTCAGGACTATACCTACACTACGTGTACAAACTAAATAATTATTTTTGGCAAATATCAATAATCGAATTCAAGACTATCCCACATGAACAAACTTAAACTAAAAAGTAGATTAGCTCACCTCATTTTCAAAAATCTTTCAGAGCGCCTGGTTAATGCGACGTGTGACCAAAATGCTGGCGTGTTTCTGGCTCAACGCATAAGCATTCAACGTGGTAATGCCGCCAGCATGCTGGGTACGCTGCCAACTGGTAGTGGGCTTGAGCATTTGGATTGTCTTTAGACCTTCAACGGTCTATGGGCAGTCTAACTGTATTTGTAGTTTTAGTTTTAGCTTGTATTTTGTTTAGATAATAAAGGCCAGCCAAAAAAAAAAATAAAAAAATAAAAAAAAATAAAAAAAAAAGTAAAAAAAAGTAGATAGGTTTTTAAATGGAACCCACACGATGAGAAAACTTTAGCAGTAATGACACGGTTGCGTAATCTTTTAAACAATAAAGTAGTTTTCTTTAAGAATAGGTACATATCAACGTAGGTATAGGTATAATTGTGTAGGTATAGGTTTAATTGTGTTATAATTGGTGGTGTGAGGACCGTTAGATAATTCTATCGAGGGCACATAATCTCTGTATAAGCATGTTTAATTTACTTTAGTATAATTTATCTGTAATAATATTTGTAAATGTTTATACAGTATTTTTTTTTTTTTCAATTATTATGCATACGATTTTCTTAGTTCTAAGGTTTCTGTGATGACAGTTAAAACAGATATTGACAGTCCACAGTCCACATCAAAACTTTTGCTCAAGGACACCACAAACCAAAACATCATCCGTGTAAATCTGAGAAGAACTAAAGGTGTAGGTATATATTTTGTGTTATTGTTGATTTTTTTTAAAGTGCTCAATCAACTTCGATAACATTTCTATGGGACCACCTTTCAGGTATGACCTGCCAAACAAAAAAGAATCATCAAAATCAATTCATAATTGGCGGAGCAATCGCGTAACAAACATACAAAAAAACATACAGTCGAATTGATAACCATCTCTTGAAGTCGGTTAAAAATTACAGTTAAAACAGAGATTGAAAGTCTTCATCAAAACTTTTGCTGAATGGAACCCTCAGAGCAAATAAAAATACAGAGTCACTACGGCGAACACGAAAGGTGAAGCCACTATTTGAAACATGCATGTCCAGTCGAAGCAATTCTCTGACGAGAAATTCACGTAGTGTTGAATGCGTATGTGTGCGAGAGTCGTGTATTTATTGGGAATTCACGTAGTGCAATTTTGGCGTCACTTTGGCAGTGCGCCGTAGTGCCTCTGTAGTTTTATTTGCTCTGAGATGGAACCACTAACTAAAACGTCACCTGTGTGTATATTTTTTGTTTTCGTTGATTTTTTCAAAAAGCGCGTTATCAATTTCGATAAAATGTATACCTCTGAAGTATGGGGTTTGTGTCCACCGTACTGCGATCCCCAAGCTGCCTGCCAAGCGTGGGGAATATGACAACACCCCTCTAAGACGGAGGCCTTTTAGCAGTGTATGTTTAATGGCTGTTGATGATGATCTCTAAATGTATTTATTAATTACGAAAAGTTTACTTTGAAATCATAAATCAAACTTATCTAAATTAAAATAAATATAAATTATAGAAGTTAAATTAATAATTAAATTATTCATTTCACTCGTAATTTGAGCCTTGCGCCTCGCCAGATCTGCCCCTGCCCTTAGCCTATTCCCGTATCAGAATGGCTGAGACTTGTTCTTTGTGCCTCAATTGATAAGTCCTGGGGTGTTAGACAAGACCAAATTCTGTTAGCGATAACGCCTGCGGAAAGATGAAATTGTATGAAAATGACATTAGCTTGAGATAACATCTGTCAAGCTAATGTCATTGTCAATGTCATTTTCATACAATTTCACCTTTCCGCAGGCGTTAACGCTAACAGAATGTAGGTCTTGTCTAACCCCCCTGCGCTACGTCTCACCATGTTTGTCCCAGCCCTTACCCCATTACAGCAAGAGAATCGCTAAGATTTGCTCTGCATGCATTCCTTGACCTGGATTACGATATTTTGTGACGCAGGCTGCAATTTGGATGCAATTGTGTTTACCAGGTTAAAAGAGGTCGGCTATTTGTTTTCCGAAGTCACTCATTCTGATATTGGTACATTTCTGGCAGTTCAGTATGTTTGTTTGTACATCAATCACGTTGAAACGACTGGATAGGCTTAGATGCGTTAGTGTGATATAGTCATCTTACTGGGTTTTCCCGTAGAAAAGGTGTGAAAACTAAAACTAAGACCTCTCCCTAGCATAGGAATCAGAGATTCACCTAAATTGTAGGTCTGTTATTATTAAGAGACAAATAAATATTTTTGTATGTTGTTTGATGAATGCGTAAAGCTTGTAAGTATATTTTTTTATTATAAATAGGCTTGCGCTTGGTCGCCGACTCGCCTGATGTTAAGCGATGATGCGGCCTACGAGGGAGCACGCTTGCCTAGAAGAAACCTATTCACTCTCGACTTGAAGACACCAAGATAAAATAAATATAAAGTATTTTTTTTTAATTCATATATTTTTTATATTAATAATTATGAATATTTATATTGTAGCAACGGTCAAGGCCATACAGTCCAATTTTGGAAGAATCATGTTCATAAATACCCCCCTGTTTGAGAAAGATAATTAAACAAAAAAAACCGCGCATTTTGATAAATGTAAATTGTTTTCTAACACATTTTTTACTTTCGTTATTTCAGGCTGGCAGACAATGGAGACGCCCCGGGCGTCACGGAACAAAACGGATGCTCAAAACCGAAATACATATTTCGAGCACACAGTAAATTCTTACAAAAATTGCTACATTGATTATTGTACCTTTACCTTAATTTTTGTTAGAAACATCGTTATCTTTGATAATGTAAAATGAATAATGAGTTTCTAGATTGCTTTGGCTATCCTCATCAAAATTATTAATTAGATTTCTAATAAACGGCTCAATTACAAAAGACTATGAGGAGAAATAAAGCCGAGACCATAATTCTTCTGTAATAACACTGAAATGCGAAAGTTTTGAAAATAAGCCTTGGTAGCCTATTCAGGAGATCGCTAGACTTGAAAGCGTGACGTCGCGGGTTTAAACCCCGGGCCCGTACCAATGAGCTCTTTAGAGTTTATGTACGGATTTTCATACCACTGGCACGGTGAAGGAAAACAGCGTGAGGAAATCTGCATACGTACGGAGAAGAAATTCAATGGCATATGAGAATCCACCAACCCGCAACTGGGCCAGCATGATGGATATGGCCCAATCGCCTTTTCGGGGGTAGGCCAAAGTCCAGCAGTGCACTATTAAAAGGCTGATTATGCTATGCGAAAGTTTTTTGTTTGAAACGGCTGTAGCGACTTGGATGATGAGTGAAAAGAACACCTACCCACGCCCTGGGATGAAAAGGCCCGATCGCAGGTGAAGCGGTTGCACCTCGATTTTCCACATAACGTAGTTTTACTCCACGTGCGTGAAGAAGAGACCAACTGACAACGTAGGAAACTTAGAACTACAATTTAACATTTCTGCTCATAGATCCAAAGGATGACCCAGGTAAGGTAGGTAAAGGGAGAGGGGGGTAGGTAAGGATGAGGTAGTAATGCGGTGGTGCTGATGATGATTAGGTACTAAGAACATGACGGAGTGTCAGCTATCCAACGATGATGTCGAGGATGGAGGTAAGCGGAGGAAAGGGACAAAAGGCGGACTCCATCGCCATGTGGGACCAAGCCAGGAAAAAAGAGACAGATTTTAAACTTAGAAAATAAATAAACACTTTGGAGAATTGGTGCAAGATACGAACGAATATAGACTTAAAGTTTTTTTTTAAATTAAAATGAGCGGCAATAGGCTTTCAATCCACTTAAAGGTATGATTCCGGACTCGGCAGCACGCAGCAGTGCTACCGCAACAGTGCTGCTGCAGCACTACTGGTCCCCATACATTCTCCATAGGTTTATATGAGATTATATTCTGAGCTACGCAGCAATGCCGCGACAGCAATACAGCAATACACAGGAATGTATTGTCATAGAGTATTGTCTATAGAGAATGTACACCAATAGTGCTGCCGAGTTTGGAATCATACCTTTATGTAAGCAGCAATCGCTGCTTATGGACACCTGCTACACTGGCGGCGATGTGAAAATTTCAAACAATTTTATTAGCGAGGCATAATAGACTTTAGTGAAAAATATAGTAGGCAAAGATTTCATACGTTATAGTCTGTGGTATAGTATGAAATCTTTGATAGTAAAGCTCTTAGTTACCACAATCCAGTTCCCGTCCACCCTGTTGTAAATTGACTCTGCCTAGTTTGCGGTATAATTATTTGAAAGGACATTTTCAAAGTAAAGTTCGAAAGCGACGTGGAAACCAGTAATCTGCTTGATCATTGTGGATTCTGACCGGACTGTCTCAACTAAATAATCTTTATATTATTTGGAAAATGAACTGTACCCATTATGTACTTGAGGTAACTTTGTAGGCGTAGCCTTAATTTGTAGGGCAATGTGTTTTATATTTAGGGTGGCAATTCAGCGACTAATTTTCACACATTTTTGACCCTGCAAAATTCGAAAGTATTATTACATTATTTATTTAATTTGTTATTTTACTAATTTCTCATTATTAACATAGAATCACAGATAGTTTTTACAAGCTTAGCAAATAACTATTTTTGTCTGTATCTGCAGTGCAAGTACCGTTCTTTATCGATCGTCAAACACAGTAGAGAACGTCAAGTTCGATAAACCATTTCTCGAAAATACAGCTGAAAACATCTCAATAAAACTTGGCTAGGAAGTAATATGCAGCATGAAGTAAGACAAAAAAATTTGTCAAAAAAAAATTCGAAAACTGGAAAATCGTACCTATAATTTATTTTTCTATTGAACTAGCTGAATCTCGCGGTGTTACCCACGATTTTCAGTTTTCCGCATTTTCTGGGGGGGGGGGGGGGGGGACGGGACAGAGAACGGAGAAGTACAGAGTTACTTTCGCTTTTATAATATTAGTAAGGATAGTCTTGTGCGTGGCCACCACTCAGCTGATGGATGGAACTCAATCTTGTGGCCGAAGATGGAGCACGTAGACCTAAAAGTTACTTATTCAATCTGGCTAGTCTTATAAATTAACAGATTTTTTCGTCCGTTCTTTAATTACCAGTCAGACCATTAATCGTTGACGGCTATTTCCAAACTTTTTAAACATAATTAGTAACCCGAGGAGATAGACTGTTTTCGTGTAATTAAGTATAAGGTAACTTTGATTAATGAAGGCATGAATTTGGTCTTGGTTAGGAGGTTTTATTATAATATTAATTATTTCGGTATCTATCGAGAAAACTTTAGATACCTACTTGTTACAAGAACTATTGTTTAGTTAGTATTTATAAATAGTTTTGGCTTATACAGTACCTATAATTTAACACAAAGAGATAGGTAAGCTGTTTTCGTGCAGTTAAGTATAAGGTAACTTTGATAACTGAAAGGCATGAATTTGGTCTTGGTTTAGGTTACTTGGATGCAGTTAAGTATAAGATAACTTATAATAACTGAAAGGCATGAATTTGGTCTTGGTTTAGGTTACTTGGATGCAGTTAAGTATAAGATAACTTATAATAACTGAAAGGCATGAATTTGGTCTTGGTTTAGGTTACTTGGATGCAGTTAAGTATAAGATAACTTATAATAACTGAAAGGCATGAATTTGGTCTTGGTTTAGATTACTTGGATGCAGTTAAGTATAAGATAACTTATAATACCTGAAAGGCATGAATTTGGTCTTGGTTTAGATTACTTGGATGCTGTTAAGTATAAGATAACTTATAATAACTGAAAGGCATGAATTTGGTCTTGGTTTAGGTTACTTGGCTGAAAATATTATGTAATCCAATTAAACGAATTTTACAGTTATTATTTTGATTTAAAAGCCTAACTACTGACACGATTTTGATGAAACTTCTATGGGACCAATCTGAAATTCGGTATATAATTATTTAAAAAAAAAAGTAAAAAGAACTAAACTATAATTTAATCGACTTATGAAATAACTTATAAAACAAAAAAATGATCGAAAAATTATATAAATAACTAAAAACTTAAATCTAAACAAACTAACTACTAATTAAAATTTAAATTACAAACCACATATATAAAAATAAATATAGTTACAAATGACGGAGTTCTGACGTAACAAATATAAAAAAATGAGAACCCCCACCTTTTGAAGTTGGTTAAAATGTTGTGTTAAAGTGAAGATTTTCACTTGAAATAGTCAAACATTAAGTGGAGTCAAACTTGAGAATGGTAATCAAATATTAAAACGTCAACCGTCAATTTAACACGTTTCATTGTTTAACACAACCTGTAGAGTGTTCAGTATTGACCTTTGTTAACCGCAATCAAACCCAATTATGGTTCAAAAGCTCCAGGCTATTTTTAACAACAACATTCTTAACGGGGTTACCGACTTCAAAGGACTTTACATACAACAAAGCCTTCCAAATCCTGGAACTTAATCCGGGAAAATTATCAGGTAAGTAAATATTTATACTGGACTGGTACTTACATCGAAAGTTCGGTGGCCAACACGCTGCACCACAAACAATTGTGCAACAGTTTCAAAATAAAAACCAGGTCAGAACAGTTCAAAGTAACACAACATACAAAGTTCACACACACGTACAGTCAAGGCGTACACTACACACAGAACAGTTAGTAAGGCATGGATTATTGCGTCGAAGAAGTTTCAAACGTATTTTCATTAATGATTTTTAGTTGAGTGATCGCACGGCTGTTGGTTTTTGGAAGCGTAGTTTAAGCGTCCATTTCAAACGGCGCCCGCCGCGCGACTGAAACGAGTTTCTGAAATTCAGCATAGGCGGGCGGCCGACGGCGGCGCCCAGCGGTCTCGCAGGTAT
Source organism: Agriopis marginaria (assembly GCA_932305915.1). NCBI lineage: Eukaryota > Metazoa > Arthropoda > Insecta > Lepidoptera > Geometridae > Agriopis > Agriopis marginaria. Next base: position 17,191,917 of record OW029918.1, read on the forward strand.
AAAGCCGTTATTACATAAATAGAGGAGCACTTCAGATAACGCCGAACAAATATCTCCATCTCACTCTCTTGTAGCGCTATTTACGCCGATGCCACCATCGAGTGAACGAGACAGAGCGCCCATTTTAGCAGCCGATAGTCTGTCCTTATCTCATTTTACTATCAACGGCTTGTTCTGACTAATGTGGACGGTTCCCGCCACCTACTAAGGTTCCATTGGCTTTAAATATTCACTACGAGAAGCATTAAGGCTCTTCAAGTCTACGCACGGATATCAGCAGAACTTTGTTACCGTATCATTATTTATAGACTGTATTGACTTGATAAGGTCAAACGTCTGTCGCTTTGGGAGCAAATACGACGCTTCAAAGAGGGTTTAACGCGTAAAGAGTTCTGTCCAAGTTTTCAAACAACAAAGAAGAATCCCTTGTCGCTTTGAGATCAAGCATTTCACAGTCACAGCCATGAGCGCGGGTGCTTCAAACGTTTAGTGTTGTGATCCTTACAAATGTCAAAACAAGTTTATTTGTAAGGAAGTCAAAAAGGGTTTCTACCACAATTGTTAGGCCCAACGCCCACTGTACAGTCGAGATGGCGCATGGCGTCACAGCCTACAAGCAGGCATGGAAAAATCTGCTTTTTCTGGTTTACCGTAAGTTCAACAAAAAACGTAAATCATAAGCAGTTGATTTTCCTATGGCCGCTTGTACATTGCTACGCCTTCTTGATCTTCTCTAAATGTAATGTACAAAATTAAATCTATCTCTGTATGATCCCATGTATTATTTCTGATCCCATACAATAAATGTATTTTTTTTACGTATTTTTGTATTAGCTCTAATGTAAAAATGGTATTGTACGAACAAGCGTCAAACTTGGCATGATTAAGTATAGTACACACTCTAAAGTATAACAACAAATAATAAATAATGGCCAAGTGCGAGTCGGTGACAAGTTTCTGTTCATTACCAAGTTATAACTTGTAATTGCGTTATTGAATTTGGTGGTGGTACGGAACCCTCAGTACGCGAGTCCGACTCGCACTTGGCCGGTTTTTAGTAAATCGACGATTCATCAAATCTTTATAAACCCGTCTTTATATTATAAATTAGAAACATGCGTTTATCGGTTTATTTTGTCTTCCTTTCACGCATCAACTGAATAGCGGACTTTTAATAAAATATGTGTGGGTGTGCGTGTGGGTGTGCGTGTGTGTGTGTGTGTGTGTGTGTGTGTGTGTGTGTGGGTGCGCGCGTGCGTGCGTGCGTGTACCCGTGTGTGTGTGTATTTGTGAGTGTGTGTTTGTCAACACCTTGCTTTAAAATTACAGACCCATCTCGCTTCTAAGCCATGTTTATAAGCTGTTTTAGAGGGTCATCACGCCTCCCGTGCGCGTCGCAAGAAGTTTACTTCCTGCTCGCACGTCTCCCCCTTCCCTGCTCTCGTATTTTACATACATTGCCGGCTGCGCATTCGGCATTGTATAGAATACCTAGGCAAAGTATAAAATAAATAATATTTCATACATTACCTGAACGTTTTAGGCATTGTATACATTGCCTAGGCATTGTATAGAATACCGGATTATACACATTGCCGGTAACATATGCAATACTTAGTTTGAAGGCCGGAGAGTGTCATAGGATACTTTCCTTTTCATTCCTCGCGAGTAAAACCGCGGGGCGTAGCTGGTCATAACATAATATTATAACTCATAACTCAGACCAGAATATAAATCATATTCCCGCCACAATATATCCTCAGACGTCTTTTGCATACTCAGACCAATATGAAATCCGGATTCCCTCGAGTCACAGAATACGCTCACTTAATATATAGTAAACTTCTGATTCACCGATGTAAGGGTAGTGGACTACAGGTAAAACGTACCGGGGCCCTTACTTTCCCCTGACCCTGGGGCCCTGACCTAATTCCATGATTACTTTTGTTCTTTGATATTAGTAAAAACGGAGAGTGAGGAATGTTCAGATATTTTATTATGGAAACAGACGTGGTTTTCACACATTTTATTTATATTACACGGGAATTACTCACGTAAGATTAAGCCGGTTACTCCGACTATAGTTTCAACCGCATTAGGCGGTTTTTTTCGGAGTAACCAGCTTAATCGTACGTGAGTAATTCCCGTGTAATATAAATAAAACGTTTCGATATTTTTGTGGAATACATTAGGTGTAACTATTAGGCAGATTTCTTATTTAACTATTTATCTAGGGCAACTTATATATGCAGTTAAAAGCTTGTAAACTCCTGATTGTAGAACGTAACATAGGCATATCGAAATTATTTTCCCCATAATTATTACAACATGATGCACAGATATTTTTAAAATTATCATAATAATTTAATTAATTGTAATACACAATTAATATACAAAAATATAGCGAAAGTAAAAGTGGACATACCTTACCAATCGTTAACAGGTCTCATCTTAGGTAGGTCGGGGTTTTAAAATCTACCAAGTTGAATCTTGGGGCCCCAAAATATCTGCCGCCGAGTCTGGCTAGGAGTCGGCACTCGCGTCCCGGATCCCGGGTGACAGTTTAATTTCCCCGATTGACGTAAGTAGGACGCTGGTGCGACGCGACTTTTCTTGTGTTAGGGTATGACCACACTCGGATAGGATGCACAATGCGTTGCGACACGACTTATATACTCGACGAGTACTCTTGCTTTTCTATAAATCTCACTACCATCACTTTTTACAAGCTTTTATTTAACTTGCCTTGTTTATCATCATCATTTCAGCCATAGGACGTCCACTGCTGGACATAGGCCTCCCCCATCGATCTCCAAAAGGGCCGATTGGAAGCGGCCTGCATCCAGTGTTTCCCTGCGGTCTCTTATAGGTCTACTGTCCATCTTGTGGGTGGACGTCCTACGCTGCGCTTACCGGTCCGTGGTCTCCATTCGAGAACCTTTCGGCCCCATCGGCCTTGCCTTGTTAGTTTCGGTCAAATCTTAATTGCAACTGAATTTTAAAACAGTTATCCCCAACCGATAGAGCTGAAATTTTGTTTACGCTTAGTTTAGTTAGTTAGTTTAGTTTACGCTTACGCTTAGTTTAGTTTAGATGACAATAAATCGTTAGCTAAGTGTCGTTATTCTAAATCCAATATGGCTGACCAGTTTTTTATGCACCCCCATGACAAAGGAATCAAATAAAAGAGATTGGTGAGAATAATACAAAAATTAAATATGGTGGTACACCTAAAAGCTTGTTTATACTTAGCATACCTACCTATGTTATGGCTATAGATATGTTGCAAATAATTTATTTTAATAAATTACAACTGTAATGTACTTATAGTCATTTGTTATTGTATAATTTTCCATTTAGATATTATTTCTCAATTTGTGTTATATTTGTACTTTTGATTTATCATTTATATGTTTTTTTTTTCTAAATTTTATATAAATTTAATTTAATTTTATACCTTTATTTAAGACTTCACATTTAATTTTTAAATACTAGGAGAAGCCACTGGCTTCCGAAACACAGTTTTTTACTAGTTCGGAGCCAGTGGATTCAATTATTTTGGTTGTATTTTCCTTGTGGCAAATAAATATTATGATTATGATTATGTTTAAAAAAAGTTTTTTTTTTTACCGCCTACTAAAGCTTTTTTTAAATTAATTAAAAGGATTGCGTTTAACCGCCTTCCTCGCCTGATGTTTAACGTTGAGGTGGTCTACGATGGAGTACACTTGCCTAAAAGAAACCGATTCACTCGTGATTTGAAGATCCCCAGATTGAAACTATCGGGGAACACCCACTCAGGCAATGCCGAAGTGCTGAAGGCACTGCGGCTGTGCAGTGTGCATGCCTGACGAGGCGGTGACCAGGCGATGCAGGTTCCCTACCTTCAGCGAACTCGTACCTAGAAGTCCTAGAACAAACCTGCTCCAGTGTCACGCTCAATGACGTTGCTCAGAAAGTACAGATATTTTTACCTGTGGCCTGGCAGAGTTCACATAAATTGCTCAAAATACCTGCCAGCTTCCATGTTTCCTGAGATATAATCTGGGCCTTTTCATGGCCAGAGTGAATAGGTATCTTCTAAGTCTGCGTCGACCACATCGTCGCTTACCATCAGGCGAGTTGGTAGTCAAACGCGAAATTATCCGCAACAAAAAAATATATTTTAGTTTTTTTTTTCTCAGATTGGCCCGTATTTTTATTTTATCATGTTCCATAATTTATTTAATGTTCATTACCAAAGGTAATTCAAACGAAGCAAATAAAAAAGCCTTAATTATTACTAATTATCATAAAAAAAAATTTTGTTTGTATATTAATATTAGAATATTTTTAATTTGTTTTAAGTAACATCGTTTTTGTTTATCTGTAACGGTGTATTGTAATAAGTGTTTTTTTAATTATATATTTTATCGCGCCCGTGCTTTGTCGCCCGGTGCGTTCTGGTCTTCACGTCTCAAACCGAAGCGACGACGACATGAAAACTTTTGAATACTTCTCAAACTGCTCGTAACTTCTTATATCGTTTTAAAACTGTTACGTTTTCAAGTATGTTGCGAACTTTTTGGTGTTTCGAATGAGTCATCGTAAGGTGACAAGTTAATGAGCCAAGTCCTGGATCGAATTTAAATAAACACCTCACCATCATCATCTTTTTTGAAGTTATACTTCTTATGCGACTTGCAACAAGGTTGCGTTAAACGTTTAACGCTACCATGGAGGTGGAATTTTTCTCTCTCGTATGGTTGCGAAATGCGTATCCTTTTTTCGCACTGCGACTAGCAGAGCCGGTAATGTAATGGTGTAGCTAATGGATTGAGAAGCCTAAGGAGCTATAGGTTCGAAAAGCATGTTTTTAAATTGTTGATATTTTTGCCCTAGTTATAATTTTAGGGCTCCTTGTTGAAGTATAACTTCTTCCGCGCGGAGGGACTCCACGCACAATTTTTTTTAACTTAAAAAGTTGTATTTTGTAGGAGATTTTTTTAAGTAGGTAAAGCTATGCACTCACGTCCTTCTCCTTAGCGTAGTAGAGCGTGCGGCCACGAAGCCTGAAGTAACGCCGCTGCCATCGCTGGAAGCTGCGCGTCTGCTTCATCAGGTAACCCTCCTTGACCACGGGCTGCGACAGAAACGATTCATTATCTATACTAATATTATAAAGAGGAAAGATTTGTTTGTTTGTTTGTTTGCATTGAATAGGCTCCAAAACTACTGAGCCGATTTGAAAAATTCTTTCACTGTTGGGAAGCTACACTGTCCCCGGGTAACATAGGCTTTATTATATTTTCAAAAAGAATAGGGATTCTTACTAAAACTCAAATAATGTAACCCAAGGCATAAAAAAATTGCGTGTTTGACAGTTCTAAGACAGGACAACGTCTGTCAGGTCAGCTAGTGAATTATAAATAAAAAACCAGACAAGTGTGAGTAGAACTCGCACCCTGAGGGTTCCGTATAATTTTAGTACCATCATGTCACCCTAAATAATTCTTGCCCATAATTCTTACTTTAAACAAACCGAAAAAGCACCGCCCTGTCGTCGGCAGCTGAGCATAATTAAGGTACGCTTCACTCGACAAGGTCGCTTTTTATTTACTGCGCTTTTATCTCAGTACAAAGGGACGAAGAAAATAACACGGAACGTTGACAAATGTACAATTTAAGAAGCTCCGAATTCAATGGATTTATTAGATCTAAGGTAAGCATAATATTCATCATTATAATATTATTAATGCGACATTTTCCGTTAACCCTGTTAAGGTGGTTCGTTACACAAATGGCGGGAAATTCAAATTTCAAACAGTTTTCTTGTCCTCGTAGCTAGGCCGGGTAATTATTATAAACAACCATGATGTTTGCGCAGATTGATTATTATTCTTCACAAAATTATATAAAGCTATTTATCTCTAATGCCTATTATTACTTACATTTGTGAATAAACAAATTTTTGCTGTTTCAAACGGTTTATTCACAAATGTAAGTAATATGGTGCGTTACTGTTAAATAATTGTACATTATAATGTAAAGAACAGCCAACATTTTGCGCAAACACTGTGTTATTTAAAAATAATTACCTGGCCTGGCTACTAGGACCAAAAAACTGTAAAAAATTTGAATTTCTCGCCATAGGTAAATCGAACCACCTTAAGTGAAACCTAATTAGGCAATGCTTCCGGACCTACTCCAACATTTCAAGCATTGTTAGCTTTTTTAACTCGTTCAAAAAAGGAGGAGGTTCTCAATTTGATTGATTGATTGATTAACTCTTTATTGTTCACACCATTAAATTTGATACAGAGGACAAAAAACTCTTTAAAAAACTAGTGTAACAACTGGCGGCCTTATCGCCAATTTGGTTGTATTTTATTTTTGAATGTTTGTTTGCTCAGACTCCGTCATTTATAAAACGATTTGAACAAAATATTGAACGGATATAGTCATAGTAGTGTTAGTTTGAGTAGGGGTTTCTCTACGAGATCGAATCAGAAATGAGGAGATCCGTAGACGAACGAAAGTCACCGACATAGCCCACCGGATTAGCAAGTTGAAATGGCAGTGGGCAAGGCACATATCACACAGAACAGATGGCCGATGGGGCCGAAAGGTTGTGGAATGGAGACCACGGATTGGTAAGCGCAGCGTAGAACGTCCACCCACAAGATGGACAGACGACCTAAAAGAGACCGCAGGGAAACGCTGGATGCAGGCCGCTTCGAAACGGCCCTTTTGGAGATCGACGGGGGAGGCCTATGTCTAGCAGTGGACATCCTATGGCTGAAATGATGATGATGATGATGATGATGAGTGTTAGTTTATAGACTGCCTGAATGGGTTTTACTTTATTACAATCTGGGTGTCTTCAAATCGTTTTTTTTTTTAAATAGATTAATGAAATTTTAGGCACATGGCAGCTGTCGTTCAGTGTGGAGGTTAAAGGGGAAGGCCTATGTTCAGCAGTGGACGTCTTATTGGCTGATGATGATGATGATGATAGCTTGGTATTCTATTTATACTACCCATGTACCGAAGAGCGTAAAACAATGCATTAGCAATAACAGCAATACAGCCACTTCTAATGACAGCCTATTATCTCGGAGCCAAGTGCAACCCTCCATAATGGACGTGAAGCGGGACTCGTATTACAAGGGGTCTGTATCACAAAACCTTCAAGACTTCAGTACACAAGTTTACAAGTCCAAGAACCTTGAGCAGGGCTAGCTCGTAGCTAGTTATAGCCTGAATGACGTTTAGAAGCCGTTGAAGCGATCACTTTTCCACCACACTCTGCACTCAGAAGCTTTTTTAACGGCCTCTTATACCAAATTTGACGGTTTTAAATCAATTTTATTCAATTAAATTACAATATTTGGGCTGGAAAAAAATACATGTCACAGATACACATCTCTGTTTGAGTTTATGATTTGGTTCAAAACACTATAGAATAAACTTTCCTCGATCAAAAAAAAATCTGAAACAAAGTCGAGTTAGTTTATTTTTTTCGATTTATGCTCTAATGAAAGCTTGTAACAGCCTGGAAATTGCATGTACAGAGAGGCAATTTTATTTAAAAAAAAATTGTATGGATAGATTTTTGATAGTGAATAGTTTAGTTTTTTAGTGAAATTTGCGCGCGCCGCATTCAGTACCGCGCCAGGCGTCATCGAGGTCGGACTTATGTTCGTTTTTGTCGTTGCACTCCCACGAGCGTCCGGACTCTTGCGTGGCAAAATACATCGTCGCTATAACTTGGCGGGGGCTGAGGGAGCGTTTTGTTGCCTACGCGACTCGGATAATAGGCCGTTAACCCCCCGATGCAAACAGAGGGGTGTTATAAGTTTAACGTATGTGTGTGTGTGTGTGTTGTGAGTTTGTTAGTGTTTTGATTTTTGTTAGAAAGGTGGCTTGAAGTTTTCCTAGCTATTGGTTAAAGAAAAACTATTCATTTTGATGAATATAAGCTCTTTTATCCTAGGTTTTTAATAAGTTTGTTTATATACGTATATTAAACTTGTTGAATGTATAACTAAGCGAAATATTAAACTAGTTGTTCGACCCGAAATGTGACTTCATGACCCTTATATCTGCACAAAACGTCGACCAATTCTGCTCATATTCAAAGTTAAGAATCGCATTTGTACGAACTACTTACCTACAAAATTTCATGAAGACCATTTTAACTGTATGTAAGTTATCGTCGAACAAATATACAAATACAAGTGGCTTTTCGCGGTTTCACCCACGTGGATATTCACATAAGAACCGTAGGTATATTTTCCAAGGATAAAAATAATCATGTGTGACTTCAATCCAAAATATTAGTTGATCCGTTGCTCTGTTGCTGGGTGAAAAAGGAGCGAACAAACACAATTAAGCATTTATAATATTAATATGATTTAATTGTACAATTACTTCAAAGTCGTATTGTCTTAATGATGCAATTTTCGATGAGATTTCTAGAAAATTTATAACTGGAAATCAATTCAGTCCTGATTTGAAGACACCAAAGTAAATATTACATATTGTCATTGCAAGACACCCAGATCGTAACAATTGAGGTACGCTATCAGGCAGCGGATTCCACAGACTAGTAGTTCCTACAATAAAAGTGGAATCTAAGCGCTTCGTATGGGTTTGTGGAATATCAATCATAAAGCAGTAAAGCAGTGTCGATTTTTCGTATCCACTCTGTCAGTCCGATAGAAAAATGGACAGGCGGGAATTAGATCATGCAGATCCAATGTACACTCTCCGAAATGTATCCGATAAAAAACCGATAGGCTAGTAACTTTGCGCCGATGCTCAAGACTAAGAAACTTAGTGAGAAGCTTCATTTCAATACTATTTTTATTTCAAAAATAGGCACAACTAGTCTAGGTGTTGCGAAAATATAGAGGTCACGAGGTCTCAATTCGGGGCAACCAACTAGTTTTAAGTACCTATCTTCTATACTAATATTATAAAGGGGAAAGATTTGATTGTTATTTGTTTGTTTGTTTGTTTGCATTGAATAGGCTCCGAAACTACTGAACCGATTTGAAAAATTCTTTGACTGACGGGAAGCTACACTATCCCCGGGTGACATAGGTTATAATCTATACCCGTGCGAAGTTGGAGCGGACCGCTAGTAACTTATAAACCTAGTGGCTACCTTTAGTACCTCTACCTTAGTTAGCTCTACCTTAGTGTATACCTTTAATGACCTATATATTTAGACATCAGCGGGCAGAAGAGTGATAAAGCTGTCCAATAGTTTAATTAAAATTCATTTGTATCGACTGTTCCACGTGGTCTCGCCTTTGTGAGATTTAAAACGCGACCCTTGACTTGTAAACTTGTACGTAACTCTCCGCTTGTGAGAAGAGTGAAACCGTACCTCTAACCACGACGGTGTGACAACATTTAATTACAGTGACATCGACACCGGATCGTTAATAGGCCAAGAGTGGCTTTTAGCGGCTGCAGGTCGCAATGGGGAGGCATGGAACCCAGGTGGAGTGCTTAGAAATTGACTAGATACGCTTTTAAGAGGGGGCATCCGAAATTTTATGCTAATTTGCCATGATATTCTAACTAAACCAAATATCCTATCAACGTAATAATTGATATATGTGATTTTTCAATTCATTTTCTTTCCGGCACTAAGACAGAAACATAATAGCAAGATATTTACTCGATACTTTATTGTTTTCAAAATGGTGCCTTTTTGCTGGATTTTTTGATTTTTTCTTGGATAGAACTTCAGTCACATATCTAAAATAAATACTCACCGAAGGAAAATATAGTTTGTTTTCCAGTGCTAAGACAAAATTTACCTAAATTAATTAGTACTCTCATAATAAATTATATTCGATTTGAGACTTACGTCCTTTAGTTCTAAGCAACTATTCGGTCAAACGACAAGTCCGATATTCAATCTTATTCTGTTGCGCTTTGTATCTAAATGGCGAAACATGCTCCGTTCAACCTCAGTACCGCACTATGCTCCAACGGGGAAGGAAGCACGCGCTTGCTATTCGCCTAGATTTATCTTCCGAGTGCGATTATATCAACACCTACTGTATTTTCAAACAATGGATAACATAAAAAATCTATGGCTCGAACGCGACCATTTGATGCGGCAACCAAGTGTTGCCAATGACCTAGAGCACAGACTAGGTAAAGCTACTATGAAAAAATTACAGATATTAATAATTATGGATACGACTAGGCCCTACCTAACGCATCTATTATTATGTTCGCTCAGTAATATAGTTATAAGAGTCTAAGTGTTTCGTGTGGAGAGAGAAAGAGAGAGATAGAGAGAGAGACAGTCAGAAAGACAACTAAAAATCAAAATTATTAAGTAAAATATAATTTTTGTTGAATAAAAAAATATAATAATATTTATTTTTTTTTTTTTAAATTAATAATTTTATAAATTAAATTAAATTTAATTAAATAATTCATACATACTTAAATAGATTATAGTTATTAACAACCAGGTATAGAACAAACACAAACGTTCATCACATAACTGTTTGTACTAGGTGGGAATCGAACCCACGCCGTCAAGCTCAGAAGGTAGGTTCACTACCAACTGGACCGACAGCTATCGCGTGTTTCGTTTATTTTAGTATAGTATAGTATAGCATAGCATAGCATAACATAACATAGCATAGCATAGCATAGCTTAGTATAGCAAAGTTTAGTATAGTGTAGTGTAGTGTAGTGTAGTGTAGTGTAGCGTAGCATAGCATAGCATAGCATAGCATAGCATAGCATAGCATAGTATAGTATAGTATAGCAAAGTATAGTATAGTATAGCAAAGTATAGTATAGTATAGCATGGTATAGTATAGTATAGCATGGTATAGCATGGTACAGCATGGCACAGCATGGCACAGCATGGCTTAGCATGGCATAGCATGGCTTAGCATAGCATAGAATAGCATAGCATGCATTTACGGAAGTTGTTTGAAGGCGGTCGGGGGTATGTCCGTGGGCTACTGATGGCATGTGGAACGCTCTGGTAAAGTTTTCTACAATTTTTAAAATTTTGGGGTAGTGGCTGGGATTTTGGTGAGGGGGGGTCCAGGTAAGAAGTCTTGATCTATACACAAAATCCGGTCAGAATTTGTCTCCGACGCTCCGAAATTTTTGAAAAAATTGGGAGGTGGGGGGGTGGGGGGAAAGTTTCAGGAAATGTTATAAACTAAAAGTCCGGATTTCCAATTTTTTTTACAAAAATGACCTCATACGTACTGTTTCTGAGATAATCGATGGTTTTTGAAAAAAATTACGAAAATTTTCCGGATTTTTGCGCTTTAATATTTTGAAAGTCATCCTTTGCACAAAAATAGCCGAATTTGGGCTTATCAGACGCGTCTTTTTATTTTCTACACACGTGTGTTTACTGTGTTTCTATTTTATTATTATTTATGCCTACCAACTAAATAAACACATTTTTTTTTAAATATTATTTATTTCCTGAAATTGTTAGAGTAGAAAGCCAAAAATTTATAGTCTATTTATTACACCACTGAATTTTTTGTGTTGAAATTTTTTGTTATTTTTAACATGAAATTCCGGTTACGTAATTTCAAACCCAATTTGGGGTCTTTAGGGTTAGGTCCTAAAGCCGAGTTTGCTTGAAAATGAGCTTTACTATCTCGAGCCAAAATTTGGGCGTGGTAGGGGGTGGTTTTCACCCTTCTTTATTTCTATTTATATGTATTTCTCACTGATTTCAAAAGTAAAAATCTAAATATTGTATAAAGCTAGAGATAAATATATACTGTTTTATATGTATATTTTTTTTTTTGGGTTAAATGTCTGGTTTAGTAGATATGACCAGGGATCAGGTACCCCGTGCCACGAGGTTTTTGGGTTTTTTGGTCTTATCCCGGCATGTTCAACCTAGCAAAGCATAGCATAGCATAGTTCAGTTTAGTTTAGTTTAATGTTTAGCTTTCTGACACTGTCTCCAGCGTAATATTTTAATTAGAGAATTTATTTAGGTTATTTCAATTTAATTTATATACTTTATTATTTTTATATTGTAGAAAACTTAAAAATAAATAACAAATACAATTTTGAAAAGTGAAATAAACAATTTACGGTTTTGCGCGCCGCGACCGAACTCAGCTAATCGCCAAAACACCAAGTACACCAACACTATGCTTATCCTGTGTGTTATTGCTCCTTGCCGCTTTACAAGGTCGAGTGCGCGAGTTGTGTACACTTTAGCTGCGCGCGACTGCCGCGCTGCCGTGGTTGTGTTTCACACTAATGCGGGTGATGCGAGACGCGCGGGTGAAATCAGAAATTTTTCTTGCCTTATACACAGCCTTAACAGTTTAATCATGAACAGAAACAAACACGATCATTATTAACCGACCTCAAAAGGAGGAGGTTCTCAATTCGACTATGTTTTTTTTCCTGAAAATTAACTATATTTTTACTTGCCAATTTTTAATATTACTACATATTTTTAAAACGTTCAAAAAGACTACGTCTCAATAGCTCACTTAGTTCTTGTTTAAAAATGGCGACACCACGTAGTTCAACCTCGAAAAGTCGCAAGTTTGCAACACTGTTTTTTCATTAATTATGGCTGACCTGTGCTACGCTACTACGCCGTAGCCCGTCTACGAGCCACGTCACAACTTACTACGGAGCTAGTAGAGTTTAAACTAGATATTTCTCGTGCAAGTTGAAGCAAGTACTAACTTGCGGAAGTGAGCTTGCTCCGCCTTAATATGGAAAGCCTACAAAATAAATGCAATTTTCAGTCCATATTTTCATATATTAAAACAGCCTTAATAACGTTTCATACGGGAAACGCCGGTTGAAATGCAATAAGCCAAGCGTGTTGAGGGTGCTCCATTCTTCTAATTTTCGCCGTAACACCCTGTATTTGACGGCCGAGCAGCCTGTATAAGTGCTGGCGGCCACAGGCTGTTAAATTTTTTACCGATTGAAAAAAAAGAAAGGTGTTTTTAATAATGTGGCTTATTTTATTTACGGTGAAATATATTATCTCTATGTTTTTTTTGCTATGAAATTATTTATGCAGATTTTATAGATGGATTACGAAAATATCCCATGAAAAAGCATGTGTCGTAATGTTTCATTTATTACAAACTAGAGACCCGCCCGCCCGGCTTCGCACGGGTGTAATTTACGTGCAAAGCCGGGGCGGGTGGCTAGTTATATATATAAACCTTCCTTGAAAATGTATCTAACTGATGGTGAAAACCGCATCAAAATCCGTTGCGTGGTTTAGGAGGAGTTAGCGGCCATACAGACATACAGGCAGACAGACGCGGAAAGCGACTTCAATTTATACTATGTAGAGAAGAGATAACAGACTTAGCATATAATCAAGGAAGTTGCAAGGAAAGGAACGCGTTCTGTCAAAATATTCCCATACAAAACTAAACCTTAACGTCTAACGATAAGGTTCATAATAATGTGGCTAGGAACATGGAGGTAAAACGAGCTCACTGAAATAGCTACCACGGAGGAAGTGTATCCCTTTCTAAAGATTGCCATTACATAAAACATATATTTTAGTAAAACTCTGTTTTAAACTATCTCAGCTGTTCACTAAAGTTATATAATGTTGTGGAATCTCATTCCACAACCACCACGGTAATTATCCCGTAATCATATTTTAGTAGTTTTACTTATTCAATCGGACATACCAGGCAGGCCCTATTTTGGGGTGTAAACATAAAATTACTACCAATGAAATAAAGATTAATTTTTATTTCCATTTTCTAACGGATATTAATGTAGATATATCTAATGTATCATGTACCTATTTCAATTTTATTTTTAAGTAACCATGTAGGTTCCAAGTATAATTACTAGGAACCTTCATGGTTCTACTGAACCATGAAGCTACTGGCAGCATTAACGACATGGCGTTTTTGATTGTTTGCTTATTTTGTTTTTTCATGCATGATTTTTGAATAATTATTTTAAAATGGTGAAAAATTGCTGTATATGAAACTGTGCTAGTGAATCATTCGGTGGCTGCGGCATATCTTTTCACAGGTAGGTACACAAAGCTTGTAATACAAGAAAATGTTTATTAGGGTGTCCATACTCGTGTGAACATGAACAATTATTTTTATACATTATGTTTTAGCATGACCTAGGGATATTTTAAAGTAATTCGCATTTCGGCGAGTGTGCGCAAAAGCTTCGAGCCCTTTTTCCACCCTCCCCCTTTTACTTAGGAAAAGTAGAACGACTGCACACTACCTAGTGAAAATTCCAAAGATTTGAACTCAACGATTTGGGTCTTCATTTATGATACGTACTGCCCAAGAATGGAACTCCCTGCCGTCCTCCTTATTTCCTGAGAACAACAAACTAGATATCTTCATGGATAGTGATAGATATGAATAGATTTCTAGATCAACGTGTTCCATCCTCCGCCACACCGTCACGTACCATCAGGTGAGTAAGTGGCGAAACGTAGATCTAGTACCACCATCCAACGGTGAACCGAGCTTTTTGTGTACAGTTGTATCGTTCAAGGGTGTTTCGACGAATCGTACGGGAATCATTCTAAATATTACATAAAAAATGAAAGTACCTAAATTCATCGCTGAATATATTTCATGTTACAGTATACCAACAAAAGAGGATGTAAGAAAAATGTGGTTGGAAGTAATTCTTAGTCGAACAGCAAGAATAACAAAAAACTCCAGGGTGTGCAGTTTGCACTTCAACACAGAAGATTTTATAAAGACACTAGCGACCCGCCCCGGCATCGCAGGTGCAATGCTAATACTAAAATAATATACTACGGAATGTCTTTATATACCTGCAACGTTCACAGCTTTTTGTCATTAGGCAAAACAAACATGTTTTCTTTAGAGGTTACTCTTTAAAGAGCGACATTATGATTGGCCATGTGAAAAACACGCCGCCGGTACCGGCCTGTTGCGGTACTGCCCGGGGGGCCGGTACCGCCGCAACCGCTATGTCCCTGCATTTTAAATCTTTAATATCTTCGAAAATGTTCATATAAATTACATGCTGTAAACGGCCATATTGGTCTATATTAAATGCACAATGTATTTAAGGTACTTAATTGGATAAAGATTAATGCTGTATTGCTTAAAATCCCTTCGTTATCACGTAGGGTTCAGCCAGCGTTTGCAATGTAAGCGCAAAAAAATATGTTTATTTACGACATTACATTAGAAACCTCTACAATTATCAGTGTTTCTCTACTATATTATGCATGTATTATATATATAAACCTTTCTCTTGAATCACTCTATCTATTTTAAAAAAACGCATTAAAATCTGTTGCGTAGTTTTAAAGATTTAAGCATACATAGGGACGGACAGACAGCGACAGCGACTTTGTTTTATCCTATGTAGTGATAGTGATGTAGTGATGCTTTCGACAAACTTTGAAAATGAATGTAGTTCGATGTCATTTTCTCGCAGTAAGTAAAATATGCCAAATAGTAGTCATGCCATCTTACTAATATTATAAATGTGAAAGTTTGTGTGTAAGTGTGTAAGTGCGTAAGTGTGTAAGTGTGTAAGTGTGTATGTTTGGCTGAAGTCACCGCCGAAACTGCTGGTCCGATTTGGATGAAATTTAGAATTTATTTAGCTTATACCCTGGATTAACACATAGGCTACTTTTTATCCCGAAAAAATGCATGGTTCCTGTAGGATAATTTCAATTACACAAATCTCCACAACGGCTCAACAAATAAGTATGAAATTCGGTATAGAAACAGGCAAGCAGCCACATTGCAACACAAGCCACTTTTTATCCCGGAAAATTTGACAGTTCCCGTGGGATGGTATAATCATTCTTTTTCACAACGGCTCAACAAACAAATATGAAATTTGGTAAAGAAATAGACAAGGAGCCATATTAAAACACACAATACTTTGTATTCCGGAAAATTTTACAGTTCCTGTAGGATAACTTCAATCACACAACTATGTAACTGTTAAACAAATTTTGATGAAATTGGTATGGAGGTAGATTATACACTGAATAATATTATAACATAACCTAATTCTGATCCTGGGAAAATGAGTGGTTCCTGTAGGATAACTTTGATCACTTAACTTCTCATTTCGATGAAATTTGGTATGGAGGTAGCATATTCCCTAAATTAACGGATTTTGATGAAATTTGGTAGGAAGGTACAATATTCCTTGGACTATCACATGAGTTACTTTTTACCCGGAAAAAATCTATAGTTCCTGTAGTATAACATCAATCAATCAACTCTGTGACTGTTTAACGGATTTCGATGAAATTTGGTATGGAGGTAGCATATTCCCTGGATTAAAACTAAGGCTATTTTATACCGACAATATGTAAGTTCCTGTTGGATAATTTCAATCACTCAACTCTATGACTGTTTAATAGATTAAGCAAGCCGCAAGCGGCCCGCGAGTGTTAGTTAAGCACAAGTGACGTACAAAAAGAAAAGAAAAAAAACTTTCTAGGTTGCATGGTTCGCTGGGCCGCAAGCGGCCCGCGAGGGCGAGTGTCAAGCACAAGTGACGTACAAAAAAGAAAAAAAATATTCTAGGTTGCGTGGTTCACTGAGCCGCAAGTGGCCCGCGAAGGCGAGTGTCAAGCACAAGTGACTAACCAAATAAAAAAAAACTTTCTAGGTCGCGCGGTTCACTGGGCCGCAAGCGGCCCGCGAAGGCAAGTGTCAAGCACAAGTGACTTACCAAATAGAAAAAAAAAAACTTTCTAGGTCGCGCGGTTCGCTGGGCCGCAAGCGGCCCGCGAGGGCGAGTGTCAAGCGCAAGTGACGTAAAAAAGGATTAAAAAAAAAAATCTAGGTTGCTCGGTTCGCTGGGCCGCAAGCGGCCCGCGAGGGCGAGTGTCAAGCACAAGTGAAGTACAAAAAAAAAAAAAATACTTTCTAGGTTGCGCGGTTCGCTGGGCTGCAAGCGGCCCGCGAGGGCGAGTGTCAAGCACAAGTGACTAACCAAATAGAAAAAAAAAAACTTTCTAGGTTGCGTGGTTCGCTGGGCCGCAAGCGGCCCGCAAAGGCAAGTGTCAAGTACAAGTGACTTACCAAATAGAAAAAAAAACTTTCTAGGTTGCGCGGTTTGCTGGGCTGCAAGCGGCCCGCGAGGGTGAGTGTCAAGCACAAGTGACGTACAAATAAGAAAAAAAAAACTTTTAAGGTCGCGCGGTTCGCTGGGCCGCAAGCGGCCTGCGAGGGCGAGTGTCAAGCTCAAGTGACGTAAAAAAGAGAGAAAAAAAATTTCTAGGTTGCTCGGTTCGCTGGGCCGCAAGCGGCCCGCGAGGGCGAGTGTCAAGCACAAGTGACTTACCAAATAGAAAAAAAGAACTTTCTAGGTCGCGCGGTTCACTGGGCCGCAAGCGGCCCGCGAGGGCGAGTGTCAAGCTCAAGTGACGTAAAAAAAGAGAAAAAAAAAATTTCTAGGTTGCTCGGTTCGCTGGGCCGCAAGCGGCCCGCGAGGGCAAGTGTCAAGTACAAGTGACTTACCAAATAGAAAAAAAAAACTTTCTAGGTTGCGTGGTTCGCTGGGCCGCAAGCGGCCCGCGAAGGCAAGTGTCAAGTACAAATGACTTACCAAAAAGAAAAAAAAACTTTCTTGGTCGCGCGGTTCGCTGGGCCGCAACCGCAAGTGGCCCTCGAGGGCGAGTGTCAAGCTCAAGTAACGTAAAAAAAGAGAAAAAAAATATTTCTAGGTTGCTCGGTTCGCTGGGACGCAAGCAGCCCGCGAAGGCAAGTGTCAAGTACAAGTGACTTACCAAATAGAAAAAAAAACTTTTTAGTTCGCGTGGTTTGCTGGGCCACAAGCGGCCTGCGAGGGCGAGTGTCAAGCTCAAGTGACGTAAAAAAAGAGAGAAAAAAAAATTCTAAGTTGATCGGTTCGCTGGGTCGCAAGCGGCCCGCGAGGGCAAGTGTCAAGCACAAATGACTTACAAAAAAGAAAAAAAAAACTTTCTTGGTCGCGCGGTTTGCTGGGCTGCAACCGCAAGTGGCCCTCGAGGGCGAGTGTCAAGCACAAGTAACGTACAAAAAAGAAAAAAAAAACTTTCTAGGTCGCGTGGTTCGCTAAGCCGCAAGCGGCCCGCGAGGGCGAGTGTCATGCACAAGTGACGTACAAATAAGAAAAAAAATACTTTTTAGATCGCGTGGTTCGCTGGGCCGCAAGCGGCCTGCGAGGGCGAGTGTCAAGCTCAAGTGACGTAAAAAAAGGGAGAAAAAAAATTTCTAGGTTGCTCGGTTCGCTGGGCCGCAAGCGGCCCGCGAGGGCAAGTGTCAAGCACAAATGACTTACCAAAAAGAAAAAAAAAAATTCTTGGTCGCGCGGTTCGCTGGGCCGCAACCGCAAGTGGCCCTCGAGGGCGAGTGTCAAGCTCAAGTGACGTAAAAAAAGAGGAAAAAAATATTTCTAGGTTGCTCGGTTCGCTGGGCCGCAAGCGGCCCGCGAAGGCAAGTGTCAAGTACAAGTGACATACCAAATAGAAAAAAAAACTTTTTAGGTCGCGTGGTTCGCTGGGCCGCAAGCGGCCTGCGAGGGCGAGTGTCAAGCTCAAGTGACGTAAAAAAAGAGAGATAAAAAAAAATCTAGGTTGCTCGGTTCGCTGGGTCGCAAGCGGCCCGCGAGGGCAAGTGTCAAGCACAAATGACTTACCAAAAAGAAAAACAAACTTTCTTGGTCGCGCGGTTCGCTGGGCCGCAACCGCAAGTGGCCCTTGAGGGCGAGTGTCAAGCACAAGTGACGTACAAAAAAGAAAGAAAAAAACTTTCTAGGTTGCGTGGTTCGCTGGGCCGCAAGCGGCCCGCGAGGGCGAGTGTCAAGCACAAGTGACTTTCCAAAAAAAAAAAAAACTTTTTCAGGTCGCGCGGTTCGCTAAGCCGCAAGCGGCCCGCGTGGGCGAGTGTCAAGCACAAGTGACGTACAAAAAAGAAGAAAAAAACTTTCTATGTTGCGTGGTTCGCTGGGCCGCAAGCGGCCCGCGAGGGCGAGTGTCAAGCACAAGTGACGTACAAAAAAGAAAAAAAAAACTTTCTAGGTCCCGTGGTTCGGCCAGGCCAGGAATTAAACTTTAGATCTCCTGCTCATAAAGCACCGCGTACCTACCGACCATCAATATCCAGGATGAAATACATATAACGTATTTAGTAGCGTCCTAAAATAAAGCTTTTTGCTGAGAACTTCATAATTTTACCTTAGAACAACGCGGGCATAGCCGCGGGCGGAAGCTAGTCTTCTATATTTATAAAAGCTAAATTCAATCACTCACTCACTGACTTGTCACGAAATCTCAAAAACTATTTGACTTACGAAGCTAAAATTTGGCACGTAGATTCCTTATGGGGTATAGAGGTCCGCTAAGAAGGATTTAGCGAAAAAGCCGAATTAAAGGGGGCAAATGGATGTTGAAAGATTATATTAAAGTCCTTTGTTTTTGATGATACTCAGGGATAAAATTTAGTATTCAGGCTAATAGTTTAAATTAAATAAATACTGTTATAATATTTTTACAAAAAAGAAAGATTAAGGAGGTGGAATTGTAGTTTGTATGTTGTGTTGAAAGTTATGCAACTACGAAATTGTAATTTGACAAGTGGGTGTAAAACTTCATAAAAAAATATTTTACGAAAGGGCCGAATTAAAGGGTCCAAAAAAGGTTGAAAGTTTAGGTGAAAGTGTACGCGTACGAAGTCACACGGGTAACGGCTAGTTTATTATAAATACAAAAGTTTGTCTGTTGTATGTGAAAGAGGAACAAACATCCATATATACAAACTTTGGCGTTTATAATATTAGTTGAAAGTAGGATAGGATGCGAAAGTGTGTTTGTTACTCTTTTACGCAGCAACAGAGCAACAAATCAACCAGATTTTTTGCATGGGTATAGTTCAAGGGATGGAAAGTTATAGGCTACTTTCATCATCATCGTCATCTACTAGATGTTGTTAACTGATCTCCGAATTTAAGCAACGGACTACACGGTCAATTTTAGGTAGGGTGATTGCAAGTGGCATTTAGAAACCGAATGATCGAATAAAAAGTTAACAATCTGGGTGCCTTCAAGTCGAGAGTGAATAGGTTTCTTCTAGGCAAGCGTGCTCCATCGTAGGCCGCATCATCGCTTAACATCAGGCGAGATGGCGGCCAAGCGCAAGCCAATTTATAATTTAACAAAATATATGTCACGTGACCCGTATGTCCCGGTTGAGTCTTATAACAATAGCCGCTAAGCCATCTCAGAGGCCTTCAGGCGTCCTGGCGGCCTAAAATTCTGACATTAGCGCTCGTCACTAGGCCTATATGAACTTCCTGTATTTACTGAGAGTACCAATACGATGATTTTAGGAATTACCTACAATGTCTTCGTTTCCTCAAAATCATGAACACCCTACAAGAAAAGGACAAATTACTCCGTGCTCGCTTTTCCCTCGGACCGTTTTTTTAGCATGAGTACTCGATCCAGGTCCCTTTAGGGTATATATAAAATCCTTGCATATAATAGATAGATAGATAAACTCTTTATTGTTCACACCACACATTTCGTACACATGATAAAACAGCTTAAAAACTAGTGCGACAATCGGAATCAAACTAAACTAAACTAAATACATTACACATACTGAAACAAAAATTCGTCTTTATCTCCGAAGTTATCATAGGCTAATAATATTCATTGTTTTGTGTAAAAAGTAATAGATTTGTAAATGTCCCAACATAAACTGTTTCTAATCAAAGAAAAGCAAATAATAAACATGTTGCTGTCTTTGAGACAAAACTTTAGTCTCGAAAAACAAAGCCAGAACAAATAGTATAAACATTTCAAAGACAATGTTGTTTCTCCATTTGTTCATTTATCACAATAAATTGCCAATTTAGTTTTTATAACCTCGGGTAGGACCTCCAGTGCTGGGCACAGCATATTGAAGACAGAAGCAGAGCTCAAGGATAGGATACAGAAAGAATGAGTCAACTACGGTCTCTTCTAGGAGGTCACGTTCTCGGTCAATCGGTTTCTTCTAGGAAAGCGTGCTCCATCTTAGACCGCATCATCGCTTAACATCAGGCGAGTTGGCGGTCAAACGCAAGCCTATAATCTATATATAAAAAAGAAAGTCGTGTTAATTACACTGTTTATAACTCAAGAATGGCTAAACCGATTTGACTGAAAATTGGTGGGGAGGTAGCTTAGAACTAGGAGACGGACATAGGTTTACGGACTTTCATCAGCATCATCACCATTTTTTATCACTACGCGGTTGAAACTGCGGGGCGGAACAAGTTGAATATAAAAAATATAATAAAAAAACACTTCTTCCTTCCGGCCCTTTTATAGAGAACGATGGAGGAGGCGTATGTCCAGCAGTGGACGTCCTATGGCTGAACTTATGATGATAACATTTTTTTTTAATTGTTTTTTTTTATTCTCCGCGGACTCCCTGCCCTTTGTCAACTTTTACAATTTATTTATTTAACTATATTTGATATTCACATCACATCAGCAGCCATCAAACGTCCACTGCTGGACAAAGGCCTCCCTCTTAAAGAGGGGTGTTGCCATAATCCCCACGCTTGGCAGGCGGCTTGGGGATCGCAGTAAGTTCACCGTGTATTAAAAGGGGGCCTCCGAAATTGTATGCTAATTTGCCATGATATTCTAACTAAACCAAATATCCTATCAACGTAATAATTGATATATGTGATTTTTCAATTCATTTTCTTTCCGGCACTAAGACAGAAACATAATAGCAAGATATTTACTCGATACTTTATTGTTTTCAAAATGGTGCCTTTTTGCTGATTTTTTTGATTTTTTCTTGGATAGAACTTCAGTCACATAATTATCTAAAATAAATACTCATCGAAGGAAAATATAGTTTGTTTTCCAGTGCTAAGACAAAATTTCCCTAGATTAATTAGTACTCTCATAATAAATTATATTCGATTTGAGACTTACGTCCTTTAGTTCTAAGCAACTATTCGGTCAAACGGCAAGTCTGATATTCAACCTTATTCTGTTGCGCTTTGTATCTAAATGGCGAAACACGCTCCGTTCAACCTCAGTACCGCACTATGCTCCAACGGGTAAGGACGCACGCGCTTGCTATTCGCCTAGATTTATCTTCCGAGTGCGATTATATCAACACCTACTGTATTTTCAAACAATGGATAACTCGAATAACGAAAATTTTCCGGATTTTTGCGCTTTAATATTTTGAAAGGCATCCTTTGCACAAAAATAGCCGAATTTGGGCTTATCAGACGCGTATTTTTATTTTCTACACACGTGTGTTTACTGTGTTTCTATTTTATTATTATTTATGCCTACCAACTAAATAAAATTTTTTTTTTTTATATTAT
Organism: Agriopis marginaria; assembly: GCA_932305915.1. Taxonomy (NCBI): domain Eukaryota; kingdom Metazoa; phylum Arthropoda; class Insecta; order Lepidoptera; family Geometridae; genus Agriopis; species Agriopis marginaria. Next base: position 17,214,288 of record OW029918.1, read on the forward strand.
TTATTTCCTGAAATTGTAAGAGTAGAAAGCCAAAAATAAAATTATAGTCTATTTATTACACCACTGAATTTTTTGTGTTGAAATTTTTTGTTATTTTTAACATGAAATTCCGGTTACGTAATTTCAAACCAATTTGGGGTCTTTAGGGTTAGGTCCTAAAGCCGAGTTTTTGAGTTTAACGTCTTCGTCTGCCAGAAAAAATGATGCCTATGGCGTCAGATTTTTGATTAGACCTTTGTGTTCAAAGTTATGGACCTTCAAAAAATCGGGTATTTAGGGTCCGCCTCGCTACTTAGTAACTCAAGTTACTATGTACCTACGAGTCTTAAAATACTAAATGACCTATCGTTGGATAGCCAGTGAAGCTAACTATTCTTGCCTGGATTGTCCTGGGACAAAATGTTTGAGGAGCCGGGTATTTCAGGTCGTCAAAATCTTAAGACCTAACTTAGACTATAATATAAACTAAAAACTAGAACTAGTTATATTTCCTAAACCACAGCCTTAAAAAATCTGCAAAAAAATTACTAAAATTTAAAATGAGCTTTACTACCTCGAGCCAAAATTTGGGCGTGGTTTTCACTCATCTTTATTTCTATTTAAATGTATTCCTCACTGATTTCAAAAGTAAAAATCTAAATATTTTTATGTAATTTTTTTTTTGGTCTGGTTTAGGAGATATGACCCGGGATCGGGTACCCCGTGCCACGAGGTTTTTGGGTTTTTTGGTCTTATCCCGGCATGTTCAACCTAGCAAAGCATAGCATAGTTCAGTTTAGTTTAATGTTAAGCTTTCTGACACTGTCTCCAGCGTAATATTTTAATTAGAGAATTTATTTAGGTTATATCAATTTAATTTATATACTTTATTATTTTTATATTGTAGAAAACTTAAAAATAAATAACAAATACAATTTTGAAAAGTGAAATAAACAATTTACGGTTTTGCGCGCCGTGACCGAACTCAGCTAATCGCCAAAACACCAAGTGCACCAACACTATGCTTATCCTGTGTGTTATTGCTCCTTGCCGCTTTACAAGGTCGAGTGCGCGAGTTGTGTACACTTTAGCTGCGCGCGACTGCCGCGCTGCCGTGGTTGTGTTTCACACTAATGCGGGTGATGCGAGACGCGCGGGTGAAATCAGAAATTTTTCTTGCCTTATACGCAGCCTTAAGGCGAAATGGTAGAGAACGTTCACTTGTTTGACGGTAATTCTTGCATACTCGGCGTGCGCGCTTACAAATATTTTCAATAATATTTTTTTCATTTTCTACAAATAATCTTACGCTTTAACAAAAAACTGCGATCACTAAAGTATTTGAATGATTGTTAGGACTACACACAATATTTTTTTTTATAAAAATATATTCTATTGAATTTGAATGAAGGTGATACCATCCATCGAAAGGAACGTAAAAACGGGTGTTTTTAGGAAAGTTTACGATTTTTTTCTCTCGAATCATTTTCTCGAATCGATTTTTTTTCTTTAATCGTGTATCGGTGAACACATGCGAATAAAATATTTCAAGAACATTTTATTACACATAAATAAATTATAGTAATTTTTAAACTTTCGCGATTAGAACACATGTTTTTTAAAGACGTTATTCCTTTCCAGACCCCTGGTGTGTACAAGGTTGATTGTAGCTGCGATAGTTCCTACATAGGTCAAACGAAGCGTACCATAGCTGAAAGGATCAAAGAATATATCGCGGCCGTCAAAAATCGCCAGACACAGAAGGCGGCTATTGCAGAACATTTGCTTGAGGCGGGATCCGGTCACTGGATCGAGCTCCACGATCCGAAGGTCCTCTCCACTGAACGACATTATTTTTCAACAATGTTTCGTGAAGCGGTTGAAATTAGAAAACATCGCAATTTCTACCGGGAAGATGGATTTAATTTAGCTGCGTCGTGGAATCCCATTGTAAGCAAGTGTAAAAACCGCGGTGTAGGTACTAGGATATTTACCGATACAGTCAGTGTTGTTAGCATAAAGCTCCTATTATGCCATTCATTGGCGTGTGTCACGACAGAAGCCAAACACTTCACACGTCTAATTATAACGACGCAATCAAAATTAACTCATCAGACGGTAACAAATTGGACCTGAATTCGCTTGACGTTAAACAAGACTACACCGTCATTGAGACATCGGCGTGATGATGACTGCAGGTAAATCAATTACTGTCCCAGTTGCTAAACTAGACAAGAACAGATGGATAACTCCTAGCCAATTAGGGCGTCTTCAAATCACGAGTGAATCGGTCGTACCCACAGTCACGTGATACTTGCACAAGCCGTAACAATGACACAAGTGCTCCGTAAAAATTGCAAGAATAACAAAACATAAAAGATCACCGAACATATTATCATTCATAAGTTAATATTTCGTACACTTCGTTTCTTCACTTCGTTCGTTCGTTCACTTTGGTTTTCGTACTCAAATTACTATTTATAAACCAAATAGTCCCAAAATCCCCCATAAATAACTTTATATTTCATTGGATAATTTTTCGAAGCTCATGCGTGATAAAGTGGTTATATTTTTTTTTAATTCAATAATAGGCTTGCGTTTGATCGCTAACTCGCCTGATGTTAAGCGATAATGCGGTTTACGGTGGAGCACGGTTGCCTTGAAGCAACATAAAAAAATTGTTCAATCAATCTGCGCCTGCTTAGTCTGTGACTACCCTGGCGATGAGCCAGCATTATACAAGAGCAGCCACTCAAATTGCAAGTACATTGAACTGAGATCGTTTATCAAAGAAATATTATTTTTACAGATTTGAAATAGGAGGAGGGGTCTTAAACTGACAAGGACTTCAACATCTTGAAATACTAGTTTGGCCTTGAAAGTGTTCATCAGGTCATAGCTCCCATCATCATCATCAGTCTTCAATAACCCACTGCTCATCAGTTTTATGATATACTAGCGGCCCGCCCCAGCTGCGCATGGGTATTTAACAATAATTTAAGGATTTTTTTTACACCTTGGGTTACATTATTGAAGTTTTAGTAAGGATCCCAAAATTTTCTGAAAATATAATATAGCCTATGTTACCCGGGGCTAGTGTAGCTTCCCAACAGTGAAAGAATTTTTCAAATCGGTTCAGTAGTTTCGGAGCTCATTCAATGCAAACAAACAAACAATCAAATCTTCCCTCTTTATAATATTAGTATAGCCTAGCGGACCCGGTAGGCAGACGTAGTAATTCCACAGAACTCGCTAGCAAAAAACAACTGGGTCTCGGCAACAGCGCCACCTACCTGCTTCAACTAAAGTTATCACAAAAGTACAAAAAAAAAACATCATAATCGGTCAAGCCGTTTAGGAGAAGAATTACGAACACACTGTCAAACACGCAATGCTCTACATAGTATAAAATAAAGTCGCTTTCCGTATCTGTCTGTATTACCGCTAACTCCTCCTAAACCACGCAACGGATTTTGATGCGGTTTTCACCATCAGTTAGAAAAAAAATCACGAAATGTTTTTATCTCTATCTCTTCTCTATCTCTATCTCTACATAGTATAAATTGAAGTCGCTTTCCGCGTCTGTCTGTCTGTCTGTGTGTCTGTATGGCCGCTAACTCCCCCTAAACCACGCAACGGATTTTGATGCGGTTTTCACCACTACTTACCACTACTTCAGACTATAATATTTTGGTCTAGAAAAAGCAGTAAAACTTAGAATTGGCGTTTATTTAATGTAGAATGTGCACTCTGGTTTGGCCTTGCCTCAGTGAAGTGTGAACTGAGGAAATATTACGGCGGGTACTGTTTACCCGACTGCGCAAGAAGAAGGGTTATTATATGAAATTGTGTGGATAATTAGGAATCTTGTCTTACCGTTGCGTGGGCTTGTTTCCGCTGTAGAACATTGTTTATGCGGGGTGCTCTACCTTCGGAAGTTTTTATTGAGAATGTTAACATTTCCATGGGAACTGACTTTTCGGAATAAAAAGGTGAATATGAAGATTAGGTAGGATAGATATTTCAATATCAAAAATATATAAATATTACAAACTGACATTGGGTAAATTCTCTATATTGATGTACTAATTACTTTTTCTTATAGGTAGTGATGAAAAATAGTCTATCATTAGGGCCCAAAGAAATCAAAGTACATATTATGGGGCCTTATTTATATCAAAGTATATATTTTTTTCATTTATTTTGGGACCGATCATCGATCTACGATGTTCGGGCCCTAAATATTTTGTTCTCGGGCGGCGTAGGCCTATTAAATCAGTGCAGAAGCCTTTGAAAATGGTAAAAAAGTGAAAAAAAATATTGTATGATGAAACCCATTGGAAAAGGCTTGGGGCGTTGGAGTCTATTGAGAAACGTGCCAAGCGACTCATCAGCAATGAATCCTTGGTTCAGACTAAGCTTCTTAGTCTCGAGCATCGGCGTAAAGTTGCTAGTCTATCGGTTTTTTATCGGATACATTTCGGAGAGTGTGCATCAGATCTGCATGATTTAATTCCTTCCTGCCCTTATTTCTATCGGACAGCCAGGGCGGGCACTAAAAATCGACATCGTTTTATGGTTGATATTCCGAGAACCCGTACGAAGCACTATGATTCCACATTATTTATTGTGCGAACTGCTAGTCTGTGGAATTCGCTACCTGAATGGGTTTTCCTCGTTAGTTACAATCTGGGTGTCTTCAAGTCGAGAGTGAATCGGTTTCTTCTAGGCAAGCGTGCTCCATCGTAGACCGCACCGTCGCTTAACATCAGGCGAGATGGCGGCCAAGCGCAAGCCTATCTACTATAAAAAAAAAGGAAGAGAATATAACAAAAGTGAAAGGAAAATTTATTTACGGGTGATCTGAGGTTGGGAAGTGGGGGGGGGGGGATTAAGGGTAAAAAATGGTTTATCTTGAATTTCCGGCAAAACTACAAGTCCTACGATTTAAGATAAAGTAAAACGATAAAATTGAAGCAAATCTTCTATCAGACAATGATTGATTGAAACGGTTGAATAGGGTGTCCATGTAGCCACGGATACTGGGACATATCGGCAGATAAACGTAGAGTATCGAAATATACTAATAGTCCAATGCAAAAGGAATAAAGCTTATTTTCGAATAGCAGTAGAGTAAGCGGATACAATAAATGAGAAAGTTTTGCATGATTTATTAGACAGCTCGCATAGTGGCTTGCAAAGAAACTTCTACTGTACTAAAGCTGGGGAGAGTTTCAACAAAATTCACGCAAAACCATAGAGCTAAAATATCAAGAGAGAGTGCTCCGAACATTGCGTGCATGTTTAGTACTTAAGAATTGCGCACCGTCTGTTGAAATCAGCGAAATAATAACTATTTGCTGGTAGAAATCTTATCTAACTAGTTGCATCGTAGATATAATTATGAATAAAACCTATACGTTTTTATACATAATATCTAATACTTGATTTTGCCCGTACTTTACCCGCGTTCTGACCAAATCATAACCTATTTCACTCGGAGATAGTGTAGCTTTCTATCAATGCGAGTTTTTTTTTTTTTTGTTTTAATTGGTTGTTCCGAAGATTACCTCACTTTTTTAAATAATATTACGCTAGATATATTTTTATTATGTCTATGTATGCTTGCTCTGAAAATTACGCGACGCGCAATGACCGCGCACCAACCAAGTCGGCGTGGCACCGACTTCACACTGATATACTTTATAACAGTTTTTTTTTGTGTGGATTTTTTGTTACAAATTAAATAATTATTGTCTATTGTCTATTTAATATTTTTATATAATAGGGTTGCGTTAGACTGCCACCTCGCCTGATGCCTTAATAGCACCACTAAGTTGTTACCATGGAAAAAATTCAATCGCCCCGTCCTTAATATTTAAGTCAATGCGCAAAACACATTAGTTATCATCAAAAATGTAGCGGGAATTGTACCTATAGTAGAAAAAGTTGTTGTTTATTATGGATAGATGTTCCTTGCAGCTTTTACGCTTCTAAGAAGGTCGTCTAGCTAAGTTATTTATGAAAAGATAAAACTTTGTAGTAACCTTCAGTAAGTAAGGTGGCTAATATAATATGTATTATCTTGTGCACACAAGTTTTTTTTAAATGATGACAAAACGTTGTTGAATTTATGGATTATTTTGTAATAAAGATCATATATTTTTTTGTTAATAGGTAACTACTATCAATCAATACATTTTTGATTTTTAGTGTTTTTAATTATTTATTGATTGTTTTATAATTTGTTTTTTTTTAATAGTGAAGATTTTTTTACATAATTACGGACATTGTCTGAAATAAAATGATTATGATTATTATTATAAGGAGGCTCAACACGAAAAATAGAGTTTTTACAGTTTTTTTTTTTTTTTTTTTTTAGTGATATAAAATTAATTGACTGAGTTACGCTAAGGTCTCACGGATACATATCAGCGTTTGTATGTATGTATCTAATCTATGTATGTTTTTGTGTTTGTATATTTGTTTGATGATAGCTCTTGCAACGTTGATCCGATCATCGTGAAATTTTGCTAGAAATTATTTTGTGAAATATAATTTTGAGCTCATATAATTATTATGATCAAAATCAGTTGATACGTGAGGGTGTGAGTCACGAGGTCACTTTTCGGGGCGACCAAGTACGAGTATGTAGTGTAAAACGTTTTATTTTTATTTCCCTACAAATTTCCATCATCGCTTTCCATCAGGCGAGATCGCGGTCAAACGTTAGCCAAATGTAAAAAAAAAAAAACTAGAAATTTTAACTAGAGAACATATTTTGAAATCTTGTTTACATTAACATGAGAATTATATCAGAACTCCTTAAAGGAAATAAAAGCATTCTCCAATAGGCAAAACTCGGTTATTTTTATACCATTAAAAATATTTAATTTATTTTTAATGGCTTCGACCAAAATAAAATGAATGGACGGGCCCAGAAGATGCCCATTTTGTAAGATTACAAAATGAGCGCCGGCGCTCACTTCGTTTCTGTCAGTCTCTAGCGGTAGGGAGCGTGACACGAGTCTATTGTTACATGATAACGAAACATCTCACAAAATTATGCCTTCGTGTGCTTTCCCGAAGTGTAAATACACAACGAAAACCACTACCAAGTTTTTGTAACAAATGTACTGGTACGTGGTTATAATTAGGTGTTGAAGTACACTATAATTATGTCCGACGGTTTCGACTCGTTTTTCCTGAGCAAGTTATATGGTTATGGCCCGTCCATTCATTTTATTTTGGTCGAAGTTTAATGGTATAAAATTACCGAAAGTCTTGCCTTAAAATTACTGCAAGCGGGATGGAGCGAGAATCGATACCGTTTTGAAATGTCCAACATAACTTTCCCGGCTAGTCACGATTAGTCGAGGAAAATTGGCTCGAACTTATGGCTAACACAGTAAGTACACAAAGATATATACTAACTTAACTTGATAACTTGATTGAAACTTTTGGTCGTTCTAATTTCTTGACATCGAGCGAGCGCCAAACTTTCGGGGCGTCTGTCTACGCCCATTTCAATTTACAAACATAAGGGTTGGGGTTCAGAGATAGCGTTGTGTAAATTGAAAAAGCTTCCGGACGCTCCAAATTTATAGCTTTACTGACTACGCGCCTCGATTTCACTCACAATTTTGCTCTAAAATTACTTATTTCGTTCGTCCTTGTGATTCATAATACCTCCTTGTCAAACTCCGTCATGCCGTTTTGTCCAAAAAAAGAAAGAAACAGGGACAAACTAACAAAGATGCACAGGCAGAGTTACTTTCGCAATAAATGTTAAATTTAGGGTGTGGAAAAAGCTGTAAATCGATACTGTGCTTTTTAAATTCGTCGTCGTTACTCAGATCAGTGCCAATAAAGTTTTTTGAAAAGTTTAATTAATTGAAGATTATGGTATACATATGCAAATGTAGAACAAACTAAGTACCTACCTATGTTTTAAATGTTTATCGGGACTTATCACGCATTTTTTTATTTAAGTAAAAATAGGTACCTTTCGCTCGACGTTTCGACAATGTTACAATGGCCGTGGTCACGAGCTGACTGGAAACTGCGGGTGAGTCCGGTGAGAAGAGCGGGTGTTTTGTTTTTCTACCCACACGTGAACTTGAAAAATCGCGGGTTGTCACTACGACACAACACTGACTGTATCGGTAAATGCCCGGTTTGTACACTTGCTTACTATAGGATTTCACGACGCCGCTATCTTAAACCCATCTCCCCGGTTGAAATTGCGATGTTTTTAAATAATTTTTTTGCGATGTTTTGTGTTCAAATCGCGAATGTTTGAAAATTACTGCCAACCTATGTAACAGAGTCGCACTCAACGTACAAGAAAAAGCTTCCTCTCGCCGGAGCGAACTAATGACTCATCTCGACGCTGCTCGCCGCTCGCTACTCCATCAATTTGAGTGCTAATTTTTACTCGCAATGGGCCCGACCTCTAAATTCTCTAATGGAACAGTAGTGAGTCCACACAGGCACACGCAACTGGGACATGAGGGGGACCCAGTCAAAAGATTGACAGCCGGACATCCCTCCGAGAGAACTTACAATACCCTAGGGTGACAACAATGCGCTTCAAGAACAGGACGGCTGTCAAGTCGCACATGACGTGTTTACGTTGCCTAGAGATATTTTCGTCAAGTGCTGTACAGTTAACAAGGTGTTTGTAAACTGAAGGAAGTTGTTGACAATATCAACATAACGTTGATGTTTGCTTGAACGGGTTTAGAAATATTGTCTGGACGGTGACGGTAGCAATAATTTAAAGGCAGAGAACTAACAACAACGGATTGCAATACGTGATATAAGATAGAAACGTGGTCGCGCTACAATCGCCTCTATAGGTAATATAATTGAACAAAACAAAACAAATCATGATATCAGTAGGTATCCATCGAGTTATATTTATCTATTCTGTGAGGTATCTCTTTTGCTAGTATCTTATTTTTTATTCTAATGCATTTTTATCCGAGAGGCATTCGACCTACAGAGGAAAAATGCTGAAAAAAATACTTTCCATTTACAAAGAAAACATTTTTCTGTAGCGCTCCGGGCTTCGTAGCGGAGAAGTTTTAACATTTACTTACAATTTCCCTTTGTTTCTGACTAGATATGTTCCAAAAACCCTTTTTACTTTGATCTATTGTAAAATTTTGTCGCTTTTGCAAGAGCTTTGAGAAGTATTATTTAACCAACTTAAAAAAAAAATTTTTTTTTTTCAGAATCCCATCATATGAAAACTGATTTGGTATATTTTGGTAACGATATACTTTTAGATTATTTTTTTAAATTAAAATCTGTTCAGTAGTTTGGTTTTTAAATCAAAATAGGTAACTGGAAAAATGTGTCATCCAAGTAAAATAAATTGCGTATTTGCAAATTTTAAAGTCGGGTTTTAAACTTGTTTATTAATATTGTAGTACTAGAATGTCAATACCCATATTTAAAGGTAGTATTATGTTTACGTGGAGGCCGTTAATATGAAAAGTTCTTGATGCAGTGCCCGTTTTACAGGACATAAATTTCGCCAAGCACTGCCAGAAACATTCAGTAAACAAGGTTAGCCATGATTCGCCAGGTGAGTGCGAATCAAGGTTCGGTGTACATTTCATTTCAGCGGAATTTCTATTTTTAGGATTGTTAGCTTTGTTCAATCCTTGAATTGTGTCATACACTGCACAAAATTACTCATTTCGACGTTACGTACTTACTTATAAGCTTAATTTCAGGCATCATTATTATTTTTAACCATGTATAACGCGAATAATTTAGCTGTTTTTTAAGTTTTTCTTTTCTCAGGATGCTCTAAGAGAATTTTGTAAGTATTTATGACAGCAATAACGAAATTGAAAGCCTAGAAGACATTTCTTACTACTAAGTCTATACCTGAAAAGCTTTTTTATGCCATACGTGGCAAACAAGCTAACATGCCACTTGATGGTAAGCGATTTTAGCTTTAAACAACGTTTAAGTTTTATTCATGTACTTAGGTAAATTAGATCGATCAACAAAGCTCGTATCCCGCGCAAAACATGCTCACCTCAGGCAGGATTCTCCCTTCGGGATCCAGTTTCCATTCGCGGTAAAAATAGGTCAAACGCCCTTCGTATCTCATCTCTTGGGCACACAAATTGTCATCACTGCTTAAACAAACATAATATCGGTAAAAAATTGATCATTATGAAATTTGCCCCCGGCAGCCCGGGCACATGGCCCACCCCCTCTACCCCTGCCGCCGTTTGACAGCTGTCTGGCACGCCCAGGCTAAACTCCTTTATTCAGCGTAAATATACAAAACTCTCAAAGAACTCACCAGTCTACCGACGCACTTGCTGGTGGAAATCCTCCGCAGGAGACGTTTTCTCTCAGTATCATTGTCACTGTCGGTGCTGTCCTCGCAATAACCTGGTTTTTTCTCATCTTCGGGCGCATTCCCTCCGGCCATTGACATCACTCCGCGAGCTTTCGCACACCACACATACGGCACACATTAAATACGACTACATCATACAGGATAAACTATAAATTACATTGTATACGGGGGTCGCTACCTCGCTGACATTTCTAGCGAGCGCCATGACAATAGTGGCAATACGGCGCGACTGAAAACAAAACAAGCCTACAAGCAACCTAGAGCCATCTCGCGGAGACGGCGTGAATTTGCTGATATTTAGAGCTAGAAAAAGGTTCAGGCGAACTTGTCCGTAATAATTTAGTAGGAATCATGCTCATCATAGTTCTTATATGTGTCGTTAGGTAACACTACCATTTTAAAAAAGTTTGTATCTTAGTTCCAAGGACGATATAATATGAATCCTTGCTTCTACCTTTGACAAATATCAGGCTTCTACCTATGAGATAATTTTTATTTAATTCCTATAAATATATATTACTAATACTATACATAATTTGTATCTACCAATTATTTTTTATGTAGTAAAAAGATTAAATAAAAATTGTAGCTAATGTTCAATGAAATCTTTGCTAATGTCACTGTTGTATTCCTGGCACAAAATAAAACTATATTATTCTTTTGAAATGTTCTAGAATTTAAGTTCAAAAAAACCAGATGACCGTCATTCATTTCCGAAAATCATTTTTCTGAAATCCGCGGTATCATGCACAGAGTGTGATTTCTTGCGAGATTTTTTTATATAATTTTTTTACTTAGTTTTAAGTAAATGATAAGCTTCAATTTTAGGAACATCTTTTGATACATTTTCGAGAAATTTACAAGTATCTGGAGCGAGAATCGAGAAATTTTCAAGATGAGGGAGATCATTAATCTACAGGTTGGTTCGTGCGGGAACCAGATTGGTGGAAAGGTGAGTGCCTATTCGTTTACGAAATTCCGAAATTCGTCTGGTCTTGCATCATTTTCTTCTGTTCGCGCTTACTCCTTAACTAACTTACTTCTATACTTGTCTACAGTTCTGGGAGGTGATATCTGACGAGCACGGCATCGACCCGTGCGGGTGCTACCACGGCGATTCCGACCTCCAACTGGAGCGCATAAATGTGTACTACAACGAGGCGTCCGGCGGCAAGTACGTCCCGCGGACCGTGCTGATCGACTTGAAACCCGCCACTATGGACGCGGTGCGCTCTGGACCTTTCGGCTGTCTCTACAGACCTGACAACTTCGTTTACGGACAGGGAGGCGCCGCTAACAACTGGTCGAGAGGACACTACACCGAGGGCGTCGAGATCCTCGAGTCCTGCCTCGACGTGGTCAGGAGGGAAGCGGAAGGCTGTGACTGCCTCCAAGGCTTCCAAATGTCTCATTCGCTCGGAGGTGGCACCGGATCCGGCCTCGGCACGCTGATCATCAACAGAATTCGAGAGGAATACCCCGACAGAATCATACTGACCTTTTCTGTTTTCCCAAGCGCGAGGGTATCAGACTGCGTCGTGGAGCCGTACAACACTACGCTAGCAGTGAACCAGCTGGTAGAAAATACAGACCATACGTTTTGTCTCGACAACGAAGCGCTCTACGACATCTGCTTCAGGACGCTGAAGCTTACAACGCCGACGTACGGCGATTTGAATCACCTGGTCTGCGCCACGATGTCGGGCATCACGACGTGCCTGCGGTTTCCGGGACAGCTAAACGCGGACCTACGGAAGCTGGCCGTCAACATGGTGCCTTTCCCCAGACTGCACTTCTACACCCCTGGCTTCGCACCGCTGACGTCACGAGGCGCTCAACAGTACAGAGCTCTGACTGTTCCAGAGTTGACGCTACAGATGTTCGACGCGAAAAACATGATGGTGGCTTGCGACCCGCGTCACGGGCGGTACTTGACAGTGGCTACCATATTCAGAGGCCGAATGTCTATGAAAGAAGTGGACGAACAGCTGGTCAACATCCAGAACAAGAACAGCACGTACTTCGTCGAATGGATCCCTCATAACGTGAAGATCGCAGTGTGCGACATTCCGCCCCGAGGGTTGAAGATGGCGTCTACGTTTATTGGAAACACGACGGCCATCCAGAGTATTTTCAAGAGGGTATCGGAGCAGTTCGTGGCGATGTTCAGGAGGAAAGCATTCCTGCACTGGTACACAGGTGAAGGTATGGACGAGATGGAGTTCACAGAAGCTGAGAGCAATATGAACGACCTGATCTCAGAGTACCAACAGTACCAGGACGCGACCGCTGATGATGAGGGGGAGTTCGACGAAGAAGCGGAAGGAGAAGGGATGGAATAGTTTTTTTGGTATTGCATTTGTGTATGCCCTTGTGTTGTCCTAAATAAATTGTAATTACCATACGAATTCTTTTCAATCTCTAATAGGAAAAACTGCGCTATGGCTATGACTTTTCACAATCTTGACCTGAACTTCAAAAAGACAAAAATAATTCAATTTAGACCACATCAAAAACCCTCTTGACATTAATTTCAACTACAACAATAAAAAAATAGAATGCGTTGACGTTGCGACCCTCTTAGGTATAGAACTTGACACCCATGTAAACTGGAAAATACATATAAATAAAATTAAAGCAAAATTATCTAGCTTTTGCTACGCACTAAGGGAGCTTAGACGAGCCACTGACCTAAGCACAGCCCTAACTGCGTACCACGCTTACTCTGCCTCTTGGCTTAGATATGGAGTTATACTCTGGGGAAACAGTGTGAATGTGAATGACCTTTTCATTGCCCAAAAAAAATGCATTCGCATTCTAGCTAATATTGATTCCCCCGACTATACTATACCATATTTTCACAAGCCTTATTTTATAAAATTTAAAATACTTACAATAGTGTCAACATATATTCTGGAAATGTGTAAATTTGTAAAAAAATACCCAGACTATTTTAAAAGGGCATCTGATAAATCGCGCAGTATTAGGCCGCAATTTAGACATAAATTAATCGAACCAAAGTCCAACCTAGAAATACACAGCTCTGGCCCTAAATCAATGGCCGTTAAAATATTTAATAAATTGCCAAATGAATTAAAAGATATCGAAAAAGACGTTTATTATAAATAACTTAAAAGGTATTTTAGAATCCAAATGTTATTACAACTTAGAAGATTTTTTTAATGATAATTTCGACAAAATGAACATAGATCGTTCCGTTCCGACTATTGCCATACCCAAATAGGGTCATATGTATTACTTTATATTTAAACATGTTAATTTAAGAACTCCATGTTGTCCAAATACCGATTTTCCCAGGAAGTTGTCTTCCCAGAGACTGTGGGATCGGCCGATCTGCGAACTAGCACGGAAATCGCTACTAGATACGTGTCCTAGTGTTGCAGATCGCGCTCGTATTCTTGCTGTCTCTGTTTGGGAATCGGGACTTTGGTTGCAAGCTATGCCCTCTTTTAACACGGGTAGCCTTTTAGATCCAACCGCATTTCGTCTAGCTGTCAGCTTACGCTTGGGTGCAAGGTGCTGTGAGGCCCATCGCTGTCAGTGTGGTACTGCTGTTGACCAGCTCGGTCACCATGGTCTCTCTTGCTCGAGAAGCGCTTGTCGTATTGGCCGACACGCTAGCCTGAACGACATCATACGCAGGGCTCTTTCCACCGCCAATGTCGCAGCTGTGCTCGAACCGAGTGGTCTTGCGCGCGACGATGGAAGGAGGCCTGACGGTATGACACTTGTGCCCTGGAGGTTGGGGCGGCCCCTTGTATGGGACGCAACTTGTGTCGATACTTTGGCGCCGTCACATCTTCCTGAGACACAGGGTAGGGCTGGCGCGGCTGCCAATTCGGCAGAGCAGCACAAGCGACGCAAATATGCTAACCTCGGCAGTGGTTATATATTTGAGGCGTTTGGGGTCGAGACATTGGGCCCTTGGGGACCGGGAGCTCACCTCATTTTCAAAAATCTTTCAGAGCGCCTGGTTAATGCGACGCGTGACCAAAATGCTGGCGTGTTTCTGGCTCAACGCATAAGCATTGCCATTCAACGTGGTAATGCCGCCAGCATGCTGGGTACGCTGCCAACTGGTAGTGGGCTTGAGCATTTAGATTGTCTTTAGACCTTCAACGGTCTATGGGCAGTCTAACTGTATTTGTAGTTTTAGTTATAGCTTGTATTATGTTTAGTTAATAAAGGCACTTGCCCAGAAAAAAAAGAACTCCATGTACCTACATAATTATGTCTGCAATAAAATATTGAGTATTGAGTATTGGTTTGAGGATTATCGAATCTGATTTTTCATTGAAAGAAAACGTACGATGTAAATACCGTTTATTCCATTCTGTCCGACTAGTAGTTCGATGATCGAACTGTTTGGTAGTTTTGTTAGAAGTGTTTATACTCATCTATATCTATACTAATATTAAGAGGAAAGATTTGATTGTTTGTTTGTTTGTTTGCATTGAATAAACGGAAATTACAGAACCGATTTGAAAAATTCTTTCACTGTTGGGATGCTGCACTATCCCCGATTGACATAGGCTATATATCCCGGCTTCGCCCGTGCGAAGCACGGGCGGCCTACTAGTAATTGATAATTTTGATAATTATAAAAAGTACCTAATCACTACAGTCATTGTAATCACGTAATATTCTCAACGCAAGGCTCAACTAGTTGAGTCTTAGTAGTTCTATAGAATTGAAATAACATGACATTTTTATTTCCCTTGTTGAAACCGTTTGCACCATTATTGGTGCAAGCGAAACTACTTTGTTGCACCATTAATGGTGCAAACGCAACTAACGTTTTCACTTAGTACGTACCGTATGCACCATTGACTTGCACCATCAATGGTGCAGATGCACCTGCCTCACAACCTGCCTAGTCAATGGTGTCGGAAAATCGACTCACTATTGGGCGCTCTCCGCTTTGCAGTGCTTCCAGTAAAAATTGCATCAGATTCCAGTGCTAGATAGACATTGGACTCGTCAAGTTACAAAAACTGGTACCTACCATCTGGTAACTGGTGCCATATTTCTGTTAAAATCTTTACGCAGTTCACTTCATTCCACTAACTGGATCGATGCAAATCAAACTGTTTCAACTTAAAACTATGAGGATTCGCCTGAGGTTGGTAGTAAGATATCATTAAAATACTGGTGGTATAGACGCAATGATGAGAACGTCATAATTTCAAAATCGAATATTTTTTCTACACTGACAAAAAAGAATGCAAAACAATCACAATATATGAAAATTTCGTGTGCGATGCACAAGCAATAATTTTTTTGGTATATTTTTTTACACCTTTTTTATGTTAAATTAACCAAAGTTCTTTTTTAATATACTTTAAAGATCCAAATTCCTAGTGAAATATCGTAAATATGAGGGAAATCGTCCACATCCAGGCAGGTCAATGCGGAAACCAGATCGGAGCAAAGGTATCTTATCAACCTGTGATTATATTGATAATATTGACAATTTTTTCCTCTCGCATAAGTCCCAAATGGTTCCAAAGCTACTGTTTGTACCAATAAGAAGTTCCAATAAAACTATCAGATATGTCGTTCTTTCATTTCAGTTCTGGGAGGTGATATCCGATGAACACGGGATCGACGCCACCGGAGCCTACAACGGAGACTCCGATCTACAACTAGAACGCATCAACGTGTACTACAATGAGGCGACCGGCGGCAAGTACGTCCCTCGCGCCGTCCTCGTCGACCTCGAGCCCGGTACCATGGACTCCGTCCGCTCAGGCCCCTTCGGACAGATCTTCCGCCCCGACAACTTCGTCTTCGGCCAGTCCGGAGCCGGCAACAACTGGGCAAAAGGACACTATACAGAAGGGGCTGAACTCGTAGACTCTGTTTTAGACGTAGTCAGAAAGGAAGCCGAGGGCTGCGACTGTCTCCAAGGTTTCCAGTTGACGCATTCTCTCGGCGGCGGCACTGGCTCCGGCATGGGAACGTTACTCATATCAAAGATCAGGGAAGAGTATCCCGACCGTATTATGAACACGTTTTCCGTAGTTCCAAGTCCAAAAGTCTCTGATACGGTCGTGGAACCATACAATGCGACGCTGTCAGTTCATCAGCTGGTGGAAAACACTGATGAGACGTACTGCATCGACAACGAAGCTTTGTACGACATCTGCTTCCGAACATTGAAGCTGACGACACCGACATATGGAGATCTCAACCATCTGGTGTCAGCTACGATGTCTGGTGTAACTACGTGCTTAAGATTCCCGGGGCAGCTGAATGCAGATTTGAGGAAATTGGCGGTCAATATGGTTCCTTTCCCAAGGCTGCACTTCTTCATGCCGGGCTTTGCACCACTCACAGCGCGAGGCAGCCAGCAATACAGAGCTTTGACAGTTCCAGAGTTGACCCAACAGATGTTTGACGCTAAAAATATGATGGCGGCATGCGACCCTCGACATGGGCGCTATCTCACTGTCGCAGCAGTCTTCCGCGGACGGATGTCCATGAAGGAAGTGGACGAGCAAATGCTCAACATCCAGAACAAGAATAGCAGCTACTTCGTGGAATGGATCCCGAATAACGTCAAGACAGCCGTGTGCGATATACCTCCGCGTGGACTGAAAATGTCTGCTACATTCATTGGTAATACTACCGCTATCCAAGAGTTGTTCAAGCGAATTTCGGAGCAATTCACGGCGATGTTCAGGAGGAAAGCTTTTCTCCATTGGTATACAGGCGAAGGCATGGATGAGATGGAATTCACAGAAGCGGAGAGCAACATGAATGACCTGGTGTCCGAGTACCAGCAGTACCAAGACGCCACGGCTGACGACGAGGGTGATTTCGATGAAGAGGTGGAGGAGTGAATGTTTTGTCCTGTCCAATGTTTTGTCTCGGTGTCTGTAAATGTTATTGTTAGTGTTAGGCGTAACCTGTTTCGTTTTTGATGTTTTTATAGTAACCAATAAAAATAAACTTGTATATATTTCGTTTTTAATTAATAAAACGGAGAAGGTGAGAGCAGTCGAGCGTACCTATATTCTCAATAGTTCAACAGTTTAATTGATTGAACTACTGAGCCTTGTTAGTCTCGTTGGATCATTCTCGATAGATCCAATGCTAAGATCCACAGCTAAGATCCATAATAATAAATCTATCTCGATGCATCTCGGTGTCTTCAAGTCGAGAGTGAATCGGTTTCTTCTAGGCAAGCGTGCTCCATCGTAGACCGCATCGTCGCTTAACATCAGGCGAGATGGAGGCTAAGCGCCTATCTACTATTAAAAAAAAAGGTGAATATTTCCGCTCATGGGACTACGGACGAGAAATTATACGAGGGTCTGAGCCACAGACTAGGTAAAGCTACTACGTTGACTGGTAGAACAGTAGTAAGTGACTGGAAAGGAGTGGCACTAGCTTTATGATACTAATAGGGATTATAAAACTTTTGTATTAGCCGAAAGTGGATCACTAAGGAACAGAAGCGAAACTTTTCTAAAAGTGTCTCTACGGGGAAAGTGTATCTCTGGGGAATACATCACTGGCGCATAATAAAAAATATATCATTAAATGCACCGGTGGATTTAAGTGGCAAAGAAAATACCTATGTATCCACCGTTGGATTCCAGAGGAGAAAAAATTGCTTTGGCTCCACCGATGGGGCCTGACGGTGGATCCAAGTGGCAGGAGCCATACCACTAGTTACCACCACCAACATTTTTATAGCCCAAATAGTTGGCCAAGTTTTCAAGTTTTCTTTATTGTAAAAAGCGCGGCAATAAAGCATCCGGTCCGCATCCGCATGATCGTAAACAGAAACCGTCGCATATGGACACCTGCAACACTAGCAGTGTTGTCGGCACTTTGCCAGCTCGGAGAGGTGGTTGAAGAGTGTGGTGAGTGTTTATGTGGGTGTGGTGTGTGTGGGTTAGTGTGTTGTTATACAACACAACCGCGAATTGACCACGAACGATATTCGTATGAAACTAGGTGGTGTGGGATTGCCAGCTTTGCAAGATTTGGGTACGTATATTTTTATAAAGGAAGAAATTTTATTAGTATTAAGATGAAACGATAGAAGACGAGTAGTGTGGTTCAGCATCATCATAATCAGCCCTTTAACAGTCCACTGCTGGACTTTTTAGCCTACCCCCGAAAGGGTGATTGGGCTATATTCACCACGCTGGCCCAGTGCGGATCAGTGGATTCTAATACGCCATTGAATTCCTTCTCCGTACGTATGCAGGTTTCCTCACGATTTTTTCCTTCACCGAAAAGCCAGTGGTATGAAAATCCGTACATAAGCTCCAAAGAGCTCATTGGTACCTACGGGCCCGGGGTTTGAACCCGCAACCTCACGCTTGCAAGTCTAACGGTGTCCCAAATGGGCTATCACGGCTAAGTGTGGTTACAATGATTCAAATAACAAATGCTTAGACGGAATAAATAATTTTAATTTGTGTAACAGATTTACTTATTCATCAGCGGCTTGACAGTCTTCGCCATCGAACTCCCCATCCGCGGTCGCGTCCTGATACTGCTGATACTCCGATATCAGGTCACTCATGTTATTATCAGCTTCCGTAAAATCACTCTCATCCATGCCTTCACCTGTATACCAATGAAGAAACGCCCTCCTTCTGAACATCGAAGCAAACTGCTCCGAAATTCTCTTGAAGAGCTCCTGAATAGCAGTCGTATTTCCAATGAATGTCGCAGACATTTTTAAACCTCTAGGGGGGATGTCACAGACTGCGGTCTTGACGTTGCTGGGTATCCATTCGACAAAGAAATCTTTATTTTTCTTCTGGATGTTCAACATTTGCTCGTCGACTTCCTTCATGGACATACGGCCGCGGAAAACAGCAGCAACGGTAAGGTATCTCCCATGGCGCGGGTCACAAGCCGCCATCATGTTTTTGGCGTCAAACATCTGCTGTGTCAATTCTGCAACAGTCAGCGCTCTATATCTCTGAACTCCTCGAGACGTGAGAGGCGCGAACCCAGGCATGAAGAAATGAAGTCTTGGAAAAGGTACCATATTGACTGCTAGCTTTCTCAAATCAGCGTTCAGTTGCCCCGGGAACCGTAGACAGGTGGTCACTCCAGACATCGTTAATGATACTAAGTGATTCAAGTCTCCATACGTTGGAGTTTTCAACTTCAAAGTTCGAAAGCAAATGTCGTAGAGAGCTTCATTGTCGATGCAGTAAGATTGCATAGAATGCTCGATCAGCTGGTTGATGGATAAAGTTGCATTGTAGGGCTCTACTACGGTGTCAGAAACCTTAGGGCTTGGTACAACGGAGTACGTAACAGTTATCCTATCAGGGTATTCCTCGCTCAAGTTCGCGAGCAGTAAAGTTCCTAAACCAGAGCCTGTGCCGCCCCCAATCGAATGTACCAATTGAAATCCCTGGAGACAGTCGCAGCCTTCCGCTTCTTTCCGAACCACGTCGAGGATAGATTCAAGCAAATCTGCGCCTTCTGTATAGTAACCTTTAGCCCAGTTGTTGCCTGCGCCCGTCGAGCCGTAGACCATATTATCAGGGCGGAAGAGGCAGCCAAACGTGCTTCCTCTGACAACGTCCATTGCCCCAGGCTCGAGATCAACTAAAACTGCTCGCGGGACGAATTTTAAGCCTGAAGTTTGGGAACCTTCGTTGTAGTAAACGTTAATGCGTTCGAGTTGTAGGTCGGAATCGCCGTGGTAGCACCCGTCAGGATCTATTCCGTGTTCGTCGGATATCACCTCCCAGAACTGTAAAGACATTGCACTTTGTTATGATGAAGATAAGGTGTAAAATAGACTTTACTATTAATTCCAAACGGCTCTACATTGGTAGTTAATGATCACAGCACGTATCAATTCGATAGGCATCGCCTCGCCTCATCGACCCGAGGAGTTCGGAACTATAGATCAACCAGTGTTATTCCTTAAAATCATATCGCCGTGAGAGCGAATCTCACGGCGAGATTTCCAATTGGTATTCTGCGCATACGACCAACCGCAAAAACCGCCACTAGCGCCACCCAAGTGACGATAGAAAGGCAAGGAACTACACACGAGTGATCAGCATTGCAAGTACCGTTCTTTATCAATCGTCAAAATTGACAGTTGAGATCGTCAAATTCGATAAAATGCCATTTGATCAGTACTCGCTATGATCGATTCCATGGTGGTTTTTTTTCGAATTTGACGATCGATAAATTACGGTACGTGCACTGCAAGCTCGAGACTGACGGTAATTTGTATTCCGCAGACTTTTTTTGGTAGCTTTATTTATCTAGGTCTCATCTAGGGCGCGGCCAGCGAGTTCTTCGAACTATAGTCTGTGTTACCAAGATGAATTTGTATTAATAAATAAATATTCGGGACATTTTAGCACACACGGTCACCTGACCCCAAACTAAGCAAAGCTTGTAATATGGCTGCCAGAGACTGATACGTACCTACATTATATACTTTTAAATACATACTTAAACAAATATGAACACCCAGATATAGAACACTGTTTTAAACTATCACGGTTGTTCACTAAAGTTTTACGGGATATTTACCTTGGTAAGGTTGTGGAATGAGCTCCCGATATTTCGGCGCAGTTACATGCACCATGTTCACGGGAAGACTGAAGAATGCGGGTGGTTGGTCGAACAGACAACCTTACCACGGTAAATATCCCGTAAATAATCATATAACCCAGATATAGAACAAACACAAATGTTCATCACATAAAGGTTTATTCTAGGTGGGAATCGAACCCACGACCCAAGCGCAGAAGGCAGGTTCACTACCAACTAGACCAACAGGCTATCTTGTCTCTTCTATGGAGTATTTACCTTTGTTCCGATTTGGTTGCCACACCTCCCGACTTGAATGTGAACTATTTCCCTCATCTTCACAAATAATTTAACGAAACTAAATAAATAAAATCAAATTAACTTAAATAAATAATAGACAAAAATAAATTACGTCTACATCTACTTAAACTAACTTACATAATGAAACAATTTTGTTTCATAGCTTTGTAGATTTTTATTGATCTTTTTTAAATCACATAGGTCACGATATTTTTTAGATTTCTTCAAGACAGTCAGTTTGATATTACTAATTAAATACAGTTTAACCTTTTCGAATCCTTTATAAAAAACAAACTAGATAAAATAACATCAAAAGGGAGATTTTCAAGCGTTAAAATGCCGTGGTATTACATAAAAATAAAGATTCAATATCTACTAATAAAAATGCAACATTATATTGTTAGTTACACAACAACAATTGTACTATAAAATATAAATAAATTCTTAATGTAAATAGGAGACTTTGCAACTGTTTTTCATGACTAGCCTCGTTTATGCCTTAAATTAGTATCTATTGACATATTCTACTGCATTAACTGTAGCAAATATTGGCACAATGTGACCAGGGGCCTTACGGACAACAGCTAATTGCGGCACCTAATCCGCTCAGTTGGAAAATCACGCGAACGTGAATCCACAGCCCATGCTAGGCCTGCAGGGGGTTTAGACAAGATCCACTTTCTGTTAGCGTTAACGCCTGCGGAAAGATGAAATTGTATGAAAATGACATTGACAATGACATAAGCTTGAGAGATGTTATCTCAAGCTAATGTCATTTTCATACAATTTCATCTTTCCGCAGGCGTTAACGCGAACAGAAAATGGGCCTTGTCTAACCCCCCTGGTCCTTACACCTTGCCTTAGATACTAATAATAGACTATCGGAAATTTTGTTCGATTGTTTAAAAATACATATCAGGCTTAGTAAGAAATATAGGGTTACGCATATAGACTGTACTAAGCCGAAATGAGGTCATTGTACTCATTATTATGAACATTTTTACTATGGGACCAACCATGAAATACATTTTGTATATAGTGTCAATGACCGTTTAATATGGAACAGCTGATTATCTTTTTCGTAATTTCATGGTCCAAGATACCAGTGCCTCAAGACGAGGGTCTTTGACCAGTGTGTGTTGCCAGTGATGACATATGGTACTGAGACGTGGTCCTTAACTGTTGGCCTTTTGGAAAAACTCAGAGTCACACAGCGGGCAATGGAGAGAGCTATGCTCGGAGTTTCTTTGCGCGATAAAATCCGAAACGTAGATATTCGCCAAAGAACCAGAGTCACCGACACAGCTGTTAAAATTTGCAAGTTGAAGTGGCAATGGGCAGGCCACATCGCTCGAAGAGCCGATAACCGATGGGGAAGAAAGGTTCTGGAGTGGAGACCACGAACCGGAAGACGCAGCGTAGGGAGGCCTCCTACTAGATGGACCGACGACATTGTAAGAGTCGCGGGCATCCAGTGGATGCAAAAGGCAGGCTGTCGTTCAGTGTGGAGGTTAAAGGGGGAGGCCTATGTTCAGCAGTGGACGTCTTCTGGCTGATGATGATTATGATGAATTTCATGGTTGGTCCCATAGAAAAAGTTGTTCATAATAATGAGTACAATGACATCCAATTGGCTTAGTAGTCAATACGCGTAACCCTGTATAATTAAATGCAATATACTGAAAAAAATTATATGAATCGGCCAATAAAGTTCTGAGATATACGCGTGGATTCTGTCCCTTTCCCGCAGTGTCATTATGAAGTTTGTATGGCGTACTTACAAGTGACGTCATTTGTATGTATAATTCGCTCTCTGTCTAGCAAGACAGAGAGCGCATTATATCTTCCTTAATTTTGAACGCATTTTAATTTTGCTTTTGGCGAAGAAAAAGAAAAACAGTCCGGTAGCCTATTATGACTGATCGTATAAAAAGACGCTAGCTAAAAAGAGCACCGTCGGTGCCCACCGACCTCGATAACGTGAGATATCCCTGTCTGTCCCCTCATCCAGTCCCCCCGAGGGGACAAACAGGAGGCTAACATGGCTAACATTTGCTACAGTGCAATAAAGTAAATCTCACTCTATACTTCGTGACGATATAAAATTGACACAAATAGACATTCCATTTTCCATTCGCTATCATTCAGCTAATACCAAAAGTCATTGGTGATAATATAATTTATATCTTTGGTAACTACTTTTCTAGTCAATAAAAAGAATATCAACCTAGAGTGAGAATGCTTATATATAACATATTACTCTACGAATAATGAAATATAATTTTAAAAAAATCGTAACTCATATGCGTTCGCTAATACCACAGAAAAGAGAAGTAAATGGAACGGAAATGAGAAGGAAAATCTGTCGCCAGGTATTATGACAGAATCTTGCTTGAACATTCTCATGTATGTCAACGCATCGAACTCCGCATCCAAAGAACTTGGACCTTACCTTTTTGGGTTACGTCTCAAAGTTCTTTGTCCGCATCACAGCTGCTAACTGATTTCGAATGTCTGACGTTTCGTTTATATGGGTTCAATTGGCTACAACAAATTTCTTACAAAAATGCCTTGACAGCAGATATAATAAAAAAAAAACTTTTCTGTGGTTATTACCCTTCGGCGGATTTTGCGTGAGTCAGTGCCATTTATAACTCCAAAAAAAGATAGGTTCTCAATTTATTTATTTTTCACCCCCGGCGCGAAAAGAGGCATGTTATAAGTTTAACGTGTGTCTCTGTGTCTGTCTGTGGCATCGTAACTCCCAAACGGCTCAACCGATTTTGATTTAGTATTTTTTAGTTAAAAGGTGACACGATCGTGTCTTTTATTAGCTACTAGTAGGCCGCCCCTGCTTCGCACGGGCGAAGCCGGGATATATAGCCTATGTCAACCGGGGATAGTGCAGCATCCTAACAGTAAAAGAATTTTTCAAATCGGTTCAGTAGTTTCGGAGCCTATTCAATGCAAACAAACAAACAATCAAATCTTTCCTCTTTATAATATTAGTATAGATGACTCATGAAAATCTGTTCAGCCGTTTAAAGATTATCAGCTGTTATCAAGAGTTCAAACACCAATGTATTATTGTATAACTGAGTTACGATTCTACATAATTATTATTCATAGATATCACTACAGACATAATTATTTTAGATCAACATTTAACATACTTCTTACTGCCTGCGCCCTGCGGTTTCACTCACATGGCCAATTCTACAAGAACGCACACATTCTTAGCCATAAAAAGATTTTTTCACTTTTTAACTACCTTCCTATGACAAAGAGTTTGTCGCTTTGTTGACACGAAAGTGCAAATACAAAATTTCGCATATATTTAGTTAGTATTAAAATTACTATTAATGAAATTACACATCAGATTGTGTAGTCAGTCGATTATAGAATAGACAATGTTCCATCGTGCAGACATGACACTTGAGCATAGAATAATTGCAAAATTGAGCTTTAACTACGGAAGAATAAGGAACATTTGAATTGACTCATAAGCTCATCGATGTAGAATGTACAAAATTTCGCGAGGCATACACACAGGCAAGAAAAATGGCACGAGTTTACTATCGTAGCTACCTATTAAGATATATAAAAGTATTTTAATAATAATAATCAACCTTATTTCTGTCTATTATGGTTAAGTTTCGACTAACGCGTAATTGACATAGGACCTGCTGCGCCGCGATACTGATGAGAGCTCGTAAACTTTAATTACTCTACCTTTTATTAAATAAGACCACACATTTATTTGTGCTCTTAAATCTCTGGCCGTTTTTAGGGCCGGTACCATTGATCTTGTACATTCTACATCGATGCATAATCTAGTAAAAACTGACATCAAGAGAAGTAGAAGTATCAAAGTACTCCAGTGGATAACTACGCTCTTTAGTCAGACAAACATCAATCTTATGTTTCTTTATATAAAGTCTTAGTTGCCGCAGAAAAATTAAGTAGGTAATATTTTGATCAAGAGAATTGATTCAACCATAAAAAAAACATGTATCACATCTACACTTTCAAGTCTAATTAGGCTATATCAACGACCACAGACTTATATATCAGGATAGATACCGCGAGTTGAATGAAAAACCAGCGAGTTGCATTTTTCATACGTTGTTATCACGTCACGAGAGCAATGTATTGGTAGTTTAACTCCATTCTTACGGCCAACTGCTTTCTGAGTTTTTAATTTACTATGGTGCAATTTGGCGTTTAAGTACTAAATAAGACATTGGTGCAGGGCTGTGAATCGAGCCGGGTGCAGTCAGATTGTAAGGCGCACTTATGCGGCGTTAGTTGGATAATCCACCAAACAAATACCACAGGCACGCACAATAGGTGAACTCGCGGTGTCTATCGTGAGGTTTGTGATTATGGGCCTATCTACTGAAGCGGATCGGAGTTCTCTATATATTTTTGACCAATAAACAAACGGTAAATGACACGGATCATTTAAACAAGGGAGATTAGCAGAGAGTTGAATCTAATCAAGGAAGATAGACTAAGAGGAAAGACAATAGCGGACCATTAGAGCGTAGCTCGGAAATTTGCCTAAAAACGATATAAACTTAGATGGCACCGTAATTTCAGCGTGCTATAGGTTGTCTCGAACTTCCGTAAGCGCTGCAGTCAGATAGCGTACGAAAGGGTTCTACAAATTACCGTAGCGCTAGTATCGCAGTCAAGTTTCGCAACATTTCAAGAGAAGCTCAACCTGTACCAGTAGATGGCGCTTTTCTTTTCTCTTGAAATGTTGCGAAACTTGACTGCGATACTAGCGCTACGGTGATTTGTATACCTATTAGCACACAGTGAACGTACTGCGATCCCCAAGCCGCCTGCCAAGCGTGGGGATTAAGGCAAACCCCTCTCTAACAGGAAAGCCTTTGTCCAACAGTTGACGTTTAATGGCTGCTGATGATGATGATGATAATGTGGTGTATTATGGTACTTCTCTGCACTTCGCTTCAGTGGACAGGCAGCCCGACACTAGGCCTACCCAATCAGCCCATAAAAACTTTGCTCAACTAAATAAACCTATTCTTCAATAAATAAAGCGTCCCGAATTTCGTGTTCCTCTCAGAAAAGATGGGAACATAGAAGGCTCTGAAGATTTTGTGCGATTTTTCTGAATCGATCATGGGTGCGTGCGCCGTGACCTCCCACACTGAGGTGTCTCTATAGTACGCGGGCTCCAGTGTGGACGGCTGGCCGATGTCGCTGTCCACCAGGTAGTGGCACTGAGAGGGCTTCAGGTAGGTGCGGTCGTCGCCTTTGTTCTTGTCGTTGAAGTGAGGGTGGATGAGACAGGTTCCTGAAGAGAAAATATTTACTCAGTTTAGTAAGTAATGGCAGCGAAAGACATCTAACCTTTAGGTAACAAAACGAATCATTCAATTTTAGGTATCTAGATTATCGGGCATAAAAAAATAAATAAAGCCGTAATAGGAATGTGGCCTAAATGTTTATAATAATAGCTCATAAATAAACGGGACAAGTGCGAGTCGGGTGCGCTCACTGAGGATTCCACCACAAAATTCAATATCGAAATTACCAGTTATAACTTGGTAATGAACATAAACTTGTCACTGACTCGCACTTGGCCATTATTTATTATTTGTTCTTATTGTTTAGAGTGTGTATAATCATGCAAAATTTGACGCTTGTACTTATTACCTACCGTTTTTACATTAGAGCTAATACAAAAATACGTAAAAAAAATACGTTTTTTGTATGTACCCTTTCGTTATTGACTTTTTTTATTATTTGTTAGTCAATCTGCCGTAGCATTACATAATATTCTGTGAAAACTATTCAAGTATTATAAATATTATTTCAACTGGCTATCTATTACGGTTTGAAAGATACAGCCGTTTAAAGGAAGGACAGACAGACAGACGGACGGACAGACAGACAGACATCGTAGGCTTAGTAATAGGGTCCCGTTTTTGCCCTTTGGGTACGGAACCCTAAAAATAAAGCCGTAACACGAATGTGCCAATTTTTTTTATATTACTTTATAAAAAGCTCATCATAAATAGAACCTGTCAACAAAAACAAAACTAAAATTTGTTTAATCTATACTAATATTATAAAGAGGAAAGATTTGATTGTTTGTTTGTTTGTTTGTTTGCATTGAATAGGCTCCAAAACTACTGGACCGATTTGAAAAATTCTTTCACTGACGGGAAGCTACAGTATCCCCGGGTGACATAGGCTATAATATATACCCGTGCGAAGCTGGGGCGGACCGCTAGTAATAAAAAAATACAAGTATTTTAATTTCATGCTAGACAGAGAGTGCACTATACTGAGCTATGACGTCAAGCCAATGACGATATAACTACTTGACTGCTCATCCTTTACCCCGCCGTAAGCCAAATGTATACATTTTCAGCATATTTCATTTTCGAGCGGGCCAATCCTAGGAGTAAATTGAATGAATGAATGAGTCTCCAATCACAAGCGCCTTATGACCTCTTGGTGATAACAAGATTTCTGTTTTTCACAGTGGCAAATGCATAGGCTTTTATTAGGATAGATACTGAAAGCACGTCAAGTTGTAGAAAACAGCGAGCCAACTGACACTTCACGAGAGGAATTTAGTGATAGCTTAATTAACTCCATTCGCAAGGACCACTGCTTTCGAAGAGTTTTTACAGTTTACTTTTTTTATGCCATAGTAAACAAGCTAATGGGTCGAAATTTGCTATTTTAAGGGTTCCGCACCCAAAGGGTGTAAACGGAACCTTATTACTATGCTACGCAAAGATGAGCTCGTTGTGTCTATATATCTTACTAGCGGTTGCCCGCGACTGTACGCGTAGCCTTTCATATAAGCTGTCAATCCCCCATTTGCCCCCCTTAATTCGGCCCTTTCGCATATTTTTTCTTAGCGGATCTCTACACCCCACAAGGAATCTACTTACTAAATTCCAGCTTCGTAAGTCAAGTAGTTTTCGAGATTTCATGATAAATGAGTGAGTGAGTAGATTCATTTTGCGTTTATATATATAGATAGATTAAAAGTCTGTTGGTTAACGACACAACTTAGTTCACAATAAGCTTAGTAACAGACAAGTCCGTACCGTTTTTGGTCTCAGCGTAAGGCGCCGGCATTTGTCCATTAAACTCCGACTGTATGAACCGTATCCTGTACCCCTCAGGCAGGTGGAAGCTGGACGGAGACCGGTACCACTCCTTGCCCAGACAGACGGTCAGGTCACTGCCATGCGACGGCGGCAGGTGGTGCAGGATTGTCATCGGAGCGTGGTAGTTGTTGTACAGTGATGTTATACGAGATATGCCTGGAAATTATAACAAAATATGGTGTACATTTTGACGCAACCGCAAGTTGTCGTTCGGGTTTAAATGTCTCCACGTTTCATACCCTTTTTTCACGCACTCAAGAATCTTGTCGCTTGTGCGTCAAAAAGTGTAATGTACCAATGAACTAACTTATAGTCTAGTGTTCAGAAACTTGTCACTTCTGCGTGAATAAAGTGTAATGTACCAATTAACTAATAGTCTAGTGTTCAGAAATTTGTCACTTCTGCGTGAAAAAAGTGTAATGTACCAATGAACTAACTTATAGTCTAGTTTAGTGTTCAAAACTTGTCACTGCTGCGTGAAAAAAGTGTAATGTACCAATGAACTAACTAATAGTCTAGTTTAGTGTTCAGAAACTTGTCACATCTGCGTGAAAAAAGTGTAATGTACCAATGAACTAACCGATAGTCTAGTTTAGTGTTCAGAAACTTGTCACTTCTGCGTCAAAAAGTGTAATGTACCAATGAACTAACTTATAGTCTAGTTTAGTGTTCAGAATCTTGTCACGTCTGAGTCAAAAAGTGTAATGTACCAATGAACTAACTTATAGTCTAGTTTAGTGTTCAGAATCTTGTCACGTCTGAGTCAAAAAGTGTAATGTACCAATGAACTAACTTATAGTCTAGTTTAGTGTTCAGAATCTTGTCACGTCTGAGTCAAAAAGTGTAATGTACCAATGAACTAACTTATAGTCTATTTTAGTGTTCAGAAACTTGTCACTTCTGCGTGAAAAAAGTGTAATGTACCAATGAACTAACTTATAGTCTATTTTAGTGTTCAGAAACTTGTCACTTCTGCGTGAAAAAAGTGTAATGTACCAATGAACTAACTAATAGTCTAGTTTAGTGTTCAGAATCTTGTCACGTCTGAGTCAAAAAGTGTAATGTACCAATGAACTAACTTATAGTCTAGTTTAGTGTTCAGAATCTTGTCACGTCTGAGTCAAAAAGTGTAATGTACCAATGAACTAACTTATAGTCTATTTTAGTGTTCAGAAACTTGTCACTTCTGCGTGAAAAAAGTGTAATGTACCAATGAACTAACTTATAGTCTATTTTAGTGTTCAGAAACTTGTCACTTCTGCGTGAAAAAAGTGTAATGTACCAATGAACTAACTTATAGTCTAGTTTAGTGTTCAGAAACTTGTCACTTCTGCGTGAAAAAAGTGTAATGTACCAATGAACTAACTTATAGTCTATTTTAGTGTTCAGAAACTTGTCACTTCTGCGTGAAAAAAGTGTAATGTACCAATGAACTAACTTATAGTCTAGTTTAGTGTTCAGAAACTTGTCACGTCTGAGTCAAAAAGTGTAATGTACCAATGAACTAACTTATAGTCTAGTTTAGTGTTCAAAAACTAGTCACTTCTACGTGAAAAAAGTGTAATGTACCAATGAACTAACTAATAGCCTAGTTTAATGTTCAGAAACTTGTCACTTCTGCGTGAAAAAAGTGTAATGTACCAATGAACTAACTAATAGCCTAGTTTAATGTTCAGAAACTTGTCACTTCTGCGTGAAAAAAGTGTAATGTACCAATGAACTAACTAATAGCCTAGTTTAATGTTCAGAAACTTGTCACTTCTGCGTGAAAAAAGTGTAATGTACCAATGAACTAACTAATAGCCTAGTTTAATGTTCAGAAACTTGTCACTTCTGCGTGAATAAAGTGTAATGTACCAATGAACTAACTAATAGTCTAGTTTAGTGTTCAGAAACTTGTCACTTCTGCGTGGAAAAAGTGTAATGTACCAATGAAATAACTAATAGTCTAGTTTAGTGGTCAGAAACTTGTCACTTCTGTGTGAAAAAGGTGTAATCAAAACAGGTACAGGAAGAATTTCGTACAATGACCCGCCACTACCCGTCTCTGTCGCTGCGTAATACTCAGTTACGCGGAAGCGACAGACAGGCATCAACAGGTCATTGTACGAAATTCTTCTTGCTCCGCGACCGGACTTTAAGTTTATTTTTTTGTTGCAATTTAATTGTCTACTTCTATGGTGAGCTTAGAATAAAAAAATGGTGTGAATGTAAGACCGAAACACGATTAAGGACATAACATTTCGCTCGATAGCTTACTACACTTACCAGCTATCCCAGCGGTGACAGTGAAGACCACCATAAGCGGCATGGTGTAAGACAGATAGTGCTTGGTTCCGTTGAATCGCGCAGATTTGAACACCTCTGCCCCTAAAGTATACACCATCTTCTGTATGCAGTCCACTGAGATCGCGCCCGCTAGGATTATCATGCTGTATACTGGGTATAGGAATCTGGAAAGCATACATTAAATTACCATCAGGCGAGTTGTTGGCCAAATGTAAATCTATATTGTATAAAAAAAACTGTATTGGAACAACGCATTAAAATATTGTACGCACTGTGGTGTACTGGCCACATTTCACCAACGAGTTTTTAATATATCTCGAAGAAAACGGTTGTTCTTTTGTTTTCTATGCGTCTTGTCAGTTCAAAAAAAAATAACTTTATAGGTATGATTTTTATAATTTACAAGTGTTTGGCCTCTCAGGTTAAGTTTTGACAACCTGTGTAAGGAGAGACCGCTCTTTCGTTGTTACATAATTTTCGTAATTTTACATTATCACACACACACATTATCAGCCATTAAATGTCCACTGCTGAACAAGGCCTCCCTCTTAGAGAGGGGTGTTGCCATAATCCCCACGCTTGGCAGGCGGCTTGGAGATCGCAGTACGTTCACCGTGAACTAACAGGACGCTGCTGCCCATTCTCCGGTGGTTCATAATTTTACATTATCATCGGTCAGTAATTTGAATCAGTTATATCAGTTATAGTAGTTTATATCATTTTATATGTAGTTAGAAGGTAGTTCTAAAAAAAGTGGGTAGTTTTTGTGCGTGTATGTGTTTATGTCATGACATGAGTAAGTGCTCCGTTTGCTCCGTGCTCAGTTTATATTTATCTACGAATTAAACAAGATTTGCTTATAATAAAATGTGTATTATTGAGCAAAAAAACTCATTAATTGGCGACGAGATATTAATGAACTGGTAATGGGCAGTTTGGCGATGTTCGGGGGCAACCCCACGTTCGGCCACCGCAGTCAAGAGTGGAACATATTTTTTTTTCAGTTAGATTAGGTTATGTTATTGATACAGATAAAGCTGGTGCTGACTCGAAAGTAATTTTATAATTAACTCTTTAGGGTATAATTTCATTTAATGTTTAGTAATTTAATTAATGTTACCGGGTTGTTTGCTTGCTTGTGAAATTGTAATACAGGTACCTAAGTACTTATTTGTAAACGTTAGGTGTATTTTGTATTTTTTAATATTCAATATTTAAATGTATTTAAGGGTGCGCTATTATGTCAGTGCGTATAGTGAATCTTAGTATCGATACAAACAGCTTAGTTTTTCGTTACTAAAGTGGAACATTTTTTTCAGTTAGATTAGGTTATGTTAGTGATACTGATAAAGCTAGTGCTGACTCGAAAGTAATTTTATAAAGAACTCTTTAGGGTATAATTTCATTTAATGTTTAGTAATTTAATTAATGTTACAAGGTTGTTTGCTTGCTTGTGAAATTGTAATACAGGTACCTAAGTACTTATTTGTAAACGTTAGGTGTATTTTGTATTTTTTAATATTCAATATTTAAATGTATTTAAGGTTGCGCTATTATGTCAGTGTGTATAGTGAATCTTAGTATCGATACAAACAGCTTAGTTTTTCGATACTAACTTAGATTAATTATGTGTATATATATGAAATAAATAAATAAATAAAAAATAAAAAATAAACAGGTAATCGGCTACATGTTTCAGAGCCCGAGTAAGAGTGCAACTGTCATGACATATGAGATTAGTACAACAATACCTCTCTTCCTTATGTGGTTGAGCCATGAACACAGCGAGCCAGAGCGCGAGCGGCATGAGGTTGAGCCAGTATGGAGAGCAGAAGGGCGCGCGGGCAGTGGAGCGGGGCGCGGTCACGTAGCACATGTACAGAGCTAGCGGGCAGTACAGGGCTAGCAGCTGAAAATTACACATATCTATACTAATATTATAAAGAGGAAAGATTTGTATGTATGTTTGTAACGAATTGGATCAAAAATTACTGGACCGATTTTAAAAATTCTTTCACCATTTTAATGCTACATTATCATTGATTAGTATAGGCTATATAACTATACCCGTGCGGAGCCGGGGCGGACCGCTAGTCTATTATGTAAAAGAAAATCGTGTTAGTTACACTATTTATAACTCAAGAACGGCTGAACCGATTTGGCTGAAAATTGGTGAGGAGGTATTTTAGAACCAGTAGACGGGCATAGGCTACTTTTCATCAGCATCATCACCATTTTTCATCGCTACGCGGGTGAAACCGCGGGGCGCAGCTAATTTGTAATAAGATCAGGATCTAAATCTATATAATTATATAAAAGAAAGCTTTTATATATATAGATTTAAATAACAGGCTTAGCGATGACTAAATACATTGCACATACTGTAAAAATAAATTAAATTGGCTGATAAATCTCTTGAGATATGAGCGTTTAAATATTTTGGTATGGACTTAATAAAACGAAATCTTTCATAACATAAGAGATAATAAATTATTAATAACTTATAAATTATTTATCTTTGAACATAGTCTTAATAGATCGGCAACGTATCTGTGACGTTCCTGATGTTACAGGTGTCCATAGGCTACAGTGGTCGCTTATCATCAGGCAGTCCATCAGCTTGTTTGCTACCTATGGCATTAAAAAGTTCCTTTAAGTGAAGGGTGAATAGCATCCTCAAACGTAGGCAACGCACTGACTATGCCCCGGATATAGGCTGTAAAGGGCCAGTTGGAAGCCGCCTGCATCCAGCATTTTCCAGTGGCCTCTTTTAGGTCGTCTGTTTATCTCGTGAGTGGGACGTCCGAGTCAAAAAGTATTTAATTTAATCGACATCGTTTTATGGTTGATATTCCGAGAACCCATACGAAGCGCTATGATTCCACATTTATTGTGCGAACTGCTAGTCTGTGGAATTCGCTGTCTGAATGGGATTTCCCCGTCAGTTACAATCTGGGTGTCTTCAAGTCGAGAGTGAATCGGTTTCTTCTAGGCAAGCGTGCTCCATCGTAGACCGCATCGTCGCTTAACATCAGGCGAGATAGCGGCCAAGAGCAAACCTATCTACTACAAAAAAAAAATATTACTCACCCAAACAATATTGAAGTTGAGAAATCCGTTCACAAAGTAATACGTCCACGGTTCGGTCCCGTACAAATCTGGTCCATGCTCGGTAAAGATGTTGTAAGACACTATGTTCCATGGTGCTACCACAAATTTTCCGTAATGCCACGAGTCTACTATGATCGTAGGGACAAGTATGGCCACAAGAGAAATCAAGGAGTATTTGATGAAATCCATGTACTCTCGTTTAATGATGACCATGTCTATTGCTATGGGTACTCCAATCAGGGCTGTGAACGGCCAACCTGGAACAAAACAAGAAACATTAAATAATAGTTTGGGTTCCGTTCTATTACCAAGGAATATAGATTAAGAGGAAAGTCAATAACGGAACATTAGAGCGTAGCTCGGAAATTTGCCCAAAACCGGTAAAAACTTAGATGGCACCGTAATTTGAGCGTGCTATAGGTTGTCTCGAACTTCTGTAAGCGCTGCAGTTAGCGTAAGAAATGTTTGTAAAAATTACCATAGCGGTAGTATCGCAGTCATGTTTCGCAACATTTCAAGAGAAGCGCAACCTGTACCAGTAGATGGCGCTTTTCTTTATTCTCTTGAAATGTTGCGAAACTTGACTGCGATACTAGCGCTACGGTAATTTGAAGAACCCTTTCGTACGCTATCTGACTGCAGCGCTTACGGAAGTTCGAGACAACCTTTATCACGCCAAATTTTTAAACCGTTGTTATGCAAATTTCCGATTTACGCTCTAATATTCCGTTAATCTTTCCTCTTAGTTCTATCTTCCTTGATATAGTATAGTATACTAACTGAGTAATGCAGTGGCTGCTGTGAGTGCGACGGCGGGCGGGTAGCGGCGTCGCCACCAGCAGGCCAGGGCTGCGCTGCACAGGGCGGAGCTCCACGCAGACGGCAGTAGGGCTGCGCTACTGGCGAAGGAGCCAGCAGCGCAGAGCGCGAACGCAAACCAAACTCGACCCACGTGCACGCCGAACTCGTGGCATACAGCCCTGAGAAATTTTAACCAACAAATCAGCCAACCAATTTTTTATATTGCAAGTCTTCAAGTACTTAAGTACTTAAGTACTAAATTTGTGTGCATGGACGTAGCCCGATTACAATTAAAAAATCTGGAGTATGTACCAAAAATTTTTATATTTTCAATCACAGAAAAGAGAAGTAAATAGTCTGTAGAAATATCTGTCGCCAGGCATTATGACAGAACCTTGATTGAACATTCTCATTTATGTCAACGCGTCAAACTCCGCATCCAAAGAACTTGGGCCTTATCTTTTTGGGTTAGGTCTCAAAGTTCTTTGTCCGCATCACAGTTGCTAACTGATTTCGCATGACTGACGTTTCGTTTATATGGATGCAACTGGCTACAACAAATTTCTTACAAAATGCCATGACAGCCGTTCTAATTTAAACAAAAAATAATATTTTCTGTTTACAAAAATCATAGAAACACCCTGCATTGAAACTTTCTTTTATAGCCCACTAGCCTAGCCCACGCTGGCTAAATGTTTCAGAATTTCAGTTTTAAATTAATCTTTCGCTTCTAGAACCCTTTTTCTATGTACACTCATCATATACAAGCCAACAAGCTGGCATTCTGTCGGGTCAAAATGTGAACCAATTCAAACCTATTTCTAAATAGTGCCTTCTTATATTTAAAGTCTGTTTAATATATTTCTTGCACGACGTTTTTGCATTTCTTTCATGCTTCCAGCGTGTACAATTTATAGCCTATAATAGAGATAGCATGCCACTTCAGTTGGTGATTAAAATGTTAACTGTACTTTTTACCTGACTTACCAAGAAAGATGGTAATGTTTTTCGATGGCTTGTACATAAATGTTTGTATTTAATTTGTCTATATTATAACCTACTAAACGGTTTGACCGATTTTGGTGTGTGAGGTGTTGTTGGATTCGTCTTCATGCCCCGTGTCATAGGCTACATTTTTGCAGTCAGGTATTTTGTTTATCTTTTTTCTTTCAACCTTATGTACTTTGCTGTGCCTAAGCTGTGCGATTCGCCCATAATCTTCCATAATCCACTTCACCTCCCACCCCTCTTTTTAAAGTAACTCCACGGACACCAGTACTACAATATTTTTGTGTTTTTTTGTTTTTTGGGCTGATTTTTCAATCCTTATGAATATTATATCCTTAAATGAATTTAGTTATCTACATGTTCATAATCATGTTTATAATCAATCTAATAACTTAAAAAGGCATGATGACTAATATTTTTATTACCTCACTAGCGGTCCGCCCCAGCTTCGCACGGGTATAGATTATAGCCTATGTCACCCGGGGACAGTGTACCTTCCCGTCAGTGAAAGAATTTTTCAAATCGGTTCAGTAGTTTCGGAGCCTATTCAATGCAAACAAACAAACAATCAAATCTTTCCTCTTTATAATATTAGTATAGATAACTTAACAGAATAAAATCGCCCTCCTCAACCATATCTTAGGAAAAAGAGCGACCGGACACGACTCCGCCTTCGATGGTGAGCATGAATGCTTAAGGCATACATACAATTCTTGTTTCTAATTGCTTTCTTTTTAAATTTTTATATCGCCTCCTCCCGGCCTAGGGCCTCCATCACTACCGCGTTCCAATCTCTGATGACACATTCCGATTTTAATTCTTGTTAGCTAACTCGTTTTTTAATTCAAGAGCATTCATATTTTAACTTTGACAGTAAAAACAATAGAAAAGTACTCACTTGTAGAACGCAAGCTCAGCCCAAGCCGTCAGCACCCCGAGCACAGCTTTTAGTGTATAAAACACAGAGACTGGCTGCATGATGTAGGATAGCAGCTTGGCCGGGATGGCAAACAACCACAGCGGCATGTAAGAGCGGATGGCATAAACAGGACTGTATTCCCATGTTTGCAGACCACTGCCATACACTGGAAAAGGTAAATAAATATGTATTACCAAACTAGCTCACTGACTTTTTTGTCTTCATATTTTTGGCATTTTGTATTTATTTCATCATCATCATCATCAGCCAGAAGACGTCCACTGCTGAACATAGGCCTCCCCCTTTAACCTCCACACTGAACGACAGCCTGCCTTTTGCATCCACTGGATGCCCGCGACTCAACTTCGAGCGATGTGGCCTGCCATTCCAACCATTGCCACTCCGACTTGCAAATTTTAACAGCTATGTCGGTGACTCTGGTTCTTTGGCGAATATCCACGTTTCGGATTTTATCGCGCAAAGAAACT
This sequence comes from Agriopis marginaria, assembly GCA_932305915.1. NCBI lineage: Eukaryota > Metazoa > Arthropoda > Insecta > Lepidoptera > Geometridae > Agriopis > Agriopis marginaria. The sequence goes on from OW029918.1 coordinate 17,251,296, forward strand.
CCGAGCATAGCTCTCTCCATTGCCCGCTGTGTGATTCTGAGTTTTTCCAAAAGGCCAACAGTTAAGGACCACATCCTGTAAGGACCTGAAAACCTGACCTGACCTGAAGGTCCTGGAAGGTGTATTTATTTATGTAAGCAATATTTTTAAGTAGTGTGTATTTTTTATCATCTGTATGATTTTTTTTCGCGATTTCAGTGTTGGTCCCACAGTAAAAGTTGTTAAAAGATGAGTACAGTGACCACCTTAATGTTTTGTAAGCTTTGCCGAGCTGATTTTATATCAAATATGTAGTTTGCCAACTTACCTAAGTAATGCAGGGGCTCCCAATAGTTGTATGTTTCATCGCAATCACTAGTATGGCCATAGATTGCAGCCAGTAGTCTAGCAGTGATCAGGAACCCTAGGGCTGCGGCACCGCCTGGGTAACCTATGTTCCGCAGATCTGATGGTGCACTCGTTACTATGATGTCTCTAGAATATGTACTGAGTATTAGGTATTAGGCAAATTAGAAACCAAGGTTCCAGAGTCTACGGAAATATAAGTTAAATGTTTGTATATATGTTTTTTTATTATTTTAAAGGTTACTTGAGTACTCAAGTACAAAAATATGCTAGTTACAATCTGGTTGTCTTCAAGTCGAGAGTGAATCGGTTTCTTCTAGGCAAGCGTGCTCCATCGTAGACCGCATCGTCGCTTAACATCAGGCGAGATGGCGGCCAAGCGCAATTTTAATTTTAATGCATATTTAAAGATAATTATCTAGGTTTATAAACATTTATTCTCGTATAAGATGTAACATCACTTCCATCCACTGCTAACAATAAATTTACAGTTTGTCGTCGCAAAAATTACTAAATAAATAACATTACAATCATGTAGAACAAAATAATATAGCATACAGTACATAATATCCATCTAATTGTTATTCGTCCAACACATTTGCTTTTGTTTTATGTTGTGATAACATGCTACTTGCCGAGCATGTTATCATGCTTTTTAAATGTATCTTGAAACTAACATACAAAATAAATAAAACCAGCCAAGTGCGAGTCGGGCTCGCGCACTGAGGGTTCTGTATTACCTCAAAATACAATGATTATGGCCATTATTTATTAATTGTTATTATACTTTAGTGTGTACTATAATCATGAGGTTATACATGGGGTTCTTCAAAAGGCGAGTTAATAAAGTCCTTAAGAGTCGGCAACATATTTGTGATGCCTCTGGTGTTATAAATATCCATAGGTGACGGTGAGTGCTAACCATCAGGTGGCCTGCTTGTTGCCACATATGGTGTGAAAAAAAAAGGTGTGATGCTTGTACGTATTACCGTTTTAACATTAGAGCAAATACAAAAATATGTTTAAAAAATAAGTTTTTTGTATGGGGCCGTCCTTTACGTGATATAGACGTTATTATAATTTTCGTAGTTAAACTGCTGTTCATTACATATCTATACTAATATTATAAAGAGGAAAGATTTGATTGTTTGTTTGTTTGCATTGAATAGGCTCCGAAACTACTGAACCGATTTGAAAAATTCTTTCACTGTTGGGATGCTGCACTATCCCCGGGTGACATAGGCTATAATCTATACCCGTGCGAAGCTGGGGCGGCCCGCTAGTTCTATATCAATTTCAACTGGCTATCTATTATGGTTCGAAAGAACAGTTCTGCCGTCCGATTACTAAAAGACCGTTATGTGACACTGTGGCCATATCACTTAACAGTCTTTTAGTAATCGGAGTACAGAATAGTAAAGCTGTTAAAAGGTACGACAGACGAACAGACAGCGTGGGCTTAGTAATAGGGTTCCATTTACACCCTTTGGGTACAGAACCCTAAAAATAAGCTAGAACATATTTGCCTAGAGCTCTAAATTGGTATGTATGATGTATGTAGCTTTAAATGTGCAGTTGTAATTGGACATGGAAGGAATGAATATGAATTGAAAGTCAAAAGAGAGAAAGAGGAGGTAATTATATTAGTGATGCATTCAAGTCAGTCAGTTTGTAACAGATTTGTTACTTCATGGATCACCAAATCCACTGCCCGTTTTTACCTTGGCGCTAGCCGCTATACCTGGAGCGCAGCCAAACTGGAGTTCACGCAAACAAATTTCATATTGATGGTACACATTAAAAATAGAAAAGCTCTAACATATTATACCAAAGTTATACTGCAGATGAAAAGGTGAAATTTTGAAACATATAATTTGAAATAAATAGTAAGCGTTTTAGAATAAAGCGAGGCTACAATAGATCAGGAAATTACCCCTCGCTAGGTTTCCGCTTTCCTTTATTAAAACTAGCGCGTTTTGAATTGTTTTTGTTGTGAATACTTCGTTGGCGTGACGTCAGTGCCATCGTGAAACCACTAGGTTCACGGATCACACAATATTCATGGGGTATTCTCTGAAAAATCTGTTTTTCGTGAATACTTTAATGGAAAACCCAAAAAACTGAAAAAGAAAATCCTGAAAATGCAATGCGCAAAGACGAATTTTAAACACGAAACATTGCTGACAGTAGTGACAGCTGTCGTAATTTATCAATGACATTGGCATTTGACATAAGATCGTGCTGACATTAGGATTGTTTCGAATCATCCCAATAGCGCCAAGAAGAAAAGTTCAAGTCAGGGTTACCACCTGTCCCGATTTTGATCTGTATAAAAAAAAAAAAAAAAAATCTACGTTTGGCCAACTCGCCTGATGGTAAGCGAAGTTGCGGCCGAGGATGGAACACGAGTTACAGAACGAAGTTCGTGTTTCCCTAACAACTCACTCTGCTAATGAGAGAGCAAGACAGTTCAATGTAGATTATCAAAGAATGTTTTTGATGTTGTGGTAGCCCTGTTGGTCAGCGGCGATGAGGTCGAAGATGAAGCACATAGACAACAAAATACCATAAGTATTCAAGTCAAAATCCAGTAAGCAGTATAAGAGTTTAGCAATATTTTTTTTATAAGTTATTGGCTTGCATTTGTACACCATCTCGCTCGCCTGATGTTAAGCGACGATGCGGTCTACGATGGAGCCAGAAGAAACCGATAATAAAACAAATATGGTTTTCTGAAGACACTTAAAAAGCTACATAGGGTGCAGAATGACCTCGGTCTTAATAATGTATATTTTAATGGACGCATTAACGGGTTTGGTTGCATATTGTTTATCTGGTTTTAAATAAAAATATTCTAAGTGCAGATAAAAAATAGGGTGAATTAGGTATTAAAAGCTATATTAAAAAGGCAGGGCAGGGAATGGGGGTGGGCGAGACCTCTACCTTGAATAAAACAATACCATTTTAACATCAGTATCATTCATTATTTGAGTATCTAACAAATAGATAAATACTTATGTGAATCATACATTCAGTGTGATTAACAATCAAAAATAAAATGTAAAAGCGTACAACTGGTTACTTTTCGGTAATGCATGTCGACTTGATATCTTTATGATCTACAAAATAATATGAAACATTGCAAGTTTAAGATCGAATCAATTTATGGACAGTTTTATTATAAGACAATAACAATATTTTTTTGGCCGATAGCCTATTTGTAGCGCATGACAATAATGCTTTCCCATACCTGGGTTTATCGCGTCCATACACATGCTTTGTGGCAATAGTGGTAGAAAACAACTTATAGATCTCAAAGAGATAATTTTATAACAAATACTTTAGCTATACTGAGCTTCGCAGAAAGGGTGTAATAAGCTGAAAGGAGCCCATACTACCCATCATTATGAACAACTTTTTCGATGGGAGCAAATCTGAAAACGCGAAAATAATATCAGCTGTTCCATATAAAACAGTCATTGAAACAACAAAATGTATGGAACACTGTTTTAAACTATTAAGGTTGTTCACTAAAGTTATATTATGATTATTTAAGGGATATTTACGGTGGTAAGGTTGTGGAATGAGCTCCCGACACAACCACAACCTTACCATGGTAAATATCCCGTAAATAATCATGTATGGAACAGCTGATATTTTTTTCGCAATTTTAGGGTTGGTCCCATAGTTGAAAGTTGTTCATAATGATGAGTATAACGGACCCCTTTCGGCTTAGTACACCCTTTCCGCGTAACCCAGTATACATTTTTACAACAAAAACTAGAAGTTAGGCACAGATATTAAAAGCTATAAACTATTGCAGATAAGCTAGTGACTATACTACCCTGACATTTGCCTTACATATCTATAATAGAGATATGAGAAATATTCAATTTCAACTTATTACATCTGGGTGGTCAAAATTATATCCGTAATGGGGATAGGCAATTTTTTTTTACATTAAGTTTTTTGTAATTTACTAAAACATACAATTTTAAGATACTAATTTGAATATTTTAGGTTTTATTGTAATTAAAATAATAATAATGCAGGTATATAAGGGGTGGAAACCCCTGCTGAGCAAGAGCTGGGGTGGAACCTGCAAGAGCTAAGAACCTAAGCTTCATGGTGAACTATTAAAGGGCATAACGCCGCGAGTAGGGATTAGTAAAAGTGCACCACACCTCTCGACACCCACCAACACCAATGTTGCCCCTCCGGCGCCAATACACGATAGCCATTATGGGAAGCCCATTTAGTGGATGGCAAGTCAACACCCGTCACAATATCTTGACATACGGCATTATTGGCGGGTGCCGTTCCTCATACCATAGACCAAAACAGCCCATTAGAAACTCACTACAATAGCCCGTAATTGTTTAATCCTTTATTTTGACCCAGGTATCTCTTAAAACTGCGACCAGAAACACCGGAGGATGGGCAGCAGCATCCTATAAGTACACGGTGAACGCACTGCGATCCCCAGGTCGCCTGCCAAGCGTGGGGATTATGGCAACACCCATCTCTAAGAGGGAGGCTTTCGTTTAGCAGTGGACGTTTAATGGCTGATTGTGAGTTTAATCCTATACTGTATAATAGTTTCATATTACATTTTATACACATTCCATAATTGTATTTTTCATTGAAAAAGCCACAAGTTTACAAACTAGTGGTCTATTTTTGTAGAATGCTTGTTGCATTTGAAGATAAAATAAGATCTATCCTGGCTTCTTTAGAAATCTCTTAACAATAAATTAAACCTTAACAATAATGACTAAGCCACTTATTTCTTCCTTCTAGTCCGGATGACTGTCCATCCCGGCTCAACATCCTCGTCCATGGGTTCTGTGTTACCTGACGATGAGGGCATGGCATGGCCGTTTGGCTGACTGTGTCCATTCATCTCGCTGTCTGGGTCATCGTCGCCACTGCTGCTTGTTGTGTCGTCATCTGGGTTACCATGACACTGGAATAGACATGTGTCCTAATGTTTAATTTATTAAGAATAACTGGCTTAGCGGTGAATATAACTAAATACATTACGCATACTGAAAACATAATTTAAATTGGCTGATAAATCTCTGAGATATGAGTGTGAGAGAGCCAGCGCCCCAGAGCCTCACTCCGATATTTCAAGGAGTTGGGTTGGCTCGGGTAGGTGCTGGTAGGGGGAAATGCAATACACCCCAAGCGGGACGTCAGTGCAGGACTTATCGCCCCCATCTCGAATAAGAATAAGAAGAATGAGTGTTTAAAGTTTTAGTTGGGGATAGCGAGGGGATGATCTATCCCTTTATCGCAAAGCGTGTTAGTATAGCATTTGTGTAGAGCGACTGAGGCGTGACGTCACGGCTCAGTATAGTGTGCTTTCTATCTAGCATGAAATTAAAATGGTTATATCTTATTTATTTTTGAACTAATTTTAATTCTGTTTTCGTTGATTAATTAGCTTTGTTAGTAGTTGATGTATGTTCATTGTGTTTCTTACATCACTTACTTGAGGCGGCACAGATGGGTGCACCGGCTGGCTCAGCCATTTCTGACATTTAGGCATTGCCTCTATTGTTGCTCGCAGCTCATCAAGTCTTCCTTCCTTCAGCATTGTTAGAAATGTTAGCAGGCAATTTGCTATTTCTGTAAATAAAATTAGATCACAATAAGTTTCTTAAGCGTAGGTAGGCCTCCCACTAGATGGACCGACGACATTGTGAGTCGCAGGCATCCAGTTGATGCAAAAGGCAGGCTGTCGTTCAGTGTGTAGGTTAAAGGGGACTCTTCTTTTGGCTGATGATGATGATGATGAACATCTCTCGATTTCGAAGTCTGTTGAGCTTTCTTTAGCCTCCAAGTGCACTCACTCCACGAACAAACAAACTAATCATCAGGATCATAAATTATCTTACACACACACACACGTGGGTCGTCTTCCTCTACCTTAGTGGTAGAGGTAAGGAGATCGGTGTCGTTTTTGAAATAACATTGCCGAGGCTGGGCTCTGGGGGTTGCCACCCCCAGGGAAAGTGAGGGGCGAGCGCCTGCCCGGTGCTGTCCGACCGGGCGTCGTTTCGTCGCCCTCATTGGACCTGTGTCCATGGGGAAGGTGGAGGGGCGAGCGACCAACCGGTACTAGTCCGACCGGTGGCGCTCCAGCTCCCTCCCTTCGACCGGTTAGGGTCTGTTTTTCATTCTCCTACTGTCACGATAAATTATCTTACACAATATTTTTTAGGTACTTATTATGCTTCTTTACCTTTAGGTGAATTGTCATGGCATACGGTATCAAATTCTTCATCCATTAAATCTTCCAGTACTTCTGTTAGATCATCTACGCAAGCAACATTCTCCACACAGTATCTTGCTACATACACTGCCATCAGCTGTGCAGTCTGAAATTAAAGAAATTTAATTAACTTATTTATTTATTGATAGGCATAGCATTTATGGGTAGACTTGCTACCATCGAGCCAAACCATGATGACGATGAAGTGTTGTATTGTCTAAACAATACAAATCAAAATCTCTTCCACTCCTAGGAGTAGAGTACACAAAAATCCTACTGTTTCTCAGCTTCATTCTTTGTAATTTTAGTTTACATGTTGGAACGCCTTGACACGGAAACACGGAATGGTGTTCGGACGACAGCTGCCACCTGAGTTTTAAGTGAGATACTGGTGGGGTACGAGTATCTAGTTGTTGACGATCTCAAGTCAGTATTAACAAAACAAAAAAAATCTTTATAAAATCTGTGTCAAAGGCTGGTCCTTAGAGACATAACTAGTACATGTAAACAAAAATCACATCGAATGAAGCTGTTTACATAATTGTAATCAAACTTCACTTGGTAAGATTGTTTAATCACTAATTATTATTTGTGTCAATACTTACTACTATATTACCTACAAGTTATAGAACGTACCAGACGCGGGATTGATTGGAGGTAACCTCAGTATCCTTGACTACTGAGTAACAATGCTCAGAGATGAGCTGTATTAGCCTTATTCTGAACTAGTAATTACCTATATATGAGTCCGTTTTGCTTTTAATAATAAATAATTGTATTCTGTACGAGCTGTTTACTAAATCGATGGTTTATTATTGTACAAAATTACCTTTTCTCCACCAGGCGCCCCCATGCCATGTTCGACAGCGAGTTGTAACGCAGTCCAGTTATTCAGCACTAAATCCACAACGGGCTTGAAGTCGTCGTACAACATATTGGCAAAGAAAAAGTTTTATTATTAAAATAACAATCAAAATCTTTAGGAATCGCACATTTTTTCTAACCTAAATAATTAGCAATAGCAACTTTGTTTTTTTTGCCAATTTGCCAAATTTGCACAGGGCCACAGGCTAGATATCATGTCAAAGTTGCTAAACGAAACGCCATAACTACAAAGACAATTTTTTTTTTTTTGCTAAAACGTCTAGGACCATAGACACAGCCAGTAGGTGTAACCGGAGACGGTATACCTACAAAATATGTGTGCGTACCTTAAGGAAATGGTGAACCTTAATTTGGCTGAATTCCACACAGCGTTATACTATACTAGCGGTCCGCCCCTGCTTCGCACGGGTATAGATTATAGCTTATGTCACCCGGGGATAGTGTAGCTTCCCGTCAGTGAAAGAATTTTTCAAATCGGTTCAGTAGTTTCGGAGCCTATTCAATGCAAACAAACAAACAAACAATCAAATCTTTCCTCTGTATAATATTATAGTATAGATAGTATAGATTATTATGCAGCAGGAATGTTGCAATTCTCACTTTTGCACATTCGTAAATATTGGAAGACAAAATAAAACTATTAATTTTCTTTTTTTTTACTGGGCAAGTGCCTTTATTAACTAATCAAAAAACAAGCTAATACTAACACTACAAATACAGACTGCCCATAGACCGTTGAAGGTCTAAAGACAATCCAAATGCTTAATTCCACTAGTCCACTAGTTGGCAGCGTACTCAGCATTCTGGCGGCATTCATTTTCTTGGTTTTATCAAATCAAACTAGACATTGTGTCAGATTATGTACCATAAGATGGCGAAGTGGCACCCCTTTTAACGTCAGTTTGTATGCGTAGTAAACAGCTGCTGCCTTATTATAAAACTTTGATCGTGATTCTGATTCGTGTTCGGAAATTCGTGATCGGGGTTCAACTTCTATCAGCTTATTGGTATTATGGAAAGTTTTCTCTAGCTATCGCTAATGAATGAATGACTACAAGTGAAGCAAGTCGGTACTTTTACGGCGTTTCGATACTGAAAACCTATGCACTTGGGCATAATAATTATGGGCAGTCACTATGTGGCAGAAGTTAGCAAATAAGTGCACTATCTGTATAAAATATATCTTTTATGCTGTTAAACAATGTGTAAAGAGCACAAATAATCATCACTAGTAGAATTTATTATTTTACGGATATATATTGTTTTTTTTTCTTCAAATGCTGGGCGTCTCCTTAGACTCCATAAAAGTACATCTCACGGGGCGGCCGGAGTACATATGTTTTTTTTAAATTCCTATGGTCGTCTGATTCTGTAACTACAAACACGCACGTAACGCGCCGTGTTAAGTTTACCTCTAAAAGTTGGTCTTTATTCCTACGGAATAGAGTCCATATTTTAAGAGGTTAACTTAACGCGGCACGTTACGTGCGTGTTAAAGTTACGGATACGTTCATGATTTTGATGTTTTTAGTGATTACTGCTGATTGATTATTTCCATCACGAGTGTAATCATTCTGATTGCTACTTAATACTTTACATTATTTTTTCCTCTGTCCGTGCATTATTTTTCAGTTTTTTTTTGTCTTTTAATTTTTATGTACGTGTTATTTAGTCTGTTACTCAGTTTTTGACAAAGGTTTTTGATTGATTGATTTGACTTTTGAATTTTTGATTGTAAACAAATCACATTGAGGTTATCCGTTGGTGCCCGCCAAAAAGTGAATTTTCTTGAGCAAGAACAGTAAACAACAGCTCGTTTGCCCTTTCCCTTTTAGAAGCTGTAATATTATTATCCTTTAAAATGAACGAGGACATTAAAGTAACGTTTATCATACCGAAAGATTGTCGGAGTGAGAATGAATGTTCCGAGGAGATGCAGCTGGCTTTTACAGTAAGCAATTTTTTAAATTCACAGTTCACATAATATAATTATGCATAAAATCATATCGATACCTAGATCCACGTTCGAATACATGTTTCCTGCCAACAAGCTGATAAACGAAACTTTATTCATGTGATGTCTCAGGCTTGTGAGCAGCATAGCGGAGGAGGCCTTCACGCTACATGGGTGCACGAAACCCACTGGAAGCAATTCGAAGGCCTCTCCAAGAGAGATGTTTTTGTGATGGCAGAGTTTGCGGGAGAATTGTATGACAAACTAAGAGCTACCAAGTGTTTGTGAGTATTATTCTATGCTTTAATTACGTACCCCTACAAGTACATATTAACTAGCTATTTCCGTTTTGACAATTTGCTTTCTCATTACTCTGAGTATAAAAAGAAAATTGCGCCTGTAAGAAAGTTAGGTACCTAGGTGAGTCCTTTTCCTGTCCAATACTCTCATACGGCAAATACAAATTCAAATTATTTATTTGTCATCATTGCATGGTAAAGATATCTCCCATATCTTCTCACAAACAAGATCAATTGCCCATATCCTGAACTCCAATGACTTAACAGGGAAAGATCACAACATGATAGATTATATCTTCAGCAATCTTGATCCCAGTTGCATAACTAAGCGAATATATTGATTAATAGTTTCTATGCCAATAATTATCTTTACAGGCTGGTTGGTCCGAGATGCCTGTCCTGCTGCCTGACAGAGGGTGCTCCTATACCATCAGGTCCGGAGCCTGTCTTCACAGTAGCCATGAGGGGATTGATCGTCACTGCTAGTGGCTTAACCAAACTGCAGAAGGTTAGAGTTTTCATAAAAATACTAGCTAGTTTATAAAACCCCGAGTAATGAATATTAGAAATGTCACTCCATTAAGTCTCAGGGGGTCTAGACAAGAGCGACACACTGTTAGCGTTAACGTCTGCGGAAAGATGAAATTGTATGAAAATGACATTAGCTGGAGATAATTTCTCTCATGCTAATGTCATTGTCAATGTAATTTTCATACAATTTCGTCTCTATGCAGGCGTGAACGCTAACAGTGTGTGGCTCTTGTCTAGACCCCCAGGGCTTCCTACACTACAATTGCTGATTCCACTTTAGAACACATCTACCCAAATGGTCAAGTGCTCCACAAGTAAATAAATCAAAGCATATTTTTAGAGTTCTGTACCAGAGTGTAAGCGGGACCCTATTACTAAGCCTACACTGTCTGTCTGTTTGTCCGTCCTATCTTCTAACATCTGTATCTTTCAAACCATGAAATTTTTACAGAATTGTAATGTTACGGCGGATCAAATAAGAAATAATAATAAAGTCCAAAGTAAAAACTCAAGGGAGGTCCCCATTTATTCAAACATGTTTTTTTTTTACATATTTTTGTATATGCTCTAATGTAAAAACAGTAATTCATACAAGTGTAAATTTTGGCATGATTATAGTATACACTCTAAAGTAAAACAACAAATAATAAATAATGGCAAAGTGCGAGTCGGTGACAAATTTCTGTTCACTACCAAGTTAAGCAACATCGGGCGCAGATAGGTGACCGCCTGGGCGTGATGTTGTCTTTTTCTACTACTTTTTGTGTTTTATAGTTTTATAACCCTTAATGCGTGAGCCCGACTTGCACTTGGCCGGTTTATTGATTGAGTTTGAATAAAAATCTATGTGGATGGGTTGCCATTTCATTGAACATAGATTATTATTTCTTATTTTCAGGAGAATGTGAAAAAGAAAGTGCATTGGATGGGAGGCATCTACAACAATGTGCTGATTGATGATACTACTCATTTAGTATCAAACACTGTCATCTCTGACAAATATGTGGTGAGTTAAGTCTTACATTCAACAAAAAATTTAGGGTTCCATACCCAAAGGGTAAAAAAGCAGACCCTATTACTATGTTACCTAGTGGATGCGAATAGCGAGAGACCAGGGAGAGTGGCATAAACAAAGGGAGGCCTATACCCAGCAGTGGGTCACTCAAGGCTGATGATGATGATGATTACTAAGCCTACGATGGCTCTCTGTCCGTCCGACTGTCTGTCTGTCTGTCCTACCTATTAAAGGCTGTATCTTTCGAACCGTATAGATAGCCAGGTGAAATTTTTACAGAATATGTAATCTTAAGGCGGATTGACTAACAAATAATAAAAAAGTAAAAACGAAAGGGGGGTCCCCAGTAGGTAGGTATACTCTAAAGTATAACAACAAACAATAAATAATGGCCAAGTGCGAGTCGATGACAAGTTTCTGTTCATTACACACACACACACACACACACACACACACGCGGCGAATCGCAATGAGATGACGCGCGTGACTATCGCTCTGAGCGTACCGTGAAGTATCGTAGCGGCCGAGGGAAGGGGCGATCATTTGATTACGTCACTCGATATGGGCATTTTTTATAGTTAACCTACTGCTTTAGCTTATATATCTCCTGTGATCACACTCAATGCAATCAGCACCTTAATCTACAGTTTCTGTATCCCACTTCTCAATTTCACAGAAATCAGTAGAAAAAGGTATTCCAGTAATGTCTCAAACGTGGGTTGAAGCAGTCTGGGAGGCGTCACTGCGCGTCAACATCAGCGGGTCATCGTCAGAGTTTGAGTCGCACAAGCTGCCACCATTTGCCAACTTACAAGTGACAACGTCGGGGATCTCCAAAAAGGACAAACAGATGATTGTAAAGCTAGTGAACGAGCATGGCGGAGTGTTTTCTGGAGCTTTCCAGAGTGAAACGACTGATATTGTTGTGTTGAATAAGTGAGTATAATTTTCATCATCATCAGCCAGAAGACGTCCACTGTTGAACATAGGCCTCCCCCTTTAACCTCCACACTGAACGACAGCCTGTCATCTGCATCCACTGGATGCCCGAGACTCACAATGTCGTCGATGTGAATCGAATGAATTGAGTATAATTTTAATTAGTTATCTTAAACCAAACGATTATCGACAAAATATAAATAGAGCCTTTTCTTTGAGACATTTCAATTATTAGTCTCACAGAAAAGAGAAGTAAATAGAACGGAAATGAGAAGGAAAATCTGTCGCCAGGTATTATGACAGAGTTTTGCTTGAACATTCTCATTTATGTCAACGCATCGAACTCCGCATCCAAAGAACTTGGACCTTACCTTTTTGGGTTATGTCTCAAAGTTCTTTGTCCGCATCACAGCTGCTAACTGATTTCAAATAACTGACGTTTCGTTAATATGGGTGCAACTGGCTACAAAAAATCTTACAAAAATGCCTTGACAGCCGTTCTAATTTAAACAATAATTTTTTTCTTTTCTGTGTTTAGTCTAGCTTGCGTACAGAATGGCATTCTGAATGAAAGATATTGCTTTGGCTACAATTGAGTTTTTTTTTCTTCTTAATTTAATATTTTTCTACACATTCTTTTACACCATTTTATATGATTACTATGTAGGTAGCAGTTCACAGATTTTATATCCCAATACCAATTCCCAATAATTTTTTAAATTTATAGATTGATATGGCTCATCGCTTCTTTTTGTCAACCTTTGATATTTTTTATTTTATTTATTACTAGCTGCGCCCCGCGGTATCACCCGCGTAATGATGAAAAATGGTGATGATGACAATGATGATGAAACTAGCCTATGTCGCTTTCCGGCCCTTGAACTATACCCATGCAAAACATCAGGTCGATCCTTTGCTGCGTGAAAGAGGAACAAACAACCACACTTTCGCATTTATAATATTACTAGCGACCCACCCGCCCAGCTGCGCACGGGTGTAATTTACGTGCAAAGCCGGAGCGGGTCGCTAGTTATATGTGTATATAAACCTTCCTTGAAAATGTATCTAACTGATGGTGAAAACCGCATCAAAATCCGTTGCGTGGTTTAGGAGGAGTTAGCGGCCATACAGACAGACGGACAGACAGACAGACGCGGAAAGCGACTTCAATTTATACTATGTAGAAATAGTATATGATGTGTTATTTTGACAATCATAGAACCTTTTTAATTTGTGAAAACTTTTAAGGCTTTTTTTGCTATTTTTTTGGTTTTTGAAGCTGTTTGTTTTCCGTAATTAATATAACACACATGGTCATCTGACCCCAAACTAAGCAAAGCTTGTGATATGGCTGCCAGAGACTGATATACATACATATATAGGTTTAAATACATACTTAAATAGATATTAATACCCAGATATAGAACAAACACAAATGTTCATCACACAAATGTTTGTCCTAGGTGGGAATCGAACCCACGCCTCCAAGCTCAGAAGGCAGGTTTACTACCAACTCGACCAACGGGCTATCAAAATATATAAATTAAATATCCAATTATTAATATTTAATTATTATATTATAATAATAATATAATAATTAAATATCCAAATACAGGATCTTGACCAAAGCTTAAGTACTTGAGTGATACACATATAAACATAAAACCATTTATTCCACAGAGACGGTGTGGGCAGTGATAAATATAAAGCAGCATTAGAATATGGCAAGGCATGCGTTCTGCCTACTTGGGTAAAAGACTCAGCCGCTATGGGCGTGGCGCTGCCACTGCCGAGGTACAGGGTCGCGGGCGCTCTCACCTCCTCCCCCCTGAGCGTCACGAGAGTGCCGGATATGAGTGAGTAGATTCAGCCTGTAAGTTATCATAAAGTTGAACATTGCTTGTACATTATAAAACAATAACTACTTAAAAAAAAAAAAAAAAAGATTCTATGATGTGTATGGTATAAGTAAAAATTTTATAGTCTTATCCTCAGCGGGCAATGGAGAGAGCTATGCTCGGAGTTTCTTTGCGCGATAAAATCCGAAACGTGGATATTCGCCAAAGAACCAGAGTCACCGACATAGCTGTTAAAATTTGCAAGTTGAAGTGGCAATGGGCAGGCCACATCGCTCGAAGAACCGATAACCGATGGGGAAGAAAGGTTCTTGAGTGGAGACCACGAACTGGAAGACGCAGCGTAGGTAGGCCTCCCACTAGATGGACCGACGACATAGTGAGAGTCGCTGGCATCCAGTGGATGCAAAAGGCATGCTGTCGTTCAGTGTGGAGTTTAAAGGGGGAGGCCTATGTTCAGCAGTGGACGTCTTCTGGCTGATGATGATGAATCTATCCTCTATTGCACACCCCGTCTACTAGGTCTTCTATAAATTCTTTCCATCCTAAGGTTGCCTGGAAGAGATTGCTTTTAGCGATAAGGCCGCTAGTTGTTACACTAGTTTAGATTCAAGAAAATCTCTTCAACCGTTTGAAGATAAACAGAATTTTTACCAGGGGTTTAAAAAATTATCAATGTATACGGGGTGTAAGGGGAACACTCTCGAAGCCAAAAAAAGGTAATTGTACTCATTATGAACAACTTTTACTATGGGACCAACCCTGAAATCGCGAAAAAAATATCAGCTGTTCTATAGAAAACGGTCATTGACACTCGACAAAATGTATGGAACAGCAGATTTTTTTTCACGATTTCAGGGCTAGTCCCATAGTAAAAGTTGTTCATAATGACGAGTACAACTACCTTCTATTGGCTTCGAGAGTGTTCCCCTTACACCCTGTATATATTGTTAAGACCATCCTTGGTTAAAGCATCAAAGCCGTACTATTTATATAATATGTATAATTAATTTGCTTCAATTTGTAGGTCTCAATTTCTCCAGAATAACAAACGTAAGAGCAGCAAACAATGTCGATGAGACTAGGTCGACCGACGTAACAATTTCTGCGAAAATGAAGGTACTTTAAAATTAATACATTGATCTATTTTATCAACTAACATTTTCCATTAGAGACTATGACTAATCTGCTTATATTAGACTAGTAGGCCGCCCCTGCTTCGCACGGGCGATGCCGGGATATATAGCCTATGTCAACCGGGGATAGTGCAGCATCCCAACAGTGAAAGAATTTTTCAAATCGGTTCAGTAGTTTCGGAGCCTATTCAATGCAAACAAACAAACAAACAAACAATCAAATCTTTCCTCTTTATAATATTAGTATAGATTACCTATAACTAATCATTATCATCATAACTAATCATAATCATTATCAACGGGGAAGAAAGGTTCTTGAGTGGCGACCACGAACCGGAAGTCGCAGCGTAGGTAGGCCTCCCACTAGATGGACCGACGACATTGTGAGAGTCGCTGGTATCCAGTGGATGAAGGCAGGCTGTCATTCAGTGTGGAGGTTAAAGGGGGAGGCCTATGTTCAGCAGTGGACGTCTTCTGGCTGATGATGATGATGTATATCAGTCTCTGGCAGCCGTAGTACAAGCTTTGTCTAGTTTGTGGTCAGATGACCGTGTGTGAAAAAAATTCCGGAATATTTATTTGTAATATTTGTAATTTGCCTCATTATAGATTGCTTTTTTCAGCTATCTCAAGAACTGAGGAGAACAACTGAAACGTCGTTTGACAAAGAAATTGTGGCAGCGTTTGAAAGCTTTGACATGAGCACTGTGAAGAAGGCTGGACCTATCTTCGACGGGTTTTGTGTAAGTCAGAGATATTTTTAAAGAACTACAGTCATGACTGCAACTGGAAATATCTGGAGTCAAATTTAATAGTGGAGGTAATAAGACCCGCGGCCTTATTATAGAAGTTTGATTGTGATCGAGATTGCATGCCGTCCCGTTCGCATCTATTTACTCGCACCACGTGCGTAAGTGAGATGGCACGCGATCACGATCACAATCCGAATCACAGACATCTATAATAAGGCATTTGTACTGACGTCCTTCATACCTAACCATCATAGTACCCATTTATGAACATCTTTTAATATGCGTTGAAATCGCGAAGAAATGTCAGCTGTTCCGTAAAAAAACGGTCATTGACACTTGACAAAATGTATGAAACAGCTGATATGTTTTTATTTCAGGGTAGGTCCCATAGTAAAAGTTGTTCATAATGATAAGTGTAACGAACCCATTTCGGTTTAGTACACACACCTTTACGATACACACGGCCTCATAAGGGTTCGTAGTGGTGATGTGCAAGAGCGTGCTTTATAATGTTATTTTATTTCACAACTTTTGAGTTTACGTTTCCATGTAATTTACTGTCTTTAGGTCTGGTAGGAGGCAAAGTTAATATAACCACTTGATCGCGCACAAGTCATAATGTTGTTGTGCTATTTGTAAGCCACGTAGGTTGCGGGGGTAACGTATGGCGCTTGTGATTGGATTCTCAAAAGTCATTCATTCAATTCGTGCCAAGGAAAAGTCTTGGCCCACTCGAAAAACAAGTGTAAACTTGGCTTACGGCGGGGTCAAGGATGAGCAGTCAAGTGGTTATATCGTCATTGGTAGGAGGTAATCTGTGCTTACTACCGAACTCCGACGAAGAACAAAGGTTCGAGACGTCGGAATCGCGGTAATGAAATTAAAGTGGAGCTGGGCAGGACACGTTGCTAGGCGCAGTGATGACAGGTAGAGTAAGGTTTTAACAGAGTGGTGGCCGAGGCAAGGTAAGCGGAGCGTTGGTCGTCCAGCTGCAAGATGGGTCGACGATATTATTACTATCGCGGGCGAACCTTGCGGTCGAAATTTGCAAGTTGAAGTGGCAATGGGCAGGCCACATCGCTCGAAGAACCGATAACCGATGGGGAAGAAAGGTTCTTGAGTGGAGACCACGTATCGGAAGACGCAGCGTAGGTAAGCCTCCCACTAGATGGACCGACGACATAGTGAGAGTCGCTGGCATCCAGTGGATGCAAAAGGCAGGCTGTCGTTCAGTGTGGAGGTTAAAGGGGTAGGCCTATGTTCAGCAGTGGACGTCTTCTGGCTGATGATGATGATGGGTCGAACCTGAACTAGATAAGCACAGGACCGAGGCAGATGGCATAGCAAGAGAGAGGCCTATACCCAGTGGGATAGGGAAGGCTGTGGATGATGATGATGATGATGAATCTGTGCTTACATAATAATCGAGGCGAGTTAATCGAGTTCTAAAGGGTCGGCAACGTATTTGTGATGCCTCTGGTGTTACAAGTATCCATAGGCGACGGTGACTGCTTACCATCAGGCAGCCCGTCTGCTTTTTTGCCATCTATGGCATTAAAAAAAAACATGTTTGTTCTTTTTAGATCTGGGTGACAGGGCTTGAAGGCACTTGCCGAGAGCGCGCGCAAGCTATAGTGTCCCGCGCGGGCGGCGTGCGGTACGACGCGGCTCACGAGCGCGTCACGCACGTGGCCTGCGGCGACAGTGCGGCTGCGACGCGTGCTGCCGCGGCCCTGCCAGCCGTGCCCGTCCTCACAGCCCTGTGGCTGCTGAGGAGTGTGGAGGCCCGACGAGCGCTCAACGAGGCTGAGGTGAGTTAAGGCCCGATTGCACTTTGATTAGTGATTAGTGCGAGTGATTAATGCAGGTGCTTAGTGATTAGTACTATACATATTTGGACCATAACCATTTTGACCATGCAGTGTTCACTTCTAGGAGGTCGTACATTGCCATATTTATATGTAACTAGCGGCCCGCCCGCCCGGCTTCGCACGGGTATAATTTACGTGCGAAGCCGGGGTGGGTCGCTAGTTATATATATAAACCTTCCGTGAAAATGTATCTAACTGATGGTGAAAACCGCATCAAAATCCGTTGCGTGGTTTAGGAGGAGTTAGCGGCCATACAGACATACAGACAGACAAACAGACGCGGAAAGCGACTTTAATTTATACTATGTAGAGATTAAAAAAAACGAATTTAAAGATGTTACGCCCAGTTTAGTGAACCAATTATTAAAAAAAAACTGGTAATAATTAGTGGGACGCAGAACAGATGGCCGATGGGGCCGAAAGGTTTTCGAATGGAGACAACGGACCAGTAAACGCAGCGTAGGAAGTCCACGCACAAGATGGACAGACGACCTAAAAGAGACTGCAGGGAAACGCTGGATGCAGGCCGCTTCCAACCGGCCCTTTTGGAGAACGATGGGGGAGGACTATGTTCAGCAGTGGACGTCCTACGGCTGAAATTATGATGATGATGATGATGATAATGATTGGTGGGAGTGTAAACTTTAATCACTCGCAAAATTATTAATCAGTAATCACTTGCACTCGTACTAATCGAAGTGCAAACGGGCCTTAATACAAGGTGAAAGCAATAAAATGTAGTATGACACCCACACACTCTACAATTGTCACACTAGTAGGGTTACCATCTGTCCAGATTTTCCGGGCTTTTAGATCTTTGTAATTTGTCCGACTTTTTTAGCTTGGGCGATGAAACACCAGTAATAAAACATACATAATTATATAAAATCAGTCCTTAATTTTCATTAACGACTACCTAAAAACAAAATAAAAATCTTTTTAAAAATTGTCCAAATATTAAAATGTCCGGACTTATAGAAATATCCGGCTATAGGTTAGGACTTTTCAAATGTTGACCTAACCTGATAATTATGGTAACCTCACCTAACACACAAGGTATAATTTACAACTGCACTTAAACCAGCAGTTACATCATTGGATGGTTACATCCAACTGGTTACAATAACTGCCAATTAGGTAATAAGCATTGCCATTCAGCGTGGTAATGCTGCCAGAATGCCGGGTACGCTGCCAACTGATAGCAGGCTTGAGCATTTGGATTGTTTCTAGACCTACAATGGTGAATGGGCAATCCAACAGTTTTTCTGTAAAATTTGTCTAATAATTTAGTTATATAGTGTATATTTTATATAAAAAAAGCTTTATAATATAAAGAAGCTTATTCGATTTTTTTCATATTAGTCTCAGCAAATCCTTTTATTTGAAAACACTGTTTTAACTATATTTGACCCATATCATGATAGAGAGAGATATGAAAATGTTGTCCGCCATCTTGGGGCGTCCGCCATATTGAATTTAGTTTGACGTCATATTAATATGGCTCTCAATTCCAGTTCCTAATAGATACGAAGCCCGGCACGCCGGCTAAGTCAGCGCGTAAAGCACGCGTCGAGACCGCATCGCCCATGAGCAAGCGCAACTTGCAGCTACTGCGGAGAGGTCCACTCGACCTGCCTCCACCGATGGAAGTACCGGAGCCGGTTCACGACGAACTTGTCAATCAGTATCTTAGCCGTGAGTGAAATTTAACTTCTAATTTGTCCCCCAGATGCTGCACTGTATAGGTGCAAACTAAGCACCCCTCACGAAAATCATGGCTATCCCCTTGGTTGTCGGTAAGAATTCCACACTAACAGCAAAAATTTGCAGCCAGTAAGCCGTGGTAGCCCATTTGGGAGACCGCTAGACTTGAAAGCGTGAGATCGCAGGTTTAAACCCCGGGACCGTACCAATGAGCATGTGTTTTAGCATCCCCCTTCGATTCTGTTACGTAAATTCTTTCCATCGAATGGTTGCCTGGAAGAGATCGCTTTTAGCGATAAGGCCACCACTTGTGGCACTAGCTCGTATGTGTTTTTTATCGTGTTGTAATTTTTATTTCTGGTGTACACAATAGAGTTTCTATCTATCTATCAGTGAGCTCTTTGGAGTTTATGTACGGATTTTCATACCACTGGCTTTTCGGTGCAGGAAAACATCGTGAGGGAACCTGTATACGTCATCATCATCATCATCATCATCAGCCAGAAGACGTCCACTGCTGAACATAGGCCTCCCCCTTTAACCTCCACACTGAACGACAGCCTGCCTTTTGCATCCACTGGATGCCAGTGACTCTCACTATGTCGTCGGGCCATCTAGTGGGAGGCCTACCTCCGCTGCGTCTTCCGGTTCGTGGTCTCCACTCAAGAACCTTTCTTCCCCATCGGTTATCGGTTCTTCGAGCGATGTGGCCTGCCCATTGCCACTTCAACTTGCAAATACGTACCTGTATACGTACGGAGAAGGAATTCAATGACGTATGTGGATCCACCAACCCGCACTGGGCCAGCGTGGTGGATATGGCCCAATCACTCTTTCGGGGGTAGGCTAAAAGTCCAGCAGTGGACTGTTAAAAGGCTGATTATGATGTTATAATTGAGCAAAAATTGTTTATCAAAAAAAAAATGTAAAGGATTTTGTTCTGTCTAATCTCTCAACACCCCAGAAACCGCAAATCCTTTTCACCTTATTTTAGAATTCAGCTATTTCATAACAGAATCTCGAGTAGAAAGAAACGATATCTTTCAGAAAATGTTCCCGACGAGCCTCCACAAGAGAAAAGTCCGCAACCAGCCGCACCCAATCTTACTACCAGGATGGAACACCCCGACATCACTGAGGATTGCGACGACCCTACTGAGGAAATCGAACAAATATTTAGAGGTATGTGTGCAAACTTAAAGTAATTTTGATACACTCCTAAGAACTAAAGTTATATGATTATTTACGGGATATTTACCGTGGTAAGGTTGTGGAATGAGCTCCCGATATTTCGGCGCAGTTACATGCACCATGTTCCCGGGAAGACTATCGGGAGCTCATTCCACAACCTTACCACGGTAAATATCCCGTAAATAATCATATAACGTTAGTGAACAACCGTGTTAGTTTAAAACAGTCTTCTAAGAACGTTTCAAACATTACTCACATTCGATCTATCTTCTATTTACAGGGTAACGCATATAGACGGTACTAAGCCGAAAGAAGGTCATTGTCCTCACAATTAAGAACATCTTTTACTAAGAGACAAACCAGAATACACGGAAAAAAATTCTGCTGTTCCATACATTGTGTCGAGAGAGTTTTCTATGGAACAGCTAATTTTTTACACGTTTTCAGTCTTTTTTTTCTTTTAAATTATTAATTGGCTTGCGCTTGGCCGCCAACTCGCCTGATGTTAAGCGATGGTTCGGCCTACGATGGAGCACGCTTGCCTAGACACCAACTTGAAGACACCCAGATTGTAACTATCGGGGAACACCCACTCAGGCAGCGAATATGTCTTTGCTCTGCAGTGGACCGATGCATGCTAATATAATAATAATGGTTTTATTATTGAAACTGACGTGGTTTTCACACATTTTATTTATGTTACACGGGAATTACTCACGTAAGATTAAGCCGGTTACTCCGACTATAGTTTCAACCGCATTAGACGGCCTTTTTCAAGGTGAATGCGCGCGCGCGGCTGCGTCTCGCTTTGCACTACGGGCCGCCTAATGCGGTTGAAACTATAGTTGGAGTAACCGGCTTAATCTTACGTGAGTAATTCCCGTGTAACATAAATAAAATAATAATAATGGTGTAAACAATAAAGCACATTTTCCTCAGGTATAAAGATAGAAGTGCAAGGTCTAGACGAGGAAGCGGTTTGCGAACTGGGGGCAGAGCTAGCGGCGGCGGGCGGTACTCTCACTGCCGCCGGCGCGAGGGGAACCCACGCGCTCGTCCCCCTGGACTTCAACGCTGACGAGCTGGTCACTAAAGACGCCGAGGCGGTCACCGTGTTCTGGGTGGTAAGTTGTTCTGTTTATTAACATTGTTCTCATTAGTTAGATGTTCTAGGCGGTAAGTGCAAATAAGAATTAAGGCCCGCCAAAGTGTATAATAAAAATAATAAAATATTCAGGACATTTTTGCACACACGGTCATCTGACCCCAAATTAAGCAAAACTTGTGATATGACTGCCAGAGACTGATACGTATATAGTTTTTCAATACATACAAATAGATATTAACACCCAGATATAGAACAAACACAAATGTTCATCACATAAATGTTTGTCCTAGGTGGGAATCGAACCCTTAAAGCAACTTAATTTATTTAGCATCTTAATTTATCCGTTACCGCAAAGTTTCTAGGGCTCACTTTGGACAGCAAGCTCCAATGGGGAGCTCATATCAAAGAGTTAACAGGTAAACTGAGTTCTGCAGCATATGCGGTGCGGAAGATTAGAGAACTCTCAGATGAGAAAACTGCAAGAATCGTATATTTTAGTTATTTTCACTCGGTGATGTCGTATGGGATATTGCTCTGGGGTAGTGCAGCAGATGTACACAGTGTTTTTGTTCTGCAAAAACATGCTGTTAGGGCTATTTATAGATTAGGCTATAGAGATTCCCTCAGAGAAGTCTTTGCACAGGTAAAAATCATAACATTGCCAAGCTTATACATTTACGAGAATATTATGTATGCACGTAAGAACCTTTACAGGCTAAAACAACAAAGTGACATACATAACTACTCGACAAGAAACAAATCTAAACTTGTTTTGTCTACTACTAGACTTGCTAAAACTGCCAAATCTTTTGTTAAGAATAGTATATCCTTTTATAATGTATTACCTGATAACTTGAAAAACAAAAATGACACAAAGTTAAAAAAAAATATTAATGATTTTTTAACTCAAATAGCTTATTATGAAATTGGCCATTTTATCAGTGACATTGACTCTCTTCGCCAATTATGTTCTACTTTTACAAATGACTAGAATTGATATTGTATTTTTAACTTCTATTCAATTTGATAAATTTACCAATGTATTCTGTTTTGTTCTATTTTATCATTGTTGACATTTTGCATTATTTTTACATTCAAATTATTTTTATGCTCTATTTATTGACTTTGTTAATGTTATAACTACCGAATGTTGAACCTATGACTAATATTATTGTCAGTGTTGATTTGTACCTAATGTTGTTCTGACGTTCAAAAGTGTACAGTGGTGTACCAATTTGAGGAATAAATGAATATAAATATGAACCCATGCCCCCAAGCTCAGAAGGCAGGTTCACTAACAATTGGACCTACTGGGCTATCTCGATAAAAGTTGGCCCCCCTGCATTTCTAAACCATTAGACATAGAAACTTGTAACTTACAATGCTGATAGGTCACATTTAAAACATTTATTCAAAATTATTTCAAACATTATCTGATTGTGACTTTTGAAGTTATAGCAATAAACCTGTAATTAATTCAAGGTGTTCTAGCTCAAAGGTAATTGACCTTTTCATAAAATGATCTTAGGAAAGTATGTTCCCTGGTAGTTTTCTTATTGATTAAACCATAAAAAGTAGTTATGTCGCCATGATTTCATCTCTGAAATTTGGTTCTACAAAGTTTTGTTTGTTAGATTTTTTCTATAACCACCAACTTCTGAACTAGATGACTAATAATATGGCTTTGGTTACGGGAACCCTACCATATGCGTGTCTCGACACGCTCTTGGCCAGTTTATTTGTGGTTTGTTTGTGTTTGTTTCATGGCAACACAGGGATAACTAGTGGGAAAGCTATGAGTGTGAAGGAATATTTATTATTGTTTTCAGACACTTTTTTTTTGCATGGATGGGTGACCATGTGTCTCATAGCATTCAGTCATGTCAGAGTATACTTCGGGCGCTCAAATGGTTTAGTCTGCATAACGTTCATGTCAACATTTTTCCGACGTTGAAATTTTATAGTAGCATTTTTATGAATAAACTATTATATATCAAAAAATCAAATCAAAATCATTTATTATCAGACACATGTTCCTAAGAGTATAATCAAAAAAATTATAAGGCAGAATTATATATTTACAAGCTCGCCCCGCGCTTTCACCCGCGCAGTGATGATAAAATTAAATGGTGATGATGATAATGAAAAGTCACCGTAGCCTATGTCACTCTCTGGCTCTTGAACTATACCCATGCAAAAAATCATGTCGATCCGTTGTTCCGTTGCAGCGTGAAAGAGGAACAAACATCCATACATACAAACTTTCGCGTTTATAATATTAAGTAGGATTGTTACATATAACGTCAACATTGGAAATTTATTTGTTAATTTATTTCCATAGCAACCCATCATATCGATGGTACAATTATCATACCTATTGGTGACTTTTTTTTTTGTTAAAATTTTCATGAGCGTGGATTCAATGTCCTTTACTTGTAATATTAAACAGTTTACAGCGTCTTAATAGCGTCAAACAAGTCATAGTCACAGTCAGAGTCAAGCTAAGTAAGTCACGGTCAAGTCAAACTCATGCCCCTGTAAAGTGATGGAGACTATACAAGAGGCTCCAATGGAGTTTTGGAAACAACACGAAAAGACACGTTTCAACTCGTTATATCACTTGCCCACACTCGAGCACGTTTACGAGCACTTAATGAATATTAATTCACCATTAACACTCGAAAATACACTAGTTTAGAAAAATAATCCAACGAGCCGACATGTTTTTTCCACGTTGGCGCCAAAACTCCTATTGGTGAATGTTTTCAGAATGTTGCCACTTGCAAGTGTTTTTTCCGCTTACATGGAATTATTTTTCCTTTCCAGAAAGACTGTCTTTTCCAACAAGAGATACTGCCCATGCAGTACTACCACCGGCCGGTCAGCTTACCACCTCTGGACCCTGACAACTTGCCGCTCAAAGGAGTTGTTGCCAGTCTCAGCACGTACAGCGGCTTCGAGAGATCCTTTCTGGACGAGCTGGCTAAGCTTTTAGGGGCAACGTGAGTTAATTTTATCTATATTTATACAGTTTTTTTTTATTCGCAGTAAGCTTCATCATCATCATTAGCCAGAAGACGTCTACTGCTGAACATAGGCCTCCCCCTTTAACCTCCACACTGAACGACAGTCTGCCTTTTGCATCCACTGGACGTACGCGACTCTCACAATGTCGTCGGTCCATATAGTGGGAGGCCTCCCTACGCTGCGTCTTCCGGTTCGTGGTCTCCACTCCAGAACCTTTCTTCCCCATCGGTTATCGGTTCTTCGAGCGATGTGGCCTGCCCATTTCCACTTCAACTTGCAAATTTTAACAGCTATGACGGTGACTCTGGTTCTTTGGCGAATATCCACGTTTCGGATTTTATCGCGCAAAGATACTCCGAGCATAGCTCTCTCTATTGCCCGCCGTGACGTTGTGACTCTGGGTTTTTCCAAAAGGCCAACAATTAAGGAGCACGTCTCAGTACCATATGTCATCACTGGCAACACACACTGGTCAAAGACCCTCGTCTTGAGGCACTGTGGTATCTTGGACGAGAAGATATCACGTAATTTGATATGGCACGTTTCTCAACCCCTCTCTAAGAGGGAGTTCTTTGTCGAGCAGTGGACGTTTAATGGCTCCTGATGTGTTTGATATTATCTCTTAGGAAACAAGGAAGCCGACAGGTTGTTCCATTTATAAAATTAGTGTGATTTATCGTTCTCTTTCATATTTATTCAGTACTCAACTCCGTTTCTGCCGTCGCAACACGGCCAACGCCGTTGCGTCGACCCACCTCATCTGCCCCTCCCCGTCTGGAGACAAATACTCGGGAGCGGTGAAGTGGGGCCTCCCGGCTGTGAGGGCCGAGTGGCTCATGGCGTGCGCTAGCGAAGGAACGAGAGTGAGCGAGAGAGACTACCTCGTTGGAGAGTCTAAAGGTACCTACGCAGCTCAGACAAATCCCTTCAAATTTTCAGAACATGGTAGGTTGACATAATTACAGGGTTACGCAGAAAGGGTGGACGAAAGACGAAAGGATGTCACTGTACTAATAAAAATAAATTTATTTATTTCACACAAGGTATGAAAACACCAAAGACACCGCTGGGAAACGCTGGATGGAGGCCGCTTCCAACCGGCCCTTTCGGCGATGGGGGAGGCCTATGTCCACCAGTGGACGTCCTATGAAATGATGTTGCTGATGATGATGATGAAAACATCTAACCCAAAGACCTAATTACTATGAACAACTTTTACCATGGTCCGTTCCTGATATCGTGAAAAATAAACCGGCCAAGTGGGAGTCGGGCTCGCGCACTGAGGGTTCCACACCACAACAAAATTCAATCTGAATACAAACTGAAGGTTGTCCAAGTAACCGAATTACCAGTTATTATAACGCCTATAAATTGTCGGCGTAATAGCTACGCAATTTGCTACAGGCTCGAGTATAATAACTTGGAGATGAACAAAATGTGTCACCGACTCGCTCTTGGCCATTATTTATTATTTGTTGTTATACTTTAGAGTGTGTACTATAATCATGCCAAGTTTGACGCTTGTACGTATTATCGTTTTTACATTAGAGCTAATACAATAATACGTTTGTTTCACCCTTTCGTTTTTACTTTTTGTCTTTTTTATTATTTGTTAGTTAATCCGCCGTCACATTACAGCCTGTGAAAATTTCAACAACGTTAGTAGGACAGACGGACAGACAGACAGACAAACATCGTAGCCTTAGCAATAGTGGTAATAGGGTCCCGTTTTTACCCTTTTGGGTACGGAACCCTAAAAATATAAACTGTTTCATGGAGAAAATGTCAGTTGTACCAAGGAAGATAGACTAAGAGGAAAGACAATAGCGGAACATTAGAGCGTAGCTCAGAAATTTGCCTAAAAACGGTACGAACTTAGATGGCGCCGTAATTTGAGCGTGATATAGGTTGTCTCGAACTTCCGTAAGCGCTGCAGTCAGATAATGTACGAAAGAACCGTGTAACATAAATAAAATGTGTGAAAACCACGTCAGTTTCAATAATAAAAATGTTCGAAAGGGTTCTACAAATTACCGTAGCGCTAGTATCGCAGTCAAGTTTCGCAGCATTTCAAGAGAAGCGCAACTCACACCAATAGATGGCGCCTTTCTTTATTCCCTTGATATGTTGCGAAACTTGACTGCGATACTAACTCAACAAAATGTATGGAAAAATAAATGACTTATTTTGTAATTCCCAGCTCCACCATCGCCACAGAAGCCAGCCACACCGACCAGGCCCACGGGCCGCGCGGGAAGCCCGCAGCCACCAGTCTCCGAGGCCGGTGCCACGGACAAGGAAAACGCGATGCTACCGCCCGCGGCCGCTGTACCGCGCCGCTTGTCTGTTCCAAGTAGGGAACAAACGCCTAAAGCTAACGCGAATGGTACGTGGTACACTCTTCATTTCTAAATGTAATTTTTCGTGTGAGTGCAGTTCCAATCAGTAGATAGGTGTAAAAATATTCTACTCTTCCCCCCAGCAGGCCTAGCATGGAATAAGAATAAGATATATTTATTGCCAAAAAACAAAAACAATGAACATGTACTATAAGAAACATAAGGAGAAACAGCGTTTGGCAATAGGGGTAAGCTCAGCGCTACTGACTGCTGCTGCTGGCTGTCTGGCTGGACTGTGGATAAATTGTCGTTCTACCATTTTATCCCGCGAGAAAAAGACAAACGTATCCATATTCTGGCTTTGTCGCGTCTAGGCGTGGATAAAAACGGTGGAAAGACAATTTATCCACAGCCCATGCTAGGCCTGCTGGGAGGATATGTTGATGGGACAAGTGCAATAGCCAGTTTTTTAGTGAACAAGTTTGCGTTTGATCGCCTTCTCACTTAATGTTTCTAATTATGTTTTTTTTGTTTATTTATATATACTTCTTTTTTTTAGGGTTCCGTACCCCAAAATGAAAAAAAAGGAACCCTTATACGATCACTTTGTTGTCAGTCTGTCTTGAACTGTGTTTTACTTTTTGACTTTTTTTATTATTTGTTAGTTAATCCACTGTAACGTTACATATTCTGTGAAGATTTCAACTGGCTATCTATTACGGTTCGAAATATATAGCCGTTAATACGTAGGACAGACGGACAGACAGATAGACATCATAGTCAATAGGGCCCCGTTTTTACCCTTTGTGTACGGAATCCTAAAATAATTTAGTGTCATCCTTCCCGCCTAACCCTGTATCCTCCTTTTTCTTTTATGTGGGAGAGGAGATCCACTTCCACATAAATTAAGAAATGAAATGTAGTATATGTATCCTCCTTTTTCTTTTATGTGGGAGAGGAGATCCACTTCCACATAAATTAAGAAATGAAATGTAGTATATGTATCCTCCTTTTTCTTTTATGGAGGAGAGGAGATCCACTTCCACATAAATTAAGAAATGAACTGTAGTATATGTATCCTCCTTTTTCTTTTATGTGGGAGAGGAGATCCACTTCCACATAAATTAAGAAATGAACTGTAGTATATGTATCCTCGTTTTTCTTTTATGTGGGAGAGGAGATCCACTTCCACATAAATTAAGAAATGAACTGTAGTATATGTATCCTCCTTTTTCTTTTATGTGGGAGAGGAGATCCACTTCCACATAAATTAAGAAATGAACTGTAGTATATGTATCCTCCTTTTTCTTTTATGTGGGAGAGGAGATCCACTTCCACATAAATTAACAAATGAACTGTAATATAGAAGTAAACCGTATCATTGTTTAATATTAGGCGAAGAAACAATCAAGCGCCTTATAACTGTCATATTGCTTATTGCTAGTCTGTGGAATGCTCTGCCTGAATGGGTGTTCCCCGGTAGTTACAATCTGGGTGTCTTCAAATCACGAGTGAATCGGTTTCTTCTAGGCAAGCGTGCTCCAACGTAGACCGCATCATCGCTTAACATCAGGCGAGTTGGCGGTCAACCGCAAGGCTATTATTGAAAAAAAAAAAAAAAAAAAAAAAAAAAGCGCCTATAGATGAAAAACAGGAGTTATTTCAATTTTAATCTTATTGCTACGAATTTGCATCTATTGTGATGGTCAACTGGTACGAGTTTCAATCTCATTCGAATTCATATCCTTCTCTGTTTCTTCAGTTAAGGCGAGGGTTTCCCACTTTTATTCAACGCTTATTACTACAGATGACCATAATCCTTGCTTTATTGTACGATATTAAAGTGGCATTTAGCGTAGCAAAATCATGGCGCTTACACATTTTGCTACTTTTATTTTTGGGGTTTTTCTCATATTTTTCGAAAAGTATAGCTGTAGTGTAAAATGTACCTCACCGGTTTCCTTCACAATTATAAAATCTATATATCAAGACATCGCAGACATAATTTAATAAATAGGTAATTGAATAAATCCAAAAAAACAGGGATAAAAGCGCAAATCAGTGGTACTTTGATAATTTTTTTCTATCGAGTGTGCTTAATCGTGTTTCAGTCTCATGGGTTTCCTAGATAAAACATTCAATTTTGTTATGATACCATTTTTATAATTTTAAGCTAACCATGGAGGTATGCACACGTAAAATAGAATTACCATAATTGCTAAAAGTCCAATAAGAGCGTCTTAATTTGTAACAATGGTATGTAAAGTTAAATGATTATTATTTACGGGATATTTACCGTGGTAAGGTTGTGGAATCATTTAACTTTATTGAACAACCGTGATAGTTTAACCCGGGTATGTCCTAAAACTGCGACCAGAACCACCGGAGGATGGGCAGCAGCGTCCTGTTATTACACGGTGAACGTACTGCGATCTCCAAGCCGCCTGCCAAGCGTGGGGATTATGGCAACACCCCCTCTCTAAGAGGCCTCTAGGAGGCCTTGTTCAGCAGTGGACATTTAATGGCTGATGATGTGTGTGATGTGATAGTTTAAAACAGTGTTTAATGGTATGTAATTTTGATTGGCAGCGGTGGATGAGATGTCCCCTGCATCTCGGTACATCGCGATGGCGCGACAAGGGTTGCTCGGCGGGGACTCGCAAGACACCCCCAAGCGGGTCGTGGATCTGAAGGATGACGCAAAGCAAGGTGATATATTATTTTTAACCGACTTCCAAAAGGAGGAGGTTTATCAATTCGACTGGTTTTTTTTAATGTATGTTACGCGATTACGCCGCCAATTTAGAATTGTTTTTGATGATTCTTTTTTTGGTTGGTAGGTCGTATCTCATAGGTAAAAAAAAAAAAAAAAACATAAAAATCCATTAAAAAAAAAAAAAAAAATATAAATATTTAAAATATTTATATCCATATAAATTTTATCGACATTGATTCAGCGTTTTTTGAAAAATCTACAAAAACATGACGATAAGCAACGAATTCAATGTACATTGTACAGTGCCACCAACTTAGCTGTTAAGGTGGGCAAAATTAGAACTACAGTTATTTCTTGGTGAATTTCATACTTTGTTCTCCACTAGCGACGCTGTCAACACAGATCAAACACAGAGAAACAGAACTTCAAAAAAACAAAGAAGTGTCTCCATGGCGATCCTGCCCTGTTGTTTTTCGTAAAAAATTTCATGACCATGGATACAAAGTGTTCAGTCGTAATATTAAACAATATTTTCTACTTTTTAGTTTCAGTTTGTAAATATAGGTATAGTCATGAAGCCGGTTCCTTTTTTTTCTAAAAATTATTTGGTTTCCGTACCTCAAAAGGAAAAAACGGAACCCTTATAGGATCATTTCGTTGTCCGTCTGTCAAGACACTTTTTCTCAAGAACACGTAAAGGTATCAAGTTGAAATTTATACTAAATACTTGGATCTACGGTTTCTTTCGCCCATAAAAAAAAAAAAAGTAACAAGTCAACGCAATCAAAAGATATGAACGTTTATGTCGCATATTTTGCGATTTCACAGGAGAATCAAAACCTATAGGGTACTTCCCGTTGAGCTAGAATCAGTAACTTTGGCAAGAGATAAGGTCTTACAGCACATATAAAGGAATAAATCTGAAAGTTGTTAATTTGAAGTTATATCATATAAAAAATATTATTATACAATTACAAACTTACATTTTGTAGTTGTTATGTATGGAAGAACCTTATTGTAAACTACGAAGTTAAGTTTGTCTTTAAATATTTCAACTTCAGTTAATTTTATTTTTCAGACTCGCTTTCTGAGCCTTCCGTCCAACGGAACTCTCAGAGTACGAGACC
This sequence comes from Agriopis marginaria, assembly GCA_932305915.1. Lineage (NCBI taxonomy): Eukaryota > Metazoa > Arthropoda > Insecta > Lepidoptera > Geometridae > Agriopis > Agriopis marginaria. The sequence goes on from OW029918.1 coordinate 17,282,371, forward strand.
TACTCGTACTTGTCCGGTTTTTTTATAAGGGGCCGTCCATGAATCACGTGATGTTTTTTTTTCCAAATTTTTAACCCCCCCTTGGTGAGGTTTAAGCCTATTGTTTGTTTATTGATTGTGATATTTCGTGATTTTTGCTAAACCCCCTCTCCTCCTTTCAAGCCTCACGTGATTAATGGACGGTCCCTAATGTACATAAATAAATGTACATAATTAATTTATTGTATAATCTTGACATTTTTAGTTTAATTATTTTAAATTTAGATTGGTAATAATTATTGTTAAAGACGTAATGTGACTAGCTACTATTATTATTATTTCTATTAATATTGTTTTTTTTGATTTGTATGAGTCTGTGTCTGTGTGTGAACTTAACAGGAGAGACCAAACACCTGTATACAGTAAAAATGTTTTTTTTTTTATGTTACTTGAAAATAAATGATTATTATTATTATTATAATGTATCTCTTTAATCAATCAATCATCTTCATCAATTTGGTACAGTTATGTACACTTTTGAACGTCAATAGCTATACAATGCAAATGATTTGTAATACAAATGTATGAATAATAAATATCATAAATAATTATGTCAAATAAATTATATTTAATTAAATTTTATAAAATGTCAATATTCTCTATAGTCAAAGATTTCCAAGCCCGACTTCGACTTGGTACACCCTTCCCGCGTAACCCTGTAGTGGTTGTAGTGACTATTCTTGTTGTGCAGGTGGTGACGCCCTCCGCACGCCCCCTCTAGACGATGCCCTCTCCACTCCCAACATGGTCGGTCTAAGTCCGAGCACGCGGCGGCGGCTGCAAGCGGTGCGGCGCGGGGAGATGCCATCCGACCCGATACGTACACCACAAGACCCTTGTAAGTTTACATGTTTATAATCTATTTCGGAGGGTAGCATGAATCCTAATCAAATACCAGCCTATTACAAATCTGTTTATTCTGTTTGTTCTGTTTTTTATCTGTTTATTGTTTGTTTGTTCTGTTTGTTGTTTGCATTGAATAGGCTCCGAAACTACTGAACCGATTTGAAAAATTCTTTCACTGACGGGTAGCTACACTATCCCCGGGTGACATAGGCTATAATCTATACCCGTGCGAAGCTGGGGCGGACCGCTAGTTTGTAATAAATTAAACATTAGGGACACATGCCTATTCTGCTATATTGATAGCCCCGTTGGTACAGGTGGCAGCGAACCTGCCTTTTGCGTTTGGGGGTGTGGGTTCAATTCCCACCTAGGACAAACATTCATGTGATGAACATATGTGTTTGACGTTAATTATTATTCCACCAGAAGGACTCTGTATCCATGGTCATGATATAAATTTAAAAAAAAAACTGTCACCAGTCGACAACAATCCTCCGACGCCAGACAGTGCGTTTGGTGCAGCGCTCCGGCCCGGCACCGGGCGGCTGTCCCCCGAAGCAAGGAAGCGCTTATGGCGTGTTGTGGAGGATCTGCCCGGGAAACCACCCGACACAGTAAAGGATAAACACACGGTAAGTTGCATGTTAACTCACATATAGATTCTTACTAGGTTGTCCCGTGTGTCTGTGTGTTTCCAGGTGTGTGTAATAAAGTAAATTAAAAACCAAACAAAGCATTGCATGATGCATTACAGCGTAGAGCTGTAAGAATTGGCGACGATCCCAAACTCACGGAACACCTAGAACCGCTCAGCATGCGCAGAGACTTTGGGTCTTTTTTTTATTTTTATTTTATTTTATAAATAATAGGCTTGCGTTTGACCACCATTACGCCTGATGTTAAGCGATGATGCGGTCTATGTTGGAGCACGCTTGCCTAGAAGGAACCGATTCACTCGTGATTTGAAGACACCCAGATTGTAACCATCGGGGAACACCCATTCAGGCAGCGAATTCCACAGACTAGCAGTTCGCATAATAAATGTGGAATCAAAGCGCTTCGTACGGGTTTTCGGAATATCAACCATAAAGCGGTGACGATTTTTCGTGCCCGCTCTGGCAGTCCGATAGAAAAATGGGCAGGAAGGAATTAGATCGTGCAGATCCGATGCACACTCTCCGAAATGTATCCGATAAAAAACCGATAGACTAGCAACTTTACGTCGATGCTCAAGACAGCCCGAACTAAAGATTCATTGCTGATGAGCTTCTTGGCACGCTTCTCAATAGACTCTAACGCCCCAAGCTGGTACTTAGCTGATCCATCCCAAAGGTGAGAGCAGTACTCCATACACGACCGAACTTGTGCTTGGTACAGTGATAGCAACTGTTCCGACGTGAAGTACCGTCGCACCTCGATAGGATACCCAGCTTTTTGGCAGCCAATTGAGAGTGAATTGAGTTGTGAGCCAGGTCTCTGTATCTTTTATCACATTCACAACGGGAGCGTCCTAAAGAACTGTTTGATCTGATGCCAGCGTTGCAGTTTTACCATCGCACCAGCCACCGCCTGAAAGCTCATCCACATATTATCATAAATCAGTGGAAATCGCACACTGTGCGATTCACGCGAACCTTCTTGCTTTCAAAATGTGGAATAAGCTATGTTCCGCGGCGTTTCCGTGAAACTACAACATGGGGTTCTTCAAAGGGTCGGCAACGTAGTTGTGATGCTTCTGGTGTTACAAGTATCCATAGGCGACGGCTTACCATCAGGCAGCCCGTCTGCTTGTTTGCCACCTAAAACACCCTAACAGGTGAAACTTCTTGCTAATGTCACGCGTGAAAACGAGACATTCTTAAAAAAACTGGACAAGTACGAGAAGGACTCGTGCTCTGAGGGTTCCGTTGGACAAAACCATCAGAGCGCGAGTCCAAAAAAAAAACTAACTGAAGTTGAAATATTGAAAGACAAACTTAACTTTGTAGTTGACAATCAGGTTCTTCCATATATGACAACTACAAAATGTAATGTAATGTATGTGTTTTTGTAATTGTAAAACAATATTTTTTATATCATGATATAACTTCAATTTAACAACTTTCAGATTTATTCCTTTATATGTGCTGTAAGACCTTTCCTCAAAATTAATGATTCTAGGTCAACGGGAAGTACCCTATAGGTTTTGATTCCCCTGTGGAATTGCAAAATATGCGACATAAACGTTCATATTTTTTGATTGCGTTGACTTATAACTTTTATTTTTTACAGCCTTTTAAAAAAAAAAAAAACGTAGACCCAAGTATTTAGTATAAAGTTCAACTTGATACCTTTACGCGTTCTTGAGAAAAAGGGTCTTGACAGACGGACAACGAAGTGATCCTATAAGGGTTCCGTTTTTTTCCTTTTGAGATACGGAACCCTAAAAACAGTTTTCTATAAATAAATCGCTCCCCCCTATGCCGCCTCATAGTGCGTTCGGCTATTAATACAGCTAAGTAAGAAATAATGTACTAGAATTGGCATAATATTTTTTTTTTGGTGATTTTTCTAGCCACTGTCGGAGATTCGCAACAGATTCCTGGCTCAATTCAACAGCGGCGATGCGCCGACGCCTCCCTCAGAACATCATGCGGCGCCAAGAAAATTACTACTGCAGGTACTTTAACACAAAAACAATATTGCTACTTAAGTTATAATGTACTAGCTGACCTGACAGACGTTGTCCTGTCTTAGAACTGTCAAACACGCAAAGTCAAAATTTTAAATCTTATTTTTTACACCTTGGGTTACATTATTGTAGTTTTAGTAAGGATCCCTAATTTTTTGAAAATATAATATAGCCTATGTCACCCGGGGATAGTGGAGCTTCCCAACAGTGAAAGAATTTTTCAAATCGGTTCAGTAGTTTCGGAGCCTATTCAATGCAAACAAACAAACAATAAAATCTTTCCTCTTTATAATTTTAGTATAGATGACTATTTACGGGATATTTACCGTGGAAAGGTTGTGGAATTTGACCGAGCGCCACTACATACAAAGGCTGGTAAAGGAAACTATTAAGATCTCGAAATGACAGAATTTCAATCGAGGTGATGGTTTTCAACTCGTCTGTGCGTGGAATACAGTATTAAGTTGCTTTAAAAATAAAAGTTCGTGTTCAAAATACTATACGCAGTGATTTATTGTCGGGATTTAGCTTCTAGTTCGAGTTCCAGTGATAACGGTAGCAAAAGACTAAGAAAGAGGGTAGATCGTTTTGTCTGCACCTAACTTTGAACGGTTCGACCAACCACCCCACATTCAGTCTTCCATGGTGCATGTAACTGCGCCGAAATATCGGGAGCTCATTCCACAACCTTACCATGGTAAATATCCCGTTAATAATCATATAACTTTATTGCACGGTAATAGTTTAAAACAGTGTTTTAATATTAGTACTCAGTACTAAATTTCGTTTTTAATTAAAACTAAGAAATAATTTTGTTATCTGTCAGATATTTTTTTTATTCGTAAAATCCGCGATGTGATAAGATCTTCGGTCTATAGAGTAATATTTTTTTCTAGGACCAAGCTGATACTCCGCCACCAGCTAAAATGCCCAGAGTGACTGATAATCAGGTAACATATTTTAAATAAAACAAAATTTGACTAAAACATAGTACAAATCCATGCATGCAAAATAAATATAAAGATAAAGATAAATTTATTCACACAAAAAAGGAAACTTACATAGAAAGAGCAACTAATTATTAGACAAATCTCTTACAATTAAGAGTAGTTTAGTAAGACATCGTGTGTGGTCGGTGAGCTCCAAACTAAGCACGCGGCTTGTGTCTTGGAGCTCGAGTGCGAAGTTACCTTAGGGGTTTTGTTACGTCTGTAGCTTCTGTCTTAGCAGAAGATATTTGTTAATTTTTATTTTTTTGTGTATACAAGGTTGGCAAAATACAAAACATGACTGAATATTCTCTGTATTAGCACAGTCCGGGCTCAGCGTTAAGAAAGTTCAACCCACCCGAGTCAGACGACTCGAAGCGGCTTGAAGCGGAAGAAGGCGTTAAAAGCGCTTCAAGCAGCCTTACTTCGGTAGTTGACGCGCAGCTGTTGAGACTGAATGCAGTATTGAGCCATCGTCTGAGCTCCCAGCGCCCAAAGAGGACTAGGGACTCGAGTAACGTTCCTCACCCACGTAAGATATTTTCTAATTATTATTGGTTGAGTGGCAGTCCGGACCCGGGTATGTCCTAAAACTGCGACCAGAACCACCCCGGAGGATGGGCAGCAGCGTCCTATTAGTACACGGTGAACGTACTACGATCCCCAAGCCGCCTGCCAAGCGTGGGGATTATGGCAACACCCCTCTCTAAGAGGGAGGCCTTTGTCCAGCAGTGGACGTTTGATGGCTGCTGCTGATGATGATGATGAGTAGCAGTCCGCACTGGGCCAGCGTGGTCCAATCACCCTTTCGGGGGTAGGCTAAAAGTCCAGCAGTGGACTGTTAAAAGGCTGATTATGATGATGATGAGTGGCAGTGGGCAGGGAACATATCACGCAGAACAGATGGCCGATGGAGCCGAAAGGTTCTGGAATGGAGACCACGGACCGGTAAGCGCAGCGTAGGACGTCCACCCACAAGATGGACAGACGACCTAAAAGAGACCGCAAGGAAACGCTGGATGCAGGCCGCATCCAACCGGCCCTGTTGGTGATTGATGGGGGAGGCCTATGTCCAGCAGTGGACGTCCTATGGCTGAAATGATGATGACTTGTAACACCAGAGGCATTACAAATACGTTGCCCACCTTTAAGGACTATTAACTCGCCTTTTGAAGAACCCCATGTTGTAGCTTCACGGAAACACCACGTTAGGTAGCTCATTCCACATTTTGCAGGAGTGAGGCAAGCAAGATCGTGTGTACTGATAATAATGATGATGATAATGGTTCAAATGGTTGGTTTGATAGCCCGTTGGTCCAGTTGGTAGTGAACCTGCCTTCTGAGCTTAGGGGCGTGGGTTCGATTCCCACCTAGGACAAACATTTATGTAATGAACATTTGTGTTTGTTCTATATCTGGGTGTTAATATCTATTTAAGTATGTATTTAAAAACTATATATGTATGTATATTAGTCTCTGGCAGCCATATCACAGCTTTGCTTAGTTTGGGGTCAGATGACCGTGTGTACAAAAATGTCCCGAATCTCTACATAGTATAAATTGAAGTCGCTTACCGCGTCTGTCTGTCTTTTTGTATGTCTGTATGGCCGTTGACTCCTCCTAAACCACGCAACGGATTTTGATGCGGTTTTCACCATCAGTTAGATACATTTTCACGGAAGGTTTATATAATTATATAACTAGCGACCCGTCCCGGCTTGGCACGTAAATTACACCCGTGCGAAGCCGGGCGGGCGGGTCGCTAGTATCTATAGTATGTATTTAAAACTATATATGTATGTATATCAGTCTCTGGTAGCCATATCACAAGCTTTGCTTAGTTTGGGGTCAGATGACCGTGTGTACAAAAAAGTCCCGAATAAAAAAAAAAAAATTTTTTTATAGCACCTGAATCAGAACCGGGTCCAGAATCCCAGCCCAATACGGTTGGTTGGGACGACAGCCGGCCAGCCGCGGTGCCCTCGCCACCAGCCATCAAACGGTTCATGCTCTCTTCCAACGTCGATGTAAGTCCAGCATCACAACCTTATCCAGAGAGAGTCATATCGTAAACCTTCTTAAATGGTTACAATCTGGGTGTGTCCAAATCACGAGTGAATCGGTTTCTTCTAGACAAGCTCGCTCCATCGTAGACCGCATCATCGCTCAACATCAGGCGAGATGGTGGTCAAACGCAAGCCTATCTCTACATAGTATAAATTAAAGTAACTTTCCGCGTCTGTCTCTCTGTATGGCCGCTAACTCCTCCTAAACCACGCAACGGATTTTGATGCGGTTTTCACCATCAGTTAGATAAATTTTCACGGAAGGTTTACATATATAACTAGAGACCCGCCCCACGGGTGTAATTTACGTGCGAAGCCGGGCGGGTGGGTCGCTAGTTATTTATTTAAAAAAAAAAACCATCTCGCTTGTTATATTTGCTTCTCAAAAGTGCGATTAAATACTATTATTGTTACAAATAGCAGTTTATATCGTATCTCCACAAGTATATTTTCACTGATTTACTACACAGCACTTATCCTTCAGCCTTTCGGCTTCCAATCCACAGCTGGACTGTCCTGACGGCCACTGAACGACCCAATATATACTTCCCTCTCTACATAAATTAGCCCCTCCTACTGCAATTGTCAACAACCAATGACAAGTGACACTGATTTAGACTTTGACACCTATAAATATTCATGGAAGTCAGCACGTCCATGTAAATATTGATACATATTTACAACTATTGACAAGAATCATCACATTATAAATCATGTATTATGCCTTGAAATTACTTCTAGAAATATTTACGTAATTATTTGAACCCTAACATAATGAAGGATTTTTTTTTTCTTATTCTCTTCAATCTACTTCATACCTTAATGGCTAACGCACACTATAAGTCTGGACAGTAGATAATTTTAAATGTACCAATGTATATTTTATATTTATGAAATTTAATTAAGCATTTCAATCATCGAGATAAAATTCCTAGGTATTTTATCCCGATGATTTCAATGCACATTGGAGCATATAATATATGCACCAAGGTCGACCGAACACTGAAATATATTATTATAGCTTAATTAGAATGATTTATAATATGAAATTTTATTGATGTGCAAAGCGAAACGCAGCCGCCTTGTTGTGTATTCACCTTGAAAAAGAACGTCGAATGCGAGTGAAACTATAGTCATACGAGAGTAATTCCCGTGTCATATAAATAAAATACATATTGATAAATTTAAAATCTTCTGTCCGCTGGTGTGCGCTGGCCTCGGAGATGCTATTTATTTGAAATACTTCTATTTAAAATGCAAATACAAAATGCAAAATACCTAATTTTTATTACCTATTTTGTATTATTTAAATGCTTTAGTAAAAAACATTTTGTATTTTATTTGAAATACCTTTCTAGATGTATTTTGCATTTTTAATATTAATTTCAAAATGCAAAATACTTTGTGATTAAATTTAGCCAGTCAAACAAAATGAAATGAACGAATGACGCTTGTATTGCCGAATTTGACCGATAGAGGCGCCGCGCGCCTCATAGTTTTTTTTACATTATTTTAATGAAATAAAATGAAAATGAAATGAAATAAAATTAGCCAGATTTGCATCCATTATTACACATTGTTAGAATACATTTACATTTTAAGTGAATATTATTATTATTAATAACATAACAGAATTTATTGATACGCGTACTGATAAATATGACCAAAATATCATGCATAAGGTGCCATGTTATCAGACGTTTTTGTTCGGCTCGGCATTGTGTCTGTAATTCTCTATTTATCATGATAAATATCTAAAATAAATAAAAATATCTGTGATTTGGTCAAAAGGTATTTTATTTTGAAAATACCTATTTTGCATTTAGCATTTGAAGTTCAAAACCCAAAACTATTTGGTTTTTTGCATTTGAAATAATAAATCTGAAAAGTGTTTTGCATTTTGTATTTAAATGCTTTTTTAAAACCATTTTGTACATCTCCTGGCCTTAATGTACATTTTCTACATAATATTGCAAGAAAGTTTCAAAAAGAACGTTTCCTTATTGAAGCAATTCTCTTCTAACCATAAAAACAGAATAATTTCTAGCTTGAAACTGATTGTTAACAATTAAGTCCAAAATCGCGTTTTTTAAATCTAGGAAAAACTGAAATTTTTCCTATGTATTTTTTCCAGAACCGCGAAGAGATAATCGAAGCGATCCAATACCTGGGCGGCGAAGTAGGCGACGGAGCGGAGCTCGATCCTGAAGCAACGCATTTGCTCTGCGCTGCTCCGGGACGAAGCGAGAAAATGTTGGGCTCAATCGCGGCGGGACGATGGGTGCTACACCCCGCGTATGTGGCTAGAAGTCGAGTCGAGGGATCTTTTCTACCTGTAAGTATACTATACAATTAAAAAAAATACCTAAATTATTTAAAAAATCTAACCCGACTGCATTTGTGTATTGATAGCAAGACTCAATTGGCTGCCAAAAAGCTAGGTATCCTATCGAAGGTGCGACGGTACTTCACGTCGGAACAGTTGCTATCACTGTATCAAGCACAAGTTCGGTCGTGTATGGAGTACTGCTCTCACCTTTGGGATGGATCAGCTAAGTACCAGCTTGAGGCGTTAGAATCTATAGAGAAACGGGCCAAGAAGCTCATCAGCAATGAATCCTTAGTTCGGGCTAAGCTTCTTAGTCTTGAGCATCGACGTAAAGTTGCTAGTCTATCGGTTTTTTATCGGATACATTTCGGAGAGTGTGCATCGGCTCTGCACGATCTAATTCCCTCCTGCCCATTTTTCTATCGGACTGCCAGAGCGGGCACGAATAATCGTCACCGCTTTATGGTTGATATTCCGAAAACCCGTACGAAGCGCTTTGATTCCACATTTATTATGCGAACTGCTAGTCTGTGGAATTCGCTGCCTGAATGGGTGTTCCCCGATGGTTACAATCTGGGTGTCTTCAAATCACGAGTGAATCGGTTTCTTCTAGGCAAGCGTGCTCCAACGTAGACCGCATCATAGCTTAACATCAGGCGTGATGGTGGTCAAACGCAAGCCTATTATTTATGAAAAAATATATATAAATAGTAGGTAACTGAAAAGTAACAGCGACACGCTGGGTATCTATCGTATCTGCAGTGCAAGTACCGTTCTTTATCGATCGTCACATTTGACAGTTGAGATCGTCAAATTCGATAAGTAGCCATTTGATCAGTACTCGCTATTATCGATTCTATGGCATTCTATTGAATTTGACGATCGATACAGAACGGTACTTGCACTGCTGTATCGTAGCAAGGAAGATAGACTAAGAGGAAAGGCAATAGCGGAACATTAGAGCGTAGCTCAGAAATTTGCCTACAAACGGTACGAACTTAGATGGCGCCGTAATTTGAGCGTGATATAGGTTGTCTCGAACTTCCGTAAGCGCTGCAGTCAGATAATGTACGAAAGGGTTCTACAAATTACCGTAGCGCTAGTATCGCAGTCAAGTTTCGCAACATATCAAGGGAATAAAGAAAGGCGCCATCTATTGGGATGAGTTGCGCTTCTCTTGAAATGCTGCGAAACTTGACTGCGATACTAGCGCTACGGTAATTTGAAGAACCCTTTCGTACATTATCTGACTGCAGCGCTTACGGAAGTTCGAGACAACCTTTATCACGCTCAAATTACGGCGCCATCTAAGTTGGTACCGTTTTTAGGCAAATTTCTGAGCTACGCTCTAATGTTCCGCTATTGTCTTTCCTCTTAGTCTATCTTCCGTGGTCGTAGTAAATACAGAGCTCTTTCAAACCGCTTTATCTAATCAAGTATCAGCTTGACCCACTTGATGCATGACAGCGTAGAGCTGTCAGAATTGTCGACGATCCCAAACTCACTGAACTCCTAAAGCCGCTCAGCATGCGCAGAGACGTTGGCTCTCTTTGTATCTTTTATCGCATTTACAACGGGGAGTGTTCTGAAGAACTGTTTGATCTGATGCCGGCGTCGCGGTTTTACCATCGCACTAGCCGCCACCGCCTGAAGGCTCATCCACGCACCATAGATCAGTGGAAATGGCACACTGTGCGATTCACACGATCCTTCTTGCCTCATACCTGCAAAATGTTGAATGAGCTACCATAGGTGGCAAACAAGCAGACGAGCTGCCTGATGGTAAGCAGTCACCGTCGCCTATCGATACTTGTAACACCAGAGGCATCACAAATACGTTGCCGACCGTTTAGAACTTGATTAACTCGCCTTTTGAAGAACCCCATGTTGTAGCTTCCTACATAATTACTTACCTACATAATTATACTATGTTATTTCGACAACACCATTTGTATTCAACTTTATTTGATGCAGGAAGAGGAATACGAGTGGGGCAATCCCTCGGCTACTTCCCTGCCTGCAGTGACAGGTGGCGAGGCAGTGTTGGCGCGAGCCGCGTGTCGCTGGCGGCAGGCGAGTCATCTTTACCATTTTTACAAGCTTTTATTTAACTTAAACCAAGGAAGATAGACTAGGAACGAAGATAGACTAAGAGAAAAGACACTAGAGGAACATTAGATCGTAGATCGGAAATTTGCCTAAAAACGGTATGAACTTAAATGGCGCCGTAATTTGAGCGTGTTACACGTTGTCACGAACTTCCGTAAGCGCTGCAGTCAGATAGCGTACGAAAGGGTTCTTCAAATTACCGTAGCACTAGTATCGCAGTCAAGTTTCGGAGCATTTCAAGAGAATAAAGAAAAGCGCCATCTACTGGTATCGGTTGCGCTTCTCTTGAAATGCTGCTATACTAGCGCGACGGTAATTTGTAGAACCATTTCGTGCGATATCTGACTGCAGCGCTTACGGAAGTTCGAGACAACCTATAGCACGCTCAAATTACGATGCCATCTAAGTTTATACCGTTTTAAGCAAATTTCCGAGCTACGCTCTAATGTTCCGCTATTGTCTTTCCTTGGTAACATGGACTAGTGATGTAACGAATGTCATATTTTGCAAATATGCAATATTCAGTTTTTGTTTAATTTTGGCGCCGTTTTGTCTATGGCTTGGTGACTTTAGCGGCAGTCCCGTTCGAACGAAGTGCGTTCCGTCTGTTTTTCGTTCCGAGAATAGCCGAGTTAATACGAACGCCATTAGTAACGCCAATAGGCTATGGTTTTGGCGCCAACGTGGAAAAAAACATGTCGGCTCGTTGGATTATTTTCCTAAACTAGTGTATTTTCGAGTGTTAATCTAAGTGTTCTAAATGGTGAATTATTATTCACTAGCTGTTGTCCGCGGCTTCACTCGCGTTGTATTGAAATCTATACTCTACTACTTCCCGTCTTTTTAGTTTCAGTCTCGCATCCGTCTTGTATTCCACTCTCCTCCTGTACCACCCTTTCCGGTCCAGTTCTGCATTCGCCCCTAAATCCACTCTACTCCCGTTCGGCTCTTTCCGCTCCAGGCCCGAATCCGTCCCGTAATCTACTCTTCTTCCATCCCATCCTTACTGCGCCAGTCCTGCATTTGTCCCATAATCTTCTCTAATACAGGCCCACCCTTTCCGACCCAACTCGGATCCGTCCCGTAATCCACTTTACTCCCTTTCCGCGTTTTTGCAATCCAGCCCCGCATCCGTTCTACAATCCAATCTATTTCAGTCCCACTCTTTCCGATCTAGTCCCGCAGTTACCAGTTATAACTTGGTAATGAACAGAAATTTGTCACTGACTGTAGTCTGAAAGAGGTCGCTCATAGCGATAAGGCCGTTTTCTGTTTCCATATTTAATGTAATTTTCTTGTAATAGTTATTTTATTATATTACCTACTTATTACGTGCAGTATGAAGGCACTGCGCGGATTATTATGGTCACGTTATTTTAAATTTAACATTATCTCATAAACTGTGCGACTAAATCACATACTGTAAACGGCAAACTTTATCTACATTAAGTACTCCTAATAATGAATTCATTTATTTTTGTAAAGATTCAAAAATTTGATTACAAAACTGCATCTAAACATGACCTTATAATTTTTACTTTTATTCTGAACACAATAACCGGTTATTATCGTTATTGTGGCTTTCTTATAATAGTTAGGTAAATGCTATCGCGGACTTTTTTGCATAACTATTTAAGTACTACATTTTTGTCAAACATTGTATTTACTTATCTCAAACCGTTAGGTCAGCGTACGCCGATAAAGAAGCCAATCAGCTTACTTTTCTCCAGCATGTTTTACTAATACGGTTATTTAGTGTAGAATATTAACTTTTATCATTATAAAACATAGCCTATGGCACTCAGGAATAGTGTAGCTTTCTATTAGTGAAAGAATTTTTTAAATCGGATCTGTAGTTTTGGAGTTAAAACAGAACAAACAAACTTACAAACTTACAAACTTACCTCTTTATAATATTAGTGTAGATTAAGTGCTCGTAAACGTGCTCGAGTGTGGGCAAGTGATATAACGAGGTGAAACGTGTCTTTTCGTGTTGTTTCCAAAACTCCATAGGAGCCTCTTGTAAAGTTCCCACCACTTTACAGAGGCATGAGTTTGACTTGACCGTAACTTACTTAGCTTGACTCTGACTATGACTTGTTTGACGTTATTAAGACTATACAAAACAGAAGAATAGGCGGTATGGCATTAAAGGATTTAGCCTGCCCGATGGGCGAATTATAATTTAAAAAAAAACCAATAGGCTATTTAGTATATAGTTTTGTTAGTTAAATTCTTATGAAAAATTGATTGTTAACCTTCATTGCCCAAAGTTAAATAAATAAATGATACCAAACGATAAAGAAAAGACTGATAATGTGATTAGGTACGAGGTTAAGTTACTTTTTATTGCATTAAAAAACCATAAGAAATTAATGGAATTGGATTTTCTAATATTAACCAACTATTAGTACCTACTTAAAAAAATATACACGCAAAACTTTCGCAATAATTTCGCGAATGCGAATTCGAATATTCGTTACATCACTAATATGGACCCTTTTCGTCTTAACGGCCGGCTATCCGAGTCGCGTAGGCAACAAAACGCTCCCTCAGACTCCGCCAAGTTATAGCGACGATGTATATTGCCGCGCTAGAGTCAGGACGCCCGCGGGGGGAGTGCAACGACAAAAACGAACATAGGTCCGAGCTCGATGACGCCTGGCGCGCCACTGAACGCGGCGCGCGCTAATTCTCGGGACCTTTTTACGGTTTTAATTTCACTAAAAAACTTCACTACTAAAATTCTATCCAAATAAAAAAACGTTGAATAAAATTGCCTTTCAGTACATGCAATTTCCAGGTTGTTACGAGCTTTCATTAGAGCATAAAACGAAAAAAAATTGAATCGACTTTGTTTCAGTTTTTTTTTTGATCAAGGAAAGTTTATTCTATCGTGTTTTGAACCAAATCACAGACTCTAACACAAATGTATCTGTGACATGTATTTTTTTTAGCTCAAATATTGTAATTTAACTGAAAAAAAAAAAAAAAAAAAACCGTCAAATTTGGTATAAGAGGCACCCTGCCTACCCTAGTGTATGGTATTTTTGTGAATGAGAAGATGTGTTGCAGGCGCGTGCCGGCGGGTGCGCAGGTCCCTTCCGCGGCGTGAGCGCGCTCCTGCACGTGCCGCCCGCGCGCAGGAAGCTGCTCGCCAGGCTGGTGGAGGCGGGGGACGGCGCGGCACCGCCCGACCAGTAAGTAGTACTCATATATATATATATATAATTATGTCGGCGGTGACGTTTCAGCACTCGGACGCAACAACCGTCGGATAGTTTTTAAGGCTGATAGTTTTTTAGATTATGTACTTAGGTAGGCGTCACGCGTCACCTAGCTTTTTTTTTGGTGGACTAGTGATGGAGGTGGCGCCATCACTGGTGTAACGCTGCAGTAACTTACTCTGCTGAAATTCTTTACGGTGTGAAGATGTGTCGTTGACAACCAATCAGAGTTTAGCAAGTTTGGGTACCGTCCGGCAGAGGCGCTAGTGAGGGCGCGCGGACACGCGTCGGTGACGTGAGGCTCGGTGGGGCTCACTTTACTTTGTGTTTTGAATTGGGACTGTTGGAAGCTCGGTGGAGCTCGCTTTACTTTGGGTTGTGAATATGGACTGTTGGATGGAGGGTGGTAGCGTTCGTTACAAGGCGGAACACCTTGTCCCCAAGTAATTTTCAAGTAATTTGATATTGTGATTAGTAATCATAGCGCTTCGAAATAAAAACTGTCAATGTACGTGCGATGTCTCATTTTCCTCGGCCACTATACTCACGCCATAGAATCAAGAATAATCTAATGAAGATCGGCCATCGACGACCGGCGCCCCCTCTCACGCATTCGACGCTCGCTCCGTCATATGTATGCATATCAGTCTCTGGCAGCCATATCACAAGCTTTGCTTAGTTTGGGGTCAGATGACCGTGTGTACAAAAATATCCCGAATGTCCCGAATTCAGGCAGCGCATTCCACAGATTCTAGCAGTTCGCATAATAAAAGTGGAATCAAATCTTGTTAATTATATTCCAGGCCGCCATACAACAACGAGAGCATCACAGTTTGCTTCGCGGACGTCAAGCGGTGCCCTCTGTCCGACCGCGACGCCGCCTGGTTCAAGTCCCGAGCCATCCCAGTGTGTGCGCCGGTGGTGCTCAGCGCTTACCTCACTGACGAGTCGACGCCCGACCCTGTGGCGCATTGC
Source organism: Agriopis marginaria (assembly GCA_932305915.1). Taxonomy (NCBI): domain Eukaryota; kingdom Metazoa; phylum Arthropoda; class Insecta; order Lepidoptera; family Geometridae; genus Agriopis; species Agriopis marginaria. The sequence continues at coordinate 17,297,622 of OW029918.1, forward strand.
CTGCCAGAATACCGACCTACACTCTAACGTATATTATGTTATTCTAGTGAATATAGAAGCTGTAAAAGCTATACCCATCAACTCTATACTACATCCTTTCGTCCTAGATACAACAGTGCCTCAAGACGAGGGTCTTTGAACAGTGTGTGTAGCCAGTGATGACATATGGTACTGAGACGTGGTCCTTAAATGTTTAGAAAAACTTTTGGAAAAGCCTTTTAGAAAAACTCAGAGTCACACAGCGGGCAATGGAGAGAGCTATGCTCGGAGTTTCTTTGCGCGATAAAATCTCGCTGGCTCACTTTTACAAGGTTCTATGTTATTTCTTACACATTCTGTAAATTCAATTTTAAATTTTTGACTTTCATGCATATTGACTTAGCAGGGTTTATGCTTGAGTGAAAGTATCTCTCTCAAGCATAAACTCTGCTAAGTCAAATTGTAACTATCGGGGAACACCCACTCGGGCAGCGAATTCCACAGTCTAGCAGTTCGCATAATAAATGTGGAATCAAAGCGCTTACGGGTTCATGGAATATCAACCATAAAGCGGTGTCGATTCTTCGTGCCCACTCTGGCAGTCCGATAGAAAAATGGGCAGGAGGTAATCAAATCATGCAGATCTGTACGCTGATGGTTACGCGATGAGGGTGTACTAAGCCCGAAAAGGATCCGTTTAAATGTATTTAAAAAAAGGGGTTGTCTGTAAAGTCGGTTTACGGACGATAATTTTACGTGATAACGTTTAGGCCGATCGTGCCTCTCTATCGCTTGTTCCGCGCTCTCGCTTGCACGCGCGGCTCAGGCGGAACGTGACAATTTTTCGTGCGTGCAGCCGGCGTTCATCGATTTATAAGACGTTATCACGTCAAAAAGTAATATTATCATCATCATCATCATTTCGGCCATAAGACTTCCACTGCTGAACATAGGCCTCCTCCATCGATCTCCAAAAGGGCCGGTTGGAAGCGGCCTGCATCCAGCGTTTCCCTGCGGTCTCTTAGGTCGTCTGTCTATCTTGTGGGTGGACGTCCTACGCTGCGCTTACCGGTGCGTGGTCTCCATTCCAGAACCTTTCGGCCCCATCGGCCATCTTTTCTGCGTGCTATGTGCCCTGCCCACTGCCACTTCAAATTGATAATCCGTTGCTATGTCGGTAACTTTCGTTCGTCTACGGATCTCCTCATTTCAAAAGTAATATCCAACTAATTCATTATTAAAAGGAAGCTATATCTTCTCAATGACGTTTACAAAGGTTAGAAAAATAATAAATTGTTTAAGAACTAGTTTTAAATGCCAATTTAATATGCCAAGTAGTTTGTTTTTAGTGCAAGCTTGTATTTGGTCTCTAGCGTCAAAAATGTTGCAAAATAAACTAATAACCACAGACCTATATCTAAGTAGACTTCCCAAGCGGTCCAAACTGTATGGAAACTAACCGTGTCAAATTTTTCGTATCTAAAAGTGAAAAGAAATATCTGTATTCTGTCGGCCAACTCTATTTATTTTGTGTTATTCTTACAACTCAGTAATGTACAATTACCCATTTTTGTTTGTAACTGACACGTGTTGTTACGGCACCGATTGAGCAGACTGGTTTTAGCCGGAATCAATTACGACTATTCGTCATAATTGTATTGGAAATATGACATGCAAGGTAGGTCGACTTGTGGCTTCTACTTGGATATAGGTCTGTGCTAACAACACAAATGTTTAGCTAACATTGTGTTTATGATAGATGTCCATATCCAATCCAATTCAATCCATCCAATGTCCATCGGATTGTGGTCGCGATCGCGTGCCGTCTCGCTCACGCGCATGGTGGCAGTGGTGCAAGTAAATGTCACGGGGTTCACGCGATCATGATCACAATCACGAACGGACATCCATAATAAGCTAAGCTAAGGCGCAGGAGACCACAGATATCTACTATCAGGTGACCCGGCTTTACTTTACACATTGCGAGACAAAATTCAATGAAAGATTAAAGAAGTTGTGGTAACCCCCTGGCTTCCGAGGTCCATTTTTCCCAAAGATAATTTATATCGTCATTGATTTATCCTATATTAATTAAAGCAAGTTATTAATAAAATTTTAAGTTAACACATGAGGAAAATCGGCAGAGTTGTTGTTGTTGTGTAAAGTTATGCGGTCGATAGATAGATAAATAAAGTTCAGGGCGAACTACTTATTAAGATCTGCCATCTAATACTTAGACTTGTTAAACGTTTCACTTATGGCGGGAAATTTAAATTTAAAAACAGTTTTTTTTGTCAATGACAATGTAACAACTCGACTGCTCATCCTTTACCCCGCATGAGGCAAAGGTTCTAACATATCAATCTAAACTATTTCGAGCGGGGCCAATCCTAGTCGCGAATTGAATGAATGACGGTTGATTCTCCAATCACAAGCGTCGAGTCGCGTCGAGTCTCCAATCACAAGCTGCCCCCCCGCGACCGACGTGGCATCATTTTGCGAAAGGAAATTTTGACTACATGCGCGATCAATCTCTACATAGTATAAATTGAAGTCGCTTTCCGCGTCTGTCTGTCTGTCTGTATGGCCGTTAACTGCTAAACCACGCAACGGATTTTGATGCGGTTTTCACCATCAGTTAGATACATTTTCAAGGAAGGTTTATATATATAACTAGCGACCCGCTCCGGCTTCGCACGTAAATTATACCCGTGCGAAGCCGGGCGGGCGGGTCGCTAGTTGATTATATTATCTTTGTTTTTTATCCTTGTAGTTGGGCTGGGTAATAATTTTAAAATGACACAGAGTTTTAGCAAATCGTGGGTTGATCTTTACATTATCATGTACAGGTATTTAACAGTAACGCACCATATTACTTACGTTTGTCAATAAACCGTTTGACACAGCAAAAATTTGTTTATTGACAAAATGTAAGTAACAATGTGCATTAGAGATAAATAGCTTCACATGATTTTGTAAAGAATAATAATCAATCTGCGCAAACATCATGGTTGTTTACAATAATAACCCGGCCTAGCTTCAAGGACTAGAAAACTGTTTGCAATTTGAATTTCCGCCATAAGTGAAACGTACCACCTTAATGTATAATTATTGTATATAAACATATAAAGAAACCTGTGTATTTAGTATATACTTGTTAATAACTGGTCTCGCAGGTTATTGCATTTCTGTCCTTGAATAACGCTTAATCTTTATTTAGTGGCAAATTTGTGCGAGAAATCGTATATACATAATTTATATTATTGTTAGTTATAGATTAAAGACTGTTACTAAGTAATTTATCGTTTTATTTTACAACGTAGTAAAACTGCATTTAATAAATTTAATCATACGCTTGCGTTTGACCGCTAACTCGCCTGATGTTAAGCGATGATGCGGTCTATGGAGCATGCTTGCCTAGAAGAAACCGATTCACTCGTGATTTGAGGACACCCAGATTGTAAGTGTAACTATCAGGTAACATCCATTGTTCATGCAGCCCATTGGAGTTTTGGCGCCAACGCGGAAAAAACATGTCGGCTCGTTGGATTATTTTCCTAAACTTGTGTATTTTCGAGTGTTCATGTGTACTAAATAGTGAATTATTATTCATTAAGTGCTCGTAAACGTAGCTTAGCTTGACTCTGACTGTGACTATGACTTGTTTGACGCTACTAAGACAATGTAAACATGTTTAATATTACGACTAAAGAACATTGAATCCACGGTCATGTAAATTATAAAAAAAAAATATGCTGCCCATTCCACAGACTAGCAGTATTTTGACCTTTGTATCAAAGTTAATAAGTATATTATTTTTAAACCCTCGATTAAAAAGGTGATATTCTTCAAACGGCTGAACAGATTTGCTTGAATAATAGTTTTTTTTATTGGTTTAAACCGGTTGTTACAGCATTTAGATGTGACAATAGCTAAATAATACAATACATGATAGGCTAAACATCCTTTTAAGTGCAAACACAACATGCATACGAATTTAATGCTCAAATATGCAACTATATTAGTTGCATATCAATTTAACAAAACAAAACAAATAAATAAAAAGTAATTAAAGAATACTCAAACAAGTCACCTTTGAAACAAACAAAAAAGATCGGTTCATCCGTTTGGGAGCTACAATACCACAGACAGACAGATACACAATCATCTGTTTACATCGGGGGTTAAAAATCAAACTAAGTTTAAAAAAATACTTTATTCATTTATTAACAACACAAAATATTGAATAACGGAATAGTTTTAACATGATTTAGGTAAGTACGTGTAGTTACTTCCTTAAGTTATTAGATCAATAGGTACATATCGGCCTAAAATTTAATCATGTATGTATGTCGCAAGCTATTTTAAAGGCAATGGCAAATCTTTAAAGTTTATCATTGAAGCGAGCTTGGAATATACATTCGAAAAAGTACACGTATATCATACTTTTACCGTGTTTGATACTCTTAGAACTCCACTATTTTTACAATGTAACTCTTTGTAGATATTTATTCCGTGACTAAGGATACAGAGTCCTTTAGTCGGAATAATAATGAGGTTTATTATAATTTATTATAACAAACAAGTCGTAGAGTCGAACAAAGTAAGTCACGGTCAAGTCCAAGCCGTGTGGCACAAGAGGCTATGTGAATTTTTCTAAACATTATAAAAAAATCTGTTTCACCTCCTTATATCACTTGGCTTCACTCGAGCACGTTAACTAACACTTAATAAACAATAATCCACCATTATTACACTCGAAATAACAGATTTAGTTTTAAATTCAAATTATTAAACTACCGCAATAACGATCTCTAACATTTGAGGGCTTACGCGACTTAAGTGACGTCACAACGTAGCAAACAAGTCACTCGCCATACATTTGTTGCCTCTATTACTGGCTTGTGACGTCGTAAGGAAATTCGATCCAAAGTCAAGTCACGTGATCAATAAAAAAAAAGAATTCTAATAATAAATTCATAATTTTGAAGGTAGTAAACTAGATTTTAGTAAACTAGATAAATTAAAAAAATTAACTAGGATTGAACTACACTTATATACCAGTTAAAATATTGGACACCTAAGAATACTATAAATACTTTTTTATCATATACTTGATGGTCCGGTTATCGTCATTTGGATATGGCAACCCCGCTTCGGCTAGTTCTCTGATGGGTATTTCTGCTATGGTCTGAAAACCGCAAGACGCAGCCAGTTTCTGCGAGGCGATGCCAGTGAATACTGTCGCCGTGCCTTTGATGCCTTGAGTCTTGCACAAAGGCTCTCTGAAAGACACAAATAGCTTAAAAAATTTGAGAAAGTATACATATACATAGATTGATTGATTAACTCTTTATTGTTCACACCATAAAATTTAATACAGAGGACAAAAACTCTTCAAAACTAGTGTAACAACTGGTGGCCTTATCGCTAAAAGCGATCTCTTCCAGACAACCTAAAATGGGCAATATAAAAAAGGCATAACCTAAAAACATCATCACACAAACAATAATAATATTGTCTAAGACTATGTAGGTACATATGTGTTTATTATCTAGACGACTAAACTACTGAACCTGTTTTAATGAAATTTCGCAAAACAGAATAAGGTTTCATCATCATCATCATCATCATTTCAGCTCTAGGATGTCCACTGCTGGAGATAGGCCTCCCCTATCGGTCTCCAAAAGGGCCGGTTGGAAGCGACCTGCGTCCAGCGTTTCCCTGAGGTCCCTTTTATTTAGTTGTCCGTCCATCTTGTGGGTGGACGTCCTACGCTGCGCTTACCGGTCCGTGGTTTCCATTCCAGAACCTTTCGGCCCTATCGGCCATCTGTTCTGCGTGATATATGCCCTGCCCACTGCCACTTCAACTTGCTAATCCGGTGGGCTATGTCGGTGAGTTTCGTTCGTCTACGGATCTCCTCATTTCGGATTCGATCTCATAGAGAAAACCCGAGCATTGCCCTCTCTATAGCTCGTTGTGCGACTTTGCGCTTGCTAATGAGGCCCATAGTGAGAGACCACGTTTCAGTTCCGTATGTCATCACTGGTAACACTCTGGTCGTAGACTTTCGTCTTAAGGCACTGAGGAAATTAACATTAAACGTTTATTTGTACAAAGTTCAAAACCCTTTGACAAGCATGGTCTACAGAGCGATTAATCAAGAGTTGAAATAACTAATTTTAAGATAACTTTTTTTTTTAAATCTAAGCAGGTTGTTCGCCTGATAGTGAGCGCAAAAAGCTAACAACTAACTAAATTAATCCTGACCACTTACAAGTAGGTATATCTATAGAAAATTCATTCAGTCATACCTATAATTTCGTGAAATTGTGTCTTTTCAAAATGTAAACGCTTATTCAAAGAGGTTATTCAAATTTGCTCGTCTGACCACAGAAGACATCTGACTTCTTGATACTAATGACTGATAATGATACAGCCTTTAGAAAAGTTAGAAAAATGTATTCTGGACCAAACAACTGGCTAGACCTTGAATGACTATATTATTTTCCTTTCACACGGTAAACGTCACCATTGTATACCTATATACGTAACTAATAGGTATTTGATACGCTAAGTAATTGTAACGAACCAATAATTTTATCGAGTTGCATTGCCGTCTTTTTAGTTTTTTTAAACTAAGTATAAATTGATAGAACGCCGGACGCCGGAAGACGCAGCGTAGGTAGGCCTCCCACTAGATGGACCGACGACATAGTGAGAGTGGCTGGCATCCAGTGGTTGCAAAAGGCAGGCTGTCGTTTAGTGTGGAGGTTAAAGGGGGAGGCCTATGTTCAGCAGTGGACGTTTTCTGGCTGATGATGATGATGATAATTTGATAATTGATAGGTAATAAAACGGTCAAGTGCAAGTCAGGCTTGCGAACTGAGGGATCCGTACGACCACAAAATACAAAAAGTAGTGCAAAAAGATAACATCACGCCCAGGCGGACACCAAGTACCGACCGCGTCCGACTTATCTTGGTAATGAACAGAAATTTGTCACCGACACAAACTTAGCCATTATTTATTATTTGTTTTTATATTTTAGAGTGTGTATTATAATCATGCTAAGTTTGACGCTTGTACCTATTACCGTTTTTATATTAAAGCAAATACAAAAATTCGTAAAAAATGCGTTTGTTGTATGGGGCTTTAGCCCTTTAATTTTTTACTTTTTGACTTTATTATTATTTCTTAGTTTATCCGCCGTAACATTACATATCCTGTGAAAATTTCAACTGGCTATCTATTACGGTTAGAAAGATACAGCCGTTAATAGGCAGGACAGACAGACGAACAGACTGACAACGTTGACTCAGTAATAGGGTCCGGGAAAAAGTATCAGAAAAAAACCAGTCAAGTCGAGAGTGAATAGGTTTCTTCTAGGCAAGCGTGCTCCACCGCCGGCCGCATAATCGCTTAACAACAGGCAAGTTGGCGGCCAAGCGCAAGCCTATTTTAATATAATAAAAAAACTTTATGACTAAACTAAACTAAAATAAATCTTTATGATAGAACCAGTGTCTCCATATACACGGTAATTACCGTAGATGCACCGTAATCTGACATAATCTACGGTCAACGGTAAACGTGCATTACCGTGTCGTAATTCTACCGTAATAAGGTGTTGAATAACTTTTCGCATTTTTGATATTTTTTTGATTACGTGTAACGAAACGTAACTTTTTAAAACACAAAATTTTAGATGGCAACACTCTGCACCTAGTTCAGGGGTCAACAGTCGATAAAAAGAAGAGGAAAAACCTGTGTTGATTTCATGCCCACTAAAGAAATGATCAGCAAAATGAATGCTTCTATTTACGAAAAAGAAATCGTCGTCTTAGATTCGGATTAAGGAACTAGTTTTTTATAAGTAAGTAGGTTTAAATTCATTACAAATATTAGAAACATGTAACAATTAATAATAAGTAGGTATTAAAAATTAAATTTTGATTGTAATTTAATTATTGCTTTTAAATTCCCTTTAAATTTGTTTTTTATCTACTTATTTACCAATTTTACCATACACTTAAACATTATACGGTAATTACGGTAAATTTTTAACTGACACACCGTAAAACACCGTATTTTCACCCTGGCAACACGGTAATCCTTTATTTTTATATGGAGACACTGGTCATAGAACTAATATCTTACTATGAAATTTAGTTACCTTGCTGCTAGCAGTCTCTTCCCTAGCTTGGCTCCTCTATAATCCCGTCTAACGACGAGCCCCATAGCTTGCAGAAGCACCTCCAAGCCCATGTACTCGTATGCATCCACTTTAGTCTCAGCATACTTTAACACCTCGTACACGTTTTTCCATTTCTCGCCCTTGATCTAGAAAAGCAAAAAAAATTTGTAAAAAAAATTACCCCAAAAAAAGAAAATAATAGAAGATAAAAAGTTCGGGCGCTAGATTTTTTCGTTTGGCGCAGCGAAATTAGTTGGTATCATTTCGCTGCATTGGCGTTCAAAAACTTCAATATATCATAGCTGCACCTTGCCGCAGATGTTATCACGCCTGGATTGAGAGTATTGAGACCTAGCCTGGCTCACAATAAGTGAGGCTGCCGGGATACAGCGGTTGCGGCTTTTTTAAAACTCGAGCCTTGATTTGGCAGTATAAATTTTCCAACCACAATTACTATGCTATGGTTGCATGATCTTACCATAATTTTATTGAAAGTCTTAATACTATATCTCTTCTCTATCTCTATCTCTACATAGTATAAATTGAAGTCGCTTTCCGCGTCTGTCTGACTGTCTGTATGTCTGTATGGCCGCTAACTCCTCCTAAACCACGCAACGGATTTTGATGCGGTTTTCACCATCAGTTAGGTACATTTTCACGGAAGGTTTATGTATATAACTAGCGACCCGCCCCGGCTTCGCACGTAAATTACACCCGTGCGAAGCCGGGCGGGCGGGTCGCTAGTATAATATAATTTATATAATTACTAGTGTTATCCGTTGCGTGGTTTAGGAGGAGTTAGCGGCCATACAGACATACAGACAGACGCGGAAAGCTACTTTAATTTATACTATGTAGAGAAGAGATAGGTAACTCTTATGAGGATATAATTATGATCCCACACCCTGCAGCTTGGCAAACCGTAATTGGGGTCTCTGACAAACTATCTAGTCACGTCTCTGCTTAACCAAGAACTCTTGGTTCTTTATGGCCATCATAATCAGACCGAAACATCACGAATATATTCAACACTACCAGTGTCTTGTTTGTTCTTCTCGCATAGTTCAATGCCATACGCTGCAGCAGGGTCTCGCTCCAGAGTTTTCGCGTTGTACAAAATATTTCATATTTTCCTCATCAGACCCAATAACCACACATACATTCAATGCTAATAGTGTTTTCTGTCCCTTCATCTTAATCATTCCTTCATAATTTTGGCTGCACCTTTTTTATATTTAAATTAGGCTGGCGCTTGACCGTCACCTTAAAAAAATTAAATATTCGGGACATTTTTGCACACACGGTCATCTGACCCCAAACTAAGCAAAGCTTGTGATATGGCTGCCAGAGACTGATACACATACATATATAGTTTTAAATACATATTTAAATAGATATTAACAACCAGATATAGAACAAACACAAATGTTCATCACATATATGTTTGTCCTAGGTGGGAATCGAACCCACGCCCCCAAGCTCAGAAGCAGGTTCACTACCAACTGGACCAACGGGCTATCTTGCCTGATGTTAAGCGATGGTGTAGTCTACAATACAGCATGCTGGCCTAGAGGAAACCAATCCACTCAGGACACCCAGATTGTTACCATCGGGGAACACCCATTAACGCAGAGTATTCCACAGTCTGCCCTTTGGCCGTTTAAACTAATTCTTACCTCTTCATCATGATCATCGTCTGCCCTGGTCACCACGCATACGTTCAACGCTACCAGCGTCTTCTGTCCGTTCTTCTCCTCGTAGCAACCCAGGCTCATCCGCTGCGGTAGGATCTCTCGCCAGAACTCTCCCATGTGCAGCACGCTTGGCGGATCTTCCATTAGTTCTGGATTTAATTTGGGTTTTTATAGCTATTATCTAATGTCGCTAACTACTAAGGCTTGGTTGCACCATAGTGGTAGTAGTAAAGGTTTATGACAAATTTTACAATAACAGTAACGCTGTCTTTAGCTGTTACTGCGAAATGCGTTGCATCAGTGTATTCACTAGCACAGTTAAAGTTACCAGGGTTGCAAGTCAAATGAGACCTTATTTACCCCATAGATAGATAGAAACTCTTTATTGTGTACACCAGAAATAAAAATTACAACACGATAGAAAACACTTACGAGCTAGTGCCACAAGTGGCGGCCTTATCGCTAAAAGCGATCTCTTCCAGGCAACCATTGGATGGAAAGAATTTACGTAACAGAATCGACGGGGGATGCTAAAACACTTTTAATGATACCATTAAATAAATACTACTAAATGATACATAGTATAATAAATATTAACCAAATATAAATATTAACAAATAAATAAATATTATATAAATATTATCCATACATAAACTAACACACATAATACAGACGCGACAAGTAAGTGCATACTATACCCTAGTATATATGTTTAACTATGCTATACCCTAAGTCCCTGGAGTACCTTCGCATTATGAGCACACAATGCAAGAGCAGCAAGGAACGCGCCCATATGCATAGCTGGAAATATTTTTTATATCTGACAGATATTTAACATAAACAATAACACTTAACCAGCGATGCGTGGGCAGTTACGTTTAACAGTTATATTCATTAATTTAACAATTGACAGATGGTGAAACAATTTTTTTGCCTAACCAGGGGCCTTACGGACATCAGCTAATTGCGGCACCTAATCCGCTCAGTTGGAAAATCATGCGAACGTGAACCTTATCGCGGCCAGATACGGTTTGCGGTCGCGTGATTTTCCAACTGAGCGGATTAGGTGCCGCAATTAGCAGTTGTCCGTAAGGCCCCAGTACTTTACTTAAATGTCGATGTTTGTTATTGCTAAATTAAGATACTGCAAACCATCCTTACAGTTGCAGTTGCATGCAGTTACAGTTGACTTGATGGTATATTGTGACGTTGTGTCACCCAACATCAAACACTTACTGCGATGCCAGTATGTAGCTTTAGTGTTGCTAAAGATACTACCACACCTTGGGTACCTACCCAGTTTGCAGTAAATATGCGAACGAAGTCAACGTGTACTGTCTTCAACGAAAATTAGACTCATGTCCTATCCTACTAGGTACCATAGTAGGTATTACAGTTTTAAAAAAAACCTCCCGTGACGCGAAAGCGCAAAGATGCATTCAGTCTCTTTAATAGCTATTGAAGCTAGCTACAGAGTAGTGAACATAAATTATAGATGGTCCGATCGATCGCGTGGCAAAAAAATGACGAATGGGAGGCATTTGTTTACGCACCCCCTTTACTGCTTATGGCGCGTCGGTCCTGTTTTGCTTACGCAGACATGCACTACGTAAGACGGCGTAAGCTAGTAATAGGATAGATACCTTTGACACCTCAAAAGCCTAGCTTAGCCTCAAAAGTTTTTCGTAAAAAAAATAAGACTTACTCTGTATCTGGCATAGCGTTTCATCGGTGCATAGGTGATTGATGAGAATCTTAATGGCTTCTTCGTCGTCTTCCGGCCTGAGATCCTGGATGACCCAAGTGGAGTCTCCGGTTGTCCATGTTTCGTACACGTTAGGGTATGACGCATCGATAATCCTCTTAAAATGCATGGTTTATCTAGAAATGGAGAAGATATTTTGTATCCATCATCAATGTTGATTGCCCCGGTGGCCTAGTTGGTAACCTGCCTTCTGCACTTGGGGGCGTGGGTTCAGTTCCCACCTAGGGCAAACATTCATGGTAATGAACAAGTGTTTGTTCTATATATCTGGGTGTTAATTTCCATTTAAGTATGTATTTAAAATATATATGTATGCCGGCAGCCATATTACAAGCTTTGCTTAGTATGGGGACAGATGACCGTGTGTGCAAAAAAAAAAACATTAGGTATTACGTCATCTGAGAGAACACACCTAAATTAAGTAATTAAATTTAAATATGTACCTAAACACTCATACAGCTATTACCGCCACTATCGAATAATGCACTTCTAATATTAAACCTGCACCAAGAGAGTAGAAAGAGAAACGTTTTAAAATGCTCTCCTAGATAACGATACCTAATAACTGTCGCATGTCTAGCATTATGTACCTATTCTGTGGTCTAGCAGAGACCATTGATTTAAAAAGTACGTATGTACTTGCATAATACAAGTTAATGGTAGAGACTGCATGCAAATCACCTATCTTTGTCGTGCTCCGAACGCAAATAGCTAGTACCCACTTAAACTTGTTTGTACAAGAAAATACAATATCATCTAGTAAATTGAAGATAAGTAATTTGTTTAGTAAATATACTAAGTAGGTAGGTAGAGGTACTTAATCTAATTAATCTCATTTATAAATGGCACGTAAGAGCCTCAGAGCAAATAAAAATACAGAGGGACTACCGCGAACACGAAAAGTGAAGCCAGTTTTTGAAACATGTGTGCGTAGTCGAAGTTCGTGTCGTGTAATTTATCAAAATAAAAATAGAAGGATGGAAATATTCCATCCTTCTTCCTAGTTACTTTTGTGTTGTTTTTACAGTCCTTAACACTACAAGAAGTCATTTTTCTTTTTAAAATGGATGTTTTCAGTACGACGTTCTGACAAAAAAGTCACGTAGTTTTGAATGCGTATGTGTGCGTGAGTCGTGTTTTTATTGGGAATTCACGTAGTTTTGGAACCGATTTTGGCGTCACTTTGGGAGTGCGCCGTAGGGACTCTGTATTTTTATTTGCTCTGAGGTAAGAGCTGACCATGGTATTATGTTTTAGATTTTTCGGTATAAGAATCCTCCATAGTCCGTTCTCATGACACGCTATTTCCTTTCCAAATACTGTCAAAATAATCAATTATTCAATTGTTTATTCGCGAATACATTAAACTTTTTTTTATCAATAGGCTTGCGCAATCTAGACGCCATCTCCCGCTCTCACCGCCAGAGTGTCTTTTGCACATTTCCAACATTTTAAAAGGTAATTCGCCAAATTGGAATGAAAAAATATGATTAATTTTTAGAATAACATTGCAAATGTTTTAACGTAGTTTCTTATTTGATTTTTTTTTGGCGTAGAGATCGTAATGTACTCCACCATTTTATAAAGATTTAAGTTGCTGTTGGATAGAATGACTTAGTAGAGAAAATATTATGGTAATATTGTAGTCGATAATTGCTTTGTTCTAACCAACGGTAATTTTTAATTCAATTTTGGTGTTGAATTGTTGTTCATATTCTTCCTTTGTTGCGGGTTCTTGGCGCTGTCCATTACTGGTGTTCCCATGATGACTCTTTGTTGCCACATATATATATTTATATCCAATATTATAATTAGGCATATAACTAATATGTCCAAAATGTTGTGTTCCTACTCGTTGATGATGAAATGTTGTAAAGAGAGTAGATGTCTGCCTACAAACTGCTATACAGTTTGGCAGAGCTGTGTTATAATAACATGTATGTTAGTCAATAAGATAAATAATAATAAATAAATAAATAACACACTTATAACATGTTTTATACCATTTGTTGCAATTTGCAAAGTGGGAAAAGAGAGCCTCAACAAAAAAATACTGTCTACTTTTGAAAAAAGTGGTCGTTTTGCGAAGTTAATATTTCAGAATATTTAAAAAATATTTTTGTTTTAATATTTTTTATTATGACCACAAAAAATGGGATACACCGTTTTCCCATTTATTCTGGTTACTAGAAAAAACATAAAAACAAAAATTTGTCCTAAATATTTTGAAATATTAATTTCGCAAAATGACTGAAGCTCATTTATAAAAAGTAGAAGAAAACACTCGCGATTTGAGTTTAACCACATACATTGCGTTATATTTCCACTTTCCTTTCTTTAGAACGGCAAAACAATAAAACGCCTTCGTCTGTGTTTTCGCAAAATTACCGAGTGACGTCACGGTAGCCTACTTACTTCGATGTACCTAAAGCAAACAGTTGCTTTCGCATTGTTTAGTGCAATGACATCAGAACACAATGATGGCTGTATCTAGGTTCCTGTAGACTAGAGGTGCGTTCGGATAGCCCCTTGGTGGCAAAAATAACTGTTACAAACGCCAAAAATGAATACATGTAGCGTACGTTTTGGGAATGTGTGTGCAAAAGTGGCATTATTAACTGTTTTCGCTCACCGTTCGGATATGTCGAAAACAGCTAAAAATGCCATCGTAATCTGCCACTTTTGACCCACATTTGAACGCGAACGATAATTGTACTAAGGCATATCTCCCGTTTTTGTCTGATCGGATGCCAGTACAAACCTAAACCTGTATGATGTAAAAAAATAAACTCATTCAGTAGACATTACAGATAAATATAAGCTTAAAATAATCCTAAAAATTCCTACTCATAGGTAGTTTAAAACAGTCAGGAATAAAAACTTTTGCATGTTGTATGTAGAAATCTATTAAAAAGTTCTTTGAGAGCATAAGTAATTGTAAAAAAACAGTTCATAAACAAAAAAACTTACATTGCACAGTTTACAATCGCAGTTGGCTGCCACACGTCCTAATCGGTAAGAGGTTGTTCTAATAATAAATCTATTAACTTCCTACAACACAGACGTAAGTAATTGACAAGTGGTTATGTACTTGACTCTAGAGACGTGTTCTAGCTGGTTATGGAGGAAACTGAGTGTCATACGTAGCTATCTACTTGCTTTGCTTAGACCTGTTTTCAAGTTGAAGGTGAACTATGCAAAAGTATTTTATTTATGTTACACGGGAATTACTCACGTAAGATTAAGCCGGTTGCAAAAGTAGGTAGGTTACATCTTATCTATTTAAAAACTAGTAAAGTCAGTACTCTACTACTACTATTTGCGTACATCGCAAATAGTACAGTGTACAGTAACCGGCACACAACTTGAGCCATGACTTTGAGTGCGCAATAGACGATGGAAAGAGAGGTGCGCGGGGGCATTCTTATGGCACGCGTCCACGCGATTGGCCAATGCGCGAACTTACCCCTAATTCGTCGACTTTGGCTCAAGTTGTTTGCCGGCCACTGTAGGACCTACATTTTTATTCTGGTGTAGGTATCTAGACGATATATCTGATATATTTTAATTATAAACAACTTTTATTAAGGTCTGTGAGGAATATGCTTATACCCATGGCCTACAATATAATGTTAAAAAGGGAGATAAATATATATATTTACTGCCAATAATAAGCACCCTGAACATGTCAATACTTATGACCACAAACTCTCCTAATAGTAAGCGATGGTATGGCCGAGGATGACGCATGTCGATCTGGAAGAAATCTAATAGACTTGAGCTTTGCAAAATGGCCTATTGTAATTCTCAGAACCTTAAAAAAGACAATTTTCAAAGACATGGTCATTCACCAACATGCTCTGGGCCAGCTTGGTGGATTAGGGTCCATCCTCTCTCTCTGAGAGAAGGCCTGTGTCCCAGCAGTGGGAACATGATAGGCTGATAATGATGATGATTGTTCTCAGATAACAATAAATAAAGCATGAAGTTCCATTCTTGGACATATACCTGACAGACTTATAACTGACTTGATACTCTTCTCATCCTAATGTAGAGAGTATCCTCAGTGTTCTCTTTGATCTAGAACAGGGGTTCCCAAACTTATTTTGTGTACGGCTCACTTTGAAAATAAATAATTTTTTAGCGCCCCCATTTTTTCACCTTCTTAAAAACCACTATAACTTCAAATTAAATTAATCAATTATTGTGAGCTATATTGGCGGAGATTAAACATTAATTCAAATTTTTTTTTTCTGGGACTCTTACCGCCCCCCTTTAGACCTGCAGCGCCCACAAGGGGGCGTTATCGCCCACTTTGGGAAACGCTGAATTCTAGAAGAAGAAAAAAACTTCCAGCTGGTAATATTCAAATGTCTTGTGATAAAGAATTATAAATAAATCATCACCCAAAAGTTTTTTTTAGAAGATGTAAAGGGCAAAATAGAGGGCAATATGGAAAAATATACACAAACAAAAAGATAAAATTTCAATACAATACATATTCGCCTTATTACCCTTGAAACAAAAAAATAATAAACGCAATACTGCGCTTATCTAGGTAAAATAATTAATTTGTTCGTACCTATAAAATAAGATTCCACACTTTCTTGTTCCAGTTTATTTTGAAGATTTGCGTTGAAATGATCGTCTCGGTATTTCTTGTCATTTTGATATCATTAATAGTTTATGTCAATGGAAAACGTAATGAATACTATTGGAAAAGACGCGGTGTGGTGTTTTGGAGGAAAAGTAAGAGTCTGGGCGTGTTCTGGCATTTTCTATCAGGAAAGAGATCCATGACCCTGATATTTGATGAAATATATAAAGAATATTGCGACGCCCCAGCGGTAGCTTTTGGTGCACTTCTGACTCCTTCGATATTCTTGAAGAGCCTTGTCAATATTCGCCACGTTACAATCAGTGACTTTCAATCTTTTTACCACAGAGGGATAGCGTACGGAAAAAACGATAAACTAACGAACAGCATAGCCTTTTTACATGGACCGAAATGGAAAATTCTGAGGCAGGCTTTGTCTCCACTGTTCACGCCTGCCAAACTAAAAAAAATGCATTACATTGTCGATAAGTGTGCGCGAGACTTCATCCAGTTACTCAAGAGCAATCCTGACAAGCTCAAAGGTGATGTTTATATGGTGATGGAAACGTACTGTTGCGCCGCATTAACAGCCGCTGTCTTCGGGATGGGCACAGAATCTCCTTTTGAGTCCCCGTTCATAAAAATGACGCAACAAGCTCTAGCACCAACATCCTGGAGGAACTTTAAGTTCATGTTGTCAGGAGTGAGCCCACAACTGTTTAATTTTTTGGGTCTATCATTGTTCACTGCTCAAGAAAAAAGTTTCATTAAAACCATAAAGCAAGTGATTAAAGAACGAAAGCGGAACGAAGATAAGAAACATGACTTTGTCGACCTTTGTGTAAATTTACAGAACGGTGGTTTGTTAATTGATCCCGATACAGGATTTCAATTAGAGCCCACCGATGAAATAATGGCTGCACAAGCGTTTTTCTTTTTCATGGCAGGACTTGAACCTTGCGCCGCCGGTTTATTCGGAACTTTATTTGAACTCGGCAGAAATCCTGAAATGCAAAAACGTTTACAACAAGATATTGACACTGCATTTGAGAAACATAACGGTGAGCTGTCATACGACGTTATAGCACAGATGAAGTATTTAGACAAAGTAGTTAAAGAAGCCCTAAGAATTCATACACCAGTGGGATTTCTTACGAGAGAGTGTGTCGCAGATGCCACATTACCTGTGGGTAATATAAACATTGACAAAGGGACCAAAGTCTACATACCAATTTATTCTCAGCACCACGACCCTAACTATTTTCCTGACCCGATGGTGTTTGATCCAGAAAGATTCTCCAATGAAAAAGAAGTAGTTGATTACTATATTCCCTTTGGGCAAGGTAGCAGGATCTGCCTTGGGCTGAGATATGCGTATATCCAAATAAAAACTGGCATCGTACATGTTCTGAGGCATTTCGATATAGAGAGTTATTTGATACACGGTAAAGTTAACTATCAGAAAAATAATTTGTTTGTTCGATTAAAAGATGTGACTTTTGTAATGGTTCCGAAGAAAACGACGTTTTGATGTTTAGAGTTCCGTAGTTACTAAGGAACCTATATACTTTTATTCTGAGACTGTAAAATACTCGACACCAGTTTAAAATCAAATCTTATGTATGGATAAGGTCCTCTGCATGAAAAGAGGATGTATAAAAATGTTTCACCTGTGGTCAACTGCTTTTACAAATAATGTTCCGTTTTTAAATAATCGAATCCAAAATGGCTTTTATATTTTTTTTGTTAGATTTAACTCAGGTATTTTCCAAAAGTAGAGGTAAAAAAAGTACTTACATGTTAAAAAGATAAGCTTCGTTACACAAAAGAAAAATAAACTGTAATAATTATTGTGCTTGTTTCTTCACTACGAGTAATACAACAAAAATATATTTGCAACACTTAATATGAAATTGTTATCTCACTTATCTACTAAATAAATATATGCTTATCAATACGACCTGACCTAGTTATCATGCTATTGTCTGGTCTTGGTTGTTGGAGAATAAAAAAAAAAAAACAACCATACAGCATACAGTAAAGTTTACACAATTTTGCTAAAACATAAAACCTTTTTCAGGACTAATAATTATAAAATATTCTAGCTGCGCCCCTTTTGTTTTTTTTTGTTATTTGTCAATGGGTAAAACCTATGAAATTTTTTTTTAAAATTATATTTAAATTTGTAAACACACATATTGCAACAACTATCGAACAATGCACTTCTAAAATTTAAATTCTTAGCACCAACAAAGTAGAAATACGAATATTTTAAAGTTTTCTCCTAGTGGTAGGGATTACTGTCGCTTATCTAGCCTAGAGACCATTGATTTAGAAATTACATGAGTATGTACTTACATAATACCTACAAGTTAATGGTAGAGACTGCATGCAAATCACCTATCTTTGTCGTGCTCCGAACGCAAATAATTGTTTGTATTTGGTACGTAGGGGAAAGTAGGTAAGTAGGTACAATTATAACCTAGTACATTGAATTAAGCAATTTGTTTAGTTAATATACTAAGTAATTAATGACATAATTATATAAATAGTACGTAAGACCTGCCCAGATTTCTCGAAATAAAGAATCCTCCATAGTCCGTTCTCATCATCGTCATCATTACCATTTCAGCCGTAGGACGTCCACTGCTGGATATGGGGCTCCCCCATCGATCTCCAAAAGGGCCGATTGGAACCGGCTTGCATCCAGCGTTTCTCTGCGGTCTCTTTTAGGTCGTCTGTCCGTACTCATAGTGCATAGGTACTATTTCCTTTCCAAATGCCGTCAAGATCTGTTGAGCAACCAGCCTGGATGTCTTCAAATCGCGAGTGAATCGGTTTCTTCTTGGCAATGGGTGTTCCCCTATAGTTTCAATCTGGGTGTCTTCAAATCGCGAGTGAATCGGTTTCTTCTAGGCAATGGGTGTTCCCTTATGGTTACAATCTGGGTATCTTCAAATCACGATTGAATTGGTTTCTTCTAGGCAAGCATGCTCCACCGTAGACCGCATCATCGCTTATCATCAGGCCTATTAAGGTACAGAAAAATATGGTTTCTGTAGCATAGCGCGTGAAATTGCCGGGCGCTGCTAGTTATATAAATAACCGGGATTCAACCCCGCCCGTATCGCAAGCTCTAGTCGAGTTAGGAATGAAAACTAGGTAATGTGTCGTATTTGAGAGTTCGATCAATGAACTTTGAACTACGATAGATAGCAATACTATTGAAAAACAAGATGTACCTATTATTAAAAAAACAAACTCAACTGCAAAAAATAGACTTAAGATTTCAGATTTGAAGACGGTTCTGAAGACACTGCACGCTCTCCGAAAACTGTTAAGCCGTTCAGGCTAACAAGAGCCTGAGGTGTTTCTAAACCTACGTAGTAGCTTTACCTAGTCAGTGATAGAAACACAAAAATACAAGCAAATACGATCAAAAAACATTATCTCCATATTCACCCTGATAATTATCATGATGGATATTATGGACAGAGAATCACGCAGTGGGTCATCATCATCATCATCAGCCAGAAGACTTCCAATGCTGAACATAGGCCCCCCTTTTAACCTCCACACTGAACGACAGCCTGCCTTTTGCATCCACAGGATGCCAGCGACTCTCACTATGTCGTCGGTCTATCTAGTGGGAGGCCTACCTACGCTGCGTCTTCCGGTTCGTGGTCTCCACTCAAAAACCTTTCTTCCCCATTGGTTATCGGTTCTTCAAGCGATGTGGGCTGCCCATTGCCACTTCAATTTGCAATTTTTAATAGCTATGTCGGTGACTCTGGTTCTTTGGCGAAAGTCCACGTTTTGGATTCTATCGCGCAAAGAAACTCCGAGCATAGCTCTCTCCATTGCCCGCTGTGTGACGCAGTATGCCTGAAAAGAAAACAAACGAATGAGCCAAGATAGACCGAGAAAACCTGACCTTGACTCTTTAAATGGACTGGTCAAAATTAACTGATCCCACCGTCGGGTAACAACTGGGGGAGAATCAATACGATTTGAAGATGCGATGGGGGGGGGGGGGGGGTTCAAGTTTGTAGTGTAAGGGCACTACAAGCACCTCAAACAAATAAACCTCTTCTACTTATAGGTACTCGTACTCTTTATCTATGCTGTGGTACTCGTAATTACCTACCTTTTACCATACATATAATAGTAAGTGGCAACGCAGAAGCGCACATTGATCGCCATGCGCGTCCGTCCATACGGGGCACAGACCTCAGAATAGAGGTGATCTTTTGCATCTAGAAGAAGCAAGAAGATCACCACTCTCAGCTGGATATTCAACTGTCTTGGATTGTCTGATAATGAATTAAAATTAAATCGTCACCCATGAGTTTTCTGTAGAAGAAATTTATACAGTTTCAACTTAAAGAGCAAAATAGAGGGCACAATAAATAAAATAACAAATAAACAAAAAGATTAAATATCAAAACAGAGTTGCCCTTGAAACAAGAGGAGAATGTACGAGTTACTGCTCTTTTATAGATAAAAATAATTTATTCGTATAAAATAGGACTCCACATGTTTTTAAGTCAGTTACTTTCAAGATATGAATTGAAATGATTGTCTCGGTATTTCTTGCCATTTTGATTGCATTATTAGTTTGTGTCAATGGAAAACGTAATGAATATTATTGGAAAAGACGCGGTGTGGTGTTTTGGAGGAAAAGTAAGAGTCTGGGCGTGTTCTGGCATTTTCTATTAGGAAAGAGATCCATGACACTGATATTTGATGAAATATATAGAGAATATTCCGACGCCCCAGCGGTAGCTTTTGGTGCACTTCTGACTCCGTCAATATTCTTGAAGAACCTTGTCAATATTCGCTACGTTACAATCAACGACTTTCAATCTTTTTGCCACAGAGGAATAGCGTACGGAAAAAACGATAAACTAGCAAAAAACATTGCCCTTTTACATGGCCCAAAATGGAAAATTCTGAAGCAGGCTTTGTCTCCACTGTTCACGCCTGCCAAACTTAAAAAAATGCATTACATTGTCGATAAGTGTGCGCGAGACTTCACCCAGTTACTCAAGAGCAATCCTGACAAGCTCAAAGGTGATGTTTATATGAAGTTGGAGACCTACTGTTGCGCCGCATTAACAGCCGCTGTCTTTGGGATGGACACAGAATCTCCTTTCCAGTCTCCGTTAATAAAAATGACGAAACAAGCTCTAGCACCAACATTCTGGAGGAACTTTAAGTTCATAATATCGGGAGTAAGTCCACAACTGTTTAACTTTTTGGGTCTATCATTGTCATCTGTTCACGAAGAAAGTTTCATTAACACCATAAAGCAAGTGATTAAAAAACGAAAGCAAAACGAAGATAAGAAGCATGACTTTGTCGACCTTTGTGTAAATTTACAGAACGGTGGTTTGTTAATTGATCCCGATACAGGATTTCAATTAGAACCCACCGATGAAATAATGGCTGCACAAGCGTTTTTCTTTTTCGTTGCGGGACTTGAACCTTGCGCCGCCGTTTTATTCGCAACATTATTTGAACTCGGCAGAAATCCTGAAATGCAAAAACGTCTACAACAAGATATTGACACTGCATTTGAGAAACATAACGGTGAGCTGTCATACGACGTTATAGCACAGATGAAGTATTTAGACAAAGTAGTTAAAGAAGCTCTAAGAATGCATACACCAGTGGGGTTTCTTACGAGAGAGTGTGTCACAGATGCCACATTACCTGTGGGTAATATAAACATTGACAAAGGTACCAAAGTCTACATACCAGTTTATTCTCAGCACCACGACCCTAACTATTTTCCTGACCCGATGGTGTTTGATCCAGAAAGATTCTCCAATGAAAAAGAACTGGCTGATTATTATATGCCCTTCGGGCAAGGTAGCAGGATCTGCCTTGGGCTGAGATATGCGTATATCCAAATAAAAACTGGCATCGTACATGTTCTAAGGCATTTCGATATAGAGAGTTATTTGATACACGGTAAAGTTAACTATCAGAAACATAATATGTTTGTTCGATTAAAAGATGTGAGTTTTGTAATGGTTCCGAAGAAAACGACTTCTTGATTTTTAGTGTTCCGTAGTAAACTAAGGACCCACCCATATACTTTTATTCAGAGACTATGAAATACCTGCTAGCAGAGAGAAAAAATATTTTTGCTTGAAAAGAACATGTATTGTATAAAAATGATACTCCTGTAGTTTAACTGTTTTTACAAATTATACTATTTTGTTTAATAAACGTGTCAAAACTGCCTTTTTGGAGTGCCAAGTTTTTATTATATTTACCTGTCCAGGGCCCCGATTCTACTAAAGAAATTGTTTTTAAATTGTAATTGTTTAATTTTTTATTTTTTAAATAACTGCCTCAGAACTGACAGTAATTTTTTTTATACTAGAAAAATACCACCACATAATATTATAACTTAGTATTTAAAAAAAAAAACAAAGTGCGAGTTTTGAGGCAGTTATTTAAAAAAAATAATTAAACAATTACAATTTAAAGTTTTTTTTGTAGTAGAATCGGGGGACCGGTTTCCGAGGTATTTATCGTCTAACCAAGTTTGACAGCTGTCATCCGAAACGAAGATCTCTATCACTTTTGTAAAGGAACTGCTAATCCAGGGTCGACAGTTTTCGAGATATCACCCAACCAAGTTTGACATCTATCACCCTGACATCTGTCAACGCCCCCATCTAACCTGAGAGAGAGGCCCAAGTCCTTCTTCTTTCCTTTTGGGAAATACCATAAAAAATACTCTGTACGTCGGGATCCGTTTTGAAAACGATTTTATTTTATTTCTTGTATCCACGGTTACCGGTATCAGCGGGTAATATGTATTTTTTAAAGGAAACTGTTGAAAATATCGGTATCGGTGGATACAACTTGCCGGGATCCGTGGCTAATTCCAACCGATACTGAGATCCGTGGATACAAACCCGGTAAACTATAATCATTGTCAAACTATTGTCGTCTGTTCTGCACTCTATAAATAAAGTGCAATATTAAGCTTAGGGTAAACAAAAAAGAACCGGAAAACGCAGCGTAGGTAGGCCTCCCACTAGATGGACCGACGACATAGTGAGAGTCGCTGGCATCCAGTGGATGCAAAAGGCAGGCTGTCGTTCAGTGTGGAGGTTAAAGGGGGAGGCCTATGTTCAGCAGTGGACGTCTTCTGGCTGATGATGATGATGATGAAACAAAAAAGAATTTGATGTTTCGTGATGCGTCTGAACACCCCCCCCTGGGTTCTATAAGATAATAATGATGTCGCATAAAGTCCAATATGACAGATTTTATAAACTAATTTTGCACGAAGTTTTTTTTTTACCGACTTCGTAAAAGGAGGAAGGTTCACAATCCGGCCCGTTTTTTGGTATGTACAGCGATAACGCCCGCTTGTAAACCAATTTGCGTGTTTCTTTTTTTATCATGAAGATGAAACCCTTGTCGTGACGGCTGCGCTTGCCACGATATTTTCCGTGCAGGCAACACCAAACATCATCCTCCTGCAATGAATAGTCCAATCAACGCGTCCTGTCCAAACGACCAATCACAAGGCCCGCAGTGGATATTTAAGTGATGGCTTGAGAACCCCGGCAGTGGGGTGACGCCATTTTCCATTCTGCTTTCAACGGCGTCCACACGAGCGACAACATCTCACGAAATATCGGAGCTAAGTATCACAGACTCTTTATTACCTTGCTTGCACTCATGCTTTGATGAATAACTGATGAATAACTATTAATAAACATGTTCTTTATGTGGATTACTTATACAGATAGATACTTCACATTGTGCACAATCTGAAGGTTAGGATTCGTACGGGAAGTTTATAGCTCATCATAGAGCTCACGAAGTATCGTGATTGTCTACTGCCAAATGCATGGCCGGGGTGCAGGACTGCCAGGGGGCGGTGCCTGATGTACGATACCAACCGTCAGCCCGGTCTGAGAACGCTTGGTGTACAGAGCGTAGAGCCGCAGAGGGTCGGCTGCGTGTGCGAGGAGTCTGAAAGACGACACGAGCTCCTCACGCGCAGATCACGATGGCCCACGATCGGATCTGCTCCCGTGCGAATCCCCCGCCACCTGAAACAGGACCGGACCAGGTGTCGCCGCTTTCGTGGGCCGGTACAAGGGCGGTAGTGGGTACACTCAGGTGGTATTAAGTTAAATGTAGCTCGACGTACAAGATCATAGGTGCTGAAGGGTTGTGATGCTTAGTTACCAGCTCATGGTGTTTTAACATTACAGGACGTGTGAAACAGACATGGGACGGGAAAGGCTGTCCATGAAATCCATGCTCACTGTAGTCGGGGAAGTGAGCAGCCCGAGAAGGCTCTGTCACCATCACCACGAGGCGATTGGTGACCCCACGTGCCCGGTGAGTGAACTCACATTGTATATGCACTATAAGTACAGTTTGTTGGGACACGCTGGCATAACGGTATGCAGCGATGGGTGTTGCATTATAAAGGTGATATAGCGAAGCAGATGTTGAGAATATAGCCTGATATAAATGTATGTATAGTTCACCGCAACCCCCACAAGCTTCCCGACAACCCTCGAGGTGGTCCCACAAAATTTCATTAGTTACAGTTCAGTAGTTTTAAACCAGCTCAAATAATAGCTATAGGACTTACGAATTTCGCGATAACAAATCACTACAATACTTTTGTTCTGTCTTTTGTTCGAGTCACAAGCCTTCTCTCACAGAGATAAAAAAGGGCCGAAATCCACCATGCTGGCTAAGTACTTGTTGGTGAATGTCATATTATGTTTTAAACTATCACGGTTGTTCACTACAGTCAGGGCTGGGCAAAATACATGCTTTGCTTTTATTAAAATACAAATTAAAAACACTGTATAGCAAGTAATTAAAATACGAAATACATAATATTTTTAAGTAAGGTATTTGAAATATAAAATACAAAATACAGTATTTTAGCTATTTTTAATTGAAATACGAAATACAAATTACAAAATAAGTAATCTAGACCAGCACGGGCTAAAAAGTAGAGGAAAACCAGATTAATTAATCAGTAAAACCAGAGATGAACACTAGATTTTTAAATTTACTGTCAGACAAACATTACACTCTCGCCTCGCACTCACACTCACGATTGCTAAATGAAGGTTAAATGTATTTTAATGTTAAAATATATTTTGAAGCCTCAAGTATTTGAAATACTAATTACAAAATACCTCGGCGTCAGGTATTTGAAATACGAATTACAAATTACATTATAAGGAAGTAATTGAAATACAAATACCAAATACGTATTTGTATTTCAATTACGTATTTTAATTACAAGTAATTCAAATACTGCCCAACCCTGACTACAGTTATATGACCAACCACCCACATTCTTCAGTCTTCTCGTAAACATGGTGCATGTAACTGCGTCGAAATATTGGGAGTTTTTTCCATAACCTTATCACGGTAAATATCACATATCATAGATCAGTGGAACAACCTTATCACGGTAAATATCACATATCATAGATCAGTGGAAAGGATCAGTGCGATTCATGCGATCTTTCTTGCCTCACCCTTGCAAAATGTGGAATGAGCTACCTTCCGCGGTGTTTCCGAGAAGCTAGAACATTGGGTTCTACAAAAGGCGAGTTAATAGATTCTTAAAAGTTCGGCAACGTAGTTGTGATGCCACTGGTGTTACAAGTATCCATAGGCGACGGTGACTGCTTACCATCAGACAGCCCGTCTGCTTGTATGCCACCTATGGCATTAAAAAATCCCGTTATGGGCCCAGTCTCTCAGTGCAAAACAGAAGAATCGCAGGAAAGCGCGTGGAATGTTTCCCGCAGTCGTCTTAATCGTACCTTAGCGAAATTATTAACAAGACTTGAAACAAAAAGAAAGTTGCTTCTACTAAACAGTTTTTGTCATATTATGTCTATGAACTTTTGAGGTTCATGGACATATCGGTCTCCTCACGAGTTCCAGTAGGTGGTAACTAAGTCATAAGTCTTATCATCATCATCATCAGCCAGAAGACGTCCACTGCTGAACATAGGCCTCCCCCTTTAACCTCCACACTGAACGACAGCCTGCCTTTTGCATCCACTGGATGCCAGCGACTCTCACTGTGTCGTCGGTCCATCTAGTGGGAGGCCTACCTACGCTGCGTCTTCCGGTTCGTGGTCTCCACTCAACAACCTTTCTTCCCCATCGGTTATCGGTTCTTCGAGCGATGTGGCCTGCCCATTGCCACTTCAACTTGCAAATTTTAATAGCTATGTCGGTGACTCTGGTTCTTTGGCGAATATCCACGTTTCGGATTTTATCGCGCAAAGAAACTCCGAGCATAGCTCTCTCCATTGCCCGCTGAGTGACTCTGAGTTTTTCCAAAAGGCCAACAGTTAAGGACCACGTCTCAGTACCATATGTCATCACTGGCAACACACACTGGTCAAAAACTCTCGTCTTGAGGCACTGTGGTATCTTGGACGAGAAGATGTCACGCAATTTCCCGAACGCTGCTCATCCGAGAGGTCGCCCGAAGAATGGATTCTCTTTGCTTAAGTTGGACTTACCTAACTGAACAATCTGTCCAAGATAGTCTTATGGTTATTGTGTAATAATTATTGCACAGGTTAGCTCATAACACTCTACGAGTTTGTCACTGTACGCGATCCAAAACAACCTTGTCGGTTGTTTTGAATCAATCACTGCACACTGCTAGTTCAATGGGCCGTTACGCAAACAGGATACCAAAAACCTAAACTTGTTGATACTCGCGAATCTGTGATAATTGCAAATACAACTCGGTAACGTTCTCATAGTTATATTAGTGACAACGAGCTCAGTGCCACGCTTGGTGCGGACACTAAAGGAAAAAAGCAATAAGTTTGCTTGAAATCTCAGTTTGAAATGATGAAATCCATACTTATTCTGAGTTTATTTTGTCAAATTTGTCGTGAGTTTAATTTCTTTACTTGTCTTTTGATTTTTATTATACTCTATATTGCGTTATAATTATGTGGAATTTGTCTTTTTTAGACTCTACCTCGGAATTAACGACTATCACTCGCATGAAACCGAAAGCCCCCTGCGAAAACCCTAATAAGAATGCCCTAATAGAGCACTTTTTCAACACTGTCTTTACGGAGTTTTATTCTTCGCCACCAGTCTGTGTGTGCGTGCAAATGTGTGTTGGACAATCCACGTACTGCTACCCGAACGGATGCCTCAAAACTACCGCCCAAGAAAATGAAGTAAAAACAGAAACGACTCCAATTGTGCAAAAGAATAAGAACCATTTTATGCTATTAAAAGGTGAACACGATTTCATGACAGAATTTTTAGAGCGAAATTATGTGGACGACTCGAAAGGTACGACATATTCTCGTGTGTCTTTATTTGTTGACTAGCAACGCACCCCGGCTTCGCACGGGTGTAAATCTTGTTTTTTTACACTTTGGGTTACATTATTGGAGTTTTAGTAAATATCCCTATTTATTTTTGAACATATAATATAGCCTATGTCACCCGGGGATAGTGTAGCTTCCCAAAAGTGAAAGAATTTTTCAAATCGGTTCAGTAGTTTCAGAGCCTATTCAATGCAAACAAACAATTAAATCTTTCCTCTTTATAATATTAGTAGGTATAGATATACCTACCCCAGCACAAAAAAGTTGAAAAAAAATAAATTGGCTGATAAATTTCTGAGATATAAGCGCTTAAAGTTTTTGGTGTGGATTGAGAAGCGATGCTCAGTACCGTTCCCGCAAAGCTTGTGTTAGTATAGTATTTGTATGGCGAGCCACTTGCTATAGTGCGCACTTTGTCTAGCAAACAATTAGAGTATAGATTTGAAACGTAACAAGTATCTACTTGTAATGGAAAATTCAATCAAAGCCTACTCGTAGGTATGTATTCGATAGTTTGATTTAAATTCATAACATAAAGTTGCTTTCAGAACCATCACCGCCTCATAATCCAGTAGAAGATCTGCGTCCAGACATATTTAAAAAAAAGAAATACAGCATCGTTGCAAAATTTAAAACAGCCCCTACTGTAAACATAAAGCAAACTATACAGGACAAAGTAAAAAAGGAAGTAATGAAAACTGAAGGTGTTGACTGGACCAAAACCAGATGGCCATTGAATACGCAAAATTGGAGAAGTGTACGTCGACCGTTTTTAAATATTGAAAAGCCGCTGAGAACTCAAGGAAAGTATTTTGCAGCAATGCTGCATGACAATGAAATCGCAGAATATCCTCCAAAATATTTCAAAAGAGAACTTACAAAATCTGTTGATGACGATGAAGGAAACATACAAGCATTTTATCATTTAGAAAATTCACTCAATATGACCGATGGCAAAAGCTTTTCACTCGAGACGTTAATCGATAATTTAATTAGGAGTAGTTTTGGAACAGATATAGAAATAACAACGAATATTGCTATCTCTAAAAGGGATGATCCGGAAATTGAATCCAAAGCACCAATAGAAAACGTCCTTAACGTAAACCTGACGGACCTCGTTAATGAGACTACGAGCGTACTTTCAATGAATTTTACTAATGAAAACGTGGAAAGGAATAAGTATTTAGACACTAATCAGATGAAGAAGACAGCCAATTTAAATGAAATGATTACAATTTTAGCTAATCGAATTGAAATTGAAAATAATACAAGTATGGAAATAGCTAGAAAAACTATCAAGAATTTGAATGAAGATACATTGGAATCCAACAATGATGATACTTTGCTAATGAACTCAACTATTGAACCATCTGAAATAAATCCCACATCAAACGGGACCGATTTTGGTCAAATTTTCACGACTAAAACCACAGTTACAACAACAGAAATGGAACCTGAAACAACAACTTTACAAGAGGTTAAAGTGACTAAGAAGAATAGACAAAAGGTAGTGAAGAAAGCCAGCAGTAAAATGAATATCCCTGATGTAAATCTAAAATTCTAAGTTAACAGATTAAATTAACCGCAGATTTAATATTATCAAATCCTTGTGTAAATTAGTGATACCCCGTAGTAATTTCAGCTGAACAAAACAGGTTATTAGGTATAACTGGGTGGAATTAATTTACGGGAAGACCGGAAAATGGGGTACAATGAAAATTGTGATTGTGCGAACATTTTTGTCTCGAGGGATCAGGATTTCTCGGCTGAAAAAGGGTTGTCAGTTACATTACAATAGACAGCATCTGTCGCTGTTTTCGCGAAATGGCTAAACGTTAAAAAGTGTTTCTCAACATTTGTGTAACAAAAATGGACTGTACAGGACATTTTATGATTTTAAACGGTCGCAAATCCAAGTCCATCTATGCAATTCGCCTACAGGGTTACACGAAACGTGGTGCTACACTGAAAAAGGATCATTGTACTCATATTTATGAATAACTCGTACCATGGACCAACTCTAAAATTCCGATAAAAAGTTTGCTGTCCCACTGCGATGAAATGTAAAGAGCAGTTTTTTTCGCTATTTCAGGGTTAGTCTCCGAAAAAAGTTCTTCCTGATGATAAGTACAACGACCTCCTTATGGCTTTCTATCACCGTTTTGGTAACCCTGTGAATGTTTTAAAGAAAGTATTTTATTTTTATTATTATAAAAATGCTTGCCCTTGGCCGCCAACTCGTCTGATGTTAAGCGATGATGCGGTCTACGATGGAGCACGCTTGCCTAGAAGAAACCGATTCACTCTCGACTTGAAGACTAGATTGTACCTATCGGGGAACACCCACTCAGGCAGCGAATTCCACAGACTAGCTGTTCGCACAATAAATCCACTTTATACTTTCCGCTTTTCCGCTTTGTACTTTTCCAGCAAAGTTAGTATGGCGAGCTCACAAGTGACGTCACTACTAAGCAAGTGCGTGCTCTTTCAAGAAAGTCATTAAAACGTTTAGATATTCCTTAATTTTGATTTTGTTTTCGGTGATCGGTAAAAATAAGCAATTCATGAAAATTGTCTCAACTAAAATATCGATATTATTTTGATTGTTTAAATGTTTGAAAACGTCTGAAAGCTTTGGCCGCTGAGCGCATCCTTAAAAAAGCTTGAGCAACACTGGATGACCTTGTTACAGGTCATTATCACCGAAGACATTAAGAGCATCCTGCTTTTATGATTCTAGGTATAAAGGGATTTTCCTTTTCCGTTTCTACGAGTATCTGAGTACCTACTAATTTCCTTCTATTTGCGATCGTAGATTTATAAGCAAAACACTAGAAAAAAAGAAACTTGTAAAACCGCGGTGTGGTGCTTTTACAAGGTGTGAGGGGAACACTCTCGAAGCCAAAAGAAGGTAATTGTACTCATCATTATGAACAACTTTTACTATGGGACCAGCCCTGAAATCGTAAAAAATAGCTGTTCTATAGAAAACGGTCATTGACACTCGACAAAATGTATGGAACAGCAGATTTTTTTTTTGCGATTTCAATGTTGTTCCCATACTAAAAGTTGCTCATAATGATGAGTACAATTACCTTCTTTTGACTTCGAGAGTTTTCACCTTACACCCCGTATAAGAAATATTATTTACGATTGCCTCAAAAAATTTTTTTTTAAAAATAAATAATAGGCTTGCGTTTGACCACCTTCTCGCCTGATGTTAAGCGATGATGCGGTCTATGGAGCACGCTTGCCTAGAAGAAACCGATTCACTCGTGATTTGAAGACACCCAGAAGCTGTTTAGCTGTAAGTTTTTGAGAAATTGTAATAAAATAAATAAATAGAGTTCCGTATCCAACGGAACCCGTATTATTAAGCCTGCCTACGCTATCTGTCCCTCCATCCTACCTTTTAACGCCTGTATCTTTCGAAATAGATAGTTGAAATCGCCACAGAATATGTAATATTACGGCACCTGGTGTCATCATTGAAAATTCTTTAACGTTAGTAAAATTTAAATGGGACGACCTTTACAAAAGGTTGAATTAGTTAAGAAAATCTGCGTAACAGACAGATTTTAATTATCGCCCCCACTCCAGCCTTTGTACCTACTTCGTTTGAAGAAACATTTGGAATTCAACAATTATTTTTGAATCAGATTTGATTCTGGATGTTATTCGTAAAAGACACAATAAAGTGAAGTCATTTAGGGTTCCGTACCCAAAGGGTAAAAACGGGACTCTATTACGAAGCCTACGATGTCTGTCTGTCTGTCTGTCCTACATATTAACGGCTGTATCTTTTGAACCGTAATAGATAGCCAGTTGAAATTTTTACAGAATATGTTATGTTACGGCATCGATGTAATTCGTCTTTGTGTTACGGCGGATTAAATAAGAAATAATAAAATAATAATAATAATAATAACGCAGGGGCGGCTTTATGGCGAGCCGTCGGTGAGTGGCGACACCGCGTACCCCGATTCCATGGGTCTAAAACCCCAGAGACCCTGACCCCTGGCTTGCCTTAACCGGCCGTCTGTGGGTCTTGGTTCACATGAATGGTAACAAAAAATGACGCAGCACTATAATATTGTGCTTGTAACATTTATTTAGATTTTAGATTTACACTTAGTTTAGGTATACCTATATAAGTGGCCGATCGCCTCTATACAGTATGGTATCATTTTATTTTTATTATAAGTTTGTAATTTATGGGCCAAGCAAGTGCCTGAAATAGAAAAAAATATATATTAATTTATTTATAACTGTAGTGAACAACCGTGAAAAATTTGAACTGTGTTCTGTCTTTCTTAATACATTGAAAATCATTTCATTCGAAATCGCCATCGTCAGCGAATTCAAGTTGCTGGCAGGAAAGCGAACTTAATTTTCTAAAAAGTAAAGTTTTTAGAAAACGTTTGAGGCGAGTGTAGAGTGATAAGCGAAGCGTAACTGACTCATAAATATTCCGAAAAACAACTTCCTAGATCACGTCATAATTATGACAGATCATCATCAACAGCCAGAAGAAGCCCACCGCTGAACATAGGCCTCCCCCTGATCAACAACCTGCCTTTTGCATCCACTGGAAACCAGCGATTCTCACAATGTCGTCGGTCCATCTAGTCGTAAGTCCTACGCCTCGTTTGCGTAATTATGATAGATGCAACATAATAAACTATAACAATTTTCAATATAAAACCTTTAAAATTTGTCAAACAAAATTATTGCAATTGTCAAATCAACAGGCGCTCTAACAAAGTTACTGTATCTGGATAAAAACGACGGAGCCAAAACTAATTAATTTTTTGTAAGTCCACCTCGAGAGCTTCCTCTACATAATAGAAAAACAGTCACGTAAGATAATGATGTCGAATTATAAATTGAACTTTCTCCAATTGTTACACAACATTCAAAATTCCTATCCTGGAGGTTTTCTGGAAGCGGTAACTCTAAGCGATGATACCGCCTTTCATGACCATCTCTCATGTGTTCATCTTAATTATATTTTTCGTCAGAATCATAATGATTAGCTCTACTGTATCATACTATATAATTATATAATATAATCCTACTATATAATTATAATATTATAAACGCGAAAGTTTGTATGTATGGATGTTTGTTCCTCTTTCACGCAGCAACAGAGCAACGGATTGACCTGATTTTTTTGCATGGGTATAGTTCAAGGGCTGGAGAGTAATATAGGCTACTATTAATCATCATCATCATCATTACCCGGGTGAAACCGCGGGCACAGCTAGTTGATTATAATTCATGATTCCGGTGTAGAGTTTGTTGTACAAAAAATAAATGAAATTTACCAATCAGTTTATTAAAATCAGGACTAATTTAACGCTATAGCGTGTTTCCATGGCCGTCATCTTAATTCATTGGAACAAAAAGAAATAAAGTACAATTTGTACCGGAAACAAAGCGGAGCCTCTCCAAGACTTTTTTTATTAAGTCGTGGGGAAGTATCCATTCGAGCATTAAGTGGTCGGGATTGCACTAATGATAGGTTTTATGGGACGTTACTAGGAAATTGCTTATCTCTTAGCCATTTTTTTCTTCCGATAGTAAAGATCATCTTTACTCGTAACTGCTAAATTTCTTTTGGATCGGTTCAGCCGTTTTTTAGGGTTCCATACCTCAAAAGGAAAAAACGGAACCCTTATAGGTTCACTTTGTTGTCCGTCTGTCCGTCTGTCAAGACCCCTTTTCTCAGGAACGCGTAAAGATATCAAGTTGAAATTTATATGAAATATACTTAGAGCTACGGTTTCTTTCAGCTGTGAAAAAATCAAACTTCTAAAAAATTAAAACGCGACAAAAGATAATTATGACCGTTTATGTCGCATATTTTGCGATTATAGGGTACTTCCCGTTGACCTAGAATCATGAAATTTAGTAAAGTACAAGGTCCGCGTAAGCAGTTGGCCGTAAGGCCCCTGATCGAATATAGAATCCATAAGTCGGTCAGTTATCAATATTAATAATCAGATAGTGGGATTGATTATTTGGATTGAGCAACTTTATACTTTCAACGGTTTATGGGCAATTCAATTATTTTTGTATTTATAAGGCGAAGACAAGTAGGTACCTAGTGTTCTCGTCTCCAAAGGCGTAGTCTATACATGACACATTAAAGCTAGGTTGGTACGTAGTAAGTACCTTTTCAGTAAAATATTATTAAACTTTAGTAAAAGTCATCTTTTTATAACGTACCTACTAGCTTAAACTTTTTCAGTCTAGAGCCATCAAAGCCCAAAGTTTCTCGTCTGGAATTCGCCTCAACATCTTGATAACTCTTTTTGGTCTCGAAGACATGATTTAGAATTGTTCGAGGTTTCTTTTTACGCGATAAAGCGTGTATCTCGGAGGACATTTGTTAAAATGTCCGTTATTTTCTTTCTTATTTTCGCGGGAAAAGTTTGCCAAGTTTGGACGGCACTTGACTCACTTCAGATCTCCGTAATGGAGCTTTGCGGTTATTTAATGGGAAGTAGACAATTTTAGATACTAAATTGTTTTTAGGGTTACGTACCCAACGGGTAAAAACGGACCCTATTACTAAGCCTACGCTGTCTGTCTGCCCTATCGTTTTACTTGCCTTTTTTATTATTTGTTAGTTAATTCGCCATAACATTACTTATTCTGTGAAAATTTCAACTGGCTATCTATTACGGTTTAAAAGATACAGCTACAGATACAGCAGATATAGGATGGACAGACGGACGGAAGGACGAACGGTGCCAGCGTGGTGGATATAGCCAAATCATTCTTTCGGGTGTAGGTTAAAAGTCCAGCAGTGGACTGTTAAAAGGCTGATTATGCATTCCAGCATCTATTTGAATCATACCAGGGGCCTTACGGACAACAGCTAATTGCGGCACCTAATCCGCTCAGTTGGAAAATCAAGCGACCGCAAACCGTATCTAGGCGCGATAAGGTTCACGTTCGCGTGATTTTTCAACTGAGCGGATTAGGTGCCGCAATTAGCTGTTGTCCGTAAGGCCCCAGCTCTTTGAACATTAACGACGTCAACGCAATGATCCGCTAACATTTTTGTACCGTTTTACGATGGGTGGTGAACACGCTCTGCACATAAATGTATTTATAGATTTGCACGCATGCCCAAAACAAACTCTCATTCATTATGAAAGCACACTATAACGAATTCGCAACACGGTTATGCACACAGTTATCGCGTAACTACACAATGCAATGACCACGAACCAGTAGACGCAGTGTAGGTTGGCTTCCCACTAGATGGACCGAAGACACCGTGAAAGTCGCGGCCATCCAGTGGATGCAGATAGCAGGCTGTCGTTCAGTGTGGAGGTCTAAGGAGGAAGCATATGTTCAGCAGTGGACGTCTACTGGATGGAATGCTGTGTGGATTGTAATATGGTCAGTTCTTTGGGTCAGTTTTTCACAATACAGTTTTATGCCCCAGCGTGCCCCTTCTTTGGCTATACATTCGGCTTTTTGGTTCCTTGCAACACTGATCCAGTGGCGTACGGATGTTGATAATTTGATGATAACAAGCACGTCTATACTAACACAATTTCAGTCGATTCCATCCATCGCCACCGTCTCACATAAAGGTACATTCAGACATTCATTTTCTCCCTTCCGAGCGTTGAGGTACATAGGTACGTTCATCAATCGCACCCACGTGAGTTAAGCATCGAATCACGTTACACGTAATCGAATAAATTCGCTCATCCGTCTGGGATCGCGTTAAAATCAATCAATTAGGTACTTCACATCGGATGTGGGTACAGACAGTAACGTTACTCCAAGGTAACCATTTATCTTGCGCAAAGACTGGGGTTATCTCGAACATCGCGTAAACTGTGGTCAAATGCTCAATGAACAACGATGGGCGAAAATTTCCAACAACAACCAC
Organism: Agriopis marginaria; assembly: GCA_932305915.1. Taxonomy (NCBI): domain Eukaryota; kingdom Metazoa; phylum Arthropoda; class Insecta; order Lepidoptera; family Geometridae; genus Agriopis; species Agriopis marginaria. Next base: position 17,333,168 of record OW029918.1, read on the forward strand.
GCAGGTGCACGCATGGCTATGTAGCTAATAATCTCTGTGTCATTCAATCCGCTAAGTGACGTAATCGTAATAAAAAGTATTATTTTTGTTTCAAATTTATTAATTCATTAGTAACTTTTTTATTCTTTCCTCTTAAAAGTAGTTTGGCATCCCACGTATTGTGCATTTGCCAGTGTCAAGTACTGAAATATTTTCAAGTTTTATAATATCGTCAAACGTTCATAGTCACAGTCAGAGTCAAGCAAAGTAAGTTATAGTCTTAGATAATAGCATGATACCTACTACCCAAAGGGACGGAACGCTTCAAACAGAAAAAACGAGCAGAGCGAGAGGTACCACGTTTAGCCATTTGTCCCTTTCTAGTATTGACATAATCACTGGTACAAATTCCTCATTAATTTTCATACTTTTTATATTTTTATACAGAATAGATCTACGTTTGGCCACCAACTCGCTTGATGGTAAGCAACGGTGTGGCCGAGGATGGAACACGTTGATCTAGAAGAAATCTATTCACTCTAGCCTTGAAGATGCCTAAATTGTACTTTTCAGGAAACAAGGAGGATGGCAGGCAGTTCCATTCTTGGACAGTACAGTATCATAAAAGATGACCCAAATCGTTGTGTTCGAATCTTTGGAATTTTCACGTGGAAGGGGTGATAGTGTGCAGTCCTTCTACTTGTCCTGTAGTAAAAGGGGGAGGGTGGAATAAGGTCATGAAGCTTTTGCTCACACTCACCAAAATATATCCGGTAGAAAATAGACAGACAAGCTACTTTACGGCGGTGCTTGAGGCTTTGTAATTTATTGGCGACTAGCTTGCTGTCACCAAGCAGCCTCATAGCACCCGTCGAATAGGTGGCAGCAGTACTCAACACACGTATATACTTATTTATTCCTTATTTTATATCACTACAATAATAAACGGATGCACCCTAAATAATCACGGGAGTTTTCTTTTAGATATGTTTCAGAAATAAAAATATAAATAATTAAAAATGATGCTGATAAAATCATGTACGGACTACCCAAATTAATACCAAATTTACGGTTACAATATTTTTCCAAAAGTGGCAACACCACACACTAATATGTGTTCATGAATGACATTGTATATAAGACATGTAGTGTGAAAGGGACAAATGGCTAAACGTGGTACCTCTCGCTCTGCTCGTTTTTTCTGTTTGAAGCGTTCCGTCCCTTTGGGTAGTAGGTATCATGGATAATAGTCATCAAGTATCTACATCATGCCCTAGTAAAGTGGTGGAGACAACAGACTTCTTGGGAGTTTTGGAAACATCACAAAAGACATGTTTTATCTCATCATATTACTTTCTCACACTCGAGCACGTTCATGAACACTTAATAAACAATAATCCACCCATTGATATAATATGTACCGTAGTATAGGAAATCTTTGAATCCACCATTAATACGTAAAATACTCAAGTTTAGGAAAATAATACAATGAGGCGACATGATTTTTTTTGGCGCCAAAACTTAATCCATAACTTTTTTTTTCTTCTTCCCCATATTGGGGCTTTTGGCTCCGCGTAATTGACGCAGTTGCCATATACAAGTTTTGTTTAAGAATTTAAAGGTAGGGAAACGATACGCGAAAATTAGGATAAATTATAGGAAGGATTAGGATGGACGGATCATGACGGTATGACTCAAGTGTAAAAATATTATTTTTACACTAAAGTCATACCGGTGTTTTGGAATGGAGTTTGAGACTCTGCTTCCATTTGTATAAATCCTCGACAGGTCAAGTTGTATCAATTAGGTTTTTCACGGCCCTCCAGATCGGCAAATATTGGATTACACGCAGATTAGATTTACGTAACAAGATCTTAAAGCAAAACTCTGGTAGGTTCGAGATAGGTCAATGTAAAGGTTATCCCAATTATAAAGTGTAGCAACTGTAGAACTAGATAAAGCGTTCATACATTTTCTAAATAGCAATCAAATCTTCCCACACAAACTGATATTTTAAGAAATAAGCATTAGACCATGAGCATTTTGCTTCTTAGTTATTAAAAACTAGCAAATATATTTAAACCTATGGATTTTGAGTAAGTGCTTAACAATTTCCGTTCCAAAACTAGATTAAAACCATAGTGATTATTTAAATAATCTGTGAATTGAGTCTACATTTGATGCAAGGTACACTGGACATTGACGTCGATTCTGTTGTGACTTGTTTGATAACATTTCATCAAACTTGATAATATTTTAATACTAGACACTGGCAAATGCACAAGTTGTGCGACGCCAAACTTCTCACAGAGGATAGAAAGAGAAAAAAAAACGTGATTGACGTGACGCAAGAAGATTCTAGATTATGAGTTATTTTGTGGCGCGTCTTCTAATGGAGTGCCTTGGCACGTGCTAAAAGTAAGTTGTCCAAATACAACATGCTTCCACCAAAAAAAACCCAAGCTTCGACCAAAATAAAACGAATGAACCATTTTATTTGATCATTAAAAACGAGTCAAAACCGTCGGACATATACTTCAGTACTTAATTATAACCATGTACAGAGTACCTACAATTGTTACAAAAAAATAACTGTTTTTTGTTGTGTATTTACACTTCGGGAAAGCACATGAAGGCATAATTTTGTCAGATGTTTCGTTACCATGTAACAATAGTCTTGTGTCGCACTTCCTACGGCTAGAGACCGACTGAAACCAAGTGAGCGCCGGCGCTCATTTTGTATTCTTTAAAAATGCGCTACTTCCGTCCATTCATTTTATTTTGGTCGAAAGACCCAAGTTAAATTCGATCTTTTTTTTTTTTTTTTTTTTATAAATAATAGGCTTGCGCTTGACCGCCAACTCGCCTGATGTTAAGCGATGATGCGGTCTACTGTGGAGCACGCTTGCCTAGAAGAAACCGATTCACTCGTGATTTGAAGACACCCAGATTGTATTTATCGGGGAACACCCATTCAGGCAACGCATTCCACAGACTAGCAGTTCGCACAATAAAAGTGGAATCAAAGCGTTCGGGTTTTGGAATACCAACCATAAAGCGGTGTCGATTTTTTGCGCCCGCTCTGGCAGTCCGATAGAAAAATGGGCAGGAAGGAATTGGATCATGAAGATCAGATGCACACTCTCCGAAATGTATTCGATAAAAGATCGATAGACTAGATCTATCTAACCAATCTATACTATGAGGTCAAAATAACAATCCTAATTTGAAATTCAACGCCAGCTTTAAACGCGTTTCAGATAGCGCTTCAGTACCGCCATTTGGACGTTAATAATAACGCTAGAAGCGCTTTACAGAGTTGCCAGGCCAGGGGCTATTAGAGCCCTGTAATATTCCCAATTATTGTCCAGAACTAACGGAGCTCGCGGCGCTGTCTGCTTGATTTCTCCAATTTCTTGAAGATATTTAGCAAAAAAGAAAACTTTACAAGCCCTTTGAAGTTGTTCATGCTTGTGAATCTTTTTCGTAGTGATCCTTTGAGATAATTTAAACGAATATTTATTGTACAATACTTTTGTTTTTTTTGTTGTGTTGAGTTCAGCAACTCGTAGATGTGGCTGGAAGCAAAAAGACGATGATCGGGTTGAGAGGCGAGCCTTGAAAGAGGCCTATATCCACAATGAACTAAGATATGAAATATGAAATGTGAGATATGAAATATGAAATATGAGATATGAAATGGCTAGTTATGAAAATGATGATAACCATAGAAATTTCTCAAGTTTACGCTTTTTGTATTTCTTTTTTAGGCTTTCGTATCCAAAGGGTTAAAACTGGACCCTATTACTTATGGCTTACTTTACGGCTACCTGACCGTAAACCGTTCGTTCACGTGATTATCCACACTGCGCAGTTTCAGCGCTGTTTTCAGCTCGCTTTAAGAGGTAGCCGTAAGAAACATTGTAAATTGCGTAATAGCAGGAGGCTCATGCAATTTACAATGCTATTTTGGTAGCCCTCCCTAGCGTTAGTTTCAGTGGGTAGGTATGGAAATAGCACATTTCTATCCAAACGCCAACATGTGAACTAATCATACCAAACTGCAGGCAACAGCAATTAACATTAGCAGCAAGTCACTACTTTAGCTTTGCCGTTAGGAACTGTGCCGGCGCATATCTGCCTGTTTTAGTATTTCTGTATCAGACACTAGGTGCCCCGCAATTTTCCATTTTCTTCAAAATTTTGAGTTTCATGGAGCTTGCTACGACATTCGTAGCTGGTACACTCGTAGCAATTTTCGTGGCACTTTTACACACGTAACATTTTTATTACCTTCCGATGCAAAAAGAGGGGTGTTATAAGTAATTTATTGTGTATCTGGGTGTACCCGTTTTGAGGGGTTCCATAGTATTAGTACTACAAGGAACCCTTATAAGATCGTTCTGTCCGTCCTAATTTTCTAGAACCTTTTAACTTCTATAATTATTAAGATAAATGAATGAAACTTTGCACAATTACAGTTGTATTCACGTATTATTTAAGTAAAAATATGTATGTATGTAATATGTATATGTGTGTGTGTGTGTATGAATGTGTGTGTGTATGAATGTGTGTGTGTGTGTGTGTGTGTGTGTGTATGTATGTGTGTGTATATGTATGTATGTGTGTATAGTCCCGATAAACATTTAAAACATGTGTTCAAATCGCGAAAGTTAAAAAATGTAATTATAACTTTTTTCACGCACACTAAAAAACGTATAGTGACCCCAATAAACTATCTAATATGTTTTAAATGTTTATCGGGACTTATCACGTATTATTTAATTTAGGTAAAATATGTACCTTTCGCTCGACGTAACGACCATGTTACAATGGCCGTGGTCACGAGCTGACTGAAAACTGTGAAACTATCTAATAGTTTACATGCAAAAAAGGGCGGCAAGATCGTCTGCAAAACGAGAAGGTATCAAAACTGATAACTAACTGAAAAGACGGAAAAAATAAAGAAATTGTCGCCACATCTTCAGCTGTCTTGAATCTAGCAATAGTCATTTCATGGCATAATGCGTTCACACCCGCAACGCCAACTTACCATATCTCCCTTTTTTGTGTGTTCTGATGTTTTCTCCAATATTGCAAGGACGCACGCAATGAAAAGCATAATTATCTAGACTAGACAAACGATCCATATAATTATAATAACTAGGTGTATAGCCATTTCTCTCTTGATAGTAAATTTAGTTATGAGACCGTTAATTCTAAGAAAATTACTAGTTTGCGGCGACCCCACGGCATATAGTGGTCTAATTTATAGCACCCATGTATCGCCTGTATTATTAACGCCTTATTTCACTGGCACGTTGTAAGTTTTCAGACAACCTTATTCAGCTTGTTCTACAGATATTATAACGGGGAATGTTCTGATGAACTTTTTGACCTTATCCCCCCTTCCCGGTTTTACCACTGAACTGGCCGCCATCGCCAGAAATGCCATCCGCACATTATAGATGCGTGGAAGTCTCGCACTGTTCGATTTGATCGATTGTTTCTGCCACGCACCTGTAAGTTGTGGAATGGCTTACCACGTTCGGTAGGCAACGCACTGGCAATGCCCCGGTTATTGTAGGTGTCTATTGGCAGCGGTGACCACTTACTATCAGGTGACCCGTAGCTTGTTTGCCACATATTCTATATATAAAAAAAAGTTATTTGACGTTCGATTTCTTATTTATTAATTTTTTATTTATTTATTCATCAACAGAATGTTTACAGTCAAACTAAAGCGCAAACTATTTAAATAACAAAATATTATGTAAACTACTTAATTACCTACTAAGAAATAACCCTAAATATGAGGAAATTATTATAATTAATTAATTATTTATTTAATTATTTTGTTTATTTGATTTGTATACGAGAATGCTATATTCGTGTCTGTCACTGTGTTGTGTGCATGGACGTAACAATCCTAATGCCATTAGGTTTTATCTGTGGATTTTATAGCGTGAATTTTTGCTTGCAGTGTACTTAACTGCGTATTTATGACAACTTTTTTAATGACAAATACCATTATTTCGTCATAGTAATCACCCAAGCTAAGCCGGAAAAATATTGTGATCGCTCATAGGTTGCAATCTGGGCACATGCCATTAAATAACTTTAAAATTTATAATGAGACCAGTTGATAGTTGATAGTTTTTTTTTGCTTAAATTAGAACGGCTGTCAAGGTATTTTTGTAAGAAATTTGTAGCCAGTTGCACCCATATAAATGAAACGTCAGTCATTCGAAATCAGCAACTGAGATGCGGAGTTCGACGCGTTGATCTAAATAAGAATGTTCATTCAAGGTTCACTCATAATGCCTGGTAACAGATTTTCCTTCTCATTTCCGTTCTATTTACTTCTCTTTTCAGATGGCGCAGCTGTTGAAGATGTTTACCACTTCCTCATGGAGTGTGTCTAGGGCGCACCTATGAGAGAAAATTACCTTTAAAATGTACCTATTAAATTTAGGACTGATTCTGAGCGTCTTGGCGGCGCCAAAATCTAGCGCAGCTAGGAGACTATTAGTCTGCCTACGGGTTATTTCAGGATATATCCTAGGATATAAACTTGGTGATCTCTATGGGACTGACATAATAGTAATGTATGATTAAATGTTCCCAATAAAAACAAGAATAAAAAAACCGGGAAGTACCCTATAGGTTTTGTTTCCTCTGTGAAATCGCAAAATATGCGACATAAACGTTCATATCTTTTGATTGCGTTGACATACAACTTTTATTGTTTTACAGCCGAAAGAAACTTTAGATCCAAGTATCTCTACATAGTATAAATTGAAGTCGCTTTCCGCATCTGGCTGTCTGTCTGTATGGCCGCTAACTCCTCCTAAACCACGCAACGGATTTTGATGCGGTTTTCACCATCAGTTAGATACATTTTCAAGGAAGGTTTATATATATAACTAGCGACCCGCCCCGGCTTCGCACGTAAATTACACCCGTGCGAAGCCGGGCGGGCGGGTCGCTAGTTTAGTATACATTTCAACATGATACCTTCACGCGTTCTTGAGAAAAAGATTCTTGACAGACAGACGGACAGACGGACAGATGGACAACAAAGTGATCCCATAAGGGTTCCGTTTTTTCCTTTTGAGGTACGGAACCCTAAAAAGTCAAGGATTCTCTTTGAAGTGGATAGGCAACAAGGTTACGTGATGTACGGCCAATGAGCTTTACTGATGGTATTTCGTCCACATACTAAGTAAAGCTACTACGTAAGTCTTTGCTTGCCTTTACAGTCAGCTTGGCTGTGCCATATTTTCGTTTTTATTTCTTGGTTTCGAAATTTCGATGATGGTTAGTGGTTAGATAAGGGCGCTCGAAATTCAAGAAAAGTATCGACCAAACGCTGAGTTACTTAAAAGTACATAGATTAAGAGATTAAGCCCCATTTGGGAGACCGCTAGACTAGAAAGCGTGAGGTCGTGGGTTCAAACCCCGGGCCCGTACCAATGAGCTCTTTGGAGCTTATGTACGGATTTTCATACCACTGGCTTTTCGGTGAAGGAAAACATCGTGAGGAAACCTGCATACGTACGGAGAAGGAATTCAATGGCGTATGTGAATCCACCAATCCGCACTGGTGCACCAATCCAGCGTGGTGGATATGGCCCAATCACCCTTTCGGGGTAGGCTAAAAGTCCAGCAGTGGACTGTTAAAAGGTTGACTATGATGATGACATAGATTAAGAGTTTAGTAAGTAGATCCCCATTCTCACTTGCAAACCCTTTTAGAAAACTTTTTGAATCAATCAGCTGGCGCAAAGCCTTTAAATCAAATGAAATTGATTTATCACTGGTTTCTTTTATACGTTTCTTTGTCGAGAGTTTTACATCGAGTTTATGAATAAAAGAAACTCTTTGCTCAGTTGGTCTGATAGTTACTGACGTACTCTGGGAAATGGTAAAAATATTAGTTTTTACGTTGTTGCATTTTGTGTTGAATTTTTTTTTGTGTTGCAAATTTGTTAGCAGGTAAGTTTGTAAAATAAAAATAAAACTTTCAGCTCCCGATATTTTGGCGCAGTTACATGCACCATGTTCACGGGAAGACTGAGGGTCAGTCTTCCCGTAAACTTGATGGACGGACGGACGGACAGACAGACAGATAGACAGACGGACAGAACGAATTTATAAGGGTTCCTTGTCGGGCTACGGAGCCCTAAGCGGTGAAAAAATTACAGTTAAAACAGATATTGAAAATCTTCATCAAAACTTTTGCTGAAATGAACCACAACAAACCAAACCAAAACAACAAATATGTATTTTTTTATATTGTTTTTAAAGTTCGGAATAAATTGCGTAATTTTTTTATGAAGTTATATGATTATTTACGGTATATATACCGTTTTATTTTTTGGGAGTTCGTTCCACAACCTTACCACAGTAAATATCCCGTAAATAACCATTTAACCTTAGTGTACAACCGTGATAGTTTAAAACAAAATGTATATGGTGAAACCTACCAACCAAAAAATAATAATAATCAAACCATTTCAATATTGGCGGAGTCATCACGTTTTTTAAAGCATACGGTCGAATTGAGAACTCTTCCTTTTTTGAAGTCGGTTACAAATGCATTCGCGTCGATATAATCTATAGTTCTATACTAATATTATAAAGAGGAAAGATTTGATTGTTTGTTTGTTTGCATTGAATAGGCTCCGAAACTACTGAACCGATTTGAAAAATTCTTTCACTGTTGGGATGCTGCACTATCCCCGGTTGACATAGGCTATATATCCCGGCTTCGCCCGTGCGAAGCAGGGGCGGCCTACTAGTATTTGATAAAGTAATTTTTGTACGGTTGTAGATTTATTTTCGAATCGCGAATCTTAAACACTCTTTATTTTGTGAGAATCAATACACTCACAGAAGTATATTTTGGAACTTAAACAATGAACAGTAACAAGTATTTTGATAATTGATTGAATCAGGCGATACTTTGCGGAAGTCCATTTTTAATTTGTATATGTCGAATTTCTAGTGTAATTCCGCTTCTACGTCGTTTCGAGTAGGTACAATAAGGATTTTGGGATAAACTATTTTTCTCTATAACACATGTATGTATGTATGTTCATGTTTTATTTATCATTTTTTTATTGTTATTAGGAATTTTTGTTACAGATTTAATTACTTTTTGTTTCGGGTTAGGTTAATTTTGCTCTTTTATATTTAAATTCAGGTTAGGTTCAAATTAGCAACACAAATATCTATAGAGAAAAATAATTTATCCCAAAATCCTTATTGTACTCTAAACGACGTAGAAACGGAAATACTCTAGAAATTCGACATAAGTATACAAATTAACAAGTACTTTATTTTTATGCAATTTATATCACCACATTGCGATGTTCCAGTCAAAACATACAGTAAACTAATTAGCAAGCCGCCAGCACGCCTGCGTTCAAGCGCAGCTTGCCTTAATGTCTATATTCTGGCACATTATCTGACGCCAATTTATAGCAGCTTCGAGCTTAAAGACGCTTTCAAGCCAGTTTGAAGCTGTGACAATTACAGTCTTACGCATATGCATCGGGTTTTTTTAGGCAAGCGTGCTCCGTCTTAGACCGCATCATCGCCTAACATCAGGTGAATTGGCGGTTAAACGCAAGCCAACTCAATAATAATAATAAAAAACAACATACGTCACGCAAGATAAAATAAATAAATATCCACGACATTTTTGGTCACAACACACACGGTCATCTGACCCCAAACTAAGCAAAGCTTGTGATATGGCTGCCAGAGACTGATATACATAAGTACGTGTATAATTTTTAAATACATACTTAAATAGATATTAACAACCAGATATAGAACACACACAAATGTTTATCACGTAAATGTTTGTTCTAGGTTCCGAATTATTAGGGGCCCAAGCCACATAAGACATAATAGACACCCAAGCGCAGAAGGCAGGTTCACTACAAACTGGACCAACGGGCTATCTGATATAAATATCCATTTATAAGTAAATAATAATATGTTGGTACGCCTAATTCTAATACTTTTGAGATAGATACCACACCTTTACATAATATTTTAGTAGTTTCTTTTATACCTATATATCTCTGGATATCGCTGACAATGATTTACCCGACATGAATATTTAAATATATTTTTTTAATAAAATAATCTTTAGAGCACAAATATTACCTAATTAATTCCTCCATTCATGCTTTGATCAAAACTTTCAAGTAAGATAATTGCGAGGCCGTTGTATACCCTAAAGGGAATAAAACAAAAACCGACTGGGTATAGACTTGTAATACATCAGGCGAGATGGCGGCCAAGCGCAAGCCTATCTACTATAAAAAAAATATTAAAAAAAATACCATACCATTTTAAATCATCCATCATCGATGAGTTTTGTCGCCAACGTGGAAAAAAACATGTCTTTTTTTTGGATTATTTTCCTAAACTTGTGTATTTTCGAGTGTTAAACGTGCTCGAGTGTGGCCAAGTGATATAACTAGGTGAAACATGTCGTGTTGTTTCCAAAACTCCATAGGAGCCTCTTGTAAATCTTCACCACTTTACAGGGGCATGAATTTGACTTGACTGTGACTTACTTTGCTTGACTGTGACTATGACTTGTTTGACGCATTTAATACTATGTAAACATAGTTAATATTACGATTAAAGGATATTGAATCCACGGTCATGAAAATTTTACCAAAAAAAAAACACTTCCATAATTTTTTTTGGGATCAATTCTCAAGCCTCTTATTTACACATGATTTACACCATTTATTTTAAATCCAAAAGAGGTTTTACTTATTATTCAATTTCTCGTCATACAAACTCTTCAGGTAGATGATATTGCTCACAGAAAAGAGAAGTAAAGTACAAATAAAATATCTTTCTTTTCTGTGATATTGCTACAGAACAAACTACGATGCTTGCATTTTCAATTTAGAAAACTGCCTCTATCGTTAGCCATTACCATTTTATTTTGCCTACCTATTGCAGTGTGCAGTGCTAGGTGTTATACATAGCACGCTGTAAAAGATATTTGTTTGAATTAGTTCTTTGTAGTAGGTAATTATTCTGAATGAAAGTTGTCGAGAAGTGTTCATCTAGACAAAAAAAAAACATCATCATCATCAGCCAGAAGACGTCCACTGCTGAACATAGGCCTCCCCCTTTAACCTCCACACTGAATGACAGCCTGCCTTTATATTTTTATTATCTATACTTATAATAAAACTGTAACAGGTCCAATTCTGTACATTGAAGATATTTTGAAAAAAAAAATTGGACGGCACTCTATAATCGATACTGAAGTAAAAACTGTATTTTTTTAAATTTTTGTCTGTCTGTCTGTCTGTCTGTCTGTCTGTCTGTCTGTCTGTATCTGGGCTGCGCATCACGCCGTAACTACTCAATGGATTCATATGAAACTTAGCATAATTTGAGTTCATACTACGAGGTAGGTTATAGAATACTTTTTATCCCGAAATTTTGCATGGTTCCCTTGGGAGAGGGGATGAAAGTCAAAATGTGTACTTAGTTGTAAATCATTACCGCGTAGTCCGATTTCATTAATTCTTTTTTTGTTAGAAAGGGGGTATATTAAATAACGTCCCGTAAAAATTTCAAGGTCGTCGATTTCGTAGTTCAGAAATTACAGACATCACAACCCTCAGTATAAGGTCCAAATAACTTGACCTCCGGAATGTACGGGAACCTTTGAACGTACGGCTCATCTTAAGCTGGCGATTGATTTGCAGCGCACTTTGTAGTGTACGTTGAGTAGGTACTTAGATAGCCTATCTGAAGACATCCTTTAGAAAGGAAATACCTACTCTATCTATAATGTTCGAGAAAGTTCTAGAAATTTTGGAATGATCGATATAATTCTAAAATGAGTACAAACTATTGTAATCGATTTGGAATGTTCGAGAAAGACAGTGTTCTGTTCAATCTGTTTTTTTTTTCTCGCGATTTCAGGGTTGGTCCCATACTAAAAGTGGTTCATAATAATGAGTACAATTACCTTCTTTTGGCTTCGAGAGTATTCCCCTTACATCGCCTGTGTAATCGATACTGAAGTCAAAACTGTATTTTTTTTTTCATTTTTGTCTGTCTGTATCTGGGCCGTGTATCACGCCGAAACTACTCAATGGTTCAAATTAAACTTTAATTTTAGTTCATATTACGAGGTAGGTTATAGGATAAGTACTTTTTATCCCGAAATTTTGCATGGTTCCCTTGGTCGAGCAGATGAAAGTCAAAATGTGTACTTAGTTGTAATTCATTACCGCGTAGTCCGATTTCATTAATTATTTTTGTTATTAGAAAGGAGGTACATTAAAAAACATCCCGTAAAAATTTCAGTCTTCGATTTCGTAGTTCAGAAATTACAGACATCACAACTGTCAGTATTATGTCCAAATAACTTGACCTCCGGAATTTACAGGAACCTTTGAACGTATGGCTCATCTTAAGCTGGCGGTAGATTTGCAGCGCACTTTGTAGTGTATGTTGAGTAGGTACTTAGGTAGCCTATTGTCAAAGTCAGTAACACCACCCTGAAGACATCCATAAGAAAGAAAATACCTACTCTATGGACTATCACGTAAAAGAAACAAGTTTTCAATGCCATCATTTTTAGGGTTCCGTACCCAAAGGGTAAAAGCGGGACCCTGTTACTAAGCCTACTCTGTCCGTCTGTCCGTCTGTCCGTTTGTCCGTCCGTCCGTCTGTATGTCTGTCTGTATGTCTGTCTGTCCTACCTATTAATGGCTGTATCCTTCGAACCCTAACAGATAGCCAGTTGAAATTTTCACAGAATATGTAATGTTACAGCGGATTGACTAACAAATAATAAAAAAGTCAAAGAGGTAAAAATGAAAGGGGGATACAACAAACGTATTTTTGTATTAGCTCTAATATAACAACGCTAATACTTACAAGCATCAAACTTAACATGATTATAGTACACACTCTAAAGTATAACAACAAATATAAATAATGGACAAGTGCGAGTCGATGAAAATTTCTGTTCATTATCAAGTTATTATACTCGAGCGCCTGTAGCAAACTGCGTAGCAAATTACTTACCACAATTTTGGAAGGCGTTTTAATAACACTGGTAATTCGGTTACTTGGACAACTATTTATTGCATTTTGTGGTGGTACGGAACCCTCAGTGCGCGAGCCCGACACGCACTTGGCCGGTTTATTTAAAATAAATTCGGATTTAATTTAATTTAAATTAAGTTCTTTTCAGAACTATTTACTCAATTATTATTGGTCTTCTAGAAATATTACTTGGTTTCTTATGTATTTTTAGGATTTTGTTTAGGTTATAGGTACAAGCAGGCGTTTTTTGGTGTAAATAATTAGCTAACCTAGAACATCACCGTATTGAGTCTATATTTGTCTAAACTATCTGTCTTTTACCGGATACATTTCGGAGACTGTGCAATGCAACTGTACAATTTAATATCCTTCTGATATCATCTTTCTTTCACAAACAAACAAGGAGAACCTCGGTGACAAGACTCCATTTTACTGTCGAAATTCCAAAGACTCGCACAAAGCACTTCACTTCAACATTTAGTGGTCGAACAGCGAAGGAACTGCCTACCTGAGTTATTGTCTTCTGAGAAATACAACCTGAAAGTTTTCAAATCCAAAGTAAAAAGCTCCTTTCTTGATAAGAGTGCTTCACCGCAGACCACAGTGTTGCTTGATATAAGAGACGGAACTGTGCCCAAGTGCGAATAATTAGTCTGCAGGCAATCGCGGACGAAGTCGCGGGTCCAGCTAGTATTATCAAAGACTACAGAATAACCGTCAGACCCTGTCAGAAGCGTTTCAAAGCTCTAATATTAGAGATTGCCGCCGACACAACAAGCAAGCTAATGAAGCCTCTCCCCCCTATCTCCGTCCCCCTATCCGTCCCCCTATCCCTATCCCTATCCGTCTCTATCCCTATGATTATGATAACTTTATTCATATTAATAATTACATATCAAACATTAAAAAAATAAACTATTAACTAATCATATTATAAAAAAATAAAATAAAACAATGCCAATCTAATAACCATAATTAGGCATTCGTTATTTATTCCAGTTTTGGGATGAATTCCTCTACGCTATACGGCGCCATATCGGTCAGAAAAACCTTAAGTTTCTTCTTGAATAAAGAAAACCGACTTGGCATCCCTTATGGATTGGCAAGGCGTTAAATACTTTTATGCCAACTATTCGGGTACATTTGTGAGACTTGGTTAGCCTTTGTATGGGTGGTATTGGTATTGGTATTTTTATTCATAATTATAAGAATTACATGCCAATTCAACTAAGATTATACTTAAATGACATAACATTATGTCATAAATTCAATAAAAAAATATAATTATGTCATTTGTGTAACACAAGATGAAAATAAAAAAGATTACATTAAAAACAGGTAAACAAAATAATCAGAAAATAAAAACAACTTATTAATCGACTTTTGGAACGAACTCCTCGACGGTGTATGGTGCCATGTCAGTTAAAAATAACCTGAGTTTGTTCTTAAATATAGTTAAAGACTTCGCTTTGCGTATAATCATGGGTAAGGTATTAAATATTTGAGCACCAATGACCCGCGCGCATTTTTTTGATTTGGATAAGTGGTGTTTAGGGGTATTTAACCTTAGCGCGTCTCGAGCCGTCTCGCGATTCTTTGCGTACCTATCAAAAAGCTCAAAGTTTTTAAATGTAAACACACAAACGTAGTAAATGTATAAGGCTGGCTTTGGTGTAATCAAGGTATCCTTATTCCTAGTTAATTTTTCGTGGACATCGCCTAGCTAACCACAGTGCATAATTTTCGCCAGACATTGTACAAACACGTAAGTATTTATAGCTATGGCTACGCTCAGCTCGGCGGTGGCGTCATAAAACCATTTTAATTGAAAAACTTTTACCTAGGCAAAGAGGCTTACTGACTCTTACAATAGCCGTAAATATCTATATATGAATAAAAGAACAAGCGTATTTCTAGAAATCTACGCACAGACCAAACCGCTAATAGTAGTGAGGTGAAATTTCAACAGATTATTCCTAAATAGTCTAGACTCTAGATATACAACAAGAACGGCTCTATCTCTGAGGGGTGAAATGGAACCACTGAAACTGGCATCGAAACAAATAAACCGGCCAAGTGCAAGACGGGCTCGCGCACTGACGGTTTCGTAATTATTTCTTCTTTCAATTAAATCATTTTCAATTTAATAATTTTGTTATGTTGCCTATCATTGGTGTAAATGGTTTTTGACCGTGCTTCATACTATAATAATAAAATTATAAATGCAAAAGTGTGGTTGTTTGTTGGTTTGTTTGTACCACTTTCACGCAGCAACAGAACAAAGGATCAACTTGGTTTTTTGCATAGGGAATAAATAGTTCAGGGGTCGGATAGTGACATAAGCTATCATCATCATCAACACCATTTTATATCACTACGCGGGTAAAACCGCGGGGTGCAGTTAGTATTGAAAAAATCAAGTATACAGGGTGTAAGGGGAACACTCTCGAAGCCAAAAGAAGGTAATTATACTCATCATAATGAACAACTTTTACTATCGGACCAACCTTGAAATTGCGAAAAAATAATCAGCTGTTCCATACATTTTGTCGAGTGTCAATGACCGTTTTCTGTAGAACAGCTGATATTTTTTTCGCGATTTCAGGGCTGGTAAAGTAAAAGTTCTTCATAATGATGAGTACAATTACCTTCTTTTGGCTTCGAGAGTGTTCCCCTTACAGTGTAGATAATACCTACAATACAAAAATCAAGTATATATAAATAACTAGCGACCCGCCCGCCCGGCTTCACACGGGTGTAATTTACGTGCGAAGCCGGGGCAAGTCGCTAGTTATATATATAAACCTTCTTTGAAAATTTAGCTAACTAATGGTGAAAACCGCATCAAAATCCGTTGCGTGGCTTAGGAGGAGTTAGCGGCCATACAGACATACAGACAGACGCGGAAAGCGACTTCAATTTATACTATGTAGAGAAGAGATAGAGAAGAGATACTTGATTTTAAAATGGCATGTTTGTCATTCTATTCCTGCCGCATTAAATAAAAGTGACAATAAACACAAAATAGGAATGCAATGGAATTCAATAAACCAATAGATTGCTGTCAGTTCTGAATAGCATTCTCTGAAAGCCATTGTAAAGCGAAATTGATTGTCTAGCTAATTAATGTGCTAGCTAGTATATTTATAGCTTATTCCATAATGCTATGCAATGTGGTAACGTAATAAAAACATAGATACGAGCAATGATGTTATATATGAACAGAAATAGATACGTTTTACGGAGATCTGCGCGGCGAAACAAGAGTTAATTAGCTTGGGTGAACTCAGTCCGTCCTATGTTTGTCAACGACGGCAAACGTACGATGCGCGATTTTGTATTATGAAAAGTTATCAAAAATGCCATATTGTGTGTTTAGAAGGCGAAATACTTATACTGGGACAGCTGTAAAAGGCTGTAAGGCTGTAAAGTTCTATAGGTCCTATGTAGGTAGCTAAAGTCCGGTCTCGGAGTCTGCGTTAATATAATGCGTCTCGCTCGCACAGACGGCGCTTATTGCATCTGTGCAAGCGAGACGCATTATATTTACGCGGGAGCGACAGAGACAGGAATAATAACAGATGCCTTATTATGGATGATTCGTATCGTGATCACGATCGCGTGCCATCTCACTTACGCACGTGGTGCGAGTAAATAGATGCGAACGGGTCGGCATGCAATCTCGATCACGATCAAACTTCTATAATAAGGCCGCAGGTTATGGTACGAAATTCTTCCAGCTCCGCGACCGAACTTTATAGAAAAACTAGCGACCCGCCCGCCTGGCTTCGCACGGGTGTAATTTACGTGCGAAACCGGGGCGGGTCGCTAGTTATATATATAAACCTTCCGTAAGAATGTACCTAATTGATGGTGAAAACCGCATCAAAATCCGTTGCGTGGTTTAGGAGGAGTTAGCGGCAATACAGACAGACGCGGAAAACGACTTAAATTTATACTATGTAGAGAAGATAGAGAAGAGATAGAGAAGAGATAGAGAAGGAGATAGAGATAGAGAAGAGATATCACCATGTTTTTAGTGCTTCGTGACGCTTCGATCAAGAATCTTGATCGAAGTTATGACGACTCTAATGGTAAAACGTCATTGGGCATTCCGTATCGTTTATCTTTGACTGATTGTAAAACATGTTTAGCCTGAATTCACTTAAGCGCTCCTTAAATACGTTTAGGGATCCTTATACAAGCTGTTCTAAATAAATTTTTGATACAGGGCCCAAGGATTGAACCGGGTGCTGTTAGATTGTAAAGCACATCTGTGACCGCTCGGCTGCGATCACTCAAACTAAAGACTAAACTAAAATAATTGTTAATTCCTCTCGTGTTAAAATGTTTGGTTTTTATGTATGTGCATTTATGTAGTACATTACCTTGAGTATTTAAGTTGTCTAAAATTTGCATAGTACAACTAAGATGTAGGTAGGCTAAATAAGCCGAAGGAGGTCTAGAAACTTGGGCCCAGCACGTGCATTGTTCCAAACTACTTACAGTAGAGTTCACGCCAGCCAACTAGGGGATCAACTATATTCATGTTGTTAGTCAACTTTAAGATATGCATAGATAGAGTGAAGTCAATTTATTGTGTTCTCCTTGTATCATACTTTAGTTAGTGCGAGGCTATTTAAACTACATTCACTTGTGTTTTATTAACTCGTGATGTTTTGAGGAACCAAAACCAAGCCAATAACAACATTCCAAACATAAAAAATACGGACAAGACGTTTAGTTTTTAATGCTCCCGATGTTTTTTGTAACAAAATACGCTGGTTAGTCTGTAAGTTTCTATAACTTATTTTCACAAAAAAAAACTTTCTGATGTCAATTCAAAGGTGAGATAAATGTGAATGTATCACCAAAGAAAAACCTTTTTCATACCACAAAAATAAAATCATACGAAATGTACCTACTTGAAATCAATGTGTTCCATTCAACGATCAATTACTATACTACGTATGTTCCATTTAAATGGATTGAAAGAGATTGATAGACCAATGATCACCGAATAGCGAAATAAATTTATTGACAAATCTGTTGCCAAAAAATGCTTTTTAAATATTACCTACCATACCTAATAGTACATATCCTACAGCCAATTTTTACATTTACGTGTGGATAGTAAAATGAAATCTAAAATGGCATTCAATCTCCTTCTTTTGACAGCTAGATAGTTAGATTATCTAGTATCAATTTTACATTTAGGTAGACAGTTAGGTATACCCTGAGTTAGTCCAGCGTGGTGGATATGGCCAATCTCTCTTTCGGGGGTACGCTAAAAGTCCAGCAGTGGACTGTTAAAAGGCTGATTATGATGACCCTGAGTTATACCATGTATACATTTTTACAATAAATATCTATCATTTTCCTTAACAGGTAGCCTTAAGGCCCCTGGGTCTTTACGGCTAGCTGCTTTAAGCGATTCTGTTTAGACGATGAGAAAAGTAGCGCGACCGCAAACCGTATCTCGGCGCGTTAAGGTTCACGTTCGCGTGATTTTCCGAAGTGCACTGTTAAAGCGCTAATTCGAACCCGCATTAAAAGTTAGCCATAAAGCCCCTGGGGGTTAGACAAGACCCACTTTCTGTTAGCGTTAGCGCCTGCGGAAAGATGAAATTGTATGAAAATGACATTAGCTTGAGATAACATCTCTCAAGCTAATGTCATTGTCAATGTAATTTCATCAATTTCATCTTTCCGCAGGCGTTAACACTAACAGAAAGTGGGTCTTGTCTAACCCCTTGGGGCCTTACGGACAACTGCTATTGCGGCACCTAATCCACTCAGTTGGGAAATCACGCGAACTTGAACCTTATCGCGCCCAGAGATGGTTTGCGGTCGCGTGTTTTTCCATCTGAGCGGATTAGGTGCCGCAATAGCAGTTGTCCGTATGGCCCCTGGTCAGTTTTACAACATTTTAAGGGTACGTCTGGCTGCATAGTTTTACCGCCGCTAGTTGTCGCCAGGCGTCGCCACTATCAACGATCCCTCATTAGCCACAGGTCACGCGCCGACCAGATTGTCTTAATGTCTTCCAGACGTGATCTTTTTGAGTTACGACCTTCGATTTCCGGAGGTGAGCCTCGCTTTCAATGTACGATAACTAGGATATAGGTTTAGGATTAATTTGTTAGGACGTGGCTAGCGTCAGCTGGCGGGAAAATTGATAGTTTCTTGTTTCCTCGCTTGGTGTTTTGGCTTTTGTTGTTTGGAGTTTTTTCTGCACTGTGGCTATCGGCATTTTAGTTAATACATATGTTAGGGAAAAAAAACTCAAGTGTATTCCATTTCAAATATATACAAGAAACACTTTCGAGTAAGTATTGGTATTGTAAAACTCGCCATAAACTTTAAAATCTAGTTCTTTCATTCCATCTTTTTTTTTTAAATTTAACAGGCATGTGTCAAGTGTCGCTTTATCAACTAAACAAAATACAAGATAATACTAACACTACGAATACAGTTAGACTGCCCATAGACCGTTGAAGGTCTAAAGACAATCCAAATGCTCAAGCCCACTACCAGTTGGCAGCGTACCCAGCATGCTAACAGCATACCACGCTGAATGGTAATGCTTATGCATTGAGCCAGAAATACGCCAGCATTTTGGCCACGCGTCGCATTAACCAGGCGCTCTGAAAGATTTTTGAAAATGAGGTGACGTCCCGGTCCCTAAGGGCCCAATGTTTCGACCCCAAACGCCTCAAATATGTAACCACTATATTATTATACACTATTTTTTTTATTATACCTACCTTAATATTGTGTCTAATTGCCACACCTACCACAAGCTTTAATTGGAAAATTACAGCAAATGCAATCAAAATTTAGTTACAATTTTTACACTGAAATCGTAGTAAGTATTTACTACTATATTTTGTAGAAAAATTTAGAGGATGTACATTTCTTATATATTATCTATACTAATATTATAAAGAGGAAAGGTTTGATTGTTTGTTTGTTTGCATTGAATAGGCTCCGAAACTACTGAACCGATTTGAAAAATTCTTTCACTGACGGGAAGCTATACTATCCCCGAGTGACATAGGCTATAATCTATACCCGTGCGAAGCTGGGGTGGACCGCTAGTATTGTAATAAATACAACGGATATACACTGGACATACAAAAAAGAAAACAGTTTAACATTAATACATAAAAAAACAAATGGCGATTTTACGAAAAGTTCTATAAACAGGAATCATCTCTTAATTTTATGATAATATAATTATATTCACCGCGTTCACAATTTTGGTGAAGAGATCGCGTAACACACAAAAATATTATATTGTACTTCCAGTCAAATTGAGAATCTCTTTTTAGGGTTCCGAACCCAACGGGTAAAAACGGAAGCCTATAACTAAGCCTACGACGTCTGTCTGTCTGCCCGTCCTACCTTTGAACAGCTGTATCTTTCGAACCGTAACAGATAGCTTGTTAAAATTTCCACAGAATATTATTCCACGGAATTTTAAGGCGGATTAACTAAGAAATAATAATAAAGTGTAAACGTAATAAAAACTATAGGGGGGTTCCATTTCCATATAACAAACGTATTTTTGTATTAGCTCTAATGTAAAAACGGTAATATGTACAAGCGTCAAACTTGGCATGATTATAACAACAAATAATAAACAATGCCAGAATTAAAGAACGTTAGGGCACGGTTAGTACTTTGATGGGTGACTGGGCGTGATGCTGTCTTTTTGCATTACTTTTTGTATTTTGTAGTGGTACGGAACCCTCAGTGCGCGAGCCCGACTCGCACTTACCCGGTTTATATTGAGATCGGTTGTAAAAAACAATCAATACTGCATTTAATCGTTACAAAACAATTTGTAAAATTTAAACAATTCCTATAAAACTGATATTTGATAAGCCTTGTGAGAATAACTATAAAGACCTTTTATCTAATGGTTGGTATATACCTACGATGTTTTACTAAAACATAATAATGTTATTGATAATTATTAATATATTTTTAAGACGTATCATGACTAGCAATTTAATGATCTGTTTATCATTTAATTATTATCTATCCACGTGTAATCTATACTAATATTATAATGAGGAAAGATTTGATTGTTTGTTTGCATTGAATAGGCTCCGAAACTACTGAACCGATTTGAAAAATTCTTTCACTGACGCAAGTTACACTATCCCCGGGTGACATAGGCTATAATCTGTACCCGTGCGAGGCTGGGGCGGATCGCTAATCTCTACATAGTATAAATTGAAGTCGCTTTCTGCGTCTGTCTGTCTGTCTGTATGTCTGTATGGCCGCTAACTCCTCCTAAACCACGTAACGGATTTTGATGCGGTTTTCACCATTAGTTAGATACATTTTCAAGGAAGATTTATATATATAACTAGCGACCCGCCCCGGCTTCGCACGTAAATTAAACCCGTGCGAAGCTGGGCGGGCGGGTCGCCAGTTACTGATAAGAAACAAAAAACATAAGTAAACAGATTTCATTTCTATTTATTAATCAATAGATGATTGATGGCAATCGTTAGAGCTTTCTCATCCAAGAGATAACACATTTTTAACCCTCTATAAAAACAGAGGGGTGTTATCTTTATCTGTCTTAGGCATCAAGCTCCCATATGGCTAAACCGATTTTGATTTAGTTTTTTTCTTCGAAAAGTGACTTGATCGAATGTGTTTTTGACTATTAAATAAAAAAAAAAACTATTCAGAAGCTTCAAGATCATGAGACCATTAACCGGGGGTTAAAAAATATGAGTATGATAAGGGAAGGTTATTTCGTGATACAGTTTAAGTTGTGATAATCTTTTAAACGTTTGTATCCTTTTTGCCGTGGCCGTGTTCATAGCCGTGGTAGCCCATTTGGGAGACCGCTAGACTTGAAAGCGTGAGGTCACGGGTTCAAACCCCGGGCCAGTACCAATGAGCTCTTTTGAGCTTATGTACGGTTTTTTCATACCACTGGTTTTAGGTGAAGGAAAACATCGTGAGGAAACCTGCATACGTACGTAGAAGGAATTCAATGGCGTATGTGAATCCACCAACCCGCATTGGGCCAGCGTGGTGGATATGGCCCAATCACCCTTTCGGGGGTAGGCTAAAAGTCCAGCAGTGGACTGTTAAAAGGCTAATTATGATGATCCTTTTTGCCTGTGTCGAAATTTAAGTGAAAACGCGCATAGGGTTGAGCAAGACGGTACCTGGTATGAATTTCAGTTACATAATGTTTGCGGCAAACATCATGTCAAACTTTTCATAAATTATCACAACTTAACCTGAATCACGGATTAAAGTCCCCTTACCCTACAGGCTTGCTGTGCTGCATGAGTTATCTTGAAAGATGAGAAAGCGAATAAAAAATTACATTGTAAATGCACAGGTGCATCCGTGATCAGCACAAACTGTTGGGTGTACCGAGCTTCCTCGAGAAATTCCTCCAAGTTATCTACATACAAACACTAACCAGAAGACAAAACGACAGTCTTTTGAGTATTAACCATCGAGATACAATACGCATAGACTCACAATCATGTCAAAAAAAAGGTCCGAACCAAAACTTGGCGCACGCTACGAATTGCGCAGACTTTTTGGTTAATTACAAGGTAACCGCGATTCGACTACAACGCCGCGCGATGCGGAGCTACGATGATATAGCGAACAACTAACGTTGAACACTATGCAAGCAACATAACGTCTAAATTGGAGTAAATGTGGCATTATGAGGTATATAATTGATACATCATCATCATCAGCCAGAAGACGTCCACTGCTGAACATAGGCCTCCCCTTTTAACCTCCACACTGAACGACAGCCTGCCTTTTGCATCCACTGGATGCCCGCGACTCTCACAATGTCGTCAGTCCATCTAGTGGGAGGCCTCCCTACGCTGCGTCTCCCGGTTCGTGGTCTCCACTCCAGAACCTTTCTTCCTCATCGGTTATCGGTTCTTCGAGCGATGTGGCCTGCCCATTGCCACATCAACTTGCAAATTTTAACAGCTATGTCGGTTACTCTGGTTCTTTGGCGAATATCCACGTTTCGGATTTTATCGCGCAACGAAACTCCGAGCATAGCTCTCTCCATTGCCCGCTGTATGACTCTGAGTTTTTCCAAAAGGCCAACAGTTAAGGACCACGTCTCAGTACCATATGTCATCACTGGCAACACACACTGGTTAAAGACCTTCGTCTTGAGGCACTGCGGTATAATTGATACAATGTATGGACAATGCAAGGACTTTGTATACCCTAAATAGGGTATACATATGCAAAGTCCTTGGTACAATGACGCGCGGACGTTTTTTGACTGTTTTCGCTGCAAGATTGTGACTCTATAGGAATTGTATCTCGATGATATTAACACATTAGTAAGTTAAATTTAATAGTATTCATTTATCTGATTCATAATTTCAGCCTATCATGCTCCTATACGCTGGGACACAGGCCTTTTCTCAGAGAAATATTCTCTTATTCTCTATAAAAATATTATGTACAAATATAATGCTAAATGTTGTAGTATATAAGCATAATGCGAGGATCTTAATTTCAAGCAAAGTTAATAAAATCAAGTTAAAATACTTTTGTAACATATAAAGTAGGTATTTTAGCGAGGTGGAGTTACATAGTCGCACGATGTCAATCGTTCACTGTCCCTCGGGAATTCCATTTTAAACGGATCGCAGTGACTCGCGTGTTTTTAAACGCGCAGCATTTTTCAATCGAGCCTTCTTTCGAAATATGGTGTTTAATCTCATCCTTTTTCATCTACTGACAACTGACAAAAACACTGTTTCAAACTATTACGGTTGTTCACTAAAGGGACCGTCCATTGATCACGTGAGGCTTGAAGGGGGGGGGGGGGGTTTAAAAAATGCTAAAAAAAACATTACGTGATTAATGGACTGTCCCAAACCACGGTAAATATCCCGTAAATAATCATATAACTTTAGACAACTGACAAGTTAGGCGTTTGCCCACATCTCACTATCATATATTATTCAAGATACTACTTCTAGCTTAGAATAATATTAGATTGTGAACTTGAAATTTTTAAATCTTAATGTGTAGTCCGGTAATTTTGGTATAGCGTCATTTTGTTACCAAAATATTCTGCGAAATGATACTTGTGTTATTCCACTGAAATGCCTAGCAATTCCACTCCTCTCCACCAAGCCATCTCACTGGTAGGACTATTGACCATAACACCATTGGGGTCACAGTTTTTTTACGATTCCACAATTTTACTACGGTATATATCCCGTAAATAATCATATTACTTTAGTGAACAGCTGCGATAGTTTAAAACAGTTTTTTTTTAATTAGAACGGCTGTCAAGGCATTTTTGTAAGTGTTGAAGTCAGTTGTACCCATAAACACGAAACGTCAGCCATTCAAAATCAGCCAGCAACTGTGATGTACGACGCGTTGATCTAAAGAATGTTCAATCAAGGTTCACTCAAATGCCTGGTAACCACAGCTGGTAACAGATTTTCCTTTCTTATTTACTTCTCTTTTCTGTGATTGGGGTAAAGTAGAATGTCTAAAAGTCACACCTGTCGGAAAAGCTGTCAGACTAGGAATGTTATTCCTTTTGTCTGCACTTCAATCTTTTACGTTGTAAACATTATGCTATAATTTTTCAAAAATCTCTTCCTGCGTTTACTGTGAGATTAGATTTCGTCTAATCCTTGATTATATATTTTTGACTGGCGATAGAGGTTTTAGAAAACAACCTAACTTGCTTCTATAAATATTTCTGGATGTGTAGATTCTCATATATGTTGTTCGTCCCATGGGGGTTTAATTTAGGACGAAGCACACAACTCCTCGTATCGCATGTTTCAGGACGCGGGACATTTTTCAATCAAGCCGCGTTGCGTCATCCTGGCAATATTTTCCGACAGTTCTACAGATATCTCTTTTACCTAAACCTTTTTAATATTCTTCATCGTCACTTAAAATAAACAGTCACTGTGAATAAATCTGAGCCAATACTGCTTGAATCACGTTTAGTGTTAATTTTATACTTTTATTTCAAGTTTATTTTTAAAGCCAAGCTTAGATTTTCAAACGGTTAAAAACTATGACCTCATTGACTCTTGGCCAATGAGGTCATTGGCCTATACAAACTTATCACCCTTCTTCTTCTCTTATATATAAAAATCAAATGTCTTGCTAAAACTCAAAAACAGCTTGACCGATTTGTATTTATTTTGTTTTGTTCGTCTCGATACAGGGTGGTTTAAAAGAAAGACAAAATTGGAAAATTTGCCTTGAAAATTGAAAAATAAGGGAACCTTTTCCTATGAAATTTGGACAGGACTACGTTTGTCGGGTCAGCTAGTGTACTGGTAAATTATTCAAGAATATATTTTACTGTTTTTAGGGGTTAAACACGTTATGAGTGAAACGTTTAAAAATATGTCAGTAGCACAGAATATATGTGTTTTCGTTTGTTGGTAGGCTTAAGCACTAGGAATCCGTTATACGCCCAGTTAAATTTCTTTTGTGGCATATAGGTCGTAGTTTTTGCTACGAAGGCATTTTCTGATGTCTTCGTAGACACATCGTACGCTATCTACACTACATATCTAACAATAGAATCATTCACGTCAAAAGATATTGCATAAGCTGTCAAACACTGTCTGTTTGTGGTTGTGGCGACAAAAACAGTCTACAGTGCAATATTTGGAGGCGGTCGCTGACCCCACGTCATTAGAGCTCGAGGGCGATGCAAAAAGTTTCCATTCAGGAGAACAGAGGAATTGAGATTCCATTATGTTAAAAAATACTTAGGATGTTTTTTTCGGCATCATATGTGGTAAGGTCTTCGGTATTGCATATTGTACTTTGGGTAGTTGATGTTGATTTTTAAACCTTTTGTTGTGCATGATAAAATAGTTCACTTTCTGATTCAATTTGACTCTATGAAATTGTGAATAACTGTTGTATTTTTTTATTAATAATCATAACACACACAGAAAAAAACAGAGGGTATAAACAAAAACAAATCAACAGCATCTCCACTCCTGTCTAATTCAGCCCATTCCCAGTTGGAGAAACAAACGCTTTCATTCGAGATTTCGCGTCGACTGTCGAAACTTATTTGCATAAGAGAAACCTAAATGGGGCGAAAAATGCACGGAATCCCGGATCCCGTGATTCATTTGCGAAAATCGGCACTCGGCTGCCGGCGAGCACTGATCCTATTGTAATTTAGGCATCTCATTACTTTGGCAAAATCGATTTTAGGAGAAATTTCTTGGCGACAGCTTCGATTAGAGTGAAACGGCACTTATTCAGGGTTACGCATATAGTCTGTACTAAGCTGGAAGAAGGTCATTGTACTTATCATTACGAATAACTTTTACTATGGGACCCTGAATTCGTGAAAAAGAAAATCAGTTGTTCCATACATTTTATCGAGTGTCAATTACTGTTTTTAGGGTTCCGTAGTCCGACAGACGGACAGACGGACAGATGGACAGACGGACAGACGGACTGACAGAAAGACGGACATACGGACAGATGGCCAGACGGACGGACAAACGGAGAGACGAACAGACGGAGAGACGGACGGATGGACAGACGGACAGATGGACAGACGGACAGACGGACAGACGGACAGACGGACAGACGGACAGACGGACAGACGGACAGACGGACAGACGGACAGATGGCCAGACGGACGGACAAACGGAAAGACGGAGAAACGAACAGACGAACAGACGGACAGGTGGACAGACGGACAGACGGACAGACAGACAGACAGACAGATGGACAGAATGAATTTATAAGGGTTCCTTATCGGGCTACGGAACCCTAGAAAGCTTTGCCATAAGCTTCTACCAAGGAGTAGACGCTCATGGCAAAGTTATTTGTCTCACCCACAGAAAAGAGAAAAATAATTGTTTATATTAGAACGGCTGTCAAGGCATTTTTGTAAGATTTTTTTTGTAGCCAGTTGCACCCATATTAACGAAACGTCAGTTATTTGAAATCAGTTAGCAGCTGTGATGCGGACAAAGAACTTTGAGACGTAACCCAAAAAGGTAAGGTCCAAGTTCTTTGGATGCGGAGTTCGATGCGTTAACATAAATGAGAATGTTCAAGCAAAACTCTGTCATAATACCTGGCGACAGATTTTCCTTCTCATTTCCGTTCTATTTACTTCTCTTTTCTGTGGTCTCACCCTAATTTTTCCGTTGGGGAAAAAAGTCACCCGGTATAAATAAGACTGTACTGGCCGAAGTTTGATTGCAGATAAATGTCTCGCTCGTACTTATCTGAGCGCCAGTGATGTTTCCAAAACTCTAGAAGTCCATAGTAATCGCCATCACGTTACCAAGGCATGACTTCAACTGGACCGTGACTTACTTTGCTTGACTCTGACTTTGAAGATATTTAATAAAACTTGTAGATATTTCAAGATTTTGGCGTCACACGTCTTATTATTAGCCTAGGCAGTGTCAAACTGGCTAGGCTAATAATAAGACGTGTGACGCCAAAATCTTTTCAAGAGGAAAGAAAAAGTTTGTACTTTGAGATTAATTGAGAATTTGCAGCAATCTTTTCAAGTGAGAGCCAGTTAGTATTTCGGGTGGTAGCGAAATTTGGGCGGGATCGCGGTTAGGGCGCGGCCGTCAGCAATACTCTCCTAATTGCTGCTCCCGCTGAAAATGCTAAGTCAAATGTTAATTTAAACCACGACTCGTTTACAACTGGGAAATTAGACTATATTACGAGGAAATTGGGATCAAGGTAAAGTAATTGTGTATTGGAAAGGAAATTCTTAAATTATTTCGCCGCTGAAATGAATGATTGTATACAGGTGATCAATTTTAATGACTGAAATTATTTGAATAAGATTTGTCTTGACAAAGGTCTACCTAAAGTTCGTCATCATCAAAATCAGCTTCTTAGTCTTCTGTTAATAATATTTGACCATCACTTTATGGTTAGCATATTATTTACTCTCATACAATGATCATCATCATCTTCATCATCATCAGCCTTGAGTGACCTACTGCTGGGTATAGGCCTCCCTTTCTTTATGCCACTCTCCCCGGTCTCTCGCTATTCGCATCCATTCGTTCCCGACAGTATTTCTGATGACGTCAGTCCACCTCATCCTCGGTCGGCCTATATACAATGATAATTCATACTATTACATTTTAACCGACTTCAAAAAAGAAGGGGGTTATCAATTGAAAATAAATATTGTCTTTCGTTCTTTTTTCTCAATTCGGTTGTTTTTTTATGTTTGTTACCTCAGAACTATTGGGGTAAAAAACTCACGAAAACCTGATTTGTACATCCTGTATTGGTGCTATTTACGCCTTGTCTATACAAGTATAACTCATCATCAGCAACCACAACAACAGCAACTCAACCAGCATTACGCTGAGTTGGGATCGGCTTGTGACAGAAACTATTACTTTGTTGTTTTAATTTTATTCATAATGTTTATATACTTTGTTTCTGTCATAAATAAATATTTTTTTCTTTTTTTTTTCTTTCATCATCATCATCAGCCAGAAGACGTCCACTGCTGAACATAAGCCTCCCCATTTAACCTCCACACTGAACGACAGCCTGCCTTTTGCATCCACTGGATGCCCGCGACTCTCACAATGTCGTCGGTTCATCTAGTGGGAAGCCTCCCTACGCTGCGTTTTCCGGTTCGGGATATGGTACTGAGACGTGGTCCTTAACTGATGGCCTTTTGGAAAAACTCAGAGTCACACAGCGGGCAATGCTGAGTTTCTTTGCGCGATAAAATCCGAAACGTGGATATTCGCCAAAACCAAAAAACCAGAGTCACCGACATAGCTGTTAAAATTTGCAAGTTGAAGTGGCATTGGGCAGGCCACATCGCTCGAAGAACCGATAACCGATGGGGAAGAAAGGTTCTGGAGTGGAGACCACGAACCGGAAGACGCAGCGTAGGTAGGCCTCCCACTACAAGTATAACTAGTTTTGGAAAATTAATGAGTGGCCGATCTAAAGTTTGGGAAGTCTCGACATTTTCGAAATCCTAGCATTCCTGGATCAATGTCTCGGGACGTCCTGGGACTTCGAAACTTTTCTATATAATAAAAAATATTGTCATGGTATTGTCTGCAGTAAAGCGCAGCGTAGGACGTCCACCCACAAGATGGACAGACGACCTAAAAGAGACCGCAGGGAAACGCTGGATGCAGGCCGCTTCCACCGGCCCTTTTGGAGATCGATGGGGGAGGCCTATGTCCAGCAGTGGACGTCCTATGGCTGAAATGATGATGATGATGATGATGATGATTGTCTGCAGTTACTCGATATAATTTTCATCCTGCTTGTATAACTAATCTAGCTAAACAATTTAATTTTGTCTAATCCATCTTGTCGTTGGGTATGTTGCCACCAGTTTTTGGCGGACCATTAAATTAATTGTCATTATTGTTTATGTTATAAAGCATTATCAGTTGGTACAAAACCGCTACGTCATCATGACTAAAATTATCTTATATCACGCATACCTACTTATTTGTTATTATATCTTGTTTATTTCAAGTTAGTCATTAACTCATGCCGTGTTTGATATAAATACTACGACTGGATATTATTCGGTAGTTGACAACTTTAATTGATAGATTACAAACGTTAGCAGGATGTTTCTTGAAATCATTTTGGCTGCTGTGGCTGTTCTTTTGGCTTTTGTGTACTTGAACGGCCAATACAATGAGATATACTGGAAAAAGCGTGGAGTAAAGTTCCATCCGAGAAACAAATTTTTTGGACCTACTTGGGACTATCTGCTTGGAGGGCGTCCATTCTTCGAAATCATCGGTGATTTGTACAAGGAATATGGAAAAGAACCGGTGGTGGGGATCGGCTCAATGTTCACGCCCAGTGTTTTCGTACCGAATGCAGAAAACGTCAATCACATACTACAAAACGATTTCAACTCATTCAACCATAGAGGGTTTGAGAATTTCGAAGGTGATCAGCTATCAGAGAGTATCCTGTTCCTGAACGGGCCAAAATGGAAGCTTATGCGTCAAAATATGACTCCACTCTTTACAAGTACAAAATTGAAGCAAATGTATTACATCATGGATAAAAGCGCACAAGATTTTGTGAGTTATATGAAGCAAGACATAAAAAGACAAAAAGGTAATGCGTATGATACTTTGACAAACTTTTGTAGTGCCGCAATAACTGCCTCCGTGTTTGGAATCGGAACGGAATCTGTGTTTGATTCTCCATTTGTGAAAGTAGCTCGAGCTGCGACATCTCCGACCTTATCAATGAATATCAAATTTTCTCTTGCCACCATTAGCCCGGGTCTAGTTAAATTCTTCCGTTTTAAAATATTTAGTGAATACGAAGATTTCTTCATTGGAGCAATAAAACAAGTAATGGATCAAAGAGAAAAAGATAATGTTAAAAAGCATGACTTTGCTGACCTGGCTCTCAGTATACAGAAGAATGGTATGTTAAAAGACTTGAGCACCGGTTGTGAAATGGAGCCGACTGTTGGGCTACTGTCCGCACAAGCTTTTTTCTTTTTCATTGCTGGCGTGGAACCTAGTGCAACTTCTATGTTCGGTACTCTCATTGAATTGGGAGTAAACCCTGATATCCTGCAAAAAGTTCAAGAAGAAATTGACGAAGCTTTTGAAAAGAACAATAATAACATCAACTATGATGTTATATCGGAAATGAATTACTTGGAGAAGGTTCTGAGCGAGGGTCTGAGGAAATATCCTCCCATTGGGCAGTTAACGCGACAATGTACCCAAGATACAATTCTGCCGGTAGGAAACATCAAGATCTCTAAAGGAACTAATATAATGACTCCCATATTTAATATTCACAACGATCCTCGGTACTATCCTGAGCCAGAGAAGTTCGATCCAGAGAGGTTCACTCGGGACGGGCAGCAGCCGCTGAGCGATGCATTCTACATGCCGTTTGGTCGAGGTGGCAGGATCTGCATCGGCGCCAGGTTCGCGCGGATACAAGTGAAGGCTGGTCTCGTGCACTTGCTGCGGCACTTCTCCGTTAAGACCATCAACTATGACAAACTTCAGTACAAAAAAGAATTGTTTGCTCTACGACCTACTAACGTTGATGTCATGTTTATCCCTAGAGATATAAAATCTTGAACAGCTTGTATTAAGGTGGTTCGATTCACCTATGGCGGGAAATTTAAATTTTAAACAGTTTTTTGGTCCTAGTAGCCAGGCCAGGTAATTATTTTTAAATAACACAGTGTTTGCGCAAAATGTTGGCTGTTCTTTACATTATAATGTACAGTTATTTAACAGTATCGCACCATATTACTTACATTTGTGAATAAACCGTTTGAAACAGCAAAAATTTGTTTATGCATAAATGTAAGTAATAATGGGCATTAGAG
Organism: Agriopis marginaria; assembly: GCA_932305915.1. NCBI lineage: Eukaryota > Metazoa > Arthropoda > Insecta > Lepidoptera > Geometridae > Agriopis > Agriopis marginaria. Next base: position 17,364,663 of record OW029918.1, read on the forward strand.
ATAAATAGCTTTACATGATTTTGTAAAGAATAATAATCAATCTGCGCAAACATCATGGTTGTTTACAATAATTATCCGGCCTAGCTTCAAGGACTAGAAAACTGTTTGAAATTTGAATTTCCTGCCATTTGTGCAACGAACCACCTTAAGTGAGTTTGTTTTTTGGGAGAATTGTTGTAGCTATTCAGTCTGATAATATTGGTAATATATAATATTGATAATATATAATATTTACTTCATAAGTATCGTTTTTTTAGTTGGGCAAGTGCCTTTAGTAACTAAACAAAATACAAGCTAATACTAACACTACAAAAACAGTTAGACTGCCCATAGACCGTTGAAAATCTAAAGACAATCCAAATGCTCGCCCACTATCAGTTGGCAGCTAACCCAGCATGCTGGCGGCATTATCACACTGAATGGTAAGTAATGGAACGTAATGGTATGCTTTATTCTTAATTTTATTTCGTATGTTTTGTATATGCCCTGTATACTTTTTTTTTTTTTTAACTCTTATAGGTCTGCTTTTGACCACCAACTCGCCTGTTGGTAAGCGACGATGTGGTCGAAGATGAAGCACGCAGACTTAGAAGATACCTATTCACTCTGGCCTTGAAAAGGCCCAGGCTATATCTCTCAGGGAACAAGGAAGCTGGCAGGTTGTTCCAAACTTTGGCCGTACGGATTAGAAACGTAGAATCGAAACGTTCTTTACTCAAAATTGTGTATTTAAGTTTATCATGATAGTTAAATACTACGATGATCTGAAAATTATACACTTAAAAGTGTTGCGTGTTTGTTATCATTATATTATTTAGATAAGTAATTTTAAGATTATTTTATAAGAGTAAACAAATTTTTATGCGTACCAATGGCTTATTTTTTATCACCCAAAATTACATGTATTTTTGTAATTATCGGCAATTACAATTAACAAATAAGTTTATGCTTACTTTTTTATGCTTAGGGTCGCTTCGGCCACCTTCGAAATTAGTTTCGGAAAACAAAAAATGCTTCTGCTTCTGAAACTGGTTGCCAAGTAGGAACTATAATTCTGTTTTCGAAACTCGTTTCGATAACATAGCTCGTTTGAAACTCCTTGGTCTTAAATGAAACATGCGTTTATCTATATCTTCGTTTATAATTCACTTTAGCAACTGATAATTGCAACCTGTTTAAGTAGGTACCTACGATAAACAGCATAATCATATTCTAAGTAGTTTTAAATGGTCTGCAAAACGGTTTGGTCTGTTTTGGTAATTGAGTATCATAATTAGCTGCTATATTATAAGTAGATGTATTTTTTTTTGCTTTTCAGGGTGTTAACAGGAACCTTTATCTAAGCATACACTATCTGATTGTCCTAATTTTTTACGGCTGTATCTTCTAAACGAATTAACTAAGAAGTAATAATGAAATCAACAAGTAAAAAAACGCGAGTAAAAATAAAGCAATCGTATTTTTCAACGATGTTTTGACTTGGTCTAGTTTAAAAACGGCAAAACTTACAAGCGTTAAACTTGACATGATAATAGTAGACACTCAATAAATAACGAACGCCAGGCAAGTGCAAATTGGACGCGAGCTAAAGGTCCCAATCAGAATGAAAGAAAACACATTTTTAAGTGCGAAACCCTCTTTCACCCGACATGCAAATGGCCGGTGTTTTTACTATTGATTTTGTTGCAGTTTTTCTAAATTCTATTTATTAAACTATAAAATCCGTTCATTGCTAGAGGTAGGTACGTCTGATGCTAAGAACAAGAAGCCCTGAGCCATAAGCTATATCTATTGTATTAGGTTCGACAGAGTGAAAGTGCTGGTACGGGTGAAATTATTTGTGCCCCGGAAAGTCAGAGAAGCCATCGAGATCAGTCGACGTCCAACCTTCAATGGGGATGAAGGATGGAACCTTCCACCGACTTGGAGACCGTGTTTTCATGGAGTTCGTGGGAGTGACCGTGAGACTGGTGGTGACGTGGTGAGCTCCGCGTGCTGGAGTATTCCCGATATACAGGAAGATTCGAGTAAGGAAGTGTTCTAGTGTGCGCCGGCGCAGCATATTTCTCTACGCACCCCCATCCCCGCACCCAATCAGCAGCCGTTGTCATCACGTGCGCGCCGCGTGGCGGCCCGTAGTGCAAAGCGGGACGAAGCCACGCGCACGCATTCACCTTGAAAAGACCGCCTAATGCGGTACGTGAGTAATTCCCGTGTAATATAAATAAAATGTGTGAAAACCACGTCAGTTTACATGATAACAGGAAACCATTTTCATACGGTATCTTACCGTCTTACCGCTATCGCCATATAGATTCACTCTGCACTGTTCTACAGAGTAATAAACGTAATTCTATTTCCTGCACTTTCAAATAACCGTCGAGGGGGACGCTTAGACGTAACAAAAAGGACTTTATTCAAATAGCTCTAGCAACAATACGGGTACGGTTACGGATATTGGAATTCTTCTATGTGAGAATAGGGTTTGGGGTTTAGTTGAATTAATGCATGTTTGCGCTTCTGGATAAAGTTCAGTCCGCAATATTTTTAATTTTTGAGAATGCACCTTAACTGTTGTATTGCATTTAAAGCTGAAATTGACATGATAGACATATTTTTAGGGTTCCGTACCCAAAGGGTGTAAACGGGACCCTATTACTAAGCCTACGCTGTATGTCTGTCCGCCCGCCCGTCTGTCCTTCCTACCTTTTAACGGTTGTATCTTTCGAACCGTAATAGATAGCCAGTTGAAATTTTCACAGGATATGTAATGTTACGGCGGATTACTTAAGAAATAAATAAAATCAAAGGGGGGGGGGGGGCGGCGGGGCTGGTTGGTCCTCATACAAGAAAGTCTTGTTTAACGAATTTTTTATTTGTTCTTACTAATGTAAAAACGGTAAATCATACTAGCGTCAAACTTGGCATGTACATATTACAACACTCTGAATTATAACAAAAAGTTATAAATAATGGTCAAGTGCGAGTTGGTGACAAATTTCTATTCACCACTAGTTCTCGTACAATCGCCGTATGGTCGATACCTGGATGAGTGACCGCCGTCATGGGCGTTGATGGGATGTTGTATTTTTGCACATTTTTTTTGTAGTTTAGTAGCTAACAAGCTCGCCTGTTGAAGAACCCCACGTTGTAGCTTCTCGGAAAGACCGTGGAAGATACATATTCCATATTATGCAAAATACACATTCCACATTCTGCAAGTGTAAGGCAAGAAAGGTCGCGTGAATCGCACAGTGTGCGAATTCCACTGATATATGATAATTATGTGGATGAGCTATCAAGCGGTGGCAGCTAGTGCGATGGTAAAACCGCGACGCCGGCATCAGATCAAACAGTTATTCAGAACACTCCCCGTCGTAAATGCGATAAAAATACATAGAGACTCAACATCTCCGCACACTCTCTCGTCTTTGCGTACATTTTTTTGTATTGTAATAGGCTTGCGTTTGACCACCAACTCGCCTGATGTTAAGCGGTAATGCTGTCTACGAAGGAGCACGCTTGTCTAGAGGAAACCAATTCACTCGTGATTTGAAGACACCCAGATTGTAACTATGTATATGATTATTATTATATATAATATAATCTATACTAATATTATAAAGAGGAAAGATTTGATTGTTTGTTTGTTTGTTTGCATTGAATAGGCTCCGAAACTACTGAACCGATTTGAAAAATTCTTTCACTGTTGGGATGCTGTACTATCCCTGGTTGACATAGGCTATATATCCCGGCTTCGCCCGTGCGAAGCAGGGGCGGCCTACTAGTAATATTATAAAGAGGAAAGATTTGATTGTTTGTTTGTTTGTTTGCATTGAATAAGCTCCGAAACTACTGAACCGATTTGAAAAATTCTTTCACTGTTGGGATGCTGTACTATCCCTGGTTGACATAGGCTATATATCCCGGCTTCGCCCGTGCGAAGCAGGGGCGGCCTACTAGTAATATTATAAAGAGGAAAGATTTGATTGTTTGTTTGTTTGTTTGCATTGAATAGGCTCCGAAACTACAGAACCGATTTGAAAAATTCTTTCACTGTTGGAAAGCTACATTATCCCCGGGTGACATAGGCTATAATCTATACCCGTGCGAAGCAGGGGCGGACCGCTAGTTATATAATATGACTACTCGCGAACAGAGATACAGTCCCGCACCATGTAATATGTACAGTATGTACGGTGTGCTTATCTGTGTACACTGTACAGTTCTAATCCCTGCACAAACCATTAGGCCCCGGAGAGGATTAATTAGTGGGATCACTTGGCACGACCTGCTTAACATAAGACTGGGCAAATTGACACTGATACTGTGTTTGGCAAGCTAGCTTAGTTACGGAAGGCTTTGGATAAATGAGTTATTGGGAGCTACGATGGTAAAGTGCAATGTATTAATAGCCTACATAGGGCAAATTCAGATTTTTACCCCCTTACCGTTTTCGTCCTTAACGTGGAGTATCCTACTAATATTATAAACGCGAAAGTTTGTTTGTATGGATGTTTGTTCCTCTTTCACGCAAAAACTACCGAATGGATTTTAATGAAAGTTTAGAATAATATAGCTTATACATTAGAATAACACATTGGCTATAACGGGTTGTCGTAGCAGGCCGAAGGCCGAGCTCTACGCGTACGAAATAGCAGGTTTCAGCTAGTTGTATATAGTCTTGGAATAGTTGCGCCATGTCTTGTCTTTTTCTCTCATTCAAATTTTGAACTCGATCGGAAAAGACAAAGACGGAGTAACTATTCCAAAGCTACTCCACGTTTATTAAGGTAAGGCTTTGGTCTCTTAATTGAAACGTACAACCACAACGCTGCGATAAGCGGTTCCAACGTCAAACGTCATAAATTTAAAATTGTCAATTGATAGAAAGCAAATTGGAATGATTCAAACGACTCGTTGCGTTAGCGAGTGATATGATTTAAAAAAAAATGCTACTTTTGTTTGGGATTTCGTTTAAAAGTCAGTCATAAGATCAGAGCAAAGTTGTAGCCTTGTTAATATCGTTTCGGCGGTTTAGGACTTTATCGTTATGTCGAACAGCTTATTCGTATTATTTGTATAATTAATAAAATTAATCCATTATTATATAATTATATACATATAACATAACATAAACTTTTGAAATTAAAATGAAATGTGTGAAAGCGTTTGTTATTAATATATTTTGCAGTAGTAGTGTGGCTGAAAATCATTACATGCAAAAATAGTCTCTCCGGCGGGGAATCGAACCCCGGTCTCCCGCGTGACAGGCGGGGATACTTACCACTATACTACCGAAGACATGACTGTTGAGCTGAAATTAAAATAGAAAACCATCTACAAATCTACAACTATATTGTTTGGACCCAGAATTTCCTATGATATATATGATATTGAATCATCCTAAGTTCGGATATATAGCATAGGCTCTGTAGAGTTGACCGTTTTAAAATTCCGGTTGAGTGAAAGAGTTCCGGTGCTCTTGATACTTCACAATTTTTTTAATGCCATACAAATACAAATACTTACTGAAAACATCAATGTTACATGTCAAAAAAAGTAAATTCTGTCAGGTGGTGTACAAGCAGACGGGCTGCCTGATGGTAAGCAGTCACCGTCGCCTATAGATACTTCTAACATAACACCTGAGGTGTCACAGTTACGTTCCCGACCCTTTAAGAATCTATTAACTTAACATCAGGCAAGATGGACGCGAAACGCAAGCCCAGTAATAACTAAAAAAAAAAAAAACTTTAGCAAAAATACTCCTTTTAAAGAACCTGATGTTGTTAGTGAAATAGTACATGAAATAGTTCAGTAAATAGTTCAGTAAACACGTTAAGAGTTATGATTGACTTATATTTTACTCAAAATTGAATAAAGATCTAAGTAAATATATTCACCCGACCTATCCAAACTTAGAATTGAAATATGAAATTCTTGAATCGCATGCATCGGCGGTTGTGTGCTAATGGTATCTTTACACGATCTAGCTACTATCAACATAAAAAGTACAATCTAGAATTTAAAAAGTTGGAAAAGACTGGACAATGTTGTTTTTAAAATAGTTTGATTAAAATTAAATTCTCTGAATCACCTCAAATGAGCAATGAATGACCTTGAAGTTAAATATTTCGGGTGATACCTATTTATTTGTTTTAAACCAATAACCTGAATACCAAATTTCAAGTCTTGGGACTTATGCATTAAAAATTAATATAAGACTTTCATATAAACTTTTAACCTCCATTTGTTTCTCTCAATTTCGGCCCTTTCATAGCGGACCTTTATCTACATCCCTTAAGGAATACCTGCCAAATTTCAGCTTCGTAGGTCAAGTCGTTTTTGAGACTTCGTGATGAGTGAGTGAGGGAGTGAGTGTGCGTGAGTGAACGAGTGCGTGATTTTATATAAATACTAGCGGTCCGCCCCAGCTTCGCACGGGTATAGATTATAGCCTATGTCACCCGGGGATAGTGTAGCTTCCCGTCAGTGAAAGAATTTTTCAAATCGGTTCAGTAGTTTCAGAGCCTATTCAATGCAAACAAACAAACAAACAAACAATCAAATCTTTCCTCTTTATAATATTAGTATAGAAGTATAGATTATATAGAAGATAAATTAAGTGTGGTCATTTAAAGTATTTCCATATTTTCCCGCCATTTTTACTGGCAATTTTAAGTGGGTTTGACTATATTTATTTACTAGTAGGCCACCCCTGCTTCGCACGGGCGAAGCCGGGATATATAGCCTATGTCATCCGGGGATAGTGCAGCATCCCAATAGTGAAAGAATATTTCAAATCGGTGCAGTAGTTTCGGAGCCTATTCAATGCAAACAAACAAACAAACAATCAAATATTTCCTCTTTATAATATTAGTATAGAAAAGCCACACGCCTCATAGAGATGGTTGATGCAGCCAATTGAAAAGCAAAATAAGAAAACGGCTTAGATTTTTTACATGAATTTTTCAGCAGGAAAATCAAAATCTTTATTGGTTTTTCTATGAAATTGGTTTTACTTGTAACAGGCCTTTGTAGTCTAGATAATACAAAAGACTTGTGGTATTAATATAATATTAATTTAATACCATAGACGGCGGAGTTATTATACCATGCCACAGACTAGGTAAAGCTGACTTTATACATAACTAGCAACGCATGCCGGCTTCGCACGGGTGTAATTCTTATTTTTTACATCTTGGTTTCCATTAGAGTTTTAGTAAGGATCCCTATAAAAAAAATAGCTTATGTCACTCGGGGATAGTGTAACTTTCCAACAGTGAAAGAATTTTTTTAAACGGTTCAGTAGTTTCGGAGCCTATTCAATGCAAACAAACAATCAAATCTTTCCTCTTTATAATATTATTATTATATTATATTTATAATATTATTATTATATTATATTTATAATATTATTATTATATTATATTTATAATATTATTATTATATTATATTTATAATATTATATAGTATAGATTATAATAAGGTAGGTATATCCCACCCAGCAGGCCTAGCACGGGCCGTGGACAAATTGTTTTTCCACCGTTTTTATCCCGCGAGAAAAAGACAAACGTATCCATATTCTAGCTTTATCGCGTCTAGACGTGGATAAAAACGGTGGAAAGACTATTTATCCCCAGCCCATGCTAGGCCTGCTGTATATGCAAATACCCTCAAATTTTGATTATGAAAATAATTATGTTACAAAAGGGACAGGGCTTCACTAAAGTGCATAATAACTTGTATTGTGAGGTGATTGAAGACCACAGTTGTTCAACTTTGGATATGATTGTATTCCAGTTATAGATGAGTTTAACTTTCCTAATGTGAACGCAGCACAGCCACCACTCGGGAAGCGGTTCATGCTATGCAAATAAACTAGGTTTGAAGAAAGTTCTCCGGAGAGCAATTTGCTGTTTAATGGACGTTTTATATTAGACCTAGGATGGAGTGGCGGATGCGAGCGCATCCGGCACAATTCAGGCTTGTTGCCTTTAGTTTAACTCACCCAGCTTTTTTCCATGTGGACTATTAATTAGTTCATTGGTGTCGCTGTTCTATTAGTACACGGTGAACATACTGCAATCTCCAAGCCGCCTGCCAAGCGTGGGGATTATGGCAACACCCCTCTTTACGAGGGAGGCCTTTGTTCATCAGTGGACGTTTACAGGCTGATGACGTGACGTGGTGTCGCTGCAAGTTTCTTAGTATACGTAAAAGATGAGGAAGTGAGCCGTAATTACAGTTTTTGCCATAAGTAGTTTAGTGATTTTTTTTTTATGAATAAACCGGCTAATTGTGATTCGGGCTCACGCACTAAGGGTTCCGTACCACCACAAAATTCAGTAACGAAATTACCAGTTATAATTTGGTAATGAACAGAAACTTGTCACTGTCTCGCACTTGGCCATTATTTATTATTTGTTATATTTTGGAGTGTGTACTGACTGTGTACTATAATCATGCCAAATTTAACGCTTGTAAGTAAGTATGTATTGGCTCATATGTAAAAACGGTTTTTTACATTTGAGCCAATACAAAAATACATTTGTTGTATGGGGACCTCCCCTTTTCGTTTTTACTTTTTGACTATTATTTCTTAGTTAATCCGCCGTAACACTACATATTCTGTGAAAATTTCAACTGGCTATCTATTACGGTCCGAAAGATACCACTGTTAATAGGTAGGACAGACGGACAGACATAGTAGGCTTAGTAATAGGGTCCCGTTTTTACCCTTTGGGTGCGGAACCCTAAAAATGGAGACATTTCAACACGATCGATAATTGTACTAAGGCATATTTACCTTGCTGGTCTGATCTGAGATCAAAGTAGTTAGCAGAATGGTGACCACAGAACGGAAAGCCAATTAATATTAGCAGACTTCCAGCGCAAGATGGCACGACGTTGTTACGGCGCCATGACATCATTAAATCATCATCATCAACCCTTTATCATTCACCCCACAAAATATATTGTCATCATCAGCCGTGAATGACCCACCGCTGGGTATAGGCCTCCCTTTGTTTATGCCACTCTCTCCAGTCTCTTGCTAGTCGCATCTACTTCCGACAGTTCTTTTGATGACGTCAGTCCACCTCACTATCGATCGGCCTTGGTTCCGCTAACATAGTCTCGGCCACCACGCGGCTATTGTTGTACACCACCTCCCATCATTACGTCTGGCCATGTGTCCTGCACAGTTGCACTTAAGTTCCTTCACCCTTTTTACGACGTCTGCAGCCTTAGTGCGACGTTGTATCTCAGTGTTTCGGATACATGGCTCTCTGTGTGACGGCTATCTTGTGCACAGTCTACTCCGTGAGCGTCCATGTCTCAGCACCATAGGTCATAGTGGGCAGGACACATTGATTATAGAGACGAGGCTTCCTTCAGGCACTGTGGTATCTCTTTCGATCGGAGAATGTCTTTCAGCTTCCCAAACGAAAATTGCATACATACACACGATAAAACAGCTTTTTTTTTTGTTATGCCATATGTGGCAAACAAGCAGACGGGCTGCCTGATGGAAAGCAGTCACCGTCGCCTATGGATACTTGTAACACCAGAGGCATCACAAATACGTTGCCGACCCTTTAGAACTCGATTTACTCGCCTTTTGAAGAACCCCATGTTGTAGATTCTCGGAAACACCGTAGAAGGTAGCTCATTCCACATTTTGCAGGTATGAGGCAAGAAGGATCGTGTGAAATGCACAGTGTGCGATTTCCAGTGATCTATTATGTGTTGATGAGTCTTCAGGCGGTGGCTTAAATACTAGTTCAACAACCAGCAGCCTTATCGCTAAGAGTGATCTCTTCCAGGCAACCTTGCGATGGATATGATTCATACAGGATGTAGAAGGCAGTGCAGGCAAATATTTATAATCAATCTGATACTTATATAAACCGGACATGAAGAGAAAACCAGTACTCAGCAGTGGGGAAAGTGATTAACGATAGTGATGATTCATGTGATTTTATGATAAAATGGTTATCATTGTTGTAGCAGTAAGTACTTTAAAGTAAAGAAAGATTGATAAATGTTTAAGTGAAGATCACTTATCTGTGAAGGTTTTCTACTAAAGGCGTAGTTATTAGTTTTTGTGTTTGTTCTATATCTGGGTGTTAATATCTATTTAAGTATGTATTTACAACTATATATGTATGTATGTATATCAGTCTCTGGCAGCCATATCAGAAGCTTTGCTTACTTCGGGGTCGGATTAGAAAACACCGTGTGTGCAAAAATGTCCCAAATATTTAATAATTTATTTATTTATACGAATCAATTTTCGTTGTGCTGCAAATTGCTCAAACACCACACAGCCACTCGTTTTACACACATTATCATCATTTCATCCATAGGACGTCCACTGCTGGACATAGGCCTCCCCCATCGATCTCTGAAAGGGCCGGTTGGACCCGGCCTGCATCCCGCGTTTCCCTGCGGCCTCTTTTAGGTCGTCTGTCCATCTTGTGGGTGGACATCCTACGCTGCGCTTACTGGTAAGTGGTCTCCATTCGAGAATCTTTCGACCCCATCGGCCATTTGTTCTGCATGATATGTGCCCTGCCCACTGCCAATTGGCCCCCCAGGCCATAAAGAACCATGGCCTACTTGGAAAACCCTGAACCGACTTCGGTCTCAAGTGGGCCGAAGTCGGGATAATATGGCAAAGTGGGGTTATATAAAGGGCTCTGACACCGAATGTCTTTGTGGTGTGAACCCTCAAACAATGACACACTTGATGGACTGTGAAGCGTGTCCTACAATATGCAGACAAGACGACCTGAATGAAGCCACGGAGAGTGCCATTGGGGTGGCAAAGTTCTGGTCTAGAAACTTGATTTGACAATAGAATTGTATTTTGCGGAACATCGACTCGAAAGAATAAGAAGACTGCCAATTCAAATTGCTAATCCGGTGGGCTATGTCGGTAACTTTCGTTCATCTACGGATCTCCTCATTTCTTTTTCTCTCCACAGGTCTACTGCTGATTACTGATTTACTAGATAAATGTGGTTTATTCTATTTGGGCTCGCCAAGGTGGGTTTAATGTTGCGGCGTTAACCAATGTTACGGAAACAGTGATACAATAAATAATAAATAAATACTAAACATAATTTACCGGTCAACCGACATAGCCCACCGGATTAGCAAGTTGAAGTGGCAGTGGGCAGGGCACATATCACGCAGAACAGATGGCCGATGGGGCCGAAAGGTTCTGGAATGGAGACCACGGACTGGTAAGCGCAGCGTAGGACGTCCACCCACAAGATGGACAGACGACCTAAAAGAGACCGCAGGGAAACGCTGGATGCAGGCCGCTTCCAACCGGCCCTTTTGGAGATCGATGGGGGAGGCCTATGTCCAGCAGTGGACGTCCTATGGCTGAAATGATGAAACATAATTTTGGATATTTTTTTTCCTTTCCAAGTAGATAATAAGCATTGACGTGAAAAAATCACTAAGAGCGTTGACACGCTCTTAGTGATTTTTTCACGCAGTAGGGTTCCGTAAGTCTGTGGTCACAGCGACAGTTGATGAAAACCTTGATTTACCTTAATAAAAAAAAAAAAAAACTTTCAATGCTAACCCATACGAGGAAGGTACAGCGCAAAAAAACATCTCCATTCAAAGCTATCCCTAAATATAAAATATATTTTTGTACACTTAAAATTGAGACTACCAAAACTGCGATTGTGTAAAAGTTTCATAATAATTATAGTAGTTAAAAGGCCCTAAAGGGGTGCGACGGACTGAGAGCACGAACTTATAAGTTCCTTGTGGTTCTAGGGAACCCTAAAAAGGCCTACATCGATGTGTATAAAGTACCGGCGGAACCACGGCTAATTTATACGCAATTCTCAGCATTCATCTCTCCGAGCCTCGTTTAATCATACGGGGCAATTCAGTCGTCCTCACGACTATCGCAATTTATAGGCGAGTGTGACGTCACAGGTACCCAGGGATTAAATTTATGAGGAGGTAAATGTAAGATTTGGGCGTATTGGTTTTATTTTTTATTGGGTTTGTAGATGTGTGTGTGTGGGTATCCAGTGTTCAGGGAAATTAATTTCAGTGATTTTTTTGTGGTATTTTATTTGCTGTTGTTGTTTAACCATGAAGTGGTGTCGCTTTTTCGTGCCCACTCTGGCAGTCCGATACAAAAACAGGCAGGAGGGAATTAGATCATGCAGATCCGTCCACACACTCCATCCCACACTTTCCATAGAAAGTGACGATGAATAATAAACATCTAATTAAGGTATAAAATACAACTAAACCAAAATATGATTCTAACAATATTCTAACATATCATCATCATCATAATCATAATTTCAGCCATAGGACGTCCACTGCTGGACATAGGCCTCCCCCATCGATCTCCAAAAGGGCCGGTTGGAAGCGGCCTGCATCCAGCGTTTCCCTGCGGTCTATTTTAGGTCGTCTGTCCATCTTGTGGGTGGACGTCCTACGCTGCGCTTACCGGTCCCTGGTCTCCGTTCCAGAACCTTTCGGCCCCATCGGCCACCTGTTCTGCGTGATATGTGCCCTGTCCACTGCCATACTTCAACTTGCTAATCCGGTGGGCTATGTCGGTGACTTTCGTTCGTCTACGGATCTCCTCATTTCGGATTCGATCTCGTAGAGAAACCCCGAGCATAGCCCTCTCCATAGCTCGTTGTGCGACTTTAAGCTTGCTTATGAGGCCCATTTTAACATAATTTTTTTTTATTTAAAAAAAACAAAAACTAATAAAAATATATATAAAAACTAACATTTGTACGCTGTAATAGGCAAAGAAATGAAATACGTCTCCATTGTTAAGACCATTTGTATGCTACTTTATATGTTTGTGTACCTACCATGTTCTGACCAATAAATAATTTGAATTTGAATGAAACTTTAACGGTGAAGCCAGTAATTAACTTGGTAAGTTTAAACAAGCACTCGTGAAGAGTACTCCTGAAATGAAGAGTAAATACTTTTAAGCAACGTTGCATTTAATGCCCCCAGCTTCCCCCCTTAATAAAATCCTAGCTACACCCTTCAGTCTAAATGTAAGTACATACCTAACTCGTCTGCATACCTAAACCGTCTTAGAAGCAATTGCTATTCAACCGCTATGTCAACACGTAATGCAAAACCGTAAAGGCTTATTCAAATGAGTTGCACGTTTAACTGTCTGCGAATTTAATGAATACGACGTAGTTTGGAAACGGTTCTAACTCTGAATACAGCCTCGATGTTGCCTGTCATAATAGCTTATTGCGCATGTAGTTGTTGCATTGGAGATAGTGAAATTATGTGTCTCTTAAAAGGTTTAAATATAACTGAAAATATTACGAAGTACACAATTTATATACAGAGTGGAATTTTTCAACCGGAACCGGAGGGAAATCTTGGATTTTAGCCGGTTCAACTACGGCAAGAGAGTTTTCAAAAATCATTGAATGCAGATTTGTTTCTTTAGAAAAATTTAGGTTAATTTTATTTGAGTAAAATTTGCTATCTCCAGTATTTAGAGTACTTTCCCTCCGAGTGCGGTTGAAAAAATTCCACCCTGCATATTAATTGTAGGCTTTTTCAAAACTATTTTACCGACTTAAAAACGAGGGGTTCTCAATTCTGATTTTTATGCCGACTTTTACAACGGAGGTTCAATTCGACTTCTGTTTTTTTTTTCCGTTATTTTGTTGCGCGTAACTTTGCCAACTGTGAACCTATTTTGATGATTCTATTTTTACATGAATAACATTAGTTTCATCTAACTAATTAACTAAATAACAATTTAATCAAATCTTATAGAAGTTAGTAGTCCGGATGGCATTACAATAATTTAGTACCATGGAACTGATCTGATGAGAATCGGGAGACGGAAAGTGGAACTCTTCAATGCCGTGAAAGGTAGGTATACTGATAGAGCCATCTAGTGAAAAGATGCCAAACATCTGCTAGCTGTCATTTGTTTCGCCATTTATAGAGTTATTACTTGTCATTATTGAAGTGCCTTACGCAGTGCATGTCTGCCTAAGCAAAATAGGACCGACGAGTGGTGCATAAGCAAATGGCTCTATTGGCGCCGCATCAGCATCGTGAGACTTGTCCCTTATGGCATGTCTTTATTGTTGGCATTTTAACTCCCGACGCAAAAAGAGCGGTGTTACTTATAAGATGAACGTGTGTATCTGTGTACCTAAGGTGCACCTGGTGCTGATGCGATTTGGATGTTTAGATGATTTAATCAGAGGTGTTTTTAGCTATGATTAATGAAAATTTGGTCAGCTGCTTGAAGGAAACAGCTATATTATAGGAAGATAAAATAAAATATTTGTAACAATCTTTGTTCACAAACATCATTCTACAATAGACAATCAAGGGTATTTGACTGCATTAAAAGTATAATTCATGTTGGTGTAATCCTAGAAAATTAATAATAATAATATATAAAAAAATTACTATAACCTAAAATATAAAGTACCGATTTTCAATACAATACAAAATAAAAATATGATTTTCTTTGATCACGTGACTTGACTGCAAACACTATGTAGGACGAATCTCCTTATGACGTCACACATTAGTAAATAGAGATAACAATTGTATGGCGAGAACTCGTTTACTTATGTGTGACGTCACTAATATCACGTGCCCCCATAAATGTCAAAGGTAGCGTTTACGCGGTAGTTTAATAATTTGAATTTTGATCTGCCATTTATTATTACCTACAAGATTGCTTCATTTTAATATAATAAACAATTTAAGATGGTTTCGTAAAATCATTCAAATACCCTATTCAGACAAATTTTCCACCATTTTCACTTCCTTAATGACTTCACATCTGCACCTAACTAGTAGAAGTAGCAGGTAAGTACTCCACTCGCTCAGTTAAAATGCCTCGCGTTTGAGGCGCGCTTAGACGCTTCTAATTCTTAAACAGCTTAGCTTGCTTTGCAAACACTCTACCACCTTTACTAGAAAACTGTCACTTCATATATCTCAGCAACCACGTCGTTCCAACCCGCAACCATTACCGCTTTCATGGGCGCAGCCTTTGCTAGTATATTTGTAAGCACGCAATGGTTGCAAACGATGCTTTTAAGAAAAATAGTCGTCCCAGATTTTCTTCAAGATAACGAAGATTTCCCTCAGTAGGCAAATCCGGTGTTGTTATAATGAGTGGGGGAGGGTCGCAGTTGTCTTCCCATAAATATTAATCAGGCCCTCATTAGCAGTCGTCGAGCGGTCGACGGAGGTATTTGCATTTAACCGTTATAAGGTTCCGATTTGGAATTGTACAATTAAAACTCTTTAGGAGCGTTTCGTTGTTTGGAATAGATTAAAGATCAATTCTGACCTTTCTAAAGTCTGTGATATCATAAGACTAGCAACTGTCAAAGTGGTGCAACTACTAAAGGCACAAGCTATCTAGTACCTTTTATTTAGTAAAGTAAACAATCTTGTAAGTACCTCTTGTTGAGTAAATGCACTAGCTATCTAATACCTGTTTTAAATGTTTATCGGGACTTATCACGTATTATTTACGTGATAAGTCCCGATAAACATTTAAAACATGTGTTCAAATCGCGAAAATTCAAAATTACTATCTAATACCTTTTGTTGAGTAAAGACACTAGTTATCTAGTACCTTTTGTTAAGTAAAAACACTAGATATATCTAGTACCTTTTGTTGAGTAAATACACATGCAATTTAGTACCTATTGTTGAAATAAGGCACTAGTTATCTAGTACCCTTTATTAGGTAACTATACTGGTTATCAAATACTTTTGGTTGAGTAAAGACACTAGCTATCTAGTACCTTTTGTTGAGTAAAGACACAAACTATCTAGTACCTTTTGTTGAATTAAGGCACTAGTTATCTAGTGCCCTTTATTAGGTAACTATACTGGTTATCTAGTACCTTTGGTTGAGTAAAGACACTAGCTACCTAGTACCTTTGGTTGAGTAAAGACACAAGTTATCTGATACCTTTCGTTGAGTGAAGACACAAAATATTTGGTACCTTTTGTTGAATAAAAGCAGTAGTTATCTAATACCTTTTGTTGAGTGAAGACACAAACTATTTAAAACACTGTTTTACAAACTATTTAGTACTTTTTGTTGAATAAAGGCAGTAGTTATCCAGTACCTTTTATAAGTAAAGGTACTCGTTATCTATACTAATAATATTATAATGAGGAAAGATTTGATTGTTTGTTTGTTTGCATTGAATAGGCTCCGAAACTACTGAACCGATTTGAAAAATTCTTTCACTGTTGGGAAGCTACACTATCCCCGGGTGACATAGGCTATAATCTATACCTGTGCGAAGCAGGGGCGGACCGCTAGTTTAGTATAAAAGGCACTAGCCATCTATTCCTTTTTTTGGAGTAAAGACACAAGCAATTAAGTATCTTTTGTTGAGTAATGGAATCAGCTATCTAGTACCTTTTGTTGAATAAAAGCACTATAGCTACATAGTCAGTACCTTTTGTTAAGTTAATATAAAATTAAAATGGAAGTACTCGCTCGGCATCATGCTGACGGCAACTTTATAAAGTTTTGGAAAGAAACAAAAAAATTAAATAGCAGTAACAGTATACCGTTAAGTGTTGAAGGAGAAAAGGATAAGAAAAATATAGCAAATTTATTCCGTAATCATTTCGAGGTTAATGTCCAAGCCAGTACAACCGAGCCAAGGGTAAGTCGGGGCTCGGAGACACATCACGTGACAATAAAACCCGAACAAATCGAGGCAATTTTAAGAAATATGAAACGTGGTAAGTCTCCTGGCCACGACGGCCTTAGTATAGAACATTTACTGTTTGCAGGTCAGCACATTTGTCACGTATTGGCGCGGTTCTTTGGTCTCTGCGTGAGACATTGCTATCTCCCAGAGGAACTTATACGAACTCTAGTAGTTCCTATTACTAAAAATAAGACTGGTGATATCTCGAGCGTAACTATAGACCTATTTCGCTAGCGACGATCGTGGCCAAGGTGCTTGAACGAGTCATTTACTCCCACATCAGCTCAATAAGTATTGATGACGGACAGTTCGGCTTTCGCCCACAAGTTTCCACTGACATGGCAATATTCTCATTGAAAGAAATTGTCAAGTACTATACAAAACATGACACTACAGTATACGCGTGCTTTCTCGATTTAAGTCGCGCATTTGACACAATAAATCATGAGCTGCTGTGGGAGAAAGTGCATGGCGCGGGAGTCCCACCGGAAGTTGTTGGTCTTCTGACGTACTGGTACGGCAACCAGGCCAACAGCGTCCGATGGGACTCCGTGATGTCGGAAAGCTACCGACTGTCCTGTGGTGTGAGGCAGGGGGGGGTCACATCACCCGACCTATTTAACCTCTACATAAACGATTTGATCGTGGAGCTGAGTAGCACCCCGGTCGGACTCAGGTTAGACGGTAGATACGTCAACAACTTGAGCTATGCTGATGATATGGTGCTGCTCGGCCCCTCGATTAAAGGCTTGCGGAAATTGATAACCATCTGTGAAACATATGCTCGTAATCATGATCTCACTTACAATACGAAAAAGACAGAAATGGTAATATTTAGGTCGGGAAAGGGACCGTTTAACGTACCAGAAGTATATCTTAACGGACAGCCTGTTAAAACAGTAGACAGTTTCAAGTACCTTGGCCACATCGTGACCTCTAAATTAAAAGATGACAGTGACATCGAGCGCCAAAGACGCAGTCTGTGTGTTGTAGGGAACATGATAGCTAGAAAGTTTTTTAAGGCAGCGCCTGATGTAAAAATTACGTTGTTTAGGTCTTATTGTCAGACTTTCTATACGTGTCAACTCTGGACAGTGTATACTAAAAAATCTCATGACACCATTCGAGTGGCCTACAATAACATCTTCAGGCACCTTATGGGTCTGAGGTGGTATTGTAGCGCCTCCGAAATGTTCACTGAAGCTCGAGTAGCATCATTTCATGCTATACAGCGACAGAAAATAGCATCGTTCATGTCCAGAGTTGACACGTGTAGGAACTCCATTATTAGAAGCCTAGGCGACAGGCTGCTGCTGACGGAGTCGTATAGACGGTGGATAATAATTGCCACCTAAATATATTTTATTTTAATTTTTAATTGATTAATTATTATTCTAATTATTATTCTTAATACTGTGTGTTTTTGTAACTGTGATATGGACCTAGTGTCCGAAATAAAGATTTTTATTATTATTATTATTTATTATTATTAATATACTAGTTATATAGTAGCTTTTGTTAAGTAAAGAGAGCTCTTGTAGAGGCTTTGATTTTGGCTAAAGTTTACTGTTTCAATGATAAAAGTATTCTTTTGGATCGCGGTTTCTAATATATTAGCTCTAAAAGTTAGAGGTTTTTGCACAAAGAACGTTATTCTCATTTTTCCTACAACTGCTCTTGAAAATGAAAAGGTAAGCCACAAAATAATTCCAAAGAAAGTCTCTACTAATTTCAGCGGCTACAAAGAGACAAGAGCACTGTACCAGTGTACACCATAACGGAGTTATTACGGAGAATTTAATACAGCCCAGGGAGCCTACCACAAACTAAAATATATTTTTACTAGTTGCGGCCCGTGGTTTTACCCGCTTGCACATTCCAGAAACCGGATATTTTTATAGCATAGAAAGTCCTATCTCACTGTCAGGTCCTCCAACTATCTATATTTAAAAATTAAAGTCGATTGGTTAGTCTGCTGCTGTTATTTTTCTTTTGCTTTCCTCGTAAGAGTATTTTAGCATTGCAAGTGCTGTGCGTCTCTACGAGATCGAATCAGAAATGAGGAGATCCGTAGACGAACGAAAGATACCTATATACCCACTGGATTTGCAAGTTGAAGTGGCAGTGGGCAGGGCACATAGCACGCAGAACAGATGGCCGATGGGGCCGAAAGGTTCTCGAATGGAGACCACGGACCGGTAAGCGCAGCGTAGGACGTCCACTCACAAGATGGACAGACGACCTAAAAGAGACCGCAGGGAAACGCTGGATTCAAGCCGCTTCTAACCGGCCCTTTTGGATATCGATGGGGGAGGCCTATGTCCAGCAGTGGACGTCCTACGGCTGAAATTATTTTAATTTGATTTTAATTTTTTATTCAGGAAACATACAGTGATATATAACTAATTTAAAAAGAAATTATGATAACTTAGAACTATTAACACGTTTCCGCATATACAAATCTAATTAACAGCTTGTTTACGCTAAAAATTGACTATATATTATGATGATGATGATGATGAAGTGCTGTGCATTTGTCAGCGTCAAGTATTGAAAGGTTTTAATGGGTGTTCACGGTCGTTGTTTGACATTCTCACAAAACTAGACAGGGTGAGAACAAAATTCAACCGGTTATCCGAGTCGCGTAGGCAACAAAACGCTCCCTCAGCTCCCGCCAAGTTATAGCGACGATGTATTTTGCCACGCTAAAGTCAGGACGCCCGCGAGGGGAGTGCAACGACAAAAAAGAACATAGGTCCGACCTCGATGGCGCTTGGCGCGGTACTGAGCGCGCATTCTCGAGACCTTTTTACGCTTTTAATTTCACTAAAAAACGAAACTATTCACTATAAAAATTCTATCCAAATAAAATAAAAAATTATTAAAATTGCCTATCAGTACATGATATTTCCAGGTTGTTACGAGCTTTCATTAGAGCATAAAACGAAAAAAAATTACTAAACCGACTTTGTTTCAGATTTTTTTTGATCGAGGAAAGTTTATTCTTTCGTGTTTTGAACCAAATCATAAACACAAACACAGATGTATCTGTGACATGTATTTTTTCCAGCTCAAATATTGTAATTTAACTGAATAAAATTGATTTAAAACCGTCAAATTTGGTATAAGAGACCGTTAAATAAGAATGCTTCGATATTGTAGTAGGCCCCTTCCTTTGTGGTTCGCTTGTAACTGGTACGTATACTGTGGCGGACGCACGGCAATTAAAGCTTAGTTATGACGTCGTTTTCTCGTAGCATCTAATATTATAATCTGTGGCGAGGCTCGGAGGTACCACAGCATTATACTTCCACGCTAGGGAAAAGGTAGAGGTATTAAGTTCGTACAGGGTGGACGGTTTTAGCTAGTTTTTCGGGTTCCGTCCCCAAAGGGTAAAAACGGTACCCTATTACTAAGCATACGATGTCTGTCTGACTTTCTGTTTGTCCGCCTGTCCGTCTGTCTATCCTACCTATTAACGGCTGTATCCTTCGAACCGTAATAGATAGCCAGTTTAAATTTGAAATTTGAAACAATAGGACTCCCCTTATGTTTTAAATTTTTTGTCTTTTTTAATATTTTTAAGTTTATTCATTACATAATATTCTGTGAAAATTTCAACTGGCCATCTATTACGGTTCAAAGATACAGCCGTTAATAGGTAGGACAGACAGACGGATTACCCATGCAACAAACGTATTATTTTAACGTATTTTTGTATTCATCATCATCATCATCAGCCAGAAGACGTCCACTGCTGAACATAGGCGTCCCCTTTTAACCTCCACACTGAACAACAGCTTGCCTTTTGCATCCACTGGATGCCCGCGACTCTCACAATGTCGTCGGTCCATCTAGTGGGAGGCCTCCCTACGCTGCGTCTTCCGGTTCGTAGTCTCCATTCCAGAACCTTTCTTCCCCATCACTTATCGGGTCTTCGAGCGATGTGTTCTGCCCATTGCCACTTCAACTTGCAAATTTTAACAGCTATGTCGGTGACTCTGGTTCTTTTCATTACCAAGTTATAACTGGTGATTTCGGTATTGAATTTTGTGGTGGTACGGAACCCTCGGTGCACTAGCCTGACTCGCACTTGACCGGCTTATTAAGCTGTTTTATCGTGTGTATGTAATTTGTGATGTGAACAATAAAATTTTATCTATCTACAGTAGAGAACAACCGCTATAGTTAAAAACAATGTCTTGCTATTAGTTTAGTACCTAATCATTAGAAAATTCTTAGTAAATTATTTCCATCCAATGGTTGCCTGGAAGAGATCGCTTTTAGGGATAAGGCCGCCACTTGTGGCACTAGCTCGTAAGTGTTTTCTATCTGTTTGTAATTTTTATTTCTGGTGTACACAATAAACAGTTTCTGTCTATCTATCTATCATTAGGTATAAATACGTATTGTTGAAACAAAGTTTTGTACCCATGCCAAGTTTTAAAAACCATTCCCTAAAGTAAATAGGTATGTCTTTTCCGGAAAAGTAAAAGAAAACTTGAGTAGAAAGCTCGCAAGCAACATAAGGGCATCGAGTAGGTATATAAATATACTTGGTTCTGAACACGCCCGCATTCTGGATAAACCCTTCTAAGCCTTCTCACATATCTCAAGGAGGCATTTGGCATACGTATATATCTACACTTTTAGTATATCTGTATTGTAGCTCTCGAGGTACCACTGAACTAAGCGGTCCTAACGGATCACCGAAATCGAGAGACCTTTGGATGGGAAACAGCGAGTCGTATTTACAACTGAGCGTTGTGATTCGGAACGTAACGTTTTAGGTTTCAATGGATTCTTCGAGCTAGGAGGACAACAGGAAAAGCTTTAGTCTATACTAATATTATAAAGAGGAAAGATTTGATTGTTTGCATTGAATAGGCTCCGAAACTACTGAACCGATTTGAAAAATTCTTTCACTGACGGGAAGCTACACTATCCCCGGGTGACATAGGCCATAATCTATACCCGTGCGAAGCTGGGGCGGACCGCTAGTATATAATATGTTTTGAATGGAAATTCGAAACATGCTAGCGGTCACTTGTAAAAGTCTAGTTGACTTTCAAACTTCCACCAAAATAAAATGAATGGACGGGACATAACCATTGAACTTGCTCAGTAAAAACGAGTCAAAACTGTTGGACTTTATACTTCAACACCTAATTATGACCATGTACAGTAAATTTGTTACAAAAAAATTATAGCTGTTTTTTGTCGTGTATTTACACTTGGGGTAAGCACACGAAGGCGGTTATCATGTAACAGACGCGTGTCGCACTTTCTACGGCTAGAGACCGACTGAAACGAAGTGAGCGCCGGCGCACATTTATTAATCTTCAGAAATGAGCTTCTTCTGGATTCATTTTAGTCGAAGCCTTAAAATGCATTTGACTCGAACGCAATGTGTCTGCTGCTGAGCTGTCATGTTTTTGTGATATTAATGTTGAACACTTTTCTCCGTGTCTATACAAATTACTTAATTTGTCATCGGGTCCAGTAGACTAATTCAAAATATGCGTTATGTCAACCACAGACTAAGTAAAGCTACTACGTAAGTCAACTGATCCCACGGGATCAGTTCAAGCGGGTCCGGTTGACGTAAGATCGAGTAGCGACCATCAGGCGAGTTGGTGGTCAAACGCGGACTTATCAGCGGTAAAAAAAAAAAAAAAACCACTCACCCAGCTATCCAAGGATTGACGGGATCGTCCGTTGCTTTTTATCTAGCAGATTATCAAGCGCGTTATGTCGCAAAAAAAAACAAGAACATGTTTGTAAAACATGTAAAATTTGCCACGAACTTTCCCATTTATAAATTAGTGTGATAAAATAATTAATGTGTGTGTGTGTGTGTGTGTGTGTATGTGTGTGTGTGTGTGTGTGTGTGTGTGTGTGTGGTGTGTGGTTTATTATGCGTTACGCAATTATAACCAAACACAAACACACATGTTCCGGATTTTTTTTAACGAATTTTTTAATATTTTATTTTTATTTTTTATAATTAATAGGCTTGTGTTTGACCAACATCTTGCCTGATGTTAAGCGATGATGCGGATATCATAACGCGCTTGATATTCTTCTAGATGTAGAAGTATTTTTTTTAATAGTAGATCCATAAGATCATCGGAGGAACAGTATATAACAATCCATAATTTTACTCTTTTGGACCATCTTACCACCAGCGATGGTTATTTTTTTTGGTAAGTACTTCCCATTTTATGGGTCTGTCCTGTTAGATCACTCGAAAAGGTCCTGTCTGATTACGTGATCCGATATCACAACTATTTAGTATTGATAGCCCGTTGGTCTAGTTGGTAGTGAACCTGCTTTCTGAGCTTGGGGGCGTGGGTTCGATTCCCACCTAGGACAAACATTTATGTGATGAACATTTGTGTTTGTTCTATATCTGGTTGTTAATATCTATTTAAAACTATATATGTATGTATATCAGTGTCTGGCAGCCATATCACAAGCTTTGCTTAGTTTGGGGTCAGATGACCGTGTGTGCAAAAATGTCCCGAATATTTATTTATTTATTTATTTAGTATGGAGATAACATGCTACTTTTTATCTCAGCAAAATGAACGCTTGTAAGAAAATATGTGAAACCGCGAGGCGTCTCTATTGTAGGCGTACCTACAAATTTAATTAATGTCAAAAGTACAACATACTCAACATTATTACTTCTAACGTCACCCGGCAGGATACAGTATAATTTCTCTCTCAATACTCATGTCAAATGTCTCACAGAAGTTCTGAGAACTTTGAACAAAGACCTAAAGACATCGACCGCATTAAGAAAAGGGCAAGGTAAAGGCTAGCAAGATTCTGTCAAGTCATCAGTGAATTAACACTGATAACTTTGTGATATCGTTGGTGACTGTACGTGTTGCACCAACCAGTAAAACTCAAATAAACTAAAGTAGATCTATCTATACCACAGAAAATATTTTTTTCTCTTCTGTGATCTATACCATGGTAAAATCGCTTCAAGCTAGACCGCTCACCTACTTTCTTTTGAGTCACGATACGAGAAAATTACTATCAAACTCACTTAAATTAGTATCATAAAAATGTATCTTATCCATTTTTATAATAACTTTTTTCCACCGTTGGAAATGAACAGAAAATATGAAATATATTTAACAAAAATCTACCAAACACGATAAGGTTACGTACATATTCTGAAATACATTTTGATTTCGTATATTATTTATGTTAAGATTTTTGGTATAGGATAGGGTTACAAAAGGCATATAATTGTGGTCACATTTATAGTTCATAAATTGGTAGTTATAGAAAAAATCAAAAGAAAGTAGCTTTGTGGACGTAGCCTTTCAAATATGTATTATCTCGTCTATACTTTTTATGGTTTAGTCAAAGATCAAACTACTTGAGAAATATTCTTTATTAAGATTATTTTACGAAAAGATCAATGACTTTTGAGCTAGAACGTCTTGAATTTATTACAGTTTTATCGCTATAACTCAAAAAGTTGTAATCTTAAAATAATCTCTAAAAATCTAAAATAAAATATCATCTTAAAATAAAAAATAAAAATGAATAAAGGTTTTTATTACGACCTATCAGAACGGCAAGCAACAAGTTTATATATCTTACCTTCATTTACTTAAGGGTCCTGTATACCCTCTGCAGCTTTCTCTCTCGCACATTTTCACATTATTGAAGATATAAAATCAATGAGTGTGAATTTCCAAAAAGTAACAAAATCATGTCATGGTGTCTATTGTAACATTACAAATAATTTGTTTTGTAATGTTACGATAGACACCATGACATGATTTTGTTATTTTTGACCCTTAAACTGTAATTCTGCAAATTTTCATGCACTTATTTTAATATTAATATAAGTTATGAAGTTCTTAAGAATTAGAACGGACGGACAGAGGGACGGACAGAAAGAACTTAATAAGGTTCCTTGTAGTATTACGGAACCCTAAAAAAGAACTCACATATATTCTATCTATTTATTAGCAGTCTATGACTAACGCGAGATGGGTGACGTCATATTTCTAATGAGAATCCATCAGAAGTTACACAATTATTTTCAATGGAAGCAAATTTTCGGTATAATTTTACAATTTTCACGGTTAATTAACTTTTAAAACTCATTGGTGAAGTATTTATTGGGAATGTTTTATGGTTTGATAGGCTTAGGACGTTTTTACAAACTTTAAAACAACCGGTAGGAGATCTCAAATTCTGAATACCCATCGGTGACAAGCTTAGAGATTGTTTTCTTTGGCTCCAAACGGTTAGAGGATCAGGTGTGGATGTTACTTTACATTAAATAAATCAATAAAACCGGCCAAATGCGAGTCGGGCTCGCGCACTGAGGGTTCCGTACCACCACGTAAATTGTTAGCTTTTAAAGTACAAAAAGAAATTGTGCAAAAAGACAACATCCCATCAACGCCCTTCACTTCGGCGATAGTACGAGAACCGATGCTGAACAAAAATTTGATACTGACTCACACTTGGCCATTATTTATTATTCATTGTTATACTTTAGAGTACCTACCTACCTACCTACCTACTATAATCATGCCAAGTTTTACACTTGTACTTATTACCGTTTTTACATTAGAGCTAATACAAAAAGACGTAAAAAATACGTTTGTTGTATGGGGACCCCCCCTTTCGTTTTTACTTTTGGACTTTTTTATTATTTGTTAGATAATCCGCCGTAACATTACATATTCTGTGAAAATTTTAACTGGCTATCTATTACGGTTTGAAAGATACAGCCGTTAATAGGTAGGGCAAACGGACAGACAGACAGACATCGTAGGCTTATTAATGATAGGGTCCCATTTTTACCTTTAGGGTCCGAAACCCTAAAAAGCACATAATAGATGGTACCTGCATGCATTAAAATATTTATAATTCTGAAAACTAACTATTACTACAATACATCGGCTTAATATACAAAACGTGCACAACCAAAGAGGAAAAAAATTTAAAATCTATAAAAAACAGCCGATGACTAGGAGAAATTGAAATAAAACTGTTAATGCTAAAAAGTTTTCTTTAACCGGCTAGAACGAAAACTGTTAATAATTATCCATTAATTGGCACCGTACGGCTTACGTAAAATTTAACTGCACAATAAAATCATGAAATAAAAAGCCGACAGCTTCACAAGGTTAATTGCTGCCATCTATCGGGAACAAAGGTCGGGAAATTAATGAGCACTAAAAACGACGCAGTTAAATCTCTCGCACGAACTTTAATTGGCAGATTCCAAAATTATATATTATAGATACAAAGAAATTCTACTTCTTCGTGCCTCTTTCAGGAGCTTTATTACAAAAGTTTTGTTGAAATATAGATAAACTGTACTGTTTTCTCTGAATTCGACGTGGAATGTTCTGCTGAAGCCTGTGATCCCCGAAATGTCGGTAAAATACGTGTCTTCAAACAAAGAGCAAACAGGTAGGCAAATCTAGGTAAGTATGCGCTCCACAGATCAGATAAACAAGAGGTGGCGAGGCGGGTGAAAACGATTTTTTTAATGGCATAGATGGCAAACAAGCAGACAGGCCGCCTGATGGTAAGCAGTCACCGTCATCTATGGATACTTGTAACACCAGAGGTACGTTGGCGACCCTTACGGACTCGCCTTTTGAAGAACCCCATGTTGTAGATTCTTGGAAACACCGCGGAAGGTAGCTCATTCCACATTTAGCAAGTGTGAGGCAAGAAATATCGTGTGAATCGCACAGAGTGCGATTTCCACTGATCTATGATGTGTGGATGAAATTTCAGGCGGTGGCTGCTAGTACGATGGTAAAAAAAAATTAAAAAAAAAATTACACGGCTGCAAGTAACTTAAAGTAACTGTAAAAAATGAAATAATAATTATAACCTTTTAATCTAATCGAATCTAATTTAATTATTACTATTTGAATTTGACATTTTACTATTTTACATAGATTTGACATTTTATACAATTTAACATAATTTTACATTTTTACTCCTCTTTAACTGTGTTAAAGAAGATTTTATTTTATTATTTTAATTATTAATGTTATAAAATTGAGTGGTGTAAACCTACCAAACAAGTTTGGTAGCTTTCTACCACTGACACTTGGGAACACCTTGTGAGGATGTATTGGGATTTCTATCAAATGTATTGTTCTTACTGCGATCCCCAAGCCGCCCGCCAAGCGTGGGGATTATGGCAACACCCCTCTTTAAGAGGGAGGCCTTTGTCCAGTACTGGACGTTTGATGGCTGCTGATGTGTGTCTGATGTGTGTTGTTTTTGTAAATTGCTTGGTGTTTTAGGTTTTAGCTTTGTGTTTTTTTTTGTGACGTTTCAAAAGTGTATCATTGTATGCCTACTTGAAAGAGATTAAATGAAGTGAATTGAATTGAACCGTGACGCCGGCATCAGATCAAACAGTTTTTCAGAACAACAGTTGTAAATGCGATAAAAGATACAGAGCCTCTCTGCGCACGTTGATGACCTAAATCAGGTTTGATGCCTTCAGTTAAATCAACCACACCTCAAAACTTTAAGTATTACTTATTATTTTTTTAAGTACACTTAGAAGCAGCGACAGCAATTGCCACAAGCACAAGTCCTCAAGCAAAAATAAACAGTAGCAAGGTCGTCTGCAGGGGCGCGTTCAGTTTGATCGTTGGGCGATCGCTCGATGACAACTCACTCGTTCAAGAAGCCAGTGTGTTTCACATCTCGTCGTTCCAGGGCCGGATTTAGGGGACGGCAACCGGGGCGAAAGCCCCGGGGCCTCCACAAACGGGGGGCCCCCACAGTAAAAAAATTGTTTACTTTATTTGGAAAATAATTTGGGGCGAGGGGGCCTCCGCTCCTTTGTTGCCCCGAGGCCTCTGGACCTCTAAATCCGGCCCTGCGTCGTTCAATAAGATCGTCGATCGTCACCGGGCGATCGCGCTCATCGCACCGTATAATCGGTGAGTGAAAATCACACCGCTGTTAGTTTGATCATAACATCAACTCAACTCTTAGCTTACTCATGTCATGGGCCCCGACGTGTACAACCACCTCCCAGAACATGTCACTGCAGCTCCTAGTCTGCAATGTTTTAAATCACGCTTACAACGTTGGCTTGTTGAGCAAGCATTCTACAATTATCATGAATTTTACAAATTTTTATGTTAATTGGACGTGTAAATTGGCTTTATAAATAAAATGACTATGACTATGACTAGTTTATTGGATTTTGCGGAGGAGCCACCACAATTTCGCCCGTGTTACATATTGAAATAGACCATCAAACGTTGGAGATAGGCCGGTAAGCACAACGGTGATTAAAATTCTACCGTGAGTTTTCCAGCAGAGCACTTTTATGTACCTACATTAAAACAAAAATAAATGATCATACATGTTTTTTTTTTCTGTGAGGTTATTAAAACAACTTTATGGTCATATCATTATATCGTCACCGCTTTATGGTTGATATTTCGAAAACCCGTACGAAGCGCTTTGATTCCACATTTATTATGCGAACTGCTAGTCTGTGGAATTCGCTGCCTGAATGGGTGTTCCCCGATGGTTACAATCTGGGTGTCTTCAAATCACGAGTGAATCGGTTCCTTCTAAGCAAGCATGCTCCAACGTAGACCGCATCATCGCTTAACATCAGGCGTGATGGTGGTCAAAGGCAAGCCTATTATTTATAAAAAAAATAAAAAACTGGTTCTGTACTGGTTCTGTACTATTCAGTAACGTTGGACGAAAATCATACACAACCGGTTAAAATTCGTCCGGGGACAATCAAACTGAGTGTGTTCAAACTGAACGCAGCCCTGGGTGAGCTTGACTAAAAGGACCCAGACTCATTTAGACTGGATGCGTTCGCACCCACCCCCCTTTAGCATATCTCCCTTGTGTATCTGATCTGAAGTGTTTACAGACGCTTAAATCACAGAATAAATTATTATCAAGAGACAAAATTGTATGCTCATCACGTCTTTAAATGCCTACAAATTACCATTAGAACTTTTAGCGATCATTAAATCAGTTAAACAAATTATGAACAAAGCGGAAAGATAAATTAGAAATGAATATCGTTACCGAGTTGCAGAATTGTTTGAGCAAATTAAAAACTTTAGCTTCGCTCTGTCAATCTGGGAGAATTAGCAATGTGACAAGTTACGGGGATAACGTTTTGTTTTGTAGAAACGTAGAAACTCGTTTCACTAACCTACTGCAAATAATGAAGGTTGGTTCACAGCTGTCCGGGAGACCAGTACGGGTCAGCCGTACTACGGGAGACGGGATCTACGTGGAGGCAAGTCCCGTACGGAACAATCCGTGTCGCTGTGATACGATGTGTGAGCGGATTAGGCAGTTGTCCGTAAGGTAAGTATTTGTTATTAAAATTTGGCGACATCCCCCCTTTTAGGGTGATCGGACATTGAACCTAGTTTTAAGATAAAGTGCACGAATATTATAAGTTTTTAAGGTATTTTTGACAACTCAAAAACTGGAAACCACAACCGTTTTTTAGAAACCAAACATAATAGAAGGGTAAGAAGCTAAGAAGTAAATTACATTTTGTTAAAATACTTATTGACAACCATAAAATGTACGAGATCATTTTATAATACATGGTTACATCCTGTATCTTTAAAAATCCATCCAAATCCGGGCAGTTGTTAGTCGATTGCTTACAAAATCTTTGTGTCAAAAATATTCAACCAAATTTTGCGACGTGTCCAACAAAGTTTAAAATTCGAAAACAAAAAAATATTCCTCATCCCAAAACTTCAAAACCGTTTCTATTCGCTTCAAAAAATTTCACCCAGCGGCAAAAATGTTATTCAAATGGTTTACCGTCACTAGGTTTCAGTTGAACGCGAGCGTTAACTTCCTGTTCCCTCCCCCTGCTTCTACGCACTTCCGGTCCCCCTCCCTCCAAACCAACTGTGCCCGAGCTTTTGTCGCTTGAATATTGTAAAAAACTGCGCTAAATTAAATCCTTCCAATTTTTTATACTGATGGAATGCGTCGAATTAAATATTTTTTATTAACACAGGCTGAATAATCATCATCATCAGCTAGTAGACGTCCACAGATAGGATGGATCATACATTATGATGCATCTTGCCTTGCAAATGTCATCTTGCCGTCCAAAACAGATACCTTCCTAAATTTAGGAAAGAAAACGTCATCTTGCCTTCCAAAACCGATTCCTTCTTCCAAGACTCTGCTAGAAAGAGAGGTTTTAGGGTTCCGTACTCAAAAGGTAAAAACGGGACCCTATTACTAAGCCTACGATGTCTGTCTGTCTGTATGTCCGTCCATCTGTCCTACCTGTTAACGGCTGTAATTATCTTTAGAACCGTAATAGATAGCGAGTTGCAAATTTCACTAAAACTTCAAAAACTAAAAGAGACCGCAAGGAAACGATGCAAGCCGCTTCCAACCGGCCCTTTTGGAGATCGATGGGGGAGGACTATGTCCAGCAGTGGACGTCATCGGGATGAAATGATGCAGTTGGTTTTCTAAATTGATAATTTTTATATTTTGTGGTGGTACAGAACCCTCAGTGCGCGAGCCTGACTCGCAATTGACCGGCTCTTAAACAATTGTTGAATTTCGTAATTAAAATCTTTATGTATTTTGATGATTTTTAGGGTTCCGTACCTCAAAAGGAAAAAAACGGAACCGTTATAGGATCACTTCGTTGTCCGTCTGTCTGTCCGTCTGTCTGTCCGTCTGTTAAGACCCTTTTTCTCAAGAACGCGTAAAGGTATCAAGTTGAAATTTATACTAAATACTTGGGTCTGCGGTTTATTTCGGCTGTAAAAAAATAAAAGTTGTAAGTCAACGCAATCAAAAGATATGAACGTTTATGTCGCATATTTTGCGATTTCACAGGGAAATCAAAACCTATAGGGTACTTCCCGTAAACCTAGAATCATAAAATTTGGCAATAGGCAAGGTCTCATATCACATATATAGGAATGAATCTGAAAGTTACAAATTTGAAGTTGTATCATATAAAAATAATTATTTTGCTATTACAAACTTACATTTTGTAGTTGGAATGTATAGAAGACCCTTATAGTCAACTACAAAGTTAAGTTTGTATTTCAATATTTTAACTTTAGGTTTTTTTGGACTCGCGCTCTGCGGGTTCAGTCTAACGGAACCCTCAGAGCACGAGTCCTACTCGTACTTGTCCGGTTTTTTTAACATACATTTGGTTCTTCACACTTTAACTAAAATACTTAAGCAAATTTGTGTAGGTAACATTTGGAGTTGAGATTTGATTCGAGGATTTTCTCAAAGACAATTAATATTCGTAAATGAAATTGTAGCCTTAGGCGTAATAGTTGAGAGCTTATTATTTTTATTATAACTTGCCTTAGGTGTAATCTGTCTGTAGCACTGTACAAGTTCTGAATTGTGAATAAAACTTGAGATATGCATAAACAACCCGTCACAATATGAAAGCTTTACGAAAGACCGTCAAATCTTTCACGGCCTTTGCTTTTAGTTTGACTTTGCAAAAAGCGGGCTATATTCGTAACCCCGACATTGGAGGTAATTTAGACTTTTAGAAAGAAAAGTATGATAAAGCTTCTAGTCTCAGGAGTACTCCGCTCTATCTCAGTCGTAATAAACTTAAATTGACGCGAAAAGGACCCCGCTGTGGCTTGTAAATTGAATTAGAGCAAAACGTATAATCATGTTTTGTAGATATTTTTAGCGCTGAAAATCTGAGCGTTTCGTTGAAAATATTATAAACACTAAGCTACATCGTCATTTAACATGGCCCCAGTTCGACAAACTTTTAAGCTTAAACTTAAAATTTAGGTTTTTTTTTAGCTTTTACTTTTTAGCTTTTATGCGTCGGGGGTTAAATACTACCAACAAATGGTGGCAATGTTAAAATTAGGTCCACTGACAAAGCTCCTAACGCTAGTTAAATTACGTACAAGGTGTGACAATATAATATACTATATTGCACAACTGTTGCTGAGTATTGTGAATGGAAGCAAACATGATAATTGTACACATGGAGGCTCCATTCATGATGATACATGACACTCAGAGCTTTTGTTTTGTAGTAAATTCTAGTTAATAAATATATACATGTTACGATAAATATAAATAAAGATGTTATGCTGTTCTTTGGTAAGAGCATCACTTAAAATTTTGCTAATGACCGATTAAGCTAACTTTTTTGAAATGCTTGTAATAGTCCGAATTGGGTTTTTAGGGGAAGGAATTTTGTTTTTCTAATGTACTGTCTAGTATACAGTACAGTACTGTCAAGTAAACAGTACAGTACTGACAAAATCAATGTACCAGAGAGACAAAACGGCTTACGATTTAACAAATGCGATTGAAACAAGAGGTGATAATAAAATAAAATATATAATATAATTATATAAAAATTAATCCTTATTTATCTTCGTCACGCCATAACTTGAGAATGACTTTACCGTTTTCATAATTTTTTTAAAGTGCTCCTATACGTTGTAGAAGGTTCTTACGGAATTAAAAATTAAGAAAATTGCGCAGAAAATTGGAAAATTTCAGAAAACAACTATGATTTTAACTCGCGGGTGAAACCGCGCGTGCACCTAGTCATTAATAAAATTAAAAAAAACGGCATTCTTGTCAGCAAACCTTTTCATTTGTCGCCCATATCATGGGGGTGCATAAAAAATTAGGTTCGCCAAATTTCAGCTCAATCGGTTGCGGTTAACTGGTATAAAATTCAGTTGTAAGATTTGTCCTATACACACATAAGGCAAGTAAAAGCTGGTAATAAACCCAGCAAGTAGAACGCACCAAATTGGACAGAGCCGCAAAAATACATAGTACACTAACACAGTAATCAAGAATAACTATGACTTCACAAAGATTTCCACTCATTGTTCATCAAATGAATAGAATGCCATGCGAATGTTCAATAATCAAATTAAAATACTCATTGAATTATTCGAGATTCAATGTAATAATGCAATACAATAAGGACTAAATTGATTTATCTCAAAATGTAAGTGTTCAGTCGGGTCACATCTCTAAATTAAAGAAATAATCCTATAAGGTCTGCTCACGAATAATAATGAAACATCACAATGTGACCCTTGAAATAAGATGATTTTAGAGATAAATCTTAATTTAGGATTTCGTATTGAAGAACTTCTCAGAAAATGTTCGCAATTCTCAGATGTAATTGTAGAATATATCATGAAAGAAACGAGCAACACTAACACCGGAGACAAAAAAAAAATGGTCAAGATAATTTTAACAAAAATATATTAGAACCAAAGAAAATAATAGTACATAATAGGTCAATGATTATTAGAACACTGTTTTTTTCTATCATATCAAACTCAAGGTATGAGATATGAAACATGCATATCTAAAACCATAGGCTTCACGCAAGATATGAAACATGCATATCTATAACCATAGGTTTCACGCAAGATATGAAACATGCATATCTAAAACCATAGGCTTCACGCAAGATATGAAACATGCATATCTAAAACCATAGGTTTCACGCAAGATCTCTGACCATCCACTTAAGCGTGCCCAGGGACAGAACGACAACGTTGTGTGACCAACGTTGTCGTGGGTGGAGGGGCTGAGACAACGCAGTTGTCTCGGGAGGAGCCGTAGCGCAGTGCCGAGGGCTCCGGTGCGTTCTGGAGATCTCGGAGCCCTCTTGACAAGCACTAAGGCTGGTCACCGAGGGGGTTTTAGTGGGTATAATCCCACATAACCTGGCTGCACCCCAATGCAGCCGGGTATCTTTGGAAGATTTCCCCCTCGAAAAAAAAAAAAGTCTTCACGCAAGATATGAAACATGCATATCTAAAACCTTAGGCTTCACGCAAGATATGAAACATCCATATCTATAACCATAGGCTTCACGCAAGATATGAAACATGCATATCTAAAACCATAGGCTTCACGCAAGATATGAAACATCCATATCTATAACCATAGGCTTCACGCAAGATATGAAACATGCATATCTAAAACCATAGGCTTCACGCAAGATATGAAACATGCATATCTAAAACCATAGGCTTCACGCAAGATATGAAACATGCATATCTAAAACCTTAGGCTTCACGCAATCATATTTATGTTCATAGGACGCAAAAATATATGTACATTGTACGACTCTGACCTGTGTTGAACAGAAAAATCGACGAGCATACAAAAAAAAATTAACCCAACACCAAAACTTTTTATTTATATTACACGGGAATTACTCACGTAAGATTAAGCCGGTTACTCCGACTATAGTTTCAACCGCATTAGACGGTCTTTTTCAAGGTGAATGCGCGCGCGCGGCTGCGTCTCGCTTTGCTTTACCTTTTTTTTCCGCTTTGTGCAAAGCGAGACGCAACCGCGCGCGCGCTTTCATCTTGAAAAAGACCGTCTAATGCGGTTGAAACTATAGTCAGAGTAACCGGCTTAATCTTACGTGAGTAATTCCCGTGTAATATAAATAAAATGTGTGAAAACCACGTCAGTTTCAGTAATAAAACCAAAACTTTTCCTTTCTACTGGAAAATTAAACCTAAGGTAAGCCGGGAAGAGTTGACTTTTTCACAGCTGCTTGCACGACCCGGCGACACCTCGATACTTTAGGCGATCTCCCTTATCCTGTGTTTTTAGGAACGACTCAAGTAGATACACAATTATATTAGAAAAAAAGTTTGCTAGGTATCGACTATTTGGATGCGATATATTTACTTAGATATTGATATGATATGTTTTGATAAATATTTTACTTAAAATCACAATGGTTAGCACTTTTCTTCCTGAAAAAATACATAATATAAGAAAAAAACTCAAGCAAATCTATAGAACGCTGCTTTACATGTAAACATTTACATTTGAAAATCAATTTCTCTCAAACCTGCCACATCTCGAGTTCCAGCCGCGCGCAGACAAAATTGCGACAGACTAGAGAACAGGTGTACCCGGACCGGTCTTATTACGGAGACTCGATCCTTGATCTGTCCCAATTCCTTTCTGATTCCATACGATTGAGTGTTGAGAATAAAATGGCAGTAAAACAATACACACGAGTACGATTTAAGCAAGCTTGTTCTATCCATGACCTTACAGTGGTATAGCTTGTAACATTCATCAACATCATCACAGTTTCAGCCATATGACGTCCAATCCTAATAGGATATCCTAAAGGGACATAGTATGTCCAGCAGTGGACGGACCGGTAAGCGTAGAACGTCCAGCCACAAGATGGACAGACGACATAAAACAGACCGCAGGAAAACGCAAGCCGAAAGGTTCTCTATTTGAGCCGAAAGGTTCTCTATTTGAGAACCTTTCGGCTCCATCGGCCATCTGTTCTGCGTGCTATGTGCCTTGCCAACAGCCACTTCAACTTGCTATTCTGGTGGGCGATGTCGGTAACTTTCGTTCGTCTACGGATCCCCGAAAACCCGAGTATAGCCCTCTCCATAGCTCGTTGTGCGACTTCGAGTTTGCTTATGAGACCCATAGTGAGACATCATTGACAGCTTGTGGCATAGTAAGAGCTGGTTTCATTACATTAAGACGCTGCTATTTTAATTATACTGTTTTAGACTTCAGATACCTTTAGATGTTTTTGATTTATAATGTTAATTTTATCATCATATTCATCTTCAGCCAGAAAACGGCCACTGCTGATCATAGGCCTCCCCCTTTAACCTCCACACTGAACGACATCCTTTTGCATCCACTGGATGCCTGTGACTCTCACTATGTCGTCGGTCCATCTAGTGGGAGGCCTATCTACGCTGCGTCTTTCGGTTTGTAGTCTCCACTCAAAAACCTTTCTTCCCCATCGGTTATCGGTTCTTTGAACGATGTGGCCTGTCCATTGCCACTTCAATTTGCAAATTTTAATAGCTATGTCGGTAACTCTGGTTCGTTGGCGACTATCCACGTTTCAGATTCTATCGCGCAAAGAAACTCCGAGCATAG
The DNA here is from genome assembly GCA_932305915.1 of Agriopis marginaria. NCBI lineage: Eukaryota > Metazoa > Arthropoda > Insecta > Lepidoptera > Geometridae > Agriopis > Agriopis marginaria. The sequence goes on from OW029918.1 coordinate 17,400,419, forward strand.
CTCTCTCCATTGCCCGCTGTGTGACTCTCGAGTTTTTCCAAAACACCAGCAGTTTATTTTATCAATTTCTCGCAAATCTGCCACATCCCTAGTCAACCGCGCACATACAAAATTGCAACAGTCTGGAGGTGTCTCGTTGTCCTATTACGGCGTGGCGATTCGATCCTCGATCCGTCCCAATTCCATTCCAATTCCAACGCGACTTGCGGTTTTCCACATTGTTATTATACAGGGTGTTGAGAATACAGGATTGGTTTGTTTTTATTTTGCTTTGTTTTTATTGGATTTTGATCCCGATACAGGTAAAGAGATGACACTCAGATTTAGTTTGCTAAACTTTTATTTCTGGACTACATACATTAAAAACTTTCTTTGTTTAATCGCCATAATTATATTAGTCATAGGCATCTCATAAGGCAAGTCAGTTACCCGATGTCTAGTTTTCCGTTTCCAGCTACTGCCAGCCAAAGAGTTTTACACATACAAGATCATTGCTACCGGCTGTCACGTGTAAATCGTCACCCCTTATCATCATCATAATCATCATCATTTCAGCCATATGACGTCTGGTGGTGGACATTGTGAGAGTCGCGGGCATCCAGTGGATGCAAAAGGCAGGCTGTCGTTCAGTGTGGAGGTTAAAGGGGGAGGCCTATGTTCAGCAGTGGACGTCTTCTGGCTGATGATGATGATGATGATGACGTCTGGTGGGCGGGACCCCTTATAATGAGATATAAAATAAAAGAAAAAGTTATTCTTTTCATGTTTTGGCAGGCAGCACTGTTTTTATGCCATAGGTGGGGCAAACATGCAGACGGGCTGCCTGATGGTAAGCAGTCACCGTCGCCTATGGATATTCCTAACACCAGAGGCATCACAACTATGTTGCCGACCCTTTAACTTGCCACCTTAACTCCGAATGGAAACCCATCTCAAATTAGATAATAGTTACCTGACGATTCGTACCAAAACATCATATTTAAACCTGCACTATCGGGTATACGCCTTGAGCACTGTATCCACTAAGCTACGGTCGCCCTGTCTGACCAGTCGGTACCAAATATTTTTTTTCCTGAAAAAAAAAATTTGGCTCTAATACATCAATACAATACAATACAATAACTCTTTATTCAAATACCACAAAACAAGGATCACATAAACATTACAATAAAAATATTATCTAGTCATTTAACAGGCGGCCTTATCGCTTAAAGCGATCCCTTTCAGGCAAACGTGCACGGAAAGGAATTATATTACAAAATTGTGGCCAAAACAAACAACTTTTGTTAAATTCTTGTTTTTTTTTTTCCAGAAAATAATAATATTATGTATTCCCCTGTACGCAGTCACCTGCGGATCTCGTCCAAATCACGTACTTATTAATACTGTAGAATAGGAATTGGATTCCTTTATTGGAGGGCGATTATTCCGGTTTTCGTTTCTCGCTCCGTGACTCTTCATTTATTCAGTTATAATTGGAATCAAAGCGATCTGGAGCTGAGTGAATTAAATTTTGGATTTAGAAACGAGAACTAGAGTAACTTAGAAAGGCTTTGTAATTTGAGATCGTAATTTAGTTTGCTGTTTTGTTTGTATTCGCCAGGTGTCAAGAGCTTCATAGAAATGTTATTTGAATCAAAATTAATGTAATAAAAAATGTTATTGTTAATCTATACTAATATTACAAAGAGAAAAGATTTGATTGATTGTTTGTTTGTTTGTTTGTTTATTTGCATTGAATAGGCTCCGAAACTACTGAACCGATTTGAAAAATTCTTTCACTGACGGGAAGCTACACTATCCCCGAGTGACATAAGCTATAATCTATACCCGTGCGAAGCTGGGGCGGACCGCTAGTAAGATAATCGCAAATCCGTATAATATTTTTTTTAATTTCATTTAATAAAAATTTACGGAAACTTGTAATTCGCACTATATATTTTTCGACACCTTATATAATTATTTTTTTACTTTATATACTACTAGTTGCGCCCCGCGGTTTCACCCGCGTAGTGATGAAAAATGGTGGTGATGATGATGAATAGTAGCCTATACCACTCTCTGGCCCTTGCACTATACCCATGCAAAAAATCAGGTCGATCTGTTGTTCCGTTGCAGCGCGAAAGAGGAACAAACGCGAAAGTTTGTATGTATGGATGTTTGTTCCTCTTTCACGCAAAAACTACCGAATGGAATTTAATGAAAGTTTACAATAATATAGCTTATACATTAGAATAACACATAGGCTATAACGGGTTGTAGTAACGAGGCCGAAGGCCAAGCTCTACGCGTACGAAGTAGTGGGTTTCAGCAAGTCTTCAATAATTATCTTTCGTTATGTCCATTGACGAGAAATAATTTTCTGGTGTACATAAATGTCATTTTCACAAACCTTTGATGATGTCGTATCGTATAACGCAAGCTGCCTGCAAAAGAGCGATTCCATCCCGTCATTACAGGAATTTAATATTACATAACCGCTTGTAAAACCTATTAACTTCGACAAATTGCATTTTCGATTAATTTATATTTGGCTCTGCGGCGTTCGTATAAAATTTAGTAATCGATTTTGTGGAGACATGGGGAAATAAACGGTTTTCAGCGGTAACGAAAATTTACGATATTTTTAGGATTACTTACAGAAAGTAATTCTATACTTTACCTATGCAGGGAAATTCAAATTTCAAACAGTTTTGTGTCCTTGTTTCTAGGCCGAGTAGCTATTGTAAAAGATCGCGGTGTTTGCTAAAATCGATGATTATTTTATTATTGAAACTGACGTGGTTTTCACACATTTTATTTATATTATTTTATTTCATAAAATTCTCGGGTCTGGCCCGGTCATTTGTTAGGCATTGGTGGAGTCGAAACCAACACCAAGAGGCCCTGTTGAATACAAAATACAATTACTTTGGAATGTGTATGAAATGGAATATAAAACTATTGTACAGTCTAGGATAAAAAAAAACAGGGCTATTGAGGTGAACAATTTGTGGGTAGTTGAACTGATCTATGGGATGAGAAACGGCACCTGCCTTATCCTGTCTCATCTCAATTATTTTATTTTTTATTACGTGAGTAATTCCCGTGTAATATAAATAAAAATCGATGATTATTCTTTACATTATCATGTAAAACTATAATTATATTTATCAGTAGGTACCGCATCTTTTTTAACCAACGAAAAGAGGAGGTTATGAATTCGACTGTATGTTTTTTTTGTATGTTTGTTACGCGATCCGCCAATTGAGAATTGATTTTGATGATTCTTTTTTTGGTACGCCATATTTCAGAGGTGGTCCCATATAAATTTTATAAAAATTGATTTAGCGCTTATTGAAATAAACACCGGCCAAGTGCAAGTCGGGCTCGTACACTGAGGGTTCCGTACCACCACAAAATACAATAAGGTAGTCTAAGTAACCGAATTACCAGTTATTATACGCCTTCAAATCGTCGGAGTAATTTGCTACGCAGTTTGCTACAGGCGCTCGAGTATTATAACTTATGGTATATTATGGTATATAATTATACTTATGGTATATTATGGTAATGAACAGTAATTTGTCACCGACTCGCACTTGGCCATTATTTATTATTTGTTGTTATATTTTAGAGTGTGTACTACAATCTTGCTAAGTTTGACGCTTGTACGTATTATCGTTTTTACATTAGAGCTAATACAAAAATACGTTAAAAAAAAAAGTATATTGTATGAGTACCTCTTCGTTTTAACTTATTGACTTTTATATATTAATCCGCTGTAACATTACATATTCTGTGAAAATTTCAACTAGCTATCTATTACTGTTCGAAAGATACAGCCGTATAAAGGAAGGACGTACGGACCCACAGACGGACAGACAGACAGCCACCGTAGCCACCGTTTTTACCCTTTGGGTACGGAACCCTAATTATTACCTTTTCTTTATTATTCAAACAATGGAAAGGTATGAATGAAATGTTTAATGCAGTCATGTAAGTTTATGAATTCGTTGACCTCTCGCTCGGTGTGAATCGACCTCGCTAGTGAAATTGACCTCGCGGGGTTACGATAACTACATGCCGCTCTCAGAGCAAATAAAAATAAAGAGGGACTACCGCGAACACGAAAAGTGAAGCCACTTTTTGAAACATGTCAATATAAGTGATAATATAAATACTTAAGTGTGGAAATATTCCATCCTTCTTCTTATTTACTTTTGTGTTGTTTTTACAGTTCTTAACGCTGCAAGAAGTTATTGTTTCTTTTTAAAACGGATGTTTTCAGTACGACGTTCTGACAAGAAATTCACGTAGTTTTGGAAGCGATTTTAGCGTCACTTTGGCAGTGCGCCGTAGGGACTCTGTATTTTTATTTGCTCTGAGATGCCGCTATACTTATCTTTAATTAGAACTGAGTGCGTAATAGTACTTGTATAAATTCACGCCACAGTCCGCGGCCGCCCTCATTGCTACGAGCCGCACGTCGAGTGAAGTCGCTTGCGCTTCCTTCAAGTGCCCGTCGGCCGTTACTACGCCCGCTGCTAAGTTATTGGATCGTAACAAGCACGCCAAGACGACGAAGCCGAAAGACTCTGTATCCCGAAACCACGCTCAAAAGGGAACGGAAAGGGAGTTCGACCAAAACGACGGATACACCACTGTATCATATAGAAAAAAGTCTAACAAAAACAAACAGGGTCAAGCGGCAGTGCAGGAATCTTTTTCTATTAAGGCGGCGCCGAAGCTAGTTTGTTTATACGTGTCTCGGTTAGAAAAATCGATCACTGCGGACAGTATCATTAGATACATAAAAAGCAAAGGTGAGAATCCCATTACAGTAGAACGGATTGTACCGTATAAAGAGACTAGTTTCGCGTCTTATAAGATCACAGTATTGTCTGACAGAAAACTTACGTTTATGAACCCTGACTTCTGGCCTGTGGGCATCGTTTTTAGATTATTTTGGCAAAATAAGTCTTCTGCCAAGTAAGTACTCAGTACTGTGATCTTGACTGAGCATAATGAAGTTTGTCAGTTTTAACTGCAAATCTGTTAAAAGAAGTGTCGATTTTATTAGATCATTATGTGATCAATATGATGTTATATTTCTGCAGGAGCATTGGCTTCTCCCCAGCGATCTTCCTTTCTTATCAGATATTCACGATGATTTTTCAGCGCATGGTGTATCTGCAGTTGATGAAAACCAAATCTTGAGAGGTAGACCTTTTGGTGGAGTCGGGATTCTCTTCAGAACTGCGGCGTTTAATACTGTTAGTATTATTGACTGTTCTGACCCTAGGTTATGTGCAATAAAGACAGAAATCTCTGGAAATTGCCATATGTATTTTTCAGTTTATATGCCACAAAATGACATAAACAATTTGCCAGACTTTACGAATTATTTATCTATTATTAATAGTTTAATTGAAGAACATAATGTAAGCTTTGCTGCAGCATTTGGTGATTATAATGCAAACATTGACACATTGTTCGGTAACGAATTAATGAAATTTTGTATTGACAATGATTTAATTTATGCTGACTATGAATTTTTAAAAAATAATGACGACAATTTTACTTTTGTAAGTGATGTTACTGGCTCAAAGAGCTGGCTAGATCACTGCATCGTGACTCGGCTCGCTTGGTCTAGTGTATCGAATGTATATGTTATTGAAGACGTGTTATGGTCGGACCACAGGCCGTTGGTAATTGAGTTTGACTTTGGTAGCATTTCGGTAAATAGGGTTGAGCCTAACGTATCCTGCAGTGTGGACCGGTGTGAGTGGGGGAAAAGGAATGGCGAAGAGATCGAGTTTTACAAGTCTCTTTGCAGTAAAAACTTATCTTCTCTCGACTGGAAGTCGCTACGCCATCTGAGCACGTGTAAAAACTGTACAGCCGAATCACACATTGATCTTATAAATAGGGTTTATAATCAATTTATAATAATCCTGCAGAAGGCGGCTGCAGGTAAAAGAAGTAGAAAGGTGTGGCGTCCAAAACCGGTGCCAGGTTGGAACCAACACGTTAAAGCTGCACACGACGAAGCTAGAGTGAAATATTTTGCTTGGCTTGATTCTGGAGCTTCCACTTCTGGTCCCCTTTTCGAAGAGATGAAGCTAGGTAGATCTATTTTTAAAAGTCGTCTGAAATGGTGCCAGAAAAATAAGGAGATAATTTTGCTAGATAAAATTAGTAACGCATGCTCAAATAAAAATTTCAATAAATTCTGGAAAGAATCATCTAAACTTAGCAAAACTAGACCGAGAGCCCCAGCGGCGGTTGATGGCGAAAGCGATTGTAAATCTATAGCTGAAAACTTCAAAAACAGGTTTCTGATTGCAGCTTCAAGTCCTGTGAACAATGGTGGTTCAGTTGATATTGATCTGGGCGACTTATCAACTCATTCATATACGTACATCGATGAGCAGTGTGTCTTTGATACCATTATGAAACTACCAATGGGAAAAGCAGTTGGTCATGATCGAATGGGTGTTGAGCATCTGCGTTTCGGTGGTCCTTGGGTTGTCGTTTTTCTTTCGGTTTTTATAAATGCATGTTTCAGGCACTCGTATCTGCCTCCTGACCTCCTAAAGTCAGTGGTATCGCCGATAGTGAAAAGCAAGACGACGAGCGCTTCACTAGGATCTAACTACCGGCCGATTTCGATCTCCACGGCTTGTTCGAAGGTCATCGATTCTATTTTGTTAAATATTCTATCCAAACACATAGTAATTGATAATGCACAATTTGGCTTTCAGAAACAGAGCTCGACGGATATGGCTATATTTAGCTTAAAACAGATAGTTGAATACTATACATCCAGACAGACCAAAGTTTATGCTTGTTTCTTAGACCTGAGCCGCGCTTTTGACAGGGTCGACTATCGAATTCTGTGGGAGAAACTTCGATGTGAAGGCGTCCCCAGCGACATCATCCTGCTTCTCCAGTCTTGGTACAGGTCTCAACGGAACGTGGTTCGCTGGCGTGATACGTTCTCCGACGAGTTCGTGCTGCCGAGTGGTGTGAGACAAGGTGGACTAACATCGCCTTTGCTTTTTAACTTGTACATCAATGCGCTGATCGAGGAGCTCAACGGAACCAGTGTCGGATGTTCGAAAGCTCAAAAATTTACAAATAACCTGAGTTACGCTGACGATATGGTTCTGTTGAGCCCGTCGATCGGCGCCTTGAGAGTGCTACTTGGCAAGTGCGAAAGATATGCTGCAGCTCATAACCTACTGTACAACACTGATAAATCAGTGGCGATGGTGTTCGGAGCTGCAAAAAAGGATGCAGCTGGACTTCCTCTGTACTTGAATGGGGAGACGCTGAAATATGTTACTAGGTTTAGGTACTTAGGACATGTTGTTACCAACGACCTTGTGGACGACCTAGACCTAGACAGAGAGAGACGGTCTCTAGCTGTTAGAGCCAATATGCTAGGTAGAAAGTTTGCTGGCTGCTCGCGGGAGGCGAAAATTTTGCTGTTCAAAACTTATTGTACTGCACTTTATACTCCGCAGTTATGGTCTCACTACAAGGTAGAGAGTTATCGCACGTTTAAAGTGCAGTACAATGACTCGTTTCGTATAATGTTCCGGCTCCCGCGGTGGTGCAGTGCCTCCTCGATGTTCGCGGAGGCCCGCGTGCCGGCTCTCGATGCACTGATTAGACATCGCATTGCCCGATTTAGAGCTACACTCTCAATGTCGGGTAATGCGATTATAAAGACAATATACGACCACTGTTTTTGTTTACAAAAATTTTGGTCCAAGACTTTAAAGTAATAATTTGTATATAATTTGTATTTCTACATGGATCTTTGTTATCTTTAATAAAAAAAAAATGATTTTGATAAATTATTAATATTTCATCATCATCATCATCATCATCAGCCAGAAGACGTCCACTGCCGAACATAGGCCTCCCCCTTCAACCTCCACACTGAACTACAGCCTGGCTTTTGCATCCACTGGATGCCAGCGACTCTCACTATGTCATCGGTCCATCTAGTGGGAGGCCTACCTACGCTGCGTCTTCCGGTTCGTGGTCTCCACTCAAGAACTTTCTTCCCCATCGGTTATCGGTTCTTCGAGCGATGTGGCCTGCCCATTGCCACTTCAACTTGCAAATTTTAACAGCTATGTCGGTGACTCTGGTTCTTTGGCGAATATCCACGTTTCGGATTTTATCGCGCAAAGAAACTCCGAGCATAGCTCTCTCCATTGCCCGCTGAGTGACTCTGAGTTTTTCACGTCTCAGTACCATATGTCATCACTGTCAACACACACTGGTCAAAGACCCTCGTCTTGAGGCACTGTGGTATTGTGGTTGGTAATTAATATTTACTTATCATATATTCTCATTCGTGTGGTTTTAAATGTACAGATGTTTTCCACGATATTAATGAAAGAGCAAAGCGTATACAGTATTATAGCTCGATCGATCCTTTAATAATCCGCAGTAAACCTGCAGTAACTGCGGATTATTAAAGTATCGATGAATTAAAAATATGATTCAAGCTGGTATAATCCTAAGAGATTATCTTACTGACAATCATTTTATTTAATATAACCTACGAAATAATAAAAAGCGTACCTAAAGGTTTTTTAGCGTACCTTAAAAGGAAAAAAACTGAACCCTTATATGATCAGTCTGTCTGTCCGTCTGTCCGTCTGTCCGTCTGTCAAGACCCTTTTTCTCAAGAAGGCGTAAAGGTATCAAGTTGAAATGTATATCAAATACTTGGGTTTATTGTTTCTTTCAGCTGTGAAAAAATCAAACTTGTAAGTTAACGCGATCAAAAGATATGACCGTTTAAGTCGCATATTTTCGCATATTTATCAATTTCACAAGGTAATCAAAACCTATAGGATAATTCCCGTTAACCTAGAATCATGAAATTCGGCAAGAGGCAAGGTCTCACAGGACATATAAAGGAAAAGACCCGAAAATTGTTAATTTGAAGTTACAAAATATGACAAAAAAATGCTATTACAAACTTACATTTTGTAGTTGGTATGTATGGAAGGACCTTCGGAGACCTTCGGATATTTCGGAGAGTGTGCATCATTTCATGATCTGCATGATTTAATTCCTTCCTACCCTTTTTTCTAACGGACCGCCAGGGCGGGCACAAAAAATCGACATCGTTTTATGGTTGATATTCCGAGAACCCGTACGAAGCGCTATGATTCCACATTTATTGTGCGAACTACTAGTCTGTGGAATTCGCTGCCTGAATGGGTTTTCCCCGTTAGTTACAATCTGGGTGCCTTCAAGTCGAGAGTGAATCGGTTTCTTCTAGGCAAGCGTGCTCCATCGTAGACCGCATCGTCGCTTAGCATCAGGCGAGATGGCGGCCAAGCACAAGCCCATCTACTATAAAAATAAAAATAAAACTTATTTTCGACAACAAAGTTGAGTTTATCTTTCAATATTTCAATTATTTTTGTTGTTGTTTTTATTTGGTCTCGAGCTCTGAGGGTTCCATACGACGGAACCCTCAGAGTGCGAGTCCTACTCGTACTTGTCCGGTTTTTTCATTCAACACGTGACTTAATTGCCTTATTTAAAACGCTTTTTTTGGGTGAATGTTCTTTTGGCGACACAGGCTAGTAATAGAGGCAACAGAGTTTTGGCGCCAACGTGAAAAAAAACATGTCGGCTTGTTGGATTATTTTCCTAAACTTGTGTATTTTCGAGTATTAATGTGTACTAAATGGTGAATTATTATTCATTAAGTGCTCGTAAACGTGCTCGTGCTATGTAAACATGTTTAATATTACGACAAAAGGACATTGAATCCACGGTCATGAATATTTTAACAAAAAATAAGATAATAGAGGCAACAATTGTGTGGCGAGTGACAATTTGTTAGCTTGCTTGTGACGTCACTGAAGTTACGTGGCCCCCATATTGTCCATCTATAAATATAAAACAAATTCGGGTTATTTTACATAAACGAACGAATAAAACAGTAAGTACAGCACACTTACTTATATTTCACGCACACTAAGAAACTTTCAATGACACCAATAAAGTACCTAAAGAGGAAAAAGGCCGAAAGGTCGTCTGCAAGGTGAATTCGAACATATGCATCAAGCCTGATTTAGGCTTCATGCGTTCGAACGCGCCACACTACCTTACCCGAATCTCCCTTGTCTCTAAATTCAATTCATTCAATTCTTGTCTGTTAGTTCTGATTTGAGATCCAAATCCTCAAAAATCAGCATTCTGGCGGAATATTTCATGCAGAATGGCAATGTTTGTAGGATCAGATAAACAACTGCAAATCAATTAATGATTATATTACGCTAGCAATGAGAATATTCCTTTTTCATCAACCACAAAGTTCATTGTCCTTTAAACCTCTTGTCAACCTTTCTATTGTAGACACAATCACAAAAAAAGTTTCAGCAAATGAACCGAAACTAGTGAGGGGTGAATCTTATGTCCATTATTATTTTCTAAGAAGACAGAAAGGTGTAAAGAAACAATTTATATATTGCGCACAGTGAATAAAACATCAGTTAGCGAGAAATATGACACATATAGCCAGATTAATGGTGTAAAGATGAAAACAGAGCGAATAGAGCAGGAGGCGGTGTCGCGAAGCTTTGTATTTCACAGAGTCACTATTTTAAGACAATGTACTTACCTTAAAGTTGCATGTCTCTAGGAACAGCGGTTTATGTATAAGGGGAATAGGACCCTAGGCGGACTCAGAACATGAGTCCTACCAGACTCCTATGAAGTTTTTTGCGCAGTTTATTTTTCTTTTTATTCTGAATAGTTCTACGTTTGGCCCTCAACTTGTTTGATGGTAAGCGACGATGTAGCCGAGGATGTAACTTTTCCTGGGAAAGTGCTCCTTTATCATTTACTAAACCACCAAACACCGTATAACAGATATATAAAACTGTTGGATTAAATTGCAAAATTCTGGGCGGTACTGAATTTAATGCAGTCGGGGAAGATTTGCTCGATTTGTCATGGTTGTATAATAAAGTTAAACACTTTTTTCCTTGAATAAAATTTTGACGTTTAGCTAGATTAATTTGCTCCCATGAATACTTACAGTGTAATTTTTATCAAAATTATTCGAGCCGTTTTTCAGATACAAACAAATATGAATTTGTACGCGTTAAATGCGTTGTTTTTTTTTAGTTTAATTATATATACAAGCTTGCGTTTGACCGCCATGAAAAATTCACGGAACGTTCTATAACAGGACATTTTTTGTGCGTCGTTCTATATACGAGCTAGGGGCCTCATAACAAGCCAAAATCGTCGACAAAACAGCACCTCACTTTTAACGAGCCCCTAATTTTTAAATAAAATTGTTTTTCTGTGTTAGTATACAATAAACTAGTGATAACTACTGTACTAATGTTACTACGATTAACGTTGCTCCGAATTTTTAATACTCCAATGTACGCTTATTCTTAAAAGTGTTAACAGACGTGTGGATTTGGTTGACCGGACTGACGTCCGACCAACGGGAGAGAAAGAGTGAGAATACAGTCGTGTGGATTTGGTTGGCCGGACCGCCATCCAATCAATGTTAGAGAAAGAGAGAAAATATAATCACACGCCTGGTTAGCGGTATAAAATCAATAAAAACGCAAATAACTGCTAAGTTAACATATTTTTAATATTTTTTCCGAGGAAGATCATTCTCACGAGCTTTTATGGTAACGCTTGTCAGTTTTGTAAATTTTGGCTTGACAAGATGGCTTAAATTGAAAATGTGCGGTAGAGATAGCTCTAGCCAGTGAAGGTAATTGAATGAATCCAAAAAAAACAGGGATAAAAGCGCAAATCAGTGCTAGTTTCATATATTTTTTCTATCGAGCGAAATGTGCTTTTAATCGTGATTCAGTCTCATGGGTTTCCTAGATAAAACATTCAATTTTGTTTTGACACCATTTTTATAATTGTAAGCTAAAGAGGTATGCACATTTAAACTAGAATGACCATAATTGCTAAAAGTCGGAAAAGAGCGTCTTAATGAATTTTCGGAGTTTTGCTAATCGTAGTTCTGAATGTTCAAAGTTCCACAGTACAGTCGCATATAAAAACCGGTGGCTCCTGACGTAATATTTATACAGTCGCGACACGCCACGCCAACCGATTTAGAAGGCGAATCATGGAAATTATTACTGAGTATTATTTTTTATCCGCAGTGATGGACGGGGTCTTGTTGTTGCTTGCAGTGCAAGTTAGAAACAGAAGAATCACTTGGCTCTTTCACTTTGTTTTAGTAAGGTTAAATTCTGGACATTTGGTTTATGTGTGGGCGACCATCTCCAGAATCGCGCGTATTCCCTGATGAAGGAGCTCTAATGGCTCCGAAACCGGTCGATCGTCTCGACCGATAAAACATAATAGTGAGTGCAAGCCTTTGCATAATAATTTTTCTGTGACTGTTTTACATTTGCACTAAAATTATGGTGTATAAGTAATAGTCTATTTTTTTACTAAACAAATTATTATTATTTAAAAGAAACAAAAAACCCGAATGCATTATGTTGCCTTTGATACTCTGGCCTGATAGAAGGTAATATAGAAACATTTATAAATACAAATAAACAAACAAACATACGCCCGAAAAACAATAAACTCCTTTTTGGGCAGTCGGGGGAAAAATAAAATACTCAACAATTTTAATTTTCGACTAATCATACAAACTCCGTAAATACTTACACACTTTTTTATTTGTGTACTTTTGCTTTGGTCATCTTTGAAGTTAATCGATTAGAAGCGACAATTTTTTTCCGGACAAGTGCCTTTGTTAATTAAAAAATAACACAGACAATGAAAATCAATACATAATCTACTTAGCCCATACAAAAAGTGTTGGATTACCCAATGACATTTTAAAGTCTAAAATTCAAATTCTGAAGTTCACTACCAATAAGCTTAAAAATATTTAAACCGAGAAAAATATTAATTTAAAATATTTATTAAATATTTATTTGTTTGTACCGAGAGTTTTACATACATTATTTTGTGTAAGATAACAAATAAATTTTTATACTGTTACTGATAAATAATAATATTATTTTATAGGTACAAGTAAGTTGCTCTACTGACTTTATCTTTACTGTGACGTTTGCGTGAACATGACCGTCGTACTTTACTTTTATTATAGCGTTTTGTACACACACATCGCAGTTGATTGCATCGTCCGTCATTCTCTACGAGTCTGACGTTGTCGTCAGTCTATGGAGGCGGGGCAAAGACAAAGACTAGGTAAAATTACTACAAGTCTTTGATGCGGGGTCAACCCAGCTTGTTTTTACGTACCTTCGATAAACGGGTGCGAGTGTTTTAATACTCTTTTATTGGCTTCTAAATAACAAACGAACTATGTAATGTAATGCATGTTCGCCGAGGGACGCGCGCCCTGCTGGCAGGCGCTGCTGCGGAGCCGGTCGGCCGCCGTGCGTACCGCCCTGCACCGCTCTGATAACGCACTGGTGGCTGCGGTACGAGAGTGGCACACCAGCCCGATACATCGCACGTGGAGGGCGTATCATACGCCCATCACTTAATTAATTGTTATTTATTTTGTATTTATGCTAAGTTTCAATTTTTAATTTTCTGTGTAATTTTTGTATTTCTATATATGTATTCTAACAATCAATTAATTAAGGTAATTTGTGTAATAATGGATGCAAATCTGGCTAATAAACATTTTCATTTCATTATGTAAACAAATAATGGAAGTAGATTTTGACCTTCTGATTATTATCATAATCAGCCCTTTTAACAGTCGACTGCTGGACTTTTAGCCTACCCCCGAAAGGGCGATTGAGCCATATCCACCACGCTGGATTCTTCTTCATTCTGATTATTATATCGATTTTAAACTTTGCATGTTTATATGAAATGAAATGAAATGAAATGTTTTTATTCCAGATTTACATCCATATAAACTAATTTGGAAACTAAAAACTAAACATTAGGCAAATAAAAAAATAAAATTAAGTAATGGGCGTGTGGTATGCTCTCCATGTACGATGCAGGGGACTAGAGAGCCAGTTTCGCGCCGCAACCACCAGTGTTGTCGGTATATGTAAACCTGATGTGATTTAGATAAGTTTGATATATGTAATTCCAAATATTTATATTTTTCTTGTTTTTATATTTGTAATGACATATACGGGGTGTAAGAGGAACACTCTCGAAGCCAAAAGAAGGTAATTGTACTCATTATTATGAACAACTTTTACTATGGGACCAACCGTGAAATCGCGAAATAAAAAGCAATTCCATACATTTTGTCGAGTGTCAATGACCGTTTTCTATAGAACAGCTGATATTTTTTTCGCGATTTCAGGGCTGGTTCCATAGTTTAAAGTGGTTCATAATGATGAGTACAATTACCTTCTTTTGGCTTCGAGAGTGTTCCCCTTACACCCGTATATATACACTGTTGCCAAATTCATAGTAAAATCAAATTGTTTTAGCTTGCAACCATTATATTGTTCTTATTCGAATGATACTAATTTGTTACCATCAAATCATCAGATTTTACGGTCGGTTTCTTCATTAACAACCAAAGTATGAAAAGTGAAAGTAAAAGTGTAAACTTTTACTTGACCATTACTGATACTATGGCAAATGTGTTTCTTCGTTCTTCGAAATTTTCACAGAATATGTAATGTTACGGTGGATTAACTAAAAAATAATAAAAAGTCAAAAAGTAGAAAGGAAAGGGGGGACAACCCCCATACAACAAACGTATTTTTATGTATTTTTGTATGCAGTGATTGGAAGTATAAAACCAAAGATCAGATGAAGTTGGTTTGGTTTGTAGAGGCCTATGGCCAGCAGTGGAATAAGCTGACCTAATTATGATGATTTCTAGAGAATGCAAATATTATTACAGGCACCTACTGGACCGCCTGGCCACAGTTCTTAATTCCTAAAAACTAATACTAGCTTCAAGGTCAGAGTGAATAATTATCTTCTAGAATCTAGATCTATGCGCTTTATTTTCGGCCACAACGTCGTTTTCTGTCAGAGAGTTGGTGTTTTGGACACCAAGTCTCTGACAAAAAACGACGTAGATCTAAATTGAACAAAACCTACTATAGGTTAACAGATAATGTATCTGCAAGTGAATACTATAGTAAGTTTGAATCAGAAATGAGGAGATCCGTATACGAACGAAAGTCACCGACATAGCCTACCGGATTAGCAAGTTGAAGTGGCAGTGAGCAGGGCACATATCACGCAGAACAGGTGGTCGATGGGGCCGAAAGGTTCTTCCGGACCACGGGCCGGTAAGCGCGGCATATGACGTCCACCCACAAGATGGACAGACGACCTAAAAGAGGCCGCAGAGAAACGCTGGATGCAGGCCGCTTCCAACCGGCCCTTTTGGAGATCGATGGGGGAGGCCTATGTCCAGCAGTGGACGTCCTATGGCTGAAATGATGATGATGAATACTGTCAGCAATCAATGCCACCCGTGGAGACTCCCTAAATATACAACTACAGAACAATAGTTTCACACCTCCTACTGTAAAACCTAAACAAATCCACTCTAGAGTCCGGCGGAGCGTCGCAAACCGGGATTTATTCCTACCACATTTCCTCCTTAACCCGAGCGGTAAACAGCCGGGTTAATGTAATTCCACCGTTTATCCTTGTTGCCGGTGGACCGGAGAAATATCGGCTTTTTTACTCTACCAGTTTTTACAGTGAGCGATGCGATGTTCAAGGCAAAGGATTACCTCTAGTACGTAGCTCTGTTGTAGTATCTGAAGTTTGAGCGAATTTGATAGGAATTTATCGAGGTCTACTCAAGGCAGAATTTTTTTATGCTGACGCGTGTGACGTGTTGGTCTTATTGTCAACCTATCATGTTCCAACCGCTTGGATACAGGTCTTCTCTCAGACATAGAGGACGGACTGATCATGCTGGTGTAGTAAATGATAGTAAATGTCTTTTTATGTCAGCATTGAATTTTTTTTGACCGTTTTTAGGCGATGGCATCTATAACTGCTCAAAATGTAATTTAAGTAGGTACTGAATAAATCATTGGTGCAGAGTCGAGTTTCGAACCGGCCGTTAAATTGTGAAGTGCACATGTTACCGCTCGACCACCTTCGCACACATCGCCACCATCGCTGCTTGGTCACAGTGAATTGTGATTAGCAACTTCATCATCATCATCATCATTATCAGCGTATCATGTTCCTATTGCAGGCCTTCTCTCAGAGAGAGAGAGAGAGAGAGGATGGACCCTAATCAATCATTCTGGCCCAGTGCATATTGGTGAAGGTCATATGTCTTTAATTAGTAACTTCACATCAGCAGCCATTAAACGTCCACTGCTGGACAAAGGCCTCCCTCTTAGAGAGGGGTGTTGCCATAATCCCCACGCTTGGCAGGCGTCTTGGGGATCGCAGTACGTTCACCGTGTACTAATAGGACGCTGCTGCCCACCCTCCGGTGTCTCTGGTCGCAGTTTTAGGACATACCCGGGTCATTAGTAACTTACGTGGGTTCAAATCCCGACAATGAGCTTTTTTTCTCTCACAATGGCCATGAAATGAAACCAGCTGGTGGTGGCAGAAACGAGACAAAACTCAGCAGCTAGCTATAGTTAAAAATAATAATAGGTATAATATTGGAATAATAACAATTACAATAGTTAATAGGTAGGCAGAGCAGCACAAGCGACGGAAATATGCTAACCTCGGCAGTGGTTACATATTTGAGACGTTTGGGGTCGAGACATTTGGGCCCTTGGGGACCGGGAGCTCACCTCATTTTAAAAATCTTTCAGTGCGCCTGGTTAATGCAACGGGTGACCAAAATGCTGGAGTGTTTCTGGCTCAACGCATAAGAATTACCATTCAGCGTGGTAATGCCACCAGCATGCTGGGTACGCTGCCAACTGGTAATGCTTGAGCATTTGGATTGTCCTTAGACCTCCAATGGTCTTTGGGCAGTCTAACTGTATTTGTAGTGGTAGTATTAGCTTGTATTTTGTTTAGTTAATAAAGGCCCCAGAAAAAATAATCGTCATCATCATCAGCCAGAAGACGTCCACTGCTGAACATAGGCCTCCCCCTTTAACCTCCACACTGAACGACAGCCTGCCTTTTGCATCCACTGGATGCCTGCGACTCTCACAATGTCGTCGGTCCATCTAGTGGGAGGCGTCCCTACGCTGCGTCTTCCGGTTCGTGGTCTCCACTCAAGAACCTTTCTTCCTCATCGGTTATCGGTTCTTCGAGCGATGTAAGAAAAAATAATAGGCAATGGCTATTATATTATAGATAGCCCGTTGGTCCAGTTGGTAGTAAACCTGCCTTCTGCGCTTGGAGGCGTGGGTTCGATTCCCACCTAGGACAAACATTTATGTAATGAACATTTGTGTTTGTTCTAAATCTGGTTGTTAATATCTATTTAAGTATGTATTTAAACCTATATATGCATGTATATCAGTCTCTGGCAGCCATATTACAAGCGCTTAGTTTGGGGTCAGGTGACCGTGTGTGAAAAAAATGTCCCGAATATTTATTTTATTTTATTTTTATTTTATAAAAAAAAAAAAAGTTAACGGGCAAGCGCCTTTATTAACTAAACAAAATACAAGCTAAAACTAAAACTACAAATACAGTTAGACTGCCCATAGACCGTTGAAGGTCTAAAGACAATATAGTTGTTTGACAATATTGAACGTCGTATCGCGTAATCTGAAAATGGCCACACAAATGTTGCCAGTTGTTTTCGGCGGCGGGGATAATGCGATTCAATAGGTTGATGGATTGGTCAACGTCTCGATATTTCGGAATTGCGGACGTTGAGGTGTTCATTCACCTGGGTAGATTAATATATCGTGAGGCTACAACATGATTACCTACTTAGATAGGAGAAACAGAGCTGCGTTCTGGCACAGATTAGGTATAGGTATATAGTACTACCTGCGAAGCGCCACCAAGTGTGGGGATTATGACAATACCTTTCTCTAGGAGGGAAGCCTTTGTGCAGCAGTGGACGTTTACTAGCTTATCATGTGTGATGTAATATAGTACTAATTCTGAGCAAGGAGTTTTTTAAGTAAACAGATAGCTAAGTTAAGACGCTCTTTTCCGACTCTTAGCAATTATGGTCATTCTAATTTACGTGTGCATACCTCGATGGTTACCTTAACATTATAAAAATGGTGTCATAACAAAATTGAATGTTTTATCTAGGAAACCCATGAGACCGAAACACGATTAAGTACATTTCGCTGGAAAAAAATAATATATCAATGTAGCACTAATTTGCGCCTTTATCCCTGCTTTTTTGGATTCATTCTATTACCTATTTATTAAATTATGTCTGCGATATCTTAATATATAGATTTCATAATTATGAAGGAAACTAGTGAGGTACATTTTACATTACAGCTATACTTTTTGAAAAATATGTGAAAAACCCCAAAAATAGAAGTAGCGAAACGCACGACTGTGTGTAAGCGCCATGATTTTGCTCCGCTAAATGCGACTTTAATACAATAAACCAAGGATTATGGTCATCTGTAGTAATAACCGTTGCTTAAAAGTGGAAAAATCTCGCCTTAAGTGTGAATTAAGAGTTATTCGCATTGATTGTAGATACCCTGGACCCGTGGTCATCAGACACTAAACAATTTTGCAAAGATATTTCGACCAGATGGGCTCTAGCCTCGGGGTATCCCAAGAGCTGGTGCATATTTTGCTCATAAACTGAGCCTTGCGATCCAGCGGGCAATTCTACCAGCATTCTGGGGAATGCCACACGGTGGTGATTTAGACGGCGTATTTCATTTGTAAATATTTATTTTATTAGTTAAACTAAGCTCTTTTTTACCTTCTTTCTTTGTAAATATACATTTATTTTTATTTTATGTGTAGTAAACAGAATACAAGCTAACTGATAATAAATACCGAAACTACTTAAGCCTATTTTACAAAGGAACAGTTGGATTGTTCACAAAACGTTGAAAGTCTAAAGAAAATACAAATAACTGAGCCATTCACTGGCATACCCAAAAATGGTTGTGGCATCACCACGGTAAAGGGCATTTATAGCATCAGAAAACGCCAGAACAGTTTGGTCACCAGGCGTTCCGAAATATTTTTGATGAACTTGGACAATGAACTCTGTGATGTGTTTTCGTCTCATTTTCTTTTATAGGGCAAGTGTTTAAGTAATAATACTTAAACAAAAATACAAGCTAACACTAAAAATAGTCATTTTATTGTAGTATATTGGTTTCCAGCTACAAACTTACAATCAAAGAGCTAGTAAAAGTGATTAAAACTTACATACTGTTTTCGTCCAGCTTTTTACAATAGTATGGAAACTGACAGATATCTGCAGTGCAAGTACCGTTCTTTATCGAACGTCAAATTCGATAAAATGCCACAGAATCGATCATAGCAAGTACTGATGAAATGGTATTTGATCGAATTTGACGATCTCAACTGTCAAATTTGATGATCAATAAAGAACGGTACTTGCACTGCAATAGACGCATTTTATAAACGGCCGCAATTTAGGTCTTTAACATTGAGGTCTAGAACATAATTTAATGTTCAAGTTTACCGTTTATGAAATTTGATCCTTCAAAAATTTGATTTTAAACTGTTTTAAGGAAAGAATCTCGTTAAACTGTGAATTTTTTATACGAAGCAACAAACCCAAATTAATATATATGTAATAACACTAGTAAGTTTTACGCTCAGACTGAAGGAAAATTAATTAAATCTCTGTACTGCCTACAGAAAACTTTCGCGTTAAAAATAAAGTTACAACACGGTTTCAAACTGTGTTCCGTAATAATTTTTCTACGTCATGTTTTAACATGGTCTTATTAGCTACATTCAAACTGTGTTAACAAAATATCTTAGAAGTAGATTTTAACCTACTTTTATTTGTATCGTTTTGAAACTTTGCAAGTATGTCACATCAGCAGCCATTAAAATCAACTGTTGGACAAAGGCCTCCCTCTTTAAGAAGGGTGTTGCCATAATCCCCACGCTTGGCAGGCGGCTTGGGGATCGCAGTACGTTCACCGTGTACTAATAGGACGCTGCTGCCCATCCTCTGGTGGTTCTGGTGGTTGCAAGTATGTACCTGATCCGAATGACAATATAATAATTTTGTACCATCGAGCTGATGATGGAGCCAGGAGTTGGATAGTAGAACTCTACAATGGCTAAAACCTAAAACTCATTTAGCATATCAATAACTATATCCACCATTAATACCATCATCAGACCAAGTGACCACAAGTGAGTGAGTCACCAAGTGTAATGATCTTCTTTTTTTTCAAATCTAATAATAGGCTTGCGTTTGATCGCCAACTCGCCTGATGTTAAGCGACGATGCGGTCTGCGATGGAGCACGCTTGCCTAGAAGAAACCGATTCACTCGTGATTTGAAGACACTCAGATTGTAACTATCGGGGAACACCCATTCAGGCTGCCTTTTCCACAGACTAGCAGTACGCATAATAAAAGTGGAATCAAAGCGCTTCGTACGGGTTTTCGGAACCATAAAATGGACACCATTTTCAACCATAAAATGGTGTCGACTTTTTGTGCCGATCTTGATCTTGATTAAAAGATCTTACTTTCCATATTTACTTCTCTTCTCGCCTTTCTTATCCAGATAAAGAAAGCGAGATGAACAAAAGAGTAGAAAGTTTTAGGGAATGCCTACGTCCCCAAAGCAACTTCTACATAATAACATATTAGTTTAAAGTACAATATTATCATATTATTTATATTACACGGGAATTACTCACGCAAGATTAAGCCGGTTACTCCGACTATAGTTTCAACCGGCTTAATCTTACGTGAGTAATTCCCGTGTAATTTAAATAAAATGTGTGAAAACCACGTCAGTTTCAATAATACAATATTATCCTTGTTAGGTACTATTGTGTAGAAATAAAGGCCTATTTACTTTTTCCCTACTTTTAATTTAATATTAAGTACATTTACCTCCTGTCGGCTTAGTGCCACCGTTCAGCGCAACCCTGTATCATAATTAGGTGAAATGAAATGGGCAACACCATGTAAAAATAGTTTTCAACAGTAACTAACAAAGCAACTCGGCTGTAAGCGGATTTTAGTCTCCTGTCCACCCCGTGCCAGCTCAGCGCTATGTGCAACCTTAACAAATTCTATTTCATTTTAAAAAGTTGCAAGCCGGCAAAATACTGCAATGTTTAATGGGGGTGTTCCCGCAGATCAGACAAACAAGGCAGATATGGTAATGTGACGTGGTGGTTGCAAACGCGTCAAGCATAAATCAGGTTTGATGTCTTTGGTCGAACTTATCCTGCAGAAGACCTTGCCATTTTTTTGTACATGCGGACTATTAGTTAGTTTATTTGTGTCGCTGCAAGTCTCATGATGAACGTAAAAAAAATTGTGTGCCGTACTTACAGAGTTTATCGGTATAGTGAAAAAAGGATATAGAAATACGGAGACATTGAACACGAACGATAATTGTACTAAGGCATATCTCACTTGTATATCTGATCAGAGGGTGTACCTGACACATAGGTTATCTATACTATACTATAATAATAATATTATAAAGAGGAAAGATTTGATTGTTTGTTTGTTTGTTTGTTTGCATTGAATAGGCTCCGAAACTACTGAACTGATTTGAAAAATTCTTTCACTGTTGGGATGCTGCACTATCCCCGGTTGACATAGGCTATAATTATATCCCGGCTTCGCCCGTGCGAAGCAGGGGCGGCCTACTAGTAAATTATAAAGAGGAAAGATTTGTTTGTTTGCATTGAATAGAAACTAGTGAACCGATTTGAAAAATTCTAATCTTGATATCTTCAAGTTGCGAGTAAATAAGTTTCTTTTCAGCAGGACCCGGGTACGTCCTAAAACTGCGACCAGAACCACCGGAGGATGGGCAGCAGCGTCCTGTTAGTACACGGTGAACGTACTGCGATCTCCAAGCCGCCTGCCAAGCGTGGGGATTATGGCAACACCCCTCTCTAAGAGGGAGGCCTTGTTCAGCAGTGGACGTTTAATGGCTGATGATGATGATGATGATGATGTGAAGTGTGCTCCATTGTTAACCGCATCGTCATTGAACATCAGCAGAGGTAGTGGTAGGCCACCTCTGCTGATGTGCTTTTGATGTGGTTGTAACAAGGAAGCTTATTCTTTCAAGGAAGAGACTCTGTTTTCTGCCAACTGAACCCCAGAAACAAAACATCGTGTTGAACATTTTAATAAATCCGCTGTAAAAGCCCTACGAGGTACGATACTGCGAGCCACTCCATAATTGTGAAACTTTTCGAAACTCGCGCTTTGTCGAAAATTCTCGAAGATTTTATTATGGCCCTAAAATACGTCGAGATTATGATAAATTTTTCTTATCGGGCCACTTTTTTAGGATAAACTTTCCCTTTTCCCGATGTTCGTGAGGTTTTTTAATCAATCTCTTTTATAGGGTGTTTAGTAATTTCAAGTTGGTGGTAAGAATTCAGTCATAAGATGCTAAGGTACTTCAGATTTCTGAAGGTGTCTGTTCAAAATGTTGAAAGACATGGTTATCAGAATTATTACTAAAAGATTTTGTTGTTTTTTTTTTTATTCTACTGGTTTTCTCTCTGTCCGATCAGAGAAACAAAATGATTATCAAAAATTCAATTTCCTTTTTTATTATTGAAACTGACGTGGTTATAGTCGGAGTAACCGGCTTAATCTTACGTGAGTAATTCCCGTGTAATATAAATAAAATGTCAATTTCCTTTACTTGCTTATTATACAAAAACATTTATATTATTATATTTATACAACTTATATAACATATATTTATACAATTTATATAACTTACAGTTTTAGTTTTAGATTAATTTTAGTTTTAGATTAGTTTTAGTTATAAATTTAAATTTAAGATAGTTTTTATTTTACTTGTAATTTTTATTGAATAAATAAATATAATTCATCTTGAAAAAAAAAAAATACAACTTATCGATAATACTATAATTACTAAATTATTATTTTTCTAGGTGAACAAATCGCCACCATGCGGCAGGGTCCCCAGAAAGCTAGCAGCATTGCCCTGCAATTAATTTCCTTTAGTTTTTGATTTAACATCCTACACGTAAAATTATTTCAGTAAAAGCATCACATCACATCATCAGCCATTAAATGTCCCTTTATAAAGGCCTCCCACTAGGGGATGTTGCCATAATCCCCACACTTGGCATGTGGCTTGGGGATCCCAGTACGTTCACCGTGTACTATACTATGATATAAAAAGACGCTTCTGCCCATCCTCCGGTGGTTTTGGTTGCAGTTTTAAGATATACCCGGATCCGGGTAAATATATAAGCCAACGAAAATTTGCGCATCAAACGACACTATTCGTCGTGTTGTAGCTGCTACAATTCTACCACAGACCACCAAGACAAATTTAACAGCAATTAATGCAGAATAAACAGCAAATTTTATAGAAATAAAGCATTTACAATCTTCGACCAAAATAAAATGAATGGACGGGCCATTGAACTTACTCAGTAAAAACGAGTCAAAACCGTCGGACATACACTTACAAGTACATTTGTTACAAAAAATAGATAGCGGTTTTTTATTGTGTATCCTTCCGGCTAGAGACCGCTGAAACGAAAAGAACGCCGGCCCTCATTTTGTAATCTTCAAAAATGCGCTCGTTCTTGGTCCGTCCATTCATTTTATTTTGGTCTAAGTTCGCAGTATTGTATAGCTGCTACAAATCTTCCACAGACCATCAAGACAAATTTAATAGCAATAAAAGCAGAATAAAACACTGTTTTAAACTATCACAATTGTTCACTAAAGTTATATGATTAAACGAAGCGAACTGTTTCATGCCGCATCAAGGAACACATTAAGGCAGTAAAAAACAATGAGAGACATAAATCTGCTTTAGCTGAGCATCTGCTGGACGCCGGTCCTAACCACTGGATTGAATTTCACAACCCTGAAATCCTGCCCACCAAACGCCATTACATACCAAGGCTAGTAAAGGAAACTATTGAGATCTTGAAATGCCAGAATTTCAATCGAGGTGATGGTTTTCAACTCGCCAGTGCATGGAATCCAGTATTAGGATGCCTTAAAAATAAAAATAAAAGTTCGCGTTCAAAATGTGTTCAAAATACTATACGCAGTGATACAGTGAGTGTGTTTTGTCGGGACTTAGGATCGAGTTCGAGTTCCAGTGATAACCGTAGCAAAAGACTAAGAAAGAGGGTAGATCGTTATGTCTGCACCTAACTTTTTAACTGTTCGACCAACCACCCGCATTCTTCAGTCTTCCCGTGAACATGGTGCATGTAACTGCGCCGAAATATCGGGAGCTCATTCCACAACCTTACCACGGTAAATATCCCGTTAAAGCAGAATAAACACAACAAATTTTATAAAAATAAAGCATTTACAATAACCTGACGATCAACAGAGTTTATAGTGTGAACTTAGTATGCAGGGTTGCAGGGCGTGACCGCCAGCCACCGAGGCGTAGACTGCATAAATCGTGTTTACCATTAATGGGATACCATTCGAGATAGTTTGCGTGGCATGCTGGGAATAATGAGATGTCGTGTGGGCGGAGCCTTTGTGTAGAATGTGTTTTAAATAAGGCGAAAGAGGGTAGAGCATTCTGTGAATTCAGACTGACAAAAATGATCGTTATTTTGTTAAAAATATGTGAAACTTGAAAAGAAATGAGAAAATAAATTCTGGGTAACATAACTGGAGATACAGAAAGTAAAAAAAATTACAGAATAGGAATGATTTCTTATTTTCAAAACGTGTTCAACGATGTTCTCAAGCTTCTACTATTTACGAAAAACAACAAAATTTATGTAGAACCTTAGTGTTCAATAAATGTTATTAATCTTTTAAGCTAGTTTTGAATTCGTCTTGTAAACGGTGATGTTTTTTTTCTAATACATTTTCACCATCGACAAAATCGTCCATGCCTTTGCTCATTATATTTTTTTCTCTCATTGACTTAATATTACAGTAATAGTGACGTTACGGCCATAAGAAGACGCCATCATCATCTGTATAATACACTCTTATGCCAACATCATCATCATCATAATCAGCCTTTTAACAGTCCACTGCTGGACTTTTAACCTACTCCCGAAAGGGTGATTGGACCATATCCACCACGCTGGCCCAGTGCGAGTTGGTGGATTCACATACGCCATTGAATTCCTTCTCCGTACGTATGCAGGTGTCCTCACGATGTTTTCTTTCACCGAAAAGCCAGTGGTATGAAAATCCGTACATAATCTCCAAAGAGCTCATTGGTACGGGCCCGGGGTTTGAACCCGCCACCTCACGCTTTCAAGTCTAGCGATCTCCCAAATGGGCTACCACGGCTTATGCCAACGGTACTGATTTATTGCGAACTTTGAAACAAAATGGTGTTTGTGTTCAAAACCGTGACGTCATATTTTTTTCTAATTGACTTTTCACTTATATTTGCGGATTGTTGTATTAGTTTTATTTTATTTAATCGAAATAAATCATAATCTCGTTTTTTTATACAAACAAATTTAATACCATATTTAAAATCGCCATATCCTATATCTATTATGATAGTATTATATAAACCGATGTGTGTCATTGTGCAAGACATAAGCATCAACTCTAAGCAAATAAGCATAATTTGAGAAAGAAAATACACGGTCATAACATTGCATTTGTAAATTTACCTATAGGTGAAGTCAGTAGTCGTAAAAACTGCCAAACGTGTTACGTGGAAAAATTGCCAAAATTATTTTATTCTCTTTATTTATATTACACGGGAATTACTCGCGTAAGGCTAAGGTGGTCACTCCGACTATAGTTTCAACCGCATTAGGCGGTCTTTTTCAAGGTGAATGCGCGCGCGTGGCTGCGTCTCGCTTTGCACTACGGACCGCCGCGCAGCCTGCACGTGATGACAACAGCTGCTGATTGGGTGCGGGGGTGGGGGTGCGTAGATAAATATGCTGCGCTGGCGTACACTGGAACACTTCCTCACTCGAATCTTCCATTGTGTCGGAAATACTCCAGCACGCAGAGCTCACCAAGTCTCACGGTCACTCCCACGAACTCCATGAAGACACGGTCTCCAATTCAGTGGCAGGTGCCATCCTCCTTTCCTATTGAAGGTTGGACGATGACTGATAGCGATGGCTTCTCTGTCTTTCCGGGGCACAAAGAATTTCTCCCGTGCCAGTACTTTCGCTCTGTTGAACCTAATAAAATGCTGAGCGCCGGAGCCCAGAGAATATTGGTATTGGAGTATTGGAACCGTTGGTTTCGAGCTTCTTCATGGAACGTATATGCTTCGTGAAATGCATAAAATGTGTGAAACCACGTCAGTTTCTATAATCCTTACTAATATTATAAAACCGAAAGTAACTCTGTATCTCTGTCTGGGTGTTTATTCGCTTTTCACGACTAAACCGCTAAGTCGATCTTAACGAATTTTGGCAGGATGATAGTGTACATCATATGGACGGACATAGGGTACTTATTCTCCCAGAAAATGCGGGAAAATTGAAAAATCGCGGGTAGCACCGCGGGATTCAGCTAGTAAATAAATAAAACACTTGACATTTGCACACCCAAGCGTATTTTATTCAAAACATTCAAAGTCATAAAACGCTAAAATCTAAATTCAAAAACAGCTTCCCCCTTAATGATGTAATTAAAGCATGTAAAAATTACGACTCGGCAATGGTACTAAAACGTTATACCTCTTAGGTCTACTTTTAATTAGTTTACGGCCTCTTAAAAGTTAAGAATCGTAAAAGATCGCGTTAAAATGAATTTGTTTTTGTCTCCAATTTAATTAGGATAATGTTTGTGATGGGAGAGTCAAGGTTAGGGAAATAATATTAGCGAAACATCTGCAGGCTAGCACGTAATAAAATACGTAAGAATGAGACAGACTTATCCACATTCTAGCTTTGTCACGTTTACGCTCGGTTAAAAAGGTTGATCGATTTGTTTATAGGTTACTAGCAGTCCGCCCCAGCTTCGCACGGGTATAGATTATAGCCTATGTCACCCGGGGATAGTGTAGCTTCCCGTCAGTGAAAGAATTTTTCAAATCAGTTCAGTAGTTTCGGAGCCTATTCAATGCAAACAAACAAACAAACAATCAAATCTTTCCTCTTTATAATATTAGTATAGATTAATATACACGTAATTATACACAGTGTTCTAGAAGGGTTTATTTTTATTTGAGATGGGGGCGAAGTGTCCCGCATTGAAGATTTTTTTAAATTTTTTAAGTGTCGACAAACTGTATACGACAACATATTAAATTACAGAAGTATACAGAAAAATATACTAGTTGAAATACCAGCATCGTTGACCACAGATTAATAATAGATATATCCTACTAATATTATAAACGCGAAAGTTTGTATGTATATATGTATGGATATTTGTTCCTCTTTCACGCAAAAACTACCCAATGGATTTTAATGAAACTTCACAATAATATAGCTTATACATTACAATAACACGTAGGTTATAATGAGTTGTAGTAGCGAAGCCGAAGGCCGAGCTCTACGCGTGCGAAGTAGCGGGTTTCAGCTAGTCATATCATAATTATAATAATAATACATTTATTTCAAGTAACTCAACTCATTCACAATATAAAAATTATAGTCACATTACAACAATAAAATAAAAATTACAATACACAATTAAAATTACTAAAAACTTAAACACATAGGTACACTACTTTTAATTAATCAGAATTTCAAATAATAATAATTATACATTCAAATAAATCAATCAAATAAATTTTAAAATATTCTAACAAAAATATTGATAGCCCGTTGGTCTAGTTGGTAGTGAACCTGCCTTTTGAGCTTGGGGGCGTGGGTTCGATTCCCACCTAGGACAAACATTTGTGTGATGAACATTTGTGTTTGTTCTATATCTGGTTGTTTAATATATATTTAAGTATGTATTTAAAAATATATATGTATGTATATCAGTCTCTGGCAGGCATATCACAAGCTTTGCTTAGTTTGGGGTCAGATGACCGTGTGTGCAAAAATGTCCCAAATGTCCCGAATTCTTACTTAAAATGTCAAACAATTAACATGTAATTAATTTATTAAATTTTCACCCTAAAAATAAAATTATCTGTGTGTAACGTGCATACTACAGCAGTGAGCAATGTAAGCGCAGTAGAGCCTGTCCGCGAGCGCGGCCAGCATGCTGTTAGTACTCCCCCGCACCCGCCGCATCTCTTTCGCATTGTTGCTGAAATTATGAACATGACGCAAAGAAGAAATCTTATGTTACTGTACAGTAGTAAACTTAATTTACGTCATAATATAATTATTAACACTTGTATTCAGAAATATGTAAGTTTAAAAATAAATTCGGTAGGTAACCACTAAAGTTGATAAATATCAGTCATGCATTATAATAACAGCCCGTTGCCAGTTGAAAGATCATGAGTAGCGCTTAGGCAAACATAACCTAGGCGTCATGAGAAAGTCAGTTGATCCATTCTAATGTGCATTTCCCCCTACCAGCGTCTACCCGAGCCAACCTAACTCCTTGAAATACCGGAACGGGGAGAAAATGGGGCGCTGGCACAGTTACTCCAGTGGCGTTTATGTGTAGGTGATGATACTGAAAATCAGTTTAGCTATGGATATGAAGATTTGGTGACACATGCAACCCAGTAGCAACTCTAGTATCTTCTGTGGCTTCTTATGCCACAGCAAATGCTACAGTCTCGCTCTCCTTTATACCTAAAGGTCCTGAAGTAGCAGTTTCAGTAGATTGTTAGTGTCTGCCTGTGAAGAATCGGGAAAACAGCTTACAGTGGTCTTTTTTGTCTCACAGATTATGTTGTTCTTATTTATATTACACGGGAATTACTTACGTAAAATAAACTCAAAGACTGCCCAATGCGGTTGAAACTATAGTCGGAGTGACCGGTTTAATCTTACGTGAGTAATTCCCGTGTAATATAAATAAAATGTGTGAAAACTACGTCAGTTTCTATATATGTTGTTCTTTTTAGCGTGACAGCGAAGCGATAGCGTAGCTTTCGCATTTCCATCATTGATGGTTTCCAGAATCTCACAAAGTCGTCATTTATTTGTTTAATAGCACCCTACTTAGATGTCCGCCATTTTATTACCCACACACCATCCGTGGCTTTTCGTCCATCTCACTATTGATCTGTACTAGTTTGTGAATGTTTGTAATGCTGAATGACATTTAGCAGTGACACTTGTACTTGTTACTGACATTCTGAGCCAACCATAGCCTATTAATTTCTCCTTGTATTTTGCACTGTCTGTGTGTAGCGAATGTTTTACGAGTCTGGTACGCATATAAGTGTCAATTATTAATATAAACTGTTAAAAAAAAAAAAAAACACTTTTGTTATTAAAATAGAAATAAATAGGTGTGTTTTTCATACCACTGGCTTTTCGGTGAATGAAAACATCGTGAGGAAACCTGCATATGTACGGAGAAGGAATTCAATTGCGTATGTGAAACCATCAACCCGCACTGGGCCAGCGTGGTGGATATGGCCCAATCACTCTTTCGGGAGTAGGCTAAAAGTCTAGCAGTGGACTGTTAAAAGGCTGATTATGATGATGATGATGATGAAATAGGTGTTCCCCGATAGTTACAATCTGGGTGTCTTCAAGTCGAGAGTGAATAGGTTTCTTCTAGGCAAGCGTGCGCCATTGTAGGCCGCATCATCGCTTAACATCAGGCGAGTTGGCGGCCAAGCGCAAGACTATTCATAATAAAAAAATACATATATATATATATATATATATATATTATATTGCACCATAAGAAACCTAAATCAAGATGGGACGAACATGATATCAGATAAGTATAACGGCAGATTTTTTATCATCGTTTTACTAAAAAGTATTCACAAGGCCAGTTTACAATCATACTTACTTGTAGTTACAAGTACGTTGTTATAAAAACTACCTTACGTAAGTGAGTATCACAAAAAGTTAAAACACGTACGATCACAAAACAGAAAACACGTCCCAAATCGCGGGAAAGTTTGCCAAAGTTGACCCGGAAAGTGCCAAGAAAGAGATTACAATACAAACCGATTACCCATCCCTTTCATCTTTATGCCAACCGTCGACCTCAAGGTGTGTCCAACAAGAAAAAGGGCTCGAACTTCTACGACCATCTCATTAAAACTTTTTCGAGGAATTAAATAATGTCGCGGAAACAAATCCGTTTACGGCGCGACTTTGCTGAGTTTTGTAAAGCAATTTTGAAGTTAGCTGCGCTAGACTTAGCTGGCTTGGGTTATCAAAGCTTAGTGCAGTGTACCTCGTTTACAGTTATGAGATTACTGCAAAATGCGTTTAGCTAAATCCAGGTGGATGCTGGAGATTCAGTCAGTTTCTTCGTGGATAAGTCTGTAAGTATTCGTTGCAATATGCGATAACGTGAAAATTCTGTGTCTTTGTAACTTTGATAATATATAGTTTTAATCTTCCTTGAACTAAAGCCATCCTCATAATTATTATAGATGCGTGGAAGTCTCGCACTGTTCGATTTGATTGACTGTTTCTGCCACGCACCTGTAAGTTGTGGAAAGGTTTACCAGCTTCGGTTTTTCCTCCAAAATATAACCTCAATTGCTTCAAGCGAAGGGTGAATAGAGTCCTCAACGGTAGGCAACGCACCGGCAATGCTCCGGGTATTGTAGGTTGGTACGGCGACGTACCTCATAGGCAACGGTGACTACTTACCATTAGGTAGCCCGTCGCTTGTTTGTCTAAAAACTAAGGTATTACGAAAACAGACTACTAAAAAACTGAAGGGGGTGAGAAAAACACGTATTGCACACACTGACAATTTCTTACTAGTTATACAAACGCACACTTAGCTAAGAAGCACCGCAATGAAACATGCTTACAAATTACAAAATCAAATTAAAATCGGCTTTGGCGTTTTGTATAAAAACGGTTACAAACATACTAACACACAACCTTTTACCTCAAATACAAAATGAAGTACCTTCTCCGTATTGTCGTGGGTAAAAGAAGGTATTGTCATTAGTTGTAAAACGATAATTCGTAGCAGAAACAGATTCACCTGCAATGCAGTTAACGAATGTAATTGAAATTTAATAATTAGATTCAACGGCAACTAATGTGACATACTAAAGTGAATACCGGATCAGAGTTGCAAAAGAACTTTGCCTATATTTTGGATTATTTTCCGAGTACATGGAATTTTGCAGATTTTATAATTAATCATACCAGGTGTTTTTTACTAGAACAGACAAAATTTAGGAGAATTTAGAAAACTTTGGAGTGTGACAGAAAATTTGCGTTTTTTTTCCAAATCTTTATTAGACATTGAGGCCTATTCTGTCATACCACTTACTAAACTAAACCAATCTGACAGGATTAAAATTATTTGCCTCTCTTTTCATTTTAATACGTGAGAGAAGGATGGCAACAACTTTAGAGCTGTAAAATTTAGTTTAGAGTGCATCAGAATCGATGTCAATGGCGTCTATTCTGTCACTAAACTAAACCAATCTGACAGGACTAAAATTATCTGCCTCTCTTTTCATTTTAATGCGTGAGAGAATGATGGCAACAATTTTAGTGTTGTCAAATTTTGTTTAGTTTAGAGAACATCAGAATCGACGCCATTTTAGTGGAGGACATACTAATACATTTATGATGTTTTTAAAATACAACGTAGTACTTTGAACTTTTAATACAGCTATGCCATAAGTATCACCAAGTCACACCATAATTATACCGTTTCGGCAAAAAAAAAGTCAACCGACCGGTATATCTAAAATAATGTTATATAATTATAGTTAATTCTAGGGTAACGAGTCATAAAGATGGAGAAACACTATAAAATTTTCCAAAAAAAAAAAATGCTTCGATTTATTTTTAGTCGCACTATGTTATTTTACTGGATTACTTGTGATAAGGTAAAGATTCTAACGGTTTTGATGAGATGATTATTTTAAAAAATTTGAGTGGTTCACATCAAAATTGGTCCAGGCGTTCAAGAGTTACGGTGGAATTATGAATACCTACATAATTATATGAACCCCTGGCATCGCGCTCGCTGGCCTCTGAGTCGCTGGCATCCAGTGGATGCAAAAGGCAGGCTGTCGTTCAGTGTGGAGGAGGTTAAAGGGGGAGAGCCTATTTTCAGCAGTGGACGTCTTCTGGCCGATGATGATGATGACATGAACCCCTAAAAACATAAATCACCTTTTTTTGTTGGGGAGTCAGTAAACAGCCTTTGTTGTTACTTGCTATAGAAATAGGTAAAAAAAAACAATTACTTAGCTTTATGAACAGTGACAGTTTTTAATCTTTGGTAAATATAATTACGTTTACAAATGATGTTTGCATTTAAACAATGCGTCGAGCAGAATGTATCAGATGTACCGACTTGCACATAGATCAGATGTACCTATAATATATCTCACGCCTCATTATTTTAAAGTATTAAAAGATACTAGAATACTATTCTTAAGCAAGAAAAAAACTCTTATGTGACACAAGGTAAAGCTACCATTTGTGGCACTAGCTCGTAAGGGTTTTCTATTTTATTATTAAAAACTGACGTGGTTTTTAACAAATTTTATTTATATCATACGGGAATAACTCACTTAAGTTTAAGCCGGTTACTCCGACTATAGTTTCAACCGTATTAGACGGTCTTTTTCAAGGTGAATGCACGCCCGCTGTTGCGTCTCGCTTTGCACTACGGCCGGCTGCTTGTCGGGTGCGGGGGTGGGGGTGCGTAGAGAAATATGTTGCGCCGGCGCACACTAACCGGCGCAACTATAGTCGGAGTAACCGTGAGTAATTCCCGTGTGATATAAATAAAATGGTTTTCTATTTGTTGTAATTTTTATTTCTGTGTACATAATAAAGAGTTTCAATCTATCTATCCAGGTAGGGTTAGTGAGGTGGGAACTCGGTGGAGCAGCACAAATAGCGCAAAAGCAGAGGTTACATATTTGAGTATTTTGGGGTTGAGACATTGGGCCCCTGGGGACCGGGATTCAGCTCATTTCAAAAAACCTTTCAGAGCGCCTGGTTTTCGCGACGTTTGACCATAATGCTGGCGTGTTCCTGACTCCAAGATTTGTTTACATAGTTAATTATTAGTAAGCTGATAAAACCGCGTTAAAAAGACACTATAGTATTTTTACGAAGAAAAAACGCCAATTATCAATTTTTTTACTGGGCAAGTGCCTTTATTAACTAAACAAAATACAAGCTAATACTAACACTACAAATACAGTAAGACTGCCCGTTGAAGTACTAAAGACAATCCAAATGCTCAAGCCCACTTGCAGTTGGCGGCGTACCCAGCATGCTGGCGGCATTACCACGCTGAATGGCATTGCTTACGCGTTGAGCCAGAAACACGCCAGCATTTTGGTCACGCGTCGCATTAAACAGGCGCTCTGAAAGATTTATTATAAGTAATATCCAATTAATTAATGTCGAATTACTATTTAACACGGGACCTGAAATAACAAGCAATATCAAGAGTTTGTAGCTCTTTGTAACGAACTAATTGCTAAAGTTTGAAATGGTCAGACCAGTGGTATCGCTATCTGATACTAGCGGTCCGCCCCGGCTTTGCACGGGTATAGATTATAGCCTATGTTACCCGGGGATAGTGTGGCTTCACAACAGTGAAAGAATTTTTCAAATCGGTTCAGTCGTTTCGGAGCCTATTCAATGCAAACAAACAAACTATCAAATCTTTCCTCTTTATAATATTAGTATAGATACGGGGTGTAAGGGGAACACTCTCGAATCCAAAAGAAGGTAATTGTACTCATCATTATGAACAACTTTTACTATTCGCGAAAAAAATATCAGCTGTTCTATAGAAAACGGTCATTGACACTCGACAAAATGTATGGAACAGCTGATTTTTTTTCGCGATTTCAGGGCTGGCCCTATACTAAAAGTGGTTTTATGAGTACAATTACCTTCTTTTGGCTTCGAGAGTGTTCCCCTTACACCCTGTATAGTTTGTTTGGAATAGCAAGCTTACAGAACAGATTTTATGGGCTTCCTATAGTGTTACGTAGAATGTTTATGTTACACCATAAGAAGCTCATCATCATTACACCGATGGCGGCCAAACTCAAGCCGATCAACAATAAAATACATTATCAGGGGCTCGGGAACAGGGGTCGAGAGACGGGGGACGGGGAACCGGGACGGGGGATGGGGCACCGAGGCCGACGGGGAACGTGGGTCGGGAGAAAGTGGACGAAAAACGTGGGACGTGGAAAGAGGCTGGGGGACAGGGGACGGAGAAAGTGGGACAAGGGACAGGGGACAAGGAGGTAAATTGTGACAAACATATAACTGAAATTATTACTTTTATATCGTGTAAATACATTAGTATCAGCTTATGCGATGTTGAGCGGTGGTGGTGGCCAGTGCGTAGCATGTGCGCTTTACAATCTGACGGCACCCGGTTCCTCGGCCCTGTACCAATGACTTATTTAGTACCATAATAAATTATATGCAGTTTCAATGACATCGCTCAAAAACGGCGACGTAAAACATCGTGAGGAAACCGGTTATGTCCAAGAATCTCAAAAGTTCAAAGGCATGTATGAAATTCACCAACGTGCACTGAGCCACCATACTAACTCAGGGCCTATCCTTCATAGCAAGGCCTGTGTCCTTGCAGTGGGAACATGAAATCATAAATTTTCATAAATCATAAATAATATATTTCCGAAAGAACAGCATATAAAATTCCTAATAGACATACAATATAGAAAAAAACACAAAAAATAAGTCTGCAGTGGGCCCCAAACTAGGCAAAGCCTGTATCTTGGGTACCCGGAAAGATCAGAACATACGTACTTCCAGAAATAGCGCTGACAGTATTTAACAGTTTCCAAATATTAATGATTAGTGACTATAAATTAAAACGGAGAAGAGCACAAATAATTTTTTTACTTTTTCTCATTCTTATTATTATTATTTTTCTAAAGAGCGAAGTGTCATAAATCGTGTAACAGACTTGTTGCAAATGCTGACAATGATGATGATGATGATGATAACTCAGTTTATGGTAACCACTTAGAGTAACTTCCATTAAAATGTAATGTTTTAAAATGTAAAGCTAGAAATGTTATTTGTATAAAGTTATTTAATAAGCCATGTTAGCCCATTTGGGAAATCGCTAGACTTGAAAGCGTGAGGTCGCGAGTTCAAACCCCGGGCCCGTACCAATGAGCTCTTTGGAGTTTATGTACGGATTTTCATACCACTGGCTTTTCGGTGAAGGAAAACATCGTGAGGAAACCTGCATACGTACGGAGAAGAAATTCAATGGCGTATATGAATCCACCAATCCGCACTGGGCCAGCGTGGTGGATATGGCCCAATCACCCTCTCGGGGGTAGGCTAAAAGTCCGATTCCAAGAATTATGTAAGTGGTAGATCGCACAGGGTTTCGTTAGTAAACAGTAGATCTTATGTCTAATCAAGTTGGCCACCCCTGGTATAGACTATAGAAGTATAGATAAGATTATAGAAATTTAGTTTAAGTTAAACTTTCAGTACCTATTATACCTTCCAATTAACCTTTAAAACAATCTGGCGATAATAAAAATAAAATATTATGAGAGTATTTTTGAACCTGTGGGAGTAAAATTTTAAGATAAATACAACGGATGTTTCCCGCCTACCCGCCTCATAAAGCCAAACACGGTAGATCGTCCCTGGATAAGATACCATGTCTAAGGTCATGTTACCTCACCCCGGGCATACTAATTAGCCCGGATATGCCCGGATGAACTCTGAAATGAAACTTTTCAGATCCCGCGTTGTTCTTGAGAGTTTGGGAACTTGAAATTGGGTTGGATGTTGTAATTTACGAGCGAAACTGTGGAAAATATTGTATCAGGTGGTGGAAGTTTGTTTAGCCAGAATACGTATGGTCTTATAAAGCTTTGTTAAAAGGCTTTTGAAGAGACTTTCATGTTGTGGGTAGGAAGTGCAAAGGACACGATTTTTTTGCATCGTAATTGTAAAACCTGCTCCTTTAGTACATCAGTGAACGTACTGCGATCCCCAAGCCACCTGCCAAGCGTGGGGATTATGGCAACACCCCTCTCTAAGAGGGAGGCCTTTGTTCAGCAGTGGACGTTTATTCACTCTTATCAAGTTCCTCTCAGAGAAAATAAACGAAAATTGTATAATTATTTTATTTTCAATGTTCATTTTATTCAATATCCATTGTTATTTTCTCATTTCAAAACAGAAACTAGCAAATTTTCTAGAAAAAATAATTCTTTAGAGTTCTAAATATATTTCTAGCAGCAAAATGAAATAAAATCACCCTCTGAAATCCATTACAGGAAAGTAAAGAACGTTTTCCTGTTATTCCCCAAAAGATCTTTGACATTTCTAAAGGTCAAAGAAAATATTCATTGGATTAATGTTTTTCATACATAATATATTTTTCATTTCATTACCATACCGTGATACGCCGCTATGGATAGGTGAACTTAAGGGTAAGTATATCCAAATTCTTAAGGCGTTTTTACTGAGCTTCGTGTTGAGTTTGTGAGCAATATTATGATAGATAGATAGATAGATAAACTCTTTATTGTTCACACCACACATTTCGTACACATGATAAAACAGCTTAAAAACTAGTGCAACAATCAATACAACAATAACAAACAATAGTGATAGTGTATTATGATGAAGTTTGTAGATGCAGATGTTGAATGCTTGGTAAGTACTACTATAATAATTGTACATCATCATCAGTCAGAAGACGTCCACTGCTGAACATAGGCCTCCCCCTTTAACCTCCACACTGAACGACAGCCTGCCTTTTGAATCCACTGGATGCGCGCGACTCTCACAATGTCGTCGGTCCATCTAGTGGGAGGCATACCTACGCTGCACTGATTAATAATTATTGCAATAATTGTACATTATTATTAACTTTTTTACTTATTTTTTTTTTTACCCCAAAACTTTAAGTACGGTGGTAACTGTTTAGTAAAAAACATTTTTTTCAGGCACTTTAAGAGACTAGCGGCGTCACCAATTTGCTAACTAATAGTCAACAAGGAAAGAAAAGCGACAAGTTCATCCGCAGGGTGAGTCGAACTCACACTATTTGCATCAAGCCTGATTTAGGCCAGACGCATTCGCACCGGCTACGTCACCTTACCATAATATCGCTATTGCTTTTTTTTACTGGGCAAGTGCCTTTATTTACTAAACAAAATACAAGCTAATACCAACACTACAAATACAGTAAGACTGCCCATAGAACGTTGAAGGTCTAAAGACAATCCAAATGATCAAGCCCACTACGAGTTGGCAGTGTACCCAGCATGCTGGCGGCATTACCACGCTGAATGGCAATGCTTATGCGTTGAGCCAGAAACTTGTCTTGCTTGTCTGATTCAGATCAGACAAGCAAGGGAGATGTGAATTAGTGCCATGTCAAAGACCATCTCAGTAGGTCTAAATCTGCTGATAACTAGGGTTACTCAACTTAAACGACAAAACCAAAACCAATTACAGGAGCTGACCCAGAACGCTTTATTCAAATGAATAGAGAAGTTATTAATTTCCAATCGCTCTCAGAGAGGTTGGAACGAAATTCCACGTCCATTAGTCCAGCCAGCTTAGCGATTCATGAATGGGTTACAACCTTTTTGAATGCGGAGCTTTCAGCGATTCCACCTATTTGCCATTTAGGGTTCCGTAGCTAAACACTAACAGCTACTTTTTTAAACTAATTTTCAGTGCCTCGGATGCCTACATCTTGTGGACAAAGTCAGGGAAGTATTTGTATTGACTGACTTCATCACAAAATCTTGAAAACTACTAGACCTACGGAACTGAAATTTGCCAGGTATGAGGTAGATTCCGTATGGGATATATAGGTTTGCGAAGGGTTTTGCAAAAGAGCAAAATAGGGGTTGAAAGTTCATATGAAAGTTTACGCGTACGATGTCGCGGGCAACAGCTAGTGTTGGTATCTCTTTGGGCGTAAGAACTTGTGTTTTATTGTGTTTTTATACAACGGTAACAGACACTGTTACAATTATTTTTTTCTAGTATTTGTTACAACCAATAATTTCTTGTTGGAATTTAAGTAGTCTTCTTTATTTTCGTTGGTTGCCAGGTTTCTTTTTGTTTTTTGGTTGGTTGTTTTTTAGGCTTATATTATTTTTCATGCACGCCTGCATATTATAATTTTTTCTTTGTTACTTTTTTTTTTCTTTCTTTATCCTTTTTTTTTGGAAGATGACTGGTAAAAATGCTTAGCATTATAAGTCCTCCATTTGTCTATTTCTATGTTATTTGTATATGTGCAATAAAGTATATCCTCATTGGTCAAACACCTAGCCTACACAGCATTAAATAAATATGAGAATCGTATTTTTGATGCCCAAGTAGTCACCGTCGCCTATGGATACTATAATAGTAACACCAGAGGCACCACTTAAAAGTGAGATTTATAAGCACAATTTTATTACATACTGAACCCATGTTTTGACCGAACCTTCTTATGACCAATTTTTTAGGTAAGTAGTTAAAGTCGTGGAATGGAATGACCTAACCGAGGCCGAGGTGCTTTAGGGCTCTTTTATGGCTGTGAGTCAGATGTAGGTTTTATAAGATACTTTTTATTGCTATGTTAAAGTTGGACGGAAAGGATGTGTGGCTTTTGTTGTTCTCGACCTTGCTCCGGTAAGTACCTATTTGGGGAAATAAAACTCGGGATATTTTACCTCCCCTTTACTTTGTGGTACGAAATGAAAAGTTTAACCTCAGTAAACGAATTCAATTTGGTTCGTTGCATTGCTTAGGTTTGAACAATTTCCAATTTCACCAATCAATTATTGGACGAGTTTCTGCGTAATCTTATATGTAGGTATCTTTTTGTTTTTTGTTTTACTGAAACGGATTAAACCAGACAAGTGCGAGCTGGGCTCGCGCCTGAGGGTTCTGTATCACCACAAAATAACAGCATCTAAACAGCGAAGGCCGTTCATCGTTTTTTTCTTTTTACTGCTAGTCTGTTGAATGCGCTATCTGAATAGGTGTTCCCCGATGGTTACATTCTGGGTGTCTTCAAATCACGAGTGAATTGGCAAGCGTGCTCCAACGTATACCGCTTCATCGCCTAATATCAGGCGTTATGGTGTACAAAAGCAAACCTATTAATAAAAAAAAAAAACGTTAAAAAAATGCCTTTTCATTTTGTTTGTTTAAAAAATTATATCAAAAAGTGATTACAGCGCCATTTAAAGGCAATGTGTAAAAAAGTACTTGATTTTATAATTATTATTTTATAAGTAATCGGAAAATGCTGGATGCAGGCCGCTTCCAACCGGCCCTTTTGGAGATTGATGGGGGAGGCCTATATCCAGCAGTGGACGCCTATGGATGCTTGTAACACCAGAGGCATCACAAACACGTTGCCGATCCTTTAGGACTCGATTAAAATTGATAGTTTTTGTCAAAGTTATATGATAACAACGTTATTGTACACTAGCAGATTTGAATTACACGGTGAACGTACTACGATCCCCAAGCCGCCTGCCAAGCGTGGGGATTATGGCAAAACCCCTCTCTAACAGGGAGGCCTTTGTCCAACAGTGGACGTTTAATGGCTGCTGATGATGATGATGAGATTTGAATGTCACTGCAAGGCTTTTAATCGCACTAGTCACGGCATTTTTACGCTACAGGGCCACAATATGACTAAATAAGCTCCTTTACCAATATTATAATTCATATCAAATTATTTACTAAGCTAACCTTCGACCAAAATGAAATGAATGGACGGGCCCAGTAGAAACGCATTTTTGAAGATTACAAAATGAGCGCCGGCTCTCATTGCGTTTCAGTCTGTCTCTAGCCGCAGGAAGT
This sequence comes from Agriopis marginaria, assembly GCA_932305915.1. NCBI lineage: Eukaryota > Metazoa > Arthropoda > Insecta > Lepidoptera > Geometridae > Agriopis > Agriopis marginaria. The sequence goes on from OW029918.1 coordinate 17,440,408, forward strand.
GCAACACGTGTCTATTGTTACGTGATAACGAAACATCTGACAAAATTATGCATTCATAGCTTTCCCGAACTGTAAATACACAAATAATACCGGGATCAATTTTTTGTAACAAATATACTGTACATTTTTATAATTAGGTGTTGAAGTATATGTCCGACGGTTTTGACTCGTTTTTACTGAGCAATTTCAATGGTTAGGGCCCGTCCATTCATTTTATTTTAGTCGAAGAAGCTAACTATTGTCACAGTTGTAAATGCAATAAAAGATACAAAGATACCCAATGTCTCTGCGCATGCTGAGCGGCTCTAGGTGTTCAGTGAGCTTGGGATCGTCGACAATTCTGACAGCTCTGCAATATTTACACATTTTCACATTAAACACAGCACAAAGGTCGAACACATGGCATAGGTCGACTACATAGCAATTATCTACACAATACAAAACTTTATGCCTCAGGCAAGTGGTCCATTCAACAAACCAGATACTTGTAGCTACGTAATTTAGACTTGTATTGTTTGACCCCAAAGCTAGGGTTTTATTCTGCCCATAAAAGACTCTAGTTTTATTTCTGTATAAACTGAGGCGGCTTTAAAGTAGGTATTTACGTCGCTCGTTTGGTTAAATTAAAACTGTTAAATCTAGTTTTATTTTTCGTTACTTTGAGTTAATTTGTAATCATAAAATTGCAGTTAAATGCAAGAAAATCTAAATTTTTGTTGGCAGCGCCAAGTGATTTTATTCGTTTAGCAATTATTGAAGACCTTAAAAAACTCTTCTTCTTACCAACTTACGAAACCAATTTTTTTTCCAAATTATAAATAGGCTTGCGCTTGGCCGCCAACTCGTCTGATATTAAGCGATGATGCGGCCTACGATTGAGCACGCTTGCCTAGAAGAAACCTATGTACTCTCGACTTGAAGACACCCAGATTGTAACTATCGGGGAACACCCACTCAGGCAGCGAATTCCACAGACTAGCAGTTCGCATAATAAATGTGGAATCAAAGCGCTTCGTACAGGTCATTCATGTCATTCTATAAGTTCTAACAAGACTTACTTTTGACAATTCACACTATACATAACACTTAAGATTCTATGTGTCGGGTATGCCATAGGATACACCATAGACACAAAGACAAACCCATTCAAACTTCTGCCAGGATAGGAATTGCACTTGGTACTTGCTCGTGAGCCAGACGTGCTACTCACCACTGAGCCAAACCAGTCAGCGAGCTGAGCTAAAACTACCGTGATCATGTGCCGTAATTAATTAAACAATCACATAAACTACTGACATAAAGACAAATCCATTCAAACTTCTGCCAGGATAGGAATCGTACTTGGTACCTGCTCGTGAGCCAGACGTGTTACTCACCACTGAGCCAAACCAGTCAGCGAGCTGAGCTAAAACTACCGTGATCATGTGCCATAATTAATTAAACAATAACATAAACTACATGTTACTCAAAAGTGAGCCAAACCAGTCGTCGAGGGAATCGTACTTGGTACCTCCTGCTCGTGAGCCAGACGTGTTACTCACCACTGGGCCAAACCAGTCATCGAGCTGAGCGAACACTTGCATGACCATGTGTACTAATTAAAAAAACTATCAAATAAACTACGTGTTACTCGCCACTGAGCCAAAACAGTCATCGAGCTGCGCGAACACTTCCATGATCATGTGTACTAATTAATTAAACTATCAAATAAACTACGTGTTACTCGCCACTGAGCCAAAACAGTCATCGAGCTGAGCGAACACTTGCATGATCATGTGTACTAATTAATTAAACTATCAAATAAACTACGTGTTACTCGCCACTGAGCCAAAACAGTCATCGAGCTGAGCGAACACTTGCATGATCATGTACTAATTAATTAAACAATCAAATAAACTACGTGTTACTCACCACTGTGCTAAACCAGTCATCGAGCTGAGCCAAAACTACCGTGATTATGTGCCATAATTAACTAAACAATCACATAAAGTATGCAAATATTCACCGTACAAATAACACCACACAGTCACAGGTTATGCAACACTACGTAAGCATACCCTCAAACAAACATAATTTCCACTTTCACATACATAATGTTATATCATAATTGTGTCAACATATACAGTTGCAACTTCTTTGTATAGGGTGTGTCGAGTTCCCATACGCACGGATGACATCAAAGCGACTCATTCACAAAGGGTGTTCGCTGCGGAGCTTGGTGGTTACTTTTCTAATTAGTGGCAACTATTAATGTTACATTAATAGTAATATTTTACGCCCTAGTAATTAAGAATTAATTATTCGCACGTTAAGTTGCGGTGAGCTGTGATTCGATAATTAGTTGACTTACTTTGTTGACTTGCCGCATTATTAGTAGCACCTGCCACGGAACAGTTCTAACTGGCAGGTGCCAAAGATACTTTGAACGACAAAGTTAATAACTTAGTTAAGGTGTACGGTGTACTCGGTGTACTCAATTGAGCCAAGCGATACTTCACACCGGACCAGCGCCTTTTATTGTATAAAGCGCAGGTACGGCCGCATATGGAGTATTGCTCACATCTCTGGAGTGGTGCACCGAAGTACCAGCTTGATCCTCTTGACTCCTTGCAGAGAAGAGCCGTTAGACTTGTCGATGATCCGAACCTATCTGGCAAGTTGGAGCCGCTTAGCTTGCGCAGAGACGTTCGTTCGCTCAGCTTGTTCTACAGATATTATAACGGGGAATGCTCTGATGAACTTTTTGACCTTATCCCTCCATCCCGGTTTTACCACCGAACCGGTCGCCATCGCCAGAAATGCCATCCGCACATTATAGATGCGTGGAAGTCTCGCACTGTTCGATTTGATCGATTGTTTCTGCCACGCACCTGTAAGTTGTGGAATGGCTTACCACTTTCCTCCGAAGTATAATTTGGACTGCTTCAAACGAAGGGTGAATAGAGTCCTCAAAGGTAGGCAACGCACTGACAATGCCCCGGGTATTGTAGGTGTCTATAGACAGCGGTGGCCACTTACCATCAGGTGGCCCGTAGCTTGTTTGCCACTTATTCTATTAAAAAAACAAAAAAAAAGGGCCGCTTTTCTCACTTTTAGCAATTTTGGTCATTTTAGTTTTAATTTGTCTACTTACATGGTTCTTCTTCTTAAATGTTGGCCGTTAGCTCAGCAAACTTCTCTCTATCTTGTGCCAAGCGGAATAGTTGTTCTACATGGCTATGGTGGTTCACTCCCGGATGTTGCGTAACCACGACTTTTTCCTACTTCCAGCGCGTCGTTTGCCTTCAACTTTTCCCATCATAATTAACTGGAGACTTACACGGTTAGCTTGAAATTATAAAATTGGTGTCATATCAAAATTGAATATTTTATAAGAAGCCGTAAAGATCGAAACAAGATTAAGGACATTTCGCTTGATAGAAAAAAAATATGAAAGTAACACTGATTTGAGCTTTTCTCCCTGTTTATTTTTTTGATGCATTCAAATACCTATTTACGAAATGATGTATACTATATTTTAATATACAGATTGTATAATTATGGAGGGAACTATAAGGGTACATTTTACATTACAGCTATACATTTCGAAAAATAAGAAAAAATCCTCGAGAATAGAAGTACTGCAACGCAAGACTATGTGTAAGCGCCATGATTTTATTCCACTAAATGCGACTTTAATACAATATAATTATTAAGCCTTAATAATGGTCATCTGTAGTGACAAGCGTTGCAGTAACAAGATGGAAAACCCCGCCTTAACATCGCGAGAGCTTTCATCATCATCATCATCATCATCATCAGCCAGAAGACGTCCACTGCTGAACATAGGCTTCCCCGTTTAAACTCTACACTGAATGACAGCCTGCCTTTTGTATCCACTGGGTGCCAGCGACTCTCACAATGTCGTCGGTCCATCTAGTGGGAGGCCTACCTACGCTGCGAGACCTTTACTACCACGCTATTGTTTTCTAACGGCGTTCTTCTTCAGCCGTCAATAAGCTTGGAGTTCAGGCTCATTGTGCGATTTTAACATGCACTCTACAGCATGGCGACATTAACACTGAGTAGAAAGTCGGCGAAACCTAATTGTCTTGTATCTTATACGGTGTATATTTAATAGATTAAAAAGGAACACTCAAAACGTCATTAAGCCCCACTTGCACATTCCTGTAACGCGGAAGACAAAGTGGCTAGACGCGCCTGTAATATCTAGCAACTAAAACAAGATGGCGCGCATACAAATTTAATTACAATAACTAACTGGAAAGTTTTTAAGAACTTGGCTGCGTACCAGGCGCTTCTTGCTATAATGTGCAAAGCTCACACTATATAAACAAAACAAAATTGTTTTTTTTTTGCGCATTCCTTAAATCTCCTAATAATAATAATCATTTATTTTCAAGTAACATAGACTCATACAAATAAAAAAAACAATATCAATGGAAAATAATAATAATAATAATAATAATAGTAGCCTAGTCACATTACATGAATAATAATTATTACGAATTGAAATTTAAAATAATCAAACTAAAAATGTCAACATTATACAATAAATTAATAAGGTAGGTTAAAGTTTTTTATTTTTATTTATATAAGATTATATAAGATTTATATAAGTGTTTATTCAATAAGAATTACAAGTAAAATAAAAACTATCTCAAACTTTAATTTTTAACTAAAACTAAATCTAATCTAACAAGCCGCTACCAGTGGGCAACATTCCCAAAATGCTGGGAGCATTGCCACATTGTATGGCAATGCTTAGTCTTTGGGTAAAATCTCCTATGTTGGTTTTTTGACGAATGTTATTTTGTAAGGCAATCACGCTTATGCTACTCGGCTGTTTTTGGTGAAAGAATCAGTTGAATTCGTAGCTTTTACGTATGCAGTTATGAAGTAGTTTGGGTCGCTGCGCTAGTAGAGTACAGAAGTATGGGTGGTTAGTAAACTTTTACTAAAGTTATATGATCATTTACGGGATATTTACCATGGTAAGGTTGTGGAATGAGGTTCTGATATATATATTCTATATATAAATATACACACATAATACAGACGCGATAAGTACATACTATACCCTAAGTTCCTGCAGTTCCTTCGCATTATGAGTACACAATGCAAAGGCAGCAAAGCAAGGAACACGCACAATGACAGAGCAAATAACAACCAACACGAATTCGGGTAATTTTTTTATGCGTACTCAGAACATGTGACCGCGCCTTAACTGTAAGTGGGACTCGCAGTTAAGTGGACGAATACAATTTATGTGTTACTTAGAGAGTGCGATGGCCAACTTCTTATTAGTTCTGGAAGTACGCCGGGCTAAGTGGACGGATTGGGATCAACACTCGACGAGGATTATAACTTGGTGCTAAGTAATAAACTTAGCAGTTGCCTGTTTGGTTCACTAATACCTCTGCGTAAACATTTTATTGGTTACCTTACATTGACATTGGCATCGATTCTGCTGTACTCTTAACTAAACTAAATTTGACAGCTCTACAATTGTTGCCATCCTTTTCTGACGTATTGAAATGAAAAGAGACGGTGATAATTTTAGTCATGTCAGATTACTTTAGTTTAGATCATCATTATCATCATCATTTCAGCCATAGGACGTCCACTGCTGGACATAGGCCTCCCCCATGGATCTCCAAAAGGGCCGGTTGGAAGCGGCCTGCATCCAGCGTTTCCCTGCGGTCTCTTTTAGGTCGTCTGTCCATCTTGTGGGTGGACGTCCTACGCTGCGCTTACCAGTCCGTGGTCTCCATTCCAGAACCTTTTGGCCCCATCGGCCATCTGTTCTGCGCGATATGTGCCCTGCCCACTGCCACTGGAACTTAGTTTAGATAATGGTACAAAATAATTGGTAGGTACCATTGATTTACAAACATAAATATCCGGTCTTAGATCAGGTATGACGTCATTGTATCCGGTCTAGTACAATATGCATGAAAAAAAATCCTATGGTATATAAACTAGTAAAGTTTCATATTTATACGACAATGATTAAAATCAATTTCTAAGAGATCAGTTCTATGAACCAAATTATTGTCATCATCATCATCATAGTCAGCCTTTTTTACAGTCCACTGCTGGACTTTAAGCCTACCCCCGAAAGGGTGATTGGGCCATAACATTGAGGAAACCTGCATACGTACAGAGAAGAAATTCGATGACGTATGTGAATCCATCAATCCGCACTGGGCCAGCGTGGTGGAAATTATTGTATTACCAAATTATTGTATTGTTAAAAACAACTTCCAAGATTTGTTTACATAGTGAAGCTAATAAAAGTGATTTAATATATCTTTTTTTTTATAAAAGGCTTGTTTTTGACCTTAAACTCTTGCTTAGAAGAAACTAATAATAACAATAAATAGTATTTTAATATTATATTATTTTTATTATTCGGATCACTAATTGAATGTACACATAACACTTTAACACTACAAAATCCTACTAATATTATAAACGCGAAAGTTTGTATGTATGGATGCATGGATGTTTGTTCCTCTTTCACGCTGCAACGGAACCACGGATCGACCTGTTTTTTTGCATGGGTATAGTTTAAGAGCCAAAGACTTTAAAGGCTACTTTTCATCATCATCATCACCATTTATCATTACTAGGCGGGTGAAACCGCGGAACGCAGCTAGTATATTATATAAGTAACGTTCAGCGTCCATTCTAAAAGCTGTGAACACAGCATTCGAAAACGAATAAGACTGTTAAAACTTATATTTAGTAAAGTTATATGATTATTTACGGGATATTTACCATGATAAGGTTGTGGAATGAGCTCTCGATATTTCCCACGATAAATATCCCGTAAATAATCATATAACTTTAGTGAACAACCGTGATGGTTTAAAACAGTGTCTTATAGTTTACTAGCGACCCGCCCGCCCGGCTTCGCACGGGTGTTATTTACGTGCGAAGCCGGGGTGGGTCGCTAGTTATATATATAAACCTTCCTTGAAAATGTATCTAACTGATGGTGAAAACCGCATCAAAATCAGTTGTGTGGTTTAGGAGGAGTTAGCGGCCATACAGACATACAGATAGACAGACAGACAGACGCGGAAAGCGACTTCAATTTATACTATGTAGAGAAGAAGAGATAGAGAAGAGATAGAGATATGTAGAGATTAACAATATCCGTTCATATACCTATGTATCAATAAATAAATAAATAAATATTCGGGACATTTTTTGCACACACGGTCATCTGACCCCATAAACTAAGCAAAGCTCGTGATATGGCTGCCAGAGACTGATATACATACATATATAGGTTTAAATACATACTTAAATAGATATTAACAACCAGATATAAAAACACAAATGTTCATCACACAAAATGTTTGTCCTAGATGGGAATCGAACCCACGCCCCTAAACTCAGAAGGCAGGTTCACTACCAACTGGACCAACGGGCTATCGATGGTGCATCCTATCTCACTGATCTTACATCTCTGCAATAAAAATAAACGTTTTAGAGCTTTTGTAAACAATTGTACAGCTACGAGCATTGCAATTATTACCCACGGCTGTCCCTAACTCCTTTTTAAACGAAAACTGATATTGCTTCGCAGCTGGACATTGGTTTCGATACTAAGAGAGCTATCACACATCACACATCATCAGCCATTAAATGTCCACTGCTGAACAAGGCCTTCCTCTTAGAGAGGGGTGTTGCCAAAATCCCCACGCTTGGCAGGCGGCTTGGAGATCGCAGTACGTTCACCGTGTACTAACAGGACGCTGCTGCCCATCCTCCGGTGGTTCTGGTCGCAGTTTTAGGACATACCCGGGTCCTAAGAGAGCTATACAACACGCAATTATGGAGACCTTACAAACAGTGAACGTTTTCTTAAGTCAGTAAACTCACTAATGATTATGTTGAGGTGTAGACATTGAACTTTTTAACCGACATCGAAAAAGAAGGAAGGTTCTCCATTCGATCCGTATGTTTATTTTTTTATGATACAACTAACTGCACCCCGCAGTTTAACCCGCGTGGATTCATTATTAGCCAGAAGACGTCCACTCCCCCTTTAACCTCCGCACTAAACGACAGCGTGCCATCTGACTCCAACGGGTTGCCTGCGACTCTCACAATGTCGTCGGTCCATCTAGTGGGAGGCCTACCTACGCTGCGTCTTCTGGTTCGTGGTCTCTACTCAACAACCTTTCTTCCCCATCGTTTATCGGTTATGTGCGGTTATCGGTTATCGAGGATTACTCCTTATATAATCAGCTATCTTCCAGTGAAAGTCCAGTCAAAATCGGTCCAGCTGTTTTGGAGTTCATTGGAAACATAATTACATACATACGACCATCAGCTTTTATATATAATACTAGGTGCAGTTCACGGTTTGAACCACGCGAAATACTCCTTATATCATCAGCTATTTGCCAGTAAAAGTCCTATCAAAATCGGTAAAGCCGTTTTGGTGTTCATAGGGAACATACATATAAACACAACATCGCCTTTTATAATATATAACAAGAATAAGCTCAAGATGAAGCAGAAAAAGCAGCAGAAGAAGAATATTAAAAAGTTAACATAGTTAACTTTAATTATTGAACATGTACAATCATTAACACATATATGATTTTCAGTAGTGATTTTCCATGACAATGTTACTTATATCACTAGTATAGACCTATAAATGGCTGTAATTTAAAATAATTATTTTAAACTATGTATATATTTTTGTGCTGTTGGTCTTAAATAAACATAAAATAAAATAAAAAAATTAAAGTGTTCAAACCCATATTAATTTTTACCATCCATCGTTTGATACCTTCACTGAGTCCACACTTCACCCTTGGATCAAATATCTTAGGCCAAAATGCTGGCGTGTTTCTGGCTCAACGCATAAGCATTGCCATTCAGCGTGGTAATGCCGCCAGCGTGCTGGGTACGCTACCAACTGGTAGTGGGCTTGAGCATTTGGATTGTCTTTAGACCTTCAACGGTCTATGCGCAGTCTAACTGTATTTGTAGTGTTAGTTTTAGCTTCGTTTGTTTCGTTAATAAAGGCACTTGCCCTGTAAAAAACTTCTTAACATCTAACGAATATAGACATTCACCTCTCAAGAGCTCGGTGCGATTCAAGAATTGAATTCTGGACCGTATTGTAATAACCAGTTATGTTTCGTTACGTTTCCATTTGCATTTATAAAGGAAAACGGCGCGGCGCGGGGCGACTGCCACCGTAGACCGTAGATGGTTTTCCAGAGCCGAGAGGCTGTCTCTAAAAACAAGAATCGATTAAGCAGTATTCGAATGAAGTTTATTTCGAACGTCCGAAACACTGGGCTTGAAAACTAGAAATGGGCTGTTAAAAGGGTCTTTAAGGGTCGGCAACGTATCTGTGATGCCCCCTGGTGTTGCAGGTTCCATAGGCGACGGTGATTGCTTACCATCAGGCAGTCCGTCAGCTTGTTTGTCACCTATGGCATTAAAAAACTTGAACGAAACAAGTTTAAATAAAAAAATCCTCTGACCAAAGAACTGTGACGACTTACAAACGGTTTTCAGATTTTCTTCAGTCATAGCCAAGAAAAATTGCGATCAAGTCACCTTTCAAACCAACAAACTAAATTGAAATAGGTTCGTCCATTTTGGAGATAAATGGGAACATTTGTTTTATGTACACAGAAACATAACAAACTAGCTTTTAGTTATTATTCTGAGTATACACCTCCTCCGTTCCGTCGTGGGTAAAGTAAGATGCTAAGAGTATTAAGATTTTTTTTTATTACTTGTGTACCCTCATAAGTACCTATAAACGCAGACTGAGCTAATCTTTGCTGCGATACAAATAATTTTTGTCTTGCTTTTACGCGCAACACTTTTCATTAGTCAGAAATTGACAGATCATTTTAATAAGAAATTTTAGGCATAATGTTTCAATCTACAATTACATTTTAAGCACCAATAGCGAAAGTAAAATTCTCAATTTTGTATTACACCTAAAGTGATCCATTATTTTCGTATTTTGGAAAACTGCTTTGATTATTATCTTGCATTAGCAATATTTTAATATTATTAAAAGAAATAAGACCTCTTTTAGAATCGAATAAGTCGAACACAGTCCTTCGAATGATAATTTTCTTGGTAATCATCGAAAATGACGCGCATCTCTAGCAAACGATATTGTCAAGGGGACTAGGCTATGGTTATGTGATCGGGTTATGTGATTATAGATCCTATTGTATTGAAATTAGACTCGTTTGGAAATTAGCTTTGGAAATAGATTCCGAAATTTGCGTAATTATCGTTCGGTTATTAGAAGGTTTCTTTTGAAAATTGATATGACGATTGCTGCTGTACCTACTTAGGTATACAGGGTTATTGAAAATTACCTAATAGGCATGGTATAATAATATACTTCGCCAGGTATAGCGCTCCGAGAAAAACTGTCACGTGGGTGTCCCGCAACTACGTCATCAACGTCATGGATACACGTACACGTGCATAAGCATGAACAAAATAAGTAATTTATAACAAGTTCGAGAGAGATGACGATACACGAAACAATGGCGGAATGTCTATGAGACAGAACAAACACAACAAACACGCGAATAGAACAAACACGAGAAGTTTAAATCGTCGTTAAGCTTTCTGAAATTTGCCAGTTTTCTGCGCAATTTTCTTAATTTTTCTTTCTTAAAGTATTAGAAAACTTAAAATAAAAAGATGAATGAAATCGTAAAGTCGTTCTCAAGTTATGGTTTTTTTTTTTGGACTCGCGCTCCGAGGGTTCCATCCAACGGAACCCTCAGAGCACGAGTCCTACTCGCACTTGTCTGGTTTTTTTTGTATTTTTTTAAGAGCTAGGCTTGCTCTTCGCCTCCGTCTCGCCTATGCGGTCTACGATGGAGCACGCTTGCCTAGAAGAAACCGATTCACTCTCGACTTGAAGACACCCAGATAGTAACTCACGGGGAAAACCTATTCAGCGAATTCCACAGACAAAATATTTTTAATTTTGCACTTATATAATTAAGTACCTATCCAATTCAAAAGATATATTATTGTCTAGAACGTATTGGAAAGAATAAGAAAAACTCGGAGTAAGCCAGTTCGGCGGACAGGTGTTGCGACCCTCTTCAGCGAGCGACACATATTACGGTAGCACGTCGCTCTGTCTCAGATTTGGTAGCTCAATTGACAAAACCATTATGGCGAAACAGTTTGCAATTAAACTTGAGTGGTTCATAGTAATTTTTAAACTTTCGCGATTATTTGAACACATGTTTTAAATGTTTATCGGGACTTATCACGTATTATTTAATATAGGTAAAAAATATGTACCTTTCGCTCGACGTTTCGACCATGTTACAATGGCCGTGGTCACGAGCTGACTGAAAACTGCGGGTGAGTCCGGCGAGAAGAGCGGGTGTTTTGTTCTCCTACCCTCACTTGATCTTGAAAAATCGCAGGGTTGTCACTACGACACACAACACTGACTGTATCGGTAAATTTCCTAGTACCTATATACACCGCGGTTTGTACACTTACTCACTACTAAAAAACTTGAGTGGTTCACTAAAGTCATATGATTATTTACGGGATATTTACCGTGGTAAGTATCCCGTAAAACCCGTCCTGTGTCTTCCCGTGAACATGGTGCATGTAACTGCGCCGAAATATCGGCAGCTTATTCCACAACCTTACCACGGTAAATAACTCGTAAATAATCATATAACTTTAGTGAACAACTGTGATAGTTTAAAACAGTGTTTTTTGAGTGGTTCACTTTGTATTGCATTTTGGAAAGAAAGTTATAAAGTTTAGGACACCTGTTTGAAAAATCAGACATGCTAGTAAAATAGCAACCGAAAACAAGCATGCTAAGCAAGCATGCTCTTCAGCTGTTCACGTTTGCTTTGTTCTAGCATGCTAGTGCTCATAATATGTATGCTCAAAGCAGTCAAAAGGTACTTACAGTTATCACACCCCATCATAAGTTTAATGTGTGTATCTGTGTGTCTGTCTGTAGCATCGTAGCTCTCAAATAGTTCAACCGATTTTGGTTTATATGAAATGTTTAAACTACAATTAAAAAATAAAATAAAAATATACTTGCAAGTCGTAGCTAAGGATAATGTACAACACAATCATACGTAGGTATGATAACTACTTATATCATATACTACTTATACCTACCAACCTAGTTAAATCAAAATGACAAATCAATACAAAAGTGTAACAAGTGTACCTACAATATTTTGTCATGGATAATGTAAGTAATAATAGGCTAAGTTTTTTGAGAAATAAAATATTATATTATATATTATATGGTTTAATTTTTAGGGTTCCGTACCTCATAAGGAAAAAACGGAAACCTTTTAGGATCACTTTGTTGTCCGTCTATCAAGAGCGCGTAAAAGTCATCATCATAGTCAGCCTTTTAACAGCGCGTAAAGGTATCAAGTTGAAATTTATATCAAATACTCGAAGCTACGATTTCTTTCAGTTGTGAAAATATCAAAGTTATAAGTCAACGCAATCAAAAGATATGACCGATTATGTCACATATTTTGCGATTTCACAGGGAAATCAAAACTTATAGGGTACTTCCCGTTGACCTAGAATCATGAAATTTGGCAAGAGGCAAGGTCTTACAACACATATAAAGAAAAAAAAAACAGTTTTTTGTTTTAATTTTAACTTATATCATATAAAATAAAATGTTTTTCGATTACACACTTACATTTTGTAGTTGGTATGTATGTAAGCATGTTATTGTGCACTACAAAGTTAAGTTTGTCTTTCATTATTTCAATATTTTTTCGTTTGGACTCGCGCTCTGTGGGTTCCGTCAACTTCCGTCCATCGGAACCCTCGGAGCGCAAGTCCTACTCGTACTTGTCTGGTTTTTTTTTTGTTTGAAAGGTAATTTCATCTATGATTTAAGAAACCAATTCTTAGATATGATGTAAGTGACAATGATTTTTCTACACTAATATTATAAAGAGGAAATATTTGATTGTTTGTTTGTTTGCATTGAATACGCTCCGAAACTACTAAACCGATTTGAAAAATTCTTTCACTCTTGGAAAGCTACACTATTCTCGGGTGGCATAAAATATAAAATCTTTTCAAAAAAAATAGGGATTTTACTAAAACTCCAATAATATAACCCAAGGTGTAAAAAAATAAGACACCCGTGCGAAGCCGGGGTGCGTTGCTAGTATATAATATAGAAGATAGATAGACCTGATTTATCTATCCAGATTTCCAAGTTCAGTACATACCAGAAATGGAGTAGAAAAACTTTTCCTATCCTTTACATAGAAGCTTGTTAGTGGAGAGTAGGTACAAGCCACGCGGTGCAGTGCCAAGCTGCGGTCCAAACTTTACAGTTTTTGTTGATCTATTCGAGTGTTGAACACTGTTTTAAAAGTTTACACTGTTGTTCTGCAGTTCTGTTTTTACTTCTTGATTTTAGTCACATTTTCTATTTACGTAAGTGAGTTAGCGCGACAATTTTTTTGGAAGTCTAATTTTTTCTATTTTTTTAAATAATATGTCTAGTTTTCAAGGTGAACGTGCTCGTGCTCGTGTCTTGCTCGTGTTGCTTGCGTCTTGCACTTCATATGGGTTTTCGGAATGTGGTGTTGCCTTTTCCTGCCCCCTCTGGTAGTCCGATAGAAAAGTGGGCAGAAGGGAATTAGATCACGCAGATCCGATGCACACTCTCCGAAATGTATCCGACAAAAAAACCGATACACTAGCAACTTTGCTCCGATGCACAAGACTAAAAGCCTGTGGTAGGAATTCGTTAGGGAATGATCTACAAGGGATTTTTTTTTGCGATGACCTAATTAATGATTGACAAGCTATCGTTGAACAAATTTAATATACAAACAGAAATGTCGGCGCCATTAGAACTCAGATTGAGTTCTCTGTTTGACCGAGGTCAAATAAAGAGAAAAACTTGAATCATAAAGCTAGAAAACGAATTAACAGAAAGAAGTAAGTAAAGTAACACAGTACTTCCTTGACGTGTAGACAGCTTTAGAAATCAAATAAACGCACCAACCTATCACCGTCTTTATTTATTGTAACGAATCGAAACCTAAAAGCGAAAAGTTAAATTGAATATAAATCTATCAGCGGACATTTACAAACATTCAACAACACCACCACGATACAACTTTAAACCTTATGCTAACACATTTTAGTAGAAAGTGTAGGAATACAGAAATTTGCAGTCGAGAGTACAGGCAACGTCAATCGAAGGGGTTGGGGGGTGTTTAAATAAATAAAATAACCCAGTTTAGGGCAATTAGGGAATCGTAAATGTTTGTTTTTCCTCTCGACCAGGAAGGTTGTTTGAGAAAAAGTGCCGAATTGTTGTTGCCACTAACCGGTGCGTAGGATTTTTAAATTTATTTTCTGGTAACTACGTGATCATGTAATTGGATTCCAATATCGAATGTTTTGCAAACATTGACGGTTTTTGTTTTGTTTGGAACAATAAATTAAACTTTAGTCAACTGAGTACCCACTTGTTATATTTCAGAAAATGCTTACCCTGTATAATCTACTTCAAACGTTTTATTGTTGTGCTAGTTTAGTCCAGTCATTTGGGTATATTTTTTTTAAATGCCATTGGTGGCAAACAAGCAGACGGGCTGCCTGATGGTAAGCAGTCACCGTTGCCTATGGATACTTGTAACACCAGAGGCATCACAAATACGTTGCCGACCCTTTAGAACTCGATTAACTCGCCTTTTGAAGAACCCCATGTTGTAGCTTCTTGGTGGCCAGAAACCAAGGATTATGTATGGCAGTGAATTAAGAAACTTGGTTACTTGGCTTGGTTAGTACAGAGGCGTTTATTGTTTTTGACATCTAATGGCACTAGAAAACATGGCCGATGTGCAGTAATATGTGGTATATATATGATATTAGCACTGATAGAATAAACTGTCCAAGTTCGAGTCGTGCTCGCGTATTGAGGGTTCCGTACCACCACAAAATACAATAATTTTGAATTTAAAAAACCAACTTCAAAATTAGTAAAATTGCCATTTTGATTTGGTGAAATGAAAAGGTCGAGGTTCGAATGATAAGGTCGTGGACGACAACAAAACGACGAGTAACAAAATTATTAGTTATAACTTGGTAATGAACAAAATTTTGTCACTGACTCACACTTGGCCATTATTTATTGCTCGTTTATACTTTAAAGTGTGTACTATAATCATGCCAAGTATGACGCTTGTACGTATTACCGTTTTTATATTAGAGCAAATACATTAAAAAATATATAAAAAAATATATATATATACGTTTGTTGTATGGAGTTTTTATTATTTTTTAGTTAATCCGTCGTAACATTACATATTCTGTGAAAAATTCAACTGGCTATCTATTATGGTTCGAAATATATAGCCGTTAGAAGGTAGGACGAACAGACACATGGACAGACGGACAGCGTAAGCTTAGTAATAGGGTTCCGTTTTTACCCTTTGGGTACGGAACCCTAAAATATTTAGTTATTATTATTAAAATATTTATTAAGCGTTTTTTTAAGTCATGATTTTTTTTACAGGGCAAGTGCCTTTATTAACTAAACAAAATACAAGCTAAAACTAACACTACAAATACAGTTAGACTGCCCATAGGCCGTTGAAGGTCTAAAGGCGATCCAAATGCTCAAGCCACTGCCTGTTGGCAGCGTACCCAGCATGCTGGTGGCATTACCACGTTGAATGGCAATGCTTATACTAATGTTTATTGGTTAACAACTATACTAGATTTTACACATATAATTATGCGTGATTTCTTGTAACAACTACATGATTGATTGAGGAAACCTTGTGATGGTAAAATTGCCACTGGGGAAACCTGTAGGTACGAGTTGATGACTTAAATATATTCTACATTCTAACAATTTTCCTTAAGCCTAGATGCAAGTGACAGACTACAGCGCTCGTAGAACATGTAGCTGTACTCAATGTAAATCATTATAGTTGAGTATTTTGTAAACGATATTTTTTCTGATTACCAGATAGAATAGAAGCATTAATCAAGCTCAAATGGCTCGCACATCCACTAAATATTTACTCAGACAGCTCCTGTAATGCAGGCGGTAGATTGTTGGTAAAAAGCTTAGTTGAAAATTTAAATTGCGATAATTTTTCCACTAAAAAAAAAAAAAAAAATTTTAATTAATATTATGTCCGTGATCAAGAATTTAGTCAAGTTATTATTTTTTACTTCTAATAAAAAATATTTACATGAAATTAAACATTAGTCTCGAGATTAAAATAATTCTTGGATGAACAAATTTTTGATAATTATGCAGCAGAATGTATAGACGCAATGGAAGAATATAACATCTCTTTCGAATTATACGTAATATACTCGTAGTTAACTATTAAATTTTAGATCCTGCGTTAAATATAGTACACTGTGCCACAGATCTAGAATAATAATAAAATCAGAATCTTGGTTCAGAATTTAGCGTTAAGTGCTACCAGGGGCCTTACGGCCAACGACTAACTCGGTATCAAACTAACGTTAAATCCGCTCAATTGGAAAATCACGCGACCGCAAACCGTATCTGGACGCGTTAAGGTTCACGTTTGCCGTTGGCCGTAAGACCCCTGGCCGTTAATTTAACGTAAAGAGCGGTCGTTCAGTGTGTGGTCTAAGGGGGAGGCCTATGTTCAATAGTGGACATCTTCTGGCCGATAATGATGGTGAATCCTTTTTTAATTTTCTATTCAGTAATTTTATATCCACAGAGAATTAAAAAAATATAGCTGCGCATATCAAAATATGCGAAAATATAGCTGTATTTGAAACCGGGCTCTCTCACCAACAAAGATAATTATAACCACTTATCGTGCACAATATAGGTAGTCAAAATTCCTTTTTGCAAAATGATGCCACGGCAGTCGCGGGGGCAGCTTGTGATTGGTAACTCGACGTGACTCGACGCTTGTGATTGGAGACTCAAAAGTCATTGTTTCAATTCGTGCCAAGGATTAGACCCGTTCGAAATAGTTTAGGTTGACATTTTAGAATCTTGGCTTACAGCGGGGTAAAGGATGAGCAGTCAAGTAAACTAAACATCTCTCCTGACAAGTTCGTAGCGCGCACGAGAGTCGCGCAACGCGAACGCACTCTTTTCGAAGTGTTTCGGTGCGTACTTTGCTTCGGCGAGAGTGTATGTTCTTAGCAGCCACGCTAATGCTGCTTTCACTTGGAGGCGAGCGAATCGATTACCTGGAATCAAAATATAAAATAAAGGTTCAAAAAATTGCTTTACCAAAACTTAAGTAGTTTTTCACTTATTCCACAAGAGATGAAGCTATTTTCAAATATTACAGATACATTATTTGTATCTGATCGTGACACGTGAGTCCAGTGCTTTTTACGCATCACAAAAAGTAACCAAAAGAAAAAAAAAAAAAAACACAAAAAAAAAAAACTTTTTTACAGAACAGAGAATTATTTCTATGTTCTGTAAGGTGTTGGTAGAAAACGTGTGTGGGTGGTGTTACGCTGATATGTCCACGTTTGACTACCAACTCGCCTGTTGGTAAGCGACAATGTGGTCGAAGATGAAGCACGCAGACTTAGAAGATCTATTCACTCTGGCTATGAAAAGGCTCAGATTATATCTCTCACCTTGTTTCCACAAGGAAGCGGGCAGGCATAAACAGCCTAATTCGCATAATATGACGTTGTTGCTGAAGATAGAGCATGTATAGAGCTAGAAAGATCTTATTTACTTTAGATTTGAAGATACTCAGATTATAGAAGTAGATAAAGAACTATCAATTTAAAATATAATACATACGATTTAATGAACTGTATTTGTTGCTCCGTAGAAACTTATTACTACTAATATTACTATTATTGATGTGGATATAGAAACCGAGCTTGATAATGATAACTTTGTTAAATTGAATTCGGCTTATCAAGCTAGTTTGGTTTTGCCAGCAATATACGCGCTCATAACCGGCGCTAGTCGGGTTCGCCGTTGACGGACATGTCAAGGAGGCCAATATATCACGCTGCGATACTTAATCGCTTTGCACAATGAGATATTGGAATGTAATAGACGAAATATATAAGCGACAAATAACCCCGATAAAATTATTTTCAATATACCTTAATCTCAGTATTTGTATCAGTAACGATATGATGAAACTCAACAACTGCATTTCATCATATTTATTCACGTTGAAATGACTTTTCTTTGCAAACAGACATTTTGTTTCTGATATTTAATAGCAGAATTGTGTTTTATTCATCACAATGGTATCTCATCATCATCATCATCATCATCATCAGCCAGAAGACGTCCACTGCTGAATATAGGCCTCCCCCTTTAACCTCCACACTGAACGACAGCCTGCCTTTTGCATCCACTGGATACCCGCGACTCTCACAATGTCGTCGGTCTATCTAGTGGGAGGCCTCCCTACGCTGCGTCTTCCGGTTCGTGGTCTCCACTCCAGAACCTTTCTTCCCCATCGGTTATCGGTTCTTCGAGCGATGTGGCCTGACGACATATTGTGGACAATGGTATCTAATACAACGTAATTGCTTAATAATTATACCAATAGCAGCAACCTGTTTCATCCGCTCTTTTAAAGAAACCATAATATTTTACAAGTTAAAAATAGCTTATGTATTCGTCCAGGGTATAAACTACCCCAATTCCAAATCTGATTTAAATCCATTAAAGATTTAAGTGAGAACAAACATACATACATACGTCGCAAATACAGCAAACTTTCGCATTTATAATACAGTGACCGGCAAACAACTTGAGCCAAAGTCGACGTAATTGGAGTAAGTTCACACAATATGTCGTCAGTGCATCGGTTAATCGCGTGGACGCGTGCCGTCGGAATGCCCCCGCGCACCTCTCTCGCCACCAACGATACCTTAAAATCGCCTACTATTGCGCACTTAAGGTCATGGTTAGTGTAATATATGTAATATAAGAGCATCTACTTACGATCTCTCCATCAAATTCACTAATCCTGGACCAGTAAGGTTATCTATAGACGGTCAAGTCTAAGCTTTGCAAACATGGTGTAAAGCTTGAATAAATAAAGTATTCAAGTCAAGCAGAGGCTAGGACCAAAATAATAGATACAAGAGACTCTAGAAAAATCGATTGCAATTGCTGAGAAAATACAGTTTCAAAGTACTCACCGATACAAATTCTATTTCCCTCTCCAAATGGTAGGTAGCTGTAATTCTTCATCTGTGATACATTTTGTGGGGCAAATCTTTCCGGATCAAAAACGTTGGGGTTTGGGTGAAATCTCTCATCTCTATGTATTCCATACACTGGTATCACAACTACCAAATCTTTCTCTATCTTCACTTTTGATGCAGGTAGAACTGTATCTTTGGTACATTGTCTCTGTATTGACCCAATGCTTGGATACATTCTCATAGATTCAGAAAGCACCATGTCTAAATAATGCATTTTCTCAATATCGTTGTAAGTTAGTGACTCAAGATTTCCAAATACAGAATCGATTTCCTTATGAACTTTCTTTAGTATTTCTGGCTGACCTGCAAGCTCTAATAAGGCAAAATGAATTGTATTCGCTGAAGTATCAGCACCAGCAATAAAAAAGAAAAATGCTTGGGCTGCGAGCACTTCGACAGTTGGTTCTATTTCGTACCCAGTTTGGACGTCTCGAATGACTCCTTCTTTCTGTAGTTCCAAGCAAATCTCGATAAAATCATGCCTCTGCTCAGTTATATTGCGACGGCTCTCAATGACGCTTCTGACAGCGCCAATGAAAAATTCTTCAAATTCACCAAATATTTTCAAGTCCAGCCAGCGGAACAGCGTTGGTGACACATTGTTTGTTAATATTTTTAAATTACTTTTGAATGATGGTTCAACTGATCTCCATGCCATGTCCATAAAAGGTGAGTCCATGGTGCTTTTTGTAGATTTTGTGTCTATGCCGAAAACTGCTGCACCTATTGAAGCAGTTGTATATGTGTAAAGAGCGTTGAAAGGGTTTTTTCTCATTTTCTCATCGTCGTTCAGTAAATCAACAAAATCTTTTGCACACTTATCTAATATATAAAACATATTTTTCAGCTTAGAGCTTGTAAAAACAGGTGATAGCTTCTGTCTAATGCACTTCCATCTTTTGAAGTCTTCAATGAAGAGAAGGTTGTCTGCTAAGAGATCACTGGCATTAGAATCAAAACCACGTTTGTAAAAGCTTTGAAAATCACCAGCAAGGACGGCCTGGATGTCTTCCAAGTCTTTCACAATCAGAGCAGGCTGAGATCCGAAGAATATGCCCACATGAGTATCATGTTTTTCATACACTTCTTTAACGTGTTCCGGTAGAGAGCGGTTGCCAATCATGAACTTCCATAGGACTCCATTCGCTTGAACAATGTTTCTTTTCTTCCAATAGGCAGATTGTTTTGTATTGTAAAAGTATATTAAAATTGCGCACAACAATATAAGCACTAGAAATATCATGGCGGAACGTTCTCATCAACTCAAGTCTACTTGGAAACTGAAGCTCCAGCCAGACAGCTAATCTGTAAAAATATAATAATTATGTTGTATATAGCTGTAAAAGTGTTGATATTTGAACAGGTCATGACATTTATAAAGTAAACAAAGATAGTGATGGAACAACAAGAAATTATCGTGTCTATAAATAAACAATTTTGGTATTGTTGTGATTGCGCGTATAACAAAGCCAGTTCACTGATAACGTACATGATAATTATGTAGGTATACAATGGTCATATCAGACTGATAATATATATAATAACAGTAACAAGAATTCTCTGAAATTATGATTTAGATGACGGAATTCGTTAGAAATACATTATACTGTATTTATTTTAAAATATAGATTAATTGCGATTGATTTTAAGCCATATTTTTTGTTATTATAAAAATACATAAATGTAAATATAGGAATCGCATGATAAATAAAGTGCCAATCATAACAAATGACGATTATGAAAACATTTAAACAAAAAAAACTTTTCTGTGATGAAAACCAATAACATTTTGTTTCAATGTCCATAGAAAGTTTAGTACTGTTGACAAATTAATACCGTTTAAGATTGTAAAGTCATAAGCAGATGCTATCTCCTTCAAGTATTTTTGTAGTGTACAGGGCACATAGTACGCAGAACAGATGGCCATTGGGGCCGAAAGGTTCTCGAATGGAGACCACGGACTGGTAAGCGCAGCGTAGGACGTCCACTCACAAGATGGACAGACGACCTAAAAGAGACCGCAGCGAAACGTCGGATGCAGGCCGCTTCCAACCGGCCCTTTTGGAGATCAATGGGGGAGAGGTCAATGTCCGGCAGTGGACGTCCTACGGCTGAAATGATGATGATGATATTAATGCGGTGTAGAAGCATCGCCATCCGTACAAATTCTTGAGTCGTCACAAAAACGTTTTCAGTTAATCTTTTGAAGGTCTGAATTTTGAAACGTATTCGTAACGTAAAAAATTTCAAAAACCTATTTGAAGAGACCACCAAGTTTTCATGTAACTTAGTTTGGCACCGTGCCAACTTGTTTTCGGGTACATTTTAGTTTTTTGAAACTTTCGTCTAATCTCTCTTTGGCTTAAAAACTTTGGAGCCTAAGCTTTGCTAGAGTCTAAAGTGTTTATCAAGATGCAATTATGAATCAGAATTGTTTTATTTAGTTTTAATATTGTTTTATTTTATTTTAATATCAGACTAAATTATTTCACGGTTTTTTATTATAATTAATAATAAAAAATCGCGAAGGAAGCACAACGATTGACCAAATTAATCTTTTTAAGATTTCAGGCAATTACGACTTACAATAAATTATAAAGCGTTAAAAATGGAGGCCATGCCATGCAGTATAAAAATCATTTTGATAATTAATTTGCTTTGATATTCCGCAATTTGGCTTCAGAAACCAATATTTGTTCTTAGCTCGACCTAACCGGAACTAATTTACATGGCCGACATGTGTCAGACCAATAAAGACGATAAATCCGTAAAATTATCCGTAAATACGGTTTATGGTTCTCGTAAATCCAAAGTTGGAGCAAGTTCCGATTTATGAATCCGGCAAATCAGACAGAAGCGGGATTATTCTCCAAACAGAAAGCCTCCGAGGCGTTAATCAAAATCAAGAAGTTATTTATGGCTGGAAGTTTATATATGAAAGTCGAAATATTTTTATGAAATTGGTATCAAGAGAGCATTTACCCAATGATTAAAAAATAACAGTTTGCCGCCCTTCAAACAGATTACGTACATTTCATCCAAAAACTCCGCGCTCGTCCACATGCAATAATATAAAAGTACGTACAGATGCTACTTATACAGGGTTATAAAAAAAGGGTATACTAAGCTGAAAAAAGTTCATTATACTTATCATTGTAAACAACTTTTACTCAAGGGCTAAGCCATAGATCCTGAAAAAAAAATCTGCTGTTCCATACATTATGTCGAATGTGAATGTCAATTTTCTATGGAACAAATTACAGAGTTGTTTCTATAGTTAAAAAAAACATAACGATAAGTATAACAAACCCCTTATAGATTAGCATACCGTTTTCTTATAACCTTGTATAGAGAGGTACAGCTCACTTAATTAAATTGTACTCTAAGTAGGTAGGTATTTAATTAACACTTCTAATTTGCTAGAAAAATTTAATGTCAACTGGTAGAAAGAAACATCAGCTTGTAGTGAGTTTAGTGGGCAGTGGGTTTTTGTTCTAGATTGGAGATTACGAGGAATCGTCAAGATCCTCATTTTTTTTTTAATAATAGATAGGCTTGCGTTTGGCCGCCATCTCGCACGATTCAATATAGTGACGATACACGTAAGGTAGCTGATAGTAGCTGTAAGCAGCGGATCGGGCTGAGTGGCTTGCCTTGGGACAGGCAGACATCAGTAGAATAAGAAAGGATGATTATGATGATGATGATGATGATGATGGATGTTTCTACTGGCACAGTAACGATTATGCAGTAACATTTATCGTTAGTTGATGTTTGACACTTTAATTGCATTAGCCAGTAATTACGCTTACCATCAGCTACTCGTGTTGCTTGTTCCGTTCCTTCTAAGCATACACAATTCTACCTTAAAATAATATGTCCTTCTAAGGTTTCTTCCAGAAATAAGTACACCTAATGTAAAGTTGATATTTCGTATGAAAGAAATACTAAACTTTTGTAATTCGAAAAGTTTGTAATAACTTTGACGAGAATTTCATTATGATAGATAGAAGCCCTCGTGTGGTTTAGGAGTTCGTTTTCAGACCACTTTTTTACAGAAATAAATTCGAGTTTATTTTCGTATTACAAATTCATCATCATCATCAGCCAGAAGACGTCCACTGCTGCACCTCCCCCTTTAACCTCCACACTGAACGACAGCCTGCCTTTTGCATCCACTGGATGCCAGCGATTCTCACAATGTCGTCGGTCCATCTATTCCTTCCAGGCCTACCTACGCTGCGTCTTCCGTTTCATGTTCTCCGCTCAAGAACCTTTCTTCCCCTAACATAATTATTACAAATTGATAGATTGACTAACAACTAAAAAGTGAAGTACCGATTTTCAGAAAAATACAAAATAAAAATATGATTTTCATTGATCACGGGACGTCACTGCAAACACTATTTAGGGCGAATGTCCTTATGACGTCACACAAAACTAAATAGAGGCAACAATAAAATTGTATGGCGAGAAGAAATTGTTTGCTTATGTGTGACGTCACTAATGTCACGTGGCCCCATAAATGTCAAAGGGAGCGTTGACGCGTTAGTTTATTAATTTGTTTTTCGATCTGCCATTTAAAACTCAAATGGCACTGAAAACTAAAATAAACTAAAAGGATTAAATTACAAGATTGCTTTATTTTAATATAATAAACAATTTAAGATGGTTTCGTAAAATCTGTCAAATACCCTATTTACAGACAACAAATCATTGATATTTCCAGATGGTGCGTGCCAGTTCCAGGTAAGGGCCTTACACTTAGCTGTTTAAAGCAATCCAGTTTAGGCTAATGAAAAAATGTTGCGCGACCGCAATCCGTACCTGAGCGCGTTAAGGTTCACGTCCGCGTGATTTTCCGAACTGAGCGGTTTTAACGTTAGTTTGGGACCTCGTAACGAGGTGGACTTAAAGCCCCAAGGCACAAACCAAGATATTTTCCTTAAACGTCAATCCTGCGCCACACAGTCCTAAAATAGCGTCCTTTCGTTTGTTGTAAAAGCAGTAAGGAAATATCTAATAAAATTATTTTTCTCAAAAAGATAACCATTAGAACATAATTATTTCAATGGTTAACTTATGAGTATGTTTTTGGATATGAGACCATACCAAATTTCATCCAATACCGTTCAGCTGCTACGTTGTTGAGTGCAAAATAATAAATTAATTAATTATGTGCAATTTAATATTAGGCACCAGTACCATTACGTTTATCACACGTTTATGATAAAATCTTCCCGTAATTTCTGTTTATGCAATGTACTTATATTTGTCTGTCTTTGATTGTGGTTCTGTATGTAATAATGGTTTTATACGTAATTGTTGTTCTGTATGTACTTGTTGTTCTGTATGCAATTGTGGTTCTATATGTAATCGTTGTTATGTATAAAATTGTTGTTCTAGTTGTTTTATTCGATTTGTATATATATACATATAATATATATATTATGGGTATACATATAATATATATATATATTATATGTATTTGTACGCGCGCGCACGCACAGGTATTGGGCGTGACGTCACTTGCCGGGTCCAACAGAATACCAGCGCTGGTTGTGTACAACCAGCAACATGCTGAGTTGGGGCCGGTTTTTGTGATAATGTACCTACTTATATTTGAAATATTTTGTTTAGCTTTAAATTACATTATCGCAAAATAAACTTTTCTGTATTTCTGTATTTCAAAATATACACGTGTAAATATACATACAAACTATCGCATTTATAATGTTAGTGCGGTCTTTGTTTTGTAGTAAAGGGGAATGGTTTGTCCTTACGGCTTTAATAGTCATTCCAAGATATTAGTGTGAGACAAATCCGTCCCGTATCAAATATCAATGACAAGCAGCCGTCACGGTTCCGGGGAATTTTCACTTATTGCAACCCTTCGAATTGTCGGGAAGGTCCCGATACTTCTGATTGTGTCTGTACAATATTGCGATTTTGTTCGTGGGTCAGCTATTATTTTTTGGGGTTCGATTATTTCTTTTTTAGGAAAAAAAACTGTTAGCTGCCGACGGGTGCGAAAGAGAGTGAAACTTTCATCAACAATAAAAACTGCGAATAAATAATTGAATACAAAAAAAAAAATTTTTGATACAAGCTTTTAAATTCGTTAGAAGCCAACCATGAGCGGATACCATTCATGTCATCATGATAATGATGATGATGATCATCATTTCAGCCATAGGACGCCCACTCCTGGACATAGGCCTCCTCCAAAAGGGCCGGTTGGAAGCGGCCTGCTTCAGCGTTTCCCTGCGGTCCCTTTTAGATCGTCTGTCCATCTTGTAGATGGACGTCCTACGCTGCGCTTACCGGTCCGTGGCCTCCACGGGAAAACCCTTCGAGTGAGCTTTTTATGTCGATGTGTCAATCTAGAGCTGCTTCCCAAATTTCATCCAAATCCTATCAGCCGCTGAATTAACAAACACACACTCACAAACTTTCGTATTTATAATATTAGTATTATACAACTTTTCGTGGAAATTAATTTTGAGCTATTATTCTTCGTCACTACAAGTTAAAATATTATATTTATGATTATAAAAACAGTAAACTGAGCTGTATCGGATCAAAGCCTCAGCGGTCGCGGGTATACTGATGCTGAAGGTCACTCTAGTCACTTAATATAGATGTGCTTGTTATTTGAATAAGGTAGTTGTACGTAATCAAAGATAATTTGTTGCTATTACGTCTCAAACTCTGCCGTAATAGGTATACTGGTAAATAATGACTAAGCGGTTGCATTGATTACAATTTAATTGGACATTGTATGAAACTTGACGAGACTATACTACATTACATTATATTTCTCTAATAATAATAATTGTTCTTACATTTTTATTTTGATTTTGATTATCTGTATACATAAAAGCAATGTGTATAGCTAGTAGTGCGTGTAGCTAGCTAGCCATTGTAGTTGATAGCACGTTGGTTAACTTGGTAGTGATTCTGCCTTCTGCGCTTGGGGCGTGGGTTCGATTCCCACCTAGAACAAACAATCATGTGATGAACATTTGTGTTTGTTCTATATCTGGGTGTTAATATTTAGTTAAGTATGTATTTAAAATAATATATATGTAAATATATCAGTCTCTGGCACCCATTTTACAAGCTTTGCTTAGTTTGGGGTCAGATAGAGATGATATAGATGGTGTGTGCAAAAATGTCCCGAATATTTATTATTATTTTTAACTACGCATGTGTGTTCCTTATGGACTCCGAAACAGCTGGATCGATTTTGATGAAATTTTTAGGGAATATTCAAAGTAGCCCAGCAAGTAATCTTATGAAGTTTGGTAGCCATCGGATTAACAGTTTTTTTTTGGACAGACGTCTGACAAAACAATACAATACAATGACTCTTTATTAAAATACCACAAAACAAGAATAACACAAAAATTACAATAAAAATATTACTTGCAACAAATATAAAAAAATTATTAATACAAAAATAATATTAGAACATATTACTGCCAAAGCGATGGAGGTTGACCTGATTTATGCAGCGTGCCAATTGTATGGCTCCAACTTAAAACAGGCCCTAGCAAAGTACGTGAATCGTGGGGTTCTAGCCTGACAATAGTCTGTGAGTAGCACCACTAAAAGTCTTTTAGGTGGACTTTTTACTAAAATCTGACATTAGAAATACGCTTTACGATAAACAAGTACCTCAGATCTTATCTAAATATCTCTCCTAACAATCTTGTACCGAGCATTTGTATCCCGCAACGCAAACGGGCTTCGCTCGAAATGCTTCGGCGAGTACTTTGCTCCGACGAGAGTGTATGTCTGCAGAAGCCACGCTAATGCTGCTTTTACCTGGAGCCGAGCGAAACGATTCCCTGGAATAAAAAAAATATATAAATGCCTGCTATATGCTAATTAATATCTTTCAGATTTTTGAGACAATCTTAACGTTTGTGTTAGTCCTATCTCTGAAGCAATTATTTACCTCTTTTAGTTTTTGATTTTGGTTTTTAGTTTAAATGTAATCATCATCATTATCATCATCAGTTATAAGACGTCCACTGCTGAACATAGGCCTCCACTTTTAACCTCCGCACTGAATGACAGCCTGCTATCTGCATCCACTAGATGCCCGCAACTCACTACAATCGTCGGTCCATCTATCTACGCTACGTCTTCTGGTTCGTGGTCTCCACTCAATAACCTTTCTTACCCATTAAGTGTAATAATTAAGGCATTTTTAAATGCTTCGTTTTGTACTTAAACTAAATAAATGATTAAATGATGTATTTTATTTATGTTACACGATAATTACTCACGTAAGATTAAGCCGGTTACTCCGACAAAGCGAAAAAAAGCAAAGCGAGACGCAGCCGCGCGCGCGCGCATTCACCTTGAAAAAGGCCGTCTAATGCGGTTGAAACTATAGTCGGAGTAACCGGCTTAATCTTACGTGAGTAATTCCCGTGTAACATAAATAAAATGTGTGAAAACCACGTCAGTTTCAATAGTAAAAAATATTCTTGGTAGTTAGGTACAAATTAATATAACAAAATTTAATGTATGCTTCTCATATATACTTGTTATATAATTGAAAGTAAACTAAATAAATTCAATAACTACAAGTATGAGTATGATATTATTTTACTCGTCATTATAAACAACGTTAACTTTAGGACCAAACATGACAACGCGAAAAAAATTGTTGCTCCATATTAAAATGTCATTAACAATATACTGGAAGAGTTTAAAAATATTAACGTATATATACAATTATACATCGAACTCACCAATACAAATTCGGTTTCCCTCTCCAAACGGTAAGTAGCTGTAATTCTTTATCTGTGACACATTTTGTGGGGCAAATCTTTCCGGATCAAAAACATTGGGGTTCGGATAAAATCTCTCATCTCTATGAATCCCATAAATGGGTATCAAAACCTCAGTATTCTTGTCAATTTTGACTCTTGACCCCGGCAGCACGGTATCTTTGGTACATTGTCTCTGTATTGACGCAATGCCTGGATACATTCTCATGGATTCAGAGAGTACCATGTCTAAATAATGCAATTTCTCAATATCATTGTAAGTTAATGACTCAACATTTTCAAATGTAGTATCAATCTCTTCGTGAACTTTCTTCAATATGTCTGGCTGACCTGCAAGCTCTAATAAAGCAAAATGAATCGTATTCGCTGATGTATCAGCACCAGCAATGAAGAAGAAAAAAGCTTGCGCTGCCAGTACTTCGACTGTTGGTTCTATTTCATATCCAGTTTGGGCGTCTCGGATGACTCCTTCTTTCTGTAGCTCAAGGCAAATCTCAATAAAGTCATGTCTCTGTTTAACGGTATTGCGACGACTTTCAATGACGTTTTTGACTGCACCTATGAAAAAATCTTCGAATTCTCCAAATATTTTTAAGTTCAGCCAGTGGAACAGTGTTGGCGACACCCTATTTATAATGATTTTAAAATTCATTTTAAATGATGGCTGTACTGATCTCCAAGCCATGTCTATGAAAGGAGAGTCCATGGTGCTTTTTGTTGATTTTGTGTCTATGCCAAAAACTGCAGCACCTAGTGAAGCTGTAGTATAGGTGTAGAGAGCATTGAAAGGATTTTGTCTTATTGTTTTATCATTATTTAGTAAATCAACAAAATCTTTTGCACATTTGTCTAGTATGTAGAACATATTTTTCAGCTTAGAGCTTGTGAAAACAGGAGACAATTTCTGCCTAATGCACTTCCATCTTTTGAAGTCGTCAATGAAAAGAAGATTGTCACCTAAGACATCACTTGCGTTAAGATCAAAACCACGCCTGTAGAAACTTTGAAAGTCACCGGCTAGAACAGCTTGAATATCTTTTAAGTCTTTCACAATTAGAGCTGGTATAGATCCGAAGAATATTCCTACATGAGAGTCATGTGCATCGTATACCTCTTTGATGTATTCTGGCAGAGAACGGTCTCCAATTATAAACTTCCATAGGACTCCATTTGCTTGAACAACGTTCCTCTTTTTCCAATAGTCGGATTGTTTTTTACTGTAAACGTATATTAAAATTGCGCACAAAAATAGAAGCACAAAGAAAAACATGATGAAACTTTATCATTGACACAAATCTATACTTAGACTCAACACAGGACAATCTATCAAAATGTATAACACACGTGCAAAATTAAAATAATCTGTCTAGTTAAGCGCAGTTTTTAGTTTTTGCTATCACTGCACTCTTTATCTAGGCATTTTTATGTAGTTTTTATATTTGTTCACTGTAGATTAATGTTTGAAAATCATGAAATAGAGGAGATACTGCATCCAGTCAGTCACTTAACAGTCGCGATCGTACTGAAGGTCATTTTACTCACTCAAAATACTGCACGCTAGTGGGTGTTGTTTTAATTGAGTAACTGGTTCTGACAATTGCGTTTCAACTTATATCTTAGTACCTACTTTATGTTGATAAATAATTTTGATGTACCGGTTGTAAATACAAATTTGGTATTTTTATAGTGCATCGTTATTTTGGTCCAATTTGATACATAAATCAAATTAATTTATTTAGACAATAAAAAAAATTGGTTTGGTCATGCCATGTTATGTTAGTTATCTAGCTTTAAAAAAATGTGTGGCTAAAAACCAAATACAATAACATCAATTTCTCAGTTTTAGAAGTCAATAATATTACAAAACATTAAGATAAGTGCATACAAAGACATAATGATATATGTAAAAATATACATTATGCAGCTGATTATGGATTCAGCAAAATGGAGTTGAAGTTTTTTTTTTTGCCTTAGGTGGTAAACAAGCAGACGGGCTGCCTGATGGTAAGCAGTCACCGTCGCCTATGGATACTTGTAATACCAGAGGCATTACAAATACGTTGCCAAGTGCCAACCCTTTAGAACTCGATTAACTCGCCTTTTGAAGAACCCCATGTTGTAGCTTCTCGGAAACACCGTAGAAGGTAGCTTATTCCACATTTTGCTGGTATGAGGCAAGAAGGATCGTGTGAATCGCACAGTGTGCGATTTCCACTGATCTATGATGTGTGGATGAGCCTTCAGGCGGCGGCCAGTGCGATGGTAAAACCGCGACGCAAGCATAAGTATAGAAACTATAGAGTTAGTTGACTGCTGTTTTCAGGTCAGAAAATTACGAATGCAGTTGAAATCGTTTGGCTATCGGACCTCGCTTTCCCATTCAAACTGGATGCAAATAGTTTGATGTTAAAGAGATGCGGTTTTGTGCATATTTTTGACTCTTTTCATTTTAGGAAGAATCGGCTGCTACTTTTGCCGTTTCTCTTCCTTTTTAAAATTCAATAATAGGATTGCGTTCGACTGCCAACTCATAAACAATGATGTGGTCTACGATGTTTTTTTTTTTTATATTGACTTGTAATGTTGGCCTTTTGGCCTCTACAGATGGACCGGACTAGTTAGGGAACGCAGAGTGCGTTCGGCATAACTTGATGGTTTAAGCTTTTGGGCGACTAGCATAAGGGCACCTCGAAGGTCATGGTCTACGATGGAGCACTTAGTATTATTTTTAGAGAAAGTTCTCGAGATGTCACCACATAATTTTTTTAGCTCTGTCGTTTATTAACCAGCTCCTATAATAAGAATAATTTTGTTCGAGCTCCTGTTATTTTGGCAATAGCAATAAAAAATTTCAGTGCTTTATAATTTTAACGCCCGGCTATCCGAGTCGCGTAGGCAACAAAACGCTCCCTCAGCCCCCGCCAAGTTATAGCGACGATGTATATTGCCGCGCTAGAGTCAGGACGCCCGCGGGGGGAGTGCAACGACAAAAACGAACATAGGTCCGACCTCGATGACGCCTGGCGCGGCACTGAACGCGGCGCGCGCAAATTCTCGGGACCTTTTTCGGTTTTAATTTCACTAAAAAACTAAACTGTGAATAGTTTAGTTTTTTTTAGTATCAAAATTCTATCCAAATATTTTTTTTAAAATATAATTGCCTTTCTTTACATGCAATTTCCAGGTTGTTACGAGCTTTCATTAGAGCATAAAACGAAAAAAATTAACTGAATCGACTTTGTTTCAGTTTTTTTTTGATCGAGGAAAGTTTATTCTATCGTGTTTTGAACCAAATCACACACTCTAACACAGATGTATCTGTGACATGTATTTTTTTCCAGCTCAAATACTGTAATTTAACTGAAAAAAATTGATTTAAAACCGTCAAATTTGGTATAAGAGGCTCTTAAAGTCGGTTTTTAATATTGATTCACTTTTCAGTGTCTTTTTTTGTCGATTATTTTTTTTTGTTAAAAATGTCGATGTTATTTTATAGTAACCAGTGTGCCTACCCTTAACCTATCAAACAAAATTGCCCGCAACAAGTCGCGATCTCTAGGGGCTTTGATAATTGGACTTTTTATTGGCAATTTGATTCAGTTGTAACTCTGCCGGCCGAATGATTGCCTAAATTTATTTTATTGGGAATTATGGTGTGGTGACCCAATTGTGGCGCGGTGATGATGTGTAATGTGTGGATGGAGAGACGACTGTTGTGTTGAATAAGGTGCGCAAAAAGCTATCCAGACGGATAATAAAAACAATACTGCGTTTATATTAGTCAATTTGAGCGAAGAGGCTGCTAATTTGAAGTGTGATTGGACTTAGTATCTCTTCTCTTCTCTACATAGTATAAATTGAAGTCGCTTTCCGCTCCTAAACCACGCAACGGATTTTGATGCGGTTTTCACCTTCAGTTAGATACATTTTCAAGGAAGGTTTATTTATATAACTAGCAACCCGCCCCGGCTTCGCACGTAAATTACACCCATGTGAAGCCGGGCGGGCGGGTTGCTAGTGTCCAATAAAATGATAAAACGCTTGTATTACCTACGTCTAAATAAATAAAGTTTTTTGTTTCCTGAATGTCTTTAGCCAAGTAACATTATGTAAAATGAAAAAGACATCAAGTCACCTCCATGCGACGCCATGGTTGATGCACTTGCATCAGTCGCGTCTGTCTGAATGCGGCCGTTTCAACGATGTCGTTACAACATATTCTTCTGGGTCACCTCTTCCTCTTCCATGTAGTGCATTCATTCAGTCCAGTGCCCATACGTAGTAAATCTAACAAGTGTATAATAAAAAAATCTTAAAAACTCTTTACTAAATAGACGGAACAAAGCCGATGGACGACATTTAATCAAACATTTCTAATAACCAGCGCACTGAAACCTGCTTTCTAATGAAAAAAAAGCCACATTCAAATCGGTCCAGCTTTTTTGGAGAAAAATTGTAATTGACATAGAAACATTATACACATCTTTTTAATAATATCTCTTTTCCGTCATGGATTACCACAGTGTTGTTGATTTGAAAATGTTTTCATTAAATTAGAAATCGGAAGTTTGTTGTAACTATTTAGTAAATAAAGATGTATTTTTAGGGTTATGTTGTGTAATAAGTAAAGTAATTACATAGTCAAAATTATTTAAGTAGTTCAATAAACTTATATATTGTTTCCATTGGCCCAATCACCCTTTCGGGGCTAGGCTAAAAGTCCAGCAGTGGACTGTTAAAAGGCTGGTTATGATGATGATGATATATTGTTTCCATTTATTGCATTTATTTGACGTAGGAAATAATATCAAAAACATCTTTATTTTAAAGACCAATATCTCTTAGCTTATGGGTTGGGTTGCAAGGTGCTTTAAGGCCTTATAGAATGGTCAAAGGAAATTGGAGTATTACAGCCCTTTGTTACTAATGGCTGTAATATAGGACAGGTTTACAAAGGTAAATGGGAAGAAGATGTAGCAATTCAGAATGAAAGTGGTAATTAACCACGTGGTGAAATGGTTCTATTGTTTCATGATTAAAACAACGACAGAAAATCAAAACAATGCAAGCCAAACTGACTAACACATAACCTAACATAACCTCAAACACAGAAAAGAGAAGTAAATCGAACGGAAATGAAAAGATCTGTTACCAGGCATTATGAGTGAACCTTGATTGAACATTCTTATTTAGATCAACGCGTCGAACTTCGCATCACTGTTGCTAACATATTTCGAATGACTGACGTTTAGTTTATATGGGTGTAACAAACAAATTTTTACAAAAATGTTTTGACGGCCGTTCTATTTTAAACAAAAAAGAAACTGTTGCCACAAATATATATTAAAGCAATATACCATTCACTCAAATGACTAACTGACTTATCACGAAATAGACATACAAAGCGGAAGTTTAGCTGGTAGATTCCTTATGGAGTGTAGAGGTCCGCTAAGAAAATATCGAGCGAAAGAGCTGAATTAAAGGCCTTGAAAGTGTATATGTATGTAAGTTAAGACGTGTGACCAAAATGCTGGCGTGTTTCTGGCTCAACGCATAAGCATTGCCATTCAACGTGGTAATGCCGCCAGCATGCTGGGTACGCTGCCAACTGGTAGTGGGCTTGAGCATTTGGATTGTCTTTAGACCTTCAACGGTCTATGGGCAGTCTAACTGTATTTGTAGTTTTAGTTTTAGCTTGTATTTTGTTTAGTTAATAAAGGAGCTAGCCCAGTAAAAAAAAAAAAAAAAAAAAAAAATGTAAGTTAAGCGTACGCAATCTTGGGCAACGGCTATGTTCTTATAATTACTGATAGGTAGGACACTCGACTGCAAAGCCTCAACTTCACCTTCGTAAGGTTTTATGTTTATCGGTTATCTATCAGACGGAGAATGTGCTTTGGAATTTGCACATTTTGATCCCACCCGCTATATTATTTTATTGGACGCCCAGACCAACGCAACCAAAGCATACAGGATGGACGACCTCTGCGTACGCACAAAACGCTTTGATTCCACATTTTTTATGCTCACAGCGAGTGTGGAACTAACTACGAGTCTGTTTCCCGAAACATAGAATATTATGGGCGTCTTAAAATTAAGGTAAAAGCCTAGGTTCCTTTTAAATTAGCATCGTCCATCTTGGTCCGCGTCTTTGCTTAACACCAGGCAAAATTATTTTGCAGTGAAACATAAGTTTAACATTTAGCTATTAA
This sequence comes from Agriopis marginaria, assembly GCA_932305915.1. NCBI lineage: Eukaryota > Metazoa > Arthropoda > Insecta > Lepidoptera > Geometridae > Agriopis > Agriopis marginaria. Next base: position 17,474,708 of record OW029918.1, read on the forward strand.
AATTTGAATTTGTTATTTGAGTTGGTTATAAGTCCAGCTCAACATTCATCAAACATGTGACAGCAATGTTTGATCATATGAAAAGTTTTACATCATCAGCCATTAAATGTCCACTGCTGAACAAGGCCTCCCTCTTAGAGAGGGGTGTTGCCATAATCCCCACGCTTGGCAGGCGGCTTGGTACGTTCACCGTGTACTAACAGGACGCTGCTGCCCATCCTCCGGTGGTTCTGGTCGCAGTTTTAGGACATACCCGGGTCTAATGAAAAGTTATGTCTTAAAGAAATCATACCTGTAACAAGTATATTTTTTAATCCCTGATAAAAAGCTGATATCCTCAAGAAAAATATTGAATAAATATTCATGAATAATGGCTAAAAACGCTCTAGATCAAGTCTCCTTTCGAACGAAAAAAAAAAAACAAAATTGGTTGAGCCGTTTGGGATGCTACAGACAGACACACAGATACACACCATAAACTTATAACACCCCTCTTTTTGCATCGGGGGTTAAGAAGTGACGTAGAAAGTAAATAGGTACATATTATAAAAGCGAATGTAACTCTGTCTCTCTGTCTGGATGTTTGTTCGCTTTTCACGAAACGGCTAAGCCGATCTTAGCGAAATTTGGCAGGATGATGCATCATGAAGACGGACATAGGGTACTTTGCCCCTCATAAAATGCGGAAAATTGGAAAATCGCTGGTAACACCGCGGGATTCAACTAGTACTTTATAAAACATTGTCTCTATTTCATTTTAGATTAAACCATTACTTTCATCACTCACGAAAATTGATAGTTCACGTCAAAATGTATATTACTGTCTAAGCGAGCTCCAGACAGACCGATAACGAAAAAATAAATTTCTCCAATAATATAAAGTTACCAGACAGGCTTATTACAATAAAGTTTGACAAAAACTGTTTGATCGTTCAATTCCAGTTGATTGATGTCCAAATTGAAGCTGAAGTTAACTCCGCGCACTTCGCCCGTGTCAATCTGTCTGAAATCGAGCTGGTATCAGAAGTGGGATCGGTGAGCCATGAAATGCTCGCAGACCGTCACTAATGCGGCGCGAACATTGTTAATTATAATAATGCTTATCACAGTAACTTCAGTAGACAACATAAATTATCTTTAAAAAAACCGGGTTTAAAAAACACAAAACACAAATATTCTAAGTTAATATGCCACTACAAAGACTGGGTCAAATCACGAGTGAATCGTTTTCTTCTAGGCAAGCGTGTTCCATCATAGACCGCATCGTCGCTTAACATCAGGCGAGTTGGCGGACAAAAGAAAGTCTATTAATAGTATTAAAAAAAGAGCAGATTAATATTTTTACACAGATTTTGAAGTCTCAGGTGTCTCATAGTTTCAAGTATGTGTCACCATGTTGAGATCCAAACAATTTGGTGACATTATGTTGCATGTAAAAAAATTGCTAACGTGTTGACAAAAATGCCTGATGGAAAACGATTTTGATTGTAAGTCCGACCTCACATGGAGTACTGCTCCCATCTTTAGAACGGAGCACCCAAGTATCAGCTTGAGCCAATTGATGCATTACAGCTTAGAACTGTCAGAATTGATCCTAAGCTCACTGAACACCTAGAGCCGCTCAGCATGCGCAGAGACGTTGGGTCTCTTTGTCTTTTATCGCATTCACAACGGAGAATGTTCTGAAGAACTGTTCGATCTGATGCCAGCATCGCGGTTTTATCATCGCACCAGCCGCCACCGCCTGAAAGTTGATCCACATATCATAGATCGGTGGAATGCGTTTTACGCGATCTTTTTTGCCTCACACCTGCAATTTGTGGAATGAGCCGTGGCGTTACCGAGTAACAGAACTATAACATGGGGTTCTTCAAAGGGCTGTTAATAGAGTCTTTAAGGGTCGGCAACGTATCTTTGATGCCCCTGGTGTTACAGGTATCCATAAGCGACGGTGATCGCTTACCACCAGGCGGCTCGTCAGCTTATTTGCCACCGATGGCATAAAAAACTGTTAATTTTTCACGGATACTAAGAATCTTGTTGTTGTTGATACCAATGAACGAATTGTCCACATGCTAAAAAGGGCGATAAGGTCGTCGCCACTCACCGCCCGCCACGCCAACTTACCATGATCATACAAACAAGGGAGATATTCTCTTTTAATTCAAGGTAGACCTTCTTTTAGCTTAGTAAATTAAATCCAAAAATTAAATAAAGATTATATTCTGACTTTAGGTACAATGCGCCGATCCGGAATAATAAGCACTGTAATTATTAGCCAATACGGCTTAATGGACGTTTTAATTAATACGTTAACGTGCTTAATGCCCATTCCGAGGAAGATTATCTCGTGTACGGAGAATTCGTGATTTCTATGAATATGTCGAATGTACTTATTCAGCCTTGGTTAAGGAATTTCATTATAATCTGTCTATACGGGGTGTAAGGGGAACACTCTCGAAGCCAAAATAACGTAATTGAAATGTTTGAAAATGTTTATTATTAGCCAGATTTGCATCCATTATTACACATTGTTAGAATACATATATAAAATTCAAAAATTACAGAAAAAAAAAAATTGTACTCATCATTATGAACAACTTTTACTATGGGACCAGCGGGCCTAGCACGGGGCGTGGATTAATTGTCTTTCCACCCTTTTTATCCACCTGTCAGTGGAAATAATTATCTTTTCTACCGTACATAGCATGGCAACCGGGGAAAGCAGGGGAAAGGGATAAAATGTTTCCACTTGACGTTTGCCGTAGACATTATATCCCGCTACTCCCGCTAGCACGGGCTCGGGAAAAGGTGGATAAAATACTCTCCGATTGACATTAGAAGGGGAACATTTATCATTATGAACCACTTTTAGTATGGGAGCAGCCCTGAAATCGCGAAAAAAATATCAGCTGTTCTATAGAAAATGGTCATTGACACTCGACAAAATGTATGGTATATATAAAAATGAATCCCTATTTTCCTTGGTCACGCCATAACTCGAGAACGACTTTACCGATTTCACTCATCTATTTGTTTTTAAGTTTTCTTACACTCTGTAGAAGGTTCAAAAAATTTGAAAAATGCGGGGAGAATTTGGAAAATTTCAGAAAACTTAACGGTGATTTTGATTTGCCGGTGAAACCACGGGGCGCACCTAGTTAATAATAATTATCAACTTAGAAAAATTAACATCAGAAAATTAGTAAAATACGCAATTTTCCAGTTACTACTTAAGTACTTAACCCATTATGTCGAAAACCGTTGAAATGCCGGTACCCATAGAATTCAAATGCTCAAGCCCCCTAGACTTTGAAGTTCTTTGACATTTTCCTTCGGAATTGTTGAGCGATGTTATATTAGTCATTGCATGAAATACCTAAAATAAGCGAAATTAATATTAAAAATTGCTTCTAAGAAATGATTAAAAAGTGCAAAGAGATAATAAAGATTATGGGTTTGTGGGTTGTGGGTGGGTGTGTTATGCGTCATTCATCACAGTTCCATATTACAGTGACGACAAAAGCAACTTGCGTTGGGCTAACCAGGTATTTGGTATTCAGGAAGTGGCTGAATAGTTTCTCTTGAGCGTAAATCGTACACGGTGGAGCGAGCGATCCATCAGCGAGTCTACCGAAACGCGGCAGCGAAGCGTATGGTTCGATGAACCGAGAACCGACATGGGAACTAACGAATCAACGGATTCCAGTTTCGAGGATTATGGGATCGGTCCAATGAATGTTAGTGGTAGTAGAAGTACTGGTTATCTTTGTGTGCAACACTGCAAATCCGCAAAGCATTTCCTGTTAGGTTTCTCTATATCTCTAGGTATCCTGTAAGAAAATGTATGTCTCAATGTTCAACCAAAATAATATGAATGGATGGGCTATAACCATTCAACTTGCTCAGTAAAAACGAGGCAAAACCGTTGGAGATGATACTTCAACACCTAATTATAATCACAGCATCAGCCAATTAAATGTCCACTGCTGAACAAGGCCTCCCTCTTAGAGAGGGGTGTTGCCATAATCCCCACGCTTGGCAGGCGGCTTGGAGATCGCAGTACGTTCACCGTGTACTAACAGGACGCTGCTGCCCATCCTCCGGTGGTTCTGGTCGCAGTTTTAGGACATACCCGGGTCCATAATAACACATAATTATAATCATCTACAGTAAATTTGTAACAAAAAATAGATAGCGGTTTTTTGATGTGTATTTACACTTTGGGAAAACACACGGATGCATAGTTTGGTCAAATGTTTCGTTATCATGTAACAATAGACGCGTGTCGCACTTCCTACGGCTAGATACCGACTGAAACGAAGCGAGAGACGGCGCTCATTTTGTAATCTTCAAAAATGCGCTTATTCTGGGCCCGTCCATTCATGTTATTTTGGTCGAAGGTCTTCATACTCAATGATTTATTGCATAATATTTTGAAATTCACCTACAGTTGTTATGTAGCATGTTTAAAGTAGGTACTAGGTATCACATAATGACCCTAATTAGGTATAGCAATAAAGTGCGGAGCGGATCAATTTATTCCATAATTGTTTTGTCTTCTAAATACTCGATTAGGCTATAGTAACAGTTTGCTAGCAATATTATTTAGGGGTTTTGCAAATTTATTTTCATTTTCTATGTCCTTTATCTGTACTGGTAGTTTATTATATATTTTGATGGCCATTGGATTTAGGCCGGAGCTATGTATTGATAATTTAGATGTTGGTAAAATTTCTTTATGTTTATCGTCATCATCATCATCCCGGGACTTTGAAAATTTCCTGTATTATAATAAAAAATATTGTCATGGTATTGTATGCAGCTACTCGACATAATTTTCGTGTTGCTTATAAAAATAATCTAGCTGAATAAATTCATCATCATTATCATCAGCCAGAAGCCGTCCACTGCTGAACATAGGCGTCCCCTTTTAACCTCCACACTGATTCACAGCCTGCCTTTTGCATACACTGGATGCCAGCGACTCCCACAATGTCGTCGGTCCATCTAGTGGGAGGCCTCCCTAAGTTGCGTCATCCGGTTCGTCCGGTCTTTATGTTTATAGTTAGACCTTATTCGATAGTTCCGGTTTTCAGCTAATTTTATTTAAAAATAATGGGTACTGTCTACCAAATTTTCAATTTTCAAATATGTACGAATATATATATACAGGCGTCAGTTAAATTTTTATCTCTGTCTCTGGGTCTGTTATATTCTTATTTAAGGCTAACTGTATCTACAATGAATTATAGCATACTTGTTATACTTGGAGTCTGAGATCAGACAAACAAGAGAGATATGGGAAGATGGCGTGGCGGGTGCGAACGCATCCGGCCTAAATCAGGCTTGATGCCGCTAGTCGAACTCACCTGCAGATGACCTTGCCACCCTTTTTAGGGTTCTGTACCCAAAGGGTAAAAACGGTTCCCTATTACTAAACCTACGGCGTCTGTCTGTCCGTCTGTCCATCTGTCCGTATGTCCGTCTGTCCGTCTGTCCTTTCTGCTGTATCTTTCGAACCGTAATAGATAGCCAGTTGAAATTTTCACAGAATATGTAATGTTACGGTGAATTAATTAAGAAATATTAATAAATTCAAAAAGTAAAAAAAGAAACGGGGGTGGACATACAACAAACGCATATTTTTAACGTATTTTTGTATTAGCTCTAATGTAAAAACGGTAACATGTACAAGCGTCAAATTGGGCATGATTATAATACATACTCTAAAGTATAACAACAAATAATAAATAATGACCAACTTCGAGTTAGTGTCCAGTACGGTCGGTACTTGGATGGGAGACCGCCTGGGCGTTGATGGGATGTTGTCTTTTTGCACAATTTTTGGACTTTAATAGCTAACAGTAGCAACCACCCGTAAGAACCCTTTTTGCAGTAAAACAATTTTCAGTACACTCAATAAAAAATTATAATAAAAAAAATAGAATCAAAAATATCTACACAATGTCACTTCATCAATGTAAAAAATTTATATTAAGATGGTTAAAGCAACTTGATTACGAGCAAACGGAGGACTTACTCAGTCATTGACATAAACACACACACACACACACACACACAACATGTTACAAACCTTAAATATCAAACTACCTATTATCTACATAATTATAAACTGTTATATATATATATATATATATGTCAAATTACTGTAACAACGAAAGAGCGGTCTCTCCTAACACAGGTTGTCAAAACTTAATAGGAGAGACCAAACACCTGTGTACTATAAAAATCTGTTAATAAAGAATTTTGAATTTTGAATTTTAACAAGTTATGTGGTGGTACGGACCCTCAGTGCACGAGCCCGACTCGCATTTGGCTGGTTTTATTTCTTCTTAGAGATTGCCTTATACACCAGAGCACTTCACGGTATTGTGATCCATTCGTCAATAAGTCTCAACAGTGAAGTGAAATCATCAAACCGTGAAGCGGAGAACGAAGGGTCGAATCAAAGAACTGAGGGTTTGGGATTTGGGGTAGTGTCCTTTAGTGAATGAAGGAGAATAGGTAGTATTTTATTAGTGCTTTCAAATAAGTGGTCAAAGAAAGTATAAATAAAGAAAATTCAATATTGAAAAGAGCAAATTCTCAGAATGTTTTTTTTTTTGTTATTTTTTTTATTTTTTATTTAAAAACACATTGTACCAAACATTTCGAGTTAGTAAGTTGTCTTAAAACCTATGTTAGATATATGTTGTTCTATGTTGTTGTTTTATCTTACTACAAGCGGCAGGCCCCGGCTTCGCACGGATATAGATATATAGCTTATGTCACCCGGGGATAGCGTAGCTTCGCAACATTGAAAGAATTTTTCAAATCAGTTCAGTAGTTTCGGAGCCTATTCAATGCAAACAAACAATCAAATCTTTCCTCTTTATAATATTGTAATCATTATCATTTAGCCAGTATTTATTATTTTGATGTGTTACTTTACAGAGTGTATATTATGCCACTTGTACGTACTACCGTTTTAATACAAAAATACGTTAAAAAAAGTTCGTTATACTTTTTGATTTATTATTTCTTAGTGAATCCGTCGTAACATTACAGATTCTGTGTACATTTCAATTAGCTATCTAAAATCGGTTTTCGGTTTGAAAGATACAGCCGATAAAAGATAAAAGGTAGGACAGACATACAGACAGGCAGCGTGAGGGGAAGGGGGGGGGGGGGTTGTAATCGGGTACGGGTACGGAACCCTAAAAATTACCTCGACTACGAGAATACTACTATAGTACATTTTTAGGTCTCTTAGTCGGACCGACAAGGATACGAGAGGTTTGGAGGTTTTAAAACAGTATCTAATCAGTGGTTTAAATTTTTATTAATGACTAGTGGTCCGCCCCAGCTTCGCACGGGTATAGATTATAGCCTACCCCGGATAGTGCACCCGGGGATAGTGTAGCTTCCCGTCAGTGAAAGAATTTTTCAAATCGGTTCAGTAGTTTCGGAACCTATTCAATGCAAACAAACAAACAAACAAACAATCAAATCTTTCCTCTTTATAATATTAGTATATATTAGTATAGACAACATACGATTTAAAAACAAGTCAAAAACAGAATATCATTTTAAATATGTAAATGATCTGTATTTTATGGCAGAAAAAAGATTAAATGCTATAAAATATTGCCATGTGTTGTAAAAAGTTTATACATATTGCCATATCGCTGTATCTAAATGATTAATCTCAGCAAACTGGAGTCACGAACTTTATAAGTTTTAAATTAAAATGAGATAATATTTTCAGACTCATGAAATTACCAAAGTAGTAATATATTTTTAGAAAAGCAATTGCTTAAATTAGTTATTTTCTTATAAAAGTTTCTTAGTTTGGTCCTATTTGTGAGAAGTTTTTGTAACTTATAAAGATTTTTGCTTGATTGATTTTTGTATCAGAGATTTTATAATAAACTAACAGTAGAGGTCACCCTAATAGAGCTGAAGCCTTACTTAAGTCTTTTAATTAAGTTAATATTTACAACACTGTACCGATTTCAATAAAAGGGATCTAAAATATAGTCAATTTAAAACAAAACTAAAAAAACTTTTAGTCGAGAAATGTTATTACAAAGTTAGTGATTTTATAAATGATAAATTTTAGTAATGACTGCAGTAGGTCAATTTGTTTATCATAAAATTATAGTAATGTCGATCTGTTAACTATTTAAATTAATAATATCATATCTGAACTTTTGAAATTATTTCGACAGTTAATTTAATTAATACTTTTTTGTATAAATTATATTAACGGTATTTTTATACCATCTCTCTAGATTTGTACGCCTACAAACTAGGCAAAACTTGATACAAAGTGACAAATATTTTAACCCACCTATTGTGCATGCGTTTTTAAATGTGTGTATGATTTACTCGTGTTTTGTGCAAATAAATAATCTTTATCTTTATCTTAAAATTTATCTGCTGTTTATTGCTGTAGGAAATTGTCCTTTCCGAAAACGAATCAAAGACATTATTGTTATTTAAGGATCATAGCAAACTTTTCTGAATAAGGCCTAATGTATGTTTAGCGAAATAAAATCTATACTAATATTATAAAGAGGAAAGATTTGATTGTTAGTTTGTTTGTTTGTTTGCATTGAATAGGCTCCGAAATTACTGAACCGATTTGAAAAATTCTTTCACTGACGGGAAGCTACACTATCCCCGGGTGACATCGGCTATAATCTATACCCGTGCGAAGCTGGGACGGACCGCTAGTATTTTATATTCTTGCGTACAACAGTTGTAATTTCAATGAGATATGAGCCAAATGACAAAATGCGCTGAAATAAATAGAAGTCAAATGACAACACTAGTTAAATGAAATAAGGAGCCAAGTGAAAGAACTAGCTGTACAAGATGAGGCGCCAAAAAAGAACACGAGCTGTTGGAAATAAGGAGCCAAATGAGAACACGAGGTAAATGAAATAAGAAGCCAAAACAGAGAACCAGCTGTATAAAATAATGAATCAAAAATGAAAACACAAATTGAATTAACAAAGGAGCCAAATAAAGAACCAGGTGTATGAGATAAGAAAACAAATGAGAGCACAATCGAATGAAATAAGGAGCAATGTGAAGGAACCAGTTGTAAGATAAGGAGCCAAATAGAACAACGAGCTGAATGAAATAACGAGCCAAATTAAAAAAAACGAGCTGAAAAGAGGCGAGATGACTGACACGAGTAGCTGAACTAATGAAAACATTTTTATTTCCATAGTTAACTCACAACTTAGAAGTACACCCGCATTTAAATAATCGACACCCAAACAAAACCGTAAACCATCAGAAGGGCCGTACGCGTATAAACATCGAGAACAAGTGCCGTAACTTGGACAAGATGGCGTGTATAAATAATAGAATATCGACACTATTTCCAAGGAAAGGGTCCCGTTAAAATATTTAACGTCCATTATTTGCTCCTGAAAAATGCGGATCCCTTCCGTGTCCGCACTTTGTATGCAAATATGACTACCGAGTTAGTTTAGCGACACACGGGACCACGTTGCTATGGAACCAGTGTTAACGAAAGCTAAAGTAAGTTGGACGTTTGTTGGTGGTCATACTAGCATGCCATATTCATATGGCTAAGTCTGATAAGCTCACTCATGTTATGGGACCGACGGTTTACAACAAACTGCCAAGTGTCGTCATTGCCGCTCCCAACCTGGTGCGCTTTAAATGGCTTGTCGATCAGACGTTCTACAGTGTCAAGGAGTTCCTAGAATGCATAATATAATGTATGTATAGTGTACAATATTGTACCTACAATGACAAAGTATTATTATTGAATGATTCAAATATTATTACTGTTGTTTTAAATGTTTATCGGGACTTATCACGAATTATTTAATATAGGTAAAAAATATGTACCTTTCGCTCGACGTTTCGACCATGTTACAATGGCCGTGGTCACGAGCTGACTGAAAACTGCGGGTGAGTCCGGCGAGAAGAGCGGGTGTTTTGTTCTCCTACCCTCACTTGATCTTGAAAAATCGCAGGGAAATGTGTTCAAATCGCGAAAGTTTAAAAATTACTATTATTACTGTTGTTATATTATTGTTAGTATACCAATTTTGTAAATTATTATTATTTAATAACATTTTTTCCATAATAATTTTTCATGTAAATAATACTTACGAAATAAATGAATATGGATATGACCAGTAAAAGGCTCTAGCCAAAAAAATACTTTTGTATTGGTTTATTTGGTCAGCTCCCGATAGTGCAGAACAGTTACATGTACCTTGTTCAAGAGAAGACAAAAAAAAGTGTGCCAAAAAAGCTAACACGACACTACAGAAATGAAAATTTCACCAAGGTTGACTATATCCCTCTCGGTCTTATAGTCGACTCGAGCCGACTTTACCTGAACGAGTATCTAAGCGTGATGGTCACGCGAGTTCAGTGCTTTTTCCCCATCCCAAAAAAATTCCAACGTGCCTAAAGAAGTTTTTACTTCAAAAACTGCGCCGAAATATCGGAAACTCCATCCACAAATACATACCGATTTTTTTTCTTGTTTGTCCTCCCAAGAGCTGCTGCTCTGTCCCCACAGCAGGGGACAGACAGGAATAGAGTTTAAATAAATAAAAAATTAATAAATATACGGAACATTTTTGCACACACGGCCATCTGACCCCAAACTAAGCAAAGCTTGTACTATGACTATATATACAATGACTGCCAGAGACTGATATGCATACATATTAATATATTTTTAAATACATACTTAAATAGATATTAACCACCCTGATATAGAACAAACACAAATGTTCATCACATGAATGTTTGCCCTAGCTGGGAATTGAACCCACGCCCCCAAGCCTAGAAGCAGCAGGTACAGGTGCAGGTTTACTACCAACTTGGCCGCCGGGGCCACAGAAAAGTTATATTTTTTTTTAAAAATTAGAACGGCTGTCAAGGCATTTTTGTAAGAATTTTGTTGTAGCCAGTTGCACCCATATAAACGAAACGTCAGAATCAAATCACAAAAAAAAAAAAAAAAAACAGTTAGCAACTGTGATGCGGAGTTCGACGCGTTGATCTAAATAAGAATGTTCAATCAAAGTTCACTTATCATCATCATCATAGTCAGCCTTTTTAACAGTCCATTGCTGGACTTTAAGCCTACCCCCGAAAGGGTGATTGGGCCATATCCACCACGCTGGCCCAGTGCGGATTGATGGATTCACATACGTCATCGAATTTCTTCTCCGTACGTATGCAGGTTTCCTCACGATGTTTTCCTTCACCGAAAAGCCAGTGGTATGAAAATCCGTACATAAGCTCCAAAGAGCTCATTGGTACGGGCCCGGGGTTTGAACCCGCGGCCTCACGCTTTCGAGTTTAGCGTTCTCCCAAATGGGCTACCACGGCTTCAAGTTCACTTATAATGCTTGGTAACAGATTTTCCTTCTTATTTCCATTCTATTTACTTCTCTTTTCTGTGACCGGGGCGGTCCACTAGTCAACTAGTTTAATACTAGAGCAGCTTGATTAACTCTACCGTGGTGAAACGCCTAGCGTTCAACGGAGTAGGCTGAAGTATCGTCTTGTATGTCGCCGGGTCCCTGGCTAGATACAGGCAGGTCGGTATAATGTGATACGCGCGGGACAAAAGTGTGTGATAACACGCCATTTGCGACTCGCTCGGATTATGTATCGCCGTGTGACGCCGGGAAAATTATACAGACGACGCTTTTGAGGTTCCACGGAAAATATAAGTTTATTCAAAGAAAGTAGTTTATGGTGGAGGCCAATATGGCCAATAAGTTAATAGATTTTGGTTACAATTTAAACTGGTATTAAAAAAACGGTGTTGCAAAAAAAAAAATTGCAAGTTGAAGTGGCAATGTGCAGGCCACATCTCTCGAAGAACCGATAACCGATGGGGAAGAAAGGAGTGGAGACCACGAACCGGAAGACGCAGCGTAGGTAGGCCTCCCACTAGATGGACCGTCGACATAGTGAGAGTCGCTGGCATTCAGTGGATGCAAAAGGCAGGCTGTCGTTCAGTGTGGAGGTTGAAAGGGGAGGCCTATGTTCAGCAGTGGACGTCTTCTGGCTGATGATGATGATTAAAAAAACGGTGACTCTTCAGAACAATTTTGTTATCGAAATAGTTGCACAAAACCATCACGGTTTTACGTAGGGTACTTATTTTGTCTTAATTATAATCATGCGCGATAAGTCCCGATAGATATAATTATAAAAACATGAAATCCATAAAACTTTAATTTGGAAAAAGTTTAATTTAATTAAATTTTATTTTAAAATTTTAGTGCAAGTTTGTTTGTTTTTTTTAGTTGTTTTCGTATTATTTAGCATGATTTAAGTTATTATAGTTTTAAGATTTGGAAAAAAGTGTGACGTATTTTTTTTTGTTCATTTATAGTTTACGCAAAATTGAATTACAACTATACTAGCGGTCCGCCTCAGCTTCGCACGGGTATAGATTATAGCCTATGTCACCCGGTGATAGTGTAGCTTCCCGTCAGTGAAAGATTTTTCAAATTGGTTCAGTAGTTTCGGAGCCTATTCAATGCAAACAAACAAACAATCAAATCTTTCCTCTTTATAATATTAATATAGATATAGATAAGTATTTCATAGTTCTGGTAGGTCAAAATTTTATGTAAAATAGATGCTAAATTCCTTTATGTAATTTAAAGTATAAGAAGTACCAAGCAATAATAACTAATCTAAAAGTTACTATATGGATTAATTTATCAATAAGACAAGAATTAGAATTTGAAGTTTACAATAAAATAAATATTTTGTTTGAATGATATAATTAATTTAACGAAAATAAGTATAACTTTTAAGAGGGTAAAAAACTCTCTTCATAATGTGTTTTAATTTTAGTTTTAATCAAGAAATTAATTCATAAAATATTGAGTATCAATGACTTACTTTTTTTTCAGGAATAAGTCCACGTTTAACCACCAATTTATTTGCTTTTGCACTGCCCATCTCTCATACACAAAACTACCATAAACCTTGTTCATCTTTTTAACTTTCTTATAGACACAACAACTTGTTGACAAACGAGAAGCCATCTTGAGTGATAGTGATGGAACACCCACTTAACATAACTTTTTATTTTAAGTTTTCTGGCCCTCAAGAGCTTTTTCTCATCTAGATGTATGAAAACAACTGTATAGCAAACTTTTAACTTGAGAAAAAACGTTATCTGTCACTTGACGTATTACGTGAGAATTTATGAGATACCACCATGATACCTACTTAGTAGGTATCATGGATACCACACACAACTAATGGTGTGAATTTTATTACTATATAGCTAGCTAAACATTCTGCTTTGTCATTTTGCGTTTCGTTCAATAAGCCTTTTGGACGTTTTGCTTAGTTATGGTGTTTATTTTGCATTTTGTCTATGGTACATCTCTGTTTTTCACAAAACGGTGGTACTAAGCTAAAAAGAGGTTTTTGTACTCTTAATTACAACTTTTACTAAGCCTGAAAACTAAAAAAAAAAAAAAAACTGCTCCATAGATTTCGTTGAATGTGAAATACATGTTTCTATGTTTAACAGCTTTATTTAACAGCTGATTGTTTTTGGGTAAATTTTAATTAGTCATAATGACCTTTTTACGGATTAGTATCACCGTACCACCAAGCCCTGTGAAAGTTATGGCGAAATGAAGGAACCTTAACGGTAACAATTCTTTACGGGTCTTTTGGGGCAAATTAATTTACTCAGCGACAAATTTTTATTCATGTTTGACCGTACAAAACTCGAAAACTATACAGTCTGCGTGCTTCATCTTCGACCACATCATCGCTTACTAACAGGCGAGTTATTTTAATCAGGGTCATTATGTGTTACCTATTTTAAACACGCTACCTAACACCTGTACGTGAATGCAATAAATTATTGAGTATTGATTTGGTGGTCAAACATGAAAATAATTATACGCATAATTTTTTAAAATAAATTATGCGATATTTTTATTCACTTTCAATTAGGGGCCGTCCATTAAACACGTGAGGCTTGAAAGGAGGGACGTTTAGCAAAATCACGAAATATAACAATCAATAGTCTTAAGCCTCACCAAGGAAGAGGGGGGGGTGTAAAAAATGCAAAAAATCATCACGTGATTAATGGACGGCCCCTTAAAGGCGTGCTCTACTACTATGCTAACAAAACAAAACTTAAAAAGAAAACTTTTTGAGTTTTACCGGGTTCAAATTGTGTTAGGAAATTAAGGGTTAAGCCTAAAAATTACCTACTTACATGTTAAATTTTGGTATTAGGGTGTAACTGAGTAGCTACAATGTTAAGTGCAAATGATTAAGTTATCAGCGGGTAAACTAATTCAGCCACTCTGCGGTAATCTAATTTAGAAGCTCACTATGTTGTGTACTGCCTAATACCACAGATAATACATGCGGCTTGCTGAATAAACAGGTTGTTAGTTACTGGGCGCGAGTAATTAATTATATTGTACCAAATAAACAGTTGTGCGAAAAGGGTGTGTACTAAGCCGAAAGGGCCTATAGGTCATTGTAAGAAAATGAAAGATGACATTGACAATGACATTAGCTAGACTCTAGCTAATGTCATTGTCAATGTCATCTTTCCGCAGGCGTGAACGCTAACAGAAAGTGACTCATGTCTAGACCCGCGCACCTCTCTTTCCACCAAAGATACCTTAAAATCATCCTTTGCGCACTCAAGGTCATGGCTCAAGTTGTGTGCCAGTTACTGTACTATAACGCTAACAGAAAGTGGCTCTTGTCTAGACCCCCAGTCGTCGTACATGCGCGAACTTACCCTCACTACGTTAATTTAGGCTCAAGTTGTTTGCCGGCCACTGTACCTACCCATCATTATGAACAACTTTTGGTATGGCACCAACGCAGAAATTGCGAATAAAATATCAACTGTTCCATACATTTTGTCGAGTGTGCTGACAATAAATTTTCTTCAATCAACTGTTGATTTGGCAATATCAATAATTTTGTTCGAGTGCTTACTTATAATTGTAAAGTCGCTTTTTGGGTTCTGTACTCAATGGGTAAAAACGGGACCCTATTACTTAAACCTACGATGTCTGTCTTTCTATCTGTCTGTCCGTCTGTCCGTCTGTCCTACCTTTAAACGGCTGTATCTTTCGAACCGTAATAGATAGCCAGTTGAAATTTTCACAGAATATGTAATGTTACGGCAGATTAACTTAAGGTGGTTCTTTGCACAAATGGCGGGAAATTCAAATTTCAAACAGTTTTCTTGTCCTTGTAGCTAGGCCGGGTAATTATTATAAACAACCACGATGTTTGCGCAGATTGATTATTATTCTTTACAAAATCATATAAAGCTATTTATCTCTAATGCCCATTATTACTTACATTTGTGAATAAACAAATTTTTGCTGTTTCTAACGGTTTATTCACAAATGTAAGTAATATGGTGCGTTACAATTAAATAATTGTACATTATAATGTAAAGAACAGCCAACATTTTGCGCAAACACTGTGTTATTTAAAAATAATTACCTGGCCGGGCTACTAGGACCAAAAAACTGTTAAAAATTTGAATTTCCCGCCATAGGTAAATCGAACCACCTTAAACATAATAAAAAGTAAAAAAAAATATTTTTTTAACGTATTTTTGTATTAGCTCTAAGGAAAAAACCGTAATACGTACAAGCGTCAACTTTGGTAAGATAGTACATACTTTAAATTATAACAACAAATAATAAATAATGGCCAATTGCAAGTTTCTGTTCATTACCAAATTATAACTGGTAACTTTGTTATTGAATTTTGTGGTGGTACCCTCAGTACGCGAGCCCGACTCGCACTTGGCCGGTTTATTTAAAATTCATTTGCATACGGTCAGTTACGTTCAGTTTCAGAATAAAGCCCACTGAATGTATTCCATCACGTAGGTATACTTAGGTATACCACAGAAGACATAATAGACAGGTATACTTAACTTAGGTATCAGCTTGCGACCACAGACTCGCCAGCGTTTAATTGGAGAGCTTCGTTAACGAATGTCCCTAAGGATATTTTGTACGGGACTTTATACCTTATGTAGCCCAGATAATGAATAATAGAAGCTTGAGTTTAGATTTCCGTGAAAACAGTAAAAAATTTAGAAGTCCAGTTTGAAAGTTAAAAAAATATATAAAAAAATAAATAAAAGGTGTGTTAATCCAAAAGGGGTCTGTTAAACTAATTATTATGAACAACTTTTACTATGGGAGCAACCCAGAAATCACGAATGAACTATCAGCTGTTCCATACATTTTGTCGAGTGTCTATGATCATTTTCTATAGCTGATATTTTTTTTCGCAATTTCAGAGTAGCTTCAATAGTAGAAGTTGTTCATAATGATGGGTACTATAGACCACTTTCAGTTTAGTACACCCTTTCCGCGTAACCCAGTATAATGATAACAATAAGTCACACAACTGACCAGCGCCTTTTGACAACAAAGTTAAACGGCATTATGCTGAGCTGGGGCCGGTTTGTGGCAAAAGTCCAACGTTTTTTAACTTTAAATTTGTGTGTAGCTTTATGTGTGTATGGATTTTTGTTACAAAAAAATTTTTGTCTATTGTCAACTACCAAAACGAACAATATCACATACACATATCGAGATACAACATCTATAGAGTCACAATCTCTCAGTAAAAACAATCAAAAATGTCCGTCAACGTTCGTGTTGTACATCTAGACATCAATTATATAATTCTCAATGAAAAATTTACTCTAATTTAGACGGTATGTCGCTTGCATAGTGTTCAATGTCGCTTGTCTGCTATTATCGCAGCACTGGCGTAGTAGTCGGATCGCGGTCGCCTTACAACTAACCAAAAAGTCGGTGCAATGCGAAGCGTGCGCAGAGTTTTGGTTCGAATTTTTTTGGCACGTTTGTGACTCTATATGTAATGTATCTAGATGCATACACACAACATAATTTCGCGTGACCAAAATGGTTTGTTAAATGGGTGGCAAACAAGCCAGCGGATCGCATAACGGCCTGTTATCCGAGTCGCGTAGGCAACAAAACGCTCCCTTGGTACCAACCCTCAAATTTGGTATAAGAGGCCGTTAATAGCAATTACCGCAGGATAACCAGAACACCAGGGGCATCACATATACGTATCCTATCTTTAAAGACTGTACTAACATCCCTTGGAAGGGCTATAACATGTCTAGGCATATTGCAGTAGGCAGCCTGCATTATGCGACAAGTTACGCCACCGCAGGCTCGGCTGCCCGTAATTGGATAGTTGGCGCTTCGTTGCAGTCGCCACACTATACTTTATTATTACCTACGAGAGAGAGAGAGAGAGAGTAAGAAAGCCTCTTATCAACAAGCCAATAAGTTTGTCAATAAATATATCTAACTAGCTGCGCCCCGCGGTTTCACACGCACGCTAAAATCATCGTTAAGTTTTCTTAAAATTTCTAATTTTCAGCGCAAGTTTCTTATTTTTTCTCTCCGTAAGAACCTTCTACAAAGCTTATACAATTATTTACGGGATATTTACCGTGGTAAGGTTGTGGAATGAGCTCCCGATATTTCGGCGCAGTTACATGCACCATGTTCACGGGGAGACTGATAATGTTGACGACCTATTTATTTTTATCTGTTCAAGAAAACGAAAATAAACACACTATTAAAAACCAAACAGTATTAAAATTTTTACACTCAAATCTACATAACAAATATATATTATAATATAACATAATCATACTAATATTATAAATGCGAAAGTGTGTTGGTTTGTTTGTTCCTCTTTCACGCTGCAACGGAACAACGGATCGACCTGATTTTTGCATGGGTATAGTTCAAGAGCCAGAGAGTGACATATGCTACTTTTCATCATCATCATCACCATCACCATTTTTCATCACTACGCGGGTGAAACCGCAGGGCGCAGCTAGTATAACATCATCATCATCATCATCATCAACCATTCTCCACCCACTGCTGGGTATAGGTCTCCTCTTCAGCGCGCCATCTTTTCCGGTCCTGTGCTAGTCTTGTCCACTGCTTTCCTGCTGTCCTAACGATGTCGTCCGACCAGCGGGCTGGTGGTCTGCCCGGTGGTCGCTTTCCGTTCCGCGGCCAGTATAACATAATTATAATAAACATATACGTACCTCCCACCGCTGAAATGTTTGCTCTCCAACATTGCATACAATATTTTTACTTTTATCCCATTACTTAACCACTTACACTGTCAGTTATGCAATTAAGTTAGAACAGCATCATTCTAGTATTCATCACTCGTACTGTGATTTTACACTTTAAAGTGAATACATTTAAGTTGAAAACCGTTTTAGCTGAAGAGGGAAATGTTTCATAAAGGTTGAGGCACACTGACTACTATTCTCATTATAATTATTAAGTCCTAATGAGGAAGGCGCGCAGATTCTGTTTTACACTGACAGTGTGTCTAGTGCCTATGATTGGTGCATGCTAGAAGGGATTGCGTGTTGGACTAATTTATTGATAGTTTATAGGGTTCCGTAAAAAAGGGTAAAAACGGGACCTTATTACTAAGCCTACGATGTTTGTATGTCTGTCCATCCATCCGTCCGTCCGTCTGTCCTACATTTAAACGGCTGTATCTTTCGAACCGAGATAGCTAGTTGAAATTTAACATAATATGTAATGTTATAGCGGATTAACTAAAAAATAATAAAAAGGTAAAAAGTTAAATGAAAGGGGGTGTCCCCGTACAACAAACGTATTTTTTTTACGTAACTTTATATTAACTCTAATGTAAATAAAGTAATACGTACAAGCGTCAAACTTATAGTTTGATTATAGTACACATTCTAAAATATAAGAACAAATAATCAATAACACTGTCACATCTTCCTGAGACACGGGGTAGGGCTGGCGCGGCCGCCAATTCGGCAGAGCAGCACAAGCGACGCAAATATGCTAACCTCGGCAGTGGTTACATATTTGAGGCGTTTGGGGTCGAGACATTGGGCCCTTGGGGACCGGGAGCTCACCTCATTTTCAAAAAAAATTCAGAGCGCCTGGTTAATGCGACGCGTGACCAAAATGCTGGCGTGTTTCTGGCTCAACGCATAAGCATTGCCATTCAACGTGGTAATGCTGCCAGCATGCTGGGTACGCTGCCAACTGGTAGTGGGCTTGGGCATTTGGATTGTCTTTAGACCTTCAACGGTCTATGGGCAGTCTAACTGTATTTGTAGTTTTAGTTTTAGCTTGTATTTTGTTTAGTTAATAAAGGCGCTTGCCTATGAAAAAAAACAACAAATAATAAATGATGGTCAAGTGCGAGTTAGTGATAATTTCTTTATTGAATTTTTTGGTGGTACGGAACCCTCAGTGCGCGATCCCGACTCGTACTTAGCCGGTTTATTAAACAATGCAAAATCTAAAGTCTTAGTGTTAGTTATTTGTTTTTTTAGGTAGTAGTTAGTTGGTTCACAATAAGTGAATCATAGTTTACTAAGCGTTGAACATTCATAGCTAAGAGAACAAATGCGCCATAATAGTTAGCAATAAAAATAAAAAAATAAAAATTATTATTAGTAAATTTATGGTTGTGGTCATCGAGATCCAATACATATAGAGTCACAAACGTGCCAAAAAATGTCCGAACCAAAAATCGGCGCACGCTATGAATTGCGCTGACTTTTTGGTTAGATACAAGGTATCCGCAATCCGACTACAACGCCGCGTGATGCCAGAGCTACGATGACATAGCGGACAACTAATTTAGAACACTATGTAAGGGACATAACGTCTAAATTGGAGTAAATGTGGCATTGTGAACTAAATAATCGATACAATGTATGTACAATGACGTGCGGACGTTTTTTGACTGTTGTCACTGAGAGATTGTGACTCTATGAGAATTTTATCTCAATGGTTGTAGTACCAACAAAGACCAGTAAAAACTGTGTAACTCAGCGTGGGTTATGACATAAGTTGTGCTCCCTAGAAAATATTCATCATTATCATTTCAGCCATAGAACGTCCACTGCTGGACATAGGCCTCCCCCATTGATCTCCAAAAGAGCCAGTTGGAAGCGGCCTGCATCCAGCGTTTCCCTGCTGTCTCTTTTAGGTTGTCTGTCCATCTAGTGGGTGGACGTCCTACTAGAATATATTAAATAGCTATTATTCTTAAATATTATGTTTTTTTTTATTCAACTCCACGGACACCAGGGTCCGTGATTTTTATTATACTTGACTACATTTTTTTTTATAGTAGATAGGCTTGCGCTTGGCCGCCTGATGTTAAGCGACGATGCGGTCTACGATGGAGCACGCTTGCCTAGAAGAAACCGATTCACTCTCGAATTGAAGACACCCAGATTGTAACTAACGGGGAAAACCCATTCAGGCAGCGAATTCCACAGACTAGCAGTTCGCACAATAAATGTGGAATCATAGCGCTTCGTACGGGTTCTCGGAATATCAACCATAAAACGACTAACTTAAACGAATTTACTTAGTTATGTACAATACAGGGAGAGGAAAGTTAGTTATATCTTAATCTAAGGTCAAAACAATTCGGTACTAGTGTTATGTATATACCACACATACACACCATCAGCCATTAAATGTCCACTGCTGAACAAGGCCTCCCTCTCAGAATATATACCGCGTATATATACCGCGTGTATATACCGCGAGCTTCTCCCGATCCGACTGCTCCTAGCAATAGGAAATATTCAGTTTTTTCACACAGAGCGATCCCGCCGGCGGGATCGTAGACCCTCGGGATCTGTTAGAAGATCGGTTAGATTCTCTCCAAATAATCATTCAGTTCAACAAACCGCTAGGGCTCCAGGGCACACCCCTTCTGGGGTGCCTGGGCAAGTCTGATTCCCACTCCCGGCGACGGCCCAAGCCGAGGTTCGTACCTTCGAGGTGCCCTTGTGCTAGTCGCCCAAAAACTTAAACCATCAAATTATGCCGAACGCGCTCTGCGTTCGCTAACTAGTCCGGTCCATCTGTAGAGGCCAAAAACCCAACATTACAAGTCAATATAAAAAAAAAAAAAACGCGAGCTTCTTATGACTTGAGCCATATCACAAAGCACTCACAACGTGCTCTCGCAAACGTCTCGCGACTCTCTGTTATTATGACGATTGTTATAATTACACGAATAACATCCATTTTGCACGAATAACGTACGAGATTGCGCACGGAGTTGCACGAATTATGTTATGACTACGTGTTAAAGTTACAATTTCGTTTAGTGGTAGTGGTTGAGTCTTACTACATGAATTAAGGGGACTGTTCTCGTCTGCAGCTCTCCCGCTCGCGCATTTTCACATTATTGAAGATATAAAATAAATGAGTGTGAATTTCCAAAAAGTAACAAAATCATGTCTTGTGTCTATTATAACATTACATACATAGAAATTGTCAATTTGATATATTTTAATTTGACACAGTAAAATGGTAACAAGCATAGATTCAGTATTTGCTTTCTCCCTCTACGGTTACAAGTTTTTTATTTCTTGTGTCATTTTATTCCGTCAAATTACAAGATATCGAAACAAACATTTCTATGTTTGTAATGTTACGATAAACACCAAGACATGATTTTGTTACTCTTTGGAAATTCACACTCATTGATTTTATATCTTCAATAATGTGAAAATGTGCGAGCGAGAGAGCTGCAGAGGGTATATAGGCTCCTTAAGTTAATAAGGAAAGTTTAATGTAAAACTCGTTTTTAAATTATTGCTTAGGCATTCATGTAAGTATTTTTAAAGATTTCTTATTTGAGACCTTTTAAGTTTTTTTAAATAATTAATAGGCTTGCGTTTGACCACCATCACGCCCGATGTTAAGTGATCAGCGGTCTACGTCGGAGCACGCTTGCCTAGAAGAAACAGATTTTTATTTAGATTCATAATTTAACCAAAAATTTTGTTGTTGTATTTTTGAAAAAAAAAGTGATAAAAAGTACGATGTAAGAAAGCTGCCTAGGAGAGGTTTTATATAACCCTGCTCAATGAATAATCATCATCATCAGCCTGTATCAACCCACTGCTGGGTATAGACCTCCTCTCCCTTGCGCCATTGATCCCTGTCTCGGGCTAATCTCATCCACGTATGACCTGCGATGGGCCTGATGTCATCGACCCATCGGGCTGGTTGTCTGCCTACGGAACGCTTATCCGCTATTGGTAACCACTCTGTCAGGGCTCTACTCCACCTGCCATCACCACGCCTAGCCACATGCCCTGCCCAGCGCCACTTGAGTCGCATGATACGGTTTCCTACATCCGTGACTTTTGTCTCAATGAATAAATTATACCTAAAATAAACAAAATAAAATATTCTATAGCAAAACGCACCGCTGGAGTTTGCTATAGAAATATGAAATGATTTTAATGCTGCATTACATTTTGCTTTCATTATTAAACCCTCAAATAGCTATTATCAAGTCCATTCCACAATCAACTAACAGTCGAGCATCCACTGGCATGGCTGCTACAGACAAACTGACTAGCCACTGACAAGGCTCATTAATAAAACCAGTGGGCCGTACTTTGTGCAGGACTGATGTATCGGCCGACATGGCCAGTGATTGCAAGCGTACTATAGATTAAATTGTACAGAAATGTTCCTATAATCGTGCTGGTTGAAAACATTGAACAAGTTCTATTTTTTTTTTAACGCTGTTAAGTGCGCGTTTGACCACCAACTCGCCTGTTGGTAAGAGACGATGTGGTTGAAGATGAAGCACGCAGACTTAGAAGATCTATTCACTCTGGCCTTGAAAAGGCTCAGGCTATATCTCTCAGGGAACAGGGAAGCTGGCAGGTTGTTCCAAACTTTGGCCGTACGGATTAGAAACGTAGAATCGAAATGTTTGGTACGTATCCAAGGAAAATCCACAATGTATGGGTGGTAGTGGGCCGTTTTCCTACTTGTCCTGTAGTAAAAAGGGGATGGCAGGATAAGGTCATGTAGCTCTGATGCACATTCTCCGAAATGAATCCTGTAGAAAATTGCCAGACTCGCTACTTTACGGCGGTGTTCTAGACTGAGAAGTTCTTTCATAATAAATCAAAAACCACGAGCAATCGTGGCCGAGCGGTAGCATGGATACTTTATAATCTGACGGCACCCGGTTCAATCCTTGGCCCTGCACCAATGATTTATTTAGTACTTAAATAAATTATATACAATTTTCGATGCCATCGCTAGAAACGGTGAAGGAAAACATCGTAAGGAAACCGGTATGTTTAGGGACCCTTAAATAAGTTTAAAGAGATTTATGACATTCACCAACATGCATTGGGCTAGCGTGGTGGATGGCACATTCTCTCTCTCTCTCTCTATCTCCGAGTGAAGGCCTGTGTCCCAGCTGTGGGAACACGATAGGCTAAAACTCAAGTGACAGAGTCGCGCACCAAAAAAAATATTTTCTTTAAGGTGGTTCGATTCACAAATGGCGGGAAATTCAAATTTCAAACAGTTTTCTTGTCCTTGTAGCTAGGCCGGGTAATTATTGTAAACAACCATGATGTTTGCGCAGATTGATTATTATTCTTTACAAAATCATGTAAAGCTATTTATCTCTAATGCCCATTATTACTTACATTTGTGCATAATCAAATTTTTGCTGTTTCACACGGTTTATTCACAAATTTAAGTAATATGGTGCGTTACTGTTAAATAATTGTACATTATAATGTAAAGAACAGCCAACATTTTGCGCAAACACTGTGTTATTTAAAAATAATTACCTGGCCTGGCTACTAGGTCCAAAAAACTGTTTAAAATTTAAATTTCCCGCCATAGGTGAATCGAACCACCTTAATTCAGATCACTCACGTCTCACTCGCACTTGGCCAATGTTTACCTATGATTTGTTGTTTTACTCTGGAATACATACCATGATACCGTTTTTACTATAGAACAAAGTCTAAAAATACGTGTCAAAATCCATTTGTCATTTGGCGTCCCTCCTTTGTTTTTATATTTTTCATTTGAGTATTATTTCCTAGATAAATCCGTCGTAACATTAACCGCCTTACTTATAAACGTTACTTAAAAGTTAAGCAATTCTTATAGTCTTTTGTGGGAATTTAAACTGACTATTACAGTTTCAAAAGATCCAAGCCGTTAAAAGGTAGGACAGTCTGTCAGACTGGTAGATAGACAGCGCAGGTTTAGTAATAGAGTTCCATTGACAACCTTTGGGCACGGATCCCTAAAAACGATGTACACAGCTACGGCCTACGACTAAATAACAAACTTTACTTTAATTTTAAAATACTTATCCAAGTTTAGTATCCATTAGAAAAAATCCTACCCGTTATCGTCCTTGGATTCAAAAGTTCTTGTTACTTAGTATTTTTTTATTATTATTGGTGTGTGTAATAATCTGTTTTATTCACGCTCTACTGAACCGCATCACCACTTTACATTTAGGTGAAGCAGTGGTTAAACGGACCGGTAAGCGCAGCGTAGGACGTCCACCCACGAGATGGACAGACGACCTAAAATAGACTTCAGGGAAACGCTGGATGCAGGCCGTTTCCAACCGGCCTTTTTGGAGGCCAGGATGGGGGAGGCTTATTTCCAGCAATGGACGTCCTACGGCTGAAATGATGATGATGATGTGTGGTTAAACTATATACAATTTAAAAATAAGAAATCTAGACCTATCTGAGTTTATGTGACTTTTAACCGCTAGACAGTCATGTTTAGGTCAAAAATCATATAACGCCTCTATGCTCCATTACTTCACAAGCAATTTAAACTGAATCTAGCAGTAATTATTCAAAGCACACACAAGAGTGAGGCAACATGCGCCATCGTCGTTTAGACGGGGAGCAATAGCCGGCAGTAGCTCGTCTTTTGTTTTTAAAAGTGCCAAGCGGCTGCAATGAACACAGAAAAGAGAAGTAAATGGAACGGAAATGAGAAGGAAAATCTGTCGCCGGGCATTATGGCAGAACTTTGATTGAACATTCTTATTTATGTCAACGCGTCGAACTCCGCATCCAAAGAACTTGGACCTTACTGATTTCGAATGACTGACGTTTCCTTTATAATAATACTAGAGACCCGCCCGCCTGGCTTCGCACGGGTGTAATTTACGTGAGAACCCGGGGCGTGACGCTAGTTATATGTATTATCTATACCTTTCGTGGAAATGTATCTAACTGATGGTGAAAACCGCATCAAAATCCGTTGCGTAGTTTTAAAGATTTAAGCATACATAGGGACGGACAGACAGCGACTTTGTTTTATACTATGTAGAGAAGATAGACATGGGTGCAACTGGCTACAACAAATTTCTTACAAAAATGCCTTGAAAGCCGTACTAATTTATACAAAAAAGAAAAAAAAAACTGTGGCAACGAATCACTGGTTCAGACTGAGCTTCTTAGTCTTGATGTCTTGAGTTAGTCTTCAATTTTTTTTATGGGCTAGCGCCTTTATTAACTAAACAAAATACAAGCTAAAACTAAAACTACAAATACAGTTAGACTGCCCATAGACCGTTGAAGGTCTAAAGACAATCCAAATGTTCAAGCCCACTACCAGTTGGCAGCGTACCTAGCATGCTGGCGGCATTACCACGTTGAATGGCAATGCTTATGCGTTGAGCGTTGTCTTCAATGATCTTATAATAAATAATAATAAATATTCGGGACATTTTTGCACACACGGTCATCTGACCCCAAACTAAGCAAAGCTTGTAATATGGCTGCCAGAAACTGATATACGTATATATATATTTTATTATAAATCTCATTGGTCTTGAGCATCGGCGCAAATTTGCAAGTGTATCGGTTTTTTATCGGATACATTTCGGAGGCCCCGATTCTACTAAAGAAATTGTTTTAAAATTGTAAATGTTTCAATTGAATTTTTTAAATAATTGCCTCAAAATTTACAGTTTTTATTTTTTTATACTAACTTATAATATTAGGTCGTGGTATTTTTCTAGTATAAAAAAATATTTAAATCTCTCAGTTTTGAAGCAATTATTAAAAAAATAAAATTGCAACAATTACAATTTAAAAACAATTTCTTTAGTAGAATCGAGGCCCCGCATGATTTAGTAGTAGGTTTGTATTTATCAACAATAATTAAAAAAAAAAAAAAAACTACTTCAAGACTACATAGTTAAAACAGAGATTGAAAGCCCTCATCAAAACTTAGGAAACGATAAATCAAAACGTCATTTGTGTAGGTATGTAATTTTCGTGTTCGTTGAATTTTTTTAAAAGCGCTTAATAAATTTTGATAAAAATTATACGGACCCCACCCCTGAAATATGAACTACCAAACGAAAAAGAATCATCAAAATCAATACATAATTAGCGGATTAATCGCGTAACAAACAAAAAAAAAACAGTCGAATTGATAACCTCCTAATTTCGTCGCTAAACAATAGGCATGATGACTAATATTTTTTTATTACCTCATTAAAAAGCTGATCATAAAAAGAGCATCAACGAAAACAAAATTAAAATTAGTTCAAAAATAAATAAGATATAAGCATTTTAATTTCATGCTAGACAAAGAGCGCACTATACTGAGCCGTGACGTCAAGGCTCAGGTGCGCCATACAAATGCTATACTAACACACGCTTTGCGAGAAAGGGATAGAGCATCCCCTCTCTATCCCCACCTAAAACTTTAAACACTCATATCTCAGAGATTTATCAGCCAAATTAAATTATTTTTTCAGTATGTGTAATGTATTTAGTTAAATTAATCGCTAAGCCGGTTATTTGTAATAAATTAAATATTAGTCATCATGCCTATTCGGCCAAGTGCGATGCGAGGCTCGCGCACTGAGGGTTCCGTTCCGCCACAAAATTCAATAACCAGTTATAACTTGGTAATTAACCTAAACTTGTCAATGACTCGCACTTGGCCATTTTTATTACTTTTTATTATACTTTGGAGTGTGTACTATAATCATGTTAAGTTTGACGCTTGTAAGTATTGCCGTTTTTACATTAGAGCTAATACAAAAATACGTAAAAAAATACGTGTGTGTGACCTTTCGTTTATATTTTTTGACTTTTTTATTATTAATTTGTTAGTCAATTCGCTGTAACATTACATATTCTATGAAAATTTCAACTGGCTATCTATTACGGTTCGAAAAATACATCCATTTAAAGGTAGGACAGACATACAGACGGACAGACATCGTAGGCGTCCCGTTATTAGCCTTTGGGTACGGAACCCTTAAAAACGTGTAATATCAGCTACTGCTTTCCACCAATCTTGTACCTTTTGCCTGAATAGTTAAGTCGTCAAGTTATGCACAAGCACGCCCCCTCGTGTCACACCTACGAGTCGCGTCTTATAATTGATCGGTTAGCGACCCTGCGAGGGTGCTTAGAGCGTCTTGACCCGATTAATGTAGAACGTTGTGTCAAGTGTTCAGTGGAAGTTGAGTTCTGGTATCTGATAGCTGAAGCTTTGAAGCGTGCCGAAGCTGTGTTATTATCACATATATTTAGTAAGCAATAAAGGTCTAGCATTAAATATGGAATGTAATCATCATCATTTTCAGCCAGAAGACGTCCACTGCTGAACATAGGCCCCTTAACCCCCACACTGAATAACAGCCTGCCTTTTGCATCCACTGGATGCCAGTGACGCTCACTATGTCGTCGGTCCATCTAGAGGAAGGCCTACCTACGCTGCGAAAAAACATTTGGGAAAAAATATATATATGGAATGTAATGTAATATTATTACAAAGTAAATGATTTTATAAATGATAAATTTTAGTAATGACTGCAGTAGGTCAATTTGTTTATCATACAATTGTAGTAATGTTATATGATTATTTACGGGATATTTACCGTGGTAAGGTTGTGGAATGAGCTCCCGATATAACACACCCGTCGTATAAGACACCCGTCTTCCCGTGAACATGGTGCATGTAACTGCGCCGAAATATCGGGAGCTCATTCCACAACCTTACCACGGTAAATATCCCGTAAATAATCATATAACTTTAGTGAACAACCGTGATAGTTTAAAACAGTGAATTGTAGTAATGTCTATCTGGTAACTAATTAAATTAATAACATCATAAAATGATGTTATAAAAGTTCAGATATTATCTGAACTTTTGAAATTATTTCAACAGTTAATTTAACTAATACTTTTTTTAAACACAGATACATTACTTTCCACTTACTATGGTTTAGTTGAGTCCGTCCTCAGATACGGTATTATATTTTGGGGTAACTCAACCGATAAAGATATTATTTTTAAAAGGCAAAAACGCTGTATCAGATCTATGTTTAGATTAGAAAGTACTATTAGTTGCACGCCTTACTTCACTAAATATAAAATTCTTACGCTTCCGTCTCTATATATATTGGAAACTGCCTTATTCGTAAAAACTAATCCAGAATTATTATCGGCAATATCTGACTTAGCGGTAAGAAATCGTAGAGAACAAAACAGATGTCGTAATCTCCCATCTAAAACCACCTTATTGAACCACAGTATAATGTGTATGGGACCGACCATCTACAACACTGTACCGATTTCAATAAGGCATCTAAAATATAGTCAATTTAAAACATAACTAAAAAAACTTTTAGTCGAGAAATGTTATTATAAAGTTAGTGATTTTATAAATGATAAATTTTAGTAATGACTGCAGTAGGTCAATTTGTTTATCATACAATTGTAGTAATGTCTATCTGTTAACTAATTAAATTAATAACATCATATCTGAACTTTTGAAATTATTTCGACAGTTAATTTAATAAATACTTTTTTATGTAAATTTTTCTTACGGTATTTTTATAATATCTCTCTAGATTTGTACGCCCACAAACTAGGCAAAACATGATACAAGTGACTAATATTATAAACCACCTGCGTTTTTAAATGTGTGTATGATTAACTTGTGCAAATAAATAATCTTTATCTTTTTAAATTTATGTGATTATTTACGGGATATTTACCGTGGTAAGGTTGTGGAATGAGCTCCCGATATTCACGGAAAACTAAACTATCACGGATGTTCACTACAGTTATATGAGTATTAACGGGATATTGGCCGTGATAAGGTTGTGTTTGTGGTAGTTTTAATAATGTATGTCCAGGTGTTTGAAATTTATGAGCACTTTTCCAAATTAATCCGTGGTTTTTAGGGTTCCATACCCAAAGGGTAAAAACGGGACCTTATTACTAAGCCTACGATGTCTGTCTGTCTGTCGGTCCGCCAGTTCGTTTATCCTACCTATTAACGGCTGTATCTTTCGAACCGTAATAGATAACCAGTTGAAATTTTCACAGAATTTGTAATGTTATGTGGCATTAATTGGTGGATTAATATTAATTAACAAATAATAAAAAGAAAAAAGGGGGTCCCCATACATCAAACGTATTTTTTAAACGTAATTTTTCTATTAGCTCTAATGTAAAAATGGTAATACGTACAAACTTCAAATTTGGCATGATTATAGTAGGTACACTCTAAAGTATAACAACAAAATTTATAAATAATGGCTAAACGCAAGTCGGTGACAAGTTTCTGTTCATTACCAAGTTATAAATGGTAATTTCGTTAAAGAATTTTGTGGTGGTACCGTTCCCTCAGCTTACGAGCTCGACTCACACTTGGCCGGTTATTATTTTAAGAAGTCTAATTGATACTTGTTGATAATTAATTACATAAAGTCTACAGCGTGAAAACAAATTAATATTGCTACTTTAACTCTTAAATAACATTTCTTCCTTGCGTCATGTTCATATGATATGATAAGATATGATAAATATCCATTATTAATCTGTGGTCAACGATGCTGGTATTTCAACTAGTTATTGAAGTGAAACTTCTTATGCGACTTCCAACATGGTTGCGTTAAACGTTTAACGCTACATGGAGGGGGAATAGAAAGAGACAGAGCGAGAGTTTTAGATGCAATCTATGAGAAAATTTTGAAACTTGTACATCCTTCTCATAGTTTATTAGTTCACTAATATTTTTATAGATGGTAGAACATGCGACTTTCAGCAAGTTTGTTTTAAACGTTTAACGCTACCATGGAGGGGGAATAGAAAGAGACAGAGCGAGAGTTTCACTTCTTCCGCGCGGAGGGACTCCACGCATAATTTTTTTTTCTGTATACTTCTTTCTTCTTAAATGTTGTTGTATACTGTTTGTTGATCCTTAAATAAATAAATAAAAATATACATAAGTAATTTTCTGTAATGCGAGAGGGATTTAAAAAACGCTTCTAGGGCACATATTAATAGTGATTTCCAAAATATCAGAAGCTTAATTCTTGTATTTAAATTGAAGCTTTGATCACCCTCTAACAGAAGTCCTATTAAATATATACGAAAATAGAATAACAAGATAAAGATTTTTATTTCCTTTCGGTCTGTAAACCGGCGAGGTTGAATAAAGTTAATATTGTTTTTAATTTTGCTGAGTGGTTCGCGAATCTGCCTTCAATTTTGTGGATTCGTGTAAAAACGGGACGTTTTCGCTCATTTTGTTAAAAGTGTGGCGACATTGCGGTGTCGTATCGATTCGGGTGATTTTGATGGATGGATAGGATTTGTCTGTTTTTTTATAATAGTCTTAGGTTTTTTCTTTGAACCAACTCGAGTCCTAGTCGTTGTCGTCAAAACTGTTTCAAACACAGACCTATATCTAAGTAGACTTTACAAGCGGTCCAAACTGTATGAAAAGTAATCGTGTAAAATTTTTCGTACCTAAAAGTGAAAAGAAATATCTTTATGCTGTCGGCCAACTGTATTTGCGGTATTATTACAACTCGGTACTGCACAATTACATATTTTTGTTTCAAACTGACAAGTGTTGTCGTGGCACCGATTTAGTAGACTGATTTTAGCCGGACTCAATTATGACGATTGATCATAACTGTATTGGAAATATGACATGCAAGGTAGCTCGACTTGTGGCGTCTACATGGATTTAGGTCTGTGGTTGAGGAATATCACGAACATTTACTAAAGTTATAATTATGTTTATTTACGGGATATTTACCGTGGTCGTTGGGAGCTCATTCCGCAACCTTACCACGGTAAATATCCCGTAAATAATAAAAAAATATGTTATTTACTAAGTTGTTAAACCAACACTATCTTACTAACTCTTCCACCTTAGGTTGGGTTTAGGTTAGGTTGGTTGGGTTGTTTAGGTTTAATTTAGGTTAAGTTAAATAGAAACTGGTATCTCCATTATAATTATAAATGTCTTATTAAACGTCCCTTAGGCATGTTTTAGCAAACACCTACTTTGTTTTATTCGCCAGTTACACTTAGTCCTACCGGTTATCCGTACTAGTGGGCTAAGTATAATTTTGTTTTGTACATAAATTATCCCTACCCTTGGGCACCTTGGGGCCTCACACTAGATGAACCGCCGACATCGCGGGCATCTAGTGGATGCAGATGGAAGGCTGTCGTTTTGTGTGGAGGTCTAAGGGGGAGCCCTATGTTCAGCAACTGACGTCTTCTGGCTGATGATGATTGTCTCATTATCAATCATCATCATCATTTCAGCCATAGGACGTCCACTGCTGGACATAGGCCTCCCCCGTCGATCTCCAAAAGGGCCGGTTGAAAGCGGCCTGCATCCAGCGTTTCCCTGCTGTCTCTTTTAGGTCGTCTGTCCATCTTGTGGGTGGACGTCCTACGCTGCGCTTACCGGTCCGTGGTCTCCATTACAGAACCTTTCGGCCCCATCGGCCATCTGTTTTGCGTGATATGTGCCCTGCCCACTGCCACTTCAACTTGCTAATCCGGTGGGATATGTCGGTGATTTTCGTTCGTCTACGGATCTCCTCATTTCGGATTCGATCTCGTAGAGAAACCCCGAGCATAGCCCTCTCCATAGCTCGTTGTGCGACTTTGAGCTTATTTATGAGGCCCATAGTGTGAGACCAGGTTTCATTGCCGTATGTGATCACTGGTAACACACACACAGACACAACATTATCAATGTTAATTGATAATTCTAGCGTGGATGTAGCGTCAAAACTTTTAATTGAAAATATGTTTCCAAAGAAATTTAGTAACGTGTATTCAAGCTTAGAGCTAGATAGTCTAAATTGAATTTTGGAATTGAGGCAACAAGCGACGACTTGGAAGAAATAATAACTTTTATTTGCATTGCAACTCTGTAGCGAGGCACGTGGATGTGAAATCTTGCTTAGTTTGGATGTGGTAGCTACAGCATAGGTACCTCACGGACGTTTGGAGAATTGAGAACCGTCCTTTTTTTCGAGATTGTTTAAAAAGAAATACGGTGTATTTTATTTGGTTTGTTCATTTATATCTTTATTCATTTATATCATCAGCCAGAAGACGTTCACTGGTGAACATAGGCCTCCCTCTTTAACCTCCACACTGAACGAAAGCCTGTCATCTGCATCGACTGGATGCCCGCGACTCTCACAATGTCGTCGGTCCATCTAGTGGGAGGCCTCCCTACGCTGCGTTTTCCGGTTCGTGGTTAGTTTTTTATTTGGTTAGAATAGTTAAACTGTTATGGGCAAAATCTTTCGCATTTATAATTACCGAGACCAGTCAAAATTTTAAATTAAAAAGAATTAATATACATTGAATTTTGTTGGGTTTGCAAAGTTTAGCTGTTATGCATAAAATTATATAAACCTATCACGTACTAATAAAATAACCATATCGCACTCTTAATAAAACAATGACTGAACTCGAAATTTTGGCAAATTGAGTTTTAGTAAAATATCGACCTAAAAAAGCATGCTCTATAATCTAGGCGATTAAAAACACCTGTTTTCTATATGCAATAAGATTTATAACTACTTGAGTCTTTATCCGTCCCTCACCTTGCGCGCTGTTACTCAGTTAAAAAATGTTTTTTGTGGATTCCAAAAAGTTGCGATTTTGGATTCGGTCACTGTTTTATTAAGAGTGCGATATATACTCCTGTAAGCATTAACTTTGTAATGCTAGAAATCTATTAATATTTAAGAGTTAATGACGTTGACATCCATGTAGCATAACGAGTAAGCGAGACGGAATAGTTTGTAACTAGAGTAAGGGAGAAAGTGAATAAAAGTAATGGCAAAAGTACCTCGGCCTTTTCGTTACTTACATGGCGCTGCGAATGTTACTTACTACATCCATTGAAAATTGCACCCACAGAAGCAGAGATGCTCACGTAATTAGATCGCACTCACTGAGTGACGAGGGGTGTAAAGAAAATGGCATATTTTATACCGCTTTCAGCACTCCTCGGGTGCTGAAAAGATGCTTTATGTAGTACGTAAAAACGAAGGGTCGAGATTGAAGGGTCACGCTGACAGGGACTACAAGCGTTCTGTAAGTATAAAACACTTTAATGCTTTAAGTGAATTTTGACGTATTTTTCTTTCCTGTTATGCCCGTTGATATATTGTCAAGTTTGTTAAAACCTACTCAGTTACTATACGGGGTGTAAAAGGAACAATCTAATAAAATCAGCTATTTCATACCTTTTGTCGAGTCTCAATGACCGTTTTCTATAGAACAGCTGATATTTTTTTCGCTATTTCAGGGTTAGGCCCATAGTAAAAGTTGTTCATAATGATGAGTACAATTACCTTCTTTTGGTTTTGAGAGTGTTCCCCTTAAACCCTGTATATAACTCTATTTTTTTTCAACTCCACATCTATCTATGTTTATAAAAATTAATCCCTATTTACCTTGGTCACGCCATAACTTGAGAACGAATATACTGATTTCATTAATATTTTTTTTAAGTTTTCTAATACTTTGTAGAACGTTCTTACCGAAAAAATAACTAATTAAATTGCGCAGAAAATTGGAAAATTTCAGAAAACTTAACGACGACTTTAACTCGCTTGTGAAACCGCGGGGCGCATCTCAGCGGGCCACAGTTGTATAATTATGATTAATGATTAAAAATGACAAAAAAACTAAATCCCTAGACTTACTATTGCATTCAAAATAGAACGCTTTGCATACTAATAAAAAAAAAGAAGTAAAATATTTATTCTAGGTAAAAACCCATACACAGCGAAATACTAAAAACTTCATTACGGCAATATACGTTATTGATGTACATCAAAGTTTTTTTTTTTTTTTTTTTTTTTTAAATTAAAATTATCTAAATATCAAGGCAGCACTATCCAGAACGCTGCGTAAGGAAAAAATATGATATTGCAGTTTCAGCTCTTTTGACACTTTTTACTCCACCACGAGACTTTAAGATGACTTATTTATTATTTTATTGAAATCTGCGGAATTACTTGCATCGTGATCTCAATGTTTTCTTGTATACAAATGTTGTAAATATGTATTTAGATTATTTTACCAGTTCTTCGTCTACATAACGGGATAGCCTGTTGGTCCAGTTGATAGCGAACCTGACTTCTGAGTTTGGGGTTGTGAGTTCGATTCCTATCTAGGACAAACATTTATGTGATGAAAATTTGTGTTTGTTCTATATCTGGTGTTTAATAAATATCTACTTAAGTATGTATTAAAAACTATACATGTATATATATCAGTCTCTGGCAGCCATATCACAAGCTATGTTTAGTTTGGGGTCAGATGACCGTGTGTGCAAAAAAACAATGTCCCGTAAAATTATTATTATTATTTATTATAAAATCCAATATTATTATGGAAACTGTATTATTATTTTTTATACTAATATTAAACTTACAATACTTTTTTTACATAATATCATCGTCATTATCGTATCAGCCATAGGACGTCTACTGCTGGACATAGGCCTCTCCTATCGATCTCCAAAAGGGCCGGTTGGAAGCGGCCTGCATCTGACGTTTCCATGCGGTCTCTTTTAGGTCGTCTGTCCATCTTGTGGGTGGACGTCCTACGCTGCGCTTACCTGTCCGTGGTCTCCATTCCAGAACCTTTTACATAACAATATAATTAATTTATGCGAAGGTGTGTTCGTTTGTTTCAATATTCCTCTATCATGCAGTAAAGGTAGAATCCCGACTTTGGCGATCGCAACCGGCGGCATCGACTGCGTCGCGCGACCCACTGCTCAGTATAAATTTAGGTATATGGAATGCTAAACAATGCTAGCGATCGCGTCTTGCGACATGCGTGGCGTTTGCCGAGATTGGAATGCTACCTTTACAAAGGGTTGACGCCATTTTTTGCTCAGAGATAGTTGCGAGGGCTGCAATGTGACATAGAGTCAATAGGAAGACGCACTGTTTATTTATTACGCCAGGTGGCGCATTATGGCTGGTGTTGTTTCACTGTCAAAAGTGTCAAATATCGATAGATGATTTTAGTAATTACACAATAAATATCGTCTGGTATAAAAACATGCCTCTGTTTAGTGCATTTCAGTGTAAAAATAGTACACGCCGTTTTCCTTCCGATGAGAAAAAATAATATCGGTAATTTTATTGCATACCTTGCCAAAAGATTCGCTTTTTTACCAGCTAAGGAAGCATTAACTCTTTTTTGAGATTCGCTACTGTCATTATAGAAACATTTTACTGTTTAAAAGCAAAGTTTATTTTTATTGTTTCATTCAAGAGCAATGTTTATAAACTCAAATAAACCACAAATGACAGCACCAGCGAAGGTGGCGCCATTTGAGATAAGTTTTGCCTGTGGCTTTTCATTGTCACTGGGACATAAGGGTAACTTTTTATCCCGGAAAATATTATGTTTCACAAAGGAAATCTTCACGCAAATGACAGCAGGGGTATACGTATAGCGCAGCAAGTAAAAAACAATTTTCCAGGCAAAACTTTCCCATGTACCTACTATTTTCGAGATATTAAGTTTTATCTACGGTCGAAGTGAAAACGTTTCACTAACTCCCTATGTATCTATATAGGGCGTAACATCACAGGATTTGTAATTGTATTTACACACGTTTCTACTATTTGCTGATGTGTTATTTATATTTATGTTTCCTCAAGAAAATATTGAAGTAACTATGGAGGGTGGAAGAAAAATCGATACTGAACCAGCGAATCAAAAACGATCATTGATAGATATTTGGAAACTGTTAGTTGCTTCGAAAAATTTATCCAAAAACTGATTTACATAATTCAATTTTTAAACTATTTGGAGTTGAAATCCCGGAGCCATGAGGAGCCATTTTTAGGGTTCTGTATCAAAAGGGTAAAAACGGGAGTCTTTTACTAAGCCTACGATGTCTGTTTGTCCTACATTTAAACTAGGTACCGTTATCGTTACTACTACCGATTTTTTTACGTATTTTTGTATAAGCTCTAAATTTAATGTAAAAAGGGTAACATTTACAAGCGTAAAACTTGGCATGGTTATAGTACACACTTTAATGTATAATAACGAATAATAAATTATGTCCAAGTGCAAGTTGGTGACAAGTTTCCGTTCATTGCCAAGTTATCCCCTCAGTGCGCGAGCCCGACTCACACTTCGCTGGTTTTATTTTATTAAGCCACTGTTAGTTCATTGCCACAGGCATACACTTATTCTTATTTACAAAATTAGTGTGATTTTTTTATCCGGATACTTCATAGCAATGTAAAGAAATATATTAGCTCCCGAAAAAATAAACAAAACAAAAAGAACCTTAACCCGGAGCAGGTTTCGATCATAAAACTTGGTCCCCGGTTACATGGGGGTGTCCCGGTTGTCTTGACGGATCGTCGGCTTATCCGGACCGGTTGTACGCCAGATATAACGTACTGCACTGCTGCGGGGATTTTAATATCATTCTAGCTTAGAGCTATCTTTACACGCTTTATACTGGGTTACGCAGAGAGGGTACCAAGCCGTAAAGGGTCCAAAGTATCCATCATTATTAACAACTTTTACTATGGGATCAATCACAGAAAAGAGAAGTAAATAGAACGGGAATGAGAAGGAAAATCTGTTACCAGGCAAATGAGTGAATCTTAATTGAACATTCTTATTTAGATCAACGCGTCGAACTCAGCATCACAGTTGTTAACTGATTTCGAATGACTGACGTTTTGTTTATATGGGTGCAATGGGCTACAACAAATTTCTCACAAAATTGCTTTGACAGCTCTAATTATACAAAAACTTTTCTGTGGGGTGTGTGGGATAAACACTGAAATCGTGACAAAGATAACAATCATGCGCGCATGTGCGCTTTACAATCTGACGGTACACAGTTTGATCCTTGGCCCTGCACCAATGACTTGTTTACAAGGACGTTATATATACCCATGTCTTGTTTGGTATTTCAATAAATCATGTGCAATTTAAATACCATCGCTCAAAAACGGTGAAGAAAACATCGTGAGGAAACTGGTATTTTCAAGAACTACAACAGTTCACAGATAAATGACATTCACCAATATGCACTGGGCCAGCATGGTGGATTAGGACCCATCCTCTCTCTCTGAGAGAAGGCCTATGTCCCATCAGTGGGAACATGATAGGCTGAAATGATGATGATGTTTTTTTATTACTTGTGTTGGCTTGGCTTGCGTTTGACCACCACATCGCCTGACTTTAATCTATGATGAGATCTATGATGGAGCACGCTCACCCAGAAGAATCCGATTCGCTGTATATTAAAAAAATAACGGGCAAGTACGAGTAGGACTCACACTTTGAGGGTTCCGTTGGAATGAAACCAAAGAGCGCGTGACAAAAAAATACAACAAAAAGTTGAAATATTGAAAGACAAACTTAACTTTGTAGTGGACAATAAGGTTATTCCATACATTCCAACTACAAATTGTAAGTTTGTAATGGCAAAACAATAATTTTTAAATGATATAACTTAAAATTTATGATTTTCGGATTTATTTCTTTATATGTGCTTAAGACCTTGCCTCTTGATAAATTTCATCATTCAAACTCTACGGAAAGTACCCTATAGGTTTTGATTCCCCTGTGAAATCGCAAAATATGCGACATAAACCGTCATATCTTTGGATCGCGTAAACTACAAGTTTGATTTTTTCACATCTAAAAGAAACCGTAGGTTTGAGTATTTGATACAAATTTCAACTTGATATCTTTACGCGTTCCTGAGAAAAAGTGTCTTGACAGACAATAAAGTGATCCTATAAGGGTTCCGTTTTTTCCTTTTGAGGAACAGAACCCTAAAGATGGACATTTGTGAATGCATCTCCATAAAATTCACGCACAATTGTATTGAATTGTTTCGAAAAAAGCTGTACTCACGGCCATATGCAATTTTCTCATGAGTCATATCACTCTAGAGAAACGCTACTATTGCCTACTATTAACTATTCTATGCGATTAGTAGAGATAGGTCCCTGAGGCCGTGACGGATCATCGCTCTGGCCGGATGTTGTTGTAACCAGGATATAATGCCCATCTCCGCTGCGGCCGCAGATTAGATCGGTACCTACAGATAAAATATGAATGACTTTCAATGGGGAGGAAAACTACAACTTTAGAGGGGGATCGGTGCAGGAGATAGCAAATTAATAGTAAAAATAATTTTTTAAACAAGCTTTTACAATGCGTATGCGATATTTCGTAACTGTACTGTTAACCGTTGAAGAGTTCCTTTATGGAACTAATCCTGGATGTCGATTCAGGTTGAGTTTACCATAAAAATGCATTGTCATTGGAATTGAACCAACATGTGAAAATTTAACTGCGTAGGATAATGAGGGGAAGTGGCTCTAATTCAGCTTGCAATTTTTGACCTAAAAAAAAACGTATACGCAGTTATACGAAGTTAATAGTAAAAAACATTGTTAAAAACAAGCTTTTAGCCTTACCAATGAAAATGTAAACTGCCATCTTGGAGCGGTGGCCATGTTAGGTTAATAGGTCAATAAAATCATAGATAAACATATAAAATACATTACTAAATCAAATATTCTGTGCGGTACCAATAAGCCCCAAACTAGGCAAAGCCTGTATCTTGGTGGCCCAGTCTCATCGGGTTACAAAATTAAATATGCTCGTGCCTACGTGATTTAAGGTGATTTAGTTAGGTATATAAAACAAGAACAAAATGCTGGAAGAGCTAGCGTCATCATCATCATCAGCCAGAAGACGTCCACTGCTGAACATAGGCCTCCCCCTTTAACCTCCACACTGAACGACAGCCTGCCTTTTGCATCCACTGGATGCCCGCGTGGATGCTAGCATGTCTAAATGTAATTGTGTAATTGTGCATATTTGGATGGTGTATGATGAGGGTGTGTATGTATTTGTAATGTTACATACATTACAAATACATGAATGAATTGGCTCTAGTGAGTAAATGTTTGTGGAGATACCAGGCTTATGGTAGTATTTTGGTGGTGTGTCATTATTGGATTTAAATGACAAGAGGGAAAAGACAAAAATACCAAAATTACAAATTGAATTTAGTGTGATGTCACTTTATCGTTTCCTACTCATAAAGGCACAGATATACACAACCATAAAGGTCTTTCATTTGATATCCATATTGACAGGGTTGACAAAACTAAATTTTGAGCTGCCATTTTGAAAATATTACAATACTAGCTGCACCCCACGGTTTCACCCGCGTAGTGATGAAAAATGGTGATGGTGATGATGATGATGAAAAGTAGACTATGTCATTCTCTGGCTTTTGAACTATACCCATGCAAAAATCAGGTCGATTCGTTGTTCCGTTGCAGCGTGAAAGAGGAACAAACATACAAACAAACAAATTAACAAACAAACACACTTTTGCATTTATAATATTATTAGTATTTTGGGGGGGATTGCCAATACTCGCCACGCTTGGCAGGCGGGTTGGCGAGCGCAGTCGGTGTTTTCATACACAGAAGACGCTGCTGCCCGTCTTCTGGTTGATCCCTTAGCCGACTTCTACGGCACCCACGGGAAGAGAAGGGGGAGGTATATTCTTAAGCCGGGCCTCCACGGCACGGCAATCCCCCCCAAAATGATAAGTAGATCGATGGGGGAGGCCTATGTCCAGCAGTGGACGTCCTATGGCTGAAATGATGATGATGGATGATGATGATGAATATTAGTATGATTAGGTACCTATTGCTTATTGTATTGCCACCAGAACTAAAAGTGTATGTAAAAATAATATGTCAGCTGAATCGGTTTGGAGGAGTTGGTTCTAATTCAACTTGAAATATATGACTTAAACATACAATCAACGCATAAAAGCTTGTTAAACACACTTCAACACTTCACTTAACTTTGGCTTCGTGTATCTCAAGTAACAGTCAGCATGTACGCTAACTTTTAGTCCACGTATGTTTCTTGCGTACAATGTCACTGGAAATATGTTGTTTTATGTGTTCCGCTAGTTCAGTTTATACGTGAGTGGCCTAACCCTTCGGCTCGGTCGTAAATAGGACATTTGTAAGCCTATCGCTTGAGGTCAACGTTTAGTTGCGAATATACTTTGTTTTGTTGCCTCGTTTTGCTACTGGTTCAGTAACGAAACATTTTGTGTGGCGGTGATTGGTGAAAAGTGTTTTATTTTGCTTGAAAGAGATTGAGGCCAAAGGTGTACAATCTTTTGACTTTTGATTTGACCAACATCAGGTCGATATCTTAAATAAAAGCGATTAAAAGTATCCAAAGTGCTCGTGACATATTCATGGCTCAAGAGATTACCAAAATTATACAATTACCCTTTGGAAGACTATTTCATCATCATCAGCCAGTAAAGTCCACTGCTGAACTAAAGCCTCCCTCTTATAGAGGGGTGTTGCCATAATCCCCACACTTGGCAGGTGGCTTGGGGATCGCAGTACGTTCACCGTGTACTAATAGGACGCTGCTGCCCATCCTCCGGTGGTTCTGGTCGCAGTTTTAGGACTTACCCGGGTCCATATACACGCGTATATAATTATAAGCAGCTGATTGATTACCACTAGCCCTGTATAATCCAGCTTCCAATAAATGATAAGACTAACTGTACAATGTACATACAGTAGAATCTGGATATAACAACCTTCAAGGGACCGCCAATACTATGTTGTACTAACCGGATGACGCACAAAACGGCAGGATTATTTCTTGAGTACATTTATTATGAAACTTAATTTGAGTAAACAATATCGTCGCTAAAATAGGTTAGTCGTTATAAGCAAAGTCGTTATATATGAATTCTACTGTACTACTTTATGGTTAGTATGTTTTTTTTATTTATTGAATAATAGGCTTGAGTTTGATCACCAGCTCACCTCATGCATGGTCTACGAGGGAAAACGCTTGCCTAAAAAACCGATTTACTCGCGTCTTGAAGACACCCAGATAGTTCTGACGTTTTGGAGCGGATTTAAATAATTTAACTATTATATTATTTATAATATTATATTATATTTTTTATTTATAATTGTTTTTTTTTTATTTTTTTAATTTTTTTTTTTTATTATTATTTTATCTTTGCTCAACATAATTATTTTGTCAGATAATTTTTGTCATAATTATTTTGTTGTTTAGGTTATAAAATATTGTTTTTATTTTACTTTGTATGGAAATTGTTAACAAGTAAATAAATGTTATAAAATATGATAAGATTTTGTCAGACTCTTGAGTATTCAAATAAACTGTGAAAATAGACAAAAACTAAACTATTCCTTTGTTTACTGTAGAGACTATGTAATAGGCCAGACAGTAATTCTTTATATACGTAGGTATTTTCGTACTGTTACTTACTCATCTTACATACCTGTACTTAGGTACTTACTTTCCATCTTTAACGATCGCTCACGTTCGTAAAAACTTCCCGAAGGAAATAGCTTCGCAAGTCCCCGACTAAAAGGTTTTAAAGGGCCATGATAAGGCGGAAAGTCCCTTATCTTCCCCGGAGTTGGAACTTTTTGTTACTAATTGTGTTTTTTCAGGATTCGTGCGAAAAATACGAACTGAGCAATAGTTTTTGTGAGACAATTTCTGCTGATTGTGTGAATTTGTGAAGCTGCCAAGTTTAGTTTGTTGTAAATGGAGCTAATTTTTATGTCACCTGGGTTTAAGTGATCTTGAAGGAAATGGTTATTTAGGTTTGTATTAGGCTCTGACTTTGTAGGATATGATAACGCTGTGTTATACGATTCCATTTGTGATTTTAAGTAAAATAAACCGGCCAAGCGCGAGTCAGGCTCGTGCACTGAGGGTTCTGTACCACCACAAAATTCAATGTAATGTCCTTGTATCTTTGTTTCTGTCATAAATAAATATTTTTCTTTCTTTCAATAACGAAATTACCAGTTATAACTTGGTAATGAACAGAAACTTGTCATTGACTCGCACTTGGCCATTATTTATTATTTGTTGTCACACTTTAGAGTGTGTACTACAATTATGCCAAATTTGATGCTTGTACGTGTAACAATTATTACATTAAAGATAATACAAAAATTTGTAAAAAAATATGTTTGTTTGGGGGATCCCCCTTTCGTTTTTACTTTTAGACTTTTTTATTATTTTGCAGT
Organism: Agriopis marginaria; assembly: GCA_932305915.1. Lineage (NCBI taxonomy): Eukaryota > Metazoa > Arthropoda > Insecta > Lepidoptera > Geometridae > Agriopis > Agriopis marginaria. The sequence goes on from OW029918.1 coordinate 17,517,131, forward strand.
TAATCCGCCGTAATATTACATATTCTGTGAAAATTTCAACTGGCTATGGTCGTAGACATACTACGTATATAGGTATTTATACTATTTATTTATTATTATTAGCCGTGGTAGCCCATTTGGGAGACCGCTAGACTTGAAAGCGCGAGGTCGCGGGTTCAAACCCCGGGCCCGTACCAATGAGCTCTTTGAAGCTTATGTACGGATTTTCATACCACTGGCTTATTGGTGAAGGAAAACATCGTGAGGAAACCTGCATACGTACGGAGAAGGAATTCAATGGCGTATGTGAATCCATCAATCCGCACTGGGCCAGCGTGGTGGATATGGCCCAATCACCCTTTCAGGGGTAAGCTAAAAGTCCAGCAGTGGACTGTTGAAAGGCTGATTATGATGATGATGTTGAATAGACACTGTTACAATTTTTGTGTTTTTTTTTCTTGTATGTCATCATCATCATCATCAGCCAGAAGACGTCCACTGCTGAACATAGGCCTCCCCCTGTAACCTCCGCACTGAACGACAGCCTGCCTTTTGCATCCACTGGATGCCCGCGACTCACAATGTCGTCGATCCATCTAGTGGGAGGCCTACCTACGCTGCGTCTTCCAGTTCGTGGTCTCCACTCCAAAACCTTTCTTCCCCATCGAAAATCTTCTTGTATGTAGTAATTTTAAAACTTTCGCTATTTGAACACATGTTTTATGTTTATCGGGATTTATCACGTATTATTTAAATAATAAATAATACGTGATAAATCCCGATAAACATAAAACTTCTTGTATGTATTTAACAATAATTTCTTATTGAAACTGACGTGGTTTTCACACATTTTATTTATATATATTTTTTTTTTTACGTGAGTAATTCCCGTGTAATATAAATAAAATAATTTCTTGTTAGAATTTAAAATGGCCTAATTACCCTTTCGGGGGTAGACTGAAAGTCCAGCAGTGGACTGTCAGAAGGCTGATTATGATGAGGTATTATAGATATATTGAGGTATTATTATGTGAGGTACTACTACCTTGTCCCTACGACCTTTTATCCACACAAAATAAAAGATTTCTCATCCGTTACCCTAATTCCACATTATAATCTCGTTAGCACACATCTAATCCCCGGTAATGATAATGAATTAACCCGAGCCATGTAAACAGTATTCAATTAAGTTGAGAGTCTAAACGGAGCTTGTTTTTTGGATGACTCAGTGAAACTGTGATTTATCAGGCTTTGCTTTATTTATAAAGGCTAAAATCGCAAAGCTAGGTGTTTTCAAGCGTCGTTAAGCTCTTTAAAGATTATGGGCTACATGCAAGACAATGTGGAAACAACATTTTCTTATATATTTACGAGTATTATACTTTGTTTGTGTTTACCGTGGTAAGGTTGTGGAATGAGCTCCCGATATTACCACACGTTATTACGTTATTATTTTTATTTTTTCCACGGTAAATATCCCGTAAATAATCAAATAACTTTAGTGAACAACCGTGATAGTTTAAAACAGTGTTTTACAGTTTTAGTATGTCAACACTTTAAATTTAGCACATGGTTTTCATTTTTAAAATTAAGGCTGCTGCTACTATCAGCTATCATGTTTCCACTAAGACAAAGGCTTTCTCTCAGAGAGAGAGAAAGAGAGAGAGAGAAGATAGGCCCTAATCCACAATGCTGGCCCAGTGCATGTTGGTGAATGCATATTGTATTTGAACTTTTTAGGTTCTTGGAAATACTTACTGGTTTCCTTTTATGATTTTCAGCGATTACATCGAAAATGGCCATACAATTAATCTATCTATCTATATAATTATATAAAAGGCGATGTGTATGTGTGTTTCTTATGGCCTCCGATACGGCTGGACCGATTTGAACGGGACTTTCCCTGGCAGATAGCGATGTAATAAGGAGTAACCCCGGCGGTTGTAACCGCGGAGCGCAGCTAGTTCTGTAATAATTTTTGAAATGTTATCATTACTTCACCTTAGCGAACAAATTTTGGAAGTCCATTTAAACCGATTGTTTCCTGTGATATAAACCTAGTTCTAAATGAGACAATTTCTTTTGTTTGAAAAATAGGCCCACCACAAACTAATACCGTATAGTAATGAAACTCATGTCGAGTTGTTCCTCATAATCTCTAGATTTAGTGGTAATATTAGCTATATCCGATCAAACCGGAATATTGACAAAAGCTGATTACTATGGCCACTGTTGTAAAATATGGTCTATTTATTTTTGTATAAAAATTCCTAAGCATGCATCCTTTTTGGTATTAAAAACGTTCCGGTCAAGTGACTTTATAAGGGAAATGAATGAATTGTGGCAAAAATCAAAACAACACATATTATTCTTTATATTATTATTCCGGTTTCATTTTTACCTTATCTTTCGTCTGAATGGTACAAAAAAAAAAACACGATGAATTTTATAGTGTTATACCCATCAATATACGGTAAATTCGGTGGGCCTGGAAAAAATTGTCTTCTTTTTACTATAATAATACTAAAAAAAATATTTTGGTATAATCACATTTGCTAGTTTTCCATTTAATTTGCCAACATTTTAAAAATTTGATAAATCTTCGAATCGTATAACAAAAGAATACATAAAAAATTCAAAGTAGAATATGCTTTCGATAATCTCTACATAGTATAAATTAAAGTCACCTTTTTTTTTGTCTGTATGATTTGTTTGATTGATTGATTAATTGTTTGATCAAATTTTTTATTCTAGTCTAGTTCTAAATTATTATTTTTTTATCTAATTTATTATATGATTGATATAATTTATTATTTGATTAGTTTGACATGTAAAATAACATTTTATTAATAAATGAATATGAATATGTATGTATGGCCGCTAACTCCTCCTAAACCACCCAACGGATTTTGATGCGGTTTTCACCATCAGTTAGATACATTATCACGGAAGGTTTATATATATATATAACTAGCGACCCGCCCCGGCTTCGCACGTAAATTACACCCGTGCGAAGCCGCGCGAACGGGACGCTAGTGTCTGTATAAATTTCAATTTCACACGATTTTTAAAGTTTTCATTACATCGTGATATCAATTGTACCGAACTCCGACGAAGAACAAAGGTTCGAGACGTCGGAATCGCGGTAATGAAATTAAAGTGGAGCTGGGCAGGACATGTTGCTAGGCTCAGTGATGACAGGTGGAGTAAGGTTTTAACAGAGTGGTGGCCGAGGCAAGGTAAGCGGAGCGTTGGTCGTCCAGCTGCAAGATGGGTCGACGATATTATTACTATCGCGGGTCGAACCTGGACTAGATTAACACAGGACCGAGGCAGATGGCATAGCAAGAGAGAGGCCCATACCCAGCAGTGGGATAAGGAAGGCTGTGGATGATGATGATGATGATGAAATTAGAATTTGAAAATTGAGATTTGTACGAGTCGGTGCTAATTATATTGTTGAGGTGATTTTAGATGTAGTTTTTTCCGTAGATAGAATGTTGGTTTTTCAAATGGGCAAGTGCCCTTATTAACTAAACAAAATACAAGCTAATATCATATATCGGCCTCCTTGACGTGTCCGTCAACGGCGAACCTGACTAGCGCCGGTTATGAGCGCGTATATGGCTGGCAAAACCAAACTTAGTTTTAAAGATCCTGTTGCAAAGCTAATACTAACACTACAAATACAGTTAGGCCCATAGACCGTTGAAGGTCTAAAGACAATCCAAATGCTCAAGCCCACTACCAGTTGCCAGCGTTACTCAGCATACTGGCGGCATTACCACCTTGAATGGCAATGCTTGCGTTGAGCCAGAAACATGCCAGCATTATGGTCACGCGTCGCACTAACCAGGTGCTCTGAGAGATTTTCGAAAATGAGGTGAATCCATATTAATGAAGCTAATAGGTCTACAATTCATCGAAAAGAAAACCCCCTTAAAAAATTACAACATTCCAACAACATCCCTATTACCACATTCTTCAATGTCTATTTTCATCTCGCCAAAAATACTTTTTCCGAAAGCGTTATTAAATAAAAGCCTCCAAAGTAACCATCTTGTTTCCACTTTCCCGAAGCTGTCAAATATAGGAAATGTAGAATTTCCCCCATTTTGTCGATATAAAATAAAAAGACGGGTATTCGGAGAGAGGAAATAGGTTTTAGAATGACACGGCTTTGAGACGCGACCGCCCTTCGTGTCATTGTAAGGCGAGTTCGGGAATAGTTTCCATTGTAGATGTGTAGACGATACGGTACGGTACGGTATAATATAGTCTCCACCTCACGCTGCCTAATGCTTATAGTAGTGGCGCGACATTTGTTGCGCTTTTAATCAAATGCCATTTAATTTAATAACAATTAAGCCTAATGTAAGGAGAAAACTTCTGAGTATGTTTTTTTTAAACCAAGATTGTGTCCATTAACACGTTTTTTATTGTATCTACACATAAACACGTTGATCACGTGTTCTTTATAGGTAGCACTATACCACTTAACACAACACTTTGTTTTTCACTACACTAACTCGAACGGTTTTTTTTATGCCATAAGTGGCAGACAAGCAGGCGGGCCACCTGAAGGTAAGCAGTCACCGTCGCCTATGGATACTTGTAACACCAGAGGCATCATAAATACGTTGCCAACTCTATTAAGGACTCTATTATCTCGCCTTTTGAAGAACGCCATGTAGTAGCTTTTGTTTTCTCGGAAACACCGCGGTAGGTAGCTCATTCTACATTTTGCAGGTGTGAGGCAAGAAAGATCGTGTGAATCGCACAGTGTGCGATTTCCACTGATCTATGATGTGTGGATGAAATTTCAGGCGAACTTAAGTCTTCAAATAATGTTTGTGTGGAGTGATGGCCTCGACATTCACATGATGATAAAGTCTGTTTTCGTAAGCTTCGGCGTACTTTTGAATTAAATTGTCAACAAACTCTACTTGAGCATCCCTAAGCATAACGAGGATTTGTGCTATGTTACTAGCACACCAGGCTTGCAAGAAAAACTATTCGTGGTGCACGCTAGAGTGATATTTTGTTTGAATAAACTATAGCTGTGCCGTATCATCTGTATCAAAGCTAATGAGTTAAAAAAGTCTGTACTGCGTTTTTTGTGTAGGCAGTAGCGATGGAAAATAGACACGAATTTTTAATTAAAGTGAGAAATTAACAACTGTAATCGTACTTTTTAGAATTAAAAGTGTATCAGTGAATAATTATGCAAACCTTCACTTTCGTGTTCCAATTTTAACGGTAATAAGAAACAAAATTTACTATTGACAAAACAATCGAAATTGAAAATAAAATCTCTATGATAAATTTTCTTCACGTCATCACGTTAAAATCATTATCAGCCAAGTTGACTTGTCAGATCATCCAGAGGGACAATATTTTCTTTAACTCTTATCTTATCTTTAACTCTAAAAAGTTTTAGATTCACGTAAACAATGGAAACCCGCACTGGCACCTGCTAGCATCAGGAAATTGGATCTGATTGTATCTGAACCGTGTTAAGTGAACGCCTCTGTTCTGTCCTGTACTGGACGCAGCATTCCTGTTGCTGATCTAGCGAGACTTGTCCTTTTGGCATAAAGACTTTTTGGTGAGATATACGTTAACTGGTCCAAAATTTGCTTGTAGTATTCAGAATATAGGATGATAATTTTCAAGATTTGAATACTCATATTTTAAATGTTTATTGGGTTTTATCGCGCATTATTTTATGTAGGTAAAAATAGTTAGAAGGTCCTCTCGACTAAACGACATTTTTTTCCCTTTAAATACGCCAGCTCGCCTGATGTTAAGCGATGATGCGGCCTACGATGGAGCACGCTTACCTAGAAGAAACCTATTCACTCTCGACTTGAAGACACCCAGATTGTAACTATCGGGAAACACCCAATCAGGCAGCAAATTCCACAGACTAGTTGTTCGCACAATAAATGTGGAATCAAAGCGCTTCGTACGGGTTCTCGGAATATCAACCATAAAGCGGCGTCGATTCTTCGTGCTCACTCTGGCAGTCCGATACAAAAATGGGCAGGAGGAATCAAATCATGCAGATCTGAAGCATACTCTCCGAAATGTATCCGATGAAAAACCGATAGACTAGCAACCTTGCATCGATGCTCAAGACTAAGAAGCTTAGTCTAAACCTGGGATTCGTTGCTGATGAGCCTCTTGGCACGTTTCTCAATAGACTCCAACGTTCCAAGCTGGTACTTAGCTGATCCATCCCAAAGGTGAGAGCAGTACTCTATGCACGACTGAACTTGTGCTTGGTGGTGTTAGAGTGAAAGCAACTGTTCCGAAGTACCGTCGCAGCTTCGATCGGATACCCAGCTTTTTGGCAGCCAATTGCCTTCTTTTCAATATAGGAGCCAAAGTTGAGCGTAGGAGACAGAGCAATGCCCAAAAGCTCAAGCTGGTCAGTTATCGGCATGGACACATCCCGGAAAGTAGAAGCCATTTGGAACGGCGTCCTTTTTGCGGAGATCAGATAAGCCTGGGTCTTAGCGGCATTGAACTTGACCAGGTTGGCATAGTCCCATTCTGAGACTGCCCTAAGGGACAAGTTCATGCGCTCGACTATGGCCTCTCTGAGAGACATAATTTTTCTAGAATTGTTCATGAAGCGGTTCAAATTAGAAAACATTCAACAGCACATCCAGAACACCAGTTCTTCAGTGATCGCCAGTACGGTTTCCGTCACGGCATTTCAGCTGGTGATTTTCTAGTATACCTCACCTATCGCTGGGCTGAAGGCGTTGGGTCGTTATGTCCAGGACATAGCCAAAGCCTTCGATCGAGTCTGGCACAGGGCACTGTTATCCAAGCTTCTATCCTTCCCGAGTTATACGTTCGTTAGTTGTGTACTTGGGTGGTCAGCTGCCTACCTGATCGGAGTATTAAGGTCGTTGTCAACGGTTCTTGCTCCGACAGCCTATCAACGCTGGCGTCCTGCAGGGTTCTGTGTTATCGCCAACGCTCTTCTTTCTCCACATCAATGACATGTTGCTTTCAAGTAATATGCATTGCGTATGTAGACTCGTAGGATGTGTATATTTATATAATGGTCTTTGCTCGTGACCGCGGCTATTGTAAAATGGACGAAACGTTAAGCGAAAAATACCTACCTATTTTACCTAAACAAAATAATGCGCAACATACAATGAGAAACAGTTTATAAGACCCAATTACTAGCATTTTTACAGAATCGTGTTCAGTATTAACAGAAAATTATGCTAAATATATGAGAAACACTTAATATCAAATATGATTCCACATTTCGTGTGCGAACTGCTAGTCTGTGGAATGCGCTGTCTGAATGGGAGTTCCCCGATGGTTACAATTGGGTGTCTTCAAATCACGAGACGTCTTCTCATCTAAAATACCTCAGTGCCTTAAGACGAAAGTCTTCGACCAGTGTGTGTTACCAGTGATGACATACGGCACTGAAACGTGGTCTCTCACTATGGGCCTCATAAGCAAGCTCAAAGTAGCACAACGAGCTATGGAGAGGGCTATGCTCGGGGTTTCTCTACGAGATCGAATCCGAAATGAGGAGATCCGTAGACGAACGAAAGTCACCGACATAGCCCACCGGATTAGCAAGTTGAAGTGGCAGTGGGCAGGGCACATATCACCCAGAACAGATGGCCGATGGGGCCGAAAGGTTCTGGAATGGAGACCACGGACTGGTAAGCGCAGCGTAGGACGTCCACCCACAAGATGGACAGACGACCTAAAAGAGACCGCAGGGAAACGCTGGATGCAGGCCGACACCAACCGGCCCTTTTGGAGATCGATGGGGGAGGCCTATGTCCAGCAGTGGACGTCCTATGGCTGAAATGATGATGATGATGATGATGAAATCATGAGAGAATCGGTTTGATCTAGGCAAGGTGCTCCAACGTAGACCGCATCATCGCTTAACACCAGGCGAGATGGTGGTAAAACGCAAGCCTATTATTTATAAAAAAAAAAAAAAAATTAAATGTATCGGATATTGAATACTTATTGGTGTCAATTCCTGACCATTTAACTAATTACAAAGATGTGTGTATATAAGATATGTGTGTGTAGATATATTTGCATTGAGCCTTTCCAACTCAATCTCTCAAAATTAATACCTGTCTTTCATTTATGCCTATTCCCAAATCTCTCGAAAATACAACATTTAAACATTCCCAAAATATTACCGCCTACAGCGTATTTGCAGGCTTTTTGCCTCTCAAAGTAAACATTCGAATAAAGCACGAGTCAGCGCTCAAAGCAGTCTCCGGGCATCAAACATCAGTTGTCGGAATATCCGAGCGAATGTAATGGCGGTCTCGGAATATGAGATCACGGCGCCAACTCTGAATTGTTAATGGTGGCAGTACTTAAGTTCTCGTGTACAAGGACCAGGTGCTAGATGAGTATGCGAAAACTTCCAGAAGTCCATCAAGCGGTTGATTTGCTCAGTTTATTTGTTTAGTTTAATACGGCTCCGGTAACCCCTGCCTGTAGTAAGAGGCTACTAAAAGGGGACCTCCGGGCTCGGGATGGTCAAAGTTGGGGCTCTGACCATCCACTTAAGCGTGCCCAGGGACAGAACGACAACGTTGTGTGTCCAACGTTGTCGTGGGCGGAGGGGCTGAGACAACGCAGTTGTCTCGGGAGGAGCCGTAGCGCTGTGCCGAGGGCTCCGGTACGTTCTTCTAGAGATCTCGGAGCCCTTTTGACAAGCACTAAAGCTGGTCACCGAGGGGGTTTTAGTGGGTATAATCCCACATAACCTGGCTGCACCCCAATGCAGCCGGGTATCTTTGGAAGATTTCCCCTCGAAAAAAAAAAAAAAAAAAAGGCAATGCTGTTAAAAGCCTTTTTGTGCTTTTAGGCATGAGTCAAATGACTCAAAGACAAACAAAGTGTGTATTGTCTATAACTAAACCTCATCTACAACCTTTCTTATAAACCTTACTTAAGTTAAGCAATGCTTAAACTTGCTCTGTCTCGTTTTCATGTGTGACCATTTCCGTCAGCGAAAAGTTAACTGAGCAATTTGAAGCATTACTTAAAGGATTAGTAAGGTCGATTATCTTTAAATATTGTAGAAATTAAAAAAAAAAAAACTTTTTCACGGCACTGCTATCCAATAATCCCTTATGTAGCACTAAAGTGCGGCCGCTGACATAATGCGTCTGATAGTTGCCATAGCATTGTAAAAATCTGAACGAAAACAGTATATTCTGATCACTTTTCCAGCCTTTTGAACGTAAGAACTGTCAATTATACCACAGTAAAATATTAAAAGTATTCTGAATTCTAGAACGTTATTTCAGCTGTCAGTCGATTTTTTCTCAGTGGTCCGACTGTACTACTAAGTAAACGAGAATCTTTTTAAAACTAAGAAGCTTTAGATTCGTTTTTGTTTTCTATATGTTTGTAATTTTTTATATCTTGTGTAGGTACACAATAAAGACTTTCTATCTATTTGTCGTCAGATCATTCACTGCTCTCCAGCGGTCGGCTTTGGGACAAACGTGGTCTGGAATTATGTATCACTTGAAGAAACGACGCTGCTTACTAGCAGAGAGGATTGCAGGTACAGCAGGAGATAAAAATACATTATTTACGACCTGAGCATCTGGATTCTATTAATGCGATCGGCAGCGACGCAGACGTGCGAACGGAACTCAAAATGAGATCAGAAGGTTCCTGGATATACATTTGTACATACACTAGCTGTTGCCCGCGACTTCGTACGTGTAGATTTTCATATAATATTTCAACCCCCTTCATTTTTTTTTTTTTTTTTTTAACTCTGATAAGTCCGCGTTTGACCACCAACTCGCCTGTTGGTAAGCGACGATGTGGTCGAAGATGAAGCACGCAGACTTAGAAGATACCTATTCACTCTGGCCTTGAAAAGGCCTTGAAAAAGGTTAATTCAACCTTTTTCAAAATCCTTTCTTAGCCGACCTCTACACCCCATAAGTAATCTTCTTGCTAAATTCCATCCTTGTTATTACAAAACAGTCCAAAAAAAAAACCTATTTACTCTCCTGAATTCATCTTTTTAGGAAAAATAAAGTATTTATTTTATTTTAAACCTAAATACCAAATTTTATTTCCCTATAACATCAAAAACAAAGGACATACATGCACATTTTCTAACTTCATTTGGCATCCTTAATTCAGCCCTTTCGCGAAATCCTTTCTTAGCGGACCTCTACACCCCATAAGTAATCTTCTTGCTAAATTCCATCCTCGTTATTACAAAACAGTCAAAAAAAAAACCCTATTTACTCTTCTGAATTCATCTTTTTAGGAAAAATTAAGTATTTATTTTATTTTAAACCTAAATACCAAATTTTATTTCCCTATAACATCAAAAACAAAGGACATACATACAAATTTTCTACCTTCATTTGGCCTCCTTAATTCAGCCCTTTCGCAAAATCCTTTCTTAACGGACCTCTACACCCCATAAGTAATCTTCTTGCTAATTTCCATCCTCGTTATTACAAAACTGTCAAAAAAAATCCTATTTACTCTCCTGAATTCATCTGTTTAGGAAAAATAAAATATTTATTTTATTTTAAACCTAAATACCATATTTAATTTCCATATAACATCAAAAACAAAGGACTTTCATGCAAATTTTCTACCTTCATTTGGCCTCCTTAATTCAGCCCTTTCGCAAAATCCTTTCTTAGCGGACCTATACACCCATAAGTAATCTACTTGCCAAACTTCAGCTTTGTAGATCAAGTAGTTTTCGAGATTTCGTGATGAGTGAGCGAATGAGTAGATGAATTTCGCTTTTATAATAATTATAGATAGCATATACAACTGAATACGTCTCTGTCTTGTTTAAAATGTAAGAAGTAATGAAAATCTTCTTCTTCTTGCCCCTGGTCCCAGTTCATCTGGGGTCGGGCCTCCTCGTTGCTCGGCGCCAGGACTCTCTGTCCTGGGTAGTCGTCGCTGGCTGGGCCAGGCTCCTCACATCTTGTTGTATATTGGGCTCTCTGTCCTGGGTTGTCGTCGCTGGCTGGGCCAGGCTCCTCACATCTTTTTGTGACATAAGCTAGCTAATATTGACAAAATAGGAAGTAACTAATAGCACGATTTCGGTCGTGCATGGAGTACTGCTCTCATCTTTGGGATCGATCAGCTAAGCACCAGCTTGGGGAACTGGAATCTACTGAGAAACGTGCCAAGAGGATCATCAGCAACGAATCCCTAGTTCAAATCAAATCAAAATCAAAATATTTTTGTTACCAACTAAATTACTGAAATTAACAGTTCCTGCTGATTGCCTTACCTTCAGACTAAGCTTTGTCTAGAGCATCGGCGCAAACTTCCTAGTCTATTGGTTTTTTATCGAATACATTTCAGAGAGCGTGCTTCGGATCTGCATGATCTAATTCTCTCCTACCCATTTTTTATCGGAATGCAGGAGCAGGCACGAAAAATTGACACTTGCTTTATGGTTGATATTCCGAAAATCCGTACGAAGTGCTTTGATTCCAGTTTTATTGTGCGAACTGCTGGTCTGTGGAATGCGCTGCTTGAATTAGTATTATCTAATAGTAACAATCTGGGTGTCTTCACGAGTGAATCGGTTTCTTCTAGGCAAGCGTGCTCCATCGTAGACCAAATCATCAGGCGAGTTGGCGGTCAAACGCAAGCAAAAAAAAAACATTTTTTTTTATATATTTTTTATTATAGACATATTTTCTATAGAAAATTGTAGGTCTAGAGGCAGTCCAAATGCTCTAGCCCACTACCAGTTGGCAGCTTAACCAGCATGTTGACAGCATTAGCACGCTGAATGGAAATGCATATACGGTAACGTGGTTTGATTTTGGTCACTTATCGCATTTACCAGCCGCTTCGAAAGACTTTTGAAAATAAGCTGAGCTTCCGTTCCCTCACCTTAGACAATCATGGGAGATATGGTAAGATAGCGTAGAGGGTGCACATATATCAGGCCTAAATAAGGCTTCATGCTTAAAATTTGATGCTTGAAGTCCAATTCATCTTGCAGACGGCCTCCCTACCATTTTTTGCATGTAGACTTTTTCAATTGTAATTTTTTTTATGGGCAATTTCCTTTATTAACTAAACAAAATACAAGCTAAAACTAATACTACACATTCAGTTAGACTAGTTACTTAGTTACTCGTTGTCGCTACAAATTTCTTATTGTGCGTGAAAAATTTGTAAGTGAGGGGTACTTACAGTTTTTGCGTTAAGTGGTTTAACGGTTAACGGCCTCTTATACCAAATTTGACGGTTTTAAATCAATTTTATTCAGTTAAATTACAAAGTTTGAGCTGGATAAAAATACATGTCACAGATACAGCTGTGTTTGAGTTTATGATTTGGTTCAAAATAGGATAGAATAAAATTTCCTAGAACAAAAAAAAAAAAAAAAACTGAAACAAAGTTTATTTTTTTCGTTTTATATTCTAATGAAAGCTCGTCACAACCTGGAAATTGCATGTACTGAAAGGCAATCCTATTAAAAAAAAATTGGTTTGGATAGATATTTGATAGTAAATAGATTTTTGATAGTAAAGTCGCGTGAATGGCCAGTACCGCGCCAGGCGTCATCGAGGTCGGACCTATGTTCGTTTTGTCGTTGCACTCCCCCCGCAAGCGTCCTGACTCTTGCGTGGCAAAATACATCGTCGCTATAACTAGGCGGGGGCTGAGGGAGCGTTTTGTTGCCTACGCGACTCGGATAACCGTTAAGTAAAAAAATATCTTTAAAAAAACTTAAAAATGGCAAAACAAACATTGTGCCACTACAAAGAACAAAATAACTATTATTAAATTTAAAACAAAAATTTTCAATTTTTATTTTGTGGTTGTCCCTCCACATTCCAATCATATAGGACGAAAATTACTTAAGGTGGTACGTTTTACATATTATGGCGGGAGTTTCTATCAGTTTTCTTGTCTTTGTAGCTAGGCCGGGTAATTATTGCAAACGATCATGATGATTGCGCAAATTGATTATTATTCTTTCGAAAATCTTGTAAAGTTATCTCTAATACACATTATTACTTACATTTGTCAATAAACTAATTTTTGCTGTTTCTAACGGTTTATTGACAAATGTAAGTAATATGGTGCGTTGCTGTCAAACTGCTGTACATGATAATGTAAAGAACAACCAACGATTTGCGTTAACACTGTGTCATTTTAAAATAATTACCCAACCAAGCTACAACGACATAATGATTGTTTACAATTTGAATTTCCCGCTATAGGTGAAACGTAGCACCTTAAAACTAGTGTTACAACTGGCGGCTTTATAGCTAACCACCCTTTCCGGGCAACCTTGGCAACACTTTTGGTAGGCGTAAAATTGGTCTGTGAAAATGGGTAGCAGGCTCAGTAATTGACTCTCGCCCCATAACGCTGTAAGCTGCAACCAAACCAAACAACCACATAGAAATATGGTGGTTCACCGCACATTATATATAATTTTCGTTAAAAGGGCGCTCACAACGCATCGTTATTAATGAGTCTGCGGTGGCGAACTTTGATTCAGTTGTTGGATATGTAATTTTGAATTTTGTGGAAATGACTAGGTATATAATACCAGCTGAATCCTGCGGTGTCACCCACAACTTTTCAGTTTTTCCACATATTTTGGGGGATAAAGTACCTTATGTCCGACCTTATGGGGTTAGACAAGACCCATTTTATGTTAGCGTTAACGCCTGCGGAAAGATGAAATTGTATGAAAATGACATTAGTTTGAGATGACATGTCTTAGGTTTTTTTTTTTTTTTTTTCACCGTCATCTTATCCCAAACTAAGCAAAGCTTGTGATATGGCTGCCAGAGACTGATATATATACATATATAGGTTTAAATACATACTTAAATAGATTTTAACACCCACATATAGAACAAACACAAATGTTCATCACACAAATGTTTGTCCTAGGTGGGAATCGAACCCACGCCCCCAAGCTCAGAAGGCAGGTTCACTACCAACTCGACCAACGGGCTATCGAAAGTTAATGTCATTGTCAATGTCATTTTCATATAATTTCACCTTTCCGCCGCTTTTTTTTTGTGTTAACGCTAACAGAAAGTTTGTCTTGTCTAACCCCCCTTATGACACTATCATCCTGCCAAATTTCGTTAAGATCGGCTTAGCTGTTTAGTTGTGAAAAGTGAACAAACGGAACTGAGAGACACACAGTTACTTTCACTTTTATTAGTAAGAATAAACATATCGACCTCCTTGACGTGTTTAGCTTCGGTTATAACCGCGTATATGGCTGGAGAAGCCAAACTAAATGTCCATATATTGCACTTTGATTAGTGCGAGTGCAAGTGATTATTAGTGGTTATTTTATATTAGTGATTAGTGGTTTTGCAAGTGGTTAAAGTATACACTCGCACTAATCAGTTATGGTCTAAATGTGTTTAGTACTAATCACTAAACACCTGCATTAATCACTCGCACTAATCACTAATCAAAATGCAATCGGGCCCTTAGCCTTAAGGCCCGTTTCCTATTACCTCCTTCCTCCTATAGTCCCTATTCACTCTTGTCTTGAAGATACCTAGGTTGTACTTGCTATGATATGTGAAGGATTAATATGCAAACAATTACACTTTTGCAACAATACAACACACACACTCTCCCATACACACACACATACACACACACACACACACCACATAAAGACGCGTAAATATAATGTTTATTAATAAACTAGCGACCCGCCCGCCCGGCTTCGCACGGGTGTAATTTACGTGCGAAGCCGGGGCGGGTCGCTAGTTATATATTTTTTTATTTTATTTATTATTTATCTTATTGGCCAACATACATGTTATTATAACACAACTCTGCCAAACTGTATAGCAGTTTGTAGGCAGACATCTACTCTCTTTACAGCATTTTATCATCAACGAGTAGGACATATTAGTTATATCCCTTTATTATAATATTGCATATAAGTATATGTGGCAACAAAGAGTCATTATGGGAACACCAGTAATGGACAGCGCCAAGAACCCGCAACAAAGGAAGAATATGAACAACAACTCAACACCAAAATTGAATTAAAAATTACCGTTGGTTAGAACAAAGCAATTATCGACTACAATATTAGGTACTATAATATTTTCTCTAAGTCATTCTATCCAACAGCAACTTCTTCAAGGCAACCTTATATCCAATCCTGGTCCTAAACTGCTCCTCAAACTCCTCCGGCAGATCATTACACAATCTTGGCACTATCCACCTCCTAGTACGCGTCCCATAATAATTCCTATTTCCATAAACATAATATATATATATAAACCTTCCTTGAAAATGTATCTAACTGATGGTGAAAACCGCATCAAAATCCGTTGCGTGGTTTAGGAGGAGTTAGCGGCCATACAGACATACAGACAGATAGACAGACGCGGAAAGCGACTTCAATTTATACTATGTAGAGAAGAGATAGAGATGACGTTTCAATTTGCATATAATTTTATCATAATTGTTAATAGTGACGTAAAAAAATTAAAATTCACTTCTAATTATAACTAAAGCCATTATTTTTCTGTATTTAAAAGATTCATGTGAAAACTTACC
The DNA here is from genome assembly GCA_932305915.1 of Agriopis marginaria. Classification (NCBI taxonomy): domain Eukaryota; kingdom Metazoa; phylum Arthropoda; class Insecta; order Lepidoptera; family Geometridae; genus Agriopis; species Agriopis marginaria. The sequence goes on from OW029918.1 coordinate 17,532,722, forward strand.
GTCAGCAGTTGTTAAATAAAGCCCTAACAAAGTTAATACAACGTGAAATGTACCTCCGCTATATTTTACTCTCCTAGAATGGAGCCGGACGGCTTTTGTAGTTTAATTCTATGCGTCCCCCGAGATATCAGCTAGTTCTATTGTGTGGGAATACCACGTAAATTAATATTAAAGATAAATTTTACGGGCAAGCTTTTTTAAACGGATGTTGTTACAATATAGTTAGTTTTTTATGATGAAATGAGCATAATGATGTCATGCAAATACAATAGGCATGATGACTAATATTTTTTTATTACCTCATAAAAAAGCTGATCATAAATAGAGCACATCAACGAAAACAAAATTAAAATTAGTTCAAAAATAAATAAGATATAAGCATTTTAATTTCACGCTAGACAAAGGGCGCACTTTACTGAGCCGTGACGTCACGGCTCAGGTGCGCCATGCAAATGCTATACTAACACACGCTTTGCGAGAAAGGGATAGAGCACCCCCTCTCTATCCCCACCTAAAACTTAAAACACTCATATCTCAGAGATTTATCAGCCAATTTAAATTATTTTTTCAGTATGTGTAATGTATTTAGTTATATTAATCGCTAAGCCGGTTATTCTTAATAAATTAAATATTAGTCATCATGCCTATGAGGAGCTCCAGAGTAAAAGCCGATAAATCCACTTTAAGTCCGTTTTTTCTGTTACTCATATCATTCACTAGCGACCCGCCCGTCCGGCTTCGCACGGGTGTAATTTACGTGCGAAGCCGGGGCGGGTTGCTAGTTATATTATATAAACCATCCGTAAAAAAAAATTCTAACTGATGGTGAAAACCGCATCAAAATCCGTTGCGTGGTTTAGGAGGAGTTAGCGGCCATACACACATACAGATAGACAGACGCGGAAACCGACTTTAATTTATACTATGTAGAGATAGAGTTACATACCATACAACCAGCAAAATAGTGTTTATTTTCATAGTTATAAGTTCGCTGCATACAACACTAAGATTGCTGCAAATCTCGTTAACACCGCATTCAATAAGTCTCTATAGATGAGCAGCTGGACTTTAACCCGACAAATATACGTAAGGTGGTACGTTTCTCCTTACATGGCGGGAAATTCTAATTTCAAAGTTTTCTTGTCCTTGTAGCTAGGTCGGGTAATTAATAATTATTGTAAACGGTCATGATGTTGGCGCAAACTGATCATTATTCTTTGTAAGATCATGTAAAGCTATTTATCTCTAACTAGCCATTCGCCCGCCCGGCTTCGCACGGGTGCAATTTACGTGCGAAGCCGGGGCGGGTCGCAAGTTATATAATATATAAACTTTCCTTGAAAATGTATCTAACTGATGATGAAAACCGCATCAAAATCCATTGCGTGGTTTAGGAATAGTTAGCAGCCATACAGACATACAGACAGACAGACAGACGTGGCAAGCGACTTCAATTTATACTATGTAGAGAAGAGATGCAAATTATTACTGACATTTTTTAATAAACTAATTATGCTGTTTCAAACGCTTTATTGACAAATGTACGTAATATGGTTCGTTTCAGTTAAATATAATATGTAGATACATAATAATGTAAAGAACAACTAACAATTTGCGCAAACACTGTGTTATTTTAAAATAATTACCCAACCTAGCTACTAGGACTAAAAAAACTATTCAAAATTTGAATTTCCTGCCATAGGTGAAACGTACCACCTTAATGTTTATCGATTTCGTAAATCATTATCTTGTGCTTTCTGTAAAATTACAAATAAATACTTATTGGCTTTTGTTCCTCCTCAATTCTTTATTATCGTCGAACTCCTGTTGATAAAGTCAGAAGTAACATATAACGAAATTAATGCTTCCATAAGCGGTCTCGATATCTTTCACGGCTCTTTGAACGTATTCAAGAATAAACTGGTAAAAATAATATATGGGTAAACACCCATATATCATTTTTATCTCATATTTTTATATTTTTGTCTTACCACTTTTAATTGTGAACGTTGTAAACACCTGTTAAAGGTGCACGTATCAGAACTGTATCAATTATAAATGAGTGTTATTTGTATTATTTAATATGTGTACTGTTGGTGTTTCTGTATGACTTAAAAAAAAAAAAAAAAAAAGTTGGATAGTGAAACTCGTCAATGGCTACCAATCAACCGCTCGAGCGTGGTTTATTGTGTAAAAAAGGTGTCACATACATAACAAAAAAATGATGGTGACCAAGCGGGTAGCATGTGCGCTTTACAATCTGACGGTACCCGGTACGATCCCCAGCCCTGCACCTATGACTTATTTAGTACTTAAATATTATACTATGAACAGTTTCGATGCGATTGCTCGAAAACGGTAAAACAAAATTTGTGAACAAACCGGTATGTCCAGGAACCTCAAAAGTTGAAAGACATACTCTCCCTCTGAGATAAGGTCTGCTTCACAGCAATGGGAAACGTGAAAGACTGATAATTATGAAGTAAAATAATAATAATAAATAAATAAATAAATATTCGGGACATTTTTGCACACACGGTCATCTGACCCCAAACTAAGCAAAGCTTGTGATATGGCTGCCAGAGACTGATATATATACATATATAGGTTTAAATACATACTTAAATAGATATTAACACCCAGATATAGAACAAACACAAATGTTCATCACACAAATTTTTGTCCTAGGTGGGAATCGAACCCACGCCCCCAAGCTCAGAAGGCAAATAAAATAAAAAATATATATATATATATATATATATGCAAATATAAGCATGACTGTCGTAAAATTCACATCAAAAACTATACTCCGTTCCCAAAACTTTGATATTTTATGTAAACAAAGAAATGTCACGAAAAGTCACTATCAAAATGACAGTCCAGTTGCTCAAAACATTTTTCACTAGTGAAAAATATTATTCTCTATTTTCTTCGTCTTTGCTCTCGCGCGGTACAACGATAATAATATTCTGATAGTACAAAAACATTGTTAACAGATTGTAATAGATGGCGTTGATTATTATGATAGAGAAAATAGAAGTCAAATCAAACGTTGGCCAGAAATGTTTAGAACCCCTACTGTCCTACCAGTATAATAAAATATTTTCAACCAAAAAAATATTTTTTATCATAACTTTGTATAGAACAGATATTATATTAAAATAAATAGTACCAAACGATTTTTATTTTATAATTGTTCATATTACGACTAGAAAAACATAATATATTTTTTTGGTCAAATATTGTAAACTAGAACTATGAAAAATATTTTTTTGCACTGGTAACCCCTTTGTTTACATAAAATATCTAAGATTAGTGAATGGAGTATAGATTAAATTACTACTTTCATCGCAATAAGGAGGATTAATTTCATACAAATGCAACAGTTTTATGCTCTACACGCCACGTCCCTCTGGGTTTCCTTTCATCGCATATTTAATTTTGAAACATTATACCACTGGCAGTTGTTTTATCAACTTTATGCAGCGCCATTTGGAGAGTTTTGGCGCCAACGTGGAAAAGAACATGTCGGCTCGTTGGATTATTTTCCTAAACTAGTGTATTTTCGAGTGTTAATGTGTTCTAGGTGGTGAATTATTATTCATTAAGTGCTCGTAAACGTGCTCGAGTGTGGGTAGGTGATATAACGAGGTGAAACGTGTCTTGTAAACGAGCCTCTTGTAAAGTTCCCACCACTTTACAGAGACATGAGTTTGACTTGACCGTGACTTACTTAGCTTGACTCTGACTGTGACTATGACTTATTTGACGTTATTAAGACTATACAAAACAGAAGAATAGGTGGTATGGCCTTAAAGGCTTTAGCCTGCCCGATGGGCGAATTATAAAAAAAAAAAAAAAAAAAAAAAAAAACAGCGCCATTTGGTTGTATTTTTGGCATTATACTGACTGAATTAGTGAAACATTATGTAATTAGATAAATATACTAATATTAAATTATTGCAACTGGATGCATTGATGAACTAACGTGAATAATGTAGGTTGAGACGTAGCTGAGGCCTGCAGACATGGAAGAAAGGGAGATAATTATGATGAATCCTTGCTTGTACGATTCTGCCATTTTTACATGAGAGCAATTACAAAAATACCTTTAAAATTATTATTGTGTACTCGTTTTAGTTTTGTTTTTGAAGTGTTTTTCCACACTTAGATTGATTACTTATTACTTATATACTTACTTGATGTACCTAATAATTAATATTATTATTTTCGTTTTATTTGTTACTAATAACATTATTATAATTGTTATTGAATGTATGACCTAATTTAATGTTTTTGTAATATGATTAATTTGACATGTAATTTTTTATAATTATTAATAAAAATATCAATATCAATATCAATCAATTATAAAGAAAGCTCAAGAATTTGGAGATCGACAGCAAAGCGTCCTTAGCTTAGCGGTTAGAGCAACCGGGCGTAAACCCGGAGAGCACAGGTTCGGATTCTGCCAGTCGTCAAACGTTTGAATTGTATCATCATCATCAGCCAGAAGTCCTCAGCTGAACTTAGGCCTTAGAATTCCACACTAAATTATCTATAAAACAAATAATAATTATTAATTTTGTGATTCAACATCATCTAAATTTAAAGTATAATTAACCTACCAACAGAATATTTTAGCATGTTCTGTGTCCACCCACGAGATGGACAGACGACCTAAAAGAGACCGCAGGGAAACGTTGGATGCAGGCCTCTTCCAACCGGCCCCTTTGAAGATCGATGGGGGAGGCCTATGTCCAGCAGAGGACGTCCTACGGCTGAAATGATGATGATGAGGCCAAGAAGCTTAGGTTTTTATTGCCAGTTAGCTTGTATTTTGTTTAATCAATAAAGGCACTTGAAAAAAAAATACGGCAGAATTCTCAGAAAACCAGAAAAAGCGATATCTGTTCAAGAATGTCAATCGTCTATTTATTTCCCCAAACATTCTTCTGCTCATCACCTAACCCGTGTTTCCGTAAACCTCGCAAAAATAAACACAATATCGGCGTGTCAAACAGAGCGGGACATTTGCGTAAACAATATCGGAGGTTCGTGCGTGGCGCGACGTGATGTCACGCTGAGTCGTGTCACGTAAGCTAGTGTCACGGTGAGCTGTCACTGTTGTCAGTATGGACCGTATAGTACACTTTGAGAACATAGACGAACATGGATCCGTTTAGAGCTTCTCCCTTAACACAGTATAAGGTATCAAGTTGATGTGAGTATGCTACCTAATAAATTGAGATTTTTATTTATTTAAATACAAAGGTATATCAAAGAAAGAAAATAAAAAAGCCTTCATTATTACTTATCTATACTTCTATACTAATATTATAAAGAGGAAAGATTTGATTGTTTGTTTGTTTGTTTGCATTGAATAGGCTCCGAAACTACTGAACCGATTTGAAAAATTCTTTCACTGACGGGAAGCTACACTATCCCCGGGTGACATAGGCTATAATCTATACCCGTGCGAAGCAGGGGCGGACCGCTAGTCACTAATAAAATCAAATATCAAAAACAAGATGTTTCCGTGTTGTAAAGTGCCAAGAACGCTGGCTGCATTGAATTGCCTCTTATCACCCGCTTTATGGTTGATATTCCGAAAACCGTACGAAGCGCTTTGATTCCACATTTATTTTGCCAACTTCTATTCTATGGAATGCGCTGCCTGAATGGGTGTTCCCCGATAGTTACAATCTGGGTGTCTTCAAATCACGAGTGAATCGGTTTCTTCTAGGCAAGCGTGCTCAAGGTGTGATGGTGCTCGAACGCAAGCCTATCATTTATTTAAAAAAAAACCACTAGCGGCGTCGATGCTACCTGATTATCATCGTCATCATTATCAACCTATCTTGTTCCCACTGCTGGGACACAGGCCTTCTCTTAGAGAGAGGCTGGTGAGAATCTACCACGCTGGTCCAATGCATGTTGGCGAATGACTATGTCTTTGAACTTATGAGGTTCTTAAACATACCGGTTTCTTCACGATGCTTTCCTTCACCGCTTTTGAGTGATGGCATCAAGTCATTGGTGCAGGGCCGAGGATCAAACCGGGTGTCATCAGATTGTAAACCGCACATTCCACCGTACGGCCATCAGCGCTCTAACCTTACCTAATGTTGACTAATCAATGCTGCAGTAGCTGCTTTTTGTTCTTACAGCAGACGATTATCAATATAGAAACCGTTAGTTTGTCTAATTTGCGTGTCTGGTTAATCGTAAGTTTTTTTTTTTTTTTTTTTTTTTTTTTTAATGCCATAGGCGGCAAACAAGCAGACGGGCTGCCTGATGGAAAGCAGTCACCGTCGCCTATGGATACTTGTAACACCCGAGGCATCACAAATACGTTGCCGACCCTTAAGAACTCGATTAACTCGCCTTTTAAAGAACCCCGTGTTGTAGCTTCTCGGAAACACCGTAGAAGGTAGCTCATTCCACATTTTGCAGGTATGAGGCAAGAAGGATCGTGTGAAACGCACAGTGTGCGATTTCCACTGATCTATTATGTGTGGATGAGCCTTCAGTTGGATCAATCAAACTGCACATTTCATTATTCAGTTCTATTTCCACGCGTTGAGATATCAATACAAAAAATACCAAACTGCACCATAATAGACTAGAAGCAGTTTGCCGTGCGAATCGAGTTAAACTACTACCCTATAATACTTATATGTACAGAAGTTTGACTTTGCAAAATCATTTAAATAAGTAGCGACTCTTGCTAAATTAACCTAGAAGCTGCCTCTGACTATCGCGAAACATGTCGTATTATTTTTTTATTTATTTAGATACACAAAACAGATAACAATCAATTAAATCCTTAAATAAATACATATAAAAATCTGAACTGGATTGTCACCCAAAACATTGTACACAAAAAAATGAGACAAACGTGATGAAAGTACCCATCCACATAGCAATGAGCTTGCTGATGGGCACCTCCAAGATGGCAAAACATTTTACTAAAAACTAAAACAAAAGAACAAAAATAACTAAACATGAGATGGACTCTTCAGACGCAACACAGCTGCTGCGTCTGAACAATCCTTAGGACTAAGACGGAGGATATCCTTCATAGTTCTAACGTAACTACTAAACTTAGGAACAAATATATCTAAATCAGAATTATTTATTAACAAATCATTGTATTGACGTGCCATTCTTACAATTGGGTTAAAGAAGGATGTATTATTTCTGTTTATCGCGCGGCAGTCCGCGCTACTTGTAGCTTCATACCTAAAGTGCGGAGTGCGCCAGGCTAAATAAGGCCAGGCCAAGCCTGATTTAGGCCAGATGCGTTCACACCCACCACGCTACCATACCATATCTCACTTGTTTTCAGATCTGAGGTACTATCCCTCTGCTGGACAAAGGTTCCTCAACTTCCTTCGATAAAATGTAGACGTCGGCCAAAAAACCGCTAGATTAAAATGACAGAGATTTGAACGCAGTTTAGGTAAAAACGTTGTATGTAAACTACCTACCAAGAACTAGAAGCAATAAATAAAATAGTTAAAAAAGAGAAACAATAAAAGTTTAGTTACCCAACAACCGAAAGCTTTTGAAAGAATAACTCTCAAAACAACTTGTTTTTGAAAATTTACGAGACTTTTCCTTGATTGCTCTTCCCTCCCAACACAATTCATATTGTTTTTTCATCACAAAGATCCCGAGTTGATTTATAAATAAATAGGCGTCAGACATTAAAAGGAAACAATTTATCTTAGGAAATAACACATTTAGTTGAATTCGCTGTTGATAAAGTACTGTTAAGGCGAGAATAATTCAAGACAAACTGAATTAATTGCCAGAAGATAAGGCCTGAGATAAATATTAGAACAGTTTCTCTTTCAAATAGACTGTCTTCATAAAAGGACGAAAAAGAGCAAAAGGAAGATTTGCCATTGTGCTTTGAAATGGAGTTATTGTCGTTTGAACGTCGATTTGTGACGTTTGCTGATACTAAGGAAAACTAAAGAAAAATCAAGAAAATTACACCACACTGTAGCTATAGTAATTCAAAAATTGTAGCTGGTAAATTTTTATGTTTTTAGGGTTCTGTACCCAAAGGGTAAAAACGGGACCCTATTACTAAGCCTACGATGTCTGTCTGTCTCTCCTACCTATTAACGGGTATATCTTTCGAACCGTAATAGATAGCCAGTAGAAATTTTCACAGAATATGTAACGTTACGGCGGATTAAATAATAAATAATAATAAAATAAAATAAAGTAAAAACGATTATACGTACAATGGTCAAACTGGGTACGATTGTAGTACACACTCTAAAATATAACAAAATAATAATAAATAATGGCCTAGTGCGAATCGGTGATGAATTTCTGTTCATTACCAAGTTATAGTGTAATTTCGTTATTGAATTTTGTGGTGATACGGAACCTTCAGCGAGCGAGCCCGACTCACACTTGACCAGTTTATTTTTAATACTATTGGTGCCAAGCAAGCTAACGGGCTGCTCGATGGTAAGCGACCACCGTCACCTATGGATACCTGTAACACCAGGTTTATCACAGATACGTTGCCCTTAAAGACTAGGTATTAAGGGTCCTGTATACCCTCTGCAGCTTTCTCTCTCGCACATTTTCACATTATTGAAGATATAAAATCAATGAGTGTGAATTTCCAAAAAGTAACAAAATCATGTCATGGTGTCTATCGTAACATTACGAACAAAGAAATTGACAATTTGATATATTTTAATTTGACACAGTAAAATGGTAACAAGTGATTTTTATTTCTCGTGTCATTTTATTCTGTCAAATTACAAGATATCGAAGCAAACATTTCTTTGTTTGTAATGTTACGATAGACACCATGACATGATTTTGTTACTTTTTGGAAATTCACACTCATTGATTTTATATCTTCAATAATGTGAAAATGTGCGAGCGAGAGAGCTGCAGAGGGTATACAGGACCCTTAACAGCCCTTTTGAAGAACCCCATGTTAAAGTTACTCGAAAATGCCACAGGAGGAAATAACATAGATACAAAAATGCAATCGTGCTACGATAACCAGCTAACGGAAAAGATAAGCTTTAACTCTCAAAAGACTTGCAATCAGTGGCAATCGGTTTAATCTAGAGATTACCTACCGTGCGAGGAAATATATTCCACCTTCGTACAAGGGCTTTACGGCTACATGTTTTAAGCAATTCTGTTTAGGTGATGAGAAAAGTTGCCCGACCGCAAACCGTATCTCCGCATTTTAAGGTTCACGTTCACGTGATTTTCCGAACTGCGCTGTTTCAGCGCTAATTACAGCCTGCTTTAAGAGTTAGCCGTAAGGTCTCAGGTTCCCGATTACCTGAGCCTGCCTGTGGTTAGTTTGGACTCTTGCCAGAACAGATTAGTATTTAGTGTCGATGTTGTTCTAAAATGTTAGTGTGAAATACTAGCGCTAACGCTCAGTATTTTTTTTTTTAATAGTAGATAGACAAATAGACAATATTTTATTTAAAACAAAAATCCATTATATAATACACATAAAGCTACACACAAATATAAAGTTAAATACGTTGGACTTTTGCCACAAACCGGCCCCAGCTCAGCATAATGCCGTTTGCTGTCAAACGGCGCTGGTCTTCCGATGAGGCCGGCAGGTGACGTCAAGCACAGACAGATAGGCTTGCGCTTGGCCGCCATCTTGCCTGATGTTAAGCGACGATGCGGTCTACGATGGAGCACGCTTGCCTAGAAGAAACCGATTCACTCTCGACTTGAAGACACCCAGATTGTAACTAACGGGGAAAACCCATTCAGGCAGTGAATTCCACAGACTAGCAGTTCGCACAATAAATGTGGAATCATAGCGCTTCGTACGGGTTCTCGGAATATCAACTATAAAACGGTGTCGATTTTTTGTGCCCGCCCTGGCGGTCCGATAAAAAAAAGGGCAGGAAGGAATTAAATTATGCAGATCTGATGCACACTCTCCGAAATGTATCCGATAAAAAACCGATAGACTAGCAACTAAAAAGAAAAGCTAGCTATTTAAAATAATACAACTTTCAAACGACCTCTTGCTTATTCACACTCTCGTACTTCTCGTCCTTATGTATACTATTATTATAACAAAGAGACAAATCTTTTTGCATTTGTATGCGGTAATCTCTGGTATCATTAAACCGATTCTAAAAATTCCTTCACTGATAGGAAGCCACACTATCCCCGAGTGACATAAAGTACGTTTTGTTTACAACGCCAGTGAAATTGTGGTATAAAAACTATTAATACAATCATATAACGAGCCACTTTTATTCAGACGTTTCAAAATGAATGCATTTCTATCTCTTCTCTATCTCTATCTTCTCTACATAGTATAAATTGAAGTTTAAACTAATTGGTCAATTTATAGCCAACTAGCGACCCACCCGTCCGGCTTCGCATGGGTGTAATTTACGCGCGAAGCCGGGGCGGGTCGTTAATTATATACATAAACCTTCCGTGAAAATGAATCTGACTGATGGTGAAAACCGCATCAAAATCCGTTGCGTTTAGGAGGAGTTAGCGGCCATACAGACAGGCAGACGCGGAAAGCGACTTTAATTTATACTATGTAGAGATAACAGATTTACGTATTAGAAATAAAATATTTTGTAAAAAAATACAATCAGGCACTATATAGACGCAAATATTAAAATATATCAATATCAAAAATAGATCTGAATGATTTTTACGTCCCAATAATAGGTTACCAGTACAACCTTACTAAACTTAATTAATTGACCAAAAACTAGCAATATATCCGAATTTACAATATTAGTCTTTTTTTATAATGGTCTTGCAGCTTTCAGATTAATTTCTTAGCGTAGCGCGGATACAAATGATCTGAAAAATATAATTCAGTTTAGCAAGTAGCCGGTATCCCGTCTTTAAAAATCGTGCAAGTATTTTAGCAAAGAATGTTTTGTTTTTATGCCGTAGTTAGCAAACAAGCTTACAGGCTACCTGATGGTAAGCAGTCACCGTCGCCTATGGATACTTGTAACACCAGAGGCGTCACAAATACGTTGCTGACCCTTTAGCCTCTCATGTTGTATTCAAATTCTTTAAAGAATAGATATCGAAGCCGCACGGTTGTTAGTTCTGATGATCTTTCGTGGCCGCGAGCCAACTTTGATTCGATTTTGAATAGTTTTCCGCGTACAATTGACCCATTTGAACTGGTAAGTGAACCGTCTTGAATTTAATCGGATCGGACTACTTTGGTAGTTACAATCTGGAATCTCGAACAGAGTTTTTACAAGCTTTTATTTAACTTGCCTTGTTAGTTTGGGTCACATCTTGCAGCTGAATTTAATAACAGTTCTCCAATATCCAATATCTCCAACCGATTAAACAGAAACTTTGCATACACGTTTAGACTGCATGACAATGCATGTTTATTTAAATGCCGTTATTCTAAACCTGGACTCCCTAAAACCCCGGGCCCTTACCAATGAGCTCTTTGGAGCTTATGTACGGATTTTCATACCACTGTCTTTTCGGTGAAGGAAAACATCGTGAGGAAACCTGCATACGTACGGGGAAGGAATTCAATGGCGTATGTGAATTCACCGATCCGCATTGGGCCAGCGTGGTGGATATGGCCCAATCACCCTTTCGAGGGTAGGCTAAAAGTCCAGCAGTGGACTGTTAAAAGACTGATGATGATGATGACTCCCTAAAATGGCGGAGCGGGTATCAAATTACCGGGATTACTCAGAAGAATGCGAAAAATTTAATGAATTAATGTAACACTTAGTTCAATAATATGGCGGACACCCCAACGTGGCGGACATAATTTTCTTATCTACCATCATGATATCAAATAAAAGGAAATGCTGAGAAAATACGAAAAAAATAATCGAAAAAGCTTGTTTTTAAAAAGTCCTGTTTATCTATTCGTCCGTCCTAATTCTTTAGAACCTTGTATCGACTATAGTTATTAAGATTAGTGAATGAAACTTTAGTAAAGATCAAAAAATTTAAAGTATTAAAATGTGGCTAAAATTCTAAACAGTCAGACAAAAAAACTTTATAACTTGCTTTTTTAATGCCATAGGTGCCAAACAAGCATACGGGCTGCCTGATGGTCACCGTCGCCTATGGATACTTGTAACACCAGAGGCATCACAAATACGTTGCCGACCCTTTAGAATTCGATTTACTCGCCTTTTGAAGAACCCCATGTTGTAGCTTCTCGGAAACACCGTCGAAGGTAGCTCATTCCACATTTAGCTGCTTTGCTGATGTGATATTAAAAACCCTTACTCAAAATGATTTCGATAATTTTCTGATAATAACTTTTTGAGTTATATAGATGAAATTGCAATAAATTCAAGATGTTCTAGCTCTTTCATTCGATTTTGGCCATTGACCTATTCGTGAAATTATCGTTTTCCATAAATTTTTCTTTTGATCAAACCTTAACATCAAGTATAATAGGGCTTGAGCATTTGGATTGTCTTTAGACCTTCAACGGTCTATGGGCAGTCTAACTGTATTTGTAGTTCTAGTTTTAGCTTGTATTTTGTTTAGTTAATAAAGGCACTAGCCACGGTCAAATTATGAAAAAAAAATGTATAATTATTTTATATCAAGATGATACATCTTTGAAAGTTAAGTCAACAGATCTTTGTAACCACTAATTTCTGAACTATGAAAGTGACCACAATTACATGGCTTTGGCTACGAAGCTCTACTTCCTACATGTCTTGACACGCTTTTTGCCAGTTAAAAAAAAAACAGTTTTTGTTACATATTTTTTTCAAAACCGAAAAACGGCAAAGTCCAATTTTCTCAACAGAAATTGTTTTTACAAGCAGTGGAGAGATAATTATTGTCCACGTGATTTAAGCAAAGGAAACCCACAGCAAAGCTACACCATTTTGTTTTAATAATACTCAAATAATACGATTCTGATTCAAACGCAATCTGTAAGTGAAATTAATCATTGATATTTTTAATGAAATTTCCTACTGTCTCTCTCGATTTTTCAAAATAAAAATGCAAATCCGTGCGGCATTTATCAATCAGATGAATTGCGCATAAATTTGGGCTTATAATAAATTCGTCACGGTTTAAATCAAGGCAGATTCCCGTTGCTGGCCGGGGCCGAACTTGCCGGCAATTCATTAAATGGACCAGTATGTCTGTGTGCTTGATGTATGGTCGTAGGACGGTCTGGGTGTTATGTTCTAGGTGATAGGCGATAGATGCGAATACGTGACCTTCGGTTGAAACAATCATGCTATTGGCTGTCAAAAAGGGTATCCTGGGTATCCTATCGAAGGTGCGAAGGTACTTCACGTCGGAACATGTAACAGAACCAAGTTCATCGTTCATAAATAAATAATTAAATAAATAGATGTTTCGTTTAAAATTCTAACACATTATTAATTTGTACATGGTGCATGGCAAATACCTAAATCACGCGAATCTAAAAAACCAAGGAAAAATAAAAACAAAGTTTTGCAATGAAAAGAGGGTCAGGAATTAAAATAAAGATTGAGTATCAAATGCTGTCTCATATTATAAAGGATTTTGGTAACTACATGATAATAAAATAGGATTAATAGTATCCTTACTCCATCATGCCTAGCTAAATGGAGAACAGGGATTCTTTTAGTTAACCTTCAGTACAGCAAGTTATGCACATTGTCCGATGTTTGCATTGAGTCAGGCGTTAAGAAAGAATGCTTTAAAACAACTTAACTACTATAAATTAGTTCTAAATATTATAATAGTAATAAAACCCGGAATTTTCTACATCTAAGGTAATACTTTTGTATCGAACTAATCGGAAATATCAGCGAAATTCATCTCATAAACAAAATCACTAAAGACAAATGGTTCAACACTTAATAAGTATAAGATCATTGCTTGGCTAGGGTTTTCTAGATTTAGTTTGTTAGACTGCAAATAAGTACCTACATCAACCGGTAATTTTATTGGTTGTCTAGGCAGTACGCGCGCGAATAATGGGTTGGAGGTAGATAGAAGATTAGAATGAAAAATCATACGACAAATTTCTCGGAAATTGATGTTGGAGTGGGAAGGCTCTATGCGCGTGCGAAAAACGGGCGGCGTAGAGTAGCGTAGGGGCATTCGTTCTCAGGGATCGGTCGAGAGCGGACGAGTACTTTGGATAGGTAAATTCAGTGACTTGTGTTCATATATTTGCTCAATCGTTTTAAAATTAAAATTGATTTTATTTTATAAAATTTTAGTGCCTGGACTAGCCTAGATTTGTAGATGGTTACGCGTCTACGAATTTCGGTGTCGTTCGAGTACCTTTGTATGTCCGCGATTTAAATTCACGCGTGTTTTAATTTTATAAGGAGTTATTCGACAGTCAATTTGTACTACCAAATAACTCTGAAATAATTTAACGTTTTAGGATCTTTTTGTGGGTAAATAGTGATTTAGTGTGAATTTATGTGAGCATCGGTTCCATTCTCATGTTGCATGTCTGGGAACGGAACCGTATTTGATTATAGAGTCATTTAACTCGTTTTGGATTATAGTGTTGATTCGGATCCTTTTTCCGTTAAAAGTTTGGGTATGCGCTTGGACGTATTCACCCATTGGGATGGTGGTCATACCCCTAGTGGTAGACTAGTGCCACCGTCCCGGCTTTTGCGGGAGAATGGATTTGAAACGATACCTTTATCGCGAGGGGAAGACTAGAAGGAGGAGAGGGCTTAGAGAACACAACGAATTAAATACGTTTTAGGATCTTTTTGTGGGTAAATAGTGATTTAGTGTAAATTTATGTGAGCATCGGTTCCATTCTCATGTTGCATGTCTGGGAACGGAACCGTATTTGATTATAGAGTCATTTAACTCGTTTTGGATTATAGTGTTGATTCGGACCCTTTTTCCGTTAAAAGTTTGGGTATGCGCTTGGACGTATTCACCCATTGGGATGGTGGTCATACCCCTAGTGGTAGACTAGTGCCACCGTCCCGGCTTTTGCGGGGGAATGGATTTGAAACGATACTTTTATCGCGGAGGGAGGGCTTAGGGAACACAACATCTGCAGTTTAAGGAATGGTGGTTCCCAAAGCAACCAAATTCCGGCGTAAAGTCACTCTCCGAGTGGTGTTGCGTTTTTCCCGTGGGTTTTAAATATGTCGGTGGATTGTGACGCCACCGGGGTCGATGTGCTCACTCCGTTGTGGGTTTTTGGCCTTCGTCACCTTCGGGGGTATACTCCTTTTCCTATGGCGATGGGACGATCTACCTGGAGCTGCGGGAAGGTACTTCATGCATTGTGTCACCATCGTATCTGGATTCAGAGTTGCTTCAGTTGTCCCGGGCAGAGTGGGGCGATGTCTGTGGAAGCCGGCGCGAGGACCAATTGTAAGCTTTATAATTATTTTGATTATTTGATATTATTTACTTACATAAAGTAATTGTTAACCGACTTCTAAAAAAGAGGAGGTTATGGTTCGAATGGATAAATGTTCCTAATCGAATTGCAGACAATGTAGCCATTTTATTATTTGATATTATTTACTTGCATAGAGTAATTGTTAACCGACTTCTAAAAAAGAGGAGGTTATGGTTCGAATGGATAAATGTTCCTAATCGAATTGCAGACAATGTAGCCATTTTATTATTTGATATTATTTACTTACATAAAGTAATTGTTAACCGACTTCTAAAAAAGAGGAGATTATAGTTCGAATGGATAAATGTTCCTAATCGAATTACAGACGATAGTCATTGCTATTTTCTTATATTAACATAAAGTAAATTCAGTTGCAAAGGTCAACTTGTTTTATAAATAAAGGTTCGAATGGACAAAGAGGTTCCGTAACTAATTATTAAAGTCCTTTAACTGCTTTGAGCTGATTGTGCTGGGCTGCCAGGTCATACAGGTTCTATCAAGAGAAAATATAGTTCTCAGAACCGAGACGATGACGAAAGAAGTTGATTTGTCTCTTCGAGTTGAAAGTCAATATAATGGGCTTACTTCAACATCACACTTTATTATGGCTTCCATAGAAGGAACCTTAGGCTAAGTATAGCTGAAATATACATGGAGCGATTGTCTCTGGGTTACCCCTTTAGTTATAAAAAAACAACAAAGGGCGCCTTTTACTAATGTCACTGAATTTAGTGATACTGGCCTAATTAATATAATCTCACTTGAAGGAAGGTCCTGTTTGAGATGGCCAATTTGAAGAGATAACGGGAAAAGTTATTAACTTCATTACACTAAGAATGTGTATGACTTGATTGTCTAGTTCATCAGTATTCGGTAAATTAGTCCGAGGTCTGCATCATCAAATTATGATAAAGTTATGCGGTCACATAAGAATAAGATAACATTATTCAGGATGATCTTCTGTTTCAGGTTTAGGTAGGGTTGGGCGTGTGCCTAAAGAGTACCTTGATTTCCTAATCTTGGGAACTCATTATTTGACCCTTTTGCTGGGGTTCGCTGGGGTTGCTAAAAGATTATGCCCTCTTGTCCCACCTTTTGTTAGACACACAGACTGACTCCGAATTTTGACTATTAGAGTTCTTTATTTAAACGAGTATTTATACTCGTATGGGGGAGGTGATGACCAGTAAGGATGACGAAATCAATCGATCGACGCGGAGGAGGGGCGCCGATCCTTAGCCCCATACGAGTTTGTTTCAATTAATATATACGATACATAAAATACTAACCAAAGTTCACTTAACAAATATCTTAGTGATATGCTTAGTATCCGCATTTAATATACACATAATCTATTTTACTTCTATTTCTAATATTATCTACTTACCTTCGTTTTAGGTCATTTTCCACAACATTCTTACATCTTCATTAATTTATTCAGTAGTACGGATATTGTAAACCTAATAACATTTTAATCATAATATTAGATTAGGACCTCGTCACACAGCTCATACCTATTCGTATACTTGGGTTCTATGATCACAAAGTAGGGTTCTTCCACTAGACAATCACCTGGCCAAAACGAAACATGTAGGTAAATATTAAATCCGCGAGTAGGTAGGCATACATTAGGTAAAGTAACTTATTCGGTGTTAGTAGGTCTTTTACGATTCTAGATTTCACGAACGGGAGTAGCAGTTATACTGTAATATTTTAAAGATACGAATAACATAGTAGTCATACTCCAATATAGGTTTAATATACGCAGCTAATGTTTAGGCAACCAAATATAAAACATTTAATAAAAAAGTTAAATAATAAAAACAATCAGTTAAATAAAATAAAAGATATAGAAGGCTAGAGGGGGGGGTTTTTACAATATGGTATGCCGTAGTGACCAGGATCATTATCATCATCATCATCATCATCATCAGCCAAGATTTTAACTTTGTAGTGACTTTGTAATTAAAAACGCGTACAACGATGGTAATTTCTAATAGGATGTTTATGTAGATAACAGTTAGGATTAACTACATTAGTACATATAGGTCAATGCAGGATCGATGTTTCTTAATACTCTCACTAGAATTTATGTATAGTATTTGTTTTGCTTAAACGCGTAGAACCGTCATAAGAAATGGGGTCGTTTAGAATTAAATTAGTTATTAGAAAGGGATTATATTTAAGAGTGTTCAAGTTCGCTTGAACACAATTTGTTGTTCGTGCAAAGGAGACGAGAATTGGTATGAGCTGTGCAAAAATATTCATCACCATCATCAAAAATATCAAGGTTAAATCATTAGAATTTCTTATATTCGGTACTAACGTAGTAGGTTAAGAGGTTGGGTAACGCATGTGGTAAGGTAAATGGGTTCAAAAATAATAGAAAATGTGAAGTTAATCTTATATATTACATCCTTTATCATAGATTCCAAATTTGTTCTAAAAATTGCTAACGCTGGCTTGAAAATATTTGTAAAAATGGGAAAACCTAATGTATATAATCCGTGTGTTTCCATTGTGTGTAATATTGTTTTATATTATGGGTTTCCACTGGGGTTGAAAAATACTCATAAGAAACGGGGTCGTAAGAAACGGGGTCGTAAGAAACGGGGTCGTAAGAAACGGGGTCGTAAGAAACTTTAGAAAATTTTGCTCCAAATAAATGTCAAATATTATTACGAAAATATAAATGGGTTGACTAGGGAACTAAAATGTTAACTTGGATAGTAATATGCATATTTAAATGTAATAGGTAAATCAAAACTTGAACACACAGTGTGAAATACTTTAATATAATGATTAGTAGAAATATGAACAAATAAGTTAAATTAAAGGGAATGTAAAATCTTAAACTATTCTATAACTAGGACATAATTTTGACCCTGATAATGCAATATTTAGTCTAATCAAAAGTCATAATGGTTTTAGGAACTGCAATATTTAAAGTTACAATCGGATTGATCTAAATTATAGTAAATTTCTTAGATACTCTTAAATTAACAGGTAGCTATTTATCTTTGTACACATCTTTCTAGTAGGGTATTGTAATGATGTTAAATGACGTTGTAAAATTAAACATTGTGAATTTCGTACAAGTAAGGTCTAAAAACCTATCACTATAGCCAACTAAAAATATTGTGTGTTAGCATGTCACAAATCAGGGTTAAGTAGGTTCTCAATAGGTTTTAAAATAGGGATTGTGGCACGTGGTATCTCGTTGATGTCTTTACGATAGAACAAGCATTTCTTAGAAGAAAAGAAATCTTCATTGGAATGCTACTGCTACAAATATTAAGTTTATGCCAAGTCTTATCTATGGATTTTCAAAGATAATTTATTTGCACAATAGGTCGGTTGATATATTGGTCACTTTGTGTCTTGTTAGCCCGGTTAGTAAGTGTACATAAAAATAGAAATGATATAATAGAGGTGACATAAAAATACCGTTGGTATTGTTTATGTAAATATTTTTGAATTAAACTAAATACTCGAAACAATTTCAATAATTAATGAAAATGATTTTAATCTAATTAACTAATCGATGAACACGTCTATAGTTACAAAGTAAACAGTTTGACCTACTGCCGTTATAACTATGATGTGTCATTTATAAAATCATTGACTTTGATGTGACATTTCGCGAATAAAAGTGTAGTTTTATCTTAAATAGTCTCGAATTTTGAATTTATCGGATTTGGTAGTATTATTGATGAAAAGGTAGCATACACGTTTTACTAAGGTTCGTTGGGGTAGCTATAGATGGGCAATTGTGACGTCTGTTTTGATCTTACCACCAGGACAGATGTTACCGATATTATAATTCTGTAATAATACGTGATAAGTCCCGATAAACATTTAAAACATGTGTTCAAATCGCGAAAGTTTAAAAATTACGATTATAATTCTGGTTTGGTTTTCACGAATAAGGCCGGTTTAAAAATATAGGGACGGTAGCTTTAAATTTAGTGTTCTGTGAAGTAAGACGCGCAACTATTAATGTTTCTAATACAAACATAGACATGGTACAGATATAATCTTTTGTTGGTTGAGTTACTTCACATAGTAAGCGGGAAGTAAGGCACCTGTGTATAAGACGGAGACAGTTGATGAAGTGCATAGACGTAGCTAGTGAAATACTATCTATGTTTATGATTCTCACAATTTAGTATTTGTTATATTTATGTAAATTTTTGTCGTTGTTATTGGGGCGTGAAAATTGTGGCTGCTAATGTATTTGGGTAACAATTAAATCTACAAAATGCCACCTACGATCATTTTGTGTATTATATTTTTAGGTGCTATAATTCTTTGGGGGAAAACGACGCGCATGTCAAATCTTAAAACAATTAATTTATAATTATTATTATTTCTTAAGCTTTGTAACTATCAGTTTCAACTATACTTACTTTCACTTTGTTACTATTGTTAAGGTGTTTATTTAATTGGAAAAAGGGTTATGATTGCTTACTAAAACGGGTTCGGGTTGTTTAAGGTAGAATTGAAAGAACACATAATAAACTCTCTATTTCCAGGTATTTTAAAAACTAAACTAGTAAAAAAATAAAACACTGTTTCAAGCTGTCGCGGTTGTTTACTAAAGAAATATTTGTGTGTAGGGTTATATTATTATGACGTAGTAGTATAATTTTGCACACATATAATTTTGTTATGTTGTTTAATAATTATATAATGTGTTGAGTTTTTCATATTAATTTGAATATGAAACAATTTTTAATATGAATTTGAGTGAATTGTATTTTGTTTTTGACGAGACATAGCGTGCACCACATGGGTATTATTGCTTTTAGGCAATGGTATTGTGGGAGTGTTCGTTATCTGAATAAATTATCTTATCTTATCTTATCTTATCTTATCCCGTAAATAATTATATAGCTCATATAGTAAAAATAAACTTATTTAATTTGTTAAATGATACGGCAATTAATTTGACTAGTAGAAGGATGTAGTAAATTAATAGAACGTTTTTGGATGAAAAAAAAATGTAGTGCGTTTTAGAAGAAGGTATTCTAATGATATTACTTCATCTAATTAAGTATTTGACTTTCTTGTTTCTAAATATTTGATAGCGAAGTAA
Organism: Agriopis marginaria; assembly: GCA_932305915.1. Taxonomy (NCBI): domain Eukaryota; kingdom Metazoa; phylum Arthropoda; class Insecta; order Lepidoptera; family Geometridae; genus Agriopis; species Agriopis marginaria. The sequence continues at coordinate 17,553,229 of OW029918.1, forward strand.
CTGTAAATTAAAACTTTGGGGTCGATTCACAGTCTTGAATAATCCATAACAGCTAGCTAACTACGGTACTTATTATTAGTTGGTAAAATAGCAAGATTTAGAACGGCTAAATAGATCTAATCATAGGCGCGATAAATAGATGTTGAAGGATAAAAAGCAATCGGAATAAATTCATGCAGAGTAGTTAAAAGTTTAGGTTATTTATAGTTTAACTATTCGGAAAATGTAATTGTATTTAATAATCACTTCGAAAAATGTATAGCAATAAAATTTTACTATATTAAAAATTTATTTAACAGTCATTAATTTGGAAAAATATATATTTGATAAAAAAAAAAAAAAAAAAAAATATTAACGTGAACAATGTAATTATATATCAATGTGAACGTGAACGGGTTTTGATACTGTTTTCTAGATATTTAGTATTTTGGTGGGTTGTAGTTCATTAGTAGCTGGGGGGTTTTAGTATTTCCTAAGTTAGTAGTATCTGATCTTGATAGAAGTTACTGCTTTTATTTGAGATTATGAACCTAGGGATAGGCGTGCAGAAACTTGGTCGCCAATAGTTCTTAAAGGTGTCGATACTTCCTTGGGATGGATTGAACAGCAATGAAAGATATGCTCTGTATCTGAATAATAAGAATAAACGAATGAGGAATGAATTGTGGAAGGATGTTGGAAATTTTGAGTTATAAGTATGTTTAGAGGTTTCAGGGTTGTAGCGACACCAAGGCTAGAGGCGAGTTGTCGATTTCAAGGTTTAGCAAAACACTACACAACCGGCTCAATATAAAAGGGGAACTTGGAGCTAGGTTAAGTCAGGAGGACACTTATCCCTGTCAATATTAAACATTGAGTTTATATTGAGCTCATACTCACACGCATCCTTCGTGCGAAGGGTAAACCGCAATATTTCCCACACTCACATTCACCGATCGGAGGTAGTCAGATTTTTAATTCGGTTTCGAGAGCTTATAGGACCCTGAGAGGTCATAGGTGGATTTTTGTAGTTCACAGGACGTTGAGAGCGGACCGAGGAGATATGAATGCAAACCCCCTCGATTGAAAGGTTGAATTTGGCGGGGAAAGCAATATTTCTGTTCTTCTAACGACTCGACTCACAACCGAGTTCCTCGTAGAAGTCAATATACTATGTGGACGAAAAAAGTTCTTTTATGATACACGGGTTTGCTGTCGGATTGAGTTTCTAAGATGATTATTTCATGACCGGTTTAAACAAACTACACATATAATAATTAGGGCGCATACACAAACAGTTCTATTACACGTTTAATTTTATTGTTGAAACTTGAATATGGACAACAAAGATCTTGCACATTAGACATATCATTGGGGTTGTTAAATTTCAATTCTTAATTTCTTTATTGAATTATTTATTTGGGAACTCATTTAATATTATTAAATTTACTCCGATTTAGGTCATCTTCTTAAATTTAATGGGGTCGAATGTAACAGAACCAAGTTCATCGTTCATAAATAAATAATTAAATAAATAGATGTTTCGTTTAAAATTCTAACACATTATTAATTTGTACATGGTGCATGGCAAATACCTAAATCACGCGAATCTAAAAAACCAAGGAAAAATAAAAACAAAGTTTTGCAATGAAAAGAGGGTCAGGAATTAAAATAAAGATTGAGTATCAAATGCTGTCTCATATTATAAAGGATTTTGGTAACTACATGATAATAAAATAGGATTAATAGTATCCTTACTCCATCATGCCTAGCTAAATGGAGAACAGGGATTCTTTTAGTTAACCTTCAGTACAGCAAGTTATGCACATTGTCCGATGTTTGCATTGAGTCAGGCGTTAAGAAAGAATGCTTTAAAACAACTTAACTACTATAAATTAGTTCTAAATATTATAATAGTAATAAAACCCGGAATTTTCTACATCTAAGGTAATACTTTTGTATCGAACTAATCGGAAATATCAGCGAAATTCATCTCATAAACAAAATCACTAAAGACAAATGGTTCAACACTTAATAAGTATAAGATCATTGCTTGGCTAGGGTTTTCTAGATTTAGTTTGTTAGACTGCAAATAAGTACCTACATCAACCGGTAATTTTATTGGTTGTCTAGGCAGTACGCGCGCGAATAATGGGTTGGAGGTAGATAGAAGATTAGAATGAAAAATCATACGACAAATTTCTCGGAAATTGATGTTGGAGTGGGAAGGCTCTATGCGCGTGCGAAAAACGGGCGGCGTAGAGTAGCGTAGGGGCATTCGTTCTCAGGGATCGGTCGAGAGCGGACGAGTACTTTGGATAGGTAAATTCAGTGACTTGTGTTCATATATTTGCTCAATCGTTTTAAAATTAAAATTGATTTTATTTTATAAAATTTTAGTGCCTGGACTAGCCTAGATTTGTAGATGGTTACGCGTCTACGAATTTCGGTGTCGTTCGAGTACCTTTGTATGTCCGCGATTTAAATTCACGCGTGTTTTAATTTTATAAGGAGTTATTCGACAGTCAATTTGTACTACCAAATAACTCTGAAATAATTTAACGTTTTAGGATCTTTTTGTGGGTAAATAGTGATTTAGTGTGAATTTATGTGAGCATCGGTTCCATTCTCATGTTGCATGTCTGGGAACGGAACCGTATTTGATTATAGAGTCATTTAACTCGTTTTGGATTATAGTGTTGATTCGGATCCTTTTTCCGTTAAAAGTTTGGGTATGCGCTTGGACGTATTCACCCATTGGGATGGTGGTCATACCCCTAGTGGTAGACTAGTGCCACCGTCCCGGCTTTTGCGGGAGAATGGATTTGAAACGATACCTTTATCGCGAGGGGAAGACTAGAAGGAGGAGAGGGCTTAGAGAACACAACGAATTAAATACGTTTTAGGATCTTTTTGTGGGTAAATAGTGATTTAGTGTAAATTTATGTGAGCATCGGTTCCATTCTCATGTTGCATGTCTGGGAACGGAACCGTATTTGATTATAGAGTCATTTAACTCGTTTTGGATTATAGTGTTGATTCGGACCCTTTTTCCGTTAAAAGTTTGGGTATGCGCTTGGACGTATTCACCCATTGGGATGGTGGTCATACCCCTAGTGGTAGACTAGTGCCACCGTCCCGGCTTTTGCGGGGGAATGGATTTGAAACGATACTTTTATCGCGGAGGGAGGGCTTAGGGAACACAACATCTGCAGTTTAAGGAATGGTGGTTCCCAAAGCAACCAAATTCCGGCGTAAAGTCACTCTCCGAGTGGTGTTGCGTTTTTCCCGTGGGTTTTAAATATGTCGGTGGATTGTGACGCCACCGGGGTCGATGTGCTCACTCCGTTGTGGGTTTTTGGCCTTCGTCACCTTCGGGGGTATACTCCTTTTCCTATGGCGATGGGACGATCTACCTGGAGCTGCGGGAAGGTACTTCATGCATTGTGTCACCATCGTATCTGGATTCAGAGTTGCTTCAGTTGTCCCGGGCAGAGTGGGGCGATGTCTGTGGAAGCCGGCGCGAGGACCAATTGTAAGCTTTATAATTATTTTGATTATTTGATATTATTTACTTACATAAAGTAATTGTTAACCGACTTCTAAAAAAGAGGAGGTTATGGTTCGAATGGATAAATGTTCCTAATCGAATTGCAGACAATGTAGCCATTTTATTATTTGATATTATTTACTTGCATAGAGTAATTGTTAACCGACTTCTAAAAAAGAGGAGGTTATGGTTCGAATGGATAAATGTTCCTAATCGAATTGCAGACAATGTAGCCATTTTATTATTTGATATTATTTACTTACATAAAGTAATTGTTAACCGACTTCTAAAAAAGAGGAGATTATAGTTCGAATGGATAAATGTTCCTAATCGAATTACAGACGATAGTCATTGCTATTTTCTTATATTAACATAAAGTAAATTCAGTTGCAAAGGTCAACTTGTTTTATAAATAAAGGTTCGAATGGACAAAGAGGTTCCGTAACTAATTATTAAAGTCCTTTAACTGCTTTGAGCTGATTGTGCTGGGCTGCCAGGTCATACAGGTTCTATCAAGAGAAAATATAGTTCTCAGAACCGAGACGATGACGAAAGAAGTTGATTTGTCTCTTCGAGTTGAAAGTCAATATAATGGGCTTACTTCAACATCACACTTTATTATGGCTTCCATAGAAGGAACCTTAGGCTAAGTATAGCTGAAATATACATGGAGCGATTGTCTCTGGGTTACCCCTTTAGTTATAAAAAAACAACAAAGGGCGCCTTTTACTAATGTCACTGAATTTAGTGATACTGGCCTAATTAATATAATCTCACTTGAAGGAAGGTCCTGTTTGAGATGGCCAATTTGAAGAGATAACGGGAAAAGTTATTAACTTCATTACACTAAGAATGTGTATGACTTGATTGTCTAGTTCATCAGTATTCGGTAAATTAGTCCGAGGTCTGCATCATCAAATTATGATAAAGTTATGCGGTCACATAAGAATAAGATAACATTATTCAGGATGATCTTCTGTTTCAGGTTTAGGTAGGGTTGGGCGTGTGCCTAAAGAGTACCTTGATTTCCTAATCTTGGGAACTCATTATTTGACCCTTTTGCTGGGGTTCGCTGGGGTTGCTAAAAGATTATGCCCTCTTGTCCCACCTTTTGTTAGACACACAGACTGACTCCGAATTTTGACTATTAGAGTTCTTTATTTAAACGAGTATTTATACTCGTATGGGGGAGGTGATGACCAGTAAGGATGACGAAATCAATCGATCGACGCGGAGGAGGGGCGCCGATCCTTAGCCCCATACGAGTTTGTTTCAATTAATATATACGATACATAAAATACTAACCAAAGTTCACTTAACAAATATCTTAGTGATATGCTTAGTATCCGCATTTAATATACACATAATCTATTTTACTTCTATTTCTAATATTATCTACTTACCTTCGTTTTAGGTCATTTTCCACAACATTCTTACATCTTCATTAATTTATTCAGTAGTACGGATATTGTAAACCTAATAACATTTTAATCATAATATTAGATTAGGACCTCGTCACACAGCTCATACCTATTCGTATACTTGGGTTCTATGATCACAAAGTAGGGTTCTTCCACTAGACAATCACCTGGCCAAAACGAAACATGTAGGTAAATATTAAATCCGCGAGTAGGTAGGCATACATTAGGTAAAGTAACTTATTCGGTGTTAGTAGGTCTTTTACGATTCTAGATTTCACGAACGGGAGTAGCAGTTATACTGTAATATTTTAAAGATACGAATAACATAGTAGTCATACTCCAATATAGGTTTAATATACGCAGCTAATGTTTAGGCAACCAAATATAAAACATTTAATAAAAAAGTTAAATAATAAAAACAATCAGTTAAATAAAATAAAAGATATAGAAGGCTAGAGGGGGGGGTTTTTACAAACAGTTGCTATCACTGTACCAAGCACAAGTTCGGTCGTGCATGGAGTACTGGTCTGACCTTTGGGATGGATCAGCTAAGTATCAGCTTGGGGCGTTAGAGTCTATCGAGAAGCATGCCAAGAGGCTCATCGGCAACGAATCCTTGGTTTAGACTAAGCTTCTTAGTCTTGAGCATCGGCGCAAAGTTGCTAGTCTATCGGTCTTTTATCGAATACATTTCGGAGAGTGTGCATCGGATCTTCATGATCTAATTCCCTCCTACCCATTTTCTATCGGACTGCCAGAGCGGGCACAAAAATCAAAACCGCTTTATAGTTGGTATTCTGAAAACCCTAACAAAGCGTTTTAATTCCACTTTTATTATGCGAACTGCTAGTCTGTGGAATGCCTCAATGGGTGTTCTCCGATAGTTACAACCTGGGTGTCTTCAAATCACGAGTGAATCGGTTTCTTCTAGACAAGCGTGCTCCACCGTAGACCGCATCAACGTTTAACATGAGGCTAGTTGGCGGTCAAACGCAAGCCTATTATTAAATAATAAAACTATTTTGTCAAAGTGTTTTGACCGCAAAGAATGGTCTTCCTCGTGGTCAAATTATTGATATTGCCGAATTGGACACTAGCAAACTTATTAATATAATTGGGGCTGATATATTAAACTACTTAGCCAAAGTTAATGACATTTTTGTGGGACCACTTTGAAAGTTTTTTCTACATAATTTTCGCTCTTTACACTTTCTTGTAAATTTTTGTACTCTTCTTGTACGTCTAACGCACTTTATACTTTCACATTCTTGTGCTCGTCTTTTGCGTTTAACGCACTTTACACTTTCTTGTACGTTCTTGTACTTTTCTTGTAAGTTCAACGCACTTCACACTTTCTTATACGTTCTTGTGGTCTGCTTGTACGTCTAACGCACTTCACACTTTCTTATACGTTCTTGTGGTTTTCTTGTACGTTTTTGTACTCTTCTTGTACGTCCAACGCACTTTACATATTCTTGTACGTTCTTGTACTCTTCTTGTACGTTCAACGCACTTCACACTTTCTAATACGTTTTTGTGCCCTTATTGTACGTCCAACGTACTTTTACATTTTCTTGTACGTTCTTGTACGTCCAACGCACTTTACATTTTCTTGTACGCTCTTGTACGTCCAACGCTCTTTACACTTTCTTGTACGTTTTTGTACGTCCAACGCACTTCACACTTTCTTGTACTCTTATTATACGTTGAATGTTTTTTTTTGTATCGTACGTTCAACCCAATTTAACATTTTCTTGTTCACCTCAGTCTCTTGTGTCTTACACTACACGTCATTATAGTGATTTGTAGTTGGGAACGCGTTGTGATAGCTTGATTCACTCGATCCTGTTAATTATTAAAACCAATTCGTCCGTACTTCGACAAATAGGCCGAAAGCCCATTATTATATATTACTTGATGATTTTCACCACTAGTACACAGATGTGCTAATGAGTTTTGATAGTGTTGAAAAAGTCGGAGACAGCGAAATAGAAAGAGAGAAATAGAGTTACAATGTCAAAAAAGCTTTTAAATTTTTGTGGACACTTTTGCAATTGTCTCGTGTATCTGTGGTCTCGTGACATCGAGTCATATACACAGAATAAAAACTAGTAGCAAAGACGGAGTGCTAATTTAGCATCAACGAATTTTTTTTTTTCATTATGTACTCATAATATGCCAAAATTGTTGTTAACAGAATGAAGAAAATATATTTTTGACAGAACGACAATGTGCAGGGTTGTACGCTGTTTTAATGTACTAGGGACCTGTAAAAGGTTCCAAAAGCTACTTAATATTTAACAGATGGAGTGCTACACTTCGTAAATCACGTGACGGATTCTATGCTCTTCATTATTCTTTGGTCTGGTCATATATCACCCGTCAATTATAAAGAAATGAACAGGCACAATACAGCTCGATGTAACACAAATTGAACAGCTAGAACCACTGAAGGAAAAGCAGTCACCTACGACACAAGTTTATTCTTAGTGTAGGTGCTGCACGACATTGTCAAGTTCCACAAGTCCCTTAATTTAATATGTTGTAATTAGTTTATACTCTTTATTGTGTTGTACTTGTAATTTTGGAAATAAAATAATTTCATTTCATTTCAACTTTGATCTCACGTGAAACAGAACGTACTTATCAACTGTAATGATTTTTGAGTGCAAATAAAAATAGCAGCAGCGGTTCAATTTCTGAGAACGTTTAGGTGCCACTAAAGCTATATGATTATTTACGGGATATTTACCGTGATAAGGTTGTGGAATGAGCACCCGATATTTCGACGCAGTTACATGCACCATGTTCACGGGAAGACTGAAGAATGCGGGTGGTTGGCCTTACCACGGTAAATATCCCGTATATAATCATATAACTTTAGTGAACAACCATGATAGTTTAAAACAGTGTTTAGGTGCCATTCACATTACAGATACACTTGCACATATTATGCTCTTCAAACCTCTTTGAGTTTATTTTTATTCTTATCATTATTTTAGTGGCACATTTTTTTTTCAAAAGCTATTACAAAGATACACAAATGTGCATAGTATTCTGGGCGAAGTACGTAAGTACGAATAAAGTTTTATGATTATTTATGAGGTATTTTAATTTTAGACTAAGGAACAGGGTACTTTGGTTTAGGTTTTTTACTTTTTTATTGTTCGACCAACCACCCGCATTCTTCAGTCTTCCCGTGAACATGGTGCATGTAACTGCGCCGAAATATCGGAAGCTCATTCCAAAACCTTACCACGGTAAATATCCCGTAAATAATCATATAACTTAAGTGAACAACCGTGATAGTTTAAAACAGAAAGTACGAACATCCATAACTATAAAATGAGTATAGAATTCTATACAAACATCAATGTTGAAATTAAAAATTTGTATGGAATTCCATTCAAAATTTACTTTACAAATATTCATAATTCGCCCAACTACAGTGAATACATATTACACAACGTGTGCTATTGTTGCCTTTTCTTCATTTGAAGATGTAAAACATGACTTTATTCAAGAAGAATCTAGAAAAACAGGTTACAAACCACAACTGTACCAGCTAGGTAGTCTAGTCGTCCCCTTGAGAGCACTAACGTTATTCCTTCTACGAAACTAATCTACATTCTAGAGGGGACGTGCGACGCATTACATCGTAGCGCGAGTTTCGAATACATTTGCTGTGCACTGCTGGATCCGAATCACAATCCAATAACAGTTTTGTGTGGAACGCAAATGGAGAAATAATCTGTAGGTATTAGGCAATGAATCTTGATAGCTTGATAACTGTACAAAATCCACTCATAGATCTACTAGTTAACAGAGTATACAAAGTGACATGAAATTGGGTTTTAAACAAAGATAATATGAACACTTGATCGCGCATGTAGTCAAAATTCCCTTTTGCAAAATCATGTCAAGTCGGTCGTGGGGGGCAGCTTGTGATTGGAGAATCAAGTCATTCATACAATTCATGCCTAGGATTAGACCCGCTCGAAATAGTTTAGGTTGACATTTTACAACCTTATCTAACTATAGGCCTATTTCCCTGGCTATTATTATTACAAAAGTGTTAGACGGCATTCTCAACACACATATAAATCAATACCTACAGCTAAAAGACCTCAGGATCTGTTAGAAGATCGGTTAGATTCTCTCCAAATAATCATTCAGTTCAACAAACCGCTAGGGCTCCAGGGCACACCCCTTCTGGGGTGCCTGGGCAAGTCTGATTCCCACTCCCGGCGACGGCCCAAGCCGAGGTTCGTACCTTCGAGGTGCTCTTGTGCTAGTCGCCCAAAAACTTAAACCATCAAATTATGCCGAACGCACTCGGCGTTCGCTAACTAGTCCGGTCCATCTGTAGAGGCCAAAAAGCCAACATTACAAGTCAATACCAAAAAAAATAAAGACAGTTTGGTTTCCGAAAGGGGATGTCCACCGAATCAGCTATATTTTGCTTGAAGGGTGCTGTCAAGTACTATAATGTTAGGGTAGGTACTATGACTATTACTTTGATATAATTAATTTAATGTATAAATGTATACATTTTTAGTTTGATTATTTTAAATTTCAATTGGTAATAATTATTATGAATGTGTTATTGTGGATATTTGCCAAAGAACCAGAGTCACCGACATAGCTGTTAAAATTTGCAAGTTGAAGTGGCAATGGGCAGGCCACATCGCTCGAAGAACCGATAACCGATGGGGAAGAAAGGTTCTGGAGTGGAGACCACGAACCGGAAGACGCAGCGTAGGGAGGCCTCCCACTAGATGGACCGACGACATTGTGAGAGTCGCGGGCATCCAGTGGATGCAAAAGGCAGGCTGTCGTTCAGTGTGGAGGTTAAAGGGGGAGGCCTATGTTCAGCAGTGGACGTCTTCTGGCTGATGATGATGATGATTATGAATGTAATGTGACTACCTACTATTATTAATTTTTCTATTGATATTTTTTATTTTATTTGTATGAGTCTATGTTACTTGGAAATAAATAAATGATTATGGTTTAGCTTATGCGGGGTAAAGGATGAGCAGTCGAGTGGTTATATTATCATTGGTTTTAAACGAAAAGAGGCCAAAATAGTCAAATGAATCTATCATCTATATTGGTAAGAGCGAAACACCACACACTCATTACATGCCTGGGCTAGCACCTTTATTAACTAAACAAAATACAAGCTAAAACTAAAACTAGAAATACAGTTAGACTGCCCATAGACCGTTGAAGGTCTAAAGACAATCCAAATGCTCAAGCCCACTACCAGTTGGCAGCGTGTCCAGCATGCTGGCGGCATTACCACGTTGAATGGCAATGCTTATGCGTTGAGCCAGAAACACGCCAGCATTTTGGTCACGCGTCGCATTAACCAGGCGCTCTGAAAGATTTATGAAAATGAAGTGAGCTCCCGGTCCCCAAGGGCCCAATGTCTCAACCCCAAACATGCCTGACTCATCACAAAATCTATTTGATCCACGTAGCTTAATTTTGGCAGATAGATTCTTCATGAGGTGAAATATGAAATAGATGATTTCTTGTGAAATGGCCAAATGGAGGCAAATGGAGGCTTAAAGTTTAAACAAAAGTCTAGACATACGAAGCTACAAACATCAAAACGCAAATACAACTCACTAGGAGTTGTATTAAGCATTTTTTCAGATTGTATTAATATAATGTAACGCATACATAATTTTTTTATTTGTATATTTAGGTACTTACATACTACTGATCGACTGACTAGTACCAACATAGCTGTTAAAATTTGCAAGTTGAAATGTTAATGGGCAGGCCACATCGCTTGAAGAACCAATAGCCGATGGGGAAGAATGGTTCTTGAGTGGAGACCGCGAACCGGAAGACGCAGCGTAGGTAGGCCTGCCACTAGATGGACCGACGACATTGTGAGAGTCGCAGGCATCCAGTGGATGCAGATGGCAGGCTATCGTTTAGTGTGAAAGTTAATGGGGGAGGCCTATGTACAGCAGTAGACGTCTTCGGGCTGATGATGATGATATACGACTAAACTACTCTGATCTAAAAGTAAAACGTTCAAAATAGCTTTAAGCAAACAGAAATCACAAAGAAAAGTATCTATGCCCAAATTGAAAGCAGCTTTCTCAGAATATCCATAACCTCGGCATAAAATTTTAATACAAGCTTGTAACCAATACATATCAAGTTTTGGGGTGACCCTCCGCCCGAAATGATGCCCTACGGTTCGATAAACTCAATTTATTTTTAGTGTAACCGATATCGATAGAGTTCCAGTAATTTTGGAACATAGAAAGCAAAATTTATGTTCCATGCCCGAACGGCCGGAATGCGAATTGTTTGAATGTATAAATGGAATTTGTTGACGATAAAATAAATGTTATTGTATAAATTAGTGATTTGGTAAATTTGCCATAAACTTTTGTACGTATAAGTAGATTTATAGTTGAGTTCTTTGATTAGGGAAAAATATTCAAAGTCAGATTTAAATAAAATAAAAATTTGTATTTAAATATCGTAGTTCTTTTTATGCGTGTGCTTATCAGCAATAAGAAGACCAAACTGCAGGGCTGATTAAAAAGTGTTATTTAAAAAAAAGTTATTTAAAACCGTCAGTTTGAGAAATTTAACACTGTTTTACAACAAAAGTATTCTATCAACTTCAAAAAAGGAGGAAGTTTCTTAATTCGACCCGTATTTTTTTTAACATCACTAAAAACGCTTTTTTTAAATTTATCTTATAGAATAACATACATACATGTTATTATAACACAACTCTGCCAAACTGCATAGCAGTTTGTAGGCAGACACCTACTCTCTTTACAAAATTACTCACACGTTATGTTTATCGGTCGAGCGAGACGAGCGACTGGTTTTGGAGCCATTTGCTTTAATAAATAAATTGCGTATTAGACTAATTTTAATAACAGTTTTTTAAATTGATTATTATTTTATTTAAGAAACCCACGTTTTATGCATTCACCATTGATTACAAAAAAAAAAAAAAACATTTATCTAGATTTAGTCGAGGAAACAGAAATTCTTGCATCGTATCCACAAACTTATATCAAAGTAGACGCCACAAGTCGACCTACCTTGGATGTCATATTTCCAACACAATTATGACAAATAGTCGTAATTGAGTTGGTGCAGTGACAACACGTGTCAATTTGAAACAAAAATGGGTAACTGTCCAATACTGAGCTGTAAGAATACCATAAATAGAGTTGTCCGACATAATAAAGACATTTCTTTTCACAGGTAAATACGAAAAATTTGACACGCTTAGTTTTCATGCAGTTTAGACCGCTTGTGAAGTCTACTTAGTTATAGGTCTGTGATCGTATCCTACATGGTTTCACTGCAAGAATTTCTGTTTCCTCTAGTAAATCATCATAGTTAAAAGTTTTTATGTACTCAGTACCGAATGTAAACCTAAACATTCCTAACAAGCTCAAGCTAGTGACCCGCAACCTGCAGATCTCGCCGCAAATGGCGGGTGTATGCAGCATCGTTAAAACTTTATTCAACTTCCGTCTGACGTTTAATGAAGGTTAGTTTGAAGTTATAATTCGCTTAACGTTGGTATAAGTAAATAAAACGTTTTGGCTTAGTGAGACAACATATATGCACTTTTTAAGGTACCGTACCCAAAGGGTAAAACGGAACCCTATTACTAAGCTCACATTGTATGTCTGCCTGTCTGTCTGTCCGTCCTTCCTACCTTTAAACGGCTGTATCTTTCGAACCGTAATAGATAGCTAGTTGAAATTTTCACAGAATATGTAACGTTACGGCGAATTGACTAACAAATAATAAAAAAGTCAAAAAATAAAAACGAAAGGGGGTCTCTATACAACAAACGTGTTTTTTAACGTATTTTTGTATTAGCACTAATTTTAAAATGGTAATACGCACAAGCGTCAAACTTGGCATGGTTCTAGTACACATAAAATTTAACAACAAATAATAAATAATGGCCAGGTGATGAGTACAATCTACCCAGGTATGTCCTAAAACTGCGACCAGAACCACCGGAGGATGGGCAGCAGCGTCCTGTTAGTACACGGTGAACGTACTGCGATCTCCAAGCCGCCTGCCAAGCGTGGGGATTATGGCAACACCCCTCTCTAAGAGGGAGGCCTTGTTCAGCAGTGGACATTTAATGGCTGATGATGTGATGAGTACAATGACCTCTTTTCGGCACATTAAAGTACACACGTAACCCTGTATTGAAGTAGGTACTGCATGTTTATACTCATTTGAAACCTGCTTTAAACCCGAGAGTAAGTAAGAGAATATAAAAATAAACATCCATTTTCAGTGATGGCCACACATGTACGCTACACTCACACTTACGCGCTAAGATGCGTCTCACACAGACACAATAACGCTGCACACACAAGAAAATTCTCTCAATTCCGATTCAATTTAGATATTTTCTTGCCTTTCCGGCTTCAGTTTACACAGGCTGCTCCAATATTTTTGTTTGTTCATTCCGGGGATGTTTTTGTTGTGAATTCTGTGCGTTCCAAATAGAAAACTTTAGCAAGTAGTGTATTATATTTGGTAATCATCATTATCACGATCAGCACGCTTTTTTTAATAATTAATAGGCTTGCGTTTGACCACCATCACCTGATCTTAAGCGATGATGCGGTCTACGTTGGAGCACGCTTGCCTAGAAGAGACCGATTCACACGTGATTTGAAGACGCCCAGATTGTAACATTCGGGGACCATATTCAGGCAGCGCATTCCACAGACTAGCAGTTCGCACAGTAAATGTGGAATCAAAGCGCTTCGTACGGGTTTTCGGAATATCAACCATAAAGTGGCGACGATTTTTCGTGCCTGCTTTAGTCCACCGCTGGACATATGCCTAGCCAAGCCACGCTATTCTAGCCCTATCTTCGCTTCCAGTCAGCTGAACTCTTAAACTTTGTTCTCTCGAACGTACAATGCCGTAAGCGGTTCCAACGCAGCGTTAATCTCTTCCTCGCCCCACTGATACAGCACCATCATCATCATTTCATTCGCAGGACGTCTACTGCTGAACATTGGCCTCCCCCATCGATCTCCAAAAGAGCCGGTTGGAAGCGGTCTACATCCAACATTTCCCTGCGGTCTCTTTTAGGTCGTCTGTCCATCTCGTGGGTGGACGTGATTCTGCGCTTACTGATCCGTGGTCTCCATTCGAGAACCTTTTAGCCCCATTGGCCATCTGTTCTGCGTGCTATGTGCCCTGCCCTGCCTTTTCAGCTTGCTAATCCGGTGGGCTATGTCGGTAACCTTCTTTTGTTTACGGATCTCCTCATTTCACCGCTTTCACTGCTGATAAATGCTTCGATGGAATAACACACTACACATTTGTCATACAGGCCTAATTACTACTTATGTGCATTAATAATTTTTATTACCTCATAATAGAGCAAATTATCATCATCATTTCAGCCAAAGGACGTCCACTGCTGGACATATGCCTCACCCATTGATCTCCAAAAGGGCCGGTAATCTAATCTAATCATAAATAACGAATACCATCAACGAAACCCAAATTAAAATTTGTTAGGAAAAATAAATAAGCTACAGAAAATGCACTGTAGCACGTTATGACGTCAAGCCTTGCGCGCGCCATACAAATGCAGAACTGACACACGCTATGCGGGAGAGGGACATATTTTCCCCTCTCAATCCCCACCAAAAACTTTAAACATTTATATCTAACGTTTATAATAGCAAAAATAAATTAGATACCTAATTAGGTTAGCCATAGCCATTCAGCGTGGCAATGCTGCTAGTATTATGGGCACCTTTGCGCCGGGTACAGTTAGGGGCGGGTTATTTGATTGAAAATATTTATATTTATTTTTAAATGTTTAGTTTGTAATTTAGATTTTAATTAGTAGCTTTTGTTTAGGTTATAAAATATTTAAGATTGTTTTTATTTTATAAGTATAATAATGAATTTTGTCTTAATAAATACCAAATAATTTACTAAGTGTCAATATTATGTACTATTTAATCAATAATTTTTGTAAATATTAGAATTTAAAAAAAATATAATAATAAGTTTACCGAATTGAGAATGAATTCAAAATTTTATTCTCAAAAGTCCACTATAACTTATTATTTACTTCATTTACTTAAAGGATAACTCTAATAAGATAAGAAATTCCCTCCAATTCCGTGATTAAAGGGAATTTCGTAAAACCAAGCACAACATTAATGGCATTAATTTGAGCCCGCATTCAGGATAATCCGAATAAGGATGTTTAATATTAATCTCTCTAAAGCACGCAATGAAGTGATTATAATTAACTAATTAAAAACGGCTACTCTAAAGACGCACCCTGTAGATTAGAACCTGCCTCTAGAGATAGCTCGAGTGTTTTCACCTTCGAAATGAGCGAAAATTTAAGGCACAGTGAATAAAATTTTCAGTATGTGAAATCAAATGCTATGCTATGGACCCGGGTATGTCCTAAAACTGCGACCAGAACCACCGGAGGATGGGCAGCAGCGTCCTGTTAGTACACGGTGAACGTACTGCGATCCCCAAGCCGCCTGCCAAGCGTGGGGATTATGGCAACACCCCTCTCTAAGAGGGAGGCCTTGTTCAGTAGTGGACGTTTAATGGCTGATGATGTGTGATGATGTGAAATCAAATGCTAAATCTATACAACGTAGAATACAAAACAAGAAGTTTCTTTCTCAAAAAATTGTAAAGCCCTCAGATTAAGAAAATGTTTGTCTGATCTGAGATAAAAACCGACAATAGTATTTTTGGTGGTTCATAATATTTCGCTATACGATGCTCAGCGACCTCAGAAGTGTTTCCCAACAGGTGGGTCTTAAAATGAACATGGACAAGACGAAGATCATTTCTAATGTCCATGTTGTACCTGTGCTGGTAAACGTTGGGAACTATACTCTCGTTGTTGTTGACCATAACACCTATCTTAGACAGATTGTTTAGTTAGGTAGGTCCAACTTAAGCAAAGAGGTCGCCCGAAGAATCCAATCCGGATGGGTTGCGTTAGGGAAATTACGTGACATCTTTTCGTCAAAAATACTACAGTGCTAAAAGACTAGGCTCTTTAGCCAGTGTGTGTGTGTGTGATGACATTATGGTACTGAGACGTGGTTCTTAACTGCTGACCTTTTGGAAAAACTCAGAGTTGCATAGCGAGCAATGGAGAAAGCTATGCTTGGAGTTTCTTTGCGCGATAGAATTCGAAACGAGGATATTTGCTAAAAAACCACAGTCACCTACATAGCTGCTCAGTTTTTCAAGTTCCAGTAACAATGGCCACATTGCTTGAAGAACCGATAACCGATGAGGAAGAAAGATTCTTGAGTGGAGACCACGAACCGGAAGACGCAACGTAGGCCTTCCACTAGATGGACCGTTGACATTGAGAGAGTTGCAGGCATCCAGTGGATGCAGATAGCAGGCTGTCGTTCAGTGTAGAAATCTAAGTGTGAGGCCTATGTTTAGCAGTGAACGTTTTCGATCTGATGATGATGAGGATGAATATTTCGTAAACAGATATTTCACTTGAAAAAAAATTATGTACTAACTCATTGTACCTCACTTCATATTGTACCTTATAGATAGGTACAGATGCCGAAAACAAACATTAAATATCTGTGTAAGCCATTATTGCATACCTGCCCAATTACTAAAGTGCCTGCGGTACATAAGCTGTTAAAAACTATAGTGAAATAACGGTATTTTGAGCACGAAACATACAAATCACGTGACCTTGTTTTCTATCTATAGAAAAACCCAAGATCCGTCGGACCGAAAGAGGTTGACTGGAAAACGATCTAGTTAGCGGTTGAAAACATGAGTGTTCCAAGTTTTGTCACTGCATTTTCTCTTCTACACGTAAAGCGCAGAGCACGTGAACGACAAAATGAATGAACGAAAATGATCTCCTAAAGACGAGACTCAATTCGTTTCTTCAAACGTTTAACTTTTGAGTTTCAGGTCTTAATTTCTAAGCAATATGATTCAATTTAGCGTAACATGTGAGGTTGCATCGTCTGATATAGAGATAGAAATTTTAAATGTAATTGAAGTCTGGAACTTACAATGGTCTTTACAATTTTATACGTTAAATTGTTTATTTTGATTCAAGCATATTATAATATATGTATTTTACATTAATGTTTGTATATAAAATGTCCAAGAAAAATACGCGAATCTATAATGGCGTAAGTGATTTATTTTAATTAATTTATTTCGTATTTGCCCGATATGGATACTCATAAGTAGGTAGTCAATAAGGGACTATTAAGATTGTTGATTGAATCAGGCGTTACTTTGCGGAAGTCCATTTTTAATTTGTATATATGTCGAATTTCTTTAATTACTTTTTGTTTCAGGTTAGGTTAATTTTGTTTTTTATGTAATTAATATTTAAATTCAGGGTAGGTTCAAATTAGAATCACAATTATCAATACAGAAAATAGTTTAACCAAAATCCTTATTGTACTCGAAACGACGGAGAAGCGGAATTACACTAGAAATTCGACATATACAAATTACTATTAAGATTGTTAAGAAGTTTTAATGTTTGTTTTCATCTTAGAACTTTTTTTAATATCAATATCTCCATAATATCAAACTGAAGGGGGCGAGGTATACCCGTTCTTCTTCTTAGTATTTCTACAAACGCACACTTTAATATTGAGCAACTTTAACTGCAAACGATATATTATGTTTAAAATGGACGAACAAGAAGGAGGGTTTAAATACTAAAATAGGAACTGTAAGTAAAACAACATAATTATACTCTGTGGTACAACGTTTCCATTTACTTATTTATTCTGTGAAAACGGCAGTGTACTCAAATCCTACGATTCAATATCCGCAAAGGCTATAATGGAACTAAGACTATTCTTAATTTAAAATTAAATAATCCACAGCAGGCCGGCTGATCACGGCTGTGCCCGGAACCACGGCGGTAGGTCACGTAGAATCCCGGGTGCATCCGCTTTAATTTCCGAACGGCACTTTTCGGGATTTCACGGACATTTGCATTTTGCCAGAGGTGTGGCCAGAGCGAATTATAATCTCATTAACGGCGGTTTTAACGGGAGAGAGCAAACATGAAAAAAGGGAAAAATCTGTTCTATTTAATAAACGTGAAAAAAATGTAGGTACTTAGTGAATAAAAAGCATGCTGTGAAAAATTGGTACTCAGAAGTTTTTTTTTTTTTTAGTTGATAGGCTTTCGCTTGGCCGCCATCTCGCCTGATGTTAAGCGACAATGCGTTCTACGATGGAGCACGCTTGCCTAGAAGAAACCGATTCACTCTCGACTTGAAGACACCCAGATTGTAACTAACGGGGAAAACCCATTCAGGCAGCGAATTCCACAGACTAGCAGTTCGCACAATAAATGTGCTAGCGCTTCGTACGTGTTCTGCACCTTTTCAAGGCTAGATTGAATAGGTATATTCTAAGTCTGCGTGCTTCATCTTCGACCACATCGTCGCTTACTAACAGGCGAGTTGAAGGTCAAACGCGGACTTATCCGTGATATATAAAAAAAATACTCAGATTAGACAGAATGACACACAGAGAGAAAGAGAGGCAGGGAGAATGACTGAGCGTGAGTCTCTCTTTTCGGGTTAAATTTCATACTAACTTTACAAATGCGTAAGTGTGTTTGTTTTCCTCTTTCACATAGCCACAGAGCAAGTAAGTGACGAGATTTTTCATCATCATCATCATCATCATCATCATTGCAGCCATAGGACGTCCACTGCTGGACATATATAGGCCTCCCCCATCGATCTCCAATAGGGCCGGTTGGAAGCGGCCTGCATCCAGCGTTTCCCTGCGGTCTCTTTTAGGTCGACTTTTAGGTCACGTGATTTTTCGCATAGAGATATTTGGTGTGCCGTAAAGTGACTTGATACTTTTTATACCGGAAAAGTTACTCACTCTGAGAGAATGTCTACGCGGGTGAAACTGCAAAACGCAGCTAATCATCACTACATAGTATAAAACAAAGTCGATGACGCTGTCTGTCCGTCCCTATATATGCTTAAATCTTTAAAACTACGCAACGGATTTTGAAGCGGTTTTTTTTCATAAATAGAGTGATTCAAGAGGAAGGTTCATATGTATAACTAGCGACCCGCCCCGGCTTTGCACGTAAATTACACCCGTGCGAAGCCGGGCGGGACCCGGGTATGTCCTAAAACTGCGACCAGAACCACCGGAGGATGGGCAGCAGCGTCCTGTTAGTACACGGTGAACGTACTGCGATCTCCAAGCCGCCTGCCAAGCGTGGGGATTATGGCAACACCCCTCTCTAAGACGGAGGCCTTGTTCAGCAGTGGACATTTAATGGCTGATGATGTGTGAAGCCGGGCGGGCAGGTCGCTAGTATAACTTTATAATTTACTCAAACAAAATAGCAAATATGTGCGGTGGAAAATCGCAGGTGTGTTTCGACTTTTAATAAACGAGGTATGTCAGTGATAAATCTTGGTAAACAGTAAACTTAGTGAAATAAATCTAGATTTACGTTAAAAATGCAGTGTTGTATGTAAGCATTTGGGCGTGAGTCGGGGAATTATGACGGATGCCGGAGTCGCGTGCCGAGACTGCGGCTGCGAGCCAAATGCCTACACTTTGTAGGGGTGCCACACTGATCTATATCTATACTATAATCTATACTTCTATACTAATATTATAAAGAGGAAAGATTTGATTGTTTGTTTGTTTGAATAGGCTCCGAAACTTCTGAACCGATTTGAAAAATTCTTTCACTGACGGGAAGCTACACTATCCCCGGGTGACATAGGCTATAATCTATACCCGTGCGAAGCTGGGGCGGACCGCTAGTAATCTATACTTATATATTATAAAGAGGAAAGATTTGATTATTTGTTTGTTTGTTCGTTTGCATTGAATAGGCTCCGAAACTACTGAACCGATTTGAAAAATTCTTTCACTGACGGGAAGCTACACTATCCTCGGGTGACATAGGCTATAATCTATACCCGTGCGAAGCTGGGGCGGACCGCTAGTAATATTATAAAGAGGAAAGATTTGATTGTTTGTTTGTTTGCATTGAATAGGCTCCGAAACTACTGAACCGATTTGAAAAATTCTTTCACTGTTGGGAATCTACATTATCCCCGTGCGAAGCCGGGGCGGACCGCTAGTATTATATAAAAGCGAAATTCATCTACTCATTCACTCACTCATTCACTCATTAAACACGAAATCTCGAAAACCACTTGACCTACGAAGCTGAAATTTGGCAGATAGATTCCTTATGGGGTGTAGAGGTCCGCTAAGAAAGGATTTTGAGAAAGGGTCGAATTAAGGGGGGGAAATGGAGGTTGAAAGTTTGTATGAAAGTCCTTTGTTTTTGATCTTAGGGATATGAAATTTGGTATTCAGGTTAATGGTTTATAATAAATAAAAACTGTATCAAAACAAAACTGAAAAGACGGAGTAAGGAGGGAGAAATGGGGGTATTTATTCAAATTGAAAGTTTTCTAATTATGAAGCTGAAATTTGGCAAGTAGATTATTTATGGAGTATAGATGTCCGCTCAGAAAGGATTTTGCGAAAGGGCCGAATTGAGGGGGACAAAGGGGGTTGAAAGTTTATATGTAAGTCTACGCGTTCGAAGTCGCGGGCAATGGCTAGTGTCATACATAAAAAAGATTGTATGAAAGTTAAGAGAAGGAGACCTGAGGTGACTTACCATCTGAACAGACTATATGTAAGTCAGTTTAATAGGCTACTGGCTGAACCCTATTCAGACGTAGCCAGGGAGCTGTTCGGATATGTGAGTTTTTTTTTAAATATCGAATATGTCTACATTTATCCACCAACTCGCCTGATGGTAAGCGACGGTGTGACTGAGGACGGAACACGTTGATCTAGAAGAAACTTATTCACTCTAGCCTACAAGATGCCTAGATTGTAGTTCTCAGGAAACAAAGAGGACGGCAGGGAGTTCCATTCTTGGGCAGTAGGTACGTATCAGAAATAACGACCTAAATCATTGTGTACGAATCTTTGTGATTTCCACAAGGAAATCAATTGTCAAACTTGGCACGATTGTAGTACACGCTCTAAAGTAAAACAACAGATATTAAATAATGGCCAAGTGCGAGTCGGGGATATTTGTTCACCACTAAGTTATGCAACGTTGGGCGCAGTCGATACTATGGGACGGATGGGTGACGGCCTGAGCGTGATGGTTGACCTTTTGCACTCATCATCATCATAATCAGCCTTTTAACAGTCCACTGCAGGACTTTTAGCCTACACCCGAAAGGGTGTTTGGGCTACCACGCTGGCCCAGTGCGGATTGGTGGATTCACATACGCCATTGAATTCCTTCTCCGTACGCATGCAGGTTTCCTCACGATGTTTTCCTTCACTGAAAAGCCAGTGGTATGAAAATCCGTACATAAGCTCCAAAGAGCTCATTGGTACGGGCCCTGGGTTTGAACCCGCGACCTCACGCTTTCAAGTCTAGTGGTCTCCCAAATGGGCTACCACGACTTTTTGCAGTGTTTCTTGTACATTGTGGTGTTATGAAACTCAAAGTACGCGAGCCCGACTCGCACTTGACCGGTTTCGTTATTTTTAGGAAACATTATTATTAAAGCTCCCAGCAAAAATGTACAAATTTAATAAAATACCCACCAATTCCGGGTAAACTAAAGCCGGTATTTATTAATAACGGGCCTTTCAAGCAATTTGAACATTGTGTTTATAATTGCCTGACCAAACATTAACGACCAAAACAAAAGCAACAAATCACCCATCGAAAACGCCCAAAGCTGACCTTCCAATTTGCAGCGTATTAAGAAATTGACGGTAATATAGAAATTAATAGTCAAAAATTTACGAGGGCAACCCTACGGGTCGGAAGAAATATAACTGTAACATTATATTAATTACGGTAACAACTGTGGTAACCTGAAAATTACGACCGCTAAGTAGAATTAATTTACATTACAGAAAGCCTTTCTAAATGTAAATTTTGGACAAATTTGTTAAATTATGTTCTGTGCTATTTTATTTCCTTGGTATTCTAACCTGACGCCCTGTAGGCATATAGTTACTTAATCAATTTATTCTTACAGGTCATCATCATCATCATCATCATCAGCCAGAAGACGTCCACTGCTGAACATAGGCCTCCCCCTTTAACCTCCACACTGAACGACAGCCTGCTTTTTGCATCCACTGGATGCCAGCGACTCTCACTATGTCGTCGGTCCATCTAGTGGGCATTCTTACAGCTACAGATTCTTTATTCATAAATTTTAAAGTTTACACGTCAGTAAGTTATTAGGTACTAGGTACTTATATCCCCGAAATCCAACCCCGAAGAATCCAACTCGGATGGGCAGCGTTTGGGAAATTGCGTGACATCTTCTCGTCTAAGATACCACAGTGCCTCAAGACGAGAGTCTTTGACCAGTGTGTGTTGCCAGTGATGACATATGGTATTGAGACGAGGTCCTTAACTGTTGGCCTTTTGGAAAAACTCAGAGTCACACAGCGGGCAATGGAGAGAGCAATGCTCGGAGTTTCTTTGCGCGATAGAATCCGAAACGTGGATATTCGCCAAAGAACTAGAGTCACCGACATAGCTGTTAAAATTTGCAAATTGAAGTGGCAATGGGCAGGCCACATCGCTCGAAGAACCGATAACCGATGGGGAAGAAAGGTTCTGGAGTGGAGACCACGAACCGGTAGACGCAGCGTAGGGAGGCCTCCCACTAGAGGGACCGACACCATTGTGAGAGTCGCGGGCATACAGTGAATGCAAAAGGCAGGCTGTCGTTCAGTGTGGAGGTTAAAGGGGGAGGCCTATGTTCAGCAGTGGACGTCTTCTGGCTGATGATCTTGTGGTACTTATATATATGTAATTATAATTTGTCATTAACATACTCTTTGGCAGAGTAATATGCTTTACTGATCATTGTCGTAATCTGGCCTTGTCTGGTTCTAATGTCGTGGTAGCCCATTTGGGAGACCGCTAGACTTGATAGCGTGAGGTAGCGGGTTCAAAACCCGGGCCCGTACCAATGAGCTCTTTGGAGGTTATGTACGGATTTTCACATACCACTGGCTTTTCGGTGAAAGAAAACATCGTGAGGAAACCTGCATACGTACGTGATACGATTCACCTATGGCGGGAAATTCAAATTTTAAACGGTTTTTTGGTCCTAGTAGCCAGGCCAGGTAATTATTTTAAAATAAAACAGTGTTTACGCAAAATGTTGGCTGTTCATTACATTATCATGTACAATTAGTTAACAGTAACGCACCATATTACTTACATTTGTGAGTAAACCGTTTGAAACAGCAAAAATTAGTTTATTCACAAATGTAAGTAATAATGTGCATTAGAGATAAATAGCTCTACATGATTTTGTAAAGAATAATAATCAATTTGCGCAAACATCATAGTTGTTTACATTTATTACCTGGCCTAGCTACAAGGACAAGAAAACTGTTTGAAATTTGAATTTCCCGCTATTTGTGAAACGTACCACCTTAAAACAGTTCTTAAGTTAGTCACAAATAAATTAAGCAAATAACGTGCTATAAAGAACAATAAACAATGAAATAACAAGTTAAGTCGGGCTTTCTCAGCGGTGTAAGCGTGTTTGTTACTGCAGTCCATTTCTAAGCTTATGATTTATACCATAGGGTTGAATTTAGTGGAGCAAAAATATAGTGGTTACACAAGGTCGCTTGTATATTCAGTAATTTTTTTATTCCAAAATATTAGGCGTAAATACTAGCTGCATCCCGCGGTTTCATCCACGTGGATTATTCCCCATATTAACATATATCTGCCAGGGAAAGTCCCGTCTAAATCGGTGCAGCCGTTTTGGAGTCCATAATGATCATATCACCTTTAAGACTTCAAAAGTCGGAAAACGTCGTCTAAAGCGTCGCAACCTCACGCTTTGAAGTCTAGCGGTCTCCCAAATGGGCTACCACGGGGGGCTACCATGGGCGGCGCTCGCATATTATCACATTATTGAAGATATTAAATTAATTTTACAAAATAATCCGGCAAAGAGGGAGTCGAGCTCACGCACTGAGGGTTCCGTACCACCACATAAATTGTTAACTGCTAATGGTCAAAAAAGTAGTATAAAAGACAAAATCATGCGCAGGCGGTCATCCAACCAAGTACCGACCGCTCCCGACGTTGCTTAACTTAACAGAAATTTGTCACCGACTCGCACTTGGCCAGTATATATTTGTTGTTATAACTTTAGAGTGTGTACTATAATCATGCCAAGTTTGAAGCTAGTACGTATTACTGTTTTACTATATAGAGTAAATACAAAAATACATTAAAAAAAAAAAAAAATTGTATGGGAACTCCCATTTTACTTATTACTTTTTAATTTTATTACTATTTCATAATTAATCCGCCATAACATTACATATTCTGTGAAAATTTTTACTGACTATCTATTACGATTCGAGAGATACAGCCGTTAACAGGTAGGACAGATAGATAGACAGAGAGACAGCGTAGGCTTAGTAATAGGGTCCCTTTTACATCCTTTGGGTACGGAACCCTTTGTCAAGTAAGTAATAAACACATAAAAAAAACAACTTTAGTGAACAACCATGATAGTTTAAAACAGTGTTTTATAAAAAAAATAAGCCATTGTTACTTTACAAAATATAATATCACTAAACTATTATTATTTTCTGTTTCAATTTATATAATTTATAGTAACTCTTACAGCTTTTCGTGACCAGGGGCCTTACGGACAACAGCTATTGCAGCACCTAATCCGCTCAGTTGGAAAATCACAAGAACGTGAACCTTATCGCGCGTAGATACGGTTTGCGGTCGCGTGATTTTCCAACTGAGCAGATTAGGTGCCGCAATAGCTGTTGTCCGTAAGGCCCCAGGGCCATTGTAGTATGGTCGAAACGTCGTTCGAAAGGTACCTATTTTTACCTATAAAAAATACTAATAAAATAATATTCGGGACATTTTTTTAAATATTCGGGACATTTTTGCACACACGGTCATCTGACCCCAAACTAAGCAAAGCTTGTGATATGGCTGCCAGAGACTGATATATATACATATATAGGTTTAAATACATACTTAAATAGATATTAACACCCAGATATAGAACAAACACAAATGTTCATCACACAAATGTTTGTCCTAGGTGGGAATCGAACCCACGCCCCCAAGCTCAGAAGGCAGGTTCACTACCAACTCGACCAACGGGCTATCTCATTACGTGATAAGTCCCGATAAACATTTAAAATAAACAGTTTATAATTGTGGGATAGCCCGTTGGTCCAGTTGGTAGTGAACCTGCCTTCTGAGCTTAGGACAAACATTTGTGTGATGATCATTTGTGTTTGTTCTATATCTGGGTGTTAATATCTATTTAAGTATGTATTTAAACCTATATATGTATGTATATCAGTCTCTGGCAGCCATATCACAAGCTTTGCTTAGTTTGGGGTCAGATGACCGTGTGTGCAAAAATGTCCCGAATATTTATTTATTTATTTATTTTCGCACAAAAATGAAGATTCAGTCAAATGTATATTCATGAATTCTGAATTCACTAATGCTTTTGTCCTTCTGTCAGCAACCAAAGGCGATTATAAATAGAGCTACATGGGCCTTTACCAAAACCCAGTGTCTATGAATTCTTACAATAACAACTTCTCTTCAACTTGAAATAACTAGCAATGCTTTTAAACGCAATAAATTCGAGTAAAGCAGTCTTTAGATCCACTATACTGTAAATAAAATGCTTCAGAAGCAATAAAATGTCCGTACTCTCTTGTTCAGTATATTTAAGGTGACTTGCACACCGGCGATTTAAGCTTGATTTATTTTAACAAAATTATGCTGCTGCAATTATTATTTTGATTCATTATTGGTGTACAGTATGTTTTACGATTCGACATAGAGTCAAATTAATTGACATAGCTCAAAGGATTAAGCTGAAGTGGCAGTAAGCCGGCCACATTGCCCGAAGGACCAATATCCGATGGGGTAGACGAGCTATGAAGTGGAAGTCGAAGTTAAAGTCAAAGTAATTTATTAATAACCATTAAAAAAAAATATAATGCATTAGATTTTTTTCCGTCAAGGTGTACAAACTCATTAAAATCATAAATCGCTTGATCGATAAGCCAGCGTCCTAATTTAAATTTAAAACAACTCAGATTGAGCGCACCTGTCACTGTTTTTGGCAACTGATTGTACACCATCGGCCCCATCACGTGCGTTGTCTTGCCGGACTTTGCGAGGGAGTGCCTGATACCAACACCAACAACACGTGGAGACCACGTTTATAGGCAAACATAGTGTAAGACACCATGTGGCCAGGTGGAGTGACGACCTAAAACGGCGGGTAAAAACTGGATGCAAAGAACTGCCGACCGAGCTCAGTGGCGTACATTAGGAGAGACCTATGTCTAGCAGTGGACAGCTAAAGTGTGATGATGATGATGTTTTACCTTACTGTCCAAGAAGGAGTAGCTTATATATTTCGTGCGTATGTTTGTATTTTTCTAATGTGTCTATGATTACTTTCTATAGATTTATAAATATGATTATTTACGGGATAATTATTTACTCATACTCTTTATTCGTAACACAAGTTACATGTCATGGTGTAATTAGCTAATTGCAATAACAATTTATCAATAATAATAAATATACATCATACTGTCAATAGTAAATAATTACTTAGGGTGTCGGGACTTAGGATCGAGTTCGAGTTTCAATAATAACCGTGGCAAAAGACTAAGAAAGAGGGTAGATCGTTATGTCTGCACCTAACTTTTTAACTGTTCGATCAACCACCCGCATTCTTCAGTCTTCCCGTGAACATGGTGCATGTAACTGCGCCGAAATATCGGGAGCTCGTTCCACAACCTTACCACGGTAAATATCCCGTAAATAATCATATAACTTTAGTGAACAACAATGACAGTTTAAAACAGTGTTTTACTTTCTATAGCTTAAATTGTTTGAATGATTTTGTTTTGTAGGGTGTCACTAGATTTGTCTTTATGTCCAGAGCGTTACAGGATACATTATGTAGTCGGATACTTTGGTTTTTTTTTTAATAATCTATATGTATTATAGAAACTGACGTGGCTTTCACACATTTTATTTATATTACACGGGAATATAAATAAAATGTGTGACGTAACTCACGTAATATTAAGCCGGTCACTTCGACTATAGTTTCAACCGCATTAGGCAGTATTTTTGAAGGTGAATGCACGCGCGCGGCTTAATCTTACGTGAGTAATTCCCGTGTAATATAAATAAAATGTGTGAAAACCACGTCAGTTTCTTAACAGTAACAAATATTATAATCCAGTATGTACTTAATACTATTTTCAAGTAATATATTTACAATATATATTTTGTGTAATTTTGTAATGATTTTACTTCAACCCCGACCACAAAAAATTTACCTATACAATTACACATAAATGATTCTTTACAAAGAAAAAAATAATTAAATGTTATCTAAAAAAATATTTTTTTACTAGAAAATTTCATAATATAATTCTTTTTTCTTACAAAAGTTACTTTGTTTACTTACTTTCTTTTTCTCACTATTATATCTTGGATTAGCATAGGCAAATTATTTTGCAATAAGAAAATATCCCGAAAAATACGAGGTTCCTGTAGGTCGGCGGGTAAAACCGCGGGCAGATGCTAATCTACCAATAAATTGCTCAAATAACAAAGTTATCTAATCCCGATAGGCGCAGGCTATGTTATCAGGTTTAGATCGGAGATGCGTGGGAGCGTTACACAGAATTAACTACCCAACTTAAAGCTTATAGTCCTTGAAGGATATTATCAAGGTTAAACGGTATTACAGATAACGAGCCTCCTGGAATCAATACCAGTGTTACTATGATAAGCTAATAACTTAAACTATAATATATTTATATAATATATAAATATAGGTGACTAGCAGTGGCGCGTGTTTTCACTTACTATTCTACAGGAATTGTTGAAAAATCTTTAAAAAAAGAAAACTTAATTTAAAAAAAAAGTACAAGTACGAGTAGGACTTGCAGTCTGAGGGTTCCGTTGGACAGAGAGCCAAACAAAAAAAAAAACAATACAGTTGAAATAATGGAAGACAAACTTAACCGTCTGTCCGTCTGTCAAGGCCCTTTTTCTCAAGAAGGCGTAAAGGTATCAAGTTGAAATTTATATTAAATACTTGGGTCTACGGTTTCTTTCGGGTGTAAAAAAAAAAAAAAAAAGTAAAAGTCACCGCAATCAAAAGATATGAACGTTTATGTCCCATATTTTGCGATCTCACAGAGAAATCAAAACCTATAGGGTACTTCCCGTTGACCTAGAATCATTCATTTTGGCAAAAGGCAAGGCCTTACAGCACATATATAAAGGAAAATAAATCTGAAAGTTGTAAATTTTAAGTTATATCATAATTATAACAATATTGTTTTACAATTACAAACTTACATTTTGTAGTTGTTATGTATGGAAGAACCTTATTGTCAACTACAAATTTAAGTTTGTCTTTCAATAATTCAACTTCAGTTAGTTTTTTTTTGGACTCGTGCTTGTCTGATTTATTTACGTGAGTACTTGGTTAAAGTGTGCAGTCATCTTTATCATCAAAACCGGCGCACGTACGTACTATGAAACGAAGTGCCAGCGCAAATATTGTGTAGAATAGGGTTCATAATATACTGCGTTAGGACGATGATTTCAAACTGAAGTGGACTTATGTGACTGCTCCTTTTTATGGAAAAGAATATGTGCAACGTTCATAGAAAATTCGGGTTCATTCACTGAGATACAATACCTAAAAACTCACAGAGTTCGGAAAGACTCAGATTAGTTGTAATTTTTAATTTTTTTTTTAATATTTTTTTTTTTTATATTTTTTTTTTGTAAATAATTGTACTAGTGGTAGCATATCCCATAATATTATAAACGCGAAAGTTTGTATGTACAGATCCATACGTTTGTTCATCTTTCACGCTGCAACGGAAAAACGGATCGACCTAATTTTTTATAGATAGACCCTAGACTAGACATAGACTTCTTCTATATAGACTTTTCATCATCATCACCATTTTTCATCACTACGCGGGTGAAACAGCGGGGCGCAGCTAGTTTTTTTATAAATTACATCTCACTAAAATTATATTAGGTTTATTATGTTATTTACAAAATTATTTTTAGGTAACAAAAGGAGTTGTAATTTTATTTTTATTTTAGTTTGTATTCACGTAGTAACTTGTCTCAAATACGTAATATTAAAAATAAATAAAAATATTGAATTTATTAAATTTGTAAGTAACAAACAAAACATTGTATGCCCGAAATGCCCGAAATACTACTAAAATATAACACCTTATAATGTACCAGCTATTACAATAATGACTATTCTGCAGTGCAAGTACAGTTCTTTATCGAACGTCAAATTCGATAAAATGCCACAGAATCGATCATAGCAAGTACTGATCAAATGGCATTTTATCGAATTTGACGACCTCAACTGCCAAATTTGATGATCGATAAAGATCGGTACTTGCACTACTGTTTCTGATTCAGACGTGCAAAAAACGTCAGAGTCAAAACTCAGTGCACGCTACGCATAGTGCCGACTGTTTGGTTAGTTACAAGGTAACCGCGATCTGACTACAACGCCACGCGATGCCAGAGCTAAGATGACATAGCGGAAAACTAACGTTGAACACTGCAGGCGACATAATTTTATTTATCTGTAGCCACACTGGTGTGACTCTGGATACTTTTATTTATATGTAGCCACACTGGAGCCACACTGGTGTGATCCCGGATACTTTTACTTATCTGCAGCCACACTGGAGCTACACCAATGTGAGTTTTGTGTTTTTGTCTTTTGTTCTATTTTATTAAATTATTATTGTAAATTACTTAGAATTGAATATGATTGAGGTATGTACTTACTTGTACGTGCACCTGTGCGGTGTATGACGTCACCTGCCGGCCTCATCGGAAGACCAGCGCCGTTTGACAACAAACGGCATTATGCTGAGCTGGGGCCGATTTGTGGCAAAAATCCAATATTTTTAACTTTTAATTTGTGTGTAGCTTTGTGTATTATATATGGATTTTTACAAATAAAATTTTGTTACAAATAAAATGTTGTCTATTGTCAACTACGGAATTTTATATTTATTTGTACCCACACCAATGTGAATACGGAATTTTTTATTTATTTCAAGCCACACTGGAACCACAACGGTGTGACTACGCATAATAATATTGGCTGCGGCTTAATTGCTACTAAGGTTTGTGTAGTACTAGTCTCGATGTGATGGTGTCACTAATTAAGTGGGCACACGGGCAGCGTTTTGTCCATACAAACGTATTCTCGTGTTTCCTCCCTGGATAATACCGCTAGAACTGTAATTTTTTTAAATAAAATGTATCTCCTCTATTGTCATGCTTATATCATTATTTTTTTCTTATAAGTTAAGTTTCTTATAGTTATAAGTAAGCTACTATAAGATATATGAGCCTTCAAATGTCCCAATAATAGATATTTTTTTTACCGCCATGTTCAGACGTCTATCAAACAAATTTGACGAGTTTATAAAACAAAAATAAATGACAGAAGCATAGTTCAATCTTTTTCACAACTGTTAATTTAAAAATAATGAAATCTGCGTAGTTTTGAATGAGGAAACAGAAAAATACAAGACGATGATTTTGTCTACTTTTCGTAGGTATAATTGATCCGAGCTGCAGTTGTCCCTATTGCGCTCTACTGGGAGAGGTTTGAGGTCAGAGGACAGCAATAGATTTGCTAAATACTTATTTATCAAATTTCTTGGCCGTGGTATGCCCTCTTAAGTGCTTCAACTTTGCATCGTCAGTCCACGTTTTTACTTTCGTCTATCTAACGCATTTTTGTCTGTCACGTAATTTACCTACTAATTTATAGGAAAACCGCCTATTTTTGCTTGTTAATTTGCAAGTAAATCATTTATGTACGATATTACTAGTCATTAAAAGTCAAACTTACAAAAGAAAACTTATAAAGAGTAACATTTAACACGAACTTGGCAAAAACTTGCGATGCTACGAACGTCTACAAAGTGCTACGTCGCTACGGAATATCGTAGACAATTTGTAGACTTTGCTACGAGCTTTACTTTGCCTCACTCTCAAAGGATAACCGACAAAGGATATTGAATGTACTTTATGCAAGTATGTATGCGGCTAAGTGGGTGTTATTTCTGAGATACACTGAATGTTTGCAATGTTTTCATAGCATGTCAGACGGAATCGTTTTTTTTATGCCATAGTTGGCAAACAAGCAGACGGGCTGCCTGATGGTAAGCAGTCACCGTGACCTATCGATACTTGTAACACCAGAGGCATCACAAATACGTTGCCGACCCTTTAGGACTCGATTAACTCGCCTTTTGAAGAACCCCATGTTGTAGCTTCTCAGAAACACCGTGGAAGGTAGCTCATTCCACATTTTGCAGGTATGAGGCAAGAAGGATCGTGTGAATCGCACAGTGTGCGATTTCCACTGATCGGAATCTTCAACACTACGGGCATGTGAGGTAGAAATATTGATGATAATTTGTTAGCTTTTTTAGGGTTTAGTTCTACAAGGAACCCTTATAAATTAGTTCTGTCCGTCCGTCTGTCTTTTCATAATTTTTTTAGAACTCTCTAACTTATTTAGGTTAGGTGCATGAAACTTTTATGAACGGTTTTAGTACAGATGTTTTTTTTTGTAGTACACTTCGTTGATTAGTTAATTAGACATCTCTTAAAATGTAGGTAAGATTTCATACACCGTTTTGGGAAAACATGGAGACTTAAAGACGAATGCAGACTGTACTAAGGTTTATCTTAAAACCAAACAAATATTAGTAATTTTTTAACTTTCGCGATTTGAATACATGTTTCAAATGTTTATCGGGACTTATCACGTATTATTTTATTTAGGTAAAAATATATATGTACCTTTCGCTCGTTTCGACCATGTTACAATGGCCGTGGTCACGAGCTGACCACGCAAAACGGCACCGCCGCTGGCGAAAGATACCTATTTTTACCTTAATAAAATAATAGGTGATAAGTCCCGATAAACATTTAAACAACTATTTTGAAGTAATTTCTATAGGAGTAAACTAAAAGTAAATAATTTCAAATAATAAAAAAAACCGTTAATAAATAACGGGGCTATGAGGTAACATAATAAAAAGAAACAATCTAATTGATAACCCTCTCCTCTTTTGAAGTCGGTTAAAAAGAAAGAATCTTGTAAGGAAAGCAGAGTATAAACATGATAATAAGATATGTGTGTACAACAAACAATGAACTATATATATCTAGATTGATATATAGGGCAAGACACGTAAGGCGCAGTGCAAACAGCCGTGTTTGGTTAGGCCGGAGCCTTCTGGTAGAGGTCGCAGTCACGGGATAGATGTACTTATGTATGAGTTCAATGATTAATTACGAACTTTTTGACGGGACACTTGTTAGTAGATCCAACTTTTTCTTAATCTAAATGAGACCCCGACCCCTTGTTTGTTCAGCTGTCTGGTGGTGAAACCGCTAGAGTTAAGAACCTAATCTCCTGGGTGGAAAGGTATGAAATCACGAGTAGCGTTTAGTGAAAGTGCTGCAAATCTCTTGACCGTAAGCCAACCCACGCCATTGTTGCCCCTCCGGCGCCAGTATAGGATAATAGCCTTTATAGGCCCCATTTAGTAGGTAGCAAGGCATCACCCTCTACAATATTATGAAATTCGTGAGGCATTGCCGAGTGCCGTACCTCATACCAGCCCATCACCACCAAGAACTCATGACAATAGCCAAGACTTTGTCAATCCAATACTATATAGTTTCTTATTCCCTATTATGCACATATAATAACTGAATTCATCTTGACATCTTCTCGTTCAAGATACCACAGTGCCTCAAGACGAAGGTCTTTGACCAGTGTGTGTTGCCAGTGATGACATATGGTACTGAGACGTGGTCCTTAACTGTTGGTCTTTTGGAAAAACTCAGACTCACACAGCGGGCAATGGAGAGAGCTATGCTCGGAGTTTCTTTGCGCGATAAAATCCGAAACGTATATTCACGGATATCAGAAACGGATATTCGCCAAAGAACCAGAGTCACCGACATAGCTGTTAAAATTTGCAAGTTGAAGTGACAATGGGCAAGCCACATTGCTCGAAGAACCGATAACCGATGGGGAAGAAAGGTTCTGGAGTGGAGACCACGAACCGGAAGACGCAGCGTAGGGAGGCCTCCCACTAGATGAACCGACGACATTGTGAGTGTCGCGGGCATCCAGTGGATGCAAAAGGCAGGCTGTCGTTCAGTGTGGAGGTTAAAGGGGGAGGCCTATGTTCAGCAGTGTACATCTTCTGGTTGATGATAAATAATTGAATTTTATATTAAACAGGGCCTTTTGGTGTTGGTTTTGGCCCCACCAATACCTCTAAAATGTTTAGACTAGACCCAAGAATGTTTCGAATTAAAGAGACACAAACTGCACCTCATATTTTATTATTTGCTTGTTAGTCAGTGTATAGACGATATTGTAGCAATCGTTTATGTCATCATCATCATCATCATCATCATTTCAGCCATAGGACGTCCACTGCTGGACATAGGCCTCCCCCATCGATCTCCAAAAGGGCCGGTTGGAAGCGGCCTGCATCCAGCGTTTCCCTGCGGTCTCTTTTAGGTCGTCTGTCCATCTTGTGGGTGGACGTCCTACGCTGCGCTTACCAGTCCGTGGTCTCCATTCCAGAACCTTTCGGCCCCATCGGACATCTGTTCTGCGTGATATGTGCCCTGCCCACTGCCACTTCAACTTGCTAATCGTTTATGTATTGACACTTAAACCTATCCACAAATACATTTAGGATAATGTCTGAACAAACAATGTTCGGGAACAATGTTAATGGATAGCTAAATATTAATATTATTTTTTAAAAAACGTTTTTAAAAACTAGCCTTTTTGGCATTTTTTTCGTATTCTTCTCTGCAAACATTTGATGCCCATGTCATGATGGTAGATAAAAAAAATTGTCCGCCATCTTGAGGTGGTGACGCGGATGCGGGCGGTATTTAAAATTGGGTGAAAAATGCTGTGTCACACGAAAAGATGGTAAGCGACCAAAAAGAGATGAGCACTAACCTTGCTTTGCCAACACACTATCCAATAGGCTGGCACTGCACTGATCGGTCCTCTGGGACAGCGGCAACGCTATACAGCTGGGTTAGCACTGGGCATCAACGGAAACACAACACGACACGGGATGATGCAGGGCAATGTCCAGGTAATGATGATAAAAATGTCCGTTAAGTTTTGCGCGGGAATATAAAGCGACTGCGGTGCGCGGTGCGGTTGAGTCAGAGTCTCGATGCGTTATGCGTGCGGATTGGCGAATCGAGCGGCGTTTGAGCCGCTTTGACCAATAGCAAGTGCGAGCGCGACCGTTAGGACAGCGTCATCGGCTCGGCTTGGTGTGTGCCATCCAAGATGGCGCTTTCCTTCAATCGTGCGACACAACATGCAAAACGGCGTAAACATGAGGCGTCTGCCATATTGAATTTAGTGTAACGTCATTGTAATTTTTGTATTCTCAGCAAACCCTTTTTTTACCATACTCATTTGATACCCTTATCATGGACGTGCATAAAAATTACTGGTCCGCCATCTTTCGGTGTCCGCCATATTTGATTTAGAATGACGTCACTTAGCGAACCTCACATTGTCATCCGAAATAAGTATGCACAACTTCAGCTCAATTGATTTTGGATAACTGTTAAAAAAATCTGTTGCAAATGACCCAAAGTAACAAAAGTAAGTTAAAAATATAAGCTTCTAAAAAGAAAACTATTCGAAATATCTAAACAACAAGGAAGTTGACATAACAATCTTCAATCCTTTCACATTACGAGCATAACAATTTTCTTTGGTAGAAGCCTCTTTAAACATAAAGCAGCTATCACAAAGGTAACATTTCACGAGACAAGGTAGGGAAGACCCTTATCAGAGACATGAGCTCATTCACACAGACAGATACGCGATCTTTTGTGTTGTGACACGGATGGAATTGGGTTAGGCACGCCGTATACTTGCGGTTATAAGAATATGGTTACAAACACTGACTTATATGTACTTAATTTCTTTGGTTACAATTTTAATCTACCTATCTATCTAAATATACGGAATGAACACTCTCGAAGCCAAAAGAAGGTAATTGTAATCATCATTATGAACAACTTTTACTATAGGACCAGCCCTGAAATCGCGAAGAAAATATCAGCTGTTCTATAGAAAACGGTCATTGACACTCGACAAATTGTATGGAACAGCTGATTTTTTTTCGCGATTTCAGGGTTGGTCCCATACTAAAAGTGGTTCATAATGATGAGTACAATTACCTTCTATTGGCTTCGAGAGTGTTCCCCTTACACCCTGTATATAAAAATGAATTCCTATTTACCTTGGTCACGCCATAACTTGAGAACGACTTTACCGATTTCGTTCATCTTTTTTTGAAACTTATCTTATACTTCGTAGACGGTTCATACAGAAAGAAAATTAAAAAAACTGGAAGATTTCAGGAAACAGAAATACAAAAATGTTTATTTTGCGATAATGAAATTTAACGCTAAACAAAATATTCCAAATATAAGTAGGTACATTATCACAAAAACCGGCCCCAACTCAGCATGTTGCTGGTTGTACACAACCAGCGCTGGTATTTTGTTGGACCCGGCAACTTAACGATGATTTTAACTTTGCGCGTTTGACAGTTCTAAGACAGGACAACTTCTGTCGGGTCAGTTAGCAAACAATAAATTATCTTTTAAAATAACCGACTTCAAAAAAACTACAAACACAAACATTGTGCACAAATAACAAAATAATATTTATACATGGATTTTGAAGTCGGGCGGAAACTATTATCAAAATTTAGATTACTTCCAAGTTAACAGAATGTGTTTTTTAATGATTCACAGGCTAGGTATTTAAACGCAACTTACCTGATGTTAAGTGACAGTAAGTTCTAGAATGGTATACCTGGAATAGAAACTAGCTCTTAAATGCGACTCCCAGAACACACTGCTGGTACTAGCTTTTTTTTACACTGCTATGTGACACATGATTGGTGACACATACATTTTCAATTAGAGGGTGGTAGCTAGCCAGCCGTACATTTCAAAGTTCTCTAATACTCATATTATAAGGTTTCCGCACGATGTTTTTTTCAATGGCAGCACCTAATTATAAAATAAACCTCATTGTTGGTATTTAGAGAGTTTTGGCGCCAACGTGTAAAACATGTCGGCTAGTTGTATTATTTTCCTAAACTTGTGTGTATTATCGAATGTTAATGTGTAATAATAGTGGACTATTATTTAGTGTGGCCAAGTGATAAAACAAGGTGAAACATGTCTTTTCATGGTGTTTCTAAAACTCCATAGAAGCCTCTCGTAAAGCCTCCACCACTTTACTGGGGCTAGAGTTTGACTTGACCTTGACTTACTTTGCTTGACTCTGACTGTGGTTATGACTTGTTTGACGTTATTTAATACTAGGTAAACTTTTTTAATATTTCGACTGAAGGACACTGTATCCATGGTCATTAAATATTAAATAAAATAAAATAAACTATTTGAATCCACACCCTGCGACGTGAATCAGAACGCGCCAACAACAGACACTAAGCTATATGGTATATCATTGAAACATGTTTTTTTTTATAAAATACAAAATTACAAAATCCGAAGTGTGCGCGGAACCATCTAGGAAAAGGAAATTGATATTTTCTATCCCGCTCCCAGTAAGTACATTCTCTCGTGTCGTTTGATGCGATAACTGAAAGAAATCAAAGTGTCTGCCAAAAGTGAATCGTTATTCGATCTACGGTTGTTTTTGATCGTGAAAAAGTGATTGTTTTTGTGTTAGTTTGAACTTCAAACGTTTTGTTACCCTTATTGTCGCTACTTTTAAATCAGTGGTGTCAATGATTTTGATGAAAATTACTGATATTTGTATATTATGAATTTCTATTGTAATATTTATTTATTTATTTATTTAGTTTATTGGCACACAAAACAAAATATGGTCAAAACAATCTAAACTTAGAGTAGACTACAAAATTTTAAACTAAACCATATTCCTAAATATGTATACACAACATGTTTCTTTTTAATGCAGTAATTGGTAAAGTATTACAAACTAATTTAGATACAAAAATATTAAATAAACTTAACTACTTTTATTATGGACCTTAAAAACAATATTTCGTACATCTTTTTTAAATTTCAATATTTTTTTGTTAAAGATATCAATAGAGTCATGGTGGTTTTCCAAAATTTCATTGTATTGGCGATAATAAAAAAGAATACACAAAAAAACAAAATGGATAATAAATAACAAAAAAAAAAAAAAAAATAACTTCCGCAAAGTAACGCCTGATTCTATCAACTATCCAAAATTATTGAGTTGAGAAACTTTATGTTGAATTCAAGCGGGTTTTAGTGAACTAGCTAAATACAGATAACAGTTATAATATGATTATCAACGGGATATTTACTGTGGTAAGGTTGTGGAAGGATCTCCTGATATTTCGGCGCAGTTACATGCACCATGTTTACGGGAACACAGAAGAATGCGGGTGGTTGGTCGAATAGTTCGTCGAACTTTTCCATTAGTACATGCATCGCGAGCAAATTAAAACAACCTACTTAAATTCCTAACACGCGCGTCCGAATTAACGCACCCTTAGCCAGTCTGGGGTACAACTATAATGCACAATGCTTTCCCTTGATCTCCTTTTTTTTTGCTGCCTTAGAGCGGTTTTGCACTACGTCCGATCCGAATCCGATCCGAATCCGTGAAAATATGGATCTAGAAAATTCGGACCGAATTCGGATATTGCGTAGGCACTAGTCCAATCTCTGATACAAATCTAAGGAATCATTTTAGGCGGAGCCACAGCAGAGTGTTCACGTCGTTGATCGTGAGTCCTTTCAATCGACGTCAATTTTCGAATCTATTCCGAAATGGAAATTTACGGATGACGGAGAGAATTCGGGTGGACCCGGGTATGTCCTAAAACTGCGACCAGAACCACCGGAGGATGGGCAGCAGCGTCCTGTTAGTACACGGTGAACGTACTGCGATCTCCAAGCCACCTGCCAAGCGTGGGGATTATGGCAACACCCTCTAAGAGGGAGGCCTTGTTCAGCAGTGGACATTTAATGGCTGATGATGTGGAGAGAATTCGGATGACGGATATCGGATCTAGTGCGTAAACTACCATACAAATAGTTGTACGACAACTTTGGAACATATTTTCACGGATTCGAATCGGATTCGGATCGGACGTAGTGCGAAACCGCTCTGATGGTAAGCAGTCACCGCCGCCTATAGATACTTGTAACACCAGAGGAAACAGAAATACGTTGACGACCCTTAATGACTCTATTAACTTGCCTTTTGAAGAACCCCATGTTGTAGCTTCTCGGAAACACCACGGAAGGTAGCTCATTCCACATTTTGCAGGTGTGAGGCAAGAAAGATCGTGTGAATCGCACAGTATGCGATTTCCACTGATCTATGATGTGTGGATGTAACTTTCATGTGGTGGTAGCTAGTACAGGAGTATCAGTAGGCATCAGATCAAACAGTTCTTTACAGTTCTCTACACTGCTTCCAGCCTGTGGGCTGACTATACGCAAAAATCGTACAGCGTCCTGCGCGTCAAGTTTAATAACGCGTTCAGGATGTTGGTGGGGCTCCCCCGCTATTGTAGTGCGTCGACAATGTTCGCGTGCGCACGCGTGGATTGCTTCTACACCACAAAGCGAGCGACGTCACTGGTGCGGCGCGTGCGGGGGAGCCACAACAGCATGCTGGCCGCGATAGCAGGTAGGCTAGATTGCCCTTAGATAAATCATTTTTGCAGCCTACACGTTGCACACTGCACACAGTAAGACCTAGTTAATTAATGTATTTATATAATATTTTAAATTTCAATTCGTAATAATTATTATTCATGAATGTGACTAGCTACTATTATTATTACTTTCCATTGATATTGTTTTTTTGATTTGTATGAGTCTATGTTACTTGAAAATAAATGATTATTATTATTATTTAGAACATTCCCCGTTGTAAATGTGAAAAATCATCTATAAATATTATCATTTTTCTATACTGAACTGTACTATACAGGCTACTGGTCTTCGGGACTACAGGGCTACTAATTGGTTAGCATCCTCTTAAAGGTGGCTTCAGTACCTACATCAGAACAAACATGTTTTGTTGTACGACTTTTAGAAAGTTGCGATCTAAAATCTGCCGTTACAAAAATAAAAAAAACACACCCGAAAAATAAATGAAAAAATAGTTTTTTTTTTCGCGAATATCGGAAAGACATACAACAAAAGTTGTTTGTTTTGATGTAGGTACTGAAGCCACTTTTAAGAGGATGCTAATCGATTGGTAGCCCTGTAGTCCCGAAGACCATTAGTCCTGTATAATACAATTTTATTCGTTTTTCATTCGTGTTTTTTAGTTCTAAGAGAAAGCCAGAGAATGCAAAAAAAACGATTTTTTTTCATTACATATCGTGGTAGGCCCTTTTTACCGTGGCCGGAAACTCTGACGGAAAATAAACGTGTTAAGGTGACGTTACTTAGTGACGCGTGCTTTTTCTTGACTTTTCCTTTTAGTTAGAACAGCCCTGGCATGCATTGTATAACGTGTCATAACTAAGCCACCTTTAATCTTGTTGTTTTTATACAAAAGTTAATTTCCCGGTAGGAGCGCTCCCTTTACACGTAAAAATATGTTTGAAGGAAGAAAAAATAAATTGGTAATTTTAGAAACCCGATTTTGCATTATCTTGAACTGTTATTTAGTTTATTGAAATTTTCAATTTTAATGTAAAAACAATATGTTTGAAATGTGCGTGTGAGACAGTTGTAATAGCGAACGGGTTATAACAATATTTTAGTTTCAGATTCATTATTTCATTAATTTAGATCTTAGATAGACATACAGATTGGGTGTCTTCAAGTCGCGAGTGAATAGGTTTCTCTAGGCAAGCGTGCTCCATCGTAGACCGCATCATCGCAAGAGCCTCTTATACCAAATTTGACGGTTTTAAATCAATTTTATTCAGTTTAGTTACAACATTTGAGCTGGAAAAAAATACATGTCACAGATACATCTGTGTTTGAGTTTATGATTTGGTTCAAAACACGATGGAATAAACTTTCTTTGACCAAAAAAAAAATCTGAAACAAAGTCGACTTAGTTTATTTTTTTCATTTTATGCTTTAATGAAAGCTCGTAACAACCTGGAAATTGCATGTACTGAAAGGCAATTTTACTCAACATTATTTTATTTGGATAGATTTTTGATAGTGAATAGTATCGTTTTTTAGTGAAAATAAAATCGTAAAAAGGACGCGAGAATTTTGGCGTGCCGCGTTCAGTGCCGCGCCAGGCGTCATCAAGGTCGGCCCTATGCTCGTTTTTGTCGTTGCACTCCCTCGGGCGTCCTGACTCTAGCATGGCGTCGCTATAACTTGGGGGAGCGTTTTGTTGCCTACGCGACTCGGATAACCGCCAGTTAACATCAGACGTGTTGGCAGCCAAGCGCAAGCCTATTTATATAAAAAAAAAAAAAAAGATTCTGCATCAGGGATTCAGGATTTTGGACTTTCGTATTAGTTTTTTTTCTGCTTCACTCTCTTATCTATAGGTTATCTGGAAGAGAGCGCTTTTAACAAAAATACTGCCTATCATAATATCTTAACTTATTCTTATTTTATGTTCCCTTTATGGTGTCAATAAACTGTTATTGTATTCATATTGAAAACGATCGCTAGAACAAAACGATGCACCCACTGTCATGTCGATTCAACAGCAAACCAGTGTTAAAATCAAAAAACATGGTCTATTTAAGAAGCCCGTAAATAAGATTGACCTGAAAAAGTTATTAAAAGAACAAGAAAGAAGTAACATAATTATTATGACCAGATGCCTTATTATGGATGATTCGGATCGTGATCGCGATCGCGTGCCATCTCACTTACGCGCGTGGTGCGAGTAAGTAGATGCGAACGGGACGGCATGCAATCTCGATCACGATCAAACTTCTATAATAAGGCCGCAGGATTATTAATTGCAGGTGGATTATTAATTGTGATACTAATGTTATTAAAGCCTTTAGTCGGCATCATCATCATCATTTCAGCCGTAAGACGTCCACTGCTGGACATAGGCCTCCCCCATCGATCTCCAAAAGGGCCGGTTGGAAGCGGCCTACATCCAGCGTTTCTCTGCGGTCTCTTCTAGGTCGTCTGTCCATCTTATGAGTATTTTTTTTTTAAAGTTATTTATTTCATATATATACACATAATTGATCTAAGTGAGTATCGAAAAACTAAGCTGTTTGTATTGATACTAAGATTCACTATACGCACTGACATAATAGCGCAACCTTAAATACATATTGAATATAAAAAAAATATAAAAATACAAAATACACCTAACGTTTACAAATAAGTACTTAGGTACCTGTATTACAATTTCACAAGCAAGCACCGCTAGCTAGCTGACGTCCTACGCTGCGCTTACTGGTCCGTGGTCTCCTTTCAAGAACCTTTCGGCCCCATCGGCTATCTATTTTGCGTGATATGTGCCCTGCCCACTACCACTTCAGCTTGCTAATCCAGTGGGCTATGTCAGTGGCTTTCGTTTGTCTACGGATCTCATTTCTGATTCAATCTCGTAGAGTAACCCCGAGCATAGCCCGCTCGATAGTTCTTTGTGCGACTTTAAGCTTGCTTATGAGGCCCGTAGTGAGAGACCACGTTGCAGTTTCGGCACTGAAACGCGATCTCTGTGTGTCGGAGAAAGTATAGACGGAAAAACAAAAAAAAAAAAAAAACGCGATCTTAATACCACGTATAACACCGTTAATAATAATAGAGGCTAAATATTTCTAAATGCACTCTTAAGATTTTTTTGAATGAAAACAGTCCATGCCAAACTGCACAAAAGCTGGATTTAAGCAATTTTATTCAGAATACCACACTGAAAATATACTACTTACAGTAACATTAAGTATAAAAGAGCAAATTACACTTAAAA
The DNA here is from genome assembly GCA_932305915.1 of Agriopis marginaria. Taxonomy (NCBI): domain Eukaryota; kingdom Metazoa; phylum Arthropoda; class Insecta; order Lepidoptera; family Geometridae; genus Agriopis; species Agriopis marginaria. Next base: position 17,595,423 of record OW029918.1, read on the forward strand.
CACGTGCAAATCTAATAAAAACGCCACAAATCTGGCCCAGCAGTTTCAGCACAAAGGCCTTTGGAGATCCTCGTCTAAATCCCATACAAAGAGAAACATATCAATTCTCGTGCCATGGCTGTCTTACGGGATTGTCGGTAAGGTGACAGGGGACATGCCACAGTGTAAAAAATAGGACAATGTTAACAGTAAACTTTGTAACTTTTGAAGAAAAGGGACGGACAGAATTTTTAACGCGTATCTGACCACCAACTTGGCCGTTGGTAAGTCGCAATGTGATAAAAGATGTAGGACTCTGACCTAGTTGATCTTTATCACAATTAACCTCCTAGGAATCGAAGAGCGTATCAAAAATTATGCGCAGTATTATGGTACTAAATCAAAAACCAATCATTGTAACATCACTAAGAACAAATTTAAGGATGAAAACAACCCTGAAATTGCGAAGAAAATATCGAAAAACAAATGAAACAACCACAGTTCTTAAGGTGGTTCGATTCACCTATGGCGGGAAATTTAAATTTTAAACAGTTTTTTGGTCCTAGTAGCCAGGCCAGGTAATAATTTTTTAATAACACAGTGTTTGCGCAAAATGTTGGCTGTTCTTTACATTATAATGTACAATTATTTAACAGTAACGCACCATATTACTTACATTTGTGAATAAACCGTTTGAAACAGCAAAAAATTGTTTATTCACGAATGTAAGTAATAATGGGCATTACAGATAAATAGCTTTACATGATTTTGTAAAGAATAATAATCAATCTGCGCAAACATCATGGTTGTTAACAATAATTACCCGGCCTAGCTACAAGGACAAGAAAACTGTTTGAAATTTGAATTTCCCGCCATTTGTGCAACGAACCACCTTAAAGTGAATGTTTGTGTGCAACATTTATGTAAATAAATGTCTTAAAATTCTATTTACCCAATTGTGCTAAATAAAACCTGGGGTTTCTTGCAGACCTGTAACTAAATTAATATAATTAAATTGATAGGGTTCGTAATTTAGATTTTCCTAGACTAATTATTGTTCCAGAAAATGCAGAGAGTATTATATTAGACTGAAAAACTTTAAACGTTTATGTAGTCGCTTTACCTTTTAAATTAACAAAAAATATTATCGAACGTAACAACAAAGAAAAGTTAAAGTTAAGAATCATCATCATAATTTCAGTCGTTCAGTGCGGAGGTCAAAGGGGGAGGCCTATGTTCAGCAGTGGACGGCTTCTGGCTGATGATGATGATGATCATAATTTCAGCCATAAGACGTCCACTGCTGGACATAGGCCTCCCCCATCGATCTCCAAAAGGCCGGTTGGAAGCGGTCTGCATCCACCGTTTCTTTGCGGTGTCTTTTAGGCTTAAAAGTTAAAAATCGTTTTACGCAATTCATTCAAAATATAGTTCAAATAGCTATTTCACTTATTTTCTTTTCCATATCTGCAGGCCTAGCATGGGCTGTGGATAAATTGTCTTTCCACCGTTTTTATCCACGCCTAGACGCGACAAAGCTAGAATATGGATACGTTTGTCTTTTTCTCGCGGGATAAAAACGGTGGAAAGACAATTTGTCCACGGCCCGTGCTAGGCCTGCTGCAACTTATCCCTTAGTTTTTATCGTCTTCAACTTCTTCAAGTGTACACATGAGTTATACTCCTGAATAAAATAAGGTTATTAATATTCTCTGTGTCCGCACAGTTTGCCCTTGACAAATATCCGCATAATTCGTGCCTCCCGAGATTTAGCGTTTGTACCGCTGTTGTCTGTTTACTGCTTTGGGGTTAGGTAGATAAAATTACCTGCCTTACCATAATTTTATTTATGGCTGAAGCTAAACAAAGAAGTCACTTTCGTATACAATACAATGGCGTCTATTCTGTCATACACTCACTCACTAAACTAAACCAATCTGACAGGATTAAAATTATCTGCCTCTCTTTTCTTGTTAATGTGTGAGAGAAGGATGGCAACAATTTTACAGCTGTCTAATTTAGTTCAGTTTAGCGTACATCAGTGTTGATGCCATTCTTTATTACACACTGAAAATACAAATGAAACTTAAACTTACATCAAAATTAGATATACGGTAGTATAAAGGGCGGTCTTATCGCCTAAAGCGATTTATTCCAGGCAAACTTTGGATGAGCAGGACTAAAGAATTTGCAATCTATACTAATATTATAAAGAGGAAAGATTTGATTGTTTGTTTGTTTGTTTGCATTGAATAGGCTCCGAAACTACTGAACCGATTTGAAAAATTCTTTCACTGTCGTGCCTATGTCACCCGGGGATAGCGTAGCTTCCCAACAGTGAAAAATTTTTTCAAATCGGTTCTGTAGTTTCGGGGCCTATTCAATGCAAACAAACAAACAATCAAATCTTTCCTCCTTGTCATATTAGTATAGACTTCATCAAATCTTTCCTCTTTATAATATTAGTATAGACAAAAAAAACGTACCAATTAACATGACCTAAAATAATTGTAAAGACTTGATTCTTAAAACAAGAAAGAGATTTGGCCTGCCTGATAGAAGCAGGCAGAGCATTCCACAGCAGGACAGCTTGTAAAGTGAAGGACATCCAGTAGGAAAGATTGACGTGGGAAGAAAGAAAAATCTTCGTATGTAGTCTTGGACTATAAAACCTAGTGTGGTCTTCTTTTACAACTAAAGCGTTGTATATGGCCCAAAACATAAACAACGCTTCGGTCCTCCAAAGACGGTGCGATGCATTACAAATATGGTTTTAACTCGATTACAGGACAAATAAAAAGACTTTTTAAATGCCAAAGTTGGCAATCAAGCAGACTGGCCGCCTGATGGTAAGCAGTTACCATCGCCTATGAATACTTCATCGCACATACGTTGCCGACTCTATTAATTCACCTTTTGAAGAACCCCATATTATAGCTTATCGGAAACCCCGCAAAAGACGGTATACTACGCTAATTTGCATTTTTCTTGGATACGTACAAAATGTCTTGATTCACGTCTCTTATCCAAACAGCTAAGGAATATAACAACTAACCAGTTTCCTTGTTTTCTAAAATATATTACCTAGATCTTTTCAAGACGAGAGCTATTTTCACGAAATAGGTACAATGAAGTCTACGTATTTTACTTTCGACCACATCGTCACTTACTAACAAGCAAGTCGTTTTTTTAGATACATATAATTCATATTGTATTATATATAGGAAAGATAGGTGGGAATCATATTAATAAACAAAAAACTCTAAAAAATACTAACAATAAAAACGAAAAACCTGAGAGCTTCAATATATTTTACTATTGAAACTGACGTGGTTTTCACACATTTTATTTATATTACACGGGAATTACTCACGTAAGATGAAGCCGGTTACTCCGACTATAGTTTCAACCGCCGCATTAGACGGCCTTTTTCAAGGTGAATGCGCGCGCGCGGCTGCGTCTCGCTTTGCACTACGGGCCGCCGCGCGGCGCGCACGTGATGACACAGGTATAGTCGGAGTAACCGGCTTAATCTTACGTGAGTAATTCCCGTGTAATATAAATAAAAAGCTTCAATATAGTTTTTTTGTGCTTTATTCAGTCACATGTATGTGTGTATGAATAAAGATATTTGATGCGAGTGAAACTTTGAATTAGGTGTCGGTAACATAACATTACAACCTGCTAACAAGGGAATAGATTATGAACCGTTAATTTAACATTTATTGATAAATGCTCGACAAATTGATTGATCAAGAACAATTAACACGCTAACGAGTGTGGTGTAAAGCTTGTCGCTCATACAAGTACACCGCAGCATTGAGTCGACTCAAATAAATAATTTAAATAAATATTTCGGGATATTTTTCATACAATGTAATTTGACCCCAAACTAAGCTGCCAGAGACTGATATACATACATACATATATAATTTTAAATAACTAAACAAAATACAAGCTAAAACTAAAACTACAAATACAGTTAGACTGCCCATGGACCGTTGAAGGTCTAAAGACAATCCAAATGCTCAAGCCCACTACCAGTTGGCAGCGTACCCAGCATGCTGGCGGCATTTTAAATACATACTTAAATATATATTAACAACGAGATATAGAACAAACACAAATATTCATCACATAAACGTTTGTCCTAGGTGGGAATCGAACCCGCGCCCCCAAGCTCAGAAGGTAGGTTCGCTACCAACTGGACCAACGGGCTATCTCAATTATCTATGTATACTTTAACTATTATTACTATTATTGGTTTTCGTGATTATCTATACTTCTATACTAATATTATAAAGAGGAAAGATTTGATTGTTTGTTTGTTTGCATTTTATAGGCTCCGAAACTACTGAACCGATTTGAAAAATTCTTTCACTGTTGGGATGCTGCACTATCCCCGGTTTACATAGGCTATATATCCCGGCTTCGCCTGTGCGAAGCAGGGGCAGCCTACTAGTTACACAATAAAATTGAACTCTTTAAACCAATTTAAACATTAATGAAACAAATGTCAATAAACGTGACAACATCTTCGATATCATTCCATCTGTGACTTAGTCTTTTATAGCAACATAAAATATATTTTTTATTCCATTTGTAGCAAGGTAACGGGCCTGATGGTAAGCGATTACCGTTGCCGATGAATGCCTGTAACATCAGGGGCATCACAGACTTGTGGCTGACCTCTAAATACTCTAATAACAACCGTTTATAGAACCCCATGTTATAGTTACTCGGAAATGACACTAAAACTAGAGCTTATCTTACATATTAAATTATACTGTATTTCCGAGATAGACTTGAGTCAAAAATTCTACGCAATCATTCTTATTAATTTTTGGGCAACCAGGTTTTGCCCGTGGCTTTGCACGCATTGTGACTGAAATATAGTCTATGTTACTATAAGATAGTGTAGCTTTTTACCAGTAAAACAATTTTTTTTAAGTTCTGTGGTTCCACAGATATTAATTCTGACAAGCATACTTGGGCAGTTTTAGCAAACAGAAAGAAACCTTCGACATTTCTGTGCCTATTTTATTCAAAATAGCGACAATAAGTCTTGGGCCTTACGGCCAACTCCTTAACGCGGTATCAAACATACGTTAAAACCACTCAGTTCCGGATACACGCGAACGTGAACTTTAACGCGCCCAGATGCGGTTTGCGGTCGCGCTAAAATTTTTCATCACCTAAACTGGATTGCATTAAACAGCTATCCGTAAGGCCCCTGTACTGGCGATCTGCTAGGGTGTATATCGTACATTTCCTCTGCAAGCATATACCCGAGCCACCCCAGTTCCTTGAAATACTGGAACGAGGATCTCACCGGAGGATCTACCACTATTGCCTATCATCATCCTCATTTCAGCCATAGAACGTCCACTGCTGGAAATAGGCCTCCCCCGTTGATCTCCAAAAGGGCCGGTTGGAAGCGGCCTACATCCAGCGTTCACCCTGCGGTCTCTTTTTGGTGGGCAGGGCACATATCATGCAGAACATGGCCGATGGGGCCAAAAGGTTCTAGAATGGAGACCACGGACTGGTAAGCGCAGCGTAGGACGTCCACCCACAAGATGGACAAACGACCTATTGCCTATACCTGGCATAATTTGCTCTAGTGTCATACACAGAAGTATTGAGAATGGTGATAAACAGCCCTACTTATGTGACATAGATGATGATGAAGCAATCCTCATGCAATTCAGTAGCGTTTCTACATATTTTAATCAGCTGTGCGTTAACCTTTAAACGATAACGATTGTGGTATAACTTTCCCAATATCGATAACGAGTCCAAATTGCAATTAGTATCGAATTGTTTTCACAATAACTAATACGAAATTCTCGATTGGTGTTTATGAGATATTTGATATCATCGACTTGGAAAAATAAATCTAGAATAAATACTAACTGATTAAATATAATTATGTTGAAATCATGTGTAAATAAAATAAAGGATAGTTGATTGAATCAGGCGTTACTTTGCGTGTCGACAAGAGTGCACTGAGGAAACGCTTATAATTGTTTATTTCATTTAAATAATATTTATAGAAATTTCATAATAATTTCAAAATCTATTATTTATTTTATTTAAATTTCAATTAAATTATATTTATAGTGGTTTAACATTATTTTCTAAATTTATTGTTTATTTCATTTCAATTAAATCATATTTATATTAATTTCATAATAATTTCAAAATTTACATATTATATTTTATTTAAAATTAAATTAATTAGTACAAATTGTTATAACGACTTTTTTGTTACAGATTTAATTACTTTTTGTTTCAGGTTAGGTTAATTTTGTTCTTTTATGTAATTAATATTTAAATTAGAATCACAAATATCTATAGAGAAAATAGTTTAACCAAAATCCTTATTGTACTCGAAACGACGTAGAAGCGGAATTACACTAGAAATTCGTCATAATACAAATTTAAAATAGAGGATAATCTCTACATAGTATAAATTGAAGTCGCTTTCCGCGTCTGTCTGTCTGTCTGTCTGTATGTCTGTATGGCCGCTAACTCCTTCTAAACCACGCAACGGATTTTGATGCGGTTTTCACAATCAGTTAGATAAATTTTCAAGGAAGGTTTATACATATAACTAGCGACCCGCCCCGGCTTCGCACGTAAATTACACCCGTGCGAAGCCGGGCGGGCGGGTCGCTAGTTGAAAATATAAATAGATAAATTTGAAACTTGAAAAAAAAAAAACTACACAGCCTTCCTCATTCCACTTTAAAGGCATCAAGCGGCTATTCCATCTGCCTTAGCTCTTTGATGATGCAAAGCACTCTAAATTATATTCTAATACAAAAGTGGCTATTACAATATGCGTTTGGAACCAATTCTAGCTTAATACAATGGTTAAATGTAAGAACCCTTGATAAAGTGTAGTCAGAAGTTATAAGGGTAATAATATGTGGGATTCCTTTATATTCCCACTCAGGCTTCTATTTACACCGATGGGGTCATACTTTGTAATATTTCGTGAATAATAATTAGACCCACTTGGTTAAAACTTTAAAACAATATGTTTTTTCTCGCTCCAAACTAATATTCTAAATGCGAAAGTTTGTGTGTAAATGTGTTTGTTTGTCTACACTCAACCCCGTAACAGCTGAACGGATTTAGATGAAGTTATTGGTATGGATGTAGATCATATTCTGGAACACATATTTGCTACTTTTATGCTAAAAAAAACATGGTGTCTTCAAAATACAGGGTAAAACCGCGAGATGCTGCTAGTTATATTATCTACAACAGCGTTTTTGTGTCTTATTCTTAAAGCCACATGCATTATTTTCAACCGTGACATCATAAAAGTAATTTTAATGAAAATAAATCGTTGTCAAACTGTTTATTCAACGTTTGTTCAAGCTGTGGTTCAAGCGCTTTTTTATAGTTTGACCAGCAATTTTTAGAGTTTTTTTATACATCGTTTAAGTTTGCTACTTTGATACCTTTCATCAATATCTATTTAAGTGGATTGTCAGTGAAATCAAATAGAAGAACAGAAAACAACACAAATTTGGTGTCAGACTCAAACTTAGTTTGCTTCAGAGGAACATGGTTATTTTCGCATTAATTCATTAAAAATACATTCTTAGTCAAAAGTGTGAAGAGATATATAATAGGTTCCAGTTACGTTTCGGTGTAACAGTGAGCCAGCTTTAGTCTACAAGATTTAATATCACTTTTGTTGAATTTCCTATTCTCTAAAACCGCTTTAGACCGACGAAGCCGTATTGAGAATGTTTTATTGCAGTTTTTAGCTCGGGACATGTGTTACTGCTTCAAATAAAGGACGGCTTTCATTTTGTTTCGAACGATTTGTGGAAGTATCCTTTTGAAATATTTGTTATTAGAAATTGATTTAGCAAAGTTGGAAATAGATTTGTATATATGTCGAATTTCTAGTGTAATTCCGCTTCTACGTCGTTTCGAGTACAATAAGGAAAACTAAAACACACACACACACATTTTGACTCATTCTCGGCATCGCGCTCGGAGAGTCAACACGTCCTGAGGATGCCTCGTGTAGAGGCGAAACACGTGTCGACAAGAGTGCACTGAAGAAACGGTTATAATTGTTTATCTCAATTAAATAATATTTATAGTTTTTTTTTTTCATATTAATTTCAAAATCTATTGTTTATATCATTTAAATTTCAATAACATTATTTTTAGAGTGATATATCATATTATTTTCAAAATTAATTGTTTATTTCATTTCAATAAAATCATATTTATAATAATTTCAAAATTTACATATATATTATATAAAATTAATTTCATTAGTACAAATTGTTGTAACGAATTTTTTGTTACAGATTTAATTACTTTTTGTTTCAGGTTAGGTTAATTTTGTTTTTTATGTAATTAATATTTAAATTCAGGTTAGGTTCAAATTAGAATCACATTTATCTATACAGAAAATAGTTTAACCAAAATCCTTATTGTACTCGAAACGACGTAGAAGCGGAATTACACTAGAAATTCGACATATACAAATTAAAAATGGACTTCCGTAAAGTAACGCCTGATTCAATCAACTATCTTTGTAAATAGTTTTTTTTTTTTTTTTTTTTTCCTGGGCTAGCGCCTTTATTAACTAAACAAAATACAAGCTAAAACTAAAACTACAAATACAGTTAGACTGCCCATAGACCGTTGAAGGTCTAAAGACAATCCAAATCCTCAAGCCCACTACCAGTTGGCAGCGTACCCAGCATGCTGGCGGCATTACCAAGTTGAATGGCAATGCTTAATTGAATTTGCAGTTTTTGTTTGTATTTTTTTTTTTTTTTTTAAATATAATATACAAGAAAAAATAAAACAGTGGTGTAGTTCCAATTTGATAGCCCGTTGGTCCAGTTGGTAGTGAACCTACCTTCTGAGCTTGAGGGCGTGGGTTCGATTCCCACCTAGGACAAACATTTATGTGATGAAAATTTGTGTTTGTTCTATATTTGGGTGTTAATATCTATTTAAGTATGTATTTGAAACTATATATGTATGTATATCAGACTCTGGTAGCTATATCACAAGCTTTGCTTAGTTTGGGGTCAGATGACCGTGTGTGCAAAAATGTCCCGTTTTTGTTTTTTATTGTTTTTTTTTTTAAATAATAATATTTTCTTCCATAAATTTTTTATACATTGTGTTAGTAACTGTTTATACAACATACCGAATGACAACAAATACAAAGGTCTAAACTCCTGGAAATATGATGGTATATCATATAATATACGGTAATGTTTTTTTTTTTTATATTGACTTGTAATGTTGGCCTTTTGGCCTTTACAGATGGACCGGACTAGTTAGCGAACGCAGAGTGCGTTCGGCATAACTTGATGGTTTAAGTTTTTGGGCGACTAGCACAAGGGCACCTCGAAGGTACGAACCTCAGCTTGGGCCGTCGCCGGGAGTGGGAATCAGACTTGCCCAGGCACCCCAGAAGGGGTGTGCCCTGGAGCCCTAGCGGTTTGTTGAACTGAATGATTATTTGGAGAGAATCTAACCGATCTTCTAACAGATCCTGAGGGTCTACGATCCCGCCGGCGGGATCGCTGTGTGTGTGTGTGCCTCTGGTAACCGACGCCTGTACCAGAAACTGAATATTTCCTATTGCTAGGAGCAGTCGGATCGGGCGAGCCCAGCGCCGCCGCTGTGACGACGGCGATGGGGTCGTCCGGGTCGCCCAAGATGTCTCTAGGGCGTCTACGGAGAGGAGGAGGGTCTGTCACGTCTGTTGAGTAGTTGGAAGCTTTGACTACAAGAGGATTTGGGTGATGAGGCGCCGCGTCAAAGTAGCTATACTTAATGTATTGAATCATAGATGGGAGTTCAACATCGCCGTGCAGAGTATAATAAGGTAATGTCCAACTGCATAATTATAAATAGTGAATATAGTTAGCACTAACTGCGCCCGCAATTTCCTGCGTTAATAAACCAACAAGTTCTGTCAATTTCCCCTAGAAAAAAAATGGCGATGATAATTTCCGGCCTCTATACTTACTTACATAGCGATGTCTTTTACTATATATATCTTTGTATACAACCACGTTGATCCCCGTTGCTCAGTTGCTGCAAAGAAGAACTAACAAACGGACAAACATATTTTTTCATATTTATAAAATAGACAAGTACCTTTACTAACTAAACAAAATACAAGCTATCAGTAATACTACGAAAACAGTTAGACAGCCCGTAGACCGTTGAAGGTTTAAAGACAATTCAAATGCTCCATACCACTATGAGTTGGGAGCGTACCCAGCATGCTGGCTGCATTACCACGCTGAATGGCAATGCGCTGGCAATGTTTCTGGCGTTGAGCCAGAAACACGTCAGCATTTTGGTCACGGTCAGGTGCTCTGAAAGATTTTCGAAAATGAGGTGAGCTCCCAGTCTCCAAGGGCCCAATGTCTCGACCCCAAACACCACAAATATGTAACCACTGCCGAGGTTAGCATATTTACGTCGCTTGTGCTGCTCTGCTGAATTGGCAGCTGCACTAGCCCTACATTGTGCCTCAAGAAGATTGTGACGGCGCCAAAGTATCGACTCAAGTCGCGTCCCATGCAAGGGGTCGCCCCAACCATGAAGGCACATGTGTCATACCATAATTGTGTATGTCGTGTCATAAGTGTTCATAAAATAAGAATTATGCATTTGAAATGTAAAATAAATAGGATTAATAAAACAAGCATTAGTAGTTCTATCTAATAACACCGTAGCGAGCTGGCATATAAAATCAAACCCCAACATCGCTTCAAAATTTCCTCTGATATAAAGATAACACGAATAAAGAAGAAAGATCTTCTATAATCAAGCAATACATCACAGGCGATACTTCCTCGTATGAGACACAAAAAAGCAATTTCAAAAGTGTAATGGAGAATTCAGCTTTCTTTGTTTCAAAATTTCCGTTTTCACAGTATGGCGCAGAGATGTTTGATCTCGAAATTTTAATAAAACGAATCCGATAATTCTCAAACCGCGTTTATTCCGAAACAGATAAAAGGTTACGAGTATCGATAGGGTTATTTTTAAGTTACTCGCTAATCGATTTTTCAGTTTGTAGGTTAGTAATTATAAATTACATAATTAATAATCATAGGCGACGGTGACTGCTTTCCATCAGGCAGCCCGTCTGCTTGTTTGCCACCTATAGCATAAAAAAAAAAAAAAAAAACAGAAATGTATTTTTTTTTAAACTAGTTTTGTTTTGCAATAATTATACAAACCCACGAGGCCAGGCGAGTGGTAATTTAAGTTTGAACCCCTACATGTACTTGCAAGCTACTACGCATGGTCTGCAATGTGCATAACCATAACCAAATCAGCACGTACAAAAATTTACATTTCACTCCTCATGCTCGTAAAATTCTTGTTTATGCCCGGTAGAAGCAGACGGAAACTGCTTTTTAGCTGTAGTGCAAAGATGTCTGCTTCTTGTGCACTGAGCATAAAAAGTCTGCTCTTTGTGCACTAGAGCATAAAAATGTTTATTCTTAAAAACTGTTCTAAAAGGTTCAGTTTGTAGGAAGCTTGCCGACTCTTTGATAATACCCATACATCAGGGTATAAAAATAGAACATTGTTAAAATTACAGGTTTAATTTTAATGAAAGAGATATTACTTAGAATACAACGGTTTCAGTTCCTTGTAGTTATAGTTTAAAGCCCGTGCACGCATAGCTCGTGCATAAAACCCATTTTATCCTCAACTACACAATACTCAATAATTTATTGCGTGTTATGAAATTCACACACACATCACATACATCACATCAGCAGCCATTAAACATCCACTGCTGGACAAAGGCCTCCTTCTTTAAGAAGGGTGTTGCCATAATCCCCACGTTTAGCAGGCGGCTTGGGGATCGCAGTACGTTCACCGTGTACTAATAGGACGCTGCTGACCATCCTCCGGTAGTTCTGGTCGCAGTTTTAGGACATACCCGGGTCCTCACACACAGGTAAATTTAAATATGCGCCGCCTTCGGCTCTGGCTGACATCAGTCTCGGAAAAAATGGATTGTTTTATGCACTTGTTGTATAATCTACGATTTTTCAAATAGATATGCGACTAACCATTCTTCACCAACCAACATTGTTGTGAGTCATGGCAGTGAATCCACGACGAGTTAAAGCGTTGGCGGTACGGTTATTGTAGACCTGATGAGTTTTTTTCATGTCTGGTACGTTTATAGTATCGTCTGGTATAGTGTGCAGAATCTCTAAGTACGAGTTGAAATGTGTAATTCCCGGAGGCAGGACATAGCTAATTAAGGTGTCTAGTCTATTAAGGGGCACATTTCATTAAATTGTTATAGTTACAGTTTTAACTTTCTGCACTCGCTGGGGAAATCCAACTGCTGGGTTTGAAAGGAACTTTCTGTGGCGGTAATGAACAGAAATATTGTTGCGTTTCCGTTGCCTACCTGAGAATACTGCCATTTGAAATAGATTATACAATACAATACAATGACTCTTTATTAAAATACCACAAAACAAGAATAACATAAACATTACAAAAAAAATATTATCTAGGCTTTTAACAGGCGGCCTTATCGCTTAAAGCGATCTCTTCCAGGCAACCGTGCACGGAAAGGAATTATACAAAAAAATTGTGGCCTTAAATAAAAAACAAAAGTAAATATGCAAATAACAACAAACAATCAATAGACTACAAATAAATATAACATACTTATATATACATACATCACACATATACATAGACTACATAATATAGACAACATACTATATACCTACATAATTATTATTAATAAACTACATAAATATTAATTAACATACCTACTGTTATCAAAGATACATACACATGTTGATACATACATTATATTTGTCACGTAGAAGTTAGTGAATAGATAGCAGCTATAGTGCGAGATAGTGCGCTTTTACGCGGAGTTTGAAAACTTCGAGGGAGGGGGCACGCTTGATTATATTTTTGAGTTACATTCAAAATGAGCTGTTTTTGAGCTTTTTTGAAGTATTTTTTTTCTATTAGATTTTTGTATGAACAAAAATATCATAAATTATTAAACAAATTCATTTAAATTTGCACATGACTAAATCTGTCAATTCAACTAGTTTTGAATAAAAATTATGCACATTTAATTATGAGAAATTTATCGACGCACTTTGGAATAGAACCAACAAAGCGATATCAAAACAAATGGCCGGTGTTTATCGCGCAGTTGATCGGTCCGGTTTTCGGTGGGTGAGGTATCCGTGGCACCCACATTAACCGGACTACCGGAATATTACGAATACCGGTTGGTACCGGTAAATATTCCAATCGTTTACCTTTCTCATATTCGTGTAGACCGTAGGAAATAAAGCTCTATTTTCTGGCTGGCTCTATTTTTGTAGAATTTGAGGACTCTAATAATCTTTTGTATATGCGCCATTATGTATTACTATTATCTTAATGGTAATAATTAATTGCAATAACATAAATATATTAATTACTATATGTGACAGGTTTAGTCTAGGTACATATTTATTATTCAAAATCTCAGTCAAATTACAATTAAACTAATAACTATTCAAATAACCCACCCCTGACCGTTCCCGGCGCAAAGGTACCCAAAACACTCGCTGCGTTACCGCGTTGGATGGCAATGGCCAACCTTTGCACCAGGAACGAGCCGGAGCGGGAGTCACCACACTTTTCCTTGAGCCTGTGCCCTATCCCTATTACTATATTAGATAAAACAAATTATGTAAAGAGAAAAAACCTAACTACTGCAATACTAATCTATAAAAAAATTAACTGCAGAAAAAGAGCAACTTAAAAAAACACTACCAGTGGAAATTGTTCACAAAATGCTGGCCACGCTACTATCATTGTAAAACAGTTATTACCCTTTGAGGAAAGTATAGGCCAGCATTTTGATCACATGTCAAGCTATAGTCATGCCCTAGCATGACCGACCATGATTTACTTTGGCGTGACTCTGGCTTGTTTGGCGACTTTGATGATATCGAATAAAACTTGGAAATCTCAATACTTATACTGGCAAATTCACAAGACGTGGGTTGCCAAAATCCTCTCAAAAGGAAATAATAAACAAGTGACTTAAATGTTCAAAATATAACCCGATTGCATTGAAAACCATAAACCGAAATAGTAGGTAAGTAACTAAAAAGAGCAGCATGCTGCGTGCCTATCTATACCTTTACTCGTAGTAGATATTTCATATTTCATACCGCTTTATCTCGTATTTATATTTATATACTAGCGGACCACCCCGGCTTCGCACGGGTATAGATATATAGCCTATGTCACCCGGGGATAGTGTAGCTTTCCAACGGTAAAAGAATTTTTCAAATCGGTTCAGTAGTTTCGGAGCCCATTCAATGCAAACAAACAAACAATCAAATCTTTCCTCTTTATAATATTAGTATAGATATTAAATTTTTGTTATTTGCTGAGTAAGTTTTACATAATGATGGTAATATTGAGCTATTAACAAAGTTGACTTTTTTTTCGCTATACCTTTTTTCACGCATGCCATTTGAAATCTTTGTACCCATTGTCACTTCCACTATAAAACCACAGACAAAAACTATTAAAATGACATCTGACATGTCAAAATCCATTAAGCCGTTTAGGATGTAAGGCACGTAAGGCATGCTAAAGAAACCAGAGAAAAGAGAAGTAAATAGAACGGAAATTAGAAGAAAATCTGTTACCAGGCATTATGAGTGAATCTTGATTGAACAATCTTATTTAGATCAACGCGTCAAACTCTGCACCACAGTTGCTAACTGATTTCGAATGACTGACGTTTCATTTATATGGGTGCAACTGGCTACAGCAAATTTCTTACAAAAATGCATAAGAGCCATTGTAAATTAAACAAAAAAAACTGATACAAAACCATCATATTATACATACACTCGATAAACATAACCCTCCTTGCGCAGTCGGGTAAAAATGGGTCAACCACGGCAATACTAAGTTGACTTGTAATCATAAATTCAAAACCAAATTAGATCAGATAGTACTTAACTTTGTCGATCTATGTTTGAATGAGATAGATAAAGTTAGACGACGAGAGCTGATTGCGCCTCAAGTTTAGATCTTTATTTAGATGGATAGACAAAGATCGAATGAATTAGGCACTCTCATCTACGAGTCTATAGTAAATTCCCTTTGTCCTAGTCCATCTAACTCAGAGTTTGACTCACTAAACGCGGCAGGCAAGTGTAACACTGTTATTTATCGAGTTACAAGTTAGAGAGAACTGCAGCGCCAACTTGGATGGTATCTTAGAACTATGGGTCACGAATGTAAGGGGCAGATTCTTGCGAGCAAGTTTGCGAACATGTTTTTTTCTTTCTATATCACTTCACAATAATAATATCAAAAATGCGAAAGTTTATGTTTTAGTGTGTATGTCTATCCACAGTTCCACACTCAACTCCTGATTGGATAAAAAATTTGGTAAGGAGATAACTTATTATAAAGCCAATTTATTGAGTACTAGCGACCCGCACGCCCGGCTTCGCACGGGTGTAATTTACGTGCGAAGCCGGGGCGGGTCGCTAGTTATATATATAAACCTTCCGTGAAAATATATCTAACTGATGGTGAAAACCGCATCAAAATGTGTTGCGTTGTTTAGGAGGAGTAAGCGGCCATACAGACATACAGACAGACGCGGAAAGCGACTTTAATTTATACTATGTAGAGATAGAGATAGAGAAGATAGAGATAAAGAAGAGATAGAGAAAGAGAAGAGATAGAGAAGAGATGTAGAGAAGAGATTGAGAAAAGATAGAGAAGAAGAGATTAAATGCATAGTAATTATAATCTTAAAAAAACCGTGGTAGCCCATTTGGGAGATCGCTAGACTTGAAAGCGTGAGGTCGCGGGTTCAAACCCCGGGCCCGTACCAATGAGCTCTTTGGAGTTTATGTACGGATTTTCATACCACTTGCTTTTCGGTGAAGGAAAACATCGTGAGGAAACCTGCATACGTACGGAGAAGGAATTCAATGCTGTATGTGAATCCATCAATCCGCACTGGGCCAGCGTGGTGGATATGGCCCAATCACCCTTTCGAGGGTAGGCTAAAAGTCCAGCAGTGGACTGTTAAAAGGCTGATTATGATGAATTATAATCTTAAATTATTCGTCAATATCTGCATATCATGTCCCTTCTGCTGGGACACAGGCCTTGTCTCAGAAGGAGAGAGCGAGAGAGAGAGGCGATGGGCCCTAATCCACCATGCTGGCATAGTGCGTTGGTGAATGTTATAAATTAATGTATTTGAACTTTTGAGGTTTTTGGACATATCGGCTTTCTCACGATGTTTTCCTTCACCGTTGTTGAGAGATGGCATCGAATGATTATTGCTAACATTATAATTTCGTACTATTATTTTTTATGTATTATTTTAATTGCTATATTTTTTTGTCTATTAATACATTAATAGGCTTGCGTTTGCCAACTCGCCTGATATAAAGCGACGATGCGGTCTACGATGGAACACGCTTGCCTAGATGAAACCGATTCACTCGTGATTTGAAGACACCCAGATTGTAACTATGGGGGGATACCCATTCAGGCAGCGCATTCCACAGACTAGCAGTATTAGTAAGTTTTGCCATTCAGCGTGGTAATGCTGCCAGCATGCTGAGTACACGCTGCTAACTCGTAGTGTATGGATTGAGCATGTGGTTTGTCTTTAAGCCTTCAACGTTCTATGGGTAGTCCAACTGTTTTTGTAGTGTTAGTATTATTTTGTATTTAGTTTAGTTAATAAAGAAACTACAGCCAGTAAAAAATGTAACCACCTTGAGAGCTTTGCTCCACGTAATAAATAAATAAATAAATATTCGGGACATTTTTGTCAGATGACCGCTGACCCCAAACTATAAGCAAAGCTTGTGATATGGCTGCCAGAGACTGATATATATACATATATAGGTTTTAAATACATACTTAAATAGATATTAACACCCAGATATAGAACAAACACAAATGTTCATCACACAAATGTTTGTCCTAGGTGGGAATCGAACCCACGCCCCCAAGCTCAGAAGGCAGGTTCACTACCAACTCGACCAACGGGCTATCTAAATGAGGATTCATTTAAGCTGCGGTTTCACAAATGTCGGAGTAATCGGTGTACATGTATAAAAAATAAAAAAGTGGACCAGATTAGGAACGCTAAATGAGAACCGGATTAGGAACCCTAAAGAAAGAAAAAAAAAACAAAAAAAAAAAAACTATTATTTTTCTTGCTATTTTTTCTTTATAAAGTAGCTTTAGAACTAAAATTGCCTACTGAAACCTATTATCGGTATAAAGCAGTGTATTCAGTAATTTTTCAGCAGCTCTCAGCAATACATTTCCTTGCGTCGCCCGAACAAGTCCCAAGTGAATGGCAAAATTTGTGGGCCGAAGCAACTATTCGAAACTAAAGCCCACCACAGACGGGTGTTAATAGTGACGCCAGTTAACTGATATCAGACTTATAATAGTTCCCAGTTTAGAAGTGGGATTAGGAGTGTACCAATCGGGAGATCGGGATTTGAAGTTGTGTTTTGTGAGATAACCATGATAACTGGTTAGAATTCAAATAGTAGCTTAAAATAATCTGAGTTGTATACTCTAGTATCAACTGATACTAGAGTATACAACTCAGTTTTTCGGCCATCTAAACCTCCGGCCGTCTCTCATTATGGGCCCCATAAGCAAGCTCAAATACTCACAACGAGCTATGGAGAGGGTTATGCTCGGGGTTTCACTACGAGATCGAATCAAAAATGAGGAGATACATAGACAAACGAAAGTTACTGACATAGGCCACCGAATTAGCAAGTTGCAGTGGCAGTGGGGAGGGCACATAGCAAAACAGATGGCCGATGGGGCCGAAAGGTTCTCGAATGGAGACCACGGACTGGTAAGCACTGCGTAGGATGTCCACCTGCAAGATGGACAGACGACCTAAAAGAGACCGCAGGGAACCGCTGGCTGTAAAAAATAGTTTAATTTTAAATCTATCTACAAACGAGTTTTAATTTAGTTTAGGGTATTTTCCACTCACGCAAGGCCTATGGTCTATCCTTAAAATATAATTTGTTTTATTGTCCCGCTATGTCGACCAAAGACTTAAAGTGTATTTTATTCTACATACTAAAACATTTTCATCGAAATATAACCTTTAACCACTTTTCACCCGACCATAAATTAAAAATAAAATAAAACAATAGAACCTCTTATTTATAGTAATAATATCATGGACATGAAGATATAGATTTATGTACACTAGGTTTGGTGCACATGGCGGGTAAACTACTCAACCGATTAAACTGTCGGGTAGTGGCCAACTCGCTCGGTATACTCCGATCACTGGGACACAGATGGACAACGACAAAAAGTTCACTAAACCTAAACAAACAATCTTGTGTAATTTTATGAATTAAAAGTTTTAGATTTTTAGTATTTTGTTACAGAAACTGCATGGGTGTCAATGGGCCGAGGAGAATAGCAGAATCCAAGCTGATAATTTGGTTGTATATTTTTTCTTGAAATCTATGTCTATATAATATAAACAAAAGGGGCAAATGGAGGTTGAAAGTTCATATACAAATCTACGCGTACGCGCAAGTTGCAGCAACAGCAAGTATATTAAACCTAATTATTATTATAGAAGACATTTTACATTTATTTACGAAAGTGTATTTTTGTTTACGTAGAGACACCGTGTCCCGTCTTAAGGTCGTATACAATATAGTATGTAATTTTCACTGTGTAGCTTACTAGCTTTTGTCCGCTGTTTTGCCCGCGTTGTGAATAACACGTTTACCTATATAGCAATGGTATTAAGTGACAGGGTAGCTTTCTATTATTTAAATATAGTCCCCACAAACAAAATCACAAACTTCATCTATACTATAATATTATAATGAGGAAAAATTTGATTGTTTGTTTGTTTGTTTGCATTGAATAGCAACTACTGAACCGATTCGAAAAATTCTTTCACTGTTGGGAGACTACACTATCCCCGGGTGACATAGGTTATATATTTATACACGTGCGAAGCCTGTTAGTCTCTTAATAATATTAGTGAAGAAATGTCGATGGTGTAGATACTCTGTCCTTTCATGATCAGTGCCTTTGATGTGCATGAGCGGTCACGAAGTGAACCGATTGTATGCTATTGGACGAGTATAGAACTTGATAGCTTTATTTGGCTTCCGGTTTATGGTTAGTCTTAGGTGAACATGTGTGTTTTGTCCTTTTTTAGGCTTGTGTCTTGTTTTGATCGCCATTTCTCATAATGTTAAGCGATGTTGCATTCTACGATGGATTACGTTTACCTAAAACCGTTGGGTAGTCGACACATACTCACACGCTTTCATATCTATTATAAATCTAATCTCATCATCATCATCATCATCATCATTTCAGCCATAGGACGTACACTGCTGGACATAGGCCTCCCCCATCGATCTCCAAAAGGGCCGGTTGGAAGCGGCCTGCATCCAGCGTTTCCCTGCGGTCTCTTTTAGGTCGTCTGTCCATCTTATGGGTGGACGTCCTACGCTGCGCTTACCAGTCCGTGGTCTCCATTCCAGAACCTTTCGGCTCCATCGGCTATCTGTTCTGCGTGATATGTGCCCTGCCCACTGCCATTTCAACTTGCTAATCCGGTGGGCTATGTCGGTGACTTATCTAATAATCTAATCTAATCAAACCTAATAATCTAACAGTTTTTCGTTAGTAAGCGCATCACTTATAAAAAGGCAAGATCAAGGTGGCATTTTTGTCAAATATTCCTATTAGTCAGAATAAAGCTTTAGAGGAAAGTTTTTTTTTTAAATGTTCGATTTTGTATGAACTCAAAGCCATATATCAGACAAATTTATTCAAATATGGACAGGACAACGTCTTTCAGGTCGATAAGTATGGTAAGGCTATATTTGGTAGAAGCCCAGTTAGGGTTCGGTTTATGTTATACGCCACCCAATGCCCGGTGTTGGCAGCTCGTTTATCAGCAAACGGAGCACACGTGCATAGGAAGACGTCCTCTAACCAACTTGAGACCATGTAAAGGTTTGTGATTATTTGTAGGAAAAAACACATTAGTAATTATGAAAATAATACGCGCGCGTTAATTATATAACTGCGCCGAAATATCGGGAGCTCATTCCACAACCTTACCACGGTAAATATCCCGTAAATAATCATATAACTTTAGCGAACAACCGAGATAGTTTGAAACAGTGATGCCATACATGGTAAAATTTTAATATGCTTTAATTTTTTAATTATTTATTTCTTTTAATTTTCTTTCGATTTTAATTTTGTTAGTAGTTTTAGGTTTTATTTTTGTTTCTATTCCAAATATGTGTAATTTTCTTGTTTAAATAAATTTATTTCTCATTGGAAATAGGAATACACCTATTTTAATATGTAAATTTTTAGTCATATCTACTTAAAAAAACATTTGATCTTTCACACACAAAACCTCTGTTAACTCTGCACTCGGGCGCCAAGATACAAGCTTCGTGCTTAGTTTGGGGCTCACCGATTACCCTCATATACATAAACTTAGAATTAAACTACCGTATTTACTTATTAAGTTGTTTCCTAAAAAAATATGTGTATTCTTTGTTATTGTATACTGTTATTTTTCTGTGTAATAAATAAATTATCTTATCTTATCTAAAATAAATTATCTTATCTAGTGTTTTATGAAAATAATGTTGAAAACAAAACGTATGATGTAGAAAACTGCCTGTGTGCGATTTTTGGTGTTCTAAATATAGCCCTGTAGAGATAAGCGATTCTTATACCTTCCATACATGAATGCAAGTACTGGTACAATAAAGGAAAAATATTTTTGCTGTACATTTTGTACCCAACCTTAACGAGACATGAATGCACTCCCCAGAATTGCAGTCGCAGTCAACAAAGGCACAGAGTCCGACAAAAAATTTACATAAAGTGAAAAATTTTCATAACCGCCGTGCCGTGAAATCGCAACAAGAGACAACTTTCTTCCAACTCTCGCCAACTGTCTCTGTTCAAACAATGCTGGATCGAAAAAAGGCTACCAGGAAAGTGCATTTGGTCCTCGACCAGTTGACTTCAGTACCTTATCTTACTCTTGTTGCTCCACAAATTAGATAAGAGGTTCAAAAAAGTATTAAATAAATAAATAAAATAAAAGCAGCCAAGTGCAACTTGAGCTCGTGCACTGAGGTTCCGTACCATCACATAACTTGTTAACTAGTACATAAAACCTAACTTCCGCGGTGTTTCCGAGAAGCAACATGGGGTTCTTCAAAAGAGTTAATAGAGTCCTGGGTCGGCAACGTATTTGTGATGCCTCTGGTGTTACAAGTATCCATAGGCGATGGTTACTGGTTATCATAAGGCGGCCACCTGCTTGTTTACCACCTATGGCATAAAAATTTTATAAAAAAAGGAGTGCAAAAAGATAATATCATGCCCAGACGGTCATCAATCCAAGTTCCGACCGCGCCCGACGTTGTTTTAACTTCGGTGATCGTACAAGAACCGGTAGTGTATATAAATTAGTCACCAACTCGCACTTGGCCAGTGTTTATTACAATCTTTAGTTTTTACGTCTTGACTTTATTATTACTTATTAGTTAATCTGTCGTAACATTAAATATTCTGTGAACATTTTCAACTGGCTGTCTATTACGGTTCAAAAAGTGCAGGACGGACGGACAGACAGACAGACAGCGTAGGCTTAGTAATTTGGTCCTGTTTACACCTTTTGGGTCATCATCATCATCATCAGCCAGAAAACGTCCACTGCTGAACATAGGCCTCCCCCTTTAACCTCCACACTGAACGACAGCCTGCCTTTTGCATCCACTGGATGCCCGCGACTCTCACAATGTCGTCGGTCCATCTAGTGGGAGGCCTCCCTACGCTGCGTCTTCCGGTTCGTGGTCTCCACTCCAGAACCTTTCTTCACCATCGGTTATCCTTTTGGGTACGGAACCCTAAAATGAGCAAAAAATTCTGAATAAATATTCTTGTTTAAATTGCCTTACGGAACCTATAGAGCGCATTATTATTGTTTAAGTAAAATAGCTCTGGTTCAATGTTTCAAACATGTCATAATAGCCATGGTAACGAGTTGGCTATTGCTTATTGCCAACTGTAACAGGCAATTAAAACATGTGTTTAAATTTGGATAGTTTAAAAGTCACATCTCCTTATTAGCTTGATTTTGAGGGTTCCATAGTCAAAAAGAAAAGACGGAACCCTTATACTATAACTTTGCTGTGTGTCTGTATGTGTGTCAAGATGCTAGATCTCAGAAACGCCTATAAATATCAAGTTAATTATTATATCACATGTCATACTAAACTTCATGGTCCTTTGGAGTTGTAAAAATCTCAAAGTCGAAGCAATCCAAAGATTTCACTGCAAAGTTAAGTTTGATTTCAATATTTCAACCTTTTTACTTGACACCTTTTTTTACATATTTATTAAGTTTGTACGGTACTCTCAGTACGCGGAGCCCGACTCTTAGATGATAGCTATTTTTTGTAGAATAATCTGTATTTTACACAAAAAAAAAAAAAAAAAAACCTTGTTTACTGTCAAGATTAACGTCCATAATACGTACCTCGGATCCGCGAGCGATAAACTGTAGGTAAAGTTTTGGAGTTGCTTGGAAATTTTTCGGCGAGCACTGAGCACGGTTAAAACGAGCCGTGCATCCGTGCTCCGTGGAAACTGCAGCCCGTGTGAAATGTTCCAGCATTTTGGAGGTTTTATAGTAACACGGCTGTTTTGGAACTAGAAAACTGTCGCAAAATACAAAATGATTACAGACATAGCAAACAAAATTGACAAAAATATTTTGAAATGAACTAGAATTCGCGTCTGTGACTTCAGAATGCACTTGAATTATAGATGCGAAAGTTTACATGTAAGGGTCTTACTTATAAACATTACTTTAGTAAAGCAATGCTTATAATTGCCCTGTGAACTTATCGGTGACGGAAATTGTCACACGTGAAAATGAGACTGATAAATTTTAAGCATAGCTGATCGGTTTCTTCTAGGCAAGCGTGCTCCATCGTAGACCGCATCGTCGCTTAACATCAGGTGAAATGGCGGCCAAACTCAAGCCTATCTACTATAAAAAAAAATTTAAAAAAACTTAAGTGACCTTCATAATTAATGCGGAATGTGTTTGTGTTGGACCTGGGTATGTCCTAAAACTGCGACCAGAACCACCAGAGGATGGGCAGCAGCATCCTATTAGTACACGGTGAACTTACTGCGATCCCCAAGCCACCTGCCAAGCGTGGGGATTATGGCAACACCCCTCTTTGAGAGGGAGGCCTTTGTCCAGTAGTGGACGTTTGATGGCTGCTGATGTGTATGTGTGTGTTTGTGTTAATCCTTACCTCAGATCAGAAGAAAAAAAAACAAGGGTTATTATGGCATGGAGGCGCCAAGCCTCTGTGTATTTGTCTGACATCGTAACTCCCAAACAGCTAAACCGATTCTGATAT
Organism: Agriopis marginaria; assembly: GCA_932305915.1. NCBI lineage: Eukaryota > Metazoa > Arthropoda > Insecta > Lepidoptera > Geometridae > Agriopis > Agriopis marginaria. Next base: position 17,618,972 of record OW029918.1, read on the forward strand.
TTTTTCTTTGTTAGTGGTTACGCCAGATTATAGTAATTATTTCAATCTTTCTTAATATATATAAATCTCGTGTCACAATGTTTGTCCTCAATGGACTCCTAAACCACTTAACCGATTATAATAAAATTCGCACACCATGTGCAGTTCGATTCAACTTGAGAGATAGGATAGTTTAAATAATTATATAACTAGCGACCCGCCCCGGCTTCGCACGTAAATTACACCCGTGCGAAGCCGGGCGGGCGGGTCGCTAGTTGTTTATATTTTGGTGCATGTCCTATGTTCTTCCTCTACCCTCAAACAGCACTAACAAGAACCTGCTTCGTGTACTATATTTGCAACGGACATGTACCTATGTGGATTAGCGCGCGGCGCAGGAGCGATCCGTGAAACAGTGTGTCATTGACTTCCGCGCGCATAGCACTAGGTGTAATTTTGACCTGCTTTCGCGTTCTGGTGCACTCATCCTAAGGTGATCTAATACTTCACCAGCTGACCATTGTGGTCTGGCAAATAACAATATTGTGGTTCGCCGAACAAATAACTGTGGTGTGTGAAATAAAGAACCTAAGTAGTGACACGTGTCGAAGGCGTCACTGGACTTTTGGAGTGGAAAACGAGGAATACCAAGTAAGTGCTGTTCCCGTCTGTCCGAATCCTTCTCTTTGTTTTGTGTGCCACTCTTCAAACCAAAAAAATACAGTCCATTCATTTTCTAGGGGCCCTAATTGCCCCACCGTAACCTGGCGAATCCAGTTAGTTAGGCGACAAAATCAAGAGATATAGCTGTATTAGTTATGATTTAAAAAAATCTGTTCAGCCGTTTGATGATTATTATAGCTCATTTATTGGGGTTAAAAAAAACCCGTTTCTTTTTCAAATCTAAGTCAGTTTGCATTCTGGTCAATCGAACATTCGAGTCATCTCATCCATCTCTACATAGTATAAATTGAAGTTGCTTTCCGCGTCTGTCTGTCTGTCTGTATGTCTGTAAGGCTGCTTTCTCCTCCGAAACCACGCAACGGATTTTGATGCGGTTTTCACCATCAGTTAGATACATTTTCAAGGAAGGTTTATATATATAACTAGCGACCCGCCCCGGTTTCGCACGTAAATTACACCCGTGCGAAGCCGGGCGGGCGGGTCGCTAGTAAGAACTAAATTCTCTCTCTTACACCTAAGACATTGTCATCGACGGGGGGTCCATAATCCATTTAATTATTATTTAATATCTAATTACATAGCATACTTAAATGCAATTCACCTATGAACGCAGTGCTTTAATGTAGCACTGCAAAAAAAAATGTGTAACTAGGTACAGAAATAATTTTTTTTGTAAATCATAAATCATACTATTCCTCAAGAACAACAGCACATACAATTTATAAAAGACTTATACATAGAGAAACGCAAAAAAAAGTTTGCATTGTATTTGCGTTGGTTTGTTTGTTTTACCCGGAAAGATCAAAGCATACTTATTTACAGATTTGCGCTGCCTGCGTTTAACAGTTTCCAATAGATTAGTGAATTATTATCAAATAGTATATAGGATTATGTGATGTATTGTGATGACATATGGTACTGAGACGTGGTCCTTAACTGTTGGCCTTTTGAAAAAACTCAGAGTCACTCAGCGGGCAATGGAGAGAGCTATGCTCGGAGTTTCTTTGCGCGATAAAATCCGAAACGTGGATATTCGCCAAAGAACCAGAGTCACCGACATAGCTGTTAAAATTTGCAAGTTGAAGTGGCAATGGGAAGGCTACATCGCTCGAAGAACCGATAACCGATGGGGAAGAAAGGTTCTTGAGTGGAGACCACGAACCAGAAGACGCAGCGTAGGTAGGCCTCCCACTAGATGGACCGACGACATAGTGAGAGTCGCTGGCATCCAGTGGATGCAAAAGGCAGGCTGTCGTTCAGTGTGGAGGTTAAAGGGGGAGGCCTATGTTCAGCAGTGGACGTCTTCTGGCTGATGATGATGATGAGTATATAGGATTAGTGATAGATATAAGATAAGTTAGTTATAGATAGATAGATAGAAACTCTTTATTGTGTACACCAGAAATAAAAATTACAACACTATAGAAAACACTTACAGTTTCTTAGTTATATATGTAAATACACCTTCCGTGATTTTTTGGTTTAATGGTGAAAACCGCCTCAAAATCCGTTGCGTGGTTTAGGAGGAGTTAACGGTTATACAAACAGACGCGGAAAGTGACTTTAATTTATACTTTGTACAGAAATACATGCTTGCCTGCCCTAGCAAGGTTTTCCTACCCTTAAACAACGCTTGTTTACACAGTAAACCTAATTATTTGCTTTGCGTCGTCAGGTAAAATGTAAAATTCGGACATAAATAATATCTTAAGTTTTAGCGTTTCAACAGTTACAATTCAAAGCGTAATTCGCTAAAACCTGTCCATGGAGCTTCAATTTTTTTATTTTATTTAATTTATTATTTATCTTATTGACTAACATACATGTTATTATAACACAACTCTGCCAAACTGTATAGCAGTTTGTAGGCAGATATCTACTCTCTTTACAACATTTTATCATCAACGAGTAGGAACACAAAATTTTGGACATATTAGTTATAATTATGCCTTTACTATAATATTGGATGTAAATATATATATGTGGCAACAAAGAGTCATTATGGGAACACCAGTAATGGACAGCGCTAAGAACCCGCAACAAAGGAAGAATATGAACAACAATTCAACACCAAAATTGAATTAAAAATTACCGTTGGTTAGAACAAAGCAATTATCGACTACAATATTAGGTACTATAATATTTTCTCTACTAAGTCATTCTATCCAACAGCAACTTCTTCAAGGCAACCTTATATCCAATCCATATAGATTAAGCTTTGTTAACGTACCTCGAGGTTTGGGACTAGCTTAAGACAACAGTCCTCTGACTTTTGGTCTATTACCTATCAACACTTTGTGGCGGGGGGTGGGGTGGCGTGAGATACGAAAAACAAATGACAGCTGAAACCAAGCACCAGCCCAAATGGATGACAAAATGGCAACAGTGTGGATGTTTTCCGCAATGTGACGTGGCACATGAAATCACGAGAGTTTTTGAAATGAAACTTCTTATGCGACTTCCAACACAGTTGCGTTAAACGTTTAACGCTACCATGGAGGGGGATAAGAAAGAGACAGAGAGAGTTTTAGATGTCATCTATGAGGAAATTTTGAAACTTGTACATCCTTCTCATAGTTTATTAGTTCACTAATATTTGCATAGATGGCAGAACATGCGACTTCCAACAAGGTTGCGTTAAACGTTTAACGCTACCATGGAGGGGGAATAGAAAGAGACAGAGCGCGAGTTTCACTTCTTCCGAGCGGAGGGAACTCCACGCACAATTTTTTTATATTTGAATTTGCTATTATAAATTCGTGGAGGAGGAATTTTAAATATAACACTAAACTGGTAATTTAATTCATTTGCGTCATTATTTTGGTGGACAAAATTTGTCTTTTTTGACAGCTTTACCATTGTATACATGTCAAAATTTATAATTTACCGCTGTTAAACCATCGTTACAATTAATGTGGAAAGAGTTCCTAGGCCTTATTCATACCTTGATGGCAAGCTGTTCATGTCATTTTTGGATAACTGTAACACTAAAGGCATTAAAATACTTTGCCGATCTTTTAATACTCTATTAACTGTCTTTTTAATCTCGCGTTTTTTCGTTTATCAGAAATACTGCGGAAAGTATGCAAACATCATTCACAGTAGGGCACAAAATTCTTTCGCTAATTTTACCTGTTTAACGCCAGCCTCTTCCAAATTTCCGCAAAATTCGTTTATGTTTTTTCGCTGGACTGGTCTTCTGGCTATGCTTCTTCACTATTCCACCAGGCTGAGACCTACTCCATCTAGCCAAGTGTTCTATAGCCAGCGCTACTTGAGTTGAGTTATACAGGATCCTATATTTTCTATTTTGGTTCTACTTCGTATTTTTATTTGCCATTATATCCTTTAGATTTTGCTTCTGTGGTCGCCACGATTCTTGTACCAAGTCATACTAAATGAAGTATACTTAACCCAACACATGTAACTGGCCTGTAATGATGGTTGAACATGCAACGCTTGCGTACCTTTTGCCGAACAATACGCAACTTAACAACAAATTTGTACAACAGTGTGCAAATATGCAGGTAAAATTGTATCTATGGTACGCGTTTACGTTCTGAATACTTAATAATAAATCGAATGTTAGTAGGAGTTTATAGATAGTAAGAATAATGATGTATGCAATTGCTGTAATTAGTCATCATTTCAGCCATAGGACGTCCACTGCTGGACATAAGCCTCCCTATCGATCTCCAAGAGGGCCGGTTGGAAGCGGCCTGCATCTAGCGTTTCCCTGCGGTCTCTTTTAGGTCGTCTGTCCATCTTGCTGTAATTAGTAATTATACTTTAAAAACACACGCTTTAGTGTTTTTTCTTAATAGAATAAGTGGCATTCAAGCGACAAGCCACCTGATGGTAAATGGTCACTGCTGCCATTAGTTCGCTGCGGCTACCTATAGACACTTACAAAACCCGGGGCACTGTCAGTGCGTTGTTGTTCTCTTGAATAAACTAAAAGAATCTAATGGTTTCTCTCGGGGTTTATTTGCAGCTGTTGACGAATTCCACTATACCTCCTGGCTCAGCACCAATGGTACCAAATTACAGTATTGTCAACTAGATTACATATAAGTTGCAAAGGTTGAAATCGAAATGACTCCAACTCACGATCTAAAATCGTCTTGTATCCTGAGATATACAATCTAGGTATTTTAAGTTCAGAGTAAATAGGTCTTTCTTAGACCACATCGCTTACCAACAGGCAAGTTGGTGGCCAAACGCAGACTTATAAGAGTTTAAAATAGGATGAAACAAATATTGGATCGTTTCATCAATTCAATAAATATCATCATCATCAGACAAAAGACGTCCACTGCTGAACACAGGCCTTTCCCTTTAACCTCCACACTGAACGAAAGTCTGCCATCTGCATTCAATGGATGCTCGCGGCTCTCACAATGTTGACGGTCCATCTAGTGGGAGGCCTACCTACGCTGCGTCTTTCGGTTCGTCGTCTCCACTCGAGAACCTTTCTTCCCCATCGTTTAAAAGTTTTTCGAGTGATGTGTCCTGCTCATTGCCACTTCAACTTGATAATCTTAGCAGCTATGTAGAGAGTTGTTTGGTAAATATTCTCGTTTCGGATTTTATCGTGCAAAGAACCTCCGAGCATAGCTCTCTCCATTACCCGCTGTGCGACTGTGTGTGTCAAGTCCTTATCTGTGTCAGCTAATAAAATAGTGTTGTAAATATTTGATGTAAACGTATGCTAAGTGGTTACCGGTATGCCCGTAAATTTTAATTATTTTAATTTTAATTGGTCGAAATATCTGAAATATCCTATCATTTATGTCACTAAGTAAATGATTAATTTATGGATTTGACCCCAGAGGCCGTTCGTGGCCTAACCGCAACTCAACACAGCAATTAAGGTAAAATATTCCATCAAATTAAAATTTGAATACCATGTGGGGAGTTTTACATTAACCGACACGACTGTGATTATAATTCACCACTTACTACAGCTGCAGATAGAAGCGTGCATTAATTAACAGCTTATCAAGTTTCCATTAGTTTTATTATTGAAACTGACGTGGTTTTCACACATTTTATTTATGTTACACGGAAATTACGGGAAGGCCGTCTAATGCGGTTGAAACTATAGTCGGAGTAACCGGCTTAATCTTACGTGAGTAATTCCCGTGTAACATAAATAAAATGTTTCCATTAGTTCATTATTCAGTTTTTTTTTCCTTCGCCGCTTTTGAGTAATGACATTGGAAAATAATTATTACCTGTACATATTTTTTATTAATATACCCAAGCATAATTTTAAGCTAGTATTTGTTTTATGTGCTACATAAGTATAATTGTGCTTAATTTTGTTAATTACCCTTTTTATTAACTAATGAAGCTTAGCTTTTTAGCGCTTGTTTGCAATACATATATGATTTTTAGTAGTGATTTTCCATGACAATCCCAACCAGCAAAAAGTGGTTTTTAAACTATCTCCAGGAGATCATTTCCCTAGGATTATATAAGACTTATATCCGCATATAAGTCCGGAAAAGGGCCCACTTTATAAGTAAACTTTTACTTATTTCGTGTTTATAATAGACCGCTTCAATGCCGTTTACGCCTATATTGCTCCTGTAATAGAATTACGTCAATGCAATTAGTCCTGCAAATGCCAATATAAGTAAATTATAGGTAAATTTGAGATGAATACGCGCCTCGCACAGTCGAATTGGGTTCTGTCGGTCCAGGAATTGTTTAAACTGTTTGAAAAAGGGTAAGTATAGTATTTATGTAAATATTTAATAAAAAATGTCAACCTCAGTAGAAAATCAAAAGCTTATTGTTGTTAGTCTGGTGTATATTCGTAGGGGAATGTGAATTTTCTGAAAATTCTATCATGGTTTTAACTAAAATTTTAAAGCGCTTCTTGTAATTTACTTATTTACATTTTAATATTTTATATTTTATTATGAAAATATCATGAACAGTTACCATTTTTTCGTTGAGCATTGCCAAGTGTGACTTAGCGCCAATATAAGTAATATTGGTTCTATATTAGCGAATGTTAAAACCGAAGAAGATTCGCCATATTGTTACCAATTAGGGTTCCACATTGCCCAGATAAAAACAAACTCTATTGATATTCATAGATTAGCATGTTATAGGAATATTGTAAGGGTTTGTTGTGCGTGCTAGGTTAAATACTAGTTTAAACATTGATTAAATTTAATTTAATGGTTATGTTATAATATGTTAAATATAAATGCTTTTCAGTAGTTTAACTTGAATTTACTTATATTGGCCATAAAATATTAGCTTATATGAGGTTATAAGTATAAATAACAAGAGTGATTGCGCCTCAGTGTATATATTCCTGGCAGATGCTCCTCGAGGAGTCTTAAGATTTAAATGCTCCTAAGATGTTATCTTATAGGCGCATATAAGTCTGAGTTACCGGATTAATTACTCCTGACTGCAATTAGTTTTGTTCCTAGCTTTTATAGGAGTCTTAATCCAGTAGTAGCCAAGAAATATGATCCTATATACCGATATAAGTTAAAATTATAGGATTAATCGTACTGAAGTAAAAACAGCATTCATTAATGCTGTTAAAAGCGCAGTAGCAAATACCAAAACCATCATCGGAGCTATATAAGTCCACATAGCATTACAAAATCGCATTCCAGGACTACTTTGCTGGTTGGGATGTTACTTACTATCACTAGTATAGACCTATTAATGGCTGTAATTTAAAATAATTATTTAAAACTATGTATATATTTTTGTGCTGATGGTCTTAAATAAATATAAAATAAAAATAAAATAGAAATTACTGGGACACAGGTTTTCTCTCAGAGAAAGAGAGGGAGAGAGAGAGAGAGAGAGAGAGAGAGAGAAAGAGAGAGAGAGGATGAGCTGTAAATCTACCATGATAGTCCAGTGCAGTTGCAGTGCAGGTGAATGAGTCTTTGAGGTTCTTGGAAATACCGTTTCTTTACGATGTTCTCCTTCACCGTTGTTGAGAGATGTCATCGAAGAAACTGCATATAATTAGATTTTAGGTAAGAAGCATTCATTGGAGTACGTGAAAATGTGGGCTAAAACGTCGCCAAGGTCAGCACACATGAGTCCATAAATGCTGAGTTGTCGCCAAGGTTTATTACTTTTCTGAAACATTGCGTTCATATTCACGTAAATAATATACATACACTAGTGACCCGCCCGCCCGGCTTCGCACGGGTGTAATTTACGTGCAAAGCCGGGGTGGGTCGCTAGTTATATACTTCCAACAAGGTTGCGTTAAACGTTGAACGCTACCATGGAGGGAGAATAGAAAGAGACAGAGCGAGAGTTTCACTTCTTCCGCGCGGAGGGACTCCACGCACTATTTTTATTATTTTAGGAGCGAGTCTATACCTATCCTTAGTCAATGGTATCAGCCAATAAAAAAAAACAGTATGTGTATTGTGTAATGTTTTTAATTATATATTTCACTAAGCCTGTTATTCTATACTAATATTATAAAGAGGAAAGATTTGATTGTTTGTTTGTTTGTTTGTTTACATTGAATAGGCTCCGAAACTAGAATAGAATAAAATAGAATAGAATATTTATTTATTGCCAAAAGTAATATACCATAACCTTAATTTTACTTAGAAACACTATATATTTATTGTCTTAATAGAATTGTCGGCGAGCCTCAAACTAAGCACGAGGCCTGTATCTTGAGGCTCGAGTGCAGTTATACAAAACAAGTTGTTGACAAACTGTTACAGAATATAATTATACACGTACGATATTTATGTGGAGTAAGTACTAAATGAAAAGGTAAAAAGATACTTAAAGTTAAGTTTAAGGTACTCATTAAATTAATAGAAATATATATGGGGTAAAAAATGTTATATTATATATGTGGGGCCTATATTATGTAGGTGTGGTTGAAAGAGGGCGAGTGTTATTATGTGAGTAAGGTGGTTGAACCGATAACTACTGAACCGATTTGAAAAATTCTTTCACTGTTGGGAAGCTACACTATCCCCGGGTGACATGGGCTATAATCTATAGGTACCCGTGCGAAGCTGGGGCGGACCGCTAGTTTGTAATAAATTGAACTTTAAGACGCATGCCTATTGTCAACCATTTCCCACCCATTGATGGAACTGATGGAACTTGCAGTATGGTACGTCGCATCGTCTAACATAAATACCTAACCGAATCGGGTACAATTCGCCAAATATTTCCATAAATTTAACGGTTGAATGGGTTCCAATCATGATTATTGTTGGTGCAGTCGCATCGTGCCAAAACGTACGTTTCATGCTGTATGTAGTCCAAGTTGTTAGTCGATTAAACTGTTCAGTACTTGTGTACGGTTAGACCAACTTATTTGTAGAGTTGAGTGGAGGCACCACCATCGTATTTTTCGAACAAAACTGACTGCCATCAGTAGAAAATATTTAGTTCCTTCATTTGGTCAACGTACAGATTAGTTGGTTCGTGGAGGCTTTCAGATGGTCTGAAATGTTTGACACTAATGGCGCGAGCAAAGTTGTTGTACTATCTATGGGTGCGAGCTTCTACTCTAGTGCGTGTTATGAAGAGGCTTTTGTGGACAACTGGCTGTGATCTCCAGTTTCACTGCATGGTCGATTTTCCACAAGGGTGGAAATTACGAATCCAGATGGTTCCAGGAGAATTCAGCAGGTAAAGATTTTTTTTTATCGAAACGTCATGAAAAAAGAAGAAACATAAATTTTCGCATTGTAATTAAACGAATGATTGGACTCTATGCTTTTAAAGTGCAGGCTAGTGGTATAGAGCATTATGTATTCTCCAAATCGTAGAATTGTTAAACGCGTGTTTCACATTATACATAATTATATACATAGACGTAGTTTGATAGCACTTGATACCTTCTACTCTTTGACTTCATTTTATTGTAACCTTTATAGGATATCATTTGTTTAATTGTAAGCCGTTTTGTCTCTCTTGCACATATTTTTGTTTAATCGTAAGCCGTTTTGTCTCTCTTCCACGTTGCATATTTTGACAGTACAGTAGTAATTTTGACTGTACTTAGGCAATATTGTTTTGCGGAAACGTTGGTGCTACTGAAATAAAGTAGCAAATACAATAATAATATTCGAATAAATCGCGTAAATTGCATTGCATTTTGTAGGGACATGTGAACGAAAAAATCTCTAAAAATCTCTACGTAGTATAAATTAAAGTCCCTTTCCGCGTCTGTCTGTCTGTCTGTATGTCTGTATGGCCGCTAACTCCTCCTAAACCACGCAACGGATTTTGATGCGGTTTTCACCATCAGTTAGATACATTTTCAAGGAAGGTTTATATATATATATATAGCTAGCGACCTGCTCCTGGCTTCACAAGTAATTTACACCCGTGCGAAGCCGGGCGGGCGAGTCGCTAGTAAGAAATAAAAATAAGAAGGTACATATCAAATTTTCATACATAATTATTAACTTAAACAATTATAGATCGAGGAAGCAGCTGTTTGTCATCGCTAAGCCACTATAACTAACAAAAATATATATAAACTGTACGTGCCTAGTTATTAGACACGTGTGATGTGTAGACGTTATCGTGCGTGCTTGTTGTATACACTCCCTTAGACGGAGACAGGTTTAATTTCCGATGCACTGTAATGGATATTCCGTTATGATGATAAATATACTGCCAGTACGTGTTCAGGATTTTTGACGTTAAATCTATCTATATGACGGAGCGAGCGTCGATGCGTGAGAGGGGGCGCTGGTCGTCGATGGCCGATCTTCATTAGATTATTCTTGATTCTATGGCGTGAGTATAGTGGCCGAAGAGAATGAGACATTGCATATACATTGACACAGTTTTTATTTCGAAGCGCTATGATTACTAATTACAATATCAAATTACTTGAAAATACTTGGGGACAAGGTGTTCCGCCTTGTAACGAACGCTACCACTCTCCAACCAACAATCCATATTCACAACCCCAAGCAAAGTTAGCTCCACCGAGCATCCAACAGTCCCCATCCAAAACACAAAGTAAAGTGAGCTCCTTCGAGCCTCACGTCACCGACGCGTGTCCGCGCGTGCTCTCTAGCGCCTCTGCCGGACGGTACCCAAACCTGCTAAACTCCGATTGGTTGTCAACGATACAACTTCACACCGTAAAGACTTCAGTAGAGTAAGTTACTGCAGCGTTACACCAGTGATGGCGCCACCTCCATCACTAGTCCACCAAAACAAAGCTAGGTGACGCCTACCTACATAATCTAAGCCTTAAAAACTATCCGACGGTAGTTGCACCCGAATGCTGACACGTCAACGCGCCGACATATATCTATACTAATATTATAAAGAGGAAAGATTTGATTGTTTGTTTGTTTGTTTGCATTGAATAGGCTCCGAAACTACTGAACCGATTTGAAAAATTCTTTCACTGTTGGGATGCTGCACTATCCCCGGTTGTCACAGGCTATATATTCTCGGTTGACATAGGCTATATATCCCGGCTTCGCCCGTGCAAAGCAGGGGCGGCCTACTAGTATTATATAAAAGCGAAATTCATCTACTCACTCATTCACTCATTAATCACGAAATCTCGAAAACTACTTAACCTACGAAGCTGAAATTTGGCAAGTAGATTCCTTATGGGGTGTAAAGGTCTGTTAAGAAAGGATTTTGCGAAAGGGCCAAATTAAAGATGGCAATTAAGGATGGGGGTTTAAAGTTTGTATAAAAGTCTACGCGAACGAAGTCGCAGGCAACAGCTAGTAATTCATAAAAATATGTTGGTTAGTGATAATTTCATGGCGAGAGATTAAGAAAAAATAAATATTTTTTATTCTCATGCTCGTAAAGTTTTAGTTTAAGGCCGGTATATGCGTATTAAAACTGCTTTTTATGGTCTAGTGCAAAAAGTATGCTGCACTTGTGCATACATTTAAAGTAAATCTCTTTAAAATTGTTCAAAGAGGTTCAGATTCTTATAAAAGCCAACCCGAGTCTCTAATCAGCATATTATTTAAAAAAAAGTCATGGTTAAAATGGATTGTTTTATGCACTCGTTGTACAATCTAATAATTATATAGTGACCAGCAAACCGTGAGAAAAAAGCGGGTAGTAGGAAAAAAGTTTGCATCTACTACACATAAACACATCAACCGGCTTTTTTTGGAGATCGATGACCTATGTCCAGCAGTGGACGTCCTATGGCTGAAATGATGGTGATGATGATGAAACACACTTCAATCAATTGTATTCGTTCAAAATCCCCTCATGCCTCTTTTGGTCCACCAGAGATCTAAATATGATCACTATTCAGTCAAGGTAATTTTTCACGATTTTACGGTATTGCGATCTCTTTCAAAGTTCCAAGTAACCTTATTGCATTTAAATTTTCGTTTTTATACCGAAGTGAATCAGACATCCATTCAAAGTAGAGAATAACATGACTAAAAAGCTGGCATAGAGCCAGCTGACATTTCGTTTCAAAGATTTTCCATTGCCATTTTATCAAGTTTGATCATGTTTTTGAATAGCTAAGTAAGCCAAAACCATTCAATACTGGCTTGATTTAATGTTATTATGGAAAAAAATATGTCAAATTATGCAAAGCACGAAATTCCGTCACATAGACTAAAATTGTGAAACTTCCTGACCGTTTATAGGGGAAATGTAGAAATAATAATACTCAATATCCAGTTTCAAATCACAAGAAACCTAAATTTAATGATCTCAGTTGATATTTTTAAACAGAAAGTGCCTTTATTTAACGAAACAAAATACAAGCTAATACTAACATTACAAATACAGTTAGACTGCCCAAAGACAATCAAACGTCTAAAGATAATCCAAATGCTAAAGCCCACGATGATGACGATGATGATGATCCTTACATACTGACTAGGTAACAGATCCTATAAATAGATTTGGGTAGGGCATGTGGCGAGACGTGGTGACGGCAGGTGGTTTAATACAGTGATGGAGTAATATCATCATCGTCATCTTTGCAGCCGTAAGACGTCCACTGCTGGACATAGGCTCCCTCCCCCATAGATCTCCGAACGGGACGGTTGGAAGCGACCTGCATCCAGCGTTTCCCTGCGGTCTCTTTTAGGTCGTCTGTCCATCTTATGGGTGGACGTTGTGCCACCAACGCTGCGCTTACCAGTCCGTGGTCTCCATTCGAGAACCTTTCTTTTGGGAGTGGTATAGGTTGCCGGTATTCTGGTTAATCGATATTGTAGTGGTCCGACGATATTAGAAAGAAAATTGAGAATGAATGCCTAATAGGCAAGATGCCTAAGTGAAAGGCACAATGAAAAAGCCTATGCCTAGTGGCTTATCAAAGGCTGATGTTTTTTTTATATGCTACTGAGTAACTCGATGCTTGTTTGATGGTAAGTGTTACACTTGCTTTAAACAGTTCAATGCCAACCAGAATTAAGTAGTTCATAACATACGGCAATTGTACTGCACTCGTTATCGATATAAAAACTTTATTCAACCTATTTTCACTGGAAACATTGCCCTGTAGGGCAAACCGAAACTAATTAAAAGATGATGATGAAAAATTTTTAGAATCAGCATACATAAATTTTTTCACATCATAATCTTTGTTTAGAATTTTAACATTGAAACATAGATGCTCAATCAACAACAATTTATCTATACTAATCTATACTTATAAAGAGGAAAGATTTGATTGTTTGTTTGTTTGTTTGCATTGAATAGGCTCCGAAACTACTGAACCGATTTGAAAAATTCTTTCACTGACGGGAAGCTACACTATCCCTGGGTGACATAGGCTATAATCTATACCCGTGCGAAGCTGGGGTGGACCGCTAGTCTTCAATATTTTGGAAGTTAGAAATGAAATTTATAAAAAAAATTAAAGAAACAAATCTTGTTTATAATTCCTGCATATTTCCAAAATACATTTGCATCGAAACACCCATCCGAATCCCAGCGCCCAAAAACTTATGTAAAGCAATCACGAGAAAGGGTCCAGAAAATTGCTTGAACAGTTAAAACTTTGACAAAAGGAACCGAACCCCGCCTCTCCGTTGAGAAATAAACGCAATCGACTATATTGACAAAGTTCTGGCTCAGTACAATTCAGCCTGTTCCGAAGATATTTCAAAGTTTTGGTGAGTGCTTTATTTGATTTGTTAATCATTACAACGTAGGTATATACCTGAAACTATTGCTTTGCGTTTAGTCACTCTATGAAGTGAAACTTTACGAAAGCCTAACACTCATATAGACGTAATAAAGGTCAGTCCAATCCTCACGTCACCCTTAAGTGGTGTTTTGGCATATAAAAAACATGATACACAAAAAATAAACTTTAAGTTAGCCAGTCAGTCTTCACTAGCTAACTTAAAGTTTAAAAACCCCACGGTGTTTTGTGGGTTTACATTTTGAAAATTTTAATAGTAGGTATACACCTAAACATATAACTGAATATTCGCCAAATAACCAGAGTTACCAACATAACTAATATGGGCAGGCCACATCAATCGAAGAACCGATAACCGATGGGGAAGAAAGGTTATTGAGTGGAGACCACGAACCGGAAGATGCAGCGAAGGTAGGCCTTCCTTCCCCGACGGCCTGCCTGGCCCGGCCTGGACCGACGACATCGTGAGAGTTGCGGGCATCCATTGGATACAGAGGGCAGGCTGTCGTTTAGAGTGGAGGTCAAAGGGGAAGACTATGTGCAGCAGTGGACGTCTTCTGGATGATGATGATGACACGAACAAAATTATGAACACTGTTATAAACTATCACGGTTGTTTATTACAGTTATATTATTATTAACGGGATGTTTGCCGTTATTTGTTTGTAGATGGAATTCCCTATACAGGGTGTAAGGGAAACACTCTCGAAGCCAAAATAAGGTAATTGTACTCATCATTATGAACAACTTTTACTATGGGACCAGCCCTGAAATCGCGAAAAAAATATCAGCTGTTCTATAGAAAACGGTCATTGACACTCGACAAAATGTATGGAACAGATGATTTTTTTTTCGCGATTTCAGGGTTGGTCCCATACTAAAAGTGGTTCATAATGATGGGTACAATCACCTTCTATTGGCTTCGAGAGTGTTCCCCTTACACCCTGTATGTCGGAGCAGTTACATGCACCATGTTCAAGGGAAAGCTGAAGTATTCAAGTTGTTAATCGAACAGTTAAAAGGTTCTTACGTTCTTGTTAGAGTTTTGGTATTATTGCAAAAAAATATGCAAAGCGTCATCCAGTATCGTTTAACAAAAGGGTATTTATAGGGTATATTATTAGAAACATAAATATTTATTCATTAAATAAATATTTAATACAATCTATCGCATCAATTAATTTTTTATTTTATATTATTATGAAAATAATTTTATTTAAAAATTTTGAAATTAATAATATTATTTCAACGATAATTAATTTATCAATATTTCGATCTATCTTGTAGATGGCGTGAGAGCAATGACAATATAACCACTCGACTGCTCATCCTTTACCCTCATAAGCCAAAATTTCTAACATGTCAACCTAAACTATTTGAGCGGGGCCAATCCTAGGTGCGAATCGAATGAATGACTTTTGATTCTCCAATCACAAGCGTCAAGTCGCGTCGAGTCTCCAATCACAAGCTGGCCCCCGCGACCGACGTGGTATCATTTTGCAAAAGGAAAATATTGGACTCGTAATCAATTAAAGCTCAAAGTAACATCGGGAAAATAAGTAATAACTTCCGTAAATTTTGTTTTCAAAACTTCACAGATTACAGAGCCCAAGTAAGGAACACAAACTCGGTACATAGTCCCGATAGTTTGAGAGACAGTAAACTGTAGTTATAACTTGTAGTAATTACTTTATTACAGTCGTTTGCCCAGCGACCCGGCACAGAGATGTTTGTTTAGGTGCTCCTTCGAGTTTACAGTGTTATTGGTTTAACCGTTGGCTCTCCGGCTATGACTGTGTAAATGGTTAACATAGGTTGTAACAATTAAATGATTTTGACAGTTTATATTTGAATTACGTTTCGATTTGTTGATTCTAAAGCAACTTTTAATGTTTACTTAGGCTATTTTATTGAAGATATGATAATTGCATGTTTTTTAGGGTACCCAAAGGGTAAAAACGGGACCCTATTACTAAGTCAACGATGTCTGTCTGTCTGTCCGTTTGTTCTACCTATTAACGGCTGTATCTTTCAAACCGTAAAACTGAATAAACCGATAGTCAGTCGCAATGTTCACAGAATATGTAATGTTTCAGCGGATTACCTAAGAAATAGTTAAAAAGTCAAAAAGTAAAAACGAAAGAGGGGTGTCTCCATACAATAAACGTATTTTTTTACATATTTTTGTTTTAGCTCTAATGTAAAAACGGTAATACATACAAGCCTCAAACTTGGCATGATTATAGCACACACTCTAAAGTATAATAACAAATAATAAAAAATGGCCAAGTGTGAATCGATGACTAATTTTTGTTCATCACCGTTTCTCGTACGATCACCGAAATGAAGCAACGTCGGGCGCGGCCGGTACTTGGATAGGCGACCGACTGGGCGTTGATGGTATCTTGTCTATTTGCACTAATTTTTTGTACTTTAGTAGCAAACAAGTTATGTGGTGGTATGGAATCCTCAGTGCGCGAGCCCGACTCGCACATGCCCAGTTTTATTTTCCTCATTCGTCCCGTTATAGCCAAACTAATTAAAATATAAATAATATTTTGAAATTATATTATTGTAAGAAATATTATAGTAAAATAAAGCTTATTTATTATGATCTATAATATAAATATTTGTCAAATTATATTTCCAATTTAGGTAATTATGTTTTTTAAACCGGCAAACACCTTTAATAACAAAACAAACTACAAGCAAAGTAACCCTACAAAAACAGTTGGACTACATAAAGACCGTTGAAGGTCTAAAGATAATCCAAATGCTCAAGCTCAATATGACTTGGCAGCGTACCCAGCATGCTGGCAGCATTACCGCACATAATGGCAATGCTTATGCGTTGAGATCGAATACAAAGATATGCTTTATATGCTTACCAAGTTTCATCAAAATCGGGCTAGTAGATTCAGTAAAAGTTTCGTGCGTAGTATTAAAATAAATTACACGACTTCCGGTTCCACCAAATACAATTTCAACCACAAAATTTTGTCACCAAAATGTCTGATACTTAAAGAAAAAGCATTTTTATCTGTACGTAACTGTACAGTAACTCACTTTCCTAAACTAAAGCGAGTAGCATTCGCTACCGACTTGCAAACTGCAAATACAATTTGTGTTCAGAAAATACGTATTCAGGAGATTCCTTTATACAAACTGGATAAAAGACGACTTTGTCCTAAATAAACACAACATAATGGACTTTGTCTCGATTTTGAAGTCCATTTACAAGTTGTTGTCTTTTGGACATTCGCCTTGAAAAGAGGTCAGTAAAAGCTTTTCAGAAAAATACTGTTAAACTGAATCCGGTCTCTGGTTTTCTCATAAATCACATGACTGGTCTAAAAAACAACAGTTTTATAAATCTTCCTGTTGCATGAAAACAAAATGTCATAGATTAAAAACTAAAAAAAATACGCTATTAAATAAGATAATATCGTTAATACAATAGACGATATTAAAAATGATAATATCTGCAAAGTAACTGCCATGTTAAGGTGAAACGTTTCACATATGGCGGAAAATTCAAATTTCAAACAGTTTTCTTGTCCTTGTAGCTAGGCCGGGTAATTATTGTCAACGATCATGATGTTTGCGACAATTGATTATTATTCTTTACAAAATCATGGAAAACTATTTATCTCTAATTTGCATGCACATTATCACTAAAATTTGTCAATAAACTAATTTTTGCTGTTTCAAACTGTTTATTGACAAATGTACGTAATATGGTGCGTTACTGTTAAATAGCTGTACATGATAATGTAAAGTCATCGCTCGAAGAACCGATAACCGATGGGGAAGAAAGGTTCTGGAGTGGAGACCACGAACCAGAAAACGCAGCGTAGGGAGGCCTCCCACTAGATGGACCGACGACATTGTGAGAGTCGCGGGCATCCAGTGGATGCAAAAGGCAGGCTGTCGTTCAGTGTGGAGGTTAAAGAGGGAGGCCTATGTTTAGCAGTGGACGCCTTCTGGCTGATGATGATGATAATGTAAAGAACATCTGATTATATTCGCAAACACTGCGTCATTTTAAAATAATTATCAGACCTAGCTACAAGGACAAAAAACTGTATGCAATTTGAATTTCATGCCATAGGTGAAACGTAGCACCTTACTATGCTTTCTACTTTACGTACCCTGCCACACCCTATTTTTCCTTTTCGGAAAATAAGTTCTATTAGTAGTATTTTTGAACTGCGACATAAAAAGTACACCAGTGGGCAGACGAGCAATTACCCGTTTCCCTTATTGCTGCCTTTATGGGTATATTTGTCGCTCTTTAGTGTGGTACATGTGTAAAAATATATGAAAATTTATAATGGTCGCCGATACTTCTCGATCTGAAAAACTCAAGCAGCTGGTCTGATACGGATATTCATTTGTTTGGTAAAGAAATTAGAGATCGTTTGTTCTATCTATAGGCCTTTGTTGCTTATACTCGTAGACAGTATAAACGATCTTCAATTAGTTTAGTTTTTTACAATCTCTACATAGTATAAATTGAAGTCGCTGTCCGCGTCTGTCTGTATGGCCGCTGATGAATATATATATAACTAGCGACCCACCCCGGCTTCGCATGTAAATTACACCCGTGCGAAGCCGGGCAGGCGGGTCGCTAGTGTTTTATAAAGGGGGAAGTTATTATGCAATACTAGGTTATTAAATGTACTAGAAAAAGACGTATAAATAACTGGCCAAGAGTGTTTTGAGACACGCATATGGTAGGGTTCCATTTTCCGTAGCCAAAGTTTTATAATGATAGCCCGTTGGTCCAGTTGGTAGTGAACCTACCTTCTGAGCTTGGGGGTGTGGGTTCGATTCCCACCTAGGACAAACATTTATGTGATGAACATATGTGTTTGTTCTATATCTGGTTGTTAATATCTATTTAAGTATGTATTTAAAACTATATATGTATGTAAATCAGTCACTGGCAGCCATATCACAAGCTTTGCTTAGTTTGGGGTCAGATGACCATGTGTGCAAAAATGTCCTGAATATTTTTATTTAATTGTGGTCACAAGCATAGTTCAGAAATTGGTGGTTACAGAAAAAACTAAAGATCGAAGCTGGACTTATAGAAATTTCAGAGGTGTATAATACCAACATAACATAGACTATTTATGGTTTAGTCATAAATAAAACTACTTGAGAAACATTATTTGTCCAGACAATTTTACAAAAGGTCATTGATTCAGTTCAAAGGTCATTGACCTTTGAACTAGAACGTCTTGAATTTATTACACTTTTATCGTCAAAAAGTTATAATAAAAATATATTTTAATAAACGAAATAATTTTTAATCAAGGTTTTTAATAATGACCTATTAGCATGGCAAAATACAAGTTTCTACGTCTAATACTTTAGAAATGCAGGGGGGACCAACTTTTTGCCACTTTGGTGGGCCATAATTAACAAAATATACATTTAATAAAAAAGTGATGTATCAAACCTTACCTTCATTTTAAAAGACCTACTCAATGATACGCCACACAAAGGGGTGCAGCGAAAAAAACATTTTCTTCCCCTCTTCACATGTACCAGAGCCACCCCAAAAAAGCAAAATTTATTTTTTTGGTAATATTAAAATTGAGATCTATATTAAAACTCTAATAATATTTAGTTATTTTTTAGCTTTTATTTAGTTACTAGCTTCCGCCCGCGGCTTTGCCCGCGTTGTTCTAGGGAAAAATTATGAAGTTCTCAGCAAAAAGCTTTATTTTAGGACGCTACTAAATGCGTTTTATGTATTTCATCATGGATATTGATGGTCGGTAGGTACACGATGCTTTATGAGCAGGAGATCTAAAATTAAATTCCTGGCCTGGCTGGACCGCTTGCGGCCCAGCGAACCACGCTACCTAGAAAGTTTTTTTTTTCTTTTTTGTACGTCACTTGAGCTTGACACTCGCCCTCGCGGGCCGCTTGCGGCCCGGCGAACCGCGCAACCTAGAAAGTTTTTTTTTTCTTTTTTGTTCGTCACTTGTGCTTGACACTCGCCCTCGCGGGCCGCAAGCGGCCCAGCCAACCACGCAACCTAGAAAGTTTTTTTTTTCTTTTTTTTTACGTCACTTGTGCTTGACACTCGCCCTCGCAGGCCGGTTGCGGCCCAGCAAACCACGCGACCAAAAAAGTTTTTTTTTTTCTTTTTGGTAAGTTACTCGTGCTTGACACTCGCCCTCGCAGCCCGCTTGCGGCCCAGCGAACTACGCAACCTAGAAAGTTTTTTTTTTTTTTTGGTAAGTCACTTGTGCTTGACACTTGCCCTCGCGGGCCGCTTGCGTCCCAGCGAACCACGTAACCTAGAAAGTTTTTTTTTTTCTTTTTTGTACGTCACTTGTGCTTGACACTCGCCCTCGCGGGCCGCTTGCGGCCCAGCGAACCACGCAACCTAGAAAGTTTTTTTTTTCTTTTTTGTACGTCACTTGTGCTTGACACTCGCCCTCGCGGGCCGCTTGCGTCCCAGCGAACCACGTAACCTAGAAAGTTTTTTTTTTTCTTTTTTGTACGTCACTTGTGCTTGACACTCGCCCTCGCGGGCCGCTTGCGGCCCAGCGAACCACGCAACCTAGAATTTTTTTTTTTTCTTTTTTGTACGTCACATGTGCTTGACACTCGCCCTCGCGGGCCGTTTGCGGCCCAGCAAACTGCGTGACCAAATTTTTTTTTTATTTTTCTATTTGGTTAGTCACTTGTGCTTGACACTCACCCTCGCGGGCCGCTTGCGGCCCAGCGAACCACGCAACCTAGAAAGTTTTTTTTTTCTTTTTTGTACGTCACTTGTGCTTGACACTCGCCCTCGCGGGCCGTTTGCGGCCCAGCAAACCGCGTGACCAAAAAAATTTTTTTTTTCTATTTGGTTAGTCACTTGTGCTTGACACTCACCCTCGCGGGCCGCTTGCGGCCCAGCGAACCACGCAACCTTGAAAGTTTTTTTTTTCTTTTTTGTACGTCACTTGTGCTTGACACTCGCCCTCGCGGGCCGCTTGCGGCCCAGCGAACCACGCAACCTAGAAAGTTTTTTTTTTCTTTTTTGTACGTCACTTGTGCTTGACACTCGCCCTCGCGGGCCGTTTGCGGCCCAGCAAACCGCGTGACAAAATTTTTTTTTTTTTCTATTTGGTTAGTCACTTGTGCTTGACACTCACCCTCGCGGGCCGCTTGCGGCCCAGCGAACCACGCAACCTAGAAAGTTTTTTTTTTCTTTTTTGTACGTCACTTGTGCTTGACACTCGCCCTCGCGGGCCGCTTGCGGCCCAGCGAACCACGCAACCTAGAAAGTTTTTTTTTTCTTTTTTGTACGTCACTTGTGCTTGACACTCGCCCTCGCGGGCCGCTTGCGGCCCAGCGAACCGCGCGACCTAAAAAGTTTTTCTTTTCTTTTTGTACGTCACTTGTGCTTGACACTCGCCCTCGCGGGCCGCTTGCGGCCCAGCGAACCGCGCGACCTAAAAAGTTTTTTTTTTCTATTTGGTTAGTCACTTGTGCTTGACACTCACCCTCGCGGGCCGCTTGCGGCCCAGCGAACCACGCAACCTAGAAAGTTTTTTTTTTCCTTTGTTGTACGTCACTTGTGCTTGACACTCGCCCTCGCGGGCCGCTTGCGGCCCAGCGAACCACGCAACCTAGAAAGTTTTTTTTTTCTTTTTGTACGTCACTTGTGCTTGACACTCGCCCTCGCGGGCCGCTTGCGGCCCAGCGAACCGCGCGACCTAAAAAGTTTTTCTTTTCTTTTTGTACGTCACTTGTGCTTGACACTCGCCCTCGCGGGCCGCTTGCGGCCCAGCGAACCGCGCGACCTAAAAAGTTTTTTTTTTCTATTTGGTTAGTCACTTGTGCTTGACACTCACCCTCGCGGGCCGCTTGCGGCCCAGCGAACCACGCAACCTAGAAAGTTTTTTTTTTCCTTTGTTGTACGTCACTTGTGCTTGACACTCGCCCTCGCGGGCCGCTTGCAGCCCAGAGAACCATGCAACCTAGAAAGTTTTTTTTTTCTTTTTTGTACGTCACTTGTGCTTGACACTCGCCCTCGCGGGCCGCTTGCAGCCCAGCGAACCACGCAACCTAGAAAGTTTTTTTTTTTTCTTTTTTGTACGTCACTTGTGCTTGAGCGTCTTCATAGTTCACGGTGAACGTACTGCGATCCCCAAGCCGCCTGCCAAGCGTGGGGATTATGGCAACACCCCTCTCCAAGAGGGAGGCCTTTGTTCAGCAGTGGACGTGTAATGGCTGATCAAGTGAAGTGAAGTGTGCTTGACTCACGCCCTCGCGGGCCGCTTGCGGCCCAGCGAACCACGCAACCTAGAAAGTTTTTTTTTTTCTTTTTTGTACGTCACTTGTGCTTGACACTCGTCCTCGCGGGCCGTTTGCGGCCCAGCGAACCACGTGACCAAAAAAATTTTTTTTATTTCTTTTTGGTAAGTCACTTGTGCTTGACACTCGCCCTCGCGGGCCGCTTGCGGCCCAGCGAACCACGCAACCTAGAAAGTTTTTTTTTTCTTTTTTGTACGTCACTTGTGCTTAACTAACACTCGCGGGCCGCTTGCGGCTTGCTAAATCTGTTAAACAGTCATAGAGTTGAGTGATTGAAATTATCCTACAGGAACTTACATATTGTCATTATAAAATACCCATAGTTTTAATTCAGGGAATATGCTACCTCCATACCAAATTTCATCAAATCCGTTAAATAGTCACAGAGTTGAGTGATTGATGTTATACTACAGGAACCATAGATTTTTTCCGGGTAAAAAGTAACTCATGTGATAGTCCAAGGAATATTGTACCTTCATACCAAATTTGATTAAAATCCGTTAATTTAGGGAATATGCTACCTCCATACCAAATTTCATCGAAATCTGGAGTTAAGTGATCAAAGTTATCCTACAGGAACCACTCATTTTCCCAGGATCAGAATTAGGTTATGTTATAATATTATTCAGTGTATAATCTACCTCCATACCAATTTCATCAAAATTTGTTTAACAGTTACATAGTTGTGTAATTGAAGTTATCCTACAGGAACTGTAAAAATTTCCGGGATACAAAGTACTGTGTGTTGCAATGTGGCTGCTTGCCTGTTTCTATACCAAATTTCATACTTATTTGTTGAGCCGTTGTGGAGATTTGTGTAATTGAAATTATCCTACAGGAACCGTGCATTTTTTCGGGATAAAAAGTAGCCTATGTGTTAATCCAGGGTATAAGCTATATACATTCTAAATTTCATCCAAATCGGACCAGTAGTTTCGGCGGTGACTTCAGCCAAACATACACACTTACACACTTACACACTTACACACAAACTTTCGCATTTATAATATTAGTAAGATTTTAAGTTTTAGTTTTTAGTTTATATTTTAAGGTTTCATTAATTTTCTGTTTTTTTTTAGTTCATAATAATTATGCAATAAATGGTTCTATCTATATAAAAATAAAAAAAAACTCTAATTGTGAAAAGTTAAACAAGCCAATATTTACATCAATTATTTAATTATAAAGCTAATTAAAATAATTATTTTCTATAAACTTAACTGAGTACTTATTTATTTTCTTTACAATTATTTTATTCATCTGTATTCACATCACCTATACATATCGCCTATATATAATTTCATCTCATATTTTTTGTCTTACCACATTTAATTGTGAACGTTGTATACACCTGTTAAGAGTGCACATATCAGAACTGTATTAATTGTAAATAAGTCTTTTTTGTATTATTTAATGTGTACTGTTTGTTGGTGTTTCTGTATGAATTAAATCCTAAATTTGCAAACTTGTTTATAAAGTGGTGTAATCGAAAATGATATTTATTGACTAATTTGAATTGTTGAGGTAAGTGAGTACAAAATACATTCCAAGTGGAATCAACATAAACAATAATAATATTAAAACGTGGTTTGAATTCAAATCGCTTTTACCACGTGTCTTGGACCAACAAAGATGCAACGTGAAGACGTATTATTTATGGTTCGCGAAGCGGCGCTGTTTTTTTATTTTTCAAAGTGACGATGGCTGCAATAAAAGGGATTGCTTTACGAACTGGATCCTTGAGCAGAGAAGATCTGAGTAAAGAAATTCAAGGAGAAAATAAGGAAAGCAGGAAAAACCTTTGATGATAGGGGAGTGGTAGTAAATTGGTGATCTAAATTTTACTACCAATTCGCTACTGATATTCATCACCATTATCAGCTCATCATCACAGGTTTTCTCTCAGAGAGAGAGGGCAGGCCCTAATCTACCATGCTAGCCCAGTACAAATGAGTGAATGTCATAATTATTAAGTCTTTGAATTTTTGAGGTTCTTGGACGTACTGGTTTCCTTAAGGGGCCTGTATACCCTCAGCAGCTTTCTCGCTCGCACATTTTCATATTATTAAAGATATAAAATCAAAGTGTGAATTTCCAAAAAGTAACAAAATCATATCATGGTGTCTATCGTAACATTACAAACAAAGAAATTGTCAATTTGATATATTTTAATTTGACACAGTAAAATGGTAACAAGTGATTTTTATTTCTCGTGTCATTTTATTCTGTCAAATTACAAGATATCGAAGCAAAAATTTCTTTGTTTGTATTGTTACGATAGACACCATGACATGATTTTGTTACTTTTTGGAAATTCACACTCATTGATATTATATCCAAGGATTTTATATATACCCTAAAGGGATTATATCTTCAATAATGTGAAAATGTGCGAGCGAGAGAGCTGCAGAGGGTATACAGGCCCCTTAAGATGTTTACCTTCACCGTTTTTGAGCGATAGCATCGATGTACATAATTTATTTAAGTACTAAATAAGTCATTGGCATATGGCCGAGGATTGAACCGGGTGCCGTCAGATTGTAAAGCATGCTACCGTTCGGCTAATATCACTCGTTCGTATCCTCATAATATTAATTATTCTAAAATAATTCTTATGTATATATGATATTTGTATGATAATAATATTTTGACGAGGTCTTTTTTGACAATTTTTTTAAAAATTATAAATAGGCTTGTGCTTGGCCGCCAACTCGGTGATGATGCGGCTTACGATGGAGCACGCTTGCCTAGAAGAAACCTATTCACTCTCGACTTGAAGACACCCACCCAGATTGTAACTATCGGAAAACACCCACTCAGGCAGCGAATTCCACAGACTAGCAGTTCGCACAATAAATGTGGAATCAAAGCGCTTCGCACGAGTCTTAAGAAAAGGCCTCGTCAAAAGTACAATACATAATATACCCGTAACAGGCGATCTTTAATTTGTATTAGGGACATTTTTTTTGTCCAGTGTTTTTTTCCAGTGGATGCAAAAGGCAGGCTGTCGTTCAGTGTGGAGGTTAAAGGGGGAGGCCTATGTTAAGCAGTGGACGTCTTCTGGCTGATGATGATGATGATGACATTTTTTTTTGCACACACGGTCATTTGACCCCAAACTAAGCAAAGCTTGTGATATGGCTGCCAGAGACTGATATACATACATATATAGTTTTAAATACATACTTAAATAGATATTAACAACCAGATATAGAACAAACACATATGTTTATCACACAAATGTTTGTCCTAGGTGGGAATCGAACCCAGGCCCCCAAGCTCAGAAGGTAGATTCACTACCAATTAGACCAACGGGCTAATGAAAGTACCCATGAGAGTAGAAGAAGCGAAAGATGTGTGCCACGATCGTAGCAAGTGTAGAGATATTAGAGATGTGGTCTCTGCTTACCACAATGGCGTGACTGTATGTTTGTATGTATGTATATGTATGTATGTATAATATTTTGACATTATAAATGACTAGCTGACCTGACAGACGTTGTCCTGTCTTAAAACTGTCAAACACGTAAAGTTAAAATTGTAAATCTTAATTTTTACACCTTGGGTTACATTATTGGAGTTTTAGTAAGGATCCCTATTTTTTTAATAGTTGAACAGGAATAGGGCGGTTTTATGAGCGATTGAACTCTTATGCAAGGGTTCTATCACCCGTAGGGGTTAGGAGACTTTCCCATAAACCACCATACTTGAGTATACGGGTTAGGCGAACATAATCTCGTTTGCTATACCGCAACGAGACGTCGTATCCATATTCAGAAGAAAAAGATGAAAATGATAGATATGACATTAATTTGAAAATTATAAATAACTAGATGACCTGACAGACGTTGTCTTGTCTTAAAACTGTCAAACACGTAAAGTTAAAATTGTAAATCTTATTTTTTACACCTTGGCTTACATTATTGGAGTTTTAGTGAGGATCCCTATTTTTTTTTATATATATTTTAGCATATGTTCCCCGGGGATAGTGTAGCTTCCCAACAACGAAAGAATTTTTCAAATCGGTTCAGTAGTTTCGGAGCCTATTCAATGCAAACCAAACAATTAAATCTTTCCTCATTAAAATATTAGTATAGAAAACATTATTGTGTTTGTCTATTCCTCTTACATTCAGCAATAGAGCAACAAATCAACGAGATTTTTTGCATATAGACAATCGGAGGACCGAAAAATGACGAAAATTGTTTTTATCCCGGAAAATGTACCCATTCCCAAAAAACCTCTACGTGGTCTAGTTAAAATTTATTTTAAAAAAATCTTTGAATACAGAAAATACAGAAATGTTTATTTTGCGATAATGAAATTTTAAGTTAAATACAATAATCCAAATATAAGTAGTTACATTATCACAAAAACCGGCCCCAACTCAGCATGTTGCTGGTTGTCACGTTTGGTTGTCACTGTTGTCTTTAATATTCATATACTGGTGGTTTTTAATAGATATAGCTTGTTATAAAGTGTCTTTATGAATTAAACAAAATATAAACTAACTAACAATAACAGTTATACTGTCCAGTGCCCATATACCGTTGAAAGTCTAAAGACAATCCAAATGCTCAAGAGCACTACCAGTTGATAGCGTACCCAGCATGCGGTAATGCAATCAGGGTTTTGACCGATCTGTCGAATTAGAAACCTTCCTCCTTTTTCGAAGTTGGTTAAAACAGGTTTTTACCATTCTTTTTATAGAATCTAGTGAAAAACAAATTACTTTATACCATCTTTAATTTGAATTAAATTTTCTTGATAAATTAGAAAACCATCAAAACAATTAAATATAAATTTTATCCGAACTTGGCCCATATTTCTTTCTTAATCGGGTTTTATTGCGATAGATCTTGATTTAAGTGGTTAAAGGTGGTTTCCAATTAACTTACAATCATTAAAGTGAAAAACTACTTATTTTCTGAATTCATTCGTGACTAGCATAGATCTTTTTAGGGTTCTGTACCTAAAACTAGACCCTATTACTAAGCCTACTCTGTCTGTCCAATGATAAAAGTCGTCTTTACCTCTAAACGGATGTATCTTTCGAACCGTGCGTAATATATTTAATTGAGTTTTCACAGAATATGTAATGTTATAGTAGACTAAGAAATAATAATAATATAAAAAAGTAAAAACTGAAGGACCCTCCCCATACGCCACATCTTCGCTTATCTACAGGCGAGTTGGTGGTAAAACGCGAACTTACCCGCGAAAAAAATATTTAAAAAAATACAACAAAAGTTTTTTTAACATATTTTAGTATTTGGTCTAGTGTAAAAACAGTATTAAGTACAAGCATCAAATTTGGCATGATTAAGTGATTTATGTATAGCACACTCTAAAGCAAAACCACAAAAATCAATGATGACCAAGTGCAAGTCGGTGACAAGCAACGTCGGACGCGGTCGGTACTTGGATGGGTGATATTGTCTTTTTGCACTACTTTATGTATTTTGTGATGGTACGGAACCATCAGTGCGTGAGTCTGACTTGGCTAGTTTATATAGTATTTTGAAATAAAACTAGAAATAAGAATATTGACATCTTCACTGAAGCCAAATAGAAGGACCAGAATCGAAATAATTCTAGTAATTTTAGGAAATTTAGTAATTTTTATATTAATTTTTACTTACTAAGTAGTGTTTTAAATTATTTATTATTGTATTATTTTTTATAATTGGACGTGTAAATTGGCTTTATAAATAAAATGACTATGACTATGACTATGAAACAATTAATTTTAATAAAACAAGGAAATCAATATAAACCATGTTTTTTATTCTATGGTATTTTGCTTTTTGTTCTGTTTCTGAATCCTTCGTTAAGTGTGCAAAAATAATTTCACCGCATCTTCCAAAACTTTTCGAAGCCCTAACCCTCGAAAACTATTTTACTAGGCCGTTCGAATAAGTTTTTGAAAGTTTTCGAGATGTTTCTTCGCGCGTGGTATGAAGATGGTATGTTTTCCAACTGTTTAGGTAAATGTGGGGTAGTTTTGAGTGTGCTTAGAGTTTTGGAAGTGTTTTTGAAACTAAATCCGGCATAATACTAGTCAGGGCTTATTCCTTATATATTTTGCTCTAAATATACAGGATTTTTAGGGATGCTTCTCTACGGGGTGTAAGGGGAACACTCTCGAAGCCAAAAGAAGGGTATTGTACGCATCATTATGAACACATGAAAGATCCGAATCTTGCACCTACAACAAACATAACAAAAAAATTATACCTTCATGCTTCAACGTAAGTATTAGTGAATTGAGTTTTGTAAAAAGTCATGAAAGAAATTTACTTACTTTTGTTACTTAATATGATATACAGGGTGTAAAGGGAACACTCTCGAAGCCAAAAGAAGGTAATTGTACTCATCATAATGAACCACTTTTAGTATGGGACCAACCATGAAATCGCGAAAAAAAATCAGCTATGTAACCATAAATATGTGGTGTGAATGAAATTATTCAGTTCTTGAAATGCCAGAATATCAATCGAGGTGGTTTTCAACTCGCCAGTGCGTGGAATCCAGTAATCCAGTCTTAAAATTAAAAATACTTATCCAAAATGTGCTTGTTTTTCTAATTTTCTTGTTTTTCAAATTTTCTAATTTTTCTAATTTTCCAATGTTTTTCTAATTTTCTAATTTTTTGTGTAAATATGGTTAAATAGATGAATGTAAGTGAAATTGTATTACCTACTGCTAATGTATGTATATATGTATGTAATATACAAAAATAATTGCACGTCCGCTAGGACAGACTGTTGAAACTCTAAACATTTGTTCCATCATCATTGTACACAGTTTATGCAATAAAATTTACTTTTACTTTTACTTAAAACACAGGGAGTGTGTTTTGTCAGGACTTGGGTTAAAGTTCAAGTTCTAGTGATTATCCTAGCAAAAGACTAATAAATGGGGTAGATTGCTTTGTCTGCACCTAACTTTGAACTTTTTGACCAAACAGCATTATTCAGTTTTCCCGTGAACATGGAGCATCATCATTATTTCAGCCGTAGGATGGTCTACTGCTGGACATAGGCTTCCCCAATCGATCTCCAAAAGGGCCGTTTGGAGGCAGCCTGCATCCAATGTTTCTTTTAGGTAGTCTGTCCATAATAATATTGTGAGTGGACATCCTACGCTGCGCTTACCAGTCCGTAGTCTCAATTCGAGAACCTTTCGGCTCCATCGGCCATCTGTTCTAAGCATGTAACTGCACCGAAATATGGGGAGCACTTCCACTACCTTCTTCTTCTTCTGCTTAGCGTGTATCCTGGCACGGGCCGGGGTCCGCTTTCCTACTGCGACTCTTCCACTTCACACGGTCGTTAGCGTCATTCTTGGTGAGTTTATTGGCCCTCATGTTATCTCTTACGACGTCAAGCCATCGTCCCTTTGGTCGGTCACGAGGTCTTGTTCCAGGGAGCACAAGGTCTAAGAGTTGATTGCCGACGTACTCTGCCGAGTCGCTGGCATCCAGTAGATGCAAAAGGCAGGCTGTCGTTCAGTGTGGAGGTTAAAGGGGGAGGCCTATGTTCAGCAGTGGACGTCTTCTGGATGATGATGATGATGTACTCTGCCGGTCCGCGGAGAACATGGCCCATCCACCGCAGGCGACTTTCCTGAAGCTCTTCCACTACCTTATAACGGTAAATATCCCGTAACTGTAGTAAGCAACAGTGATATTTTAAAACAGTGATCCACAGTTTGAACACAATCACACTAAAATAGATGCACTGCAGGTATACTCTATCCATCAAGCCATAACTGTCAAAATGTGAAAAGCACACGACATTTCCATCACGCCACTGAACGACGCATTCCAAAGCACAGCACATATCGCGCTCTAAATTACTGTGAACATGGAAAAACTTTTGCGTTGCGAACCTATCAATTTTACGATAGGTAACGTAACGTAAACTCGCGCGAGCCGGTTTACGGTTCGCGATATCCGTAGTTTACGAGTTTCGTCGCAGTCATAAACAAAATGCAAAAGGGAAATAGGAACGATCAATATCACCTGCCCTGAACGCTGGATCACATAAATGGTACGGTAATAAAGAATTATGGGAGGATTATCCTATTAGGGTTTTAATTTTTGCCACTCCGTGTTATCCCGTTAAAAGTCGAACGTAAAATTTTTAGAGGAAATTTTCATGCAAATGCTTGCATGGTTTGGGATTCTAGGGGTGTGAGTGAAGCCAGCGTTTGGCGTGTGCCATGGATGTTTTTGTGAGCTTAACTGAAAGTACAACACAAAAAACCGGACAAGTACGATTAAGACTCGCGCTCTGAGGGTTCCGTTGGACGAAACCCACAGAGCGCGAGTACAAACAAAAACATTTTTTTTAAATTCAAAGACATACTTAACTTTCTAGTGGACTAAAAGGTGCTACACTAACTACACAATGTAAGTTTGTAATTGCAAAACAATAATTTTTATAATTATGATATAACTTCAAATTAACAACTTTCGGATTTTATCCTTCATATAATTATGCTGTAAGTACCTTGCCACTTGCAAAATTTTATGATTCTAGGTCAATGGGAATTACCCTATTGATTCCTTTATGAAATCGCAAAATATGCGACATAAACGGTCATATTTTTTGATCGCTTTTTTTTTCACAGCTGAAAGAAACCGTAGCTCCGATAATTTGATATACATTTCAATTTGATAGCTTTACGTGTTCCTGAGAAAAAGGGTCTTTACAGACGGACAGACGCACAGACGGACAATAAAGTGATCCTATAAGAGTTCCGTTTTTTCCCTTTGGAGGTACGGAACCCTAAAAATAACAATAATAACAAAGTAGTAACAATAATAATAAGTACAAAGTTTTAAAGTTTTGTCATCACATCGTCCAGTCGATGCAACACGTGAAGAACCCTGAGGAATACTACTTCGAGGGTACCAGTGCAAGTCTGATTCTCCACTCCTAGCGACGGCCGTACTTTCGAGATGGAGCTAGTAGCCCATAAGTTAGGCTCAAGTTCATCTGCGTTTGCCGACCGCCCGGTCAATTTGTCAAGGCCATCTGAGGCAAACATCGTAGTAAGTTTTTAAAAACTAAAAAAGCACGTGACCCAAATATACTGGCTTCTATTTTGCTCAAAATGTGAGCATTGCATACGGCCGTTTATGCCGCATATTTTGAGACTCGCAAGGGAATCAAAACCTACTACTGTTGACCTAGAATAATTATATTTGGCCAAAAGCAAGGCCTTAAAGGACCCGGGTATGTCCTAAAACTGCGACTAGAACTACCGAAGGATGGGCAGCAGCGTCCTATTAGTACACGGTGAACACACTGCGATCTCCAAGCCGCCTGCCAAGCGTGGGGATTATGGCAACACCCCTCTCCAAGAGGGAGGCCTTTGTCCAGCAGTGGACGTTTACTGGCTGATGATGTGATGTGATGTGAAGGCCTTACAGCACTTATATAAAAAATTTAAGTTATTATTTTGAAGTTGCATCACCAAAAATATTTGGTATTAAACTTATATTTTGTAGTTGGTATGGTAATTTGTATATATGTCGAATTTCTAGTGTAATTCCGCTTCTACGTCGTTTCGAGTACAATAAGGATTTTGGTTAAACTATTTTCTGCATAGATAATTGTGATTCTAATTTGAGCCTACCCTGAATATTAATGACATAAAAAAACAAAATTAACCTAACCTGAAACAAAAAGTAATTAAATCAGTAACAAAAAATACGTTATAACAATTTGTACTAATGAAATTAATTTCAAATAAAATATATGTAAATTTTGAAATTATTATGAAATTAATATAAATGAAATATAAATAAAAATAATGATGATGTCAAATTAAAAATGGACTTCCGCAAAGTAACGCCTGATTCAATCAACTATGTTGGTATGGTATTAAAGCACCTCTTCGCTAACTACAAATTTCAGTTTATCCTTCAATATTTCGACTTTTTTTAGACGTTTTTCGTCGAGGCTCGATTCCTGGGCCGTCCCAGGAATCGAGCCTCGACAAAAAATATGTATATAGATAGTTCATCCAAATGAACTATCTATGTACATATTTTTTGAGTTTATATAGATCCCTCAGGGTGCAGTCCTACTCACACTAATTGATCAGTTTTTTTTGACACTAACTTGAATAAAAAAAAAACTAAAACTTTATGAAATTATCATTCCTGCTTTCTCGGTAAGATTGACCTAGACCGAAATACGTGACTGTTTTATAGCTTACTTTCCTGACCTTGTAGAAAATACCAGGAAAATTACAATCAGATTCAAAGTTAATTATGCACTCTTACTATGTAATAAAGCTATTTAAGAATTCAATTGGCAATATCGTTCATCAAACGTTTTGCTCGTTTCATTTTCACTTCAAAGTGTATCATTAACGTTTACTAACTCAATCACGTCTCGTGAACATCGTTAACTAGACATCCAATTACTGCAGCCGTCTGATTACAGATTCCATCGGATATCAAACATTTGATCGCGCCAATCATGAAGCCTTCATGTGTGAGGTGCGCGGGAAAAGATTTACACCGGGGGGTAACGAAAAATTTACCTGATTCATCACATATTTTGTTCATCGACCGCATCATAAGCTTTGATGGATTGCATATCATGTGGGGAAACATACTGCCATTTTGAATGTTGGTTCTATTATCATCATCATAATTCTCAGCCGTAGGCCTTCATCATCGATCTCCAAAAGGGCCAGTAGAAGCGCCCTGTATCCAGTGATTTCAGCGTTAAAATTTCTAAAATCTAATTTTATATTATAAGATAGCATAAGCTGCATAATGATTGTGGTAACCAAATGAATAAAAGTATTTATTTATTATTTTGATATCAAATAAATTACTTTATATTACATATACATACAATTAATTATAAATACAATATCCAATAAAACTGCCCATATAAAAATAAGCTTTTGAATTAAAATATTTAACAGAATTAAATAAGAAACGACCTTAAATTATTTTAATCAGGTTAGTATCGCGTAGGAAAACTGTTCAAAATAAGGTTTAATAGCGAATATCACATCCAGTTTTTTTATCCATGTAGTAATGTCGGTACCGTACTTAATTGAAAAGATTCTAGCAGATAAATGTACATTAATAAAATAAACAGTAAATAACTCTCGTTGCTTTCAATATCTTATAGTTAAATTGGACTCACTATTATTTATTCAACATTCAAAAAACAACGTAACATCAGGCGTCAGTTTGCACAATAATTGTGCAAACTGTACAATTATTGTAGAGTGTATACAATAGTGTGGGACTATTCATTTGTTATCGCTTAACGAGCACCTCTTCATTCATCTATATAGGTACCGTACCTTTTTGTACCGCAAAGCCACAGAAAAGATAAGGCAGTAGGAATGTCCTTTGAATTAAACTAACTGTTTGCCCCGAACT
Source organism: Agriopis marginaria (assembly GCA_932305915.1). Classification (NCBI taxonomy): domain Eukaryota; kingdom Metazoa; phylum Arthropoda; class Insecta; order Lepidoptera; family Geometridae; genus Agriopis; species Agriopis marginaria. The sequence goes on from OW029918.1 coordinate 17,652,541, forward strand.
GGGACATGGTGATTCTAATATCTTCGTAACCCCTGAATCGAATTTGCTCATATTTAAACTAAAAAAAAAAATGTTTTTACACACACATTCATATTTTGACTTATTTTATTAGAATCTGAGACCCATTTTTGTTCGGTCAACTAGCTCGCTGTTATTTTCTTCTGTATATACTGGACTTAGATTTTATCATATGACTCATTAGCAGAAACGAATTATTTTTGCCAAATGAGTTTTAAGATTTTTTTTGCCACAAATTTGCCTGGTGATATAAATCATGATGACGCGGCCGAAACTAGAGCACGCAAAAATCTACTCAATAATTTATAGCAATATATTACATTAGTTCTACCACCACTCTTATTGTGATTGACAAAGAAAGTGGCAGACTGAAGAGGCGGATTGTTCTAGACTCTACAACAATCATACAGTTTTTATTCTACATCACACCATACTAGTTTTTATGTTTGACAGACTCGTTTGAGCATAGGTTACTATTTATTTATCATCTCTGATTCATCATCTCTTGATGCATGATATGATAATAGAACCCAATAACGGCGTTGTTAAAAATTGTTGGAATCCTTACTAAAAGGTTGAGTAGCCAATCCTAACGTCAGTGTTTCAAGGCTGCCAAAAATCTTACTTCGATTTCCTACTGTATTTTTTACACTGTGGCGTGATTGTACCTGAACTCTCTTATCGCGCTGTAGAATAGTTTGGCCATATCTCTGCCGCTTTGAATTTAAAAACTCCTGAACTACGTGACACATTTTTTTTATTTACCCGGTTAGCGTTGCCGTTAAACATTTTGCGAGAGGAACTCCTGAAACGGAATTTTGTAGTGGTTTTTATGAGCGTTTTAGAATGTTACGTGAGTGGAGTGTTTTATTAAGGTTTTTTTTTTTGCTTTTTCGATGCTGTTTTGTTGTGTGATTCAGCTCAATGTTTTGCTCAACTAATTTTAAAATAAGTTTAAGGCCATTATCATCATCATTTCAGCCATAGAACGTCCACTGCTGGATATAGGTCGCCCCATTGATCTCCAAAAGGGCCAGTAGGAAGCGGCCTGCATCCAGTGTTTCCCTGCGGTCTCTTTTGGATCGTTGTCATCTTGTGGGTAAACGTCCTACGCTGCACTTACCAGACCATGGTCTCCATTTCAGAACCTTTCGGCCCCATCGGCCATCTGTTCTGCGTGCTATGTGCCCTGCCCTCTGCCATTTCAACTTGCTAATCCGGTGGGCTATGTCGGTGACTTTCGTTCGTCTACGGATCTTCTCATTTCTGATTCGATCTCGTAGAGAAACCCAGAGCAAAGCCTCCTCCATAGCTCGTTGTGCGACTTTGAGCTTGTTTATGAGGCCCATAGTAAGAGACCACGTTTCAGTGCCGTATGTAAATTTTAGGTACTGTGCTCAGAACCGAAAATTAGTAAGAGAATTGAGAATAATTTTTATTCAAGATAAATGGGCTTGCATTATGTCCTCGTAATGCCTCGCAGTGGAGCATGGTTATTTAGAAGGAACCTTTTTGCTATCGATTTTAAGAAACAAATATTGTATTTTTCGGGAAACACAGGCTTCGACAGAGAGTATCTTCTTGGTGCCTATAAATATATGGAATCAACGCACCAAAGCCAAAATTCATCATCATCAGCCAGAAGACGTCCACTGCTGAACATAAGTCTCCCCCTTTAACCTTCACACTGAACGACAGCCTACCATCTGCATGCAGTGGATGCCAGCGACTTTCACAATGTCGTCGGTCCATCTAGTGGGAAGCCTACCTGTAGGTAGGCCAAAATTATGTTTTGATAATGTCGGTGTAAATGCACTCCAACACTAACACATTACAGCTTGGAAAGGCATTCGGAGCTTTGAAATGTTTGACTCCGGCTGCTATCGATATCTGTACAGTGCCTTCTAATCTAACTCTTTATTTGTATTCCATCCAAACTCTCTTACCTGATTGAATCTATTAGATACAAAAATAGAGATTCACTTTATATTCACACTACTACAAAAACATAGGCAAATGTAAGAGCAAAAAAATATGTTTGACAAGCTAGAAGATATTATTCAAAGACCGAAAAATGTTGCTATGTCTGCAGATCCGTCTGTATAACCAATGAGTCTTGTCTACAATGACGTGTGGTGCGTGGAACTTGGACTCTCACTACACTGCGTACAAAATAAGAGTCGCAAAACGGACCATAGAGCGGGCCATTCTTATTCTTATTCGAGATGGGGGCGATAAGTCCTGCACTGACGTCCCGCTTGAGGTGTATTGTGCATTTCCCTCTACCAGCACCTGCCCAAGCCAACCCAACTCCTTGAAATATCGGAGTAAGGCTCTGGGGCGCTGGCACAGTTGCTCCACGGGGCGTAGATGGTAGTGTAAATAATGATGATGAAAAGCAGTCTAGCTGTTGAGGCGACGCGGATGAAGAAGGCAATGCTGCCTCATATAACCGGGTAGCGATTCTAGTTTCTTCTGTGGCTTCACAATGCCACAGCACATGCTCTACAGTTTCGTTTTCTTTCTTGCAGCCACGACACAGTGGACTGTCCGTTGCTCCTAGCTTATTCAAGTGACTATTCAAGTTATGACTATCAGGTCATGTCGTTGCAACTTCAATAGGTTGTTGGTGATCTTATTGTCAAGAATTGGGAAAGTCGCTAGACCGGGCCATGTTAGGCATCACGATACGTGACAGAGTTCGAAATACGGAGATCGGAAGAAGGACCGGTGGTGGGTGATGCTTGAAGAGCGGTAGCATGTTTACAATCTGACTGCACTCGATTCGATCCTCAGCCCTGCCTTTTTAGCGATTTTCGGGTTGCTCCCTTAGTGAAAGTTTCTCATACTGATGAATATAACTGACCCCTGTAGTGCCAAGCGAGACGCAGCCGCGCGCGCGCATTCACCCTGAAAAAGACTGCCTAATGCGGTTGAAACTATAGTCGGAGTGACCGGATTAATCTTACGTAAGTAATTCCCGTGTAATATAAATAAAAATAACTGACCCCTTTCAGCTTAGTACACGCTTTTCGCGTAACCCTGTATCACATATCAGCAGCCATTAAACGTCCACTGCTGGACAAAAGCTTCCCTATTAGAGAGGGGTGTTGCCATAATCCCCACGCTTGGCAGGCAGCTTGGGGATCGTGCTGGACAAAAGCCTCTCTGCTGGACAAAAGTCTCCCACTGTATATCTGTCCCTAACTGATACTGGTGTACGTAAAAGTCAGATCCGGAGTATACAAGATCCTAGCCGCGGATGCTGAATTTTCACTCTGAAAATATCTCAGCTGTGTAATCGACACAAGTGTTTTGTTATAAATAGCATCCTTATTATTTTAAACCGTGTATTTTACCGCAAACATAATACACAAGCTATAATTATATTTCACATGGCTAATTAATACGCCTATGCTCCACCTTTGAACTAAAGTTGCTTTGTTTAGACAGTTACTCCTACCTATTTGGTTTCAAAGTATAATTTCTCTCTATTTTGACCTGAGACGGTGTAAATTCTAAAACAATTACGTTACTCAAAATACCAAGCTTTAAAGGTAAGGAAATCTTATTTGGAGAAATTGAAAGTATAGCTGTTGCCTGTTGGTAAAGTTTATAAGAGTGCTTGTGTACACTGTGTCCGATTCCGATTGGTCCAGTGTTTACTGGACATAATGAATGTAGCGCCAACAACGTTTCTTTTTATGACATAGGAGGCCAGCAAGAAGGCGGGTTGCCTGTTGGGAAGCAGTCACCGTCGCCTATGGATACTTGTAACACTAGAGGCATCACAAATACGTTGCCAACCCTTTAAGACTTCATTAGCTCGCCTTTTGAAGAAACCCATGTTTTCATCACCATCATCATCATCATCAACAGCCAGAAGACGTCCACTGCTGAACATAGGCCTCCCCTTTAACCTCCACACTGACTGACAGCCTGCCTTTTGCATCTACTGGATGCCCGCGACTCTCACAATGTCGTCGGTCCATCTAGTGGGAGGCCTCCCTACGCTGCGTCTTCCGGTTCGTGGTCTCCACTCCAGAACCTTTCTTCCCCATCGGTTATCGGTTCTTCGAGCGATGTGGCCTGCCCATTGCCACTTCAACTTGCAAATTTTAACAGCTATGTCGGTGACTCTAGTTCTTTGGCGAATATCCACGTTTCGGATTTTATCGCGCAAAGAAACTCCAAGCATAGCTCTCTCCATTGCCCGCTGTGTGACTCTGAGTTTTTCCAAAAGGCCAACAGAACCCATGTTTTAGTTCCTCGGAAATACCGAGGAAGGTAGTTCATTCTAAATTTTGCAGGTGTGAGGCAAGGAAGACCGTGTGTGATTTCCACTGATCTATGATAATTATGTGGATGAGCTTTCAGTCATGGGCGACTAGTGATGATAAAACTGCAACGCTGGCATCAGATCACTCCAGAACACTCCCCGTTGTAAATGCTATAAAATAAGCAAAGAATAGATGCCTAAATTCCGATTATTATTTTTTAGATACTGGCTAAATACCCAAGAGTCCCAATGTTTTTCTTGTACATTTTGTGTTCAGACATGGAAAAATTAGTAAGAAGCAATTATGATTTTAGAACTACGTAAGTTTATAAGCTGAGTGGCAAATCCTGGTGTCTGAGTTTTTTTTTTTTTTTTTTTTTTTTTTTTTTTAGTAGTAGATAGGCTTGCGCTTGGCCGCCATCTCGCTTGATGTTAAGCGATGATACGGTCTACGATGGATCACGCTTGCCATATTTAATAATAATCTTTTTTTTTAAACTTTGCTAGTGATTGGCTCCGATGTGTCTGCCGACCTTTCTCTGTTCGGATCGGACAACTAAAACGCTTTTAAAGATTTGACAAGGTTTTGATTAAAGTTTAGTTAACAGATGTTTCGATTACTTCGCTTTAAATTGAATTAGAACGAATTTCATCATTGTTCGGGTCCTGAGAATTGCCAAGGCCCAAGTCAACATTCTGTTTAAATTATATTAATTTTACTTAATTATGATCATTATGAACTTAATTATTAGCATTCTAACTAAATTAAGTGGATTGTGCTGATTTTAATTTGTTTTTCTTGGTACATATTTTATTCATAGATTAGTTTTTTGGATTTCATTTGTTTTTCTCTATACGTTTTTTTTCTGTTATTGTAATTATGAATAAAATTATACTATAGAAACTGACGTGGTTTTCACAAATCGAGGGTATTCTGGCAGAACCGAATAAGTACAAAAATTTTAAAAATTTAGTTATAAACATAGGATACTTAGTTTTCGTCGAATTTTTTATCTGGCAAAACCATATAACTACAGACGCTTTCTCAACGGTTTTTTTCTCTGGGTAAAGAAAATATCTAGCATTTTTTTCTATAAATTTAAAAGCAAAAAGTGATATGGACTCTTAAAAAACAAAATAAAAAGTTTATTGTTAGTACAACGGGATAAAACAATTTACTTTCTTTACCTATAAAACACTTACAAATAATTGTATTTTATATTAACAGGTAAAACAAAATATTGGATCTTATTTGTTTCTAATTGGTAAAAAAAAACTGAGTTCTTTGTTTTACTGACAGGCAGAACAGAATAAGCGAGTTTGTTTTGTTTTACAGGCTACAAAAAATGCAATTTGATCCTCTTATACAGAGATAAGGCTTACTTAGTCTGTTTTGCTTGCTAACGTTTTTGTTTATTAGTCTCAGTTAAAAGTCGTCACGTGCGCACGTGTTTATTTCATCGAGATCTTTATTCGAATAATTACTGTGTTATACTATGTGAATCTGTGTAAAATGGTTTCCAGAGGCAAGATGATTGTATCGTTGATAATCAATGACAGTGCAACACAAGGTAATTTGAATTTACATACTTGATTTAATTTTGAGGTTATAATTTTGTTTCATTCAAAATAAAGTATTGTAATGTTGTTTAGAATCTATGTTAATGCTTAGTTTATGTTTCTAGGGCAACACTCTTCTTCTGAAAGTGATAACGAACCAGTTGAACATCATACTGTTGTAGCAGCTGATGTTCATGAAACGAACAACGGTGGACTTTCCAGACGTCAATCAGGTATGTATTTCTGCACAAGTATATACCTTTATTATGATAATATATAGACAAACATATCAGCCAAAAGCATATCAGCCATTCACTGCCGGGAATATGTCTACTCAATAGTAATCCATACCTAAAGTCATGTATCGGTATAAAAGGCGAGTCGAGAGATTACACTTAACTTACCCGCTGTGAGCGTATTTTTTATGACAATCTCCCTGTTGATAAAAATGTCTAGTTATTTACAATGCCTGGTATTTTTCCAGGTCGTCAACCAGTATCAAAACTTCCACGGGATGAATATATCAGTGATGAAATCGAAATAGAAATGGAAAGCTTATTTGGCGATGTATCTGATAACGAAGATCCTACCTATTTACCCCCCCTCCCCAACCGACACATGAATCAAGATGGTGACTTAATTACTCTTCAAGATTTACTAGGAGAAGATTCGCAGCCAAATAATGATGGAGTCGATGGTTTGTTACAAAAAAATATTCAATTACTACAGGAAGAAAATAAAAAACAAAAAGAGTCGTCAGAAATTGCTAATTCAATATTACAGGAAATTTTAAATAATATGTGGAAAAAAGTTAAACCTATGAAAAGGTGGAGAAAATCTAATCCTGAATATTGGGCAGTAAACGTAGCAAAAATAAGAAGAGCTGATGGTTTGCCTTACCAATCTCGCTCTAAACAGCGGCCAGCCAAGATTCCAAAGGACATAAACTGTTCTGAATGTAAGTACAAATGTTCTGCTAACTTTGATGAGAGCGCTAGAAACGAAATATGTCGACATTACTGGCAGCTTGATTTCGTCGGTAGAAAAAATTTCATTCTTTCCCATGTTGAAGTAAACCTTCCTAAACGAGTACTGGCTGTGAGAAATAAACGCGAAAAAAGAGCTTACACAAAAAAATGCTTCTTTACAAACAATGACGCAAAAATACAAGTTTGTCAAAAGTTTTTTACTAAAACTCTTAACATTGGGCCGTCTGTAGTCTTTGACGCTGTAAATAAACGCAATAGTATTGGTGCGTTTGATGCAATTGACTGTAGAGGAAAACACGAGCCGGCTAACAAAACTAAACCAGAGATCTTGGAAGGAATCCGTCGCCACATAGAATCATTCCCATGTATGGAATCTCACTATACAAGAAAAGATACTAACAGAAAGTATTTGAGCGCAGATCTTAATATAAGAAAAATGTATACGTTGTACAAAGAGTTATGCCAAGAAAAAAATCAAGAAGCAGCAAATGAGCTCACTTATCGAAGAGTATTTGCTACGGAATACAATTTAAGTTTTTTTGTGCCGAAAAAAGATCAATGTACAATTTGTACAAATTATGAAAAGGCCGACGAAGAGAAAAAAGGATTATTAGAAGAAAATTATAAAGAGCATATCCAGAGGAAAAATGTTTGCAATGCAGAAAAGGAAAAAGACAAGGAGAGAGCAAACAAAGATCCTAACTTTCTTTCGGTTTCATTCGATCTGCAGGCTGTACTTCAAATCCCTCACTGCAAAGTGAGCCTGTTGTATTATTCTCGTAAGCTGTGCGTGTTTAATCTCACTGTTTATGAAGCAGGTCTGCCCAATAATGCATACTGTTTTCTATGGTCCGAACTGAACGGTAAAAAAGGTAGCTGCGAAATTGGAACGATTTTATTGCATTATTTAACTAAATGTATTCCAACAAATGTAACTGAAATTAGCCTTTTTTCTGATACTTGCTCAGGACAAAATAGAAATCAATATGTGGCAGCAATCCTTTTGTGGGCTGTTCAGAATATTGAACATTTACAAATTATAGAGCAAAAATTTTTAGAATCCGGACATACATACATGGAGGCCGATTCTATGCACAGTGCTATTGAATCTCAAAAGAAAGAAACATCAGTATATTCAATGCAAGACTGGATTTCAATATGCGAACGTGCAAGGCGTAGGAAAATACTTACAGTTAAACAGAAGAAGATAGTCAAGGAGCCATACAAAACAAAAGAGTTTAAATACCATGAGTTTTATGATTTAAAAGATCTGGCTTCTAAGATTATTCATAACAAAGAAAAGGACAAGGAAGGAAATAAAGTACAGTGGCTTAAAATCAAACGACTAAGGTTTGTAAAAGGGGAGAAAAGAATTTACTTCAATTCTGACATGAGTGAGAGTTTTAATTACATTGACGTTACCGGAAAAGAAGGAAAAACTAGAACTACACGAACAAAAAGAAAGCCACAAGATGAATTTCCAACTGAGCTAAAAAAAATGTATGAAGAATCGTTACCTATATCCGAAGCAAAAAAAAAGGATTTATTAAATTTGGTTAAAAAAAATATAATACCAGAAGAATTGGAGCCTTGGTATAAAAATCTGAAGACGGTTAGTGTTCCTGAAAAGGCTGAAGAGGAGGATGAGATGTCTTGCGAGGAAACTATTGCGTAATTTCTTTTACTCGTAATTTTTCTTAATATGTAATATTTTTAAGTGCTATTTTATCTACAGGATTAAACTGTTTAAACTTAGGAAAGCTTACAATAAATAAAATAAATATTGTCTATTTGTTTTTTTAATGCAGTAATTACCAAAAAATTTACAGGTAGAAACAGATAACTGAGATAAAAATTATTTTATCGCCTTAATTAGAATATTATTTCAATTTATTTTAACATCACTTATATAATACGGGACAGTGAACCATTCCTAATATAGTAAGTAAAGATTAATGTGTTTTTAAGAGATTTACAGCTTATTTACGTATTTCAGGTAAAACAAAATAACTGCAATACCTTCACGCCAACTTCCCCCTTTTTTTTTTACTTTTATGACAATTATTGCATAAATTAATGTATCAAAACAATCTTAGATAATGTATCTAAGTACAAGTAGTGAAAATTTGCTGTAATTATGCTTCGTCGTTGACCTATGATCACCCAAAACTTTAAATGCCTTTTTCTTATTATAACAGTGTTGCTATTTATCCGGTTCTCCCAGAATACCCTCGAAATTTTATTTATATTACACGGGAATTACTCACGTAAGTATAACTATAGTCGGAGTGACCGGCTTAATCTTATGTGAGTAATTCCCGTGTAACATAAATAAAACGAGTAAAACGATATTTTATTTTAGTGGTTTGCTATTTTTATTAATTGTTCGTCAAGACTGTCTCACAGCTGCTGGGGAAAGGCCTCCATTTCCTCCTGTAATTTTTCACGCTCGAGAGCTTTTGCGGTCCTATCACTGCAGTGAAATTCGACCGGACACATCTGCCGTATGCCCGAAGATCTGTGGGCCAAACCACAATAATGTAGAAAAATTTAATCAATTTTATTTATATTACACGGGAATTACTCACGTAAGATTAAGCCAGTCACTCCGACTGTAGTTTCAACCGCATTAGTCGGTATTTTCGATCGGAGTGACGGGCTTAATCTTACGTGAGTATTTCCCGTGTAACATAAATAAAATGTGTGAAAAATCACGTCTATTGTCTACAGGATTCATTTTGGAGAATGTGTAAAACTGTAAGTACGGCTCACTGAGTAATTTTTAACGCACACTACCTTGTAGTAAGTAGTAACTTAACTTACTACAAGGTTAACTTGTAGCGACACCAGTTAACTGACTGATAGTCCACAATCTATATGCAAAAAGGGTTAAAAGTTCGTCTATTGGGTGAGTTTTACTAAAAACATCAAGCCTGATTTAGGCCAGATGCGTTCCACCTCCCACGCTACCTTACCATACCTCCCTTGTTTGTCTTATTTGGTGGTCATGAGCGTGGATGTATTTCGGACGCTATATCAATCATCTCTTGTAGATATAGACTGACGATGATGATGATATAACATCTTCTGGCGACGCGGATCAAGTCGTGAAGACTACCCCGTTAGTTTTTATATTGTGTATAAACATACAGTAAGAAAATGCCGACATTAGTAGCAGCTCCCTATAAAGCAGAGATAGAGCTCTGAATAGTTGGCTTATAACCTGAAAATTTGATGTGTAAATCGATATGAAATAAAATTATTACATCGATGTGAGGCGCCAACCACTCGTCGATCACGCGTTAAGAGGGCATACCACGGCCAAGAAATTTGATGAATAAGTATTAAGAAAATCTATTATTCTGCTATTGCTGTCCCCTGATCTCAAGCCTCTCCCAGTAGAGGGCAATAGGGACAACTGCACTCGGACCGATTATACCTATGAAAAGTAGACAAAATCATCGTCTCGTATTTTTCTGTTTCTTCATTCAAAACTAAGCCGATTTCATATTTTTTTATAATAATAGATGTGAAAAAGATTGAACTATGGTTCTATCATTTATTTTTCTTTTATAAACTCGTCAAATTTGTTTGATAGATGTCTGAATATGGCGGTAAAAAAAATCAATTTTTGGGATATTTAAAGGCTCATATTTCTTATAGTAGTTAACTTATAAGAAAAAATATATAATAGAAGCATGACAATGGGGGAGATAAATTGTATTTAAAATAATTACAGTTCTAGCGGTATTATCCAGGGAGGAAACACGAGAACACGTTTGTATGGACAAAACGCTGCCCGTGTGCCCACTTAACTACGCGTCGATCACCCGTTAACTACGCGTCGCGTATTTATAAATATTCGTAACTTGAAATGTTGACTGTCTACAGCTACGATTAGATATAGTAATTGTGACTTACTTGACAAGGCGAATAAACTTTAAAAATGGCACTAACTCTGTGGTGTTTTTGACATAAGGCGGCACCTTTTTTACTAGCTTTTATTTAACTTGCAATGAATGTATGTATGTGTGTATGTATGTATGTAACTATAATAAAAAAAATACAAAAAAAATCGGGATACTTTTGCACACACGGTCATCTAACCCCAAGCTAAGCAAAGCTTGTGATATGGCTGCCAGAGACTGATATACATACATATTTTTTTTTTTTTAATACATACTTAAATAGATAACTATGTTTGTTTGAGTGGAATCTTGCAACTCAATTGTGAAGCAGATAATTATCTTGAACCGATTGAGCTGTTATGTAAGTTCGGTGACAATGCAATGTTACGGTAACATCGAGCTGGTCTGATGATGGAAACAGAAGGTGGCCATAGGAACTCCTAAACGAAACGAAGTAACCCCGTCGAGTTTAATCTTTCCGAGCACTTTTGTCCTAGATAAATTCAATATGGCAGATGCTCCAAGATGGCGGACAAAATGTTCACATCATGATAATATTATGATGGGCAGCAAATGAAAGGGTTTCCTGAAAAGAATACGAAAAAGCTTGTATTTTTAAAAAGTATTTTTTTTACTAATAAAACTTATGTTCTAAGTATCATGATCATCATCAGCCAGAAGACGTCCACTGCTGAACATAGGCCTCCCCTGCCATCTGCATCCACTGGATGCCCGCGACTCTCACAATGTCGTCGGTCCATCTAGTGCGAGGCCTACCTACGCTGCGTCTTCCTGTTCGTGGTCTCCACTCCAGAACCTTTCTTCCCCATCGGTTATCGGTTCTTCGAGCGATGTGGCCTGCCCATAGCCACTTCAACTTGCAGATTTTAACTGCTATATATTCATGTTCTAAGTATATTGGGATGCAATTTTCGGATCACTACGTGACGTCAATTAAACTTTCTAGTTATTAGCCAAATTGAGATGGGGCTTTTTATTTTAATGTAGTTAATATTTTTGTGGGTTAATTGAAATAATTTTTGGTTAACAAATGAAACTGACTGACATTACGTCAATCAATTTCATTCTGTCAACAATGTTTATGTCATCGTGGTGACCTTTTTTATTCATTAAATTTGGCTTCTAGCGTATGTGCCATTTGCCATGAACAGAAAATTAGGTAACGATCTTAGAACGTTACAAAGTTTAAGCGCTGTTTCATTTCACTTTCTAGAGTAGAGTTCGCGTGTCCGAGTGAATGTGAACATTGACCTAATTCCAAGCCAAATTGAGATGGGGCTTTTTATTTTGTTCCGTATGGGATGAAACGTTTACTGCCATCATGGTTATTATGGTATACAGGATATGACCATGTTCTTTATGTTACTCCCAAGTGTTTTATGTTAATTTCTTACATGGACATCGTGAACATGGGGTTTTAGTGTCGTTGGTTTTTGGGTGACTTATCAAATGAGAGAAAGAGCGGGAAATGTTGTATAACTTGCGGTTTTATTCACAATTTTTCAGTGCTGATTCTCGTGTGTTCTAAATTCGGGTTTTATGGATGTTTATTTGTTAAATTATCAATTTTCACACCTTTTGCGTAGTGGCAATCGATGCCAACTAATATTTTACTACTTTATAATACATCTTCAATCTCAACAATTTTGAGCTATCAGACATTGACATATATTAAAGAATAAGAATAATAAGAATAAGATATATTTATTGCCAAAAAACAAAAACAATGAACATGTACCATAAGAAACATAAGGAGAAACAGTGTTTAGCAATAGGGGTAAGCTCAGCGCTGTACTGCGAGGTCCCGAAGGGTCACGCAGGGCAGGTTTTCGGCATACCCCTTTGCTCAGAAAAAGATGGTAGGTGAGCACTAGGCGACGGCGGGTATTACAAAATCAACTAATAATATCTGTCGTTAAACGTTATACACTATAATTACTATTTTCATTATTAAATATTAAATATTAGAGCACTTAGGTCTGTGTATGGTGTGTGTGTAAAGGGATGGAACATTTTTTTTATAGAACATACTCAGTGGTGCGTTCAAGCATAATGCACATCAGTCTGAAACCAGGTGCAAGCCGATGGTGACCGGTTTGCACCGTAGTTAGTAGATTCAGATCGATGGAGGCAATTTTTAAGATTTAGACATATGCGATGCAAATGTTCTGATTCATTATCATCATCATCAGCCAGAAAACGTCCACTGCTGAACATAGGCCTCCCCCTTTAACCTCCACACTGAACGATAGCCAGCCTTTTGCATCCACTGGATGCCCGCGACTCCTCGAATATTCTGATTGGCATATCTTAACATCTACATCTATGCTGTTAGAATTAAGTTTTGAAGACACAACGGAAGCGGTTTCTTCGAAAATAAATGTTTTGTCATATCACATAATCCTTCACTATCTCTTGTCTATAGTAAGAAAAAGAGATGTTATTTTTTTAACGTTATACGTCTTTTTGATAGAGAGCAAAGTTTATTTGTTTGACAAAGTGTATTTTTAATTTTTGGTACCCATCCTTAAGACAAAAATGTGTTGCCACCAATCCGATGATAATAACCACAGAAAATATATTTTTTTTAAATTAGAACGGCTGTCAAGGCATATTTGTAAGATTTTTTTTGTAGCCTGTTGCACCCATATAAACGAAACGTCAGTTATTTGAAATCAGTTAGCAGCTGTGATGCAGACAAAGAACTTTGAGACGTAACCCAAAAAGGTAAGGTCCAAGTTCTTTGGATGCGGAGTTCGATGCGTTGACATACATGAGAATGTTCAAGCAAGATTCTGTCATAATAGCTGGCGACAGATTTTCCTTCTCATTTCCGTTCTATTTACTTTTCTTTTCTGTGATAATAACAATCAATGAACAGACTGTGTGAATCAATCCCCACTGCTGGGTTCATTACCATCTTTGACCACACCTTGATAACGGGAGAGGTGAAGTTACTTCAAACAAAAGAATTCCTGTCCAGAAACAAAGCTATGACGCTCATCGATGACGAAGTGTTGGTTGGAAAGTAACTTCAGAATCTGAACCACCGGCGTAAAGTCGCAAGCTTGTCAGTATTTTATAGGATTTTCCACGGAGAGTGTGCAACGGAACTTTACAAACTTGTTCCCCCATTACCTTTCCATTACCGGACGTCCAGACGAACGGCAAGGCGCCACCCTTGCTTGGTCGAAATGCCATTTATTCGCACCAAGTGTTTTAACTCCTCTTTCTTAATTAGAACAGCAAAATAATGGAACGCCTTGCCCCTGTCTGTTTCCGCAGCATTACAATCTTAGAGTGTTCAAGTCTAGGGGTAATAGGTTATTACTGGGCAAATGTGCTCCATCTTCGACCGCACAATCGCTTTCCATCAGGCGAGATCGAGGTCAAACGTTAGCCTAGTCCGGTGTAAAAAAAGCGCTCCTAGTACAGCTCTCTCATAGTGCCTAGCAACTGACACCCTATAGCCATACCTATACACTCTCTCACTAAAACAAATAGCACTAATTCCGTTCTGGTTGAAAGCGCGATGCCGTATCATTATCCCTTAACGCGGTGCGGTGGGATCGCATTTGTCAAACAATACTTTATCATTGTTTCAACTGTGATTACACGCATTTGTGAAGCGGAAACAAATGTTTCAAATGTGGTGAATGCGGTGAGTGCAGCCATTAATTAAACAAAAGACAGTGCATTTAATATTTTAGTTAGAGCACGTACCATGACAACTGAAACGTGGTCCTTAACTGTTGGCCTTTTGGAAAAACTCACAGTCACACAGCGGGAAATGGAGAGAGCAATGCTCGGAGTTTCTTTGCGCGATAAAATCCGAAACGTGGATATTCGCCAAAGAACCAGAGTCACCGACATAGCTGTTAAAATTTGCAAGTTGAAGTGGCAATGGGCAGGCCGCATCGCTCGAAGAACCGATAACCGATGGGGAAGAAAGGTTCTGGAGTGGAGACCACGAACCGGAAGACGCAGCGTAGGGAGGCCTCCCACTAGATGGACCGACGACATTGTGAGAGTCGCGGGCATCCAGTGGATGCAAAAGGCAGGCTGTCGTTCAGTGTGGAGGTTAAAGGGGGAGGCCTATGTTCAGCAGTGGACGTCTTCTGGCTGATGGTGATGATGATGATGATGATGACGTACCATGAACTTTAAACTTGCCAGCCAAATGCGATGCAGCTCAGTTTATGTGCTATTCATTCGCTACTCTTCGTACCGTGAGTATTATTCAAAATACGATTGGATTTAAATCTCTAATTCTCTAAAGAATAAAGTATAATAATTGTTAGCTATTTGCACGCTAAAATTGAAAAGGGCAATGCTGTACAAAATTATACTTAGGTCTCGTGCAAAATATTAATTCGTATATTTAAATTTCGGAAAGAAGTTGTTTGTGATAATCTATCTACTAGCTGAAAGCCGCTACTTCGTACGCTTAGAGCTCGGCCTTCGGCCTCGCTACTACAACCCGTTATAGCCTATGTGTTATTCTAATGTATAAGCTATATTATTGTAAACTTTCATTAAAATCCATTCGGTAGTTTTTGCGTGAAAGAGGACCAAACATCCATACATACAAACTTTCGCGTTTATAATATTAGTAGGATGTATATAAAAGTCATGTTAGTTACAATATTTATAACTCAAGAACGGCTGATTTCGCTGAAAATTAGTGGGGAGGTAGCTTAGAACCAGGGAACTGACATAAAATACTTTTAATCATCGTCATCCTTACCATTTTTCATCACTATGCGGGTGAAACCGCGGGGTGCAGCTTGTTTTATTAGCTACTATTTTATAGTCAAATATTATTGAATACCATACATTGATAAATTGCAGTAAAATATAATTGCAAACTAGGTATTGTTTTTAAGCATTGCCTTTGGCAAACAAGCAGATGGGCTGCCTGATGGTAAGCAGTCACCGTCGCCTATGGATACTTGTAACACCAGAGGCATCACAAATGTGAGGAGTATTTAGCATTACACGTCTGTTGCATCTTCGCGTTAGCGCAAAAACTCCCAAGAAATGACTTGTGAGAAATGATTTTTAATTTTTTAGATAACTTTGAAATTGTTTCTTAAAGTTAGTTACTAAAAGAAAAGTTATTACGACCACAGAAAAGAGAAGCAAATAGAACAAAAATATCTTACCAGCCATCATGAGTGAACCTTGATTGAACATTCTTATTTAGATCAACGCGTCCATCTGCACATCACAGTTGCTAACTGATTTCGAATGACTGATGTTTCGTTTATATGTGTGCAAATGGCTACAACAAAATTCTTACAAAAATACCTGGACAGCCATTCTAATAAAAAAAAAATTTGATTGCGACAAATATCCCGTTAAATACAGGGTTACGCGCAAAGAGTGTACTAATCCAAAAGGAGTCCTTAAAACTATTTTTTTTTTTTTTTTTTTTTTTTGAAATATTTTTTTTCCTGGGCTAGCGCCTTTATTAACTAAACAAAATACAAGCTTAAACTAAAACTACAAAACTTAAAACTCTTGATAGTTGGACAGCCAAAAGTGATATGGAAAACTTTTTATCCCAGAAAATATTCGTTAATGCGACGCGTGACAAAATGCTGGCGTGTTTCTGGATCAACGCATAAGCATGCCATTCAACGTGGTAATGCCGCCAGCATGCTGGGTACGCTGCCAACTGGTAGTGGGCTTGAGCATTTGGATTGTCTTTAGACCTTCAACGGTCTATGGGCAGTCTAACTGTATTTGTAGTTTTAGTTTTAGCTTGTATTTTGTTTAGTTAATAAAGGCTCTTGCCACACTTATATGTAAGGGGAACATTCTCGAAGCCAAAGAAGGTAATTGTACTCATCATTATGAACCACTTTTAAGTATGGAACCAACCCTAAAATCACGAAAAAAAATCTGCTGTTCCATACATTTTGTCGAGTGTCAATGACCGTTTTCAATAGAACAGCTGATATTTGTATTTTGTTTAGTTAATAAAGGCACTTGCCCGGTAAACTGGTCTAAAAAAAACAACAATTCACTATCAATCTATTCTATTTTTAAATTCACTTATTGTAACGCACGAGCAATGGATTGCAAACAGCGGTGAATAGACGATCTGCAAAGTGCAGTTTATGTGCACTGTGGAGTATTCACCAGCCACTGATGCCACAGATTTGCATACTGAAGCAGACCCAGGGGCATCCAGCTTAGTGGCTTGTGTGAGTAATATTATTACAGAGATGGTTATAAGCTGTGACATAAAATGTTTATGATAATAATATAGGGTTACGCATATAGACTGTACTAAGCCGAAAGGAGGTTATATTACTCATCAATATGAACAACTATTACTGTGTGACCAACAATGATATCGCAAAAAAAAAGCGGTTCCAATCGAGATACAATTCCTATAGAGTCACAATCTCTCAGTGAAAACAGTCAAAAAACGTCAGAGCGTCATTATACATACATTGTATCAATTACTTCATAATGCCACATTTACTCCAATTTAGAAGTTATGTCGCTTGCATAGTGTTCAACGTTATGTCCGCTATGTCATCGCGTAGCTCTGACATCGTGCGGCGTTGTATTCGAATCGCGGTTACCGTGTAACTAACCAAAAAGTCTGCGCAATTCGTAGCGTGCCCCGAGTTTTGGTTCGGACATTTTTTTGGCACGATTGTGACTCTATATGTATTGTATCTCGATGGCTGTTCCAGAGAAAACGGCCATTGACATTCGAAAAAAAATATGAACGTACTCAAACGTATTGTGATTTTTTTCAATGAAAAATGGAGACCTTTGAAAACGATTTATAATAAAATTGTACTAAGGCATGTCTCCCTTGTTTGTCTTATCTGAGATCTTAACCTTCCAATGCAACGTCATGTACACACAGTCAACAATTTGCAGCCTGATCCGTTTTACTCCGCATTCAGTACAATTTGCATACTGTTTGTCGAGTATTCCTGGCAGCGTACCGACAAACCTACACAAAACAAGAAATACTCGGTTTCAGTTGTAAAATACCTACAAAAGTAACATCATCAACATTTTATTTATATTGCACGGGAATTACTCACGTAAGGTTAAGCCGGTCACTCCGACTATAGTTTCAACCGCATTAGACAGTCTTTTTCAAGGTGCGCGCATGTAGCGCGCGGCTGCGTCTCGCTTGGACACTTATCAACATCATCATCATCATGTCAGCCATAGGACGTCCACTGCTGGACATAGGCCTCTCCTATCGATCTCCAAAAGGGCCGGTTGGAAGCGGCCTGCATCCAGCGTTTCCCTGCGGTGTCTTTTAGGTCGTCTGTCCATCTCGTGGGTGGACGTCCTACGCTGCGCTTATCAGTCCGTGGTCTCCATTAGATAACTTTTCGGCCCCATCGGCTATCTGTTCTGCGTGCTATGTGCCCTAAGTAACAATGTCTGATATTGTGTCGGAGGAAGTTTATAAGGGACAAAAAGAAAAGTAAGACCATTATCATTATTTGCTCAAAAACAGCTCATTTTGAATGTAAATCGGTCATCTGTTCTGCGTGCTATGTGCCCTGCCTACTGCCAATTGAACTTGCTAATTCGGTGGGCTGTGTCGGTGACCTTCGTTTATCTACGGATTTCCTCATTTCTGATTTGATCTCGTAGAGAAACCCTGAGCATAACCCTCTCTATAGCTCGCTGTGCGACTTTGAGCTTGCTTATGAGGTCCATAGTGAGAGACTACGTTTCACTGCCGTTACACAGTAATATCGTGTAGATGTAACTCTCGGAATGCCCGACCTTGTTATTTGTTATCATGATTTATACCTAGAACAATTGAACTGCTATTGTTATAAAGGCATGCAGTAAAAGTGACATTTAATTTAAAATTAAATTCAATGTTCTGAATAATTTGAATAACAACTATTTTCCAATTGTTATGTTAAGCTCACTAAGCAGAGTGTACCGCTTCAAGTGTCTCAAAGAAAACTTAAAGTCTGTGAAGTCAGTCCTCGTTTGCATTTAAATTCGAGCCAATTGTGATGCAAATGCTAATCATACAAACGTCTGATGAAACCTTCTTGTTTATGTTTTCAATGACTATGAATTTCAATTCTCCCACAGAGAATTGAGCTCTTAATTATTTTCTAGAAATTCATTTAGTGCCGAGAATGAATAAAGTTATGAAAATGTTTAGGAACATAAATGTATATTCTGTTTTAAACTTTCACAGTTTTGAATGTTAACGATAATCAACGTTTAAATTCTTTTTCAGATGTTTGTAACAAAGTTAGAATCTTTGGAGACATTTGGATTAAGACTGCAAAAAGTGCATCAAAGCTTCGACCAAAATGAAATGAATGCACAGGCCGTTGAACTTGCTAAGTAAAAACGAGTCAAAACCGTCGGACAAATACTACATCATCATCATCATCAGCCAGAAGACGTCCACTGCTGAGCATAGGCCTCCCCCTTTAACCTCCACACTGAACGACAGCTTGCTTTTTGCATCCACTGGATGCCCGCGACTCTCACAATGTCGTCGGTCCATCTAGTGGGAGGCCTCCCTACGCTGCGTCTTCCGGTTCGTGGTCTCCCCTCCAGAACCATTCTTCCCCATCGGTTATTGGTTCTTCGAGGGATGTGGCCTGCCCATTGCCACTTCAACTTGCAAATTTTAACAGCTATGTCGGTGACTCTGGTTCTTTGGCGAATATCCACGTTTCGGATTTTATCGCGCAAAGAAACTCCGAGCATAGCTCTCTCCATTGCCCGCTGTGTGACTCTGAGTTTTTCCAAAAGGCCAACAGTCCCGTAGCTTGTTTGCCACTTGTTCTATAAAATATATTATATATATATATCATGTTTAGGAAATCAATCTTTGATGCTCACCTCCACGTAGAGTTTGACTCCAAAATCAAGCCTCCACATCCAGCCAGTTAGTATTTACATCTGAAACGTGGCTTCGATGAATAAATCATTTCGGCTCCATCTACAATTTAATGTACGTTTTGATGCCGAGCGATACACTCAAGGTAGGCGTGTGAATACATTTGATTGATTTCGCTTTCAGATTTAGTGAGTACACTTAAATCTGAATGCTAAATGAATATTTGGTAAAAACTGACATTGATAACTAGCCGTGGTAGCCCATTTGGGAGACCGCTAGACTTAAAAGCGTGAGGTCGCGTGTTCAAACGCCGGGCCCGTACCAATGAGCTCTTTGGAGCTTATGTACGGAATTTCATACCACTGGCTTTTCGGTGAAGGAAAACATCGTGAGGAAACCTACATACATTTATTCTAATTAAGTATTTAAGCTAAGAACCTATCACCCAGATAAACCTCTCTGAGGTTTTTTGGTGATAGAAAACAAGTAATATATATAGCATTATTTATGATAAATAAAAATATATTAATATACTCACGGAGTATAAATAAAACATTATTAATAGTTCACAATGTATTTTACTGCAAAAAATATCGAATAGCAACGAATTCTCACCACTTGTAAAAAACTTTACCTTGAAGGATTAAGGTACGATCTCAGCACCTTGGTATAAACCGTCGCTTGCTACGAAACGCTTTTCAAGAGGATTTAGTTCCATCGCAGCTCTTGACGTTCCTGTGACGTGCGAGACAAGTATGCTCTGTTTAGCAGAGGTACAGATAAAAAATACAAGTTTACAAGTCACGAATGTTTATAACTGTTTGAAACTATCACGGTTGTTCACTAAAGTTATATGATTATTTACAGGATATTTACCGTGGTAAGGTTGTGGATTGAGCTCCCGATATTTCGGCGCAGTTACATGTACCATAGGAAAACTGAAAAATGCAGGTGGTTTGTCGGCTCATTCCACAACTTTACCACGGTAAATATCCCGTAAAATATAATCATAATAACTTTCACGAATGTTTGTTATTTTTTTGTTAAAGATATATTCAAAAACTTTTGTATTAATGATAATTTTGTCTTTAAATAAAAAAATATATACAAACAACAACAGATGTGTTTTTTTTGCTATAACATTCTTCTTCTTGCTATAACCATTTCCCATTTACTTGGGGTCAGCCTTCCTTGTCCTTTTCCTTCATAGAGCACGATTTTGTGCTAAGTCAAGTGTTATTTGAGCTTCTTTGAGGTCTTTGCTAACCGTCGTCCACCAAGTAGAGGTTGGTCGTCCAGGAGTACGTTTTCTGGTTGGCAACTCCAAGGCAAGCTTCACCAGGTCTTCTGGGCGTCTTTGGCTGTGACCGAACCATCTAGACCGTTTTTCTGTAACTATTTCAGCTATCGGGGCCACCTTGAAACTTACTCGTATATACGCATTCCGAATTTTGTCCAATAGTGTGACACCCGTTGACCAGCGTAGCATGCGCATTTCAGTTGTGTGCAGTTTGTTTAGGGGGTGTTTGTTGATCGCCGTGTTGAATAAATAAATAAATACTAGGGACATTTTTGCACTCACGGTCATCTGACCCCGAACCAAGCAATGCTTGTAATAATGTGGCTGCCTAAGACTGATATATATACATAATTATTATTTTTATTTACATACTAAAATAGACACTAACCCACAGATGTAGTACAAACACAAATGTTCATCACATGGATGTTTGCCCTAAGTGGGAATCGAACCCACGCCCCCAGTTGTTGGTCCCTAAATAATAGTTATTTATAATGTGGAAAACAATGATATCCTTGAATATGCTCGTCGTTTAAGAATACACCTGGTAATTGTTATCTATACTAATATTATAAAAAGGAAAAATTTAATTGTTTGTTTGTTTGCATTGAATAGGCTCCGAAACTACTGAACCGATTTGAAAAATTCTTTCACTGTTGGGAACCTACACTATCCCCGGGTGATATAGACTATAATCTATACCCGTGCGAAGCTGGGGCGGACCGCTAGTTATTGATAAACATTTATTTGGTATCTTGTGAACTTGTAGCTTTAGCGAACTAGCCCCTAAGGTGCTCGTGTATCGTATAGCATGCAAATGAGGTGCTGCAAGTTGAAGTGGCTTTGTCGCGAGCTCCTATAATGAAAGGATTGATAGGTACTTAGACATTCTACACGATTAAGGTATGAGCAAAATATACAATGTTGTCTGATTAGTTTTGTTTACAAGGTCTTATAATTCGCTTAAGTCTACTAATCACGGTTTTTGTTCACAAAGGATCCATGGTGTCCATTTTATTTTAAGACTGATTGACATACAACAGCAATACAAACCATCCTACCAACCAACTTAATCGTCGAAGCAATTTAATTTTTAGGGTTCCGTAGTCCTGAAGGCCCTCTATGAATTTCTAAACTAACAGACATAGAAGCTAGTTGATTGAATCAGGCGTTACTTTGCGGAAGTCCATTTTAATTTGTATATGTCGAATTTCTAGTGTAATTCCGCTTCTACGTCGTTTCGAGTACAAAAAGGATTTTGGGTAAACTATTTTCTCTATAGATAATTGTGATTCTAATTTGAACCTAACCTGAATTTAAATATTAATTACATAAAAAAACAAAATTTACCTAACCTGAAACAAAAAGTAATTAAATCTGTAAGAAAAAAATCGTTATAATTTTGTAAGTACTATTGAAATTAATTTTAAATAAAATATATGTAAATTTTGAAATTATTATGAAATTAATGTAAATATGATTTTAATTGAAATGAAATAAACAATAAATTTTGAAAATAATATGATATATCACTATAAATATAATTTAATTGAAATTTGAATGATATACGATGGTTAGGTTATTTTTTTTTTTTTTTTATGTAATTAATATTTAAATTCAGGTTAGGTTCAAATTAGAATCACAATTACCTATAGAGAAAATAGTTTACCCAAAATCCTTATTGTACTCGAAACGACGTAGAAGCGGAATTACACTAGAAAATCGACATATATAAATTAAACATAGAAGCTTGTTACTTTCAATACTGATATGCCATATTTATAACGTTCTAATTGTTTCGAACATTATGTGATTATAATTATTATCTTCAAGTCGAGAGTGAATAGGTTTCTTCTAGGCAAGCGTGCTCCATCGTAGGCCGCATCATCGCTTCACATCAGGCGAGTTGGCGGCCAAGCGCAAGCCTATATATATAAAAAAAAAAAAAAAAAAAAAGTTATAGCGATAAAATTGTCATAAATTCAAAACGTTTTATCTCAGGTCTATAAAGGTCATTGATCTTATCGTTTAATGATCTTAACAATCAATATTTTTCTACTAGTTTTCTTGTTGATTAAACCATAAAATGTATTTTATTTTATTATATTAGGAAAACTAACAGCTAGGTAATTAAAAACATATTTGATTATACATATAACTTAAGGCTAATTAAAAATTTTCACATATAGGAACTGTATTTGTCCATGGTAGATGTGTACGAAACTTATTTAAAAAACTTATTTAAAAAAAAAAAAAAAAAAAAAAAAAAAAACGTATTAGCTAGACTGAAGCGACCCACGAACAACTGCTCCCTCGACCCGCAATAGATAAACCAAACAAACTAGTTAGCTTATTTAGTTCATTCATCACGAGTCAAAGATATAGCATATATAGGTATAGCATATACATTTTATGGTTTAATCAATGTCGGGATAATACATCATTGAATTTGGTAAGTCCACAGAGCATCGTTCTATCGATTTTTTCTAAAACTACGAAATTCTGAACTACAATTTTAAGGTTTTGGTTACGGAACCCTACCATATGCGTGCATAGACACGCTCTTGGCCAGTTATTTGATTTTAAATATGACAAATAACGACATAGTGAGAGTCGCTGGCATCCAGTGGATGCAAAAGGCAGGCTGTCGTTCAGTGTGAAGGTTAAAGGGGGAGGCAAATGTTCAGCAGTGGACGTCTTTTGGCTGATGATGATGGTGATGATGATGATGACAAATAATTGCTCTATTCTCAGTTGAGCACATGAATCCGTGAACTGATTTGGATAATTATTTAGAACATGCAGTGCTTACTAATGAGCAACTCTTTGAATCTAGCTCAAAACGATTTGATTACACCCTGTATTGGAGAGTTTTAAAAGCTATTTAGTTCATGCGAAGGTTTTAATTTGGTTGATAACCTGCCAGCCACAAAATTGTCAGATTTGATGTGTGAACGTGAAAGCCCGAAGCGAATCCGTGAATACTAATATTTTGTAAAATATTATGAAGGCTTATTTAAACACATGTCAGGATTTATCGTACTAACGCAATTATGTCAAAATTATTACGTTATATTAGGTTCGTAATTATTGTTTGAATATAATAGAATACAATTGAAGGGTCCACTGCAATAATGATGAATATCCTTTATCTTTAGTTTTGAGATAATTGGGTTTTAAATTTATAAACGGTGTAAAAAAAAACATTATTCGACAATAATGTTTTTTTTAACGCTAGTGACGTAGAGCGTTCTAGCCGTGTAACCAAAATATTTAAAACATATTTATCACGGCACTGCAAGCGATATTGCTAAGTTTGCTAACAAGATTTCTAAATATAATTTCATGTGACCGAATGGTATTACTAGTTAAGATTAAAAAAAAATAGACAATCATCATTATTGCAGTGGACACTTCAATTATTATATTATAATTCCGGTTGCAGACGATGCGCAGTACTCGCGCAAGTACCACTCGCGCGTCGACTGCAATGAGTCACAACACTTTCTGCTTAATGCCAGTGGCAGTAGAAGATGCTTAGTAGTCTTGTTCTAAGCAAAAAGTACTGCAGCTTGCCCCAGGCGACGCACATCACTAACGCGAGCAACACTTGTGCGGTTACTGCGAAACGCTTGCTATGAGCCACAACACTTTCTGCTTAGTGCCAGTGGCAGCAGAAGATGCTTAATAGTCTTTCTCTAAGCAAATAGTGTTGCAGCTCGCCCCAGGCGACGAACAGCACTCGTGCGACCACCGCGCATCACTTGAAACGATCCACAAAACTTTCTGCTTAGTGCCAGTGGCAATGGAAGATGCTTAGTAGTCTTTCTCTAAGCAAAAAGTGCTGCAGCTGACCTCAAGTGACGCACAGCACTCGCGCGAGTGCTGTGCATCGTCTGCAACGGGCGTAGAGACTACCATAACACACACGTACATGGACGTACTCGTACATGGACAATTTAAACTTAACTGAAAATGAAACTTGTCCAATTTAGCTTGACCTGAGGTGAGCGAATATAATACGAGATGTAAAAGATGCGTTTCCAGAAACGAAGACATGCGATAGTTTTGGAAATCACTATTATGATACCAAAAATACGAGTACATTATTTCTTTTTTAGTAACTTTTTGCATTTTTATGCAACTGCATCTTTGGGGAGTTAAATACAACAGCTTACAAAAAAGATATCTTCTCTTTTTTTAAGATCGTTCTGTGTCGCAAGGAAAATATCAGCTAGCACTAGAGGTCAATGAACGTCTTCCACATGTACACACAGTCAGCGCCGCGCACATTTGTCCCTCTGCGGTGCATTGACCCCGAATTTTGTACGTTTTACATTGCTGGTTTGCAAAATACTAAACCACTAAAACTAGATTGTATTTAGATATCTTTTCGACTTCAGGAGCGGTTTACTTACACTAACTACACACAAAAATATACGTGTCGACTTGTGACCCTTCACTTTATTTTCGTTGGCTGAAAGGGGAGCCACTGTGTGGAACATAATACGGGGTGTAAGGGGAACACTCTCGAAGCCAAAATAAGGTAATTGTACTCATCATTATAAACAACTTTTACTATGGGACCAGCCCTGAAATCGCGAAAAAAATATCAACTGTTCTATAGAAAACGGTCATTGACACTCGACAAAGTATTGCATGGAACAGTTGTTTTTTTTTCGCGATTTCAGGGGGTTGGTCCCATAGTAAAAGTTGTTCATAATGATGAGTACAATTACCTTCTTTTGGCTTCGAGAGTGTTCCCCTTACACTCTGTATATCTGTATGTAAGTTTTTTATTTATTTATTAGTTAAAAGTAAAGGTAGGTACATAAAATTCCAAAATAAAAACTGGCTGGTAAAAGAAAGCCTAAGTCGCAGCAGTGGGAACACGATAGACTGAAATGATGATGATGGCTGATCTTTTGTTAAAACTGTTTATTGAAGTCATGAAAATTTTATTGAGTCATTTGAAACATATTGTGATGAGCAAAAGAAATTGTTATCAGATTATTAAGAAATAAACTTGATTTGACAGCAGGAAAGCAGTGGACAAGACTAGCACAGGACCGGAAAAGATGGCGCGCTGAAGAGGAGACCTATACCCAGCAGTGGGTGGAGAATGGTTGATGATGATGATGATGAAACTTGATTTGATTCGCTCTTCATTATGAATCGGTAAAAGGGATAATGTAGAATAGCCTTTATAATTGTTTCACTAAATACCTACCATTGTTATTCATTAGCATTTTGAACTGTCTAGTTTATTTTACATTGTAGCAAAATATTACCTTAATTTCCCAATAAAGTTATTTGAGTCCGAATCGTATATTTTAAACCAAATAGCCATTCCGATTTTAAGCACTAATAGCATGTAACATTAATTTTAATGCTCACTGTAGCATAGCGCCATTTAGTTGCTATAGGCTGAAATAAAGATAATTTTTCGTCCTTTTTTTCTAAAAAAGCTAACCATAAGTAGAAATAATCAACAAAACCAAACATGAAAACAAAATAAAAAGGTGTTCAAAATTAAGTAAGATAATATTATGCATTTTCATAATAAGCAACAGCCGTGGTAGCCCATTTGGGAGATCGCTAGACTTGAAAGCGTGAGGTCGCGGGTTCAAACCCCGGGTCCGTACCACTGAGCTCTTTGGAGCTTATGTACGGATTTTCATACCACTGGCTTTTCGGTGAAGGAAAACATCGTGAGGAAACCTGCATACGTACGAAGAAGGAATACAACGGCGAATGTGAATCCACCAATCCGCACTGGGCCAGCGTGGTGGATATAGCCCCAATCACCCTTTCGGGGGTAAGCTAAAAGTCCAGCAGTGGACTGCTAATAGGGTGACTATGATGATGATGATGAATAAGCATTTTAATGTATGGCTAGACAGAGAGCGCACTGTACTTACTAAAGTTTGTTCAATACCTCTGGCTGTAAACTATTTCAAATAAGTATTTTTTAATTTTGATCTCTTTATAAATGTATACCTATATATTTTAAAAGTATTTTTTCCCCTATAATAATATTCATTTATTTCAGACAATGTCCATAATATTGTTACAAATTAAAATGTATGTATTTATGTATTTAGTTTTTCTTGTCATTGTGTGCTTTATGCGAGTCCGTTTTCTACAGCGTTATTTATCTACTTTACTTTTTGTGAAAGCTCATAATTGGCCTTCTATCTTTATTTATTTACTTAATTTTGTATATACCTAGCTGTAAGTTTTCCTATGAAAATAAAAAAAAGACGTGAGTACGTCATACAATCTATATTATGTTGACACCCACTTTGTGGGAAAGGGACAGAGTACCCCTTCCTAATCTAAACTAAAACTTTAAATGATTATATTTCAGAAATTTATTAGCTGATTTAAAAAAAATCTGCATTTAAATAAAACAGATGACATTATTGGCCTAAAAAACATTGCAATGGGAGGATTAGACAAAAGACTGTCAGTGCAAAATGCAATCTGCTTCTCTGCTGGGGAGTACGGTAGCCCAGTGTGCCCTTGTGTGTCCACTATCTCCACGTACGTGTTTCTGGCTCAACGCATAAGCATTGCTATTCAACGTGGTAATGCCATGCTGGGTACGCTGCCAACTGATAGTTAGCTTGAGCATTTGGATTGTCTTTTGAGTTTCAACGGTCTATGGACAGTTTAACTATTTTTGTAGTGTAAGTGTTAGCTTGTATTTTGTTTAGTACGCTAAGATGAATTTTTGATTTTTAGAAACTTAAAAAGTACGTGTCATTAATGGTGGGAAATTTGAATTTCAAACAGTTTTCTTGTCTTTGAAGCCAGGCCGGGTAATTATTTTAAAATGACACAGTGTTTCCGCAAGTCGTTGGTTGTTCATTATCATTTACAACTATTTAACAGTTATCATGTACAGCTATTTAACATTATCGCACCATATTACTTACATTTGCCAATAAACCGTTTGAAACAGAAAAAAATATTTATTGACAAATGTAAGTAACAATGTGCATTAGAGATAAATAGTTTCACATGATTTTGTAAGGAATAATAATTAATTTGTGCAAAACATCATGATCGTTTACAATAATTTTCCGGCCTAGCTATAAGGACAAGAAATCTGTTTGAAATTTGAATTTCCTGCCATTTGTGCAACGAACCACCTTAAGTTGGTTTATTCATCAAGATTCCTTTATCCGTAAAAATTACCACCTTAACGGTCTCATATACCAAATTTTACGGTTTAAATCAATTTCAGTTAAATTACAAAATTTGAGCTGGAAAAAATACATGTCACAGATACATCTGTGTTTGAGTTTATGATTTAGTTTAAAACACGATAGAATAAACTTTCATCGATCAAAAAAAAAAATCTGAAACAACGTCGATTTAGTTAATTTTTTTCGTTTTATGCTCTAATGAAAGCTCGTAACAACCTGGAAATTGCATGTACTGAAAGGCAATCCTATTCAATTTTTTTTAGTTAGGATAGATTTTTGATAGTGAATAGTTTAGTTTTTTAGTGAACTTAAAAGCGTAAAAAGGTCGCGAGAATTTGCGCGCGCCGCGCTCAGCACCGCACCAGGCGTTATCAAGGTCGGACCTATGTTCGTTTTTGTCGTTGCACTCCCCTCGCGGGCCTCCTGACTCTTGCGTGGCAAAATACATCGTCGCTATAACTTGGCGGGGGTTGAGGGAGCGTTTTGTTGCCTACGCGACTCGGATAACAGGCCGTTAACTCTTCACAATTTTTGCTGCAAACTGGTCTACCACGAGCACCGTTGAAGTTTGTTTCTAAACTAGGAGAAACTACATGGTGTTGTTTGTTTAGTGCAGCGTGTGGTCAGTTCGATCGATGTTCGGAGTTCGGAACTTTGTCTTTGTACGTATGGGTTGTAAATTGATGGAAAATATGTCAGAATCATATGAAAATTAATGTGTTTTTTTTTTCTTTGATAGTTTATTAGGGTTCCGCACCCGAATGGCCTTTGTAACCGTGGTAGCCCATTTGGGAGAACGCTAGACTTGAAAGTGTGAGATCGCGGGTTCCAACCCCGGGCCCGTACCAATGAGCTCTTTGGAGCCTATTACGGATTCAGCAGTGGACTGTTAAAAAGCTGACTATGATGATGATGATGAATAAAAAAGTCAAAAAGAAAGGGATACTACAAACGTCTTTTTTAGGGTTCCGTACTCAAAGGGTAAAAACAGGACCCTATTGCTAAAGGGAAGTTAATGGCTAAGAAACTTCTCAGTCTAGAACACCGCAGTAAAATAGCGAGTCTGTAAATTTTCTATAGGATTCATTTCGGAGAATGTGCATCAGAGCTGCATGACCTTATCCTGCCATCCCCTTTCTGCTACAGGGCAAGTAGGAAACTGGCCCACTACCACCCATACATTGTGGATTTTTCTTGGATACGTACCAAAATTTTCTAAACCGTACGGACAAAGATTGGAACAATCTTCCAGCTTCCTTGTTTCCTGAGAGATATAATCTGGGCCTTTTCAAGGCCAGAGTGAATAGGTATCTTCTTAGTCAGCGTGCTTCATCTTCGACCACATCTTCGCTTACCAACAGACAAGTTGGAGGTCAAAGGTGGACTTATCCGCGAAAAAAAATGTATTTACTAAAACTTACCCGTAATTAGCCAGATAGACCTGAAATCTCATACGTAATGAGGAATTCTCGCAAAAAGACAATTCAATGCTTTTTACCCCCAACGTACTGAACGTACTGCAATCCCCAAGCTGCCTGCCAAGCGTGGGGATTATGGCAACACTCCTCTCTAAAAGAAAGGCCGAGTTTTTGGCGCCAACGTGGAAAAAACATGTCGGCTCGTATTATTTTCGTAAACTTGTGTATTTTCGAGTGTCAATGTGTAATAATGGTGGATTATTATTTATTAAGTACTTGTGAACGTGCTCAAGTGTGGCTAAGTGATATAACAAGGTGAAAAATGCCTCTTCATATTGTTTCCAAAACTCCATAGTAGCCTCTTGTAAAGCCTCCACCACTTTATTCGGGCATAAGTATGACTTGATCGTGACTTAATTTGCTTGACTCTGACTGTGACTATGACTTGTTTGACGTTATAAGACTGTGTAAACATGTTTAATATTACGACTGAAAGACTGTATAAAACAATTAAAAAAAGAAGCAGTGAACTTTTAATGGTTTATGCTGTCAGATGGTGTGTGATGTTATTTAACCAACTTCTAGAATAATATTTATCATCTAGAAATTTCTAGCCAGTTTGTCTTGAAGGCTTAATAATCATATTGTTACTAACCCCTGATGTTGTATACCCTAATATTTGAGATCTAAACTTCTGGAGCGTTTTGTTCTTACTGAAGTTTTAATGAAGGCTTAAGTGTAAGGATTATCTTTCCAGACTTGCGAACTGAGATAGGGGCTTTTAGTTCTGTTATTGTGGAATTAATGTCGGGCTTCCCTAATTTGGTTGTATTAAAACAAGAGATTTAGGTTCGTTTAAAATATTTTAAAATTGTTTGTCTATTAGGGACACAATTGTAGAGAACATTGCTGATTTTACTTATATTTCTATTAGTGTTTAAGAACCACAAAAAATATTTTTTTGTTTTGTTTTTCTGTGTAACGAAGAAGCATTTGATTTAACATTTTTAGGGTTCCGTATCTCAAAAGGAAAAAACGGAACCCTTATAGAATCATTTCGTTGTCCGTCTGTCTGTCTGTCTGTCCGTCTGGCAAGACCCTTTTTCTCAAGAATGCGTAAAGGTATCAAGTTGAAATATTATACTAAATAATTGGGTATACGGTTTCTTTCGGCTGTAAAAAAATAAAAGTTGTAAGTCAACGCAATCAAAAGATATGAACGTTTATGTCGCATATTTTGCGATTTCACAGGGGAATCAAATTCTATAGGGTACTTCCCGTTGACCTAGAATCATGAAATTTGGCAAAAGGCAAGGTCTTATAGCACATATATCGGAATAAATCCGAAAGTCACAAATTTGAAGTTTTATCATTTAAAAATAATTATTTTGCTATTACAAACTTACATTTTGTAGTTGGAATGTACAGAAGAACCTTATTGTCAACTACAAAGTTAAGTTTGTCTTTCAGTATTTCAAATTCAGTTAGTTTTGTTTTTAGACTCGCGCTCTGAGGCGGGAACCCTCAGAGCGCGAGTTCAAAAAAAAACTATTTATTCCAACGGCTATTTATTCGTTAGTTCAATGCATTGATGTTTCATTTTCTCGTGAAAATTTCTATACGCAAGAAGTTGAACAGTTTTAAGGTTATTTCTTCAATTTATAAATCTGCCATTGTTTTAAGGGCCTTTATACAAATATGACGGTAGTAAATGTTCCAAAATTGCACAAAATATGTTAATAGCACTTTTATGGCGGTCCAAAATTTATGTATACGTTACGCATGTTTATTCTGGCTACAATTTTTAGATGTATTTTACGAAACTACAAACATAAAACAACCGTAAAACATATCAAATGACACAAATAACTATCGATATTTTATGACTTTTTTGTATTATACTATTTTGGTCGTAATTTGTTTTATATGGGTACTTAAGTCTTTTCGTGCTGGACTTTATATACATATGTTTTAAATGTTTATCGGGACTTATCACGTATTATTTAATATAGGTAAGAAATATGTACCTTTCGCTCGACGTTTCGACCATGTTACAATGGCCGTGGTCACGAGCTGACTGAAAACTGCGGGTGAGTCCGGCGAGAAGAGCGGGTGTTTTGTTCTCCTACCCTCACTTGATCTTGAAAATACATAGAAAAAATATTGGTGCATAAATTTTAGATACTTACTAAAAAACTCTTTGTTTGGCACACCAGAAATGAAAGCTACGTAACACAGAAACTTAATGAATTTTATTGCAAAATATGTGATGATGATGAAGATTCAATAGTGTATTTTTGATGAAGTATGAAATCATACTTAATATGATAAATGCGAAAAGTTTGTTGGTTTGTTTGTTCCTTTTTACGCAGCAAAAGAGCAACAGATCGACCTGATTTTTTGCATGAGTAATAGTTCAATGGTCGGAGAGTGACATAGGCATACTTTTCATCATCATCATCATCACCATTTTTCATAATAACGCGATTGAAACCATGGGGCGCTGCTAGTATTACTTAAAGTGCTCTTCTTCTAAAATCTGTAAAAAAAAAAAACACTGGCTTCACCAAGCTTAGCACAATTTTATATTTCGTGATGCAGTTTTATTTTTTGCGAACTAATATGAGAAACTTCTATCAAAGATCACTCTATCAAAGCACACAATTTTTTTATTTCGCATTTTCATGGAGTGCTATTTCCTTCGCTATGTAAGTCAAGGCTACGCAACAAGAAAAGGGTTGTGAAAAAAGCATGAAAAAAGTATAAAATATACAACGTTCATAGTTGAACAGGAATAGGGCGGTTTTATGAGCGATTGAACTCTTATGCAAGGGTTCTATCACCCGTAGGGGTTAGGAGACTTTCCCATAAACCACCATACTTGAGTATACGGCTTAGGCGAACATAATCTCGTTTGCTATACCGCAACGAGACGTCGTATCCATATTCAGAAGACAAAGATGAAAATGATAGATATGACATAAATTTGAAAATTATAAATAACTAGCTAACCTGACAGACGTTGTCCTGTCTTGGAACTGTCAAACACGCAAAGTAAAAATTGTAAATCCTATTTTTTTACACCTTGGGTTACATTATGGAGTTTTAAAAAGGGTCCTTTTTTTTTGAAAATATAATATAGCATAATAATGTTACCCGGGGATAGTGTAGCTTCCCAATAGTGAAAGATTTTTTTTTTTTTTTTTTTTGACAAAGAAAACAATTTATTTAGACAAGAAAATTACACATATTTGGAATAGAAACAAAAATAAAACCTAAAACTACTTACAAAATTAAAAAAAATTCAAATAGTTTTGGAGCCTATTCAATGCAAACAAACAAACAAACAAACAATCAAATCTTTCCTCATTATAATATTTCTATTAGTATAGATTAATTCTGCGCTGACGAAACTTGTTATCTTGTTGATTACCTTGCTATTGTGCGACATAGAAAAGTCACCGACATAGCTATTAAAATTTGCAAATTTAATTGGCAATAGGTGGGCCACATCGCTCGAAGAACCAATAACCGATGGGAAAGAAAGGCTCTTGAGTGGAGTCCACGAACCAGAAGACGCAGCGTAGGTAGGCGTCCCACTAGATGGACCGACGATATTGTTAGAGTCGCGGGACTCCAGTGGATGCAAAAAGCAGGCTGTCATTCAGTGTGGAGGTTGAAGTGGGAGGCCTATGTTCAGTAGTGGAAGTCTTCTGGCTGAAGATGGTGATTAAACTCTTTTTTTTTTAAATATTCGATTATTATGGAAACTGATGTGGTTTTCACACATTTTGTTTATACGGGGTGTAAGGGGAACACTCTCGAAGCCAAAAGAAGGTAATTGTACTCATCATTATGAACAACTTTTACTATGGGACCAGCCCTGGAATCGCGAAAAAAAAATCTGCTATTCCATACATTTTGTCATAGAACAGCTGATATTTTTTTCGCGATTTCAGGGTTCTTGCTACTTTGATTTATTTTTTCTATCAAACGAAATGTGCTTAATCGTGTTTTGGTCTCATGGATTTCCTAGATAAAACATTCAATTTTGTTATGACACCTTTTTTATAATTTTAAGCTAACCATGTAGGTATATATTCAACTAGAATGATCATAATTGCTAAAAGTTGAAAAAAAGAGCGTCTTCAGTATTTATTTATTCCTCTCAAAGCGATGACTCCTCTGTTAAGTATTTGTTTATTCTTAGACTAGACGTGTCCTATGCCTACTTGCGCAGCAACTGACGTATTGGTGCACGGTATACCATGATTGTGGTCCGTAACTTTGGGTAGCTAGTTCTGGCCTCAGTCCAAAGGCTTTTTCATTCAGCTGGTTGTGTATGCAAGAGTTTCTTCAATTATAAAGGACTTTACTAATGGGAGAGGTTACATTAGACTAATTGAAAATTTTACATCTAAACCATACTTCTTGTGTACTGGCCGTGTACAAAATAATCAACATTGGCATGGATTCTGATGGGCTCTAAACTAAATTTGACAGCTCTAAAATTGTTGCCATATTATCTGCCTCTCTTTTCATTTTAATATGTGAAAGAAGGATGGCGACAAATTTTAGAGCTGTAAAATTTAGTTTAGTTTAGAGTACATCAGAATCGATGCCAATGAGGCCTTTTCTGTCATACCACTCACGAAACTAAACCAATCTGACAGGACTAAAATTATCTGCGTCTCTTTTCATTTTAATATGTGAGAGAAGGATGACAACAATTTTAGAGCTGTCAAATTTAGTTTAGTTTAGAGTACATCGGAATCGATGCCAATATTAGCCTATCATGTTCCCATTGTTGGGACTCAGGCTTTCTCTCAGAGTGAGAGGATGGGATCCACAATGCTGGACAAGAGCATGTTGGTGAATGTCCTTTGAACTTTTGAGGTTCTTGGACATACTGGTTTCCTCACAATATTTTCGTTCACTAATTGCACATAATTTTTTTAGGCTTTTTTTTTTAAATAAGTCATTGATGTGGGGCCTAGGTTTTAAATAGATACAGTCAAACTGTAAAGCGGAAATGCTATCGCTCGACCACGATCGCCCAAAAATTTGCAAAATAATATCTAAATTTGCTCCTCATACTAAATAATAACTACCCTAAATGTAGGTATTTTTGTCCTCTTAGAACACACCATTTCATTGATAAATGTTATCAATATTCGGGGTTGGAAACTGTCAAATTTGCATGAAAATTTAGTCATTAAGACTTTTATCTTATCTTATCATATTTTGACTGCCCCGGTGGCTCAGTTGGTAGTGAACCTATCTTCTGTGCTTGGGGGCGTGGGTTCGATTCCCATCTAGGACAAACATTTGTGTGATGAACATTTGTGTTTGTTCTATGTCTGGGTGTTAATATCTATTTAAGTATGTATTTCGATACTGACTTAGATTAATTATGTGTATATATATGAAATAAATGAATTAAAAAAAAAAAAAAAAAAAATATATATATATATGTACGTATATCAGTTTCTGGCAGCCATATTACAAGCTTTGCTTAGTTTGGGGTCAGATGACCGTGTGTTGCAAAAATGTCCCAGATATTTATATTTATTTTTATTTATCTAAGAAGTAAAAATGTTAAATGTGTCTAAATTAACTACATAGTTCTAGCGGCAAATCTCATTTAACAAAAGGTAAACAACTGACAGAAGGACTGACATAGGGAAAGGCCGAGTTATTTTGGCAATTATACTATTTTGGTGATGATTCTACCCACTATTTATACGAAATACTATAATTCAAATTCAAATTCAAAATATTTATTTGTCAGAACATGGTAGGTACACATACATATAAAGTAGCATACATGGTCGTAATAATGGAGACGTATCTCATGTCCTTGCCTGTTACAGCGTACAAATGTTAGTTTTTTATATATTATTATTAGTTTTTGTTAAAGTTAAAAAAATAACGAAATTATGGCTAAGTTAGAATATTGTTAGAATCATATTTTGGTTTGGTTGTATTTTATACCTTTAGATGTTTATTACTACCTATATAAGCTATTATTATCATTTTATCTTTTCTAGTACCTAGTCTCAATTTTATGTCAATTATTTAGTCTACATTACATATCAAAACATTTTTATCATTAAGGAATTCTGAAATTTCATAGTAGCTTTTTTGTGCTAATAAAATTTTTAGTTTATTTTTAAACATTCCAATATTTAATTCTCTGATAATTTTAGGAATTTTGGTATATGTTAAAGGAGCCATACAGAATACACTTTTTTGCATGAGTGCAGTTTTGGCCGTACGTACTCATATAATATTTACTCCTTCGCTTATTAATTCCACAAGCCCGTAATAACAGCAATTAAGTAACTATTATTTAATCTACGAAAATACCACTAATTTGGAATCCATTACCGCACAAATGTAGAACAAATATTCCACCAAAATACTTGCTTACAATGATAACAATCTATTTTCAATTTGACTATCGTTAGCTAATTACCAAACTGTAGCTAATGACTAAACTATTTGCTAAAAGTTAGCATTGCTTTGATTACAATTAGGGGAATACAACGTTTGGATTCTAGCCAGAGAAACGAAGTTAGCAGTTACGTGATTGGAAATAGGGGTCGACACTAAAAAGTCATTGATCTTCTAATGCGATGTTGATTCCTTTCTATTTTCAATTTAGTCTAGTATAATAAATATCAATTTAAAAACTGACGTCAAATTAGTAAATATACGCAAATTCGTTTACTTGGGTGACATACTGCCAATCTGAACCAATTTTTATGAAATTTCTCGGTACCAATCCTACTAATATTATAAACGCGAAAGTTTGTATGCGTGGATGTATGGATGTTTGTTCCTCTTTCACGCTGCAACGGAACAACGGATCGATCTGATTTTTTGCATGGGTATACCCAACTATAGTTCAAGAGCCAGAGAGTGACATATGCTACTTTTAATCATCATGCCGTGAAGACACCCAGGTTGTTTCCAGGAAACAAGGACGATGGCAAAGCATTCCAGTCTGTAGCGGTTCGCATTAAAAGAGGGAGGCAAATCGACTAGTTAGAGCCAGTAGTTCCTCTCTCTCTCTCTGAGAGAAGGTCTGCTGTATCCTAGCAATGGGGGTAACATTAAAGGCTAAAGTTTAAACAAACAACCAAACATTTCACTCATCGGCATTCATTTTCATTCCACTCATTACACCTTAAACCGCCTGCAGCTAAAATAGCTTAAAACCAATCGCTCAATTTTCAGATTCACGGCACAGAGCACTGAAGCACTTTCCGTCTAAATCAGGGGTGTCCAACATTCGGCCCGCCAAGGTTGCTAATCCGGCCCGCGAATGAGTCAAAAGTTGGGTAACTTTTAACTTTTTTTAGAAGTAATTCTGTAAAGAACGGAGATTCGTATCTATATCATCTACATCAGTGTGCCTGAGCATGCAGTTACAAGTGAAACCTGCTGTGAATTCAGCAAACAGGTTATAATTATACACTTTCCACCATTTTACTTATATTAGTCTAGATTTGCTCAGTTACGAAACATCTCTTGGCCCGCCATAGTTACAAAGTTCATAAATCCGGCCCGCCACAAAATTTTGTTGGACACCCCTGGTCTAAATGCTAGATAGCTCCCAGTTTTCTATTGGCAAAATACAAAACAATTCCCTTTAATCCTTTCAGTCAGCAGTGCGTCCATCCAAAACTCGTTTTTCAGTTCTTTTGCACCAAAAATCGATCTCAATGGAGTTCAACGTCGATAGCGAAAAAGCCGACATTTTACGAAGCTAAATGGCAGGCTCATATCTTTAGCTAAAAGCATTCAAAAGTGCCAGGAAGACTTTGAGTAAGTGAGAGTATGTTACATTTTTTGCGCTTTAAAATGATGTAAAAAAACGTCCACTTTCCCGGTCCATTAGTCTGGGATGTTGAGTGCCTAACGTGGTGGAAAGGTCGGGAGTTAAAGATCATCGTAACTAGGTATAATGGTAGGCTTACGATGATGGGGTGTCGTATAGCCGAAGGTAAACTCTTTTATCTTTTTGAGGGTTGTATTTGCTTGTGAATCTGAACTTAATAGTTGATTTTTTGCAAGTTAGCTACTCCTAGCGGTAAATTTATATAATTCTGTGAGTAATCTGTGAATAGTGTTTGTGAATAAGCAACGAATTCAATGTACATTGCACAGTGCCACCAACTTAGCTGTTAAAGTGGGCAAAATTGGAACTACAGTTATTTCTTAGTGAATTTCATACTTTGTTCTCCACTAGCGACGCTGTCAACTGAACAGCAAACATAGAGGAACTGTTCCTACAACAGAACTTCAAAAAAACAAAGTGTCTCCATGGCGACCGGGCCCTGTTGTTTTTCGTTAAATTTTTCAAGACTATGGATACAAAGTATTTCAGTCGTAATATTAAACAATATTTCCTACTTTTTAGTTTCAGTTTGTAAATGTAGTATGTATAGTCATGAAGTCGGTTCTTTTTTTTTCAAAAAATTATAATTATTAGAACATATTATTCTGTTAGAAAGATTTTATAGGCTGACCTATAAAATCTTTTACTGTATCTGAATACAGTAAAGGTAATTAATCAGAGGGAAAAGAAGAGGAAATACCATGATCCGTTTACACGGAATCAATTTCTAATCCCATAAAAACGACGATTGAATAATTAATAGAATTACACGGGAGCCGGGTCAGGTTAACTTCTGTACGCTGGAGGAAAATCGCTTCAAAATTAACGAAGAGCAAAATGATTTTTCTTACTTTCCTATTAAAATTTTGGCTAACTAGAGAGGTCTGCTAAATGAATTGTACGCGGTCGAAACTGTTGCAAGAAATAAAAAAAATGGACACAGACATGGCGTGGACTTTCATGTTTTAATTTAAACTTCAAACAAGGTTATTTCTCTCCAGAGGAAGCGGCAAAATGGGAATGGTTTTTGACGAATTTCCGCTGCAATTTTATTAGATAGAGACAGTGTTCGGAGCATATTTGTGTG
Source organism: Agriopis marginaria (assembly GCA_932305915.1). NCBI lineage: Eukaryota > Metazoa > Arthropoda > Insecta > Lepidoptera > Geometridae > Agriopis > Agriopis marginaria. The sequence goes on from OW029918.1 coordinate 17,691,110, forward strand.
TTCTCTTGGGAAGTTTCTATTTTCATGTAGAAAATAGAAACTTCCGCGGACACAAACTATGTTCATCACATAAAAACATTTATGTGATGAACATATTTTGTGTTTGTCCTAGGTGGGAATCGAATCCACGCCCCGAAGTTTCGAAGTTAGGTTCACTACCAACTACACCAACTACGTCTACGAATAGACCCATAGAAATTTCATCAAAAACAGTTCAGTCGTTTGTTTTATAAATCGAATTCACTGGAAAAAATAAGTCATCCAAGTAAACGAAATGTATTTACTAATATTGAAGTCGGGTTGGTAAATTGGTAATTATAAAATTAATAATGATAGGTACTTGCTAACCGTTAAAGCAAACGGGATAACTTTGCACCCAAATTAAAAAAATACGATGTAACAAGGTTAAAAAAATATTTTAGTGTGCAAAATCCTCTGTTGTATGATATATTTTTTACCAGAAATTAATCTATTGTTTGACAGCCACCTCATCTAATGCTAAGCGATGCTGCGGTCTACGATAGAGTACGCTTGAGTAAAATTAACCGATTCATTTGCGATTTAACGACACCCAGATTGTATCGTACTGTTTATGTAAGTTTATATACATCGTTTTAGAATGTGCACTGGAGAAGTTTGACTTGTAACTATGGAGTTATTAATAAAGAATTGTATTGTATTTTATTGTACTTATGGGGGAACATCCTTTTGAAAGAAATCTTAAATTTTTCCAAATTAACAAACTAGACAATAACTCACAATCTTAGGATACTAATCATCACAAAACTCCTAATGATTCCCCAAAAAATAATCATAAAACGCTTCATCATACAAATCTGTGCGAGAGTTCTCCCACAAAGTCGTAAAATAAAAACACACTTTACATTGTTTAAGGAGGCCTTCAAGCTTAACGTTGGGTAAAGATTACTCTTTACAATCTACACTGTGGCTTAATTATCTCATCTTTGGGAGAATTTTCTCCAGCGGAATGGTTTCGAATGAATTTTTATACAGTGTAGCGAAAAATACGTTACAACATATTTTTGAACTCTACAACGAAACATTTCGTTGTAGAGTTAAATTTCAACAAGTTTGTTTTTAAATTGAAATCTCGACAATTATAGTTTTGTCAGTGCCCTTAGTCTCAGATTTGAGAGCTTACGAAAATTTTTGTCGTTTTCGTCTTGTTCCATACATTGCTGGGCTAAAAGGTATTCAAAAACTTTTTCGTATTAGAGTGAAGCAATCTATACCGCCGATTACTGCCAAATTTAGTTCCTCCACGTTTCCGGTAGAGGCGCTTTACTAAAATGTATGAAACAATACATGAACGAAAAAAGTTTTCGTAAACTATCAAATCTGGGACTAAGGGCATAGATCATAATGAACAAAAAATTATATACTTTTAAAACACCTCACTTTCATTTTTAACCGACGATTAAAAGAGGGAGGTTTTCTAGTCTGCGAGTTTTTTTTTTATGTGTACGCGTAACTTTTTGCTGAACAGTCTGATTTTGATGATTATTTTCCCATTTAATGATACATGAGGGTGTTTTTTTAATCCCCACTTTACATGTTTAATACTTGTCACTGGACCATATTTGAGCCTACACAAATCTATCGACACCTCATGTAAAAAAATGGTTTAGACGTTTGGGTTCTATCTTTTGGCTTTGAGTAGATAGACACCGCAATTTGAGTGTAACTATTTTATAATTGTAATAAAAAGTGACACCTTTAGACAACAAGATGTTATTTTAATTTCCCAATGTTAAAATTAACACCTTAATTTATTACCAAAAACAAAATGGTAATTAAAAAATGTATGCTCGTATCAATATTTATAATGGCTTACCTTGTGTACATCATGTGGGTACTGTAAAATCATGTTTGTACGCTTCCCAAAGTACTATCAAAATAAAGGCCCTGAATAAACATTTTATGACACATTTTAAGCTCATGTTTGCATTCAGCTTTCGACTTTATTAACTTAGCTATTTCATAATTTTATTGCTTGAAATGAAAATTTGTTTCGCATTTTGCCAGACATGATATTAATACAATTTGACAAGAAGGTAGTAAGCATCACAAATACAGATATGCGGGTCTAGACAAGACCCATTTGCTGTTAGCGTTAACGCCTGCAGAAATATGAAATTGTATGAAACAGAAATTGACAATGACATTAGCTTGAGAGAAGTTATCTTAAGCTAATGTCATTTTCATACAATATCATCTTTCCGCTGGCGTGAACGCTAACAGAAAGTGGCTCCCATGGAATACCTCCTGGGCAGTTTTGAGTTAACTGCAAATTGTAGAAAAGATTACAGACTATCTCAATTTGGAGCTAAGTTCCTAAATTGAAAGATGCCTCTGCTGCATCATAGCGCGAATTGACTAAGAAGCAGATTTCCTTACCGTCATTGCATAAATACATAAACTATTTAGTCTTAATAAAAAGAGTTGGACTGCCCATGGAACCATTAATCACCATCAGCCAGTTGACGTCCACTGCTGAGCATATAGGCCTCCCCTTTTAATCTCCGCACTGAACGACAGCCTGACATTTGCATCCAGTGGATGCCCGCGACTCTCACAATGTCATCGATCCATCTAGTGGAAGGCCTACCTACGCTGCGTTTTCCAATTCGTGGTCTCCACTCAAGAACCTTTCTTCCCCGTCGATTACTGGTTCTTCGAGCGATGTGGCCTGCCCATTGCCACTTTAACTTGCAAATTTTAATAGCTAAGTCGGTGACTCAGGTTCTTTGGCAAATATCCATGTTCCGGATTTAATCGCGCAAAGAAACTCCGAAAATAGCTCTTCATTGCCCACTGTGTGACTCTGAGTTTTTCCAAATGGCCAACAGTTAAAGACCACGTCTGTCATCACTGGCAACACACACTGGTCAAAGACCCTTGACTTCAGGCACTGTGGTATCTTGGACGATGTCACGCAATTTTCCGAACGCTGCCTATCCGAGTTGGATTCTTCGGGATACCTCTTTACCTAAGTTAGACTTACCTAACTGAACAATCTGTCCAAGATAAGGTGTAATGGTCAACAACTTCGAGAGTATCGTTCCCAAAGACTACGGGCACGGGTACAACATAGAAATTGGACATGATTTTTGTCTTGTCCATGTTCATTTTAAGACCCACCTGTTGGGAAAGGCTACTGAGGTCGCTGAGCATCGTATTGAAGTCCTCCAGCGATTCATCCATGATGACTATATCATCGGCAAAACGGAGCCTGTATACTACAACGAAGATGTATTCGCCATTGATGTTGATGCCGAATCCGTTCTAGTCTAAGAGCTCGAAAACGTCTCCAATGCGTTCTTGAACAGTTTCGGAGAGATAACGTCTCCCTGTCTAAGCGAAATCGTTGAAACAGAATGTTCTGGTATAAAATTAAATGTAGAAGATTGAAGATAGATTTTTAATAAGGTATCCACTGGCAGCCCTATTGAAGGTTGCACACGCTGCGGCAACGGCAAGGGCCCTCGAGCGCTATTCTGCAGAATAAATAGGAAAAGATTAACAACTTTGCAGAAACACTGAAGCTTACCTGAGCTACCTTCTACGGTGTTTCCGAGAGCTAAAACATGGGGTTCTTCAATAGGCGAGTTAATCGAGATATAAAGGGTCGGCAACGTTTTTGTGATGCCTCTGGTGTTACAAGTATCCATAGGCGACGGTGACTGCTTACCATCAGGCAGCCCGTCTGCTTGTTTGCCACGTATAACATTAAAAAAAAAAAAGCTTATCAATAGTGCTCACTACTTACTCAATCCACTGGCATATTGAAAAAGTAAAGGCTTACTTTATTTACTTCCTTACTTACTTTTTTGGACTCACCATAAAGTTTCAGGTATTGACACGAAATTTCTTCTATCGTTGTGATAAATAAAGCTTCGTCTATAGTTGCGTTAAACGAAGCTTAGTCTATCGCTACGAAGCTTCGTCTATCGTTGTTAAAAATCAGCAGTGCAAGTACCGTTCTTTCTCGATGATCAAATTTGACAGTTGACATCGTCAAATTCGATAAAATGCCATATGATCAGTACTCGCTATGATCATTCTATGGCATTTTATCGAATTTGACGATCGATAAAGAACAGTACTTGCACTGCTGGTGTGGTAAAGCATTATTGTCATATGGTATGAATTATCGGGCTGCGTGACAATAGGCGCAACACGTTAGCTTGAGCAACGGTTTTTACATACATCAAAGGAGTTCTGTAGGCGAAAGTAGAGTGAGTTGAAGGTACACTGAGCAGGTATATCACCTAAAGATATACTAACCTATCTACCTTGCGTATACTTTGCATTTTAATAGTAGCGCGTTAACTATTGATAAAGTTTTGTCACTCAGATTTGGGAGAGTATCACGTCAGTCCATCCCGTTGTGGTTTTAGCGATCTTGTCATAATTGCCATCTGTATTTTTATATTCTGCGGCTGAGTCTCGTAATTTGGGTCAGCGGATGCATAAGTTTCCGTCTGGCGAATTTTTAATTTGATTAGACTTTAGTAGCTCTTCGGTCTGCAGTTTTAAAGTTTTGGGTTGAGATGAGCTGTTTGGTTGGTTACCAAAAAGTTTCGAAAAACAGAGCTATGAGTAACTTTTTCGCTGGAACGGAAAAATATGGATGTGACAGGTACATCAGGTACATGTAGTCATCATCGTTATCATCATCGTCATTTCAGACATAAGAGACCTCAGGAAAACGCTGTATGCAGGCCGCTTCCAACCGGCCCTTTTGGAGATCGATGTGGGAGGCCTTTGTCCAGCAGTGGACGTCCTACGGCAGAAATGATGATGATGATGATACAATAGAATTTTTAAAAGAGGATTAAACATTAACAAATTAATTATACCACAGGCTTCAACATTTTAACTCCTTACGTAATGATTTGATTATGTACATTGTCAAAGACATGATAGAATTTGAATAAAGTAAATAAGTACTTGATTTACCTGTCACATCCATTTTTTCTGTATAATATTAGTGAAAAATGTAACCAGATATTTATTAAAAAAAAAATATCACATCATAAAAAAAACAAGTAATTAAAAACACCTGAATTATGAAAACAAGAAGACACAACAACAACTTTCGTGATTTGAACCCATGTTTTAAATATTTAAATAAAATAATACGTGATAAGTCCCGATAAACATTTAAAACAAATTAAAATGTACCTAATACACGACGAAAAATCAAACCAGACCAAATTCACGTATTAACTAACAAAGATTTATATTGACCGTTTCTTACTTCAATACTCAAAAGATGGTGATAAAGCCCATCTTTTCCACTCCCACGAAACTAAATCGCCGGTTCCACAATAAAAAGCAAGCAGCCGGAAGCACCCCCAGTAAAGTAGGTGCAATATTTCACGGTTCCCATATAAAAAGTCCACACGAGGCGTGGAAAAATTCTCGTAACATGAAAAAGATTCTCTAGATAACTTTGTCAAAGGTGTTTCACTTTATAGAACAGTAAAGTCCTTACTATAGCCGCGTCCTTACCTAGCAGAATGACGTCTTTTGCAGTAGTGGCTTGAGATGGGAATGCCTTTCAGAGGCGATCTTCTAAAGCAAAAGTGGGATGACCTTTCATATATTTTATGCTTGCGTTAAGTGTAAGTCTCGAGTAAAAATGTTTTATTAGATCATCAAAGTATTATGTTGGATTATCTTGGGAGACTATTCCCATGAATTTTGAACTAAAGTTGGTGGATTTGATGGTCTCTGCAAACTGTTGGTTTAGTTATGTTGTTTGTTACGATGAAATAAGGTTGAATTTTGTAAAATGGTTATGTGACGGTAACTAGACATTGTGTGACTTGATTTTAAGACCAACATCAACGGCTGAAGAGTCAAAGCGGTAAACGGTGTCAAGAATTGAGGTGGAAAAGCGTCGCGTTGTACCAGCCGTGTAAAAGTTCTTCATCAAACATTCAAAGTATCATACAGGGTCGTACAAATGGAAACGTATCTGACGTTGCCAGGTGCGGCGTACAAGTGCGAGGTTTTTTTTGGTTGTTTGTTTGAGTTAAAAAAGTAAGTCAAGCCTACATAAAGGAAAAAAGTTGCCTTCGCTTTTAGTAGATAAATGCTTCTCTCGGTATTTCAGGTTCTTCCTTTAATTTTTATTAAAAAAACCTAATTGCTTTGTCATCTATACTAATATTATAATGAGGAAATATTTGATTGTTTGTTTGTTTGCATTGAATAGGCTCCGAAAGTACTGAACCGATTTGAAAAATTCTTCCACTGTTGGAAATCTACACTTTCCCCGGGTGACATAGGCTATATTATATTTTCAAAAAAAATGGGGATCCTTACTATAACTTCAATAATACCCGTGCGAAGCCCGGGCGGACCGCTAGTAACAAAAAAGTGGCTAAAAATTTTGCCTCTTCTAGCCTCTGTTATACTTCTTCGAGTTGCTATTACAATTCTAATAATAATGGTGTAACTTTTTTCGTTCTGTGTCTATATGGCATATTAGAAAGTCTTGGTAGTATTATCAGATGTGATCTATCATACCCATCGGTAAATTTTAAATTTGTAGATTACATTTCATCCTTATTACCAAATATTTTATTAAAAAATAAAAATTCATATTAGAACATTAATATATCAGTCGAGGAAAATTTCATGGAAAATCAAAAACTGTGCTAATTTTCACGAATTTTATTCTGTCTTATTTTTCATGATACTTGTCATAAGATTTCGTAGTAACGGTTAGATAAACTTGTTATCTTATAAACCAACGTTATCATAATTATGTTAGTATTTTTTACATTAAACAAAAAACTATTTACAGTGTTAGTCCTATACGCAGACAATATTTTAAAAATATATTTTCTAGTAATTATTGTAAAAAAAAGTCTACAAAACATTGTAGTTGTAAATAAAATACATTTTATGAGATAATAATAATAATTGTTACGGTGAAAATATAACGTCAATAAAATTTGCTCAAAAGGCCAAAGATGTTAAGGCTGGTTTCACTGCTGCACGAGAAACCCGTCCGGGTCGCTCATACTACGATAGATAGTAAATGAGATCTACGCAAAGGCAAGTCCCGTACGGAACAATACGCGTCGCTGTGAAACGATATTCTAGCGCCGCACGTATGTCTCCTCTCCGGGAGCCCGTACTACGGGAGACGGGATCTACGCGGAGGCAAGTCCCGTACGGAACAATACGCGTCGCTGTGAAACGATGTTCTAGCGCCGCACGTATGTCTCCGCTCCGGGAGCCCGTACTACGGGAGACGGGATCTACGCGGAGGCAAGTCCCGTACGGAACAAGCCGCGTCGCTGTGAAACGATGTTCTAGCGCCTCACGTAAATCTTCCCTCCGTTAACCCGCACGAGCGACCCGCACGGGTCTTCGGTACAGCTCTGTGAAACCAGCCTAAGAATATAATAAACATTAATTTTTCCTAATGGTATGAGCATTTTTTTTACCCAGAACCTCAAAAGTATGTGACACAGTTATAAAACACAACAATAAAAAAAAATTGTGAAAGTTTACGATATTTTTACTTTTATTCTGATCCTTACTTTGCGTACAGCCCGAAATTATTACTGTCTTGAAGACGATTTGACAAGACAAATCATAAAGACTACTGTGTTTAGGGTTACCATTACAAAATGAGGGAATGCCTATCTGAGATGTCTGAAATGCCTGGATTTTCCTACCTTAACTGTGTCACAATTCTATGATTGTCAAACAAAATATTCGAAGATTATTTAATGTTAGTATACAGTCTTTAAGATTCTAAATATATACAAATGTAGCCATTTTAAATGGCTATATATAGTACTAGTAAATAAATAATGAGGGGTTAATTTTAATATGATTAAGTATTATTTTCTGATTGAACATATTTCAATGAATTGATATTATACTTGACTATTTTAATACAGCGAAATGAAAGACTGTGAGTTTTTATTTTATAATGCCTCGTTTAGACTTAACGAACGGACGCGGACGAAGGCATACGAGCGAACATAAGCAAACGCACTGACAGACACCACAAGGTTGTTCCGGACATCGCTTTTTTATCAAGGATGCTCTAGAATTGACGCGCCACATTATACTATAATTTGGGACTACTTTGCGGCTGGTCAGTCATTTTGCATGTCTGCCAAGCCAGTATGTTAGCTTTGAAAATACATAAACATTTTTACATATTGACGTAGTTTTGCACACCCAAAACTGCACATCACGTGACCTTATTTCCCTTCTCCTTTGTGTTGTATCCACTCCAGTAGATTTTTTTCTCACTTGCAACGTACCAACATGTACTAGCAAACGCAAGCGAACCTTTCGTTTGCATTCGCTTAGATCACTGATCCGCCCATATCTCGTTCGCTCACTCAAATTCGATAGTGAATGTTCGCTTAGTCTGAACCCGGCATAACAGGGCATAATAATTCCTATATTTTACTTGGTTAGGATTTCAAAATATTCATTCAAATTTCTACATAAAAGAAATGGAATTCAGATTTTGTTGCTATTATCTAATTTTTACGGTATTTTGGAAACCTTACCATTTTCAATGGAAATTACATATTGATATTCATTATTAATATTTATGTACAAAACAACACAAGTATTTTTACACGACGTGATTTTTGAACAGTGAGAGAATATTTTACAAATCACATTCTTTTTAATTTGTAAACAAACTGTTCACGAAACCTTACTAAAATTTAGAAGTACAATAAATCTTAAAAATATTCCATGACAATTAATATCACTAGTAACACGTCAATTTATTTACATACTTTTTTCGATATTTACAACTATGAATGAGTTCAGTGCCACTGTGTCCCTGTCACTTCAGCCACTATCACTTTACACATAATTGTAAATATCGTCCATGTCTCATACGTTCATTTCAGACATTGCCGCTTGAGGTACTCTCGACTTCTGGAAGTTGTGAGCGGGGGGAGAAGAAGGGACGTTGCCATTCCCAGGCCCCTGCGACTGCCCCGTCTGAGCTTGAACATCGGGCAAGTTACTCGCACTGCTCATAAACGACGCATTTTTTGGCAATGTCATACAGTTCACGTTTGGCGGACACATCTGATTCTGCTGGTAAGCGAAGCCTACTTTCCTCGGCAAAGTCGTATGCCCTCGATTTGTTGGCGGACTCGACTTTTGCGATAAACTCGACATTTGTATCCCCGTATGACACACGTTAGGACAGTTTGACGTAGCGAAATGCGGCACTCGGTTCGTCATCGCAATTATGGCGTTCTTATCCTGATGATCTATATCAACGATCGTACTCGAACTCTGAGAATGTCCGACAAAATAATGAGGATGTTTTGACGAGACGCTGTCAAACGTTGAATTGTGATTCCGTTTCTGCTGTTGCTGCAAAGCTTTGACTTGCAATCTCGTCTTGTCTCTCTGGTAATACACACCGGCGAAAATCAGCACGTTAAGAATGAGCAGAGAGCATCCTATAGCAATGGTGACGCTTAAAGCTGTCGAGTAAGCGGTGTAACCAGCTACTTCTAAGTTTGAAACGTCCTGAGCCGGTGTGTTGTTATGTTGATTCTGAGTTACAGCTGAACCCGGGCGTGCGGACATCACGCTGATACACGTGGTGACGTAAGTTTCCATGGTAGTGGATGGAAGGTCGAGAGTGACGTTGTATATCGGCTTGCGGTAGAGCTCGAGCGTGGGGTCGAAGTAGTTGGCCCGGGTGAGTGGGTCAGGCCGGACGAGCCCATCGTACAGCTCCGGGTCGTTGTGGTTTCTGAAAAGGTTGTGCTTAGCCACGACGTCCTTCATCCCCGCCCGGTGGATCTCGGGGATAAGCCGCAGCCAAACTGACAGCTGATGCGCGCGGTAATGGTTTTTCATCCGCGGCTTCATGCCTGCAAAGGAATTCCTTATTGTGAAACGGGTTGGGAATTTCACCCAAATTGTGTTGCGTAGAGGCCGGGAAAAAGGTCGCGGTAATTAACTTTGTAATTGATATTGCTGGGATAAGGTGAGCGAGATTAAATTTTGTCTTGCAGATTAAATTAAAGTTCCCTTTTATCCTTTTGCATACATTTCGAGTAATAGAGTGGTCCTAAAATTTAACCACTTCAAAGTGTTTGGAATTGTTGTAATTTGCTTACCGATTTCCAAGTACTTCTGATGGAGGGTGTCGTATTCGTCCCAGACAATGCTTTTGTATTTATTGCGCTCCCTTGATATTGGAAGCACCGATTCTTGTCGCTGAGCCTCGTTGGGGTTCCTAAACAAACAAACAATTGATTGATTCATTCATTGTTCCACACAAAACAGGGGATCGACATTGTATTTTATGATATTCTGTGTGATGAAAAATACAATATTTACAATTGTTTATTTCTTGGTAGATTTAGAAAATAAATAAGGTGATACTTCTCGTCTTATTGTTATGTTTTCGTTGGTTATTATGTAAAAATATGTTTGGTGTTAGTAATCGTCATAAATTATACTTGTTCTAATTGGTGTGAGGATTGTAGGTATTGTTTCATTGATGTAGATATCAAGATACGCCTACCCGAACATTTTCGTCCCAGATGTCTAGTACCTACTAGAAAAATAAGCGTCCTCTACCAACATTTTTGTATTGATCTCCACAAACTACATAGCATCCCTTTTTCAGTACAACGATTGCTCACCAACAAAGCCAGTGTGCAACTGGGTTCATATTAGTGCGCTGTTTACTTGAGCGCACCACTGAATTGGTACAAAAAAAGTTCCATTGGACCGGTCTTAATAATTTACGTTAAAAAAATTGGCGATAAAGTTTGCATTCGACATAAGACATAAAAAGCAGTATAAAAGTTAAACAACGATAAAATCACAATCCACCAAACAACCTTCGTCAAATTTCCTATCATAATTCACAGATAAGACCAAAACATTCGTTTTTGTTACTCTAAATTAGATTTACCGCACCAAGTTTCTTAGTACAAAATCTGGCAAAACATCGTTGTAGGGAGTTATTGAAATAAATTACGTCAAAATTGAAAAGAGCATGGTCCATGTAACTCGAAACAAAGTTGCCCGTTGAGAACAATAATTTTCCATTCTGAGTTGCCAAACAAGGAAAACCGATGCGTAGAATGCCAACCACAAAATGAGAACATGGTTGACGCTAGTTGCTCTAAAGCAAGTGTTTCTTTTCGCAACTGGCAAATTGTAGATAATCGTAGTAACAACTAAAGTACGCATTGTATAGCAACTATCTTAAAGCCAAATGTTTCGGAACACAAATTAATTTTTAAGTAAATTTTTACCAAAAAAGACGACTTCATGACTATACCTAACCTCTACAAGTACAAACTTTCTTATTGATTTTGTATGGTTTCTTCATAATTCTGAGTTGGTTCCATATTAATTTAATTGAAAACAAAAACAAAAAACATGCACATAGAAGGGTTTTGTTTTGTGGTTTCCTTCAGCAAACGTTTTGATGAGTACCTCAGAATTTTTCAACTTTTTAGTTAAAAAACATATAGTCGAATTGATAAACTCCCTTTTTAAAGTCGCTTAGAAACATGTGTTAACCAACTATGCATTGGTGAATATGACCAGCATGCACTGGGCCAGATTAGGTTTTTTTTTCTCTCTGTGTAAAAAGGCATGTGTCTCAACAGATGATAATGATGATAAAACATGTGCTAACCTTTTCAAATTGTGAGTAATAAAAGTTTTAATTTGCATCATTTGGACCCGGGTATGTCCTAAAACTGCGACCAGAACCACCTGAGGATAGGCAGCAGCGTACTTTTAGTACACGGTGAACCTACTGCGATCCCCAAGCCGCCTGCCAAGTGTGGGGATTACGGCAACACCCCTCTCTAAGCGGGATGCCATTGTTCAGCAGTGAACGTTTACTGGCTGATGACGACATTGAGATTTGAGACATTGACCGAGTCTGTTGTGAATTGATTACAAGTGTCAACATAATTATTTGAGAGGAAAAAGTGTCAGGTTGTGTCGATATAAAGGTGCAAGGCGAACACTCTCGAAGCCAAAAGAAGGTAATTGTACTCATCATTATATCATTATGAACAACTTTTACTATGTGTCCAACCCTGAAATCGAGAAAAAAAAAACTGATTTTCCATACATTTTGTCGAGTGTCAATGACCGTATTCTATAGAACAGCTGATATTTTTTGCGCGATTTCAGGGCTGGTCCCATAGTAAAAGTTGTTCATAATGATGAGTACAATTACCTTCTCTCGGCTTCGAGAGTGTCCCCCTTACACCCCGTATATGTCGGGATAAATTTCGGGGAAATACCTGGTTTTTTGACATTATTCTAGAAGCTTAATTAGTACACTTTTTTTTACACAACGGTTTATCATAATTATTATGTTAGGTGTAGGTTAGTTTAGTACGGTTTATCATATAATTATTTTTATGTCAAGTTTATTGCCAGCAAATCTGCATCTTTACTTCTGTGGTTAGGCCACGATAAATTTTTCGTATTCAGCGAGTTGCAAAATTAATGGCACAGTTTTTTGCCTACTATGTTTTATTGTTCGTGAGCTCTCGCATATGAAAGCCAAAATAATAATAATTAAATTGTTCAAAAAGAGAATGCAGGCACATTTTTCGAAGGCCTTGTATTTATAACTAGTTTTTAATTCTTTGTAAGTTTCCTCTTTTTAGTGAATAAATTTATCTTTATCTTTATCTTTATCTTATCTTATCAATTAGCAATTGAATCAAAATAATGGAATAACATAATTATATTATTTTGTTTGCTTGAATGAATGCTAAAATTTAACTAAGAATTTTTATGTTATTTTCTCTATTCGGGCAGCTTAGATTTTAAATAAGTACATACAAAAAAAGAAAGTGTTCGCACCATGCACTGGCTTAAAATGAGACGGAAGTATATTAGAAATAATAATAATCATCATCATCAACCTTTTTGATGTTCATTCACTGTTGGACGTAGGCCTCTCCTAAAGAACGCCACAAGACACGATCTTCTGCATTATGCATCCACTTTCCACCAGTTGATTCATGGTCTCCACTCAAGAACCTTTCTTAGAAACAGTAATGGATAAAAATTCATTTTACCAATATCAATAAAATTATAACAATAACCTACCCGCTCCTGATAAAATTCGCCATGTACTGTATAAAAGATTCCGACAGCGCCACTTCAGACTTGGTGTAGTTCTTCGGGAAGTGGCCCAGGCCTTCCACCAGCGGAGCCCCGAACAGGTACGGGAGCTCTTCACCGTGCACTGAACCCATTCGCTGCAAATAATAATATTAATTAAAATAACTAAATAACGCTTGTGTTACTCGTTAAATTGCAAAACAGATGAAAGAGACACTAATAATAGATTTTAGAAAAAAAAAAGAACTGACTTCATGGCTATACCTATTTACAAACTGAAACTAAAAAGTAGTTTGACGCTATTGAAAACTATATAAAATTGTTTAATATTACGACTATTACTTTGTATCCATGGTCGTGAAAAATTTAACGAAAAAAAACAGGGCCCGGTTACCATGGAGACACTTTTTTTGAAGTTCTGTTCTAGGAACAGTTCCTCTATGTTTGCTGTTCAGTTGACAGCGTCGCTAGTGGAGAAACTGCTGACCACCAAGTTCTGTTTACCAAGAAATTACTGTAGTTCCAATTTTGCCCACCTTAACAGCTAAGTTGGTGGCACTGTACAATGTACATTGAATTCGTTGCTTATTGCCATGTTTTTGTTGATTATTTTTCAAAAAGCGCTAAATCAATATGTCGATAAAAAAATATGGGACCACCTATGAGGTATGACCTACCAACCAAAAAAAAATTCATCAAAAACAATTCTAAATTGCCGGAGTAATCGCGTAACAAACATACAAAAAAAAACAGTCGAATTGATAACCTCCTTCTTTTTGAAGTCGGCAAAAATTTGCCAACTTCCAAGATGTATAATTTTAGTTTGTCCGTGTATCTAGGAGAATTTTTCAAACACGCGTAATGAAACTTAAGGTGGTTCGATTCACAAATGGCGGGAAATTCAAATTTCAAACAGTTTTCTTGTCCTTGTAGCTAGTCCGGGTAATTATTGTAAACAACCATGATGTTTGCGCAGATTGATTATTATTCTTTACAAAATCATGTAAAGCTATTTATCTCTAATGCCCATTATTACTTACATTTGTGCATAATCAAATTTTTGCTATTTCACACGGTTTATTCACAAATTTAAGTAATATGGTGCGTTACTGTTAAATAATTGCACATTATAATGTAAAGAACAGCCAACATTTTGCGCAAACACTGTGTTATTTAAAAATAATTACCTGGCCTGGACTAGGACCAAAAAACTGTTTAAAATTTAAATTTCCCGCCATAGGTGAATAGAACCACCTTAAAGGTATAAATCTATATTCAACCCTTTTCATTAATATTGCACGCTCACTTAAATCGAGAAGCTAATCAAATACTGACCAACTTCAAAGTTATAATCGTTTCAAGGGTTACTCGACCGTCAGTACCCTCTTTACTACAATAACATAACTCCATTAGCGGGATAAATTAGTTAAATAAATCTATTATCATTGAAAGCGTGAAGTCTGTTTTCAAAGAAAAAATAGAATAAAATTAAAAGTGGCGGTGTTAAGTTTGGTGGCGACGTGGTGAGCTCCGCGTGCTGGAGTATTCCCGACACACAGGAAGATTCGAGTGAGGAAGAGCTCCAGTGTGCGCCGGCGCAACATATTTCTCTACGCACCCCCACCCCCGCACCCGACAAGGAGCCGGTGTCATCACGTGCGCGCCGCGCGGCGGCCCGTAGTGCAAAGCGAGACGCAGCCGCGCGCGCGCATTCACCTTGAAAAAGGCCGTCTAATGCGGTTGAAACTATAGTCGGAGTAACCGGCTTAATCTTACGTGAGTAATTCCCGTGTAGTATAAATAAAATTATATGTAATTGTAAAGTACTTATTTTTCTAGGTAAGTGCCTTAATTAACTTTTTTTTTAAAATAAATAATAGGTTTGCGCTTGACCGCCAACTCGCCTGATGTTAAGCGATGATGTGGTCTAAACAAAATAAAAATACAAGCTAACACTAATAGTAAAGTACTATACAGGGTTATAATATTTATACAGGGTTATATTTACTGGTAATCTGTTACATCTTCATAAGAACAGCTTCAATACGTCAAAACAAACAGTTTCTATTCTACGACTTGAAAAATCGCGATAATAAAACCAGTCTTTTCATATATGTCGGGAGAGAACGATAGTTTTTTTTGGAACAGCTATTTTGCTCTTGAATTTCGGAATGTCGTAGAAAAAAATTTGTTCGTTTTGTTGTACTGGGATCGCCCTCAAGAAGATGCTAACTAATTACCAGTAACCCTGTATAATAAATCTTCAAAAAAAATTGTACTTATGTATTTTTTTGGTTATGTTTAAATAAATCTCTTTTCAGTGTACAGCCATCGATATATATATAATTATTTACCACGTACTGAATTTATTATGTACAGCGTAATGCGTAGCACTTTAGTGGCATGGCATATTGACGTAGTGACGTAGCGCCATCGTAGCGATGAAGTGATTTCGTAGCACTGTAGCATCGTAGCGCCGTAGCAATCCCCATAGTAAATAGACTACAATATAGTGAAGCAATGCTAAACTTTATGTAAGCTATGTGACATTGTATGTGGATCTAGTTTGTGTATTGGTGCCACAACGCTTTGCAGAATGATATATGAAACAGTTTTCATAATGTATATTATATCTATACTCTTTACATTTTATTTATTTATTTATTTAGTTTATTGGCACACAAAACAAAATATGGTCAAAACAATCTAAACTTAGAGTAGACTACACAATTTTAAACTAAACCATATTCCTAAATATGTATACACAACATGTTTCTTTTTAATGCAGTAATTGGTAAATTATTACAAACAAATTTAGATACAAAATATAAAATTTTGATACAAAAATATTATATTATATAAATACAATTTCTTATTTCTTTTGTTTTTTTGGGATTTACGGGCAAAATAACAAATACGATTCCAAGGCCTCTGATTTAACCAAATAATTGTTACTCTACAGGGCTCTTCAGAAAGGATATACTAAGCCGAAAGGGATATACAGTTTTTACTATAAGACTAACACTGAAATTGAAAAAAAAAAAAAAAAAAAATTGGTGGTGCATACATTTTGTCGAGTGTGAATGACTGTTTTCTATAGAACAAATGTTTTTTTTTGCGGTTTGTTATTAAAATAAGTAGTTGATTGAATCAGGCTTTACTTTGCGGAAGTCCATTTTTTATTTCATCATCATCATCATCATTTCAGCCATAGGACGTCCACTGCTGGACATAGGCCTCCCCCATCGATCTCCAAAAGGGCCGGTTGGAAGCGGCCTGCAACCAGCGTTTCCCTGCGGTCTCTTTTAGGTCGTCTGTCCATAATGTGGGTGGACGTCCTACGCTGCGCTTACCAGTCCGTGGTCTCCATTCCAGAACCTTTCGGCCCCATCGGCCATCTGTTGTGCGTGATATGTGCCCTGCCCACTGCCACTTCAACTTGCTAATCCAGTGGGCTATGTCGGTGACTTTCGTTCGTTTACGGATCTCCTCATTGCGGATTCGATCTCGTAGAGAAACCCCGAGCATAGCCCTCTCCATAGCTCGTTGTGCTACTTTGAGCTTGCTTATGAGGCTCATAGTGAGAGACCACGTTTCAGTGCCGTATGTCATCACTGGTAACACACACTGGTCGAAGACTTTCGTCTTAAGGCACTGAGGTATTTTAGATTTTTTATTTGTATATGACGAATATTTAAAGCGGAAATATACTAGAGATTGGTCATATAAAATTTATAAATAGGCATGCGCTTGTCCACCAACTCGCCTGATGTTAAGCGATAATGCGGTCTACGATGGAGCACGCTTACTTAGAAGAAATCTTCCTACCTTTTGAAATGCTTTAAATAAATTTGACATAACTAACCATATCATAATAGCACTTACTTGAGGATAGTCACCATCCTTTGTCTGATAATCAAATACGTAGAAGAAAGCATTGGGTCCGGAGTCGGGGGAACTTTTAGCGACGCTTAGGAAGTCTCCAGTCTGTACCAGAGGCGCTACATACTGCGCGTCTGATAGGGCCAGTACTGCCGCATCTCGGGTGTTGATGGGGTGCTGCAATGGAAAGTGTACGTTAATCTTAAAGAAATAGAACATAAATTTGGTTTTATTTACTGCAATGGATCATTCCATGTATAGTAATGTAACTATGTTCGATGGTTACTTCACCGGTTGTGATAGTGTGCTGCAATGGATAGTAACTTATTAATTGTAATGTAATAGAACAGAGGTTTTCTATTACTGTGTGGAACAGAGTTACTTCACCGGTTGTGATAGTGTGCTGCAATGGATAGTAACTTATTAATTGTAATGTAATAGAACAGAGGTTTTCTATTACTGTGTGGAACAGAGTTACATCACCGGATGTGATAGTGTGCTGCAATGGATAGTGACTTTTAATTGTGATGTAAATAGAACGGAGGTTTATTATCTATAATTGCAATGGAACGGAGTTACATCACGGGTTTTGATAATGTGCTGCAATGGATAGTAACTTATTAATTGTAATGTAATAGAACAGAGGTTTTCTATTACTGTGTGGAACAGAGTTACATCACCGGTTGTGATAGTGTGCTGCAATGGATAGTAACTTATTAATTGTAATGTAATAGAACAGAGGTTTTCTATTACTGTGTGGAACAGAGTTACATCACCGGTTGTGATAGTGTGCTGCAATGGATAGTAACTTATTAATTGTAATGTAATAGAACAGAGGTTTTCTATTACTGTGTGGAACAGAGTTACATCACCGGTTGTGATAGTGTGCTGCAAAGGATAGTGACTTTTAATTGTGATGTAAATAGAACGGAGGTTGTTTTCTATTACTGTGTGGAACAGAGTTACATCACCGGATGTGATAGTGTGCTGCAAAGGATAGTGACTTTTAATTGTGATGTAAATAGAACGGAGGTTGTTTTCTATTACTGTGTGGAACAGAGTTACATCACCGGTTGTGATAGTGTGCTGCAATGGATAGTAACTTATTAATTGTAATGTAATAGAACAGAGGTTGTTTTCTATTACTGTGTGGAACAGAGTTACATCACCGGATGTGATAGTGTGCTGCAAAGGATAGTGACTTTTAATTGTGATGTAAATAGAACGGAGGTTGTTTTCTATTACTGTGTGGAACAGAGTTACATCACCGGTTGTGATAGTGTGCTGCAATGGATAGTAACTTATTAATTGTAATGTAATAGAACAGAGGTTTTCTATTACTGTGTGGAACAGAGTTACATCACCGGTTGTGATAGTGTGCTGCAATGGATAGTAACTTATTAATTGTAATGTAATAGAACAGAGGTTTTCTATTACTGTGTGGAACAGAGTTACATCACCGGATGTGATAGTGTGCTGCAAAGGATAGTGACTTTTAATTGTAATGTAAATAGAACGGAGGTTGTTTTCTATTACTGTGTGGAACAGAGTTACTTCACCGGTTGTGATAGTGTGCTGCAATGGATAGTAACTTATTAATTGTAATGTAATAGAACAGAGGTTTTCTATTACTGTGTGGAACAGAGTTACTTCACCGGTTGTGATAGTGTGCTGCAATGGATAGTAACTTATTAATTGTAATGTAATAGAACAGAGGTTTTCTATTACTGTATGGAACAGAGTTACATCACCGGTTGTGATAGTGTGCTGCAATGGATAGTAACTTATTAATTGTAATGTAATAGAACAGAGGTTTTCTATTACTGTGTGGAACAGAGTTACATCACCGGTTGTGATAGTGTGCTGCAATGGATAGTAACTTATTAATTGTAATGTAATAGAACAGAGGTTTTCTATTACTGTGTGGAACAGAGTTACATCACCGGATGTGATAGTGTGCTGCAAAGGATAGTGACTTTTAATTGTGATGTAAATAGAACGGAGGTTGTTTTCTATTACTGTGTGGAACAGAGTTACATCACCGGTTGTGATAGTGTGCTGCAATGGATAGTAACTTATTAATTGTAATGTAATAGAACAGAGGTTGTTTTCTATTACTGTGTGGAACAGAGTTACATCACCGGATGTGATAGTGTGCTGCAAAGGATAGTGACTTTTAATTGTGATGTAAATAGAACGGAGGTTGTTTTCTATTACTGTGTGGAACAGAGTTACATCACCGGTTGTGATAGTGTGCTGCAATGGATAGTAACTTATTAATTGTAATGTAATAGAACAGAGGTTGTTTTCTATTACTGTGTGGAACAGAGTTACATCACCGGATGTGATAGTGTGCTGCAAAGGATAGTGACTTTTAATTGTGATGTAAATAGAACGGAGGTTGTTTTCTATTACTGTGTGGAACAGAGTTACATCACCGGTTGTGATAGTGTGCTGCAATGGATAGTAACTTATTAATTGTAATGTAATAGAACAGAGGTTTTCTATTACTGTGTGGAACAGAGTTACATCACCGGTTGTGATAGTGTGCTGCAATGGATAGTAACTTATTAATTGTAATGTAATAGAACAGAGGTTTTCTATTACTGTGTGGAACAGAGTTACATCACCGGTTGTGATAGTGTGCTGCAATGGATAGTAACTTATTAATTGTAATGTAATAGAACAGAGGTTTTCTATTACTGTGTGGAACAGAGTTACATCACCGGATGTGATAGTATGCTGCAAAGGATAGTGACTTTTAATTGTGATGTAAATAGAACGGAGGTTGTTTTCTATTACTGTGTGGAACAGAGTTACATCACCGGTTGTGATAGTGTGCTGCAATGGATAGTAACTTATTAATTGTAATGTAATAGAACAGAGGTTGTTTTCTATTACTGTGTGGAACAGGGTTACATCACCGGTTGTGATAGTGTGCTGCAATGGATAGTGACTTTTAATTGTTATGTAAATAAAACCGGTTTATTATCTATAATTGCAATGGAACGGAGTTACATCACGGGTTTTGATAATGTGCTGCAATGGGTAGAGACTTTAATTATAATCTATACTAATATTATAAAGAGGAAAGATTTGATTGTTTGTTTGTTTGTTTGCATTAAATAGGCTCCGAAACTACTGGACCGATATGAAAAATTCTTTCACTGTTGGGAAGCTACACTATCCCCGGGTGGCATAGGCTATAATCTTTACCCGTGCGAAGCTGGGGCGGACCGCTAGTGTAATATAACAGTGATTGTACTCTAATACTACAATGGAACAGGGTTACATCGCGCGTTGCAATGGTGTGGTGTAATACAAAAAATATTGAATGAGCAAGAAATTGTGATCAATGAATTTTATCGTTAAGGTAATTAATTAGTTTTTTGCTAATAATATTAGTCATAATTTTTATCCACGACACAAATAAGTTATTTGCATTTGAGGCAAGAGGTTGTTTGTTAGTCTGCTTGAAAGTCTGTTACCATTTTCCTCCAAAACGGCTGGGCCGATTTTAATGTGATTATTTTAATTGTAAGGTAGTTTTATTGCATATCAATGATTATTTTGATCTATTTAATCGTTTTTATTAATATTTGTTTACATGCTAGGCGTTTGACCAAATCTAACCTGTCACCAACCAGTGTTGTCGAAATAGGTAAGTGCGTTTCAAAGTTATTATGTCTTTTCATAACTGGTCGAGTTTTTGTTTTTAACTTTTATCTATGCTTATATGTTATTAGAATTGGGATAGAGATTTAAATAGATGTGTGATTTATCAAACTCTCAAATATTTTTCTTCAAATATTTGATCCAATCCGTTGAAAATTTAATCATAGCTTCAAAACTGTTTAACTTTAAAGTCAAACTTGTCTCAATATTATTAAACTTAGTTTATGAAATTATCTTTCATAATTTTCGTAAGTAAAATAATTAATTAAAACTTTCAACTTATACCAAAAGCGTCACTTTAGAACTTCTTTGAACTGGTCATGAATAAACTGTAAAGTTTTAATAATTCAGTAAAAAACAATTAACTGATATTAAGGAATAGTGCCGGACTAGAATTACGAACGAATTACGGACTGAACTGAAATTAAGGAATAGAAGCCGTGCTAGCCCATTTGGGAGATCGCTAGACTTGAAAGCGTGAGGTCGCGTGTTCCCGGGCCCGTACCAATGAGCTCTTAGGAGCTTATGTACGGATTTTCATACCACAGGCTTTCGGTGAAGGAAAACATCGTGAGGAAACATACGTACGGAGAAGAAATTCAATGGCGTATGTAAATCCACCAACCCGCACTGGGTCAGCGTGGTGGATATGGTGGTATCCTTTCGGGGGTAGGCTAAAAGTCCAGGATGGACTGTTAAAAGGCTGGTGAATGAAGGAATAGTGTGGTCAAAGATGTAGCACGCTAGTTTAGATTAGAAACTTAGTTCTTGAATGAAGCTGCTAATAATTATAATTTTTAGAAAAAAAAGAACCGCCTTCGTGACTATACATACCTACATTTACAAACTGAAACTAAAAAGTAGAAAATATTGTTTAATATTACGACTGAAATACTTTGTATCCATGGTCTTGAAAAATTTAACGAAAAACAACAGGGCCCGGTTGCCATGGAGACACTGCTTTGTTTTTTTTAAGTTTGTTCCTCTATGTTTGCTGTTTAGTTGACAGCGTCGCTAGTGGAGAACAATGTATGAAATTCATCAAGAAATAACTGTAGTTCCAATTTTGCCCACCTTAACAGCTAAGTTGGTGGCACTGTACAATGTTTACATTGTAGATTGAATTAATTAATATTATTGTCACGTTTTTGTAGATTTTTCAAAAAGCGCTGAATCAATGTCGATAAAAAAATTATGGGACCACCTATGAGCTATGACCTACCAAACAAAAAAAGAATCATTAAAAACAATTCTAAATTAGCGGAGTAATCAGGTAACAAACATACATTAAAAAAAAACATATAGTCGATTTGATAACTGCCTCTTTTTGGAAGTCGGTTAAAAATATCACGTGATGATGTGATATTTTTAGCCAGTAAACGTCCACTGCTGAACAAAGGCCTCTCTTAGAGAGGGGTGTTGCCATAATCCCCACGCTTGGCAGGCAGCTTGGGGATCGCAGTACGTACACTGTGTACTAATGAAACGCTGTTGCCCATCTTCCGGTGGTTCTGGTCGCAGTTTTAGGACATAACCGAGTCCCTAAATATAAAAACAAAAATATGGGCAAGATAAATTTTACCTGACGATGCAAAGTATAGAGAAAGGTATTGTGTTTAGCGTGTTTTAATACGTGTTTTTTATCTATACTAATTTAATAAAGAGGAAACATTTGATTGTTTGTTTGCATTGAATAGGCTCCGAAACTACTGAACCGTTTTGAAAAATTCTTTCACTGTTGGGAAGCTACACCATCCCCGGGTGACATAGGCTATAATATATACCCATGCGAAGCAGGGGCGGACCGCTAGTATTTTAATAAGTTTCTAACTACTAATAACGATTTTTTGGCAGCTAAAATTTCGCTAACGGGACGATATGTTTGTACATGTATTTAACCACAATACTTTTTTATTTGCGTCAAAGTAAAAAGAAAGACAATTTGAAAATTTGAGCAAAATTGCCGATTAAAAAGAAGACTTCTTCATCCAGCCCGTTTAGTTGTGTATGTCATAGCAGTAAAAAAGTAAACACATTTCTAGAGAAAACGTTGTGAACTTGCGAAATTGCGAACGTTCTCATTGCACGTGACGTTTTGCCCGAGACATGCCGGCAATGTATCGCAAGAAGCAGACCCTAATAAAAACAATCAGCCATTTTGTGCTTTACCACTTGGACATAAAGACCAGGCAACATGTCCAAGGTATTACATACAATGCATTTTCTAACACAGCAGTAATGTACAATTTTGAATCTTACTACCCAAAGATAAAGGTGAAAATGGTTGTTTGTTCTAGATTATGTCCCAGAAGTGCTATCGGTTAGAGCACGCATCGCAATTATTTACAATGAGGCTGGGAAATAAAGTCAGTTTTCCTTGAAATAGGAAAAACTATTTAGGTATTTTTTCAGATTTATACATAAAGTATGTTTGGCCGAAGCGAGTTTTTTTTGTAATTTTCTGTCCATTTTTAAATTAGCTTTGGAAACTGGAGCAGATTGCAAAAAGCTACACTTTCAAGAATCTTGTCTACAATCACTATTTTCCTTTATAATTGGTACGTATGTATGTTTTATTTATAGTATGTATTGGTAAGTATAGTTAAATAGTATTATTTGCACATTTAGTATTTATTTGTATTATATTATGTATTGTCTACACCGCCGACCCTACTCCTGTATCTGTTATGTTATGTTATGTCCATCCAAAGGTTGCCTGGAAGAAATCGCTTAAGGCGATAAGGCCGCCTATTATACTGCCGGTCTTCTATTATTTTTAAGTGACTTTTGTATTTTTATTTCGGTGTATAATAAAGTGATATATTATTATATTATTAATATAATCCGTAATTTCTGATCACTATTGTGAAGTTTAATAGTAAATGAAAATGACAGCAATATTTTCTTTTACAATTACAAAAATTACAACAATTTACAACAACAACAATACAAACAACTAACAATTAAAAAAAAATTGTACAATAAAAAATAAATAATTGTACAATTAAAAATTTTTAATTGTAATTTTTTTTTATTGTTTTAGCATTTTTTTATAATCTACTGCAACTGATAGAGCTAATTCTATAACTATGTATAGTACACATTCGAACAGAGAAAAACCCAATTCACGGTAGTTTTTTTTTCTGAGCAACAGGGAGAATTCTATGATCACATATTTGATTTCTGATAACCGATGGGGAAGAAAGGTTCTTGAGTGGAGACCATGAACCGGAAGGTAGGCGTAGGTAGGCCTCCCACTAGATGGACCGACGACATAATGAGAGTCGCTGGCATCCAGTGGATGCAAAAGTCAGGCCGTCGTTCAGTGTGGAGGTTAAAGGGGGATGCCTATGTTCAGCAGTGGACGTTTTCTGGGTGATGATGGTGATGATGATGATATTTTTTTACTTCCATAAAAAGCCTTTTAAATTTAGCAGGGTACAAAACTCAAACAGTCAAACTATATTTCAATAAACCGAACTAGCGCCGTGCGAGCATCGAAATTCGAAACTAGCATGAAAACCTCGCGAACTATATCATTTTCAACTTATCGTATAAAATACATCTGGTAGTCAGCCCTCTCTGAATACGCAGCTGGTGAATACAGTATAGCCAGTAACTCAACTTCTTTAATGACCAAAACACTCTCCAGGGGAGATAAAAAATATTATTCTGTTGTTAACATAATTATCTAACTTTTTTCTTATTTTTTTTTTATGGTGAAATGGGCTAGCGTTTGACCACAACTCACCTGATGGTAAGTGACGATGCAGTCTAAGATGGAGCACGCTTGCCCATGAGATGCCTATTCACTCTTGTCTTGAAGAGACCCAGGTTGTACCTTGTATAGAACACCGAGGCAGGAAGCGCATTCCATTCCTGTGCAGTTCGTATTAGGAAGGAATTTTGGAAACGCTGCGTGCGGACTTTACCAAAGTTCACGACGTAAGGATGGAATGTCCGCCTCGATGACCTATGGCGGAAACTGGGTGACGGGATCAGCTTAAACAGCTCTTGTGCACATTCTCCAAAATGAACGCGATAAAAAATGGACAGACAAGCCACCTCCCGCCTGTGCAGGAGGCTATGCGGCATCTTCCCTTTAACCAGCGCTTCGTTATTAATTAGACGAATGGCGCGTCTCTCTACCGAGTCCAATGCTTCGGGCTGGTATTTAGCAGAGCCGTCCCACAAGTGACTGCAGTATTCCATTTTATTTTTATTAACTTCATCAAAACTCGCGTGAGGATTTATTATTATACATTATTACTAAACGGCCGCGGCCTTGGCAGTATCAGTGCGTAGGTGACCGTCTTTGGGAGCACGCGTATTCCCTAATGAAGGAGTTCTCATTAGAACTCCTTTATTAAGAAATACGCGCGCGGGAGATCTGTTTCGAAGCCATTGCTTCGAAACCAGTCTATGGTCTTGACTGATATACATAACGCGAGTGTAAACCGTTTTATAATAATTTATAATTATCTAATTTTCAGTGGCTTACAAATTACAAAACCTGTTACATTATTTTACTAACTTATCTGATAAGAATCTACTAAAAAAATACCAACATGAGCTTGTCTAGTATAGCTTCCATGCAATAATTATGATACCAAGATGATAAAGGTGAGTTTTAACCTCAAAGATCACTTCTTTTTGGAACGAGTAAGTACTTTTACGTGTATAACCTGATGCTACATAGGTGCCTAGGTGCCGTGCCAAAATAAAATCAGAAAATTATGCTAACCATGACACTATTTTCAGTTTTACTAACGACTTTTTAAGAGACCTAATTTGACGCAAATTTAAGAGAAAATGGTAATTGAAGTATTACAGTTTTACTCTCGAAACATGATTTTTCAAGCAGGAATACAAAAATTACTTTAACTTTTGCTTTTTTTCCGTTTCGGGGTCATCTGACTCTACCCTAAGGGAGAGGTAGGGATATCGGCATCAATCCTTGAGTATTCTTGCTAAGGCTGGGCTCTGGGGGTTTTCGGCCCCAGGGAAAGTGAAGGGCGAGCACCCGCCCCATGCTGTCCGACCGGGCGTTATTTCGTCGCCCTCAGTGGACCTATCTATTTTGCGTCAGTTTAATTATTAATTATTTCTTTCAGACCAGGTCCATATACATTTTGACACAAATTACATAAAAAAACTGATAATAAAGTAAAACAAAATCAAAATTAGGTACATGTCAATAGTAACAATAATTAAAAATAAATGAAATGTAATAAAATACATTGAATAAAAATAGTAATGGAAATTATAATGTCAAAAAATTATAAAATAGAATAAAATGTCAGTAGCTTACTTATTATTAGTATATGTAGCCGCACTGCATGCTATATGACCAGACAGTCAAAAACCACACCACCACATAAAAACCTACCTACCTACCTGTGGTTTAAACCACATTCAAAAAAGTTGATATTCTGCTTGTATTGCAAAGTTTGAGCAAGGAGCTCAAAACAATAGGAATTTGGCACCGTTTGAGTTTAGAGCGGCACTGCTCGGTGCCAAATGGGGAGTGCCAACTCATCATCACCGTATGTCGTCTAGTGCTGAACAAACTTCGCTTAGAAATGGGCTTAGTGCCTACGGAGACTTTTCATTTAGAGAAATTCAGAACTTTTATTAGATTCAAGTGTGCAAAAGACCGTTGTGCTAGTAGGTGTTTACTTTTTAGGTTGAAAGTTAATTTGATATTATCCAAATGTTTAAAGACAATATAAAAAAAATGAGACTGGCAGAATTCGTAAGTGCGCCATCAAATCGAATATGTAATATCCAAGAAAAACGTTTCAAATATAATATATAAGTGTTTTTGTATAAATAAAACATGTGTTATTGTATAAATAAAACTTGTGTTTTGTATAAATAAAACATGTGTTATTGTATAAATAAAACATGTGTTATTATATAAATAAAGCATATTTCAAGGCTTAAATTCTACTATCCATTAATTGATTTGATTGATTAACTGAAAAACAAACCCGACTTTTTCTCTGTAATTGTGAAACGATTAGTAAGTAGAATTAATTGAAGCTGCATTAAAATTAGATCATACCTGAACAGTTCTCTCCCAATCCGTGTATTCGTTAACGATAGTAAAAAATATTTCGCTCAAATGATATGTGTAAGCATTTCTGACGTAAGTCCTGTAACAAGAAAAAAGTTATTTTTCAGGCAGGAAGATAGTTTGCATCATAAAGACGAACATGGGGTACTTTTCCCTCCGGAAATGTATTTTTATCCGCCAGGACCTTTTATAAAGTGTGTATTTGCAAACAAATGAAAAAATATCTCATTTCTTAAGGTCATTGTATCTATATAGTATACGTGACGATATACATAAGACAGCTGGCAGTGGCTGAAAGTAAAATGCCTAAGCTTAGGGTGAGAGGCATCCCTTGGGAGAGACCTAGAATATGTCTAGCAATGGACAAAAATAGGTCAACTTTATTGATTATTGATGACATGATTATCAACAAAGTTTACAATTGTTTTATAAGAACAACAAAATATTGAAATCTCTAGTCTATTGACTCAAAATTGTTATTTTATATCAATAGTACTCCTTTCCTTCAATATTCCCTCGAGTTACTCCAAAATATCCCAAAATTTGTTCCCGCGAGACTTGCCCGATAAAACATCTATTCCATCAAAAACAAAGACACCAATAACGTCTTATTGTTCACCGCATCCAATACCATGTGAGACCAATTCTCTGTTTTCATTATCCACCATTCGCATGTAGCCTGTGACCGACCCCCTGCGTTCAAACACCAATTTGCTGAATAAACATCAGACCTCACCTTATTATTCGATCCCTTCTCTCGCCTTCGAAGCCGTTCTGTATATCTTGAGCTGAGAATTTCCACAGTGCCTCGCTCGTAACAACTCCAAACAAAAGATCATACTTGTTCTGCCCGCCTCGGATTCCGAATGTCCTATCCCCACTTCGTTTATCCGCTTTGAAATTATTGACTCCGGATACACTAGTAAAGCCTTGAAGGTCATTGGGGATGAAGAAAGTTAGTAGTTCTTTAGCATAATCAGTCTTTACGACCACTCCGTCGACGGATGGTCCGAACGCAGTCAGGTAGCTTGGAGTACTAATTTCGGCAGACATGAGTTCTTCAAGTGCGACTTCTCTGAGGCAGTCAACTATCAGCTCATGGTCTTTGACGATGTCTTCTGGCAGCGTGCAGTTTGACTGTTTGGCTAGCTGGACGGAGAAACTGACGGGGTCCTCAACTAGAGCCCAGGAACTGAGAGCTGAACCTGATAGGAGTATAGCGCGATGAAATAAACCTGCAACAAAGAAGTTTTATATGTTCACTGCTTGCTTACAAAAGGTAAGGGTAAAATAATAGATAAAGACTGATAAACAAGCATTTTTCAAACTATTCTTCAAAGTGTTAAATGTTTATCGGGACTTATCACGTATTATTGTTCAAATTGCGTAAGTTTAAAAATTACTATTCCTCAAAGTTTTTCAAAATAAACACCATCAAACTCATCGAACCGTTTTTATAAAACGGTTTTTATTCTTCTATTCGAACAGTTTTACGAAAAATCTGGGGATGATCCTGGATCAGCCCAGTTTCTAGTACATTTTCTTTTTTTGTGAAGATTAAGCACTATTTGCACAGTCCTTTTAGCTTAAAGCAAAGCAGACTTTTTAGAATTTCTATTTTTAATTGGTTTTTCTAATAGTGAACTAACATACACGCTATTATTTTATATCCAATTTCTAATAACTATATTTCTTACATAATTTATTTCTATTTGAAGAAACAGTTTTTAAATAAACTATTTGCACCTTTTTTATACCATAGGTAACTAGCTATTATGGGTAGAATAGTCTTTATATAAATCAAACAAAAACGTCCTGAATTGGTTTGACTTTCCCTTCCTGCCAAACTCCAAAACTGCACAATCAAATGTGAAAATTGCTTCCCAGTTTTAATTGACGAGTTCATGAATTCGGTAATTGGACCCAAATTTTAATTGAGTGTCAGATGGAGGTGCAAATGGCAATTTCTCATGGCTTACGTTTTTGCTGATGAAATATATTTTTTGGTTCAACAAAATGGAATGATATAAATCTGTTAAAACCACTTTCTTAACATCGACATCCCGTTCTTTACCTCATCTGTATATCCTCGCCATACTTTAAGCGATAATGCTGTCAATTGTTTGTTTTTTTTTTCCTGGGCTAGCGCCTTTATTAACTAAACAAAATACAAGCTAAAACTAAAACTACAAATACAGTTAGACTGCCCATAGATTGATTAATTTTAAGTTGTTTTTGCTCTATGTATGTTATCTATACTTCTATACTAGTTAACACTACTAACAAAACTACACTGTACTGCACTGTACTGTATAATATTATAAAGAGGAAACATTTGATTGTTTGTTTCTTTGTTTGCATTGAATAGGCTCCGAAACTACTTAACCGATTTGAAAAATTCTTTCACCGTTGTGAAGTTACACTATCCCCGGGTAACTTAAGATATATTATATTTTCAAAAAAAAAATAAGGATCCTTACTAAAACTCCAATAATGTAACCCAAGCTGTAAAAAAATAAGTTTTTTTTTTTACTTTACGTGTTTGAAAGTTCTAAGACAGGACAACGTCTGTTAGGTCAGCTAGTCTATCTATGGGCCTGATTTTGAAGGCACACTATATACCTAACATCAAGCGAGATGGCGATATTATTTAATTTATACATTTTTTTGTTAAAATCGGAATAAGATTTCTAAGTGAAGCTGATACAAACCTGGCATAACCGTGGGTGAAATCATGAGAAAGTTGATACAGGCCGCCCCGGAGCCGTGGCCCAGCATGGTGACGTTGCCGGCGTCTCCTCCGAACAGCGCTATGTTCTGCTGGACCCAGTGCAGGGCTGCTATCTGGTCCATGAGGCCGTAGTTCGCGACCCGCGCTTTGAGGTGCGGGATGGGGTTCGCGTTAAGAAATCCTGTGGGAACACGAGACAGTTACATAGAGATGTCTTTTATCAGGGTGGACTACGAAAGAATTTTTTTGAAGAGAAATTTTTTTTTGGCCCGTGACGCACTTTCTGTGATGGGGGAAAAGCACTGAACTTGCAGGACCTTCACGCT
The DNA here is from genome assembly GCA_932305915.1 of Agriopis marginaria. NCBI lineage: Eukaryota > Metazoa > Arthropoda > Insecta > Lepidoptera > Geometridae > Agriopis > Agriopis marginaria. Next base: position 17,720,970 of record OW029918.1, read on the forward strand.
CAGAGCCCTGATTCCGTAACTTTAAAGTTTGAACTTAAACCTCTTAAAATTTGGACTCTATTCCTTAGGAATAAAGACCAACCTTTAGAGGTAAACTTAACACGGCGGGTTACGTGCGTGTTTGTAGTTACAGAATCAGAGCCCAGATACTCGTTTGGATAAATTAGAGAGAGATATATAGTCAACCTTGATGAAGTTTTCACTTCTGTCGTGTGGTCTTAAGCACACACTTTTTTTATAAAGAGCTGCAATCAGGCAACCTCTCCGCCTGATGTTAAGCGGTCATCACCTCAACAACACCACCAAGTGCGCAATACTTACAGTTTTAGGGTTAAGCGGTTTAGCGGTATAGTGATTTTTTTAATGATAAACGTATACACTGACGATAATTTTATTGTACTAAAGCCCCATTCAACAAGCAAACTCCAGGCCAACTCAAGCTCTCAACTAGATTGTCTACCATTTTTCTCAATCGAATCTTGGAGCACTTTGGCCATATTGCCAGGAAAGACAACGACAATCTAGAAAAGTTAATAGTCGCAGGAAAAGTCCATAAAAAGCGATCTCGAGGCCGCAGCTCGATGCGTTGGTCCGACCAGATTTGCGAGAAGAATTTGAGGGGAAGGCCTACCTACCTTAGTCTTGGTGGTGGCGAAGAAGTCTTGCCAATACGCGGTCAGTCATAATAAAAGTCAATGTGTATTGGATCACGGCACTGCTCTCGCTCAACTGCCAGCGAGGTCAAACGTTCGGCTTAAAGGTCCCTAAAACCCGTTCTCTTGAAAGTTTAATGAAAGTAATTACGCAAGTATTTCGTTCTAGCCCTTTCTATGACCAGAAAGCTATTTAATCTGCCTAATAATTAAACGATTCCCTTTACCCGACGAATCCGTTTTAAAGGTACCTAAATGTAATGTTTTTTTATATTATGATTACCAATTACCGATTATAATTCTATTTAACTAGTTAAATTATTCTTCATCATTATTTCAGCAATAGGATGTCCACTGCTAGACAAAGGCTTCCCTTATCAAACTCCAAAAGGGCCGGTTGGAAGCGGCCTGCATCCAGCGTTTTTCTGCGGTTTCTTTTAGGTCGTCTGTCCACCTTGTAAGGGACGTCCTACGCTGCACTTACCGGTCCGTGGTTTCCATTCGAGAACCTTTTGGCCCTATCAGCTTATTCGATTCTGGTATGGTTTTAGTTAAATTTTATTTACGTTTAATTTTATTTTAACATAAAATAAAAGGGGAGAATTTTACGGTTACTGTACCCTCAAGTATCTCTCTAAGCACGTACAATTGTTCAGAGAAATAAAGAACACCACAGTACCAAAAAGTAAAAGAGTCGGGTCTTATCCGTCATAATGAAGGGACCTAAGCAAACAGTGGCTTAGAAAATATCTACCCATTTTGGAGGTAAAAGGGATATTGTTGGAAAATATCTTTGCTAAAATATCTACAGACTTTTCTCTTAGTAGGAAAATGTATGAAAACGTTTTAGGTACCATTGTCATCATGCTCGTATGGATTCTATATAATTGTATTGTATGCTTTTAAATGATTTTTTGAATGTTTGATTCAATGTATTTGTCTGTGTAAATGCACAGATTATAATTATATGAGTATGTTTTTTTTTAATAAACCCTGATAAATGAGCTGATAATCTTCAAACTGCTAACGGCCTCTTACACCAAATTTGACGGTTTTAAATAAATTTTATTGAGTTAAATTACAATATTTGATCTGGAAAAAAAATACATGTCACAGATACATCTGCGTTTGAGTTTATGATTTGGTTCTAAACACGACAGAATAAACTGTGCTCGATAAAAAAAAAAACTGAAACAAAGTCGATTTAGTAAATTTTTTTCGTTTTATGCTCTAATGAAAGCTCGTAACAACCTGAAAATTGCATGTACTGAAAGGCAATCCTATAAAAAAAAAATGGATATATTTTTGATAGTGAATAGTTTCGGTTTTTCGTGAAATTAAAAGCGTAAAAAGGTCGCAAGAATTACGCGCGCCGCGTTCAGTACCGCGCCAGGCGTCATCGAGGTCGGACTTATGTTCGTTTTTGTCGTTGCACTCCCTCCGCGGGCATCCTAATTCTTGCGTGGCAAAATACATCGTCGCTCTAACTTGGCGGGGGCTGAGGGAGCGTTGTTGCCTACGCGACTCGGATAATTTTCGTGAATAAAACATAGCTAACACTCCCGATCAAGTCAAAAAAACTAAATCAAAATCGTTTCAGTTGATTGAAAGCTACGATGCCATATCAGATACACAGATACACGCGTTAAACTAACAAATTCGTTTTTTTTGGCATAATAATGACAAAACTTTTACTAAAAATGTTCCAATATGATTCGATTAATTCATGTCCAACATCTACATATTTAACACAATACAAACGTTTTTCAAACCCAAGTTGATTTTAATTTTGGAATACATCGAAAATATAATTTTGAAATCCATTTATCAACATACATTCCATTCACTTCACGCAATCAGAAAATGTTCGAGTCGAAATTATTTTCATCGAATTTTCATCTCAAATATTCATGGAAAATTGAACTTAAGTCTCCAGTGCGATACGGGTTATTTCAGGATAAAGCGAGGTTTTACTTTGTACTGCAAACTTTCACAAGAAAATGTTTAATTAAGTAGAGTGGCACTGGGCACGTGACGAAAGCATAGTCTCGGAGCTAGACGATAATTAGGTTGCACGAAACAAAACTAGTTAAATGTTTTTGAAAGCGTTTTCAGCCCTTTATACCACACGCAGACGACTTACAAGTCTGCGAGCATTTTAAAATAACCTAGTTTAAAGTTATATGATTATTTACGGGATATTTACCGTGGTAAGGTTGTGGAATGAGCTCCCGATATTTCGGCGCAGTTACATCCACCATGTTCACGGGAAGACTGAAGAATGCGGGTGGTTGGTCGAACAGTTTTATCGGGACTTAGGTTCGAGTTCGAGTTCCAGTGATAACCGTAGCAAAAGACTAAGAAAGAGGGTAGATCGTTATGTCTGCACCTAAATTTTTAACTGTTCGACCAACCACCCGCATTCTTCAGTCTTCCCGTGAACATGGTGCATGTAACTGCGCCGAAATATCTGGAGCTCATTCCACAACCTTACCACGGTAAATATCCCGTAAATAATCATATAACTTTAGTGAACAACCGTGATAGTTAAAAACAGTGTTTAACCTAGCTTAACTTGCACATTCAATACAATTTTGAAAAAATATATTTGAATTATCGTGCTAAGATGTATAAATTTTAGTCTACGTTTATTGACGGCGGGAAAATTAAGGCAAATAATAATTGTACTGTTTTTTACAGCAGATATTTACACTCACTTTCTAGTTTGTTGCATTCGTTTTTTATTGGATTAATGCTAGCAAGATGATAAAAATTTAAGTAGGGTAGTATATATTTATGTATCATTCCAATAAACTCAGCATGTTATGGAACCTCTATAATATATTATTGTATAAAATAAAGTAGTTTTCCGCGTCTGTTTATCTGTCTGTCTGTATATTCGCTAACTCCTTCTAAAGCATGCAATGGATTTTGATGCAGTTTTCACTAAAAAAAAACACGGAAGGTTAAAATACATAAGAAAATTACACCCATGCGAAACCGGGACGGGTCGCTTGTTTAAACTAAAACACAATTGTGTTTTTAAATGACAACGTATTGTTATTATAATAATTATTATAGAAACGGAAATATTTTTAGCCAATACTATAAGGTGAAATAAAAAAAATATGCGGCGATATATAATTTGTGTGTCGTCATAATTATATTGGATATGTTTTAGTGTGGCAGATGTTTGTGATAGTGGCCGTCCACATTTTTTTTTGTTAATCTATGTTTGGCCATGCCGTTCTTAGTGTTTTATTGCGTCCAAGAAAGTCCGCGAACTAAAGTATGCCGTCTGCACAGTCCATTAGAGACTTAACACGAGTTGTAACTAGATTTGTGCGGTGCAATCCAATTTATTGCTCCACTGGCGACAATTTTATTTATTTGCTGTTTTACTGTTAGCGCAGAATAAAAACTAAGGAAGAAACTCATTACTTATATCCGCTCAACCTACTTCTTAGACCCGAGTGATATAATTAAAGTTTCAAGAGATTTAGTATTTTCAAGTTGACAGTTTGAGGGTTCTTCGCTTGAGAAAATGGGGACGAAACGTTGGAACAATTTTATTCTTTGAGACGTACTTTAGCTTGACGTACCTATTATGTTGAAGTTTGAAGTGGTATGAAGATTGTTTGCTGCAAGTCTCTATTTACTCAGTCAAAACTTTCGCCGAGACAGCAAAAATATTTTTATATTTTTTTACTGTTATTGAATAAGTGGCAAATAGGCGAGGAAATAGGTATGTCCAAGAACCTCAAACAATTCAGAGACATTATGACATTCACCAACATGCGCTGGGCCAGCATGGTGGCTTCTCTGAAAGCAGGCCTGTGTCACAGAAATGGGAATATGATAATGATGATTATATAATGATTGGTGATGACATGAGTTTACCTAAAATCCCGCGCCTGTGGTGATGAAGACGAGGCCCACGTAGCTTGCCAGCTCTCTGAGAGGAGGTCAGTGTTCCAGCAGTGGGTAACATGATAATGATGATTATATAATGATTGGTGATGACATGAGTTTACCTAAAATCCTGAGCCTGTATGACGACGACAAGTCCTGTTTAGCTCACCAGCTCTCTAAGACAAAACCTGTGTCCCAGTAGTGGGTAAAATTATAATGATGATTATATAATGATTGGTGATGACATGAGTTTACCTAAGATCCCGAGCCTGTAGTTGATGGTGATGACGACGAGGCCCGCGTAGCTCGCCAGCACGGCACCGTCGTACACGTTCCCAGAGTTCCACTCGAAGGACTCGCCGTGGATGAACATCACCACGGGGTACTTGGCTTGGAGGGTTGGGCCCACTGGAACAATATTAATTATGAAGCGTATATTTTTGGCCTCAGGACTCAACTCTGGAACCTAAGCCTGCGTCATTGCTGCGGGATTGATAGTAGGGGGCCTAAAATGCGACAGCGAAATCCCAACAGAAATTGATTAAAAAATTATTCGATATTTTTAAAACCACCTGTCTCTCAGTCATGTAAATATATCGCTTATGTGTGAGTTGAGTATATAAAAGTGATAACACAGTAATTTTCGCACTACGACCTGTACCGCGGGAATCCGTTTTTTTTAACGACCATAAAATATTTTATTCATATTACACGGGAATTACTCAAGCGCGGCTGCGTCTTGCTGTACAGCGAGACGCAGCCGCGCGCGTGCATTCACCTTGAAAAAGACCGTCTAATGTGGTTAAAACTATAGTCGGAGTAACCAGCTTAATCTTACATGAGTAATTCCCGTGTAATATAAATAAAATTTGTGAAAACCACGTCAGTTTCAATAATAAGACCATAAAATAGTTTTTCCCGTTTATTCTGGTAATAACAAAAAATTATAAAACAAAAATTTGCATTTTTAGAACGTAGGCACAGTAACTCAACTGATTTCGTACTAGAGTAAGAAAAAGGTTTGACTACTTTGACTAGACTACTAGAATATGACGTCTGGAGGATAAGGTGTCTCCAAGGATTTTATATATACCCTAAAGGGGCGTCTCTTACATTTGACGCATGCTGACAGAAAACTGTTTTGTATTTCTCTCTCACAATTCAAGACAAATCGTACCTAATATACTATTATGTATTCTGTGTCCAAGTATATAGCTATCTTTGTGCTCCAGAAAGTCTCTGGATAGCGTCCAAAGGCTATGAATTCATGCCAGTCCCATCGAATACGTCGCTGTTTTGTTTTGTTAAATTTTAAGTTTCGCAGAATTGTAAAGAATATCATGTGATTTTTAATAAAAAATTCTCACTGGAATTTTTGAAGTGTAGCAGTCAAATGAAAACTCTGCTGCTTTAAAAAGAAGACTGATATTATAATATCTACCTATGTATTAGTTAGATGCTTGGCATGGAGTAGTCATCATCATCATCATCATCAGCCAGAAGACGTCCACTGCTGAACATAGGCCTCCCCCTTTAACCTCCACACTGAACGACTGCCTGCCTTTTGCATCCACTGGATGCCCGCGACTCTCACAATGTCGTCGGTCCATCTAGTGGGAGGCCTCCCTACGCTGCGTTTTCTGGTTCGTGATCTCCACTCCACAACCTTTCTTCCCCATCGGTTATCGGTTCTTCGAGCGATGTGGCCTGCCCATTGCATGATGACTTTGATGTGGCATGGAGTAGTATATTTCTACATTTCTTATGCTGACGCTATTATTAGTTACTAGCTTATGCCTGCGGATTCGCCCGTGTTGATAACAGAACATATCCTATGTTACTTAGGGATACTGTACAAGCTATTTATAATTTTTTTTTTTATCTGTCCAGTTGTACCGTAATCCCCAAATAAATTTACTAGTTTTGGGTGGTTTAGGGTAGTTTATAATTATTTAAAAGTAGTTTTAGTTCATAAGAAGTTGTACATTAATGAGCAAATTTTCGATAAGCTATATTTGCCGAATTTCTATCATTTTCAGATAGCCCGTTGGTACAGTTGGTAGCGAACCTACCTTCTGAGCTTGGGGGCGTGGGTTCGATTCCCATCTAGGACAAACTTTTATGTGATGAACATTTGTGTTTGTTCTATATCTGGTTGTTAATATCTATTTAAAACTATATATTATATATGTATATCAGTCTCTGGCAGCCATATCACAAGCTTTGCTTAGTTTGGGGTGAGATGACCGTGTGTGAAAAATGTCCCGAAATATTTTTATTACTATCTTGCCCCATGAAAAATTTATTCATATCAAAATGTTAAGTCTTAAAGAGTTTGGTAACTCTTTGAAATAAAATAAAATATCAGGAGCTACTCTGTGGCTAAATTGAGAGTCTAGAGCAAATTTCAGTTTGGATTTACGCAGTCAAGACAAATCAATCAGTATTATACACAGCGAAATGTATAAACCGATCCAGTGTTGCTAGATTAGCATCCATAATAGATTCTGATGCATACATTATTGGTAGATTACCAATTTAACCAATCTACTCATGATTATTCGGGGAGAGGTTGCCCGAAGAATCCAACTCGGATGGGCAGCGTTCGGGAAATTGCGTGACATCTTCTCGTCCAAGATACCACAGTGCCTCAAGACGAGAGTTTTTGATCAGTGTGTGTTGCCAGTGATGACATATGGTACTGAGACGTGGTCCTTAACTGTTGGCCTTTTGGAAAAACTCAAAGTCACTCAGCGGGCAATGGAAAGAGCTATGCTCGGAGTTTCTTTGCGCGATAAAATCCGAAACGTGGATATTCGCCAAAGAACCAGAGTCACCGACATAGCTGTTAAAATTTGCAAGTTGAAGTGGCAATGGGCAGGCCACATAGCTCGAAGAACCGATAACCGATGGGGAAGAAAGGTTCTTGAGTGGAGGCCACGAACCGGAAGACGCAGCGTAGGTAGGCCTCCCACTAGATGGACCGACGACATAGTGAGAGTCGCTGGCATCCAGTGGAAGCAAAAGGCAGGCTGTCGTTCAGTGTGGAGGTTAAAGGGGGAGGCCTATGTTCAGCAGTGGACGTCTTCTGGCTGATGATGATGATGATGATGACTCATGATTATTGAATCAACAGTAGATCCTATTGTAAGAACTATTTTTTGGTTTGAGTTGTTTGGATGTTAGCATCGTCAAACTTATGATAACTTAAAACTTTCATGCATATTTATCCATTTAAAAAACCGACTCCATAATTAGTGAAATTCGTAATTTTGTTTACTTGGATGATATTTATAATACTACTAGCTGAATCCCGCGGTGCTACATTTTCCTAATTAATGACGGAGTCGGAGACGAAAAACATTTTGCAAAAACAAACAACCGTATTAAGAACTTCCTTCTTTTTTGAAGTCGCTTAAAAATAGCAAATATTGGATAAATGGCTTATACCTCAGATCAGATAAGCAAGTGAGATATGCCTTAGTACAATTATTGTTCGTGTTCTAATGACTCCATGTTTCTCTTTTTATAATACCGCCCAACCACATCTCAAAAACTATAAGAATTGCTCATTTACCCATTTGTCACAAATACTGAGAAACTAGTAGTGACACGAATAAACTAACTAATAGTCCACATACAAAAAAGGGTGGCAAGGTCGTCGGCCAACTGCTGCTGACAACTAAGTTCAACTAAAGGCATCAACCCTGATTTAGACCAGATACGTTCGCACCCGCCACCTTACCATATCTCCCTTGTTAGTCTGATCTGAGGCTCATCTTCTTCTTTTGTATTTTTTTATACATTTCTGGAAATAGGCCTCTCTTAATTTCCTCTATGAACTGTGATCTTTTGCTTTGGGCATCCAGTCGTGACCTGCCTGTCTTTGCCTGTCAACTTTTTTTTTCTTCCCGCAATCACTTCAGCGACGTCGCTTCGACTCGTAGCACTCATCATATCTGAGGCTTATACTTAACAGGAATCAAGCATTTTATTTATATTACACGGGAATTACTCACGTTAGATTAAGCCGGTCACTCCGACTATAGTTTCAACCGTAGTGCCAAGCGAGACGCAGCCGCGCGCATGCTTTTACCTTGAAAAAGACTGCCTAATGCGGTTGAAACTATAGTCGGAGTGACCGGCTAAATCTTACGTGAGTAGTTCCCGTGCAAAATAAATAAAATGTGTGAAAACCACGTAAGTTTATATAATAAAAAGGAATCAAGCACTTGTATCAGTTTAGGTTATTAATCTTCTCTTCTTGTACATCACTACAACTTCACAACACCGATAAAATAATGAAATCAGCACACAACACCCAACAAACTACTGAAGTTGTCTACGAATGTAATATAAATAAAAATAAATAAATAAATAAATATTCGGGACATTTTTGCACACACGGTCATCTGACCCCAAACTAAGCAAAGCTTGTGATATGGCTGCCAGAGACTGATATACATACATATATATGTTTAAATACATACTTAAATAGAAATTAACACCCAGATATAGAACAAACACAAATGTATATGTAAACAGGGTTGCTACCTTTTCTTTAAAAGTCGAGGGTATGTACAAGAATTGCTTAAATCGTCCATAAAGTAATCAATGTCACCTAGTTGACGCTTCAATGTGCTCACAGCACATTGACGCGTCTGAATTAATTGAGCGATAGTCGCATGTTATAAAAAATCGGAACAAAATTATAGGTTATCGGGACACGGGACAATATTTATCATCAAAATCGAGACTGTCCTGGTAGAATCGAGACAGCTGGCAACCCTGAATGTAAATGTAACGCTTGTCGCTTGTGTCGATTTCACAAACTTGAATAAACCCTGAACGAATTCCATCGAAATGATCTTCCGTTGAACTTTGGACGTGAATCGAGGGACAGAGATTCGATGAGAGGAAGACGCGACGTACATTGGAAACTTTCAATTTTATCTCGGATGTGGAGAAGGAATGAAAGTAAATAAACTCCGGACCCGAAAATATATGAAAATGTTAAACTACTTTTCCTAGAAAAGCTTTAAGATAACTTGCTTTTGATATTTAACCGTGGCGTGTTGATGGTTTTACCTACATGAGCTATAGTCAAACGCATAGCTTGCAAACCATAAAAAGATCTCATATTTGAAGCATAATTTAAGTAATAATACAGGATATTACCGTGGTAAGGTTGTGGAATGAGCTCCCGATATTTCGGGGCAGTTACATGCACCATGTTCACGGGAAGACCCGTGAACCCCCGTGTTGTCATCTTTACCACGGTAAATATCCCGTAAATAATCATATAACTTTAGTGAACAACCGTGATAGTTTAAAACAGTGTTTTAATAATACAAGGTTACGCGGAAGCGGTGTAATAAGCTGAAAAAGAGGAATGATGAGTATATTGGACCCGTTTTGGCTTAGTACACTCTTTCCAAGTCATTAAGACGTCCACTACTGAACATAGGCCTCCCGCTTAGACCTCCGCACTGAACTACAGCCTGCCATCTGCATCCACTGGATGCCCGCGACTCTCACGATGTAGTCGGTCCATCTAGGAGGCCTACCTACGCTGCATCTTCCATTTCGTGGTCTCCACTCGAGAACCTTTCTTCTCCGTCGGTTATCGGTTCTTCGAGCGATGTGACCTGCCCATTGAAACTTCAACTTGCATATTTTAAGAGCTATGTCGGGAACTGAATCGTTAGTGAATCCATAATCTTCTTTTAAATATTTTGTGGTTAAAAACATACTAACAAATTATACCTGAAGAAAAATGTTTAGGAATGAAAATTTGATATTTAAACGTGTAAAATTTGGAAGCAGGTATTATTTTTGTCTATAAAAGGTTCATACTCGGCAGAAAAAAACCTAATGGATCATAAATCAACTGGGGGCCTATCGTGCAATTTGCCTCAAGTATTGCCTTAAGCATTTTCTACTTAATTGCTTTTTAATGAATGGCCTTCACCATAAAAATATTTCTTTCCAAGCAGAAAACATTTTAGTCATGATTTGTGGAACAAAAAGGCTTACCGATAAATTGGTCAAGGTAATGTAAGTGAAGGAATGAAAATTGTCATGAAAATACATTTATAATATAATCATTTATTTCCAAGTAACATAGACTCATACAAAAATACTTATAAATAATACATAATAATACTTATAAAGGCAGGCTGTCGTTCAGTGTGGAGGTTAAAGGGGGAGGCCTATGTTCAGCAGTGGACGTCTTCTGGCTGATGATGATGATGATGATAGACTCATACAAATCACAAAACAATATTAATAGAAAAAATAATAATAGTAGCTAGTCACATTACGTCATTAACAATAATTATTACCAATCTTTTACACAGGGTTGAACGTATTGTTTAAATGTCTCTGGGAAATCAAGGGACCCCAAAATACAGGCTCGGCCTAGTTTGGGGCCCACAGCTAAAAGTTAAAATACTTAGCTTAATTCAATCTAATTAATTTGTAATGATTTGGATATTATTATTAGATAAATAAAATAAATTATTTGAATCTAAATTTAAAATAATCAAACTAAAAATGTCAACATTAATTATGTTTTAGTTGCAGCAGTTAAGTGTCTATGTATGTTTTCTACGGACTCCGAATTGGCTGGACCGATTTTGACGGGACTTTCACCTGTGACTGAAACTGCGGGACTCAGCTAGTAATCAAATGATGTCTAAAACATCCAAACGTCCGTTGAAGTCTTACGTCGCTTTATAAGAGTAAGGCAAACAAGCAGACGTGACTTCACGTGACGTGACGTGTGTTTTTCTTTATATATGACATTCTAACGTAAGTGTTTTCCAGAGCTTTGCCAGAAACAACAAACTTTTTCACTAAAATCTCATTGAAAATACAGTCCCATTGCACTGTCTCTCCGAATATTTTGATAAACATCCAACTCTGTGATATCTACGAAACGATAGTTCGACAATTTCGTGAAATGTTTTTAAAATAGAGTTGCACTCTAACCCAGTTATTGAATTTTATTTTATTATTGACGGATTTGTTATTAAATATTACTATTTTAATTTGACGTATATTTTTTTACCATAAAAGGCCTTACTTATAATCGTTACTTAAGTTAAGCAATTACTAAATTTGCTCTGTCACCTTCTCGCTGACGGAAATTGTTACACGTAAAAACGGGACAGAGCTATTTTAAGCATTGCTTAACTTAAGTAACGTTTATAAGTAGACCTGCCAGTATTTTTCTAATATTAAGCCATGAATTGCGGCAGCTTTTTTTCTTGTGTTCATACGCGTGTCACAGAAACGCTTAGGTATACCCTACTAGATACGAATGATATCTCTTAATAAATAGGATAGATGCAATGCTGATTTAGTAACAAATATCACTTTATTGGAGCGATGGTGGCTAAGCGGTATCGTATCCGCTCAACAATCTGACAGTTTCGGGTTCGATCCTTGACCCTGTACCTACTAATAACATAAATCATGTGCATTAAATCAATTGTGTGCAATTTAAGCTACCGTTCAAAAACGGTGGAGAAAAACATCGTGAGGATACCGGTATGTTTTTTTTTTTTTTTTTATAATAGATTGGCTTGCGCTTGGCCACCATCTCGCCTGATGTTAAGCGATGATGCGGTCTACGATGGAGCACGCTTGCCTAGAAGAAACCGATTCCCTCTCGACTTGAAGACACCCAGACCGTAACTGACGGGGAAAACCCATTCAGGCTGCGAATTCCACAGACTAGCAGTTTGCACAATAAATGTGGAATCAAAGCGCTTATGCCCGAAAACCTCAAAAGTTCAAGGACATTCACCAACATGCACTAGACCTGCGGCCTTATTATAGAAGTTTGATTGTGATCGAGATTGCATGCCGTCCCGTTCACATCTACTTACTCGCACCACGTGCGTAAGTGAGATGGCACGTGATCACGATCATAAACCGAATCACGATAAGACATCTATAATAAGGCATCAGCATGGTAGATTAGAGCCCATCCTCGCTCTATGACCCAGTAGATGGAACATAATATAAATAATATAACGGGGAATGCTCTGATCAACTTTTTGACATTATCCCTCCATCCCAGTTTTACCACCGAACCGGTCGCCATCGCCAGAAATGCCATCCGCACATTATAGATGCGTGGAAGTCTCGCACTGTTCGATTTGATATATTGTTTCTGCCACGCACCTGTAAGTTGTGGAATGGCTTACCACCTTCGGTTTTTCCTCCGAAGTATAATTTGGACTGCTTCAAACGAAGGGTGAATAGAGTCCTCAAAGGTAGGCAACGCACTGACAATGCCCCGGGTATTGTAGGTGTCTATAGGCAGCGGTGATCACTTACCATACGGTGGCCCGTAGCTTGTTTGCCAATTATTCTATATAAAAAAAAACGCATTTATGATAAATTTTTTTGGAAATTTGCGGCAAATATTCCAAGTATCCGGCTAAACCAGCTGCTTGCAACTCTACCTTAAAATATGATTCCATGCAAATCCGCATACAAAATGAAAACAATGTGACAGTGAGCGACCTCCCGTGTCCTCGTCGCGTGTCGCTGCTCAGTTCACTGTTTCAATGATTATATTCAACGCTGGTTTATGGATTTCATAATAATATAAAGCCACGTAACTGAATAATCTTTGTACAGAAATGGGCGACTGCACTTTACGTTGGTAAAATTATTTCATAAATTAACAAAGGCCCAATTGCATTATTTAAGTTATTATTGGGTAATGGGTAGGACACAGCACGAAGAACAGATGGCCGATGGGGCTGATAGGTTCTCGAATGGAGACCACGAACCGGTAAGCGGAGCGTAGAACATCCACCCACAATATGGACAGACGACCTAAAAGTGACCTCAGGGAAACGCTGGATGCCGGCTGCTTCCAACCGACCCTTTTGGAGATTGATGCGAGACCTATGTCCAGCAGTGTAACAGTGAAAAAAGTTGTAACAATCTTTCAACCCATCTCCCAATCAAAATCATAAACATAAAGCAAAAAATATAAACGGCTTTATTTACAAACGTAACTCTTAACTTTTCATAAACTGGTTCATTTTATCAATTTTACAGACTTCCACTTAACGTCCTATAAAAGTAGTAAAGTCTTAGATAACGTTGCTTCAAGCGATATTGTGCGGTTTATTGTGGCTTTACTGCGAACATTCGGGTTTATGTTTGCCGGCATCTGGTAGGATGAAATACGGCTTGGAACTCTGCTTCCTGGTTTTTGGCTTCTGAAGTCTTAACGCCTGGCTTAGACACCTTATTGGAAGCCAACTCTAACTTGGATACTAGTTTTTCACACCGTTACTTTGCTTAAATTCAATATAGCGGACGCCAGAAGATGGTATGGCGGATGGACATAATTTTCTTATCTACCCATGATATGGGTATAAAGGGTTTGCTGAAAAGAATACGAAAAATCTGTTTTAGTATAGAAACTGACGTGGTTTTTACACATTTTATTTATATTACACGGGAATTACTCACGTAAGATTGAGCCGGTGTAAACTAAGATTAAACTATAGTCGGAGTGACTGGTTTTATCTTACGTGAGTAGGTAATTTCCGTGTAATATAAATAAATCGAAAAAGCTTGCTTAAAAAAATATGATTTTTAATTAATAATCCGTAATGCTCTCATTACATAAAAAGCTCTTGAAATTCGCTTTGACAGCTTTTTCCATCAATTATTTTATTTATGACTAGGGGTCCGCCCCAGCTTCGCACGGGTATAGGTTATAGCCTATGTCACCCGGGGATAGTGTAGCTTCCTAACAGTGAAAGAATTTTTCGAATCGGTTCAGTAGTTTCGGAGCCTATTCAATGCAAACAAACAAACAATCAAATCTTTCCTTATTATAATATTAGTAAGGATTATTAGATATAGAATGGGCAGGCCACATCGCTCGAAGAACCGATAACCGATAAGGAAGAAAGGTTCTGGAGTGGAGACCACAAACCGGAAGACGCAGCGTAGGGAGGCCTCCCACTAGATGGACCGACGACATTGTGAGAGTCACGGGCATCCAGTGGATGCAAAAGGCAGGCAGTCGTTCAGTGTGGAGGTTAAAGGGGGAAGCCTATGTTCAGCAGTGGACATCTTCTGGCTGATGATGATGATGATGATAGATTATTTGCTCAAAAAACTTATTAATGTACAAATATACAAAAAATTCAATATAAAACATAAAAATAACAGATAACTTTTCTAGTTTTTATATTTATCTTAACTACAATCAAGTTTTCTAAGAAATAATTTACTTTCGACTATTAGCAGGGTAAATAGATTGTATCAGCTATAGACTAGATGCTATTACAATCAACTAGTATCTACTTACTTTATGTCGATAAGTATAAGATACATATTTGGTATTTGACTGTACTGTAGAGTTTATTTGCCTTATTTCGAAGTATCACTTCTGCTGTGTGTATTTAGGCTGAAACGGAATTGCGTCTTTTAGTCACAGATTGAGTTGTAGTACATTCGTGTACTCACAGAAAAGATTTTTAGCGAATCATGATTTTAATTTTATTCGAATTTGTCGATAAAAAGCAAAGATGTCAGAGCCATAAAATAAAACTAAACCAATACAAAAACAAGCACGACAGTCCGTTTCAGATAGGCAGATAGATATTGTCTATGAGAATAAGCAAGTTTTTTTAAAGGTCAACATTCATCATCATCATTATCAGCCAGATAACTAGGAAGATGTCACATAATTTCCCGAAGGAAAATTATGTGACATCATCTATCCACCTTTGATCAACAACATGATTTTAAAAAATTCCGGCATAGTTTTGTCATAAAATGCGCTAATTTGAATGTAATATTACATTGTGTATTGTATGGTGTCTGTTATTTGGTGACATACACTACAATGCAGCCAGGGAGTTGTTGTTTTAAAAATGGTCCGATTTTACACAAAACTTACCACCCACAAACAACGTTTTCACCACGTAGTCTTATAAAACAGCTGACAAATCGTCGAAGCGCGGTTGCTTTGCGACAAACGCCACAACGTTGCCAGTTTACGGTGGTTGTCAGCCATTTTGTTTCCAGACGCTTGGTGCAAGACACGTTGTATGCTCCGTAACGGGATTTAAGAGGATAAACTGGGCTTAAGAGAGTACAGCGTTTTGTTTAAGGTGGATGAGATTTTAAGTGGGTCAGAAGATTAAGTGTTATAAAGTTTCACTGTTGTGCTTTATAATTTCACGCAGAATACTCGTAAAACTGTGTATGCAAACACGCCGAAATATCGAAAACTACATTTTATTTATATTACACGGGAATTGCCGCACGGATTGTGCACGGGAGGGCCAGTTGGAAGCGGCCTGCATCTACGTTTCTTTTAGGTCCTTTATCCATATTGTGGGTGGACGTCCTACGCTGCGCTTACCGGTACGTGGTGTCCATTTGAGAACCTTTCAGCCCCTTCGGCCATATATTCTGTGTGCTATGTGTCCTGCCCACTGCCACTTCAACTTGCTAATCCGAAAAAATAACATGATTTATTAGAATGTTTAAATCGAGCTAACCCGTTGATTTTGGTACATTGAGTTAATATTTTTTTTATTTCGTACACAACATCCAATTCTGTCATATATTTTTCTGGACGTCCTTTTTCCTGAATTGAGAATGGCGTACAAGAACGTTAATATTTATTTGCATCCAATTCAAAACTTCAGTAAAAATTATTGCAATGTTCCTAAGATTGTAAATTTTAGCACCTCAAAAATTTAAAGTGTTTGAAGTACGTTAAAAAATTAAAAAAAAAAACTGTCTCAAATATGCTTTATAGACATTGGCATCGATTCTGATGTACTCTAAACTAAACTAAATTTGACAGCTCTAAAATTGTTACCATCCTTCTCTCACATATTAAAATGAAAAGAGAGGCAGATAATTTTTTGTCCTGTCAGATTGGTTTAGTTTAGTGTACGACAGAATCGACGCCATTATCATGTAACAAAGCGCTACCTCTTCCAACGAGCACTCGTGAAAGCTCTAACGTCTCAAGACTATCGACATTAGCGCTGCGTATTGATCTACTGAATGCCATTACTCTGTGTCATGTTTGCTGCCGAAATTCAATATTAATGTGATCCTATATATCTGCGCTTTGTATACTGTGGCAGCAAGTAATAGTGTATATTACACTAAGATGTTTGTACGGCTAGATGCTGTCTATTTAAGCATATATAACTCTTTATTGTTCACACTAGAAATGACACAATAAAACAACTTAAAACTAGTGAAACAATTGGCGGCCTTATTGCTATAAGCGATCTCTTCCAAGCATCCTTACCTCCTACCTTCATCATCATCATCATCATCAGCCAGAAGACGTCCACTGCTGAACATAGGCCTCCCCCTTTAACCTCCACACTGAACGACAGCCTGCCTTTTGCATCCACTGGATGCCAGCGACTCTCACTATGTCGTCGGTCCATCTAGTGGGAGGCCTACCTACGCTGCGTCTTCCGGTTCGTTCGGTACCTCTTACCTTACATACCTCAAATTAGGACTGTATAAGCGTGTTTACCTTCTTTGATTGGACTTATACTAGGAAAAGTTGATATTATACTCGGTTTACGTTTTTGAAGCTCTGACAGATGCAGCTCATTGTAAAAAGCTGGATGCACTCACTATGACCAATCGTGTGGTCGGACGTTATAACTCGAAAAAAACTTCGTCCTTTTCTGATCCGCGAAACTGATGTAAAAATCAACTATTGCGTGCCCAAAGAGTAAAATCGGGACCATATTGCTAAGCCTACGCTGTCTGTCTGTCCGTCTGTCCTACCTTTTAACGGCTGTATCTTCCGAACCGTAATAGTTGAAATTTTCACAGAATATGTAATGTTACGGCAGATTAACTAAGAAATAGTAACAATATCAAAAAGTATATACTAAAAAGCCCCAGACGAGATACAAAAAAAACATATTTGTTACGACTTTTGCATTTGCTTTTATGTAAAAACGGTAATACGTACAAGCTTAAAACTTGGCATGATTATAGTATACACTCTAATATTATAAAGTATAACAAAAAATAATAAATAATGGCCAAGTGAGAGTCGGTGACTTTCTGTTCATTACCAAGTTAATCAAAGTAGGGCGCGGTCGGTACTTGAATGGGTGACCGCCTGGGCGTCTAAAAGACAACACTATCTATCTATCTATCTACTATAATAACACTAACTTTTTGTATTTTGTGGTGGTACGGGACCCTCGGTGCTTGAGACCAACTTGCACTTGGCTGGTTTTTGACATTATTATTATTTGTTAGATAATCCGCCATAACATTACATTTTGTGTGAAAATTTAACTGGCTATTTATTACGTTTCGAAAGACACAGCCATTAAAAGGTAGGACGGACGGACGGACAAACAAACAGACAGACAGATAGACATACAGACAACGTAGGCTTAGTAATAGAGTCCCGTTTACATCCTTTCGGTACGGAACCCTAAAAATGTACTATTGCTCATTTTTCAAGACGTTTGCCGATTGCTATACGAAGTAGAGTACACGTGGGGCGTATCGGTTTCCGGAACTCGATATTGTTGCGGTATCTACATTAATCTACAAGTCTACACAGTGTTCAGAGATAATTGAATCAATTGTAGGTTTGAGAGGGTCGTATTGTTGTGTGTTTAAGCAATTGAATGTCTGTTTGCTCCGTTTGGTGGCATTTCAAGCTGGCACTGATTGAGTTAGGTGGCGGTATTGTAATTAAAGTATTGTATAACATGTTAGCCATTGGCGCGAACCAGCGACCTGCGGCCGGTCGCGTAGCAAAGGTCCGCATGTGGCAAGTGGCCGGACGCAGGTCGAACGGTCATCTGTTTTTTTCATTCTGCCACGCGCGGCTAAATTCGTAAAATTGCGCTTGCCGCCTGAGTAACTAGCTGATGTTATTAAGTAATAGGTATCATGTAAGCTACAGAGATTCCTTTGCAAGTAGAATTCTTGGATTTGGATTTTTATTATACAGGGTTATGCATATAGACTCTATTAAGCCAATAGGAGGTAATTTTACCCATCATTATCACAGAAGACATAATAGCACATAGAAGATTTACTCCGCGAAGAAATTTAAATAATTATGGACTCTATCTACGAGGCAATAAAGTAGCAATTCAACTCGTACAGCACTGGATACCGCTTGCTATCTTCCAGTATATTAGTATCTCACAGTATCTTTTATACGTATTATAAGATAGTCATTGTTCGTTGGAAAATCACAGAAAAGATGCATAATAACGCGTGACGTGTCTAGCGTGGCATGCGAACCGGGCGAGAGCCGAGCGGCTACTGACTGCCCTGCTATACTTCCTCTTGGAGAGGAGCGCCGGCTAAATATACCTAAACTGCGGAGTGAACCCTCTTGCCATGAACAACTTTTACTGTGGGACCAACAACGAAATCTTGAAAAAAAAAATGGATGTTCCATACGTTTTGTCGAGTGTCAATTAATGATCGTTTTCTATGGAAAAAATAACGTATATTTTTATATAAACAATTTTTATTTCCCCACATATTTTGTATGAAACGGTAAGAATTGAAGCCCTTAATCATCATCATCGTTTTAGCCGTAGGACGTCCACTGCTGGACATAGGCCTCTCCCCATCGATCTCCAACAGGGCCGGTTGGAAGTGGCCTGCATCCAGCGTTTCCCTGCGGTCTTTTTTAGGTCGTCTGTCCATTTTATGGGTGGACGTCCTACGCTGCACTTACTAGTCCGTGGTCTCCATTCCAGAATCTTTCGACCCCATCATCTGAAGCCTATAATACATTGACATTATTGCATCATAGAAAAAGAAATTGTCATCTAAGTTTGGGGTTACTATCGCTACCAAGGAGGATGCTTGAACTAGGTAAATAACGCAATGAGCGGTCTCATTGCGTTATTTACCTAGTTCAAGCATCCTCAGGCGACTCTCGAGGCGCAGTTACTAAATAGATAAATATCAAGACCAAGTAAAAAGAAAATATGAAATATGCCTAAGATCTTCCCCACACTCATCCTGTGACAATCAATCATCACGTGACATTCCTAACAATGCCACCTACTCGAAGCCCGCTCCTTAATCATAATCACCCCTAGTTCACTCCATCATCATCAACTGTCGACTTATCGCCCCACATGTGTTAAGACAAGTGTGCTTTATTTGTATTTTGATACTTGTTACTGGGTATTTACACGGGTGATATTGCTCAGCGTAAATGTCAATCAAAATAAAAAATGTTTATGTAGGTATTAGCTGCGCCCCGTAATGATGAAAAATGGTGATGATGATGATGATGAAAAGTAACCTATGTCACTCTCTGGCTCTTGAACTATACCCATGCAAAAATCAGGTCGATCCGTTGTTCCGTTGCAGCGTGAAAGAGGAACAAACATCCATACATCTATACATACAAACTTTCGCGTTTATAATCCCGCGGTGCTACCCGCAATTTTCCAATTTTCCCACATTTTCTGGGGGAATAATTAAGTACCCTATGTCCGTCCATATGATGTACACTATCATCCTGCCAAAATTCGTTAAGATCGGCTTAACGGTTTAGTCGTGAAAAGCGAACAAACATCCAGACAGAGAGACTTTTTTTTTAATATTGACTTGTAAAGTTGGCCTTTTGGCCTCTACAGATGGACCGGACTAGTTAGCGAACGCAGAGTGCGTTCGGCATAACTTGATGGTTTAAGTTTTTGGGCGACTAGCACAAGGGCACCTCGAAGTTACGAACCTCGGCTTGGGCCGTCGCCGGGAGTGGGAATCTGACTTGCCCAGGCACCCCAGAAGGGGTGTGCCCTGGAGCCCTAGCGGTTTGTTGAACTGAATGATCCAGACAGAGAGACAGTTACTTTCGCTTTTATAATATTCGTAGGGATAGTAGGAAGAAGGATTCTGTTATGTTATCTCGCATTGAATTAGTGGAAACAATTATGCAATTATAAATGTACAACTAATACGTGACCGCTGAAGTTATTCGTTTGCTATAGCAATATTGTTGTTGACCCGGGTCTGTCCTAAAACTGCGCCCAGGGGCCTTACGGCCAACTGCTTACGCGGTATCAAACTAACGTTAAATCCGCGCAGTTTGGAAAATCACGCGAACGTTAAACTTAACGCGCCCAAGGGCCTTACGGCCAACGGCTAACTCGGTATCAAACTAACGTTAAATCCGCTCAGTTGGAAAATCACGCGAACGTGAACCTTAATGCGCCCAGATACGGTTTGCGGTTGTGTGATTTTCCAACTGAGCGGATTTTACGTTAGTTTGGTGCCGCAACAGCAGTTGTCCGTAAGGCCCCAGTTCTATTTATCTATCTATATAAATATAAAAGCGTATTTCACCTACTCACTCATCACAAAATATCGAAAACCACTTAACCTACGAAGCTGAAATTTGGCAGGTAGATACTTAATGTGTTGTAGAGGTCGAAAAAAAGGATTTTGAGAAAGGGCCGAATTAAGGAGAACAAAATGGGTTGAAAGTTTATATTATGAAAATCTACGCGTACGAAGTTGCGGACAACAGCTAGTTACAAATAAAAGGTTTATCGAAGGATTAAATACATTACATTATTTAGTATTTTATTGCAAAAACCTAATAGTATATTTTCCAAGCGCAAGATAACACATTATCCTTGAAGAAAATGATCTAACCCAGTTCAATACCCCTGTCGCGAGGCACCTTTGTCTCCAAACAAAGAAACTATTTTCCAACCTCCAACTATCTACAATCTAAAGGGATCCATTGTGGGCTGTGATTAAAATTTTCGTCTCCAAGAATCTGCTGGCATTTCATTGCGAGACTATTGACACGAAATATTAAAATTTAACGGAGCGAGTCAAGTCTTTGCGGCTGCAACTGTAATCGGAGGCTTCCCTTCGAGTAAATATTGACGAGACTTATAGGGTTTGCGCTTTTGTTCCGTGTGGATATTCGAATTAATTATTTTTTGTATTTTTTCAATCTGTATCTTCGATCAAATTAAGAGAGGATATTGCATCAACCGTCTGAGCGCAGCCTACTTAAAACTCCGCCAAAACGCGCCCGAGCAGCAGTTTGCATTCAGTTGTTCGTTACCTGATGCGTAGACATGACGTGCCATAAACAAAAATGTATAGCACTACAGAAGAAGGACTAATATTCTGTGAGTTAGTATATATTGGTGTCAATTCTGTCGTACCATTATCTAAACTAAACTAAACTAAATTTGATTTCTAGTTCTTGAGCTCTAAAATTGTTGCCATCCTTCTCTCACATATTAAAATCAAAAGAGAAGCAGATAATTTTAGTCTTGTCAGATTGGTTTAGTTTAGTGACAGTTAGTTAGTTGGTTCAGTGAGTGAGAGTTGTGTTAGTGTATGACAGAATCGAAGCCATTCGCAATAAAATTATGCCACTATTTTCGCTACAGAAAAGAAAAGCTAAAAAAATATTTTCTGTGATTTTCACACTGAGTAGTGCATCGGCGTTATTTTGATTATGATATTTGATCCAATATCTGTATATTTGTTTTCAAGCAATCAAAATTTTTGTCTTGTAGGGTGATGACTTTTAAACACTGACAAAAAGGAAAATACACATAACGAGAAACGCAAACCTGACATAAACAAAAAAACCGGACAAGTACGAGTAGGACTCGTGCTCTGAGGGTTCCGTTGGACAGAACCTTAGAGCGCGAGTCCAAAAAAAAACCTAAAGTTGATATATTAAAAGACAAACTTATATTTGTAGTTGACTTTAAGGTTCTTCTATACATTGCAACTACAAAATGTAAGTTTGTAATAGTAAAATAATTATTTTTGAATGATATGACTTCAAATTTGTAACTTTCAAAAGTACCTACTACGCATCGTCATCAACGAGCTCCACACTTGCACTTCATACATGCTACTAAACACTTCCACTGCCACTTGAGCCCGTTGCAGACCGTGCGAAGTACAAGGAGCAAGTTTGTACCTACTACGCATCGTTTGCAACGAGCTACACACTTCTAATGCATACATGCTACTAAGCACTTCCACTGCCACTTGAGCCCGTTGCAGACCGTGCGAAGTAAAAGTAGCAAGTACCTACTAGGTACGCATCGTTTGCAACGAGCTACACACTTCCAATACATACATGCTACTAAGCACTTCCACTGCCACTTGAGCCCGTTGCAGACCGTCCGAAGTACAAGTAGCAAGTACCTACTAGGTACGCATCGTTTGCAACGAGCTACACACTTCTAATGCATACATGCTACTAAGCACTTCCACTGCCACTTGAGCCCGTTGCAGACCGTCCGAAGTAAAAGTAGCAAGTACCTACTAGGTACGCATCGTTTGCAACGAGCTACACACTTCTAATGCATACATGCTACTAAGCACTTCCACTGCCACTTGAGCCCGTTGCAGACCGTGCGAAGTACAAGTAGCAAGTACCTACTAGGTACGCATCGTTTGCAACGAGCTACACACTTCTAATGCATACATGCTACTAAGCACTTCCACTGCCACTTGAGCCCGTTGCAGACCGTCCGAAGTAAAAGTAGCAAGTACCTACTAGGTACGCATCGTTTGCAACGAGCTACACACTTCCAATACATACATGCTACTAAGCACTTCCACTGCCACTTGAGCCCGTTGCAGACCGTCCGAAGTACAAGTAGCAAGTACCTACTACGCATCGTTTGCAACGACGCTTGACATCGCACGCATTGCATTGTTATTGTGCTTATGTACATTCAATCATTTATATATTCATATCAAATTTTTTGAAAATGAGCAAGCGAGATAGAAGGCGCTCAGATATCCTTTCGGATTTTGACGTATACCTATGTGGTAGTTTTCATGTGACGGCAACCCCATGGCTGCTATTGTCGAATCTGTGACGGCAGGTGGGTAGCCGTTACACAGGGTGTTCGCCGGGAGCCGGGCGATGACATTTTTCATTTCCATGCTGCGACACGAGCTAAAATTATTATGCCCGGGCTGCCCCCCAAGCTGGCCTGGCTGGTTGCTCGAATGGGAGGAATGGGAGGTCGGGAGGTACGTGAGGCAGGAGTGATAAGCGATTGGTCTTTTCCCTTTTTTATATAAATAATACGCTTGACCGCCAACTCGCCAGATGTTAAGCGATGATGCGGTCTACGGTGGAGCACGCTTGCCTACAAGAAACCGATTCACTCGTGATTTGAAGACATAGATTGTAACTATCGGGGAACACCCATTCAGGCAGCGCATTCCACAGACTAGCAGTTCGCACAATAAAAGTGGAATCAAAGCGCTTGGTTCGGGTTTTCGGAATACCAACCATAAAGCGGTGTCGATTTTTTGTGTCCGCTCTGGCAGTCCGATAGAAAAATGGGCAGGAGGAGGTATATCCTTTAGAGTATTTTTTTTCATAAATAGAGCTTCAATCAGGCGTGGGTTCTTGTTGGTAAGCGGTAGACAGCCACCTACCGCAGACCGCCTATGGCACCTGCAACACTAGCGGTGTATCCAATGCTATTCCAGCCCAGAGAGGTGATTGTTGACTTTTTAGTTATTTTCTGATAAGTATAGGCGTAGTGAGCGTAACACATATTATTAAATATAAAAAAACCGGACAAGTACGAGTAGGACTCGTGCTCTGAGGGTTCCGTTGGACAGAACCTTAGAGCGCGAGTCCAAAAAAAAACCTAAAGTTGATATATTAAAAGACAAACTTATATTTGTAGTTGACTTTAAGGTTCTTCTATACATTGCAACTACAAAATGTAAGTTTGTAATAGTAAAATAATTATTTTTGAATGATATGACTTCAAATTTGTAACTTTCAGATTTATTCCTATATATGTGGTATGAGACCTTGCCTTTTGCCAAATTTCATTATTCTAGATCAACGGGAAGTACCCTATAGGTTTTGGTTTTCCTGGGAAATCGCAAAATATGCGACGTAAACGTTCATATCTTTTGATTGCGTTGACTTACAACTTTTATTTTTTTACAGCCAAAAGAAACCGTAAACCCAAGTATTTAGTATAAATTTCAACTTGATACCTTTACGCGTTCTTGAGAAAAAGGGTCTTGACAGACGGACAGACGGACAGACGGACAGACGGACAACGAAGTGATCCTATAAGGGTTCCGTTTTTTTCCTTTTGAGGTACGGAACCCTAAAAACTGAACTGAGTGACTTAATGAGCAAGTTGTTCATTCGATGGTAAGAAGCACAGAAAAGAGAAGTAAATAGAACGGAAATGAGAAGGAAAATCTGTCGCCAGGTATTATCACAGAATCTTGCTTGAACATTCTCATGTATGTCAACGCATCGAACTCCGCATCCAAAGAACTTGGACCTTACCTTTTTGGGTTACGTCTCAAAGTTCTTTGTCCGCATCACAGCTGCTAACTGATTTCAAATAACTGACGTTTCGTTAATATGGGTGCAACTGGCTACAAAAAAAACTTACAAAAATGCCTTGACAGCCGTTCTAATTTAAACAATATTTTTTTTCTTTTCTGTGGTAAGAAGGGTCACAATCAGTCATAATTTTTTGTGTATTTTAAATAATAAAGTATTTTATTAATCTTGCATTTCTTGTCACAGCTCGTAGGTGAAACCGTGACCTTCGACCGTCGACCTTTCGAACTTAAATTTTCAAACAGAATTCCAAACCACTAATTGGCGATAAAACTTGGACCGTGGCACTACTAGAATGCTTTGTGGTTATGACGACCAAACGCTGTTCTGGGTCATTGAACAGTTGCCAAGTGTGTCATGCATGGCTGCGTATCTTCGCTTGAAACTGCTATTATATGCTCAGAACAGAAGGCGTATTACCATTGAGCTAGGTTACTGAGAGTTTAAGCTTTATTTCTTTATGGTTTTTGTTTATGTTACCCCAATACGATGCTAATGGCAACCGCCCATATGCTTAGTTGTGAAAAATTACAAGAAAAAAAACCACTTAAACTAGTCGACAAATTTTTCCCATACGCCCTATGATACGCCCTAGTTACGAAAGAGTTACGATTAAAATAGAATTTAGACCGTTTTTTTATTTAAAATCTTGTTTAGGGCGTATAGAGTGCCAGGGGGGTAAAAACCATTTATTTTATAATTTTGAAACTTCAAATATACAGATCGATAGAGCGCAAAATTCTGAACAATGCTGCATTATTAAGGTGGTTCGATTCACCTATGGCGGGAAATTTAAATTATAAACAGTTTTTTGGTCCTAGTCCAGGCCAGGTAATTATTTTTAAATAACACAGTGTTTGCGCAAAATGTTGGCTGTTCTTTACATTATAATGTACAAGTATTTAACAGTAACGCACCATATTACTTACATTTGTGAATAAACCGTTTAAAACAGCAAAAAATTGTTTATTCACAAATGTAAGTAATAATGGGCATTAGAGATAAATAGCTTTACATGATTTTGTAAAGAATAATAATCAATCTGGGCAAACATCATGGGTGTTTACAATAATTACCCGGCCTAGCTACAAGGACAAGAAAACTGTTTGAATTTTGAATTTCCCGCCATTTGTGCAACGAACCACTTTAAGTCATTTTCGCAAAAGTGGCTTTTACGACCTTTCTACCCCACAGTATCGATATTTTTGATCTGGGAAAACTTGTCTATTATTCCTTTTTAGGGTTCCATGTTGTGTATATCTGTGGGTTCCATAGTAACCAGCAAGTACCGTTCTTTATCGAACGTCAATTTCGATAAAATGCCACAGAATCGATCATAGCAAGTACTATTCAAATGTAATGTGGCCGCTAACTCCTCCTAAACCACGCAACGGATTTTGATGCGGTTTTCACCATCAGTTAGATACATTTTCAAGGAAGGTTTATATATATAACTAGCGACCCGCCCCGGCTTCGCACGTAAATTACACCCGTGCGAAGCCGGGCGGGCGGGTCGCTAGTATCCTTATAATTATAGAAGTAAGAAAGTTCTAAATATTTAGGACGGACGAACACCCCGAATAACAGATGGACAGGACGAACTTATAAGGGTGCCATGTAGTACTAAGGAACCCTAAATAAACTGGTCAAGTGCGAGTCGGGCTCGCGCACTGAGGGTTCCGTACCACCACAAAATTTAATAACAAAATTACCAGTTATAACTTGTTAATGAACAGAAATTTGTCACCGACTTTCACTTGGGCATTTTATTATTTGTTTTTATATTTTAGAGTGTGTACTATAAGCTTACTAAATTTGATGTTTGCACGTATTACCGATTTTCTGTTAGAGCTAATACAAAAATACGTTAAAAACCCCTTTTCAATTTTTTTCTTTTTGACTTCTTTTATTATTTCTTAGTTAATACACCGTAACATTGTAATTATATTCTGAGAAAATTTCAACTGGCTATCTATTACGGTTCGAAAGATTGGTACAGTTGTTTAAAGGTAAGACAGACGGACAGACAGACAGACAGACATCGTAGGCTTAGTAATAGGGTCCGTTTTTACCCTTTGGTAAGAAACTCTAAAAAGGTAACAAGTTACGTTGGCCTATTTGTTAGCATTCTGCAAAAAGTATTGAATTCTCTGATTTATACCTCCCGTTATTTTAACGACTTACATACAAACAATAACGTGACAAAGCCAGCCCCATTCCAATACTAAATACAATATCACAGGGAAATCCATTTTGACGGAAGCAATAAATCCTATATGATCGGAGTCAGCTATGCGTGAGGATGTATGTGCCAGCATTGGAGGGTATTGACCCGGAATCAGATACATCACGCGTGAAGCTAATACAGGTAGACGGGTCTGTCACTCAAACGTGCTCGGGCGATAGCTTCCATGCTTCGTATCATAGATTAAACAGATTCAAACTATATTACTATAATTTAAATAAACCGGCCCAGTGCGAGTCGGGCTCGCGCACTGAGGGTGGAGAGGATCATCATCATCATCATCATCAGCCAGAAGACGTCCACTGCTGAACATAGGCCTCCCCCTTTAACCTCCACACTGAACGACAGCCTGCCTTTTGCATCCACTGGATGCCAGCGACTCTTACTATGTCGTCGGTCCATCTAGTGGGAGGCCTACCTACGCTGCGTCTTCCGGTTCGTGGTCTCCACTCAAGAACCTTTTTTCCCCATCGGTTATCGGTTCTTCGAGCGATGTGGCCTGCCCATTTCCACTTCAACTTGCAAATTTTAACAGCTATGTCGGTGACTCTGGTTCTTTGGCGAATATCCACGTTTCGTATTTTATCGCGCAAAGAAACTCCAAACATAGCTCTCTCCATTGCCCGCTGAGTGTCGGGTTCTGTACCACCACCAAATACAATAAGGTTGTCCAAGTAAACGAATTACCAGTTATTATAACGCCTTCAAATCGTTGGCGTAATTTGCTACGCAATTTTATACCGGCGCTCGAGTATAATGACTTGGTAAATTTGTCACCGACTCACACTTAGCCATTATTTATTATTTGCTGTTATACTTTAGAGTGTGTACTACAATCGTGCCAAGTTTGACGCTTGTACGTATTATCGTTTTTAAATTAGAGCTAATACAAAAATACGTTTGTTGTCCCCTTTCGTTTTTACTTTTTTATTATTTGTAAGTTAATCCGCCGTAACGTTACATATTCTGTGAAAAGTTCAACTGTCTTTCTATTACGGTTCGAAAGATATAGCCGTTAATAGGTATGACAGACAGACGGACCGACGGACAGACAGATAGACAGACAAGTAGGCTTAGTATTAGGGTCCCATTCGGGTACAGAACCCTAAAAACAAGCTTATCTTATCTATGCGACTCGTTTAAAGAAATCACGGGAAACTCAAGAGGTTTACTTTTTGAAGTGAAAAGTCTTTAGGCACGTTAGACACTTTTTAGGGTGAAGAAAAAACACTGAATTCGCTTGCCCGACACGCTAAGTATCCGTAATATTATGTATCCGTTATCTATACTATATATGTATACTAATACTAATATTATAAAGAGGAAAAATTTGATTGTTTGTTTGTTTGTTTGCATTGAATAGGCTCCGAAACTACTGAACCGATTTGAAAAATTCTTTCACTGACGGGAAGCTACACTATCCCCGGGTGACATAGGCTATAATCAATACCCGTGCGAAGCTGGGGCGGACCGCTAGTAATATTATAAAGAGGAAAGATTTGATTGTTTGTTTGTTTGTTTGCATTGAATAGGCTCCGAAACTACTGAACCGATTTGAAAAATTCTTTCACTGACGGGAAGCTACACTATCCCCGGGTGACATAGGCTATAATCTATACACGTGCGAAGCTGGGGCGGACCGCTATTTTTTTAATACAGCGCCATCACTTGTGGATTAGGTGAATTACTACTTTAGTTTTCACTTCTGACGTGCTGTCCGACGACCGATTCTTTTTAATATATTTAGTAATAGGCTTGCGTTTGACCGCCGAATCGCCTGATGTTTTTTGAACACAAATTATCAGTAGATGGCAGGATGTCGTTCAATTTATGGGGAAGGCCTATGTACAGCAGTGGACGTCTTCTGGCTGATGATGATGAGTAATTTTATATTTTCAACTAGCGACCCGCCCGCCCGGCTTCGCACGGGTGTAATTTACGTGCGAAGCCGGGGCGGGTCGCTAGTTACATATATAAACCTTCCTTGGAAATGTATCTAACTGATGGTGAAAACCGCATCAAAATCAAAATTAGGAGGAGTTAGCGGCCATACAGACTGACAGACAGACGCGGAAAGCGACTTCAATTTATACTATGTAGAGATAATGTGCGAGCGAGAGAACTACAGTCAGGTACAACAGATTTGTTCAGGGCAAGCGCCTTTATTAACTAAACAAAATACAAGCTAACACTAAAACTACAAATACAGATTTGTTCATGCCTGGAGATTATGTAGGTCTTGTTTTTTTACGAAGTTGTTAGGGATACAAAACTATTTTACAATAACTATTATTGTCAAAATGAATGTGTTTTAGTTATTTATGCACACTACCCGAATGATACTGTGAGGTTGCCCGAAGAATCCAACTCGGATGGGCAGCATTTGGGAAATTGCGTGACATCTTTTCGTCCAAGATACCACATTGCCTCAAAACGAGGGTCATTGACCAGTTTGTGTTGCCAGTGATGACATATGGTACTAAGACGTGGTCCTTAACTGTTGGCCTTTTGAAAAAAACTCAGAGTCACTCAGCGGGCAATGGAGAGAGCTATGCTCGGAGTTTGTTTGCGCGATAAAATCCGAAACGTGGTTATTCGCCAAAGAACCAGAGTCACCGAAATAGCTGTTAAAATTTGCAAGTCGAAGTGGCAATGGGCAGGCCACATCGCTCGAAGAACCGATAACCGATGGGGAAGAAAGGTTTTGGAGTGGGGATCACGAACCGGAAGGCGCAGCGTAGGGAGGCCTCCCACTAGATGGACCGACGACATTGTGAGAGTCGCGGGCATCCAGTGGATGCAAAAGGCTGGCTGTCGTTCAGTGTGGAGGTTAAAGGGGGAGGCCTATGTTCAGCAGGGGACGTCTTCTGGCTGATGATGATGATACACACTACTAACTGTCTCTGACGTGCAAAACTAACCCAATGACCTGATGACCCAAAACACTATCGCCTACGTAGAAGGCTCAAACAGGTGTTACCTATCACCTTAAAGCCTTTGAAAAAACCTTGGCAAGGTATTGGCGTCGAAAAAAGAGCTCACAAAGAAAGTGTACTTTGGCATCGACTTTCACGGGAGAGCTTAGAAATCGACCAACTTACCTGTATTTAGTTGAATGGAGCTACCGTCGAATTTTCAATACAAAACCGACAACCATCGTCTATAACAAATTTAGTTCCTAATTTGCCCAACTCCACAGATAAGCTGGTCGGTCTGTATAAGGAAACTGATACGTACCACGTTTATGAAATCTCTGAAATACAACGCTGAGGTTATACGCAATAATTTCTGGTTGGCTGGAAATGAGAACAACCAGTTAAGATAAGCTCGAGGATTTTGTATTCGAGAAACACGCGGGCTAAGTATTTTTGATAAGAGTTAGGCTTGATTTTTTTACGCTGTTTTTAGGGTTCCATACCCAAAGGGTAAAAACGGGACCCTATTACTAAGCCTACGATGTCTGTCCGTCTGTCTGTCTGTCCTACCTTTAAACGGCTGTATCATAAAAAAGTCAAAAAGTAAAAATTAAAGGGCGTATTTTTGTACGTATTTTTGTATTAGCTCTAATGTAAAAACGGTGATACGTACAAGCGTCAAACTTAACATGATTATAGTTCACAATCTAAAATATAACAAAATAATAAAAATGGCCAAGTGCGAGTCAGTGACAAGTTTATGTTCATTACCAAGTTATAACTGGTAATTTCGTTATTGAATTTTGTGGTGGTACCTACGGAACCCTCAGTGCGCGAGCCCGACTCGGACTTTGCCGGTTTATTTTTTGTTATTGCTAATAAGTCCGCATTTGACCACCAACTCGCCTGTTGGTAAGCGACGATGTGGTCGAAGATGAAGCACGCAGACTTAGAAGATTCACTCTGGCCTTGAAAACGCCCAGATTATATCTCTCAGGAAACAAGGAAGCCGGCAGGTTATTCCAATCCTTCGCCATACGGTCAAAACAAAGAGTATTTTTTATTAGAAAATTAATATTTTTTTCTTTCTGGTTTTACACCTTCGTTCCGTCTTTTTTTTTATAAACGCCAATTTTTGAACTATTCAATGTGACTAACCGTGAACCGTGTTTAGTGAACAACCGTGATAGTTTAAAACAGTATTCTAATTAAACTTGTTTAATTTTAAGTCTGAAGGACTCTGTATCCATAAAAAAAATTACAAAAAAAATTAAGTACATGTAAATATTTGACTCAAAGGTAAAACTTCGTTGTTGCGTCACGTTAAAATACTCTCCGTGTTTTAACGTGACCCAACAACGAAATTGCCAACCATGAAGAGTAAAGAAAAACAGTCACACGTAAGGTAAAGGTCACCAAAACAAGTGAACTATTACATTATTCACCGGAGCCCAGCTATGGCATCATAACACTCGCTAGAAACGTTTCAGAGCAGTATGCGCAAAAAAGGTTTTCGTCAACAATACACCATTACATAAGAAATGAGGGGAAATTGGGTCACAAGTGAGTTTTGTATTCGGTCACCCTTCCACGCCGTGACTCCGCGAATACGAATGCGAACTCGACTCGAGAATAATACCAGCTATTGTTTTTCTGGAATGAGAACAGAAATATCTGCGAGGAAATGCTCAATTTGGCTGTCAAATATTCTAGAACTGTAGAACGTTGGAAGTTGTATTCACAGTGCGCCGTTTGCCGAATTCCGAAATGTCGCACAAGTCTCTATATTCTGTACTTTATGATGCGTTCGATTTGCGTTGAGACAGTCCACAGTACGCTATAAACTGGCATTATTGCTAGGTAGCTATAGGTACCTAATATGTACCAATTTAATTTAAGATTTATTTACAAGTGTAAAACTTTTTCTCATTCCCATATCTACTCTTCGAACCCGGGTAAGTCCTAAAACTGCGACCAGAACCACCGGAGGATGGGCAGCAGCATCCTATTAGTACACGGTGAACGTACTGCGATCCCCAAGCCGCCTGCCAAGCGTGGGGGTTATGGCAACACCCCTCTCTAAGAGGGAGGTCTTTGTCCAGCAGTGGACGTTTAATGGCTGCTGATGTGATGTGATGTACCAATTTGCGTGTTGTAATGACATCTAACAATATTAAGTGAAGCGATAAATCTCAGACATCATCATCATCATCGTCCAGAAGACGTCCACTGCTGAACATAGGCCTCCCGCTGCCATCTGCATCCACTGGATACCCGCGACTCTCACAATGTCGTCGGTCCATCTAGTGGGAGGCCTCCCTACGTTGCGTCTTCCGGTTCGTGGTCTCCACTCAAGAACCTTTCTTCCCCATCGGTTATCGGTTCTTCGAGCGATGTGGCCTGCCCATTGCCACTTCAGCTTGCAAATTTTGACAGCTATGTCGGTGACTCTGGTTCTTTGGCGAATATCCACGTTCCGGATTATATCGCACAGAGAAACTCCGAGCATAGCTCTTTCCATTGCCCGCTATGTGAAATTTTAGTATTTGGTCCGAATATAAAACCCCTGGGTGTGGCTTTAAATCTCAACAATAAACAGTGAAGGAAATCATCGTGAGGATTTCATAACATATTTTTTGTAAATCTTTTGGTTTTTCTCCCCCAAAGTACGGAGACGTTTTTAGCAATAATTTTTATATCCATTTTATAATTAAAAAAATAAAATTAATAAGAATTAGAGCAATTTACATGAGTTTATTACTTGTCAAGTTTCGTGGAGTCAATCAGTCAAAACTTGTTTTTTATGTCACCTAGAGCTGGTCAGCATGCGTAGAGACGTTGAGTCTCTTTGTATCTTTTCTCGCATTTACAACGGGGAATATTCTGAAAAACTTTTCAATCTGATGCCGGCATCACGGTTTTATCATCGCACCAGCCGCCATCACCTGAAAGCTCATCCACATTATTATACATCTGTGGAAATCACACTGAGTGTTTTACGCGATCTTTTTTGCCACCTGCAATTTATGTGGAATGAGCAGTAATTCCTGATTCCTGCAGCATTCCCGACTAACTATAATATGGGGTTCTTCAAAAGGGCTGTTAATAGGGTCCTCAAATTTTGGCAACGTATCTGTGATGCCTCTGGTGTTACGGGTATCCATAAGCGAGTCACAAACGTGCTAAAAAAATGTCCGAACCAAAACTAGGCGCGCGCTAAGCATTGCGTAGACTTTTTGGTTTGTTGTAAGGCAACCGGGATCCGACTCGCCGCGCGATGCCAGTGCTACGATGCCATAGCGGACAAGCAACGTTCAACACTATGTATGCAACATAACGTCTAAATTGGCATTGTGAACGATATAATTTTATTGATTCTAGGACGTGCTACGACGCTCGGACGTTTTTTGACTGTTTTCACCTATAGTCACCGCGTTACCAACTGAGTCGTAGGGCCATAAACGTCATACCATAAGACCTGTAAGTGCGAGCGAGATAGACAGACTATGATTTATGACCTGACGACTCAGACGATAATAAACAACATACAATTGAACAACATACATAGAATTGCAAAAAAACATAAAAATAAAAATAATTTGTGAATTTTATTTTATTTTACATGGAAAACAAACAGCTGTTAACAAACACGGTAGATACGAGATAAATAGTAACACAAAAGCCAAAAAAAGTTTTCACTAATACAAACTTAAATACCTAATACCTATGAATGATAGTGTAAACGCCCCGTTGCAACACCAACTTGGGCATAGATAGATAAATAGTAGGTATTTAGACAGTAGATAAAACAGTTGATAAGTAGTATTAACATTTTAAGATATTAAATTCCTACTATTTATCTATCCATGCCCAAGTTGGTGTTGCAACGGGGCGTTTACACTATCATTCATAGGTATTAGGTATTTAAGTTTGTATTAGTGAAAACTTTTTTTGGCTTTTGTGTTACTATTTATCTCGTATCTACCGTGTTTGTTAACAGCTGTTTGTTTTCCATGTAAAATAAAATAATGCGTTTACTATTGTGATTGTGAGTCTATAGGCATTGTATCTGGATGTACCTTTAGCATAAAATAAAAAATAAATACAATATCAATCACGGTTTCCACAGTCTGATCATTGAAATTGTTTCCCGCAATATTGAAAGCCAAATTGAATTTATAGGAAAATGACAATAGCTTCCAGCACAATGTATTTCCTTTAGTTATTCCGTTACAATAAACAAGTTTATCCGATGGGTCCCTACCGAATCTTGATACGTGATTTTGAATAAGATAAGAATAAATTCGGTTATGGTAAACAATTCTGATTTATAAAGGTTATAGGAAAAACTGGGTATGTAAATACAAGATATACAATAGTATCAAGTTAATGTACGAAGATACAGGGAGTTCTGTTAGACGACAAACTTGACCAAAATGCGACGCGTGACCAAAATGCTGGCGTGTTTCTGGCTCAACGCATAAGCATTGCCATTCAACGTGGTAATGCCGCCAGCATGCTGGGTACGCTGCCAACTGCCAACTGGTAGTGGGCTTGAGCATTTGGATTGTCTTTAGACCTTCAACGGTCTATGGGCAGTCTAACTGTATTTGTAGTTTTAGTTTTAGCTTGTATTTTGTTAAGTTAATAAAGGCGCTAGCCCTAAAAAAAAAAAAAAAAAAAAAAACAGGACGTGGACCCCAAATATGTTACAAGTGTAAATAGTTTATCTTTAAATCCTCGATAAAAGATCTAATAACTGGTCCTTGCGAGTGCATTCATTATTTTATTACCAGGGTCCGGAATTTTTGTAGCACTTTTAATTTGTCAAAGGGATTGTATGTTTATCGACTTCCGATTGTCGATTAATTCTCTACTTCTGTTTCGTGCGAGTAAAAATACATCTATACTAATATTATAATGAGGAAAGATTTGATTGTTTGTTTGTTTGTTTGCATTGAATAGGCTCCGAAACTAATGAACCGATTTGAAAAAAGATTTTACTGTTAGGAAGCTACACTATCCCTGGGTAACATAAGCTATATTATATTTAAAAAAAAATAGGGATCCTCACTAAAACTCAAATAATGTAACCCAAGGTGTAAAAAAATAAGATTTAAAATTTAACTTTGCGTGTTTGACAGTTCTAAGACAGGGCAACGTCTGTCAGGTCGGCTAGTATTTAAATAAACTAACTGTATCTACGCTAAATAAAAATATCCAAATGTTGTATATAGTTTATAAACATAAGTATAACAAAAAAAGCTTTGAACGACGTCATCCGTCGGGCTCTTGCCACCGTTAACGTGCCGGCTTGCTTAGAGCCGAACGGTATTTCACGTGACGATGGCAAGAGACCTGATGGCATGACGTTAGTTCCCTGGAGTCGTGAGAGGCCGTTAGTGTGGGACGCAACTTGTGCCGACACGCTGGCGCCCTCTCACCTCCAGGGCACATCAAGAGCGGCTGGTGCAGCAGCGGAACTGGCGGAAAGCCTCAAACGCAGGAAATATGAATCTCTCGGCGAAGGATACATATTTCTTCCGTTTGGAGTTGAAACCATGGGTCCGTGGGGTCCGGCCGCTCGGGGTTTGGTTAAAGAGTTGTCCAGACGCCTCGTAGATGTGACAGGTGACCAAAGAGCTGGTACTTACCTTGGCCAAATAATAAGATTGGCCATCCAACGTGGTAATGTCGCCAGCTTTTTGGGCACCTTACCCGAAGACAGCGACCTCAATGCAGTTTTTTATTTATAGTTTAATATTATTTAATTGAAATGTAAATTCATATAGTATTCGAGACTAATAAAATTGTGTTTAAAAAATTATGTAAAACTGTATAATTATATTGAGCTCGGCTTGTTTCATCAACAAAATAAAACATTAATACATACATTTAAAACAAGCAATCAAAAGTCGATGGAATAATAATTATCAGTACCAATATGACAACGAACTAACAAAATGTTAGAGGTTTAATTCATCGACAATCGGAAGTCGATTAACTTGCAATCCCTTTTACAAACTAAAAGTGCTGTGAAAATTCTCGACACTGATTATTATGGATTTTAGTATTACACAGTAAAGTGTAGATCGTGCCTTGTGGCATTATTTAGGAGAGGTCTACGTCCAGCAGTGGATGAACATTAAAAGGATGATGATTGTTATGATGATCAGTAAAAATAACAATTAAGTAATATTTTTTATTATTACTATTTTTGTCGCCGGAATCCATTGGATGCAAAAGGCAGGCTGTCGTTCAGTGTGGAGGTTAAAGGGGGAGGCCTATGTTCAGCAGTGGACGTCTTCTGGCTGATGATGATGATAAATTTTTTTTATACCATGTATAAGTCAAAAGTAATATTCGCAAATAATCACACACACATCAGCAGCCATTAAACATAAACATTGTCCACTGCTGGACAAAGGCCTCCCTCTTGAAGAGGGGTGTTGCCACAATCCCCACGCTTGGCAGGCGGCTTGGAGATCGCAGTAAGTTCACCGTGTACTAACAGGATGCTGCTGCCCATCCTCCGGTGGTTCTGGTCGCAGTTTTAGGACATACCCGGGTCCATTCCGGGTCCATTCCGGGTCATTCGCAAATAATGCCCATCGTCTATTACAACACCCTGTACAACCACTCGGGTGTGTATTAGAGAACAACTATCTTTTCAGAGACCTTTACTTTAGTTAGCTAAGAAAAACGTATTGTTATCTTATTCGGAAACTATATGGTACAGATATTATGAACAGTAATATCATAAACGAAAGCTGTGTCTGATTTCGTATTTCTATGAACAAACTTTCGCCTAACAAAAGATAAAATAACTACCTACATAGTAGTACCCACGTATGTCTATGAAAGTCATTCGTAACAATTTTGGGATCGTTTCAGATCATACTTTATAGAATAGATTTTGACAGTTGCAATATTATTTTACACTAGCGGTCCGCCCCAGCTTCGCACGGGTATAGATTATAGCCTATGTCACCCGGGGATAGTGTAGCTTAGTCAGTGAAAGAATTTTTCAAATCGGTTCAGTTGTTTCGGAGCCTATTCAATGCAAACAAACAAACATACAAATCTTTCCTCTTTATAATATAAGTATAGATTAATTAAATGAAAAATACATTTATTGTATTATATTGTAAGTTTTCTACTGTTATAATTTTGATTAAGTCAATGAATCAATCATAATTAATTTCGGACAGGCTCGCAAGAGGTGGTGGAGGACTGGGAGATAAGGAAGGAAATGGTGGGGAGACCTTTGCCCAGCAGTGGGACCGGATAGGATAAAAAACATTAAAAATATTACTAACGAAATATTTGCCATGATAATCCCTTGTGAAACAATTTACTAATTATATTCCAGAAGTGGATTTTCGGAAACAGCAAGCAGTGTTTTTTCTTTCAAAAAATATTTTCCATCATCTTTAGGGTTTAAATAAATAAATAAATATCTGGGACATTTTTGCACACACGGTCATCTGACCCCAAACTAAGCAAAGCTTGTAATATGGCTGCCAGAAACTGATATACGTACATATACATTTTTAAATACATACTTAAATAGATATTAACACCCAGACATAGAACAAACACAAATGTTCATCACACAAATGTTTGTCCTAGATAGGAATCGAACCCACGCCCCCAAGCACAGAAGATAGGTTCACTACCAACTGAGTCACCGGGGCAGTCGGTTAAAACATTGTACCTATATATTTATTTACTTTTTAATTTAATAATAGGCTTGCGTTTGACCACCAACTAGCTTGATGTAAAGCGAGTAATATAATAATATATTATATTCCCTACACAAATGTACTTGATTTTTTGCCAGAACATTACTAACAGGAAAAAAATAAAGAGCACAAAATGTAATGCTTGTAAATAAAATAGGTAACCAGTGGCTTTTACCTTGCACAGGCGTATAAATATTCATATACAAGCAGTCTTCGCTCTGGTTCTTCAGCCTCGGCAGCAGTCTTCTTAAATACTCCAGTCTGCCCTTCGGCATCCTCTCCAAGACCAGGGTTTCGTTGGAGATGTCTGGTAACTTCTGCGGGCAGACCGGCCCCATGGTGTCGACTGTCTTTACGTCATCCCAGGGTGCTGGAGCTCGCGTTGGTGCAAACCTGGGAAGTTAAATGTATATAAGAACACATGAAGGGATAAAAACGAGGAAGACTTTGACCTGATAGTAAATGTAAGCCTGTTCACCAAAGAACATTGCCCAAAATGTTTTATTTTAAACCCGACAATACAGAATATTGAAAAGTAAAAAGGAATCTATTAAACTTTAAAATCATTTTAAACTTTCGCGATCTGAACACATGTTTTAAATGTTTATCGGGACTTATCACGTATTATTTAATTTAGGTAAAAATATGTACCTTTCGCTGTTTTTTTTTCAAGATCAAGTGAGGGTAGAAGAACAAAACACCCGCTTTTCTCGCCGGACTCACCCACAGTTTTCAGTCAGCTCGTGATCACGGCCATTGTAACATGGTCGAAACGTCGCGCGAAAGGTACAGATTTTAACCTAAATTAAATAATACATGATCAAGTGATAACTCATGATAAAGATTTAAAACATATTTAAACAGTCAATAAGATACAGTCAATTTGGATTGTCTTTAGACCTTCAACGGTCTATGGGCAGTCTAACTGTATTTGTAGTTTTAGTTTTAGCTTGTATTTTGTTTAGTTAATAAAGGCGCTAGCCCAGGAAAAAAAAAGTCAATAAGTGCATCGCTTTAGACTCAGACCAGCAAAAAACTTCTTTTATTCAAACAAAGTAAGCTTGAAAGCTAGAACGATTTGTATGTAAACAATATTCAAATTGGTCCAGCCGTTTTGGAAAATAAAAAACGTAATATACCTATATTAAAACATACACACTATAATAACACTTCAAAAATACACCCACTCTGTCCCTTCGTGGATGAAAAAACAATGTTATTTAAGGTTCTGTTTATGTTTATTCGTAAATTGGGAAGAAATTTGTTAGTGGACCTTTAAGGAAAATCAGCAAAAACCCTTCGAAGCAACTTTTGTTATAAAATTGCTTGCTTGTCTGGGACGTTACTTTTTACTCTAAAACACTCTGTTATATAATTATAACTGACATTTAATAAAAGTATTTTAAGTGGGCACATGGGCAGCGTTTTGTCCATACAAACGTATTCTCGTGTTTCCTCCCTGGACAATACCGTTAGAGCTGTAATTTTTTTGAATAAAATTTATTTCCTCTATTGTCATGCTTAATTATTTACTTTTTCTTACAAGTTAACTACTATAAGAAATATGAGCCATTAAATATTCCGAAAATAGTTTTTTTACCGCCATGTTCAGACGTCTATCAAACAAATTTTACGAGTTTATAAAACAAAAACAAATGACAGAAGCATAGTTCAATCCTTTTCATAACAATTTATTTAAAAAATAATGAAATCGGCCTAGTTTTGAATGAGAAAATAAAAAAATACGAGACGATGGTTTTGTCTACTTTTCGTAGGCATAATCGATCCAAGCTGCAGTTGTCCCTATTGCACTCTACGGGGAGAGGCTTGAGGTCAGGGGACAGCAATAGATTTGCTAAATACCTATACATCAAATTTCTTGGCCGTGGTATGCCCTCTTAATGTTTAGAAATACTTTCTGCTATATCGCCCCAAACTTACGCGAAGAACGATTCATTCAATATTGATTACCTACATTGAAAACCCGTAGTTGTCTCCTAAAAGGTTCAATTACTAGCATCAATTTACCAAATGGATGCGAACGATCGAAGTTAGGATGCGGCAATAAGGGATGGCGCCCCTGAGGACTAAGCACTGAACATTTTTTCCGGTCTCTGCGGCCGCGGGTAAATGTAGCGTGAATCCCCATGGATTTGAGTCGTAGGGTGGACGTACTCAGGAGGAAATGTAAAAGAAAAACCCGTATAAAATACATTTGTTACAAAAACTAAATAGCGGTTTTTTGGTATGTTTTTACACTTCGGGAAAGCACTCGTAGGCATAATTTTGTCAGATGTGTCATTACCATGTAACAATAGTCACTTCCTACGGCTAAAGACCGACTGAAACGAAGTGAGAGCCGGCGTTCATTTTGTAATCTTCAAAAATGAGCTTCTTATGGGCCCGTACATACATTTTATTTTGGTCGAAGCATACAACTGCGAAAATATCGATAACTGAAAACTAAAAAAAAACGAGGTAATATCCCGTTCCGTTATGGATTCCAAATGTCTTTGAATTTAACTTTTTTAAATAATGATTTGTGTTTATCTACATCAACTTCAGAAGAGTTGGTGCGTCATTCCAAATTTTACCGATAAGGGTCAACTCCTTACTACGTCTCTGGTTCCTGACGTAAACATAGTGAAGAGTCAGCTGAAATACGATGTTTTTCCTATCCAAGTTTGTAAGATTCGAAAATAGAGTTTGGTAATATAGAAACCGTATGTTGCAAGTCGTTGTGATTTTGAGAAAATCATTGCTAACTTTCTAGTCGTGCCTAGGAAATAATTTTACAGTCGCATGCAATAAAATATAAACATTTTCATATTTTTTATAATGGCCCAATATAAAATTTATGAAACTTCCTTTGAAGAATCTCAAATGCATTTCCGCTTCAACGTTGCATCAAGTATAATAAGGAATTTGGGATCAATTCTTTTCATCGTCATCATTTCAGCCATTGGACGTCCACTGCTGGACATAGGCATCGGGCATCGATCTCCAAAAGAGCCGGTTGGAAGCGGCCTGCATCCAGCGATTCCCTGCGGTCTCTTTTAGGTCGTCTGTCCATCAATTATTTTAATCTACTGATTTTTTTTTAATGAATACTTATTTAGCCTACCTGGGTAGCTGTTTATATGGGTCTCTCTGTGGTATCATAGCTCCCAAACAGCTGAGCCGATTTTGATTTAGTTTATATTTTGTTTGACAGATACCATTAGCGAGAGTGTTTTTTTTTTGCTACGATTCCTGAAAATCGGTTCCACCATTTGAAGATGATCCGCCCTTTCATCGGGGGTTTAAAAAAATACTAAAATTTTATGTATATTTTTTAGATACACGTACAAGTGTTATTATTAACTAAACAAATACAAATTAACACTAACATCACAAAAACAGTTAAACTGCCCATAGACCGTTAAAGGTCCAAAACAACAAACACTGAAAATCCGAACACAACGCAATCCGAATGCTGGAGCCCACTACCAGTTGGCTTACATCTTAAATTTTGTTTACCAACCCAGGCTTATAATGACTGGCTTATTTGCAAATGATGCAAACGCCCATAAAAAGTTAGCGAATCAATGCAGATTTGATTTTTTCCATATTTCTTACAACTTCGTCTACATTTTCGCCGTCGCTAATTTCCTGGCAGCTGAACAAAGCAATTTCGCTAATGAGCTTTCGGTTTTCAACGTCTTTCTGAATACGGCATTCAATGTCGAAATCGGGTCCTTTCGGGCATTAATTTAAATTTTCGCTAATTGGACATTCATAAAATAATAACACGAAACAGGAAAATTGCAACTTGATGACAACTTGTTTACAGCTAAAAGAAAACAAGGAAATAGGCAATTATTACATAAGTATCTGAGAAAAAATATACGATGTTTTGTGATATTGATGGAAATAACCTGGGTAATTTGTTTACGATGAGTATTTTTGTTGACAATTTTCTCGTTGGTCCTCAGTGTTCGAATATTGTGCGTTGCCAGGGCCAGATTTTGTTGGGGGTGGTAGCGGGGCAACTGCCGGAGATTCTTAGCACCCCCTACTCCACCGTTACCTGGCCCGCTACCTGGGCCAGGGATAGAGGAGCTGCCGGGGACTGGAGGCCGTCGTAATTGTTTGTCTGTCATGGGGGGGGGTTGCCAATAATCAATAATCCCCACGCTTGGCAGGCGGCTTGGGGATCGCAGGAGGGTCCACCATTCAAAAATCAAAAAAATCAAAATCAAAATTCATTTATCGAGCAAAAAAATTTTGCACTGCTGAGAATTGTCTGTGGGCCCCAAATTCAAGTAGGAGGATGCTGCTGCCCATCCTCTGGTGGTTCTGGTCGTAGTTTTAGGACATACCCGGGTCACGTTTGTAGTCCTGTTCAATTATATAAATTCAAAATTGTAGACTCTCCTAATTGTTCTTGTGGTTTGGATATTAGTTCGTTAAATCATATATTTTTTGGCAACTAACAACTCTATTGCCATTCAACATGGTAATGCCGTCAACATGCTGGGTACGCTGCCAACTGGTAGTGGGCTTGAGCATTGGATTGTGTTTAGAGCTTCAACGGTCTATGGGCAGTCTAACTGTATTTGTAGTTTTAGTTTGTGTTTTGTTTAGTTAACAAAGGCACTTGCCCAGTAAAAAAAACATATTTAAGTAAAAAAAAAACTAACTCTTCGTAGTAAGTCATCCTTTTATTCTACCATTACTAGATGTAAAGTTCCGCTTCCATTACAAATTTCTTCTCCACTCTCATTCCCAAACAAAAAAGTAATTTTTGCATTAGCTAATTATATTAAATCTAATAATATCCGTCTTTATTTTTCCATTTGTTATTTTCTGTTAGTAGTTTCATCAACCAGGATTACCTCGTGTTTAGACAATCCCACTATCTCCTCCCTCACCTTTAATGGCAAAATTGCCCCAACAACCAATGGGGCTGAAGCAAAAACAAAAAAATATATGTTAAAACATTGTATTGAAGAGTTATTGATGTTAGTAGTCGTGACGTAGTTAGCAGCCTCTTATACCAAATTTGAGGCTTTTAAATCAATTTTATTCAGTTGAATTACAATATTTGAGCTGGAAAAAAATACATGTCACAGATACATCTGTGTTTGAGTTTATGATTTGGTTCAATACACGATAGAATAAACTTTCCTCGATCAAAAGAAAATCTGAAACAAACTCGATTTAGGTAATTTTTTTCGTTTTATGATCTAATGAAAGCTCGTAACAACCTGGAAATTGCATGTACAAAGGCAATTTTATTCAAAAAAAAATAATTTGGATAGATTTTTGATAGTGAATAGTTTCGTTTTTTAGTGAAATTAAAAGCGTAAAAAGGTTGCAAGAATTTGCGCGCGCTGCGTTCAGTATCGCGCCAGGCCTCATAGAGGTTGGACCTATGCTCGTTTTTTGTCGTTGCACTCCCCCGCGGGTGTCCTGACTGTTGCGTGGCAAAATACAGCGTCGCTATAACTTGGTGGGGGCTGAGGGAGCGTTTTGTTGCCTACGCGACTCGGATAATAGGCCGTTAAGTGTACATGTAAGTTGACTCACCTATTAGATCCTGTTGGTGGCGTCGCGTACGGAACTCCAAGGTACGCCTCAACCGGCTTCAAGTACTTATGCTGATCCATCGGCATTATCACTCCTTGTAATTTCCCGTACCTAGTCCCTATCACTCTAGTCCTGAGCATAGAGTTCCTTCCACTGAAGTTACAGTTTGTATTCTGACTCAATAACAACACTAGCAATATTACTAACTTCACTTTCTCCTCTAATTTGAATTTAAACTTAATTTGTATCACTTTAAATTCTATTTTTGTTAAAAATTGCTTTATTGAGTTGCAAAGGTGAAGTGGCAGTCTGTTAGTGGCCATTTTCCTGTGTATCACCTTTGCAGACCCATCTCTCTCGGTCTTGTATCATGTGAATTTGTTTGCTATGACATTTTGGTTTTTATTTGGTAACTACGTTGGCACATTTTTTGTTAGCACAGCCATTGGCGTTCCTGAAACAAGAATAAGATTAATTAGCCAAGTAAACACTATTAAAAAAATTGTTTTAATAGTATATGCATTGTCGTCTAGATATTATAGAATCGATTTTAAAATTTGTACTGAACCAACAAACAGAGCATCAGCGGGTGATGGTGGCCGAGTGG
The DNA here is from genome assembly GCA_932305915.1 of Agriopis marginaria. Lineage (NCBI taxonomy): Eukaryota > Metazoa > Arthropoda > Insecta > Lepidoptera > Geometridae > Agriopis > Agriopis marginaria. The sequence continues at coordinate 17,765,046 of OW029918.1, forward strand.
TAGCATCTGTACTTTACAATCTGGTGGCACCCGGTTACCTAAATAAATTACGGTTAGTTTCAATGCCATCGCTTAAAAACGGTTGAAGACATGCATTCGGCCAGTATGGTAGATTAGGACCCATCCTCTCTCTCTCTCTGTCTCTGAGAGAAGGCCTGTGTCCTAGCAGTGGAAACATAAAAGGTTGATAATGATGAACAGACAGAAAAGAAAGCAACTTGATAAACATGAAATATTTAGATTTCATACAAAATACATGTGCGTAAAAAGCGGATAGCAAAGATTATTATATATGATTTTACTTCAAATATAATTTTGTTACGTACTTATTCTTGCCAAAACTTTGATTTTATATCTAAGATTTTAATTTAAAATATCCCGCAGAAATTTCTCACTCAAACATTCATGTGAAATTAGATTCTGGTAGGTACGTAACTTTAAATAAACAATGAAGGGAATTCAACCAGACAGTCTACCTTGATTAAATTTGGTACACCGCCCAAAATAACAATAAGTGTAAAAATGTTTTCAAGTATTCCACCACTTTCAGCGATGATATCCGACCATGAATTTTTATCCGACAGCCGTAGGCACTAAAAACCTTATAAACTGACCCTTACGTTTGTCTGAATTAAACTGAATTAATAATTTTGAGCTGAACATATTTGGCACACAGAACAGTTGAAAGAGAGAACTTCAGACGAAAAAAAAACACACAACATCATTTCGTGTCCACGGTCATGTTTTTTTTTAAACCCCCAATAAATGAGCTGGTAATTTTCAAACAGCTGAACAGACTGATTTTCTTAAATCCTTGGTAATAAAACTCTCGATCAAGTCACTTTACAAAAAAAAAAAACTATATCATAATCGGTTCAGGCATTTGGGAGCTACGATACCACAGATACAAAGAAAAATAGACAAATAGATACACACGTTAAACACCCCACTTTTTGGGTCGAGGTTTTTAAACGACACATATTAAAATTTTGATATAAAAAATCCTTCGATCGTAACGTGGATATTCGCCAAAGAACCAGAGTCACAGACATAGCTGTTAAAATTTGCAAGTTTAAGTGGCAATGGGCAGGCCACATCGCTCGAAGAACCGATAACCGATGGGGAAGAAAGGTTCTGGAGTGGAGACCACGAACCGGAAGACGCAGCGTAGGGAGGCCTCCCACTAGATGGACCGACGACATTGTAAGAGTCGCGGGAATCCAGTGGATGCAAAAGGCAGGCTGTCGTTCAGTGTGGAGGTTAAAGGGGAAGGCCTATGTTCAGCAGTGGACGTCTTCTGGCACATGATGATGATGATGATAAAAAATCCCAATTTGTTAAGTAATTGGAATTTTGAGTGAACATGTATATTTACTCTGCCTGATCCCATAGGAATGAAATTTAAGTTTTAACACTAAACAATGAATGAATACAATTTGATTTATTTTAACATCACGTGCCAACAACAAACATTTTATTTCGTTCACCTAAAACCATCCTTAGTAAAAAAGGGCTAACCTCTGCTCGTTAGCCTGAATTAATAACGAGAGTAAAAAAATAAAACCCTTTTCACGTATAGATATTGAATTTGTAAACACAAAGCCTTACAAAGGGCACGTTGAGGAAGAATTACAGCAATTGTTTTGTGAAACGTGAATTTACGTGTGAAAGCTTTATTTTTGTTTTGTTGTGTGTAATCTCCCGGAAAGTAAAGGGAATCCAAAGCCGGTTATGTGTTCGGGAAATCTGGCTCTGATGGTATACGGAAATATAATATCTATAGGGCAAATGTAGATAACTACGTGATCCGCATTTTCGGGGTGCTGGTAAAGTCGAAACCCTCGTTGGTTTTACACGTGCTTATCAAAATTTGAGCGAATACTTTACGTACCATTGGAACCATTAGAACCCAGGAGTCAAAAGTGCGTACCACAACTTCAAAAACATTCTCATTATCTGTATTTATAAAAGCGAAATTCACTCACTCACTCACTCATCACGAAATCTCGAAAATCACTTGACTTACGAAGCTAAAATTTGGCAGGTAGATTCCTCATGAGGTTTAGAGGTCCGCTAAGAAAAGATTTTACGAAAGGACTGAATTAAAGGGGGCAACAGAGGGTTGAAAAACTATATGAATGCCTACGCGTAAGAAGTTGCGGGCAACAGCTAGTCTATACTAATATTATAAAGAGGAAAGATTTGATTGTTTGTTTGTTTGTTTGGTTGTTTGCATTGAATAGGCTCCGAAACTACTTAACCGATTTGAAAAATTATTTCACTGTTGGGATGCTGAACTATCCCCGGTTGACATAAGCTATATATCCCGGCTTCGCCCGTGCGAAGCAGGGGCGGCCTACTAGTAATCTATATTTGAGCTTTGTCTTGCTCTCTCATTAGCTGAGAGAGCGAGATTAAACTCAATTTATGACATCAATTATTGCATATTATCTTCCATTAATAAATTTAAAGAAGACAAAACTATGAGGTTTTGGCTACATTTATTTAGCATGAGAAACTAAATTAAATATCTATTATTAGATAGCCCGTTGGTCCAGTTGGTAGTGAACCTACCTTCTGAGCTTGGGGGCGTGGGTTCGAGTCCCACCTAGGACAAACATTTTTGCGATAAACATTTGTGTTTGTTCTATATCTGGGTGTTAATATCTATTTAAGTATGTATTTAAAACTATATATGTATGTACATCAGTCTCTGGCAGCCATATCACAAGCTTTGCTTAGTTTGGGGTCAGATGACCGTGTGTGAAAAATGTCCCGAAATATTTATTTATTTAAAAAATATTTTTATTTATTTATATTTAAAATCTAAAGCTAAGGCTGACCACCACACAGAACAATAATACTGGTGTGTACCCACCATGTTCAGACAAATAAATATTTTGAATTTGAATTTGTTAGGGTACAGGAAAAACATGAATGGGATCAATGCAATAACATAAATAATGGTGTGTTAAAGAAGAGGTCAAGTCTAAAGGTACATTGATAATAGCTGATATGAAGAAGAATGATGATTAAAGATATAATAATGAACCAAATGAACACGTCACAAACTCAAATTTAAAAAAGAAATAAATTTTTTACCTCCACCGAACAGAGAACGTTAAATGTACTAACGTTTCGATATCTTTGAAACTCACTTGCCTATCAGGAATGGGGTTGCAAAGATGTAAAAAAAAGATGACAAATAGCTTATTCGATATTCCCGCAGGGCGTTCACGATAAATCAATAAAGCTCCCATTACACAGAATATGAATACTGAACGAGGTATGAAGATGTCTCGTTAGGGACCGAAGATTCTCAAATACCCATTTAAATATTCAATAAGTAGTTTATATTTAATGGAAACTGGGATTATACGAAGAATTTGAAGCATTAGTGACCTAGTTAAAGAAAATAACAATACTAATAATCCAAACGCAGGGGCGGCTTTATGGCGAGCCGTCGGTGAGTGGCGCCACCGCGTACCCCGATTCCATGGGTCTAAAACCCCAGAGACCCTGACCCCTGGCTTGCCTTAACCGGCCGTCTGGGGGTGGAAACCGCAAGAGCTAAGAACCTAAGCTCCAGGGTGGAAGTGTTAAAGGGCATAACGCCGCGAGTAGCTCTTAGTGAAAGTGCAGCACACCTCTCGACACCCTAAGCCACCCACGCCAATGTTGCCCCTCCGGTGCCAATATGCGGCAGCCATTATGAGGGGCCCATTTAGTGGGTGGCAAGTCATCACCTGCCTAAATTTATTTTGAGATGAGACAGGATAAGGCAGGTGCCGTATCTCATCCTATATATCTGTTTTCCTATCCACAAGTTGTTCACCTCAATAGCCCAGATATTTTATCCCATATTGTATAATAGTTTTATATTCCATTTTATACACACCCCCATAATTGTATTTTTTATTCAACAGGGCCTCTTGGTATTGGCTTCGGCCCCCCCAATGCCTCTCAAAGGTCCGGGCTAGACCCGTGAATGTATCGAAATAAAGAGTCATAATAATCCTAAAATAATGTTGTTATTGTATGGGTTCGGAAAGTTTTTATTTGTTTGTATTTGATACAAGATGGACAAAATAAAAAAATGCTTTTATGATATCGAATGGAGCCACTGTGAGTGCCATTAGGGTGACCCGATTCTAGTAAAAGTAACTTCATATACATCGATTCAAAAAGAAAATGATGATTATATTTTAAAAAAATCGGAGACTAATTCATTAATAAAATATTTAAATAAACCGGCCAAGTGCGAGTCAGGCTCGTGCACTGAGGGTTACTTACCACCACAATATTCAATAAGGAAATAACCAGTTATAACATGGAAAAGAATTGAAATTTGTCAGCGACTCGCCCTTGGGCATTTTTTTTTGTTATTATTATTATTGTTTGGTTAGAAGGGAAGATGGACGGTGGACCAAAGCAGTCACAGAATGGTAGCCGTGGAACGGAAAGTGACCACCTGGCAGACCACCAGCCCACTCGTCGGACGACATCGTTAGGACAGCAGGAAAGCAGTGGACTAGGCTAGCACAGGGCCGGAAAAGATGGCGCGCTGAAGAGGAGACCTATACCCAGCAGTGGGTGGAGAATGGTTGATGATGATGATTATTATTGTTTATTATGTGAAAAATTCAACTAGGAACCTATTACTGTTCGGAAGATACAGCCGTTTAAAGGTAGGACAGACGAACGGACAGACAGACATACAGACAGATATCGTAGGCTTAGTAATAGTAAGTAGTGGTAGTAGTAGTATCGTAGGTTTTTTGTACAATGTAGGTAATTAGATTTAATTAGATTAAAAAAATAAAATTATATACTATACCGAGAACCAGTTGTCTGAATAAATCTAACATAGGTTTTAAGACAACTTACCAACTCGAAATGTAACGTACAATGGGTTTTTAAATAAATTAAAAAAATAAATTAAAAAAAAGACCCCGTTTATACCCTTTGAGTACGGAACCCTAAAAAAGTTATCCTAGAAGGATTACAACTCAATATACGTATGCTAGTATTATCATCATGAATACTAAGCTCTACAATATACAATATGGCAAAATTTTCTTTGTGTAATGTAACGATGATTTGGTAGGTACAAAAATAAATAATTCATGTGACGAATTCTATCTGAAATAGCAACGGAAGGCAACTTTGAAGCTTTTACCTTAAATATACGATGAGGAAATTACTGTAAACAGTTTTGAGCCCACATAAATAATGTGTTTGAAGATTAGAATTATTTAAGTTTCCTGTATTTCTGTTTCGGTTATCAAGGAAAATCAAAAGACTGATAATCATGCGAGAATAACTCACCAAATAAACGCTAGATTTTTCTTTTTTCTTCTCCTAAGTTTTGGCTCCAGACGTCTTATATATTTGGAAAGAGTCAATAAATAAAATAAATATATATTCGATATTGTGAAGTTTTACAAGATAATACATTTTTAAACAAGTCATAGCCTCAGTCGAGGTCACAAAGTATGTCATAGTAAATTCTAAGTCACCAAGTAAAGTGGTGGCAACTTAACTAGAGGTGCGTGCCTAAGGAGATTTAGAAACAATACGAATAACACTTTATTTTCCAATGCAATACGTAATTATGGTGAATGGTTAACTTTTAACCTTCCTATACCCGCGCCTTGGTCTGTGAGACCAACGAAACTCTTTTTCACACTAAATTATTTTTTCAGAAATGCTAGATGTTTGCGCTTTTTGCTAGCTGCACAATTTTTTGCTAGCTTCATTTTCGTATGTAGCACGTATACGTGCGAGCAGCACGTGTCGGCTTATTTGGCGATAATCGGTCCATGAGACCGACGCGGGTATATGTGCAATATTTCATGTTAGTCGAAGACATGGTGAGGCGAAGCTTTATCCTAAGTAAGATTGTTTTATAATTGTCAAAAAAACTGTAATCCTTACGAATCATAAGGTTTTTTAATGTTTTTATGTGAGAAAACATAATTTTGCTAGTGTTCGTACAACATAAGAATTTTTTTTTAAATTTTGAATACTTTGAAACAATGACTGATAGACACAAAATAATAAATAATGTGTGTTATTCATGCAATCTGTTCTTTTATTATATACTCAGGTTTTAAGAAAATATAATATTTATGTAGGTTTGCTCACTAAAAATAAAAATAAATGGGTACCGAAGTTTCGGTCTGTGACACCGCGCGCGGGTATAGGTGTTACAAAATTTGACGCGGGTATAGGAAGGTTAAGTGATGAAAACACGTGTGAATGCAAACTCACAGTCATCATTCTTGACGTTAGCTGGATAGAGGCACCAACCGGAACTTGAGCAGACTGGGTATTAAGTGGGGGAAAGGGGAGTTATAATGGCACCTATAATAAAAATGGAAACGTCTCCGACATCAATTATAGGTTTCAAATAAGTGACAGGCTACATAATACCGTTTTGCGACATGTTGCCTTGTTTGATTATTATGTATTAGACTATCGCCTTATTAAATGTATGTATTCGATATTAAAATTTGCCTGTATCTACATAATTATATATATATTATTTGTTTTGTATAAATTAATAACTTTTGTAAATTTTTTGTCCTAACTTTTTCATATTATTTTAGTCTGTGTTTAGGCATTTAGTTAGTAACATTTAATGGGAGAGGCCATTGGCTCCCGAAACACAGTATTTATTACTAGTTCGGAGCCAATGGGTCCATATATTATTTTGTAAATTTTTATAATGCCCAATAAATTAATTTGTATTTTGTATTTTTGTATTTTTTCTCCTTTGACGCCAAAACCCGTCTTAATGGTCCATATTATGGTATTTTTATTTGGTATTGGTTTATAACCAACTAGATGAGCACAAGACCGAGGCAGATGGCATAGCAAGAGAGATGCCTATACCCAGCAGTGGGATAAGGAAGGCTGTGGACGATGATGATGATGATGATTAGTATAAACCAGTTAAGTCTAATAGAATAGGTACCCTAGGTTTACATCCCATTTACGCTGCACTGATTTAGAATTCCACGTTTTTGCTATTCTCTCCTGTGTAAAGCCAGTATAACCATTTAACAACTTTTATATCTTTTTATTTGACCTGAAAAATTCACGATTGTGCTCCAATCCGAGTGAATGTGAAACACTCACGTCCAAAGCATAAATCTACGCTGAATATCAAATACACTGCGAAACTATGATTTCATATGCAAATCTGGCAGTTTTTACTATCTGTGAATTGTTTTTGGAATGAGTTTTTTTGGGAAAGCGAGAACTATTACAACGTTTTATGAGTATCACGTGTTTGGAACTGGCGTTTTGTGAAGGTTTTAAAAAAAACGTGCAAAGTGTAATTTTAGATGTTACCAGAATAATGTTAACTGACCAGCGGACTTATTTTAGAAGTTTGATCGTGATCGAGATTGCATGCCGTCCCGTTCGCATTTACTTACCCGCACCACGTGCGTAAGTGAGATGGCACGTGATCACGATCACAATCCGAATCACGATAAGACATCTATAATAAGGCATCAAGTTTCTAGTTAGATTTTTTGTTATAGCTCTAGTTTAACAACGCTGACACTGGGCCATTTAAATCCATATTATTTTTCTTCAAAAATCACAGAAACGGATTAGTAAAAAATTTCAGAAATAATTTTATAATAAGATTTACTTTAAAACCCAACAATAATAATATTATGAACTTAAGTATCTAGTTATGCATCCTCGCCATCCGTCTGTATTAGATTAGCAGACAGACTACTCAGCATATCACAATGTATTTCTTGGTAATGCTGAGTAAGGCCTCCCAGGCCACCGTGTCGTTTTAAGTTAGTATTAAGATTTTGATTCATTAGCATTAAAGCCTCCAAATCGGCTACACGTATTTTTATTTCTAGTTTTAAAACAAAGTGCTCCCAAAACTTAACTGGCGCAGCCGGTAGGATTCGCTCGTATATCGCTGCACTAGTTTTCGTGTGATTATCCGGGTATCCAAATTTACCTGATCGCGGAAATGCGGCGAGAGTGAATCTTCAAACCAAATAAATTTGTTATGAACGGGACACGCAGGATGGAAGCGGTCGGTTGGTGAGTAAAACTTTTCGCCATCCTTTCCAAATCCTAACCTTCCACGAATATTGTTATTATTGAGATAAGACTTCGCTCATTATAACGTGTCTGGTGACTCAATATAAAACTTTGTTTAGTTCACCGTTAGTGATAAGCATTCTGAGAAAACTTTATAGAGTAGAGTAAATGTAGAGACATTGTAGACAATAAGTATTTTAAAATTGAATTTTTGCATGCTGTAAGCTGTAACCTGCTTAGTACTCTATACTTATAAGAATTCTGAAAAAAACCTTATAGAGTGGAGTAAATGTGTAGTGACATCTTACTCAATTAATATTTTAGAATTAAATTTTTGTATTCTCTAACCTGCTCATTACTCTACGAAAAAATGGCCCAAGTAGAAGAGGTCGTACCGATTCCACGCGAAATTTTGAACCTTGTTCCTATTTATGGAGGAGACAAGGGCACATTAAATTTGTACATTAGAAAATGTGAATATGTAATTAGCAGGTATAGAGGCAATGCTGCTCAGGATTTATTTGTGTATCAATCTGTAACAAGTCGACTTAATGATAAAGCGGCTGCTTTATTATCTGAACGCGAAGATGTTACGACTTGGACCCAGTTAAAAGAATTACTGAAACAACATTTTGGAGATCCGCGCAGTGAACAATGCATAAATATTGAACTTGAATCGATGAAAATTAAATCCGGTGAAAGTTATTTGGATTTTTGTAGTCGAATTCAAAGTGTTCGGTCATTATTGATTTCCAAAGTGAATATGTTAGATGATGTTACCTTAAAACGCGCAAAAACAACTATTTATAATAACATGTCATTAAACGTATTTCTTTACAACTTGCCCGAGGATATGGTGCGCATAGTAAGGTTAAAATGCCCAGCGACCTTGGAAGATGCTCTGAGTGTAGTGCTTGAAGAAGTAAACTTTCACGACCAGTATAACATGCGAAAACGTATGCACGGTATTAATAGTAACAGTTCAGTGTCAAGGCCGACTTTACCGCAAAATCCTGGTTTAGGTTTTAAATTTGGCGTGAACCCGCAACCCAGTGGATTTAGATTCCCTGCTCTATTACCAAATAATGATGCAACGCCTAAATTTAATTTCGGCATTCAACCCACACCATTTAGGATGCCTCAAGGTCAACCGCAAAACTTCGGCTACCGGCCTCAGCTTGGGTATCGTCCACCACAGTTCGGTTACAGACCACAGTTAGGCTACCGCCCACAATTTGGTAACAATCAGCTGCAACCATTAGGCTTTAGACCAACCCCTAATGTTGGGATGACACCCCAACAATTCGGATACAGACCACCCCAAGTCCAGCCGCCACGCTTGCAAACCTCAGACGTAACTATGAGGACAGCCGTTCCATTGCCACGCGAAGGTTTTAAGCTCAACGAGATGACCGGATATGACGACGAACAGTATCACGAATATTACGATGATAACGAGTTTGACTACGGTAAGTACGAATACACGGACGACGTTGAACATGAAGTATACAATAACGAGACAGAATTGCCCCAGGAACAATTAACTGAAAATTTTCCTATACCGGCCTCCATAATAGAGAAGAAGTCGTAGAATTAAATTGTGACCCCACGCTTAAATTACCTCACATTTATATCCCGGAAATAGATGCAAAAATGATGATCGACACTGGTAGTACAAGGTCATTCTTGAGCCCTCAAAAGGCGTACCAGTTCTTTTACTACAATATCAGGTATGAACCCTTCCAAATTGTCAGTACTCATGCGTCGAGTAGACACAGTGAAGTTATCGAAATTCCACTGTTACCGACATTCAACAGTGATGATTTTCACAAATTTTATTTGTACGATGTCGACTCGCGCTACGATGGTTTAATCGGAAATGACTTGTTGAGACAACTGGATGCAGTAATTGATCTCAAACACTCAGTTTTAAAAACAAAAACCACATGCATTCCAATAATTAACACAAATCTGAACTATGTAATTGAACTTCAACCGCGGTCAGAACAACGCGTCAAAGTGCCTACAGACCAACATTCAGGCGAAGCTATAATTGACTATAGAGAATTTGGCCCCGGCGTACGAATGCCAAGTGCAATAGTGAATTGTATCAACGGATACGCTACTACAGTTATCCAAAACGCTTCTGACGAAAGAGTAATTCTCACAGTTAAACAACCCTTGCAAGTTTTGAATTATTTAAATACAGATTCTGACCTCTCTTTTTCTACAAACTTGACAAGCGTACAAACGGACAAAATACTTGAAGAAAATTTAAATAAACTCAGATTGGACCATACTAACTGCGAGGAACGAAAAAAAATTTCTAAGCTCTGTAGAGAATACAAAGATATTTTCCACTGTGACCTGTTGCCTTTAACTTTTACCAACCAAGTAAAACATAAAATTCGTACCAAAAATGAAGACCCGATTTTTGTGAAACCATATAGACAGGCTCCGACACAAGCAAATGAAATAAATCGTCAAGTACAGAAAATGTTACAAGATAATGTTATCCAAGAGTCCCATTCCCCGTGGAATGCTCCGGTGCACCTAGTGCCGAAAAAAATCGATGCATCTGGAGAGCAAAAGTTTCGTATGGTTATAGACTACAGACGCCTAAATGAAATTACCATCGACGACAAATACCCCTTACCAAATATTAACGACTAAGAATCAAATCCACAAACCAGTGGAAAAGCTCCGGGCCAATTACTAACCACTGTAGAATAATCGACCGTGCGACTAGGATAATCCCAGAGGCAATCCTAGGTACCGATAAGATAGCTAGCACCCATCTAGATAGCAAAAAGTACGAGTTGGCAACAGATGACAACATCCTGGATGGGGTATCGCCCACGTGGAACATATACACAGATGGTGCAAAAAACAAGGAGGGAGCAGGCTGCGGCTACTACTCACCTGAGCTTGGGCTCAAAGAGTCCATGGGACTAAACAAAACGACGACAGCACTGCAAGCGGAGGCCATGGGCCTGCTACTGGCGGCGAGAGCAGTCTGGCCTTTAAATGAGCTTCTCTCGGCCCCCGCAGGTGGGGAAGGCAAAAGGATCATCATGTTTACCACTGATAGTGCGGCAACCATCTACGCACTCAGAAGACCCGTCACAAGATCAAGAGTCACTGCTGAATGTCATACAGCTTTACAAGCACTCGCGAGCAAGTACAGAACGATAGTGAGATGGACGAAAAGCCACGGAACCTGCGTGGGTAATATAACGGCAGACACTCTTGCCAAGGAGGGTGCTAGGAAACAGGTAAGCGATGACGCAGTGGGCCTCTGCAAACCATCAGCGATGGGAGTGCGAGAGCTACTGCGTCGTCACACCGAAAAAGAACAACAGAATCTGTGGGACAAGAAAGATGACTGTAAGCATGCTAAGGCCGCTTTCCCAATTCTTGACAAAAAGATCACGAACAGCCTATTGAAGTTGCAACGGCAGGATCTTCGCCTGATAGTAGGCCTTATAACCGGCCATTGCAACTTGAATAGTCACTTGTATAAACTAGGAGCCACGGACAGTCCACTGTGTCGCGGCTGCATGAAAGAGAACGAAACTGTAGAGCATGTGCTGTGGCATTGTGAAGCCACAGAAGAAACTAGAACCGCTGCCGGGCTGCATGGGGCACCGCTGCCGCTTTCATCCGCGTCGCCGCAACAGCTAGACTGCTTTTCTTCATCATCATCACTTACACTCATACTACCATCTGCACCACTGGAGCAATTGTGCCAGCGCCCCAGAGCCTCACTCCGGTATTTCAAGGAGTTGGGTTGGCTCGGGTAGGTGCTGGTAGGGGGAAATGCACAATACACCCCTAGCGGGACGTCAGTGCAGGACTCATCGCCCCCATTTCGAATAAGAATAAGAATAAGAATATTAACGACTTGTTTGACAAATTGGGTAAAAGTGTTTACTTCAGTACAATAGATTTAGCGAGCGGTTACCATCAGATTGAAGTTGAGGAACAGGATAGACAGAAGACAGCTTTTAGCTCGCAGAACGGCCATTTTGAATTTTTGAGGATGCCGTTCGGTTTAAAGACAGCTCCCGCGACTTTTCAGCGTACTATGGACCATGTACTTCGAGGACTACAAGGTTTACACTGTATGGTGTATCTTGATGACGTCATAATTTTTTCATCCAGCCTCGAAGAGCATATCCAAAAACTACGGCTAGTTTTTGATAGACTCAGAGAAACTAACCTCAAGGTACAGCTTGACAAATCAGAATTTTTGCGAAAAGAAGTATTGTATCTTGGACATACCATTACAAAAAACGGGTTGAAACCTAATGACGACAAAATTAAAGCTGTAATGAACTTCCCAATACCAAAAACCACGACAGAAATTAAAAGTTTCCTTGGACTTGTTGGATATTATAGACGTTTTATTCCCAACTTTGCAAAGATAACCCAACCATTGACTGCCTGTTTGAAAAAACGCAATAAAATCATCATAGATCAAAATTATATTGACGCATTTAATAAATGCAAGGAACTCCTGACTCACGCACCGCTTTTGCAATACCCTGACTACGAGAAACCATTCATTTTAACAACAGATGCTTCAAATGTAGCTTTAGGGGCGGTGCTCTCACAAGGACAGGTTGGCAGCGACAAACCGATAGCTTACGCCAGCCGAACCTTGAGTGATACAGAGACTCGTTATAGCACTATAGAACGAGAGCTACTCGCTATTATCTGGGCGACTAAACATTTTCGACCATATTTGTATGGAAAAAAATTCTACATATACACCGATCATCGACCATTAGCCTGGCTAAACTCCCTTAAGGATCCAAATAGTAAACTCACACGTTGGAGGCTACGCCTTCAAGACTTTGACTTTGAAATTATATACAAAAATGGCAAACAAAACACGAATGCAGACGCCCTAAGTAGGATTAAGGTTAATGCTTTAGATTCGGACGATGAAGGAAACTCAATGGCAGTAAACTTGGACAGAAAAGAACGTAAATTACAGAAAGAAATGGACGAGGTAGTTCAAAACATCATACAATTGTCAGGTGGTAAAAGGGAACGACACGATTCATCAACTGTTACGATATCAGACTTGAGTAAAACAATTTCTGCTAGTCGTAGCAATATTTCAGACTCTTCAGATACCGTTGTACTGTTTTCTGAACACCAGATTGAACGCCCGGTTATCCAATCAGCACCTGAAAGTAGTCATTCACAAACTATTCATTCGGCCGCCGATTTAGAATCAACAGGAATACCCATTTTACACGAGGCTATTGACAACAAGCCTAACCAAATTTTAGTATTTTCATGGCTTAAAAATGAATTACATGTAAAAGACCTTTCTCGCGAAAAACAAAAAATTTTAGAAGTTTTCATGCCTACAAACAACCCAGAATTAGTGAAAACATTTCTCAAAGAGTACATCAGGCCAAAAATTAAGTATTTTATTTATTTCGAGGAAAATGAACATCGCCGACAGTTTAGTAATATAGTTGTTGGACTATTTAAAAAGGATATGATTAACCTGTATGAGTGCACAGAACGAGTTGTATATGTTGAAGAAGAAAGTGAACAGAAAGAGATAGTTCTGAAATATCATGAAGGAAAAACGTGCCATCGTGGTATTAAGGAAACATTAGTCAGGATTCGAAGAAATTATTTTTGGAGTAAAATGGAAGAGACAGTAGCAGCAATCATAAATGCCTGTGAAGCATGCAGGAAGATGAAGTACGACAGGAAGCCCCTAAAACCCGTCTTGCAATTAACACAAACACAAGATGCACCGTTCCAGGAGTTATTCATCGATCTGTTTTCCATGGAAGGCAAATACTACTTAACTCTAATCGATGCATTCAGTAAATTAGGGCAAGCCATTGAAATACCAAACAAATCAACACCGGAAGTTGTAAGAGCCCTAATGAAGTACTTTTCTTTTTATGGAATTCCCAAAAGGATAAGTTCAGATCCTGGCATGGAATTCAATAACGAGTTAATGAAAGAATTCCTTAGCCTCCACAAAATAGAACGTCATATAGGGACAGTCAATAATCCGAACTCAATGGGACTAATCGAACGGTTCCATTCAACAATTATTGAAATATACCGATTAGGAAAATATGAACAGAAATGCACCGACGCTGCGTCTATTATGACGTACTCAGTTATGGCATATAATCATACTATACACACAACGACAGGTCTAACCCCATTTGAAGTCGTTTTCGGTCATACAGATACAGACAATCCATTTAACGTAGAATTTGAAAAAACATATACCCAGCAACTAGTAAAAGATCATGAGAAGCGCACGAAATTCTTGTACAAGCAATTGGCAAAAAATATAGTGGCTAATAAGGAACTAATTAGGGAAAAACGAGGTGGTGAGACTAACATTAAACTTCTACAAGAAGAGACTGTCTTCGTGAAAGACATCAATAAAAGGAAAAGTAAAGATAAGGCTAGATATAAAAAGGCGAAAGTCATAGGTGTGACTGAAAGAAACGTTGCCCCTATTAAAGTAGAAACAGCAAAAGGAGACACAAAGGCTCCGATTAAAAATATAAAACGCCCTCCGCAGGTGCTGTATCCTGGCGCTAGCAACATCGGCTGCTGCTCTTCATCTGCAATCACTGGAAGGTAATCCAGGAGTCCTGCCAGTAAAAGAAGGCCAAGCATATGTGGAAATAGATAATTGGACAATTATAAAAACCCTGAATTTAGATAATGTTTATACTGATTTGAATATTGTCATAGCAAAATTCACCGAGTATCAGAAATTGATTTCTCTAAACAAAAAGTTTCCCCATGAATTTATCGGTATATTAATGCACGCAGAGCATCTACGCGACATAACCGTTGATAAATATCGTCAACTAATTCCAAATCGATTTAAGAGAGGCATTTTCAATCCACTAGGCTCTATTATAAAAGTTATAACAGGAAATCTAGATCATGATGACGCACTTAAATACGATAAATTAATTTCCGAAACTAACCACGACCAAATTATTGTTTCAAAGAAAGTTACTGTCGTCTCCAAAATGTTGAACAGCCTCATAAATATTACTGAGTTAATCCACCAAGATTCGTTAACTCTTGATACACGCCTAAAAATGGTCGAAACCTCTTTGAAAGAAACGTTAACTAAAGAAAACAATTTAGCTGTGTCCTCTTATGTTTTAGGATTGTATAGTTTATTTATAAGTAACTTCCGTACTATATTTATTAAATTAAGCGAAATCGAGACCGCATTAGCACTAAGTAAAAGCTCTATCTTACACCAGTCTATTGTAAACTCTACTGAACTTTTGCACCATTTGCAATTAATATCAAATGTTGGAAATTTGGTATATGAACCTACCGAATCAAATTTAGTCAGAATTGAAGAAACTATTACTGTAAAATCATATATTAAGAAAAACCAGATCACGTTCATTATGGAAATTCCTCTAACTGATAATTGTACCTATAACTATTTTAAAATGTACGCACTCCCAGTTTTCCACGAACCTGAAAACCAAACCTTTGCTATATTTCCTAAATACCCTTACCTATTGGCGAACGGGATGAAATACTTACCGATCGTAAAGCCTTGCCACCCTCTTGGCGCTGGAGACCATTACCTATGCAATGATGACAACAGAGCCTTGTACAGTGGGCCTACCTGTGAAGAGCAACTTTTGAAATATGAGAAAAATCTCACCGGCTGCAAACGATATCCTGTCTACCTAGAAGACGTAAAACTTCAGAAAATTACCGACGACAATTGGATACTTTTTACGAGATTGGAAACACTGCTTACCAAACGATGTGGTGATGAAATTTCCAAATACCCAGTACACGGGACTTACATCATGACACTCGACGAGCCATGTGACGTCGAGATTAACGAAATCAAGATCCGTTACCATCGTACTTACACCGAGATAGATAAGGCGACACCGATGCCTATCATCAATCTACCGCAACTTCGTACGAACGCGAGTTTGTCAAGTGCACAAGCACTTAACATGCACGAGATCGGCTTGGATGAAGTAAAATATTTGTCGTTTGCGTTAAAAAATAGTGAAGTGTTTGAAAGTGTTACTAAAAGAGAAACGGACTCTATTAGCATCAGTGTTTTAGGTTACGCCACATTAGGCCTCGTAATTTTAAGTTTATGTATAACTTTTGTGTATGCTTTTTATTTTAGGGTTATCCCGTTTTTACGAAATTGTCGGAAAAGTCCTCAAATCGAACATCCCGATAATTTCTCACTTAGGGAGGGAGGAGTTATGCATCCTCGCCATCCGTCTGTATTAGATTAGCAGACAGACTACTCAGCATATCACAATGTATTTCTTGGTAATGCTGAGTAAGGCCTCCCAGGCCACCGTGTCGTTTTAAGTTAGTATTAAGATTTTGATTCATTAGCATTAAAGCCTCCAAATCGGCTACACGTATTTTTATTTCTAGTTTTAAAACAAAGTGCTCCCAAAACTTAACTATCTACTTATCTATATCGTATCTATCTAACAAAAAAAATATTCAGCGAAAAAATCTACATTGTAAAAATATTAAATATTAAATTCATTCATTCCTTCAATATAAAAAATCCTTCATATAAAAAACACAGCTTAATCGACTGGTTCTCGAAAATGAAATTTGACAAAAAAAAAACCTTATTTAATGTTAGTGAGTGACCATTAATAAAATATTTATTGAATCAGTTTCATCAGATTTTGGGTTAGAGCCGAATACAGCTATCACCATGATGGTGCAAAACCCAGCTAAAGGCGTTGATTCTGTCATACTACTCCCTAAACTAAACTAATCTGACATGACTAAAATTATCTGCCTCTCTTTTCATTTTAATATGTGAAAGAAGAATGGCAACAATTTTAGAGCTGTCAAATTTAGTTTAGTTTAGTTTAAAGTACATCAGAATTGATGCTAAAAACTGTCTTAAAGTATCCAAAACATAGACTCATTTGAACAAAAATACAAATAATTTTAATGAGAAAAAAATTATTGTGTGTAGTTTTAAGTGCTATTATGAAGGTAAAAAATGTTTGTAATCATTATTTCACCCAAGCTTATTCAAAAATCACCAAAGCGATCCTTCCAAATTAAATGTAAAACAGCCATAAAACATCTACGGCTCACGACAATTGCTCATGTTCCAGCAATGGCTAGGAATTCGAGCACACTCCAAAGCTCAGCGAGCTCCAAGACTCCAGTAGTGCCGTAAAATTTAATTCCTCTTTTATTGTCGAAAGGATTCGTAATAAAGTTAAAATTGCTGGAGACGGGAGCTAACTGGAGAATAGACTGAAAGAAACCGAAGAGTTTTCCGCATACCGGAAATTCTTGAATATTAGAATTGAGTGTCTAGTCAATTAAGTCAATAAACGAAATATTTTTTCTTAATTAACGTTCTGGCAATTTATTGTTGCTGTAATTATCAGGCGATAAGTACAATCGAATACTTATAAAAACAATTAATAAGGGCAAATTAAATAGGTAGGTATGTATATTCACAATAATTTTCCATTATATGAATCATTTTGTAGAACCTTCTAAAAGCCTACTTACACCTCATTTACAAAAAAAAAAACAAGATGATTCTTACTCGTTTTCATTAGCTACACAATTTTCGATTGTCTTTTCTAGGAGTGGACTAATTTTACTCCCAATGAGGCGGAGAATGTTTTTGAACTTTTAATTTTCCAACCTTTCCTTTCCTCCCATTTTCGTAACACCGGGGATTGGTGCCGTGGACAAAAGATACTAAGATGTTGCTTACTTTAGGTTATATATAGCATGGATTTAGACTATTTATTTTGCTAAAGTATGTTTGGAAAAGATTCTATTGAAAATAGTGTGTGGATCGGAAAAGCACACTACTTCAGTTAACAGATTTGGCTTTAAGGTTTCAGAATCATGATCCTTCTTGTAAGAATTGGTGATTATGATAAGGGTACAGGTCAAACGAGAGACCAGTTTGTGAACCAATTTTATGGCAAGGGCTAAGGATGCCAAAAGTCTGTATTAAATACGCCCGTAATCTTAGTGTACAAAACAATGGAAATCATAGTAAGCAGTAAAGCTATGTGCCTTTATTGACTAAACAAAATACAAGCTAATACTAACACTACAAATACAGATAGACTGCCCATAAGCCGATGAAGATCTAAAGACAATCCAAATGCTCAAGCTCACTACCAGTTGGTAGCATGCTGGTGGCATTACCACAGAATGGCAATTCTTATGCGTAAAGTTATTAGCATCAGACATGACTTAATGTTACCATGAGAAGCCTGATAGCTCTGCTACAGATATCACGTGGAGTACAATGGTGTGTGTGTATCCATTATCTGTTATAAGCTTAGTCATTGTTTACGTGTTACATTGTCGCGTCGTTGTCTGTCACGTTTCAGGTCTTCACTCGAAAATTGTTAACATCGGAAGAATTCGGTTAATGTTTCCCTATTACATTAATTTGGGTTCTTTCTTTGTTTACTTCCTTCTGAAGATTAATGCGTTCAGTTTTATTGGAGTTTATTTTGTCAGTAACAGCAGAATGATTTACAGAAGGAAAAGTTCTACTTAGATGGTCTCAATATGGAATGTTGAACGTTTACTTTTGCAAATTGGTTTCGTAACAAATTGTGACCAGATTTTTAAAATGTGAAAACTTCTTTAGGCACGTTGGGCACTTTTTGGGATGGGGTAAAAGCATTGAATTCGCGTGACCGTCACGCTTAGATACTAGTTCAGATAAAGTCGGCTCAAGACGACTAAGAAAGCGAGAGAGATAACTATAGTCAACTTTAATGAAATTTTCACTTCTGTCGCGTGGTTTTAAGCATATTTTTTTTGTTCAGTAAATAATACTTTGTCTCATGAAAATTGTATTACGTCAAATAATCGTTAGAATTCCACTTCTTCCAAGAAGATTACAACAAACAATGAAATATAATACACACTGCTCTAATCCCTCAGAGGTATTATCTGGCTCAGGGAAATAATCTGTCAAAATGCTACAGACGAAATGAATGACGTACACAAAGCAACAGACCGCTTAGGAGGTATTATTGAACGAAAATTTGGAATGAAGAACAAGACCTCCCCCCTTTCCCCCAACCTCTCAGCATCCATTCACCAATATATTATATGGGTAATTGAATCGATGCACGTTACCAATAATGCTTATGATGTATGAAAGCAATTTTGTTTAAACGTCTTTTGTAGACGCTTATACAGAAGATGGCGTATGGAATTGTTCAAATATCGGCAAGCAATTTGGTGGGCGAAAGTGGAATAAAATATGCAAGGTTTTCTCAAAGTTTTACAGAGTTCGGAGCAAATTGATTTGTGGCAGTGACCTACATTTGCTTCGTTGGATGAAGAATCACGGTTAAGTTGGTGATACTGTAGCACTATATGATACTGTTATAGTCATATTTTTTGTTATAGTGTTGAAATAACTACTCAAAAGCTGACAGTTTTGAATACTAGAATAAGGTTTTAAATGTTTATCTGGATTTTTCTAGGACTAGGGACTTATTTAGGTAACATCATCATCATCATCAGCCAGAAGACGTCCACTGCTGAACATAGGCCTCCCCTTTTAACCTTCACACTGAACGACAGCCTGCCTTTTGCATCCACTGGATGCCCGCGACTCTCACAATGTCGTCGGTCCATCTAGTGGGAGGCCTCCCTACGCTGCGTCTTCCGGTTCGTGGACTCCACTCCAGAACCTTTCTTCCCCATCGGTTATCGGTTCTTCGAGCGATGTGGCCTGCCCATTGCCACTTCAACTTGCAAATTTTAACAGCTATGTCGGTGACTCTGGTTCTTTGGCGAACCAGTTGCGACATAGGCGATTTAGGTAACAATAAGTACCAATATAAGGATAGGTCAGATAAAACATGTGTGTATAAATTGCGAAATCTTAAAAGATACTAGAATAATGCTCGGTAACTATTAATCCAAACTTTGATATCAAACGGTAACAATAAGTACCAATATAAGGATAGGTAAGATAAAACATGTGTGTATAAATTGCGAAATCTTAAAAGATACTAGAATAATGCTCGGTAACTATTAATCCAAACATTGATATCAAACTTAAGTAATTTATTCACATTTCTGTTTACTAAATTTTTAACTTAATTTTTACTTTGATTTATTTGATTCTTATTGGAATAACCAACATATTATCACCCACTAACTTTGGTTGTTCAATGGCATCGATTCTGATGTACTCTAAACTAAACTAAATTTGACAGCTTTAAAATTGTTGCCATCTTTCTCTCTCATATTAAAATGAAAAGAGAGGCAGATAATTTTATCCTTGTCAGATTGGTTTAGTTTAGTGAGTGGTATGACAGAATCGACGCCAATAATATCTATTATAAAAATAATTTATCATTGTCAGACTTTGTTATTCCTGAAATAAGATAATGCATCACATATTGCAACGCAAAAATGACTTTACTCGCATAAATAGTGAAATAAAAATTTTAAATTACGTTCTGCTAGTGGCTCGTTAAGCGCACCGGTTAATGGCGCCGTGTGTAACAAGCCTTAAATAAGAATCAAAATGGAATAAAACCACACGAGCGTGAACTTTAAGCTGTTACATACATAAGCGAATAACGCAGCTACGCGAAAATGCGCCAGGAAAGCAGAATAAAGACACAAAGCAAACTAAAGCTACGGCTCGATAATTTATGATTATTTTATTTTTCACTATTACCAATCGCTTAAGTGCGACTGTTAAGCATTTGCACATAATTTTACGTGTAAAGCTTTTTTTTAATATAATCTTTTATCTGGACGATCTAAGAGACCGCAGAGAAACGCTGGATGTAGGCCGCTTCCAACCGGCCCTTTTGGAGATCGATGGGGGAGGCCTATATCCAACAGTGACTGTGGACGTCCTATGGCTGAAATGATAATGATATATTTTTACAAAAAGCACCAAAACACGACCTAAAGGTCGAGAAAGGGGTTTTAAATTTGGGGTTATGCAGTGTATTGGATTACTAACAATTGATGTTCCAAATAAAATAAAATTATAAAGTGGACAGCATAAATACTGGCACTGGTACTGGGCGTGAAACTTTTAAAATGCGCTGTTATTACAGATATAATAAATTGAGATATTTTTATTAAAAAAACACTGAAGACATTTTTCGTTGAAACAAAAAAGTATTATTAATTATGAGATTGTTCACTTTAGAATTGTTTCCAAATTTATGTTTTTCAACTTCCTCGTTAACCTTTTTTCTCCGGTCTACTCAATAAAGAAGCGTGTGCAAGACCACACGACTAAAATGAAAACTTCATCATGGTTGACTATAATCTCTCTCGCTCCCTCAGTCGTCTTGAGCCTTTAGCGTTACTGTTTGTATTAATTTGCCTCGCAAATTTGTTCACGTATTGATCTCAACACGAATCTTAGCAATTCTAAGATCACTCCGCTAAGAACTCAAGGAAAACAGACCAGTACACGTACTCGGCAAACAATAATAACATATTACCAGCCCCCATGTGGTCCTTTTATTGCCGAATCGAAGCCATTACTGGCTGAGTGCTCATCGGGATGTTCTCATTTCGAACGTGACGCACGAGCTTTTGGTATACTTGTGTGGATCTAAATGTGTTATTTTGGCAAATACACGTTGCGGATGACAGCTGTGTAAGATAATTTGTACCAAGGAACGAAATATTTTCCCTGACATATTGTTTTTAGTTTGGGCAATGGACACATCCGTAATGGAACAACTAAGATCGTGATAAAACTCAAGATGAGTGAACTATGTTACGCAAGTCATAAGTTTACCTTGATGATAGTCTTATACAGGGTGTAAGAAGAACACTCTCGAAGCCAAAAGAAGGTAATTGTACTCATCATTATGAACCACTTTTAGTATAGGACCAACCCTGAAATCGCGAAAAAAATTGTCGAGTGTCAATGACCGTTTTCTATAGACGGCTGATATTTTTTTCGCGATTTCTGGGCTGGTCCCATAGTAAAAGTTGTTCATAATGATGAGTACAATTACCTTCTTTTGGCTTCGAGAGTGTTCTCCTTACACCCTGTATAAGACTATCATCAAGGTAAACCTATCACTTGCGTAACATAGTTCACTCATCTTGAGTTTCATCACGATCTTAGTTGTTCCATTACGGATGTGTCCATTGCCCAAACTAAAAACAATATGTCAGGGAAAATATCTTGTTGCTTGATACAAATTATCTTACACAGCTGTCATCCGCCCGTATTGGTTGTTAGGAAACAATATAACATAAAATTTATCCATCGCATCCCTTCTAACTGCAATATTCACTATTTATTTCACTTCCTGTCCACAAAGACGCCAATTCCCGGCACTTTCAACATAAATCGAAAAATTTCCCCGCTGCTAATATCTGGGGAGAAAAAACTCCTTTCACGGTTGTCAAGCGAGAGAAATCCGCTAAGTAATGCCCCCTCAGAAGCAGAAACGGGTCAAGATGTAGTACTGGGGATGCTGGTGTTGCCGCAAATAAATAATGGGCCACATATTTGTGGAGGTCGTAAAAATAGGTTGATGGTTAGTGCAATATTGTTGTTGGTTTAGTGTGTTTGGTTATGATATATATCGTTAGTTACAAACATTAAAAATATTGTAAACAGATTAATTCAGTTCAGTATTTATTTGCTACGCAGTGTAGCAAATGGCCTTGCGACGTTTTTTTTTTTTTAATTTATTTACTTTACTCATATAATACAGTTTTTTGCATATTGTTGCACCAAAAAACCACAGTTGGTTTGACATGGTGCTCACATTCACCGCGCACTCACAAAATAAAAAATAAAATAAAAGGTACATATAAAACTTTGCATACATAATAATTAATAATTTACTAAAATATTTATAGATCGAGGAAGCAGCTGTTTGATCGCTAAACCACTATAACTATCAACATTTTTAAAAATATATCATCGTAATTTAAGCTCAATGTAACATAAATATACCTATGAAGTTGCGTACGATTCGAACTCGGACGCTATTCACTCATCCGAAACCGGTTCCAGTCCTAGTCGACTTGCGAAAACAACACCCATACAGAATGTTGTTATCTGAAACTAATTAACTTAACTTAGACAAGAAATTTACGACTATTACAGGCGAACTCTTAGAATAAAATACTAAATATAAAAGTTTAAATATTCATTATACAATAGTACACAAACCCACACACACATATACATATATATATACATATACATATATACACATATACATACATATATACATATACACACACAGATACATACATACATACACATACACACAAAATGCATATATATAAATTATGCAAGTATATACACATATACTAGTATACACATATATACTCACACATACAAGTATACAAATATAAATGTATAAGTACGTGTAATTCATAGTCTTTTCCCAGGTTGTTGTTTTTAACGTCAAAGACTAATCGACGACAAACGCCGAGATCTTACGGACAAGATTCTAAGGCAGCAGGTAGATACTAATTTTGTTATCAGGTAATTTTACAGAAATTGCCTAAAACCACATGATTAAAAAAAAATCAGCTAATAGTTTATTTACAATACGATACTGAGACACATTTAGCGTTTCCCTGCGGTCTCTTTTAGGTCGTCTGTCCATCTTGTGGGTGGACGTCCTACGCTGCGCTTACCGGTCCGTGGTCTCCATTCCAGAACCTATTAGGCATCTGTTCTGCGTGATATGTGCCCTGCCCACAGCCATTTCAACTCGGATGGACAGACGACCTAAAACAGACCGCAGGGAAACACTGGATGCAGGCCGCTTCCAACCGACCCTTTTGGAGAGCGATGAGGAGGCCTATGTTCAGGAGTGGATGTTCTATGGCTGAAATGATGATGACTGAATCCCAATTTTTACGCAATTTTATTTTCCTCATCATACAAAAGAGTGTCGATCGATTTGAATATGCCATTAACCCGTTCAGTGTTATCGGGCAATCGAATCAGTTTATTGCGTGGCAACACTGGCAGCCTCGACGACGCATTTTTATTGCCCCGACCTAATTTTTAAGCCGCTAAAGCACTTTTTAGCGATTTAAATTTTTGTAATCCCTTCCCTACTTAGCAGTTTGGCGGTGAACGATTTTATACATTCTGATAAGTGATTGTTTATGTGCAATGGTTTTGGTCTGCTAATGGCAGACTTTTTGACTTCAAGTTACTAGTCTATATCTTCTATACTAATATTACAAAGAGGAAAGATTTGATTGTTTGTTTGTTTGCATTGAATAGGCTCCGAAACTACTGAACTGATTTGAAAAATTCTTTCACTGACGGGAAGCTACACTATCCCCGGGTGACATAGGCTATAATTTATACCCGTGCGAAGCTGGGGCGGACCGCTAGTTACTAATAAATATTTATATTTATAAATATATATACACCGACATAGCTGTTAAAATTTGCAAGTTGAAGTGGCAATGGGCAGGCCACATCGCTCGAAGAACCAATAACCGATGGGGAAGAAAGGTTATGGGTGGAGACCACGAACCGGAAGACGCAGCGTAGGTAGGCCTCCCACTAGATGGACCGACGACATTGTGATAGTCGCGGGCATCCAGTGGATGCAAAAAGCAGTCTGTCGTTCAATGTGGAGGTTAAAAAGTGAGCCTATGTTCAG
The DNA here is from genome assembly GCA_932305915.1 of Agriopis marginaria. Lineage (NCBI taxonomy): Eukaryota > Metazoa > Arthropoda > Insecta > Lepidoptera > Geometridae > Agriopis > Agriopis marginaria. Next base: position 17,789,828 of record OW029918.1, read on the forward strand.
CAGTGGACGTCTTCTGGCTGATGATGATGAATAAATATTTAGTGAGGTATTGTATCTAAGTACATCCAAAGAATCAAGATGTACTATAGAAAGATATATCTGATCACGATATATCTGCATTAAAACTATTTTATTTAAATAAAATTGAAGAATCACGCGGAACGCTATATTTTATGCAACTGCAAAAGGTTAAAAATATTTATCCGGCAAAACATAGCTCAATTTGTGCTGCAGTTATTTCGAAACAAATTGAAAGTCACTATGCAGTCAAAAGCAAGCAAAATGATTCGGATGAAATATGTATGAATGCGCTACAGCGCAAAGCAAATAAATAAATTATTAATTTGCAAGACACGCAACAGGTAAAAAATGTCTTTTCTTGTTGATAAAAATGCATAACCGGAAAATTCTTTAATCTGAACATAAAAACAATCAAACAAGTTTGAAAACGATTTATCGATTAAAAGAGAACCTATTAAATTTATACGTATTTTTGTAATTGGTTAGTAATAGCAATGCGATTGATTTGCCTTATTTTTGGCATCGATTTACATACGCACATCTCATCTTCACCAAAATTCTTTCGCCCTATTTAACGTTATCACTACATAGTATAAAACAAAGTCGCTGTCGCTGTCTGTCCGTCCCTATGTATGCTTAAATCTTTAAAACTACGCAACGGATTTTGAAACGGTTTTTATAAGTAGATAGAGTGATTCAAGAGGAAGGTTTTTATGTATAACTAGCGACCCGCCCCGGCTTTGCACGTAAATTACACACGTGCGAAGCTGGGCGGGCGGGTCGCTAGTATTATTATAATAAACAAGCAAGTAAAGCAAGCTTTTCTTCAACTGGCCCTGTTGGTATGTATGTACGTTAGCGGTATGTGTGGGACAAATCTTGCAACTCAATTTTAGACCCGTTAGTTTCAACTGATTGAGTTGAAATTTGGCATACTTATGTAAGTTCAGTGACTGCAATGTTATGGTACCATCGAGCTGGTCTGATGATGGAGACAGAAGTTGGCCATAAAAACGACGAAACGAAACGACCTAACCCCGTCGAGTTTGGGTTTGTTGGATTTGTCTTCCCAAACACTTTGGTCATAGATGACAAATTCAAAATGGCGAACGCCCCAAGATGGTGGACAAAATATTCTTATCTACCACCATGATATGGGTATCATATAACCAGCAGAGAAGAATACGAAAAAGATTGTTTTTAATACTAGGTACATGAAGACGTTCTTTTGATAAGTTTCCATCGTTCTTTGACCCCCTTAATTTGTCGGTGTCGTTGTAAGAAAGCTGCCTGTAAGTGGTTTTTGGTTCATAAATAACCATGTAGGTTGTATATATTGGCGAGATAGTTTTGGATACAAAATAAAGCCATAGCTAATGAAATTTTTGATTGCTTGTTGTTAGGAACCTTTCGTACAGATACAGAACAAAGTTATTATAAAACTATTTAGAACGTGTTGTAGAGAATATTACGAGAACATAATAAAGGCTTACAAGTACCTAACAATCTGCTCTCGGAATATGAAGTTAGAGTTTTAGTTTGTTGAAGCTTGTAATAATGTTACTTTAATTCATATTTTCTCAATATTTTGTCTTTATTTAGATGATTTCATATTGTACCTATATGAAAGTTTTTTCATTTCGCTTTTTAATTCAGTCAAGGGGGGGAGGCCTTTTTTATTCCAATTTTTAGGGTTCCGTACCTCAAAAGGAAAAAACGGAACCCTTATAGGATCACTTCGTTGTCCGTCTGTCTGTCCGTCTGTCAAAACCCTTTTTCTCAAGAACGCGTAATGGTATCAAGTTGAAATTTATACTGAACACTTGGGTCTACGGTTTCTTTCGGCTGTAAAAAAATAAAAGTTGTAAGTCAACGCAATCAAAAGATATGAACGTTTATGTCGCATATTTTGCGATTTCCCAGGAAAACCAAAACCTATAGGGTACTTCTCGTTGATCTAGAATCATGAAATTTGGCAAAAAGCAAAGTGTCATAGCACATATATAGGAATAAATCTGAAAGTTACAAATTTAAAGTTATATCATTTAAAAATAAATATTTTGCTATTACAAACTTATATTTTGTAGTTGGAATGTATAGAAGAACCTTATAATCAACTACAAAGGTAAGTTTGTCTTTCAATAATTCAACTTTAGGTTTTTTTTTGGACTAGCGCTCTGAGGGTTCTGTCCAACGGAACCCTCAGAGCACGAGTCCTACTCGTACTTGTCCGGTTTTTTTCTTTGGGACTTTTATAGCTTTCTACATGGCAGTCCCATAGTATGTTCTAAGCTAGAGGACATGATTAATACACAAAACCCAGAGAACAAACAAACATAGGGTCGATGGTCATTCACATATCCGAACAGCTCCCTGGCTGGGTCCGAATCAGGTTCAGCCAGTAGTATGTTAAACTGAACCACGTTTTCAGATGGTAAGTCACCTCAAGTCTCTTTCTCTCATGATGGAGGCAGACACATTCCACCAGAAGGTGGTATACTTCTTCCACCATTCGACATGTATCACAATGCGGTGTTCCCCATCATAAAGGCATTTTTTTTAATGTGTATGGCCAGTCCTTAATCTGAGAGGTATTTTGTTTAATTAAGGTGCTCGTAAAAAAAATATCAATGGGATATTTACCGTGGTAAGGTTATGGATGGAGCTCCCGATATTTCGGCGCAGTTACATGCATCAACACCATGTTACCGGGAGGACTGAATGTGGGTAGTTGGTCAAACAGTTCAAAGTTAGGAGGAAACGAAACGATCTACCCTCTTTCTTAGACTTTTGTTACGGTTACAAAACATGCTTCCTGTATCACTGCGTTTAGTATTTTGAATTAATATTCAACGCGGCAGACGCAGCGTAGGGAGGCCTCCCACTAGATGGACCGACGACATTGTGAGAGTCGCGGGCATCCAGTGGATGCAAAAGGCAGGCTGTCGTTCAGTGTGGAGGTTAAAGGGGGAGGCCTATGTTCAGCAGTGGACGTCTTCTGGCTGATGATGATGATGATGATGATGATTCAACGCGGACTTTTATTTTTAAGGCAACCTTATACTGGATTCCACGCACTGGCTCCTTCTACAACCTTACCACGGTACTAAAATTACCCGTTAATTTCTACATAGTATAAATTGAAGTCGCTCTCCACGTCTGTCTGTCTGTCTGTATGTCTGTATGGCCGCTAACTCCTCCTAAACCACGCAATGGATTTTGATGCGGTTTTCACCATCAGTTAGATACATTTTCGCGGAAGGTTTATATATATATATATATTTAGGGACCCGCCCCGGCTTCGCACGTTAATTACACCCGTGCGAAGCCGGGCGGGCGGGTCGCTAGTACTTTTATAACTATAGATACAGTATTAACCCCATTGTGAACACAAAAGGATCAAAGTTAATAATGCCTGTCACTTTTCTACATTCCATTATTGTGTAGCTCTTGAGATAATAATACAATAGAGTACAAAACAGTACAAAGACAATCTTTGACGTCACAGTAATTAGTTAGTCAATAGTGTTAGGTTTTTAAGGCCAAGAAAACAATCAAGTCATCATCATCATCAGCCAGAAGACGTCCACTGCTGAACATAGGCCTCCCCCTTTAACCTCCACACTGAACGACAGCCTGCCTTTTGCATCCACTGGATGCCCGCGACTCTCACAATGTCATCGGTCCATCTAGTGGGAGGCCTCCCTACGCTGCGTCTTCCGGTTCGTGGTCTCCACTCCAGAACCTTTCAACCCCATCGGTTATCGGTTCTTCGAGCGATGTGGCCTGCCCATTGCCACTTCAACTTGCAAATTTTAACAGCTATGTCGGTGACTCTGGTTCTTTGGCGAATATCCACGTTTAACAATCAAGTAATCACTTTTAATTGTTCAGAATCACCTCACATAATTCGTTTACACTTGTTCTTGCTTCGAGGAAACAACCATCCGCAAACAATTTCAGCAGAGTAAGTTACTGCAGTTTTAGGCCAGTGATGGCGCCACCTCCATCACTAGTCTACCAAAGCTAAATAATCCTAAATAACTAAATAATCAAAACCTTAAAAATTATCGTATATATAATCTACTAGCGGTCCGCCCCAGCTTCGCACGGGTATAGATTATAGCCTATGTCACCCGGGGATAGTGTAGCTTCCCGTCAGTGAAAGAATTTTTCAAATCGGTTCAGTAGTTTCGGAGCCTATTCAATGCAAACAAACAAACAATCAAATCTTTCCTCTTTATAATATTAGTATAGATATACAAATAGCTTCTTCTTCGATCTATAAATATTTTAGTAAATATGAGTGAAATTTTATGTATGTCCCTATTTTTTTTTTTTTTGTAAGTGCACAATAAATTCGAGCATCATGTCAAACCAACTGTGGTATTTTCGTGCAACAAAATACCAGAAACTGTATTGTTTTGTATAAAAAAAAGGTAAGTGATTTAATAACGTGAAACATGTATTTTTGTAATGTTTCCAAAACTCTACAGATGCCTCTCGTAAAGTGTCCACAACTTAACTAGGGCATGATTTGGTTTTGCCGTGACTTACTATTTTTGACACCGACTGTGACCATGACTCGTTTTTAACGTTAATTACACTTTAAACCTTACACATTACCATTAAACAAACACATTACCTATTAAACCTTATTATTAATATTATTCCGACTGCAGGACTCTGTATCAAAGTTCACAAAAAAGTTTGAAAATAATGAAAAAAGAAAAACGAATAAAAAAAGAATGGCCGACGCTAGCATGTCGGTCACCAGCCACTTCCACCATATAATAACTAACTAGCCTAAAACTCGAAACTCGCCTCTAAATCAATCATCATTCGCATTCCATCACAGAACCTAAAAACCTTAATTTACGTTCGAGTCGACCGTAAAAACACGAGTGACAGAACAATTCCCGATTCCGGTTGGACAGTAAAAACCCTACAGAAGCAAAATGGGTCGAGATATACTTATAGATAGAAGACGTTATACAGATAGGTAAATGGTGGATATGTGGCAAACGGCTCAATTTGATTGTCTTTTTGCAAGATGTGGAAATACCTACTCATAAAATTATAATATTATATTATTTACATAATTTAATATTTTTAATAGTTTAATAATTTATTTAATTCAAATACTCATGGAATAATTTTTAACGTAGGTATTAATTATGTTTGCTTTGGTGACGTTTTATTGCATGCAGTAGGTAAACGACGCCATGCAAATGTGTACAAACATAAGCGCATTAACAGAAGCTGTTAACTGGCTATAGGGCGCCCAAGATACAGGCTTTGCCTAGTTTGGGGCCCATTGGCACAACTATTTTTGCTGTTAGTAAATTATTATATAGTAGATATTCTATTGATTGTAAAATTTTAAATAACTGGATTCTGGTATTAAATAAATAAAATAAATGAATTATAAGTATAAAGGTACGCGCACATTATCACGGGCCGCAGCGGGCCGGAGCGCATCGCAAAAAATCACTTTCACACATTTTACATGGAAATACGCTCCACTGCACCCAGGCATAATGTGCGATACTTCATATAAAATGTATGAAAGTGATTTTTGCGATGCGCCCCGGCCCGCTGCGGCCCGTCCTAATGTGCTCGATCCTTTAGCCTGCAGTATAAATTAAAATGATTGCTACTTCAGTTATAAATATGATATTTACGGGATATTTACCGTGTTAAGTTGTAGAATGAGCTCCTGATATTTCGGCGCAGTTACATGCACCATGTTTACGAGAAAACTGAGGAATGCGGGTAGTTGGTCGAAGTTCGGTGCAGACAAAACGATCTACCCTCTTTCTTAAGTTTTTGCTACGGTTATAATTGGAAGTTGGAACTAGAACTCGAACTTAAGTCCTTACAAAACACGCTTACTGCGTATGGTATTTTGAGCACATTTTTTACGCGTATTTTTACATTAAGGCAACCCAAAACTGGATTTCACCGGAAAGTAGCTCATTCCTCGTTTTGCAGGTGTGGCAATAAAAATCGTATAAATTGCAGTGTACGGTTTCCACAAATCAATAAAATTATCTGTGAATAAGCTTCCTGGCGGTGGCGGGTTGTTCCGCGAGTAGTGTGGTGATAAAACCGCGATGCCGACAAAAGGTCAAACAGTTCTTCATAACACCCCCCGTTATAGATGCGAGAAAATATACAGAATATTTAATAATAACAAATTATATTTGTGTTGTAAGACATTATTAGTCAGTCGGGTGTAGATAATTATATCTTCGTCGATATACCGCCGTCCCCTAATGCTCACCTACCATCTCTTTCTGAGCAAAGAGGTATGCCGAAAACCAGCCCTGCGTGACCCTTCGGGACCTCGCAGTACAGCGCTGAGCTTACCCCTATTGCTAAACACTGTTTCTCCTTATGTTTTTCATAGTTTTTTTTTAATATCGGACTAGGCTAACGTTTGACCGCGATTCCGCCTGACGGAAAGCGATGATGCAGTTGAAGATGGAGCACGTTTGCCCAGTAATAACCTATTAACCCTAGACTTGAACACTCCAAGATTGTAATGCTGCGGAAACACAGACAGGGGCAAGGCGTTCCATTGTTTTGCTGTTCTAATTAAGAAAGAAGAGTCAAAATGCTTGGTGCGAATAAATGGCATTTCGACCAAGTAAGGGTGACGCCTTGCCGTTCGTCTGGACGTCCGGTAATGAAAAGTTGATGGGGGAACAAGTTCGTGAAGTTCCGTTGCACACTCTCCGTGGAATATCCGATAAAATACTGACAAGCTTGCGACTTTACGCCGGTGGTTCAGTTTCTGAAGTTTCTTTCCAACCAACACTTCGTCATCAATGAGCTTTATTATTTTAGTATATGTCCATTGTTTTTGTTTTTTGGCAATAAATATATTCTTATTAAAAGGCACGTGTCAGATAAACCAAAGAAAATTGCACCAAAAAACGTTAACCAATTAAGTTACCTAGACAAGAAGCCAAAGGGGAAAGCTATTCAGGTTACAGAATTTAACCTTACATAAAATAAAGTAGGTATTACAAATTAGTGTATTCCCACCACCCCCGAGCCATTTCCCCGACGCCAGAGAAGCCCGCGGCAATCCAAAATGAAAAACCGGCCGAGCCTTTACATCGTGTAATTTATTGCTTAATTTATCAAAACAACGACGGTAAGAAGGTATGAGTAAACAACAAATTTTGCCGCGATTTCTCTAAAAGGTTTTTTTTTCAGCTGGTTATTACAAAGCTTGCGTGTCTGGAGTTGTTACGCCGGCGCTTGCGTAAGGCTGTAGTTAAAACACTTACATGTAGCGTCATAAACACATAATTGTTTTTACAGAGAATAGTACATCCGCACATAGGCTACCCTGCGCCATAAGGTCATTAATAAACAGGGTTGCGCATATAGGCTATATTGCGCTGAAAGAAGGTCTTATTGAACAGGGTTGCACATAGGATATACTGCGCCGAAGGGTCATTAATGAGCAGGGTTGCGCACATAGGCTTTACTGTACTGAAAGGTTATTATTGAACAGGGTTGCGCACATAGGCTTTACTGCGCTGAAAGGTCATTATTGAACAGGGTTGTGCACAAAGGCTTTACTGCGTCGAAAGGTCATTATTGAACAGGGTTGCGCACAAAGGCTTTACTGCGCCGAAAGGTTATTATTGAACAGTATTGCGCATAGGCTATATTGCGTGAAAGAAGGTCTTATTAAACAGGGTAGCACATAGGATATACTGCGGCGAAGGGTCATTATTGAACAGGGTTGCGCACATAAGCTATACGGCGCCGTACGGCCTTATGTGCGCAACTTTCGGTCCGTGTGAAATACAATTCTGATAACTGAAATGTTATTGTATAACTAACGTGCATTTCTTCACCTATCGATGTAATTTGGAATTGTGAAAAACTTGAGGTTCAGTCCGTGGTCTCCATTCGAGAACCTTTTGGCCCCATCGGCCATCTGTTCTTCGTGATATGTGTCCTGCCCACTGCCACTTCAACTTGCTAATCCGGTGGGCTATGTCAGTAACTTTCGTTAATCTACGGATCTCCTCATTTCTGATTCGATCTCGTAGAGAAACCCCGAGCATAGCCCTCTCCATAGCTCGATGTGCAAATTTGAGCTTGCTTATGAGGCCCATAGTGAGAGACCACGTGACCACGTTACACTGCCGTATATCATTACTGGCAACACACTATTTGATGAGTGCGCCAGGCCTGCAAAGTGCCGGCAACTCACCTGATGGTAACTGACGATGCGGTCTACGATGGGGCACGCTTGCCTATTCACTCGTCTTGAAGAGATAGGCTGTACTTTATAAAGAACAACGAGATACCCATGGACGGGAACGGGAGGCATTCCATTCTTGTGCAGTTCGTATTAAAAAGAAACTGACCCCAGCTCAGCATGTTGGTCGCTTGCCTATTCATTCGTCTTGAAGAGATAAGCTGTATTTTTTAAAGAACAACGAGATACCCATGGACGGGAACGGGAGGCATTCCATTCCTGTGCAGTTCGTGCTAAACTGGCCCCAGCTCAGCATTTTGCTGGTTGTACCACTTGTACCCAACTCACGGTGATAATATTATGTTCGGCCCGGCAAGTGACGTCACGCTCGATACCTCTGCGTGCGCGTAGGTATAATGTAGGTAAATACAATAATTATATGAGAGAGGTATTGGGCCCTTGAAGATAGGGAGCTCATTTCATTTTCAAAAAAAAAATCAGAGCGCCTGGTTATTGCGACACGACCAAAATTCTGGCGTATTTCTGTCTCAATGCATAAGCATTGCCATTCAGCGTGGTAATGCCGCCAGCATGCTGGGTACGCTGCCAACTGATAGTGGGCTTGAGCATTTGGATTGTCTTTAAACCTTCAACGGTCTATGAGCAGTCTAACTAATAATAATAAATAAATAATAAATATTTCGGGACATTTTTCATATTTTTATTTACATAAAAAACTACAATACAGAGACATAATTATACTTGACACAAACTAAACTTTAAAGTGCAAATATTTTGTGACGCACTATTCAACATTTGTGTCACCTTTAGTTTCTCCTATAATATAGGAGAATTATTATTCTTACTCAACTTGCGCGATAAAATAAACGTGGATATTCGCCAAAGAACTAGAGTCACCGACATAGCTGTTAAAATTTGCAAGTTGAAGTGGCAATGGGCAGGCCACATCGCTCGAAGAACCGATAACCGATGGGGAAGAAAGGTTCTGGAGTGGATACCACGAACCGGAAGACGCAGCGTAGGAGGCCTCCCACTAGATGGACCGACGACATTGTGAGAGTCGCGGGCGTCCAGTGGATGCAAAAGGCAGGCTGTCGTTCAGTGTGGAAGTTAAAGGGGGATGCCTATGTTCAGCAGTGGACGTCTTCTTGCTGATGATGATGATGATTATTCTTACGGAATGCGTGAAAATATCTTCTAGAATTGCTCGGTTTTCGTAAACGTAATAGAGAGAAAATTTTCTTTATTGGAGTATAATGGCTTTTTGTGGAATAAAAAGCGTTCGTTCGTCAATTTGTGTAATGGAAATAAACGACGGAGTTAAAATAAGATTTCGTGGCTTATTTCTTTCTACTCGTTTTTTACACGCTTTATATTAGCTTTACTTATAACTTACTAACAGTGTAATCGATGCGAAGGTGAACGAGCAGTAGCATGTGCGCTTTACATTGTGACGGCACCCGGATCGATTCTTGGCGCTGCACCGATGTTTTATTTAGCACCAAATTATGTGCAGTTTCGAGTGTGTTACACGAATAGACAACTTTTTTTTACGCGTATAAGTCCGCATTTGACCACCATCTCGCCTGTTGGTAAGCGACGATGTGGTCGAAGATGAAACACGCAGACTTAGAAGATACCTATTACTACTCCACATGGGGCGACAAGGTCATCTGCAGGGTGAGGTCAACTAAATGAAGCAAACCTGATTTAGGCTAAAGCGTTCGTACCCACAACGCCAACTAACCATATCTCTCTTATTTGTCAGATCTGAGGGCCGAGGTATAACCAAAGGAATTCCTACAATTCCAAGTTAACAAAGTCACTAATAAAACGCGTCGCTCGCGCACTCGGTTCCAGCCAAGGGCCGCTTCTTACTGAGAACTGGCTATCAATCAAATCGCAGTCATAATATCTGGACCGTAAACCGAGCGATTTTCACGGTGTGTTTACTAAAAGGTTGGCTAACTAACAACATTCTTTTCCTACCACATTAAAACATTCCCTATAGATTTGCCACAATACAAGGTCCAATTTTATGGTTCCGTGCCCATAGGGTGTAAACGGGACCCTATTACTAAGCCTACGCTGCCTGTCTGGCTGTCTGTATGACCGTCCATCTGTCCTCTGTCTACCCTACCTGTATTATTAGCCAGTAAACATTTTCATAGAATATGTAATGTTACGGTGGATAAAAAAAAAAACTTAATAAGGTCAAAAAATTCAAACTAAAGGGGTCCCCATACAACAAACGTATTTTTGTATTAGCTCTAATGTAAAAACAGTAATACGTACAAGAGTCAAACTTGGCATGATTGTAGTACACACTCTAAACTATAACAACTAATAATAAATCATGGCAAAGTGCGGGTTGGTGACATATTTCTGTTCACCAAAGTTATGCGACGTCGGGCGCGCTCGGTACTTGGATGGGCAACCGCCTGGGCGTTGATAGGATTTTGTCTTTTTGCACTATTTTTTGGTCTTTAGTAGCTAAGAAGTTATGTAAACGCGACGGAATCTTCAGTGCGTGAACCCAACTCGAGCTTTGCCGGCTTTTTTGACGACACTGATACTTAAGTGCGTGCATCATCCGTAGGGCACGGCCCGAACAATTTTGCGTTTGACTACCAACTCGCCTGATGTTAAGCGATGATGCGGTCTACGGTGGTGCATACCTGCTTAGAATAAACCGATTCACTCGTGATTAGAAGACACCCAGATTGTAACTATCGGGTAACACCCATTCAGGTAGCGCAGTTCGCATAATAAAAGTAGAATCAAAGCGCTTCGTACGGGTTTTCGGAATATCAACCATAAAGCGACATAAGAGACTAGCTGTTCGCATAATAAAAGTAGAATCAAAGCGCTTCGTACGGGTTTTCGGACAAATCAACCATATAGCGGCCATATTAGTGCCATATTTCAGAATATCAGCCATATTATAGCAGCGTAACCCATAAGCCATAAGGTTGTAAAGTCTCAACCACTTTATTGGGGCATGACTTTGACTTGACCGTGTCTTACTTTTTAACTGTGATTGACTTTTACCACATCAAATTTGATAATAATTTAATACTTGTCACTGGCAAATGCACAAGATTGCGTCGCCAAAATCTTTACAGAGAAAACCTGAAAAAGCAGAGTTGCAAGGGTTGCAAAAGCTTTTGGCTTTTGTATTTTTCATGCAACAACGTGTTTCGTGATAGCAAACCTAATGAACATGTTCAAAGTAAATAAATCAAAAAAAGTATGATATTTTCCTAAAATGTCAACCGGGTAGGTAATACCGTTACAAGGGTAAACTCTGTGGGTGGTACAACGTTGTATACCCAAACAAATTTGCTTTTCTGTGTTAAATTTTCCTTTTTCGTATGAAAATTTGTGGGCAAAAAACCTCTTTGTAGTCTTGGTTAGATTTACATTTTGCTACTAGAAAATGTAACATTCAAAAGAATTTATTTATTTTAATAGACTTCTTGACAACAAAAGTTATGAAAAGGCCGGTAAGATATTTTTCGCAACAAATCTTTGAAGTAACGCTAAATGCCTTGACATGAGCGCTCTGCTCTGCAGTTTTTTGGGAAACTATAAATATAAGTTAAATTGGCAAGTTAAAGTGACATTGGCAGTACCACATCGCTCAGAGAACCGTTAACCGATAGGGAAGAAAGGTTCTAGAGTGGAGACCACGAACCGGAAAACGCAGTGTAGGCAGGCCTCCCACTAGATAGAGTGACGACACCGTGAGAGTCGCAGGCATCCAGTGGATAGAGTTGGCAGGCTGTCGTTTAGTGTGGAATTCTAAAAGGGATGCCTATATGTAACAGTGGACGTTTTCGTGCTGATGATGATGATGAAGTTGTTTACACAGGGTACAGGAAGTAAGAGCAGAATAAAGTAATTTTTTACTATTGATATCAGGTGATTAGGTGCCCTACCTTTGGCCACCATCTCGTCCCATGGTAACCGACACCGTCGCGACGGTATGGTCGAGGATGCCTGGATCGATCGATCGAAGAATTGTTTGCACTGTACCCTTGCAGATGCTCAGATTGCAGTTTTCAAGATATAAGGAGAAAAGCGAGTTAAGTATATAACTGGGCAATACGCAACGTGAAAGTGGAATTAAATCGTTTCATACGATTATTTAGAACTAGCTCGCATCTTCGTACGCGTTGACTTTAATTCAATCTTTCAACCACTTTTTGAAATATTTTTTAAGCAGGCTCTACACCCCATAATTATCATCTTTATCATTTCAGCCATAGGACGTCCACTGCTGGAAATGGGCATCCCAATCGATCTCCAAAAGAGCCGGTTGGAAGCGGAATCCAGCGTTTCACTGCGATTTCTTCTAGGTCGTCTCTCCAGCATCTTGTGGGTGGACGTTCTATGCTGCGTTTACCAGAATACGCCTCATAAATGTAGGTGTGCTTTGAAATGTGGGTGTTCAGTGTTAAAAATATCGTGGACGGATAGAGTATGCTCAAGAAAGTAGAGATTTTAAGGCCCCCTTTCTCACTTTTCGCAATTTTGGTCATTCTAGTTTCAGCTAGTCTACATCTATGGTTAGCTGAAAATTATATATAATTGGTATTATATCAAAATTTTAAGTTTTATCTAGGATACCGTAACGTTAACGTTTGTTGTATGGGGCCCCCTTTAGTTTTAACTTTCCACTTTATTATTTCTTAGTTAATCCGCCGTAATATTACATTATTTTGTAAAATATCAACTGTTTATCTTTTTTTTTGTTTTATTTTTATATTTACTTGTAATGTTGGCCTTTTGGCCTCTACAGATGGACCGGACTAGTTAACGAACGCAGAGTGCGTTTGGCATAACTAATCAACTGTTTATCTATTACGGTTTGAAAGATACGACCGTTAATAAGTAGGACAGATAGACTGACGTACAGACAGCGTAGGCTTAGTAATAGGGTCCCGCTTCCCCCTTTTTGATACGGAACCCTAAAAGAGAAAATAAAATGCCTTTGTAATCATTATAGAGCTGGTCCAGTATTTCTTAACTTTTCCCTCTTCTCATGAAACGTCAGACATCTTGCTTTCTTGCATATTTTTTTTCCGGTTGAGCAACTTTTGTTACCGGCTACTTGGCATTATAAATCTCAAAGTTTTAAAAATGTCTCCATCCACGGATAAGCAGGATTTATGGCATCCGAAGAAGAATCGCCAGAATTAACAAGGAATCCAGGAAAATTCTAATCCAGAAGCGAATTCATAAACGATTCTTATCGGAGGTCCAAATTTTTTTGTTGGTTTAGGGAAAGAATAATTTATTGGGAAATTTGGGAAATTTAAAGTAAACGATTGGAGCCTGAAATAAAATCTGACGGTACATACAATAAAAATAACATTCACTCCCGACAAAATAATATAAATTTTATGAAACAACTGTTTTTTTTCACTCGGTAATTTTAATAAGTCGTAGAACAAAATAAAAGTCGTGTGTTTTTACTAGCTTTACCGTAGTCTGTGGTAGACGTATTGAAGCAGCCCTTAAGAGGAAGCTAACTTTTACTATAGTCACCGCGTTACCAACTGAGTCGTCGAGCATTAAACGTCATACCATAAAACCTGTAAGTGCGAGCGAGATAGACAGATATGACATGTGGGTGCGAGCGAGATGAGATGAGAAATTATTTATGACCTGACGACTCAGATGGTAATGCGTTTAGTATAGTAACCCTCTATTGTATATACCAAATTCTCGTGTAATGTAATAAATGTATTTGAACATTTACTCGGTAAGTTAGTATACTCAGTAAAAAGCTATGCGTAAAAAAAATATTACTTGAGAATTTCCTCGTCTAAAATTATACTGTTGCTTTGGTTGCTATGGAATAATAATTCAGGCAAAGGCGTGTCCTAATTTTTATTTAATACTAGCTGCGCCGTGCGTTTTCTCCCGCGAGTTTTAATCGTCGTTGTTATCTGAATTACTCCAATTTTCTGAGCAATTTCCTTAATTTTTCTTTCCGTAAGAACCTTCTGCAACGTATAAGAAATATTTAAAAATAAAGACGAATGAAATCGGTAAAGTCGTTCTCAAGTTATGGCGTGACCAAGGTAAATAGGGATTCATTTATATATCTCTACATAGTATAAATTGAAGTCGCTTTCCGCGTCTGTCTGTCTGTCTGTATGGCCGCTAACTCCTCCTAAACCACGCAACGGATTTTGATCCGGTTTTCACCATCAGTTAGATACATTTTCAAGGAAGGTTTATATACATAAGTAGCGACCCGCCCCGGCTTCGCACGTAAATTACACCTGTGCGAAGCCGGGCGGGCGGGTCGCTAGCATATAATAAAATAGCAACCCGCCCGCCCGGCTTTACACGGGTCTAATTTACGCGCGAAACCGGGGCGGGTCGCTAGTTATATATATAAACCTTTCTTGAAAATGTATCTAACTGATGGTGAAAACCGCATCAAAATCTGTTGCGTGGTTTAGGAGGAGTTAGCGGCCATACAGACATACAGACAGACGCGGAAAGCTACTTTAATTTATACTATGTAGAGAAGAGATAGAGAAGAAATAGAGAAGAGAAGAGATAGATCTCATAAAAAGCTGATCATACATTGTATAGAGCCCGTCAAAGAAAAAAAAATGTATATCCTGCTAGACAGAAAGAAAAGAAAGAAAGAAAAGTTTATTTGTAACCAAACTACGTTTTTTTTAAATAGCTTAATGACAAAATAGCTTAAAGGTCACAAATCAGACAGAGAGCGCACTATAGCACGCGATGATGTCAAGCCGTGCGCGCGTTATACAAATGCTAAACTAACACACGTTTTGCCAGTGAGGGACGGAGCATCCCCTTTCTATCTCCTCTAGAAACTTTAAACGCTCATATCTCAGAGATTTATCAGCTAATTCAATTTATGTTTTAAGTATGTGTATATAAGTATGTGTAAGTTATAAGTTATATAGTTATATGTTATATCAAATATAGTAAAAAAAAATATGTTAAAAGTTGACAAAGGGCACGGACCCAGGAGTCCGTGGAGAATAAAAAAAACAATAATAAAAAAAAAAAAAAAAGGATGTGTAAAGTATTTAGCTATATTTAGTTACACATGCCTATTTTGACTACGGTTTAGCTGATATATATGTAGATGTTGCATTAGGCATGATGACTAATATTTTTTTTATTACCTCATAAAAAAGCTGATCATAAATAGTCATCAACGAAAACAAAATTAAAATTAGTTCAAAAACAAATAAGATTTAAGCATTTTAATTTCATGCTAGACAGAGAGCGCACTATACTGAGCCGTGACGTCACGCCTCAATAAATAATGGCCAAGTGCGAGTCGGTAACAAGTTTCTGTTCTTTGCCACGTTAGAACTGGTAATTTCGTTTTTGAATTTAGTGGTGGTACGGAGCCCTCAGTGCGCGACCTTGGCTCGCACTTGGCCGGTTTATATATTTTTTGTTTCAGGTTTTGTGTGGTAACAATGAACAATTCAAAGCGCTTTCTCTGGAGGAATGTTTAGAATTAACGGCCTCATATACCAAATTTGACGGTTTTAAATCAATTTTATTCAGTTAAATTACAATATTTGAGCTGGAAAAAAATACATGTCAGTGATACATTTGTGTTTGATTTTATGATTTGGTTCAAAACACGATAGAACAAACTTTCCTCGATCAAAAAAAATCTGAAACAAAGTTGATTCAGTTTATTTATTTTTTGTTTTATGCTCTAATGTATGCTCGTAACAACCTGGAAATTGCATGTACTGAAAGGCAATTTAATTTAAAAAAAAAATATTTGGATAGAATTTTGATAGTGAATAGTTTAGTTTTTTAGTGAAATTAAAAGCGTAAAAAGGTCTCGAGAATTTGCACGCACCGCGTTCAATACCGCGCCAGGCGTCATCGAGGTCGGACCTATGTTCGTTTTTGTCGTTGCACTCCCCCCGCGGGCGTCCTGACTCTTGGGTGGCAAAATACATCGTCGCTATAACTTGGCGGGAGCTGAGGGAGCGTTTTGTTGCCTACGCGACACGGATAACAAGCCGTTAAAGAAGAATATAATATTTGCCCTGAATTCCAGTTTGAAAAAAAATCGATGACTATGTTCCAATTTGCCATAATCCTTGGTAATTTCGTGATCTGAACACTGAGCAATTAGGCTGTGTGACATTGACATAGGTTTCCCTGATTGTAGAGCTCTTGTACGGGAGTCTGTTGGGATAGCAACCCACGATCCCTATCAGTAAAAGTCTATTAATAATCCAGATTAGTTGGAATCGGTAATTTTAACTCGGATATTAAGATTATTAACAAAAAAAAACCGGCTACTAAAATCCTTAGATTTTTTCTAGGTGACGAAGTTTTTTTTTGCCATAGGTGGCCAACAAGGAGGCAGGCTGATTGATTGTAAGCAATCACCGTTTACTATGGATACTTGTAATCTATACTAATATTATAAAGAGGAAAGATTTGATTGTTTGTTTGTTTGTTTGCATTGAATAGGCTCCGAAACTACTGAACCGATTTGAAAAATTCTTTCACTGTTGGGATGCTGCACTATCCCCGGTTGACATAGGCTATATATCCCGGCTTCGCCCGTGCGAAGCAGGGGCGGCCTACTAGTAAAAGATAAATTAAAACTACGTCGAGTTTTGGCGCCAAGGTGGAAAAAAAATGGCTCTCGGGTTTTAAAGTGTAATAATGATGGATTATTATTTATTAAGTTCTATGAACGTGCTCGAATATACAAAAGTGATACAAGGAGGTGAAACATGCCTTTTCGTGTTGTTTCCAAAACTCCATAGAAACCTCTTGTAAAGCCTCCACCACTTTACTGGAGCATGAATTGACAGTGACTTACTTTGCTTGACTCTGACTGTAAATATGACTGGTTTGACGTTATTTAAGACTATCATTTCATCAAAACTAGCGTGAGGTTTTTTTTTTTTTTTTTTTTTTTTTTTTATTTGTTCACCTAACTGGTCATACACTCTTATCTTAGGAATAAATACATTTGCGATGTTAAATGCGATGAATGCACAACCTTCTAGAGGTAAACACAGCATGCTACAAATAATATAACACTCATAACGATATAATATATACATAATTTGACTAAAATAAACTAAAGATTAACTAATAAAAAATATTAAATTAAAGATTATGATGAATAAAATTTTGTTTGAAACAGTTGATGTTGTCACCAAAAAGGTCAAAAATGTCACAGGATTCATTATAAATTATTATAACACCGGTTTGCACTCACGATTATGACCGACGGATAAAAATATAATCGTGAGTGCAAACCGGTGGTATAATAATTTATTTAAGACTATGTACCTAAAATTGTTTAATATTACGACTGAAGGACTTTGTATCCATGGTCATGAAAAAATATATCAACAATATAAAACTACGTTGCTGACCCTTTAAGAAATGAAACTCACAAGTAATTCGCCTGGTGATAGGTAATAACGCTTGTCCGTAACAATAGACTACCGCATTGATTATTTTTTATTGTCTTATAAAAAAAACTCATAAAATAAAATCAATCACCGAAAACACAATCAAAATGTATTCAAAATTAAAGAAGATAAAGCATTTTAGTGTCTTGCTAGACAAAAAGCGCCTAAATAAAAATTTAAACTTCTATGTAAGTCATACAAATACTGAAGTTACGTACTGACACTCACTTTGCGGGAATGGGAAAGATTATCCTTTTCTAATCTAACAAAAAAAAAATTAAACGCTTATAATGCAGAGCAAAAACAGAGCGATTTTTGCGCAAAATATTAGTTTGTCCATGAGCATAAAACAAAGACAAAAGTGCAGAATGCTGCACATTTTCGTGAGCAATTTTCACGGTCCATTTATAGTGTAAACTTTTCTAACTTCCGGATATTTGCAACTTAACGATACGGAAACAATGATATTTTCAAACTTTCAGTGCACCAATATGACAAAGACGTCATATAAGAACAACGGTAAAAGAAACTGCTGTTTAAGAGCTCAGTAGTAACTAGACTCCATCGAACTTGGATGGCTGCCAATGAGGTCAGCTAACTCACTTTAAGGTGGTTCGATTCACCTATGGCGGGAAATTTAAATTTTAAACAGTTTTTTGGTCCTAGTAGCCAGGCCAGGTAATTATTTTTAAATAACACAGTGATTGCGCAAAATGTTGGCTGTTCTATACATTATAATGTACAATTATTTAACAGTAACACACCATATTACTTACATTTGTGAATAAACCGTTTGAAACAGCAAAAATTTGTTTATTCACAAATGTAAGTAATAATGGAAATTAGAGATAAATAGCTTTACATGATTTTTTAAAGAATAATAATCAATCTGCGCAAACATCATGATCGTTTACAATAATTACCCGGCCTAACTACAAGGACAAGAAAACTGTTTGAAATTTGAATTTCCCGCCATTTGTGCAACGAACCACCTTAGACCCATGTTCACCTAATGTATCATAACCGACGTTTACGTAATCGGCCTGTCAATTCCCAAACATCGTTTAACCGAACCGTTAAATATTTTCTGTTCATCACGAAAATTCAATCCCTGATTTCTAAATCATCGGATCACCGACCATTCAGAGTGAAAGAACGAATGTTATAAAGCAACTTATTTGCGACGTCACTTGTCATCGCGTAATCCACACTTTGAAAGATGGCGTCTGTATTTAGTAGCATAAAATAAAAAGCTTTCAATTTAAAAAGTGCAATAACCCGCCGGAGAAGGTCTTCTGCACTGTAATTTCCAATTTGGGCGGATAGCTTGTAAGGACTAGGTCAATGTCAACTTTTACTATTCCCGTTGTTTTTTTTCTGTGCATGTTATTTATTTCAAATAACTTCCAAGTTCAGTTTTATTAACGAAAAATTAAAAAGGCTCTTCAAAAAGTGATAAAAACGACTGAAGTGAAATTGAAAAAATAAAAAATATATGAAATCGTCTAATGAAAAGCGTATCCTGACGGATTTTGTAGGTACTAAAGTACCGAAAGAATTAGACTAACGGAATCTAGTTTTAAAAGATTCTTCATCATATTCTTCGAAATAATTACGGTGCTCTTGATAATTACATGGTCTTTTCTTTGTTTTTTCAAAATCGTCGAGATTTTCAAGAAGATCAAAGTAGTGTTCGTAAAAGTTATCTAGTATTACATTAAACACTGACTACATGTTTATTTCCATTCAAAAACTTATTTCCACAAACAACGTAGGTAGGTATAACCAATAATTTATGTAGACTCATAGACGCCAAATATCAAAATGTGGTGGAACCGAGGTTTAAACGAGGTTGTCGAGCTCGGTTAAGATGATCAGGCGATTATGTGATATAAACGTCGGTTAAGTTGTGGTGAACACTAAAATCTGTTTGACCGGCGGTTGAACTGATAAACAGGCGTTTTAAAATCTGATGAACTCCACCCTTAATGTAACTATTTTGGGCTTAACAAGTTATATTATATCGGGTTCATTTTTAGGGTTCCTTACCCAAAGGGTAAAAACTCAGAAGTCAGAAGAAGAAAACAGAAAGTCTGTGTCTGTCCGTCTATCTGTCTGTCCTACCTGTTATCGGTTACATCTTTCAAACCGTAATAGATAGCCACTTGAATTTTCACAGAATATGTAACGTTACGGCGAATTAACTTTGATAGCCCGTTGGTCCAGTTGGTAGTGAACCTGCCTTCTGAGCTTGGGGGCGTGGGTTCGATTCCCATCTAGGACAAACATTTATGCGATGAACATTTGTGTTTGTTCTATATCTGGTTGTTAATTAATAATTATCTATTTAAGTACGTATTTAAAACTATATATGTATATATATCAGTCTCTGGCAGCCATATCACAAGCTTTGCTTAGTTTGGGGTCAGATGACCGTGTGTGAAAAAATGTCCCGAATATTATTTAACTAATAAATAATAAAAATTCAAAAATAAACACGAAAGGGGGTCCCCAACAACAATCGTATTTTTTTTACGTATTTTTGTATTACCTCTAATGTAAAAACGGTAATACGTTCAAGTGTCATAATTTTAGTAGGTACACAATCTAAAGTATAAAAACAACTAACAAATAATGGTCAAGTGCGAGTCAGTATAACATTTCTGTTTACTAAATTATCAAAAATAGTGCAAAAAGACAACATCCCATCAACGCCCAGGCGGTCACCAATCCAAGTACCGACCGCGCCCGACGTTGTTTCACTTCGGTGATCGTATGAAATCCAGTGGTGAACAGAAGTTTGACACCGACTCGCACTTGGCCATTATTTGTTATCTTTTTTTTTACTTACCAGACGAAAAAATTTGAAGACGGACAGACAGACACACAAACATTAACTTAGTAATAGGGTCCCGTTTTTACCCTTTCGTTACGGAAGCAACTTTGCGCAAAGCTAAGAAGCTTATACTAAGGATTTTGTAGGGATTTCATCATGGAACTAAGGTACCATTTTTCACAATTTCACTTTCAATTCAAACAACAGTATACATTCTTTAGCGCGGTAAATTTTGCTTTATTTTCCGTAGCTGCAAAAGATATTTTAGCATTTCTCACACTCGATCTAAAGAACCAATAAATTCAACTCGGCCCCGGACCGCGTTCAAAACAAAATAAAACATCGCCACGAGTGAACTCTTGCAAATAAAAAATAAGACATCGGAAACCAAACGCTTAACGTATCTTAAGTTTACCCGGAAGAAAAACTAGGAGAAAGCGAAAAGTTGTTTTATTGAATTGGAGAATTAAAAGTGCTTTTATTATAATAGTATGTTATACAGGGTTACTTTTAATTATATACATTAAAATTAATTAATTAAAAGTTGCCCTTTAAACTTTTCAGCTCACGCACGGCGTAACTTTTAACTATTGTTTTTTTTTTCATAACTAGCTGCGCTCCGCTGTTACATCCACGCAAATTACTACTTATAGCATCATCTATCTGCCAGTGAAAGTCTCGTCAAAATCGGTCCACGTTCACACATACATTTTTAATTATATAAAAAGAAGTTTGCGTTTGACCGCCAACTCGCCTGATGTTTAGCAATGATGCGGTCTATGATGGAGCATGCTTACCTAAAAGAAATCGATTTACTCGTGATTTCAAGACAAGAAATATCGACTTGAGATTTCGAGAGATAATTATGTAATATTATTATATTGACACATTGTCAACTATAATCAGCATATTGTCTTAATTTTTGGCTTATTGCTTTCTGTTATTTATACAGGGATAATAAATTAGCTATAAATGCATCGCAGGCAGATTACCTGCATCACGTCACGTCATCAGCCTGTAAACGTCCACTGCTGAACAAAGGCCTCCCTCATAAAGAGGGGTGTTGCCATAATCCCCACGCTTGGCAGGTGGCTTGGAGATCGCAGTATGTTCACCGTGTACTAATAGGACGCTGCTGCCCATCCTACGGTGGCTCTGGTCGCAGTTTTAGGACATACCCGGGTCCCTGGGTAGGGGTTAGGGATTCCCTGCATAATAACTAACAACTTTTGTTCCATAACATAAAATAGGTCAAATATTGTTTGTTCTTTTTTTTAAAGCCTGCACATTTTTCTTCATCGTCATCAGCATGTAACTGTCCACTGCTGGACATAGGCATCTCTTAATGCACGCCACTGATCTTGGTAAGGTTCTTTGCATCCAGGTTTTAGCCACCGTTTTACCCCAGAACAAAATATAGAATATGGTTTTATTTGCCTAAACGTGGTCTCCACTCAAAAACTCGTCTATTCCATCGGTTGTCGGTTCTTCGGGCAATGTAGCCGGTCCACTGCCACTTCAGTTTACTAACCTTTTGAGCTTGTCGGTATCAGTCTGCGAAATTTTGTTAGCTAGTAACTAATAACCCTGTATATGGTGGCACTGTTATGTTAATACATTTCTCGATGGCTCCCCCCTGTTTTGTCCACCTCAGCAAACACCAGTTGATGGCACTATACTCCATTGTGGCACTGTAATTTATTTCTCTGTTCCCACCGTCACGTGCCACGCCGCTTTCGTGCGTCACGATTTTTAATAACTACCGCCTCGCTCCGGAAAATTGTTTAAAAAATATTGACACGAACTTTGTTGATTGTTAGCTTGCGGAGAGTTGCGTAATAGTAGCCTTTTACGAGGGTCGCTTTTTTAGTTTTTTGATGACTTGTGGTTGTGGTGAGTTTGCAAACTGGTAACCGGTGCTTAACTGAAGTTATTTTACTTAAAAATCTTTCAAAACAATTTGCATAAATGTAAGGGCCTGAAGTACGCAAAACTTTTTTCGAGCGTCTTTTTTTATCCTCAAACTTACCTACGCTAGACGTTTGTCACACAAATAATAATAAAACCGGCCAAGTGAGAGTCGGGCTCGCACACTGAGGGTTCCGTATCACCACATAGCTAAACAGAATCGCTTAAAACAGGTAGCCGTAAAACCCTGATTCTGGTAAGAATATTGATTCTCTAGGTACATTACTGTATAGCAACCAGCAACAGAAGCATTTATGGATGAACGTTAAAATGTAGGCCGAAGCGAAACCACGAAAAAAAAAACTCCATTCCATAAAAAAAAAACATTTACTCCCAAAAAAGTGTATGAAACTACAGAAATTTGATAATTCGTAGAACAAAATTTGTTTGGTTTGACATTCAAGCTCCCTTAAGAGGATGTTAACTAATTACCAGTAACCCTGTATAATCTTTAAATATTAATGTTTCAGTTTGTGTGTATACTCAACTTCGTAAAGGCTAAACAGATTTAGCTTGTGAGAACTATAGTTACGGTTTATGGAAAGAAGAACGGCTTCTATGGTGTATCGGGAAAATTCGTGGAGCGCAGTCCGGTGATTGTAAATAAATATACTTTATTTGTATAAAAATTATGCACTCGGTAAAAAACTAAACAAAACGCGAACTGTTTTGATTGAACGCCCTCAAGAGAACCAACTATTTCCATTTTTCCTGAATAGCTAGGTTGGTGTATAAACATTTGGGTAGGGCTGTTATAGTTTTGGTACGTGAGATTTTCCACAAATACATTGAAAGCCTCGCTTTTGTTATTTAAATCGTGAATAAGGCTCGGTAGCATTTTCTAGAGAGAAAGGTAAAACCGATATTATTTACAGTTTTGTTATACTAGTGCTAAAATGTTTGAGAGGTTTTGTTAGGAATAGAAATAACCTTTCGCTATTCCGCCTTTTCAACATAATCTTCCTTTTGCTACACAATACATTTCACGTTGACAACGTAGATGTACGTGTGATATCAAATAACAGTTACAATAACATATAACATAGAACAGAAATCCAACATAATAAAAATTATCCAGTTATTACAAGAAGCATGACTAACAAAAAACTCGTTATACCTACATTCAGAAACTATTACGGGAAACGTACCTCACAATATATAATCCCTAATCTAATAAATAATTTACCACGCGAAATCTTTAGCAAAATTACACCAGTCAATATCAAACGAGTCTTGCAAAATTATTATATTAGTAAATTGCACTGATTCGGAGCATCATGTATAAAGTTCTAGGAACGAGAGAGGGCCGAGTGTTTTGTTCTACTGCCGACGACATGTAGTAGCAAGCCGAAGCCACCCGAATGATCCGCAGCGACGGGCATGCACTCGGCGTTCGCTCGGTTCCTTCCGATATACCTATTGTTTACTTAATTATTTTTAATGTTTATTCTAATTATTTAAGCTGAGAACCTATCACCCAGAGAATATATCATTTTTGGTGTTAGTAAACATGTAATATATGTAATATTATGTCATAAATAAAAAATAAAAATAAAAAAGTTACAGATACACAGAGTAAAGACAGAGAAAGAAAATTACTGGCCACAGTGACTTCCAAGTTCACCGACGCATAATTAGCACCATCGTTTGTTGAGAAGTAAATATTCAACAAAAGATAGCGTCACATTGTATGCGTTAAACCCAATGACGTTATCCTACTAATATTATGAACGCAAAAGTTTGTATGTATGTATACGGGGTGTAAGGGGAACACTTTCGAAGCCAAAAGAAGGTAAATGTACTCATCATTATGAACAACTTTTACTACGGGACCAGCCTGTAGTAAAAGTCTATAGAAAACGGTCACAGACACTCGACAAAATGTATGGAACAGCTGATTTTTTTTCGCGATTTCACGGTTGGTCCCATACTAAAAGTGATCCATAATGATGAGTACAATTACCTTCTTTTGGCTTCGAGAGTGATCCCCTAACACCCTGTAGATGTATGGATGGATGTTTGTTCCTCTTGCACGCTGCAATAGAACAAAGGATTGACCTGATTTTTTGCATGGATATAGTTCAAGAGCCAGAGAGTGACAAAAGCTACTTTTCATTATCATAATCACCATTTTTCATCACTACGTGGGTGAAACCGCGGGGCGCAGCTAGTAATAAAATATATAAACTGAGGTAGATACGTTTTACGAAGGTCTGCGCGGCGAAATACGAGTTAATTAGCTTTAGTGACCTCAGTCCTTCCTGTGTCTGACTACGACGCAAACGTACGATGCGCGATTTCGGATTTTGCGTGCGATATTCTAAATAATTCACCAATAAAGTATTTGTTTCAATTTACCCTACTATTAAAAGAAATACATTTCTAAATCCAAACATTTAAACCAGAAAAATACAAAGCAAATAGACCAAAAACCTTTTTACTCCATCCATTAATAAACGCTGACAAATGGCTAAATATTTCACGTTGTACATTAGTAAACAGGACGTGTCACTACACATTCTGCCGAGAACTATTCCGTTGAAACACGACTGCTCGAGTAGGCACAGTAGGTGGCCGGAACTACTGTGTATACATACTACGGTACATAAGATTGGTTCATACTTACTTTTCCATCATCATTATGTACCATTAAATACATATAGTGACTCCTATCCATCATCATCATCATCATCAGCCAGAAGACGTCCACTGCTGAACATAGGCCTCCCCCTTTAACCTCCACACTGAACGACAGCCTGCCTTTTGCATCCACTGGATGCCAGCGACTCTCACTATGTCGTCGGTCCATCTAGTGGGAGGCCTACCTACGCTGCGTCTTCCGGTTCGTGATTTCCACACAAGAACCTTTCTTTCTCATCTGTTATCGGTACTTCAAGCGATGTGGCCTGCCCATTGCCACTAGAATTTGCAAATTTTAACAGCTATGTCGGTGACTCTAGTTCTTTGGCGAATATCCACGTTTCGTATTCTATCGCGCAAAGAAACTCTGAGCATAGCTCTCTCCATTGCCCGCTATGTGACTTTTCCAAAAGGCCAACAGTTAAGGACCACGTCTCAGTACCATATGTCATCACTGGCAACACACACTGGTCAAAGACCCTCGTCTTGAGGCACTGTTGTATCTTGGACGAGAAGATGTCACGCAATTTCCCGAACGCTACCCAACCGAGTCATTTTGAGACAGATTTATCCAAAATATACTCGTACAATATAAATACATAAAAACTGTTTCTTTGACGAATCTCTGTTTTTCCGCTTTAAAGTCGCATTAAGTACAACAAGGAATTTGGGAGCAATTATTTTTGTTTTAACCTAACAGGCAAAGTCGATGGAAAGCGATCTCGAGGCCGCAGCCCGATGCGTTGGTCCGACCAGATTCGCACCTCCCTAGACACATCAGTATACGATGCGCTGCATGTCGCCGAGGATAGGGGAAGATGGAGTAAAATCATAAAGGAGAGACTGATGGGAGGTGGGGGTCACGACCCTCAGACATGAGGAGCACGACGCGAGGAGGAGGAACCTAACATGAAATAAAAATTAATTATACCTACTTGTTAAAATTAAAACTGTAATTTAATTAACTTTGTTAGTGATACAAATTTAATCTAACCTGAAACAAAAATTAATTACTACTGAAGCATAAACTCAAATCAATAAAAATTATAAACAAAAAAGTTAAATGTGAACATCCGTAAAGTAACGCCTGATTCCGTCAACTATATAATACATTTAAAAATGTTGTTTTGGAAAAAACCGTATTGTGGAATTGCAAAAAGAACATAAAATACAGTTTTTATAAGTTTGAATACTGTTTTATAGTGTTTTCTGTGACGAAATTCTCTCCGGGAACACACGTCACGTAACTTAAAGCACATCCAAACTTAACCGAGTAATAGTTTACGTTTTATCTGGACCCTCGAAAAGTTGCGGGGTCCGTGAGACCCAGGAGGTGTTCGGTAGGTTGAGAGCTTAGTTCGAGTGAGGTTTCGGCCCAAGGAGAATTTTGTTGAAACTTTCTCTAATTTGATCGAGGTATTTAGTCGTTACATTGGTTTCACTGATGAGGGATGGCGTTTGGTCAAAGTTTCGAGGGTTGAAGGTGTGTCTAATTTAAAGGTACAATAGTTTGACTTAAAATTTAACATAGGCAACCCGACCAAAATTATATATTAGGGACCCGGGTATGTCCTAAAACTGCTACCAGAACCACCAGAGGATGAGCAACAGCGTCCTATTAGTACACGGTGATTGTACTGCGATCCCCAAGCCACCAACCAAGCGTGGGGATTATGGCAACACCCCTCTGTAAGATGGAGGCCTATGTTCAGCCGTGGACGTTTAATGGCTGATGATGATGATATTAGGCAAAGGCTCAGGCAAAATTACACTCATATTCATGTACTGAAAGAAAAGTCCCAAAGCAGCAAGCAATCTCTCTATTGCTTTATTGGGCCTTTTGTATGTTTGTCACAGTCAATTGATTATGGTAAGGAACTAGTGTGCAGTTTGTAGACGAACGTATATAATTATTTATAGTTATATGATTATTAACGTGAAATTTAGCGTGATAAGATTGTGGAAAGAGATCCCGATATTTCGTCGCAATTAAAATTTAATTTTATAATTAATAGGCTTGCGTTTGACCACCACCACACCTGATGTTAAGCGATGATGCTGTATACATTGGAGCACGTTTGCCTATAAGAAACCGATTCACTCGTGATTTGAAGACACCCAGATTGTAACCATCGGGGATCACCCATTGCCCGCTCTGGCAGTCCGATAGAAAAATAGGCAGGAGGGAATTAGATCGTGCAGATTAAAATATGTATTATACAACACTATTACGAATAGATTGCTTATTACTTTTTAAAACTATCACAAAACTCACGAATAGTGCCATGAAATATAGTAAAAGTTTTAAATTAAATAGGTAAAGCTCAAAATTTCTAACACAATTACCTATTCAGTCGTCAAATTGAATTTTCCACTCAATGATTTAACTAGAGATCTAAATTGATAATTTTGACAGTTTTGTGGTTGTATCAAAATTTATTTCGGAATTCAATGATGAGATAGACAGATATACCTACCTATACAATTAAACTTTTTTTTTTGACATCAGTATGTCGATTGGAAACTCTGTCAAATAGTAATCGCATTTGACTGAAGAAAAGTTCCCTCAGTCGATCTATGAAACAGAAAAAAAAAAAACATGGTGAATTGAACCACAGTGTTATTTTTTAAATAATGCTAGTTTAAGACTAATTTATTTACTTAGTATGATGTTTGTCAGTACAGGTATTTACTTATGAGACGTGTTTTTATTCAAAATTTAGTTTACAGTCACTAAAACAAAAAAAGTTAAACACAAAATATTTTAAACGAATCACTAGATTTGTGAGAGGACGATTGCAATTTGATACTACCAATCCCCACAGATCCATTGCTAGCCTATAAATATAAACCTACCTATGAGACGTGTTGTTACGTAATTTTCGGTCAATACTTATTTTTGTATGTCTTAGTCATTAAAAAAAGAAGTGTTAGTAGTAAAATATATTAAAACTATTGGTTAAACATTACCAATATAATCTCACTAAAACAAAGGACCAGTTTTCAAATAACCCTTCACAAATACCAACCTTTACGAGACAAATTTTATTGTTCGCTCAATGTTATTGTTAGTGTTCGCTAGCATCGTTGTGGTGAGAGATCAGTACTAAGTTAGTTAAAATAATTATATTAAAAACCACCTTCTGAAAGCAAGCAATTTGTTGTTACACGCCATTCGTGTAAGAAACTACATCTTTTCTTTCTAAAATTATATATGCAATAAAGATTTTTTTTGCATTAAAGTAGTTTTATTGCTTTTTCAAGTGTATATAACCGTCTTGGTAAAAGGGAAAAAAATACCTATACCAATGTTGGCTTCATGAGAGGTTAAGTATTTAGACATAAAGAAAGTAGTAAAATTGCGTTATTTTGCTGATCGTACTTAACCCAAATCTTGGACTCGTTTGGGAATGAAAAAATAATTAATTTTATTATTTAAATTTCTTGGACCCCGTTGGGAACAAGCCGATTTATTTACCATTACAACTAACTAGCTGACCTGACAGTCGTTGTCCTGTTTTAGAACTGTGAAACGCGCGATGTTTAAATCGTCGTAAGTAATCTGAAATTTTTAAATTTTCTGTGCAATTTTCTTAATTTCACTCTCCGTAAGCACCTTCTACAAAGTATTAGAAAACTTAAAAAAAAATATGCATGATCTGAATTGGTAAAATCGTTCTCAAGTTATGGCGTGACTAATGTAAATAGGGATTCATTTTTATATTTATATAGATTTCTGGAATGCGCAAATTGCGCAACTGTACGTAAAAGCGTACTTCCTGCATTCATGTATAAACACTGCGTTTTGTAGCTTATTTTGGCAAGTTTATGCTAAATATTTATTTATAAATAAACTAGCAACGCACCCCAGCGTCGCACGGGTCTTATTTTTTTACACCTTGGGTTACATTACTGGAGTTCTAGTAAAGATCTCTATTTTTTTTGAAAATATAATATAGCCTATGTCATATTAGTGTAGCTTCCCAACAGTGAATGAATATTTCAAATCGGTTCAGTAGTTTCGAAGCCTATTCAATGCAAACAAACAATCAAATCTTTCCTCTTTATAATCTATACTAATAAGGAAAGATTTGATTGTTTGTTTGTTTGCATTGAATAGGCTTCGAAACTACTGAACCGATTTGAAAAATTCTTTCACTGTTGGGAAGTTACACTATCCCCGGGTGACATAGACTAATGGCTATATATCTATACCCGTGCGAAGCCGGGGCGGACTGCTAGTATTATATAAGTATAGAGTATAGATAACGTATGGCATATATGCCAACAAACTCGCTTAGCTATTTCTTTCCATCCTATCACTTAGTATAATCGTCATAAAATAACCTTCGTATAAAACTTTTAAAGCTTCTTCTGCCTTTGTACATGCCCAGAGTCGTCTCTCTGTCAGTTCATGTCACTTACTTAGCAAATTGACTGCTTTGTTGGAGTCGAAAGGGTCACTCCTGATACGGGCTGAAATAGTTTCTGAGAAATCTTTGACGTCATTGATGTTAAACAATTAAGGTTTAAATTAGTTAAGTTTAAATTGTTTTATTGGCAATATTGTGAGGAGTGTGGTTTGGACCTTTGTTAAGTGTTATAGTGCTAACAGACGCACGAACGCGGCTGACCTCAACTGCCGTCTGACCAATGGGAGAGAAAGAGAGGGAAATATGATATTCTCACTCTTTCTCACCGTTGGTTGGACGGCGGTCCGTCAGCCGCGTTCGAGCGTCTGTTAGCCCTATTAGTCCATCGAAAGTTTAAATCTGAACGAGTTGTGACAAATTAATTAAAATTAATAAGTCGAGATTTGGTTTTAACCAGTCGTTACCACGGTAAGGTTGTGGATGAAGTTATCGGGAGCTCCACCCACAAATATAACACGGTAAAAATCATATAACTTTAACGAAAAACAGTTTTTTTTTTTTTAATAGGATTGCGCTTGATTGCCAATTCGCCTGATGTTAAGCGATGATGCAGTTTACGATGGAGCAAGTAAAAAAAAAAACAGTAATTATTAAACAGTGTTTTATAATTATTTTGTTGCCAACAATTTGGTATGCGTGCTTAGTGGACCCTTACGCCCTATAAGGAATGAATCTGTCTGTCAACTTCATATGTAAAGTAGTTTTTGAGATTCTGTTACGATTCAGTCAGTGAATGACTGAGTTAATTTTAACTGAGTTACATTTTATATTATAGATTAGCGACCCGCCCGCCCGGCTTTGCACGGGTGTAATTTACATGCGAAGCCGGGGCGGGTCGCTAGTTATACATATAAACCTTCCTTCAAAATGTTTTTAACTGATGGTGAAAACCGCATCAAAATCCGTTGCGTGGTTTAGGAGAAGTTAGCGGCCATACGACATACAGACAGACAGACGCGGAAAGCGACTTCAGTTTATACTATGGCGAAGAAGAAGATGTAGAGAAGAAGAAGAAGAAGAGATAGAGAAGAGAAGAAATAGTGATTTATAGAATAGTTAACAATAAATTTATTCGATGTAGGCGCTCATTATTTTTTAAATCTTTAGACAAAAACTACAGTAAAATTGTGGTTTGCGTTCAAAGAATGTAAAAATAAATTGTTTGAAAGTTTTAAATCTAATCTCGAGTTTTTCACGGCAGACTGGTCAAACAAAGTACTTACTTCAAACAATTAAAACGTTGATAACTTAATTGGGATAAAATACGACATAATGAGATTTAAAAAAAACAACGAAAAATTACTATAAAAATTCGCAAGGTGAAAAATGTTTTCACAAAAATCACCAAAAGTAATTCGAATCTGTTTCATAAATTCACTGAAGTGAAAACATCAAAAAACCTTTTTCAATTACAAAAGTCCTAAGAATAATTACGCTTTCTCACAAACTTACCTCCAGATAGCTTTCAATAAAACCAAAAGGAGCCAAGTTAATAGAAAGCCACCGAAGCGAGCGCAATATAACTTCCCAATGATGCTCTGAGATTTAGGGGCATCAGCCATCACGGGACATTGGCCACGAAATTAATTTATTGACTTGGAAGATATGGCAATGTTATGAAAGACAGTAGTAGAACTTAATACAAGTGGTCGGGAATAAGTCACGCACACAAGCAAGTTCTTAAGGTGCAACGTTTCACAAATGGTGGGAAATTCAAATTTCAAACAGTTTTCTTGTCCTTTCAGCTAGGCCGGGTAATTATTGTAAACGATCATGATGTTTGGGACAACTGATTATTATTCTTTACAAAATTATATAAAGTTATTTATCTCCAATGCACATTATTACTTCATTTGTCAATAAACTAATTTTTGCTGTTTCAAACGGTTTATTGACAAATGTAAGTAACATGGTGCGTTACTAATAAATAACTGTACATGATAATGTAAAAAAATACCCAACTATTGTCGCAAACGCTGTGTCATTTCAAAATAATCACCCGGCCTCTTCGATCAAAATTCTTCGATGCCCGCCTAGCTACAAAGACATAAAATATGTTTGAAATTTGTATTTACGCCATAAGTAAAACGTTCCACCTTAAAGATATTATTTCAGAATAACAATAAAAAACAATTCCTTCTGACTCCATAGATTGTGATACAATTTTATTGCAGATGAACTTAATATCTATAAGTATTTTAAGTCTAACTTTAATAAGTTTAATTGTTATTGGTGCTATTTAGTAAAGTTTAGCGGAAGAGATTTTCTAGAAAATTCGAGACGTTTTAAAAATGTTTCAGCTGACTCCATCAAGATGATAATTTAACGACAACTTTTTACGGTGGTCATGCAATAAATTTTGGTCTAAGTTTTTTTTTTGGTTAAGTTTGTTAATAACTATTATTAATTATTAATGTCACCTACTAACGCTTGACGAAGGAAGGCCCTGGAAAACTTTCATTATTGGAAACACTTACCTCTGAATGATTTAATTTGTTAATAGAAGTTGATAATCGGACATTGTAGTGAAGCAGACGGCTCCGGCTTCGCCTCCCACCAGGCTAAACCTGCCTGAGCCAGGAGCACGTCTGCCACACCCAGTTGCAAGGAAAGAAACTGTCCTGGACTATAGACCTAACCTTATCACTTGCAAAAGAAAAAAAATACACTGTTACACAGACCACTTTTTTTTTCACAATTTAGAATGTCTCACAGTCTTTGAAAACTAAAAAAACACCGATGCACACGTTAAGTTGGGCTAGGATTGATACTTAAAGGTGGGCCAGGTTCCTCCAGTTTTGGTTAATAAAGTCGAGGCTTCAAGGTTCAGAATCAAGGTGTGGACAACCAGAGAGTCTTACTGCCGTCTTCAAGTAAAGTTTCCAACTGCTTCAAGATGATCAGGTCTATACCACTTTCAAGCAGTATTTTTTATTGGTTATTTATTATTATAAACAACTTTTATTATTGGGATCAACACAGGAAAGAAGGAAGCAATACAGGAAGAAAGAAAAAAAAATGCTTTTGATATTAAGTTTCACTACGACATTTTTTTATGGTACAACTTTTTTTTTCACGATATCAGGTTTAGTTCCAAAGTAAAAGTTGTTAATAATTTTATGAGTACAACGATATTTAAACATGTCCATCGTCTAGAGATATAACTTTGTGAGACTGAATATGGCATTATTGTCATAAAATACTACATACTAGATAATCAAGGTGTTCGAAGTTTGAGTTCATATACTGTATTGAATACCAAAATAAATTTTTTTCGTTATAGGACACTGCTTTGTCTCAACTAGAAAAAGATACCCAGCCGCGTTTCATTTAGCTCCCCCTTATTCGGTATTTCGACGGCTCTATTTATCTGAAATACTGCCTCAGTTTGACCTATATTTTTTTGGAAGTTTTGTTATAAATTAGACCTCTTTTTTGACAAGTTTGAACAGTTTAATTAAGTTACGGAGGCACCCTTTGGGTTACCATATTGTGATGAAGATAATGTTTTAGTAAAACTTAATTTGAGTGTTGGTACAATTAAGTTGACGTTATTTTTAAGTCGTGTTATGTATTGATTGAGCGTAGGTTAAATTTTGTTAGGGGATATCTCATATCTGGCCAATATGGCTCAGTCTCCCTTTCCTTACTTACCTTAGCCCTGGGCTAGTGACTTAGTCCCACGCTAACTTCATGAATTTCGAGATTTATCTTACACTAAAACAAAAGTAAAGTGAAGAAACGGAAGTGTGTAGTTTTAAGGGTTCCGTACCCAAAGGGTAAAAACGGGACCCTATTACTAAGTCTACGATGTCTGTCTGTCTTTCTGTTTGTATGTCTGTCCGTCCGTCTGTTCTACCTTTTAACGGCTGTATCTTTTGAAGCGTAAGATAGCTAGTTGAAATTTTCACAAAATATGTAAAGTTACGGCGGATTAACAAAATAGTTAAAAAGTAAACGTATTTTTAACGTATTTTTGTATTAGCTCTAATAGAAAAACGGTAATATCGTATGTACAATGTCAAGATTGGCATTTATATAGTACGCGTTTTAAGGTATAACAACAAATAATAAATAATGGCCAAGCGTGAGTCGTTGACAAATTTTTGTTCATTACCAAGTGATAACTGGTAATTTAGTTATTTAGACGACCTTATTGGAACGTCGATCTTATCATTTCACCGAATAGAAATACCATCTATACTAATATTATAAAGAGGAAATATTTGATTGTTTGTTTGTTTGTTTGTTTGCATTGAATAGGCTCCAAAACTACTGAACCGATTTGAAAAATTCTTTCACTTTTGGGATGCTCCACTATCCCCGGTTGACATAGGCTATATATCCCGGCTTCGCCCGTGCAAAGCAGGGGCGGCCTACTAGTATTTTAATAATTTTGAAGTTGGTTTTTATTATTGATAATTATTGTATTTTGTCGTGGTACGTAACCCTCAGTACGCGAGTCAGCACTTGGTTGGTTTAGTTATTTGTTACACGTAGACTTGCAGTCTTTTTTTTCTAAAAATTTACTTTAATCGACATTTCTGTCGGATGAAACGTATAACTGCGGCGCAAAGCAGTCTTTTAATGATTGCATCATGGTGATTTTTTTCACGTATGTTTTGATAGACTTTGTATCTATTTTAAAGTTAAAAAAATGGCGTATTCTCTCATATATTTCAGTGTGCCCCTCCACTCACTACTTAAGCTGTTAACAGACACAATGTAATCGAGCTATTAAGCTAACGTTCAAGCTGAACTAGCTTACCGAATAGCGCGATGGGGTCATCGTCCCAAGCTGCACTGGGTAACTTAATACTTAAGTGGGAGACTCCATTTCGGGAAGATCTTAAGCTACTATAATTAGGAATTAAGGAAGCACTTAACTTTATTTATTTCGGTAAGAAAGTGTGGCGTTTTAAGAGGCAGTACATACCAAACTTAGTACTTAGGTATTCGTTTATTTCTGGCAATTATAATATTATAGTGAGGTGTTTGGAAATAATATCAGTCGTTTTTTAGTTTTATTTTTTTAGGAATAGGGTTGCTTTTCACTGCCAACTCGCCTGATGTTAAGCGATGATGCGGTCTATGATTGAGCATGCTTGCCTAGAAGAAACTGAGCCGTCTTTGGAATTGGCAATAAAATCTTAGATCTAATATGGACAGCAAAATCAATAAATAAACGCTAAGTTTTAACAACTACCGGCAGATAAGCTTTAAGAAAAGGGATTAGTTTTTTTTTAATGCACACTTGCATAAAAATAACTCGTTTTTAGTGCGTGTAAATAAAATAAAGTAAAATGAAAATAAAATAAATACATTATTCAAATTGTTATAAATTCACCTTCAAATCTATAATTATATTTTTAAGAATAGAGACTAGCTTTTTCAAGCAAAGATTTTTCGGAACAACTTTTTAACACCAAATTTTGATAGCTTGGCAAATGAAAATTTTGATAGACTAAAGATGTCTAAACTCTTTACAATAAAGTTGAAAATAAACCTTCAAAACTAAATTATACAATCAATTAACAAGAGAACAGTAAATTATTCGAACAAAAATTTGACTCCAGTATAAATAGTCATAGTCATAGTCATTATATTCATAAAACCAATTTACATGTCCAATAAAAAATTATAAATTATACAATTATAAATCACTAAAAATACTACTTAGTAAGTAAAATTATCATAAAAATTTATGGAATTCATGGTAATTGTAGAATGCTTGCTCAACAAGCCAACGTTGTAAGCGTGACTTGAAACATTGCAGGCTAGGAGCTGCAGTATCCATCCATGATCTCTCACTAT
Organism: Agriopis marginaria; assembly: GCA_932305915.1. Lineage (NCBI taxonomy): Eukaryota > Metazoa > Arthropoda > Insecta > Lepidoptera > Geometridae > Agriopis > Agriopis marginaria. Next base: position 17,825,264 of record OW029918.1, read on the forward strand.
GTGCCTCATAAGCAAGCTCAAGGTCGCACAACGAGCTATGGAGAGGGCTATGCTCGGGTTTTCTCTACGAGATCGAATCAGAAATAAGGAGATCCTTAGACGAACGAAAGTCACCGACATAGCCCATATAAAGTTATCGACATAGTACACCGGATTAGCAAGTTGAAGTGGCAATGGGCAGAGCTCATAGCACGCAGAACAGATGGCCGATGGGGCTGAAAGGTTCTGGAATGGAGACCACGGACCAGTAAGCGCAGGGTAGGATGTCTGCCCACAAGATGGACAGACGACGTATAAGAGACCGCAGGAAACGCTGAATGCAGGCCGCTTCCAACCGGCCCTTTTGGAGATCCATGGGAGAGTCCTATGTCCACCAGTAGACCTGGACGTCCTATGGCTGAAATGATGATGATGATGATAAATATCCAAACCAAGTCATAAACAAAGGTACTTATAAAAGCGAATGAAGTGTAAAAATGATACTACCACAAAATAAAAGACCAGAACCGAATAATTAAATCACCACGCAAATTCGACAGATTTCCATAACAATCCATCAGACGTGTGTCGCTTCAGAGTAATTAAAATATCTTTTGTTTACATGAAAAATCCGCTGACATTTTGTTTGCGAAGCCTCCCTTTATTCACGCTAATGGGTCCTGTAATGCTCCGCACACAGGTTTTACCTACGTTTTTAGGGTCCCATAGTTTTAAGGCGGGCCTATATTGTGATGCGATAACATTTTTAGCGCAGATTATCATTTGATTTACTATAGATTTTAATATACTGTATACTATAGATTGATATTTAGTGGAGCAAATATGTGGCAATACGGATTTATTATAAAATATATTATCAGTACACGTTTCAAGCATTTAATTGTCTTTTTTTTTTAACGCTGATAAGTCCGCGTTTGACCACCAACTCGCCTGTTGGTAAGCGACGATGTGGTCGAAGATGAAGCACGCAGACTTAGAAGATACCTATTCACTCTGGCCTTGAAAAGGCCCAGGTTATATCTCTCAGGGAACAGGGAAGCTGGCAGGTTGTTCCAAACTTTGGCCGTACGGATTAGAAACGTAGAATCGAAACGTTTGGTACGTATCCAAGGAAAATCCACAATGTCATATTTGATACAAAAAAGTACTTAAACCGAATCAATTAATCTAAATTATGTTTTTATTCTTACAAATTTCTTGAATGTATGTAAGAAAGATTGTAAATTAAATTTTGTAAAGACACCCCAAAAACTTTATCAGGCGGAAATCCTCATAAGGGCAATTATATTTACTTTTAAATATAATAAAAAAAATCAGATAAAATCAAGTATATTAAAATTTATAATAAGGGAATTTTTATCTTATTTATTTACCAGGGAATTATGAAATAGATATTTTAGTAATTCAATAGATAGGTATGAGGTAAGGCAGTAGATATTAGACACAAGCAAAATCAAATGGCATGTAACTTGATTAAAATATTTTCAATGAAAAACGATAATCGCGGATAAATATCTGCAAAACCCTCCATTATTCGATTTCCAACACGCATTTGCATAATTCCTTACTGTTTTATAAAACTCTAAATGAACGGTTATTATTGTAAGTTTTTTTTGCGGTCGAACCGACCTTTTGGTTTGCGCGATGAAAAAATAATGAAACCTTTTATGGGCTCTCCCTTCTTTTCGCTATTAAAGGTCAGTTAGAATTAATTGACGGTTATGTTGACTATACTTTTGGGTAAATATTAACTTGGATCCAAATATAATAATCGTTTTGTAGATATGGAAAGTACTAACTGCGTTTTGCAATTTTACCCATATGAAAAATCTCAAAATATCTGGGACAAATATCTGGGACATTTTTGCACACACGGTCAACTGACCCCAAACGAAGCAAAGCTTGTAATATGGCTGCCAGAAACTGATATACGTACATATATATTTTTAAATACATACTTAAATAGATATTAACACCCAGACATAGAACAAACACAAATGTTCATCACACAAATGTTTGTCCTAGATGGGAATCGATCCCACGCCCCCAAGCACAGAAGATAGGTTCACTACCAACTGAGCCACCGGGGCAGTCAAAGTCAAAAAATAATTGTATTGTTCCAGAAAAGATTCGGCATTTTATGGTAGTCTTCGGGCCTTTGGATCTCTTTGCAATAAATCTTCTCGATCTTATTGTTCTATTCATTATCATCATCATTTCAGCCGTAGGACATCCATTGCTGGACATAGGCCTCCTCTTCGACATCGACCTCCAAAAGAGCCGGTTGGAAGCGGCCTGCATCTAGCGTTTCCCTGCGGTCTCTTTTAAATCGTCTGTCCATCTAATGGGTGGGTGGGTACTACCGGCTGCGCTTACCGGCCTGTGGCCTCCATTCCAGAACCTTTCGTCCTTATCAGCCATCTGTTTTGCGTGATATGTGCCTGCCCACTGCCACTTCAACTTGCCAATCTAATGGGCTATGTCGGTAACCTTCGTTCGTCTACGGATCTCCTCATTTCTGATTCGATCTCGTAAAGAAACCCCGAACATAGCCCTCTCCATAGCTCGTTGTGCGACTTTGAGCTTGCTTATGAGGCCCATCCTGAGAGATCACGTTTCAGTACCGTATGTCATCACTGGTAACCAAAGTTTACCGAACGTTGCCGAACGAATTTTTCTATTATTGTGTAGAAAAAAAAAACAACAAACACGCTTTTGGTTTAAAAATATAGGTAATAATTATAATGTTTCACTATACAGGGTTAAGCATATAGACTGTACATAAACCGAAAGAAGGTCATAATATAGATAGCTAGATAGATAGAAGGTCATTGCACTCATCATTATGAACAACTTTTTTTTTTTTTTTTTTTTTTTTTTTTTAAAACTTTTATTTTACTTTTTACTATCTTAAATCGTGAAAATAAAATCAGCTATTCCATATAAAACGGTCATTGACACTCGACAAAATGTATGGAACAGCTGATTTTTGTATGAACAATTATTAAATACATAGAGATAATTTCATCATAGAAAAAAAGTCATCTAAGTCAAAGGAGGTTGCTTTTGCTACCAAGGAGGTACATAAAACGTGGGTGAAACTGCGGGACGCAGCTAGTTTTACAAAAGAACCAGAAGTAGGAAATTCGACTAACACTCCGCAAGCGATTTGAATTCTCTTTTCATATAGTAAATTTACTTATTCCGTACACAAATTTTACATAAATTATGTGTCCTTTTACTACAATAACATAACTCCATTAGCGGAATAAATTAGTTAAATAAATCTATTTTCATTGAGACGTGGTCCTTAACTGTTGCCCTTTTGGAAAAACTCAGAGTCACACAGCGGGCAATGGAGAGAGCTATGCTCGGAGTTTCTTTGTGCAATAGAATCTGAAACGTGGATATTCGCCAAAGAACCAAAGTCACCGATATAGCTATTAAAATATGCAAGTTGAAGTGGCAATGGGCAGGCCACATCACTCGAAGAACCGACAACTGATGGTGAAGAAAGGTTCTTGAATGGAAACCACGAACCGGAAGACGCAGCGTTGATAGGACCCCCACTAGATGGACCGACGACATTGTGAGAGTCGCTGGCATCCAGTGGATGCAGATGAAAAGCTGTCATTCAGTGTGGAGGTTAAAAGGGGAGGCCTATCTTCAGCAGTGGATGTCTTCTGGCTGATGATGATGTGTAACCTATAGCTGCAAAGAATTAACAACATCATGAACTAGATTCCAGTAAATTGAATGTGAAAGCATAATAATTAATATTATTGTGGACACACAAAAGCAACCTTACTGAGACGGGAATGCCAAAAACACAGGACTTGGTACACTGCCAGCGGGTTTATCGCCGAGAAAAATATGAATATAAACTATATAAATAATACGTGGTTGGCTGAAATACAAAACAATTTCGGGGTTCCATTTACTACAGCATTCGCTGGTGTTAAGGTTTATCTTGACGGAAACTGTTTATTTCGTCACTAAAATTCACAGATTTCAAAGGAGTTAGCGATTTTGAGAACATGTCCCTCATCGATGTACCACCTTTATTGACAAAGACAAAACAAAGTCAAAGTCTTATTATTGAAACTGACGTGGTTTCACACATTTTATTTATATTACACGGGAATTACTCACGTAAGATTAACCCGGTTACTCCGACTATAGTTTCAACCGCATTAGATGGTCTATTTCAAGGTGAATGAAAAGCGAGACGCAGCCGCGCGCGCGCATTCACCTTGAAAAAGTCCGTCTAATGCGGTTGAAACCTAACGTGAGTAATTCCCGTGTAATATAAATAAAAAGTCAAAGTCATTTATTCATATATATAAATTTACACGTCAATTCAAAAGAATAATTATTATAATAAATGGTATATAAAAATTATATACATATACATTATATTACACAAACTAATATACTATAACAAATTCAAATAAAAAAATATTTTTGTCAATTCTCATTGATAATTCTTGCAAACATACATTTATAGAAATAATCCGGCCAAGTGCGAGTCGGGCTCGCGCACTGAAGGTTCCGTACCACCATAATATATAAAAAGTAGTGCAAAAAGGCAACATCGTTCTCATCGCGCTCAGGCGTTCAGCCAGCCACGAAACGACCGTGCCCGACGTCACTTAACTTTGGTGAACAGAAATTTGTCACCAACTTGCACTTGGCCAGTATTAAACAAAGTTGTTTTATTTTGGAGTGTGTATTATAATAAAGCCAAGTTTGACGCTTGTACGTATTATCGCTTTTATACTAGAGCAAATACAAAAATATGTTTAAAAAGTTTGTTCTATGGGGACCACCCTTTAGTTTCACTTTTGACTTTGTTATTATTTCTTAGTTAATCCATCATGAAATTGCATATTCTGTGAAAATTTCAACGAGTTATCCATTACGGTTCGAAAGATGCAACCGTTATAAGGTAGGATAGACGGACGGACAGACAGACAGCTTAGGCTTAGTAATAGGGTCCCATTTACACCCTTTGGGTACATAACCCTAAACAAGCAACTGAATGTGGTTGAAAATTTACAAAGTAAGTTAAGTTGGAATATCCTGGTAAATTTTATATAATATAGGTATACAAAACCATTAAAACTTTTAACTACACATTTGGTAGCGATTTCATTTATATTTTTAATGAAATTTTCATGTAATTTTTTTGTTATTATAAAGATAAATAATTTCCATAGAAAAATGTGCAGAATATAACGATAAAAAATTAGTCTAAGCACTGAAATTAAAAAATAAACTGTTAGCGGTAAATTGTTTTAAAACAACCGGTCATAAAATTAAGACCGTATTAAAAAAATATAAACACGACGGAAAATCAACCCAACAGTAATTTTGTAGAACATTATAAAACTTTTTAGTACGTGTACTCACGGAAACTTAGACTTTAGTTTTTAGTGGCTAAGTACAACAATTTCTTTGTAACAAGGTACGAGTAGCGCGCTTTAAACTTTTATAGGTGAAAATGAAGACAAGCAGTTTTATTTTCTTTGCAGCATTTTTTTTTTAAAGGTTTTTCAGGTCGCTGAGCATCATATTGAGGTCTTCCAGTGATTCTTCCATGGTAACTATATTATCGGTAAAACGGAGCCTGTATATTATAACGAAGATTTATTCGTTTCCTTTTTTTTATTTATTTATTATTTATTCCTTTTTTTTTTTTTTTTTTTTTTTTTAATATAAATAATATGCTTGCGTTTGACCACCATCACGCCTGATGTTAAGCGATGATGCGGTCTACGTTGGAGCACGCTTGCCTAGAAGAAAACGATTCACTCGTGATTTGAAGACACCCAGATCGTAACCATCGGGGAACACCCATTCAGGCAGCGCATTCCACAGACCAGCAGTTCACACAATAAATGTGGAATCAAAGTGCTTCGTACGGGTTTTCGGAATATCAACCATAAAGCGGTGACGATTTTTCGTGCCCGCTCTGGCAGTCCGATAGATGTGGGACATTTGTAAACCAAGAACTTTTAATAGTAGCAATGGTGTCAATGGAAGACATTTTTTCTGTTAAACAGAACATCATCTTCACCATAAATATCATATACCTTTCCCTCGACTAATATTATAGTCTTTTAGTTTATGTTTTTAGTTATTTTAAGTTTTAGTTAATGTTTTAAATTTTCGTTAATATTCTGTTTTTTAAGTTGTGCATACCAAGCTCATATCTGTGGTGTCGACGATCCCAAATTCTACAAAGTTCTCTTATCGAGATAAAATTTCCTATAGAGTCACAATCTCTTAGTAAAAACAGTCAAATAACGTTTGAGCATCATTGTATCAATTATATACTTCACAATGCCACAAATACTCCTATTTAGACGTTGTCACTTGCATAGTGTTCAATGTTAGTTGTCTGCTATGACGTCATCGTAGCTCTGGCATCGCGCGGCGTTGCGTCGGATCGCGGTTACCATTAACCAAAAAGTCTGCGCAATTCGTAGCGTGTGCCGAGTTTTGGTTCGGTTTTTTTGCACGATTGTGACTATGTGTATTGTATTTCGATATTGGATTCCCCTCTCTAAGAGGGAGGCCTTTGTCCAGCAGTGGACGTTTAGTGGCTGCTGATGTGATGTGATGTGTATTGTATTTCGATGAGTTCTCTCCTAATATTTAGTCACAGTCGCAAAGATTACTGAATTCACATCTCCAGTCCAAAAAAGTCCACTTTTAGTAAAAGATTACATTTAATTTCAAGTAGAAACCTTCAAACCAATTTAGTTTAAAATAACCACACTAACAAAACCAACAAAAATGCCCTAATTCAAGCTTTTTAACTATAACAAAGTTTGATACCTACCATTAGCAGTAAAACACGGCAACCGTGTTGCCAATTTATCAATTCAGTTGACGAAGTCTTTAATGGTCAAGGAAATAGATCCAATTTCGTCCACTTCAACGATATTAGTTAGTGGTACGGTGTAAAATTAGGTACCCATACCGTGCGTGCGTGTAATAACATACGCGAGTTATTGTATTACTTTTCTTTGACTTATAAATTATGTTTGTGTATCACACACTCTCTGCTGAGGGAATTTGATTATTATCTATTACGTAAAGTTGGTAATTTTTTTAAGTTACAAAATTACTAATGGTAAAAATACGGATAAATAGCAGATAATTTATTTCGGGTTGTTAATTATTAACGGTTCGATCTCTAGTTCCATTGATAACAGTAGCAAAAGACTAAGAAAGAGAGATATTGTTTTGTCTGCACCTAACTTTGAACAGTTCGACCAACCACCCGCATTATTCAGTCTTCTCGTGAACATGGTGCATGTTACTGCGCCAAAATATCGGGAGCTCCTTCCACAACCTTATACCACGGTCTCGAAGTCTTATCCCGTTAATAATTTTTGGCTGGCCGAAAAGTTCAAAGTTTTAGGTGCAGACAAAATAACTCTTTCTTAGTCTTTTGGTGAGTAACCTTATCATGGTAAATATCCAATTAATAATCCTATAACCATAGTGAACAGCCGTGATAGTTTAAAACATTGTCTTCTCTTGAGGTAAAAACCTACATTCAAAATTCACTTTCGAAAGTAGATAAAACAACGTCGTACGTCGTGGAAGTCTTGTAAGTTACTAGGAAAAGCACGCTACATTTGCTCCATTATTTAACATGCAAGTTTTAAAATTGATATTATAATTTCTTCATCTTTGCGTGAAAGCTAGAGAATCATTACACCGGAAAATAAACACTCTGATAATTACATCATATAATATTACTAGCGACCCGCCCGCCCGGCTTCGCACGGGTGTAATTTACGTGCGAAGCCGGGGCGGGTCGCTTGCTATATATATAAACCTTCCTTGAAAATGTATCTAACTGATGATGAAAAACGCATCAAAATCCGTTGCGTGGTTTAGGAGGAGTTAGCGGCCATACAGACAAACAGACAGACAGACAGACAGACAGGCGCGGAAAGCGACTTCAATTTATACTATGTAGAGAAGAGATACTAATTACTAGCTGTTGCCCTCGACTTCGTACACCTAGACTTTCATGTAAACTTTCAGACCCTTTTCATCTTTATCAGCCTTTCATGTTCATTGCTGGGACATAGGACTTCTCTCAGAGAGAGAGAGAGAGAGGATGGGCCCTTACTACCAAGCTGGCCTAATGCATGTTGGTGAATGTCATACGTCATTAAAATTTTGTGGTTCTTGAACATACGATGATTTCTTTAAATGTTTTTGAGCAATGTCATCGAAACTCAGCTCCCTTTGGTTAGATTCGATTTGGCCCTTTTGCAAATTTCTTTATTAACTGATTTTTATACCCTGTAAGAAATCTGCCTGCCAAATTGTAAGTTTTTTTTTTTTTTTTTTTTTTTTTTATATAGACTTGTAATGTTGGCCTTTTGGCCTCTACATATGGACCGGACTAGTTAGCGAACGCATAGTGCGTTCGGCATAACTTGATGGTTTAAGTTTTTGGGCGACTAGCACAAGGGCAGCTCGAAGGTACGAACCTCGGCTTGGGCCGTCGCCGGGGCCAAATTTCAGTTTCGTAGGTCGAGTAATATTTGAGATTTCGTGCTGAGTCAGTAAGTGTATTTCGCTTTTGGAATGATGGGTATGAAATTTGCGGAATCGCGGTTCAAGTCAAGCGACTTTCAATCAACTCCCACTCCATTCCATCCCCCGCCGCAACCGCGACACCTGTCTACGACAACCCTCATAGTTCACAAATTAATTTTACCTTAAAATCAACCCTCCATCGACCATTCTGCTGAAACGAGAGGAACTTCTAATTGGGTCAAATAGATCCTTTGTCCGACCCTTCAAGCAAAAGCATCGGGTACCAGAGACCGAGTAAGCTAAAATTTTCGATACCGGTATAGGGGTAGTGATTGAGTTACGCGGAATCCATGTAGTGCGAGCAAAACGATTTGGCCTTTGTGACTGAGATTTTACTGTATTTTTGAAGTGAAAACTTCTTTTGGCACGTTGCGCACTTATTGGAAGGGGAAAAGCAATGAACTCGCATGACCGTCACGTTCAGAAATTATAATAATATTATTATAATATAATATATTAATTATTATTAATATATTATTAATTATAATATATATATTATTATTTATTAATAATATTATTATTGTGTATCCGTAATTTTAATACAGCGCCATCTCTTGTGGAATAGGTAAATTACAACTTAAGTTTTCGCTTTTGACGTGTAGTCCGACTGTATTTTTTTTTCGTTATTGCGGTTTTTGTTGTGATTGACGGATAGATCTTGGTATTATAGTTTTGTAGGACTACATTGTGAACAAACACCTAATTATATATGCTGAACCATTAGTCCATGTGACAAAATGGATGTTAAGATCACTAAAATGATTGACAAACTCGTACAATTAATATTAAATGAACACACTGGTAAAAGCAAAACAATTTCGATATTTTTTATTAAGACCTTAAGAGAAATCCATATAATGTACCGTTATGATTCTCAAGTTTCAGTCTCTGTATGTATTCAAAGTAATTTGAGCCGACCTTGTACTCGTGATCTGATTTCAATTATTCAATACAAATTCGAATATTCTTCTGAATATTTGAATCTGTATTGCCAAGTTTAACTAGGTTTGTTTTATATAACCAAGAAATGTAAAGATAACTTTGAAAAAATCTTAGTCGGTAAACTTCGTTATTATTCGACAAGTTTATTTAGGTTTTATAGCCGTGGTAGCCCATTGGGAGACCGCTAGACTTGAAATCGTGAGGTCGCGGGTTCAACCCCCCCCCCCCGGGCAAACCTATGAACTCTTTGGAGCTTATGACGGATTTTCATACCACTGGCTTCACTTTCGGTGAAGGAAAACATCGTGAGGAAACCTGCATACGTACGGAGAAGGAATTCAATGGCGTCTGTGAATCCACCATTCTACACTAGGCCAGCGTGGTGGATATGGCCCAATCACCCTTTCGGGGGTAGGCTAAAACTCCAGCAGTGGCCTGTTAAAAGGCTGATTATGATGATGATGATTTAGGTTTTGTAGCAGTGAAGTATTTTTTCTGGTTTTTATTTTTAACTTAGATACTGTTCATAAATAAATAAAATACTTAAAAACGTGAAATAACTGTGTATTAACAAAATAAATATTTGTTTCTAGTATTTCTTTTTGTGCATAGATTCATTACGTAACAAAAAAAGAAGCCTGTTTTATGTGCGTGACAATTTTCGTATGCGACAAATTGAAAGAGCCGTTTAGAGTCGGTTTATTATACGTTTTCTATATAAAAATACGTATAAGAAACTGGCTAAGTGCAAGGTGGGCTCGCGCACTGAAGGTTCCGTACCACCACAAAATACAATAATGTCGTACAATTAACCGAATTACCAGTTATTATAACGTTGAAATAGTGATAATTTTTATTTATTTTACCATTGCTTGCCATTTCAGAAAGCCCGTTGGTCTAGTTGGTAGTGAACCTGCCTTCTGAGCTTGGGGGCGTGGGTTCGATTCCCACCTAGGACAAACATTTATGTGATAAACATTTGTGTTTGTTCTATATCTGGTTGTTAATATCTATTTAAGTATGTATTTAAAACTATATATGTATGTATATCAGTCTCTGGCAGCCATATTACAAGCTTTGCTTAGTTTGGGGTCAGATGACCGTGTGTGAAAAAATGTCCCAAATATTTATTTTTGGCTACGAACATTGTTTACTTAGCGGTCAAACATTTCAAACGACTCAAAAAATGTTGTTAGAATCAACACGGTCAAAAATATGAGTTTGTGTATGTGCGACGATACAAAATACGAAATAGTTTTACTACAAAAGTAAAATGGTTTTCCATTCAAATATCCTGCGGCACATTTTCACTGGGCAACTGGTTTTATTTCATCGTTTCAGTATTATCTTTGGTTTAAAGTCGAGCCAAATGAGCATTAAATTAGTGCGAATGTTGAAATCGCTTAGAATGAAATTTCAATTAAATGAAATTTTATCGATTCTGTTACGTAAATTCTTTCCATCCATTGGTTGCCTGGAAGAGATCGCTTTTAGCGATAAGGCCGCCACTTGTGGCACTAGCTCGTAAGTGTTTTCTATCGTGTTGTAATTTTTATTTCTGGTGTACACAATAAAGAGTTTCTATCTATCTATCTATCTACATAAAATAGCTGTTGCCAGCGACTTTCTTAGAAACAGTGTGCGTTTTTACAATGTCATTCCAGAACAGTTATTAGGTCTCAGCGAAACTAAATTTAAAAATACTATTAAAAATTATTTGATGAGCCAAGCATACTACTCTGAACATATGTTTATTAAAGACAGATTACAATGGAAAAAATCTGTATCAAAATCATCACAGTAGAATTTGCCTTTAGAATTAGAATAATAGCCTGACATAGTTTTCAATTTCAATTATCACTTAATACTTAATGTAATGTACTTATACAACAAATGTAAATGTATGTGTATGTATGTATGTATGTATGTATGTAATGTGTGTGTGTATATGTGTGTGTGTGTATGTATGTAATTATGTGTGTATGTGTTTTAATGTACTTTACTTAATGTTTTTTTTTTTTTTTATCAATCTTACAAAGCTCTTTACAGCTGCAAAATTATTGACAAGGCCATTTTACAGCCGATAATATGTACCTATATTGTATAGTTGTATCGTTTTAATTTTAAATTGTGATTTTTATCCTGTAAATGACGTCGTCAACTGTATATTAGTATACCTAAGACCCGAAATAAATGAATTGAATTGAATTTATTTCATAGGCGTAGTTTTCATATAAACTTTCAACACCCTTGAGCCTCCCTAAATTCGTTTTCTTGGCAGAATGCTTTCTTAGCGGACCCCTACAAACAGCCAAATTTCGGGAACACTATCTTTTCGTGTCATATTTTTTCATATACAATTTTAACAGGACAACGTTTGTATACCAACATTTACTCAAATCCAGAACTGTTCTAGAGTTAAGTGTGGGTAGACATACACATAATATTACAATATATACAATTTTGCATCTCTGATATTAGTATGATTTAGAAAAATACCAATAAAAAAAAAAAAAAATAAAAAAAAAATGTCTATTTCTAGAAAAAAAACAACCACAGAACGTCAAAACGAGTTATAGGCAAATCTAACAACATATCGTACTTAAAAATCTAGTAATTTTTTAACTTTCGCGATTTGAACACATGTTCTAAATGTTTTTCGGGACTTCATCATCATCATCATCAGCCAGAAGACGTCCACTGCTGAACATAGGCCTCCCCCTTTAACCTCCACACTGAACGACAGCCTGTCTTTTGCATCCACTGGATGCCAGCGACTCTCACTATGTCGTCGGTCCATCTAGTGGGAGGCCTACCTACGCTGCGTCTTCCGGTTCGTGGATCCGGTTCGTATCGGGACTTATCACGTATTATTTATTTTAGGTAAAAATATGTAAAAAAAAACTTTAAAATCTGACAAAGTATGGCTAAAGGAGGTAGGTAATATAACCACACATATACGACTACAAATATTGTAATTAATATCGTTCCCTCAAAGGTCATACGGCCAGGCTTCAACATGAAACGTTTCAAAAAGGGTGTCTACAACTACCTCCCCGTGCTGGCAAAGCACCGTCAACACTGATAGTGTTATGTAGCAGGTGTTCATAAGCGGTGGTTTTTGCTTACTATCAGGGCTATTCTACTAATCTAATTATTTTTAAATTGTTAATGAATTGCATCAAAATTTACACTTAACCACCCAAATGCGCTACGCACCGCATGTCAGCGTAAGCGAAAATTGCTCCGATGTGCGTATTATGTGTAAGAAGATTTATACACAATACCAATGGTATATTATATTAGGCACGTATACTTTTTATTAAACTTTTTTTTATTGTCTGAAAAGTAGGTGTAATTCCCCATTTTACCCCAAAAAAAACTACTTCGCTCGCGTTCGACGGATTAAATTATAAAAAAGTGTGTTAAGTGACAATTTGTGTGACTAAACCAATTGTTTTAAAATTGTTAATAAACTGCCCCAAAATTTAAACATATGACACTTAAGGTATATTTTTTTTTACAACTGTAAATTTTGAGGCAATTCATTAAAAAATAATATTAAAACAATTACAATTTAAAAACAATTGGTTTAGTAGAATTGGGGCCCAGGTAGAACGAAAAATTGTTTGCCGCTCATTTAAATAATTAAAAAAAATAAGTCTTTACCCCCTTGGACAGTCCGGTAAAAACAAACAACAACCCCATCAGATACCGCTTTCATTAAACGATACGTTTTTTATCAGAGGCATCCCAAAATTCAGTAAAACAAACCGATTTGTAAGCAACAATCCCGCATAAAAAGGCTACCATTATCAATTCTAATTATCGCCCGTTCCGGCAGTTATATTTACAAATGACACGAGTTTGGCCAAATTGTGTCTCAAGGGTGGAATTATGGCCATACTTTGTGTCATGTTTCTTACTTTATGGGCATACAAGTTGACTCGGCTTTCTAGTAACGAATGAGTTATGACGCTGTTTTTAGAGTGACCTTCTTGTTGTTTAGTTTAGGGCTTAGTTGAAACCCATAACTGAGTATAGAACCCTCGAAAAATTAAGTTATTAATAACTAGCGGTCCGCCCCAGCTTCGCATGGGTGTAGATTATAGCCTATGACACCCGGGGATAGTGTAGCTTCCCGTCAGTGAAAGAATTTTTCAAACCGGTTCAGTAGTTTCGGAGCCTATTCAATGCAAACAAACAAACAATCAAATCTTTCCTCTTTATAATATTAGTATAGAAGTATAGATAATAGATAATTAACTACCATTAGGCGGTAATCTAGGTAAAAAAAAACTCTTATAGTAGGTTTTTATAATGTTATTATTTTATTAATATACAATATACAATATTTCTTACATTGTAAATTGTATACTTCAAAAGACAATAATATAACTGAAATAATAATATGTAGCTTTTTAGGGTTCCGTACCCAAAGAGTAAAAACGATAAACGAATGGCAATATTATAATAGAGGAGGTGAAGAACAAAACCTCACATTTCCGGTTTTTCAAATTTAAAAGAATACATAAAAATCTCTCCTCGGAATTTCTCTTTTTTCAACGGAAAAGTGTGGTTTTGTTCGAAACTCTCGATTTTAAATAAAAATTTGTATAGGAAAAGAGGTATTTTTGACAAGGTTTTACTTACATGCTTCAATCAATTTATAATTTTTTGCCTAATGAAAAAAAAAAAAAAGGAATTTTCATAAGTGGAAAAGTGAGGTTTTGTTCTTCACCTCCTCATTATTAGCAATGACAAAATTACTGGTACGCTTTTGTTCACTAATTCCAACGCACTCTTGCATCTTTTACTGATAGTTTTTGCCCTCGCTACCTTACATCGTTCGATATCCATTTCGTGCCGTGCATGGCAAATAACAGTCGAAGCAGTTATACTTTTTGTTTTATATTTGCCAGTAACTGCCGTGAAACATTGGGGCATTGATTTTTATCATAGTTGAGAACACGTTTCGGATTTTAATATTTTTTATGGATTGCTTTGTAAATTAATGAGGTCTTTTGCGAGGCCATTTAACATATATCTGTCTGTTTGATAGTGTCTACAACGATCACTTACTTTCTTTACTTCTTTTACTATACTTTTCATAAGCTCGTGAAGTCAGAGAAGTCTGTTTATATTGTAGTACCTACGATATATAACAGCCTGCCTAAACAAGTATGTGATGTATCTTCCATCGCGTCGATTAAAGTCAGGCTTAAAACTTGGCTCCTTGACCAACAATTTTATAATTCTGATGACTATGTTAAACTGTCTGAAATACTAATGGAATAAATATTTCAGGTAGCTGCGTTAATAAATATTTATTGATGAATGAAAATGACATATTGAAATACTGACATAATATTATAATATTGTAATACATTTTGTAAGCCGTGGTAGCCCATTTGGGAGACCGCTAGACTAGAAAGCGTGAGGTCGTGGGTTCAAACCCCGGGCCCGTACCAATGAGCTCTTTGGAGCTTATGTACGGATTTTCATACCACTGGCTTCACTTTCGGTGAAGGAAAACATCGTGAGGAAACCTGCATACGTACGGAGAAGGAATTCAATGGCGTACGTGAATCCACCAATCCGCACTGTGCTAGCGTGGTGGATATGGCCCAATCACCCTTTCGGGGTAGGCTAAAAGTCCAGCAGTGGACTGTTAAACGGCTGACTATGATGATGATGAATACATTTTTGCTCATATATTTTATTTTTATTAACTAAATAAAATACAAGCTAATACTAACACTACAAATACAGTTAGACTGACCATAGACCGTTGAAGGTCTAAAAACATTCCAAATGCTCATATCCACTACCAGTTGGCAGCGTACCCAGCATGCGGGCTTTATAACCACGTTGCGAATTTTTAATTGAATAATTTATTATTTAATTTGACTTACACATAATATTATTAAAATATAATATTGTATACATCGTTGTAGAAAGTTTACTGGAGAAGTTTGACTTGTAACTATGAAGTAATTAATAAAGAATTGTATTGTATTGTAATTGTTGAATATTTTTTGAATTACATTGTCACTAAGATAGATATAGAAGTGACGGGGACAAAATATATATCTAGATGTAGACCTCAGTTCTTAAAGCATGTCTCGGTATTTAAATCGGATGAAAATCTAGTACATTTATTAGCTTGAGTATTATTTTTAACTAAGTATTTAAAATTTATAGATATTGAGTCATTTCAGATTTCCAGGTCATTTCAGAGGCCTTGACTATAGTTGTCAGAGGCTTTCGGATTGCCTTAAAGCTTTGACAAGCATATTTATTTATTTAGTAATAGGCTTGCGTTTGACCGCTAATTCGATTGATGGTAAGCGATTATGCGGTCAACGATGGAGCATGCTTGCCTAAAAAAACAATTCCCTCCTCATTTGAAGACACCCAGATGGTAACTATCGGGGAATATCCATTAAGGCTGCGCATTCCACAAACTAACAGTTCGCTCAATAAAAGTAGAATCAAATGATTAAGGTCGTCATTTATGAGACGTACTTCCTAAGACTGGAACTCCCTGCTTCTTTTCTGAGAACTACAACCTATGTATCTTCAAGGCTAGAGTGAATAGATTTCTTCTAGATCAACGTGTTCAATCCTTAGCCACACCGTCGCTTACCATCAGGCAAGTTGGACAAACGTAAGTCTATTCTATAAAATAAAACAAAGCGCTTCGTTCGGGTTTTTGGAATACCAACAATAAAGCAGTGTCGACTTTTTGTGACCACTCTGGCAGTCCTATAGAAAAATGGGCAGTAGGCACACATAAATAGAACAAGCATACACTAGATATTTAATGGATTTTTTGGTCCCCAGCCTACCCATATTATACAAGGTCAGCTTAATGTTCAAACTAAGTGGAACTAAGTGCTTAGTCCGCACTAAGCGATGGAATTTATTATTCAGAGTTTGGATGGAAATGGTAATGACTAAAATAATCTCCATAAATTATTAGTACCAATCTTGATATTGTACATTCAAAATTCGATTTAGATTTCAGCAAAATAAAGATCGTCTTTGCCCATCTAATCTGTATTTTGAGAGAGAAATAAAACATTATACGGATTTTTAACGTTATACAACAAATTAATACTGAAAGTAATTTTGTTCATCATCATTACCTAGAAGACGTCCACTGATTGAACATAGCCCTCCTCCCCCTTAGACCCCCACACTGAATGACAGCCTGCCATTTCCATCCATTGGATGTTCACGATTCTCACAATGTTGTCGGTCCACCTAGTGGG
Source organism: Agriopis marginaria (assembly GCA_932305915.1). NCBI lineage: Eukaryota > Metazoa > Arthropoda > Insecta > Lepidoptera > Geometridae > Agriopis > Agriopis marginaria. Next base: position 17,842,114 of record OW029918.1, read on the forward strand.
TGGCCTTCCTACGCTGCGTCTTCCAGTTTTGTTCAAATTTCTGCTCATCATGCATTTTTTTATTTATTTACAGCACTAAAATATCTACGTTCTTTTTCATTACAATTTCAATAGAAAAGGATGCTAACTATTTTAAGGTTATCGAGTTTAGTTTGGTTTTATAAATGACGCGACTCGTGATTACGATATTTTTATGAGAGTTTATCTTCATCTTACTTGAAAATTTGACTACAGCTTGCTTGTCAGTTTGACTAGAGCTTGCTTGACAGTATGACTCCATCTTACTTGAAAGATTTACTACAGCTTACTTGACAGTTCGACTACAGCTTACTTGACAGTTTGACTACAGCTTACTTGACAGTTTGACTACAGCTTACTTGACAATTTAACTACAGCTTACTTGACAGTTTGACTACAGCTTACTTGACAGTTTGACTACAGCTTACTTGACAGTTTGACTACAGCTTACTTGAAAGTTTGACTACAGCTCACTTGAAAGTTTGACTACAGCTTACTTGACAGTTTGACTACAGCTTACTTGACAGTTTGACTACAGCTTACTTGAAAGTTTGACTACAGCTCACTTGAAAGTTTGACTACAGCTTACTTGACAGTTTGACTACAGCTTACTTGAAAGTTTGACTACAGCCTACTTGATGCTAAGTTACGTTGTGATAAAGTAAGATATAAATGAACTCTGAAATAGCTTTGACAGACAGAATATTCACCGAAGCCGCAACAAATTGCATAATATTCCAAACATCGTGGTGTCTTCAACAAGCATGGAATATAATCGAGTTTCTAGCTGAACACAATTTGCGGACAAACTAAGTTTATCTTGGACTAACTAGATCGTTAAAGCTTGGCTCCATCTTGTACAAGACAAGTCTGGTCTTTTACACATTTTAGCAAGGATGATAGCGGTGGTATGATTGTAACTTTTTGGGGTTCCGTACCCAAAGGGAAAAAAACGGGACCTTATTACTGAGCCTACGATTTCTGTCCGTCCGTCTGCCCTACCTATTAACGGCTGTATCTTTCGAATCGCAATAGATAGCCCGTTGAAATTTTCCACAGAATATCTAATGTTACGGTGGATTAACAATCGAAATAAAATATCGAAGAGTAAAAATTAAAGGGTAGGGAACGAGTATAACATTTATAACTTGGTAATGAACACAAACTTGACACCGACTCGCACTTGGGCATTATCTATTATTTGTTGTTATACTTTATAGTGTGTACTATAATCATGCCAAGTTTGACGCTTGTACGTAGGTATTACAGTTTTTACATTCGAGCTAATACAAAAAAAAAAATAAGTAAAAAAATACGTTCATTGTATGGGTCCCTTTTGTTTTTACTTTTAGCCTGGTACACACAAAAAATACCTTCAGTCAAATTGCTAACAACTTTTCTTTGAAGTCGGTTTAGGGTATTTTCCTACAATTCTTCAAAATAAATATAAATAAAAAAGATTTTTTTTTTTAATTATATTATGCACACCTACTACTATGTACAATACATCTATTCTTCTATACTATAATATAAAATATAAAAATAATATAACTATATATATATATATCTATACTAATATTATAAAGAGGAAAGATGTGATTTTTTGTTTGTTTGTTTGCATTGAATAGGCTCCGAAACTACTGAACCGATTTGAAAAATTCTTTCACTGACGGTAAGTTACACTATCCCCGGGTGACATAGGCTATAATCTATACCCGTGCAAAGCTGGGGCGGACCGCTAGTAATATTATAAAGAGGAAAGATTTGATTGTGTTTTTGTTTGTTTGTTTGTTTGTTTGCATTGAATAGGCTCCGAAATTACTGAACCGATTTGAAAAATTATTTCACTGACGGTAAGTTACACTATCCCCGGGTGACATAGGCTATAATCTATACCCGTGCAAAGCTGGGGCGGACCGCTAGTAATATTATAAAGAGGAAAGATTTGATTGTGTTTTTGTTTGTTTGTTTGCATTGAATAGGCACCGAAATTACTGAACCGATTTGAAAAATTCTTTCAATGACGGGAAGCTACACTATCCCCAGGTGACATAGACTATAATCTATACCCGTGCGAAGCTCGAGCGGACCGCTTGTATTATATATACTTACTCAAAATATGATTTGAAATAACGCAGTAAAGGCTGCAAACAGCATGGGCTACTTCAAAACGGCTGTTAATAGATTCTTTTAGGGTCTGCAACGTATCTGTGATGCCTTTGGTATTACAGGTACCCATAGGCGACGGTGATCTCATACTACCAGCTTGTTTGTGACCTATGGCAAAACAAAAAAACTTCTTCGCATGAGTAAAATATTTGATTAACCTACTATTGATGTAAAGACCCGGACCCTGGACCCGGGTATGTCCTAAAACTGCGACCAGAACCACCGGAGGATGGGAAGCAGCGTCCTATTAGTACACGGTGAACATACTGCGATCCCCAAGCCGCCTGACAAGCGTGGGGATAATGGCAACACCCCTCTCTAAGAGGGAGGTCTTTATCCAGCATTGGACGCTTAAAGCTGCTGATCTTATGTAAAAAAATCCTCCTTCTTCTCACGTCAATCTTTCCTACTGTAAGTCGTTAACTTTTCAAGCTGTCCTACTGTGGAATGCGCTGCCTGCTTCTATCAGGCAGGCCAAATCTCTTCCTAGTTTTAAGCATCAAGTCTATACACATTGGTGTCGATTCTGTTGTACAATTCTTTAAACAAAACTAAAATTGACAGCTCTAAAACTGTTGCCATCCTTTTCTGACGTAATAAATTAAAAAGAGACGCTGAAATTTTTTAGTCCTGTCAAATTAGTTTAGTCTAGAGAATGGTACAACAGAATCGATACCACTATCTTAGTTAATGTTAATTGGTACGTATATAGATTATGTGTGTTATCTATACTAATATTATAAAGAGGAAAGATTTGATTGTTTTTTTGTTTGTTTGTTTGTTTGTTTGCATTGAATAGGCTCCGAAACTACTGAACCGATTTGAAAAATTCTTTCACTGACGGGAAGCTACACTATCCCCGGCCGACATAAGCTATAATCTATACCCGTGCGAAGCTGGGGCGGACCGCTAGTTTATAATATTTATGGTATGTATGTAGCATAGACGTCAGACATGTACCTGATCTAAGCCATGTAGAATTGCGTATTTAGTGTATATATGTATGTATATGACTGTATTTATTTATATTTTATGCGCACCACCGACCGTATTTAAAATTCTTCAGTCCTGTCCATCCAACGGTTGCCTGGAAGAAGTTGCTTTAGGCAATAAGGCTACCTATTATAGACTGCTGAATATTTGTTTATTATTTTAGTTAAGTTTCATTTGTATTTTCGGTGTGTAATAAAGATGTATTGTATTGTATATATTCTGTACCCGTTACCATGGGAGAGATAGGGACGGCTGTATAAACGAGCTTTTGAAGCGATGAAATCTGTTTTCCAAACTAATGTAAAATCGAATTCCCCTAAGACACGTATACAAACTTATGGAGCTCAAAGCTTGGCAAAATATCTTGTTAAAGTTTGCTGGCCTTGCCTGAAAAAAGTTTGGGCTACCTTTACGAAATTGGAAGCTAAAATCTTGGTGGTTTACTGATACATAATTTTGTGTGAAAATATTGGGTTGTGTCCAAAATGTATCGATTATGCTACTATTATTTAGGGCGAGAATACACCAGAGTTCTGTGAAACTGGGTGGGTTGATATGTATTTTTTTTTCAAGGAATAAAAAAACACGAACGAATCGGGATTTTTTTAACTGACTTCAAAAGTGTGTGAGAATTATTTTATGCTAGCGCCTTTATTAACTAAACAAAATACAAGCTAAAACTAACACTACGAATACAGTTAGACTGCCAATAGACCGTTGAAGGTCTAAAGACAATCCAAATGCTCAAGCCCACTACCAGTTGGCAGCGTACCCAGCATGCTGGCGGCATGCTGGGTACGCATGGTATCATTCTTTTATTGAAAGTTATAAGGTATAAGAGAGTATAATATTATACTCTCAGAATGGTCCTATTGAAATTTAGTCAAAATCGGTTTAGTAGTTTGGCCAACATATAGGTCAATGAGTTTAGCTTTTAAACCAATTTAAACGGAAAATTTGTTTACTTGGATGATTTCATATTAAGTCATCCAAGTAACCGAAATTGCGTATATACTAAGTCAGTTTTCTAAACAGATAAAAATTTAATAATACATTTCAACCCAGCCTTGCTTCATATAGCTTATTTTCTACCATAGTTGACCGTAGTGTTAATCTTACATTATGTAGAATGTATAATTACTCAATCAGTGTACCACTTCAGTATTCATAAGGTTCTAATTACTAAGAAACGGGTTTCAGGTTGTAATATTTAACCAAATTAAAATACACAGGTATTTTTCGAAGAGAAGCCTTAATTTCCATCACGGTTGATAGAATCACAGATAATTCTAATAAGAATCCGCTTTAAACAAAAAAAAAATAACTGCAGGGGGAAATTAAAGAAAATAGGACTATACCAGATTTTACAACTACCAAATGAATCAAAGTTTTTTCATAATTATACGAGCAAAATAATACAGAGGTAAGTTTTGAAAATGCGGTCACTGAGAGAGCAGACTAAGTAAACAAAATTTACCAGGCGAATACGTGACCGACAAGCTTTTTGCGAACCTTCTACAAATTGTACCAGACAACTCATAATTCACACACCTCATTTTTGACAAATAAAAAGGAGCAATCTTCACCCCTGTCAGGTCCCTGACAGTTATTACCTAAAACAAGAGACGTATTATGGCTATAAACGAAAAAGTATCATACTTACTGGGAATAAGATTGGAGCCAACAAATCACTGAAACCGTCACACTTCACTCACACTATCCTGTTACAAACCACGTCTAAGTACACTCAACACCAGTCATCACACTCAGAGAGAGGTTAGTTTTAAGCACGCACGTGATTTTTCTCAACAAAAACCATTAGACCGCGACTCTCTGATGTTCAGAGCACACTGAAACGCGTAAACCGGGCCTAGTATAGACTATTTGCTTCTCTTTCTCTCCTCACTTTACAGTAGCGTTAGGTTATCAGCTTTCTCTGTCTCGCAAGCTGAAAGAGAGCCTGTGAGTACTCGTAATAGGTATAGGTCAATATGAAACTCTTCGGGTGCTGGAGGCTGCAGTTATGGTGCCCACATAGGACTTGTGGTTTTTGGGATACGGCAAATTACGTCATGTAATGTGAAATGTTAGAAGGTAATTACATTATAAGTGCTGTTAGCAGCCATTTGCAGTGTAATAGAATTTAGTAACTCTATTTAGTTGTAGAAAATTAAGGAGGTTAAGGTTTCATCTTAGTGTGGATAATGATAGGGAATATTGAGTAAAATTTAAACAAACATTCAACGCCATAAGTTATTTACAGTTTTAAATATTTTATTTTTAATTGAAAAAAATAATAATTATTATTATTTCTTTTGATTCTTGGGTCTAGCCCGTACTTTGAAGGGTAGGCCAATGCCTTGTTGAGTATAAAATACAAATTATTAATAGAAATAATCAAAATTCCAAAACAGGTACAACAATTTAAATACTTAATTACAAAAATATAAATATACTTACGTCAAAGAAATTTATTGTATTAGTAGTAAGGATACATTTTTATTTTAAATAAGTTTATAGAAAACGTCAAATTTGTACAAAGATTGCTCGATTGATTGCTTGGTTGATATTCCGAGAACCCGTACGAAGCGCTATGATTCCACATTTATTGTGCGAACTGCTAGTCTGTGGAATTCGCTGCCTGAATGGGTTTTCCCCGTTAGTTACAATCTGGGTGTCTTCAAGTCGAGAGTGAATCGGTTTCTTCAAGGCAAGCGTGCTCCATCGTAGACCGCATCGTCGCTTAACATCAGGCGAGATGGCGGCCAAGCGCAAGCCTATCAACTATAAAAAAAAAAAAAAAAAAATGAGGCGATTTTTTTACCAAAAATTTTTGGCTATAAATTGTCTCGAAGTAAAATAATGAAAACTATATAATCATAATCAGCGTTTTAACAGTCCACTGCTGAACTTTTAGCCTACCCCCGAAAGGGTGATTGGGCCATATCCACCACGCTGGCCCAGTGCGGGTTGGATTAGTTTTTCTTACTTGGTTACTTCTTTGCAACTCTATTAATCGTTAATAAATTAACTAAATTTTATATTAATAAACTATAATTTTAGAGAATTGAAAGTCGAACCTAATTTTAATCCTTAATTCCACAGACATTTTATCTTACTACTGGGTATAGGCCTCTCACTTGGTACGCCATCTCCTGTGATAACCGAATCTACGTTCAACCCACGATGGTAACAATAACATAATTTTAAGTTAAACTAATATTCACCAACAAATTCTCACTGTCCCGAAATTCCGGCAAATCCAGGTCACCGTACGCTACCCGCCTTGTATCCACCCCGCGCGCATGCGTCCTGCAGAACCCGGCCGAGACGGACAGAGGCACACACCCCAGAAAATTAATTATTTCAAACTGTACACCCTTGTTGCGATGAGCATTATTTATGCCATTTGCTGTTGATTACGCGAATGGCCTGGTTCTACGCAAATAGCTCAATCTACAATGGCATGAGCCTTAAATAGCCCGAGGTGAAACGCAACCAGCTGATTCAATCACAGTATAAAGGTTCGCGCAGTTAAATACACCATAGACTCATATTCAGCTTTTTAACAGTCCACTGCTGGACTTTTAGCCTACCCCGAGATAGGGCCATATCCACCACGCTGACCCAGTGCGGGTTAGTGGATTCACATACGCCATTGAATTCCTTCTCCGTTCGTATGCAGGTTTCCTCACGATGTTTTCCTTCACTGAAAAGCCAGTGGTATGAAAATCCGTACAGCTCCAAAGAGCTCATAGGTATGGGCCCCGGGTTTGATCCCACGACCTCACGCTTTCAAGTTAAGCGGTCTCCCAAATGGGCTACCACGGCTTTTTATCATAGACTACCAAACAGTTATACAGCATCTAGTGAATGAATACTCGACGAATAAGAATTAAGTTAGTTGATTGAATCAGGCGTTACTTTGCAGAAGTCCATTTTTAATTTGTATATGTCGAATACAAACGACGACGTACGACACACGACGTACGACGTAGAAGCGGAATTACACTAGAAATTCGACATATACAAATTAAGAATTAAGTTATAATTTTTACAAACGTTTTAAATTAATCATCTCATTGTTTTCACAAACGTTGCACTGAAGCAAATAACGCAAATAGCTTGGCTTTACGCAAACGGCATCAGTTTTGTGCTAATGGTCTTAGTAATCAATGGCTTTAGACTGCAAAAACCTCAGATTGCTATCACTTTAATCATGGTCTTTAACATAACTTCAGCAATATCCGCGGTCTACGATGACCTTAATCAACTATGCTTTCAGGTTACAATGATATCCTTCTATGATTACTTTAGTCAACAATGTCTTCAGTCTACAATGGCCTAAGTCTACAATGATCTTAGTCAACTATTACTTCAGTCTACAATGGCCTCAGTCTATAATAATCTCAGTCAACTATGCCTTCAGTCTACAATTACCTTAGGTAACTTTGCCTTCAGTCTTCAACACCCTCAACCTACAACGACCATAGTCAACAATGTTTTCAGTCTACAATGATCTTAGTCAACTATTCCTTCAGTCTACAATGGCCTCAGTCTATAACAATCTCAGTCAACAATGCTTTCAGTCAACAATTACCTTAGGTAACTATGCCTTCAGTCTTCAACACCCTCAACCTACAACGACCATAGTCAACAATGTCTTCAGTCTACAATGATCTTAGTCAACTATTCCTTCAGTCTACAATGGCCTCAGTCTATAATAATCTCAGTCAACTATGCCTTCAGTCTACAATTACCTTAGGTAACTATGCCTTCAGTCTTCAACACCCTTAACCTACAACGACCATAGTCAACTATCTCTTCAGTCTACAATGGCCTAAGTCTACAATGACCTTAGTCAACTATATCTTTACTCTACAATGTCCTAAGTCTACAATGACCTTATACAACTATGCCTTCAGTCCACAATGGCCTCAGTCTATAATGATCTAAGTCAACTATCTCTTCAGTCTACAATGGCCTAAGTCTACAATGACCTTAGTCAACTATATCTTTAGTCTACAATGACCTTATTCAACTATGCCTTCAGTCTACAATGGCCTCAGTCCATAATGATCTTAGTCAACTATCTCTTCAGTCTACAATGGCCTAAGTCTACAATGACCTTAGTCAACTATATCTTCAGTCTACAATGCCCTAAGTCTACAATGACCTTATTCAACTATGCCTTCAGTCTACAATGGCCTCAGTCTATAATAATCTTAGTCAACTATATCTTCAGTCTACAATGGCCTAAGTCTACAATTACCTTAGTCAACTATACCTTCGGTTTAAAACAAACTTTGTCTGCAGTACCCTAAATCTAAATTAGCTTGGCTAATTTAGCTTACTATTAATCACATCCACACATTTGATTGAAGTCTCTTACGCCATGCAACACCTCAGTGTGTAAATCATAAAAACCAGACAGTAATTGACGACGTCTATGCTGTTTGCCAATTTGGTGGCGCAAAATAGCTTGCGCATTTTGAAAGTTCAGGCAAAATCTACCCAAAGGACCTGAGTCTGCAGTAGGTTTAGATTTTAAATCATAGCTTTATAGCCTTGCCTTCAAAATCAGAAGCAGAATTATTTTTGAAAGTAAAGTTGTAGACGCAAGCCCTCACGTCAGAACTTTTAGGCCACGATACCATGGCCAGGTTACTAAATGAAATGAAACGTAAGCCTTTCAACCAAATAAAATCATTCACTAAGAACAATTCTGTGCCTCCTGTGATGAGTGATACAAGTCAAAAATCAACACTTTACAGGAGCGCAAAAACAAGATTAAAAAAAATCTAGTTCGTGAACTAAGTGGGCTAGGTTACACTTAAGTACCTTCTTTTGTAGATAAAAACATTCACTTTCACTGTGCATTTTTATTTTTATTTAAAATGTTATTGTTTTAAAGTAATTCATGAAAAATCTGTAAGATGTACCTTTTTTAATTTTTAATATGTGTTTGAATTATGTGATAAGTGATACAAGTACAATTAAATTATGTTGCACCTAAAAGTTGTCTTTGTGTAAACTGATATATAAGAAGTAAAAAAAACTAATAACTCATTAGAATAATATACCTAACACAATGTTGTTCAAACAAATAATAAAAATACTACCCTAAAGATTAGATTGTTTTATGTATCTGTTCGCTATTATCATAATTTACCTAAATTGTATCAGTATGCTAAAATTCAAGTCTTTTGAAATATGTATTAAATGATACAAGTCAAGTTATACCCCTCATTAAAATGCACATTTATTGTGAAAATAAATACAAGTTTTGAAAAAATAATTACCGTTTTTTAAACTTCTTCAAAATTATTAACTTCTGACAAATAAGGCACAGTTTTATCAAAATTCAATTAAACACGTGAGTTACATTTCGCCATAAATTCGGTTTTTCTTTCATAACTTCCCAGACTCCAATACGTATCGAAAAGATTTTACCTTAAATGCACTGGCAACCTCTCTTTGCACTTTTTACGACAGTTGTCAAGATCACGTAATTCACGACTTTTCTTCGTCTATCCTGACGTTGTTGTGTATTCGATGTCAGTGTTACGAAAATTACAGTATTAGTACAGCTCAGGACAAGTGAGCTAAACTGACCCGACACTTCACTGAGGACATCCTAGACATCAGCCTGTACGAGATTAGAATGGCTCGGAAACAGCTTAAGAATAACAAGGCACCGGGTGATGATGGAATCACGACAGAACTACTGCGAGCGGGTGGAAAACCGGTACTGTTAGTACTCCAGAAGTTATTTAATTCAGTCATACTCGATGGTACTACGCCTGAAGCATGGCACAGGAGTGTGGTGCTGCTCCTCTTCAAAAAGGTGATAACACCTTATTGAAGAATTATAGACCCATCTCACTCCTGAGCCATGTGTACAAGTTGTTCTCCAGAGTCATTACGAACCGTCTCGAAAGCAGGTTTGATGACTTTCAGCCTCCCGAACAAGCCGGTTTCCGTAAAGGCTGGAGCACCATAGACCACATACACACGCTCCGCCAGATTATACAGAAGACTGAGGAGTATAATCGGCCATTATGCCTAGCGTTTGTGGACTATGAGAAAGCCTTTGATTCAATCGAGACCTGGGCAGTATTGCAGTCCCTCCAGCGTTGTCATATCGACTATAGGTATATCGAAGTGTTGAAGTGTTTGTATAGAAACGCCACCATGTCGATCCGATTACAGGACGAGAGCACGGAACCCATCCAATTGCAAAAGGCGTTAGACAGGGAGATGTTATCTCTCCGAAACTGTTCACGAATGCATTGGAGGAAATTTTCAAGCTCTTGGACTGGAACGGATTAGGCATCAACATCAACGGCGAATACATCACTCACCTTCGTTTTGCCGATGATATACTTATCATGACAGAGTCGCTGGAGGACCTAAATACGATGCTCAGCGACCTCAGTAGTCTTTCCCAACAGGTGGGTCTTAAAATGAACATGGACAAGACAAAAATTATGTCCAATGTCCGTGCCGACCCCATGCCGATAGTCGTTGGGAACGATACTCTCGAAGTTGTTGACCATTACACCTATCTTGGACAGATTGTTCAGTTAGGTAAGTCCAACTTAGGCAAAGAGGTCGCCCGAAGAATCCAACTCGGATGGGCAGCGTTCGGGAAATTGCGTGACATCTTCTCGTCCAAGATACCACAGTGCCTAAAGACAAGGGTCTTTGAACAGTGTGTGTTGCCAGTGATGACATATGGTACTGAGACGTGGTCCTTGACTGTTGGCCTTTTGGAAAAACTCACGAGTCACACAGCGGGCAATGGAGAGAGCCATGCTCGGAGTTTCTTTGCGCGATAGAATCCGAAACGTGGATATTCGCCTAAGAACCAAAGTCACCGACATAGCTGTTAAAATCTGCAAGTTGAAGGGACAAGGGGCAGGCCACATCGCTCGAAGAACCGATAACCGATGGGGAAGATAGGTTCTTGAGTGGAGACCACGAACCGGAAGACGCAGCGGAGGTAGGCCTCCCACTAGATGGACCGACGACATAGTGAGAGTCGCTGGCATCCAGTGGATGCAAAAAGCAGGCTGTCGTTCAGTGTGGAGGTTAAAGGAGGAGGCCTATGTTCAGCAGTGGACGTCTTTTGGCTCATAATGATGATGATGTTACGAAAAAGTTTTCTCTTTATTCTATCCTGTCTTCTTTCTTTATCACTTTTTCTTGTTTTTTTCTATCACTATTTTGCTTTTACTTTACCAAAATGAACAACCAGGATTAGCATTTTCTGATGTGCTTGTTGGCGATGGTACTAACGCCCATCGCCCGCGCTTCCCCGACCCCGCGTCACTTCACTTGCACAGCCCCGCGTATCCCCGCCCCCCTTATCATGTACGCAGTACGCACTTGTATCATTTAGAAAATCTTGTTCTTCATATATTTTTTTAAATTTTGTTTGAGTTTTAGATACAATTCTATTTATATTCGTTTACACATAAAAATTGATTTGTGTCGAATGGTATATGTCAAGATGTATCACTTATCACAAATTTAGCAAATATTTAGATTCGGATTAATCGGTACATGTTGAATTGTACCCTAATTAGTATTGAGAAAAATTGGTTCAAAGCGATTTAATTCTAAATATGTCAATATTCACGAGAAATATACTGAAAAATAAAATGTGAAAACTAATATAATCGCTTTTATACCACAAAGCACGAAAAACAACTTGTGGATCAATTACTTTAAGGGGTTACTACTTGACATATATCTATATTCACGATTTTTTTGCCAAAATCCTGGCACTTATATCACATTGCACAAAATTATCTCCGAAACTATAGCAGATAGACAAACGTGAGTTGGACCAAAAAAATCGGCTTTTTTTTCTGATCATTATTTTGTTAAAATCACGAAAAGGGTACAACTCGACTTAAATCACTCATCACAGGAGGCACAGAATTTTATCAGGCCCTCTTTTCCAACTAGTTGTAGTAACCACTTAAAATATTCTAGTTTAAATGTGTCTACTTCCATGGTTAGCATAAAATTATAAAAATTATGTCATATTAAAACTGAATATTTTATCTAGGAACCCCAAAGACCGAAACACGATTAAGGACATTTCGCTTGATAAAAAAAAATTTAAGTAACACTGATCTGCGCTTTTCTCCCTGTTTTCTTGGATTCGTTTAAATACATATTTATTAAATTATGTCTGCGTTATATTGATAAATAGATTTCATAATTAAGAAGGAAACCGCAAAGTAAGATTTTACATTATAGGTATACTTTTCGAAAAATATGAGAAAAACTTCAAAAATAGAAGTAGCGAAACGCACGACTGTGTGTAAGTGCCATGATTTTGCTCCGCTAAATGCTACTTTAATACAATAAACCAAGCCTTATGGTCATCTGTAGTTTATTGGTTGCTTAAAAGTGGGAAAACTTCGCCTTAAACATATTGTGCCACAGCTTTAGAAAGTATTCGTAAAGATGCTATCGTAAAATGAATGTCTTTAGATAGTTTCAACTCTACGGAGCACGTCTCAAATCTATAGCTGCGCTAAAATGCTCAGAGTTCGATAAATATAGTATCACTTGATAAATTAAACCAGATATAAAACAAGTGAACGTTTTTTCGTCTGGATTACTACTTCTTGTTGTTTTATTTTCATTGGAGAACTTAATATAATATTTATAGCAAAGAGTAACTATATCCCACCTATACAGGGTTGTAGAAAATGGCGGTAATTTAGCGAGGTGTTTGTACTTTTCAAAAAACTTTTAGCACGAAACCATATCAGAAATTGTGAAAAAAATCAGAAATTCAGCTGCTTCAGTAATAAACCAGTGCAGAAGCCTTCGGGCAGGCCACATCGCTCGAAGAACCGATAACCGATGGGGAAGAAAGGTTCTGGAGTGGAGACCACGAACCGGAAGACGCAGCGTAGGGAGGCCTCCTACTAGATGGACCGACGACATTGTGGGAGTCGCGGGCATCCAGTGGATGCAAAAGGCAGGCTGTCGTTCAGTGTGGAGGTTAAAGGGGGAGGCCTATGTTCAGCAGTGGACGTCTTCTGGCTGATGATGATGATGATGAGAAGCCTTCGAAAATGGTAAAAAAGGGAAAAAATAATAGTAGGATGACACCTACTGGAAAAGGAAAAATATATAACAAAAATGAAAGGAAAAATAATTTACGGGCGATCTGAGGTTAGAATGTGGAGGGAGGGACGGGTTCAAGGGTAAAAAACGGTTTATCTCGATTTCCGGCAAAACTACAAGTCCTATGGAAAAAAGTTAAATGGCAAAGTTATAGGTAATAAAAAGGTCTACAACTTTTGTTTCCACACTTTTTTCACGTAACCTCAAAATTTATGTCAAAAATTTAAATAACGTAGTTTTTGGTTTTATATTTTTCTATACTATCTATAGTAATATCATAAAGAGGAAAGATTTAATTGTTTGTTTGTTTGTTTGTTTGCATTGAATAGGCTCCGAAACTACTGAATCGATTTGAAAAATTCTTTCACTGACGGGTGACATAGACTATAATCTATACCCGTGCGAAGCTGGGGCGGACCACTAGTAATAATATTATAAAGAGGAAAGATTTGATTGTTTGTTTGTTTGTATTGAATAAATAGGCTCCGAAACTACTTAACCGATTTGAAAAATTCTTTCACTGTTGGGATGCTTCACTATTCCCGGTTGACTTAGGCTATCCCGGCTTCGCCCGTGCAAAGCCGGGACGGCCTATTAGTATCTTATAAATATGATAAGTTCATATAATATATTGCGTTTTGCATCGTATCTCACAAAATAGCTACAAAGGCTAAAGTAAGCAAACTCGCGGAGGTCAAACTTATTTCAATTCCATCAGGCCATATAAGTACGAGCATACTTTGTGTTTTTATTTTGACGATATAAAGAGTTATTTGGGTTTGGTAAATAAATAACAAAAGTTTGTTTCTGTTTATATGTCCAACTATGTAAACAAACATGGCGTATTTCGACCAATAACAGCTTTCCTCGCTAGTGATTGTTATCGATTCTGATGTACTCTAAGCTAAACTAAACTAAATTTGTTGCCGTACAAATTTAGTTTAGTTTACTTTGCCGTACTAAATTTTTTGTAGACAGCCCTAAAATTGTTGCCATCTTTCTCTCAAGGGGGAGGGGGGGAGGGGGGGGTTTAGTCCTCTCAAATTAGTTAAGTTTAGTGAGTGGTATGAGAGAATCGACGCCAAAGTCATTGGTCGCCTGTCAGCTATATTAGTTTACAAGGTTGGATATCTAATAACAAACATACAAAAAATATACATATAGTTGAATTGAAAACATCCTCCTTTCTGAAGTCGGTTAAAAAAAAAACTTACAAACTTTACATTGCGATATTCAGACCCTCCTACTAGCTTTCATGTTTAGATAGCCCGTTGGTCCAGTTGGTAGTGAACCTGCCTTCTGAGCTTAGGGGCGTGGGTTCGATTCCCACCTAGGACAAACATTTGTGTGATGAACATTTGTGTTTGTTCTATATCTGGGTGTTAATATCTATTTAAGTATGTATTTAAACCTATATATGTATGTATATCAGTCTCTGGCAGCCATATCACAAGCTTTGCTTAGTTTGGGGTCAGATGACCGTGTGTGCAAAAATGTCCCGAATATTTATTTATTGATTTATTTATTTATTATTTATGTAATAAAATTTCATTACGTATTTTAGGACCATATATTATTACTCAAGTATAATATTTTCACCCAACGACGCAAAAGGAGGGTATTGTGCTTAATTGTATTTAGTAACTTATGTACTAACTTATTTGCATGTATGCTTATGCTTATGTTCCAAATTATAACCTAAATGCCTTGAACAAAAACAAAACAATAAATGGCCTCAATAAATGTATGTAAATGGATGTCAATTAATACTTCTAAGTTTGTAGATGGTTACTGGGTTATTGTGGATTACGACAGGGCCTTTAGAATTTCAATTTCCCAACGTCCTCATTGATATATTGTAAAGATACACTAGGAAATTTAATTCCCAATGTCCCCATCGATAGGCAGCTTGGTGGGGACGTTGGGAATGTACCATGACGTCACATAAATAAAATTGTTGACATGTAAAGTGTTTTACTAAAAGTAATTGGCACTGACTTTTTTGGGTTCGTCTGAAAACCGGCGCTGATAGTCCTTGACTTTCAGCATTTATGCCGAGACGGACCCATTCGACACTGATTGTATCCTCTAGATATAAGTTTTTTGTAAAGGTGTCGAATAAAATTTATTTTCTTTCTTTTCTTTCCTTCTTTCTTACTTCTGTATCGTATTTTTTTTGTTTATGTCGCAAATAATTAATGTCCATTCTTTCTTTTTTCTTTCAAATTATGGTCACACTCATGCTTAGTATGCAGTATACAAGTACGTAAGTGTATATAGCAACTAAGATAGTGACATGCCACGTCCAGAATAGAAATGGTTTACTTAAGGAACGACTGGGAAACTGGAACACTCAGTACTTGACGATGAACTTTCAAGTTTTTACAAAAAAAAAGAAACCGGCTTCACAAGAAGTGGGCGAAATTGGTGAACGGGATTCATCCCCTAATTTTCCACTCTTAGAAGCGTTTTTTTTTCAAATTTAAAGTGAGGGTCTCTCCTCACGATTTAGTCCATTCAATGGCACTGCCTGGAATGGGTGTTTTCCGATAGTTAAATTCTGGGTGTATTCAGATCTGCCAGCTTCCTTATTTCCTGAGAGATATAACCTGGGCCTTTTCAAGGTCAGAGTGGATAGGTATCTTCTAAATCTGCGTGATTCATCTTCGACCACATCGTCGCTTACCAACAGGCGAGTTGGTGGTCAAACTAGGTCTTATCCGAGTTAAAAAAAAAAAAAAAACGCGAGTGAATCGGTTTCTTCATGGCAAACGTGCTCCATCGTAGACCGCATGAATGCTTAACATCAGGTGAGTTAGGAAACAAAACTAAGACAAATATTTAAAAAAAAAAAAAAATCGCTTAACCTACACCCATACAAAAATAATACAGCCATAAAAATCACTTTTTGGTTATGTCAGTTGATAAATGTGATATACACATTCCTTTTGGTCTAATCGTTCACGATTTAGTCAACAAACTCCTAGCCCATTTAAATCCATTTTGGGTCACTCAATTCCTTTATTTTAAACGCTTTTATTTTTACGCTATTAGCCAAGCCCTCAAAGGACGAGGCGTCGAAGGACCTCTGATTAAAGAAAATGTCCTATAAGGACAAGGAAAATAAGAGAAAACGAGGAAATTACAAAACACCTCCATTTTGCTTAGTCAAAAGTAAATTAAGGTGTACATTGATAAATTAGGGTTCAGTTTAGAAGCGAAGATCTGCGATAAAGTTGGGAAGGCTTTTTATGAATTTGGACGGATTAAGTTTGGTGAAAAAATTAAATTGGTGGCGTGCAGCTTAAATTTCTGTTTATGCCATGGTAAAATATAGCCGTGTTTTCAAATTTATAGTGAGTTTAGTTGTTTAATTAAAAAGTTACTTGATTAGTATTTTGAAACTTTGAAATTAAACTTAATTATTTTGCAATTTTGCTTTTAGGTTTATTGGCGGTGTGTATAAGTAGCTGTCATGGACATTAAATTGTGGTAGGAAGCCATGAGCCATGGAACCACGTGCTATGAGGCCATGTGCCACGAGGCCATGTGCCACGAGGCCATGTGCTACGATGCCACGTGCCACGAGGCCATGTGCCACGAGGCCATGAGCCACGAGGCCATGTGCCACAAGGACATGTACCACGAGGCCATGTGCTACGAGGCCATGCCCCATGAGGCCATGCCTCAAGACGTCATACCATGAGGCCATGTACCAAGACACCACGTGCCATTAGGCCATGTGCTATGAGGTCATGAGGCAGAGGATAGATAAACTTTCATTATCATTTCTGCCGTAAGACGTCCACTGCTGACCATAGTCCTCCCCTATCATTCCCCAAAAGAGCGGCCTGCATCAGCGTTTGCCTGTGGTGTCTTTTAGGTCGGTTAGATAAACTTTTGATACAAAATTACATTGAATTGCTGGACATGACTAATTATATTTTTAATAAACTGAATAGACTAGAATATTAAATTTACTATTTAAATTATTTTAATTTTTATATTTTAATGACATTTTATTTCTGATTACATAATTATTTATTTTAATGTATTGATTTTTATTTGTGACTTATTTGTGTATAAATTGTTTACTTTTTTGCTGTGTATGGATTATAAGTACCCTGAAATAACTTAATTTTAATTTAATTTTAATTTTTAATTGTTTATTTCGAAAACGTCTCAACCAAGACATGTAACAATTATTATGTCATTTTGTGAAAATTTGGTTCCCTGCCCATGGTTCACCTAGCTAATTCACCTGGGTAGACTATGGGAACAAACACTAACTTAGGGTCTACCTAAGTGGACAACGAATTTGCCTGTATTAGCAGTAGTTATGAAATCAAAACTTACAAGTAAGAGAAAGACAAGACTCCACAAGTAACGATACCCCAAACACGCATACAATTTATACTAAGTACACGTGTCCCAGATAAGCACTCGAAATATCACCCGTCCGTATAAACGGCTCTCAAACACTAGTGCAATCCTAAAACAACATATCGCAGCAGCTTTGAGGCTCGCATCTATTCATCTGATAGACGGATGTAGAGGGAATAGACAACGGAAATAGATTATTCATGGACAAAATGATATAATTGAGAAATAATAAGATAATCGAACCAATTTAAATAAATTTAAGACTTATATTGTCTTGCAGGCTTTTCAGCTGAGATTGGTTTTTGAAAAGGTGGATCCTGTGAGTCTTTCGGCAAAAGCATCATCTAACTCTTTCCACTCTATTCTGTGTAATCTTGGGCTAGTTGGGACCTTCGGCTGTCAGTTTGATGTCATCCTCCCATCTCTTCCACTGTTTGCTTCTAATTCGGATGCCATCTCTGAGGTACCATTCCATGACTGTTTTGTACAATATATTTCTGTGTTCTCGAATTATAGACCAGTTCACCACAATTTTTGTTGACCTATTACCGCCGTCCGCACCCTAATTCTGTCTTTCCCGAACCGGTAAGCGCAGCGTAGGATGTCCTGTCCACCCACAAGATGGACGGATGATCTAAACGACCGCAGGGAAACGCTGGATGCAGGCCGCTTCCAACCGGCCCTTTAAGAGATCGATGGGGGAAGCCTATGTCCAGCAGTGGACGTCCTATGGCTGATATGATGATGATGAGGTATAGAGCTTTAAGCTGCAGCATGTAATGTTTTGGATTATCTGTTAATTATATGCTTTTTTTTTTTTTTTTTTTTTAACCTATACTGTCCCACTGCTGGGCAAAGGTCTCCCCCATCTCCTTCCATAAATCTCGGTCCTTCGCCAACTCTTACCAACCTCTCCGGAATGAGTCAAGATCGCCACGCCAGCGCTTCTTGGGCCTTCCTTGACTGCGCCGTCCATCTGGCACCCACTGTGTGACGATCCTGGCCCATCGGTCGGGATGCATGCGCGCCACATGTCCCGCCCAATCCCATTTTAGTCTGGCAGCTTTTTGGCGAACGTCGACCACACCTGTTATGGAGCGCAGCGCGCAGCCACTTAATTATATGCTTAATTTGAAATAAAGAATAAAGAATAAAGAGTACAGGTATTAAATTTAAATAATTGTAGCACTAAATCCAGCCTTTATTGAACTTGCTAAATATAAAATTTTCGAAGTTTTTTCCAATTATTAGCGCCATTTAGCGTCGTCTGCGTTATTCGTCTGGTGAGCTAGCTAGAAGTAGGGCACGGTTGTTTGCAGACGCAGAAATGAGGCGGTTTTGTGCTACAATCACATTCGAAGGGCTCCATGTACCTTGAGATTAATTACAGGTGTGTGTACTACATCTCTGTAGATGTAATATGTAGGTTTCTTTGTTCAATGTATATCAATTGGTGTTGGGATATTTGACTATAATTCAATACAGTAATATTAAAGTTTTTATGTGAGTGTATTATGTGTATATTTGTCCGCTTTCAACTTTGTAGTAGTCATAGTCATAGTACTTTATTGGTAACAAATTACAGGTACACGTCCCAGAAAATAATTGATAATAAAATAATTTAAAACTATGAAACTAGTTAATGAAGTAATAGAAGAGTGCCGGAGGATGGGCAGCAGTGTCCTATTAGTACACGGTGAACGTACTGCGATCCCCAAGCCACTTGCCAAGCGTGGGGATTATGGCAACACCCCTCTCTGAGGGGAAGATCTTTGTTCAGTAGTGGACGTTTACTGGCTGATGATGTGAAGGCCATCTACATGGCGCTAGATGGCGCTGCTTCTATTCCATACAAAATACAATCAAATAGGCAAACGCAAATGGAAAAATTCCGCTAAGCATTCGATGTTAAGTAACGGTGTGATCGAAGATGGTAAGAATGCTTAGCATTTCGACTTTTGGTCTCATTATTTCAGCCGTAGACCGACCACTGGTGGACAAAGGCCTCCCCCATCGATCTCCAAAAAGGCCGGTTGGAAGCGGCCTGAATTCAGCGTTTCCCTGCGGTCTCTTTTAGTTTCGTCTGTCCATCTTGTGGGTGAACGTCCTACGCTGCGCTTACTGTCCCTGGTCTCCATTCCAGAATCTTTTGGCCCCATCGGCCATCTGTTCTGCGTGCTATGTGCCCTGCAACTTGCTAATCCGGTGGGTTATGTCGATAAATTTCTTTCGTCTAATCGGATCTCCTATTATCTGATTCGACCTCGTAGAGAAACCCCGAGCACAGCCCTCTCAATAGCTCGTTGTGTGACTTTGAGCTTGCTTATAAAACCCATTGTGAGAGACCACGTTTCAGTGCCGTATGTCATCACTGGTAACACACAATGGTCAAAGACTTACCTATTAAGGCACTGAGGTATTTTGGATGAGAAGACGTTGCAAAGTTTACCGAACGCTGCCCAGTCGAGTTGTATTCGCCGATTGACCTCTTTCGTGAAGTTGGACCTGCCTAGTTGGACTGTTTGTCCTTGACTTTTGGTCAATATAAATTAAATTAAAATGCTGTTTGTTGATAAGCGTATCACTTGAGAAGGGCTAGACTGTGTTGGCATTTTTTTTTTTAATTTTTTCGAAGTAGGTTTTATGAGAAAGAAAATTTCGGTAAGTTCAAAGTCGAAAATATTCAGATGCTATTTTCTAAGGGAATATTTTATGAACTCAAAGCCCTAACTCAAACAAATTTATTTAAATTTAGGCAGTGTAACGTCTGTCGGGTCAGCTATTAAAACATAAATCTATTTTTTTTTCTTGGTTTTTAAAATCGCACTAATACAAAAAAGAACTACTAAGTAAAAATGTAGTTGATTTAGTACGAGATTTAGTAATCTTAGAATACTTAAACCTTTTTAAAGATCTAAATCAGCCAGAGGCTTAGCAGGGTTTAGCAAAGGCATCGACAAAAATAAAATGAATGGACGGGCCCAGTAATAGCGCATTTTTGAAGATTACAATATGAGCGCCGGCTCTCATTTCGTTTCAGTCGGTCTCTAGCCGTAGGAAGTGCAACACTTTCAATTTTCAATTTTTTCAATTTTTTTGAAAAAATTGAAAATTGAAAGTGTTGCACTTCCTACGGCTCACACGAGTCTATTGTTACGTCATAATGAAACGTCTGACAAAATTATGCATTCGTATGCTTCCTTGAAGTGTAAATACACAAATAAATCCGGTGTCTATTTTTTGTAACAAATATACTGTTCATTTTTATAATTAGGTGTTGAAGTATATGTCCGACGGCTTTGGCTCGTTTTTACTGAGCAAGTGTAATGGTTAGGGCCTGTCCATTAATTTTTTTTTGGTCGAAGAGCAAAGGATCCTCTAAGGCAAACTGCTAGTTAATCAAACGCCCAAAACACATTCCAGTATAAAAAGAAAAATCTGCCCATCACTCCATAAATACCAACAAAAACCTATGCAAATACGATACAAGAAAGAAACTGAATGAATATCCCACAAAATGATGGATGGGCGTCGGTAATCGTCCAATAATCGCTCCATCGGGCGAAAGATCCTCGTTTTAATTATTATGGTAGCGTTTTGATCGATTTGTTTAGATGTAGCTTTTGGGCAATTTGTCACGACAGAGTGACAGCGTGCGTGTTACAACATTATTCAACATTTTTGCGTGACGTTGATTCTTGTGGCTTTATAATGGTGTATATTTCAGCAGCGAAATGTATGGACGAGATAAAAGTATTCCGTTTTTTTTTATAAATAAGTATTTTATGCTTATTTTATGGTATGTTTGTGCCATTCTTGGCAGCGAACAAAAATAGGCACATAATATAAATAACTAACTGAAGCCATATTAACCACCGTTAGTTTAGTAACGAATTACGCTGCGTCTTCCAGCTTGTGGTCTTCACTCAACAATCGTTTTTTTTCGACTGTATGTTTGTTACGCGATTACTCCGCCAATTTAGAATTGTTTTTGATGATTATTTTTTTGGTTGGTAGGTCTTATCTCATAGGTGGTCCCATATTTTTTTTTTATCGACATTGAATCAGCGCTTTTTGAAAAATCTACAAAAACATGACAATAAGTAACGAATTCAATGTACAATGTAAACATTGTACAGTGCCACCAACTTAGCTGTTAAGGTGGGCAAAATTGGAACTACAGTTATTTCTTGGTGAATTTCATACTTTGTTCTCCACTAGCGACGCTGTCAACTGAACAGAAAACATAGTGGAACTGTTCCTACAACAGAACTTCAAAAAAACAAAGAAGTGTCTCCATGGCGACCGGGCCCTGTTGTTTTTCGTTAAATTTTCATGACCATGGATACAAAGTATTTCAGCCGTAATATTAAACAATATTTTCTACTTTTTACTGAAGTTTGTAAATGTAGGTAGTATAGTCATGAAGTCGGTTCTTTTTTTTCTAAAAATTCTAATTATTGGTTCTTCGAGCGATGTGGCCTGCCCATTGCCACTTCAATTTGCAAATCCTGGAAGCATTTTTTATTATTATTATTTCACTAGCACTGCCCTCCCAACAAAGAGTACAATAACTAGCATTTTTGGAAAAAAAATAGATACATAATCGGCTATTTAAACCTCTATTTTAATCGTGTGGATAAATAGACAGTACCAGCAGTTTTTTCGAGATACATAAATTCTATTTGCATTTGTAATAATAGTATAATCATAATTTATATAAAATAAATTTAATCTTATATAAGCTAGTTTTTTTAAGTTAATGTACGTACTAATACTTTGGTTTTTTTCTGTCCTTAATAACTACGTCCGTAATAAATATATTTTAAAACACCGTTTTAAACTATCACGGTTGTTCACTAAAGTTATATGATTATTTACGGGATATTTACCGTGGTAAGGTTGTGGAATGAGCTCCCGATATTTCGGCGCAGTTACATGCACCATGTTCACGGGAAGACTGAAGAATGCGGGTGGTTGGTCAAACAGTTAAAAAGTTAGGTGCAGACATGACGATCTACCCTCTTTCTTAGTTTTTTGCTATTCCACAACCTTACAACGGTAAATATCCCATAATGAAATATATCTTAGATTCTAAATCAAAATATCAACAGCAAAATATCAAAGCAGAAATGACTTATTATATTTTAATAAACAGACACAAGATCTTCTAAATCACATCCGACGTCTAACCTCACGAGAGGGACAAGGGGGAGACATTTTCGATTTTTATCCAAGAGAGGGGGAATATTTCCGTTATTTTATCCGCTGCTTATCATAAAAGCGCCCGCTTCCATACTAATTCGTTATTGGGCTGGTATCGATTCGTATCTTATCTCATTACCGGCCGTATTCTGTTTTTATTAATAGAAACATTATTTCAATTCACTGTTATTTATTATGTTTTTTCCTGGGCAAGCGCCTTTATTAACTAAACAAAATACAAGCTAAAACTAACACTACAAATAAAGTTAGACTGCCCATAGACCGTTGAAGGTCTAAAGAAAATCCAAAAGCGCAAGCCCACTACCAGTTCCTTCTGAGCTTGGGGGCGTGGGTTCGATTCCCACCTAGGACAAACATTTGTGTGATGAACATTTGTGTTTGTTCTATATCTGGGTGTTAATATCTATTTAAGTATGTATTTAAACCTACATATGTATATATATATCAGTCTCTGGCAGCATATCACAAGCTTTGCTTAGTTTGGGGTCAGATGACCGTGTGTGCAAAAATGTCCCGAATATTTATTTATTTTTATTTTTAGTTGGCAGCGTACCCAGCATGCTGACGGCATTACCATTTATTGTGTTTATTGTTGTAATTATTAATGTACATTTTTATTGTGCGACTTTGAGCTTGCTTATGAGGCCCATAGTGAGGGACCACGTTTCTGTGCCGTATGTCATCACTAATAACACACAATGGTCAAAGACTTTACTATTAATGCACTGAAGTATTTTGGATGAGAAGGCGTTGCGAAGTTTACCGTAACACACACTGGTCGAAGACTTTTGTCTTAGGCACTGAGGTATTTTGGACGATCTAAAAGAGACCGCAGGGAATCTCTTGATGCTGGCCGCTTCCAACCGGCCCTTTGGAGATCGATGGGGGAGTCCTATGTCCAGCAGTGGACGTCCTACGACCGAAACGATGATGATGATGACGTTTGTTTTATTAATTCTATGCGATCCTACCTTAAAATATTACCTTAAATAATCACCTAATCATTGCCTAACAATTGCACCCAAAAATTGCATTAATGGGCAAATTACAAAACTTTCCACTAATAAAACTACTCTCATGACATTTCTGAACTATTTCTTCGAGCTTGAAAATTCCACTTTAAAGTTTTCTTTCCAATTAGACGCCGGCAAGTCGGCAATTTGAAGTCTTCATTTCAAATCAAATTTTATAACAGAAAAAGAACACAACATTATTACATGGCAAACACTTTCATTACCCAAGTTGTTTATTTGAACCACAAAGATAATAATAAACGTTTGTACTCGGGTCTTGGGATTGTGAGATAGTATTCTATAGACAGTATAAGGAATTCACAAAAGGGTTACTCAAATACGTATATTAACATTAGAAAGGGTTCATAAAGCTCGTCTACTTTAGCGCAAGTTACGTCTCGCAATAGCTCTCTTATCACGCGCAGTAATAATTCATGGTCACACGTAGTAACATTTAAAAACATGACATAGCCTTTAAAACAACATGGCGTAGCGCTTGTAGCAACATGGTGTAGCGTTCGTAGTAATAAAGCAGCTCGTAGCTACATAACGTAGCACTCAGTGCAAAATTGCTTAGTGCTTTAGCAACGTGGCATAATGTTTAAAAATATAGCATGAAATTTGAAGCAACGTGGTATGGTGCTTGTAGCAACATGGCGTAGCATTCGTAGCAGCACGGTGTAGTAGCTGGTAGCTACATGGCGTAGCGCTAAGAGCAAATCTGCGTAGGAATTGTAACAACATGGCATGCTTGAAAAATATCGCATAGCACTTGAAGCAACGTGGCATGGTGCTTGGAGCAACATGGTGTAGCTTTCGTAGCATATAGGGAGTGGCTCGTAGCAAAAATTACGCTTAGAATCAATGTGAATCAATTCGGCTGGTTTTCATAAAATAGTATGTGATTTTGGTCAGGTAATTTTTAAGAAGACGTCATGAATGATTTTTACTGTGACTCTTTTTAATACCATTGACTTTTTGGTATTAAAAAAGTAGTAGTCTAGGAAAGAAGCTTGCTAAAAATATAGAGTCCTTACTCTAACGTAACAATAAGGTCGTGATTTCCATCCAGAATAAGTACGCGGGCGGATAAGCACAGAATACAAATCAGGAGGTTATCAGGCGCTCCTTATTGGTTTCAAACGGGACGTGGATTTGTTAGCATTTTTAATTTTGTTACTTTTGGTCATTTAACTTCTGATAGACGAAGTTGCTTTTAGTTCGTGATCGGATTTGTTTATTTTGGTCAAGGTGGCTTTAATATAGCTTTTATTCCGTTAATTAAATTGTTCTTATTAATTTTCTTGTAGTGTGAACTTGAAGTGCTCTATAACAGATAATCGGTGTTGCATCTTATAATAAGTCTAGACTAAGTCAGCAGAATCCGGGCCAATCGAGGATGATATCGTCGCAAGAAAGGCAGAATTACTGAAGCGCCAAAATAGGCATATTGAGTTATATAGATATTCGGAATCAGCGTTTTTTTCTACGTCGATCAGTCTGGGTCCCATAGCGATACGAGCACTATTTTGGCGTTTCAGTAAAAGGAAAAAAGGGGTTTTTTCATCAACCAGAGTCCTTAAACGACACTTTTTTGGCATTTTATTCGTGCCTGTCACCTAAATAATTTTGTTTTCCTGCAATAAATTACAAGTAAATTTTAAGTAAATTTGGCTTCCGGCAATTTAACAGCTAATATTTTAGAGTTGTAAGTAATTTTGACTATAAATATTTGAATCAAATGGCGGTTAAGAAATTTTGCTTTACTGTAAATTGAAGTCATTTTTACTTAAGCGCAACTATATCACAAACCAGCAGTCCATTTATTATGGTTTGTACTTCTACAAACATAGAAAATGACAAATTAATAAAAGTTTACCTTGACGTCATCGAAATTCTTGTGCTGGGAAAAAAGTTATGAATTAAAAACGAAAAAAAAAAACTTAAAACGGCTTTTTCTCGAAATGGTCATTTGGAGCTTCAGTAAATTTGCCTTTCCTGCGACGATATGGACCAATTACATTTTAAAAAAAACTGCTGGAAATGAGAGAACAAGACTGGCGAGAGACTGGAGTGAGTAACACAAACAAAGAAAGACATAATTTGGGCATTTGCGTGGCTGAGTAACCCACTGCTGGGTATAGACCCAGCAGTGGATTACCAGGTTGTTTCTTATTTAGTAATATGTTTGCGTTTGGCTGTCAACTTGTTTGAGGTTAAGCAAAGATGTGGTCTACGATAGAATATGCTTGCTTAGAAGATTCACTCTTTTTTTGAAGATTTTGGTCACGGTATGTTTAGCCCAGACGCGTAGGTTGATTATACTTTAAATTTTGCTCCCGGCCCCAATAGTCCTAAAGTTTTGACCTCAATAGGCTCAAATATGTACCCACTTTCTAGGCTACTATATTTGTGCTTTCTTATTCAGGGTTTCTGCAAATTTAGCTGATGCACCAGCCTTATTTTGCGTACCGGAAAAATAAGATGGCGCAAGAGTATCAACGCAAATAGCATCCCATACTTAAGGCTGCCCCATCTTCTAAGGAATTAAGGTCACACCGTCCGATACTTTGTCATTTGCTCTGCTTATGCTGCTGCTATGTTTGCACCTTTAAAGTGCCTAAGTTAAGGAAACCCTGTACTTTCTTACTTAAAAAGAATTTTTTTTTTTTTTATTTGAGACCAACTACGTTTTTAAAATCACTAAAAGACAAAGGTTAAAAATTCACAAATCAGCATAACGCCGGCTATTTACCAGTGCTGGGGCCTTACGGACAACAGCTAATTGCGGCACCTAATCCGCTCAGTTGGAAAATCACGCGAACGTGAACCTTATCGCGCCCAGATACGGTTTGCGGTCGCGTGATTTTCCAACTGAGCGGATTAGGTGCCGCAATTAGCTGTTGTCCGTATGGCCCCTGGTCTTCCGTTGGAACCGTTTGGTGATATCACGATACAGGCACATAGTACACAGCAAAATGTTATTATTTCGAGATAATAAAGTTCTAAACCATAATACGGTGATTCTGACGGCACGTTTAATGGCACTATCGTCAACAGCAACTACTTTTTATTTCACCGTAACAAAGTAAACTCGATATTTACCAGCCGAAGTAATTTGCAAACAAATTATTCCGAATTGTTGAACTTTGTTCCGGTTTTAATGAAAGATTCCGTTTTGTTTGGCGCTGGCAAGCTGCTGCGATTTGTTCTTATTATCGAGGTCAATAATTTTTGAGATGAAATGATAGGATTACTTTGATAAATTTGATGAAACATTGAGAGACTACAGTTATATAGATAGCCCGTTGGTCCAGTTGGTAGTGGACCTGCCTTCTGAGCCTGAGGGCTTGGGTTCGATTCCCACCCAGGACAAACATTTATGTGATGAACATTTGTGTCTGTTCTATAATATCTGGGTGTTACTATCTATTTAAGTATGTATTTAAAAACTATATAAGTATGTATATCAGTCTCTGACAGCCATATTACAACTGCTTTGCTTAGTTTGGAGTCAGATGACCGTATGTGAAAAAATTTCCCGAATGTCCCGAATGTCCCGAATATGTTTATTAACAGGATTTTACCGTGATAAGGTTGTGAATGGAGCCAACGAATCCATATTCTATCCATCGAGGAACACATTCAGGCAGTGCATTCACAGACTAGCAGTTTGTACAATAAAAGTGGAAATAATAATAAAAAATATGAGGGAAAAAAAAGGAAGTGGAATGGTTGGTAGCGATGGTGTTTGGAGTGGAATACAAGTGGAGTAGTGGTGGTAGAATGGAGAAATTGGAGTGGCGAGTGGAGTGTTTCGTACAGGTTTCCGTAATATCGAAATGAAAAAAAGTTATTATTTGTGTATGATAGTTGATTGAATCAGACGTCACTTTGCGGAAATCCATGTTTTATTTGTACAGGGCCCTGATTCTGTAACTACAAACACGCACGTAACGCGCCGTGTTAAGTTTACCTCTAAAAGTTGGTCTTTATTCCCAGGGAATAGAGTCCAAATTTTAAGAGGTTAACTTAACGCGGCGCGTTACGTGCGTGATAAAGTTCCGGAATCAGGGCCCTGAGGATACCTCGTGAAGAGGCTAAATACGTGTCGACAATTTGCACTGAGGAAAAGGGTATAATTGTTAATTTCATTTACATTTCAATTTAATAATATTTATAGTCATTGCATATTAATTGCTGAAAATTTCAAATATTTTATTTAAATTGTATATCATTAGTACCAATTATTATAACGATTTTTTTGTTTTTTTTTTGGTTCAGTTTCAGTTTGTGACAGACTTTTTTCGGCACTAGCTCGAGTAGGCAAATCCAAGCTTTATAATTATGATCAAAGATCTCAAAAATATGCTATGTATATTTCTGAAGCCAATTGTCTTTTTTTTTTATTATTATAAATAGGCATGCGCTTAGCCGCCAACTCGCCTGATATTAAGCGTTGATGCGGCCTACGATGGAACACGCTTGCCTAGAAGAAACCTATTAACTCTCGACTTGAAGACATCCAGATTGTAACTAACGGAGAACACCCACTCAGGCAGCGAATTCCACAGACTGTTCGCACAATAAATGTGGAATCAAAACACTTCGTACGGGTTCTCGGAATATCAACCATAAAGCGGTGGTCTTCATTAGCGAAAAGCTAACAAAACATTAAAATGCTGATAAATCACACAGATTTGCTTATCGAACGTTTGTGATTAAAAGAGAACGTACTTTTTAACCAGTTTAGATCGAGTTCGTGGCGTTGACCGTTTTTATCAAATAAACAATTATTTAAAGGAAAACTTATTACTGTTACCTCACCGACAGAACCGTATTTCTAATCACAAAATCGAAGGTGGGCTCCGCATAGGCCATTTTATCGGGCAATAATGAAAATAAGCAAGCAGTTTCACAGAATAAAAAGCAGAACAGACGGAGAACTTGAAAATATTGCAAGTAGCTCAACATGTATGTGGTTGTGACAACAAAAATATATTATGTCTTATAACCTAAGAAAATAAGTTTTTTTTTTAATCTGGGCGTGGTCCGTTTGAAGAGTCTCTAACAACGCATTAATTAATGTAAACAAACAAGACAAAAATAAATTTTGTCGGTACCGCTGGTTTTCATTTACGCCGTTGGAGTTGATTCGGGACTCGCCCAACATCTGCGTTTAATTATTTTAAAATACAGAATAAATTAGTTTAAAACCAACAGCCCTCATTCCTATTCCTAATTGTTTTTTTTTTAAACAAGCTCATGCAGGTCATATTTATAACCGTAATACGGGTGAAGTTTAGTTAGTAAATCATCTGTGAAATAAACTTAAGGTGGCAACCTGGCTAATATTCACACATATTACTCGGAAAAACTCAAAACATTTCCCTTTTTGGATTTATTTTGCTAGCTAAGTAGTTTCATATAATAAAGGAATAAGTATAAGCAAAGAAATAATTTTTTTTAGCATTTATTAGCATGTCTTCATCAACGCACCGTGGCTATTTAAAACAAAAAACAATATTTTCGAGCTTTGCTGGGTAATTGTGTACGAATTATCCAGCGTCAAGTTTTCATGCAAACTTAATTTTGAGCTGTTTTTCATACGTCTGGAGCATTCACTGCGTGTCTAGAGTTGTCCCTCTGTAAATCTGCGTTCCCCTCGTAGTCAAGAATACGTGCTCCTGCACGTTACTCTTTATTACAACATTCGGGAACATTGGAGAATATTCGGGTATTACACAAGAGGGTAATGTGTACGAGTAATCGTAAGGATCTTGGAATACAGAAACGGTGGAAACACTTTCAGGTGTATAGAATAGGGTGATGTTTGCTAAGTCAAGAGGCGTATTACTAAATGAACCATTCAATGTTTAAAATCTTTATCAGGACTTATCACGTATTATTTAAGCGGTCTTACAGTGAAAAAGGCTTCACAGAACAATTTTTTAAGATAATGTATTCATTTTAAAGCAGTAAAAAAAAAATTTGGTAATTTTGATCATATTTCTGAGTGGACCATTGGATCCAAAACACGATTCCGATAAATTTTCTCGATAGAAAAAAATCATGAAATAACCTCTAACCTTGAAATTTACCTAAACGCATACAATTTTATCTCGACTATTTATGAACAAATCTTTACAAAATTTACAAGAATGATGTGAAATATTGTTACAAATAGCATCATAGTTTTTATTTATCGGTTAAAATTCAATTTTTCTAACTATTAATTAATTTAATCATAAACTGGCTCGAACGTGTCGAACGAAACGTCGTGCCGCCGCGGCGTCTTTTCACTTCTCTTTTATTTTTACGCGATGTGACAGAGACCGCTGAGGCGCGCTGCTAGACGGACGTGTGTCGCTTTGTTCCGCTAACCTCTCCAAAATATAATCTCAACTTTATGACACAAAAACACCTTGACGGAAGTTGTAAAGTAAGTACCTACCTTATCCGCTATGTTTTCTTGGATTATAAGTACTAAAAAGGCAGGCGAATGAAAATTACATTTTGTAACGATTTGTTTGTATATATTATTTTATAAAGCATAATTTCACCACAATTTTCATAGTCCAGTTGGCCGAACGGTTCGACGTATTGGATAAGTTCTCTGCGACTGTGAGTAAGGTTCAGGGTTCAAATCTCATATTTACCAATTTTCTTTTTGTATTTTTTTTTATGTTTTTAAAATAATACGTCATGTGCGTGCGTGCATGCGTGTGTGTGTGTGTGTGTGTGTGTGTGTGTGTTTGTGTTTGTATGCTTGTGTGTAATGTTCTTTACATGAAAACGGTAGGAGCGATTTTGATGGGACTTCCACTGTCAGATGGCTGATGTTATGAGGAGAAAAAAAATTGGCAACTTTTCATCATCATCATCATATTTTCATTACTTCGCAGGTGAACCTGCAGAGCACAGTTAGTCTACTTTTTTTTATGTGCCACAGGTGGCAAACAAGCAGACGGGCTACCTGATGCTACCTTACATTTTGTGACGATTTGTTTGTACATTTATATTATTTTATATATTAGAAGCATAATTTCACCACTAGCATCATATTTCAATTGGACGAGTGGTTGACGCAATGGATAAGTTCCTGCGACTGTGAGTAGGCTTCGGGTTCAATTCTCACATTTTCCATTTTCTTTTTGTTATTTTTCTAATGTTTTTGAAATAATTCGTCGTGTGCGTATGTGTGTGTCTGTAACGTTCTTTATAGACTCGAAAACTGCAGGACCGATTTTGATGGTATTTTCACTATCAGATAGCTGATGTTATGACGAGAAAAAATTTTGCAACTTTTCATCATCATCATCACAATTTTTTTCATTACTACGCAGGTGAATGCGCGGCGTGCAGTTAGTCTACTATAATGGTTAGGAAGTTCTAAACAACTTGGGATGGACAGAGACAGACGGATGGACGAACGAACTTATATGGGTTCCTTGTAGTTCAACGGAACCCTAAAAAGGTGTTACAGTCTTCTTTGAGTATATCTTTCTTCTATATACATATAAAAAGCGATGTATGTATGTATGTTCCCTATGAAGGCTGATGATGATGATGATATTCCGTATGGACTCAAAAATGGCCAAACCGATTTTGACGGGATTTTCACTGTCAGATAACACATGTAATAAGGAGAGCAAAAATGCTATTTTTAATCATCATCATCATCATTACTATTTTGCATCACTACGTGGGTGAAACCGCGGGGCGCAGCTAGTCTACTATAAAGGTTAACATTTCTAAACAACTTGGAATGGACAGACAGACAGACAGACAGATGGACAGAATGAACATAAGTATATGGGTTCTTTGTAATTCTACGGAACCCTAAAAAAAGTGTTACAGTCTTCTTTGAACATAATAATTATCTATCTTCTCTACACATATAATAGGCGATGTGTGTATGTATGTATATGTATGTATGTTTCCTACGAAGGCTGATGATGATGATGATATTCCATATAGACTCCAAAATGGCTGAACTGATTTTGACGGGATTTTCACTCTCAGATAGCTGATGTTATAACGAGAGGAAATAATGCTGCTTTTCATCATCATCTTCATCATCATCATAAATTTTCATCACTACGCGGGTGAAACCGCGGGGCGCAGCTAGTCTACTATAAAGGTTAACATTTCTAAACAACTTGGAATGGACAGACAGACAGACAGATGGACAGAATGAACATAAGTATATGGGTTCTTTGTAATTCTACGGAACCCTAAATAAAGTGTTACAGTCTTCTTTGAACATAATAATTATCTATCTTCTCTACACATATAAAAGGCGATGTGTATATATGTATATGTATGTATGTTTCCTATGAAGGCTGATGATGATGATGATGATATTCCGTATAGAGTCCAAAATGGCTGAACTGATTTTGACGGGATTTTCACTCTCAGATAGCTGATGTTATAACGAGAGGAAATAATGCTGCTTTTCATCATCATCTTCATCATCATCATAAATTTTCATCACTACGCGGGTGAAACCGCGGGGCGCAGCTAGTCTACTATAAAGGTTAACATTTCTAAACAACTTGGAATGGACAGACAGACAGACAGATGGACAGAATGAACATAAGTATATGGGTTCTTTGTAATTCTACGGAACCCTAAATAAAGTGTTACAGTCTTCTTTGAACATAATAATTATCTATCTTCTCTACACATATAAAAGGCGATGTGTATATATGTATATGTATGTATGTTTCCTATGAAGGCTGATGATGATGATGATGATATTCCGTATAGAGTCCAAAATGGCTGAACTGATTTTGACGGGATTTTCACTCTCAGATAGCTGATGTTATAAGGAGAGAAAAAATTCTACGTTTCATCATCATCATCACCTTTTTTTCATCACTTCATGAGTGAAACCGCAGGGCACAGCTAGCTTAGTTAGAAAGTTCGAAACAACTTAGGACGGATAGACAGACAGACAGACGGATGGGCAGAACGAACGTATATGGGTTCCTTGTAATTCTACGGAACCCTAAAAAGGTGTTACAGTCTTCTTTGAATAATATATATTTCTTCTATACACATATATAAGGCGATGTGTGTATGCATGTATATGTATGTATGTTTCCTATGAAGGCTGATGATGATGATATTCCATATAAAATCCAAAATAGCTGAACTGATTTTGACGGGATTTTCACTCTCAGATAGCTGATGTTATAAGGAGAGAAAAAAAAATCAGCATTTCATCATCATCATCATCATCACTTTTTTTCATCACTACATAGGTGAAACCGCAGGGCACAGCTAGCTAAGTTAGAAAGTTCGAAACAATTTTGGACGGATAGACAGACAGACAGACAAACAGACGGATAGACGAACGAACTTATATAGGTTCCTTGTAATTCTACGGAACCCTAAAAAGGTATTACAGTCTTCTTTGAGTATATCTTTCATCTATATACATATAAAAAGCGATGTATGTATGTATGTATGTGTGTTCCCTTTGAAGGCTGATGATGATGATATTTCGTATAGACTCCAAAATGGCCGAATCGATTTTGACGGGATTTTCACTTTCAGATAGCTGATGTTATAAGGAGAGAAAAAAAAATACTTTTCATCATCATCATCATCACCATTTTTCATCGCTACACAGTGAAACCGTGGGGCGCAGCTAGTCTACTATAAAGGTTAGAAAGTTCTTAACAACTTGGGATGGATAGACAGACAGACGGATGGGCAGAACGAACTTATATGGGTTCCTTGTAGTTCTACGGAACCCTAAAAAGGTGTTACAGTCTTCTTTGAGTATATCTTTCTTCTATATACATACAAAAGCGATGTATGTATGTATGTATGTGTCCCCTATGAAGGCTGATGATGATGATATTTCGTATAGACTAAAATGGCTGAATTGATTTTGACGGGATTTTCACTGTCAGATAGCTGATGTTATAAGGAGAGAAAAAAATTGAACTTTTCATCATCATCATCATCATCACCATTTTTAATCAGTACACGGTGAAACCGCGGGGCGCAGCTAGTCTACTATAAAGGTTAACATTTCTAAACAACTTGGAATGGACAGACAGACAGACAGATGGACAGAATGAACATAAGTATATGGGTTCTTTGTAATTCTACGGAACCCTAAATAAAGTGTTACAGTCTTCTTTGAACATAATAATTATCTATCTTCTCTACACATATAAAAGGCGATGTGTATATATGTATATGTATGTATGTTTCCTATGAAGGCTGATGATGATGATGATGATATTCCGTATAGAGTCCAAAATGGCTGAACTGATTTTGACGGGATTTTCACTCTCAGATAGCTGATGTTATAAGGAGAGAAAAAATTCTACGTTTCATCATCATCATCACCTTTTTTTCATCACTTCATGAGTGAAACCGCAGGGCACAGCTAGCTTAGTTAGAAAGTTCGAAACAACTTAGGACGGATAGACAGACAGACAGACGGATGGGCAGAACGAACGTATATGGGTTCCTTGTAATTCTACGGAACCCTAAAAAGGTGTTACAGTCTTCTTTGAATAATATATATTTCTTCTATACACATATATAAGGCGATGTGTGTATGCATGTATATGTATGTATGTTTCCTATGAAGGCTGATGATGATGATATTCCATATAAAATCCAAAATAGCTGAACTGATTTTGACGGGATTTTCACTCTCAGATAGCTGATGTTATAAGGAGAGAAAAAATAATCAGCATTTCATCATCATCATCATCATCACTTTTTTTCATCACTACATAGGTGAAACCGCAGGGCACAGCTAGCTAAGTTAGAAAGTTCGAAACAATTTTGGACGGATAGACAGACAGACAGACAAACAGACGGATAGACGAACGAACTTATATAGGTTCCTTGTAATTCTACGGAACCCTAAAAAGGTATTACAGTCTTCTTTGAGTATATCTTTCATCTATATACATATAAAAAGCGATGTATGTATGTATGTATGTGTGTTCCCTTTGAAGGCTGATGATGATGATATTTCGTATAGACTCCAAAATGGCCGAATCGATTTTGACGGGATTTTCACTTTCAGATAGCTGATGTTATAAGGAGAGAAAAAAAAATACTTTTCATCATCATCATCATCACCATTTTTCATCGCTACACAGTGAAACCGTGGGGCGCAGCTAGTCTACTATAAAGGTTAGAAAGTTCTTAACAACTTGGGATGGATAGACAGACAGACGGATGGGCAGAACGAACTTATATGGGTTCCTTGTAGTTCTACGGAACCCTAAAAAGGTGTTACAGTCTTCTTTGAGTATATCTTTCTTCTATATACATACAAAAGCGATGTATGTATGTATGTATGTGTCCCCTATGAAGGCTGATGATGATGATATTTCGTATAGACTAAAATGGCTGAATTGATTTTGACGGGATTTTCACTGTCAGATAGCTGATGTTATAAGGAGAGAAAAAAATTGAACTTTTCATCATCATCATCATCATCACCATTTTTAATCAGTACACGGTGAAACCGCGGGGCGCAGCTAGTCTACTATAAAGGTTAGAAAGTTCTAAACAACTTGGGCTGGACAGACAGACAGAGGGGTGGACAGAACGAACTTATATGGGTTCCTTGTAGTTCTACGGAACCCTTAAAAGGTGTTACAGTCTTCTTTGAGTATATCTTTCTTCTATATACGTAAAAAGCGATGTATGTATGTATGTATGTTCCCTATGAAGGCTGATGATGATGATATTCCGTATAAACTCAAAATTGGCCAAACCGATTTTGACGGGATTTTCACTGGCAGATAGCTGATGTTATAAGGAGAGCAAAATGAAACTTTTCATCATCATCATGATTTTTCATCACTACGTGGGTGAAACCGTGGGGCGCAGCTAGTCTACTATAAAAGTTAGAAAGTTCTAAATAACTTGGGCTGGACAGACGGGTGGACAGAACGAACTTATAATTATGGGTTCTTTGTAGTTCTACGGAACCCTAAAAAGGTGTTACAGTCTTCTTTGAGTATATCTTTCTTCTATATACGTAAAAAGCGATGTATGTATGTATGTTCCCTACGAACGCTGATGATGATGATGATAATATTCCGTATAGACTTCAAAATGGCTGAACAAATTTTGACGGGATTTTCACTCTCAGATAGCTGATGTTATAAGGAGAGAAAAAAAAAAAACTACTTTTCATCATCATCATCATCACTATTTTGCATCACTACGCGGGTGAAACCGTGGGGCGCAGCTAGTCTACTATAAAAGTTAGAAAGTTCTAAACAACTTGGGATGGACAGACAGACAGACGGGTGGACAGAACGAACTTATATGGGTTCCTTGTAGTTCTACGGAACCCTAAAAAGGTGTTACAGTCTTCTTTGAGTATATCTTTCTTCGATATACGCTAAAAGCGATGTTTGTATGTATGTTCCCTAGGAAGGCTGATGATGATGATGATGATATTCCGTATAGACTCCAAAATGTCTGAACTGATTGTGACAGGGTTTTCACTCTCAGATAGCTGATGTTATAAGAAGAGAAAAAATGGAACTTTTCATCATCATCATCATCACCATTTTCCATCAGTACACGGTGAAACCGCGGGGCGCAGCTAGTCTACTATAAAGGTTAGAAAGTTCTAAACAACTTAGGATGGACAGACAGACAGACAGACGGATGGGCAGAACGAACTTATATGGGTTCCTTGTAATTCTACGGAACCCTAAAAAGGTATTACAGTATTTTTGGAGTTTATATTTCTTCTATATACATATAAAAAGCGATGTATGTTTGTATGTTTCCTATGAAGGCTGATGATGATGATATTCCGTATAGACTCCATAATGGCTGAACTGATTTTGACGGGATTTTCACTCTCAGGTAGCTGATGTTATAACAAGAGGAAAAAATGCTGCTTTTCATCTTCATTGTCATCATCATCACCAATTTTCATCACTACGCGGGTGAAACCACGGGGCGCAGCTAGTCTACTATAAAAGTTAAAAAGTTCTAAACAACTTGGAATGGACATACAGACAGACGGATGGACAGAACGAACACAAGTAGTACGGGTTCTTTGTAGTTCTACGGAACCCTAAAAAGGTGTTACAGTCTTCTTTGAACATAATAATTATCTATCTTCTCTACACATGTAAAAGGCGATGTGTGTATGTATGTATATGTATGTATGTTTCCTATGAAGGCTGATGATGATGATGTTCCATATAGACTCCAAAATGGCTGAACCGATTTTGACGGGATTTTCCCTGTCAGATAGCTTATGTTGAAAGAGAAAAAAAAATACTGTTTTCATCATCATGATCACCAATTTTCATCACTACGCAGGTAAAACCGCGGGGCGCAGCTAGTCTTCAATAAAACTAAAAAAGTTCTAAATAACTTGGGACGGACAGACAGGCATACATCGTACGCTTAGTAATAGGGTCCCGTTTTATCCTTTGGGTACGGAACCCTAATATTCGAGATTGTAAACATTTTTGCATTTGATAAACTGATCGCAACCTAGGTCGATGTATGGAGACAACAGTTTTTAAATAACAAAGTTAAGTTTGTTTTGCGCTAAAACGTTTTTTTTTTTCATCGGGAACGTACACACACCTAATAACGGCTGTATCTTTCACATGGCATTTTCCATGATAATAGTACACACTAAAAAAACAACAACTACAAATACAAATAATAAATAATGGCCAAGTTCGAGTCGGTGTCAACTTCTGTTCACCACCAGTTCTCGTACGATCACCGAAGTGAAGCAACGTCGGGTGCGGCTGGTACTTGGATGGGTGACCGCCTGGGCTTTATTCACTTTTTTTTACTTTAGTACCTAACAAGTTACGTTGTGGTACGGAACCCTCAGTGCGCGAGCCCGTCTCGCACTTGGCTGTTTTTTTTTTAAAATGGAACTAACCATTTCTGGCCTTTGCATTTTTCCCTTTACTTGTGATAAGAGATTGTTTCTTGCTAAATTTCATGATTTTTGATCAATGGGAGTGCTTTTTTTATGTTTTGATGCCCATCAAAACATAAAAAGAGCACTCCTACGAGTCTCAAAATATGTGGCAGAAACGGCCGTATCCTTTGATTTAGTGTTATGATAAAAAATTGAGTCCAAAAATATCTACATACTACAGATTTGAACCGGGCATTCCTGGTTTACCAGCGCGGGGCCAGACCACTGCGCCAACGGAGCTATGCTGTGGATCGACGAAATTACATGTCTATAGCTGTCTATAAGTGAAGGACGTCGCGTTGCGGCGAGATTCACGCGTTGCGCCCCGCTGTAGGTGGGACTAGTCGGCCGCCACTTCCTCTGCTTCACCCCCTCAAAAACATAAAAGTCAGCTAGTCACGGCGCCTTAAAATATGTACCTTTCGCTTGACGTTTCGACCATGTTACACTGGCCGTGGTCACGAGCTGACTGAAAACTGCGGGTGAGTCCGGCGAGAAGAGCGGGTGTTTTGTTCTCCTACCCTCACTTGATCTTGAAAAATCGCAGGGTTGTCACTACGAAAATTGTAATTATGTACGGCAATGATGTTTAAATTGATATGGTGTTTTTATTTGGTTACTTTGACATAATGCTAATTAATTATTATTATTTTTGACATTATGCTAATTCTTTTCATTATAATTTCTTTATTTATTAATTTATATTACTTTGACATTAATGTTTGTATTTGTTTTTGTAATTGTTAGAAACGATAGGTACACTATTAGTACATTTTTACCAATTAGTTAAGTTATAATAGATATGTATAATTATTTACTTTAGTACCTTGATACTAGTAACAAATTTGACGTGTAATTATTAGTTACCATTAAAATGACTGTATCGGTAAATGTCCTAGTACCTACACCGCGGTTTATACACTTGCTTACTATGGGATTCCACGACACCGCTAACTTAAATCCATCTTCCCGGTTGAAATTGCGATGTTTTCTAATTTCAACTGCTTCACGAACCATTTTTGAAAAATAATGTCGTTCAGTGGAGAGGACCTTCGGATCGAACCGTTAAATAAGCCGAATAAATAAAGCCGTTTTCGTGATAAATATCAAATGAGTAACATAACATAAAAATGTTTATATAACGACAGTAATTAACCGAAATCCATTCTCAAACTTTCCCTCCTAAAGTTTTACGAAAAACTTCTTTTGTAAATTGGAGGTAACAAGTGGATATGTTGAGTTTTACCAATATCTGAAGATGCTACATTCAATAAAAAATACAGATCTATTTAATACAGTAACCAAATATTCTACGGATTTTATTAGTTGAAAGAAAAATTATACCAAAAATCCTGTATTCGATGCGTTTTTCGTCAAAAAATGTGATAAGACCCTGATTAAGGATGGTGATTGAACTGATTTTATTTTTAAACTAGTTCATCATTATCATCATCATCATTATCAGCCTTTCATTTTCCCACTGCTGGGACACAGGTCTTCTGTCAGAGAGAGGACGGGCCCTAATCCAGTGCATGTTGTTTTAACTAATTTTTCGCTTATGAACTGTGAACTTTGTTCACACACCATCAGCCATTAAATGTCCACTGCTGAACAAGGCCTCCCTCTTAGAGAGGGGTGTTGCCATAATCCCCACGCTTGGCAGGCGGCTTGGAGATCGCAGTACGTTCACCGTGTACTAACAGGACGCTGCTGCCCATCCCCCGGTGGTTCTGGTCGCAGTTTTAGGACATACCCGGGTAACTTTGTTCGCATAACCTTATTTTTATTGTTTATTAGCCGTTACCCGTGACTTCGTACGCGTAGACTTTCACCTAAACTTTCAACAACCCTTTTAGACCCTTCGATTCGACCCTTTCGCAAAATATTTTT
This sequence comes from Agriopis marginaria, assembly GCA_932305915.1. Lineage (NCBI taxonomy): Eukaryota > Metazoa > Arthropoda > Insecta > Lepidoptera > Geometridae > Agriopis > Agriopis marginaria. The sequence goes on from OW029918.1 coordinate 17,881,927, forward strand.
TTAGTGGACATCTACACCCCATTAGGAATCTACTTGCCAAAATACAAAGATTCGTAGTTACACAACCATCAGCACAACACACACTCCAATTCCACCTCCTTAATCCTTTCTTTTTGTAAAAATATTCTATTAGTAGGTTTTTATTTTAAACTATTATCCTAAATACCTACCAAATTTTATCTACCTAACGCCAAAACCATAGGTTTTTGAAATAAATTTTAAACCTCCGTTTGCCACCCTTAATTCGGCCCATTCCAGGCAACCATTGGATAGGATTTTATAGGTGGCAAACAAGCAGACGGGCTGGTTACAATATTATAATTGTAATCTCAACACATTTGTGGGTTTAATTCCAGACTCAAAAATGAATTAGTAACTAGATTATACCTATAAGTAACCCCAAAACGAGTATTGGCTTCCGAGACCTAAAGCGCCACTCGACTATGCGATGTGGTCGCCAGCTCATCATCATCATCATCAGCCTCTAATTGTCCACTGCTGGACATAGGCCTCTCCCAATGCACGCCGCTGAGCTCGGTCGGCAGTTCCTTGCATCCAGTTTTTACCCGCCGTTTTACGCAGGTCATCACTCCACCTGGCCACAGGGTGTCCTACACTACGTTTGCTTAAACGTGGTCTCCACTCCAGAACTCGTCTACCCCATCGGTTATAGGTTCTTCGGGAAATGTGGCCGGCCCACTGCCACTTCAGCTTGCTAATCCTTTGAGCCATGTCGGTTCTATGTCGAATCACTTCGTTCCGAAGTCGCCAGCTAGGCAAACATAATACGTAAATTAATAAACCCATAAACTATTTATCTATACTATAATAATATTATAAAGAAGAAAGATTTGATTGTTTGTTTGTTTGTTTGCATTGAACAGGCTCCGAAACGAATGAACCAATTTGAAAAATTCTTTCACTGACGGGAAGCTACACTATCCCCGGGTGACATAGGCTATAATCTATACCCGTGCGAAGCTGGGGCGGACCGCCAGTAATATTAAAAAGAGGAAAGATTTGATTGTTTTTTTGTATTGAATAGGCTCCGAAACTACTGGACCGATTTTAAAAATTCTTTCACTGTTGGGAAGCTGCACTATCCCCGGGTGACATTGGCCGGGTGATATTTTTTTCTAAATAGGGATCCTTATTAAAACTCCAATAATGTAAACCCAAGGTGTAAAAAAATTATATTTACAATTTTATGATGATAAGTCCCGATAAACATTTAAAACATGAAAATTGCGTCAAAGTTTTAAACCAAAATCTCCACCAAACAAAACTGTCTATTCATTGATACAATCAATGAATATTGTTTTTTTTTTTTTTTTTTTTTATTTACAATGCAACTCCACGGACTCCAGGGTCCGTGACTTTTATTATACTTGACTACAATTTCGTTAACTTAAACGAATTTACTTAGTTATTCACAGTACAGGGAGAGGAAAGTTAGTTATACCTATCTTAATCTAAGGTTAAAACAATTTGGTACTAGTGTTGTGTATATACCGCGAGCAGACCAGCGACCCGCAAGCAGCACCCGATCACGAGTATGATGAATATTGTTAAATATCATTCTGATACTCAGAATTCTTTAATGCTCTTATCGATAAGCTCTTTTAGATTTTTTGTAATGATTTGGTCTAGATATATTATTTTCAGTTCTTTACAGAAAGCTTCAAAGAGGCCTCAGGGAAACGGTTGAATTGTTCAAACGGAAAGTTCAGTGAACTGTACCGATATTATTATCTGTGAACTTCTAAGCTGTTATTCTGAATGGAATCGATAGCGTTCATTTTGCTAAATTATTTATTAGTCTTTATCTTTTGATAGATAATTATTATGTTTTTTAAGATACAACGGATATACGGGGTGTAAGCGGAACACTCTCGAAGCCAAAAGAAGGTAATTGTACTCATCATTATGAACAACTTTTACTATGGGACCAACCCTGAAATCGCCAAAAAAAACAGCTGTTCCATACATTTTGTCGAGTGTCAATGACCGTTTTCTATAGAACAGCTGATATTTTTTTCGCGATTTCAGGGCTGGTACCATAGTAAAAGTTGTTTGTAATGATGATTACAATTACCTTCTTTTGGCTTCGAGAGTGTTCCCCTTGCACCCCGTACAAGATGTAACAAAAAGGTGTCACATGCACATATTTACATATCAAAGCGTTCAACTTGTAAATCATAAAGTTTTTTAGATACAAAATGAAAAAAATTTTTTTTTACACAAAATTACTGATCACGTGGCCCATTTATTAATATCTAGCTGCGCCCCGCGGTTTCACCCGCGTAGAGATGAAAACATTGAAACCGACGACATTGTGAGAGTCGCGGGCATCCAGTGGATGCAAAAGGCAGGCTGTCGTTCAGTGTGGAGGTTAAAGGGGGAGGCCTATGTTCAGCAGTGGACGTCTTCTGGCTGATGATGATGATGATGATGATGAGAGATGAAAAATAGTGATGCTGATGACGAACAGCCGAAGGTCGGGCTGATTGGCGTGTCTTGGGAGAGGCATATGCCCAGCAGTGGCTAGTATACGCTGATTATGATGATGAAACCAATTGACAGCCCAGAACAAAGCATCCTAGCGCAGGCTGCTTAAGATAGCTAACCCTACCTTACGTAAAAAGAAAGAAGAACACAAGAAAAAAAAAACGTGATTCGGTAAACAATGGGAGTCCTGCCCATCAGTCCATACATACTGTTTACTTGATTTGAATCTTTTTATACACCCACTTGTTTTCTTATACCTTTTATAGACCAACACTTGTGAAATATGGCGACACGGTTTGTAATATCGTATGAGAAAACACGCTAGAAAAGGTACCTCAGACAATAGGCGTTCTTTTGTCCCCTATCTTTTCCATTCGCCTCGAGTTTTCCGTTGAATATTATTGTATTGTTCGATATTTTGCATTTTCTTATTTTTCTGCATTTTTCCATTTACATTTATATTAAATTTTAAGTTTTTAATAACGGTTATTATAATCACGCAGTTTAACAATACTAGGATTAAATAATGTCTTACTTAAAACAATACATAAGCTAAACATTGCTGTATCAACTTTTCGCGGACGGATAATTATTAGGAGTCGCGGGCATCCAGTGGATGCAAAAGGCAAGCTGTCGTTCAGTGTGGAGGTTAAAGGGGGAGGCCTATGTTCAGCAGTGGACGTCTTCTGGCTGATGATGATGATGATGAATTATTATCAGGCGTGAAAACGAGACAAAGTTATCGTTTGTAAGTGGGACTGTTTTTGATTAGCAAGGACGTTTTTAGGGTATAAAGCGTCCTTGGGTTCAGATGCTCATGTAAACTATATTATTAATGATAAGTACTATTAGTGCGACATTTTCGCTTTGCGAAAAAGCACGTTAATAAAGATTATAAAAAAAAAAAAAACGTCAACTTCAATCATCTTTAATCGCATTAGTTAGACTGCAGTTCGTCATCAGATCGGATTTCTACATGAAATGGTTACTTAGCAGGTTTTCATCAGCAGGACGGTGTTACAAAAAAATATCTCATCAAGTCGATAAAAAATCCTCATCTAGCCGATTCTCAAGTAAAAATGAGGAAACTTACCTCTAAGAAGATGGTGGTGACATTTTGGTTGTTTGGTATCAATTAACTTCCTTATTGAAGTGAAACTTCTTATGCGACTTCTTACATGGTTGCGTTAAGGCGCCGTGACTAGCTGACTTTTATGTTTTTGAGGGGGTGAAGCAGAGGAAGTGGCGGCCGACTAGTCCCACCTACAGCGGGGCGCAACGCGTGAATCTCGCCGCAACGCGACGTCCTTCACTTATAGACAGCTATAGACATGTAATTTCGTCGGTCCACAGCATAGCTCCGTTGGCGCAGTGGTCTGGCCCCGCGCTGGTAAATCACGAATGCCCGGTTCAAATCTGTAGTATGTAGATATTTTTGGACTCAATTTTTTATCATAACACTAAATCAAAGGATACGGCCGTTTCTGCCACATATTTTGAGACTCGTAGGAGTGCTCTTTTTATGTTTTGATGGGCATCAAAACATAAAAAAGCACTCCCATTGATCTAAAATCATGAAATTTAGCAAGAAACAATCTCTTATCACAAGTTAAGGGAAAAATGCAAAGGCCAGAAATGGTTAGTTCATTTAAAAAAAAAACAGCCAAGTGCGAGACGGGCTCGCGCACTGAGGGTTCCGTACCACAACGTAACTTGTTAGGTACTAAAGTAAAAAAAAGTGAATAAAGCCCAGGCGGTCACCCATCCAAGTACCAGCCGCACCCGACGTTGCTTCACTTCGGTGATCGTACGAGAACTGGTGGTGAACAGAAGTTGACACCGACTCGAACTTGGCCATTATTTATTATTTGTATTTGTAGTTGTTGTTTTTTTAGTGTGTACTATTATCATGGAAAATGCCATGTGAAAGATACAGCCGTTATAAGGTGTGTGTACGTACCCGATGAAAAAAAAAACGTTTTAGCGCAAAACAAACTTAACTTTGTTATTTAAAAACTGTTGTCTCCATACATCGACCTAGGTTGCGATCAGTTTATCAAATGCAAAAATGTTTACAATCTCGAATATTAGGGTTCCGTACCCAAAGGATAAAACGGGACCCTATTACTAAGCGTACGATGTATGCCTGTCTGTCCGTCCCAAGTTATTTAGAACTTTTTTAGTTTTATTGAAGACTAGCTGCGCCCCGCGGTTTTACCTGCGTAGTGATGAAAATTGGTGATCATGATGATGAAAACAGTTTTTTTTTTCTCTTTCAACATAAGCTATCTGACAGGGAAAATCCCGTCAAAATCGGTTCAGCCATTTTGGAGTCTATATGGAACATCATCATCATCAGCCTTCATAGGAAACATACATACATATACATACATACACACATCGCCTTTTACATGTGTAGAGAAGATAGATAATTATTATGTTCAAAGAAGACTGTAACACCTTTTTAGGGTTCCGTAGAACTACAAAGAACCCGTACTACTTGTGTTCGTTCTGTCCATCCGTCTGTCTGTCTGTATGTCCATTCCAAGTTGTTTAGAACTTTTTAACTTTTATAGTAGACTAGCTGCGCCCCGTGGTTTCACCCGCGTAGTGATGAAAATTGGTGATGATGATGACAATGAAGATGAAAAGCAGCATTTTTTCCTCTTGTTATAACATCAGCTACCTGAGAGTGAAAATCCCGTCAAAATCAGTTCAGCCATTATGGAGTCTATACGGAATATCATCATCATCAGCCTTCATAGGAAACATACAAACATACATCGCTTTTTATATGTATATAGAAGAAATATAAACTCCAAAAATACTGTAATACCTTTTTAGGGTTCCGTAGAATTACAAGGAACCCATATAAGTTCGTTCTGCCCATCCGTCTGTCTGTCTGTCTGTCCATCCTAAGTTGTTTAGAACTTTCTAACCTTTATAGTAGACTAGCTGCGCCCCGCGGTTTCACCGTGTACTGATGGAAAATGGTGATGATGATGATGATGATGATGAAAAGTTCCATTTTTTCTCTTCTTATAACATCAGCTATCTGAGAGTGAAAACCCTGTCACAATCAGTTCAGACATTTTGGAGTCTATACGGAATATCATCATCATCATCATCAGCCTTCCTAGGGAACATACATACAAACATCGCTTTTAGCGTATATCGAAGAAAGATATACTCAAAGAAGACTGTAACACCTTTTTAGGGTTCCGTAGAACTACAAGGAACCCATATAAGTTCGTTCTGTCCACCCGTCTGTCTGTCCATCCCAAGTTGTTTAGAACTTTCTAACTTTTATAGTAGACTAGCTGCGCCCCACGGTTTCACCCGCGTAGTGATGCAAAATAGTGATGATGATGATGATGAAAAGTTCAATTTTTTTCATTCCTTATAACATCAGCTATCTGAGAGTGAAAATCCCGTCAAAATTTGTTCAGCCATTTTGAAGTCTATACGGAATATTATCATCATCATCATCAGCGTTCGTAGGGAACATACATACATACATCGCTTTTTACGTATATAGAAGAAAGATGTACTCAAAGAAGACTGTAACACCTTTTTAGGGTTCCGTAGAACTACAAAGAACCCATAATTATAAGTTCGTTCTGTCCACCCGTCTGTCTGTCTGTCCAGCCCAAGTTATTTAGAACTTTCTAACTTTTATAGTAGACTAGCTGCGCCCCACGGTTTCACCCACGTAGTGATGAAAAATCATGATGATGATGAAAAGTTTCATTTTGCTCTCCTTATAACATCAGCTATCTGCCAGTGAAAATCCCGTCAAAATCGGTTTGGCCAATTTTGAGTTAATACGGAATATCATCATCATCAGCCTTCATAGGGAACATACATACATACATACATCGCTTTTTACGTATATAGAAGAAAGATATACTCAAAGAAGACTGTAACACCTTTTAAGGGTTCCGTAGAACTACAAGGAACCCATATAAGTTCGTTCTGTCCACCCCTCTGTCTGTCTGTCCAGCCCAAGTTGTTTAGAACTTTCTAACCTTTATAGTAGACTAGCTGCGCCCCGCGGTTTCACCGTGTACTGATTAAAAATGGTGATGATGATGATGATGATGAAAAGTTCAATTTGTTTTCTCTCCTTATAACATCAGCTATCTGACAGTGAAAATCCCGTCAAAATCAATTCAGCCATTTTAGTCTATACGAAATATCATCATCATCAGCCTTCATAGGGGACACATACATACATACATCGCTTTTGTATGTATATAGAAGAAAGATATACTCAAAGAAGACTGTAACACCTTTTTAGGGTTCCGTAGAACTACAAAGAACCCATATAAGTTCGTTCTGCCCATCCGTCTGTCTGTCTATCCATCCCAAGTTGTTAAGAACTTTTTAACCTTTATAGTAGACTAGCTGCGCCCCACGGTTTCACTGTGTAGCGATGAAAAATGGTGATGATGATGATGATGAAAAGTAATTTTTTTTTCTCTCCTTATAACATCAGCTATCTGAAAGTGAAAATCCCGTCAAAATCGATTCGGCCATTTTGGAGTCTATACGAAATATCATCATCATCAGCCTTCAAAGGGAACACACATACATACATACATCGCTTTTTATATGTATATAGATGAAAGATATACTCAAAGAAGACTGTAACACCTTTTTAGGGTTCCGTAGAATTACAAGGAACCTATATAAGTTCGTTCGTCCATCCGTCTGTTTGTCTGTCTGTCTGTCTATCCGTCCAAAATTGTTTCGAACTTTCTAACTTAGCTAGCTGTGCCCTGCGGTTTCACCTATGTAGTGATGAAAAAAAGTGATGATGATGAAATGCTGATTATTTTTTCTCTCCTTATAACATCAGCTATCTGAGAGTGAAAATCCCGTCAAAATCAGTTCAGCTATTTTGGATTTTATATGGAATATCATCATCATCAGCCTTCATAGGAAACATACATACATATACATGCATACACATATCGCCTTATATATGTGTATAGAAGAAATATATATTATTCAAAGAAGACTGTAACACCTTTTTAGGGTTCCGTAGAATTACAAGGAACCCATATACGTTCGTTCTGCCCATCCGTCTGTCTGTCTGTCTATCCGTCCTAAGTTGTTTCGAACTTTCTAACTAAGCTAGCTGTGCCCTGCAGTTTCACTCATGAAGTGATGAAAAAAAGGTGATGATGATGATGAAACGTAGAATTTTTTCTCTCCTTATAACATCAGCTATCTGAGAGTGAAAATCCCGTCAAAATCAGTTCAGCCATTTTGGACTCTATACGGAATATCATCATCATCATCATCAGCCTTCATAGGAAACATACATACATATACATATATACACATCGCCTTTTATATGTGTAGAGAAGATAGATAATTATTATGTTCAAAGAAGACTGTAACACTTTATTTAGGGTTCCGTAGAATTACAAAGAACCCATATACTTATGTTCATTCTGTCCATCTGTCTGTCTGTCTGTCCATTCCAAGTTGTTTAGAAATGTTAACCTTTATAGTAGACTAGCTGCGCCCCGCGGTTTCACCCGCGTAGTGATGAAAATTTATGATGATGATGAAGATGATGATGAAAAGCAGCATTATTTCCTCTCGTTATAACATCAGCTATCTGAGAGTGAAAATCCCGTCAAAATCAGTTCAGCCATTTTGGAGTCTTTACGGAATATCATCATCATCATCAGCCTTCATAGGGAACATACATACATACATCGCTTTTAATATGTATAGAAGAGAGATATACTCAAAGAAGACTGTAACACCTTTTTAGGGTTCCGTAGAATTACAAGGAACCCATATAAGTTCGTTCTGCCCATCCGTCTGTTTGTCTGTCTGTCTATCCATCCAAAATTGTTTCGAACTTTCTAACTTAGCTAGCTGCGCTCTGCGGTTTCACCCATGTAGTAATGAAAAAAAGTGATGATGATGATGATGAAAAGTAGTTTTTTTTTTCTCTCCTTATAACATCAGCTATCTGAGAGTGAAAATCCCGTCAAAATCAGTTCAGCCATTTTGGAGTCTATATGGAATATCATCATCATCATCAGCCTTCGTAGGAAACATACATACATATACATACATACACACATCGCCTATTATATGTGTAGAGAAGATAGATAATTATTATGTTCAAAGAAGACTGTAACACTTTTTTTAGGGTTCCGTAGAATTACAAAGAACCCATATACTTATGTTCATTCTGTCCATCTGTCTGTCTGTCTGTCCATTCCAAGTTGTTTAGAAATGTTAACCTTTATAGTAGACTAGCTGCGCCCCGCGGTTTCACCCACGTAGTGATGCAAAATAGTAATGATGATGATGATGATTAAAAATAGCATTTTTGCTCTCCTTATTACATGTGTTATCTGACAGTGAAAATCCCGTCAAAATCGGTTTGGCCATTTTTGAGTCCATACGGAATATCATCATCATCATCAGCCTTCATAGGGAACATACATACATACATACATACATCGCTTTTTATATGTATATAGAAGAAAGATATACTCAAAGAAGACTGTAACACCTTTTTAGGGTTCCGTTGAACTACAAGGAACCCATATAAGTTCGTTCGTCCATCCGTCTGTCTCTGTCCATCCCAAGTTGTTTAGAACTTCCTAACCATTATAGTAGACTAACTGCACGCCGCGCATTCACCTGCGTAGTAATGAAAAAAATTGTGATGATGATGATGAAAAGTTGCAAATTTTTTTCTCGTCATAACATCAGCTATCTGATAGTGAAAATACCATCAAAATCGGTCCTGCAGTTTTCGAGTCTATAAAGAACGTTACAGACACACACATACGCACACGACGAATTATTTCAAAAACATTAGAAAAATAACAAAAAGAAAATGGAAAATGTGATAATTGAACCCGAAGCCTACTCACAGTCGCAGGAACTTATCCATTGCGTCAACCACTCGTCCAATTGAAATATGATGCTAGTGGTGAAATTATGCTTCTAATATATAAAATAATATAAATGTACAAACAAATCGTCACAAAATGTAAGGTAGCATCAGGTAGCCCGTCTGCTTGTTTGCCACCTGTGGCAAAAAACCCAAAAAAAAGTAGACTAACTGTGCTCTGCAGGTTCACCTGCGAAGTAATGAAAATATGATGATGATGATGATAATGAAAAGTTGCCAATTTTTTTTCTCCTCATAACATCAGCCATCTGACAGTGGAAGTCCCATCAAAATCGCTCCTACCGTTATCATGTAAAGAACATTACACACAAGCATACAAACACAAACACACACACACACACACACACACACACACACACATGCACGCACGCACATGACGTATTATTTTAAAAACATAAAAAAAAATACAAAAAGAAAATTGGTAAATATGAGATTTGAACCCTGAACCTTACTCACAGTCGCAGAGAACTTATCCAATACGTCGAACCGTTCGGCCAACTGGACTATGAAAATTGTGGTGAAATTATGCTTTATAAAATAATATATACAAACAAATCGTTACAAAATGTAATTTTCATTCGCCTGCCTTTTTAGTACTTATAATCCAAGAAAACATAGCGGATAAGGTAGGTACTTACTTTACAACTTCCGTCAAGGTGTTTTTGTGTCATAAAGTTGAGATTATATTTTGGAGAGGTTAGCGGAACAAAGCGACACACGTCCGTCTAGCAGCGCGCCTCAGCGGTCTCTGTCACATCGCGTAAAAATAAAAGAGAAGTGAAAAGACGCCGCGGCGGCACGACGTTTCGTTCGACACGTTCGAGCCAGTTTATGATTAAATTAATTAATAGTTAGAAAAATTGAATTTTAACCGATAAATAAAAACTATGATGCTATTTGTAACAATATTTCACATCATTCTTGTAAATTTTGTAAAGATTTGTTCATAAATAGTCGAGATAAAATTGTATGCGTTTAGGTAAATTTCAAGGTTAGAGGTTATTTCATGATTTTTTTCTATCGAGAAAATTTATCGGAATCGTGTTTTGGATCCAATGGTCCACTCAGAAATATGATCAAAATTACAAATTTTTTTTTTTACTGCTTTAAAATGAATACATTATCTTAAAAAATTGTTCTGTGAAGCCTTTTTCACTGTAAGACCGCCTTAAGCGTTTAACGCTACCATGGAGGGGTAATAGAAAGAGACAGAGCGAGAGTTTTAGATGCCATCTATGAGGAAATTTTGAAACTTGTACATCCTTCTCATAGTTTATTAGTTCACTAATATTTGCATAGATGGCAGAACATGCGACTTCCAACAAGGTTGCGTTAAACGTTTAACGCTACCATGGAGGGGGAACAGAAAGAGACAGAGCGAGAGTTTCACTTATTCCGCGCGGAAGGACTCCACGCACTATTTTTATTCCGACTGAAGGACTCTGTATGTCATGAAGAAAAAGGTTATAAATATGTAGAAAAATAAGTTTCTTTGAAAAATTAGGGTTCAACCACTTGGGGACAGATTTTTTACTTTACCTTATGAAGTTAAGCTTCTTTCAATAGGTTTTTAAATACATACAGATACATTGAATTGGTTTTTGTGTACTATCGCAAACGGTACACCTAAACTAAACTAATTAAAACATGATACACATTTACGATACTTAATTCTCATAAGGATTGCATTTTTTTAATATTGCAGATTACATTTTAATTTCGTTTATAAACAAATAGTTTTTAAGACATCAGTTCTAAATCTTCAGGCCACTCCATAGCACTGTAAGTCTTCTTTACAACATGGAGGCAACAAACGGTGCCTCAGATTGCATGGTTTATTTCATGCCAGTCGTCATGTCATGTCATATTTACACCTTGTCTGTGAGATCTTTTGAGAGGCGAGCTCTAGGGTGTGGTGGAACGCTTAGCGTTTAGAATTAGAAAAGTTGGCTCTAGTTGTTGATAAAACATACGAAAAATATGAAGGAAAACCTATCATCTAATTTAGTAGACAAATAACTGGCCAAGAGCGTGTCAAAACTAGCATATCGTAGGGTTCCGTAACCAAAGCCATAATATAATAAATACTACCTAGTTAAATCAAAATGACAAATCAATACAAAAAGTGTAACAAGTGTACCTACAATATTTTGTCATGGATAATGTAAGTAAATAATAGGCTAAGTTTTTTTGAGAAATAAAATATTATTTATTTATTATAATTGTAGTCACTTTCATAGTTCAGAAATTGGTGGTTTAAAAAAAATGTAACGAACAAGTCCTTGTGGACCTAGACAAATTTTAGAGATGTATCATCCCGACATAACATATAAAGGTGCGGGTCACACCCTACCGTTGTCTTCCATGGGATCTCTTGAATGGGAAGCAAAATCCCCAAATCTGATCACCCATGGTACCACAGGTCGCCGTTTAATCGGTTTTTATGATAAGCATACATATTTCACTATATCGTCGGTCCATCTAGTGGGAGGCCTACCTACGCTGCGTCTTCCGGCGACAACATAGGTACATACGACATGATGACGACATAGTGAGAGTCGCTGGCATCCAGTGGATGCAAAAGGCTGTCGTTCAGTGTGAAGGTTAAAGGGGGAGGCCTATGTTCAGAAGTGGACGTCTTCTGGCTGATGATTATGATGATGATGATGATGATACATATTTATAAAACCTACTCTCGTCACGCTATCGGATCTGAAAGTGATCTAGGGGGTAAAACAAGACCCACTTTCTGTTCGCGTTAACGCCTGCGGAAAGATGAAATTGTATGAAAATGACATTGACAATGACATTAGCTTGAGAGATGTTATGTCAAGCTAATGTCATTTTCATACAATTTATCTTTCCGCAGGCGTTAACGCTAAGAGAATATGGGTCTTGTCTAACCCCGCTGGAGATTCACTGCTCTGTGGCACCCACTTCGTAGAGACACTTGCTCAATTCTCCGGGCCCATTTGGCATACTTGACCAGCCCACTCCCAAATCTATATAATTATACTAGCGACCCGCCCGCCCGGCTTCGCACGGGTGTAATTTACGTGCGAAGCCGGGGCGGGTCGCTAGTTATATAATTATTTAAACTATCCTATCTCTCAAGTTGGATCGAACTGCACATGGTGTGCGAATTTTATTATAATCAGTTAAGTGGTTTAGGAGTCCATTGAGGACAAACATTGTGACACGAGATTTATATATATTAAGATAAAAGCGAAATTCATTCATCTACTCACTCATTAAATACGAAATCTCGAAAACTACTTGACCTACGAAGCTGAAATTTGACAGGTAGATTTCTTATGGGGTGTAGAGGTCCGTTAAGAAAGGATTTTGCGAAAGGGCCGAATTAAGGATAACAAAAGGGGGTTGAAAGTTTATATGAAAGTCTACGCGTACGAAGTCGCGGGTAACAGCTAGTCATTTATAAGAACAAAACAAAACGACATTGTAGCAAATGTCATCGCTATAAAAAGATCAATTTTGGTAAAAACATTTCTTTGCTGCTTATTTTTTGGAGACTATTTCTAGGAAATCTTATTTTCATCACCGCCCACACCGGAGCCACAAAATCTCTTACTTGAAGTGAATAGGCACAAATTCCGTGTTGATAGAATTCTTTATACCTACCGTGCTCTAGTTTGAATTACTTTGGGTTACTGCAAATTACTCGGTGTTACGAGAAATGCGGTATTTTACTGAGATAATGATTTCATTCAGGATTCTATTATTAACATCTACCTAAATTTTAATAATTATGAATCACATCTTACACTTTTTTAACTTTAATAACGAGTTTCTGAATTCGACTTTTTTGTATACATAATATTAACTCGATATTTCTGCCGATTGCAATACGATTATCATCATCATCATCATCAGCCAGAAGACGTCCACTGCTGAACATAGGCCTCCCCCTTTAACCTCCACACTGAACGACAGCCTGCCTTTTGCATCCACTGGATGCCCGCGACTCTCACAATGTCGTCGGTCCATCTAGTGGGAGGCCTCCCTACGCTGCGTCTTCCGGTTCGTGGTCTCCACTCCAGAACCTTTCTTCCCCATCGGTTATCGGTTCTTCGAGCGATGCGGCCTGCGCATTGCCACTTAAACTTGCAAATTTTAACAGCTATGTCGGTGACTCTGGTTCTTTGGTGAATATCCACGTTTCGGATTATAATGATCATTTTTAAGGTTTTAGGTTTTGACTCGTAAAAAAAAAATTGAGAAAAGGTGTTAAAGTTGTTTTCATATAATTGATTAATTAATTAACTATACAAAGCATAAGAAAACGTTATTCTAAGAAACAGGAGATCAATTGATTTTTTTGAAATTTTCTTGTATTTGGTTTTCAATTCTTATAAAAGGGTATAGATGAACAAAAATATTTGCTTATTTATAGGATACTTCCCACTCTATGGAAGTAGGTACCAAGTTCCAGTAAATACACAATCATATTCAAAAAAGAATGGTTTTTTTCCACTGGAAAAGTTTTTTTTAAAAACGAGGTACGATATATCTATCTTAAAACATGCAAAATAAAATCTTATGAAAAAACATGTTTATTCTTTAAGTAGAAAGGGCAAAGGGCAAGGGGAGATAATCTAAGCATAATGATATTTTTCTTAGAGGATATACTAATAATACCCATAACAAAGGAACAAAATACCTGAAAATTATTCATACAGTCGAGAACTGTATTAAAAATAAGACGGAATTATGAGAACCGTTGAAAATTAAAACAGGCAAATCGTGTCTCGAGAAAAACGAAAATAAGCAAAGAAAATAAAAACATGGGAGAAGTCAGAACTCGCTTATGAAACAGTGGTTCTGTACATTAAAAACTGCTAATGTATTTGTATACTCAACATAATATTGTTAATGATATGACATTTTTCGTTTAGTAAACAAAATACACGCTAAAACTATAACTACAAATACAGTTAGACTGCCCATAGACCGTTGAAGGTCTAAAGACAATCCAAATGCTCAAGCCCACTACCAGTTTAGTTAAAGGGTTAAATAGACAATAATTAAATAGTAATTATTATTAGTAAAAAAAAAAAAAGACGTATTTTAATTGTTAAACAAACCAAACGAGATCAATTTTAAGGGTTTATTACACACGGCTATGTGTGGGGTTTGTCTTCAGTACAGACTGTCATACAAATTAACCAATAGCGGGCCATACACACGCTTTGTGCGGCTGCCTGTTTGTGTCGTTAAAGGTGGCATGCATTCAATGAAGATATAAATTATCTTGCAAGCAGTGGATGCACGGGCTGGTTGAATTTGGCAGCCAGATAAATCACGTTTCTTCCTCCGCTGTAGCATCCTTAAGTTAGTGTAGCATAGGTCATACGAAGATAATCGCCAAAGAACCAGAGTCACCAACATAGCTATTAAAATTTGCAAGTTGAATTGGCAATGGGTAGGGTTCTAGAGCGAAGACCACGAACCAGAAGATGCAGCGAAGGCAGACCTCCTACTAAATCAAAACCGACCGACAATCAAAATGGACCGACGGCATCGTGAGAGTCATAAGCATACAGTGGGTGTAGATCAGGGGTGGCCAACTTGATTAGACATAAGATCTACAGTACTGTTTACTAACGAAACCTTGTGCGATCTACCACTTACATAATTCTTGGAATCTTAAATGAAACAGCATAGTTTAGTGTTTAGTACACAATCATGTAGTATTTTTTATATGCCACGATCGCCTTGCCACGATTGACTGGACATAAAGTCGCGATCGACCGGTCGATCGCGATCGACCGGTTGGCCACCGCTGGTGTAGATGGTAGGCTGTTGTTCAGTGTAGAGTTCTGAGAAGAAGACATAAATGTTTAGCAGTGGACGTCTTCTGGCTGATGAAGATGATGACATTTGTTGTGAATTTAAGTCAAATTGTAGCCAACTGGCCTTCATTGAAACGGAACATAGAGATAAAAGTTAATCAAAAATGGTTTTCCCGGGTACGGAAACCCAATTATTCAAGACCGACAGGTGCAATTTCAAAGTACTTTGATAGATATTTTATTCGAATAAAAAGTACCCAGCTTTTATAAATTTGATTAGGAAGTTAAAGTCAGTTTGAAAATGCATAATTGAGTTTGACAAGTACTAGATTCATGGAAAATGTAATAAGCTATGTAGTGTCCATAAAATGGTCGATAAGGCCGAAAGGTTCTGGAATGGAGACCACGGACCGGTAACCGCAGCTTAGGGCGTCCACCCACAAGATGGACAGACGACCTAAAAGAGACCGCAGGGAAACGCTGGATGCAGGCCGTTTCCAACCGGTCCTTTTGGAGATCGATGGGGAGGCCTATGTCCAGCAGTGGACGTCCTATGGCTGAAATGATGATAATGATGATGATGATGATGTGGAGAAAGTTGGTGCACGCACACAACAAATCCCCTAGGTGGTTTTAGGTAGTTTGGTGGCTTTGTTGTCATGTTTCTGCCTCAACGCATAAGCATTGCCATTTAAGGTGGTAATGCCACCAGCATGCTGGGTACGCCGCCAATTAGTAGTGGGCTTGAGCATTTGGTTTGTTTTTAGACTTTCAACGGTCTATGGGTAGTTTAACTGTTTTTGTAGTGTTATTATTAGGTTGTTTTTTTAAAGGTCATCATACATATACGTAAATCACTATCATCACTACATAGTAAAAAACAAAGTCGCTGTCGCTGTCTGTCCGTCCCTACGTATGCTTAAATCTTTAAAACTACGCAACGGATTTTGAAGCGGTTTTTTTTTATAGATGTAATGATTCAAGAGGAAGGTTTATATGTATAACTAGCGACCCGTTCCGGCTTCGCACGTAAATTACACCCGTGCGAAGCCGGGCGGGCAGGTCGCTAGTGTAGTATAATATGCACATCGTTTTTTCCTCACAAACTGACTCAACTCAGCATAATGCTGGCTGCAAACTAGCAGTTCTGGACTTCCGTTGGAACCGGCTATGACGTCAATGTGTGATGTAATTGCAGATGTCACAGATTAAAAAACTCAGATCGAGTATAGCAAAATGGTGTTAAAGAGAACTGCAAATTATTTTATTTCATTGCTTATATAAATCATAAGGGAAACATAAAATGGTAGAGCCAAGAAAATCACGGCAGACTCAACATAACTGTGGGAGGCTGAATTATCTGTAACGTATGTGGTGTTTCATCGAATTTATGACCCTCCCACGTTTTCCTTGTAAATAATATTTACGAATTTTCACACGTAGCAATAAATAATCCCAAATCTTGATTTTGGCCTTCACGAAAGGTAAAGTAATAAAAAACTTCGAGGAACCTTTATGAAATTATGAAAACATTCGCTCACAACCCTACGTTGGACGTTGATTGATGACCCTGACTTGTAAACATCGCACTTTGATCGCGATAGGGTTGTTACATGTGAGTTTTATTACTTTTTTGAGAAAATAGGGGCTTGCGTTGATGCGTTTTTTGTCGAGAGATGAAAACCTTATTTTAGTAAGCCATTTTATTTTTTACTTTGTGGAAATACAAGAATATAATATAATAGCTGTGGCCTAAGGTTTCACTCGCGTTATACGGGGTGTAAGGGGAACACCCTCGAAGCCAAAAGAAGGTAATTGTACTCATCATTATGAACAACTTTTACCATGGGATCAGCCCTAAAATCGCGAAAAAAATATCAGCTGTTCTATAGAAAACGGCCATTGACACTCGACAAAATGTGTGGAGCTGTTTTTTTTTTAAATTACACAATTATTTACAAAACGATTCAATTATTTCATAGACATGTTGCTACTGACTTTAATAAATGTTTTACTTAACAAAAGTAGGAATAGTGAACATTGGAGTGAAATATTGTCGGCGTAAAGTGATTTGTAAGGTTTATTAAGTTTTAGGTTTTTTTTTATTACTAAATCTTAGCTAGTATTTTAGTTTTCTTTTTAATTTAATCTTGCACCACCGTACAGTTTTGCAATCTAACTCGGAAATGCGGCTATTTTGGGAACGATACCCACAGGCAGCGGTTTATTAGTGCAGTAAATATTTATTTTAATTTAGGTAAGTTGCAACGCTTGAGCATTGACATTCAGCGTGGTAATGCCGCCAGCTTGCTAAGTACGCTGCCAACTGGTAGTGGCTTGAGCGTTTGGATTGTCTTTAGACCTTCAACGGTCTATGGGCAGTCTAACTGTATTTGTTGTGTTAGTATTAGCTTGTATTTTGTTTAGTTATTAAAGGCACTTGCCGTATAAGTTTAATGATTCCCCAAAATGAATACCTGGTCTTGTTTTAATTTAAAAAAAAACACAGTCTTCAGGCAAGAAATGTAGTTTTTAGTGTAAAAGTTGAATTTCGTATAACCCTTACTAATATTATAAAAGAGAAAGTAACTCTGTCTCTCTGTCTGGTCGTTTGTTCGCTTACACCACTAAGCCGATCTTAACGAATTTTGGCAGGATGATAGTGTACATCATATGGACGGACATAGGGTACTTATTCTCCCAGAAAATGCGGGAAAATCGCGAGTAGCATCGCGGAATTCAGCTTGTTAATAATAAATCTGAAAACTACAAACTTTTTTTCATTTTATTTCTTGTATAACTTGTATTTATAAACCGGTTGCTTGACACTTTTATCAAAGTTATAACTTTAACATTTGGGCTTGCATTTTGAGAACAATTCCCTTTTGTAGCGGTTTAAAAGATTTATCATCATCATCAGCCAGAAGACATCCACTGCTGAACATAGGCATCCCCCTTTAACCTCCACACTGAACGACAGCCTGCGTTTTGCATCCACTGAATGCCCGCGACTCTCACAATGTCGTCGGTCCATCTAGTAGGAGGCCTCCCTACGCTGCGTCTTCCGGTTCGTGGTCTCCACTTCAGAACTTTCTTCCCCATCGGTTATCGGTTCTTCAAGCGATGTAGCCTGCCCATTGCCATTTCAACTTGCAAATTTTAACAGCTATGTCGGTGACTCTGGTTCTTTGGCGAATATCCACGTTTCGGATTCTATCGCGCAAAGAAACTCCGAGCATAGCTCTTTCCATTGCCCGCTGTGTGACTGTGAGTTTTTTCAAAGGACCACATGTCATCTCAGTACCTCATTATAAGATTAGTTACTTACTATTAATTTGTTGTAGTTGTTGTATAGATGAATTGTAATTTAATTACCGTAATAAACTGACGAATGACGAAAAAAAAAAACATTTTAAACAGGCAATTCATTGATATCTACCACGTCACCTAATATAACCCATCAAAGTAGAGTGCTTTTATCTGAATTTTCTTTGAAAAGCATTTTTATCAATACTTGAACCAGACAATCGCAGTCGAGTCTTTTATATTTTCACACACGGTTTAAAGTGCTTTTCAAATTAATCGAATTCTTAGAGAAAATGCTCCGTGGAAAATCGTTTGCATATTTCATTTTCATGCGGGAACGATTTAAAGGCTTTTAGAGGGTCACATCATAGATTAAATTTTGTGAGGAGATTATTATCGGGATTTCTTTGAGTCATTAATTATCAATGTTATGCATAGTTTTAGAATGTGATACAGATCGACTAAATGTAAATTCAATATTATTTTAATATTATTGCATTCTGTTTTGTATGTTATTGAATAAATGAATAAAATGAAATGAAATGTAAATATTATACAGATACTAAAGACAAAAGACATTTAAGACATTAGACATTACATTAGTAAAGACATTTCGACCAGATTGGTTCTCGCCTCGAGGGATCCCAGAGCTGGAGCATATTTCGCACAAAAATTAGGCCTCGCAATCCAGCGGGGCAATGCTGCCAGCATTCTGTGAACCCTGCCGCATGGTGGCGATTTGTTCGCCTAGGATTTTATTTTTATTTTTTGTTTATATTATATTTTTTGTTGTACATAGTAATTTTATCGATAAGTTGTATAAATAGATTATCTTTAGGCGTCTGCTAATATATTGAATTTAGCTAAATAAAATAATACAATCAACTCCAAAACCAAAAACTAAACCCAACGCAATGCGTGAGCCAAGCGAATTGAGTTGTTGAATCAAGTTGAATGAGCGATTGTGATTAGTGAAGTGCCTCAAACAGATACTTGTCGAAAAAAATATGTATTTTAATGTATTAAACGTACAATCATCATCATGTCAGCCGTAGGACGTCCACTGCTAGACTTATGCCTCCCCCATCAATCTCCAAAAGGGCCAGTTGGAAGCGGCCTTCATCCAACGTTTCCCTACGGTCAATGCCAATGCAAAAATAAACATTATCTAGACCAACCTCCATCATGATCAACGAAAGGGGGTTTTAGGGTTCCGTACCCAAAGGGTAAAACGAGACCCTATTACTAAGCCTACGATGTATGTCCATCTGTCCGTCTGTCCTACCTATTAACGGCTGTATCTTTCGAAGCATAATAGATAGCCAGTTGATATTTTCACAGAATATGTAATGTTACGGCGGATTAACTAAGAAATAATTTAAAAAACATCGGGGTCCCTATACAAAAAACTTATTTTAGTATTTGCTCTAATGTAAAAATGGTAATACGTAACAAGCGTCAAACTTGGCATGATTATAGTACGCCCTCTAAAGTATAACAACAAATAATAAATAATGGCCAAATGCTAGTCGGTGCAAAATTTATGTTCATTACCAAGTTACAACTGGTAATTGGGTTATTTGGGTGACTTCATTTTCTTTCACCAAATCGTAATGCCATATTAAACTAATTTTGAAGTCGGTTTTTTATATTGATATTTATTATATTTTGTGGTGGTTTGGAACCCTCAGTGCGCGAGCCTGACTCGCACTTGGCCGGTTTTTTGTTGACTAACTACTTATTGCGCCGAAATTTCCCAAGTATCGCGTTTCCAGTTTCATGAAAAAAGAGCATGACTGTGTATAATGTATACCTATCAAAGGTTAAGACTAATTTGCCGCGTTGTCTTATTTCATTTAGGAATTAGTTTTGAGACGCTAACTAATTTGATAACCCAGTCAAATAAGTTTCAAACCAAGCTCTGTGTTTGTAACAAAGCAAAAACTCTCCAAAATTAAATTTTCAATAGCAAAAGTTCCAAAACTCGCCCGTGGTTGGTAAAGCGTGAACGAAGTAATTTCTCGACAAAATAAATTTCACTATCTCGGGTTAAAGATAACGTCTCCAAACGAAATAAGATCTTACTCGAGTTTCTGGTGGCGCCAATTTACTTCCTTCGCTTTGGTTTTGTTTTGAGATTCTGTTTGACCGATATATTGGGAGTAAATGGTCGGACATTTTTATAGCTCGTGAGTCAAGATAGGGGTGTTAAAAATATTTGTTTTGGGGAGATAATTATATCATCATCATCGTCATCATCATCATTTTAGCCATAGGACGTCCACTGCTGAACATAGGCCTTCCCCATCAATCTCCAAAAGGGCCGGTTAGAAGCGGCCTGCATCCAGCGTTTCCCTGCGGTCGTCTGTCCATCTTGTGGGTGGACGTCCTACACTGCGCTTACTGGTCCGTGGTCTCCATTCCGGAACCTTTCAGCCCCATCAGCCATCTGTTCTGCGTGATATGTGTCCTGCCCACTGCCACTTCAACTTGCTAATCCGGTGGGTTATGTCGGTTCGTCTACAGATCTCCTCATTTCGTATTCAATCTCGTAATTAATTATATGCCTTAGCACAATTATCAATCGTGTTGAAATGTCTTCGTGTGTCACCATTTATTTTTTATCTTTACCAATCCACTAAACTGCTTAACGCAAAAACTTTAAATACGGCACACTTACAAATTTTTGAGTACACTAAGAAACTTCCGGTGACACCAATAAACTAACTTATATAGTAGTCCACATGGAAAGCATAATGGCAGTTTGTCATCTGCAAGGTGAGCTGAACTTGATATCAAGCCTTATTTAAGCCTGATGCGTTCGCATCCACCATCCAAGTTTGCCGTACCATCAGGAGAGCTATGGTCAAACGCTAGACCATTTCATCATAAAAAAGCCCCTTATTTGCCTTTCTCAATCCTACTAATATTATAAACGCGAAAGTTTTTATGTATGGATGTTTGTTCCTCTTTCACGCTGCAACGGAACCACGGATCGTCCTGATTTTTTGCATGGGTAAAATTCAAGAGCCAGAGAGTAACACAGGCTACTTTTTAACATCATCATCACCATGTTTCATCACTACGCGGGTGAAACCGCGGGTCGCAGTTAGTACGTCTATATGGCTACTTGACGATCTCGAATTCCTCTTGAGACGTCTTCAGAATTAGCGTCAAAATTAATAAATATTTCCAAAGGAATTAGGGATGGTGTAAAAAATGCTGGGAAAGTTATAATTTTAAGGTAAATGGACTTTTTTCTCTTCTTTCTTCTGAGAATTATTATGGGCCTCAGGTTGGGTATGATAAATATGGGAGTTAGTTATCTTGATTATTACATTTTGTAACTTCTTCCTTCTGAGGCAGAGTATCTTAAATTAAACAGTTAAGTTTGAGCAATTCTTTTATTTTATTTTACTTTATTTTACAAGAAAAATATACAGCTGCTAATTAATACAGTAGATATGAGATAAAAAGTTACACAAAAGCCAAAAACATGTTTTCACTAATACAAACTAGAAATAGTGTAAATGCCCCGTTGCAACACCAACTAGGGCCTGGATAGATAAATAGTAATAGGAAAACAAATATTCGAAGTCTTTACATAAGAGACAATAAATTAGTCACCAGAAAGAAAAAAATAATAAATAACATACAAATTTTCAAATATATAAAACATAATACAACTTAAATTTAAAATACTATTCTAAAATAATTTATTTAAAATGTTCCTGACAAAAAAAAAACATTGCAACAGTAATATTAAAATTATAGTTTAATTCACATCGCTCGAAGAACCGATAACAGATGGGGAAGAAAGGTTCTTGAGTGGAGACAACGAACCAGAAGGCGCAGCTTAGGTAGGCCTACCACTAGATGGACCGACGACATAGTGAGAGTCGCTGGCATCCAGTGGATGCAAAAGGCAGGCTGTCGTTCAGTGTGGAGGTTAAAGGGGGAGGCCTATGTTCAGCAGTGGACGTCTTCTGGCTGATTATGAAGTGTAAAACGTTTTATTCTACTGCGTAATGGCTGGATGAATTTTGACGATATTTTGTGTGAATCAGTTTATGTTTGGTGATGTTATAGGCCCTATACAAAACTATAATAATGTGATTGTTAAGTATACAATTCATGTTTTTTTTTTTTTTCATATTGTGTAATTCAGATAATGAAATCAGTCAGTCAGTCTAGAACACCGCCGTAAAGTAGCGAGTCTGTAAATTTTCTACAGGATTCGTTTCGGAGAATGTGCATCAGAGCTGACCTTATCCTACCATCCCCTTTCTACTAAAGGACAAGTAGGAAAACGGCCCACTACCACCCATACATTGTAGGTTTTCTTTGGATACGTACCAAACGTTTCGATTCTACGCTTCTAATCCGTACGGCCAAAGATTGGAACAACCTGCCCGCTTCCTTGTTTCCTGAGAGATATAATCCAATACAATACAATTCTTTATTAATAACTCCATAGTTACAAGTCAAACTTCTCCAGTACACCTTCTACAACAATGTATAAAAACTGATATAAACAGTAATAATATTACTATGTGTACATAATTCAAATAATAACTTATCCAATTATATATAAAATAAAAATGTATTACAATATATTATGTCAGTATTTCTATATGTCAAATTAATTCATTAATAATTATTTATTAACACAGCTACCTGAAATATTTATGGACGAATGATTTAACGTAGTCATCAAAATTATAAAATTGTTGGTCTACTAATCTGGGCCTTTTCAAGACCAGAATGAATAGATATATTTTAAGTCTGCGTACTTTATCTTCGACCACATCGTCGCTTACCAACAGGCGAGTTGGTGGTCAACGTGGACTTATCCACGTAAAAAATAAATTGCAAGGCAATGCTAGTTAATAAGTATAAACCTAATCTCCACTCATTTGCGAGATAGCCCCGCACTAACCTCAAAAAGAAAGCCAAAAAATCTAAAACCCTTTCCGTGCGAGTAAAAAATACCCTTACACAAGGAGCGGCCTTTTTACCTGACACTGGAAATAAATACGCAACAAGACACATAATGAGACTCCTGATAACACCGTGTGCAATCTCAGACGAAAATTTCTCAAGGAAGGGACCGCGGTGAGAGGCGGCGGGGGAAGAATCTTACTAAGTAAACATAGAAGGTATTTTTCTATTTTTAGGGCTCCGTACTTAAAGGGCTAAAACGGGAACCTATTACTAAGCCTACATTGTTTATCTGTCCGTCTGTCTGTCTGTCTATCTGCCTGTCCGTTCTAACTTTAAACGGCTGTATCTTTTGAACCGTGATAAAAAATTCTAAAAGTAAAAACGAAATGGGGGGTCTCCATACAACAAACGTATTTTTATTGTATTTTTGTATTAGCTGTAATTTAAAAACATTAATAAGTTACAAGCGTCAAACTTAGCATGATTATACTACACATTTTGAAGTATAAAAAAAAAAAAAAAATATATATATGGCCGAGTGCGAGTCGGTGTAAAATTTTTGTGACCACGTTATAACTGGTAATTTCGTTATTTGGTGGTGGTACCAAATCCTCTGTGCGCGAGCCTGATTCGCACTTGGCTGGTTTTATTTGCTTATTACATTTGGAATGACACACAGTCTAGTGAGTGTTTTTAGTTTTTATCTATCTTGGCGCTTATTCCCTCCTTTAGACACATTATCTAGATCTTGGACACTAGACGTTCGACAAAAAACATAAAAAAATTACACATAATTGAAACGAAAGAGACGCTGGTAAATTATGTCATTACAAATTGGTTTACGTCAGTGATATAAAAGAATGTTCTTATATATTCCGCGTTATACATTACTAGCTGTCCGCCCCAGCTTCGCACGGGTATAGATTATAGCCTATGTCACCCGGGGATAGTGTAGCTTCCCGTCAGTGAAAGATTTTTTCAAATCGGTTCAGTAGTTTCGGAGCCTATTCAATGCAAACAAACAAACAATCAAATCTTTCCTTTTTATAATATTAGTATAGAAATATAGATACCGTGTTGACATAACTCTTAAAACTTCCTGTCACGACACTTTTCCCCCGGAAAAATGATTAATCACACAAGTGACACAAAGAAACCCCCAAAAATGTAATTACTCGCTCCGCCCATGCGCTATAATCCCAACCTCACGAGTAAAACTCCCGCTTGCTCCCTTTCTGTGCCCATAATCGAATCCCTTTGTTGTCGAAAAAAATCTCCACCCAATTTCCGAGAAAAACCTTTGAAGTTGAAACTTTGCTTTCTCTGAAAGAAATCGCTTCAAGTTTTCTAATAATCAGCTTTAATGATGAATGCTTTATGAAGTAGATTAACTTTATTGCTTTCTTTTAGTAACACTCAGATTTTATTTCGTGGAGTTGAGGAATGGGATAGATACTTGGACAGTAAAAATTCAGCGGAGAACACGGAAAGGATTTACGTTTTTTTTTTAAGAAGTTTATATTTAAGAGCTGTGAAAACTACACAATACAAAAAGACTGAATGGTTAATGCGACGCGTGACCAAAATGCTGGCGTGTTTCTGGCTCAACGCATATTGCCATTCAACGTGGTAATGCCGCCAGCAAGCTGGGTACGCTGCCAACTGGTAGTGGGCTTGAGCATTTGGATTGTCTTTAGACCTTCAACGGTCTATGATAGATAGATAGAAACACTTTATTGTGTACACCAGAAATAAAAATTACAACACGATAGAAAACACTTACGAGCTAGTGCCACAAGTGGCAGCCATATCGCTAAAAGCGATCTCTTCCAGGCAGTCTAACTGTATTTGTAGTTTTAGTTTTACCTTGTATTTTGTTTAGTTAATAAAGGCACTTACCCAGCAAAAAAAAAAGACTGAAACAAGTTTTTTAAATTGTAATATTATGCAATGTGGCGGTCAAACGCAAGCCTATTTATATTGTAAAAGGCTTTCGTTTGACCGCTACCTCGCTTGATGTTAAACGGAAAAAACAAGTCGCCAAAATCAACGGGTGAGTAAATAACATCAACAACAAACTATAATCATCATCATCATCAGCCAGAAGATGTCCACTGCTGAACATATGCCTCCCCCTTTAACCTCCACACTGAATGACAGCCTGCCTTTTGCATCCACTGGATGCCCGCGACTCTCACAATGTCGTCGGTCCATCTAGTGGGAGGCCTCCCTACGCTGCGTCATAAACTATAATAGCTAAACAATTTTAATACTAACTGGCCAAAAGCCTGTTTAGACGCGCATAATTTATGGTAAGCTTCTATGACGTAGCCAAGGTTGTGGTGAAATTCATAGTGCAGAACATGGCGGTCATATAAAAATTCGAAACGCGAAGCTCTGTGGACATAGCCAAATTTCAAAGTTGTATTATCCTGACATATATTATACTTTGTATAGTTTGGCCAAAGAAAAATCTACATGGGATACCAAACAAAACCTTTGTTAAGATAATTTTACGTAAAAGTTAAAACCTTTGAGCTAGAGCTAATTACAGTTTTAAAGCCATAACTCAAAAATATATTCAAATAATATGTGTTGTTAAATAATGTATTACTTTATTTTGTTTTGCTTGTAGAGCTATGACTGATATATACATTACTAGCTGCGCTCCGCGGTTTCACCCGTGTTGTGATGAAAACTGGTGATG
Organism: Agriopis marginaria; assembly: GCA_932305915.1. Classification (NCBI taxonomy): domain Eukaryota; kingdom Metazoa; phylum Arthropoda; class Insecta; order Lepidoptera; family Geometridae; genus Agriopis; species Agriopis marginaria. The sequence continues at coordinate 17,908,160 of OW029918.1, forward strand.
ATGATGATAAAAAGTAGCCTATGTAATTCTCTGGCTCTTGAACTATACCCATGAAAAAAATCAGGTCGATCCGTTGTTCCGTTGCATCGTGACAGAGGAACAAACATCCATAGATACAAACTTTCGCGTTTATAATAAGTATTACTAGCTGAAACCCGTTACTTCGTACGCGTAGAGCTCGGCCTTCGGCTTCGCTACTACAACCCGTTATAGCCTATGTGTTATTCTAATGTATAAGCTATATTATTGTAAACTTTCATTAAAATCTATTCGGTAGTTTTAGCGTGAAAGACGAACTAACATCCATACATCCATACTTACAAACTTTCGCGTTTATAATATTACTAGGGACCCGCCGGCTTCGCACGGGTGTAATTTACGTGCGAAGCCGGGGTGGGTTGCTAGTTATATATATTATATAAACTTTCCTTGAAAATGTATCTAACTGATGGTGAAAACCGCATCAAAATCCGTTGCGTGGTTTAGGAGGAGTTAGCGGCCATACCGACATACAGACAGACAGACGCGGAAAGCGACAGATAGAGATATATAGTAGGATAATATAGCACTCCTAGCTGCTGAAAAAATACTATTTAATATCCATAATGACAACTCATATAGCATTTGAATTTAAATCCCACCTCGAAATGGATTATGTGGCACGAAATTTAAAATTCCCGTCTCCAGCGGTGCATTGAAATAAATTCCTTTCACTTTGCTAATGGAAAGAAAATACGAATGCAGGGCACACCCTAGTTTTGAGGTCACATTTTGATTTAAATAATAATAATTTGCGCAATGAATATATTTTGTGGCGCCGTTTTAAAATAACACGGTTGTTCACTACAGTTATATGATTATCAACGGGATATTTACCGTGATAAGCCACTACAAACCTCTGGGATTTTATAACCTACTAGCTGCACCCCCTTGGTTTCATCCGCGTAGTGATGAAAAATAGTGATGATGGTGCTGATGAAAAGTATTCTATGTCCGTCTCCTGGTTCTAAGCTACCTCCCCACCAATTTTAAGCCAAATCAGTTCAGGCGTTCTTAAGTTATAGGTAAATAGTGTAACTAACACGACTTTCTTTTATGTATATAGATAGAAGATAGATATATCGGGCCCCACTATAATACCAAGGCTGGTGAAGGAAATTATTGAGATCTCTCTCTCCCCATATCGCACGAATTATGGCCAGCACTCTCCGTTACACCAGATGTGCTCAGCCTACAATAACATATGCCATGACTTTGACATTTTCGGTGACAACATCAACTGTTTCAAACAAAATTTTATTCATCATAATCTTTAATTTAATATTTTTTATTAGTTAATCTTTAGTTAATTTTAGTCAAATTATGTATATATTATATAGTTATGAGTGTTATATTATTTGTAGCATGCTGTGTTTACCTCTAGAAGGTTGTGCATTCATCGCATTTAACATCGCAAATGTATTTATTCCTAAGATAAGAGTGAATGACCAGTTTGGTGAACCAATAAAAAAAAAAAACTCTAACAGCTAGAATTTCAATGGGGTGATAGTTTTCAACTCTCCAGTGCGTGGAATCTAGTATTTAGTTGCTTTAAATATAAAGATGTATGGTTCCAAAATCTATACTTAAACAGTGAGTGAGTTCTGTCAGGACTAAGGTTTGAGTTCAAATTCCAGTAATAACTGTATCAAAGGACTAAAAAAGAAGGGTGGATCGTTTTGTATGCGCCTTACTTTGAACTGTTTGACCAACCACCCGCATTCTTCTGCATTTCGGTGAACATAGTAGTTGCACGACTGCGCCAAATACCAGAAGCTCTATACAAAACCTTATCACGGCAAATGTCCTATTAAAATTATATAACTGTATTTCTTGCGTACCTAGTTATATTTGCTTTGCTCTGATACATTTTGTTACGAGTTTCAAGAATTCAAATTAGTCAAAATTCTATGTAAAACTTGTACGGAATATAGTAAGCCCCAAACTATGAGGCTTGTCAAAAATAGAACAATAAAAAAAACCCACCATTTTTCCAATCTATCAAGCTTGTACAATAATTTTCTCTTATAAAACCTCTATAACTTATAATAAAAATAAAAGTGAACAAATCCCCGAAAGAAAAACTACAAATCTGTACTTTGATTGAAACAAATAGTCGGGAACGTTCCACAAATCACCTTGAGTGAAGTTCAGCCAAGTGCGAATTTTAATAATTTACTGAAAGTATTTCCAAAGATTTGCAGATACTAAGGTATCATTTCCACGAGCGAATTTATTGCTAAAATGTATGAATTGCATGTAAAACACTAACCCCTAAACCCCTAAGAGATTTTAGAGACCTTTCGGCAATATTCACTAGATGTCGCTGGTCACTTGATAAAAACACAACCACCTACATAATACCAAGCATATTCAGCCTTTTAATAGTCTACTGCTGGACTTAAGCCTAACACCGAAAGAGCAATTGGACCATAATATACTCACGCTAAAACAACCCTTCCGAGTCGTCTAATATAGATTTACATCAGACCGATGGCACCATTTTCTTTGCAATGTCAAATAGTTCCGTAATTATCCGCAGACACTCTCCGCAGACCACATACGTAACCAAATTGAAAGCTTCATAATTATTGTGAAAGGCAGTAATTGGGATTAAATTATCATCTTTCTAGCCAGCTGGAACTTTTTAAACTTTCTTTGTTACCCTATTAAACTCAGAAGAAATACAAGCATATTATTCACTAAAAAGCTCCTATTGAAATCTTTATGAGTCTGTTCTATAGAAAACGGTCATCGACACTCGATAAAATGTATGGAACAGCTGATTTTTTTCGCGATTTCAGGGTTGGTCCCGTACTAAAAATGGTTCATAATGATGAGTACAATTACCTTATTTTGGTTTCGAGAGTGCCCCCCCCCCCCCCCCTACACCCTGTATAATTAGTATAAGCTTTTAACCGCGACTTCTTCCACATGATCAAATTTTAAACATCATAGTTTCGGGTACAAATTGGGTGGACGATTTCACCGAGCTTGAAGACCATATTATACAAGTGAAGAAAAGTGACTCTTCCTTCACCATTACGCGAGCTGCCTTAAGCGCAGAAAGATATTGGGTCCAGAAACAGTTGGCTCAAACCCAACTCGCAATCTTGTACATTAATTTTTTTCGACATTGTGAAGTAACAGAGCATAACCGATTTAGCAATAAACGGGACGCTCACAAAGGGCGGTCGGAGTTATTGTTGAAAATGCATTCTTTATGGGATTCCGCCGCCACGGCACAAAGGACGGGAAGAGATTTAGGCCTTTATTAACTGTGTCATCACGAACCTTAATTACTTTCTTTGGTGCCTTTTCACGGGAGAATATTATTGGAAAGAAAAACTGTACAACGGGATTGTAATTAACATTTTTGTAAATAGATCGTGAATTGAAAAATAGTACATTGTTACCCTAGGGGTAAAAGTAACTTCCGTCCCTCAAACTATTAGCCAAACCCCGTGACTAAATAAGTCTTTAACCCCGAGATAAGCACTGTGCTTTTCATTACGAATACAAGGAAACTAAGAATAAAAACATGAATTGACGAAAGAATATATAAGTAAATTTTATTTTACATAAATCAAAATTTTTGGTGTGAAATTTATTTTACCCTACTGCTTTAGCCTCTTCTTCTTATGAAATCAGGCGGTAAATTCATATCGGAATCAGATGAACTCATTGTGTTAATACAAATCTGCTATACGAAATTATATAAACAAAACTCTACAATGAAGATCGTATTCCCGCCATATAGCAAAAGTTTTTAAAAAAATAATTTGAGTGTCTGTCAGTTATCAACTGTCACTGTCAGTTGAAAGTGATTCTCCTTAGGGCTGAAATGTATTACTTTCAACCCGCTCCTCAGGCAATTTCAGACCTACTTTCCGAGTATGAGTAATGAAAAACTAATTTTCAACCGAAACAAAACTAGAAAGTGTACAACATGTACAACACATAAACATACCAAACGTAATAAAAAAAGGTATATATTACAAAAGTTTTAGAAATGTTTCTTTAATTGAATGTGGAAAGTTGGTGACGAGTAAATACGGCATGCCTTAGAATCTCAAATAATTATTTAACTCATTTTCGACAAAATATCCCTTACGTTAATTGTTACTTCCGGTATCGATATGCACATTAGCTGTTTCGTCTCCTAAGTTGACAATGATTTCAAAAACAATTTAGGTAATTTCATCATCATCAACCAGAAGACGTCCACTGCTGAACATAGGCTTCCCGCTTTAACCTCCACACTGAACGACAGCCTGCCTTTTGCATCCACTGGATGCCCCCGACTCTCACAATGTCGTCGGTCCATCTAGTGGGAGGCCTCCCTACGCTACGTCTTCCGGTTCGTGGTCTTCACTCCAGAACCTTTCTTCCCCATCGGTTATCGGTTCTTCGAGCGATGTGGCCTGCCCATTGCCACTTCAACTTTTTTCAATTTAAGTAATTTAAATAATATAAATCTAAGTACCTAACGCCGACAATATTTTATGAATACAGCAAAGTTAATTGAGCAATTTTTGCTGTTTCAACATTGAGGAAGTTAATACGCTTGAATGGGTAAGTGGCCAACGCTAAAAACCTGTGCCTAAAACTTTTCATGCTCGCAGCTGCCCAAATGCCTTTAGTACCTATAGTGTTTTTTTATGTTGTTAATCATAATCAAAAATTACCAAAAATAGTGTAAATAAAATTTAATTATTTATCCTTACTAAGCCGATTTATTAATTCGAGCCACTTACTAAAAAAAAAAATATTTCGCCTCGTTAGTTTTTTTTTTATAAACTTCTGCTAGTTCGTTTGGTAATGCATAAAATTTGTGAATTATTGTTTATTATGTATTTTATTTGAGTATAGACCAGTAAAATAATGAGGTGAAACATGTACCTATTTTCGTGATGTTGCCAAAACTGTACAGAAACGTCTAGTAAAGTCTTCACCAACTTTTTTTTTATTTTATTTTTTTACTTGGACTTGACCGTGACTTATCCATACAATATTATAAAGAGGAAAGATTTGTATGTATGTTTTTAAAGAATTGACTCAAAAAGTACTGGACCGATTTTAAAAATTCTTTCACCATTTGACTACATTATCACTGATGAATATAGGTTATTTTAATAGTCCATATAATTATACCCGTGCGGAGCCGGGGCTGACCGATAGTATTATATAATATGAGTAAGTCATACTCTGACTATGACTTATTTGACATTATTTGCTACCATGAAAACCTTATTATTCCGACAGACGGAATATGTATCATAGGTCACAAAAAAAATCTGTACAAGTATTATAGTTTCCCAACCGTATTCTAAATAAAACATTACCAGACCAAGTTCCAACACAGAAGTTAACCGATATTTTACCGACAACAACAATTAGCAACATCAGAACTAAAACAATTACGTGAAATGATAGTAGCGCATTCCGAGTCCATAACAAATGAGTTAAGACGTAACAACTTTGATTACGAACACCAACTTATCTGTAGTTTGAATCGGGGAGCTACTGTTCTATTTTCTGAACAAAACGGATAACCTTTCCTCGAACATTTTTAGTTCCCTTATTTAGCCATCGCTGAGATAAGTTGGTTGTTGTGTAAGCCTTACTTTTGCTATTAGAGCCTTCGAAGTTGGAAAGTGTTATAATTATGGTTAACAGAGAATTGTTATCTTGGAGCTTGTGGAATTAAAACTCTGATCAGATTCTGTGATAACTTTAGTTTTAACAACAACTAAAAGGCAGAAAAAAGATGTGTTTATGGCAAGTTTAGCCACACTTCTACTTATTCAGTCATGATTTTATGACACTTCTATGGTTTTGATTTTGTGTGAAGCGAAATATTTTGCTGGAATTACTCTTGCCGAGACACTCCAGGCCTAGAGCCAGAGTGGTCTCTCACTATGGGCCTCATAATCAAGATCAAAGTCACACAACAAGCTATGGAGAGGGCTATGCTCGGGGTTTCTCTACGAGATCGAATCCGAAATGAGGAGATCCGTAGACGAACGAAAGTCACCGACATAGCCCACCGGATTAGTAAGTTGAAATGGCAGTGGGCAGGGCACGTATCACGCAGAACAGATGGCCGATGGAGCCGAAAGGTTCTGGAATGGAGACCACGGAACGGTAAGCGCAGCGTAGGACGTCAACCCACAAGATGTACAGACGACCAAAAAGAGGCCGCAGGGAAACGCTGGATGCAGGCCGCTTCCAACCGGCCCTTTTGAAGATCGATGGGGGAGGCCTACTGTCCAGTCCACTGCTGTACAGCAGTGGACGTCCTATGGCTGAAATGATGATGATGAGAGCCAGAATGTGCTTAAGAGACTACCTATCTAGTAAGTTCCAGCTGGATAGTAGAATTGTCGTGTAATGACTATCGGTGAATCCACCTAGAGTCATGATACGACCATTCTCGGCCTAGAACCACCCCCTACCTTCTTTCACATTAACACCATAATGAATAAGCTAGAAATTTCCACAGCTTATTGCTAACGCACTTTTTTAACTATATGCTTGCGATTCATCACCACCTCGCCCGATGATGCAGTCCACGATAGAGCACGCTTGCCTAGAAGAAACCAATTCACTCGCGACTTGAAAATACAAATTGTATCCATCGGGGAACAATCCAGGCAGCAAATTCCACAGACTAGCAATTCGCACAATACAAGTGCAGTAATTGATAAAACTACCAAACTTGTAGAATTTACTGACTTACACATTGTTTCGGCTGTAAGAATTTTCTTGTAAAGTCAACCACAGACAGCTGTGCAAGATAACGTATGCCCACAATTGATACAAGAGCTATAGTGGAGCTATAGATCCACGCTACATCAACGACAGAGTGAAAGAGAGCGAGAGTAGATGAGTGAGAGAAAATGTGATTCTGAAGCATGGAAACTCAGTCGGTGGCTCCGCATCAAACCCACGCGTGTTTCTGTCGTCACTTTACCACGCAGTCATACATAGTGTAACATTGGGAGGAAACCTGCACAAGTACGGAGAAGAAATTCAATGGTGTATGTGAATCCACCAACCCCCAACTAGGCCAGCGTGATGAATATGGCCCAATCGATTTTTATGGGATAGGCCTAAGTCCAGAAATGGACTATTGAAAGGCTGATTATGCATAATTACGGGTGGATCACTATGTATTGAAATGAAATGAAGTTTATAACTAAGCTGTTGGTCGTCCAGTAAAACAAAAAATTAAACAAAATCAATTATAAAAAATGTATGGCAGCCCGTTTCGATTATTACCATCAATAATATCCATGTAATTACTAAGGACACGTCGTGTCAACGTAGATATGCGCAGCAGTCTATAGCCAGCTTTAAAATCTCCACGTTGTTCACTTTTTTTTTAATTAATAATATGCTTACGCTTGACCACCATCACGCCTGATGTTAAGCGATGGTGCAGTCTACTTTGGAGCACGCTTGCTTAGAAGAAACCGATTCCCTCGTGATTTGAATACACCCAGATTGTAACCATCGGGGAACACCCATTCATGCAGCGCATTCCACAGACTAGCAGTCAAAAGACACGTTTTGTTGTTCAAGTCCTTTATACGAGACATTAGTTGCGATGAGTGAGACAACTATCTCAAACACAATAGTAATAGTTGTTTGTAACAGAGCAACACGAGCACCTAACTGGAAACTTTTCAAATCATACTACTCGCTAGCGATCTTTGATGTATTGTATAAAAGTATTGAGTCTAGTTGGTTGTTATTATTTGTTCTGTTCGTTTTAGATGTAAAACATCTATTGGTGTGTATTACCAAAAATATTAATCTATATTTCTATACTAATATTATAAAGAGGAAAGATTTGATAGTTTGTTTGTTTGCATTGAATAGGCTCCGAAACTACTCAACCGATTTGAAAAATTCTTTCACTGTTGGGAAGCAACTCTATCCCCGGGTAACATAGGCTATATTATATTTCTTTAATAGGGATCCTTTTTAATACTCCAATAATGTAAAATCCAAGGTGTAAAAAATAAGATTTATAATTTTAACTTTGCGTGTTTGACAATTCTATGACAGAACAACGTCTGTCCGGTTAGGTAGTGTACAATAAATTACCGAATAGTATATCCGAACATAAATACAGTAAATTCAAACAGATATTCTTTGAAAACAACCCGTATTACAAATTAAGTGAATATATTTCAATGAAGTTCCGGAATCCTCATTTTGTAAGTTTAATCAGTTTTAGGTTAGTTTAATTGTTTTAGTATAGTTGAGTTTTTAGCTGTTAATATTTTTGGTTCGATGTAAATTGTATATAGCTATGTTTATAAATGAAACTGCGGGCGTTTTCTGACTATAATTATTATTTTCTACGCGTTGTGCGCTCTATGTACAATAGGTATGAGTCGTAATGTTTAATTTATTACAAATAACAAGCTTAGCGACGAATATTACTAAATACATTACACATAATGAAAAAAATAATTAAATTGGCTGATAAATCTCTGAGATATTGGCGTTTAAAGTTTTAGGTGGGGATAGAGAGGCGATGCTCTGTCCTTTTCTTGCAAAGCGTGTGTTAGTGTCTATTATGTCTTCTGTGCAGTGCAAGTACCGTTCTTTATCGATCATCAAATTTGACAGTTGAGATTGTTATATTCGATAAATGCCATTTGATCAGTACTTACTATGATCGATTCTATGGCATTTTAACGAATTTGACGACCGATAAAGAACGGTACTCGCACTGCTGGTGTTAGTACAGCATTTGTATGACGCGCCAGAGACGTTACGTCATAACTCAGTATAGTGCACCCTCTGTCTAACGTGAAAAAAAAACTTATAACTTATTTGTTTTTTAACTAATGTTAATTCTGTTTTCGTTGATTGGACTCTATTTATGTAATATAATTATGTATATGTAATAATGATTATTGTTTTTGTATTGATATAATATTAATTTAATTGAAATTATTTTATTTTAATTTAGTTGAAATTATTTTTATTTATTGAGACTATTTTAATTTAAATTGATTGAATTTTTTTTACTTCAATTTTATTGATTATACAGAAAATTATTTAATTTTAATTGTAATACTACAGGTAATTTATTATTATACTTATTATTGACTTGTAAATTGGCTTTATCAAATAAATTAATATGACTAAGATCTCCTTTTATGAGGTGATAAAAAAAAGATTAGCCATCATGCTTAGTTCGAAGCTGGCAGTGGACAGTTAAAAGCTGATGATGACGAAACAAACATACTTACTCATAAAACTATAATTATAGGCAAGTAGGTATAGTATACTTGAGCTAACGGACAAACGCCAGTGGCAGGTGTGCCGCCGTAATTCAATAAAGATGAGATACAATATCGCAGTGTCAACATTATGACGTCATATTTCCGTAAATAATAGACCTCCATTAGTTGTTCACAAAACCGGAAATAACCGTACAGTATCTTACATTGTGAGTATAGCATTATTGTTTACTATCATCTCTCTGATTTCAGTCTGTTAGTTGATTGAATCAGGCGTTACTTTACGGAAGTCCATTTTTATTTGTATATGACGAATTTCTAGTATAATTCCGCTTCTACGTCGTTTCGAGTACAATAAAGATTTTGGGATAAAATATTTATCCCAAAATTTTATTATGAGATAAACATTTGTGTTTGTTCTATATCTTGGTGTTAATATCTAATTAAGTATGTATTTAAAAGTATAATTATCTATACTAATATTATAAAGAGGAAAGTTTTGATTGTTTGTTTGTTTGTTTGCATTGAATAGGCTCCGAAATTACTGAACCGATTTGAAAAATTCTTTCAGTGACGGGAAGCTACACTATCCCCGGGTGACATAGGCTATAATTTATACCCGTGCGAAGCTGGAGCGGACCACTAGTATTTAATAATATCAGTCTCTGGCAATCTTAATACAAACTTTGCTTAGTTTGGGGTAAGATCGAGTGAATCGGTTTCTTCTAGGCAAGCGTGCTCCACCGTAGACCGCATCATCGCTTAACATCAGGCGAGTTGGCGGTCAAGCGCAAGCTTATTATTTATTTAAAAAAAAAGTTGACTTTGTGCTTAAATTTCCTGAATATTTATTTAAACCTTAAAACAACAAAAATACTAAAGTTATAATGATTATTTACCGGATATTTACCGTGGTAAGGTTGTGGAATGAGCTCCCGATATAGCAACCGTGATAGTTTAAAACAGTGTTTAGCAAAAATACTTTCTTTATTCCTCTTGGTTTATTTTTGCGACTAAATACTTACATATAAGGAAAACCAGTTCCAGCTAAACCGATTATGAAGACAAACATAATCTCGGCCTAACGCTGAAGTTACATCAAAGCAACATAGTCCTGCGTAACTACAAGCAATAAATAAATAAATATTCGGGACATTTTTGCACACATGGTCATCTGACCCCAAACTAAGCAAAGCTTGTGATATGGCTGCCAGAGACTGATATACATACATATATAGGTTTAAATACATACTTAAATAGATATTAACACCCAGATATAGAACAAACACAAATGTTCATCACACAAATGTTTGTCCTAGGTGGGAATCGAACCCACGCCCCTAAGCTCAGAAGGCAGGTTCACTACCAACTGGACCAACGGGCTATCTCGCCCTAGCAATGAGGCAGCCCTATGCCTTTTGGACAAAGTTTACATTAGATTTTTTTTTTCTTAGAGGGTTTTGACGTCTCATGTCCGTTGCATTTTTCTACCGACTTCAAAAAAGGTTCTCAATTCTGTTGTATTTTTTAAAATGTTTGTTACCTCAGAAATCCTTCATTTACGAGCCAATTAAAAAAAAATTGTTTAATTGAAAGGATGTGCTTTCATATTGGTCCTATAGAAAATTCAGTTTAGTGGTTTGGCTTTTAAATCAAATAACTGTTTTTTTTTTTACTTTGGTGACAATATTATGTCATCCAAGGAACCGAAATTACAAACATAAAAAAAAATTATGTCTATTTTTTTTATTGATAATTATTGAGTATCAAGTAGTTTTTTTTTTATATTTAGTAATAGGCTTGCGCTTGACCGCCAACTCGCCTGATGTTCAATTAACAATGGAGTTACAATAGCAAGTTACAATGCCGCATGATGTTGCCTTGGTATAATGTAAGCTTAATGTTTGTGAGCGTCATTCGCGTAGCAAAAGTAATAATTTTGCCGCGGACATTCCGGATAAACAGTTCTCTTTGTCCAGAAAACTAGAGCCTTTTGGACACGACTAATCCGGAGTGGTGGCATGGTTTATTTGTGTACGTCATTACGATTCTGGGTAAGTTCATTTATTTTCTGTAACATGCAATGACTGTTTTAAAAGGGGGAAGACGCGTGACATGGCTCTTTTTCGGCTCGAGTCAGCGGTGACTGATAGCAGTGTGCTCATAGTAAAAACCATAGCCATCTGTTTTTTCCGTAGTTTAATTGCTAAGCAACGTTTTAATACAATGTGAAATTTTATATATATGCATTTTTTTTTACATAAGCAATGCAATGTTTCAGTAAAGTACTATACAAGCCTAGGCGAAAACTGAGCATTCATGGACTCACGTATGCTGGTCTCGGCTACGCCTCAACCCACATTTTAACATTTGTCCGTAAATGATTTTGTTGGAGGCCGCTCTCTGTACTAGTGTACTTTTGGCATATAAGTCAAGTACTCATGGAATGAAAAAAAAAATGGTGTGAAAGTTATGTGATGTACTCTAAACCTTTGCTCGAAACATAATTATTTAGAGCAAAAAGATTTTTTACAAATGAGAGATTGACGAATATGCTAAAGGCATAAGACACAGCGAACCTGAATTTCTACTTATATTTACTACTAGCGGCCCGCTCGTAAGTAGTAAATTACACCCGTGCGAAGCCGGGCCGGGTCGCTAGTTATATATATAAACCTTCCGTGAAAATGTATCTAACTGATGGTGAAAACCGCATCAAAATCCGATGCCTGGTTTAGGAGTTAGCGGCCATATAGACATACAGACAGACAGACGCGGAACGCGACTTCAATAAAATTTATACTATGTAGAGAAGAGATAGAGAAGATAGAGAAGAGATATTGTAAAAATCAAGGTGAAAATTTTATTCCCAATAGTGTTACAAAACTTTACAACGGTAATAAAAAAAACACAGTATTTTTACGGTTGATAAATAAAGTTTTTCGGAGTTGATTGACAGTAAAATAAGAATATTTTATGATGCAAAACAATAATTATTATATTTTTTCTTCAATATAATTATATTTTCTAGTTAATGTCAAAGTTTAAATTATTGTAAATTTTCTTTTTTTTTCAACCTTCAAGAAAATTTCATACAGACATCCTCAATCATCAATCTTTTGGTTTTATTATAGAAACTGACGTGGTTTAATCTTACGTGAATTATTCCCGAGTAATATCTCTATCTCTATCTCTACATAGTATAAATTGAAGTCGCTTTCCACATCTGTCTGTCTGTCTGTATGTATGTATGGCTGCTAACACCTCCTAAACCACGCAACGGATTTTGATGCGGTTTTCACCACCAGTTAGATAAATTTTCAAGGAAGGTTTATATATATAACTAGCGACCCGCCCCGGCTTTGCACGTAAATTACAACCGTGCGATGCCGGGCGGGCGGGTTGCTAGTAAAATACAAAGTTAAGTTTGTAATTCAATATTTCAATCTTTCAAGACTAGATTTTCGGGATGGATGCATATTTATTAAGTTTGTACGGAACCTTCAGGGTTCGAGTTCTATTCATAATTATTTGGTTTTTTATGAGTATGACGTCTCTTTTGGCAAAACCTCATTGCCCCTCAGCTCAAGCTTAATTACGCAGGCCGCTGAAAACAAAACGTTTAACGGACGATTTAAAATATTTAACCGTTCCAATATTGCTTCCCGGTTACGGTATTAAAAATCCACTGTCGATGAAAGAACAGGAACTGGTCTAATTAAACGTGCCGTCCCGTCACTGAGCATTCCTGAGAAGAAATACTGTGTAAAAGTTACTCTTTAATTTGAAGTCGGTGGAGTTGGCCTTGCAATCGTGGTTCGCAGTTTCTAAATAGGTTTAAAAAGGTTGGTGTTTAAAAAATAACGTTGTGTACAAATTTAATGGGAATTTATACACGTTGGCAGCGTACTCAGAATGCTGGTAGCATAACCAGATACTAAATAGCAAAGCCTTTTTTTATTTTTGACTAGGCCTTCGTTTGACGTTTCACACACACATCAGCAGCCATCAAACGCCCACTGCTGGACAAAGGCCTCCCTTTTGAGAGGGGTTTTGCCATAATCCCCACGCTAAGTTTAAAGTTAAGCCAATAAATTAATCATCATCATCATCAACCCTGAGTGACCCACTGCTGGGTATAGGCCTCCATTGGTTAATGCCACTCTCCCCGGTCCCTCGCTATTCACATCCACTCGTTCCCGACAGTATTTTTGATGTCGTCAGTCCACCTCATCCTCGGTCGGTCTGGGTCCCGCTAACCTAGTAACAAATGAATGTTATATGATTATTTACGGGATATTTACCAAGGTAAGATTGTGGAATGAGCTCCCGATATTTCGGCGCAGTTGCATGCACCATGTTCACGGGAAGACTGACGAATGCGGGTGGTTGGTCGAACAGTTAAAAAATTAGGTGCAGACATAACGATCTACCATCTTTCTTAGTCTTTCAAATGAATGTGTGATTAAAATAACGATTTCCGTCCATCTAACGCGGAAACTTTCAGCAAAAATCAGAGAACTCCGACCTCTGGACCATTGATTACACGTCCATTAGTATTCTTGTAACAAGAGCAACAAAACCCCACATACAGGGGTTGAGACACACGTCACGATGCGGGGCAATGCCCGACTACATCGTACGTGAGGTGGCTGATAAAATTATATCGGGGGCATATCAAGGACATATCGACGGCATATTGAGAGCATTTTGAGGGTAGTTCAAGAAATGCACGAGTGCGCGTGGCTTTTGTTCGTATGCAAGTTTTATTTGCCTCGAGCTTTCATGCTCACCTTTTTGCGGCGGCGTCGTGTGTCGTGTCGCTTTTTTCCATCAGATATGGTTAAGCTACTGGTCCATGAAAAAGCTTCTGAAAGGTGACCTTCCTTTGTCATTAAAGCGTACACTCATTGACATGTGAATCCTGCACGTTCTAACTAACGGTGCCTAGACTTGGTCATTGACCGATTCTCAGAAGTTCAAACTTGGGGTTAGCCAAAGAGCGATGGAGCGCAGCGTCCTAAGAATCAAAAGAACAGGCCGAGTCCGAAAGACGACGCTGTGCTCAATTACGGGAATCGCTGATATTGGTGTCAAAGCTGCTAAATTAAAGTGGGGTTGGGCGGGACACGTGGCCAGGATGCACCCTGATAGATGGGCCCAGAGGATCACACAGTGGGTGCCTAAAAACGGACGAAGGAGCCAAGGCAGGCCTAGAAAACGCTGGCGCGACGACATCGACACGTTCCAGATAAAGTGGTCAAGTCTGGCGGGTGACCGTACTGTCTGGAAAGAAATGGGGGAGGCCGTTGCCCAAGAGTGGGACAGTATAGGTTAATAAAAAAAATGGTTGAGGAGGGCGATGGCTGGCACATGTGTCATACTTTTGATCAGGGTACTGGTCTGCTTACTTTTTATTTTTATTAATTAAAACGGCATTAAGCCAATTACATCAATTAATTACAGTTACAAATATAAAGATAAAATAAAATAAAATTACATATGTCACAAATTCTTAAATATCTAAAACACGTCAACTTATCCAGTCCTTAAAATCTAAATTTAAACATGAAATTAACACGTTTATCACGTGTTCTTCTCGCAATACGTCACGCTGCAATACGGCTTACGGTATATATGTTACCGGCAATGTGTATAATTCAGGTATTCTATACAATGCCTAGGCAATGTATAGAATGCCTGGGGTGTCCAGGCAATGTATGAAATATTATGAATATTATTGACCGTTTCATACTTTGCCTAGGCAATGTATACAATTCCTAGGTATTGTATAGAATACCTGCTGGTCCACCGGCAATGTATAAAGTAAATAGATTTTGTTCTATAATTATCAATGTTATGTAAGTACCGTCGTGGAGGCACCGGCCTAAGAATGTCCCCCAGTTCTCTTCCCGTGGGTGCCGTATAACTCGGCTAAGTGTGTGTGTGAGTACACGTATGTGGCTGTGTGGGTGTGGGTGTAAATATGGGTGTGATATGGTTGTGATACGGGTGTGATACGGGTGCCATACGGGTGCGATACGGGTGCGATACGGGTGCGATACGGGTGCGATACGGGTGCGATACGGGTGCGACATGGGGGCGACATCGGTGCGACATGGTACATTGCCTGAACGTTTTAGGCATTCTATACATTGCCTAGGCATTGTATAGAATACCGGATTATACACATTGCCGGTAACATATACACAAACTAATAATAACATGAGTACAACCGTTTTAACTTTAGATTACGATTTAACTAACTTTCCTATTATATTTTTTATTCAACTCGATCAAATCAGTTTTTAAACAAAAAATAAAAATCGGTTTAGCTGTTTGGGAACTACATTGCCAGACAGACACACAGATACAGAGGTCAAACTCATAACATCCCTTTTTGCGTCGAAGGTTAAAAGTTATAATACAAATAGTTTGAATTAAAAACATTCCTTCTGAAGTCGGTTTTTTTTTTTTTTTTTTTGTTCCTCCTGTACTTCCCCCAACACTTGCCGGGGACATTGTCAAGCTGAACATGTTGCTTACGCAATTTTCTGTTTTTTAAACATTTAATTGGCCAATTTAGATAACCATAATTATGCAATATTGTCAGGAGAATTATAAAACATGAATAGATAGATTAATAGGTATTATGTAGCTAGTTATGTAAATAAATGTAATGTAATATCTCTAATTTGTTTTAGAGAGTAAGTATATATGTATCTATATATATATATATTTTTTTCTCTGATGTCGGTTTAAAAGCATAGACAATTAGACATGTCATGTGTTTAGTGCTTAAGTATTATAAAATTAAGCACATAATAGATTAATCCCATAGCATATCCCGTAGCATATTATCATAAAGATTGATAGCCCGTTGGTCCAGTTGGTAGTGAACCTACCTTCTAAGCTTGTGGGGGTTCGATTCCCACCTAGGACAAACATTTATGTGATGAACATAATGTGTTTGTTCTATATCTGGTTGTTAATATCTGTTTAAAACTATATTATGTATGTATATCAGTCTCTGGAAGCCATAATTATCAAAAGGTTTGCTTAGTCTGGGGTCAGATGACCATGTGTGCAAAAAATGTCCCGAATATTTAAAAATGTCCCGAATCTTCTTCTTTTTCTATTTATATATAAAAGGCGATGTGTGCATGGGGAGTCCTACGTTCTTGCGAATAACTTTTTGAATCAGTCTCCAATGCGAAAACTCATCCTAACGAAAACCAAAAGATCTAAAGACACTAGTACGAAGCACGTATATGTAATGTACGTATGGACTCCAAAACGACGTTTACAAAGTGTCATCATCATCATCATCAGCCAGAAGACGTCTACTGCTGAACATAGGCCTCCCCTTTAACCTCCACACTGAACGACAGCCTGCCTTTTGCATCCACTGGATGCCAGCGACTCTCACTATGTCGTGGGTCCATCTAGTGGGAGACCTAAAAGTACAAAGCGTAAGTTAATTTATTTCGTTGACCTAAAGGAACTTTTGCTTTTATGTCATTAAATTATTATGGTAAGAAAGTTTCAGAATGCCATCAGAAATGTACTGATGACTTGTTTGCATGTTATAGGAAATGGTATAATCTTGAATCGATACCGGTTAATGACGGTGTACCGGAAATGGGAGAATCCGGGTTAATGAACGGGAAGCTGGGTTTAATGTTGGAAGTCTGGACGCTGTTAAAGGCTTAAATTGTCTATCGTTATAGTTTTAGGTTCTATTTCAAGAGATAAAATTTTTCACTTAATTATAAAAGGTAACTGTAATAAAATAACGGTCCAAAAGCGTGTCAAGACACGCGTATTGTAAGGTTCCGTGTATAGCTAAACCATAAAATTGTGGTCACATATCTTACTAATATTATAAACGCGAAAGTTTGTATGTATGGATGTATGGATGTTTGTTTCTCTTTCACGCTGCAATGGAACAACGGATCGACCTGATTTTTTGCATGGATATAGTTCAAGAGCAAGAGAGTGACATAGGCTACTTTTCATCATCATCATCACCATTTTTCATCACTGGATGAAACCGCGGGGCGCAGCTAGTAATTTTATAGTTAAAAAACTGACGGATATAGAACAATTCGAACGAACAAAGCTCGGAGAACTTTTCAGTGCCAAATTTAAGAGATGTATAATTAAAACGACAAATTTTTTTTTTGTGGATTTACTAAAGAGAAAACTACTTGGATAAAAATAATTGTTTAGGTTATTTTACGAAAATTATGAGAGAGAAATTATGAACTAGAACGTTTTATTTTTATTACAAATTTATTGCTGTAATATATCTCATGGTGCATGTAACTGCGCCGAAATATCGGGAGCTCATTCCACAATCTTACTACGGTAAATATCCCGTTAATAATCATTTAACTTTATATCTCAAAAGATTATGACACGAAATATTGAAAATGATTTAATAATGGTTTTTACAATAACCTTGCAGAATGGAAAGTTACATGTCTAGTGGTTTAGAAATGCAGAGGGGCATTTTAATTGCCATTTTGGCGGCTCATATTTTCACAAAGGGTAGGTACAGTAGATAAAAAGTGATAATTCAAACCTTAAATTCATTTTTATAATACCTTCTAAAACACACCACAAATGAGGTTCCGCGAAAAAACATTTTTATCCTTATATTTTCACAAGTACCAGAGCTAACCCTGAAACGAAAAAAAATATCATCATCATCATAGTCAGCCTTTTAACAGTCCACTACTGGACTTTTAGCCTACCCCCGAAAGGGGGTGATTGGGCCATATCCACCACGCTGGCCCAGTGCGGATTGGTGGATTCACATACGCCATTGAATTCCTTCTCCGTACGTATGCAGGTTTCCTCACGATGTTTTCCTTCACCGAAAAGCCAGTGGTATGAAAATCCGTACATAAGCTCCAAAGAGCTCAAAAAAAATATATATATATAGATCAATTATTATACAAAAGCTGTAATTGTGCTCTTCATATCTAAATTAGATGGTTCTAAAGGATGAGGACGGACAAACGGACAGACAAGACAGACAGACGGACAGACGATGGACAAAAGGGAAAGAGAGACAGCACTCGTTCCTATTTTACCTAAATACCAATGCAATATTTTGTTACCATACCAATTCGTATCTTATCTATTATTTTCATTCACAAATTTGCTGAGTAATATAAATACGAAAAGTACTGTCACGCAGAAAACTTACAATGAGATTTAAATATTGTTTTGCTGACAGTCCATAATCACATTTTTAATGGAGTACGTGACCGCGCCGTGGTGAATCGTTAATTAATATTTTTCCGCTTTTCCGTTTATTTTTCCTTTTTCCCGCAACGGTGTTTGGATTTGGGCATTGTTGAGAAAGTAGAAATATGAGAATTCATTTTATTGATCAACGCCACAAGTAAAAGTAGGCTATCTTAAATTGTTTTTTTTTTTTTTTAGTTATACAAAATTTGTTTTTGTTTATTGTATTAAAAAACTGTCTTCATTCTAACTTAAGTACATACCGCTAGCAAAATTAGGCCAGTAAAACTGATTACCTTAGAAATTTTAAGTGTCCCTGCCACAGATAAAAAAAATATGTTTTCTGTGGTCCCTGCCACCCAAAATTAATTAACGCTGAGTAAGCACCATATTCTTAACGTATTTTTGTAATTGCTCTAATGTAAAAACAGTACTACTTACAAGCGTCAAACTTGGTATGATTATAGTACACACTCTAAAGTATAACCAAAAATAATAAATAATGGACAAGTGCGAGTCGGTGACAAATTTCTGTTCACCATTAAGTTAAGCAACGTCGGGCGCAGTCGGTACTTGGATGGGTGACCGCCAACATCACGCTTTTTGCACTACTTTTTTTATTTTGTCCGGAACCCTCAATTCACGTGCACGACTCGTAGTTGACCTGTTTATTTATTTTATAATTTTATGAATGTAAAAAAAGGCAAAATTTAACATTTACAGTACCAGGTTATTTACACACCTGATTTAATTTGATACGCATCATCATCATCATCAACCATTCTCCACCCACTGCTGGGTATAGTTCTCCTCTTCAGCGCGCCATCTTTTCCGGTCCTGTGCTAGTCTTGTCCACTTTTTTTGGTACGCAATAAAAGAAAAAGGCAAACAGGAAATCGGGCAAAATTTTATGGTCCTTTTTTACTTTTCTAATATCAACAACATTTATTGCGTCATAAAAATAGTTCGTGACGTAATGAGAGGTTAGGGAGCTCGTTATGTTGACTTGTTGGTATTGCTTATTATCTGCAATTTATGATATTTACTAACTGTATACACATGGTTTTAGCCACGTGGAGATTTCAGCAAGAATCGTACATTTTCTGGGATAAAAGTATCCTATGTCAGTCTCTGTATCGCTAACTATCTCTATTTTGAAAATCATGTCGATAGGTTGCTTTGTTCCTGCGTGAAGAACAAACAAACACCGTTTCGCATTATATCATCATCATCATCACCAACATCATCATCTATAAGACATCCACTGCTGAACATAGGCCTCCCCCTTAGACCTCCACACTGAACGACAGCTCGCCATCCTCATCCACTGGATGTCAGTCCATCTAGTGGGATGCCTACCTACGCTGCGTCTTCCGGTTTGTGGTCTCCACTCAACAACTTTTCTTCCCCATTGGTTATCAGTTCATCAAGCGATGTGGCCTGTCCATTGCTACTTCAACTTGCAAATTTTTATAGCGACGTTTGTGACTCTGGTTCTTTGGCGACTATCTACGTTCTGGATTCAATTGCATTATAGCTATATACACGGTCAAAAATTAGGCATGGAGAAAAATATAAACCTTGTAGTAATTTTTTTACAACAAAATTTTGTGTAAGTTTGCGTTTGATTTCCTTAATTCTGCTGTATGATTACCTACGCTACCGCTTCAGCAGCGTGTCTTGTGTTTAGAGGATTGCTATTTTTTTCGTTTGACCATCATCATCACCTTCACAGCCATTAATATTCCCACAGTGCAGCGTAGAACGTCTAACCAAAACATGGACAGACGACTTAAAAGAGACTGCAGGAAAACCATGGATGCAGGCCGCTTCCTACCAGCTCTTTTGGAGATCGATGGGGAAAGCCTATGTGCAGCAGTGGACGTCCTATGGCTAAAATTATGTTAATTCCTATTGCTTAGACACAAGCTTTCTCTTATAGAGAGAGGATGGGCCCTAATCCACCTTGCTAGCCCAGTGCATATTCTTGAATGTCCTATGTATTTTAACTTTTGAGGTTCTTGGGCATACCGGTTTCCTCACGATGTTTTCTTTCATCGTTTTTAAGGGACAACATCAAAACTGCATATAATTGAAATAACTAGTAATAGTCATTGATGCAGGACCGAGGATCGAACCGGGTGCCGTCAGATTGTAACGCGCAGATGCTATCGCTTGGCCACCATCGCTCCTTCCTTAGTTTCCTCAGATGATGACCATCATTTACCACTTTAATAACGATTTATCGATACAATACAGCAAGACATTATGTTGTTTTATGGGCAATTCGTCTCGAAAGTTCTGTGTAGCGAGCTCCGCTAGGATTTATGAGGGGATAATAAAACCGCATCAGATCATAGTAAAATGGATTTTAATGGTGTGTGCAGGAGTGGAGGTAATGGCTTCATATTGCCGGTGTTTGTGTATTTGGGTTTTTGTTTATGGTTCTATGGTAAGTAGGTAAGTAATATAAAATGACGAGAGTCAGATTTTGTCTCTGATTCGGTTACTGAGAGAGCAGCCTTTATTTTTGTTGTTTTTATGTAACTGCCAGAGTCTAGCTGGGGAATTACTAACAGTTTTTGTCACAGCGGATTTTGACATTAGTATGGCAATTCTTTGCGCGATAGGATCCGGAACGTAGATATTCGCCAATGAACCAGAGTCACCGACATAGGTGTTAAAATTTGCAAGTTGAAGTGGCAATGGGCAGGCCACATCGCTCGAAGTACCGATAACCGACGGGGAAGAAAGATAGGGAGGCCTCCCACTAGATGGACCGACGGCATTGTGAGAGTCGTGGGCATCCAGTGGATGCAAAAGGCAGGCTGTCGTTCAATATGGAGGTTAAAGGGGAGACCTATGTTCAGCAGTGGACGTCTTCTGGCTGATGATGATGATAGCAATTCTGGCAAAACTCGTCTATAAGGCTGGTTTCACGCTGTACTAGACCTGTGCGAGTTGCCCGTGCATTTCGTACAAGCTCCTGGAAACATACGTGAGGCGCTAGAACTTTGTTTCACAGCGACGCGTATTGTTTTGTACGGAATTTGGAATTTGCGTTCATCAGCCTCGTCCGGTAGTTTGTTTCCAGGTTTACCGTTCAATTTTTATTTTTTTTATGCCATAGGTGGCAAACAAGCAGACGGGCTGCCTGATGGAAAGCAGTCACCGTCGCCTATGGATACTTGTAACACCCGAGGCATCACAAATACGTTGCCGACCCTTAAGAACTCGATTAACTCGCCTTTTGAAGAACCCCATGTTGTAGCTTCTCGGAAACACCGTAGAAGGTAGCTCATTCCACATTTGTTTTATGCAACGTGTATGTTGTGTAAAAGAATTGAAAATATCAATTTTTACTATACTTTAATATACCTATCAGTCCATAGATGTAATGTGGCAACCAGAAATAAATCCGTGCGATTTTCAGCCGATCACAGACTAAATACCCATTTATGCAAATAAGTACTCTGTTCGTACAATTTGAAGTATGAGCGATTTGAATAGTCATGTGGCGTCACATGGCGTCACGTGGCGCCGCGTGACGTCGTGTGTCGAGTGATTAATATCGCAACAGACTTAGGCGGCTCATTTGCATGGGATCCGATCCGAATGGAATTGGAGAGGATTTCCATAATGCACTGAAACGAAGCATAAATATTAGTATAGTGGGTTTAAGTGACGAATTTAAGGAACATTTGAATCTGAAATGGATTTTTGCTTCTATGATTGAAGGTAGCAATCATCAATACGGCTGTTTATTACTCTGGCCTCCCACTAGATGGACTGACGACATAGTGAGAGTCGCTGGCATCCAGTGGATGCAAAAGGCAGGCTGTCGTTCAGTGTGGAGGTTAAAGGGGGAGGCCTATGTTCAGCAGTGGACGTCTTCTGGCTGATGATGATGATGATGATGATTACTCTGTGTGACCCTGTTTCGATGACATCGCTTATGAAAGGGTTTGCTGAGAAGAGTAATAAAGAGTTTGTGTTTAAATTTTTTTTTAATTTTTTATTAATAGAACTTTATTACTTACTTTCTACTAATATTATAAACGCGAAAGTTTGTATGTATGGATGTATGGATGGTTGTTCCTCTTTCACGCTGCAACGGTACAACGGATCGACCTGGTTTTTTGCATGGGTATAGTTCAAACGCTAGAGAGTGACATAGGCTACTTTTCATCATCATCATCACCATTTTTCATCACTACGCGCGTGAAACCACGGAGCACAGCTAGTAATATTATAAATGCGAAAAATTTGTTGGTTTGTAGGTTTGTTTGTTCCTCTTTCACGCAACAACAGTGCAACGAATCGACCTCATTTTTTTTATGGGTATAGTTCAAGGGCTGGAGACAGAGATAGGCTTTTCATCGTAGTTTCAGCGGCGCAGCTAGTCTATACTATCTATACTAATATTATAAAGAGGAAAGATTTGATTGTTTGTTTGTTTGTTTGTTTGCATTGAATAGGCTTCGAAACTACTGAACCGATTTGAAAAATTCTTTCACTGACCGGAAGCTACACTATCCCCGGGTGACATAGGCTATAATCTATACCCATGCGAAGCTAGGCCGGACCGCTAGTATTCTATAATTTATCTATGTGTTAATATTTATTTAAGTATATATTTAATTTGTACGTATATCAGTCTCTGGCAGCCATATTACAAGCTTGGCTTAGTTTGGGATCAGATAACCGTGTGTGCAAAAATGTCCCGAATATTTACTTACCAGCTGCACCCCGCGGTTTCACCCGCGTCGTGATGAAAACTGGTTATGATAATGATGAAAAACCTATGATACTCTCCAGCTCTTGAACTATACCCATGCAAAAAATCAGGTCGATCCGTTGCTCTGTTGCTGCGTGAAAGAGGAACAAAAAAACCAACAAACAAAATTACACTTTCGCGTTTATAAGATTAGTATGATTATCTTCAAGGCTAGAATGAATAGATTTCTTCTAGATCAACGTGTTGCTTATCGCTTACCATCAAGCAATCCTACACTAAAAGAAAGATCAAACCTTATCAAACTTGGACTAAGAAAAACCCTGCAAGTTCATTCCCCTCGCATAGTATAATGACATAACTTCTAAGCCATGCAATGCGTCGCGAACATGCAGTCTGTATCTGCGAAACTTGGTGCTGGTCGCACAATGAGGAGCAAGCCATAAATCATAGTCTGGAAGTCCCTGGCACTAGCGCTGGGGCTTACTGAGAATCACTCGTACACCGGTTTGTAACGTCAACAGCCCTCTTAACGGGCGGCCGAGTCGCGTAGGCAACAACACGCTCCCTCAGCTCCCGCCAAGTTATAGCTACGATGTATTTTTCCATGCTAGAGTCAGGACGCCCGCGGGAGGAGTGCAACGACAAAAACGAGCATAGGTCCGACCTCGATGACGCCTGCGGCGGCACTGCACACGGCGCGCCAAAATTCTCGCGTCCTTTTTACGCTTTTAATTTCACTAAAAAACGACACTATTCACTATCAAAAATCTATCCAAATATATTTTTTTTGAATAAAATTGCCTTTCAGTACATGCAATTTCCAGGTTGTTACGAGCTTTCATTAGTGCATAAAATGAAAAAAATAAACTAAGTCGACTTTGTTTCAATTTTTTTTTGATCGAGGCAAGTTTATTCTATCGTATTTTGAACCAAATCATAAACTCTAACACAGATGTATCTTTGACATGTATTTTTTTCCAGCTGAAATATTATAATTCAACTGAATAAAATTGATTTCGAACCGTCAAATTTGGTATAGGAGGCTCTTAAGTATAAACGATAAGCTACACTTTTTTATACGGTTCACTACAAAATTAAGTTTTTCTTTAAACTACAAAATTTCAATTTTTTTTTTGTTTAGACTCGCACTCTGATGTTTCCACCCAACGGGACCCTCAAAGCCCTAGTCCTAATTGTACTTGTCTGGTTTTTCCACAATATGCTCAATACTTTTTTTATTCATGATAGGCTTGCGTTTGTCCACGTGTCTGATGTATAGTTTTTTTTTTACACTATTCAGAAAACAACAGCTAAAACTAATTAATTTTATTAGGTAGATGGTAGACGCAAGCCATAAAAAGTTTTCACTTATAACGCAGACTCGAAGGATCACGCTAAATTAGAAAGATCCTCTTTTGCATAGCCACCTAACGTAAATGCTTTGTGAAAGATGAAAGACTGACGCGCAAATCAAATCGTAATATTTCATTCGGCGTTGTAGTCGAATCGCGGTTACCTTGTCATCATCATCATCATCAGCCAGAAGACGTCCACTGCTGAACATAAGCCTCCCCCTTTAACCTCCACACCGAACGACAGCCCGCCCTTTGCATCCACTGGATGCCCGCGACTCTCACAATGTCGTCGGTCCATCTAGTGGGAGGCCTCCCTACGCTGTGGTTACCTTGTAACTAACCAAAAGTCTGTGCAATTCGTAGCGTGCGCCGAGTTTTGGACGGACATTTTTTGGCACGATTATGACTCTATAAGTATTATATCTCAATGGTAGCAAGCCTCGGCACATAAAACTATCTGTAACATTCTGTCATCACTCTCGAAAAAACGTTTAATAAAATGGATTCGATACACTCCGGTGTGATACGCGTCCCATTCCAGACTATGATCCTACACGATCCTTTTATCTGGGAGCAGTGATCCCATCCACGGATACATCCCAGATTTCTCCTTCGTTATACCGCCTTTTGTGCTAACTGCTATTATCAAACTGGCTATCGGAAAGCCACAGCAAATTGATGTATTTTACTGAAGTAAGGTCTGCTTTTTTAGGGTTCCGTACCCAATGGATAAAAATGGGACCCTATTACTATGCCTACATTGTCTATCTGTCTGTTTGTCTGTTTATCTGTCTGTCTGTCCTACGGCTATATCTTTCGAACCGTAATAGGTAGCCAGTTGAAATTTTCACAGAATATGTGATGTTACGGCGGATTATGTAAGAAATAATTAAATAAAAAATAGTGTAGAGTCCCTCCGCGCGGAAGAAGTTATACTTCAACAAGGAACCCTAAAATTATATCTAGGGCAAAAATATCAACAATTTAACAACATGCTTTTCTAGAGATTCGAACCTAGCTCCTTAGGCTTCTCAATCCATTAGCGACACCATTACACTACCGGTTCTGCTAGTCGCAACGCGAAAAAAGGATACGCATTTCGCAACCATACGAGAGAGAAAAATTCCCCCTCCATAGCAGCGTTAAACGTTTAACGCAACCTTGTTGCAAGTCGCATAAGAAGTATAACTTCAAAAAGTCAAAAAGGGGGAACGAAAGGGCGATCCTCATACAACAAAATGTATTTTTTTTACGTATTTTTGTATTTACTCTAATGTAAAAACGGTAATATGTACAAGTGTCAAACTTGGCATGAATACCTATAGTACACACTCCAAAGTATAACAGCAAATAATAAATAATGACTAAGTGTGAGTCGGTGTCAAATTTTAGTTCATTACCAAGACTTAACTGGTAATACCTTACCTAGATGACCTCTTTATCATTTCACCGGATCGAAATGCCACATCTTACTAATTTTGAAGTCGGTTTTTGAAATTGATAATTATTGTATTTTGTGGTGGTACGGAACCCTCAGTGCACGAGCCTGACTTGAACTTGGCCGGTTTATTCAATAAATCATTAGTAATATTTTTATTTTTTTATATTCTGAATACGTCTGGTCGAAGAACGCGCTATTAAATACCTCGCTTCTCTATATACTTGAAGTATAAATATATACGCAATGGTGTCGATTCTGTTGTCGATCCATTATCTAAACTAAACTAAATTTGACAGCTCTATCATTGTTGTCATTCTTCTCTCACACATTGAAACGAAAAGGGATGCAGAATTTTTTTGTGCTGTATTCATTTTTTATTTTTTTCGCACGGTCATCTAACCCCAAGCTAAGCAAAGCTCGTGATATGGCTGCCAGAGACTGATTTACATACATATTATATTGTTTTAAATACATACTTAACAACCAGATATTTATAGAACAAACACAAATGTTCATCATGTGGGAATCGAATCCACGCCCCCAAGCTCAGAAGGTAGGTTCACTACCAACTGGACCAACGGGCTATAGGGGCTACGGGCTATTGGTTTAGTTTAGTAAGTGCTATGACAGAATCGATGCCATGGTATAAAATTCCATGTAAAATAAAACCGATTTGTTTTCCACACGAACATTTTCGGCGGCCCAACATTTACGTATTCAGTTACAAGACGAATTTGAAAATGCGTCACATCAGATTTTATCTCGCGTTACAGTGATGACGTCACAGGCTCGTACTTTTTCATATCCCGGGCGGGCCATATTTCATGGAAAATGGATCATCCCCGCAACACTGGCGTAACCTACATACAGGGTGTTCCTGTTAGGTATGTACGAGTTGGCTGCAAAGAGGCTTAGCTTGTTTTAACCTCTGAAAGGTCAAAGTTTGTGTGGTAATTCATCGTCATAATAAACCGCTTATATACTCCACTGTTGAACATAGGCCTATCCCTCAGACCAGACAAACAAAGGGGGATATGAGTAGGTAAAATAATCGTTCGTGTTCAAATGTCTCCGTGTTTCACCCACTTTTTGACGTGATAACGTCTTATAAATCGATGAACACCAGCACGCACTAAAAATTGTCTCGTTCCGCCTGAGCCGCGCGTGCAAGCGAGAGCGCGGAACAAGCGATAGAGAAGCAGGATCGGCCTAAACGTTATCGCGTAAAATCATAGTCCGTAAACCGACTTCACAGACAACCCCTTTTTTTTTCAGTAAACCACATAACGCAAACGACACAATTATTCATTTTACATACTAAAAAACCGGACAAGTACGAGTAGGACTCGTGCTCTGAGGGTTCCGTTGGACAGAACCCTCAGAGCGCTAGTCCAAAAAAAAAAAACCTAAAGTTGAATTATTTAAAGACAAACTTACCTTTGTAGTTGATTATAAGGCTCTTCTATACATTCCAACTACAAAATATAAGTTTGTAATAGCAAAATATTTATTTTGAAATTATATAACTTCAAATTTGTAACTTTCAGATTTATTCCTATATATGTGCTATGAGACTTTGCTTTTTACCAAATTTCTAGATCAACGGGAAGTACCCTATAGGTTTTGGTTTTACTGGGAAATCGCAAAATATGCGACATAAACGTTCATATCTTTTGATTGCGTTGACTTACAACTTTTATTTTTTTATAGCCGAAAGAAACCGTAGACCCAAGTATTCAGTATAAATTTCAACTTTATACCTTTACGCGTTCTTGAGAAAAAGGGTCTTGGCAGACGGACAGACGGACAGACGGACAGACGGACAGACAGACGGACAGACAGACGGACAGACAGACGGACAACGAAGTGATCCTATAAGGGTTCCGTTTTTTCCTTTTGAGGTACGGAACCCTAAAAACTACCAACTACCAAGCGACACCAATGAATACTATCTTCTGTATAAATCATCTCCATCCTAAAATTGCCTGGAAGAGATC
Organism: Agriopis marginaria; assembly: GCA_932305915.1. Taxonomy (NCBI): domain Eukaryota; kingdom Metazoa; phylum Arthropoda; class Insecta; order Lepidoptera; family Geometridae; genus Agriopis; species Agriopis marginaria. Next base: position 17,936,254 of record OW029918.1, read on the forward strand.
GCTCTTAGCGATAAGGCCGCCGTTTGTTGCACTAGTTTTTAACCTGTTTTATCATGTGTATGAAATGTGTGGTGTGAACAGTAAAAAGTTTATCTATCTATCAATGAACCAACTAATACTTTACATTGGAAAAAAGTTAGCAAGGTCGTCTACAGGATAAGTTCGACTATAGACATCAAGCCTGATTTAGGCCTGCTGCGTTCGCACCACCACGCAACTTTACCATATCTCCCTTGTTTGTCTGCTGAGGCCTATCCCAAGGCACGCAACCCTATCTTCGCCTTTTTGTTTCCAGCCACTACCAGCTGGTCTATCGCAACGGTTATCGGTTCTGCGACAGATATCTTTGGCTCACTGTCACTTCAGGGGCCTTACGGACAACAGCTAAATGCGGCACCTAATCCGCTCAGTTGGAAAATCACGCGACCGCAAACTGTATCTGGGAGCGATAAGGTTCACGTCAAAGTTGCGTGGTGGTGCGAACGCAGCAGGCCTAAATCAGGCTTGATGTCTATAGTCGAACTTATCCTGTAGACGACCTTGCTAACTTTATTCCAATGTAAAGTATTAGTTGGTTCATTGATAGATATATAAACTTTTTATTGTTCACACCACACATTTCATACACAAGATAAAACAGGTTAAAAACTAGTGCAACAATCGGCGGCCTTATCGCTAAGAGCGATCTCTTCCAGGCAACCTTAGGATGGAGAGGATTTATACAGAAGGTAGTATTCATTGGTGTCGCTGCAAGTTTTTAAGAGTGTAAAATGAATAATTGTGTCTAATAAGGGCTATGCTGAGCTATGTTGGTAACTTTAGTTCTGTTGCGAATAATTACGAATCCAAAAAGAGAAAATTATGTGGAAAATTTGTAAATTTTATTTTTTCAGGTAAAGTAAGTCAAATAGGCTGTGAGATGAGCCTTGTATTAGAGTTTTTAGGCCGTCTGAAAATCTGAAGGTCTAAAGATTCATGACTCTAAAGAGTTTTATGTTAAACTGTATTTCTACAAAAGGCAAACAAATATTTTTTATCAAGTGATGAAACTTTTACGTCGACCCATGACGTCAATTTCCGAAGGTAAATGCCAATTACAACATGTTGCGTCGTTTACAGAAATACTTATTTTATGGTTGTTTTACGAGATAATAAACATGGATTAAGTTAAAAGTGCCGTAAACTGTAAGCCGAGCTGGATGAGAATGTTCACTTATGTTATTGCTATTTAACTTTGTTGCTTCGTGTGTATTTAAGTACTTAGGTTACCCACTGCCCGACTACGTATTATCTCTTTCGAATCTCAGAGCGTACGCGAATTACCAATTTGTGGTCTCCACTCTAGAAAACGTTGAGAAAACCATACCATGATCATCATGATTGTCAGCTTTTTTAATAATAGGCTTGCGTTTGACCGCCAACTCGCCTGATATAAAGCGACGATGCAGTCTAAGATGGAGCACGCTTGCCTAGAAGATGCGATTCACTCGTGATTTCTTGATGTTCCCACTGCTGGGCACAGGCCTTCTCTCAGAGAGAGAGGATGGGCCCTAACCTACCATGCTGGTGGGTGCAACATTCACGTGCACTGGGCACGTTAGTGAATGTTATTAATTACATCTCTTCTCTATCTCTACATAGTATAAATTGAAGTCGCTTTCTGCGTCTGTCTGTCTGTCTGTCTGTATGGCCGCTAACTCCTCCTAAACCACGCAACGGATTTTGATGCGGTTTTCACCATCAGTTAGATACATTTTCAAGGAAGGTTTATATACGCCCTGGCTTCGCACGTAAATTACACCCGTGCGAAGCCGGGCGGGCGGGTCGCTAGTAAAAGATAAAATTAATCAATAATAATTATTTCATATTATTTAACGTATTTTTGTTTCAGGTTAGGTTTATTCTAAGAGTTAGGCTAAATTTGCATCATAAACAAATATCTACTAAAATCAAATAATTCATCCCAAATTCCTTACTTTACTTAAAGCGACGTAGAAGCGGAAATACACGAGAAGTTCGTCAGAAAATTGGTTTTATGTGTTGAACATATTTTGATGAGTGACTTTGAGCAAGCAAACTCACAGCACATGAATAACTTTATCTTGGTCGAACAAAGCCGTTTGTAGCAATATTATTTTAGTTTTCGGAGACAGCGTAACTTTCTCTTCCTTGAAAACTTACAGACTCTTACGGTTTTATTCACTTTCTCCAACACGGGTGAAGGATAATTTTCAGTGGCCAAGAGAAATTGCCATAGCACGTGTTGCATTACCGAGATTTCACCCTTTTGCCTTGTCTTTTTACTGGCTTTTTGCAGGAACGCGTGGTTGGAGAGAATAAAACATCGGGGTTACTCAGGGGTTGATGAATACACAAACCTCCGTATACTTCGTTATTTCTAACTTTTCAATTCAATTAGATATAAAAATTAAGTATTATTTTGCAATATATTTGTATTATTTTTTTATAAGCAATTTTTTTAAAACCTATATTTGTCACAAATAAACTTTTTGTTTCTTTCTTTCTTTTTTTGTTTGCGTTTGACATCTTCTCGTCCAAGATACCACAGTGCCTCAAGACGAAGGTCTTTGACCAGTGTGTGTTGCCAGTGATGACATATGGTACTGAGACGTGGTCCTTAACTGTTGGCCTTTTGGAAAAACTCAGAGTCACACAGCGGGCAATGGAGAGAGCTATGCTCGGAGTTTCTTTGCGCGATAAAATCCGAAACGTGGATATTCGCCAACGAACCAGAGTCACCGACATAGCTGTTAAAATTTGCAAGTTGAAGTGGCAATGGGCAGGCCACATCGCTCGAAGAACCGATAACCGATGGGGAAGAAAGGTTCTGGAGTGGAGACCACGAACCGGAAGACGCAGCGTAGGGAGGCCTCCCACTAGATGGACCGACGACATTGTGAGAGTCGCGGGCATCCAGTGGATGCAAAAGGCAGGCTGTCGTTCAGTGTGGAAGTTAAAGGGGGAGGCCTATGTTCAGCAGTGGACGTCTTCTGGCTGATGATGATGATTTGACAGGCAGCTTTTTTGGTTATTAAATAATAGTTTTGCTTTTGAAGACCACCGTGGTGATGTTAAGCGATGACGCACGCTTGCCGAGCAGAAACTGATTTACTCACGATTTGTATACATGGCTTGGATCGGAGAACAACCCATTCAGGCAGCGCATTAATAAAAGCTATTGCCGATATACAATAAATAAATAAATAAATATCTGGGACATTTTTGCACACACGGTCATCTGACCCCAAACTAAGCAAAGCTTGTAATATGGCTGCCAGAAACTGATATACGTACATATATATTTTTAAATACATACTTAAAAAGATATTAACACCCAGACAAAGAACAAACACATATGTTCATCACACAAATGTTTGTCCTAGATGGGAATCGAACCCACGCCCCCAAGCACAGAAGATAGGTTCACTACCAACTGAGCCACCGGGGCAATTCACACATGCCTTAACTTTCGCATTCATAATTTTAGAGTAATTATGATACTTCAGCACTTTTCTTTTGCTGAACTTAAGCCCAAAACTGTATACTTGGACGTTGTTTCGGAATTTGTGCCAGGAAACTGTTTTTTGCTCCGAAACTTTCTTTGGCTTTCGTAACGAAGTAGTTAAAAGCCTGACCTCGGTGAAAGTTTGTGTTTTTCTGGTGAGACGTGCTTTTACGTATCGGCCTTTTAGCTCAAACTAAATAAACGAAAGCTTAAAACTTTTCCATGTCTGAATAAGGGATGGTAAAATCATTGAAGTCTGTCTAGCATAAACAAAACTCTCTCTCTCTCTCTCTCTCTTGTCTGTCTATGGAGAAATTATTGTTCTAACGTTAGCAATAAATTGGCGATAGCAATGACTCTGTTCGAGCACTTACTAATTTTGAATTGAACTTCCGTTTGAAGTTCCGTCCGTCCGTCTGTCCGTCTGTCCGTCTGTCCATCTGTCCGTCTGTCCGTCTGTCCATCTGTCCTTCTGTCCTTCTGTCCGTCTGCCCGTCTGTCCGTCTGTCCGTCTGTCCGTCTGTCCGTCTGTCCGTCTGTCCGTCTGTCCGTCTGTCCGTCTGTCCGTCTGTCCGTCTGTCCGTCTGTCCGTCTGTCCGTCTGTCCGTCTGTCCGTCTGTCCGTCTGTCCGTCTGTCCGTCTGTCCGTCTGTCCGTCTGTCCGTCTGTCCGTCTGTCCGTCTGTCCGTCTGTCCGTCTGTCCGTCTGTCCGTCTGTTCGCCTGTCCACCTGTCCGCTTGTCCGTCTGTCCGTCTGACCGTATGTCCGTCTGTCCGTCTGTCCGTCTGTCCGTCTGTCCGTCTGTCCGTCTGTCCGTCTGTCCGTCTGTCCGTCTGTCCGTCTGTCCGTCTGTCCGTCTGTCCGTCTGTCCGTCTGTCCGTCTGTCCGTCTGTCCGTCTGTCCGTCTGTCCGTCTGTCCGTCTGTCCGTATGTCCGTCTGTCCGTCTGTCCGTCTGTCCGTCTGTCCGTCTGTCCGTCTGTCCGTCTGTCCGTCTGTCCGTCTGTCCGTCTGACCGTATGTCCGTCTATCAAAACCCTTTTTCTCAAGAAAATTTTCTCAAATAATTAGATCAGCTGTGGTTTATTTTAGCTGTAAAAAAATAAAATATGTAAGTCACGCGAACAAAAGATATGACCGTTTATGTCCACCACCAGTTCTCGTACGATCACTCGATCACCAAAGTTAAGCAACGTCAGGCTCAGTCGGTACTTGGATAACTGACCGCCTGGGCATGATATCTTTTTGCACTACTTTTTTGTACTTTAGTAGTTAAAAATGTATGTGGTGCAGTACGGAACCCCCAGAGTGCAAACCCGACTCGCACTTGGCCGCTTTTATTCAAAATGTTACCTTGGTTACTACAATTTCAACAGTTTAGGTGCGACGGAGGTGCGACGAGGTGCAAAAGGGCGGCAAGACTTTTTTTTCCACGGCTGTTTATACACCGTATTCCTAGTTTGTACTGCTTGACTTAACAGTGGGCGTTAGGCCTTATAATTGGTTTATTATCCGGTATCGTTAAACAATTAAATCTCTATTGAATTTACATAATTACCATCGTTACTCGATATCTCGTGGTACTTATTGTATACGTGACTCAAATTCAGTTTTTGGCTGACAATAGATGACAGCAAGTAAGTTACCAAACTATCTTTATGAGTACACTACGACCAAGTAAATAAGTTCTCATCATCATCATCATCAGCCCAAAGACGTCCACTGCTGAACATCCTATAGCTGCTGAACATCATATAGGCCTCCCCCTTAGACCTCCACTTTGAACGACAGCCTGCCATCACAAAACACAAAAAAAAACAAAAATATAAAAAAAACAAAAATAAAAAGTACTAAAATATAGTGCATAAAAACAAAATCCCATCAACGCCTAGGTGGTCACCCATCCAAGTACCGACCGCGCCCAACGTTGCTTCACTTCGGTGATAGTACGAGAATTGGTGGTGAACAGAAATTTGACACCGACTTGCACTTCATCATCATCATCAGCCAGAAGACGTCCACTGCTGAACATAGGCCTCCCCCTTTAACCTCCACACTGAACGACAGCCTGCCTTTTGCATCCACTGGATGCCCGCGACTCTCACAATGTCGTCGGTCCATCTAGTGGGAGGCCTCCCTACGCTGCGTCTTCCGGTTCGTGGTCTCCACTCCAGAACCTTTCTTCCCCATCGGTAATTGGTTCTTCGAGCGATCTCTTCGACTTGCACTTGGCAATTATTTATTATTTGTTGTTATACTTTAGAGTGTGTGCTATAATCATGCCAAGTTTGACGCTTGTACGTATTGGCATTTTTACATTAGAGCTAATAAAAAATACGTTCAAAAATAAGTTTGTTATATGGGGACCCACCCCCCTATGGTTTTAACTTTTAGACTTTTTTATTATTTGTTAGTTAATCCACCGTTACATTACTTATTATGTGAAAATTTTAACTGGCTATCTATAGGACAGACACTCAGACCGACGGACAGACAGACAGACATCGTAAGCTTAGTAAAAGGGTCCCGTTTTTACCCTTTGGGTACGGAACCCTAAAATTTAATAATAATTACAAAATAGAAGCATAATGCAATATAGTAAAATTAACAACAAATTACAAGAAAATATACTTCAAGACATCCAGCATCCAGTGGATGCAAAAGGCAGGCTGTCGTTCAGTGTGGAGGTTAAAGGGGGAGGCCTATGTTCAGCAGAGGACGTCTTCTGGCTGATGATGATGATGATGATACTTCAGGAGTCTAATTTAAAAGATATTTGATCCCAAACACCTTGTTAAAAATTAATTTAAACCAGTCAATTTCAACCTGAAAACATAAATTAGATAGGTATTTACTAGGTAAGTATCTAATGGAGTACTTTGACATAATGTAGGGTGTGTTAAGAGTACTTATCACACTTTCACACGCATTAGAATCCTTTCGTGTTAGCACTTAATTTGGATGTTGATAGTTCGGGAGATAAATGGTCAAATTTGTTACATTAGACAAAGTACTTTTCTAATTTCAAAGTGAGAAAAAAGATTAAAGTCGCAGAAGAACTTATTTTAGCAAATTGCATGCATATAAAAAAACTAAAGTTAAAAACTTTTATGAGATAAAGAATGTTAGTATGGTGATCTTATGAAAAAAAAATCGATATTTTTGTCATCACATCACACATCAGCAGCCATCAAACGTCCACTGCTGGACAAAGGCCTCCCTCTTAAAGAGGGTTTTTGTCATACGTATTTTTAATCAAATTTGCGTTAGTAGAAAAAAGGTAAAAGTTTTAAGGCCTATACCTGCATGAAAATTACTGAATGATATACAGAAAATAAACCAGTATCTACACTTTTGTGTCCTAATAAATTTAATTTGTCTTAAAAATATAACATTTTAATATATATTGTAAGTAATTGATTTAGTTTTTTGGTGACGCATCTTTGCCTTTTGTTAAAATAAAATACAATCGAAAGTAAACTAAAAACCTAAACTACTTGGATTATTTTACATTTACTTATTGATATATACTTAAATGTAAAATTTAAATATAACTCACTCATTACCTGACCGAACGAAATCTAAAAAAAACACTCGAAAGGATTTTGCAAAATGGCTGAATGGATAATGGGGCTAAGAAAGGGTTGAAAGTTTATAAGTACAGTCACTAAAATAAACTTCATCATCATCATCATCATCATCATCAGCCAGAAGACATCCACTGCTGAACATAGGCCTCCCCTTTAACCTCCACACTATTCAAATAAACTTATTAACATATTATTTACTACTAGCTGTGCCCCGTGGTTTCACCCGCGCGGTGATGAAAAATTGTGATGTTGATGATGATGAAAAGTCTAAGCCTATGTCACTCTCCGGACCTTGAACTATATCCATGCAAAAAATCAGGTTGATATGTTTCTCTGTTGGTTCGTGAAAGAGGAACAAACAAACCAACAAACTTTTCGCATTTATAATATTATTATTATAGTATCGTATAAACTTATTTTCAAATTGTAGCGTAAAGAAAATGAACAATATCACCGTTTCTAAAAATTTCCAAGCAATCAATTAACCGGCTTTTACTATCTCCTATTTCAGGCGACAGCTGAAACTTTCGCCAAAGGATTATGGCCCTAAAAGCGTCGGTGCGAGAGATAAATATTGACGCACAATAAGCACAATAACACCGAATATAATAATACTGAAGGGTGACAGTTTGGAAGCTGGCAACTCCCCGAATTGTTGAGAGAAAGTTAAATTTATGCGGTAAGTTGATGTAAAATTGTTTACGTGATATACTGGCGTGGTGGTTAGAGAGTTTTTAGTTTATGTGTATTAGTTAAATTAAATTAAATTAAATTAAATTAAATTAAATTAAATTGTATTTATTGAGATTAAACACGGTCAAGCCAATTACATTAGTATCTCACAATTCTCACAAAATAACAATTATGCATATCAGTAAAATTAAGAAAGGAATTAAATTAATTACAAAAAAAAAAAAAACTCACAAATAATAAAGATTAAAATACAAATGTCAATAATTTTACATATGTCAATAACAATTAAGAATAATTCCAGTCAACAAATTACAAAATGTCAGAGAAACAAAAAACACACTAAAAGTCCAAATAATCATCAAAGTCAGGGTTAGTCTTATTGCATCTATCCCACTAGTCTAGTTGGTGGCTGAGTGGTAGCATGTGTGCTTTACAATCTGACGGCACCAGGGTTCAACTTCCAACCTTGGCCCTGCATCAGCGACTCATTTCTCTTTTGACTTAAGGTCTCTTGCTCGTTATTTTTCCGGTGACGATTAGCTTTTGGATGTTTTCACCAGGCTTACGGGCTATGTTTTTTTTTTATGCCATAGGTGGCAAACAAGCAGACGGGCTGCCTGATGGAAAGCAGTCACCGTCGTCTATGGATACTTGTAACACCCGAGGCATCACAAATACGTTGCCGACCCTTTAGAACTCGATTAACTCCCTTTTGAAGAACCCCATGTTGTAGCTTCTCAAAAACACCGAAGAAGGTAGCTCATTCCACATTTTGCAGGTATGTGGCCAAAGAACAAAAACTCTCCGAAGGCACGTGTTTGAAAGCCTTGGCTTCTCATGGAGTTTGAGCTCTTATGTTGTGTTAGTAATAAAAGACGTATTAATTAATATTCTTGTCCTTGGCGTTATTATCAAAAATCTTTTGCTTGTCATAAATTCAAGCAGTGTAACCCAATTGTCGTGAAGGGCAAAATTAATGAAGAAACAATTATATTTCACTACCTCGAAAGTGCAAAGCAGTCAGTAAAATGGCTTTGGTGTATATTTTTTTAAACAGCAAGGGAAACCAGTATCTCGAATATTTGCTACGCTGACACAGACTCAACAACAATTTTAGCATTTAAAACACGACCTATCCATTTACTTTTTATTACAAAATGCATAAGACGTGCGACGCCAAAGTGCTCTCGTCAGGAAAAAAAGTAGGTTACGAGTAGCCAATATTTATTATTTACTTGGAGTCTTGTCAACTCATTATTGAAAATCTTAATATCCAAATTAAAAACTTCAAAAAAATAAATATAATAAATAAATACAATTATATAGGCTTGTGCCCGGCCGCCAACTCGCCTGATGGTAAGCGATGATGCGGTCTACGATGGAGCACGCTTGCCTAGAAAAACCAATGCAGTCTCCACTTGAAGACACCCAGTTTGTAACTATTTCAGGCAGCGAATTCCACAGACTGCCAGTTCGTACAATAAATGTTGAATCAAACCGCTTCGTACGGGTTAAAATATAAACCATAAAGCGGTGTCGATTGTTCGTGCCCGCTCTGGCAGTTCGATTGAAAAATGGGCAGGAGGGAATTAAATCATGCAGATCTGATGCACACTCCCCGAAATGTATCCGATAAAAACTGATAGACTAGCAACTTTACGTCAATGCTCATGACTAAGAAGCTTAGTCCGAACTAGGAATTCGTTACTGATGACGTTTCTCTATAGACTCCAACGCCTCTAAAAGGCAGGCGTTTGTTCTGCAGTAGACGCTTAACAGCTGTTGATGCGTGTGTGTAAAATTTGGAGAAAAAAAAAACAAGTTTAAATTAAATAACCATGTCATGTTATAATAAAATTATATATTATGTATTTTAAACAAAATAGAAGGTCAAAATCGAAAAGTAGATCTTTTACTTATATAGGTATTTCTAAGCTAATACACTCAAAGCCATGCCATTTTCAAATACGCAGAGTGAAAGCAAACTTTTAAATGAGCCACACAAAATGAGACCCACAGATGTCCCTTCCAATCTTTCACACTAATTGAACAAACAAACGTACAAGTTCCCTAGAGGTGTGCAATAATTCCCGACCAGGTGAACCCGACCAACTCGACAGACCCGGTTTGAAGTTTTGCAATTACGTACTTACCGACTCGATGCTGCGGAGAATATTTCACTCCAAGTTAATAGTTCGACTGATGGAAATTAGCAACTGGTTTAGTAGACTGCTAATATCTAAACTATAGCTTTAACAAACAACGTAGCAAAAATAGCAGCAAAATAAATATTTGGGACATTTTTGTGCACACGGTCATCTGTCCTAAAACTTAGCAAAGCTTGTTCTATGGCAGCCAGAGACTGATATACATATATAAATATAATTTTAAATAAATACTTAAATAGATATTAACACATAGAACAAACACAAATGTTCATCACATGAATGTTTGCCCTAGGTAAATATGACTGTCCAGCGTGGTGGATATGGCCCAATCACCCTTTCGGGGGTAGGCTAAAAGTCCAGCAGTGGACTGTTAAAAAGGCTGACTATGATGATGATGAAATATGACTGCCCCGGTGGCTCAGTTGGTAGTGAAACTATCTTCTGTGCTTGGGGGCGTGGGTTCGATCCCCATCTAGGACAAACATTTGTGTGATGAACATTTGTGTTTGTTCTATGTCTGGGTGTTAATATCTATTTAAGTATGTATTTAAAAATATATATATATACGTATATCAGTTTCTGGCAGCCATATTACAAGCTTTGCTTAGTTTGGGGTCAGATGACCGTGTGTGCAAAAATGTCCCAGATATTTATTTTTAATTTCTCTAAAGAAAATTCTGTTGCAGAAGTATTTTGAAATGTTAGAGATACTTTAATTAAAAATGCGTTTGTTATATATTATATATAATTAAATTATTTTTTCAGTATGTGTAATGTATTTAGTTAAATTAATCGCTAAGCCGGTTATTTGTAATAAATTAAATATTAGTCATCATGCCTAAATTATGACATTCACCAACATGCACTGAGCCAGCATGGTGGATTAAGGCCCATCCTCTCTCTCTCTGAGGGAAGGCCTATCTCAGCAGTGAGAAAATGATCGCCTTCTTGGTTTTAGCGCGACGTCATAATATGACGTGTCATAGGCTATATTATTATCTATGAGATGAGGAGTATTAAGATGCGCAGATAGATACCTCATTGGTCAAAACATGATAAGTATATTAAGAAATTAGAAAGAACACACAGATATATCTGGGAAAGAACACATGATCAAAGTCAAAGTCAAAGTAATTTATTAATAAACATTATGTTTACAGGTCAGGTAATTGTAATATTGTTATATAAGAATGTATACATAATACACAACATTTAAAATATAAATAAAATTATATAATGTAAATACCAATACAAAATATGATACACATTAGATTTTTTTACCGTCAGGGTTCACCAATTCATTAAAATCATAAAACGCCTGATCTATAAGCCAGCGTCTTAATTTACATTTAAAACAGCTCAGATTGAGCGCATCTGTCACTGTTTTTGGCAACCGATTGTACACCATCGGCCCCATAACGTGCGTTGACTTGCTGGACTTAGCGAGGGAGTGCCTGATACCAACAAGCCTATCAGCGTTACGTATGTTGCAAGTGTGCGTGTCGCTGAGCTTATGAGCATACTTACATACATATATAGACGGTCAAACGCATAGCCTTCCTGTTATCATCATCATCATCATCATCATCAGCCAGAAGACGTCCACTGCTGAACATAGGCCTCCCCCTTTAACCTCCACACTGAACGACAGCCTGCCTTTTGCATCCACTGGATGCCAGCGACTCTCACTATGTCGTCGGTCCATCTAGTGGGAGGCCTACCTACGCTGCGTCTTCCGGTTCGTGGTCTCCACTCAAGAACCTTTCTTCCCCATCGGTTATCGGTTCTTCGAGCGATGTGGCCTGCCCATTGCCACTTCAACTTGCAAATTTTAACAGCTATGTCGGTGACTCTGGTTCTTTGGCGAATATCCACGTTTCGGATTTTATCGCGCAAAGAAACTCCGAGCATTGCTCTCTCCATTGCCCGCTGAGTGACTCTGAGTTTTTCCAAAAGGCCAACAGTTAAGGACCACGTCTCAGTACCATATGTCATCACTGGCAACACACACTGGTCAAAAACCCTCGTCTTGAGGCACTGTGGTATCTTGGACGAGAAGATGTCACGCAATTTCCCGAACGCTGCCCATCCGAGTTGGATTCTTCGGGCGACCTGTTCCTGTTATCGTAGTCGGGTAAAAAGTCATCGAAGAGTGACATCGCTTAGAACATCAATGAAGCCGAGAATAGACGCTACTCTAATGTAGAACAATACGTGTTCGCCTCCAATGTTGTTCTAGAAACTTCTATATAATAATAGCGAAGCATCAATCAGGGCAGGCCGTTAATTAGGAAAGTTTACACGAGCGCCGTGAGCGAAGTCGGAAGCAATTTGTTCCGGAGTGAAAGGAACGAAAGTGTGGAGCGCGGAGTTTTTAAACTGTTCCGTTATTATGTACCACGCTTGGTTTCTAGGCTGGTTTTCTGAGGCTACTAAAAAGGTACCTCTGGGCTTGGGGCGAGTTGCGGCTCTGACGATCAACGTGAGCGTGCCCAGGGAGAAAAAGAAAAAATTAAAAATTACTTATTGTAGCAAACGTGGTACATTGTGATGTTACAAACTAAAGTCCCTCACGTTCGGACGTTGCAAGTACGTCATACAATATTAAACCTACATGATATACATGGTGTTAGTTATTATAGCAAAATAAAGAGCATGAAATCTCTCACGTGATTTACAAACCGTAGGTACAAGGCCTTCTGTCAAATATAACGAAGCCTTTGGAGTCTTTTACAGGTCTCTACTATATAAAAAATTGGACAACCACAAGCAATAAAGAGCATAGAACCCGTCACATTATTTACAAAGCGTACAAGGCCCTCTGACAACGCTGTCATCTATGAGAACGACAACGTTGTGTGACTAACGTTGTCGTGGGCGGAGGGCTGAGACAACACAGTTGTCTCGGGAGGAGCCGTAGCGCAGTGCCGAGGGCTCCGGTGCGTTACTTTGGAGATCCCGGAGCCATCTTGTCAAGCACTAAGGCTGGTCACTGGGAGATTTAAGTGGGTATAATCCCACATAACCTAACCTGGCTGCACCCCAATGCAGCCGGGTATCTTTGGAAGATTTCCCCCTCGAAAACAAAAAAATATCTGATTTTATTGTATGGTCTTGTATTGAAGGTAAAACAATAAAGTAATTTTATATATACTTACGTCAATAGTGTTAGCAATGGATTTATTCTAGGAAATAAAAGTCCACTATTAGGCTCAATAAAATATTGCAAATTGCAAAAAAAATTCAAAGCGTGCAGAAAATAACGCGAACGTGAACCGCCGAGATACTGTTTGCGGTCGCGCAGCTATTCGCATCACCTAAATAGTATCGCTTAAAACAGGTAGCCGTAAAGCTCCAGTGGTGTTAAGCTGTAAACAAATCATCGGACGCATCCATAAGTCGCAGCTGTTGATCACGATCAAGCGGCCCAAAAAAGATTCACCCAGGTATTTTTTTTTTTTTTTTTTTTTTTTTTTTAATATTTTTAGATGGCACCCGCGCTTTTTGATCTGAAAGCACTTGAGTCTGTAACCTGTCATATCAGGCATACTGACACACAGAACTACTTACAGTGTCTGTACAGTGTCAGTTAGGGTGTTGCTTAAAAATGAACTTTCAAAAAGTCACTGTCTCACCCCGTACTGACATTAGGGTGTTGCTTATTTAGGCAAAAAACAAAAAAATACTGAAATGTTCTAGTCTCACAATTTTGTTCTACTACCCCTATTAACAAATGCTAGTTTTATTTATATTACACGGGAATTACTCACGGCCCACCGCGTCACCGGCTTTATCTTACGTGAGTAATTCCCGTGTAATATAAATAAAATGTGTGAAACCACGTCAGTTTCAATAATAAAAATGCTAGTTTTTTTTTTAAACAAATTTTTCAAACTAACTACCAGCTGTCAAAGTTTTGAAAAAAAAAAAAATTACAAATATACAACCATGATACCTACTACCCAAAGGGACGGAACGCTTCAAACAGAAAAAACGAGCAGAGCGAGAGGTACCACGTTTAGCCATTTGTCCCTTTCTAGTGTTGACATAATCACTGATACTAATTCCTCATTACTTTTCATACTTTTTTATATTTTTATACAGAATAGATCTACGTTTGGCCACTAACTTGCCTGATGGTAAGCAACGGTGTGGCCGAGGATGGAACACGTTGATCTAGCAGAAATCTATTCATTCTAGCCTTGAAGATGCCTAGATTGTAGTTCTCAGGAAACAAGGAGGACAGCAGGGAGTTCCATTCTTGGACAATACGTATCATAAAAGACAACCCAAATCGTTGTGTACGAATTTTTGGAATTTCCACGAGGAAGGGGTGATAGTGTGCTGTCCTTCTACTTGTCCTGTAGTAAAAGGGGGAGGGTGGAATAAGGTCATGAAGCTTTTGCTCACACTCATCAAAATATATCCGGTAGAAAATTGACAGACAAGCTACTTTACGGCAGTGCTCAAGGCTTTGTAATTTATTGGCGACTAGCTTGCTGTCACCAATCAGCCTCATAGCACGCCGGTCTACGGAATCTAAAGCTTCCAGTTGGTACTTGGCTGCTCCGTCGAATAGGTGGAAGCAGTACTCAACACACGTACATACTAATTTATTCCTTATTTATATCACTACAATAATAAACGGATGCACCCTAAATAACCATGAGAGTTTTCTTTTAGATATTATGTTTCACAAATAAAAATATAAATAATTAAAAATGATGCTGATAAAATCATGTACGGACTACCCAAATTAATACCAAATTTACGGTTACAATATTTTTCCAAAAGTGGCAACACCACACACACATATGTGTTCATGAATGTCATTGTATATAAGACATGTAGTGTGAAAGGGACAAATGGCTAAACGTGGTACCTCTCGCTCTGCTCGTTTTTTCTGTTTGAAGCGTTCCGTCCCTTTGGGTAGTAGGTATCATGTATACAACATATGCTTGACAGTCACTTCTTGACACTTGACAGTCACAATTTTGTATTTATTTTACCTATAGAACGTACCTCGATTGCTTGGGTATTTCCCTTGCTCGATAAACCCCCCGGTGGTGATCCCGCCACTCGTGGAAATTACCGCTTTTAATGCTCACCGAGATACAATCTGTGTACATGACTGTGTACTGTCAGGCATTACAATAACAGTTGTAATCGACGTATCTACTCACGGACGGACGGACTATACAAATTAAGGGAAGTTTTCTACGCCTAAAAAAACCACCAACATTAGCGTACGAGTATATTCTTCATTAATAATACAACAGGCACTTCTTGACAAGGCCACTTTAGCGCAAACTTATCTATTCAAGTACGCCGCGCTAAAGTTTCGCCGCGTGAGACGAAGTGAATTTCCAGGGAAAGTTGGCTAGAGACTCGACTAGATAGGGTAGACGAGTTTGGTATAGGTAAACTTGTAAAGAATATTTTATTCACTCATAGCTGGTATATACAAATAGGTACTGACATGTCAAGTATTGATGTAAATAGGCACGATAACCATAGACGGATAAAACAAATAAAGGTACCATTATAATGGTGCCTATATAGAAAACAATTGCATAACATAATATGGTATTTATTTTCTACTAGCGGTCCGCCCCAGCTTCGCACGGGTATAGATTATAGCCTATGTCACCCGGGGATAGTGTAGCTTCCCGTCAGTGAAAGAATTTTTCAAATCGGTTCCGTAGTTTCGGAGCCTATTCAATGCAAACAAACAAACAAACAATCAAATCTTTCCTCTTTATAATATTAGTATATATAGTATAGATTATGTGGGCTGAAAATGGTATAGAATAAATATGTCATGATTAATAAAATAAAAAAACTTTTTAAATACAAGCTTTCACTAATTTCAATATGGCGGCCGCCTAGGCCGCCATATTGAATTTAGTGAGACGTCCTTAAATTTTTCGTATTGTCTCAGCCAATTCTTTCATTTGATACCCATATTATGAGTTATTATAGGTATGTCGTTTGTCGCTTAGGGAGGGATGTTGCCATAATCCCCACACTTGGCTGGTGGCTTGGGGATCGCAATACGTTCACCGTGTACAAATAAAACGCTGCTGCCCATTCTCCGGTGGTTCTGGTCGCAGTTTTAGGACATACCCGGGTCCAGTTTGACTAACTGTGAATATTTCTTATTTTTTTATAGTCGTTGATTATTCTTTATTTCATAGCCTAAACGTTTAGTGAACATTGAGAAATAAGGCCGCTTATTACTTAATATATTTTTCAGTCACTGTACTAACTAAAACTATATATAGAGTTTACCAAATCATTACAAAAGAACAAAATATAAAATATTTTTTGTGATTCCGAAGCGAACAAATGATATTTCACAACAAACTGCTCAGTAAATTTAGATTTGAATTACACTTGGAGCATTAAAGTCGCCCCGTTATGGCTTATTCGAGGAAATAGATTCTGAATCTTTATTACATCCCGAGGGATTTTAAGATATTTTTTTAAAGAAATTTATCCATATTTTTTTCTCTGGGAATGACTCTATGTTGACGTAGGAGGAGTGTTTCATGATTTTGGCCAACCGACTTGCCTGATGGTAAGTGACAGTGTGGTCATGAGTGGAACACGTCGATTTAGAAGAAATTCATTCACTCGCGGCTTGAATACATACGGAGAATGTTTTTTTTCAAGATACAAAGACGACGGCAAGGAGTTCCGTTTTTCATTTCAAAATTAATCATTACTTTAATAGACTTCTAAATAAAACAATAATAAATACGCAGGGGTGACTTTATGGCAAGTCTTCGGTGGGTGGCAACACCGTGTATCCCGATTTCATGGTGCTAAATGAGACCCCTGATCCCTGGCTTGCAGCCATCTGGGGGTAGAAACCACAAGAGCTAAGAACCTAAGCTCCAAGGTGGAAGTGTTAAAGGGCATAATTCCGTAAGTAGCTCTTAGTGCAAGTGCAGCACACCTCTCGATACCCTAAGCCAGCCACGCCAACGTTGCCCCCCTTCAGTGCCAATATGACGCAGCCATTATGGGGGGCCTATTTAGTAGGTGGCAAATCATCACCTGCCTAAATATATTTTCGGATGAGGCAGGATAAGGCAGATGCCGTATCTCATCCTATAGATCTGTTCTCCTATCCACTAGTTGCTCACCTCAATAACCCAGTTTTTTTTAATTATAATATATACTGTACAATAGTTTTATATGCCAATTTATACATAATTGTATTTTTTACTAAACAGGGACTCTTGGTGTTGGCTTCGGTCCCACCAATGCCTATCAAAGGTCCGGGCTAGACCCGTGTTTATATTGAAATAATATTGAAATAAAGTGTTATAATTATACAATGAATCCAAGGCAAGGTAAGCGAAATATTAGTCGGTCCAGCTGCAAGTTGGGTCAAACATATTGTTACCATCGCGGGTCAAACCTGGATTTGATTAGCACAGGACTGACTAGAGAGAGGGCTATACTCAGCAGTGGGTTAAAGAAAGCTGTGAATGACGATGATGATTTTTGCTGGTTATTTAAGTGGTAATGATTTACCTGAAAGCCTCCTAAATTAATTTAATATCCTAATAACTACAGTATCTAATTATATTGTAACACGCAAATAAATAATATTACCAGGTAAAAAACCACGTTCAAGCATGATTGTGTTCTAATGTTTAATTTATTACATAAAACATGATTTGACATTATAATATGATGTTATATTATATTAATTGCTAAGCCTGGTTTTTTATTTTATTTTATAGTAGATAGGCTTGCGCTTGGCCACCAACTCGCCTGATGTTAAGCGCTGATGCGGCCTACGATGGAGCACGCTTGCCTAGAAGAAACATATTCACTCTCAACTTGAAGACACCCAGATTGTAACTATCGGGTCACCCACTAGGACTAGGCTAGGACTTATCCAGCTCCGTAAATACCATCAGAACCGAACCATCTTTTCTGAATGTATTGCAATTTTTCTTGCGGTTTAGGCCAACAGAATTGCGGACATCGAAGAGCGCAATAAAATCATCCAATGTTAAACTATAAACTCGGTCCTTTTATAGTTTTAGAACAACATCTCCGAGGTGTGAAACTGGGTTATAGCTTTTAAATTTACTTTTATTATATCTGTTGAGTGTCTATAAGTAAATAGAAGAAATATTTACTAAGAACGTCTGATATTTTACTGTTGATTATAGCTGCGCGTTCCGTTTTACTTTTGAGTTTTCCGTTTTTTTTTGTAGTATACCGAGGTAAAATAAAAACTCCAATATCAATTCTTATTATAAACACTATCTTCTTAATAAGTCCTATCTAGATTGGTGTACCTGTCTTTTTTTGAAGGCATACTGGCGGACGTCCACAGACACACAGATTAACATATGCATATGTTATGCATAACATTTTCTATATGCAATATTATTTATGTTATTTTACCTAATTTAGGTAATACATATTATACATAAGGTATGATAATAATAAATAAGGTAAAGTCTAAATAGTTGATTCTCAACTTCTCAACTGATCAGGCGTTATTTGCAAATGTCCACAGTCTTTGCGTGTCGCCAAAGGACAATGAGGGAATGGGCACTATGTTTATTTCATTTTACTTTTAAATTATTTATAGTAATTGCACATTAAATAGCAGAAAGTTACAAATATTGTTTTAAATTAATTTAATTACTAGTTTATAACAAAAAAAAAATTGTTACAGAAATAATTCATTTTCGTTTCAGGTTAGGTAAATTTTCCCTTTTACATTATTTTTTTTTAATCAGGTAAGGCTAAATTAGCATCAATAAAAATACCTATAGAGTAAAACTAAATTATTCCAAATGCTTTATTGTAATAAAAGCGACGGAGGAGCAGAAATACACTAGAGATTTGTCAGAAAAACTATTTTGAATCAGTCTAAAATCAATTTATAAATATTATTTATATTATAACCCAATTGTAATGGTTATAAGTTCGACCTAAAGAATACAATTTTTTCTAGGCCTACCGAATTTACCGTATATTGATGGGTATAACACTATAAAATTCATCGTTCTTTTTTGTACCATTCGGACGAAAGATAAGGTACAAATGAAACCGGAATAATAATATAAAGAATAATATGTGTTGTTTTGATTTTTGCCACAATTCATTCATTTCCCTTATAAAGTTACTTGACCGGAACGTTTTTAATACGAAAAAGGATGCATGCTTAGGAATTTTTATATTAAAATAAATAGACCATATTTTACAACAGTGGCCATAGTAATCGGCTTTTGTCAATATTCCGGTTTGATTGGATATAGCTAATATTACCACAAAATTTAGAGATTATGAGGAACAAATCGACATGAGTTTCATTACTATACGGTATTAGTTTGTGGTGGGCCTATTTATCAAACAAAAGAAATTGTCTCCTTTAAAACAAAAAATGACATTACTTACCTCATTAAAACTTATAAATGCCAAATGATTTTACAAGCTCTTTCTTAATGTAAAAAAAGTTCCGACTACCCTCGTAAACGTCTCTCAGCTGTCAAATATTAGTTAACAAATTGTTTCGTTCAGGTGGCCGAGGTAACGGATTCGATTCCCGTGGGATCCACAGGGAATATTGAAGGAAAAGGAAAAGGAAAAGGAATCTGGTTGAAAATAATCTGAATATTATATGAATTTATTTACCTACTTGCGGACGGAAATAACGATTGGAGTTTTTAGCTTTGCGCTTTGCCAGTTAAGTGAAATAATTGTTATTGTTAAAAACTAAAAACACGCAAAACAAGCCAAAAATTTCCAAACTCGAGGGTTCATTACATTTGGTAACGAAGGTCTGATGGAGCCAGGAGTTGGAATTCTTTGTTTGGGACTCGAGGTCTGATGATGGAATCAGACGTGGTCCTTAACTGTTGGTCTTTTGGAAAAACTCAGTGTCACACAGCGGGCAATGGAGAGAGCTATGCTCGGAGTTTCTTTACGCGATAGAATCCGAAACGTGGATATTCGCCAAAGAACCAGAGTAACCGATATAGCTGTTAAATTTGCAGGTTGGAGTGGCAATGGGCAGGCCACATCGCTCGAAGAACCGATAACCGATGAGGAAGAAAGGTCCTTGAGTGGAAACCACAAACCGGAAGACGCAGCGTAGGTAGGCCTCCCACTGACTGACGACGTAGTGAGAGTCGCTGGCATCTAGTGGATGCAAAAGGCAGGCTGTCGTTCAGTGTGGAGGTTAAAGGGGGAGGCCTATGTTCAGCAGTGGACGTCTTCTGGCTGATGATGATGATGATGACATATATCCCGATATAATTATAATACTTTTTGTAGTTTATAGCAAGTGTTTGCTACGATATAAAATGAACATGCCGATGGGTTTCCGTACACATGTCAATTTATATAAATTTTGTAGCCTATTTGACACATATTTCTGCATTTTAACACGTGGTTTCTTCCTGTCACCACCACAATTTGAGTAAATCGCTTGTCCAACATTATCAGTTCGTTGAATTTCAAATGATGAAATTACCCTTTCTAAACTACCTTCGGAGCTGCGTTCTTGCATCGCTGGGTAACTAGACCTGATCATCATAATGTACCTCCGGCTACTGATGGCTGTTAAACTACTGAAATAACAAGGCCTTATTTTTCCTATATATTGTGATATCAATTTGCAGACTACTAAAACACTGCTTTAAACGGTTATTCACAAAAGTTATATGATTGTTAACGGGATATTTACCGTGGTAAGGTTGTGGAATGAGCTCCCGATATCTTGGCGTAGTTACATGCACCATGTTCACGGGAAGACTGAAGAATGCGGGTGGTTGGTCGAACAGGTTGGTTTTTTTGCAGACTAGTGTTTTATAGTAGTATTTGTACGAAAAATATACCCCTACTTTTACTGTTAGTAAATATTTCACTTTTTGTAGTTTAAATAAAGTGAACTCTAACTAATTTTAACTCCACACTTAATATCAGTTTGTAGTTTGCATTCCCTGGATGCCCGCGACTCTCACAATGTCGTCGGTTCATCTAGTAATAAATAATAATAAATATTTGGGACATTTTTGCACACACGTTCATCTGACCCCAAACTTAGCAAAGCTTGTCATATGGCTGCCAGAGACTGATATACATATATTATATAGTTTTAAATACATACTTAAATATATAATATATTAACACCCAGATATAGAACAAACACAAATGATCATCACATAAATGTTTGTCCTAGACCAACGGACTATCGGGCTAGTGGGAGGCCTACCAACGCTGCGTCTTCCGGTTCGTGGACTCCACTCCAGCACCTTTCTTCTTTGATCTATTGAGACATTATTTAACAGTAAATAAAATTTGCCCACCGACAAGGCCACCGGATTAGCAAGTAGAAGTTGCAGTGGGAAGGGCACATATCACGCTGAATAGTTTATTTTTATTTTTTATAGTTAATAGGCTTGCGCTTGGCCGCCATCTCGCCTGATGTTAAGCGACGATGCGGTCTACGATGGAGCACGCTTGCCTAGAAGAAACCGATTCACTCTCGACTTGAAGACACCCAGATTGTAACTAACGGGGAAAACCCATAGATGGCCAATGGAGCCGAAAGGTTCTGGAATGGAGACCACGGACCGATAAGCGCAGCGTAGGACACCCACCCACAAGATGGACACTTGAACAGATGACCTAAAAGAGACCACAGGGAAACGCTGGATGCAGGCCGCTTCCAACCAGCCCTTTTAGAGATCGATGGGGAGGCTTATATCCAGCAGTGGACGTCCTATGGCTGAAATAACGCTGATGATGATCAAATACAATCTAAATAACTCTATTTACTGGAGATAATAGTAGAAAACTTTACATCAGAATTCTACACACAAGTTCCCCGTCGTGAGAAATGTCTTGCAACCATCCAGTTAAATTGATGCAAATACCTGTGCTGCACTGGCGCGGGCTATGAAAGCATCTCTGTGTAACCCTGCTTTATGTTGGGAGAGTTGCACTTCTATCCAGTATTTGATCAAGTACCAAAAGTACCATTAGGTTCCAAAATACATAGAGTTTGGCTAAATAAAATAAACTCTGAGAAAGCAAGCTTAAAAAAAACTTTAAAAAAAATCGCATTGCAACCCCAAAATTAAAATGAAATGTAAACATTACTGTGTTCTGACTATATTACAATAAAAAATTATAATTTACTAGCGACCCGCCCGCTCGGCTTCGCGCGGGTGTAATTTACGTGCGAAGCCGGGGCGGGTCGCTAGTTATATATATATATAAACCTTCCGTGAAAATGTATCTAACTGATGGTGAAAACCGCATCAAAATCCGTTGCGTGGTTTAGGAGGAGTTAGCGGCCATACAGACAGACAGACGCGGAAAGCGACTTCAATTTATACTATGTATAGATATAGATATAGAATAGAGATAGAGAAGAGACAAGACTATCTAGTGAGATTATTCTATGTATTTCATTATAAAAAAATGGGATTCCATAATTATGTTGATACTTTTAAATTTGCCGCGTTTTTTCAGTCTCTACTTTCATTAGCCAGAATCTAGGAGCAATTTTTTTAGTTTTTCGGTGACACACAACATAGACAGACGACTTAAAAGAGACCGCAGGGAAACGCTGGATGCAGGCCGCTTCCAACCGGCCCTGATGGAGATCGATGGGGGAGGCCTATGTCCAACAGTGGTCGTTCTATGGCTGATATGATGAAGTTTTTCGGTATTAATGAACTTATCGATTGAACTGAATGCATTCGTAACACAAACAAAACAAATAAACACGAAACAAAACAAACACAACCCACAAAACACAAACATAAACATAAAAAACATAAACAACACAAACAAAACATAACAAACAAAACAACAAAACAAAACAACACAACACAACAAACAAACACAAACATAATAAATTAAATAAATAAACAGCTTATTAATATTATGAAATAGGTTTGCGTTTGATCGCTTCCTAATTAAGTACGTTTATGTATTTGTGTCCTACGTTAAAAGAAACCCAAAAGTCACAGACAAAGCTTAAGTATTATTGATCTAGAATAAAAAACAAACAAAAAATACAGTCGAATCTTAACTCGATAAAATATTTAATGATTTGCTCGTGGTAGAATTTGTTTGTATCTATTTTATTATATTTAGTAATATTACGTTTTTCTGTAGTGACAGAATTTTCAGGTTTCATGTTAGTATAATTTTTAGTAGTTATCAGTAGAGTTAAATTACTAAATAGTACTTATTGGTCAAACCGGTCACCACAACGGTTTGGAACATCACTAAGAAACAGTAATTTTAGATTATTAATTAATAAGGTGTAACAGTGTGTGTTGCCAGTGATGACATATGGTTCTGAGACGTGGTCCTTGACTGTTGGCCTTTTGGAAAAACTCAGAGCTACTCAGAGGGCAATGGAGAGAGCTATGCTCGGAGTTTCTTTGCGCGATAAAATCCGAAACGTGGATATTCGCCAAAGAACCAGAGTCACCGACATAGCTGTTAAAATTTGCAAGTTGAAGTGGCAATGGGCAGGCCACATCGCTCGAAGAACCGATAACCGATGGGGAAGAAAGGTTCTGGAGTGGAGACCACGAACCGGAAGACGCAGCGTAGGGAGGCCTCCCACTAGATGGACCAACGACATTGTGAGAGTCGCGGGCATCCAGTGGATGCAAAAGGCAGGCTGTCGTTCAGTGTGGAGGTTAAAGGGGGAGGCCTATGTTCAGCAGTGGACGTCTTCTGGCTGATGATGATGATGATAAACGTGTTATTTATCGTGATAAGGTTGTGGATGGGGCTCCCGATATTTTGGCGCAGTTACGTGCATCATGTTCACGGGAAGACATTAATCATTCTGTAGTCAACAACGGTGATATTTAAAAAAAATACGACTACGTAAACCCACTGATATGCGTGACATTTAACAATGAGACGTCAAAATATGGCGGTATTATTGCTTATTAAATTATCTATTTCTAACAAAGTGAAAGTTTTAAGTAAACTATCACGGTTGATCACTTATGTTGTATTATGATTATTTACGGGATATTTACCGTGGTAAGGTTGTGGAATGAGCTCCCGATATTTCAGCGCAGTTACATGCACCATGTTCACGGGAAGACTGAAGAATGCGGGTTGGTCACAGTTAAAAAGTTAGGTGCAGACATAACGATCTACCCTCTTTCTTAGTATTTTGCTATGGTTACGGCTATCGGGAGCTCATTCCACAACCTTACGTAAACATCCCGTAAATAATCATATAACTTTGGTGAACGTTTTGTTATTATCATCATAATCAGCCTTTTAACAGTCCACTGCTGGACTTTTAGCCTACTCTCGAAAGGGTGATTGGGCCATATCCACCACGCTGGCCCAGTGCGGATTGGTGGATTCACATACGCCATTTAATTTCTTCTCCGTACGTATGCAGGTTGCCTCACGATGTTTTCCTTCACCGTAAAGCAAGTGGTATGAAAATCCATATATAAGCTCCAAAGAGCTCATTGGTCATCATCATCAGCCAGAAGACGTCCACTGCTGAATATAGGCCTCCCCCTTTAACCTCCACATTGAACGACAGCCTGCCTTTTGCATCCACTGGATGCCAGCGACTCACTATGTCGTCGGTCCATCTAGTGGGAGGCCTCCCTACGCTGCGTCTTCCGGTTCGTGGTCTCTACTCCAGAACCTTTCTTCCCCATCGGTTATCGGTTCTTCGAGCGATGTGGCCTGCCCATTGCCACTTCAACTTGCAAATTTTAACAGCTATGTCGGTGACTCTAGTTCTTTGGCAAATATCCACGTTTCGGATTTTATCGCGCAAAGAAACTCCAAGCATAGCTCTCTCCATTGCCCGCTGTGTGACTCTGAGTTTTTCCAAAAGGCCAACAGTTAAGGACCACGTCTCAGTACCATTTGACAACACTTTATTATTGTATCCAACGTAAATTACCTCTCGATCATACATTTTTCGAGCTTATTATTCTGACAGTAGGTTCTGAAATGAGCTCTACTTGACCGGCCACTATCTTCATATAAACAGGTAAGCTAAAGAATCAACGGAGCGTGAAGATACGCTAAATGGACGTGTGTGAACTTTATTACGCCACGGATTAGTTAAATGTGTGAGTGAGTTAATGTACCAATGTTTGTATTTAAGATGACTTTTAGAGCACTATAATTAGGTTTTGTTTAAGTAAGATGGCTTTTAGGCTTTTAAAGTTACATAGTGCTTTTAAGTTAGTTATTATTGCCTAGTAATGACCTCTATTTTAATGAAAGGATCGATACGTCTGTGTAAGTTTAGAGCTAAACTTTGAAAGTCATGTTAATAATGATAAATTATTCTGTGTAAAT
This sequence comes from Agriopis marginaria, assembly GCA_932305915.1. Classification (NCBI taxonomy): domain Eukaryota; kingdom Metazoa; phylum Arthropoda; class Insecta; order Lepidoptera; family Geometridae; genus Agriopis; species Agriopis marginaria. The sequence goes on from OW029918.1 coordinate 17,961,588, forward strand.
TATAATTATTATGTCTTACATGTCATTGTCACTGTCATTGAGATTAACATAGAACGGAAAGAAGAACGGTGAAGGGAATGGGCATGATGACTAATATTTTTTATCTATACTCTATACTTCTACCATGATACCTATCATGACTTCTACACTAATATTATAAAGAGGAAAGATTTGATTGTTTGTTTGTTTGCATTGAATAGGCTCCGAAACTACAGAACCGATTTGAAAAATTATTTCACTGTTGGGAAGCTACACTATCCCTGGGTAACATAGGCTATATTTTATTAAAAAAATAGGGATCCTTACTAAAACTCCAATATTGTAACCCAATGTTTAAAAAAATATGATTTACAATGTTTGACAGTTCTAAGACATGACAACGTCTGTTAGGTCAGCTAGTCACCTAATAAAAAAGCATTAAAAAAGTCAAATCATAAATAGAGCCTATCAAAGAAAACAAAATTAATATATTAGTAATATTTGGGTAGTACTAGGTATCTAATAGTATCTTCACTCCCGTCTGTTTGTAATTTTATCAATAAAATATATCAGAATCTTGGCCTGAAAAGTTGCCATAGCTTTAACGCTACGGATCTTAAAGAACAAGCTCCAAAAACAGCAATTAAAATAATATTAACGGTACACTCCCTGGCAACACTATGAGTAAATCTAGGCGGCACACTTGGCTGACATCGCTCTGCTGTTGGGCCGGCTCCAAATTCAATAATAGGTAGGACGGGGTCTTAAGACATAGGGGTAGTAAGTTAGCAAATTTTGCGCTTGGCTATCTGAGGTTGTTTGCGTACTTAAACCATAATAATATTAAAACACTGTTTTAAACTATCACGGTTGTTCACTAAAGTTATATGATTATTTACGGGATATTTACCGTAAAAGAGGGCAGATCGTTATGTTGCACCTAACTTTTTACCTGTTCGACCATCCACCCGCATTCTTCAGTCTCCCCGTGAACATGGTGCATGTAACTGCGCCGTAATATCGGGAGCTCATTCCACAACCTTACCACGGTAAATATCTTGTAAATAATCATATAATCATAATAATATTGTTTGGATTTACCTTGAACTCAATCTAGAATCGAAAAAAACTTGCCAAAAACTGAAGAGGTCGAAGTAAACACGTATTGCACACTCTGGCATAATACTCTTACTAGCTCTTTACAAACGTACACTTCGATATTGAGCGGCATACAACTGTAGACGAGACGGTCAAAGTCATCTAATGGACGACCAAGGGGAGGTGTAATGTAAGTGTTAAAGGAGAAACTGTAGGTATAACATTTCCATATTTTTTTCTGAGTCTGCGTACTAGCAGTAACTCGTGGTTTCACGCGAAATTTTCTTGTTTGACATATTTCACTCGGTTAATTATGTTTTGTTTGAACTCTATATATAGTTTTAGTAAATACAGTGACTGAAAAATATATTAAGTAATAAGCGGCCTTATTTCTCAATGTTCACTAAACGTTTAGGCTATGAAATAAAGAATAATCAACGACTGTAAAAAAAATAAGAAATATTCACAGTCAGTCAAACTGGACCCAGGTATGTCCTAAAACTGCGACCAGAACCATCGGAGAATGGACAGCAGCGTTTTATTAGTACACGGTGAACGTATTGCGATCCCCAAGCCACCAGCCAAGTGTGAGGATTATGGCAACATCCCTCTCTCAGAGACAAACGACATACCTATTAACTCATAATCATCATCATCATCATCAGCCAGAAGACGTCCACTGCTGAACATAGCCCTCCCCCTTTAACCTCCACACTGAACGACAGCCTGCTTTTTACATCCACTGGATGCCCGTGACTCTCACAATGTCGTCGCTCCATCTAGTGGGAGGCCTACCTACGCTGCGTCTTCCGGTTCGTGGTCTCCACTCAAGAACCTTTCTTCCCCATCGGTTATCGGTTCTTTGAGCGATGTGGCCTGCTCATTGCCACTTTAACTTGCCACTGAATGCCAGTGACTCTCACAATGTTTTGTTTGTAATTTAGACTAAATAGTGATGCTTGGTGCGATCGGTTTGTTACCTAAACAAGATAGAATATAATCAAATCGTACTAATATTTAAAATGCGGACGTTTGCCAGTATGTTTGTTTGATTGTTTCTATTAATCTCGGGACAGTTCAATTAATTTGGATTAAAGGCATCAAGTCTGATTTGGGACTGAAGCGTTTCGACTCCCCACGCGACCTATTTGACATTATCAAAGTATGGTGCAAATTACAAGAAGTCTTTGATCAGTACGCAAAAAAGTTGTCGCAATCTCATGCTGCTTCCTTTTTATGCTGTCAGCTTAGTCTGATATTTATGCAGTTAATTTGGTAATCTGATTCATAATCTAAAATTTTAATAAAATTATCCTCCGTCATGTTGTGAATTAAACATTTTAAGTCGACAATATCGCCAGACGCTGATTCATCAGTTTCATTATGCGACGTGATTAATGATTAAACTGAGGTGATTTGGCTGTGCCCTCCATGGGGAACTGAGAGGAGAAATGAAAGAGTCACGCTGAGGTTTGCTTTTTAGTGTTTTTGAGGGCCATCTTGGTGAGGAGAAAATTATTATTTATCTATAGGTACTAGATATTATAAGGCTTCGTAAGCAAGCTTAAAGTCACACAACAAGCTATGGAGAGGGCTAGACTTGAGGTTTTTCTGCAATATCGAATTAGAAATGAGTAGAACTGTAGATGAATGAAAGTTACCGACGTAGCCCACCGGATTAGCAAGTTGAAGTGGCAGTGAGCAGGTCATATAGTACGTAGAACAGATGCCCGATAGAGCTGAAAGGTTCTCGAATGGAGACCATGCACGGACCGGTAAGGGCAGCTTAGTACATCCACCCACAAGATGGACGGACGATTTAAAAATACTGCAGGAAAACGCTGGATGCAGGCCGCTTCCAACCGGCCCTTTTGGAGATCGATGGGGGAGGCAGTGGACATCTTATGTCCGAAATTATGATGATGCTTGTAAGGCTACAAATATGTACTTTCAACTTGTAATTTAAGCATATTACTTGAGTATTTCTAAATTTACCACTGTTAATACTAAACGAGTTTATAAAGATATAGTATATATTCCCCCTTTTTCAGTGCATTTTGTAACCGCAAACAGCAGTTGCGATAAATTTCGAGCGTAAGCCTAAACAGTATTGCAATAGACAGCCTAAAAATGCCTCGCAAAACGCGCGAGGCCCACCGCCAAAAAGACTAAAATGTCATATCGAATAGCAATAAACTGTACTTATCTCCAATCCGCTGGTCATGGGCTGGCACAGGCGTACAGACATAAGGGAGTTTGCACAAAGGCAGACTGTTTCGGCTTTTGAGCAACCATACTCTGTATGAACACAACACCATCAGCCATTAAATGTCCACTGCTGAACAAGGCCTCCCTCTTAGAGAGGGGTGTTGCCATAATCCCCACGCTTGGCAGGTGGCTTGGAGATCGCAGTATTTCACCGCGTACTAACAGGACGCTGCTGCCCATCCTCCGGTGGTTCTGGTCGCAGTTTTAGGACATACACAACGCACAACGCATTGTAGGAAATAAAAAAAATGGTATAGGTACTAGCTGTTTGCCCCCGACTTTGTATGCGTAAGCTTTCATTATAAACTTTCAAACCCCTTTTGTCTCTTTGATTTGGCCCTTTCTTAACGGACCTCTTCACTTCGTAAGGAATCTTGCCAACCTTACCTGCCAAATTTCATGTTCTAAGGTCAATTAGTTTTCGAGTCTTCGTGATGATTCAGTGAGTGAGTGAATGAGTGAGTGAGTGAGTGGTAGATCGCTTTTATGTAAGTATAGTATCTACTTGGGTGACATGATTTTTACACCGATTTCTCAGACATTTATTTTATGGACCAATTTACGTTTGTCTTTTTTTATGAAAATCTCGCGGTGGTCTCTCAAACATTTTATTAAATTTGGTTCAGTAGTCATGGAACTAGCTCTAATTAGGTAATCTTATTTGAGCTTCTAATGATTTGGCAATATCAATAAATTTGTTCGAGCGTGCTTACTAATTTTGAAGTCGATTTCATCATCATCATCATCAGCCAGAAGACGTCCACTGCTGAACATAGGCCTCCCCCTTTAACCTCCACACTGAACTGCCCGCGACTCTCACAATGTCGTCGGTCCATTTAGTGGGAGGCCTCCCTACGCTGCGTCTTCCGGTTCGTGGTCTCCACTCCAGAACCTTTCTTCCCCATCGGTTATCGGTTCTTCGAGCGATGTGGCCTGCCCATTGCCACTTCAACTTGCAAATTTTAACAGCTATGTCGGTGACTGGTTCTTTGGCGAATATCCACGTTTCGGATTTTATCTCGCAAAGAAACTCCGAGCATAGCTCTCTCCATTGCCCGCTGTGTGACTCTGAGTTTTTCCAAAAGGCCAACAGTTAAGGACCACGTCTCAGTAATTGTTTGTCTGTCATGGGGGGGGGGTTGCCAATAATTCCCACACTTGGCAGGCGGCTTGGGGATCGAAAGATCGAAGGAGGGGATCGAAGTCGATTTGTTTTACTTCAAATAATTTTCATCATCATCATAATCAGCCTTTTAACAGTCCACTGCTGGACTTTTAGCCTACCCCCGAGAGGGTAATTGGGCCATATCCACCACGCTGGCCCAGTGCGGATTGGTGGATTCACATACGCCATTGAATTCCTTCTCCGTACGTATGCAGGTTTCCTCACGCTGTTTTCCTTTACCGAAAAGCCAGTGGTATGAAAATCCGTACATAAGCTCCAAATAGCTCATTGGTACGGGCCCGGGGTTTGAACCCGCAAATAATTTTATTTTAATACAATTTTATTTGTCACTCTGAGTTTGCAATGGCTGTGTTAGCTTGTTCGCTTTAGTTCATTAGTGTGTAGGAACGCAGCCTACTGTTTATTGGAGCATTGCGCTGTGAATATCTTGGAAAATGGTGCGCGGTCTTTTTGTTTCCATGTTTCGGTGGTTGATTTTACTGCCACAGTTTTTCAGAACTACTAGTCAATCTGTGTTTTTCCCGTATTGAAGTCCGTTTAGAATATTTTGTGAATAGAAATTCAACGCTGGTAGAGTTAATATCACATAACATAACACTAAAGATGCAAAAGTTTGTGTGTTAGTGTGAAAGTGTGTATATTGGTCTATACTCAATTCACTAACAGCGTGAATTTGAATGAACTTGGTATGGAGGTAAAGTATATGGAATTCAAATTCAAAGTCAATTTATTGGGCCCGTGAGCCTGGGTTACAAAGTTGGTTGGTTAGTTGGTTTATATGTGTAAGAAAATTAAAGTTCTCCAGGTCCCGCTTTGTCAGCATACAAGCAGTTACTTAAACTAATTACAATAATATCAATTAAAATAATAATAAAAAATTCAGTTTACCTTAAAATTATACAAACAAATTACAAGAACATCAATGAAAATAATATTAAAAATGTCAGTTTACGTTAAAATTATATAATTGATAATATAATATAATGGAGTAGTCTATAGATTAAAATATAGCCTGTGGATATATCCGAGAAATATCCCTAAAAATCCCTGAGTGTTGGTGGCCAAGCGGTAGCGTGTGCGGTTTCCAATCTGACGGTACCAGATTCAACCCTCGAACATGTACCAATCACATCACATCACACATCATCAGCCATTAAATGTCCACTGCTGAACAAGGCCTCCCTCTTAGAGAGGGGTGTTGCCATAATCCCCACGCTTGGCAGGCGGCTTGGTGATCGCAGTACGTTCACCGTGTACTAACAGGACGCTGCTGCCCATCCTCCGGTGGTTCTGGTCGCAGTTTTAGGACATACCCGGGTCCGGGTCCAATCACATATTTAGTACCTAAATAAATAAGTCATTGCTCAAAAACGACGAAAGAAAACATCGTGAAAATACCGTTGTCCAAGAACCTCAAAAAATACATTACGAAGGACTGCCATGACACAGGTCTTCTCTGAGAGTTAGACGATGGGCTCTACAAATACAAATATTTATTTAATAACACCTATTTTACATGTCAATAAACGGCCCTAATCCACGATATATACCTATTTTGTTTTTATTCTATCATAATATTAATTAATATCTTTCTTTTCATCTCCATGCGCAAAAATTGTTTCAATATGCGAAAACTGCTAAATGGTGTTTAATTATAAAATATATTAGTAACTTAGTTATTTATCACTGTATGTTTTCCAAATAAAATAAAATAAAATAAAATACTGGCCCAGCGCATGTTGTGGAAAGTAATAATGCCTCTGAACTTTTTAAGAATTTGGACATGCTGGTTTCCTCACGATGTTTTCCGTCACCGTTGTTGAGCAATGGCACAGTGTACTGTCGATACTGTACACATAATTATTTAATAAAATTTTATTAGTCATTTATTCATCAGGGGCGAGGATCAAACCAGGTGGCGTCAGATTGTAAAGCGCACATGCTATCTCTCGGCCACATCTCAATTTAATGCACAATAACCTCACCGAATCTCGCATACAAATCAGTTTCAAGGCTTTCAGCTCAAGAAGAGCCCTCCAAAATAAGGTCTTGTAATCAGGGTTGTTGCCTAGTTATGCAATTTTAAGAGAGACTAATCTTCCAATTTAATCGTTGCGAGGTTTGACATTCGCCAAAGAACCAGAGTCACAGACATAGCTGTTGAAATTTGCAAGTTGAAGTGGCAATGGACAGGCCACATCGCTCGAAGAACCAATAACTGATGGGGAAGAAAGGTTCTTGAGTGGAGACCACGAACCGGAAGACGCAGCGTAGGTACTAGGTAGGTCTCCCACTGGATGGACCGACGACATAGTGAGAGTTGCTGGCATCCAGTGGATGCAAAAGGCAGGTTGTCTTTCAGTGTGGAGGTTAAAGGGGGAGGCCTATGTTCAGCAGTGGACGTCTTCTGGCTGATGATGAATGAATGAATGAATCTTCCAAAAAGCAAAATTACTGTTTGTATGTGTAGAAATCTCGATGAAGGAAAATATGTTTTCACAATTAATGCACCTAAAAACCCCGCGACGAAGATTGATTGTCCCTGGTCAATAGCGAACCGGGTGAAAAGTATTTTTTATATTACTTCCCAGGTAGGGCCCGGATATAAATCAATCTGACAGCTCGAAGCGAAGAAATATTACATTTTTCTTAAGTGACAACCCTGTGGAAAACATACGGTTGTATTTACGATCAAAATATTGTTATTGACATACTGGATTTGTCACCACGAGTAGCTTTTCATAGAATTTCCTGAGAAAATTGTTGTTTAAAAGTTGTTTGTGCTAATAGTGAAGTATGAGTTGAATTGGCGGGATCAGGGCCTATAATTATCACGCAGAACAGATGGCCGGTGGGACCGAAACGTTCTCGAATGGAGACCACGGACCGGTAAGCGCAGCGTAGGACGTCCACCCACAAGATGGACAGATGACCTAAAAGCGACCGCAGGGAAACGCTGGATGCAGGCCGCTTCCAACCGGACCTTTTGGAGATCGATGTTAAGGCCTATGTCCAGCAGTGGACGTCCTACGGCTGAAACGATGATGATTAGAACTAGTTCATCATCATCATCATCATCATCAGCCAGAAGACGTCCACTGCTGAACATATGCCTCCCCCGTAAACCTCCACACTGAACTGTTAGAACTAGTTAGTTATTCAGAACATCTTTTGTACACAGTTTTAGCAATAAATCTATTCTGATTCTGATGATGATGGTAAAAATATTAATGTAGGTACGTACTTGAACCTCGAAATCATATTTCCTCTTGTATAACAAGTACGTACAAAATGTATGTTCGTGTTGCCAAAACCGGCCTTTTAAATTACAAATGCGACTCGTCACATGGTTAGTTTGAGTGCGGTGACGTCATCAAATTGCAGAATGGGCCGCACACCTGCCGGAAAAAAGTTTTGAATAAACAACCGGCGCTGCGCGGAACTTGCTGGTGCAAGCGGACGATGTGGGGCTAGCGAATAAGAGGCTCGATTCTTTAATCGCTCGTATGATTTTACACGACAATATCATGCGAAATGAAATACTTTCTATTGGTAGAAAGCTAATTCAAACCACTCAACAACAATGAAACGCTTCATTCAACGAAACATTCATTCATTCATTTCGTTCATTTGAACAAATTGCTTCAAACCACTCAACGTCGCAATACCGAGCGAATATTTCTTTATTATTTATATGGTTATTTCAAAAATGCTTCTTTTGTTTGGGATTTAGATCACAAGTCAGTCATTTCCATTGATGTAAGCAAATAGGTGTCATTTCGCATGATTTTGCATGATATTTTCGTGCGAAATATGTATCATACGAGTGATTCAATGATCGAGCCCCAGAGTTACGCACTGGGTTGTATTAGGCATCATTATCTTCATTGTCACAACGTTACCATCACGTTGCCACAACAGTAAGACTGCCTTTCACAATATAATATTAATGTACAATAAATTATCATATAGTATAAACAAAGATAAATCATATAATCATATAATTATCATATAGTATAAAGTTGTACTAAAATTTTGTAAACTTAACACATACTAAAGCAACACATTTTAAAAATTAATGGTCTTACTTAAAAATTAATTTAACTGCACGTAACGTTTGTGAATTTGCAATGCTTGGTAGGTATTGAAGTGCCAGTGGGCAGGGCACATAGCACGCAGAACAGATGGCCGATGGGGCTGAAAGGTTCTCGAATGGAGACCACGGACCAGTAAGCGCAGTGTAGGACGTCCACCCACAAGATGGATAGACGACCTAAAAGAGACCGCAAGGAAACGCTGGATGCAGGCCGCTTCCAACCGGCCCTTTTGGAGATCGATGGGGGAGGCCTATGTCCAGCAGTGGACGTCCCATGGCTGTAATGATGATGATGATGATTACTTAAGTTAAAGTATTTCTCCATTTCTCGCTGATAAACATTTTCACATGCGAAAAAAATGAGACAGATAATTTTAAGCATTGACTGACTTAAGCAATGGTTTCATACATACAATTACAAGTAAATAAATAAAAACAACGACATTAAAAAGTTACGATCTGCACAGTAAATTCAAATTCAAAATTAATTTATTTCAGGCTTAACCCATATAAGTACATCAAAATTATCCATTATATAAAAAAAAAAAAACAATATAAACACAATAAAATTAAAACAAGGTCAAAATACACAAACAAGGTCAGAATAATAAAATGAAGTCATAAATAAAGTTATCTAAAGTCAATGTCAATTTAAGTCACAATCAGTCTAGTACTTTCTCTCCGGCATGGATACCGTGACATGTCTATCGCAAAAATAAAGCTAAAAGCAAAAAAAAAAATATAGTAAAGCTATGTGACTAAGAGGGTGATGTAATTTATCAAATTAAATTTTCTACAAAATTTATCACACATAAAATTTCTAAATAATACAATAAACTCTAATATTTTATTTGTAGTTTACTAGGCATATTTTTAAGTTTAGTTCACATGAATGCAGGTCAAAATAATCACACTACAAACATTATGAATGACGACCATTATGGGTAATATCAAAAACGTTATAGCTCCACAGTCACCAAGCCTAATAAAGTGGGTCGAGCAAACATTGCGCTAAAACTACGCTTTTTACTGGTATTTTTAGTTGCTTTTATACGAGCACTGTCTCGTCTACTCACCTGCTTTCCCCTGGCTTCCTACCTGTTCTTTTTCTTGATTCCTCCTTTTTTCAGGGTAAATTTTGCTAAAAAGAGCTTCTGGTAGTAAAGTATTAGATTCATTAGTGTTAATATTTATTTGTCCAGACCCAAAACTGTAACGACTAAACGGATTTTTATGATATTTTTATAGAGGTATTTGCTTAAATAGTTTAGATGAACCCAAAAAAATCCATGCAAGATTAGCAGGCAAAACAATGCGGGATCTTGCTACATAGATAAAATAAACCTCGTCATAGGATGATTTTTCAGGGTTCCGTACCTCAAAAGAAGAAAAAAAACGGAACCCTTATAGGATCACTTTGTTGTCCGTCAGTCCGTCAGTCCGTCTGTCCGTCTGTGTGTCCCTTTTCCTTAGGAACGCGTAAAGATATCTAGTTGAAATTTATATCAAATACCTACTCAAATCTACGGTTTCTTTTAGCTGTGAAGAAATTAAACTTGTAAATTTACGCGATCAAAAGATAATGACCGTTTATATCGCATATTTTGCGTTTTCACAAGGGAATCATAACCTATAGGGTACTTCTTGTTGAGCTAGAATCATGAAATTTGGCAAGAGGCAAAGTCTTAAAGCCGATATTCGGAAGATAGCGGGGGTTACTTGGAAGAGGATGACCCATAATAGAAAGGTGTGGAAAGCTCTAGGGGAGGCCTTTGCGGGATCGCAATACAATCTGAATACCGGTGTCTAATAATTATTTAAGTTTAATAAGTTATTTAAGATTGTAAATAAAGGCTATTATTATATTATTAAAGTCTTAAAGCACATAATTATAAAGAAGTAAATCCGAAAGTCATAAATTAGAAACTTACATTTTGTAGTTAGAACGTATGGAAGAACCATATTGTCCACTACAAAGTTAAGTTTGTCTTTCAAACTTAATTATTATTTTTTTGGTCTCATGCTCTGAGAATTCCATCCAACGGAACCCTCAGAACACGAGTCCTACTCGTACTTGTCCGGTTTTATTTATATCTGAAAAACTTCACTAAATGATGGACGAACGTAAAGGGATCACTATTACATGCGAGTGAACGGTTTGGGGTGGACGTATCGACAAAAGCGAGCAAACATGGTTGTTATTTTGGCCTAACAAAATAACAACAATTTTCACACACACACACACACACACACACTCATGCACACTATCACCCCAAACACTCGGCCTCCCGCTTACACCCACACATAGCCACAACATGTACACATAAATTGATTATAATATACGACTATACGGTATTAATTAGATTATATAATATAATGTAAATCCATTATTGGCCGTAAGTTAAGTTCTTAGTTTATTGTTAAGTTTTTAAAGGGCTGTGGATTTTGTTAAATAAATAAAATAAAATAAAAAATTAAATAAAAAATTGTTATTTTAAACTGGTACTTCCTGAATATTTACCGTGATGAAAACCTCTCTGACTGTTTTAAGTTTACTCTTTACGCTAGCTCAGTGTAAATACAGCAGGATTGGCAGGATTACAGTTCTTTTGTGGCTTCCGGCTACTTTCGTGGTTTTAACACGACGAGATGACTGGTTTTGTGTGACGGTGATGTTTTGTTTGCAGATTTAACTGACGGTAGAATACGTGGTCTTTTTGGATAGAATAACGGCTGTACAATATATAGCCAGTATTAGTCTGATTACTATTTTTATGAGCAATACTGGCTGAGCCGTAGCAATGTGCGCTTTACAATGTGACGGCACTCTGTTCGATCCTTGGCTCTGCAGCAATGACTTATTTAGTATGCAGTGTGCATTATTATTATATATTTTTTGCCGCCTGCCAAGCGTGGGGATTATGGCAACACCCCTCTTTAAGAGGGAGGCCTTTGCCTTTTGATTGATGGCTGCTGATGTGTGTGTGTGTGTGTGTGTGTGTGTGTGTGTGTGTGTGTGTGTGTGTGTGTGTGTGCGTGTGTGTGTGTGTGTATAAATTATGTGTAGTTTCGATAACAACGCTTAAAAACGCTAAAGGAAAACATCGTGAGGAAACTGGTATATCCAAGACCCTCAAAAAGTTCTAAGACATATGACATTCCTTGCACTGGGCCAGCATGGTGGATTAGGGCCCATCTCCCTCTCTCCCACTCTCCCCTCTCTCTGAGATAAGGCTTGTGTACCCAGCAGTGGATGCATGATGGGCTGATAATGATGATGATGACTATTTTCAGAATCAAATGGGCTCGCGTTTGACTACACCTGAAGTAAAGTGACGAAGAGATCTAAGATGGGGCACGATTGTCCATTAGGTGCATATTCACTCATGGTTTGAAGAAACCCAGGTTGTATTTTATTGGGAACACCGGAGCACTTTTTATTTCTTTGCTTGATTAATGTTCCAATAACATCTCATGACTCAGTTCATCTCTGTCATCATAGCAGTAATATGTCAGACGTCAATACAATAAACCGGCCAAGTGCAAGTCGGGCTCGTGCACTGAGGGTTCCATACCACCACAAAATACAACAAGGTTGTCCAAGTAATAGTATTACCAGTTATTATAACGCCTTCCAAAATTGTCGTAGCAATTGCAACGCAGTTATTACTTTGCTACAGGCGCTCGAGTATAACAATTTATAATTTTGTAATGAACAGAAATTTGTCAACGCTTCGCACTTGGCCATTATTTATTATTTGTTGTCATACTTTAGAGTGTGTACTATAATCATTCTAAGTTTGACGCTTCTACGTATTATCGTTTTTACATTAGAGCTAATACGAAAATACGTAAAAAAATACGTTTGTTGTATGGGGACTACACTTTCGTTTTTATTTTTCAACTCCCTGACGTTTCCTTACAGTGGAAACGTTAGGGAGTTACTTATTCTGTGAAAATTTCAACTGTCCATCTATTACGGTTCGTTAGATACAGGCGAACTGACGGACAGACATACAGACAGACATCGTAGTATTAGTAACAGAGGTTCCGTTTTTACCCTTTGGGTACAGAACCCTAAAAATTGCAAATTGCGCCACAGTAAACTGTAAAAACTCATCAAATGCAGTTAGCCGTGCGAATGGAGTTAAACTACCACTAAATTGCTCCCGTGATGTTACAGTAGGTAGAAAAAACGCTGATTTCTCATATAACTTGATGTGGTGCCAGCGTTTATCCTGATATCTCTGCTTTTACCCTAAAAAAGATTGGTATAGCAATTTTAAAAGAGCTTTACACCGAGGCCTCATTCAATAGTCTGAAAATCGGCTTAAATTTATGATCAAAATTTGATAATAAACAGCCACAAGAATTCCCAAGTGCGTTAGAATGACGAAATCTAATGAAAATTCCTTTCAAAGAAGCGAAATTCTTTAAATACCAAAACTGCGGCTAATGCGGGCTCATAATTTTCACTGTCCCCAGTAAAACTGTCAAAACTTTCCGCTCGCATCATTGTAATGGGCTATTATACCTTAGAATCATCTAGTGAAACGATGCTGTGGGTAGTTGGAATGGTCAGTATGGAAATTAGACAATGGCGATAAGACGGTAGACAAAATTGGTCTCAGTCAGCCATTTCGTTAGATTTGTAGGTAGATAATTGTAATCGTTATTGGTCAACACCGTTAATGTAGCAGGTGTCCATTGATTGGCGGCGATTACCGCTTACCATCAGATGGACTGAAGCCTGTTTGCCGCTATTTTTAACCGACAAAAGAAGGAGGTTATCAAGTTACAAATTATCAATTTTGTTTGTTACGCGATTAATCTGCCAATTACGCATTGATTTTGATGTTTTTTTTTTGTTTTGTAGGCCATACTTCAGAGGTGGTCCTATAATTTTCATCGAAATTAGATCAGCGCTCTTTGAAAAAATCAACCAAACAAAAAAAAACAAAAATCGTAATAATATATACACATATTGTGACGATTTGGTTTGTGATTCCCAACAAAAAAAGATTTGGTGAGGTCTTTCCTAGGACTTTGTATACCCTAAACGTATACAAAGTCCTTGGCGTGACCTTAAAATATAGGTATAGTCAAGGACGCTGTTATAAAACGTCCTCGGGTATAGTCTTGAAGTCAGCTTTTTTTTCTAAATATTAATTATTAATATTAAAAATGACATAGTTAGTAGTTACAGATAACTTTGTTGTAGCGGAACTACTGGCGGAAAACGATCTCTTGAAGACAATATTTGAGTGAGGGATATTAAAATTGATGGAATTGGTACAGAAAAGCGTGTTAAAATTTAGTTGCGCAGGTAGAGTTAGGTCCACATCACTGACCACACTATAGACCACAGTGTTACTTTACATCAGCTAGACTGCGGTCAGATGCCTACCCATAACAACAGAAACAGCGATATTTTTTTTTAATCATCATAATCAGCCTTTTAACAGTCCACTGCTGAACTTTTAGCCTACCCCCGAAAGGGTGATTGGGCCTTATCTAACACGCTGGCCCAGTGCGGATTGTTGGATTCACATACGCCATTGAATTCCCTCTACGTACGTATGCAGGTTTCCTCACGATGTTTTCCTTCACCGAAAAGCCAGTGGTATGAAAATCCGTACATAAGCTCCAAAGAGCTCATTGGTACGGGCCCAGGGTTTGAACCCGCGACCTCACGCTTTCAAGTCTATCGGTCACCCAAATGGGCTACCACGGCTTTTTTTTAACAACTGAGGTAAAAAAAAACAATAACCGATGCTTAAATAACGCGTAGATAGTAGATATTAAAACAAATAATCCGCCAGAATTTATCAGTTACAGTGAAATTCCTAAATTTCCCTGAAGAGCACATAAATTATTCATTGGTAGACATAAGCAATTACTGGGTAGTTCTGTGGTAATAAATATATCATGGAACAGTCAAATTACGCTGTTTATTTATATATTACTAGCGGTCCGCCCCTGCTTCGCACGGGTATAGATTATAGCCTATGTCACCCGGGGATAGTGTAGCTTCCCAACAGTGAAAGAATTTTTCAAATCGGTTCAGTAGTTTCGGAGCCTATTCAATGCAAACAAACTAACAAACAAACAAACAAATCTTTCCTCTTTATAATATTAGTATAGATGTATAATATTGGCACGAACTTTACCCGACTACATCACAAGGAACGTAGTTATTCGGCAGAGAACCTAAGTCACCAACATAGCTCAGTTTATCAAAAAACTGAAGGGGCAGTGGGCAGAACCCACTGCCCCTTCAGTTGTCGCAGAACCGATAACGGTTGCAGTTTTTTTTAAATTATAAATAGGCTTGCGCTTGGCCGCCTACTCGCCTGATGTTAAGCGATGATGCGGCCTACGATGGAGCACGCTTGCCTAGAAGAAACCTATTCACTCTCGACTTGAAGACACCCAGATAGTAACTATCGGGGAACACCCACTCAGGCAGCGAATTCCACAGACTAGCAGTTCGCACAATAAATGTGGAATCAAAGCGCTTCGTATGAATTCTCGGAATATACGTATTGAGTAATTGGGGTAGACGTACCTATTCTAGAGTAATTTACCCCAAATTGGCAAACGAACCTATTTTTTTCGTTTTTAGGATTCCACTACTGAGCCTACGTTGTCCGTCTGTCCTACCTTTTAACGGCTGTATCTTTCGAACCGTAAACGATAGCCAGTTGTTTTTTTTTTAAATATGTGATGTTACGGCGGATTAACTAAGAAATAATAAAATAAGCCAGCCAAGTACGAGTCGGGCTCGCGTACTGAGGGTTCCGTACCACCACAAAATACAATAAGGTTGTCCGAGTAACCGAAGTACCAGTTATTATAACGCCTTCCAAAATTGTCGAAGCAATTGCTACGCAGGCACAGTTAATTATTTGGCTACGGGCGCTTGAGTATAACACAATTATAGCTTGGTAATGAACAGAAATTTATCATCATCATCATCAGCCAGAAGACGTCCAATGCTGAACATAGGCCTCCCCCTTTAACCTCCACATTGAACAACAGCCTAATAAAATTTATCACCGACTCACATTTGGCAATTATTTATTATTTGTTGTTATACCTACTTTAGAGTGTGTACCTACTATAATCATGCTAAGTTTGACGCTTGTACGTATTATCGTTTTTACATTAGAGCTAATCCAAAAATACGTTAAAAAATTACGTTTGTTGTATGGGGACCCTTCGTTTTTACTTTTTGACTACTATGATAGAATGTTGGGTAATATAAAAAAAAATCATTACTAGGCAATAGCTAGCCGACATAGCTGTTAAAATTTGCAAGTTGAAGTGGAAATGGACAGGCCATATCGCTCGAAGAACCGATAACCGATGGGGAAGAAAGGTTCTGGAGTGGAGACCACGAACCGGAAGACGCAGCGTAGGTAGGCCTCCCACTAGGTAGATGGACCGACAACATTGTGAAAGTCACGGGCAACCAGTGGCTGCAAAAGGCAGGCTGTCGTTCAGTGTGGAGGTTAAAGGGGGAGGCCTATGTTCAGCAGTGGACGTCTTCTGGCTGATGATGATAAAAAAATGAGATAGGCGCACAGACTAACCTATCTAACAGTGATGCAGATCTAACGACCGCCCTCTAGTGCCAATAACGCGTGCATAAAAAAGCTATATATCTCCCCTAGACGGTTCACTACAACATTAGCGGTCCGCATCGGCTCGTCTGTCTTCATCAAATCTCGAGAGTGCACCCCGAGATCTCTAAGGTTCTAGATTGTACAACTGAGGGTAGTTTACTCTATAAAGTTTTAGATAAACTAGGAAGAAGAGAAATATAGACTTACGCGGAAAGGGTGTACTAAAGTTAGATGTTTATTAATGCGATATGTACCCTGATAAGGTTGTGTGGATCACAGAAAAGAGAAGTAAATAGAACGGAAATGAGAAGGAAAATCTGTCGCCAGGTATTATGACAGAGTTTTTCTTGAACATTCTCATTTATGTCAACGCATCGAACTCCGCATCCAAAGAACTTGGACCTTACCTTTTTGGGTTACGTCTCAAAGTTCTTTGTCCGCATCATAGCTGCTAACTAATTTCAAATAACTGACGTTTCGTTAATATGGGTGCAACTGGCTACAAAAAAAATCTTACGAAAATGCCTTGACAGCCGTTCTAATTTAAACAATTATTTTTTTCTTTTCTGTGGTGTGGATAGCAAACAAACGTGTGCAAACGTGATAGTACAATCGGTAATATAAAAACTTGAAATGTCTTGAAAGTCACCGTACTATATTAGTACCTCATTTGAAGGTTTCTAAGCATAAAGAGGTTATGCACTTTTAGGACACTGCCCACACACTGCCTGTCTTTTAGGGACGTTTGTTGTGTATACCTACTAACTTATAATTTTCTTTTAGTTTGTCTTAGAAGTTTAATTTAACTTTTTTATTATCTATATATATAAAAGCGAAATTCATCTACTCACTCACTCATTAAACACGAAATCTCGTAAACTACTTGACTTACGAAGCTGAAATTTGGCAGGTAGATTCCTAATGGGGTGTAGAGGTCCGCTAAGAAAGTATTTTACGAAAAGGCCGAATTAAGGATGACAAAAGGGGGTTGTAGTAGCGAGGCCGAAGGCCGAGCTCTACGCGTACGAAGTAGCGGGTTTCAGCTAGTAATACTATAAAATTTGACAGTGATACCAATAAACTAGTAGTCCTCATGCAAAAAAACGTCTGACAAGTACTATTAGGACTAAACAAAAAAACAACAACAAAAAGTTGAAATATTGAAAGGCAAACTTAACTTTGTAGTCGACAATAAGGTTCTTCGATGCATACCAACTACAAAATGTAAGTTTGTAATAGCAAAACAATTATTTTTTAATTATATAAATTCAAATTTATGACTTTCGGATTTATTCCTTTATATGTGCTGTAAGACCTTTCTTCTTGCCAAATTTCATGATTCTAGCTCTACGGGAAGTACCCTATAGGTTTTGATTCCTTTGTGAAACCGTAAAATATGCGACATAAACGGTCACATCTTTTGAACACGTAGACTTACAAGTTTGATTTTTTCACAGCTAAAAGAAAAAATAGATTTAAGTATTTCATATAAATTTCAACTTATATCTTTACGCGTTCTTGAGAAAAAGGGTCTTAACAGACGGACATACGGACAGACGGACAACAAAGTGATTCTATAAGGGTTCCGTTTTTTTTCCTTTTGAGGTACGGAACCTTAAAAACTGATCACACATGAACCCCAAAACATAATACAACTTTTTTGAGAAGTATGTAATTATTAGTACTTTTTACTACCCACTTGGTGAAAACGAAAAATGCTATGCAATGTTTACAAAGGTTTTTAATCCATTTGCATGTGATCTGCACATTTTAAACAGTTAATTTCGCAGTATACCTTTGGTTTACCTCATTTTGTTTTACTCTTTTACAACCCACTTACAGTTTGTCGCCTCTGCAACATCTAACCACACATAAAAAACAGAAGTACAACTTTGTAAACACTTTTAACCAATAACACTTCACTTCTAACACTTTTTGTGGGATTTAGTTATTAAATTAATAAAATCTCTTGCCTTTTTTTTTCGAAATCTTTCAAAGATACCCGACTGCATTGGGGTGCAGCTAGGTTATGTGGGATTATACCCACTAAAACCCCCCCTGTGACCAGCCTTAGTGCTTGACAAGAGGGCTCCGGGATCTCCAGAAGAACGCACCGGAGCCCTCGGCACTACGCTACGGCTCCTCCCGAGACAACCGTGTTGTCTCAGCCCTCCGCCCACGACAACGTTGGTCACACAACGTTGTCGTTCTCTCCCTGGACACGCTTAAGTGGTTGGTCAGAGCCCCAACTTTGACCATTCCGAGCCCAGAGCCTTTTAGTAGCCTCTTACTACAGGCAGAGGTTACCGGTGCCGTATTCTATTGCCCCGGTGCCGTATTCTATTGCCCCGGCGCCAGGGCTTTAAATCTCAAGCCTAGCACAAAACTACCTTTGCACACTACCTAACCATACCTGCCAAATATTTGCTGCATAGGTAAAATAGTTTCCAAGATTTTGTGATGAGAAAGTCAGTCAGTCCGTGAATAAGTGATGGGTGGTATTGGTTGACCCGGGTATGTCCTAAAACTGCGACCAGAACCACCGGAGGATGGGCAGCAGCGTCCTATTAGTACACGGTGAACGAACTGCGATCCCCAAGCGCCTGCCAAGCGTGGGGATTATAGCAACACCCCTCTCGAGGGAGGCCTTTGTCCAACAGTGGACGTGTAATGGCTGCTGGTGTGGTGTGTGGTGTGGTATTGCTTGCGCGTTTTCATCCAACCTTTATACTCTTTATAACATCAGCAATCTGCCAGTGAAATTCTCGTCAAAACCAATCCAGCCTTTTTGGAGTCCATAGGAAACAGTGTATTATAAATATAGATAGAGGTACCTACATTAATTTAATTTCTCAAGTAAAATAAAAACTATCTTAAATTTAAATGTATAACTAAAAAACTAAAACTTATCTAAAACTAAAACTAACTAACAAGCCGCCACCAGTGGGCAGCGTTCCCAAAATGCTGGCAGCATTGCCACGTTGTATGGCAATGCTTAGCAAAATCAAAATCATTGGGCAAAATAAAGGCCAGCATTTTTGTCACGAGTTGCTTCGACCGGATGCCTTATTATGGATGATTCGGATCGTGATCGCGATCGCGTGCCATCTCACATACGCACGTGGTGCGAGTAAGTAAATGCGAAAGGGACGGCATGCAATCTCGATCACGATCAAACTTCTATAATAAGGCAGCAGTTGCCCTGATAGGTCTTTAACGTGTAACATAAATAAAATGTCTTTAAACGCGTTGCCAGTTTAAATTTCAAAGTTATCAATCTGCTCTTTTTTAATACGTCATATAACGACACCTTATTTATATGCACATCTTGTGAATTTTAAACAGACCTCTTGATTCCTTGAGAGTTGAAGCGTTACTCACAGGGAAACGGCTTTATGAGTAAGTAAGTACCATGCATGGAAAAGTTAAAACAACAGTGTAGTGCAGTTAAAAAACGGTTTAGCCCGGATAATTAGAACTAGCTGCCCCTATAAAATAATATTACATAATCTGTGAAAATTTCAACTTGCTATCTATTACGGTTCAATAATTAGAATTTTTAGAAAAAAAAAGAACCGACTTCATGACTATACCTACATTTACAAACTGACACTAAAAAGTAGAAAATATTGTTTAATATTACGACTGAAATACTTTGTATCCATGGTCATGAAAAATTTAACGAAAAACAACAGGGCCCGGTCGCCATGGAGACACTTCTTTGTTTTTTTGAATTTCTGTTGTAGGAACAGTTCCTCTATGTTTGCTGTTCAGTTGACAGCGTCGCTAGTGGAGAACAAAGTATGAAATTCACCAAGAAATAACTGTAGTTCCAATTTTGCTCACCTTAACAGCTAAGTTGGTGGCACTGTGCAATATTTACATTGTACATTGAATTCGTTACTTATTGTCATGTTTTTGTAGCTTTTTCAAAAAGCGCTGAATTAATGTCAATAAAAAAAATATGGGACCACCTATGAGATAAGACCTACCAACCAAAAATAGAATCATCAAAAACAATTCTAAATTGGCGGAGTAATCGCGTAACAAACATACATTAAAAAAAACATACAGTCGAATTGATAACCGCCTCTTATTGGAAGTCGGTAAAAAAATTAAAGCAACTGTTCCGACGTGAAGTACCATCTCTCCTTAGAGAGGTTACCCAGCTTTTCGACAGCCATATGGGCGTTGTTCTCAAAATAAGACGCAAAGTTGAGTGCTCATGTCAGGGTAACGCCGAAGAACTATCTGTATATGATCTCATAGTCTTTGGGAATCTCTGTAGGAACGCATCGGTGTCCCGTAGCACTTTGCATGAAGCTATTATGCTCTCATAACTTCAGCCTAGTGTCTTAGTATAATATAGGCTGGTAAAAAACTATGGGCCAGGATCGTCACACAGTGGGTGCCAGATGGACGGCGCAGTCAAGGAAAGCCCAAGAAACGCTAGCGTGACGATCTTGACTCATTCCGGAGAGGTTGGCAAGGGGTGGTGGAGGACCGAGATTTATGGAAGGAGATGAGGGAGACCTTTGCCGAGCAGTGGGACAGTATAGGTTAAAAAAAAATATATATAAAAACAAGTAAAAAACTTCAAAATTAACAACTTATATGACATTAATTCCTAACAACTGGCAGCTAAATATTATGTATTTATTTAAGGTTTTGTTGACTTGTAAATCGGTGCGAGTTCTTATTAGACAAATCTGATGCGGTTTACTTTTTCTAAAACTCATTCAAAAACAAACCTATCCAATAAATACACTAGCCCCATCTTCTATTAAATGAATGCCTAGATTATATTACAGATAAGCTATCGAGAAAACATTTTTATGACCGACGAATATTGGATCAAAATCTGGATTCCGTTATTGAAATTTCTATCTATATCTCCACCTGAATTCATGACGCACGACAAATAATGTTAGTCTTGAAAAATAAAGAAACCATGTTTACACGGCAGTGTTATTATTGAAAACGCAAAAGTGCATAAATATTGGGTATTATAAGTAACTAACTGTTGCCCGCGACTTCGTACGCGTAAACTTTCATATAATATTTCAACCCCCTTTTGCCCCCTTTAATTCAACCCTTTCGCAAAATCCTTTCTTAGCGGACCTCTACACCCCATAAGTAATCAACTTGGCAAATTTCAGCTTCGTAATTACAAAACTCCCAACAAAAAATTAAAACCCCTATTTCTCCGCCTTAATCCGTCTTTACCGAAAAAAAATATATGACACGTATATTTTATTTCAAACTATTAACCTGAATAGTGAATACCATTGTTTATTTCCATAAAATCAAAAACAAAGGACTTTCATACAAACTTCATTTGCTCCTCTTAATTCAGCTCTTTCGCAAAATCCTTTCTTAACAGACCTCTACACCTCATAAGGAATCTACCTGCAAAATTTCAGCTTCGCAAGTCAACTAGTTTTTGAGATTTCGTGATGAGTGAGTGAGTGAGTGAGTGAATTTCGCTTTTTTATATAGATAGACGGTGCTTATAAAATAATTATTTCCACATGCCAATGTTTCTCGTACTTGAAACTATAGATAACAAAAGAATAGAGTCACATAGATTTATGTTGTTATTCCTCTTAAATAATCGTATAAAATATTATGAAATAAATTCACGTACAAACGAATAAAAAGGAGTAAAAAGAGATAAAAGAGGACGTGATATGAAACGCGCCCGGATCTCCAGAAATTGTCTTCTCTGTGGAAGAGAAAAAATGGCGTCACAGAGTTTTCGATGCCTACAGATTGGACTTCGCTAGGAGTTGTTGTGAAACTTTTACCTAATATTCGTTCCATAACAATAACTGACGTGAGCAGCATTAAATATAGATTGTGTCTATCTCGTCAGACTTTGTGATTCAGATATTTTTCATTCAATAAATATTTAAAAAACGTATTATTTTATTACTACATTTTATTAAATTACTAGTGACCCACCCGCCCGGCTTCGCACGGGTGTAATTCACGAGCAAAGCCGGGGCGGGTCGCTAGTTATATATATATAAACCTTCCTTGAAATGTATCTAACTGATGGTGAAAACCGCATCAAAATCCGTTGCTTGGTTTAGGAGGAGTTAGCGGCCATACAGACATACAGACAGACAGACAGACGCGGAAAGCGACTTCAATTTATACTATGTAGAGATAATATCTGTATTTTTGTGTGTTTATTGAGAACCTATTTAAAAATAAATCTATAAATGTTCATTGTTATTACTTTATATTAATACAATTATTTATATGCTATCCAGAGGAGTGGTAAATTAGATGAAAAAATTATGGTTAATTAGATAATGATTCCCGTTTATTGAATACTAGCGGTCCGCCCCAGCTTCGCACGGGTATAGAGTATAGCCTATGTCATCCCGGATAGTGTAGCTTCCCGTCAGTGAAAGAATTTTTCAAATCGGTTCAGTAGTTTCGGAGCCTATTCAATGCAAACAAACAAACAATCAAATCTTTCCTCTTTATAATATTAGTATAGATCACCAATTTCCCGTGAAGTCTGTTTAAATTTTTGTCGATTTAAATTCACCATATTATCAACTTTTAGGCTGTCTTTTCTGTACTAAGCTAGTTCTTTAATCATTGGCAACAAGGACATTTGAGTCGCAGCAAAAACTGTTACTTTCACGACTGAATTTCCAATCCGGAATGAGTTTGCGTTGAAGGTTTTTGCGGTTTATAATGACACTAGCGACCCGTCCGCCCGGCTTCGCACGGGTGTACATTACGTGCGAAGCCGGGGCGGGTCGCTAGTTATATATATAAACCTTCCTTGAAAATGTATCTAAATGATGGTGAAAACCGCATCAAAATCCGTTGCGTGGTTTAGGAGGAGTTAGCGGCCATACAGACATACAGACAGACGCGGAAAGCGACTTCAATTTATACTATGTAGAGATTCGACTCAATTCGACTTCAACGGCTCAATTCTACCAAAGAAAAAAAAACTGGCAATAGAGACAAATTCCAGTAATTTCCCGTTAAACTCTTTAGATTAATGCATCTGAGTGACTACTTCTTCACCAGAATATAATATGATTATTTAAAAAATCTTAGATTGATTTTTATTTGCTGTAAACAGTAGTATGCAAAACTACTTTGTTATAATGGAAGTACCAAGCATAAAGTGTTTAGTAACAATCACGACGCATCGATGTATGATGCACTTCATCATCATCAGCCAGAAGACGTCCACTGCTGAACATAGGCCTCCCCCTTCAACCTCCACACTGAACGACAGCCTGCCTTTTGCATCCACTGAATGCCAGCGACTCTCACTATGTCGTCGGTCCATCTAGTGGGAGACCTACCTACGCTGCGTCTTCCGGTGATGACATATGGTACTGAGACGTGGTCCTTGACTGTTGGCCTTTTGGAAAAACTCAGAGCCACTCAGCGGGCAATGGAGAGGGCTATGCTCGGAGTTTCTTTGCGCGATAAAATCCGAAACGTGGATATTCACCAAAGAACCAGAGTCACCGACATAGCTGTTAAAATTTGCAAGTTGAAGTGGCAATGGGCAGGCCACATCGCTTGAAGTACCGATAACCGATGGGGAAGAAAGGTTCTTGAGTGGAGACCACGAACCGGAAGACGCAGCGTAGGTAGGCCTCCCACTAGATGATGCACTTGGAACGAGCAAATTATAACTATGGAAAGGGTTTTTTTATTAAACACAGCTAATATTTCTGCGTGAACTCCAGCTGCATGATTTGCATGAAAATACAGTGACTTGAGAATGGCGTCTTTTATTAGTTAAACGCCAAGATTGAAAACACTATTAAAGTTTTTTTTTTTTTACTTGGCTACAGCACCATTGTTTGTTAGGGCAATTTGGAAAAAAATGCACCGTTTCGAATTAAAAAAAATGCGGAATAAATACCTGAATCAAACCTTTTGTGAAGTAGGTTATTTTTTTGTAAAAATCCTAAACTTATCAATTTAATATGGGCTTGTAATATAACTATATATCTACTATATAAAAATAAGTCGGGTTTTCCTTCCTGACGCTATAACTCCAGAACGCACGAACCGATTTCCACGGTTTTGCATTCGTTGGAAAGGTCTCGGGCTCCGTGAGGTTTATAGAAGTCATCTGGTGGCGAAACGGAGTTCGCCGGGTTTGCTAGTACTATATATATAAGGGACCCGGGTATGTCCTAAAACTGCGACCAGAACCACCGGAGGATGGGCAGCAGCGTCCTGTTAGTACACGGTGAACGTACTGCGATCTCCAAGCCGCCTGCCAAGCGTGGGGATTATGGCAACACCCCTCTCTAAGAGGGAGGCCTTGTTCAGCAGTGGACATTTAATGGCTGATGATGTGTGATGTGTTGTAATATAACTGTCTATATTTCAAAATGTTTATATATAATTTTGTTTGTGTTGCCAACCTAATTAGCTTTAAAAACGTTGAAAAAGCAGTTACGAAATGTTCTCGCAATGAAAATCTGAAATGAGTACGAATAAAGCTAAAAAAGAAGAGCAGAAAAAATGACCAAAAAAATTACGAATACTTCCTCATAATTAATTTATCATAATTCATTTATTTAATACCAGAATCCAGTTATTTAAAATTTTACAATCAATAGAATATCTACTATATAATAATTTACTAACAGCAAAAATAGTTGTGCCAATGGACCCCAAACTAGGCAAAGCCTGTATCTTGGGCGCCCTATAGCCAGTTAACAGCTTCTGTTAATGCGCTTATGTTTGTACACATTTGCATGGCGTCGTTTACCTACTGCATGCAGTAAAACGTCACCAAAGCAAACATAATTAATACCTACGTTAAAAATCCTAAACTTATGGGCTTGTAATATAACTGTCTATATTTCAAAATGTTTATATTTAATTTTGTTTGTGTTGCCAACCTAATTAGCTTTAAAAACGTTGACAAAGCAGTTACGAAATTTTCTCGCAATGAAAATATGAAATGAGTACGAATAAAGCTGAAAAAGAAGCGCAGAAAAAATGACCAAAAAATTACGAATACTTCCTTCTTTGCTCAAGTTGTATTAATAACAGTTGGTACAGTTGATAACAAAAGGTTTGTGACAATGATTTGTGTGTGAGCGTAATAATGTTTATCACCACTACAAATGAGGAGATCCGTAGATGAACGAAAGTCACCGACAGAGCCCACCGGATTAGCAAGTTGAAGTGGCAGTGGGCAAGGCACATATCACGCAGAACAGATGGCCGATGGGGCCGAAAGGTTCTGGAATGGAGACCACGGACTGGTAAGCGCAGCGTAGGACGTCCACCCACAAGATGGACAGACGACCTAAAAGAGACCGCAGGGAAACGCTGGATGCAGGCCGCTTCCAACCGGCCCTTTTGGAGATCGATGGGGGAGGCCTATGTCCAGCAGTGGACGTCCTATGGCTGAAATGATGACCACTACAAATAATATTTAGATAGCTACAAAGCTCTAGTAAATTTCGTTCATAAATTATGGCTACCAATGCTGAAAAAGCAAAGCGCGTCTAACGCGTGCGGCTGCGATCGGCTGCGATGCACGGAAGCGTACTTTTAGGGTGAGAGGTTTTTTATGTATGACATGTATAAATTGTATGTTATATTTTTTCTCCAAAATGCTTAACCGATTAAATATTTTTATTCGAAGCCGATTTCAATGTATAAACAAAATTCATTAGTGTAAAAGGGTTTTTTTTTCAAATTGGAGTTTTTGCATATCTAATGAAAAATGTATCGCTACAACAAAAATAATAGCGTTTTTTATTAGATTGTTTTAAAAATGACGGGGTTTTTATTAATATACCGTACGAAGCGCTTTGATTCCATATTTATTATGCGAACTGCTAGTCTCTGGAATTCGCTGCCTGAATGCCTGAATGGGTGTTCCCCGATGGTAACAATCTGGGTGTCTTCAAATCACGAGTGAATCGGTTCCTTTTAGGCAAGTAGACATCATCATCGCTTAACATCAGGCGTGATGGTGGTCAAACGCAAGCCTAGATAGATTATAAAAAAAAAAGTCGTATTATAATTATGATTATGTCGGTACATAAAAATATGTCTCGTGCGTTCAATTTAGGATGATAATTTTGACAGCTCACAATAAGGATAAATTAGTGTATAATCGTTAATGAACCTATTCGATCATCGATGTTATTCTCATATAACTTGGTATCGATAGTTGCATGGTTACGCTGAAAATATTAAATCATTCATTAGGTAAATAATAGTTTTTATTACAAACTAGCGGCCCGCCCCTGCTTCGCACGGGTATAGATTATAGCCTATGTCACCCGGGGATAGTGTAGCTTCCCAACAGTGAAAGAATTTTTCAAATCGGTTCAGTAGTTTCGGAGCCTATTCAATGCAAACAAACAAACAATCAATCAAATCTTTCCTCATTATAATATTAGTATGGATAAGTAATAAGTAAGTAATTGCGTGATAGACAATAATTGCAAAATACTTAAATATTTACTAAAAGTAGTTTTAAAACTGTATTTCGATTATCTGTGGTTCTTTATTATGCGTGACCCTTCACGTGGGCGGTATCCACCAATGAAGTACGACATTATTTAAAGTAAATTTTACCGAAAGAAAAAACAAAACTTCATGAGCGTGACCTGCCAAAATTATCACCTATATTTGACAGACCATAGGCATTTTCCACGTACCTGTACAGTCATACTTTACAATTCCCTCTGCTCATACATGAGATGGATAATGAGCGATTCAAGATTCTCTTTCGTGATTCAATTCAATTTGGGAAGGTGCTACTTTTGCGACGAGTTTTGACGGAATTTTCCTGACGATCTTATATCGTTGATTTACGGATTTGGGCGTTAAGGGTCCTGTATACCCTCTGCAGCTCTCTCGCTCGCACATTTTCACATTATTGAAGATATAAAATCAGTGAGTGTGAATTTCTAAAAAGTAACAAAATCATGTCATGGTGTCTATCGTAACATTACAAACAAAGAAATGTTTGCTTCGATATCTTGTAATTTGACGGAATAAAATGACACTAGAAATAAAAATCACTTGTTACCACAGATCTGTGCTTGTTACCATTTTACTGTGTCAAATTAAAATATATCATATTGACAATTTCTTTGTTTGTAATGTTACGATAGACACCATGACATGATTTTGTTACTTTTTGGAAATTCACACTCACTGATTTTACATCTTCAATAATGTGAAAATGTGCGAGAGAGAAAGCTGCAGAGGGTATACAGGACCTTAATAAGATTGCCTTGTCAGCGGTTTTCATTTAGTGAAAACATGTCTCTAGTCGGCAAAATAATTATATTTTAACCCTAGAACATTACATTGATTTAGCATGTCAGATTTTATTTCATGAGGTGCCTGCAGCCCAATGTGTAGGTATGTCTTATATTTTACTAGCGACCCGCCCGCCGAGGCGAGGAGGTTATATATATAAACCTTCCTTGAAAATGTATCTAACTGATGGTGAAAACCGCATCAAAATACGTTGCGTGGTTTAGGAGGAGTTAGCGGCCATACAGACAGACAGACAGACGCGGAAAGCGACTTCAATTTATACTATGTAGAGATTAAACAAACCCAAGTAATAATATTAATTATAATTTTAACTTTTTATTAGAATTTACCAGGAACTAATAACATAAAAAACTATTTAGTAACAATCTATATTAGGTAATAACCTTTTCTGTGGGAGTAACTCTGAAATCGCGAAAAAATAATATCGGTCATTGACAATTGACGAATTGTATAGAACAGCTGATAATTTTTCAAGTTGGGTTGATCCCAGTAAAAGTTGTTCATAATGATGAGTATAATAGACCTCTTTTAGCTTAGTACAGTCTTTACGCGTAACCCTGTATTTATAGGAAAAAAATTTGATTATTACTCTCCAGTAATATTTTATCCTTACAAAACTTCACATCATAATAATCTTCTTAAATATACCTAAAGTATTTCAGAAGAATAAAGACATTATGATTCAAATCGGATGGGCAGCGTTCGGAAAATTGCGTGACATCTTCTCGTCCAAGATACCACAGTGCCTCAAGACGAAGGTCTTTGACCAGTGTGTGTTGCCAGTGATGACATATGGTACTGAGACGTGGTCCTTAACTGTTAGCCTTTGGAAAAACTCAGATTCACACAGCGGGCAATGGAGAGAGCTATGCTCGGAGTTTCTTTGCGCGATAAAATCCGAAACGTGGATATTCGCCAAAGAACCAGAGTCACCGACATAGCTGTTAAAATTTGCAAGTTGAAGTGGCAATGGGCAGGCCACATCGCTCGAAGAACCGATAACCGATGGGGAAGAAAGGTTCTGGAGTGGAAACCACGAACCGGAAGACGCAGCGTAGGGAGGCCTCCCACTAGATGGACCGACGACATTGTGAGAGTCGCGGGCATCCAGTGGATGCAAAAGGCAGGCTGTCGTTCAGTGTGGAGGTTAAAGGGGGAGGCCTATGTTCAGCAGTGGACGTCTTCTGGCTGATGATGATCATCAAATCAAAAAGACAACTGGCGAATCAACTCAAAGGCAAAAACACGAAATATTTCAACACGTACATAACTTATGTAACTTAATAACATCATCCGGTCCTCGACGAAATAGGTTCGTCTCAAGAGCAAACTTAATTTTCCATAACTAAGCAGATTACAAATACCCATAGTAATAAGCTTCGTCACAGGCTACTCACATCGCTTTAAATTTACTTTTGTACTGCATTTGATAGAAATATTTTCCCCAAGGCTTTTCTATGCTATGTCTAAAACTTGTTTGCAAGTGCTTCATTACATACGCACCCTAAAGGCTATAGATAATTCATGCATTAGGAATACCACAGTGGTCTTAGTGGAACTTCAGTTACAGGCATTGGTTAAGCTGTGAACTATCAACTCAGTGGGCTGGTTAAAGATCAATCGACATGTTTTGTCGTAGTTACACTCTGAAGCCAGTTTTTCTAACCCCAGACGTCAAAAAATTATGGTGGATGGATGGATTTAACGGCCTCTTATACCAAATTTGACGGTTTTAAATCAATTTTATTCAGTTAAATTACAATATTTGAGCTGGAAAAAAATACATGTCACAGATACATCTGTGTTTGAGTTTATAATTTGGTTCAAATCACGATGGAATAAACAGTAGGTCGCATTATTTTTTTGACCGAGGATTTTACTTCAATCAAAAAAAAAACCTGAAACAAAGTCGATATAGTTTATTTTTTTCGTTTTATGCTCTAATGAAAGCTCGTAACAACCTGGAAATTGCATGTACTGAAAGGCAATTTTATTCAACATTTTTTTATTTGGATTGATTTTTGATAGTGAATAGTGTCGTTTTTTAGTGAAATTAATAGCGTAAAAAGGACGCGAGAATTTTGGCGCGCCGCGTTCAGTGCCGCGCCAGGCGTCATCGAGGTCGGACTTATGTTCGTTTTTGTCGTTGCACTCCCCCCGCGGGCGTCCTGACTCTTGCGTGGCAAAATACATCGTCGCTATAACTAGGCGGGGGCTGAGGGAGCGTTTTGTTGCCTACGCGACTAGGATAATAGGCCGTTAAATACATATTTAGTATACATAGTATACATATTATAAGTTTGTACGGAACTCTGTCCAGTAATTTGAATAATAATCAGCTTTTATAATGTATTTATTTTATTTTTATTTTCATTTTATACTTACTTTATACTTACTTACCTAAAAGGGTCTCTGAGTTTGTAGGTTGTTCAAAATATAGCCATGATGAATACAAAAAAAAAAACATGCTTTATGCCCAGTGTAAGCGGTTTTAATTTTTTTTTTGTGCTTTAGTAAAACTGATTTTTGTGCGCTAGTGCATAAAAATGAACCCTTTCAAATTTAGAGGTTTAGTTTCTAATATTTTATTGTAGGAAGTTGCTTAGATCTTTATTATACCGCGTATACCGAGCGTGCCGACACCGTATTGCTTCTGCACCGAGAAGTCAGGAAAGGGCTTTGTCTTAAAGTTCCTATTGCAAGGCGCGCAGTGAAACTTACCATCAGCATTGTATGCGTAGATAAAGGGAGGCATTCAGTGGGTCTTAATGATAATTTATGCTACGTTTCTGTCTACGTTTTCATGTTGGTCCATAAATGCATTTGGATTCTAGAACAAAAGCTTTTGCTGCAGTAAATTCACTGTGCCTACTATTAAAAATATTTCTTTAACAAATCTCTAGTGTTTTTCCGCTTCAGTACGACTTAATTATTGCCTTTAAAATGTATACTTCCACGGCATCGAGAATCACAATTTCTCAGTGAAACAGTCAACGTCCGAGCGTCATTGTATATATTTTACATTGTATCAATTATACAGTTCAAAATGCCATATTTATTCCAATTTAGACGTTATGTCGCTTGCATAGTGTTCAACGTTAGTTGTCCGCTATGTCATCGTAGCTCTGGCAACGCGCGGCGTTGTAGTCGGATCGGGGTTACCTTATAACTAACCAAAAATCTGCGCAATTCGTAGCGTGCGGCGAGTTTTGGTTCGGTTTTTGTTGGCAAGATTGTGACCCTATATGTATTGTAGATGTAATTTAATATTAACATAATTTTAATTTACTTTTAAGCTAATTTCAAATAAAAAATTTTTATAAAAAAAAATATACCTTAAATATAATTTTCAATTTATTTTATTTATATTACACGGGAATTACTCACGTAAGATTAAGCCGGATATAAAAAAAAAAAAAAAAAAAAAAAAAAAAAAATGAAAAAAAAAATGGAAACCGAGTCAGTTTCAATAATTTTTAATTTTGTTAAAATTTAATTAATTGAATAAAAAATTTATTACATATAAATAAATATCTATTACCTATTACATAAATATATATTACATATAGTAAAAGAGAAAAAAATAATGCCAGATTCCTTATTGTACTTAAGATGAAACATGCTTCAAACTTGACGATTTGACAATGCCTCACGAATATTCAAAATTAGACCTTTAAAATCGTTTAATTGACATTATTTCTTTGTGTGTAATAAATGTTCTTAAAATATTTTATTCGGATGTGTTCACCGATACATAATTAAAGAAATTTGGCTCGATGGAAAACGATCGCGAACTTTCAAAAAAAAAAAACTTTCCTTTTTTTACGTTCCCTTCGATAGATGGAATCAAATTGATTTAGTTTCTATACAAAATATTTTAATAAAAAAAATTGTGCGTAATTCTTACGATCATTCAAACACTGGCAATGCAGTTTTTTGTAAGATTATTTGTAGAAAATAAAAATAAATATTGAAAATATTTGAAAGCGCACACGCCGAGTATGCAAGCATTACCGTCAAACGAGTGTACGTTCTCTACCATTTCGAAGCGCAAAACACTAGAGATTCATCGAAGAAACAGTTTTGAAGAATAACTTCCGCAAAGTGACGCCTATTACAATCACTCTCTTTCTCTCTAATTTACTATTAATTGAAACCTAAAACAAATGAAATCCTACTCTATTTATTTGACCCCTAGCGAGATCAACTCAACAAATAAGTCTGTGCTATACTTGGCTCGGATAGAGGAAAGTTTCTCGAGGTGACGTAGGTAATGACGTCATGTGATAGTTAGCTAATGGCATCTAATGGAGTCAGTTCGGATGTAACGTGCCAGTAATGGTGTGATAACTACTTGTTTCAACTAAGTTGAGAGCTTAGAACCTAATCAAAGCTTACAGCAACTTTTGTACACACTCTAAAGCGAATGACAGAAAACACATTTTATGGCTGCAAAACTCTCGTTGCGTGAGTCTGACTCGCACTTGGCCAGTGTTTGTTTTTTTGGGACATTTTTGCACACACGGTCATCTGACCCCAAACTAAGCAAAGCTTGTGATATGGCTGCCAGAGACTGATATACGTACATATATATTTTTAAATACATACTTAAATAGATATTAACACCCAGACATAGAACAAACACAAATGTTCATCACACAAATGTTTGTCCTAGATGGGAATCGAACCCACGCCCCCAAGCACAGAAGGTAGGTTCACTACCAACTGAGCCACCGGGGCAGTCAATCATCATCATTTCATCATCATCATCAGCCAGAAGACGTCAACTGCTGAATATAGGTTTCCTTTTTAGATTTTTACAATAAAGGACAGCCTGTCATCTGCTTCCACTGGATGTCCGCGATTGTCCGTCCACCTAATGAGAGGCCTACCTACGCCGCGTCTCTTGGTTTGTTGTCTCCACTCAAAACTTCCCCATCGGTTATCGGTTCTTTGAGCGATGTGGACTAATTTTGAAGTCGATTTCATCATCATCATCATCAGCCAGAAGACGTCCACTACTGAACATAGGCCTCCCCCTTTAACCTCCACACTGAACTGCCCGCGACTCTCACAATGTCGTCGGTCCATCTAGTGGGAGGCCTCCCTACGCTGCGTCTTCCGGTTCGTGGTCTCCACTCCAGAACCTTTCTTCCCCATCGGTTATCGGTTCTTCGAGCGATGTGGCCTGCCCCTTGCCACAACAACTTCCAAATCTGAGCAGCTATATCAGTGTGGTTCTACGGCGAATATCCTCGTTTCGGATTTTATCGCGCAAAGAAACCCCGAGCATAGCTCTCTCCATTACCTGCCGATGTCTGTTTACTTCCCATAAATTTAACAACATTGCACATTAGTACTAGTAGAGCTTATATAACCACGAATAATTATCATGATACAAGTATAAGTTGTCTTTTTTATACCTCCGATAAAATAATCAGCTAAAACACTTTCAATCAAGCCACCTTTCAAACAATAACAACTAAATCAAAATTGTTTCATTCGTTTGGAACCTACGATGCCAATGACAAACACAAATATACACATTTTGTATATGACGAATTTCGAGTGTAATTCCGCTTCTACGTCGTTTCAAGTACAATAAGAATTGTGGAATAAACTATTTTTTTCAATAGATATTTGTGATGCTAATTTAAACCTAACCTGACATAAAATATTAAACGCAAAGTGATTCAATCAACAGATATACACACGTTAAGCTTATAGCACAATTTTCGTCGGTGGTAATAAATAGGTCTAGCTTCAGTATAAGCCTATATCATGTCCCTACAGCTGGGATGAAGGCCTTTTCTCAGAGAGCCCTAATACACATTGCTGGCCCAGTGCATGTTGGAAAATGCAAATTTCTTTGAATTGTTGAGGTTCTTTGACATTCTAGTTTCCTCATGACGTTTTACTTTGCCGTTTTGAGGGAAGACATCGAAACTGCCCATAATTTATTAATACTGTTTTAAACTATCACGGTTGTTCACTAAAGTTATATGATTATTAACGGGATATTTACCGTGGTAAGGTTGTGGAATGAGCGATATTTCGGCGCAGTTACATGCACCATGTTCACGGGAAGACTGAAGAATGCAGGTAGGTGGTCGAACAGTTATTTTAAAAAAAAGGTTAGGTGCAGACATAACGATCTACCCTCTTTCTTAGTCTTATTCACATTCCACAACCTTACCACGGTAAATATCCCGTTAATAATCATTAAAAAAAAAAAAAAAAAATAAGTCATTGGTGCATTTTTAATTAATATACTAAATAAGTCATTGGTGCAGGGCCATTGGCCAATGAGCCAACCAATGGGTAAAGGGCACATGATACCGCTCGGCCACCATCTCTCAAAACAGGACTAGAAGAAAAGAACTAGAATTCGCGCAACTATTCGAGAACCTTCTCTCAACACCCTCTCAAAACTTCCCAATCAGCCACAATCCACGCTGAATTAAGATTAATGATGGTCTCCGTACGAAATAGCCACATATATGCAGTGTTAGGTGGAATAGCCATGTGTCTTCCTCAAGCGTCGCCTTAAGTATGATCAGATTTTAGAAGGAGATTTTATTTTGTTGTGTCCAATTTGTTGGATTTTAATCCGTATGTTTTAAATGTCTATCGGACTTATTGCGTATTCAAATTGCGAAAGTTTAATAATAGATTGTTACACAAAGGATGTAGGTGACACGAGGTATTTTGGCACCTGACAAGCAAACCAATGATTTTTGTTAATAGTTTGTGGTTGTAAAAGATCACCTACTCGGGTGTAAATAATGTATTTTTATCACTAGTGTAAGGTACGACAAAAATCTATGTAAATAATAGTTTATTTTTATTTTTTTCTGTTACAAAAATACCAAAGCACCCGAGTATCTGATTTATTTATTTATTTAATACTTTATTGCACACTTACAAATGTACAATTGGAGGACTTAATGTTATACATTTTCTACCAGTCATCCACCCGGTTGGAACAAACACTACGTAGGCGTGCATCAAAAACACCTTTTAAAAGACAAAAAGAAATAAACTGAAATATCAAAGATCACACTACAGAGGTTTTACGTAGTTGTTAACTTCATTTCACAGAGTAAAAAATTTCTGACACATTACGGTTGGATCTACATGGTCGAACAAAAGAAAAAATTAAGCGATTATTTTGACATGGGACTACTTCTATTTTTAAATTACTTTACATACTTAGAGAGAGGTAAAGTAAGTTTTCCACATATTGCCATAGTTGTAAAAGAGTATTATTTATATTAAGTGTTTATTGTGACATGGATCACAAATTTAATGCTTGATTTGTTTCATTTTTTTATTCCAAATTTCATTATGATCCAGATAATGTGTTTAGGCCACATTACAAATGAAATCCTAGCCGACAACGTTATGGACTATAAAGCACAAGGATTTAAAAATAAATCTGAAAAAATATATCATTAAGGCATATTAATATTATTTTTTATATTAAGGTGGCCAACATATTGCGTAATTTTCACACGTTTTTTGACCGAGCAAAATTTTAAAACTATACTTTTTTGTTTTATTTTAGTTATATCATGCTAGTAGCATAATTAAAGATAAGCCTCCAATATTTTTTTACTAACAAGTTTTTTTTTTGGATTTTCTATTCTATTATAATTATTGTTGCATATCTATAATATTATGGCAAACGGAACGAAATAAATAAAATTTAATAAATAGAACATTTTTATGATCTTCTTTTCGAGTTTGTTTGCGTCAAAAATGTGTCCCCGAGTTACCACTTTGTTTTTTTTTACTCAGTCGACTGTGAAGTCTCTCTTCTTTCCCGGCCTCTACGTTTGTCTAGAAATGACCTTTCCATTGACTTCCAGTGTGTCATTTCATAGTTATAGAATATGTACTAGTGAAACACTTCGAGCCAGTACTACTTACTACTTATACTGTGCCCTGTAACAGTTACTAGCGTATAATCTACGTCTCCACGAGCACCCTCGTTATTCCACGTCGGGACAACAGGAGAACAATGCAGCTTTGTTCTGTGGATTGGGCAGGACTATTGAAATGTAGGCGTAGTGAGAAGTTTAAATATGGCAAAGCTTAGTCATTTTAGCATCTTTGTCTAAGGAGGTTATTGCTAGTAGTTCGTCCGCAAGCTGTGACTTCGTGAGGGACCTTAGGAACCCTTCATTAATTTTGCCTATATTCGAACTTTTTTTTTATTGAAATGAACTACTTGCCTACAAAGTTTCATTAAGATCGGATCAACGATATAAGTTATCGTCAGAATCAGAATCAGAAATCATTTATTGTAAAACTGTGTACAAACAACGTCGAACCAACGCCAACTTGTCCCATTAGCCATTAGAATCTGAGACCTCTCTTGGTTTGGTCTACCAATGATAGCTCAGTGGTTCATCATCATCATCATTTCAGCCATAGGACGTCCTCTGCTGGACATAGGCCTACCCGTCAATTTCCAAAAGGCCGCTTGGAAGCGGCTTGCATCCAGCGTTTTGCTGCAGACTGACTTTGAGACTTCTAATATTTATTTATTTTGTGGATCTAACATTATTATTATAATAATTATATGTATATATATATACCTTATAATATACTACGTATTCCATTATTACAGCATACCCCGTCCTTTTACCTTTTTTCCATGTCCTCTCCATACTAAATTTGCCTGGAACAGGGGCCTTACTCTTGACACTCGATTTCATCGTAATTTGGGATTGGGATCGAAAACATGCAA
Source organism: Agriopis marginaria (assembly GCA_932305915.1). NCBI lineage: Eukaryota > Metazoa > Arthropoda > Insecta > Lepidoptera > Geometridae > Agriopis > Agriopis marginaria. Next base: position 17,997,920 of record OW029918.1, read on the forward strand.
TTTTGCTACCTACTCTTGAATTCTAAACTAGCGCACGATTGGAACCGATAATGGTGGAGTTTTATGGAACAATAAAATCGACTCAACTCAACGCTTTCGGTACTCTTGACGCGATTGAAGAGTACAAAATGCCATGTTTGCGATCCCAATCCCAAATTACGATTGAAATAGAGTGTCAAGAGTAAGCCCACAGATCTCTTCTAGGCCGCCAATTGATTCACTATTTTTTAGTTGTGTTTGACTTATGTATGTCATTTCTGGTATGAACAATAAAGAGTTCTCTATCTATACATTGTTATTTAGCTAGTTCTTTAAAAATGAAGCGAATATAATAAATAAATCGTGTAAAAATGATGATGAAGATGAATGTTATATCAGGAAAAACTGCAAAATAAATTTGCACGTCAATATTTACACGTAAATTCAGGCAGTAAAAATGGATGGACTAATATAAATATTTTAACAAGCATCGCCTGCAGTTTCACTCTTTCACAGTTTTTCCATAATTCTTTCCGAGTTGAAAAGCTTAATCTGGTCCTTAACTGTTGGCCTTTTGGAAAAACTCCGAGTCACACAGCGGGCAATGGAGAGAGCTATGCTCGGAGTTTCTTTGCGCGATAGAATCCGAAATGTGAATATTCGCAAAGAACCAGAGTCACCGACATAGCTGTTAAAATTTGCAAGTTGAAGTGGCAATAGGCAGGCCACATCGCTTGAAGAACCGATAACCGATGAGGAAGAAAGGTTCTGGAGTGGAAACCACGAACCGGAAGACGCAGCGTAGGTAGGCTTCCCACTAGATGGACCGACGACATTGTGAGAGTCGCGGGCATCCAGTGGATGCAAAAGGCAAGCTGTCGTTTAGTGTGGAGGTTAAAGGGGGAGGCCTATGTTCAGCAGTGGACGTCTTATGGATGATGATGATTTGAAAAGCTTATCTATCTTATTTTTTCAAACGCATTTTTCAAACTTTTATTTAACTTGCCTTCTTAGTATGGGCCAAATCTTGCAACTGGATTTTAAAACAGTTATCCCGATAGATTGAGCTAAATGCTGCGTTTACGTTAAGTTACGATGACTGTATGATTAGCTAAGTGGCGTCATTCTAAATCCAATATGGCGGACTCCTAAAAATGGTGCACCAGTATTTTAATGCAACCCTATGATATGGGCATGAGTTTCAAATGAAAGGATTTGCTGAGAAGAATAGGAAAAATAAAAAAACTTCACACTAAAGTCATTATGGCGGAAACCTGGGAGCTTGTTTTTTCTTTAAATTTATAATTTTGAACTGCACTAAGCGCTTTGATTTCAATTTTTTTTACACAAAGCGAGGGTGTAGAATTGGTTATGGCTATACATAAATATAACAAGCTATCGGATGATTAAAAAAAAATTGAAAATGATTTTACCTTTGTACATAAAGCAATTAATCAACAATAATAAAGCAATTGTAACTAAAGCAGTATTTAACCGGAAAAGCCTATTATTATATTGCTGAATATTTCAGCGAAAATAGCTTACAAATTACTGAAACTTAAATAATAATCCAATATAACTATGACTTAATAAATCATACTAATATTATAAATGCGAAAGTGTGTTTGTTTGTTCCTCTTTCACGCTGCAACGGAACAACGGATCGATCTGATTTTTTGTATGGGTATAGTTCAAGAGCCAAAGAGTGACATAGGCTACTTTTCATCATCATCATCACCATCACCATTTTTCATCACTACGCGGGTGAAACCGCGGGGCGCAGCTAGTATATAATAATTTGATAAGTTGACATTGAAATAATAATTCAATATAAATAACCAGAGAAAAATGTAAATAAGACCTGATAAATAATTGAATAGATATTAAAATTGTGATAAATATAACCGTTCTCCTCACTCCTACTGTGCTGTGCCCGACAGGGTCCATATGAAACTATGTACTTATAAAATTTTCATGTTTTTTTACCACGTTGTACTTTTTTTTTTTTTTTTATAAATAACTAGCAGTTCACCCCAGCTTTGCACGGGTATAGGGGATAGTGTATCTTCCCGTCTGTGAAAGAATTTTTCAAATCGGTTCAGAAGTTTCGGAGCCTATTCAATGCAAACAAACAAACAAACAATCAAATCTTTCCTCTTTATATTATTAGTATAGATATGCTTGCGTTTGACCACCATCACGCCTGATGTTAAGCGATGATGCGGTTACTTTATGGAAGCAATAAAAATCTAATCTAATCTGCCGAAATCTGTGTTGCCCAAAAACAATACAGCAACAAGGCTGTTTTCTAATCTAAAGTAAATAGGTTTCTACTAGGTTAGGGTACTTCATATCCTTTTGTTTGTGCGCCTGTTGATTTGGCAGACTCAATATTATTTTAATTGAGTGCGTACAATTTTTTATTGAATTAGTTTTTAAATAAATCATCATAAAAACATTACTAGATTGTGATCAGACATCCGTCATCAGTGGACGTCTTCTGGCTGATGATGATGATGATGATGATGATGATCAGACATCCTGGACCTGGGTATGTCCTAAAACTGCGACCAGAACCACCAGAGGATGGGCAGCAGCATCCTATTAGTACACGGTGAACTTACTGCGATCCCCAAGCCGCCTGCCAAGCGTGGGGATTATGGCAACACCCCTCTTTAAGAGGGAGGCCTTTGTCCAGTAGTGGACGTTTGATGGCTGCTGATGTGTGATCAGACATCCGAACTTTCGTATAATTTTTACTTTAATAGTGATCAAATACCAGGTAAAGTATCATCGAATCGAAAACATCGGATGAAACGAGAGCACTTCACAGTAAACCTGTTCACTTTTCGTTATGAGAAGTACATTGATGTAGGTAGGTACCTACTATCATTGTTTAATCATAATAGTGCTATATAGGGTCTTATCTGTCTTATCTGAGTTGAAGTGGCAATGGGCAGGCCACATCGCTCGAAGAACCGATAACCGATGGGGAAGATAGGTTCTGGAGTGGAGACCACGAACCAGAAGACGCAGCGTAGGGAGGCCTCCCACTAGATGGACCGACGACATTGTGAGAGTCGCGGGCATCCAGTGGATGCAAAAGGCAGGCTGTCGTTCAGTGTGGAGGTTGGAGGGGGAGGCCTATGTTCAGCAGTGGACGTCTTCTGGCTGATGATGATGATGATGATGAGGATCTTATCTTTGTGTTTTTTATTTCATGTCCAAGTAAATGTCTAAATTTCTTCTTTTAATTAGTATCATATTTATTTTTTTATTGAGATAGTGCGAATTACCTTATTAGTATTATGTATTTATGTTTGGTTTGTTTATATTAAATGTTAGTTTGTTATGTATTATTGTTCCTATATTATTATTCAATTTGTCGTGTACTGTTGGGTGTAATGTTGGCCATGGGTGATGTCACCGGCGGCTCCAACGGAAGACCAGCGCTGGTTGTTCGCAACCAGCATTATGCTGAGTTGGAATCGGTTTGTGGAGGAAAACAATTTGTAATGTGTGTATTTATTTCTATTAATTCTTAAAAATGTTTTATTTTCTTCCATAAATAAAAAATTGTCTATTGTCTATAATATATTTTTGCGAAAAATGATCCACCGTCCAACATACTTTTTAAGGTTCCGCACTTAACGGGCGGTTATCCGAGTCGCGTAGGCAAAAAAACGCTCCCTCAGCCCCCGCCAAGTTATAGCGACGCCATACTAGAGTCAGGACACCCGCGGGGGGAGTGCAACGACAAAAACGAGCATAGGTGCGACCTCGATGACGCCTGGCGCGGCACTGAACGCGGCGCGCCAAAATTCTCGCGTCCTTTTTACGCTTTTAATTTCACTAAAAAACGACACTATTAAAAAATACACTATCAAAAATTCATCCAAATAAAATAACGTTGAATAAAATTGCCTTTCAGTATATGCAAAATCCAGGTTGTTACGAGCTTTCATTAGAGCAAAAAATTAAAAAAATTAACTAAGTTGACTTTGTTTCAGATTTTTTTTATCGAGGAAAGTTTATTCCGTCGTGTTTTGAACCAAATCATAAACTCAAACACAGATGTATCTGTGACATGTATTTTTTTTCAGCTCAAATATTGTAATGTAACCGAAAAAAATTTATTTAAAACGGTCTAATTTGGTATAAGAGGCTAAGCCTACGATGTCTGTCTGGCTGTCCATCTATTAACGGCTATATCTTTCAAACCGTAATAGATAGACAGTTGAAATTTTCACAGAATATGTAACGTTACGGCGGATTAATAACAAATAATATAAAAACGAAAGGGAAAATTCCATACAACAAACGTATTTTTTAACGTATTTTTGTATTAGCTCTAATGTAAAAAACGATAATACGTACAAGCCTCAAACTTGTCATGATTGAAGTACACACTCTAATGTATAACAAGAAATAATAAATAATTGCCAAGTGCGAGTCAGTAACAAATTTCTGTTCATTACCAAGTTATTATACTCGAGAGCCTGTAGCAAACTGCGTAGCAAATTACTCCGACGAATGGAAGGCGTTATAAAAACTGGTAATTCGGTTACTTGGACAACCTTATTATAATTATTTTGTGGTGGTACGGAACCCTCAGTGCACGAGCCCGATTCGCACTAGGCCGGTTTATTTTTATAATAGGCAGGCGCCAACTCGCCTGTTGATAAGCGATGATGCGGTCTGCGATAGAGCACACTTGCCTAGAAGAAACCGCGATTCACTTTGGATTTGAAGACAAATAGTTGTAGGTATCTGGAAACACCCATTCAGGCAGCGCATTCCACAGACTAGCAATTTGGACAAAAAGTTAATCAGCTTTGGGCTCGTACGGGTTTTCGGAATATTAACCATGAAGCGGCGTACTTTTCGTGCTCAGTCTCGCATTTCGATAGCAAAGGCAAAAGGAATTAGATCATGCAGATACGATGCACACTCTCCGATATGTCTCCAGTAAAAAAAAAATATCGCACTGAGAACCTTCCTCCTTTTTTGAAGTCGTTTAAAAATAGTTATACTAGCAACTTATCTTAAATACTTATATTTTAAAAGATATAATTTGTGTAAGATTTCTTAAACTGGTGCTACATATCGGCACGCTTTTCAAATGGGCTTACCCTTACCTAGTAACATAAAATCTGTATCATCATCATCTTTTCAGCCGTGGGACGTCCACTGCTGGACATAGGCCTCCCCCATCGATCTCCAAAAGGGCCGGTTGGAAGCAGCCTGCATCCAGCGTTTCCCTGCTGTCTCTTTTAGGTCGTCTGTCCATCTTGTGGGTGGACGTCCTACGCTGCGCTTGCCGGTTCGTGATCTCCATTCGGCACCATCGGCCATCTGTTCTGCGTGCTATGTGTAAAATCTGTAAATAAACATTAAAACATAAATAAGCACAGACATCTAATTATCTCAGGTAACTTACTGAAATATACAACAAGGTACTCGTATCTGTATATCTACCGTCGTGGAGCAAACGCTACCATTGCGTTGTTTGCAAAGCTATTAATCTGGAGCCCGTGGGAGTACGTTCAAGAGGAATACCTATATCACCGAGTAAAACATGTATAGAAAAATAGCTCAGAACTAAAACATAAAATCATCGACCAAAATAACATAAATGGACGGGCCCAGAAGAAGCGCATTTATGAATATTACAAAATGAGTGAATGAGAATGGTTCTCACATTGTTTCAGTCGGTCTCTAGCCTTAGGAAGTGCGACACATGACTTTTGTTACAAACATGATAACGAAACATCTGACAAAATTATGTCTTCGTGTGCTTTCCCGAAGTGTAATAACACAACAAAAACCAATATTTATTTTTTGTATCAAATGTACCATACATGGTTATAATTAGGTGTTAAAGTATAATTATGTCCGACGGTTTGACTCGTTTTTACTGAGCATGTTCAATGGTTATGGCCCGTCCATTCATTTTATTTTTAACCATAACATATCTGAATATCTGCGTCATGCAGTTACCTGGACTTGAACCCTTATGGGATCACTTTGCTGCCCGTCTATATGCCTCTCTGCCAGTGTATTAAAATTCTTTTTCTCGCATACGTAGAACGCATACATGTTGAAAATAGTTTTAAAAAAACACAGAACTAAAAAAAAACTTTTAAAAAGATCTAAAGGTAGCATTCCGATCTTGGCGATCACGACCGGTAACCAACAGGCGACTGCGGCCGCGTCACATGACCCACACTGCTCAGTAATAATTTAAAAATGGAGTGCTAACTTCGATCAAGAAGTAATTTTTAAACTTTCGCGATTTGAACACCGTTTTTTAAATGTTTATCGGGACTTATCACGTATTATTTTATATAAGTAAAAAAGGTACCTTTCTTTCGACATTTCGACCATGTTACAATGTCCGTGGTCACGTACGTGGTTTTTCGTACATTTTGTATGTAATACACGATGTAAAGAAAACCCCTATCTATTTCTAGAGTTGAAATTCACGAGCATTGAACTAATATACTATGCTGCTGAGTATACAGTACCTAATATATACTCAAAGATGCTGCCTATGTACTGAAATCCTTTTCACGCTGTCTGAAGCTGTTTTTCTGCTAGATTTTCTTCTTTGTACCTATAGCCTGAGTAACTGTGAAGGAAATAAATTCTCTACTAATTTATACTGAGAGTATTAGCAGTAGAAGTAATGGCCACACTCTGACCTAGAAATGAATCATTAATTCCAGCGTCTCCAACATTTTTAGGGAAGATTTGGGTTGGAAGGATATAAAATAATATTTTTCAGAAAACTGTGGCCGCTTTTGCAGAGCAAAGTATTTATTTTTATAGAATAGAATAGAATAGAATAGAATCATTTATTGGCCTTATAACATTCGTTACACTGGGCAAGTCAATTTACAGTGCAACACTAAAAAAAGAATAAAGAAAAGTTCTACACTTGGCACCAACTCGCCTGATGGTTAGTGACGGTGTGGATGAGAATGGAACACGTTGAAATAGAAGAAATCTATTTAATCTAGCCTTGAAGATGCCTAGATTGTAGTTCTCAGGAAACAAGGAGGACAACAGGGAGTTACATTCGTGCAGTACGTAAGTGAGTTTGCTGTGAAATAACGACGAAATAATTTCATCCCTGAAATCATTAAAACAATTTCACACCAATGTTTAACTGTAGTCACTGGACCGAGCTCCACGATCCGAAGGTCCTCTCCACTGAACGACATTATTTTTCCAGAATGGTTCGTGAATCAGTTGTAATTAGAAAACATCGTAATTTGAACCGGGAAGATTAAGTTAGCAGCGTTGCAGAATCCCATAGTAAGCAAGTGTACAAACCGCGGTGTAGGTACTAGGACATTTACCGATACAGTCAGTGTTGTGTGTCGTAGTGACAACCCTGCGATTTTTCAAGATCAAGTGAGGGTAGAAAAACAAAAAACCCGCTCTTCTAGCCGGACTCACCCGCAGTTTTCAGTCAGCTCGTGACCACGGCCATTGTAACATTGTCGAAACGTCGAGCGAAAGGTACATATTTTTACCTAAATTACATAATACGTGATAAGTCCCGATAGACATTTAAAACATGTGTTCAATCCGCGAAAGTTTAAAAATTACTTACTGTAGTATATTGGTTACCAGCTCAAATCAGACAAATAATAGGTAATAATATGGTAAGGTGGTGTGGCGGGTGCGAATACATCAAGCCTCAATCAGGCTTGGTGTATTTTAGTCGAACTTAACTTGCAGAGATCATTACCGCCTTTTTTGCATGTGGACATGTTCATTGGTGCAAATTAAAATTTTTGTCAATCATTACCAGAATTTGGGCAATCGTGATTGCCAAATAAAATTCACGAGTACAATAATAATAGTTTCCACAGAGCTATTCAATTTGTGTTCAAGTAGATTAGACGAACAATCAACGTCTTAGAACTAATCTCGCGTTGACTGTGTGACGACAGATGTAAGAAACTGGCCAGATGAAGTGACATTGAAAAACTTATTTTTTTTATATTTGGGACACACACGGTCATCTGACCCCAAACTAAGCAAAGCTTGTGATATGGGTGCCACAGACTGATATATACATATATAGTTTTATAAATACATACTTAAATAGATATTAACAACCAGATGTAGAACAAACACAAATGTTCATCACGTAAATTTTTGTCCTAGATGGGAATCGAGCCCACGCCTCCAAGCTTATGTCTTCTGTGCCCAAGCTCAGAAGGTATTCATTACCAACTGGACCAACGGGATATCTAAACTGTGTAGAAAAAGAACTCTTCAATTTTATAATGAAAGTTTGACGATTAAATAATCTCTACGTAGTATAATTTAAAGTCGCTTTCCGCGTTACTTAGTTATTTAATATTGTACAGAATGAAATGAAATTTAATAACTAATTAATTTAAAATTTATTTGACATTTTATTATTTTACAGATATTATTACTATACAATTTTGACATTTCAATTTATTTTATAATTTTTTTTAAGGAAGTTGTTTTTATTTTATTTTATTGTGTAAAGTGTAATTGGTGTAAATCTACCATATTGAAGTCTGGTAGCTTTCCAACACGAGAACTTGACAACACCATTCTACACAACACAACTCTTGACAACATTCTAGTAAATAATTGATTTTATAATTATTGGAGGAGTTAGCGGCCATACAGACATACAGACAGACAGACAGACGCTAATATATCAGTATCAGTATCTTTATTTCAATTGGGTACAAATACAAGTACACTTTCGAAAGGTCAAAATTATACATTAAAAGTACATAGTCAATATAAACGAAAGAAAAAAAGATACTGATACTGATATATTAGCGTCTGTCTGTCTGTCTGTATGTCTGTATGGCCGCTAACTCCTCCTAAACCACGCAACGGATTATGATGCGGTTTTCACCATCACTTAGATACATTTTCATGGAAGGTTTAACTAATAGGATAACTAGCGACCCGCTCCGGCTTCGCACGTAAATTACACCCGTGCAAAGCCGGGCGGGCGGGTCGCTAGTAATATTTATAATAATCCACCTACTGCTGTATTTGATATCGAGAAAAAGAATATTTTATTAACCAAACAAATTATACACTTAGCCCATCTCTTTTTTTTCGCCATCTAATAACTATTTTTTGCTCAAAAATACTTGTTTTGCGGTCATTATTTCGATAACTTTCTTTGAGCAAAGTCGCGCTTGCCACACTAATCGTAAAGGCGCCAGCAAAATTGTATGGAATTTTATTGCTAGTGAGTTTTAGCCACCAACAATTTCCTTTAAAAATCCATTGCTGGTGAGTTTTCAGTCACCTTTTTTTGTAAGTGGGGTTGTGAGTAGAGTGTAAGTGTGAGTGGGGGTGTGAGCGTGAGTGTGTGACTGAGTGCGAAAGACTGTGAGTGGGTGAGTGAGTGTGTGAGTGTGGGTGTGAGTTTGACAGAGAGTGTGCGCGTGGGAGCGAGTGTGAGTGGAATGAGAGCGTAAGGGTGAGTGTGACACTTTTAAATCCAAACTTGCATTTTTATAATAATGGCACCAAAAATAAATTAGCGCATCTAGTTTTTCTAAATCTGCGTTTAACCAACTTTAGTTTAACAGCAGTCGTTGCCGATGGGAATTGAGCTTTTTGGACAATTTGGGATGTAGAAGCGAGATAATTTCAGAGGTTTCGTCAGCTTGTTTTTGTTTAATAGTCATTGACTTTACATGAATTGAGGTTTTTGTTTAAAGATTGAACTGTCTCATAGGTTTCAACTGCCTGTCCAAAATAATTATATAATATTGAACCAAGGAGGACCCATGAACCTTTTTTTGTACCAACTGTGAACAGCCATTGAATGGACTGGGTAAATAACGACATAGAACGAATTGGGTATTGTACGAAATAGGAACTAATATTTTTAATACCTATTTATGTGAGAAAGTTTTTTTTTACATCGGACGTAGCTAACGTTTGACCACGATCTCGCCAGATGGAAAGTGATAATGCGGTCGAAGATCACGTTTTCCCAGTAATGAACCCTAACCTAACCTATTATATATATTATATTAGAGTTATTTTTATCATATTTTCAAACTCGCATACAAACTCATTTTACCAATATCCTATTATATATTATTATTTTTGGTGCAAATGTTTGCTCGGTTGTGTAGTGGGATAGGCGGACTGCAGTAGTTCTCGACACGGGTTATCCCAGTGAGGACTGCTTCGCAAAGCTTACTATTTTAGGCTCGTCTCTTTGCTATGTTTATTTAGCACGTTAGATAAGGTGAAATATTTAAGTTAAAATATTGTATCTTTTAATTATTGTGCGTGTGTAAATAAATAAATAAATTAACCCTAGACTTGAACACTCCAAGATTGTAAAGTTGCGGAAACACAGACAAGGGCAAGGCGTTCCATTGATCTGTTTAGGTAATTGATTCCACAGTCACGCGGCTCGCACCTTTAAAATTGGAATCAAAGCGCTTTGGCTTTTAGGAATATCAACCACTAAACTAAGTTGCCTTTTAGTGTTTGCCATGGCCGTCTGATAAAAAATGGGCGGGGGACCCCTGATCCGACACACACTCCCCGTAATGTATTCGGTAAAAAAACTGATGGACTAGAAATTTTGCGCTGATGCTCAAGGCTAAGAAACTTACTTAGTCTGAACTAGAGATTCGTTAGTGATGTTTTTTTAATAGTTTGTTGACAGCTGATACATTTGACCACAGCTTGCAATTAGCCTCGGATGGAAAATGGCTCTCAAGCGGTATTGCCGGAACACACCATTAGTTGCTTGGCGACAGATTTTAAATTTCTTCATCGGTAGATCGAGCTTATTGTTGGGATCTGAACCTACACCCTGCGGTTCGGTATTCGAACACGTCGACCACCGTGACTCAATTACTTTGTGGTAAGGCATCTGTAGGCTTACTCTTGACACTCGATTTCAATCGTAATTTGGGATTGGGATCGAAAACATGCCATTTGGTACTCTTCAATCGCGTCAAGAGTACCGAAAGCGTTGAGTTGAGTCGATTTTATTTAGTTCCATATTATTATAATTCCACCATTATCGGTTCCAATCGTGCGCTAGTTTAGAATTCAAGAGTACCAAAATGGCATGTTTTCGATCCCAATCCCAAATAACGATTGAAATTGAGTGTCAAGAGTAAGCCCATAGGTCTGTCAATAACAAATGCAGTACTAGCGGTACCCAAGATTTAAAGTTTGTATGTTTGTGGGATATAAATATATAATAATCTAGTTTTCACTTCTTGATCATACACTAGACCTCTCGCATGGAACGCTACTCAGCCCTTCGGCATATTCGGCTTTTATTTTGCAGCTACTGCAACCAGGGGGTATTAATTAATTATCATTCGTTCTATCATACGTTCCCACTGCTGGGACACAGGTCTTCTCTCAGAGAGAGAGGATGTGCCCTAATCCACCATGTTGGCATAGTGTAGGTTGGTGAATTTCACCAATTTTTTTTTTTTTCCTGTCCGGGCGCTTGTAGGCCCGGCCCGCGAGCTACCTCTGACTTGGTCAGAGTCTTTTGCTTACATTTGTGGGTATTATTTTATTAAGACAGGGTGTTTTTAATATGTATCAAAAGTTTTACCTAATTTAAATTACTAAACATTTTTCTTATTCTATCTAGTACATTTTATTATATCTATTTATTTATCTATGTTATGTTTTATATTACAAAATATTATTATATGCTGGTTATATATGTCGGGGGAACACCCGGTACCAGGATGTTTTTTTTTTTAAGAAGAAGAAGCTATGACGTCATCAGTGCTGATAATACTATTTCCATGGCTGGGTTCTACCATTGCAGATAAAACCTTAACTGACAGGACTAATCTCTTCTAAGCGTTTTTCTAGTTTTCATGCTGTACCAAACTGACTATTATTCACGGGGAAGGTCTTTAAGGAAAGAAACACAATAATGATGTTGTGGTCTTTTTTATTTTTGCATAGACCCTAAGAAGGTGCTCTATGCTAATGCAAATTTACCGCCACGTTCGTAAAACCCTAGACGCTTATAGAAGAAGGGCAAGAAACTACAGCGCCATCACTTTATCACAATTATTACAGAATAACACTTTTCAAAACACCTATAGTGAGAAATAAATAGTAACAGCACACTAAGTGCACTGGCGACTGGTGTCTGTAACCCTTCAAGCAAGACTCCCTATATCTGCACTTTGTACTGCGCTTTGATGAATTCCACTAACAGAAAAGAGACCGGCTTCACAACCGTCATAACACCTATCGTTGAGATATAAATAGTAGTTAACAAAATAGTAACAGCACACTAAGTGCACCGGATAATACTTCAAGCAAGACCCCTCTTTTCTGCACGATGAACTCCACTAACCGAAAGAGACCGGCTTCACAACCGCTCGCCTTTTTATCAACAAGATGGCGTCGTGTCATTGCGAAGTCATAACACTACAATTAGAGATCTACAAATAGCCTACTTTACATTACAGTAGTTTATAAGTTGTTAAATATTCTTAACTATTTTCAGTACTTAGCTCTTATTAACACTTCATAAATTTTACTTAAGCTAAACATTTAAACAATCTAAACAAAGCACCATGTTTTCCGTTTTTCAATTCGAATATCAAATCAGCCGTCTTTTAATGTAATCATTAACTAATGATTTTAATCCTAATGTTTATCGTTTACAAATCAAGACATGAATTTAGCAATAGATAACTTTACATTTAACTAAAGATTAAACAGTACTCACAACATTTCTTCCCAAAAATCAGCAACAGAATGAGCCCTTGTAGCGACTCGAAATCGTTTTTATAACATGGCGGCATCGCCGTGAAGTGAGAACACTAATTCATAACTAAATACGCATTTAACTTCTTTTACAGTAATAATAGTTATTGGTTAATTCGCTTTATAAATTTAGACACCTGTTTTTAAACTATATTCTTACTAATACGTCATTATTAACATTGACACAAAGCGCCAAGCGCGCACGGTTCCAAACCGCAACTTCGTAATTTAAATAACTTGACTTCAAAATGAATCTTCAAACAAAATAGTTTTAAACATTAAGTGTGTCGCTTATAAATCAAGTAATGAATTTAGTAACCGATAACTCATTACTAAACTGGAATTTAGACAAGAAAGAGATAATTATTGTTTGCTGTTAAAATTACAACTAATCGTACCTTCATTTTTTCACTGATCAAAAGCTATTTTGCATTGAAATAAACAAGTTAATTATAGAAATCAAATCTTAATACTAGTTAACACATAATTAGGCGTTATAATTGATCTTAAAATTATGATGATCGCGTCATGCGTCGACATATATATTATTAAATATATATTCAACATATTTTTTCTTATCTATTTATTTCTATTATTCACAATTTTTACAATATCTGTACAATAACTTAAGAATTGTACTCTACTATCTTCTTCTTTCAGAATTTGATTAACATTTTGGGGTTCAATATTGTAGTTTATTGAATTTTCTAGGTTGTACCTTTTCAGACCAAAAATGGGACACTCGAATATAATGTGGGGCACTGTTTCGATAGTTTCCGGTTCACAGGCGCACGATGGGTCGTCTTTACATTTGAAGCGATTTAGGTATTCGGCAAACCCACCGTGTCCTGTCATCACCTGGGTGATTGCACTTGTGAATTTGATCTTTTTTATTAACTTGTGAGCCTGTTTAGCATCAGGAAAGAACAACTTTGTGACCGCACCCGTTTCACTTACCCCGTACCTTCACCTCACGATGTTATCCTTCACTGTTAGTGAGCGATGGAATAAAACTACACATAATTATTATTTATCTTAATAATAAATAAGTCAATGGTGCAGGCCAAAAGATCGAACCAGGTGCCGTCAGATTAATAATTAATAATAAATTAATTAATATTTGGGACATTTTTTCACACACGGTCATCTGACCCCAAACTAAGCGAAGCTTGTGATATGACTGCCAGATACTGATATACATACATAATTATAGTTTTAAATGCATACTTAAATAGATATTAGCAACCAGATAAAGAACAAACAGAAATGTTCATCACATAAATGTTTGTCCTAGGTGGGAATCGAACCCACGCCCCCTAGCCCAGAAGGTAGGTTCACTACCAACTGGACCAACTGGCTATCAATTTGTAAAGCGCACATACCCTTGCTCGCTCACCATCGTGCTATAATAATCACTAGAATAATTTAACCAATACTGGCTTCAACAGAAGATGGGCAGTAAAGTTTGCTGTCGTTCAGTGTGAAATCCTAAGGTTGAGGCTTATGTTCAGCAGTGGATGTCTCCTGGCTGATGACGATGACCTAACCGATACATCAAATTTTTTCACTGAAAACACAATTCCCTCGTGACAAAGGCTATATTTTTTACAAAAAACCGCGGGCAAAAGCTAGTCAAGTAAGTTTTTCATAGCAGATTGTTTTAATCAGCAGTGTGAAAAGCTTCTGTTTGTACTCGCGCCAGTGTTCCCCGGCCTTCGTTACAAACTACTTGGGATATCATTTACATATTACATTGTCGAAGACATTGTGAGACATTTACATGAAGCTAGGAATATTGGATGAAGGGACTGACTAGAGCTTTTATAGTTCACCAGCTGCACTCCGCGGTTTTACCTAACGTAGACATTCGGGATTCGGGAATCTACTATAAATTTCGGCATAATAAGCCTCCATTGCCACTTTCTGACCCTCCAAACTATATCTATGTGAAAAAATATAATTCTGGTGTATGATGAACCTAAATTTTCATGTGCATGTTGGTGAATGTCATAATTTATGTCATTGATCTTTTGAGGTTCTGGTGCAAGTGACTTTATTATCTTAACAAAATACAAGCTGATAGTAATACTGGAAATACAGTTAGACTGCTCATAGACCGTTGAATGTCTAAAGACAATCCAAATGCTCAAGCCCACTATCAGTTGGCAGCGTACCCAGCATGTTGGCGGCATTACAAGGCTGAATGGCAATATTACCTATGCGTTGAGTCAGAAACACGCCAGCATTTAACCAGACGCTCTGAAAGATTTTTGAAAATAAAGTGAGCTCCCGGTCCCCAAGGGCCCAATGTATGTACCCCAAATGCCTTAAATATGTAACCACTGCCGAGGTTAGCATATTTGCGTTACTTGTGCTGCTCTGCCGAATTGGCAGCCGCACCAGCCTTACCTTGTGTCTCAGGAAAATATGACGACGCCAAAGTATCGACACAAGTTGCGACCCATACAAGAGGCCGCCCCAACCTCCAAGGAACAAGTGTCATACCGTTAGGCCTCTTTCCACCATCACGCGCAAGACCGCTCGGTTCAAGCACAGCTGTGACATTGGCGGTGAAAAATGCCCTGCGTATGATGCCGTTCAAGCTGGCGTGTTGGCCAATACGACCAGCGCTTCTCGTGCAAGAGAGACCATGGTGACCGAGCTGGTCAATTGCAGTTTTAGATTTGAGGTGCTTGGATTGATGGATACCAATTGGGGCTTGGAGTTCGAACCCTGCCGCATGAAATGCGTCTAAAACATGTTACTTTACCACATCGTCACTTTCAGCCATCCCAGTCTCCATGTTTGGTTTACGCGAGTTCGGCGAGTACATTACATTATTATTCAGTATACAATCTGCTTGCAACGGTTAACTTTTGGTTACACTGAGATAAATGTGATGTTCCTGCGTTAATATACTGAAACTTCTTTACACGACAGTTTGGGCAAATTACGCTAGAAGTTAGATGTATTTAGTTGAATAAAAGTTAAATAAAATGGAACACACGAAGATGTGTGTATTTTACTGAAAAAGCAAACCTTTCGTATTTCTATTCAAGCACATGCGTAAACCAAACAACATTTCATCTCAAAAGGTCAAACCTGAGTAAAATGTTGGAATAGTGTTACAAAAATCAATCTGTTTCACTCCAACCTGTAGATAATTAGATCTTTCTCTTTCGTACATATTGTTTACATTAAACTAAACAGTGCCCTTATTGTTTGTATAGATTTAGAAGGCTTAGATGAGATTTTTCAGTCTCGTTGATTCCGCGCCTCAGTAGAGAGCACACACACCTCTCCTGCTAATGACGATAAATAAATGAGTAGTATTTTAAATCGTCAAATATGTCTTTCATTGGCTTCCCAATTCCAACAGGTTATGGTTGCCCAGTGATAAGAAAAAGATATTGACTTTACTAAAATTAAACTTAAATAACAAAGAACGCTTCAAGTGATGTGTATAAAAACTTTGTGAACTGTGTTAAACGACATCTCTAGTGCTCACGGTATTCTAAGTGACTTTTACTAAAGTAATAAAATATGAAGATTTAAAATTCAAAAGGAACGTTAATCCTTTTGGCACAAACAAAGAAAATATAAACTATCGTCTACAGTGTGTGGAAATATAGAATACTTAATTTGTTATATGAACTTGATTTGCTTCAATGATCGATCAATGGTGAAACTCCAATGGAACTAGATAGTGAGTGATATAATAGGCAGAATATATCGAAGAATACAATAAAATAATATTTGTATGATTCTATGCCTGGACTGGCAATTGAACCAAATACTACGAAGCTGTGAAATATAATAAATTCCATTTATAAAGCGAAGAAAAAGCGTAGCTACACAACTCGCTTTGAGAAACAATTATCTACGTATTTGAAGCTGAAGGGAGTAAAGCCCATAATCTAACATTTCCTTAAAATGATATGATCTAATTGTAAAGTTAATGGTTGAAGGTGTTTATGACCCTTCCAAGCAGCTATGTCGGCGAAATCACTGCTATTGAAACACTTGAACAATTGAAACGAGACTCCTTGACCAAAATTCAAAATGTAAAGACACGACACAAGCTTGAAAGTGCCCTCATCGGAAGTAACGATACCAAAAGCAATACGACAATCAAACTTCAACCATTCTATTAAATGAAACTGGAATAATAAGCAACATAAGACAACATTTAAACAAAAACATGTTACATGTCATAACTGCGGAAGAAATGTTCATAACAAAAAGGATTGTACTCCAACGAGAAAGGCGAGAAGGCCAAACAACGTTCTGAATACAAGATAATAGTATATACAGTCAACATAACTGATCGTGAAACATGGAACACCACAGGATTTGCCTGTATGGTCGAAAACGGAGACTACGGGTATCGTCTTTATTACATTTGGAATGAAAACCTTTATAAAGGCAACAAAGAAAGACAATCACCAAGAAATACGCAACACAACCATAATGAGGATATTACAGCATGTTCTATTCTGCACAACAACAACATCAACATGCTGGCTAAAACGAAGTTTGGCTAGCTGGTGAAACCGTCGATTTCAGGGTTCCGCGAATGCGGAAGCTTGCAGATACGATGGTTTGCAGATTTACAAAAAGGGTAAGGCGATGGTAGAGGGTGAGTTTTTGAACAGTTTAATTGGCATTAAATCTATATGCTTCACGCATGTGTATGCCTGAAATAAAAGCTCCATCAAATAGAGTCGTAAACAATAATAATTATTAATTGTGGCATAAATGACTAGGCTACATTGACAAATCAAATTTGTAGAAATAAAAAGCAAGCAAATGTTTTATTGAGAGGATAAAAGATATTAAACTATCTGATAATCTTTATGAAGCTTGTATGTAATGTATGGTATAAAACGACCTCTATTTAATGTTGCACACACTGCATAGTGCATACGCAGTCCATCACTCCTTCAACACTTCAACACTTGACGGCAAAAACTATTTTGTGACTTTTTGTAAATGAACATGTTTACCACTGTGTAACGGTGATGTACTTAAGAGCCCTTATCTCAGATATTTTGTTGTATTTTGGGATAAATATATTACGAAATGTGAAGCTCATTTCGATTTGAAGATTATCAAATTGTTTTGTGACAATGGTTGTAAATATAATCGAATGAAAGAGTTCTGTTTGCAAAAAGGTATTAGTTATCACATAACAGTGCAAAATATCTGTGAAGATATTTTTGAAAGTACGTACAATTATTATGTACAATCACAGAACGGAGTCGTACCATGCTAGCTGGTGCTAAATTAGACACAAGTTCTGGGATGATGCTGTGTTGATTGAATTGTTCAATACATATCTGACAAAAATCAGCATCAGAAGCACTGAATGCGCGAGACGCAATGCAAAACACCATTTTACATAACCACCATAAATTATGGCGTGATAAAAAGCCACAAGAGTTAACAATAACTTGCCTGTGTTTAGTTAAGAGGTTCAAACCGATCAGAATCCATTATTTGGCTGTTGAAACTGTCAAGATCCTCGACAGGTTATTTCGGTTGGTTTTGTACTGAATATGGTGTGGGATGTGGTATGTACACGAAACGTTTGGAAATATCAGAAATCAAAATGACCGTTGAAGTCTGCAGGAATTTTCCTGAAAATTCCAGTAAATCTGATAAGGCCTTGCTCGGTTAAGAGCAAGTGCAAAAATCTGATAAGTTAAAATCAGATAGCTGTCGATCTGATATGATGAAATCAGATGGCATTAAGCATACCTTATAAATCTGTGAAAAATGAAACAGATGGGCAAACAGATGAACGACTATTCATATCGAAAGGAATTGACTTCGTCACAAAATGAACGTAATAATGATAAACTAAACTTTATACCGAATGTAATTTATAATTGAAATCTGATGATGTGAAAAACTGGTGTATCTGTAAACTATTTGTTAATATGTACTTATGTTAAATTTTGCATATAATTTTATGCAATTTTGTACTCATAAAAGTCATACAATACCTCATTAATTAATCAAGTAAGTATGATAATATCTTATAAAAAAAAAAAAACTATTTGTAAGCATTGGGAAATTCAAACAATTGTAAAATTAAATTATACATGAAGACTTGTACTAAAACTAGCAGGTGCATAGAAGTATTATTATGGATTGTAAATGGGTAGGTATGATTTAAAAAGATGAGTTTTTGAAAACCTGTATGCATAAGAAGCTCGATTAATTGTTTATGTTTTCTATCAATAATATTGATTAACTTTATCTTGAAAATCGTCATCACTTTCGAAAATATAATTTTCACGAAAGTAATTTCAAATTTATGCTACTAGCTGTTGCAAATCGATTTGATTATCTTGTCCATCCCATGGACATTCAAACAGCATATATTTTATAACAGAAAACTAGAAAGAACAACTACACATGAAAATTCCTGAAGGAATCCTAAATACTAGAATCCCAACTTGTTAAAAATCCTAACTTGCTAATTAATCATCGCATCGTTACTTAGTTTGTGATTAAAAAAATCCTCACGTTAATGGTTTCGCATGTTCAAACGAATTTCGTTTGATAAAGGTTTTCGGTACTCATCAGCAGATCAAAGCTTATTTATGCAGCTAAACACATTTAAAGGTGCAAGTGATATAAAAAAATATACTAGTGTTATGTTGATAACGTGTTAATTTTCAACTGAAATAAATAATCGTTGAATAGAATGATGAAAACCATTTTTAAAGTTTCCTGGCAATGTAAAGTTGAACGATCTAAATAAAGTCATATTGGATCAGAACCTTCGATATCAGAACATATACATAAAGGTCTTTGAAAAGTTCAACAAATGAATGATTAGAAATCTGATAATGGAAACAAAAGTTGATTATAACATAACGCAAAATATTGTAATGAAACCACAAAGGCTCCTTATAGAAACTTGGTACCTGTTAATGTTATTGTTATGGTCGGTACAGTTACAGGCGAGGTTTGAACTTTTCTGTAAACATCCAAGTCGAAACAAGAGCAACCATTTATGATGTGGTCATATTTAAAAGGCTGTTATGTTACGTAGTGTATACTCGGCGGCTCGGATTGAGTCAGTGATTAGTGTAAACATATTTTGAGTGGTTTCTTTGACTAGTGAATTATAATGAAAGAGCTGATGTTTAATTATTTGAACAAGGCACAATATGCTAGTTGTAAACAAAGCGTCTAACTAGTGATGGGGCAGCTTTATCGATAGAAACCGTTGCCTGTGCCGATGCTTACGTATATGTCTTACAGAATACAATGTCTGTGATTAGAAGTTGTTAGTGACAATATTAAGATGAAGTATTGGCTCAAGTCCTAAATATTTGAAAGGATTATGGAATGAATACTTGTCGTAATATTTGTCAAGGGAACTGTAGAAAACTGTATAAAAATTTATTAATTATTATTCTATTACTACGTATGACTTATGTTCCCACATGTAATCAGCACTATCAGCAGCAGCTGGCTTACATTTTAATAAAATCATTACTGACAGCGATTTCAACTATAAAGGTTTGTACCTTGTATTTGTAAGATGAATTGGTCTGATTGGGGTTTTCTGGGTTTTCCCCAATCCTGCGCAACGAATGTTGGACCAAGATGATTGTACCCCAGACAGAGTAGGAAGAAGGTGTGTTGTGTGATATTAATTGTAATTAAATTTGGTTAGTGTACTTTTATGAAAGAGATTAATTTTTGAGGGGGCGTGTTGGAATAGTGTTACAAAAATCAATCTGTTTCACTCCAACCTGTAGATAATTAGATCTTTCTCTTTCGTACATATTGTTTACATTAAACTAAACAGTGCCCTTATTGTTTGTATAGATTTAGAAGGCTTAGATGAGATTTTTCAGTCTCGTTGATTCCGCGCCTCAGTAGAGAGCACACACACCTCTCCTGCTAATGACGATAAATAAATGAGTAGTATTTTAAATCGTCAAATATGTCTTTCATTGGCTTCCCAATTCCAACATAAAATCGCTCGTCTTCATACTTGTCTTGTTCATCCATAGTAATATACGGCATAACAATAAATCGCCGTCTTGGACGACATAATCTTCCTAATCCCACGTGATGGCACCGACCCGCGTCGCACGTCTTGTAACGTACGACCAACTTATCTATATTATTGAAAGGGAGCCACTACCACAATTTTTGATCAATTCCGACAGCGTACTGTTGGGAGATTTTAGTTCCTTCATTTGTTCACTTGTAAAATGAGTTGGTTAAGCATCACCTGTCTGATTAATGATATTGGGGCTCAGTTTATGCTGGACAACTCATATAACTATACAATAACAGCTAAGAATAAGTAGATACCTCATCAGCATCATCATCATCATTTCAGTCGTAGGAGGTCCACTGCTGGACATAGGCCTCCCACATCGATCTCCAAAAGGGGCGGTTGGAAGCGGCCTACATCCAGAGTTTCCCTGCGGTCTCTTTTAGGTCATCTGTCCATCTCGTGGGTGGACGTCCAACACTGCGCTTACCGGTCCGTGGTCTCCGTTCGAGAACCTTTCAGCCCCATCGGCCGTCTGTTCTGCGTGCTGTGCCCTGCCCACTGCCACTTCAATACCTACCAAGATACCTATATCATTGCAAATTCACAAAAGAAACTAGTGTCACTACCTGAGTGCAAGAAGCAGCTCCATCTGATGATGATAATGAGGTTGTTGTGATGGCTTAGACGATTCCAAGTCACCACAACTGCTTGATTGTTTCTCACCATATTTTATTGTTCATTTCCCATTTGCGTCGTTGGTGTAAATGTGCTAGCGGCCCAGGCTCGCTCCAGCATTTTAATGAGCAATTTTGGGTCAGATAATTTCTGGTTGGCGGAAACGCAAAATACATCAAGTGGGATGATAATACAGGATTTATCGCCTCCTTCTCGAAATAAGAATAAGAAAAGTTGCGCCTAACTACTTATTTGAGTTTTTATCACTGACAGACTGAGGTTACGCGTTGACTGAGGTTAATAATGGTGTTGTTATATTTTGAAGCCTTTGCAAAGGTGTGGGAGAGTACAGGTTTAAAAAAAAATTGAGGCAAAGTATGAAAAAAAACCCAGTAATATTGTTTTATATTAAGTGCAATGGTACATTTCTTTAAAAATCCAAACTTGCTTCAAACTACAGATAATTAAAGTTTTAATAATTTAATTTAATTGCTTGCGTTTGAGAGTCACAATTTGAATGCATTTTTTATCATATTTTAAAACAAGTTATATTGTGGTAGTTCTTAGCTAAATTTCTTAAAAAATTATTCATGTGCTTAAAATTTATGGGTTCTTTTTCGACTTCTGCTAAGTAATTTGTACTATTGAAATATATTTCAATGAAAATAATCACTCATCTTCATTAAATTTTACTGAGCCATTAATCCATCTCGTCGACTCATTTCCCACCGTTCAGGATAAGTACTCACTTGAAGATTAATCAGATGCCAATAATGATCCTAGTCTTTGCCTTAACTACCTTCGATGCTTCATAAATTTTTATTTTACAGCCCATAAGCTTTAACGAAGGCATACTTCCCGTTCTTATCTAAACCAAGCTATGGGGTGACTCTATGGCGCAATTTTAGGACCCTTAAATCTTGTTTAAAAGTGGATACCTGTGTTTTTGGGGTCTTAACCCAGCGTTTGATTTTCACACAACGTTGATCTCCGAAAAACGTGGAGATTGAGGATCTTATTACAGAAACAAATTTATGGGAGAAACCAAAGCCCAGACTCATCTGGACAGTCTACCTGCTGAAAATAGGAATGGGTCATAATATGAAGAAGGTGTATCTTGGAGTGTTCAATGGTCACTGACTCGTTGGATAGCCTAGATATTGCTGGAAAGATGCCGTAGAATTGGATTTGCGCGAGCTGCCGAATAGCAAGAGACAGTGCAAGACCGAGACTGATGGCGTTCACTTGTCTTGGAGGCCAATACTGACTTTAGGTAAGCCATGGTAGCCTATTTGGGAAACCGCTAGACTTGGAAAGCGTGAGGCGGGTTCAAACCCCGGGCCCGTACCAATGAGCTCTTTGGAGTTTATGCACGGATTTCCATACCACTGGCTTTGCGGTGAAGGAAAACATCGTGAGGAAACTTGCATACGTACGGAAAATAAATTCTATAGCGTATTTGAATCCACCAACCCGCAACTGGGCCAGCGTGGTGGATATGGTCCAATCACCCTTTCGGGGGTAGGCTAAAATTCCAGCAGTGGACTGTTAAAAGGATGATTATGATGACTGACTTTGGGTTCCTGCGCCAACGAATTAAGGAAGTGAGTATCACAAAGTAAAGTAAGTAGAAAGACAGTTAGATCTCTTCGCATACAAAAATAATTATGATTTTTCATTATTTAATCGACCTGGATATTGATCTCAAACCTCTTCAATTGAAATTTGAAATTGATTCACTTTAACCAAAAGACTCGACCATTCTTCGTACATTTATCTCGCAATAACCTACCTTAATGTTAGGAAATAAAGTTGAAGTTATCACAGCCAATTACGACACAATACTCCTTTAGCACTGTCCATGATTACTGTCAACTAAACCAAACATGATAACGCTTTAGGACTCTTTCGCAGGAAGCCGTTCAGTTATTCTCCGGGCCCCAATCAAGAAAGAAAACATTCGAAGTGACGTTTATTGTGACAAGGAATCAAAGTGGTGTGATGTAGATGAAGACCGCTCCAAGAAAGATGAATGGTTTGTCGTTGTTGAGACATAATGGTGTCATGGGTAGAACTGCGATGTCGTGTGTTAAGTTCACAGTTGTGTTTGTTTTGATCTGTTTTGGTTCTGTGTGCGGAAATGACAGTGATCGTAAGTAAATCATCTTCATAATAATAAAATTTGCCTATATCCATTTATAAAACATGATTTATGTAGCGTCCAAAATGTATCTGCATTCTGCACTGAGTATAAAATTAACTAATCCGGAAGCTACAGATTTTGTCACATATTGTTTACCAAAGATGCTATAGCATTTTTTATGACAGTTGCGATACATTTCTTACCAATGTTGCAGTCACATATCTTACTACAGTTGCAGTCACATATCTTACTACAGTTGTAGTCACATTTCTTACCACAGATGTGGTCACTTTTTTACCACAGTTGTTGTCACATTCCTAACCACATTTGTGGTCACATTTCTTACGACAGATGTGGTCAAATTTTTACCACAGCAGTGGTCACATTTCTTACCTCAAATTTAGTCAAATTTTTACCACAGTTATGGTCACGTTTATTACCAAAGATGTGGTCGTTTTTACCACAGATCTGGTCACATAATTTACTACAGTTTTGGTCACATTTTAACACAGTTGCGGTCACATTTTTACCACATAGACGAAACCACGGGTGCAGCCATGTGACAGCATTTTTTATTTATGGTAGATTTTGACTGATTGGTCAACATTGCAAGTTGTTACTCATTCAACTAGGTACCTAACAACGTAGGTATCCATTAGGTACGAGGTGTCAGGTACACCCCAAGCTAATGAATCATTCAAGAATCATGCAATGCTAACTCTGTCATATGCAGTGTGACTCGGCTTATAATAAACTGTTGTCCTGCAAATTCACCTGCAATCCTACAGATATCTCATATTTTTACGGTATAAAAGATAGCATGACTGTGTGCTTATCCAGAATATAAGTGGAGTTTAGAAGGAAAACGAAAGGAAGAAATATGCAACAGCAACACTAATAAACATTTAACAAACAACCTTATACACATTACTATTCCACAAAATACGTTCTCTTTTATAATATTGTACATGGCCACTGACAGTAAACTAACGACCTTACGCAGGCAACTATAGGTATTTATAACTTACGCCTTTATCAAAAAAACTTGAATTAGTGCTCCAAATAGAAATAACTTTAGGCGGTTTCCAATAAGAAGGAATGACCCAAAATGTAGCCAAATAGCCTGTCCAAAGCTTAGAACTGTATCTTTCTTATTTTATTAATAACACCGTATTAGTGCGGTGTGGACGATGACACTGATAAGGCGCTGTTACTAAGTTTGTCTCACTTTTTTATGAGAAAGCAAATCGACATTATAGTTCCACTTTTTACCACGTTCAGTGTATGTTGTGTCGCAGTGTACATCGCGCGACGTAATCAAACGATGGATAAGTCTCTAACAATGGCGAAACAAACAACGTTTATTGCATGACGACCTGGAGAAATAAAACAAATCTGTGTTGCAACCTGGTTGCAACGTTACGTACGTCTGTGTTGGCTGCCTTTATAGCCCAATTGGTATATAGTGAACCTGCTTTCTGCACTTGGGGACGTGGGTTCGATACCCACCTAGGGCAAACATTAAATTTTGTGTATTTTTCTATATTTGGGTCTTGGCGTCGATTCTGTCTTACTTACTAAACTAAACCAAGACAGGACTAAAATTATATGCCTCTCTTTTAATTTTAATTTGTGAGAGAAGGATGGCAACAATTTTAGAGCTGTCAAATTTAGTTTAGTTTAGAGTACACCAGAATCGATCCCAATATCAGCTATTTATCTTAGTAAAAAGAAAGTGTAACAGTCTCTGGCAGCAGTAGTACAAGCTTTGATTGCAAAAAAAGTTATCATAAAAAAGTATATTTTTGGTTTCGGTTATTTTATAAACGAGTTTTGAAATTCAAATTCAAATTTAAATTCAAAATATTTATTTGTCAGAACATGGTAGGTACACATACATATAAAGTAGCATACATGGTCGTAATAATGGAGACGTATCTCATGTCCTTGCCTGTTACAGCGTACAAATGTTAGTTTTTTATATATATTATTATTAGTTTTTGTTAAAGTTAAAAATAATACGAAGTTATGTCTAAGTTAGAATATTGTTAGAATCATATTTTGGTTTGGTTGTATTTTATACCTTAATTAGATGTTTATTACTACCTATATAAGCTATTATTATCATTTTATCTTTTCCTAGTACCTAGTCTCGATTTTATGTCAATTATTTAGTCTACATTACATATCAAAACATTGTTATCATTAAGGAATTCTGAAATTTCATAGTAGCTTTTTTGTGCTAATAAAATTTTAAGTTTATTTTTAAACATTCCAATATTTAATACTCTGATAATTTTAGGAATTTTAGTATATATTAAAGGAGCCATACAGAATACACTTTTTTGCATGAGTGCAGTTTTGGCCGTACGTGGGCAGAGTTTCATCTCGGCCTGTGTGCGAGTTCGAATACCAGCATCAGTCCAACTACCAAATAGATGTTGATTTGATTTTACAAAAGTTGCTATTTCTAATATGTATAGAGATGGTAATGTGAATTCAGAATCCTGTGTTTTAAAAAGTATAATAAAATACAAAAAAAAAGTTAAACCCTTGTAATACGTCAATTCAGATCTACCTACAATTTACATTCTCTAATCTTATAAATGCGCCATCAACGGTATTTCCGGAATGTGGATATTCGACAAAGAACCAGAGTCACCGACATAAAAATTTGCTAGTTGAAGTGATAATGGGCAGGCCACATCGCTCGAAGAACCGATAACCGATGGGGAAGAAAGGTTCTTGAGTGGAGACCACGAACCGGAAGACGCAGCGTAGGTAGGCCTCCTACCCTGCCCTGCTCGCCTCTCTCACAATGTCTACATTGTGAGAGAGGCGAGCAGGGCAGGTAGATGCAAATGGCAGGCTGTCGTTTAGTGTGGAATACTAAGAGAGATACCTATGCTCAGCAGTGGAAGTCTTCTGGCTGATAACAATGATGATCCTAATGTGTTAAATAAAATATATTAAAAAAAAAAAAATATATTATATGATATTATATAATATTTTTGTTACAAATTTAGGTACATAACTAACATACTAACGTTGGCTCCTTAGAAACCGGGAGCACACCTCATTTTCAAAAATCTTTCTAAGCGCCTGGTTAATCCGACGCGTCACCAAAATGCTGGGTATGCTGCCAACTGGTAGTGGGTTTGATCATTTGGATTGTCTTTAGACCTTCAACGGTCTACGGGCAGTCTAACTGCATTTGTAATGCTAGTATTAGCTGAGGAGGTGAAAAACAAAACCTCACTTTTCCACTTATGAAAAAAAAATTTCTTTGGGCAAAAAATTATAAATTGATTGAAGCATGTAAGTAAAACCTTGTCAAAAACACCTCTTTTCCTTTATAAATGTTCATTTGAAATCGAGAGTTTCGAACAAAACCACACTTTTCCGTTGAAAAAAAGAAATTCCGTCGAGATTTTTTTATGTATTCTCTTAAATTTGAAAAACTGGAAATGTGAGGTTTTGTTCTTCACCTCCTCAGCTTGTATTTCGTTTAGTTAATAGAGGCACTTCACATCAGCAGCCATCAAACGTCCACTACTGGACAAAGGCCTCCCTCTTAAAGAGGAGTGTTGCCATAATCCCCACGCTTGGCAGGCGGCTTGGGGATCGCAGTAAGTTCACCGTGTACTAATAGGACGCTGCTGCCCATCTTCCGGTGGTTCTGGTCGCAGTTTTAGGACATACCCGGGTCCTTTAGGACATACCCGGGTCCACTTCCCGGGCACTTGCCCAGTACCAACTTGCTTGCTGAGGTCATTTATGACTGCTAGCATAGTCTCCAACACTTCAATTTTCCAGTTCGAAGGATCGACGCCATCCAGCCGGAGCAGCCTTGCCTGCAGGCTGGTGGACTGTGCACAGTCGCCACTGACTGTCCCGATGGTCACCTCTCGGAACAACGAGGACTGTGCCCGAAACAGAAGAACCAGGGAGTCGAGTGTTGTCATGGGAGTAAGTTTTCTTTATAGCCAATCAATATTTCGTACTTCATTTCATCCGCACATTTCGAAATTTTTGAAGATAATATAAAAAATATTGTACTGTTCCCCGTGTTACTAAACTGTACCAAAAAAGGTTATAATATAACAAATTTAATGTTCCGTAACATTCTCATTTTTAAATAAGAAAAACATGGGCGAACCCTTTTTTGGCGGGGGAGCTCATTCCACAACCTTACCACGGTAAATATCCCGTAAATAATCATATAACTTTAGTGAACAACCGTGATAGTTTGAAGCAGTATTCTTATTTTTATTTAATCTATTTTCTTTTTGTTTAAAAAAAAATTCTTAGTAAATAGTAATTTTACGTTACCTTTAATTTTTATTTATATACATAGTATCAATGATTGACTGCCCCGGTGGCTCAGTTGGTAGTGAACCTACCTTCTGTGCTTGGGGGCGTGGGTTCGATTCCCACCTAGAACAAACATTTGTGTGATGAACATTTGTGTTTGTTCTATGTCTGGGTGTTAATATCTATTTAAGTATGTATTTAAAAATATATATGTACGTATATCAGTTTCTGGCAGCCATATTACAAGCTTTGCTTAGTTTGGGGTTAGAAGACCGTGTGTGCAAAAATGTCCCAGATATTTATTTATTAATGAAAATTATTTATTTAAAGAAAATTATAGATTTAAATTAAATAAAAAGAAAAATAAAAAAAAATATTTTTAAATTATATATTTTATTATATTATATTATTATTATTTTTATTTTTTATTTATTTTATTATCTTATGTGATACTAGCGGTCCGCCCCGGCTCCGCACGGGTATAGTTATACAGCCTATTTTTTTTTAATTTTGTTAATACTATTTAAAAAATATTAAGTACCTATTTGAAATAATATTCCAACTACTAAATAAATTTTCTCTAGATGTTACATATTCTACCTTCCAATTTGAACTACTAAGATAGATTCTTGCGAGAAATCTTTTTATTTTATTGCAAAATAAGCTTTAATTTTAATTTTCCCTCTCTTTCATCCTCAGTATCAATGAAAGAGACGAGATGCGTGAAGCATGGAGGAATATGCATATCGCTGTCCCAGAACTACTGCAACCCGCGACTGGTGTTCGACGGAGCCACAGACTGCCTTGATGATAAACGATGCTGTGTTATGGTTTAAAAGGCACTTATTATACGTAGCACTCAGTTAACATTTATATATATATTTATATACATTTACAACTTGATCTTTGTATTAATATCTACAACCACTAGGTTTTGACGCCAATGTGAAAAAAAAATATGTCACTATAATCATCGAGGTACAATACATATAGAGTCACAATCGTGCCAAAAAAGTCCAAAAACCGAAACTCGGTACACGCTACGAATTGCGCAGACTTTTTGGTAGGTTAGTTACAAGGTAACCGCGATACAACTTCAACGCCGCGCGATGCCAAATCTACGATGACAGCGGACAACTAATATTGAACACTATGCAAGCGACATAACGTCTAAATTGGAGTAAATGTGGCATTGTGAACTATATAATTGATAGATTGTATGTACAATGACGCTCGGATGTTCTTTGACTGTTTACACTGAGAGATTCAATTCATTTCAATTTCAATTCAATTCATTTATTCACCAATATTTATAATTTAACAACATCAACCTAACATTTTTAACAAGACAAAAATTAGCAATTCATTAGGAGTATAAGTATCTACAAAAAAGAACTTATACTCATAATGAATTGTTAATTTTAGTCTATATTTCAGTTTCTTTACACTGAGAGATTGTGACTCTATAGGAATTGTATCTCTATGGACTTAATGCATAATTTTCCTAAACTTGTGAATTATTGTTTACAATACAATGACTCTTTATTAAAATGCCACAAAACAAGGATAACATAAACATTAAGTTGTTGTTTATTAAGTTTTTGTAAACGTGCTCGAGTGTAGGGATCGAGTGTAGGAAAGTGATTTAAATAAAGAGGTGAAACTTTTCGTGACGTCGGTCGTCTAGTAAAACCTCCACCACTATACTAGAGTATGACTTGAACTAGACCATGATTTACTTTGCTGGACTCTGCTGTGACTATGACTTGATTCAAGATATTTAATAACACTTGAAAGAATCTCAATACTTGACACTGGAAAATACACAAGACGTGCGATGCCAAAATCCTCTCAAGAGGAATGAAAAGAAAAGAAATATCCGTCCAATTGCAAGTCGGCCTGAGGTTCCATACCACCACAAAATACGAAAAGTAGTGCAAGAAGACAACAGTACGCCCAGGCCAGCCATCCAAATACCGACCGCGCCCGACGTTGCTTAACTTTGGTGAACAGAAATTTCACCAAAATAATTTTAAATCAGAATAAAAACATGAATTATTTATGTAGTGCTACGGAACCCTAAGTGCGTGAGCCTGACTGGCATTTAGCCGGTTTGTTTTGACAATTATCATTGTGTCACAAATGTACTTGCCATTTTTAACCGACTTCCAAAAGGAGGAGGTTATCAATTCGTCTGTGTTTTTTTATTTTTAAATCTATGTTTTGCTATTACTCCGCGAATTTAGAATTGTTTTTGATAATTCTTTTTTTGGTTGGTAGGTCATATCAGGCTCCCATATAAATTTATCGACATTGATTCAGCGCTCTGTGAAAAATCTACAAAAACATGACAATAAGCAACGAATTCAATGTGCATTGTACAGTGCCACCAACTTAGCTGTTAAGGTGGGTAAAATTGGAACTACAGTTATTTCTTGGTGAATTTCATACTTTGTTATCCACTAGCGATGCTGTCAACTGAACAGCAAACATAGAGGAACTGAATCTAGAACAGAATAAAAAAAAAAAAAAAGTGTCTCCATTGCGACCGGGCCTGTTGTTTTTATGTTAAATTTTTCATGACCATGGAAACAAAGTATTTCAGTCGTAATATTAAACAATATTTTCTACTTTTTAGTTTCAGTTTGTAAATGTAGGTATAGTAATGAACTCGGTTCTTTTTTTTTTCCTAAAAATTATGATTTACAAAGACAGTAAAGGACTTCACCTTCACTTTCCTACAAAATCACAACCCCATTCCCTGATAAACATCTCCCCCTTTAGGGAGACAAAACGGATAACGAGATACTAAACCTAATTAATATAAGCAGGACTTAATTTCTTCAACAACGTAGCGGCTTCCCAGCTACTTAATTAAGAGTCCTTTACAATGATCCACTAAGTCCTGTAATTAAGGTATCTAATAAATTTAATTTGGTCTAAAATCCAAGTTGTAGCCGTTGAAAAAGAAGACAAAAGTTGGCTTACCTTAAAGACTACTTTATGTGTCTAAAATATATACATTACCTAACCTACTGTTTATTTTAATTTTAATGGGAAAATCTTATGGCGTGCCTTCGCAGTAAAACTGAATTGGATGACGTGACGGCAAACATTATTACGCTCTCTTATACCGTCATGTTTCACATCTGCCGGGCGCCCGTGACGCCTAACTTTTTAGGGTTCTGTAGTCCTATAAGGTACCTTTGTATGTTGGTTCTGTCCATCCGTCTCTTTGTTGTATATCTGTCCGTCCATCCAAGTTTTGTAGAACATTCTAAATTCTATAATTATGAAGATACCTGCCAGCTTCCTTGTTTCCTGCAGGCCTAGCATGGGTTGTGGATAAATTGTCTTTCCACTGTTTTTATCCACGCCTAGATGCGACAAAGATATGGCTAGAATATGGATACGTTTGTCTTTTTCTCGCGGGATAAAAACGGTGGAAATACAACTTGTCCACGGCCCGTGCTAGGCCTGTAGGGAGATATAATCTGGGCCTTTTCAAGGCCAGAGTGGAGTGAAAAGTGAGTCTTCTAAGTTTGCGTGTTTCATCTTCGACTACATTGTCGCTTACCAACAGGAGAGTTGATAGATAGATAAACTCTTTATTGTTCACACCACACATTTCGGCGGCCTTATCGCTAAGAGCGATCTCTTCCAGGCAACCTTAGGATGGAGAGGATTTATACAGGAAGTAGAAGGCGGGGCGTGCAATATTAAATAATGTGATAGTTATAATATAAACCGTACATTCTAATAACAATACATACTAATACTTATATTACTTAAAATTACGTATTTTAATTAGTTGGTGGTCAAACGCGGACTTATTCGCGATAAAAAAAAAGTAGAAAATATAAATTTAGGATTACGCTCTACATAAAAGTTACTATTTTCTAAAAAAAAAAAACAACGGACAGACGGACAGACAGAAAGAACTACTACGTACTAAAACACTATCGTTTGTATCAAGAAATTTTCGCTGAAGCGTGTTGCTAGTTGAAACTTAATCAAATCTACGTAATTAATCTCTGGAGTGAAACAGCTAGTAACAGCAAAAGAATTTAAGTCATCAACCGTGAAAGACCTGGATAATTTGATCAATCAACAAGCTTTTACGGTAGAAATAATACCGTGTTATAACCCTAATAGGTAATCAAGAACTTTATGAACGAAAATATTATACTTGTACGGGTCTAATAACAAAAGGTACAATGGGGTTGTTATATGTTGAGACTGCTGGGTAGAAAACTGTTTTCCTAACATTTGAAGGGTCCCCTGCAATAATGATGAATGTCCTTTATCTTAAGTTTTAAGATAATTGGGTTTTAAATTTATAAACGGTGTAAAAAATTATCATTATTGTCGTGAACACCTGTGACGTTGAGCGTTCTAGCCGTGTAGCCAAAATATTCAAAACATATTTATCACGGCACTGCAAGCGATATTGCTAAGTTTGCTAACAAGATTTCTAAATATAATTTCATGTGAACGAATGGTATTACTCGTAAGGGTTAAAAAAAATTGGACATTCATCATTATTGCAGTGGACCCTTCATTTGATTTTTCGTAAAAAAAAGAGTGATTAAAAAAAAAACTTTTCTTTAGCTTGATTACGGATCTTTCTCTTTACTGCTTAGCCAACCTTTTAGTGCACCTCAATATCCACACGAAGACGCATAAATAACTCGTGTTCATATTCATATTCATTTATTTCAGCATTCTACAATGTTTCTTAGGTGGTAGAAAAGTAGTAGGTGGTAGTTACAATTGTGGACCCCGTCGGGCACAGCTGAATGATATGGAAGAGAGAAGGACAGCAATAAGTACTAAAAAATATAGATTCGTCAATGGAATAATAAGATCTATTTATCAGGAAATGTTTCAATGATTTATAGAAGTGTCTGTCTTTTGTTTCATTTTTGATTGAGTTTGGTAATTTATTATATATTTTGATGGTTTTACCCTTACGTTGCAGAGTTATGATTAATTTGGTTGCACAGAGTGTGTTTCGAGGCTCTTTTTCAACCCTCTCTGCTCATTGACGTAGGCGCACGAAAGCGTAAGTGCACTAACGGTAATGTACATTGATTTATTTCCACCCTGTATGCTATTTTGATTTATTGATTGGTGATTAATTCTTTATTGTTCACACCATATTTTTTTATTTCTTTGTTATTTTTTTTTACTTTGGTACTATAGTGTTTTTTTTTTTTTTTTTTTTTCGGTTTACGTTCCCAAAGGGTAAAAACGGGACCCTATTACTAAGCCTACGATGTCTGCCTGTCTGCCAGTCTGTCTGCCCGTCCATCCGTCCGACCGTCCATCTGTCCGTTCGTCCAACCGTACTACCTTTAAACGGCTGTATCTTTCGAACCGTAATAGATAACCAGTTGAAATTTTCACAGAATTTAAAATGTTACGGTGGATTAACTAAAAAATAATAAAAAAGTCTAAAATTAATAAGAAAGGGACATACAATGGACAAAATCTCAAATCAATTTATAATTGACGGATTAACCGCGTAACAAATATAAATACAAATACAAATACAAAAATACAAAAACGTTTATTATTCATTAAAGGGCCATAGGTACATAAAGATCTTAATTAGGTAGGTATATGGGTGCAAATGTTGTAAGAAGAGAGGTTAGAATAGACAATTACCTATGTACCATAATGGAACACTGTCCCCCACACTAGGATAACCTGTGTCGTGAGGTCACAGTTCCCAACTCTGGGCATGACTGTCTTCCCCGCAGAGGTGAACTTAAATTAGGTTTGAGATAACAACGGTGTTGATAAAATTAACCATAATAGGTACGTTGTCAAAAAAAATTAAAGGTACAATTATAATACATTTTGCTTACATATATAATATACAATATACATATATAATATACAGTCAGGTAGAATACCTCTTTTTGAAGTTGGTGAAAAATATTTAAAAACAAAAGTTTATTTAACCTAATCTGTGCGCACCAGTACCGCAATATTCTTATAACGTCCAAGGGATATTTCGTTTCGCTTACACAGCAAGCGGTTAAGCCAACCGAACCAATTACGGTGGTTTTCTGCGATTATTCGACCGTAGAATAACATATTGGGGATCAACGATGTTTTTTTTGGTGCCACAGCAATTCATTGATGTTTGAGTACGTGGGTGATTTTATGAACTGTTTATTTATACGTTTATTTCATATATTAGTGACGGAATATGCGGATGCCAATTAATTCTGGTCTAAAAACTCTGAAGTTAAGTCTTCAACTGTGTATTTAAGACTTTTATTATTATTATTTACAAGCTGGCGCCCCGCGGTTTCACCCCCGTTGTGATGATGATGATGGTGATGAAAAGTAGCATATAGCATCGATTCTGATGCACTCTAAACTAAACTTAACTAAATTTGACAGCACTAAAATTGTTGCTACTCTCACGTATTAAAATGACTTTTCATTTTAATACGTTTTTTTAGAGGCTGATAATTTTAGTCCTGTCAGATTAGTTTAGTTTAGTGGTATGACAGAATAGGCCTCTATGTCACTCTCCGGTCTTTGAAAGAAATCAGGTCATGCAAGAAATCAGATTGATCCGTTGCTCTGTTGCTGCGTGGAAGAGAAACAAACAAATAAAATTTTCGCATTTATAATATTAAAAGTATGATATTTTATTTTACTTTTATTATTATTATTTATTTTAGCCTGCATCGTCCCACTGCAAGGCCTCCCTTCCATGCTTCTATTTCTCTCTGTTTTGAGCAATTTGAGTCCAGTTCTTCAAGTAGGAGTCGAGTCTCTTCATCTCCGTCTGGGCCGACTGGGAGGTTATTTATGCCGTTCTGTGGTAGCTAGTGTGCTGTGGTTTTGTCCCAACGATCATCCGACATTTGACTGACATGACCAGCCCAGTCCCACATTAAGCAAGCGGCCTTCAGAGCTACGTCGGCAATCTGAGTCTTGTCAATATTTAAGACTAAAAGGGAAAATTAAACTATGACGGGAAAAATAATTTGATCTGTAAACAGAGATGAAATTACACGGCTGCGTCAGACCCCAAACTTATGTCATCTGTGCCAAACTAAGCAAAGCTAGTAAACTAAGTAAACTAAGCTAGTTTGTTCTATAATCATAACCACATAGTTATATAGGATTCCCACAGGTAATAAGCGCAGATTGGGGAGTTATGGTCTCGTGGTGGTAACACAGTTTCAATGACGTTAGCTTGTATCACCCACGTGACCTTTCTGTCTCGAAATACCATGGTGTATGGAGATGCACCACAAGGGCATCCTTGTGGTGCATCTCCATACGTCTCCATAGGCTAGACCAGAGTGACAAAATAGTTATGGTACGGCATTTCGAGACAGAAAGGTCACGTGGGTGATACAAGCCTACGTCATTGACACTGTGTTACCACCATGAAACCATAACTCCCCAATCTCCGCTTATTACCTGTGGGAATCCTATATAACTATGTGGTTTTGATTATAGAACAAGTACAAGCTTTGCTTAGTTTGGGCACAGATGACATAAGTATGGGGTCTGATGACCGTGTGTGCAAAAATGTCCCGGATATTTATGTTTTTGTAAAAGGTTGGCCTAACACTGAAAATTAAAAAAAAAACATCAATGATGTTGTCTTTTTGCACTACTTTTAGTATTTTTGGTGGTATGGAACCTTCAACAAAAACCAAACAAAAAAAAAAAAACAACCAACAAACCTTAGCGATTAGTGTTGCAAAATTTTATTAAAAAACAAAAAAATATCAACCATTTTTTTTGGAATAAATAATAGGCTTGCGCTTGACCGCCAACTCGCCTGCAACATTTGTTGCAAAATTGCAATGTTTTATACATTGCAATATGCTTAAACTACATAATTGCTCATTTATTGAGATCTTATTATTATTACCACAATATAGGAGTTTTGAGCATTTTTTTATCTGTGATACTTTTATTTTTAATAATCTTGGAAGGTTGTAAAGTTTTCGCCTGAAATAACACTCGTACTGCAGGAAGATTAAACGCTATCCCGTCCTCTCCGGCACGCAGTCTTTGTCGACAACTTTAATTAAAATTATATCACGCGTTTCACAGTATTTTTAAGGTTAGTCTTATAGACGCTCAGAAAGACGAGAGACTTACAGACATTTTAACAAGAGAAAAAGATAGAATAATTATTATGGTTATAGACTCATTTGTGTCTTGTTAAAACAAACAAAAGTGATCAAACTGAAGGGATTTACTCATAATCATCATTTCAGCTATAGGAAGTCCACATAGGCCTCCTCCATCGATCTCCAAAAGGGCCGGTTGGAAGCGGTCTGCATCCAGCGTTTCCCTGCGGTCTCTTTTACATCGTCCGTCTATCTTGTGGGTGGACCTCCTAGGGACGGTGGAGGTGGCATTGTTTTTTATCTTTCATTGGCAGAATGCTGATATTATAAGGAGTATTTTCGGCGACTTTTATCCCACATAAAACGCGAGTGAAACCGCGAGGCGCAGCTAGTTATTATCTCTATCTCTACATAGTATAAATTGAAGTCGCTGTCCGCGTCTGTCTGTTTGTATGTCCGTATGGCCGCTAACTCCTCCTAAACCACGCAACGGATTTTGATGCGATTTTCACCATCAGTTAGATACATTTTCAAGGAAAGTTTATATACATAACTAGCGACATACCCCAGCTTCGCACGTAAATTATACCCATGCTAAGCCGGGTGGGCGGGTTGCTAGTATAAAATAAAACAAGTCCAACACCACTATCTCTCCACAAACACAAGTTTCGACGCGAGCAAACGTTGAAAGTCCAAGAACCCCGCCAAATTCATTAGTAACTTCAACTACACGACATTCTTTGAGAAAACGATGAACGTATAAAACTGAGAGAAAACTTTCCGAACTGACACTAACTTGGCAAAATTTTGTTCGCAACAAAAATTGAACGGATCCTTTCTGGGAAAGTTTAAAGTGCTACGCTGTGACTGCGTCGATACAAACGGTAAGAAAATTCAACTTTCACACTAGTGGGACCAAAACGTGAACAGTTTGTAAGTCAATACAATCCAAATGTTACCTTATGAATTACAATTTCATTATAATATCACCGTACGTACGTAGTAAATTTCACATGACAGCAGAGTTAGGCCAAAATCACCTAGAGCTAGTGAGCTTATATAGAACTCGGTTTGGAACAAAATGTTTTAAACACTGTCGGTGCAGTCGTTAAAACGTCTAAAAACGAATCAAACATTATTTTGATCATCAAACACCACCGTGTTTTAGAGAGCACATCATACGTGTCGAAGTCATATATGGCCCAGATATTTCTTCTAGAACTAGAAGTCCGTCGATAACTGAAAACCACCACAACCATCACACCACAGTTGTAGTAACCTGGTGTCTTAAAAGGTCAGCAGCGTATTTGTGATGCCTTTGCTGTTATAGGTATCCATAAGCAACGGTGGCTGCTTACCATTAAGCAGCTCGTCTGCTTAAGTGGCATAAAAAACTGAGTAGCCCTCAGCACAGTATGTGCCATAATTTTGCGCAAATAGAACAAATGTGATATTTTTTCTACATGTTCTTTTGGTAGGATAAGCACCAAAACGAATGTTAGCCACCCGCCACAGTTGCAATAGTATTTTTTGTCTCAAAACGTTTTCATTAATCTAGTATGAAAGTGTCAAACCCATACTAAAGTTTTACCTACTTTTACCTAAACTCCGCAGATTGGCTGTAACCGTGTCATTCATTTCCACACTCGATCGGATAACTTGGATGGAGTCTCCA
Organism: Agriopis marginaria; assembly: GCA_932305915.1. Classification (NCBI taxonomy): domain Eukaryota; kingdom Metazoa; phylum Arthropoda; class Insecta; order Lepidoptera; family Geometridae; genus Agriopis; species Agriopis marginaria. Next base: position 18,035,665 of record OW029918.1, read on the forward strand.
ATTGAAATAGTTCCTGATTCTGTTGCTCCTTCCCCATTTCTTGGTCAGAACAGCTTGGCTTTAGTTTCTGTATGTATTATTTTTATGAAAAGTTTTTAGTAACACCTGTTTTAGAAATCTTGGCTTTATTCACAACCAGCAATCAAAATAAGCCGAATCAGGTGATTTGCAGGTTTTGTATGTGGATTGTGCTTGTTGTGTACCTGGCTCCCTCAATATCATCCCATCCCATTGATTATGCATTATGTGACATTAAACTTGGTTATAGACTTGTCTTGTTAAAGATCGATATTTAGTGAAAAAATAAGTGCTATTTTACCTATTTACAATATTACGTAAACTCAGTTCTGGTATCCCGCGATGGGGAGAAGAAATTCCATTAGTTTTTGATATTTTTTTTATAATAGATAGACTTGCGCTTGGCCGCATTCTCGCCTGGTGTTAAGTGATATTAACATATTATTAGTTAATTAATTAATCATTAGTTATTACATTGATATATATTCATAGACCTATCCATATAGACCAAAATATTCTAGATGGAATTTTCTATTCTCAAGAAGTTTATTTGGAAGTTTAAATTTATCCCTTTCATCATCTCTTGAGGAAAGAATTGGGTAAACAAATAAAAAAATCCAAATTTGAGGCCCACCTTATACCTATGCCTAGGGGACGAGACCTCAGCTATTTACCAATTTGCAGAGTGACACCCACCGAGAGAGATTGTCTTGCAAGACTTTGTGGACCCATAAAATTAAGTTAAATCACTTTTGTATAACCACAACTTTATTTTTATTTATAAGAATAGGTTTACTACAAAACAAGATCTTTCTTAATCTCGCCTAGTAGTCGAGGAAGTACGGAAGCAAGAACTGGACAGCTGCTGTAATTGATCGATGACTGCCTTTGCTTCGAGCTGCAGACACTATTCTGGAGGGTACAGTAGTTTTTTTAATAGTTTTAATTTTGCGTGAAAACACCAATTTTTGCGACATGGTGTTTTGTGTATGCTTCTATTAGTATATTTGAATTGATTTAAATCCACTTCCACATCATTGCTATACATTTTTAGATAGCCCGTTGGTCTAATTGGTAGTGAACTAACTTCTGAGCTTGGGGGCGTGGGTTCGATTCCCACCTAGGACAAACATTTATGTCATGAACATTTGTGTTTGTTCCATATCTGGGTGTTAATATCTATTTAAGTATGTATTTAAAACTATATATGTACTCGTATGTATATCAGTCTCTGGCAGCCATATCACAAGCTTTGTTTAGTTTGGGGTCGGGTGACCATGTGTGCAGCTTTTGTGATATACAAAAACTGCACACATGTCACTCCATCGAAACTCAGAGCATCCTACTCTACATTACCCGATTTGTGGGAATTCACCTAGGTATATATGCTAGGGTTAGGTAAATTATGTTTGTTCAATTTACTAGCAAAATGTCATGATTTATTTTCATGTAGTAAATAGTTAGTACGATCCAGAATAAGCCACAGGAATTGCATCCAGCCGTTCTCGAGCGAGATGTATTGAACTCACTTCAACGAGATTAAAAATTATTTTGCTCCTGCATCGCTTGCCATTCAACAAATAAAATTGTGTATCTATATACAGCAAAACTGTTTTTCTGGCGAATCTCTAGTGTAATTTCGCTTCAACAACTTGGCATTTGGTTCATCTTTTTGCGCTTTTTCACTTTTTCAGAAGCGAGATTACATTATAGATTCGTTTGAAACACATTTAAAGGTGGACTTCCGCAATGTTTTAATTTAATTTTTTATTATAAATAGTATTGCGCTTGGGCGCCTACTTGCCTGATGTTAAGCGATGATGCGGCCTACGATGGAGCACGCTTGCCTAGAAGAAACCTATTCACTCTCGACTTGAGACACCCAGATTGTAACTATAACTACTATATTCCACAGACTAACAGTTCGCACAATAAATGTGGAATCAAAGCACTTCGTACGGCTTCTCGGAATATCAACCAAACAAGTAACGCCTTATTCAATCAACTATATAGCAAAACGTATATATAATACAGGGTTACCGGTCTTTTCGACATAGCTGTTAAAATTTGCAAGTTGAAGTGGCAATGGGCAGGCCACATCGCTCGAAGAACGATAACCGATGGGGAAGACCACGAACCGGAAGACGCAGTGTAGGTAGGTAGGTAGGTATTCCACTAGATGGACCGACGACATTGTGAGAGTCGCGGGCATCCATTAGATGCAAATGGCAGGCTGTTGTTCAGTGTGGAGGATAAAGGGGGAGGCCAATGTTCAGCAGTGTACTTCTAGCTGATGATGATGATAATACAGGGCTAAACGGAATGATAGAACTAAGCCAAAAGTAGGATATAAATGATTTTTTTTCATTATTATTGTATACTCGTCATTATATAATAATTATATTTTTTTACAATGAACCCGAACCTGAAACCGCAAAAAAAAAATTGCTGTTCCAAACTTATCGTTGGGTGCATAAATGTAATTTTTGCTATGGAACAGCATTTTTCATGATTTTGGGTATGGTCACATAGTATTTTTTTATATTGATGGGTACAATAACCAATAACCAAACACTTTTTTTTTTAATTACTTTATTTTCATCATTGGTGGACAAATAAAGTAATATTACAGACAAAAATCTACAAATTTGACAACGTACCTTTTTCGTTTACTACCTAACTTGGTGTACAGATATACGCAAACCCCAGCTAACAGTCTTGCGTAGGTAATTATGAAAATCGCTGCCATAACATTTGGCACCACGACGCGGTTACCCGACAAGTGTCTTTGTTGAAACTAATGTTATACAGAAACACTAAAAGCGGTTTCTTGTGAAGCTTGTCCGGAAATTAAACAGACTTGGAGTGTGCAATATTTTATGGTGTGACCACTGACCAGATGGTGTGGTTAAAGGCGTTGAAAACGCCAGCAGGCCTAGCACGGGCCGTGGACATATTGTCTTTCCACCGTTTTTATCCCGCGAGCAAATAAAGACAAACGTATCCATATTCTAGCTTTGTCGCGTCTAGGCGTGGATAAAAATAGTGGAAAGACAATTTATCCATAGCACATGCTAAGCCTGCTGGTCTAGATTGGGTGCCAATTCTCAAGTCTGCCAAAACTCAATGTTGACACATTTTCAACTTTAAAGCGTGAATTAGTCAAGCGAGAACCAGAAGGTGCCTTACCATCCAGTTGCTACCTGGCTTGCTTTAATTTTATCAATATTTTCTCACAATAATATATAATTATTATCCGCTCCTATGTCCTAGGGTATCCTGAGTACCCATTAAAAAAAATGAGTATGTCCCACTCTGGCTGAAAGGAGCTACATTTAGAGATGCGCATCACACAGTAACTACATTTTGAGAGATGGCAACACCGCCCAGCGCAAAAAATGCCGCGGAGGGGCGGGATAGTTTACGACATTTCGCGAAATTGGCGGAGACACTCAAGAGGTTATACAACCATCGTTTCAGCCATACACCACTGCAAGACATAGGCCTTCCTCATCAATCTCCAAAAGGGCCGGTTGGAAGCGGCCTGCATCCAGCGTTTCCCTGCGGTCTCTTTTAGGTCGTCTGTCCATCTTGTGGGTGGATGTCCTACGCTGCGCTTACCTGTCCGTGGTTTCCATTAAAGAACCTCTTTTCAGCCGCATCGGCCATCTGTTTTGCGTGCTATTTGCCCTGCCCACTGCCACTTCAACTTGCTAATCTGGTGAGCTATTTCGGTAACTTTCGTTCAATAAATAGTCGTCATAAATTCGCGAAATAAATTAATTTGCCTCTTGAATGGAAATCTCGCACTAATGTGAATACGCCTTGATCTATTTTATATTCACAGACCACCTGCTGTTAATTGATATAACATAATATAGAATACCGAAATCCGACGAAGAACAAAGGTTCGAGACGTCGGAATCGCGGTAATGAAATTAAAGTGGAGCTGGGCAGGACACGTAGCTAGTCGCAGTGATGACAGGTGGAGTAAGGTCTTAAGAGAGTGGTGGCCAAGGCAAGGTAAGCGGAGCGTTGGTCGTCCAGCTGCAAGATGGGTGGTCGATATTATTACTATCGCGGGTCAAACCTGGACAAGATTAGCACAGGACCGAGGCAGATGGCATAGCAAGAGAGAGGGCTATACCCAGCAGTGGGATAAACAAGGCTGTGAATGATGATGATGATGATGATTAATATAGAAAAATATTGACACTCATCCTGATTTCCTTCACCGTGTCTGTTGATCTTTCGTACAAACTTCATAATACCAAGCTCAGGCTATGAAACCTATCCAAGCTTTGCTGCTTCAAAGCTGCCTCGCGAGGACATTAGTGAAACTAAAGAGAAGTCTTGCAAAGTTTTACTGCATGATGACATTGTCTAAATTTCATCCAGCATGGAACATGGGGCTGGAAATGTAAGTAGTGATAATGGAGACGAGTTTAACAATTATTCAGTGCCACTGTATGAAATTCAACGCATACAACCTGTTTTATTTTGAATCAACATCATAAAAAAGGCCTCCCTCCTTCTCAATTCAGTTTTTTTTTATGTTTGTAAGATCCGGCAGAAATCCGTCATTTATGAACCGATTAAAAAAAACTTTTTTAAATGAAAGGCCACGCATAGCTATAAAACACAGCCACTTGTGACAGAAGCGATGGACAAAACTTTTCATACGTTGGTCATGGTATCGACGTACACTGAGCGTTCCAGTGGCTGCGGAAAAACGTATGAAAAATTCCGTCCATCGCTTGTGGCAGCCATCATCATCATCAGCCAAAAGACGTGCACTGCTGAACAGAGACTTCCCCCTTTAACCTCCACACTGAACTCATCATCATCTCATCATCAGCCAGAAGACGTCCACTGCTGAACATATGCCTCCCCCTTTAACCTCCACACTGAACGACAGCCTGCCTTTTGCATCCACTGGATTCCCGCAACTCTCACAATGTCGCCGATCCACTAGTGGGAAGCCTCCCTACGCTGCGTCTTCCGGTTCGTGGTCTCCACTACAGAACCTTTACTAAAACCTGGCATCTACATCCACTGGATGCCCGCGAGGAAAAAAGGTAAAAAGAAAGGTTCTGGCGTTCGCAAGGGTTTGCGAAGAAAGGTTCTTGTGTGGAGACCACGAACCGGAAGACGCAACGTAGGTACGCCACCCACTAGGTGGACCGACGACATTGGCAGTAACGAGTGGTAGCAATTTACCTCATAACCCGAAGAAGTCTCCATTGAACCATACTGGCCCCCGATTCTACTAAAGAAATTGTTTTTAAATTGTAATAAAAAAAATCTGGGCAAGTGCCTTTATTAACTAAACAAAATACAAGCTAAAACTAAAAATACAAATACAGTTAGACTGCCCATAGACCGTTGAAGGTCTAAAAACAATCCAAATTCTCAAGCCAATTGTAATTGTTTTAATTTAATATTTTAAATAACTGCCTCAAAACTGACAGTTTAAAAAAAAATTCGAAAAATACCACCACCCAATATTATAACTTAATATCTATTAAAAACAATTACTGTAATATTATGAGGCAGTTATTTATAAAATAAAATTGAAACAATTACACTTTTAAAAAAGATTATTTAGTAGAATCGGGGACCTGGTCATCACACTGGTCAACCAAAGGTCGACTTCCTATTAATATTACTTTTCATTAGTAATTATTTTTTATTTATTTTTTTTTATTCAAGACCAACAGCACAAAAATATATACATAGTTTTAAATAATTATTTTAAATTACAGCCATTAATAGGTCTATACTAGTGATATAAGTAATTACATAAGCTTCTATTAACCAATGTATTAAGTAAGTACATTGTCATGGAAAATCACTACTAAAAATCATATATGTATTGCAAACAAGCGCTAAAAAGCTAAGCTTCATAAGTTAATAAAAAAGGTAATTAATTAACAAAATTAAGCACAATTACATTTTTGCTTGTCTATAAGCGGAACACTGTACAATACAGGGCATTAATCTAACGTCTCAAATCTGATTATTCCTAAACACATCAGGCTTTCTGCGAGATTACTTCAATACGGCGATGACGTGTCCTATCCTATAAACAGCAATGTACATTGGATTAGTGGGTAAATCTCCCATGAAGGAGATTTAACGAGATATAGCTAGGGAAGCCATGATTCAAAAATGTGTGATATGTACTTTAGATATATATCAAAGCATCTTTACCTCCATCTCGTCTCATCATCATCAGCCATCAAACGTCCACTGCTGGACAAAGGCCTCCCTTTTAAAGAGGGGTGTTGCCATAATCCCCACGCTTGGCAGGCGGCTTGGGGATCGCAGTACGTTCACCGTGTACTAATAGGATGCTGCTGCCCATCCTCCGGTGGTTCTGGTCGCAGTTTTAGGACATACCCGGGTCCAAAGGTCAACTTCCTATTAATATTACTTTCCCTTTGTCATATATTATTGCTTTTCTATAAGCGGAACACTGTACAATACAGGGCATTAATCTAACGTCTCAAATCTGATTATTCCTAAACACATCAGGCTTTCTGCGAGATTACTTCAAAACGGCGATGACGTGTCTTATCCTATAAACAGCAATGTACATTGGATTAGTGGGTAAATCTCCCATGAAGGAGATTTAACGAGATATAGCTAGGGAAGCCATGACTCAAAAATGTGTGATATGTACTTTAGATATATATCAAAGCATCTTTACCTCCATCTCGTCTCATCATCATCAGCCAGAAGACGTCCACTGCTGAACATAGGCCTCCCCCTTTAACCTCCACACTGAACGACAGCCTGCCTTTTGCATCCACTGGATGCCCGCGACTCTCACAATGTCGTCGGTCCATCTAGTGGGAGGCCTCTCTAAGCTGCGTCTTCCGGTTCGTGGTCTCCACTCCAGAACCTTTCTTCCCCATTGGTTATCGGTTCTTCGAGCGATGTGGCCTGCCCATTGCCACTTCAACTTGCAAATTTTAACAGCTATGTCGGTGACTCTGGTTCTTTGGCGAATATCTACGTTACGGATTTTATCGCGCAAAGAAACTCCGAGCATAGCTCTCTCCATTGCCCGCATCTCGTCTCGACATGATATAAATTAAAGTCGCTTATCACGTCTGTCTGTCTGCCTGTTTAACCACTAGTTCTACTTAAACCACGTAACGGATTTTGATGCGGTTTTCACTATCAGCTAGATCATTTTTCACGGAAGATATAGATTATAATATATAACTACTGACCCACCCCAGCTTCACACGTAAATTACACCCGTGCAAAGCTAGTTAGAAATGATGTTGTGTTATATTCTAAAATTCAATTTAAAATATATTAGTAGGTACTGACTTTTGAGAAAATAAAATTACAATTTCTAAATTTATGAAAAAAAATTGTGAAAATAATCAAATTTTTGTTTGTTTAAGTAGTACATAGAACTAGCTGCAGCCCGCGTTTTTATTAGCTGTCTTACAAGTACTGTAAAGTTTTAGGGATAAAAAAAAGACTACGTTAAAATTTCATACAAGTCTGTTCAGTCATTACGGAGCTATAAACATATACAGACGGTCACAAACATTCTCATTTGTTCATATTAGTATTTATTAGTTAAGAATAAATTATTTTTCTTCTAAAGTTATCTAATCCACAGAAAAGGCTAAGAAACAAGACGCAAGTATAATTGGATAAAATAAGTAAGATTCGTTAAAAATTCTAGAAGTTTAAAAAATCCTCTCATGTCCTATTTTCTCAAAAAGTCATGGTTCCACGAATGGGAACGAAATAACGTAGGAATTAGGCCCTTTAATAGGACAGGCGAATGGTTTATTGCAAGGTTTATTTCTTTAGAGTTACTGGGAAATAGAAGGAGAGAAGGAAGCTTCTTAGTACTTAAACAATTTTCTGAACACTGTTTTAAAATATCACGGTTGTTCACCAAAGTTATATGATTATTTACGAGATATTTACCGTGGTAATGTTGTGGAATGAGCTCCCAACCTCCCAATATTCCACAACCCTACCACGGTAAATATCCCATAAATAATTATACAGGGTGTAAGGGGAACAATCTCGAAGCGAAAAGAAGGTAATTGTACTCATCATTATGAACCACTTTTAGTATGGGACCAACCCTGAAATCGCGAAAACGGTCATTGACACTCGACAAAATGTATGGAACAGCTGATTTTTTATTCGCGATTTCAGGGTTGGACCCATAGTAAAAGTGGTTCATAATGATGAGTACAATTGCCTTCTTTTGGCTTCGAGAGTGTTCCCCTTACACCCTCTATAACAAAAAAAATCTGAAGTTTTGAATTGGCCGGAAGAGCGATTTAGATTATTAAAAACATTTCATTTCAGAGATGTCTGCAAGCCATAAGGATCACAAAGTTTGTCTAAACAAGACAAAGCCACTTCACCCCGATACGCCCGCGCCTGGTTCCACGAAAGGGACAGAGCGTTATCATGAGATAGTGAACTAATTTAATTTAGTTCCGCCTACACTTAAACTCTGTAAGGCCGGTTTGTACTGCAAGCAGAACAACAGTCAACTATCGTAAATAAGCAGTAAAATTTACAGCGAGCAATAAAACTTCTTTGATTGAAAATTATAAAGATTTCTGGCTCATCATCATCATCAACCAGAATACTTCCAGTATTGAACATAGTAGGTCTCCCTCATAGTCCTCCATACTGAATAGCAGCCTGTCAACTGCATCCACTGGATACCCGTGACTCTTAATATCGCAATTTCTAGCTAAATCCAGCAAATAAAAGAGAAAAACACGTGCTTTTAATATTCCATTATCATAAAGTTGTACCTATGATTATTTACGAGATATTTACCATGGTACTGTTGTGGAATGAGCTCCTGATATTTTGGCGCAGATACTCGCGTTATCGGGAGCTCATTCCACAACCTCACCACGGTAAATATCCCGTAAATAATCATATAGCTTTAGTGAACAACCGTAATCGTTTAAAACAGTGTTCTTTTTCCATTTCATAACGAATTTTATCTACATCCGTTTAGCTCAACAAAGCCTTGGTACAGACAAAAAAAACTACAAGTAGTCAAAATCTAAGTTATTTTATACGAACTGAATCTGGACCTATGTTTAGAATAAGATCAATTTGTATTGTTTCTGTTCTTGTCACTCCTTATTTATTTCAATAATGGGATGAAAAGGGGGGATTAAAATTATGTATTATGTAGCCCAAGATTTGCATCTATACTTTAAATTCTAATTAAGTATCATTTTTTACCTGGGCAAGCGCCTTTATTAAATAAACAAAATACAAGCTAAAACTAAAACTACAGATACAGTTAGACTGCCCATAGACCGTTGAAGGTCTAAAGACAAAGACAGTTCTAATTATTGTAGTTTTTATACCCTACTTATCATGAACCCGATATGATACAAGGGCCTTACGACTAACTCTTAACGCAGGCTCGAATTAGTGCAGTTCGAAAAATCACGCACCGTGATATGATTTGCGGTCCCGCAAATTTTCTTATCACCTAAAACCGGTCGCTCAAAACCAGTATCCGTAAGGTACCTTAAAATATCATAAAGGTGAAAGTGTATTTGTTTGTTAGTTTGATTGTTCGTTTGTTTGTTCCTCTTTCATGCACCAACAGAGGAACACATTGATGTGATTTTTTGCATAAATGTAATCATAATCATAATCATTTTATTGGTAACTAATAATTACACGTCAAATTTGTTACTAGTATCAAGGTACGAAAGTAAATAATTATACATATCTATTATAACTAAAAATTTACTAATAGTGTACCTATCGTTTCTAACAATTACAAAAACAAATACCAAAGTTAATGTCAAAGTAATATAAATTAATAAATAAAGAAATTATAATGAAAAGAATTCGCATAATGTCAAAAAAAATAATTATTAAATAGCATTAGGTATGTCAAAGTAACCAAATAAAAACACCATATCAATTTAAACATCATTGCCGTACATAATTACAATTTTAATTTAATAAAGTCATCATAGCTGTAGAACGTCTGCGGTAGATGGATATAGTGATATAGGATACTCTTATCCCAGAAAAAAAAACCTGGGGGAATGTACATGCAGGTACTAGATAGTATCATTTGTTAAACCACGTCAGGTGACGGTAAAACGCAACCTATTAAACAACCACAAAATAAATAGTAAGTCATGATTTTGTGTGACACAAAATAAACATATAATATATGGTTTTTTTAACATCGGATTAGGCTAATATAACGTTTGACCGCGATCTCGCCCGATGGAAAGCGACGATGCGACCGAAGTTGTAGCATGTTTGCCTAGTAATAACCTATTTACCCTAGACTTGAACACTCCAAGAGTGTAATGCTGCGGAAACACAGGACGTGTTTCTGTAGATTCAGTGGAATGCCACCCTAATTCTCTTATCTCTAAACCGGCAACCGCTATCGCCCAATTTACACAGTAAATAGTGAATCTATTTTCTTCACGTACACGATATAGAGGTACTTAGTTCGCTGCAAATTAATTAATGATTAATACCTCTTTATTTGAACAGTTCTAAACTCATTTAGGCTGGAGTGGGAGCTAAAAGCGTTGGCGGGGAATAGTTCAACGTTATTTCGTCGACGGAAAAATACTTAAATTGAGAGCTCTTTGAAGCTGTTTGAATTTATTTAGTAAGAAGAATAGACTTGCGTCCAATTTTTTTATTGCCTTAATAAAAAGTTTTTTTTTTTAAATTATAAATAAGCTTGCGCTTGGCCGCCAACTCGCCTGATGTTTAAGCGATAATGCGGCCTACGATGGAGCACGCTTGCCTAGAAGAAACCGATTCACTCTCGACTTGAAGACACCCAGATTGTAACTAACGGGAAACACCCACTCAGGCAGCGAATTCCACAGACTAGCAGTTCGCATAATAAATGTGGAATCAAAGCGCTTCGTACGAGTTCTCGGCATAAAGCAGTGTCGATTCTTTGTACCCACTCTGGCAGTCCGATAGAAAAATGGGCAGGAGGGAATCAAATCATGCAGATCTGTAGCACACTCTCCGAAATGTCATCAGAGCTACATGACCTTTTCTAACATCCCCTTTCTACTACATGACAAGTAGGAAAACGGCCCACTATACCACCCATACATTGTAGATTTTCCTTCAATACGTACCAAAAGTTTCGATTCTACGTTTCTACTCCGTACATGTTTTAAATGTTTATCGGGACTTATCACGTATTATTTAATATAGGTAAAAATATGTACCTTTCGCTCGACGTTTCGACGTTTCGACGTTTCGACGACTCCGTACGGCCAAAGATTGGAACAACCTGCCAGCTTCCTTGTTTCCTGAGAGATATCTGGGCCTTTTCAAGGCCAGAGCGAATAGGTATCTTCTAAGTCTGCATGCTTCATCTTCGACCACATCGTCGCTTACCAACAGGCGAGTTGGTGGTCAAAAGCAGACTCGCGCGTTAAAAAAAATACTTAATAACGATTGAATTGGGCGTCATCTGTTGAGTGGTTACAGAACATTTCATCTTACTCTTTATAAACATCTGGAATCGCAAACCACTTTAAATTAAACTATTCAAAGACACATGATACAAATACAGTTCCTTTAACAAGTATATACATATTTAATACTACCGCTGAATATCTTAATTGTGGCAAACACTAGCTGTTTTACATGACAACACTGTTACTGGTTGTGAACGGTGCGAATGAAATAGTTTTGCATTTAATTTGTTTATATTTTACTTAGCAAGCTGCTTTTTTCCCGCTTAGAGTGGTTTCGCACTACACACACACACCACACCATCAGCCATTAAATGTCCACTGCTGAAAAAGGCCTCCCTCTTAGAGAGGGGTGTTGCCATAAACCCCACGCTTGGCAGGCGGCTTGGAGATCGAAGTACGTTCACCGTGTACTAACAGGATGCTGCTGCCCATCCTCCGGTGGTTCTGGTCGCAGTTTTAGGACATACCCGGGTCCATGAAATAGTTTTGGGAATGAAATAGTTTTGCATTTAATTTGTTTATATTTTACTTAGCAAGCTGCTTTTTTCCCGCTTAGAGTGGTTTCGCACTACGTCCGATCCGAATCCGTGAAAATATGGATCTAGAAAACTCGGACCGGATTCGGATATTGCGTACGCACTAGTCTGATCTCTGATAGAAATCCAAGCAATCATTTTAGGCGGAGCCACAGCAGAGTATTCACGTCGTTGATCATGAGTCCTTTCAATCGACGTCAACTTCCGAATCTATTCCGAAATGGAAATATTCGGATGACGGAAATCGGATCTAGTGCGTAAACTACCATACAAATAGTAGTACGACAACTTCGGAAGAGACAGAGCGAGAGTTTTAGATGGCATCTAAAATTCTCGCTCTGTCTCTTTCTATTCCCCCTCTATGGTAGCGTTAAACGTTTAACGCAACCATATTGGAAGACGCATTACAAGTTTTACTTCAAACAAGCAGCAAGGTTGTGTGCAGGGTTCAACAAGGCACCAAGCCTGATTTAGGCCTAAGCATCCGCACCCGCCACGACAACATAACATAATATATCCCTAGTTTGTCTAATCGAGGTCATGGGTAAAAGCAAATAATTATTAAAAAAACTAAAATAATCTTAGTTAATTTCACTGGAATTAATGAAGTGGTTTATTTAGCAAACATTTTCCAGTTTGAAAATTTAATTTCGTAAAATTAATTGGCCTATCAATTTGTATGGGAATGAAGTGTAATAAGTTTTCAGCGAACATTTTCAGTGATATTTATGATGTGAATTTTAATATAGGCACTAATAAAAATTTAATTTAAGAAGTAGAGGTAAATAAATTAAAATTACTGTTGAATGGCTTAGGAATAAGTATTTTTTGCTTTACCGCAATAATCTTTTAATTAATAAACTCAGTAAAATAACTCGATTTTTTATATAGCTCGTGAAACTGTCTACATATCCGCTCATATAAGCATAATCATAAATGTATAGAATTTTTTAATACCATTGACGTGTAAATTTATAATTATGAATAAATGACTTTGACTTTGACTTTGACCTTAATCATAGTGGTTACGCGCCACCAGTGGTGATAATGCTTGACAGCTCTAAAGGTCTCCTAAGGTCGAGTTTTTCAAGGTGCATTTTGAATCCACCTTAACAGTGCCAATAACTTTAAGAGCTCCAACAGCGCTAATAACGCAAACAGTGCAAAAAAATAACAGTGCATATGACGATGCCATTGCTAAGAACGCTAACAACGCCAACAGCACCAACGATGCCATCAGCGCAAATGACGCCAACGCCATCAACAGTGCCAACAGCACTGACGATGCCAACATCACCAACGATGGCAACATCTCCACTGACGTCAACAGCGCCAATGTAACCAACATGGCCAATAACGCCAACAGTGCCAACGATGCCAACAGCAATAATGTCGTCGAAAGCACCAGCGACTCCGACAACACCGACAACGCCAAAAACGCCAAAATGGCCAATAACGCCAATAGTACCTACGATGTCAGCAGCACCAATGACGTCAACTGCACCAACTACACCGAGAATGCCAATGAAGTCAACAGCACTAACAGTGCCAATGACGCCAACAACGCCAACAGTGCTAACAACGCTACGAGCGATAATGAGAACTAACACGGCATTTTTGATTTTGTCGTGTTGTTTCTTATGTTGCAAAGTTGTTGGTTCTCATGTTAAAAATTAGGTTGGTTTTCATGTTGACTAGTTATTGGTTTTCATGGTGATTTTGGCATCGACGGCATTGTTGACATGAATTTGGAACGTGCCTTTAATATTAGAGGTAAAAAATCACTTTATTGTTTATAGTTAGTATTTTACATTATGGTACAAAATTAATTTTATGATTCATTATTATTATTTGCTATTGTAAATGTTACAGAATGAAAAACTTTGTAACTAGTGTCATTTTACTGATATGTTTCTAAAACATTGTCAAAAAATTTCTAATTTCTCTCCAAGCATTTCAATAAAAATAAAAAAAACTCTTATTTTGCTACGGGACAAGGTTTTGCCAATCAGGATTTATTCAGCAAAACAAACTTTTTGTCTAGCGAAACTGAAAACTAAATCCCGCATTTTTAATTAACTACAGGATTCAAAGCTCAGCTTAACTATCGAAGCCTGTGCAGTGTGCAAACTACGTGACTAGATCATCGATAAAGTTTACCAAGTAGTGAATATTCTATGAACTGACGTACCTACATTAAAATGCATTCAAAAATCGGTATATATTTGTTAGTTCTATAAAACCCTAGGTCTAATATAATATTATGACTAGAAGTTAGAAGGGAAAACAGACAGAAATAATTAAGAGAAATTTTAATATATTTTTTTGCATTATGTTTCAAGAGGAAAGTGAAATCTCCCAATGGTACCAGATCAGTGGTGCTAACAAATATACTGCGCACCAGTGTGAAATCAGTCGCTTCATGACTTCGGTGGTGCGCGGTCGTTGCATCGCATCATGCTTGAAAATAAACATAAATAGGCACAACTTATTATTTAACACGCACGTTATAAAACGACGTAGTTAGTGAAGATTTCGAATGATGGTGCACATTTTCCAGTAATTTACATAATCTGGACGCTATGTTTAGATAAAACTCTATGGGTATACTTTTTAGAGGTCGCGGGTTCAAACCCCGGGCTCGTACCAATGAGCTCTTTGGACATTATGTACGGATTTTCATACCACTGGCTTTTCGGTGAAGGAAAACATTGTGAGGAAACCTGCATACGTACGGAGAAGGAATTCAATGGCATATGTGAATCCACCAATCCGCACTGGGCCAGCGTGGTGGATATGGCCCAATCACCCTTTCGGGGGTAGACTAAAAGTCCAGCAGTGGACTGTTAAAAAGGCTGATTATGATGATGATGATGATGATACTTTTTAGATATGTAGCTTATAATATATATTATTTTACAATGTTACTTTCTTAGACTATCTCCTTAATGCAATGGCCAAAATCCAGCCAATCTTCGCCGTAAGGCTAAAGTGAATCCGCAGAAGGATCCCGTATTCCCCAAGCGAGCTATGTAAGGTTGCGTTACAATAGCGCACAATATTTTTGAACTTAAAAGTAAAAAAATAATAACATTTTAAATCTTTCAATTCTATCAAATTCAAAGCGGTCAGTTATCAGTTTTGACATAAGTATAAAAACATATACAAAATATTCTACGTTATATTTATTAATTATTTGAACGGACAGCATACATACATACATACATCATCAGCCATTAAATGTCCACTGCTGAACAAGGCCTCCCTCTTAGAGAGGGGTGTTGCAATCCCCACGCTTGGCAGGCGGCTTGGAGATCGCAGTACGTTCACCGTGTACTAACAGGACGCTGCTGCCCATCCTCCGGTGGTTCTGATCGCTGTTTTAGGACATACCCGGGTCCAGCATATTATTATTTAATTTATTGTTTTTCTTTAGGATGGTACGGATCCCTCAGTGCGCGAGCCGGACTCACACTTGGCTAGTTTAATTATGTACTTATTTTATGTAGGCGTGTTTTGGGGAAAAATAAGATAAGGTAAAAAAACCCACAAAATTATTCGATCTGATAATTTTTTCCCAAGCGATATACGTATTATTTTAACAATATCGTAATATTTTAACAGAATAACTTTTCCCCAAATTCGTGAGAAAACCTCCTATCTGGCAAACCCTTTTCTTTTGTAACAAAAGCTTACCATAATAGATATCCTATTTTTATTTTCTCAGGTTGTTCTTGCCCACTTCTGAACCGAGGCCTTCACCATTTCGCCTATCATGTTCCCACTGTTAGGACTAAGGCCTTCTCTCAGAAAGAGAGGATAGGCCCTGATCCAGTACATGTTGGTTAATGTCATATTTATTGTCTTTGAAATTTTGAGGTTAAATTTAACACACCGATTTCCTCACGATGTTTTCTTTCTTTCACCGTTGTTGAGCGGTGGCATTGAAACTACACATAATTAATGTTTAATATTAAATAAGTCATTGGTGCAGGCCGACGATCGAACCGAATGCCTTCAGATTGTAAAGCGCACATGCTACCGCCCGGCCATAGGTAGCATTCCGATCTTGGGAACCGCGACCGGCTGCATTGGGCGCGTCGCGCGACCCACTGCTCAATATGAATTTATATGGATGGAGTGCTAAACAATGCATGCGACCGCTAATGTGACGTGTGGGTCGCTTGCATTGAGGATCGAGCACATTGGGACGGGCGGCAGCGGGCCGGGTCGCATCGCAATAATCACTTTCATACATTTTATATGGAAATCCGCCCCGCTGCATCCCGGCATAATGTTCAAAACTTCATATAAATTGTATGAAAGTAATTAATGCGATGCGACCCGGCCCACTACGGCCCGTCCTAATGTGGTCGAGCAGCCGCCGGTCGCGGTCACCGGTCGCAGAAATTGAAATACTACCATTACAAAGTTAAATTAATTACGTACCTAACTTTCCTCTAATATTTCACACTGATAATTACCAACTGGGTGATGAAAAAAAAATACGCGTTAACGCCACACATACTCACACATACGCACACACACTCACTCACACACACACTCACACACTCGCACACACACACACAGACACACACACACAAACCTAAGTGCTCTAATATTTAATAATGAAAATAGTAATTATAGTGTATTACGTTTAACGACAGATATTATTAGTTGATTTTGTAATACCCGCCGTCGCCTAGTGCTCACCTATCATCTTTTTTCTGAGCAAAGGGGTATGCCGAAAACCAGCCCTGCGTGACCCTTCGGGACCTCGCAGTACAGCGCTGAGCTTACTCCTATTGCCAAACACTGTTTCTCCTTATGCTTCTTATAGTACATGTTCATTGTTTTTGTTTTTTGGCAATAAATATATCTTATTCATATTACGAGTAGCCAAGAAATGCCATTCATTTTTTTCTGTTTTTTATACTTAAAAATAGGTACTATTATCCACCCAACCTTATGAAAACTGCGAAGGACCCTTCACTACACAAAAAGTCCCACATGCACCGGGTATATTGTCGGTACATCGAAACTCACTTTAGCTAACGAGGCAGCGTCCTACAGCTGGCTGGTACCTCTTTATATGCATTATCATATTGGTCCTTCGGTAGGGAGACAGGGAACTGATATTTTTGGAATATTATAGCCCCTATTCCCACTGGAAATATTATACCGTCGAACCGAATGAATAAAATTTGAAAATTACAAATTACTGGAAATTCTCAGCAGTTTTCAGAAAACCTTTTAAGGTGGTACGTTTCACCTATGGCTGGAAATTCAAATTTCAACCAATTTTGAGGTCCTTGTAGCTAGCCGGGGTAATTATTGTAAGCGATCATGTTGTTTGCGCAAATTGATTATTATTCTTTACAAAATCATGTAAAGCTATTTATCTCTAATGCACATCACTTACATTCTACTAATATTATAAACGCGAAAGTTTGTATGTATGGATGTATGAATGTTTATTCCTCTTTCACGCATAAACTACCGAATGGATTTTAATGACAGTTTAAAATAATTATAGCTTATACATTAGAATAACACATAGGCTATAACGGGTTGTAGAAGCGAGGCCGAAGGCCGAGCTCTACGCGTACAAAGTAGCGAGTTTCAGCTAGTTTGTCAATAAACTATTTTTTGCTGTTTCAAACGGTTTATTGACAAATGTAAGTAATATGGTTCGTTACTAATAAATAACTGTACATGATAATGTAAAAAACAATCAACGATTTGCGCAAACTATGTGTCATTTCAAAATAATTACCCGGCCTAGCTACAAGGACAAAAAAACTGTTTGAAATTTTAATTTCCCGCCATAATAATTATGTGAAACGTACTACTTTAAACGGAGAATTTTAATGGTGGGTATGTAGCATTTTTATATTAAATCTATTACGCGTGTTAAAAGTAGCATATTTTGATGAAGTTGTATACACGTGCCCGGGACCCGGGTATGTCCTAAAACTGCGACCAGAACCACCGGAGGATGGGCAGCAGCGTCCTGTTAGTACACGGTGAACGTACTGCGATCCCCAAGCCGCCTGCCAAGCGTGAGGATTATGGCAACACCCCTCTCTAAGAGGGAGGCCTTGTTCAGCAGTGGACAATTAATGGCTGATGATGTGATGTGTGTATACACGTGCCGAAATTAAAACAGATTTAAGAATATTTTCTACTGAAACAATTATGCAATGCACAGCCGGTGTTTTTTTTTTTCCTTAACTCAGATCACACAAACAAAGGAGGATATGCAAATTAGTACAATGATCATTCGTGTATGTCATTGAGCTGCCATTTTTTTCACCAAACTGCTAAATGCAAAAGTTGTATGGTACACTTACTTATTTTTCACGCACACGAAAAAAATTGCAGCGACACCAATAAATTAACTAAAAGTCCACATCAAAAAAAAGGTCGGGAAGGCTTCTACAGAGTAAGTTCGACTAAGGCATCAAGTCTGATTTAGGCCTGATACGTTTGCACCCACACGCTACTTTACCATATCTCCCTGGTTTATCTAATCTGGGGTTCTCACCTTAGATGCTGTAATCGATTACCCATGACATCGTTTGGACAACCGTCAACCCATTCCCAAGTACCTACTGCTAATCACCTGGACTATAAATCAGAATAAACACGACGTCCCGCACAACGATTGCCTAAAATAAATCACTCGACGGATAGCTTGTGATGGATAGACCATACTCAGTACAACTACGTACAAATTGTATTTGCTACAATTAGTTTTGTAGGACATGGAGGTATGAAGCTTGCAGGAGTAGCGAAATGTTTAGGTTAGGTTAGGCAAATGCCGCGTGGCGGGGGGGGGGGGGGGGGGGGGGGGCTCAGTAACCGTAGGCTACCTACTGCGGTGAAACTAAGAGAAACGCGAGGTGAGGCAGCCTCTCCGGGCTTTGGCCTCCGGAGTGACGTATGGGAGGCACTACAACTGAGGCGGGCTGCAGTATTGTATGGGCGGCACTGCAGCTGAAGGTGGTAAGCCGCGGCAGGAGAGGACTGCTGGTGTTTCATTGCCACTTTCCCTACCTTCCACGGCTTCGACGGGGTCGCCACCGATTGATGGCAGACGCGGTGGCAGGGGAAAAGGAGTGTCGGTATGGCGTTAAGCCGCTCTCCCTATCCTCTGCGACCGAAGTGGCAAGTGCGGGGCTATTTATCTGACCCGTTGCACAGGGACCAAGGGCATCCGGACACGGGACTGTCTGGTACCCAGTTGCTGGCTTGGTCCCAGAGAAGAACGTACGATGTCTCTGGTGTTCCGACATATCGTCATCGACTGTCTTTTTCAAGGAGAGTGCGCGCGCGCGAGTCCTTCTTGCTTTGTTTTCTGCACATTTGATCATCATCTCTTCAGCCATAGGACGTCCACTGCTGGAAATAGGCCGCCCCCATCTCTAAAAGGGCTGGTTGGAAGCGGCCTGCATCCAGCGTTTCCCTGCGGTCTCTTCTACGTCGCCTGTCCATCTTGTGGGCAGACGTTCTGCACATTTACCTGTAAAGTTTTTAATTGTTTTTTTTTTACGTATGGATAGAAACTATAACTACTATGTATGGGATTATGACAATGAATCAAAATCAAAACAGCTTATGTAAAACTTTACGTTTTATGTTTGTTTTTCTGATGTATAATTCTGGATGGTGGGAATTGGAATCACTTATGCTGAAGGTCATCAAGTAAAATAAATACTATTAAACATTATGATTACTCAGTTTATTTCCCAAGAACTTTCATCGGTAACCTTCCGAAATCAGAAAAGAGATTCTTCTCCAAAACCGTTTCTTAGCTCCGATACCAAAGAGTCCAGGTGTGTTTGAAGTAATGATGATATTGTTATTAGTTCTAAGAATCGTCTGCTAGAGCTGAAGGCAACATAATGCAGGTACCAGACCTCTTAACGGTTAATCTTTCTCATTTTGTCATATATATTAACGGTAGTATTTAGAAATAATAATACAATTCATTTAGAACTCTCAACTCAACGCCATCAAAACTTGCCATTATGAGACTAGATGGAATGGTGATAATAATTATACGTAAGGCAGCTGGAGATCGAGCTGAGTAGTGTTGCTTAGGAGAGGCTAGCAGTGGACTAAGGTTTGCTGATTTTGGTAATAATAATATTGTTTTTTTTCACATTCTACAGTATCTATTCCAGTCTGTATCACCCCTTTTTCGTTTATACGTCATGGCCTGCATACATTAGTCGAGTGTAAATGTACGAGGCATCAACAAAAAATAACGTTTTTTGGGACCGCGTGCGACATTTGCCGATGCATGCATAAATGCAAAAGTCGAAAAATGTGTTTAGGGAACGAACTTAAAAGGATTTTTATGATAAATAAATATGAATTTCATTCTCCTACAAATGTTGATACAAACGTTGTGGTTTAAGCATACATTGACCTAAATAATTAATCATAAAAACGCTACTATAGCACTATAAGACTATTAAATAAATAAATAATAAATAAATATTCGCGAAATTTTTGCAAACACGGTCATCTGACCCCAAACTAAGCAAAGCTTGTGATATGGCTGCCAGAGACTAATATACTTACATATATATTTTTAAATACATACTTAAATAGATATTAAAGACCCAGATGTAGAACAAACACAAATGCTCATCATACAAATGTTTGTCCTAGGTGGGAATCGAACCCACGCCCCAAATTTTAGAGTATGTGGTTTGGGTCTAAATCACAGAAAAGAGAAGTAAATATAGAACGGAAATGAGAAGAAAAATCTTTCGCCTGGCATTATCACAGGACCTAGATGGAACATTCTTAATTATGTCAACGCGTTTAACTCCGGATCCAAAGAAATTAGACTTTACCTTTTTGGGTAAGGTCTCAAAGTTCTTTGTCCGCATCACAGTTGCTAACTGATTCCGAATGCCTGTCGTTTTGTTTATATTATGGGTGCAACTGGCTACAACAAATTTCTTAAAAAATGCCTCGACAGCCGTACTAATTTATACAAAAATAAATCTTTTCTGTGGTCTCAATAGTGGTTAATCATTTAAAAAAGCGCCATCTTGTGGTGCTTAGCAGTAGAAGAATCCCACTAAAACAAAAGCTACATTCAATCCCGAAACAATATAATGGCTTCTTCTTGCAGTTAAACCACACAGCACAACTTGCACATTAGATACTGCCTAGTTCATCAAGTCCCGAACTGGCGCAGTCCCGAACATCAGGGCGACAGGCGCGCCTGCCGTGGGAGATAACCACCGCTAATTATACTATCAACCGTTATTAATCATGGTTCTGAGCTGACGTCAGTTGTGCGGTGAAAATGTGTGCTTAGGTTAAGCCTATTATATAGCTGATCCTTGTAGTTATGGTTATTAAACCATAGAGCATGACACATTACATTTCTGTTAATTTTATGGTCTAATTTCCTCTTGTCCATTTTTATATCGGACTGCCGAAAAATCGACATCGCTTTATCGCTATCTCTATCTTCTCTTCTCTATCTCTACATAGTATAAATTGAAGTCGCTTTCCGCGTCTGTCTGTCTGTTTGTATACACACCCCATATGTGTATGTGTTATGGCCGCTAACTCCTCCTAAACCACGCAACGGATTTTGATGCGGTTTTCACCATCAGTTAGATACATTTTCACGGAAGGTTTATATATATAACTAGCGACCCGCCCCGGCTTCGCATGTAAGTTACACCCGTGCGAAACCGGGCGGGCGGGTCGCTAGTCTATACTAATATTATAAAGAGGAAAGATTTGATTGTTTGTTTGCATTGAATAGGCTCCGAAACTACTGATCCGATTTGAAAAATTCTTTCACTGACGGGAAGCTATACTATCCCCGGGTGACATAGGCTATAATCTATAGCCGTGCGAAGCTGGGGCGGACCGCTAGTGCTTGATATTCTGAAAACCCGTACGAAGCGTTTTGATTCCACTTTTATTATGCGAACTGCTAGTCTGTGGAATGCGCTGCCCGAACGGGTGGTCCCCGATAGTTACAATCTGGGTGTTTTCAAATCACGAGTGAATCGGTTTCTTCTAGACAAGCATGCTCTACCGTAGATCGTATCATCGCTTAACATCGGGCGAGTTGGCGGTCAATCGCAAGCCTATTATTAAAAAAAAAAACCGGCCAAGTGCGAGATGGACTCGCGCACCGAGGGTTCCGTACAAACTTGTCTAAGTATTATAAGTACAATAGTTCGCCCATCGAAGACTAATTCCGTTTTTCCGATTAAGTATCCCAAAAACATATATTACAACTAGCTTCCGCCTGCAGCTTCGCCCGCGTTATTCAAGGGAAAAATTATGTAGTTCTCTGCAAAAAGTTTTATTTTAGGACGCTACTGAATACGTTTTATGTAACTATTTCATCCTTGATTGTAAGTACATGGTGCTTTATGAGCAGGAGATCTAAGGTTGAATTCCTGGCCTGGCAGATGTTTGAATGACCCCATTTTTTTTACTTCTTTTTACTTTCCCTGTATGAAACTTGCCCTCGCGTTCCACTTGTGGTCTAGCAAACCCCACGATCTATAGTGTTTTTTACATTTTTGTATGTCACTTGTGCTTGACACTCGCCCACGCGGGCCGCTTGCGGCCCAGCGAACTACGCGACCTAGATAAAGTATTTTTTTTTTCTTTTTTTCACGTCACTTGTGCTTGACATTCGCCCACGCGGGCCGCTTGCGGCCCAGCGAACCACGCGACCTAGAAAGTTTTTTTTTTCTTTTTTTCACGTCACTTGTGCTTGACATTCGCGCTCGCGGGCCGCTTGCGGCCCAGCGAACCGCGCGACCTAGAAAGTTTTTTTTTCTTTTTTCCACGTCACTTGTGCTTGACACTCGCCCACGCGGGCCGCTTGCGGCCCAGCGAACCACGCGACCTAGATAGTTTTTTTTTATTTTTTTCACGTCACTTGTGCTTGACACTCGCCCACGCGGGCCGCTTGCGGCCCAGCGAACCACGCGACCTAGAAAGTTTTTTTTTTCTTTTTTTCACGTCACTTGTGCTTGACACTCGCCCACGCGGCCCGCTTGCGGCCCAGCGAACCACGTGACCTAGAAAGTTTTTTTTTCTTTTTTTCACGTCACTGGTGCTTGACACTCGCCCACGAGAGCCGCTTGCGGCCCAGCGAACCACGCGACCTAGAAAGTTTTTTGCTTTTTTTCACGTCACTTGTGCTTTACATTCGCGCTCGCGGGCCGCTTGCGGCCCAGCAAACCGCGCGACCTAGAAAGTTTTTTTTTTCTTTTTTTCACGTCACTTGTGCTTGACACTCGCCCACGCGGGCCGCTTGCGGCCCAGCGAACCACGCGACCTAGAAAGTTTTTTCTTCTTTTTTTCACGTCACTTGTGCTTGACACTCGCACACGCGGGCCGCTTGCGGCCCAGCGAACCACGCGACCTAGAAAGTTTTTTTTTTTCTTTTTTTCACGTCACTTGTGCTTGACACTCGCTCACGCGGGCCGCTTGCGGCCCAGCGAACCACGCGACCTAGAAAGTTTTTTTTTTCTTTTTTTCACGTCACTTGTGCTTGACATTTGCCCTCGCGGGCCGCTTGCGGCCCAGCGAACCGCGCGACCTAGAAAGTTTTTTTTTTCTTTTTTTCACGTCACTTGTGCTTGACACTCGCCCACGCGGGCCGCTTGCGGCCCAGCGAACCACGCGACCTAGAAAGTATTTTTTTTTTCTTTTTTTCACGTCACTTGTGCTTGACATTCGCTCTCGCGGGCCGCTTGCGGCCCAGCGAACCGCGCGTCCTAGAAAGTTTTTTTTTCTTTTTTGAACGTCACTTGTGCTTGACACTTGCACTCGCGGGCCGCTTGCGGCCCAGCGAATCGCGCGACCTAGAAAGTTTTTTTTTCTTTTTTTTACGTTACTTGTGCTCGACTAACCCTCGCGGGCCGCTTGCGGCTTGCTAAATCTGTTAAACAGTTACGGAGTTGAATGATTAAAATTATCCTACAGGAACTTACATATTGTTTGTATAAAATAGCCTTAGTTTTAATCCAGGGAATATGCCACCTCCATACCAAATTTTATCGAAATCCGTTAAGCAGTCACAGAGTTGAGTGATTGATGTCATACTACAGGAACCATAATTTTTTTTCGGGGTAAAAAGTAACTCGTGTGATAATCCAAAGAATACGGTACCTTCATACCAAATTTCATCTTAATTGGAGCAGTAGTTTCGGCGGTGACTTCAGCCAAACATACACTTACACACAAACTTTCGCATTTATAATATTAGTAAGATTATTATAGTGTAGCTGATAATTATAATTATAGTATAGCTGAAATTTTATTGTGGTTAGTTTCTATAGCAGTATTACTAAAGTTAAAAATAAAAATGTTATTTGATTAATTGCTTATGTTTTAAATTTGAACCAAATCTGTAGGTGGTGAACGAAAAAGGAATGAATAGTGCCGCATTGTATATCGAAGATACAAGAAAAAGGGTCTTGACAGACGGACAGACAGACAGACAGACAGACAGACGGACAACAAAGTGATCTTATAAGGGTTCTGTTTTTTTCCTTTTGAGGCACGGAACCCTAAAAACGAACTGAAGTTGAAATATTGAAAGACAAACTTAACTTTGTAGTTGACAATTAGGCTCTTCCATACATTCCAACTACAAAATGTAAGTTTGTATTAGCAAAATAATTATTTTTAAATGATATAACTTCAAATTTATAACTTTCGGATTTATTCCTATATATGTGCTATATGAACTAACATTTTGCCAAATTTCATGATTCTAGGTCAACGGGAAGTACCCTATAGGTTTTGATTCCCCTGTGAAATCGCAAAATATGCGACATAAACGTTCATATCTTTTGATTGCGTAAACTTACAACTTTTATTTTTTTACAGCCGAAACAAACCGTAGACCCAAGTATTTAGTATAAATTTCAACTTGATACCTTTACGCGTTCTTGAGAAAAAGGGTCTTGACAGACGGACAGACAGACGGACAGACGGACAGACGGACAGACAGACGGACAGACGGACAACGAAGTGATCCTATAAGGGTTCCGTTTTTTCCTTTTGAGGTACGGAACCCTAAAAAAGATGTCAGTGTCTTCATTTACATGGTAATTTCCGTAAATCTACTGCATTTTTGACTTTAATAATGATTTTCTTACCACTGTGTCATCTTTCACTGTATTTTAAAACTAGCGGTCCGCCCCAGCTTCGCACGGGTATAGATTATAGCCTATGTCACCCGCGGATAGTGTAGCTTCCCGTCACTGAAAGAATTTTTCAAATCGGTTCAGTAGTTTCGGAGCCTATTCAATGCAAACAAACAAACAATCAAATCTTTCCTCTTTATAATATTAGTAAAGATGTCATCCGGGGATAGTGTAGCTTCCCGTCAGTGAAAGAATTTTTCAAATCGGTTCAGTAGTTTCGGAGCCTTTTCAATGCAAACAAACAAACAATCAAATCTTTCCTCTTTATAATATTAGTAAAGATGTCACCCGGGGATAGTGTAGTTTCCCGTCAGTGAAAGAATTTTTCAAATAGGTTCAGTAGTTTCGGAGCCTTTTCAATGCAAACAAACAAACAATCAAATCTTTCCTCTTTATAATATTAGTAAAGATGTCACCCGGGGATAGTGTAGCTTCCCGTCAGTGAAATAATTATTCAAATCGGTTCAGTAGTTTCGGCGCCTATTCAATGCAAACAAACAAACAATCAAATCTTTCCTTTTTATAATATTAGTATAGAAGTATAGATAACAATCGGATATTAAAGGGACACATTGGTGTGTGTATACTTTGACCATAGATGTTAGGTTAGGAGGTAGAACCCACTAGATGGACCGACGACATCGTGAGAGTCGCGGGCATACAGTGGATGCCAGGCTGTCGTACAGTGTGTAGGTTAAAGAGGGAGGCCTATGTTCAGCGATGGGCGTCTTCTGGCTGATGATGATGATCTGTCATAATTATGACGTGATCTAGGAAGTTGTTTTTCGGAATATTTATGAGTCAGTTACCCTTCGCTTATCACTCTACACTCGCCTCCAAGCTTTTCTAAAAACTTTACTTTTTAGAAAATTAAGTTCGCTTTCCTGCCAGCAACTTGAATTCGCTGACGATGACGATTTCGAATGAAATTATTTTTAATGTATTTAGAAAGACAGTTGTAATTTTTCACGGTTGTTCACTACAGTTATAAATATATATATATTCATTTATTTTATGTATATATATATATATTTTATATTTCAGGCACTTGCTTGACCCATAAATTACAAACTAATAATAAAAATAAAATGATACCATATTATGTTCAGAAGTGGTCATCTTCTGGCTGATGATGCTGATTTAAGGAATTATTAAAACATATTTTTTTATGTGAGGTACGTGTTTGCAGGATCCAAAAACCATAATTTTTATGCCTTGGATATACGGTAGGTTGTTTACAATTTTATATGGAAAAATTGTTTAAAGTCCTCGGATATGACCAAAGTAACCCAATAACCGTACCCAATAAACCTCATATCACTCATACAAATTTAACTTGTACACCTAAGTACTACGTAGACGCAGCGTAGGGAGGCCTCCCACTAGATGGACCGACGACATTGTAAGAGTCGCGGGCATCCAGTGGATGCAAAAGGCAGGCTGTCGTTCAGTGTGGGGGTTAAAGGGGGAAGCCTATGTTCAGCAGTGGACGTCTTCTGGCTGATGATGATGATGATGATGACCTAAGTAATAGATAAGTAATGCACAAAAATACTCTGTAGTTATTTCATCCAATATAAAAAAAAAAACTAATTCGCTTCAACAAAAAACTAAAGAGAGTAAACAAATACCTATTCCCATTGATATACAAACAATGGATTGTAGGTCAAGTACAAAGTTTACGAAAAATGTGTCCTAAGATTATATACATTTTAGATGAAGTGATTTTAGATGCCTTTAAGAAATCCCAACAAACTAAATTATAACTTTAAAACAAGGTTTGATTCAGCTTGCAACAAAAAACGTAGACAAAAATTATTTTGGTGTGGGAATTTTTTTGTTCTGGCGCAATGCATTATCCATAGCTTTAGATGCCTTCGCTTCTAACTCATTTATCTTGCTACACAAAGTACAAAATTAAATGAAAACTCTTTGTAAATTCTAAATCAGAATAATAGAATTAAAACAACTTAAGGGCTCTTTTCTCACTGCTTCTTTTAAAAAGAAAAAGTGACAACGAAACTGGCTGTTTTCATTTTAAACTGAGAATTAGAAAAAGAAATTAAGAAGAGAGCCATGAAACAGCAGACTAACGATTCCAAATTGAAACTCGTGTAAAGTGACTTTTTTAACATCTCTTGTGCAGAACATAGTTTTTTATCTGTCTGGCTACGTCATTAATCAGCCTAGACTGTATAAAAAGAACTCAGTAAGGACGGGGCTTTCGGTGACATACATATAACATTAGGACTACAGGTACTTCATATGTATCAACGGAATTCAAACAAACTGGCCAAGTGCAAGTTGGGCTCACGCACTGAGGGTTCTGTATCACTACAAAATACAAAAGTAGTGCAAAAAGGCAATGAACATAACCGAGGGGAAGAAAGGTTCTTGAGTGAAGATCACGAACCGGAAGACGCAGCGTAGATAGAGGCCTCCCACTAGATGGACCGACGACATTGTGAGAGTCGCAGGCATCCAGTGCATGCAAAAGGCAGGCTGTCGTTCACTGTGGAGGTTAAAGGGGGAGGCCTATGTTCAGCAGTGGACGTCTTCTGGCTGATGATAATGACTATAATCATGCCAAGTTTGACGCTTGTACGTATAACCGTTTCTACGCCAGAGCAAATACAAAATATGTTCAAAAAAACGTTTGCTGTATCCTCCCTTTAATTTTTACTCATTGTCTTTATTATTATTTCTTAGACGTTAGAAATGTTACGGCAGATTACCGCGTAACATTTCATATATTCTGTAAAAATTTCAACTTTACATACAGTATTTACTTACATCAATGCGTCATCATCATCATCATCATCAGCCAGAAAACGTCCACTTCTGAACATAGGCCTCCCCCTTTAACCTCCACACTGAACGACAGCCTGCCTTTTGCATCAATGCGTACAGTACACAAATAATGTCAAAATATCAAGTTGTAGCACAATCCTTACTGTTATAAAGATTATTCTATGACCAAGCACTACGATAGGAACTCGCAGAAAACAAGAAAAGTTTCCTTTCTCTTGAATTAAAATCTTCAACAGCATGACTTTGCCTTTTTTTTCTTTGTGCTGGCTGAAGCCAGTATATTCCTTGCTGAAGCCAAAGATAACGTGCAGTTGTTTCTATTTTGACAATTGAACTTCCCAATATTATAACGAAAAGACAATTTGTTTATGCCAAAATCACAACCTTTTTTCAGCAAGTGACGTAAAACTAAAAGAGGTTAGGTATTATGCTTTACATTTAATAAAAAATCGATTGAAAATCTAGTCTCAAAAGTCTAGTCTATTAAAAAAAAAAAAAATTGTTCGTGGAGTCCCTCCGCGCGGAAGAAGTTATACTTCAACAAGGAACCCTAAAATTATAACTAGGGCATAAAATATCAACAATTGAAAAACATGCTTTTCTCGAGATTCGAACCTAGCTCTTAGTCTTCTTAATCTATTAGCGACACCATTACAGTACCGGATCTTGTAACAGAACCAAGTTCATCGTTCATAAATAAATAATTAAATAAATAGATGTTTCGTTTAAAATTCTAACACATTATTAATTTGTACATGGTGCATGGCAAATACCTAATTCACGCGAATCTAAAAGCCAAGGAAAAATAAAAACAAAGTTTTGCAATGAAAAGAGGGTCAGAAATTAAAATAAAGATTGAGTATCAAATGCTGTCTCATATTATAAAGGATTTTGGTAACTACATGATAATAAAATAGGATTAATAGTATCCTTACTCCATCATGCCTAGCTAAATGGAGAACAGGGATTCTTTTAGTTAACCTTCAGTACAGCAAGTTATGCACATTGTCCGATGTTTGCATTGAGTCAGGCGTTAAGAAAGAATGCTTTAAAACAACTTAACTACTATAAATTAGTTCTAAATATTATAATAATAATAAAACCCGGAATTTTCTACATCTAAGGTAATACTTTTGTATCGAACTAATCGGAAATATCAGCGAAATTCATCTCATAAACAAAATCACTAAAGACAAATGTTTCAACTCTTAATAAATATAAGATCATTGCTTGGCTGGGGTTTTCTAGATTTAGTTTGTTAGACTGCAAATAAGTACCTACATCAACCGGTAATTTTATTGGTTATCTAAAACAATACGCGCGCGAATAATAAGTTGGAGGTAGGTAGAAAAATAGATTGAGATCATACGACAAATTTCTCGGAAAATTGATGTTGGAGTGGGAAGGCTCTATGCGCGTGCGAAAACGAGAGGGCGTAGAGAAGCGTAGGGGCATTCGTTCTCGGGGATCGGTCGAGAGCGGACGAGTACTTTGGATAGGTAAATTCAGTGACTTGTGTTCATATTTTTGCTCAATCGTTTTAAAATTAAAATTGATTTTATTTTTATAAAATTTTAGTGCCTGGACTAGCCTAGATTTGTAGATAGTTACGCGTCTACGAATTTCGGTGTCGTTCGAGTACCTTTGTATGTCCGCGATTTAAATTCACGCGTGTTTTAATTTTATAAGGAGTTATTCGACAGTCAATTTGTACTACCAAATAACTCTGAAATAATTTAACGTTTTAGGATCTTTTTGTGGGTAAATAGTGATTTAGTGTGAATTTATGTGAGCCTCGGTTCCCTTCTCATGTTGCATGTCTGGGAACGGAACCGTATTTGATTATAGAGTCATTTAACTCGTTTTGGATTATAGTGTTGGTTCGGATCCTCTTTTCCGTTAAAAGTTTGGGTTTGCGCTTGGTCGTATACACCCATTTGAGGATGGTGGTCATACCCCTAGTGGTAGACTAGTACCACCGTCCCGGCTTTTGCGGGGGAATGGGTTTGAAACGATACTTTTATCGCGAAGGGAAGGCTTGAAGGAAGAGAGGGCTTAGAGAACACAACGAATTAAATACGTTTTAGGATCCTTTTGTGGGTAAATAGTGATTTAGTGTGAATTTATGTGAGCCTCGGTTCCCTTCTCATGTTGCATGTCTGGGAACGGAACCGTATTTGATTATAGAGTCATTTAACTCGTTTTGGATTATAGTGTTGGTTCGGATCCTTTTTTCGTTAAAAGTTTGGGCTTGCGCTTGGTCGTATACACCCATTTGAGGATGGTGGTCATACCCCTAGTGGTAGACTAGTACCACCGTCCCGGCTTTTGCGGGGGAATGGATTTGAAACGATACGTTTATCGCGAAGGGAGGGCTTAGAGAACACAACATCTGCAGTTTAAGGAATGGTGGTTCCCAAAGCAACCAAATTCCGGCGTAAAGTCACTCTCCGAGTGGTGTTGCGTTTTTCCCGTGGGTTTTAAATATGTCGGTGGATTGTGACGCCACCGGGGTCGATGTGCTCACTCCGTTGTGGGTTTTTGGCCTTCGTCACCTTCGGGGGTATACTCCTTTTCCTATGGCGATGGGACGATCTTCCTGGAGCTGCGGGAAGGTACATCATGCATTGTGTCACCATCGTATCTGGATTCAGAGTTGCTTCAGTTGTCCCGGGCGGTGTGGGGCGATGTCTGTGGAAGCCGGCGCGAGGACCAATTGTAAGCTTTATAATTATTTTGATATTTGATATTATTTACTTACATAAAGTAATTGTTAACCGACTTCTAAAAAAGGGAGGAGGTTATGGTTCGAATGGATAAATGTTCCTAATCGAATTGCAGACAATGTAGCCATTTTATTATTTGATATTATTTACTTACATAAAGTAATTGTTAACCGACTTCTAAAAAAGAGGAGGTTATAGTTCGAATGGATAAATGTTCCTAATCGAATTACAGACGATAGTCATTGCTATTTTCTTATATTAACATAAAGTAAATTCAGTTGCAAAGGTCAACTTGTTTTATAAATAAAGGTTCGAATGGACAAAGAGGTTCCGTAACTAATTATTAAAGTCATTTAACTGCTTTGAGCTGATTGTGCTGGGCTGCCAGGTCATACAGGTTCTATCAAGAGAAATTATAGTTCTCAGAACTGAAACGATGACGAAAGAAGTTGATTTGTCTCTTCGAGTTGAAAGTCAATATAATGGGCTTACTTCAACATCACACTTTTTTATGGCTTCCATAGAAGGAACCTTAGGCTAAGTATAGCTGAAATATACATGGAGCGATTGTCTCTGGGTTACCCCTTTAGTTATAAAAGACAACAAAGGGCGCCTTTTACTAATGTCACTGAATTTAGTGATACTGGCCTAATTAATATAATCTCACTTGAAGGAAGGTCCTGTTTGAGATGGCCAATTTGAAGAGATAACGGGAAAAGTTATTAACTTAATTACACTAAGAATGTGTATGACTTGATTGTCTAGTTCATCAGTATTCGGTAAATTATTCCGAAGTCTGCATTATCAAATTATGATAAAGTTATGCAGTCACATAAGAATAAGATAACATTATTCAGGATGATCTTCTGTTTCAGGTTTAGGTAGGGTTGGGCGTGTGCCTAAAGAGTACCTTGATTTCCTAATCTTGGGAACTCATTATTTGACCCTTTTGCTGGGGTTCGCTGGGGTTGCTAAAAGATTATGCCCTCTTGTCCCACCTTTTGTTAGACACACAGACTGACTCCGAATTTTGACTATTAGAGTTCTTTATTTAAACGGGTATTTATACTCGTATGGGGGAGATGATGACCAGTAAGGATGACGAAATCAATCGGTCGACGCGGAGGAGGGGCGCCGATCCTTAGCCCCATACGAGTTTGTTTCAATTAACATATACGTTACATAAAATATTAACCAAAAGTTCACTTAACAAATATCTTAGTGATATGCTTAGTATCCGCATTTAATATACACATAATCTATTTTACTTCTATTTCTAATATTATCTACTTACCCTCGTTTTAGGTCATTTTCTACAACATTCTTACATCTTCATTAATTTATTCAGTAGTACGGATATTGCAAACTTAATAACATTTTAATCATAATATTAGATTAGGATCTCGTCACACAGCTCATACCTATTCGTATACTTGGGTTCTATGATCACAATGTAGGGTTCTTTCACTAGACAATCACCTGGCCAAAACGAAACATGTAGGTAAATATTAAAAACGCGAGTAGGTAGGCATACATTAGATAAAGTAACTTATTCTGTGTTAGTAGGACTTTTACGATTCTAGATTTCTCGAACGGGAGTAGCAGTTATACTGTAATATTTTAAAGATACGAATAACATAATAGTCATACTCCAATATAGGGTTAATATACGCAGCTAATATTTAGGCAATCAAATATAAAACATTTAATAAAACAGTTAAACAAATAAAGTTAAAAATAAATTAATCAAGGTTAAAACAAATAAAAATAAAAAAATAAATATAGGGGGGGGTTTTTACAATCTGCTAGTCGCAGCGCGAAAAAAGGATACGGATTTCGCTATCATACGAGAGAGAAAAAATCCCCCTCCATGGTTGCGTTAAACGTTTAACGCAACCTTGTTGCAAGTCGCATAAGAAGTATAACTTCAATAAATACATTTTCTCGTAGTCATAGTATAAAGTATGTTAGTGTATTAGTATGCAACTCTTGAATAAAACGGATTTTATATAGAGGGCCATGAATCACTCGCGTCGCTCAGGATTCTAACACTTGAATGTCTCGCTATGGTCGTGATTCAAATATGGGCCCTTGCTTTAAATCCGGTTTTTTTCACCAATTGCATAATATTTTATACAATTTTGTTGTTAGATTTTTTTTTTTAAAAGTAGCAGCCCTTCCATACAAAAAAAATCATTCTCTTTCTCTCCCGACAAAATATTTTATTGTTTTGACGTATTGAAGCTGCACCCTAACTGATTACCAGAAACCCTTTACATATAAAAATCGATGTGTGTAATGTGTATATTGTGTGTGTGTTACATAAGGTCTCCAAAAAGACTGGACCGGTTATGACAGGACTTTCACCGGCAGATAGCTGATGTTTGGAGTAACATAGGCTACTTTATCGAGATTATACTATACATGCGGGTGAAGCCGTGGGGCGTAGTTACTTTTATAACCAGGCCAGGTTTTTTCTAGTAGGCCGCCCCTGCTTCGCACGGGCGAAGCCGGGATATATAGCCTATGTCAACTGGGGATAGTGCAGCATCCCAACAGTGAAAGAATTTTTCAAATCGGTTCAGTAGTTTCGGAGCCTATTCAATGCAAACAAACAAACAAACAATCAAATCTTTCCTCTTTATAATATTAGTATAGATGTGCCGTTTTCGAGATACGGTTTGTCAGTGATGCCGTTTAAAGAAAGAAATTTTTTTAAGAAAGAAGAAAGCACGATTTTTGTATTTCAGATTGAACAAGAACAAGCCTGCTAGTTTTTTGAGAAAAGTATTATTTGTTACTCAAAAACATATTTTGTGAAGAATATCATAGAGCACGAAGTGAAAACATTTATTTTTTTGAGAAACAAGCAAACATTTCTATCATAAAGTTTTTCATATTTGCTGGATGCAATCCCAAAGGGTATTTAGAAATTAAAAACGCGCTTGGCAGGGAAATTATGCAATAAGCCATATTTTCTAGCACGCAGTCTTTGTAGATGACTTTAATTAAAATTATATATTATCAGGTAGTTCACAGTATTTATAAGATTATTCTTTAGATTGACATGCTTGACTGAGAGACAATAGACTTATTTACTTTTTACTATACTTTTTATCAGGCGTGATGGTGGTCAAACGCAAGCCTATTATTTATTTTATAAAAAAAAAAAAACTAATAGAGAAAGACGGAATAATAATAATAAACAATTAAGTTTAAAAACTTCTCGTTACTCCAAGAACTTGGCATCAAGCAGCGCTTATTTTCCACAGTACAGTCTCGGATACTAGCCTTCTTCGGACACGTTTCAAGACGAGATTATCAGTCCATAGAACGCGTCGTTGTCCAGGGAAAGGTGGAAGGCACTAGACCGCGCGGGAGGTCACCCATGCGATGGACCGACCAGATCAAGTCTACAGTGGGTTCCCTTAAACGAGTGCAGCAGGATGACCTCCAGCAGAGAGAGATGGCGAGACATCGTGAAGCGCATCCTATCTGCCCCGTCCAATACTACTGCATGACGACCACGACCGCTCTGCCAAGAGCGAAACGACTAAGAAGAAGTTTAAAAAATCTAACTGTCCCAGTGCGATGGGCACATAATTAAGATCTAAAGTAAAATATCTCATCTCTGACTGCGTTTGTAGAAAAAGAATTCATCAATATAATTTTTCTAAGTTAAAAATCTAAATTTTAATGTATCTGTGCGATGATAGAGAAGATAAATTCTCTCTTCTCTATCTACATCTCTATCTCTACATAGTATAAAGTAAAGTCGCATTCCGCGTCTGTATGTCTGTATGGCTGCTAACTTCTCCTAAACCACGCAACGGATTTTGATGCGGTTTTCACCATCAGTTAGATACAATTTCACAGTAGGTTTATATATATAACTAGCGGTCCGCCCTGGCTCCGAACGGGTATAGTTATATAGCCTATTAAAATAGCCTATCAGTCATAATGTAGCATTCAAATGGTGAAAGAATTTTTAAAATCGGTCCAGTACTTTTTGAGCCAATTCGTTACAAACATACTTACATACAAATCTTTCCTCTTTATAATATTGTATAGATATAGACTAGCGACTCACCCCGCATGTAAATTACACCCGTGCGAAGCCGGGCGGGCGGGTCGCTAGTTAAGATCTAAAGTCAAAATATCTCATCTCTGACTACGTTTGTAGAAAAATAATTCATCAATTTAATTTTTCTGATAGTCTTTTCCAACATGGGCCAAGGTTTAACTTTTACCCCGGAATTAAGCCAAATACGCCACATCCCATATTGATTTGATCATTTTCTTTTGTACATGGAGGTTATAGTCATGAGTTCAAATTTAGTATTTCTAAAAAAAAAAAATAGTTAAAAAAAGGGTACCTTTCCGTAGTTTAGGTTTATTTATTTATTTACACAGGTACCTGTAAAGAAAGTAAGATAATTTAGGCGTGTTAAAATATCCCATGCTTTTGTCGTAGTGATTTAATTTGTACAAAATTTCACACTGAATTGAAACAAGAACTGGTAACCAACGCGGAGACTGGAGTGCCACTAAAATAAACAAACAAATCTAAAGAATTCTATTTATATTCACTGAAGAAAAACATGAAACAGTGAAAAGGTTTGATGAACACTCGAGATTCAAATAAAGTCCATTACACTTGTAAATGAATATGCTGGCCATTTCCCTTGTGATTTTGCTTGTGCATGAAAGCATTACTTTGTATGGCATACATGGGGCATAATTTTTAGGGTTCCGTACCCAAAGGGTGAAAACGGGTCCCTATTACTTAGTCTACGCTGTCTGTCTGTTGTCTTAGTTAATCCGCCGTTACATAACATATTCTGTGATAATTTCAACTGGCTATCTATTACAGTTCGAATGATATAGCTGATTAGAGGTAGGACAGACAGACGGACAGCGTAGGCTAAGTAATAGGGTCCCGTTTTTTCCCTTTAGGTTCAGAACCCTAAAAAAAGTCAAAAAGGAAAAACGAAAGGGGAGCTGCCAAAACATAAAATGTGTGCCCTTTTGGTTATAGGTATTTTAATATTATACCGGTTTCACAATAATCAAGGACAACGTTTTTTTTTTGTTATTTTTTTTTTAAAAGTAATTTTGAGCATTTTATTTAGTTTTTGTAATCAGCGTGTTATTGATTAAATCAAATTAATAAAAAGTTTTTTTTTTATTTTTAATATTTTACAGGACAAATCAAACAGTATTGTTACCCTTGCCTTATTGTAGTCTGAATACCAAAAACAATTTACCAACACCATAATTATACCTACCAGATAACTTTAATCAACGCCATAATTATACCAGATAACTTATCCAATACATAGGTTTTTTTTAAAGTTACAGATGTCATTCAAGTCATAATAAACATAAATGCTTTCATAAAAATTAGATCACAGTATTCATTAGCGTTGCTTCCTCGTCCTGATTTTCTTGTCCTTTCAAACAAAAGGGCCGCTAGAGTAATTCGTCACTTAGGCTTATAATGTACAAATGACGTGTATTCTCTCTCGTGAGCACAAAAGATGCACAAACAATGTTCGTGTACACTTGCTTGCAATGGAAAGTGAAAATTTTAACAGCCTTATAAAATATTAGGTGTTTTGATTGGCCTGACACCAATGACTGTTTTAAAAAGGGGGAAGACGCGTGACATCCAAACATTGTACCCAATAAATATGGCTCTGTTTCGGCTCGAGTCAGCGGCCACGTTGACGTCTACACTGTAAACGTCAACTTCACCGCTCCGTTGGACACTACACTAGACCATAGAAGTGACATTTAAAGAAATTTAAGTTAATTGTTTTTAAGTATTTACGAGTGAAAAGTAATGCAGTTAAACTTGTTTTTTGTCTTCGAACTGTTGGTGCATCTTGTGAAAACGCAGGAAGTAATTTTTGCTGCTTTATTTCACACAATTTTGACAAGTAATTCAGGTGCTATCAAAACGCCAGTTCGATTGTGACTGAAGTGGATTGTGCCCCGGAGCCTATATTGTGCGGTCCACGTCAAGAAGTTCGTCCCGTATCTTCCCCCTATTTACTTACATCAATGCCTGACACTAAAACTCTTTCATTCATTCATCATTTATTTCAATGTTAAGTGATTAGGTGATATTTAGAATGAACTGACACCACACTGAATGTTCATTCATTCGTTACAATATTAGTTAATTTGAATGGACTGACACTAGAACTGTTTCATTCATTTCAAGATTAGGTTTATATATTACTAGCGGTCCGTCCCGGCTCCGCACGGGTATAGTTATAATTATAGCCTATTAAAATAGCCTATATTAGTCAGTGATAATGTAGCATTCAAATGGTGAAAGATTTTTTTAAATCGGTCCAGTACTTTTTAATCCAATTCGTTACAAACATACATACAAATCTTTCCTCGTTATAATATTGTATTGTATAGATAGGTTTTGAGAGTGAATAGGTTTCTTCTAGGCAAGCGGTTTGAAGACACCAGATGAGACCCAGCTAAGTACCAACTTGAGTCTATTGAGAAACGTGCCAAGAGGCTCATCAGCAACGAATCCCTGGTTCAGACTAAGCTTCTTAGTCTTGAGCATCGGCGCTAGGTTGCTAGTCTATCGGTTTTTTATCAGATACATTTCGGAGAGTGTGCTACAGATCTGCATGATTTGATTCCCTCCTGCCCATTTTTCTATCGGACTGCCAGGGTGGGCACGAAAAATCGCCACAGCTTTATTGTTGATATTCCGAGAGCCCGTACGAAGCGCTTTGATTGCATATTTATTGTGCAAACTGCTGGTCTGTGGAATTCGCTGCTTGAGTGGGTGTTCCCCGATAGTTACAATCTGGGTGTCTTCAAATCGTGAGTGAATCGGTTTCTTCTAGGCAATCGTGCTTCATCGTAGACCGCATGATGGTGAGTTGGTGGCCAAGCGCAAGCCTATTTATAATAACAAA
This sequence comes from Agriopis marginaria, assembly GCA_932305915.1. Lineage (NCBI taxonomy): Eukaryota > Metazoa > Arthropoda > Insecta > Lepidoptera > Geometridae > Agriopis > Agriopis marginaria. The sequence continues at coordinate 18,073,445 of OW029918.1, forward strand.
AATAAAAAAAGATTATAATGAAATCTTCTATCAAGCTTACAATCTTGTCTCGAGTTGTAGCGTACGCAAATGGCGCGTTTGCGTTTCTCACAAAGCGTAGACCTGAATTACCGGAGCGCAGAAATGTATTACAAATTGTAATTAAAATGTTTGTCGGCTCAGGTGCTGTGGTTTTATTACCGCACGCACTTTTACTAATTTGTGTTTATATACGGGGTTTAAGGGGAACACTCTCGAAGCCAAAAGCAGGTAATTGTACTCATCATTATGAACAACTTTTACTATGGGACCAACCCTGAAGTCGCGAAAAAAATCAGCTGTTCCACGCTTTTTGTCGAGTGTCAATGACCGTTTTCTATAGACCAGCTGATATTTTTTTCGCGATTTCAGGGCTGGTCCCATAGTAAAAGTTGTTCATAATGATGAGTACAATTACCTTCATTTGGCTTCGAGAGTGTTCCCCTTACAGCCATACACCCCGTATTTTGTGTGTTTTGTCATCCAATTATTTATCTATTACTGGAAATGCAATAGAAGCCCGGCTATCCGCACGTATTTTACGATTGAAGAAATTACTGAACGGGTACTAAAATAAACCGGCCTAGTGCGAGTCGGGCTCGTGCACTGAGGATTCCGTACCACAAAATACAATAATGATCAATTTAAATAACTGGGGAAGAGCATGTCAAGTCACGCATAGGGCAGGGTTCCGTCTTCCGCAGCAAAAAAATATATTTTCATCCCCTCTTACATGTACCAGAGCCAACCCGAAATAGCTTTTATTTTTATTTTAAAATTTAGATATATTAAAACTCTAATTGTGCAAATTTTCATGCACTTTAATAAATATAGAAGTTAGAAGGTTCTAAAAAAATTGGACAGACGGACAGATGGACGGACAGACACAATGAATGTATAAGGATTACTAGTAGGACTACGGAATTTTATAAACCGACTTCAAAATTAGTAATATCATCTCTCGCTCACACAACTTGTATTTAAATATGAACATATGAACACATGGTATGAACTGAATTTCATATTATGAAATGCTAATTTAAAACCATAATTAATTTTTAAACACGCGCTATCCCAACTTGGGTTCACACATCATCACCCAGTAAACGTCGACTTCTGAACAACGGCCTCCCTCTTAGAGAGGAGTGTTGCCATAATCCCCACGCTTAGCAGGTGGCTTGAGGATTGCAGTACGTTCACCGTGTACTAATAGGACGATGCTGCCCATCCTCCGGTGGTGCTGGTCGCAGTTTTAGGATACACCCGGCCCAAATTGGTTTATTACAACAAAATTTAAATTAATAAAGACTAAAAGGCACAATCTTCCCAAAAGTTTTACTTTCCAGATAAAATCACAATAATTATGAAAAGTTTCAACAAAGTCAATACGAACGAGTTAACACAAAATAAGCGCAAATTTAAATTCGTTAAACGGTTTACACGAATGACCAATTATTTTCAGTTGAATTCTGAAACTGCACAAACTGTTACCAACTTCCCGTTTTGTGGTCACCAATAAAACGGGACGTGCTTCAAAAGTTAATAATTGGATTTTAATATTCGGGGTAATAATGACTGAATTGTTTCGGCCAGACAAATGGCATGAAAGTCGAACGATTGTAAAAATATACAGTTCAGTGTGTGATGTGATTATAATTTTTCACTGACAGAAAAAGAGGAGGTGCTCAAGTCCACGTGGTTATAAAAAAATATTAATGACCGACAAAAAAGGAGGTGGTTAACTAGTCGATGCGTTTACTAGGTTGTTTTTTCATACGAAATGACATGAATAGTAGCTCTGGAAAAGTTACTTATTTCACATACGACTTATAAGCCCATGTTTTACTGCATCTCATGCAAAATGAATTATTTTCATCATATGGTTAACAATCTACTATTTTTTAACACGTATAACGGACTCGGGAATGTCCTAAAACTGTAACAGCCACTAGAAGGTGGACAACGGTGTCGTATTAGTAGACGGTGAACGTACTGTGATCCCCAAGCCCCAAGCCAAGTCACTTACCAACAGAGCTGGCTGCCGAGTTGGTCAAACGCGGACTTATCAACGATAATAATTCAAAAAAACAGTACACATACTACCTCAGTGTTAACATAGTATTATTTTTTCGCAAGCTCCTCAATGTCGAAGCCTTCAAGCATAAATATAAAAAACATCCGTCTCATAAAATTGTTATCTAAGTTGTTTCCTTTATTTACCTTCTTTTATATCCCGCCTTTAATACTAGTATAGCGGATATTTGTTTCGCAAACGCGACCCATAAAAAGAAACCTGCCTTATCAACGTAAACACAGAATTAACATGCATACGGGCAGACTACAGAAAAAGACAGATGTACAAAGTCAAGATTATGCAAATAGGTTTTACTTTTTTTTTTTTTATTGTGCTTGTGGCCACACGACAGAAGTGAAAACTTCATCAAGGTTGACTATACAAGGTTATCTCTTACTCCCTTGAATCACGCCGAAGACTTTAACCAAACGAGTATCTGAGCGTGAGGTCACGTGAGGTCAGTGTTTTTCCCATCCCAAAAAACGCTCAAAGTGCCTTAAGAAGTGTTTACTTCAAATCACCCTATTTTGAATGATTTTGCTGGACATTAATGCTGGCTTAATTTATGTAAGAGAGTATTTTTTTTACTTTGATTGCTCAAAAATTTACGCTCATCTTCACCGGTGAATCTATTGAATTTTATACGATCTTGTATGATATTTTATTCACTTTCATTATAACCTTGTACAAATACACGCGGAAGTACAGAAATTACGACAGATTTCTCTGTATTCCTATATCTCTTTCATCATCATAATCATTTTCGCCGTAGGACGCCCACTGCTGCACATAAGCATCCCCCGTCAATCTCCAAAAGAGCCGGTTGGAAGCTGCATCCAGCGTTTCCCTGCGGTCTCTTATCGTCTGTCCATCTCCACAAGAGTGGGTGGACTTACTACTCTGCGATTACTGGTCCGTGGTCTCCATTCGAGAACCTAAAATGTTTTCCTCAATTCCCAGAAAATGCAAAAGTCATGAACGTGTTCAATGTGTTTTTTTACATTCTTTGGGAAATATTTCTTTTTTTTTTAATTTTAATTAGTGTCTCTCTGATAATAATCTGTGATACGGGCTACTATAAATTTACTTATATCAATGGATTGTTGTCATAGTGTTGTTTACGGTTAGCTAGGATACCAGTGTTTGTCACCGTAAGAATGTGGGTGAATTTTTTGTGTGTATCGGCATTACTTGGAGTGGTGTGTTGTGGGTCCGTACCATATTATGGAAGTCTAGACAATGATCGTGGTAAGATTGAATGATAATGATTCAAATCTATACATTAATAAAATCGTAGAGATAAAAAATCTGTAATTGCGAGATACCAACAAAAAAAACACACAATACAATACAATAGCCCCTTTATTTCAATAACATAATTTCATTTTATAGTTACAAATCATTATTACATATATTATTATTTCCCTTTATTTGTTATACTTCACGGGTCTAGCCCGGACATTTGGTAGGCATTGGTGGGGCCGAAGCCAACACCAAGAGGCCCGTTGAATAAAAAAATACAATTATAGAATGTGTATAAAATGAAATATAAAACTATTGTACAGTATAGGATATTAAAAGTCTGGGCTATTGAGGTGAACAACTTGTGGATGGGTTAACAGATCTATGGTATGAGGTACGGCACCTGCCAATAATGCCTCATTTCAAAATGCTAAGGCAGGTGATGACTTGCCACCCACTAAATGGGCCCCCCATAGAGGCTGCCGCATCTTGGCACCGGAGGGACAACATTGGCGTGGGTGGCTTAGGGTGTCGAGAGGTGTGCTGCACTTTCACTAAGAGCTACTCGCGGCGTTATGCCCTTTAACACTTCCACCCTGGAGCTTAGGTTCTTAGCTCTTGCGGTTTCCACCCCCAGACGGCCGGTTAAGGCAAGCCAGGGATCAGGGTCTCTGGGGTTTTAGACCCATGGAATCGGGGTACGCGGTGTCGCCACTCACCGACGGCTCGCCATAAAGCCGCCCCTGCGTTTATATTATTATTATTATTAAAAAATCAATACAATTCAAGTTTTAATACAGTTATTGGTTGTCCATTTTTGGACATAGGCTCCTCCATCCTGTTCCACTCTTGCCTATCGTGGGCCAGACGTGTCCAATTGACCCCGGCAATGGCTGTTATGTCATCAGCCCGGCGTCGGCGCGGGCGCCCTCGCGGGCGGCGCGCGTCTCGTGGGTACCAGTGGAGCACCCTCTCACTCCAGCGGTTGTCCCGAGTTCTGGCTGTGTGCCCCGCCCAACGCCACTTTATGTGGCACACTAGTTTTGCTGCATCTATTATTTTTGTTTTTCTACGAATGTCTGTACATTTTACCCTATCTTTCAGTTTTAAGCCCAGCATGCTTCTTTCGGCTGATCTTTAAAACAAAAAAAACAAACAGGGCGTCTTAAAATAAGCAGCTGAACACGTTAAGACAGTTTTTAGATTTTTCGTCTGTTTGTTTGTTTTCGCGCACTTCTACTAAGCCACTGGGCGGATTTAAATGCGGTTTTCACGAATATGATTAGCCAGATTAAAGTACATACAGGCTATGTTATATCGCGGGCAACAACTAGTCTAGATTTTTTTTTTTTTTTTTAAACGATATTTTGTACCTATTCTTTTCAGCAAACCCTTTCATTTGATACCATAATATTATGATGTTCGATAAGAATATTGTCTTTACCATCGTGGGGTGTCCGCCATATTGAATTAAGTGTGACGTCATGTAATTTTTAGTGTACCGTACCCAAAGAGTAAAAACGGGACCACACAAAAAACACAAAAACACAACAGTGTTTTAGTAAAACACTGTTTTAAACTATCACGGTTGTTCACTATTTTTGTAAGCCACTTATTAGAAAGCCTACGATGTCTGGCCGTTTGTCTGTCCGTCCGTCCGTATGTCCTACCTATTAACGGCTATATCTTTCAAATCGTAATAGACAGCTGGTTGAAATTTTCACAGAATATGTAATGTAACGGCTGATTGACTAAAAATTTATAAAAAAAGTCAACAGTAAAAACAAGACGGGGTCCCCATACAAAAAACAATTTTTTTAATCTTATTTTTGTAATAGCTCTAAAGGAAAAATGGTCGTACAAACGTCAAACTTGGCATGATTATAGTACACATTCTAAAATATAACAACAAACAATAAATAGTAGCCAAGTGCGAGTCGGTGACAATTTTCTGTTCATTACCAAGTTAAGCAACGTAGAGCGCGATCGGTACTTGGATGACCGCCTGAGCGTGATGTTGTTTTTTTGCACTACATTTTGTATTTTGTGGTGGTACGGATACGGAACCCTCAGTGCGCGAGTCTGACTCGCACTTGCCCGTTTTTTTTTTTTTTACTTAACTTATTATTTTCAGACATTGAATCTCCATCCATTATTAACTCCGGTGAAAAATCCCCATCTCCACTTTATGAGCTGCCATGCATGGGGCATGGTGGCTTATGCTTGCAGGAAAACGAGTGCCCTGAAGGGAAGCAAGTCGGAGTAAAAGGCTTGTGCCCGATGCAGCAAGAACAAGGAGTGGAGTGCTGTTACTCTGGTGATTTTTGAGACCTATTTCAAATAACCTCCAGACAGTCTTTGTGTCTTCAAGTCGAGAGTGAATAGGTTTCTTCTAGGCAAGCGTGCTCCATCGTAGGCCGCATCATCGCTTAACATCAGGCGAGTTGGCGGCCAAGCGCAAGCATATCTATACTAATATTATAAAGAGGAAAGATTTGATTGTTTGTTTGTTTGTTTGCATTGAATAGGCTCCGAAACTACTGAACCGATTTGAAAAATTCTTTCACTGTTGGGATGTTGCACTATCCCCGGTTGACATAGGCTATATATCCCGGCTTCGCTCGTGCAAAACAGGGGCGGCCTACTAGTTTATAATAAAAAAAAAGAGAATATTTTAACAATTTTTTTTTCTTGTCATTTTGTCACAACATCTAGAAAGTTTTTCTCTTGAACCTGAATGTGCGCGACCCATCTATAAACCAGTTTTCTGAACTTATGTATCCAAACATGTATTTTTATTTATTACTAGCTGCGCCCCACGGTTTTACCCGCAGGTAAAAATCATGTGCAATTTTCCAATTTTCGGCGCAATATTCTTAATTTTTCTTTCCGTAAAAAGATCAGATCGTTACACTTAAGCTCGTTTCAAGCATATAGATGCTCTAATAGCTGCAATAGCATTGTAAAAAGCTGATAAAAACTTTTTCTAGAAGTGTATTCTAATGTACCTGCTACAGTCTTTCGTTCAAAAACTTAGCGAAAGCGATCAAAATTCATGATTTTAATTCAGTTTTTAGCAGCTATCAGAACAAAATAATACTTGGACCAAGTTTAGGATTTAATTGTGTAACCGTTTTAACTGTAATTTAAATGCTAGTTGTTTGTCCCAAACTGTGACCTTTATATCTAAATGAATTGCATGAAAATGATAGCCCTGTTGGCCCAGTTGGTCCAGTTGAACTCGCACTTGGCTGGTTTTATTTTCGGTAGTCGAGACCTTTGCTTCGCTCTGTCAATTAGTAATGTATGTATGTTTTTTTTCCAGTTGGTAAATCTTCGACCACATGCCGCTCGAATGGAGGAGAGTGCATGTCCTTGCATACAAATTGTGGCCCAAATCAAAATCTCTTATTTTCAAAAGCCTCAGACTGCCACGAAGATGAAAAATGTTGTATTTTAGTTCATTAAAGTTTTTATTTATTTTACTTGTTTAATATCTCAAATCTGTCATTGTTGCCATAATCTCCACGCTTGGTAGGCGGCTTGGGGATCGTAGAACTTTCCACCATTTAAGTAGGAGGAAGCCGTTGCCCATCCTCTGGTGGTTCTGGTCGCAGTTTTAGGACGTACCCGGGTCCACCACTAGGCCTCCTACTAGATGGACCGACGACATTGTGAGTTGCAGGCATCCAGTGGATGCAAAGGGCAGGTTGTCGTTCAGTGTGGAGGTTAAAGGGGGAGGCCTATGTTCAGCAGTGGACGTCTTCTGGCTGATGATGATGATGATGAATATAAATTTTTTTAATTGCAATTTTCATTTCAAACTGGGATTGCTTTGATTATACTGAAGTGATCAAAATCGTGAATCACCTTACCAGTGGGCTTACTCTTGACGCTCGATTTCAATCGTAATTTGGGATTGGGATCGAAAACATGCCATTTTGTACTCTTCAATCGCGTCAAGAGTACCGAAAGCGTCGAGTTGAGTCGATTTTATTTAGTTCTATAAAATTCCATCATTATCGGTTCCAATCGTGCGCTAGTTTAGAATTCAAGAGTACCAAAATTGCATGTTTTCGATCCCAATCCCAAATTACGATTGAAATCGAGTGTCAAGAGTAATCCCGCTGGTAAGATGATTCACGATTTTGATCACTTCAGTATAATTAAAACTATCCCAGTTTGGAATGAAAATTGCAATTAAAAATTTTATATTCATCATCATCATCAACCAGAAGACGTCCACTGCTGAACATATGCCTCCCTCTTTAACTGTCGATCCCAATCCCAAATTACGATGAAATCGAGTGTCAAGAGTAAGCCCACAGGAGTGACTGATTCTTCTAATTTTCCCGAGATTTTTTTTTAATTTCATAATTGTTTTTTCTTATAGGAAGATACCTAAACATAACATCTATGTTATAAGAATTGGTACACACAAGATCAAAGGTAACTAACGAAAAACCTCGTAAGGGCAATCTTGGTGCATCAAGACTAACAACTTTTGTTCCACAAGTTTTCAAAATTCGAGATGCATAGTTTACATTCATTTAAGCTTAAGCTTAAAAGATTTATTTTTGAGTACCAAAAAAGCGAAGCACTTTTATTGACAGACACCAGTGCTATATAAGGTCTTACCTTTGTGTTTATTATTTCATGTCCGAGTAAATGTCTAAATTTCTTCTTTTAATTAGTATCATATTTATTTTTTATTGAGATAGTGCGAATTACCTTATTAGTATTATGTATTTATGTTATGGTTTGTTTATATTAAATGTTAGTTTGTTATGTATTATGTGTTGCTGTTCCTATATTATTATTCAATTTGTCGTGTACTGTTGGGTGTAATGTTGGCCATGGGTGATGTCACCGGCGGCTCCAACGGAAGACCAGCGCTGGTTGTTCGCAACCAGCATTATGCTGAGTTGGAATCGGTTTGTGGAGGAAAACAATTTGTAATGTGTGTATTTATTTCTTAAAAATGTTTTTTTTATTAATGTATAAATAAAAAATTGTCTATAGATAAAAACCGGTGTTCCATACAAAAAAAATCATTGCGTTCAATCAAGCGTTTCCCTGCGGTCTCTTTTAGATCGTCTGTCCATCTTGTGGGTTGGTAAACATTATTATGAAAACACAATTAAAATATTAGATAAGTCAAAGTAGGTTGATTTACGTTACTGCTGTAATTTTCCCAAAGTCGAAAGTAATAAACCAGCATAAAATACAACTTCCAGGGAAGCAGCGATATTAAAAAACTTATTCACTGCAAACACATAATTCGTTTACAATATTAACATCGATGAAGCTTCGTACAAACGCGATGTCGAGATATAAAACACAAGCTACGTGCTTGGTTTCATCCGTGATTAAAGTACTTTAAAGTAAATTTAGGGAAAAATTTGCCTGGTAGAAGAATAGGACAATATTGCTGCAGAGCTTCTTTTTAGTGTTAAAGCTTTCAGCGTTTTTAGCAGCGATGCTGCTATGACTGTATGCGACATCATCATCATCATCATCAGCCAGAAGACGTCCACTGCTGAACATAGGCCTCCCCCTGGGGGGGGGGGGGGGGTTTGCCATAATCCCCACGCTTGGCAGGCAGCTTGGGGATCGCAGGAGGTTCCACCATTCAAGTAGGAGGATGCTGCTGCCCATCCTCTAGTGGTTCTGATCGCAGTTTTAGGACATACCCGGGTCCTAGGACATACCCGGGTCCTCGAAAAACTACTTTTCTAACTTGTATGCGACATACGAAGACGAAAAAAAGTTTAGCATCTGTATTGAATTTGCATCATTGTCTAAGCATCTTTACTTAAGGTTTTTTTCTGGGCAAGTGCCTTTATTAACTAAACAAAATACAAGCTAAAACTAAAACTACAAATACAGTTAGACTGCCCATAGACCGTTGAAGGTCTAAAGACAATCTAAATGCTCAAGCCCACTACCAGTTGGCAGCGTACCCAGCATGCTGGCGGCATTACCACGTTGAATGGCAATGCTTATGCGTTGAGCCAGAAACACGCCAGCATTTTGGTCACGCGTCGCATTAACCAGGCGCTCTGAAAGATTTTTGAAAATGAGGTGAGCTCCCGGTCCCCAAGGGCCCAATGTCTCGACCCCAAACGCCTCAAATATATAACCACTGCCGAGGTTAGCATATTTGCGTCGCTTGTGCTGCTCTGCCGAATTGGCAGCCGCGCCAGCCCTACCCTGTGTCTCAGGAAGATGTGACGGCGCCAAAGTATCGACACAAGTTGCGTCCCATACAAGGGGCCGCCCCAACCTCCAGGGCACAAGTGTCATACCGTCAGGCCTCCTTCCATCGTCGCGCGCAAGACCACTCGGTTCGAGCACAGCTGCGACATTGGCGGTGGAAAGAGCCCTGCGTATGATGTCGTTCAGGCTAAGGTTATAAGATAGATCTCTTTATTATTTACATATATATTTCCCTCTCTCTCTCTCTTTTCCCACCTATGATTCTCACTTGATAGTAGGATTAGCCTTTTCTACTTTCTTCTTCTTCTTCTACCTTTATTGTGTTCACAAAAAAACAATAAAATATACATAATTATATAGAAACAAACATACGAATAAATTAAATTCATTAGTTATTGAGACTTAAAAGCACCCTACTGGCATACACAGGATAAAATCTTAAGGGTCCTATCACATTTTTTGACGAAAAAAGCATCGAAAACTGGATTAATAGTATAGTTTTTCTTACAACTAATACGATCTGTAGATAATTCATTTGCTGTATTAAATAGATCTGTATTTTTTATTGAATGTAGCGGCTTTAGATTTTGGTAAAACTCAACATATCCATTTGTTACCTCCAATTTACAAAAGTAGTTTTTCGTAAAACTTTAGGAGGGAAAGTTTGAGAATGGATTTCGTTAAATTACTGTCACAAAATAAAATAAAAATATGTTATGGTTTACTTATTTTATATTTATCTTGAAAATTACAGCTATATTTATTCGTTTTTTGCCCTAAAATACAAATACTTAAAAATTTACGGTTCTTATTGTAATCCTCTTAACTGATGAATATAAATATAAAGCTATATTTTTTTTCAGTGATTAGATTAGTTTGTTGGAACGATTTCAAACAAAATATGTGGCAAGCAAACTCGTTACCAAAAGCTAGTTTGTCGCGTCTCTGAAGAAGGCGATCGTTATCTCCGTACTAAATTAGATGAACGTGGGCGAAAGGGTGCGTTTTATCTGCCCTTTACGTGGGCCAAGTGGGCCAATGTGGGCCAATGCGGGCCACATTAGTTCTGTGCTTCTTGAGTTACACGGTAAGATTGTATCAGGGAAACGTGACAATGGGGTAACTTGAGTGAATGGGTTTGGAGGTAGTATATATATATGTGCAGTTTTGTGTGTACACAATAATGGAGGTAAAAGGTAGAATTGATCAAATAAAGCTGCCTTTTTTTTCTTACTTTGCGAGAGAATTTCGGCTTCGCTCTTTTTGCGCATTTTCCAGTGTTAATATAATAAGGAAATATTCCATAAATCTAGCAGCTGAATCCTGTTTAATAAACTTTCCGTGAAACCGGTTGTTAATTATAATATTTTTTTATGTTTTAAAAACTATTGGGTCGAAAAATACAGCCACAGTCAAAGTCAAGTAAAGTAAGTATATTACTATGTGTGTATTTAGATAGCCAATTGGTCCAGTTGGTAGTGAACCTGCCTTCTGCGCTTGGGGGCGTGGGTTCGATTCCCACCTAGGACAAACATTTATGTAATGAACATTTGTGTTTGTTCTATATCTGGTTGTTAATATCTATTTAAGTATGTATTTAAACCTATATATGCATGTATATCAGTCTCTGGCAGCCATATTACAAGCTTTGCTTAGTTTGGGGTCAGGTGACCGTGTGTGAAAAAATGTCCCAAATATTTATTTATTTATTTTATTTTTATTTATTACGGTCAAGTCTAAGTCATGCTTATTTTTTGCGACTGACATTTTCTTTTATCACTTAAGCGTGCGTTTACCCAGTTAGTCAATTACAACAACGAACAATTCGGTCAGTTTTTGGACTAGTGACCGCAAGTGATATTTAGAGAGCTACTACGTCTCTGAAAGCTAGTCAATCCTCTTGGTTTTGGTTGTAATTCCTGGTCGATTGCTATAGAATAGCTTAAATATCGTTAAAGTATGTTCCTTCTGAGAGGATTATATAGACAAACACGTAACATTAGACAAATCATAGTCAAAGTCAAGCGAGGCAAGTTACGGTCAAGTTAAAGTCATGCTCCATTAAAGTAGTAGTGATTTTACAAAACGCTTCTATCACAAAATAAATATGTACAGAAGACCGGCTCCATACAACAAGCGTTAACAGGCACACGCACACAAATACGTGTACAGTGACCTCCGCTCAAGTCGGTCGAACGCCAGTCACGAGTGCCCGCGTTTTAACAATAAATATGTGTAACTGTCGTTTCGTGTGATAATTGTCTTTTTACAATGATGTTTCCATTGTCATATTGCAATCAGCTTTATATTAGAATTTAGCTTTATATGAGGCGTTGTTATACTTTTAAATATAATATTCGTGCCTTTACTACGTGTCATAATCGACGAAATTACTTTTTAGTAACCAATTTATAGACTTTTATTGAACAAATAATTGTTTTTAATTCAAACTTCCAAATTTAAACTGTTGACACAACATTTTAGTTTAATTTTCTAGCCCTAGCTAGCCAGATAAGATAAGATAAGATAAGATGAGATGAGATGAGATGAGATGAGATGAGATGAGATAAGATAAGATAAGATAAGATAAGATAAGATAAGATAAGATAAGATAAGATAAGATAAGATAAGATAAGATAAGATAAGATAAGATAAGATAAGATAAGATAAGATAAGATAAGATAAGATAAGATAAGATAAGATAAGATAAGATAAGATAAGATAAGATAAGATAAGATAAGATAAGATAAGATAAGATAAGATAAGATAAGATAAGATAAGATAAGATAAGATAAGATAAGATAAGATAAGATAAGATAAGATAAGATAAGATAAGATAAGATAAGATAAGATAAGATAAGATAAGATAAGATAAGATAAGATAAGATAAGATAAGATAAGATAAGATAAGATAAGATAAAATAAGATAAGATAAGATAAGATAAATCTTTGTTTGCTAATAAACAATTACATAATTAATAGGGACTAATATTAGGCTACATGGTTGCTAAAGTATTTGAGTAGCTGTTACCGAGCTAGGTGTTAAACCTGTCTTTCGGCAGTTGCACGTAGGTTATTAAAATCAAGGTCGACTAAACCTAGTCTTCTATACCTATATATTTTATGCTTCTACGGGGCTTTACAGGCCTTTGGGCATCTAAATACTAACTATAGTTGGTCATTCTGTAACTTTCGTATTTGCAATGTCATTTAAATTTTTATTACCAAAAGCTTAAACGACTTTTAAATTTTGAACGGCAGTATATTTTACTCTAACTCCAAGTGAAAACCCCTAGAGCAGAAATCACAATCCAGGAATTTAATCAGCCAAAATTTGATTGTACTGTCAGAAACGATAATTATCTTCTGACATGTGACACACACATATGACGAAGTGTATTATTGTAGCCTGGCCAAATCAATAACCAGTTCAAAAACTTTTTTCAAGCCAATTTAAACTCAATGGTCACAGATTTAAGGCGTCAGCGAAACATAGAAATGTGAAATTCGAAGGTATTTTTGGACATCGGTTATTCACAATTGGATTCCCTTCAAATTTTGGGGTAATTCGGTTATTTGAAGTTCACGTGACGAGGCGAATCGAATTTAGGGTAGGCACTGTCTGGATCATTAGTATCACTTGTGTCTAATAAACTCCTGAACGGGTACAGTCGGAAACATTAAGTAACCTTTTGGTGACTTTTTTTTTTACGTGATATGTAAGGTATTATAGAAACATACGTGTTTTGTTTTACACATTTTGTTTATCATTATGATCATCATCATCCAGAAGATGTCCATTGTTTAACATAGTGGATGCAGATGGCAGGCTGTCGTTCATTGTTAAGTTCTAAGCTTCGACCAAAATAAAATGAATGGGCGGGCCGTTGAATTTTCTCTGTAAAAACGAAGCAAAACCGTTGGACATATACTTCAACACCTAATTATAATCATGTACAGTAAATTTGTTACAAAAATAGATAGCGGTTTTTTGATGTGTATTTACACTTCGGGAAAGCACACGAAGGCATCATTTTGTCAGATGTTTCGTTATCATGTAACAATAGTCACATGTTGCACTTCCTACGGCTAGAGACTGACTGAATTCGTTTCAGTCAGTGAGAGCCGGTGCTAATTTTGTAATCTTCAAAAATGCGCTTTATCTGGGCTCGTCTATTCATTTTATTTTGGTCGAAGGTTCTAACTAGCAAGCCTATATTCAGCAGTGGACGTATTTTGGCTGATGATGATGTTGATGGTGAGGCTAGTTTGATAAGTACCTAATTGATTACTAAGCGTTATCAGTAAATTTGATCGATTTAAATATGACGATGTTTTAGCTATACTTACGTGTGTGTTCTATGTTTCGAAATAATTCCTCTCGTGTATCGTTTGTCGTAAAATAATCGCATTACCAGCCACCATTCGCACTTTCTCCCAACCACATTACTTCTGCTTAGCTACTAAATAAAATAAATACGGATTACACGGAATGTCTCCTTAAGAAGTTGTGCTGTACCATGCATATACCACTAGGTATTTATTGTCGATAGAATTAAATCCGAAAAAAAAAAAAATATGTTTACTCTATCTAAATCATAAAAGGTACATTACGGTCTATATAAGTAGTATTATATAGTACTAGCTGCGCCCCGCAGTTTCACCCGTGAAGTGATGAAAAATGGTGATGAAGATGATGATGATGATGAAAAGTAGCCTATTGCATGTCACTCTCCGGCCATTGAACTAAATCCCATGCAAAAAATCAAGTTGATTCCGAACCAACAAACCAACAAACTTTACGCATATATAATATTAGTATGATAGTTAGCACCTTAAATTAATTTATTAATTCCTTCGTCACAGCAACGTTTTGTAGGAATTTGCCTCCTTAACGATCTTCTTTCTTCTTTGTTGCCCTTTTAGCTGAAATTATTTTTATTGTTATGTGTGTTTAGTCCATCGAACAACTCCTCTTTTACCCGGGGGCTTGGGACCAACAGCGCTATCGAAACAAACGTTGGAAGAGAGCAATATAAACCTTTTCTCAGGGTTAAATTGTTGCTACAAAAACACATTGTTATTGCATTAGACATACCACGGTAACTTGAGAAATCGTTTTTTTTTTTTTAAATCTATTATCACGGAGCCCACCGGATTAGCAAGTTGAAGTGGGCAGGGCACAGAGCACGCAAAACAGATGGTCGATGGGGTCGAAAGGTTCTATAGGTTAGGTTAAGGTTTTAAATGGAGACCACGGACCATTAAGCACAGCTTAGGACGTCCAACCACAAGATCGACAGACGACTTAAAAGAGACCGCAGGGAAACGCTAGATGCAGGCCGCTTCCTACCGGCCCTTTTGGAGGTAGATGGGGGAGGCCTATGTCCAGCAATGGACGTCCTACGGCTGAAATGATGATGATGATGATCACAGAGTTGATTAAAAAACATCAGACACATTGAGATAATAATTGATTCATTATTATCAGCCTATAACCTTTCCACTGCTGGGACACAGGCCTTCTCTCTGAGAGAGAGAGTATAGGCTTTAATCGCCATGCTGCCCAGTGCATGTGCCTAAATGTGCGATCGCTATGTTGTTGAACTTTTGAGGTTCATAGACATACTGATTTATTTATTTATTTACGGAAAACAAACAGCGTTAACAACACATAAAACATAGTAAGGAAAATGAGAACAAACAAGCCTTAAAAGTTTTCACAAATAGAACAGTTATACAATCCAGTTCCGTGAATGTTGAAATAAAATAACAAGTGCAATAGAACAAAGTATCAAACAGTATAAATAAAATTCAAATATATATATATATATATAATCAATGGTTGAAGCCATATCAATCTAACAATATAAAAAGTATATATTAATGAAAAATATAGTAAGGAAAAATAAATCAGACTACTCAAGATTTACGCACCATGCTTTCCTTTATCATTTGTAAGCGATGGCATTGAAACTGCACATAATTATTTCAAGTACTAAATAAGTGATTTTGAAGTTCTAAATAAGTCGTTGGCATAGACAAGGCCGATAATTGAACTGGATGCCGTTGCATTGTGAAGCGCACATGCTACCGCTCAGCTACAATTCTATAATAGTACATAATTATATAAGTACTTTCATATACATGTGTGATGTTCTAAAAAATTGATAGCCTATTTTATTTTTAACTAGTAGGCCGCCCCTGCTTCGCACGGGCGAAGCCGGGATATATATCCTATGTCAACCGGAGATAGTGCAGCATCCCAACAGTGAAATAATTTTTCAAATCGGTTCAGTAGTTTCGGAGCCTATTCAATGCAAACAAACAAACAATCAAATCTTTCCTCTTTATAATATTAGTATAGATTAATAAAGTGTTTACATGTTTTAATTTAAACAAGAAAAAAAATTTGTACGTTGGGTCCCTCCGCGCGCAAGAAGTAAAACTCTCGCTCTGTCTCTTTCTATTCCCCCTCCCCAGGAGCGTTGAACTTTTACAGTGCTTTCATACCCCCTCCATGATAGCGTTAAACGTTTAACGCAACCTTGTTGGAAGTCGCATGTTCTGCCATCTATGCAAATATTAGTGAACTAATAAACTATGAGAAGGATGTACAAGTTTCAAAATTTCCCCATAGATGGCATCTAAAACTCTCGCTCTGTCTCTTTCTATTCCCCCTCCATGGTAGCGTTAAACGTTTAACGCAACCATGTTGGAAATCGCATAAGAAGTTTCACTTTAAAAAACGTAAATGTCGATATCGATACAATTACTTGAAAGCAGCTCATCACTAGCGAGAGTACGGGTGATTTTTTCATATTTCCTGTGTGTTCCTCGAGCTGCACATCAATTCGCGCATTAGCTCCTCGCCTCGCTGTGTTTACCTAAATGGATGATAAGGTGAGACTAAACGGTGTTATTATTATTAAGAAGTTGATAGCCCTTGCAGCCATCTTAAGATGATACCTAGAAAAATCTTTATCACCGCCTCCAAAACAAAATATTTTCAATTCAACTATTTATTTTGTTTGTATGTTTTACGCAACTGGAACCATTTTTTATTTTATTTAGATAATTTACTTGAATTAACCATTTTATTTCCCTCTAACAGGGAGAGGCCTTTGTCCAACAGTGGACGTTTAATGATGATGAATGAATTTCGGATTTTTTTAGAGCAAGTCTTTCCAGCTCATTTGCCTGGGCCAGAGAGAGCCAGAAAGATCTCGATCCCAGGCCCAGTCATTTTGTGTTATGGATGTTTTCAAATTTTGATTGTACTAACTTTTAAATACACGTGCTATTTTTACATTTATGTATTTCGTAGTCTCAACTATACCTAGAAAATTACACATCAGAAAAATAATAATTATGTGCTAATCGACTATACCTTTCCTGATGTCAAGTTCAGCCTAAAATCAATAAAATGTTGTGATCATATTCAACAAAAAATCATGTGGGTAGGTTAGTTTCGAGTTGGAGTTCCAGTGATAACCGTAGCAAAAGACTAAGAAAGAGGGTAGAACGTTTTGTTTGCATCTAATTTTTTAACTGTTTTGTTTTTGTATTCGCTGTTGACATGTATAATTAACTTGATAAAATGTTTTTTAAACTAAATTATTTTATTAATGTAAATATTGAATGCCCGATGACTTAAAAACAATTTTTGCACTAACATCTAGCATAATAATAATGTATCAATAAATGTTTTCTGATTCTGATACCAACCACACGCATTCTTCAGTCTTCCCGTGAACATGGTGCATGTAACAGCGCCGAAATATCGGGAGCTCATTCCACAACCTTACCACGGTAAATATCCCGTTAATAAGCATATAACTTTAAAAAAAACATGATTTCCTGGTTACAATATATAATTCATTGGTTGAACTACACACATTATAGCCCACTAAGCATACAACATGTAAGCACAATTCCTCATCAATATCTCATCAGGAGTGATGACAGTTCCGCCAGTCATGGCCTTGATGGATGGCCCTCGATAGAGACAATTTTTCAAATGGAATCGATTCGGATGAAGGTTGTGTTGTTGGTGTTGAAGAATGATTTAGGTTTTTGTTGGGAGCCTCTTCTTGAAAATAGGACACAGAATTTTGAAGCTGCGTCAGATTTTCAAATACTTGGAAGTTCAGGCTTTTGATCTGTCTTACTCAATGACAATATAACCACTTGACTGCTCATCCTTTACCCCGCATAAGCCAAAGGTTCTAACATGTCAACCTATGCTATTTCGAGCAGGGCCAATCCTAGGCGCGAATTGAATGAATTACTTGATTCTCCAATCACAAGCGTCGAGTCGAATTGAGTCTCCAATCACAAGCTGCCCTCTGCGACCGCCGTGACGTCATTAACAAAAGAGAATTTTGACTACATGCGCGATAAAAAGGTTATAATAATCTTTGGTCTTACTATATTATTATTAGACTTTTCAATGATTATTTTTGTATTATAAATAGGTAGATTTACATGCAGCTACCAAATCGCTTGGCGGTAAGTTGTGGTGTGGCCAAGAATGGATTTAAAAGAAATATATTCATTCTGGCCTTGAAGATGCCTAGATTGTAAGTTTCAGTGAACAAAAAAGACGGCAGGGAGTTCTATTCTTAGGCAGTACGCAGCATGAATGCAGAACCAAATAAGTTTTTCAAATTTCTACGATGTACGAGTGAAGGAGGTTGGCAGTGTAGTGCTTCTACTAGTCCTCCTTATTTGGAGTACTTAACGATTACCAAAAACACGAGCATAGCGATAGTCTACCTGATATTATGTTGTCACTGCCGCCTATAGACACCTACAATACCCGAAGCATTGTCAGTTGGATTACCTAGTTTTTTTTTTTTTTTTGATATTGTCTTGTAATGTTGGCCTTTTGGCCTCTACAGATGGACCGGACTAGTTAGCGAACGCAGGGTGCGTTCGGCATAACTTGATGGTTTAAGTTTTTGGGCGACTAGCACAAGGGCACCTCGAAGGTACGAACCTCGGCTTGGGCCGTCGCCGGGGGTGGGAATCAGACTTGCCCAGGCACCCCAGAAGGGGTTGGATTACCTAGTTCAGGCTCACGTGTTTTATAGAAATAATTATGTGTACTTATGTTTTGTATTTTTGTCAGACCTTTTTATATTTTTGAATAAATTATGAATTAAAGTGCATTGCCTAACTCTGAGGGCTCTATTCACCTTTTGTTTTAAGTGAGGTTACATTTCGGAGGAAAAAACCGAAGGTAGTAAGCTATTCCACTACTTACAGGTACGTGGCAGAGACAATCTGTCAAGTTGAACAGTGCACGACTTCCACGCATCTGTAATGTGGCTTTCCTGGCTATGGCAGCTGGTTCGATGGTATAACCGCAATGGAAAGATGAAGTTAATTGTCACCGCTTTATGGTTGGTATTCCGAAAACCCGTACGAAGCGCTTTGATTCCACATTTATTATACGAACTGCTAGTCTGTGGAATGCGCTGCCTGAATGGGTGTTCCCGATGGCTACAATCTGGGTGTCTTCAAATCAAGAGTGAATCGATTTCTTGTAGGCAAGCGTGCTCCAACGTAGACCGCATCATCGCTTAACATCAGGCGTGATTGTGGTCAAACGCAAGCCTATTATTAAAAAAAATGCATTCCCGTTATAATACCTGTAGAACAAACTGAGCGAACCAAGGTCCCAGCGCAAGTTTAGCAGTTTCAAAGTATTCTTAATCAGTATCAGTTTATCATGTTTCCACCGTTGGGACAAAGGCTCTCAGAGAGTTTTCTCTCTCTCTCTCTCATAATACCTAATCCACCATGCTGGCCCAGTGCATGTTTTTTTTTTCTTTTTTTTTTTATAATCTTTATTAACGTGCTTTTTCGCAAAGCGAAAATGTCGCACTAATAGTACTTATCATTAATAATATAGTTTACACTAGCATCTGAACCCAAGGACGCTTTATACCCTAAAAACGTCCTTGCCTGAACCTCAGATCTGAGCCTCATTTGACACCGGTATATTTACTATCCCGGTGTCAAACGAGGCCCGATCTATTTGCCAAACCGGATTTAACCATGGCTAGAACCGTTTTTGTCGTTTCAGCGGTAGGTTGGGCCAAATAAGAATTGCATAATCCAATGGAACTGCGGTGAATGTCATATTATGCCTTTAAACTTTAGAGTTTCTTGGACATACCGGGTTCCTCACGATGTTTTCCTTCACCGTTTTTGAGCGATAGCATCGAAACTGCAAATGATTTTTTTTAGTTACTAAATAAGTCATTGGTGCAGGGCCGAGGATCGAACCGGGTGCTGTCAGATTGTAAAGTACATTTTTTTGCAGACAGGCTTTTTTTTGGGCGCTGGCAATCAAGCAGACTGGCTGCCTGATGGTTAGAAATCGCCGTCGTCTATGGATACTTGTAACACCAGAGGCGTCACAAATACGTTGCCGATCCTTTAGGACTCGATTAACTCGTTTTTGAAGAACCCCATGTTGTAGCTTCTCTTCTAGAAGGTAGCTCATTCCACATTTTGCAGGTATAAGGCAAGAAGGATCGTGTGAATCGCACAGTACGATTTCCACTGATCTATGATGTGTGGATAAGCCTTCAGGCGGTAGCGGCTAGTGCGATGGTAAAACCGCGACATTACTACCACTTAGCCACCATCGCTCAATTGTTGGCAAGGTACAATAGGTGTTCCATGGAGCCATCGACTCAATTCATTAATATTGTTAAACTCTAAACTTATAAACATAATAATAAAATATCAATTAATATACTCACCATTTCGATGTAACACAAATTGAACAGCTAGAACCACTGAAGGAAAAGCAGTCACCTACGACACAAGTTTATTCTTAGTGTAGGTGCTGCACGACATTGTCAAGTTCCACAAGTCACTTCATTATGTTGTAATTAGTTTATACTCTTTATTGTGATGTACTTGTAATTTTGGAAAATAAAATCATTTCATTTCATTTCATTTCAATTAATTTTAGAACATTCATCTATATTATTTGTATGCTAGCATACATCGGAATTCTAAGCTGAGAGTGTACGTACAGTCCAATCCAAGCTTAGGCTTATACTGTAATTCCTGAAAACGAAAAACAAGTCAGCCTAAAATGCTACTAGCTACATAAAATATAAGAACTTATTTTCCTAGAGCCGTAAGAAGTTATCCCTAAAGATTTGCCGTCGGCATATCTCAGGGTACACTGATTTATTTCTTTATACTCTGTTTCCGGTTGCGCGCCCGGGTTAGGATCTTATACTTAGTATTTCTTTGTATGTAGGATTATGTTTGTACGGACTGCGGATATTATTTGAGATTTTATTTGTCGAGATCAGTTTTGATAGTTGTTTGAATGTTTGATGATTTTCGAGTCTATATTATTATGATAAATAAAGATAAACACAGAGATAATTTTTTAGGCCAACTATATAGTCGGAGTGACCGGCTTAATCTTACGTGAGTAATTCCCGTGTAATATAAATAAAATGTGTGAAAACCACGTCAGTTTCTATAATAAAACAGAGATAAAATTTATTTTCCAAAACAAGAGTAAATCAAACACTCATTTAAATACATGCACAATTGGTGTTTAAAGCAAATGTTTAAGACATAGAAAATAATCTTAACGATTTATTTTATATTTTCTGTGGTTTAAACAATATTAGTCACTCAACATTCAACAATATAGTGCACACAGACACACATCAACAGCCATTAAATGTCCACTGCTGAACAAGGCCTCCCTCTTAGAGAGGGGTGTTGCCATAATCCCCACGCTTGGCAGGCGGCTTAGAGATCACAGTACGTTCACCGTGTACTAACAGGACGCTGCTGCCCATCCTCCGGTGGTTCTGGTCGCAGTTTTAGGACATACCCGGGATTTATAATGTTTGTAATATACATGCATTGAATGTATATTTTGAGATACAAAAAAACTTATTGTTGAATGATTCTTTTGAGATAAAAAATGTTATTGTTTTTGATTAAAGATTATTACTGTCAACAAGATTACTAAAAAAATTGTAGGCACTATAAGAAAAAAATCAAAAAGAAAAAACATAAGTGGTGTCCCCATACAAATTTTTTTTAACATATTTTTGTATTAGATCTAATGTAAAAACCATAATAATCGTACGTACAAGCGTCAAACTTAGCATTATTATAGTATACACTCTAAAGTATAACAACAAATAATAAATAATGGCCAAGTGCGAGTTGGTGACAAATTTCTATTCATTACCAAGTTATAACTGCTAATTGGGTTAATTTTTTTCTTTTTCTTTTTCTGGGCAAGCGCCTTTATTGTCTAAACAAAATACAAGCTAAAACTAAAACTACAAATACAGTTAGACTGCCCATAGACCGTTGAAGGTCTAAAGATAATCGAAATTGGGTTAATTGGATGACCTCATCATTTCTTAACCAAATCAAAATGACAAGTTTTCCTATTCTTGAAGTCGGTTTTTCAATAAAATTATTAGGTATTGTATTTTGTGGTGGTACGGAACCTTCAGAGCGCCAACCTGACTCGCACTTGGCCGTTTTGTTTTAAAATCAAGTCATCATATCATAGGTAATATCACGTGATGTTGCTAGTGACATTTTAACTACGTGTTGAAACAGCGCTGTAGTTTGCAGTTTTTTTTGGCTCATGAATTATTTTTATATATATTTTTTCTTTTGTCAAATTATCTTATTAAATTATTTTATTACATTTTCGAGAACATTTTTTAATAAATAATAATCCACCATTATACATTAATACTCGATACGGTATCGAGTATCCGTACCTACCTCATTACCGTAATATTATGCATATAATAAAAATTTTGATGATAGGGAAAAACCATAGAATCCTAAAAACTTCTAAAAAACATGAAACCTCCAACGGAAAATGAGGGGTGTTATAAGTTTAACGTGTGTATCTTTATATCTAAGTAATTGTTTATCTGTGTTTCTGTGTGTCAGTCTGTGGCATCGTAGCTCCCAAACGGCTGAAACGATTTTCATTTAGTTTGTTTTTGTTTGAAAGGTGACTTGATCGAGAGTGCTGTTAGCTACGATTCATGAAAAACTGTTCAGCCGTTTGAAGATAAGTAGCACTATTATCGGGGTTTAAAAAACAAATATACTTGTGCAATAAAAAAAACTTTTTTTTTTATTACCAACTCAATCAGACTTATTCTGTGAAACTTTCAACCTACACAACCTACTACATTATTAAAGGTAATAAGATACCAAATAGACGTTGTAGGTTTTTGTTGGATTCTTTGGTATGAAACCCTAAAAACCGGAGCGCTTGCCTTAAGTACACTGAGCTGCAAAAGTATTGCTCGGAGCGCAATTTCTGCAATTCGGTTACTGTGTACACTACACTGATATTAGTTTCGTGGAATATGTAGGAAAAGAGCTGTGGTACTTTTTAATCACTTGTGGACAAAGTTTAAGAAGAGGTAGTCAAAACGCTGGAAACAAAATCATTAAATGTCTCTTATACTAACGTTGTTGTACAGGGACACAACTTTTTTATTTTTTTTATTTTAATAATAGGCTTGCGTTTGGCCGCCAACAAATTTTAAGCGATGATGCGGCTTACGATGGAGATCGCTTGCCTAGAAGAAACTGATTAATTCTTGATTTGAAAATACCCAGATTGTAACTATAAGGAAGCACTCATTCAGCCAGCGCATTCCACAAACTAGCAGTTCGCACAATAAAAGTGGAATAAAAGCGCTTTGTACGGATTATCTGAATTCTTCTCATAATTATAATTTTTAGAAAAAAAAAGAACCGACTTCATGACTATACATACCTACATTTACAAACTGAATATTACGACTGAAATTCTTTGTCTTGAAAAATTTAACGAAAAACAACAGGGCCCGGTCGCCATGGAGACACTTTGTTTTTTGAAGTTCTGTTGTAGGAACAGTTCCTCTATGTTTGCTGTTCAGTTGACAGCGTCGCTAGTGGAGAACAAAGTATGAAATTCACCAAGAAATAACTGTAGTTCCAATTTTGCCCACCTTAACAGCTAAGTTGGTGGCACTGTGCTATGTACATTGAATTCGTTGCTTATCGTCATTTTTTGTAGTTTTTGTAGATTTTTCAAAAAGCGCTGAATCAATGTTGATAAAAAATTATGGGACCACCTATGAGATAAGACCTACCAACCAAAAAAAAGGATCATCAAAAACAATTCTAAATTGGCGGAGTAATCGCGTAACAAACATACATTTAAAAAAAACATACAGTCGAATTGGTAACCGCCTCTTTTTGGAAGTCGGGTAAAATTGTTCGTAGCTATTATAAAAAATAATACTTTTCAGCCGTTTCACGATTATCAACTCTTTTATCGGGAGTTTAAAAATACAATTTATAGTTGCCTTACAATTTGCTGGCTCATATATCCTTCTAAGACTCTCTTTCTTCTTCTTCTTCTTTCTCTTTCAGGGTTGGTCCCATAGTAAAAGTTGTTCATAATGATGAGAACAATTACCTTCTTTTGGCTTCGAGAGTGTTCCCCTTACACCCCTTAAATAGCGCCGTATAACAGACCTTGCCAACCAGATCACGTTTGGTATAGAAGTAGTAACCAAACTGACCCTGAACTCTTCTTTAAAGTCTACAACGAAAAGCTAAGCTATTTATTTAGTGTTATGCAACGTACAAGCATTGGGGAAGAGATGCAAATGAAAATGTTTGGTGGAGCGAAATTTGAGGCGCATTTGACTGCTTCCCGCTGTTTATTTTTGGATGTGATGAAATGTAAAAAGTAAACAGGGCCCTTGGGGACCGGGAGCTCACCTCATTTTCAAAAATCTTTCAGAGCGCCTGGTTAATGCGACGCGTGACCAAAATGCTGGCGTGTTTCTGGCTCAACGCATAAGCATTGCCATTCAACGTGGTAATGCCACCAGCATGCTGGGTACGCTGCCAACTGGTAGTGGGCTTGAGTATTTGGATTGTCTTTAGACCTTCAACGGTCTATGGGCAGTCTATCTGTATTTGTAGTTTTAGTTTTAGCTTGTAAAAAGTATTTTTTTTTATTGTACGGGGATAGGCTTCCGAACAATTTTTTTTCTTCTAAAAAACTAACCACAAATAGCGCCGAACATGGAAAACAACATTTTAATATCCTCAAAATTAAGGAAGATTAAGCATTTTAATCTCTTGCTAGACGGAGAGCGCACTGTACTTACAAATAACGTCACCCGTAAGTATCTGCGCCATACAAACTCCATTCTGACTGAGCATCCCTTCCTAAGCCGTGGTAGCCCATTTAGGAGACCGCTAGACTTGAAAGCGTGAGGTCGCGGGTTCAAACACCGGGCTCTTTGAGCCTAATGAGCTCTTTGGAGCTTATGTATGGATTTTCATACCGCTGGCTTTTCGGTGAAGGACAACATCGTGAGGAAACCTGCAAGCGTACGGAGAAGGAATTCAATGGCGTATGTGAATTCTCCAACCCGCACTGGGCCAGCGTGGTGGATATGGCCCAATCACCCTTTCGGGGGTAGGCTAAAAGTCCAGCAGTGGACTATTAAAAGGCTGATTATGATGATGATATGATCCCTTCCTAATCTGAATGAAAACTTTAAGGTGGTACGATTCACCTATGGCGGGAAATTCAAATTTTAAACGGTTTTTTGGTCCTAGTAGCCAGGCCAGGTAATTATTTTAAAATAAAACAGTGTTTGCGCAAAATGTTGGCTGTTCATTACATTATCATGTACAATTAGTTAACAGTAACGCACCATATTACTTACATTTGTGAGTAAACCATTTGAAACAGCAAAAATTAGTTTATTCACAAATGTAAGTAATAATGTGCATTAGAGATAAATAGCTTTACATGATTTTGTAAAGAATAATAATCAATTTGCGCAAACATCATAGTTGTTTACATTTATTACCCGGCCTAGCTACAAGGACAAGAAAACTGTTTGAAATTTGAATTTCCCGCTATTTGTGAAACGTACCACCTTAAACGCTTATATCTCAGACTATATTATCCAATTTAAATAGTTTTTTTCTTTTTTTGCATTTGATTTAATTTTCACTAAGCCTGCTATTTTTTTACAAATGATGTTAAGCAATGATGATGAAGCACGCTTGCCTAGAAAAAAAAACCGATTCTCTCTTGATATTATATTTGACTAGCAACGCACCCTGGCTTTGCACGGGTGTAAGTCTTATTTTTTTACACCTTGGGTTACATTATTTAAATTTTAGAAGGGATTCCCATTTTTTTTTTTTTGAAATTGTAATTTAGCCTGTCACCCAAGAATAGTGTAGCTTCCCAACAGTGAAAGATTTTTTCAAGTCGGATCAGTAGTTTCGGAGCCTATTCTATTGTATTATACAATAGAATAGGCTCCGAATTCTATTCTATTATAATATTGTTATTATATATTATAAAGTAGATGACAATATTATAGTATAGATAATAAATTAGATGACAAATAAAAAATTGAGAACAGCAGCATAAGAGCAGTTTTCATGTCAAATGTGTACAAGTACATAAGTAAAACCGGCGTCGCGGTTTTACCATCGCACTAGCCGCCACCGCCTGAAGGCTCATCCACACATAATAGATCAGTGGAAATCGCACACTGTGCGTTTCACACGATCCTTCTTGCCTCATACCTGCAAAATGTGGAATGAGCTACCTTCTACGGTGTTTCCGAGAAGCTACAACATGGGGTTCTTCAAAAGGCGAGTTAATCGAGTTCTTAAGGGTCGGCAACGTATTTGATGCCTCGGGTGTTACAAGTATCCATAGGCGACGGTGACTGCTTTCCATCAGGCAGCCCGTCTGCTTGTTTGCTACCTATGGCATAAAAAAATAAAAATAAAAAAAATATCGTAGACACTGCGTAAAAATTACTCCTATCCAACTCTACCTTAACCAAATTGCGATTGCAGAGTTTTCTCAGGTCGTTCTACTTCTGCATGCTTGCATAAAATATACTCGCTTTGAATAAGTAACGCGAAAATGTATCACTTGGCTTAAAATTTGCAAACTTTTAAGCTAGAGATAAATGTACCTACTCAACTTTAGGAATTATGACGGCGCCTTGTAATTATGGTAGACCTTGAGAAATTTGAAATTACATCTCTTTGGTTGAATAAGACTTACAAGTCATAATAAAAAAAAAAACCTTAATCCCACTCACCCCACTGTATTAAACCTCTTTCTTGGTAAGTCATTCTTGAAGAAAGATACTTGATCAAGAGTTTTGGCACCCACATGTTTTCTTTTAGGTCGTCCCATTTTAAATAAATAAATAAATAATAGGCTTGTGTTTGACCGTCACTTGGCTGGTTTATTCTCTAAATATGAGCAAAAATTTAATATTTAACTTTAGTATCAACATCCCACAAGCAATACATCATCATCATCATCATCAGCCAGAAGACGTCTACTGCTGAACATAGGCCTCCCCCTTTAACCTCCACACTGAACGACAGCCTGCCTTTTGCATCCACTGGATGCCCGCGACTCTTATAATGTCGTCGGTCCATCTAGTGGGAGGCCTCCCTACGCTGCGTCTTCCGGTTCGTGGTCTCCGCTCCAGAACCTTTCTTCCCCATCGGTCTTCTTGTACTTCAACTTGCAAATTTTAACAGCTATGTCGGTGACTCTGGTTCTTTGGCGAATATCCACGTTTCGGATTTTATCGCGCAAAGAAACACAAGCAATACAAGCTGACGTATTTTCTACTATACTAACTCGCGTAATTGTTTCATTTTACCATACACAGGAATATTAGATAAAACATAATAAGGTAAATAAGTTCTTATAACGTAAAGCTAACATCATAACATAGTTGCAATTTCATACTCGTACCAGCCAAAAGATATTTAAAACTATGGATGTGCAGCACTCATCAATATCCAAATTCAAATTCAAAATATTTATTTTCGGAAACATGGGTAACATGCAGATGGTAATTACATAATTTAAAGAAACACCATGCTCTAGCATCATGGCATGCAAAATTTATAAATGCTCTATTATAATGTAACATCAGAACAATTAATTTTAACAATTTGTCATTTAAAAACTCCGTAATAGAATAGTAAGCCTTGTCAATTAGCAACTTCTTAAGTCTAAATTTGAAAATGTCAATATTACTTATTTCTTTTAAATGTTGCGGTAGTTTATTATTAACAGTCAATCTCATTACAAACGTGCTATTACTATAGAAACAAAATAAAAGAAGACTAAAACCGTAATCTAAATGGTTTCTAACTCTAGTTAATCCGCCGACCCTACTCCTGTCTCCGTTATGTCTATCCAAAGGTTGCCTAGAAGAAATTTCTTAAGGCAATAAGACCGCCTATTATACTGCCGGTCTTGTATCATTTTGAGTGAATTTTTGTATTTTTATTTCGGTGTATAATAAAGTGATATATTATTATTGTTATATTGTTAATTATTAACTCTGTTAGTTATGGCCGTTAGTTTCTCTAAGATAATAAAAATAACAATTTAGTATGTCCAACTACGGAAAACTAAATAAGACATTGTTAGTAATTTATTAACTTTCGCGATTTGAACACACGTTTTAAATGTTTATCGGGATTTATCACGTATTTTATTTAGGTAAAAATAGGTAAGTACCTTTCAAACGACGCTTCGATCATGTTACAATGGCCGTGGTCACGAGCTGACTGTATCTAAGACATTGTTATCACCAACATAGCCATTAAAATTTGCAAGTTGAAGTGGCAATGGCAATGGGCAGGTCACATCGCTCGAAGCACCAATAACCGAAAGGGAAGAAACTTTTTTAAGTAGAGACCACGAACTGGAAGATGCAACGTAGGCCTTCCACTACATGGAGCGATGACGCATCCAGTGGATGCAGAAGGCAGGTTGTCATTCAGTGTGAAGTTCAATGGTGACGCCTATGTTCAGCAGTAGACGTCTTCTGGCTGACGATGATGATAACGACACAGGATGTTTGGGATTAATCGAATAATTTTGCTCAGGTAAAATACCTAGATCTCGCTCAACGTTTCGACCATGTTGCAATAGCATTAGTCACGAGCTGTCTAAAAATTCGAATACAATGCATTTAAAATCATAGTGCTCAAATTGCGATACTTTAAAAGTCTCCCTTAACATCAGGCGAGTTGGCGGCCAAGTGCAAGCCTATTACATAATAATACTAATAATAATTTAGTGGGTGGCAAGTCATCACCTGTCTAAATGTATTTCGAGATGAGACAGGATAAGACAGGTGCCGATTCTCATCTGTTCTCCCATCCACAAGTTGTTCACCTCAATAGCCCAGATTTTTTAATCCTATACTGTACAATAGTCTTAGATTTCATTTTATACATAATTGTATTCAACAGGGCCTCTTAGTGTTGGCTTCGGTCCCATCAATGCCTATCAAAGGTCCGGGCTAGACCCGTGAATAAAATTAAATAGAGAGATAATAAAAAAAAGTCTCGACATAGGATTTAAATTAGTTTGTTGGTAAAGTTATATGATTATTAACGGGATATTTACCGTGGTAAGGTTGTGGAATGAGCTCCCGATATTTCGGCGCAGTTACATGCACCATGTTCACGGGAAGAACAACCACGGTTCACGGGAGTCTTCCCGTGAACATGGTGCATGTAACTGCGCCGAAATATCGGTAGCTCATTCCACAACCTTACCACGGTAAATATCCCGTTAATAATCATATAACTTTAGTGAACAACCGTGATAGTTTAAAACAGTGTTTTAGTTTGTTGGTATTTCTAAAATGTATCTTAATTTATATAGGTACTCAGGACGCTTTTTTTTTTCAAATTTAGTGCTATGGCCAATATCTATGTGTTTGTATATCTATTTAGCAGTCGCAGTAAAAATGTTATGAATATACGCTTATGTTCAGAGAAATGAAGCTGGAATGAGGTTTGAATTACTGCTAATAGCATAGTAATGGCTCGGTGTTTCTTTCTCACTGTAACAATGTATTAAAAATAGTATTAACGCAGAAGCTGCTATACGTTTTACTGGTAAGTATTTCTAGAAAGGGTTCGTTTTTACGTTAAGGGTCCTGTATACCCTCTGCAGCTTTCTCTCTCGCACATTTTCACATTATTGAAGATATAAAATAAATGAGTGTGAATTTCCAAAAAGTAACAAAATCATATCATGGTGTCTATCGTAACATTACAAACAAAGAAATTGTCAATTTGATATATTTTAATTTGACACAGTAAAATGGTAACAAGTGATTTTTATTTCTCGTGTCATTTTATTCCGTCAAATTACAAGATATCGAAGCAAACATTTCTTTGTTTGTAATGTTACGATAGACACCATGACATGATTTTGTTACTTCTTGGAAATTCACACTCATTGATTATATATCTTCAATAATGTGAAAATGTGCGAGCGAGAGAGCTGCAGAGGGTATACAGGCCCCTTAAGGATTTAACATGCGCCAATGACCTTGAACAAACGATGCACACTTATTATAAGCGCCATCTAGCGTCCAACGTCCGTACTTCTTGCGTGCAAAGCTAACTTAAGTATAGACTATTTATACAGAACAGAATTCTGACGAAGATAATAACTTTACCTACTATGTTGCTCCCTCCTTGAGTAAAAGTGGTTGCTCCTCGTAACTTTATGATAACTGATCCTATGTGCAAGATTTTTGGTAGAAAGATAGATTAACACATATTTTTACGTGGCTTTGTCTCGGATGAATTAAGTACAATTAATATAGTAAAGCGGGGTCGCTTTAGCTAATTATCAATAGTTAAAAGAAGTCGCCTTCAGGACGTCTAGGTACATTCCGTAGGAATTCATACTCACCCATATCCCCATCTTATATAGGGACGATTCACACCTAACGGCGCGCGTTGGGGCCATCGGTGTAAATCATTCCTTATCAAAAGCATTATTACAGTAACCGGCACACAACTTGAGCCATGACCTCGAGTGCGCAATAGACGATTTTAAGGTATCGTTGGTGGAAAGAGAGGTGCGCGGGGGCATTCCGACGGCACGCGTCCACGCGATTGGCCGATGCGTGAACGACATGCGTGAACTTACCCCCACTACGTCAACTTTGGCTCAAGTTGTTTGCCGGCCACTGTATTAGCCGTACAACAATCATTCATATTCCCTTTTTCCCCTGTTAAACATAGATACAAGTTCTTTTTGGAAAACAAGCAATATATTATATGCTAGCTGCGTCTCATGATTTCATCCGATATCAGGGGCCTTACGTACAACTGCTAATAGCGGCAGCTAATCCGCTCAGTTGGAAAATCACGCGACCGCAAACCGTATCTGGGCGCGATAAGGTTCACGTTCGCGTGATTTACAAAGTGAGCGGATTAGGTGCCGCAATTAGCTGTTGTCCGTAAGGCCCCAGGAACCTGTATTTTCGGGACAAAAAGTAAGTTGTTTTAAACCAGACTTCCAGAGTAACAGCTATTTCCATACAAAGTTTCATCAAATCCATTCAGCTGCTACGAAGTTAAGTAACGTGGAACAAACATACACACAAAATTTCGCATTTATAATATTAGTGTGTTGATAGTGTGATAGAAGCAGGGCTGGTCAAGCCACGGCCTGCTAGACGGCGAAACGTATTTGAGGTACCAATTAAAACTAGGGTTGCCATACGTCCGGAATTTTTCGGGCTTGTCCGGGAATTTAAGCTTTTGTCCGGAATGCGGTGATAATTCATATCATTCATATATATATTATATTCATATGGCATAATATTACAAGCCTTGCTTAATTTAGGGTCAGATGACCATGTGTGCAAAACGTCCCTAATATTTATTTATTAATAAAAATGCGAGTACATGGAATGGCGTTATACAAAAAAAACTAAGCAAAAAAGCGCTACAGGTTTTAATCTGAATGCTTTGGTCTATCGTCAAGCCAGAAAAAGAGGATAGTTAATTCAGTGATTACGATACAAGGTATAGATAAAAAGCAAGAAACAGTTCGTAAGTATTGAAACAGTTTAATGTCTATAAAGTAAAAACACAAAACAGATTACAAAATAAAATAACTAGGGAGCTACTCGATACTTCTACCAGAAAATAGAAATAGACTAAACACTTTATGAAATAAACTGCTGAGCTTCAGCCATTGTTATAACAACAACATGATACAATATAATTATACAAAATAGTTTAATGTCTATCATGTAAAAATACAAAACTTATTACTAAAACGAAATAAGTATTTAGTTTAGACCGTAAAGTTTGGACATTATTATAGGAAAGACAATATTATAGGAATGTATATTGCATCCTAATGTTAGATGTTGGTGAAAAGTAAATGTATTGTGTTGGTACTTGGTAGAAATAGTTTGGTGAGTTTACTAAAATCAAGGTAGAATAATAATTTGTTTGGCTAAACTGGCTAGTAAAAAACTTGGCAGGCGGTACTTCACACAGAGGCAGTTGCTCACGTGTATCAAGAACAAGTCCGATCTTGTTAGTCTAGTCCGTTAAATACTGCTGCCACCTATTCGACAAAGCTGCTAAGTACCGGCTGGAAGCTTAAGATTTGGTAGACCTTTTTGGTGACGTCAAAATAATGCTCATGCTCACCATCACAATTTACAAAAAACTTTGTATTGCACATAAGTATGTAAATTTTGAAGAAAACCCTATTTGTTTTTCTCCGAATAAATTTAAACATTGTATGTATATCGCAACCAAATCCGCTGTGTCTTGATATTTCTTTATTTTTTTCAAAGAAGTAACAAATATCCACTATGCTTCTGCCAATAACCTTCCGTTCCAGTTCTTCTGGTTCTTTTTGTACTTCAACTGTAAAATCCGGCATATTTAATAGACGTCGCTGCTCCTAGAACGAAATAACAAATAATTACTTTACTAACATATTACCCATAAATACATTTAGGCATATAAAAATAAAATATAATTGTGCACTTAGTTACATAACATCTTATTTGAAATAATAATTATATTCTGAAACAAAAAAAGGTACTGAAAAATTGTTAATGATCACCTGTTCATTCGAAGGCAACATTGTTTCTATTTCTGTTGTTTCCAGATGTTCGTCCAGGGAGTCTAGGTATCTGTAGAAAAAAATATAGAAATAAATAAGTTTTCCATATAAGAAATTATGATGCATTACAATTCTAACTCGCATTTCTCCTTCTCAATGCGTTATCTTCTTCTCTACATAGTGTAAATTAAAGTGGCTTTCCGCGTCTGTCTGTCTGTCTGTATGTCAGTATGGCTGCTAACTCCTCCTAAACCACGCAACGGATTTTGATGCGGTTTTCACCATCAGTTAGATACATTTTCACGGAAGGTTTATATATATAACTAGCGACCCACCCCGACTGCGCACGTAAATTACACCCGTACGAAGCCAGGCGGGCGGGTCGCTAGCTCGCTAGTATATAATATACGCAAAATTTTGAATTACAAATGAATTATTTAAAACCAATGTGTGTAACTTAAAAATACAGGATTTTTATCGCTTCACCTCTTTAATACGTCCTATTAGGAAATAAAACCGGCCAAGTGTGAGTTGGGCACTGAGAGTTCCGTACCACCACATAACTTGTTAGCTACTAAAGTACAAAAAAAAAATAGTGCAAAAAGACAACATCCCATCAACGCCCAGGCGGTCACCCATCCAAATACCGGCCGCGCCCGACATTGCTTCACTTTGGTGAAAGTACGAAAACTGGTGGTGAACAGAAATTTGGCACCGACCCGCACTTGGACATTATTTTTGGTATACTTTAGAGTGAGTACTATAATTATGTCAAGTTTGAAGCTTGTACGTATTACCGTTTTTACATTAGAGCTAATACAAAAATACGTTTGTTGTATGGGGTGGGGACCCCCATTTCATTTTTACTTTTTGACTTTTTTATTATTTGTAAGTAAATCCGCCGTAACATTACATATTCTTTGAAAATTTCAACAGGCTATCTATTACGGTTCGAAAGATACAACCGTTAATAGGTAGGACAGACAGACAGACATCGTAGGCTTAGTAATAGGGCCCCGGTTTTACCATGTGGTTACGGAACCCTAAAAAGCATAATTTGACATATAGAATTCAAAAGAACTTGGTGGGTCGTATAATGTAAGACGCGGGCCGTGGATTGGACAGCTCTGGTATTCTATAATAATTTTAGTCTATTCACACTTTAGGTACGTACAACGTTGTACGAATGTTTGTATGTAATTATGTGTGTTGTTGTTTACTCGAATTCGCTATTTGGATAAAATTTGGTAAAGAAAGTAACAAAATACCTACCGTACCATACCGTACACAGTAGGTACATATGACTTACAGTAGGTACTACGTACGTAGTACGTAGGTAGGTATATACCTACTTACCTAGTTGATATTAGTATTACGTAGGTAAATTCCCAGTTGTGCCTGCCATACAAGTGCCTAGTGCGAGTCCTACTCAAACATGTCCGATTTTTATTTTTTGACTTTATACCTAACTATCGGTCCGCCCCAGCTTCGCACGGGTATAGACTATAGCCTATGTCACCCGGGGATAGTGTAGCTTCCCGTCAGTGAAAGAATTTTTCAAATCGGTTCAGTAGTTTCGGAGCCTATTCAATGCAAACAAACAAACAAACAATCAAATCTTTCCTCTTTATAATATTAGTATAGATATAGATAGTAAAGATTTTTTTTAATATTAAATTTTTTATTACTTAAAAAAACAGAAAATTAATTAAAACTTAAAATATAAACTAAAACTTAAAATAACTAAATATAAGTATAGATAGTATAGATTATATTTCTTAGTACCATTATTTAGGTAGGTAGGTACATTATTCTTTGGAAATTTCAACTGGCTATCTACCTATCACGATTCGAAAGCTAAAAGGTAGGACAGACAGACAGACATACATACAGACAGACAGACAGCGTAGAATAAGTCCGGGTCCCGTTTACACACTTTGGTTACGGAACCCTAAAAACGAGTAAGTAAGTACGGTTATTTAATTATTATGTATTGTGTTTTAATATAATATTATGATAGGTATGTAAGTACTCACCACGCCGCCAGTTGAGTTTAAATTTTTTCTGAGTTTGCCGTTTTTGTTGT
The DNA here is from genome assembly GCA_932305915.1 of Agriopis marginaria. Lineage (NCBI taxonomy): Eukaryota > Metazoa > Arthropoda > Insecta > Lepidoptera > Geometridae > Agriopis > Agriopis marginaria. Next base: position 18,108,113 of record OW029918.1, read on the forward strand.
TTCACCATTTCAAAAGTATTTTCTACACAGAGACAGTCTATGATGATAAACACAAAAACACTAACACATAAATTACACTTATTTCACTGAAGAGGTCCAGCTTCCTTTCAAATTTCAGCTTAAATATAAGCTAATAACTAAATACAAACAGTTTCATTCAAAACACTAGAAAAAGAATAAAAAATTTCAAAAAATATTTTTTGTAACGGCGCGCGTGGTCTGCACGTCGCAAAGCGCAGAAACAGACTGGCGAACCCCCGTCTCGTGCGGCCGCGGGTGTTTTTTGGTCACGTGGGTTAGGTATCTCCTGCGCGTCTATTTTTAATATTACTAAACATACGTACCAGGGGCCTAAAAAAATAATTTAAAAATTAAATATTCATGTTTTCGAATTTCCTATGTTCAGGTGAAAGAATCAACTGGAACGCATTTGTGGTTATCGCGATAACTCGGGCTATGGTGATGAAATAGACTTTAGAATAATATTTTTTATACAAAATGTAGCAAGTAAAAAAACCTTCTGTGCTAACATAATTAATCAAGTTGAATTTCCCTCATGAGCGATATTTTTTTCAAGTCGCTAGGATATGTAGTTTGTCCTATATCATTGGTTAAAAATACCGATTTGGCAAATGTTAACCTCTTAACACGAAGAATCTGTATTGTTTGCATGTAATATAAATGTGTATTTTTTACCACTTACGTTTTTCGCACGTTTTCAACGTTTTTGATGAGACGATTTAAATAAACCGGCCAAGTGCGAGCCTGGTTCACGTACTAAGTGTTCTGTAACACCACAAAATACTATCACATAATCAGCCTTTAAATATCCACTGCTGAACAAAGGCCTCCCTTTTAGACAGGGGTGTTGCCACCAAGTAAAATAAATAGTGCAAAATTACAACATCACGCCCTGTCCATGGATGACCACCCATCCAAGTACCAACCGTGCCTAATGTTGCTTAAGTTTTTACTGCCTTTTTTAACTAAACAAAATACAAGCTAAAACTATAACTACAAATACAGTTAGACTGCCCATAGACCGTTGAAGGTCTAAAGACAATCCAAATGCTCAAGCCCACTACCAGTTGGCAGCGTTGCTTAAGTTGTTTAAATATTTTTAACCAAGTAGCACTTGGCCAGTATTTATTGTTTGTTGTTTTACTTTAGACTTTAACGTTTAGAGTGTTCACTTTTATAAACATATACTATGTTGGACGCTTGTACGTATTGCTGTATTTTCACTAAAGCAAATACAAAAATACGCTTTAAAAACGTATGTTGTGCACACGGGACCCCCATAAGGTTTTCTTTTTGAATTTATCATTATTTCTTAGTTAATCTGCCATAATATTCTACAATACATCATTTTTAATAATAAATAAATATTCTTGTTTTTTATTATTAAATAGTTGTAAATTGTAAATGAATTTGGATGAAATTTTGGTCTGGAAATACTTAAGCTATTTTTAGAAAATACTAGGTACATAATGTTTTGAATCATTGCTTTTTATTTTATTTATTATTTAGCACCTCATTGAGCCTCAAAAAATCAGGGCATAAGTTTCCTCCTTCTTTCTCCAATACTACATATTCTTCTTTGTGTCAATGATCAAAAAACTCTAAGGTTCTCCTATTATTTGGCCACTTTTATTTCGTTATCTTTCTGTATTCTGTTTAGCTGTTTAGCTGTAATGTCGTCCATAAGTTTTTTACGGAAACTTAACTGTATCGGTAAAAGATTCTGCATCACACGCATTCAAATAAATCCCCAAAATTGGCTACAACTCACACCCGCCGCGTTGCCTTAACGCATATTTCTTGTATTCCGTCAAATACCAACCGTAAAATTGCCAGTGAGATCGTAAAAGTGACAGAATTTTGTCGCGGCGTCACCTTAATTGTGCCATTACTTGTTCCGTACGCTATCTGGCGACCTCAGATGGGGACCGGATAAAATATGAGACCTTTTAAGCGAAGAGATGCTTCCACTTTACATAGATTTTCCTGCACACATGATATTTTAAGAATATGTGAGTGTTTTGTCTCTTAGCTTGGACGGTTATCGTAGAATCATCTAGTTTATACGCAAAACAACAAATGTAGACCACGTTTGTTGTTTTGTGTTTAAACTTGGTAATTACAAGTCAAGTAGTTTTTTAGTCATAGCTCCATTACACAAAACATTAAAAAAAAATGATATTTTGAAGAAAGAAAAATGTTAAAATTTCAAATGAATATCTATTACGGTTCGAAAGATACAGCCGTTTAAAGGTAGGACAGACAGATAGACAGACAGACAACGTAGGCTTAGTAATAAAGTCCCGTTTATACCTTTTGGGTACGGAACCCTAAAAAACATTTTTTGTTTGAGCTAAATTGCAAGGGCTCATCAGCCATTAAATGTCCACTGCTGAACAAGGCCTCCCTCTTAGAGAGGGGTGTTGCCATAATCCCCACGCTTGGCAGGCGGCTTGGAGATCGCAGTACGTTCACCGTGTACTAACAGGACGCTGCTGCCCATCCTCCGGTGGTTCCGGTCGCAGTTTTAGGACATACCCGGGTCATTGCAAGGGCAATACAAAGTTATTTATTCCGTTAATTATTCTAAGTCTACCAACAGGTTCAAAACAAACAGCCTTTTTTATCAGAGAACATTATCACCTAAAAACCACAATTACAAAATATTGTACAAATGTTGCGCAGTCCAATTAATGGGCACAATGGAATTATTCTTAATTAAACTTCAGTAGCTGCGGTGGATAGATAAATGCCGAAACTCTCAGTGGAACTAAAAGACAGTGAATGGTATAAAGAAGCTAAAGAGTTTCTTTTTCACACGCTTTAATCGGCATCATCATCATCATCATCAGCCAGAAGACGTCCACTGCTGAACATAGGCCTCCCCCTTTAACCTCCACACTGAACGACAGCTCGGCATCGCTTTTCACTAACATAGTTAGCAAAAGTAAAACATTTTTACACAATCATGGTTGTTCACTAAAGTTATATGATTATTTACGGGATATTTACCGTGGTAAGGTTGTGGAATGAGCTCCCGATATTTCGGCGCAGTTACATGCACCACGTTCACGGGAAGACTGAAGAATGCGGGTGTAACGAGACATAATTGACTGCCCCCGTGGCTCAGTTGGTAGTGAACCTATCTTCTGTGCTTGGGGGCGTGGGTTCGATTCCCATCTAGGACAAACATTTGTGTAATGAACATTTGTGTTTGTTCTATGTCTGGGTGTTAATATCTATTTAAGTATGTATTTAAAAATATATATGTACGTATATCAGTTTCTGGCAGCCATATTACAAGCTTTGCTTAGTTTGGGGTCAGATGACCGTGTGTGCAAAAATGTCCCAGATATTTATTTATTATGTCCCAGATAATATCGGGAGCTTATTCCACAACCTTACCACGGTAAAAATCTCATAAATAATCATATAAATTTAGCAAAAGTAATTTTTAAACTTTCGCGATTTGAACACATAAAAAAAAACAATCAGATAAAAGAAAATTGTTAGTAAATCTTGGAAGTAAATTTTAACCTACTTCTAATAAAATTTTCGTAGCGATTTGAAACTTTGTTAGTATGTATAATACGGATAACGTCTTCCGGTTCATGGCCTCCACTCAAGAACCTTTTCCCCATCGGTTATCGGTTCTTTAAACAAAAGCTTAATTTTAACAGCTATATCGGTGACTCTGGTTCTTGGCGAATATCCACGTTTTGGATTCCATCGCGCATAGCTCTCTCCGATGCCCGCTGTTTGACTGAGTTGTTCCAAAAGGCCAACAGTTAAGGACCACGTCTCAGTATATGTCATCACTGGCAACACACACTAGTCAAAGACCCTTGTCTTTAGGCACTGTGGTATCTTGGACGAGAAGATGTCACGCAATTTCCCGAACGCTGCCCATCCGAGTTGGGACCAGCCGACCTCTCAAACAAGAATGAGTCAATATCGTCGCGCCAGCTGTTCCAAGATATTCCTTAACTGCATCGATCATCATGCTACTTTGTAATCTTACCCATTGGTTGGACTCACATTCTGATAAAAGATTCTGACCAAATTACCCTGATATAAAAAAAATGTGCGTGGAGTTCCTCCGCGCGGAAGAAGTTATACTTCAACAAGGAACCCTAATATTATAACTAGGGCAAAAGTATCAACAATTTAAAAACATGCTTTTCTCGAGATTCGAACCTAGCTCCTTAGGCTTCTCAATCCATTAGCGACACCATTACACTACTGGATCTGCTAATCGCAGCGCGAAAAAAGGATATGCATTTCGCAACCATACGAGAGAGAAAATTTCCCCCTCCATGGTAGCGTTAAACGTTTAACGCAACCTTGTTTGCAAGTCGCATAAGAAGTATAATTTCCCCGCAGAATCTGTTAGAAGATCGGTTAGATTCTCTCCAAATAATCACTCAGTTCAACAAACCGCTAGGGCTCCAGAGCACACCCCTTCTGGGGTGCCTGGGCAAGTCTGATTTCCACTCCCGGCGACGGCCCAAGCCGAGGTTCGTACCTTCGAGGTGCCCTTGTGCAAGTCGCCCAAAAACTTAAACCATCAAGTTATGCCGAACGCACTCTGCGTTCGCTAACTAGCCCGGTCCATCTGTAGAGGCCAAAAGGCCAACATTACAAGTCAATATAAAAAAAAAAAAAGTATAATTTCACTAAATGCAAAAACATAAGGTATATAACTGTCATGGAGTCCATAGTTAAGCAGTTCGTCGCTCCGGTCCCCGAAGAAATAATGACGAAGTTTTTAATGGGCAGCGCTTAAATTACGCTTTACAGCTTACATCTGTTGCAGTTTCGATGGAACTTTGTTTCTGTATGAGTTTATTTAGTTTTGAGAACTAATTATCATAATAATTATCCTAACAGCCATGTGATATGCTTCAGTTGTATCTTTTAGGGTTAAGGAAAAAGGAACTCTTATAGGATCACTACGTTGTCAGTCTTTGTGTCTGTCAAGACTCAAGGGAATCAAAACCTATAGGGTACTTCCCGATTACCTAGAATAATTTAATTGGCAAGAAGCAAAGTTTACAGTTTAACTTTTGAAATTTTGAACGAGCAAAAGCGAGGAATTTTGCGTGGGTTTGATTCTCACCTAGGACAAACATTCAAGTACTTAACATATGTGTTTGTTACTGTAGTTAAGCACTGGTGCAGGGGCAATAGAATGCGGCACCAGTATTACCAGTTAAAAAGGCCTGAGTTCCAACAGTGGGAACATGACAGGCTGAATTGATGATGATGATCCCTTGCCTGCAGTAAGAGGTTGCTAAAAGAGGACCTCTGGGCTCGAGATGGTTGAAGGTGGGGATCTGACCATCCACCCAAGTGGACCCCGAGAGAGAATGACAACGTTGTGTGACCGACGATGTCGTGAGCCGAGGAGCTGAGGGCTCCAGAGTCCAGTGCGTTATTCTGGAGATCCCAGAGCCTTCTTTTCAAACATAAAGGCTGGTCACCGACGAAATAAAGGCTGGTCACAATATTGACTAAACGAATGCAAGGCTGGCTGCCCGACTTCGTTCAGCCATCTCACAGTCGCGCGTTCAGAGTGTCCACAACAAAGTGTATATCTGTTTCTTTCTAACATCAGATATAGCGTAAACATTATTTCATATTTTTTCCCTTATTTCACAAAATGCACCATGTACATGCGTAGATAAGTAGATATTATATGCTGCGTTTAGTCAGTTTTTAAAGCCGTGTCATCATCATCATCATCATTTCAGCCATAGGACGTCCACTGCTGGACATAGGCCTCCCCCATCAATCTCCAAAAGGGCCGGTTGGAAGCGGCCTGCATCCAGCGTTTCCCTGCGGTCTCTTTTAGGTCGTCTGTCCATCTTGTGGGTGGACGTCCTACGCTGCGCTTACCAGTACGTGGTCTCCATTCCAGAACCTTTCGGCCCCATCGGCCATCTGTTCTGCGTGATATGTGTAAAGCCGTGTGGTACGTCTCTATTATTACCCCACTGGTACACCTCACTGGTCATATCCCACATAATCTGGCTGCACCCCAATGCAGCTATGGGGGTATATCCCCAATGATAATCGATAAAAAATAAAATAAAAATCAAATACGACTCGTTCCACCTGAAACTTTTTATTGTCGTTTGATGGATGTATTCACCAATGAGCTCTGGCGCTCGGTGTCTATATAAATCCTTATTTACACAAAAAAACCGGACAAGTACGAGTTGAACTCGGGCTCCGAGGGTTCCAATGGACGGAACCCACAGAGAGCGACGCCAAACAAAAAAAATAAAAAATTAAAGACAAACTTAACTTTGTAATACACAATAAGGTGCTTCCATACATACCAACTACAATGTGTAAGTTTGTAATTGCAAAAGATTTTTTTTATGATAATTATAATTTCAAGGTATCAATTTTCAGATTTTTTCTTTTATATACTGTGCTGTACTTGCCTCTTGCCAAATTTTATGATTCTAGGTTAACGCGAAGCACCTTAAAGGTTTGATACCCATGTGAAATCGCAAAATATGCGAAAATATGGACATAAACGGTCATATCTTTTGATCGCATTGATTTACAAATTTGATTTTTTCACAGCAAAAAAAAACTGTAGCTTTAAGTATTTAATACTAATTAAATACTTGAAGCTACAGTTTTTTTTTTGCTGTGAAAAAATCAGAGCCTATTCAATGCAAACAAACAAACAATCAAATCTTTCCTCTTTATAATATACTAGCGGTCCGCCCCAGCTTCGCACGGGTATAAATTATAGCCTATGTCACCCGGGAATAGTGTAGCTTCCCGTCAGTGAAAGAATTTTTCAAATCAGTTCAGTAGTTTTGCTGCCTATTCAATGCAAACAAACAAACAATCAAATCTTTCCTCTTTATAATATTAGTATAGATAAATAATTTTAACTTGATGCCTTTACGCATTCCTGAGAAAAAAGGTCCCTTTTTCTCAGAGTTTTTTTTTTCCTTTTTCTCTTATACGATCACTTTGTTGTCCGTCTGTCCGTCTGGACATAGTTCCGTTTTTTTTCTTTTGAGGTACGGAACCCTAAAAACTCAGGAATTAATAAAGGGAACGCACAGCTATACGTTGACATCAAAATTGATTACCTCAGGGCTTGAAAGTCACTTTACAGTAATGTGAATCAGACCGTTCCATCGTTACCGTGTTACGTTTTATAATCTGACTGTGCTCTGCAATTTCACCAGTGAACCCAATAAATCCAGCGTCAAATGAAACCTATCCGCGCTTTCAATTTTATCCATCATCATCATCAGCCTCTAACTTTCCAGAGAGAGTGGATATGTTCGGGGATATCATTGTCATCGTCAGCCAGTAAACGTCCACTGCTGGACAAAGGCCTCCCTCTTGGAGAGGGGTGTTGCCATAATCCCCACGCTTGGCACGTGGCTTGGATATCATTGTACTCATCGTTATTAACAACTTTTACAACGGAATGAAACCTGAAATCGCGAAAAAAACAGCTGGCCTTTGTTCAGCAGTGGACGTCTTCTGGCTGATGATAGCCCGTTGGTCCAGTTGGTAGTGAACCTGCCTTCTGCGCTTGGGGGCGTGGGTTCGATTCCCACCTAGGACAAACATTTATGTAATAAACATTTGTGTTTGTTCTATATCTGGTTGTTAATATCTATTTAAGTATGTATTTAAACCTATATATGTATGTATATCAGTCTCTGGCAGCCATATCACAAGCTTTGCTTAGTTTGGGGTCAGGTGACCGTGTGTGAAAAAATGTCCCGAATATTATTTATTTATTTATTTATGATAATGTTCGCTTTTACAGTGTTATGGCAACTGTAAAACGCATTCTTTCAGCGGCCGCTCTTCAGTATGTTGTGATTGTTGTACGTACATATTACATCACGAAACGAAGTCAGATCCTCAATCGGCGTGATGAAGTGAGCCCGTTAATATCGTAGCGCTATGTTCCCCTGTGACAACCTCGAGAGAAGGTACAGTATTACTACAAGTTCTAGAATACAGGTGATAACCACGTATCTTCCTTAAAAAAATAAAACACCGACAAATGTATGGACTAAGTACCAGAGCGGACACAAAAAATCGACACCACTTTATGGTTGGTATTCCGAAAACCCGAACGAAGCGCTTTGATTCCACTTTTATTGTGCGAACTGCTAGTCTGTGGAATGCGCTGCCTGAATGGGTGTTCCCCAATAGATACAATCTGGATTCTGGGTGTCTTCAAATCACGAGTGAATCGGTTTCTTCTAGACAAACGTGCTCCACCGTAGACCGCATCATCGCCTTACATCAGGTGAGTTGGCGGTCAAGCGCAAGCCTATTATTTATATTTAAAAAAAAAAACACATGCAAAAAAGGGCGACAAGGTCGTATGCAGGGGGAGTTCAACTGAAGGCATCCGAGATCCAGAGTCATTTAAACTAGATAAGTTCGCACCCACCACGCTACCTTACCATAATTATCTCCCTTGTTTGAATAATCTGAGAGCTTCATCTGCCCAGTGACCATCCCTAAAACTACACAAATCTACAGATAATTTATATCACAATCAAAAATTGCAATCACAAGTAAAATAACACTCATATTGTAAAAAGTTTGGTTTGGTATTTTTTTGGCACGATTATGACTTTATATGTATTGTATCTCGATGGCTTCAATTAGTCCTTATCAATAATCTAACATAGTTTGGAACTTTTTATCTTATCAGTAATTATTATTGCTAATCATGCTGTGTACGCATATTTTGGGATACTTACCAGTTCAAAACATGGCCCTGATTCACTAACTACTAACACGCTCGTAACGCGGCGCGTTAAAATAACCTCTAAAAATAGGCCCTTATTCCCTAGGCAATAGAGGCCAGGTCTTTTAATATGTGCAATAAGTCTAGTTTAAGTTAAGTTTATCCTGTTTTGTGTACCTTCTAAATAAAATAAAACAAAATCGGTCAAGCCGTTCAAGGCTACAGAAATAATTCATTATATTCCAAACCTTATTTACATACACCCATGGTATAATAATATACTCCGCCAGGTACAGCGCTCCGAGAAAATATGTCACGTGAGCGTCCCGCAACTACGTCATCGATGTCATGGATACACGTACACATGCATAAACAAGAGCAGAATAAGTAATTTACAACAAGTTCGAGAGAGATGACGATACACGAAACAATGGCAGACTCACTATGAAACAGTAGCGTGAAATTATAACTCCCTAATCTCCGTATTACCTGTATTGCCTGTGGGAATCCAATAAATCGATATGGTTTTGATATAAACGATGTAAATTCGTGCTTAACTTGAACTTCTTTGCTTGAGCGGACAAACCAAACGACAATTGAAATGCCTTTAGTAATTTATTTAATAAATTATTAACAAATTTGTTTTCCAATATCTGTGTTTGTTACAATAAACTGGCAACAACGACAGTTACGTCATTGCAGGACAACTTTCGGAGCGTTTGACCTTATTTTCTTGGATCATGCATGGTGTATGCAAACAAAACGAACTCTTTTTTTAATAGCATGTAGTCTGCACATGATACCTAATGAGTCTGCACCTATAATTGTGTTGGCGTTTAGTTTATTGCTCGTGCCTTATCTTCATCACATCATGTTGGTGTCCATTAATATAATATAAATAAATAAAATACGTACGTGTATATACGTGATGACATATGGTACTGAGACGTGGTCCTTAACTGTTGGCCTTTTGGAAAAACTCAGAGTCACTCAGCGGGCAATGGAGAGAGCTATGCTCTGAGTTTCTTTGCGCGATAAAATCCGAAACGTGGATATTCGCCAAAGAACCAGAATCGCCGACATAGCTGTTAAAATTTGCAAGTTCAAGTGGCAATGGGCAGGCCACATCGCTCGAAGAACCGATAACCGATGGGGAAGAAAGGTTCTTGAGTGGAGACCACGAACCGGAAGACGCAGCGTAGGTAGGCCTCGCACTGGATGGACCGACGACATAGTGAGAGTCACTGGCATCCAGTGGATGCAAAAGGCAGGCTGTCGTTCAGTGTGGAAGTTAAAGGGGGAGGCCTATGTTCAGCAGTGGACGTCTTCTGGCTGATGATGATGAAATAAAATACACCCCAAAAACATGCCCTGCTTGAGCGGTCGGGTAAAAACATATAAATGCCATTAGTAGTGGTGTTTGTGAATCAGCTCATATAGAATGAGTTAATATTTTATGCGGTGCGCGAACGAAGCATTTTGTGGGTGCCTTGAGAGCACTTAACTAGAAGGTTCGATTATTTACTAACGCTGTATGGTACAGTTGGTGTTTTGAAATGCTGTTACAAGTTAAAGGCGCTACGAAGCCCTTTGATTTCACTTTTATTGTGCAAACTGCTAGTCTGTGGAATGCGCTGACTGAATGGGTGTTCCCCGATAGTTACAATCTGTGTGTCTTCAAATCACGAGTGAATCGGTTTCTTCTAGGAAGCGTGCTCCACCGTAGACCGCATCATCGCTTAACATCAGCTGAGTTGCCGACCAAGCGCAAGCCTAATATTTATTAAGAAAAAGGTGTACACAAATGCTCAGAAATTGTTGATGTACCGGGTTACGCGGAAAGGGTGTACTAAGCCGAAAAGGTTCCATAGTACCTATCATTATGAATAACTTTTACTAGGTATGAGAGTAACTCTGGGAAAACATTAATACACAAAAAAAGTTTACTCATACGCGAGTTTTGGCGCCAACGTGGAAAAACATGTCGGCTCGTTGGATTATTTTCCTAAACTTGTGTATTTTTGAGTGTTAATGTGTGGTAAATGGTGAATTATTATTTATTAAGTGCTCGTAAACATGCTCGAGTGTGGGCAAGTGATGAGGTGAAACATGTTTTTTCGTGTTGTTTTCAAAACTCCATAGGAGCCTCTTGTAAATCTCCACCACTTTACAGGGGCATGAGTATGACTTGACCGTGACTTACTTTGCTTGACTCTGACTGTGACTATGACTTGTTTGACGCTTTTAATACTATGTAAACATGTTTAATATTACGACTAAAGGACATTGAATCAACGGTCATAAAAAAATTACAAAAAATAATTACTCATATGCATCAAGCAAGGATTTTATATATACCCTAAAGGGACCTGGATCGAGTACTCATGCTAAAAAAACGGTCCGAGGGAAAAGCGAGCACGAAGTAATTTGTCCTTTTCTTGTAGGGTGTTCATGATTTTGAGGAAACGAAGACATTGTAGGTAATTCCTAAAATCATCGTATTGGTACTCTCAGTAAATACAGGAAGTTCATATAGGCCCAGTGACGAGCGCTAATGTCAGAATTTTAGGCCGCCAGGACGCCTGAAGGCCTCTGAGATGGCTTAGCGGCCATTGTTATAAGACTCAACCGGGACATACGGGTCACGTGACATATATTTTTTTTAAATTATAAATTGGCTTGCGCTTGGCCGCCATCTCGCCTGATGTTAAGCGATGATGCGGCCTACGATGGAGCACGCTTGCCTAGAAGAAACCTATTCACTCTCGACTTGAAGGCACCCAGATTGTTAACTTTTTATTCGATCATTCGGTTTCTAAATGCCACTTGCAATCACCCTACCTAAGATTGACCGTGTAGTCCGTTGCTTAAATTCGGTGATCAGTTAACAACATCTAGTAGATGACGATGATGATGAAAGTAGCCTATAACTTTCCATCCCTTGAACTATACCCATGCAAAAAATCTGGTTGATTTGTTGCTCTGTTGCTGCGTAAAAGAGTAACAAACACACTTTCGCATCCTATCCTACTTGCTACTAATATTATAAACGCCAAAGTTTGTATGTATGGATGTTTTTTCCTCTTTCACATACAACAGACAAACTTTTGTATTTATAATAAACTAGCCGTTACCCGTGTGACTTCGTACGCGTACACTTTCACCTAAACTTTCAACCTTTTTTGGACCCTTTGATTCGGCCCTTTCGTAAAATATTTTTTAATGAAGTTTTACACCCACTTGTCAAATTACAATTTCGTAGTTGCATAACTTTCAACACAACATACAAAGTACAATTCCACCTCCTTAATCTTTCTTTTTTGTAAAAATATTATAACAGTATTTATTTATTTTAAACTATTAGCCTGAATACCAAATTTTATCCCTGAGTATCATCAAAAACAAAGGACTTTAATATAATCTTTCAACATCCATTTGCCCCCTTTAATTCGGCTTTTTCGCTAAATCCTTCTTAGCGGAACTCTATACCCCATAAGGAATCTACGTGCCAAATTTTAGCTTCGTAAGTCAAATAGTTTTTGAGATTTCGTGACAAGTCAGTGAGTGAGTGAGTGAATTTAGCTTTTATAAATATAGAAGATTGGCATGACTACTATTTGGCATATTTTACTTACTGCGGGAAAATGACATCGAACTACATTCATTTTCAAAGTTTGTCGAAAGCATCACTACATCACTATCACTATCACTACATAGGATAAAACAAAGTCGCTGTCGCTGTCTGTCCGTCCCTATGTATGCTTAAATCTTTAAAACTACGCAACAGATTTTGATGCGTTTTTTTAAAATAGATAGAGTGATTCAAGAGAAAGGTTTATATATATAATACATGCATAATATAGTAGAGAAACACTGATAATTGTAGAGGTTTCTAATGTAATGTCGTAAATGAACATATTTTTTTGCGCTTACATTGCAAACGCTGGCTGAACCCTACGTGATAACGAAGGGATTTTAAGCAATACAGCATTAATCTTTATCCAATTTAGTACCTTAAATACATTGTGCATTTAATATAGACCAATATGGCCGTTTACAGCATGTAATTTAAATGAACATTTTCGAAGATATTAAAGATTTAAAATGCAGGGACATAGCGGTTGCGGCGGCCCCCCGGCCAGTACCGCAACAGGCCGGTACCGGCGGCGTGTTTTTCACATGGCCAATCATAATGTCGCTCTTTAAAGAGTAACCTCTAATGAAAACATGTTTGTTTTGCCTAATGACAAAAAAGCTGTGAACGTTGTAGGTATATAAAGACATTCCGTAGTATATTATTTTAGTATTAGCATTGCACCTGCGATGCCGGGGCGGGTCGCTAGTGTCTTTATAAAATCTTCTGTGTTGAAGTGCAAACTGCACACCCTGGAGTTTTTTGTTATTCTTGCTGTTCGACTAAGAATTACTTCCAACCACATTTTTCTTACATCCTCTTTTGTTGGTATACTGTAACATGAAATATATTCAGCGATGAATTTAGGTACTTTCATTTTTTATGTAATATTTAGAATGATTCCCGTACGATTCGTCGAAACACCCTTGAACGATACAACTGTACACAGAAAGCTCGGTTCACCGTTGGATGGTGGTACTAGATCTACGTTTCGCCACTTACTCACCTGATGGTACGTGACGGTGTGGCGGAGGATGGAACACGTTGATCTAGAAATCTATTCATATCTATCTATACATATCTTTTTTTTATATATAAATAATAGGCTTGCGCTTGACCGCCAACTCGCCTGATGTTAAGCGATGATGCGGTCTACGGTGGAGCACGCTTGCCTAGCAGAAACCGATTCACTCGTGATTTGAAGACACCCAGATTGTAACTATCGGGAAACACCCATTCAGGCAGCGCATTCCACAGACTAGCAGTCACTATCACACTATCACTATCACTGTCACTATCTATCACTAGCCATGAAGATATCTAGTTTGTTGTTCTCAGGAAACAAGGAGGATGGCAGGTAGTTCCATTCTTGGGCAGTACGTATCATAAATGAAGACCCAAATCGTTGAGTTCAAATCTTTGGAATTTTCACTGGGAAGGGAGGGTAGTGTGCATGTGCAGTCATTCTACTTTTCCTAAGTAAAAGGGGGAGGGTGGAACAAGGGCTCGAAGCTTTTGCGCACACTCGCCGAAATGCGAATTACTTTAAAATATCCCTAGGTCATGCTAAAACATAATGTATAAAAATAATTGTTCATTGTTCAAAATATTGTTCATGTTCACACGTGTATGGACACCCTAGTAAACATTTTCTTGTATTACATATATTACCTACCTGTGAAAAGATATGCCGCAGCCACCGAATGATTCACTAGCACAGTTTCTTATACAGCAATTTTTCACCATTTTAAAATAAATATTCAAAAATCATGCTTGAAAAAACAAAATATAGTAAGCAAACAATCAAAAACGCCATGTCGTTAATGCTGCCAGTAGCTTCATGGTTCAGCAGAACCATGAAGGTTCCTAGTAATTATACTAGGAACCTACATGGTTACTTAAAAATAAAATTTAAATAGGTACATGATACATTAGATATATTATCTACATTAATATCCGTTAGAAAATGGAAATAAAAATTTATCTTTATTTCATTGGTAGTAATTTTATGTTTACACCCCAAAATAGGGCCTGCCTGGTATGTCCGATTGAATAAGTAAAACTACTAAAATATGATTACGGGATAATTACCGTGGTGGTTGTGGAATGAGATTCCACAACATTATATAACTTTAGTGAACAGCTGAGATAGTTTAAAACAGAGTTTTACTAAAATATATGTTTTATGTAATGGCAATCTTTAGAAAGGGATACACTTCCTTCGTGGTAGCTATTTCAGTGAGCTCGTTTTACCTCCATGTTCCTAGCCACATTATTATGAACCTTATCTTTAGACGTTAAGGTTTAGTTTTGTATGGGAATATTTTGACAGAACGCGTTCCTTTCCTTGCAACTTCCTTGGCATCAAGATACAATTCCTAGAGAGTCACAATCTCTCAGTAAAAACAGTTAAAAAAACGTCCGAGCATCATTGCACATACATTATATCAAATTATATAGTTCAAAATGCCACATTTACTCCAATTTAGACGCTATATCGCTTGCATAGTGTTCAACGTTAGTTGTCCGCTGTGTCATCGTAGCTCTGGCATCGCGTGGCGTTGTAGTCGGATCGCGGTTACCTTCTAACCAAAAAGTCGGCGCAGTTCATAGCGTGCAGCCAGTTTTGGTTCGGACATTTTTTTAGCACGATTGTGACTCTATAATGTTGATTGAATCAGGCGTTACTTTGCGGAAGTCCATTTTTAATTTGTATATGTCGAATTTCTAGTGTAATTCCGCTTCTACGTCGTTTCGAGTACAATACGGATTTTGGTTCCACCAAAATAGTTAAACAAATATTATATAATATTATTATATTGTATATGTCGAATTTCTAGTGTAATTCCGCTTCTACGTCGTTTCGAGTACAATAAGGATTTTGGTTCCACCAAAATAGTTAAGCAAATAGTTTAACCAAAATCCTTATTGTACTCGAAACGACGTAGAAGCGGAATTCCACTAGAAATTCGACATATACAAATTAAAAATGGACTTCCGCAAAGTAACGCCTGATTCAATCAACATTATAGAGTCACAATCGTGCTAAAAAAATGTCCGAACCAAAACTGGCTGCACGCTATGAATTGCGTGCAGCGTGAATACTGGCTAAATAGTCGTAATGCACAAAATTCACTTAAAACAAAAAAAAAAAAACAGTATAATTGACACAGATCTACTACCTATTGACGTTGTTTTTTGAATTACTTTTGGTTGTCTATGGGTTGTGTTTTTCTTTCTGGTGATGTGAATTTCTTAAGTTAGTTTTGCTTATTGTATGCTCTTGTTTGTTTTATTTATGTTGTAACCTACATTAGATACAACTTTAATAAAGTCCAATATATAGCAGACCTGAAACAAAATGGACGAAGGTCTAGATTATAACAGTGAAGAGCAGTTGCGGAAAGTGTCATCTGCATGGGCTTTAGGTCGCAATACTGGCTCCGTCGAATCTCTTTCAAGAGATCCTTCTAAGCTATACTTGCAGTACAAGAACTATCATTTGCACCTGGTGCAACAGGTATGTGTTGTTTATCCCAAAGCATCGTACACGTCAGTGTCGGATCCAGGATTTCATTTTGGGGGGGGGGGGGCATTCTGACATTTCTGAATCAAATCGAAATATTGAGTCGAATGTATGGAATTGCTAGGTGTTTTGGGGGGGGCATGTCCCCCATGCCTCCGCCCCCCTGGAACCGCCAATGGTGCACGTGGCGACATAAGTTAGAGATCATAGTTGCTCGCTCGATGCTAAGCGCCAGTCTAAAGCTGGAAGCAAACTATCAGACGCGGCTGATGGGCGCGGCTGACAGGCTGATAAGTGTACACAGTCTTATAAAAGACAACAATGGCTGACGAAAACTTCCAGCGTGCCAGATTTCTGTCAGACGTCCGGACGTCCTCAAGGTCAGCCCAAGGTTACGTCCACGTTTACGTCCGTTAGTTTGCATAGCTTAGTGTACATTTCGGAGAGTGTGCATCGGATCTGCACGATCTAATTACTATAACGCCCATTTTTCTATCGGACTGCCAGAGCGGGCACGAAAAATCGTCACCGCTTTATGGTTGATATTCCAAAAACCCGTACGAAGCGCTTTGATTCCACATTTATTATGCGAACTGCTACTCTGTGGAATTCGCTGCCTGAATGGGTGTTCCCCGATGGTTACAATCTGGGCGTCTTCAAATCACGAGTGAATCGGTTCCTTCTATGCAAGCGTGCTCCAACGTAGACCGCATCATCGCTTAAGACGCGGTACAATCGCAAAACTTACCAAAAGAAGTGTTTTTAAACGCTTTGTGTGACGTGACAAAATTAGCTGATCAGATAAAAAAAATACTACAAGTAGAAAAAACCCCTTGGTAATAATCTTAACCGAATAATTTTTTTTAAATTGTCTAGACTCTTAAAAAAACATATTACAAATTGCACGGTAAAAATAGCTTCTGAATTGAAGAACTCTGAATTTTCAGCGACAACAACATATTTTTTTGTACGAATTGTATAGCCAGACTAGTCATTTAAAACTTTAACCAGTTAATTGTTGAAATTCATTTATATAGTTTGATAAATTAAATAAAAACCCTCAAAATAATATAAATACAAGCACAAAGTCATCATCATCATCAAATATGATGATATACGATTTACGACTTTAAACAAAGCCGTTTTAGATAGCAAATAGATCATGGCGTGAGCGGGTGAAAAACGAATTTGAAATCGTGATCAGACCGCGCCTTAACATCAGGTGTGATGGTGGTCAAACGCAAGCCTATTATTTATTTTAAAAAAACATTAATTATATAGATACCCTTATATCGCGTCCATCAGCTACGTCCGATAATTTGTTTTCAGCTTCACTCAGTTGCACTGTCATCAGCCAGAATCTTTAACATCAGGCAGTTCATGTTCTTTCAAGCTAATGTAATTTTAATACAATTTCATCATACCGTAGGCAATAACGCTAACAGATTGTGGCTCTTGTCTAATCCCCCTTATATCTCTGAGAGAAGGCATGTATCCCAGAAGGAACATGATAGGCTGGAAATTATGATGATGACTTTCATTTTATTTATATTACACGGGAATTACTCACGTGAGATTAAGCCGGTTACTTCGACTATAGTTTCAACCGCATTAGATGGCCTTTTTCAAGGTGAATGCGCGCGCAGCTGCGTCTCGTTTTGCAGCCGCGCGCGCTCATTCGCCTTGAAAAAGGCTGTCTAATGCGGTTGAAACTATAGTCGAAGTAACCGGCTTAATCTCACGTGAGTAATTCCCGTGTAATATAAATAAAATATGTGTAAACCATGTCAGTTTCAATAATGATGACTTTCAATTAAAATTTGTTATTTTTTCTTTTTCCTTCTATTTCTAGATGGAATATCCTTCTTCGCGCCGTACCTTCCCGTCGACAAAGGCAGAGAGGTATTCATATTATAGAAGTTACACAACATCGCCAAACAAATGTCAGCTCATGTGCATGGCTTTCAGCCAGTTTAACGTGTAAGTAATACAGTATTAAAAAAAGGATTATAAGTAAAAAGTAAAAAAAAAAGTATTAGTGTGATGTCTGGAAAGTTGTAGAAGCCACTACTTACCATAATTTTTGAAAACAGCGCCATCTTTTGTGAAATAGGTGAATTACTACTTAAGTTTTCACTTCTGACATGCACGACTGCATGTCAGAAAATTCGACTACGACATAGACTAAGTAACTAGTATACTAAGACTACGACCAATTTTTTAATTTTTTTTATTGGATTAGTTCCGTATTTTACCTCGCACTTTTACTAAACATGCATACAAACTTTAATTTACGTGTTTATATTGTTAGTATAGCCTATTAATTTTATTATCTTCTGTGATATAGCTTACGTTCTATATTATACCAAGGCTGCCAATTCAACCTTAATGACTTAGTTCATTGTGCTTCTAGAATGTTTTGGACTTACCTTTTCAACCTATTTTTCAAGACTCTTCCGCATACATACACCAATTTGTTCCTAGCTGCGTATTCGCCGGAGGAACACCTATTTATTCCGAAAATGGTGCCGTTATTTTACGGTAAGTAACACATAGTTTATATAACAGACGCCTTGCACGGGTTTTACGCGAAAACCTGCACTGAGTTTATTTTATTCTCGACTTTATTTCAATAGCTATAATAATAGTATTTGCAAACAATGACACAAAAAAGGATACAGAAAAATGATACAATATCAAAATACGCAACGTGAGTTAACGGGCGGTTATCCGAGTCGCGTAGGCAACAAAACGCTCCCTCAGCCCCCGCCAAGTTATAGCGACGCTGCTAGATTCAGGACGCCCGCGGGGGGAGTGCAACAACAAAAACGAGCACAGGTCCGACCTCGATGACGCCTGGCGCGGCACTGAACGCGGCGCGCCAAAATTCTCGCGTCCTTTTTACGCTTTTAATTTCACTAAAAAACGACACTATTTTCTATCAAAAATCTATCCAAATAAAAGAATGTTGAATAAAATTGCCTTTCAGTACATGCAATTTCCAGGTTGTTACGAGCTTTCATTAGAGCATAAAATGAAAAAAATAAACTAAGTCGACTTTGTTTCAGATTTCTTTTCGATCGAGGAAAGTTTATTCTATCGTGATTTGAACCAAATCATAAACTCAAACACAGATGTATCTGTGATATATATTTTTTTCCAGCTCAAATATTGTACTTTTACTGAATAAAATTGATTTAAAACCGTGAAATTTGGTATAAGAGGCTAAATGAAACAGAGGCGAGAAGCGAGAATAAAATAAACTTTCGCACTCACTTGCGTCTGAACACTCAACAGAACGCATTCACTTGCGTCTTAAATGTGTTCGACATGGTAGTGAACAATATTATAGTATATTATGCAATCTCTTCTCTTCTCTATCTCTACATAGTATAAATTAAAGTCGCTTTCCGCGTCTGTCTGTCTGTATGTCTGTATGGCCACTAACTCCTAAACCACGCAACGGATTTTGATGCGGGTTTCACCATCAGTTATATACATTTTCACGGAAGGTTTATATAACTAGCGACCCAACACGGCTTCGCACGTAAATTACACCCGTGCGAAGCCGGGCGGGCGGGTCGCTAGTTAGTGAATAAAAGCGAGAGTCATAGATGAATCTCGAGCAAGTGAAGGATTCTTAGTAGGGTGTGATTCGTGATGACTTAATCACGAGCGTAGCGAGTGATTCGTGTAGCTCTGGCATCGCGCGGAGTTGTAGTCAGATCGCGGTTACTTTCTAATTAACCAAAGAGTCGGCGCAATTCGTAGTGTGCGCCGGGTTTTGTGTTGTTTTTTTTTTTGCACGATGGTAACTCTGTAGGTATTGTATTTCGATGACCGTTAGACATCATTTGGTTGTTGTAATGAATGAGTACATAATATTTTTTTTACAGGTTGCAAGTTTGCTTTTCTAGTAACATCTATTTACGAACTTTTGATCTGTTTACGGCAAGTGGTATTTCTTTTTGCATATTTGATGCATGGCATTGCAAACAGAAATCCTTGGAACAGGTAAATACCTACAATAGGCTAGTTGACTGGTTTTAAACTATCACGGTTGTCCACTAAAATTATTATGATTATTTACGGGATATTTACCGTGGTAAGGTTGTGAAATGAGCTCCCGAAATTTCGGCGTAGTTACATGCACCATGTCATGTCATGTTCTTCAGTCTTCCCGTGAACATGGTGCATGTAACGCTGCGCCGAAATATCGGGAGCTCATTCCACAGCCTTACCACGGTAAATATCCCGTAAATAATCATATACCTTTAGTTGACTGGAGGTTCATTTATTATAACAAATATAAATTCGATGTGAGTATAATATAAATATCTATGTTCCTTACGGACTCCGAAACGCCTGGGCCCATTTTGATGGGACTTTCACTGGCAGATAGCTGATGTTATGAAGAGAATTCGGGTGAATCCGTGGGGAGCAGCTAGTTACAAATACAGGCTTAGTGAAGGATATAATTAACATTATTGATTTAAAAAAAACTGTAAATTTTGCAATGACGGCACGCAATTTCGTAAAAAAATTGGGATAGAAAAGTTAGAATAGTGACACTCGTTCATCTCTACAGTAAAAAATTGGCCGCACAGTGTATGTATGTGTGTGTATGTATGTGTATGTATGTATGTATGATGTATGTTTGAGTGTGTGTGTGTGTGTATGCTTGTTTGATTGTTCTCACCAACAAACTCAACGCTGTAATCAATTTAGTTCTGGGATGGTCACTGGTATAGCTGAAGTCGCCATAATTAAATACAATGCTCTGTCACATGGCTGATCTTATGCCGACAGTTGATAGTGGCGGTCAAGCAGATAGTGCTTATTTTGATTTTAAAAAAGCTTTTGATTTGGTCGATAATGACGTATTGCTCCAAAAGTTAGCAGGGTTTGGGTGCACTCCACATGTTTTGAAGTTTTTCGCCAGTTACATGACCGATAGGCAGCAATACGTAGAATACTCAGGATGCAAATCGGAGCGGTATTTTACCAGGTCTGGAGTGAGCCAAGGAAGTAATTTGGGTCCTCTGGAGTTTATTCTAATGATAAACGACTTGCCAAGTGTTGTTCAGGATGCCAAATGCCTGTTATTTGCGGACGACCTCAAGTTGTCGTTGGCGATTGAGAGTGCAGGTGATTGCGAAAGGCTTCAAAATGATATAGACAGAGTGGTGGCCTGGAGCAAGGAAAATTGTCTGCAATTCAACGCTTCTAAATGTATGACAATTGCATTCACTCGTTCTCGTAACCCGATACTTCACAATTATAGCATTGACGGGATGCCAATGATTAGAGTTAATGCTGTGAGGGATTTGGGGTTGACTCTTAACTCAGAGCTGATATTTCGGGATCACATTACTAAAATCTGCAAAAAAGCCTACAGAAATTTGGGTTTTATCCTGCGTATGGCTAACGGTTTTACAAATATTAATGCGATTGCCGCCTTATACAACGCTTTAGTCAGAAGTCAGCTTGAATGCAATGGAGTCATTTGGTCCCCTCACGAGACGAAGTACATTCTGATGGTCGAAAAGATACAAAACAAGTTCATTAGGTACTTGTATTTGAAAAAATATGGAGTTTATCCGTTTTATCCATTAATGTACCCTACTTTATTTATTTTAGGCATGGTTGGATACAACGAACTAAGGGTCAGGAGAGAGCTCACACTTGTTTCCTATATTTTCAAACTGGTGAGAGGTAGGGTGCACAATCCGGATATACTGAAACAGTTATATTTTTGCGTTCCTGATAGGTATGTGGGGCGGCGAAGATTGCCAAAACTGATATCAGTGCCACGCGCGCGAACAAATCTTCTGCAGGAGGCACCTTTTACACGAGCACTTCGCACTCTCAACGTCATTGCCGTTGAAATAGACCTATTTAGTTGTGCTCTGAGTGAATTTACAAAGATGGCTTTAAAGGTTTTATGTTATTAAATAATTAAGTGTTATTGTCACAATGTTGTTGATAAAATGTAAATTTGCTACTCTATCGCATTAGGTTATAACCTGTAATGATAGTTCTAAGTTGGAAATAAAAAATAAAATAAAAAAATAAAATAAAAAACAAGATTGCAAAACGTAAGCGGGGACGAAAAAATACATTTGCTGCACCCCCTTAAGTGTTGGTACCTATCATTGGATAGATCTTTTAAAATAAAATTGAGGTTCAGAACACCATTTTTGGATACGTACCGATTGCAAAGAACCTTAATTCAGCAAAATAGAGCTATAGGGTTTTTGAATAGCAAAAAAATGTCTTGCTTTTGACTTTGCGCCTTCGGGTAAAATAAAGCCAAACCATACACATCAGTCAGTGTTGTTTTAAAAAGTATGGTTGGTACGCAACATAGTCATAAGATTTTATAATGTGTATATTCCTTTTGTATAGTCATTAGTTATATGTTATATCAAATAAAGTTTAAAAAATATATGTTAAAAGTTGACAAAAGGCACGGACCCAGGAGTCTGTGGAGAATAAATAAACAATTTAAAAAAAAGTATGGTTTGTGATTTGGATTAAGTTCACGTGTTTTCTGACTTTTAGGTGTCACGCTAAGGAAATTGTGTTTAAAAATAATAAAATAACTTGTCTAGAACAACCTGCGTTTTCTGCAAAGATCAAAAACACAACGTGGAAGTTTGAGGATTATTATTTTTTATCTTCAAACGGTGATAAATTCCAGTTGGTGCAAGTTGAACATTTCAGGTAAATACCCTCTGCTGTTAATAAGAATTAATAAAAATAAATAAATAAATATTCAGGACATTTTTGCACACACGGTCATTTGACCCCAAACTAAGCAAAGCTTGTGATATGGCTGCCAGAGACTGATATATATTCATATATAGGTTTAAATACATACTTAAATAGATATTAGTCGATTCTGTTACGTAAATTTTTTCCATCCAATGGTTGCCTGGAAGAGATCGCTTTTAGCGATAAGGCCGCCACTTGTGGCACTAGCTCGTAAGTGTTTTCTATCGTGTTGTAATTTTTATTTCTGGTGTACACAATAAAGAGTTTCTATCTATCTATCTATCTATTAACACCCAGATATAGAACAAACACAAATGTTCATCACACAAATGTTTGTCCTAGGTGGGAATCGAACCCACGCCCCCAAGCTCAGAAGGCAGGTTCACTACCAACTCGACCAACGGGCTATCAAATAATTCTCGCGTGTTGTGTATTTGGTTCAAAATGTGTGTATTAGTTATTAGTTGTTGTTTTTGTATTAGTTGTTATTAGTTATATTTTCTTTGCGCGATAAAATTCGAAACGTGGATATACGCCAAAGAACCAGAGTCACCGACAAAGCTGTTAAAATTTGCAAGTTGAAGTGGCAATGGGCAGGCCTCATCGCTCGAAGAACCGATAACCGATGGGGAAGAAAGGTTCTGGAGTGTATACCACGAACCGGAAGTCGCAGCGTAGGTAGGCCTCCCACTAGATGGACCGACGACATTGTGAGAGTCGCGGGCATCCAGTGGATGCAAAAGGCAGGCTGTCGTTCAGTGTGGAGGTTAAAGGGGGAGGCCTATGTTCAGCAGTGGACGTCTTCTGGCTGATGATGATGAGTTATATTTATAACATTTAAAGTATGTATGTAGTATTGTGTATTTATTGTATACATAAATTTAGGGATATATACATTTATTTAGGTTTATTTTATGTACATCACCGACCGTTTTTCAATTTCTTTAGTCCTGTACATCCAAAGGCTGGAAGAAATCGCTTAAGGCTATAAGGCCGCCCATTATACTGCTGTATATTTGTTTTTTGTGTTAGTTTAAGTTTAATTTGTATTTTCGGTGTGTAATAAAGAAATATTGTATTGTATTATATTTTGTTTAGTTTCTGTTAACCAAAATCGACCAGACTGCAGCGTAAAATTCCTATACAAAATTAATTTGGTATTAAGGCAAGGTTTTACAACTTTAAAGCAACGTTTATTACTACAGATGATCTTAAGGCCTCATATATTGTATTAGTCGCATTTAGTGGAGCAAAACCCTGGCGCTTACACACAGTCGTACATTTGATAGCCTGTTGGTCCAGTTGGGAGTGAACCTATATACTTTCTGAGCTTGGGGGTGTGGGTTTGATTCCCACCTAGGACAAAGCGAACAAACATTTATGTGATGAACATTTGTGTTTGTTCTATATCTGGTTGTTAATATATATTTAAGTATGTATTTTAAACTATATATATTAAGTATGTATATCAGTCTCTGGTAGCCATATCACAAGCTTTGCTTAGTTTGGGGTCAGATGACCGTGTGTGCAAAAAAAATGTCCCGAAAAATGGCCCGATTTCTTTAGACAACAAATTTTTGTTGGACAAAAAAATTGTTTTGTTGCTCTAGTGCAGGGGGCACTAGAGCATCAAAATAAGTTTTAGTCCGCTTACACTGGGCCTAAGCAAGAACTTTACGAGCATGCCAAGTGAAAAATAAATTAACACTAAATTTAATTTTGTTTCAGATATTTTATGGCTGATATCCTGACTTCTAGATATCTGTTAGTTTATGTTTTAATACTCTGGTCAATTTTAGTTTTGATGCACAACTTTGTTTATAGCAGATTGTTCTGGAAGGTAAGTTCTTGCCACAATGTTTCCATTTCTAAAATACTTTTATTTTTGAGGTTACGCAGCCCACTCACTCCCGCTTGCGCAGCTTACGCATTCTTCAGTGAGTTTCAAGCAAAGTTGCTATCATGAGCACTTTTAGACAGCGAGTCATCAAGATACAACACATAAATAGAGTCACAATCGTGTCAAAAAAATTTCCAAACCAAAACTCGGCGCCGACTTTTGGTTAGTTACAAGATAACAGCGATCTGACTACAACACCGCGCGATGTCAGAGCTACGACATAGCGGACGCCGGACAGCTAACGTTAAACACTATGCAGGCGACATAACGTCTAAATTGGAGTAAATGTGGCATTGTGATCTATATTATTGATACAATGTATGTACAATGACGCTCGGACGTTTTTTGACTGTTTTCACTGAGAGATTGTGACCCTATAGGATTTATTGTATCTCGATGCAGCTAGCAAAAGGTTTTATTTATATATTTTTTATATTTTACAGATTCAACACAGAATGCAACTATCACTGATAGCAGTGGAAATAGTCCTGTTCATTTATCTAATGCACTCGTATCTCTATGAAATTGACATTCCTGAACAAATTAGTGATGCTGACATAAAAATATACGATGAATTAGCGGTACGGAAAACAACTACCTAAACGGAGTCAAAACCCTGACAGATCTGCGACGGAATCATAATGTAACCCAGGGAGAGCAAGCGATATTTTAAGGCCGTGTTATCCTTTTTTTTTACCACCGATCATCATCATCATCATCATCATCAGCCAGAAGACGTCCAGTGCTGAACATAGGCCTCCCCCTTTAACCTCCACACTGAACGCCAGCCTGCCTTTTGCATTCACTGGATGCCAGTGACTCTCACTATGTCGTCGGTCCATCTAGTGGGAGGCCTACCTACGCTGCGTCTTCCGGTTCGTGGTCTCCACTCAAGAACCTTTCTTCCCCATCGGTTATCAGTTCTTCGAACGATGTGGCCAGCCCATTGCCACTTCAACTTGCAAATTTTAACAGCTATGTCGGTGACTCTGGTTCTTTGGCGAATATCCACGTTTCGGATTTTATCGCGCAAAGAAACTCCGAGCATAGCTCTCTCCATTACCCGCTGAGTGACTCTTAGTTTTTCCAAAAGGCCAACAGTCAAGGACCACGTCTCAGTACCATATGTCGTCACTGGCAACACACACTGATCAAAGATGTCTATCTGTCTTGATGCACTGTGGTATCTTTGACGAGAAGATGTCACGCAATTTTCCGAACGCTGCCCATCCGAGTTGGATTCTTCGGGCGACCTCTTTGCTTAAGTTGGATTTACCTTACCACCGATAATTGAGATAAAATTCCTACATAGTCACAATCTGTCAGCGAAAACAGTCAAAAAACGTCCAAACGTCATTGCACATACATTGTATCAATTATATAGTTCACAATGCAACATTTACTCCAATTTAGACGTTATGTCGCTCGCAAAGTGTTCAATGTTAGTTGTCCGCTATGTCATCGTAGCTCTGGCATCACGCGGCGTTGTAGTCGGATCGCAGTTATCTTATAACTAACCAAAAAGTCTGCGCAATTCGTAGCGTGCGGCGAGTTTTGGTTCGGACATTTTTATTGGCACGATTGTGACTCTATATGTATTATATCTCGATGCCCCCGATGCAAGAAGAGGGATTTTTGATTTTCAAAACGTGTGTAATTGTGTATGTCCGAGGCATCGTAGCTCTCAAACGGCTGAACTAATTTTGATTTAGTTTTTTTTTTGTTTGAAAGTTGTCTTGTTTAGGAAAGTTCTTAGCTATGATTCAGGAAATCTATTTAGCCGTTTGAAGATTATAAAAACTTATATCGGGGGTTTACAATTTGTCAATTTATACTCGTATCATAAAAAGATGCACACATGCGCGTGTGTGCTTACTTAGAAGCATGCTAAGATGCTAAGTAATACTTCACAAAAATCATCTCCATTTGAATTTTGTGCATGGATTTTTGGCATGACCTCGTTCCCTTTAGTCAATTTTTCTATCAGACGGCCAGGCATGAAAAGGCGACATTTCATGGTTGATATTCTGAAAACCCGAACGAAGCGCTTTGATCTCACTTTTGCGAACCGCTAGTCTTAGATGTGTTGACTGTAATATGGGTGTTCCCCGATTGTAATAGTTTATTACAATCTGATATTGTATGAGCATAATAATATCTATTCTGTCAGTAGCTTAAGAGTTTTTATGTCGTGAACTTGGGTTGCGTTGCATCAATTTACACGGTTATGGCAAACAGCAACAAATTCATAAATTTTGGTTATAAATAGTTAAGTATACAATTAAGTTAAAATGTTAATGTTAATTTCTACTAGTGTTAATGTTACAATTAACACTAGTAGAAATAAGCACTCGTGTAAACTGACTTGCCTCATATGACGAACATGTTATATTAGTTCATAAACAATCTGAATCTGAATTAAGTTAAATGTAATTTTGGAAACATCATTGGTGAAATTTATCTCGATAGAATAATTCGGCGAAAACAGGCTTTCTAAAGCACGTTTTAAGTTTTGTCACCGCGTCTGGAAGTTCGTAACTATTTATTTGTTTATATTCTAATGATCATTTGTATAATTGAATTTAATGTAAATTCGTTTTATTTAAACTTAAAATAGTTCTTGAGTTATTTGAAGTTTTCAGCATATGTCGCTTCCGTAATTTTATTTAGTAAAGAGACTACTGCGTATATCTTCCTGCAGGCCTATATAGCACGGGCCGTGGACATATTATTATCTTTCCACTTTTTTTATCCCGCGAGAAAAAGACAAACGTTTCCATATTCTAGCTTTGTCGCGTCTGGGCGTGGATAAAAACGGTTTGAAAGACAATTTATCCACAGCCCATGCTAGGCTGTAGGCGTAGATAGCATATTTTTGTCACTGTTTCGCGCAGAGGTAAAACTCGAATTTGAGCTGACGACATATCAACCCTTAACAGATGAAAATTACTCTTTTACAGAGCGCTGACATTGAATTCTTAGCTGAATCAATAACTGCACCTCCTGTGCTCCATGTACTGACAGCCAGAAGCGAACAAGATGTAAGTTGCTTGGTTGATATCTATACGACAAGTAAGCAAACACT
This sequence comes from Agriopis marginaria, assembly GCA_932305915.1. Classification (NCBI taxonomy): domain Eukaryota; kingdom Metazoa; phylum Arthropoda; class Insecta; order Lepidoptera; family Geometridae; genus Agriopis; species Agriopis marginaria. Next base: position 18,135,814 of record OW029918.1, read on the forward strand.
TTGATGATGTTCATAGCCCACATCAGTCCACTGCTGAACATAGGCCCCTCTCAAATCAGCTCTTTGGTATTTTACTTTCTTGGTATCCTTACGAACACTATCGCAATTAATTCGTAAGGCATGCTACGCGTTTCGTTCGGTCAAATTCTGCGAACCCACAAAATCGCAAACATCAAAATAGTGATTGGGTCAAATGTATATAATTTTCTCAGTTCACATGAAGACCACGGCCACTTCTTGTTGCTTGTCATTGCTTGTAGTCCTGAACTGTCAAAGTAACAAACAGTCAAAATCATCATCAGCCTTTTAACAGTCCACTGCTCGACTTTTAGCCTACCCCCGTAAGGTTGATTGGGCCGCATCCACCACGCTGGCCCAGTGCGGATTGGTGGATTCACATAAGCCATTGAATTCTTTCTTCGTACGTATGCAGGTTTCCTCACGATGTTTTCCTTCACCGAAAAGCTAGTGGTATGAAAATCCGTACATAAGCTCCATAGAGCTCATTGGTACGGGCCCGGGGTTTGAACCCGCAATCTCACGCTTTCAAGTCTAGCGGTCTCCCAAATGGGCTGGCACGGCTTCTACAGTCAAAATCGCAATCGGTCAAATACGATTTTTTTTGTAGGTATTAGATCACCACGCAAAACAGAATGGCCGATGGGGCCGAAAGGTTCTGATATGGAGACCACGGAACAGTAAGCACAGCGTAGGATGTTCACCCACAAGATGGACAGACAATCTAAAATAGACCGCAGAGGAACGCTGGATGCAGGCCGCTTTCAACCCGTCCATTTGGAGATTGATGATGGAGGCCTATGTCCAGCAGTGGACGTCCTATGGCTGAAATGAAGATGATGAGAATGATATAGATCGTTGTCATAAATTATTTATGATCAACTGTTGCCCGCGGTTTCCACCGCCCGGGTTTGGACCCGGGTATGTCCTAAAACTGCGACCAGAACCACCGGAGGATGGGCAGCAGCGTCCTGTTAGTACATGGTGAATGTAATGCGATCCCCAAGCCGCCTGCCAAGTGTGGGGATTATGGCAACACCCCTCTCTAAGAGGGAGGCCTTGTTCAGCAGTGGACATTTAATGGCTGATGATGTTGCCGCAGTTTTACTCGCATAGTTTAGAAATACACTTTGCTTCCGGTCTGTTAAGACCGATTTTATATTATTCTGGTCTCATTTCGATTAAAAAAAGTTGCGCAAATCTCAAACTAACCTATTCTCAAAATGACTGATTTTCTAAATGTCTTTGTTTATGACATTACAGATAATGCCAAGTAACGACAGTTTTCTGCTCTGTCTGTCAAATGCTGTATCTTACCTCTTTAGAAGCAGTTTAGCAAATCGACTCAGAAGTTACTGTAAGAATATTGCTGGAGCACCATTACAACTTACAAAATATAGTGAGTATTTAAATCTTCTTTTATAATGTACCTGCTTGTGAATATCACGCTGTACTGTAGCCGTTTTAAAACAAAACTATAGAACCAATGATTAAATAAAACAAGCTAAGTTTAGTATTTAATTAGTGTATAGTCCCACTTTCTTAGCTGTTCAGTTGACAGCGTCGCTAGTGGAGAATATTATGGAATTGCCACCAAAGAAAATCGCCAAAAAAGCTGTAGTTCCAATTTTGCCCACCTGAACAGTGAAAAAGAAAGTTAAGAATTTATGTGGTGAAATTCTGATGATGATTTTGATTCATTCTGGTGTGAATTTTCACCACATAAATTAATCAAAAAATTGCTGCGTTCTATATCAAGTGCCGACAAGGTAAAAACGATGATCGGATTATGTGATCGGATAGAGTGATGTGGCAAAGTTCCCGTTGACACTGTCAAGATCTGTCAGACTTACTTTTTCTTGCTGATTGGTTAGGCCATTGGTGTTTTGGCCATATAACTTACATTTTAAAACACCGAAAATGGCTTCTCATTGCCACTACATGTTCCCTAAGTAAATAACGCGCATCTATCAAAAAATCAAGGGTTGGTAACATTTTATTAAAGATAAAATCTTGTTACAGATCCATACACATGGTTTTACTTCTGGACGTTTTTTTACAAGCAGTTTTATTGGGGAGAATTGTTTGTATTGGGATTCTTTGCCTTAAACCTTATAGTTGATGTGTTGACATTAGTAAGTGCAAAATTTTATACTTGGTACATAATTCAGGGTCACTAGTTATATGGTAGTAAGTCGAAAAGAGGCTATTGTACTATCATTATTGAACAAGTTATAAACAACAAACGCTTTTTTTTGTATTTAATGTATTTTTGTATTAGCTCTAATGTCAAAATGGTAATTTTTATGTACAAGCGTCAAACTTGGCATGATTATAGTACACACTTTAAAGTATATCCATATAATTATAATAAATAATGGCCAAGGTGAGTCGGTGACAAATTTCTGTTGATTACCAAGTTATAATTGGTAATTTCGTTATTGAATTATGTGGTTGTACGGAACCCTCAGTGTGCGAGCCCGACTAGCACTTGGTCGGTTATTTTTTTATTTGTTCTCTAAACTGGCCCTAATATTTTCAGATACGCTACTTAAATATATAATTATAATCTTATCTTATCTTACTATAATATTATAAATGCGAAAGTTTGTGTGTAAGTGTGTATGTTTGGCTGGACTCAACGCCGAAATTACTCAACCGATTTAAATGAAATTTGGTATGGAGTTAGCTTATACTCTGGATTAACACATAGGCTACGTTTTATCCCGAAAAACAACATCATCATTTTATCATCATCATCATCATCACAATGCGAGTGAAACCACGGGGCTCAGCTAGTTTATAATATTCGTGGAAATGCATGACCTAATCGAAGTGAAAATAAAATGCTACACTTTTTTTACATCCACGTGTACATGTACATTGTTTTGTAATTATTGTGATAGATTGTTAACAATTAACTTAATAATGGCATTTTTTCTTCTTCTTCCAGATAATAACGTATCATTGTTTCGTGGAAGTAATACTTTGCGAGTGGACATTTTTAAAAGAATGGATGGTGAATGTAATTGTAGTTGCGGTTTGCATACCAATACAAATGTTTACTAGTAATTGGGTAATAATAATGTTTTAATTCGCTACACAACCAAAAAAAAAATGGACCCTGTTTTTTTTATTTGTATTTTCGTTATCGAAACTCATGTGGTTTCCTCATCATCATCATCATCATTTCAGCCATAGGACGTCCACTGCTGGACATAGGCATCCCCCATGGATCTCCAAACGAGCCGGTTGGAAGCGGCCTGCATCCAGCGTTTCCCTGCGGTCTCTTTTAGGTCGTCTGTCCATCTTGTGGGTGGACGTCCTACGCTGCGCTTACCGGTCCGTGGTCTCCATTCCAGAACCTTTCGGCCCCATCGGCCATCTGTTCTGCGTGATATGTGCCCTGCCCACTGCCACTTCAACTTGCTAATCCGGTGGGCTATGTCGGTGACTTTCGTTCGTCTACGGATCTCCTCATTTCGGATTCCTCATGTTTTAGGTTTTTTTTTTTTTTATCAGTGTAATCGGTATAGTCAAATTCAAATTCAAAAATTCAAAATTCTTTATTAACTGATTTTTATAGTACACAGGTGATTGGTCTCTCCTGTTAAGTTTTGACAACCTGTGTTAGGAGAGACCGCTCTTTCGTTGTTACAGTAAATTCACATGTATATATATAACAGTTTATAATTATGTAGATAATAGGTAGTTTGATATTTAAAGTTTGTAACATGGTGTGTGTGTGTGTGTGTGTGTGTGTGTGTGTGTGTGTGTGAGAGTGTGCGTGTTGTGAGTGAGAGAGTGTGTGAGAGAGAGTGTGTGTGTGTGTGTTTGTGTGTGTGTTTATGTCAATAACTGAGTAAGTGCTCCGTTTGCTCGTAATCAAGTTGCTTTAACCATCTTAATATACATTTTTTACATTGATGAAGTGACATTGTGTAGATATTTTTGATTCTATTAATTTTATTATAAATTTTTATTGAGTGTACTGAAAATTGTTTTTCTGCAAAAAGTGTTCTTACGGGTGGTTGCTTTACTACTGAGTAAGGGTTCCTTTTTTTTACGATACCTGGGTCTACAGTAATACCTTTATGAACCTTCAGGATACATTGTAATATATATAATTGTCTAACAGTTAGAACGTTTGCATCACTATAGAGTTTAGCCGTGCTGTACCTTATTTTCTTTTTTAACATAACTTTTAGAATTCCTCTCTGTGCGCGTTCGATACTTAAGAAGCGTGTCTTAAAAGTTCCACCCCAAACAGCTATACAGTACGATAGAATAGATTGTACGAGTGCCGTGTAAATGTATGTTAGGAGTTTGATATCAGAGATATTTCGCAAGTGTTTAAATAACCAGATTAGTTTTCTAGCTCGATTTGCAACTATAGCCAGTTGGGGGTACCATGATAGCTTATTGTCTAGCGTCACGCCAAGATATTTTGTGGTGATAACTCTTTCAATTTTTTGGCAGTCGCAGTTGCCTGCATTACCAGTATCACAAGTGTGGGCAGTTAGAGATAGGTTACTTTCGGGTTGCAATGAGTCTTTAATAGAGAATGGAATGAAGTTAGTTTTTTGTGTATTTAAGGTGAGCAAGTTCAAGTTTAACCATTTGATGACTTGGTGTAGTCCGTTTTCAGCTGTATGAAATACTGTTGGCCAGCTATCTCCTTCAAAGAGTAGCGCAGTATCATCTGCGTACAAAACAATTTTTCCTTGATTTAGCTTAAGATTGGCAAGGTCGTTTATAAACATGAATAGTCGGTATAACCAACGAGTGATTCCCGTGAAATTTGAACAAAATGTGTAATGGAGTCTGGCTACTGAAAGTTGAGACTGAAAACGCCCGCCGAATTAAAAAAAATCCGCATTGTAAGCCCGAATTTAATATGAAATGCAAATATTACTGTGTTCTGACTGTGTTACAATAAAAATTAATAACTTACAAGTATCAAGTGAGATGATTCCAGGCATTTCATAATAATTTTTGGGATTTTTATGCTGATATTTTAAAATTTGGCCGGCATTTTTAGTCTTAACTTTCATTAGCCAGACTCTAACCACGTAATTAATAATTAAACAAAAAAAAAAAAAAAATTATAAATATTATAAATAATAATAATATTTTTTTTAATTATTGGTTTTTGTGATAATGTACCTACTTGTATTTGGATCATTTTGTTTATCTCTAAATTTCATTATCGCAAAATAAACATTTCTGTATTTCTGTATTTTAATAAATATTTTTAAACTTTTTTTTCAGGGAAAACTTTTTATTCGCGTTTACAACACGGGTGTTGCAACTTTTGTTGAAATTTTCGTTATTTATTATCTGTATCCAGTAGGAAGATTGATTGATGACGTCATGTTCCATTATGGATACCCACCGACCACGCTCAGACAAGCCTGTTTTAGGTTGATGCCTGTATTTTATGGTGTAAGTAAATTTTAACCATTAACTGCGCTCAACGGCTAGTAATATCTTTTTCACACATCTATATATTATACTAGCGGTCCGCCCCGGCTCCGCACGGGTATAGCTATATAGCCTACTAAAATAGCCTATATTAATCAGTGATAATGTAGCATACAAATGGTGAAAGAATTTTTAAAATCGGTCCAGTACTTTTTGAGCTAATTCGTTACAAACATACTTAATCTTTCCTCTTTATAATATTAGTATAGATAGATGTGTGAAAAAGGTTTAGATGAATTTCGCTTTTAGTGTTCAGCAGTGGACGTATTCTGGCTGATGATAACATGAGGATCTTCAAAAGGGCTGTTAATTGAATTGATTGAGTTAAAAATTATAAGATTTGTTTGTTTGTTTGTTTGCATTGATTAGGCTCCGAAACTACAGAACCGATTAGATTTTTTTTTTCAGTGTTGGGAAGCCACACTATCCCCGAGTGACATAGGCTATATTGTATTAAAAAAAAATATAGGGATCCTTACTAAAACTCCAATAATGTAACCCAAGGTGTAAAGAAATAAGACTTACACCCGTGCGAAGTCGGGGTTCGTTGCTAGTCTATATATACTAATATTATAAAGAGGAAAGATTTGATTGTTTGTTTGTTTGTTGAAAAGGCTCCGAAACTACTGAACCGATTTGAAAAATTCTTTCACTGGCGGGAAGCTACACTATCCCCGGGTGACATAGGCTATAATCTATACCCGTGCGAAGCTGGGGCGGACCGCTAGTATTATATAAAAGCGATATTTATCTATTCACTCACTCACTCACTTATCACGAAATTTTGAAAAGTACTTTACTTACGAAGCTGAAATTAGTCTGATTTCTTTATCAATACACTATCTTTTATGTGCAACTTCGTACGCGTATACTTTACTTACACCTTTTGGTCCCTTTTTACTCGGCTTTTATGCGAAATAACTTATCAGTGAACGTCTACATTATATTATGGGAATCGACATGCCAAATCCGAGCTTCGTGGTTGCATAACTTTCAACACAACATTCAACTCTAATTTCACTTCCATAATCCAACCTTTTTTTGTAAATTTTCTTCCCCTATTTACCCCCCTTAATTCGGCCCTTTTGCATAATCGTTTCTTAACGGACCTCTACTTGCAAAATTGGATGGTAACACCAACTTCTCTTTTTAGCATGTGATTAGAATATTATTTTATCGGTTAATTAGAGAGCACAAAATACGTAAAAAAATCTTATGGAACTATTTATGGAAAGCGGTTTTTAAACGAATCTTACGTGACCATTATTTTAAAGCATCAGTGTCTAGTATCTAATTACGTTACTGTAATCATTCACTTATATATTTATTATATTTTTTATTTATGTCTAATATTAATTATAATTGGTGTAATAATATTATGTAGTAAAATTATGTACGTATATAATTTTGTATTGATATATAATTTAGGTTATATTCATATTTATTGTAATTTGTTGTTATGTATATTATCTTGTAAAACTTTGATATTTCTGTTTATTTCTTTTTGTCTTTTATAAGGTGTTTTTGATGCACGCCTACGTACTGTTTGTTCCAACCTGGATGACTAGTAGAAAATGTTTAGCATTAAGTCCTCCAATTGTACATGTTTACTTAATTTGTAAGTGTGCAATAAAGTATTAAATAAATAATAATTATGTTTGCAGGTGAAATTGTACATCTTAATATTAAATACCGCGCACTTGAGAAGTTTAAAGATGACGAAATTATATGAAAAATGGTGGTGGTTAGCGCTCGTTCCCTACGTTATGGGAATGATATACATTACATACAAGTACATGTTTAAAGACAAAAGGGTATAGTGTGACCTTAATTGCTTTCAGTTATTTATACTTTTTTTTTTTTTTTTTTTTTAACCTATACTGTCCCACTGCTGGGCAAAGGTCTCCCCCATCTCCTTCCATAAATCTCGGTCCTTCGCCACCTCTTGCCAACCTCTCCGGAATGAGTCAAGATCATCACGCCAGCGTTTCTTGGGCCTTCCTTGACTGCGCCGTCCATCTGGCACCCACTGTGTGACGATCCTGGCCCATCGGTCGGGATGCATGCGCGCCACATGTCCCGCCTATATTTGTACTATATTTTGTTTAATAATAGGCTTCACCGCCAACTCGCCTGATGTTAAGTCATGATGCGGTCTACGATGGAGCACGCTTGCCTAGATGAAACCGATTCATTCTTGGTTTGAAAACACCCAGATTGTTACTATCGGGTAACACCTATTCAGGCAGGGCATTCTACAGACTATGGACCCGGGTATGTCCTAAAACTGCGACCAGAACCACCGGAGGATGGGCAGCAGCTTCCTATTAGTACACGGTGAACGTACTGCGATCCCCAAGCCGCCTGCCAAGCGTGGGGATTATGGCAACACCCCTCTCTAAGAGGGAGGCCTTTGTCCAGCAGTGGACGTTTAATGGCTGCTGATGTGTGATGTGATTCTACAGACTAGCAGGTCGCACAATAAAAGTGGAATCAAAAACCTTCGTAAGGGGTTTCGGAATATTAAACATAAAGCGGTGTCGATTTTTTTGTGCCCGCTCTAGCAGTCCGATAGAAAAATGGGCAAGAGGGAATTAAATCGTGCAGATCCGACGCACACTCTCAAAAATGTATCTGATAAAAAACCGACAGACCAGCAAATTTGCACCAATGCCCAAGACTTAGAAGCTAAGTCTGGACTAGGAATTCGTTGCTGATGAGCCTCTTGGCACGATTTTCAATAGATTCCAATGCCCGAAACTGGTACTTACCTGATCCATACTAAAATAATACAAGGATGTATATTTTATAGAGCTGGCAACGCATGTTGGTTCCTGACAACGACTGGGGTCCCGAAGATCACCAATTGAGACGGCTGAGGAAGGAGTTTAATTCACGTACGGTTAGTTTTTCTATTATAAGTACATGTGGCGAAAGGGGTGCTTTTCAGAGACACGATTAAACAATACAATATTTCCAGCTTATTCACTAGTTAGGGTTCCGTACCTCGAAAGGGAAAAAACTGAACCCTTATAGGTTCACTTTGTTGTCTGTCCGTCTGTGTGTGTATCTGTCAAGAACCTTTTTTCTCAGGTACGTGTAGAGGTATCAAGTTGAAGTTGATATCAAATACTCAATTCTGCACTCCCTGGAGTTCTGGAGGTATGAAATAATAAAAAATAATCAAAAGATACGGCTGTTTATGTCGCATATTTCGACACTCGCAAGGGAATCAAACCTAAAGGGTACTTTCGGTTGACCTAGAATAATGAAATTTGTCAAGAAGCAAGATCTTAACGCCCAGTCGCCCATATAAAGGGGCAAAACCTGAAAGTTGTTAATTTGAAGTAACATCAAAAATGTTTTTGCTATTATAAACTTACACTTTGTATTTCGTATGTATGGGAGCACCTGATTACCAACTACAAAGTTATGTTTGTCCTTCAATATTTTAAACTTTTAAATCTCTTTTCGTCAAGACTCGATTCTTGGATTGGATGAACTATCTACACACATATTATTTTTTAAGTTTGTATGGAACCCTCAGACTGGAAGTCCTACTCACACTTGTCCTGTTTTTTTTACTTTATCATAAATACCTTATTATTTAATAGTCAAAATGTAAAAATATTTTTCTCAGTACATTGGATCGCAAGCAATGCGTCACCTAAGCCGACATATGATCAGCAAACAGGAATCGAAAGCTTTCCAGTTAAATCTGAACTATGATCCGAACCGACGTTCAACCATGGCTACAACTCAGTTTCGGATGGACACTGACAAAAAGGACACTTGAAATCATTTTAGTTTTTTAGGTTATTTGATTTTAGTTTACCTTTTTTAAATAGTTTTAATGTTTAATGTATATATTCAAATAAAGTCATAGAGATAAAAAAGTCTATAATTTCGAATACAAAAAAGATGTAACGTGACTTGAACTTGACCGTTATTTACTTTGCTCGACTCTGACTGTGACTTTTTTCTCGCTTTTATGTTAAACAATTTTGAATCATAACTAAATTTTATAATTAATAATCTAATAAGTAACAAATAACATTAAGCAAAATAAAAATATTCAACTTTGTTATGAACATCATAAAGGTAACATGTGAATCACAATTCTGTTTACAATCCCAATCTACGTTCCCACCAATTAGTGCACGTAACGTATAGTTCGGTCAATTTAGACATTCGAAGTTACATAAAGTCCCAATAAGCTGAAAATCAGTGAAATTGTTCAAAACATAATTATAAACAATGTCTAGAAGTTCCCCATCATTCCCGTGTATGGAATTTTTTTATTCAAGGTCAAAGGTCAAAAAAATGAGTTTTTCGCGATTTTAGCAAAACGGTAAGTTTTATCATAAAAGTACATCAGACAAAAATTTTAGATCATAAAATTATCTATGAAAAATGTTTCAATACTTTTTTTGAACAATTTCACTGATTTTAGCTTGTTGGGACTTTATGTAACTTCACTCTCATTTTTTGGTCTAAATTGACCGGACTAGTATAGCCGGAGTTTCCAGCTTATTATCTCTCATTCCGAGGTTGACCCCTATTGTTTGCTTATGACTGCACATATACTAAATTATATGTTTTTTCTATGGTTACTTAGCCCCTCGAAAATTTCATAGACATGTCAAAAACAAGGGGGCTAAGCGAAATTTTCCTTCCAAACTATGAATTCTAAAGTGTATTTCATGTAAAAATATAAAAGAACAGCTACAACATCCAAGAAGCCACAACATGGGGTTCTTCAAAAGACAAGTTGAGAGTTCGGCAACGTATTTGTAATGCCTCTGGTGTTACAAGTATCCATTGGCGACGGTGCCTGCTTACCATCACGCGGCCCGTCAGGTTGATTGCCACTTATGGCATTTAAAAAAAGGTTAAAAGTAAACTCTCTTGTAGACAGTATTGTGATTACTTGAAGCATTATAGAGATACTGAATTTATTAACTTTGTTTTTGTTCTCATGAAGTATTTGGAATTTTGCGTTTGACCCCTTTTATTTTAAACCGTCGACTTAGCTTTATTTTACTAACAAATCAAAACAATCTCCCGCACCGGCAATAACATTCGTCTCGCCTCGATTTGCCCAATAAAGTGTTTGTATCCGATCGTGTGCATCTCGTAACTCAGTCGCGATTGTGCACCGATGGTTTATGGACCACTAAAACACTGTAGCGGGTAGATTGAAACTAGCGTTTTAAATTTGCTTAGAATGTAGGTAGACACAGGTATATAAATATACTTCAAAACATAACGTTCCCAGTTTGGTTTGGTTTGGTTTGATTGCTTGAGGATATTATTCTTAAGTATGTGAATAGGTTTCTTCTAGGCAAGCGTGCTCCATCGTAGGCCGTATCATCGCTTAACATCAGGCGAGTTGGCGGCCAAGCGCAAGCCTATTTATAAAAAAAAAATAAAAAAAATTAAGCAATATCTTAGTCCATCAAGACTAGTTTTTAGGGTTCCGTACCCAAACGGTAAAAACGGGACCTTATTACTAAGCCTACATTGTCTGTCTGTCCGTGCTACCTTGAAACGGCTGTATCTTTCGAACACGCACTGACAATGCCCCGGGTATTGTAGGTGTCTATAGGCAGCGGTGACCACTTACCATCAGGTGGCCCGTAGCTTGTTTGCCACTTATTCTATAAAAAAAAAAAAAAAAAAAAAAAAAACGTAATAGATAGCCAGTTGAAATTTTCACAGAACATGTTAATGTTAAAGTGGATTAACGAAAAATTATAAAAAGTCAAAATGTTAAAAAAAGGGGGGTCTCTCTCCATACAACAAACGTATTTTTTTAACGTTACAAGCGTCAAACTTGGCATGATTATAGCATACACTTTAAAGGATAACAAAAAATAATAAATAATGGCCAAGTGCGAGTCGGTGACAAATTTTTGTTTGTTACCAAGTTATTACTAGTAGTTAAGTGGTGGTACGGAACCCTCAGTGCGTGAGCCCGACTTGCATTTGACCGGTTTATAATATTTTATTTTAATTATCTAATATTTTAGGCTTGCGTTTGACCGCTGCTTTGCCTGATGTTACGTGATGATAATAAGGTCTACGATGGATTTCTCTTGCCTCGCAGAAACAGTCACTCGCGAATTGAAGAAACCCAGATTGTAACTATCAGAGAATACACTTTCAGGCAGCGCATTCCACATACTTGCATTTCGCACAATAAAAATGGAATCAAAACGCTTTGAAATGGTTCCAATGCCTCTCAAATAAAGCGTTTCCGCATGCTCCTACTGGGTAACCCTACTAGAAGAAGCAGGACAAAATATAATATATGCTTATGCTCCTATTGCGATGTCATATGCAATAAGTACACTCAAGAAAATAATAAAAATTATATTTTGTTTACATTCAAATCCAAGTACCAGGAATGCATAAACCATGAAGAGATTTTCCTCCTCGTAACCCGTGATCACACTTTTTGGGAAACTAGAATGTAATACCTCTCCATCGTTTCTGCTACCCTGGTACCTGGTATCGACAAGTCCGGGCCAGACCCGAGAATAAAAATTAATGAAGAAAAGTAATTGGTCTTTAAATGCTTTGTTAACATAATAAACAAAAATACTTCCACTGCCACGGGTAAAATTAACAGCTCCACTCGATAGGTGCTGAAGTAAAACCGGTAAAACTCCGGTAACAAATACGTGCGACGTTTGCACGGACGTTGATTGAACCGGCACATTCATCTAGCGTCGAACCCTGGGCCACAGTACAATCAAACCGGAAAACCAACTTTAGAGTCAGTTTTTAGGGTTCTGTACCTCAAAAGGAAAAAACGGAACCCTTATAGGATCACTTCGTTGTCCTCTGTCTGTCCGTCTGTCTGTCCGTCTGTCAAGACCCTTTTTCTCAAGAACGCGTAAAGGTATCAAGCTGAAATTTATACTAAAAACTTGGGTCTGCGGTTTCTTTCGGCTGTAAAAAAAAGTTGTACGTCAACGCAATCAAAAGATATGAACGTTTATGTCGCATATTTTGCGATTTCACAGGGAAATCAAAACCTATAGGGTACTTCCCGTTGACCTAGAATCATGAAATTTGGCAAAAGGCAAGGTCTCATATCACATATATAGGAATAAATCTGAAAGTTACAAATTTGAAGTTGTATCATTTAAAAATAATTATTTTGCTATTACAAACTTACATTTTGTTGTTGGAATGTATAAAAGACCCTTATAGTCAACTACAAAGTTAAGTTTGTCTTTCAATATTTCAACTTTAGGTTTTTATGGACTCGCGCTCTGAGGGTTCTCTCCAACGGAACCCTCAGAGCACTAGTCCTACTCGTATTTGTCCGGTTTTTTTTCATAATAATCTACGCCTAAAAGTGAAAACCCAATTTATCCCTAAATAACGCTTTACCTAATAACTTTAGTCCAAAACCGCAAGAATTTTAATCACTGTACTTCTAAAACTCGGTAAAGAAACACTGCGTATGGAAACCATAGCACTGTTGCCTTCCGGCCAACGTCTTACGGCGGTCTCAAACTAACATTAAAATGGGAAAATTACGCGAACGTGAACCTTAACGTGACCAGATACAGTTTGCGGTCGCGGATTTTTTCATCACCTAAACTGGATTGCTTTAAGCAGCTAGCCTAAAGCCCCTGATAAGATAAGATAATAATTTATTTCCAAAAAAGAGCACATAAAAATTTACAATAGATATACACAATATGAGAAACCTAAATAAACATTTTCGGTGGGCCCCAAACTAGGCTAAGCCTGTATCTTGGGTACCCTGAGAACAGAACATACGTATTTTTTGATCAGCGCTGACAAAATGGAACACAACTAATTAATTACTTACAATTTTTCTATTTATGTATATTTAATTTAATTTAGTATAAATATGACTATAATCATGCGTGCATCTGTGCAATATGAGTGTTTATAATTCTCTAATAAAATCAATATTAATAAAATTCAAATTTTAAAATTTAATCTAAATAAAGATGGATGATCAGAATAAATTAAACCCAACTAAAATCAAATCAAAGTAAATTTAAATTATTCTATAAGTATTAATGTGTTTGTTTGTGTGAGTGTGTTTGTTTGTGTGTGTGTTTGGTGTGTGTGTGTGTGTGTGTGTGCGAGTGCGTGCGTATGCGTGCGTGTAGGTGTGTGAATGAGCGTGAGGGTGTGATGAAGTCTTTGTAGTTATGTTAGACTACTACTTGCTGGAAATACGTCTTTAAGCCTCATTTCACTAAACTTCACAAGTTTTTCTGTTTGCTTGTATGACAAAGATAGTAGCCACGTTTGAATTTTGTGCTTATGCTCTCTAAATGTTCTATTTGTCATATCAATATGTCTGCAAACTGAGTTGTACGTGAAGATATGTACGTATTTTGGTAGACGGGAAGCAAACACTGTATTGATTCTCGGAAGCATCTGATCCCGTGGGCGTTTACGTCTAGCATTGTCATGTTGATGATGATCTTTGATGACTTTCTAATGATCGTTTGGTTACCATTCTCAGCGCCTAATTTCTACACAATTTGACCTACCACAAGTTTAATAAACCATCCAAGTGCGAGTCAGACTCGCGCACTGAGGGTTCCGTACTACCACAAAATACTACAATACTCCAAGTTTATGTTCATTACCAAGTTATAACTGGTAATTTCGTTATTGAATTTTAGGGTATTACCCTGGAATCCTCAGTGCGCTAGCCCAACTCGCACTTGGCCGGTTTATGTTCATTGTGAACTGACTTATCCTTCTTTTCGAACTATGTCTACTATATCCAGTTTATTAGCTCCCGTGAGGTATCGTTTATCTGGGTCTTGGTAATTAGGCTTTATTTAGAACGTGCTACAAGCGGAATTATTCTCAGCATGCCTGAGATAAAGAGTTCGGAAGTGTTTGGCGCGTGTCTGAAATAATAAGAAAGGATAGATATTACCATCCCTCCTTGTAGAAACAGTACCTACAGTACAATACGAACTTTTTTAAATGTATAGAATAGATCTACGTTTGGCCACTAACTCGCTTGATGTTAAGCGACGGTATGGCTATGGACGGAACACATGAATAAAATTCACTCTAGCCTTGAAGTCGCCTAGATTGACATTTCATATGATTGACAATTAATTTATGTATCTAATCACTTAATAAAAAAAAGTTTCACATTTTTAATATTAGTATGACACATCATACTAATATTAAAAATGCGAAAACGGGCTTTGTTTTTCTTTCAAGCAATAAAAGAGCAATGACATAGACGTGATTGGACGGCATAGATGTGATTTTGCTTAGAGATAGTTCGAGAGACAGTGAATGACAGGATACTTTATATCGCAGAAAAATGCTTAACTCACTCACTATAAGATTTTTTTATCTATACTATATATAATACTAGCAACTTGCCCGCCCCGGCTTCGCGCGTAAATTACACCCGTGCGAAGCCGGGGCGGGTCGCTAGTTATATATATAAACCTTCCGTGAAAATGTATCTAACTGATGGTGAAAACCGCATCAAATTCCGTTGCGTGGCTTAGGAGGAGTTAGCGGCCATACAGACATACAGACAGACAGACAGACGCGGAAAGCGACTTTAATTTATACTATGTAGAGATAGAGAAGAGATAGAGAAGAGATAATATTATAGAGAAAAGATTTGATTGTTTGTTTGTTTGCATTGAATAGGCTCCAAAACTACTGAACCGATTAGAAAAATTCTCACTGTTGGAGAGAAGCTACACTATCCCCAGGTGACATAGGCTATATTATTTTTTTTTTTTATAGGGTTTCACTCTAAAACTCCAATAATGTAACCCAAGGTGTAAAAAAATAAGACTTACACCCGTGCGAAGCTGGGTTACTACTTATCTAAATAAAATACAAGCTGACACTACAAAAAACATTAAAGTTATATGATTATTTACGGGATATTTACCGTGGTAAGCACACCATGGTATATAACTTTAGTGAACAACCGTGATCGTTTAAAACAGTGTTTTACAAAAAACATTGTACTAACCATAGCCCGTTGAAGGTATAAAGACAATCCAATTAATGCTCAAGCCCACTACCAGTTGGCATCGTACCCAGGGTGCTGGCGGCATTATCATGCTAAATGAAAACGCTTATTAGATTAATCTTGTTTATCCGTCATTAAAAATTTATTAATAAAATGATTCATGGTCTGAAAATTTTCAAACTATCATTTTGCAAGTCACCAGAAAAATATATCAATCATGATACTGCAAATTTTTTGTCAGTCAACAAACTTTGCATAAAATACTTTTTCATGCAAATCACCTCTATTATAGCACTTCTGATTCATTCCAACACCCCCACTTAATAGTAAAGACCCCTATTCAATACGATAATAGTTTTCTAAGGCGCCAATGGCGCTATACAATTTGTTGGGCTCATAATGGGACTAAACGTGACCTTCGTTTGCCACGATAAATCCTTCTATACGAATCTTCAATTGAGCTTCCAAGAACGACAAGGTTTGATACTTTTAAAAACATAAGTATTAACTACTAGCTGTTACCCTCGTCTTCGTATGCGTAAACTTTCAACTCCCCTTTCATCATCATCATTATCAGCTAGAAGACGTCCACTGCTGAACATAGGCCTCCCCCTTTTGCATCCACTAGATGCCGGCGACTCTCACAATGTCGTCGGTCTATCTAGTGGGAGGCCTACCTACGCTGCGACTTCCGGTTCGTGGTTTCCACTCAAGAACCTTTGTTGTCCATCGGTTATCGGTTCTTCGAGCAATGTGGCCTGCCCATTGCCACTTCAACTTGCAAATTTTAACTTGCAACTTCCATTTGGCCCCCTTTAATTCAACACTTTCACAAATATTTCCTAGTGGACCTCTATATTATATCCTAGGAATCTACCTGCCAAATCTCAGCATCGTAGTTGTTTTTATACCATAGGTGGCAAACAAGCCGACGGGCTGCCTGATGGTAAGCAGTCACCGTCGCCTATGGATACTTGTAACACCAGAGGCATCACAAATACGTTGCCGACCCTTGAGGACTCTATTAACTCGCCCTTTGAAGTACTTACTCCATGTAGTAGCTTTTCAGAAACACCACGAAAGGTAGCTCATTCCACAATCCACATGTTGCAGGTATAAGGCCAGATAGATCGTGACTCGCGGTAGGTTAGATTAAGTAGCTTTTGAATTTTCGTTATGAGAGTGGTATTTCGATTTTTTTATACTGGTTGTAAAGGAAATTGCTCCTGACGCCAAAACACTATTATTATATTAGTGTGCGGGCGGAGGTCATTTGCTGAGCTCAATCGTCAGGTGGATAAATTATTCGCATTACAATGCGACCTTTGAAAATTAAGTTTTTTTTTTTGTAAATACATTTGCTTTATACTCCCCAAAACAAGACGTGTTACACAAAAAATATGTGAAATACTTTTTTTTAACGCGGATAACTCCGAGTTTGACCACCAACTCGCCTCAATTTTCTTTTTATGGTATAGTATTCAGTAACCACCAGCACCAGTCTTCGGTTTCGGGAGAGTTTCTCTTACACCACATATATGACATGTATGGATTTTAAAGTTTACATAAGTGTCTATGTATTTAAATTCTATGTGTAGGCAAATGAAAAACGAGTTGAAACGGGTCCTTTTGTGTTGTTTTCAAAACTGCTAGTTAAGCTTCTATCACTTTGCTAGCCCATGACTTTGACTTGACCACGACTGACTTTGACTTTAAGTATGACTTCTTTGACAGTATCTAATAAAACTTGAAAAATATTTACTTACTCAGTGTTTTTTATCTTTAATAATCACTAATAATGTAGATAATGTGCGAAAGCTAGTTAACGTTCTGGTGGGTTAGACAATACCCACATTCAGTCACACTGAGATCTCTCAAGCTAATGTCATTGTCAATGTCATTTTCATACAATTTCATCTTTCTGCAGGCGTTAACGCTAACAGAATGTGGGTCTTGTCTAACCCTTCTGGTCAGTCAGCGCGCCTTTAAAATATTTGTACGATGATAGCAATAAAACTACCTGGGACTGCTAGTAAGCAATGGGTGAGTCGAGTATAGTGTTAGCGAACAACACCACCACACGCCATGCCACGCTGTAAAGTGTCAATGTCAACTACTTTCAACTAAATAAATATGGTAACTTTAATTTCGGGATATAAAATAGTGGGGGATTGACAAGTGTTTTTGATTCTGAATCGGTTGGAATTAAGTCGAAGAAGAGGCGATTAATGTTAAAAAACCCTTTTAAGGGGAAAATAAAATAATAAATAATATCTCTGTGGTGTGATTTTTGTCATCCTGACCCAAAAATAACAACAGGCAAGTATCAAAACCACCCAGTCCACAACATCCATTAAACATACAAAGGTATACAGCACTTGCCAACTCCAAGCTTCAGTATTCGTCTTATTCAAATACGATAGGCACTTAAAACTTTTTCATGCAAGACGTGAACATTACATCTAAAATGAATAAGAATGTCGCAAGCCGTTGGAAAACCGTCAAGATGAACGTAACGCAAAACGCTAAGAAAAAACAGGAAGAGAAAAAACCAGCGGTGCTGAACAAGGTTTTTCATATCTCTAGGGATAAAGGTAAGCGTTTAAAGCTTGCTTCTTTATTAATTTAAGCAGGTAATCCTTGGCTATGAGTCTTGTTGCCTTATAAAAGGTTACAATGTTTGTTAGAAAAATATGCGGAAATATTGTTTTTTTTTTTTTTAATTAAATAAACCGGCCAAGTGCGAGTCGGGTTCGCGCACTGAGGGTTTTGTACCACCAAAAAATTCAATAACAAAATTACTACTTAGTTATAATTTGCTAATGAACAGAAAGTTGTCACCGACTCGCACTTGACCATTATTTATTATTTGTTGCTATACTACTTTAGAGGGTGTACTATTTTGACGTTTTGTACGTTTTACCGTTTTTACATTAGAGATAATACAAAAATACGTAAAAAAATACGTTTGTTGTATGGGGCCACCCCTTTTGTTTTAATTGTCTGACTTTTTTGTAATTTTTTAGCTAATCCGCCGTAACATTACATACTCTGTGAAAATTTCGACTGTCTCTCTATTCTCTATTATATCTATTAGGTACGGTTCGAAAGATATAAGCGTTAATAGGTAGGACAGATAGACAGGCAGACAGACGAACCGACATACAGACATCGTAGTATCGTAATATAAGGGGCTTAGTAATAGGTTTAGTAATAGGTTCACATTTTTACCCTTTGGTTACGGAACCCTAAAAATAGGAAACAAGTAATTAAAATATTTCCTTAATTGCCTTGCTGAATTCTGACAAACTTCAGTCTAACATAATGATTAGAGGTTAAACAAAAAGATATATTTGACTAATCAATTTTGAGTAGCATATAATGTGAACTACTTTAATTCAGTCTAGACGAATAAAAACATATCAAATTAACTCATGTTCCAAAGCTATTAACGCGTCGCAAGAAAGTCGCTTACGAAGGCGCGACTTTATGTGACAAACTCGTTCAAACTCCTGTGCCATTTTGTTTGCGGTCCCCGTTTTTTGCTTACTTTATCACTTCACTCTTGAAATGTTTCTAGGCCCGTTTTTTCAGCGGCTATTATGTGTAACGCTGTTGCCACTGCTACTCGAGAACAGAAATTTTCACAGAATTCATGTGGTGATAATTTTCGTGCTTTCAAGTCGTGTCTAGCTTTTTTCGCTTTAACGAGGAGTTAGTTTTCTTTAATTGCGTCTGTTTTTTGGTTAAATGAGTCAGTTTCCTAGCAGAAGTGGAGTTCGGTGTGGGAAAGACATGTCTGAGGTTGTAAGTGAACGTGAAAAAGTATTTATGTCGCCTGTAAGGAAGAATAAGAATTACTACAGCAATTTTTATCATGGTGAGTCTTCTGAAGATACCTACTATAAAAATAAGATAATTTGAATATAAATTTCAAAATTTGAAAAACAGATGCTTGGCCGAACAAATCAACATCATCAGCTCTGAATGACCAGTGTTAGATATAGGCTTCCTTTTGTTTATGTCAACAACAAGGAAAACAATAAATGTTAGCAACGCCGCAATTGACATTTGAACTTTTTCTAATATCTATGACTATACATAAACTGCATGTATACAGCGTGCTGAATCAATATCAATAAAGTTTCCACAAGGAAAAACCATTTCTCGTCGTCAAACCAGTATATTATGTTCAAATAGTTCAAATAGTCCCAGTTCAAATTGTTTGAATACGAGGAAGCACTGATTTTTCCCGGTCTCTCGCTGGTCGCATCCACTCGTGTCCGATAGTTATTTTGATTTCGTTAGTCCACGTCGTCTTTGGGCGGCCTGGGTTGAAACCCGTTCGCGTGGCCTAGGCTAGTACAAAACAGAAGATGAATACCAATCAGATTTAGTAAATCTTCAAAGAACATTACTGAATCAATAATCATGAAGGTGACTTCCATAATAGAGCTCTTTTTGTGTTCTGGAGAAGTACCACACCTTTGCCAGTTATTCAACTGCCAAGCAGTAGTGTGCTAATATTACTGATGTTCTGGATTGAAGAGCAATTTTTTCAGTGAAATTACTGGGCAAAAAGAGATTTAACATACAAAATCTCAGGGGTTTTCAGTTGTTCAAATTCTAAATTCAGCATATGTGATGTTTTAAAATGTACCCAACCGGCAACATTGACTTGACATGTTTGGCTTTTTTGTCTTCTTTTGTAAATAAATTTTTTAAAAGGGCTTACTTTTCTTAAAGTTTTTTTCATTTTCAATCAACAATATCTTTAATTATGTGAAACTAGCAGGTTGACAAACAAACGAGTTTTGCCGGGTCAAAGTTATGTAATCATTTAGGCGCTGAGTTAAGCTCTTAGGGACACCGCGATTTTGCTTTTATTATGACTAAAATCTATTAGTGGGAATTTAACTATCATACTTTCATACTAATATTATAAATGCGAAAGTCTGTTTGTTTGTTGGTTTGTTTGTTCCTCTTTCACGCTGCAACGGAAAAACGGATCGACCTGATTTTTTGCCTATGTCACTCTCTGGCTCTTGAACTATAATTTCAAGAGCCAGAGAGTGATATAGGCTAATTTTCATCATCATCATCACCATCACCATTTTTCATCACTACGTGGGTGAAACCATGAGGCGCAGCTACTTTAAAATAATAACATGATATCTTAACTATTGGAAAATTTTCGACATTGAATTTAATTAATACTTTTTTTTATCTCTCCATCTCTCTAGATTTTTACGCCTATATACAGATAGCCCGTTGGTCGAGTTGGTAGTGAACCTGCCTTCTGAGCTTGGGGGCGTGGGTTCGATTCCCCACCTAGGACAAACATTTGTGTGATGAACATTTGTGTTTGTTGTATCTGGGTGTTAATATCTATTTAAGTATGTATTTATTATATATATCAGTCTCTGACAGCCATATCACAAGCTTTGCTTAGTTTGGGGTTAGATGACCGTGTGTGCAAAAATGTCCCGAATATTTATACAAACATGATACAAAGTGATAAATATTTTAACCCACATATTGTACATGAGTTTTTAAATGTGTGTATGATTTACTCATATTTTTTGCAAATAAATTATCTTTATCTTAAAAAAACGATCTTATGAATAACATTGTGAATCGCACAATGGTTAAATGACGATGATCTTTAAAAATGTAAAAAATTACATAAAGTACAGCTCTGACCGATGAACGACGCCTTGAAGTGTAAAATGTTACCAACACTTTAGTCTATCTTCCTTGCCAACACATAAGCTACGAAGTTTTAACATTCCATTGATTTTAAACGTCATTTGAGAAACATTATAACTTTCAAACCAATTCGAGGATCGTTATCTGTTAAATTTACGAGTCCTCATTACCGTAATGTAGAATACAGTAATATCTAATTAATGAAACTGTTTCATTTGTATGTAAAGCGAACACCTGCAGCGCGCTTATCGCCTACGCGGGCTTTTGACAGTGACGGTTGTATAGCGGGGTTGATACTTGAATAATATTTTTTTTTTGTAAAATTTTTTTTAACGAGCTTAAAAAAAAAATTAATGCAAAGAAAAATGTAATCAAATGTGTTAAATGTTGAAAAATATATATGATGTGCATTATCTTCATTTTGTTAGTTGCCTAAACTTAATCCAAAATGTATTTGCTCTGACAACAGAAATAACATTTAAAAAAGCAGTTTTTTTTTATATTACTCTGAATTATATCGTAGTGCCTAGTACGAGTTTTTTCAGTTGCATTTACCTACTCAACCGCGGTAACGTAAATTAAGATTTGTATGCAGTGAGAACAGTTCCATCTGCGAGGCACTAGATGGCGCTGTCCTTATTTCATGCAAATCGTAGTTAACTTTAACGCGATTGAGTAAGTAATCGCAATTAGAAAAATTTGCATTCACAGAAAATATATATTTTTTAAATTAAAACGGCTGTTAAGGCATTTTTGTAAGGTTATAACCAGTTGCACCCATAAAACCGAATCGCAACTGCATTCGAAATCAGTTAGCAACTCTGATGCGGATAAAGAACTTTGAGTCCTAACCCAAAAAGGTAATGTCCAAGTTCTCTGGATGCGGAGTTTGATGCGTTGACATAAATAAGAATGTTCAATTAAGGTTCTGTCATAATGCTTCCCGACAGATTTTCCTTCTCATTTCCGTTCTATTTACTTCTCTTTTCTGTGCTTTCACTAGGCACTCTGGTACTTGCTTCACGTTTTACGTTTGTAACCCCAGTGAAAATGACCATATTATAAAGTATCAAAACCATTCGAATATACAAACAACAGTGTGTAAAATTAGAATGATTTGTAATTGGTCCGTAGCACGAAGAATGCCGCTTCAGTTTATCGCACTTGTCAGCTGTCTTTGTAAACGTGAAATGGTACAATACCTACATCTACAATGACTAATTAGTTTTATACCTACTTATTAAAATCAAAATATTAATAGGTATAATTACTTTTGCATCTATTTAATTTTGGATGCAAGGAAACGCTGGATGCAGGCCGCTCTTAACCGGCCCTTTTGAAGATCAATGGGGGGAGGCCTATGTCCAGCAGTGGACGTCCTATGGCTGAAATGATGATGATGATGATGAATTTAATCTGATATAATTATGAATCAAACTAACTAAATAATACCTAAGTGTATGTTCTTACCCGGGACCCCTTCTTTTCTTTACCGGGGTGGACCCGGGTATGTCCTAAAACTGCGACCAGAACCACCGGAGGATGGGCAGCAGCGTCCTATTAGTACCTACACGGTGAACGAACTGCGATCCCCAAGCCGCCTGCCAAGCGTGGGGATTATGGCAACACCCCTCTCGAGGGAGGCATTTGTCCAACAGTGGACGTTTAATGGCTGCTGGTGTGTGTGGTGTATTTTCTTTTTCATTATATTAGTTGTAGGCTAAATTGTAAATAAATTAAAAGTCATAATTTACAAGCGTACAAATATAATATATTTAATGCTGTTGCCCGTGACTTCGTACGTGTAGACTTTCATGTTATAAGCTTTTAATTTCGAATTGCCCTCAGTTTTATAAGCCGAATCTTTTTATGGCGGACCTCTACATCATATAAGTAATCTATCTGCCAAATTACAGCTTCGTTTGTCATGTCAGTCAGTTAACCAATGAGTAATGAATAATGTATTTCGCTTTTATGTGGGTTGGTATATGTAAAGTTGTTTAAAATTTTACCAAGCTACCCAAAAACTTCAATAGTCAAAGTTAAAGAAGTCAAATTAGAAGAGACCGACATATCTATTAAAATTTGCTACTTGAAGTGGCATTATGGAGCCCACACTGCATGAAGAACCGATAACCGATAGGGAAGAAAGAATATCGAGTGAAGACCACAAATCGGAAGACGCAGCGTAGGTAGGCCTCATACTAGATAGACCAATGACATTATGTGAGTCGCGGGCATTCAGTGGATGCAGATGACAGGCTGTCGTTCAGTGTGGAGGTCTAAAGAGAGGCCTATGTTCAGCAATAGACGTCTTCTGGCTGTTGATAATAATGATTTATACAGAGTTACGCAGAAAGAGTGTACAAATCTGGAAACGGTCCAAGTATCCATCATTATGAACAACTTTTACTATGAGAGCAACACTGAAAACGCGAAAAAAATATCAGCTATTCCATAATATTTTGTCTAGTCAATGACCGTTTTCTATGAAACAAATGATATTTTTTTTCGTGATTTCGTAGTTGCTTTTAAATTGTTCATAATGGTGGGTAGTTTGGACCTTTTTCGACTTAGTACGCCCTTTTTGCGTAGCCCTGTACAGCCAGTACAAGAACAAAGTTAACCTTGACACATACGTACGGAACTTGTTTACTGTTTATGGTCTAGGCATTCTATTGCCTTCCATTTCACACCATGCAAGCTGAAATAGGCACCAATTTCCAAACAAGAAACTATTTGGAATTCACACGGAACATTGAAATTTCAAGTGCCTAGGAGAACTAGCTGTTGCCACTGGATTCATGTCTGGTCTTAATGTAAAATCTCATAAAAAAAATTATGGTATATAATATACGATACGATAGATGTTTATCTTATAATAGTTTTTGTATCAGTTACCTAATGTTACTAATTTTGTTTTATAGTTCTGCATTGATAATTAATTTCCTCCCTACTCTGCGTCTACCTCCCTACGCTGCGTCTTCCGGTTCGTGGTTTCCACTCCAGAACCTTTCTTCCCCGTCGGTTATCGGTTCTTCGAGCGATGTGGCCTGAACATAGCCACTTCAACTTGCAAATTTTAACAGCTATGTCGGTGACTCTGGTTCTTTGGCAAATATCCACGTAATTAATTTCAATTAAATCTTATTTTTAATCAAAAAGAAGGTAGTTAACTATAAATTTTGTATAAGCTTCTATTATTAAAACTTTTTGAATAACTCTTCTAATATTTTTCATCCCTAAATGATAGTGAGATTCCACAACCTTACCACGGTAAATATCCCGTATAGGCCATTGGAATTAGACCAAAAAATTTGATGAATCGGATTTAATTGCTACAAAAGGTTTTATTGTATTAAAAGCTTTATTTGTAGCCCAATATGACTTCCCTAGGTTTTCCTCCTCGGGGGAGTTGTGTATAAGTGGTGGGGGGTCAAAATGTACCCCCAGAAGGGGTATTTTTGAGGTTTTACGATACTATCTCGTGAAGAACTCACAATATTGAAACATAGTTCTTCTATGAGTTGTAGGGCATTAAATTCTGCATTGAATGAGACTAGTCGCATATTTTTTGGACCACCCGTACCCGTACTAGTGCCCATCAAAGTTGGTCCAATTTTACATATTTTTGAAAAAATATCGTTTTTACTTCAGTTTTTTGGCTATATTATCTAAACTTACCCATCTCTCATTCAGTAGTCTAAACACAAATTATAGAGAAATAAATTCTGCGTTTGATGAGATCAAAATTCAATTGTTAGACCACCCCTTTCCGTAAAGATCATCAATGAAGAATGTTTGCTCAAACTGCAGTTCTTCAGTAAGTGTTATTATTTTGGAGATAAATAAATTTTCAAAACCGTAACAATGCAACATTTACACTATATCAAACATAGTAGTAAGCACCTTATTTTACTAGTCTAATAAAATGTTTTTTTAATATAAATATATTTCACATTATGGACAAAAAAATTGGTATAGGCACCAAAATTTCACAAACGTCAACGTTTGACTATCGTTTGGCCACTCGGCTCCTCAAAGTCTGTAATTTCCGTCACCCCATATATGCAGGCCAGGTCCACTTCAGCGTCTGGTTAGTCTCATCAAACGCAAAATTTATTTCTCTATAAGTCATTCATAGACCGCTGAATAAGAGATGGGTAAGTTTAGATAATATTGCCAAAAAACAGAAGTAAAAACGATATTTTTTCATAAATATATAAAATTGGACCAACTTTGATGAGCACTAGTACGGGTACGGGTGGTCCAAAACATATGCGTCTAGTCTCATTCAATGCAGAATTTAATGCCCTACAACTCATAGCAGAACCATGTTTCATTATTGTTAGTCCTTCACGAGATATTATCGTCAAACCTCAAAAATACCCCTTCTGGGGGTACATTTTGACCCCCCACCACTTATGCACAACTCCCCCGAGGAGGAAAACTTAGGCTAGTCATATTGGGCTATAAATGAAGCCATTAAAACAATAAAACCTTTTGTAGCAATTAAATCCGATTTGTTTTCTAATTCCAATGGCCTAGTAAGTAATCATATAACTTTAACGATACATAGTGAGATTATCAAAGCTGGTGAGTGATCAAAGTGATCAATCTATGCAACGTTATGAATTTTGAAATATACATTCATTTTGAAGAGCAGAAAAAAATGCGGTTTTATTAGGCAGAACACAAAAACAATAGGTAATAGTTTTCATATTGCAAACTTAAGGGTTAAAGATTACACTGAATTTTTTCATTTATGATTTGTATATTTTCTATGTTATGTCTATCAAAACTTTGTTTTAAGGAATCCACAACAAAGAAAAGCACAATTTTCTTCCGATGACTACTAAGTCTTTCTTGAGAGTTTACAGTTAATGTTACAGTCAGTCAGGAATGAAACAGTTTTATTAGACAAAGGGTAGACAAGTCAAGGTAACAAGACAGTGCAAATTGTCGTACGTGGAACATAGGAATTCCTGATTTCACTGCGCGTTGAGTTCTAGTCACTTTCTAGCTACTCCGTGATACGTTGTTGCCGAGAGCATACCACACAAAGATCTGCAATTTGTTACATTATTGCACAAAATCATTCTGAAATTGAAATCGTATTCGAAACGATTGACAATAAATTGAAACCTCAATTTATCATACAAGTTTCGTTTGTAAGATAGCATAATATCCAAAACATAACCTTGTTAAAATTTAGTACCGAATGAAATATTATTTTGAACAAAATTTCTTCTACTTTTTCTTTCATAAGTCTCTTTTTTGCCGTGTTTATTATTGGCGTATTTCAATTTTTCGTTTTAAATTTTGGTGTCTTATAAAAGCTTGATTATCATATTTATATCAAAACTTAGATTGACATAATTTTTTGAAACTCTTAGCGACTACGTATAAATATATTTTTGAAAACTGCTCCAGAAAAATATACTTTGTTGGCCTCGGACATTAAGGTGAATAATGGACCAGTTAACAAGATATCTAGTGTACAACAAAACTCCTCGCTGCAGAAACGATATGGACTATAATACTCTGGCAGCTCATAAAGAGGTCAGAACTAGTATTGGAGATATTGATAAGAGGATCATGCAGCTGTCGCCAGATTTGGGAAGGACTTATGGTGAGACCAGGAATTGTTTCCTTACTTAATTTTTTGGTTCCGCAACAAAACAAAACCCTTTTTATTCATCCTTGTCCATCTGTCTGCTTGTGTGAATCAGTCATTTTACTCTTACAAGACTTAAAGTACTGAAACTTGGTATACATATAAATAATTTTATTAAACCTACAAGACAAAAAACATTGAAAAAACATAATTACATAGCTACAGAATACTAACACAAGCATGTCTTAATATAAATTTTTCGATATCGAATTTTAGAGGTGTAAGTAAATACAATTTGTACATTTCCCCAGTTCAATTCAACAGTAAAATGTGGTTTGGTATTTTTGAACATTACAAAAATTTTTGGTCACCAGAATTTTTGAACCGTTTACCAAAAAAATCTAACCCAAATCTGCTGCTGTTTCTGGTTAGATTAATATAAATCATCATCGAATTGTTGACTCGATAAAAAAATATCTTAGTTATCATTCTATGGAGAATTTATTTCCAATTTTCAAATTTTAATAAAAACAAATTTATAACGCCTCACACCAGATGGAGTCATAGAGCTCTACGTCGTGATTCGATTTTACATTGCTCCTTTTAACTAACTTAATTTTGCGAAATTTAATGGAAAACCATTAATCGTTTGCTTGATGATGGGATATTTCCGCGTATGCATCGACCTTCATGGCTTCCCAAGGGTAAGATTACCAAGCATCGCTTTTGTGTTGAACGTTTTTGATACTTGGAAGTTTTTGTTGGCTTGTCAGGTTAATGAACGTGAGTTGTATTGTTTGGTAAAATGTTGCCCTTAGGGCCAATTGCGTTTCCTTATCCGATCGCATCGAAAAACAGCGCCATCTTGCGTATGTAGATGGAACTGCTCTTTTTTATAAAAATCGTAGTTACTCGATCGAATAAATAAACGTCACTGGTAAAACTCACACTAGGCGTTCTGAAATATAAAGAAAATTTGTATTTATTGTGTTAGAAAGATGAACCTTTCTAACTTCGGATGGTTGAGATGATTAACTTTTACTAGCAATGTAATATTATAATTATTTCAATAATAACACCGCTATATTAATAAGGTTGTTAATATCTATTTAAGTATATATTTAAAACTATATAATTATGTATGTATATCAGTCCCTTGCAGCTATATCACAAGCTTTGCTTAGTTTGGGGTCAGATGACCGTGTGTGCAAAAATGTCCCGAATATTTATTTATTTATATTGTAGCGTGCCTTGCGTTTAATGTCCATCCAATCAGTGGGCTCTCATAGTGATGTGCTACGTTGTTAGTGCGGTGACAGCCGTTTTAGTCAATAGCCTTTAAATACCTCATCATCATCATCAGCCAGAAGTCGTCCACTGTTGAACATAGGCCTCCCCCTTTATCCTCCATACTGAACGACAGCCTGCCTTTTGCATGCACTGGATGCCCGCGACTCTCACTATGTCATCGGTTCATCTAGTGAGAGGCCTCCCTACGCTGCGTCTTCCGGTTCGTGGTCTCCACTCCAGAACCTTTCTTCCTTTTCTTTCTTCTTTCCTTTTAATACCTACGTTAATACAATAGGTTTGTCCTAAGGACACATCTGATGATTTTTGTAAAATTTTATGCAGATTGGTTTGGCCGTTTGGATTTGAAATTTCACATAATTATGTACAGACAGGAAAACTTACTCTAAAGCTCACTGTTTTTATTCTCTCTCTCTGAGTTACTTTCGCATTTAAATTATTTTATTCCTATTTAAATACCTGTCAGATTAAAACAACTTCGCCGACTTTCCATTTGCTAACTAGGTTAGTATTATACTGCAAAGCGCAAACGGCAAAGATAAACAAAAGGTATAAACTCAAGATCTCTCGCGGCGTTTGCGAGTTGCCGCTTATCTTGTCGATTAGTTTGATGAATGCATAACAGCGCACTTCATTGCTTGGGGCTTGGTACAAGAAACAAAAAAAAATATCCTATCCTCATTATTATTTTTTTTGTCATCGAATACACAGCTTTTATTTTGTTTTATTTTAAGTTTCTTAACTATATATAGGACAAACATTTATGTGATGAACATTTGTGTTTGTTCTATATCTGGTTGTTAATATCTATTTAAGTATGTATTTAAAACTATATATGTATGTATATCAGTCTCTGGCAGCCATATCACAAGTTTTGCTTAGTTTGGGGTCAGGTGACCGTGTGTGCAAAAATGTCCCGAATATTTATTATTATATTTATTTATTATACAAAATACCAAAAATGTAGATTGGTACATAATTAGAAAAAAAAAACAAGATAAATAAAAAAAGCAAAAAAAATATGGAAAAAAATCATGATTACATAATTATTTAGTTTTTTCTTGATAAATGTAAGTAGAGCAAAAAAATTAAACAAAATCTAACGTTATTATTGGCAGCAATCATAACGAACAGCTATATTTTGGCGTCAACTTGAAAAAACATGTCGGTTCATTGTATTTTCCAAGCTTGTGTATTTGTGAAAGTTAAATTTATAATATTTTGTCTTGCTTTTTGAATTTATACTTCTTATGCGACTTGCAACAAGGTTGCGTTAAACGTTTAACGCTACCATGGAGGGAATTTTTCTCTCTCGTATGGTTGCGAAATGCGTATAATTTTTTCGCTATGGTGTCGCTAATGGATTGAGAGCTAGGTTTTAATCTCGAAAAAAGCATGTTCTATTTTTGCCCTAGTTATAATTTTAGGGTTCCTTGTAGAAGTATAACTTCTTCCGCCCGGAGGGACTCCACGCACAATTTTTTTTTAAGAATTTGTGGCAAACATGCGACTTTCTACCTGATGATAAATGGTCATAACTACCTATATACACCTACAATACCCGAAGCATTGTCAGTGCGTTGCCTGCCTTTTAGGACTGTTCACCTTTCATTTGTAACAGCCCAAATTATACTTTGGAGGAAAAACCGAAGATGTAAGCCGTTGATTTAGTATTAAAACAGCAATACATACAAGCATTCTAACCTGGAATGATTTTAGTACACTTTTAGCTCATAATTATAATTATAACAACAAATAACACCGACCAATATTATCGCAAGTCGAGTGCGCACTAAAATGAAAGAAAATATTTTTTGGGTGCGGAACCCTCATTGCGCAAGTCCAATTCGCACTTGGCCCGTTTTTTTTTTAATGATAACGCTTGGTGTAATGTTAGCATAAATTTATTGCTATTTTTTTTTGTATATTATGACGAATTTCTAGTGTAATTCAAGTTCGTAGTTTCGAGTACAATAAGGATTTTGGGATAAACTATTTTCCTCTATAGATATTTGTGATGCTAATTTAAACCTAACCTGACATAAAATATTAATTACATAAAAGAGAAAAATTAACCCAACCTAAAACAAAAGGTAATTTAATTTGTAACAAAAAATTCGTTTTAACAATTTGTATTAATCATATATTTTTTTTATATATTTTTTTTAAACAATAAACTAATACTAATTTAATTATTTAGTGTTCTTAATTGTACTTGTCGCTCTGGATTAAATATTTTGTCCTATAAACTTAGTACCTACATGTTATGCTCAAATGAAATCTCTTCTCTTCTCTATCTCTACATAGTATAAATTAAAGTCGCTTTCCGCGTCTGTCTGTCTGTATGTCTGTATGGCCGCTAACTCCTCCTAAGCCACGCAACGGATTTTGATGCGGTTTTTACCATCAGTTAAATACAATATCACGGAAGTTTTATACAATTATATAACAAACGATCCACCGCGGTTTCGCACGTAAATTACACCCGTGCGAAGCCGGGCAGGCGGGTCACTAGTAAATTATAAAAATCGCGCATGCACTTGTTCATGAGATTGTCAAATACGCTATAAGTTCATCTATTAAAGGTATCTCAGCCAGTTTCGGCTAGTTGTTCGCCAACGGTTAGTACAATAATTGCTTTCTTAGACAGAGCTGTTTGTTTCTTGGAATCCAGTGAACTTTCATTGCTAAGACTGTTATGGCCAACCAGAAACGTGAAAAGAAGTCAAAAGGTAAATAACCTGAATCAATTTTTCTCAAGCAACGCACTCCAGGTTCGCACGGGTGTAAGTACTTATTGTTTTATAACACCTTGGGTTACATTATTGAAGTTTTAGTAAGGATCCATACTTTTTTTTTAAAGTATAATATAGCTTGTTACCCGGGGATAGTCAAGCTTCAGTGAAAGAATTTTTCAAATCGGTTCAGTAGTTTTGGAGCCTATTCGATGCAAACAAACAAACAATCAAATCTTTCCTCCTTATAATATTATATTAGTATTATAGTATAGACTAGCGGTCGGCCCCGGTGGTCGCAAGGGTATTATTGGAGTTTAAGTAAGGATCCCTAATAAAAAAAAATAAAAAAATATCCTATGTCACCCGGGAATAGTGTAGCTTCCCAATAGTGGAAGAATTTTTCAAATCGGTGCAGTAGTTTCGAAGCCTATTCAATGCAAACAAACAATCAAATCTTTCCTCTTTATAATACCTATTAGTATAGAAATATAGACGATTAATATAGATTAATACTGCCGTAAACTTTTATGTCAATAAAAAAGTGCATTAAAATTACAGATAAGTCAAAACCAGTACCGAAACAAATAAATCAACGCGTAAACAATTCAGAAGACAAAATAACGGTCTATTTTAAAAATCGAATGCAACGCCATTTTAAAATATGGCGGGCACACATTATTGTAGCTACACACGAACGCTCACCACCGTGTGAGCACGGTATTGGCTCTAAAAATAAAAGATTAATTTCCTATAACGTCGGTGTGGCATGACTTTAATCTTGCGCGACGTGATGCAGGAATAAAGGTGCATGTGTGGGTTGCGGCTTATTTTTCCTGATGCGGGAATAAAGATGAAAGTGTGGGCGGTTTATATTGGAGCTAAGTGGAGACGTGTAGTGTGTGTCACGCGCATTTTAATGTCTTGCTAGCTTCAGTTTTCGTATTTAAGGTGGTTCGATTCACCTATGGCGGGAAATTTAAATTTTAAACAGTTTTTTGGTCCTAGTAGCCAGGCCAGGTAATTATTTTTAAATAACACAGTGTTTGCGCAAAATGTTGGCTGTTCTTTACATTATAATGTACAATTATTTAACAGTAACGCACCATATTACTTACATTTGTGAATAAACCGTTTGAAACAGCAAAAATTTGTTTATTTACAAATGTAAGTAATAATGGGCATTAGAGATAAATAGGTTTACATGATTTTGTAAAGAATAATAATCAATCTGCGGAAATATCATGGTTGTTTACAATGATTATCCGGCCTAGCTACAAGGACAAGAAAACTGTTTGAAATTTGAATTTCCCGCCATTTGTGCAACGAACCACCTTAAGATGTTACTAGCGACCCGCCCGCTTGGCTTCGCACGGGTGTAATTTACGTACAAAGCGGAGGCGGTTCGCTAGTTATAAAATAATATTCCGTGAAAATATATCTAACTGATGGTGAAAACTGCATCAAAATCCGTTGCGTAGTTTAGGAGGAGTTAGCGGCCATATAGACAGAGAAACGCGGAAAGGGTAATTAGCGCGGTAATTTATACTATGTAGAGAAGAGAAGAGATAGAGATGTAGAGATAGAGAAGAGAAGAGAAGATGTTCTTATTGCAATAAATATCGAGTACCACTGACGCCGATGACCGATAACCGATGGGGAAGAAAGGTTCTGGAGTGGAGACCACGAACCGGAAGACGCAGCGTAGGGAGGCCTCCCACTACATGGACCGACGACATTGTGAGAGTCGCGGGCATCCAGTGGATGCAAAAGGCAGGCTGTCGTTCAGTGTGGAGGTTAAAGGGGGAGGCCTATGTTCAGCAGTGGACGTCTTCTGGCTGATGATGATGACCACTGACGCAAATAGAGAGATGTTATAAGTTTAATGTGTGTATCTGTTTGTCTGAGACATTGTAGCACCCAAATGGCTTAACCAATTTTGATTTAGTTTTTTTTAATGACTGATGCGGCTGTCGAGTGTACATAGCTATGATTCAAGAAAATCTGTCCAGCCATTTGAAGATAGTCAGCAATTTTATAGTTATTTTGTTTATTTCTAAATTATATATTTATGGTTGTGATTTTTATGTCTATAGATAACGCTTTAAAACATAGACATATAAACATAAACATATAAACTAGAGATTCCGTGTCAAAACTGTCCAGAACACACAAAGCCACGGACAACTAACACCAGACGAAAATAAGCTGCTGTTAAAGCTGTTGGTAACCTTAAACTGAACAGCCTGTTTTTACATATTAGAGGGTTGATTTTTTACACCAGTTTATTATTTTCTTCTGCTTAGTAAATGGGAAAATATTCATAACATCTAGTTTGAAGAAAAAAATCTGCTCTGTACAAAAAGTAACACACTTTTTTTTTTTTTTTTTTTTTTTAACGCTGATAAGTCCGCATTTGACCACCAACTCGCCTGTTGGTAAGCGACGATTTCACCCCATTAAGGGATTTTTTTTAGGAAATTTGTTTTATAATATGTTTAGTATTATTATTAACGAAGTTTAATTACAGTAGCTTAAAACAAATTGTTATCTCCACGAATTTCATTTAGGGGTTTGTTTTTTAGAAAAATATAAACCATGTACTTACCTATGTATTGTATCATCATCATCAGCCAGAAGACGTCCACTGCTGAACATAGGCCTCCCTCGGTACTGTATAAAAAAAAATACTTTCGCAAAGTTTTTACTGTACTTGACCTTACAACTCTCTTACACCCCCTATAGGGGATAATTTTAAAAAACTTCTGAGGCGCCCGCCTAATTTTTTTACTATTAATATACAAACTGAGTTACATCAGCGTAGCGTATAAAATAATTATTGAAATTAAATTTAACATTCAAACATCTGCCTGTCCGGATATCAAACCCAGTTCATAAAGTAGATTTATTAAATTTTAAAATTTGATCTCTTGAGAGATTCTGAGTGATAATTTAAATTTGCGAGTTAATTGAAAAGTCCAATTTTCAATGGTAAATTTCACAGAAAGTATAATTTTTTTGTGTAAATTAGAACGTCGCTGTCAAGGCATTTTTGTAAGATTGTTGTAGCTAGTTGCGCCCATATAAACGAAACGTCAGTCATTCGAAGTCTATTAGCAACTATGATGCGGAGTTCGACGCGTTGATCTAAATAAGAATGTTCAATCAAGGTTCACTCATACGCCTGGTAACAGGTTTTCCTTCTCATTTCCGTTCTATTTACTTCTCTTTACTGTGGTAAATTTCATGATCATCATCAGCCTGAAGACGTCCACTGCTGAATATAGGCCTCCCCCTTTAACCTCCACACTGAACGAAAGCCTGCCATCTGCATCCATTGGATGCCCGCGAGTCTCACTGTATCGTTGCTCCGTTTGTCGTTGGTTGGTAAATTTAGTAGTTAGTTGATTTTTAATTCACTAGCAAGCGTTGCCACAGAAAAGTAAAAATCCCTTCTCTTTTCTGTGAGCGTTGAACATGCCTTATCCACTTTACCTTCACCCTACCTCCTTCGTGTTCCACGGTATTACCACCTACCACAAGAATCATTTACTTGCCTTGCACCAACAATGCTACCACTACCACTTTGAAACAATCACGTTTCCTCGCTTGACGTGCATATTGCTTTCATATCAGGGCTGTTTTATTTTGTGATAGGTGTGATATTCGATTGACAAGGTAAGCCTTGGTGGATAATTATCGAACAAGTTTGATTGGGAATTAGATTTAAATTGAACGTGAACCGTGTGAATAGTGCGTCAGTGGTTTTAGAATTATTGTTCCAAGAATAATTTGAATTGTAAAAAAAATAATTTGAATTTATGTAAGTATCTATAGGCGACGGTGACTGCTTTCCATCAGGCAGCCCGTCTGCTTGTTTTCCACCTATGGCATAAAAAAAAAAAATTGTAAAATTTTATTTTAAGGGTTATTTAAGGTGGTACGTTTCACCTATGGCAGGAAATTCAAATTTCAAACAGTGTTTTTGTCCTTGTAGCTAGGCCGGGTAATTATTGTAAAATGACACAGTGTTTGCGCAAACAGTTGGTTTTTATTTACATTATCATGTACGGCTATTTAACACTAACGTACTATATCACTACTTAGGTACATATTATGTCAATAAACCGTTTGAAACGGCAATAAATATTTATTGCCAAACGTAAATAATTATGTGCATTAGATAAATAACTTTACAGGATTTTGTAAAGAATAATAATCAATTTGCGCAAACATTACGATCGTTTACAATAATTACGCAGCCTAGCTACAAGGAAGAAAAACTGTTTGAAATTTGAATTTCCCGCCGTAGGTAAAACGTACCACCTTAAACAAAATTATTTACATTATTTGCTATCAAAAACGAACACTATACATTTTTCTAAATTACAATAGCTAAAAGATGACAATTTTTTTTTATTTTTTTTTTATTAAAAACTTACAATAATTATATTCAAATAAAAGTTATAATATTTCGAATCAATTTCAATTGAAATTATTATGAAGTGTTAATTTATGCCTGGAATACTTGGCTACTAACTTTTGTTTCATTTGTAGAAACATTTATCTTAAAAACGATGCAACGCGCAAACCGTGAAAATGCAGCACAACTAGCAAAGATTGAAGGTAATTTAAAATCCTTTAAGTTAGTTATTTGCGTTTTCATTTTGAGTAAACGAAACTAAATACATTCAAACGTAAACGAAATACATTCAAATTCAAACAGAATTTGAATGTATTTTTTTAATTGTGTTTCCTAGAATAGGCTTAAGAAATTCATGGTGGTTATTGAACTTAATCTTAATTAAATGATTTTTCTAACGTTTGAGTAGGAGTATACCTATCTCTTAAAAGGATCATAGCTATATTGCTGTACATATACAATATCTGCTTTCTCCTTAAAAAAAATGATAGCCCGATGGTTTAGTTGGTAGTGAACCTGCCTTCTGAGCTTGGGGGCGTGGATCCCACCTAGGGTAAACATTTATGTGATGAACATTTGTGCTTGTTCTATATCTGGGTGTTAATACCTATTTAAGTATGTATTTCAAAATATATATGTATGTATATCAGTCTCTGGCAGCCATATCACACGTAGCAGCCATAGCCACAAGCTTTGATTAGTTGACAGATGACCGTGTGTGCAAAAATGTCCCCAATATTTTACTATTATTAATTGTGAGATAAGCTTACAACTTTCAAATAGCTTAACAGATTTTCACCAGATATAGCTAAGAACTAACATCATACATTTTTGAATAGACTATCACTAGGTACAAATCTCACCTCATTTTCAAAAATCTTTCAGAGCGCCTGGTTAATGCGACGCGTGACCAAAATGCTGGCGTGTTTCTGGCTCAACGCATAAGCATTGCCATTCAACGTGGTAATGCCGCCAGCATGCTGGGTACGCTGCCAACTGGTAGTGGGCTTGAGCATTTGGATTGTCTTTAGACCTTCAACGGTCTATGGGCAGTCTAACTGTATTTGTAGTTTTAGTTTTAGCTTGTATTTTGACTATGTACATAGTATAAAACAAAGTCGCTGTCGCTGTCTCTCCGTCCCTATGTATGCTTAAATCTTTAAAACCACCCAACGGATTTTGAAGTGGTTTTTTTATAGATAGAGTGATTCAAGAGGAAGGTTTATATGTATAACTAGCGACCCGCCCCGGCTTCGCACGTAAATTACACCCGTGCGAAGCCGGGCGGGCGGGTCGCTAGTTACATATAAATAGAAAGATCGTATCAACCCTTGAAATGTAAAAACTACATCCTCTATCATTAAAAATATAAATGTAGTAGTAAATTACAAAGATAAACACTTCAAATCACTGTCTTACCCGGCTTTCAAGCTACAGTTTCAATTCCCAATAGCAATCAAAGCTATCATGGCACATTGCAATCCACATTGAATGGCATGGAACGCCTATTCTATAGCTTTATTCATAGACTAGCGGTCCGCCCCAGCTTCGCACGGGTATAGATTAAAACCTATGTCACCCGGGGATAATATAGCTTCCAACCAGTGAAAGAATTTTTCAAATCGGTTATTTAGTTTCGGAGCCTATTCAATGCAAACAAACAAACAATCAAATCTGTCCTCTTTATAATATTAGTATAGATTTATTGAATGTTTATCATCAAACAGCAAACCCGTCTCACCTGTGATTATTGCATTCCACATTCTGCGTTTATAGCATCCGGTGTATTGAGGAAGTGTTGTTTAATAAATTTATTTTTCTTTACCACATTAAACATTAATTCTAGTTTTATTAATGAACTAGCTGTTGCCCGTACTTCGTATGCGTAGACTTTCATGTAAACTTTCAACCCCCTTTTGTCATCCTTAATTCGGCCCTTTCGCAAAATTCTCGATTCGCGGACCTCTACACCCCGTAAGGAATCTACCTGCCAAATTTCAGCTTCGTAGGTCAAGTGGTTTTTGAGATTTCGTGTTTAATGAGTGAGTGAGTAGATGAATTTCGCTATTAACATTTGTTCGCTTTTGTTATATAAATAGATTTAAGTCAAGTTTCAAAAAATCACACTCATAGCTAGGTAGAATCGTGCCAGAAAATATTGTGAATAAATAATTAGAAAATCATATTAAACTAGCGGCGTCCCGTGATTTTATCCATGTACACAATTCCCCTGCAGGCCTAGCATGGGCTATGGATAAATAGTCTTTCCACTGTTTTTATCCACACCTAGACGCGACAAAACTAGAATATGGATACGTTTGTCTTTTTCTCGCGGGATAAAAACGGTGGAAAGACAATATGTCCACGGTCCGTGCTAGGCCTGCCGGAACAGCACTTTTTTATCGGTATAAAATGTCCTATCTTATGTCACTTTCCGGCCCTCCATATTATGTCTATGTGCAAAAAATTACGCCAATCCGTCGATCTGTTGCTACGTCAAAGAGGCAACACTCACCTTTGCTTTTATAACATTCATCATCATCATCATCAGCCAGAAGACGTCCACTGCTGAACATAGGCCTCCCCCCTTTAACCTCCACACTGAATGACAGCCTGCCTTTTGCATCCACTGGATGCCCGCAACTCTCACAATGATTAACATTAATAATAAAGCCGTTTATTCCATATTTCTTCTGTACGTTTCAAATTTTGTTAGTAGTTAGTAAGTTTGCTTAAATTATGTTAGAATTATTAATATCTGTAATTGAAATATAGACCACTGTAAGGGTAAAGGCATCCTCCATCTTTTTCCATAACTCTCTGTCTTTACCAAAATTTATCCAATCGTTTCCTACTACTTGAATAAAATGTTTTATAACATTAGAATGAATAAAAAAATTGCGTGTATTCAAGGCTAGAGTGAATAGATTTTTTCTAGATCTTCGTGTTCCATCCTTGACCACACCGTCGCTTACCATCATACGAGTTGGTGGCCAACGATCTTTACATTAAAAAACAGACAGACAGACGGACGGACAGAACGAATTTATAATTAATATTAAATTTGAAAAAAAAAACAATTTAATACCAACAACATTTTTTTTTTTTTCTTATTGTGCTACGGAACCCTAAAAATGAGGGACTGTTCAACTAGTAGTACTTAATGTTTTTAATGTTACCAAAAATCATTAAACATTACGAATAAATTTCAAACTAATTTAACCTATTGAAAAAAATACTGGAATATTTTTTGTTATAATTATCTCAATTCATAATGTTTAGAAAATGTTAAACCAAAGACTAATAAGTAAGAATGTACCCAAACTTGTAAGTTCAAAAACACCTCCGATGCTTCCAAGTCAAGAGTTCCGTCAGAGCGTCCGGTCTCGTTACCCTCAAGAGTGCTCGTACTCCGAGTTCCGAGGGTCATTACCGAGACTGACCCTCTCGTGGCTCTGACCCTCGCAGTTGTATCATTTGTCAAATTGTGAGAGGCGAGTTTCGAAAGGGTTTTGAGGTCGTTTCTAGTAGCTTTTAGTTAGGAATAGTGCTTGCACGTTACACGTATTGGATTAAGGTGATATTTCAGTGCCTAAAAGAATAGGCAAGCACTATATTTAGGGTTCCGTACCTCAAAAGGAAAAAATGGAACCCTTATAGCAAAGATGCCTTATAGGATCACTTTGCTGTCCGTCTGTCCGTCTGTCAAGACCCTTTTTCATAGGAACGCGTAAAGATATCAAGTTGAAGTTTATATCTAATACTCAAATCTACAGTTTCTTTCAGCTGTGAATTATTATTTTTTAAATTTACGCGATCAAAAGATATGACCGTTTATCATATTTTCGCATATTTTTCGATTTCACAAGGGAATTAAAACCTATAGGGTACTTCCCGTTGACCTAGAATCATGAAAATTGGCAAAAAGCAAGGTCTTACAGCACATATAAAGGAATAAATCCGAAAGTTACAAATTTGAAGCTATATCATTTAAAAAATTTAAAATTGTTTTGCTATTACAAACTTACATTTCGTAGTTAGAATGTATGGATGAACCCTATTGTCCACTGCAAAGTTAAGTTTGTCTTTAAATATTTCAACAATTTTTTTTTGTTTTTTTATTGTTTGGACTCGCGATCTGAGGGTTCCATCTAACGAAACCCTCAGAGCACGAGTCCTACTCGTACTTGTCCGGTTTTTGTTTTTGTTTTAATTAATAACTCAACTAGTTTTTCACAAAAAAAAAAACAAAAAAAAAAATTATGCAAAATGAATAAAAAAAACTCTAAAGGAGGAAATTTGCAAGAAAAATTTATCTTCCAATTATATCTTATTATTCTTAATTGTCTAACAGCTGCACCCCGTAGTCCAAATTAGTCGCTAAATGAAATCCTTAAGTACCTACTATTAAATCGCTGTATAAGAAAAATAAGGTAAAACTTTTTAATGAAATATTGCTCATTAATCTGAGACAATTATAAATTTTTGCGCACTACTGCTTGGCGGTTGAATAACTGGCAATATCAAAGGTAGACCCCCTAGGTGGACTATGCATAAGCCCTACCACTAAAAAAAGTTTTTCGTAAATTAATACTTTGCTAAAAAAACTTAATTGATTTTTCTGTGTGAGGCAAGTTAAAAAAAAGGCATTTTAAAGTTAGTAGAATTCACCAATAAAGTTGAAATCACAACTCCAAGGTTTTATTAGTGTAATAAGGCTATTCTTATTATTTTCTAGAGATTTTTATATTTCATTTACACCATAAATATCAAAAACACTGTTTTAAACTATCACGGTTGTTCACTACAGTTATATGATTATTTACGGGATATTTACCGTGGTAAGGTTGTGGAATGAGCTCCCAATATTTCGGCGCAGTTACATGCACCATGTTCACGGGAAGACTGAAGAATGCGAATGGTGGTTGGTCGAACAGTTAAAAAGTTAGGTGCAGACATAACGATCTACCTTCTTTCTTAGTCTTTTGCTATGGTTATCACTGGAACTCAAACTCATATTGATACTCGATATTGGGAGCTCATTCCACAACCTTACCACGGTAAATATCCCGTAAATAATCATATAAATGTCAAGCTTGAAATGCTGAGAAAAACACTTGGTACCTACTCTACACATGCTACAAGAAAATAAAACAAATAAGTAATTTAATTTCATAATTATGTTTTTAATCCCTGAGGCAAAAAGCTATAATTATGTTTGACGTGTGTATCTGTGTTATTCGTATCTTTGTATCTGTGTGTCTGTTTATGGCATCTTAGTTTTTGTTTGAAGGTGACTAGATCGAGAGTGTTATGTACTACTAGTTGCCGCCCCTGCTTCGCACGGGCGAAGCCGGATATATAGCCTATGTCAACCGGGGATAGTGCAGCATCCCAACAGTGAAATAATTTTTCAAATCGGTTCAGTAGTTTCGGAGCCTATTCAATGCAAACAAACAAACAAACAAACAATCAAATCTTTCCTCTTTATAATATTAGTATAGATGATTACAGAAAATATGTTTAACCGTTTGAAGATTAAACACGTTTTAAGGTCTTAGTTTAGGGAAAAAAAACAACTTATATTTAAAACGTAACTATAACGTAGGTACTTGTTATAACTATGGCAAACAGAAGACTTAAACTCACGTATTTTTCAGTTCAACAATAAGAAAAAAATTATCGAGTCAAAAAAGTGCAATGTTGGGCTCGCACATTGAGGGACCCTCGCCACATACATTTTAACTACTATAGTACAAAAAAGTAGGGCAAAAAGTTGATATCACGCCCAGGCAGTCCATCTAAGTACCAACCGCACCCAACGATGCCTAACTTGGTGATGAACGGTGATGGTCACATTTGTTTGTTGTTTTACTTTAAAGTGTGTACTATAACCATGCCAACTTGGACGCTTTTTTTTACATCAGAGCAAATACAAAAATACGTTTACAAAAATGTTTGTATGTGTCCGTTTAGTTAGACTTTATTATTTCTTAGTTAATCCATCGTTATTACATATTCTGTTAAAATTACAACTGGTTATCTATTACGGTTCTATACAAATAGCCGTTGAAAGGTAGAACAGACGGACAGATAGACGGACAGACAGGATTAGGGATGATTAGGTAAGATATATTTGTCCAAAGTTATATGATTATTTACGGGATATTTATTTTGGTAAGGTTGTGCAATGAGCTCCCGATAACTACTACATAACAACACATATATATATAACTTTACATACACACACATACATACATACATACATACAACTACATATAACTTTAGTGAACAACCGTGATAGTTTAAAACAGTGTTTTAAATTTGTCTAAATGTAATTTCACTAATTTTCTTTTCTTCTTCAGTACTTAGTAAATGTTACATAATAGCTCGTTTGTACTTTGGCTTGCATCTGATAAAACAAATTCGACAATTTGTAATATGACTGAGTTTTTCCCCCTTTCAGTACTAAGGAAATTTTTACGTAACAAATTACGTTTTTCAAAGGAAATACTTATAATACAAGAAGAATCCAATTCAGGAAAACCTAATCAGTAACACAAGCAGCGTTTGTCAAGCAAAATCAAATGAAGGCTGGCACGTTGCTCCAGCGTCAAACCAGCAGGAGTCGCCGAGACCTCCCCGTGGAGTAATTGGAATGTATTGTGATCCCACAATGGGGCCCTAACAGGATTCCGAGGGTCCATTTATGTGAGATAGCGAGGATTTGTCCGGATCGACCCCCGAGTAATGTGGAGTTGTGGAGACTTTTTCTAATGGGTAGTTTTGGAAGTGGATATATTTTGGTGGTCTTGGCGTATGTGCTTTTGGAAGTTAAATGTTGAAAAAATGCAATAACAAAATAAATTTATTTTATACTAGCTGACCTGACAGACGTTGCCCTGTCTTAGAACTGTCAAACACGCAAAGTTAAAATTGATAATCTTATTTTTTTACACCTTGGGTTACATTATAGGAGTTTTAGTAAGTTTCCTTATTAAAAAAAATATATAATATAGCCTATGTTACCCGGGGATAGAGAAACTTCACAACAGTGAAAGAATTTTTCAAATCGGTTCAGTAGTTTCGGAGCCTATGCAATGCAAACAATTAATCAAATCTTTCCTCTTTATAAAATTTGTATAGATTATTATAGATAAGAACTAGTTTTCACTGTATTTAGAACCAATTGACTCTCTCATATTCATTACACAGTGAACATTATGCTTAAGAAAATAAAAAACAAGTGTAGAATTTAAAGCACAATTTAAAAACTATGTATAAATATATCATCTTTTTTATCTTTCAGAACGGGTACTTTATGCGCGGAGCAAGCTTCTGAACGGTGCTCGACCAGCTGTCATCGGTGGGACACCGATCACCGAAGCGCTGGCCATAGTAAGTTGAATCACATTAGTTGTTCATACATCGATAATTATTAGTTTTTTTTTTCGTCCAGCTATCGTCTGTGGAACACCAATTACCGAAACGCTGGCCATAGTAAGTTGAATCACATTAGTTTTTCATACCTCAGTAATTATTAGTTTTTTTTCGTCCAGCTATCGTCTGTGGGACATCAATTACCGAAGCGCTGGCCATAGTAAGTTGAATCACATGTTTCATACATCAGTAATTATTAGTTTTTTTTTTGGTCCAGCTATCGTCTGTGGGACACCAAATTCTGAAGCGCTGGCCATAGTAAGTTGAATCACATTAGTTTTTCATACATCAGTAATTATTAGTTTATTTTCGTCAAGGTATCGTCTGTGGGAAACCAATTACCGAAGCGTTGGCCATAGTAAGTTGAATCACATTAGTTGTTCATACATCGATAATTATTAGTTTTTTTTTTCGTCTATGTGTCGTCGGTGGGACACCGAAAACCGAAGCGCTGGCCATAGTATTTTGAATAACATAAGTTTTTCATACGTCAATAATTATTAGTTTTTTCGTCCATCTGTCGTCGGCGGAACACCGATCACCGAAGCGCTGGCCATATTAGGTTGAATCACATTAGTAAGTACGTCTATAATTATTAGTAAATAAATAACTAAACTCGTGAGATAAAGGCTGACCATTTTAGAGATCTTTGGATGAACTGAATACTCCTACACTACAGAGTTAGCCAGTAAACACTTAGCCTAAAAGAAAGTACGTATTATCTATTATTTATTAGGATATAATCATTGCGTATACAGTGTTATCTTCCATTGACTACAACCGCCACGTATACAGGGTTACGCGGAAAGAAAGTAGCCGAAAGGGGTCCATAGTACCCATCATTATAAACTACTTTTACTATTGGACCAACTCTGAAATCGCGAAAAAATATCAGCTGTTCCATAGAAAACGGTCACCGACAAAATGTGAAAAAATGGCACAGTTATTTGTCAACATTTCAGGGTTTGTACCATCGTAAAATTTGTTCATAGTGATGAGTATAATGACCTCCGGCTATGGTCGTTGGACCGGCTTTGAACAATCTATATGCGTAA
This sequence comes from Agriopis marginaria, assembly GCA_932305915.1. Lineage (NCBI taxonomy): Eukaryota > Metazoa > Arthropoda > Insecta > Lepidoptera > Geometridae > Agriopis > Agriopis marginaria. The sequence goes on from OW029918.1 coordinate 18,179,630, forward strand.
ACCTGCATTAAAAAACAACTTTATTAAACTAAAACTAAATATCAATTATTAGGATTAAGGATTATTAAGGATATTCGCCAAAGAACCAGAGTCACCGACATAGCTGTTAAAATTTTCAAGTTGAAGTGGCAATGGGCAGGCCACATCGCTCGAAGAACCGATAACCGATGGGGAAGAAAGGTTCTGGAGTGGAGACCACGAACCGGAAGACGCAGCGTAGGGAGGCCTCCCACTAGATGGACCGACGACATTGTGAGAGTCGCGGGCACCCAGTGGATGCAAAAGGCAGGCTGTCGTTCAGTGTGGAGGTTAAAGGGGGAGGCCTATGTTCAGCAGTGGACGTCTTCTGGCTGATGATGATGATGATGATGAAATATCAATTACTAAAATTCAATTTCATAATTCCATTTAATTAAAATAGAATGATGGTTAAAATCAAATAAGTAAAAAATAATAAATATTCAGAACATTTATGCACACACAATCATCTGACCCCAAACTAAGTAAACCTTGTACTGTGTGTAGCTGCCAGAGACTGATATACTCACAAGATATATTTTTAAATACATAATTAAATAGAACACTGTTTTAAACTATCACGGTTGGTCACTAAAGTTATATGAAATATCGGGAGCTCATTCCACAACCTGACCACGGTAAATATCCCGTAAATAATCATATAACTTTATACTTAAATAGATAATAACACCCAGATATAGAACAAACAAAAATGTTAATTACGAATCAAAAGTGATTCACTACTACCTTGTTAAGTCAAAGCTTCAACTAGCTATTGACCGGTCGAGGTAGATTCTAAAGGATCCCATCCCTACTGGTTGAAACTTGTCCTTGTCCGTCCAACTTTGAGGAAGACCTAAACGATCTAAGAGGCTTAGCATAACGAGTGAGGGTTACGGTGAATCGTGTAACTTAGTTGTGGTCATTGAGCTAAGATATTTAAACTGTGGATATAGGTGTGGATATTTTTAGCGCTCAAAAAAGTAGTAACATACTTTTACAAAAAAACCGGACAAGACAGTAAGTGTGAATAGGCTCGTACTCTGCGGGTTCCGTACCAACTTAATAAACATGTATGTAGATAGTTAATCCATCCCGACAATGGAGTTTCGGCGAAAAAAGATAAAAAAGATTGAAATATTGATGGATAAACTTAACTTTGTAGTTGGCAAACAGGAATACCAACTACAAAATGTTAAGGTTTTATGATTATTTACGGGAAATTTACCGTGGTAAGGTTGTAGAATGAACTCCCGATATTTCGGCGCAGTTACATGCACCATGTTCACGGGAAGACTGAAAAATGCGGGTGGTTGGTCGAACAGTTAAAAAGTTAGGTGTAGACATAACGATTTATCCTCTTTCTTAGTCTTAGTCTTATAACGTCGTATTGTAAACTACTTTTTATTAGAATCCTACTTTGAAATTTGTTATAGATAATAAATCATGTAGGTGCCCATTTATGACTTGGTTAACTCAATTCTATCAAATTATTACAGAATTCATAATTCCATGATACAAAATGTTTAAAATTTGAATTAATATTACATACATTTAGCAGGCAGGGAAGGGGAAGGGATGTATGTATATGTATATATATTAGAATGTCAATTAACTTGAGGGCAATTAAATTAAATTAAATTAATATAAATATAAAAGAATATGATTCTTAGTTTAAGTTGTTATTTTACACAAGTAACAATCAATGAATGTACACGACCTCAGCATATGTCTATGGAAGGAACTAACTACCAAGATACGGGTTTCCAACACACAGTTTGGCAGTTAGAGCCAGTAACAATTTATAATGTACATTACTTGAATAAATAATTTTGATTTTGATTTTTGATAACTTTTGTGAACAACCGTGATAGTTTAAAACAGTGTTTTACAAAATGTTAGTTTGTAATAGCAATTTTTTACAAATAATGTTTCTTCAAATTAACAACTTTGGTTTTTTTTTCTTTATTATTTGCTGTGAAACATTGTTTCTTGCCAAATTTCATTATTCAAGGTAAACTGAAAGTACCCTATAGGTTTTGATTCACTTGTGAAACCGCAAAATATGCAAAAATATAAATAAATAAATCATATGCGACATAAACGGTCATATCTTTGATCGCGTTAACTTACGTTAGATTTTTTCACAGCTAAAAGAGACCGTTATATCTATACTAATATTATAAAGAGGAAATATTTGATTGTTTGTTTGTTTGTTTGCATTGAATAGGCTCCGAAACTACTGAACCGATTTTAAAAATTCTAGCACTGTTGGGAAGCTACACTATCCCCGGGTGACATAGGCTATAATCTATACCCGTGCCAAGCTGGGGCGGACCGCTAGTCTACTATATAAAAATAAGTCGGGTTTTCCTTCCTGACGCTATAACTCCAGAACGCACGAACCGATTTCCACGGTTTTGCATTCGTTGGAAAGGTCTCGAGCTCCGTGAGGTTTATAGATGGTGGCGAAACGGAGTTCGCCGGGTTTGCTAGTTTGATATAAATTTCAACTTAATACCGTTCTGAGAAAAAAGGTCTTGACAGAAGGACAGACGGACAACATAGTGATCCTCTGTTCCTTTTCAGGTACGGAACCCTAAAAACTTTACCAGAAGTTCAATAGACGGGATTGATCTCCTAATTTTTCATTATTTTGTGGAATCTATAGATATACTCTATTCAACAAATAAACATTATATGAATCATTATAGTGATTTCACAATTTGCTAATCGCAAAACTAGATATTAGAATACAATTGGACTGGGAACTCCCCTTATTAACCGACTTCCAAAAAGAGGCGGTTATCAATTCGACTGTATGTTTTTTATGTATGTTTGTTACGCGATTTCTCCGCCAATTTAGAATTGTTTTTGATGATTCTTTTTTAAGTTGGTAGGTCTTATCTCATAGGTGGTTCCATAATTTTTTTATCAACATTGATTCAGCGCTTTTTGAAAAATCTACAAAAACTACAATAAAATTACGATAAGCAACGAATTCAATGTACATTGCACAGTGCCACCAACTTAGCCGTTAAAGTGGGCAAAATTGGAACTACAGTTATTTCTTGGTGAATTTCATACTTTGTTCTCCACTAGCGACGCTATCAAGTAAACAGCAAACATAGAGGAACTGTTCCTACAACAGAACTTCAAAAAAACAAAGTGTCTCCATGGCGACCGGGCCCTGTTGTTTTTCGGTAAATTTTTCAAGACCATGGATACAAAGTATTTCAGTCGTAATATTCAGTTTGTAAATGTATGTATGTATAGTCATGAAGTCGGTCCTTTTTTTTCTAAAAATTCTAATTATTGAAGTTAAGAGGTAGGCTAAGACCATACCGTCTTAACTTGCAGAACACGGATAGTGTTTGATAACGTCCCTTACTGTTATCTTAGGGTAGAGAATTTAGATCAGATAAATTCTCCACCCTAAGATAAATTATCCAGTCTAGAAACTATCCCGATACCTGACGACGTTGAGAAAGTTGGTGATAGTAATCTCGTTAACTAAGAGCTTCATAATGAATTTGATGAAACTTAACATCTTGGGGCGAGTTAGGTGAACGAGACACCGCGACACCTCTTTAGGTATAGTAGATGATACGTTTACTTAGATGTTTGATAACGTGCTTAAAGTTTTGTGGAAAATGGACCGCAATCACCCTTTTCGGGGGTAGGCTAAAAGTCCAGCAGTGGACTGTTAAAAAGGCTGACTATGATGATGATGATGATGGATAGCAAAAATATTTTATCAAAAAAAATTAAAATATATATCCATTCTTAAGCCGTGAAATTTGATAAAATCCGCTCGCAGTGTTTCCAAGATTCCTTTTTAACTGACGAAAAAAAGTGTCTCTACTCTAGTCGATGCGTATTTTTTTTTTTTTCAGATTCAGATTCTGTTTTGATTCCATATAGTGGTAATAATATTAAAATTAGAACTATTATTTATATTACACGGGAATTACTCACGTAAGATTAAGCCGGTCACTCCGACTATAGTTTCAAACGCAATAGGCAGTCTTTTTCAAGGTGAATGCACGCGCGCGGCTGCGTCTCGCTTGGCACTGAATAAAATAAAATGCTAAATTAAATGTGTGAAAACCTCGTCAGTTTCTATAATAAAATAAATATTTTCTTAACATATATTTATTTTTAAATACGAACTGCAAAGGAATGGAATGTATTCCCTATATACTACAACCTGGGTCTAGTTTTAAGACAAGAGTAAATACATAATTAAAGGCACACACACCTCATAGGCAAGCGTGAATCTAAGACCATAGCTTTATTTTCATAAATCACGAGTGCGGTGTAAATTTCAGGTTTTATAAGGAGATTTTGGCTTTAAGGCGCGGTCTGATCACGATTTCAAATTCGTTTTTCACCCGCTCACGCCATGATCTATTTGCTATCTAAAACGGCTTTGTTTAAAGTCGAAAATCGTATATCATCATATTTGATGATGATGATGACTTTGTGCTTGTGTTTATATTATTTTGAGGGTTTTTATTTAATTTATCAAAATATATAAAGGAATTTCAACAATTAACTGGTTAAAGTTTTAAAAGACTAGTCTGGCTACACAATTCGTACAAAAAATATGTTGTTGTCGCTGAAAATTCAGAGTTCTTCAATTCAGAAGCTATTTTTATTGCGCAATTTGTAATATGTTTTTTTAAGAGTCTAGACAATTTTTCAAAATTTTATTCGGTTAAGATTATTACCAAGGGGTTTTTTTACTTGTAGTATTTTTTTTATCTGATCAGTTAATTTTGTCACTTCACACAAAGCGTTTAAAAACACTTCTTTTGGTTAATTTTGCGATTGTACCGCGTCTTAACCATAACCTTTTAAACTTTACACAGGATCTTCGAGTAACGGCGTTCAGCACCGCGTCATGTCCTCCCCGGGGAGAATGGATCCGGACACCGCTCATCATGAGGCCTCCTGACCAGCCCCTTGCTTATGGACTTGCTGCTCCGAGAAATGGCGCTAGGTAGAATCAAGCGCTTTTCATTGTGGTTGCCTACACAAGGACTTAGATTAAACGAGTTTTATAACTTTAATTTTCTATAAAGTTAAAGGTTGTTAATAAAGTCTTCAATGGTCGGAAGCGTATCCGTGATGCCCCCTGGTGTTACATGTATCCGTAGGCGATGGTGATTGCTTACCATCAGGTGGACGGTTAATTTGTTTGCCACCAATTATTAAAAAAAAATTGTCAGATTTTATGAGATAATTAGCTGCACACACACACACACATACACAACTTGAGATTATCGCGGTTTCTATGTTAAGGTGGTACGTTTCTCCTATGCCGGGAAATTCAAATTTCATACAGTTTTCTTGTACTTGCAGCTAGGCCGGGGTAATTATTATACACTAGCGGTCCGCCCCAGCTTCGCACGGGTATAAATTATAGCATATGTCACCCGCGGATAGTGTAGCTTCCCAACAGTGAAAGAATTTTTCAAATCGGTTCAGTAGTTTCGGAGCCTATTCAATGCAAACAAACAATCAAATCTTTCCTCTTTATAATATTAGTATAGATGACACAGTGTTTGCGCAAATCGTTGGGTGTTCTTTACATTATCATGTACAGCTATTTATCAGTAACGCATGGTGCGCATTACTTACATATGTCAATAAACCGTTTGAAACAGCATAACATAATTAATCGAGAAATGTAAGTGATAATGTTCATTATAGATTTATTTATTTAGACACACCAACGAACAATTCACAATACATTAAAAGTTTGCTTAAGTTAAATATTCAACTATGTGAACCAGTCATTTACAGGTGCGTACAACACTGAAAATATAAATAACAATGACATGTAACAATCATGTCTTTGTCATACTTTACATGATTTTGTAAAACATAATAATCAATTCGCGCAAACACTATGATCGTTTACAATAATTTTCCGCCCTAGCTACAAGAACAAAAAAAAACTGTTTGAAATTTGAATTTTCTGCCGTAAGTGAAACGTACCACACGTACACATACGTTAAGGTGGTACGTTTCACTTATGGCGGGAAATTCAAATTTTAAACAGTTTTTTGGTCCTAGTGACCAGGCCAGGTAAATATTTTTAAATATCACAGTGTTTGCGCAAAATTTTGGCTGTTCTTTACATTATAATGTACAACTATTTAACAGTAACGCACCATATTACATACATTTGTGAATAAACCGTTTGTAACAGCAAAAATTTGTTTATTCACAAATGTAAGTAATAATGTGCATTAGAGATAAATAACTTTACATGATTATGTAAAGAATAATAATCAATTTGCGCAAACATCATGCTCGTTTACAAAAATTACCCGGACTAGCTACAAGGACAAGAAAACTGTTTGAAATTTGAATTTCCTGCCATAAGTGAAACGTACCACCTTAATAAAGATCTTTGGTAATGTCACCGCTAAGTTACTCAACATACTTATTGCTGTACTATTTTCAGATCTCTATTGTCAGCGCTTCAAGCGCACATGATTAAGTGGCTGCTCTTTGATTCAAGACCACAAACAAAGGACAACAAATCGGAAGTACCTCCAGAAACGTAAGGATCTACAATTTATACTGGCATTTTATTTATATTACACGGGAATTACTCACGTAAGATTAAGCCGGTTACTCCGACTATAGTTTCAACCGCGTTAGACGGCCTTTTTCAAGGTGAAAAAGGGCAAGGCAAGGTGATAGGTGGGGTATATTGGCATTGGTGTCGATTCTGTTATACGATTTACTAAACTAAACTTAATTAAACTAGTAGTTTGTCCCGAACTAATCCCTCGCAATGTTCCGTTTTACAAGCTTTTACTTCACCTACACGTGATGTGCACCCTCCATAGTCTTTCCTACCTACCATGATCTTGATTGAAAAATTAAGATAATCAACTGACAATTTGCATTAACACTTAATTTTTTTGTCTATACTAATATTACTAGCGGTCCGCCCCAGCTCGCACGGGTATAGATTATGGCCTATGTCACCCGGGGATAGTGTAGCTTGCCGTCAGTGGAAGAATTTTTCAAATCGGTTTAGTGGTTTCGGAGCCTATTCAAAGCAAACAAACAAACAATCAAATCTTTCCTCTTTATAATATTAGTATAGATAAATAGGAAAGATTTGTTTGCATTGATTAGGCTCCGAAACTACTGAACCAAAAAAAAAAAAAATTTCACTGTTGGGAAGCTACACTATCCCCGGGTTACAGGCTGTATATTTAATTTTATTTTTATATGGATCCTTACTAAAACTCCAATAATATAACCCAAGGTGTAAAAAAATAAGATTTACACACGTGCCGTTGCTAGTACAAAATAAGTTCATGTCGGATTCATTAGGAACCTTTAACCATTTCTTCATTTTACAATTATGTTATTTTAATATTTAATATTTTTACAACCCCCTTCATCGGATTCATCATCATCATCATCAGCCAGAAGACGTCCACTGCCGAACATAGGCCTCCCCCTTTAACCTCCACACTGAACGACAGCCTGCCTTTTGCATCCACTGGATGCCAGCGACTCTCACTATGTCGTCGGTCCATCTAGTGGGAGGATCCATCGGATTAGCTCACAAAATTTATATTTACTTAAAGTAGTACTTGCCTACAAATTTCATGAAGATCGAATCACGGTCATAGTTATTGTTGAACAAACAAACATAATACGCCGATTTTTCCCCCCAATACTCATAGACCTCACTTCGCTCGGTCAATTAAAATTATTGCCTTTCTTCTCTCACATATTGAAATAAAATAAGACTCATAAAATTATTATTTTATTCTTATCAGATTGGTTTATTTTATTGAGTGGTATGACAGAATCGACCCTATTGTCTACAATTTTTTTTTTGTTATAATTCGCCCATCGGGCAGGCTAAAGCCTTTAAGGCCATACCGCCTATTCTTCTGTTTTGTTCTGTTTTGTATGTTGTTCTGTTTTCTGTTTTGTACGTCAAATAAGTCATAGTCACAGTCAGAGTCAAGCTAAGTAAGTCACGGTCAAGTCAAACTCATGCCTCTGTAAAGTGGTGGGAACTTTACAAGAGGCTCCTATGGAGTTTTGGAAACAACACGAAAAGACACGTTTCACCTCGTTATATCACTTGCCCACACTCGAGTACGTTTACGAGCACTTAATGAATAATAATTCATTATTTTCGAGTGTTAATGTGTTCTAACATTAACACTCGAAAATACACTAGTTTAGGAAAATAATCCAACGAGCCGACATGTTCTTTTCCACGTTGGCGCCTAAACTCCTATTGCCTACAAGGAACATTATTACTCCTAGCGGAGATTGTCTATGTCTATTTATCTCCTAGAAAAAGCTAGAGTACTCATCAAAGAAGCCAATTCTAAGAGAGATAGTGCACGTATTTTGTTAAAATAATCGTTATTAAATCTTACACAAAATATTTCGCTACAACATTGAGAACGGTAAATATTGCAAGCGCTATGGAATCACGCTGGAGCATGTTATAAACGATCTAAGTTCCTTACTATACAAAAGTGTTTTCTAAGGGGTTATGCACAGGGTCGATACAAGAACCACGTTACGATCTTAAAAAAATATACGATACGAATTGAGAACATTCCTGTTTTTTAAAGTTGGTGAAATAAAATTCAAATTCATTTATTTTAAGCTTTAACACGTATAATTTCAGAAAACTTACACAAAAATTTAAATTAATATGATTTAATTTAATAAAAGCATTTGATAACGGGGCTACGTTTTTTACGGCGGGCTACCAGTCTTTTAATTCTGTATGAAACCATTTAACGCGCTGGTAAAACGCCATAAACATTTAAACACACACCTGTAAGTTGTGGCATGGCTTACCACTTTCGGTTTTTCCTCCAAAATATGACCTCAATTGCTTCAAGCGAAGAGTGAATGAGTACTCAAAGGTAGGAAACGCACCGCCAATGCCCCGGGTATTGTAGGTGTCCATAGGTGACGATGACTACTTACCATCAGGTGGCTCGTCGCTTGTTTGTCTACTATACTGTCTATTACACAGTAGTAAAAAAAAAACGCTTCAAACGCTTGTTGGAAAGCAACAATAAGGTTTAAGTTATCTTTGGGTTTAATATTACTATAGGTACCAAGAACTAAATCTAAGAGTAATAAGAACCATAAAATGGCGCTGTTTGCGTAATTTTTTGGTGGTTCGCTCTGGGTTGGTACCATCTATTCTACTGTTTGTTCTACCAATATAATAATTGGTTAAATATTTTTTCCTTTGTGATACTGTATTGCACTGTATATGGTTTTTCATAGCGAATAAATGCTTATTTGACAACCAACTCGCCTGTTGATAAGCGACGATGTGGTCAAAAATGAAGCACGCAGACTTAGAACATAACAAAGACATCATTGCTTAACATCAGGCGTCATCATCATCATCATCAGCCAGAAGACGTCCACTGCTGAACATAGGCCTCCCCCTTTAACCTCCACACTGAACGACAGCCTGCCTTTTGCATCCACCGGATCCCCCCCCCCATGACATCAGGCGTAATGGTGGTCAAACGTAAGCCAATTTATATATAAAAAAAATAAATGATAAGATATCAATGATTATAATGTTCCTTGATCATTAGGACAAACAGGCGAGATGTTAGGCCAAGCGCAAGCCTATCTACCTTAAAAAAAATATTTTCATTTTCATTATAATTATTTTCATAGAAATAAACTCCACAGCTTCTACATAGGATATAAAGCCATTTTAAAGCTCTTTTTCGGCTAATAATTTGGATCGGCTAATAAGTTTAGTATACAAAGTATTTTTTACGCTGTTTCACACGTTGTATAGTCTTTTATTTCTCGCTCCTTAAAATCACTTTCTAACACGAACGCGAAGGCACAACATAGCTCCCAAACGCCGAACATAATTCTAACCTATGCCACGCCACACCACGTGTTTCGACATAAATCTGAACTATGCACTACCCAATATTTTACGTGAAATGAACGACTTTATGTACTAAACCTTTCGCTCGTTTATTTTAAATATCGCCTATTTCCAATGCCATTTTGCTTATGATGTATAGCGGTGGCAGTGTTGCTAGTTTGATAGCTGAAATGTATCTAGATAGTTCTTCTTTCGAGTCGATGTTTCGTAAATTATTATTTTGTTTTCAAATTAAGTTTTAAGACCAATATTTTGCCACCCCAATGGCACTCTCACCAGAACCAGAGTCACCGACATAGCTGTTAAAATTTGCATGTTGAAGTGGCAATGGGCAGGCCACATCGCTCGAAGAACCGATAACCGATGGAGAAGAAAAGTTCTGGAGTGGAAATCACTAACCGGAAGACGCAGCGTAGGGAAGCCTCCCACTAGATGAACCGACGACATTGTGAGAGTGCAGGCTGTCGTTCAGTGTGGAGGTTAAAGGGGGAGGCCTATGTTCAGCAGTGGACGTCTTCTGGCTGATGATGATGATGAATGGTACTCTCCGTGGCTTCATCCGGGTCGTCCAGTGTGCAAGTTGTAGGACACGCTGCACAGTCCATCAAGTGTGACATTGTCTGAGGGTTCACACCACAAAGACATTCGGTATCAGAGCCCTTTATATAACCCCACTTTGCCATATTATCCCGACTTTGGCCCACTTGAGAGCTAAGTCGGCTCAGGGTTTTCCAAGTGGGCCATGGTAAGTGGTGGGTCTAGATAGCTTAGTTGATATGATTTGGTTTAAAAATTACTACTGCTATAATGATATCTAGTGCCAATTTTGCTCGCAATTACACTACGACCGCAAAATAATTACTAAAGCATAATAAAAGAAAGACTCAATCCAGATCGAGATGCTAAGGAAAGTTTGTCAATGGAAAATTACGTTAAAGTTTGTTTATTTATTGACATACATAGGCATGCGTTTGCCCTTCACCTGATGCAAAGTGATGATGAGTATACAATGTAGAACGCTTGCTTACCTAGAAGAAACAAACTCACTTGCAACTTGAAGAAACTCAGATTGTAACTATTGGTGAACACAAATTCGTGCAGCGCAATCCGCAGTCTTGCGGTTTGCATAATAAAAATGCCAATATGGGTACCTTCTTGTTTCACCTTGTGGATACCTCTTCAGTCTGACTTTTTAAACTTATATACCGTATATTTTTGCAAGTTAAAGTGGCAAAGGGCAGGCCACGTCACTCGAAAAACCGCGGTGATAACGGACGGGGAAGAAAGGTTCTTGAGAGGAGACCATAGACTGGAAGACGTAGCCTAGGTAGGCCTCCCACTAGATGAACCGACGTCATTGTCAGAGTCGCGGGCATCCAGTGGATGCAGATGACAGGCTGTCGTTCAGTGTGGAGTTCTAAGAGGAGGCTTATGTTCAGTGGACGTTTTCAAGCTGATGACGATTACTACAAGTAATTTTACTTTCTCTCATCCAACAGCTATCTCCGTCCATCTGAAGAGCGTCAAGAAGAGGCCCTCTGGCGAGCTTGCAGTGAAGTAATCTGGCGCTGTGCTGGCGGCTTCAACCACCAGGCGGGCGTGGAAATCATGGCCGTGGTAGGGCTCCCGAGTGAAGAGATTTATGTGCAGCACAGTTCGTCTTATTATCAAGATGGGATTACAGAAAAGGTAAGAACTTTCTTTTAATCTGGGCCTTTTCAAGACCATAGTGAATAAGTAACTTCTAAGTCTGCGTGCTTCATCTTTGACCACATCACTTACCAACAGGCGAGTTGGTGGTCAAAGGCGGAATTATTTGTGACTAGCAGGCCGCCCCTGCTTCGCACGGGCGAAGCCGGGATATATAGCCTATGTCAACCGGGGATAGTGCAGCATTCCAATTTCCAACAGTGAAAGAATTTTTCAAATCGGTTCAGTAGTTTCGGAGCCTATTCAATGCAAACAAACAAACAAACAAACAAACAATCAAATCTTTCCTCTTTATAATATTAGTATAGATAAATAAAAGGTTGTTAAACGCTAACCTATTAATCTCTACATAGTATAAATTTAAGTCGCTTTCCGCGTCTGTCTGTCTGTATGTCTGTATGGCCGCTAACTCCTCCTAAACCACGCGGACTAAACGGATTTTGATGCGGTTTTCACCATCAGTTAGATAAATTTTCAAGGAAGGTTTATATATATAACTAGCGACCCGCCCCGGCTTCGCACGTAAATTACACCCGTGCGAAGCCGGGCGGGCGGGTCGCTAGTACCTATATATATGTATCCCTATTTACCTTGGTCACGCCATAACTTGAGAATGACTTTATCGATTTCATTCATCTTTTTTTTAAGTTTTCTGATACTTTGTAGAAGGTTCTCAGAAAATTTGAAAATTTCAGAAAACTTAACGACGATTTTAACTTCGCGCATTTGATAGTTCTAAGTTAGGACAACGTCTGTCGGGTCAGCTAGTAAGTAATAAAAACTTAATTTTAATTTTTTTCCATGAATCATCATAAAGTTTTCTGTTTCAAGCTGCATATATTTGAATTCAAGAGCTTGGAGGACCTGCAAATATTTTTGAAGCGGTATTTGTATTTGGTGAGTAGATTACCTTTTTTTACTTGTAACATTGATTTGCAAACACATAGAGTTTGAATCTGGTATAAAATTTCGGTTAAAAAAACCTGAGTTTTACTTTAAAACAATTATAAATACATGTTAGAAATGACTAGCATTAACAACAAATACAGTACCAAGTTAGAAATGACTAGCATTAACAACAAATACAGTACCAAGTTAGAAATGACTAGCATTAACAACAAATACAGTACCAAGTTAGAAATGACTAGCATTAACAACAAACACACACACACACATACATTATTTCGTTCAAACAATGCCTTGTTTGTGTTAGCTTGCAACAAAATGTGAGCGGTCATGAAAAAAGGGACCCGACGGATTTTTTTTATTAATTAACGAAAAAATGTGTTTTAAATTTGAAGCTGACGAGTAGAGTCAGACATCAACGATAAATAAATAAATAAATAAATATTTCGGTACATTTTTTCACACACGGTCATCTGACCCCAAACTAAGCAAAGCTTGTGATATGGGTGCCAGAGACTGATATACATACATATATAGTTTTAAATACATACTTAAATAGATAATTAACAACCAGATATAGACAAACACAAATGTTCATCACATAAACGTTGGTCCTAAGTGGGAATCGAACCCACGCCCCAAGATCAGTGGGCTTACTCTTGACACTCGATTTCATCGTAATTTGGGATTGGGATCGAAAACATGCAATTTTGGTACTCTTGAATTCTAAACTAGCGCAAGATTGGAACCGATAATGGTGGAATTTTATGGAACTAAATAAAATCGACTCAACTCGACGCTTTCGGTACTCTTGACGCGATTGAAGAGTACAAAATGGCATGTTTTCGATCCCAATCCCAAATTACGATTGAAATCGAGTGTCAAGAGTAAGCCCACAGAAGGTAGGTTCACTACCAACTGGACCAACGGGCTATCGACTGTCAACGATGTCTGACTCAAGTCATAAAATGTAATAATTTTTCTTTAGTAAAACTACTTCATTTAAAAAGATCCTGTTTGCACCAAAATTAAGTTGAAGGACCACTCATTATTCAAATCTCAAAAAAATATTTGATACCCATGATGGTAGATATGAAAATGTTGCCCGCCATCTTAGAGCGTCGACCATATTGAATTTAGTTTGACGTCATTTTATTTCTAGTATATTTCTCAGTAACCCCTTTTATTTGATACCCATAGCATGGAGGAGCATTTTTGGGAGTCCACCATATTGGATTTAGAATGACGTAATTTGGCTAACCATGCATTGTCATCGAACGAAATGTTTGTATACAAAACTTCAGCTCAATCGGTAATATAATAACTGTTTTAAAATTCAGTAAAAAAATTGACACTTCAGCAAAGTGTCAAGGCCACTTAAAAAAAAAACCATTCCCGTCAGGTTCCTTTTTGCGCAAATTACCTTAATGGTTAATATGATTTTATTTGACTTTTGACACGGATATATTCAGCACTGACCCAATTCATAGTTCTAAATTACTGACTTGTAACATTTTCTTATATTGCATTGAAAATTATCCTCAGTTCCAAACGGAAGAAGGTTCTGGAGCTTTACTACTTCTTTATGCTGCCATGTTATCTAGAGGATGTGAAAAGTGAGTGTTTAAAATTATATCGTCGCAGGAAAGACAAATTTACTGAAGCTCCAAATAACCATTTCGAGAAAAAGCCGTTTTAAGTTTTTTATTGTCGTTTTTAATTCATAACTTTTTTCCCAGCACAAGAATTTCGATGACGTCAAGGTAAACTTTTATTAATTTGTCATTTTCTATGTCCAGAAGTACAAACCATAATAAAAGGACTGCTGGTTTGTGATATAGTTGCGCTTAAGTAAAAATGACTTCAATTTACAGTAAAGCAAAATTTCTTAACCGCCATTTGATTCAAATATTTATAGTCAAAATTACTTATAACTCTAAAATATTAGCTGTTAAATTTCCGGAAGCCAAATTTACTTGTAATTTATTGCAGGAAAACAAAATTACTTAGGTGACAGGCACGAATAAAATGCCAAAAAAGTGTCGTTTAAGGACTCTGGTTGATGAAAAAACCCCTTTTTTCCTTTTACTGAAACGCCAAAATAGTGCTCGTATCGCTATGGGACCCAGACTGATCGACGCAGAAAAAAACGCTGATTCCGAATATCTATATAACTCAATATGCCTATTTTGTCGCTTCAGTAATTCTGCCTTTCTTGCGACGATATACATGCTACATTTAAACACTTTAATTCTTATAAATTGACACCACTCCGGGTTTATAATGGTGTATAATACACTGCACTTTAAAGAGTATATAGAAATGTGGGGATAGACTTCTCTTGGGTGAAATTTATGGCCCTTTGACTTGAAGTCTACGTTTTTTTAGAACAGATTATGCATTCTGTTGACCACATTATCACCGATGGGAAGCGACGATGTGATCGAAGATGATGCTTATATTGCTTATCTAGGAAATACTTATTCACTTTTAACAACCCTAAAAGGTACCTGTTGGTAAAGACAGACTAAGGTAATTTTAAACCTCTGCTGTTCTAATAAATAAAGTAGCTTGAAAACGCTTAGTACGTCTAAATAGAATTCCACCATAAGATTTCCATCCAACATAATAAAATTATCTATGTGGTTTTTAATCCATGACGCAAAATGGAAGGTATTATAAGTTTAACATGTGCATCTGTGTCTTTCTGTGGCATTGTAGCTCCCAAATGGCTGAACCGGTTTTTATTTAGTATTTCTTGTTTATAGTACATTTTCTTGTATTATTTAGTAGTTCGTCGTGTCTTGATCGAGAATGTTATTAGCTATGATTCAAGAAAATGTATTGAGCTTTTTGAAAACTATCAGCTCATATTATATCATGGCTTAAAAAAAGCAATGTATGCTTGTTATATTAGCGTATCGGAAATTAAACTTTTACTTCTTTAATCTATTTACAGTGTAAGGAAAGACCTGGACGGTAAACTGACTCACCTGGTGTCAGCTCACGTGGAAGGCTCTCTCAACGTGGTGACGCTGCTGCTGACTGGACGTGCTACTCCGTATCTACACAATGGAGTGCTGTATGTTGGTGATGAAGACCATTATGTGAGTACAGATCTGTAGCTTTGGAACCATTGGTGCGTTCGAATTACAATCTGATGCAGTGCTGGTTTTAGCACTACCAGCGCCCTGGGCGAGATTTGGCACACGCACCCCCCCTCTCCCCCGTCTGACATTCAAATCAATAGAATAGATTTATAGATTTTTATATACCTGGGGCACCCCTTTATAGGCGCCTGTGGTGCCTCTTTATATCTGGTGCCCTGGGCGGTTTCCCCATCAGAACCTATCCTAACGCCGGTACTTATCTGAAGGGTGTGGGTTTAAATTTCAACAATGAGTTTGAGCAAACTATAGCATGCTGCATGCATTCAACCTTTATGGTGTTGACGTAGATTCAAGTAACAACAATGAGTTTGAGGAAAACACCGTGTAAAAACCATAGTAAAGTGGTGGGTAGAAAGTCTGGTTTTAATACTTGACAGTGTGTTCCATAAAACTATAAATTGTGATGCCTCAGAGACGCCACATCAAGCCCACAATATGGTGTTCCTAAGAGTGCCACGTTTTCCTGCGTTCACCGGTATTGGCGGTCCTTTATTGTGTGCTTATCAAGATTGAGTGTTAGTGATTTTGGAATTTTTTGATTCATTATAATATGAACGATCTAATTCCCTCCTGCCCATTTTTATATCGGACTGCCAGAGCGGGCACGAAAAATTATCACCGCTTTATGGTTGATATTCCGAAAGCCCGAACGAAGCGCTTTGATTCCACATTTATTATGCGAACTGCTAGTTTGTGGAATGCGCTGCCTGAATGGGGGTCCCCGATGGTTACAATCTGGGTGTCTTCAAAACACGAGTGAATCGGTTTCTTCTAGGCAAGCATGCTCCAACGTAGACCACATCATCGCTTAACATCAGGCATGATGGTGGTCAAATGCAAGCCTGTTATTATTAAAAAAAAAACAACAACTTTCTGTATATTACAGGCTATGCCGCAATTTGGAGTACTCGCCCGCAGCCCTGTTGGTCTCCTTGTTTGGTACGGCTGTGAGGAAAATTCTAAACACAACATCAATAAGCAGTTTCCGGGGTCAAGGTTGAAGACTCCTGCTTTGCCTATTTGGGTATAACTTTTTAAACACAAATAAAGGACTAAAATATAAATTTTATTTATCTTATGATGTGAGTTACCTGGGCCAAGCAATTTTTGCCTGATTGTAAGGGCCACGCTTGCTCACGCTTATTGCAGTGTCACGCAGATTTTTTAACTTCAAAACTGTCACTGATCTGCTCCCTCCATCCTGAAATAAAGAATAATCATAGTTGTTAAATATTTTAATGTTCTTGTGATTTTATTGGAATATTTATTGTGCGAACTGCTAGTCGTGCCTGAGTGTGCGTGGAATTCGCTGCCTGAGTGTGCGTTCCCCGTTAGTTACAATCTGGGTGTCTGCAAGTCGAGAGCAAATCAGTTTCTTCTAGGCAAACGTGCTCCATGTAAACTGCATCATCGCTTAACATCAGGCGAGTTGATGGCCAAGCGCAAGACATTTTATTTTATTTATAATAAAATAAAATAAAACATTGCCTTCCAACTAAATTCATCAAATTTTTCAGGTGACAAGTTGTTCTGGACATTTTGGGATCCTATTCAATACCAATCGAGAGTTATTGAGGAACTACCATGCTGAAAGACGGTGATTAATATTATTATTACTTTCAAATGAAATGGTCAAAAACGGGTTTTCACCGGCCATGATCTTTACTAAATTTGTTTTGCAGATTTGCCCAACGCCGTACAGGAACTGTTTCTTTAGGATTAAGGGGCAGGTGATCTAAGTCTATATAGAGTCATCGTTACTACCAAATTCATCTTTTAAGATGTGATAACTGGGCCCACGTTAGTTTAGATATTTGAATGATTTGTACTGCTGAATATTACAATATTACTGAGGGTACATTACTCCAGATATAGGAAAATAAAAAGTAGCTCAAGTGTTAATTCAAGCTAAAAGCTAACGTTTTGTCAAATTTGCATTCCAGATTCAAGAAGTTCATTGGGAACAAATTAATATACAATATATCATCTACGCACTCACAATGTTTTGTACGCGAAATATTAGTATAGTTCGTCACTTCTGGCATTCTTCATCATCATCATCATCATCATCATTTCAGCCATAGGACGTCCACTGCTGGACATAGGCCTCCCCCATCGATCTCCAAAAGGGCCGGTTGGAAGCGGCCTGCATCCAGCGTTTCCCTGCGGTCTCTTCTGGCATTAATCCTTACTAATACCTATACCCATTCATTAACATGCCTTTATGCTTTACTTCAGGTTCGACATCCAGTACTACACATGTGGTGGCTGCCATGTGGTGCTGAGCGTTGACACGCGGGCTCATGATGAAGCTGCTGGACATCTGCGGAACGATGACATTAGCGCTACTCCTTTGGAAAAACTTATTCATTCCAAGTAATAAAACCATCGAGTCTTTAAATTAAGCTGGACAACAACTAAGCAGCGCTACGAAGACAATATATAATTTAATATTTGAGGAAAAACAATACAACTAGACAGAACGAAAAGCAGATCATACATGTACCTATTCAAATAGTTTTCCCTACAAACCAGGTCCAAGTCAGCAATGCTAATGCAAATCGGTAATGCTGGCTGCAAATAACCAGCGCTGATTTTTGTTGCAACCAGCTGTGCCCCTACCACCTACCACAGGTGGACGTGTGAGAGGTACCCTAGCTTTCCTAATTACAAGCTATAATGAGCTCTTCCCATCCCGTGCGAGGGTTGGGAAGAGCTCGCGCAACAGAGACGAGAGTGGCGCAGCTCTGTTCATAAGGCTGTTAATAACTTCGAAAAGAAACGAATACAAGACCTAGATGCAAAACGCCTTATTATTAAGACCCGTCCGAAGCCTTCCTACACCTACACATACAATGCTGATGGTCAGTTGCACTGTGCGCCTTGCAACAGGATCTTTAAAACTAAGTTTGGTTTTGCCAGCCATATACGCGCTCATAATCGGCGCTAGTCAGGTTCGCCGTTGACGGGACACGTCAAGGAGGCCGATAGATATATAATAATGTGTCCAACTGATGGGACACGGGCCTTCTCTCAGAGAGAATGGGCACTAATCCGCATTGCTGGCAAATTTTAAGTGGTAAAAAAAACAGCCAACGCCTTGGAATGAAGAAGACTTCGCAGAACTAGTATATTTGTGCTCAGTTATCAGTTCGTTGCACAGATTTTCTTTTGTTTTCAGATGGCAAGACGCAAAAATAACTTGGACTGGATCGGCGCCTTATGTTGGAGAGACACCGAAATAGATTGCTTTTAGTAATAGCTTAATTTTGTGTCAGCAATCAAATTAAATCAGCTATGTGGTTAGGGCCTTCGGGTGGTCTAAAATGAATTTAGACCCCCTAAGTCACCTATTTAGTGTCACTTATGGAAAACTAGCAATGTAGAAGTAGTTTTTTTGCGTCAATGAATAATGTAAGGCGTTGTCTCCACGGACGTGATTTAGATACAGAAACGACAGAGTATTGTATTCGTGTTTTTTTTTTTTGGATTGGTGACAATCATACGTGGAGATGGCGCCTTAGGCAAAAAATGATAATAAGGTTATAAGAGTGGAGCAGGGTATTTTGTTGATGAAAAAGATAGGTAAGGAATGAGTAGAACTTAGCAAAAATAAAATTTTCTTTTTCAAACTTTGTTTATTTTTATTCTTGCATTTCGTGTTTTATATAAATAAAGCACTAGAAGATCAAAGTAATTGTGTTATTTATTTATGGAAGTGACATGATTGGTTAGTAAACCATTTATCATCATCATCACCATCATCAGCCCTGAGTGACCCACAGGTGGATATAGGCCTCCCTTTGTCCATGCCACTCTCCCCGGTCTCTCGCCAGTCGCATTCACTCGTTTCCAGCAGTTTTATGTCTTCTCGGATTGAACTGAGCTTGTCTAATTCAGCTGAAGGTAGGCTTTATCAAGGTAAACAATGAAACACTAAAAACGACACGAAAACTTATTTTGCTGATTTAAAGCATAGCGAGTCTCCTAGGGTAACTCTTTGAAAATTTCTTCAACGTCTTCGATTTTGAGATTTGTCAGTTGTGGACCCAGATACTTTGGGTTGGGGGCTAAGGGGTCAAGACTCCTCAAAGTATCTGGGTCCACCGCTGATCACCTATCGTCACGTGGTAATATCTGAAACTACTGAACAAATCTTGAATACATTTTCTTATTGTAGAAATACTATTTTCATCCAATACTAATCTCTACGAACCTGCAAGCCAAAAGTATACCACCCACTATACCGCGGTCTGAATTGGCTTGCTGGCTTTTTGGGCATGCTTGAAATTCATAGACCGTTGCCTTGCCGGCCCGCCAGTAGATTACACAATTTAAGGTATTGGTCGAGATAGTTTGATAAAATTTCATTCATTTTTTTTTTTCGTCATAGGTGGCAAACAAGCAGACGGGCTGCCTGATGGTAAGCAGTCACCGTCGCCTATGGATACTTGTAAAACCAGAGGCATCACAAATACGTTGCCGATCCTTTAGGACTCGATTCATGGTTATGACGAGATAATCGTCGATTTAACATCACATTTAGCAGTATTTTTTTAGTTCTATTCAAGGTATTTGTAATCTGGTAAAATGGTGGCTAAATCTGGATGCAGAGAACTGCCGACCGAGCTCAGTGGTATGCTTTAAGAGAGGCCTATAATAAATAAAATAAAATAATAAATATTTGGGACATTTTTGCACACACGGTCACACATCAGCAGCCATCAAACGTCCACTATTGGACAAAGGCCTCCCTCTTAAAGAGGGGTGTTGAGGGGTGAGAGGTGGTGAGGGGTGACACACGGTCATCTGACCCCAAACTAAGCAAAGCTTGTGATATGGCTGCCAGAGACTGATATACATACATATATAGTTTTTAAATACATACTTAAATAGATATTAACAACCAGATATAGAACAAACACAAATGTTCATCACATAAATGTTTGTCCTAGATGGGAATCGAACCCACGCCCCCTAGCTCAGAAGGTAGGTTCACTACCAACTGGACCAACGGGCTATGTCCAGCAGTGGACAATAAAAGGCTGATGATGATCCTGATGATAAGGCTAATTAATTTTAGAGCCTACCAATCTATCTACATAATTATGTATAATTATGTCGACGCAAGCGTCGGAGGGGGGTGCCGGAGGTGGCCCATCGATGGCCGATCTGCATCAGATATATCGTGGTTCTATGGCGTGAGTATAGCGGCTGAAGAGAATGAGACATCGCACGTACATTGACACAGTTTTTATTATCGTTACCCTATGATTACTCTTACAATCGAAAATTACTTGAAAATTACTTGGGGACAAGGTGTTCCGCCTTGTAACGAACGCTGCCAACCTCCAACCTACAGTTCATAGTAATTTTTAAACTTTCGCGATTTGAACACATGTTTTAAATGTTTATCGGGACTTATCACGTATTATTTAATATAGGTAAAAAATATGTACCTTTCACTCGACGTTTCGACCATGTTACAATGGCCGTGGTCACGAGCTGACTGAAAACTGCGGGTGAGTCCGGCGAGAAGAGCGGGTGTTTTGTTCTCCTACCCTCACTTGATCTTGAAAAATCTACAGTTCATATTCAAAACCCAAAGTAAAGTGAGCTCCACCGAGCCTCGCGTGTCCGCGTTTTCTGTCCTCTGCCGGACGGGCTAAACGCTGATTGGTCGCCAACGGCACATCCGTAAACAATTTCAGCAGAGAAGTTACAGCAGCGTTACACCAGTGATGGCGCCACCTCCATCACAATTCCACCAAAACTTTGCTGTTTTCTTTCTTCTTTATATATAGGTATAAAAGCAAAATTCACCTACTCACTTACTCACTCATTCACTCAATAATCACGAAATCTCGAAAACTACTTGATCTACTAAGCTGAAATTTGGCAAATAGACTCCTCTTGGGGTGGTAGAGGTCCGCTAAAAAAGTATTTTGTAAAAGGGCCGAATTAAAGGGATCAAACGGAGGTTCAAATTTTATATTATAGTCGTCGCGAGCAACATCTAGTTTTATATAATTTGCCAAAATTTGTAACATTTTACAAAATGAACCAATGCATATTATACTTCAAACAAACATTACAAACTACATCTAACTGTAAAAATCTTATAAGCCCGTTAAGAATGATCGATGGGTCCCGTGACAAATCCAGTAATAAAAGTGATTTATCAAGCTCACGTCAGAACCAGAGGTGTCTTCTATATTGAGAAGCAATTTCAAGAGACATTTTTGCGGATACTTAAATGGTTGAGAAATGCACTGAAGGATTTAAGCTTCTCTCGCAAATAAGGCATACATTATTACCTTGTATTTAAAATTATATGAAAACAAAGATTTTTTAGAAACGGTTGCCCATTTTTTCTCTTTATGTTGAGTGAAAATATGGTTAAAGATCGAAATAAGTGATGAAACTTTTATGACATCAAAAACACACATTGTTTGTAATGTTACGATAGACACCAAGACATGATTTTGTTACTATTTTGAAATTCACACTCATTGATTTTATATCTTCAATACTGTGAAAATGTGCGAGCAGAGAGCTGCAGACGGGAACAGTCCCCTTAAAACAGTGTCTAACAAACCTGAATTCGCGAGGAACTTGAAGCCACCTCCACACAGTATTGTAGTATTTAAACTCGTAACTCTACAGAACAATGGCCGTCATCGCAATCCGGCCGCTATTGTAGATCAGATAACAAAGTGCGTCCGGCGCCACGCTGGCATTTGTCAAAATATTTGCATAGTCGGGCTATGTACTTCAGGAACGGGCTAGTCGCTGTTTCCGCTGAGACAGAAAATATACTCAGTGATCAGTCCATAGCGGGTGTAAATCTAATAATTAATATAATAATATTCGGGACTCGCTAGAACTGCTAAATTGGTGCATGTGACTGCACCGCTCATTTACAATAGGATACCGCAAGAGGTGAGAAGTGCTCCATCGAGGGAGTCCTTCAAACAAAAATTTAAAAACTGGCTTGTCGAACAGGCATTCTATAATTTCAATGACGTGACAAATATGAAATTAATTTAATTTATAAAGTTTATAAAAAAAATTTCGCCACAATTAATTGACGCCGCTGGTGACAAGAGAGCTGGCTCATTCCTCGCGCAGAGAATTTCTTTAGCAATTCAACGCGGGAATGCAGCCAGCGTTCTTGGCACTTTACCACACGGGCAACATCTTGTTTTTGATTTTTGATTATATTAGTGTTAATTAGTAATAGATAAGGCTTTTTTTATTTTCTTTGTTTGTTATACCTACCTATGTACATACAAAAATAAAATTACACATTTAATTTTGATTATTTTATTTTATTTTTGACTATTATTATACTATTGTTTTTCTATTTTGTATGAAAATGTGATTTCTTTTATAATTATTGTAATAAATTTAAATTATTATATTATTATCAATTATTTTCTGTGACGTGTACCTGTAATTTGTTACCAATAAAGTACTATGACTACGACTATGACATTTTTGCACACACGGTCATATGACCCCAAACTAAGCAAAGTTTGTGATATGATGGCTGCCAGAGACTGATATACATATGCATATTATAGTTTTGAATATATACTTAAATATATATTAACAACTAGATATAGAATAAAGAGAAATGTACATCACATAAATGTTTGTCCTAGGTGGAAATCAAACCCAGGCCCCCAAGCTTATTTTACAAATAGACCGAATTAAGAGAGGCAAAAAGGAGAAGGTCAATATCCAAGTCAACGCGTACGATGTCGCGGGCAACAGCTAGTCACACTAAAATTATAAATACAAAAGTATGTGAGTGAGTATGTTTATTGCGCCTTCACGCTGAAACGGCTAAACGGATTTAAATGAAATTTTGAATGAAGGGAGCATACCCTGGATTAACTTAGGTACATACAAATTTTTATCCCGAATAATTTTCAGTTCCTGTAGGAAAGCGGGTAAAACCACTGAGCACAGCTAGTCATACTAATATTATAAATGCGAAAATGTGTTTGTTTGTTCCTCTTTCACGAAGCAACAGAGCAACAGATTGACCTGATTTTTAGCATGGGTATAGTTCAAGGGCTGGAAAGTGACATAGACTACTTTTCATCATCATCACCATCATCACCAGTTTTCATCACTACGCAGGTGAATCCGCGGGATGCAGCTAGTATGATATAAAAGCCTGTTTTTATTAATGGTATTCGTAAGTAACCCCAGATGTATTTGTCATACGAGACGTCACTAATGATGTTGTTATAAATGTTATAATTAAACATGTGGCTAATTACGCTATGTTCAGAATGTTTGCGGAAAAGATTGTTGGTATGTTTGGGGGCTGAATATAAACAACAGGGACTTCGTAATAAGAGAGTATAATGTGTGACGGTTTCTACTAAGACAATACTAAGCAGTTTAGGCACGGAACAGAATACATATACGTACAAGGATAAAAAATTCACTCCGCAAAATCATTAAAATAAGTAGCGACTCTTGCTAATCTATACTAATATTAAAAAATAGGAAAGATTTGATTGTTTGTTTGCAATGAATAGGCTCCGAAACTACTGAAACGATTTGAAAAATTCTTTCACTGACGGGAAGCTACACTATCCCCGGGTGACATAGGCTATAATCTATACCCGTGCGAAGTTGTGGCGGACCGCTAGTATACAATAAAGTTCAATTCAGGACGTGCGAGCGCTAATTATTTACAGCCACTACCACACCGTGTAAGCCGTGGTAGCCCATTTGGGAGAACGCTAGACTAGAAAGCGTGAGGTCGCGGGTTATAACCCCGGGCCCGTACCAATGAGCTCTTTGGAGCTTATGTACGGATTTTCATACCACTGGCTTTTCGGTGAAGGAAAACGTCGTGAGGAAACCTGCATACGTACGGAGAAGGAATTCAATGGCGTATGTGAATCCATCAATCCGTACTGGGCCAGCGTGGTGGATATAGCCCAATCACCCTTTCGGGGGTAGGCTTAAAGTCCAGCAGTGGACTGTTAAAAGGCTGACTATGATGATGATGACTACCACACCACCACTACCACCACCACTGCCACTACCAGTTGGCAGCGTCCCCAGCATGCCGGTGATATTATTACTGCGCTGAATCGCAATTCTTATGCGTTGAGCCAGAAACACGCCAGCATTTTGGTCATGCGTCGCATTAGGTAAACCAGGCGCTCTTAAATATTTTGGAAAATGACGTGAGGTCTCCCCGAGGGTCTAATATCTCGACTCCAAAATCTCGACTCCAAACTGCCTAAATATGTTACCACTGCCGTATGGTTGTTTTTATTTGTAGATATAAATTAATTTACTTGCTGGAAGCGCCTACTGTGAACGCACCGTGTGGTAAATTCATACACGTCAACTGCCGGTCCCAACGAAAGACCAGCATCGCTTGTACATAACTGGCATCATGCTAAATTAGAGCCGGTTTGTGACATAAAATATTGAGTTTTTTTTTTGTATAGTCTTGTATTTTAAGTTTGTGTTTTATTTTTTGTCACAAATATACGTGACAGCACTCAATTTTAAAAATCACTCGCCGTCACACTACAAACAGACTAGTTTGACAGTTGCTTAAATTTGTTGATCTGATGGTATTAGCAATAGTTATGATTGTTATTTAAAGTCTTAAGAACTGTTTTACTTTTAGTTTTACTTTGCCTAAAGTTTCCAATACGCGGTTCGCAACTATCTATCGTTGAGTCGTTAAGCTCTAAAACAGAATTGCCATAAACATCAAATCGGTCCGTGGCCCTCAATCACGGTTCTCGGCCCACGATCCACTTAAACGCAGACGAATCTACAATTAGACATGAAACATTTGAGTCCATCCTTTAGACCAGTCCATCCTCTAGTACAGTCCATCCTGTAGTCCAGTTCAGTCCAGTTCGTCTTTCTATCTCCATCTGGCCAGAGAGTTTCTGGCAGAGGTCGTTTGCCATCCTATGGAAGCCATTGTTTCATGGTTTTGGCCCAACAGTCCTCTGAAAATCAACTGACATGACTGGCCCGGTCCCGCTTTAGGCAAATTGCCTTCTGAGCTACGTCGGTAATCGGACTATAAGATACAGTTTAAAAAAAAAATGGGCGTCATGGAACCCTTGGCAAATGTGAAGCATGATGGCATAAGAGAGCTTCATGTCATTTGCCGTCACGGCGTACGAGTCAGTTTTACTGCCAAGGAGCGCCAATAGATGATTCACATCAACAATATAAAAAACGCTTTAATTTGCACGGGACTGGTTAAAATTAACCGAATAAGCAAAACTTGTGGGATTAACAATTGAAGAGTTCCATTATCCATCTCCAAGATCTATCATCAGATCAGCTTGGTGCTGCCAAATTATTGTATTGCAAATTGCAATCCAGATTACAATCCTTGCAAAGTTTCAAATTGTTATGACAATTAAAAGTAGGCAGCGTTTCATACGGCTTTTCAAAATTTCTACCATGAAACGGTGTCGCCTTTTTGATCTTAGATAGATAGATAGATAGAAACTCTTTATTGTGTACACCAGAAATAAAAATTACAACACGATAGAAAACACTTACGAGCTAGTGCCACAAGTGGCGGCCTTATCGCTAAAAGCGATCTCTTCCAGGCAACCATTGGATGGAAAGAATTTACGTAATAGAATCGACGGGGGATGCTAAAACATAGCCATCTAATAGAAAAATGGGTAGAAGGGAATTAGATCATGCAGATCCAATGCACACTCTCCAAAATTTACCTGATAAAAATAAATAGACTAGCAACTTTACGTCGTCTTCCGTCTTATTTATCATCAAGTAAGACAACGATGGTCAAATCACACGTCCTGTGGTAAATTCATCCACGCCCCCACGGACTACGGGGCACGGACCACGCAAACAATAGGCAATGGCGTCGTAAATCAGAATGGATGTGCCGATCCAGTGGTATTTGTAGGCATTTGTCGGAGAACTACGCTATCACAATGGCTAATTGGTGGATTTTAGGGGTAGAGAAATGGTGAAGAACGTTTTAGCTCGGTTTTAAAGAAATTGATGTTGTTTTGATGATGTTTCTTGCTAACATTGATTTATTTTTAACCTCAAATAGGCATACACATATTATATCAGTAAATATAGCAACTGCAAGCAGATAAGGTTGAAAAACTGCCACATTTTTTGTACCCATGACGTAACGAGAGCAATTTCTTGGTAGATTTAAACCACTCGCACTGTTATTTGCTGTCGACGAGTTTTTACAGTTTACTATGGGAAATTTAATTTTTTTTTATTGACATTAGACGTGTTAATGCCAAAACGACTCGGATCAAACTAAACGTGGAATGCTAGTTGAAGCATTAATCCAATTTATTTTTATTTATTTTTGCTTAAAAGGACGACCAACAGCTTGCTTTCAAATGTCTTATAAATAAACTTAAATAGATACACAAAGCCAGTTACAGGTCATCACGGATACAAATATAGTAAGAATAATATCTAAGAATGAACACTGAGGATACAATAAAAACATAATGAAAAGAAAACAATTAAATTAAAAAAGAAAACAGATTAGTTAAAGATAACCAAATTAGTTAAAGAATTCACTGCTCAACAACCGCCTGGCCGATGTAATGCTAGTACAGAATAAGTCTAGGCCTATTCGCTTATCAGTGGAGTTAAATGTATTGCTCACTCGACACAAGTAAGAATTTTGCCTATAATTTGTATTGACCTTAGAAATGTTGATAAGGGGGTTAAACCGAATACGAATGGAGGAACAATTTAGATTTATCATGCTAAGAAGCTCGGGGCTATCAATTAGATTATGCTGGTTATCATTCAGTACTTCTCGCCGAGACAAAGAAAAGCAATTCTGACCTCACTTGTCCTGCTCCACCAACTTCTCACCTTAGCAACGGAGCACCAAAGTATCAGCTTGAGCCACTTAGTGCATTACAGCGTAGAGCTGTTAGAATTGTCGACGATCCCAAGCTTACTGAACACTTAGATCCGCTCAGCATGCGCAGAGATGTTGGGTCTCTTTGTTCCTTTTATCACATTACAACGGGGAATGTTCTGAAAACTGTTCGATCTTATGCCAGCATCAAGGTTTTAGCATCGCACTAGCCGCCACCGCCTGAAATTCTATCTACATAATTATCGATCTGAGGAAATTGCACACGGTGCATTTTACGACATATTTTTTACCTGCAATTTGTCCAATGAGTGTCCTGCATTTTCAAGTAACTATAACATGGAGTTCTTCAAAAGGGCTATTAATAGTCTTACAGGGTCGGCAGCGTATCTGTGATGCCCCTGGTGTAACATGTAGGTATCCATAGGCGACGATGATCGCTTACCATCAGGCAGCCCGTTCGCTTGTTATGGCATACAAATATATATTTTTCTCAAAGAATTGTGTATTTTATTGTATGAGAAAACACAAAATGTTCATAACAGCAAGTTTTTTAAACTAAAAACATCAGAGTAGATGAAAAACAATAATACTAGGTGCCTACTATTTATTACTTTATTGAGTAAATTTAATAATTTGTAAATCTCTAAGATGATTATACAAAAATATATTTAAGAATGTTTAATCTTATTTATTAATAATTTTTGTGTATGTTAATTGAATTCTACAATGCTAGTTAATATTACTAAATTTTTAATCTTGTCGATGATATTGCAGATCTTAATTTTAATACTTTATTCTCTAGAACATGTTTTATTATTTTAATGTGGGTAGGGTTACCTAAGATGTTAATGTTGTGTTATGAACGATTGTGATGATAACATTCGCCTAGAAAATAATGATACGTATTTATTGTAAAAGCTGACGGCTCTAAGAACATGGAATATGTCTACAGAGTGAATAAATTTTGAATTGAATTGAATACAATGCTTGGATTTCCCTAAAAAGTACCAAAGTGTAAGAAAACTTACCTATTCAAGACAAAACTCTCGCAGCCGCTTCTCCACGTTAAGGTCCGACCGCATCAGTAACAAAATGTTGGACAGTAAATCGCGCGTGCCGCGAACAAGCTTTTGTATTCGAACTTTAGCAATTACGTTAGTCAGGATTAAAGTTCAGTTTGCAACTTTCAAAACGGGATGGATGGCTACCGTGGAGACGCGCTACAGAGTTTCATTTTGCCGAGCATGTCAAAGAGATTTTACATCATCGCAATACTCAATAATTTACAGCACATTGTGAAATTCACATAACAGATCTTAAGCATGTTTAAGGCAAGGTTTTCCCACTTTTAAGCACTCCCCTTTTATTTATTTTACACGGGTATTATTCACGTAAGATCCAAGCCAAGCAAGACGCAGCCGCGCGCATGCATTCACCTTGAAAAAGACTGCCTAATGCGGTTGAAACTATAGTCGGAGTGACCGGCTTAACCTTACATGAGTAATTCCTGTGTAAAATAAATAACATGTGTGAAAACCACGTCAGTTTCTATAATAAAATTTGTTACTACAGATATGGCTTAATATATTGTATTAGGTATAGTCGCATTTAGTGCAAAATAACCATGGCGCTTACACTCAGTCGTGCATTTCGCTACTTATATTTTTGAGGTTTTTCGCATATTTTTCGAAAGGAAAAGCTGTTATGTAAAATTTAACTTTACGGTTCCCTCAATAGTTATTAAATCTATATTTAAGATATCATAGACATAATTTAGTAAAAGGGTATTTCAATGAAACATGGAGAAAAGCTGAAATCAGTGTTACTTTCGTGTTTATTTTATATCAAGCGAAATGTCCTTCACGTCTTTCGGTTATTACGGTGTCTTAGATAAAATATTAAATTTTTATGTGACACTATTTTCATAATATTATGCTAACCACGGAGGCAGACCAACTAAAACCAGTATGGCCATAATTGCTAAAGTTGAAAGACAGGAATAGGCCTCTTATACTAAATTTGACGATTTTAAATCAATTTTATTCAGTTAAATTACAATATTTGAGCTGGAAAAATATACTTGTCACAGATACATCTGTGTTTGAGTTTATGATTTGGTTCAAAACACGATAGGATAAACTTTCCTTGATTGAAACAAAGTTGATTTAGTTTATTTTTTTCGTTTTATGCTCTAATGAAAGCTCGTAACAACCTGGAAATTGCATGTACTGAAAGGCCATCCTATTCAAAAAATTGGTTTGGATAGATTTTTGATAGTGAATAGTTTCGTTGTTTAGTGAATATTAAAAGCAAAAAAAGGTCGCGGGATTTTGCGTGCCGAGCTCAGTACCGCGCCAAGCGTCATCGAGGTCGGACCTATGTTCGTTTTTGTCGTTGCACTCCCCCCGCGGGCCTCCTGACTCTTGCGTAGCAAAACACATTGTCGCTATAACTTGGCGGGGGCTGAGGGAGCGTTTTGTTGCCTACGCGACTCGGATAACAGGCCGTTAATTCACGGTTGTGGCTTTTATAGTGTTCTTGGTCTCCAAACTCCTGGGTCGTGAGTACACCGGTACTTATCCACAGATTCTGCAATCACACTTTACGTACTTTTCAACCGCACTCTCGTTTGCGATCGGACAATTTATGCAAGTTTTTGTTGCAAAGAACAACTTTGTGGCCAAGTTGTTAGTACGTATCTAATGAAAACGTAGTAGCTTGCAGTTGGATGTAGGATAGAAAGGGGAAAAAAATTATTTGCATCCTAGGTAACATCAAAGCTCTAGATATTATCACCAAAGTACAATTCTATTAGTTTTTTTTTCCAAATGTAAAACAAGCGACGGGCCACCTGATGGTAAGTAGTCACCCCCCCCCCCTATGGACACCTACAATACTCGGAGCATTGGTGGTGTGTTGCCTACCTTTGAGGACTCTATTCACTCTTCGTTTGAAGCTATTGAGGTCACATTTTGGAGGAAAAACCGAAGGAACTTTGATAAAATGTCACCAGTCGCGTCCATTGACATTTAAATTTACAATTTCATAAAAATATCCCGGTTTTTTTTATTCCATGTAAAACACGTATTCCTCCGCTCAGGTTTCAAGCATAGTAGAAGGTCCTCTTACAATGGCTATTAAAATATTTAGTAAATTAAAGTTATATGATTATTTACGGGATGTCTACCATGGTAAGGTTGTGGAATGAGCTCCCGATATTTCGGCGCAGTTACATGCGCCATGTTCATACTATACGCAGTGATATAGTGAGTGTGTTTTGTCGGGACTTAGGATCGAGTTCGAGTTCCAGTGATAACCATAGCAAAAGACTAAGAAAGAGGGTAGATCGTTATGTCTGCACCTAACTTTTTAACTGTTCGACCAACCACCCGCATTCTTCAGTCTCCCCGTGAACATGGTGCATGTTACTGCGGCAAAATATCGGGAGCTCATTCCACAACCTTACCACGGTAAATATCCCGTAAATAATCACATAACTTTAGTGAACAACCTTGATAGTTTAAAACAGTAATTTAGTAAATTACCTGACAATTAAACGTGACAAAAATAAAAGCAGTTTTGTATAAAATCTGAAAAATGTATTCATTGAAGTGTTATTAATTAGTGGAAAAATGTCTGTAAATGTAATGTGTAAGTTTTCTGGGTTGATCCCACTGAAAGTTAATATACATTATCCTCTTTTGGATTAACAAAACAGTTCATCATAACGAAAATGTAGCTAGAATTTTAGATCTAGCTATTTATATTTGCTAGATATCTAGCTGTTTGTCCATCTAGGACAAACATTTGTGTGATGAACATTTGTGTTTGTTCTATGTCTGGGTGTTAATATCTATTTAAGTATGTATTTAAAAATATATATGTACGTATATCAGTTTCTGGCAGCCATATTACAAGCTTTGCTTAGTTTGGGGTCAGATGACCGTGTGTGCAAAAATGTCCCAGATATTTATTTATTTATTTTATATATTTCATACGTAATGTAGCCAGATATGTACGTTTCAGCTGTAATTAGTCCGTGCCAGTTGTAATAAGAACGTACATAAATCACATGGGATGATTATCATAAAACATAGCGGTTTCTCCCGCGGGAGTGGCCCGCGTTCAAAGGGGATCTTTACCTTATTCTGTTTTGTAGGGAGTTAAGATGGAAGATTGAAGAGTTTTTTTTTTTTTTTTTTTTGTTGTTTCATCTATACTTCCTCCGACACATGCCGGAGACATTGTTAGACCAAACATTGCTTAGCAGTTTACTATTTTTTTTTTTAGATTCTCGGCGATAATCACCTTTCATATTATAGTTTGATAAACACATATATATTATACAAGTACACACAATATTTTTTTTTTTTTTTTTTCTTTTTCTTTTTCTTTTCTTTTGTTTTATCGTAGAGACTTATCTTAATATCTATTTATTAACTAGTATTTACTACAAAAAAGCTCTGAGTGTCATATTGTATCGCCATGAATGGAGCCTCCATGTGTACAATTATCATGTTTGCTTCCATTCACGATACTCAGCAACAGCAATTAATTAAAGTTGTGCAATATAGTATATTATATTGTCACACCTTGTACATATTTTAACTAGCGTTAGGAGCTTTGTCAATGTACCTAATAATTTAAACATTGCAATCATTACTCTCTACTATTTGCATAGATTCCCATATTTATGTAATATATTCTTAAATATATTTATATATAGTTTTCACATACATATTATTCTAATTAATATCAAAAATATATATAGTCATATATGTATACTTTCGCCTGACAGTCATATTTCAGATTGAAGAGGTTACGTTTAATATACCAGATTCTCATGGAGATAATCAAAAGTTATTTTTGTTTCAATTTGAAGACGATTTACTATGGAAATATTATAGTTATTCCCAATGTTGATACGAGGCTTTCTGACAGCTGGAACAACATAGTTCTGCATCCATCAATAGATGGCGCTGATTCGACATGATTCTAATTTTATTCGCTTTGGTCAATGAAAAGGCAAAGGGATTGGAGCCAAAAGTAAAATATAAGATAGACCACAGATAGACAGTATATATTTGCTGAAGGAGTACTCCATCAAGACTGTGTATACCCCCTTATCTAAGCTGGCGAGGCATGTGAGGACACCGAAAGACGTTATTCCTTTCCAGACCCCTGGTGTGTACAAGGTCGATTGTAGCTGCGGTAGTTCCTACATAGGTCAAACGAAGCGTACCATAGCTGAAAGGATCAAAGAACATATCGCGGCCGTCAAAAATCGCCAGACACAGAAGTCGGCTATTGAAGAACATTTGCTTGAGGCGGGATCCGGTCACTGGATCGAGCTCCACGATCCGAAGGTCCTCTCCACTGAACGACATTATTTTTCGAGAATGGTTCGTGAAGCGGTTGTAATTAGAAAAAATCGCAATTTCAACCGGGAAGATGGATTTAGGTTAGCGGCGTCGTGGAATCCCGTAGTGAGCAAGTGTACAAACCGCGTGTAGGTACAAGGACATTTACCGATACAGTCAGTGTTGTGTGTCGTAGTGACAACCCTGCGATTTTCCAAGATCAAGTGAGGGTAGAAGAACAAAACACCCGCTCTTCTCGCCGGACTCACCCGCAGTTTTCAGTCAGGTCGTGACCACGGCCATTGTAACATGGTCGAAACGTCGAGCGAAGGGTACATAAATAATACGTGATAAGTCCCGATAAACATTTAAAACATGTGTTCAAATCGCGAAAGTTTAAAAATTACTAGTATATAATTATGTCAGAAAAACAGATATTGTCAGTCTATTTAAATCAAGGATGTTGTATACACTCTAGTGTATTAAACGTTCTTGATGAAAATTAGCAAGATTTTTTCTTTGACAGATTTTTTATTAACAGATTTTATTTCTTCTTTATTGCCTTACACCTGCAATTTGTGGAATGAGCTCCCTCTTGCGGCATTGCCGAGTAACTATAACATGGGGTTCTTCAAAAAGGCTGTTAATAGAGTCTTTAAGGGTCGGCAACGTGTCTGTTATGCTCCTGGTGTTGCAGGTATCCATAGGCGACAGCGATCGCTTACCATCAGGCGGTCCGTCAGCTTGTTTGCCAACTATGGCATAAAAAAAAACTTTTCTTCGTCCGTGGTTTTGCAATCATCAGATCCATGTCATGATGATGTTGAAGTGGCAGTGGGCAGGGAACATATCACGCAGAACAGATGGCCGATGGGGCCGAAAGGTTCTGGAATGGATACCACGGACCAGTAAGCGCAGCATAGGACGTCCATCCACAAGATGAACAGACGACCTAAAAGAGACTGCAAGGAAACGCTGGAAGCAGGCCGCTTCTAACCGGCCCTTTTGGAGATCGATGGGAGAGGCCTATGTCCAGCAGTGGACGTCCTATGGCTGACATGATGATGATGATGATGAGATCCATGTCTCGTCAAGACCGTCTATCGCATCTGTATGCTCAATTTTCTATTGTCTTTCGAAACAAAACAAACAATGATGATGTTGATGATGATGATGCCTGATGTTTTGTTTTAACATCATGCGAGATGGCGGCCAAGCGCAAGCCTATCTACAATAAAAAAAAAAAAAAAAAACTTATTAATAAAGTTGCCTGTGATAATAAAAAATAAGTTGAGACGTGTTGAACAAAACAGAGTCGCTTTCGTCTCCATCCCAGACCATCCGTCATAATATCAACCATAACTATAAAGATATTCATTCTCGCGTCTCGAGAGACGGTCTCCTAATTCGGTTTGAGGCTAACGTCGTGCTGTTACGTCCAAGTGTTTTTACTGCCCCACTTGCGTTTCTTTGATGGTATTATTATAGAATAAATAAAGAGAGATGGATTAGTCGCTCTACTACATTAATCTGCCGTACCGGTCTGCTACGCTACTCTGCTACACCGGTTTCCTACGCCAGTCTACTACACCGCTCTGCTACGCTTGTTTCCTACGCTAGTCCACTACGCTGCTCAGCTGCGCCAGTTTCCTACGCCAGTCGACTACGTCAGTTTGCTACGCTAGTCCACTACTCTGCTCAGCTGCGCCAGTTTTCTACGCCAGTCAACTACGTCAGTTTGCTACGCTAGTCCACTACGCTGCTCAGCTGCGCCAGTTTCCTACGCCAGTCGACTACGTCAGTTTGCTACGCTAGTCCACTACGCTGCTCAGCTGCGCCAGTTTCCTACGCCAGTCGACTACGTCAGTTTGCTACGCTAGTCCACTACGCTGCTCAGCTGCGCCAGTTTTCTACGCCAGTCAACTACGTCAGTTTGCTACGCTAGTCGACTACGCTACTAAGTTGCGACAGTTTCCTACGCCAGTCGACTAAGTCAGTTTCCTACGCTAGTCCAGTACGCTGCTCAGCGGCGCCAGTTTTCTACGCCAGTCAACTACGTCAGTTTGCTACGCTAGTCGACTACGCTACTAAGTTGCGACAGTTTCCTACGCCAGTCGACTAAGTCAGTTTCCTACGCTAGTCCAGTACGCTGCTCAGCGGCGCCAGTTTTCTACGCCAGTCAACTATGTCAGTTTGCTACGCTGCTAAGTTGTGCCAGTTTCCTACGCCAGTCGACTAAGTCAGTTTCCTACGCTAGTCCAGTACGCTGCTCAGCGGCGCCAGTTTTCTACGCCAGTCAACTATGTCAGTTTGCTACGCTGCTAAGTTGTGCCAGTTTCCTACGCCAGTCGACTAAGTCAGTTTCCTACGCTAGTCCAGTACGCTGCTCAGCGGCGCCAGTTTTCTACGCCAGTCAACTATGTCAGTTTGCTACGCTGCTAAGTTGTGCCAGTTTCCTACGCCAGTCGACTAAGTCAGTTTCCTACGCTAGTCCAGTACGCTGCTCAGCGGCGCCAGTTTTCTACGCCAGTCAACTATGTCAGTTTGCTACGCTGCTAAGTTGTGCCAGTTTCCTACGCCAGTCGACTACGTCAGTTTCCTACGCTATAAATAGTCCACCACGCCGCTATGCTACGCCAGTTATCTAGGTCTGTCCACTACACCGCTCTGCTACGCCGAGCTCCTACACTAGTCAACCACGCCACTCTGCTACGCGTAGAATACCAATTCTACGCCGCTCTGCTACGCCAGTTTCCTACGCCAGTCTCTAATCTGGTATGTTTATATTAAATGTATTCCAATTATTTGTTTTGTAGTATCGTAACATAATGGTCGATGAGCGAAATAGTTCGCTGAAAAGCCAATTTTACTAGTTCAAGTCTGGTGAAAGTAGATTAAACTACGGCGAAAAGAAAAAAATCTTTGATTTAGAGCGCAAAATATTTAATGTTAAACGCAAAGTAATCATTGTTATTTTTAATGAAAAAAAAAACATTATTAATTATTTTTTATTAATTAATAGGCTTGCGTTTTACCGCCAACTCACCTGATGTTAAGCGATGATGCAGTCTACGGTGGAGCACGCTTCCCTAGAGGAAACTGATTCACTCGTGATTTAATGTTTTTCTGCTACGTTATAATTTTAGTAGATATACTTATTATTATTATTTTAGACTTTTTCAAGTTTCTATTAAAGTTACCCTTCTGTTTCGTTTTGATCTGCAGCATTATCTTGCTTTGTTACGGTTGGAACAAGATTGCATATGTGGTGCTTGAGGCAGAGAATAAAGCCGTCTGGGCTTTTCTTGCGTCCATACCGTATTACACCTAGTAAATGCACTTAGGTTTCTTGTACAAGTAAGTTTACGGACGGTTTTATCTAGCAACGGTCATTTTTTTAATGATTAGATTAAAAAGATAGCAGATAGCAACAAATTTATTGTTATACTACCTGCGCCCCGCGGTTTCACTCGCGTAGTGATGAAAAATGGTGATGACGATGATGATGAAAAGTAGCCTATGTCACTCTCTGACTCTTGAACTATACCCTTGCAAAAAATCAAGTCGATCCATTGTTCCGTTGCAGCGTGAAAGAGGAACAAACATCCATACATACAAACTATCGCGTTCATAATAATTAAAATAAATAAATAAATAAATATTCGGGACATTTTTGCACACACGGTCATCTGACCCCAAACTAAGCAAAGCTTGTGATATGGCTGCCAGAGACTGATATACATACATATATAGGTTTAAATACATACTTAAATAGATATTAACACCCAGATATAGAACAAACACAAATGTTCATCACACAAACGTTTGTCCTAGGTGGGAATCGAACCCACGCCCCTCAGCTCAGAAGGCAGGTTCACTACCAACTGGACCAACGGGCTATCTTATTAGTAGGACTAGCTGAAACCCGCTACTTCGTACGCGTAGAGCTCGGCCTTCGGCCTCGCTACTACAACCGTTATAGCCTATGTGTTATTCTAATGTATAAGCTATGTTATTGTAAACTTTCATTAAAATCCATTCGGCAGTTTTTGCGTGAAAGAGGAACAAACATCCATACATCCATGCATACAAACTTTCGCGTTTATAATATTAGTAGGAAGTAGGATATAATAATTATATGAGGATTTTATGATATAGTACTGCCAGTATTCTAGCCACTTGTTCTTCCAAAAAGCTGTAGAATATTGATAACTAGTAGGCCGCCCCTGCTTCGCACGGGCGAAGCCGGGATATATAGCCTACGTCAACCGGGGATAGTGCAGCATCCCAACAGTGAAAGAATTTTTCAAATCGGCTCAGTAGTTTCGGAGCCTATTCAATGCAAACAAACAAACAAACAAATCTTTGGCTGCACCCAGCTTCTTGGCGCTTGTAAAATATCGTCGCACCTTCTAAACTCTAGAAGGTACAAAAAAATACAAAATACAAAAAAAAAAAATAGCAGATATACAAGCTAGGTGAATCTCTGACTCCTATGCTAGGTAAATTACCTGTATTATATATAGTAGTCATTTTCTTCCAAGTAATAGTGACAGATATTGACAAAACGACTAACTAAATTTAGTATTAATTTAGCATGCAGTATTTGTGTGTTTGTGTATGCGTAAGTGTGTAGTGTGTGTGAACGTGTGTGTGAAAATGTGTGTGTTTGTGTGCGACGACACTTTACACCAGAACTGTTGCTTTCAGTGTATCAAGCACTAGCGGTCCGCCCCAGCTTCGCACGGGTATAGATTATAGCCTATGTCACCCGGGGATAGTATAGCATCCCGTCAATGAAAGAATTTTTCAAATCAGTTCAGTAGTTTCGGAGCCTATTCAATGCAAACAAACAAACAAACAATCAAATCTTTCCTCTTTATAATATTAGTATAGATAAGTTCTGTCTTGCATGGTACTGCTCGCACATTTGGTATTGATCAGCCTAGTACCAGCTTGGGGCGTTGGAGTCTATTGAAAAACGTGCCAAGAAAGTCAGTAAGAACGAATACCTTGTTCAGACTAAGCTTCTTAATTATTTATTTATTTATTTATTTAACAAAATCCACAGCCCTTTAAAAACTTAACAATAAACTAAGAACTTAACTTACGGCCAATAATGGATTAATCTTGAGCATTGGCGCAAAATTGCGTTTTTATCGGATACTATGAAGAGTTCTTGCACAGTTTCCGAATATGTAACCTTTAAAGCTCCTGTTTCAAAGTCAAATAACGCTTGATTTTCAAGCAAACATGCTAACCTTGCTTTAAATATAGGTAAATTCGACGCCTATATTAATTAAACCTACTATTTATTAGTCTTAAACTTGGTTCTTTAGCAAAATCCACAAATTGCTATTTGGCAGTTCTATTTGGCAATTGTGAATTAAGGAAACCATTTTCGTTCACGACATTTTCAGCAATTCACCTCAGTGTATTAGCATAACTTCAAAATTATTCAAACCTTTCCTGCATACATTTCGAATGAAAATATTGACCTCCAACCGGACGCAGGGCCGGACTGTAAACAAATATATAATTTCAAAATAAGGCACAGATATTGTCTGTCTATGAGAATAAACAAGTTTTTTTAAATTGACTTTTTTAGGATTCCGTACCCAAAGGGTAAAAACGGGACCCTATTACTAAGCCTACAATGTCTGGGTGTCTGTCCGTCCGTCTGTCTGTCCTACTTACGGCTATATCTTTCAAACCGTAATAGATAGACAGTTGAAATTTTCACAGAAGAGTCAAAAAGTAAAAACGAAAGAGGGGTGCCCATAACCCACGGTAAATATCCCGTAAACAATCATATAACTTGAAATAAACTCTCTATTGATTCTCTAGCCCGTCTCTGTCCAAAAACCTACCTGTTTTTCACGTCTACACTACGTAAATAATAAATAGCAAACCCAGATCCAGGTTTGAGAAAATCTAGAGTAGGTACAAAATTTTCATATGAATAATTATGTACCTACCTATCTACTTAGGTACAGAAAGACTTTAAAATTATCGTAGGAAACTGCAGGAAAAATAAATGTTAAGATTCATCATCATCATCATTATTTCAGCCATAGGCCTCCCCCATCGATCTCCAAAAGGGCCGGTTGGAAGCGGCCTACATCCAGCGTTTCCCTGCGGTCTATTTTAGGGCGTCTGCCTATCTTGTAGGTGGACGTCCTACAATCCATGGTCTCCATTCCAAAACCTTTCAGCCCCATCGGCCATCTATTCTGCGTGATATGTGCCCTGCCCACTGCCACTTCAACTTGCTAATCCGGTGGGCTATGTCGGTGACTTTCGTTCGCCTACAGATCTCCTCATTTCGGATTCGATCTCGTAGAGAAACCCCGCGCATAGCCCTCTCCATAGCTCGTTGTGCTACTTTGAGCTTGCTTATGAGGCCCATAGTGAGAGACCACGTTTCAGTGCTGTATGTCATCACTGGTAACACACACCGATAGAAGACTTTCGGCTTAAGGCACAATAGTTTTACCAAATTAACAATTTGCAAAAATTCATTTAAAAATAAAACACTGTTTTAAACTATCACGGTTGTTCACTAAAGTTATATGATTATATTATAGCAAAAGCAAAAGACTAAGAAAGAGGGTAGATCGTTATGTTTGCACCTAACTTTTTAACTGTTCGACCAACCACCCGCATTCTTCATTCTTCCCGTGAACATGGTGCATGTAACTGCGCCGAAATATCGGGAGCTCATTCCACAACCTTACCACGGTAAATATCCCGTAAATAATCATATCATTTAAAAATAACTCCAAAATCACGACAAAATCTCATAAAATTTACTCTTTCAACTCTGAAACCTCACAGGTCAGCAAAGTTTAGGAGCTCGTGAAAGAAAAGCCAATTTAAAAACTTAATTACAGGAACGATACATAAAATCTGATACTCTCGCCTTCTCTTCTTCACTCTTTATGTTGTGAGAGAGGGATAGCAGTAGGGTGTAGAGTGTCCCAATTAATTATTCAAAAGGGGACCGATCGAGATAGGCCCACGATTAATCTCATATTCATTGGCTGCCGTGAATTGACATAGATTTGTGGAGTCTTTGGAAATGAAGGAAAAAGTGTAATGGTACAGCGGTTCGGCTGAAATCTGTTTCTAACCACAGGAGCCTTACAGTCAACGCCTTACGCGGTAGCACGTTTCACCTATGGCGGGAATATCTTTTTTTTTTTTTTTTTACAGTAGATAGTCTTACGCTTGGCCGCCATCTCGCCTAATGTTAAGCGACGATGCGGTCTACGATGGAGCACGCTTGCCTAGAAAAAACCGATTCACTCTCGACTTGAAGAAACCCAGATTGTAACTGACGGGGAAAACCCATTCAGGCAGCGAATTCCACAGACTAGCAGTTCGCACAATACATGTGGAATCAAAGCACTTCGTACGGGTTCTCGGAATATCAACCATAAAATGATGTCGATTTTTTGTAATTGAGTACCTATAACTATTGTAAAATGGCACAGTGTTTGCGCAAATCTTCGTTGTTCTTTACATTATCATACACAGCTATTTATTAGTAACGCACCATAATTACTTACATTTGTCAATAAACCGACTGAAACAGCAAAAATTTGTTTATTGGCAAATGTAAGTAATAATGTGCATTAGAGATAAATAGCTTTACATGATTTTGTAAAGGATAGTAATCGATTTCCGCAAACATAATTATAATTTACAATAATTACCCGGCCTAGCTACAAGGCTAAAAAAACTTTTTGAAAATTGAATATTCGCCATAGGAGAAACGTACCACTTTAAAACCGCGCAGTTCGGAAAATCACGAACGTGAACCTTAACGCACCCAGATACGGTTCGCGGTCCCACAACATTTTTTCATCACCTAAACTGGATTGCAATAAGCAGCTAGCCGTAAGGCCCCAGGGTCTCGAAGCTACCTCCGCGGGTTTCAGGGCAGTGCGGAAAATCACGCGAACAGATACGGTTTGCTTTGCAGTCTCGCAACTTTACACAATCGCCTAAACAGAATCGCTTAAAACAAGTAGTCGCAAAGCACCAGAAACTACAACATTGAGTTCTTCAAAAGACGAGTTAATAGAGTATAGCAACAAATTTTTTATGTATCTGGTGTTACAAGTATCTATAGGCGACGATAATTGCTTGCCATCAAGCTGCCCACTGCTTGTTTGCTACCTATGACGTAAAAAAGAAACTTCAAAACTTCAAAAAACCTCGTCAATTCAATCATTAGTTGGTACGTGGTTGGTACGCTAGCGGACCAACTGAAAACTAACAAGTTAAACTTCAGTGCACAACTGCACAATGAGTAAATAAAAGTACATTTTTTTGGAGTTAAAAATAATTACAGATTGTTATTTCAACCAAATGAAACTTTAAAAATTGGAATTGCTCTGTTAGCACGTCCACTATCATACTTATTCAGCAAAGTTATAAACACGGGACAAATACCAGAACAATGGAAGAAATCAGATATAATTCTGTTATACAAAAAAGGAGACCCTCAAGATATAGGCAACTATCGTCCTATCAGCCTTCTCCCTAGCACATACAAACTATTCACCTCAATATTACTAAGCAGAATCAGTGGCAAAATTGAAAATCTTCAACCTATAGAACAAGCGGGGTTCCGATCAGGCTTTTCAACAATAGACCATATACATGTAATGCAGCAAACAATAGAAAAATACAAAGAGTTTAACAGACCATTATATGTGGCTTTCATCGATTACGCTAAAGCATTTGATACTATATCACACGATGCAATCTGGGAAGCACTGTACAAATGTCACGTCCACGAAAAGTACAAAAACATTTTGAAAAACATATACGACAACAAAACCAGTTGTGTGAAATTAGAGAAACGAGGACCGGAAATACAAATTCTACGAGGAGTGAGGCAGGGAGACCCCATGTCCCCCAAGATTTTCATAGCAGTGCTGCAAAATATCTTCGAGGATCTGAAATGGGAAAACGAAGGAATCATAATGGGTAACCAGTTCTTAAGTCACCTCAGATTCGCAGATGACATAGTCCTCTTTGCGGAAAGCAGCAGAAGACTAGAAAAAATGATAAACCAATTAAGCGAAAAAAGCGAAAAAGTAGGTCTTTTGATGAATAAAGATAAAACAAAACTTATGACAAACAGCTATACACATACAATACAACTCGAAGGAAAGCCACTTGAATATGTAAACAAATACATATATCTAGGAAAAGAAATATCATTTGAAGACTAAAACGAAGAAGGAGAGGTAGAACGCCGTATAAATATGAGCTGGAAAAAATACTGGTCATTCAAGGAGATCATGAAAGGTGACTATCCGCTCCACCTAAAGAAAACAGTGTTGGATACATGCATTTTACCGACTCTTACGTATGGTTGCCAAACGTGGACCTATACCACTAAAATAAAAAGAAAACTGGTCAGTTGTCAGAAAGCTATGGAAAGAAGTCTTCTAAAAATAAGAAAAATACACAAAGTTAGAAGTGAAAATATAAGAAAGAAGACAAAAATAATTGACGTTCTACAATACAGTCAAGGATTAAAATGGCGATGGGCTGGCCATTTAGCACGATACAGTGACAAGCGATGGACATTAGCAGCGACGAGATGGAAAGGACCTAGCGGTATTAGACGAAAAGGACGACCTATGAAACGATGGAGCGACGAAATCATAACAACAGTAGGAAAGGAGTGGATTGAACGAGCCAAAGACAGAGAAAACTGGATGAAACTGGAGGAGGCCTATACCCAAATAGGGGTTCCTATCCATGGAAATATATCACATGAACAATTAAATAAAAAATATATAGAAAACATTGTATAAATAGTGTAAATGTATATATAGTGCAAATTATAATTATGTTAAAGTTCATTAATATTAATACATACATGTAAAACTAGGTGATGGGAAATAAAAAAGGCTTTATTATTATTATTATTATTATTTCAACATAGCAATTATTATTTTATAAATTAGGAGCCAAAGAAAATCACTGCATCTTCAGCGTTTAAAATTATATGAGCG
Source organism: Agriopis marginaria (assembly GCA_932305915.1). NCBI lineage: Eukaryota > Metazoa > Arthropoda > Insecta > Lepidoptera > Geometridae > Agriopis > Agriopis marginaria. Next base: position 18,222,691 of record OW029918.1, read on the forward strand.
CCATCTGTGAACATTTTCTGCAACTATCAAGTGAATAGGCTTCCCTTTCAGAAAGGGTTGGAAACTTGTGCACCTTTACTTACTTTTTCACAATGGTGGATTCAACAGATTTTTAATAGGTGGCGCTAAAAATTAAAATAAATACTAGTAAAAAAGTATACAGAAGAAAATTTATAAAAGTAATTTTTATATGAAATTACTTAATTTCAAAATACCAATATATTTTTTAAACCTTGTAGAAAGTTAACTTACTAAAATTCAATACAGTAATTCATACCTTATGTTTATAAAAGGTGAATTTAAATCTACTTCTCTCACATGAATAAAATAGAAACAATATGATAACCAAGATAATACAAAAATGTTTTTTTTTTTATATTCTATTACTCACTTACCTTTTTATATAGACACCCACAGTAGATTCTAAATTAATTATTAAATTGCGTGTTCCCGACACATAATCTGGGTTCCCTTGTTTAATTAACCCAAGGACTGGATTGAATTAATAAAATACAAAAGGTTTCCTCAAATTAAGGTACATAGGTACATATACAATAATATAATTACAAGTAATATTGAATTACACGTAACTTCCGAAGTAATTTGGTTGCTTTGAAGAAGCTATACAGTGATTGGATGAGAGATGGGGCCTGAATAAGTTACTGGGATAGGTAGGTGCCACACGCGGGTTGACTTTTGTGCTTAAAATACGGTGTATTACGTACTAGTAGTCCGCCCCGGCTCCGCACGGGTATAGTTATATAGGCTATTGAAATAGCCTATATTAATCAATAGTAATGTAGCATTCAAATGGTGCAAGAATTTTTGAAATCGGTTCAGTACTTTTTGAGCCAATTCGTTACAAACATACTTACAAACTATTCCTTTTTATAATATTGTATATAGATTACAATCCGCCCATATTCCTAAAACGATAAAGGTTATCCGTAACCTATATTAAGTGCTACCATCAATGTTACCACCTTGTGAGCTACCATCGGGTGCCTTACAGTAGTGTTTTACCGTCTGGTTAGTTACCGTCTGTTGTATTACCTGTGTTTCATTGGGTATGTTACCGTCGAGTGTGTTAGCATCAAGTGTGTTACCGTCGAGTGTGTTACCGTCGAGTGTGTTACCGTCAGGTGTGTTACCGTCTAGTGTATTACCGTCGGGAGTGTTAACGCCGGGTGAGTTATCGACGAAGTTGCAATGGGCAGGCCACATCACTCGAAGAACCGGTAGCCGAAGGGGAAGAAAGGTTCATCAGTGGAGACCACGAACCGGAAGATTCAGCGTAGGTAAGCCTCTAGATAGACTAACGACATTGTGAGAGTCGCTGGCATCATGCGGATGCAAAATGCAGACTGTATGGAGGTTAAAGGGGGAGACCTATGTTCAGCAGTGGACGTCTTCTGTCTGATGATGTGTTACTGTCAGATATTTTACCGTAGGATGTGTTACTGTCAGGTGTGTTACGGATGGGTGTATTACCTTCAGGTGTGCTACCATCAGTTATATCACCAACAGATATAGTCTGTTGTGTTGTGTTACTGCTAAGATATATCTAACTACAGTAATGCCAAACTCAAGTCACTCTTGACATAAGCACGACTAATTGAAGTTCCATAATTTATTGACAAGCAACCATAGCAAAAAGAAAACCATATTTCATAGACGCTGTTTTTTCTTTACAATAGGCGACATTCTCCTTAGCTCCGATATTTTTATCGAGTCCACAGATTATGTAACGAAGATTATTCAGTTTTGTTTTGACGTTCCTACCTAAAGTATAAACTACGCGCGCTATTATAACGATAAGATATAGCAGTTATGTCTTATCCCATCACTTTCAGCAAACGTTATAAGTGACATGGTAACTTGGTTTTACATACAGTGTACTACAATCCGCTCATATTTACAATTCGTAAGGTAAGCCGTAACCTATATTAAGTGTTACCGCCGTGTGAGTTACCGTCGGGTGTGTTATCAGCGGGTGCCTTACAGTCAAGTGTGTTACCATTGGGAGTGTTACCGTCGGGTGTGTTACTGTCGGGTGTTACGTTGAGTGTGTTACCGTCAGAAGTGTTACCACCGGGTGTGTGTTACCGTACCTTGTTGGCCTGCTAAAAAACTGACAGAATATTTTTTTTATTCCCAAACTTTTGATTCCTTTGGCAATGTCCACGCGGGTGAAAGCACAAGGTGCAATGCCTTAGTCCCAGATTTGATAGTTTACGAAAACTTTTTTCGTTTTCGTCTTGTTCCATACATTGCTGGGCTAAAAGGTATTCGAAAACTTTTTTCGTATTAGAGTGAAGCAATCTATACCGCCGATAACTGTCAAATTTAGTTCCACCACGTTTCAGATAGAGGCGCTTTATTAAAATGTATGGAACAATACGTAAACGAAACAAGTTTTTTTAACTATCAAATCTGGGACTAAGGGCACAGTTAGTTACAAATAAAAATGGCAAAAAAGCCACTTTTTCTAAATAAACATCTGATTATCTGAATTGTTCAACCCGAACGTCGTAGCATTCCACATTGGACAGTTATTTATACCCCAATATGTTTTTTCGCCTTCTTCATGAGAAATCGGTCGGGTCTCGCGATGGACGTGACAAATTCCGTACCCTGTCGGACACACATCAATGTCGGTGGGGTTGCGCAGTTAATGTAGGCAAGTAAAATAGGTAGCTGGCATCCAGTGAATGCAAAAGGCAGGCTGTCGTTCAGCGTGGACGTCTTCTGGCTGATGATGATGAAAGTAGGTAGGTAAGTACTTACGAAGACACCAATGTACATGTAACTACACCAACTAAAGTTTTGCCTAAAAGTATTGGTCATGTTCGGAAAATACCACAGAAAAGAAAATTGTTTAAATTAGAACGGCTCTCAAGGCATTTTTGTAAGATTTTTTTTGTAGCCAGTTGCACCCAATCCATATAAACGAAACGTCAGTTATTTGAAATCAGTTAGCAGCTGTGATGCAGACAAAGAACTTTGAGACGTAACCCAAAAAGGTAAGGTCCAAGTTCTTTGGATGCGGAGTTCGATGCGTTGACATACATGAGAATATTCAAGCAAGATTCTGTCATAATACCTGGCGACAGATTTTCCTTCTCATTTCCGTTCTATTTACTTCTTTTTTCTGTGGAAAATATTGTGAAAGCTAAACCATTATAATTATCAATTTAAAAAACCGACTTCAAAAATAGTCATTCTTGTAGAAACTGACGTGGTTTTCACACATTTTATTTATATTACACGGGAATTACCCACGTAAGATTAAGCCGGTCACTCCGAACATAGTTTCAACCGTATTAGGCAGTCTTTTTCAAGTGCCAAGCGAGACGCAGCCGCGCGCGCGCATTCACCTTGCAAAAAAACTGCCTAATGCGGTTAAAACTATAGTTGGAGTGACCGGCTTAATTTTACGTGAGTAATTCCCGTGTAATATAAATAAAATAGTCATCCTCATCATCATTTGAGCCGTAGGACGTCCACTGCTGGACATAGGCCTTCCCATCAATATCTAAAAGGGCCGGTTGGAAGCGGCCTTCAGCCAGCGTTTCCCTGCGGTCTATTTTAGGTCGTTTGTCCATCGTGTGGGTGTGGGTGGTGTCATAAATACGCCATTTCGGTTGCTTGGATGACTTATTATTATGTTATCCAAGTAATCGAATCTCCATATATTATATTGATTTAATAGACAAATAACTTAACCGATTTTAATGACATTTTTATGGGGCTAATCTGAAAGTATTTCCTTCCAAATAGAAAAAATACTTTATAAAACACTCTCACGAGACACGTTGTTGTATCTTCTTTCTTTCTTTCGTCTTCTTTTTCATAACCCCGCCATCTATTGGCGACAACTTAAAACATTGTTTCTCTAAATAAATACACAGGTGGTGTTATTGGGATATAAACTGCTTTTTCAAATAAAAATTTCATTGACACTTGACATAATGTATGGATGGAACCAAAGAGAATGTTCGGTTCCAGCCTGTTTGGACTCGCCCGCGAGGAAAGTCCATTAGGCGGCCGGCGCGCGCGCGCCGGTTGGTGCCGCGCGCGCCTCACCAGTGAGTTATAGACGTTCTTTGCGGCCGGCCGAGTTTCGGCGAACCTCATTTTTAGTGACAAAGCAGTTCTTTGAAGCTTGACGCGCGCGTCGGCGAACTCCTTTTTAGGGTTCCGGACCTCAAAAGGAAAAAACGGAACCCTTATAGGATCACTTCGTTGTCCGTCTGTCCGTCTGTCCGTCTGTCAAGAGCCTTTTTCTCAAGAACGCGTAAAAGTATCAAGTTGAAATTTATACTATATACTTGAGTCTACGGTTTCTTTCGGCTGTAAAAAAATAAAAGTTGTAAGTTTACGCAATCAAAAGATATGAACGTTTATGTCGCATATTTTGCGATTTCACAGGGGAATCAAAACCTATAGGGTACTTCCCGTTGACCTAGAATCATGAAATTTGGCAAAAAGTAAGTTCACATAGCACATATATAGGAATAAATCTGAAAGTCACAAATTTGAAGTTATATCATTTAAAAATAATTATTTTGCTATTACAAACTTACATTTTGTAGTTGGAATGTATGGAAGAGCCTAATTGTCAACTACAAAGTTAAGTTTGTCTTTCAATATTTCAACTTCAGTTAGTTTTATTTTTTGGACTCGCGCTCTGAGGGTTCCTTCCAACGGAATCCTCGGAGCACGAGTCCTACTCGTACTTGTCCGGTTTTTGTTTGTGATCGGATTCCATTGGAGCTGACCGGATATCAGCGGAATTAATTGTTTGAAGCGGTTTTGAAGGCTTGTGTTCGCGATAACACAACGAATTTTGACGCGATTGAACGGCTTTCGTTCGGATGTAGGTTTCGGTGCCTACCGGTAGCTGCGTGATTGGGTGTTTTTCGCATATAGCCCGCGAGTGAAAACAGTGTTAGGACACTTGTACATGATTTGTGAAGTTTGAGGATTTCGAGGACAGCCGTTGCAGGTCTGGGCCCAGACAAAGGTGACAGGATCTTCAGCCGTCCTCTGGTAGGAATTCTTTGACTTTTAATTTTTGGACTCCGCGCATCGCGGATGTGTGCGGCCCGTCTTGGGACTGTACAGAGAATATAAATGCTACGAAGGAACAGCTGATTTTGTTTCGTAGTTTCAGTGTTGGTTCCATATTAAAAGTTTTTCATAATAAAATTATGAGTACAATGATATCCCCAAATATTTTCCACTGTCTAACCAGTTACCCAGTATGATTAACAGCATTTGAAAAACTGATAAAATTTCCAATCGTAAAATATTGCGAAAAATACTGATAGGTAGCAAACAAATAGAAGCGATTTATATTCCGCGCATTTAGGTATTGCCGTTTCTTGTGAATTGGAAATTGGTTTTATTCAGGATTTAATCAAAATCGTTCTGCCATGATTTGTTGCATCGAAGTGGTTGCGACGTTGGTCGTTAAATTTATTGGAAAGGAGCTTTGAAAATAGTAAACAAAAACTGATGCCTTATTATGGATGATTCGGATCGTGATCGTGATCGCGTGCCATCTCACTTACGCACGTGATGCGAGAAATAGATGCGAACGGGATGGCATGCAATCCCGATCACGATCAAAATTCTATAATAAGGCCAAGTATGTCGAGACACGCATATGGTAGAATTCCATAGCCAAAGCCATATAAATGTGGTAAAAATACTATATCTCTTCTCTACATAGTATAAATTGAAGTCGCTTTCCGCGTCTGTCTGTCTGTCTGTATGTATGTATGGCCGCTAACTCCTCCTAAACCACGCAACGGATTTTGATGCGGTTTTCACCATCAGTTAGGTACATTTTCAAGGAAGGTTTATATATATAACTAGCTACACGCCCCGGCTTCGCACGTAAATTACATCCGTGCGACGCCGGGCGGGCGGGTCGCTAGTAATACTATAAATAAATCAAATGTATACGTTACTATGGCAAGACAATGATTAATTTTGAAGGAACGTGCCTTTATTTAATGTGGTTACATTTATAATTTTTTGTTTTTATCGCGAATTAGTCCGCTTTTGACCACCAACTAGCATGTTGGTAAGCGGATTAAAAAAAATAAAAATAGGGTTGTGTTTGAGCACCATCTCGCCTGATGTTAAGCGATGATGCGGTCTACGATGGAGCACGCTTGCCTAGAAGAAACCGATTCACTCGAATTCGCTTGGATTCGATGTGGTCGAAGATGAAGCAGACTTGAAGATACTCGTACCTATGCACCCTGGCCTTGAAAAGGCCGAGATTATATCTATCAGGTCACATAGATGTAATTATTGTCAATACCCTAGGCCATTTTTATCCCAACAAATTAGTAGGGAGTGGGAAATTGTTAAGAAAAGTTGTTGTGGTTAACTGCATCCCGTTAACAAGATTCAAAAGAAAAAAGAAGAATAGTGTTAGTTTTAGCCCGCTTTTTTAACTATAAAGTAATTATTTTATGACGCACCATAATATTTAAAAAAAACTGCCATTGTTGGAAAAGCTTAGGCAAAATGAAAACCATTTTATTTAATAAAATACTATAAATAAACTAAATGGAGCAATAATTTTTACGTCAGGAATCACATTTTACGTCCATTTAATAAAATTTACAATGTCTTTCCGTTTTCTCTTCTAATATTTTTATAGATCGAAATTTACGACAAAATTTTGTATTTTTAAACTTTTGGTGGGACAGAACTTTCTGGGTCGTTAGGGGTTCAGTTCCGCCCTTAAAAAGTTAGACGATAACTTTATTTATGAATTATTCAGATAAATTTACTGGCACATTGTAGCATTATCAAAGAAAGAGTCAAATTAATGTTGAATTCTGACGCTGGTCAGAAATAAATTTCAGCCGCTTAAGATTCTGTTCCATGTTAGGTATGTTTACCATCTTCGGCCACACTAATTAGGTGAGTTGTAGTCAAACACTTAACCTGTTATTATCCTGCAAGCAACAAATCAAGCAAAGCAAAAAGAGCGGAATTGAGAAGGAAAATCTGTCGCCAGGCATTATGACAGAACCTTGATTGAATATTGTTATTTAGTACAACGCGTCGAACTCCGCATTGCACAGTTGCTTACTGATTTCGAATGACTGACTTTTCGTTTATTGGGTGCAACTAGCTACAACACATTTCTTACAAAAATGCCTTGACAGCCGTTCTTATTTAAACAAAAAAAACATACTTTTCTGTGAGAGTGACTTACGTTATCAGGTTGCAAAAACTCGTTTGGCAACGGATCAAAGCAGATAGTTAAAGTTGAAGTGGAAATGTGCAAGCCATATCGCTCGAAGCACCGATAACTGATGGGAAGAATGATTCCTAAGTGGAGACCATGAACCTGAAGACGCAGCGTAGCTACCTACGCTGCGTCTTCAGGTTCATGGTCTCCTCCCATTAGATGTATCGAGGACATCGCTTGAAGTACCGTCAAGTAAGTATGGGCCGTCGTGGCCTATAGATGACCTATAGATGCTTTAAGCGATCCCAAGTAATTAGTTAGTTATAGTATGTAATTTAAAAAATATGTGTATTCAATCATGTTATTAGACTTACGGCAGTGGCATGGTCGAATATCGACAAAACTCCTTCAAATAAAATAAAGCATTAAAAAAAAAAAAAAAAAAAGTCATCGTGAGATTCACGGGCACCCAGTGGATGCAGATAGCAGGCTGTCGTTCAGTGTTCTAAAGGGGAGGCCTATGTTCAGCAGTGGGCGTCTTCATGGTGATGATGAATACACAGGAAAGCTCTTTAATCTCTGTTTAGTGAGGGCCATTTTTTTTTTATCCCCTGACGAAAAAGAGAGGAGTTACATGTAACTGTGTGTCTCTGTTTCTATCTGTGGCATCGTACCTCTCAAACGGCTTAACTGATTTTGATTTAATGTGTGAAAGATGATTAAATCGAGAGTTATCTTAGCTAAGATTAACGGGCGGTTATCCGAGTCGCGTAGGCGACAAAACGCTCCCTCAGCCCCCGCCAAGTTATAGCGAGTGAGGACTAGAATCAGGGCGCCCACGGGGGGAGTGCAACGACAAAAACGAGCACAGGTCCTACCTCGATGACGCCTGGCGCGGCACTGAACGCGGCGCGCCAAAATTCTCGCGTCCTTTTTACGCTTTTAATTTCACTAAAAAACGACACTATTCACTATCAAAAATCAATCCAAATATTTTTTTTTTTAAATAAAATTGCCTTTCAGTACCTGCAATTTCCAGTTTGTTACGAGCTTTCATTAGAGCATAAAATGAAAAAAGTAAACTTAGTCGAATTTGTTTCAGATTTTTTTTGATCGAGGAAAGTTTATTCTATCGTGTTTTGAACCAAATCATAAACTCTAACACAGATGTATCTGTGACATGTATTTTTTTCCAGCTCAAATATTGTAATTTAAGTGAATAAAATTGATTTACAACCGTCAAATTTGGTATAAGAGGCTCGAATCTATTCAGCCGTTTGTAGATTAAAATAAAAAAATAAAAAAATATTCGGCACATTTTTGCACACACGGTCATCTGACCCCAAACTAAACAAACCTTGTGATATGGCTGCCAGAGACTGATATACATACATATATAGGTTTAAATACATACTTAAATAGATATTAACACCCAGATATAGAACAAACACAAATGTTCATCACACAAATGTTTGTCCTAGGTGGGAATCGAACCTACGCCCCTAAGCTCAGAAGGCAGGTTCACTACCAACTGGACCAACGGGCTATCATTATCGGATCTCTTTTGTCGGGGGATTAAAAAAAATATTCAATTTAGGACATGCCTGGGTCCTCAGGACCCGGGTATGTCCTAAAACTGCGACCAGAACCACCGGAGGATGGGCAGCAGCGTCCTGTTAGTACACGGTGAACGTACTGCGATCTCCAAGCCGCCTGCCAAGCGTGGGGATTATGGCAACACCCCTCTCTAAGAGGGAGGCCTTGTTCAGCAGTGGACATTTAATGGCTGATGGTGTGTGTGTGATGTTTTAGGTTTGCGGTTGACCGCCAGCTAGCCGGCTGTTCAATACAAATATTACCAACGAATGTTCGAGAAACTAATACTAAGACTTTGTACTTATCCTATACAAAGAGATAATATATCTCACTAATGGTCTCGGTTGCAACGAAACATTATGCTGACCATATTACCCTGTAGTTGTTGCCATACATTTCCTCTTTCTCGACTTGTTTAGGTTTTGATACTTCTTCTACCATTAACTAAAACTGTACCTTATTATTAAATAGAATAAAATTCAATTTGCTACAGCTTTGAATGAGAGGGGATTACAACATAGAAAATAGGAAATGAGTCCGAATATGATCTTTAGCGCAATAGAAATAGAAACTACAATTGTGATGAAGTCAGAAAATTTGAAGACACGGTGACCAAACACGTTAGCTCATTGCCACTGCAAAATAGTCGTTATAAACTTACTCTTATGAATGATTTTGGTGTTTCCGTACTTAAAGTAAATCTAAATTTAGATATAGGTCAATGCATAGAGGCTCGTTAATTGTCTAGGGTGCGTTAAAGCACTCTCAAGGCTTTTAGACCATTTTGCGTTGCTTTTACAATAACACCCGCATAAACTATGCCTTATGTGGGAAAAGTTTACGTTTTACGCAGAAGAAAAGTTTTGTGCTTGAGTATTAGTTAAAAATAAAATAAAGTTTATTTTGTTTGTAGTTACTACTTAAAGTGCAAAATAAAACGGCCAAGTGCGAGTCGGGCTCGCGAGCTGAGGGTTCCATACCACCACAAAATACAATAAGGTTGTCCAAGTAACCGAATTACCAGTAATTCGGTACCTATACCTATTATAACGCATTCCAATCGTTGGAGAATTTTGCTACGCAGTTTGCTATAGGCGCTCGAGTATAATAACTTGGTAATGAACAGAAATTTGTCACCGACTTGCACTTGGCCATTATTTATTATTTTTTGTTATACTTTAGAGTGTGTACTACAATCGTGCCAAGTTTGACGCTTGTACGTATTACTGTTTTAACATTAGAGCTATTGCAAAAATACGTTTGTTGTATGGGGACTCCCCTTTAGTTTTTGCTTTTTGACTTTATTATTATTTCTCAGTTAATCCGCTGTAAAATTACATATTCTGTGAAAATATCAACTGGCTATCTATTACGGTTCGGATGATACAGCCGTTAAAAGATAAGACAGACAGACAGATAGCGTAGGCTTTGTTATTAGGTACTACCAGACTATTCGAGTACCTGAATTACAACAAATCTGACAGTTTAAATAGAAAAATTCAATAAAATGCTATTTGATCCGTACTCGCTATGATCGATTCTATGGCATTTTACCGAATTTATCGATTTCAACTGTCAAATTTTTCGATCGATAAGAACGGTACTTGCACCGTAGGTTCAACCTGCGATAGTGATAATTTCGTCGACCCATGAACTTAGTTTAAACTTTAATAATTATTTGTACACCATCTGATCATTATCATCATCATTTCAGCCGTATGACGTCCACTTCTAGACATAGACCTCCCCCATCGATCTTCAAAATGGCCGGTTGGAAGCGGCCTGTACCATCTGATATCAGGGATTAGGCATGCCTATTAGGCATGATGACTAATATTTAATTTATTACAAATAACCGGCTTAGCGATTAATTTAACTAAATACATTAAACATACTGAAAAAATAATTTAATTTGGCTGATAAATCTCTGAGATATGAGTGTTTAAAGTTTTAGGTGGGGATAGAGAGGGGATGCTCTATCCCTTTCTCGCAAAGCGTGTGTTAGTAAAGCATTTGTGTGGCGCACCTGAGCCGTGACGTCACGGCTCAGTATAGTGCGCTCTCTGTCTAGCATGAAATTAAAATGCTTATATCTTATTTATTTTTGAACTAATTTTAATTTTGTTTTTGTTGATGTGCTCTATTTATGATCAGCTTTTTAATGAGGCAATAAAAAAATATCATTCATCATGCCTAGTCATGTTACTATTTCTAAATGAATTCAATGTTTGAAACATGAATTCCAAATATTCGGCGAAGCGTTTCGAATATATTAATTAGTGAACATCTCGATTGAAATGTTATGTAAACATGTAATTGTTTGATTGTTCGATCTCGATTTACATTGTAGCTGATAACAATAGTTTCAGTTTGATATCTATCAAAATACTAGTGAAATTACAATGTATCACTTCATAAAACACTGTTTTAAACTATCACGGTTGTTCACTAAAGTTATATGATTATTTACGGGATATTTACCGTGGTAAGGTTGTCAGTCTTCCCGTGTACATGGTGCATGTAACTGCTCCGAAATATCGGGAGCTCATTCCACAACCTTACCACGGTAAATATCCCGTAAATAATACAATATAATACAATACAATGACTCTTTATTAAAATACCACAAAACAAGAATAACATAAACATTACAATAAAAATATTAAATAATCATAAATCACTTCATACTTCAAACTAGCGAAAGGTCGCCTTATTTGGATATGTACTGTGGCATGTTTGGAATTTTCACTTCCAGTCCACCATGATGGGCAAAATACCATAGAAACATAAGGTCGGATGACGCAAGATATCGTGGTTCGCAATACTAAGGTGTGGATAACGATGGTTCAGATATGCGCTGGACATTTAAAAAAGTTCTGCTAAAGTTATCTTTTAAAGTCTCATTATAAGAGAAGCACTAAGAGATGATGGAGTTATGTGTGGATGGTTACAAAATTCCAATCCGTCAAACGAATCAAACGCCTTCTGATTGGATACTATATTATCTTGATTAACGCTAGCTTGCTATATTATTTGACAGTTCAAAACGAGCATGTTACGTATCTCATTGCGTTATCAAACTGGACCCTAATTCTGTATGAAACCACATAACACACAAATTACACGTCATAAAAAAATTGTAATACGGTAAACATGGTTACAAATAACACGGTAACTACAGTTACAAAATACAAATGCGTCAAATTAATCAGACACGGATACTAAATTCTATTAATAAACGCGCACGAAACACGCTAGCTTGCTCTACGTTATTTTGAAAATTCAAAATGACCGTGTTACGAACCTTATCACATTAGCAAACTTAACATTGCCAATTCCACGTAGATAACGTATAACTGGCACAGAGTCCATTTATAATAAAATTTTCTGTTAATAAGACATCTCGCGTTTATGGCAAGTAATCTAATTTGAGATAGAGAATAAGGGCCTTGTGCGCTAATGCAATGTGAAAGAAGCTTTACCTAGTGTGTGGTGCAAGCGAACGCAAATGTTTCACGCAGCAGTTCCCGCGCGTCACTTGCTTCTGCCGCAAATTCAGCCGCTCTTTTCTAGTTCTGCCACAGACTGTATACCTTTAGAAGTATCTGCATGGGATTGTATGACATTTTGCATGCTGACTTCTTCTTCTCTTATATAAGTTAGGACTTACAATAGTTACTATACAATTAATTTCTCAAGAGCTCACCTCATTTTCAAAAATCTTTCAGAGCACCTGGTTAATGCGACGCGTGACCAAAATGCTGGCGTGTTTCTGGCTCAACGCATAAGCATTGCCATTCAACGTGGTAATGCCGCCAGCATGCTGGGTACGCTGCCAACTGGTAGTGGGCTTGAGCATTTGGATTGTCTTTAGACCTTCAACGGTCTATGGGCAGTCTAACTGTATTTGTAGTTTTAGTTTTAGATTGTATTTTGTTTAGTTAATAAAGGCGCTAGCCCATGAAAAAAAAAAAAAATTCTCGTATATTTAAACCTTTGCAGGTAAAAACCACACATTAGTTTTTCCGCTCACTTGTATATTTTTATGAAATCCAAATTATATTTTCACAAGAACTCTCGTTTCCATTCCATTATAATACAGGTTATGTTTCATTTCCCCCGGGCGAAAGATTTTCGCAAATAACCAACTGTGTGGAAGAAAATTTAATTTAGAATATACCCATGTGGAAAAAATTATTAATTCAAAAAATACGCTAGAACAAGGTTATTCCTCTGTAGTTCATAAAAAACATTTTTTTTTTTAAATAAAAATTTGCAGTTATAAATATTTCAAATGCTTATTATGCCTAAGCCATGACATAGTTCCATAATCGGTTTTTTTTTTCTAAACAAAAACACATATTTTTTATGGCGACTATTTCCTACTCATGTTTTAAATGTTTATCGGGACTTATCACGTATTATTTAATATAGGTGCTCGTGACCACGGCCATTGTAACATGGTCGAAACGTCGAGCGAAAGGTACATATTTTTTACCTATATTAAATAATACGTGATAAGTCCCGATAAACATTTAAAACATGTGTTCAAATCGCGAAAGTTTAAAAATTACTATTTCCTACTCATTTGCCATTTGCGAGAAGAAACGAAATAGGTCTAAGGTGAAAAAATCATCAAACCTCGTGATGCTCTAAGATGCCGTAAGCTGTAAGATCGCATTTTTTATATTATATTCAGTTAAAATATAATATTACTTTGAGACCACGAACCGGAAGATGCAGCGTAGGGAGGCCTCCCACTAGATGGACCGACGACATTGTGAGAGTCGCGGGCATCCAGTTGATGCAAAAGGCAGGCTGTCGTTCAGTGTGGAGGTTAAAGGGCAGTTCAGCAGTGGACGTCTTCTGGCTGATGATGATGATGATGGAATGAGTGAAATATTTCCATCGTTTCATGCTGTACCAAGGCTTGACTGTACGGTATTTTAGTAGATAAAGTACCTATTTACAATATAAACTACGTCTTTGAAGCCACATCGTATTACCATACATTATGTTCAATACCCTAATCTGGCATCTTTCCATCACTATTCCTCACCTTAGTTCAATGTTATGTGATACGTACTTTGACGCTATTTTAGCCTTTATAGCTACAGCCTTAATGGTTATTTTCAGCTGTATGTTTGATAAAATAGCGGATATACATTAAGGAAGCGTAAGAGCCTGCAAGACGGAATGTTAAGCCGTAGCTTTGGATTAGAACGTTATCTATGTGTATGGTGGCCATGTTTACTGCATCTAGGCAGGAAATAACTAATGTTTTGTGCAGAATGTATACTGAGCTACGCGGAAAGGGTGTACTATTCCAAAAGGAGTCCATAATAGGGACCCATCATTATGAACAACTTATACTTTGGGAGCAACACTGAAATCGTGATTAAATATCGGCTGTTCCATAGAAAATGGTTATGACACTAGACAAAAGTTAAGGAACAGATGATATTTTTTCTTGTTCAAAAGTTGTTCATAATGTTTAGTACAGTGGATCCTTTTCAGCTCATTACACCCTTTCCGCGTAACCCTGTATATCTGTATAATAGGCTTTTTTAAATTTTTATTTTATATCTCATAAAAACTGACCATAAATCCCGAATGAAAACTTACGAACAAAAAAAAGAACACAGAAACTATTCCGCGAAATTCTCAAATATCTGTCACACTAACCCAAAGGAAGTTCTATATACATATTCATCTAGGTGTGTGTGTTTGCTTTTCATATTCGCTCGCTTGTAAGTGTTTATCTGTTGTGTTGGTGTTGGTAATGTGTATTTGATTTTACCGTCACATAGTTTTTAGACGAAATGCTTTCGTCTTTGTGTAGGAGATGAAAGTTAATATCCAATATTATTTAACAACCCCCTTGTAGGCAGCAAATTTCTTTTTCGAATTTAAATATTCTTTGTATCAGGTTTTTTTTTTTTTTTTATAAATAATAGGCTTGCGCTTGACCGCCAACTCGCCTGATGTTAAGCGATGATGCGATCTACGGTGGAGCACGCTTGCCTAGAAGAAACCGATTCACTCGTGATTTGAAGACACCCAGGTTAAGTTAAATTAGCATCATTGTCAAATTTCTGTAGAGTAAAATATAAATAATTGACCTCTTATTCTTTATCGTACTTGATACGACGTTAAAACGGGAATACAAAAAGAAATTAACTGAATAATACACGAATGAATCGGTTCCTTCTAGGCAAGCGTGCTCCAACGTAGACCGCATCATCGATTAACATCAGGCGTGATAGTGGTCAAAGGCAAGCCTATACATAAAAAAAAAAAAAAAAAAAAAAAAAAACATCAAAAAACAGTTTTTTACATGTTAATAGTGTCATTTTGTGTCTGCCTTAAATTTTCAAATGAAATAAATGTGCTTAAAACCCGCAAAGCAATTTAAAAACGTTTGTGAAGGAATTCCGAACTTTAATTCCGGATTTCGTTGGTACTGGTATTTGCAATTAGTGTCGTACGTATTTTAAAATGACCATACGTCTGTCGTCCAGAGAATAGAGTGGAACTGGGCTCCAGACCGCATTCAACTTTTAATTACAGCTATATCCGTGTGCTTGGGTGGTTTCAGTAGCCTTGGGAAGTTGAAATTTAGAGGTGGCTTTTGGAGCGATTTTTTTAGATAACATTATAGTAGACCTATCTGTTTTTTTAATTGCCATAGGTGGCAAACAAGCTGACAAGCCACGTGAAGGTAAGCGATTACCGTTGCTTATGGATACCTCCAACACCACAGGCATCACATATACGTTGCCGACCCTTAAATACTCTATAACAGCCCTTTTGAAGAACCCCATCTGTGCGTGTTATATGAAAAAAATATGTAATGACTGCAAAAAACATGAGTACAATGTTAAAAGTGAATATTTTATGAGAATAATAGTATTTTGCGTTCATCATCATCATCATCATCATCAGCCAGAAGACGTCCACTGCTGAACATAGGCCTCCCCATTTAACCTCCACACTGAACGACAGCCTGCCTTTTGCATCCACTGGATGCCCGCGACTCTCACAATGTCGTCGGTCCATCTAGTGGGAGGCCTCCCTACGCTGCGTCTTCCGGTTCGTGATTTTGCGTTAAACAACTATTATTTTAGACATTATTTTTATACTAGATAGATAGGAGAAGACTCTGGATTCTGAACTATAGTGCAAACTAGTTTGAAATCTATAGGCTTCACTATATAAAACGTATTGTTGCTTTTAGTTCACAACAAAATGATCGATTGATTGATTTTACATCGTGACAGATAATTAAAAATACGAAGTTATCGTTAAATTTATCACGGAACGAAAGATTTAACATTAATTTAACATATTTTTTCTTTGGATACTTTTGGTTAAGCGTACTATAACTATAATGTCAAGTGACTATGACTATTTAGTCAGTTAAATTCGTTTAAATTTGTTTAAACACAAACATATCTAAAACCAAAACGCCTTCTCTAATTTACCCGTACAAACTTTTCCGCCTTCCCGTTGCAGTACTTCCCAAAGCGTTTTAAAGTAAAGCGTCAAAGATAAATTGGTTTTCGCAGCTTAGAACGGTGACCATGACTTAATTTAGATTAACTTTGGAACTGTACTTAAGATTATTGAGGAAGACAAACAAAAAGCTTAAGGTTTTTATTTTTGTTTATGGTGACTGGGGCTAGCGTCTGACTACAATTTACCTAATGAAAAGTGACGATTCGGTCTAAGACGGAGCACGCTTGCCCATGAAGTGCTTACTCACTCTGGTATCTTGTCTTGTCTTGTAGTTTTTGATACATATATTTTTAATAATCTAACTAGCCGGTTTGCCTGTGTGAACCGCTAGGGACTGGAATGCAGTTCCACCATCCTTGTTTCCTGAAAACTATAACCTAGGTATCTTTAAAGTCGGAATGAATGAAAACCTTCTAGGTCTATCTGTTCAATCGTAGACCGCATCATCGCTTAACATCAGGAGAGATGGCGGGCAATCACAAGTCTACTATTAAATTTAAAAAAAAAAGTGCATCTTCTACCACAACATCGCTTTCTATCTATATATTTAACTAGCGACCCGCCCGCCCGGCTTCGCACGGGTGTAATTTACGTGTGAAGCCGGGGCAGGTCGCTAGTTATATACATAAAACTTCCTTGAAAATGTATTTAACTGATGGTGAAAACCGCATCAAAATCCGTTGTGTGGCTTAGGAGGAGTTAGCGGCCATACAGACAGACAGACAGACAGACGCGGAAAACGACTTCAATTTATACTATGTAGAGAAGATTAAACCGGCCAAGTGCGAGTAGGGCTCGCGCACTGAGGGCTTTGTACCAAAAATGGTTAACTGCCAAGGTACAAAAAGTAATGCAATAAGACGCCCCAGACGACCACCTATCCAAGTACCGACCGCGCCCAACGATGTTTAACTTTGGTGATCGAACGAGAACCAGTAGTGATTAGAAATGTGTAACCTCCTTGGTGATTCTGGTTCTTTGGCGAATATCTACGTTCCGGATCCTATCGCGCAAAGAATCTCCGAGCATAGCCATCTCCATTGCCCGTTGTACGAATTTTTCCAAAAGTCCAGCAGTTAAGGACCACGTCTCAGTACCAAATGGCAACACACACTGGTTAAAAACCCTTGTGTTTAAGCACTGTGGTATTTTAGACGAGATGTCACGTAATTTTCGATACGCTGCCCATCCAAGTTGATTTAATCGGTGGTTGTTTTTTTTAACTCAATGATATTAGAAAGTATATCCTATATCTAGATGGTAGTTCCATTTAAACTTGAAGCTATGTTTCACCAGTTTTTATTATTATGAAAAGCTAGGGCTATTCCTATTTATTAAACTTTCCGTGAATACGGTTGATGTTTTTTTTTTTTAATGAAAATGTATCACATAATATTATAGTTCTGGCAACTCGGATCGCCACGTTTTTTTTCGTCTACGTCTGCTCTACGCCCCCTATCTGTCCGTACCAATTTGCGAACAAACTTTGTGCAAAAAAGATTATGCGACGCGTGACCAAAATGCTGGCGTGTTTCTGGCTCAACGCATAAGCATTGCCATTCAACGTGGTTATGCTGCCAGCATGCTAGGTACGCTGCCAACTGGTAGTGGGCTTGAGCATTTGGATTGTCTTTAGACCTTCAACGGTCTATGGGCAGTCTAACTGTACATTTTTGTAGTTTTAGTTTTAGCTTGTATTTTGTTTAATTAATAAAGGCGCTTGCCCGTTAAAAAAAAAGATTATGGCATAAATTAATAAAATTACTGTAAGTTTTGTTACTTCCAAAACACTAAGAACAAAAACAAACAACAAAAGTCCAGGCTGGTAAAAATATGTTTCAAAACCTCAAAACAAAGACCCGCGAAACGAAAAAAAAAACAGTAAAAATATATATTACCACAGGAGCTCGTATATATTTTGTGTAAACAAATAAAAGTGATACTAAATCGTGTCCATTGCGCAAAAAATATCCTGCTCTTAGAGAATTCTACTGCTTACGGCGCAAGTAACGAGAGTAAGTTACGAAAAACAGAGCGATATTAAAATGAAAAAGAAAAAAAAATTGCAAATCAATAACCATGATGCAATAACTCCTTCATCCTTCTTGCCTCATACCTGTAAAATGTGGAATGAGCTACCTTCTACGGTGTTTCCGAGAAGCTACAACATGGGGTTCTTCAAAAGGCGAGTTAATCGAGCTCTTAAGGGTCGGCAACGTATTTGTGATGCCTCGGGTGTTACAAGTATCCATGGGCGACGGTGACTGCTTTCCATCAGGCAGCCCGTCTGCTTGTTTGGCATTAAAAAATAAAAAAAGTGACCATGATGTGGTGTTGAATGGTCATAGCATCTCTGCCGAACATTTGTAGCTATCTCTGTAAAACATTCGTAGCGTCTCTACAGAACATTAAACATTCGTAGCATTTCTGTAGAACGTTCGTAGCATTTCTGTAGAACGTTCGTAGCATTTCTGTAGAACGTTCGTAGCATTTCTGCTAGTCTAACGGTTTTTTATCGGATACATTTAGGAGAGTGTGCCGCAAATCTGTTTGATTTGTTTCCCTCCTGCCCATTTTTCTATCGGACTGCCAGAGCGGACACGAAGAATCGACACCGCTTTATGGTTGATATTCCGAGAACCCGTACAAAGCGCTTTGATTCCACATTTATTGTGCGAGTCTGTGGAATTTGCTGCCTGAGTGGGTGTTCCCCGATAGTTACAATCTGGGTGTCTTCAAGTCGAGAGTGAATAGGTTTCTTCTAGGCAAGCGTGATCTATCGTAGGCCGCATCATCGCTTAACATCAGGCGAGTTGGCGGCCAAGCGCAAGCCTATTTAAAATAACAAAAAAAAAAACTTTGTCTGCTCAATAAAACATATTTGCAGCAGAAAAGTCTGTACAACAAACGTAGCATCTCTATAAATACTTTGTTGTTTTTTTAACCTAATCCTTTGTCAATATTTACTACGTGAGTCTATTGTTTGGGCCAACCGTCAATTTGCAATAATACCAGCGTCCTAAGAGGGATATATTTCTTTGAAAATATCCGGTAACGGTGGTTTGCAAATCATAAAATATTTCACGTTTAACCAACTCTAAACTAACGTTTCAACCAAATTATATTATTTACGGACCAAAGAACAAACAAGATTTCATGGAAGAAAAATATTTTTGAACTGATCAACTTAAAAAATAGGGTTTCAGTTTTAAGGAATATTTTTTTGTTGAAAATTGTGAATTTGTGAGCAACATTTTAGTTTTTACCTGTTACATCCGAGTTCCACGTAATTTCACAAGCACTCAAAGGGATAGTGAAATTCAATTTAACGCCATCTATTATCGCTCACAGGAATCAATTCAAAGGCTTACCCGCAAGCAACTCGCGATAACCACCCGACCGCGAAAATTAGGTTCATATTCAGTAGCATTTTCAGTTGACGCGCGGCCGTCGCCACGTACTGACGTGTTCGTGTTGCATTATACATACGTACCCGCATTTCGTGAATTTTAAAATTTAAATACTTACGAGTTCCTTGACATAATACTATTTTATCTGTGACTGTTTAGAATAAGGAGTGTAGTAATTAAGTGGTCGTGTTTTTTGTGGTTTAGAGACGGTGAAGTAGAGATGGATGCTATGTCGCGGTATTTTTGAAAAGGTACGTTGATAGAAATTAGATGACATGTATGCTTCACAAAAACATGTTTTTGCTGAGCATGACGTGTTTTCTGTCAATTTAAGATGAAACCTCGGTTTTCTGTGATAATTTGAACCTTAATTTAAGGGTATATTAAATGTCTAACCGAGATTTAATAAGCAAATATTTATTAATTTATGTTATTTTTCGAAATGCAATCATTATCTCAATAATACATAAATTCAAATTAAACACACGCAAATAGCGTTTAAATGATTTTATCGCGTGTGTTTTACATGTTTAATTCTTGATGTTTAAAATACTTTGCAGTGTTCATGAGTAAATTAGATGAAGGGTATCCATAGAAATTGTTTTTAATTATTTACTGGTACCATCGATAAATTTATTCAAAACGTTCCCTGGGTACGCAGCAGTCGTCATGGTGTCCAAAGGTAGGTATTATAATGTTGTACCGGGCTTAGGATTTTATTAATTTAATGACTAAATCCCAAGCAAGTGAAACTTTCCAACCAAACCTCATCACCAATCATCTCTATCAAAATATGTAACCTTGAGTGACATCCTTAAGGCCCGATTGCACTTTGATTAGTGAATAGCGCAAGTGATAATTGATTAATTAATTTTACAAGTTGAAGTGGCAATGGGTAGGCCCATCGCTCGAAGAACCGATAACCGATGAGGAAGAAAGGTTCTGGAGTGGAGAACACGAACCGGAAGACGCAGCGTAGGGAGGCCTCCCACTAGATGGACCGACGACATTGTAAGCGGACATCCAGTGGATGCAAAAGGCAGGCTGTCGTTCAGTGTGGAGGTTAAAGGGGGAGGCCCATGTTCAGCAGTGGCCGTCTTCTGGCTGATAATGATGATGATGGAAGTGATTAATGCAAGTGTTTAGTGATTAGTTCTAAACACATTTGAACCATGACTGATTAGTGTGAGTGTATACTTTAATCACTCGCAAAATTACTTATCAATAATCACTTGCACTCGCGCTAATCAAAGTGCAAACGGGCCTTTAGATCAGCGATTCTCCTTGGGAAGAATTTGAGGATTATGAAAACGAATGTGGTGGTTGGGGTTGTCAAAAACATGCTCAACCTGCAGACATGGACATGGACAGGACGGATACTTAAAAAATCTTATGTTTTGTTGTCAGTCTATGTGGTGATCTAGTGGGGAAAGGTATGTCTCTCGTACCTTTAACCACAATCCGCTAAGAAAGGATTTTGCAAAAAGGCTGAATTAAGGGGGCAAAACGGGGTTGAAATATTATATGAAAGTCTACGCGTACGAAGTCGCGGCAACAGCTAGTTAGGGGGCGTCCATAAATTACGTGAGGTGTTTAAGGGGGGGAGGGGGTCGAGTCAAATCTCATCTAATCTTACGTTGGAGAGAGGGGGGGGGTCTCGGCAAATATCACGCAATTTTTTTTCTGATTGAATCAAAGCACGAAGCAAATTTCTTTTTTTTCTTTTTACAATATCAATCCAACGCGTTTACGCAAGAAACTCACATTTTGAAAAATCTCACGTGAGATTGGGGGATGGGGGAGGGGGTTGAATAAAATCTCACGACATCTCACCAGGGGGGGAGGGAGGGGCAGAAAATTAAAAAAAACACCTCACGTAATATATGGATGCCCCCTTATGTATGACGTCGGTGCCGCGGCTGACAATTTTTTTTTTAAAACACCGCAAATATGCGCAGTTGAGTGCGCATTATGAGTTTCTCGCACTAGCTGTAGACAAATACACCAGAGATTCGTCAAAGAAATTGTGTTTAAGATTAAATTTCGCAAAGTAATGCCTGATTCAATCTACTATTTTAAATCACGTATTGCAGCTGTCAGAACAAATAAACGAATGGAAATAGTGTTTAAGTACTTTTTTTTACGTCGGTCTAGGCTAACGTTTGACCGCGAACTCGCTTGATGGAAAGCGATGATGTGGTCGAAGATGTAATAACCTATTAACCCTAGACTTGAACACTCCAAGATTGTAATGCTGCGGAAACACGGACAGGGGCAAGGCGAATTCATTTTTATTGCCACACAAAAAAATATTACCTACAGTTTGAATCAAAACCAATGTAAATAAGATTTATTTTGAGGGTCCTCAAAAATAAACTGTTGAGACGTTAAATAAGAGCTCTTTTCAATTATTCAAATGGAATTCCTCCACTTTGTTGTTCAGTCTTTGAAAGATACTTCTTTCACCTCGTTTTGTTTTATCGCACAAATGAATTATATCAGACTATCTGCGCTCAACGATTTCATTCACAAAAAAGCACAGAAAAGAGAAGTAATTAGAACGGAAATGAGATGGAAAATCTGTTACCAGGCATACGAGTGAACCTTGATTGAACATTCTTATTTAGATCAACTCGTCGAACTCCGCTTCACAGTTGGTCGAATTTCGAATGACTGACGTTTCGTTTATATGGGTGCAACAAATTTCTTACGAAAATGCCTTGACAGCCGTTCTAATTTATTTTCTTTTCTGTGGTTGCATCCGAGATTACAGAATTAGGCCTTTTAGATTTTATAAATTTTCCTGCATAAAAAAATTATGTCTGTTTTAACCATGCACACTAGTTTTGTTCATCATCATCATTAACACCCTATCATGTTTCCATAGCTAGGACATAAACCTTCTCTCACAGAGAGAGAGAGAGAGAGAGAGTTTTTTTTTTATGCCATAGGTGGCAAACAAGCAGACGGGCTGCCTGATGGAAAGCAGTCACCGTCACCTATGGATACTTGTGACACCAGAGGCATCACAAATACGTTGCCGACCCCTTAGAACTCGATTAACTCGCCTTTTGAAGAACCCCATGTTGTAAAGGATGGTGAGAGAGGTTGAAGTGAGAGAGGATGGGCTCTAATGCACTATGCTACCCCAGTAAATGTTGGTGAATGTCATATGTCTTTGAACTTTGAAGATTCTTGGTTTCCTCACGATGGTTTTCTTCGCCATTTTTCAGAGATGGCATTGGAACTGCACATAATTTATTTGGGACTAAATAAGTAATCGGCGCAGGTCCGAGTATCGAACCGGGTGCCGACAGATTGTAAAGCGCACATGCTTCCGCTCAGCCACCACCGCTCTATTTTGTCTGTTGTCTTCATTAAAATCAGTCGATCGTTTTACTTGTAAAGAGGTATCCATACAAAAAGAGAGCGAGATTCCTTTTCAAATCAAATTTACTCAAATTAATCTGAAGAAAAAAACTGTAACTATTTCTTAATATCTGTAAAGTTAATTGTTAGGTTTTTTATGAGTGGCTGATTTATTTCAGTAACTTAAATAACATGCCATCTTTAACTTAGTACCTAATATAAAAAAAAAACTGAAATTTATTTACTTCTTAAACAATTGTAATAATTCATCTGTAAAGTAACATGATTATTTTGTTTCAATCAATTAGGTTTTGTCATGTCGACGTCAAGATTATAAAATAAACACCAGCAGAAGTTTTTTTCCATAAAAATTATATTATTCTAAAAAGTTACTTAGCTAAGTAATTATATGTATCAGTTCTCACAATAAAGTTTAAAATTATTCGATTTAGACGCCACGTCATCCACTTTTCACAGCCTTCGTGCGAATCTCGCAGACGTAAAAGTTATAATTGGGAGAAATTTCTACGTGCAAAAAAATACAGTCATATTTTTTTACAACACGCAGATTTCTCTCTGGTTATGCCCGATTTTAAATTTCTTAACTTTTCGGCGCTCAAAGAATATCTCGTTCTGCCTAATTAGCTTTTTTTATAATTTCGCCCTTTTAGTTTTCCTCTCAAGCGAGAGCCGTAAAACAAATTTTTAAATACAAAACTCGTGCTTCGTAAATGCTGGAAATGTTTGAGCATTTCGCTTGCTGTTCGAGCTAAAATTTATTCAATTATTCTGCCAATAAACGTAGCTGCATTTTATCTCGTATCAGTACAATTATAACAATCATAAGTAATTGTCTTTATTTTATTTATATTACACGGAAATTAATCACGTAAGATTAAGCTGGTTACTACGATTATAGTTTCAACCGCATTAGACGGTCTTTTTCAAGGTGAATGCGCGCGCGCGGCTGCGTCTCGCTTTGCACTACGGGCCGCCGCGCGGCACCACGTCAGTTTCAATAATAAAATTGTCTTTATATTTCGGGTTTGAAAAATATTTGAAAAGTAAAGATGAGGCTGCACATACTGTGGACCTTTTAAATGTATACAAAGAAACAAGTTTCAACTCATTCCTAATAACGGTGGATAGCGAAAAGGTCAAAAAAATTCTAAACGGCGATTTTTGGCCTAAAGGCATAAATAAATAAATAAATATTCGGGACATTTTTGCACACACGGTCATCTGACCCCAAACTAAGCATAGCTTGTGATATGGCTGCCAGAGACTGATATACATATATAGGTTTAAATACATACTTAAATAGATATTAACACCCAGATATAGAACAAACACAAATGTTCATCACACAAATGTTTGTCCTAGGTGGGAATCGAACCCACGCCCCTAAGCTCAGAAGGCAGGTTCACTACCAACTGGACCAACGGGCTATCAAATCGTATATACATTTTAAAAAAACGGGCCACAACAACAGAAATCTAATTACGAGGAGGAACAAGCTTCACGTCAGACCTAGTTTTTAAGTACTTAATATGGATTATTCATCTGGAATAAATACATTTATTTATTAATTTAACAAAATTTTAGCCCTTTCACAGCTTTATATATATTCCCAACTAGATATTTGAGTTACATAAAAGTTGTTTCTAGACTTTATTCCACCCTGCGATATTCAGTGCCGCACCACCCCTGATATACATTACTCTATCTTTCTCATCCGTAGAATTGGAATTGTACTATCTGAGCAATCGAATCTTCTTGGAATGCTACAATAAATTCTTGGGCGGATCATTATAACCGCAAGTTTATTTGTTACTAGCAACGCTTCGTGGATTCACCCGTGTAGATATTCTATTCACACCAAACTCATCGTCAGCCACTAAATATCCACTGCTGAAAAAAGGCCTCCCTCCAGAGGTGTTTCCATTATGCTCACGCTTGGCAGGTAACTTGGGGATCGCAGTACGTTTCATCATCATCATCATCATCATCATCAGCCAGAAGACGTCCACTGCTGAACATAGGCCTCCCCCTTTAACCTCCACACTGAACGACAGCCTGCCTTTTGCATCCACTGGATGCCCGCGACTCTTACAATGTCGTCGGTCCATCTAGTGGGAGGCCTCCCTACGCTGCGTCTTCCGGTTCGTGGTCTCCACTCCAGAACCTTTCTTCCCTGTCGGTTATCGGTTCTTCGAGCGATGTGGCCTGCCCATTGCCACTTCAACTTGCAAATTTTTACCGTACAGTACGTTTACCGTGTACTAATAAGACACTGCTGCCCATCCTCCAGTGTTTTTAGTTGCAGTTTTAGGACATACCCGGGTCCATTCTAATTCATATTTTTTTTAAATTTCCGGGGAGTTTCTATTACACCATCATTATCAGCCTTTCATATTTCCACTGCTTGAGCAAAGTCATTCTTCTGTCTCTCTCAGAGAGAAAATGAGAGGGCCATAGGCCTTAATCCTTCATACTAACCTGGTGCATAATGTTGAATGGTGTATGCCTTTAAACTTTTGATCTACTTGGACATACCAGTTATGTTTTCCTTGACCGTTTTTGAGCAATGGCATTGAAGCTGCACATAATTTATAGAAGTTCTAAATAAATAATTATTGCAGGGCTGAGAATTGAACCAGGTGCTATTAGATTGTGAAGTTCATATGTTACGGCTCGACCACCATCGCTTTGACCTAATTCATCCCACAGAAACCTTAAAATAAACCTTAAAACTTAAAAGGAACCGTAAATTTTCCGAGGTAAAATGTATCATAACTCTCTTTCGCACACTCTCTGGCCCTCTAAGTATCTCAATGCTAAAAACAGCTTCGAACAATTGAATTTTAGGAAAGCAGGAAAGCAGTGGATTAGGCTAGCACAGGACCGGAAAAGATGGCGCGCTGAAGAGGAGACCTATACCCAGCAGTGGGTGGAGAATCGTTGATGATGATGATGATGATGAATGTTGCAAACAAAATATGGTATTTCAGCGGCGGCAAAATAATTTATAATAAAATATCCTGGGTATGTATGCAAGTAAATAAAATGCAAGGGTGTTCTCATAAAAAAAACTTATTACGTTATGTCGTAGCTGTTGATGTAGATGATGTAGCCGTAGATGATGATGAATATTTTATGAAGCTGAGTTTGAATGTTTAAAAAAGTAGCTCAGTAAAGTAGGAACTCGGTAAGTTGTAGCTTTGTGTAAGGACCCAATAGAAAACAATTGAATTTCGCAAACAAATAAAAAGCACTCAATTTCGCCACGTTTGCGACCAGCGACCGCCTAAAATACACAAAGAACTTTGCAAACATTTCACGCTAGCAAATTGAGTTTTCTAACAAAAGAACTGAAACTTGGCTAAATATAAGACAAAAGAATTCGCAAACTATCTTCAAGGCGTGATTATTTCAGCGCCGGAGCAATTAGTGAGTACCGAAACATTTTTGTGTCAAAAAATTCGATGTTTCCAGGCTAAATTGTCACCTCACTGATTTCATTCCGTAACAGCTAGCCTGTGCCAAAATTTTCAGATTTTTTAACCCATTTTTATTGATGAAATGGGACAGTACAGGTGAGTTCAAATGGAGCGAATTATTTCATTGTCAGGGAACAATTTTAGGGACGAATTGGAAAGGAAATGGTGATCAATTCCCTTTCGAATAGAGCTATCCATTGGAGCGCGGAACATAAAGTACCTATGCATTGTGTTCTTTGTCATACTGTGATGGTTATACTAGACAATTATTGGTAGGGTAGGTTTTAAACGGATTGTACTAGATTATTAGCTAGTATTGAATGTTGAGTTAATACCAGACAAACCAGCTGTGGATCTTTGGTAAGAGATTAGTTTGATAAATATTGTAACATGAATTTAGTAAACAATAAAGTCGAGCGTGAATCGATTTCTTCTAGGCAAGCGTGCCCCATCGTAGACCGCATCGTCGCTTAACATCAGGCGAGATGGCGGCCAATCGCAAGCCTATCTACCATAGAGCACATTATATATACGGGTATTAACATAAATATATATAATGTGCTCTATGCTAACTACTATAAAAAAATATAAGTGTACCCCGCGGGTTCACCCGCATTATATACCCCTGGAAGAAACCTCCATGGTAGCGTCAGAAAGCTCCATTGACTTAGATATATTTTTTCCCGCGGGTTCACCCGCGTTATATACCCCTGGAAGAAACCTCCATGGTAGCGACAGAAAGCTTCATTGACTTAGATATTTTTTTTCTATAATGTAATATATCAATGTAAAGATTGCAATCTTGTTCTTGTTTTTTGTAGGGAAAACATTAAAACACTGAAAATAAATGTGTTCTTCTGATTGCTACCACACTTGACAGGATAACTAGCTGGGCTAATCTGAAGATTGCCTGAATATTTCAATAAAAATCAGTCCAGCCGTTTCAGAGTCCATAGGAAACATACGTACATACATATATTGACTTTTATATATATATTATAGATTATAAATTTCAAAACAGTGGCGTCCGAGAGACTGATTGCACTATAGAACCTTTGGAATCCGGAATTACGGTTACTTCGAAAGTATGTAGGTATTTCCAAAACACCACCGATACTTTGAAAGGTCTATAGACTAGATTACTATAGATATAATATATCCATAGTAGTCTAGTCTATAGAACAATAGACTACATACTATAGATATAATATATCTATAGTAATCTAGTCTATAGAACTATAGACTAGATACTTAGTTTTAGTTTGTTTGTTTGTTTGATATAATATATCTATAGTAATTTAGTCTATAGAACTATAGACTAGATACTTAGTTTTAGTTTGTTTGTTTGTTTGATATAATATATCTATAGTAATCTAGTCTATAGAACTATAGACTAGATACTTAGTTTTAGTTTGTTTGTTTGTTTGTTTGATATAATATATCCATAGTAATCTAGTCTATAGAACTATAGACTAGATACTATAGATATAATATATCTATAGTAATCTAGTCTATAGAACTTTCAAAGTATCGGTGGTGTTTTGGAAAAACCTACTTTCGAAGTAACCGTAATTCCGGATTCCAAAGGTTCTATAGTGCAATCAGTCCCTGGGACGCCACTGTTTTGAAATGAATTGGAATGAAAATGTTTATTAGCCAGATTTGCATCCATTATTACAAAAATTACACTAATTAATTGATTGCTAGAATATATAAAATACAAAAATTACACATAGAAAATTAAAAATCGAAAATTTACATAAGGTTTGTGCAACCTAGTATAACAATATAAACCAGCCAAGTGCGAGTCTGGCTTGCGCACTGAGGGTTCCATACCATCATAAAATACAAAAAGTAGTGCAAAAAGACAACATCACGCCCAGGCGGTCACCCATCCAATTAACGACCGCGTCTTACGTTTCTTAAATGAACAGAAGGTCACCGACCTCACTTTAGAGTGTGTATTATAATTATGCCAAGTTTGACGCTTATAATATTACTGGGGCCTTATAGACAACTGTAATTGCGGCACCAAACTAACGTTAAATACGCTCAATTGGAAAATCACGCGAACGTGAACCTTAACGCACCCAGATATATATGGTGTGCGGTCGCGTGATTTTCCAACTGAGCGGATTTAACGTTAGTTCGGTGCCGCATTAGCAGTTGTCCGTAAGGCTCCTGTTATATCCTACTAATATTATAAATGCGAAAAGTTTGTTGGTTTGTATATTCCTCTTTCACGCAGCAGCAAAACAACGGATCGACCTGATTTATTGCATGGGTATAGTTCAAAGGCTGGAAAATGACAAAGGTTACTTTTTATCATGATCATAATTTTTTTAAATACAGTTAAATAATAGAGAACTCTACGGTGTTTTTCTCGCCTTCACTAGGAAAAACACCAACTGGAAAAAGGAATTCCCGTCTAAAGTTATAACTAGGATTTGCGAGCACAAACTTAGTTTTCTTGCGATAATAGTCAAAGCGCACCTGTCAGCCTTCCAGACCTAGTTTGGAAACTAAGTTGTCACAGGCGCCTATACTACACCTCGCCGGGACTTTGTACAAAGTTGGACAGTTAGTCAACTAACGCTTCAGTGGACCGTGTGTAAATGCATGTGAATATTTTGGTATTATAATCAACTAGCTACGCCCCGCGGTTTCACTCGCGTAGTGATGAAAAATGGCGATGATGATATAAAAATATTATAAGCCTCTCTCCGGCCCTTGAACTATACCCATGCAAAAAATCAGGTCGATACTTTGCTCTGTTGCTGCGTGAAATAGGAACATACAAACCAACACACTTTTCGCATTTGTAATTTAAGTATGATTTTTACCTCGAGACTAACTCCAAAATTGCAATAAAAATGTGTGTTCCATGTAATGTCATTCATACTCTATGAACATTATGGAAAATTTTATATTTTTAGGAAAGCAGGATTTAAAAATTGCTCCTAATGTTGAGTACTTTGACCCTTCGACCAAAATAAAATTAACGGATGGGCCATAATTATTGAACTTATTTTATTTTACACTATTCGGAAAACAAACAGCTGAAACTAACTAATTATAGTAGGTAGATAGTAGACGGAAACCATAAAAAATTTCACTTATAAAATCGAAAGATGATTACGATCCAGATCTAAAGACAGGGATGTAAAAAATAATAGCTAAACAGTAATTACTATATACACAATTATATTGATATACTATATGAAAAGAAGCCACATCAGCCCACCGAGGTTTATAATAGTATAGTGTAGGAAATTAGTAATGGTTTATGTACTAGTTTCGAAGAACGTGGTACATGCATACTGTTTGAAGAATAAGATAAGATAATAAATTTATTTCCAAAAAAGAGCACATAAAAATTTACAATAGATGTACACAATATGAGAAACCTAAATAAAACATTTTCGGTGGGCCCCAAACTAGGTTAAGCCTGTATCTTGGGTACCCTGAGAACAGAGCATACGTATTTTTTTGATCAGCGCTGACAAAATGGAACACAACTAATTAATTACTTACAATTTTTCTATTTATGTATATTTAATTTAATTTAGTATAAATATGACTATAATCATGCGTGCAACTGTGCAATATGAGTGTTTATAATTCTCTAATAAAATCAATATTAATAAAATTCAAATTTTAAAATTTAACCTAAATAAAGATGGATGATCAGAAATTCCCTTTAGCGCTAAATAAGTCAACATGTTCGTTATACTTAGCATTAAATGTGTTGCAAATTCGGATAAAGCTTGATAAAAAGCGGATAAATCTTGCTCAGTAAAAACGAGTCAAACCGTCGAACCAATACTTCAACACCTAATTATAACCATGTACAGTAAATTTGTTAAAAAAATGAATTAAAAACAGATAAGTTTTTTGTTGTATTATTACACTTTCAAAGCACACGAAGGCATAATTTTGTCAATGTTTCGTTATCATGTAACAATAGTCTTGTGTCGCACTTCCTACGGCTAGAGACCGACTGAAACGAAGTGAGCGCCGGCGGTCATTTTGTAATTTAAAAAAAAATACTGGGTCCGTCCATTCATATTATTTTGGTTGAAGCATTGACTAAGCTCGTTACTCTTGAGCATCGGCGTAAAGTTGCTAGTCTATCGGTCTTTTATCGAATACATTTCGGAGAGTGTGCATCTGATCTGCATGATCTAATTCCTTCCTGCCCATTTTTCTATCGGACTGCCAGAGCGGGCACAAAAAATCGACACCGCTTTATGGTTGGTATTCCGAAAACCCGAACAAAGCGCTTTGATTCCACTTTTATTGTGCGAACTGCTAGTCTGTGGAATGCGCTGCCTGAATGGGTGTTCCCCGATAGATACAATCTGGGTGTCTTCAAATCACGAGTGAATCGGTTTCTTCTAGGCAAGCGTGCTCCACCGTAGACCGCATCATCGCTTAACATCAGGCGAGTTGGCGGTCAAGCGCAAGCTTATTATTTATTAAAAAAAAAAAAAACCTCAATTAAAATTAGTACCACCTTTTCGTGTAACCTTGCATAAATACTATCTCATATACTCAATATTCTGATGGGCAGCGTTCGGGAAATTGCGTAACATCTTTTCGTCCAAGATACCACAGTGACTCAAGACGAGGGTTTTTGACCAGTGTGTGTTGCCAGTGATGACATGGTACTGAGACGTGGTCTTTAACTGTTGGCCTTTTGGAAAAACTCAGAGTCACTCAGCGGGCAATGGAGAGAGCTATGCTCGGAGTTTCTTTGCGCGATAACATCCGAAACGTGGATATTCGCCAAAGAACCAGAGTCACCGATATAGCTGTTAAAATTTGCAAGTTGAAGTGGCAATGGGCAGGCCACATCGCTCGAAGAACCGATAACCGATGGGGAAGAAAGGTTCTTGAGTAGAGACCACGAACCGGAAGACGCAGCGTAGGTAGGCCTCCCACTAGATGGACCGACGACATAGTGAGAGTCGCTGGCATCCAGTGGATGCAAAAGGCAGGCTGTCGTTCAGTGTGGAGGTTAAAGGGGGAGGCCTATGTTCAGCAGTGGACGTCTTCTGGCTGATGATGGCTACTCAATATTCTATAGATTCAGTTCGACAACATGTATCTTCATATTGTTTTCTTATTACTAAAGTTCCAGACACTTTACGAGTAGGTATAACCTCGATCTGAACTCTATTAAAGTTTCCGCCACGAAATCACCCGTTCGACTTTACAATTTAGAAGCAAACATATTTCCTTGGCATGTTTCGAATATTTCGCCACGTGTTATGAATTTTTTATACATTGGGAAACGGGCGTTCGATAAACTGCCGGTGAAAGGGTTTTGAAATTAACGTTAATAACGCTGTAAAGTTTTAAAGCTAGATCGTGCGTGGT
The DNA here is from genome assembly GCA_932305915.1 of Agriopis marginaria. Taxonomy (NCBI): domain Eukaryota; kingdom Metazoa; phylum Arthropoda; class Insecta; order Lepidoptera; family Geometridae; genus Agriopis; species Agriopis marginaria. Next base: position 18,254,688 of record OW029918.1, read on the forward strand.
TAAATCTAAATCAGAGTCTGTGAATTTTCTACAGGATTCATTTCGGAGAATGTGCATTAGAGCTTCATGACCACTTCAAACTCGCATGGTCCGTAATAATATTGAAGGGTTTAGGGCCTTCAAGGTACGGCCTAAAATGTTCCACCACATTTACAACAGCCAACGCTTCTCTTTCCGTCGCTGAGTAGTTACGCTCTGGTCCGTTCAGGGAACGACTGTAATACGCAATCGCATGCTCCTCACCATCAAGAAATTGTGTCAACATTCCTCCGACGCCGACTTCTGAAGCATCAGAATGGACGACAAACGGTGACGTAAAATCCGGACACGCCAAAACAGGAGCAGACGTCAGCGCACTCTTCAATTCCAGAAAAGAAGACTCACCTCCGCAGACCAAACAAAAGGAGGTCTACCCTTACGGGTAGAGGTAAGGGGACTGCCATCCCCTTTCTACCACAGGAAAAATAGGAAAACGGCCCACTACCACCCATACATTGTGAATTTTCCTTGGATACATACCAAACGTTTCTAATCCGTATAGCCAAAGATTGAACAACCTACCCGCTTCCTTGTTTTCTGAGATATAATCTGCTTTTCAAGGCTAGAGTGAGTAGGTATCTTCTAAGTCTGCGTGCTTCATCTTCGACCACATCGTCGCTTACCAACAGGCGAGTTGGTGGTCAAACGTGGACTTATCCGCGTTAAAAACTGTGGCCATAATTCTGATAAAATAACGAAAACTCTTCAAGACAGCCTTCCTAGATTAGATAGAAAGATAAACTCTTTATTGTTCACACCACACAGTCATTTCGTACACATGATAAAACAGCTTAAAAACTAGTGCAACAATCGGTGGCCTTATCGCTAAGAGCGATCTCTTCCAGGCAACCTTAGGATGGAGAGGATTTATACAGGACGTAGAAGGCGGGGCGTGCAATATTAAATAATGTGATATAGTTATAATATAAACCGTACATTCTAATAACAATACATACTAATACTCATATTACTTAAAATTACGATAATATACTAATACATAATATATAAAATCTTTTAATATGAGCAGTTAATTAAACAACAACAGCGCTAACAAGGTGGCAATTGCGACAAATAAAATTGTTTTACATGGTCTTTATAAACCATTAAAAGAAGAGCATTGGAGTATTTTTAATCCTGTTTGTACACTTGGGAAAAATGTACTTCCTAAGATAAAGTGAAACAAAAAAATATATAATAAAAGTAAACTATTTGGTGGTGACTAAAGCGATGGTGACCGTTTTAATTTGATTTTCGTAACAATTATCTAAATAATATTTATATTTATTTATATCTAAGAACACCAGCAATCCTAAAAAAATATAACAATTTTAATAAATGAAATGAAATGAAAATGTTTTATTCCCGATTTACATCCATATAAACTAAATAACAAACTAAAACAATAAACTAATAGAAACAAACAAACAAATAAAAACTGAACTGAACTTACTAGTTTGATAATAGAAACTGCCGCCAATTATAGGGGACCAAAATGCTGGCGTGTTTCTGGCTCAACGCATAAGCATTGCCATTCAACGTGGTAATGCCGCCAGCATGCTGGGTACGCTGCCAACTGGTAGTAGGCGTGATCATTTGGACTGTCTCTAGACCTTTGCCGGACTATAGGTAGTCCAACTGTATATAGGTAGGTAAAGTTTTCGTTTTGTTGTTGTCTCGTGTGTTACTAATTCAAGTAAAGTTTGTTAGATAATACTTCAGCAACGTTTACGTCTACACAATAGATGTTTCTAGCCATTTTCCACTTTACAAGGCAGCAAATCAATGGCCCTCTGAGCTTGTTTTCTGCTCACTGAATAGTGCTCCGACAATGCCTTACTTTACAATAGTACCTATAATAGAGGATAATATATTATTATAGTAAACTGTTATGCCAACCTCTGTTATAAAACAATCAACTTAATTAGTTGCTATAGATAAAAGTATTGCTATTTAAAAAAACCGGTTGTTCTTTACTAGTAAATTATGTCGTTAGATACTAGTTTTTTAACTGACTTTGAATAAAGGAGGAAGGTCCTCAATTCGGAAAAACATTAATACAATTTGTTATAACGAATTTTTTGTTACAAAGAAGACAATTTTTCCTAGGCCCACCGAATTTACCGTATATTGATGGGTATAACACTATAAAATTCATCGTTTTTTTTTAACCATTCGGACGAAAGATGAGGTAAAAATGAAACCGGAATAATAATATAAAGAATAATATGTGTTGTTTTGATTTTTGCCACAATTCATTCATTTCTCTTATAAAGTCACTTGACCGGAACCTTTTTAATACGAAAAAGGATGCATGCTTAGTAATTTTTATACTAAAATAAATAGACCATATTTTACAACAGTGGCCATAGTAATCGGCTTTTGTCAATATTCCGGTTTGATCGGATATAGCTAATATTACCACTAAATTTAGAGATTATGAGGAACAGATCGACATGAGTTTCATTACTATACGGATTTAGTTTGTGGTGGGCCTATTTTTCAAACAAAAGAAGTTGTCTCATTTAATTAGCTTTTGTTTTAGGTTAGGTTAAATCCTTATTGTACTCGAAACGACGTAGAAGCGGAATTACTCTAGAAATTCATCATATGCAAATTAAAATGGACTTCCGCAAAGTAACGCCTGATTCAATCAACTATTTATCGTCATGTTTTGCTATTATTTACCATCTAAAATTTGATACAATTTCAAACCTCAGAGAAACCGTAGTAGATAATTCCTCTGAACTCTATTGGGAAATGTTTGGGTAATGAGCTTTTGTAGGTCGCAATTTCCTTTGATGCCGTGATAATAGAATTGAATTTCCACCTGCGTGAGGAAATTTAACTGATTGATGATTCATTAATTATTGAATTATGTTTATTAATACAAATTGTGCTTTTTTGCGTATTCTGCACTGGTAATCAATGTTTGTTTTGCATTTTACGGTGACTAAAGCGATGGTGCCTCAAGACGAAGGTCTTTGACCAGTGTGTGTTGCCAGTGATGACATATGGTACTGAGACGTGGTCGTTAACTGTTGGCTTTTTGGAAAAACGTTTACTTTTTGTGGAACACGGATAGCTTCTTCATTTTGATTTTTAGTTTTTTTTGTTTGCAAAAAGAAAATAATATAGTAGTAAAAAAAAAAAAAAAAAATAGGCGTGCCGCGCAGCTCGCCTCATGTGGTATTGAGGTTGTCACCTTTTCCACGAGACGAGTCTGTCAGTAAAATTAATTAGTATACTATTACAAGATAGGCCTATAATAAAATATTTTATGATATTCAAATAAACAAGGACTATCTTATTTAATGGACATTAATGGACAGGACTAGGAGCTCACCTCATTTTCAAAAATCTTTCAAAGCGCGTGGTTAATGCGACGCGTGACCAAAATGCTGGCATGTTTCTGGCTCAACGCATAAGCATTGCCATTCAACGTGGTAATGCCGCCAGTATACTGGGTACGCTGCCAACTGGTAGTGGGCTTGAGCATTTGGATTGTCTTTACACCTTCAACGGTCTTTGGGCAGTCTAACTGTATGTATATACTGTAAGTATTAGGTTGTATTTTGTTAGGTTAATAAAGGAAAAAAATATATTTTAATACGGCTCAATTTATGACCATGCTATAACAGAAGAAAAATCCTAAGTACTGATACAAAAAAAGGTGCAAAATAAATAACTTACATGCGAATGTACAGAATTTCAAAAGACCTCGTTACCTTCAAGATGACTCTTGAAATAATTCACGTTCAAACAGTCCATTTCAAAGGCACCAAAAGAAAGAAACGCGTGACTTTTCTTTTGTCACTTGAAACTGGGCGGCATCTTCATAATACTTTATAATTTATGCCGGTTCAAATCGTTTGATAAGTTGGTGGGATTAATGGAGTACTTACGTGAGTAATTCCCGTGTAATATTAATAAAAAGCGTAATAATGTTTACCGTCACGTCACGTAAGGCCATGCCAGGTGAAAAATCAGTTTTTTTTTGCCATTTCGTAACACGTAGTCACTTCTGACAATTCAAGTTTTTTATGCCACAGGAAAAAACCTTCAACATCAACAAAATCAAATCAAGTTATCCTCTACGAATAAAATCCAGTAATTTTCAATAGAAATTATACGACATTGTGGACAGGTGGCGCTCAAATGATCTTCGTTATTCCAATTGTGATTCAAGGAGCGTGGTCTAGCAAGCGGTATTGAGAAAAATCCTTAAAATTCCTCTGAAAGCATTTCTATAATGATCCCGGTAATCAAAAAGCTAAGAGACTTATTAAAAACTGATCTCATGAAATTGGAGGTTTCGTTTTTGTGGTGGAATATTTAATAGGGCTTCGGTAACAAGTGAGATGTTCGAAATGAGGACTGTGTTGAAGTAGATAAAATTGAGTCAAATGTAAATATAAGAGTATTTTCCATCGAGATACAATACATAAGTCATCATCATCATCAGCCAGAAGACGTCCACTGCTGAACATAGGCCTCCCCCTTTAACCTCCACACTGAACGACAGGCTGCCTTTTGCATCCACTGGATGCCAGCGACTCTCACTATGTCGTCGGTCCATCCAGTGGGAGGCCTACCTACGCTGCGTCTTCCGGTTCGTGGTCTCCACTCAAGAACCTTTCTTCCCCATCGGTTATCGGTTCTTCGAGCGATGTGGCCTGCCCATTGCCACTTCAACTTGCAAATTTTAACAGCTATGTCGGTGACTCTGGTTCTTTGGCGAATATCCACGTTTCGGATTCTATCGCGCAAAGAAACTCCGAGCATAGCTCTCTCCATTGCCCGCTGAGTGACTCTGAGTTTTTCCAAAAGGCCAACAGTTAAGGACCACGTCTTAGTACCATATGTCATCACTGGCAATACATAAGTGTAGAGTCACAATCGTACCAAAAAATGTCCGAACGAAAACTCATGCACGCTACGAATAGCGCAGACTTTTTGGTTAGTTACAAGGTAACCGCGATCCGCCTACAATCCAGCTACGATGACATAGCGGACAACTAACGTTGAACACTATGCAAGCGATATAACGTCTAAATTAGAGTAAATGTGCCTTTGTGAATACAATGTATGTAAAATGACGCTCGGACGTTTTTTAACTGTTTTCACTGAGAGATTGTGACTCTATAGGAATTGTATCTCGATGGTATTTTCACAATTCCTTCAACATAACAGAAATATGTAGGTTTCATACAAAACTTTACAAAAATAATAGATTTTATTCTGAAGTAGTCACTTCAGCGGCGCCACCAATAATATTAAATCTTTTTTTTTATATACATAGTCAGCTTTATAAGAATGTTATTGATTGTTATTACACACAAAGTATTCTAAAACTACATTTTCATATTGCTAGCAATCAAACTCATCACCATCATCAGCCAGAAGACGTCCACTGCTGAACATAGGCCTCTCCCTTTAACCTCCACACTGAACGACAGCCTGCCTTTTGCATCCACTGGATGCCCGCGACTCTCACTATATCGTCGGTCCATCTAGTCAAAGGAAATCAAACTCAAAATTATAATAATAGTAAAATAAGACATTATTCAGTTTCTTGGAAACCAGAGACGCTAATATCTGGAAATCCGAGGAGCTGTAAAGTCATCCAGGCAAATTGGCCAGACCACACCTTTGTAATCCACTAATGGCCTTGACCAAGCTCGGGTTCCCAAATAATTAATGTAAGTGCACAGACTCATTAATCTCAAGACGTAACACCGCTGTAAGTACAGACAGACATACACCTGGAGCTAAATTATTAATTTATTGTCACTCGAACTTTGGCATAAGCATATAACAGGGTTATATAGAACAGTGTATCTTAGCTGAAAGGTCATTGTACTCATCATCACTTCATCACTATCACTTCACTATCACTATCACTATCACTACATAGTATAAAACAACGTCGCTGTCGCTGTCTGTCCGTCCCTATGTATGCTTAAATCTTTAAAACTACGCAACGGATTTTGAAACGGTTTTTTTTAATAGATAGTGATTCAAGAGGAAGGTTTATATGTACAACTAGCGACCCGCCCCGGCTTCGCACATAAATTACACCCATGCGAAGCCGGGCGGGTGGGTCGCTAGTTAACAATATAATTAACAGTGGCATAGATTCTGATGCTCTCTAAATTAAACTAAATTTGACAGCACTAAAATTGTTGCCATCCTTCTCTCACATATTAAAATGAAAAGAGAGGCAGATAATTTTAGTCCTGTCATATTGGTTTAGTTTAGTGAGTGGTATGACATAATCGACGCCAGTGTCTTCAAATCACGAGTGAATCGGTTTCTTCTAGGCAAGCGTGCTCCACCGTAGACCGCATCATCGCTTAACATCAGGCGAGTTGGCGGTCAAATGAACGCCTACTATTGAATAAAATTAAATAAAAAACAATTTTTACAATGTACTAACGCTAAAACCATGAAAAATATCAGCTGACATAAAAAAACATTTACACTTAAGTGGGCACACGGGCAGTGTTTTGTCCATACAAACGTATTCCCGTGTTTCCTCCCTGGATAATACCACTAGAACTGTATTTTTTTAAATAAAATTTATCTTCCTCATTGTCATGCTTCTATCATTTATTTTTTCTTATAAGTTAACTACTATAAGAAATATGACCCTTTAAACATCCCAAAAAAAATAATCTTGAATTATTTCTTGAAGCTACACTTTCCTCATAGAGACACTTGGAAATAATTCGCTTTTATTCCTAAACTGTTTTTTACTAAAATCCTGGACAGTTGTTTTTCTTAAATATACTTCTATCAGTTTGTGACGTTTGTTGCATGTTTATTGTGTAAGGCCGTGTCTACAGAGGCTATGAACTTTACTTTAAGCGATAAATTATCTAGTTCATGTTAGTTAATGGTTAATCCGAATATGTAGACAAATTAATATTACCGACATAACCCACTAGATTAGCAAGTTGAAGTGGCAGTTGGCAGGGCACATAGCACGCAAAGCAGATGGCTGAAGGGGCCGAAAGGTTCTCAAATGGAGAGTACGGATCGGTAAACGCAGCGTAGGACGTCGACACACAAGATGGACAGACGACCTAAAAAGACTGCAGGGAAACGCTGGATGTAGGCAGCTTCCAACCGGCCCTTTTCGAGATCGATAGGAGAGGCCTAAGTCCAACAGTGGATGTCCTATGGCTGAAATGATGATGATGGTGATAAATGGTTACTAAGATAGTAATTTTTAAACTTTCGCGATTTGAACACATGTTTTAAATGTTATTAAGGTTACTAAGATTTTAAAAAAAAACGTAAATAATCACATAACTTTAGTGAACAACCGTGATTATTTAACACAGTGTTTTGGTTTTTAAGATGTTTCACATTTTATGAAAAAAATACAGTAAAGCAGTATCCGATAAAAAACGTCATTATTATAATGATGGCTTACATAATAACCTGAGTTCATTTATATTGCGTCACAATATAGTCCATACCTGGTCCCTGCGATTAATTGAGGGCTGGCTTTTAGTGGGACCCTCCAGATGACTTAATATACCTTCGGAGGGTGCGTTTACATAACATACGTCTTGAGCCCTATAAACAGTTCGGTTGAATTGAGAGAACCTTCCATTTCTGTTTACATTGCGCGGGGACCGTGAAACGCTTATTCATATACGAGCTCAGGTATAACTGGCGCCCAAACTGGGACCATCATTAATTTCAAAATGTATTTGTTGAATTTGGATTAGTTGGTGTTTGCTATTACTTATTTATTTATAATGGTTTGTAATGTTAGTAAGTATCTAGTTAGTCAGAAATTGTTAAAAGTTTTTGTTGGCGCTCAATGTGTGACGAAGTAATTGAGCAATTTTTGTTCCGTTTTATATCTAACTAGCTGATCTGACAGACGTTGTCCTGTCTTAGAACTGTCAAACACTCAAAGTTAAAACTGTAAATCTTATTTTTTTTACACCTTGGGTTATATTATTGGAGCTTTAGTAATGATCCCTATTTTTTTTTTAATACTACATACCCTATATCACTCGGGGATAGTGTAGCTTCCCAACAGTGAAAGAATTTTTCAAATCGGTTAAGTAGTTTTTAAGCCTATTCAATGCAAACAAACAAACAAACATTCAAATCTTACCTCCTTATAATATTAGTATAGATAATGCATAGTAATAATTTCAATTTTTTTTTAACATGATAAAATATTACGCAATTTACGTTGCTTAGAAAAACATTCTCATTGCTAAAATTAATAATTCCAGTATAAACTCTCAAGTAAATTTTGTCAAGAGTAAACATTTTGAAATAATGAGCCAAAATACAATATTTCAGTCAATTACACATCTCTCCAAGCTTCCAATAACGTCAACAGTCATAACCTAATGTGATTGTTTTTCTCATAAAAAACCCACTGACCTAAAACGACTTAATATTCCGCACCCCAAGTCTTGGCAACGGAAGAGAATTAATTTGATGGGTATGAATGTGTTCCGTACATTATTAACACCGGCTGTACAGTATTGTATGAATAAGTAATCTTTTTGGAGATTGAACTTGGAATGAGTACAACCGCAGTAATAAAGGAAAATTTGCGCGGAACGTGCTCGTGTTCGAGTAGTATTACATACGTGGTACATTTGATCACAGGCTTTGTGATTGTAATTCTTTTGTAATTGTATGAACGAGTGAAGTACTGAATAAATAGTACACGGTATATTAAACTCAGTGTCACACAACGGGCAACAGAGAGAGCTATGCTCGGAGTTTCTTTGCGTGATGGAAACCAAAACGTGGATATTCGCCAAAGAACCAGAGTCACCGACATAGCTGTTAAAATTTGCAAGTTGAAGTGGCAATGGGCAGGCCACATCGCTCGAAGAACCGATAACCGATGGGGAAGAAAGATTCTTGAGTGGAGACCACAAACCGGAAGACGCAGCGTAGGTAGGCCTCCCATTAAATGGACCGACGACATAGTGAGAGTCGCTGGCATCCAGTGGATGCAAAAGGCAGGATGTCGTTCAGTGTGGAGGTTAAAGGGGGAGGCCTATGTTCAGCAGTGGACGTCTTCTGGCTGATGATGATGATGGTAATAGACAAACAAAAACTAGAATGACCTAAATTGCCAACAGTGGGAAAAGAGGGTCTTAAGCTATTAAGGGGAATTATAGAACACAACACAACGTGACGCGCAATGTTCTTAAAAACTGTTAACTGTTAAGTAACTATCTTTTTATCTTTTTCGTTGATTTTTGATATGTATGTGCACTAAGAATTTAAATCATCTGATTGCATAGTGTAGAGAAGAATAGAATACAGCCATTAAAAAAACAATGTTATCAAAAAAACTATCGCAAAGTTCACAAAACGGGATACATTTCCATATTTTCCAATCTAGAAATAGAACGACACAACTTTACAATGGATTTAGTTGATCAAAAATAACTCAATAACTTTAATATAAAAAAAAAAATTGTTCGTGGAGTCCCTCCGCGCAGAAAAAGTTATACTTCAACAAGGAACCCTAAAATTATAACTAAGGCAAAAATATCAACAATTTAAAAACATGCTTTTCTCGAGATTCGAACCTAGCTCCTTAGGCTTCTCAATCCATTAGCGACACCATTACACTACCGGTTCTGCTAGTCACAGCGCGAAAAAACGATACGCATTTCGCAACCATACGAGAGAGAAAAATTCCCCTTCCATGGTAGCGTTAAACGTTTAACGCAACCTTGTTGAAAGTCGCATAAGAAGTGTAACTTTAATAATCAACATACGTAACCCTGATAGGCTTGTTGGTATCAGGCACTCCCTCGCTAAGTCCGGCAAGTCAACGCACGTTATGGGGCCGATGGTGTACAATCAGTTGCCAAAAACAGTGACAGATGCGCTCAATCTGAGCTGTTTTAAATTTAAATTAAGACGCTGGCTTATCGATCAAGCGTTTTATGATTTTAATGAATTGGTGAACCCTGACGGTAAAAAAACCTAATGTGTATCATATTTTTTTATTGATATTTTCATTATATAAGTTTATTTCTATTTTGTTTCTATTTTAAATGTTGTATATTATGTATACATTCTTATATAACAATATTACAATTGCCTGACCTGTAAACATAATGTTTATTAGTAAATTACTTTGACTTTGACTTTCTAAAATTACTGCTCTTCAAGGCGTCACACCACTTTGCATATGTGACAAACAATTTAACCACCCACAAACTTCAAAGCTCAACTCCATAAACAAAATTGGACCCATCCGTTTAATCGCTACCCATCAAACGTGTCAATCCTCATTGACACGGCCAAATCCGAAACGGTTGCGTCCCATAAACGACTTACCATTAATACCGTCACGTCCACCACTAATCCATAATTTAAATATTTGCGCTGTCCTTCTGTTTACCGCTGCCGCATCTGCGTTGTGTCTCATAATCGCCTACGTTGACAGTTTAAGAGGCTTACCCACGAACGGGATTACCCGATTTCATTTTTTCGTACGCAGGTGCCTCCTGTCACCTCCCCTCGAGTTTCTTACATTTAATTTCACGGAGTGCGTTAAGGTGATGGATTTGAGATTTAATATTGTAGCTTGTTTTATGACAAAGCTTTGTTGGAGATTGAAAGGGGGTTATGAAATGTGTGTGACGTACGAATGTAAAGTATGAGTGAACGAAATAGGTAAAATATTGAATTTGGTTTGACTTGGCCGCGAAACATTTTGAAGGTAAAGCAAATGAACCCCTTATAAGTTGTAGAGCAACTTTATGTTAAACTACATTGATCTTACCACAATGCTTTGTATTTAGAATAAAATTTTAGAATTACAAATATTTTTTTGGCGCCCAACGTGTGGCAATGCAAATTCAAATTCAAATTATTTATTTGTCAGAACATGGTAGGTACACATACATATGAAGTAGCATACATGGTCGTAAGAATAGAGACGTATCTCATGTTCTTGTCTGTTACAGCGTACAAATGTTGGTTTTATACATATATCAATATTAGTTTTTGTTAAAGGTAAAAAAAATAACGAGATTATGTCTATGTTAGAATATTGTTAGAATCATATTTTGGTTTGGTTGTATTTTATACCTTAATTAGATGTTTATTACTATCTATATAAGTAAAGCTATTATTATCATTTTATCTTTTCCTAGTACCTAGTTTCGATTTTATGTCAATGCAGATACGATTATGCCAATAAGACACCTGATATAAAAACCAGTTTAACCATTTGATTGCCAGACTATAAAATAGTCACTATATTGTAATCCCAGAATATAATATAGTAAAGTACTTTATATTTTTCACATGTAAATTTTCCAGTTTTCAGGTATAATTAATTTGTAATATTTAACACACAGCACCATCGCGATGCGGGCATCCAGTGGATGCAAAAGGCAGGCTGTCGTTCAGTGTGGAGGTTAAAGGGGGAGGCCTATGTTCAGCAGTGGACGTCTTCTGGCTGATGATGATGATGATGATGATGATTTAACATACCTTGAAATGTCCTAAAACTGCGACCAGAATCACCAGATGATAGGCAGCAGCATCGCATTAGTACACGGTGAACGTACTGCGATCCCCAAGCCACCTGCCAAGCGTAGGGTTTATGACAACACCCCTCTCTAAGAGGCAGGTCTTTGTTCAGCAGTGGACATTTAATGACTGATGAAGATGCGATGTGATATAACATAGAAATCGCCAATCAATCAATCTTAATAATATTGCACTTTAAGGTGGTATGATTCAACTATGGCGCGAAATTCAAATAATAAACAGTTTTTTGATCCTAGTAGCCAGGCCAGGTAATTATTTTTAAATAACACAGATTTTGCGCAAAATGTTGGCTGTTCTTCACATTATAATGTACAAGTATTTAACAGTAACGCACCATATTACTTACATTTGTGAATAAACCATTTGAAACAGCAAAAATTTGTTTATTCACAAATGTAAGTAATAATGTGCATTAGAGATAAATAACTTTACATGATTTTGTAAAGAATAATAATCAGTTTGCGCAAACATTATGGTTGTTTACAATAATTATCCGGGCTAGCTACAAGGACAATAAACTGTTTGAAATTTGAATTTTCCGCCATTTGTGCAACGAACCACCTTAATTGATAATTGCGAGGAAATGAAAATAATACAGATAAGTAATACCATTTTTTTCCGCCCATTTCTGGGCACGCTAAAGCCACCAAAGTCATACCGCCATGTTTTACGTATTTTACTGTCATAAGTATGTGTAAGTGGAGATTTTACTAGTAGCTTCTACAAGGACAAGAAAACTGTTTGAAATTTGAATTTACCGCCATTTGTGAAACGAACCACCCTAATAGTGATGCATAAATATACTCTAGTCAATTTCGTCACTTGACAACATAACCTATCCGCCTTCGATTTAGTTTCAGTACACCGCGCAGCAATAGTTTTCATGACATGTCAAAACGCGTTTCGCCTCCAATTTTACGAGTTTGCAGCTCTACTTTCATAACGCGAATACCTCTGAACCGTGACGAATAAATAAGGGACATGAAACTCCTGAATAAACTCTGAGTAACTCTTTTGGAGCCCGGGATCAATGCAATTTAATGCATTTTATTTATGTTACACGGGAATTACTCACGTAAGATTAAGCCGGTTACTCCGACTATAGTTTCAACCGCATTAGATGGCCTTTTTCAAGGTGAATGCGCGCGCGCGGCTGCGTCTCGCTTTGCACTACGGGCCGCCGCGCGGCGCGCACGTGATGACACCGGCTGCTTGTCGGGTGCGGGGGTGGGGGTGCGTAGAGAAATAAAAATTAAATGCTTGTGCAATTTAATGCTTTAATCAGTAACACATTTATTTTACCAACGCTTCAAAACAGACTTTGAGCAAATGTACACCTACTCTATATGGAGAGAGCTATGCTCGGAGTTTCTTTGCGCGATAAAATCCAAAACGTGGCTATTCGCCAAAGAACCAGAGTCACCGACATAGCTGTTAAAATTTGCAAGTTGAAATGGCAATGGGCAGGCCACATCGCTCGAAGAACCGATAATCGATGGGGAAGAAAGATTCTTGAGTGGCGACCACGAAACGTGATTTTCCAAACTGCGCTGTTTTAACTTTGGGACTGCGTAAGGAGAATATTGTCTGAAGCTATAAACTATTATATATGTCGCATCCGGAAACCATCACGGTTTAAAAAAAAACGAAATGAAAAGCGCGCCAACGTCGCGTCAGTCGGCAACTAGCCGCAACTTCACTTCGGTGCACTTCCGACAGAGCCATGGTGTTATCGCTCGACTCGGTGTTAGGCATTCACTACCCGACGACCGTAAAGTGATATCCAGGAACTGTCCTACCGTTTCGTGTCTACCTTGTGAATTCTTGATAAGCTCAATAGTGTTTCCTTATTTTCATTGCACGATTTCCCACCGTACGCCCACGAGGTGTCTGGTGACGATGATGATGGCTGACGAGCAGTATCTCCGACATATAGTACTAGTTCGTAGTAGTTCGCCCGAAACTAAGACCTCACGATGCAAGCCTTTACTTTACCTACACTAAAGTACATGCTCCATTGTTTTCCTACCTACCATGAAATTGATTGAAAAATATGACAGTTAACGCTACAATAATCAACTGACAATCTTCAGACACGCTGACATTAACTCCACCACAGAAAAGAAAAGTATTATAATTTAAACGAAACAAAATCTCTTCTGTGTTCTCCACATGGTATAAATTAAAGTCGCTTTCCGCGTCTGTCTGTCTGTATGTCCGCTAACTCCTCCTAAACCACGCAACGGATTTTGTTGCGGTTTTCACCAACAGTTAGATACATTTTCACGGAAGGTTTATATATATAACTAGCAACCCGCCCCGTCTTCTCACGTATATTACACCCGTGCGAAGCCGGGCGGGCGGGTCGCTAGTTTTGTACAAAATAAGTTCATTTCGGATTCATTAGGAACGCTTTCTTTTAACTGACGGTATTTTATAACTTTGTTATTTAAATATCTTTACAACCCCTGCATCGGATTAACTCATATACAAACTTAAAAATTATAGTTACTTGGACTACTTGCAAAAAAAATATCATGATGATGGAATCAACGGTACTCAAGTTATCGCCGAACAAACATCCAAACATAAATTTGTTTAAACGCCGATTTATCCCACTTTATACTCTTAGGCCTCCCTTCATTCGGTTAGTTATGGAGGCCTTGGTAAGTCAGTACCTTCCGAAAGGCATAGAGGACAAAGCAACGTGGTGAAGAGGTTTTGTGGGTGAAATCGCACATAACCCATTGGGTGCGTTTTTGAAGTTTTCGCCCGTCCCTTAAATATAAGCTGCAACCAAAAAAGAATATAAAACATGTCCTGAGACTTATTCATAAAAGCCCGTGAAAGCTAAACGAAATATTAGCATCTGTTACTTTCTTGGTGACGTGTCCCACATATCATTTTCTGCATTATTGAATCAAGGTATAGCGAAAAGTTACTACCCGGAAAATTTCTCGTCGCTACCAAGGCTGAGTTGGTTGGATAATGATATTTTTGGGGTTGTGCTAGTTTGAAATGTCACTTTACGCCTTCGAGAATTTCAATCGTTTTTTGATGTTTTCTGATGGTGGACATGCTGCAATTAAGCTTGTTCGTGTTATAAGTGGTAACTACATTAAATTGGATTTTTGTGGCAAGGTTACTAACTCGTTTCTTCCTTACCACTCATCAGCAATGAATCCGTGGTTCAGACTAAGCTTCTTAGTCTCGAGCATCGGCGTAAAGTTGCTAGTCTATCGGTTTTTTATCGGACACATTTCGGAGAGTGTGCATCAGATCTGCATGATTTAATTCCTTCCTACCCTTTTTTCTATCGGGCCGCCAGGGCGAACAAAAAAAAAAAACATGTCGGCTCGTTGGATTATTTTCCTAAACTTATGTATTTTTGAGTGTTAATGTGTAGGAAATGGTGAATTATTATATATTAAGTGCTCGTAGACGTGCTCGCAAGTGATATAACGAGGTGAAAAGAGTCTTTTCGTGTTGTTTCCAAAACTCCATTGGAGCCTCTTGTAAAGTCTCCACCACTTTACAGGGGCATGAGTTTGACTTGACCGTGACTTACATAGCTTGACTCTGACTGTGACTATGACTTATTTGACGCTTTTATGACTATGTAAAACATGTTTAATATTACGACTAAAGGACATTGAATCCACGGTCATGAAAATTTTTACAAAAAAAAGAAGACTTTCGTCTGAAGGCACTGAGGTATTTTGAACGAAAACATAATTATACATGCTCGGACCGAGTTTATCCAGTAATTGTGTAAGAATGGAAGGTACAATACAATATAAGTTCAAAAACAGTAACAACAACATTACTTCAAAGCCTCAAAGAGTTCTGAAATAACGTGTCTCAAAGTACTTGTTTATGTTAAAAATAAACGTCACAGCGTCACAGCGTATTGCTCAGCCGTTTTACTTTCTCAGAATAAATACGACTTTGAGGTCACAGGGTAAAAAATCCAGAATTAAAACTTTATGTACACCATAAAATAAGTGCGATTCGTGAGCGATGCCAGCCGAGTGGTAGCATGTGCGCTTTAAAATGTAACGGCACCTGGTGCGATCCTCGGCCCTGCACCAATGACTTATTTAGTCCTAGGATAAATTTAAATTAAAACGGTAAATAAAAACATTGTGGCGAAACCGGTCCAAGAACTTCGAAAGTTCAAAGAAATACGATCAAGTTGGTGACGTTTTCGCAACGTCGGACGCGGTTTCTACTTGAATGTGTGACCACCAGGGCCTGATGTAGTCTTTTTTGCAGTTCGTTTTGTACTATAGTACTTTACAACTTATGTGTTGCTACAGAACCCTCAATGCCCGAGCCCAACTCGCACTTGGCTGGTTTTATTTTTGGTTTGATATTACTTTATGTATACAGAGATAAGCCAAATATTAAATTGTCTAAGTGGGCTTGAGCATTTGAATTGTCTCTAAATCTGTAACGGTTTGTAGGAAATCCGTTTGTATAATAGACTTAGTTTAGTTTTAAGAGTTAGTTTGTATTTTGTTTAGTCGGAAAACACATGCCTGCATTAAAAAAGCTAAATGTTTAATGTGCATATAATAGTTTGATTTCACTTTATAAATAGGTACAGAAATTAGCCAAATATCAAATGGTCTAAGTGGGCTTGAGCATTTAGGTCTCTAAACCTTTAACGGTCTGTAGAAAATCCAAGTGTTTGTTTAATAGACTTAGTTTAGTTACTAAGAGTTAGTTTGTATTTTTTTTGGTACGAAAACACGTGCCCGCTATAAAAAACCTAAATATTTAATGTGCATATAATAGTTTGATTTCACTTTATAAATAGGTACAGATCAGTACAGAAATTAGCCAAATATCAAATGGTCTAAGTGGGTTTGAGCATTTAGGTCTCTAAACCTTTAACAGTCTGTAGGAAATCCAAGAGTTTTTTTAATAGACTTAGTTTAGTTACTAAGAGTTAGTTTGTATATTTTTTTTGTTAGAAAACACGTGCCCGCATTAAAAAACCTAATTAATTAATGTGCATATTATAATAGTTTGATTACACTTTACGAATACTGAAATTAGCCAAATATTAAATTATCTAAGCGGGGCTGAGCATTTGACTCGTCTCTAAACCTTCAACGCTCTGTAGGAAATCCAATTGTTTTTTTTATAACAGACTTAGTTTAGTTACTAAGAGTTAGTTTGTATTTTTTTTTTTTTGGTACGAAAACACGTGCCCGCATTAAAGTTTGATATCAATTTATGAGTACAGAAATGAAACAAATTTTAAATTATCTAAATGGGGTTGAGCATTTGACTTGTCCTAAACCATTAACGGTCTGTAGGAAATCCAACTGTTTTTATAATAGACTTAGTTTATTTATTAAGTTTGTATTTTGTTCAGTTATAAAAGTTATATACGTGTCCTCATTAAAGAGCTAAATATATAATGTGCATATTTATTAAAATTAATTATACTGCCTCTTTTACTTTGTCGTAAATTCTATTTTATCCTTATTCTGTGATGAAGTTGTCAACTTGTCGACATGTAAAGTGAAACGCGAATTAATTTTGTCGACAGACTCAGCGGGCGAGGAAAATACTGCGCTAATTTGACGCTACATTTTAAGCGCTTTTCTTTGACAAAACGTTTAATTATTAAAGAAAAACATGATAAAATTAGAGGATCTTTGAATATTATTTTCCGGTAAATTAACTGAAACTAATTTTCTTGTTTAAAATGATTTAAGTTATTGACACACTGAATTTTAATTTATTTGGTCCATTCACATGTTTTATGCCTTAAGGGGACTGCCTGTTATTAAATGACAAAAAAATTAATGAATATCTCATGTTGATGCTTACATCCAGCCCACACTTGAGCTCAATACTAAATGACAGTCGCGGTTACCCATGAAGACTGACCGTCACGTCTTTTGTTTTACGTCGGCTTCAAGCAACTATCCCAAAGAGAAGCAATGGCATTTGGTTTGTCTATACTATCTATATCTATACTAATATTATAAAGAGGAAAGATTTGATTGTTTGTTTGTTTGCATTGAATAGGCTCCGAAACTACTGAACCGATTTGAACAATTCTTTCACTGACGGGAAGCTACACTATCCCCGGGTGACATAGGCTATAATTTATACCCGTGCAAAGCTGGGGCGGACCGCTGGTTTTAAATAAAGTCCACCAATTTCCTTCAAAACGAACTTAGCTTCTACTATATTTCCCACACCACTGGATGGAGTAGGAGGTAATTTTAATTGCACTGAACGCACGCAATTTCTCACAGAGATTGTACGAAATTTAAGATATTTGCCCCCACATATGCACAGATCTTGCTTCTGGTCAGTACTGCGGTCAGTAAAGTGATTTTGCTCTGATATTTATTTGTGCAAATTCACTCACCAGTTACGGAATCAAACGGACCGGTAATACCTCTTTCGGGGCTAGTTGCTCGATGCACAATATACACATCGGTGATTAGAAGTACACCTATTTGAGATACCACGTTACAGTCATTAATACAGTCTTTAGTTAGGCTCTTTTTGCAGAGGGAAGTATCACACCCTTGCCTGTTATTGAACTGCCAAGCAGTAGTGTGCAAATATCCCGACCGACCGCCTGACGTTGCTTCACTTCGGTGATCGTAAGAGAACTGGTTGTAAACAGAAATTTGATACCGACTCGCATTTGGCCATTATTTGTTGTAATACTATAGAGTGTATACTACAATAATGCCAAGTTTCACGCTTGTACGTATTACCGTTTTTACATTAGAGCTAATACAAAAATACGCTAAAAAAATACGTTTGTTGTATTGTTGTCCCATTTCGTTTTTACTTTTTGACTTTTTTATTAGTTCTTAGTTAATCCGCCGTAACATTACATATCATGTTAAAATTTCAACTGACTATCTATTTCGGTTCGAAAGATACAGCCGTCAATACATAGACTAACACACAGAATAGGACAGACGGGCAGATGGACAGACAGACATCGTAGGCTTAGTAATAGGGTCCCGTTTTTACCTTTTGGGTACGGAACCATAAAAAACACAACACAACGACAGATTGTTAATTGAAACGAGCGCTGCCAGAGCCAGCTCTTTGATACGCCACATCCTATCAATGTTTGGTAAACAGTCGAGTTGCCGATGCTTTTGAATTTCCATTGTTTGATTCACATTGTAGCTGAATAAGAGATGATTTGAGATCTGTGAGCCGTTTCCATGGTGAAAAGGAGTAAATATAGAGTTGTATTCTTTAAAATGGTTTGTCAAATATTGTAACTACGACTAATAATTAACGTTAATCGATCTAAAAACGATTCTATATCTATACATTTAAAGTTAATCCCTATTTACATTGGTCACGCCATAACTTGAACAACTTTACCGCTTTCATTCATCTTTTTTTTGTAAGTTTTCTAATTCTTTGTAGAAGGACCTAACGGAAAGAAAAATTAAGAAAATTGCCCAGAAAATCGGAAAATTTCAGAAACTTGACGATGATTTTAACTTTGCCCGTTTGACTGTTCTAAGACATGACAACGTATTTAGGGTCAGCTAGTTTAAGATAACTTTAAAAAAAACTTTTAATCGAGAAATATTATCACAAAGTTATTGACTTTTGAAATGATACATTTTAGGTATGGATAGATGAAATAGTTTATTTTGCAGTAAAAAAATGACTATCTGCTATTTAATTAGATGAATGATTAATAATTTTATTATTTAAACAGTTTTTTGAAATATAAATAATATTTACGGAATTTTTATGCCTTCTCTCTAAATTTGTACTAACTCGGCAAAAATGATACAAAAAGACTAATATTTAACCTATTTATTGTGAATCCATTTTATATAAATTATATATAAATGATATAAATTATCTTTATCTTTTATCTTTATACAATAGAACCGACAGAATGTAGGTCAATAGTGAGAGTCGCTGGCATCCAGTGGATGCAAAAGGCAGGCTGTCGTCCAGTGTGGAGGTTAAAGAGGGAGGCCTATGTTCAGCAGTGGACGTCTTCTGGCTGATAATGATGATGATGAATGTACGTCAAAGTGAAAAATATAATTATAATTTTTTGAAAAAAAAAGAACCGACTTCATGACTATACATACCTACATTTACAAACTGAATATTACGACTGAAATACTTTGTATCCATGGTCTTGAAAAATTTAACGAAAAACAACAGGGCCCGGTCGCCATGGAGACACTTTGTTTTTTGAAGTTCTGTTGTAGGAACAGTTCCTCTATGTTTGCTGTTCAGTTGACAGCGTTGCTAGTGGAGAACTAAGTATAAAATTCACCAAGAAATAACTGTAGTTCCAATTTTGCCCACTTTAACAGCTAAGTTGGTGGCACTGTGCAATGTATATTGAATTCGTTGCTTATCGTCATTTTTTTGTAGTTTTTGTAGATTTTTCAAAAAGCGCTAAATCAATGTTGATAAAAAAATAATGGCCACCTATGAGATATGACCTACCAACCAAAAAAAGAATCATCAAAAATAATTCTAAATTGGCGGAGTAATCGCGTAACAAACATACATAAAAAAACATACAGTCGAATTGATAACCGCCTCTTTTTGGAAGTCGGTTAAAAACTGTTCCACATCTATTCGCATCAAAATAAAACCGCATGAATACTACAAACTAGGCTCTGTAAATATAGATATAATTCCAATTGCGCAATCCTTTACCTATCATTTCTAAGAGCAAGCAAAAAATAACACAAGCAAAAAAATATTAAATTTTCTGTGTGATATTTTCGTGGAGAATATATTTTTTTCTCCAACACAGAGCATTAGGCATTCGTATCGTCGCAAAGGCTCGAAATAAATCGGGTACCTTTTCCCTGCGTTCATAACAGGAAGCTAGTAGTCCGATAAAATTCCTTCAAAACGTATTTCATGTAAACTTACAGTAAGGGTATGAATGCGGAATATTAATGCAGAGCTTGCATGAGTTTGGGTTGTTTTTTCACCGTTAAGCATAATAATTCGGCATCTTTTTGTAATGATTGACACTAGCAAACGCTAATGAACACTAACGAATGCAAATGAACACTACCTAACGCAAATGAACACTACCGAATGTAAATTAACACTACCGAATGCAAATGAACACTACCAAATGCAAATGAACACTACCGAATGCAAATGAACACTACCGAATGCAAATGAACACTACCGAACGCAAATGAACACTACCAAATGCAAATGAACACTACCGAACGCAAATGACCACTACCGAATGCAAATGAACACTACCGAATGCAAATGAACACTACCGAATGCAAATGAACACTACCGAACGCAAATGAACACTACCAAATGCAAATGAACACTACCGAACGCAAATGACCACTACCGAATGCA
This sequence comes from Agriopis marginaria, assembly GCA_932305915.1. Classification (NCBI taxonomy): domain Eukaryota; kingdom Metazoa; phylum Arthropoda; class Insecta; order Lepidoptera; family Geometridae; genus Agriopis; species Agriopis marginaria. The sequence continues at coordinate 18,275,679 of OW029918.1, forward strand.
AATGAACACTACCGAATGCAAATGAACACTACCGAACGCAAATAAACACTACCGAATGCAAATGAACACTAGCGAACGCAAATGAACACTACCGAACGCAAATGAACACTACCGAATGCAAATGAACACTAGCGAACGCAAATGAACACTACCGAATGCATACGAACACTATTAGAACTTGAATGAAAGCTACCAAACGGGCATGACACTTACGAGCTTCAACGAACACTACCAAATGCAAATGAATACTACCAAATATGAATTAACACTAGCGAATGCATATTAATACTAAATAACGCCTTGACCAATATAAAATGAATGGAAGGGCCATAACCATTGAACTTCCTCAGTAAAAATGAGTCTATACCATCAGACATATACTTCAAAACCTAATATTAACCAAAAAACAGATAGAGGTTTTTTGTTGTGTTTTTATACTTCGGGAAAGCACATGAAAGCATAATTTTGTCAGATGTTTAGTTATCATGTTGCAATAGTCTTATGTCGCACTTCTCACGACTAGAGACCGACTGAAACGAAGTGAGAGCTGGCGCTCATTTTGTAATCTTTAAAAATGCGCTTCTTCTGGGCCCGTCTATTCATTTTATTTTGGTCGAAGATATAACGCGAATAAACACTACCAAACGCTTGAAAACGCAAATGAATACTACCAAACATGAATTAGCACTATCGAATGCAATTAAACACTTCCGAATGCAAATTAACACTAACAAACGTAAACGAATACTATATTTATTTGTTTATTTATTGCCAGTGTATACAAATTACATGAGGTCCTTAAAACTACACGTCGGTACAAAGACCCTTTTAGGGCGCTCCAATTTGACTTATTGTATCACATCTTTTTTATTATCTTAAATTATAATAATGACTATAAAACAAAAGCTTTTCTATTGATAAAAACAAATAAAACTATAAGCTTAATCTTTAATTATCTATTGCTAAATTACTATTTTCTACTACTTATCGTCCATAATATAATCTTGTATACTGTAGTAGGCCTTTTCAATGAGTTTTGACGTGACTGTATTTTTAAATGAGCAATCTTTACTAATGTTTTTTATGGTATCAGGCAACTTATTAAAGCGAATGAAAAATTCATACTGTTTTATCGTAGCTTTTACACTTCCATGTTTCATTTGACCGAACAAAACTGATGTGCAAACAAATCTAGGGAAGGAGAAGGATTATCGTACTTATCCGTCGGCCCTATCTGACGTGATCAGTTTATGCGAAAGGGTTTATATCTACAGGAAAGATGCTTGACCACAGATTACTTGATGTAAAGTAACACTATGGTTGGAAATCATTACTAATCTAACCTCATCATCATCATTTCAGCCGTAGGACGTCCACTGCTGGACATAGTCCTCCCCTATCGATCTCAAAAAGGGCCGGTTGGAAGCAGCCTGCATCCAGCGTTTCCCTGCAGTCTCTTTTAGGTCGTCAGTCCATCTTGCGAGTGTAAGTCTTACGCTGCGCTTACCAGTCTGTGGTCCATCTGTTCTGCGTGATATGTGCCCTGCCCACTGCCACTTCAACTTGCTAATCCGGTGGGCTATATCGGTAACTTTCGTTCGTCCAGGATCTCCTCATTTTTGATTTGATTTCGTAGAGAAACGCCAAACATAGTCCTCTCCACAGCTCGTTGTGAGGCTTTGAGCTTGCTTAAAAGATCCTTCTCAATCTAACCTGTTTCACTACATTTGGATGGACGAAGGAAATACATGATATTTTTATCTAAAATTACTTGTTTTTATTACGTCGTAATGTTTTTCAAGCGTATGTACGTATAAATTATTACAAAACGGTTTACACTCTCGTTATGTTTATCGGTCGATAGTAAACGTGTAACCGTCTCCAGGAGCACGTGTATATGATGAAGGAGGTCTAATGGTTCCGAAACCGGTCGACCGTCTCGACCGATAAACATAACGTGGGTGTTTGCCGTTTTATAATAATTTACAATGATTCCTCACGTGAGTTTTAGTGAGTATGTATGTTTGTTTGTATTTTAGTAATATTTCAATATTGTCTCTTATAGCCTCAATGGCTTATAAGAGACAGTAATTTTTGCATTCGGGAATTTTGATTTTAATATAATAATATTTTTTCTTTCTTTCTTTAAATTATTTATCCCTTTGTTACACGAAGGCCTCCTTGTAAATGTGTATACAGTTTAAAATTATAGCATAAATAAAAATATTATACAAGTTATAGTAGATAGTAGACAAGTAGGTACAAAGTTTATAATCAAGTAATATTTTTTGTTTTCTCTCTGGTAAAAATAGAAATATACTGGAAGATTATTACATCGTATACAGTTATAATTATGATTATAAACGGGATATTTACCGTGGTAAGGTTGTGGATGGAGCTCCTGATACATCGGCGCAGTTACATGCACCAAATTCACGGGAAAACGGGAAAATCACGGTGTCTTCCATGAACATGGTGGTTTTAACAGCGCCGAAATAGTGGGAGCTCTTTCCACAATCTTACCACGGCGGTAAATATGCTGTTAATAATCATGTTACTAAAGTGAACAACCGTGATAGTTTAAAATAGTAATATCATAACATTTCGAAAAATTCCATAACCAGATTTTCGAACGCAAAATGATGTAATTTTACTGATACCGTAAAATTAGCATATTTCCATTATCAAAATGAATACCCAGAAATATAGTTTCTGAATACCTGAATACGTTGCCATTAGATCTATAATATAGCAAATGTTGTGGGTCTGGCAAATTGTCTGCCATCTGCCTCGGCCTAAAAGGATTTGCTCGCAATGACCAGTTGGGCTGTAATTACGCGATGCCATTTCGGCCGGTCTCTTGTATGAGTATTCTCTACCAATAGAGGAACTTTCTTGGAAGGTACATTTTCTAAGAAAATAATCTTTATTTTTCTCTCGTAAACAATTGTAATGCTTTTTAGGATTCGTACCCAAAGGGTAAAAACGGTACCCTATTACTAAGCCTACGATGTCTGTCTATCCGTCTGTCTGTCTGTCCTACCTAATAACGGCTATATCTTTCGAAACGTAATAGATAGCCATTTCAAATTTTCACTGAATATGTAATATTACGGCGGATTATCTAAGAAATAATAAAAAAAGTCAAAAAGCAAAAACTAAAGGGTCCCATACAACAAACGTATTTTTGTATTAATCTAATGTAAAAACGGTTACAAGCGTCAAACTTGACAGGATTATAGTACACACTCTAAAGTATAACAAAAAAATAATAAATAATGGCCAAGTATGAGTCGGTGTCAAATTTTAATTCATTACCAAGTTATAACTGGTAATTCCTTACCTGGATGACCTCATTATCATTTCACCGGATCGAAATGCCATATCTTACTAATTATGAAGTCGGTTTTTAATTTGATAATTATTGTAATTTGTTATAGTACGGAACCCTCAGTGCGCAAGCCCGACTCGCACTTGGGCATTACCTACTTCTAGTGATAGGCTGCTGTTTATACAAAATACTAGCGACCCGCCCGCCCGGCTTCGCACGGGTGTAATTTACGTGCGAAGCTGGGGCGGGTCGCTAGTTATATAATTATTTAAACTATCCTATCTCTCAAGTTGGATCGAACTGCACATGGTGTGCGAATTTTATTATAATCGGTTAAGTGGTTTAGGAGTCCATTGAGGACAAACATTGTGACACGAGATTTATATATATTAAGATTATATTTAAGTATAATATTATATTTTAGTTTAGTATTAGTTTTTAATTTTGTAAGTAGTTTTAGGTTTTATTTTTGTTTCTATTCCAAATATGTGTAATTTTCTTGTTTAAATAAATATTCATAGTAAAGTAAATATTATATTTAAGTAGTTTCTCTAACTATATAAAGAAGGCAGTGGATGATGATAATGATGATGTTTGATTATAATAATAACTCATCATTATCATCATCAGCCAGAAGACGTCCACTGTTAAAAATTGCCCTCCTCCTTTAACCTCCACACTGAACGACAGCCTACCATCTGCATCTACTAGATGCCCGCGATTTTCAAAATGTTCCTGGTGCATTTATATTATCTATACTATAATATTATAAAGAGGAAAGATTTGATTGTTTGTTTGTTTGCATTGAATAGGCTCCTAAACTACTGAACCGATTTGAAAAATTCTTTCACTGACAGGAAGGTACACTATCCCCAGGTGACATAGGCTATAATCTATACCCGTGCGAAGCTGGGGCGGACCGCTAGTACAGGATAAAGAGGAGACAGGCAAACACTGGCTCCTATATACAGTACAAACCCCTGGTACCCGACACACGCTCGAGAGTAAAATAGCAAAATTTTGAATCTAGTTCGAGCACTAATTAGATTGATGTCGATTTTTTCATATTGATTATTATTACGTTTAGCACACATCAACTCTTTTAGTCAATTAATTTGGTTATAATAATAATTAGAAACAGCCTTCGTCGTTAAATATTAAATACATAAATACATTATAAATCTCTGTTTTTAGGGTTCCGTACCTCAAAAGGAAAAAACGGAACCCTTATAGGATCACTTCGTTGTCTGTCTGTCCGTCTATCTGTCCGTCTGTCAAGACCCTTTTCTCAAGAACGCATAAAGGTATCAAGTTGAAATTTATACTAAATACTTGGGTCTACGGTTTCTTTCGGCTGTAAAAAAATAAAAGATGTAAGTCAACGCAATCAAAAGATATGAACGTTTATGTCGCATATTTTGCGATTTCACAGGGAAATCAAAACCTATAGGGTACTTCCCGTTGACCTAGAATCATGAAATTTGGTAAAAAGCAAGGTCTCATATCACGTATATAGGAATAAATCTGAAAAATACAAATTTTAAGTTATATCATTTAAAAATTATTATTTTGCTATTACAAACTTACATTTTGTAGTTGGAATGTATAGAAGAACCTTATAGTCAACTACAAAGTTAAGTTTGCCTTTCAATATTTCAACTTTAGGTTTTTTTTGGACTCGCGCTCTGAGGGTTCTGTCCAACGGAACCCTCAGAGCACGAGTCCTACTCGTACTTGTCCGGTTTTTTTTATCAATAAGTTTCTATCAGCGCTTCAGTACGAATAATTATTACAATAAAACCCCATTTCTCTTATTCGTGCTGATAAATATTCATTTTCATTTATTCGTTCATACTCAAATGCTAAAGGAGACCGCACACCATAACATCACAGATTTAAATCAAAGTAAAACATTGAAATTTGACCACTATTATAATGTTTGCTGTTGAATGTGAGTTTGTAGTTTAAAAAAAAAACAAGTAAAACAGTGAAACAGAGCAGAGGTGAGTGGCAGAGTGTCCGTGTTTAAACAGTTTTTTTGTAGTTGCAGTTGTTGACTACGTGATGTTCCTTATAAGAGGGTGATCAGTTGTGCGTGATGATAATGATGATATTTTCATGAGCGGTTTTGACCGATGACATTGTGAGAGTCGCGGGCATCCAGTGGATGCAAAAGGCAGGCTGTCGTTCAGTGTGGAGATTAAAGCGGGAGGCCTATGTTCAGCAGTGGACGCCTTCTGGCTGATGACGATGATGATCCGTATTGAATCTAAAGTAATAAAGTGTGCGAAGGACTTTATTTTTATAGAAATCTCATTTGAATATTGATTTTTTTAAGTGGTTTATTTTCATCAGTTTTGATTTAGTAATTTGCATTTCAGTTCAGTGGGATAACGTAAGTCTTGAAGACTCATAAATCATTCTAATAGCTATGCCCTGGTATTTTAATGATATATAAATTTTCACAACTATTTTGACTATTCTTTTTAAAAAGTAATAATAAAAATACATATTTTTTGACTTCTCATGCTTGTTAAGTTCTTTATGCTCGGTGTATGTGGACTAAACGGACTTTAATGCTCTAGCTAGTGCATTAAAGTCGACTTTTTGGGCACTGGTGCTAAAAAAAATATTGAGACTAAGTTTCTAATTTATTTCATGTAAGAAGTATACCTGAGTCTTTTAACATAGATCGAGGTATTATTAAAGACCCAGACATATTTTTCATAAAGATATTTTGGCGCCAACGTGAAGAAAACATGACGTCGCCCCATAGTATTATTTTCCTAAACTTGTGGGTTTCTTAGTCTTAATAATTATGTAATATTATATTAGTAGAACGCTCCAATGTAAGTGATATATTACGATGTGAAATGTGTATTTTCGTGATGTTTCCAAAGTCATAGAAGCTACTAGTAAAATCTCCAATCTACACATACTTATAACAGTAAAATACGTCGAAAATATGGCGGTATGACTTTGGTGGCTTTAGCGTGCCCAGAAATGGGCGGAAAAAAATGGTATTACTTATCTGTATTATTTTCATTTCCTCGCAATTAGCAATTAAGGTGGTTCGTTGCACAAATGGCGGGAAATTCAAATTTCAAACAGTTTTCTTGTCCTTGTAGCTAGGCCAGGTAATTATTGTAAACAACCATGATGTTTGCGCAGATTGATTATTATTCTTTACAAAATCATGTAAAGCTATTTATCTCTAATGCCCATTATTACTTACATTTGTGAATAAACAAATTTTTGCTGTTTCAAACGGTTTATTCACAAATGTAAGTAATATGGTGCGTTACTGTTAAATAATTGTACATTATAATGTAAAGAACAGTCAACATTTTGCGCAAACACTGTGATATTTAAAAATAATTACCTGGCCTGGCTAATAGGACCAAAAAACTGTTTAAAATTTAAATTTCCCACCATAGGTGAATCGAACCACCTTAAAGCGAAAATTGAGTGTATAAAACTCATTTTACTCTCGACATAAATAATAAATATCCGCCAACGCCTTCTGCTCGGGCTGATAAATGTCTCGTTTGGAATTACTTGTGCCTACTTTATTATTATTATCTCATACATTTATTTTCTTTCTTAAATTTAAGTTTTTTTTACAATATATATATACAAAAACAAAATATTATAAAAAAAACCTAAACCTAGAGTGCCGCCGGCAGCGGGGCAGGGCCCAAGCTACCGGTGGTTAGGGCTGCAAAGTGAGGAACCTCCTGACAATACGTGCCGTGTCAAGGATTACCGCCTTCTGCATCTGACCCTTGACCCAACCATCTAGCGAGAGCCTCTTAAGGTGTTGGTCGAGACTCTTCGCTATAAGACCGTTCACCGTAACGACTATCGGGACAATGATCGTCGAGTCAACATCCCACATGGCGGTAACCTCGTGAGCCAAGTCAAGTTACTTGCTGAGTTTGTCCTTCTCGGCCTTCACGAGGTTCTCGTCATGCGGGATGGTGATGTCGACGAGCACTGCCCGGCGCTGGGACCGGTCGACCAACACGATATCAGGCTTATTGGCGACAATAGTCCTGTCCGTGATGATAGACCGGTCCCAGTAGAGCAAAGCACGACCATTTTCGAGAACTGGCGCTGGTGCGTACTTATAGTACGGCACCTCACCTCATTATTATTATTATTATATTATTACTTTTATGCACTCGTTGCACAATCTTCTTTATAACTTATTGTTAAACGAATGTCCATTTTTTTTTATTACTTTGGAAATGTTTTAAACGTGCAAAAATATATCTCTGGCCGATGAGTACGGTTTTAAGTTCGAATATAGCGAAATCGGCCCAGGGGTTGCAAAGGTTGGGGTCGCAAGGTCACAGTTCAGGGCGAACGCTAAAATATATGTAGTTACCTACGTAGCTGTTTATTGAATTTGTATGAAACCTATCTACATATTACCTTTAAATGATTCTGCCATTTACTTTTACTGCAACCATTATCTAAAAACTATTACGTTTTATTTTATCTGTCTGCGTGTTTAGGCAAACCCACACGTACATAAATACGCATGTGGTAAAATACAGTTTGTTTTAAGTCCATCTAGAGTAATGTCTAGGCTCTTTAGTACTCTTATGTTAATATAGCTGGGTATCCTATCGAAGGTGCGACGGTACTTCACGGCCTACACAAACTATACTCCGTTTATTAATCTTTGATATTTTATGTAAACAAAGGGGTTACCAGTGCAAAAAACATTTTTTATAATGGTAGTTTACATTATTTGACCAAAAAAGTATTTTAAGATGTTTTTCTAGTCGTAATATAAACAATTATAAAATAAAAATCGTTTTGTACTATTTATTTTGATGTAATCTGTTCTATACAATGTTATGATAAGAAAAAACAAGTTTTGATAGAAAATATTTTATTACACTGTTAAGACAGTAGGGTTTCTAAATATTTCTGGCCAACGTTTGATTCGCCCGCTATTTCCTCTATCATAATAGTCAACGCCTCTATAATAACGCCATCTATTACAATCTTTTAAGGTGGTTCGATTCACCTATGGCAGGAAATTTAAATTTTTAACAGTTTTTTGGTCTTGTAGCCAGGCCAGGTAATTATTTTTAAATAACACAGTGTTTGCGCAAAATGTTGGCTGTTCTTTACCTTATAATGTACAATTATTTAACAGTAACGCACCATATTACTTACATTTGTGAATAGACCGTTTGAAACAGCAAAAAATTGTTTATTCACAAATGTAAGTAATAATGGGCATTAGGGATAAATAACTTTACATGATTTTGTAAAGAATAATAATCAATCTGCGCAAACATCATGGTTGTTTACAATAATTACCTGGACTAGCTACAAGGACAAGAAAACTGTTTGAAATTTGAATTTCCCGCCATTTGTGCAACGAAACACCTTAATAAAGTTTTTTATTATTTTTTTGAACTATAAGAATAACCCCCACGGTACCGCGCGAGAGCCAAGCCGAGGAAAATAGAGAGTAAAATATTTTCATAAGTGAAAAATGTTTTGAGCAACTGGCATGTCACTTTGACAGTGACTTTTTGTAACATTTCTTTGTTTACATAAAATATCTAAGATTTGTGTACGCGTAAATAGCCAGGACTTTGATATTTTATTGATTCGTATACTAAGCTCTGTTCAAGCAATACTTAGAGTAAAATACTGCTTTAAACTATCACGGTTGTTCACTATAGTTATAATAATTAGTTGAAAGTGATACCCGCAGCAAAAGACTAAGAAAGAGGGTAGATCATTTTGTCTGCACCTAACTTTAAACTTATTTCAACCACCCATTATTTATTTTAACCACCCGCATTATTAAGGGTCCTGTATACCCTCTGCAGCTCTCTCGCTCGCACATTTTCACATTATTGAAGATATAAAATCAATGAGTGTGAATTTCCAAAAAGTAACAAAATCATGTCATGGTGTCTATCGTAACATTACAAACAAAGAAATGTTTGCTTCGATATTTTGTAATTTGACGGAATAAAATGACATGAGAAATAAAAATCACTTGTTACCATTTTACTGTGTCAAATTAAAATATATCAAATTGACAATTTCTTTGTTTGTAATGTTACGATAGACACCATGACATGATTTTGTTACTTTTTGGAAATTCACACTTATTGATTTTATATCTTCAATAATGTGAAAATGTGCGAGAGAGAAAGCTGCAGAGGGTATACAGGACCCTTAAGTCTTCCCGTGAACATGGTGCATGTAACTGCGCCGAAATATCGGGAGCTCCAACTACAACCTTACTATGGTAAATAGGTTTCTTCTAGGCAAGCGTGCTCCATCGTAGGCCGCATCATCGCTTAACATCAGGTGAGTTGGCGGCCAAGCGTAAGCCTATGTATAATATTTAAAAAAACTCGTTAATTATCATTTAACTGTATTACTATTGCTTATTTCTAAAGCAATCTCTATAACCTTTCACTTTTTTATTGGGTAGAAACAAAATTGAGATTTGACTTCTAACAAAAGTATGTCTCAACTTCAAAGAAAAATACTTCACAAACTATTGAGATTTCACTGCCATGACGCAAGTTACACAGTAGCCGATATTTTAGACCCAACGCCGACTGGGGAGTAGAGGCGGCGTCGTCGTGATGTGAAAAAGTCAACTTTTTTCTGTTTACGCTAATTTCTAACGTATTTAATTTCGGTTTTATTTATAAACATTTATTTTCTTTCTTAAATTTAGGTTTTTTTTACAATAAATATTTAAAAAACAAAATATTATAAAAAAAAACCTAAACCTAGAGTGCCCCCGGCAGCGGGGCAGGGCCCAAGCTACCAGTGGTTAGGGCTGCAGAGTGAGGAACCTCCTGACAATACGTGCCGTGTCCAGGATTACTGCCTTCTGCATCTGACCCTTGATCCAACCATCTAGCGAGAGCCTCTTAAGGTGTTGGTTGAGGCTCTTCGCGATAAGGCCGTTCACCGATACGACTATCGGGACAATGATCGTCGAGTCAACATCCCACATGGCGGTAACCTCGTGAGCCAAGTCAAGGTACTTGCAGAGTTTGTCGGTTTTATTATTATTAGAAATATTTATTTTACTACCCCCTTATTAATAAACGTAGAGTAGTCTTGGAATAGTTACGCCGTGTTTTTTGTCTTTTTCTCTCTTTCAAATTTTGAACTCGATCGAAAAAGACAAAAGGCGGTGTAACTATTCCGAGGCTACTCTACGTTTATTAATAGGGGGCTAGAGTTTAGAACAGTTGAGGCGTGATACGGAGCAGAACTACGGCGGAACGATTTTGAATCTACGGTAACACGAGAAGTGTTGACTTTTTTACGATCGTTTGGAAACTGCGACCATGCATAGACGCTTCAGTGTGCGTTGGCCCTTATTCAGCTCTCTATACGAACGTCCTAGTTATCCATGTAGGAATGTAATAATGTAGAAGATAAGAGAAGTACTTCTATAAGTTTGGCTATTGTCTATACAAACTAGAGACGTTGTAAATTTTGATGGTTACTACAGTATCGTCTTATCGTATCGTATGTATTATTATATTTATCAGTATAGGTACTAGTTTTGTCTTGTAGTTTAAGTGCCAATTTATGTAACAGAGAGAGAGAGAGAGAGAGAGAGAGAGAGAGAGAGAGTGTGTGTACTTAACTACCCGCAATGCAGATTGTAATAAAATATTATGTTCAGATATGTACGGAAATGAATAAATAAATAAATATTCGGGACATTTTTGCACACACGGTCATCTGACCCCAAACTAAGCATAGCTTGTGATATGGCTGCCAGAGACTGATATATATACATAATAAATATAGTTTTAAATACATACTTAAATAGATATTAACAACCAGATATAGAACAAACACAAATGTTTATTACATAAATGTTTGTCCTAGGTGGGAATTGAACCCACGCCCCCAAGCTCAGAAGGCAGGTTCACTACCAACTGGACCAACGGGCTATCTACTACAACTGAATGGCATTAGAAAATTTATTTAATTGTATTGAAGCAAAAGCTAGTGCTTGATCAGTTGATTGAATCAGGCGTTACTTTGCGGAAGTCCATTTTTAATTTGTATATGTCGAATTTCTAGTGTAATTCCGCTTCTACGTCGTTTCGAGTACAATAAGGATTTTGGTTAAACTATTTTCTGTATAGATTATTGTGATTCTAATTTGAACCTACCCTGAATTTAAATATTAATTACATAAAAAACAAAATTAACCTAACCTGAAACAAACAGTAATTAAATCTGTAACAAAAAATTCGTTATAACAATTTGTACTAATGAAATTAATTTTATAGCACAGCCTGAGCAATGGTACAGTCTAAATGGAGCACACTTGCCCGGGGAAAAAACAACTCATGGCTTGAAAACAACCTTAATGTAACTATCGCGAAACACCCATTATATATTTATCGTTTTAAAAAAACGGGAAGATTATGAAATAAATATATATTCGGGGCATTTTTGCACACACAATCATCTGACCCCAAACATGCCCAAACTAAGCAAAGCTTGTAATATGGCTGCCAAAGACTGATATACCACACATATATATTTTAAAATAAAGGTACAATACAAGTCATCATATCATATCATAATCATTATCAGCCCTTTTAACAGTCCACTGCTGGAATTCTAGCCTACCCCCGGAGGGGTGATTGGGCCATATCCACCACGCTGGCCCAGTGCGGGTTGGTGGATTCACAAATGGAGAATACAAGTTAATCTTATGAAAACTCAACTTTCCAACTATGCATATTTTCAAATTTGTATATGTCGAATTTCTAGTGTAATTACGTCGAAATAATTAATAACGAAATAAATAATTACGTAAAAATGGACTTCCGCAAAGCAACGCCTGATTCAATCAACTATATTTTCAAATTTTAAAATTCTTTACCCCATGGATGATAGACTAATTTATGGTGTTTTTTTTTTAAACAAATATTTGAATATTGAAATATTTAAAAAAAAATTATGTACTATAAACTGTATAAACTATATATACCATAGATATTTATATTCATTTTTCCATATAATATGTACATCACATCCAATATTTTAGTTTCCGTCAAAAAACACCCTGCAAAAGTAGAAAACATTGTTTTCATCAAAGATAATATCTCTTCTCTATCTCTATCTCTAGTATAAATTGAAGTCGCTTTCCGCGTCTGTCTGTGTGTCTGTATGGCCGCTAACTCCTCCTAAACCAAGCAACGGATTTTGATGCGGTTTTCACCATCAGTTAGATACATTTTCAAGGAAGGTTTATATATATATAACTACATAGTATAAATTGAAGTCGCTTTCTGCGTCTATCTGTCTGTTTGTATGTCTGTATGGCCGCTAACTCCTCCTAAACCAAGCAACGGATTTTGATGCGGTTTTCACCATCAGTTTGATACATTTTCAAGGAAGGTTTATATATATATAACTACATAGTATAAATTGAAGTCGCTTTCTGCGTCTATCTGTCTGTTTGTATGTCTGTATGGCCGCTAACTCCTCCTAAACCAAGCAACGGATTTTGATGCGGTTTTCACCATCAGTTTGATACATTTTCAAGGAAGGTTTTTATATATAACTAGCAACCTGGCCCGGCCTTGCACGTAAATTACACCCGTGCGAAGCCGGGCGGGGTCGCTAGTTGTAAATAAACATCATTCTATTTCTTCTTGCAAGTTTATTTAAAACTTCGTTAAAAGTCTTCCATCTTCAAAATGAAAACAAAATTCCGGCGTCACGATTTTTTTTTCATCTGACGTTTCCCTTTGATATTTATCGGGAGTCCGTTATTAAAACCAATTTCCCCTTTTATATCGGGGATAGAACGCTCTTTAGTGTGCGGGGTCTTACCATCCGTGGACAAACAAATAACAGGACACGGTACTCGGTCGTCTCTGTTAACTAAACTACTAAGAACATTGCCACTAGAAAGATAAACAGTGATGTCAATTCAATTCAAGAATTTGGATAAAAATAGATTAAAAATAATAAGAAAAAAATTTATTATATTTATATTACACGGAAATTACTCACATAAGATTAAGCCGATCACTCCGACTATCCCCGTGTAATATAAATAAAATGTGTGAAAACCACGTCAGTTTCTATATTAAAAAAATATTTTTTAGGACTAGGCGTGGGTTTGAATTTACCCCACCTACCTGTAACCACTGGCTTGACTGGCACTGCAGTGTTCTGATTTGTTTTAAATTAAAAGTGTTTTTTTTTACCATTATAATCATATTGTTCAAAAATCACATCGAACTAAAGTTATATGATTATTTACCGTGGTAAGGTTGTGGAATGAGCTCCCGATATTTCGGCGCAGTTACATGCACCATGTTCACGGGAAGACTGACGAATCAATCGTAAATAATCATATATTTAGTGAACAACCGTGATAGTTTAAAACAGTGTTTCACATCGAACTGTTGCTTTATTGTATGTTGATCTGAAACCTTGGTTTTTGCTTCTGTCAGAGTAAGTATCACGTGTATAGATGGCAAACTATCTCTTTTCATCACTGTACTTTAGCTGGTAACCTCGCACTCGAGCCCTTTTTTTTTTTTTCGAGTGGGAAATCTTCCAAAGATACCCGGCTGCATTGGGGTGCAGCCAGGTTATGTGGGATTGTACCCAATAAAACCCCCTCGGTGACCAGCCTTAGTGCTTGTCAAAAGGGCTCCGAGATCTCCAGAAGAACGCACCGGAGCCCTCGGAGCTGCGCTACGGCTCCTCCCGAGACAACTGCGTTGACTCAGCGCCTCCGCCCACGACAACGTTGGTCACACAACGTTGTCGTTCTGTCCCTGGGCACGCTTAAGTGGATGGTCAGAGCCCCAACTTTGACCATCCCGAGCCCGGAGGTCCCCTTTTAGTATCCTCTTACTACAGGCAGGGGTTACCGGTGCCGTATTCTATTGCCCCGGCGCCAGGGCTAGTTGCCCCGGCGCCAGGGCTAGATGCCCCGGCGCCAGGGCTACGCACTCGAGCCCTAAGAAACAGGCCTTAGGCCTTAACCGTCAAACTATTCTATATACCGTACGTAACCGCCAACTATTCTATGTTCTAATTCTATTATTTAAGCACATATTATGTAGTTATTTTATGGTAAATAAAATATTATTGTATTGTATTTGTAGACAATAGACAATTATTTATTTATGGAAGAAAAAAAAACATTTTTAAGAATTAATAGAAATAAATACACACATAACAAATTGTTTTCCTCTACAAACCGGTTCCACCTCAGCATAATGCTGATTGCGAACAACCAGCGCTGGTCTTCCGTTGGAGCCGCAGGTGACATCACCCATGGCCAACGTTACACCATTACATTATTTGTATTGTTGCTTTGAAAGAAGAAAATTAATTTAATTGTATTTTTTTATTATATTTTGTCGTGTCCCTTGGCTTATCAGTGCATGTGGGCGTCCCATTCTTCCCATTCGATTTTAACTCCGCGTCGGGCCGTCGGACCCAAATGCCCGATGGTCTAGTCATTTACCCGAAACACGGCCTCTGGCGATGAATAAATTTCTCATTCCTTGTTTCTTCCATCGTTTCGGCCGATTCAACGATGCTTTAGCACTCTAAATAATCATATATTTAGTGAACAACCGTGATAGTTTAAAACAGTGTTTCACATCGAACTGTTGCTTTATTGTATGTTGATCTGAAACCTTGGTTTTTGCTTCTGTCAGAGTAAGTATCACGTGTATAGATGGCAAACTATCTCTTTTCATCACTGTACTTTAGCTGGTAACCTCGCACTCGAGCCCTTTTTTTTTTTTTCGAGTGGGAAATCTTCCAAAGATACCCGGCTGCATTGGGGTGCAGCCAGGTTATGTGGGATTGTACCCAATAAAACCCCCTCGGTGACCAGCCTTAGTGCTTGTCAAAAGGGCTCCGAGATCTCCAGAAGAACGCACCGGAGCCCTCGGAGCTGCGCTACGGCTCCTCCCGAGACAACTGCGTTGACTCAGCGCCTCCGCCCACGACAACGTTGGTCACACAACGTTGTCGTTCTGTCCCTGGGCACGCTTAAGTGGATGGTCAGAGCCCCAACTTTGACCATCCCGAGCCCGGAGGTCCCCTTTTAGTATCCTCTTACTACAGGCAGGGGTTACCGGTGCCGTATTCTATTGCCCCGGCGCCAGGGCTAGTTGCCCCGGCGCCAGGGCTAGATGCCCCGGCGCCAGGGCTACGCACTCGAGCCCTAAGAAACAGGCCTTAGGCCTTAACCGTCAAACTATTCTATATACCGTACGTAACCGCCAACTATTCTATGTTCTAATTCTATTATTTAAGCACATATTATGTAGTTATTTTATGGTAAATAAAATATTATTGTATTGTATTTGTAGACAATAGACAATTATTTATTTATGGAAGAAAAAAAAACATTTTTAAGAATTAATAGAAATAAATACACACATAACAAATTGTTTTCCTCTACAAACCGGTTCCACCTCAGCATAATGCTGATTGCGAACAACCAGCGCTGGTCTTCCGTTGGAGCCGCAGGTGACATCACCCATGGCCAACGTTACACCATTACATTATTTGTATTGTTGCTTTGAAAGAAGAAAATTAATTTAATTGTATTTTTTTATTATATTTTGTCGTGTCCCTTGGCTTATCAGTGCATGTGGGCGTCCCATTCTTCCCATTCGATTTTAACTCCGCGTCGGGCCGTCGGACCCAAATGCCCGATGGTCTAGTCATTTACCCGAAACACGGCCTCTGGCGATGAATAAATTTCTCATTCCTTGTTTCTTCCATCGTTTCGGCCGATTCAACGATGCTTTAGAGTGGACAGAACAGAAACATAAAGAAATATGTAAAAAAAACTGATTTGGTAAACATAGGTTATTTGTAGTCGACAGACCAAGTTTTTGACCACAATTCACCATGATGGTGTGGTATATCAAAAATACCTTTAGCCTCAAAAAGAAACTGCACGACGTTTAAGTGAGCATTTTTTTATTTAATAATAGGCTTGCATTTGAGCTTGCATTTGGCCGCCATTTCGCCTTAAGGATTTAACATGCGCCAATGACCTTGACCAAACGATGCACACTTATTATAAGCGCCATCTAGCGTCCAACGTCCGTACTTCTTGCGTGCAAAGCTAACTTAAGTATAGACTATTTATACAGAACAGAATTCTGACGAAGATAATAACTTTACCTACTATGTTGCTCCCTCCTTGAGTAAAAGTGGTTGCTCCTCGTAACTTTATGATAACTGATCCTATGTGCAAGATTTTTGGTAGAAAGATAGATTAACACATATTTTTACGTGGCTTTGTCTCGGATGAATTAAGTACAATTAATATAGTAAAGCGGGGTCGCTTTAGCTAATTATCAATAGTTAAAAGAAGTCGCCTTCAGGACGTCTAGGTACATTCCGTAGGAATTCATACTCACCCATATCCCCATCTTATATAGGGACGATTCACACCTAACGGCGCGCGTTGGGGCCATCGGTGTAAATCATTCCTTATCGAAAGCATTATTACAGTAACCGGCACACAACTTGAGCCATGACCTCGAGTGCGCAATAGACGATTTTAAGGTATCGTTGGTGGAAAGAGAGGTGCGCGGGGGCATTCCGACGGCACGCGTCCACGCGATTGGCCGATGCGTGAACGACATGCGTGAACTTACCCCCACTACGTCAACTTTGGCTCAAGTTGTTTGCCGGCCACTGTATTAGCCGTACAACAATCATTCATATTCCCTTTTTCCCCTGTTAAACATAGATACAAGTTCTTTTTGGAAAACAAGCAATATATTATATGCTAGCTGCGTCTCATGATTTCATCCGATATCAGTCTAATCCGCTCAGTTGGAAAATCACGCGACCGCAAACCGTATCTGGGCGCGATAAGGTTCACGTTCGCGTGATTTACAAAGTGAGCGGATTAGGTGCCGCAATTAGCTGTTGTCCGTAAGGCCCCAGGAACCTGTATTTTCGGGACAAAAAGTAAGTTGTTTTAAACCAGACTTCCAGAGTAACAGCTATTTCCATACAAAGTTTCATCAAATCCATTCAGCTGCTACGAAGTTAAGTAACGTGGAACAAACATACACACAAAATTTCGCATTTATAATATTAGTGTGTTGATAGTGTGATAGAAGCAGGGCTGGTCAAGCCACGGCCTGCTAGACGGAGAAACGTATTTGAGGTACCAACTAAAACTAGGGTTGCCATACGTCCGGAATTTTTCGGGCTTGTCCGGGAATTTAAGCTTTTGTCCGGAATGCGGTGATAATTCATATCATTCATATATATATTATATTCATATGGCATAATATTACAAGCCTTGCTTAATTTAGGGTCAGATGACCGTGTGTGCAAAACGTCCCTAATATTTATTTATTAATAAAAATGCGAGTACATGGAATGGCGTTATACAAAAAAAACTAAGCAAAAAAGCGCTACAGGTTTTAATCTGAATGCTTTGGTCTATCGTCAAGCCAGAAAAAGAGGATAGTTAATTCAGTGATTACGATACAAGGTATAGATAAAAAGCAAGAAACAGTTCGTAAGTATTGAAACAGTTTAATGTCTATAAAGTAAAAACACAAAACAGATTACAAAATAAAATAACTAGGGAGCTACTCGATACTTCTACCAGAAAATAGAAATAGACTAAACACTTTATGAAATAAACTGCTGAGCTTCAGCCATTGTTATAACAACAACATGATACAATATAATTATACAAAATAGTTTAATGTCTATCATGTAAAAATACAAAACTTATTACTAAAACGAAATAAGTATTTAGTTTAGACCGTAAAGTTTGGACATTATTATAGGAAAGACAATATTATAGGAATGTATATTGCATCCTAATGTTAGATGTTGGTGAAAAGTAAATGTATTGTGTTGGTACTTGGTAGAAATAGTTTGGTGAGTTTACTAAAATCAAGGTAGAATAATAATTTGTTTGGCTAAACTGGCTAGTAAAAAACTTGGCAGGCGGTACTTCACACAGAGGCAGTTGCTCACGTGTATCAAGAACAAGTCCGATCTTGTTTGTCTAGTCCGTTAAATACTGCTGCCACCTATTCGACAAAGCTGCTAAGTACCGGCTGGAAGCTTAAGATTTGGTAGACCTTTTTGGTGACGTCAAAATAATGCTCATGCTCACCATCACAATTTACAAAAAACTTTGTATTGCACATAAGTATGTAAATTTTGAAGAAAACCCTATTTGTTTTTCTCCGAATAAATTTAAACATTGTATGTATATCGCATCCAAATCCGCTGTGTCTTGATATTTCTTTATTTTTTTCAAAGAAGTAACAAATATCCACTATGCTTCTGCCAATAACCTTCCGTTCCAGTTCTTCTGGTTCTTTTTGTACTTCAACTGTAAAATCCGGCATATTTAATAGACGTCGCTGCTCCTAGAACGAAATAACAAATAATTACTTTACTAACATATTACCCATAAATACATTTAGGCATATAAAAATAAAATATAATTGTGCACTTAGTTACATAACATCTTATTTGAAATAATAATTATATTCTGAAACAAAAAAAGGTACTGAAAAATTGTTAATGATCACCTGTTCATTCGAAGGCAACATTGTTTCTATTTCTGTTGTTTCCAGATGTTCGTCCAGGGAGTCTAGGTATCTGTAGAAAAAAATATAGAAATAAATAAGTTTTCCATATAAGAAATTATGATGCATTACAATTCTAACTCGCATTTCTCCTTCTCAATGCGTTATCTTCTTCTCTACATAGTGTAAATTAAAGTGGCTTTCCGCGTCTGTCTGTCTGTCTGTATGTCAGTATGGCTGCTAACTCCTCCTAAACCACGCAACGGATTTTGATGCGGTTTTCACCATCAGTTAGATACATTTTCAAGGAAGGTTTATATATATAACTAGCGACCCGCCCCGACTGCGCACGTAAATTACACCCGTGCGAAGCCAGGCGGGCGGGTCGCTAGCTCGCTAGTATATAATATACGCAAATTTTTGAATTACAAATGAATTATTTAAAACCAATGTGTGTAACTTAAAAATACAGGATTTTTATCGCTTCACCTCTTTAATACGTCCTATTAGGAAATAAAACCGGCCAAGTGTGAGTTGGGCACTGAGAGTTCCGTACCACCACATAACTTGTTAGCTACTAAAGTACAAAAAAAAAATAGTGCAAAAAGACAACATCCCATCAACGCCCAGGCGGTCACCCATCCAAATACCGGCCGCGCCCAACATTGCTTCACTTTGGTGAAAGTACGAAAACTGGTGGTGAACAGAAATTTGGCACCGACCCGCACTTGGACATTATTTTTGGTATACTTTAGAGTGAGTACTATAATTATGTCAAGTTTGAAGCTTGTACGTATTACCGTTTTTACATTAGAGCTAATACAAAAATACGTTTGTTGTATGGGGTGGGGACCCCCATTTCATTTTTACTTTTTGACTTTTTTATTATTTGTAAGTAAATCAGCCGTAACATTACATATTCTTTGAAAATTTCAACAGGCTATCTATTACGGTTCGAAAGATACAACCGTTAATAGGTAGGACAGACAGACAGACATCGTAGGCTTAGTAATAGGGCCCCGGTTTTACCATGTGGTTACGGAACCCTAAAAAGCATAATTTGACATATAGAATTCAAAAGAACTTGGTGGGTCGTATAATGTAAGACGCGGGCCGTGGATTGGACAGCTCTGGTATTCTATAATAATTTTAGTCTATTCACACTTTAGGTACGTACAACGTTGTACGAATGTTTGTATGTAATTATGTGTGTTGTTGTTTACTCGAATTCGCTATTTGGATAAAATTTGGTAAAGAAAGTAACAAAATACCTACCGTACCATACCGTACACAGTAGGTACATATGACTTACAGTAGGTACTACGTACGTAGTACGTAGGTAGGTATATACCTACTTACCTAGTTGATATTAGTATTACGTAGGTAAATTCCCAGTTGTGCCTGCCATACAAGTGCCTAGTGCGAGTCCTACTCAAACATGTCCGATTTTTATTTTTTTACTTTATACCTAACTATCGGTCCGCCCCAGCTTCGCACGGGTATAGACTATAGCCTATGTCACCCGGGGATAGTGTAGCTTCCCGTCAGTGAAAGAATTTTTCAAATCGGTTCAGTAGTTTCGGAGCCTATTCAATACAAACAAACAAACAAACAATCAAATCTTTCCTCTTTATAATATTAGTATAGATATAGATAGTAAAGATTTTTTTTAATATTAAAATTTTTATTACTTAAAAAAACAGAAAATTAATTAAAACTTAAAATATAAACTAAAACTTAAAATAACTAAATAAAAGTATAGATAGTATAGATTATATTTCTTAGTACCATTATTTAGGTAGGTAGGTACATTATTCTTTGGAAATTTCAACTGGCTATCTACCTATCACGATTCGAAAGCTAAAAGGTAGGACAGACAGACAGACATACATACAGACAGACAGACAGCGTAGAATAAGTCCGGGTCCCGTTTACACACTTTGGTTACGGAACCCTAAAAACGAGTAAGTAAGTACGGTTATTTAATTATTATGTATTGTGTTTTAATATAATATTATGATAGGTATGTACTCACCACGCCGCCAGTTGAGTTTAAATTTTTTCTGAGTTTGCCGTTTTTGTTGTTTCACCATTTCAAAAGTATTTTCTACACAGAGACAGTCTATGATGATAAACACAAAAACACTAACACATAAATTACACTTATTTCACTGAAGAGGTCCAGCTTCCTTTCAAATTTCAGCTTAAATATAAGCTAATAACTAAATACAAACAGTTTCATTCAAAACACTAGAAAAAGAATAAAAAATTTCAAAAAATATTTTTTGTAACGGCGCGCGTGGTCTGCACGTCGCAAAGCGCAGAAACAGACTGGCGAACCCCCGTCTCGTGCGGCCGCGGGTGTTTTTTGGTCACGTGGGTTAGGTATCTCCTGCGCGTCTATTTTTAATATTACTAAACATACGTACCAGGGGCCTAAAAAAATAATTTAAAAATTAAATATTCATGTTTTCGAATTTCCTATGTTCAGGTGAAAGAATCAACTGGAACGCATTTGTGGTTATCGCGATAACTCGGGCTATGGTGATGAAATAGACTTTAGAATAATATTTTTTATACAAAATGTAGCAAGTAAAAAAACCTTCTGTGCTAACATAATTAATCAAGTTGAATTTCCCTCATGAGCGATATTTTTTTCAAGTCGCTAGGATATGTAGTTTGTCCTATATCATTGGTTAAAAATACCGATTTGGCAAATGTTAACCTCTTATGTGTGATCCACGACTGAGCACGCTTGCCTAGAAGAAACCGATTTACTATTATTGATTTGAAGACACCCAGATTGTAACTATCGGGGAGTACCCAGTTTCCGGATAGTTAGTGTTAGTCAGGCAGCGCATTCCACAGACCAGCTGTAGTTCGCACAATAAAAGTGGAATCAAAACACTTCGTACGGTTTTTGGAATATCAATCATAAAACGGTGTCGATATTTCATGCCCGCTCTGGCAGACCAAAAGGAAAATAAATTATATATTGAAAAAACTGTCCAAGTGCGAGTCGGGCTCGCGCACTGAGGGTTCCGTACCACCATGCACTTAACGTGTTAGCTATCTAAAGTACCCACAAAAAAGTAGTGCAAAAACAACAATCCATCAACACCCAGGCAAGTACCGACCGCGCCCGACGTTGCTTAACTTCAGTGATCGTTCGAGAACCGGTAGTGAACAGAAAATTGTCACCGACTCGCACTTGGCCGTTATTTATTATTTTTAGGGTTCCGTACCTCAAAAGGAAAAAACGGAACCCTTATAGGATCACTTCGTTGTCCGTCTGTCTATCCGTCTGTCTGTCCGTCTGTCTGTCCGTCTGTCAAGACCCTTTTTCTCAAGAACGCATAAAGGTATCAAGTTGAAATTTATACTAAATACTTGGGTCTACGGTTTCTTTCGGCTGTAAAAAAATAAAAGATATAAGTCAAAGCAATCAAAAGATATGAACGTTTAAGTCGCATATTTTGCGATTTCACAGGGAAATCAAAACCTATAGGGTACTTCCCGTTGACCTAGAATCATGAAATTTGGTAAAAGGCAAGGTCTCATAGCACGTATATAGGAATAAATCTAAAAATACAAATTTTAAGTTATATCATTTAAAAATTATTATTTTGCTATTACAAACTTACATTTTGTAGTTGGAATGTATAGAAGAACCTTATAGTCAACTACAAAGTAAAGTTTGTCTTTCAATATTTCAACTTTAGGTTTTTTTTGGACTCGCGCTCTGAGGGTTCTGTCCAACGGAACCCTCAGAGCACGAGTCCTACTCGTACTTGTCCGGTTTTTTTTGTTATACTTCACGTGTGTACCATAATAATTTTATGCTTGACGCTCGTACGTATTACCGTTTTTATATTAGAGCTAATACAAAAATACGTAACAAAATAAGTTTGTTGTATGAGGGAGGATTTCTATAGTTTATACTTTTTGACTTTTTAATATTTTTTTGGAAATTCGCCATAAAATTACATATTCTGTAAAAATTTCAACTAGCTATCTAATATGCTTCGAAAGATAAAGCCGTTAAACATAGGACGGACAGACAGACAGACATCGTAGACTTAGTAACAGGGTCCCGTTTTGACCCTTTGGGTACGGAACCCTAAAAACTAAAATTATGAAAGGGGTACTGAGAAAAACGAGTTATATAACTTTACTAATTTACGCTTTGAATGAAAGATGAATGCTTTTACTGTTCTGACACTTCTTTTGGGGAATTTTTGTAAAACGGAATGGACAAACGGTTTCCAGCCCATGTGACGAGTTGGCAAAGCTTTTAAGAAAACACGATCCGTATTAAATAGCACTTGGACCTTGTTCGAGAAAAAAATGCTGAACATTTTTGTGAACAATTCTGTATTTTGAAAGCCCTAAGTGGGTAAAATTCATGTAAAATGAGGTAAAAGCTTTTTTAAGAAACTGCTTGTGACAATTTCTAAGAGATATTAACTTTTTGCTTGAGGTAGCTTTTGTAACTAAAGAAGTAATAAGCACTAAAATATGAACCAGTTTATCTAAAATTTAGCTAAACATTTGTTCGACATACGGTTTTCATCATCATCAGCCAGAAGACGTCCACTGCTGTACATAGGCCTCCCCCTTTAACCTCCACACTGAACGACAGCCTGCCTTTTGCATCCACTGGATGCCCGCTGGGTGAAATATGGTTTAATCGGTGATTTATTATATGGAGAAAATTTTGTTCCAACGTGTTTTTCTATTACAGGATAACAGACGACAGGGTAAAACACTTTTGTTAATCCTTAATTATTGTACTTGATCAGATAAATATATGAATTTACCAATTTCACATGAATACTACGGCGGGTATGTCCTAAAACTGCGACCAGAACCACCGGAGGATGGGCAGCAGCGTCCTGTTAGTACACGGTGAAGGTACTGCGATCTCCAAGCCGCCTGCCGAGCGTGGGGATTATGGCAACACCCCTCTCTAAGAAGGAGGCCTTGTTCAGCAGTGGACATTTAATGGCTGATGGTGTGTGTGTGTGTGTGACATGAATACTAAATACTTATGTGGAATGAGCTACCTTGCGCGGTGTTTCCAAGAAGCTACAACATGGGGTTCTTCAAAAGGGGAGTTAACTGATTCATAAAGAGTCGGCAACAAAGTTGTGATGCCTCTGGTGTTACAACTATCCATAGGCAACGGTGACTACCATCAGGCAGTCCATCTTCTTGTTTGCCAACTAATGGCATAAAAAACACATTATTACAGGGTTGCCCCTTCAATGATCTGGGTGTCTTCAAATCGGTTTCTTCTAGGCAATCATTATCATCGCTTAACATCAGGCAAGTTGATTGATGTTGATGATGGTTGATGGTTTAAAAAAAAATACAAGATACCAATTCTAACCGTTTTAGAAAGTACTTTAGTAATTTGTGCTGCCGCGTTATTGTTAGCTCTATAACACTATGTTTATTAATTATATTATATATATATATATATATTATGTAAACATTTATTATATATATGTATTTATATATTTTATATTTGTATGTTCTAAAAACACCGAAACATCTAAAATATCAGAAACATGGAATTAAACTCAACCTAATCTCCAGATTAAATTTTAGAGCTGACTGTTTGGAACGTTACGTAACTCTTCTGATGTCCTGGCAAGGAAGCAACGCATTGCTAAATAATACCCTAAACTAAACCGTCCTATTCTAAACAGTCCCAAAGCCTTTAAGATCCCTCATTTCCGCAAGACAACAAGCTTCTAGTTACAACGTACATGTTTGCACTTAACCATGTTGACAATTTTGTGTAGTTCCAGAGTCGCACAAATTAAGACCCTCCCCTCAACAACAAAGCAATTCGTCTCAATTTGAAGCCAAAACAAATTCATCTCGCGTGTGACTAAAGTCAGAATAAGCTGTCACTATTGGAGTGGGTTCACGATTGTGAACTATATTTTGAAAGAGTTAAGGCGTGAGTGAACGCATTTGTAGAATTGTGTTGCCGCGTTTGTTACAGTTTTGGTCCGACGGAAAATCCTTCGATTTGCATGGGAATATGAATGTGTTTCGATTCTAGGTTTGGTCTGCGTGATATTTTATCTATGTGACTTGTTAATCTTTTATTGAAGTTATACTTCTTATGCGATTTGCAAAAAGGTTGCGTTAAACGTTTAACGCTGCCATGGAGGGGAAATTTTTCTCTCTCGTATGGTTGCGAAATGCGTATCCTTTTTTCGCGCTGTGGCTAGCAGAACCGGTAGTGTAATGGTGTCGCTAATGGATTGAGAAGCCTAAGGAGCTAGGTTAGAATCTCGAGAAAAGCATGTTTTTAAATTGTTGATATTTTTGCCTTAGTTATAATTTTAGTGTTCCTTGTTGAAGTATAACTTCTTCCGCGCGGAGGGACTCCACGCACTATTTTTTTTCAATGGCAATTCTGACATATCATTAACATTTTAGGTATAGGACGTCTACTGCTGGACATAGGCTGCCCTCATTGATCTCCAAAAGGGCCAGTTGCCCTGCTGGCCTGCATCCAGTGTTTTCCTGCGGCCTCTTTTAGGTTGTCTGTCCATTTTGTGAGTGGACGTCCTATGCTGCGCTGCTCTTTCATTACTTAGAATATTTATAACTAAGTACGTACAATGACTAGGGAACTTCACGGTGTCACCCGCAATCTTACAAATCCATAGCCTAGGTGACAATTCAGTGTGTGAGCTATCTGTAATAGAATGAGATAGCTTTTAATCTATGTAATAAATGTAGATAAGTAAGCGTTGTAATCACGCTGTTGTTGTTACCACAGAAAGATTGTTTTGTTTAAATTAGAACGGCTGTTAAGGCATTTTTATAAGAAATTTGTTGTAGCCAGTTGCACCCATATAAACGAAACGTCAGTCATTCGAAATCAGTCAGCAACTGTGACGGACAAAGAACTTTGAGACCTAACCCAAAAAGGTAGTCCAAATTCTTTGGATGTTCGATGCGTTGATCTAAATAAAAATGTTCAATCAAGGTTCACTCATAATGTCTGGTAACAGATTTTCCTTCTCATTTCCGTTCTACTTCTCTTTACTGTGATTCTGACTATACTTTCAAGTGAATTTGGCGGTCTTTGCCAAGGTGAATGCGCGTGCGGCTGCGTCTCGTTTTGCACTGCAGGCCGCCGCGCGTCGCGCACCTGATGACAACGCCTGCTCATTGGGTGCAAGCTTGTGGGCGGGTAGAGAAATATATTTCGCTGACGCGCACTAAAGCTCACATAATAAACAAAATGTGTAAAAACCACGTCAGTTTTTGTAATAATATTGTAAATATCACTTACCATTACTAAGCATTGGCGATGTAAAAGGTTGCTTCCAATCTGTTTGGATCAGATACCTTATTATGGATGTCTTATCGTGATTCGGATTGTGATCGTGATTGTGTGCCATCTCACTTACCCTCGTGGTGCGAGTAAGTAGATGCGAACGGGACGGCATGCAATCTCGATCACAATTTTCTTTCTTCTATAATAAGGCCGCAGCTGGTTAAGAGCCTCTTATACCAAATTTGACGGTTTTAAATCAATTTTATTCAGTTAAATTACAATATTTGAGCTGGAAAAAAATACATGTCACAGATACATCTGTGTTAGAGTTTATGATTTGGTTTAAAACACGATATAATAAACTTTCCTCGATCAAAAAAAAATCTGAAACAATGTCGACTTAGTTTATTTTTTTCATTTTATGCTCTTATGAAAGCTTGTAACAACTTGGAAATTGCATGTACTGAAAGGCAATATTATTCAGCATTTTTTTATTTGGATAGATTTTTGATAGTGAATAGTGTCGTTTTTTAGTGAAATTAAAAGCGTAAAAAGGACGCGAGAATTTTGGCGCGCCGCGTTCAGTGCCGCGCCAGGCGTCATCGAGGTCGGACCTATGCTCGTTTTTGTCGTTGCACTCCCCCCGCGGGCGTCCTGACTGTAGCATTGTAAAATACATCGTCGCTATAACTTGGCGGGGGCTGAGGGAGCGTTTTGTTGCCTACGCGCCTCGGATAACCTCCCGTTAAGTTATGAATGGCTACACTGAAGTTACAGAACACAATTTCTAATTACACCTAATATAAATTTCTTGAACCATCTGTTAAACCTTTACTTTGTTCAATACAAATTAAACTGAAATATATCACCGTCTACGTTTCTCATTTAAATTATGAATTGATTCAATTTCAACCACACGAGTGTTCAACTTTCCAACTTGGCAACAAATTACCAGCGAACGGTAAAGTTAGTCGCTGCAACTAAAGATTTATCATTTCAGAAACCGTTTCAAAGACTTGTCCATAATTTGATTCCGTGTCTGAGTTTCCGGGCGTGTTTTGAATAACAATATTTGGTGTATAAGTTGCTTTTGAAGTTGTTCTCAACGTGGGAATGATTGACGAACATCAAAAGTTCAGGTTTGAGATAAAGTATGGGAATTACTTGTTGTTATTCTTTTATTTATTACTAGCGATCCGCCTGCCCGGATTCGCACGGGTGTAATTTACGTGCGAAGCCGTGGCGGGTCGCTAGTTATACATATAAACCTTGTTTTAAATGTTTATCGGGACTTATCACGTATTATTTAATATAGGTAAAAAATATGTACCTTTCGCTCGACGTTTCGACCATGTTACAATGGCCGTGGTCACGAGCTGACTGAAAACTGCGCTGATCTTCTCGCCGGACTCACCCGCAGTTTTCAGTCAGCTCGTGACCACGGCCATTGTAACATGGTCGAAACGTCGAGCGAAAGGTACATATTTTTTACCTATATTAAATAATACGTGATAATTCCCGATAAACATTTAAAACATGTGTTCAAATCGCGAAAGTTTAAAAATTACTATATAAACCTTATGTAAAAATGTATCTAACTGATGGTGAAAACTGCATCAAAATACGTTGCGTGGTTAAGGAGGAGTTAGCGGCCATACAGACAGACAGACGCGGAAAGCGACTTTAATTTATACTATGTAGAGATGCTCAAAATAGAAGGGATATTTTGAAGTAGTTGTTAAACACTGTTTAGTGTTTAGATAACGGTGTGTTCTGGGGTTGCACTTGAGTCAGTAGCAATTCCAGGATGTACGTGTTTTTACCATGTTCGACCACAATGACACTTAACAGCTGGCGAGTTGGCGATCAAACGCAAGATATTTTTTTTAATCTTCTTCCTATCAGCCTAAAAATCGGAGTGTAACACTATGACGTTATCTTAATAGAAACCAAAGTCATCGCCTTTTGACTTTTGAATGGGTGACCGCCGCGGATGCTATTAAAACCGTAACCGGGTCGTTTCTTTGGTCTCGGAGTAGCATTCAACTAAGTGCTACCACGGTTCCTATGACACGTTTATGGCATTGGATTTAAGTAAGCGGTGTCGTGGAATCCCATATTGATCATCAAGTCTACACACGCAAAAAGTCAAAAAATTAAAACGATAGAGAGAAAACATACAACAAACATATGTAATACATGTTTGTTGTATTTTTCAAATAGGGCAAGTGCCTTTATTAACTAAACAAAATACAAACTAAAACTACAAATACAGTTAGACTATTGCTCATAGACCGTTGAAGGTCTAAAGGCAATCCAAATGCTCAAGCCCACTATCAGTTGGCAGCGTACCCAGCATGCTGGCAGCAGTACCACGTTGAATGGCAATGCTTATGCGTTGAGCCAGAAACAGGCCAGCATTGTTTGTTGTATGTTTGTTTATTTGTTAATTATTTAACGTATTTTTGTATTAGCTGTAATGTAAAAATAGTAATACGCACAAGCTTCAAACTTGGCATGATTATAGTACCCACTCTAAAATATAACAAAAAATAATAAATAATGGCCAACTGCGAGTCCGTGACAAGTTTCTGTTCATTGCCATGTTATAACTGGTAATTTCGTTATTGAATTTTGTGGTGGTACGGAACCCTAAGTGCGCGAGCCCGACTTGGTGTTGGCCGGTTTATTAGTCAGCCCATGATTACTGCTTTTGTAACATGTTCGAAACGTTACGCGTAAGTAACCTATTCAATGGTACCAAATTTTTGTATTATCATACAGATTACATATACCTTTCTTTTTTTTTTTTTTTTCGAGGGGGAAATCTTTCAAAGATACCCGGCTGCATTGGGGTGCAGCCAGGTTATGTGGGATTATACCCACTAAAACCCCCTTGGTGACCAGCCTTAGTGCTTGTCAAAAGGGCTCCGAGATCTTTAGAAGAATGCACCGGAGCCCTCGGCACTGCGCTACGGCTCCTCCCGAGACAACTGCGTTGTCTCAGCCCCTCCGCCCACGACAACGTTGGTCACACAACGTTGTCGTTCTGTCCCTGGGCACGCTTAAGTGGATGGTCAGAGCCCCAACTTTGACCATCCCGAGCCCGGAGGTTCCCTTTTAGTAGCCTCTTACTACAGGCAGGGGTTACCGGTGCCGTATTCTATTGCCCCGGCGCCAGGGCTAAGATTACATATACCTAGTTGCAAAGTTTCGAATCTATATGAATATTGTGCTGTGACCAGACGAAATTATCTTGTACTTCATGTGGATTCTTGTGTGACCAATTATAGACAAAATTCTTACTTTATAAGAGTATTTAACAACTTTAATTGTAAATATTCCAAGGACGTTGACTTGTTTACAGCCAGACAAAATTTCTTCAAAAATTATGCTTTTTTAGCTTTTCTTTCTTCTGATTGTGTTTCTTGAGTAGTCTGTTAGTGTATTTTTCCTTACTATATTTTTCATTAATATCATCATCATCATCATCATCATCATCAGCTAGAAGACGTCCACTGCTGAACATAGGCCTCCCCCTTTAACCTCCACACTGAACGACCGCCTGCCTTTTGCATCCACTGGATGCCAGCGACTCTCACTATGTCATCGGTCCATCTAGTGGGAGGCCTACCTACGCTGCGTCTTCCGGTTCGTGGTCTCCACTCAAGAACCTTTCTTCCCCATCGGTTATCGGTTCTTCGAGCGATGTGGCCTGCCCATTGCCACTTCAACCTGCAAATTTTAACAGCTTTGTCTATGACGGATTAATATATACTGTTTATATTGTTAGATTGATATGGCTTCAACCATTGATTATATATATATAATTATATTTTTGAATTTTATTTATACTGTTTGATACTTTGTTCTATTGCACTTGTTATTTTATTTCAACATTCATGGAACTGGATTGTATAACTGTTCTATTTGTGAAAACTTTTAAAAAAATTAATTAGAAATAGGTACCTATAAATTGGGTTCCAAGATTTGTTAACACAGTTAGCTCTCTCGCTCACACATTTTCACATTACTGAAGATATAAAATCAATGAGTGTGAATTTCCAAAAAGTAACAAAATCATGTCATGGTGTCTATCGTAACATTACAAACAAAGAAATGTTTGCTTCGATATCTTGTAATTTGACAGAATAAAATGACACAAGAAATAAAAATCACTTGTTACCATTTTACTGTGTCAAATTAAAATATATCAAATTGACAATTTCTTTGTTTGTAATGTTACGATAGACACCATGACATGAATTTGTTACTTTTTGGAAATTCACACTCATTGATTTTATATCTTCAATAATGTGAAAATGTGCGAGCGAGAGAGCTGCAGAGGGTATACAGGACCCTTAACCAAGTATAAAACGTTATGTAAACAATACTCTAAGCTCATCGTCAATGTCTCAATACGTAATCTCAACAGGCCTGCATCAATAGCTCCTTAGCAAACACGTGAGGCTTCAACCCGTACCTCTAGGATCCTCCAAAGGCTCTCTCGTCCCTCTCATCCCTAAAAGTGATGTAACAGATGTGTTTTGGACATTACAAAGACGCACAAACATTCGAACAATTTGTGATCCGCTAGCAGCGGTAAAAAAATCTTGTTTTAAAATTAATATAGGTACCTATACTAGCAGGGTCCCGCTGTAATTTTTTGACGTGATAACGTCTTCTAAATCGATGAACGCCGGCTGCACGCACGAAAATTTGTCACGTTCCGCCTGAGCCGCGCGTGCAAGCGAGAGCGCGGAACAAGCGATAGAGAAGCATGATCGGCCTAAGCGTTATCACGTAAAATTTTCGTCTATAAAAGGACTTTTCAGATAACCCCTTTTTTATGCCATAGGTGGCAAACAAGCAGACGGGCCGCTTAATGGTAAGGAGTCACCGTCACCTATGGATACTTGTAACACCAGATGCATAACAAATACGTTGCCGACAATTAAAGGTTTCTATTAAATCGCCTTTTGAAGAACCCCATGTCACATTTTTACTCGCTATGCTACATGAACCATGTTTTTTTTCTGGAATACAAATTAGCCTATGTGACACACATCCTTATCAAATACTAGCGACCCGTCCGCCCGGCTTCGCACGGGTGTAATTTACGTGCGAATCCGGGGCGGGTCGCTAGTTATACATATAAACCTTTCTTGAAAATGTATCTAACTGATGGTGAAAACCGCATCAAAATCCTTTGCGTGGTTTAGGAGGAGTTAGCGGCCACACAGACATACAGACAGACAGACAGACAGACGCGGAAAGCGACTTCAATTTATACTATGTAGAGATGATTCATATCCTTTCAGCAGCGCAAGTACCGTTCTTTATCGATCGCCGAAATCGATAAAATGCCATTAATCGATCATAGCGAGTACTGATCAAATTGCATAATATCGAATTTGATTGACGATCACAATACTGCCGAATTTCATCATTATCATCATCAGCCAGAAGACGTCCACTGCTGAACATAGGCCTCCCCCTTTAACCTCCACACTGAACGACAGCCTGCCTTTTGCATGCACTGGATGCCCGCGACTCTCACAATG
Organism: Agriopis marginaria; assembly: GCA_932305915.1. NCBI lineage: Eukaryota > Metazoa > Arthropoda > Insecta > Lepidoptera > Geometridae > Agriopis > Agriopis marginaria. The sequence goes on from OW029918.1 coordinate 18,307,494, forward strand.
TCGTCGGTCCATCTAGTGGGAGGCCTCCCTACGCTGCGTCTTCCGGTTCGTGGTCTCCACTCCAGAACCTTTCTTCCCCATCGGTTATCGGTTCTTCGAGCGATGTGGCCTGCCCATTGCCACTTCAACTTGCAAATTTTAACAGCTATGTCGGTGACTCTGGTTCTGTGGCGAATATCCACGTTTCGGATTTGATCGCGCAAAGAAACTCCGAGCATAGCTCTCTCCATTGCCCGCTGTGTGTCACTGTCAAATTTGATGATTGATAAAGAACATTACGAAAGTTACATGATAACGAAACATCTGGATAAATTATGCCTTCATGTGCTTTTCCGAAATGTAAAAAAACAATAAAAAAACCGCTATCTATTTTTTGTTAATGTACATGGTTATTTAACATGGTTGGTCCGACGGTTTTGACTCGTTTTTACTGAGCAAGTTCGATGGTTATGGCCCGTCCATTCGTTTTATTTTGGTCGAAGCTATTGGCAATATCATTCTAAAGATAAGGCCCAATCGTTTATCTAATCTTTTTATATAAATCTAATATTTTTAGATAAACTAATCGTTTATCTAAAAATATTGCACATCTGCTAGGAGAGACTGTTGGATCTAAAACTTTATGTAACACTTTTGTACACAGTTTTAAGCAATAAACGTTATTCTTATTCTTATTCTAATAATAATAATCGTTATTCGGTAATTTTATCTTACTTAATATTGAAAACGTGCGAAATAGATAGCTATGGCTGTTGAATGCAGCTCTAAACCGCCGCATCGCTATGCTAATATTTCTGACTGACTTTCTGAATTAGAATTTGACAACGTTGTAAACAAAAAAGTGTACGAATCCGAATATCCATTACATCACTAATATCTTGTCAATTCGGACGAATGGCCGCGACTATTTGTTCGGACAAGGCTCGGTTTCTTGTATCCTTTTCACGGTCTATTTAGTAATTGGTCCTTTATTTCCTTTTTATTGTTCCTTGATGCCGTTGATTGAATGTGACCTTTTTGTTCAGTTGCGACTACTCGCTACTTATAAATTTGTATTGAAAATGATGATGATGAAAAAAGTAGTTATAGTTTGTGGTACCACGACGACCTGTCCCAAGTAGCTAGTGGAAATTGGATGTATTTATTATATTATTTATAAATGAATTTTAGGGGTCTGAATTAGGGTATATATAAAATCCTTGGTCTAAATGTATTCTAACGACAACAATTTTTTTTTTGTTAAATTCTTTGTGACCTTGGATCCAATGTCCTTTAGTCGTACTATTAAACATGTTTACATAGTTAAATGATTATTATCGGGATATTTACCATGGTAAGGTTGTGGCATGGTTGTCCCGTGAACATGGTGCATGTAACTGCGCCGAAATATCGGGAGCTCATTCCACAACCTTACCATGGTAAATATCCCGTTAATAATCATTAACTTTAGTGAACAACCGTGATAGTTTAAAACAGTGTTATGTTTAGATAGTATTAAAAGCGTCAAACAAGTCATAGTCACGGTCAGAGTCAAGCAAAGTAAGTCATGGTCAAGTCAAACTCATGCCCCTGTAAAGTGGTGGAAATTTACAAGAGGCTCCTATGGAGTATTGGAAACAACACGAAAAGACATGTTTTGTCTCGTTATATCACTGTCCACACTCGAGCACGTTTAAGAGCACTTTTCACCATTTACTACACATTAACACTCGAAAATACACTAGTTTAGGAAAATAATCCATTGAGCCGACATGTTTTTTCCACGTTGGCGCCAAAACTCACAACAAAATACTAAAAAAGGGTGTTACCACCCAACACCATCCAAACCAGTGTGTGTTGCCAGAGATAATATAATTATGGTAATGAGACGTCCTTAACTGTTGGTCTTTTGGAAAAATTCAGAGTCACACAGCGGGCAATGGAGAGAGCTCGGAGTTTCTTTGCGTGATAGAATCCGGAACGTGAATATTTGACAAAGAATCAGTGTCACCGACATAGCAATTTTTGCAAGTTAAAATGGCAATGGGCAGGCCATATCAGGCCGTGACATATTGGCAGTTAACCAAAACAAAACAAGGCTTCTTAACCGATTCAATTAATAATTTCAATCAGTTTCGTCAATCGAAACAAATTTGCTTCCGTTTCGTAACTTGCGAGGCTAGGTGATAAGCTGGTGTATAATTTAACTACGAATAAGCATGACCGACCAGCGTCCTGTTAGTACACGGTGAACGTACTGCGATCTCCAAGCCGCCTGCCAAGCGTGGGGATTATGGCAACACCCCTCTCTAAGAGGGAGGCCTTGTTCAGCAGTGGACATCATCATCATCAGTGGACATCATCATCAGCCATTAAGGCTGATGATGAACCACTTTTAATTTAGTTACCTTTTCTTGTTTATTTGTATAAAATAATTATAAAAAGAAATGGTTTACAATGGCCGTTACTTCTCTCTAGAAGTGAACACTGCATGCATCATCATCATCGTCATCATTTCAGCCATAGGACGTCCACTGCTGGACATATGACTCCCCCATCGATCTCCAAAAGGGCCGGTTGGAAGCGGCCTGCATCCAGCGTTTCCCTGCGGTCTCTTTGCATGCATGTAAATGAATAAAATATACTTATTTAAGATACGAATTACAATCTTATTTTGCCTGGTGTAGTATTAAAAATATGGAAACCGTTACAAATTATACTGTAATTCATACATTGGTGAATGTTCATAAGAGCCGTGGTAGCATTTGGGAGACCGCTAGACTTGATAGCGTGAGGTCGCGGGCCCGTACCAATGAGCTCTTTAGAGCTTAGTACGGATTTTCATACCACTGGCTTTTCGGTGAAGGAAAACATCGTGAGGAAACCTGCATACGTACGGAGAAGAAATTCAATGGCGTATGTGAATCCACCAACCCGCACTGGGCCAGCGTGGTGGATATGCCCCAATGACCCTTTCGGGGGTAGGCTGAAAGTCCAGCAGTGGACTGTTAAAAGGCTGACTATGATGATGACTGTTCATAAGGTGCGTCCAGATAGCTTATGGTGGCATTTTTTGCATTGTCAAAACTGGCGTTGGTGTAAATGTCACAACGACAGCATAAACTTAAGCTGTTTTGTTTGTTATTCTCTTATCTTGATCGTAATTGTAGTAATTCCGCCCACAAACTGATTAAAACTTCTGATTCCGCCTTCTCTAGCACCTACTCACTGTAGCACAGCGGTATTTCTTTATTTTTGCTATTATGCACGCGCAAACAAAACATCAAAATACCGCGAAAAACCAACGTCAAAATCGAAATGTCCAAAAACGATTACGACTATGGCGAGGTGGGTCAAAAGTACCAGTTTGCGATGAAATTTTTAGCTATTTTTAACCTATTTGAACGGCGAGCAAGCACAGAAAAAAATGCAAGTTTAGCTCACACAATCCCGAAAGCAACGCTACATGTGATCGTTATTGGCATTTGTAACAGTTATTTTTGCCACCAAGGGGCTATCCGAACGCACCTATAGTAATTAATTCGACAGGTTTAGCGGCTGGCGGTTTTTAATGTGTTTCATGACCATGTATACACAGCCCTTCAGTCAAAATAATAGTAAGGTTTTCAAGGTATTAAATAACGTCAAACAAGTGATGCCTAGTTACAGTCAGAGTCAAGCAAAGTTAGTCACGGTCAAGTCTAAGTTATACCCTAATAAAGTGGTGGAGACTTTACAAAAGGAATATATTATGGAGCTTTGCACAGTACAATGTACCTCATACTACACTTCATATGAATTTTAAATTTGAAGACAGTGAACTTCGAACAAGAGTTTAAAAAAATACTTTAGTACATCGTAACGAATAAAACCAGGAGCTCATCAACTATGACTTTGTATTTCTTTGTAATGATATTTCAATCTTGCCAGATGCTAATTAAGAAATTTGAATGTCAGATTTGTTTGAGAAATTTATTTCTGAATAGACAAACGGGAAGTGGTTTCATTCCGATGATGAAAGCAGCTGTGATTTAATTTTCTTTGCTTTACGTATTAAATTTAGGATAAAATAAGGATTACGCAATAAAAAAAACTGTTGCGTTGTGCGGTTCCACTTGCATCGACAATCTCACAAAAACCGTAATTTTTCCGGGACTCTAAAAATGTATGTCATACTTTTGATTTGTAGCTGCGTAAAAGAAGGCACACAAACAAAACTACACTCTCTCAAATTATGTAATCCTTTTTTTGGGTTTCGTAGCCCCACAAGGAACCCTTATAAATTCGTTCTGTCCGTCCTTCTGTATGTCTGTCCGTCCGTCCAAATTTTTTAGAACCTTCTAACTTCTATAGTAATTAAAGCAAGTGCTTGAAACTTTAGACAATTACAGTATAAGTATAGATCAAAATTTTAAAAGTATTAAAAGAATATAACTTTTTAAAGTTTTAAGAGTGGCACTGTACTTGTAAATTTAAGATAGTGTTTATTTTAATTATATGGCTTTGGTTAAAAATTCAAAATTCTGAATTAACTAATTTTTATTATTTACTGGTGTTTAATTAATAATAATAATATTCATTTATTTCAGACAATGTCCATAATTATGTTACAATTACAAATTAAAATAAAAATTACAAAATTATATATCATTATTCAATTTAAAATGTCAAATTATAATACAATAAAACATTAAAAACAAAAAATCAAATTAAAAACAGTTACGCAAGATAAATATAGAGTACTTAAATTATCTTAACCTAAACTTCGGTTTGATTAATAAATTTACTGCTTAAACTTAACCATATGCGTGTCCGTCACTTTTGCCCAGTTATTTTCTGAACCTGCTGTTCCCTTATGAGCTGTGATACCTACTTTCCTTTACGCAAGACAAAGCCGCTTCGATAATAAAATCACAATAAGCTTCAAAATATGTATAGTCAGGGAAAAGTTGTATCAAAAACCCAGTCATAGTTTTCAAATTTCCGTTCACTTCAAACTCGTTACAAGAAATGCACAACACTTTAAAAACCCAGAACCTCAATCTCAAGAGATTAAATTTATTTATTCTCGCTCTGTTTGCTTTGCAATATTGATTCTCAGGGTATATTCAAAGACTTGTTTTCGGTCGTTTTGCGGAGTCGGCTTCAACGGTTTGTTGATTTCGTGAAAGCGGGGCTTTTGAGTTCTGCCTGAGAATGTTTGGATGTTTTAGTGGGTGGTTTTATTATTTCAAAGCTGGTTTGATTCAATGTTTATATGAAATGGTATTTTGATTATGATGAAACTTTTGAATTTAAACGGAAGTCATAGAACGGAGTCGGAACAGTTGCTATCACTGTATCAAGCACAAGTTCGGTCGTGTATGGAGTACTGCTCTCACCTTTGGGATGGATCAGCTAAGTATCAGCTTGGGGCATTAGAGTCTAATGAGAAGCGTGCCAAGAGGCTCAGGCAATGAATCCCTGGTTTAGACTAAGCTCCTTAGTCTTGAGCATCGGCGCAAAGTTGCTAGTCTATCGGTCTTTTATCGAATACATTTTGGAGTGTGCATCGGATCTGCACGATCTAATTCCCTCCTGCCCATTTTTCTATCGGTCTGCCATAGCGAGCACAACAAATCGATAACGCTTTATGGTTTATGTTCCAAATACCCGTACCTACGAAGCGCTTTGATTCCACTTTTATTATGCGGACTTCTAGTCTGTGGAATGCGCTGCCTGAATGGGTGTTCCCCGATAGTTACATTCTGGGTGTCTTCAAATCACTAGTGAAACGGTTTCTTCTAGGCAAGCGTGCTCCACCGTAGACCGCATCATCGCTTAACATCAAATGAGTCGGCGGTAAAACGCAAGCCTATTATTAAATAAAAAATATATGTAAAAAAAAAAACAATTAACTTTGGGTTTGAGTTTGCTCTATGTTGTTGTACGGTAATTTTTTGCAATTATATTTTTATGGTACGTGGTTCAGGCTGCGCGTTTGATCTGATGTTGAGTGACGACGTAGTCGAAGATTCATCGGAAACTCAAGATCATTGTGGGGATTTGAACCCACACCCTTTGAATTAAATTTCGAACGCGCCAACCACTTAGCTATCATTGCAACAAAAACACATACGACGTATTGAAATGTTTCATCCTTATCCTTACTAATATTATAAAAGCGAATGTAACTCTGTCTCTCTGTCTTTTTTTTTTTTTTTTTTTTTTTTATGATGAAATGGGCTAGCGTTTGACCACAACTCACCTGATGGTAAGTGACAATGCAGTCTAAGATGGAGCACGCTTGCCCATGAGATGCCTATTCACTCTTGTCTTGAAGAGACCCAGGTTGTACCTTGTAGGGAACACCGAGGCAGGAAGCGCATTCCATTCCTGTGCAGTTCGTATTAGGAAGGAATTTTGGAAACGCTGCGTGCGGACTTTACCAAAGTTCACGACGTAAGGATGGAATGCCCGCCTCGATGACCTATGGCGGAAATTGGTTGACGGGATCAGCTTAAACAGCTCTTGTGCACATTCTCCAAAATGAACGCGATAAAAAATGGACAGACAAGCCACCTTCCGTCTCTGCTGGAGGCTATGCGGCATCTTCCCTTTAACCAGCGCTTCGTTATTAATTAGACGAATGGCGCGTCTCTCTACTGAGTCCAATGCTTCGAGCTGGTATTTAGCAGAGCTGTCCCACAAGTGACTGCAGTATTCCAAGCAGGACGTCTGGATGTTTGTTCGCTTTTCACGACTAAACGATTAAATCGATCTTAACAAAATTTGGCAAGAAGATAGTATGCATCATGAAGACGGACATAGGGTACTTTTCCCTCCAAAAAATGCGGAAAAATTGAAAAATCGAGGGTAACACCGCGGGATTCAATATTCAATAAAATAAATATTCGGGACATTTTTGCACACACGGTCATCTGACCCCAAACTAAGCAAAGCTTGTGATATGGCTGCCAGAGACTGATATACATACATATATAGGTTTAAATACATACTTAAATAGATATTAACACCCAGATATAGAACAAACACAAATGTTCATCACACAAATGTTTGTCCTAGGTGGGAATCGAACCCACGCCCCTAAGCTCAGAAGGCAGGTTCACTACCAACTGGACCAACGGGCTATCTAACCTATCAATCAGTCTATATGCGGCTCTATATATTCATATATTCAAGAGAAATGCAAACATACTTCACGTCATGAAGTCTTCGAAACATCACCGATTTGCCAACCTAGATTCTAAAGCTTATAACAAAAGGTTGGGTTTTGTTTGTGGTTACTATTTATTACAATCAAACATATATTCAAGAGCAATGCAAACATACTTCACGTCATGAAGTCTTCGAAACATCACCGATTTGCCAACCTAGATTCTAAAGCTTATAACAAAAGGTTGGGTTTTGTTTGTGGTTACTATTTATTACAGTCAAAAAGAACGCTCTCTATGGTAAAAATATTATCTAACCCTTATGTGAAAAGTGTTTTGATTTTTCAATTTATAGTATGTTTTTAGCTTAATGTCGGTTTATTAATACTCATATTTTAAGTGAATCAAGTTTAAAATTACAATGGGCTAGCTCAAAAATAAAGTACGCAATTTCCCACGACATAGTTAAACCCCTATCAGACTTCAAAACGACACTAACCCAAAACGACGGAGGCCTCGAAACTTTACTACTTAGTACAAACGAGCAAAATAAGGGATTCTACTGTGAGCTTAGTAAATTGAAGGTAATTTGGCACCCCTAACGAGTTGACAGTAATGGAATGTTTTTATGAAGATGATAAGGTAACCCTTAAAAGGTCAGAGAATAGGGGAAAGCAAGTGAATTATTCAGGAGTAGGAGAAAAGGTTAGACGTTTTGGACAAGATTATGTCATGAATATCAACCTTATGAGTATGCAAAAGAGTGTATTAAGTAATACTTGAAAACTGCTTTAATAATAAGGTACGTCATTATCTTTTTGCAGAAAAAGTACACTATAATAACATTAGCGCTATAAATAAACCGGCCAAGTGCGAGTCGGGCTCGTGCATTGAGAATTCCGTACCACCAAAAAAATACAATAATTATCAATTTAAAAAATCTACTTCTTAACGACACGCTCTCTTCGCTCGCTCGGCTCGCAGATCGTGGTGCACCAGTAACCTAAAACTCCTCCTCGCTTCGCTCGTCATCGTACCTATATATGACTTTGCTTACAACTAGATAATGCCGCCAGCATGCTGGGTACGCTGCCAACTGGTAGTGGGCTTGAGCATTTGGATTGTCTTTAGACCTTCAACGGTCTATGGGCAGTCTAACTGTATTTGTAGTTTTAGTTTTAGCTTGTATTTTGTTTAGTTAATAAAGGCACTTGCCCAGGAAAAAAATTAATAAAAAAAAAAACTAGCTAATGAAATATTACTATAATAAACAAAAAAAAAATGATTTAACGGAATTATACAAAAACTACAATATATCAGGGCCACGATTCTACTAAAGAAATAGTTTTTAAATTGTAATTTATAAATAATTGCCTCAAAACTGACAGTTTAATTATTTTTTTTATACTAGAAATATACCACCACCTAATATTATAACTTAGTATAAAAAAGACTAAATTTTGAGGCAATTATTAAAAAAAAAAAATTAAACAATTACAATTTAAAAACAATTCCTATAGTAGAATCGTGGCTTAGAACATTAATATGTAAAAGAAAATTATGTTACAGTACCTATATAACATTAGTATTATACAAAAACATAGTCTTTCAGTACATCGATATATCAAATGCTAGTATAGGTTATAAATAATATTATACCAACTATAACGAATATCAAATAAAATTAGATCAATTCTACTATATGGCAAAAGAGAATTATACTCAGGGAACGGTATTGAAATAAAAATATGTAAAATGAATTTCGATCAAATTGGACGCACCCAAGAAAACTATCTCAGCATTTCCAGTTTCTTTCTACAACAGTATTATGTTCCCAAATATTTCTCCGAATCTCTAATGGGCCAAACAATTCTTTATAACGTGAATACACACAATTATGTTATCAAAACAATCAGTACACGTATCGCATTTCTCTCACAATACGTTACTGTAGTACCTCATTATGCTAGAGGACTCTGACCCTTAATAAGGGTCGGCCACAGAAAGAGCGGAAAGCGACGATTGTTTTCAGTAAAGTTGATACCAAAGACGTGTCAATAACAGCACAGCTCAAACCCGTGCGTTTATTATTACAAGAGGCCATAATATATGAAAAACACCACTCCCAAATATAATCGTTTTTTTTAAAGGAATAGTAGAAAAACTAGCAACGGGCCACCTTTTGGTAAGTAGTCACCGTCGCCTATGGACACCTACAATACCCGGGGCATTGGCGGTGCGTTGCCTACCTTTGAGTACTATATTCACTCTTCGCTTGAAGCAATTGAGGTCATATTTTGGAACCTACTCACAAGCCTTTACATGGCTGCGCTGCTTCCGCGCTGCTCATGTACTGTGCTGCTGCTAGCACGCATTAAGTTTTCAAAGTTTAGAATTAAACTTGTGTCTTATTAGACATGAATCGTTAATCATCATCATCATCATCATTATCAGCCAGAAGCCGTCCACTGCTGAACATAGGCCTCCTTTAGCCTCCACACTGAACGACAGCCTGCGTTTTGCATCCACTGGATGCCCGTGGCTTCCACAATCGTTATCGAATCGTTAATATGATTGAATAAATAATAGAGTAGAAAAAACCGAGAAGAGAGAAGTTTAGAGCAAAGTAAATTGGTTTTATCACATTTTGTATAATGGCGAGTAATTATTGGTAAGGTATGTTTTATGTTGTTCAAATGAGAGAACAAAAAATATGATTAAGCATAGCAAGCGAACAAGCTATCTACTAATTCCTATCCCATTGACTTCTACCTGTTATCTTTTCATGTCTAAAATATTAAACTCTGATAAAGGAAGTAGTGTACATCGTGTGGGCAAGCGTATGATTAATAATGGAAATTGACATGGTTTTCACATATTTTATTTATATGACACCGGAATTACTCATCCATGACTAAGCCAGTATTGTCAGCATGACTATAGTTTCAACCGCATTCGGTGATATCTCTTCTCTACATAGTATAAATTGAAGTCGATTTCCGCGTCTGTCTGTCTGTCTGTATGTCTGTATGGCCGCTAACTCCTCCTAAACCACGCAACGGATTTTGATGCGGTTTTCACCATCAGTTAGACACATTTTCAAGGAAGGTTTATATATATAACTAGCGACCCGCCCCGGCTTCGCACGTAAATTACACCCGTGCGAAGTCGGGCGGGCGGGTCGCTAGTTTTTCATATAGTCGGAGTAACCGGCTAAGTAAATCCCGTGTCATACAAATAAAATGTATGTTTTACATGTTTATCGGGACATAACACGTTTTTAGTCAGTTATTTAATTTGATTAAATTTTTTTTATTGGTATTTTTTCCTGTATTATTTTTTTGTTCGTATTGTTTTGTCATGAGTGTTCGTATCGCGGAAGTTAAAAAATTACTAAATAAAACGTATAATTTTATTTATGTTCCTGAAAAAGTGGAAAAAACATGCTGTATGCATACATGCTGGCTGAAAAATTTGTACACGGTGAACGTGCTGCGATCCCCAAGCCACCCTCCAAGCGTGGAGATTATGGCAAAATCCTTTGAAAGAGGCCTTTGTTCAGCAGTGGGCATTTACTGGCTGATGATATGGCTGAAAAATGCATGCTAAAATGATACAATTCAAAATTTCTTCTAATTTTCACTCTCGCTTCCGCTTTTAGTAAGCCCATGTCCTTAAAGGTCGAGCCCTATTACCCCCTAACCTCGGGTTAGCTGGCCGTCCCTCATTCAATCCGAGACAATTGCTTCGAAAGACATCCATTGAGCGTTTGTATCCTCGCATGAGCTTTAAGCATAAACAGATGGGGCAATGGAAAGCGATTTAGAAAATTGTTTATCTAGAAAGGGATGAGATCCGGAGATTCAGCGTATTTACTTTAAATGATTGTCTATTCCTCGGGTCTGATTGTGATGAGGTGTTTTTTATTTCGTCCAATTTCGAGTCTAGATACAAAGTCCTGAGTATTGAGTATGTAAAGAAATCTTTTCCATTTTTTTTTAAATTTTTACTAGCAATTGATACTTTTATGATCTAGTAGCTGTTGCCCGCGACTTCGTACGCGTAGACTTTCAAGTAATATTTCAACCCCCTTTTGCCCCCCTTAATTCAGCCCTTTTGCAAAATCGGACCTCTACATCACATAAGGAATCTACCTGCCAAATTTCAGCTTCGTTAGTCAAGTAGTTTTCGAGATTTCGTGATGAATGTGTAAGTCAGTGAGTCAGTGACTAGGTGAATTTCGCTTTCATATATACGTGGTGTAAGAGGAACACTCTCAAAGCCAAAAGATGGTAATTGTACTCATCATTATGAACAACTTTTACTATGGGACCAGCCCTGAAATCGCGAAAAAAATATCAGCTGTTCTTATAGAAAACGGTCATTGACACTCGACAAAATGTATGGAACAGCAGATTTTTTATTCGCGATTTCAGGGTTGTTCCCATAGTAAAAGTGGTTCATAATGATGAGTACAATTACCTTATTTTGACTTCGAGAGTGTTCCCCTTACACTCTGTATAGAAGATTGTTTTGTTGTTTAGTTTTCTTGTCCAGATTTAAAAGGAAACCAATGGCTGTTTTAAAACGTCGATCAAACGGAATGCGTGATAAGTCCCTCTATACATTTAAAACTTGTGTCCAAATCGCGAAAGTTTAAACGCTACTTTTAAATGGCTTTTCATATAACGTACCATTTATAGTTGATTGAATCAGGCGTTACTTTGCGGAAGTCCATTTTTAATTTGTATATGTCGAATTTCTAGTGTAATTCCGCTTCTACGTCGTTTCGAGTACAATAAGGATTTTGGTTAAACTATTTTCTGTATAGATAATTGTGATTCTAATTTGAACCTAACCTGAATTTAAATATTAATTACATAAAAAACAAAACAAACCTAACCTGAAACAAAAAGTAATTAAATCTGTAACAAAAAATTCGTTATAACAATTTGTACTAATGAAATTAATTTTAAATAAAATATATTTAAATTTTGAAATTAATATAAATATGATTTAATTAAACAAAATACAAGCTAAAACTAAAACTACAAATACAGTTAGACTGCCCACAGACCGTTGAAGGTCTAAAGACAATCCAAATGCTCAAGCCCACTACCAGTTGGCAGCGTACCCAGCATGCTGGCGGCATTACCACGTTGAATGGCAATGCTTATGCGTTGAGCCAGAAACACGCCAGCATTTTGGTCACGCGTCGCATTAACCAGGCGCTCTGAAAGATTTTTGAAAATGAGGTGAGCTCCCGGTCCCCAAGGGCCCAATGTCTCGACCCCAAACGCCTCAAATATATAATTGAAATGAAATAAACAATAAATTTTGAAAATAATATGATATATCACTCTAAATATAATTTAATTGACATTTAAATGATATAAACAATAGATTTTGAAATTTATATGAAAAAACTATAACTATTAATTAATTGAGATAAACAATTATAACCGTTTCTTCAGTGCACTCTTGTCGACACGTGTTTCACCTCTACACGAGGCATCCTCAGGACGTGTTGACTCTCCGAGTGCGATGCCGATTTTTGCTGCGAACCATAGACTAAAAATATATAATTGTTTTTGTAGCCGACTACAAACAAAGGTAAGCAAAAGTACGGTTCGATTAGCCACGCTTGACTTAAACCTCAAGCTTTTGCATAAAAAGAACCGAGTATCCAATATGGTTTTTATTTCAATAACATCTTACTATGAAAATGTGTAAAAGAATCAATTTGTTCCGAGCTGCCAACAATTTCTGAAGCCATGAACATCAAAGTAATATCACCGGCATTGCAGAAAACATTCGTGGCATTTCCATCTTTCTCGTATTGAAATTGTCGAAACAGTTTTCCTGTCGTATTGCGATCCTTAAAAAGAACGTCTCAGTGGTTGTCTTGAAAAAAATACTGACCCAGTTTTTACCCCTTGCTATTTCCGAGGAAAGCCATTGGGATAAATCACATAGTTTTGAATTATTGTAGGCAGTTATTTTTATGGGGCATTTGATGCAGATATTAACAGCTGACATAAATATGGCGATGATAAAAACGCCATCTTGCGATTAATAGGCGTCAAATACGATAACAATCATAGAGTCCTTTTTTGTGTGTTTATTTTTTGATAGTTTATAGCTTTATTTACGTAACGTACGTACCGTGGTAGCCTATTTGGAAGACCGCTAGACTTGAAAGCGTGAGGTCGCGGGTTCAAACCCCGGGCCCGTAACAATGAGCCCTTTGGAGTTTATGTACGGATTTTCATACCACTGGCTTTTCGGTGAAAGAAAACCTGCATACGTACGGAGAAAAAAAACAATAGCGTATGTGAATCCACCAACCCGCAACTGGGCCAGCTTGGTGGATATGGCCCAATCACTTTTTCGAGGGTAGGCTAAAAGTCCAGAAGGACTGTTTAAAGGCTGATTATGATGATGATGATTTTCGTAAACTTGTTTACGAAAATCAATTTTGAGTGTTAATTTTGTAATAATGTTGGATTACTAGTTATTTGTGAACGTGCTCGAGTCTGGAAAAAAAACGAGGTGAAACATTTGTATTTATGTGTCATTTCCAACATTCTAGAGAAACCTCTAGTAAAAACGCCGACAGTTTACTAGGGCATGACTTTGACTTGACCGTGGCCTTCTTTGTTTGACTCTGACTGTGACAATGATTTGTTTGAAGATATCTGATAAAACTTGAAAATATTTCAATACTTGATGCTGGCAACTGCTCAAGATGTGTGACGCCAAAATTATTTTAATATGAAAGTTAAAAAAAAAAACTTGTTTACATTTCGAATATTCAAAGTTGATATCACGCTCGTGATTTTTAATTGAACACCGTACTATTAAAAAAACTTACGTATGTATTTATGTAGGTAATGATAACGTCGATACAATACCTATGACAACGTGGGTATAAAAAGAACAACAAACAGTTTCCATTTATATAATTCCCACGGACAATCATTCAACGGGATTCTCTTTTGTTTCAGATGGCGCAAACAACGAAGCGCAAAAGCGATCGCCACCGAAAAATGAAAACACAAAAATGGTAACATGATGAAATATGTTACAAAACGGACAGCTCCATAAACCGCGGACTCACCGTGATCCGAGCATGTGTTATTATTGCGACGCAAAATGTCCTGAAAAAAGAATAAAAAACCAACCCGCGTGTTTCAATTTGTACTGCATAATAGTTGTCACGTGCCTCTCCATACAAGTGGTTAATTCAAACACAACTAACATGCGACATTTCAGTGATAAAGACTCTAAAACTAAAATTAGTGTGAATGACAAACAAAACGATAGCCCCAACGAAGAAAACTATGAAGATCATGAACACGATAACGTAGATTACACCAAAGTCAATTTCGAGAACAATCCGTATTACAACAGTGAAGATTTCGTACATTTGAACAGTAAATTCTACTCAAGTGAGAATAATGCGTATAGTAATTACGAAGACTACAAAAAGTTCTATTTGAGCCCGGATCCAATTCCGAAGAGTAGTGTGAAGTTTAAGATTAGCAGTAGGATAGTTCAAACTAAGTATGGAAAGTTACAGGGGATAATTTTGGCGATGGATGAGCACAGATATCTGAGTCCTCTCGAAGTTTTTTTAGGTGTACCTTACGCTACGCCTCCTGTTGGATCAAATAGGTGAGTAATTTGAGATAATCAACTAACGCCATTTTTGCGTTCAAACAAGATTTTTCTTTTATCTGCAAGATATATTTTTTATTCCGATTTTTGTTCTGGGCTTTAGTCACTATGCGATAATGCCAAACCCATTTTACAAAGGAACTTCAACAACAAAAGGGACTAGAGTGCCTACGCTGATCTAATAGGTACTTGTTGATCATATCATGGACCCGGGTATGTCCTAAAACTGCGACCAGAACCACCGGAGGATGGGCAGCAGCATCCTTTTAGTACACGGTGAACTTACTGCGATCCCCAAGCCGCCTGCCAAGTGTGGGGATTATGGCAACACCCCTCTTTAAGAGGGAGGCCTTTGTCCAGTAGTGGACGTTTGATGGCTGCTGATGTGTGATCATAATATTTGATAATTGACAGTTTTGGTGCATTGAAGCAACTAAACTCGGTACAAGCATTTATTTGCCCTAGAATCTGCAATACATTATAAAAAAGTAAAGGGAAACCACTAGTTCTGATCACTTTCGCTAGGTTTTCGAACGTAATACTGTAGCAGATAGCTGTAAAAAAACAAATAATTACAATGTTATTGCAAATCAAATAAATGCTTGGACCTGAATAAAGTGTTAAATTTTACGTAAATTTTTAGTTTGCCAATTTAAATTATTCAAGTGTGCTTTTCTCCTATTATATTTCGTATTTAGTGTTCTCGGCTAAAATGTCCGTTTTTTTATTGTAAAAAACTTTGTTGGCTTAGAATAACTACTCAGAGAAGGTAGGTTTCCAAACAACGCCTTCTCAAAACGTAAGCTACAAATTCGCTTTGTAGCTTACGTTTCGATTGGTTTTTTAAACGATTTAAGCAAGAAAATTAATGGATTACCTGTGGAATGTCACACCATAACTCTTATGCTGCTTTTCTGATTTGTTGTGGTACGATTTCACCGCGCAAATTGTCATAGTAAAATTTTTATATTTTTTTGGAGCCATATGCGACACCATTTGAATGGCTTAAATTTTGCGAATGTACTTGGTTTCTTTGTGTAGTTATTCTAAATTTGTTGGCAAATTTTTCACTGTCTCCTCATTTTTGTAAGCTAGTAATAATTAAATGTAGTATAACTCACCACGGGTTTACAATGAGGCAAAAAAGCTCATTAGCCCAAATGCGCCGACAAAATTTTATTGTAGTCCTAAGCCACACAGACAAAAAGTACCATTAAAATTAAGTGTTCTAATATCCAGACTCAGGCACTGAGTTAATTTTTTGCTAGTTAAATAATGATAAAAAAACAAGCCACTAAGAATATCCCATGCATATAAAGATAGGACTTCATTGTGTCGTTTAATTTGACCAAATTTGCCAATACCCGTTTACAACCTAGGGGGTTAGACAAGACCCACTTACTGTAAGCATTAACGCCTACGGAAAGATGAATTGTATGAAAATTACATTAGCTTGAGATAAAATCTCTCAAGCTAATGTCATTGTCAATGTAATTTTCATAAAATTTCATCTTTCTGCAGGCGTTAACGCTAACAAAAAGTGGGTCTTGTCTAACTCCCCAGATGTTAATCAATAGTTAGATAGATAGACAATCTATTGTGTAGTTGTGTACACCAGAAATAAATATCACAAGCAGATAGAAAACACCTACAAGCTTTTGCCACAAGGAGTGGTTTATCGCTAAAAGCGATTACTTCCAGGCAACTATTGGATGAAAAGAAAAAAAAGAAAAATAAATCAATAATAATACACAAGGAAAAATTTAATTTTGATCAATATTTACAACAGTTATATGATCATTAGCGAGAACCAACCACAACCTTATCACGGCAAATATCCCGTTAATAATCATACCTGTAATGAAAATCCGTGATAGTTTCAATCTATAGCTTTTAATCAATATTTTGCGATAGTTTTTTAATCAATCCTTTCTTCTAGATTCAGTCCTACTCGGACCCCCTCCCCGTGGGACGGAGTCCGGGTGTCCGACAGACCGGGTCCAGCGTGCCCCCAGAAGTTACCAGACCTGGACGACGAAAGGACCATATTAGACAAAATGCCTAAAGGCAGATTAGAATATTTGAAAAGACTGATGCCTTATCTTAAGAATCAAAGTGAAGATTGCCTGTATTTAAACATATTTGCTCCTCTGCAAAGTAAGTATATTCATATATTATTAAGTTTTTTCGAAATTTTCCTTTAGTGTTATGATCATTGATGATTAAATGGCTTATTATTTGCTTGGACGTAGGCCTTTCTCAATTGTACGCTACTGAGATCGATCTTCAGCTTTCAACTCGCTTTAGGCATATCGTCACTCTACCCGCCAGCTTTAGCTGCCGCGGGTGATGATTTGTTTCAACCTTTATTGTGCAAACCACTAGACTAGACAGCACTGTCGGAATTGGTGTTCCCGATAGTTATAATCTGGGTGATTTTAAGTCGCTAGGTAATCAGTTTCTTCTATGCAAGACTCTTTCTTCGTAGAAGGCATAATCGCTTAAAGTTAGGTAATGGCCAAAAGCCAGTTTATAATTCAATAAAAACCCATTTTAAGTGATAATTAATTATTTTGATTAAAAAAACTAAAGAACAAGCTTAAGTGACTCGTTAAAGAGCCCGAGATTGAAGAGTCTTTACACATAATGACGAGGGTCTATGATGAAGCCGGGAAATGGGTGGAAGGCGCAAGATGGATGGTGGAATACTTGGTGTGGGACTCGGTAAAACTAACCCAATGATCCTACTAAGCACGAAACACTAGTAGCCATTAAAAAGTTCCTCCTGGCTCAATCATCAGATCAGTTCGATTGTCTCAAATTATTGCAGAAATAAATTGCTTTGGGTCCACCGGTGGAGCCTGGTGGTGAACGGTGGATTCACTGAAAAATGTTTTAGAGTCATCGGCAGATTTAAGAGGCAGGATACTGATGGATTCAAGAGGAGAAAAAAATGCTTTGGCTCCACAGCTTGTGGAGCCTGGCGGTGGTGAAGTGGCTGGAGAGATTCGAATTATACTTGCAAAGCTGCAAATCGATTCAACAATCAATAGTATACGTAGATTAAAATTGACTTCGAAGACTTGTTTTCATTGTTAGCTACGAGTGAAGCTAATATTTATGGTAGCTTGTAAAATTCCAAGATATTTCTAAATCAATGTAAACAACCCACGTGCATCACATAATTATAGAGTTCTATTTCCAATACTCTCTGAGATTACCTTCGACCCTATTATCCTTTAACATTTCTCCTCCAGCGATTTTTCGCTCTCTGATGTGCTTGTTATCATCCATGCGACAGTGATGCTGTGATGTATAACAGTATATAAGCTTGAAAAAGAGCTAGAAAAACGTGTATTTTTTTCATAGTTTATAAATGGATCCACGCGCAAGTTTTAATGAAGTAGTGGTTTCTTTTTATTGTCTCACTGCTTTCTATTGGCTCTCATCAGCCAGTAAACGGCCACTGCTGAACAAAGGCCTCCTTCTTAGAGAGGGGTGTTGCCATAATCTCTACGCTTGGCAGGCAGCTTGGGGGTCGCAGTACGTTCACCGTGTTTTAATAGGAAACTGCTACATATCCTCCATTGGCTCTGGTTGCAGTTTTAGGACATACCCGGGCCTTTTTATTGTAATGTCAATGCCAAAATGTCGCCGCTGTCAAGGAGATATGATAGTCGAGCGGTTACAGGGCTAAATCTTGCATACCAAGCTTAGGTACTGCCCACATTAATATACGAACCTCTAACCAGTTTCATGCATCCATACTTGCATCTCCCTTTTGCTATCCCATCTAAGTAAGGAGCTCTTTTGATGTGTAGTTAATCTGTCGTGTCGTTATTTTTAAGCCTTTTTAGAGAGCTTGTAATGTTGTTGTGCTGCATTTTTTAAAGAATTTTATTTTTAAATTGATTGCAAAGGATGAAAAATGAATAGATGTAATATAGTTCCGGTTAATACATATCCGTGGTAGCCCATTTGGGAGACCGCTAGACTTGAAAGCATGAAATCCCGGTTTCAAACCCCGGGCCCGTACCAATGAGCTCTTTGGGGCTTATGTACGGATTTTCATACCACTGGCTTTTCGGTGAAGGAAAACATCGTGAGAAAACCTGCATACGTACGGAGAAGGAATTCAATGGCATATGTGAATCTACCAATCCACACTGGGCCAGCGTGATGGATATGGCCCAATCACCCTTTCGGGGGTAGGCTAAAAGTCCAGCAGTGGGCTGTTAAAAAGCTGTTTATGATGAATACATAAATAATTCAAATTCATTTCATTTATTGAGCAAAAAAAAAAAAAAAAAAAAAAATTAAAAAAAAAAAATTTTTTTTAGAACTGCTGAGAATTGTCTGTGGGCCCCAAACTCGGCTCAGCCTGTGTCTTGGGGACCGATGAGCAAGCAATTCCTGTTGTGACATACAAGTGCACGCGCTTACAAGTGGGATTTATTAACAATATAGAATATTAATTAAAAGTAAATTAAAGGTACAGAGTAATTAAAATAGAGTACATGCATATAGTTAAAGTAAAATAATAATAATAAGAAATCCATTACATACAAACAAACAAAATTAAATACCTAACATTGATTTTATATAATTATATTTATTTACGACCGCCTGGTATGAGTGAGTGTAGGTGAGTGGTGTGTGTGTGTGTGTGTGTGTGTGTGTATTTTTTTGTGTGTTTGTGTGTGTGTGGTGGGGGGGTGAGTAGGTGACTGTGCGTGCTGAATTAGAATAGTAATATGTTTATGCAAACTTGACCTATCAGCTAAGATCATAGACTCTTACTAGGGCTTCAGTTTCCTCGTAACTGAGGTTTAGTAGCCAATCTTTCACCTTGGATCTGGCTTTTCTGTGGGTGACTTCTCTTAGGTTTTGAAATTTAAGCACTGAGTTGTATGTAAACCCATGTATGAACGGAGGAAGGCGGCGCGCGAACATTGTCCTGGCTGCCGGAAGAGGACCCAGCTTGAGGCGAGTGCTTCTTTTAGAAGGTGTTGCGCCAAAAGTATGTGCTTTATCAATTGCACGTATGATAAAAAGTTGCCTGACTGTATGTAGTTTTGCCTCCTGGTATAGTAGCTCAGTAGGGTATAAACGAGGTTTTCCTAGCATGACTTTTATAACTGCCCGTTGGGCCCTCTCCACACCAATCATGTAGGTCTTAGCAGCTCCGCCCCACACGCTGATACAGTATTGCAGCAGAGATTGGCACAATGCAGTGTACACCAGAATCATTACCTCTGCGCTAGCAGCAGGTCTCAGTTTCTTCATAATATGGATTATTTTCCGAACACGTTTAGAGAGAAATGAGATGTGCTGCTCGAAGGATAATTTCTGGTCCACTTGGACGCCCAGGTACTTCGTACACGGCACTCTGCCAATATTACCACAAAGGCACACGTCAGTGCTGATAGAGGAGGTATTGTGCGCACCGCAGGAATTAGAGTGGATTTTTATACGTGTGAATTTAGGTTCTGTGGCACGCGTTATATGGAAACCCACAAAATTGGTTTTGGTAACGTTAAGAGTAAGAAGATTTGAGTTGAGCCACTTAGCTATCTTGGACATTCCGGCTTCAGCAGCTGACACTGCACTTTGCCAATCCTTTCCGCTAAAGACAGCCACAGTATCATCAGCATAACAAATCAGATCAGCGTTTGGGATCTTTATTTTCAGCAGGTCATCCATATAGATCGTAAAAAGTGTTGGTGATAATGTCCCACCTTGGGGAACCCCAAAAATGACATCGAGCTCCTCGCTGAACCAATCCCCAATTTTCACTTGCTGCCGTCTGTTGCTGAGGTAGCTAGAAAACCAATCATGAGCGTTACCCCGAATTCCGAGGCATTCAAGTTTTTTAAGTAGAATGGGGATTGAAATAATGTTTTTTGTTTGTTTTTTTTTTTGCGCCTTTATTAACTTAACAAAATACAAGCTAAAACTAAAACTACAAATACAGTTAGACTGCCCATAGACCGTTGAAGGTCTAAAGACAATCCAATAGCTCAAGCCCACTACCAGTTGGCAGCGTACCCAGCATGCTGGCGGCATTACCACGTTGAATGGCAATGCTTATGCGTTGAGCCAGAAACATAAAAAATAATGGTTGTTGTTTGAAAAATCGTAAATAATCTCTGTGCAGTTAGTTAGCCCTCTCACATACTCTCACACACAGCTGAAAGAGTAGCTCTGGCTGAAGAAAGGGCTTATAGTTTTTTGTGTCTTTTTGCAGTGGACGAAACCAAACTAAGTCTACCAGTGATAGTATACATTCACGGGGAGAGCTACTCGTGGAGTTCCAGCCATCCTTACGACGGAGCCGTGCTGGCGAGCTATACCGACCTCATCGTCGTCACGCTTAACTTCAGACTTGGAGTATTGGGTAAGTTTACATTAGTGCCTTATCTTCACACGAATATAGTGTCATGATTTCTAACTTATTTCAATTGTTTCTTTGTGATTTCTTGGTTTTAAACCTTTTGGTATCTAATGTGACTAACAGTCTTTTTATTTAAAATGGCGGGAGAATGTTGGAAAGAGGGACTTTAGTTTGGCTTGAGCGTTCATAGCGAAAGCATATTGGTCTGAAAACTGTAATAAGTAGGAATAAAAAATAAGAATATGAATAAAGTTATATAAAAGTGAGAACTGGATTATGATTTATCACAATAGTTACAATACAATAGTTACTATCTGGGTGTCTTCAAATCGCGAGTGAATCAGTTTCTTTTAGGCAAGCGTGCTCCATCGTAGACTGCATCGTCGCTTTACATCAGGTGGTCAAACGCAAGCCTGTTAATAGAAAAAAAACCTGGTATATCTGAAAAAGTTTTTTTTTTTTTTGGTTCACTACAGCGTTACACACCGAGTTTCGTTCTCTCCACAACGGTGTGAATCGCTCATGATTTTTTGATACTGGATGCATTCGAACCACGGTGTAAATCGCCGATTTGTGAATTTAGAAAAGTAATAAAACAACAAAAATTTGTTTTTCGGATGGATTAAGTATTATGATTTTTTTTATGAATTAATTGAATTGTCGCGAAGTTAAGCATTTTTTATTTTTTATTATATAAGTTTCTAGCTCCGCCTCGCGGTTTCACCCATGTAGTGATGAAAAATGGTGATGATGATGATGAAAAGTAGCCTATGTCACTCTCTGGCTCTTGAACTATACCCATGCAAAAAATCAGGTCGCTCCGTTGTTCCGTTGCAGCGTGAAAGAGGAATAAACATCCATACATCCATACATACAAACTTTCGCGTTTGTAATATTAGTAGGAAGTAGGATTTAGTACAAGGTATTATTAGTTTTTTTTCGGATTTTTGATTGTTGTAACCAATAGAATATTTCAACAAATTTATTTAATAATTGTTAACTGGCAGGAATGAATATAGACCAGCAAACATCTTGAAGAAATGCGTTGTGCAGAAAAATCTGTAATACAACTGTAGTAAATTATTATACAACAATTATTATTTATTATTATTATATATTATTATACAATTGGGCAGGAAACATCGCTCGAAGAACCGATAATCGATGGGGAAGAAAGGTTCTTGAGTGGAGACCACGAACCGGAAGACGCAGCGTAGGTAGGCCTCCCACTAAATGGACCAACGACATACTGAGAGTCGCTGGCATCTAGTGGATGCAAAAGGCAGGGTTTCATTCAGTGTGGAGGTTAAAGGGGAGGCCTATGTTCAGCAGTGGACGTCTTCTGGCTGATGAGGATGATGATGATATTATACAACTGTAGTTATTAGATTAGTAATAAAATGTGAAACCACAAATTGATCGTAAGCTAAGTTCGTTGTTTATTGCTTTGTTTTTTAATGACTGTGGATATTTTGTAAAACGAAACTGTTAAACAATTATAAAAAAATTAAAACACACATACAAAATCTTAAATATTCCCATTTATTTCCCGTAGATTTGAAACTTTCGCTCCGATAATCTATACTAATATTATAAAGGGGAAAGATTTGATTATTTGTTTGTTTGCATTGAATCGGCTCCAAAACTACTGAACCGATTTGAAAAATTCTAAAATTCACTGTTTTGGAAACTGCACTATCCCCGGGTGACATAAGCCGGGTGACATATTATATTTATAAAAAAATAGGGATCCTTACTAAAACTCCAATAATGTAACCCAAGATGAAAAAAAAATAAGAATAATTGCTAGTTCAAATATAAACGTATACGTAATATGTATCATGTAACAAACGTAGACCATAATTCAAGGTACACTTGTTAGAGAAATACACAACTTTGTACCAACGTTTCAAATTAGGGCAAGTTTCTTACGAAATTAAATTGAAAGCTCATTTCAGGCCACTGGACTCGGAATAATTTACAAGTGTAATTTTCTATCCAAACATCTTGAAGTATACAAGCTACAAGCTCTGTGAAAGCTCCTGATCCGTGAAGCTTGACTTTCCCTTCGAATTCGATCAACCGTTTGCAGCGACAGGGTTGTTGAACTGAAGTGTTTTCAGAGGAAATGAGGGAACCTTGCCTCAATACATTTTGAGCAGTAGCAAATATTTGTAATTTTTGTTTAGTATTTATTTATCCCTAAAACTCGATTGGTTGGATCTTCCCCACTAGAAAACAAGTTTGCTTAATTCGAGAAAAATATTGTGTCTTCATACAAAATGACTAATCCCGTGATCCATGTCGTGTAAATAACTCAAATAAATAAATATTTTGAACAAATATTAGCGTGAGTAATTCCCGTGTAATATAAATAAAATATTTGGAACATTTTTGCACAGTTACACAGTTTGCACAGTTTTTGTTACGGTCATCTGACCCCAAACTAAGCAAAGCTTGTAATAGGCTGCCAGAGACTGATATACAATATAATATATATTAAAATACATACTTAAATAATTATTAACACCCAGATATATGACAAACACAAGTGTTCATCACATTATTGTTAGTCCTAGGTGGGAATCGAACCCACGCCCCCAAGCGCAGAAAGCAGTTTCAATACCAACTAGGCCAACGGGTATCTAACTAAACTACAGCTTTTTCTCGAAATCTTGTTTTCTACAAGTTGTTCACTTTGATGGTTACAGTGGTCTTAAGTATTATCTACTATAAGAAGCTTTTCTGTTTTACACGTTGTAAGCTGATTTTAATAACTTCTTCAGTATACGTGATACATGTGAAATTTTACTATATTTTTTTACTTCCATGATGATGATGATGATGACTCAGATATAGAACAAACACAAATGTTCATCACATAAATGTTTGTCCTAGGTGGGAATCGAACCCACACCCCAAGCGCAGAAGCCCTATTACTATAAGAAGCTTTTCTGTTACACATAAGCTGATCTTAATGAGTTCTTCAGTATACGTGATTCACACCGAGATACAATTTCTACAGTCACAATTTCACAGTGAAAACAGTCAAAAAACGTCATTGTACTTATATTGTATCAAGTATATAATATTTCACAATGTCACATTTACTCCAATTTAGACGTTATGTCGCTCGCATAGTGTTCAACGTTAGTTGTCCGCTATGTCATCGTAGCTCTGGCATCGCGCGGCGTTGTAGTCTGATCGCGGTTATCTTGTAACTAACCAAAAAGTCTACGCAACTCGTAGTGTGCGCTGAGTTTTAGTTCAGTTTATTTGGCACTATTGTGACTCCATATGTATTGTATCTCGATGGTGATACATTTGTAATTTTATTATATTTTTCTTTAACCTGTTTATTTAATCCTTTTTAAATCATCCATTTTAAATTTAAAGGCGAAGGTAAACCGAACGACCGTCTCCCTGTCCTTTTTTATTATTACCCGATTGAAGCTAACCCTTCGGTTGTGTGTTGTACACTTAGCATTAAATAAATTAAATATATTGATGTGACCGAAACGTTTATCTTTTTTTTTCTTTCCCCCCCTACTTTTCCCCCTTACAAATCTAAACAACTATCTAGCCAATTATAAGATCCGTTACTGCTACTGCGTATTTCAAGTCGAGCCGTCGGTTTCTAGACGTCTGCTCGTAATTCGTTTATTCAAATGAAGTCGGATTTTAGAGGAGGTGCGATGAGCGCGAGTGGCACCGGATTTCAAGAGATGTAATTATTACTTTGTGTTAATTTCTAATTGAGATATGACATCAAAATCAAGAAAGATAGCAGATTTCTTCTAGGCAAGCGTGCCCAACGTAGACCGCATCATCGCTCAACATCAGGCGTGATGGTGGTCAAACGCAAGCCTATTAATTATATTAAGGGTCCTGTATACCCTCTGCAGCTCTCTCGCTCGCACATTTTCACATTATTGAAGATATAAAATCAATGAGTGTGAATTTCCAAAAAGTAACAAAATCATGTCATGGTGTCTATCGTAACATTACAAACAAAGAAATGTTTGCTTCGATATCTTGTAATTTGACGGAATAAAATGACACGAGAAATAAAAATCACTTGTTACCATTTTACTGTTTCAAATTAAAATATATCAAATTGACAATTTCTTTGTATGTAATGTTACGATAGACACCATGACATGATTTTGTTACTTTTTGGAAATTCACACTCATTGATTTTATATCTTCAATAGTGTGAAAATGTGCGAGAGAGAAAGCTGCAGAGGGTATACAGGACCCTTAAAGAAAGATAAATAAGTATATTACTGACAATAGGCTATCGGACTGTTTTTTATTAGGTTATATAAAAGCTGACGATAGAGTCGATAACCGAAAACAGAAATAAAATGTGTTCAAAAATAAGGAAGATAATAAGTCGTTTAATATCTTGCTAGACGGACTTAATGTCTGAATAGATATTAAAATCATACTAATATTATAAATGCGAAAGTGTGTTTGTTTGTTGGTATGTTGGTTTGTTTGTTCCTCTTTCACGGTGCAACGGAACATCGGATCGACCTGATTTTTTGCATGGGTATAGTTCAAGAGCCAGAGAGTGACATAGGCTACTTTTCATCATCATCATCACCATCATCATTTTTCATCACTACGCGGGTGAAACCGCGGGGCGCAGCTAGTAATAAAATAAAATAAAAAACAATATCACGTGGCACATTATCAATATTATGATTTGCGGCAAGAATCCAACTTTTTTTGGTTTATTTAAATAAGTGCGTTAATTAAGTGTGTAAGGATGTATGTTACGAATAAAATATCATATATTGTCTATTTAATAGCGAAAAATATATTTTTTTCCCTCTGAAATTTGTTAATTAAGGAAAATTTTAAGTAACACCATAGAGCTCAGCTAGTGTGATGACAATATAGAAAACACTTCGAGACGAAATTTCTTTTTGGTCATAAATTTCCACAAACTTTATTTAATTCTAACGCTGGCTTTTAAACAGAATAATTGACATGTAAAAAAAACATTTTCAATGCAAAACGGCAGCTGTAACTTATGTACAATAACTTCACCCAGCACCCTCCAACATGCTTCAGGCATAAACGTGTAGCATTCATTACGACACAGTCCTTAGAATCTCATTTCACATTACACCACACTTCCTGCATGCAATGCACTACCATTTTGTTAATGAATGCACGTCCCGGTCCCTTTATTTGCACACGCATTTCTAGCGTATGCAATACTACAGCGTCATATGTCTCTATCTGATATTTTGCAAATTTTTATCGTTTTTACAAGCTTTTATTCAACTGGCAATGTTTGTTTGTTAACTAGCAATGTTGGTAAGCCCATCGCAGGACGTCCACCCACAAGAAGAACGCTTACGCACCCAAAAGCTTGCGCAGAATTTTTTTTGTAAATTAAAATAAACAGAATCATTGACGTACCTATATTAAGATCGGCCCAATTAAAATTTGTAAGTTGTACCAACATAAGCATAAAACACACAATTAGTGTCGATCCAGGTTTACGCGAACTTCATTAAAAGCAGTCGTTTTAAGATCAAAGTTTCGACAAATGGCGCTATTTTTCAATTACTAGAAATCTGGTACGCAAATGTTTGTATGGGCATATCTATAAATCTACATCAATGGTTCAGAGCATTTCAATTGTAGCTTCACAAAAATACCCTCTACATTCCATATGCCTAAATATACATGGCATGTACGAGTACAAACAGATACCCATGTTTGTCGGTCACAGATGCATGTTTGCACCATGTTTTACAATTCTGTTTCGATATGAATGCACTCTTTGACCCCGCTGCACGCTCCTTGGGCTGTATTTACTGAATGCAAACAGTAATAGAAAACAAAACTACGGATTCAGCTGGGGACAGTGAAGTTAAACTTTAGAGTTCATTATTCATTTTATACCATGTTGTTGCAGTTTTAGTTTTGGTCTTTATTGTTTACTGAATATCAGTAAGTATCCAAGCTATGCTCGAAGTTTCTTTGTGCGATAGAATCCGGAACGTGGATATTCGCCAAAGAACCAGAGTCACCGACATAGTTGTTAAAATTTGCATTAATTTTCGCATACATTTTGTTTGGAACGGAAAGGATTGGAGAAATTTAATTTGTGTATGCCATAGGTGGCAAACAAGCAGACGGGCCGCCTGATGGTAAGCAGTCACCGTCGCTTCTGGATACTTGTAACACCATAGACATTACAAATACGTTGCCGACCCTTAAGGAGTCTATTAGCTCGCCTTTTGAAGAACCCCATGTTGTAGCTTCTCGGAAACACCACGAAGGTAGCTCATACCACATATTGCAGGTGTGAGGCAAGAAGGATCGTGTAAATCACACAGTATGCGATTTCCACTGATCTATGGTGCGTGGATGAAATTAGAGGCGATGGCGGCTAGTACGATGGTAAAACCGCGACGCCGGCATCAGATCAAATAGTTCTTCAAACCACTCCCCGTTGTAAATGCAATAGAAGATACAGAGAGACCCAACCTCTCTGCGCATGTTGAGCGGCTCTAGGTTATTATGTTGTCATCATCATCATCATCATCAGCCAGAAGACGTCCACTGCTGAACATAGGCTCCCCCTTTAACCTCCACACTGAACGACAGCCTGCCTTTTGCATCCACTGGATGCCCGCGACGAAGAGCAGCTAGTTAAAAAAAATAGTGCGTGGAGTCCCTCCACGCGAAAGAAGTTATACTTCAACAAGGAACCCTAAAATTATAACTAGGGCAAAAATATCAACAATTTAAAAACATGCTTTGATTTTTTCTCGAGATTCGGATCTAGCTCCTTAGGCATCTCATTCCATTAGCGACACCATTACACTACCGGGTCTGCTAGTCACAGATCGAAAAAAGGGTACGTATTTTGCAACCATACGAGAGAGAAAAATTCCCCCTCCATGGTAGCGTTAAAGGTTTAACGCAACCTTGTTTGCAAGTCGCATAAGAAGTATAACTTCAAAAATAATACTAACATTGACTTCGCTTAGGAACAATAAAATTGTATTTTATAAGCTTGCCAGCTTCATACAAAGCCATCGTTCTGTCACAAAACTTTTAGTTAGACAGTTAGTCGCCATTTTACTTGTGCCGTCTGACCATCAAGGGAATTCTAAGTTGTATTCCGTCCAACTTGTCTGTAGTTAAGTGACAGCCTTTATCGTATTTTCTGAACAAAGTCGTAGAATTTTTTTGTTATAACGTGTGGCCATCTTTTTCAGACAGTTGGTTGCTATACTTATGATGCGTGATGTATCTATATTTGGTTTATTTTGAATTTTTTGTGACATCTAAACTGCTCAAAATTAGTAGATAACTAGTCCATAGAAATGCACTTAACACACTTAATACGATAATACGAATATTCGATACGTAAAATAGGCACGTTTCGAATTCCACACAAATTTCAATTTTGGAACTCATTGTATGAAATTCAATACGTATTTTACGTACTCCGGCCACTGGTGTACGTAGTACCTACATTTATAATTATGCGGAATGGTTCACGTTTTCTTCTGGGCTTTTATTCAAGAATTTTGCCATTATGGTGTTTGACAGTTTTTGTCATAATTATAATTTTTAGAAAAAAAAGAACCGACTTCATGACTATATCGTACATACCTACATTTACAAACTGAAACTAAAAATTAGAAAATATTGTTTAATATTACGATTGAAATACTTTGTATCCATGGTCTTGAAAAATTTTCCCCGGTCGCCATGGAGACACTTTGTTTTTTTGAAGTTCTGTTGTAGGAACAGTTCCTCTATGTTTGCTGTTCAGTTGACAGCGTCGCTAGTCGAGAGCAAAGTATGAAATTCACCAAGAAATAACTGTAGTTCCAATTTTGCCCACTTTAACAGCTAAGTTGGTGGCACTGTGCAATGTACATTAAATTCGTTGCTTATCGCCATGTTTTTGTAGATTTTTCAAAAAGCGCTGAATCAATGTCGATAAAAAAATTATGGGACCACCTATGAGATAAGACCTACCAACCAAAAAAAGAATCATCAAAAACAATTCTAAATTGGCGGAGTAATCGCGTAACAAACATACATAAAAAAAAACATACAGTCGAATTGATAACCGCCTCTTTTTGGAAGTCGGTTAAAAATTTGTTAAGACTAGCGGTCCGCCCCGGCTCCGCACGGGTATAGTTATATAGCTTATATTAATCAGTGATAATGTAGCATTCAAATGGTGAAAGAATTTTTAAAATCGGTCCTCTACTTTTGAGCCAATTCGTTACAAACATACTTACATACAAATCTTTCCTCTTTATAATATTACTAGTGGTCCGCCCCAGCTTTGCACGGGTATAGATTATAGCCTATGTCACCCGGGGATAAAGTAGCTTCCAGTCAGTGAAAGAATTTTTCAAATCGGTTCAGTAGTTTCGGAGCCTATTCAATGCAAACAAACAAACAATCAAATCTTTCCTCTTTATAATATTAGTATAGAAGTATAGATTAATATTAATAATAGTATAGACTAGTAAGTAAGTATAAGTATAGATAAGTCGTCAAACGAAAAATGTGAATAGGAGCCAGATTTTACCTTTGGATTTTACAGGCAGACAGATGAAATTTCTCGATACCATATCCCCGGTATCGAAAAATTCCATCTAAATCCCAGTACAACTAGTACGTGCGCCAAGATATATTTTCATCTACTTGTTTTATCCTTGGTAACGCGACGAAGCTGGAACGTGAATACGTCTATTTCGTTTAACAAAATGAAACGAAGCCCTAAATTTGCAATGGTAAGCATCTTAACCTTAATAAATAATCTTGTAATTTTTGTCCACAGGGTTTCTAAACGCAAACCCAGCGCCGCACCTCAAAGCGCGAGTTGCGAACTACGGCCTCATGGACCAGATAGCAGCCCTGCACTGGGTCCAGCAGAACATAGCACTGTTCGGAGGAGACCCAACCAATATCACCCTTATGGGTCACGGCTCCGGAGCCGCTTGTATTAACTTTCTTATGATATCTCCAACTGTAATGCCAGGTTTGTATTACTTTTGTTTTTAATGGGAAAGTGCCGTTATTAACTAAACAAAATACAAGCTAATACTAACACTATAAATACAATTAGACTTAGACTACTGATCATAGACCGTTGAAGGTCTAAAGACAATCCAAATGCTTGGATAAGCCAACTACTTTTGATAGCCCGTTGGTCCATTTGGTAGTGAACCTGCTTTCTGAGCTTGGGGGTGTGGGTTCGATTCCCATCTAGGACAAACATTTATGCGATGAACATTTGTGTTTGTTCTATATCTGGTTGTTAATATCTATTTAAGTATGTATTTAAAACTATATATGTATGTATATCAGTCTCTGGCAGCCATATCACAAGCTTTGCTTAGTTTGGGGTCAGATGACCGTGTGTGAAAAAATGTCCCGAATATTATTTATTTACTTTTGCGGTCAGTACATTTTTTATAAGACAGCAGGAAAGCAGTGGACAAGGCTAGCATAGGACCGGAAAAGATGGCGCGCTGAAGAGGAGACCTATACCCAGCAGTGGGGGAGAATGGTTGATGATGATGAGGTATCAGTACACTATTAAGTCCACAGTCAATTAAAAGGCTGGCTGTGTAATGAGGAATGAGGCTGGGCATATCTGCTATATAGACAAAGACATAAGGGCCAAAAACCATAAAAATGTGTGGTGAGTGCAACAATAACTAAAAGGTCCAAAACGAGACAGTAGGACGAGTTCAACTACCACTGCAGAGTCTGCATCACTAAAGCTCTTGATCGTGACAAATTCAATAGAAAGATGTCAATATCTTTTTTCTTTTACCACTGTGGGAGGCTTTTACCTTGCAGTGAAACGATTATGGCTAAAATAAAAACAATAATTTTAGAAAGCTACATTATACACGAGTGACATGTATGTTTCATTCACAAGTAGGGAAAGCCGTCGGTATACGTTAGTCGTCAATAATTCTAATCTCTTGATTTGAAACAAAACATTTATAAATATTACAAGAAAGTTTTGCCTAGATTGAGCAGTAGACGTAAATATTAATGGTTAATCGGCTTACTTCCTGACTCTTCGATTAGTATATTAATCTGTGTTCCTGGCGTTTTGGAGACACAAGCAATGTAACTAATGATATAATTAATTTTCAGGTCTATTTCACAGAGCTATCCTCCTATCTGGATCAGCTCTCAGTTCCTGGGCGATAGTAGACGATCCAGTCTTCTACTCCCTAAGACTAGCAAAGCACATAAACTGCACCATTCCAGAAGACTTGTCAAAAGACCATGAAGTTATAGTAGACTGCCTCAGAGAAGCCAGCATAGAAGAATTACTATCACTAGACATATCACCACCAAATTTCTTGACAGCGTTTGGACCTTCGGTAGACGGAGTGGTCATCAAGACAGATTTTGCAAAAGACTTTCTAACTATGTATTCCACGGGCGATTTTCCAAGTTTTGGACCGTTGAACAATATGAATTTTAACTTGAACATGCATAAAAAAAGGAGTGATAGTGGAAGAAGATTGTTCCAGAATAAATATGATCTGTTGTTTGGGGTTGTGACGAATGAAGCGTTGTGGAAATTTTCTGCTAACGATGTTCAGAATGGCATTGAACCAGATAAACGAGATCGAATGCTGAGGTGGGTACTTACTTCTTTGCGTACTTACAAGCGATCTTACATTAGCTTCAAGCTTACTTTTACCATGCTTATCTTATTGAAAAAGCATCCTCTTGAGTCGGCTTTGGTGTTGCTCATATTATGCATTCGCCAATGTCAGGTAATTCAAAAAAAATTAAGAAATTGAAAAATATATAATTATAGTCATTCAAACAGTAAGTTTCTGTCTAATTCCAGTTATACCCCAGTAAAGTGATATAGACTTTACGAAAGGATTCTATGAAGTTTTGAAAATCGTATGGAAATATAAATCGCATTGTACCTTGGAACTGGCACCAACTCTTTGCAAACTAATCCCTATCTAATTATTTTCAGAACGTACGTGAGAAATTCGTACACGTATCATTTGAGTGAAATCTTCTACACCATCGTGAATGAATACACGGACTGGGAAAGAACGGTAGAGGTTTGTTTTTATTATAACACGTAAGGTCCACGCCTAACTTTTCAATTCAAATCAAAGGCCCGTTAGCTAGTTTGCCACTTCATCATTTCAGCCATAGGACATCCACTGCTGGACATAGGCCTCCCCCATCGATCTCCAAAAGGGCCGGTTGGAAACGGCCTGCATCCAGCGTTTCCCTGCGGTCTCTTTTAGGTCGTCTGTCCATCTTGTGGGTGGACGTCCTACGCTGCGCTTACCAGTCCGTGGTCTCCATTCCAGAACCTTTCGGCCCCATCGGTCATCTATTCTGCGTGATATGTGCCCTGCCCACTGCCATTTCAATTTGCTAATCCTGTGGGCTATGTCGGTGACTTTCGTTCGTCCACGGATCTCCTCATTTCTGATTCGATCTCGTAGAGAAATCCCGAGCATAGCCCTCTCCATAGCTCGTTGTGCGACTTTGAGCTTGCTTATGAGGCCCATAGCGAGAGATCACGTTTCAGTGCCGTATGTCATCACTGGTAACACACACTGGTCGTAGAATTTCGGCGGTATTTTGGACGAGAAGACGTTGCGAAGTTTACCGAACGCTGCCCAGCTGAGTTGGATTCGCCGATTTACCTCTTTCTTGAAGTTGGACCTACCTAGTTCGACTGATAGGGACCACCCTTCCATTTTTACTTTTTGACTTTTTTATTTTTTGTTAGTCAATCCGCTGTAACACTACGTATTCTGTGATTATCAACTGCATACTAATATCTATTACGGTTCGCAAGATACAGCCGTTTAAAGGTAGGACAGACAGACAGACGGACAGACATCGTAGGCTTAGTAATAGGGTCTCGTTTTTATCCTTTGGGTATGGAACCCTAAAAAGCCTAAAATAATGATGCTATAACGGCCAAGGATCTTTTACTTTTTTTTTGTCGTGTGTACTGTATGTGTGCTTGTCCGAGACATCACCAAACGGCTCCAACGGAAGACCAGCGCTGGTTAACAGCCGGCATTATGCTGAGTTGGGGCCGATTTGTGACCTTATATTGTAACTTGTCGATAAGCAATTTTTAAAAACCACAATTGGTCACAATTGGTCCATGGCGGCCAAGCGCAAGCCTATCTACTATAAAAAAAAAAAAAAACTTTTTCTTTCTCTCTTTACCAAATTAGAACGTATAATGATTGTGCAGTTACGTTATGTACAGACAAACAAACATGTACAAGTAACCCTGTAAATAATTCTCGCTTAATTTTTTCGCTGTTTATTTTCGTTTTAATTGCATTATGTTATTCTTCTTATTTATTTTTTTATTTAACAAAATCCACAACCCTTTAAAAACTTAACAATAAACTATGAAC
This sequence comes from Agriopis marginaria, assembly GCA_932305915.1. Classification (NCBI taxonomy): domain Eukaryota; kingdom Metazoa; phylum Arthropoda; class Insecta; order Lepidoptera; family Geometridae; genus Agriopis; species Agriopis marginaria. The sequence continues at coordinate 18,341,150 of OW029918.1, forward strand.
TTAACTTACGGCCAATACGGCTTACGGCTTGTATTGCCTTTGTGGTTACTGTATTATACTTCTAGCGGTCCACCCCAGCTTCGCACGGGTATAGATTATAGCCTATGTCACCCGAGGATAGTGTAGCTTCCCGTCAGTAAAAGAATTTTTCAAATCGGTTCAGTAGTTTCGGAGCCTATTCAATGCAAACAAAGAAACAAAAAATCAAATCTTTCCGCTTTGTAATATTAGTATAGTCTAGCTAGCGTTTCTGCGTGAAGGAGAAACAAACACTGAGTGTGACATACACACAAACTTTTGCATTTAGGATATTTAGTATATTTATTATTTTACTTACTGCGATCCCCAAGCCGCCTGCCAAGCGTGGGGATTATGGCAACACCCCTCTTTAAGAGGGAGGCCTTTGTCCAGTAGTGGACGTTTGATGGCTGCTGATGTGTGTGTGATTATTTTACTTTATTGTTAGTTTGAAATTTGCATATCCATGTAAAAGCGCTGTCCAAAATTCTAAATGTTATTGTAAAATCATCATAATATTCAGCTCTCCCTGTGCTCATTATAAAAAGGTAAAACGGCACCAGGGAGAATCATTTTTGTATGGAATTTATTACTCTGATAAAAGTAACGAAACGTGACATTTTAATAAACGTAATAAATTTGGAATGATTTTGAGTCCTCTATCTATCATGAGTTAAACATTTAAATGCGAAAAAAATCGGGGAAAAAAACAGTTTTAAATTTCTCAGAATCTACACGAAAGATCAGCGTTTGTATTAATTATGGTTATGAGTTTGTATATTATTTTAAAGATAATTTACGTACCGTAGATCCAATTTTCAAATTTGAAATTTTGTAGGAAATTAAATTATTCAAACAATATTTTAATATTAGACAATGAGTAAAATCGGTTTCTCCAGAAAGTCACGAAATCGATTTTATTACTATTTTCCAATGGTATAAGGGTTTGCGAAACTTGACTGCGATACTAGCGCTACGGTAATTTGTAGAACCTTTTCGTACATTATCTGACTGCAGCGCTTACAGACGTTCGAGACAACCTACATCACGCTCAAATTACGGCGCCATCTAAGTTCGTACCGTTTTTAGGCAAATTTCCGAGCTACGCTCTAATGTTCCGCTATTGGCTTTCCTCTTAGTCTATCTTCCTTGGTTTAGGGAGAATGACCAGTTAATGAGCCACCCTTTCATTATTTAGATGTTTTCTCTGTATGAATTAAATATTTTTAAAAGCCCCCATAAGAGCTGATAATCTTCAAACAGTTGAACAGATTTTTTTTAATCATAGCCTATAACACTATCGACCAAGTCACCTTTAAAAAAAATAAACTAAATCAAAATTGGTTTAACCATCGACGGCTACGATGCCATAGACTGATACACAGACATAGCGATACACCGATAAACTGAAAACTGATACATTGATACATACACAAATACACAAATAATTAAGCTTATAAAGTTGAGGGGTTACGCTCTGTTTGCGTCGGGGCATAAAAATGTTTTTTTTTTTTGTTTTATCAGTGTCCTAATGCGTTCATACCCTTATTGTTATTCCAGTATCCATTACCATAATGTATGCCATTGTTACAGAGCCCGATCAACACCAGGGACGCCACAATAGCGGCGTTGTCTGACGCACAATACGTGGCTCCGATGGTGCAAAGTGGAGATTTGCTCAGCGGCGGCCCTAAGCCAGCTGTCAGTGAAGAAGACGGACCCGAGAGACTAACTAAGACGTTCTTCTATGTGTTTGATTATCAGTCTAGGGAGTCAGTTTATCCCCAGGTATGTGGCTTAAAAATTCTTTCATCATACTAATGTTATAGCTGTTTTATTATAGAAACTGACGATTATTTATAAAAAAAAAAAAAAAAAAAAAAAAAAAAAACACGTATCTGTGACATGTATTTTTTCCAGCTCAAATATTGTAATTTAACTGAATAAATATGATTTAAAACCGTCAAATTTGGTATAAGAGGCCGTTAAGGCCACTGTAACCATCAAAGTGAACAACTTGTAGAAAACTAGATTTCTAGAGAAAAAGCTGTAGTTTAGTTAGATAGGTTGGCGCAGTTGGTATTGAACCTGCTTTCTGCGCGCGTGGGTTTGATTCCCGTACCTAGGACAAACAATCATGTGATGAACACTTGTGTTTGTCCTATATCTGGGTGTTAATATCTATTTAAGTACGTATTTAAATTTATATGTATTGTATATCAATCTCTGGCAGCCATATTACAAGCTTTGCTTAGTTTGGGGTCAGATGACCGTAACAAAAACTGTGCAAACTGTGTAACTGTGCAAAAATGTTCCAAATATTTTATTTATATTACACAGGAATTACTCACGTAAGATTAAGCCGGTCACTCCGACTATAGCAGCGAGATGCAGCCGCGCGCGTGCATTCACCTTGAAAAAGACTACCTAATGCGGTTGAAACTATAGTCGGAGTGACCGGCTTAATCTTACGTGAGTAATTCCCGTGTAATATAAACAAAATGTGATAGATGTTTTTTTTTTACTGTGGAAGTGCCTTTAATACCTTAACAAAATACAAGCTAAAACTAACACTACAATACGAATACGGTAAGACTGCCCGTAGACCGTTGCAGGTCTTAAGACAATCTAAATGCTCAAGCCCACTACCAAAGTGTTACGTACCCTTGATACCTTTACGCTTTCTTGAGAAAAAGGGTCTTGACAGACGGACAGACAGACGGACAGACGGACAACGAAGTGATTCTATTAGGGTTCCGTTTTTTCCTTTTGTGGTACGGAACCCTAAAAAGGCAGTCATGGGGACTGTTGACAGAAGTGAAAACTAATACGTTACATTTGCATGTTGGTGACGCGAACCCATAAGTTTTGCCCTAGCAAAACATCACTCAACGCGTTTCACTTCAAAAAATCTCGACCATGAAAAACAATAACCCAAACATTTGACTAAACATAGTGGACGAATAACTTCGGACTAAACAGATAACCCTGGATCCCGTAAAATCACTGCAAGGGCTCCAAAACTAATTCCACTATTCACCAAAACGTCCGTAAATCGGCAGACGTGCAGTAAAACTTTTATCATGTATTCACTTCGGTAAGTTAGGGGAATTTTATAGGGCTGTAAAGTGACAACGGCGGAGGTGACGTACGTGAACTCTTGTAAAATCATTCTTGTAACCTCGTTATTCATGTTAAGCGAAATTAGGATTAAAATCATTATTTGCAGTTACATTAAATCGGGGTGGGAATTAAATATAGAGGATAGTTGTGGAAATTTAAACACATCAGAGATCAGTGGAAATCGCACTCTGTGCTATTCACACGATGTCATGCTTGCAAATTGGGGAATGAGCTACCGTCCTCGGTGTTTCCGAGAAGCTACAACATAGGGTTCTTCAAAAGACGAGTTAATCGAGTCCTAAAGGGTCGGCAACGTATTTGTGACGTCTCTGGTATTACAGGTATAGGCCACGGTGACTGCTTACCATCAGTCAGGCCGTCTGCAGACTACGGAGTCGTGCAGCCTACTCACTCATTCACTCACTCATCACGATATCTCGAAAACTACTTGACCTACGACCTATGAAATTGATTAAAATTTGGCAGGTAGATTCCTTATGGAGTGTAGATGCCCACTAAGAAAAGATTTTGCGAAAGGGCCGAATTATTGGGGGCAAATGGAGGTTGAAAGTTTGTATCAAAGTCCTTTGTTTCTGATGTTAGTGACATGAAATTTTGTATTCAAGGTAACGGTTTAAAATAGTTAAATACTGTATATTTTTTTTTCCAAAAAGATGGAATAAGGAGGGAAATGGGGGTTTTAATTTTTGTTGGCAGTTTTGTAATTACGAAGCTGAAATTTGCTAAGTAGATTACTTTGTGGGGGGTTTTTGATTACTATGGGGTAGAGGTCCGCTAAGAAAGGATTTTGCGAAAGGGTTGAAATAAGGGGGGGGGCAAAGGGGATTCAAATGTTATACCTAATATGAAAGTCAACACGTACGAAGTCGCGGGTAACAGCTACTATTTATAATATAAAAAAGTAGCTACGGCGCAATGAGATTCAATTAAAGCAAATTCTGTTAATTTCGATGCAGACTTCGACACGTATTGGCATAACATTATCATAAAATTGAAACCTAACAGGTGACAGCTGCTGATATTAAAACGTTTTACTACTTTGTACTTTCGAATTATATTACTTTTATTACTGTCAGGCAAAGGCAAATAGCAATTGTTATGAGCGAACGTGCCGCTTACCACCAGGCGATCAACGGCGTCTTGATCATCATCATCATCATCATCAGCCTTAAGTGACCCACTGCTGGGTATAGGCCTCCCTTTGTTTATGCCACTCTCCCCGGTCTCTCGCTATTCGCATTCGCTACGCTATTTTGCGTCTTGATCATATTGACAACAAATCGTATATGAAACAAAACTGTCTCCTTTTACCATTTTTACAAGCTTTTGTTTATCTTGCCCTGTTAGTATATTCGTATGTGCGGGACAAAATCTTAGAATTGAACTTTAGACCAGTTATCCTCAACTGATTGAGCTGAAACTTGGCATACTTATATAAATTTGAAGACAATTCAATGTTATGGTACTTTTGAGCTGGTCTGATGATGAAGACAGAAGGTGGCCATGGGAACTCCTAAACGAAACGATGCAACCCCGTCGAGTTTGGATTCGTTGGATTTGTCTTCCCAAGCACTTTGGTCCTAAATGATAAATTCATGATGGACTCCCCAAGATGGCAAACAAAATGTTCATAATCTATCATCATGATTATATGTATCAAATAAAAAGATTTGCAGAGAATACGAAAAAGATTGTTGAATAAAAGTTTTTTTTTTTAATGTTATTAAAGTTTATTGCGCGTCCGCTACAAAAAAGCCGAGAAGCTACAACATGGGGTTCTTCAAAAGGCGAGTTAATCGAGTTCTAAAGGGTCGGCAACGTATTTGTGATGCCTCGGGTGTTACAAGTATCCATAGGCGACGGTGACTGCTTTCCATCAGGCAGCCCGTCTGCTTGTTTGCCACCTATGCCATAAAAAAAAAAAAGTTTTAGGTTTTCAGGGTATTTGAAAATCAATAGATGTGCCTGATCAATTCAGAAAAACAAATTTGTTAACACTGCATCAAATAATGACCAATTATTTGTTACTTTCCATTTACTAAAAAAGCCATAAATTATTCAGCATCAAAAACCTACCACATAAAATTCATTAGCAAAAAATTAAATCACTAAAACTCATCAGTTATTCACTTAAAACCAGGTTTAATTATTCAAATATCACGCCCAAACCCAAAAAGAACAATGTAAGCTTCGAAAGGCTTATAGAGCTCTTGCATATTGCGGAATAGTGCTGTAGCCAGAGATTATGGTAATCCTTCAGTTTATACTATGAAAACTCTTGGTGCATTTGAAACCGGACCGACATTAAAGTTAGTGTTGAATAATGCCAAAATTCTCGGCTGCATTTAACGATAGGCAAATCCTCAGAAAAGACAAACAAGGATGACATACCTTTATACAATTTCAATCGCATTTACTGTACTCTTAATCTACCTACTTTAGTTTTAATTTAAGTATTTTAGTTGTATTTGTAACTCCTAAGCGCGCGCGTTAAGTTAAAATTGGCAAATCTTTTTCGGGTCACCAAGATACCGGCCTAGCCGAGTTTGGGGCCCACTGCTAATTCAATATTACCTAGTTTAGATTATTTGTGGCTATGTATACAATTTAATTATGATAATGTTAAACCGCTTCAGAAATAAATATTTACTTTACTTTACTTTACTTTATTTTACTTTATTTACAACGGGGAGTGCTCTGAAAAACTGTTTGATCTGAAGCTGGCTTTACGGTTCACCACACATTATAGATCAGTGGAAATCGCACAATGTGTTATTCACACGATCTTTCGTGCTCCACACCTGCAAAATGTGGAATGAGCTACCTAACGTGGTGTTTCCTAGAAGCTACAACATGGGGTTCTTCAAAAGGCGAGCAACGTATTTGTAATGCCCCTGGTGTTACATGTATCCATAGGCGACGGTGAGTGATTACAATCAGACGGCCCGTCTGCTCGTTTGCCACCTATGGCATAAAAAATATCGTTGTTCAAATTTCTCCATTTTTCACCCACCCGGGTTCCGGACCTAAAGGGTAATAACGGGAACCTATTACTGAGCCTACGTTGTCTGTCTGTCCGTCCTACCTTTAAACGGCTGTAATGTTGTTAACTAAAATTTATTACACACGAGTACACACTTTTTATCATCACAAAAAAATGATATCTTTTTTTTTAAATAAAAAATAGGCTTGCGCTTGACCGCCAACTCGCCTGATGTTAAGCGATGATATCACATTGAATATCAAACTTCTGAAATAAAAATAGTTGTATGAACGTGCCACCACCCCGGACCAGCTTATTATTATTCCTCTCGTATTTCGTACCGCGAGTTAAATGCATAACTCTGAAACATTTTTAATCTATTTTTGTCTGCATTCTTCTAGGTTCAGCATAAATCCTAGTTAGTGCCACGGATTTGTTGGCACTATCTCTGTTTCACACGAATTTTTATACGCCTTTGCAGCTTCGACCAAAATAAAATTAATGGACAGGCCCAGAAGAAGCGCATTTACGAAGATTACAAATTGAGCGCCGGAGCTCACTTCGTTTCAGTTGGTATCTAGCCATAGGAAAAGCGACACAAGACTATTGTTACAAAGATAACGTAACACCTGACAAAATTATGCCTTCGTGTGCTTTCCCGAAGTATTAATAGTGTTAACACACGAGATGTACATGGTTGACGAACCGCCGTCCAACCAACGGGTGGGAGAGAGAAAATTTTCTCTTTCTCTCCCGTTGGTATATGTCCGACGGTTTTGACTCGTTTTTACTGGGCAAGTTCAATAATTACGGCCCGTCCATTCATTTTATTTTGGTCGAAGCTTTGCAGTGGTACTCATATCGAAAAAGTTTTGTTTCATCCCTTTGCTTCTCCTGAAACCCACTGAAATGCAGTGAACATTTTCTAGGTATTATTTAACTGAATTCTTAGTTTACAAAAATTCTAATTTGTTTATATACTAATTTGGAGACCACGGACCGGTAAGCGCAGCGTAGGACGTCTACCCACAAGATGGACAGACGACCTAAAAGAGACCGCAGGGAAACGCTGGATACAGGCCGCTTCCAACCGGCCCTTTTGGAGATTGATGGAGAAGGCCTATGTCCAGCAGTGGACGTCCTATAGCTGAAATGATGATGACTAGTTAAAAATCTGGTGGCACTTGGTTCGATCCTCTACTTTTCACCAACGATTTATTAGCACTTGAATAAATAAGTTTCGATACTATCACCCAAAAACGGTGAAGGAAAACAAGACGAGGAAACTAGTTAGGCCAATAACTTCAAAAGTTCAGAGAATTATTATGACGTTTTATCTATATTACACGGGAATTACTCGCGTAAGATTAAGCCGGTTACTCCGACTATAGTTTCAACTGCATTAGGCAGTCGTTTTCAAGGTGAATGCGCGCACACGACTGCGTCTTGCTTAGCACTACGGGCCGCCACGCGGCGCGCACTATAGTTGGAGTAACCGGCGTAATACAAATAAAATGTGTGAAAGCCACGTCTGTTTCAATAATAAAACATATTATGACATTCACCAACATGCATTGGGACAGAATGGTGGCCCATCCTCTCTCTCTTTACTCTCTCTCTCTCTCTGAGGGAAAGCCTGTGTCCTAGCATTGGTAACACGATGAAAACAAGTTTGGCCCGTCACCAACTCCTTGATTAGCTGCGAGATTGTATAACAATCTGACTTTAATTGCCCAGTTTGCAACCCAAAAACTGTATCATCATCATCATAATCAGCCTTTTACCAGTCCACTGCTGGACTTTTAGCCTACCCCCGAAAGGGTGATTGGGCCATATCCACCACGCTGGCCGAGTGCGGATTGGTGGATTCACATACGCCATTGAATTCCTTCTCCGTACGTATGCAGGTTTCCTCACGATGTTTTCCTTCACCGAAAAGCCAGTGGTATGAAAATCCGTACATAAGCTCCAAAGAGCTCATTGGTACGGGCCCGGGGTTTGAACTCGTGACCTCACGCTTTCAAGTCTAGTGGCCTCCCAAATGGGTTACCACGGCCTCGCTAACCCAAAAACTGTATCAGAAAATTAAATAGACTGTATTTACACACCAGTTTTTGTTTTGTTTTAGAGAACGGGTGCAGTCCACGGAGAAGAGCTACCTTACGTATTCGGAGCTCCACTGGTGAACGGATTTGGGCACTTTCCCAAAAACTATACTAAGTCTGAAGTGGCGCTTGCAGAGTCCATCATGCTGTTTGTTTCTAACTTCGCTAAGAGTGGGTAAGAGATCACTTTGTTTATTCTTTTTAGGGCTCCGTACTTAAAGAATTTAAAGAAGAACCGATAACCGATGGGGAAGAAAGGTTCTGGAGTGGAGACCACGAACCGGAAGACGCAGCGTAGGGAGGCCTCCCACTAGATGGACCGACGACATTGTGAGAGTCGCGGGCATCCAGTGGATGCAAAAGGCAGGCTGTCGTTCAGTGTGGAGGTTAAAGGGGGAGGCCTATGTTCAGCAGTGGACGTCTTCTGGCTGATGATGATGATGATGACTTAAAGAATTTAAACGGGACCCTATTACTTAGCCTACGCTGTTTGTCTGTCCGGCTGTCCAGCCTACATTTTAACGGCTGTATCTTTCAAACCGTAATAGATAGCCAGTTGATATTTTTACGGAATATGTCATGTTACGCTTTACAACAAATGTTTTATGTAAATGTATTTTTGTATTTGCTCTAGTGTAAAAAAGGTAATACGTACAAGCGTCAAACTTGGCATGATTATAGTACACACTCTAAAATAAAATAACAAATTATAAATGCTTGCCAAGTGCGAGTAAGTGACGATTCACTCGTGATTTGAAGACACCCAGATTGTAACCATCGGGGAACACCCATTCTGACAGCGCATTCCACAGACTAGCAGGTCACACAATAAAAGTGGAATCAAAGCGCTTCGTACGGGTTTTCAAAATATCAACCATAAAGCAGAGTCGATTTTTCGTGCCCGCTCTGGCAGTCCGATAGGAAATGGGCAGGAGTGAATTAGATCGTGCAGATCCGATGCACACTCTCCGAAATGTATAATATTCTTGCAACAGTTTCGACCCTATAGCTTGAATTATTAGTACATTGTTACCCCAGGGGTGAAAGTAACTGTAGTAACTGTCTAAGGAAAGTATGAGTGAATTTTATTTCGCTTCGTTACAAAAATCAACATTTTTGGTGTGAAAATTATTTTCCACTACTGCTTTAGCCTCTTCTCTTATGAAATCCAGGCGTTAAATCCATATCGGAATCATAATTATGAATTCATTGTGTTAATACAAATCTGCTATACGAAACTGTTACTCTAACTGTTCTGATATACTTTTGTTTTGTATAAACAAAACTCTACAATGAAGATCGGGTACCCGCAATTTTTTTGAGAAAAAGTTCATTGAAAAAAAAGTTGGAACATGGTTCAATACAAATATGAAAATAGAAATAGTTTTTTTTTATTTGAGTGTCTGTCAGTTGTCAACTGTCACTGTCAGTTGAAAGTGATTCATCCTAGGGCTGAAATGTATTACTTTCAACCCGCTCCTCAGGCAACTTCAGACCTACTCTCCGAGTATGAGTAAAGAAAAATAATATATCATTATTCTCGGTAAAACAGTTTTTGACGTAAACATCAACAAATAATTTAATCAAACAAGTCTTGTAATCACAACGTTACATGGAAATTAAAATCGCGTTCGCCTCCGGTAAGAAACCATGTTTTCCCAGTAGACGTTTTCCTTAACATCTAATCAAAATGAACCTACATCATGCTGAGACCAATTTACGAATTTAATCTTGTTCAGGACATTTCGACTACAAAATGAATCGAGGAACCTTCAAAGATTTGTCGAGAATGCGAAACTGACTAAATTACTGTAAAAACGGAATAATGGTTTGTTAGCATAAGTATACGGGGTGTAAGGGGAACACTCTCGAAGCCAAAAGAAGGTAATTGTACTCATCATTATGAACAACTTTTACTATGGGATCAGCCCTGAAATCGCGAAAAAAATATTAGCTCTTCTATAGAAAACGATCATTGACACTCGACAAAATGTATGGGACAGCTGTTTTTTTTCGCGATTTCAGGGTTGGTCCCATACTAAAAGTGGTTCATAAAGATGAGTACAATTACCTTCTTTTGGCTTCGAGAGTTTTCCCCTTACACCCTTGTATAATGGGACTAAATAGCCAACATAAAAAAAAACATAATAGGCTCGCGTTTGACCGCCAACTCGCCTGATGTTAAGCGATGATGCGGTCTATGACGGAGCACGCTTGCCGAAAGAAACCGATTCACTCGTGATTTGAAGACATCCAGATTGTAACTATCTGGGAACACCCATTCAGGCAGCATTCCACAGACTAGCAGTTCGCACAATAAAAGGGGAATCAAAGTACGTATATTCGTTTAACCATTAAGAAGATAATCGAGGTTTTTAAATTGTATTTGATAGACAGCATCAAAAGGATTTATTTCTATGAAATAGAAAATGCAAAAGATTTCGAGGCTGCCCCACAAAAATTTGGCTAAGTGGTTTTTACCAGCTCTAATTATAGGAATATTTTCGATTGCTTACTTATTTTCAAGTTGATTTTATATATTGATATTTAAACAATCTTTAAAGACATTGTGTGAGCTGTGTTATATTTTTAGACTCATGGTTGCCCATTTGATAACTAAATGGTACGCATTTCCCTTAACACAACTGATTTTTAAGCTATTGAGCTGTAACACAATTGCTACATAATTTTTTAGTAATATTATGTAAAGGCACATAATTATATAGGACATAATACGTAAAGGCAGTATATTTTGTCGTGGCTTGCAATTTTCCTCGTAGAATTAACGCAACGTAACGTCCTAATGACATAATATTAAGATAAATGGACGACCCAAAAGAGAAGGTAGGAAAACGCTGGTTGCAGGCCACGTCCAACTGGCCCTTTTGGAGATTGATGCGGGAGGCCTATGTCCAGCAGGGTCCAATGATTGAAATGATGATGATGATGAACGTCCTAATTAGTGGCCAAGCACCAGTCTTTCATCAGTAAATATTTCTAATTATGTTTATTTTTCTCATAGGACGAGAAAAATCTCGATGAACTTTTTTTTAACTAACGTGGATAAGTCCACATTTGACGAAACGTTTGGTACGTATCCAAGGAAAATCCACAATGTATGGGTGGTAGTGGGCCGTTTTCCTACTTGTCCTGTAGTAGAAAGGGGATAGTAGGATAAAGTCATGTAGCTCTGATGCACATTCTCCGAAATGAATCCTGTAGAAAATTTACAAACTCGCTACTTTATGACGGTATTCAAGACTGAAAAGTTTCTTAGCCACTTACTTCTCATCGCCTATAAGTCGATCAGCACGCCGGTCTACCGATTCAGGAGCATCGAACTTAATTCTATCTACTATAAGATCTATATTTAACTATAACTTACCTACGTAGTACGTTCACTGAACACTAGAAACATTTACTCCACTAACCCTATTACTCCTTCGATACGCCAATCCCATACAATTTGTAAGCAAGAAAAGCGAAATCAATCATAATATACTATTCCTCCCTTCAAAAGAAAATAGGTCTCTGAAATAAACCGAAGGTCATTTACTTTGGTAACAAGACTTCCGGTTTGGTAACGAGACTTCCGGTTAGGGGATAATTATGTACTTATTACAATTTTCCTATTCCGAGCTCTTTGGTAGAATGTGGCCTGCAAAGCTTTAGCGTCTTAGGAACTTAGCCAAATGTTGTTGTAAAGAAATTAGGTCGAATTTTATGGGTGTTCTGTACAGTAAAGTAATCCACTTATATGCTAAAAGAAAAAAACACGCGTACGCATTTTGTTGTTCTTTGATAGCCAATCTTTGTTCAAAGTAGTATCTTTGCCCACAACATAGCATTCTTCAAAAGGCAAAGTCAAAAGTCAAAGTCAAAGTAATTTATTGATAAACATATGTTTATAGGTCAGGCAATTGTAATATTATTATTTAAGAAATGTATATAGATAATATACAACATTTAAAACATAATAAAATTATATAAAGGTAATAACCATATTTTTTTGTAAAACAAAGGCGAGTCAACAGAGTCTTATATGGTCGGAAACGTAGTTGTGATGCCTCTGGTGTTACAAGTATCCATAGTCAACGGTGACTGCTTACCATCAGGCAGCCTGTTATTATTTTAGTTATTATTCTTTTTGTACTGTATACAAAGCCGTTGTCAATCATCATCATTATCATCATCATCATCATCAGCCAGAAGACGTCCACTGCTGAACATAGGCCTCCCCCTTTAACCTCCACACTGAACGACAGCCTGCCTTTTGCATCCACTGGATGCCCGCGACTCTCACAATGTCGTCGGTCCATCTAGTGGGAGGCCTCCCTACGTTGCGTCTTCCGGTTCGTGGTCTCCACTCCAGAACCTTTCTTCCCCATCGGTTATCGGTTCTTCGAGCGATGTGGCCTGCCCATTGCCACTTCAACTTGCAAATTTTAACAGCTATGTCGGTGACTCTGGTTCTTTGGCGAAGCCGTTGTATAGCTGCATAAATCTGTTTAATTGACGTACCTAAGAACATTGAGACAATATCAAGAGGTAAAAATAAAGGATTGAACTGTCTGCTTGTTTGCCACCGATGTCACAAATACATCAAATAAACAGTAAAACAGTAACTGTAACTTTACCTAGGCAGCCAGTAATAAAATTAAAATCATAGAAATTACATCTAAATATAAAAAGCGATATAAAAAGAGTGGAAACCACGAACCAGAAGACGCAGCGTAGGTAGGCCTCCCACTAGATGGACCGACGACATAGTGAGAGTCGCTGGCATCCAGTGGATGCAAAAGGCAGGCTGTCGTTCAGTGTGGAGGTTAAAGGGGGAGGCCTATGTTCAGCAGTGGACGTCTTCTGGCTGATGATGATGATGATGATTATGATGATAAAAAGCGATGTGTGGTTGTTCTCTATGAACTCTAAAAAGGCTGAACCGGTTTCGACGGAACTTTTGATAGCTGATGTTATAAGGAGTAAATTAGGCTAGTTTTATCAAGAGTATCCACACGGGTGAAACTGCGGGGCGTAGCTAGTTAACTTCAAATTAGTAAAGTAATTTCTTATATGAAGCCGAAGATTGAGCTGAATATCGTGCATTGGAAGAGGCATATGCCCAGCAGTGGAATAATTACGATGATGATGTTTGAAATTAAATAAAAAATTGATAGAAAAGTAACCGGGTATTAAGTGGACTGGTCATAATTATCTGGCGTAAAACTGCTAACCGTTGGAATAGACGTGTTTTATAGTGGATAATATGAATTGGTAAATGTAGCATAAGACACCGCAAGACTCGATGGAGACAAGAAAGTCTGTCAAGATATAATACTAATAACTTATAATTAGTGATTTACAAATATGCCAGTGCCAATATTGCATGTCCATTTAGAGACAAGTTTGTTTTCGGAGCTATTAAGAACACACTATATTCTGTATTACATCTAAGTTTACCAACAAACTGCAATAAATATATTTTGATTTGATTTGATTTATAAGTAAAGCAATTTATGATTATGATATCTGTTGATTTATAAGTAAAGCAATTTATGATTATGTTTTCCATAGGAACCCGAATGACAACAGTCGCCAAGAAGCCCTACTGCCAGCATCACGAGAGAGGAACAAGTTCAGAGGCGTTGTCTGGGAAGAATACGACTCAACGCATCAGAAATATTTGGAGATAGGTCAGTATATATCAACAAATAATAAATAATGGCCAAGTCGGTGACAAATTTCTGTTCACCACCGGTTCTCGTACGATCACCGAAGTGAAGCAACGTCGAGCACGGCCGGTACTTGGATGAGTGACCGCCTGGGCGTTGATGGAATTTTGTCTTTTTGCACAATTTTTTTGTACTTTAGTAGGTTTAGTGATGTGGTGGTACGAAACCCTCAGTGTATGAGCCTGACTCGCATTTGGACAAATTTATTTTAAATAATTTAAGTTAGTTGTTGTAAAAAATCGTGTACGTAACTTATGTGATATGCAACAATCAAATCGAACACAAAACGAATTCCAAAGCGTTCCAGTAAAAGGAAACAACTCCACATCAGAAGCACTTGGAAATAGGTCAGTGTATTTTGTACTTGTACGTGTCAGAACTTTGTATTTGAATTTGACGCGTATTTGTATGGCTTGATGGAATTTATAATGCTGTTTTTCTTTGCGGAACAAAGTCTATATATAGGTAAGTATGTTTTTTTCAATGCTAAGATTGTTGATTTTAATAATATTTTTGAATACTGTTTCTGGAACGAATCTCTATTGCGTTTTGCGTTTTATTAAGTACAATAAAAAAGTGGTTATGATTTTTTTGAAGATGTACTTCTGCATCATAACGGCTTATTCATTCAACAACATATTTTTATCAAATTTCTTGTTGTGGTTTTACTAAATTATTTATATTAGTTTTCATTTTAAATAGTTTTAGGTTTTATATTTTTTTCTTTATAACTGCATTTTTTTTATTTTGTTGTTGTAAGTAAACGTTGTCCTTGTTTTTGCCCAGTTAACTGGTTGGATGTTTCTTAGTACGCAATAAATATTTGTACTATGAGTTGATTTTGGAGCAGTCTATATTGTTTATATCTTCGTTACAATCTTGTCTAAATTAGGTGTCTGGTGAATATTTTCTGAAAATTATCTTGCTGGTGTTCAATCCCCGCTTAATGGTCAAATACATACTTATAATATGAAATGGGACTCGTTTTTAAGTGAAGTCGTAACAATGTACGTCGTGTACGTCGTAAGATTGAAATCCTTCCCGTTTTGTTATTTTTACAAGCGTTTATGTAACTTGCAATGTATGTATGTAACTATGTTTGTTCAGGTGGAATATTCCAACTCAATTTTGAAACATATATCTTAAACCGATTGTGCTGAAATTTTGTACACACGCTAAGAATTTAATATAACGCAGAGAATTAAATATTGGAATGTTTAAAAATAAACTTAAAATTTTATTAGCACAAAAAAGCTACTATGACATTTCAGAATTCCTTAATGATAAAAATGTTTTGATATGTAATGTAGACTAAATAATTGACATAAAATCGAGACTAGGTACTAGGAAAAGATAAAATGATAATAATAGCTTATATAGGTAGTAATAAACATCTAATTAAGTTATAAAATACAACCAAACCAAAATATGATTCTAACAATATTCTAACTTAGACATATTTTCGTTATTTTTTTAACTTTAACAAAAACTAATAATAATATAATTATATAAAAAACTAACATTTGTACGCTGTAACAGGCAAGGACATGAGATACGTCTCCATTATTACGACCATGTATGCTACTTTATATGTATGTGTATCTACAATGTTCTGAAAAATAAATATTTTGAATTTTGAATTTGAACGCTTAGTTTGAATGACAATGTGATTTGCTAAAAGCTTGTTCAAAAAATGATTTTTTACTACTAACTTATTCCCTATTTCTACGTTAGGGGTCGGCTTTCCTAAGCAGCCCGCGCCAGGATACTCTGCAATTAAAGTTTCATCGTAGTTTGGGTCACGCTCGTCTACACCTTCATTCGCTTTTCTTTCTTTGTGCGTTACATGCCCGTACCATCGCAGGCGACTTTCAGCTAACATCTCAGTTACGGCCACTACTTTAAAACTTCCCCGAAACTTCCAGTCATTTTACTTTGAAAGTAATTTCATCATCATCATCATTTCAGACATATAGGACGTCCACTGCTGGACATAGGCCTCTCCCATCGATCTCCAAAAGCCGGTTGGACGCGGCCTGCATCTAAAGTTTTCCTGCGGTCTCTTATAGATCGTCTGTCTATCTTGTAGGTGGATGTCCTACGCTGCGCTTACCGGTCCGTGGTGTGGTGGAAAGTAATTTAAACTAGCTAAAATACTTAGCATTTGCTCATTCAAGTCAAATGTATGAAACGCCAACAAATCAACTACAACCTAACATTTCACATAAGATATTCATGAATTTTCCGCTTCACCTCCATTCAATCTCGCTCGCTTACGAGTGGCAAACGTGAGAACATTTTACAAGCCCTAATGTAGGTCGTCAAGATGGCTGACACATTCAAACCGCTGAGCTTGTGGAAGTGATGACGCCTTGGGACAATTCAGACATTTTAAATCACTGCCTTAAAAACTGGAATACATAGAAGGAGTAACTTTACAGTCTTGGTTCCAAATGTTAACCTATGATCTTCAACATTGTTGATAATGGTTTGAGAATACATTAACACATCTTTAATTTAATTTAACTTTAATTTAACACATCAATACATCTTTTTCTACTTGAATATAATTGGTAAAGTTAGTGACAATCTTAAATCTAATTTATAGATTCTGAATGTTTGTGCAACTATAATCCTTATGCAAATGTGGATGATATTAACTCAAAAATATTTCAGGAATAGTAATAAATATTTCCGGGACATTTTTGCACACACGGTCATCTGACCCCAAACTAAACAAACCTTGTGATATGGCTGCCAGAGACTGATATACATACATAATTATAGTTTTTTAATACATACTTAAATAGTTATTAACACTCAGATATAGAACAAACACAAATGTGCATCACATAAATGTTTGTCCCAGGTGGGAATCGAACCCTCACCAACACCCCCAAGCTCAGAAGGTAGGTTCACTACCAACTCATATAAAAGCATCTATTATGGCCTTTCCAACTGCTTTCCGATAAAAAACTCTAACCAATAGATCCGTAAAATTGTTTACACCACAAACTATTTACACCAAACATTAATTTTTCAGTGTTGCTATTTCGTGGGTTTTTTTCAACAATAGTCTATCTTTCTACTCATTTATTGCTTATTCGTTTAACACTGTTTTAAATACTATTCAACACCATTTTGCTTATTCGTTGTTGCATCAAATCAATACATTGTTGTTATTCCAAAGACCCATCTTATTTTGATTTTCAAATAAACACCGTGTCATCTGGAGCAATTACCAGGGCAGGTGTTTCAAAATGCGGTTCCGCCGAGAGCCCAAATTTCTCCATTCACAAACAGTCTTTGATTATGAAAATGATGACGTCTCGACTCAATTTATACGGGCGGCCCTATGAATCTGCTTCGGATAGACCTGCCGAGAGAAGCCGAGAGATTTATCGTTGTTTCGGGTTGGATTGTCTTGTGCATGAAATTAATGTTCGGAAGATGTGTGTCTTGGTGCGGTAAGATTCAGTTTGCATTGTCATGATTCGATGGTTTATTTTCGGAATGGTGTCGATTAAGTAACCGATAATCAGTATAGATCTTTTGTATTTACTTTGTAGTGTGCCTATATTTTGATATTATCAATCATCAGCTTCCAGTCCTCCAGCGTGGTATATGCGGTTTGATTTTGATTAAACGACGTTTTTTTTTCTGTTCTGTCTTTTCTATTTTTATTTTAGTACAAGTAACAGTTTTTTCTAACAAATGAGACAATTTCTTTTGTTTGAAAAATAGGCCCACCACAAACTAAATCCCCGTATAGTAATGAAACTCATGTCGATTTTTTCCTCATAATCGCTAAATTTTGTGGTAATATTAGCTATATCCGATCAAACCGGAATATTGACAAAAGCCGATTACTATGGCCGCTGTTGTAAAATATGGTCTATTTATTTTAGTATAAAAATTCCTAAGCATGCATCCTTTTTCGTATTAAAAACGTTCCGGTGTGAAAAAAAAGTGACTTTATAAGGGAAATGAATGAATTGTGGCAAAAATCACATATATTATTCTGTATATTATTATTCCGGTTTCATTTTTACCTTATCTTTCGTCCGAATGGTACAAAAAAAACAATGAATTTTATAGTGTTATACCCATCAATATACGGTAAATTCGGTGGGCCTAGAAAAAATTGTCTTCTTTATCTGACATGTCAATAAGGCCACCAACCAAAGATTTCATAATATACTACTTATGTCCCACCAAACCCTTAACAAAATATTGACCTTCTTCTTCGATTATTATTATATTTGCATGATACTTTTTATTTCTACCTATATGTCAATGTTTTCTTTTTTGTCAGATAATTCTTGAATAATTCATATTTATTTTAGTTTGTTTCTAACACATAACATTTAAAACCATGAGGTAAACCTATGTAGGAATTTAATTATCATTCAAAAGGCTTATTATCAGATGCCTCCGAGAAATATTATTCCCGCGATCTAATTAACCTCAAATGGCTTTGTATAAACGACCTATAAGACTTACTTTTAGCTTTAAGGCAACATTCCAGTAAATTAAACTCACCATACTCGTAAACATTTTCTGTAGCCATGTTACGTTTCTCTCTTTCACTTACACTCAACGATTCGACAACAATGCCTATTCACATTAATTTTAACGACGCAATGGCTTGATTTTGATAGACTTGGTAAGGTAAAGCTGTCAAAAAATTTCATGACAAATTTGACAATATAGAACCAGGATGCTATCTTGATACAACTTAACTAAACTTTAGTCTCTTTAAACTATTGTATTGAAGATTTTCAACAAACTTAAACGCCAGCATGCTGGGTACGCTGCCAACTGGTAGTGGGCTTGAGCATTTGGATTGTCTTTAGACCTTCAACGGTCTATGGGCAGTCTAACTGTATTTGTAGTTTTAGTTTTAGCTTGTATTTTGTTTAGTTAATAAAGGCACTTACCCAGGAAAAAACAAACTTAAATAAGTTAAGTAATTTCGTACGGACTAAGTGAGAGTCCAGAAGCAAAAACATCAATCGATACATCAATGTATTTAACATATCATAAAAATATCAAATCAAATTATACGTATCAAATAATGTCCCACGGTAGTACTCAGTTGAAACAAACTACGATCACCCGTATGAAAACTGGGCAGAATATCCGTTGCGAAAGGCAAACTCACATTGAGTAAAAAAACTTGTATAACTTTTATTGCCTTCTATCATATTTTTTATGCTATAAAATAAATGTGTAAAATTATTATTTAGTGTATATTTACTTCATACTTTTTTGGTAATTTTCAAAAATAGATATGTCAATCCTGATTCACGTTGCTCGTTGTGTCGTGTCAGCGTCGTGTCGTAGATCGTAAATGAGCCTGCGGTATTTATACTTGTATATCTTTTCCGTATTCTTGCTCCCTATTCCGTATATTGTATCTCGTTCTTTGGATTAAGGAAACACAGCTCACGTACCACGCACTGTTATATTTTCTGTGGTATTAGGTCACAGTTGGTAGATACAGTAGGACAATTTTGTAGGTGCAATTTTATCATTTTTCCTCGCTTCTGTTTATTAAATTGTGCCAAGAAAGTTTTGTTTTCAGAAATCATACAAATATTATAAATGCTAAAGTGTGTATGTGTGTATTCTTAAATGTGTATGTTTAGCTGGATTCATTAATTATAGGATCCTGCATGGGTATTAGTGGGTATTACTGCGGTACACTGCTAGTATTTTATGCGTGTCATTCTGGAAGTTACTTTCAAAAAACAGTAGCAGATATTTAATACAGGGTTACCAATAATTAATCTACCAACTCTTAAGGGCAGTTTCTGTAGGTACATCATAATAAACATTTTTTGATTCTAAAACTAGAAAAAATCGCATATTCGCTGTTCAATACATTTTGTTGCAAATCAATGTAATTTTTTCTATGGAAAAGCTGACTTTTTACGATTTTCAAAAGGTATGGAAACGATAGTTGTTTCTTGTAATGTACAGATGCTGCTTTTATGAAATGGCTGGTTTATTAAAAGTAACCCTGTATAACATGGGTCGGCAACCTTATCTAGCTTAAGGGCTCATTCTAAAATAATTTTCTCCTGAAGGGCGCATGAATGGTTGACGAAATTAATATGTTACATAAAGACAAAACAATATGATTATTGCATGAGGCATACATACAATCAAATGTCACTAGAAAAAAAATTGTCACTTATTATTAATATGATTCCTGGATTTGCCTTTCTTCAGAAAACTTGATGATATCTGGCTCAAAATGTTCCAAAAGTTTTTATCCCTCATGTATGATTTCAGGCTCAAGTCATTTTTCATGGTTATTATTTCCAGCTCTAATTCATCGTAATTTTATATGACAAAAAGGTATTTGATCTTTTCATAAACATCACCGTCAGCGAATGGGTTAATTATAAACTCCAAGATAGGCTCAAGATTCTTTAATTATTATTGTTGGAAACGAGAATTAAATTCGTCCAAAAGTGTATCTAATTGTGAGGCAATGGCAATGGTATCAATATCTTTTTCACAAACATTCATCATCATCAGCCAGAAGACGTCCACTGCTGAACATAGGCCTCCCCCTTTAACCTCCACACTGAACGACAGCCTGCCTTTTGCATTCACTGGATGCCAGCGACTCTCACTATGTCGTGGGTCCATCTAGTGGGAGGCCTACCTACGCTGCGTCTTCCGGTTCGTGGTCTCCACTCAAGAACCTTTCTTCCCCATCGGTTATCGGTTCTTCGAGCGATGTGGCCTGCCCATTGCCACTTCAACTTGCAAAATTTAACAGCTATGTCGGTGACTCTGGTTCTTTGGCGAATATCCACGTTTTGGATTTTATCGCGCAAAGAAACTCTGAGCATAGCTCTCTCCATTGCCCGCTGAGTGACTCTGTCACAAACATTCATGTGATCAAAAATTTTCTTTAAATTTGGGAAGTGTGAAGTTAAATTCGCAACGCACTGACTCCTCGGGTGGGCGGGGCAAAGGGAGGTTTAGATAGTTTGCACGTTTTTTTACGGTGTGCCGTCACAAAAGGCTTGCCGACTTGTACAGAAAGCCAAAAGATTGCTTACTCAAAGAAACGACGTGATTTCTTGGAGGGCGCATCAAATGGCCACCGCGGGCGCACGTGCGCCCGCGGTCACAGCGTTGCCGACCCCTGCTGTATAATATTATATAATTATATACAGGGTGAATCTCTAGATGACGGACATAGTCAATGATATATCATTCTTCTCATCATTATGAACAACTTTTAGTTTGAGACTAAACCTGTTATTTTATTTTCGTGATTTCAGATTTGGTCCCATTAAAAAATTAGTTTTTTATTAATATTTTTAAATTATTAATAATAGGTTTGCGCTTGACCGCCAACTCGCCTGATGTTAAGCGATGATGCGGTCTACGGTGGAGCACGCTTGCCTAGAAGAAAACGATTCACTCGTGATTTGAAGACACCCAGATTGTATCTATCGGGGAACACCCATTCAGGCAGCGCATTCCACAGACTAGCAGTTCGCACAATAAAAGTGGAATCAAAGCGCTTCGTTCGGGTTTTCGGAATACCAACCATAAAGCGGTGTCGATTTTTTGTGCCCGCAGTGTAGTTTTGTGTAGTTTATAATGATTAGTACAACGATATATTCTGTCAGTCATCTAAAAGAACACCAACTTACTTAATGGGAAGCAACGTTGTGGCCAAAATGAAGTAAGTAGACCTTAGACCTTAGACCTTCAACGGTCTATGGGCAGTCTAACTGTATTTGTAGTTTTAGTTTTAGCTTGTATTTCGTTTAGTTAAAAAGGCGCTAGCCCAGGAAAAAAAAAATGTAGGTAGATCTAGACGGTACTTATTCACTCTGGCCTCAAAGATACCTTGGTAATACAGTAGAATTCATATATAACGACTTCGCTTATAACGACTAACCTATTTTAGCGACGATATTGTTTACTCAAATTAGGTTTCATAATAAATGTACTCAAGAAATAATCCTGCCGTTTTGTGCGTCATCCGGTTAGTACGACATAGTATCGCCGGTCCCTTGAAGGTCGTTATATCCAGATTCTACTGTAGTTACCTTCACAATAGTTACACAACTGATTCAGTGATGCTATTCTTAAACAATGGCGTCGATTCTGTCATACCACTCACCAAATTAAACCAATCTGACATAACTAATATGATCTGCCTCTCTTTTCATTTCAATATGTGAGAGAAGGGTGGCAACAATGTTAGAGCTGTCAAATTTAGTTTATCGTGCATAGAGTGCATAAGAATCGATGCCAATGTATATATTTTTCCTCACCTGTCACATTGTTTAACCTGTCACTCGCATTTTAAAATAGTACACCAAAACTTTAACTCAGATATTGTTAAAGTATGTTTTTGTAGTAAAAAAAACTAGCTGCACCCTGCTGTTCCACCCGTGTGCATTACAATCATAACATCAGATATCTGCCATTGACCCGTCAAAATCAGTCCAGCCGTTTTGGTGTCCGGTAACATACACACATCGTTTTATACATATCTAATTTCAAATTGTTTTATATCGTATATAAAGAATTGTATTTTTTATTTTTTCGAAGAGAATGTTGCTTTACTACTGACTCTATTTTTACTGTGACCCTGTGTTACGATAAGCCAAATTCCGGGTAACAAGAGCGTTGTATCGCGGCGTTCTTTCCAACATGCTTAGTGCGTACCTTCTTACATGCTGACGCTTTTCTGTTGAAAACTCTTACATGCCTATACTGATTTAATTAAAGATAAAATACTCCTCTGTTTTCATTCTAAAATGTATCTAAAATTAGTTTTATTGTAATTTGCTTGATATTTATTTATTATTTGCTGATTTTGTTCTGGAATGGAGACCACGGACTGGTAAGCGCAGCGTAGGACGTCCACCCACAAGATGGACAGACGACCTAAAAGAGACCGCAGGGAAACGCTGGATGCAGGCCACTTCCAACCGGCCTTTTTGGAGATCGATGGGGGAGGCCTATGTCCAGCAGTGGACGTCCTATGGCTGAAATGATGATGATGATGATGATTTGCTGATTTTGAAATTCAAGGTGGGGATTTGAGTTCAAAAAAATTAAGTTATAGACTTTCGTTTAACCAATACTTCGCTAGATTCGATATACTATGAAGCATGCTTGCTTAAAAAAAACAATTCACTCGCAATTTCAAGACATCCAGAAGGTATACTGTAAGCATTCTGTTGATGAATAAATAAATAAATAAATATACCGGAGAACACATAGACATGTATCGAGTCAACTTGGAATGACTATAACATAAAAATGTACTTAAACTGGTGCCAAATATTTAGTTGCTATAACCGCTGCAATAACAATAGTATAAAACTAAAAGTGGAGACCACGAACCGGAAGACGCAGCGTAGGGAGTCCTCCCACTAGATGGACCGACGACATTGTGAGAGTCGCGGGCATCCAGTGGATGCAAAAGGCAGGCTGTCGTTCAGTGTGGAGGTTAAAGGGGGAGGCCTATGTTCAGCAGTGGACGTCTTCTGGCTGATGATGATGATGATGATGAAAACTAAAAGTAAATCACCAGTACTGTTCACTTTCACAAGATTTTTGAGCATAAGACTGTTGGTAATAGGTACCCGATATATTTCAGTACGCAAAAATAATTTGCAGTGGCTAAAAGTCCAGCAGTGGACTGTTGAAAGGCTCAGTAAAACAAAAAAAAAACAGCTGCGAACAGCGAAAAATTCTTACAAAGTTGTTGCAGCTGTAAATATATTATGAATATTTAGTATACGAGTAAATGTCTAAATTTCTTCTTTTAATTAGTATCATATTTATTTTTATTGAGATAGTGCGAAGTACCTTATTAGTATTATGTATTTATGTTATGGTTTGTTTATATTAAATGTTAGTTTGTTATGTATTATGTCGTCGCAAGAAAGGCAGAATTACTGAAGCGCCAAAATAGGCATATTGAGTTATATAGATATTCGGAATCAGCGTTTTTTTCTGCGTCGATCAGTCTGGGTCCCATAGCGATACGAGCACTATTTTGGCGTTTCAGAAAAAAGGGGTTTTTTTCATCAACCAGAGTCCTTAAACGACACTTTTTTGGCATTTTATTCGTGCCTGTCACCTAAGTAATTTTGTTTTCCTGCAATAAATTACAAGTAAATTTTAAGTAAATTTGGCTTCCGGCAATTTAACAGCTAATATTTTAGAGTTATAAGTAATTTTGACTATAAATATTTGAATCAAATGGCGGTTAAGAAATTTTGCTTTACTGTAAATTGAAGTCATTTTTACTTAAGCGCCACTATATCACAAACCAGCAGTCCATTTATTATGGTTTGTACTTCTGGACATAGAAAATGACAAATTAATAAAAGTTTACCTTGACGTCATCGAAAGTCTTGTGCTGGGAAAATGTAATGAATTAAAAACGAAAAAAAAAACTTAAAACGGCTTTTTCTCGAAATGGTCATTTGGAGCTTCAGTAAATTTGCCTTTCCTGCGACGATGTGTTGTTGTTCCTATATTATTATTCAATTTGTCGTGTACTGTTGGGTGTAATGTTGGCCATGGGTGATGTCACCGGCGGCTCCAACGGAAGACCAGCGCTGGTTGTTCGCAACCAGCATTATGCTGAGTTGGAACCGGTTTGTGGAGGAAAACAATTTGTAATGTGTGTATTTATTTCTATTAATTCTGTAAAAAAAAAAAAATCTTCCGTAAATAAAAAATTGTCTATTGTCTAATATAATAGTGTAACTACCGTTTTTTTTTTCATTCAAATATAACAGAATATTTGGACCTATTGTTTTATTTGAAAGGATTTTATAACCGTATTTGCTCTTTAAGAACTGGTTTCAAAATACTGTCACAAACGGTTCTTAATACATAAATGTTTCTTGCAGAGACGAAGAACAAATTTTCTACAAGTTATCTTTGATCTTTTATTGGTAATTAGTTTTCATCATAATTCTTTTGTTATTTTGTTAGTTTCGAATTGAAGCTTTAGAACTGGCTGTGTAACATATTTATTGTTTATTTCTTCGTTGAAATATCAGGCGATATAATACTTCGTCTTTATTTTATTTCAACACGTACCTATATGAACTGAACGTGGGTGTAGGTGGGTGTGGGTGTGAATGGAAAGCTGTATAAAATGATGCTTCATTTCCATAATTTACGGTACCTTTTATATTTTTAGTCCAGTATTTTTATTTTGCAAGAAGCCGTGGTAGCCCATTTGGGCGACCGCTAGACTAGAAAGCGTGAGGTCGTGGGTTCAAACCCCGGGCCCGTACCAATGAACTCTTTGGAGCTTATGTACGGATTTTCATACCACTGGCTTTTCGGTGAAGGAAAACATCGTGAGGAAACCTGCATACGTACGGAGAAGGAATTCAATGGCGTATGTGAATCCACCAATCCGCACTGGGCCAGCGTGGTGGATATAGCCCAATCACCCTCTCGGGGGTAGGCTAAAAGTCCAGCAGTGGACTGTTAAAAGGCTGACTATGATGATGATGATTTTTATTTTAAGCTGGTAACTTTACGGTACCATATATTCAGAGAAACCAGGATGAATTTGAATATGGATGACCTTTAGTAATAACAATAATCCATTTAACCCGATTCTATGGGGCTAAATCCCCAGAGACTCCGACCCCTAGCTTGCTTAAGCCAGCCGGAAACCGCAAGAGAGCTAAGAAATTAAGCTCCAAGTCATAATATGTCATTAAATTGAGTCCACATATTACGACATTCAGGACAATACCAAAATTTTTAAGGTACAAGTATTCAATTCAATTCATTTTCACCAGAGGAACACAAGTAACACTTAGCTATGTCAAGTTACAAAAGTACATCAATATAGTTTCTGCGTGAAAAAAGCCGTGCTTTATTATAAACGCAAACTGGAAAAAGCATCGTGTCACTATTACCTCTTTCGCGAGGGATGTTGATATCGATTTATTATTATTTTGAGCTATTATCTGTGACATATTATATTATAAATAATTAATTATAAATTTGCATGCCTGATTGAAGGTTGTTTTGGCTGTACAATCCTGATATAAGATCAATGTTACCCATATACTAGTAAATAAAGAATTGAATTGAATTGCAAAAAAGTACATAATATATTTATGCCTCAAAAAAAAAAAAAAAACACATGGACTGAAAATTGAATCGATATCGTTTCACCCCGAGAGGTAATACTCTAACACAGACAGTTTTTAAAATAGACCCAAAATAATAAATACTTTTTATTGTCAACAGGTATGAAGCCGCGCCTCAAAAACCACTACCGAGCCCATCAACTATCAGTATGGCTGCGCCTGGTTCCCGAACTCCACCGAGCTGGCATGGAAGACGTCGCAGCACGCCACAACCTGTTCAAAAACCACAACGAACAGGACTTGTACGAAGGCATCGTACGCCCAGACCCTCTAGCACGAAACCCCAACGATAACGACCAGATCCGACGCAACGGTTCTATTTACCCAGATACTGCGCTCACTACAGTTGATACAATTCTCGCTACCTGTGCCACGATGCTGCCTGGACGAGATTTACAAACTCCGAATGTAACAGAGAACACTCTAGCTAATTTAGAAGCGGCTGGATACGCTGCATATTCCACAGCTCTCAGCGTTACAATAGCTATAGGGTGTTCGTTACTCATACTCAATGTGCTAATATTTGCCGGAGTCTACTACCAGAGAGATAAAACCAGGTCACGCGGAAAGCAGCAGCGATTCAACGAGAAACATTTCGAGACTATATCGGGTAAGCATTCGCATTATCATATGGATCCGACTCTCGCCCCTAGTTTGGTCGTCGACGTGGAAAGGCATAATCGTAAGAAGCAAATGATGGGGAGCGATGCGCATTTGTCTAGTCTCAATTTCAAA
Source organism: Agriopis marginaria (assembly GCA_932305915.1). Classification (NCBI taxonomy): domain Eukaryota; kingdom Metazoa; phylum Arthropoda; class Insecta; order Lepidoptera; family Geometridae; genus Agriopis; species Agriopis marginaria. The sequence continues at coordinate 18,368,055 of OW029918.1, forward strand.
GGGCCGTTGGACGTTCCGAAATCTCCGCCGAGTCCAAGTCTTAGTATCGATAACATGATGCTTCCGAGCAAGTTGGGAAGCAGGAACAGCAGTTTTCGGATACCTAACGTCAGCTATCCCCAAGTGGGGAGCTACGCGACAATGCCCAAGAATGTGAGCCACTTTAATAACTCGCCTCCATTGCAGGAGTTAAGGCAACAGAAATACCAGCCGCCGAATGGGTCGACAGCGCAAAACTCCCCGAGAGATGGGGAGGCGAGGGGAGGCCCTCATGCTACCCTCCGCAGAGGGAAAAGTGCCCTCCATTCTAACCTCCCACAAGCAGCTATCGACGAAATGAGAGTGTGACAGTTAATTCCATGTGACTATGCATCGCAGAATTAAAAAGTGTTTCCGATGTAACATAATAATTATTGTATGTATGTGTGTAAATAGATGTACGAGAATGTCAGTTTTTCTAAGTGAAGTGTTATCGATTTTCTCCGGATGGAATATGATTATCGAATAAAAATCAATTGAGTCTTCACGGTGATTTTATTTTCCGCTAAAGTATGCGATCCTAAAATAGGGATGTCAAAACTTTCGAAGTTTTGTAAGTCCGTGTCGATATTTTAAGTATTTTATCGAACAAAAGTCGATAACGGAATATCAAACGGCTTCTGTTCAAAGAAAGTTTTCGAAGTGGTTGCTAAAACGAGCATTTTGTTAGGAATGCCTTGCGGTCGGCGATAAACAAGGCCGTAAAGGGTCTTTGTTCAGTTCCCGGCCGCATACGTAATATGAGGCCACTAGTGATGTACTGCGGTTCTCCGTGTTATGTAAGTATCGATAAAATATATCGCCCGATAGCCTGATCTGGGTCGACGACTGGCTGTTGGATATAAAACGGTCTGGTTGATTAACAATAAAAATATACGATGTTTTTCATGGCACTCTTGGAAAATAACACGAAAATAAAAACACGAAGCTAGAATTCAACTTAATTAGTAATGATTGAGATAGACTTTTGTTTGAAAAATTAGCTTAAAATATGCATAGAAAAAGTAATTAGGGTGTCAAGAAATCATGAGATTTCACTTAAATTTGAATTAAAAAGAATAGAAAGAAAATATTGACCTTGTCTGAGGGTCTCCTAAAATAATGAAAATAATTAAGGAGAATGGAGAAAATATTATTTAAAAAACCGGACAAGTGTGAGTTGGGCTCGCACACTAAGGGTTCCGTACCACCACAAAATTCAATAACGAAATGACCAGCTATAACTTGGTAATGAACAGAAATTTGTCACCGACTCGCACTTGGCCATTATTCATTATTTGATGTTAAACTTTAGTGTGTGTACTATAATCAAGCCAAGTTTGACGCTTGTACATATTACGGTTTTTACATTAGAGCTAATATAAAAATACCTACGTTGAAAAATGACGTTTGTTGTAAAAAACTAAGTGTTACTCGTTTTTACTTTTCGACTTATTTATTATTTGTGAGTTAATCCGCCGTAACATAAATATTCTGTGAAAATTTCAACTGGCTATCTATTACGGTTCGAAAGATACGTATACCAGACAGTTTGACAGAACAGACATCGTAGGCTTAGTAATAGGGTCCAGATTTTACCCTATGGGTACGGAACCCTAAAAATTAACACTATTACTATACAATTTTTTTTTTTTTTTTTCTTTATAATAGGCTTGCGTTTGACCACTATCACGCCTGATGTTAAGCGATGATGCGGTCTACGTTGGAGGACGCTTGCCTAGAAGGAACCGATTCACTCGTGATTTGAAGACGCCCAGATTGTTATTCACCTTTTTACAAAGTTATTGCAGCTGCCAAAGCAAACAAATACTTGGACAGAGCTGTAGTCATACTGTATTAGTAAATAAATATTTCCCCAGAAAAAAGCAAGATTAGTGACAACTGAAGGTTTTCGTTCAATGAATTATGTTATGCGGATCCTTCGTCTTGTGATTTATTTTGGCGAGAACACCATATTTTTCACCAGTTTCTGTCAATGTTGCAATGTTGGCGGAAATTGGGTAACTGACTATAGCAGAAATATTTTCACTTGTTAGAATCGGAGCGGTTATAGAAAACGGTCAATGACACTCGACAAAATGTTTGGAACAGCTGTTTTTTTCGTGATTTCAGCTTTGGTCCCATAGTAAAAGTTGTCCTAAATGGTAAGTACAATGACCTTTGAAAATACTTTTTTTGAACAACTGAATTTGAACTCTATGTTAAGTAAAATTTAACTGCAATTTACTGTAACGAGCTTTGATTAGAGTAACTAAAAATAAATAGCAATGGTTTTTTGATACGAGTTTTTTTATTTTATTTAGTAGATAGGCTTGCGCTTGGCCGCCATCTCGCCTGATGTTAAGCGACGATGCGGTCTACGATGGTTTTGGTACGATAATCTAGCTTATGAATATATTTTTTAATAGGTTTCTATTTAGATTCGTTTAGTCTTAAATTTTATGTAGTTTTTCTTTGTGTGATATTCTATAAACCGTTATTATAAATTTAGTTTGGTATGCTATATTTTTTTTTATGGCTGGATTTTTTTTTTAATGGAAGTTGGCACAGCGATCAAAAATATGCTTGAAACACCGACATACGACTGCGTTTTTAGGGTTCCGTACCCAAAGGGTAAAAACGAGATCCTATTACTAAGCCTACGATGTCTGTCTGTCTGTCAGTCCGTCTGTCCTACCTATTAACGGCTATATCTTTCGAACCGTAGTACATAGCCAATTGAAATTTTCACATAATATGTAAATGTTGCGGCGGATTAACACCTAAAAAGTCGAAAAGTAAAAACGAAAGGGCATACTCCATACCACAAACGTATTTTTTCAGCGTATTTTTTTACTACATACATACATACATTATCAGCCATTAAATGTCCACTGCTGAACAAGGCCTCCCTCTTAGAGAGGGGTGTTGCCATAATCCCCACGCTTGGCAGGCGGCTTGGAGATCGCAGTACGTTCACCGTATACTAACAGGACGCTGCTGCCCATCCTCCGGTGGTTCTGGTCGCAGTTTTAGGACATACCCGGGACATACATATTTTTTTACTAGCTCTAAGGTAATACGTACAATTGTCAAACTTGGCATGATTATAGTACGCACTCTAAAATATAATAACAAATAATAAATAATGCCCAAGTGTGAGTCGGTGATACATTACAGTTCATTACCAAGTTATAACTGGTAATTTCGTTATTGAACTTTGTGGTGGTACGGAACCCTCAGTGCGCGACCCGACTCGCACTTGGCCAGTTTATTTCCCTTTCTTGCGATCGTTTGCTGACTTCAGATTATCTTACAATATTTTGAAATAACAGTAAAAAGTAATATCCTTACAAAAGCGATAAATACTATATATACTTCGTGCCTTGTATTCCGCTGCCGTTATCTAGAAGTTTCTAAGGAGATACAAGCATTATACTCTGTAATCGTAGTACTAAAAGTAATATGAAAATAAGCCCGGAATGGCCTTAACAAGGAACTAAGAGGCCATAATTTACATTTCTGGAGCAGCACCCTGGTTTTCTTGCCAACAGGCTAACAACGGAACGACAATGGATATAAAAAACAGTGAACGATCTTCATATAAATGGCCTGGCTGGTCGTTTACTCACATGGTAAGTGAAGCTAATGTTATACTTAATTGCGCTTTGATTCCACTTTTATTATGCGTACTGCTAGTCTGTGGAATGCGCTGCCTGAATGGGTGTTCCCCATAGTTACAATCTGGATGTCTTCAAATCACGAGTGAATCGGTTTCTTCTAGGCAATCGTGCTCCATCCTATACCGCCGCTTTACATCAGGCGAGTTGTCGGTCCAACGTAAGCTTATTAATAACTATTGAAATTTAAAAAAGATGTACGAAATATTGTTTTTACGGTCCATAATAAAAGTAGTTAAGTTTATTTAATATTTTTGTATCTAAATTAGTTTGTAATAATTTACCAATTACTGCATTAAAAAGAAACATGTTGTGTATACATATTTAGGAATATGGTTTAGTTTAAAATTTTGTAGTCTACTCTAAGTTTAGATTGTTTTGACCATATTTTGTTTTGTGTGCCAATAAACTAAATAAATAAATAGATTTAAAAAAAAGTGCGGTAACAACTACTGCTAGACTACTACTACTGTTGATTATTACTACTTGAGCAAGATCATAGGACGTAGTCACAGACCTATATCTAAGAATATGCCACAAGTTGACCTACCTTGCATGTCATATTTGCAATACAATTATGATTAATCGTCATAATTGAGTCCGGGTAAAATCCGTCTGGTCAATCGGTGCCGTAACAACACGTGTCAGTTTGAAACCAAAATGGGTGGGTACCTATAATTGTGCAATACTGAGTTGTAATCATACCGCAAATAGAGTTGGCCGACAGAATAAAGATATTTCTTTTTAATTTTAAGTACGAAAAATTTGACACGCTAAGTTTTCATAGTTGGCGGTTAATCTTGGTGAGTACAATATTGTTTTCAACTAATTTTATTGATCTTGCGTGTGCATAGGCTTCTTCACGATTTTACAGTCCACTAGCTTTTGCGGTAACACTTACACTCTGCAAGCTGTTATCAAAAGTTTTTTTAAAGATTAAGTGGCATAAGAAATGTGCCTCCTTACAAACTATAGTCGGAGTAGCCGGTTTAATATTGTGTGATTAATTCCCGTGTCACAATAGCTCGTTGGTCCAGTTGGTAGTGAACCTGCCTTCTGCGCTTGGGGGCGTGGGTTCGATTCCCACCTAGGACAAACATTCATGTGATGGAAAGTAAAAATATATAGTGTATCAGGCTCTGGCAGCCATATTACAAGTATGCTTAGTTTGGGGTCAGATGACCGTGTGTGCAAAAATGTCCCGAATATTTATTATTTACATAAATAAAATATGCCCTGATGGTAAGTAGTCACCGCCGTTTATAGGCATCATCAGAAGCGTTGATACGCTTGTTGGCATCTTCGACTTTAGGTGAGCTAAGTTATACATTTAAAAAAAACATAGTTTGTTGATAATTTATGATAATTTACAGTGATAACTAAGTATCATAATGTAAAATTTCAAGAAATTATTACTTTGTATGGGCTTCAGGCACGCCAAGAAACTAGAATCTTTTTTCTATGAAAATTGATGGTCTACTTGAACCAAAGCTAGACTAAGCCTAGGAATAAGAACATTAATCACTGCATGCTACCTACATAGTAACTATTATTGGCAGTGACTTGGTTAGAAAATCGATAGCTCCTAAATTCTGGTCCCAATTTCTTGGAAGAATAAAGCATGGATAAGAAATTTCTGAATATTAAATACCGTTGGTGACTCAGTATTTAAGGGGGTTCGTTCCGCCTGCAGTTTTCATGCTGACAAATGGACGTACAAAGTAAAATACTAACAAAAATTATAATCATTAAAAAATTGCTTTTTATTCCGAAAATGTATTTCCTTATCGTCGCAGGAAAGGCAAATTTACTGAAGCTCCAAATGACCATTTCGAGAAAAAGCCGTTTTAAGTTTTTTTTTTCGTTTTTAATTCATTACTTTTTTCCCAGCACAAGAATTTCGATGACGTCAAGGTAAACTTTTATTAATTTGTCATTTTCTATGTCCAGAAGTACAAATCATAATAAATGGGCTGCTGGTTTGTGATATAGTGGCGCTTAAGTAAAAATGACTTCAATTTACAGTAAAGCAAAATTTCTTAACTGCCATTTGATTCAAATGTTTATAGTCAAAATTACTTATAACTCTAAAATATTAGCTGTTAAATTGCCGGAAGCCAAATTTACTTAAAATTTACTTGTAATTTATTGCAGGAAAACAAAATTACTTAGGCTTAGACTTAGGCACGAATAAAATGCCAAAAAAGTGTCGTTTAAGGACTCTGGTTGATGAAAAAACCCCTTTTTTCCTTTTACTGAAACGCCAAAATAGTGCTCGTATCGCTATGGGACCCAGACTGATCGACGCAGAAAAAAACGCTGATTCCGAATATCTATATAACTCAATATGCCTATTTTGGCGCTTCAGTAATTCTGCCTTTCTTGCGACGATATAATTATAATTGTCAGTAAAACATGGTTTTGAAACTTGTTGAAGACTCGCATTCAGTGATTTTATTTATATCTTCTAGAATGAACCACGAGAATCCTTGACGCCGTGAAGTCGCGTGTGAGTCAGTTTCTTCTAGGCAAGCGTACTTCATCGTAGATTAAACTTAAAACCTTAAGCTTAAACTTGTACCCATTAAAAAAGTGTTAAAAAAAATTACGAGCGACCGAATCGCGGACGGATTCATCCCCTTAACTTAGTTATTTTTATAAATTATAAATAGGCTTGCGCTTGGCCGCCAACTCGCCTGATGTTAAGCGATGATGCGGCCTATGATGGAGCACGCTTGCCTAGAAGAAACCTATTCACTCTCGACTTGAAGACACCCGAGATTGTAACTATCGGGAAACATCCACTCGATAAAGCGGCGTCGATTTTCTGTGCCCGCTCTGGCAGACCGATAGAAAAATCACATCGCATCTCATGTGTCGACCATCAAAGCGTACGACAAATTGACCACGCCACTTATAAAATTATTGTAAATACAGTAAAAAGCATGACTACTAAACAACTTCCACTAGCACTGGCACTGAGCAAAAAGTGTTGTGGCACCTTAAAAATATTCTTTAACATTGACAAAGGTTAGACGAATGTATTTTGAGCTGAAGTTCTTGGGAACCCTAATTAAAATTAAAAAAATAAGGGGTGTGTTTAATGCACACACGGTCATCTGACCCCAAACTAAGCAAAGCATTAAGTTAAAACAAGCATAAGAATTTAATTTAAATTACTCAAATTACGGATGCGAAAAACAAAACTAAAATTACGGCATAAACACTTCTTGATAGGTTCAAAATTTTTTTTTTTTTTTTTTATGCCATAGGTGGCAAACAAGCAGACGAGCTGCCTGATGGAAAGCAGTCACCGTCGCCTATGGATACTTGTAACACCCGAGGCATCACAAATACGTTGCCGACGCTTTAGAACTCGATTAACTCGCCTTTTGAAGAACCCCATGTTGTAGCTTCTCGGAAACACCGTAGAAGGTAGCTCATTCCACATTTTGCAGGTATGAGGCAAGAAGGATCATGTGAAACGCACAGTGTGGATGAGCCTTCAGGCGGTGGCGGCTAGTGCGATGGTTAAACCGCGACGCCGGCATCAGATCAAATAGTTCTTCAGAACACTCCCCATTGTAAATGCGATAAAAGATACAAAGAGACCCAACGTCTCTGCGCATGCTGAGCGGCTCTAGGTGTTCAGTGAGCTTGGAATCGTCGACAATTCTGACAGCTCTACGCTGTAATGCATCAAGTGGGTCAAGCTGATACTTAGGTGGTTAGTTCATTGCAAAGTTAAAAAAGAGCAGATACGTGTCCTGCTGTTTATTGGTCCCTGTGCTTTGTAGCAAGGTAAAGGTCGTAAAGTCAAGATTTTATGTGTTATGTTGCTATAGTGCGATAGTAAAGATGTTTATCATCCTTTAGAGGAATACAAGTACGCCATAGGTTGTAAGGTCAAGTCTTAGAGGGTTGTAAACTAAGGTACAAGAGTTGATACTTACTAGTTTACTGTTGTATAGGTTGTAGAATATTTAATACCTACAACTTAGCTATTGTGTGTCGGTCTTTAACTTTATAGTTAGGTTAAGATTGTTGTTTTGTGTTGTCTTCTGAGGTTCAGGCTTGGATTATATAACCCTTTTCAGTACGAGATTGTTACATAAATTTTTGCATGTCCTCAGCATCATCATAATTTCATCCACAGGACGTCCAGTCGTGCACTGCTGGAAATAGGCCTCCCCCATCGATCTCCAAAAAAGGCACTTGAAAGTGGCCTGCATCCAGCGTTTCCTTGCAGTCTCCTTTAGGTCTTCTGTGCATCTTATGGGTGAACCTCCTACGCTGCGCTTACCGGTCCCTGGTCTCCTTTTGGGAAAACTTTCGGCCCCATTGACCATCTGTTCTGAGAGCTATGTGCCCTGCCAACTGCCAATTCACTTGCTAATCCGATGTTCTTCAAAATGAGATGAGATGTGATCTTCAAAAGAGTCGCTTGGAACTTGCCTGCATCCAGCGTTTCCCTGCAGTCTCTTTTAGGTCGTCTGTCCATCTTGTGGGTGGACGTCCTATGCTGCGCTTACCGGCCCGTGGTCTCCATTCGAGAACTCCTTTCGGCTTCATTAGTCATCTGTTCTGCGTGCTATGCACCCTGCCCACTACCACTTCAACTTGCTAATCCGGTGGGCTATGTCGGTAACCGTTCAAAAAGTTCATTCAGCGTATTTTTTCACATATTTAAGGTTGGTCATAATGATGAGTATATAAATATGTCCACTGTCTCGCCAATCACCCAGTATAATTATAAATAGGAAAGTGTGTTTGTTTGTTTGTTTGTTTGTTCCTCTTTAGAACAGCAATAACTACCAAACCAACCAATACCTACTTCAGATCGCCAGTGGCGTAAGTAATTAATTATAGTATTCTGATTCTTAGAAACAAAAAAAGTTACAGAATCATGGCCTCCCGTAAACGACTAACTTATCTCCTGAATATCATTAACGTTACAGCCAAAATAGGTATCTAATTCATATTCAAAATCAATCATACCGTAGCACATGATAAGCGAAAATGGGGCATAAATAGTGCCGGAGGGTATATTTTACAACCAGAAAAAGCTATACCTACCAATACAGGTTGTAACGAAAGCTAGAGTATAAAAATACATTAGAGTACATAAATAGACAAAACAAACACGCTTTTATAGAAAAAAACCGGACAAGTACGAGTAGGACAAAAAAAAAAACAACAAAAAAGTTTATAATAAAATATATTGAAAAACAAACTTAACATTGTAGTCAACGATTAGGTTCTACGATACATACCAACTACAAAATGTAAGTTTGTAATTGTAAAACGTGTTTTTTTATATGCCATAACTTCAAATTAACAACTTTCGGATTTTTTCCTTTATAATGTGCTGTTAGACCTTGCTTCTTGCCAAATTTTATGATTCTAGCTCTACGGGAAGAACGCTATAGGTTTTGAAACCCTTGTGAAATCGCAACATAATTATGCGAATATATGCGACATAAATGGTCATATCTTTTGATCGCGTTGTCTTACAAATTTGTTTTTTTAACAGCTGGAAGAAACCGTAGACTCGAGTATCCTACTCCCTACTAATATTATAAACCCGAAAGTTTGTACGTATGTGGTTTGGATATATGGATGTTTGTTCCTCTTTCACGCTGCAACAGAACAACGGATCGACCTAATTTTTTGCATGGATATATTTCAAGAGCCAGAGAGTGACATAGGCTACTTTTCATCATCATCATCACCATTTTTAATCACTACACGGGTGAAACCGCGGGGCGCAGCTATTTTAGTATAAATTTCAATTTGATACCTTTACGTGTTCTTGAGAAAAAGGGTCTTGACAGACGGACAGACGGACTACGAAGTGATTCCGTCCGTCGTTCTGTGGTTCCGTTTTTTTCCTTTTGATTTACGGAACCCTAAAATTACATATAAAGTTAAGAAAAACGTTTCTGGCTCAACGCATAAGCATTGCCATTCAACGTGGTAATGCCGCCAGCATGCTGGGTACGCTGCCAACTGGTAGTGGGCTTGAACATTTGGATTGTCTTTAGACCTTCAACGGTCTGTGGGCAGTCTAACTGTATTTGTAGTTTTAGTTTTACCTTGTATTTTGTTTAGTTAATAAAGGCGCTTGCCAAGGGAAAAAAAAAAAAAAAAAACGTAGTATAACCACTTATTACGTATACACAACGTTTCTCGCCAGAGTTTTGATAACATCAGCATTCTGGACCTTTCCGTCCACTAATGACGATATTATTACCTCAAGGATCGAACAAAATTTTGTTACACCCTGTTTGAGAGTTTTCGGTCCCAACAACAAGCTTCATGACTTTCCGATGAAATAGGTCACTGGAGATTCCGTATTATACAAATGTTTGTGCAGGCGGGGGATCACACATGTATTGTTTACGTTCAAAACCCTTTTTACCGTCTTCGTAATATTTTATGGTCGTGTTTTATGCGTTTACATTATGTATGAATTGACCATGTATTTTTAAAAAAATGAATAAAATATTACCCGCATATTATGCTGGTTTCATTGAACTCCAATTCGGAGAATTCAACTCGGATGGGCAGCGTTCGGAAAATACCACAGTGCCTAGATAAGGGTCTTTGACCAGAAAAACTCAGTCACTCAGCGGGCAATGGAGAGAGCTATGCTCGGAGTTTCTTTGCGCGATGAAATACGGAACGTGGATATTCGACATAGAACCAGAGTCAACGACATAGCTGTTAAAATTTGCAAGTTAAAATGGCAATGGACAGGTCACATCGCTCGAAGAACCGACAACTGATGAGGAAGAAAAGTTCTTGAGTGGAGACCACGAACCGAAAGACGCAGCGTAGGTAGGCCTCCCACTAGATGGACCGACGACATAGTGATAGTCGCTGGCATCCAGTGTATGCAAAAGGCAGGCTGTCGTTCAGTGTGGAGGTTAAAGGGGGAGGCCTATGTTCAGCAGTGGACGTCTTCTGGCTGATGATGATGATGACACGCTCGAAAAAAGGTATACGACTGACGACTCGTCAGTCGTCGCCACGTACGTCTGTATTCACACACATCACATCATCAGCCATTAAATGTCCACTGCTGAACAAGGCCTCTCTTAGAGAGGGGTGTTGCCATAATCCCCATGCTTGGCAGGTGGCTTGGAGATCGCAGTACGTTCACCGTGTACTAACAGGACGCTGCTGCCCATCCTCCGGTGGTTCTGGTCGCAGTTTTAGGACATTGCACGTCTGTATTATCGCATCCAAATTAAATGACATTCTTCTATGGAACGGCTGTTTTTTAGGGTTCCGTACCTAAAGGGTAAAAATGGGACCCTATTACTAAGCCTACAATGTCACTGCGGATTACCTAAGAAATAATAAAAAAAACAAAAAGTAAAAACGAAAGGAAACGTTTTTTTTTTTTGCTTTACACAATTAATACAGTTTGTTGCATATTGTTGCACCAAAAAACCACAGTTGGTTTGACATGGTGCTCACATTCAAGAATAAGCTCTCCTGTAAAAATGGTAATACATACAAGCGTCAAACTTGGCATGATTACAAATTTCTGTTCATTACCAAGTTATAACTGGTAATTTCGTTATTTAGATGACCTTATCGTAATTTCTACCTTACCATTTCACCAAATCGAAATGCCATATTTTACTAATTGGCAATTGCTTCGACTATTTTGGAAGGCGTTAAGTCTGAACAATAACTGGTAATTTGGTTACTTGGACGACCTTATTGTATTTTGTGGTAGTACGGAACCCTCTGTGCGCAAGCCTGACTCATACTTGGCTGGTTTTTATTTTCGATTTCAGGAATGCTCTTTTAATAAAAGTTGCTCATAATGATAAGTATAACCTAAGTATAGACTAAGTATCACCATAAAACACTGTTTTAAACTATCACGGTTGTACACTAAAGTTATATTATTACGATTATTTACGGGATATTAACCGTGGTAAGGTTGTGGAATGAGGTCCCGATATTCCCGATATGTAACTGCGCCGAAATATCGGGAGCTCATTCCACAACCTTACCACGGTAAATATCCCGTAAATAATCATATAAATTTAGGTATCACCGTTCTATGCTATCCTGTTTACGTATATAATACTAGTGGTCCGCCCCGGCTTCGCATTGGAGGTTTGGTAAGGATCCATTTTTTTTTTTATATTTTACGGGTTGTAAGGGGAACACTCTCGAAGCCAAAAGAAGGTAATTGTACTCATCATTATGAACAACTTATACCATGGGACCAGCCCTGAAATCGCGAAAAAAATATCAGCTGTTCTATTACATAGAAAACTGTCATTGACACTCGACAAAATGTATGGAACAGCTGATTTTTTTTTCGCGATTTCTGGGTTGGTCCCATGCTAAAAGTGGTTCATAATGATGAGTACAATTACCTTCTTTTGGCTTCGAGAGTGTTTCTCTTACATCCTGTATAGCCTATGTAGACATAGACATAGACATCATTTATTTGTACAATACAATAGTAATGGTAATAAGACATATAAATTTAAAATAATCTTAACTAAAGCTAATTATATTTTTTGTCACAAACCGGCTCCAACTCAGCAAGATGCCGGTCACCCGGGGATAGTGTAGCTTCCCAATAGTGGAAGAATTTTTCAAATCGGTTCAGTAGTTTCGGAGCCTATTCAATGCAAACAAACAAACAATCAAATCTTTCCTCTTTATAATATTATTATATCATATATTATATCATGTATATAATAATATGAATCCTGGGGAAAGCGAGCAAAATAACTGGGCGTATCTAGTAAGCGACATAAAACCTTAACAATCAGCGGCGTTGTTTTATGCAGGAAAACCCCTTTTTCTCTGCTCATTTGGCAAGGTTAGGATAACAGTTTCCGTTCCACGAATAGTTTTTTGATGGAGGCTTTTGGTGGGAACGTATCCGTGAAAGTGCCTCTGCAGTGACGGTTTATTGGGACCGGATGTCCGGGTCCCGTATACCTAGTTGGTATGTTTTTGTTATCACATCTTAGAGGAAAAAACTGCAATAAAAATATATGAAAATGAAAATGATGAAAAATGAAAAATGTTTATTTACTACAAATATACATACCATACATATTAGAAAGGAAAAAAAAAACAGTTAAATAAAGTTTGAATGGTACATACTTGCAGAGGTTTTGTAAATTTAGAAGGTCATTTACTAATAGTTTCCTCACTAGGCAAAGCCTGTATCGAGGAATCCCGTTTAAAAAACATTTTAAATTTAAAGTTCCTCTGGTGATATGCAGGAATCTTTCTCTATCATCATCATCATGATGCCCATGCATTGTGTGCTCATAATGCAAAGGTATTCCAGGAACTTAGGGTATAGTATGTGCTTATCGCATCTTTATTATGTGTATATATATTTATTATACTACTAGCGGCCCGCCCGGCTTCGCATGGGTATAGATATATAGCCTATGTCACCCGGGGATGGTGTAGCTTCCCAACAGTGAAATAATTATTCAAATCGGTTCAGTAGTTTCGGAGCCTATTCAATGTAAACAAACAAACAAATCTTTTCTCTTTATAATATTAGTGTATAGATAATTCGGTTACTTGGACGACCTTATCATTTCCTTCACCAAATCGATATTCCATAATATTTAAATAAGTAATTTAGAAGTCAACAACTTCTAGAGTATCGTTCCCAACGACTATCGGCACGGGTTCAACATGGACATTCGACATAATTTTTGTCTTGTTCATGTTCATTTTAAAACCCACCTGTTGAGAAAGGCTACTGAGGTCGCTGAGCATCGTATTTAGGTCTTCCAGCGACTCTGCTTACTCACACTTGGCTGGTTTTATTATAACTACTATCACGGCAGGAAAGCAATTCAGTGATAGCTTAACTCAATTCGCACAGCCGCCTCCTTTAAAGAGATTTGATAGCCCGTTGGTCCAGTTGGTAGTGAATCTACCTTCTGAGCCTGAGGGCGTGGGTTCGATTCCCACCTAGGACAAACATTTATGTGATGAACATTTGTGTTTGTTCTATATCTGGGTGTTACTATCTATTTAAGTATGTATTTAAAAATATATATGTATGGATATCAGTCTCTGGCAGCCATATCACAAGCTTTGCTTAGTTTGGGGTCAGATGGCCGTGTGTGCAAAAATGTCCCAAATATTTATTTATTATTTATTTATTTTATTTGCAGTCTAATTATAATATATTTTTTTCCAATTTAAGTATTTCACATAAAATACACCGTACATAAGGTACATCATCATAATGTGATACATGATGTACATAAAGTACATCAGTAAAGATTGTCGACCCTAGCCACCAAACTGAGCGCAATATGTCCGTTTCTATTGACGACTAACTTGCTGCTGCCAATACGACTGAGATCGAACTGAATTATGTAGCGCGCCAGTTGGAGCATCGATCCAACTTAAAACAAGTCTAGAAATGCAAAGTAGGTGAGCTTGTGGTGGCTATCGTGGTAAAGGTCTGTGAGATGTATCAATTTTGCTGATCTGTCAAAAACAAGGCTACGTCACGAGCGCTACGAAAATCAAGATAACCCTTTTACGTTACGTTTAGTGGGGTGGAATTAACTTCTCCCTTTGCAGATAACTATTACGCGTTGATACACTCGGCAGGCCCTTAGCAAACCGACCCTTTTTTTAGGGTTCCATGTTGAATTGATAGACATGATAACGATTATTGGTACGGTTAATTTTCCCACATCATCATCATCAGCCAGAAGACGTTTTTTTATATTTAATAATGTTTTTTTTATAATCGTGTAACAGTTTCGTTTTACAAAATATCCACAGTCCTTAAAAAACAAAGCAATGAACAACGAACTTAGCTTACGATCAATTTGTGGTTTCACATTTTATTACTAATCTAATAACTACAGTTGTATAATATCATCATCATCGTCATCAGCCAGAAGACGTCCACTGCTGAACATAGGCCTCCCCCTTTAACCTCCATGATAGCCCGTTGGTCGAGTTGGTAGTGAACCTGCCTTCTGAGCTTGGGGGCGTAGGTTCGATTCCCTATGACAAACATTTGTGTGATGAACATTTGTGTTTGTTCTATATCTGGGTGTTAATATCTATTTAAGTATGTATTTAAACCTATATATGTATATATATCAGTCTCTTGCAGCCATATCACAAGCTTTGCTTAGTTTGGGGTCAGATGACCGTGTGTGCAAAAATGTCCCGAATATTTATTTATTTATTATTTATACTGAACGACAGCCTGCCTTTTGCATCCACTGGATGCCCGCGACTCTCACAATGTCGTCGGTCCATCTAGTGGGAGTCCTCCCTACGCTGCGTCTTCCGGTTCGTATTATCCGTCTAGTAATGAAAAAAATCTCTCGATTTTATGATAAAATAAAGTTAGATATTCAAAAGTAATTAATTATACTTATTTTGTTCAAAAGAGACAGAGTGCAAAAAGTCTAGAATGAAAAAAAACCTCTATATATTATGATAAATTAAAGTTAGATATTCATTGATTAGTTATTCAAATAAATTGGCGAAGTAATCGCGTAACATACATACAAAAAAAACATACAGTCGAATTGATAACCTCCTCCTTTTTGAAGTCGTTTTAAAAGACGTTATATGAGAATTTTTCCAGCAAAAAATTGCAAAAACGTTTTAGCTTTGCTTTAAAATATAGTTTTAAGCTATCGCAGCTGCTCACTAAAATTATATGATTATTTCGATAAATTTGCCGTGGTAAGGTTGTGGAATGAGCTTCCGACATTTCGGCACAGTTACATGCACTATGTTCACGGGACTGAAGAATGCGGGCGGTGTAATCCACGCGGGTGAAACCGCGGGCCGCATCTAGTATAAAATGACGTAAAGAACGAGGTGATCGCTTACCATCAGGCGGCCCGTTAGTTTGTTTGCCACCTACGGTATAAAAAACGTACGGAACCTTGCCGGAATCTCAAAAAACACTACACAATATACATTTTTGCCTAAACTGCTGGTACAAAAGGCTCTCAATGGCCTGGCAAAGAAAAGTTCGGTTAAGTACAACCCACTTATGAGTTTCTACGTAAACAGAGAGTGGCTAAGTGTATCTTGAACTAACTTACTATGTGAGTGGAATAGAATATTGCTACAGTTAATTTTGTTCTGAATTTTATTAAGGGTCTCTTCTTCTTCTAAAGGGTCGGCAACGTATTTGTGATGCCTCGGGTGTTACAAGTATCCATAGGCGACGGTGACTGCTTGTTTGCCAACTATGGCATAAAAAAAAAAAAAAAAAAAGATACAGGTTTTATAAATTTTATAACAAGGTCCTTACGGCTAGTTGTTTTAATGGCCTGTTATACCAAATTTGACGGTTTTAAATCAATTTTATTCAGTTAAATTACAATATTTGTGCTGGAATAAAATACATGTGTCACAGATACATCTGTGTTTGAGTTTATGATTTGGTTCAAAACACGATAGAATAAACTTTCATTGATCAAAAAAAAATTTGAAACAAAGTCGATTTAGATTTTTTTTTTTCGTTTTATGCTCTAATGAAAGGTCTTAACAACCTGAAAATTGCATGTACTGAAAGGCAATCCTATTTTAAAAAAAATTGATTCGGATAGATTTTTGATACTGAATAGTTTCGTTTTTTTGTGAAATTAAAAGCGTAAAAAGGTCGCGAGAATTTGCCCGCGCTGCGCTCATTACCGCGCCAGGTGTCATCGAGGTCGGACCTATGTTCGTTTTTGTCGTTGCACTCCCCCGGCTGGCCTCCTGACTCTTGCGTGGCAAAATACATCGTCGCTATAACTTGGCGGGGGCTGAGGGAGCGTTGCCTACGCGACTCGGATAACAGGCCGTTGTTAAAAGTTGCGTGGCCGTAAACCGTTACAGGGCGCGCGTTTGCGTGATTTTCCGAACTGCTCTATTTTAACGTTAGTTTGAGACCACGTAAAGAGTTTGCCGTAAGGCCCCAGATGTGCGTACGTCCAGACGTCCAGACAAATGGAAAAGCGTCACCATTACATGGTCGAAATGCCACCAAGCGTTTTGCCAAATTAAATTAGCTTCTATACCTACAATATCATCGAATGTGTTTTTAACTAAAATGGACAAATTCAATATTATGCTTGAGAAAAATATCTTATATTCTAAAACATTACGAATTTAATTACCAAATCATGAATTAACAAACTTAAATAAATTGTTCAAGTTTAGACAAAAAAAAAAACAATTCAGTAAAAGTATTCAGTATTTTTGTTAGAAACGACATGAATAACGATTGATTTCGTATAAAACTGGTTCGTTAAATTTTAGTATGATATTTGTACAGGTTTTCAGTTTTTTGTATATTTTCGTTGATTTTATTCGATGCTGAAATAACAAACTATTCGTGAACGCTACGCTGAATTGGGACCAGTTTGTGACAGAAACTATTATTTACATTGTTTTTTACTCGTAATATTTATTTATTATTTTATTTCTGTCATAAATAAATAATTTTCTTTCTATTATTGAAACTGACGTGGTTTTCACAAGTTTTATTTATATTACACGAGAATTACTCACGTTAGATTAAGCCGGTTACTCCGACTATAGTTTCAACCGCATTAGGAGGTCTTTTTAAAGGTAAATGCGTGGCGACCCGAAGTGCAAAGCGAAACGCAGCCACGCGCGTGCATTCACCTTGAAAAAGACCACCTGATGCGGTTGAAACTATAGTTAGAGTAACTGGCTTAATCTTACGTGAGTAATTCCCGTGTAATATAAATAAAATTTTCTTTCTTTTAACAAGGTTTTATTTACCTTGCAATGTTATGTTTGTTTGTTTGTTTTGTAGGCCAAATCTTGTAAGCTGAATTTAATGAAGAACCAGCACTTCCTATTTTGCAGAAAATTAGTCGAGGCACTTTTTTTTATAGCAGATAGGCTTGCCCTTGGCCGCCATCTCGCCTGATGTTAAGCGACGATGCGGTCTACGATGGAGCACGCTTGCCTAGAAGAAGCCGATTCACTCTCGACTTGAAGACACCCAGATTGTAACTAACGGGGAAAACCCATTCAGGCAGCGAATTCCACAGACTAGCAGTTCGCACAATAAATGTGGAATCATAGCGCTTCGTACGGGTTCTCGGAATATCAAACATAAAACGATGTCGATTTTTTGTGCCCGCCCTGGCGGTCCGATAGAAAAAAGGGCAGGAAGGAATTAAATCATGCAGATCTGATGCACACTCTCCGAAATGTATCCGATAAAAAACCGATATACTAGCAACTTTACGCCGATGCTCGAGACTAAGAAGCTTAGTCTGAACCAGGGATTCATTACAGGGCACTATTCTGCTTCCACGCATATTCAGTTACAGGGGTAACGTGCGTGAAAAAATAGTAGTGAGCCATACTTACAGCGGTTTAGCGATATAGTAAACTAAATTTATGAAAACTAGAGACATTTTAACACAAATTATAATTGTACTAAGGCTTTCTTGTTAGTCTCATCTGAGGAATGAACCGACCTCGATGAAAAAAGTTAATGTGCATCACAAGCATTCTAAAGTCTGAGGCAATAGGCATGATGACTAATATTTTTTTATTACCTCATAAAAAAGCTGATCATAAATACAGCACATCAACGAAAATAAAATTAAAAATTAGTTCAAAAATAAATAAGATATAAGCATTTTAATTTCATGCTAGACAAAGAGCGCACTATACTGAGCCGTGACGTCACGGCTCAGGTGCGCCATACAAATGCTATACTAACACACGCTTTGCGAGAAAGGGATAGAGCATCCCCTCTCTATCCCCACCTAAAACTTTAAACACTCATATCTCAGAGATTTATCAGCCAATTAAAATTATTTTTTCAGTATGTGTATTGTATTTAGGTATATTAATCGCTAAGCCGGTTATTTGTAATAAATTAAATATTAGTCATCATGCCTATTACGTAATTAAGCTTGCATTTAAAATATAGAAAGTAAAAAGAAATCCCGCTTATTCGATAGTAATAAGGTGCAGTTTTTCAGACTCAAACCTGTAAAAAATCCAACCTCTTTTATTCAAAGAAGGTAAGCTCATTGAAAGTTTAATTAGAAATAATTGGATTTTTCAACCGTTGACGAATTGAATATTAATCCAAGGGTCGAAGCCATCTGGTTACGCCAACCAGTAGATATTTAGTCTGAGACACGACTTAAGACTACACAATTTAGTCAATACATGAGTGATTTTTCCACTTATGCTAATAATCATTTCTTAACGGACGTCTAGGTCCCCATTTTTTAAATAGAATCATCATCATCATCATCATCATCAGCCAGAACACGTCCACTGCTGAACATAGGCCTCCCCCTTTAACCTCCACACTGAACGACAGCCTGCCTTTTGCATCCACTGGATGCCCGCGACTCTCACAATGTCGTCGGTCCATCTAAATAGAAAATCTAAAATAAATAAAATAGAATACCTACATCTATATATGTCTAATGGGAAACGACTGTGTGGCCGAGGATGGAACACATTGATCTAGAAGAAATCTATCCACTCTAGCCTTGAAGGTGCCTAGATTGTAGTTCTCAGGAAACAGTCGTTAAATTGCTAAGAATTGTTATGGAAAAATTTGAATTTTATGTGGTAAAGTTTGCATAGTATTGCAAGATATTTATAGATGATTTTCTCTAACCTTATAAAGTAGATTTACAAAAACTACAGAAACATATTAGCTAGTACTAAAACTTGGGAGTTGTGGTAAATAGATATAAAACTATTTATTGTTCACATCAGAAATGACATACAAAGAACAAATCGCGAGTGAATCGGTTTCTTCTAGGCAATCGTGCTCCAACGTAGACCGCGTCATCGCTTAACATCAGGCGAGATGGTGGTCAAACGCAAGCCTATTAATTATATTTAAAAAAACTCGTGTAAATTTGGCAGTCTATTCGCTATAAGCAATTTCTTCCAGACAACCTTAGCACGGAGATGGTATACAGTATACAGATGACGTAAGAGAAGTAACACAACATATAACGCTGTTACTGAACAAAATTGTGTTCTAAGAAAAAAAAATTTAACTTCATTGTTTTTAACTTTTTAACCGACTTCCAAAAAGAGGCGGTTATCAATTCGACTGTATGATTTTTTTATGTATGTTTGTTACGCGATTACTCCGCCAATTTAGAATTGTTTTTGATGATTCTTTTTTGGTTGGTAGGTCTTATCTCATAGGTGGTCTCATATTTTTTTTTATCAACATTGATTCAGCGCTTTTTGAAAAATCTACAAAAACTACAAAAAAATTACGATAATCAACGAATTCAATGTACATTGCACAGTGCCACCAACTTAGCTGTTAAAGTGGGCAAAATTGAAACTATAGTTATTTCTTGGTGAATTTCATACTTTGTTCTCCACTAGCGACGCTGTCAAGTCAACTGAACAGCAATCATAGAGGAACTGTTCCTACAACAGAACTTCAAAAAACAAACTGTCTCCATGGCGACCGGGCCCTGTTGTTTTTCGTTAAATTTTTCAAGACCATGGATACAAAGTATTTCAGTCGTAATATTCAGTTTGTAAATGTAGGTATGTATAGTCATGAAGTCGGTTCTTTTTTTTTTCTAAAAATTATAATTATTGGTACGTGTAATAAAACAAGAACACAGTATCCTGTCTGCTCCTCTAAGTGATGCGGCACAAACACTTTTTATACTGTTGTGTGTATTTTTTAAATAGAAGATACTGGATGTATAGTATAATAACATGGAGCTGAAATATACGCAACTCAAGTACCAAAATAAATAATAATTGAAAAAAAAATAAAAATCTAAGGTACTTTTGAAAAATATACCAAAATTCAAGAAAGCAGCTTCGACCTAAATAAAATTAATGGGCGGGCCATATCCATTGAACTTGGTCAGTAAAACGAATCAAAACCGGACATTTACTTCAACCATAATATAACCATAACCATGTACAATACAGTACATTTGTTACAAAAAATATTTAGCAGTTTTTTGTTGTGTATTTACACTTCGGTAAAGCACAGGATGGCATAATTTTGTCAGATGTTTCGTTATCATTTGACAATAGTCTTGTGTTGCACTTCCTACGGCTAGAAACCAACTTAAATGTAGTGAACGCTGGCGTCCATTTATTATTATCAAAAATGCGCTTCTTCTGGTCCCCGTCCATTCATTTTATTTTGGTCCAAGTAAAGTAGCCGTATCTGTATTTTTTATTAAAAAAATAATCAATTATTTAAGAAATTTTGTTTCGTCTCTATCAGGTTATATCATCGATGCGCCAGTAAGTAAAGTCAAGTAAGTGAATCTATGGAATCTTTAATCGAGTTTAAGATGGGTCAATGGGTGTTGAAGTGGGAAGATATTTTGTCTCTGGACTTTTAGAATTTTTCTCCCAGTTTTTAATGAAAAATAATGTACTTATACCTCTATTAAGGAAGAGAAATTTAAGTGGTATTATAAAACTCCCTATTATTTTTAGGGTTACGTAATACATACCCAAAGGGTGTAAAGGGGACCGCTTTTATTAAAAGTATTTTTGTATTTGCTC
Source organism: Agriopis marginaria (assembly GCA_932305915.1). Classification (NCBI taxonomy): domain Eukaryota; kingdom Metazoa; phylum Arthropoda; class Insecta; order Lepidoptera; family Geometridae; genus Agriopis; species Agriopis marginaria. The sequence continues at coordinate 18,389,324 of OW029918.1, forward strand.
TATAATAAAAACCGTAATATGTACAAGCATCAAACTTGGCATGATTATAGAAAACACTCTAAAATATAACAACAATACCTAATTACTATCTATCTATACTAACAACAACTAATAAATAATGGCTAAGTATGAGCCAGTGACTTAGTGACAAATAGAAATTTGTCGGTGACACATTTTTCTGTTCACCACCAAGTTAAGCAACGTTGGGCGCAGTCGGTACTTGGATGGGTGACCGCCTGGGCGTGATATTGTCTTTTTGAACAAATTTACAATGAGTCTGATGTCAATTTGCAATTAAGAAAACGCAACAAAAAAAAAAAAAATTGTCTAAATAAAAGGTAGATATCCAGAGACGTTCTGTTAAAATAAGTTTGGTTGAAACGTCATCATCATCATCAGCCAGAAGACGTCCACTGCTGAACATAGGCCTCCCCCTTTAACCTCCACACTGAACGACAGCCTGCCTTTTGCATCCACTGGATGCCCGCGACTCTCACAATGTCGTCGGTCCATCTAGTGGGAGGCCTCCCTACGCTGCGTCTTCCGGTTCGTGGTCTCCACTCCAGAACCTTTCTTCCCCATCGGTTATCGGTTCTTCGAGCGATGTGGCCTGCCCATTGCCACTTCAACTTGCAAATTTTAACAGCTATGTCGGTGACTCTGGTTCTTTGGCGAATATCCACGTTTCGGATTTTATCGCGCAAAGAAACACCGAGCATAGCTCTCTCCATTGCACGCTGTGAAACGTGTACCTTTTTAAACAAATTTTGATTGTGTGTCCCGTTCGTATACTTTGATAAAAAAAAAAAAACTCTAGCTGTCACATAGATCCAGTGGATTTTTGCCCTAAATCTAGTCTAGAACTCACAGACTAGAACTGCAAAAAGCAACAAACAAGCCTAAGCATCAATCACTAGGTTGCCCACAATATTTTTTCTACCACTTCCCATTTTTCCCACAAAAATGTCCCACATTTCGTCCGCGTCATAAATTATTTCCAAAAGGACAGATCCGATCCGGGCACACAGATTATTACAGACAGAAAACTTCAGTGAAAATATTACGCTTACGGGCTATCAACAAGGGTGGAACGCTGAAAAATTTTTTTTTTGTTTTAATTAGAACGGCTATCAAGTAATTTTTGTAAGAAATTTGTTGTAGCCAGTTGCACCTATATAAACGAAACGTCAGTCTTCGAAATCAGTTAGCAACTGTGATGTGGACAAAGAACTATGAGACCTAACCCAAAATGGTAAGGTCCAAGTTCTTTGGATGCGGAGTTCGACGCGTTGATCTTAATAAGAATGTTCAAGCAAGGTCCTGTCATGGCGACAGATTTTCCTTCTCATTTCCGTTCTATTTACTTCTCTTTTCTGTGGGTGGAGTAGACTCTCTGTCTCGTTTTAGATTACATATTATTATTATAATAAAATTTATTTGCCTCACTGTCTCTACATGATCAATTTTTATGCGCTCGCCGCCTGTGCGCAGTCTGTGGAGACTTGCAAATATAGTTTTGTTTTAGAATATCAATAAACAATTATAGAGATCTTATATTTTAGTACTTGTAGTAGGCAGTAGCCTAAGCAATGCTAACAAAATGTTTACTTCATGTAACTTATTTTAATGCTTAGTGGTAAAAATTGTTTTTAATAAGTAATTCCAATGTAATATAAAAAAATAGTGCGTGGAGTCCCTCCGCGCGGAAGAAGTGAAACTCTCGCTCTGTCTCTTTCTATTCCCCCTCCATGGTAGCGTTAAACGTTTAACGCAACCTTGTTGGAAGTCGCATGTTCTGCCATCTATGCAAATATTAGTGAATTAATAAACTATGTGTAGGATGTACAAGTTTCAAAATTTCCTCATAGATGGCATCTAAAACTCTCGCTCTGTCTCTTTCTATTCCCCCTCCATGGTAGAGTTAAACGTTTAACGCAACCGTGTTGCAAGTCGCATAAGAAGTTTCACTTCAATAAGAATCCTTTTATTAAAGGATTTTTTCCGTTAAGTCGGATGTTATTTTTTTAAATGTATTAATACTAAGTCTTGTCACCTTCTTGAAGTTAGGTATCTGTTTCGTACCTTACTTTGTGCTAGGGTAAGCGCGTCGAGCCGGAATAACATGGACGATAGATGGCGCCTGTGAAACGGCCCTTTTGACGGGAGAAGCCTAGATGATGAATGCAGGAATTATATGAGACGTATTCCTTAGGTCTTGTATAACGGTCTGAGAGCGGATTTAGAAAGGAGGGGTTGGAAATCCGCCCTTTGAATTCTGAAAGTGTCAAGACGTAGGCGAGATTTAAAATGATTGAATATGTACGTCCCTACTTACCTTACCTATCTTACGTATTAGGATTACGACTATTATTATTAAAATTCATAATAATTTTTAGAAAAAAAAACTGACTTCATGACTACATTTACAAACTGAAACTAAAAAGTAGAAAATATTGTTTAATATTATGACTGAAATACTTTGTATCCATGGTCATGAAAAATTTAACGAAAAACATCAGGGCCCGGTTGCCATGGAGACACTTGTTTGTTTTTTTGAAGTTCCGTTCTAAGAACAGTTCCTCTATGTTTGCTGTTTAGTTGACAGCGTCGCTAGTGGAGAACAAAGTATGAAATTCACCAAGGAATAACTGTAGTTTCAATTTTGCCCACCTCAACAGCTAAGTTGGTGGCACTGTACAATGTACATTGAATTCGTTGCTTATCGTCATGTTTTTGTAGATTTTGCAAAAAGCGCTGAATCAATGTCAATAAAAAAAATATAGGACCACCTATGAGATATGACCTACCAACAGCCTACCAACCAAAAAAATAATCATCATAAGCAATTCTAAATTGGCGGAGTAATCACGTAACAAACATACAGTCGAATTGATAACCTCCTCCTTTTGGAAGTCGGTTAAAATACAAAATATTTAATTTTTCAGTACACTTACTTAACCTAATTTACAAGAACATGTATTGTGCAATGATTGTGCAATATTAAATGTAAAACAAATTGAATGAATACATTAAGGTAGGCAGGAACGAGGCAAGCTAATGAGGGTTTACAGTACTTGTAGTCCCTGCACTAGGCAAGACGCCTGTGTCGCAGGGCCTACATTCTAGCGTTTACTTAGCATCAGTGCGGTGCAGTATCAATACATTATTATTAAACATTTTCATTATTAGTCTGCATCGTCCCACTGCAGGGCATAGGCCTCTCTTTCCTCTTCTCTCTGTTTTAAGCAATTTGAATCCAGTCCTTCAAGTAAGAGTCCAGTCCGTCCCTCCATCTCCGTTTGGGCCGTCCGGGAGATCGTTTGCCATTCTGTGGTAGCCAGTCTGCTGTGGTTTTGGTCCAACGATCTTCCGTCATTCGACTGACAGGACCAGCCCAGACCTTCTTTAGGCAAGCGGCCTTCTGAGCTACGTCGGTAATCTCAGAGCGCAGTACTGTGTTTCTTATCTTGTACAAGTTTCGCTTCTCGGATTACGACTAGTTTTTAAAAACAGATTAAAGTAATCCCTCTGTTATTAACTGCTAGATTTGCCGGTGACTTTTAGGGCTATCATAGGCAAAACACTTTTTCTGTGGTGGCATGTACAAAAAAAATGATAAATGTCCAGGAAGATTTTGGTGTGAGTTAAAACAATAGAAAGTTTTTTTTTTAAATAAATGAATGGCTTGCGTTTGACCGCTAACTAGCCTGATGTGAAGCGATGATGCGGTCTAAGATGGAGCCCCCTTGTCTAGAAGAAACTGATTCACTCCTGATTTGAGGACACCCAGATTTTAATTATCAGGGAACACCCATTCAGACGCATTCTACAGACTAGCAGTTCGCACAATAAAAATGGAATCGAATTGGTCCGTACGGGCATCGTATTGTCACTAACTGCTAGTTTTGCTGGTGACTTTTTGGGATACCATAAACCAAATATTCTTTTCCATTAAAAGAGAGAGATGAACCAATATAAGGTTTTGGAGCAAGTTAAAATAAGAGAGAGTATTTTTGCTATTAACTAAAACTCCTTCGTCTGTGAGAGTTCTTACCATCAGACAAAAATCATGTTCATTTTGTCTGTGAAAATCCCAATTTCCTCAAGCTCCTAAAATCGTGCATTGAGAGTATTTTTGCTATTAACTAAAACTCCTTCGTCTGTGAGAGTTCTTACCATCAGACAAAAATCATGCTCATTTTGTCTGTGAAAATCCCAATTTCCTCAAGCTCCTAAAATCGTGCATTTAAAAATATACACTCGCAAGACGTCCGACGCACATAAAAATTAACATACCCTTACCATTCCTATCCTCAATTACATACCCTATTACTCAAACTTTAGGGTCTAAAATTATTTGGCAGAAGTTAGGGTCTAATCGTCCCATGAATAAACACGGCGCGCGATTCGGCAGGCATAGATTAAACGGTTAACAACGCACGAAGAGCCCACAGGTTGCTTTGTATCTGTACCTGTAAAACTGAAACTTACAACCCTTGAATTATGTATGAGTGGGGAGTATGGTGCAAGGTACAGGCGTAAATCTTCACTATCCTTACTAATATTATACAAGCGAAAGTAACTGTGTCTCTTTGTCTAGATGTTTGTCACGTTTTCACGGCTAAACGGCTGAACGGATCTTAGTAAAATTTGACAAAGAGTTGCTGTATATCACAGAGATGGACATAGAATACTTTTTTGATAGTTTTTTTTTAATTTATTTTATGAAATTCTGGAAAATAAACGAAAATAATAGGACATTTTGGCGCTCACAGAATGCATCACAGAATAGAACGTAGTAGTTGAGGTCAGTTGCATTTCTCAATGCGATGTTGCCACTTCGTGCTGAGAGTTAGGCGGGATGCGGACGCGTGCTGAACCACGCTGTGCGACGTTGCCGGCGCTGTATCGACTTGATTTTATGCATGGGTATAGTTCAAGTGCCGGAGAGTGACATAGGCTACTTTTCATCATCATCATCATCAACATTTTACATCACTACGCGGGTGAAACCGCGAGGCGCAGCTAGTCTAACTATATATATATATATATATATATATAAAATAAATCGGCCAAGTGCGAGTCGGGCTCACACATTGAGGGTTTCGTAACACCACAAAATACAATGAGGTTGTCCAAGTAACAGAATTACCAGTTCTTATAACGCGTTCCAAAATTGTCGGAGTAATTGCTACGCAGTTTGCTACAGGTGCTTGAGAATAACACAACTATAACATGGTAATGTACAGAAATTTGTCACCAACTCGCACTTGTCCATTTTTTTTTTTTTTTGTTATCTTTAGTGTTTACTACAACCGTGCCAAGTTTGAGGCTTGTACGTATTATCGTTTTTACAAAAGGGCTAATACAAAAATACGTTTGTTGTATTGTAGTTTTCCAAGAGTTTCCATACGAATTTGACGTTCCAAACTCAAATCACTTTATTCCCTAGGGAGTTTCATACAACTTTATATCCCTTAAGAGATAATGCGTCACTTTAAGTTGAGGTTGCATGATAATTATGTAATTGAACATTGTCGAGCAGGTGGTGTGAAAAGTACATAATGTCATCTGCTCAATGTGTTCAGATACTATTGAAACTGACGTGGTTTTCACTCATTTTATTTATATTACACGGGAATTACTCACGTAAGATTAAGCCGGTGAGGCCGGTCTTACGTGAGTAATACCCATGTAATATAAATAAAATTTTATTCAGTAACGTTCACTCAAAACAAGTTTCCTCGCCACCTCTTTTATCTCAGCCGCAGCCGCAAGAAATGGGTGGACTAATTTGCATGTTATTACGGCTTAATCCGCGTGCCTCTCGTGTGGGAGATCTCAACTTGTCTCTACAGGATTTTTCGGGTTACCCTCATAAGCATGTCGAATTTTGAAGCCTTTTGAATCTGGGTCATGGACAGAGTGGCCGTAAATGTGCAATTTGTAGGATGTGAAAAGGTTTGGTACATTTAGGAGTAGCATTGTGGTTCGCATTTGAGGTTCGTACTTCTTAGTCATGTTAATGTTCTAATTACAAAGATTTCAATTGATTGAGATAAAAAAACCAGAATATAGAAACTGGAAAAATATATTAATAGGAATCTTGTGTACAATCAATTTGTAAATTCACGCAGTTAACATTTATATTTGATCTCTTTTTGTTTGGATGATATATAGGTAATTATCTTAATTTTTTTACCGACGAAAGGAGGAGGTTGGCAAATCGACTGTATTTTTTGTATGTTTGTTACGCGATTACTCCGCTAATTTTTGAATTGAATTTGATGGTTCTTTTTTGTTTGGTAGGTAATTATTTAGAGGTGATTTTTGCAGCACTTTTTGGAATAATCATCATCATCATCATCGTCAGCCAGAAGACGTCCACTGCTGAACATAGGCCTCCCCCTTTAACCTCCACACTGAACGACAGCCTGCCTTTTGCATCCACTGGATGCCAGCGACTCTCACTATGTCGTCGGTCCATCTAGTGGGAGGCCTACCTACTCTGCGTCTTCCGGTTCGTGGTCTCCACTCAAGAACCTTTCTTCCCCATCGGTCATCGGTTCTTCGAGCGATGTGGCCTGCCCATTGCCACTTCAACTTGCAAATTTTAACAGCTATGTCGGTGACTCTGGTTCTTTGATGAATATCCACGTTTCGGATTTTATCGCGCAAAGAAACTCCGAGCATAGCTCTTTCCATTGCCCGCTGAGTGACTCTGAGTTTTTCCAAAAGGCCAACAGTTAAGGACCACAACAACAACAATCAACAAATCAAAAATATATATTTATATATATACAGATGTCGTTTTGTTATGTAGTTCCCTTAAGAAAAAGGTTTGATTAGTACTTTTTAATCTCTGTTTTAACGTCATTTTCAACTTTTTTAGTTTAAGTTGAGTGTAAGTTTGTATTATTGAAAGTCGTTTTCTTTTTCTTTCAAAAAATGTATTATGTGAATTAATAATATTATTTATGTTTGCGTAGTAGAAAACGGATTGAATGATCTTGATATCAACATTTACATTAACTGTGTAATTTATAAAAATACTAGCAACCCGCCCGCCCGGCTTCGCACGGGTGTAATTTACGTGCTAATCCGGGGCGGGTCGCTAGTTATATATATAAACCTTCCTCGAAGATGTATCTAACTGATGGTGAAAACCGCAACAAAATCCGTTGCGTGGTTTAGGAGGAGTTAGCGGCCATACAGACAGACAGACAGACGCGGAAAGCGACTTCAATTTATACTATGTAGAGAGATAGAGAAAATAAATATTATTATAGTGGTGATTTTGTGAAATATGCCGTACCTAATCTCAATATAACCTAATCATGTGCTTAAAGAGCTTTGAAGTTATGACGTCATAATAAGTATGACTTCAGTTTTACCTGGTAACTTTGTCACCTATCTAACTTTTCTGAGCTTTTGCACAGCCTTGAAAATAATGATGCACCTTGCATGATGTTGGACAGTATATAATTATTATTTTTATATATCTCTTTCGACTTTATTCATTTAGGAATAATTTACCAAAACACTTTAATTATCCGTATTGTAACTTTCCATTCCATTTCTTTTAGCAGCCTAAAACTCATAATGCTGACATGGACATGCCTTATCCCTCCATCCCGGTTTTACCACCGAACCGGTCGCCATCGCCAGAAATGCCATCCGCACATTATAGATGCGTGGAAGTCTCGCACTGTTCGATTTGATCGATTGTTTCTGCCACGCACCTGTAAGTTGTGGAATGGCTTACCACCTTCGGTTTTTCCTCCGAAGTATAATTTGGACTGCTTCAAACGAAGGGTGAATAGAGTCCTCAAAGGTAGGCAACGCACTGACAATGCCCCGGGTATTGTAGGTGTCTATAGGCAGCGGTGACCACTTACCATCAGGTGGCCCGTAGCTTGTTTGCCACTTATTCTATTTAAAAAAAAAAAAAAAAATGGAAGTTTTTTTTTTTTTCTTTTTTTTTTTCCTGGGCTAGCTCCTTTATTAACTAAACAAAATACAAGCTAAAACTAAAACTACAAATACAGTTAGACTGCCCATAAACCGTTGAATGTCTAAAGACAATCCAAATGCTCAAGCCCACTACCAGTTGGCAGCGTACCCAGCATGCTGGCGGCATTACCACGTTGAATGGCAATGCTTATGCTTTTAAACATCAACTTGCATGGCTTTAAATTCTAAACTCTAATACAATAAAGACAAAAGACTTGAAAGAAAATCAAGTCCATATCGTGCCAAAGGGCAAACAAATTCAAAATCCCATACAATCACCTGCAATATCGAGGGACCAAACCAACGCGTTCTTTTATCGAGGTGGCTAACCGCCTATAACTCTTCTATATAGCTGCTATACGACTCTTAAAATCGCGACCGAAAACTGCTCTCAAATGGTGCACCATTACAATATTTTCACATTGAAATAGTGGGAAGTGGGGTTGCCTTTTTGACGGTAAACGGTTCGAAGGAATATATTTTGTGTGGAATAAATAACGTGTTTTGATATTGGTATTTGAACATTACATTACATTACATTGGTATTTTGGAAAAACTCAGAGTCACACAGCGGGCAATGGAGAGAGCCATGCTCGGAGTTTCTTTGCGCGATAAAATCCGAAACGTGGATATTCGCCAAAGAACCAGAGTCACCGACATAGCTGTTAAAATTTGCAAGTTGAAGTGGCAATGGGCAGGCCACATCGCTCGAAGAACCGATAACCGATGGGGAAGAAAGGTTCTGGAGTGGCGACCACGAACCGGAAGACGCAGCGTAGGGAGGCCTCCCAATAGATGGACCGACGACATTGTGAGAGTCGCTGGCATCCAGTGGATGCAAAAGGCAGGCTGTCGTTCAGTGTGGAGGTTAAAGGGGGAGGCCTATGCTCAGCAGTGGACGTCTTCTGGCTGATGATGATGATTTGAACATTATAGCATAAACTTTAGGTTGGAACTACTAGTAAGTAGTAGTTAGTATTATAATTTTAGAGTGTTCAAAACTAGATTTTAATAGGTTATTACTGGGTAAACGTGCTTCATCTTCGACTGCATCATCGCTTTCCATCAGGCGAGATCGCGGTCAAACGTTAGCCGAGTCCGATGTAAAAAAAACTTTTTCCATGGTATTTTTTACGGTTCCGCACTCTAAGGGTAAAAACGGGACCCTATTACTAAGCCTACTCTGAATGAACCCTCAGAGCACGAGTCCTACTCATACTTGTCCGTTTTTTTTTCACTTTGGCGCCAAAACTCACCTTGGATCATGCGAACGACTGGACGACATGGTACGACCTTCTGCATGAAAAAGGATATGCGACCGACAGCGCCTAGATGGCGTCGGCGACGCTTAAAACGCGCAAACGGGTCACGTCGATCCAATGGTAGGCGATGTAACAGATCTCAAGATAATATTATCACATAATTATTATAGTTGAAGTATATTGAAAATTATTATTATAATTTTTGATAAGCGATTGAACTCGACTCTACTAAATTAATAAGATAACTAGCTTTTGTCCGCGATTTTGTTAGCGTTGAAGTCGAAAATGGTTCTAATAGGATTTTTAATTGGTTTTTTATACAAACAAACTAAAGAAAAACTATTAGTATTATTATACACAGTACTTACATCAATGATTATACACAACAAACGCCCCTATTAGCCTGTGTCCTAAAAGTGCATAACCTCTTTAAGCTTAGAAACCTTCAAATGAGGTACTAATACAGTACGGTGACTTTCGAGACATTCCAATTATAAAGAGTATTTGCTTATGTTTTAAGTGAGTTCAACCTTTTTTGAATAAAGTCGGATTGAGTTTTCAAACTCTTTTCAAAAGTCGGTTGAAAATTCCTGTGACACCGCTCCACGCAGCACACCATTGTTGAAGGTAATCAACTAACAGTACTTTTTAATTCAAACTTGACAAATGGTTTTTGAAAGAATCTCCTATACCAAGTAAGAAGTAAATAGTCTTATTATTGAAACTGACGTGGTTTTCACACATTTTATTTATATTAAAGTTTTTTTTTTTAGTGCAAAGCAGGACGCAACCGCGCGGTTGCATTCACCTTGAAAAAGACCGTTTAATGGTGTTGAAACTATAGTCGGAGTAACCGGCTTAATCTTACGTGAGTAATTCCCGTGTAATATAAGAAAATAGTCAGTCATTCGGTAAATTTACTAAACAAAGATAGGGTCTAGGTATTATCTCTAGTTATGTAGAACAAACCGTATCTCCCACTGGTCCATTTTATTAGATAATAATTATTTTACATTCGAAAGCCTTATCAGTATTCCGCACAAAAGGTATAAAGGGAAGATCAACCCTCACGTCAACAAAATAAACGCACCGGCCAGAGATAAACCATTCCCTTTGAAAGGTCGCACGATATGCGCACTACAAAAAAATAACAGTGTTTCAACTGTAGTTGTAAAAAAATACGTCAGAGGTGAAAAAACACCTAGTAATTATATCTCGATGCTTTAGCTAAAACTATTATCATTATTATCTATCGACAAAAATGATGCAACTGACTTCTATTATCTTAGTTATTGCCGTGATGTATTACAAGTAAAAATGATGCAACTGACTTCTATTGCCTTAGTAATCGCCGTAATGTATTACAAGTAAAAATGATGCCACTGACTTCTATTACCTTAGTTATTGCCGTGATGTATTACAAGTAAAAATGATGCAACTGACTTCTATTGCCTTAGTTATCGCCGTAATGTATTACAAGTAAAAATGATGCCACTGACTTCTATTACCTTAGTTATTGCCGTGATGTATTACAAGTAAAAATGATGCAACTGACTTCTATTGCCTTAGTTATTGCCGTGATGTATTACAAGTAAAAATGATGCAACTGACTTCTATTGCCTTAGTTATTGCCGTGATGTATTACAAGTAAAAATGATGCAACTGACTTCTATTGCCTTAGTTATCGCCGTAATCTATTACAAGTAAAAATGATGCAACTGACTTCTATAGCCTTAGTAATTGCTGGGATGTATTACAACTAAAAATTATGCAACTAAATTCTATTGCCTTAGTTATCGCCGTGAATGTGATGTATAACAAGTAAAAATGATGCAACTGACTTTTATTGCCTTAGCTATTGCCGTGATGTTATTACAAGTAAAAATTATGCAACTAAATTCTATTGCCTAAGTTATTGCCGTGATGTATTACAAGTAAAAATGATTAAAAAAAATCTATTGCCTTAGTTATTGCCGTGATGTATTACAAGTAGTGGCATCCAGTGGATACAAAAGGCAGGCTGTCGTTCAGTGTGGAGGTTAAAGGGGGAGGCCTATGTTCAGCAGTGGACGTCTTCTGGCTGACGATGTTGATGATGATGATGATAATTACAAGTAAAAATTATGCAATCAAATTCTATTGCCTTAGTTATTGCCGTGATGTATTACAAGTAAAAATTATGCAACTGACTTCTATTGCCTTAGTTATTGCCGAGATGTATTACAAGTAAAAATTATGCAACTAAATTCTATTGCCTTAGTTATCGCCGTAATGTATAATAAGTAAAAATGATGCAACTGACTTCAATTGCCTTAGTTATTTCCGTGATGTATTACAAGTAAAAGTTATGCAACTGACTTTTATTGCCTTAGTTATTTCCGTGAGTAGCTTAGAGCCTGGATTAACACATCAAACAGGTAATTATTATTTAAAAAAACACGTACTAACTACGTACAACGAAACGGAACGCCATTTTTGAGATCTCTCCACATAAAAAAATCGTAAACTTAATCGGCTGTTATGAGCACAACACTTTCTCAAATTGAGTTACTGTCTCCACGTCAACTGAGGTATACGTCTAAAACGATGGCAGAATATCAATTATACGATCGAAGCCAGAGCGAGTATCCCATATAACGGTGACATAAATTTTATGGAGGTTCGACCATAAAAATGGAGAATTATCAAACTGTGACGGAATTACCCTAATAAATTATTAAGTTAGGGCTGCGTGGAAAGCTCAGCTGGGGTTACAAGGGTTTATGAAAAAATATTTCTAACTTGACTGTCACACTACATGGCACAGTAGATACATAAGCTAAATCAAATGTTTGACTCGGACGTGTCATTGAATTCAAGGCCTACTGTCAGTCATAGGGCTAAGGTTGCTTCTCCTAGGTTTTAAGAAGATTTTTAATATTTTTCTAGTCATCTACGTTGATGACACATCACATGGCATATCTCAATGACGCTGCGCGCGCGAAAATCGCTCTGAGCGTACCGTGAAGTATCAAAACGGATGGGAAAGGGCCGCAATTTTTTTGTTTTAATATAAATAGTAGGCTTGCGCTTGACCGCCAACTCGTCTACGGTGGAGCACGCTTGCCTAGAAGAAACCCATTCACTCGTGATTTGAAGACACCCATCTTCAACAATGCAACGCCACGTAACATCAGGTGATTTCAAATGTCTACCCACTTAAACAAAAAAGCATCTAAAGGTAGTATGTAATGTTGATTTTCGCATCACAATTTAAAAATCACTGATTTTTTTCCAACCGTACCTTAGCGTGGATTATAAGTTTTCGAGTATGTGGATTATTACTTTTCGAGTATGCAGACCAAAAATTCTAAAAGCGACCAAAAAAGTACACTTGAATCTCAATAATCCGGATCCAAATCACGTACGCACTGTGAAATGACACTCGACCCCTCATTAACATTAACGAGCGGGCCGCAGCGCACCCTCAATTAGTCGTTGCGACCGCGCGACCACTTGCCGTTGGGCACCCTTGCTAAACACGTCACTACCATGGTTAGCACTTTCTAAGTAGGTATAAAAAGTAATGAATGTTTTCCATAAACATTCAAGTACTTCATCATCAACCATAGGACGTCCACTGCTGGACATAGGCCTCCCCCATCGATCTCCAAAAGGGCCGGTTGGAAGCGGCCTGCATCCAGCGTTTCCCTGCGGTCTCTTTTAGGTCATTTGTCCATCTTGTGGATGGACGTCCTACGCTGCGCTTACCAGTCCGTGGTCTCCTTTCCAGAACCTTTCGGCCCCATCGGCCATCTGTTCTGCGTATATTTGCCCTGCCCACTGCCATTTCAACTTGCTAATCCAGTACTCGGTTAGTTCAAGTACTTGCCTGATTGAAAAGGCTGAATACGTAGCTAAACCTAGTTTTAAGGTTTGTAGTACCCCCAGAAACTTTTCCTTCAGACTAAAACAAATTTAAAAACCTACCATATTCTGAAAATATTACTTTCCAAATTATTTTACTCATCAACCCAACTAAAATTCATCAACCGATTGAAAATACGTACTCCAAAAGAATTTTATGTTGATTGTGCTACTTTAAAAGTATTTAAACAACATCACCAGTATCTGCATTCTGCATACAACTGCCAATAGATTTACTTTAAAAAAAAACTTTTTTAGTACTACTTGCGGTAAGCGCAGCTTAGGACGTCTACCCACAAGATGGACAGACGACCTAAAAGAAACCGCAGGGAAACGCTGGATGTGGGCCGCTTCCAACCAGCCCGTTTGGAGATCGCTGGTGGCGGCCTATGTCCAGCAGTGGACTACTACGTTGAGTACGGAACACTTTCATCTGCTATTTAATCTCCTTAAAATTTCCAAAAAACAATGATCCACAAAAGTTTTACTTGTTTACAGTAACAGTTGTTCACAGTAACAGTTGTTCACAGTAACAGTTGTTTACAGTAACAGTTGTTCACAGTAACAGTTGTTCACAGTAACAGTTGTTTGCAGTAACAGTTGTTTACAGTAACAGTTGTTTACAGTAACAGTTGTTCACAGTAACAGTTGTGCACAGTAACAGTTGTTCACAGTAACAGTTGTTCACAGTAACAGTTGTTCACAGTAACAGTTGTTCGCAGTAACAGTTGTTCGTAATAGCAGTTGTTCGCAGTAACAGCTGTTAACAGGAGTAGTAAGTATCAGTACCAACATTCTGACTTCAAAAATTACAAACTTCCATACAAACTTCTATACGATGACATGACTAACTTTTACTTATAAATAGATGTCTAAGTACCCATTTTCACGTTTCTATCGTCAAAATGACGAACTTCCAAACTTTCCTTCTTAGGGGATGAATTTTCAAAAATTCTTACTTCTCACCATTGTTATGTAAGAAAGACCCAGCGGCTTAGGCAGTGCGTTGTCTGTTGTTTTTTTTTTTTTATTAAATTGAAATATTGATTTGTTAATTTTCTTCAATAATCTACTTTAACAAAAACTTCGATCGTCCCAAAACAAATAATTCACTCCTTCAGGAAATCTTGCTAATGGCTGTATTGATTAGAGTTTTGGGAAAGCCATTATTATGTCCATTTCACGGTTCAGTCATCAATTCCACTCTACTCCATAAGGGTTGAGTTATTTAGTCGGAACTCCGTTTTATGGACGAAACTTTGGTTATTTTAGTTCGAGTTTTGGGCATGAGCCATTTAACATGGGGATAATTTGATGGGTGTTTTTTAGTCGCTAGAGAGACGTTTTTAGTGATGCAGGGTTCTGTGATTTGTGGGATGGTGGAGAATATGTATGATGTAGCAGTTAAGCTCGGCACCGCTTCAGGCAGTTTGTAATGCAGGGCAAGTAAATAAATAAAAATAAATATTCGGGTCATTTTTGCTCACACAGTCATCTGACCCCAAACTAAGCAAAGCTTATGATATGGCTGCCATAGACTGATATACATACATATATTATAGTTTTAAATACATAATCAAATAGTTTTTAACACTCCGATATAGAACAAACACAAATGTGCATTACATAAATGTTTGTCCTAGGTGTGAATACTGGACCAACGGGCTATCAAAAAGTGGTTCGTGGCCTCAAGTGTGTTTGTTTTTTTTTTCTATAAAATTATCTAATACTAACTACGCCCCATGGTTTTTGCCAGTGTTTTATCTGGGATAAAAGTAGCCAAAGTTACTTCTTATAACATCAACGCTTCTCCCCAGGCCATAAAGAACCATAGCCTACTTGGAAAACCCTGAACCAACTTCGGTCCTAAGTGGGTCGAAGTCGGGATAATATGGCAAAGTGGGGTTATAAAAATGACTCTGATACCGAATGTCTTTGTGGTGTGAACCCTCAGACAATGTCACACTTGAAAGACTGTGCAGCGTGTCCTACAACCTGCACACTAGACGACTTGAATGAAGCCACGAAGAGTGCCATTGGGGTGGCAAAATTTTGGTCTAAAAACTTAATTTGAAAACAAATGAATAATAAAATTTGTGAAACATTGAGTCTAAAGAAGTAGAAGCTATGTGCCAGTATAAGCTTTAATTTCACACTAATACATTTGATAATTATATATCTTCAAATACGGTCAAAAATTAGGACATTCGAAATTGTACCTCAACGAGCGACCAGCCCGCTTCGCATGGGTGTAATTTACGTGCGAAGCCGGGGCAAGTTGCTAGCTATATATATACTAACCTTCCTTGAAAATGTATCTAACTAATGGTGAAAACCGCATCAAAATCTGTTGCGTGGTTTAGGAGGAGTTAGCGGCCATACAGACATACAGACGCGTAGAGATGCACACGAAACAGAATCGTCACCTAACCTAACTTGTAGTGAACTTGAGCATGTTGGTTTGTCTTTAGACCTTCCACAATCTATGGGCAGTCTAACTGTATTTGTAGTGTTAGTTTTAGCTTGTATTTTGTTTAGTTAATGAAGGCACTTGCCCAATAAAAAAACCTAACTTTGGCAGTAGTGGACATTGCAGGCAGAACCTACTAATTACCTGAACAACGACAGTTAAATTCCATTTAATACGACCAACAATGCGTTCGTAGTTTCCTCTTTCCGATCACGTTTCCCCGGTCCGTGCCGGGTCCGTGCCAGTCCGTGCTCGTCCTGTGCTCGGACGATTGGGCACGGGGATTCAATTATGGATCGGTATTAATCCCGTGTGCTACGTTATGTTGAAGGGTTTTGTTTGGGGTTAAATTGGATTTTATTGCTTTCTGTAACATTGTCATTATTATATGTATTGTATAGGAACATCACAAACTGCCGATGCTAGATTAAATAAAAAAGAGTTTATAATCAAGTTTTTTTCTTCTTCTTTTCTCGTGTTACAATTTTGGCACCGCACGTCTTGTGCATTTGCCAGTGTCAAGTATGATATTTTTTATATGTATTTATTTAATACAAATAAAAAATATCATACTCGTCATACAAATCATATCGTTGAACAAGTCATGGACATAGTCAAAGCCAAGCAAAGTTAGTCACGGTCAACTCCAAGTCATGCCCTAGTAAGGTGGCCTAAACAATATATTCTACTAGATAATTCTATGGAGCTTTGTGTTAATGTTTCATCCCATCATATCACTTGCTTACATTTGAACACGCATACAAAAACTTAATAAACTTATAAATAAACACTCCAAATTAATAAGAAAACAATGCATGTTTTTTTTCACGTTGACGTCAAACCCCACATTATTTTATAGCTAGCGCCAAGAATGGTAAATGTAGATTTTCAGTAGGTATACATTTTTCAAAATATCAGCTTAAGACTTTACAAGCCTGTGTTTTATATTTTAAAACTAGCGACCCGCCCGCCCGGCTTCGCACGGGTATAATTTGAGTGCGAAGCCGGGGCGGGTCGCTAGTTATATATATAAACCTTCCTTAAAAATGTATCTAACTGACGGTGAAAACCGCATCAAAATCCGTTGCGTGGTTTAGGAGGAGTTAGCGGCCATACAGACAGACAGACAGACGCGGAAAGCGACTTCGATCGAGAAATAGAGAAGAGATACCACGGAAAATGTATTATAATGGGGATGAAAACTGACAAGGTGGCGTTAGCATAACTAGTGCGTTTTGTTATGGGAATTTTATCATTATGACATTTGTTTGTCATCAAAAGAAAAATATAAAATATTCAACAACAACAAAAAATGATAGCTGCCAGTGCTATCTGGAAAAGTTATCACGAATGCGCAGTTAGTACAGCATAAAGAAAACTTTATCGGCTAATGCAGATCTGCATTATTTTGTTCTGTAGTGTACGATCAGTGAATAAGGTCCACGGTTAATCCTAAGAAAGTGGCTACACCATAAAAATAATGTCAATGAAGATAGTAAATTTAATACGCAAATCGGAATCGTAGATGTCACACCACCGCTTTGTAGACATAATAGAACGCATACGTGAATCGTAGATGTCACTCCAGTGCTTTGTAGACATTATAGAACAGATAAGAGAATCATAGATGGTACACTATCGCTTTGTGGACATCATAGAGCATATATAAGCGAGTCATAGACGTCACAACACCACTTTGTAGACATCAAAGAGCATAATTAAAAGAAAGAAAGAAAGAAGAAAGAAAGAAAGAAAGAAAAAGTTTATTTGTGACCAAATTAGGTTTTTAAAAAAATTGCTTATTGACTAGTTATAATATAAGGTCACAAATCGGCCCCAACTCAGCATAATGCCGGCTGTTAACCAGCGCTGGTCTTCCGTTGGAGCCGTTTGGTGATGTCTCGGTACAAGCACACATACAGTACACACGACCAAATAAAAATATAAATAAAATAATAAATAAACCAATCTAAAAACAAATACTAATATGATGACAATGAGGTAATTATTATATATTATACTATATTATATACTTTGAATACATAGTTCCTTATATTGCACTCGTGTCATGCTTTTGAGTTTCCTCTTGTTGCTGATGTGCAGTAATAAATTTTTTAAGTTTATAACTAAAACTTTTAACATTTTGCAGGTTCCTCAACGGCGGAGGAATATTATTCCAGCATTTACTAGCAGCATACCGGAAACTACCTCTGAAAGCGGCTGACCTATGGCGTTGCGTGGAGAGAACTGGTGCACACAGACGGGACTTCTGGGATCTATGACTGTACATCCAAGTCAATTTCTCGTAGAGATAGGAAGGCTGTTTATATTTTAAAACACCAAAAAAAAAAGCGAGTCATAAACGTCACAAAACCACATTGTAGACATCATAGAACACATACGCGAATCGTAGACGTCACATCACCGCTTTGTAGACATCTTAGAACACATACGCAAATCGAAGATAAGATAAGATAATTTATTTGCACGAAACACGAGTATATCATATAGGTACACATTTATAAATGCATGCACAATAGATGGGTTTCACATTCATCACATTTCTCGAAATTTGGCTTAATCAACTAATGAGCTTCAGATCCCTAAACTAAGCTTAGCTTGTGCTACAGGGATCCGTGCTCCCCCTGCTACGTTGAAGAAATTTATTAGGTTAATTATGATATATTAAATAATTTAGTTGATCGTCTAAAAAAATCCTATGCAACATAATTTAATACGCAAATTGAAGATGGCACTCTGTCGCTTTGTAGACATTATAGAGTATATAAGCGACGTAGACGTCACATCACCGCTTTGTAGACATCATAGAACACATACGCGAATCTTAGATGCCACACCGCCGCTTTGTAGACAACAACGCATCGTGGACCTCGTAGACCATACACGCAAATCAGACATTAATCATGTCGTAGACTGTAGACTACTGTCTAAGTAAACTGTAGACTACATAATTATACCAACTTCAAATTACCGCAATTTCTATATTGCTAATTCAACAGATCCTAAAAATTCTGTTTTATAGTTTAGCAAAGTTGTAAATAATTTTCAGCCAGTAGATAAAATGTTTATACCCACATTATTCATGTTTCAGCTCGGCAGTTTCTAGCAATCTCTAAAAAGCATTACTAACATACAAACTTTCCTACACAATGCTTGCCTAGCGAAACTAAATACCACAAAGCGATACATTTCCAGTGACACCGCACTATTTTTTTACCAATAGAAAATGTTTGTCCACAAAATATAATTGACTAGCTATGCCCCGTCGTTTTTCTTTTTTTGCCAGGGTATGGAAAAAATTTCAGTCTTAAAAAAACAGCCAACTTGAAAAAAATAACCTATCTTGCACATTTGTTGATTCGTTTGGATTTGGTTCGGATAGCGATCGCATTTTTTGTGTTATAATATTTTCCCTACTCAAAAAAGCTATTGGTAAGACTAAGAGACGATGTGGTCGAAGAAACGGAGAAGTCGTTGATTGTAAACTACTGAAGCTTTTATGAGGTAGCTGGTTAATTTAAGGTATTCCCGAAGAGTTGAAAATAAAATTATGTAAACTACAGACAAACTTTCACATTTATAATATTTAAAGTTATATGATTATTTACGGGATATTTACCGCGGTAAGGATGTGGAATGAGCTCCCGATTTTTTTTTTTTTTTTTTTAATAATATTTGTGTGATCTCTAGATCTTTCAGCGGGTAAAGTTATCTCGATGCCGATCGGTGCTGAAACCGGATTTTCACAATTCCTTTTAAGATTTTGTTTGCGATACACGTGGGTTTTATTTAAGAATCATGTGTTAGCGCTTTCAGGTGAACGTGTACTTCTTATTCGTGTAACTGTTTTTATCAACGATGAGACGGACATGTTGTATATGCGTTTGGGTTATGAAGTGGCGCGTGTTTATTATCATTTTTAGGATTCCGTACCTAAAGGGTAAAAACGGGACCCTATTACTAAGCCTACGATGTCTGTCTGTCTGTCCTGCCTAATAACAGCTGTATCCTTCGAACCAAAATAGGTAGCCAGTTGAAATTTTCACGGAATATTTTATGTTACGGTGAATTACCATATGCATATACGGTGGATCAGTAAATGATGTTTTGATTCACAAACTTAGTGCAATTCATGTTCTAAATTCAATTTAATTTATCCTCTATCGGATAAAAACGGCTTTTGCACTCAGATATCAAAGAGCAAAAATACTCTTTCCAAGATGGGGGGTGAAAAATTATTTAAAACCGCGCTGTGGCAAGAAATATTGCGGCAAAAATTGCCAATCCCTCATCCCACTCCTCAGATATTTGACTGAATTGTTTCCATTGAAAATAATTGTAACTACAAGTCTGGGCTTTTTTTTTTTTTTTTTTTTTTTATAAATAATAGGCTTACGCTTACCGCCAACTCGCCTGATGTTAAGCGATGATGCGGTCTACGGTGGAGCACGCTTGCCTAAAAGAAACCGATTCACTCGTGATTTGAAGACACCCAGATAGCAGCTTTCGCAGTAGCTTTATCTAGTCTATGCCACCACACCTGACTCTTACCAACATTTACAAAACTCCCCGACTAATCCCACAGCATTTCGGCAAATCTAATTCCTTGCCCCAGTTCCATAGTTGGTTCTCTCTTCTCATTTACTGCTCCTTAAGGCAATTACATTTACTGCGCTCTCTCGGGGGCAATCCCGAAGGTTTTACTGTTTACTATTTGTTTGGATTAAGAGTGGAAGCGTCGGGAATAAAATTGATGGCGCAAATGATAAGGCTATGTCGATAGATGAGGTTTGTGATGCGGACTGTAAAATTTGAGGAAACGCACATTAATTACGTCGGCGTTAGGGGAGTTTTAGAGATAAATTCGCAATATTTTGTGCAAAAATTAGATTAATTAAGGACGGGGAAGTTATTAACACAATTTCTTTATTTTGTAATTCTGAGCATTTTTAAATGACTTTAAATTCAAAGCGTGTCACTAATACAGAGATTATCTATTTCCAAAAAGAAAAAAATAAACTGATAAATACTCTAAAGACTATTACGTCGGTGTTAAGGTAATTTTAGAGATAAATTCACAATATTTTGTCCAAATATTAGATTATTTAAGGACGGGGAAGTTGTTAACACATTTTCTTTGTTTTGTAATTCAGGGCATTTTTTAAATGACTTTAACTTCAAAGCGTGTCACTAATAAAGAGATTACCAAATTTTTTTTTATTTTATTGCTGATAAGTCCGCGTATGACCACCAACTAGCCTGTTGGTAAGCGACGATGTGGTCGAAGATGAAACACGCAGACTTAGAAGATACCTATTCACTCTGGTCTTGAAAAGGCCCAGGAAAAAGTGAAAAGCGTGTCACTAATACGATACAGAGTTATCCATTTCTGAGAGGGAAAAAAAACAGAAAAATACTTTAAAGACTATTACGCCGGTGTTAAAACGAACTGAAAAATTCTTTATAACTGAATACCATAGTAAAATTGGTTGACTTTTGATATCTGTTGAAATAAATCATAATGATTTCTATAGCATCCGTCATCTAGTCTACCTGTGACCACGGACATTGCAATTTATTTGAAACGTCAGAAATTAGAATCTATATAAAAGCGAAATTCATTCACTCACTCATCTCTTATCTTCTCTATCTTTTTGTTGTCTTTTTTTACATAGTATACATTAAAGTCGCTTCCTGCGTCTGTATGTCTGTATGGCCGCTAACTCCTCCTAAACCACGCAACGGATTTTGATGCGGTTTTCACCATCAGTTAGATACATTTTCACGGAAGGTTCATATATATAAGTAGCTACCCGCCCCGGATTCGCACGTAAATTACACCCGTGCGAAGCCGGGCGGGCGGGTCACTAGTACTTAGTATAAATTAAAGTCGCTTTCCGCGTCTGTCTGTCTGTATGTCTGTATGGCCGCTAACTCCTCCTAAACCACGCAACGGATTTTGATGCGGTTTTCACCATCAGTTAGATACATTTTCACGGAAGGTTTATATATATAAGTAGCTACCCGCCCCGGCTTCGCATGTAAATTACACCCGTGCGAAGCCGGGCGGGCGGGTCGCTAGTACTTAGTATATAATAAAGTCGCTTTCCGCGTCTGTCTGTCTGTATGTCTGTATGGCCGCTAACTCCTCCTAAACCACGCAACGGATTTTGATGCGGTTTTCACCATCAGCTAGATACATTTTCACGGAAGGTTTATGTATATAACTAGCGACCCGCCCCGGCTTTGCATGTAAATTACACCCGTGCGAAGCCGGGCGGGCGGGTCGCTAGTCACGAATAATCTCGAAAACTACTTGACCTACTAAGCTGAAAATTTGCAGGTAGATTTCTTATAAGGTGTAGAGGTCCGCTAAGAATTTTACGAAAAGACGGAATTGAGGGGGGCAAATATGGATTGAAAAATTATATGTAAGCCTACGCGTACGAAGTCGCGGATATAACAGCTAGTGCAATGAACACGAGATAAAATCCGTTTCAAGCATTTAAATATCAATCAGTAAAGATATTTTGTACTAAGTATAATTCTTCGTTCAGTTAAAGTTTCAATAATCGGGTCAAAATTACGAAAAATCTTAATAATAATCGGAATCTAACAATTCTCCGTAAATCGCCTTTTACTAAGCCGGCAAGTCCTTTTGCCCTCTGGGGATGCCTGCACGACTCCGCCCAAGAATCATAAGAATGGAGGTGAACATAAAACCTTTACCTGACCGGAGTGACCTTCAAGTCGCCCTTGAACCTGTGACCTTTACAATGGCCTTGAACTAAGGTCATTAGTAATTTGGCTTCGATAGAGGAAGCTTCTGCCAAAGATTTTCCGTTCAGTGCGCGATAAACAAGATGGATGTTTAGCCGAGGCACTTATGCATCTCATGTAGATGAGAAAAGAAGAAGCAAGTACTCGTAAACCAAATAAATAAAAAAACAACTCGCTCAAGCAATTTTTTTTTTTTTTTTTTTTTTTTTTGTTTTAGTATCAATATTTTTTTGGGATTGGGCGGGACATGTGGCGCGCATGCATCCCGACCGATGGGCCAGGATCGTCACACAGTGGGTGCCAGATGGACGGCGCAGTCAAGGAAGGCCCAAGAAACGCTGGCGTGACGATCTTGACTCATTCCGGAGAGGTTGGCAAGAGGTGGCGAAGGACCGAGATTTATGGAAGACCTGGGGAGACCTTTGCCCAGCAGTGGGACAGTAAAGGTTAAAAAAAAAAAAAAAAAAAAAGTATCAATAATTTTTAGGGTTCCGTACCCAAAGGGTCAAAACAGGACACTATTACTAAGCCTACGTTGTCTGTCTGTCAGTCTGTCTGTCTGTCCGTCTGTCCGTCTTTTCTACCTATTAACGGCTATATCTATCGAACCGAAACAGATAGCCAGTTGAAATTTTCGGAGAATATATAATGTTACGACGGATTACTTAAATGATAGTAAAAGTCAAAGAGTAAAAACAAAAGGGAGGTCCCCATTCAACAAACATATTTTTTTTACGTATTTTTGTATTAGCTCTAATGTAAAAACGGTAATACATCATCATCATCATCATCAGCCAGAAGACGTCCACTGCTGAACATAGGCCTCCCCCTTTAACCTCCACACTGAACGACAGCCTGCCTTTTGCATCCACTGGATGCCCGCGACTCACCATACATATAGCGGTAATACATACAATCGTCAAACTTAGCATGATTATAGTACACACTCTGAAGTATAATAACAAATAAATAATAGCCAAGTGCGAGTCGGTGACAAGTTTCTGTTCATTACCAAGTTATAACAAGTAATTTCGTTATTGAATTTTATGTTGGTACGGAACCCCTCAGCGCGCGAGCCCGACTCGCACTTGGCCGGTTTATACCAGACACGAACTATTAGCGTTCCAGTCAGCCGTTAATGTGTCATTCAGTACATTAGCTTTATTAGATAACAAGACTTAAGCAAAAAATTTAGTAAGATTAATTTCACTGAAAAATTAAGATAAAGACTTGGCGCTTTGGCAACAACTCATTTGTAAATTAGCTCAAGAGAAAAGTGAAAATTTTGCTGTTTCAATGTCTGCAGTAATTAACTAACTTCTTTGAATTAATAAAAGATCCTTTTAGAAAAAAAAAACATCTCGCTACAAGATATTCATCATCATCATCAGCCAGAAGACGTCCACTGCTGAACATAGCCTCCCCCGTTAACCTCCACACTGAACGACAGCCTGCCTTTTGCATCCAGAGATGCCTTATTATGGATGATTCGGATCGTGATCGCGATCACGTGCCATCTCACGCACGTGGTGCGAGTAAATAGATGCGAACGGGACGGCATGCAATCTCGACCACGATCAAACTTCTATAATAAGGCCGCTGGATGCCCGCGACTCGACATCATTACAGGACATTAATTTCTTGTAACTCTACGTAGAGCTGAAACTATATTTTTAAAGTTTTAGAAAATTGTTGTTCTTTATGTAATTTTTAGGGCATTGCCAATTTTTAGGGTACGCTGCCAACTGGTAGTGGGCTTGAGCATTTGGATTGTCTTTAGACCTTCAACGGTCTATGGGCAGTCTAACTGTATTTGTAGTTTTAGTTTTAGCTTGTATTTTGTTTAGTTAATAAAGGCGATAGCCCAGGAAAAAAAAAAAAAAATTAGGGTCTTTTAGTAACATGGTATAGTTTGAACGTATGTAGGTATCTATGCGTTTGTCTATCTGTATGTCGTGTTTATTTTTCTCAGAAACTGAATATTTTGATAGACTAATATATAATTATTTGCAAGAAAATGTATTTAAAAAATACGATGACAATGCCAAATCTATCTATATATATTAAAATTCATCCCTATTTACCATGGCCACGCCATAACTTGAGAACGGCTTTACCGGTTTCATTAATTTTTTTTTTAGTTTTTTCGGAAAGAAAAATTAAGAAAATTGCGCAGAAAATTGGAAAATTTCGGAAAACTTACTGACGATTTAACTTTGTGCGTTTGACAGTTCTAAGACAGGACAACGCCTGTCGGGTCAGCTAGTCTATACTAATATTATAAAGAGGAAAGATTTGTTTGTTTGTTTGTTTGTTTGCATTGAATAGGCTCCGAAACTACTGAACCGATTTGAAAAATTCTTTCACTGACGGGAAGCTACACTATCCCCGGGTGACATAGGCTATAATCTATACCCGTGCGAAGCTGGGGCGGACCGCTAGTATTTTATAAAATGGGGAAGTTAAAGGTTCATCATCATCATCAGCTGGAAGACGTCCACTGCTAAACATAGGCCTCCACACTACACTTAACGACAACCTGCCTTTTGCATCCACTGGTTGCCAGCGACTGTAAAAGGTTATTTTATTTATATTTCACATGGCTATAATACCCTGCCATGATCATGCCGTGACACGTAACTGATATCATTTTATTTTCTAGTAATTAAATAAAATGTTTACGCATGGGTTGTGTCATAATCATAAAGAAACACACTCTGGTCTTCGACGAAAATAAAATGAATGGATGGGCCAAATAGAAGCACATTTTTGAAGATTACAAAATGAGCGCTGGCGCTCACTTCTTTTCAATCGGTCTCTAGCCGTAGGAAGTGCAACACGAGTCTATTGCTGCGTGATAACGAAACATCTGACAAAATTATGCATTCGTATTCTTTCCCGAAGTGTAAATATTATACAAATAAAACTGGTATCAATTTTTTGTAACAAATATACTGTACATTTGCTTAATTATGTGTTGAAGTATAAATATTTCCGACAGTTTTGACTCGTTTTTACAGAGCAAGTTCAATGGTTAGGGCCCGTCCATTCATTTTATTTCGGTCGAAGATTCTGGTCCATGAAATCTGTGAATGCAATTAAAGCAGACATCTCACTTACTCAACACTTACTCGACTCATTTAGACCTTTATGACACCTATTCGAACCACAATGTTGCCAACAGTTTTAGCTTTCAGTACAGCGCTACAAGATTATCTCTAAAGTTGAACGCGAGCGCCACCATCGTCTTTTCCTAACGAAATGTATAGAATCCTGTGGGTTTTTTTTTTGTTGATTTATTTGGCCACATTACCTTATGAGGTTGTTGCCAGAACTGTACACCACATTTAAGAAATCATTGAGTGCTTAACATACTTGGTATATATTTTTTTATAATTATGGGAGTGAAAATATTGTACTCCAATCGTTGTAGCAAAGAAGAAGTGTTGTGACTTTTTATGGTGGTACGTTTCACTTCATATTCTCCATGTTCATACCTAGAAATTCATAACCAGATACGAAAAAACAATTTTCTTCGCTATTTCATAATCAGTAAACAAACAACAAAACAAAAAGTTAAATGATTATTAACGGGATATTTACCGTGGTAAGGTTGTGGAATGAGCTCCCGATATTTCGGCGCAGTTACATGCACCATGTTCACGGGAAGACTGACTGAAGAAATTGAGTCTTCCCGTGAACATGGTGCACCCCCCCGTCAACAAAAAAATAAAAAAGTAGGTACTAACAACTTGGGCGCTTCCTTCTGGCCACAAAGTTGTTCTTTGCAACAAAAATTGCATAAATTGTCCGAACGCAAACGAGAGTGCGGTTGAAAAGTACGTAAACGTACGTATTACTGGCTATTAATGATGATGATGATGAATTTAATCTACAATATATATCTATACTAATATTATAAAGAGGAAAGATTTGATTGTTTGTTTGTTTGTTTGCATTGAATAGGCTCCGAAACTACTGCACGGATTTGAAAAATTCTTTGACTGTTGGGATGCTGCACTATCCCCGGTTGACATAGGCTATATATCCCGGCTTCGGCTTTTGCGGCCTACTAGTTTGAAATAAAGAATAAATGTAATACTAGACTAGAAAAAACAAAACTTTGCATCTTACAATCTGGGTGTCTTCAAATCACGAGTGAATCGGTTCCTTCTAGGCAAGCGTGCTCCAACGTAGACCGCATCATCGCTTAACATCAGGCGTGATGGTGTTCAAACGCAAGCCTATTTTCTACTATATAAAAATAAGTCGGGTTTTCCTTCCTGACGCTATAGCTCCAGAACGCACGAACCGATTTCCACGGTTTTGCATTCGTTGGAAAGGTCTCGGGCTCCGTGAGGTTTATCTGGTGGCGAAACAGAGTTCGCCGAGTTTGCTAGTTATTTATAAAAAAAAACTAATCAAATTTTGAGAAACCAAATTCGTCACACCGCAGGGCACCTCTAGCCGTTCCCATAAATTCAACGGAAACAAGATAAAAATATCCCTCGGAAACCTCGGCGTCCAACTAGAGGGTAGATATAAATAAAAAGCAAAACAATTAGTGGACGCGCCTCTTAATACATGACCGTTGATAATAAGAGGTCGAGCTGGCGTTCGGCCAGGAAAGTGTAAAGCGTTGAACACAGTGAGCGTTTATTGTTTTACAAGTTTTTAGGGTTCCGCAAGCAAAGGGTAAAAACGGGACCCTATTACTAAATAATAAATAAATAATAAATATCTGGGACATTTTTGCACACACGGTCATCTGACCCCAAACTAAGCAAAGCTTGTAATATGGCTGCCAGAAACTGATATACGTACATATATATTTTTAAATACATACTTAAATAGATATTAACACCCAGACATAGAACAAACACAAATGTTCATCACAAAAATGTTTGTCCTAGATGGGAATCGAACCCACGCCCCCAAGCACAGAAGATAGGTTCACTACCAACTAGACCAACGGGCTATAGAAGTATAGATAGACCAATTTTTTTTTTAAATATAATATAGCCTATATTTTATTTTAAAAAGAAAATGGGATCCTCATTAAAATTCCAATAATGTAACCCAAGGTGTAAAATAAAAAGATTTACACCCGTGTGAAGCCTGGGTGCGTTGCTAGTCATAGATATAATACAACTAGGTAGATCTACCCATGTCAACACCACCAATTTTTACCGACGAAAAAAGGCTTGAATCCATAAATCACATGTTTTTTTAGTTAAGTTAAAATATACAGAAACCCCGAAAATTAACTTCGAAACATAAAATAAAATTTTAATGAGTTCCTTTATCAAGATTCTAATTAAGTAGCGTTAATCATACCGGTTAATAAAGATTCTCCTTATCGTAAAGATCAAAAGTAATACAACACCGCAATTTGAATTCCCAACAGCTTACACAAAGAAATAGGAAGGAATACCTTAGGAACTCAAATTTGGTGAGCAATCGCTTAAGGTTGTTTCTAATATAATTAGGTTTACAGGGATGTACTCAGGTCTGGAAAATGAAATGATTTCAGGTATTTCCTGTAAGGTTATTGAGTGGAGACCACGAACCGGAAGACGCAGCGTAGGGAGGCCTCCCAATAAATGGACCGACGACATTGTGAAAGTCGCGGGCATCCAGTGGATGCAGATGGCAAGCTGTCGTTCAGTGTTAAGGTTAAAGAGAAGGCCTATGTTCAGCAATGGATGTCGTCTGGCTGTTGATGATGATGATGATTTCCTATCAGTTAAATAGAATGACGTAGTTCATACAAACTTAATACTCTATCTAACTCTTTTAGGGGATCATCATCATCATCATCAGCCAGAAGACGTCCAATGCTGAACATAGGTCTCCCCCTTTAACCTCCACACTGAACGACAGCCTGCCTTTTGCATCCACTGGATGCCAGCGACTCTCACTATGTCGTCGGTCCATCTAGTGGGAGGCCTACCTACGCTGCGTCTTCCGGTTCGTGGTCTCCACTCCAGAACCTTTCTTCCCCATCGGTTATCGGTTCTTCGAGCGATGTGGCCTGCCCATTGCCACTTCAACTTGCGAATTTTAACAATAAAAAAATATAATACTACTGGCTTTTATTTGTAGAAACCTAAATAACTCCACGTTTCTAACATAAAAACATAAACGAACTATCATTATATACTTTCATCCTCTACTTAAGCTACTAAGGAAATGAGTCTACAATAAAACTATTACTAAAATACTTCTGCTTATAAACGTAGGTCTAAGTACCACCAACCACCACCACCTTTCACGTGTCTTACTTAAAAAATTACGAACTTAAATACGACAGATTACAAATTCATCATCATCATCATCATTTCAGCCATAGGACGTCCACTGCTGGACATAGGCCTCCCCCATTGATACCCAAAAAGGACGGTTAATGGAAGCGGCCTGCATCCAGCGTTTCCCTGCGGTCTCTTTTAGGTCGTCTGTCCATCTTGTGGGTGGACGTCCTACGCTGCGCTTACCAGTCCGTGGTCTCCATTCCAGAACCTTTCGGCCCCATCGGCCATCTGTTCTGCGTGATATGTGCCCTGCCCACTGCCACTTCAACTTGCTAATCCGGTGGGCTATGTCGGTGACTTTCATTCGTCTACGGATCTCCTCATTTTGGATTCGATCTCGTAGAGAAACCCCGAGCATAGCCCTCTCCATAGCTCGTTGTGCTACTTTGAGCTTGCTTATGAGGCCCATAGTGAGAGACCACGTTTCAGTGCCGTATGTCATCACTGGTAGCACACACTGGTCGAAGACTTTCGTCTTAAGGCACTGAGGTATTTTAGATGAGAAGACGTTGCGAAGTTTACCGAACGCTGCCCAGCCGAGTTGGATTCGCCGATTGACCTCTTTCTTGAAGTTGGACCTACCTAGTTCGACTGTTTGTCCTAGGTAGACGTACACGTCAACAGCTTCAAGAACTGAGTTCCCAACTGATACTGGGATTGATTACAAATTAGTTATAGCTATAACGACTTTTTTTGTTCCAGAATTGATTTATCTTTGTTCCAGGTTAGGTTAAATTTGTATCGTTAACACATAATATCATTAACTTGCCGGTTAATTTTCTCTTATATGTAAGTAATATTTTTTTTTGTTTCAGATTCGGTTCAATAAGCTTCATTAATAAAATTCAGTTGAGTAAAATAATTGATCCCAAATTCCTTATTGTACTTAATGTACTTAAAACCCGTACAAAGCGCTTTGATTCCACTTTTATTATGCGAATTGCTAGTCTGTCGAATACGCTGACTGAATTGGTGTTCCCCGATAGCTACAATCTGGGTGTCATTAAATCACAATCGAATTGATTTCTTCTAGGCAAGCATGCTCCACCGTAGACCACATAAAAAAAACATCACTTAAAATAAGGCAAGCCTAGTATTAAAAAAATAAATAAAAAATGCAACATTCATAAAAAAACAGTTTGAATTTATTGAATTTTAATTTATTAAGAAGTTTCAAATGCAGGGTATCGATTTGTCATTTTACTAAATTGACTACGCAAAATACAGAACGGTGCTTAGCCATTCATATCTCCGAACCCCTATTAAATGACACCATAAAATAAAACATAAAAAATAATCGACATAACAGGGGTAAAAAGGTTAAGAATATTGAATCTAAATTGTCACCCCCCGAACGTACCCTTACTCCGCCCCCTTCACTTGAACAAACGATTCAGAGGAAATTTTGAGGGACCTCCTCGGCTGTTTAAATTGAGTGTGCTTGAGTAAACAAACGTTTGTCTTAGGTTTTCAACAAAACGCGTTGGGGTGGAAAACTATTTTTGTAAACGCTTTGTGTATAAAGTAACATTTCAAAATAAAGATATTTTTGAAAATTTTATAAGAACCTCTTTTGCGTTATTGCTGTCTCTATTATTTTTTATACTGAAAATATAAAAAAATACTCATTATATTTATATTATTTTATCTTTGAAGTGGAATGTTAAGCATAACCTAAATACTATGTATTTGAACACCTAGTTACGAATTTTGTTTGATGTGCATGACCCTTGCTCTAGTCTAGTGCTATGCATTCCCTGGGTCTTTTCTTCGTGTTAGCTAACCAAGTTGAACGTTAGAATTTGAAACATTTAGGCTCAATTAATTAATTCAAAGAGGATTCTAGAGACGATTCGAGAAAATAGGAGAATTTAGGAAAATGTTTTTTATTTTCTTTTTTTTTTTAATAAATAATAGGCTTGCCTTTGACCACCATCACGCCTGATGTTAAGCGATGATGCGGTCTACGTTGGAGCACGCTTGCCTAGAAGGAACCGATTCACTCGTGATTTGAAGACGCCCAGATTGTAACCTTCGGGGAACACCCATTTAGGCAGCGAATGGGTGTTCCCATTTGTTCAAATTTGCGGATCGAATTAGAATCAGTTTGTTTTTTTATTCGCTAGGAATTACATACGTTAAATAAAGCTATGTTAACGTTTTTGGTTATCTTTACAAGTAGCTATTCAACTTGCAATGTTTGTTTGTTTGCTTAGGTCAAATCACGAGTGTATTGGTTTCTTTTAAGCAAGCGTGCTCCACCGTAGACCACATCGTCGCTTTACATCAGGTGAACTGGCGGACAACCGCAAGCCTATTATAAAAAAAACATGCAAGCCTCTCTTCTAAACAATTTTGCATAGCAGCTTTAGATCTGGTGACAATTCAATTATCCTATACCTAACCAATACTGTAATGTTTTCACAATGGCCGCCAAAATAAAATCAAAATCATTTACATTAAAATTAAAAGCGGTATATTATGATATTAGGGTTGATAATCGGAAACCACAATGAAGCGCTTTGATTTCACTTTTATTGTGCGATCTGCTAGTCTGTGAAATGGGCTGCCTGAATAGGTGTTCCCCGATGGTTACAATCTGGGTGTCTTCAAATCACGGTACGAGTGAATCGGTTTCTTCTAGAACATAAGTCGCATCATCGCTTAACATAAAGCAAGTAGGTCATCATCATCATCATCATCATCAGCCAGAAGACGTCCACTGCTGAACATAGGCCTCCCCCTTTAACCTCCACACTGAACAACAGCCTGCCTTTTGCATCCACTGGATGCCCGCGACTCTCACAATGTCGTCGGTCCATCTAGTGGGAGGCCTCCCTACGCTGCGTCTTCCGATTCGTGGTCTCCACTCCAGAACCTTTCTTCCCCATCGGTTATTGGTTCTTCGAGCGATGTGGCCTGCCTATTGCCACTTCAACTTGCAAATTTTAACAGCTATGTCGGTGACTCTTGTTCATTGGCGAATATCCACGTTTCGGATTTTATCGCGCAAAGAAACTCCAAGCATAGCTCTCTTCATTGCCCGCTGTGTGACTCTGAGTTTTTCCAAAAGGCCAACAGTTAAGGACCACGTCTCAGTACCATATGTCTCACTGGCAACACACACTGGTCAAAGACCTTCGGCTTGAGGCACTGTGGCAAGTAGGTGGCCAAACACAAACCAATTTTTAAAAAAAACATTTACTCCCAGAGTATCGCAGAGTTTATTCTCCAACAAATTGATGTCTCGGCTCCGGATTGTCCAGCTCATTCGCGGCATTTAAAGCTTGCCACATCGCCCACATAACTCTGTAATACAATATAATACAATGCTGTATGTACGTTTCATAGTACGCTACTTAGCTGCAACTTTGGCTCTAACTCTTTGTGTGGTATTTAGAGTAATGGGCAGTATAAGCCTTAGTATCTGCAAAGAGATCTATGTACATACAATGACTTTAAGGTACGTTTTTAAAGCCTGTATCAAATAATTTTGCACGTAAAGAACGTTTTTCATAAGTTAAGATTTGTTTTAAATGTTAAGTATTTTTTTACTATTATAATATTATATTGTATTTTTTGCCATAAATATAAATGATGTCTGTCTATGTAACTTTAAAAACCACTTTAACAAAGCTAAAAAAAAATCGACTTAAAAACTGACTTCACATAATTAATATAAAATATAAACTTGAATACCGAATTTTCCAGTTATCTTGATCTGAAAGCCAAACTCCTTTTTTGGTCGGTTAATAATTAGAATAACCGAATTTACGGATCGGAATTCACCACCCTTATTTTCCACCCTTAAATGAGGAATATATAAAAATTAAAAATAAAACACTTAGATATCGCGTTACATAAGTATAAATACAATCAAATTAAAACCTTTTTTTTTAATTTAATTTAATGGCTTCGTGAAAGGTACAATTTTCAAGTAAATAAAACCGAAGAAATAAAAATTCATCACAAAAACCTATGTATTCGCATGTTAAGTTCAACGGCAAAAATAAATACATAAACTTACACAAAGAACGAAAGAGTAACACAATACTTGGCAGTGACAGACGAATGAATTAGAAAAAGGCCAAGGGCACATCTGAGACTTTAATCGAATCACGTTCCTGAACATCTGAACCCGCCTTAAATAATGTATTTTGTTTATTTATACGCCTTTACAGTTTCGGAAAGAATTGGGAATCGGGGTAAAAGTTCAGGAAGGTTTTCTTTGTTTCTTTTTTATGATTTTGTTAAGACGTGCACCTGATAGCAAGTCTATTGTCTGCCCATTAAATACGTGTACACTTTAACTAGTTTTTATCATTTTTTTTTCTTAAAAAAATTGCCTCTTTTTCGACCCCTTTCCATCTTTACCTTACTGTTATCCTAATATCAGAGGGAAATGCATACTGCACGCTTCACACGATCCTTCTTGCCTCATACCTGCAAAATGTGGAATGAACTACCTTTCACGGTGCAGGGTCGGCGACGTATTTGTGATGCCTCTGGTGTTACAAGTATCCATAGGCGACGGTGACTGCTTACCATCAGGCAGCCCGTCTGTTTGTTTGCCACATATGGCATTAAAAAACCTACTAGATTTCCATATGATTATTTACCGTATATTTACCGTGGTAAGGTTGATGAGCTCCCGATATTTAAGACTAAGAAAGAGGGTAGATGATTATGTCTGCACCTAACTTTTTAACTGTTCGACCAACCACCCGCATTCTTCAGTCTCCCCGTGAACATGGTGCATGTAACTGTGCCGAAATATCGAGAGCTCATTCCACAACCTTACCACGGTAAATATCCCGTAAATAATCATATAACTTTAGCCAATAAAAATTTCGTATTTGAGCAATTCGACATAGTAAATTATAAAAAACTCTTGGAATTTCGCACGACCAATTACTGTTAGTCGTGGGAATGTCAGGCGGGAGCAACTAAAAAATAAAAAACCTGTATTTAATTTTGATAATAGTTCCCGCCTGAATTCAAAATCCGTGTATAAATACTATTTTGTTCTTTGTAGTGGCACAATGTTAGTTTTGTGGTTTTTTGATGTCGATTTTTAAAGGTAATTTATAGACAGTGTGATAAGTAGACGTTTTGCACTTTGGACATGATGTTTAGGAATTTTGCTTCGTTTGAAGATTTGATTTTTTGTCAATAAGAATAAGAATAAGAATATTTATTTACCAAAATAAGTATGATCAAAGAGTTTATTTCGTAGTAAAATTAAAACTACTCAAGTTCAAGGAGAAAGTTATCCACTTCCGGTCCACAATGAACCCTTTTCAACGACAGCCTGCCCAAACTTCAACACAAAGGGGACAAGCTCTCTAGTTCGTATTATCTATTCTGTGTCGTAGTTTCATTACCCCACAGCTGCATTCATTTATGTCAGAAGCCGTAGCCTATTCAGAGTCTGGTGGGTAGTACTTGGTACTTGAAGGAGGTCTGCGCAAACAATGGCCCGACATTTGGCCAGGAGTGGTTCCGAGTTGCAGTAGGAAAACTCACCACTTTGTTTTTGTCATTCAGCAGTAAACATATCTATTCCAGTTTATTCAACTAGGAATATAATCACCTGGGTGTATAGGCGACTCCATTTAAATTATATTTAAATTATTGACTACCCCGGTGGCTCAGTTGGTAGTGAACCTACCTTCTGTGCTTGGGGGCGTGGGTTCGATTCCCATCTAGGACAAACATTTGTGTGATGAACATTTGTGTTTGTTCTATGTCTGGGTGTTAATATCTATTTAAGTATGTATTTAAAAATATATATGTACGTATATCAGTCTCTGGCAGCCATATCACAAGCTTTGCTTAGTTTGGGGTCAGATGACCGTGTGTGCAAAAATGTCCCAAAATATTTTTTTTATTTTTTATTAAAGTATCGTTTGATCACCTGCACCTAGGTGACCATAATATAGGCGACTAGATGACATGACATGCTCACCAATTTAATCCATTTTTTACTATTTTGGTCATTTTAGAGTATGTCAAGTTTCGTGGTTAGATTATTTAAAAAAAAATGATATTAAAATTTTATATTTTATTTAAGACTAGCGGTCCGCCCCTGCTTCGCATGGGTATGTATTATAGCCTATGTCACCCGGGGATAGTGTAGCTTCCCGTCAGTGAAAGAATTTTTCAAATCGGTTCAGTAGTTTCGGAGCCTATTCAATGCAAACAAACAAACAATCAAATCTTTCCTCTTTATAATATAAGTATAGATATCGTAAAAACCGAAACAAGATTATGGACATCTCGCACGATAGAAAAAAATACCCCACAGTAACACTGATTTGCGCTTATTTCCTTGTTTTTTAAATTCATTCAAATAGGTACCAATGTACTAAATGATGCTAACAATATATTAGTATACCGATTTTAACATTATGGAGGGATTAGGGAACCATAATGTATATTATGGACCCGGGTATGTCCTAAAACTGCGACCAGAACCACCGGAGGATGGGCAGCAGCGTCCTGTTAGTACACGGTGAACGTACTGCGATCTCCAAGCCGCCTGCCAAGCGTGGGGATTATGGCAACACCCCTCTCTAAGAGAGAGGCCTTGTTCAGCAGTGGACATTTAATGGCTGATAATGTAAAGTATATTAATATTTTTTTGTTATACGTTTCGAAAAATATGAGAAATAACTCAAAAATAAGAGTAGTGAAACGCTCGACTGTGCTCCACTAAATGCGACTATAATACAAAATATTTAGCCTTATGGTCATCTATAGTAACAAGTGTTGCTTAAAAGTGGAAAAACCTAGCAAAATCATATTTTTTTGTAAATAATATTTTTTACGCAAATATCATTATCTGCTAGAAGACTTCCAGTGCTGAGGCCTCTATACAGCTGAATTATGTTAATTTCAATTACCCTTCATACTAGTTGTTTTGCTCTTTTTTAGAGGGATGCACAGAATATTAATAGCTATTTATACATTTCATCATCATCATCATTTCAGCCATAGAACATCCACTACTGGACATAGGCCTTCCCCATCGATCTCCAAAAGGGCCGGTTGGAAGCGGCCTGCATCCAGCGTATCCTTACGGTCTCTTTTAGATCGTCTGTCCATCTTGTGGACGTCCTACGCTGCGCTTACCGGTCCATGGTGTCTATTCCAGAACCTTTCGGCCCCATCGGCCATCTGTTCTGCGTGATAATCATGTGCCCCGCCCACTGCCACTTCAACTTGCTAATCCGGTGGGCCATGTCAGTGACTTTTGTTCGCAAATTTACACATTTACAAATTAGGAATTGATGTAAATTTTTTGACTAGTCCATTTAAGAAGTATTGTTAATATTTTATTATTGTAAAATCTCTGTTAGCGCAGCTACATGATAATAAATAATATTGTATTATGTTCATAGGCCTCGCCTTTAGAACGCCACAAGCGACACAACCACTTGCACCCACTGGATGTCCGGGACTCTCACGATGTCGTAGATTCATCTGGTGGGAGGCCTACCTACGCTGCGTTTTCCAGGTTTGTAGTCTCCGCATTTTAATATGCGCATTTTTACATTCTAGCGCATTTGAGACATTTTTCCTTACTGCTGGTACGTCGTCTCTAAACGGAAGAAGGTAAGGATGCAGTGATTGCAAAGATGAAATAATAATATTGGGTAAGGACTTGAAAATTTCTACCCATTTCAAATTAAAATGCTCTGGTAATTCAGTTGAAAACCATTGAAATTCTGTTCATACTTCAATAGATTGACAATGAATTCGTGGTTTGTGTTGAAAGTTTGAGTGAGATATTAGGTCTAGTATAGAGTTACTTTCAAGAATATGTTCGACAGGGTAAAACATAATTATAATTTTTAGAAAAAAAAAGAACCGACTTCATGACTATACATACCTACATTTATAAACTGAATATTACGACTGAAATACTTTGTATCCATGGTCTTGAAAAATTAACGAAAAACAACAGG
The DNA here is from genome assembly GCA_932305915.1 of Agriopis marginaria. NCBI lineage: Eukaryota > Metazoa > Arthropoda > Insecta > Lepidoptera > Geometridae > Agriopis > Agriopis marginaria. Next base: position 18,426,057 of record OW029918.1, read on the forward strand.
GCCCGGTCGCCATGGAGACACTTTGTTTTTTTTGAAGTTTTGTTGTAGGAACAGTTCCTCTATGTTTGCTGTTCAGTTGACAGCGTCGCTAGTGGAGAACAAAGTATGAAATTCACCAAGAAATAACTGTAGTTCCAATTTTGCTCACTTTAACAGCTAAGTTGGTGGCACTGTGCAATGTACATTGAATTCGTTGCTTATCGTCATTTTTTTGTAGTTTTTGTAGATTTTTCAAAAAGCGCTGAATCAATGTTGATAAAAAAATTATGGGACCACCTATGAGATAAGACCTACCAACCAAAAAAAGAATCATCAAAAACAATTCTAAATTGGCGGAGTACTCGCGTAACAAACATACATAAAAAAAACATACAGTCGAATTGATAACCGCCTCTTTTTGGAAGTCGATTAAAAATAGTATTATTTTTGTAAATTGTGCTCACAATCTTGGTTGATCTTGATTTACAGAAGATTTTTATCCTAATTCACAACTGTTACGTACAAATTTTTTTTATTTTTGATATAAGTAGAGATCAGGGAATAATGGAAGGAAATGGGGAAGACCTTTCTCCAGTGCCTGTGTTTGTGTTGGAAAAATGATGATGGTCCTTGTTCGGAACTTAGCTGGGAGGAAGTGGCGGAAGTGTCCCTTTTTTACCCTTCGGGTACGGAACCCTAAAAAGTAGAAAATTACAGTTAAAATAAGCACTCCACAAACCAAAACGTCATCTGTGTATATATTTTTTGTTATTGTTTTTTTTTTTTTAAAGCGCTAATTTGAATTCATTAAAATTGTACGAGACCATCTCTGAAGTATGTCCTCCATCAAAATCAATTCATAATTGGCGGAGTTATCGCGTAACAAACATACAAAAAAAATACATTCGAACTGAAAACCTCCTTCTTTTTTAAAGTCGGTTAAAAAGGGTATACGCTACATTAAATTAAAATCTCTTTCCCATATAAAGACCTCAGTAAAGTTATCCTTAAATGCGATACAATAAAAAAAATATTGCATAAATTGGCTTTAACGGTTTTCGTATTGCAAAAGCATAACTGTTAAATGTTTGTTCATATATTTTCTTCTTACCAGTTTTCTGAATGGTTTCACAAGAGTTCCAGCTCTATTCAGGAGTTTTTAAAGTTCATTTTTGTGTAGATTTTTAATTATCTCAGCAATGTTATGAGTTAAAAATGTAATTAAGTACCTTCACTGCGTTTTGTAACTACGGTTGGCTTTTTGCGAGCAATTTAAAGTTCTCGTAAAGATATAAAAGTATTGCAGAGCGTTTGTGCAAGCTTCTAGGGAGAAGTTAAGTATTACTCGTTATTTAGATAAATCTAATTGCAAGTAAATCTAATAGAAGCCGTAGTAGCCCATTTGGGAGACCGCTAGACTAGAAAGCGTGAGGTCGTGGGTTCAAACCCCGGGCCCGTACCAATGAGCTCTTTGGAGCTTATGTACGGATTTTCATACCACTGGCTTTTCGGTGAAGGAAAACATCGTGAGGAAACCTGCATACGTACGGAGAAGAAATTCAATGGCGTATGTGAATCCACCAATCCGCACTGGGCCAGCGTGGTGGATATGGCCCAATCACCCTTTCGGGGGTAGGCTAAAAGTCCAGCAGTGGACTGTTAAAAGACTGACTATGATGAATTGCAAGTAGAGAGAGTGTTATCTATACTACCATACTAATAATATAAAGAGGAAATATTTGATTGTTTGTTTGCATTGAATAGGCTCTAAAACTACTGAACCGATTTGAAAAATTCTTTCACTGTTGGGAAGTTACACTATCCCCGGGTAACATAGGCTATATTATATTTTCAAAAATAATAGGGATCCTTACTAAAACTCCAATAATGTAACCCAAGGTGTAAAAAAAAAGGATTTACAATTTCAACTTTACTTGTTTGACAGTTCTAAGACAGGACAATGTCTGTCAGGTCGGCTAGTACCTACATCAATAAATTTCTGTACTTTTTATTAGGCCGTGTAAACACACGTATTCATTTGTGACAATAGATGGTGGAACACTTTTGACAATATCATCACATAATTATTAACAATTAAAATAAAACCGGCCAAGTGCGAGTCGGGGTCGCGCACTGAGGCTCTCGAGCTGCGCTTGTGCGCGTACCACCACAAAATTTAGTAACGAAATTACCAGTTATAACTTGGTAATGGACAGAAATTTATCACCAACTCGCACTTGTTTATTTAGGCCATTATTTATAATTTTTTTGTTATACTTTATAGTGTGTACTATAATCAATTAATCATGGCAAGATTGACGCTTGTATATATTACCGTTTTTACATTAGAATTAATACATTGGGGTCGAGACATTGGGCCCTTGGGGACCGGGAGCTCACCTCATTTTCAAAAATCTTTCAGAGCGCCTGGTTAATGCGACGCGTGACCAAAATGCTGGCGTGTTTCTGGCTCAACGCATAAGCATTGCCATTCAACGTGGTAATGCCGCCAGCATGCTGGGTACGCTGCCAACTGGTAGTGGGCTTGAGCATTTGGATTGTCTTTAGACCTTCAACGGTCTATGGGCAGTCTAACTGTATTTGTAGTTTTAGTTTTAGCTTGTATTTTGTTTAGTTAATAAAGGCGCTGCCCAGGAAAAAAAAATACAAAAATACGCTGAAAAAATACGTTTTGTTGTATGGGGTTTTAACTTTCGTTTTAACTTTTCGACTTTTTATTATTTCTTAGTTGACCCGCCGTAACATTACATAACCTACAATTCCTACAATTCCGCTCCCGAACATTTGATGATGAATACGATCAGCGATGTAAACGCCATCACCTACTTCCACTTGAAGAAAGACGAACTATAGCTGATGTAACCTATTTCATTAATATTCTCAATACCAAGGTTGACAATGCCGAACTCCTCAATAAAATATCATTCTTCACTCCGTCACACCGATCTAGGCACACCCCTCTATTTAAGACATCCTTTGCTAAAACGAATTACAAAAAAAGTACCTTTCTTCACAGGACCTCTTCTTTTATGAACAAATATTTGTTGCATAATGATATCGATGTATTCTTTGATAGTGTTAGCGTAATTCGCTCACATTTAGCTTGTCAATTCTTTGATTCTTAAACTTTATATTTATACTTGGTTATCGCAACTTAATCATAATCTTATTTATCTATACTATTAGTATTTATTATACTGCTACAGTATTTATTATACTATTAGTATCTATTATACTGCTACGATAAATTTCCAAATGTTATTCTTTTCCATAGGCAGAAACTTGTAATTGGCCTAGTCTCCCAATTGTTTTTGTTTACTTATATACTATTAGGCTGTAAGTTTCCCTAAAATTGCAAAAATAAAATAAAATAAATAATTATTATTAGTAAAAATTTCAACTGGCTATCTATTACTGTTCGAAAGATACGGCCGTTAATAGGTAGGACAGATAGACAGACAGACATCGTAGGCTTAGTAATAGGGTTCCGTTTTTACCCTTTGTGTACGGAACCCTAAAAACACTAAACAACGCAAAAAACGCATATCTAAAGAATTGTAATAAATGCGGCGGTTTTTTTTATAAATAAACTAGCTGATACCCGCTACTTCGTACGCGTAGAGCTCGGCCTTCGGCCTCGCTACTACGACCCGCTCCAGGAACACAAAATTTCATCCAAATCGGTCCAGCCGTTTACTCACCGTTTAAACCTTCCCTAGACCTCCACGAACATTTCAAGACTAAGATAAGATAAATCCGTTCAGCCATTCTAGAGTTTTAGTGAGACTAACGAACAGCAATTAATTTTTATATATATAGATAAGACTAGCAAACCCGGCGAACTCCGTTTCGCCACCAGATGACTTCTATAAACCTCACGGAGCCCGAGACCTTTCCAACGAATGCAAAACCGTGGAAATCGGTTCGTGCGTTCTGGAGTTATAGCGTCAGGAAGGAAAACCCGACTTATTTTTATATAGTAGATAACTACATAAAACGAGAAAGGCGAATAAATACCAACAACTCATCAAAGTAGCGTGTAAGTTAAACGTTTACTTAGTAATGCTTAGCGGAGTCGCACTCGGATTCAGTTAATTCTCAGTTAAAGTTAGAGCCTTATTAACTTGATGAATGGAAGATTGTACGTACGTGTCTGTGTATACTGGATTTTCATAGTGGTTGGATAGATAGCCAGACTAGATTGATCTTTAAGAATTTTTTCTCACGATTGTAGATGAAACTTAGTTACTTACGTTGACGCAGCGACCCAAAATGTGTCTTGGCCTCCGATACTAAACGATGCTATTCTTCTCTATCTTACGCAAGTTCACGCCAATCATGGACGTCCAGTTTCTGTAGATCTTTTCCCACTTCACCTTTCCATCTATACTTGGGACGGTCCACGGGCCTGACTTCAGGCGGTCCTAAGTAAGCCCTTTTTACGGCGCGATTCTCTCCCTTTCTCTCCAGCGGGCCTAGCACGGGCCGTGGACAAATTATCTTTCCACCGTTTTTATCCCGCGAGAAAAAGACAAACGTATCCATGTTCTAGCTTTTTCGCGTCTAGGCGTGGATGAAAACGGTGGAAAGACTATTTATCCACAGCCCGTGCTAGGCTTGCAGATGTCCGAGCCAGCGGAGTCTACGGGATTTTATTTCTCCAATGATGTTGGTCTCCTACAGCCCTTCGATCTCTTGGTTTTTTCGGATCCTCCAACTACAGTCTTCCCGCTTAACCAGCCCTAGAATTTTTCTGAGCACCTTGCGCACTACCACTAGCAGCTTGTATAAATAAAAAACTTAGTATTATTTAATCTGTAAACGATATCTGTATTTAAGAATACGATAAATCATGAAAAAAATATAATAATAACACGAAAATACTGAACAACACTTCGGAAACCAGATGGATGTCGGTTGAAATATATTTGCGGACTATATTTACTGAGGGTATTATACATAAAGGCATACAAGTAGGCATAAAGCGGATTAACTAAAAGATAATGTAAGAAACAAATATATCGTTTTTACTTTTAGCTTTTTTATTTTTTCGTAGTTAATCCGCTGCGACATATTCTGTGAAAATTTAAACTGGCTATTTATCACGGTTCGAAAGATACAACCGTTATTAGGTAGGACAGATGGACAGACGGACAGAGGGACGGACAGACAGACATCGTAGGCTTAGTAATAGGGTCCAGTTTTTACACTTTGGGTACGGAACACTAAAAATGAAACAATGACAGCGTACCTTTTTCAAATAACACAAAATACTTAGTTTTACTTCCGTTAGCACGTGCTGATATGCAATTTACATGCCCACAGAAATTCCTTGTCTAAAATTCAAATTCCTAGAGGCTACGACAGCGTCGATATTGAAACTGGCTACATGCTAGCCACGTACTTCGGTTGATAAAGGGTGCATGGCATTCTATGCTGGCTACCGATGTGAGCTTAAACAATTATATGCGAGTTGATACAATATACATACATGTGGGCTACAAAATTGTGTTCAGTTTCAGTTAACAATATTAGCTTAAAAAGTAACACCTGCCACCTGCAAAATGTGGAATGAGCTACCTAACGTGGCTTTTCCGACAAGCTACAACATAGGGTTCTTCAAAAGGCGAATTAATAGAGTCCTTAAGGGTCGGCAACTTATTTGCCGATATCATGAAAATTTCAACTGGCTATCTATTACGGTTCAAAAGATACAGCCTTCAAAATGTAGGATGAACGGACAGACAGACGAACAGATATACATAGGTACAGATAGATAGCGTGGGTTTAGTAATAGGGTCCCGCTTATACCCTTTGGGTACGGAACTCTAACACGTCGTATACTGCGCATTGGTATGAATTAGTCGCTAGCCGACTTCGTTGATGAGTGGTAGCGCGTCACGGCATTTTAAGAGAAAAGTATTCACATTTATTTTTCTAATTTTATAAATACAAGGGTGTGTCTGTTGGTTTGTTCCTTTTACACGCAGAAACAAATCAACGTAATTTAGTTTTCTAATTTAGTAACTAAGTTTTTATTTATTTATCCAAAAGTGCTAAATCAACTTAGATAACATTTATGTGGGACCATTTTGAACCTACCAAACAAAAGAATCATCAAAATCAATTCATAATTGGCGGAGTAATCGCTTATCAAACATACAAAAATAAACATACAGTCGAATTGATAACCTCCTCCTAAAGTCGGTTAAAAAGTTTGTTAAGACGCTCTTTTCCGACTTTTAGGAATAATGGTAATTCTAGTTTAAGTGTGCATACCTCCATGGTTAGCTTAAAATTATAAAAATGGTGTCATAACAAAATTGAATGTTTTATCTAGGAAACCCATGAGACCGAAACACGATTAAGACCATTTCGCTCAATAGAAAAAATATATCAAAGTAGCACTGATTTGCGCTTTCATCCCTGTTTTTTTTTTATTTATTCAATTACCTATTTATTAAATTATGTCTGCGATATCTTGATATATAGATTGCATTATTATGAAGGAAACCGGTGAGGTACATTTTACATTACAGCTATACTTTTCAAAAAAAATGAGAAAACCCCCAAAAATAGAAGTAGCGAAACGCACGACTGTGTGTAAGCGCCATGATTTTGCTCAGCTAAATGCGACTTTAACACAATAAACCAAGGATTATGGTCATCTGTAGTAATAAGTAGTTGTTGTAGTAGTTGAGGGACCCGGGTATGTCCTAAAACTGCGACCAGAACCACCGGAGGATGGGCAGCAGCGTCCTATTAGTACCTACACGGTGAACGAACTGCGATCCCCAAGCCGCCTGCCAAGCGTGGGGATTATGGCAACACCCCTCTCGAGGGAGACATTTGTCCAACAGTGGACGTTTAATGGCTGCTGGTGTGTGTAGTAATAAGCGTTGCTTAAAAGTGGGAAAGCGTCGCCTTAAATACCTCATTATAGCTATACAACTAGTTACAAGTAGCGTTAAAGGCAAGATATTGCGTTATTTACGTTCTCTTGAACCATTAATTTATTAGAATTACGTGCCTCGCTGGTAATGAAGGCTCGCGTACAGTTATATATATCTCACTCGTTTGCAGGCAGAATTAATTAATACACTTAGATTAGGTCGGTATTGTTTCCTGATTAGAAATTGCAGACTGTGTTTATTTTCGTTTATTTAAAGAAACAAGAAATTAAAGTGGAGCTGGGCAGGACACGTTGCTAGGCGTAGTGATGACAGGTGGAGTAAGGTCTTAACAGAGTGGTGGCCGAGGCAAGGTAAGCGGAAAAATAGATACCGGTTCACTTCGGGAAAGCATACGAAAATAATTTTGTCAGATGTTACGTTATCACGTAACGATAGACTCGTCTTGCACTTCCTACGGCTAGAGACCGACTGAAACGAAGTGAGCGCCGGCGCTCATTTTGTAATCTTCAAAAATGCGCTTTTACTGAGCCCGTCCATTCATTTTATTTTGTTCGAAGATAATAACCAGAGTTAATAATTAGCTAGAGACAAAGGAGCCATTTAAAAGTTTCTAAGTTTTTTGTGTGTGTTTGATACACGTTTACTCAGCCAATTTTTTTTTAATAATAGTAATTCATATTTAATTGATGACAGGTGGAGTAAGGTTTTAACAGAGTGGTGGCCGAGGCAGGGTAAGCGGAGCGTTGGTCGTCCAGCTGCAAGATGGGTCGACGATATTATTACTATCGCGGGTCGAACCTGGACTAGATTAGCACAGGACCGAGGCAGATGGCAGCAAGAGAGAGGCCTATACCCAGCAGTGGGATAAGGAAGGCTGTGGATGATGATGATGATGATGAAAGAAACAAGAAGAATTATTGTTATTTTCTGTTTTATTCTAGACTAGCAGCACTCCACGTGAACATTCATTCAGGATACTGTTTTAAACTATCACGGTTGTTCACTAAAGTTATATGATTATTAATATCGGGAGCTCATTCCACAACCTTACCACGGTAAATATCCCGTTAATATTCATTCAGGAATCGTACTTTTTTCCGAGATTAATCGTAGATTATGCACTAAAGGAATAAAGCAGTGTCTTACGTCGAGGGGTCCAAGCTGCCCAAGACGAAGACCGTGCGCTAGTTTAAAATTCAAGAGTACAAAAATGGCATGTTTTCAAACCCAATCCCAAATTACGATTGAAATCAAGTGTCAAGAGTAAGCCCATTGCTTTATTCCAGAGGAGCATATTTTTTTCACACCTTCTGCAAGACAATAAAAAGTCAGTATTCACTGAAAACCACAGCACAAAACACCGTCTTTTGTTTCTAATTATTTGTAAACGTACTTTCTTTTAGTTCTGCTTATGGTAGCCAGTTCGATTTTGGAACAAACCTCTTTACAAAGCCATATGGGCATTTTTTTACTTTAAGTTTTCCACGAGTTTCCACGCGAATCTGACGTTCCAAATTCAAATCACTTTATTCCCTAGGGAATTTCATACAACTATTAAGAGATAATGCTTTACTTTACGTTGAGGTTGCCTGATAAAAAATGTGGTTTGACATTGTCGACCAGGGCGTCGATTCTGCTAATTTATTTAAAATCACATTGGCCTGCCACTCCCACGACACTTCACTGAAATTCCATCATGAAAGTGACAAAAAGGGTATTCTGCTAAAACTTCAGCGGCCTTTCAATGGAATGTCGGTGAAGTGTCGTGGGAGTGTGGAAGGCCATTGAAACAAACGTCAAATAACGAGCAGAATACCAAATGTTCAACTATTGAATTTACACTGATACGCCATTGAAGAACAGAATACCAAATAAGTTAAATGGCAGTTCGATGGAAAGTCATTGGAAAGCCACTGGTCTTAAATAACTAGCAGAATACCAAATGTGTAAAACTATTCCATCGACACTCCACCGACACTCCATTGAAACATTTACAAATTAGCAGAATCGACGCCCTGGTTGGTGTGAAAAAGCACTTTGTGTCTATTTCTGGCCTTTCTACTATCTCTATATAAAATTCACTTAGTTTCATTGCTCTGTTGGTGAATGGAAAAGAAACAAACAACCCAATAAACCAACAAAAAAACAAACAAGTTCTCATGAAGGTTATTTATAATTTATATTCTATTGTGAAGACTGAAGAATGCGGGTGGTTGGTCGAAAAGTTCAAAATTAATTGCAGACGAAACGATCTGCCCTCTTTCTTTCTTTTCTTTTTCCCCGACGTTTCACCCGCGTGGATTCATCATCATCATCATCATCAGCCAGAAGACGTCCACTGCTGAACATAGGCCTCCCCCTTTAACCTCCACACTGAACGACAGCCTGCCTTTTGCATCCACTGGATGCCCGCGACTCTCACAATGTCGTCGGTCCATCTAGTGGGAGGCCTCCCTACGCTGCGTCTTCCGGTTCGTGGTCTCCACTGCAGAACCTTTCTTCCCCATCGGTTATCAGTCGGATTACTTCTTACTATATCAGGTATCTGTCAGTGAAAGTTCCGTCGAAATTTGTCCAGCCATTTTAAAGTCCATAGGGAACAAACACATACACACGTCCTTAGTACACAATTAGTATCGTGCAAAGCCGATGGGGGTCGCTAGTGATACAAGGGCCATACCGTCATCTGTTTTAAGAGATTCTGTTTGGATGATTGCGAAAGATTGCCCGTAAACCTTATTTGGGTGCGATAAGGTTCACGTTCGCGTGACTTTTCGCAGTCACCTAAACTACGGTCCCGGGATACAACACAATATCAAAAATTTATAGGTTCAGAAGGCCGGCTGCATACAATGAGCGTTAACTCGCGCACACATACAAAGACGCGCATGTACAAAGATCTCGAATCAAGTCAGGCGAGTTCAAGTCACGAGTGCCCATTGTCGTCATTTACAATGAGTAAATCCCAGAGTTGTCCTTTATAATATTGCAAAAACTTTATTTAAGAATGGGGTTATAGTATACTCTAATATACATAATAATCATGCCTTTCGTATAATATGCGTGCTGTAATCGACAATAGTATTTTTCGGTAATCAATTTAAGGACTTTTATTTGGTTACCTTGGGTTTTCTATTAAAAATAAATGTGTTTAAAACTAATATAGTATACCTAACTAGCAACCTTAAGTTTTATTATAATTATACAAAACTATCGTAAAAAAATATCTAACTGATAGTGAAAACTGCATCACAATCCGTCCTCAAATTATGAGTGAATCGGTTTCTTCTAGGTAAGCGTATTCCACCGTAGACCACATCATCACCTAACATCAGGCAAGAGGGCGGTCAAACGCAAACCTATAAAAAAAATACAGACAGATGGAGAAAGCGATTAGATTTTATACTATTAGGAGATAAATTGTTTTTAGTTGAAACTTCGAAATCTATACTTTTCACAGAACATTATTGTAGTTTTGACAGCCCAAGCGCTACAACGGTTACGCATAGATTATTAAAATTAACGACAGCCAAAGCCAGCCTTCTGTACCTATTTATTTTGTGACAATATGTTCCACGAAACACGTTCGATTGGAGATTGTTCGGGTGATTGCGCACGTTTGCCGTAATTAATTGTATTTATTTACATTGACAGCCTTTTGATCACTGCCTCGTTTGATGTGAAGATGAGCAATAAAGTTTATTTGAACATAGCTAAACGAAAATAGGGCAAAATTATCAACATAACAAAAAAAAAAAAAATATCTCGTAACAGACAAATAAGGAATATTATGGTGAGGTGACGGGTATAAACGCATCAGGCCTAAATGAGGCTTGAACCTTCTTATTTGAACTCATCCTATAGACGACCTTGTCGCCAATTTTTTTGTGGCTTATTAGCTTCGACCAAAATAAAATGAATCGACGGGCCCAGAAGAAGAGCATTTTTGAAGACTACAAAATGAGCCCTGGCGCTTGCTTCGTTTCAGTCGGTCTCTATCCATAGGAAATGCAACACAAGTCTATTGTTACATGATAACGAAACAGCTGAAAAAATTATGCCTTCGTGTGCTTTTCCCAAGTTTAACAAAACAACAAAAAACCGCTATCTATTTATGCAACAAATTATATTGTAACTATTATGGTTATAATTAGGTGTTGAAGTATAATTATGTTCGACGGCTTTACCTAACTCGTTTTTACTGAACAAGTTCAATGGTTAATCATTATGGCCCGTCTATTATTTTATTATATTATTATTTTATTTTGGTCGAAGCTTATTAGTTCATTTTTGTAGGTGCAAGTTTCTCAGTGTGTGTGTTAAATTTGTGTGTCGTACTTACAGGTTTTCTCCTAAACTAGTAGTTATTGGTATGGTGAATGAACTGGAAGACGCACCGTAAGTAGGCCTCCCACTAGATGGACCAACGACATCGTGAGTTATCAATTCGACTGTATGTTTTTTTTTATGTATGTTCTGCGATAACTTCGCCAATTTATTTGAATAACTAATCAATGAATATCTAACTTTATTTTATCATAATATTGAGAGATTTTTTTTAATTACTAGACGGATAATACGAACCGGAAGACGCAGCGTAGGTAGGCCTCCCACTAGATGGACCGACGACATAGTGAGAGTCGCGGGCATCCAGTAGATGCAGATGGCAGGCTGTCGTTCAGTGTGGAGGTTAAAGGGGGAGGCATATGTTCAGCAGTGGACGTCTTCTGGCTGATATTACCTTTTTTACATTGGAGCTAATAAAAAAATACGTTGAAAAATACGATTATTGTATCGGGATCCCTTTTCGTTTTTACATTTCAACTCATTTATTTTTATTTTTTAATTAATCCGCCGTATCATTACATATTCAGTGAAAATTTCAACGGGCTATCTATTATTATTCCAAAGATACAGCCGTTTAAAGGTAGGACAGACAATATAGGCTTATGTAAACGTGATGACATATAAAACACATAGAGTGGCGACTACTTCATTTATTCAGCAATCGAAATGAACAGAGAGATAGTTTTTTTTTTTTTTTTTTTATATTCACTTGTAATATTGGCCTTTTGGCCTCTACAGATGGACCAGACTAGTTAGCGAACGCAGAGTGCGTTCGGCATAACTTGATGGTTTAAGTTTTTGGGCGACTAGCACAAGGGCACCTCGAAGGTACGAACCTCGGCTTGGGCAGTCGCCGGGAGTGGGAATCAGACTTGCCCTGGCAACCCAGAGGGGGTGTGCCCTGGAGGCCTAGCGGTTTGTTGAACTGAATGATTATTTGGAGAGAATCTAACCGATCTTCTAACAGATCCCGAGGGTCTACGATCCCGCCGGCGGGATCGCTGTGTGTGTGTGTGCCTCTGGTAACCGACGCCTGTACCAAAAACTGAATATTTCCTATTGCTAGGAGCAGTCGGATCGGGCGAGAGATAGTTGGTTGGCAGGCTGGCTTATATACACTCCCCTCAAAGGCTTGGCGGGCTTGACCGTGTCATGGCGGCTGGCTGGCTGTTATTCGTAGTTTCGCAGGCAACGTCACGTCTGTTGTTACACTTAGTAATAGGGTCCCGTTGTTACCCTTTGGGTACGGAACCCTAAAAACGAAGACATCTGACACTCAACGCCTTAACTTAAATAAAAGAAGATAACGCGAGATAACTGATTAGCGAAATTTGTCTGAATTTTCTCGCACAGAAAGCTAAATGCTCTTTATTATGAACGGCGCATACATTTGTTACGTAAAGTTTCTAAATTCTCTTATTTAAGTCACAAAAAACAGCGACAGAAAACAATAAAAATAAATAAACATTCGGGACATTTTTGCACACACGGTCATTTGACCCCAAACTAAGCAAAGCTTGTGATATGGCTGCCAGAGACTGATATACATACATATATATTTTTAAATAGATACTTAAATAGATATTAATTAACATCCAGATATAGAACAAACACAAATGCTCATCACATGAATGTTTGTCCTAGGTGGGAATCGAACCCACGCCCCCAAGCACAGAAGGCAGGTTACCTACCAACTAGACCAACGGACTATCAAACTGAAATTTAATCAGTTCCTATAGGCTGCAAAGTTGTTGTTTGGCGCGAGTGCCCGTTATTGAATCCAAAGCAAGCGAAGGATTTTTAAATTAACTGAACCAATGAAAACTCGCCAAGCTCACTTCAAAGGTAGAATCCTGATCCAATTGGCACGAGAAGCAAATACATTTTGCAGCCTATTGGAACACACAATTTTTCATCTCACCTTATCGAGCAAAATAATCAATTTCATCTCCCATCTTAATCAAATTATTTATCACTAGTAGGCCGCCCCTGCTTCGCACGGGCGAAGCATATAGCCTAGATATATAGCCTATGTTAACCGGGGATAGTGCAGCATCCCAACAGTGAAAGAATTTTTCAAATCGGTTCAGTAGTTTCGGAGCCTATTCAATGCAAATAAACAAACAAACAATCAAATCTTTCCTCTTTATAATATTAGTATAGATTAATAGAGACCATCTAATTCGTCGTTTAAAGGCATGATAATTAAATTTCAATATTTATTTTACGATGTTCTTACGCATCAAATATTTCCCAAAAACAATATCTCTTTGACAGAATTATGGTTAAAAACCCATATATGATGGCGTCTGCTTATTAATAATTTCATTACTTACCGACTTTAAAAAAAGGAGAAGGTTATGACTTTAGAGAAAAAAGACAACCTTAATTTTGAAGTCTGTTTCTGTCATTGATAATTATTTTAGATAATAATTTCAGTGATCCTGAAGTTGGATTTTAAAATTGATAATTAATTTAGATAATAATTTTAGTGATACTTTGTTGTCGTCAACATCAGGCTAAATTGGCTAAGCTTTAAGCCGCTATAAGTCTAACCCTTGGACCACACACAAAATCCTCCAGAGAAGTGACGGCAACAATATATCCCGCTCACAGACGGCGTTACATTAGCGAGTTTTCCACCTAGTTGTACATCGCCAGCACAAAGGAAAACTAGAGGTAGTTTAACATCCTGTACATGGGTTGCAACATGGTGCGTGGCGGAGATTAATATGCTAGTTGTGCGAAATGGAGATCCATCCCGCTGTAGATAATAAACACCTGACACTTTTTAAGTTATATAATCCTATGTACTATGTAATTTCCGATGTGAACAGTGAATTCAAATTCAAATTCAAAGTATTTTATTAAGGACTAGCGGTCCGCCCCGGCTCCGCACGGGTATATTTATATAGCTTATTAAAATAGCCTATAATCATCAGTGATAATGTAGAATTCAAATGGTGAAAGAATTTTTAAAATCGGTCCAGTACTTTTTGAGCCAATTCGTTACAAACATCATCATCACAGCCAGAAGACGTCCAATGCTGAACATAGGCCTTCCCCTTTAACCTCCACACTGAACGACACCCTGCTTTTTGCATCCACTGGATGCCAGCGACTCTCACTATGTCGTCGGTCCATCTAGTGGGAGGCCTACCTACGCTGCGTCTTCCGGTTCGTGGTCTCCACTCAAGAACCTTCCTGCCCCATCGATTATCGGTTCTTCGAGCGATGTGGCCTGCCCGTTGCCACTTCAACTTGCAAATTTTAACAGCTATGTCGGTGACTCTAGTTTTTTGTTGAATATCCACGTTTCGGATTTTATCGCGCAAAGAAACTCCGAGCATAGCTCTCTCCATTGCCCGCTGAGTGACTCTGAGTTTTTCCAAAAGGCCAACAGTCAAGGACCACGTCTCAGTACCATGTCATCACTGGCAACACACACTGGTCAAAGACCCTCGTCTTGAGGCACTGTGGTATCTTGGACGAGAAGATGTCACGCAATTTCCCGAACGCTGCCCATCCGAGTTGGATTCTTCGGGCGACCTCTTTGCTTAAGTTGGACTTACCTAACTGAACAATCTGTCCAAGATAGGTGTAATGGTCAACAACTTCTATAGTATCGTCCCCAACGACTATCGGTACGGGTTCAACATGGAACCCGTTACAAACATACTTACATACAAATATTTCCTCTTTATAATATTAGTATAGACAACTAAAAATCTGTATTGGGTTAGTACACTACCAACCAAAAAAAGAATCATGAAAACCAATTCTAAATTGGCGGAATAATCGCGTAACATACATACAAAAAAAAACAACATACAGTCAAATTGATAACCTCCTCTTTTTGGAAGTCGGTTAAAAATAAACAAAAATAATCGCTACATTTTTTTTTCGCTTCAAATAAATTGTAGTTTCGCCACTAAAATACATGAATCTATTCAATATCAAAACATGAGTTAGCTATATTTGTATTGAAGACAGGAGTGAACAAAAATGTTTTCGCTCAGTTTGCAGCTTCTGTCTCGATGATATTCAATTGCCAAAATTACATAGATACGTTAAGAATCAAAGTTAAGTATCTGATAAATTATATGTTGTTACGATCGTAGATTAATCTAGGCATTTTATACATAAGCTGAAGTAGATACGTTTACCGAGGTCTACGCGACAATACAAACACTGGTTAATTAAAGTTATATGATTATTTACAGGACATTTACCGTGGTAAGGTTGTGGAATGAGCTCCCAAAATTTCGGCGCAATTACATGCACCATGTTCACGGGAAGACTGATGATTGCGGGTGGTTGGTCGAACAGTTAAAAAGTTAGGTGCAGACATAACGATCTACCCTCTTTGTTAGTCTTACAACCTTACCCCGGTAATTATCCCGTAAATAATCATATAACTTTGGTGAACAACTGTGATAGGTTAATTAGCTTGAGTGAACCGTCCTGTATCTGGCAATGACGCAAACGTACGATGCGCAATTTTGGAGTATGAAAAATAATATTATGTTCTGTGTTTTAGAAAGTGAAATACTTATACTGGGACGGCCGTGAAATGCTGTAAGGCCATTCAGTTCTATTGGTACTATGTAAGTAGATGTAGTAAAATATCGCCATGATTTTAGTGCTTTTTAATGAGTATGGTGTCGCTATTGGTAAAACCTCATTGGATTTGTCTAACAGTTTCATGAAATCACGCCGTTTCAATATTAGCGCAATGTTAGGTCTTCTAGGTAGTCTTATTTTTACTAAAACGGTTGTTTTTGTTTGTATTTTGTTCAGTCCGTAATCATAATGGTCCATGGACAAAAATGCATGGTTATAGTAAAACACTCATTTTACTATGCGGCATATCTATGACCTTAAAATCATGGAAAAGTACGTTTTATTCTGGACTTCTGTTGATGCAATTCCGTTAAAAGCAATGAAGTTTGTTTGTATAGATGTTTTTGTGCACTGACTGTACCCTATCGTACATGAAGTCACATTGTGCTATTGTCGAGACACGATGTTAAGAAATTGAATATTTCTTTATCATACTTTAGGGCAGGTGAAAAAAGGAAAGTTTTTTGATCTCTTTACAAGTAACTTTCTTATTGTCATAAATGCAACGGTCCATGAAATGTGTTGTTTTCGTATAAATTCCTTTTTCTTATCTTGCTCTAGTCATGGGTAGATTTTTCTTAGTAGAGATCAACACTCGTGGTTTAGCGATTGAACACATGACTTCCAGTTTCAGTTTCTTGACGCGTAAAATGAATGTGTGTCTTGAACTCTCTGGAATCAAATAATTACGTTTTGTGACCATTTTTCTTGATGGCAATCGAAAATGGGTGCAGTGGCGGAGAGCAGGGCACATATCATGCAGAACAGATGGTCAACAGAGCCGGAAAGTTCTCGAATGGAGACCATGGACAGGTAAGCGCAGCGTAGGAAGTCCATCCACAAGATGGACAGACAACCTAAAAAAAGACTGCAGGGAAACGCTGGATGCGCTCCCAACTGGCCCTTTTGGAGATCAATGAGGAAGGCCTATGGCTAGCAGTGGACGTCCTATTGCAGAAATTATGATGATCGAAAATGAAAACAAGTTTAATTTGTCTGGAATAGGACTGGCTTCCAAAACGCACCCTTGGAAGCTTGGCAACAGATTCTCGAGGATGGTAGTTAACCAGCGCTAAAGTGTGTTCTTCGTAATTTAGCTCCCTCTTGATGATTTCCTTCAACAACGGCAATAATTAAGCAAGTGTGTAGTGTTTACGTCAAAAACAACGTATGTATGAGCCGTTTAGCAACAATTTATAATGAATCCTTACGCGAGTTTTGATGAAGTGACTTGTTGATTGTTATTGGCTTTTGTTATTAATTTAAGATCATCGTTGAAAAATAATGGACGAACTGGCCTGTTTTTGGATATTGACAGTGGCATTTACTGAGCGCTACCGTGGGTCGGAAGGCAGGTGAAACTCTGACATTAGAACAAGCAATTCAGCTAATATTTATTGGTTTTCGAGCCATTAGTGCTCCTTCACCAGGGAATACGCGCACTCTCTGTGATGGTTTCCCGTGGCCTATAAACATATAAGTCGTTTTGCAGCAATTTATAATCAACAAGTTGATAAATTTGTGCGCCAACAATTATTTTGGTTATTTTCAAATATATTCATCTTTGTTTTTTTTAATTTTTTTTTTATATTTTTTTTTTGTGGGTACAAAACTCTTCATGACCTAGTTTGAAGCTTCAACACTTTCTTATCTTCATAATAACACAGTCCACAATATTATGAGTATCACTCACATAGACTACGGTAACAAAGAGTCTCGAGGGCTCATAAAACCCATCGAAGCCAGCAAAGTGATGTTCTATAAACAAGCACCACTAAACAAAAGGAGCTCTCACCTGATATTCAATATCACGTTTTTACCATATTCTTCTTCAATATTCCCTTACGGAAGAAAATTAAATTCAGTAACAAGTAGGTAAAGGGATTGGTATAATCGACTGGCTTATTCGAATCATCATTCAACTAACTTCGTATTCGATTTATTTTGAATCATTTTGATTTTCGGGTAGTATTTGTAGTTCTCCAAATATAGGAAAAAAACTAGAAAACCATGTAACATAATTATGCTCTAATTCCACCTTTCTTGTGTTTATGTTTTGGGTGTTTTAAGCGAAAACGCCCAGCGAATGAATCGATTCCTTCCAGGCAAGACTTCTTCGTAGACCGCATCATTGCTTAGAATCAAGCGAGGTAACGGTCAAAAATAAGCTTATTATATTTTTAAATAATAGGTAAAGAAAGACTAATCATTAAAGTCGCAAGTTAATCGTCTACTTATTAACTAAGGGCATAGCGAAATTGCACTTACGGTTTCAGTTCATTTTTTTTTTAAAATAAATAATAGGCTTGCGTTTGACCACCATCACGCCTGATGTTAAGCGATTATGCGGTCTACGTTGGAGCACGCTTGCCTAGAAGGAACCGATTCACTCGTGATTTGAAGACGCCCAGATTGTAACCATCGGGGTACACCCATTCAGGCAGTGAATTCCACAGACTAGCAGTTCGCATAATAAATGTGGAATCAAAGCGCTTCGTACGGGTTTTCGGAATATCAACCATAAAGCGGTGACGATTTTTCGTGCCCGCTCTGGCAGTCCGATAGAAAAATGAGCAGGAGGGAATTAGATCGTGCAGATCCGATGCACACTCTCCGAAATGTATCCGATAAAAAACCGATAGACTAGCAACTTTACGTCGATGCTCAAGACTAAGAAGCTTAGCCCGAGCTAAGGATTAATTGCTGATGAGCTTCTTGGCCCGTTTCTCTATAGTTGTAGTATGAGGTTTGTTGTTTTGTTCTCTTTATTTTTACTTTTAGCCCTTTTTATTATTTGTTAGTTAATCCACCGTAACATTACATATTCTGTGAAATTTTCAAATGGTTATCTTTAACGGTTCTAAAGATACAGCCATTTAAAGGTAGGACGGACAGACGGACGGACAGTCAGACAGACATCGTAGGGTTAGTAATAGGGTCCCGTTTTTTACCATTTGGGTACGGAACTCTAAAAATTAGAAACTTATTAGATTAGGTAACTTCAAAATGTATAAAGGAAACTATTCGAATCTCTTCGAAAATACTCTATTTCCATTTAAAAACTAACCTCCTTTCTAAAATTCAAACATAGAAGAATTCTTTACAAAGAATATCAATTCGCTGAATCATTCGATTGATTAAATTACAAATGGAACAATGAGGATACCCCAGCTCTAGTAAGAGTTCTTTTGACAAGCGTTCCTATAATAGCGTCTTTTGATAAACTATCCCTTCTTGGGTTCAGACCGACCAACTTAGCTCTAAAGTTGAATAAGGGAGCCATCATCGGTTTTTTTATCCGTCGTACAGCCATCCGTTTAGTTATATATTTTTTGCCAACTGCACAGATAAGTTTGTCGGTCTGTTCTTAGTCCATTGTGATCGGCAATAAATCGCCTGCTTGTTGTGGGTAGTGAATGTGGTTGGACCTAATAATGATTTCATTGGCAATCTATATCGCATTTCCACTTTGGCCATGTTTATGTTGGGTTATCCTACAAATCGAAGAAGAAGAAGAAGAAGTAGAAGAATAATATTTTTATGGAAACATAACGAAATACATTTTATAATATTTTTCACACAAGTCAGACACCAATTGACAGGGCATTGACACTTGATGTCACTGCTCCATCTATGGTGCTCAGCCTCTTTGGCGATAGCTGTGTTGTGCGTAGTTCGTATATTTACAACACTCCTCCTCACAACGATGCTATCGTATTCCTAGGCATCTCCTTAATTCCAGGTGGCGAGGACCAGCCATTCCCTTTGTCAGGAGATCTGTGAGCATCTTTGATGTCTCCTTATATTTGACTGTTATTGTCCCATTCGATATATGCTCTTTCAAGAAATGGATGCGAATGTCTATATGTTTTGTCTTACTGCTTATTATAGCATTTTCGCACAGTTTTAACGCAGCTTGATTGTCATTAAAAATCATTATTTTATCCTGCTTTAGTGCAGTCATGTCTCTCAGAAGTATTCTCAAGTGAAGTGCTTCTTTCACTGCATCTGACATGGCCATATATTCTGCTTCTGCAGTTGACATCGCTGTTGCTCTTTGTTTCCTGGATTCCCAGCTAATGACTCCATTTGCCATCATAAAACAATATCCAGTATATGAGCGTCTATCGATGGTGCAAGCTGCCCAATCGGCATCTGCATATCCAATTATTTCTTAATTTTCGGTTTTTTCGAAACTAGCCCCCATTGCTTTTGTTCCTTTTAAATATCTTAGGATTCTTTTTGCCGCTTTATAGTGCTCGTTCCCGAAACAGTTGTTAAATTGTGACAGATAGCTGACCGCAAACATAATATCGGGACGCGTGGCAACAGCTAAAAACATTAAAGATCCGATCAGATTTTGGTAGGGTAAGTTTTCACCACCTTTTCCTTTTTCTAATTTGAAACGAGGCTCTATTGGCGTAACGCTCGGTTTACAATCCTCCATTCCAAATTCGATAAGCAGTTTTTCTATATACTTTTCCTGTTTAAGTTCTACTTTGCCTTCTTCTAGTTTTATTTCAATTCCCATAAAGTCTTTTACAGGTCCAATATCTTTCATTTCAAATATTGTCTTTAAATTTTCATTTATTTCTGTAAACAATTGTTTACAAGAATATGCCATTAGCATGTCGTCAACGTATAATCCAAGAAGGACTTTAGCTCCTCCTTTCTCTAGTATATAGATACATGGATCAGCTGTTGACGAGACGAAGCCAAGTTTCTTTAATTCATTGTCTAGCTTTTTGTACCATTGTCGGCCGGATTGCTTAAGTCCGTATAAAGCTTTCTTGAGTAGGCATACTTTTTCTCCTTTTATCTTTGTAATGTCTTCCAACATTTTCTTTGCTTTATAGAAAATAGTTAAATCTTCTTTTTCACTTTCATCGATCAGAATTTCTGTAACATACTCTTCCAAAAACTCTGGCTTTTTCATTATTATTTGTTCATCAAGATCGCCATTTAGATAAGCAGTTGTGACGTCTAATTGATGAAGTTTCAAATTTTCTTGGACAGCCGTCGCAAGTAGTAGTCTTATTGAACTTAGCTTGGCAACTGGTGCCCAAGTTTCATTGTAGTCAATGCCAGGTCTTTGTGTGAACCCTCGTGCAACAAGACGAGCCTTTTTTACGTTGTTCGCTTTTTCTTTGAGTATTAATTTGAAATCTACGATGTTTTTATTATTTACATCTTTTTTCATAACTTGCCATGTACCATTTTTAATATGTGCCCTTATTTCAGCTTTTATAGCTTCGCGCCATTCTTTGTCTTTTCCATTCTTGTTATCAACTTCACATAAATATGTAATTTCATCTATATCAGCTATTCCATCTGATACCTCCTGGTATTCATCAGAAGACGAAGATGATTCTTCTTGATTTAAGACATAGTCTTTTTGCCAGATAGGAGCTTTTCTTTGCCTTTGAGGTCTTCTATTCTGACTCAAAGTTTCATTTACCTCTTCGTGACTGGTAGGATTTTCAATATTACCCGGAAAATTATTTTCAGGAACTGGATCTGCAGGTGTCTGAACGATTTCAATATCAACACTAGGTTTGTACCCTTTTTTCTTTCTTTTCTCCTCTCTTTCAGGTTGCAGCTGTTCCTGTTCGCCGAAAAGGTTATTGTAATTACTATCATTTTCAGCGCTATCGTTGTTATAATACAATCTGTCAATGACCTTCACGTCTCAGCTTATTATAACAACGTCTTTTTCTGGTAAATAGATTCGATATCCTTTGGCATTTTGAGCATAGCCAACGAAAATTCCTTCAGTCGCTTTTGGTGTAAATTTTCCTCTTCTATGTTTGTTCAAAACAAAAGCTTTACATCCAAAAACACGGAGAAGGTTCCCTGATGGTGTACGTCCAGTCCATTTTTCATAAGGTGTACATTCTTTCAGGGCTTTTGCCGGACTTCGATTTATTAGGTAATTAGCTGTATATACCGCTTCCGCCCACAAATTTTGAGGTAAGTTTCCTTCAATCATTAAGCATCGGGCCTTGTCCAATAGGGACCTATTCTTTCTGTCACTTTGCCCATTTTGCTGTGGGGTATACGGTGCAGTTAATCTACGTTTAATCCCGTATTCTTTTAGGTAAGAATCAAATTCTCTATTACGGTACTCGGTTCCGTTGTCCGATTGCAAATTCTTTATTTTATATTTATCATGGAATTTCTCGACTTTGTTCTTGTATTCCTTGAATTTCTCGAACACGTCGTTTTTGTTTTTAATAAAATATATAACACAATATTTTGTGTAGTCATCTATAAATGTTAGTATATATCTAGCTCCTGCTAGAGTTTCAGGCTGTATTGGGCCACAAACATCAGTATGGATTATTTCCATAGGCTGTGTAGATTGGGGTCCTTCTACAGACTTGAATGGCAATCGTGACATCTTCCCTTTTATGCATACTTCACAATTGGGTAGTTTTTCTGTAGACTGTAGCTCTAGACCTTTTATAAGTTTTCGCTTTGCAGCCAATTTCAAGTCACTTTCATTTAAATGACCTAATTTTTGATGCCATTTCTGGAGATCAGTGTCAGCAGTTCGAGCCACATTCGCTTTTTCACAATTCATGACATAGTATAGACCATTTATTTTATCAGCAGTCAAGGATATTTGGCCTTTGTCATTTTTGATATACGCTTTATCTTTTGTGAAAACAACACTGTTTTCTTTTTCAGTTATTTTAGCCACTGACATAAGATTGGTCGACAAGGCAGGCACATACAAGGTATTTAGTAGGTTAATAGCTGCATCATTTATTTGTAGACGTACTTT
Organism: Agriopis marginaria; assembly: GCA_932305915.1. Taxonomy (NCBI): domain Eukaryota; kingdom Metazoa; phylum Arthropoda; class Insecta; order Lepidoptera; family Geometridae; genus Agriopis; species Agriopis marginaria. Next base: position 18,448,728 of record OW029918.1, read on the forward strand.
GCCTTTACCTTCAACACTTATAGTATGACTGTTTGACGCTAGCCTTAGTGATCCAGTTTCAGGATCCATTGTGTCGAAACTATCTTTCTGTGCACACAAATGTGACGTACATCCGCTGTCTAAGCACCATGAGTTTGATGAACTCGCTGCTAAACATGGTGATGTTAAGTTGTATGACTCTTCTTTATTTCCTCTTTCTTTTTTCTTATCTTGTCTATCTTTTTTATTTTTATGCCAGCATGACTCCGTTGAGTGTCCTTTTTTCTTGCATGTATTGCAAAATTTAACTTTCTTTTTTGTATAGAATGCTTCTTGAGCTCCTTCTGTGAAATTTTTATTCTTTCGGGCCTCATTTTCTTCTATTATTTTTATTTTCAACTCTTCAGGAGTTGGAAGCACATCTCTGGACTCGATCGCTATTCTGAAGTTTTCAAAATTTGACGGTAGACTATACAGCATCATTATGCTTAATAGTTCTGGATGTATCTTTACTTCCATATCGGCCAGTTTGTCAACAATGTCAAAGAAATTGTTGAGGTGATCTCGTATGTCTTCATTTGCGTTTATGCAATATCTCGTATGTCTTCATTTGCGTTTATTTTCTTTAGTACTAACTGCTTTAGCAACGTAGCTTTCCGTGCGGGGCCGGTACTTTGGTATGTAGCCTTTAATTTCTCCCACACTTCTTTTGCAGTGACGCATCCTTTTACCTGTTTTAATTCAGGTGGGGAAATCAGCAGCATAAGTTCCGCTCTTGCCAACTGATCCCGTTTTTCAAATTCTTCCCTTCCCGTATTTTCTGCATTTTTCGTGCCAGACACGTATTCCCACAGTTCATTTTTAATTAGTACTGCTTGGGCTTGCAGACACCAGGTATCGTAATTTTCTTTCGATAGTACTTGTATATTTACACCCTGTATACGGTAAGACGACGAAGTCATTTTTCTTCTACTACTGATAATCGATATGTAACAAACCACGCTCTGCTACCACATGTTGGGTTATCCTACAAATCGAAGAAGAAGAAGAAGAAGTAGAAGAATAATATTTTTATGGAAACATAACGAAATACATGTTATAATATTTTTCACACAAGTCAGACACCAATTGACAGGGCATTGACACTTGATGTCACTGCTCCATCTATGGTGCTCAGCCTCTTTGGCGATAGCTGTGTTGTGCGTAGTTCGTATATTTACAACAGTTTAGCGTCAAGATTATTCTCGTTTTTAGAGTTGCATAGTCCTACATCCTTCTGTCTGCCGGTCTGTCCGTCCATCCGAATTATTTAGAACCTTCTAACTTCTATATTTATTAAATCAAGTGGATAAAAAATTTCACAATTAAAGTTTTAATATAGATCACAATTTAAATTCCAAAAAATATATGTGTTTTTGGGGTGGCTCTGGTACATGTGAAAAGGGGATGAAAATATTTTATTTCACTGCACCCCCTTATAGTTGTTGCTTGGCGACAAGTTTTCTATGTAAGAGTTGGTAGTTAGCAAACCGAGCCTAAGAAAAGGCCCTACCACTATACAATGATTTTCTCGCTTTCTTTCACCAACATCTCAAGTTGTTGCATGATATCATAGCTACAAGTATACTTACTATAGTCAGACTCCATTATAATGTATATTGCATAGAGCTAGTTCATTTTACATGGTATTTCTCCACAGATTGCGCAGAATAAGGCATAGTTCTGGAACCTCGCTTGCATTGTCACGTACTACGATTGCGCTCAAACTCCGTAAAATATTATGTCGCTGACTAGCGTGACTGCAGGCGTAGATGAAAAACAGAACAACTTCTTTAGAAAAGTTAAATTAATAAAATAAAATAAATAAAACTTTTTGACCGAATGAATAGAGGCAAACCAACCAATGACCGAACCAACCAAACCACGAAGCGATTACTTATTTAGTACTTAACTAAGTCATATCCAGTTAGTTCTTTTTTTCTGTTGCAAGTGCCTTTATTAACTTAACAAAATAACATACAAGCTAATACTAACACTACAAATACAGTTAGGCCCATAGACCGTTGAAGGTCTAAAAACAATCTAAATGCTCAAGCCACCACCAGTTGGCAGCGAACCCAGCATGCTGGCGGCATTACCACGTTGAATGGCAATGCTTATGCGTTGAGCCAGAAACACGCCAGCATTTTGGTCACGCGTCCGAATACCGACCGAACCGAATAAGAACCGAAAGCTAATGAAGAAGAAAGGTTCTTTAGCGGAGACCACGAACCAGAGAACGCAGCGTTGGTAGGCCTCTCACTAGATGGACCAACGGTATCGTGAGAGTCGAGAGATGAAGTTTCCACTTCTGTCGTGTGCTCTTATGCACACACATATATTAAAAAAACTATTTGTATCCGAACTAAAAATAAATGATCTAACTGACGTATTCACTCTGTGCTTGTCCCTCGACCATATTGTTGCAGTAATCCAACATCTGCTATGATAAAGCACCGGAACAAAACGACGGGTTTAAACTTTTTAATTAGTTTCGGAACATGTAAGTCGTGGTAGGGTTTTCAGTACAGTCAGCAACATAAAGCTAAATAGGATTTCATACTAACATTTGTTCAAGGTATTTAATTTTAAAAACTCTCAACGCCTTACAAACATGTTTGTTTGAATATATTTAATAACTGAAATGAGTTTGTATCATTAATTGAATATATGTCATAATTAAATTGATTGTTTTATATTTAACTAGCGACCCGCCCGCCCGGCTTCGCACGGGTGTAATTTACGTGCGAAGCCAGGGCGGGTCGCTAGTTATATATATAAACCTTCCTTGAAAATGTATCTAACTGATGGTGAAAACCGCATCAAAATCCGTTGCGTGGTTTAGGAGGAGTTCGCGGCCATACAGACATACAGACAGACAGACAGACGCGGAAAGCGACTTCAATTTATACTATGTAGAGATAGAGAAGAGAAGAGATAGAGATACATTATTATCCACTAGCAGAAAAGTCTACCATGATCATTACATTTTACCGTATACGTTTTTATTATTATTAATTATCAATTATATAAAAAAGAACTATATTTAAAAAGAATAAGAAGGAGACTACATATTATTATAATATTTTTTTAACAAAGTTTTACAAAAGCATGAAATGTAGGCAGACATAGGTCTTTTGGACAAAAAAATTATGTACTAGAAGGCCCCGATTTATTATATTTGGAGTATTATTGTCTCTATCTTATTGAAAAAATTGTTTATAATAGTGTTTTTAATCAAACAGACAATAACACTACGCTGGCTCACTATTACAAGGTTCTATGTTATTTTCTTTCACATTCTGTAATTTCAATTTAAAAAAAATTGGTTTCATAATTATTGACTTAGCAGGGTTTATGCTTGAGTTAAAGTATCTCTCCCAAGCATAAACCCTGCTAAGTCAATATTTATGAAACCAATTAAAAATATATATATATATATATATATATGTTAAGAAAATAACATAGAACCTTGTAATAGTGAGCCAGCGAAGTGTTGATGTTGATGCAAGTTACGAGTTAATAAATAACGAGGCAAAATGAATTGTTTTATACCAGCTTAACATGTTTTATTATTTGTGTTTTATTTGTAGTGCAGCTACATGCAATCCAGGTACGTTGCCTTATGTCAACTTTTACCAAAACAAAAAAGAATATTTCTAATTTATTTTATTTTATTAATGAACACCAATATTTCACTTTGATCTCGGCTTTTAACGCTTAGTCTTGAATACTGTAAGTCTTATAGATTTCATGCAAGTTTTAGAAAATAGGTGCAATATTTATAATTAAAAAAAAAAAACATTTATTTCAGACAATGTCCATACTTGTTACAAAATTCTACACCATTAAAAAATTAAAATTTCAAATTTAAAACAAAATGCATTGATTGACAATTATATACTATTAAAAAACTCAAATTATAAAACAATAAATAAATTATTAAAAACAATAAAACATCAGATCAAAAACAAAAATACATTGACTGATAGTAATAGTAATTAATAAGACAAATAATAATAAAAAATTAAAATGATTACCTTAACCTAAACTTCGGTTTGGATCCGGAGTGCTCGATGTGCACACTTGTCCAGTGCTGCATTATTTAGCAGTTCAGATCCATCCGCCAGGCGAACAGCTGCAGGTAGCTGTTGTCGCTGCCCCGCACACGGCGCATCAAATATAAGAATATAAATCATCTATACTGAATACACGTAGTTCCAGTTGTACCAAATTAAACGTGACAACTTTAAATTTCATAAACTTATGTCCTCAACTGTACATCGGCCACCATTTAAGCCGTTCCGACTCATTTGAAATGGAGGAATGCGCATGATTAGCTTTTGTACGAGAGTTTAAACTATAGTTTTATCAGTCATATCACATTACCTAGTTGTATGGTTGTAGTTTAAACTATAAAGTACTGCCGTACTGTTGTTCGTGCCGATAAAAGTTTTGCTACAACTTTAAGTGCGGGCGCGAGTTTTAATTAAATAATAGTAAAATTACGGAAGTCTGTGTATTTTGGTCATAACACATAAACATTAATATTTAAAACTAGCGACCCGCCCACCCGGCTTCGCACGGGTGTAATTTACGTGCAAAGCTGGGGCGGGTCGCTAGTCATATATATAAACCTTCCGTGAAAATTTATCTAACTGATGGTGAAAACCGCATCAAAATCCGTTGCGTGGTTTAGGAGGAGTTAGTGGCCATACAGACATACAGACAGACAGACAGACGCGGACAGCGACTTCAATTTATACTATGTAGAGATAGAGATGATAATTTTTGTGAGTAATGTCAATATGTTTATTAACTTGTATTTAATGTAGCTGAAAACATAGATTAACACGTAAGCTACTTTTTAATACTTACTAATAATTATTCTGAAACTTTGCATCATCATTATCATTTCAGCCATAGGACGTCCACTGCTGGACATAGGCCTCCCCCATCGATCTCCAGAAGGACCGGTTGGAAGCGGCCTGCATCCAGCGTTTCCCTGCGGTCTATTTTAGGTCGTCTGTCCATCTTGTAGGTGGACGTCCTACGCTGCATTTACCGGTCCGTGGTCTCCATTCCAGAACCTTTCGGTCCCATCGGCCATCTGATCTGCGTGATATGTGCCCTGCCCACCGCCACTTTAACTTGTTAACGGGCGGTTATCCGAGTCGCGTAGGCAACAAAACGCTCCCTCAGCCCCCGCCAACTTATAGCGAGTCAGTACTAGAGTCAAGGCGCCCGCGGGGGGAGTGCAACGACAAAAACGAGCATAGGTCCGACCTCGATGACGCCTGGCGCGGCACTGACCGCGGCGCGCCAAAATTCTCGCGTTTTTTTACGCTTTTAATTTCACAAAAAAACGACTCTATTCACTATCAAAAATCTATCCAAATAATTTTTTTTTGAATAAAATTGCCTTTCAGTACATGCTGTTTCCACGTTGTTACAAGCTTTCATTAGACCATAAAATGAAAAAAAAAAAAAAACTAAGTCGACTTTGTTTCAGATTTTTTTTTGATCGAGGAAAGTTTATTCTATCGTGTTTTGAACCAAATCATAAACTCTAACACAGATGTATATGTGACATGTATTTTTTTCCAGCTCAAATATTGTAATTTAACTGAATAAAATTGATTTAAAACCGTCAAATTTGGTATATCCGGTGAGATATGCCAGTAACTTTCGTTCGTTTACGGATCTCCTCATTTCTGGTTCGATTTCGTAGAGAAACTCCGAGCATAGCCCTCTCCATAGCTCGTTGTGCGGCTACTATTACATTTCGAAAGATATAGCCGTTTAAAGGTAGAACAGCCAGACAGACAGACATCGTAGGCTTAGTAATAGGGTCCTGTTTTACTCTTTGGGCACGGATCCCTAAAAACAACTAAATGAGAACCACTTCCTTTTTTGAAGTCGGTTAAAAGCGAACTGAATTGAGAACTTCCCTGCTGAGGTTGGTTAAACCCTGACTTGAGTATCTCTATCTCTATCTCTACATAGTATAAATTGAAGTCGCTTTCCGCGTCTGTTTGTCTGTCTGTATGTCTGTATGGCCGCTAACTCCTCCTAAACTACGCAACGGATTTTGATGCGGTTTTCACTATCAGTTAGATCAATTTTCAAGGAAGGTTTATATATATAACTAGCGACCCGCCCCGGTTTCGCACATAAATTACACCCGTGCGAAGCCGGGCGGGCGGGTCGCTAGTCACTTATATAAAGCTTATATAGCTGAAATTAAACCGTAGTGGAACCAATTAGTCGTTCCAATCAATCTTCTGCAGATGAGTCTGATTAACAGATTATTTGCATTAGAAATGGGAGATAGTCAATAAGTAATTATCTTAGTTTTGGCTATTAGTTTACTAACTGTTGGCCTTTTGATTTCAATTTATGTGGTTATTGACGATATCTAGGTTAATTTTTATGATTATTTGCGTGATATTAACTGAGGTAAGGTTGTTGAAAGAGCTCCCGATATATTGGCGCAGCTACATGCACCATGACTAAGAAAGAGGGTAGATCGTTGTCTGCACCTATATTTTTAACTGTTCGACTAACCACCCGCATTCTTCAGTCTTCCCGTGAACATGGTTCATGTAACTGCGCCGAAATATCGGGAGCTTATTCCACAAACTTACTTCAGTCACGAAAATAATCATAAAAATACCACGGTATAATTATATCCAGTAAATAATCATATAACTTTAGTGAACAACCGTGATAGTTTAAAACAGTGATCTAGATTAAAGTGTAAGAATTTTCTAGTAAGTAGTTGATATGTTTTTTTTTTTTTTATTGTTTACTAAATTCATGTTACAATATTTGTTAAACTAATGTCGTACCAAAAACCCACAGCTGGTTTGTCCTGGTACCAACTCAACATTCACTCAGCGCTGCTGATAAACACAATAATACGCACGCTGACAAAACAAACATCAGGTGTTAACTAGGAAAGATTTACCTACAATATGAAAGATACATACCACATCTACTTATATAATATTAATTATATCTATTATAGATATTTACGGTGTGCGTAAATAAATACCTACACACCTAAATAATTAGAAAAAAACAATGCAAACTAAAGTATCATGCAAAAGTTGTTCGTAATGATGGGTTCTATTAAACCCCGTTCACGTTTGTTCACCATTTCCACGTAACTCTGTATACAATGTAATGTCTGCCTATCATTTTCCCACCGCTGGGACACGTGCCTTCTGTCAGAGAGAGAGAGAGAGAGAGAGAGAAAGAGAGAGAGAGAGAGGACAGGCACTAATCCATCATGCTGGTCTAGTGCATGTTGATGAATGTCATAATATATTATTACTAGCGACCCGCCCGCCCGGCTTCGCACGGGTGTAATTTACGTGCGAAGCCGGGGCGGGTCGCTAGTTATATATATATACCTTCTGTGAAAATGTATCTAACTGATGGTGAAAACCGCATCAAAATCCGTTGCGTGGTTTAGGAGGAGTTAGCGGCCATACAGACATACAGACAGACGCGGAAAGCGACTTTAATTTATACTATGTAGAGATGTCTTTTTACCTGGGCTAGCGCCTTTATTAACTAAACAAAATACAAGCTAAAACTAAAACTACAAATACAGTTAGACTGCCCATAGACCGTTGAAGGTCTAAAGACAATCCAAATGCTCAAGCCCACTACCAGTTGGCAGCGTACCCAGCATACTGGCGGCATTACCACGTTGAATGGCAATGCTTATGTCTTTGAACTTTGAACATACTGGTTTCCTTTGAACATACTGGTTTCCTCACGATGTTTATTTACCTTTACTGTTTTTTTTGAAGATCAAAAAATCACAAACACAATCTAAGTCAAGCAAAGCAAGTCACAATCGCGCACTTACGTGCATAGTCTGAATGAATTGGTGCAAAAAAGATGCCACAATTGTTCGCAAGTGATATCTAGATTTTTTCAGGCTGCCGATTGACGATCGATAGCTTAGCATCGCTAAAACCAATTTCGCTTATCGGTTAGTTAAAGTACATTGATTAACTACCAAAGTTCTCACTAGCGTAGCTATTGTGTCTCATTAAATTTCTTCTTCGGACAGATTTAAAGAGCGAAGTAGAGGTATAAATTTGCCTTTACGATCTCGGAGAAAATTTGAAAGTCGGATTTTCAAATTGGTATGCGGTTACGTGGTCCCCAAAACCGATTTACAGTAAATCTTTTTAAAATTATTCCACTTGGAATGCTTACGGAGCACTCTTAAATACTTTACTAAATTGTGAAGTGAAATACTTGGCTTCTTTATTAGAGATAATTTAAGAAATTTAACTAATAAAAACTTGGAAGTTTATTTTTTCTTGAATCATCTTCATTATTTTAGCTTGTCATGTTGCCAGGACTTATACCTTCTCTCAGGGAGAGAGGAGATGGGACCTAATCCAACAAACTGAGCCAGTGCAAGTTGGTGAATGACATATATCTTTGAACTTTTGAGATTGTTGGATATACTGGTTTCCTCGCGGTGTTTTTCCTTCAGCGTTTTTAGCGATAGCATCGACTGCAGACAGTTTATTTTGGTACCAAATAAGTCATTGGTCAAGATCGAACCGGGTGCCTTCAGATTATGAAGCGCACATGCTATCGCTCAGCCACCATTGCTTTAGACTTTTATCGCTTTATTCTTAAATGGGGTGAAGGGGTTTTCGGTAAGAACAATAAAAACGCAGAATTTATAGAATCTGGTTATATTTTAAACAGATTACAAATTTAAAGAGGAATAATATCTTAGTTGCAGAATAGATGGCCGATGGGGCCGAAAGGTTCGCTAATGGAGACCACGGACCGGTAAGCGCAATGAAAATGAAAATGTTTTTTTTTTATTGTAGCAAATGTGGTACATTGTGATGTTACAAACTAAAGTCCCTCACGTTCGGACGTTGCAAGTACGTCATACAATATAACAGCGCATGCGCACATAACGCAGCGTAGGATGTCCTGGATGTCCACCCACAATATGGACAGACGACCGAAAAGACGCCACATTGGATGCAGGCCGCTTCCAATCGACTCTTTTGGAGATCGATGGGGGAGACTTATGTCCAGCAGTGGACGTCCTATGGCTGAAATGATGATGATGATGATGATGAATATCTTAGTTAACTAAAAAGAAATGGCCAAGAGCCATGAGCCATGAGCCAAGAGCATGTCGAGCAAACGAATGGTCCCAATCACATGCTGCCGTAGCCAAAGTCATCATGTAATTGTAGTTACAATCATAGTTCAGAAACTAGTGGTCATGGAAAAATACAAACAAACAAAGCTTGGTGGACATAACCAAATTGAAATGGCGGTTGAAACTAATGTTTCAATTAAACTAACCAATAAAAATTAAAGGATTTTTGGTTTTCCAATTGCTGCAGTTACAGCCGAGACTAGGTTGGCGGAACCCAGGCCGACCGAGGATGAGGTGGATTGACGACATTAGAAATACTGTCGAGAACGAGTGGATGCGAATAGCGAGAGACAGGGGAGAGTGGCATAAACAAAGGGAGGCCTATACCCAGCAATGGGTCACTCAAAGCTGATGATGATGATGATGAATTGCTGCAGTTACAGTGCAGATGCCTTATTTATCATTCAGCGCTTCAAGCGTGTAAACATTCCAATTGCTAACAACAAAGAGTCCGTAGTGCTCGTAGGTTACAGACTAGGTAAAGCTATTACTCGAAGGTGCTTTAATCGAATTCTTTCTTTGCTGTATAATAAATTAGCTGAAGCGCTTGAACGGGCGCAGCTGCGGTATTTACATTTAAACAAGACGAATGTGTGAAAGTTTGCTGAGTTACCGTGTGGAGGTCCGACTTGCTCGGGTATAAACGTCTTGTAAACGGGAACATACTGTTATGTGAAAAAAGATGGTTTGTTCTACATGACACTTTTATTTATGTGATATTATTAGCATTGTAGACTTGTGTACTACTATACTATTAGGCGTTTGGGGTCGAGACATTGGGCCAGTGGGGACCGGGAACAAACCTCATTTTCAAAAATCTTTCAGAGCGCCTGGTTAATGCGACGCGTGACCAAAATGCTGGCGTGTTTCTGGCTCAACGCATAAGCATTGCCATTCAACGTGGTAATGCCGCCAGCATGCTGGGTACGCTGCCAACTGGTTTGGATTGTCTTTAGACCTTCAACGGTCTATGGGCAATCTAACTGTATTTGTAGTTTTAGTTTTAGCTTGTATTTAGTTTAGTTAATAAAGGCGCTTGCCCAGGAAAAAAAACCATACTATACTACTATAGAATAGATGACTTCTTACAGGATAAATTTTGACATATATAATTATAATTTTTCACATCCAATTTTACTTTAAGTAATGACATAATATTTGACATTATGAAACAATTATTTGTGTCGATACTTTGGCGCCGTCACATCTTCCTGAGACACAGGGTAGGGCTGGCGCGGCTGCCAATTCGGCAGAGCAGCACAAGCGACGCAAATATGCTAACCTCGGCAGTGGTTATATATTTGAGGCGTTTGGGGTCGAGACATTGGGCCCTTGGGGACCGGGAGCTCACCTCATTTTCAAAAATCTTTCAGAGCGCCTGGTTAATGCGACGCGTGACCAAAATGCTGGCGTGTTTCTGGCTCAACGCATAAGCATTGCCATTCAACGTGGTAATGCCGCCAGCATGCTGGGTACGCTGCCAACTGGTAGTGGGCTTGAGCATTTAGATTGTCTTTAGACCTTCAACGGTCTATGGGCAGTCTAACTGTATTTGTAGTTTTAGTTATAGCTTGTATTATGTTTAGTTAATAAAGGCACTTGCCCAGTTAAAAAAATTATTTGTGGTATCTTATAATATGTAAGTCGTATGTAAGTTTATCAGAATTATGTAAAATAAAAATAAACTTTAACAAAAACCAATAAAAAATATATACTTATAAAAAAACTAACATTTGTACGCCGTAACAGGCAAGGACATGAGATACGTCTCCATTCTTACGACCATGTGCTACTATTGTATGTGTACCTACCATGTTCTGACAAATAAATATTTTGAATTTTGTGTATAAAATTTTATGTAAAAAACATGGATTGTTCTACATCACATTTATATTTATAGGCTTATATTACCATTGCAGACTTGTGTTTAAAATGTTATGTAAATAAAAGATGGTTTGTTCTACATGACATATCTATTTATGTGCTTTTATTAGCATTGCAGACTTGTGTTTAAAATGTTATGTAAATAAAAGATGGTTTGTTCTACATGACACATCTATTTATGTGATTTTATAAGCATTGTAGATTTGTGTTTAAAATTTTATGTAAATGAAAGATGGTTTGTTCTACATGACAATTCCATTTATGTGCTTTTATTAGCATTGTAGATTTGTGTTTAAAATATTATGTAAATAAAAGATGGTTTGTTCTACATGACACATCTATTTATGTGATTTTATTAACATTGCAGACTTGTGTTTAAAATGTTATGTAAATAAAAGATAGTTTGTTCTACATGACACATCTATTTATGTGATTTTATAAGCATTGTAGATTTGTGTTTAAAATTTTATGTAAATAAAAGATGGTTTGTTCTACATGACACATCTATTTATGTGATTTTATTAGCATTGCAGACTTGTGTTTAAAATGTTATGTAAATAAAAGATTGTTTGTTCTACATGACACATCTATTTATGTGATTTTATAAGCATTGTAGATTTGTGTTTAAAATTTTATGTAAACAAAAGATGGTTTGTTCTACATGACACATCTATTTATGTGCTTTTATTAGCATTGTAGATTTGTGCTTAAAATATTATGTAAATAAAAGATGGTTTGTTCTACATGACACATCTATTTATGTGATTTTATTGCATTGCAGACTTATGTTTAAAATGTTATGTGAAAAAGATGGTTTGTTCTACATGACAATTCTATTTATGTGCTTTTATAAGCATTGTAGATTTGTGTTTAAAATTTTATGTAAATAAAAGATGGTTTGTTCTACATGACAATTCCATTTATGCGCTTTTATTAGCATTGTAGATTTGTGTTTAAAATTTTATGTAAAAAAAAAATGGTTTGTTCTACATGACATTTCTATTTGTGTGCTTTTATGAGCATTGTAGACTAGTGTTTAAAATATTATGTGAAAAAAGATGGATTGTTCTACATGAAACTTCCATTTATGTGATTTTATTAGGATTTCAGACTTTAAAACCAAGCCAAGTGCAAGTGGACACGTTTATCTTAGTACACGTGTCCACTCGCACCGTTTCGTACAATCACAAATTTATTCCTGAAGATAAAACAAAATTTTCGGAAGATAAAAATATATTTTTTTTATTTGCTTTTCTTTTTGTCTGTCAGTTTTTAACACTACGCAATATAGTTACTAGTACTTGTTATCTCGCAATTCAGTACTTGTTATCTTCTAATGTTGTACTTGTTATTTCCAAATGCTGTATTTATTTTCTTGTAATGCAGTATATGTTATCTCGCAATACAATATTTTTTATCTCGCAATGCAGTACTATTGTCCCAATACTTTAGTTATTATCTTGCAATGCAGTATTTCATCATCATCATCATCATCATCATCAGCCAGAAGACGTCCACTGCTGAACATAGGCCTCCCCCTTTAACCTCCACACTGAACGACAGCCTGCCTTTTGCATCCACTGGATACCCGCGACTCTCACAATGTCGTCGGTCCATCTAGTGGGAGGCTTCCCTACGCTGCGTCTTCCGGTTCGTGGTCTCCACTCCAGAACCTTTCTTCCCCATCGGTTATCGGTTCTTCGAGCGATGTGGCCTGCCCATTGCCACTTCAACTTGCAAATTTTTAACAGCTATGTCGGTGACTCTAGTTCTTTGGCGAATATCCACGTTTCAATGCAGTATTAATTATCTCCCAATCTGTACTTGTTATCTTGCAATCTAGTACTTGTTATCTCCCAATACTGTACTTGTTATCTTCTAATGCTGTACTACCACCCAATACTGTTTTTGTTATCTTGCAATGCAGTATTTGCTATCTCCCAATGCTGTACTACCTATTTTTTGCAACCCAAAAAATTCAGGTAAAACCACGATTCATATCTACCACTGAACTTAAATAAATGTGTGTAAAAGCTATGTCACGATGTATTTTCTTGGCTCCGTAATGTGATGGAAAGGTAATTTTAGTGAGTGCTCTGAATATTTTTCTTAATCCAATCTTGGCGTGACTTTTACTTTTGAAGAAATAAATTGTTTGCAAGAAAAGCCACATCATTTTACGTGATGAGACAAAAATCTCAGCTTCTAAATATTTTTATGAATATATTATTTTGAATATGTAAGTATGTAGTGTCGTTAACATTCATCATCATCAGCCAGAAGACGTCCACTGCTGAACATAGGTCTCCCCCTTTAACCTCCGCACTGAACGACAGCCTGCCTTTTGCATCCACTGGATGCCAGCGACTCACTATGTTGTCGGTCCATCTAGTGAGAGGCCTACCTACGCTTCATATTCCGGTTCGTGGTCTCCACTCAAGAACCTTTCTTCCCCATCGGTTATCAGTTCTTCGAGCGATGTGGCCTGCCCATTGCCACTTCAACTTGCAAATTTTAACAGCTATGTCGGTGGCTCTGGTTCTTTGGCGAATGTCCACGTTTCGGATTCTATCGCGCAAAGAAACTCCGAGCATAGCTCTCTCCATTGCCCGCTAACAGCGGAATAGCATTAACATTACATTATGACATTAGCTTGAAATAACATCTCTCAAGCTTATGTCATTGTCAATGTCATTTTCATACAATTCCATCTTTTCGCATGCGTTGACGCTAACAGAAAGTTGGTCTAGTCCAACCCCCGAGGCATGACGTACATAAAAAGATATTAACTATTTTTAAAACCAATATATCGAGTGTTTCTAAGAGTTTCTCATAAACTCAGCGATTTTGAAGTTGCCCCGAGAGCAGATTCAATATTTTAATCCCAAGAGATTAGAGTTTCATTCTTCAAAAAGCAAACACAAGGAATTCATTGCGACATGGATATTGAAAAGTATTCAAACACGACGTCGCTGAATAATTCAATGCTCCAGAGACTTTATTCTTGTGAAGACTTACTATGCTATAAGAAATGAGCATAAACCGGCCAAGTGCGATTCGGGCACGCGCACTGTGGGTTCTGTACCACCACAAAATTCAATAACACAATTACCAGTGATCATTTGGTAATGAATAGAAAGTTGCCACCGACTCGCACTTAGCCATTTTTATTACTTGTTGTTATACTTTAAAGTGTGTACTATAATCTTGTTAAGTTTGACGCTTGTAAGTATTACCGTTTTTACATTAGAGCTAATACAAAAATACGTTTGCTGTATGGAGACCCCCCCCCTTTCGTTTTTACTTTTTGACTTTTAAATTGTTTTTTATCTAATCCGCTGTAACATTACTTATTCTGTGAAAATTTCAACTGGCTGCCTATTACGGTTCGAATGATACAGCCGTTAATAGGTAGGACAGACGGACGGACAGACAGACGGACATCGGAGGCTTAGTAATAGGGTCCCGTTTTTACCCTTTGGGTACGGAACCCTAAAAACGATAATACGTACAAGCGTCAAACTTGGCATCATTATAGTACACACTCTAAAGTATAACTACAAATTATAAATAATAACCAAGTGCGAGTCGGTGAAAAATTTCTGTTCACCACCGGTACTCGTACGATCACCGAAGCGAAGCAACGTCAGGCGCGGCTGGTACTTGGATGGGTGACCGCCTGGGCGTTGATGGGATGTAGTCTTTTTGCACTACTTTTTTGTACTTTAGTAGCTAACAATTTATGTGGTGGTACGGAACCCACAGTGTGCGAGCCCGACTCGCACTTGGCTGGTTTTTTGTTTATTGTCTGTTAACGGCATATTTACAGCAGAAAAGCAGTGGACAAGGCTAGCACAGGACTGGAAAAGATGGCGCGCTGAAGAGGAGACCTATATAGCAGTGGGTGGAGAATGGTTGATGATGATGATGATGATGATGATGATGAACGGCATATTTCTGTTATCATCATTTCAATGAAGAGAATTTCTTAAAAATAATCCGAGTATAAACTACCAGAAAACCCCGCGGGTTTTTCTGCTAGTTTATACTCCCGTGTATTTTGTTGAGTACAAAGCAACATAATTCGTCGCAGGAAAGGCAAATTTACTGAAGCTCCAAATGACCATTTCGAGAAAAAGCCGTTTTAAGTTTTTTTTTTCGTTTTTAATTCATAACTTTTTTCCTAGCACAAGAATTTCGATGACGTCAAGGTAAACTTTTATTAATTTGTCATTTTCTATGTCCAGAAGCACAAACCATAATAAACGGACTGCTGGTTTGTGATATATTGGCGCTTAACTAAAAATGACTTCAATTTACAGTAAAGCAAAATTTCTTAACCGCCATTTGATTCAAATATTTATAGTCAAAATTACTTATAACTCTAAAATATTAGCTGTTAAATTGCCGGAAGCCAAATTTACTTAAAATTTACTTGTAATTTATTGCAGGAAAACAAAATTACTTAGGTGACAGGCACGAATAAAATGCCAAAAAAGTGTCGTTTAAGGACTCTGGTTGATGAAAAAACCCCTTTTTTCCTTTTACTGAAACGCCAAAATAGTGCTCGTATCGCTATGGGACCCAGACTGATCGACGCAGAAAAAAACGCTGATTCCGAATATCTATATAACTCAATATGCCTATTTTGGCGCTTCAGTAATTCTGCCTTTCTTGCGACGATATTAAGATGGCAAATACCCTACTTCATTTACATAGGAAACCATCAAACGTGTGTCAATTCTACCACGTAATTGGTTTAACACAAACAAAACGTGACATCGTCTAAAACTCAATTAAAGCACTAATGGGTAAATCGTATTTAATTGGCGTGGATGTAATGTAGTTTAATATTTATACGGATAATTTTTCAGTATAGTAGAATATATCTTGTAATTGGGATGAAAAACCAGCCAAGTGCAAGTCGGGCTCGTGTACTGAGGGTTCCGTAACACCACATAATACAAAAATTATCAATTTAAAAAACCTATTTCAAAATTTGGTGGCATTTCGATATGATCCAGATACGATCCCTTAGAGAAACGACACGCATAGTTCTCTCCATAGCCGACTGAGCGACCCCGAACTTGTTGATTGCTCTAATTGTAAGTGTCCACGTTTCAGCACCGTAAGTCATGACTTTCGTGTTAAGTGGGCTCACGGGCAGCGTTTTGTCCATACAAACGTGTTTCTTCCCTGGAGAATACAGCTAGAACTATACTTTTTTTAAATTAAATTGTTCTCCCCTATTGTCATGCTTCTATCATTTATTTTTTCTTATAAATTAACTACTATAAGAAATATGAGACTTTAAATATCCCAAATTTTTTTTTACAGTTGCCGCCATGTTTAGATGTCTATCAAACAAGTTTTACGAGTTTATAAAACAAAAATAAATGATAGAAGCATAGTTCAACCTTTTACACTTCTATTAATTTAAAAAATTATGAAATCGGCTTAGTTTTGAATGAGGAAACAGAAAAATACGAGACGATGATTTTGTCTTCTTTTCGTAGGTATAATCGATCCGAGCTGCAGTTGTCCCTGTAGCGCTCTACGGGGAGAGGCTTGAGGGGACAGCAATAGATTTGCTAAATACCTATTCATCAAATTTCTTGGCCGTGGTATGCCCTCTTAAGACTTTGCGCTCTCGCAAAGTCTTAACACGAAAGTCATGACGTGAAAACTCTGCGTAGGTCAGTATTTTCAATCCATATCAAAATTTAAATTTTGCATAATTTTATGCATTTATATTACTAACTAGCGACCCGCCCGCCCGGCTTCGCACGGGTGTAATTCACGTGCGAAGCCGGGGCGGGTCGCTAATTATATATATAAACCTTCCTTGAAAATGTATCTAACTGATGGTGAAAACCGCATCAAAATCCATTGCTTGGTTTAGGAGGAGTTAGCGGACATACAGACAGACAGACAGACGCGGAAAGCGACTTCAATTTATACTGTGTAGAGATTATGGAAGTTAGAAGGTTCTAAAATATTAGGCCGGATAGACAGATCGAACTTATAAGGGTTCCTTGTAGTAAAATAAACCTGAAACACTTACGAGCTAGTGATATAAGTGGTGACCTTATCGCTAAAAGCGATCTCTTATACCCTGGATTAACAAATATCGTACTATTTATCCCGTTAAAAAAAACATTATGGCAGTTGAAAACGTAGGACGCCGCTAGGTCTTTAATATAATATTCTGTATTATCTATACTAATATTATAAAGAGGAAAGATTTGATTGTTTGTTTGTTTGTTTGTTTGTTTGCATTGAATAGGCTCCGAAACTACTGAACCGATTTGAAAAATTATTTCACTGTTGGGAAGCTACACTATCCTATCTATAACATAGGCTATATTATATTTTAAAAAAAATAGGGATCCTTACTAAAACTCCAATAATGTAACCCAAGGTGTAAAATAATAAGATTTACAATTTCAACTTTGCGTGTTTGACAGTTCTATGACAGGACAACGTCTGTCAGGTCAGCTAGTGTCATATAATTACAAAGTTTACGTTTCAAGTGTTTGCTCTTAATAGATCGACGGTCGAGTCAATGCAGTGTGTTATTTCTGTACAATTGCATTCCTCTTGCTTCTATGGGCTTGTAATCAAGTCTAGCAATGCCAATAATCTTACCTGATATTAATTGATACCGGCAATTTCACCCAAAGCACAGTAGATATCTAAGCTACAGTAGTATGACTCGGACGTTTCCTTGAATTCAATAGCTACTCATAGGTCACATGATCACGGCCATGGCCTAGGGTTGCTACTATCGGGTTTAGGTAAAGAAAATTTTAATTATTTTTTTATGCTACTTCTACGCAGATACAGATTTTTTTTTTGTTTAATTTTGAACAGAATTTTTGCCAGAAATTTGTTGTAGCCAGTTGAACCCATATAAATGAAACATGACTGACATTTCATTTATATTATACTAGCGGCCCGCCTCAGCTTCGCACGGGTATAGATACATAGCCTATGTCACCCGGGGATAGTGTAGCTTCCCAACAGTGAAAGAATTTTTCAAATCAGTTCAGTAGTTTCGGAGCCTATTCAATGCAAACAAACAAACAATCAAATCTTTCCTCTTTATAATATTAGTATAGATTGACTTGCATAAAATGTTCGCTTTCTCATGTTATACAAAGTTACGCATGACTGTTTTTTTTTTTCATAATAGATAGGTTTTTGTACTCATGATTATAAGCAACTTTTACCATAAGAGCTGTTTTTTTTTTTTTTTTTTTATTAGAACGGCTGTCAAGGCATTTTTGTTAGAAATTTGTTGTAGCCCGTTGCACCCATATAAACGAAACGTCAGTCATTTGAAATCAGTTAGCAACTGTGATGCGGACAAAGAACTTTGAGACCTCACCCAAAAAGGTAAAGTCCAAGTTCTTTGGATGCGGAGTTCGACGCGTTGATCTAAATAAGAATGTTCAATCAAAGTTCTGTAATAATGCCTGGAGACAGATTTTCCTTCTCATTTCCGTTCTGTTTACTTCTCTTTTCTGTGACGCTGACGGCACACACATGGCAAATCTCAATGACGCGGCGCGTGACTATCGCTCTGAGCGTACCGTGAAGTATCGTAGCCGTTGGGAGAAAGGGCACTCGTTTGATTACGTCACTTGATACGGGCGTTTGTTTAAAGCCAAATTACTGATTTAACTATATTATATTATCTGTTACGACCGAAGGTTTGGTAATCCTGCTTACCCAGTTAGCCCCTTTAGTTTAGGGTACAAGCAATGGACTAACATATTGCTGTTGGCTTAGATATTGCTCTGAGAAGGTAATATTCAAATCCATAATACTAAGTAACTCAAGTTTCTCTCTCAAGATTTTGTCACTTGAACCGAATGTATATAGATCTGCTATAAGTGTTACGATAGGCTATAGGTAGGTTTCAGACTAACTAATAACGCCTCTTCTAATACGTCATTTTAGCATAATTTTAATTTACAAACAAAACATCATGGTGGGAAGCCTTCCCACCAAAATACAGATTTTGTCACACCTAGCTTGGCGGTACGGCTGCAAATTTAATATATTTTAATCCAATGCAATATATATTATGGTAAACCTGGTGACATCGTTCCATAAAAAAAAAAACAATAGGCAAAAATGCAATTTAGAAATTACTTTTCATTTGAATTATTTATGTAAACTTTAATGTGACCCTAATATTCATAAGTCACGGTCAAGTCAAAATCATGCTCAAGTAAAGTGTTGGAGGCTTTACAAGTGGCTTCCATACAGTTTTGTAAACATTACGAAAATGCATCTTTCATCGCGTTACATAATAAATCACTTAAGCACGTCCACGAACACTAAACTTAAAAAACTAGTCAATATAATATAATTGACACCTAAGATGTATTTAAACAAGAAAATTACACATATTTGGAATAGAAACAAAAATAAAGCCTAAAACTACTTACAAAGTTAAAAACTAATACTAAACTAAATTAAATTAAGTACGCTAAATAAAAATATATTATATTAAACTAAACTAATCTAATAAACCGCTGCCCATTGGCATCGTTCCCAAAGTGCTGGCCGCATTGCCGCGTTGTATTGCAATACTTACAAAAACTAGTAGTTCACTCCGAAATGTCACCTTGTGATCCAAAAATCTTCGGAACCGATTTTGCCCATATTCGATTATTTTTCATTGAAATTAACTACTTGCCTACAAAGTTTCATTAAGGTACTGACAGACGTGCTCAAAAAAAGCATGCTAATAAGTTTGCTTAAAATTAGCATGCTCTGCAAACTGTTCACATTTGCCAGAAATAAGCATGCTTGTTTTAAAGCATACTCCTAAATAGGCATGCTCAAAGCAAGAGCAAACATATTCAGACGTGCTCGGATCACGCCCCCCCCCCCCTACCCGCGCCTCAGGTAGCATGCTCATTACATTACACACGTGCTACTAATGAGCACTTGCTCAATAAAAGCATGCTTTTGTGCTAGTAATGAGCACGTCTGTCCGTACCTTTAGATCGGATCAACGCTAAGCAAGTTATCGTCAGCCGTGCACACCGAAACGCCGACTTTTCCCATCAGCCATTAGAATCTGAGACCTCTCTTCACTCTGTTAATAATAATCCACCATTATTATAATTAGAACACGCAAAAATCAGCAAAAAGCAACGCAAATATGCTAAACTTGGCAGAGGTTACATATTTGAGGCGTTGGGGGTCGAGACATTGGGCCTTTGGGAACCGGGAGCTCACCTCATTTTCAAAAATCTTTCAGAGCGCCTGGTTAATGCAACGCGTGACCAAAATACTGGCGTGTTTCTGGCTCAACGCATAAGCAATGCCATTCAACGTGGTAATGCCGCCAGCATGCTGGGTACGCTGCCAACTGGTAGAGGGCTTGAGCATTTGGATTGTCTTTAGACCTTCAACGGTCTATGGGTAGTCTAAGTGTTTTTGTAGTGTTAGTTTTAGAAACTTGAATTTTGTTTAGTTCATAAAGGCACATGCCCTGAAAAAATAATACTCAAAAATACACAAGTTTAAGAAAATAATACTACTGAGTCGACGTGTTTTTTTTTCACGTTGGCGCCAAATCTCTCTCAGGTCCTTACAAGTGAGAGAAATTTTAATTACACACATCCTCAAAGGAGAGAGCCTCTTTGTACGAACTTATTTCTCGAGGTAACGCAGGTAATGAAAAATCTTAAAGTCATGTGGGTTTATGAAATTTTACATTCATTTTAAATTGTGTATTTGTTTACCGACCTCCAAAAAGAGGCGGTTATCAATTCGACTGTATGTTTTTTTTTATATATGTTTGTTACGCGATTACTCCGCCAATTTAGAATTGTTTTTGATGATTCTTTTTTTTGGTTGGTAGGTCTTATCTCATAGGTGGTCCCGTATTTTTTTTTATCGACATTGATTCAGCGCTTTTTGAAAAATCTACAAAAACATGACAATAAGTAACGAATTCAATGTACAATGTAAACATTGTACAGTGCCACCAACTTAGGTGTTAAGGTTGGCAAAATTGGCAAATACAGTTATTTCTTGGTGAATTTCATACTTTGTTCTCCACTAGCGACGCTGTCAACTGAACAGCAAACATAGAGGAACTGTTCCTACAACAGAATTTAAAAAAAACAAAGAAGTGTCTCCATGGCGACCGGGCCCTGTTGTTTTTCGTAAAATTTTTATGACCATGGATACAAAGTATTTCAGTCGTAATATTAAACAATATTTTCTACTTTTTAGTGTCAGTTTGTAAATTTAGGTATAGTCATGAAGTCGGTTCTTTTTTTTCAAAAAATTCTAATTATTAAGTTACAAAAATGGCTCGTTTTGACACTCGCAAGAACTTACTTAGCTGTGCATGTGTTATCTAAAATTTACTTTGTTTAGTTTTCGCGCGCCAACGAAATGTTGACAGGGCAATTTTAATTGTAATATAACTTTTTTTTTATATTACACGGGAATTACTCACGTAAGATTAAACCGGTTACTTTGACTATAGTTTTACCGCATTTGGCGGTATTATTCAAAGTCTCGACGAGCACGTGATGACAATCGGGTGCGGAGGCGCGTAGAGAAATATGCTGCGCCAGCGCACACTGGAACACTTATGAAATATACACACAAAATTTCATCCAAATTGGTCCAGCTATTTAGGAGGACAAAGACACGTACAGAATAATTCAAATTCAAATTCAAATTCAAATTCAAAATTCATTTATTTCAGGCTTAACCCATATAAGAACATCAAAATCAAAATTATAATTATTCATTATTAAAAAAATTAAAACAACATAAACACAATAAAATTAAAACAAGTCACAATACACAAGGTCAGAATAATAAAATGAAGTCATAAATAAAGTTATCTAAGGTCAATGTCAATTTAAGTCACAATCAGTCTAGTTATTAGTTTTATCTGAGGGTGTACCATTTACGAGCATAACCCGCCAAAACTATCGATTGAGTAATATCTTTAAAGTACCCACAAAAATACTACGAACAGTTCTCTCAAATGTGATAGTTTTCTTTGTGTTTACAAATCCAATTCTTCGTTTCATTTATTTCTTCAAGTACGCTAACTTTGCCACAACAATTTAATTGTTTAATCATGGACGGTAAACCAAGGCTATCTTACAAAGTTGCCTCTGTCTCGAAACCATATAATCAAGAAAGATAAACCCAGCCACGAAACTTCTTCATTACCCTACACACAAAGTCGTTATCCTTAAATTTTAAGTGATACATAAGGCTAATGGCTCCATTAGGATACGAGTGCACTACACATTTCACGTCGCATGTCGACACGACAAATTTTTCGGCAGAAACTAGAAATAAAATCAAAAACTGACATCAAAACTATACCAACATGTAAACATTTAAAGTAAAAAGTAGAATAATTACAGTTAAAACAGAGATTAAAAGTTTTCATCAAAACTTTTGCTGAAGGGAACCACATACTAAAACATCGTCTGTGTATATTTAGATTTTCATGATTTTTTATAAGGCTCTGAATAAATTTTAATGAAGTTTTTAAAGGAACCTCTGAATTGATATATGACTTCATCATCATCATCATCCACAGCCTTCCTTATCCCGCTGCTGGGTATAGGCCTCTCTCTTGCTGCCATCTGCCTCGGTCCTATGCTAATCGAGTCCAGGTTCGACCCGCGATAGTAATAATATCGTCGACCCATCGTGCAGCTGGACGACCAACGCTCCGCTTACCCTGCCTCGGCCACCACTCTGTTAAAACCTTACTCCACCTGTCATCAATTAAATATGAATTACAAATAAAAAAAGTTGGCTGAGTAATCGTGTATCAAACACACACAAAAAACTTAGAAACTTTTAAATGGCTCCTTTGTCTCGAGCTAATTATTAACTCTGGTGATAAGTTTCTCTAAGATAAATAAAATAAAATACATTCAGTCGAATTTACGTCGGTTCGACCTTTCGTCGGTTAAAAAGGAATAAAAAAGTTATGACATGCGCGGTTGAAACTATAGTCGGAGTGACCGGCTCAATCTTACGTGAGTAATTTCCTTGTAATACAAATAAAATTATGACAAAAAAAGTTTACGAAATTTCCATCATCATCATCAGCCAGAAGACGTCCACCGCTGAACATAGGCCTCCCCCTTTAACCTCCACACTGAACGACAGCCTGCCTTTGGCATCCACTGGATGCCAGCGACTCTCACTATGTCGTCGGTCCATATAGTGGGAGGCCTACCTACGCTGCGTCTTCCGGTTCATGGTCTCCATTCAAGAACCTTTCTTCCCCATCGGTTATCGGTTCGAGCGATGGGGCCTGCCCATTGCCACTTCATCTTGCAAATTTTAACATAATATTTCTAAAATAATATTTCTGGTCGTGTCGTATCACATCGTGTGATTATTGCCTAGAGCGCTCTGACCCTGAGACTCCGTAAAATGCATCTTGGGACCGCTGAAACTGGATGGCGAGGATCGAGTGCCGCCATCAGAATAAATAAAGACATTAAACGGGACACTAATTAGTTGTAATGACTGCACGACTGTTGGGAGGGATTGTTTGTGTGGCTGTGATTTATATAATACTAGCGGCCTGCTCTGGCTCCACACGGGTACAGTTATATAACTGAATTATTTAGTGATAATGTAGGATTCAAATGGTGAAAGAATTTTAAAAATCAGTCCAGTACTTTTTGAGCCAATTCGTTACAAACATACAGACAAATCTTTCCTCTTTATAAGTACACATTACTTTATAAGTACTCGTTGTATGTATGTATAGTAACATAGCCCGTTGGTCCAGTTGGTAGTGAACCTGCCTTCTGAGCTTAGGGGCGTGGGTTCGATTCCCAACTAGGACAAACATTTGTGTGATGAACATTTGTGTTTGTTCTATATCTGGGCGTTAATATCTATTTAAGTATGTATTTAAACCTATATATGTATGTATATCAGTCTCTGGCAGCCATATCACAAGCTTTGCTTAGTTTGGGGTCAGATGACCGTGTGTGCAAAAATGTCCCGAATATTTATTATTATTATATCACTTTATTTCAATATAAACACGGGTCTAGCCCGGACATTTGGTAGGCATTGGTGGAGCCGAAGCCAACACCAAGAGGCCCCGTTGAATATGAAAATACAATTATGTGATGTGTATAAAATGGAATATTAAACTATTGTACAGTATAGGATTTAAAAAGTCTGGGCTATTGAGGTGAACAACTTGTAGATGGGAAAACAGGTCTATGGTATGAGGTACGGCACCCGCCAATTATGCCTCATTTCAAAATATTTTGGCGGGTGATGACTTGCCACCCACTAAATGGACCCCCCATAATGGCTCGCATTTTGGCACCGGAGAGGCAACATTGGCGTGGGTGGCTTAGGGTGTCGAGAGGTGTGCTGCACTTTCACTGAGAGCTACTAGCGGCGTTATGCCCTTTAACACTTCCACCCTGGAGCTTAGGTTCTTAGCTCTTGCGGTTTCCACCCCCAGACGGCCAGTTAAGGCAAGCCAGGGGTCAGGGTCTCTGGGGTTTTAGACCCATGGAATCGGGGTACGCGGTGTCGCCACTCACCGACGGCTCGCCATAAAGCCGCCCCTGCGTTATTATTATTATTATTATTTATAGACTAGCTGATCTGACAGACGTTGTCCTGTCTTAGAACTATCAAACACGCAAAGTTAAAATTGTAAATTTTATTTTTTTACACCTTGGTTGGTTACATTATTGGAGTTTTAGTAAGGATCCCTATATTTTTTGAAAATATAATATAACCTATGTTACCCGGGGATAGTGTAGCTACCCAACAGTGTTTTTTTTTTTAAATCGGTTCAGTAGTCGCGGAGCCTATTCAACGCAAAGCAAACAAACAATCAAATCTTTCCTCTTTATAATATTAGTATAGATATATATGTATAAATCGGCTAAGTGCGTCAGGCTTGCGCACTGAGGGTTTCGTACCACCACAAAATACAATAAGGTTGTCCAAGTAACCGAATTACCAGTTATTATAACGCCTTCCAATCATCGGAGTAATTTGCTACACAGTTTGCTACAGGCGCTCGAGTATAATAACTTGGTAATGAACAGAAATTTGTCACCGACTTATTTTATTATTTTTCAGTTAATTCGCTGTAACATTACATATTCTGTAAAAATCTCAATTGGCTATCTATTACGGTTCGAAAAACACAGACTTTTAAAGTTAGGACGGACGGACGGACAGACAGACAGATGGACAGACTGACATCGTAGGCTTAGTAATAGGACCCCGTTATTACACTTTGCGTACGGAACCCTAAAAACGCGGGTAAAACCTTGGGGAGGAGCTAGTTAATCATGCCCGTAAAATAACAGCTCTCTCATAAAGCAAGTGGAATGGCCAACAGAAATTTTAAATGGATTCGTTATGAAATTTTCATGATGCCACTGACGCTAAAGTGCACTGAATATAACGATGGAAGCATCGAGATGAAATACCTATAGAGTCACAATCTCTAAGTAAAAACAGTCAAAAAACGTGCGAGCGTCGTTGTACATACCTAGACATAAATTATATCCTACTAATATTATAAACGCGATAGTTTGCATGTATGGATGTTTGTTCCTCTTTCACGCAAAAACTAACGAATGGATTTTAATGAAAGCTTACAATAATATAGCTTATACATTAGAATAACACATAGGCTATAACGGATTGTAGTAGCGAAGCCGAAGGCCGAGCTCTACGCGTACGAAGTAGCGGGTTTAAGCTAGTAGTTCATAATACCTCATTTACTCCAATTTAGATCGTTATGTCGCTTGACGTTGCTTGTCCGCTATGGCATCGTAGCACTGGCATCGTGCGGCGTTGTAGTCGGATCGCGGCTGCCTAACAACTAACCAAAAAGCCGGCGCAATGCGTAGCGTGCGCCGAATTTTGGTTCGGGTTTTTTTGCACGTTTGTGACTCTATATGTATTGTATCTCGATGGATGGAAGCTGTATACCAGTTTCAGTAATGACATTACTGAAATTTGTGACGATGAACGTTCAGAATACCATTAACTTTTATTGACGGTTCTTTTTCCAGTTTCTACCAACATGTTTTACTGTAGTGGAACTGCGCAATAAGAAAATTTACGGTTTAGTGTTGAACCGTGCCTTTTCACCACCAAATAGAAAAGCGGCAAATTACCGTCTAGACGTCGGTCGACGGGTGTTCCGCGCAAATCTAATTAAAACATCCAGCGGACTGCAAGAAGGCACTTTCAACTCCCGAGTAGAAAAAAAACAGAAAAATTGCTTCACTTTTATAATAAACTAGCGGTCCACCTCTGCTCCGCACGGGTATAGTTATATAGCCTATTAAAATAGCCTATATTAATCAGTGATAATGTAGCATTCAAATGGTGAAAGAATTTTAAAAATCGGTCCTGTAGTTTTGAGCCAATTCGTTACAAACATACATTTTGTATGTAGTTCTTTCCTCTTTATAATATTGTATAGATAAAAATAAAAAAAATACTGCAGGTACTTCACTATATGCACTGCAATAATAATGTGCGTGAAGCGACTTATAACAGATAGTTGAACGTCATAAAGAAGAATTATAAACTAAAAAATTGCGGTGTTTCCGAGAAGCTACAACATGGGGTTCTTCAAAAGGCTTGTTAATCGAATCCTAAAGGGTCGGCAACGTATTTGTGATGCCTCTGGTGTTACAAGTATCCATAGGGGACGGTGACTGCTTACCATCAGTATGCCCGTCTGTTTTCTTGACACCCGTGGCATAAAAAAGAGCAATTTGTTCATAAAAAAATCATAAACTCAAAAAAAAAAAACTGTGACTAGGTTTCAATTACGTACCGAAAGAACAAAATTGAAATACTTTTTAGCGCATAATAAGTAGTTTAATAATATGAAAACCAACAAGACGACTAACAGTAAAAAAATAAATAAAGCGTGGTGTCCCTCCGCGCGGAAGAAGTTATACTTCAACAAGGAACCCTAAAATTATAACTAGGGCAAAAATATCAACAATTTAAAAACATGCTTTTCTCGAGATTCGAACCTAGCTTCTTAGGCTTCTTTTTTTTTGGTTCTCCATTAGCGACACCATTACACTACCAGGTCTGCCAGTTGCAGCGCGAAAAAAGGATACGCATTTCGCAACCATACGAGAGAGAAAAATTCCCCCTCCATGGTAGCGTTAAACGTTTAACGCAACCTTGTTGCAAGTCACATAAGAAGTATAACTTCAAAAAGAAATAATTAAGACACGATTTTTGTTTCAATACAATTTTAGTATCTATTTCTTTGTTTAATTTATTCTGTGGTAAGAAGGCACTTCCAACACTCTAATTACATCTTCGTAATTTGTTTTTCATTGTGATTATGAGGCTTTGGAAATTCGGGCCGAGTGGTGGATGAGGCCAGTTTCCGAATGTAAAGGGTTTAAGATTGCTTGGCGCTATTTTTGGTCGTGTTTTACAGCTTGGGCAATGAGCTGGCGAATAGTTGTGATTATAGAAGATTCTGTTAAGATAAGATAAGATAAGATAAGATAATTTATTCAGATAACGAACACTCCCACAATACCATTGCCTAAAAGCAATAATACCCATGTGGTGCACGCTATGTCTCGTCAAAAACAAAATACAATTCACTCAAATTCATATTAAAAATTGTTTCATATTCAACATTTCATTCATGTTTACACCGAGTACAATTTTATTAGATATTCAGTTGTTTTTTTTCCTTAAACTTTTTATGACCGTGGATGCAAAGTCCTTTAGTCGTAATATTAAACAAGTTCACATAGTATTAATAGCGTCAAACAAGTCATAATCACAGTCAGAGTCAAGCAAAGTAAGTCACGGTCAAGTCAAACTCCCCCAGTAAAGTGGTGAAGATTTTATAAGAGATTTCTGTCGAGGTTTGGAAACAACGCGAAAAGACATGTTTTACCCCGTTATATCACTTGACCCACACTCGAGCACGTTTACGAGGGCTTAATAAATAATAATTCACGTTTAATACACAAGTTAAGGATAATAATACAACGAGCCGACATGTTTTTTCCACGTTGGCGCCAACATTCTCAATATACACTTTGATCACCGTTGGTGCCAAATAGAGATAATCTGTACCTCTATATTTTTATGTCATACTAGCGGTCCGCCCCAGCTTTGCACGGGTATAGATTATAGCCTATGTCACCCGGGGATAGTGTAGCTTCCCGTCAGTGAAATAATTTTTCAAATCGGTTCAGTAGTTTCGGAGCCTATTAAATGCAAACAAACAAACAAACACCACACCACACCATCAGCCATTAAATGTCCACTGCTGAACAAGGCCTTAGAGAGGGGTGTTGCCATAATCCCCACGCTTGGCAGGCGGCTTGGAGATCGCAGTACGTTCACCGTGTACTAACAGGACGCTGCTGCCCATCCTCCGGTGGTTATGGTCGCAGTTTTAGGACATACCCGGGTCCGCAACAAACAAACAAACAATCAAATCTTTCCTCTTTATAATATTAGTATAGATGACTACTTTTCGTATAAATCCAATCATATGGCGTGGTTATGACTACTTTTCCTATAAAATCAAAAATGAATTCGCGAAAAAATTAGCTGTTTCATAAAAATTTCATTATCACTAGACGAAACTCGTTTGCGAGATATCCAGAGGATACAGAGGCTTTCGTTCAGTGTGGAGGTTAAAAAGGGAGGCCTATGTTCAGCAGTGGACGTCTTCTGGCTGATGATGATGATAATGATGATGACGTACTACAGAATAAGTAATTTCTAGACTAGTAGGTAGTTATGTCATCCTTTACGTATTCATCAATCAACCCGCGGCCCAGTCAGTCAACGTTATTACAGTGTTATTTGTCCCCGGGACAAGTTTGGGCGTGCAAATATTATCTTCCTTCATTGTTATAATTGTTAGAGCAGATGGTATGGAGGGTATACACTATACATCCCACTGTGTAGTTGAATTTGTAAAGGTCTGTTACGTCTTGTTTGCTGGTCTAGTAGGCAAGCAATCATACTTATATTATGAACGCAAAAGTTTGTATGTATGGATGTATAGATGCACTAGCTGCGCCCCGCGGTTTTCTAGAGAGTGACATAGGCTACTTTTCATCATCATTACCACCATTTTTCATCACTACGCGGGTAAAACCGCGGGGCGCAGCTAGTGTGTTATATTCATCGAGATACAATTCCTATACAATCACAATCTCTCAGAAAAAAACTCGATATTATGAGTAGGACTCGCACCCGAGGGTTCCGTCCATAAGCAATAGTGTATGTAGATCCATCCGGAATCGAATCTTGACGAAAAAATATTAAAAATAATGAAATATAGAATGACAAACTTAAATTTGTAGTTGGCAAACAGGTGCTCGGGTTTTTTTTTTTGTTTGGACTCACGCTCTGTGGGTTCCGTCCATCGGAACCCTCGGAGAGCGAGTTTTACTCGCACTTGTCCGGTTTTTAGGGTTCCATACCTCAAAAGGAAAAAAACGGAACCTTTATAGGATCACTTCGTTGTCCGTCTGTCTGTCCGTCTGTCAAGACCTTTTTTCTCAGGAAGCGTAAAGGTATCAAGTTAAAATTTATACTAAATACTTAGGTCTACGGTTTCATTTGGCTTTAAAAAAAAAAAAAGTTGTAAGTCAACGCAATCAAAAGATATGAACGTTTATGTCGCATATTTTGCGATTTCACAGGGAAATCAAAACCTATAGGGTACTTCCCGTTGACCTTATTTTGGCAAGAGGCAAGATCTTACAGCACATATAAAGGAATAAATCTGAAAATTATTAATTTGAAGTTATAATTATCATATAAAAAATATTATTTTACAATTACAAACTTACATTTTGTAGTTGTTATGTATGGAAAAACCTAATTGTGAACAACAAAGTTAAGTTTGTCTTTCAATATTTCAACTTCAGTAAGTTTTTTTTTTGATTCGCGCTCTGATGTTTCCGTCCATCGGAACCCTCGGAGCGCGAGTTCTACTCGTACTTGACCGTTTTTTTTTATAAATAATAATTATAATGACAAAACATTTTCAACTGTACACTGATACACTAAGCTTTCACTCGTTATCTAACATTTCAATTAAACGCCCAATGGTCCATAAAGTAATTCTAAAGGGCAACGATCCAGCGAATTGCAGTTAGCTAGTTATGGCTCGAGAACCGTTATAAGTAATTTATAAAGGTAAATTAACCTATTTTAATTCCGCTAATGGCACAGTAAATAAAAGAAATGGCCTGTTCTTTAGATGCTTTAATTGCTTATTGTGTCGGTTTTACGTGCTTGTTTTCATTCAATGAGATTCTTCGCGTTTTTTTTAAATAAATAATTAAAGGCTTGCTTTTCAAATCTATACTAATATTATAAAGAGGAAAGATTTAATTGTTTGTTTGTTTGTTTGTTTGCATTGAATAGGCTCCGAAACTACTGAACCGATTTGAAAAATTCTTTCACTGACGGGAAGCTACACTATCCCCGGGTGACATAGGCTATAATCTATACCCGTGCGAAGCTGGGGCGGACCGCTAGTTAGTAAATAAAATACAATTTCAAGTAACAATAAAAATAAACAAAAAATTAAAAAACTGACTTCAAACTTAGTAAAATACGCTATTTCTTAATTTTTTCAGTTAGGTATTTTGATTTAAGAGCTAAATTACTGAACAGATTTTCATGAAATTTATGTGGGACTAATCTTAAAGTTAAATTGCATTATAGAAAAAAGAAACTCACATGACGGATTTCTGAGGTAACAAACATTAAAAAAAAAGCAAACAAAATTTAAAAGCTCTCCTTTTTTGAAGTCGGTTATAACATAATATGTGTACGAAATGTGTGGTGTGAACGATAAAGAGTTTATCTATCTATCTATCTATCATAAACAAAATAATCTTATAAACTACTACCAGTGGAAATTGTTCCTAGAAATACTATTAAATTGTTCTTGAATAAATACAGACTACACTTGACATTCAGCATTAATACCGAGACGGGCCCTTTCGAGTGACACTGATTGTATAACTTAGATATAAGTTTTTGTAAAGGTGTCGAATAAAATTTATATTCTTTTCTTTCGTTTTCTTAAAAACATAAAACATAAAAACATAATTTATTGGTAAACACTTAAATGTACAAAAAAAATTAGTGGTTCTGCCTTTGCTTTAGTGAAAACACTGTGTTGCAAAGGCAGCGTCTTCCAAAGGTACAATTATAAATAGTTTTACAATAATCTGTTCATTATAAAAAATATACACATAAATACAAATGTAGTAGTGCAAGACAATCGATAGAAATTTATATGAATAATAAACCATTTTTTTTTATATGTTAAATAAAAACTATGTATGATGCTACAGCTATAGGACCTTGTTAAATAAATTTTCAGTTTCTAAATATTCGAAGTTATACAGCCAATTGTAGATTTTATTTTTCAATTTATGAACTAGTAAATTATTAATTTTAACCGTAACACTAATTTTATTATAGAACATAGGTGCCATGTGCTGGTAATGTATCCAAGCAAGTTCACTATTATATGATGGAACGGGATATTTAAAGACCCTTTTTCCTTAGACTTACTCTTGGCGTAACATTCGCAACATTGCAAAGTTCAGTTTTAAAAGCTATTAGCGATCATCCAAGAACTGGCCGGACTTACCTTCGCTCGGAAAAGTATCTAGGTATGAGTTTCTACGGGGTGTCAGGGGAACACTCTCGAAGCCAAAAGAAGGTAATTGTACTCATCATTATGAACAACTTTTACTATGGGACCAGCCCTGAAAATTGCAAAAAAATATATCAGCTGTTCTATATAAAACGGTCATTGACTCTCGACAAAATGTATGGAACAGCTGATTTTTTTGCGATTTCAGGGTTGGTCCCATAGTAAAAGTTGTTCATAATGATGAGTACAATTACCTTCTTTTGGCTTCGAGAGTGTTCCCCTTACACCCTGTACAAAAAATAAAAAAATTATATATAAAAAAAATGGCTGCTGATTAGTGCTGATGTGTACCCTGGTGAAACCGTAGGTCGTTACTAGTTCACTATATTATAACACCTAGCGATGGCTGGCCGTATTAGAGAGGTCATTTATAAAAGGGCTTAACTCTGGAACAAAATTTCTTACACACACGCACTTCTGACATTGACAAAGGTGTAATGTCATTGACATTTAGGGAGACCCGCCAGTAACTTTAGCAGCGATATGTTAACAGTAACTAGGATGTAACGGATGCTAAAATAATTCCTAATTAAGATGATTGGGATAACTTTTTACTGCTTAAATTGTACCGGTTAAAAACCTGTTGTCTATATTGATTTATTATAATATACTAGCTGTGCTCCGTGGTTTCACCCGCGTTGATTACTACTTATAACAAGCTATCTGTTAGAATGGCTGATAATATAATATGGGCTAAATATTTTTACTATAAGCCTTCAGATACTAACCCTTATCCCACATCTTCGAAACAAATAAAGAACAAGATATATTTTGCTGCCGCAGTACGAGCCATTTCTCCCTACAAATTGCCAGTTACCATCTCTGCGAAGACATTACCTCTCAAGAATTTACCTCTCATAAAAAGGGATGATATTCCAGCATTTCCAGCGCTTGAAATGCTGGTTGCTGCAAGCCACTTGGCGTGACGACAAATGATGACGTAATTTAGCGCTTTAGTATAAATTTAACTAGGATAGGCTTTTAGGTAACAAAACATTTGGTATATTTTTTGCAGCAATTTTATTTTATTTTATTTTACACTATTCGGAAAACAAACAGCTGAAACTAAATTATAGTAGGTAGATAGTGGACGCAATCCATAAAAAGTTTTCACTTATAAAATCGAAAGATGTTTACAATCCAGATCTCAAGACAGAGATGTAAGAAAATAAATAATAGCTAAACAGTAATAACTAATTTAGGGTGCAGGTTGAGGGAGAAACATAAAACCTTCGCTCCGGCTCGTACCTTGTGCAAAGGTTAGCCATAGCCATTCAGCGTGGCAATGCTGCTAGTATTATGGGCACCTTTGCGCCGGGTAGAGTTAGGGGCGGGTTATTTGATTCATCATCATCATCATCATCAGCCAGAAGACGTCCACTGCTGAACATAGGCCTCCCCCTTTAACCTCCACACTGAACGACAGCCTGCCTTTTGCATCCACTGGATGCCAGCGACTCTCACTATGTCGTCGGTCCATCTAGTGGGAGGCCTACCTACGCTGCGTCTTCCGGTTCGTGGTCTCCACACAAGAACCTTTCTTCCCCATCGGTTATCGGTTCTTCGAGCGATGTGGCCTGCCCATTGCCACTTCAACTTGCAAATTTTAACAGCTATGTCGGTGACTCTGGTTCGTTGGCGAATATCCACGTTTCGGATTTTATCGCGCAAAGAAACTCCGAGCATAGCTCTTTCCATTGCCCGCTGAGTGACTCTGAGTTTTTCCAAAAGGCCAACAGTTAAGGACCACGTCTCAGTACCATTTATTTATTTATTTGGTTATTTGTTTGAAAATATTTATTTTTATATGTTTAGTTTGTAATTTTAATTAGTAGCTATTTTGTTTAGGTTATAAAATATTTAAGATTGTTTTTATTTTATAAGTATAATAAAAATATTGATAATTATATTATTATTATATGATGGGAATCCATATGAGTCCAACGAGGTTTATAATAATAGTTAAAAATGGGTAAAAATTAGTAAGTAGTAAAATTAGTCGGGTTAGTTAATAAAATAATACCACAATAAACATTTAAATCTGTTAATAAAGAATTTTGAATTTTGAACAAAAAAAAAAAAAAACATACTTTGGTGATCCAATACATCGTTTTTTTTTACTGATATAGTTTTTTGTTTTGACAAGTCAATAAGGTATAGCAACATTTTTTGGCCCATTTACATTGTAAAGAATATCTCGACAAAACTTAAAAACGTTTACAAATAAATTATGTCGTGTTCAACCATTTTAAAACAATACAATTTTGAACATAAAACACGTTCTGCAGTTAATTTTCTTATATTTTTGTTGTACCAAACTAGCGTTGCTATAAATCAAAGGCAGCGACCGTTGCAAACAGCGGTTGGTAAAATCCACAGTAACGGTTAGAGGGTAAACTGTTATGATTGTAATAATATAATATAATTTATTAGTTGTTTTTTTATGTTTTAATAGGCTTGATTTTAACCGCCAACTCGCCTGATGTAAAGCGATGATGCGGTCTACGGTTTAACACGCTTGCCTAGAAGAAACCGATTCACTCGTGATTTGAAGACACTCAGATTGTAACTATTGCGCAGTCAAGGTCTTGGCTCAAGTTGTGTGCCGGTTACTGTAAACTTTGCTAGTGCAGATTTCAAAAATATACAATATTACTATGATATACTCAGTAGTTTACGAGATAAAGCGGTATAAAAGAGCTCTGTATCTACTACGAATATAGGTATATAATAGATAGTAACTACGCTTCGCGTCGCTGTTACTTTTCATTTGCCTGCTGTTTTTAACCGACGAAAGAAGGAGGTTATCAATTCGCCTGTATGTTTTAAGACACCCAGATTGTAACTAACGGGGAAAACCTATTCAGGCAGCGAATTCCACAGACTAGCAGTTCGCACAATAAATGTGGAATCATAGCGCTTCGTACAGGTTCTCGGAATATCAACCATAAAACGATGTCGATTTTTTGTGTTAAATCATGCAGATCTGATGCACACTCACCGAAATGTATCCGATAAAAAACCGATAGACTAGCAACTTTACGCCGCTGTATGTATGTACATACATATTTGTATTTGTATTTGTTTATTAAATTAGCACGGCTTTACACCAATTACACTAATTACATTTATGAATTACATACATTAATATTAAATAAAGATTTAAAAAAAAAGAATACAATTTATAAATAAAATAAAAAAAACAAAATTGTCAAACTAATAAAAAAAAAATATACAATGTCAAACATAATTAAAACAAATGTAAATGTAAAGTCAAGTTTATGTACATACATAAATTATGTACGTACATACATACATATGTATGTACTTTTGTATGTTTGCTACGCGATCACTCCGCTAATTTTGAATTGATTTTGATAGTTAATTTATTGTTTGGTAGGTCATACCTAAAAGTTGGTCCCATATAAATTTTATCAAAATAGAATAAGCGCTTTTTGAAAAATTCTATTTGAACCAAAATAACACACATAATTAATGACGTTTTGGTTTATAATTTAAAAGTATTGATGATGACTTTTCGATCCTCTGTTTCAACTATTTTTTTTTTTAAATTATGTATTATACAATGCAGTCGGGATATTTTTTTTAAATAATTTAATTTACTTGTTTATATTCATACATAATGTCACTTAAACACAACATTTAAAACCTCGCTCTTCATAATGAAACGTAAACGAAGAACATTTCCTTAACAATTCACTGTCTCAGTTCTTTCATCATATTGCATAACAAGGACCTCATCGCTTTGCAAATCCCTCGGCCTTAAATTGAAGTCACGTAAAACAGTAAGGACATGTTTCAATTATTTGTAGAAAGGAAAAGAAAGAAAGAAATATATTCATTTTGTTGCATTAATATTAATTAACATAGGCAGGTGAGCAATATTATAATGACCAGGGGCCTTAATACACATCAGCAGCCATTAAACGTCCACTGCTGGACACAGGCCTCCCTCTAAATGGGGGGTGTTGTCATAATCACCACGCTTGGCAGGCAGCTTGGTGATCGCAGTACGTTCACCGTGTAACTAATAGGACGCTGCTGCCCATCCTCCGGTGGTTTTGGTCGCAGTTTTAGGACATACCCGGGTCCAGGGGCCTTACGGACAACAGCTATTACGGCACCTAATCCGTTCAGTTGGAAAATCACACGACCGCAAACCGTATGTAGGCGCGATAAGGTTCACGTTCGCGTGATTTTCCAACTGAGCGGATTAGGTGCCGCAATAGCTGTTGTCATTAAGGCCCCAGAGCTTAGGTATCAATGTTAACATTACAAATTACATTTTTACTGGGCCCCGATTCTTCTAAACCATTTTTTTTTATTGTTAACGAATTGCATCAGAATTCACACAAAGTATAAAATATTTAATGGTGTCAAAGTATAAAAAAGTGTGGACCATACCAATTGTTTTAAATGTTTATTGGGACTTATTGGGTATTATTTTATTTCGGTAAAAATATGTACCTTTCACTCGACGTTTCGACCACGTTGCAATGGCCGTGGTCACGAGCTGACCACCAACTAACCAATTATTTTTAAATTGTTAATGAATTGCGCCAATTTTTTTTACTTTTGACACTAAAAGTAGGTGTAAAAAGTGTAAATTTTGATGAAATTCATTAATTTAAAAACAATCGGTTACCTGGGCCCGATTCTACTAAAGAAATTGTTTTTCAAATGTTGTTATTTTAATTTTATTTCTTAAATAATTGCCTCAAAACTGACAGTATTTTTTTAATACTAGTAAAATATTACCACCTAATATCTTAGTGTAAAAAAAAACAATTACAATTTAAAAACAATTTCTTTAGTAGATTCGGGGTCCAGTAGTGCTCCGGTGGTTCAG
The DNA here is from genome assembly GCA_932305915.1 of Agriopis marginaria. Lineage (NCBI taxonomy): Eukaryota > Metazoa > Arthropoda > Insecta > Lepidoptera > Geometridae > Agriopis > Agriopis marginaria. The sequence goes on from OW029918.1 coordinate 18,485,502, forward strand.
GTGCGACCAGGATCACCGGAGGATATTCAAATTGTTTTTTTTTTAAATATTTGCCTTAAAATTGAAAGTTTTTTTTTATACTCATCATCATCATCATCAGCCAGAAGACGTCCACTGCTGAACATAGGTCTCCCCCTTTAACCTCCACACTGAACGACAGCCTGCCTTTTGCATCCACTGGATGCCCGCGACTCTTACAATGTCGTCGGTCCATCTAGTGGGAGGCCTCCCTACGCTGCGTCTAAAACCAACAACAACAATCCAAACAATCAATGATCCAATCATCATCATCATCATCATCATCATCAGCCAGAAGACGTCCACTGCTGAACATAGGCCTCCCCCTTTAATCTCCACACTGAACGACAGTCTGCCTTTTGCATCCACTGGATGCCCGCGACTCTCACAATGTCGTCGGTCCATCTAGTGGGAGGCCTCCCTACGCTGCGTCTTCCGGTTCGTGGTCTCCACTCCAGAAACTTTCTTCCCCATCGGTTATCGGTTCTTCGAGCGATGTGGCCTGCCCATTGCCACTTCAACTTGCAAATTTTAACAGCTATGTCGGTGACTCTGGTTCTTTGGCGAATATCCACGTTTCGGATTTTATCGCGTAAAGAAACTCCGAGCATAGCTCTCTCCATTGCCCGCTTTGTGACTCTGAATTTTTCCAAAAGGCCAACAGTTAAGGACCACGTCTCAGTACCATATGTCATCACTGGCAACACACACTGGTCAAAGACCTTCGTCTTGAGGCACTGTGGTATCTTGGACGAGAAGATGTCACGCAATTTCCCGAACGCTGCCCATCCGAGTTGGATTCTTCGGGCGACCTCTTTGCCTAAGTTGGACTTACCTAACTGAACAATCTGTCCAAGATAGGTGTAATGGTCAACAACTTCGAAAGTATCGTTCCCAACGACCACTGGCACGGATTCAACATGGACATTGGACATAATTTTTGTCTTGTCCATGTTCATTTTAAGACCCACCTGTTGGGAAAGGCTACTGAGGTCGCTGAGCATCGTATTGAGATCCTCCAGCGACTCTGCCATGATGACTAATCATCGGCAAAACGAAGGTGAGTGATGTATTCGCCATTGACGTTGATGCCGAATCCGTTCCAGTCCAAGAGCTTGAAAACGTCCTCCAATGCGTTCGTGAACAGTTTCGGAGAGATAATATCTCCCTGTCCCACGCCTTTCTGCAGTTGGATTGGTTCCGTGCTCTCGTCCTGTAATCGGATCGACATGGTGGCGTTTCTATACAGACACTTCATCACTTCGATATACCTATAGTCGATATGACAACGCTGGAGGGACTGCAATACTGCCCAGGTCTCGATTGAATCGAAGGCTTTTTCGTAGTCCACAAACGCTAGGCATAATGGCCGATTATACTCTTCAGTCTTCTGTATAATCTGGCGGAGCGTGTGAATGTGGTCTACGGTGCTCCAGCCTTTACGGAAACCGGCTTGTTCGGGGGTCTGGAAGTCATCAAACCTGCTTTCGAGACGGTTCGTAATGACTCTGGAGAACAGCTTGTACACATGGCTCAGGAGGATGATACAATATAAAGTATAATTTAAATTGTTTATTTTTTTTTATAATAGGCTTGCGCTTGACCTCCATCACGCCTGATGTAAAGCGATGATGCGGCCTACGTTGGAGCACGCTTGATGTGTGTATGTTATATTTTTGAATGTTTTCTATCGACTCCAAAATGGCTAGACTGATTTTGCAGGACTTTCACAGGCAGATAGCTTATTATAAGGAGTAATCAACGCGGGTGAAACCACCGAGCACAGCTAGTATATTATTATAATAAATCAATATAGACAGCATATTTTAACCGTAACAATTTAAGCAGTAAAAAGTTAACCCAATCATCTTAATTAATAATTATTTTAGCATCCGTTACATCCTAGTTACTGTTAACATATCGCTGCTAAAGTTACTGGTGGGTCTCCCTAAATGTCAATGACATTACACCTTTGTCAATGTCAGAAGTGCGTGTGTGTAAGCAATTTTGTTCCAGAGTTAAGCCCTTTTATAAATTACCTCTCTAATACGGCCAGCCATCGCTAGGTGTTATAATATAGTTAACTAGTAACGACCTACGGTTTCACCAGGGTACATACACATCAGCACTAATCAGCAGCCTTTTTTTTAAATATTATTTTTTATACAGGGTGTAAGGAGAACACTCTCGAAGCCAAAAGAAGGTAATTGTACTCATCATTATGAACAACTTTTACTACGGGACCAACCATACATGTCGAGTATCAATGACCGTTTTCTATAGAACAGCTGATATTTTTTTCGCGATTTCAAGGCTAGTCCCATAGTAAAAATTGTTCATAATGATGAGTACAATTACCTTCTTTTGGCTTCGAGAGTGTTCCTCTTACACCCCGTATAGCAGATAGGGTTGCGCTTGGCCGCCATCTCGCCTGATGTTAACTGTTCACACACACACACACACATCCACTGTTGGACAAAGACCTTCCTCTTAGAGTCATAATCCCCACGCTTTGCAGGCAGCTTGGGGATCGCAGTATTCACCGTGCACTAATAGAACGCTGCTGCCCATCCTCCGGTGGTTCTGGTGGCTGTTTTAGTACATAACCGGGTCCAGCGTACCTACATATTGCCAAACAATCATACAGTTTTCTAGTATGTAAAGTGTCAAAATTCAACTATCCACTGGTTTGTGATAACGAGGTATATACGTGGTTTTGGTGAAAAATTAACAAACGAACCAAGAAATAAACACTTTCGAATTTATAATATTAGTATGAAGTGTAATAAAACTTTAGAAAGACTAATGGATAGAAAAGCGGTCATAAAATATCGCTCAAACTATTTAAAAAGTATAAATTGTGCTTTTTTCATTCCACCTGCTCGACAATGTCCAATTATTGTCATGCAAACCAAACCCAAACACAAGCGTTCCGTAGGCAGACAACCAGCCCGATGGGTCGATGACATCAGGCCCATCGCAGTCATTCGTGGATGAGATTAGCCCGAGACAGGGATCAATGGCGCAAGGGAGAGTAGGCCTATACCCTCCCAGCAGTGGGTTGATACAGGCTGACAATGATGATGATGAAACCAAACTCAAAGCAAGTAATTATTGCCCTACCGTCTTGCCGGGCAATAATATTGTACTGAACTTCATTATATCGCCCTTTGGCAGTAATATTATTTTTATTTGGAATTTGGTACCTCAACTTTTGTATTAATTTTTACCATAGCGTCCTGCACAAAAAAATACTTATTCAAAAGTCAAACTGGCCATCACGATTGGAACTAAAGAAAAAAAGAAAAACGGCGCAAATTCTGCAAATCTCGGGGTTTTGGCGCCAACGTGGAAAAGAACATGTCGGCTCGTCGGATTATTTTCCTAAACTAGTGTATTTTCGAGTGTTAATGTGTTCTAGGTGGTGAATTATTATTCATTAAGTGCTCGTAAACGTGCTCGAGTGTGGGTAAGTGATATAACGAGGTGAAACGTGTCTTTTCGTGTTGTTTCCAAAACTCCATAGGGCGCTCTTGTAAAGTTCCACTTTACAGAGGCATGAGTTTGACTTGACCGTGACTTACTTAGCTTGACTCTGACTGTGACTATGACTTGTTTGACGTACAAAACAGAAAACAGAACAACATACAAAACAGAAGAATAGGCGGTATGGCCTTAAAGGTTTTAGCCTGCCCGATGGGCGAATTATAACAAAAAAAAAAAACTGCTAATCGCTGTGGTGTTAAACAAAAAACATTCATTTATTGACTGTAAAATACAAATCCTACTATAATATTATAAACGCGGAACTTTGTATGTATTGATGTTTGTTCCTCTTTCACGCTGCTACGGAACAACGGATCGACCTGATTTTTTGCACGGGTATAGTTCAAGAGCTAGAGAAGTACATAGGCTGCTTTTCATCATCATCATCACCATTTTTCATCACTACGCGGGTGAAACCGCGGGGCGCAGCAAGTTTTGTATAAAGATAGAGATTATTTATTTGCACAAAACACGAGTAAATCATACACACATTTAAAAACGCATGCACAATAGGTGGGTTAAAATATTAGTCACTTTGTATCATGTATTGCCTAGTTTGTTGTACAAATCTAGAGAGATGGTATAAAAATACCGTAAGAATTATTTATATAAAAAAGTATTGACTAAATTAACTGTTGAAATAATTTCAAAAGTTCAGATATGAATTAATTCAAATAGTTAACAGATAGACATTACTATAATTGTATGCTAAACAAAATGACCTACTGCAGTCATTACAAAAAAATTTCATTTATAAAATCACTAACTTTGTAATAACATTTCTCGACTTAAAGTTTTTTTAGTTTTGTTTTAAATTGACTATATTTTAGATTCCTTATTGAAATCGGTACAGTGTTGTAGATAGTCGGTCCCATACACATTATACTGTGGTTCATTAAGGTGGTTTTAGATGGGCGATTACGACATCTGTTTTGGTCTCTACGATTTCTTACCGCTAAAAACTCATGTGACGAGAGCGATTTGACTCCGGATTCTATTAAATCCCAAACCTTAGGCATTGTTAGCAATCTGTTTCCAGAAGATTTACCTAAATGAAAACCTATGAAGATATCTATAGACGGAAAACTATAAATGGCGTAAAATCAGTATCTGAATCAGTGCTTTTAGTGCTGGTAATGCCGCCAGCATGCTGGGTACGCTGCCAACTGGTAGTGGGCTTGAGCATTTGGATTGTCTTTAGACCTTCACCGGTCTATGGGCAGTCTAACTGTGTTTGTAGTTTTAGTTTTAGCTTGTATTTTGTTTAGTTAATAAGTGGTTTTAGTATGTTTTGTCTTTTCTCAAATTTACTGATTTATCATTTAATATACTATTATCAAACATAAATTTGAGCCGTGGTAGCCCATTTGGGAGTCCGCTAGACTTGATAGCGTGAGGTCGCGGGTTCAAACCCCGGGCCCGTACCAATGAGCTCTTTTGGAGCTTATGTACGGATTTTCATACCACTGGCTTTTCGGTGAAGGAAAACATCGTGAGGAAACCTGCATACTTACGGAGAAGGAATTCAATGGCGTATGTGAATCCACCAATCCGCACTGTGGAGGATATGGCCCAATCACCCTTTCGGGGTAGGCTAAAAGTCCAGCAGTGGACTGTTAAAAGGCTGAATATGATGAAACATAAATTTCCCCTTTTTGTAAAAATTTATCTACTTAAGCACAAGTACATATAATCTGCCTAATTATTTTAGTGGGTAGGTCGTCGTAGGTATCTATTCATCATCATCATCATCATCATCAGCCAGAAAACGTCCACTGCTGAACATAGGCCTCCCCCTTTAACCTCCACACTGAACGACAGCCTGCCTTTTGCATACATTGGATGCCCGCGACTCTCACAATGTCGTCGGTCCAGAGTGGGAGGCCTCCCTACGCTGCGTCTTCCGGTTCGTGGTCTCCACTCTAGAACCTTTCTTCCCCATCGGTTATCGGTTCTTCGAGCGATGTGGCCTGCCCATTGCCACTTCAACTTGCAAATTTTAACAGCTATGTCGGTGACTCTGGTTCTTTGGCGAATATCCACGTTTCGGATTTTATCGCGCAAAGAATCTCGGAGCATAGCTCTCTCCATTGCCCGCTGAGTGACTCTTGAGTTTTTCCAAAAGGCCAACAGTTAAGGACCACGTCTCCGTACCATATGTCGTCACTGGCAACACACACTGGTCAAAGATCCTCGTCTTGGGCACTGAGGTATCTAATGTATCTGTTTAAAAGCATTTTTAACAAGATTTGCTCAAATGCTCATACTTTCAACGACTTGAGGATGTGGTTCATGGCCCTTCCAATTTCTATTAGATTCTTCGTAGAGCGTAGTATCAGCTGGATTTACTTTTTTAATTTTTTTCGTACCTGACCGTAGAATCCTAATTTATGTTACATTTTAGAGGTAATACAAAATTTGTTGGAGCAAAAAAATTTGGCTTTTTCGGCTTAAGTTATGATTTATGAATTGTAGGGTATAACCGGATAACGGTAATTTTGTCGTATTTTGGCAAATAATGTTTAAATTAAGTAAATGTTCACCAAGAATGTATAGATAATCTTGTATAAAAAGAATAACAAGGCACATATATACATATAATATATTCACATTTTACGTAATGACGTATTTTACCCGAAGTTGATTCCGAATGTTGTTAGCAAAATTGTCATCAATAATAAATTTACAGGGTTCCGTACCCAAAAAGTGTAAACGGGACCCTATTAATAAGCCAGATAGACAGACAGACAACGCATTGTCTGTATGTCTGTCTGTCCGTCCATCCTAAGGCAAACGGCCCATTACTCGTCAGATTTTGAACTTAGCTGTCTTTGCACCTTTTAATTGAAATTTCGTGACGTGATTTTTGATTTATCATTCTTTTCAGTTCATTTATTTTTACAATTAAATAAAAACAACAAAGTAATAAAATAATAGAAAAATTGAAAAAGAGGCAACTTGTACCAGTACCCGACAGATTTGTCGTAATTGTCGTCAAAATGTCCCAGTGCTCGTCAATTTTTTACACCGATTTGAAGTCTGTTACTTTAGTCTTAAGGTTCATATTATTAGTTATTTTTTTTCTATGTAACCCTCAAAAAGAAAATATAGGGGAAAAAATATTACTATAATAACGAAACAAGACCAATGTCGGTGACAAATGAAATAAAACTGCAATTGAATTTAATTTATTATTTAACGCACAAAATGAACAAAAATTATAATGTGAATGTATAATGTACTAGCTTCCGCCCGCGGCTTTGCCCGCGTTGTTCTAGGGAAAAATTATGAAGTTCTCAGCAAAAAGCTTTATTTTAGGACGCTACTAAATACGTTTTATGTATTTCATCCTGGATATTGATGGTCGGTAGGTACACGGTGCTTTATGAGCAGGAGATCTAAAGTTAAATTCCTGGCCTGGCTGGGCCGCTTGCGTCCCAGCGAACCACGCGACCTAGAAAGTTAATTTTTTTCTTTTTTGTACGTCACTTGTGCTTGAAACTCGCCATCGCGGGCCGCTTGCGGCCCAGCGAATCACGCCACCTAGAAAGTTTTATTTTTATTCTTTTTTGTACGTCACTTGTGCTTGACACTCGCACTCGCGGACCGCTTGCGACCCAGCGAACCGCGTGACCTAGAAAGTTTTTTTTTCTTTTTCTCTCGACTCTACTCTTCAGTCGGCGTTGTCCCTGAATTATAATTTACTAGCTGCGCCCCGCGATTTCACCCGCGTAGTGATTAAAAATGGTGATGGTGATGACGATGATGAAAAGTAACCTATGTCACTGTCCGACCTTTGAACTATACCCGTGCAAAGTCGATCCGTTGCTCTTTTTCTGCGTGAAATAGGAACAAACCAACACACTTTTGCATTTATAATATTAGTATTAGTATGACTATGTATACTCGCCCTTCGACTAAAATAAAATGAATGGACGGGCCATGACCATTGAATTTGCTCAGTAAAAACGAGGCAAAACCGTGGGACATACTGTAACACCTAATTAAAACTATATACAGTACATTTGTTACAAAAAATATAGATAACGGTTTTTTGTTGTGTATTTACACTTCGGGAAAGCACACGAATGAATTGTTTTGTCAGATGTTTCGTTATCATGTAATAATAGACTCGTGTCACACTTCCTACGGCTAGAGACCGACTGAAACGAATGAGCGCCGGCGCTCATTGGAGACCACTGTAACCGCAGCGTAGGACGTCCACCCACAAGATGGACGGACGATCTAAAAGAGACCGCAGGGAAACACCGGTTGCAGGCCGCTTCCAACCGGCCTGGAGATCGATGGGGGAGGCCTATATCCAGCGGTGGACGTCATATGGCTGAAATGATGATGAGAAAGCGTCCTTTACTAAGCTCAAAGCTCAGATCAGACAAGCAAGGGAGATAAAGCCTCAGTACATTTGTTATTTATTTATTTAATAATAAGTTTCTCCGTGTTTTTTTCAGTTTATCACAAACGCAAAAACTATATGTACGACATACCTGTACATCTATCTCGCACACTAGTTAACTTGGAGCAACATCAATAAAAACACGAACTTTGGTAAAGTCCGCACGCAGCGTTTCCAAAATTTATTCCTAATACGAACTGCACAGGAATGGAATGCGCTTCCTGCCTCGGTGTTCCCTACAAAGTACAACCTGGGTCTCTTCAAGACAAGAGTGAATAGGCACCTCATGGGCAAGCGTGCTCCATCTTAGACCGCATCGTCACTTACCATCAGGTGAGTTGTGGTCAAAAGCTAGCCCATTTAATCATTAAAAAAAAAAACAATCAGTCTGCAGGATGAGTAAAGGCGAAAACTTGCATGAAGCCTGTTTTAGGCCTGCGTTCGTAACAATGACAATTTATAATACTTACCTTTTAACGGCTGTATCTTTCGAACCGTAATAGACAGCCAGTTGTTTTTATTGTTTTTTTGGCATTATACGCACTATTGTCATGTTTTTCGTCGTCCATTCAACAGTAAAAAAAGTGACGACCTGCGAAAGACGGCTGGTGGCAAGTGGATGCGAAAAGCAGAAGATCCTGCCTTCTGGAGTTCTTAAGGAGATGCCTACGTCCAGCAGTGGGCGAACATCAAATAGGCTGATGATGATGATGAAACGCACTATTTAGTCAGCCATACAAACAAAACAACAAACAAACAAACAACGATTATTCACTGAACTAGCCCCGGCCGCCGCCATCTCCTTTCAAAACCAAGACTCGGCAAAGTTCAGAGTCGAATGTTCCGAAGTTCCAAACTCAAGAGACAGCTATTCTCCATTAATGCCACGTTCCCTTCCAAAGGCGTCGAATTCGTTGAATTGTTTTAAGTTAAGTCATCATCATCATCAGCCAGAAGACGTCCACTGCTGAACATAGGCCTCCCCCTTTAACCACCACACTGAACGACAGCCTGCGTTTTGCATCCACTGGATGCCAGCGACTCTCACTATGTCGTCGGTCCATCTAGTGGGAGGCTTACCTACGCTGCGTCTTCCGGTTCGTGGTCTCCACTCAAGAACCTTTCTTCGCCATCGGTTATCGGTTGGGCCTGCCCATTGCCACTTCAACTTGCAAATTTTAACAGCTTTGTCGGTGACTCTGGTTCTTTGGCGAATGTCCACGTTGCGTTCCGGTTTAAGTTAAGTATGGATGTTTATCTGTCAAGTTACGGAACAATACTACAAAACGAAACGAAAGTGCGAGTCGGGCTTGGGCATGGAGGGTTCCATGCAACCACAAAATATATTTTTTTTAGTTAAAAACAACATCGGCAGTCACTCATCCAAGCACCGACCATGCCCGACGTTGCTTAACTTGGTGGTGAACAGAAATTTGACACCGAAAATAAACACTTAGCAATTATTTATTGTTTTACTGTAGATTGTGTACTATAATCATGTCAAGTTTGACGCTTGTACCGTATTACCGTTTTTACAATAGAGCAAATAAAAAAATAAAAACGTTTGTTGTATGGTAAAGTAAAGTAAAGTAAATCTCTTTATTTCTAAAAGCTGTGTAATCTTAAATTAATTTTAATACAAACTACTAAGACTTAATAATAAAAAGTAAGAAATTTCCAAAAAATTTAAACATATTTAAGATGTCGACTTTAACAAGGGCCCCACACTAGGCTCATGGCCCGTATTGTGGCGGCCAAGTGACGATGAACTCAAAAAAAAAATTTTTAAAGTGGAGGCATCCAATTTTTTTTTTTTATTTTTTTTTTTGTTTTTCCTAGGTTATTAATTTATATTAATATTAGTTACATTTGGATTGGTTCATTTATTAAAATTACTACATTTCACTAGTTATTAATTGTATTAGTCAAATTATATCAATATAGAAAATTTAGAAATTATTTTTAAACCAACATCATACTTATTTATATAAGTATGATATTAGTTTAAAAATAATTTCTCAAGTACATAGGTATTTAATATCTAAAGTGTAGTGTCAAATGTGTGTGTGTGTGTATGTGTGTGTGTGCGCGCGTGTGTGTGTGTGTGTGTGTGTGTGTGTGTGTGTGTGTTTGTTGTATGGGTATTCCCGTTTAGTTTTTACTTTTGACTTTATTAATTTTCATTCCTTTTTTAAATTGTTTTATGGGGCAAGTGCTTTTATTATCTAAACAAAATACTAGCTAATAATAATACTACAAAAACAGTTAGAATGCCCATTTTTTTTTTTGTTTTTTTTTTACATCGGACTAGGCTAACGTTTGACCGCGATCTCGCCTGATGGAAAGCGATGATGCGGTCGAAGATGGAGCACGTTTGCCCAGTAGTAACCTATTAACCCTAGACTTGAACACTCCGAGATTGCAGCGCTGCGGAAACACAGACAGGGGCAAGGCGTTCCATTGTTTTGCTGTTCTAATTAAGAAAGAGGAGTTAATAGTTAGTTAAGTAGTTAATTTGCCGTAACATTACATAGGTGTTCTGTGAAAATTTCAACTAGCTATCTATTACGGTTCGAAAGATACAGCCGTTTAAAGGTAGTACAGGTGGACGGACAGACAGATAGACAGACATGGTAGGCTTAGTAATAGGGTTCCGTTTTTACCCTTTGGGTACGGAACCCTAAAAATAACTTCCAGATAATTATGTATCTCTATCAGGCGCTTATTTAGGATTGGTGCCTCATTATTTGGTTTGCTTAATTTTTAACGAAGACTAGTTGTGTCTCGTGGCTTCATTCGTGCTATCTTTCTCTCAGAAACCATAATTTCTGTTCCGTGAAAATTTCAACTGGCCATTACGGTTCAAAAGATGGTGTCGTTAAAATGTATATAAGATAGTAAACAGCCTAGGCTTTGTAATAGGGTCCCGTTCACACCTCTTGGGTACACAAACCAAATTTCAAAGATTATATTAAAAATTTGTCTAGCCGTTGTTCACAACAGATATACACACTGACAAAACCATAATAATATAATTACGGACATCTGACCCCAAACTAAGCAAAGCTTGTATTATGGCTACCAGAGACTTATATACATAGATAATTGTCTTTTAATACACACTTAAATAGATATTAAACACCCAGATACAGAACAAATACAAAATGTTCGTCACATGAATGATTTCCCTCGGTGGGAGTCGAACCCACGCCTCCTAGCGTAAAAGGCAGGTTCACTACCAACTGGACCAACGTGGCTATCAAATATTATTTCATACCTTCAGTACAAGTACCGTTCTTTATCGATTGTCAAATTTGACAGTTGAGATCGTCAAATACGATAAAATGCCATTTGACCAGTACTCGCTATGAACGATTCTATGGCATTTTAACGAATTTGATGGTCGATAAAGTACGGTACTTGCACTGCTTCTTCGTTAAAACATATTAATCTGTTTTTTTACCGATTTCAGTAATAAAACACAGATAACTATCCAAACTGTCTAACCAATCTCAGCAATACCTGCCTCCATTCTTGTTCACAACAATAACGCTTTTAAACAGACAACCAACACCCATAGATCTGTCCTCCAGGCGGTAGCTTAAATAAATCAGGGGCCCAGTTGCACTGGGCTACACGTCCCGGTTCAATAAGTCCTTCGAGTCCAGTTAACAACGTTACAATAAGAAGAGCTGTGATATACTTAAGGAAATGGCGGATCGTGCAAACGGGACTAGGAAATAGTCATTTTAAACTCGGTTTAAGCATATTATATTAGCTATGGAGAGGGCTATGCTCGGGGTTACTCTACGAGATAGAATCAGAAATGAAGAAGTCCGTAGACGAACGAAAGTTACCGACATAGGCCACCTGATCAGCAAGTTGGAGTGGCAGTGAGCAGGGCACATAGCACGCTGAACAGATGGCCGATGGGGCTGAAAGTTTTTGAATGGAGGCCACGGTAAGCGCAGCGTAGGATGTCTACCCACAAGATGGACAGGCGACCTAAAAGAGACAGCAGGGAAACGCTGGACGCAGTCCACTTCCAACCGGCCTTTTTGGAGATCGATGCGGGAGGCCTATGTGCTGCAGTGGACGTCCTATGGCTGAAATGATGATGATGATGATGAAGCAATTATTTGCTCTGACAGCTGCAATAACATTGTTTATTTTTAAAGTTTCGGTGAAGAATTTCATGTATCTCTCAAATCTGACAAACAAGGGAGATGATAATGTCTTAGTCAGACGTTTAATGTGTTAGTTGTTGTATGTCGTACGTGTTCAAATGTCTCCACTTTAGGGTGAGCAGATATAATAATTACCTATAATAATATAGGTGGTTAAAGATATTTATTATTCTCATAAAGAAAAAAATTACATTTACATGAGAATATAGCTTAATATTCTTGCTTCGGTGAAGGAAAACATTGTGAGGAAACCTGCATACGTCATCATCATCATCATGAGGGGGGGGGGTTTGCCAATAATCCCCACGCTTGGCAGGCGGCTTGGGGATCGCAGGAGGATCCACCATTCAAGTAGAAGGATGCTGCTGCCCATCCTCTGGTGGTTCTGGTCGTAGTTTTAGGACATACCTGCATACATACGGAGAAGGAATTCAATGGCGTATGTGATTCCACCAACCCGCACTGGGCTAGCGTGGTGGATATGGCCCAATCACCCTTTCGGGGGTAGGCTAAAAGTCCAGCAGTGGACTGTTAAAAGGCTGCCTATGATGATGATGATAGCTTAATAGTAGATTGTAACATAAGGGCGCAAAATAATATTTTTACGGCGAGGGCGCTTTTTTGAATCCTGAGCGAAGTGAGGGATACAAAGTACGTCACCCGAGCCAAAAAATATTTTGCGCCGGAGAGATACACTCTACTTTTCATCACCTACTATGAGAAAATAAAAGGTGCCTCATATTTTATTGTAATATTATTATTGACTAAAACATAGAGGAACAATTAAATAGTATCGTCAAAAACTATGGGATGCTCCATTGGTACAGAGAGTCCAACAAGATTTGACTCAAAATTCTTTCAGTGACCAAGATCGCGCAAGGCTTCTTGCTGTTTCCGAGCACGAGTCCGGGCAGTGGCTCCATGCCCTTCCTTCTGCTAACCTCGGAACTCTGTTCGACAATGGCAGCTTCCGTATCGCCATCGGTCTTCGATCAGGAGCTGCTATTGTCGAACGACATTTGTGTCCGTGTGGAAGCGGCGTCGATAAAAATGGACTTCATGGACTCTACTGCCAACGTAGTGCCGGTAGATTTTCCCGCCACGGCTCCATAAATGATATCATCAAACGGGCGCTTGCCACCAGCAACATCCCTGCTGTTCTCGAGCCGGTGGGGATAGTTCGGGATGATGGCAAGCGCCCTGATGGCTTAACTTTGATCCCCTGGGAGCGGGGAAGGGCTCTCGTTTGGGACGCTACATGCGTCGATACGTTAGCCCCTTCTCACCTCAGGGGGACAATTCAAAAAGCTGGAGCCGCGGCGGAGGCAGCAGAAGACGCCAAGCGGCGCAAGTATGCATCACTTTCAAGTGAATATATATTTGTGCCGCTTGGCGTCGAAACTTTTGGTCCATGGGGTCCATGTACGAAAAAGTTTATAAAAAAAATTTCGCCACAATTAATTGACGCCGCTGGTGACAAGAGAGCTGGCTCATTCCTCGCGCAGAGAATTTCTTTAGCAATTCAACGCGGGAATGCAGCCAGCGTTCTTGGCACTTTACCACACGGGCAACATCTTGTTTTTGATTTTTGATTATATTAGTGTTAATTAGTAATAGTTAAGGCTTTTTTTAATTTTCTTTGTTTGTTATACCTACCTATGTACATACAAAAATAAATGCGTTATAATAGTATCTAATAATAAAACAACTTTTTTTTTTTTTTTTTTATTTATTTCATATATATACACATAATTAATCTAAGTTAGTATCGAAAAACTAAGCTGTTTGTATCGATACCAAGATTCACTATACGCAACTATATATAATAGCGCAACCTTAAATAAATTTAAATATTGAATATTAAAAAAATACAAAAAAATACAAAATACACCTAACGTTTACAAATAAGTACTTAGGTACCTGTATTACAATTTCACAAGCAAGCACCTGTTCATCCGGGTTCAACTAAATACTTATATTTATATTTGAGACATTTTCGCAATTATGAAAATTTATTGTTACACAAAACCATGAATTTCTAACAATCCGTGAAAATTTACGAAAACGCGGGCTGTAGTTCGCGCGTTTTTCATTTGATTTCTTTTTTTTTATTCGGCTGGAGGCGTGACTATGGGCCGTCGACCAGTCTTTATTCAAACAATATTTTCTTTCGATTTTTTGGCGCTGAACACTAAGATGTTCCAAATTCAAAAAGTGCGCCGCAGAGTTTATAGTCATGCGTAACCCCATATACCATGAGTAAGCAAACAGTTCACAATATAAGGCAATAGCGTACTGTTATATAGGTAGCAACAGTTAATATAGTAAACTCTGTAAACGACCTCTTCATTCGTGATATCGGAGACGGTGCCAATCGGGGCACAAATTGATGGCCCTTGAAACTGGCTCCAACGATCCGAAGCCAGCGTTTGTTGCGCAACTCACATTCTGACGTAATGTTTGATTTTATACGACATGCTTTTGAATTAACGCAAAACCCCATACTTAACAACCTACACAGTGAAACATACTTTATGTCTGGATATTTTATTTGTAGACTAGTTGACCCGACAGACGTTGCCCTGTCTTAGAACTGTCAAACGCGCGAAGTTACAATCGTTGTTAAGCTTTCTGACATATTCAATTTTTTACGCAACTTTCTTAATTTTTCTCTCCGTAAGAACCTTCAAAAGCACAGATAGGTAGTAGATCTGTGTTCAAAAGTATTAGAAAATTATTTATGAACTCTATTTGTCAATATTTTGAACTTGTTTTTTTTTTTTTTTATTATTCTAAACTGGTATCAACATTTATTTACACGAAACATATTCAAAACACAGTATTTAAAAACTAAAACTATCACTACCTAATTATTATAATATATACAAATAAAAATAAAAATCTATACATAAAATATTAATGTACCAAATTATAAAAATATTAATCTAAAAGCCCCTCGGTGGAGGGAAAAGTGGCCAGAATGCTGGCAGCATTGCCACCTTGGATGGCAATGTTAATTTTTTGACCAAAGTAGGTTTCCAGCATTCCGGTCACATGTCGCCTCCATCAAACGTTTGGCCAAGTCCTTATATAAATCATGGGCGGCCGCCCCCACGGTCCTAAGGTCTCGACCCCAAACGGCACAAACATGTACGTCCTGTCTAAAAATCTATATTTGTGCCGTTTGAGGTTTTCAGCCTTAGTCGCGGCAGCTCCAGCCTGTAACGTTGTCCCAGGAAGATGAGACGGCGCTAATGTATCAACGCATGTAGCGTCCCATATTACAGGCCGCCCCATCTTCCACGGGATGAGGGTCATCCTGTCGGGTCTCTTACCGTCGTCCCGCATCAGTCCATTAGGTTCTAGAACTGATGGGACCATTCTAGAATTTTAAATTTGTTATCATAAAACATACTAACATTGAAAAGTTACACCTAACCTTACCTTACCTAGTTAGTTTTATATTAACCGTGTTAACAAGTATAAAATTAACATAGTACGATATACAAAATTATTACTTACATATTTGAATTAACACTAAATCTAGCTTTAAGCATGTTGTGGTTGATTTAAGTCCACCAGAGTAATAATAAAAATGATCTGTTCACCTGGGTGAATTAATTCCACCAATGAACAAATAACACCAATGGTGTCTAATAACTTCACCTAGGTGATTATCACCCTGGTGGAATGATTCCAAGGTGAAATGAAGAAACCATAATTTCCACTTTGTTAACCCAGGTGATTTTATTAAATTAAAAATAGTGGAATAAAAATCATTTTAATAATCAACCACTTAAACTGACCCCTGGGAAGTAACAAGCGCCAATTATATTGCAATCTTTAATTTGGTTTTATGACATTTTAATGAATTAGTCTTTAAGACAATTATTATTTTTGTCTTTTAAGATGCGGTGTGGTTTTTAGGATTCCGTACCCGAAGGGTAAAAACGGGTCCCTATTACTAAGCCTACGATGTCTGCCTGTCCGTCTGTCTGTCCTACCTATTAATGGTTATATCTTTCGAACCGTAATAGATAGCCAACTGAATTTTTTCCAGAATATGTACAGCAGATTAACTAAGAAATAAAAAAAAAACAAAAAGTTAAAACGAAGGGTTACATAAAACAAAGGTATTTTTAACCTTTTTTGTATAAGCTCTAATGTAAAAACGATAATACGTATAAGCGTCTTTATTATGATTATGGAACACACTCTAAAGTATAAAAAGAAAAAATAAATAATGGCCAAGTACGAGTCGCGGGCATCCTGTGGATGCAAAAGGCAGGCTGTCGTTCAGTGTGGAGGTTAAAGGGGGAGGCTTATGTTCAGCAGTGGACGTCTTCTGGCTGATGATGATGATGATGATGAAGTGCGAGTTGGTGACAAGTTTCTGGTCATTACTAAGTTATAACTGGTACTATCGTCATTGAATTGTGTGGTGGTACGGAACCCTCAGTGCGCGAGCCCGATTGGCACTTGGCCGGTTTATTAAATTAATTATACTTGTTCAACCTCTTCCTCTCTTCTATCTAAATCCTAGTTAAATCTCATAGTTAAAATCAAGAGAAAGCTAATTAATTCTGTAAAGGCCTCCATTAAACAATGTAATCCTTACTAACCATCAAAGCACCCGAGCTACAAATGCAATCAATTATGTTTACTTTAACATAAGCGATAGAGTTCATAAATTATTTAAACTAGTAATTAAATTGAGATTGGATCGATGCACGCGGAAAACGAGTCTTTTTAGGGTTCCTTACCCATAGGGTGTAAATGGGACCCTATTACCAAGTTCACACTGTCTGTCCGTCCGTCTGTCCGTCCTTCATACATTTAACGGCCATATCTTTCAAACAGTAATAGATAGCCAGTTGACATTTTCATAGAATATGCAATGTTATGGCCAATTTACTAGGAAATAATAATAATAAAATCAAAAACTAAAAGCTAAAAAAACTTTATTAAACGTATTTTTGTATTTTCCCTAATACATGAAACCAACAAACTTGGCAGAGGTAATTATAAAACGCACTCTAAGGTAAAATAACCAATAATAAATGATGGTCAAACCTGTTTTTTTTTTACTACCAAGCGTGGTAACGTCAACCGGACCCGGGTATGTCCTAAAACTGCGATCAGAACCACCGGAGGATGGGCAGCAGCGTCTTGTTAGTACACGGTGAACGTACTACGATCCCCAAGCCGCCTGCCAAGCGTGGGGATTATGGCAACACCCCTCTTTAAGAGGGAGGCCTTTGTCCAGCAGTGGACGTTTCATGGCAGCTGATGTCTGTGGTAACGTCAAGCGTGGTACTTGGATACCACTGGTACCGTGGTACTTTTTGTATTTTGTCATCATCATCACAATCAGCCTTTTAACAGTCCACTGCTGGACATTTAGCCTACCCCCAAAAGGGTGATTGGGCCATATCCACCACGCTGGCCCAGTGCGGATTGGTGGATTCACATACGCCATTGAATTCCTTCTCCGTAAGTATGCAGGCTTCCTCACGATGTTTTCCTTCACCGAAAAGCCAGTGGCATGAAAAACCGTACATAAGCTCCAAAGAGCTCATTGGTACGGGCCCGGGGTTTGAACCCGCGCCCTCACGCTTTCAAGTCTAGCGGTCTCCCAATTGGGCTACCACGGCTTTGTATTTTGTGCTGGTATGGAATCCTCAGTGCGTGAGCCTGACTCACACTTGGCCGGTTTATCTATACTAATATCATAAAGAGGAAAGATTTGATTGTTTGTTTGTTTGTTTGTTTGCATTGAATAGGCTCCGAAACTACTGAACCGATTTGAAAAATTCTTTCACTTTTGGGAAGCTACACTATCCCCGGGTGACATAGGCTATAATCTATACCCGTGCGAAGCTGGGGCGGACCGCTAGTTTTAAAATAAGTGGTTCGTTGCCGTTGCTTCATAATTCTGAATTCCAGTTATTTCCAGTAATTTCCAGTTAAACATTATCGTTGACATCATTTGCATAAAGGAGAGAGAGCCGCCGAGTGTATTTCGGAAATTTATTTAACTGAAGTAATTAAATCATCCTGCAAATGGTAATGTTGGATGTTGAGTATCTGTGAATAATTTATCATGGCTTATGTATAAGTCAATATTTAATTGCGCATCTAATATACCTAAAATATACACGTCTACATATCTCCATTAAGGTGGTACGTTTCACCTATGGCCGTAAATTTAAATTTCAAATGGTTTTCTTGTCCTTGTAGCTAGGCCGGGTAATTATTGTAAACGATCATGATGTTTGCGCAAATTGAAAATTATTCTTAACAAAATCATGTAAAGCTATTTATCTCTAATGCACATCATTACTGTCAATAAACTCATTTTTGCGGTTTATTGACAAATGTAAGTAATATGGTGCGTTACTGTTAAATAGCTGTACGTGATAATGTAAAGAACAACCAATGTTTTGCGCAAACACTGTAATTTTAAAATAATAACCCAACCTAGCTACAAGGACAAAAAAAAACTGTTTGAAATTTGAATTTCCTGTCTTAAGGCGCGGTCTGATCACGATTTCAATTTCGTTTTTCACCCGCTTACGCCATGATCTATTTGCTATCTAAAACGGCTTTGTTTAAAGTCGAAAATCGTATATCATCGTATTTGATGATTATGATGACTTTGTGCTTGTGTTTATATTATTTTGAGGGTTTTTATTTAATTTATCAAAATATATAAATGAATTTCAACAATTAACTAGTTAAAGTTTTAAAAAACTAGTCTGGCTAAATAATTCGTACAAAAAAATATGTTGTTGTCGCTGAAAATTCAGAGTTCTTCAATTCAGAAGCTATTTTTATTACGCAATTCGTAATATGTTTTTTTAAGAGTCTAGACAATTAAAAAAAATATATTCGGTTAAGATTATTACCAAGGGGTTTTTTCTACTCGTAGTATTTTTTTTATCTGATCAGCTAATTTTGTCACGTCACACAAAGCGTTTAAAAACACTTCTTTTGGTTAATTTTGCGATTGTACCGCGTCTTAAGTGAAAGGTACTACCTTAATATTATCAAACTCCTAATGATTCATGATGTTTTGGTACAATTTAATGATATAATAATTACATAACACAAGCCAGACGAAAAACAAACCTAGCTACAAAAACAAACAAAAAAAACTGTTTAAAATTTGTTTTTCCCGCCATAGGTGAAACGTACCACCTTAAAGTGACGTTACTATGTTCGATCGTAATAATACGATCACCAACCCGCACTGGGCCAGCGTGGTGGATATGGCCCAGTCACCCTTTCGGGGGTAGGCTAAAAGTCCAGCAGTGGACTGTTAAAAGGCTGATTATGATGATGATGAATATGATCGGAGTAGCACAATCCACATTTGGCCTAATCGCGAACAAATACGTATAATCGCGAACGAGTTTAGCAAAAGCAACATTTTAGTACTTTCGTGGAGTACCTACAATTTCAGAGCTTGCATGACCTCTGTGGGTGTGGCTATAGCTATCATCATCAGCCAGAAGACGTCCACTGCTGAACATAGGCCTCCCCCTTTAACCTCCACACTGAACGACAGCCTGCCTTTTGCATCCACTGGATGCCAGCGACTCTCACTATGTCGTCGGTCCATCTAGTGGGAGGCCTACCTACGCTGCGTCTTCCGGTTCGTGGTCTCCACTCAAGAACCATTCTTCCCCATCAGTTATCGGTTCTTCGAGCGATGTGGCCTGCCCATTGCCACTTCAACTTGCAAATTTTAACAGCTATGTCGGTGACTCTGGTTCTTTGGCGAATATCCACGTTTCGGATTTTATCGCGCAAAGAAACTCCGAGCATAGCTCTTTCCATTGCCCGCTGAGTGACTCTGAGTTTTTCCAAAAGGCCAACAGTTAAGGACCACGTCTCAGTACCATATGTCATCACTGGCAACACACACTGGTCAAAGACCTTTGTCTTGAGGCACTGTGGTATCTAGGACGAGGTGGCTATAGCTATCATCTATAGCTAATAAAGTTTAGTCAGCTGCTTCATCGCTGTACGCGCTGCTTTACTAGGAATTCACTGACCACATTGCTTGAGTTTCGCTAAAACGCGGTATTTCGTAGAAACGCTTGAAGCGCTTCAATTCCTCTTCAAATAGGAATATTCGCTTTGCAGCCTGTAAGTACTGGAAAATTACAAATTTTGTAATCATCTATACTAATATTATACAGAGGAAAGATTTGATTGTTTGTTTGTTTGTTTGTTTGCATTGAATAGGCTCCGAAACTACTGAACCGATTTGAAAAATTCTTTCACTGTTGGGATGCTGCACTATCCCCGGTTGACATAGGCTATATATCCCGGCTTCGCCCGTGCGAAGCAGGGGTGGCCTACTAGTAAATAATAAATAAAGATAAATTTGAAATCAACTCGTTGACATTGACAATGACATTAGCATGAGAGAAATTATCTCAAGCTAATGTCATTTTCATACAATTTCATCTTTCCGCAGGCATTAACGCTAACAGTGTGTGGCTCTTGTCTAGACCCCCTGATTGCTAAAAGTGGGAAAAGAAATCCTTAAACCAGTAAAATCCGTCCAACTGACAGTTACTAATGACAATGGAGCATGGAATCGTTTCATGCTAAATGTAGCCACCGATCCGTCACATTCAGTCATAATCAGCGATATTCAATTAGTTTCGGCATTAACTGCATCGATGGACGGAGTAAGGATGTACGAGTAAGGGTCATTAGGGGCTATCTTCATGACTAAGAAAATATTAACAAGCAGCGATCCGAAATTAGTTATGGTTTTAGTTTAGTCTAAAAGATGGCATATAATTCGCTTGCACTTTTTTGACTCTGGGGACTAAATTACGTCCTCAAGTCTATCATCAACATCATCTCAGCTCTTTTCGATACGTAATGGGTCTGTAAAATTACATATATCAACAAGTCTTCTTATTTTTTATCTTTTTTTTGAGAAAAACTTACAGTTATGTACACAGTTAGGAAAAAAAGATCTCGCGCTCTGGGAGTTGTATCGCAATGACGTCACTGTCCAGTTGCCACTTAATTGTAACAAACACAGATACTGGGAAACAACTTTTTAAATAATATTTAAAATAAAAAGAATTTCAATTGTCATTTGGTTTATCCGCTCAAGCAAGATTGAATATCTTAAACACAATTTTATCAAAACCACATTCATTTATTGGATTCCCACAGGTACAATACAATACTTTTAGCGAACTCTCAATAATTTTATTAAAAAAAAACACAAATTAAATTACATCAAAAATAGGTTATTATTCATTCAAACTCATATAAACGATTTGACACAATTTGAACAAGAAATGCAACAAAAATACGATAACTAGGTGTAGGAGCGATGTGCACGGCTTGGCGGTTGAACGCAGAAAGAGAACGGCGCTGGTGTGCGCTCGCTTTTATAGATCTTCGAGCAGTGGCGTGACACAAAATGGCGTCTGTCCTCTAACACGGCCTCTCCTGAATTGTGGTCGTCCCGACCACATCATCGTCGCTGATGGGAGCTGCTGCTGCTCTGAGGAGCTGGTAACTGTCCGTCTTCGGTCGACCGAAGGGGAGTTTCAAATGCCTGGTTGCAGGCAGACAAGTCTTCATGGGCTCTTTCATCATCTTTAGCTGAAACCGTGGAAAAACCAAGGATTAATAAAAGCACACCCTCTTACAGTTGAATTGCATAGGATGTTACTCTTACAGACATTAGTGGAGCGGCAGCTCAACACTTTCACGTGTTGGACATAGGCACACAGTTCGCATATCCAAGTGGAGCACTGGCTCAACACAACACGTAACGGCTACGACAGACATAGGCACCAAGTTCGCATATCTGATATTGCCAGCAGAGCGTAAGCTCAATGCTCGATAAGCGGTGGACATAGGCACACAGTTCGCATATCCGAGTGGAGCGTTGGCTTAACACAACACGTGACGGTTACAACGACAGACATAGGCACAAAGGTCGCATATCCGAGTGGAGCGTTGGCTCAACCCAACACGTGACGGTTACAACGACAGACATAGGCACCAAGTTCGCATATCTGATATTGCCAGCAGAGCGTAAGCTCAATGCTCGACAAGGTGGGGGAACATCAACACATAGGGTGCAATAGACATAGGCACACAGTTCGCTTATCCAAGTGAGAACATCTACACATAGGGTGCAATGGACATAGGCACGCAGTTTGCTTATCCAAGTGAGAACATCTACACATAGGGTGCAATGGACATAGGCACACAGTTTGCTTATCCAAGTGAGAACATCTACACATAGGGTGCAATGGACATAGACACACAGTTCGCTTATCCAAGTGAGAACATCTACACATAGGGTGCAATGGACATATTGGACATAGGCACACAGTTCGCTTATCCAAGTGAGAACATCTACACATAGGGTGCAATGGACATAGGCACACAGTTCGCTTATCCAAGTGAGAACATCTACACATAGGGTGCAATGGACATATTGGACATAGGCACACAGTTCGCTTATCCAAGTGAGAACATCTACACATATCTAGTAGTGTAGTAGATGCAAATCTACACATAGGGTGTAATGGACATAGGCACACAGTTCGCTTATCCAAGTGAGAACATCTACACATATCTAGTAGTGTAGTAGGTACAAATTTACACATAGGGTGCAATGGACATAGGCACACAGTTCGCTTATCCGACTGGAACAGTGCTCGACACAACGCAAAACTGAACGCGCGTACTTGTAAGCTAAGTGAGATAACCAGTTTGCATTTTAGTTTGAATTTACTTTAACAAGCAAAGTTAACTTACTCTCAAAAAACGCGGCGCATGACTCGGTGTCCACTCTCCTCGCCAAGTAACCATATGCTCGGCGGCAGCCTGAGTTGTCTTACCATAAAACCCACCCAGTACCAGTAGTTGCAGTGCGCACCGACCATGACATGTGGCAGCACTTGTGTGACACGGTACGGTTCCGCAAGCTCGAGTTGAATTTGCCTGTAACTTGTGCATTATTTATAACAATGACCTTATCATCTAACTGAAATGATCGGGTAACCTTACAATTTTTATTGACATACCTATCCACCATCACAAGTTCAGTATAGCTCATTGTGTTTGTAATTCACGAAGTACTTCGTGATTCGGTCATATTATCATTTACGGTAACGTCGAGATGCGACTTAGATTTCTGATAGCTGGCGTCATAGCTTCGATGATCAGCACTTGAGAACGAGTTGCACCCGCCACAAGACATCAGACCACTAACTTCCGTTAATTGTGGCCTCAATAAGCAAACATGTTCAAAAGCGTGCAACAATAGCGCTGTGTACTTGTCCATTCTCGTTTTGCATCACAGGTGTTATGAAGTGAATTCTACTACTCTGAGAAACAGACCCCTTGAAGCTAGCACTCTCAAATATTCGTACTCGATCACACACGATAACTTCAGGAGCTCCGAATTGAGAGACAGCATTTGAAAAAGCCAGTTGAAGTTTATCTGAGTCTTGACTTTTTAAAGCATAACACAGGCAGTACTTAGAGAAAGCGTCGACCATAAATAGAATGTACTCATGTTTGTTTGAAGCGAGTTAGACGCCAAGTACATCTATAAGCATTTTTTTTTAGGTTCAATAATAGGCCTGCGTATGACCACCAACTCGCCAGATGTTAAACAATGATGCGGTCTACGACTGAGCACGCTTGCCTAGAAGAAACGAATTCACTCGTGATTTGAAGACACCACACACACACACCATCAGCCAGTAGAAGACACCCAGATTGCAACTATCGGAAAACACCCATTGAGGCGGCGCTTTCCACAGAATAGCAGTTCACACAATAAAAAAGGAATCAAGTGATGTGTCGAATAGGAGATCAATTGGTTGATGTGGCGCTACGAAAACTTTCTTTGACGAAAGATGGCTAAACAATGGCATATGTACTTTTAACAAAAGTATGAAGGTAGTCGCCGAACCTGTTTTACGTTCGCGGGTACATTTTTACCAATGCTTTAATTTTACGCTGGCTCGGTCTAACCTGACGTCTAGAAATGATGCGACCCAAATACCTAACCTCTGTTGCCACAAAAGTACATACTACTTTCGCATCGCGCAGAAGTTAGCACAACTAATACCTCACGAAGGCTCTGGAGTGCTTCGGTGATGAATAAGGCCAGTTCAATCAGATCATCCATAAAACACAGCAACTTGCCTTCATCAATCAGTGGCTTCAGCGTGTTTGTGATAACACGTTGGTTTACGACTGGAGTTTTAGTTAATCCTAGTACCTTGCGATATGACCAACAGAATCGCATGAAAAACATTTCAGTTCACCGGCGGTATTATTATTATGAACGCATTTCCGTAAGTTATGATCATTGTTTCTATTGCGGAATGGTTTTACCGACATATTAGACATTTTAGAGTTCGGTTTAGTATAAATCGACAAGAACTGAACAAGATCTTTTGTTGTCAAATGAGAATTAGTCGCGGTGGCGCGAATCTGTGGATCGGTGATTCCACGTACGACAATAGCGGTTGCCAGTTCGTCGCTTAACCCTTTTACGATGGTTAATCGCAAGATGGAGCGTCTAGCGTACTCGGCATACGTGGAGTAGCCATCCGAATTAGTGCTCATAACGTCAAACAAAATTTGTGCAACATCGACTCTTCGCGAGCATAGTGGTATGAATTCTGATTTAAAATTTGACCAGGAACGATCATTAGTGACCCAATCGTTTAACCAACTGCGAGCATCGCCTTTAAGGCGGTTACCAATTCTGGATAAACACTCATTATCGTCCGATCTATTAATGTCGCGTGCCTTTTCAACCTCCTTGCGCCAAGAATCGATATCGTGCAGACTAGGATCAAAACTAGAAATGTAGTATTGGGTCGATCATACCTTTGTCAGAGCATGTAATGCTCCAATGAAACGTTCCATTACGTCGGTGGACGTCAATGTACTTGCCACGGACTCGCGTGGCGGTGGCAGCAGATGCATGCTCAGCCTCGCCGCCTCGCCAGGCGCCGAAGTGGCAGGAACGGCGATATCAGGCAACGCCATGGCACTCAATGCCGATGTAGGCATCTCGGCGCACGTGGCCGATAGCGCGTAGTTCTCCAACCCGCTGAGACGTGCAAGAATAGCGCCAAGCTGTTCTTGAATACCTTCTGCGTTCGTATTAGGACCGCGCCGGTTCTTGCCTCCATTACAAGCGGTGGAGCGATTGACCATAACTTTTTGCACATCACTCCTAACCTACCAAATTTACTATTGCTACGGCCAGAGCTAGGATAGGCTATGGAGCCTATCCCACTTCTGATTTTAGCGAACTCTCAATAATTTTATTAAAAAAAAACACAAATTAAATTACATCAAAAATAGGTTATTATTCATTCAAACTCATATAAACGATTTGACACAATTTGAACAAGAAATGCAACAAAAATACGATAACTAGGTGTAGGAGCGATGTGCACGGCTTGGCGGTTGAACGCAGAAAGAGAACGGCGCTGGTGTGCGCTCGCTTTTATAGATCTTCGAGCAGTGGCGTGACACAAAATGGCGTCTGTCCTCTAACAATACAATATTTCTTTATTACACACCGAAAATACAAATGAAACTTAAACTAACATAAAAAAAAAAAAATATGCGGCAGTATAATGGGTGGCCTTATCGCCATAAGCAATTTCTTCCAGGAAACCTTTGGATGGACAGGACTAAAGAAATTGAAAAACGGTCGGTGGTGTACATAAAATAAACCTAAATAAATTTATATATCCCTACATTTATGTATACAATAAATACACAATACTACATACATACTTTAAATATTATAAATAGAATACATACATAACTGTACCAATTATCATAAACTAAAATAATGTGTATAAACTTGATTCTTAAAACTAGAAATAGATTTAATAGGTAATATACGAATATTGGGGAGTTACAATTTCACGCTACTGTTAACACAGAAAATCATAGTGTGTCCGCCATTGTTTCGTGTATCGGCATCTCTCTCGAACTTGTTGTAAATTACTTATTCTGCTCTTGTTTATGCACGTGTACGTGTATCCATGACATTGATGACATCATTGCGGGATGCCCACGTCACATTATTTCTCGGAGCGCTATACCTGGCGGAATATATTATTATACCATGGTGTATACTTAGAGTAAGTATGGTATAATCTTGTCTTGATTTTTATTGTCCTAAATATTTTTTTATTTCATTAATAAAACATCCTGCCCCAAATAACTCCCTGCAGCGGTCCCTTGTTGCACAACGTCATCCATCAAGGATAATTGACGTGCCAAAAGCAGCCCAGACTATTTGCCACTTCATTTTGCGGCTCAAAGCGCCGCGTCGTTTGGGAATTAGGTACGTCCTGTTAGAATAAACTAAGCAGCAAAAAGTAGTTTTTGGTTTGAAACTATCTTATCATCATCATTATTAGCCAGAATATGTCCAAATCTGGATATAGGCCTCCTCCAGCTTAGAACTTCAGTGAACCACAAGCCTGATAGCTGCATTCACTGGATGCCCGCGACTCTCACAATGTTGTCGATCCTTCTAGCTTGTGGGATGCCTACCTACGCTGGGTCCAAATTTTTTTTTTTAATTTATTTGCACAAATCGCGGTTATTTCATTTACACATTTATAAACGCATGCAGAATAGATGTGTTACCGCAAAAGCTAGTGGACTGTAAAATCGTGAAGAAGCCTATGCACACGCAAGATCAATAAAATTAGTTGAAAACAATATTGTACTCACCGAGATTAACCGCCAATCGCTGCCACCAAATAGTACCGAACCGAACTCGTGCAACCTAACTGAAGCACTTGCAGGATGATGATGATCTGACAGCTGACTTTGACAGATTAGCTGCGTCTCTGATTGGTCGTTGGCTCTCGACGTGTGGTTGGTCGAGGGTATGGAGGACACAGACGCGCGAAATTTGAGAACAATAATGATTACAGCAAACTTCATCAATCTAGCGTGAACAAGATGGGTTAGTATATTTCTCGGAATTTGCCTTAATTTTGCGTCTAAATATATCCTAAAGCCGCGTCCAGAACCACCAGAGAATGGGTAGCAGCATCCTCTTTTGCATGGTGAACTTTCTGCAATCTCCAAGCTGCCTGCCATAGGAGGAAGGTTATCAATTTCATCCGTATATTTTTATATAAATATATATACCATATTAAGAACATTGCATTTATTTAAGCGCCAATTACTAATGACATTACATAAGTAAAGCGAGACGTTGCTGCGCGCGCGCATTCACCTTGAAAAAGACCAACTAATGGGGTTGAAACTATAGTTGGAGTAACCGGTTTAATCTTACGTGAGTAATTCCCGTGTAATATAAATAAAATTACATATGTAGTCTGTATTTTTAAATTTATTGTAAGTTTTTACTACCCAATGGGTATCGTGATCAAGTTATTATTTGCTATTTGTAAACATAAACCTTTTAGTAGGTAAGTTAGAAAACATTTAGTCAAACTCCATGTTTTTATAAAAAATATGTTTTCTCTTGAAAGCCTCTCCATACAAAGCCGTTTTGTTTCTTGCACGGTTATCCACTTTTTGTAACATAAAAGAGGCTCTTTCAATTCATAACGTTTTCTGTAGGGTTACGGGTGAAAAAATACTTCCGTGGTTCCTTTTGATATTGGGAGCAATTTTTGGGATGCTCCATTTGGGTTATTATTATGGTCAACGGTTTATTGACTTCTTTTGTAAAGCCAAGCCATTTGTGGCGATGGATGTGTAAAAAATGTTCTGAGGACTTCCTTGAGACTTGAAAAGGCGTAGTTTTTTGCGTGCTTGTATTTTTCCTTGCTTTAAAACTTTCTTTGGACTATTACGAACGTTTAAAATAGCTAAGCCGATCCAAACGTTCTCAAGTGATTCGTTTACTAACAAATAGCATATTTTTTTAAATAAAAAAAACAGAAGAGTTAAAAAAATCTTGGTCATTAAGATTGTTTTATTGATATAGATACATTATTAATTGTTTAAGGTTAAATTCTTTGGAAAATTATACATAGAGCTGCCTGCGATCTGTCTAAAATTTGCACAAAAAGTATTAATATAAGACTTGCACAATACCTCGGTAGATGTCATCATCATCATCATCATCAGCCAGAAGACGTCCACTGCTGAACATAGGCCTCCCCCTTTAACCTCCGCACTGAACGACAGCCTGCCTTTTGCATACACTGGATGCCAGCGACTCTCACTATGTCGTCGGTCCATCTAGGGGGAGGCCTCCCTACGCTGCGTCTTCCGGTTCGTGGTCTCCACTCAAGAACCTTTCTTCCCTATCGGTTATCGGTTCTTCGAGCGATGTGGCCTGCCCATTGCCACTTCAACTTGCAAATTTTTACAGCTATGTCGGTGACTCTGGTTCTTTGGCGAATATCCACGTTTCGGATTTTATCGCGCAAAGAAACTCCGAGCATAGCTCTCTCCATTGCCCGCTGTGTGACTCTGAGTTTTGCCAAAAGGGTTGGCCTTTTGGAAACTACTTACTTTTCGGTAGATGTGCTTTAGCGCAATTATCGTTTGTGTAGAATCTCCGTATTTCACTCACGGTTTTTTACAATACACCGCTACACCGTTTAACTCAAAAAATAACTACGTCACACATTAAAAAAAATCAAGCACACTAAAAAACATGCAGCAATATAGAGAGGTGTAATAATAAAGACGTTTTAGGCGAACAACACGATATTAAAAACTGACTAAACGCAGCATATACTATAACACAGCATAGCTTACCTACGCATGTATATGTGCATATTGTGAAATAAGGGAGATAATATGAAAGACTTATTACGCTATATCTGTTGTTAGAAAGAGACAAAAATACAATTTGTTGTGGACACTCGGATGTGTGACTGAGAGACGGCTGAACGAAGTCGACCTTGCATATACGGTTCGTATATAGTCACCGCTTTACCAACTGAGTCGTCGAGCAATAAACGTCATACCATAAGACCTGTAAGTGCGAGCGAGATAGACATATATGACATGTGGGTGCGAGCGAGATGAGATGAGCAATGATTTATGACCTGACGACTCAGATGGTAATGAGTTTACTATATATAGTCAATAATTTATGGCGTCAATAATATAATATATAATGGTGGCGGGCACAACCTATCTACAGGTAAAAACATATTAGCAGCAATACCAATGCACTAATTGTTATTCCTCATACAAAAAAGGGCGGCAAAGTCTGCAGTCCGACTAAAAGCATCAAGCCTTATTTAGGCCTGATGCAATCACACTCGCCACGCTTCCATACCACATCTACATTCTATTTAAGTATGTATTTAAAACTATATATGTATGTATATCAGTCTCTGGCAGCCATATCACAAGCTTTGCTTAGTTTGGGGTCAGATGACCGTGTGTGCAAAATGTCTCGAAATATTTATTTATTTATTTACATCTCCCTGTGTTTGTCGAATCTGAGATTTACATCCAAAATTGAGTTATATAATTAAATAAATGTAAAACTATCTGTCTAAAGCTACATCAGATAACTAACTCGATTTATCGCCGTTGTAAATCACTCGGCGGTTTTGTGATAATTTCAGCTGGAATTGACTACATATAGGTATTATTCTAGTAGTCATTATTGCGGAAGCAGCTCGATTGCTCAGTAATACCTTTCCATGGCTAAGTGGCTAACTGATTTAATGATTTTTGATAACGAAGTTCATGATTGGAACTGACGTAGATACTTTTTTAACTTTTTTTCCTGGGCTAGCGCCTTTATTAACGGGGCAGTGGAATAAAGAGGGACATTCGCTAGATATGTAAAACTTTGTATCTTTATCTTGTAGAGCGATGGTGGCCGAGCGTTAATACGTGCGTTTTCTTTGCAATCTGACAATACCCGGTTCGATCCTCAGCCTTTCACCAATGACTTTTTTAGTACTAAAATTAATTATTTGCAGCTTCAATGTCATTGCTTACAGCCGGTGAAGGAAAACATTGTGAGGAAACTGGTATTTCCGAGATCCTCAAAAGTTCAAAGGCATAATGACATTCACCAACATGCTGGACCAGCATGGTGGATAAGTTCTTTGACGGGGCTAGCACCTTTATTAACTAAACAAAATACAAGCTAAAACTAAAACTACAAATACAGTTAGACTGCCCATAGACCGTTGAAGGTCTAAAGACAATCCAAATGCTCAAGCCCACTACCAGTTGGCAGCGTACCCAGCATGCTGGCGGCATTACCACGTTGAATGGCAATGCTTATGCGTTGAGCCAGAAACACGCCAGCATTTTGGTCACGCGTCGCATTAACCAGGCGCTCTGAAAGATTTTTGAAAATTAGGTGAGCTCCCGGTCCCCAAGGGCCCAATGTCTCGACCCCAAACGCCTCAAATATGTAACCGACTTCAAAAAGGAGGAGGTTTTCAATTCGACTGTATGTTTTTTATGGTATGTTTGTTACGCGATTACTCCGCCAATTTAGCATTGTTTTTGATGATTCTTTTTTTGCTTGGTAGGTCTTATTATCTCAGAGGTAGTCCCATATACATTATATCGACATTGATTCAGCGCTTTTTGATAAATCAACAAAAATATGACAATAAGCAACGAATTCAATGTACATTGTACAGTGCCACCAACTTAGCTGTTAAGGTGGGCAAAATTGGAACTACAGTAATTTCTTGGTGAATTTCATACTTTGTTCTCCACTAGAAACGCTGTCAACTTAACAGCAAACATAGAGGAACTGTTCCTACAACAGAACTTCAAAAAAAGAAAGTGTCTCCATGGCGACCGGGCCCTGTTGTTTTTCGTTAAATTTTTCATGACCATAGATACAAAGTAATGCAGTCGTAATATTAAACAGTTTTATATAGTGTTCAATGGCGTCAAACTACTTTTTAGTTTCAGTTTGTAAATATTGTTATAGTCATGAAGACGGTTCTTTTTATTTCAAAAAAACATCTTTATTATTTTAATGGAAAGTGCCTTTATTAATTAAACAAAATACAAACAAACACTAACACTGCAAAAATAAACTTTTTTGTTACTTTAGAGTTTATACTTTTTGATCTTATATTATTTCTTAATTAATCCGCCGTAACATTACATTTTCTGTGGAAATTTAAACTGGGTATATATTACGGTTCGAAAGATACAGCCGTTAAAAGGTAGGACAGACAGGCAGACAGACAGCGCAGGATTAGTAATAGGGTCGCATTTACACCATAAAATTGGCTATATTCTCCTAAGTTGAAGCTGTATCGAAAAGCTTCCTCAATACCGTAAGCTAGTTCCCAATTCCCAACTCAGGTTATGACATTGCCATCTTTGAACAAACCATCAAAAGTAAACTGTGGTCAAGTGTCTATTTTGTCAAGCTTATCAATTAGGAGTCTTTTCACTTCATTCCTGTATACAGGTATTTTTATTTTACTTTTTATTTTAGTTATTTAACAAAATCCACAGCCCTTTAAAAACTTAACAATAAACTAAGAACTTAACTTACGGCCAATAATGGATTTACATTATATTACTAATCTAATTAATACCTACAGTCGTATATTATAATCAATTTATGTGTACATGTGTGTGGCTATGTACACATAAATAAAACATGTGGCTATGTGTGGGTGTGTGCGGGAGGCGGAGTGTGTGGGGTGATAGTGTGCATGAGCGTGTGAGAGTGTGTGTGTATGTAACTTGTTTTTTTTTTTTTTTTTTTTTTTTTATTGGTTCACCAAACTGGTCATACACTTTTATCTTAGGAATAAATACATTTGCGATGTTAAATGCGATGAATGCACAACCTTCTAGAGGTAAACACAGCATGCTACAAATAATATAACACTCATAACGATATAATATATACATAATTTGACTAAAGTAAACTAAAGATTAACTAATAAAAAATATTAAATTAAAATGTATAATTTTAAAGATATCAATTGTAAAAACTTGCTTTTTATAGTGAAAGATGTCAAGATGTTGTAAGTTCTGTGTAGACGACTAACAATTGAATTCTGCGCGTAGTTAGTACGAGATTGTGTGACAGCAAATAATTTGTATTGTACATCTACTCACAGCATGGAGTATCATCCATAAACCGTTTTTACCGTGAAGCATATTCCAAACGCCTCTGCCGATCCGACATCTATCACAAATATTTTATCTCCTCGAATTCCCGCATCCAGAATACGCAAAAAATACTATATTTCATCCTAATAAGTGGCATTGTTTCCAGGCGCTTACGTTTTATGACAAATTGAATATATTCTGCGTTATGCTGTAAGAGTTCTCTGATGAATTGGGTTCTTTGAAAAAGTTTGACAAATGGTGTAAGAATGTATGTTGTATGTTTTTTTTTCCAGGGCAAGCGCCTTTATTAACTAAACAAAATACAAGCTAAAACTAAAACTACAAATACACTGCTCATAGACCGTTGAAGGTCTAAAGACAATCCAAATGCTCAAGCCCACTACCAGTTGGCAGCGTACCCAGTATGCTGGCGGCATTACCACGTTGAATGGCAATGCTTATGCGTTTAGCCAGAAACACGCCAGCATTTTGGTCACGCGTCGCATTAACCAGGCGTTCTGAAAGATTTTTTGAAAATGAGGTCACCTCCCGATCCCCAAGGGCCCAATGTCTCGACCCCAAACGCCATTGTATGTGTAACGTGTTGTATGTTTTTGTAGGCAGTTACTAAGCACTTACAAATATATTTTTTTTATGATATATATTTTTCCATGGTAAAAATCCCACAAAAATAATGTTTAATCAAGGTTTTGTCATAATGCCTGGCGACAGATTTTTCTTCTCATTTTCGTTCTATTTACTTCTCTTTTCTGTGGTTAGTAACGTTATTGTAACATGTGAAACATAACAGGAAATTTTACTGATTTCAATTAGATTTGTTTTAAATTTAATTTCTAAACGAACACAGTAATCACTAGCTTTGACTTTAATGAAAAATTTAGGCATGGCCGAAATGTTACCCGGATTAATTTGTTAAATTCAAACCGTTTTAGTATCGGTAACAAATTAAACGATACCACAGAACCAAATTACTAACAAACCCGTACAAATGTTGTTTGCAATTTATAATCAAATTAATATCGACGAGACCACTAATCAGTTTTGGCATAAACGTTTAATTGTGGAAGTAAAATTATGAATCTTTGTATTTTAAAATACAATTATTTTGATTTGATTTGACACTTTTTTGAAGTGAAACTTCTTATGCGACTTGCAACAATGTTGCGTTAAACGTTTAACGCTATCATGGAGGGGGTATGAAAGCACTGTTGCGTTAAACGTTTAACGCTCCTGGGGAAGAGAAAGAGCGAGAGTTTCACTTTTTCCGCGCGGAGGGACTCCAAGCATAATTTTTTTCTCTTTCCCTCTCTGAGAGAAGGCCCGTGTTCCAGCAGTGGGAACAAGAAAGGCTGATAATAATAATGATGGCTTTTTTCGCAAATTTCGTGACTAGACCCCATGAGTACTTGTAAGTCAATGATTGAATAAGCCTCTGGTAACAGTTCGTCAGTAGGACGCCCACAATAAGATGAACAGACGACCTAAAAGAGACCGCAGGGAAAAGCTGGATGCAGGCCGCTTCCAACCGGACCTTTTGGAGATCAATGAGGGAAGCCTATATCCAGCAGTGGACGTCCTATGGCTGAAATGATGATGATAATGAACAGTTCATCTAATCCATCACAGTTACAGACTAAAAGATGGCCACTTATATGCTAACAAAAGCTTCTAAAAATCAAAAATCCCTAAACGATTTCGAGCGCCAACAAAGGGCGATAAAATTAACAAAACTATCAATCTCGGCATTCAATAAAGCCGTTGTCGGTGGGTGTCGCCGTGTGAAAAATGCGCGAATCCGTTTAGGCCTCCGAGAGGCAATCAATCAATCGGAGAAATTGAGATTGCTCACAAAATTTGGACGTGGATTCAGCCATGTGACTAGAGCGGATTATTTCAGATTGTCATAATCTCTTCTCTTCTCTACATAGTATAAATTAAAGTCATCTCCGCGTCTGTCTGTCTGTATGTCTGTCTGTCAGTCTGTATGTCTCACAGAAAAGAGATTTTTTTTCGTTTACTTTTCTGTGGTCTGTCTGTATTACCGCTAATTCCTCCTAAACCACGCAACGGATTATGATACGGGTTTCACCATAAGTTAGATAATTTTTCACGAAAGGTTTATATATATATATATAGCTATCAACCCGCATTTAAATTACACCCGTGCGAAGTCAAGACGGGTCGCTAGTGATAGATAAGAAATTAACTTGGATTACCAATTCCTACCATTATTTACTGACTCCATGTATATACTATATCTATATTTTGCCTATCTTAATACACTGTAGTAGAAATCATAAGATAAAAAATAAGCTTTTGTACTACCAAAAACCACTTAGTTTTTAGGGTTCCGTACCCAAAGGGTAACAAGGGGACCCTATTACTAAGCCTACGATGACTGTCTGTCCGTCGTCCGTCCTTCCGTCCGTCTGTCCTACCTTTCAACGGCTGTTATCTTTCGAACCGTAATCTATACTAATATATAAACAGGAAAGATTTGATTGTTTGTTTGTTTGTTTGCATTGAATAGGCTCCGAAAAAGAAAGACGAAGAAAGAATTTTTCAAATCGGTTCAGTAGTTACTGAACCGATTTGAAAAATTCTTTCACTGACGGGAAGCTACACTATCCCTGGGTGACATAGGCTATAATTTATACCCGTGCGAAGCTGGGGCGGACCGCTAGTAATTTATACATGGCCCGTTAAAATTTTCTCAAAATATGTAACAAAAAAGCCTAAAAGTAAAACGAAAGTGGTCCCCCGCGTCAGGGCCGGATTTAGGGGAGGTCAACCGGGGCGAAAGCCCCGGGGCCTCCACAAACGGGGGGCCCCCACAATAAAAAAATTGTTTACTTTATTTGGAAAATAATTTGGGGCGAGGGGGCCTCCGCTCCTTTGTTGCCCCGAGGCCTCTGGACCTCTAAATCCGGCCCTGCCCCACGTACAAAAAACTTATTATTTTACGTATTTTTGTATTAGCTCTAATGTGAAAATGGTAATACGTACAAACGTCAAACTTGGTATGATTAGTACACACTCTAAAGTATAACAATAAAATAATAATGGCTTAGTGTGAGTGAGTGACAAGTTTCTGTTCATTACCAAGTAATACTTAAGCGTCACTATAGCAAAATAGTAATCCCGTGTCATGGAACCCTAAAAACTAAGTGGAGTTTTTAGAGTTTCGTACCCAAAGGGTAACAACGGGACCCTATTACTAAGCCTACGATGACTGTCTGTCTGTCCGTCCTTCCGTCCGTCTGTCCTACCTTTCAACGACTGTTATCTTTCGAAAATATTAATCCCGTATCATATAAATAATTTTATTTATATGACACGGGAATTACTCACGTATATATGATTAAGCCAGTTACTCCAATTATAGTTTGACCATAGTTGTTTGTTTGTCTATAGTTTGTCCGACTATTTGTATTGTGATTTATTAATAAATTAAATTGTTTAAGTCTAGATAAATATTGACAAACTTTAGGGCTAAAAACGGAACATTCACCAGGTGCAGGAATTTATATAACTTACTAGATTTAAAGTTATATGATTATTTACGGGATATATAACGTCGTAAGGTTGAAGGGAGCTCATTCCACAACCTTACCACGGTAAATATCCCGTAAATAATCATATAACTTTAAATCTGGTAAGTTATATTATGAATTTCTGCACCTGGTGTATGTTCCGTTTTTAGCCCTAAAGTTTGTCAATATTTATCTAGATATAAACAATTTAATTTATTAATAAACCGTGATAGTTTAAAACAGTGTTTTACTAGATTTAGTTGTAACCGTACATTTTAGCATCACCGCTTATATCTTAGACCAAATATCTATCAGGAACCATCAAACCGACATTTCCGCCCTATAGTCAGCCATTAGTTCGACAAATATTTTCTTCCTGCTAATTTATTTGCAAAATTGAACAAACTGTTTTATTAGCTGACACTTTTTGGTGGAAAGTTTCGTGACAAATTAGTTGCAAATTTTGATATTAAGTAATTACTTATTGCTCCAGATGAAAGTTTTTTTTTACGAAAAAATTACTTGTACTGGGATATTACTTTTGTCGTGTTGATGTCAAAATCACTAACAACCTATTGAAGCAACGGCAGGACCTTTGGCTGATAGTAGGCCTTATATCCGGTCATTTTAACTTATTCAAGTTGCAATGACCGGATATAAGGTATATTATATAGGACTATTCAGTCACTTGTATAAGCTAGGTGCCACGGATAGTCCATTGTGTCGTGGTTGCATGAAAGAGAACGAAACCGTAGAGCATGTGCTGTGGCATTGTGGCCACAGAAGAAAATAGAATTGCATTTGTGTTCAAATGCTATTGTTAATTTGTTTCTCTAAAATGATTTTAATAGCATCGGGAGTTTTCGGAGCACTTGCGCTTATGACTGGATAGACCAAACCGGGATCTTCAGGTGTGATTGCAACACCAGCAAACGAAGTCTTGGTAGATGTTCTTGAAAGGCGCGAAGATATTACTTGCATCTATTTTTATTATATGCACGTTATTGGGTCAATAACTCCATTGAACTTAAAATAAATTTAAATTCCACTAACCTACTTAATTATTAATTTAAAACATTCCAGCGTGTCTCCTAAAAAGCTTTATTAATTTATAATTAAAAACTTCCTGCTACGGTTTGGCCACTGAGCAGGGAATTTGCAGAGAAACAACTCTAACTGTAGCTATTTATTATATGCAATTGAAGTTGATTGGATGTCTTCCTAACGCTCGTGAACATAACACGTCGGTCAGCGTCACGCACACATCACTGTGTATTTAAGAGCACACGCAACTTATGTTTGTGTGCGTTTTTTAAAGTTTTGTTTATAGATTTTAATACATAATATTTCCACGTGTGTGTATTTGAGTGTTTTACTTGCCTCATAATCATCATAAGCCTTTTTTATCTCTATCAGATACTACTCAAAACATGTTATAGGATTTTCTGATCTCCAAGAGTTCATGTAACTTCCGTTGGTGATTGAAAAGGGCAATTTTGGTTAAGCTTAATACTAATTATTCGTTCAATGCAGTGAGTTATACTACGTTATAAATAGTAGCCTTTTTTTATGCCATAGGTGGCAATCAAGCAGACGGGCTGCCCGATGGAAAGCAGTCACCGTCGCCTATGGATACTTGTAACACCCGAGGCATCACTAATACGTTGCCGACCCTTTAGAACTCGATTAACTCGCCTTTTGAAGAACCTCATGTTGTAGCTTCTCGGAAACACCGAAGAAGCCTAGATAAAAAAAAATGATTCAGACTCATAAATCAACATAGGATCCAATGGCACTGGGCCAGAATGGTGGATTAGTGCTTACCCTCTCTCTCTCTCTCTTTCTTTCTTTCTCTCTCTCTCTCTCTCTAAGATAACATGATAGGCTGATGAAGTATAGGTAGCAAACAAGCTAATGGACCTAATATTAAGCGACCGCCATCGCCTATGGATACCTGTAATACCTAGGGCATCACAGATTCGTTTTAAAGATTCTATTAACAGCCCTTTTGAAGAACCCCATGAGTTACTCGAGAATGCCGCTCCTTCCACTTATAAGGAATGGGGCAAAAAATTACTTAAAATGCACAGTGTGCAATTTACACAGATCGAAGTGGATGAGCTTTCAAGCGGCGGTGGCAAGTGCGATGATAAAAGTTTCAAAACAGTTTTCAGAACACTCACCATTGTAATTATGATAAACTAGCGACCCGCCCAATACCCGATACCCGATAGACACCTACAATACCCGGGGCATTGTCAGTGCGTTGCCTACCTTTGAGGACTCTATTCACACTTCGTTTGAAGAAGTCCAAATTATACTTCGGAGGAAAAAGCGAAGGTGGTAAGCCATTCCACAACTTACAGGTGCGTGGCAGAAACAATCGATCAAATCGAACAGTGCGAGACTTCCACGCATCTATAATGTGCGGATGGCATTTCTGGCGATGGCGACCGGTTCGGTGGCATGGTGGTTCGGCATGTTGAGTGGCTTTAGGTGTTCAAAAAAGATTTTTACATTCAAAGCTGTTTCTCTGGCGAGTTTACTCAGTGGCCTCGTTCAAATGAGCTCTGCCGTTATTCTGAAGTTGTAAAGCTACGCTTACCGACTTACGCTTGTCGACAACTTTTGCTACACGAGTTATTAATTAAGACACATTTAATTTTGTTATTTGACGTTCATGGTAGGAGTTTTTTTGTAAAATAATCTGTTTAAACCATGCCCCTAAAACTCAATGATTTGCAATAGTGGTTTTGTGTACGGATGGTAAGACATGTGGATAAGCTAAGAGCAAAAGTTATTGAGGCAAAATGGTAGAGATGGTACACTTCATCATCAGCCAGAAGACGTCCACTGCTGAACATAGGCCTTCCCCTTTAACCTCCGCACTGAACGACAGCCTACCTTTTGCATCCACTGGATGCCCGCGACTCTCACAATGTCGTCGGTCCATCTAGTGGGAGGCCTCCCTACGCTGCGTCTTCCGGTTCGTGGTCTCCACTCCAGAACTTTTCTTCCCCATCGGTTATCGGTTCTTCGAGCGATGTGGCCTGCCCATTGCCACTTCAACTTGCAAATTTTAACAGCTATGTCGGTGACTCTGGTTCTTTGGCGAATATCCACGTTTCGGATTTTATCGCGCAAAGAAACTCCGAGCATAGCTCTCTCCATTGCCCGCTGTGTGACTCTGAGTTTTTCCAAAAGGTGTCATATGCAATAAAAAAAAGTCCATTTGTCGCGATGAATGAGCGACAAATGGAAAATGGTGGATAATGACAAAGTGTGGGATTGTGGTGAAACGTTGCCTGGATACGAATCAGTCCAGAATCATCGGACCTCTGGAGTACAAGGGTCCTCTTGATGGAATTGAATGATTTAAATGTACCTATCCTGTGCTAAGGGGATGTGGAAAATAAACTAATTATTATATTTTAGGTTACAATGCGTTTACTTGTTAAAATATTCTATTACAAATTGTTACAAACTAATCCTAATCCTGAGATGGCTGATGGCGATTGGTTAAAGGAAAGCTGGCGCACTTCTGCGCGTCGGCATCAAAAATTGGGAAAAAA
Source organism: Agriopis marginaria (assembly GCA_932305915.1). NCBI lineage: Eukaryota > Metazoa > Arthropoda > Insecta > Lepidoptera > Geometridae > Agriopis > Agriopis marginaria. The sequence goes on from OW029918.1 coordinate 18,524,908, forward strand.
ACTACGACGTGGAAAATAAGTGAATAATGAAAATAGGTTATCTGTATTCCTGCTTGTGCGAGGTGGCTTCTACAAGATCATCTCAAGCTGAATCAGGAACACTCGATGTAGCTCTGGAGTATAAGTTATCCAATCTTCATCTCAAAAAATCATCTAATTTTCTCCAAGGCGTGGCCGTGACGTGGTCTTCAAAAAAACGTTTTCAAAATAGTGCCCATCTTGGTTTCGAGCTGAAAATTTGACTCCTTCGTTCCCGTAGGGAAACTGCGGTAATCTTCTTCAAGTTATCATGTTAAAAAATGAAGAAATTAATAAAATGTGATTCCAGTCGATCCAGCTGCTCCGCTGGACGTCGTGAGAATGCCGGCCATCAAAATGGCTTCCTGCATCTCCTTTCTCTTTCTTGCTTACAGAAAAATGGCTTGAGTGCGAGCGAGTCGGCGCACAAGATGTCTCCATAATTATGTAGCGTTCAACAGATAATAAATACAATTTTGTTTTTAGCTATCCGATTAATTATAAATTTAAATATTGATTTTAATATTAGTTCACAATTCCAAAATAAATGCCTAAATGTAAATCTATGTACATTGTTTTGTTTATATAAGTGAAAATAGTAACATGCCATTTTAAAATAGTTCCTAGCGTTTCTGTAAGAGCAAAGTCACAAGATATCCAAGCGCCAATTTGCCGCCAGGAGTAAAATATATTATGTTATATGACAAAGGCCAACAGTTAAGGACCACGTCTCAGTACCATATGTCATCACTGGCAACACACACTGGTCAAAGACCTTCGTCTTGAGGCACTGTGGTATCTTGGACGAGAAGATGTCACGCAATTTCCCGAACGCTGCAGATCCGAGTTGGATTCTTCGGGCGACCTCTTTGCCTAAGTTGGACTTACCTAACTGTACAATCTGTCCAAGATAGGTGTAATGGTCAACAACTTCGAGAGTATCGTTCCCAACGACTACTGGCACGGGTTCAACATGGACATTGGACATAATTTTTGTCTTGTCCATGTTCATTTTAAGACCAACCTGTTGGGCTACTGAGGTCGCTGAGCATCGTATTGAGATCCTCCAGCGACTCTGCCATGATGACTATATCCAGTCCCAGTCCAAGAGCTTGAAAACGTCCTCCAATGCGTTCGTGAAAAATACAAAGTTCTGTTCATGTTATTGTTTCAATTTTTATTTCTTACGTATTCCTGCATGAGACTTTAACAAATGACCCAGGAATATAATGATATTTTTCAGTTACGTTTTCCTTAACCGCTACAATTTTCAAGTTTGTAATTCAATGGTCGCACTCAGGAAACAATATATCTCGGACTTTATTCCTGTGTGTAAAATAAACAAAGGGAAGGAAGCTTTGCGATTATTATTTTAACTTTATGCTCTCGGGGAAATGATGCAGGAAGAATACTAATCACTGTGGAGATAGTAGAGCTAATGATCCTGCACAAAGTTACAATGTTTTGAGAAATTCATAAAGATAGTGTTGGTGCTTTGAAATAGTATTATAAAACCGCTAAAGTTTTTCACGGGACACGCAACAGCAATAGTCCGCAAACATTGTTTTGCCAGTTTTTGTGAGGGGCAAAGATAGCACAGTACTGGTTTTATTGTCACGGCGCGTCAATAGATGTTATTTTTTTTTATAAACAATAGCTTGCCTTTGACCACCATCTCGCCTGATGTTAAGCGATGGTGCGGTCTACATTGGAGCACGCTTGCCTAGAAGAAACCGATTCACTCGTGATTTGAAGACACCCAGATTGTAACCATCGGGGAACACCCATTCAGGCAGCGAATTCCACAGACTAGCAGTTCGCATAATAAATGTGGAATCAAAGTGCTTCGTACGGGTTTTCGGAATATCAACCATAAAGCGGTGACAATTTTTCGTGCCCGCTCTGGCAGTCCGATAGAAAAATGGGCAGGAGGGAATTAGATCGTACAGATCCGATGCACCCTCTCCGAAATGTACCTATAAATAATTATCAATAGTAAAGATATATAGATAAATATACATAAATCAATGCTCCCTATAAGTTTCAAAACGACTAGACAGAATTTGAAGGGATTTATTGGTGTAAGCATTTTGCGTAATGATGTTTGCAAATGATCCATTATAATTAATAAAAAAAAAAAAAAAAAAAACTTTTTTAACAATTATTCTAGATTTAGCAAAGAAAATTATATCCGTCATTCTATAATGGCAGACATATTGAATTTTTTGTGATGTACCTCACTTTATCGTTTTTTACTCTTCAAGCTCTTTTATTTGGTTATTTTAATGGTTGCCTGGAAGAGATCGCTTTTAGCGATAAGGCCGTCACTTGTGGCACTAGCTCGTAAGTGTTTTCTATCGTGTTGTAATTTTTATTTCTGGTGTACACAATAAAGCGTTTCTATCTATCTATCTATTTGCTATTCACATTATAAGGTTTGACAAAGAAAAATACACCATCCACCATCTTGTGGCGGTGGACCTTTTGAAAATTGGGTAATACATATTGTACTGTCACTGTAATTCTAAGGTTGTATGCAAAATTTCAGCCAAGTTGGTTCTAATTCAGCATGATTTGACCTAAACAAACAATTATTGCAAGTTAAATAAAACTGGTAAAATAGACAATAGACAATATTTTTATTTGTAACAAAAATCCACACACACTTTGCCATAAACCGGCCCCAGCTCAGCATAATGCCGTTTGTTGTCAAACGGTGCTGGTAAAAATAATACTGTAACCAAAAATTATACAACAAAAACCTACGTGATAAAAGTTGGCGGCCACACATACGATAGTTTCTAACACAAGTTTTACAAGAGACCCACCGGGTTCCGTATAAAATCATAAAGGCCCTTGTCTGGCAGCCGCTCTTTCAATTATAATAAATGGGCGTTAATTTTATGCAAAAGTTTCGCTCTAGCTGCGACAAGGATTCACTTTTAAGCTGGGACTTTGTTGTTTTAAAACTTAAATGGAAAATTTTATAAAAGCACATTTGATGATAAAATTGTGTGACTTGTTTTTATTCATATGTTTTATGATAACATGAAGGAGTTTATGTATTAAAACTACTCGTAAAGAGTTAGTTTTTTAAGTTCCTTTTTTAGGTAAACAAAATACACTGATATAAATAAATATATATATGTAAAGATAACACTGAAATATTTAGACTGCCCATATACCGTTGAAGGTCCATAGACAATCCAAAAGCTCAAGTCTACTATCAGTTAGCAACGTACCCAGCATAAATAAGTAGTTAGTTAACTAACCTTTGTCCAGATCCAGCTTCTGCCTGAAGAATATAAAACGAATAAAAAACTAAGAATATTACTTACATTTAATTAGTTTAAAACAAAACAATCCATAGTATAAATTAAAACAATCGGCCAAGTGCAAATCGGGCTCCCGCACTGAGGGTTCCTTACCATCACAAAACCCAAAAAGTAGTGCATAAAACAACATCACGCCCAGTCTACCATCCAAGTGGTTGGTGAACAAAAATTTGTCACCGACTCGCACTTGACAATTATTTATTATTTTACTTTTTTAAAGTATCTTACTTCCTACTAATATTATAAACGCAAATTTTTGTATGCATGGATGTTTGTTCCTCTTTCACGTAAAAACTACCGAATGGGTTTTAATGAAAGTTTACAATAATATAGTTTATACATTAGAATAACACATAGGCTATAACGGGTTGTAGTAGCGAAACCGAAGGCCGAGCTCTACGCGTACGAAGTAGCGGGTTTCAACTAGTAGTTCATAATACCTCATTTACTCCAATTTAGATCGTTATGTCGCTTGACGTTGCTTGTCCGCTATGGCATCGTAGCACTGGCATCGCGCGGCGCTGTAGTCGGATCGGAGCAAAATACTTTTAAAAAATGTTTGTTGAATGGGGACACCCTTTTAGTTCTTATTTTATGATTTAATTATTATTTCTTAGTAATTATCCTTGTAACATTACACATTTTGTGTAAATTTCAACTGACTATCTATTACATTTCGAAAGATACAGCCGGATAAAGTTAGGATGGATTGACGAACACACAGTCAGCGTAGGCTTAGAAATACCCCCCCCCCCCTTTATATCCTTTGGGTACGGAACCCTAAAAAAACTACATTCTCTAAGTATATTATACAGGGTGTAAGGGGAACACTCTCGAAGCCAAAAGAAGGTAATTGTACTCATCATTATGAAAAACTTTTACTATGGGACCAACACTGAAATCGCGAAAAAAAAATCTGCTGTTCCATACATTTTGACGAGTGTCAATGACCGTTTTCTATAGAACAGCTGATATTTTTTTCGCGATTTCAGGGTTGGTCCTATAGTAAAAGTTGTTCATAATGATGAGTACAATTACCTTCTTTTGGCTTCGAGAGTGTTCCCCTTACACCCCGTATAGGTAACGGTGACTGCTTACCATCAGGCAGGCCGTCTGCTTCTTTGCCACCAATGGAATAAAAAAGACATTCCATCGTTTTCAGCATACTTTGTAAGGGAAATAACTGTGGTAATAAGCTTTCTTGCCACCCCAGTAATAACGAACTCCGTTCCAGAGTGTCACTTGATGCGACCGCGGCACATGGAAATGAGCTGAATGCGGAATATTAACCCGCTGGGTGTTTTACGGGATCTGGTCAGTTGTTAGGGGAGTATTTTTCTGTTACCTATTTGGATTTTGATCAGAGAGGGTGTCATTTTTAACTGACTGCAAAAAAGGGGCGCAATTAGGTTGGGTTTTTACGGTTCCGTACCTTAAAAGGAAAAAACGGAACCCTTATAGGATCACTTTTTTGCCCGTGTGTTCGTCTGTCCGTCTGTGAAGATCCTTTTTCTCAAGAACACGTAAAGATATCAAGTTGAAATTCATATCAAATACTCAAATCTGCGGTTTCTTTCAGCTGTGAAAAAATCAAACTTTTAAGTTTACGCGATCAAAAGATATTCATGACCGTTTATGTCGCATATTTTACCATTTGACAAGGAAATCATAACCATTAGGGTACTTTCCGTTGACTTAGAATCATGAAATTTGGCAAGAGGCAAGGTCTTACAGTACATAAATAAAGGAATAAATCCAAATTTATAAATATGAAGTTATACCATATCATATCAAGTTCTAAAAAAAAATTTGCTATTACAGACTTACATTATGTAGTTGGAATATATGGAAGAACCTTATTGTCCACTACAAAGTTAAGTTTGCCTTTCAATATTTCAACTTTTTTTTTTTTTGGACTCGCTCTCTGAGGGTTCCATCTAACGGAACTCTCAGAGTGCGAGTCCTACTCGTACTTGTCCGGTTTTTTTATGTTTGTTACCTCCAAACTCCGTTATTTATGAATCAATTTGTAAAAGGACTTACTCTCAGATTCTCACAATGTCGTCGGTCCATCTAGTGGAAGGCTTCCCTACGCTGCGTCTTCTGGTTCGTGGTCTCCACTCCAGAACCTTTCTTCCCCATCGGTCATCGGTTCTTCGAGCAATGTGGCCTGCCCGTTGACAGTTCAACTTGCAAACTTCGAGCATTTTGCTAATTTTGAGTCGCAGCCATCCAGTGGATGCAGATGGCAGGCTGTCGTTCAGTGTGGAAGTTAAAGGGGGAGGCCTATGCTCAGCAGTGGATGTCTTCTGGCTGATGATGGTGATGATGACATCAACAAGAAAAAACCTTGTAATAAGAGATCATTCTCCACTAGTGTATTTTGTGTGGTCATCCAATGTAATTAAATTGGATGACCACACAAAATACATTGGATGACCACACAAAATACACTAGTGGAGAATGATCTCTTATTACAAGGTTTTTTCTTGTTGAAGTCATCCAATGTCTTACATTGGATGACCACACAAAATACACTAGTGGAGAATGATCTCTTATTACAAGGTTTTTTCTTGTTGATGTCATCCAATGTCTTACATTGGATGACCACACAAAATACGCTAGTGGAGAATGATCTCTTATAGCGATAATTCAAATCAATCAAATTCAGAATCAATAATTCCATATACAAGATAAGACCGGAAAATTTTTGGTATGCACAATAAAGAGTTTATATCTCTATATTTACTTATTGAAGTTATACTTCTTATGCGAAGAGGGGGAATTTTTCTCTCTCGTATGGTTGCGAAATGCGTATCCTTTTTTTCGCCCTGTGACTAGCAGATCCGGTAGTGTAATGGTGTCGCTAATGGATTGAGAAGCCTAAGGAGCTAGGTTCAAACCTCGAGAAAAGCATGTTTTGAACTGTTGATATTTTTGCCCTATTTATAATTTTAGGGTTCCTTGTTGAAGTATAACTTCTTCCGCGCGGAGGGACTCCATGCAAAAATTTTTTTAAGTCACTCAGTCCATACTTTCACTTGTGTCACTTTTATGCCTACGAAAAATTCGAATCAAAGAGACGAAAGAGCGTGAAAATACGGTTTTCTTTACAGAGCCAAACAAACTCCCCAAATACACATGAGTACAAAAACATAAACTCGTTTGTTGTACATCTCGTGTCACCGTCCCTAAAGCGAAACGTCAGCGTCCTTTTCACGACGTAATCCGCCTCATGCATAGTCAATGCGATTTTTTGTGCATCACAAACGTGGACGGGGGAACAAAGTGGACAGTGTTTGAGAAAACATGGAAACTCCAAAATGTTTTTTGGGGTCCATTCCAATTAAAATGTTTTTTCCTAGACTACCTGTAGATTTTATTTTCTAACAAGTAAAATGTAACTGCAGCTACGAAACGGAACTTGTGTTGGTGGATCCGTAAGGGAAAGCCATTGCCATATCCGACAATAGAAGTTTTACAAAATAGCCTCCTTTCCTTCTTTAGCATTTCTTCGCCCGTTTCTGGGCCTCTCCCAATTTCCTCCACGACCTGCGATCTTCTGTGTGTCATGTTTTAAATGGGAAGGATTGTTTCTCAGTTCACCACGCCAGCCACGACCAGATGCCTTATTATAAATGTCTTATTGTGATTCGCATTGTGATCGTGATCGCGTGCCATCTCACTCACGCACGTGGTGCGAGTAAGTAGATGCTAACGGGACGGCATGCAATCTCGATCACAATCAAACTTCTATAATAGAGCCGCAGTTGGTGACCAGGCTGGTGGGGTGTCTTTTGACCAGTTGCCTAGTTGGGTGTGTGGTTATACAACTACCTTTCAGTCGTACTACGATGGCCTGGGTTAAGACCAACGTCAGCTATTCTAAGAAGAACCACGCGACGTGTGCAGGTGACATTGGCAGTTGGGTCGAATAATTGTTTCTTTTTTTCTTTCCTTACTCCCCAAACAAAATGGCCAACTGAACGTTAAATCTACAGTAGCTAGTGGTACGCCTTGAACTGTGACCTCGCGAAGTTTTGCTTCACATTCTTTAACCAATTTTGTTCATATTCAAACTTAAAAATTGAATCAAAATTGTTTTAGTAAACGCTTACAAAATATCATGAAGATCTGTGCGCTAAACCAAAGATAATATAACCACTTGATCGCGCATGTAGTCAAAATTCCTTTTTGCTAAAAAAGCCACGTCAAATTCAGCCACGTCGGTCACGGGAGACAGCTCGTGATTGGAGATTCGACGCGATTCGGCGTTTGTGATTGGAGACTCAAAAGTCATTTATTTAATTTGTGCCTAGGATTGGCCCGCTTGAAATAGTTAAGGTTGACAATTGATTTTTAGAACCTTTGGCTTACGCCGGGGTAAAGGCCTAGCCACAAGGACAAGAAAACTGTTTGAAATTTGAATTTCCCGCCATAGGTAAAACGTTCCACCTAAATGAACATAGTTATATAGCGTGACTTTACTAATGATACATTTTGAACATTGATGGGACGGCGCGGACTTTATTGCTAGTGATTTTGATATTAATTATTATCTTGATTTTGGTGCAATGACAATTACCACTTGACTGCTCATCCTTTACCGCCATTTGTGAAACGTTGCACCTTAACAAAATAAATACCCTGCTTTTTCTTTTGCGTCTTCGTATAAAATCCATCGTGTCTGGCACACACACACATATATAAAAATGCCACCCCACACTCCACACAAGCATCGCATTACAAACCCGAGAATATTCATCGAGTAAATACTACGCAATGGAATCTTTTTCATCCGAAACTCTTGGAAAGCGATTGCTTTAGAAGTACCGTAGGGTACATTTTCAAGTATTTTATGAAGAATGCATTTTGGTAAATATTTTGTTCATGTGCTCTGAAACATTTTTTAAAATTTTTGTTCTAAATGAAAGCTCGTTTGATGTTTACTTTAAGAATTTTTAGTTAAATGGTGATTTAAACGTAATGTCATTTTAAAGTTTGCATATACTAGGTTACGCAGAAAGGGTGTACTAAGTCGAAAGGGGAAAAAAATATAAATAAATAAATATTTCCGGACATTTTTGTACACAAGGTCATCTGACCCCAAACTAAGCAAAGCTTGTGATATGGCTGCCAGACTCTGATATACATACATTATATAGTTTTAAATACAAACTTAAATAGATATTAACAACCTATAGAACAAACACAAATGCTCATCACATAAATGTTTGTCCTAGGTGGGAATAAAACCCACACCCCCAAACTCAGAAGGTAGGTTCACTACCAACTGGACCAACGGGCTAAAAAACAGAAACAGCTGTTTTTTATTCGCTATTTCAGGGTTTCTCTAACAGTAAAATTTGTCCATAATGAAAGGTACTAATAAACTCCTATGGGCTCAGTAAACCCTTTCCGCATAACCCTGTTTTAACCAAAAAATGATGTAGTGTTTAAATATATTTTTAAGTTGTTTATGGTTTATTTTGTTTTCCTTTGTAGTGTGGTGATTCTTGTCAATAGTTGTAAATATGTATCAATATTTACATGGACGTGCTGACGTCCATGAATATTTATAGGTGTCAAAGTCTAAATCAGTGCCACTTGTCATTGGTTGTTGACTATTGCAGTAGGAGGGGCTAATTTAAGTAGAGAGGGAAGTATATATTGGGTCCTTCAGTGGCCGTCAGGACAGTCGAGCTGTGGATTGGAAGCCGAAAGGCTGAAGGATAAGTGCTGTGTAGTAAATCAGTGAAAATATACTTGTGGAGATACCATATAAACTGCTATTCGTAACAGTAGGTACATACTTTTTTAATAGATTAGTATTTTTTGTTGTAATTGAATTTTCATACTTCAGGTCACACAGTTCTTGGCAAATTAAGTTTACTTGTATAAAAAAATCGCTAAAACCTCATTTTCCTTTGGTAATTATGACCTAATCCGGTTACCTAAGCTCATAGGCTGTTTGAAAAATATCTCATGTCTAAAAAACCTACGCGTTTCGCGCATGTTACATAAATTTTCATCTACAAAAAACCAGACAAGTACGTGTAGGACTCGCGCTCTAAGGGTTCCGTTGGATGAAATACTCAGAGTGCGAGTTGATTTTTTTTATTGAAATATTGAAAGACAGACTATACTTTGTAGTGGAAAATAAGGTTCTTCCATACATTCCAACTACAAAATATAAGTACGTAATAGCAAAACAATTATTTTTAAAATATTTAACTTCAAATTTATGACTTTCGGATTCATTCCTTTATATGTGCTGTAAGTACTTACCTCTTGCCAAATTTCATGATTCTAGGTAAACGAGGACTAACTTATAGGTTTTCCCTTGCGACATCGCAAAATATTTTAAAAATATGCGACATAATCAGTCATATCTTTTGATCGCATAGAATTTTTTCACAGCTGAAAGTAACTGTAGACTCAAGTATTTGGTAAATTTCAACTTGATAACTCTACGCGTTCCAGAAAAAGAGGTCGTGAGAGATAGACAAAAAAGTGATCCCATAAGGGTTCAGTTTTTTCCATTTGAGGTACGGAACCCTAAAAATTGCTAATAACCTCATTTTACTTTGGTAATTATGACCTAATCTGGTTACCCAAGTCCAAAGAGACTGTTTGAAAAAATATCTCGTGTCTAACAAAACCTACGCTTTTCTCGCATGTTTCATTAATTTTCATACACAAAAATGAGCAAGTATTTTCATTTCACCTCCGAATGCTCGGTCACAGTAAGCATGTTTCGCCTCTAAGAAGATTACGTACTTTGCAAAGTGCTTCACTTCATTTAATACAGTGCGGGTAAAAAATGGTCGAGCTTGGCGTTAATTTAATTTTAATTTTCGAGATTTTTCGTGTTATTATTTTTTCATATTATACTTTTTTTTAAACAGTCATGAGCAGGTGGGACACGTTTATAAATTACACGTCAAACCTGAATTTTAATTTGGGTTAAATCCATCTTTTACGACTTTTAACAATTTGGCCAATCTACTTTCATGGTTAGCTTAAAATTATAAAAATAGTGCCGTATCAAAATTTAATGTTTTATCTAGGAACCCCCAAAGACCTAAACATGATTAAGGACATTTTGCTCGATATAAAAATATATAAGAGTAGCACTGATTTGCGACTGATTCTCCCAAATTTTTTTTTTGGATTCATTCAAACACGTATTCCTTAAATTATTTCTGCGATATATTAATATACAGATTTAGTAATTATGAAGGAAACCGCAAAGGTACATTTTACATAACAGCTATACTATTCGAAAAAAAAAAAGAAAAAAAAAAAAAAAAAACTCTAAATTTCATTATCGCAAAATAAACATTTCTGTATTTTGTATTTAAAAATATGAAAAAAACCTCAAAAATAGAAGTAGCGGAACGCACGGCTGTGTGTAAGGGCCATGGTATTGCTCTGCCAAATGCGACTTTAATAAAATAAACTAAGCCTTATGGTCATCTGTAGTAATAAGCGTTGCTTAAAAGGTGAATACCTCACTTTAAGAAGGTAAAGAAGTTAACAAACTTAATCACACGTTCGCGCGAAGATAATATATTTGAAAAAAAAAAATGTGTTAGCTTGTATTTTCTTTAGTTAATAAAGGCACTTGCACAGTAAACAAATAATTAACACGTAAGTGTTTTCTATAATGAAAAAAGAAAACGATCCAAAAATTCGGATATATGTACAATTGTACATATTAAGAAACAATTTTCTGTTTAGAGATGTCTGTATGTGACATCGTATCTCCCAAACGGCTGAACTGATTATGATTTAGTATTTTTTGTTAGGTACCTTAATCAAGAGCATTCCTAACTATATCTCAAGAAAATCAATTCAATTGGTTTAGAGATTTGAAGATAATCAGCTCTTTTACCGGAGGTTTTTAAAACCTTTCAATCTCAAAGTATACTTTTTTTTTTTTTTTTTCTGGGCTAGCGCCTTTATTAACTAAACAAAATACAAGCTAAAACTAAAACTACAAATACAGTATACTTGTTAATTATTTACTTTTGTATTAATATTGTTACAAAAATGGCCAGTTATGCCATTTCTTCTGCTTGCAACTGTATAATATCTTCATACGTATAAAGATTAAGAAATACTACGTCAAAGGCAGCTATAATGCGATCTTTAAGAGTCTTCAGATTAACTCTAAGCTCTCTCATGCACGGGGATTGCTCGGAACTTCTTATATTTAATGTAACATTAATACGAGACTAAAAGGTGACTTTGCCTTGTTTTGTTTTGTATTTGTTAGCGCTGGATACATAGTTAGGTATCTGTTTATTTTAGCCACAAAACTGCAATAATTTCATAGATACTGATAGGATAATTGTGTAAAGCAATAAAGTGAAGCTATACCTACTTACAAAAGTATCACTGTGGTATTTTGGACTAGAAGATGTCACGTAATTTCCCGAACGCTGCCCATCCGAGTTTGTATTTTCGGGCAACCTCTTTGCCTGTGTTGGAATTACCTAACTGAACAATATCTGTCTAAGATAGGTGTCACTACAAAGTAGGTGTAACATTGGTCAACAACTTCGAGAGTATCGTTCCCAACGACGGCATGGATACAACATGGACATTGGACATGATTTTCCACCCATCTGTTGCGTAACGGTACTGAGGTCGCTGAGCATCATATTAAGGTCTTTTAGTGACATTAATTAAGTCATTCAACATCATCATCATTATAGCCATAGAACGTCCACTGCTGGGCATAGTTCTCCCACATCGATCTCCAAAAGGACCGGTTGGAAGCGGCCTGCATCCAGCGTTTCCCTGCAGTCTCTTGTAGGTCGTCTGTTCATCTTGTGGGTGGGTCCTACGTTGCGCTTACCGGTCCGTGGTCTCCATTCCAGAACCTTGCGGCCCTATCGACCATCTGTTCTGCGTGATATGTGCCCTGCCCACTGCCACTTCAACTTGCAGATCTGGTGGGCTATGTCGGTGACTTTTTCTTGTCTACGGGTCTCCTCATTTCTGAGTAAGCCATTGTATCTATACTTCTATTACTAATATTATAAAGAGGAAAGATTTGATTGTTTGTTTGCATTGAATGAATAGGCTCCGAAACTACTGAACCGATATGAAAAATTATTCCACTGTTGGGAAGCTACACTATCCCCGGGTGACATAGGATTTAATAAATTTAAAAAACAAATAGGGATCCTTACTTAAACTCCAATAATACCCATGCAAAGCCTGTGCGGACCGCTAGCATATTGTAATCCACACTTAAATTCCAATACTACGTTTCTTTAACAATTATGGCCAGAAAATTACGGATAATCTTTACCGAATCTTTCTACAAGCGTTGTTGCAATCGAAATCAATTTGAAAAGCCTCTCAGAAACCATCAGCATGACCAGCAGCTTCCTATAAGCTTTCACCCATATGTTAATGGTGTGGTCGCGGGACCTTTTTCTTTTTTTAACAGCACACCCGTGTCAAGTCTGTCAGCCACAAAGGTCGAGGGGACCGGAAAAAAGCTGATGAAGTCACGGCTTTGACCACTTTTGAAGCAAAGTTGGGAGACGGGAGTTAATTAAATATTTTCAGGCCTTTGATTTAACTGTTTTTGTTCTTTTTTACACGTTTTATGTATGCTTTACTTGTAACAACGAAACGAAAAAAGTTATCCAATTTAAAAAATGTAACCTAATTCTAATTTTTGTATCGTTATAATACTTTGAAAATATAATGTAATTTAGATGAAAATACACAGCACTGAAACGTGGTCTCTCACTAAAGGCCTCATAAGCAAACTCAAAGTCGCACAACGAGCTATAGAGAGGGCTATACTCGGGGTTTCTCTACAAGAGCTGATTTGATCTGATCTCTACTGCTAGTCTGTGGAATTCGCTGCCTGAGTGGGTGTTCCCCAATAGTTACAATCTGGGTGTCTTCAAGTCGAGAGTGAATCGGTTTCTTCTAGGCAAGCATGCTCCATCGTAGACCGCATCATCATTTAACATCAGGCTAGTTAGCGGCCAAGCGCAAGCCTATTTACAAAAAAAAAAAAAAAAAAAAAAAAAAAAAAACAGAAATGAGAAGATCGTACGTATATACGAATAAAAGGTACCGACATAGCCCACCAGATTATCAAATTTAAGTGGCAGTAGGCAGGGCGCATAGCACGCAGAACAGACGGCCAATGGGGCCGATAGGTTTTGAATGGAGACTACTGACCGGTAAGCGCACTTTAGAACATCCATGAGATGGAAAGGCGACCCAAAAGAGACCGCAGAAAAACGCAGGATGCAGGCCGCTTCCAACCAGCAGTGGACGCCCTATGGCTGAAATTATGATGATAATGCGAAGACAATACTGGAGCGCCACCGGTCAGACTAGTACCGGTCGGTCGCTCGCCCCTCCACCTTCCCACAGGACATATGTCCTAAGGAGGGCGACGAAACGACGCCCGGTCGGATAAGGACCGGGCGGGCGCTCGCCCCTCAATTTCTGGGGCCAGTGTGCCCCAGAGCCCAGCCTCTGCAAAAAGTTATTAAATAGAATTTGAAGCAGATTCCCACCTCCCCAACAGGAGGGAGGAAGAACCATGTAGTGTAGTGTAGTGAAGACAATACAATAATTTGGTACCACCAAGCTGGTTTGACAATAAAGCCAAAAGTTTGTATATCTCTGCAATAGCTAGCAGAGCCATCTAGCGGGAAAGATGCCAATCATAATGCCGCACGATAGTTGCCCCTCTACCCTCTCACTCCCTTCCCCCACTGACTGCATGTAAGGGAATACCCTCTTTTTGTTATCTAACGCCTGAAGCATGGCACAGGAGTGTGGTGGTACTCTTCTTCAAAAAAGGTGATAACACCTTATTGAAGAATTATAGACCCATCTCACTCCTGAGCCATGTGTACAAGCTGTTCTCCAGAGTCATTACGAACCGTCTCGAAAGCAGGTTTGATGACTTCCAGACCCCCGAACAAGCCGGTTTCCGTAAAGGCTGGAGCACCGTAGACCACATTCACACGCTCCGCCAGATTATACAGAAGACTGAGGAGTATAATCGGCCATTATGCCTAGCGTTTGTGGACTACGAAAAAGCCTTCGATTCAATCGAGACCTGGGCAGTATTGCAGTCCCTCCAGCGTTGTCATATCGACTATAGGTATATCGAAGTGATGAAGTGTGTGGTTAAAGATATTTATTATTCTCATAAAGAAATACATTTCACTTACATGAGAATATAACTTAAAATAAAAAATTTTGTTTTCGTCGTACATTAGAGGGTAGGTAAAAACAATCTTATCAATATTCACTCAATACGGCCGGCGGCGGCCGGTGACTCCGGGCTCGCTAAACGTAAACATGTTGTGGATCAAGCGTACCTGGAAGTGGCTAAGCGTACTTTGCAACTTTTTTTATATATTTTTTTTTTTTTTTCGTAATATTATGTTTTGATAGGTGGTATTATTATTTATGGTAGGTAACTGTTATAATTCAAACCGTTTAAAAATATACATATGTATGTATGTACATTTAAATGCTTTTTCGTGGTCGTTTGATATTTTATTTATGTTATAATGTTGATAAATAAATGAGTACTTGAGTCTCTATTTTATGCTAGCTATATTTAAATAGAACATAAATATATTAATTATGTATACATATATGATATAAATTTTCTGGTAAGTTATAATAAAGCAAGTATATTATTCATTACATAATACTTAAGTAATCTTTTAAATGTGGTGATTGTTTTTGAATTTTTAATATCTTTGGGTAAGTTATTATACAGTCTGGCCCCTTCAAATGTTATACTTTTAAGACCATATCTTGTGCGAACTAAGGGCAGAGATATGTCTTCGTAAGTGTCTGTATAGAAACGCCACCATGTCGATCCGATTACAGGACGAGAGCACGGAACCAATCCAACTGCAGAAAGGCGTGAGACAGGGAGATGTTATCTCTCCGAAACTGTTCACGAACGCATTGGAGGTCGTTTTCAAGCTCTTGGACTGGAACGGATTCGGCATCAACGTCAATGGCGAATACATCACTCACCTTCGTTTTGCCGATGATATAGTCATCATGGCAGAGTCGCTGGAGGATCTCAATACGATGCTCAGCGACCTCAGTAGCCTTTCCCAACAGATGGGTCTTAAAATGAACATGGACAAGACAAAAATTATGTCCAATGTCCATGTTGAACCCGTGCCAGTAGTCGTTGGGAACGATACTCTCGAAGTTGTTGACCATTACACCTATCTTGGACAGATTGTTCAGTTAGGTAAGTCCAACTTAGGCAAAGAGGTCGCCCGAAGAATCCAACTCGGATGGGCAGCGTTCGGGAAATTGCGTGACATCTTCTCGTCCAAGATACCACAGTGCCTCAAGACGAAGGTCTTTGACCAGTGTGTGTTGCCAGTGATGACATATGGTACTGAGACGTGGTCCTTAACTGTTGGCCTTTTGGAAAAACTCAGAGTCACACAGCGGGCAATGGAGAGAGCTATGCTCGGAGTTTCTTTGCGCGATAAAATCCGAAACGTGGATATTCGCCAAAGAACCAGAGTCACCGACATAGCTGTTAAAATTTGCAAGTTGAAGTGGCAATGGGCAGGCCACATCGCTCGAAGAACCGATAACCGATGGGGAAGAAAGGTTCTGGAGTGGAGACCACGAACCGGAAGACGCAGCGTAGGGAGGCCTCCCACTAGATGGACCGACGACATTGTGAGAGTCGCGGGCATCCAGTGGATGCAAAAGGCAGGCTGTCGTTCAGTGTGGAGGTTAAAGGGGGAGGCCTATGTTCAGCAGTGGACGTCTTCTGGCTGATGATGATGATGATGATGTTATCTAACGAGTCAATGGATGTTTTAGAGTCCTTTACCCAAAGGGTGTAAACGGGACCCTATTACTAAGCCTATATGCTGTCTGTCTGTCCATCCTTTTAACGGCTGAATCTTCCGAACTGTATGTAATAGATAGCCATAGATAGGTAGTTGAAAAAATCACAGAATATATTATGTTACGGCGGATTACCTAAGAAATAAAAAAAAAAGTAAAAAAAAAATTTTATGGGGAACCCCATACGATTGTATTTTTTTTAAAGTATTTTTTATTAGCTCTTTTGTAAAAACGGTAATACGTACAAGCGTGAAACATACCATGATTGTAGTACACACTCTAAAGTATAACAAAAATATGGCTAAGTGCAAGTCGGTGACAAATTTCTGTTTATTATTAAGTTAAGGAACGTATTCAGTCACATGGACGACCTTATCATATCTTTCACCGAATCGAAATTATTATAATTTACTAATTCATCATCATCATCAGCCAGAAGACGTCCACTGCTGAACATTAACCCCCACACCCCCCTTTAACCTCCACACTGAACGACAGCCTGCAATTGTTTGTCTGTCATGGGGGGGGGGGTTGTATAATCCCCACTTGGCAGGCGGCTTGGGGATCGCAGGAGGGTCCACCATTCAAGTAGGAGGATGCTGCTGCCCATCCTCTGGTGGTTCCTCCAATTTACTAATTATGAAGCAGTTTTTTATAATTCATAATTATCGTATTTTGTGGTGGTACCGGTGGTACGGCACCCTCAGTGCACGAGCCTGACTCACACTTGGCCAGTGTTATTAAACTAAAGTAATTATTTCTAATTTTAGACTATAATAGAAATTGAAAAGGCTCTAGGGAATCTAACGAGTATTTATAGTATTTTATTACTTGAACAGTTTTCGAACTTTCCTTCCCTTGACAGTAAATAACGCAATTAAAACTGTCCGAACAATTACTTAAGCAACAAGCGCATTATAATTTAACGCTTTACCAGCCTTAATTAACATCGAAGCTAATTAAAACGTACGGTAGGAAAACTCTACGCACTGATAGTGGGAAACAGCAGTAAGTGAACTAAGCACAAATATTTTTTTGTTGCGGAAATTTTGCGGACAGCACGTTGTTACGACGAAAGTTATATGATTGTTTAAGGGGTAAAGAGTTTTAGAGTTTCGAGTTTTTTAGTTCCAGTGATAACGGTAGCAAAAGACTAAGAAAGAGGGTAGATCGTTTTGTATGCACTTAACTTTTTAACTGTTCGACCAACCACCCGCATTCTTCAGTTGTCCCGTGAACATGGTGCATGTATCTGCGCCGAAATATCGGGAGCTCATTACACAAACTTACCACGGTAAATATGCCGTAAATAATCATATAACTTTAGTGAACAAATCTGATAGTTTTTTAACAGTATTTTAAACTATATATATAAAAGCGAAATTCATCTACTCACTCATTCATCACGAAGTCTCGAAAACGACTGGACTAACGAACCTGAAATTTGACAGGACTACACCCCATAAGGTATCTCCTTATGGGGTGTAGAGGTCCGCTAAGAAAAGATTTTGCGAAAGGGTTGAATTAAGGGGAGCAAATGAAGGTTGAAAGTTTGTATGAAAGTCCTTTGTTTTTGATGTTAGGGAAATGAAATATGGTATTCAGGTGATTAGGAATAAAATAAATACTGTATTAAAAAAACGAATAAGACGTATTAACTGGAAATGGGGGATTTAATTTTTTGTTGACTGTTTTGTAATAACGACGCTGAAATTTTGCAATTAGATTAATTACGGGGTTTAGAGGTCCGCTAAGAATGAATTTGCAAAAGGGCTGAATTAAGGGAGGCAAATAAAGGTTGAAATATTGTATGAAAGTCTACGCGTGCGAAGTCGTGGGCAACAGCTAGTATAACATACGTTTTACATAGTTCGACTCAGTTGATCTACTCTACTGTTCCTATAGTTATAACACAGTGTAGGTGAAATGTTTATTGCTTGTATAATTAAAATATGGGTCTCCAGCTCATTACAAATAACGCACTTTACATAATTAATTGCGAAAGTAAAGTGGTATTTAAATAGGTATACTCATACAGAGAGAGTAACACTGAAACGTGGATTCCAGAAATTGCCTCTTTATAGTCTGTACCTGTGTTTTGCGGAACGAAAATTTGTTAAAGTAAATTAATCATTTTTGTTGGGCTAAAATACTGGTAGCTAAATTTTAACTACACATTTTTTTATTTTATAAATAATAAATGTTTGCGTATGACCACCATCTCTGCTGATGTTAAGCGATGATGCGGTCTGCGTCGGAGCACGCTTGTCTAGAAGAAACCGATTCACTGATAATATTCTCTAAGAAACTAACCGGTCAATATATTTTGGGGAAGATTGTTAATAGGATTTTGTTAAATATAATTACTTGTTTTTAGTATTTAATTACGGTTAATTATAAGTTAAATATAATTACAGCTAATAAGAGAGAGAAGTACGCAGCGTTGGAGCCGCTTTACAATTTTGTGCCCGTTGCCGTGGAGACCATGGGTTGTTGGGGGACTGAGGCCAAGAAGCTCATTTCGGAGATAGGGCACAGGCTCAAGGAAAAGTGTGGTGACTCCCGCTCCGGCTCGTTCCTGGTGCAAAGGTTGGCCATTGCCATCCAACGCGGTAACGCAGCGAGTGTTTTGGGTACCTTTGCGCCGGGAACGGTCAGGGGTGGGTTATTTGAATAGTTATTAGTTTAATTGTAATTTGACTAAAAAAACAAAAAAAAAAATACAGCTTACATTAGATTACTTTATTAATTTAGTTAAAAGTTTTGTTACTTTTTTAACGTTTGTTGTTTCAATGTAAATAAACAAACTTCAAATACTTCTGTTTTGTTTCATACTTTAACAGCAAATAGTTTACTTGTAGTTTACCTTCCTGGCTTATTTCTAAGCATTTTTTTGTGAATCATTGCATAACCGTTTCTCCTGTTTCCTCCTTTTTTTTAAATTTAATTTTTGTTTGGGGCTTTAGTCACTATGCGATTATGCCAGCCCCGTTTTTCAAAGCAACTTACACAATCAAAAGGGACCAGAGTTCGTACGCTGATCTAATGCGACCGAGACCATGGCATACAAGGCCCTCGCAACATTACACGTGGGTGCAGCCAGGATACCTTGAATCCTATAATGACTTATTTATCTTTCCTTTTGTTCTTACCTTCTTATTCTTTCTTCTTATAATATATCATTGAATAAGCTTAAAATAATGTTCGCAATTATTTAGCATCGATATCATTTATCATAGAAATGCAGACACAATTCTAACAAACGAGCTATCTGCTCACTTTGCTTAGAACTAGTCGGTGAAATCAATTGTACACAAACTGCATATCCAAATAGATACACGGATGCAGAATACGTCGGGAATCAGTGCACAATACTACTAGTCAAACATTTTCTACAGTTGTTTTACAGTAGACAATCTTTCACTTTGTGAAGGGTCTATGGGACTCAGGGTTGGATATAAACGATATAAAGTGATTTATATTTGGTTGTTTATTATTAACTTTGTATTACAAGAAAATTGCATCCTACTCGAGTAGCGGCCAGAGCAGAAGTTGTATTAAAGAGTAATATAATAAAGGGGGGAAGTTGTATTCTTTTTGAAAAGCGTAGAGGGAGAAAGACTGAATCTATGTTGAAAAGGATGTCTAGATGTCTAGCTGTCATTGACACATAGCCATAGACTACAGATGAATCGACGTCTATAGACAACGAATGATTTCCATTCACGGGGCAGTGGAATAAAGAGGGACATTCGCTAGATATGCAACACTTTGTATCTTTATCTTGTAGAATGATGGTGGCCAAGCGTTAACATGTGCACTTTGCAATCTGACGGCACCCGGTTCGATCCTCAACCTTTCACCAATGACTTTTTTAGTACCAAAATTAACTATTTGCAGCTTCAATGTCATTGATAACAGCCGGTGAAGGAAAACATTGTGAGGAAACCGGTATTTCCGAGATCCTCAAAAGTTCAAGGACATAATGACATTCACCAACATGCTGGACCAGCATGGTGGATAAGTTCTTTGACGGGGCTAGCGCCTTTATTAACTAAACAAAATACAAGCTAAAACTAAAACTACAAATACAGTTAGACTGCCCATAGACCGTTGAAGGTCTAAAGACAATCCAAATGCTCAAGCCCACTACCAGTTGGCAGCGTACCCAGCATGCTGGCGGCATTACCACGTTGAATGGCAATGCTTATGCGTTGAGCCAGAAACACGCCAGCATTTTGGTCACGCGTCGCATTAACCAGACGCTCATTATGACACAAGGTTCAAATTCACATTTTTTCTTTCGTTTTCTGCAAGAATTGAATTGAACTCGTATGAGAATACGTAACGAATTAAAATTACAAGTATTATTTAAAAAAAAATATTTATTACTATATAACTACATAGCTATGTTTTGTTATAAAGTATAACTTGAGAATGTCAAAACAAGATCGAATGGGTGCGTGCTTTGTCAGCTCAAAGTCTAGCTCATTTTATCTCATAAAAATACTATTTTCTCATAAAAAATATTTATTGCATGTTTATCAGTGCGTATTTATTCGCATACATCAAAAGTTAAGACGTCAATTAAAATTGCTACTGTTATATAGCGTACTACCACAAACAAAATGCTATAAAAGTATAAACTAAACCGTTTCACTCTGAATGCAGTGGGCAAATATGCCCGAGCCTTTGCCTGCTGCTGTGGAAATAATTTGCAAGCTCGCGGAACATCTTTGCGAAGCTTGCACTCGTTGCCTAGTACCAAGATAGAATAGGCTTTTTGTTTTTTACTGGGCAAGTGCCTTTATTAACTAAACGAAATACAAGCTAATACTAACACTACAAATACAGTTAGACTGCCCATAGACCGTTGTAGGTCTAAAGACAATCCGCAAATGCTCAAGCCCACTATCAGTTGGCAGCGTACCCAGCATGCTGGCGGCATTACCACGCTGAATGGCAATGCTTATGCGTTGAGCCAGAAACACGCCAGCATTTTGGCCTAGCGTCGTATTAACCAGACGCTCATTATGACACAAGGTTCAAATTCACATAATAAACATAGAATTTTCTAGTGTTGCGTGTGTTTATGGTCAAACGCGTGTTTATGGCCAAACGACTAACCAAAAACATTGTTTATTTTTATTTTATATTTAAGTTATAATGAAATACTTTTTTACCTGGGCTAGCGCCTTTATTAACTAAACAAAATACAAGCTAAAACTAAAATTACAAATACAGTTAGACTGCCCATAGACCGTTGAAGGTCTAAAGACAATCCAAATGAAATACTTACCTATCTTATGGATTAAGCTTAACTCGACTCCGTCCCGTTTACATTTCTCCCTATTGAATCGGGCTGAAAAAAATGGCTACGACATTTTATTGCAGACCTTGGGTTCCGCCGTATTTTACACGAAATAGGTTTTTGAATTTTATGACGACAATGGATAGAGGAAAGGCGGAACGTGCTGGATTTTGTAGGTTTATGTTCTTACCTAAACTTCAAAAATTTACCATAATACTAGTGATATTTCTAATAATGAGTACTAAAATAAGCAACCTCAAGTTTTGGAAGTACGTCATAATCGCTTCAAAACGTCCACTGCTGAACGTAGGCTTCCCCCTTTATAACCTCCACACTAAACGACAACCTTCCTTTTGCATCCACTGGATGCCCGCGACTCTCACAATGTCGTCGGTCCATCTAGTGGGAGGCTTCCCTACGCTGCGTCTTCCGGTTCGTGGTCTCCACTCCAGAACCTTTCTTCCCCATCGGTTATCGGTTCTCCGAGCAATGTGGCCTGCCCATTGCCACTTCAACTTGCAAATTTTAACAGCTATGTCGGTGACTCTATTTCTTTGGCGAATATCTACGTTTCAGATTCTATCGCGCAAAGAAACTCCGAGCATAGCTCTCTCCATTGCCCGCTGTGTGACTCTGAGTTTTTCTAAAAGGCCAACAGTTAAGAATCACTTCTCAGTACCATATGTCATCACTGGCAACACACACTGGTTAAAGACCCATGGAAGACCCACCTGTTGAGAAAGGCTACCGAGGTCGCTGAGCATCGTATTACGTCACCTACCTAAAGACCGATTATTTTATATCACAATCGGTTGAGCTGTTTATTCTAGTTGGGGAAAATACATGTGAACCATCCTTTTTATGGTTCTGTACCCAAAGGGTAAGAACGGGACCCTGTGTCCTCTGTCTGTCTGTCTGTCCGTCTGTCCTGCCTTTAAACAGCTGTATCTTTCGAACCGTAATAGATAGCTAGTTGACATTTTCACAGAATATGTATTGTGACGGCAAATTAATAAAAAAATAATACAAAAAATCAATGAGTAAAAATAAAACGGGGGTCCCATGGAACAAACATATACTTTTTACGTATTTTTGTATTTGCCCTAATGTAAAAACGGTAATACGTACAAGCGTTAAACTTGGTACGATTACACACTCTAAAAAATAATAAATAATGGCCAAATGCAAGTCGGTGATAAGTTTCTGTTTCATACCAAGTTATAACTGGTAATTTCGTTATTGAATTTTGTGGTGGTACAGAACCCTCAGTGCGCGAGCCCGATTCGCACTTGGCCGGTTCATTAGATTAAGTTTGTGTACATAATATGTAGGTTTTTTTTTAATTCAGTTTTTTTTTTGGGACTTATATAGTATTCTACATGTCAGTCCCATTGTATATTCTAAACTAGAGGACGCATACTTAATACATAAAACACAGACAACAAACAAACAGCTCCCTGGCTGCGTCCGAATTGGGTTCAGCCAGTATTCCGTTAAACTGACCCACATCTAGTCTGTTCAGATGGTAAGTCACTTCAAGTCTCCTTGTCTCATGCTGGAGGCGGACACATTCCACCAGAAGGTGGTATACATCTTCCACCACTCCACATGTATCACAATTCGGTGTTTCTGTTTTGCCCATCATGAAAGCTAATTTTTTTTAAGTATAGTTTGGAAGTCGGTTTTTTTCCCTAAAAATTAATTATTGCTTTTCATTTTCGAGTAAAAATATACTGGGAGATAGGGAAAGTTGGCTATTTAAAAGTTGCCTATCACTTAAACTTTTATATATACTAAAGCCCCAATGTCACTTTTGCCACCAAAATAAAAGCAAAATCTTATTAAAATCATAAACAGAACACGGCGCATTCCCTAGTAATTGAACATGAATAATTTATCTGTTCATTTATCGTCTTCCCAGGATAAATTGATTCGCATTGTATTAATTTAGGTATGCAGAGTTTGGTACAAGTGATGGAAAAATAAAAGCCGACATGGCTGTTAAAATTTGCAAGTTGAAGTGGCAATGGGCAGGCCACATCGCTCGAAGAACCGATAACTGATTTTATTTTATTTTATTTTTTTATTTTATTTAATATACTGATGGGCTTCCCCATCGGTATATACTGATGGGCTTCCCCATCGGTATATACGATGCTCAGCGACCTCAGTAGCCTTTCTCAACAGGTGAGTCTTACAAGGGTGTTTGACCAGTCCAGTGTGTTGCCAGTGATGGTACTGAGACGTGGTTCTTAACTGTTGGCCTTTTGGAAAAACTCAGAGTCACACAGCGGGCAATGGAGAGAGCTATGCTCAGAGTTTCTTTGCGCGATAAAATCCGAAACGTGCATATTCGCCAAAGAACCAGAGTCACCGACATAGCTTTTAAAATTTGCAAGTTGAAGTGGCAATGGGCAGGCCACATCGCTCGAAGAACCGATAACCGATGGGGAAGAAAGGTTCTGGAGTGGAGACCACGAACCGGAAGACGCAGCGTCAGGCCTCCCACTAGATGGACCGACGACATTGTGAGAGACGCGGGCATCCAGTGGTCAGATGATGATTGATGATGACGATGATGATGATGATGATGATGATGATGGAAAAATAGATTTCTTATTTAATTTTGTAGAATCTCAGTATTTTTATTTGTATATATAAATCTGAGTATACATGTGTATTAAATAGATAGATAGAAACTCTTTGACTTTGTACACCAGAAATAAAACGTACAAACAGATATAAAACACTTCGAGCCTTTTTACGAGCGTGTATTGAGCATTATAATAATTTATAAGTCCATTAAAAAAAAAAACATTTTAAACACAAGTATAATATACTAGCTGACCTGACAAACGTTGTCCTGTCCTAGAACTGTCAAACACGCAAAATTAAAATTGTTACTCAATTTTTTTAATTTCTTGGGTTACATTATTGGAGTTTTAGTAAGGATCCCTATTTTTTGAAAATATTATATAGCTTATGTTACCCGGGGATAGTGTAGCTTCCCAACAGTGAAATAATTTTTCAAATCGGTTCAGTTGTTTCGGAGCCTATTCAATGCAAACAAACAATCAAATCTTTCCTCTTTATAATATTACTAGCGGTCCGCCCCAGCTTCGCACGGGTATAAATTATAGCTTATGTCACCCGGGGATAGTGTAGCTTCCCAACAGTGATAGAATTTTTCAAATCGGTTCAGTAGTTTCGGAGCCTATTCAATGCAAACAAGCAAACAAACAATCAAATCTTTCCTCTTTATAATATTAGTATAGATTAAGCAGATCACCCCCCCAAAAAAAAAACCAGTTAAAGTTTAAAAAGACAAGCAAGTCACTCGCATGATTTTGTAAATTTTAGTATGTCCAATAAATTAATTTATATTTGTATTTTTGATGGTAAGAGTAACCCTTGCCCATAAGAGTTCAGCGCCATCAATAACAAGCAATGTACTGCGCTCGTTACCCTGAGATATTAGATGTAATTCTCATTATGGCCAGAAATTTTGCCAGGAATTATTGCCCTTTAATTTGTAATATAGTATTTTTTGCACACTACTGTTTAGCGGCTTAATACCAAGCAAAGGTGTGATACTTAATGTGTGCTCTTTTTATTTCTGGTGTGCACAATAGTTTCTATCAATTTATCTTCTTCCCGATATTTCACTTCACTTCTCCACGCGTACTACAAAAGACATTTATTATGCGAACTGCTAGTCTGTGGAATGCGCTGCCTGAATGGGTGTTACCGATGGTTACAATCTGGGTGTCTTCAAATCACGAGTGAATCGGTTTATTCTAGGCAAGCGTGCTCCACCGTAGACCGCGTCATCGCTTAACATCAGGCGTGATGGTGGTCAAACACCAGTCTATTATTTATAAAAAAAAAAAAAGACATACCACTACAAATAAGTAAATGTCTATTTACGTCTTTAGAAATATTTTTTTTTTAGATCTGGGGCTTACGGCCAACTGCTAACGTGGTATCAAACTAACGTTAAATCCGCTCAGTTGGAAAATTATGCAACCGCAAACCGTATCTGGGCGCATTAAGGTTCACGTTCGCGTGATTTTCCAACTGAGCCGATTTAGCGTTTGTTTGATACCGCATTAGCAGTTGGCCGTAAGGCGCCAGATCGACAGTCATTATACACACACAGTACAGTACGATGCAATGCCATGCCATGCCATGCCATGCCATTCTATGCAATGCAATGCAATGAACAGAAAAGCCTTAAAACCCACTTTACCTTATTGGTAGGTATGTACGTAGTTCTTATGAAAATTAGGCTCTTAGAGGTGCTTTTACGTCATTATTATTTGTAGATACAATAATTGAGATACAACAAAATTCTTTGTAACTGGATTTTTCTGTATCTAGATTAATCACGTTGCAAAAAAGTAACGATTTGCCGTTTCGCTTCTATCTTTAGACTTGTACCACGCCCCTGGTGAGTCTACCAGCCGTGTGGGTTGCTGTAATAAATTGACCAAGGCTTGTTTAGAAGGATACTCGCCTTTGCTTGTGAAAAAACCAGAGGCAAGAAAATCTTATAAAAGAATCCAGTTGAAACATAACTATCTATCTCTTCTCTACATAGTATAAATTAAAGTCGCTTTCTGCGTCTATCTGTCTGTCTGTATGGCCGCTAACTCCTCCTAAACCACGCAACGGATTTTGATGCGGTTTTCACCATCAGTTAGATACATTTCCGCGGAAGGTTTATATATATAACTAGCGACCCGCCCCGCATTCGCACGTAAATTACACCCGTGCAAAGCCGGGCGGGCGGGTCGCTAGTTA
This sequence comes from Agriopis marginaria, assembly GCA_932305915.1. Classification (NCBI taxonomy): domain Eukaryota; kingdom Metazoa; phylum Arthropoda; class Insecta; order Lepidoptera; family Geometridae; genus Agriopis; species Agriopis marginaria. Next base: position 18,551,275 of record OW029918.1, read on the forward strand.
ATAATATAATATAGTGACAAAAAAAAAACTATCAAATAACGGTAAATAATACCTTTTACAAAAAACATACCCGGTGGAAGAACTGATCGAATCTAATCTTTCTTAACTTCGATTACCAAAAAACCATCTATCTGAACAATGCTACAAACGTTGTCCACTCGTGAATCAGCGTACATTCCTATCAATTAATAGGAAACGCGTAGAATTTGCATAATGGACGACATGAAGAATTTACTGCTGCTAGTGTAGGAATCGGCCCATACAGTGAATTATTGTTCTACTATCTGTATACAGCGTGTAAAGGGAACACTCTCGAAGCCAAAAGAAGGTAATTGTACTCATCATTATGAACCACTTTTAGTATGGGACCAACCCTGAAATCGCGAAAAATAAAAATAATTTTCAGGGCTGGTCCCATAGTAAAAGTTGTTCATAATGATGAGTACAATTACCTTCTTTTGGCTTCGAGATTGTTCCCTTTACACCTCGTATAAATTGTGTAAATATGTGAGTCATGAAATTTTTTAATAATTTTATTATGATACTTAATTATATGGGCTACAGTCCAGCTACTGAAATAATGCGTCTAACAGCTGCAATAATTTAGTAAAGATCTGAATTATGATATAAAATGGGGCTAATTGAGAATTTTCTTCCTTTTTTGAAGTCAGTTCTTCATTTCAGCCATAGGCCGTCCACTGCTGGACATAGGCCTCCCCCATCAACGCTTGAACGTTTTTAACTGTTTTCACTGAGAGATTGTGACTATAGGAATTGTATCTCGATGACTATAAAGGACTAACTGCGCTTCGTGGTTTCACCCGCGTAGTGATGAAAAATGGTGATGATGATGATGATGATGATGAAAAGTAGCCTATGTCACTCTCTGGCTCTTGAACTATACCCATGCATCAAGTCGATCCGTTGTTTCGTTGCGGCGTTAAAGAGGAACAAACATCCAATACATCTATACATCCATACGTCTAGACATCCATACATGCAAACTTTCGCGTTTATAATATTTGTAGGATACTCAACAGTGAATGTGAGAGTGAGACAACTTTAGTCTGTTTATAAAATAATAGATAATGGTCATAGCCCACCGAATTAGCAAGTTGAAGTGGCAGTGGGCAGGGCACATAATTATCACGCAGAACAGATGGCCGATGGGGCCGAAAGGTTCTGAAATGGAGACCACGGACGGTAAGCGCAGCGTAGGACGTCTATCAACAAGATGGACAGACGACCTAAAAGGGACCGCAGGGAATCGCTGGGTGCAGGCCGCTTCCAACCGGCCGCTTTGGAGATCGATGGGGGAGGACTATGTCCAGCAGTGGACGTCCTATGGCTGAGATGATCATGAAACATTTAAACGTGTCAAGGGATCGTATTTCAAGAAGTGACGCGGAAGTTGAGATGAAATAGAATGACGCGGCGCTTCTCCCCGGATGATGGATCGTCATTTTAATGGAAATTCTCACAACTTGTATGAAATTTCAGTTGGAACGTGATCTTTTTAATTTATGAAACTTGTATAGAAGTTTTAATGTAAATTTGTGCCATTTTGTCATTAATCAAAAGATCATAATTTTGGCTATTAAACTGATCAGTCTGAGGTTAGTCAAACCCAATATCTATAAAATGAAAAAAACTTTATTATTGCAAAACACAACAGTGCATTAAAGTAAGTAAATTTACTATCAGAGTTAAAAGTATTTTGCATAAAATAATTATTTTACAACACTTGACTATTGGTATCCTCACTTGGCAAGCCTGTGTCGAGGAAACCGAATTCCAGGTAACAATTAAAATTTACAAAATCTTATTGTCAAGACAGTGAATGAGTTAAAATAATATAGCCAGCCCTGCGTGACCCTTCGGGACCTCGCAGTACAGCGCTGAGCTTACCCCTATTGCCAAACACTGTTTCTCCTTATGTTTCTTATAGTACATGTTCATTGTTTTTGGTTTTTGGCAATAAATATATCTTATTCTTATTCTCAGTTATTCTTAGGTGTCAGAATATAATGTGTATGTGACACAGTTGAGGAGGTTGAGAACAAAACCTCACATATCCAGTTTTTTCAAATTTTAGAGAAAACATAAAAATGTCTCGACGGAATTTTTCTTTTTCGACGGAAAAGTGTGGTTTTGTTCCAAACCCTCGATTTCAAATGAAATTTTATATAGGAAAAGAGGTATTTTGACAAGGTTTTACTTACATGCTTCAATCAATTTATAATTTTTTGCCCAAAGAAAAAAAAAACTAAATTTTCAAGAGTGGAATAGTGAGGTTTTGTTCTTCACCTCCTCAGTTCTTGCAAAAAAATAAAAAAAATATGTACATATTTTACTTGTAGTTAAAATTATGTTAGTAAAACAACAACCGAATTTTTGAAGTAAATATGTCAATTATTTTATAAATAGGCAAATAGATCGTAATATATAGTTTTATTTCCAAATCTTCTGTCTTATCATACGTAAAGTTTTGAGCCATTTCTGAATGATTTATTTTGCTTCGTTGACATTTTTGTTTTTAATATCACAGTATTTTGTGACTTCGTTATAGACTTAGTATGACTATTACGCTCTTAGAAATTCACCTAAACAATGAGAAAAACATGTTGTCTTTATTAAAAACCCATCGAGTAGCAAGTGATATTCTGGTGTAGTTAGAAACACCAAAATGTTAAGAATGAATTTTTGGAACACACTTACCACACTGGTTAATGATTACACCATTTTTTTACTTCCTTTGTAGCACTCATGCGCAAATAATCACTAAAAGGTATAATTAATAAATAACATCCGTCCTGAACCTACTTTATTTCCAACTAAATTTAATATTCATCAGCGTGTGAGTAAATAGTTTAGGTGTAACACCTTTGCCTGTTTATAGTAACACCCTTTTAAACCTCAAAGCTTTTGACCAAATTATTAAGCTCCTTTTAACTTAAAAGCTTCCGCGACAGGGTCAAAAACTGAATTATGTTTTAAAAGTTTTGACAATTTTATCGATGCTAAAATTGTCAAAACTTATCAGCACAAGCGACTTAAATATGCTAACCTCGGCAGTGGTTACATATTTGAGGCGTTTGGGGTCGAGACATTGGGCCAGTGGGGACCGGGAGCTCAACTCATTTTCAAAAATCTTTCAGAGCGCCTGGTTAATGCGACGTGTGACCAAAATGCTGGCGTGTTTCTGGCTCAACGCATAAGCATTGCCATTCAACGTGGTAATGTCGCCAGCATGCTGGGTACACTACTGGTAGTGGGCTTGAGCATTTGGATTGTCTTTAGACCTTCTTTATTCTTTATTTCAAATTAAGCATATAATTAACAGATAATCCAAAACATTACATGCTGCAGCTTAAATGGGCAAGGCTTCAACTGTTTATGGACAGTCTAACTGTATTTGTAGTGTTAGTTTTAGCTTGTATTTTGTTTATCGATGCTTGTAAAATTTGTTTAGCACTTTTAACAGCTCTTGTATATTACAAGCTTTTGTTTAACGTGCCCTGTTAGGATGTATATGTATAGGACAAAACTTGCAACTGAATTTTAGACCAATTATCCCCAACCGATAAGCTGAAATTTTGCATATACGTTTAGTTTGAATGACAATTAAATGCCGTTCAAAATCAAATATGGCGACTCCCAAAGATGGCGGATCTGTTATTTTTTATGCACTTCCATGATAATTATGGGTCACAAATGAAAGGATTTTCTAAGAATACGAAAAAGAACATTTCGTCACACTAAATTCAATATGGCGGATGGTATGATTTGATTCGGATCCTGCCCATTTTTCTATCAGACTGCCAGAGTGGTCACGAAGAATTGACACCGCTTTATGGTTGATATTCCGAGAACCCGTACGAAGCGCTTTGACTCCACATTTTTTGTGCGAACTGCTAGTCTGTGGAATTCACTGCCTGAGTACCCACTCAGGCAGTGAATTCCATTCCCCGATAGTTACAATCTGGGTGTCTTCAATTTGAGAGTGAATAGGTTTCTTATAGGCAAGCGTGCTCCATTGTAGACAGCATTATAGCTTAACAACAGGCGAGGTGGCGGTCAAACGCAAGCCTATTACCTATATAAAATCAAAAAATATTAGTTTGTTAAGATTTGACAGATTTGCAAATTTGGCTAGCTGCGCTCCTATGGATTACTCCTTATAACATCAGCTATCTGTCAGTGGAAATTCTGTCAAAATCGGTTAAACCGTTTCGGTGTTCATGGGAACATACGTACATACATCGCTCTTTAAATAATAGATTTTAACAGAAATATTTCTTTCGTCGTCTCGTTTTGACTTATCCCAGTCATGAATGTTTCATGAGGTTTACGTTCTAGCCACCCCATAGTAGATTTATTTTATTTAAAAAAGACATTTTTCTTGGAAATGTTGTTCTAGTTATGGATATTGTTCTTGGTGAGCGAAAACCGATAGTTTTTTTTTTCTGTTGTTTCCCTGGAAAAATAAATCCACTGCGTGTTTTGTATTGCTACGTTTGAAAATACAAAAGCGATGTTACCTTAACTGTTTGTTTGATAGAGTAAAAAGAGTGGTCTTTGATAGCGTTTGATTCAATGAAAGTTCTTTGTAGAATAAAAAAAAAATACCTCTGGTTTGTAAAGGATTTTAACATTAATTATATATTATATTTCCTTAATGTTTCAAAGAACAAAATGTAGAGATAGATAAAAACATAATGCAGGTTACTTAGTATCATAAACCAGTTTGTCCATAGAATATTCATGTTGACAAATTATTTTTTAGTAAGGCAAATTTTACCCATCCATATTTTATTCAATATAAAATTTTGACTGTCGCCTCTCTATATATATTTGAAAACTGTAAATTTGTTAGAAAATACCCACAATTTTTTAGAAAATTAGTTGAAAACCGAAACTATCGAATAAGGTCTAACTACAAACATAAATTAATCTTACCGACATCTAAATTAGCAATGCATAGCTCCGGCCCAAATCCAATGGCCATCAAAATATATAATAAACTACCAGTACAGATAAAGGATATAGAAAATGAAAATAAATTTGACAAAACCCTAAAAAACATATTGCTAGCAAAATTTTATTATAGCTTAAACGAGTATTTAGAAGACAAATCAATTATGGAATAAATCGATCCGCTCCGCACTATATTGCCATACCCAATCAGGGTTATTGTTATGTATTACCTAATTTAAACATGCTACCTAACATCTGTATGTGAACTTCATAATAATTATGCAATAAATGATTGAGTATTGAGTATTGAGTACCCACTTTTAAGTTACGCTTATCACTGCAGATGACAAATGACCATAATATATTGTTGAACATAATAAGAATTAATATACGGGGTGTAAGGGGAACACTCTCAAAGCCAAAAAAAGGTACGAGGCTACCAAAAGGGGACCTCCAGGCTTAGGATGGTCAAAGTTGGGGCTCTGACCATCCACTTAAGCGTGCCCAGGGAGAGAACGACAACGTTGTGTGACCAACGTTGTCGTGAGCGGAGGGGCTAAGACAACACGGTTATCTCGGAAGGAGCCGTAGCGCAGTGCCGAGGGCTCCGGTGCGTTCTTCTGGAGATCTCGGAGCCCTCTTGTCAAGCACTAAGGCTGGTCACCGGGGGTTTTAGTGGGTACAATTCCACATAACCTGGCTGCACCCCAATGCAGTCGGGTATCATTGGAAGATTTCCCCCTCGAAAAAAAAAAGGATTAGTAATAGGGTCCCGTTTTTACCCTTTGTGTACGGAACCCTAAAAATGAACTTCCGCAAAGTGACGCCTGATTCAATCAACTATAAGACAGTAAAACCTCTTCAACACCTAACTATTTGTTTTTAAGTTTAATAAGTTTATTTCGACACAAGTAAAGCAAATGAAGTACTCTCAAATTAAAATCTTTACACGCCAGCACTGCATGTTAACACAATTACCCCACGTCGAGTAGAATGCTGAATATTCAAACCGTTGCTGGATTAACTGAGCATCACAGCTGTACACGACGGGAATAATACGAGCAGTAAATAAATAGATAGAATGAGTATAACTAAAAATAACTGCGGTATATCTATCAAGGATTGATATTCAATGACGTATGTGAATCCACTCACCCGCAACTGGGCCAGCGTGGTGGATATGGCACAGTCACCCTTTCGGGGGTAGGCTAAAAGTCCAGCTGAGCAGTGGACTGTTAAATGTCTGATTATGATGTTGTTTGTCTAGAATTTTCTATTTTCTAAGCTAAAACTAAGCGCATGATTTCTAACTTATTTCAATTGTTTCTCTGTGATTTCTTGGTTTTAAACCATTTGGTATCTAATTTGACTAACAATATTTTTATTTAAAATGGCGGTTGGAAACGTCTTGACTCGGGAGTCTCAGCAATAGTGCAAACCAAGAACGATTGTCTGGGGATAGGAATAAGATAATGCGGTAGGATGTTGGCAAGAGAGACTTTAGTCTGGTTTGAGCGTTCACAGCGAAAGCATATTTGTCTGAAAACTGTAATAAGTATTGAATAGTAATAACTATGAATAAAGTTATATAAAAGTGAGAACTCGATTATGATTTACCACAGGCATTATTGCCAAAATGCAATGGAGAAGATATCTGTATTATTCTCCAATACAAAACTTTGATGTCAGAAAAGAGGCAGGCCAGTTTGAAGAGCACTTGGGCTTGACACATCTACCGGATGACCGAAAACCTGTGGACCAAAAACACAACGATGTGGATACCGAATGTAATAAGCACTCCTACAACATACTCATAAATATACCGGCCAAGTGCGACTCGGGCTCGCAAACTAAGGGTTTTGTCATCACTATTTCAGCCATAAGACTTTCACTGCTGGACATAGGCCTCCCCAATCCCCATCGATCACCAAAAGGGCCGGTTGGAAGCGGCCAGCGTTTCCCTGCGGTCTCGTTTTAATTCGTCGTTCCATCTTGTAGGTGGACGTCCTCGCTGCACTTAACGGTCCGTGGTCTCTATTCCAGGACCTTTCGGCCCCATCGGCCATCTAATCTGCGTGTTATGTGCCCTGCCTACTGCCACTTCAATTTGCTAATCCGGTGGGCTACGTCGGTAACTTTCTTTGTCTACGGATCTTCTCATTTCTGATTTGATCTCGTAGAGAAACCCTGAGCATAGCCCTCTTTATAGCTCGTTGTGCGACTTTGAGCTTGTTTATGAGGTCCATAGTGCCATAGCATCACCCTACATATAGTAACCGGCACACGTAACTTAACCATGACCTTGAGTGCGCAATAGACGAATTATTTAAGTTATCGTTGGTGGAAAGAGAGGTGCGCGAGGGCATTCCGACGGCTCGCGTCCACGCGATTGGCCGATGCGCGAATGACATGCGTGAACCCCCACTACGTCAACTTTGGCTCAAGTTGTTTGCCGGCCATTTAAATTAAATTGTTAAATGTAATCTACAATTTTATCCACGACCCCTAAAACTACAAAACAAATACACAAACAAAACTTGGTAACGAATCAAAGGTAGGGGATCATCAGACCTTTGACACGCTATACCTTAGTTCCCGAGGAAAGGTCGCGTTGTGGTCGTGGCAACCCTTGTGGTTTATCTATTAGACGAGTTTTTTGGCACCAACGTGAAAAAAACCTGTCGACTTTTCCTAAACTTGTGTATATTCAAATGTTAATGTGTAATAATGGTGGATTATTATTTATTATTTGTGTTCCTGAACGTGCTCGAGTGCGGTTGTGATATAACGAGGTGAAACATGTCTTTTCGTGTTGTTTCCAAAACTATTTGTAAACGTCCACCACTTTACTTGGGCATGAGTTTGAGTTGACCGTGATCTACTTTATCTTGACTCTGACTTGTTTGACGTTATTTCATCATCATCATCATCAGCCAGAAGACGTCCACTGCTGAACATAGGCCTCCCCCTTTAACCTCCACACTGAACGACAGCCTGCCTTTTGCATCCACTGGATGCCCGCGACTCTCACAATGTCGTCGGTCCATCTAGTGGGAGGCCTCCCTACGCTGCGGCTTCCGGTTCGTGATCTCTACTCCAGAACCTTTCTTCCCCATCGGTTACGTCGTCGGCTGACGTTATTTAATACTATGAAATATTATGACTGAAGAACTCTGTAGTCATGGTCATGAAGAATAAACCGGCCAAGTGCGAGTCCGGCCCCGCGCACTGAGGGTTCCGTACCACCACAAAATACAATAAGGTTGTCTAAGTAGCCAAATTACCAGTTATTATAACGCCTTCAAAAAAATTCGAAATTTTGCTGCAGGCGCTTGTGTATAACACAATTATAACTTGGTAATGAACGAAAATTTGTCACCTACTCGCACTTGGCCATTATTTATTATTTGTTGTTATACTTTAGAGTGTGTTCTATAATCGTGCCAAGTTTGACACTTGGACGTATTATCGTTTTTACATTAGAGCTAATACAAAAATACGTAAAAAAATGCGTATGTTGTATGGACTCTCTCTATATTTTCCTGGTTCCTGTATTTTTTATTAGCTCTAATTTAAAACGGCAATACGTCCATTTTACAAGTTTCAAACCTGGCATGATTATAGTACACACTCTAAACTATAACAACAAATAATAAATAATGGCCAAGTGCGAGCCAAGTGTGCTGTACTAAAAAAAAAAAAGAAATACATTTGATTTTTGGACCTGACTGTAACATACAAAATTAATGGTCAGCCAAACGGAATTAAATGTATGAAGAATAAAATTGTTTACCAAAGGCAACTTTTTAGTAGGTATCTAAAGTGGTTTACCAAATGGGATACTTACCAAACGGGATGTACACATTTTCCTTTAAATACGGTACCCTAAAAGTCCAATGCTCCATATATCATCAATCATCAGGATTATTTGAAGTATTTTAATGTTATTTTTAACCAAATTTAACACTCATGTATTAGATTTAATTAACTGATCACCATTAAAAAAGGGTAAAATGGCCTTATTGATCCCTTACATTATTTATAACGATCTCCGTTAATACGTTTTGTTACCCAGTAACGATGGGTCAAGTATGCCGCTATTATGGTAACCCTGAATTTTGCTAATTTTCATACAAATCGAGCTTAATTTACTCTGATAAGTGCAAAAATAAAAATATAGATAATTAAAGATATCATAGATAATCTATACTAATATTATAAAGAGGAAAGATTTGATTGTTTGTTTGTTTGTTTGCATTGAATAGGCTCCGAAACTACTGAACCGATTTGAAAAATTCTTTCACTGACGGGAAGCTACACTATCCCCGGGTGACATAGGCTATAATCTATACCCTTGCGAACCTGGGGTGGACCGCTAGTTAAAAATATATATGTAAATTTGTGTTAAGTGTAATGTAAGTGTAAATTCAAGGGTTCGTCTGAAAACCGGTGCTGATAGTCCTTGACTTTCAGCATTATTCAGAGACGGACCCATTCGACACTGATTGTATCCTTTAGATATAAGTTTTTGTAATGGTGTCGAATAAAATTTATTTTCTTTCTTTTTCTTTCTTTCTTTCTTAATATTGAAAACAGCTGATAGAAAACCCGAAAATAATCGCATTCGCTCTCAGAAATAAAAAACCGACCAACTCCGAGACGGGCTCGCGCACTGAAGGTTCCTTACCAACACAAAATTCAATAATGAAATTACCAGCTATAACTTGATATAGAACAGAAACTTCTCACCGACTCCCACTTGGCCATTATAATGTTATTATACTTTAGTTTTAGTTTTTAGTTTTAGTAGATATTCGCCAAAGAACCAGAGTCACCGACATAGCTGTTAAAATTTGCAAGTTGAAGTGGCAATGGGCAGGCCACATCGCTCGAAGAACCGATAACCGATGGGGAAGAAAGGTTCTGGAGTGGAGACCACGAACCGGAAGACGCAGCGTAGGGAGGCCTCCCACTAGATGGACCGACAACATTGTAAGAGTCGCGGGCATCCAGTGGATGCAAAAGGCAGGCTGTCGTTCAGTGTAGAGGTTAAAGGGGGAGGCCTATGTTCAGCAGTGGACGTCTTCTGGCTGATGATGATGATGATGACTTTAGTTAGAGTGTGTACTATAATCATGCCAAGTTTGACGCTTATACGTATTATCGTTTTTACATTACAGTTAATACAAAAATACGTAAAAAAATACGTCTGTTGTATAGGGGACCACCCCCTTTTGTTTTTGCTATTTGACTTTTTAAATTATTTGTTAGTTAATCCGCTCTAACGTTACATATTCTGTGAAAATGTCAACTGGCTATCTATTACGGTTCGAAAGATACAGCCGTTAATGGTAGGACAGACAGACAGACGTACGGACGGAAAAACAGACAGACAGACATCTTAGGCTTAGTAATAGGGTCCCGTTTTTACCTTTTGGGAACGGAACCCTAAAAAGCTGGAATAAAACCATGAATTCTGATCACTTTTGCTCTCAGAAAAAATTAATAACCACAAAATAATTGCGTTATAGATAAATAAAACTAGAAGTGACCACTTCAAAACCACATGAAAATCCGTTGCGTTGTTTAGGAGTTAATGGTTATACAGACAGATAGACAGATGACAAGCGACTTTAATTTATGCTATGTAGACAAAATAGAGATGTATAACATTGTGACGGAGTATTCCAAATTCTCTTTAGCAACGTTGATACCTATTACTTCTTTGGAAGCTGCTAAACCTACGTGAAAAGTGCACAAAGGCTAACTTTTTGACTAGAAATGGGTACTCGTATTTTGTACGGAATAGCACTATTGTTTTTGTTTTTCCTGTACTAAAATAAACATTGTTATCGGTTGGTACTATAAATATGTCCAGTTCGATTTTGTATTGTAGATCCAGTATATTAACTTTAATGAAATCTTCCCGCTTTGACTATTATCGGACTTACTTTGATATGTTACTTAAGGGGCCTGTTCGGCCTCTGCAGCTCTCTCGCTCGCACATTTTCACATTATTGAAGATATAAAATCAATGAGTGTGAATTTCCAAAAAGTTACAAAATCATGTCATGGTGTCTATTGTAACATTACAAACAAAGAAATGTATGCTTCGATATCTTGTAATTTGACGGAATAAAATGCTGTGCCTCCTGTGATGAGTGATTTAAGTCGAGTTATACCCTTTTCGTGATTTTAACAAAATAATGATCAGAAAAAAAAGCCGATTTTTTTGGTCCAACTCACGTTTGTCTATCTGCTATAGTTTCGGAGATAATTTTGTGCAATGTGATATAAGTGCCAGGATTTTGGCAAAAAAATCGTGAATATAGATATATGTCAAGTTGTAACCCCTTAAAGTAATTGATACACAAGTTGTTTTTCGTGCTTTGTGGTATAAAAGCGATTATATTAGTTTTCACATTTTATTTTTCAGTATATTTCTCGTGAATATTGACATATTTAGAATTAAATCGCTTTGAACCAATTTTTCTCAATACTAATTAGGGTACAATTCAACATGTACCGATTAATCCGAATCTAAATATTTGCTTAATTTGTGATAAGTGATACATCTTGACATATACCATTCGACACAAATCAATTTTTATGTGTAAACGAATATAAATAGAATTGTATCTAAAACTCAAACAAAATTAAAAAAAATATATGAAGAACAAGATGTGCTAAATGATACAAGTGCGTACTGCATACATATTGGGGGGGGCGGGGATACGCGGGGCTGTGCAAGTGAAGTGACGCGGGGTCGGGGAAGCGCGGGCGACGGGCGTTAGTACCATCGCCAACAAGCACATCAGAAAATGCTAATCCTGGTTGTTCATTTTGGAAAAGTAAAAGCAAAATAGTGGTAGAAAAAAACAAGAAAAAGTGATAAAGAAAGAAGACAGGATAGAATAATGAGATATTTTTTCGTAACATCATCATCATTATCAGCCAGAAGACGTCCACTGCTGAACATAGGCCTCCTCCTTTAACCTCCACACTGAACGACAGCCTGCCTTTTGCATCCACTGGATGCCAGCGACTCTCACTATGTCGTCGGTCCATCTAGTGGGAGGCCTACTTACGCTGCGTCTTCCGGTTCGTGGTCTCCACTCAAGAACCTATCTTCCCCATCGGTTATCGGTTCTTCGAGCGATGTGGCCTGCCCATTGCCCCTTCAACTTGCAGATTTTAACAGCTATGTCGGTGACTTTGGTTCTTAGGCGAATATCCACGTTTCGGATTCTATCGCGCAAAGAAACTCCGAGCATGGCTCTCTCCATTGCCCGCTGTGTGACTCTGAGTTTTTCCAAAAGGCCAACAGTCAAAGACCACGTCTCAGTACCATATGTCATCACTGGCAACACACACTGTTCAAAGACCCTTGTCTTTAGGCACTGTGGTATCTTGGACGAGAAGATGTCACGCAATTTCCCGAACGCTGCCCATCCGAGTTGGATTCTTCGGGCGACCTCTTTGCCTAAGTTGGACTTACCTAACTGAACAATCTGTCCAAGATAGGTGTAATGGTCAACAACTTCGAGAGTATCGTTCCCAACGACTATCGGCACGGGTTCAACATGGACATTGGACATAATTTTTGTCTTGTCCATGTTCATTTTAAGACCCACCTGTTGGGAAAGACTACTGAGGTCGCTGAGCATCGTATTTAGGTCCTCCAGCGACTCTGTCATGATGACTATATCATCGGCAAAACGAAGGTGAGTGATGTATTCGCCGTTGATGTTGATGCCTAATCCGTTCCAGTCCAAGAGCTTGAAAATGTCCTCCAATGCATTCGTGAACAGTTTCGGAGAGATAACATCTCCCTGTCTCACGCCTTTTACAATTGGATTGGTTCCGTGCTCTCGTCCTGTAATCCGATCGACATGGTGGCGTTTCTATACAAACACTTCAACACTTCGATATACCTATAGTCGATATGACAACGCTGGAGGGACTGCAATACTGCCCAGGTCTCGATTGAATCAAAGGCTTTCTCATAGTCCACAAACGCTAGGCATAATGGCCGATTATACTCCTCAGTCTTCTGTATAATCTGGCGGAGCGTGTGTATGTGGTCTATGGTGCTCCAGCCTTTACGGAAACCGGCTTGTTCGGGAGGCTGAAAGTCATCAAACTTGCTTTCGAGACGGTTCGTAATGACTCTGGAGAACAACTTGTACACATGGTTCAGGAGTGAGATGGGTCTATAATTCTTCAATAAGGTGTTATCACCTTTTTGAAGAGGAGCACCACCACACTCCTGTGCCATGCTTTAGGCGTAGTACCATCGATTATGACTGAATTAAATAACTTCTGGAGGACTAACAGTACCGGTTTTCCACCGCTCGCAGTAGTTCTGTCGTGATTCCATCATCACCCGGTGCCTTGTTATTCTTAAGCTGTTTCCGAGCCATTCTAATCTCGTACAGGCTGATGTCTGGGATGTCCTCAGTGAAGTGTCGGGTCAGTTTAGCTCTCTTGTCCTGAGCTGTACTAATACTGTAATTTTCGTAACACTGGCATCGAATACACAACAACGTCAGGATAGACGAAGAAAAGTCGTGAATTACGTGATCTTGACAACTGTCGTAAAAAGTGCAAAGAGAGGTTGCCAGTGCATTTAAGGTAAAATCTTTTCGATACGTATTGGAGTCTGGGAAGTTATGAAAGAAGAACCGAATTTATGGCGAAATGTAACTCACGTGTTTAATTGAATTTTGATAAAACTGTGCCTTATTTGTCAGAAGTTAATAATTTTGAAGAAGCTTAAGAAACGTTAATTATTTTTTAAAACTTGTATTTATTTTCACAATAAATGAGCATTTTAATGAGGGGTATAACTTGACTTGTATCATTTAATACATATTTCAAAAGACTTGAATTTTAGCATACTGATACAATTCAGGTAAATTATGATAATTGCGAACAGATACGTAAAACAATCTAATCTTTAGGGTAGTATTTTTATTATTTGTTTGAACAACATTGTGTTAGGTATATTATTCTAATGAGTTATTAGTTTTTTTTACTTCTTGTATATCAGTTTACACAAAGACAACTTTTAGGTGCAACATAATTTAATTGTACTTGTATCACTTATCACATAATTCAAACACATATTAAAAATTAAAAAAGGTACATATTACAGATTTTTCATGAATTACTTTAAAACAATAACATTTTAAATAAAAATAAAAATGCACAGTGAAAGTGAATGTTTTTATCTACAAAAGAAGGTACTTAAGTGTAACCTAGCCCACTTAGTTCACAAACTAGATTTTTTTTAATCTTGTTTTTGCGCTCCTGTAAAGTGTTGATTTTTGACTTGTATCACTCATCACAGGAGGCACAGAATGTATGTGTGATGTGAAATTAAAATATATCAAATTGACAATTTCTTTGTTTGTAATGTTACGATAGACACCATGACATGATTTTGTTACTTTTTGGAAATTCACACTCATTGATTTTATATCTTCAATAATGTGAAAATGTGCGAGAGAGAAAGCTGCAGAGGGTATACAGGCCCCTTAAGGTATTCTATAAGTATTTCTTTTTGACTCTCTCTCTCTCTCTCTCTCTCTCTCTCTCTCTCTCTCTGAGAGAAGGCCTGTGCCCAGCAATGGAAATGCGATAGGCTAAAATTATGATGGTAATGATAAGTTTATTTTTTATTTGTAGTGTTTTCAAATACCCAAAGCACAGCAAAGCTTCTTCGGGGCGTATACCCAAAAGTGCAGGTTCGAATCCAGCCAGTCATACATTTTTTTCATTGTCTTTAACATAAAAAAATTTAGTCTTTGTAGCCGAGCAGTAGCATGAGTCGCGGGCATCCAGTGGATGCAAAAGGCAGGCTGTCGTTCAGTGTGGAGTTTAAAGGGGGAGGCCTATGTTCAGCTGTGGACGTCTTCTGGCTGATGATGAGGATGATGATGAGTAGCATGACGGCACCCAGTTCGACCCTCTGCTCCGCACTGCAATAACTTGTTTGGTTCCTAAATAAATAATCTGCAGTTTTGATGCCATCGCCCAAAAACAGTAAACTGGAAGCTATTAGTTCTAAATGCTAGTTTGCCAGCACCATCCAATTAAAACTGGAACCGATCAATCGTTTCATAATTATACTGATCAATGGAGACGATAATTACGTTCTGCATTACTCGTTATTTAGGGTGACCAGTTGAGCTGTAAGGAGACTCCAAAATTGTTATTGACATTGATTATAATAACACCCAAATATCGAACAAACACAAAATGTTAATCACATAAATGTTTGTCCTAGGTGAGAATAGAACCCACGCCCACAAGCTCAGAAGGCAGGTTCACTACCAACTGGAGCAACGGGCTGTCTAAACTGCATATTTCACGAATTTTGTGAAGAGGATTTTTTTAATTAAAAATTAAAATTAATTTAAACTTTATTTTATTGAATACACTCTTAACAATATAAACTTGAAAGTGATCCTAATTGGAATTTGAAGAAACAATCCCACTTCTAAGTATGGAAATTAGGGGTTAAATTCATCGAGATACAATTCCCATAGAGTCACAATCTCTCAGTGAAAACAGGCAATAGTGACCGAGCGTCATTATACATACATTGTATAAATTATATACTTCACAGTGCCACATTTACTCTAATTTAGACGTTATGTTACTTGCATAGTGTTCAACTTTACTTGTCCGCTTTGTCGTCGTAGCTCTGGCATCGCTCGGCATTGTAGTCGCGGTTACCTTGTAACTAACCAAAAAGTCTGTGCAATTCGAGCGTGCGCCTAGTTTTGGTTCGGAAATTTTTTTGGTACGACTGTGACTCTATTGTGTATTGTGTCTCGATGGTTAAATTTTGTAGTTTTTTAAAATGTTTGTAAGGATAGGCTTTGCATAAAGTAAGTATATTTTTTTTTGTGGTAATTTATTTATTTATTATAAATATTCGGGACATTTTTGCACACACAGTCATCTGATCCCAAACTAAGCAAAGCTTGTGATATGGCTGCCAGAGACTGATATACATACATACATAGTTTTAAATACATACTTAAATAGATATGAACACCCAGATATAGAACAAACACAAATGTTCATCACGTAAATGTTTGAACCCACGCCCCCAAGCTTAGAAAGTAGGTTCACTACCAACTGGACCAACGGGCTATCTAAAATGATGATTATGACATGAGGAATGAGGTTTTTTTTTTGCAATGAACGAGGAATGAAGATGGAACCATACAAGCTTCACTACTGCCAGTTCTGTCAGTGGTAGTCGCGGCTTTGTTGAACAAGCCTATGAGGTTTATGTTTGACAAACAAATCGCTGTTTGCTTTGCCGGTCAGTTATAAAGTATTTATTTGTAAAATAGGCAGTGACAGGTAAGCTTATACTTGAGCTTTGCTTGCTGAAGCACTAAAAACAGGGCAATAAACTTTTTCAGGCTATAAAATTTTATCTGAGTCCATAAATTGTCATTGCCACTACGTTATATAGTACTCTGAAACATATTCTTTCGTTGAAGTTCATGTAAAAATATTCTTAAATATCTTGGGGTTTTACATTTCAATGAACGTTGCCTAGCAACCAGATTTCTAAATTTGAATTCCTGGTAGATATGGCTTGTACTATGAGCCAATAATCATCATCATCATCATGTGCATTCGCTTCTCTTTAGAGGAAAAACTTTATCATGTGTTAATAAAGTGTTTTTTTGCACATTAAAATATTATACGCACGCATTTACAAGAATTTAGAGGCGGCAAAAATTACTTTTAGGTCGTGCCCTTAAAGTCCAATTTTCGTGGAAGAGGGTTCGTCGAATTATGAACACATGGAATATCATGTTTCAGAATTCATCTATTGAAAGGTATTGGTGCTAGTAAACAATGTACTGTATCCCCAATGCATATTAAGTTACAAAGTGAAAATAGATATTCGCTAAATCACTTTCGCTAAGTATTTTCACGGAAATATGATAGGTAAGTCAAGTGAACCGTCCCGAATGCCATTTGGATTTCAGCCAAAGTTACCTCTGGAATATGACAAAATATATTAAAATAAAGATAAGAATTTGTCAAATATGTTTATTTATGACGGAATCGTGACAAACATTTAAAAAATACATAAAAAAATGCACCGTTCATTATATTTACATAAGTCTTTTATTCTGTACATCTTGTTGGTACAACCAGGCCTGGCGCACTCCGCACTTTAGGTATGAAGCTAAGTAGCCGACTTGTCGGACCTTCCGCGCCCGCTGCTACGCGATGCTAGAGATGCGATAGACAGGTTAATATAGTTTTAGGTAGTTAGCGCTTCATCATCATCATCAGCCAGAAGACGTCCACTGCTGAACATAGGCCTCCCCCTTTAACCTCCACACTGAACGACAGCCTGCCTTTTGCATCCACTGGATGCCAGCGACTCTCACAATGTCGTCGGTCCATCTAGTGGAAGGCCTCCCTACGCTGCGTCTTCCGGTTCGTGGTCTTCACTCCAGAACCTTTCTTCCCCAACGGTTATCGGTTCTTCGAGCGATGTGTCCTGCCCATTGCCACTTCAACTTGCAAATTTTAACAGCTATGTCGGTGACTCTGGTTCTTTGGCGAATATCCACGTTTCGGATTTTATCGCGCAAAGAAACTCCGAGCATAGCTCTCTCCATTGCCCGCTGTGTGACTCTGAGGTTTTCCAAAAGGCCAACAGTTAAGGACCACGTCTCAGTACCATAGTTAGCGCTTGCACGTCCTGAATTGCACTTTATTGTGTAGTTTAAAATTTGCAAGTCGAAGTGGAAATGGGCAGGCCACATCGCTCGAACCGATAACCGATGGGGAAGAAATGTTCTTGAGTGGAGACCACCAACCGTAAGACGCAGCGTAGGTAGGAGGCCTCCCACTAGATGGACCGACGACATTGTGAGAGTCGCGGGCATCCAGTGGATGCAAAAGGCAGGCTGTCGTTCAGTGTGAAGGTTAAAGGGAGTGGCCTATAGTAATTTTTAAACTTTCGCGATTTGAACATATGTTTAAATGTGTATCGGGACTTATCATGACTTATCGCGGCTTATCTTAGGCCTATGTTCAGCAGCGGACGTCTTCTGACGCGGAAAGTGACTTCAATTTATACTATGTAGAGAAGATTTAGTCGGCATTTATTGTTACAAAATTACTAACTCCGAAATCCGGCCAAAAATGTCATATTCAACAGATTATCCGGATAAATTCTACAGCACCTAGAAAATACTTCCACTTACAATGTAATCGAGTTTTGCATCCATAATATATCTGAAGTAAAACTCTTGGATACGCGATGTACTCGTAAAGTTGTTACGGCACAATATGGTACTAAGTTTTTTATATGTTTTATATTATGCCGTAACAAATGTTTTACGTTGAGCTGGTGTTATATGATGTAGGTTAAATGAAAGAAAAAATATCAACATCATCATCACAATCAGCCCTCTTACGTCCACTGTTGGACAAAGGCCTGCAGGTTCATTCAAATATTACAGACAATGACAATATAACCAATTGACTGCTCATCCTTTACCCCGCATAAGGCAAAGGTTCTAACATGTCAACCTAAACTATTTCGGGCGGGGCCAATCCTAGGCGCAAATTGTATGAATGACTTTTGATTCTCCAATCACAAGCGTCGAGTTGCGTTAAGTCTTCAATCACAAGCTGCCCCCCGCGACCGACATGGCATCATTTTGCAAAGAGGAATATTAACTACATGCACGATCAAATGGTTATATTTTTATCTTTGATCATAGATCAGTGAAAATAGAACACTGTGCGATTCACGCGATCTTTCTTTCCTCACACCTTCAAAATGTGGAATGAGCTACCTTCCACGCTGTTTCCGAGAAGCTACAACTTGGGGTTTTCAAATAGCGAGTTAATAGTTTCTGAATGGGTGTTGAGCGATTCTGTGGAATGCGCTGCTTGAATGGGTATTCCCCGATGGTTACAATCTGGGTGTCTTCAAATCACGAGTGAATCGGTTTCTTCTAGGCAAGCGTGCTCCAATGTAGACTGCATCATCGCTTAACATCAGGCGAGATGGAGGTCAAACTAAGGCCAATAATAAATTTAAAAAAATAAGCTGGCAGCTAGAAGTTTTTGAAGTATTATTTGGAACTGAGAAGAAACTGATAATTTTCTTTAAAACATCGAACTTCTTTAAGCGTTTTAAAAAACATACGAACACATTGAAAAACATGTAATTACCCACATAATCTTATTTAATGCATTAAATTAAACATTTTCAACATTATTTTGTACTCTCTTCACTGTCCTTTGTATCTATGCTCATCACAAGCCTTTAAATCTGAGCGTTAAAGATCAAGATAACAATGAGTCCTAAGTACTCAAACCCAAATAAACAGAATGGTCCAAGAGCTACCTTTGGTCCTAACTAGGGTGTAGCAAGAAAACAATTCATGGCATTGACGGACAGACGGACAGATGAAACACGAAGTGATCCTACAAGGGTTCCATTTTTTCCTTTTGAGGTACGGAACCCTAAAAACATGAAGTCGAATTGACAACCTCCTCCTTTTTGAAGTCGTCTAAAAATATGTATTTATAGCAAATAACAGATCGGCAAATTCTTGTGATGTTTGTGAATTTACTCAATTTCCTAAAAGAATCGTATTTTTTTAGGCATAAAAATGCATAGTAAGTTATTTGTTTACACCGTACTATGTGCTGTGCGTTGTTTTTTTTTTGTGTATTTATTTACTTTATCACATTTTAAAAGCTGCCCACACATAACATTTTATTTAAGGCGACGCTTATTACTACAGATGACCATAATCCTTGGTTTATTGTATTAAAGTCGCGTTTAGTGCAGCAAAATCATGGCGTTTACACACAGTTGTGCGTTTCGCTACTTCTATTTTTTGGGGTTTTTCTCATATTTTTCGAAAAGTATAGCTGTATGTACCTCACAGGTTTCCTTCATAATTAGGAAATATTTATATATGAAGATATCGTAGACATAATTTAGTAAATAGGTAATTGAATGAATCCAAAAAAACAGGGATAAAAGCGCAAATCAGTGCTACTTTGATTTATATTTTCTATCTAATGAAATGTGCTTAATCGTATTTCGGTCTCATGGGTTTCCTAGATAAAACATTCAATTTTGTTATGACACCATTTTTATAATTTTAAGCTAACCATGGAGGTATGCACACTTAAACTAGAATGACCATCATTGCTAAAAGTCGGAAAAGAGCGTCCTAAATCCATTCAGCTGTTGCACATTGACCTACTAGTGGTCCTACTAGTAGGTCAATGTGCATTGTGATAGGACACATAGTGTTATGAATTTGTGTGACCTGAAAAGCTACCTGGGGACAATGCCATTGTGCCACTGGCCACAATGGTGGATACGCAGCAGAAAGTTTGGGCCCAAACAGGAGCTCCGATTGGCAATCCTCAGTTAAGACTGTCTGTGTTACATTCTGGGTCTCTTCGAATCACGAGTGAATCGGTTTCTTCTGCCTAGAAGAAACCGATTCACTCGTTCGATTTCGTCGTTTACGGTGGAGCATGCTTGCCTAAGCATGCTCCACCGTAGACCGCATCATCACTTAACATCATCAAGTTGGCGGTCAAGCGCAAGCCTATTATTTATTTAAAAAAAAAACTGTTCTTTTAGAAATTTAACCCTGCGAAGCGCAGGACGGGAATACGGTCCTGTCCACAGGTCCACATCGAACTACTAGTAGGCCACATTGATCTACTAGTAGGTCAAAGTGCAATGTGCTAGATTATTCCAACTCAACAAAAAAAAATGAATGCAACGAAGTAAAGTCATTTACGCTCAAATTCGAATTGTTCGATTATAATTTTTTGACACAATAGCTCACGCCTAGCGCGGGCACATCCAGATTTGCATAATTTATGGAGCTCAACCCTCAGAACTTTGCAATTTCGTAGAGAGGATAGAAAACTGTCCTATTTGCATGTAGGCTGGGGATTTGGTGAATTTATAAAGAGCTTCCTCTTAAAAGGATCGTGATATTTTTTTGGATTTTTGTTACATGTAATTTTATTTCGATGCCGTCATTGTATATTTTTTCATTTTAATCTTTTGTGTTTTTTTTTGTGTTTTTTTTTTTTGCTAATAAGGAATTTACTGAATTTGTATATAGCTCGGACCCGGGTATGTCCTAAAACTGCGACCAGATCCACCGGAGGATGGGCAGCAGCATCCTATTAGCACACGGTGAACGTACTGCGATCCCCAAGCCACCTGCCAACCGTGGGGATTATGGCAACACTCCTATCTAAGAGGGAGGCCTTGTTCAGCAGTAGACGTTTACTGGTTGATGATGTGCTGAATGTGTGTATATAGTTTCTATACAATTTCCATTCGTATATTTGTTCTGATAGTTGCAATAATATTGTTAAAAGCTGAATAAAATATTTAATTTTAATATTCCACTAAATTATGACGGGTCGTTGTTACATCTTCCATTTAAAAAAAACTAACAAAACTGATCAGAATTTGTGGCTTAATTTAACTTCAGATTTACCTTTTTACAATATTATTTCAGTAGTCAAAGCAATCAAATGAATAGAAAAAGTTTATTTAATAAAAAAAATTCAGAATAGAGCTGCGTTTCCACCAGAAATGCGCGAGGAAGATGAGCGGTGCGCAAGGAAAAAATCGACCAATACGAAGCGAGGCGAGACGGGATGAAGCGATCCTATTGGTTGATTCATGCAAACCAGTTTTTTAAATCCAATTAACTGTTAACAGGTCCTTGATATATATATATATGATCCAGGATATATGAGATGGCTAAGTTTGTAAGAAATAACCCTACATTATTTCATTTTTACTACAATTTTAATAATAGATCTTTTTTTTTTTTTTTTTACATCGGACTAGGCTAACCTTTGACCGCGATCTCGCCTGATGGAAAGCGACGATGCGGTCGAAGATGGAGCACGTTTGCCCAGTAGTAACCTATTAACCCTAGACTTGAACACTCCAAGATTGTAATGCTGCGGAAACACAGACAGGGGCAAGGCGTTCCATTGTTTTGCTGTTCTAATTAAGAAAGAGGAGTCAAAACGCTTGGTGCGAATAAATGGCATTTCGAGCAAGTAAGGGTGACGCCTTGCCGTTCGTCTGGACGTCCGGTAATGAAAAGGTGATGGGGGAACAAGTTCGTGAAGTTCCGTTGCACACTCTCCGTGGAAAATCCTATAAAATACCGACAAGCTTGCGACTTTACGCCGGTGGTTCAGACTCTGAAGTTTCTTTCCAACCAACACTTCGTCATCAATGAGCGTTATTGCTCGTTTTTCTATTGATCTGCTCCTTAAGTTCATCTCAAATTACCTCAACCTAGGCTCGAGCTGTTCAGAAATAAATGTGTTCACGTCATGGCTGCAAATTTTTATTCTCTTCCAGGAGAAGTGGTAGATCTCCCATATAAGGGTTTTTGTATTCAGTTGAAGAAGTGGTTGTTAAGGAGGGCTTCTATGAAATGGATTAATTCCTAAAGAAAATGGCATGTCGTCTTTATTGATATGATTTAGCTTGTTGATTAATTTATAGTTTTTAATTAATTATTATTATTAATTCTTTTGACATATTTATAAATTAATACAATTTTGCACGCCCTTACCCTTAGGGCTGTTAATGGATGAATATTTAATATTTTAAGACCTTGTTTTTTTTTTTTATTATAATAAATAGGCTTGCGCTTGGCCGCCAACTCGCCTGATGTTAAGCGATGATGCGGCCTACGATGGAGCACGCTTGCCTAGAAGAAACCTATTCACTCTCGACCTGAAGACACCCAGATTGTAACATCGGGTGCATAATGAATGTGCATGTGGGTTGTGTGTTACCCATTGGCAAGCATAAAAACTTTGACTTTAATTTTTTCTTAGGGCACCGTTCATCTCTCTCGCACATTTCAGGTGGTAACGCAGCCTAATACGACAGAATAATGAAAATCACTCAACTAATAAGGATTCTCCTTCAAAAGTCGATCTCAACACGTTTTGAATAAACCTTTAACCTCTATGTTAAACGAGGCTTACGTAAAGATCAAATCGATTTTCCAAACCAAAGTTCAACGCTTCGGCGGAATCCTTGGATTCCTTGGATAAACAAGAACACAAAGGTATTTTAGCATCCTATTTCTACGACCTAGATATATTATATATTATTATCTGGGGCGGTGTTAGCATCAATTAACCCAAATGATCATAGAGAAAAAATACTGGAAGATTATTTAGGGACAGATGGGCAACTTTGAACAGCCTTATCTTTAATATATATATACTATACCGAGAACCAGTTGTCTGGATAAATCTAACATAGGTTTTAAGACAACTTACTAACTCGAAATGTAACGTACAATGTGTTTTTAAATAAATAAATAAAAAAAAAAAAAAAAAAATTGTAATGTAGAAAAAAGGCCACACTACTAGCTGAGTTGCACTGAAAGATAATCGTCATTGCTTGGTACTAGACTACGCCAGCGGAGCACCGCGGCAACGGGAGAGAGAGTAGGGTAACAGATGAGCGGAAAAGAAACAAAGCTTCCTCACGATGTATGCAAATAAACAATCATTATCTTTGCATGGCCACGAAATGCACTCGATCATAGCATCAGGGACTACGAGTATCTGATGTCAGAAATACACGCAGCCTTGCATAGCGTGCGCATGGACTGCTATGTGTTGATAACAATGAATGGTGGTTTGTATTGAACAAAGCTAAGACACGTGTCGAATGCGCAGCTATATGCGGCTGGCTATAAATGATGCATTTCTATTATAAAATTATCTTCGCCTGTTGATAAATCTTAAAATAGACGTTTTACCAAAACTATCCTACTATTAACTGACGTTGGTAATATTGTATGAATAACTGATCAAGGGCTTAGTTGTATATCTGTTTTGTTTTAATCTGTGAAACCACTCAGCACAATCGGAGTGTTTACCGTTAATGGAAACACGCGTGCCTATTGATTTCCATTAATGGGTTTCATCGCGAAAAGAAAGGTCATTGTTTTTTGGAAAGGTGTTTTTATTTGTTTTGAATACCTTGTATGTTGCTTTGAATTGTAATTGAGAAAGCAGTTGGTTTGAAAGAAAAGCTGAAAACTTAAACAATTTCGCAGTAAAAGTGTGTTTGAAATTTTGTCTGTTTTTTAGGTTTCCGTACCTCAAAAGGAAAAAACGGAACCCTTATAGGATCACTTCGTTGTCCGTCTGGCTGTCCGTCTGTCCGTCTGTCAAGACCCTTTTTCTCAAGAACGCGTAAAGATATCAAGTTGAAATTTATACTAAATACTTGGGTCTACGGTTTCTTTTGGCTGTAAAAAAATAAAAGTTGTAAGTCAACGCAATCAAAAGATATGAACGTTTATGTCGCATATTTTGCGATTTCCCAGGAAAACCAAAACCTATAGGGTACTTCCCGTTGATCTAGAATCATGAAATTTGGCAAAAAGCAAGGTCTCATAGCACATATATAGGAATAAATCTGAAAGTTACAAATTTGAAGTTATATCATTTAAAAATAATTATTTTGCTATTACAAACTTATATTTTGTAGTTGGAATGTATAGAAGAACCTTATAATCAACTACAAAGGTAAGTTTGTCTTTCAATAATTCAACCTTAGGTTTTTTTTGGACTAGGGCTCTGAGGGTTCTGTCCAACGGAACCCTCAGAGCACGAGTCCTACTTGTACTTGTCCGGTTTTTTTTTGAAGTCATGAAACTTCGATAGTCGTGATATTTGAAAATAAATGGCAGTAAGGAAATAATATACTCATAGTTTTAAACACTATTTAGAAAATTCCGTAACGTTCCCAAACATTTTCAAGTAAATAGAGCAGAATACTTACTTTTAGAAGTAAACCTCTCTAAGCAAAGTTCACTTACTTAAGGTTTGAATTTTTACAGAATATAAAATCGCGTTTTTACTATTTCGCGCAGAGCGTTGGTCGGGAGATACCTACTGAATAAATAATTTGAGAATCTAAAAAGAAATAGGTATTTCAGGTAATTTTATTTTTCTAGTCGTGGTTGGAAATGTTTTGCCAGGAACATTTTTTTTTAAATACATTATTGGCATGCGTTTGACCGCCATCTCGCCTGATGTTAAGCGATGATGCGGTCTACGTTGGAGCATGCTTGCCTGGAAGAAACCGATTCACTCGTTATTTGAAGACACCCAGGTTGTAACCATCGGAAACATATAGGTCTGTAACACATAGGTGTGTGGTATATAGGTGGGATCACCTATTCAGGCAGCGCATTCCACAGACTAGCAGTTCGCACAATAAATACAAATACAAATTAAATACAAATTAATTTATTGGGCATTATAAAAATTTACAAAATAATATATGAACCCATTGGCTCCGAACTAGTAATAAATACTGTGTTTCGGGAACCAATGGCCTCTCCCATTAAATGTTACTAACTAAATGCCTAAACAGACTAAAGAAAAAGAAAAATAATAAGAAAAAGTTATGACAAAAAATTTACAAAAGTTATTAATTTATACAAAACAAAATAAAATATATATATATAAAATTATATAGATACAGGCAAAATTTTATATCAAATACATACACTTAATAAGGCGATAGTCTAATACATAATAATCAAACAATAAAAGTATTAAAACAATGTCATATAAATGTACGCATTTATGTGCCATCTCAATACACAAGAAGTCACAGGAGTATGAGCACAGGGAGGGGGGTGGGGGTGGTTGTCTGTGTGTGGGTGGGTGTGTGGATGTAGGTGGGTGTGTGTATGGGTGTAGGTGTGTGTTGGTGTAGGTGTGTTTGTGTGTGTGGGTGGGTATGGGTGTGTGTGTTTGTGTGTGTATGTGTGTGATGTGTAAGTGTTTTATGAGACATCCAAATCTGTTAGCATATGCTCAATGCCATCGTAATCAAATGTATCTAGCCAGGACCGTATAACTTTCTTAATCTCATTGTTGCTATATTTTTTTATTTTACATTCCTCATTTAGTCTATTATATAAGAGCGGAATAATGCCTTCAAAACTTCTTCGTGCAAATTTTCGTTTCGCTCCCGGGACAGGACAGCGACGGTCACGTTTGGTTACATTTTGTAATACAGGTACAGTTTTTCTATGATACCGTCGTAGACTATCGTAAATAAATAATTTTCTGACACTGAGAACATTTGTTTTCTCGTAGACATCAGTAGTTGGGTGCCTGAAGGGCAAATAAAAAAGCACCTTAAGAATGGCACGTTGTGCACGCTCCGCTGGCAAGATATTAGTTTTAGTTGCGGTGCCCCATGCACAAATACAGTATCTGATAATACACTCACAGAGCGCCTTATATGTGTCGATTACTAATGCAGGTTCTGCCACGGTTCTAAGAGTTTTGAATACATAAATTAGTTTTCTTATCCTTGATACCAATATTTTTATGTGTATCTTCCAGTTAAGATTACAGTCTATGTGCATTCCAAGGTACTTCATTGATTCGACTCGAGACAAAGCTGTGCATGAACACTGGGTAGATTGTATGCCACGGACGCCACGGTTACAGGGAAAGGTGTGGATTTTGACTGTTACATCACATTTGGGGGCTCCAGTTTCCGTTATGCTAAAGCACATATACTTTGTCTTGCTAGTATTTAATGAAAGTAAATTATTTTCAAGCCATTGTGTCACTACTGCAAGACAATCTTCAGCTAACTTTGCAACTTTTGGCCAAGTCTTTTCGTGAACAAGAAGTACAGTGTCATCTGCAAACATCAACAGGTCTAGTCCAGATAAAGTAGTATCACATAAATTATTGATATAAATAAGGAACAGCGTCGGACCTAGTGTACTACCTTGTGGTACACCGTAGGTGCAATCCGCACTGTCACTTTCATTATTTTCAACCCGTAATCTCTGCGATCTTCCTGTAAGGTAATCTGTAAACCATTCAAGTGCCATACCCCGAATCCCAGCATTTTCTAGCCTAGTTAGTAAAATAGGAATAGACACAGTATCAAATGCTTTTTGTAGATCCAGAAAGACACCAATGCACTTCTCACCACGATCTAAGTATGTTGTGATTTTGTTCGTCAACATAAGCACAGCGTCCTCTGTAGACCGTCCTTCTCTAAAACCATATTGATTCCTACTAAATATATTTTCTTTCTCAAGATATTGTGTGACCCTTTTTTTGACCAGTTTTTCTAATATTTTTGAGAGAGTAGTAAGAAGCGAAATAGGCCTATAGTTTGATGGGTTCTTTTTGTCACCAGACTTAAATATAGGACATACCATGGCGTTTTTATAACAGGACGGAAACTTGCCAGTCTCAAAACTCATATTGCATATAAATGCAATGGGTTCTGCAATCAGGTTTATAAACTTTTTGACCAAAGCCGAAGTGATCATATCCCAGCCTGGGGCACTGTTCGTTTTTAGACTCATGGCTACTTGCCTAACTTCAGCTATATCAGTTGGAAACATACACATCGATTTTACAGGCTGGTTTGGAGTTTTCGCCAAAAATACCAAATCCTTTTCAGTGGCATTTAGCTTTTGCAGGGTTGCATTTGCTAGAGATTCGCCGATTGAAGTAAAGTATGAGTTTACTTCATTAAGAGACTCTTTCGGGCAGGCTTTAATATTTAACAGCTCAACTGACGGATTTTTTGATTGATTAAGATTGCAAACTTCTTTAATTATCTTCCATGTTTCTTTTATGTTACCTTTGTTTTTGACTGATTGTCTTTAGAAACGGTCTATGGTCAATTCTACTGTCTTTATGGTGTTAGTTAGCTTGTAATTTGTTCTAATAAAGGTTCTGGCTCTCAGAAAAACACCTCTGACCATTGATGTAATTGATGATAATTATAAGTAAATAGAAGATACGGGACGAACTTCTTGACATGGACCGCACAAATTAGACTCACGGGCCTAATAGACTTCAGTCACAATCGAACTGTCGATTTGATAACACGTAAATTACTTGTGTAAATTGTGTTTAAATAAAGCAGCATAAATTACTTCCTGCGCTTTCACAAGGTGCACCAACAGTTTGAAGACAAAAAACAAGTCTCACGGAATTACATTTCACTCGTAAAATACTTGAAAACAATTAAATTAATTTTCTTTAAATGTAATTTCTATGGTCTAGTGTCTAATGCACAGATCTACTACCTATAGATTTTTAATGAGCGTGGCTAGCTCAGTGCCTCTCGCTTCAACAAGGTGTGTTGCCACATTAAAATTATTTGCTATAAGTTAGGGTAATTTACCTACTATGATGGGTAGTGAATCTTCAATGAGTAATTTTGGAAACAATACTACCTTTTAAATATTTATTGTTTATACACTATCTGCTGCAACCCGCGGTACTACCTGCAATTTTCTGGGAAGAAAAGCACGTTGTCTGTCCTCATGACACACCCTATCGTCCTGACAAATTTACTTAAGGTTGACTTAGCCATTTCCTCGTAAAAAACAGACAGAAAGTTACGTTTAAACTTAGTTTTTATTATAATTATTTGTTAGGATTTAGAATATAATACTAGAAAAAAGGTTGTGAAGTAACCATAGCATGATGGCAGGGCACTTTGTAGTGCTTGGCTTGCCTAACTACAACCTTCAAGATGAACTCGTAAGTAGGAAGTACCTTACAGTGTGTTATAATAATAACCAGCTGGTGTCCGCGACATCGTCTGCATGGAGTTATTTTTTTTTAAACCTAGGTAAAAGGGATGGAAGGATAATCTAAAAAATACTAAGCAACAAAACAAATTAATAAATTATGATTAAAATCTCTCCGCCTAAAGATAGGACACCTTTAAATGGCTGTATCTTTCGAACCGTAATAGATAGCCAGTTGAATTTTTTACAGAATAGTATGTAAAGTTACGGCGGATTAACTAAGAAATAAAAATAAATTCAAATCTAATGGGGACCCTATTACTAAGCCTAAATTGTCTGTCTGTCTGTCCCTCAATTTGTCTGTCTGTCCATCCTAAATTTAAACAGCTGTATCTTTCGAACCGTAATAGATAATCAGTTAGAATTTTTATGAATATGTAATATTACGGTGGATTAATTAAAAATAATAAAAAAACTCAAAGTGTGGCTGTCACTCAATGTGTGACAGTCTGGGCGTGATGTTGTCTTTTTGCACAACTTTTTGTATTTTGTGATTGTAAAGAACCCTCAGCGCGCGAGCCTGACTCGCGCTTGGACAGTTAATTTTTTTCATGAATGGTATTATGTATAACATTCCAAATAATTAGATAAATAGATAAAACTCTTTAATTAAATAATTAATATCTCTTCTGACAATGGATCCGGCATTGAAAAGTTTCGAAAAAAATCTACCATGTCTTGCTGGCACCCAACTTTCACGACCGCGTAGCACATTCATTTCATTCGTAAGACAGGATCAGTTGGAAACCTGCAGAACGAATAATTTATGTTAGATGCGGTGGGTAATTTTTTTCAGAAACTGGCAACATTCATCATTTATCTTCTAAGTGATTAATTTGATAAAATTCATAGAATTAGACCACAAATCGACCCAAAAACGGACTAATTATGAAAATACGTTTACGAATTGATATCCTGAATGTCTTTAGGTGATCGTTACAAGCGTTATTATGTTTACTTACTTGTGAAATAATATTTCATCGTTTTGTCTCTCACTGCGCTTCTTGCAGCCCAAAATGCTATACCCAAGCATTGTAGAACCATTTTTACAGTTATTACTCAGAGAAAAGACGCACATAACACATTAAATCACCAAAAAAGGCAATAAATAATATTCAGACCCGTTTTGTTTGGGACTAAAACCGTCAGATTTTGACATTTTTGGTGCAAAAAAGAGGCCACGCCGATAAGGACAAAAAAGTATATCTATGTCCTTTTTGTACATGTGCTGAGCCATATCAATTTGTCTCTTTCACTGAAATATATTGCCGATCTGGTTGTGTATATCTGTGGTCTAATGGAGCGGTGAAGTTGACGTTTACAGTGTAGACGTCAACGTCGCCGCTGACTCGAGCCGAAACAGAGCCATATTTATTGGGTACAATGTTTGGATGTCACGCGTCTTCCCCGTTATACTGAATCTATGGTCTTCCCCCTTTTTAAAACAGTCATTGCCTCTGACCATAGAAATCCAATACTACTTCTGACACTATATTAGAGCTCTTCCTAAACAAATAAACACAAATAAATCCACCTCTATCCGTCCCCAATGTACATTTCCATCAATCATAATGCAACCTCGTTAATCTCTCGGCGACGGAGACATATTGCGGTAATTATTTCTTTCTTTCTTTCTTATACTGTGACAGGGATTGTACTGACATACGACTTGCGAAAACAAGCTAATGTTTGTGGTAAGCTAATGATATATTAAGTTAGTAAATATATGAATATTGTGACCGATACACTCCTACATTGTGAAGGTGGCTGATTGGTAGCATGTGCGTTTTACAGTTTGATGACACCCGGATCGATCCTCGGCCATGCACCAATGACTTATTTAGTACCTAAATAAATTACATGCTGGTTCGATGCCATCGTTAAAAAACCGGACAAGTACGAGTAGGACTCGTGCTCTGAGGGTTCCGTTGGAGAGAACCTTCAGAGCGCGAGTCCAAAAAAATACCTAAAGTTGAAATATTCAAAGACAAACTTAACTTTGTAGTTGACTATAAGGTTCTTCTATACATTCCAACTACAAAATGTAAGTTTGTAATAGCAAAATAATTAATAATAAAATTTTTAATGATATAACTTCAAATTTGTAACTTTCAGATTTATTCTTTTATATGTGCTGTAAGACACTGCCTCTTGCCAAAATTAATGATTCTTGATCAACGGAAAGTACCCTATAGGTTTTGATTCCCCTGTAAAATCGCAAAATATGCGACATAAACGTTCATATCTTTTGATTGCGTTGACTTACAACTTTTATTTTTTTACAGCCGAAAGAAACCGTAAACCCAAGTATATATTATAAATTTCAACTTGATACCTTTACGCATTCTTGAGAAAAAGGGTCTTGACAGACGGACAGACGGACAGACAGACGGACAACGAAGTGATCCTATAAGGGTTCCGTTTTTTCCTTTTGAGGTACGGAACCCTAAAAATTGCGAAGGAAAACATCGTGAGGAAACCGGTACGTCCAAAAACAAACACAATCATGTTTTAATTTTTTATCGTGACTCGTCAACTAATAGCTATGCAAGGTCAACCGTCAATATGCTACGAAAAATATATTTATATGTCGCATCCGGATCCGGACACCATCATGGTGTTAAAATAAAACGAAACGAGAAGCGCGCCAACGTCGCGTCAGTCGGCAACTAGCCGCAACTTCACTTCGGTGCGCTTCCGACAGAGCCTTAGTGTTATCGCTCGACTCGGTGTTAGGCATTCACTACCCGACGACCGTAAAGTGATATCCAGGAACTGTCCTACCGTTTCGTGTCTACCTTGTGAATTCCTGATAAGCTCAACTGTGTTTCCTCATTTTCATCGCACGATTTCCTACCGTACGCCCACGAGGTGTCTGGTGACGATGATGATGGCCGACGAGCTGTCTCTCCGACATATAAGTATTTTATGTGATGCTATGTATGGCTAAGCGATGAGCGTTGTCCACACTCTATCTCAAAAATGGTTAAGCGTATAAAAAAAAATTGAACCAAAATTTCTAGAGAATTTTGCATTCTACAATTCTTATTATAGATGCTTATATCATTAATTCCATAAAAGCGAGATGTTCACGATAAACCGATTTTTGTGATATCTATACATATAAAAGGCTTTGTCCTGAATGACTGACTGATGGATCAACGCACAGCCTAAACCGCTGATCGTAGAGACCTTAAACTTGGAGGGTGTATTCTTTGTATGGCATGGTATAGGCATCCAATAAGAAAGGATTTTTCGAAATTCTACCCCTAAGGGGGTGAAAAAGGGGGGCAAAGTTTGTATGGGACAACGTGATTCCTTGGTCCAATCTACTTCAAATTTTGCATAAACCTTTTTTAACAGAATTGATGGAAGACGTGTTTCGTATTTTATTGAATTTCATTCTGTATTGGGGTTAAAAAGGGGTAGAAAGTTATTATGCCGGTGGTTCGTTTCGAAGTTCATATCAATACTCCTTAGTGCTTTTGATTTAAATTACATTTTATTTTGACACATGTTTGAAAACTCGATCCGATTATATTCAAAAAAGGTTGAACTCACTTAAAACATAAGCAAATTACTCATTAAACTTGGAATGTCTAGAAAGTCACCGTACTATATCAGTACCTCATTTGATGTACTTTTAGGACACTGCCTGCCTTTTAGGGACGTTTGTTGTGTATACCTACTAATACTTATAGTTTGTCTTAGAAGTTGAATTTAGTGTATTGTTTTTCGCAATTTTTTATTTTTTTAAATTTGTCTGTGTAATTTTTTTTTTAAATGAGAGCAGTGTTGGTTAACATTTATGGGAAATTAATCTTCTATTATATAAAAGCGAAATTCACTCACTCACTCACTCATCACGAAATCTTGAAAACAACTTGACCTACAAAGCTGAAATTTGGCAGGTAGATTCCTTAAATATTATATTAAAGTCTACGCGTACGAAGTCGCGGGCAACAGCTAGTTTATTATAAAATACTTTTAGAATGCCTAACAAAGGTGTATAGAAGTTTACAGCTGATCATTTCCCATTCCGAGATGAAACCTTATTTTCCTGGGCTACACTACAGCCACTAACAATCGGCGGCATTATTAGGTACAAAGCTCCTAACGCTAGTTAAAATATGTACAAGGTGTGACAATATAATATACTATATTGCACAACTTCAATTAATTGCTGTTGCTGAGTATCGTGAATGGAAGCAAACATGATAATTGTACACATGGAGGCTCCATTCATGGCGATACAATATGACACTCAGAGCTTTTGTTTTGTAGTAAATACTAGTTAATAAATAGATATAAGGATAAGTCCCTACGATAAAAAAAAAAAAAAAAAAAAAAAAAAACAATATTATAATATTAATTGTGTGTACTTGTATAATATATATGTGTTTATCAAACTATAATGTGAAAGGTGATTATCGCCGAGAATCTAAAAAATAAATAAATATAGTAAACTGCTAAGCAATGTTTGGTCTAACAATGTCTCCGGCATGTGTCGGAGGAAGTATAGACGGAACAACAAAAAAAAAAAAAAAACAATCGGCGGCAGCAATCTTAATCAAAAAATAGTTAAGTATTTGTTAATTCAGCGTCAAATTTGCAATTATAGCTTTTTTGCGAAGACGCGATTATCATCATCGTCATCATCAGCCAGATGTCCACCGCTGAACATAGGCCTCCCCCTCTAACCTCCACACTTAACGACAGCCTGCCTTTTGCATCCACTGGATGCCAGCGACTCTACGCGACGATGACGCGATTATCGCAAGCACCAAATGAATACCGTAAGATCCATGCCAGTTCAAACTTTGCTTTAATACACCGACAGCGACTAATCTTGGTTAGAATAAATTGGTCATATGGCGACATTAACCAAGTTAGAGCATAATTAAATCTTACTCTATTCTTCAACTCGTTAAATCTGCAGTTGATGTAAACAGAAACCCGAGTGGTATTAATTAATCCGACCAAACAACAGTGGAGCAGATAATACCAGCGCGGTTATAACATCTCTATGCACTTGGGAGTTGAAACTGGTGCAAGCGATAAAATACTAGAAATAGGCATGGTGTTCAACGTTTAATTTATTACAAACTAGCGACCCGCCCCGGCTTCGCACGGGTGAAATTTACGTGCGAAGCCGGGGCGGGTCACTAGTTATATATATATATATAAATATATATATATAAACCTTCCTTGGAAATGTATCTAACTGATGGTGAAAACCGCATCAAAATCCGTTGCGTGGTTTAGGAGGAGTTAGCGGCCATACAGACATACAGACAGACAGACAGACGCGGAAAGCGACTTTAATTTATACTATGTAGAGATAGAGATAGAGATAACCGGCTTAGCGATGAATATAACTAAATACAATTACACGTACTGAAAAATATATTTAAATCTCTGAGATATGAGTCTTCAAAGTTTTAGGTGGGGATAGAGAGGGGATGCTCTATCCTTTTCTCGCAAAGCGTGAGTTAGTATAGCATTTGTATGGTGCACCTGAGGCGTGACGTCATGGCTCAGTATAGTGTGTTCTCTGTCTAGTATTAAATTAAAATGCTTATATCTTATTTATTTTTGAACTAATTTTTATACTGTTTCAGCTTTTTTATGAGGTAATAAAAAAATATTAGTCATCATGCCTATTAAACGTAGTCAACTTAGATTCGGACTTTGATTCTTCAAAACAATAATGACGTGTCAGTATCATTCTAGCCTCATGCGGAATGGTATAAAAGTCGATTTAGGAAAAAAATACAGATTGATTGGAATTTTGGGGATTCGTTCCCCTGCGGTCTCTTTTAGGTCGTATTATCTCCCTTACCTGGGGCCTTACAGACAACTGCTATTGCGGCACCTAATCCGCTCAGATGGAAAATCACGCGACCGCAAACCGTATCTGGGCGCGATAAGGTACACGTTCGCGTGATTTTCCAACTGATCTGAAATAGAAACCTTTGGATGAAAAGTGCAGTTTAATAATTGAGTATTTATGAACTTGTGCCTTGGACCACACTTATTTCTCAGATACATTTTGAACTTCAATGCTTAACTTTACAGTATCCAGAGAATGTAATGTTAATTCGGAATAGTGCTCTAGCGTTGAGCTCAGTGCATGGAAGTGATGAGTTCAACTGCTCAACTTGGTGAAACTATAACGCTTAGAAGATTCAACTGTTTAGTAAACTCAATCCAAGTTTAGTGAAGTAATAGATTTCTTCTAATGATATTCACATTAGGCGAGTTGGCGGCCAAGCGCAAGCATATTTATAATATTAAAAAAAAAAAAAAAAAAACTGACCACAACGTTTTTTTGTTGTTGTTTGTTGTTCAACTGCTCAACTTGGTAAAACTATAACGCTTACAAGATTCAACTGTTTAGTAAACTCAATCCAAGTTTAGTGAAGTAATAGATTTCTTCTAATGATATTAGCACCAGGCGAGTTGGCGGCCAAGCGCAAGCCTATTTATAATATTAAAAAAAAAAAAAAAAAAAAAAAAAAACTGTCGACAACGTTTTTTTGTTGTTGTTTGTTGTTCAACTGCTCAACTTGGTAAAACTATAACGCTTAGAAGATTCAACTGTTTAGTAAACTCAATCCAAGTTTAGTGAAGTAATAGATTTCTTCTAATGATATTAGCATCAGGCGAGTTGGCGGCTAAGCGCAAGCCTATTTATAATAATAAAAAAAAAAAAAAAACGATTTTAATAAATGAAGTTTTTTTACGGGTGCCTTTATTAACGTCCCGCTATTACCCGGTATGGACCCGGCTATGTCCTAAAACTGCGACCAGAACCACCGGAGGATGGGCAGCAGCATCTTGTTAGTACACGGTGAACGTACTGCGATCCCCAAGCCGCCTGCTCAGCGTGGGGATTATGGCAAAACCCCTCTAAGAGGGAGGCTTTGTTCAGCAGTGAACATTTAATGGCTGATGATGTGTATGTGTGCCTTTATTAATTAAACAAAATAAAATACAAGTTAATACTAACACTACAAATACAGTAAGACTACCCATAGACCGTTGAAGGTTATAAGGCTACTAGCAACCCGCCCGCCCGGCTTCGCACGGGTGTAATTTACGTGCAAAGCCGGGGCGGGTCGCTAGTTATATATATAAACCTTCCGTGAAAATGTATCTAACTGATGGTGAAAACCGCATCATAATCCGTTACGTGGTTTAGGAGGAGTTAGCGGCCATACAGACATACAGACAGACAGACAGACGCGGAAAGCGACTTCAATTTATACTATGTAGAGATAATCTATCTCCACACTACGACTACATCCTGCTTGGTACAGCTGTTTCAGAATCGAGCTTTGTTTTCTTATTTTATGCAGTACATAGTTACTTAAATAGTAGGTAGGTAGGTTAAATAGTATTTTTTTCAATTAATACAAAACCCTGTTTTAAGTCTTATTATAATTAAAAAAAATAAGAAAACAATTTTTTTTATATATTTTAAATATTATGACATAAATATACGGTACACTTTTGTAAAAAAATAAAACTTTTGTATTTCATAAAATTATATTTTTTGAAATTATATATTAGATTTATCAGACATTGGTTGATTATTTAGGGAGAGCATTTTCGATTGAACAAGACACTCGTTTAAAGATTGTGGTACCATTAAGCAGCCTGGGGCATATAGCCCATATTGGGGTAGTAAGGCATATTAGGATAGTGGGCATATGGATAAGCAGCACCATAAGTCAGAATCGGTTGTGGTGTTGCCTTCTTTTCTTCAACGGGAATCCCAACAAGTCGCCTAGCATCATCACCGGTTTTGACTTGAACTGAAGGGTTTACCATGAATGTATTGTATAACTGAGAATCAGGCTGGAGTCCTAGCAACCAAGTGCCATTGCTGTTGCGTCCAATTTCTCCTTGAAAACCAGGTTCCCAACGGTTTGCGATAAGCGTTTTCAATGATGCGTCTCCAGCAATGATGCTATCGCCAGTTTGTGCGGATCCGCGAGCAATCAGTGTCGGTTCCCACGAAGCTCCGATGATGCCTCGGCCGGTTCCATTGACGGATAACCCGTCTATATCACCCCTCAGGTGTCCGCCAACCGTACCGTTTATATGGCTGTCGTATCCTAAGGTTCCACCAAGACCAAGCAAAGTTCCTGGAGCACCTGTGAATGCAATATATATATATACTAGCGACCCGCCCGCCCGGCTTCGCACGGGTGTAATTTACGTGCGAAGCCGGGGCGGGTCGCTAGTTATATAATTATTTAAACTATCCTATATCTCAAGTTGGATCGAACTGCACATGGTGTGCGAATTTTATTATAATCGGTTAAGTGGTTTAGGAGTCCATTGAGGACAAACATTGTGACACGAGATTTATATATATTAAGATAATAACAATGGGGACATACATACACACTGTTTTAAACTATTGCGGTTGTTCACTAAAGTTTTATGATAATTTACCATGGTAAGGTTGTGGAATGAGCTCCCGATATTGCGGCGCAGTTACATGCAACATGTTCACGGGAAGACTGAAGAATGCGGGTGGTTGGTCGAACAGTTAAAAAGTTAGGTGCAGACAAAAATTATCCCGTAAATAATCATATAACTTTAGTATACAGACACATCGGTTTTCATATAAATATGATATAAATATAACACATTATTAATAAGTTGGTGGCAATTATTTTAACGATTTCTTTGGTGATTACAGTCGAAACGATTCATCATCTGGTGTACCTATAAGAACTTATCATCATCACACATCATCAGCAAGTAAACGCCTCTGCTGAACAAATGCCTCCTTCTTAGAGAAGGGTGTTGCTATAACCACGCTGGTGACTTGGGGATCGCAGTACGTTCACCGTGAACTAATAAGACCCATTCTTTGGTGTTACTTGTGCAGCGGGCATCTTCCGCAATATTGGCCCATTGTCACCCGGCTGCAGCTAATTCAGCCACGCCATCTCCTCCAGGAAAGCCAGCAGCTCGCTTATGCCTGCGCAGGCTTCTTAGAGCCTTCTCAGTGAACCGAGGATAGTGTCATCCTCCTCCGGTGGTTCTGATCGCAGATTTAGGATATAGCCGTGTCATATATAAGAACTGATAATAAATGGTAAAGAATATACTCACAGTAGCACCTTACTACCAGCATCAGAAGCGGCAACAAGACCTGACCCATCTGAAACAATAAATACGGATTAATAAGACTGTAGCTGCGCCTGACTTTACCCAATAAAGAAAGGCAAAAAGAAATATATTATTCCATTGATGTAAGTAAATAGAGGGAAGATACGGGACGAACTTCTTGACGTGGACCGCACAAATTGGGCTCCCGGGCACAATTGACTTCAGTCACAATCGAACTGTAGTTTTGATAGCACGTGAATTACTTATCAAAATTGTGTGAAATAAAACAGCGAAAATTACTTCCTGCGTTTTCACAAGGTGCACCAACAGTTCGAAGACAAAAAACAAGTTTCACGGCATTACTTTTCACTCGTAATTACTTAAAAACAATTAATTTAATTTTCTTTATATGTCACATCTATGGTCTAGTGTAGTGTCTAATGGAGCGGTGAAGTTGACGTTGACAGTGTAGACGTCAACGTCGCTGCTGACTCGAGCCGAAACAGAGCCATATTTATTGGGTACAATGTTTGGATGTCACGCGTCTTCCCCCTTTTTTAAAACAGTCATTGTATTATTCACACCACCTGCTCGATAATATCCAATTACATATCATGCAACCTCAACGTAAAGTAAAGCATTATCTCTTAAGATATATAAAGTTGTAAGAATATAGGATAAATAGGAATAAAGTGATTAGAATTTGGAAAGTCAAATACTTGTGGAAACTCGTGGAAAACTCTAAGTAAAACAATGCCCTTATGGCATTGTAAAGAGGGTTGTTCGAAAATCGAACTGGCCACCAAAACTTAAAAAATAAAGAAAAAGGTGCGTTTACAAAGTATGTGAAACAAACGACGGTGTTTGTAGCTGTGATTTTCAGTGAAACCTGGCTATTTATTGTCTCGCAGAAAGTGTGAAAAATAGAACATCATCATCATCATCATCAGCCAGAAGACGTCCACTGCTGAACATAGGCCTCCCCCTTTAACCTCCACACTGAACGACAGCCTGCCTTTTGCATCCACTGGATGCCCGCGACTCTCACAGTGTCGTCGGTCCATCTAGTGGGAGGCCTCCCTACGCTGCGTCTTCCGGTTCGTGGTCTCCACTCCAGAACCTTTCTTCCCCATCAGTTATCGGTTCTTCGAGCGATGTGGCCTGCCCATTGCCACATTGCCCATTGAAAAATAGAATATGCTCCTTTGGAATAAAGCTTGTCTTCGTCTTAGGCAGCTTGAACCCCTCGTTACACTCAGGGTTCAATATGCCACCCGCAACGTAAGACACTGCTTTATTCCCTTAGTGCATAATCTACTAGTGTTTAACGTATATGAATGTATGTTATACTTGTTGTTTCCACCTACAATGAACACGCCTTATAATATAAAATTTTGATAACTAAGGTGGTGATAGATTCAGAATGGCCACTGGGTAGATGACGTCATCGTCGTAAATGCAATATATTAATGCACTAGCTGACCTGACAGACGTTGTCCTGTCTTAGAACTGTCAATCACGCAAAGTTATAATTGTAAATCTTATTTTATTTACACCTTGGGTTACATTATTGGAGTTTTAGTAAGGATCCCTATTTTTTTTAAATATAATGTAGCTTATATTACCCGGGGATAGTGTAGCTTCCCAACAGTGAAAGAATTTTTCAAATCGGTTCAGTAGTTTCGGAGCCTATTCAATGCAAACAAACAAACAAACAAACACAATCAAATCTTTCCTCTCTATAATATTAGTATATATAACAGGTAATTTGGTTACTTAGACGACCTTGTCATTTCTTTCACCGAATCAAAATTCCATGCACTTGGCCGGTTAATTATAGATTCACCTGTTACTGTTACCTGTTAGAGCTAATTTAATTAAATAAAAATAAAATAAAATAAAACAGACCATTTTTCCCGCGAAGTGTAGTATACAGGAGCTATGCCAGACACTTTGTGTAATCACTCCAGGTTCAACGTCGATTTATATATGCAAAATGCAATGTATGATATTTTAATTTTACTGTATTATTTAACCGCGTAAAGTCCCATGTTGTCATATACCTACATCTATATGTAGAAATGCACTACACCTATTGTAGAAATGCATTTATTTACAATTATAGAGGTTGTCGGTAAAATTAAATGTTATGGTTAAAGATGTTTTTGTATTCAATTTTTAGGGACTTCTATAATAAATAATAATAACAAACAGTTGAAACTAAGCAAAGCTTGTGATATGGATGCCAGAGACTGATATACAAAAACATATTATATACAAAAGGCAAAAAGAATGAATTTCGTTTTAATATATACGGGGTATAAAGGGAACATTCTCGAAGCCAAAAGAAGGTAATTGTACTCATCATTATGAACAACTTTTAGTATGGGACCAACCCTGAAATCGCGAAAAAAAAAAACAGC
This sequence comes from Agriopis marginaria, assembly GCA_932305915.1. Lineage (NCBI taxonomy): Eukaryota > Metazoa > Arthropoda > Insecta > Lepidoptera > Geometridae > Agriopis > Agriopis marginaria. The sequence continues at coordinate 18,591,521 of OW029918.1, forward strand.
TGTTCCATACATTTTGTCGAGTATCAATGACAGTTTTCTATAGAACAGCTGATATTTTTTTCGCGATTTCAGGGCTGGTCTCATTGTAAAAGTTGTTCATAATGATGAGTACAATTGCCTTCTTTTGGTTTTGAGAGTGTTCCCCTTATACCCCGTATATATTAAAACAAAATTCATTCATGCACTCATCACGAAATATCAAAAACTCCTTGACCTACGAAGCTGAAATTTGGCAGGTAAATTTCGTATGGGGTTTAGAGGTCCGCTAAGATTTTTTTTTGTGAAAGGGCTGAATCAAAGTGGGTTGAAATATTATATGAAAGTCTATGCGTACGAAGTCGCGGGCAACAGCTAGTGCTTAATAATGTAAGGATACATTTTGAGATGATGCAACTTGTTATTGAATATTATAGGTGATAAATTAACAAATAAATAATACGACGGCATTGTGTCTACATAGAGATGATATGCACCAGTCAGTAATTTTGTTTATTTTCCTTTTATTTAATGGCAAAGAAATATATATACCTGTTAAATGCATTTTGATAAACACAAACAACAAAATAATTATAATTATAATCAAAGTGTACCATTTTATTATTTTCCATCACTAGCGCTCGGTAAGTGGGTCATTGATGACTCAGAATACAGTCAGTAAATATCACTTTGCCTCCTTATAAGGAGATAAAATAATTAAAAATCTAACTACTTAGTCCTTTTTCATTAAATACCATTGAGTTAACTTTTTTCTTTTCTTCGACCTTCATGTAAGGTCCGTTTCTGACAAAAACAGCAGTAAAAGTTTCTGACATGGTGTTAGAAACTTTTTACTCTGTGAAATGTAGGTAGGTAACAACTATGTAAACCTCTGTGGTGTAAATCTGACGCCTTGCATTTTTTAGCGGGAAATAAAAATAAAACTGTTTTTTTTGTTTTTTTTTTGTGATACCTTACACAGTGATGAAAAGTAGATTATTTACATAGTACGCGAGTTGGTGATATTTTACACCCTCAAACTATTAGCTCCTTGCTTTGCTTGTTGGGCTCCAAAATTATACCACAAGGTAAACCGGCCGAGTACGAGCCCGACTTGCACTTTGCCGGTTTATTTGTTATAATTAAAAACATATTTTTATTTAAATTTAGACAAGACAACGTCTGTCGGGTCAGCTAGTATAAATATTTCATCTATGACTATCTATTACGGTTCGAGAGATACAACCGTTTATAGGTAGGACAGACGTACCTATAGACGGACAGACAGACAGACAAACATTGTAGGCTTAGTAACAGGGTCCCGTTTTTACCCTTTGGGTACGGAATCCTATAAAGGTTGTTTTAAGTTAACGTGATTATATATTATATATGTCGGCGCGTTGAAGATTTAGCATTCGGGCGCAACTACCGTCGGATAGTTTTTAAGGTTTAGATTATGTAGGTAGACGTCACCTAGCTTTGTTTTGGTGGACTAGTGATGGAGGTGGCGCCATCGCTGGTGTAACGCTGCAGTAACTTACTCTGCCTGAAGTTCGTTGTGAAGTTGTTTCGTTGACAATCTTGATTGTTAATGACATTGACAATGACATTAACAATCAAGATTGTCAACGAAACAACTGTCAGAATATATGTGTGTTTGGTGTCAGAGTTTAGCTAGTTTGTGTACCGTCCGGCAGAGGCGCTAGTGAGCGCGCGTGAACACGTGTCGGTGGCGTGAGGCTCGGAGGAGCTAGCACTTTACTTTGTCTTTTGGAGGGGGACTGTTGGATGCTCGGTGGAGCTAACTTTACTTTGAGGTTGGAATTTGGATTGTTGGTTGGAGAGTGGTAGCGTTCGTTACAAGGCGGAACACCTTGTCCCCAAGTAATTTTCAAGTAATTCGATATTGTTATTAGTAATCATAGCGCTTCGAAATAAAAACTGTGTCAATGTACGTGCGATGTCTCATTCTCCTCGGCCACTATACTCGCGCCATAGAAACCAAGAATAATCTTATGAAAATCGGCCATCCATTGACGACCGGAGCGGCCCCCCTATTTCACGCATTAGAGGCCCTTTCGCTCCGTCATATATTATTATATATGATATATAATCATATATAATATATGTATAATATCATATATCATAATATCATATATAATAATATATGATTATATATGATTAACGTGATTATCTGTGTGCTTATTTGTGGTATTATAGCTTCCAAACGACTGAAATGATTTTGATTTTTTCTAATATGATTCATGAAAATCGGTTCAGGCGATAATCAGCAATTTTCTTTTGGCTACGGCCCATTGTTTATTGGGGCAAGTTCGCCATTAACAGTGAGGGAGGAGATAGTGAAATTGTCTAAAAACGAGGTAATCCTGGTCGATGGCACTACTAACAGAAAATAACAAATGGAAAAACTAAAGACGTATGTTGATAGCCCGTTGATCTAGTTGGTGGTGAACCTGCCTTCTGAGCTTGGGGGCGTGGGTTCGATTCCCACCTAGGACAAACATTTGTGTGATGAACATTTGTGTTTGTTCTATATCTGGTTGTTTAATATATATTTAAGTATGTATTTAAAAATATATATGTATGTATATCAGTCTCTGGCAGCCATATCACAAGCTTTGCTTAGTTTGGGGTCAGATGACCGAGTGTGCAAAAATGTCCCGAATATTTATTTATTTATTAGATTGAATAAAATAAGCTAATGCAAAAATTGCTTTTTTGTTTGGGAATGAGAGTGGAGAAGAAATATGTAATGGAAGCGGAACTTTACATCTAGTAACGGTAGAATAAAAGGATGACTTACTACGAAAAGGGCAACAAAAAATAATTGTGTGTGGAGTCCCTCCGCGCGGAAGAAGTTATACTTCAAGAAGGAACCCTAAAATTATAACTAGGGCAAAAATATCATTAATTTAAAAACATGCTTTTCTCGAGATTCGAACCTAGCTCCTTAGGCTTCTCAATACATTAGCTACACCATTACACTACTGGTTCTGCTAGTCGCAGCGCGAAAAAAGGATACGCATTTCGCAACCATACGAGAGAGAAAAATTCCCCCTCCATGGTAGCGTTAAACGTTTAACGCAACCTTGTTGCAAGTCGCATAAGAAGTATTACTTCTAAATATATGATTTAACGAACCAATATCCAAACCACAAGAATAATTAGGACAGTCTACAATTTTGAATTTATATAATTGAACAGGGGCCTTACGGACAACAGCTAATCCGCTCAGTAGGAAAATCACGCGACCGCAAACCGTATCTGGGCGCGATAAGGTTCTCGTTCGCGTGATTTTCCAACTGAGCTGATTAGGTGCCGCAATTAGCTGTTCTCCGTAAGGCCCCAGGACTACAAACGTGTTTTATCGAAAGTTTCAAAAATACACTTTTCATTCAAATGTTTCGATGTAAAAGGTCCAGGCATTACAGAGTGATACCTACTTTCGCAATGCCAAATAAAATGCCATTACTATTGAATACAATTTTCTTCTGTAAATACTATTTCTCTTGCATTCAAGTTTTCTTTGTCTTAAAGTCTTGTTAAAGTCCTTTTTAGCAAAAAAGAACTGGAACTGCTAGTAATGACGTTTTATTTGTCTACCTTACTTTTTCTTTCGCTATTCCATTCTGATATTTAAATGCATTTAAGAAAATAAATTTATATTGATTGCTTTAGCAAATTGAACAGTTGCGTTGGAAGTAATGGGAATCGTTTTTTTTTTTTTTTTTTTTTAAATATTCTATTATGAATCCGTGGTCAACGATGCTGGTATTTCAACTAGTTATTTTTCTGTATACTTCTTTGGTTTTAAATTTTATTTTATACTGTTTGTAGATCCTTATAATAAACCTGGCGGAAGACGCAGCGTAGGTAGGCCTCCCACTAGATGGACCGACGACATAGTGAGAGTCGCTGGCATCCAGTGGATGCAAAAGACAGGCTGTCGTTCAGTGTGGAGGTTAAAGGGGGAGGCCTATGTTCAGCAGTGGACGTCTTCTGGCTGATGATGATGATAATAAACCTTTATCAGCGGGAACTAGATGATGATGATCATTATGTGTTTTATGATAGTTAGTCGCAGTAATAGCAGATGATATATGGCCGTGACAGAGTGGTGGCAAAGCAAAGCCAGCGGAGCGTTAGTCGTTCTATAGCACATTCCGGACCCAAGGCACCCCTGGAAGACACCACTGGGGGTGCTACGAAAACTTGGGTTCGGACCTGTGGCACCCCTAGGTTCTCAAATCCATACAACGGTGTACCAGTGATATCACGGATTCTACATGATGGTTCCACGATGTCGATATCGCGGGTCGAGCCTGGACTTGATTAGCGCAGGAAAAAAGCACGAAAGTGCTCATAATACCAACTGGTTCACACCAGGTAACAGGATGAAGAAGACGGTGGATTATGATAATGTATTTTGGGAGTCATCATCATCAGCCAGAAGACGTCCACACTGAACGACAGCCTGCCTTTTGCATCCACTGGATGCCCGCGACTCTCACAATGTCGTCGGTCTATCTAGTGGGAGGCCTCCCTACGCTGCGTCTTCCAGTTCGTGGTCTCCACTCCAGAACCTTTCTTCCCCATCGGTTATCGATTCTTCGAGCGATGTGACCTGCCCATTGCCACTTCAACTTGCAAATTTTAACAGCTGTGTCGGTGATATGCTATGTTTTGGGAGTAGTTTCGACTTTTTGCTACCTCGCGACATTTTGAATCAAATAGAGAGCTAAGAGCTGTCAATAATTTCCAATCACCTATCACCTAATCAATCACCTAAGCATTATGCATCTTAACAATTAAATAAACCGGCCAAGTGCGAGTCGGGCTTGCGCACTGAGGGTTCCGTACCATCACAAAATTCAATAACGAAATTACCAGTTATCACTTGGTGATGAACAGAAACTCGTCACCTTCGCACTTGGCCAATATTTATTAATACTTAGCTCATTATTCTTAATTAGCTAATACAAAAATACGTAAAAAAAATACGTTTGTTGTGGGGGAACCCCTTTCGTTTTTACTTTTTGACTTTTTATTATTTCTTAGACAATCTGCCGTAACATTACATATTCTGTAAACATTTCAACTGGCTATCTATTACAGTTCGCAAGATACAGCCGTTAATTGGTAGGACAGACGGACAGATGGACAGATAGGCAGACGGACAGATGGACAGATAGACAGACGGACAGACGGACAGACGGACAGATAGACAGACGGACAGATGGACAGACTGACAGATGGACAGACAGACATCGTAAGCTTAGTAATAGGGTCCTGTTTTTACCCGTTGGGTATGGAATCCTAAAAATATTTTTACCATAAAACAATATGCAAATCGATCTTTGCGATGATTAATTTCTCAAATCTGTTTGATTTTCCTGTAATTGCTTCTTCCTATATGACTCGTTGGGAATGACATAAAAGTTGTTCCCATTGAGTAACAGTGTGACAGTAGAGAATGTTACTCATTGGAAACAAACGAATATAAGTTAATCTACTGGTTACCATTTAACAATTACCTATGTACTAGAGTATACGTATTAGTAGATTATGTACTAAAAGAAACCACACCCTGCGATGTTTCATATAATTGTGGCTACGGTACCACAATTCACTCAGTCATTTGGGGGCTATCCATAAATCACGTCACACAAATTTCCTGATTCATCATGATGTCACAGGTTATCATTTTATTTGTTTCCCCTGGTTGGCATTACATATTTTTTAATTTTAAAGTGACCGCTACATACCAAAAAGTGATAGAAACAAATTTATCAATGCCGCCAGCATGCTGGGTACGCTGCCTACTGGTAGTGGGCTTAAGCATTTGGATTGTCTTTAGACCTTCAACGGTCTATGGGCAGTCTAACTGTACTCTTATTTGTAGTGTGTGATAAGCTTGTATTTTTAACCGACTTCCAAAAAGAGGATATCATCAATTCGCCTGTATGTTTTTTTTTAATGTTTGTTACCTGATTACTCCGCCAATTTAGAATTGTTTTTGATGATTATTTTTTTGGTGGGTAGGTCATATCTCATAGGTGGTCCCATATTTTTTTTATCGACATTGATTCAGCGCTTTTTGAAAAATCTACAAAAACATGACGATAAGCAACGAATTAAATGTACATTGTACAGTGCCACCAACTTAGCTGTTAAGGTGGGCAAAATTGGAACTACAGTTATTTCTTGGTGAATTTCATACTTTGTTCCCACTAGCGACGCTGTCAATTGAACAGCAAACGTAGAGGAACTTTTCCTACAACATAACTTCAACAAAACAAAGAAGTGTCTCCCTGGCAACCGGGCCCTGTTGTTTTCGTTAAATTTTTCAAGACCATGGATACAAAGTATTTCAGTCGTAATATTAAACAATATTTTCTACTTTTTAGTTTCAGTTTGTGATTAATGTAGGTATAGTTACGAAGTCAGTTCTTTTTTTCTTCTAAAAATTATAATTATTATATTTAGTTAATAAATGCACTTGCCCAGTAAAAAAAAATAAAAAAGATATTATTAGCCTGCATCGTCCCACAGCAGGGCAAAGGCTTCCCTTTTTTCCTTCCATTTCTCTCTGTTTTGAGCAATAACAAAACTTTCGATTAAAAAAAGTGCACTTTATAATTTATATTGATAAATAATATTACAAAATCACATATTTAAAGTTTCATTGCTGGTTGGCAAGTAAGTAAAAAATAAAACAGAGATAAAATTACAGAGAAACTAAGTAAAAATCCTAAAACATTAAATTAGTAGAACTGACAAATTAAATACGCCGTCCAAATCGCCACCACGCACCAGCATGCACTGGGTCCCCAGAATGCTGGCAGCATTACACCGCTGGATCACAAGCCTCTATTTTGGGCAAATTAATTTTATGTATCAGCTCTGGGATTCATAGTCATACTCATGCTCATTTATTCATACGATCAGTATATTATGTCAGATATAAAAATTCTAAATACAAATGTGAATACAAAGTACTTAATAGTAAGTCAAAACGAATAAAATTAAATATATTTAGGATGTTACTTTTCCCCGAGTTGAGAGATAATCTGGTCAATATATCTTTGCAAAATTGTTTAGTGTTGGATGACCACGAGCCCAGGGTCTCAGGGGAACCCTCCCCTGAGACCCTGAGAAGTAGTTATTATTATCTCTATATTGATGTAGTTACTAATATTAAAAGTTTTTTAATTGGAGTTGTTGTTTAGAATTTAAATAATAATTTCATACTATTTTATGTAGTAAAAAAATATATTCAAGTACAAAGGTATATCAAAAAAAGATAATAAAAAGCCATACTTATTACTTATTACTAATAATTACTAATATTATTAATAATCAAAAACAACATGTTGTCCGTGCGGTAAAGTGCCAAAACCACTAGCTGCAGTCCCGCGTTGAATAGCCAAATAAATTTTACGCGTTTTTGAAATTTAATTTAGAATTTTAGCACTTTAGATTTATACATGAGACGTCACCAAACTTTCGACTCGCCCTTGTCACACGATGTCACACTTTATTGACCCCCTCCCTCCCCTTTAACGTGTGACGTAATATATGAATGGCCCCGCTAAAAAACTATTCATTTGCCCGGGGTGTGTCGTAGCTCAGATCCTAATTTAATTTTGAGGGTTCCGTACCGAAATTATGTCAACGGATTCCTATTACTAAACCTACGCTGGCTGTTTGTCCTACATTTAAATGGATGTATCTTTTGAACCGTAATAATTAGTCAGCTGATATTTTCACAGAATATTATGTAATGTTACATTAACTTTGACATATTATATAGTGATACATTATGTGATACATTAACAAGAAAACTAAAAAACGTGGGGTCGTACAAGAAATGTATTTTTGTAATTGCTCTAGTGTAATAACGGTAACAAATTTACAAGCGTCAAAATTGGCATGATTATTCTACACACACAGTGCCACTATTGGTGCGCGTATCCGACTTGCACTTGGCTGGTGTTTTTTCCTCAATTCTACTGAATAATAGTAATCGATTTCATCTAGGCAAACGCGCTCCATCGTAGACCGCATCATCGCCATAAGGGACGCCAAGTCGCTTTATTTATTCTAGAAGAAACTTAAGGTTTTTCTGACCGATATGGCGCCGTATTGCGTAGAGGAATTCATCCCAAAACTAGAATAAATAAAGAATGTCTAATTATGATTATTAAATTTACTGACATTGTATTAATATTATTTTTAATAATATGATTTTTTTTCCTGGGCTAGCGCCTTTATTAACTAAACAAAATACAAGCTAAAACTAAAACTACAAATACAGTTAGACTGCCCACAGACCGTTGAAGGTCTAAAGACAATCCAAATGCTCAAGCCCACTACCAGTTGGCAGCGTACCCAGCATGCTGGCGGCATTACCACGTTGAATGGCAATGCTTATGCGTTGAGCCAGAAACACGCCAGCATTTTGGTCACGCGTCGCATTAACCAGGCGCTCTGAAAGCTTTTTGAAAATGAGGTGAGCTCCCGGTCCCCAAGGGCCCAATATCTCGACCCCAAACGCCTCATATATGTAACCACTGCCGAGGCTAGCATATTTGCGTCGCTTGTGCTGCTCTGCCGAATTGGTAGCCGCGCCAGCCCTACCCTGTGTCTCAGGAAGATGTGACGGCGCCAAAGTAGATATATGATTAGTATAAGGTTTATTTTTGAAATGTTTGACATGTAATTATTATTATGAATAAAATTATCATTTTCACTATCATAACCATCAGGCGAGTTGGCGGTAAAAAGCATGTCTATAAAGATTTTTTTTTAAAGTTCATTTATTTCACTCTAAAGTGCAAGTCCGATCTCGACCGAAACAATAGATTGTAAGCCGGAGATACAACAAACCTTTTTATGAAATAAAATACCTGTTTCAAACGCTTATTGAAAACCCTCTTTAGTTTGGAGTTGTAAAAAGTTACAATAGTTTCTGAATTATAATAGAATTTTGTTAGAGCGTAAGTAAAAACAAAACTGAGTTTTTGAAGTTATACTTCTTATGCGACTTGCAAACAAGGTTGCGTTAAACGTTTAACGCTACCATGGAGGGGGAATTTTTCTCTTTCGTATGGTTTCGAAATGCGTATCCTTTTTTCGCACTGCGATTAGCAGACCCGGTAGTGTAATGGTGTCGCTAATGGATTGAGAAGCCTAAGGAGCTAGGTTTGAATCTCGAGAAAAGCATGTTTTTAAATTGTTGATATTTTTCCCCTAGTTATAATTTTAGGGTTCCTTGTTGAAGTATAACTTCTTCCGCGCGGAGGGATTCCACGCACAATTTTTTTTTTAATAATATGCTTCCATTTGACCGACAACTCGCCTAATGTTAAGTGATGATACGGTCTATGAAAGAGTATGCTTGCCTAGAAGAAAGGGAGAACTTGGATAGAGGAAAGTAATCGAAGTAATTTTGTTTCAATTTGATGGCTGATGGAATCGTTTTTAACCGACTTCAGAAGGAGGTTATCAATTCCACTGTATGTTTTTGAATTCATACTTCTTATGCGACTTGCAAACAAGGTTGCGTTAAACATTTAACGCTACCATGGAGGGGGAATTTTGCTGCGACTAGCAGAACCGGTAGTGTAATGGTGTCGCTAATGGATTGAGAAGCCAAAGGAGCTAGGTTTGAATATCGAGAAAAGCATGTTTTTAAATTGTTGATATTTTTGCCCTAGTTATAATTTTAGGGTTCCTTGTTGAAGTATAACTTCTTCCGCGCGGAGGAACTCCAAGCACAATTTTTTTTGTATGTTCCACTCCGTTGTCCGCTCTTGGCTTTCCCGTAATGAGCAAATTTCGTGTTAATTCCCAGTTTGTGCATTTATATTTATTTTATTTTTTTCCTACGATTCGGCGCTCGTTAAAAACTACACTCAAAACTTTTATTCCAGCATTGGGAATTCCGATCTTCAACGCAATAAGTCATAGTGACGTGCGCAGATCCTGGCTCATAGCCAGCCGATGGATAGAGGATTGACTTATAGCCGCTATAGCCAGCTATAGCCAACTATAGCCAACTATAGCCAACCCGTAGTTTGTAGAAAGCCTTTAACGGTATAGGCGTATTGGGTTTGGTGTGGCTGACAGGTTTTCTGGTCGGCTTTAGGGGTTTGTCACTATTTTAAAAGCTAACGGCCCAGCTACACGATCGAGGCAAATTTCGGTGTTCCACGTACAATTTTGTAGGGTTTTTTACTCAAAGGGTAAAAACGGGACCGTATTACTAAGCCTACGATGTCTGTCCGTCCGTCTGTCTGTCCTACCTTTAAACGGCTGTATTTTTCGAACCATAATAGATAGATAGTTGAAATTTTCACAGAATATGTAACGTGACGGCGGATTTATTAATAAAAAGTAAAAACAAAAGAACATACATCAAACGTATTTTTGTATTAGCTCTAATGTAAAAACGGTAATATTTACAAGCGTCAAACTTAACTTAATTATAGTACACATTTTAAAATATAACAACAAACAACAAAAAATGTCCAAGCGTGAGTTGGTGACAAGTTTCTGTTCATTACAAAGTTATAATTGGTAATTTCGTTATTGAATTATGCGCTGGTACGGAACCCTCAGTGATCGAGCTCGACTCGCACTTGGCCGGTTTATTTGACTTTATTATATTTTGTAAATTGAGTTGTTGGTTGTAACATTACATCTTCTGTGAAAATTTCAACAGAACTATCTATTACGGATCAAAAGATATAGCCGTCAAAAGGTAGGACAGACAGACAGTATAGGTTTCGAAAATAGTCTCCCGTTTAAACCGTGTGTTGATATCATTGAGTACAATGATACTAACTTCACATTAAGGGTCTCGTCAATTTTTTTTTTATATTCCCGCATTACATCTTGTAGCTATATAAGATAATGTTACCATAGTGATTATTTTTAGTGACCGTTGCTACAGAAAATGTGCTATGGACCCACAGAATAGAGTTTTTTTTTAATTAGAACGGCTGTCAAGACATTTTTGTAAGAGTTGTAGCTAGTTGTACCCATATAAATGAAACGTCAGTCATTCGAAATCAGTTAGCAACTGTGATGCGGACAAAGAACTTTGAGAGGTAACCCAAAAAGGTTAGGTCCAAGTTCTTTGGAGGCGGAGTTCGACGCGTTGATCTAAATAAGAATGTTCAATCAAGGTTCACTCATAATGCCTGGCGACAGATTTTACTTCTCATTTCCGTTCTATTTACGTCTCTTTTCTGTGTACGGTACCCTAGAAAGCGATACGGAGTGTTTGGCGCGAACGTGGAAAAAAACATCTCGGCTCGTTGAATTATTTTCCTAAACTTGTGTATTTTAGTGTTAATGTGCTAATGAGTAGTAAATGGTGAATTACTATTTATTAAGTGCTTGTTCGGGTTCTACAGTGGAGACCGCGTATCGGCAAACGTAGAGTAGGACGCCCTGCAGCCAGGTGGAGTGACGACCTGCGAAAGGCGGCTGGTGGCAAGTGGATGCGAAAAGCAGAAGATCGTGCCTTGTGGCGTGCTTTAGGAGAGGCCTACGTCCAGCAGTGGACGAATATCAAATAGGCTGATGATGATGATGATGATGATGAAGTGCTTGTTAACGTGCTCAAGTGTGGGAAAGTGATATAACGAGGTGAAACATTCCTTTTCGTGTTGTTTCCAAAACTCCATAGGAGCCCCTTGTAAATCTCCACCACTTTACAAGGGCATGAGTTTGACTTGACTGAGACTTACTTTGCTTGACTATGACTTGTTTGACGTTTTTAATACTGTTAAATTAATATTACGACTAAAGGAAATTGAATCCACGGTCATGAACATTTTAACAAGAAAAAAAAGCGGTACTACAAATCATGTTACTCTGGAAGTATTTCATTCGGCTGCCGAATGAAAACCGTTCTTTCCCCCGTACAAAGATTTTATTAAGCTCCCCAACGTTGGTTGTCACTCCCGTCGCCGATCGTTCAACACGCTACTATCGGCTTTAAATTTTTCACCCTTGACACTTACATCGGTGTCTCGGCACCTATCCGTGCAAGCCTGCTTGGCTGACTTCCAGATGATGAAAACATTTTGGGTATTACACTCCTAATCCATCAAACGAACTAAAGCTTTATATTTGAGCCACTAAAGTCCGTTTTCGAAATAACTATCAATGCCTACAAATGACGAACTTACTTTTAGGGGTATACCTACAGACTTGAGCTTTGTTTTTGGATTGTAGTCTTTATAATTAAGTGAATAGAGGTGGTATTCGAATGGAATTAAATTAGATTTCTTGTTTGACCGTTGCCTTATCGAAGATCAACTGGACGTAAGAGCAAATCTGGCGAGACCTTTTGAATGGATTCACTTGAGCTTTCAGCGAGATTATTTTTAGGCGCCAAAATTGTTTTAAATAATTTTCTGTTATTACTTGCTTTTTATCTAGAGACAAAGACTGTATACCAAGAATATAGCTCAAGTTTTTTTTATTATTATTATAAATAGACTTGCGCTTGGCCGCCAACTCGCCTGATGATAAGCGATGATGCGGCCTACGGTGGAGCACGCTTGCCTAGAAGAAACCCATTCACTCTCGACTTGAAGACACCCAGATTGTAACTATCGGGGAACACCCACTCAGGCAGCAAATTCCACAGAGTAGCAGTTTGCACAATAAATGTGGGATCAAAGCGCCTCGTACGGGTTCTCGGAATATCAACCATAAAGCGGTGTCGATTCTTCGTACCCACTCTGGCAGTTCGATAGAAAAATGGGCAGGAGGGAATAAATAACAAGCGAATTATATTATTAATATGACCCGACTTCATTGTATAAATAGTTAGTAACATCGGCGCGCTATGTACCTATCGATACCTACTCGGTTGAAATGTCAAGAGATTAGTCTAGTATGTAATGAGACTGGCTGGCACAGACTAGGTAAAGCTAATACCTGGCTGTACTGAAAATTTATGCCTTTTTACCCGGCTGCGCAAGAAGGAGAGTTATGTTTTTCGAGTGTACGCCATACAGCCTAAACGACTTAAGAGCCTCTTATACCAAATTTAACGGTTTTAAATCAATTTTCAGTTAAATTACAATATTTGAGCTGAAAAAAATACATGTCACAGATACATCTATGTTAGAGTCTGTGATTTGGTTCAAAACACTATAGAATAAACTTTCCTTGATCAAAAAAAAATCTGAAACAAAGTCGACTTAGTTTATTTTTTTCATTTTATGCTCTAATGAAAGCTCGTAACAACCTGGAAATTGCATGTAGGTACTGAAAGGCAATTTTATTCAACATTCTTTTATTTGGATAGATTTTTGATAGTGAATAGTGTCGTTTTTTAGCGAAATTAAAAGCGTAAAAAGGACGCGAGAATTTTGGCGCGCCGCGTTCAGTGCCGCGCCAGGCGTCATCGAGGTCGGACCAATGCTCGTTTTTGTCGTTGCACTCCCCCCGCGGGCGTCCTGACTCTAGCATGGCGTCGCTATAACTTGGCGGGGGCTGAGGGAGGGGGGGAGGAGGTTGCCTACGCGACTCGGATAACCACCCGTTAATGGATTTCGATATGTGAGGTATCATATAATTAGTTTTAATAGTGAGGGCGGCATAATATGATAAGAATTCAAGATGGCAACAGCGATTTTTTTTTTACGGAAAACTAGTGAGTTTTTGCTAAATATTATATCAATATTACCATTATTATGTTAAACTCATTATATTACAACAATACTCACTAACAACATAAGCAGATTAAATTTCAAAAATATATAACGCTACTATGAAATACTCAGTAGTTTACGAGATAAAGCGGTATGAAAAAGCTCTGTATCTACTTCGAGTAGGTATAGATAGGTACACAGCGCGCCGTTGTTACTTTTCAGTTATCTACTACTAGCGGTCCGCCCCGGCTCCGCACGGGTATAGTTATATAGCCTAATAAAATAGCCTATATTAATCAGTGATAATGTAGCATTCAACCTACTTTTATGGTGAAAGTATTTTTAAAATTGGTCCAGTACTTTTTAGCCAATTCGTTACAAACATACATACAAATCTTTCCTCCTTATAATATTGTTCTATCATCATCATCATCATCAGCCAGAAGACGTCCACTGCTGAACATAGGCCTCCCCCTTTAACCTCCACACTGAACGACAGCCTGCCTTTTGCATCCACTGGATGCCAGCGACTCTCACTATGTCGTCGGTCCATCTAGTGGGAGGCCTCACAAAATAGTAGTTAAGAGCCTCTTATACCAAATTTGACGGTTTTAAATAAAAAAAAATCAGTTAAATTACAATATTTGAGCTGGAAAAAAATACATGTCACAGATACATCTGTGTTTAAGTTTATGATTTGGTTCAAAACACGATGGAATAAACTTTCCTCGATAAAAAAAAAATCTGAAACAAAGTTGACTTAGTTTATTTTTTTCATTTTTCGCTCTAATGAACGCTCGTAACAACCTGGAAATTGCATGTACTGAAAGGCAATTTTATTCAACATTATTTTATTTGGATAGATTTTTGATAGAAAATAGTGTCGTTTTTTAGTGAAATTAAAAGCGTAAAAAGGACGCGAGAATTTTGGCGCGCCGCGGTCAGTGCCGCGCCAGGCGTCATCGAGGTCGGATCTGTGCTCGTTTTTATCGTTGCACTCCCCCCGCGGGCGTCCTGACTCTAGCATGGCGTCGCTATAACTTGGCGGGGGCTGAGGGAGCGTTTTGTTGCCTACGCGACTCGGATAACCGCCCGTTAACTACAATTTGCAGTACTATTTATGGTTTTAGAGTAATAAACTAGTAGTTTATAAGCTAGTTTGTCATTGTACCGAGGTACAGGAAGACGAAAGCATTACTCTTGTAATGTATCACCGACAACCCGCCGCGTTTGTCGGATAACAAAACATCCTAAATGAAATAACTTGCTAATAATTTTAGAGGAAATTCGAGATATATTACTAAAATTCATAAACTTAGGCAGTAAAGTTGTTGTTAATAATTATTTTTGGTAAGTTTTGTTTTACCAAAATTATACAAAAAAAAACCAGCCAAGTGCGAGTCGGGCTCACGCACTGAGGGTTCCGTTTCACCACAAAACTTGTTAGCTACTAAAGTATTTTTTTTATATTTTTTTTATGCCATAGGTGGCAAACAAGCAGACGGGCTGCCTGATGGAAAGCAGTCACCGTCGCCTATGGATACTTGTAACACCCGAGGCATCACAAATACGTTGCCGACCCTTAAGAACTCGATTAACTCGCCTTTTGAAGAACCCCATGTTGTAGCTTCTCGGAAACACCGTAGAAGGTAGCTCATTCCACATTTGTAATAAAGTATAAAAAAAATGTGCAAAAAACAACATCCCATCAACACCCAGGCAACCATCTAAGTACCGGCCGCGCCCTACGTTGCTTCACTTCGGTGATCGTACGAGAACCGGTGGTAATTAGAAACTTATTACCGACTCGCACTTGGTCATTATTTATTATTTCTTGTTATACTTGAGAGTGTGTATACCATAATCATGTCAAGTTTGACGCTTTACGTCTAACGTCGTACGTTGTTGTTACTGTTTTTACATTAGAGCTAATACAAAAATACGTTTGTTGTATGGGGTAACGTAGGAGACGTTTGTACTTGCTAACTTTTTTATTATTTCTTAGTTAATTCACCGAAGCATTACATATTTTGTGAAAATTGCAACTAGCTATCTATTACGGTTCGAAAGATACAGCCGTTAATATATAGGACAGATGGACAGACGGACAGACGGACAGACGGACAGACGGACAGACGGACAGACGGACAGACGGACAGACGGACAGACGGACAGACGGACAGACGGACAGACGGACAGACGGACAGACGGACAGACGGACAGACGGACAGACGGACAGACGGACAGACGGACAGACGGACAGACGGACATACCGACAGACAGACATAAAGCAGACATCGTTGGCTTTATAATAGGGTCCTGTTGTTACCCTTTGGGTACGGAACCCTAAAAAATATTTTAATAACCAATTTCACCTGTTAGTCTTTTCAAAGAACTTGCAATTTCTTACCAATTCCAAATTCCTTTGAAAAGTTGGATACGATCGGTTTGAAATTAATTTATGTGCCAAGTTATACTTATGTTCGCGTAAACAAAGAATAAGTTTTCCAAGTGTAAATATTTGCTTCATCGCACCATCTTAAAGCGATAACACATGCGTTGCGCATAAAATTCATAAATTTTTCACAAAATAATAATAACTGACTTCACAACAAATGGTTGAAATTCAATAAACGGAGTTTATCACCAAATTTTTCACTCCTAGAAGTAAAATGTTTTCTATCTTTGTTAATATTATAAAAGCAAAAGTAGCTCTATCTCTCTGTCTATTCGTTTTTCACGACTAAACGGCTAAGTTGATCTTGACGAAATTTTGCAGGATGATAGTATATATCATAAGGACGGACATAAGGAACTTTTCCTTCCAGAAATTGTGAAATAAAATAAAAAATCGCCGGTATTACCGCGGGTATCAGTTACAAAAAAAAAACGCCAAAAATATCGCGCAATATACACAAAATATGGTCGAATCTTGAACATATAAATCGGTTGAAAAACTTACGTTCCTTACTTAGTACATATATTTTAACGTAGGTACTACACATTCTTTCTAGATCGTTTCTTTGCGTGATAGAATCCGTAACGTGGACATTCCAAAGAACCAGAGTCACCGACATAGCTGTTAAAATTTGCAAGTTGAAGTGACAATGGGCAGAACACATCGCTCGAAGAACCGATAACCGATGGGGAAGAGAGGTTCTTGAGTGGAGACCACGAACCGGAAGACGCAGCGAAGGTAAACCTCTCCCACTAGATGGACCGACGACATAGTGAGAGTCGCTGGCATCCAGTGTATGCAAAAGGCAGGCTGTCGTTCAGTGTGGAGGTTAAAGGGGGCGGCCTATGTTCAGCAGTGGACGTCTTCTGGCTGATGATAATGATGACTACACATAATTTTTATTTATGATTTTTTCTGAGATACGTAAATATTTAAAAATATTATTCAAGCTCATTGCTCATTCTAGTACAGCAGTTGCGAAGAAAATACTTTCAAAACCAAGGTCAAAAAACCCTCCCGCAAAGATTTATATCAAAAACACGTCTAGAAAATCATTGTAGCGTTTTCTATTCACGTTATTTCTTCTACTATAGTTATAGTATAAATTCTAGGCACATACAGTTGCACAGTGGAATAACAAGACAGTGAATTATACCACGCTATTTTTCAAAGGACTACTTACAATACAAAAATATTAAAATATATATTTCTAACATCTGTTAATAGAGCTGATAATCATCAAACGGCTGAACAGATTTTCATGAATCATAGCTAAGAACACATTTGATCAAGTCACCTTAAAAAAAGCCGTTTGGAAGCTATGATATCAGAGACAGACACACAGACACACACGTTACACTTATAACAAACCTCTGTATGTGTTTGGGATTAAAAACGTGATTTATAACCTTAACTATACATAATCAAAAAATTAATTTGGTACTGTTAGCCATAACCGCGCAAATTGATGCAACGCAACCCTACAGGTGAACAAATTTCAACTCTTAAGGGGACTGTTCCCGTCTACAGCTCTCTCGCTCGCACATTTCAAATTTTTGATGATATAAAATCAATGAGTGTGAATTTCCAAAAAGTAACAAAATCATGTCTCGGTGTCTATCGTAACATTACAAACATAGAAATGTTTGTTTCGATATCTTGTAATATGACGGAATAACATGACACGAGAAAAAAAAATCACTTGTTAACATTTTACTGTGTCAAATTAAAATATATCAAATTGACAATTTGTTTGTTTGTAATGTTATAATAGACAAAAGACATGATTTTGTTACTTTTTGGAAATTCACACTCATTGATTTTATATCTTCATTAATGTGAAAATGCGCAAGCGAGAGAGCTGCAGACGGGAACAGTCCCCTTAATGTGGCAAGCCATGCACACAGTACAAGTAACCTGTTCAACCTAGAACTATGGTGCATGTGCGGGATGCATGTACGTAATGATACGTGCATCCTTCTCAAGTTTGTAGGTTAGATGTGCTATCATCATCATCATCCACAGCCTTCCTTATCCCACTGCTGGGTATAGGCCTCTCTCTTGCTATGCCATCTGCCTCGGTCCTGTGCTAATCTAGTCCAGGTTCGACCCGCGATAGTAATAATATTGTCGACCCATCTTGCAGCTGGACGACCAACGCTCCGCTTACCTTGTCTCGGCCACCACTCTGTGAAAACTTTACCAGATGTGCTATATGCAAAGTCAATTTAGGGATGTCATTAGGGAACCGAAAGCCTCAAGCAATGTTAAAACAGGTTACCTGAATGACTGAATACATTTATGCCCGTTGTAGATGATGCGCAGTACTCGCAAGTACCATTAGCGCGAGCACCACGCACCACCTGCAACGAGCTACAACAGTTTTTGCTTAGTGCCAGTGGCAGTGCAAGTTGCTTAGCTAGTCTCGCTCGAAGAAAAAAGTGCTGCAGCTCGCCCCAGGTGACGCGTAACACTTGCGCGAGTTTACTGGGCATCATAATTATGCAATGGGCTTAAGATAGAACTAAATTTATTTAGTCACCCAGATAACATTAAAATATAGAGAGTGAGATAAAAGTTCTGTAACGATCCAATTTACATATAAATTTTGAAAAATAAACTTTACAACTTTACTCTACTTTTTTTTTTAGTATGAATATCAGACACTGTATTCTAACTACACTGGTCGAAGTGAGAACGAAGGTTGGGCAGGCGTTTCGTTTCAGACCTTTGTGAAATCTGTTGGTAGAATTCTCGGCGGGCCGTTATCACAAGCGTTGCCTTTCGCAGGTATTGTTTAAAGTTTTCTTTGGAGTGGTAGCTTTGTAGATATGATTTCTTACTTTGGAGTTTCCTTTTGAGCTTTATTGGAAATTTAAAATGCAATAGTACTTGATTGTTAAAGTTAAACAACGATTATAGAAATTGGGAAATGCCCCTTAAACTAGTTTTTTTAAATTCATTTGTTTCATATGTATATATATATATACATACATAATTAATCAAAATTAGTATCGAAAAACTAAGCTGTTGTATCATTACTAAGCTTCACTACACGCACTGACAATATCGGAAACTTAAGGGTCCTGTATACCCTCTGCAGCTTTCTCTCTCGCACATATTCACATTATTGAAGATACAAAATGAATGAGTGTGAATTTCCAAAAAGTAACAAAATCATGTCATGGTGTCTATCGTAACATTACAAACAAAGAAATGTTTGCTTCGATATCTTGTAATTTGACGGAATAAAATGACACGAGAAATAAAAATTACTTGTTACCATTTTACTGTGTCAAATTAAAATATTTCAAATTGACAATTTCTTTGTTTGTAATGTTACGATAGACACCATGACATGATTTTGTTACTTTTTGGAAATTCACACTCATTGATTTTATATCTTCAATAAAGTGAAAATGTGCGAGAGAGAAAGCTGCAGATGGTATACAGGACCCTTAAAAAAATTATAATTTAAATATTAAAAATACACCTACCGTTTACAAATAAGTAGTAGTTTCACAAGAATAAAGCGATGGATCTCGAGGACAAACTTTTGTGGCTGTGGATTTCAGGGTTTTCAGTATTTTTTTTGTTTGTCTTGTGTATTTTAATTTGTAATTTTTTGAACTTTGATTAATTGATGTAATGAACTTCTCCTTTATTAACTAAACAAAATACAAGCTAAAACTAAAAATACAAATAAAGTTAGACTGTCCATAGACCGTTGAAGATTTAAAGACAATCCAAATGCTCAAGCCCATTACCAGTTGGCAGTAATTGGTAATTGATGTAATTGGTGCTGTTACGTTTTAATTAATAATAATAAATTAATTAATAATAACAAAAGGTCCATCCTAAGTATGCCCCCCTATGTATTCATGGTCCCTAGGTTGCCTGAAAGAGATCGCTTTAAGCGATAAGGCCGCCAGTAGTTTCACTAGTTTTTAAGAGTTTTTTGTCCTTTGTATCAAATTTAATGGTGTGAATAATAAAGAGTTAGTCAATCAATCAACAAATAAACAAATTACATTGTATAAAACCCTTTCTACCCATACATACATACATACATACATCATCAGCCATTAAATGTCCACTGCTGAACAAGGCCTCCCTCTTAGAGAGGGGTATTGCCATAATCCCCACGCTTGGCAGGCGGCTTGGAGATCGCAGTACGTTCACCGTGTACTAACAGGACGCTGCTGCCCATCCTCCGATGATTCTGGTGATTCTACCCATACAAGGTTGGTAATTTTTTTTATTTTTTATTTTTTTAATAAATAATAGGCTTGCGCTTGACTGCCAACTCGCCTGATGTTAAGCGATGATGCGGTCTACGGTGGAGCACGCTTGCCTAGAAGAAACCGATTCACTCGTGATTTGAAGACACCCAGATTGTATCTATCGGGGAACACCCATTCAGGCAGCGCATTCCACAGACTAGCAGTTCGCACAAAAAAAGTGGAATCAAAGCTTCATTCGGGTATTTAAATGTAACAAGCAACAATAGTAGCTTTTTAAAGGTTTCACTATAACAAAATGCACGTTTGCAACCACTTTGCGCTTTCACCGCACTGAGTAGTTCCTTTTACGAGAAGTGTGTATGAATATTGTAGAAAAGGCCATCAGGAAGTACTTTTAGCAACGAGTTTTTAGTGAAGCAATTTCGAGAGAAACTTGTTTTAAAGAATAGCAGCTTCAGTTGTAGTTTTCTGAATGAGTGTTAGGAATGTACTTTTAAGATTAGCGCAAAGATGCGGAAGCTGTGGCTTTTCAATTACAAGCTTTTATTTAGTTTCACCTGTCCGGGTGTTTGTCTGTAATCCAATATTACAATTTTTGATGATATAAAGATAATATGGGGAATACTTGGGAATACTTGGGGGCGTGGGTTCGATTCTTACCTATAGGACAAACATTTATGTGATGATCATTAATTGTGTTTGTTCTTTATCTGGTTGTTAAAATCTATTTAAGTATGTATTTAAAACTATGTATGTATGTATATCAGTCTCTGGCAGCATTATCATAAGCTTTGCTTAGTTTGGGGTCAGATGAACGTGTGTGCTAAAATTTCCCGATTTTTTTTTATATAGACAAAAAGACCACAGACTGATAAAATTAAAAAGACGTAGTATCAGATTAATGTATTTTTTTTTTTACTGAAAGGATACCGAGTCCTTCAGTCGGAATAGTAATCTGGTTACATGGTATTAAATAACATTTAACAAGTCATAGTCACAGTCAGAATCAGGCAAATAAAGTCACAGTCAAGTCTAAGTCATGCTCTAGTAAAGTGGTAGCTTGCTCCGGATTCAGTTTTGGCAGACTTTTTTCGGTACGAGTTTAAGGTGGATCCAAACTATATAATTATTATCAAATCTGCCGTCCGATTACTAAAAGACCGTTATGTGACACTATGGCCATATCACTTAACAGTCTTTTAGTAAACGGACGGCAGAAATATAGACCCGGTTCCCGGTTTTCGATTGAGCTGGAATTGGTATATAATACAATATTATGGTGACAGCGAGCTGATTTGATGATGGTGACGGTTTTTTTTTTTATAGAATAAGTGGCAAACAAGCTACGGGCCACCTGATGGTAAGTGGTCACCGCTGCCTATAGACACCTACAATACCCGGGGCATTGTCAGTGCGTTGCCTACCTTTGAGGACTCTATTCACCCTTCGTTTGAAGCAGTCCAAATTATACTTCGGAGGAAAAACCGAAGCAACGGCACTCCTCGATGGATAACAGTAGACTGGCAGTGTTTGGGCTCATTTTGATCAGCACATCGTTCCGTTCACTAATTTCATAAAAGCATTAAGAAACTGCACCAACCCGCACTGGGCCAGCGTGGTGGATATGGCCCAATCACCCTTTCGGGGGTAGGCTTAAAGTCCAGCAGTGGACTGTTAAAGGGCTGATTATGATGATTAGGAAACTTAAACTAACCTATTAAGAAACTTGATTAAAATTATAACGTTATTTTTAGAGTGACTGAAAGTAATTTTAGCGTCATGCCATTGTTAGTATCATTGATATCTTTTTACCGACTACAAAAAAATTAGGAGCTATAAATTCGGTAGTATTTTTTATGTTTGTTACCTCAGAACTGCGTCATTTATATTTTACTAGCTGCACCGCGCGGTTTCTCTCACGTAGTGATGCAAAATGGTGATGATGATGATGAAAATTGGCCTATGTCACTCTCCGACCCTTGAACTATACCCGTGCAAAATTCAGGTCGATCCGTTGCTCTGTTGCAGCGTGAAATAGGTGCAAACAAACCAACAAACACTTTCGCATTTATAATTTGAAAATATAAATATACTGAGTTTAGTCCCACATAAATATCATCAAAATCGGTACATTAGTTTGGTATTTAAATCAAATAAACTTGAATCATCCAAGTATACGCAATTATGTATTTATAAATTTTGAAGTCGGTTTTTTATGACACTGATAATTATCTTAGTTACAAGTGGACTTTTAACTTTAAAAAAAAAACTATATTTTAAGATTAAAATTGGGTTATAGTACTGTTATTTCTAAAGGTAACTATTTCGTACCTATTTTCGAAAACTTTAAACGGTAATGCACACCAGTGTCAATCTTAGACACACTCTAAAATAACAGTTTTTTTAAATCCGGCCAAGTGCGAGTTGGTCGCGCGCTAACGACTGAATTAAAGAAAACACATTTCCAGAGTACGGAACCCTCGGTACAAGAGTCCGACTAGTTCTTGGCTGGTGTTTATTTTCCATCAAAACTCTAGAAAAGTATTCGACACAACTTGATTCGACAGTAATATTACTGCGAAAATAGTTTGAAGTTTGTACGTTGTAAGTACGTAATATGTAACAAAATTTGCGCGCTGTACATTACAAAGTTAAGGGAAAGTTGTAAGATGCTCGGAACTCTGATCAAGTTGATAGTTTGGAGAATAATTCATGCATTTTGGGACATACGACAGCAAAATTTGGCAAACTAAATATAGCGACGTGTTCTCATTCTTATTTTGTTATTAACCGACTTCCAAAAAGAGGCGGTTATCAATTAGACTGTGTTTTTTTATGTATGTTTGTTACGCGATTACTCCGCCAATTTAGAATTGTTTTTGATGATTCTTTTTTTGGTTGGTAGGTCTTATCTCATAGGTGGTCCCACAATTTTTTTATCGACAATGATTCAGCGCTTTTTGAAAAATCTACAAAAACATGACGATAAGCAACGAATTCAATGTACATTGCACAATGCCACCAACTTAGCTGTTAAAGTGGGCAAAATTAGAACTACAGTTATTTCTTGGTGAATTTCATACTTTGTTCTCCACTAGCGACGCTGTCAAATGAACTGAACTGAACTGTTCCTACAACAGAACTTCAAAAATACAAAGTGTCTCAATGGCGACCGGGCCCTGGGTCGTAATATTAAACAATATTTTCTACTTTTTAGTTTCAGTTTGTAAATGTAGGTATGTATAGTCATGAAGTCGGTTCTTTTTTTTCCTAAAAATTATAATTATTTTCATGTAAAAAATTTACCAAAGAAAGAAACTCTTTCAACAAAAGAGTTTATAAGATTTCATTTGAAGACGAGCTTTTTCCTGTTAAAAAGTTTATTTTTATTTCCAAGGCACTTGAAGTATTTCTGCATGACCGATAAGAAAAACATAGCAAATAAGTTATAATTACTAGCTGCGCCCGCGGTTTTACCCGCAAGTTAAAATCATCGTTAACTTATCTGAAATTTTCCAATTTTCTGCGCAATTTTCTTAATCTATATTATGAAACTTTAGAAAAAACCGTCCGTCCGTCTGTTCTACCTATCACGGCTGTATCTTTCAAACCGTAATATATAGATAGCCAGTTGAAATGTTCACAGAATAAGACGTAATGTTACGGCGGAAACTACTACATAAATTTGAAAAAAAACCGTTAAAATACGTTTGTTGTATGGGGACCCTTTTCGTTTTTACTGTATGATATTTTTATTATTTCTAATTTAATCCGCCGTAACATAACATATTCTGTAAAAAACATATATCTATCTATTACGGTTCGAAATATACAGCCGTTAATACAGATAGGTAATACAGCCAGTAGGACAGACAGACAGACAGAAATCGTAGGCTCAGAAATAGGGTCCCGTTTTTAACCTTTGTGTACGGAACCCTAAAAAAGTAGGTACTCTTGAAAGAATAATGTAACCACGTCTTGTTCGCTCAATTTAGTTTCCGTATTCACTCACTAAATACTTAGCAAGTAGAATAGTTTTAAACTGGTTGCGATTAATGCACAAACAGCAGTGCAAGCTCTTACCTACTTACCTTGTTTGTACTTACTAACGACGGGAATGTACTGCAAATTTTTAACTACCCATGTAAAAAATTTGGTTAAAAGATTTTTTACGTTTTGAACTGGGAAGACGAGCGCATAACGCCTGACTGCGACTTCAAATACTGGCCACGTCACTTAAGGACAAATCTAAAAAGAGTTTTGGTGCCAACGGAAAATATGTTTGCTTGTATTATTCTCCTAAACTTGTGTATTTTTTAGTGATAATTGTGTAATAATCATCATCATCATCATCATCCGGAAGACGTTCACTGCTGAACATAGGCCTCCCCTTTTAACCTTCGCACTGGGGGTTAGATAAAGGGGTTAAATACGATATGACAGTTTGCATGGAAGTTTGTCATTTTTAAAAGCTTATATTTAACTTGTAAAAATTAAATATAAGCTTATACCGACCAAAATGCTAGTCGGTCTCTTGCGCAACGTGTAAGCATTGCAATACAACGCGGCAATGCGGCCAGCATTTTGGGAACGATGCCAACGGGCAGCGGTTTATTAGATTAGTTTAGTTTAATATAATATATTTTTATTTAGCGTATTTAATTTAATTTAGTTTAGTATTAGTTTTTAATTCTGTATGTAGTTTTGGGTTTTATTTTTGTTTCTATTCCAAATATGTGTACCCAGCATGCTTTGTATTTATTATGTAACTATGTTTGTTCGGGTGGAATCGTGCAACTAAATTTTGAAGCAGATATCTTCAATTGATTGAGCTGAAATTTTGTAAACACGTTTAGTTTGGATGTCAATGCATAGTTAGCTGTCTAAATTCAATATGGCAGACGCCTACAAGCTTGTTTTAAAAAAGGCTTTTTAAAATTAATAATTTATATCAATTATAAACGTGGAAATTGTAACAGACATCTGTTTATGAGTATGAGTTAGAAGAATATTTGGTTTTTGGAAAATCAACCCTTAAAGGGTTTAAATAGTGTATAACATTTCGCACTCTTAATAAAACAGTGACCGAATCCAAAAACGCAACGTTTTGGGAATCGACAATAAACAATTTTTTACAGAGTAACAGCGCGCAAGGTGAGGGACGGATAAAGACTCAAGTAGTTATAAACCTTATTGCATTTAGAAAACAGGTGTTTTTAATCGCCTAGATTGTAGAGCATGCTTTTTTAGGTCGATATTTTAATAAAACTCAATTTGCCAAAATTTCGAGTTTGGTCATTGTTTTATTAAGAGTGCGATTTGTGTATGAATTTTCGTACATTTTAAAAGTTCAAAACGTGGAAAATGGCTAAAAACACGCGCTAGACATAACAATTTATTGCAATTCAAAATGGGTAGACTACAAAAACGTCCTATTCTATTCTAAATCGAGACAGAATATGTAAACGAGCCCTATTCCAACTACTAACGCCCATGTGTCGGAAGGAACGCTTCGGATGTGGAATAAAACAAAAAGGCGCTTCCGAGTGGTGCGATATTGCTTCCTTTCTGCCGAGTGCCGTAATCGTAGTTACTTAGCGCTGGGGATGAGTGTGCAGAAGTATCACTTTACTTACCTAGTGCGTGCTAAAATAATGTATAGAAATTCAATAGGTTTGGGTTTCTAGGTTATGTTTTATCAACCCACACCGCAAAGAAGGTTGTCATAAAATTAACGTGTATATCTGTGTCTGTCTGTGGCATCGTAGCTCCCAAACGATTCCGATCCATCCCGGTTTTACCACCGAACCGGTCGCCATCGCCAGAAATGCCATCCGCACATTATAGATGCGTGGAAGTCTCGCACTGTTCGATTTGATCGATTGTTTCTGTTTGATCGATTGTTTGTTCTGTTGTTGGTTTCGATCGATTGTTTTTGTTTTGATTGTTTGTTGTTCACCTGTAAGTTGTGGAATGGCTTACCACCTTCGGTTTTTCCTCCGAAGTATAATTTGGACTTCTTCAAACGAAGGGTGAATAGAGTCCTCAAAGGTAGGCAACGCACTGACAATGCCCCGGGTATTGTAGGTGTCTATAGGCAGCGGTGACCACTTACCATCAGGTGGCCCGTAGCTTGTTTGCCACTTATGCTATAAAAAAAAAAAAAAAAAAACTTTTTAACTGATTTTATTTTTCAGAATTTTCTGTAATTCAGGATCAAAGTAAAAAAAAAAGTAAGTAAATAACGTATATTTCCATTAAGCACATATTAATACATACCAGATACTGGAACTGGTCTTTCACTATGGGCCTCATAAACAAGTTCAAAGTCACACAATGAGCTATGGAAAGGGCTATGCTCATGGTTTCTCTGCGAGATCGAATCAGAAATGAAAAAAAAAAAAAAAAAAAAAAAAAATCGACACCTTTACAAAAACTGATATCATTATAGAAAAACTTATATTATTATTATAGAAATGAAGAGATTCGTAGACGAACGAAAATTACCGACATAGCCCACCGGATTAGCAAGGTGAAGTGACAGTGGGCAGAGCACATATCACGCAGAACAGGTGACCGATGAGGTCGAAAGGTTCTCGAATGGAGACCACGGACCGGTAATTGCAGCGTAGGACGTCCACCCACAAGATGGACAAACGACCTAAAAGAGATCATCATCATCATCATCAACCATAAGACGTCCACTGCTATACATAGACCTCCACACTGAACGACAGCCTGCCATCTACATCCACTGGATGCCCGCGACTCTCACAATGTCGTCGGTCTATCTAGTGGGAGGCCTAACTACGCTGCGTCTTCCAGTTCGTGGTCTCCATTCGAGAACCTTTCTTCTTCACAGTTATCGATTCTAGTTATTTGCCCATTGCCACTACAAAACAGAACACTCGTGGAAATTGTCCATCTGTATATTAATATTCCTGTACTCAGTAATAAAACATACCACTTCCATAACCGCAATGCGTGTGTAATATTTAAGTAACGTCGGGCGTCGGTAATGCCGGGCTATGTGTTGTGTAATCTTTGTATAATGTTCAGTATTACCGTAATAGAGGCCATATTTGCCGAAATAACTCTTGTTATTTTGGTACAAGTACGAGTTAATTAGAGATTGGACGTAGTTTGCACCACAGAAAAGAAAAAAATTATTGTTTAAATTAGAACGGCTGTCAAGGCATTTTTGTAAGATTTTTTTTGTAGCCAGTTGCACGACATATTAACGAAACGTCAGTTATTTGAAATCAGTTAGCAGCTGTGATGCGGACAAAGAACTTTGAGACGTAACCCAAAAAGGTAAGGTCCAAGTTCTTTGGATGCGGAGTTCGATGCGTTGACATAAATGAGAATATTCAAGCAAGATTCTGTCATAATACCAGGCGACAGATTTTCCTTCTCATTTCCGTTCTATTTACTTCTCTTTTCTGTGGTTTGCACATTATAAACCGACTTTGAAAAAAATATATTTACCGTGGTAAGGTTGTGGAATGAGCTCCCGATATTACAGCGCAGTTACATGCACCATGTTCATGGGAAGACTGAAGAATGCGGGTGGTTGGTCGAACAGTTAAAAAGTTAGGTGCAGACATAACGATCTACCCACTTTCTTAGTCTTAGTAATATCCCGTAAATAATCATAAAACTTTAGTGACCAACCGTGATAGTTTAAAACAGTGTTTAAAAAAAGGAGTTTCTCAATTCAACTTTTTTTACTTTGCTTAGGAAATTAATTGACCGAGCGATAAGAGAGAGATAAATCTTATATCTCAGATATCAGAGTGATGGCATTTCGGCAGCAAGGTTTTTTCAACGGTAACTTGCGTATCTTTCATCGGATCTTCATAAAACTTTGTAGACAAGTAGTTCATTTCAATAAAATGTATATGTTTAAATATAAGCAAAATCGATCAAGGAATTCTGAAGATTTACGGGTCACGAGGTCACAACTCGGGGCGAACCATTAGTTTCCATTGCAGGCTAAGCGTGTTTACGTCAAATCAGACAAACATAATATGCCTTAATACAATTATTATAACTTTGAGCATCTAATGGGCAGGGCTGAAAATTTTTCTTTTGCTCACTTTGCGTACTTTAGAAGGTGCTTTCCACTTTCTGGTCGAGTGCGGACGGAGCAAGTCTATGAGAGAATATAATTATGTTGCACGAGTACGGCGTAAAACCACGAGATGTTGGCATGTTTCAAGGTATCCTGGCTGCACCCACGTGTGATGCGGCGAGGGCCATGTATACCATGGTCTAGGTCAGGGGTGTCCAACTAAATTTTGTGGCAAGCTGGATTTATTAACTTTGTTACTATGACGGGCTAAGAGATGCTTCGTAACTGAGCAAATCAAGACTAATATAAGTAAAATGGTTGAAAGGGTGGTTATTAGGCCTGGACGTTGCATGCGCGGAGGGAGTGGGTGGGTGAGAGGGGCGGCAATGTAAACGTTTTTGCGCGCAGGTGTCGTTCCAAAAATTAAAATAACATTTACATTTTATTTTTTGGTTTCTCCCGATATGCTAGTCCACGTTTTCGCCGGGTCGTATTGTGATCGATCGACGTAATTTTAAAGAACGGCGTTAATATTTTACGAACATACGACTCTTCTTCTTTTAAAATGTCGTCTAAAAAAATTAAGTTACCCAACTTTTGGCTCGTTCGCGGGCCGGATTAGGAACCTTGGCCGCATAGTGGCCCGCGGGCCGTATAAGATCAGCCTGGGAACTCTGGTCCCTTTTGTTTGTGCAAGTTGCTTTGAAAAACGGGTCTGCAGGGTGAGTTTGACTACAGAATAGATATAAATTCTGATTTAGGCCAGATGCATTCGCACCCGCCACGCCACCTTACCATATCTCCCTTGCTTGTCTGATCTGAGATGTTTACCATCTTCGACCATACAGTCAGTTAACATCAGATTAGCTGTGGTCAAATGCCTAACTTGTCAATAAAAATAGCCCTTCATGTAAAATAAACAAGCCCGCATTTACGTCAGTGGGGAATGAATCTCCAAACGGCGTCGTCTCGTCGTTAACGTCTCCTAACGACGTGAACACTCCACGGGCCCCAGTTCCTGTGACCACACGTCACGTTTCACGTCATTCTGGTAACTACGCTAGCTTTCATAGAGGTTATAGCTTAAACATATTTATTTTGCCACGACAGAACGGAGAATTTGTATGCATCATCAACGTGTCACGTCATTTTGATAAGTACGCTAGTTATCATGGAGATTATAGCTTAAAAACTTTTTTGCCACGACGGAACGGAGAATTTGTATGCGTCATCGCATGTCACGTCATTCTGATAACTACGCTAGCTTTCATAGAGGTTATAGCTTAAACATATTTATTTACCCACGACGGAACAGAGAATATATGTATGCGTCATCACGTGTCATGCCATTCTGATAACTCTGCTAGTTTTCATAGAGGTTGTAATATAAAAACTTTTTATCCACTACGGAACGGATAATTTGTATGCGTTATCGCGTGTCACGCCATTCTGATAACTACGCTAGTTTTCATAGAGGTTATTAGATTAAACATATTTTTGTACCCACGACGGAACATGAAATATATGAATGCGTCGTCACGTGTCACGTCATTCTGGTAACTATGCTAGTTTTCATAAAAATTAAAGGTTAATTTTTTTTGGCCACGACGGAACGTAGAATTTGTATGTGTAGTCACGTGTCATGTCATTCTGGTAACTACGCTAGTTTTCATAGAGGTTATAGCTAAAACATATTTATTTACCCACGATGGAACAGAGAATATAATTATGTATGCGTCGTCACGTGTCACGTCATTCTGGTAACTACGCTAGTTTTCATAGAAATTAAAGGTTAATTTTTTTGGCATTTTTTTGGCAAATTAAAGGTTAATTTTTTTGTATGCGTCGTCACGTGACACGCCTGATAACAACGGTAATTTTCATAAAGATTATATAGCTTAAAGCATTTTTTACCAGGACGGAACGGTGGTGTGTGCGTTTAGGGTGAGATATTGTTTGTTTGTGTGTGCAAAAAACTAACGTCCATTTATTTCCAAAATGGCGCCGACCTTCTGGTTAGTTTTAAAGCAACCGCGATCCGAATACAACGCCGCACGATGCCAGTGCTACGATGACATAGCGGACGAGTGACGTTGAACACTATGCAAACGACATAACGTCTAAATTGGAGTTGCGAACACCGCTTTATGGTTGGTATTCCGAAAACCCGAACGAAGCGCTTTGATTCCACTTTTAGTGTGCGAACTGCTAGTCTGTGGAATGCGCTGCCTGAATGGGTGTTCCCCGATAGATACAATCTGGGTGTCTTCAAATCACGAGTGAATCGGTTTCTTCTAGGCAAGCGTGCTCCACCGTAGACCGCATCATCGCTTAACATCAGGCGAGTTGGCGGTCAAGCGCAAGCCTATTATTTATATAAAAATATATATATAATTAATGTCGAGGTATGTAAAACGACGCGTGGACAATTTTTTACTGTTTACTTAAAGTTCATAAGTATACGGGTTGTAAGGGGAACACTCGCGAAGCCAAAAGAAGGTAATTGTACTCATCATTATAAACAACTTTTACTATGGGACCAGCCCTGAAATCGCGAAAAAAAAATCAGCTGTTCTATAGAAACCGTCATTGACACTCGACAAAATGTATGAAACAGCTGATGTTTTTTTCGCGATGTCAGGGTTGGTCCCATACTAAAAGTGGTTCATAATGATGAGTACAATTACCTTATTTTGGCTTCGAGATTGTTCCCCTAACAACCTGTATATTATTGTTTGATAGCCCGTTGGTCCAGTTGGTAGTGAACCTGCCTTCTGAGCTTGGGGGCGTGGGTTCGATTCCCATCTAGGACAAACATTTATGCGATGAACATTTGTGTTTGTTCTATATCTGGTTGTTAATATCTATTTAAGTATGTATTTAAAACTATATATGTATGTATATCAGTCTCTGGCAGCCATATCACAAGCTTCGCTTAGTTTGGGGTCAGATGACCGTGTGTGAAAAAAATGTCCCGAATGTCCCGAATATTGTACCATGTACAGAAACCATGAATCTTTCAACAAAACACATTTTAATCATTTTAACACCTACCTAAATTGAGACTTTATTTGACACCAGCTCGAATCTCAACCCCAGCATTATGCAAATGAAAACCCCGTGTTGACTACAAGCTGGTAGTTAGTTTAATCTTGATACTATAACTATTAAAGCAAACTGCGTCACTGATTATGCTCTACTAACCTCATCGTAATACCAATTCTCAGTAACTGGCTTAATATAAGCACTGATTCTCTAGAGAGCATGTACGTTGCATAATTATAAATGCATTGTAATCGACTGAATAATTCCAATATTGTTTAATTATAGATGTGTTTTGATCTTTAACGCTATTTTAACATATAAAACAAGGTAAAAAATAAACCGGCAAAGTGCAAGTCGGGCTCGCGCATAGAGGGTTCCGTACCCCCACAAAATTCAATAACGAAATTACCGGTATTAACTTGGTAATGAACAGAAACTTGTCACCGACTCGCATTTGTCATTATTTATTATTTTTTGTTATACTTAAGAGTGTGTACTAAAATCATGCCAAGTTTGACGCTTGCATGTATTACCATTTTTCATCATAATATTTCAGCCATAACGGCCACTGCTGGACATAGGCCTCCCCCATCGATCTCCAAAAGGGCCGGTTGGAAGCGGCCTGCATCCAGCGTTTCCCTGCAGTCTCTTTTAAGTTGTCTGTCCATCTTGTGAGTGGACGTTCTACACTGCGCTTATTTGTCCGTTCTCCATTCGATAACCTTTTTGCTTATTTATTAGTTAATCCGCCGTAACATTACATAATTGTTCTGTGAAAATTTCAACTGGCTATGTAATTATTACGGCTCGAAAGATGCAGCCGTATATAGTTAGGACAGACTGACAGTTATACAGACATCGTAGGCTTAGTATAGCTTCCATTTTATACCCTTTGGGTACGGAACCCTAAAAATTATATATCAAATTTATGATACAATGTACAATATTTCTGTGGGACAATTACCAGTTTCTACAATGTGTTATTTAATTAAATCTCTTTATTAGATCAGTTCTTAAAATATCCGTTGTCAAGCTCCTAATTTCAACGAAAATTCCTGTTTATGTCCGAGATTTTCCCAGGAAAATCTTAGTTATATCCTAAATTGTGGTCATCGTGCACTCGACCCGGTAACAAACGCGTGCACTCTGCACTTTTTGCTCGGCTAATGATTCTCTCGCGACAGTAACGGTCACATTTTCTCTCGTTCTTATGATTTCTTAATAGTTTATGTAGTTTTTGAAATCAAATAATTAGAATTTTTAGAAAAAAAAAGAACCGACTTCATGACTATACCTACATTTACAAACTGAAACTAAAAAGTAGAAAATATTGTTTAATATTACGACTGAAATATTTTGTATCCATGGTCTTGAAAAATTTAACGAAAAACAACAGGGCCTGGTCGGTGGTCACCATGCAGACACTTCTTTGTTTTTTTGAAGTTCTGTTGTAGGAACAGTTCCTCTGTTTGCTGTTCAATTGACAGCGTCGCTAGTGGAGAACAAAGTAGGAAATTCACCAAGAAATAACTGTAGTTCCAATTTTGCCCACCTTAACAGCTAAATTGATGGCACTGTACAATATTTACATTGTACATTGAATTCGTTACTTATTGTCATGTTTTTGTAGATTTTTCAAAGAGCGCTGAATCAATGTCGATAAAAAAATTATGAGACCACCTATGAGATATAACCTACCAACCAAAAAAAAAATCATCAAAAACAATTCTAAATTGGCGGAGTAATCAGGTAACAAACATACATAACAAAAAAAACATAATTGATAACCGCCTCTTTTTGGAAGTCGGTTAAAAAAAGTTAAGAAGATTAGAAAATTTTAATACCATATTATTAATTGTGTCTCTGAAAATTATTATTTTAAACACAGTTTGTTGTGTAGTTGTACAATTAATATCAAAACTCCTTTAAACTAAATTATTAAAAAATAATATGAACACTGAAAATTTTTTTCTATTCACGAGAATTTCCAAATTATTCGCGAAATTGAACCTGACTAGATGAGAAATTTTATTAAAATAATTCAAGGGCAAAATAATAAAATATTTTTATTTGTAGAGCAAGTTTGAGGAACAATATAGCTGAAAATATGAGATAGTATTTTTTTTTTGTTTGAATTGCGTAATATATTACAAGTGACTTTAAGACTTTCGCGATTTATACACATGTTTTAAATGTTTATCGGGACTTATCGCGTATTATTTTATTTTGATAAAAACGGGTACCATTCGTACGAAGATTAAACTCATTAAAACATATTAAACTTAGACTAGCGGTCCGCCCCAGCTTCGCACGGGTATAGATTATAGCCTATGTCACCCGGGGATAGTGTAGCTTCCCGTCAGTGAAAGAATTTTTCAAATCGGTTCAGTAGTAAATGTGGAATGAGCTACCTTCTTCGGTGTTTCCGGGAAGCTACAACATGGGGTTCTTCAAAGGGCGAGTTAATCGAGTTCTAAAGGGTCGGCAACGTATTTGTGATGCCTCGGGTGTTACAAGTATCCATAGGCGACGGTGACTGCTTTCCATCAGGCAGCCCGTCTGCTTGTTTGCCACCTAAGGCATAAAAAAAAAAAAGTAGTTTCGGAGCCTATTCAATGCAAACAAACAAACAAACAAACAACCAAACAATCAACCTTTCCTCTTTATAATATTAGTATAGATAATAGTTTTCCCACACTCATTGCATTTTTGTCATATAGAAAGCAGCGTTAAAAACATCATTCCAGTTTAAAACATTTCTCTTTCGACATCTGATGAAGCGCTCTCCAAAGGAAACACACATTTTATCACGGCTCTCAAAACTACTGAAAGGCTACCATTCGGTGCTGCACTGTGAAGGATTATCGCCCATATAGCCAAGGAGTAAGACGTGTTAATTTTGCGACTAATGCGAAAAAAAATAGAAGAATTAAAAAAAATTGAAATGAAATGAAATGATTTTATTTCCAAAATTACAAGTACATCACAATAAAGAGTATAATCTAATTACAACATAATGAAGTGACTTGTGGAACTTGACAATGTCGTGCAGCACCTACACTAACAATAAACTTGTGTCGTAGGTGACTGCTTTTCCTTCAGTGGTTCTAGCTGTTCAATCTGTGTTACATCGAAATGGTGAGTATATTAATTGATATTTTATTATTATGTTTATAAGTTTAGAATTTAACAATATTAATGATTTAAAAAAATAAAATCTTCTAAATTTAAATAATAAGTAAAATTATAAAATTGTATATATTAGTGTTAAAAGTTAGTATATTAATTAGTTTTTGTTATTAGAATTATCATGCTTGGCGTAAAATAATATAAATTAATTGCGTTTAAAAAAATAAAAAATAAAAAAAAATCTATTATATATATAAAATTTTGTACCAGGAAATAAAACTTTACAAAACCAATTTATTTGCAAGGGTTAAATCATCACCATAATTTCAGCTATACGACGTGCACTGCTGGATATAGGCTTCCCCCATCGATCTTCAAAAGGGCCGGTTGGAAGCGGCCTGCATCCAGCGTTTCCCTGCGGTCTCTTTAAAGTCGTCTGTCCATCTTGTGGGTGGACGTCCTACGCTGCGCTTACCGGTGTGATCCGTGATGGGCAAATAGTCAAGTAAAAAAAATATGAAATTGCTCAATTATATCACACTAACCCGCAGTTTTAGGACATACCCTAAGGCTACCCTAGGGGGCAAGTCCTAAAACTGCTACTAGAACCACCGGAGGATGGGCAGAAGCGTCTTTTTAGTACATGGTGAACGAACTGCGATCCCCAAGCTGCATGCTAAGCGTGGGGATTATGACAACACCTCTCCAAGAGCGATGCCTTTGTAAATAACAGCAGTGGACGTTTAATGGACTAATCTAAACCATAAACTAGACAATCTCCCTGTAACGTAATTCTATTGTGATTTTAATACCATGTCTGACTCTTAATTAAACCTTCAGATCAAGAAAAGATACTTTTTCTTATTGTCAATGAACCCCTTCGTTCCTTCTTCATTTGGTCAATAATTCATTGTTTTTTGTCAAATAAAATTAGGGTTTGAACACTAATTTTAAACAGGAGAGGCGTTAGATTTAAGGTATGTATGCAGTGTGCTGAGACGTGGTCCTTAACTGTTGGCCTTTTGGAAAAACTCCGAGTCACACAGCGGGCAATGGAGAGAGCTATGCTCGGAGTTTCTTTGCGCGATAAAACCCGAAACGTGGATATTTGCCAAAGAACCAGAGGCACCGACATAGCTGTTAAAATTTGCAAGTTGAAGTAGTAATGGGCAGGCCACATCGCTCGAAGAACCGATAACCAATGGGGAAGAAAGGTTCTGGAGTGGAGACCACGAACCGGAAGACGCAGCGTAGGGAGGCCTCCCACTAGTTAGACCGACGACATTGTGAGAGTCGCGGGCATCCAGTCGATGCAAAAGGCAGGCTGTCGTTGAGTGTGGAGGTTAAAGGGGGAGGCCTTTGTTCAGCAGTGGACGTCTTCTGGCTGATGATGATGCAGTGTGCAAGAACTTCGTACAATAGCACGCTTTCCCTAGTATAAATCAACTAAAACTATCCGTCAGCTCTCAACCTACATTTCCTATTCCCGCTACATCTGCCTTCCATCAATCTTCGTGCAGATAAGCGCAGTATTGGAGCCGGGCTGAGGATAAACATCCCGTGAAGTTTATGGATTGCAGCGGAGTGGATTCCACGCTGGATGCATATGGGAACCCATAAGTTGGCGAGATAGTATTGAAACTTGGTGAGGTGATCGATGGGTTCACATCAATACAAGCGACCGAGTTTTTTTCTTTCATTTAGAATTGTTAATTTTCTGACTTATTGCAGCAGAGCAGATTCCGCGCTGGATGCATATGGGAACCCATAAGTTGGCGAGATAGTATTGAAACTTGGTGAGGTGATCGATGGGTTCACATCAATACAAACGACCGAGTTTTTTTGTTCATTTAGAATTGTTAATTTTCTGACTTATTGCAGCAGAGCAGATTCCACGCTGGATGCATATGGGAACCCATAAGTTGGCGAGATAGTATTGAAACTTGGTGAGTTGATCGATGGGTTCACATCAATACAAGCGACCGAGTTTTTTTCTTTCATTTAGAATTGTTAATTTTCTGACTTATTGCAGCAGAGCAGATTCCGCGCTGGATGCATATGGGAACCCATAAGTTGGCGAGATAGTATTGAAACTTGGTGAGGTGATCGATGGGTTCACATCAATACAAACGACCGAGTTTTTTTGTTCATTTAGTATTGTTAATTTTCTAACTTATTGCAGCAGAGCAGATTCCGCGCTGGATGCATATGGGAACCCATAAGTTGGCGAGATAGTTTTTATTTTTTTATTTTTTATTAATTTACTAAAACATTACTTCTATCATTACAGGTTGATTCCTAATACAATAGAGTAGCTATTATTGAAACGGGTGAGGTGATCGATGGGTTCACATCAATATAAACGACCATGTTTTTTTTCCCTCATTTAGAATTGTTAATTTTCTGACCTATTGCAGTAGAGAGGACTCCATGCTGGTTGCGTCTTTTTTATTTATTTTTTAAATTAACCTATACTGTCCCACTCGTGGGCAAAGGTCTTCCCCATTTCTTTCCAGACAGTATGATCACCCGCCAGACTTAACCACTGTATCTAATCTAGTATCTACTGGTTGTGTATAATGGTTTAAATTTCAATTTACGTTTTACTCTTCTTTTCTCCAATGGAGCATGCAACTATTTGCGATCATCATCATGAGTTGGCTGTCAAGGCATTTTTGTTGCACCCATATAAACGAAACGTCAGTCATTCAAAATCAGCTAGCAACTGTGATGCGGAGTTCGACGCGTTGAACTAAATAAGAATGTTTCACTCATAATGCCTGGTAACAGATTTTCGTTCTCATTTCCTTTCTATTTACTTCTCTTTTCTGTGGGCATATGTTTCCCTTTGATTATGCCATTCACTTAAAACCCTTTTCTCGTCTCTATTTAAAAAATACTACCTCTCTGTTTGCGATGGTGGTGTGAATTTCTGTTTGGTTTTTGCATTCATTAGTTATAATATTATTCATTCATTAGTTATTACTAGTTATATATTTTTCAATCAATATATTTTGACTTATATCTTCATAATTACCTTAAACATTACAGTTGTGGATTGAAGCAATGAAGAAAATTAATTGAAGCAAAAAAAGCTATGTATCTAGAAAAATTATGGTAGAACATATTTTACTGAGCATAAAGAGATATAACATCTAATATCTCAAGGTAAAAGTGCAGTGCATTGTCGCGCGGGGTTTTGAACTATTCAAGTTATGTATTTAACTACCTACTATAGACAAACGTGACGCTTAACATCATTTGAGCATTTCGGAGAGTGTGCATCGGATCTGCATGATCTAATTCCCTCCTACCCATTTTTCTATCGGACTGCCAGAGCGGGCACAAAAAAATCAACACTGCTTTATGGTTGATATTCCAAAAATCCGTACGAAGCGCTTCGATTCCAATTTTATTATGCGAACTGCTAGTCTGTAGAATGCGCTGCCTGAATGGGTGTTCCCGATAGTTACAATCTGGGCGTCTTCAAATCACGATTGAATCGGTTTCGTTTAGGCAAACGTGCTCCATCGTAGACCGCATCATCGCTTCACATCAGGTGAGTTGGTGGTCAAACGCAAGCCTATTATAAAAAAAAGAGCAACTTGCTTGTCTCGTCAATGAGGAGCATTAAAAAAACTCATTTTTCCAGTGAATAAAATAATGATGTAGATTGTATATGTCCCGGGTATGTCCTAAAACTGCGACCAGAACCTTCGGATGATGGGCAGCAGCGTCCTGTTAGTACACGGTGAACGTACTGCGATCTCCAAGCCACCTGCCAAGCGTGGGGATTATGGCAATACCCCTCTCTAAGAGGGAGGCCTTGTTCAGCAGTGGAAATTTAATGGCTGATGGTGTGGTGTGTGTGTAGATTGTGTAGAAAGTATATTCTAATCAATTGTTTGGAACTAATATTATCTCCTGTTATCCATTCCATTGGTTGGGTCGCAATGATAAATTATTCCATTTGTATTGCACTAAGGGGTCTACTTCGGGCCATTTTTAACCGACTTCCAAAAAGAGGCGGTTATCAATTCGACTGTATGTTTTTTTTTATGTATGTTTGTTACGCGATTACTCCGCCAATTTAGAATTGTTTTTGATGATTCTTTTTTTGGTTGGTAGGTCATATCTCATAGGTGGTCCCATAATTTTTTTATCGACATTGATCAGCGCTTTTTGAAAAATCTACAAAAACATGACGATAAGCAACGAATTCAATGTACATTGCACAGTGCCACCAACTTAGCTGTTAAAGTGGGCAAAATTGGAACACAGTTATTTCTTGGTGAATTTCATACTTTGTTCTCCACTAGCGACGCTGTCAACTGAACAGCAAACATAGAGGAACTGTTCCTACAACCGAACTTCAAAAAAACAAAGTGTTTCCATGGCGACCGGGCCTGTTGTTTTTCGTTAAATTTTTCAAGACCATGGATACAAAGTATTTCAGTCGTAATATTAAACAATGTTTTCTACTTTTTAGTTTCAGTTTGTAAATGTAGGTATGTATAGTCATGAAGTCAGTTCTTTTTTTTCTAAAAATTATAATTATTATTCAAAGCTAACCGTCGAAGCAGTTAGATTTGTTTCAGAAATTAGGTTCATTAGAGTTTTCGCTGTATAAATTAAACAAAATTGTACCGATATTTTTGATCAGAACATTTGAGGTATGTCATCATCATCATCATCATCGGCCAGAAGACGTCCACTGCTGAACATAGGCCTCCCCCTTTAACCTCCACACTGAACGACAGCCTGCCTTTTGCATCCACTGGATGCCAGCGACTCCTGACTCCTTTGAGGTGTGTGATCAAATCAAATCATTTCAGTATTTTATAAAAACACTACTTAACAAAAACTGTTGCGGGACAAACCATCAAACTAGATAGCCCGTTGGTCTAGTTGGTAGTGAAACTGCCTTCTAAGCTTGGAGGCGTGGGTTCGATTCCCACCTAGGACAAATATTTATGTGATGAACATTTGTGTTTGTTCTATATCTGTTTGTTAATGTCTATTTAAGTATGTATTTAAAACTGTATAATTATGTGTATATCAGTCTCTGGCAGCCATATCGCAAGCTTTACTTAGTTTGGGGTCAGATGAAAATGTGTGCAAAATATGTGCCGAATATTTGTTTATTTATTGAAACTGAGTGAAACACCTTTATTGAATTATTAGGTATTTTGTAAAATCTAAATGTAAATACAATCATCATCATCATAATCACTTCAGCCGTGCTGGACACATACCGTCGATCTCCAAAAGGGCCGGTTGGAAGCGGCCTGCATCCAGCGTTTCTATTAAATTCTATGCTCGTTTAGGTGGTCTATCCATCTTGTTAGTGGACGTCCTAAGCTGCGGTTACCAGTCCATGGTCTCCATTCGAGAACCTTTCGGCCCCATCGGCTATGTGTACTGCGTGTTATGTGCTTTGCCCACTGCCAATTCAACTTGCTAATCCGGTGGGCTATGTGGGTAGCTTTCGTTCGTCTGCGGATCTCCTCATTTATTTTTGATCTCGTAGAGAAACCCCGAGCATAGCCCTCTCCATAGCTCTTTGTGCGACTTGTTTATGAGGCCCATAGTGAGAGGCCACGTTTCACTGCCAACACACACTGGTCGAAGACCTTCGTCTTAAGGCACTGAGGTATTTTGGACGAGAAGACGTTGCGAAGTTTACCGAACGCTGCCCAGCCGAGTTGGATTCGCCGATAGACCGTTTTCTTAAAGTTGGACCTGTCTTGTTGGACTATTTGTCCAATTATTTGTACCTACGTAGTATTATCTAAAATCTCACTCTGAATCTAGCTTGTAGTAGGACCAATGAACTTTGTCAGTTGTAGGAAAGACAAAGTACGTGTATAATAACTACGTAAGTTCGACGTACGGTATCTCGCTACTTCCGAGACGTATTGCCATTCCAGAAACTGCAGTTTGGCAATCGCTCTTCTTTCAGAGTGAAGCTGTTGACCCGGAATACATAAGTCATTTTGTAAGTAATAAGTATTCCTCTGTTTAACTTTTTGTTAGCTAAGCCCTCAGATCAAAGAAACAAGGAAGACATGCCATAGTACAATAGGTTAGTTGACTGTTTTTATCACAGAACTAAATATAGGTCTGTGATTTTTATCTATACTAATATTATAAAGAGGAAAGATTTGATTGTTTGTTTGCATTGAATAGGCTCCGAAACTACTGAACCGATTTGAAAAATTCTTTTACTGTTGGGAAGCTACACTATACCCGTGCGAAGCCGGGGTGGACCACTAGTTAGTTTATAAAAAAGCTGGTCGTAAGCTGAGCCCATCAAAGAAAACAAAATTGAAATTTAAAACAAAATATAAGTATTTTAATTTCATTCTAGATAGAGAGCACACCATAGCACGTGATGACGTCAAGCCGTGCGCGCGCTTTACAAATACTATACTAACACACGCTTTGCGGGAAATGGAACGAGAATCCGCTCTCTATCCCTAACAATAACTTTAAACGCTTATATCTCAGAAATTTATCTGCCAATTTACATTATTTTTTCAGTATGTGTGATATATTTTATTACCTATGCCTTGAGCTAAGCTTGTTATTTAAAAAGAAACACCCACCAATTAAGCTATTATCATTTGTGTTTAAATGTCTATAATTTCATCACTGACCAATAACGCTTACAAGTGGACCAACAATAGCTTTGTTGCTCCACTTCTAATGTCCTTACCCTATAACTAGGGTTGCCAGATCCTGGCTTATCAATTCCTTGACATTTCTGGGGGTAGGAACGGCGTTAGTAGTTAGTTTAGTATGGTTACTATACTCTTAGACCTTTTAAGGAGTTGTAAGGCCCCACCATACGCCCAACTCCTTACGCGGTCTCAAACTAACGTTAAAACAGCGCAGTTCGGAAAATCACGCGAACGTGAACCTTAACGTGCCCAGATACGGTTTACAAAATCATTGCAAGTGTTTGTCCTAAAGAAATTCGCAAATTCCGGGACAGTAAAGTGAAATCACTGGACACTGGACAAGATA
The DNA here is from genome assembly GCA_932305915.1 of Agriopis marginaria. Taxonomy (NCBI): domain Eukaryota; kingdom Metazoa; phylum Arthropoda; class Insecta; order Lepidoptera; family Geometridae; genus Agriopis; species Agriopis marginaria. The sequence continues at coordinate 18,633,176 of OW029918.1, forward strand.
CCTCATTCCGGGACTATCCCGGATTTCCCGGGTGTCTGGCAACCCTACATATATCGGCCTCCTTGACGTGTCCGTCAACGGCGAACCTGACTAGCGCCGGTTATGAGCGCGTATATGGCTGGCAAAACCAAACTTAGTTTTAAAGATCCTGTTGCAAGGCGCACAGTGCAACTGACCATCAGCATTGTATGTGTAGGTGTGGGAAGGCTTCGGACGGCTCTTAATAATAAGGCGTTTTGCATCTAGGTCTTGTATTCGTTTCTTTTCGAAGTTATTAACAGCCTTATGAACAGAGCTGCGCCACTCTCGTCTCTGTTGCGCGAGCTCTTCCCAACCCTCGCACGGGATGTCACATGCGGTGAGATGGCGCTTCAAGACATCCCTGTAACGTAAGTACTGGCCTCCAGGAGTGCGCTTTCCTTCCTTCAGCTGTGAATAAAATACAGCTTTAGGCAACCTGGAGTCATCCATCTGTACGTACGTATGGATGACATATAACACTGCATAGGGCTTTAAGAAAATAAAAAGAAGACCTAGTGCATACTTGCAAATGTTTTGAACTGTTTTTCAGCGAATGTAGAAAGAGCGAAAAATTTATACCATTCCATTTATCAACGACTTCCAAGTGAATTCCTTATCAATCACATCGGCCCTACAAAGAAACATACATCTTCCCATCTTGTAACACTTTCAACTCCGTCTTTCACCCATACGACACTTTGTCTCCCGGGAAATTAGTCTTCACACGATTTCTTGTTACAACCTACTAAAACCTACCCTTACATAACAGAACTCTGTCACAGTAAAATAATCTACAACTCCTGCTATATTTTGTTCATAATTGCAATATTTTCATTATGTCAAAGTTGTATCTCGACTTTTTTTCAGATAATCTGCGGGCGATAAAAAAGTGTTCTGTATTTCATCGCTTGAAAAATGAAGGATTACGGAGATCTGGTTTTGGTCTAAGGAAATGAAATTTGGTGGAGAATTAATCTTGGTTTCGTTTTGCGAATTCAGTTTGGCAGTTCGAGGTTAGATAATTCTGTGAATATTCAAAATTATTTATTCAAGAAATTGGATGTTGAGCCTAGTTCCTTCCTTTGTCATAGGCTAAGGTCATAATAGTACATTCATTGCTATATTTACATTAGTTTGGTATTAATAGCTGTGGACCGTGGTTTCAACCGCTGTGGTTTTAAAAATTACACCTTATAACATTAGCTATCTGCCAGTGAAAGTCCTTTCAAAATCGGTTCAGTTGTTTTGGAGTCCATAGGACTAAATGATGTCCTTATGTTCCTATTGTGATGTCATCATCATTATCATCATCATCACCATCATCATCATCATCAACCATTCTCCACCTATTGCTGGGTATAGGTCTCCTCTTCAGCGCGCCATTTTTTACGATCCTGTGCTAGCCTTGTCCACTGCTCTCCTGCTGTCCTAACGATGTCGTCCGACCAGCGGGCTGGTGGTCTGCCCGGTGGTCGCTTTCCGTTCCGCGGTCACCATTCCGTGACTGCTTTGGTTCACCGTCCATTTTCCCTTCTAACCAAGTGTCCCACCCATCTCCACTTGAGTCTCGTGATCCTTTTAACCACGTCTTCGACCTTCGTTCTTCGTCGAATTTCTACGTTTGGTATGCGGTCCAGGAAAGAGATGCCTAACATGGCCCGTTCTATAGCCCTTTATGCCACTTTTTTTTTTTTTTTTTTTTTTTACTATAGATAGGCTTGTTCGTGGTCTCTTTAGTGATGTCATATTATGACATTTTGTGTTTATGTGTTTTTGTATTAGCTCCTACTATTACCCAGGAGGACCAAGCGGAAACTCTTTATTATCAAGATTGCTGAAATGTAGTCAAACAAGTCAGTCACAGTCAAAGTCAAGCAAAGTGAGTTACAGTCATGCCATAGTAAATTGGTGCAGAGTTCACAAGAGGCTTCTATGTAGCTTTCGAAACAACACGAAAATACTGGATGTTGATTTTTGCGAGTTTCAAGTAAGTAAATAAACAAAATAGTACTATTTATTATTTAGTAAATAATAAAAAGTACTTTTCTGTTTATTAATATAACATATGCAATAAGTACACAAGTAAATAATAATAAAATACTATTTTGTTTATTTACTTACTTGAAACTGGCAAATGCGCAGTGCGATGCTAAAACCCTCACAGAGGAAAGATAAAAAAAAAAACTTTACGTTACACAGAATAACGTTTACGTTAGGGCATTTAGAAAATGCCGTATGAGAAATTATACTGGTTTGAATATACAAATAGATACATGGTTAATTTATTTAAAATAATAACATAATGCGACACGAAATTTAATATTTTTGTTGAAAATTCTGAATCACATCATCAGCCATTAAATGTCCACTGCTGAACAAGGCCTCCCTCTTAGAGGGGTGTAGCCATAATCCCCACGCTTGGCAGGCGGCTTGGAGATCGCAGTACGTTCACCGTGTACTAACAGGACGCTGCTGCCCATCCTCCAGTGGTTCTGGTCGCAGTTTTAGGACATACCCGGGTCCAATTCTGAATCAAAAGGCATCAAATCCAGAAATTTAATCGAACGCTGGCTTAATGTAACCAATCACAATTTGTAATAAGCTTTATCCATTCAGCTGTAACCTCACCAACACCATTTAAAAACACAAAATAATACGTTTGCACATTTCACATGAAAAGAACCAAATTACGTGTAAGCCGATTCGGCATTTCCGATACAAATTCGAATTCCTGACTATATTTACACTCGTCGTGAATTAGTCCCCCGAGATGCAATCGTGCAATTTCTAGATATTTTCCTCCGTAAAATGGGTGATAAATGTGTGTAGCCGAACCCACACCGATTCAAATCCCTAGTGCAAAAACGTATTTGTAAATTTCTCCCGGAGAGTTTGGCTTATTTTCTTTTTAGGCAAATGGCGCATATTTTTTGACTTTCTCTCTTTTATGAAATGTTTTGTTCCTCGAGAATTTCTTACCTATATTTCCAATCTGCGAAATCCCTGACGCGGATATTTGGGAGCAAATGTTCACGATTTTTTGGCACTTACCGAACGTCGGCACGTTTTTGCGCAAAAATGTCTTTGAATTTGAGCCAAAAATTCGATTCTGTAAACTAGTTTTATATGACTTGTAATAAATTCAGAAGTCTGATTAGAGTCAAATTCACTGAATTGAAATATTTCAATTTTCTCTTGAATGCTGATGCCAAATTTAGATATTTTCATTGAAATTTACTAGATTTTTCAGTTTCTATCAAAGCTAAAATCTTAGGTGTAACCAGATTGCAATTTTAAAAAACAATTTTTATTGGTTATTTTTTATAAATTTTTAGTGCTATGTCGTTTTTTAGATTCCCGTATTCCCTGGAACCTTATTATCCACTACATAGCTAAGTTTGTCTTTCAATATTCAAACTTTTTTTTGTTTGGACTCGCATTCAGAGGGTTCCGGCCAACGCAACCCTCAGAGCATGAGTCCTACTCGTACTTGTCCGGTATATTTATTATAATGAACTGTTCAAATATTACCAAAAAACATTTCTCAGATTTTACCACCAAAAAGGTTTATTTTGCATATGCGGCGCATAATTATCACGCCCGAATGACCATAATACTGCCATTCAATTGAATTCCGATCTCTAACACCTTCGCAATAAGGCTTAAAATCTTCTATCCCTTACATGTAACACACATTAAGGCAACAATTCCTTAATTTCCTTTTGTCTGGCAAACAAAGCGGTTGACAATTATACCGCCAAGAAGAGTGGTAATGAGGAGGTTCTCATTTAACCGATATTTAGTCGTAATAATCTCTTTATTGGCGGTTTTGAATTTAGCGCTTAAATGGCATAATCATGAGGTTTGTTTACAGCAACCCCTTTTAACTTTAGCATTATGGCAGAGCAAATTATTCCGCACCCCGCAGATTTTCAAAAATTTTGCATTTATTCAATATTTTTAGGATCGTATGTTATCATCTGGGTATAATCGTTTTTCAATTAAACTCAAATACCTCCTTGGCTAAATGTATTCTCCGACATAAAGATAAAAAAGTTAATATGAATCGTACTAAATCAATATTATTATAGATAGCCCGTTGGTCCAGTTGGTAGTGAACTTGCCTTCTGAGCTTAGGGGCGTGGGTTCGATTCCCACCTAGGACAAACATTTGTGTGATGAACATTTGTGTTTGTTCTATATCTGGGTGTTAATATCTATTTAAGTATGTATTTAAACCTATATATGTATGTATATCAGTCTCTGGCAGCCATATCACAAGCTTTGCTTAGTTTGGGGTCAGATGACCATGTGTGCAAAAATGTCCCGAATATTTTATTTATTTATTATGTCACTGTCAAAGTCAAAATAGTTGCCAGCTGCGTCCTACTATTTTACCTGGGTTGACAATACTACAAAAACCATTACTTTTTCCGGGATAGTAAGTATTCGAACCCTTAACTATGTCTATGCAAAAAATCACTTTCACCCATCGCTCTGTTACTACGTAAAAAAAGGACAAACAAACAGACAAATACACTTTCACATTTTCAACATTAGTTTGATGTAACAATAAAAAAACCTTATTAGCTTTTTTATTGTATAGGTATTGACTCGACAGACGTTTTTGGGCGTGACCTAGCTCTTTCCCCGATGAGATTTTTGTATAAACAGATATCTCATAGAAAATGCGCTTTAATATTTTCCCGAATTTTCCAATGTTCCGTAAATCATTTTAATTTTTTCTCCCTTTTATAAACTTATTTGGACTATTACCATTTATTTAAATAGTCAATTTTGTCCAGCCCTTCTCAAGTAATGTACTTACAAACGAAGAGCGTTTAATTTTTATTTATATAGATTATTATAGTTGTGTTTGGCCGCCAAATCGCCTTTTATTAACACACTAGTAAGCCGCCCCTGCTTCGCACGGGCGAAGCCAGGATATATAGCCTATGTCAACCCGGGATAGTGCAGCATCCCAACAGTGAAAGAATTTTTCAAATCGGTTCAGTAGTTTCGGAGCCTATTCAATGCAAACAAACAAACAAACAATCAAATCTTTCCTGTTTTTAATATAGATTCATCATACATTTCTAAAATTGTTTCACATTAATAGGTAATTTAGGCAGAAATTTCGGGTTTTCGATATCCTAAAGTTATATGATTATTTACGGGATATTTACCATAGTAAGGTTGTGGAATGAGCTCCTGATATTTCGGCGCAGTTACATGCACCATGTTCAGGGGAAGACTGAAGAATGCGGGTGGTTGGTCGAACAGTTAAAAAGTTAGGTGCAGACATAACGATCTACGCTGTTTCTTAGTCTTTTGCTACGGTTATCACTGGAACTCGAACTCGAACCTAAGTCCCAATAATGATATAACTTTAGTGAACAACCGTGATAGTTTAAAACAGTGTTTTCGATATCCTGTAAAAGAATCAAATCTAATCAGTCTAAATCAATGGACCCAAATGCCATTCCATAAACAACAGATCTGATAATCGTTCCCCTTTCAGCTTCCATTGTACCGCAATCGCTAAATATGCAACAGCGGCCAATTCAAATCAACAATCGAATAATTGTTATTCCCCAACTGTGTACTAACGATAAATTAAATAAGGCCAAAGCCCATTTCACAAACAAGCTCAAAATCTAACAACCGTTAGATTTAATTTCAACCTTAAAGGTTTTAACGCAAAGTATGATATCGTCAAGCGAATTAGCGTAAAATGGTCTATCGGAACTTTATTGGAAACGAATGCAAGAAATCGACGAGTCAGCGAAAGTTGGAGTAACGATTTTTGTTCAAACTCTCCTTGTACTAATGCGATAATTGTTTTTACACGATGTTCCTCTTTTGTTGATTTGGGGATATTGAGTTACTTTGTTTCGATGTTATTGGATTAGTGAAGAAGTTTCGGGTTAATCGGGAGATATTGGGACTATACACCCATACATTGTGGATTTTCCTTGGATACGTACCAAACGTTTCGATTCTACGTTTCTAATCCGTACGGCCAAAGTTTGGAACAGCCTGCCAGCTTCCCTGTTCCCTGAGAGATATAACCTGGGCCTTTTCAAGGCCAGAGTGAATAGGTATCTTCTAAGTCTGCGTGCTTCATCTTCAACCACATCGTCGCTTACCAACAGGCGAGTTGGTGGTCAAACGCGGACTTGTCAGCGTTAAAAAAAAAAAAAAAAAAAAAAAAAAAAACTATCTAACAGTAGATTTGTGAGTCGAAATTATTATTTCACTAGCCATAATTTACGGTACCCTATTTATTTATAGCTTAAACAATATAATTTATTTACACGAAGTATATACACGGTATTAAAAACTAAAACTATCACTACCTAATTATTATATATAGGTACAAATTAAAATATATATTTTTTTATATAAAATTCATTAGAAATACTTATCTAAAAGACCCTCGGTGGAGGGAAAAGTGACCAGAATGCTGGCAGCATTGCTACGTTGGATGGCAATGCTTATTTTTTGACCAAAGTAGGCGCCAGCATTCCGGCCACATGTCGCCTCCATCACGCGTTTGGCCAAGTCCTTATATATCTCATGGGCGGTCGGCCCCCACGGTGCTAAGGTCTCGACCCCAAACGGTACAAACATATACGCCCTATCTAAAAATCTGTATTTGTGCCGTTTGAGGTTTTCAGCCTTAGTCGCGGCAGCTCCAGTCTGTAACGTTGTCCCAGGATGATGAGACGGCGCCAATGTATTGACGCATGTGGCTTCCCATATTACAGGCCGCCCCATCTTCCACGGGTTCATCATCATCATCAGCCAGAAGACGTCCACTGCTGAACATAGGCCTCCCCCTTTAACCTCCACACTGAACGACAGGCTGCCTTTTGCATCCACTGGATGCCAGTGACTCTCACTATGTCGTCGGTCCATCTAGTATGAGGCCTGCCTACGCTGCTTCACTCCACGGGTTAGTTAAAGAAAATTAAGTTAATTGTTTTTAAGTATTTACGAGTGAAAAGTAATGACGTGAAACTTGTTATTTGTCTTCGATCTGTTGGTGCACTTTGTGAAAACGCAGGAAGTAATTTTTGCCGCTTTATTTCACACAGATTTGACAAGTAATTCACGTGCTATCAAAACGACAGTTCGATTGTGACTGAAGTTGATTAGGCCATTGAGCCTAATTTGTGCGGTCCACGTCAAGAAATTTGTCCCGTATCTTCCCCCTATTTACTTACATCAATGTAAAATCTGTGTTTTTTGTTTCTTCGCCTCCGATAATAAGTTTTATTTTTATTTTTTATTTGACGTTCATGGTTGTACACTAATCATACTAATATTATAAATGCGAAAGTGTATTTGTTTGTTAGTTTGTAGTTTCGTTTGTTCCACTTTCACGCAGCAACAAAGCAACGGATTGACCAAATTTATTTAATTTTTTTCAAAGGTCGGAGAGTGACATAGGCTTTCATCATCTCCATATTCCATCACTACGCGGGTGAAACCATGGGGCGCAGCTAGTGTACTCATATTTGATGAACAGGGGCCTTACGGACGACTGCTATTGCGGCACCAAATTAACGTTAAGTCCGCTCAGTTGAAAAATCACGCGAACGCGCCCAGATACGGTTTGCGGTCGCGTGATTTTCCAACTGAGCGGATTTAACGTTAGTTTGGCCTCGCAATAGCAGTTGTCCGTAAGGCCCTTTATCTAAATCGGCATGGTCTTCTAACTTTTCCACTTACATCATACTAATATTATAAATGCGAAAGTGTGTTTGTTTGTTGGTTTGTTTGTTCCTCTTTCACGCTGCAACGGAACAAAGGATCGACCTGATTTTTTGCATGGGTATAGTTCAAGAGCCAGAGAGTGACATAGGCTACTTTTCATCATCATCATCACCATCACCATTTTTCATCACTACGCGGGCGAAACCGCGGGGCGTAGCTAGTGTACTCATATTTGATGAATAAATGAACAGGGGCCTTACTGACGTTAAATCCGCTCAAAAATCACACGAAAGTGAACCTTATCGCGCCTAGATACAGTTTGCGGTCACGTGATTTTCCACCTGAGCGGATTTAACATTAGTTTGGCCCCGCTATAGCAGTTGTCCGTACGGCCTCTAATCTAAATCGGCATGGCCTCTAACTCTTCCACTTACAAATCTCTATATCTATATATGTATCTATATCTACATAGTATAAATTGAAGTCGCTTTCCGCGTCTGTCTGTCTGTATGGCCGCTAAGTCCTCCTGAACCACGCAACGGATTTTGATGCGGTTTTCACCATCAGTTAGATAGCGACTTAACTAGCGACCCACCCCGGCTTTGCACGTAAATAACACCCGTGCGAAGCCGGGCGGGCGGGTTGCTAGTTACTGATAAATCTAACTTTTCCAGTATAGCGTGTCCAGCCAGCTTAAGACTAGAACATACTAAATCACATTGTTCCACAACAAATGATGTTGTAAGCACGTGTGTGCTAATGGGCGGCCCACACGCAACTGGGCCATAGCATACATCACTCCACTCAGACTCTGATATAAATAAACTAGATTAGGTACAAAATCATAACTAATGTTCACAGAAAAGAGTTTGTTTTTATTTCATTTACAATAAAAAAAAATAGACAACAATATCATCATCATCAATGAAACTGACGTGGTTTTCACACATTTTATTTATATTACACGGGAATTACTCACGTAAGATTAATCCGGGTGCAAAACGAGACGCAGCCGCGCGCGCGCATTCACCTTGAAAAAGGCCGTCTAATGCGGTTGAAACTATAGTCGGAGTAACCTGAGTAATTCCCGTGTAATATAAATAAAATATCATCATCATTATCAGCCTATGTTTACCCACTACAGCTTGCTGCGTAGGACGCAAGCTAAAGATTTAAGATTCCAGCTATAGGAATAACAGAGTAGGGTTAGAAAAAACACAGCTGACAAATTGAGATAAATAAACTAGATTAGGTACAAAATCATAACTAATGTTCACAGAAAAGAGTTTGTTTTTATTTCATTCACAATAAAAAAAAATAGACAACCATATCATCATCATTATCAGCCTATGTTTACCCCCTACAGCTTGCTGCGTAGGACGCAAGCTAAAGATTCAAGATTCCAGTTACAGGAGTAACAGAGTAGGGTTAGCACAGCTGACAAAATAATAGGTACAGAGTATAGCAAAAATATAACTGACATATTGGTATATTTTATTTATTGAAGTTATACTTCTTATTATTATTGTTTATTAACTAAAACGGTTAACACCAATTACATTAGTTAAATTATATAAATTAAATTAAATATTAAATATTTCACAATATTCGTCAAAATAAATGAATTAAAATAATAATATTGTACAATGTCAAGATGAATAAGTCAAGATGTCTTATGCGACTTGCAACAAGGTTGCGTTAATCGTTGCCTCATCCACCACTCGGCCCGAATTTCCAAAGCCTCATAATCACAATGAAAAACAAATTACGAAGATGTAATTAGAGTGTTGGAAGTGCCTTCTTACCACAGAGTAAATTAAACAAAGAAATGGATACTAAAATTGTATTGAAACAAAAATCGTGTCTTAATTATTTCTTTTTGAAGTTATACTTCTTATGCGACTTGCAACAAGGTTGCGTTAAACGTTTAACGCTACCATAGAGGGGGAATTTTCCTCTCTCGTATGGTTGCGAAATGCGTATCCTTTTTTCGCGCTGCAACTGGCAGACCCGGTAGTGTAATGGTGTCGCTAATGGATTGAGAAGCGTAAGGAGCTAGGTTCGAATCTCGAGAAAAGCATGTTTTTAAATTGTTGATATTTTTGCCCTAGTTATAATTTTAGGGTTCCTTGTTGAAGTATAACTTCTTCCGCGCGGAGGGACTCCACGCCCTATTTTTTATCATGTATTCGTTACCTACCTAAATGTATATTGGCATATCTGTTACTAAATGTAACTTTTATGCTTTCGCAATTTGAACAGTCATTTTTAATAGCGGTGGTACTAAGCTGATAAGAGGTTATTTTACTCGACATTTATAAACAAATTTTACTATGGGATAAGCCAAAATAAATGAAATCAGCTGTTCTATAAAAAAGTCATGTAATGTATAGAAAAAATATTATATTTTTTGTAATTTCAGGATTAATCCCAGTCTCCAAACCCTTGCGGTGCTTTTTAGGGTTCCATAGCATTACAAAGCACCGTCATAAGTTTGTACTATCCGTCAGTTTGCCTGTAATAATCTTTTAGGGCCTTCTAACTTCTATAGTTACTACGGTAAGTGCATGAAATTTTTCACAATTGCAGATTTGATATCGGTCTCAAAAAAATAATTTGGTGCACCCTCTTGAATGTATTATTGTGGAATAGGTTTAAAAAAATGAATAGTTTGATGTTTTATAGATCACTTTTTTATTGGGTGTATCGTTTGCAAAATATGGTCCGCCAAAGTTCCAAAAAGTTTGTCTCCCCTCTGAATTTCTTAACTACTAGACATAGAAACTTGTGGCTTACCATTCTGTTAGTTCATATTAAAAACCTTTATTCAAAGTTTTTTTATTAATTTTGTGATAACAATTTTTTGAGTTATAGCGATAAAACTGTAAATATCCCAGATGTTAGATCAAAGGTCAGTGTCCTTTTCGTCAAATGATCATCATCATCATCATCAGCCAGAAGACGTCCACTGAACATAGGCCTCCCCCTTTAACCTCTAAACTGAACGACAGCCTGCCTTTTGCATCCACTGGATGCCAGCGACTCAATGCTTCAGCGTCAAATGATATTAACAAATAATGTTTTCTAAAGGTGCGTTCGGATAGGCTATGATGGCATTTTTAGCATTGTCAAAATTAGCGTTGATGTAAAGCGTTCGGTTTAGGAATTTTGCACTTTTTGCTACTATTGATCCTTACCCTAAACGAACGCTACAGTCACCAGCGGTGAATTATTACAGTCGCGCGCAAACAAAACACCAAAATACCGCGAAAAACAAACGTCAAAATCTTAATGTCAAAAAACGATCACAACGATCCCTTGTCGCGAGGTGGGTCAAAAGTGGCAGATTACGATGGCATTTTTAGCTGTTTTCGACCTATCCGAACGGTGAGCGAAAACAGTTAATAATGCCACTTTTGCACACACATTTCCAAAACGAACGCTACATAAGATCATTATTGGCGTTTGTAACAGTTATTTTTGCCACCAAGGGGCTATCCGAACGCACCGCAAGTATGTAGTTCTTTTTAGCTAAACCATTAAAAGTATTATGTTATGTAGGGATGATATACCTCTGAAAGTTGGCTAGTAAGTCCGCAAAGCTTCTTTGGTTCAAGTTTTTCTATAACCATTAATGTTATAGCCTAAAGGTTGGCTAAGTAAGTTCACAAAGCCTCTTTCGTTCGAATTTTTCTATGACCAATGCGTGTTTTGAAACACTCTTTACATTAGTTTTATGTAATATCAAATATTCTGTTAATAAAGTTTTTTTTTTTTTTTTTTTATATAGTAAAAAAAATATATGTTAAAAGTTGACAAAGGGCACGGACCCAGGAGTCCGTGGAGAATAAATAAACAATAAAAAAAAAAAAAAAAGAACACTTGACCAGTTATTATTACCTCATCGTCAGTTTAAAGAAGTCCACTGTAGAACATAGTCCTCAGAGCAAATAAAAATACAGAGGGACTACCGCGAACACGAAAAGTGAAGCCACTTTTTGAAACATTTGTGCGTAGTCAAAAGTTCATGTCGTGTAATTCATCAAAATAAGTGATAATATAAATACTTAAGTGTGGAAATATTCCATCATTCTTCCTATTTACTTTTGTGTTGTTTTTACAGTTCTTAACACTGCAGGAAGTGATTGTTTCTTTTTAAAACGGATGTTTTCAGTACGACGTTCTGACAAGAAATTCACGTAGTTTTGAATGCCTATGTGTACGTGAGTCGTGTATTTATTAGGAATTCACGTAGTATTGGTAATTAGTTTTTTTTTGGCTCTGAGCTTAGATCAGAGTAAGTATAGTTTTTTTTTGTTAAAATTAGAACGGCTGTCAAGTCTTTTTTGTAAGAATTTTGTTGTAGCCAGTTGCACCCATAAAAACGAAACGTCAGTCATTCGAAATCAGTTAGCAACTGTGATGCGGACAAAGAACTTTGAGACCTAACCCAAAAAAGTAAGGTCCAAGTTCTTTAGATGCGGAGATCGACGCGTTGATCTAAATAAGAATGTTCAATCAAGGTTCTGTCATAATGTCTGGCGACAGATTTTCCTTCTCATTTTCGTTCTATTTATTTCTCTTTTCTGTGGTAAACGTTATTGGATAAACTCGTACCAGACACTCTGAACAGATTAATTGTTATGAAAAAAAAAAAGATACGTATATTATAAGATAGCGAGTGAAATCGAGAGGCGCTGCTCGTCTGTTATAAATTATCTGTCCTAAATATTGGGCAACAGTGTTGCCACATCTGCTGCCGATACCACGTTCTTAATTAAAAGCGAATTTTGATATAAAAGCTATTCTGATATTTGTGCGATAGATTATTAAAATTCATAAATCGCTTAACATCAGGCGTGATGGTGGTCAAACGCAAGCCTATTACTTGTAAAAAAAAAAAAAATTAAAAAATATCTCATTGGTTGGTGAGGCATAATAATTATTATATTTTAACAATAAAAGTAACAACCGACTTCGTGAAATTCAATAAAAGGGATACGTACATGCATTTTTCGGAGTTGGATCTTTTTTATTTCATTTTAATGGGATTACTTTCGTGAAATAATTCAATTAAAATACTTAAAATATGCTAATATATTTCTTATTCCTCTTGATATCTTTATTCAATAAAAATTACAAGTAAAATAAAATTTAAATTTATAACTAAAACTCATCTAAAACTAAAACTATTGAGATCCTAACATGAAAACGATGGTGGTTGAGCAGTTGCATGAGTGCTTTACAATCTGACAGCATCCGGTTCGATTCTCGGCCCTGCACCAATGACTTATTTATTACTTAAATGAATTATTTTCAGTTTCAATGCCATTACTAAAAAACGGTAACGGAAAACATCGTGAGAAAGCCGGTATATCCAAGAACCCCAAACGTTCAAAGAAAATATAACATTCACTGGGCCAACATGGTGAATTAATGGCTCATTCTCTCCCTCTGAGAAAAGGCCTTCGTATGCCCAGCAGTGGAAACACGAAAGGCTGATTATGATTACTTAAGATATACACAAAAATAATACAGTCAAATTGAGAATTTCCTATTATATTTCTAAGGCTACACATACTTATAATATGGAGTAAATATTTTTGGCTACTTAGAAAACAATTAAAAACACGTTATTATTTTTAATGATTAATCCAATATGTTTTTTTTTTAAATTTCGGTGTAAATTTATATTATTAAATAATAGCTAATAGGTAAAATTAAAATCAGCCCATTAGTATTTTTAGCTAGTGAGTTTCAAGCCTTCCGGGAGTTTTAATTTTTTTATCTATGTTCCATACAAAATTTTGGGATCAGACTATTTTATACTATTTTTTGGTCAGTAAATGGTACCAACTGTAATTTAAAAGTTACATAAATCATTATGTCCGACCTCTCCATACTAAGTCTCCCCCGGTTACTGGGCTATATTAAAAAGACGATCAAAAAGCAAAAACATAAATTGCGCTTTACACTGATCTTATGGAATTTATATTTAGTTCTCCTATATTGTCGTTATTTAGCATGTGATTCTGATCATATACTTAAATCAACGTGTAAAAAATGAAAAGAAATGGAAAGTACCTATAAAATTCAATGTTGAATCATCATCATCATCAGCCAGAAGACATCCACTGCTGAACTTAGGCCTCCCCCTTAGAACTCCACACTGAACGACAGCTTGCCATCTGCATCCACTGGATGCCCGCGACTCTCAAGATGTCGTTGGTCTATCTAGTGAGAGGCCTACCTACGCTACGGCTTCCGGTTCGTGGCTCAAGAACCTTTATTATTCACTAGAACCGATAACCGATGGGGAATGTTGAATACGTGGTCAAAATTAATAATAATAGGTTGGTAGGTGGTGAAAGGTGGTTATTAAGGGTTCTGTATACCCTCTGCAGCTCTCTCGCTCGCACATTTTCACATTATTGAAGATATAAAATCAATGAGTGTGATTTCCAAAAAGTAACAAAATCATGTCATGGTGTCTATCGTAAAATTACAAACAAAGAAATGTTTGCATCGATATCTTGTAATTTGACGGAATAAAATGACACGAGAAATAAAAATCACTTGTTACCATTTTACTGTGTCAAATTGAAATACAGTAGAATTAATATATAACGACTTCGCTTATAACGACTAACCTGTTTTAGCGACGATATTGTTTACTCAAATTAGGTTTCATAATAAATGTACTCAAGAAATAATCCTGCCGTTTTGTGCGTCATCCGGTTAGTACGACATAGTATTGCCGGTCTCTTGAAGGTCGTTCTATCCAGATTCTACTGTATATCAAATTGACAATTTTTTTGTTTGTAATTTTACGATAGACACCATGACATGATTTTGTAACTTTTTGGAAATTCACACTCATTGATTTTATATCTTCAATAATGTGAAAATGTGCGAGAGAGAAAGCTACAGAGGGTATACAGGACCCTAACAGACGCTCGAACGCGGCTTACGGACCACCGTCCAACCAACGGGAGAGAAAGAGACAGAATATCATATTTCCCTCTCTTTCTCTCTCATTGGTCAGACGGCGGTTGAGGTCAGCCGCGTTCGAACGTCTCTTAGCACTATTAGTGATCTAGTGCGTGCTTTAAGAATAATAATACCTACGTAAAGGCATTCATTTCCAATAATCAATATGATTTTAAGCTTATTGTTATATTTCTTATTTGCAAAAAAAACATTAAATTGTAACAAAATATTTGCAGAAGAAAAAGGACTCGTCTCGATCTCTAAGAAACTGATATTTTAGTTGCCTTCGTATTTTTTATTTCAAATTAAAGTCCAGCTGCAGCTTGATGAAAAGAAAATTGTAGAAAAGTTTTTAGACCAAATGAATTTATCCAATTCTTTTTATAAACAAGAAAATTGAACATGGCGAGACAACTTACCGCTGTTTGAAACGTACATTGAGCAGAAAAAATACTAAATCAAACATTTTGGTTGAAAAAATAGCTTATTGAAAAACTGAAACTAAAATTTCAATTTTTAAATAAGAATCAACTGTTTTCTTATTAAAGTAGTAGACAATTATAAAGCTACATAGCTAATTATACATAAAATAGAACAAAAAACCTTCTTTAAAGAGTTTAGAGTCGAGACATTGGGCCCAAAGAGACCGGGAGCTAACCTCATTTTCAAAAATCTTTCAGAGCGCCCGGTTAATGCGACGCGTGACCAAAATGCTGACGTGTTGCTCCCTCAACGCATAAGCTTAGCTATTCAGCGTAGTAATGCCGCCAGCATGGTGCGTGCTGCCAACTAATTAATTAATGTTTAATTTATTTTTTACGGAGCATTGACTTTTTTTCGTTATTATAATTTTTTTGTTGATGTGCACGTATGCTTTTTTTATCTCTGTCCTAGAATCTTAAGGCTTAATCTTACGTGAGTAAATCCCGTGTAATATAAATAAAATGTGTGAAAACCACGTCAGTTTCTATATTAAATTGTATATGTACTTAAGTTTATGAGTTGTATAACATTTGACTGTATAACTATAACCTTTGACTCTACGTTGGTAGGATATTACATTTGCACACACTTATTAAACAAAGCAACGTAGCGAAAATTAATTACCTCCTAAACGAAAGTTCACCTACAACAGTACCTAAACTACTTCAAATCAAATAACCTAAAACAACAGTCTATTCTGTGCCTAAAAGCTCCAGACCCCCAGAGATTAAGCCCTGACTTTACGTCCCCTGTAATGAGAATTTAGAGTTACCTGAAGTTACGGTGAAGGAGAGGGCAAGGACTGAATCTTCCAGAATTATTTACACGGTTTGTAACCGGTATTATATCTTACTAATATTTTAAATGTGAAAGTAATATAATTATTATGTTTTGAAGTGAAACTTCTAATGCGTCTTCCAACAAAGTTGCGTTAAACGTTTAACGCTACCATGGAGGGGGAATAGAAAGAGACAGAGCGAGAGTTTCACTTCTTCCGCGCGGAGGGACTCCACGCACTAATTTTTAAATTTATTTGTTAAATTATTATTATTTTTGTTTTTTTGTTTAATTAATTTATCTTTTGCGCAGCAACAAAACAAAGGATCGTCTGATTTTTTGCATTTACATAGTTGGATAACCGGAGTGTGACTATTATGTCTTCTGTGGCGTGACAAGCGCTACTTATATCACAGAAGACATAATAGACACTTATAAATATCTCATAAAAATTACGGTATCTAATTTATATTTTATTATTTACAAATTCTATGAACAAGAGAACTGAATGTTAAAACATGGTGAATGAAAGTTTAGTATTACAATATATAACAATATTTATTTATTTATATTAACAATATTTTCAATTGTTACACTCTATGTTTTACTATATAAATAACTTAAATCTTTCTGTTTTATATTGTCTTATTATGAAAGATTTTTAGCAACGTAACAAAAGGAAAATCTTTCAATTAAAATATTGTGCACTCACGTACGTTGTATACGTGATTTTTCTCATTGTCATTGCATTCTGGTACCTAGTTTTCGTCAGATTGTCAAGTATTACAACAAAACAAAACAGTCAATTGTAGTGACAATAATAATACTGACATCACCCGCCATTATATACGGACATGAGGCATAATTGGCGGGTGCTGTACCTAAAACCATAGACCAGACAACACTACAAATAAATCACTGCAATTGCCCATAATTTTTCAATCCTATACTGTACAAATAGTTTCATATTCCCTTTCACACACATTCCATAATTCGGAGCCTCTTGGTGTTGGCTTTGGCCCTATCAATCAAAATTCCGGACTAGGCTCAAGAATTAAAATAAATCATAGCAATGATTATGATGAGAAAGTACGTCTCATAAAAACTTAAAAAAAATGATCCAGAAGCAATGTCCACGCGAGTGAAACCGCGGTGTAATATCTAGTATAACAATGTAACCATGACAATATAACAAAAAAAAACATGTAATTTTATGTGTTATCTATACTTCTATACTAATATTATAAAGAGGAAAGATTTGATTGTTTGTTTGTTTGTTTGCATTGAATAGGCTCCGAAACTACTGAACCGATTTGAAAAATTCTTTCACTGTTGGGAAGCTACACTCATCCCCGGGTGACATAGGCTATTATATACTACATATTATATACCCGTGCGAAGCAAGGGCGGACCGCTTGTTAGTAATAATTCGGTTCGTCGGTCCTTGAAGCGAAGGACTCGCAGCTAATGACGAAATATTGCGCCAGTTTATATTGCGTTTTGTGACGGCAGAATTAATTAGAGGGAGTTCATAAAATCAGCACTTCGTTTTTCTGTCACACCGTTTCTAAATACAATTTTATACTATGCTTTCTGTATTACATCGTTTCTTGTTCACAGGTAATACAAGTAATACTATATACTAGTAATACTTTTACTAGTAAGCGAAGTACTTTTTGTAAGTTTTTTTTTTAAATTATAAATAGGCTTGCGCTTGGCCGCTAACTCGCCTGATGTTAAGCGATGATGCGGCATACAATGGAGCACGCTTGTCTAGAAGAAACCTATTCACTCTCGACTTGAAGACACCCAGATTGTAACTATCGGGGAACACCCACTCAGGCAGCGAATTCCACAGACTAGCAGTTCGCACAATAAAGATACTCATGAATTGTATGGATTGTGATTATTTGCAAGAACAAATAAACTGGCAAAGTGTGAGTCGGGTTCGCGCACTGAGAGTTCAGAAACCATCACAAAACACAATAATTATGAATTTACGAAACTAAATGCTAAATTAGTAAAATATGCAATTTGGATTCTATGGAAAAAATTATAAGGTCGTCCAAGTAACTGAATTACCATTATTATAACATGGTAATGAACAGAAATTTGTCACCGACTCTCATTTGACCATTATTTATTATTTGTCGTTAAAATATATTAGAGTGTGTAGTTGTGTACTATAATCGTGCCAAGGTTGACGCTAGTACGTATTACCATTTTCACATTAGTGAAATTACAAAAATACGTAATTATATTACACGGGAACTACTGACGTAACTTTAAGGCACGTCACAGGGGCTACACAAAGATTACTCACGTAAGATTGATTGCATAGCGAGACGCAGCCGCGCGCGTGCATTCACCTTGAAATAGACTGCCTAATGCGGTTAAATCTATATTCACAGTGACTGGCTTAAGGGTCCTGTATACCCTCTGCAGCTCTCTCGCTCGCACATTTTCACATTATTGAAGATATAAAATCAATGAGTGTGAATTTCCAAAAAGTAACAAAATCATGTCATGGTGTCTATCGTAACATTACAAACAAAGAAATGTTTGCTTCGATATCTTGTAATTTGACGGAATAAAATGACACGAGAAATAAAAATCACTTGTTACCATTTTACTGTGTCAAATTAAAATATATCAAATTGACAATTTCTTTGTTTGTAATGTTACGATAGTCACCATGACACGATTTTGTTACTTTTTGGAAATTCACACTCATTGATTTTATATCTTCAATAATGTGAAAATGTGTGAGAGAGAAAGCTGCAGAAGGTATACAGGACCCTTAATCTTACGTGAGTAATTCCCGTGTAATATAAATAAAATGTGTGAAAACCACGTCAGTTTCCATTATCTTACTAATATTATAAATGCGAAAGTTTGTGTGTAAGTGTGTAAGTGGGTAAGTGTGTAAGTGTGTATGTTTGGCTGAAGTCACCGCCGAAACTACTGGTCCGATTTAGATGAAATTTAGAATGTATATAGCTTATACCCTGGATTAACACATAGGCTACTTTTTGTCCCAAAAAAATGCACGGTTCCTGTAGGATAATTTCAATTACACTAATCTCCACAACGGCTCAACAAATAAGTATGAAGTTCGGTATAGAAACAGGCAAGCCGCCACATTGCAACACAAGCCACTTTTTATCCCGGAAAATTTGACAGTTCCCGTGGGATGGTATAATCATTCTTTTTCACAACGGCTCAACAAATAAATATGAAATTTGGTAAAGAAATAGACAAGGAGCCATATTAAAACACACAATACTTTGTATCCCGGAAAATTTTAAAGTTCCTGTAGGATAACTTCAATCACACAATTTTGTAACTGTTAAACAGATTTTGATGAAATTGGTATGGAGGTGGATTATACACGGAATAATATTATAACAACCTAATTCTGATCCTGGGAAAATGAGTGGTTCCTGTAGGATAACTTTGATCACTTAACTCCGGATTTCGATGAAATTTGGTATGGAGGTAGCATGGATTTTGATGAAATTTGGTACGAAGGTACAATATTCCTTGGACTATCACATGAGTTATTTTTACCCGGAAAAAATCTATGGTTCCTGTAGTATAACATCAATCACTCAACTCTGAGACTGTTTAACGGATTTCGATGAAATTTGGTATGGAGGTAGAATATTCCCTGGATTAAAACTAAGGCTATTTTATACCGACAATATGTAAGTTCTTGTAGGATAATTTCAATCACTCAACTCGATGACTGTTTAACAGATTTAGCAACCCGCAAGCGGCCCGTGAGTGTTAGTTAAGCACAAGTGACGTACAAAAAGAAAAAAAAAAACTTTCTAGGTTGCGTGGTTCGCTGGGCCGCAAGCGGCCCGCGAGGGCGAGTATCAAGCACAAGTGACGTACAAAAAAAAAATCTAGATTGCGTGGTATTCTAGAAGGCGAGTGTCAAGCACAAGTGACTAACCAAAAAAAAAAAAACTTTCTAGGTCGCGCGATTCACTGGGCCGCAAGCGGCCCGCGTGGGTGAGTGTCAAGCACAAGTGACGTACAAAAAAAAAAACTTTCTAGGTTGCGTGGTTCGCTGGGCCGCAAGCGGCCCCCGAGGGCGAGTGTCAAGCACAAGTGACGTACAAAAAAGAAAAAAAAAACTTTCTAGGTTGCGTGGTTCGCTGGGCCGCAAGCGGCCCGCGAGGGCGAGTATCAAGCACAAGTGACGTACAAAAAAAATAATTCTAGATTGCGTGGTATTCTAGAAGGCGAGTGTCAAGCACAAGTGACTAACCAAAAAAAAAAAAACTTTCTAGGTCGCGCGATTCACTGGGCCGCAAGCGGCCCGCGTGGGTGAGTGTCAAGCACAAGTGACGTACAAAAAAAAAAAACTTTCTAGGTTGCGTGGTTCGCTGGGCCGCAAGCGGCCCCCGAGGGCGAGTGTCAAGCTCAAGTGACGTAAAAAAAGAGAGAAAAAAAAATTTCTAGGTTGCTCGGTTCGCTGGGCCGCAAGCGGCCCGCGAGGGTGAGTGTCAAGCACAAGTGACTTGCCAAAAAGAAAATAAAAACTTTTTCTAGGTCGCCCGGTTCGCTGGGCTGCAAGCGGCCCGCGAGGGCGAGTGTCAAGCTCAAGTGACGTAAAAAAAGAAAAAAAAACTTTCTAGGTTGCGCGGTTCGCTGGGCCGCAAGCGGCCCGCGAGGGCGAGTGTCAAGCACAAGTGACGTACAAATAAGAAAAAAAAAACTTTCTAGGTCGCGTGGTTCGCTGGGCCGCAAGCGGCCCGCGAGGGCGAGTGTCAAGCACAAGTGACTTACCAAATAGAAAAAAATACTTTCTAGGTCGCCCGGTATGCTGGGCCGCAAGCGGCCCGCGAGGGCGAGTGTCAAGCTCAAATGATGTAAAAAAGAGAGAAAAAAAAAATTCTAGGTTGCTCGGTTCGCTGGGCCGCAAGCGGCCCGCGAGGGCAAGTGTCAAGCACAAGTGACGTATAAAAAAGAAAAGAAAAAACTTTCTAGGTCGCGTGGTTCGCTGGGCCGCAAGCGGCCCGCGAGGGCGAGTGTCAAGCACAAGTGACTTACCAAATAGAAAAAAAAAACTTTCTAGGTTGCGTGGTTCGCTGGGCCGCAAGCGGCCTGCGAGGGCGAGTGTCAAGCACAAGTGACGTATAAAAAAGAAAATAAAAACTTTCTAGGTTGCGTGGTTCGCTGGGCCGCAAGCGGCCCGCGAGGGCGAGTGTCAAGCTCAAGTGACGTAAAAAAAGAGAGAAAAAAAATATTCTAGGTTGCTCGGTTCGCTGGGCCGCAAGCGGCCCGCGAGGGCGAGTGTCAAGCACAAGTGACGTACAAAAAAGAAAAAAAAACTTTCTAGGTTGCGTGGTTCGCTGGGCCGCAAGCGGCCCGCGAGGGCGAGTGTCAAGCACAAGTGACGTACAAAAAAGAAAAAAAAACTTTCTAGGTTGCGCGGTTCGCTGGGCCGCAAGCGGCCCGCGAGGGCGAGTGTCAAGAACAAGTGACTTACCAAATAGAAAACAAAGCTTTCTAGGTTGTGCGGTTCGCTGGGCCGCAAGCGGCCCGCGAGGGCGATTGTCAAGTACAAGTGACTTACAAAAAATAAAAAAATAAACTTTTTTAGGTCGCGCGGTTTGCTGGGCCACAAGCGGCTCGCGAGGGCGAGTGTCAAGCACAAGTGACGTACAAAAAAGAAAAAAAAACTTTCTAGGTTGCGTGGTTCGCTGGGCCGCAAGCGGCCCGCGAGGGCGAGTGTCAAGCACAAGTGACGTACAAAAAAGAAAAAAAAACTTTCTAGGTTGCGCGGTTCGCTGGGCCGCAAGCGGCCCGCGAGGGCGAGTGTCAAGCACAAGTGACGTACAAAAAAGAAAAAAAAAACTTTCTAGATCGCGCGGTTCGCTGGGCCGCAAGCGAGCCGCGAGGGCGAGTGTCAAGCACAAGTGACGTACAGAAAAGAAAAAAAAACTTTCTAGGTCGCGCGGTTCGCTGGGCCGCAAGCGGCCCGCGAGGGCGAGTGTCAAGCTCAGTGACGTAAAAAAAGAGAGAGAAAAAAATTATAGGTTGCTCGGTTCGCTGGGCCGCAAGCGGCCCGCGAGGGCAAGTGTCAAGCACAAATGACTTACCAAAAAGAAAAAAAAAACTTTCTTGGTCGCGCGGTTCGCTGGGCCGCAAGTGGCCCTCGAGGGCGAGTGTCAAGCACAATTGACGTACAAAAAAGAAAGAAAAAAACTTTCTAGGTTGCGTGGTTCACTGGGCCGCAAGCGGCCCGCGAGGGCGAGTGTCAAGCACAAGTGACTTACCGAAAAGAAAAAAAAAACTTTTTTAGGTCGCGCGGTTCGCTGGGCCGCAAGCGGCCCAGCCAGGCCAGGAATTTAACTTTAGATCTCCTGCTCATAAAGCACCGTGTACCTACCGACCATCAATATCCAGGATGAAATACATAAAACGTATTTAGTAGCGTCCTAAAATAAAGCTTTTTGCTGAGAACTTCATAATTTTTCCCTAGAACAACGCGGGCAAAGCCGCGGGCGGAAGCTATCTTACTAATATTATAAATGCGAAAGTTTGTGTGTAAGTGTGTAAGTGGGTAAGTGTGTAAGTGTGTATGTTTGGCTGAAGTCACCGCCGAAACTACTGGTCCGATTTAGATGAAATTTAGAATGTATATAGCTTATACCCTGGATTAACACATAGGCTACTTTTTGTCCCAAAAAAATGCACGGTTCCTGTAGGATAATTTCAATTACACTAATCTCCACAACGGCTCAACAAATAAGTATGAAGTTCGGTATAGAAACAGGCAAGCCGCCACATTGCAACACAAGCCACTTTTTATCCCGGAAAATTTGACAGTTCCCGTGGGATGGTATAATCATTCTTTTTCACAACGGCTCAACAAATAAATATGAAATTTGGTAAAGAAATAGACAAGGAGCCATATTAAAACACACAATACTTTGTATCCCGGAAAATTTTAAAGTTCCTGTAGGATAACTTCAATCACACAATTTTGTAACTGTTAAACAGATTTTGATGAAATTGGTATGGAGGTGGATTATACACGGAATAATATTATAACAACCTAATTCTGATCCTGGGAAAATGAGTGGTTCCTGTAGGATAACTTTGATCACTTAACTCCGGATTTCGATGAAATTTGGTATGGAGGTAGCATGGATTTTGATGAAATTTGGTACGAAGGTACAATATTCCTTGGACTATCACATGAGTTATTTTTACCCGGAAAAAATCTATGGTTCCTGTAGTATAACATCAATCACTCAACTCTGAGACTGTTTAACGGATTTCGATGAAATTTGGTATGGAGGTAGAATATTCCCTGGATTAAAACTAAGGCTATTTTATACCGACAATATGTAAGTTCCTGTAGGATAATTTCAATCACTCAACTCGATGACTGTTTAACAGATTTAGCAACCCGCAAGCGGCCCGTGAGTGTTAGTTAAGCACAAGTGACGTACAAAAAGAAAAAAAAAAACTTTCTAGGTTGCGTGGTTCGCTGGGCCGCAAGCGGCCCGCGAGGGCGAGTATCAAGCACAAGTGACGTACAAAAAAAAAAATCTAGATTGCGTGGTATTCTAGAAGGCGAGTGTCAAGCACAAGTGACTAACCAAAAAAAAAAAAACTTTCTAGGTCGCGCGATTCACTGGGCCGCAAGCGGCCCGCGTGGGTGAGTGTCAAGCACAAGTGACGTACAAAAAAAAAAACTTTCTAGGTTGCGTGGTTCGCTGGGCCGCAAGCGGCCCCCGAGGGCGAGTGTCAAGCACAAGTGACGTACAAAAAAGAAAAAAAAAACTTTCTAGGTTGCGTGGTTCGCTGGGCCGCAAGCGGCCCGCGAGGGCGAGTATCAAGCACAAGTGACGTACAAAAAAAAAAATTCTAGATTGCGTGGTATTCTAGAAGGCGAGTGTCAAGCACAAGTGACTAACCAAAAAAAAAAAAACTTTCTAGGTCGCGCGATTCACTGGGCCGCAAGCGGCCCGCGTGGGTGAGTGTCAAGCACAAGTGACGTACAAAAAAAAAAAACTTTCTAGGTTGCGTGGTTCGCTGGGCCGCAAGCGGCCCCCGAGGGCGAGTGTCAAGCTCAAGTGACGTAAAAAAAGAGAGAAAAAAAAATTTCTAGGTTGCTCGGTTCGCTGGGCCGCAAGCGGCCCGCGAGGGTGAGTGTCAAGCACAAGTGACTTGCCAAAAAGAAAATAAAAACTTTTTCTAGGTCGCCCGGTTCGCTGGGCCGCAAGCGGCCCGCGAGGGCGAGTGTCAAGCTCAAGTGACGTAAAAAAAGAAAAAAAAACTTTCTAGGTTGCGCGGTTCGCTGGGCCGCAAGCGGCCCGCGAGGGCGAATGTCAAGCACAAGTGACGTACAAATAAGAAAAAAAAAACTTTCTAGGTCGCGTGGTTCGCTGGGCCGCAAGCGGCCCGCGAGGGCGAGTGTCAAGCACAAGTGACTTACCAAATAGAAAAAAATACTTTCTAGGTCGCCCGGTATGCTGGGCCGCAAGCGGCCCGCGAGGGCGAGTGTCAAGCTCAAATGATGTAAAAAAGAGAGAAAAAAAAAAATTCTAGGTTGCTCGGTTCGCTGGGCCGCAAGCGGCCCGCGAGGGCAAGTGTCAAGCACAAGTGACGTATAAAAAAGAAAAGAAAAAACTTTCTAGGTCGCGTGGTTCGCTGGGCCGCAAGCGGCCCGCGAGGGCGAGTGTCAAGCACAAGTGACTTACCAAATAGAAAAAAAAAACTTTCTAGGTTGCGTGGTTCGCTGGGCCGCAAGCGGCCTGCGAGGGCGAGTGTCAAGCACAAGTGACGTATAAAAAAGAAAATAAAAACTTTCTAGGTTGCGTGGTTCGCTGGGCCGCAAGCGGCCCGCGAGGGCGAGTGTCAAGCTCAAGTGACGTAAAAAAAGAGAGAAAAAAAATATTCTAGGTTGCTCGGTTCGCTGGGCCGCAAGCGGCCCGCGAGGGCGAGTGTCAAGCACAAGTGACGTACAAAAAAGAAAAAAAAACTTTCTAGGTTGCGTGGTTCGCTGGGCCGCAAGCGGCCCGCGAGGGCGAGTGTCAAGCACAAGTGACGTACAAAAAAGAAAAAAAAACTTTCTAGGTTGCGCGGTTCGCTGGGCCGCAAGCGGCCCGCGAGGGCGAGTGTCAAGAACAAGTGACGTAAAAAAAGAAAAAAAAACTTTCTAGGTTGCGCGGTTCGCTGGGCCGCAAGCGGCCCGCGAGGGCGAGTGTCAAGCACAAGTGACGTACAAATAAGAAAAAAAAAACTTTCTAGGTCGCGTGGTTCGCTGGGCCGCAAGCGGCCCGCGAGGGCGAGTGTCAAGCACAAGTGACTTACCAAATAGAAAAAAATACTTTCTAGGTCGCCCGGTATGCTGGGCCGCAAGCGGCCCGCGAGGGCGAGTGTCAAGCTCAAATGATGTAAAAAAGAGAGAAAAAAAAAAATTCTAGGTTGCTCGGTTCGCTGGGCCGCAAGCGGCCCGCGAGGGCAAGTGTCAAGCACAAGTGACGTATAAAAAAGAAAAGAAAAAACTTTCTAGGTCGCGTGGTTCGCTGGGCCGCAAGCGGCCCGCGAGGGCGAGTGTCAAGCACAAGTGACTTACCAAATAGAAAAAAAAAACTTTCTAGGTTGCGTGGTTCGCTGGGCCGCAAGCGGCCTGCGAGGGCGAGTGTCAAGCACAAGTGACGTATAAAAAAGAAAATAAAAACTTTCTAGGTTGCGTGGTTCGCTGGGCCGCAAGCGGCCCGCGAGGGCGAGTGTCAAGCTCAAGTGACGTAAAAAAAGAGAGAAAAAAAATATTCTAGGTTGCTCGGTTCGCTGGGCCGCAAGCGGCCCGCGAGGGCGAGTGTCAAGCACAAGTGACGTACAAAAAAGAAAAAAAAACTTTCTAGGTTGCGTGGTTCGCTGGGCCGCAAGCGGCCCGCGAGGGCGAGTGTCAAGCACAAGTGACGTACAAAAAAGAAAAAAAAACTTTCTAGGTTGCGCGGTTCGCTGGGCCGCAAGCGGCCCGCGAGGGCGAGTGTCAAGAACAAGTGACTTACCAAATAGAAAACAAAGCTTTCTAGGTTGTGCGGTTCGCTGGGCCGCAAGCGGCCCGCGAGGGCGATTGTCAAGTACAAGTGACTTACAAAAAATAAAAAAATAAACTTTTTTAGGTCGCGCGGTTTGCTGGGCCACAAGCGGCTCGCGAGGGCGAGTGTCAAGCACAAGTGACGTACAAAAAAGAAAAAAAAACTTTCTAGGTTGCGTGGTTCGCTGGGCCGCAAGCGGCCCGCGAGGGCGAGTGTCAAGCACAAGTGACGTACAAAAAAGAAAAAAAAACTTTCTAGGTTGCGCGGTTCGCTGGGCCGCAAGCGGCCCGCGAGGGCGAGTGTCAAGCACAAGTGACGTACAAAAAAGAAAAAAAAAACTTTCTAGATCGCGCGGTTCGCTGGGCCGCAAGCGAGCCGCGAGGGCGAGTGTCAAGCACAAGTGACGTACAGAAAAGAAAAAAAAACTTTCTAGGTCGCGCGGTTCGCTGGGCCGCAAGCGGCCCGCGAGGGCGAGTGTCAAGCTCAGTGACGTAAAAAAAGAGAGAGAAAAAAATTATAGGTTGCTCGGTTCGCTGGGCCGCAAGCGGCCCGCGAGGGCAAGTGTCAAGCACAAATGACTTACCAAAAAGAAAAAAAAAACTTTCTTGGTCGCGCGGTTCGCTGGGCCGCAAGTGGCCCTCGAGGGCGAGTGTCAAGCACAATTGACGTACAAAAAAGAAAGAAAAAAACTTTCTAGGTTGCGTGGTTCACTGGGCCGCAAGCGGCCCGCGAGGGCGAGTGTCAAGCACAAGTGACTTACCGAAAAGAAAAAAAAAACTTTTTTAGGTCGCGCGGTTCGCTGGGCCGCAAGCGGCCCAGCCAGGCCAGGAATTTAACTTTAGATCTCCTGCTCATAAAGCACCGTGTACCTACCGACCATCAATATCCAGGATGAAATACATAAAACGTATTTAGTAGCGTCCTAAAATAAAGCTTTTTGCTGAGAACTTCATAATTTTTCCCTAGAACAACGCGGGCAAAGCCGCGGGCGGAAGCTAGTAAAACATAAATACCCTAATTTTACGTAAATTGTACTTATATTTGTTGATTTAATTGATAGAATAATGATATTTTATTTGATATCGTTGTACCACAAAAACCTAATCGAGATCACTCCAAATTGAGCATCCAGCCCTCATTTACAAAACTTAATCGACCAAAAAATTATATTCAGAATAACAATTTTACAACATTCGCTAAATTTTACCTGAAAATATCGTGTAATCGCATCGAGATACAATACATATAGAGTCACAATCGTGCCAAAAAAATGTCCAAACTAAAACTCAGCACACGCTACGAATTGCGCAGACTTTTTGGTTAGTTACAAGGTAACCGCGATCCGACTACAACGCCGCGCGTTGAGAGATCTACGATAACATAGCGGACAACTAACGTTGAACACTATGCAAGCGACATAACGTCTAAATTGGAGTAAATGTGGCATTGTCAAGTATATAATTGATACAATCCATGTACAATGACGCTCGGACGTTATTTAACTGTTTTCACTTAGACATTTGTATTTTCACTAAAGATTACCCAGATTATTTTAAAAAACGTAGTCAAGTTATTACCCTTCAGAAAATAGTCAAGTTCACTAATATATTGTATCAACCTCCGGTCAGAAAAGACTTGTACAAAAGAAATATGTGTAATAATATGTGTCTATAATATATTTATAATAATGTACCTAATGATATAAAAATGATGGACGGTAACAAATAAAAAAAAAAAATTGGCTTCTTTACCATTGTTTTTATACTGTCAAGGAATTTATGGAATTTAATTATAAAATAATTAGTTTATAAAAAATTTAAACTATTTAGCATAAGTATGAGCATTTGCACGTCTGCTTGCAGACTGAGTACAAAGTGACATAATTATATAATATTAAGACCTTTCAATGTAATGTATTCTAGCAAATAAACGATCCTTCTTGTCTCATACCTGCAAAATGTGGAATGAGCTACCTTCCACGGTGTTTCCGAGATGCTACAACAAGAGGTTCTTCAAAAGGCGAGTTAATCGAGTCCTAAAGGGTCGGCAACGTATTTGTGATGCCTCTAGTGTTACAAGTATCCATAGGCGACGGTGACTGCTTACCATCAGGCTGCCAGACTGCATGTTTGACACAAATTTAAAAAAAAAATGATTTGAGAGATTGTGACTCTATAGGAATTGTATCTCGATATGTAATCGGTTTATTCGTCCGATTAATATGCAAAGCCGTGTTAAAACCTACGTCTGGCTTGCCTCCGGTGTGTCGTGGGACGAATTTAATTCCGATTGTGTAAGTGTGTAGCTCAAAGGACTTCTACATTTTAGCATTTCAGAGCATTCATATTGAATTTAAATTGGGTTTTATTGTTATAGTTTCAAGGGTTTATCATAATATTTATAAGCAGACGAACCTAAACATTACACGACTGCCCAATAATGATTGTAAAAACCGAGTCATCATCATCACCACTTGTTTACACAAGTCATCATCACTTTCCATTTAGGTTTTATTGTTATAGTTTCAAGGGTTTATCATAATATTTATAAGCAGGTGAACCTAAACATTACACGACTGCCCAATAATGATTGTAAAAACCGAGTCATCATCATCACCACTTGTTTACACAAGTCATCATCACTTTCCATTTAGGTTTTATTGTTATAGTTTCAAGGGTTTATCATAATATTTATAAGCAGGTGAACCTAAACATTACACGACTGCCCAATAATGATTGTAAAAACCGAGTCATCATCATCACCACTTGTTTACACAAGTCATCATCACTTTCCATTTAGGTTTTATTGTTATAGTTTCAAGGGTTTATCATAATATTTATAAGCAGGTGAACCTAAACATTACACGACTGCCCAATAATGATTGTAAAAACCGAGTCATCATCATCACCACTTGTTTACACAAGTCATCATCACTTTCTATCAGATGAGATCTCGATCAAACGCCAGCCTAGCCCGATGTTAAAGATAATTTGTATTTGTATGTGCATACATATCTTAATTCTACCATAACTCTTTAACTCTTGGACTGATCATTTGCTCAGCTAATTCAAAGATTGCCTGATTTTTTTATAAAAATCGATACACACTTAGATTACTAAGCGCATAGATCATTATCTCAAGATTGTAAACATCTCATTAATCTCGTCATAAGACGGTTTAAAAAGCTACAACATGGGGTTCTTCAAAAGGCGAATTAATAGAGTCCATTAGTAATAGAGTCAAATACGTTGCCAACCCTTAAGGGTTAGCAACGTATTTGTAATGACTCTGGTGTTCCAAGTATCCATATGCGATGGTGACTGCTAAACATCAGGTGGGCCGTCTGCTTATTTGCGACCTACAACATAAAAAAAAATGATCCAATTTTCGCCAACTCAAGCGAATACCGCTCAACACTTAACTTTAATCGGTCCATCAGCACGCCATTCCTGCCAAATAATCGAGCAAAACAAGCATCCAAACTATAAAAACAAAAACAATTGAGCTCCAACGAGCGCGAAATCATCGTCAGCTTTCCGATTCACTTGCGCGCTGATCGTGAGCATTCCCCTAGCGCGTGGCTTTATAATAAGATCCGTGACTGCGACAGCCAATGCGACAGGGTCTGTCGCGTAGCCTGTCGCATTGCCACTGTTATAGCATATCCATAGCGCTATTATAGCAACCAGGTTTTAACTAAGGGTGGGCAAAAAGTTATAAATCTAGAGTAGGTATCGAACATTTCTTTATTTTTATATTTTTTTTTAACCTTTACTGTCCCACTGCTGGGCAAAGGTCTCCCCCATCTCCTTCCATAAATCTCGGTCCTTCGCCACCTCTTGCCAACCTCTCCGGAATGAGTCAAGATCGTCACGCCAGCGTTTCTTGGGCCTTCCTTGACTGCGCCGTCCATCTGGAACCCGCTGTGTGACGATCCTGGCCCATCGGTCGGGATGCATGCGCGCCACATGTCCCGCCCAATCCGATTTTAGTCTGGCAGCTTTTTGGCCAACGTCGACCACACCTGTTATGGAGCGCAGCGCGCTGTTGCGGACTCTGTCCATTCTTTTGATACCCAGCACGCTGCGTTCCAATTAAATTAATTAAATTACATAAATATTACTAAAACTTTCTTCTTAGCCCACGCTGGCTAAATCTTGACAGAATTGAGTAATTTTTTTTTGCTTTTATATCCTTTTTTTATGATTCTATAGTCACCTAGCGACCCGCCCGCCCGGCTTCGCACGAGTATAATTTACGTGCAAAGCCGGAGCGGGTCACTAGTTATGTATTTAAACCTTATTTGAAAATGTATCTAACTGATAGTGAAAACCGCATCAAAATCCGTTGGGTGGTTTAGGAGGAGTTAGCGGCCATACAGACATACAGACAGACAGACAGACGCGGAAAGCGAAGATAGAGATAGGAAAGATAGAGATAGAGATTAGAAGATGTAGAGACAGAGAAGAGATACGTAATTACATTTTAATATTAATAATAGCCTAATAAGGCATATACCCAGCAGTGGGATAAGGAAGGCTGTGGATGATGATGATGATTAATATTTTTACAAAACTATACAAATTGAAATGAGTAATTAATATCAATTAACAAATTATAATAAGTACAAAAAAAAAAACAAGCCAACAAGTCGGCTTTCTGTCGTTGTTGACAGTAATTAAGTTTGGTGTAAGTCTACTATTTGGGTATTCCCAAAAGTTGGATTCTACAAGATATTCATGCTTTTAGGCTTTATGAACCCTGGCCCTGGCACCGGGGCAATAGAATACGGCACCGGTAACCCCTGCCTGTAGTAAGAGGCTACTAAAAGGGGACCTCCGGGCTCGGGATGGTCAAAGTTGGGGCTCTGACCATCCACTTAAGCGTGCCCAGGGAGAGAACGACAACGTTGTCGTGGGCGGAGGGGCTGAGACAACGCTGTTGTCTCGGGAGGAGCCGTAGCGCAGTGCCGAGGGCTCCGGTGCGTTCTTCTGGAGATCTCGGAGCCCTCTGGACAAGCACTAAGGCTGGTCACCGAGGGGGTTTTAGTGGGTATAATCCCACATAACCTGGCTGCACCCCAATGCAGCCGGGTATCTTAGGAAGATTTCCCCCTCGAAAAAAAAAAAAAAAAAAAGGCTTTATGAATAAAATTTATAAATGAAAGCAGGGGAAACCATCCTATGCGTATTAAGTGCTGTAAATTTGAAAAAATCGGTAATATTTTCAGGGCCAGCCAGGTTGAGGCAAGTGCCCCAACGTCCCTACGCCCATGGTTGCTAAGACGGTGACGCGGTGACGTGACTGGCAACGCGACAAGAGATTTGACAGATGATGCGACAGTGCAACATCAGCGACATGACGTAACAAGTGAAAAAAGGAAAAATGGAAAAAATTATGATAAAAATTTATGGCTATAAATAATATTGCAGAGTAATATGACGCATAATGTGAAATAGCTACGTGATGCATTAGAGCTATGTAACTGGCAACGCTTAAGGCCCTCTTTTCCCACATATACTGACCGTCCCGAAACCGAAACTGATCTGTACCGAAATTTTCAACAAGATATTATATCACATAAATTGTATATTATATTTGACTTTTTTTGAAGAAGCCTCTTAACTAACTTGGACTAAAGTACCTACCTACTTTTCTTAAAGTAGCTTGCGGCCACAGCTTGCGATATGCAGTTTTAGTTTGTCTACTTCCATGGTTAGCTTAAAAGTACAAAAATTATTTCATATCAATTTATAATGTTTAACACGATTAAGGACAATTCGCTTGAATAAAAAAGTCACATTTATTTGCGCTTTTCACTTCGTTTTTTGTTTTCATTCAAATATCTATTTACTAATTCTTCTACGATAAATATCTATCTATAATCTAATAATTCTTCTCGTCTACGATATCTTTATATACATATTTAATAATTATGGAGGGAACCGTAAAGGAACAAATTATATTGCAGCTATACTTTTCTAAAAATAGGAGAAAAAAACCTTAAAAATAGAAATATCGAAATGCACGACTGTGTTTTAGCGCCATGGTTTTGCTCAACTAACTGCAACTTTAAAACAATATATTATTTAGCTTTATGGTCGTCTGTAGTAACAAAAGTTGCTTAAAAGTGGTAAAACCTCGCCTTAATGTGACGTGAAATGCATCGCGACAAATAAGACAATTGACATGACTACATGCGACTCAGATAATGCGACAGGAAAAGCAACACACCACATAACAGGCAACCCGACAGGCGATGTCAGGGAATGCAACGCGACAAGCACGGCAGTAACTTAACTTGTCGCAAACTGTCGTGGCCGCTTGCGACACACCGTCCCCTGTTTTGCGAAAACTCTCGAGTGTGACTAGAACGTTCGCGAGCGTCGGAGAATCCAGCAAAGTGTGTCATTTATATCTGTTTTCCGGGTGGCCGCGCTAAATAATGCAGGTAAAGTGGAAAAAGGCCATTAGCGCTTAAAAGCACTTTCGGACGGCACACTTTGCGGCGGTGTATTATGTTAGCTTTAAAATTGAAGCGCTTTTTGATGGATTGACAGGTTAAAAAGATAGGAGATATTGGTTTCCTACCCGTGGTTCACCTAGCTAGATCATCTGGGTTGACCATGAATACTAACACTGATGGACAGACGATCTAAAAGAGACCGCAGGGAAACGCTGGGTGCAGGTCGCTTCCAACCGCCCCTTTTGGAGATCGATGGGGGAGGCTTCGACCAAAATAAAATGAATGGACGGGCCCTTACCATTGAACTTGCTCAGTAAAAACGAGTCAAAACCGTCGGACATATACTACAACACCTAATTATAAAAATGTACAGTATGTTTGTTACAAAAAAATAGATACCGGTTTTATTTGTGTATTTACACTTCAGGAAAGCATATGAATGAATAATTTTGTCAGATGTTTCGTTATCATGTAACAATAGACACGTGTTGCACTTTCTACGCCTAGAGACCGACTGAAGCGAAATGAGAGCCGGCGCTCGTTTTGTAATCTTCAAAAATGTGCTTCTACTGGGCCCGTCCATTCATTTTATTTTGGTCGAAGGGGGGAGGCATATGTCCAGCTGTAGACGTCCTATGGCTGAAATTATGATGACGATGACTAACACTGACCCGTGGTCTACTTGCTTGGAGCACTATGGGCACTACCATAAATTTTACTATCCGTAGTTCACACGAGAGGTGGTGATGAGAAGAGGTTATTGATATTATATTATTATGCAGGATGGTGATGAGCTTTCTTTTTTGATGACATAGGTGCCAAACAAGCAGACGGGCTGCCTGATGTTAAGCAATCACTTTTGCTTGTGGATACTTATAACACCAGAGGCATCACAAATACGTTGCCGACGCTTTAAGAATCTACTAACTTGCCTTTTGAAGAATCCAATGTTGTAGCTTCTCGGAAACACCGCGGAAAGTTCATTCAACATTTTGCAAGTGTGAGGCAAGAAAGAAGATCGCTCGAAGAACCGACAACCGATGGGTAAGAAAGGTTCTTGAGTGGAGACCTCGAACCGGAAGACGCAGCGTAGCTAGGCCTCCCACTAGATGAACCGACGAAATTGTGAGAGTCGCGGGCATCCAGTGGATGCAAAAGGCAAGCTGTCGTTTAGTGTGGAGGTTAAAGGGAGAGGCCTATGTACAGCAGTGGACGTCTTCTGGCTGATGATGATGATAAGGCAAGAAAGATCGCGTGAATTGAACAGTGTGGATTTCCACTGATCTATGATACTAGATGGGCATTTCATTGTATTTTTAGGTATTTGCGATATGTTAATAGCGCGAAGCACTTTTTGACGCTTAGGTATTTAGTAACGCAATAGCGTATTCCTGTCTAAAAATTATTGTATTCCTGTCCTGGCGTTAGCCTGTTTAAAAATACCGGACAAGTACGAGTAGGACTCGTGCTCTGTGGGTTCCGTTGGATGGAACCCTCAGAGCGCGAGTCCAAACAAAAATAAATAAACCAGACAAGTACGAGTAGAACTCGCGTTCTGTGGGTTTTGATGGCGGGATCCTAAGAGCGCGAGTCCAAAAAAAAAAATACAACTAAAAGTTGAAATATTGAAAGACAAACTTAACTTTGTAGTGGACAGTCTATAATGCTGGCAGCACTCCCAGGTTGAACTGCAGCGCTTAATTTTTGACGAAAGTAGGCGCCAGCATACCGATCAACACCGATCCCATTTACACCCTTTGGGTACGAAACCCTAAAAACGACTTTACAACTCATGACCTTGATTATATTAAGGGTCCTGTATACCCTCTGCAGCTCTCTCGCTCGCACATTTTCACATTATTGAAGATATAAAATCAATGAGTGTGAATTTCCAAAAAGTAACAAAATCATGTCATGGTGTCTATCGTAACATTACAAACAAAGAAATTGTCAATTTGATATTATTTTAATTTGATACAGTAAAATGGTAACAAGTGATTTTTATTTCTCGTGTCATTTTATTCCGTCAAATTACAAGATATCGAAGCAAACATTTCTTTGTTTGTGATGTTACGATAGACACCATGACATGATTTTGTTACTTTTTGGAAATTCACACTTATTGATTTTATATCTTCAATAATGTTAAAATTTGCGAGCGAGAGAGCTGCAGAGGGTATACAGGACCCTTAATCACGTAAAGTAGTTAGATACGTCAGTTCCAGTAGCTAAACTTAAACCCTAATTTTACGTCCGTCCTAAGTTTTATGCTTCGATTTTATAGATGGAAGGGCATAAAACTATTTCCTGTAGAAAACTTCCACGGTAAACTAACTTCCTTATTCAGTTTTTTATGGAAAGTCAATATTAAGGGAATAACATATTTTGTTTCAAACTTTTAGATATTTCTTCGTAACAGTTTGTCAAATAGACGAGGGAGTTATAAAGTTTCAATAACTTCTGAGAATGTAGGGGAGAAAAAAGTTGGAATTAATTTGTCTCTAATATCACAGAACTGATAAATAAAAGAGAAAATTTTGATGAAAGTTGTTGCGCAATTTGATATCATCATCATCATCATCATCAGCCAGAAGACGTCCATTGCTGAACATAGGCCTCCCCCTTTAACCTCCACACTGAACGACAGCCTGCCTTTTGCATCCACTGGATGCCCGCGACTCTCACAATGTCGTCGGTCCATCTAGTGGGAGGCCTCTCTACGCTGCGTCAATTTGATATAAAAATATATAATTAATTATGATCTAAATTGATTCAAACGAGTGAATAGAGATTTCAAAGGCAACGCACCACCAATACTCCGTGTATTGTAGGTGTCCATAGGCGTCGGTGACTACTTACCATCACAAGTTTGACTACTATTACATTTAAAAAACCGGCCAAGTACGAGAAGGGCTCGCGCACTGAGGGTTCCGAACCTCTTCATAACTTGTTAGCTACTAAACTACAAAAAAACAGTGCAAAAAGACAACATCCCATCAACGCCCAGGCGGTCACCCATCCAAATACCGGCCGCGCCCGACATTGCTACACTTCGGTGATCGTACGAGAACCGGTTGTGAACAGAAATTTGACACTGACTCGCACCTGGCCATTATTTATTTGTTGTAATACTTTACATTTGCGTGTACATCATGCCAAGTTTGACGCTTGTACGTAATACCGTTTTTACATTAGAGCTAATACAAAAATTGGTTAAAAAATACATTTGTTGCATGAGGGCCCATTTCGTTTCTACTTTTTTATATTCTTTTCATTAATTCGCCGTAACATCACATATTCTGTGAAAATTTCAAGTGGCTATTTATTGCAGTTCGAAAGATACAGCCGTTAATAGGTAGGACAGATAGACAGATG
Organism: Agriopis marginaria; assembly: GCA_932305915.1. Lineage (NCBI taxonomy): Eukaryota > Metazoa > Arthropoda > Insecta > Lepidoptera > Geometridae > Agriopis > Agriopis marginaria. Next base: position 18,669,086 of record OW029918.1, read on the forward strand.
GACAGATGGAAAGACGGACAGACGGACAGACGGACAGACGGACAGACGGACAGACGGACAGACATTGTGGGCTTAGTAATTGGGTCCCGTTTTTACCTTTTGGGTACGGAACCCTAAAAAAACCAACGGGACGTATCTTATAGGTTTTGATTCCCCTGTGCAATCGCAAAATGTGCGACATAGACATTCATTAAAGTGATATGATTATTTACGGGATATTTACCGTGGTAAGGTTGTGGAATGAGCTCCCGATATTTCAGCGCAGTTACATGCACCATGTTCACGGGAAGACTGAAGAATGCGAAACATTCATCATTCATTAATCATTCATTTTTTATTTGTTTTCTGATAAATATTCAGTATCAGTATCAGTATGTTTATTTCAATTGGGTACAAATACAAGTACACTTTCGAAAGGTCAAAATTATACATTAAAAGTACATAGTCAATATAAACGAAAGAAAAAAAAACTTGTATACCCACTTAATAATTATAAAATCAATTATTTACTAGAATTGGTGTTGTCAAGTTCTCGTGTTGGAAAGCTACCAGACTTCAATTTGGTAGATTTGCACCAATTACACTTTACACAATAAAATAAAATAAAAACTACTTCCTTAAAAAATTGTATTAAATAAATTGAAATGTCAAAATTGTATAGTTATAATATCTGTAAAATAATAAAATGTCAAATAAATTTTAAATTAATTAGTTAAAATAATATGTGGGTAAATTTCATTTCATTCTGTACAATATTAATTAACTAAGTCCATGTCAATATTTACATTTCGCCATGCCTTTTTATCTTTTATAAACTCGTCCACCTTGTAGTAAGCTTTCTGAGACAAGAGTTTTTTAAATTTATTTTGAAATTCCTTTCGTTAAGGCATGTCAATGTTTTTGGCATATCTTTTGATCGCGTTGACTTACAAATTTAAACACAATTTTTTTACAGCTGAAAGAAACCGTATACCCAAGTACATTTGATACAAATTCCGACTTATACCTTTACGCGTTTCTCAGAAAAAAGTTATTGACAGACAGATGGACAACTAATAAAGGTTTTCTTTTATTTTTGAGGTACGGAAGGTTTGGGTAAAATAAATAACTCATCTTCATGGGTTTTTTTTAAATATTTTAAATAGATTTTCGTTGTGACCCTTCTACATCTAAACGGTGCAAGTAACATGCGAAAGTAGCTCGCGGTTCCTGCACGAGTCAGTTTGCAAAATGTTTCACCTGTTTCCAAATATTCGTAAAAACACAAATGCGTAATGCAAACATCCCTTCGGAAATTGAAGGTAGATGCATAAACTTGAAATTTCAGATTTTCCGTAAGCCGCAAGCGCTCGTGTCAGCAATATTGGTTTACTTTATTACACGAACACCATCTCAACATTTACCGGGAACCTCTCTTCTTATTTTTATTGCTCTAAGGAAATCTTACCTTGCCTTACATTTTTATGCTCGACAGGAGAAGATTTTGGCCTTTGATCAACAAGAGAAGATGCGTCAGCGCATCGTTTTGTAAAAACACACAACATAAAAAATCTGACACATTTAATTTGATCGTTGTTTAAAATCAAATCTATTAGTAACTGAAGTGCTTACTTTCTCAATTAATTCAAAATTATGTGAGTAACTACTAATACTTATTTACGTATTTATTGAAGTTATACTTCTTATGCGACTTGCAACAAGGTTGCGTTAAACGTTTAACGCTACCATGAAGGGGGAATTTTTATCTCTTCTATGGTTGCGAAATGCGTATCCTTTTTTCGTGCTGCGACTGGTAGAACCGGTAGTGTAATGGTGTCGCTAATGGATTGAGAAGCCTGAGGAGCTAGGTTCGAATCTCGAGAAAAGCATGTTATTAAATTGTTGATATTTTTGCCTTAGTTATAATTTTAGGGTTCCTTGTTGAAGTATAACTTCTTCCACGCGGAGGGACTCCACCCACTATTTTTTTTTTGTTTATTAAATACATAAATTTTTTCTTATTGCAGTCCAACGGTAAAATGTGGCCAGCATTTTGGGAACGATGCTTGCGGGCAGCAGTCTATTAGAAAAGTATACCTATATTTATTTTAGTTTAGGTCATCGTCAGCCATAGCACATTCACTCCTGGACATAGGCCTCCCCCATCGATCTCCAAAAGAGCCGGTTGGAAGCGACCTGCATCCAGTATTTTCCTGTGGTATCTTTTAGGTTGCCTATCCATCTTGTGGGTGGACATCCTACACTGTGCTTACCAGTTACTTTAGGTAATGTTAATTAATAAACAATTTTAAAGCCTTATTCGAAAGAAACATTGATAACTTAGTAATTTTAGTAAGACACAATCCACTTTTATTAATATTTTGTACCGACGCAAACATGTCAATAAAAAAATCTCAATATAAATAATAATTATAATTTTTTTTTTGTCGAGGAGAGTTAAATTTCTAGTTTTTTCATGATGGCAGTATGTAATATTTAAATCTATCACTTACCTTTCAAGAAAATTAATAAGACAAGATTTGCCATCTTAGGCTCACAAACTATTCCTAACTCTTAATATATTTTTTTTTTCTTTTTGTCTTATATATTTTTTTTTTTTTAATATATATTTTTGCAAAAGCACATCTTCATATATTAGTTTCATCCAACCCAAACTACACGGTTGTTTGCTGTACATATTTTCCTAGTGCATTGGAAAACAAAAAACGTATGAGCATATTTTTCTAGAGTTTACAAGTTTTTAAAATGAGCCTGACTGAGGCTTGTACTTTGCTTTGTTGGGAGAAATATTTATATTGTTTAGAAATTACATAACTTCATTTTTTGTTATACTTTAGACAGCAGGAAAGCAGTGGACAAGACTAGCACAGGACCGGAAAAGATGGCGCGCTGAAGAGGAGACCTATACCCAGCAGTGGGTGGAAAATGGTTGATGATGATGATGATGATACTTTAGAGTGTGTACTATAGTCAGGCCAAATTTGACGCTTGTACTTATTACCATTTTTATATTAGAGCTAATGCAAAAATACGTAAAAAAATACGTTTGTTGTATGGGGACCGATGTATACGTATTTATTTTTTGACTTTTTTGTTACTTCTCAGTTAATCTGCCGTAACATTACATATTCCGTATAAATTTCAACTATCTATCACAATTCGACAGATACAGCCATTTATAGGTAGGACAAATAGACAGATGGACAAATGGACAGACGGACAGACGGACAGACGGACAGACGGACAGACGGACAGACGGACAGACGGACAGACGGACAGACGGACAGACGGACAGACGGACAGACGGACAGACGGACAGACGGACAGACGGACAGACGGACAGACGGACAGACGGACAGACGGACAGACGGACAGACGGACAGACGGACAGACGGACAGACGGACAGACGGACAGACGGACAGACGGACAGACGGACAGACGGACAGACGGACAGACGGACAGACGGACAGACGGACAGACGGACAGACGGACAGACGGATAGACGGACAGACGGACATACGGACAGATAGAAAGACATCGTAGGCTTAGTAATAGGGTCCTGTTTTTACCCTATGGGTACGGAACCCTAACAACGTAAAACATAGCAAAAAATTTAATAATAACAAACAAGCTTAACAAATTAATTAGTAATAATTAATATTTTTTGTATATTATTATAATTAACTAGCGACCCGCCCGCCCGGCTTCGCACGGGTGTAATTTACGTGCGAAGCCGGGGCGGGTCGCTAGTTATATAATTATTTAAACTATCCTATCTCTCAAGTTGGATCGAACTGCACATGGTGTGCGAATTTTATTATAATCGGTTAAGTGGTTTAGGAGTCCATTGAGGACAAACATTGTGACACGAGATTTATATATATTAAGATAATAATTTACACATGAATTTAATCTAATTGAAAACATACCATTTGTGAAAAAGACTTTTGATAAAATGATCAGGTAGGTACACGTTTTGAATTCAATACAAAATAAGATCCTAATTGTCGAAAGCTATTCCGAACAATTGTGTATATGTCCCACGTTCAAAATACGCGTACGATCGGAAAATACATTATATTATTCTTCGCCAAAAATATCGGTACAGGCATAATCCAATCAAGCTATATCGCCAAGGGACAAACGCGCGGTTAGAACATAGACTAGTGTGCAGTGGGTTATCTTTGGAAATCCTTTAAAACTGTGAAATACTTTTACATCCTTTCTATTCCCAAAGTCAAAGTCAAAGTAATCTATACTATCTATAAAATACAATATTATAAAGAAGAAAGATTTGTATGTAAGTATGTTTGTAACGAATTGGTTCAAAAAGTATTGGACAGTTTTAAAAAATTCTTTCATCATTTGAATGCTACATTATTACTGATTAATATAGGTTATTTTAATAGGCTATATAACTATACCCGTGCGGAGCCGGGACGGACCCCTAGTAATAATATTAAGAGTTTTTTTTTTTATTTTTTATTTTTTATTTTTTATTTACTTTACACAAATAATACAGTTTGTTGCATATTGTTGCACCAAAAAAACCACAGTTGGTTTGACATGGTGCTCACATTCACCGCGCGCTCACAAAATAAAAAATAAAATAGAAGGTACATATAAAACTTTGCATGCATAATAATTTACTAAAATATTTATAGATCGAGGAAGCAGCTTTTTGTCATAGCTAAACCACTATAACTATCAAAAATTAAAAAAAAAAAAAAATATATATATTGTTTGTTTGCATTGGATAGGCTCCGAAACGACTGAACCGATTTGAAAAATTCTTTCACTGTTGGGAAGCTACATTATCCCCGGGTAACATAAGCTATATTATATTTTCAAAAAAATAGGGATCCTTACTAAAACTCCAATAATGTAACCCAAGGTATAAAAAAATAAGATTAAATTTTTTAACTTTGCGTGTTTGACAGTTCTAAGATAGGACAACGTCTGTCAGGTCAGCTAGTATTCTATGAAGTACTAAATAATATGGAAAGAACGTAATCCGAATACCTAACAAGAAAACATAATTATCAACACATATCATGCAAGTGAAACTGAAACGTGGTCTCTAACTATGGGCCTCATAAGCAAGCTCAAAGTAGCACAACGAGCTATGGAGAGGGCTATGCTCGGGGTTTCTCTACGAGATCGAATCCGAAATGAGGAGATCCGTAGATGAACGAAAGTCACCGACATAGCCCACCGGATTAGCAAGTTGAAGTGGCAGTGGGCAGGGCACATATCACGCGGATAGATGGCCGATGGGGCCGAAAGGTTCTGGAATGGAGACCACGGACTGGTAAGCGCAGCGTAGGACGTCCACCCACAAGTTTTTTTATTTATTATCAAAAACACTTATAACACCATTACAGATAAACTAAAGCGATGCTATAACAACTTAAATAAATTTTAACTATTTTAATTTTAAGGTACAAAAATGTATCTATATAATATATATATATATATATATATATATATATATATATATATATATATCTATATATATATATATATATATATAGATACATTTTCGTCTCGTTATACTATCAGTGACATCTATTGCGTCAACAATAGATGTCCCTGAAAGTATGCTTTTCACATATTTTGTGAGCCGTTTCTGTGAACTCTGCCAGGCCACAAGTAAAAATATCGGATGGACGGAAGATGGACAGACGACCTAAAAGAGACCGCAGGGAAACGCTGGATGCAGGCCGCTTCCAACCGGCCCTTTTGGAGATCCATGGGGGAGGCCTATGTCCAGCAGTGGACGTCCTATGGCTGAAATGATGATGATGATGATGATGATCACGCAAGTGCATAATGCGAAATCAGTCGCAACTCTACTTTTTTGAAAGTCGGTTTAAAAGGTGTAAAAGTTTCAATGGTTTCTGTTGTACTTTTTCATCATCATCATCATCAATAGTCAGAAGAAGTCCACTGCTGAACATAGGCCTCCCCATTAAAACTCAACAATGAACGACAGCCTGCCATCTGCAATTCTGCATCCACTACATGGACCGACGATATCGTGAGGCCTACCTACGCTGCGTCTTCCGGCTCGTGGTCTCCACTCAAGAATGTTTCTTCTCTATCAGTTATCGGTTCTTCAAGCGATGTGGTCTGCCCATTGGCAATTTAACTTTCAAACTTTAAAAGCTATACATATCGTTCAAATCGTTGACTCTGGTTCTTTGGTGAATATCCACATTCCAGATTATATCGCGTAAAAAATCTCTGAGCATAGCTCTCTCCATTGCCCACTAGGTACTAGGTTTTCCAAAAGGCCAGTAATTAATAGTAGATTATGCACTAAGGGAATAAAGCAGTGTCTTACGTCGCGGGCGGCATATTGAACCCTAAGCGTAACGAGGGACTCCAGAGTTAGGGAGTCCCGAGCGTAGCGAGGGAGTTATATAGAGTCATAATTCAAGCTACCCAAGACAAAGACAGGCTTTATTCCAGAGTAGCATACTCTACTTTTCACACCTTCTGCGAGACAATAAAAAGCCAGGTTTCACTGAAAATCACAGCACTAAACACCGTCGTTTGTTTCACATTCTTTGTAAACGCACCAAACGCACCTTTTCCTTTTCTTTTTTTGAGTTCTGCTTTATGGTGGCCAGTTCGATTTTCGAACAAACCTCTACGATGCCATATGAATTTTTTTTTTACGTAGAGTTTTCCACGAGTTTTCACACTAATTTGAAGTTCCAAATTCAAATCACTTTATTCCCTAGGAGGTTCATACAACTTTATATCCCTTAAGAGATAATGCTTTACTTTACGTTGAGGTTGCATGATATGAAATTGGACATTGTCGAGCAGGTGGTGTGAAAATATTTTTTTATCTTATAATTCATTCTTCATTTTTCTATCGGACTACCAGAGCGAGCACAAAAAATCGTCACCGCTTTATGGTTGATATTCCAAAAACCCGTACGAAGCGCTTTGATTCCACATGTATTATGCGAACTGCTAGTCTGTGGAATTCGCTGCCTGAATGGGTGTTCCCCGATGGTTACAGTCTGGGCGTCTTCAAATCACGAGTGAATCGGTTCCTTCTAGGCAAGCGTGCTCCAATGTAGACCGCATCATCGCTTAACATCAGACGTGATGGTGGGCAAACGCAATCCTATTCATCATCATCATCATCAGCCGGAAGACGTCCACTGCTGAACATAGGCCTCCCCCTTTAACCTCCACACTGAACGACAGCCTGCTTTTTGCATCCACTGGATGCCAGCGACCCTCACTATGTTGTCGGTCCATCTAGTGGGAGGCCTACCTACGCTGCGTCTTCCGGTTCGTGGTCTCCACTCAAGAACCTTTCTTCCCCAATCCTATTATTTATTTAAAAAAAAAAACTTTATAATAAAAACGTGTAGTCTTACCAACTGTTCCAACTGGGTCTGCATGTGACTGAATCCCCCGTACTGCTCCGTACATGTTCCGTATATCTCACACGACACGCGTTTTATTGAGCAGTAATCTTGCTGGATTACAGCGATGTTAATAGCTTCGGGAAATGTACAGATGGGCTTTATTCCTCGATGTATCGATTGGGAATTTTTTGTGTGTATTTGGTATAAAGAAATTTTGCTGTGACTATGGTTCGCAAAGATTCTACCTATTGATTGTTTAGAAAAATATATTGGTAGTTTTTTTTAACGTAGAAATTCTATACTCTATACTTATACTATATAATATTATATTATATATATTATATAATATTATAAAGAGGAAAGATTTGATTGTTTGTTTGTTTGCATTGAATAGGATCCGAAACTACTGAACCGACTTGAAAAATTCTTTCACTGACTGGAAGCTACACTATCCCCGGGTGACATAGGCTATAATCTATACCCGTGCGAAGCTGGGGCGGACCGCTAGTAATATTATAAAGAGGTAAGATTTGTATGTAAGTATGTTTGTAACGAATTGGTTCAAAAAGTACTAGACCGATTAAAAATTCTTTCACCATTTGAATGCTACATTATCACTGATTAATATAGGCTATTTTAATAGGCTATATAACTTTACCCATGCAGAGCCGGGGCGGACTGCTAGTAAATAATAAAACCAAATGGCAACAAATTTTTGTACCTATAAACGAAAAGAAAATAGCTGATTATTTATTTTCACTAATTTGTTTCAATAATCCGGCACTTCAGTACATCGGCACGTCCAGTAGTCCGGCACTATACAACCACGGGCCTTGCTCTCTTCGCCCACGGTTTCCCCTTTCTTCAGCTGCTACCTACACCCACACGCACTCTATACTCCTCAGATTACTAAAATAGTTGTCCTAAAGTTTGTACTTAATATGTAAATACCAATAAAAATGTCACAGAAAACAACACAAAAATATTTTAGGCAGTATTTTGTATCAAAACGGCCAACTGCCTCTACATGAATAAAAAATATTTATCAATTAACTTTCCAGGCTATAGGCGTTACACGTTTATGTATCGTTTTTTCAAGTTCGTTATACGTTTATATATACGTTTTTTCAAGTGCGTTATACGTTTATGTATACGTTGTTTCAAGTGCGTTATACGTTTATGTATACGTTTTTTCAAGTGCGTTATACGTTTATGTATACGTTTTTTCAAGTGCGTTATACGTTTAAGTATACGTTTTTTCAAGAGGATAAAATTATCAGTCACAAGCATGTTTATTGTAACCCAGTTTAATTGAAAAATGATTGAGAGTGACGGAACCACGGTACGGAGTGACCGAAACCATTTCGATTGCACAAGAGTCATTCCGACGATTTCTGAAATACGTCTGTTGCGGTCAAATTATAATTCCATCCCCTTAAGGCGCGGTCTGATCACGATTTCAAATTCGTTTTTCACCCGCTCACGCCATGATCTATTTGCTATCTATAACGGCTTTGTTTAAAGTCGTAAATCGTATATCATCATATTTGATGATGATGATGACTTTGTGCTTGTGTTTATATTATTTTGAGGGTTTTTATTTAATTTATCAAACTATATAAATGAATTTCAACAATTAACTGGTCAAAGTTTTAAAAGACTAGTCTGGCTATACAATTCGTACAAAAAAATATGTTGTTGTCGCTGAAAATTCAGAGTTCTTCAATTCAGAAGCTATTTTTTATTTTATTTTTTTTATACAATTTGTAATATGTTTTTTTTAAGAGTCTAGACAATTTAAAAAAAAAATATTCGGTTAAGATTATTACCAAGGGGTTTTTTCTACTTGTAGTATTTTTTTTATCTGATCAGCTAATTTTGTCACGTCACACTAAGCGTTTAAAAACACTTCTTTTGGTAAGTTTTGCGATTGTACCGCGTCTTAATACCTTATAATACCATAACTAAGTCATTCATAACAACCTCTACCCGCATAATCAACCGAAATCCAACAATATCCACATCCCTAAATTCCACAAGTCCCTAAACACATTCCTCGCATTAATATCTATTACAATACATCACTATATCCTATTTGTCCCATCTAATAGCACAGAGTAATTGTAAGATCGTGCAATTGGCACCGGACAACTGAACATGGTCGGTCACCGTAGATTAGGAAAGAGCAAATGATCAAACCCGGGACCCGGGTATGTCCTAAAACTGCGAGCAGAATCACCGCAGGATGGGCAGCAGCATCCTATTAGTACACGGTGAACGTACTGCGATACCAAAGCCACCTGCTAAGCGTGGTGCTAAGCTTCTCTCTAAGAGAGAGACTTGGAGTTTTGGCGCCAACGTGGAATAAAACATGTCGGCTCGTTGGATTATTTTTCTAAACTTGTGTATTTTCGAGTGTTAATGTGTAGTAAATGATGAGTTATTATTTATTAAGTGCTCGTTAACGTGCTCGAGTGTAGGTGAGTGATATAATGAGGTGAAACATGTCTTTTCGTGTTGTTTCCAAAACTCTATAGGAGCCTCTTGTATATCTCCACCACATTACAGGGGCATAAGTTTGACTTTACCGTGACTTACTTTGCTTGACTCTGACTGTGACTATGACTTGTTTGACGCTTTTAATACTATGTAAACATGTTTAATATTACGGCTAAAGGACATTGTATCCACGTTCATGAAAAAAAAAAAGAGAGCCCTTTGTCCAGCAGTCGACGTTAAATGGCTGATGATGTACCTATGTGTGTGATATCTACAAAAAGTTTCCATATAATATAAGACACGATTTTCAAAAGGGCCGGTTGGAAGCGGCCTACATCCAGTGTTGCCCTGCTGTCTCTTTTAAGTTGTCTGTCCATCTTGTGAGTGGACGTCCTACGCTGCGCTTACCGGTCCGTGATTAAGTTAGTATGTAGTACATATAGGTCGAATCCGAAACGTGGATATTCGCCAAAGAACCAGAGTCACCGACATAGCTGTTAAAATTTGCAAGTTGAAGTGGCAATGGGCAGACCACATCGCTCGAAGAACCGATAACCGATGGGGAAGAAAGGTTCTTCAGTGGAGACCACGAACCGGAAGTGGCAGCGTAGGTAGGCCTCCCACTGGATGGACCGACAACATAGTGAGAATCGCTGGCATCCAGTGGATGCAAAAGGCAGGCTATCGTTCAGTGTGGAGGTTAAAGGAGGAGGCCTATGTTCAGCAGTGGACGTCTTCTGGCTGATGATGATAATGACGATGACATATAAGTCGTTGGTTAGTATACATAAAAACATTAATACAATTTTTTTTACTGAATAGAGATATTCGAGAAAAAAACATTACTTATTGCAGCCGTTTGATAGTTTGCTACAAAAAGATAATTTGAACTTACTACGCCACCAGCAAATAAGTCCACGGCATCATTATCATCTCGAGGGAAAACGACATCCACGCATGGCGGCTCAAAGTAGTGTGAAAATAAGGTAGCCATTTTAATTTGCGCGTATGATACATTTTTGCCATGCATTTCTAGCAAGGAAGTTGTAAGGGGAATTATAAAATGTCCTGATTTAAAGTTCATCATAATCATAATCAGCCTTTTAACAGTCCACTGCTGGACTTTTAGCCTACCCCCGAAAGGGTGATTGGGCCATATCCACCACACTGGCCCAGTGTGGATTCACATACGCCATTGAATTCCTTCTCCGTACGTATGCAGGTTTCCTCACGATTTTTCCTTCACCGAAAAACCAGTGGTATGAAAATCTGCACATAAGCTCCATAGAGCTCATTGGAACTCGTGACCTCACACATTCAAGTCTAGCGGTCTCCCAAAAGGGCTACCACGGCTTTAAATTTAAATATTTAAAGTTATTCCTCTGATATTGGGTAACCTGTGACATGATATCATATTGACGTTATAATTATAAACTGTACTAACAATGGGGCGCAGTGATAAGGACTCTAGATTGCCATGATGAATAGCTATGATAATAATCTACATGGTGTTCAAGGATGTTACGTGATACAGATACTGTAACAAGATCGGTTGTCTTCGGACCAGCAACCACTTTAGTTTTATTTACACGGATAAAATAAAGAAGTTTTTTTAGACATAGACATAGACATAATTTATTTGTGGCATAAAAATACAATAACACAATACACATGGAAAATAAAATAAAAAATAAAACTAAATAAAAACTTATTATATTTTTTTGTCACAAACCGGCCCCAACTCAGCATGATGCCGGTCATGTTTTAGGGTTCCGTACCCAAAGGGTAAAAACGGGACCCTATTACTAAGCCTACCATGTCTGTCTGTCTGTATGTCTTTCCGTCCGTCCGTCCGTCTGTCCGTCTGTCTGTCTGTCCGTCCGTCCGTCTATCCTACCTATTAACATCTGTATCTTTCGAACCGTAATAGTTAATTAGGCCAGTTGAAATGTTCTCATAATATGTTATGTTACGGCAAATTGACTAACAAATAATATACAACAAACGTGTTTTTTACGTATATTTGTATTAGCCCTAATGTAAAAACGATAATACTTACAAGCGTCAAACTTAACATGATTATAGTACAAACCCTAAAATATTTTTTTTTATAAAAAATGGCCAAGTGCGGGTCTGTTACAAGTTTATGTTCATTGCCAAGTTATAAGTGGTATTTTCGTTATTGAATTTTGTGGTGGTACGGAAACCTCAGTGCGCGAGCTTGACTCGCACTTAGCAGGTTTTTTAAATATTAGGCATGTATTTGACCGCCTACTCGTCTGTTGTTAAGTGACAACGCAGTCTACGATGGAGCACGCTTGCCAAGAAGAAGCAGATTCACTCGTGAAGACACCCAGATTGTAACTATCGGGAAATACCCATTCAGGCAACGCATTCTAGAGACTAGCAGTTACTTCGGGGAAAGTCTATGGGCGCAATGTTAAGGACGAGTGCATGGCAAGTTGGCAACTATTTCTCAAAGTTCGTGATAAAAATCTTTAGGTCACCTAATATAAATCTTACGAGTCTTTTAATAATTTTAAAGATGTTCAATCATTATTTTTTCGCCACAAAAAGTAGAATTTTATATATTAGAGCTTTTTTAATCGAAGACTTACTAGGCTAGAGCATAAAAACAAATTTTAGTCCACTTGCACCGGGCATGAGAAGTGAAAAGGAGTTTTATTACAAACAAGCCACACCCGTTTATATAGCTAGCTAATATTGAGTTTTGTTGAATTTTGGTAGCATTCCAAACCCCGCTGTCAATCGAGGCGCTAACAGCGGCTCGGAGTGCAAATATCCTGCGTAAATCGAAACCATTATAGCATTTAAACACTATAATACAGAATCAAAGCTATACAAAAAAAAATTTGCATGGAGTTCCTCCGCGCGGAAGAAGTTATACTTCAACAAGGAACCCTAAAATTATAACTAGGGCAAAAATATCAACAATTTAAAAACATGTTTTCTCGAGATTCGAACCTGGCTCCTTAGGCGTCTCAATCCATTAGCGACACAATGGTGTCGCTAATGAGACACCAAGGTTAAAACACGACAATTAGTCAGTCATTGAGAGCCTATACAAATATTTACCTAATTAAAATATAAGTAAGGGTGTTACCTTCGACCAAAATAAAATGAATGGACGGGCCATAACCATTGAACTTGCTCAGTAAAAACGAGGCAAAACCATTGGACATATACTTCAACACCTAATTATAACCATGTACAGTAAATTTGTTACAAAAAATAGATAGCGGTTTTTTGATGTGTATTTACACTTCGGGAAAGCACACGAAGGCATAATTTTGTCAGCTGTTTCGTTATCATGTAACAATAGACGCGTGTCGCACTTCCTACGGCTAGAGACCGACTGAAACGAAGTGAGAGCTGGCGCTCATTTTGTAATCTTCAAAAATACGCTTCTTCTAGGCCCGTCCATTCATTTTTATTTTGGTCGAAGGGTGTTACCGCAAAAGCTAGTGGACTGTAAAATCCTATGCACACGCAAGATCAACAAAATTAGCTGAAAACAATATTGTACTCACCGAGATTAACTGGCGGCCGCTGCCACCAAGTAGTACCGAACCGAACTTGTGCAACCTAACTGAAGCACTCGCAAGATTATGATGTTCTAACAGCTGACTTTGACAGATCAGCTGCGTCGCAGATTGGTTGTCGGCTCTCGACGTGTGGTTGGTCCAAGGTATGGAGAACATCATCATCATCATCATCAACATCATCAGCCAGAAGACGTCCACTGCTGAACATAGGCCTCCCCCTTTAACCTCCACACTGAACGACAGCCTGCCTTTTGCATCCACTGGATGCCTGCGACTCTCACAATGTCGTCGGTCCATCTAGTGGGATGCCTACCTACGCTGCGTCTTCCGGTTCGTGGTCTCCACTCAAGAACCTTTCTTCCCCATCGGTTATCGGTTCTTCGAGCGATGTGGCCTGCCCATTGCCACTTCAACTTGCAAATTTTAACAGCTATGTCGGTGACTCTGGTTCTTTAGCGAATATCCACGTTTCGGATTTTATCGCGCAAAGAAACTCCGAGCATAGCTCTCTCCATTGCCCGCTGTGTGACTCTGAGTGATGGAGAACATAGACGCGCGAAATTTGAGAACGATAATGATTACAGCCAACTTCATCAATCCAGCGTGAAAAAATAGTAAGTAAGTACTTATGTGGAATGAGCTTCCACTTGCACCAATTCCGAGTAACATGGGGGTTTTTTTAACGGGCTGTTAATAGAGTTATAGGTCGGTTACATAATATATCTGATAGCACGAATGTTACAGGTATCCATAAGCCAAAATGAATGCTTATCATTGGGTGACAATGCTAGCATATTTGTCACCTACACCATAAAATCTCCAAAATTAATAATGGGGGAGGGGGGGGTCTATTATCCTCATCAGCAGGAAGAAAACTTTTGTCTCGCACATTTTCCAGATTTTATTTTGGTACCTCATGTATGTACTCGCGTATATTTGTCTAGTTTAAAGTCTTTATTACAGCAAATTTTATTTAAATCTGTCAATACAGCGTGTTAATTTTTGCAGCCAATGTAGCATAATCAGTTTTTTTGACAATTACGTAAGAAAAAAAAAGATTTTGACAACCCGCAAGGTGAACATTACTAATAAACGAGTATAATCTTTGAAACAGGAGTTCCTGTACCGTCTTCATCAATACTCCATTCTGTCAATGCTCCTCGTATACTAATGAGCTTGTTATCGGCATTAACTATTTATTTAACCATTTGAGCATTCATTACGTTACGTGTACTGAGACCTCCTCCATAGCATAGGTGTACGATGGTGAAAACTCTTAATCACAAACGGGCAGCGGCTGGCAAGTTGTGGAAAACAGCTGCTTACCTTACTTACTCAAGATAGGGGAAATGAACGAAATATATAAGTGTAATTTATTACTCGCGAGTCGCTGGCATCCAGTGGATGCAAAAGGCAGGCTGTCGTTCAGTGTGGAGGTCAAAGGGGAAGGCCTATGTTCAGCAGTGGACGTCTTCTGGCTGATGATGATGAATTTATTACTAAGCGATTCACATCACATCACCGGCCAGGCAACGTTCACTGAACAAAGGCCTCCTTCTCAGAGAGCACTGTTGCCATAATCCCCACACATGGCAGGTGTACTAATAGAATGTCACCGGTCTTCCTCTGGTGACTCCGGTTGCAGTTTTAAGACATACCTAGGTATATAATAGCAATCCAACAGCTTCAAATTTCAGTTTTACTAGCATTTTGTCAAATAAGAAAATTCCAAGTAAGTCACAGGTATTTTTACCCACAAAAATAGCATAAAAGTAAATCCTTTGTGGGTATATTAAACCTTTTTCCTTTTTCTTTTTGTTGTTAAGGGGGAAAATTGTGCCAGGTTATGTGGGATTATGCCCACTTAAACTCCCCGGTGACTACACATAGTGCTTGCTAAAAATGGCTTTGGGATCTCCATAGAAACACGTCAGAGCCCTCAACACTTCGCTGCCTAGTTCTTCCCGAAACAACTCCCAATGTACCGTTTGCACCATTGACTTGCACCAAACGCAACTAACGTTTTTACCTCGTACCGCTTTGTATCTTGCGTGTTGCCACGGCTTCTCCGCCCACAACAGCTCTGGTCACACAACATTGTCAACCTCTCCCGGGGCTAGGTTAAGTGTTTTCCCACCTTCAAACATCCCGAGCCTACAGGCCCCCTTTTCGTAGCCACTTACTACAGGCAACTGTGGATAGGCAGGATACCTGTGTCAATTTCTATTACCCCGGCACTAGAGTAAAAGAGCTAGGGTGGTTGTTGCCGCCACCCTGGCATAGCCTTCATCTTGCAGGGTTGCCCTTTCACATAACCTACCTAGAAGTAACTTGGTATTGATCCAATCTTCACATGAAGTTCAATTTAAATTAGCTGTGAAGGAGATGAGTGTGACACACATACACAGATGAAGAAAACAACACATACTAAAGGTACATATTTTTTACCTATATTAAATAATACGTGATAAGTCCCGATAAACATTTAAAACACATACTAGTTCTGTATTGAAGAAAGCACGGAGAAAGTATAGTGAACGTTTTTTTAAGATGAATTGATTATTTCTACATACTAATATTGTAAAGTCGGTAACTTTTTCAGACACTACCGCACAAAAAGCAATAATGGCGTAGATTGGCAACATGTGGTCACTTTGCAAGGCAATGAGTTCGCTCTCGCCTGGAACGCCGTATAATCCGGCTAATTTGAATTGCATCCGTCAATGAATTTGCCTTCTGAACACCTTAAGGCAGTTTAAAAAATGTTAATAGCTCCGCCTATACGATGAAATTTTTGACATTAAAATAAATCAACTTGACTGTTTTTATGTCTTTGTTTGCTGAAAGATGCCACCTAGGTATTTTCAAGGTCAGATTTAATATTATGCATCTTCTAAGTCTACATACTTCATCTTCGACCACATTGTATGTAATAGAGCACCCGTGCAGCGCCATCTATATTGGTGAGTAGAAGAATGCGGGGTGTAAATTTTCTCAAACACGCGCTTGGTCACGCATAGTCACGAATTGCTGTGAAAAAAAATATCGTGAGATGTTATGATCTATCTGTCCACATTTATGGTTACGAATGAAGTAATAGGTAAGAGTTTAATAAATTAATATGGATTTCAGTAACCTCTTCAATTTATTTTTAAAGAGCCTCTTATACCAAATTTGACGGTTTTAAATCAATTTTATTCAGTTAAATTACAATATTTGAGATGGAAAAAAATACATGTTACAGATACGATATGTGTTTTAGTTTATGATTTGGTTCAAAACACGATGGAATAAACTTTCCTGGATCAAAAAAAAATCTGAAACAAAGTCGATTTAGTTTATTTTTTTTCGTTTTATGCTCTAATGAAAGTTCGTAACAACCTGAAAATTGCCTGTACTGAAAGGCAAATTTATTCGACTTTTTTTTTTTGATAGAATTTTGATAGTGACTTGTTTCGTTTTTTAGTACAAAATTAAAACCGTAACAAGGTCGCGAGAATTTGCACGCACCGCGTTCAGTACCGCACCAGGCGTCATCGAGGTCGGACATATGTTCGTTTTTGTCGTTGCACTCCCCCCGCGGGCGTCCTGACTCTAGCGTGGCAAAATACATCGTCGCTATAACTTGGCGGGGGCTGAGGGAGCGTTTTGTTGCCTACGTGACTCGAATAACCGGCCGTTAAGTTTTCGTGGCGCTATTATCCAACCAGGTTCAAATTAAAATTTGATTAGGACGCTGTCCCGAAGCGAATGTTGCGGGACTCCGGGTGTGGGATAAATTAAACGTTGTGTCGAGCTGACACTATGTACAGAGTGCTTTGTATTTAAACTAAACCTATCCACTATCTAGTTTCGGGTAAATGGGGTACTTTATTTTGGTTAGCTCTCGTTAAAGGTGGGTTGATAATGAATTTTGTAATCAAGGGCGTTGTGAGGAAAGAACCGCACAAGAAAGAGTCAAAGTCAAAGTCAAAGTTTTTATTTGCTTGACAATGGCTATAAAAGGTCTTAAAATATTAAATGTGCATCCATTAACAGCCCTAAGGGTAAGGGCGTGCAAAATTATATTAATTTACAAATATGTCAAAAGTCATCATCTCAGCCATAGGACGTCCACTGCTGGACATAGGCCTCCCCCATCGATCTCCAAAAGGGCCGGTTGGAAGCGGCCTGCATCCAGCGTTTCCCTGCGGTCTCTCTTAGGTCGTCTGACCATCTTGTGGGTGGACTTCCTACGCTGCGCTTACCAGTCCGTGGTCTCCATTCCAGAACCTTTCGGCCCCATCGGCCATCTGTTCTGCGTGATATGTGCCCTGCCCCCTGCCACTTCAACTTGCTAATCCGGTGGGCTATGTCGGTGACTTTCGTTCGTCTATGGATCTCCTCGTTTCGGATTCGATCTCGTAGAGAAACCCCGAGCATAGCCCTCTCCATAGCTCGTTGTGCTACTTTGAGCTTGCTTATGAGGCCCATAGTGAGAGACCACGTTTCAGTGCCGTATGTCATCACTGGTAACACACACTGGTCGAAGACTTTCGTCTTAAGGCACTGAGGTATTTTAGATGAGAAGACGTTGCGAAGTTTACCGAACGCTGCCCAGCCGAGTTGGATTCGCCGATTGACCTTTTTCTTGAAGTTGGACCTACCTAGTTCGACTGTTTGACCTAGGTAGACGTACGCGTCAACAGCTTCAAGAACTGAGTTCCCAACTGATACTGGGGTGGGCACAACATGGATATATGTCAAAAGTATTAATAATTAATTAAAAACTACATAATTATAAAATTTATCAACAAACCGAATCATACGCATAAAAACGACATGCCGTTTTATTTAAGAATTCTTCAGTTTCATAGAAACATGAAGAAGAAGTGTTTTTTTTTTTCCAAAGGCCAGTGCCTTTTTATCTAAACAAAATATAAGCTAATACTAACACTACAAATACAGTTAGACTGCCCACAGAAAACTGTTCGTTATGTCTGCACCTAACTTTTTAACTGTTCGACCAACCACCCGCATTCTTCAGTCTTCCCGTGAACATGGTGCATGTAACTGCGCCGAAATATCAGGAGCTCATTCCACAATCTTACCACGGTAAATATCCCGAAAACAATCATATAACTTTTGCCTACAGACCGTTGAAGGTCTAAAGACAATCCAAATGCTGAAGCCCCCTACCGGTTGGCAGCGTACGAAAGAAGATATTAAAAAATAATGTAATTTTATTTTTATTTTAGGTATTAGTTGTGCTTCATGATTTTACCCGCGTCCACATAGCCCTCAGGAGCTGTAGTTTTTACGGGATAAAAAGTCCTTTCGGCCCTTTATCTCTAGGCTTAAAAAAATACTTTGATCCTTAACTCTGACGATGCGTCAAAGAGTAACAAACAAACAAACACCTTTGCATTTATTAGTACGATATCTAATTTGGAATAATCGAACACGAAACTAGTGTTTTTTTCTTTCTTTACTTTCCAAAAAGTTGGCTTTTCCGCGCGTTTTGCGCCTATCCTTGAGGTAGGAAACTGAGTGGTATGTTTTAGTAATTTCACAATCTTTTTAGGGTTCCGTACCTCAAAAGGAAAAAACGGAACCCTTATAGGATCACTTCGTTGTCCGTCTGTCTGTCCGTCTGTCTGTCCGTCTGTCTGTCCGTCTGTCTGTCCGTCTGTCCCCTTTTTCTCAAGAACGCGTGAAGGTATCAAGTTGAAATTTATAATATATAATTGGGTCTACGGTTTCTTTCGGCTGTAAAAAAAATAAAAGTTGTAAGTCAACGCAATCAAAAGATATGAACGTTTATGTCGCATATTTTGCGATTTCACAGGGAAATCAAAACCTATAGGGTACTTCCCGTTGACCTAGAATCATGCAATTTGGCAAAAGGTAAGGTCTCATAGCACATATAAAGGAATAAATCTGAAAGTTACAAATTTGAAGTTATATCATTTAAAATTTTATTATTAATTATTTTGCTATTACAAACTTACATTTTGTAGTTGGAATGTATAGAAGAACCTTATAGTCAACTACAAAGTTAAGTTTGTCTTTGAATATTTCAACTTTAGGTATTTTTTTGGACTCGCGCTCTGAGGGTTCTGTCCAACGGAACCCTCAGAGCACGAGTCCTACTCGTACTTGTCCGGTTTTTTTTTTGTTTATTTGTACTTTCACTTGAGAAGCAATTACTGTTTCAGATTGGGCATGCAACAATCTTAAACCACGTCGAAATTAAAAGATTTTAAATAATTTATTATTTAACTTACCACGCTGTGAGTATATAACAGCTTAGTCATGTGATAAATCTATTTTACACAACCTTGGCTACATAGACTAAAACTTCGCAAACCGAATTCAGTTTTTGCTCACAGATAGCTTTAGAGCAGCATTAGTTATTGCCACAGAACATAAAGGCGATAGACGCCTTATTTGATTAATTAATTTATAATAGAGAAAATAATGAAGTATTAGTACATGTTGCATTTCATCGAGGAATATAATATTATCTATATATATAAAAATCAATTGCTGTTCGTTTGTCTCGCTAAAACTCAAGAACGGTTGGGCCGATTTAGCTGATTTTAATAATTAAATATTTGTGAAAGTTCAGGAAAGGTTTAAACGGTGAGTAAACGGCTGAACCGATTTGAATGAAATTTTGTGTTCTTGTAGCGGATCGTAGTAGCGAGGCCGAAGGCCGAGCTCTCCGCGCACGAAGTAGCGGGTATCAGCTAGCATATTATATTTTTAGTAGATATAGTTTTAGGTTTTAAATATCTGCTTTTAACCTGTAATAATCTATACTCATATTATAAAGTATTATTAGTATATTATAAATATATATAATACCCGGGTATGTCCTAAAACTGCGACCAGAACCACCGGGGGATGGGCAGAAGCGTCCTATTAGTACACGGTGAACGTACTGCGATCCCCAAGCCGCCTGCCAAGCGTGGGGTTATGGCAACACCCCTCTCTAAGAGGGAGGCCTTGTTCAGCAGTGGACATTTAATGGCTGATGATGTATATTATAAAGAGGAAAGATTTGATTGTTTGTTTGCATTCAATAGGCTCCAAAACTACTGAACCGATTTGAAAAATTATTTCACTGTTGGGAAGCTATACTATCCCCGGGTGACATAGGCTATACATTTATGCCCGTGCGAAGCCGGGGCGGGCCGCTAGTATAATATATTTCGAGGACTATTATTTAAGGTAAAACCTAATTCAAATTACTTCAGCTGTGATGATATGACGGAAGAAAAAAATACCTTAATCTTTCACATAAAATTAGTAGCGATGACAGCTCACTGGTTGACGCGTTTGACTTTCTTGAGGCAGGGTGGGTTCAAATCCCAACAATGAGTTTGAGTTGCTGATTAAGGAAATCGTCGGGAAGAAACCAGAAACCATAGTGGTAGAGTACTTTATAATACTAGGCTGGCTAAACACTATAATACTCAAGTTGCAACATATATCGCCAAGCACATAACGATGTATTCTGACGGCAGCACTTGAGAGCCAGCTCCTATTCCAGTCTAAGAGTGTATATCGTCTGCAATCACAAACATCACTTTACATTAGGCGAATTGAGGCGGTTTTTGAAAGCTTATCCACATCAGTGGAAATCGGACACTGTGCGATTCACGCGATCTTTCTTGCTTCACGCCCGCAAAATGTGGAATGAGCTACCTTTCATGGTGTTTCCGAAAAGCTACAACATGGGGTTCTTCAAAAGTCAAGTCAATATATTCTTAATAAGGTCGGCAACGTAATTGTGATGGCTACAATTATCCATAGGCGATGGTAACTGCTTAACATTAGGCACCCCGTGTGCTTGTTTACCAACTATGGCATAAAAATTCGTCTTCTACCAAAACCACAGAAGACAAACTATTTGCTTGTTCTTAGGGTGTCCATTATTCACTCGTCTATGGTCCCACCCCAGACAGTTTTACCTGAACTTATCAGCTCTTACCTCGATCGGAGTGGCTTTGATAAAAAGGGGTCCGTGGTGAGGACACCGCAGGGACAAGACGTTCACCTTGGACGCATAAAATACAGGACATGAAAAAAACTATTAAAGGAATAATTTTATTATTCAAGAATTAGCGTTTACGACGCAGCATGCCATACTTATCTATTAAGGGTCCTGTATACCCTCTGCAGCTTTCTCTCTCGCACATTATCACATTATTGAAGATATAAAATCAATGAGTGTGAATTTCCAAAAAGTAACAATATCATGTAATGGTTGTCTATCGTAACATTCCAAACAAAGAAATTGTCAATTTGATATATTTTAATTTGACACAGTAAAATGCTAACAAGTGATTTTTATTTCTCGTGTCATTTTATTCCGTCAAATTACAAGATATCGAAGCAAACATTTCTTTGTTTGTAATGTTACGATAGACACCATGACATGATTTTGTTACTTTTTGGAAATTCACACTCATTGATTTTATATCTTCAATAATGTGAAAATGTGCGAGCGAGAGAGCTGCAGAGGGTATACAGGACCCTTAATAAGAGATTTCGTAGTTAAATATAGGTAGGTCACTTAAATTGTCAGTCCTCCTGTCGGTAATATGAGAGTCAAGTTCAGCCCTCCATCTCCTTCCGGGCCAGCTGGGTGGTCGTTTGTTGTGGAATAATCATCCATAAGTAAATTATTTCAGAACACTATTAGAGTAAAAGTAAAAGAAGTTATACTTCAACAAGGAACCCTAAAATTATAACTAGGGCAAAAATATCAACAATTTAAAAACATGCTTTTCTCGAGATTCGAACCTAGCTCCTTAGGCTTTTCAATCCATTAGCGACACCATTACACTACCGGTTCTGCTAGTCGCAGCGCGGAAAAAGGATACGCATTTCGCAACCATATGAGAGAGAAAAATTCCCCTGGTTGCAAGTCGCATAAGAAGTATAACTTCAAAAATATAAACACAATGTTGATTTACTTCTGCAATGTAGTAACTTTTGAACTAACACCAATGAAAACAGTGGAAATCTTTTTACGAATAGACCATTTTCCTGTTTCTTTTTATTATATTCTAGTTTTTGTTTTTTGCCTCATATATTATCTCATTTATTTAAGCGTAAACAGTTATGTATTTCTTATGTAATTTCACTATGCATACTTTGACAATTTTGTGTTTGATTTTACAAAAGCTTTACCTAGTTCTATTAGCAATTGAAACTAAATTGAACAAAATTAATGAATCGGTTTCTTCTATGCTCCGTTGTTGACGGCATCATCGCTTAATATCAGGCAAGTTGGCGGACAAGCGCAAGCTTATAGTTGTTTTTTTTAAACGAGCCTTTGGTAGTAACACAAGTTCATAGTCTCACTAATGTACCCGAATAGTTGGCATAAAGTCTTTAACGCCTTGCCAAAATCCATTAGGGACTGCAAGTCACTTTATTTATTCAAGAAGAAACGAAAGGGTTTTCTAACCGACATGCCGTATAGCGTAGAGGAATTCACCCCAAAACTGGAATAAATAACGAATGCCCAATTATGATTATTAGAATGACATATATTTATTTTCCTTCTTAAATTTACGTTTTTTTACAGTATTTTCTATAAAAAAAAATATTGTAAAAAAACCTAAACCTAGAGTGCCGCCGGCAGCAGGGCAGGGCCCAAGCTACCGGTGGTTAGGGCTGCAGAGTGAGGAACCTCCTGACAATACGTGCCGTGTCCAGGATTACTGCCTTCTGCATCTGACCCTTGACCCAACCATCTAGCGAGAGCCTCTTAAGGTGTTATTATTATTGTATTATGACTCTTTATTTCGATACATTCACGGGTCTAGCCCGGGCCTTTGAGAGACATTGGAGGGGCCGAAGCCAACACTAAGAGGCCCTGTTGAATAAAAAATACAATTATGGGGGTGTGTATAAAATGGAACATAAAACTATTGTAGAAGATAGGATAAAAAAATCTGGGCTATTGAGGTGAACAAATAGTGGATACGAAAACAGATCTATAGGATGAGAAACGACACCTGCCTTATCCTGTCTCATCTCAAAATAAATTGGTGAGGCAGGTGATGACTTTATATTGTTAATAATATGACTAGTTTATAGATTATTTTTGAAATATTTGACATGTAATTATTATTACGAATAAAGTTATCATTATCATGATTAGTGACGTGTCCAGTGGTTATTTGGTTGTTTTAGTTATTCAGAAAAGAGGGATTACGGACGTAAGAACTGGGTGGCTATTTATAGATAGTTCTGATAAAGGTTTTAGGTATTGGAAGCAGTTGGACTTGGCTTGAAATTTTTGGACCTGACAAAAAGTTGAAGCCTAGTTTAAAAAAATATTGTTTTTAATAAATATTATTTTAAGGTTCGGTACCCAAAGGGTAAAAACAGGACCCTATTACTATGCCTACGATGTCTGTCTGTCCGTCTGTCCATCTGTCCTATTTACAGCTGTATCTTACGAACCGTAATAGCAACTTGAAATATTGACAGAATATGTAATGTTACAGCTGATTAATAAGGAATAATTAAAAAAAAACAAAAAGTAAAAACGAAATGGTGAGTCACCATACAACAAACGTATTTATTACGTTTTCGTATTAGCTCTAATGTTAAAACGTTAATACCTACTAACGTCAAACTTGGAATGATTATAGTACACTCTAAAGTATAACAACAGATAATAAATAATGGCCAAGTGCGAGTCGGTATCAAATTTCTGTTCACCACCGGTTCTCGTAAGATCACCGAAGTGAAGCAATGTCGGGCGCGGCCGGTACTTGGATGGGTGACCGCCTGGGCGTTGATGGTTTGTCTTTTGCACCTTTTTTGTACTTAAGTAGCTAACAAGTTATGTGGTGGTACAGAACCCTCAATGCGCGAGTCCGACTCTCACTTTGTTGGTTTTATTTACTAAATCTCTTTACTCTTTTGCGTAAAAAGCTATCATTTAGGGTGCTAGTTTGATTTTTCGCTGAATTCTAAATTTTGCTGAGTTTTTTTTTTTTTTTTTTTTTTTTTTTTTTTTATAATAAATATCTGGGACATTTTTGCACACACGTTCATCTGACCCCAAACTAAGTGAAGCTTGTAATATGGCTACCAGAAACTGATATACGTACATATATATTTTTAAATACATACTTAAATAGATATTAACACCCAGATATAGAACAAACACAAATGTTCATCACACAAATGTTTGCTCTAGATGGGAATCGAACCCACGCCCCCAAGCACAGAAGATAGGTTCACTACCAACTGAGCCACCGGGGCAGTCATATCATTTAGGGTGCTAGTTTGATTTTTCGCTGAATTCTAAATTTTGCTGAGTGCATTTCACATAGACCGTAAAGTTCGTTATCCACTATCCAATCATTCAATTCAATCTCTTTCATGGTGACTCGTAAATAGAAATTAAAGTTAACTAACATGTTTTTCAGTAACTTTATAATCCTTTCAGCCAATTAAAGTTGTATAACTAACTTGACCTAGGTTAGTTTGCGAATTTAAGTAGGAATATATGAAACTAGCTGCTGCCCGCGACTTTGTACGCGTAGCCTTTCATGTAAACTTTGAAAAATACATGTCACAGATACATCTGTGTTTGAGTTTATGATTTGGTTCAAAACACGATAGAATAAACTTTCCTCGATAAAAAAAAAAACTGATACAAAGTCGATTTAGTTTAATTTTTCGTTTTATGATCTAATGAAAGCTCGTAACAACCTGAAAATTGCATGTACTGAAAGGCAATCCTATTCAACATTTTTTGATTTGGATAGATTTTTGATAGTGAATAGTTTCGTTTTTTAGAGAAATTAAAAGCGTGAAAAGGTCGCGAGAATTTGCGCGCGCCGCGTTCAGTACCGCGCCAGGCGTCACCGAGGTCGGACCTATGTTCGTTTTGGTCGTTGCACTCTGACTCTTGAGTGGCAAAATACATCGTCGCTTTAACTCGGCGGGGGCTGAGGGAGCGTTTTGTTGCCTACGCGACTCGGATAATAGGCCGTTAACATACCATAACATAACATAACATCACCTAAGCAGAATCGATTAAAAGAGGTATATGCGTAACCCTGCATACTTGCGGGTGTGTCCGCCTATATCTTTGCGGTCACTTGGTCTGACACTCTGCCGTGTGTCTAGCCATCTATAACTTCTTGAGACATCTTTTCTCTCACCCCATTTAGTGTTGAACTATTCATACAGATGCCACCATTCACACTTTTAAATGCTAGTAAGAATGGCACTCAAATGACATTACTTTATGGCTCAGTTTATGAGAGAAGCCGTTAAAAATGAGTATTTTCCACAATTCTCTTTGACTATAACGGTTTATGGCTCACAGTAAACATTTTGATGGTATTTTTTGACATAAGGTAATTAAAGGTTTATGAGTGTTTTTATTTTGTGAGAAAAGCCTGATATTTTTGAAGTTATACTTCTTATGCGACTTGCAACAAGGTTCCACTGCTGAACATAGGCCTCCCCCTTTAACCTCCACACTGAACGACAGCCTGCCTTTTGCATCCACTGGATGCCCGCGACTCTTACAATGTCGTCGGTCCATCTAGTGGGAGGCCTCCCTACGCTGCGTCTTCCAGTTCGTGGTCTCCACTCCAGAACCTTTCTTCCCTATCGGTTATCGGTTCTTCGAGCGATGTGGCCTGCCCATTGCCACTTCAACTTGCAAATTTTAACAGCTATGTCGGTGACTCTGGTTCTTTGGCGAATATCCACGTTTCGGATTTTATCGCGCAAAGAAACTCCGAGCATAGCTCTCTCCATTGCCCGCTGTGTGACTCTGAGTTTTTCCAAAAGGCCAACTGTTAAGGACCACGTCTCAGTACCATATGTAACGCAGTGTTATAACGGAATGTTATAGGAGTAACTTAGGCTAATTTTATCGATAATATCTAAGCGGGTGAAACCGAGATATGCAACTAGTAGTTTATAAATGTTAGATGGGGCTAGTCAGCTTTTTCCCACTTTGGCGGGCAATGTTTCGCAAAGAATACGCTTGATAAAAAGTGATGTATGAAACTACCGTATGGCATATAATTATACAAAATTTTATACAAAATATTCGCCATTCTTAATCATCATCATTTTAGCCATAGGACGTCCACTGCTGGACATGGGCCTCCCCCATCGATCTCCAAAAGGGCCAGTTAAAACGGCATCCAGCGTTTCCTTGCGGTTTCTTTTAGGTCGTCTGTCCATCTTGTGGGTGGACGCTCTACGCTGCGCTTAACAGTCCGTGGTCTCCATTTGAGGACCTTTCGGCTCCATTGGCCATCTGTTCTGCGTGCTATGTGCCTTGCCCACTGCCACTTCAACTGTTAACCTGACCTGCCTGTTCAACTGTTCGTGTGATGATATGACTGAAGAAAAATACCTTAAGCTTTCGCATTAATTTTGTAGCGATGACAGCTCACTGGTTAGCGCGTTCGGCTTTCTTGTGATAGGTGTGTGTTCAAATCCCAACAATGAGTTTGAGTTGCCGATGAAGAAAATATTAAGTACTTTATAATACTCGGCTGGCTACCACAATTAAGTTGCAAAATCTGTCGCCAAGCACATAACGATGTATTCTGGCAGCAGCACTTGGGGGCCAGTTCCTATTCCAGTCTAAGAGTGTATCGTCTCCAATCACAGGTATCAGCCCTGCCTACTGCCACTTCAACTTGCTACGGATCTCCTCTTTCTTAATACGTTTAATTTTTTTCTTCACTAAGCCTTAGATTTTTAACCTATCAAAAAACTGCCCGATAGTCTTTTCTAATGCACCAATCACTGGATTATCAATCATGCCTTATTTTCTACTCAAAATAAACATAGAGCCGTTTAAATAGACTGTTCTATTTCAGAAGCAAGTGTACTGTCTACACAACGTGGAGAGTCATCGAAACAACAAGTTCCAGAGCGATGGGATCCGTCAACACTGAGCTCGAGTGGACCCGCGCGTATACCTATGTATTCACACTTGTATAGCGGATATGGTTCCGGGTTCCGTACGTATTTGTTATAATATTTATGACTAATACCACGCCAAGCATGAGCGATGATGGCTGAGCGGTAGCATGTGCGCTTTACAATCTGACGGCAACCAGTTCGATCCTCGGCCCTAGCTGATATTTTTTTCGCGATTTCAGGTTGCTGGTCCCATAGTAAAAGTTGTTCATAATGATGAGTACAATTACCTTCTTTTGGCTTCGAGACTGTTCCCCTTTCACCCCGTATAGTTTTAAATACGTACTTAAATAGATATTAACGCCCAGATATAGAACAAACACAAATGTTCATCACATAAATGTTTGTCCTAGGTGGGAATCGAACACACGCTCAGAAGGTAGGTTCACTACCGACTGGACCAACGGGCTATCTAATATAGGCTGCAGTAAAAACGGAAAAGCTATAGTCACTGCTTCTTAACTTTGCACTTTCTTGTTGTGCATTTTGTAATTGCGTTAACAAGAATCCTTTAAAACATTAAAGTTCAAAAAAAGAAAGCGAAGGAAAAGCAATCAAGTTTATTTCAACATATTTTTTTCTATTAATTTATGTTGTGAGTTGGTTCCGTAGTAAAATCATAAATTTATTCACTCTCTGATAATAAGTTATTTTTAGTAATAAAACTAAAATGTAAATCTTCAATTACATCATTACCATCAGGAATCGGTTCTTCGCTTACTTAATAGGTAATAATTAAGTAATAGGTAATAATTAATTAAGGTAGATAATTCTGTAGCTAAACTATTCACAACCGGTTTTACTCCGCGATAAACTTGTGCCTACAACAGCAGTTTGGTGTGTTCGCGCGTTTCATTTTTTTGTACAATGTAGGTAATTAGATTTAATTAGATTAAACAAATAAAATCATATACTATACCGAGAACCAGTTGTCTGGATAAATCTAACATAGGTTTTAAGACAACTTACTAACTCGAAATGTAACGTACAATGTGTTTTTAAATAAATTAAAAAAAAAAAAAAAAGTTGGTGTTCAACCGCAAGTCTACCTGCCATCTGCGATGACACTATCAAATCTTTGTTTTTTTCTAAAATCGCAATCATCATTATCATCGTAATCAGCCCGCTTTAGTCCACTGCTGGACAAAGGCTTCTGTAAAGAGCAAAAGGCACACCACCCAGCCAAATCTTCGGATTTTCGCTTCCTGCCACTGCCAGCTTAGACCAATTACATAAACGACCTAAACCTATGACCTGCTTAGGTTATATTCTGTGATCCATTATACTTGTTACCGAAAGCCGAAATTTTTTACGTGGTTTATTAATACAGTATGACCTTATATAAGTCTATTACTTTTTTTTTAGATCAGTTAATTACTAAAATTTTAAAATTATAATTTTTCTAAAATAAGTTTGTGTCAATAAAAAAAACATCGTTACTCCATCGAGAAAAACTGTACCTAAACAATCATCATCATCATCATTTCAGCCATAGGACGTCCACTGCTGGACATAGGCCTCCCCCATCGATCTCCAAAAGGGCCGGTTGGAAGCGGCCTGCATCCAGCGTTTCCCTGCGGTCTCTTTTAGGTCGTCTGTCCATCTTGTGGGTGGACGTCCTACGCTGCGCTTACCAGTCCGTGGTATCCATTCCAGAACCTTTCGGCCCCATCGGCCATACCTAATACATAGGTCGTACCTAAACAATTTTGTGGTTGTATTTTTTTTGTTTTGTTTTATTCAAAATTGATTATATCTTTTTATGATTTTATTGTGTTGTTCTTTTTCCTTTTTTTCTCATCATTGAAATACTACAATCCAAATTAAAATCAATAGAAAATTATTCGAAGTAAAAACTCATAAAATAACGATACATACCAATAAAATTACTACGATAAATTCTGGTCAAACCCAAACAGCAGCATAACATCAAATAAACCCAATTTTGCGGTTTTGAATTCAAACATTGAAATAGAGGATCTAGCACTGATTAAAATTGGATTTAAAATCAAACGAGATCCGAAACCCGATCACGTTTCCGTTTCCTAATCCCTTTGCGGACCCCAAAAAAGGCTAGCAAATAGTTCGTAGAGTAGTCGATCCAAGCCTCGTAAAGTTTAATTGCAACTGTTAGTTTATTTTGGTTCTGGGCTTGAAAGGCTTCGAGAACTTTCCAATGGTATGCTTGTTTTTACCATTCGCTTTGGTAAAGTTTGCTTATCAAGTAACCTATTGTCAGGAGGTTAGGATCTCCAAAAGGTTAACAATTCAACAGCCGTATCATTTGCTCATACTGAGATGGCGATCAGAATTACAATCTCCCTCAGTAAAAATACCACTAGCAAGCTTCATAACTCTATTCTTCGGTTAGCATTTATAAGCAAGTAAAGGTAGCAAAGCTAAAAGCCGTGGTAGCCTATTTGAGAGACCACTAGACTTGAAAGCATGAGGTCGCGGGTTTAAACCCCGGGCTTGTACCAATGAGCTCTTTGGAGTTTATGTACGGATTTTCATACCACTGGCTTTTCGGTGAAGGAAAACATCGTGAGGAAACCTGCATACGTACGGAGAAGGAATTCAATGGCGTATGTGAATCCACCAACCCGCAACTGGGTCAGCGTGGTGGATATGGCCCAATCACCCTTTCGGGGGTAGGCTAAAAGTCCAGCAGTGGACTGTTAAAAGGCAGATTATGAAGAAAGGTAGCATTCTGATTATGGCAACCGGCGACACGCCGACCGCGGCCGGAGAACACAACTAGCGGCTGCGGCCGCGTCACGCGACCTTTTCCTAAGAGTTATCTATAGTCTGCTTTGTGCTAAATAATGGAAGCGACGTGTTGGGTCGCTTGCATTGTTTAGAAAAAAAAAATACAAAAAAAAAAAAATTATAAATAATAATAAAAAAAATTAATAAATTTTATATAAATTCATACTGAGCAGTGAGTCGCACGATACGGCTGCAGTCGCTGGTCGCAGTCGCCATTCGCGGTCGTCAAGATCGGAATGCCACTATGTCTGTTCTGTACCAAAATGCCCTTTGCTTTGTTTCACACGATCCTTCTTGCCTCATACGTGCAAAATGTGGAATGAGCTACCTTCTACGGTGTTTCCGCGAAGCTACAACATGGGGTTCTTCAAAAGGCGAGTTAATCGGTAAGCGCAGCGTAAGACGTCCACCCACGAGATGGACAGACGACCTAAAAGAGACCACAGGGAAATGCTGAATGTAGGCCGCTGCCAACCAGCCCTTTTGGAGATCGATGGGGGAGGCCTATGTCCAGCAGTGGACGTCCTGCGGCTGAAATGATGATTATAATGAGAATGAAACAGTTACTTGTATTTCTAGAGTGAGACAGTGCTTCTTCAAGGACTAAACCCAGAAACTGGCAGAATTTGAATTTGGGACAATCTAGACTTTGAAAGCACTAGAATAGAACCGGTAGCAATATAAATAGCTCCTTACCGATTTAGGTAATGAAAAAGAAATTTTTTTTTTACATTCTCCAAGTCTGTACTATCTGAGTGAAATTAATCTTTATGTCCAAACTGGATTATTTCGGAAATGTAAACCGCTCTTCCGACCATCGGTCTCGTCAACTAACTATTGGGCCCATTGGGGACCGGGAGCTCACCTCATTTTCAAAAATCTTTCCGAGCGCCTGGTTAATGCGACGCGTGACCAAAATGCTGGCGTGTTTCTGGCTCAACGCATAAGCATTGCCATTCAACGTGGTAATGCCGCCAGCATTCTAGGTACGCTGCCAACTGGTAGTGGGCTTGAGCATTTGGATTGTCTTTAGACCTTCAACGGTCTATGGGCAGTCTAACTGTATTTGTAGTTTTAGTTTTAGCTTGTATTTTGTTTAGTTAATAAAGGCACTTGCCCAGGAAAAAAAACTAACTATCGGCAAAATAGCTTTATCATTCGTGCGTATGGAACCTACAATAGGTTACGTAAATACTTACAGTCTAGGTATGGATATATTTGTCTCTAGTTTTTACCAATAAGAAAGTGGAGTGACAACTTTTTAAACATTCACATCATATGTGAAAATTTAGGTGCCATTCTGTCTTACATATATAATTTATTTTTATCTTAGTTTATTTAGTGTCTATTGCTTTTTTCTTTGTCCTAGCAATATTCTACTTCTATATTTTTTTATCACATGCTTAAGCGTTTATATAATGTACTCTGTTTTTTATAAGTAGAACCTTTTAAATGGTCCTTTTGTTTCTAGCCAATTATTAACTCCGATTAATTATTAAGACCGTTAGTTTCTCTAAGATAATATTACGTTGCTGAGCATGTTATGACAACATAAAACGAAAGCAAATGTGTTGGACGAATAAAAATTGGATGAATATTATGTACTTTATATACTTATTGTTTTGTTCTTCATGTTTGTATTGTAATTTATTATGTTATTTTTGCGACGACGAACTGTAAATTTATTGTTAGCAGTGTTCTCATGGAAGTGATGTAACATCTTATATGAGAATAAATGTCTATAAACCTATAAATATTTCTTTAAATTTCCATCTAAATCACCATCACAGTTTTAGAAGCTCTGAGCTTGTCAGATTATAAAATTCTAAAGAACGTCGCGCAGTTAAAATCCCAGGCACGCGCGTTGAAGTAATTTTATATGGAACCAATATCCTGAAGGGATGATGCTCCGTTGCAGTCATTTGTTCTAACCTCGGAATCAAGGAAGATAGAACTCTCATTATCATCATCATCATCAGCCAGAAGACGTACACTGCTGAACATAGGCCTATGTTCAGCAGTGTACGTCTTCTGGCTGATTTATGATCCCCCTTTAACCTCCACACTGAAACCCAGATAGAACTCTAAGAATTTGTAAGTAAATAGGTACCATGTAACTATGCAATGCATGTACCTCCCCCTTTAACCTCCACACTGAAGCCCAGATAGAACTCTAAGAATTTGTAAGTAAATAGGTACCATGTAACTATGCAATGCATGTACCTCCCCCTTTAACCTCCACACTGAAGCCCAGATAGAACTCTAAGAATTTGTAAGTAAATAGGTACCATGTAACTATGCAATGCATGTACCTCCCCCTTTAACCTCCACACTGAAGCCCAGATAGAACTCTAAGAATTTGTAAGTAAATAGGTACCATGTAACTATGCAATGCATGTACCTCCCCCTTTAACCTCCACACTGAAGCCCAGATAGAACTCTAAGAATTTGTAAGTAAATAGGTACCATGTAACTATGCAATGCATGTACCTTCCCCTTTAACCTCCACACTGAAGCTCAGATAGAACTCTAAGAATTTGTAAGTAAATAGGTACCATGTTAACTATGCAAGTAAAGATTTTTATGGTTCCGTACCCAAAGTACTCAGTCAATCAGTCCGTACTAAGCCTAAGATGTCTGTCTGTCTGTCCGTCCGTCTGTCTGTCCTACCTTTAAACAGCTGTATCTGTAGAACCGTAATAGGTAGCCATTTGAAATTTTCACAGAATATGACGTAATGTTATAGCGGATTGACTAAAAATAATAAAAAAAAAAAAAAGTAAAAACGAAAGGGGGGTCCGTATTTTTTACGTATTTTTGTATTAGCTCTAATGTAAAAACGGTAACACTCACAAGCGTCAAACTTAACATGATTATAGTACACACTCTAAAGTATAACAACAAATAATAAAAATGGCCAAATGCGAGTCGGTGACAAATTTCTGTTCATTACCAAGTTATTATACTCGTGCGGCTGTAGCAAACTGCGTAGCAAATTACTCCGACGATTGGAACGCGTTATAATAACTGGTAATTCGGTTACTTGGACAACCTTATTGTATTTTGTGGTGGTACAGAACCCTCAGTGCGCGAGCCCGACTTGCACTTGGCCGATTTTTTTTTTTAAATATTTGAAGAGTTATTTTATACTTTATATTTTCGTCAATTCAGAAATTTTACGGCTGGTAGGATTCGAACCTGTGCATTTGGAGTTTACCTCCAGGGCACTTCAAACGCAGACTTGTCCGCGTAAAAAAAAGTTCATTGGTCAAATTTTTAGATTACTTTACCTCCTTATGGAAGCAAATGTATAATTACCGCCCGCATTTTGAGTCATCAATGACCCACTTACTAAGCGCTAGTGATGAAATTTTTATTTTTTTATTTTATTAAAGAACACCAACATGATGTACGCCCTTGCTTCACATGACGAAGACAAGGCACAAGACTTAAAGTAAATGACACCACAATTATAGGTGCAGACTACATGCTATTAAAAAACGAGAGTTAGTTTTTGGAATATAAGTTAGTACATTACACAGAAAAAAAATATAGTGCGTGGAGTCCCTCCGCGCGGAAGAAGTTATACTTCAACAAGGAACCCTAAAATTATAACTAGGGCAAAAATATCAACAATTTAAAAACATGCTTTTCTCGAGATTCGAACCTAGCTCCTTAGGCTTCTCAATCCATTAGCGACACCATTACACTACCAGGTCTGCTAGTCGCAGCGCGAAAAAAATATACGCATTTCGCAACCATACGAGAGAAAAAATTCTCCCTCCATGGTAGCGTTAAACGTTTAACGCAACCTTGTTGCAAGGGTCTATAGGTGTTCCCCGATAGATACAATTTGGGTGTCTGCAAATCACGAGTGAATCGGTTTCTTCTAGGCAAGCGTGCTCCACCGTAGACCGCATCATCGCTTAACATCAGGCGAGTTGGCGGTAAAGCGCAAGCCTATTATTTAGAAAAAAAAAAAATTAAAAAAAAAAAGACATATAACTTCAAAAGATAAATTCTCAACTTTCTTCCTTCAACCGATTCTCTCCACGCTTCCAAGAGCAGAGTCTTAGCCAGGCTTTGGATAATGCTCCGATCAATCGAGACGATACAGCAGTCGATTATCGTCTCGACATTTGTTTTTGTTGGGAGATGGATCGCCATGGATCGCCCCAACTTTTAAGGAATTGCCTGTTTGTAAACTTTGAGGCGAAAGGCTTCGGTCTGTTTAGGGATGGAGACACCTTGAGGTTGGTGGAAAGTTTTTGAATGTTAAGCTGGCGACTGATGTGGTAAACTGAAAAACTGTATATTTGCAGTTAGTTAGTTAGTTCTCCTTTTCGTTGGTGAGCGGTTGTCGTTCTTAAGAGCGATAAAATATTAGTTAATAGAAAACTATGTAACGTAGTTACTAGAGATTTCAGTGGCAATGATCAACAACTGACTTTAAAATGAACCGGCCAAGTGCAAGTCGGGCTCGTGCACTGAGTGTTCCGTACCGCTACAAAATTCAAAAACGAAGTTATGAGTTATAACTTGCTAATGAATAGAAACTTGTCACCGACTCGCACTTGGCCATTATTTATTATTTGTGGTTATATTTAAGAGTACTATAATCATGCTAAGTTTGACGTTTTTAAGTATTACATTAGAGCAAAAAAAAAATTATAAAAAAAAATTGTTTGCCTTTCGTCTTGTCTTTTTGACTTTTTTATCATATCTTAGTTAATCCATCGTAACATTACATATTATGCTGTGAAAATTGCAACTGGCTACCTATTACGATTCAAATGATACAGCCGTTTAAAGGTAGGAGAGACAGACGGACAGACAAACAGACATCGTAGGCTTAGTAATAGGGTCCCGTTTTTACCCTTTGGGTACGGAACCCTAAAATGAATTTCCCGATTCGATTGTATTTTGTGTGTATGTTATGCAAAATCTTCGCCGATTGTTAACCAGTTTTAATGATATTTTTTTTTTCTCATCATTAGAATGCTTTTTTTCACGGATTTTGTACTACAAAATATAAACAGCCTTCTTATCTATATGAGAAATTGACTTGGATAGGTCATGGGTCCCGAGAGTCCCATCTGTGTACACCAGTTCTCTACACAATGCTATAGCTCAGCCACCTTCAGGAGTAATTTCCGGAGTGCGGCTAGTAAATGCTGGAATTATATCCCGCCATCGGTGTGGATCCCGCAGAATGATAAGTTTTAATGTAAAAAAAATGAGCAGGTTTTTTTTTTGATAAACTAAAAAAGAAACTGCACCTGAGAAAGAGAAAACTCTAAACCATGATACGAGTGCAATTAATGTATAAATTACTAGCAACGCACCCTGGCTTCGCACGGGTGTAAATCTTATTTTTTTTACACCTTGGGTTACATTATTGGTGTTTTAGAAGGGATCCCTATTTAAAAAAAAAAAATATAATATAGCCTATGTCACCCGGCGATAGTGTAGCTTCCAAACAGTGAAAGAATTTTTCAAATCGGTTCAGCCTATTCAATTCAAATAAACAAACAATCAAATCTCTCCTCATTATAATAATTAGTATAGATAAAGTAGAAAAAAAAAGGATTTTTTTTAAGAATTAATATATAATTAGGAAACACGGCCATAGTTATTAAAAAAATATAATCGATACAACAAAAACAATATCACTTCTTATGATAATCGACTTTTTAACAAAAAAAATGTGGGTAACTAAACAAGCACGCGAATACGCAACGCCCGTCCATCCATCCCTGGAGTCACGAACAAAATGACCGAGGTGATCTGTCCGCTCCGCCTGCTGCCCCTCCACGCTACCACTCTGAAGTAGCTGCGAGCCTGCGATGTGAATTCAGCTGGCCACGCCCCCTTCTTGGGTTTTATTCTAAGAATATTTAATTTATACTATAATGTAGAACTCATATTGTCATCATTTTTAGTATTTGCTTTTAGAATCGTATTTTTTTTTTTTTTACTTTTTGGTTTCTTTTTTTTGTAATTTCTTCAAAAGCCTTATCAGATCTTCAATTGAACCTACAGATCAATGCGCGATAAAGTAGCCATCCGTCGAAATAGTCAACAATACAGTCGCTTTATGGCCGAGAGCCGCAAATCCGCGCGGAATGTGGGGATAAGAGCGTTTATTTGTTCAGACTAATGCACATTTTATGCGGGACCTTATGACTTACGTGACGTAATGGGTGGGGCGTAGGTCAAGAGATAACTGTGTTCTTAGACGAACACGTCGAGTGCTGGCCGGCTTCTAATTAACGGCCGGCTATCCGAGTCGCGTAGGCAACAAAACGCTCCCTCAGCCCCCGCCAACTTATAGCGACGATGTATATTGCCGCGCTAGAAACAGGACGCCCGCGGGGGGGAGTGCAACGACAAAAACGAACATAGGTCCGACTTCGATGACGCCTGGCGCGGCACTGAACGCGGCGCGCGCAAATTCTCGCGACCTTTTTACGGTTTTAATTTCACTAAAAAACTAAACTATTCACTATCAAAATTCTATCCAAATAAAAAAATGTTGAATAAAATTGCCTTTCAGTACATGCAATTTCCAGGTTGTTACGAGCTTTCATTAGAGCATAAAACGAAAAAAATAAACTGAATCGACTTTGTTTCAGTTTTTTTTTTGATCGAGGAAAGTTTATTCTATCGTGTTTTGAACCAAATCACAGACTCTAACACAGACGTATCTGTGACATGTATTTTTTTCCAGCTCAAATATTATAATTTAACTGAAAAAAATTGATTTCAACGGTTTTAAACCGTCAAATTTGGTATAAGATGCTCTTAATGTAGATGAGGCGCTGTTACTATGTTGTCTCTCTTTTAGGCTGTGTTCACTGGCCAGACTAATAATTTTATTTAAATTACACGGGAATTACTCACGTAAGATTAAGCCGGTTACTCCGACTATAGTTTCAACCGCATTAGACGGCCTTTTTCAAGGTGAATGCGCGCGCGCGGCTGCGTCTCGCTTTGCACTACGGGCCGCCGCGCGGCGCGCACGTGATGACACCGGCTGCCGGCAGACTAATATTGTTGCCTGAAAGAAACCGCTTCTAGGTTAAAAGTCTGACAATAACTAAGCCAAAAAATTTGATAATAGTAGAAATAAAAACAACACAACCATGGTTTATATTTTATGTTTTCATTAATTTTCTGTTTTTATAAATAATCTAAATATATTATAGTTTTTTTTTACAAATAATACTATATCGTGCCATAATATATAAATAAGTATAACTTACATAAAATTATATTTATACACAACCAAATATTCGCTTCCCATTAGGTGAGATTGTGTTCAAAACCAAACCATCGAAACGATTAAGAAAAATATGATGGAAAATTTTCAGACGGAAAAAATGTCTAGAATATTTTATTTCAAACTACGTGAAAAGTTTAAATTTCTCGCGTTAACTTTTAACTCGCACCATCCGTGAAACTACCAGAACGAAAAGAATAGGTCTCGTCGTAAAAATCCACTCGTAAATATGAAAGGAAAAGATTTCTGCGAAAAAAAACCTTTTCCACGGGATTGTTATGTGATACAACTAAATGAGAATTTGTAGTTTGTAGCGAGACTAGTGACTGCTTCATAGTTTGCTCACCTGCTGGTTACTGACAAACTACTGCGCAACTTGCGGAAGAAGTATATAATTATACAACTATTTAGAAGTAGCACAAGCGACGCAAATATGCTAACCTCGGCAGTGGTTACATTTTTTTTTTTTTTTTTTTTTTTTTAATTTATTTATTTCATATATATACACATAATTAATCTAAGTTAGTATACGCAACTATATATAATAGCGCAACCTTAAATAAATTTAAATACTGAATATTAATAAAAAAATAAAAAAAAAATACAAAATACACCTAACGTTAGACGTAACATATTTGAGGCGTTTGGGGTCGAGACATTGGGCCCCTGGGGACCGGGAGCTCACCTCATTTTCAAAAATCTTTCAGAGCGCCTGGTTAATGCGACGCGTGACCAAAATGCTGGCGTGTTTCTGGCTCAACGCATACGCATTGCCATTCAACGTGGTAATGCCGCCAGCATGCTGGGTACGCTGCCAACTGGTAGTGGGCTTGAGCATTTGGATTGTCTTTAGACCTTCATCGGTCTATGGGCAGTCTAACTGTATTTGTAGTTTTAGTTTTAGCTTGTATTTTGTTTAGTTAATTTAGAAGTTAAGTTTGTATAATATATAACATTGAAAATTTAATTTTTAAAATTGTAACTTCGATCTTTCTGTTTATTTCTTTTTGTCTTTTATAAGGTGTTTTTAATGCACGCCTACGTACTGTTCGTTCCAGCCTGGTGGATGACTGGTAGAATTTTTTTATAATTAAGTCCTCCAATTGTACATGTTTACTTAATTTGTAAGTGTGCAATAAAGTATTAATTAAATTAAATAAATATATTGACAAACACTGTTTTAAACTATCACGGTAGTTCACTAAAATTAAATGATTATTTTCAGGATATTTACCGTGGTAAGGTTGTGGAATGAGCTCCCGATATTTCGGCGCAGTTACATGCACCATGTTCACGGGAAGACTGAAAAATGCGGATGGTTGGTCGGACAGTTAATTCATTCATTCAATATCAAGTGAGGGTAGAAGAACAAAACCCCCTCTCTTCTCGCCGGACTCACCCGCAGTGTTCAGTCAGCTCGTGACCACGGCCATTGTAACATGGTCGAAACGTCGAGCGAAAGGTACCTATTATCATCATCATCATCATCCACAGCCTTGTTTATCCCACTGCTGGGTATAGTGCTGCTTCTCTCTTGCTATGCCATCTGCCTCGGTCCTGTGCTAATCGAGTCCAGGTTCGACCCGCGATAGTAATAATATCGTCGACCCATCTTGCAGCTGGATGACCAACGCTCCGCTTACCTTGCCTTGGCCACCACTCTATTAAGACCTTACTCCACCTGTCATCACTGCGTCTAGCAACGTGTCCTGCCCTGCTCCACTTTAATTTTCATTACCGCGATTCCGACGTCGCGAACCTTTGTTCTTCGTCGGATATCGGACCTATTATTACCTAAATAAAATAATGCATGATTAATAAATAAATATTTGGGACACTTTTGCACACACGGTCATCTGACATAAATGTTTGTCCTAGATGAGAATCGAACCCACACCCTCAAGCACAGAAGGCAGGTTCACTACCAACTCGACCAACGGGCTATCTAATAGATAAGTACCGATCAACATAATTATAAAGCATGACTTCAAATAAGGAAAGTTTAAATGTTACTTAATGTATCTTAATATCTGACAGAATATTTTCTATAATTCTTTTTTGCAAAATGAGATAAATATACCCGCAATAACTTTAGAGCTTTAATCAAATCTACTTCTGATATGAAAACGAGGTCGCTATTTATTACTGGACCCCATTTCATTGCCTGAGATGAAAAAAGTAGATAATTTTGTTATATGACATTATTTTGTTTCGCTGGTGTTGGGTAGGTATACTGGCTTTTTCTCTCTCACTTTGTTATTTTAGGTCACAGATTTTTATTCAAATAGACCCCGCAAGCATGTCAGGTTGTATAAACCCTAAATGGTCAATTTAATAGATCACATTTGACACTTCATAATTTTTTTTTTTTTTTATAACAAAAGCTTTTTTTTTTTTTCAAAGTTAGGACTATACAATTGATTAACTCTTTTCAGTAAAAAAAAATAATATTTATTGTAATAATAACAAAATTAAGCAATTTTACTATTTACTTTGACTTTACTTAAATAAGTCAAATGTTATATATTAAATTGGTCTTACTTTAGCATGCCGCACTTTTATACATAAGACTTCACGAGGGAAATTTAATGTTAGTTAAATTCCATTCGCATGGCCAAAGAGTGTTTAGTTACTTATGGCAAATATGGTTAACTATGGCACAATTTAACAATTATTTCGCATGAAGTCTGACATGCTGTTGAGACGACGAAAATCGAAAATGTAATGTTACGATAGACACCATGACATGATTTTGTTACTTTTTGGAAATTCACACTCATTGATTTTATATCTTCAATAATGTGAAAATGTGCGAGAGGGAAAGCTGCAGAGGGTATACAGGCCCCTTAAGAGAGGTCACAGATAAGCAAAGTAAGTGAGTTTTTGGTTTCTATACAGTAAAGGTAAGGTAAGGGTAGAAAATTACTAGCATTCCTCGCTAACGTTATTATTTTAGTTACTGTGCTGGCTACTATTCTTTATACAAATTTTATGCCGGCTACACTCTCACTAATACTGACTAAAAAAAGCTGAAAATTAGATGTTCTCATGTGTAACAAATCGGACGTGACGTTGCCTCCGAAACTACAAATGACAGCCAGCCGCCATGACACACCCCCTCACGCCATGCCACTGTCAAGCTCGCCATGCCACTTTCAAGCCCGCCAAGCCTTTGAGGGGAGTGTATATAAGCCAGCCTGCCAGCCAACTATCTCTCTGTTCATTTCGATTGCTGAATAAATGAAGTACTCGCCACTCTGCGTGTTTTATATGTCATCACGTTTACACATGGAATCCCGGTCACTTGCAACCTGACCGAGACCATCACCTACCTCTTGGTCGCTGCCAAGAATGCTCACGGCTCGGACGAATATCCGTCGCCTAAAATTTGACAATGACGTCTGAGCTGAGACTATTTAGCATCTACATCGTCGCTTTTGCGGATTCTCTTGGATCTTGATCACCAATCTACCCAAAGAAAGTCCAGTCATGCCTTGTGTCCTACTCATTTCAGCTTGGCAATACGTGTGTGCCTACGTTTTGTTTTTCTTGCGTTTCACAATTCATTATCAGCTTTTCATGCTCCCACTGCTGGGATATATTCTCTCAGAGAGATGGGCCGTAATCCACCATGCTGGCCCAGTGCATGTTGGTGAATGTCATATTTGTCTTTGAACTTTTGAGTTACTTGGACATACCAGCAGGGCAATCGCGCTAAAAAATTACAGACGAATCGTTGACGAAACGCAAACGCTCCACAACTTTTGGTCGATTTCGTAGCGGCGCGAAAAAGTTGATATTTTCTAACCTTATCACAAACGTTTGTTTGACAGCGTCTACGTTCCAACTGTCATCGGGATGGGTTTCGTCTTTGGTTAAAATCATTAGCGCGATACGAAATCGACTAAAAGTAGTGGAGCGGTTGCGGTTTGACAACGATTCGTCTGTAATTTTTTAGCGCGATTGCCCTGCAGTTTTCTTAAGATGTTTTTGCTGTTTTTGAGCGATGGCATCGAAACTGCCATAATTTGTTCAGGCATTAAATAACTCATTGGTGCAGGGGCGAGGATCGAATTAGGTGCAGTGAGATTATAAAGTTTAGTGCACCACTGCTCAACCACCGTCACTCTCGCAATTATAATTCACCAAAAATGATGAACATATTTTAAACACTTTTGATTAAGGTGGTACGATTCACCTATGGCGGGAAATTCAAATTTTAATCAGTTTTTTGTCCTAGTAGCCAGGTCAGGTAGTTATTTTTAAATAACACAGTGTTTGCGCAAATTGTTGGTTGTTCTTTACAAATGTACAATTATTTAACAGTAACGCACCATATTACTTACATTTGTGAATAAGCCGTTTGAAACAGCAAAAAATTGTTTATTCACAAATGTGAGTAATAATGTACATTAGAGATAAATAGCTTTACATGATTTTGTAAAGAATAATAATCAATTTGCGCAAACTTCATGGTTGTTTACAATAATTACCCGGCCTAGCTACAAGGACAAGAAAACTGTTTGAAATTTGAATTTCCCGCCATTTGTGAATCGAACCACCTTAAGCAAGAGTATTTGTTCACTTTGTACTCGTTCTTTGAACATATTTTTATAGAAAACTAGCTGCGCCCCGCGGTTTCACGCGCGTAGTGACGAAAAATTGTGATGATGCTGATGAAAAGTATTTTATGTCAGTCTCCTGGTTCTAAACTACCTCCCCACCAATTTTCAGCCAAATCAGTTCAGCCGTTCTTGAGTTATAAATAGTGTAACTAACACGATTTGATCTGATGCCGGCGTCGCGGTTTTACC
The DNA here is from genome assembly GCA_932305915.1 of Agriopis marginaria. Taxonomy (NCBI): domain Eukaryota; kingdom Metazoa; phylum Arthropoda; class Insecta; order Lepidoptera; family Geometridae; genus Agriopis; species Agriopis marginaria. The sequence goes on from OW029918.1 coordinate 18,711,388, forward strand.
ATCGCACTAGCCGCCACCGCCTGAAGGCTCATCCACACATAATAGATCAGTGGAAATCGCACACTGTGCGTTTCACACGATCCTTCTTGCCTCACACCTGCAAAATGTGGAATGAGCTACCTTCTACGGTGTTTCCGAGAAGCTACAACATGGGGTTCTTCAAAAGGCGAGTTAATCTAGTTCTAAAGGGTCGGCAACGTATTTGTGATGCCTCGGGTGTTACAAGTATCCATAGGCGACGGTGACTGCTTTCCATCAGGCAGCCCATCTGCTTGATTGCCACCTATGGCATAAAAAAAAATAAAAAAATAAGCGACTTTCTTTTATGTATTTAGAGATCTTATGGCTGTTTCCATGAATACACAATCTTTAATTATGTGCCAACTACAGACCTAATCTCGCCGAGTCTGCTTATTGCCTAAATAAGAAGGTTATTTTCAGAATTAGATCACGCCGCTTTCAGCTCTGTAATATTGAAAATGATAGATTAGATTTATTCGTGGTTTATTTGGGACATGGTGCTGTTACAATTATGGTCTATTAAAATATCTAAGTAAGTTCTGCCTAGATCTTATCCCTATCAGCAGGGATACCCTGGCAGGGATAGGTGTACCAGCCAAGTATGAAGTGGCAGTTTTGGAACGCCCCGGTAAATATCCTGTAAAAAATCATCATCATCATCAGCCTTTTAACAGTGCGCTGCTGGACTTTGAGCCTACCCCCGAAAGGGTGATTGGGCCATATCCACCACGCCGGCCCAGTGCGGGTTGGTGGATAAAAAATCATATGACTTTATAATTATTGTTATGATGGTCTTTAAGGTTAGACGGAAAGGTGGCAATAATAGTTATTACTTCAGTGCATATTTTGTACAGGATAAGTTTAGCTTGGAACATCTCTACGGTTTTGAACCAACACCTTGCTGTGTTTTGACCGACAATCATTCTCTCCATAATTTCTCCAAACACAAAATAACGTCCCCGAATAAACAAAAACCTCCCATCTGACCTGAACGGGAGAAGGAACACATTCTGCATGCAATTTATCTTTCCTCCCGTGGGACTTTTCGAGTGAAATAAATTGGTTGAAATACATAACTCACATGAGGAATCATTTAATTGTACATCAGATATACCTAACGCGCATCAAAATGTGTCCGTCGATACTATCATTGCAGACTAAAATCAGATAGACAGTAGGTTGAAACAAAGCAAGGTTAAACCTCAGCCTGGTTAGGTTAGGTTAAGTTAACTAAATACCGAAATTGCTTTTGCATTGGATTTCCATATAACGGAGATGTTTTTTTTTATTTATTTTTTTATTATAAATAGGCTTTCGCTTGATGTTAAGCGATGATGCGGCCTACGATGGAACACGCTTGCCTAGAAGAAACCTATTCACTCTCGACTTGAAGACACCCAGATGTAACTATCAGGGAACACCCACTCAGGCAGCGAATTCCACAGACTAGCAGCTCGCATAATAAATGTGGAATCAAAGCGATTCGTACGGGTTCTCGGAATATCAACCATAAAGCGGTGTCGATTCTTCGTGCCCACTCTGGCAGTCCGATAGAAAAATGGGCAGGAGGGAATCAAATCATGCAGATCTGTAGCACACTCTCCGAAATGTATCCGATAAAAAACCGATAGACTAGCAACCTTGAACATAGATGATAGATGATTTTGATTTTGACCTTGATTTTATATGTCATGGAACATACAATTATAGATGGGTATAACAAACAAGACCCGAAACAGATATTTCAATTCAACATTCAAACATGAATGTTCCTAGTAGGGAATTAAACCCTGGACTTCCAACTCAGAAGGCAGATGATCTCCTTACTACTGTCCAGTAGTGTCCAGATTGGTTATTTTCTTTTATTATTACTATTAGTAGCACAACGAGCTATAGAGAGGGCTATGCTCGGGGTTTCTCTACGAGATCGAATCCGAAATGAGGAGATCCGTAGACGAACGAAAGTCACCGACATAGCCCACCGGATTAGCAAGTTGAAGTGGCAGTGGGCAGGGCACATATCACGCAGAACAGATGGCCGATGGGGCCGAAAGGTTCTGGAATGGAGACCACGGACTGGTAAGCGCAGCGTAGGACGTCCACTCACAAGATGGACAGACGACCTAAAAGAGACCGCAGGGAAACGCTGGATGCAGGCCGCTTCCAACCGGCTCTTTTTGAGATCGATGGGGGAGGCCTATGTCCAGCAGTGGACGTCCTATGGCTGAAGTGATGATGATGTTGATGATTATTACTATTACCTAGTATTCTACTACCACATGGAAACGCTGGATGCAGGCCAATTCCAACCGGCCCTTTTGGAGATCGATGGGGGAAGCCTATGTCCAGCAGTGGACGTCCTATGGCTGAAATGATGATGATGATGATGATGATTCTACTGCCATATATATTTTTTGTGGGTACGCATATTTCAGTATAATTGTTGTTAAAATTTTGTTTTTGGTGTTCGTTTAAACATCATCAATTCGCAAGAAGTGCTCGGTACAGCGTCTTCAATTACTTGCTACATTTTGGCAGACGTTCGCTTTTCTTATCTCTGGATGTGAGTTTTGGAGATTGAATGTAAACGACGAGACGGTGTGCTTTAATTTTAGCACACGTATCATTTTATCTGGTATCAACTTGTAGTGTTACGAGGGAGTGAAGACGCATCATCATCAGCCAGAAGACGTCCACTGCTGAACATAGGCCTTGCCCTTTAACCTCCACACAAGAACAAGAACTACAGCCTTCCTTTTGCATCCACTGGATGCCAGTGACTCTCACTATGTCGTCAGTCCGTGGGACGCCCCCCTACGCTGCGTCTTCCGGTTTGTGAAGACGCTTGCCTAATTCTAACTTTTTTTAATTATGGGCGTTGAGACCAGTACAGGCTTCCCGCTTCCTTTGTTGTACATTTTCCCCTGCTAGCCTATTCAAAGTAACCCCCTTAAAATAACAAAGCATGACTTTGTTTTTAATATTTTTCCAAATTTTTCGAATTTTTATCACTGTTGTCCATCTCATCATCATCATCATAGGCAGCCTTTTAACAGTCCACTGCTGGACTTTTAACCTACCCCCGAAAGGGTGATTGGGCCATATCCACCACGCTGGCCCAGTGCGGATTGGTGGATTCACATACGCCATTGAATTCCTTCTCCGTATGTATGCAGGTTGCCTCCCCCTTTAACCTCCACACTGAACGACAGCCTGCCTTTTGCATCCACTGGATGCCCGCGACTCTCACATTGTCGTCGGTCCATCTAGTGGGATGCCTCCCTACGCTGCGTCTTCCAGTTCGTGGTCTCCACTCCAGAACCTTTCTTCCCCATCGTTTATCGGTTCTTCGAGCGATGTGACCTGCCCATTACCACTTCAACTTGCAAATTTTAACAGCTATGTCGGTGACTCTGGTTCTTTGGCGAATATCCACGTTTCGGATTTTATCGCGCAAAGAAACTCCGAGCATAGCTCTTTCCATTGCCCGCTGAGTGACTCTGAGTTTTTCCAAAAGGCCAACAGTTAAGGACCACGTCTCAGTACCAAATGTCATCACTGGCAACACAAATTGGTCAAAGACCCTCGTCTCTTGGACGTGGTATCTTGAGAAAAATACTGTAACAAAAACTGTTTCACAGTAGCGCCACATAAAGCCTGTGCCTAGCGAAACGTGAAGCTAAAGTATTGGGCAGCTAACATCCTAATTCGAATAGTGTTTTATCTAGTGGAAGGTCCTAATGACACGTGGACGGTAGATTGGCTCTTCAAGGGCCAGTTTAGGAGACGTATGGGGACTATGCAATAGATAATGGACCTTTTTGCCCCTTTAATGCTACTATACCTTTGACCAAAATAAAATGAATGGACGGGCCATAACAATTGAACTTGCTCAGTAAAAACGAGTCAAACCGTCGGACATATACTTCAACACCTAATTATAACCATGTACAGTACATTTGTTACAAAAAATTTATAGCGGGTTTTAGGGTTCTGAGTACCCAAAAAGTAAAAACGGGACCCTATTACTAAGCCTACGATGTCTGTCTGTCCGTTGGTTTGTCCTACCTATTAACGGCTGTATATTTCGAACCGTAATAGATAGACAGTTGAAATTTTCACAGAATATGTAACGTTACGGTAGATTGACTAATAAATAATTAAAAAGTCTAAAATTAAAATCGAAACGGGGGTCCCCATACAACAAACGTTGTATGGTATTAGCTCTAATCATAGCGAAATAGACTATACTAGAGCTCTAATGTAAAAACGATAATACGTACAAGCGTCAAACTTGGCAAGATTATAGTACACACTTTGAAGTATTACAAAAAATAATAAATAATGGACAAGTGCGAGTCGGTAACATATTTCTGTTCATTACCAAATTATTATACTCGAGCGACCGACTGAAACTAAGTGAGCGCTCATTTTTTATACTTCAAAAATGATCTTCTGGGCCCGTCCATTCATTTTATTTTGGTCGAAGCTATACACAGATCTAACTAAATATAGATAAACTAAAATCTATTTTGTCACAAGACGTTCCTTTATAATTGTAATTTTTTTGTCTATAGTTAATGGCAAACAATATAATAAATTTTCATGCTTATATTTAAGGCATCCATCACCTAATTAAATATTAATGTGAAAAAATTAAAATTCAAAGATAATTCATAAATCGGTTACAATTTCTACATAATGGATTTTTTTATATAATTTTTTTAATTAAATGTGCGAGCGATATAGCTGGGGCTGGAAGCGGGCTTTTAATGACTGGGGATCAGCATAATCAGTCCTTAAAATCCTTTGTAATCCTTTTAATAGTCCACTGCTTGAGTTTTAGCCTACCCCCGAAAGGGCGACTGGGCCATATCCACCACGCTGACCCAGTTGCGGGTTAGTGAATTCACATACACGATTGAATTTCTTCTCAGTACATTTGCAGGTTTCCTTACGATGTTTTCCTTCACCAAATAGTCAGTGGTATGAAAATTCGTATAATTATAAACTCCAAAGAGCTCATTGGTACGGGCCTGGGATTTTACCCCCCACTTCACGCTTTCAAGTCTAGCGGTATCCCAAACAGACTACCACGGTTTTATCGACGGTGACTGGCAATCATCATCATCATCATCATCATCATCAGCCAGAAGACGTCCACTGTTGAACATAGGCCTCCCCCTTTAACCTCCACACTGAACGACAGCCTGCCTTTTGCATCCACTGGGTGCCCGCGTCTCTCACAATGTCGTCGGTCCATCTAGTGGGAGGCCTCCCTACGCTGCGTCTTCCGGTTCGTGGTCTCCACTCCAGAACCTTTCTTCCCCATCGGTTATCGGTTCTTCGAGCGATGTGGCCTGCCCATTGCCACTTCAACTTGCAAATTTTAACAGCTAGTGACTCTGGTTCTTTGGCGAATATCCACGTTTCGGATTTACTACTGGCAATACTGGGAAACAATTCAGTTACAATACTTTTTTATTTACAAAAGAATGGAGCGAGAAAATACAAATTCAAAAATTCAAGTAGCACTAGCACAATATTGGATGGCGTAGGGTGAATCGAAAACTTTAAAATTCATGTTCTGAAAAGGACAGGCGAAGTCGCGCTAAGCAATATACATGCAAATGTTTACTGAAGTTTGTATCTACTTACGTCAGTTTTAGAAGGTAGAATGGAAGTTATTCTAGTGTAACATGCATCTTGAAGTTCAGTTACCTCATCCCTGACCAGTCTTGGGATGGGTGGCCGCAATTGCCACTTCTTAAGGGGAACTAAACGATTGTGGCTCATAGTGGCTTCTGTGCTTGGGGGCGTGGGTTTGATTCCCATCTAGGACAAACATTTGTGTGATGAACATTTGTGTTTGTTCTATGTCTGGGTGTTAATATATATTTAAGTATGTATTTAAAAATATATATCGCACTCTTAATAAAACAGTGACCGAATCCAAAATCGCAACTTTTTGGGAATCGACAAAAAACTATTTTTAACTGAGTAACAGCGCGCAAGGTGAGAGACGGATAAAGACTCAAGTAGTTATAAACCTTATTGCATATAGAAAAGAGGTGTTTTTAATCGCCTAGATTGTAGAGCATGCTTTTTTAGGTCGATATTTTACTAAAACTCAATTTGCCAAAATTTTGAGTTCGGTCATTGTTTTATTAAGAGTGCGATATGTACGTATATCAGTTTCTGGCAGCCATATTACAAGCTTTGCTTAGTTTGGGGTCAGATGACCGTGTGTGCAAAAATGTACCAGATATTTATTTTATTATTATTTAGTGATACAGTATTTTTTTCTTTTAACCCACGCCTGAACTGATTGTACGTTTAGAGTGAAAGGTTGTGTTTATTTGCTATGATTTTACACCAAAACTGCTATATCTATTTGGATGTTTTTTTTGGAAGCAGATTTCATTGCCTTCGGTCTTAGTTACGATTTGTCAAAATCTGTTTAGACGTATCACTACAGCAATATGTTATTGAGTTTTCTAAATGTTTTTTTAGGTTATGAGTTTTTTCTTTGGTCCTGTTTTTAGTTTTGAAATTACTTATGGGTCTATCAAATAAATATAACAATTAAAACAATATGTAAGCTAGGTTACAATTAAATTATTACGTTGAACCAAAGAGTACCTATGTCCAGCAATGGACATAGGCCTCTCCATCAATCTCCAAAAGAACCGGTTGGAAGCGGCTTGCATCCAGTGTTTCCCTGCGGTCTCTTTTAGGTCGTCTGTCCATCTTGTGGGTGGACGTCTTACGCTGCGATTACCGGTCCGTGGTCTCCATTCAAGAACCTTTCAGTCCCATCGGCCATCTGTTCTGCGTGCTATGTGCCCTGCCCACTGCTTCTTCAACTTGCTAATCCGGTGGGCTATGTCGGATGTTTTAATATATAATCTCTACATAGTATAAATTAAAGTCGCTTTCCGCGTCTGTCTGTCTGTATGTCTGTATGGCCACTAACTCCTCCTAAACCACGCAACGGATTTTGATGCGATCACCATCAGTTAGATACATTTTCACGGAAGGTTTATATATATAACTAGCGACCCAACCCCGGTTTCGCACGTAAATTACACCCGTGCGAAGCCGGGCGGGCCGGGTCGCTAGTAGAGATATACAATTAGCCATTAACTAAACATTATGTAATTTATAAGTAAGCATAATATTTTATGTTATTGTAAGCTCGTAAAAGCAGATTGTTGATACCACTATGTTATACCATCTTTTTGTACACAGTTTTTACAATAGTTTATTTCTGATTGTGATATAATCTTATCGAAATCGTAAGCCTTACCTTCAAAGAATAAAGAAGCCCAAAGGATCTATCAAATATTTTTTACATTGCCACGGAAAAAAATATGAAAAGGATTTTTTCAATGTTTCTGCAAACAATTTCCTCACAAAAATAACTTCCAGTAGCAAACAAGACCGGTCTTGAGTCTTTTCCATCTCAAGCCATGGTTAATTTTTCACACGCGAAAAGGAAATGAAAAAGAGGTCATTTTCGACAAAGATTGAAGATGCGGCGTTACTTTTTGAAATGTTTCCATTGTGTTTGTTTCGCTGTTTATTTAAGAGAATAAACGCGTTTTATTTTTCAAAAGAGCCGGCCAATTTAATAAACAAAAGGTTTGTGAGGGAAGTCTTTTGAAAAGCTGAGCTTGGCAGGATGGTTGAGTTGAGTTTGGAGTATTTTGTGCATTTTTAGGGTTCCGTTTCCAAAGAGTATACACGGAACCCTATTACTAAACCTACATTTTCTATCCGTCTGCCTGTCTGTCTGTCTGTCCGTCCTACCTTTAAATGGGTGTATCTTTCGAACCGTAATAAATATCCAGTTGAAATGTTCATAGAATATGACATGTTATATTACAGCGAATTAACGGCCTATTATCCGAGTCGCGTAGGCAAAAAAACGCTCCCCCAGCCCTCGCCAAGTTATAGCGACGGCGACGGAGGAGGCCCGCGAGGGGAGTACAACGACAAAAACGAACATAGGTCCGACCTCGATGACGCCTGGCGCGGTACTGAGCGCGGCGCGCGCAAATTCTCGGGACCTTTTTACGCTTTTAATTTCACTAAAAAACGAAACTATTCACTATCAAAAATATATCAAAATCACTTTTTTTTTAAAAGGATTGCTTTTCTTTACATGCAATTTCCATGTTGTTACGAGCTTTCATTAGAGCATAAAACGAAAAAAATAAACTAACTAAAAAATTGACTTTGATTCACTTTTTTTTTTATCAAGGGAAAACATGTATTTTTTTCCAGTTCAAATATTGTAATTTAACTGAATAAAATTGATTTAAAAAATAAATTTTTACCAACAAATTTGGTATAAGAGGCCGTTACTAACAAAAAAAATTGGACTTAGAGCACATTCATCATCATCATCATCATCATCATCATCATCAACCATTCTCCACCCACTGCTGGGTATAGGTCTCCTCTTCAGCGCGCCATCTTTTCCGGTCCTGTGCTAGCCTTGTCCACTGCTTTCCTGCTGTCCTAACGATGTCGTCCGACCAGCGGGCTGGTGGTCTGCCCGGTGGTCGCTTCCGAAAGCGCACATTAAAACTGTTCAATTCAAAATTGGAAAAATAGCTAAATTTTAAACGTCACTCTGTAAATCTTGAAAGAAACATTAATACCTACACTATAGAAACTTGAAAACGAACTTGAAAGATGTTTTTATGATTCAAAGTAAATTAATTACTATTTTGACTTTGCTAGTAATTGTAAATATAATTAAACTTTATTACTGTAAAGCTATTTAATAAGAATGAGTTTGCAGAACTTTGAACATTTAATTACATAGAAGAATTTAAAGACAGGGTCATACCGCAGGTTGTAAGCTAACAGTCTAATGCAGATGTGGGTGATTCTGTTTAGGTCATTACGAAAAGTTGTGCGTCTGCAAACAGTATTTCAACGCGTTAAGGGTCCTGTATACCCTCTGCAGCTCTCTCGCTCGCACATTTTCACATTATTGAAGATATAAAATCAATGAGTGTGAATTTCCAAAAAGTAACAAAATCATGTCGTGGTGTCATGTCGCGGTTGTAGTTTGTAATGTTACGATAGACACCACGACATGATTTTGTTACTTTTTGGAAATTCACACTCATTGATTTTATATCTTCAATAATGTGAAAATGTGCGAGCGAGAGACCTGCAGAGGGGGGCGGAGGGACAAGTCTGTAGATTAGGTAATTTAGTATTAATATGTATAAATATGTAATTGGGGATCGCTTGAAGTACCTATGGGCCGTCGTGGCCTATAGATGACCTATAGATGCTTTAAGCGATCCCAAGTAATTAGTTAGTTATAGTATGTAATTTAAAAATATGTGTATTCAATCATGTTATAAGACTTACGGCAGTGGCATGGTCGAATATCGATAAAACTCCTTCAAATAAAATAAAGAATTAAAAAAAAAAAAAAAAGAGACCTGCAGAGGGTATACAGGACCCTTAAGAGCTTCTTATACCAAATTTGACGGTTTTAAATCAAATTTTTTCAGTTAAATTACAATATTTGAGCTGGAAAAAAATACATGTCACAGATACATCTGTGTTACAGTCTGTGATTTGGTTCACAACACGATAGAATAAACTTTACTCGAACCTGGAAATTGCATGTACTGAAAGGCAATTTTATTCAACACCTTTTTATTTGGATAGAATTTTGATGGTAAATAGTTTAGTTTTTTAGTGAAATTAAAACCGTAAAAAAGTCGCGAGAATTTGCGCGCGCCGCGTTCAGTGCCGCGCCAGACGTCATCGAGGTCGGACATATGTTCGTTTTTGTCGTTGCACTCTCCCCGCGGGCGTCTTGTCTCTAGCGTGGCAATATACATCGTCGCTATAAGTTGGCGGGGGTTGAAGGAGCGTTTTGTTGCCTACGCGACTGGGATAGCCGGCCGTTAAGGTTCACATACGCATGATTTTCCGCATCCACCTAAACGGTGATGGCACGACATCTGGGTCTCGATTGTACTAAATCAAATGTTTTTAAATCGTCTATGAATTGCCTCAAAACCGTCATTTTTGACAATTATTTTATACTTTAAGTTTTAAAAGTGTCAATTTCGAGGCAATTCTATCTATTTAAACACAATTGGTTTAGTAAAATCGAGGCCCTGATTGCTCTGCCATTACAATCAATTGTAATGTTCGATTCCCACCTAGGACAAACATTTATGTGATGAACATTTGTGTTTGTTCTATAACTGGGTCTTAATTATCTATTCAAGTATGTATTTAAAACTATATATGTATGTATATCAGTCTTTGGCAGCCATATCACAAGCTTCGCTTGGTTTAGGGTCAGATGACCGTGTGTGTAAAAATTTCCCCAATATTTATTTATTTATTTTAAAAAATTAAGCGATTTTCCATCAGTTATTTATGTTAACGGTCAGTTTGCCTCCAATGTATACACAATCACGAACTGATCCTATTACAAACTGATGTTGTAACTTTAGCTACTCCACGAATTTAGCCTGCTGCTACCTTCGGTGTGGCCCTGGCCTATAATATTATTAGAACTTAATGAGAAATAAACATCAAGATTTAACCTTTTACAGTACACAATTTAATACAAGATAGTTAGGATTATCAGTTACAGTACGTAAAGTAAGTATTATTTATTTTGTTTAAGTTATTCTCCTTAGCTATCTAGATTTGATAGCCCGTTGGTCCAGTTGGTAGTGAACCTGCCTTCTGAGCTTGGGCGCGTGGGTTCGATTCCCACCTAGGACAAACATTCATGCGATGAACATTTGTGTTTGTTCTATATCTGGGTGTTTAATATCTATTTAAGTATATATTTAAAAAAACTATATGTGTATGTATATCAATCTCTGCCAGCCATATCACAAGCTTTGCTTAGTTTGAGGTCAGATGACCGTGTGTGCAAAATGTCCCGAATATTTATTTATTTATTATTTATTGCTATGTAAATTTAAAAGTTGTGTGCATTTTTGCCATATTATCCTGATTCTTCTTCATCTTCTCTTCCATTGAAAACCAGCTGCCCATTTTGAGTTATATAAGACACAATCACAAATTTTAAACGAGTTTTAGTGTAAAATATTGTAATAACATTAAGACCGCGCGTGTTATCGACCTTGTCTGAATGCTACAATGACCGGTTGTTTACTAAACTATTTTTGCTTGCGTTGTGGCGCTATTTTTTATGTCATGCCTTTTGCATCATCATTCTAAAGTGCGAACGAGAAACTAATAAAATAAATCAAATAATAAAAATAAAATCATTTATTTCAGGCACTCCAATGACCCATAAAATAAAATACAAACTAACACTACAAATAAAATAAAATGCTATCACGCTGTAAAGAGGCGATCATCTACTTAAACCTAATTGTAAATCTAAAGTCTAAGAATCTAAGAAGCACAATTAGTGCTGGGTCATTTTTTGTTGCCTTCCATGTGAACCGAGACCCAATGCTTAAACATTGGGCTCCTTAAAGGTGTGACGTTTGCTAGAAGCGTGCTATTGTGTGAGTAATCATACACAGATATACACATAGATCTGTGTAATCATGTTACCAAGTGCGTTCGCTAACTAGTCCGGTCAAACTGTAGAGGCCAAAAGACCAACAATACAAGTCAATATATAAAAAAAAGTAATCAGATCGACGCAAGAAAACGGAAAGGTAGTAACTAACAAAAATGAAATTGTTCACCAGAGCCAAAAAACTTTTCTGATTTTCAAAAAAAAAACATTATCTCGGGATTTATAGGTCCTAGGAAAGTGATATTTGGACAGTAAATCGAAAGTAAATGAAAGAATCTATGAATGTGCATCAATTCTATCCAAAGTTGTTTTATAAGACACTTTATGTCAGTTACATTATTTGATGTATTTTTTAGAGGCAGTAAGAATGTTGTAACTACGGGTTAAAATGTATGACGAGTTCTAAAACTATCTTTTCTCAAGAATGTAAAAACGTAACTGATTTAACTTTTTTTTAAACAACAAAAAAACACCGGTTGTTTTGTTAGTTACAGCGCTTTGTAGTCACAAAATATGTCACTCAACGTTACTTGTGAAAATCCTAAAATCGTTAATATTCATCGTAGAGCTATGGGAGTTACACCTTTCGACGCAGAAAAATTTGCTGATTTCAAAAGTGTAAAAAAGCATTTTGGCAAAATGTGTCAGTTACGACCTTTTTGATTTCTGAAAAATCTGAAAAATCTGGCATAGGCACCGAAATTATCTATATTTTAACATGTTTTAGGCTCTATGAATACAAACAATGTGAACTAGAAAGGAAAACTATACTATGAGAATGATATGGAAAAAAAAATGGATAAACCGGCCAAGTGCGATTCGGGCTCGCGCACTGAGAGATCCGTACCACCACATAATACAATAAGGTTGTCCAAGTAACCGAATTACCAGTTATTATTAACGCGTTCCAAAATTGTCGTAGAAATTTGCTATGCAGTTTGCTACAGGGGCTCTAGTATAATAACTTGGTAATGAACAGAATTTTGTCACCGACTCGCACTTGGCCATTATTTATTATTCGTTGTTATACGTTAGAGTGTGTACTATAATCGTGCCAAGTTTGACGCTTGTACGTATTATTGTTTTTACATTAGTACCCATACAAAAATACGTTAAAAAAATACGTTTGTTGTATGAGGACCCACCCCCCATCGTTTTTACTTTTAGTCATCTTTATTATTTCTTAGTTAATCCATTACTTATTCTGTGAAAATTACAACTGCCTATCTATTACGGTTCGAAACATGCAGCCGTTTAAAGGTATGACGGACAGACAGACAGACAAAGTAGGCTCTGTAATAGGGTTCCGTTTTTACCCTTTGGGTACAGAACACTAAAAAGCAGTGCGACATATACTACGAAACAGACTACAAAGAGCTAACGTGGCAACACTAACTGAGATTTACGAGACTTACATTCACAATGCAGCTTGCACGTGAGACCAAGTTATAATGTAACCAGGTTGCAGCCAATGTACAGCAAATCAAACTTCAACACGATTTTATTAGCTTTACTTGCTAAGATTATATAAAATCTTTGTTTACTTGTAAGCAAAGATAATATAACCACTTGATCAAGCATGTAGTCAAATTTCCCTTTTGCAAAATGATTCCACGTCGTTCGCAGGGGGCAGCCTGTGATTGGAGACTCGACGCGACTCGAGGCTTGTGATTGGAGAATCAAAAGTCATTCATTCAATTCGCGCCTAGGATTGGCTCCGCTTGAAATAGTTTAGGTTGACACGTTAGAACCTTTGCCTTATGCGGGGTAAAGGATGAGCAGTCGAGTGGTTATATTATCATTGTTTGTAACTATGTAAACAAATATTAGTACACGATTTCAGGTTATCACTTATTTAAATGTTTATCAGGTTATCTCTTATCAAATATTTCTTATCGTGCATTTTTAGGGTTCCTTTTACAAAAGGAAAAACGGGACCCTATTACTGAGCCTACGTTTGTCTGTCTGTATGTCTGTCCGTCCTACCTATTAACAGCTGTATCTTTCGTAATATATAACCTGTTAATTTTTTACAAAATTTGTCATTTTTTTTTTTTTTTTTTCAACCAGAAGACGTCCACTGCTGAACATAGGCCTCCCCTTTTAATCTCCACACTGAACGACAGCCTGCCTTTTGCATCCACTGGATGCCAGCGACTCTCACTATGTCGCCGGTCTATCTAGTGGGAGGCCTACCTACGCTGCGTCTTCCGGTTCGTGGTCTCCACTCAAGAACCTTTCTTCCCCATCGGTTATCGGTTCTTCGAGCGATGTGGCCTGCCCATTGCCACTTCAACTTGCAAATTTTAACAGCTATGTCGGTGACTCTGGTTCTTTGGCGAATATCCACGTTTCGGATTTTATCGCGCAAAGAAACTCCGAGCATAGCGAGAATTTGTCATTATTAATGAAGAAATAATAAAAAAGAAAAAACTAAAGGGGAGTAACATAAAACAAACGTATAGTTTTTACGTATTTTTGTATTAGCTCTAATGTAAAAACGGTAATACTTACAAGTGTCAAACTTGGCATGATTATAGTACACACTCTAAAGTATAACAACAAATAGGTAATATATTATAGCCAAGTCCAAGTCAGTGACAGATATCTGTTCATTTCCAAGTTATTACTGGTAATTCGGTTACTTAGATGACTTTATCATTAACCTCGAAAAAAGAAGGAAGGTTCTTAATTCAGTCCGTATTTTTATTTTTGTGCTGTATATACGTCGATCACACAATTATCTGTAAGCATTAATATTAAGCATTGCCATTCAACGTGGTAATGCCGCCAGCATGCTGGGTACGCTGCCAACTGGTAGTGGGCTTGAGCATTTGGATTGTCTTTAGACCTTCAACGGTCTATGGGCAGTCTAACTGTATTTGTAGTTTTAGTTTTAGCTTGTATTTTGTTTAGTTAATAAAGGTGCTAGCCCAGGAAAAAAAAAATATCTGTACCATTTGCGTGTTTTTTTCTAGTTTCAGTCACGTTTATATAATTAATTTTCAAAAATATGGATGTTGGAATGAAGTGTCCTAAGACATTTTCAGCATTAGTAATTTTTAAACTTTCGCAATTTGAACACATGTTTTAAATGTTTATCGGGACTTATCACGTATTATTTAATTTAGGTAAAAATATGTACCCTCCGCTCGACGTTTCGACCATGTTACAATGGCCGTTGTCACGAGCTGACTCTAGCTAAGGTACATATTTTTACCCAAATTAAATAATAATAGTCCCGATAAACATTAAAACATGTGTTCAAATTGCGAATGTTTAAAAATTACTAATGCTGAAAATGTCTTAGGACACTTCATTCCAACATCCATGTTTTTGAAAATTAATTAAATAAACGTGACTGAAACTAGAAAAAAACACGCAAATTGGTACAGATAATTGTGTAATCGACGTACATACAGCACAAAAATAAAAATACGGGCTGAATTGAGTACCTTCCTTCTTTTTTCGAGGTTAATGATAAAGTCATCCAAGTAACCGAATTACCAGTAATAACTTGGTAATGAACAGATATCTGTCACCGAAACATTTAAAACATATATTCAGCATTGAGCCGATTTCCAAAGAAAATTCACATATCATAAACTTAACGGGAGGTTATCCGAGGCGCCTAGGCAACAAAACGCTCCCTCAGCCCCCGCCAAGTTATAGCGACGATGTATTTTACAATGCTACAGTCAGGACGCCCGCGGGGGGAGTGCAACGACAAAAACGAGCATAGGTCCGACCTCGATGACGCCTGGCGCGGCACTGAACGCGGCGCGCCAAAATTCTCGCGTCCTTTTTACGCTTTTAATTTCACTAAAAAACGACACTATTCACTATCAAAAATCTATCCAAATAAAAAAATGCTGAATAATATTGCCTTTCAGTACATGCAATTTCCAAGTTGTTACGAGCTTTCATAAGAGCATAAAATGAAAAAAATAAACTAAGTCGACATTGTTTCAGATTTTTTTTTGATCGAGGAAAGTTTATTCTATCGTGTTTTGAACCAAATCATAAACTCTAACACAGATGTATCTGTGACATGTATTTTTTTCCAGCTCAAATATTGAAATTTAACTGAATAAAATTGATTTAAAACCGTCAAATTTGGTATAAGAGGCTCTTAGGCATTGGCTTACTGTTTGCTTGGAACTGTCTTTGGCTAAAATTAATTTGTCTTAAGTAACGAAATTAGGGAAACAAATCTGTCACAAAGTAGTTAAATTAGGTCACCATCCGAAGAATGTTCGATTGTTTACAACTTGCTCCCCTGTCTATTGTTGGCGCTACAGAGACTCGTAAGTTTCTCTCTTTTGTTCAGATAGACTAGGTTGCTCAAACATTTTTCGACGCCCCTTTGAAAACTTTTCTATGCACTCTCGGTTGAATTCAATTGTAAACCAACACAAAACAAATATTACTTACTAGCTGCGCCCCGCGGTTTCACCCGCGTAGTGATGAAAAATGGTGATGATGATAATAAAAAAGTAGCCTTTGTCACTCTCTGGCTCTTGAACTATACCCGTGCAAAAAATCAGGTCGATCCGTTGTTCCGTTGCAGAGTGAAAGAGGAACAAACATGTATACATATAAATTTTCGCGTTTATAATATTAGTAGGATTATTTTTAAAATTAGTTTTTAAAAACATGATTTTAGGCGTCGTCGGCCATATTGTGACGTCGTTTTATTTTTCGTATTGTTCTCTGTAAACCTTTTCATTTGATACTCATATTATGGGAGTGCATATTATGGGAGTGCAGTGGATTTGCAAGTTGAAGTGGCAATGGGCAGGCCACATCGCTCGAAGAACCGATAACCGATGGGGAAGAAAGGTTCTTGAGTGGAGACCAAGAACCGGAAGACGCAGCGTAGGTAGGCCTCCCACTAGATGGACCGACGACATAGTGAGAGTCGCTGGCATCCAGTGGATGCAAAAAGCAGGCTGTCGTTCAGTGTGGAGGTTAAAGGGGGAGGCCTATGTTCAGCAGTGGACGTCTTCTGGCTGATGATGATGATGATTATGGGAGTGCATAAAAATAACTAGTCCGCCATCTTAGGGAGAACTATCAGTGCGCGAGCCCGATTCACACTTGGCTGGTTTATTTGTTATACTTTAGAGTGTACACTATAATCATACTAAGTTTGACGCTTGTACGTATTACCGTTTTTACATTAGAGCTAATACTAAAATACGAAAAAAATATGTTTGTTGTATGCGGGGGGCCCTTTAAATTTAACTTTTTGATTATTTTATTATTTGTTAGTTAATCCACCGTCACATTACATTATTAAGTGAATATTTTAACTGGCTATTAGGGTTCAACAGATGCAGCCGTTTAAAGGTAGGGACAGACAGACAGACATCATAGCTAATGCGGTTGAAACTATTATAGTCGGAGTAACCGGCTTAATCTAACGTAATTCCTGTGTAATATAAATAAAAATACATCATAGGCTTAGTATTTTGGGTCCCGTTTTTACCCTTTGGGTATGGAACCCTTAAAAAACAGGAAAGCAATAAAATGAATTTTTATGTCACAAACTGGCCCCACCTCAACATGAGGCTGGTTGTGGACAACCGGTGCTGATCTTCCAGCATGAATGTATCATACGGACTACGTAGACGTATCCAGTTAGTAAAACAATACAAAAGTCTACAAATGAAACGTTTTACAATTTGGTTTCAAGTTTGTGAAAAATAAGTCTACACACCACAAAAACCAAATTTTTCAATCATCATCATCATCAGCCAGAAGACGTCCACTGCCGAACATAGGCCTCCCATTTAACCTCCACACTGAACGACAGCCTGCCTTTTGCATCCACTGGATGCCCGCGACTCTCACAATTTCGTCGGTCCATATAGTGGGAGGCCTCCCTACGCTGCGTCTTCCGGTTCGTGGTTTTCAATCACAACTTCTTAATTTGATCCGAGACGCGTAGGCAACAAAACGCTCCCTCAGCCCCCGCCAAGTTATAGCGACGATGTATTTTACAAAGCTAGAGTCAGGACGCCCGCGGGGGGAGTGCAACGGCAAAAACGAGCATAGGCGACCTCGATGACGCCTGGCGCGGCACTGAACGCGGCGCGCCTAAATTCTCGGGTCTTTTTTATGCTTTTAATTTCACTAAAAAACGAAACTATTCACTATCAAAAATATATCCAAATATTTTTTTTTAATAAAATTGCCTTTCAGTACATGCAATTTCCAGGTTGTTACGAGCTTTCATTAGAGCATAAAATGAAAAAAATAAACTAAGTCGACTTTGTTTCAGAATTTTTTTTTGATCGAGGAAAATTTATTCTGTTGTGTTTTGAACCAAATCATACACTCTAACACAGATGTATCTGTGACATGTATTTTTTTCCAGCTCAAATATTGCAATTTAACTGAATAAAATTGATTTAAAACCGTCAAATTTGGTATAAGAGGCTCTTAACAACAAATCTTAATCGGTTATTGTCTAACAACAAACACAGTTGAGAACCTCTGGTTTCAAGTGTAAGAGGCTTTCATTATAAAGTTTCTCGAGCTGCGTTCTTGTAAACTTGAGAGCTTAAGTAAGTTTTTATGAAGACCATTCTGCCAGAGATCAGAATGCCCGAGAGAGAACTAAGTACTGATCATTATTGGTCGGATGTTTGCTTTAATAGTTTAAATCCTTATGGCTTTTTAAAAAGTTTCAGCCTCCTCGCTCTTTGAATTTATAAAAGCTGGTGAATCGTTAAAGTTAATGAGGTATTTACTGAAATGAAGGAATTAAGATGAAAGCCTTAATTGGTGGTTCTCGGTTTATTTCCCGTTGTAACCTAGTTTAGATTCGTGGAGTGAGTAGTAGGTTAGTAAGTAGGTAATTAGGTTTTACAAATTTTAATCACATAGAGGAGGCAAAATTACAATATTTTGGTGGTAAACCTTAATTTGGCAAACTTGCAAAATTGTGGCTTAAGACGTTTATATCTCAAAAAGAATTTGTTCGGTTAGTTTATTTACCTGTTTTTATAATGTTTTTATAAGATTTTCTAAGCAGAGTACTAGTAGGTATATAATATTAGTTCGCAGTTAGACCACTTGCAATGCTAAGTTGTGCGTGTGTGTGTTTATGTGTAAGTAGTATCATAGAGATAGTAACACATATTTATTTTTTAAAGCTACAAAAGTTACAAGAAACAACTCTAGTGACAGGATACTAATTTAATCAAAATATTATAAAATATTACTAGTTGAAACTCACGGTGCTACACGCGATTTTCCAGTTTTGCGCATTTTCGGGGAGAAAAATACCCTGTGTCCAATTGTTCATCCTCATAATGCACACTATCTTCCTACCAAATTACATTAAGATCGGCCCAGACATTTAGCCGTGAAAAGCGAACAAACAGATAGAGAGGGTTACTTTTGCTTTTATAATATTCGTTAGGATTACGATGAACAATACCAATCGACCGTAGATGGCTAGTTCGAAGTTGAAAATAAGATAACTAATTTTCAAAAAATGCTTCGCAATGTATAGCGCTAGTAGTATACGCATATACTACTAGCGGTCCGTCCAGCTCCGCACGGGTATAGATTATAGCCTATGTCACCCGGGAATAGTGTAGCTTCCCAACAGTGAAAGAATTTTTCAAATCGTTTAGTTGTTTCGGAGTCTTTTCAATGCAAACAAAGAAACACGAAAAACAATCAAAGTTTCCTATTTATAATTATTATATTATAGTATAGAATTACCACACATTTCTGCGGAAAATTTACGATATCAAAAATGTATATTTTTTTAACTATGTAAATTCAGGGTATGCCGTCTGTTAAAACGTACACTTAAGTACTAAAATACATGCCAAATTGCCTCGTCAGACATCAAAGTGGGACGTAGTTAAATGCTTTATTTTGAACAAAGCAGAGTTATGACGGAATAAATGTAAAAGTCAAGTTACTTTGTTTTTAGGGTTCCGTACCTCAAAAGGAAAAAACGGAACCCTTATAGGATCACTTCGTTGTCCGTCTGTCTGTCCGTCTGTCTGTCCGTCTGTCCGTCTGTCCGTCTGTCAAGACCCTTTTTCTCAAGAACGCGTAAAGGTATAAAGTTGACATTTATAAGTTACAAATTTGAAGTTATATCATTTAAAATTTTATTATTAGTTATTTTGCTATTACAAACTTACATTTTGTAGTTGGAATGTATAGAAGAACCTTATAGTCAACTACAAAGTTAAGTTTGTCTTTGAATATTTCAACTTTAGGTATTTTTTTGGACTCGCACTCTGAGGGTTCTGTCCAACGGAACCCTCAGAGCACGAGTCCTACTCGTATTTGTCCGGTTTTTTATTCTTCAGCAGACTTTTCAATTAAATCCCTATATTTAACGACATCGTCCTCCGATAAAGTCGTCTGAAGATCGAAGACATTCCGATCTCAATGCTAACTTGAACTATTTACAACTGGACTGTCCAACTTTAATCGCTTTTTCATTGGATTTTCGAAAATTCGTGGACTCGTGATTCGTGGTGGAAGGAATTGCAAATGACGTCGAACCTTGGTGCATTTTTTTTTTTTTAATATAAATAGGCTTGCGCTTGGCCGCCAGCTCGCCTGATGTTAAGCGATGATGCGGCCTACGATGGAGCACGCTTGCCTAGAAGAAACCTATTCACTCTCGACTTGAAGACACCCATATTGTAACTATCGGGGAACACCCACTCAGGCAGCGAATTCCACAGACTAGCAGTTCGCATAATAAATGTGGAATCAAAGCGCTTCGTACGGGTTCTCGGAATATCAACCATAAAGCGGTGTCGATTCTTCGTACCCACTCTGGCAGTCCGATAGAAAAATGGGCAGAAGGGAATTAAATCATGCAGATCTGTAGCACACTCTCCGAAATGTAAATCACGAGTAAATAGGTTTCTTCTAGGCAAGCGTGCTCCATCATAGACCGCATCGTCGCTGTACATCAGGCGAGTTGGCGGTCAAACGCAAGCCTATTAATAGATTTAAAAAAACCCTCTTGTAAAGCTAAGTTTGGCTATGATACTACAAGGTAGGAAGCTTTAGTTTACCTACTAGGTGTGAAAACAAAATGAGATAGAAGCGCCTGTAGGTTTGTTTATAGCAAAAACTAACAGACGTATCTTTGTGTTATGAATAATACGGATTGAATTGAGAAACTATCTTTTTATAAAGATGGTAAAAATGAAATATAATGCGAAACGGATTGTAGAACATCAAACTGACGACTCTGGTTTCCCTCAAAAATTGAAATCATAACCAGATCAATATAAAAATCATTAAATATTATTAAACTTTTTTTGTCATTTGTACTTACATTGCCAACACAATACTATGCAATCAAATTAATAATACTTTAGGTGTGAACTAAATAAAAAATATTATTTAAAAAAACTTTTTAAATAAAACCTTTTTGTATTCTTCTCAGCAAACCCTTTCATTTGGTACCTTTATCATGATAGATCAGAACATTTTGTCTACTATCTTGGGGCATCTGCCATAGTTATTGAATTTTTCATCAAAGGCCAAAGTGCTTGGGAATACAAATCCAACGCACCCAGTTTTTTTTAAATGTATTTTTTTTTAAATAAATAAGGAGCACGCTTGCCTAGAAGGAACCGATTCACTCGTGATTTCAAGACACTCAGATTGTAACCATCGGGGAACACCCATTCAGGCAGCGAATTTCACAGACTAGCAGTTCGCATAATAAATGTGGAATCAAAGTGCTTCGTATGGGTTTTCGGAATATCAACCATAAAGCGCTGACGATTATTTGTGCTGGCAGTCCGATAGAAAAATGGGAAGGAGGGTAGTCGATGAGATTACGTCGTTTTGTTGAGGAGTTCCTATGGCTACCTTCTGTCTCCATCATCAGACCAGCTCGATGGCACCAGTACACTGCATTGTTATTGCACTTCCATAAGCTTTCCAAACTTCAGCTCAATCGGTGAAGGATTGGTCTAAAATTCAGTTGCAAGATTTGTCCCATACATACGCAGACTAGGTAAACCTATTACGTAGCCCAGACTTGTAGTTATGATGGATTTTCAATGAAAACAATTCAGTCAAATGTCTGAGGAGCGGGGTGAGGGATTGGCAATTTTCCCGCAATATTTTTTGCTACAACAAGCGCGGTTTTAAATAATTTTAATAGACAATTATAAGACGAGCGCAGAAACGTTGACGGATCACAGGCTTAGTTGGCACTGACGTGACACTCAGTGCCTTCAGTGGGCGTGTTTTTATAACAGACTAGCGGTCCGCCCCAGCTTCGTACGGGTATAGATTATAGCCTATGTCACCCGGGGATAGTGTAGCTTCCCGTCAGTGAAAGAATTTTTCAAATCGGTTCAGTAGTTTCGGAGCCTATTCAATGCAAACAAACAAACAAATAAACAATCAAATCTTTCCTCTTTATAATATTATAGTATAGATATAGACTAGCTGACCTGACAGACGTTGTCCTGTCTTAGAACTGTCAAACACGCAAAGTTAAAATTGAAAATCTTATTTTTTACACCTTGAGTTATATTATTGGAGTTTTAGTGAGGATCCCTATTTATTTAAATATAATATAGCCTATGTTACCCGGGGATAGTGAAGCTTCCCAACAGTGAAAGAATTTTTCAAATCGGTTCATTAGTTTTGGAGCCTATTCAATGCAAACAAACAAACAATCAAATCTTTCCTCTTCATAATATTACTATAGATAGTATAGATGTAGTGACTGAACACGTTCGCCTTACATTAAATGTCTAGTTATAGAAAGTAGTTATTTTGGCCTTATCTTTAATAACTATTGTGAATATTATGTAGAATTTATAACGCAGTTGATTACAAAAAATAAATAAAATAAAAGTCTTTGGACACATTCGAACGTATGAACTTACCAACGAACTGGCGGGCAAGTTGAAAAAAGCTTGTAAAAACTCCAATATAATAAGTCCCAAAACGATCTCAATCGAACCGTTATCGCGTTCGAGCCTACGAAGACCGATGGCTGGTATCTAAGCTTGATAAATGTGCCTACCCCTAAACCTTCAGTCTTATAACCGTAATGGGATTGATAATTTTTCATCGTGGTAACGTTCAATTTAGTCAATATCTGAAAGGAGATCTTTGTAGCAATGTTTAATCCCCAAACATAAAACGGGTGTACAAGTTTAATTGGGGTTTTGTATGTGAGCCTCATTTCACCTTCTTCCTGTAATGTAACATCTTTGGCTACAGACTATATACTTCAATTGGTAGAAATATAAAAATTTATTAAAAAAAAAATGTCGACCGGTATTTCTTCAATAATGTCCCAGGAAGTTATATGATTATTTACGGGATATTTACCGTGGTAAGGTTGTGGAATGAGCTCCCGATATTTCGGCGCAGTTACATGCACCATGTTCACGGGAAGACTGAAGAATGCGGGTGGTTGGTCGAACAAAATTTAAGGGCTTGTTATAAGATGGTGTAATAGTTTAATTAGGTATGTCAGCCTCAATATTTTTTCTGTAATATAATGAACCGTCTTTCGCTATTAAAATCCTTTGGAGCTATGATAGTGGGTCAAACAAAGTAATTTCTGTTTTGTCACAGCTTCGGAAAATATTATAATGCAGTCGTTACTAAAAAATATTCACATTAGAGCCATGATCAGAATAATCTTTTTTTTTTTTTTTTTATTGTAGATAGGCTTGCGCTTGGCCGCCAACTCGCCTGATGTTAAGCGATGATGCGGCCTACGATGGAGCACGCTTGCCTAGAAGAAATCTATTCACACTCACTTATGTGTTTAATTCTGCTATTAATCTATGTATCGCTTCTAATCCGTACGGCCAAGGATTGGAACAACCTGCCAGCTTCCTTGTTTCCTGAGTGATATAAACTGAGCCTTTTCAAGGCCAGAGTGAATAGGTATCTTCTAAGTCCGCGTGCTTCATCTTCGACCACACCGTCGCGTACCAACAGGCGAGTTGGTGGTCACACGCGGACTTACCCACATTTTTTTTTTTTTAGTACTAAGAGCTATATTATACTTTCACTCTGAATAATAGGTCATCATCATCATCATCAGCCAGAAGACGTCCACTGCTGAACATAGGCCTCCCCCTTTAACCTTCACACTGAACGACAGCCTGCCTTTTGCATCCACTGGATGCCAGCGACTCTCACTATGTCGTCGGTCCATCTAGTGGGAGGCCTCCCTACGCTGCGTCTTCCGGTTCGTGGTCTCCACTCCAGAACCTTTCTTCCCCATCGGTTATCGATATAATAGGTAAGTAGGATATAATTATCTATCGACGATATTATTACTATCGTGGGTCAAACCTGGACCAGATTAGCACAGGACCGAGGCAGATGGAATAGCAAGAGATATGCTTATACCTAGCAGTGGGATAAGGAAGGCTGTGGATGATGATGATGATATATATCGCACCACCCATGGAAGACTGGCGTAAACACATTTACGTCAAATATTATTTTTTTCACCATTGTATAGAGGAAAGACTAATACACGTACTCAATTTTTTTCAAATTTTTATTCCAATAAATGACGGATATAATTAGATTAAAATATATTTTTCATAAATTTCCTGGTAAACTTATGTAAGTTTTGTTACGCTTATTACTTTTGTAGACTTGCCTTTTAATATTAGCTTAAACGAAGTTAAGCAATTATTATACGTCTTTCTAAAAAAACTTATTTACATAATGAACTTACATACTTTTTCCACTTGATAAAGTACAGAAATATACGCTTATATACAAGTTACTATAAATATCCGCATTATTTTCCCGTGGAAGAAAAGAGTATAATTTTTTACGTACAAAAGTTCTATGAAAGTGGGCTGGAATAAAGACTTAACTCGAAATAAAGCCAGCTAATTCGTCTAATTTCCGTAGCAACAAAGCGTTAACTTTAGATGTTTCTAAATTTCATATTGTTATTCCGGAGATAAATGGAGTAACCACCTAATTTCAGATTACCGCAAAAACTGCTAGCTTTTCCATAAAATAAAGTATATAGGTATCTGTAAAGTAATTTTTGCGAGCATGTTGTTAAAGAAACCAATTGTCTAGGTCGTCTAATTTCTCCGCAAATCAGTTTTTTGACGCTCCTGAAAAGTTGGTGTTTTCAACTTACGCCAGTCTTCCATGGGTAGTGCGATATCTGTACGTATTTTTATACAAAGTAAATTTTAACTGAGTGTTTTGTTATATCTATGTTCCACAGAGATACCACGGTTACAATACTAATCTTTCCTAACAATCTCCCTAATGATCATTGTTAAAATTTTCGTAACAAGATTGGAGTTTTTCGTGAAACGCGGGTCCGAATTTGGGCAAAGAATTGTGTCGTCCAAACTTTACGAAGATTTAAGGGATTATGTTAAAGACTTTGTTAAGATTATGTTTTGTAAATTAATTAAGAAAACATAATCCTTACTTGTTAGAGTCTTGTGAGAGTCGCTGGCATACTGTGGATGCAAAAGGCAGGCTGTCGTTCAGTGTGGAGATTGAATGGGCAGGCCTATGTTCAGCAGTGGACGTCTTCTGGCTGATGATGATGATATTAACAAAAAAAAAACTCTAAAAAAATCCTAATTTTTCTATACTAATCTATACTAATATTATAAAGAGGAAAGATGTGATTGTTTGTTTGTTTGTTTGCATTGAATAGGCTCCGAAACTACTGAACCGATTTGAAAAATTCTTTCACTGACTGGAAGCTACACTATCCCCGGGTGACATAGGCTATGATCTATACTCGTGCAAAGCTAGGGCGGACCGCTAGTATAATATAAAGTAAGTTGCTAATCTTAACAATAATTTTTGATTATTTACGGGATATTTACCGTGGTAATGTTGTAGAATGAGCTCCCTATATTTCAGCGCAGATACGTGCACCATGTTCACGGGAAGAAAAAAAATCGGTGGCTGTCAAAGGAAAATGTGTTTTTTTTTTTTTTTTTTTAAATAATTGGCTTGCGCTTCACCGGCAACTCGCGATGATGCGGTCTACGGTGGAGCACGCTTGCCTAGAAGAAACCGATCCACTCGTGATTTGAAGACTGTATCTATCGGGGAACACCCATTCAGGCAGCGCATTCCACAGACTAGCAGTTCGCACAATAAAAGTGGAATCAAAGCGCTTCGTTCGGGTTTTCGGAATACCAACCATAAAGCGGTGTCGATTTTTTGTGCCCGCTCTGGCAGTCCGATAGAAAAATGGGCAGGAAGGAATCAGATCATGAAGATCAGATGCACACTCTCCGAAATGTATTCGATAAAAGACCGATAGACTAGCAACTAGTGTTATATGCAATAGATTTGAAAACGTTCTAATCAATCGAATTATAAATTGTAGTAAATCTCTAATTATGTACCTATTCCATCTTATAAAAATCAATGTTTGTTTTTATTGTGCGTGGTAGCCGTAAGCTATGCTGTGAAATGCGATGCCTACAGAAGTCATAATTGATATAGTTAAACTCGTCAAGTGTTTTGGTATAAGTTACTAAGCATTGTGTATCTCTTAGACAATTTACTGTTTCACATAATTTCCAGTGGATGCAAAAGGCAGGCTGTCGTTCAGTGTGGAGGTTAAAGGGGGAGGCCTATGTTCAGCAGTGGACGTCTTCTGGCTGATGATGATGATGATGATGATGATAATTTCTCGCAAGTTCTAGGTAAATCCAGTCCATTACCCAAATACCATACGACGCCATTGTCACGTCTTTCCATTTCAAAAGTTTCAAGATGTTGCAAATTAGTTGTCGACCCTACTCAAGTGAGGTTCCGTGTCTCATCCAGGTCTGGCAATATGCATGGAAATTGGTCCTTCATGTACACTTAGGGTCCTCTGCATAGACTGTTATTGTTAGCATAATTTAGTGCTGAAATATACGTACAGGAGGAGGAATCTGCTCGGGAAGGTTTGCATTTATGACTGATTTCAATAGTAATTCATAATTCATTTACCTATTCCTCGCAAGAGTAGAAATTACAAGGAGTAGGAGTTGCAATTTATAATGTGATCTAATAAGTACATTAACTGTCGATTAATTTAATGTAAAAGTAAAGTGGACCTTAACTGTTGGCCTTTTGGAAAAACTCAGAGTCACTCAGCGGGCAATGGAGAGAGCAATGCTCGGAGTTTCTTTGCGCGATAAAATCCGAAACGTGGATATTCGCCAAAGAACCAGAGTCACCGACATAGCTGTTAAAATTTGCAAGTTGAAGTGGCAATGGGCAGGCCACATCGCTCGAAAAACCGATAACCGATGGGGAAGAAAGGTTCTTAAGTGGAGACCACGAACCGGAAGACGCACTAGATGGACCGACGACATAGTGAGAGTCGCTGGCATTCAGTGGATGCAAAAGGCAGGCTGTCGTTCAGTGTGGAGGTTGAAGGGGTAGACCTATGTTCAGCAGTGGACGTCTTCTGGCTGATGATGATGGTGATGATGATGATGAAGTAAATTAAGTACACTACCTCAGCTATAATATAACATGAAAGTAGGCATAGATAACTTAAGATTACCTAACATTTAACCTTCCTATACCCGCGGCTAGGTCTGTGAGACCGACTAGATGTTTGCGCTTTTTGCTAGCTGCATAATTTTTTGCTAGCTTCATTTTCGTAGGTAGCACGTATACGTGCGAGTAGCACGTGTCGTTTTATTTGGCGATAATCGGTCCATGAGACCGACGCGGGTATATGTGCGGGTATATGTGTAATATTTCATGTTAGTCGAAGACATGTGAGGCGAAGCTTTATCCTAAGTAAGATTGTTTTATAATTGTCAAAAAAACTGTAATCCTTACGAATTATAAGGTTTTTTAATGTTTTTATGTGAGAAAACATAATTTTGCGATTGTTCGTACAACATAAGGAAAAAAAAATTGAATACTTTGGAACAATGACAATACTTATTTAATTAAATTATATGTGGAAAATAAATGTCACAATCACAATTTCAATGGTCACTATCAGTATTTTTTCTATCTAATTAAGATCTAAATCTTTCAAGAATTCGTCAATGGTATAATAGGTCTTTTCTAATAATAATAATAATTTACTTAGAACCTCTATGAAAAGATTTATGTCATCCTCAACCCTTATATTTAATGGAATTTTACAAAAAAATATGTGGTAAATTCTTATATGTAAGGTTAGGTTTGTTCTTATAGGTTAGGCTATAGGTTGGTGGGTTAACCCTGATTCTAGTTTTTAGGTCACCTGAAGGCTTCTGACATGACTTACTACTTGCAGTGTTTTACAACCGACACTGTTTTGAACTATCACGGTTGTTCTACATTAAAAAATAGTTGTTTATTAATATTAATAGGTAATTTGTTTCATGACCATGGATACAAAGTCCTTCAGTCGTAATATGAAATAAGTCTCCATAGTATTAAACAGCTTCAAACAAGTCATAGTCAAGCAAAGTAAGTCACAGATAAGTCAACCTCATACCCCAGTAAAGTGGTGGAGGCTTTACAAGAGACTTCAAGGGAGTTTTGGAAACAACACGAAAATACATGTTCCACCTCGTTTTATCACTTTCCCATACTCGAGCACCTTCGCGAGCACTTAATAAATAATGATCCACCATTAGTACACAATAACACTCGAATATACACAAGCCGACATGTTTTTTTCCACGTTGGCGCCAAAACTCGCGGCGATTCAAGCCTCACCACAATAATAATTGCCGCAATGTGCTCAATTTATTTATATGTTCTTTGTCATATAAATAAGTTCAGTGGACCTCAAAATTATAGTTTATTTTGAAAGTAATAGAACAACACATAATTTTACCATGTTTTTATTTTTATAAAGCCTGTAGCAAAACATTAATAACAAACAACCTACCTCCAAACTCCATAGAGGTTTCTAACGATACTCATAATTATAGAACTACCAACTTATCTATAGAGATGGTTAAATAACGAACTACAATATTTTCGGCGGTAGACTATCAGTTTTGTTCCAAAAATGTGACAGTGGGGCCTACTCAACTCTAAGATAAATTTGTCGCATTGTACAGAAGCTCTCTTCGCAAACAACTCCCACCTTTGTCAGAATCAGAATATGTATTGTACAACAAAACATAATTACCCTAGGCACGAGGGGGGCTCTTGAAAACGTGTCGTCACCTCTTTGTAATTAATTATTTCATTATAAATTTGCCCCCGAATGATTAAAAATTTCCTTCACGGACTGTCGTCTAATTACCCGGTAAGTGGCGTTGTTCCACTTGGAGATAAGTGTTGGTTATTTTATTCATGAGATAACTATAGCATGATAGCAAGACGCTTTCTAGTGGCTAACTACGTTGACATCTCTCACTAAAGGTATGGTTAGGGGCGTGGCGTGGGTGAGGTGTATTTAAACTCATCTTGCAGACGATCTTAAAGTCAAAGTCAAAGTCATTTATTAATAAGTATAAATTTACACGTCAATTCAAATTAATAATTATTATAATAAATTGTATATTTTATTGTTCTATTTTAGGGTTTTGTACCCAAGGGGTGTTAACGGGACCCTATTACTAGCCTACACTGTCTGTCTGTCTGTCCATGTGTCTGTCCATCCTACCTTTTAACGCGTGTATCTTTTGAACCGTAATAGACATACAGTTGAAATTTTCACAGAATATGACGTAATGTAATAGCATATTGACAAAAAATTATTAATATTTTGTGAAAATTTCAACTGGCACTTTCACTTTTTCTGTTTTTTTATTACGGTTCGAAATACACAGCTGCTAATAGGTATGACAGACGGACAGACAATCAGACAATCAGACAGACTGACAGACAGACGGACAGACATACATCATTGGCTTAATAATAGGGTCCTGTTTTTACCCTTTGGGTACGGAACCCTAAACTTTAATTAAAATCCATTAGGTAGTTTTTGCGTAAAAGAGGAACAAACATCCATACATACAAACTTTCCCGTTTATAATATTAGTAGAATTCAGATTATTTGTACTGACTGTACACAAAATCCAATCGTTCGAATGTCACCTTAGAAAAGTCAAAAGCTTGAACGGTAATGCGTTTCAAGAGACATCGAGGGCAAAGAATGTTTATAAACTTGACATTTTGATCCAAAACTATGAAATTGAAAATACGATCTAATCTCAATAAGATACCTAGGTATATTCCCAGCAAAATCTTTTGCCCTTCTTTAAAAAACTATGTTTTTTGTTCTTCTAAATCTTTGCTTACACTGTAAGATAAGGTTTACCTCACCCGCGGGTAATTGTTGTGTTATCATGGTAGAAACATTAATCTTTCACACGACTAGCAAGAAATTAATATTATCTATGGCAAAATCTACTTATAATAATATCAAATTAAATGAATTATTATGTTCAAGACTTTGTAACAATAAACTTTCCAAAAGTTAAATGATTATTTACATGGTGCATGTAACTGCGCCGATATATCGGGAGCTCATTCCACAACCTTCATCATCATCATCATCCACAGCCTTCCTTATCCCACTGCTGGGTATAGGCCTCTCTCTTGCTATGTCATCTGCCTCGGTCCTGTGCTAATCTAGTCCAGGTTCGACCCGCGATAGTAATAATATCGTCGACCCATCTTGCAGCTGGACGACCAACGCTCCGCCTACCTTGCCTGGGCCACCACTCTGTTAAAACCTTACTCCACCTGTCATCACTGCGCCTAGCAACGTGTCCTGCCCAGCTCCACTTTAATTTCATTACCGCGATTCCGACGTCTCGAACCTTTGTTCTTCGTCGGATTTCGGTATTACAAACTCGGTCTTGGAGTTTGATGCCTAGCATGTATCTCTCCATGGCTCTCTGTGCTACTCTGATTTTGTGCACAGCCTCATGTGTGAGAGTCCATGTTTCGGCACCATATGTCATGGTGGGCAGAACACATTGGTTGAAGAGGCGAGTTTTCAGACATTGTGGCATTCCACAACCTTACCACGGTAAATATCCCGTAAATAATCATATAACTCTAGTGAACAACCGTGATAGTTTAAAACAGTGTTTTTAATAAACTTTCCACCAAACTATGATTAGTAATCGCAACTAATTTAAAACTGACTTGAAGTTTTTAAATAAAAATCCCGCAATTTTGGCAACCATCATCACTTCTCTATCTCTATCTCTTCTCTACATAGTAAAAATTGAAGTCGCTTTCCGCGTCTGTCTGTCTGTATGTATGGCCGCTAACTCCTCCTAAACCACGCAACGAATTTTGATGCGGTTTTCACCATCAGTTAGATACATTTTAAAGGAAGGTTTATCTATATAACTAGCGACCCGCCCCGGCTTCGCACGTAAATTACACCCGTGCGAAGCCGGGCAGGCGGGTCGCTATTAATATTATAAATGGGAAAGTGTGTTTGTTTGCTTGTTCCTCTTTCACGCAGCAACAGAGCAACGGATCGAACTTTACGGTGGAAAATTAGGGAAAAATCTCCATGTTATAATTGTCTATCTCGCATCATTATTATTTAGGTAAAGTAGAAATATTCCAAACAAACAAATTAATCCCACTTATTGAATTTCCCACGCAATCTGTTTTTATTTTTTGTAAGAATATGGTAGAATATTTAATAGTCATTGGAAGCTCCAGATACAACCTTATCATGGTAAACATCCCGTTAATAATCATATCAATCACGAGTAATAGTACACGAGTTAGTCTTCAAATCACGAGTGAATCGGTTCCTTCTAGGCAAGCGTGCTCCAACGTCAGGCGTGATGGTGGTCAAACGCAAGCCTATTATTTATAAAAAAATATAACTGAAGCGAAATATCGTTTTCCGCAAAAATAGCCCTATTTATGTAACCAGCTTGAAATAACATTAATATCTTCGCACCAAACATTGCTCGATTCCGGACACAAAAGAAACACAACCTAGGAGAATAATCCGAATGACAAACTCGATATCGGTGGCCTTCGCAGCTCTAATTCAATAGCAACACTTAGAGCCCTGTTGCACTAATGTTCAGTAGCAGAGTCAATGTTTTGGTCGCATTGTCTCCCGTTGATACAATCTGAATCCCAGTAGCGCTCAGTTATAATTATATTATGTTAGCAATTTATCTTCTCTATATCTACATAGTATAAATTGAAGTCTCTTTCCGCGTCTGTCTGTCTGTCTGTCTGTCTGTATGGCCGCTAACTCCTCCTAAACCATGCAATGGATTTTGATGCGGTTTTCACCATCAGTTAGATAATTTTTCACGGAAGGTTTATATATATAACAAGCGACCCGCCCCGGCTTCGCATGGAATTTACACACGTGCGAAGCCGGGCGGGCGGGTCGCTAGTATATATTATACCCGTGTGAAGCCGGGGCAGGCCGCTAGTGATCTATAAATTTTTAATAAGTATCAAGATGGATGAAGTCAAAGCAAAATATTTTCTGTTTATAAACTCTTGTGGCCTTGAGTGACCCACTGCTGTGTATAGGCCTCCCTTTGTTTATGCCACTCTCCCCGGTCTCTCGCTATTCGCATCCACTCGTTCCCGACAGTATTTCTGATGTCGTCAGTCCACCTCATCCTCGGTCGGCCTGGGTTCCGCCAACCTAGTCGCGGCCACCATTCATAATATTAGTTTACATAAATATAGGTAATGTCATTTAGCACAAACGGTGAGTATAAAATAGTTAAACTGTAAAATTCACCTGTAGAATTTCATATTAACTTTCAACCCTAATTCTTACTATTATTTCGACCCTTTCGCAAAAAAAAAACTTAGCAATCTATACTCTATTAGAAATCACTCGCCGAATTTTTGCTTCGTAGGTAAAGTAGTTTTAGTATATTTTTGTCATGAGTCAGTGAATGAATGAGTAGTTTTTTGCCGTCATATACCATATAGTTGAAGAAGATGGTAGTGTAGTGTCGACCAAAGCCGAGTTATTAAGGGAAATCAAAAAACGCTTTGAATCCACATTTATTGTGCAAACTGCTAGTCTATGGAATTCGCTACCTGAGTGGGTGTTCCCCGATAGTTACAATCTGGATGTCTTCAAGTCGAGAGTGAATAGGTTTCTTCTAGGCAAGCGTGCTCCATCGTAGGCCGCATCATCGCATAACATCAGGAAAAAAAACATGGGGTTCTATGGACAGTTATACACTTCGGTTGCTAAACCTGTCAGCAGCTCGGCACGCAGTTGACGCGTACGTCTACGTAGGACAAACAGTCGATATAAGCAGGTCCAACTTGAAGAAAGAGGTCAATCGGCGAATCCATCTCGGCTCAGCAGCGTTTGGTAAACTACTCAACGTCTTCTCGTCCAAAATACCTCAGTGCCTTAAGACAAAGGTCTTCAACCAGTGTGTGTTGCCAGTGATGACATACGGCAGTGAAACGTAGTCTCTCACTATGGGCCTCATAAGCAAGCTCAAAGTCGCACAACTAGCTTTGGAGAGGGCTATGCTCGACGAGATCGAATCAGAAATGAGGAGATCCGTAAACGAACGAAAGTTCCCAACATAGCCCACCAGATCAGCAAGTTGAAGTGGCAGTGGGCAGGGCACATATGACACAGAACAGATAGCCGATGAGGCCGAAAGGTTCTCGAATGGAGACCACAGACCAGTAAGCGCAACGTAGAACGTCCACCCTCAAGATGGACAGACGACCTAAAAGAGACCACAGGGAAACGCTGGATGCAGGCTGCTTTCAACCGGCCCTTTTGGAAATCAATAGGAGAGACCTATGTCCAGCAGTAGACGTCCTATGGCTGAAATGCTGATGATACAATATAGGTTAACGTCAAACAACCATTTAGAACTACTGCTAAATAGCTCTATTTGGCCTCTGGCTGTAATCAAATGAGCCAGATAATCTTCTCGACGCCTCGCGGGAGAGCGCTTGTAATGCAGTTATCTAGACCTTACTATAGAACTCTAGATTATAACCTGGATTAGGAATACATGGTTTGCTACCAAACACACTTGGAGTCTAAGTGAAGTAGGAAATAGCTCATTTTGATAAGTGGCTTTATATAATTTACCCAATTGTCATCTCGTATGAGAGATCCTGCACTGCAGTTAATAAAACCCAGTAAAGAAGACTATATTCAGAGCTTAGAGAACACCGTATGCAAAAACCAGAACTCCCTAAAAATTTGGATTTTTTATAAGATTTCGTTAAGTTAAGTATTCCATGTGGTGTATCTATATATAAATAAAAATTAAGCTGTTCGATGTGAAAGGTTCTGGAGTGGAGACCACGAACCGGAAGACGCAGCGTATGGAGGCCTCCCACTAGATGGACCGACGACATTGTGAGAGTCGCGGGCATCCAGTGGATGCAAAAGGCAGGCTGTCGTTCAGTGTGGAGTTTAAAGTGTTTAAAGTGTTTCAGCAGTGGACGTCTTCTGGCTGATGATGATGATGATGTTAAACGCATTACTTTTGGTTATTTTATATTTTAAAACTAGCGACCCGCCCGCCCGGCTTCGCTCGGGTGTAATTTACGTACGAAGCCGGGGCGGGTCGCTAGTTATATATATAAACCTTCCGTGAAAATGTATCTAACAGATGGTGAAAACTGCACCAAAATCCGTTGCGTGGTTTAGGAGGAGTTAGCGGCCCTACAGACATACAGACAGACAGACAGACGCGGAAAGCGACTTAAATTTATACTATGTAGAGATAATTATAATTTTTTGAAAAAAAAGAATCGACTTCATGACTATACATACCTAAATTTAAACTGAATATTACGACTGAAATACTTTGTATGCATGGTCTTGAAAAATTTAACGAAAAACTACAGGGCTCGGTCGCCATGGAGACACTTTGTTTTTTTGAAGTTCTGTTGTAGGAACAGTTCCTCTATGTTTGCTGTTCAGTTGACAGCGTCGCTAGTGGAGAACAAAGTATGAAATTCACCAAGAAATAACTGTAGTTCCAATTTTGCCCACCTTAACAGCTAAGTTGGTGGCACTGTGCAATGTACATTGAATTCGTTGCTTATCGTCATTTTTTTGTAGTTTTTGTAGATTTTTCAAAAAGCGCTTATTCAATGTTGATAAAAAAAATATGGGACCACCTATGAGACCTACCAACCAAAAAAAGAATCATCAAAAACAATTCTAAATTGGCGGAGTTATCGCGTAACAAACATACATAAAAAAAAACAAACAGTCGAATTGATAACCGCCTCTTTTTGGAAGTCGGGTAAAAATTTAGCTGTTCGATGTTAAATGCATGACTTTTGGTTATTTTATATTTTAAAATGTTCTAGTCCAAATCAGGTTCTTATGGAAAGAAAAATTGGAAAATTTGCAAATTCAGGTAACGTTATGGAATTTTTGTATGAACATCAGGGGCCTTACGGACAACAGCTATTTGCGGCACCTAATCCGCTCAGTTGGAAAATCACGCGAACGTGAATCTTATCGCGCGCAGGTACGGTTTGCGGTCGCGTGATTTTCCAACTGAGCGGATTAGGTGCCGCAAATAGCTGTTGTCCGTAAGGCCCCTGGGGCTGCTAGTAACTTATATTTATGGCAAATCAAAGTATCTAATGGAAAATTAAAGAGAATAAAAATTTGAGAATTTTAACAATAATTAAAGTATCATTCGCCTGGTTAACCAAAATGCCGCGTGACCAAAATGCTGGCGTGTTTCTGGCTCAACGCATAAGCATTGCCATTCAACGTAGCAATGCCGCCAGCATGTTGGATACGCTGCCAACTGATAGTGTGCTTGTGCATTTGGATTGTCTTT
The DNA here is from genome assembly GCA_932305915.1 of Agriopis marginaria. Lineage (NCBI taxonomy): Eukaryota > Metazoa > Arthropoda > Insecta > Lepidoptera > Geometridae > Agriopis > Agriopis marginaria. The sequence continues at coordinate 18,746,737 of OW029918.1, forward strand.
AGACCTTCAACGGTCTATGGGCAGTCTAACTGTATTTGTAGTGTTAGTTTTAGCTTGTATTTTGTTTAGTTAATAAAGGTGCTTCTAATGGATGGTTGAAGCTCTAACAAGTTAAAACATTTAGTGTCTACATAAAGCACTAAATAGCTAATTAAAATAAATTAGTAACTACAAAGTAACTGCTAGTAAGGGTCTAGACTACAAATCCAATTAACCGTAGTCGAGTGCAACATCTCACGCCGCGTCTTTACCTTGAAGTGAAGTTACTCACAATAATTTGATAAGACCACGCAAATGCTCCAACCCCACCTAATCTCTGAGAGAAATGAGGCAGAGAAGTAATTTGGTTATGTTTACAAGACTAAATTGCGTGTTACAGAAGTTATTGAAGCAATTGTGGAAGTCGGAACATTTTATCTTAATTTAATGAAGCCAACAACAACATTTTACTCAGCTCCTCTGCTTCCTAACGGTTTTTGTACGGTAATTATTTCATTATCATCATCACCATCATCATCAGCAGCCAGAAGACGTTCACTGCTGAACATAGGCCTCCCCCTTTAAGAGGGGGCCTCCGAAATTTTATGCTAATTTGCCATGATATTCTAACTAAACCAAATATCCTATCAACGTAATAATTGATATATGTGATTTTTCAATTCATTTTCTTTCCGGCACTAAGACAGAAACATAATAGCAAGATATTTACTCGATACTTTATTGTTTTCAAAATGGTGCCATTTTGCTGATTTTTTTGATTTTTTCTTGGATAGAACTTCAGTCACATATCTAAAATAAATACTCATCGAAGGAAAATATAGTTTGTTTTCCAGTGCTAAGACAAAATTTACCTAGATTAATTAGTACTCTCATAATAAATTATATTCGATTTGAGACTTACGTCCTTTAGTTCTAAGCAACTATTCGGTCAAACGGCAAGTCCGATATTCAACCTTATTCTGTTGCGCTTTGTATCTAAATGGCGAAACACGCTCCGTTCAACCTCAGTACCGCACTATGCTCCAACGGGGAAGGACGCACGCGCTTGCTATTCGCCTAGATTTATCTTCCGAGTGCGATTATATCAACACCTACTGTATTTTCAAACAATGGATAACATAAAAAATCTATGGCTCGAACGCGACCATTTGATGCGGCAACCAAGTGTTGCCAATGACCTAGAGCACAGACTAGGTAAAGCTACTATGAAAAAATTACAGGTATTAATAATTATGGATACGAGTAGGCCCTACCTAACGCATCTATTATTATGTACGCTCGGTAATATAGTTATAAGAGTCTAAGTGTTTCGTGTGGAGAGAGAAAGAGAGAGAGACAGACGGAGAAAGCTGAGAGAGAGAGATAGAGAGAGAGAGACAGTCAGAAAGACTACTAAAAATCAAAATTATTAAGGAAAATATAATTTTTGTTGAATAAAAAAATATAATAATAATTAACAATTTATTTATTTTTTAAATTAATAATTTCATAAATTAAATTAAATTTAATTAAATAATTCATACATACTTAAATAGATTATGGTTATTAACAACCAGGTATAGGACAAACACAAACGTTCATCACATAACTGTTTGTCCTAGGTGGGAATCGAACCCACGCCTCCAAGCTCAGAAGGTAGGTTCACTACCAACTGGACCAACGGGCTTTCGCGTGTTTCGTTTATTTTAGTATAGTATATATAGCATAGCATAGCATAGCTTAGTATAGCAAAGTATAGTATGGTATAGTATAGTATAGTATAGCATAGCATAGCATAGCATAGCATAGCATAGCATAGCATAGCATAGCACAGCACAGCACAGCACAGCACAGCACAGCACAGCACAGCACAGCACAGCACAGCACAGCACAGCACAGCACAGCACAGCACAGCACAGCACAGCACAGCACAGCACAGCACAGCACAGCACAGCACAGCACAGCACAGCACAGCACAGCACAGCACAGCACAGCACAGCACAGCACAGCACAGCACAGCACAGCACAGCATAGCATAGCATAGCATAGCAACGCATAGCATAGCATAGTATAGTATAGCATAGCATAGTATAGCATAGCATAGCATAGCATAGCATAGCATAGCATAGCTTAGCATAGCATAGCATAGCATAGCATAGCATAGCATAGCATAGCATAGCATAGCATAGCATAGCATAGCATAGCATAGCATAGCATAGCTTAGCATAGCATAGCATAGCATAGCATAGCATAGCATAGCATAGCATAGCATAGCATAGCATAGCATAGCATAGCATAGCATAGCATAGCATAGCATAGCATAGCATAGCATAGCATAGCATAGCATAGCATAGCATAGCATAGCATAGCATAGCATAGCATAGCATAGCATAGCATAGCATAGCATAGCATAGCATAGCATAGAATAGCTTAGCATAGCTTAGCATTGCATTGCATAGCATAGCATAGAATAGCTTAGTATAGCAAAGAATAGTATAGTATAGCAAAGTATAGTATAGTATAGTATAGTATAGTACAGTACAGTACAGTACAGTACAGTACAGTACAGTACAGTACAGTACAGTACAGTACAGTACAGTACAGTACAGTACAGTACAGTACAGTATAGCATAGTATAGCATAGCATAGCTTAGTATAGCAAAGTATAGTATAGTATAGTATAGCAAAGTATAGTATAGCATAGCATAGTATAGCATAGCATAGCATAGCATAGCAAAGCATAGCATAGCTTAGTATAGCAAAGTATAGTATAGTATAGTATAGCATAGCAAAGTATAGTATAGTATAGCAAAGTATAGTATAGTATAGTATAGTATAGTATAGTACAGTACAGTACAGTACAGTACGGTACGGTATGGTATGGTATGGTATGGTACGGTACGGTACGGTACGGTACGGTACGGTACGGTACGGTACGGTACGGTACGGTACGGTACGGTACGGTACGGCACGGCACGGCACGGCACGGCACGGCACGGCACGGCACGGCACGGCACGGTACGGTACGGTACGGTACGGTACGGTACGGTACGGTACGGTACGGTACGGTACGGTACGGTACGGTACGGTACGGTACGGTACGGTACGGTTCGGTACGGTACGGTACGGTACGGTACGGTACGGTACGGTACGGTACGGTACGGTACGGTACGGTACGGTACGGTACGGTACGGTACGGTACGGTACGGTACGGTACGGTACGGTACGGTACGGTACGGTACGGTACGGTACGGTACGGTACGGTACGGTACGGTACGGTACGGTAAAGTACAGTATAGTATAGCATAGTATAGCATAGCATAGCATAGCATAGCTTAGTATAGCAAAGTATAGTATAGTATAGTATAACATAGCAAAGTATAGTATAGTATAGCATAGCATAGCATAGCATAGCATAGCATAGCATAGCATAGCATAGCATAGCATAGCATAGCATAGCATAATATAGCATAGTATAGCTTAGTATAGCAACGTATAGTATAATATAGTATAGCATAGCAAAGTATAGTATAGTATAGTATAGTATAGTATAGTATAGTATAGTATAGTATAGTATAGTATAGTATAGTATAGTATAGTATAGTATAGTATAGTATAGTATAGTATAGTATAGTATAGTATAGTATAGCATAGCATAGCATGGCATGGCATGGCATGGCATGGCATGGCATGGCATGGCATGGTATGGCATGGCATGGCATGGCATGGCATGGCATGGTATAGTATGGTACGGTATGGCACAGCATGGCACAGCATAGCACAGCATGGCACAGCATGGCTTAGCATGGCATAGCATGGCATAACATGGCATAGCATGGCTTAGCATAGCATAGCATAGCATAGAATAGCATAGCATGCATTTACGGAAGTTGTTTGAAGGCGGGCGGGGGTACGTTCTACTGATGGCATGTGGAACGATCCGGTAAAGTTTTCTATAATTTTTAAAATTTTGGGGTAGTGTGTGGGATTTTGGTGAGGGGGGGTCCGGGTAAGAAGACCAAGTCTTGATCTATACACAAAATCCGGTCAGAATTAGTCTCCGACGCACCGAAATTTTGAAAAAATTGGGAGGTGGGGGGGGGGGGGGGGGGAAGTTTCACAGGAAATGTTATAAACTAAAGTCCGGAATGACATCCGATTTCAATTTTTTTTTACAAAAATGACATACGTACTGATTCCGGATTTTTGCGCTTTAATATTTTGAAAGGCATCCTTTGCACAAAAATAGCCGAATTTGGGATTATCAGACGCGTCTTTTTATTTTCTACACACGTGTGTTTACAGTGTTTCTATTTTATTATTATTTATGCCTACCAACTAAAGAAACACATATTTTTTTTTTATATTATTTCTTTCCTGAAATTGTGAGAGTAGAAAGCCAAAAAAAAAAATTATAGTCTATTTATTACACCACTGAATTTTGTGTGTTGAAAATTTTTGTTATTTTTAACATGAAATTCCGGTTACGTAATTTCAAACCCAATTTGGGGTCTTTAGGGTTAAGTCCTAAAGCCGAGTTTTTGAGTTTAACGTCTTCGTCTGCCAGAAAAAATGATGCCTATGACGTCAAATTTTTGATTGGACCTTTGTGTCCAAAGTTATGGACCTTAAAAAAATCGGGTATTTAGGGTCCGCCTCGCTACTTAGTAACTCAAGTTACTATGTACCTACGAGTCTTAAAATACTAAATGACCTATCGTTGGATAGCCAGTGAAGCTAACTATTCTTGCCTGGATTGACCTGGGACAAAATGTTTGAGGAGCCGGGTATTTCAGGTCGTCAAAATCTTAAGACCTAACTTAGACTATAATATAAACTAAAAACTAGAACTAGTTATATTTCCTAAACCACAGCCTTAAAAAATCAGCAAAAAAATTACTAAAATTTAAAATGAGCTTTACTACCTCGAGCCAAAATTTGGGCGTGGTAGGGGGTGGTTTTCACCCTTCTTTATTTCTATTTAAATGTATTTCTCACTGATTTCAAAAGTAAAAATCTAAATATTTTTTTGTAATTTTTTTTGGGTTAAAGGTCTGGTTTAGGAGATATGACCCGGGATCGGGTACCCCGTGCCACGAGGTTTTTGGGTTTTTTGGTCTTATCCCGGCAAGTTCAACCTAGCAAAGCAAAGCATAGCATAGCATAGTTCAGTTTAGTTTAGTTTAGTTTAATGTTTTGTTTAATTTTTAGCTTTCTGAAACTGTCTCCAGCGTAATATTTTAATTAGAGAATTTATTTAGGTTATATCAATTTAATTTATATACTTTATTATTTTTATATTGTAGAAAACCTAAAAACAAATAACAAATACAATTTTGAAAAGTGAAATAAACAATTTACGGTTTTGCGCGCCGCGACCGAACTCAGCTAATCGCCAAAACACCAAGTGCACCAACACTATGCTTATCCTGTGTGTTATTGCTCCTTGCCGCTTTACAAGGTCGAGTGCGCGAGTTGTGTACACTTTAGCTGCGCGCGACTGCCGCGCTGCCGTGGTTGTGTTTCACACTAATGCGGGTGATGCGAGACGCGCGGGTGAAATCAGAATTTTTTCTTGCCTTATACGCAGCCTGAACGACAGCCTGCCTTTTGCTCCACTGGATGCGCGCAATGTCGTCGGTCCATCTAGTGGGAGGCCTCCCTACGCTGCGTCTTCCGGTTCGTGGTCTCCACTCCAGAACTTTTCTTCCCCATCGGTTATCGGTTCTTTGAGCGATGTGGCCTGCCCATTGCCACTTCAACTTGCTTAAATAATTAATTAAGGTAATTATTTGCTGTCAGATTATAATACGTATACATGGGTGGGTGGGTGTCTTCTGGGTGGCTTCAAGTCGAGAGTATAGGTTTCTTCTAGGCAAACGTGCTCCATCGTAGGCCGCATCATCGCTTAACATCGGGCGAGTTAGAGGCCAAGCGCAAGCCAATTTATAATTTAAAAAAAAAAAAACTTGAGTCTTCCTTCTGGCCCAAAAGAAGACAAGCAGCAGCAGTGGACGATCCTGCACCAAAAAACCACCAAGTCCAGACTGCTACCAGACTGATCCACACGAGGGTATTGAAAAGCTACTACGTTAGGCAGGATACTCAACCCTCCATTTCCTCTGGGAATGGAGTCTCCCAGAGCCTTTTGGTCCAGTTAGTAGTGAACCCACCTTCTGCGCTTGGGAGCGTGGGTTCGATTCCCACCTAGGACAAACATTTATGTGATGAACATTTGTAATTTTGTTCTATATCTGGGTGTTAATATCTATTTAAGTATGTATTTAAAAATATATATGTATGTATGTATATGCTTTGCTTAGTTTGGGGTCAAGTGACCGTGTGTGCAAAAATATACCGAATATTTTTTTTTCTCGCCATCAATACAATACAATACAATACCATCATACAATAATTATTATCTTTGCTTGGTAAAGAAGTTCACATTGACGCAGATTGTCTTACCTCATCTCCAGTAAGGAAGGAAGGCCAGCAATGATGATGGGGTCGGTATCTACCCAACAATGTCTATTCCGTCATCAGTATCTATATGTATAGGGGGAGGCCTACGTTCTGCAGTGGACGTTTTATGGCTGATGATGATGATGATCGATATATACAAAAACTCGTTTGTCCAAATTTTTGTCACTAACAAAAAAATATAAACACCTAATTATAATATTTCTTACACATATACGGGGTGTAAGGTGTTCCATACATTTTGTCGAGTGTCAATGACCGTTTTCTATAGAACACCTGCAATTTTTTTCGCGATTTCAGGATTGGTCCCATACTAAAAGTGGTTCATAATGATGAGTACAATTACCTTTTTTTGGCTTCGAGAGTGTTCCCCTTACAGCCTGTATAATAATAATACTATTATTAAATAAAAATGAATACTTTTTCAGGTTTTTTTTTAATTGTTTTTTTTTTTACTTTTAGTTAATTCAAAGAGATTATTGAAATCATTCGAATTCAGCTCATCATTTCCAAGCATTTTAATTATTATTGTTTCAAATTACGATACATTTCAAAATTTGGTAACTAATTATGGTAACATGATATTAATAAAGGTTTTGCAATTGTTTGAGAACTTTCAACAGTTCAGAAACGGTAGGTAAATTTTCAATTTTGTAATAACCCCTTCAAACACAATATTGGGGGAAAGTTCGATTATTAGTTTTGATCTGGGTTCAGTTTACTATCAATAGTTATTAAATAAGTTAGATAATACTTCGATGAAGTTTGTGTAGTTTGTCTTGTTAGCTGTGGTTAACGGTTACACGTGTTCTATCAACTTTTGTTTTTACCGCTTTCCAGATATCTAAATCGTTTAGATATCGTTTAGTTAAATGAATTCTCGTTCAGGTAAAAAAAAAGTGTAACAACTGGCGGCCTTATCGCTAAAAGCGATCTCTTTCAGGCAACCTTAGGATGGAAAGGATTAACGGAAGACGTAGAAGACGGGGTGTGCAATAAAGGATAGACTGTATTTTTTTTACTTATACCATACACATACATTGTAATAGTAATTCACACTAGTACTTAAAAATCTTTTAAATAAATAATATACTAATAGATATGCAATTAATAATAAGAATATAAACATATAATTATGATTAATTTGTAATAATATCTTAAAAAAAAAAAAAAAAAAAAACGTTATCAAAACTATACCTACATGATTGTTACAAACTTAAATTAAATAAACTGACCAAGTGCCAGCCAAGCTCATGAACTGAGGGTTCCTTACCACCACAAAGTACAATAAGATCGTCCAAGTAACCAAATTACCAATTATTATAACGCCTTACAAAATAGTTTTTATTTTTTATTATTAATTATTTAATCCGCAATAACATTACATCGTCGTTGCAAATTCGAAATCTCCTATGTGTAAAAAGTAACTTTTCGAGAAAAACTAAAAAACTTCTACAATTTACAAAAATTTCTGGTATTTACAAAAACCAAGTAAACAAAGTGTGTGAAAAGAGAAACCCCATTAAAATAACTGGTAATGATGATGAAAAAAAAAATTTTTTTTATCTACACATGGGAGTTTTTATTTGCAATTTTTTTTCACATAAGAGTTTTTTGATAGGAAGGCAATGAATTCTGTGAAAGTTTCAACTGGCTAGGTATCTATTACGGTTCGAAAGATACAGCCTAAGGATACATCCGTTTAAAGGTAGGACAGACGGACGAACGAACAGACATACAGACTGACAGACATCGTAGGCTTAGTAACAGAGTCCCGTTTTTAATGATAAAAATGTTTTGATATGTAATGTAGACTAAATAATTGACATAAAATCGAGACTAGGTACTAGGAAAAGATAAAATGATAATAATAGCTTATATAGGTAGTAATAAACATCTAATTAAGGTATAAAATACAACCAAACCAAAATGTAATTCTAACAATATTCTAACTTAGACATAATTTCGTTATTTTTTTAACTATAAAAAAACTAATAATAATATATATAAAAAACTAACATTTGTACGCTGTAACAGGCAAGGACATGAGATACGTCTCCATTATTACGACCATGTATGCTACTTTATATGTATGTGTACCTACCATGTTCTGACAAATAAATATTTTGAATTTGAATTTGAATTTGACCCTTTGGGTAAGGAACCCTAAAAATAACAACAACATAAAACAATCACCCTAGAAACAGCTCACTAGATAACGTCCTTAGCATAGCACAGTCGCGAACGATTGCGATGTGATTGCGATCCATTTTGATGTAGCGTTTTTGTGAGTTGGCAAGCATCGTAAGTGGAGTGAGACTTAGAATGCATATATCGACGCAAGAAAACGTAAAGGTACTAACTAACAAAAATGAAATTGTTCACCAGAGCCAAAAAACTTTTCTGATTTTCAAAAAAAAAACATTATCTCGGGATTTATAGGGCCTAGGAAAGTGATATTTGGACAGTAAATCGAAAGTAAATGAAAGAATCTATGAATGTGCATCAATTCTATCCAAAGTTGTTTTATAAGACACTTTATGTCAGTTACATCATTTGATGTATTTTTTAGAGGCAGTAAGAATGTTGTAACTACGGGTCAAAATGTATGACGAGTTCTAAAACTATCTTTTCTCAAGAATGTAAAAACGTTGTAACTGATTTCACTTTTTAAAAAAAAACAAAAAAACACCGGTTTTTTTGTTAGTTACAGCGCTTTGTAGTCACAAAATATGTCACTCAACGTTACTTGTGAAAATCCTAAAATCGTTAATATTCATCGTAGAGCTATGGGAGTTACACCTTTCGACGCAGAAAAATTTGCTGATTTCAAAAGTGTAAAAAAGCATTTTGGCAAAATGTGTCAGTTACGACCTTTTTGATTTCTTGCGTCGATATAGTAATTTACTCTTTGTGTGGTTGGAGAAGCTAATATAACTGACTTGGAAACTTTTTCAAAGAAAATCAACCCTGCACCCAGTTTTGTCGCCAGTTTTAATAATACAAAGCATCAGTGTCCAATCTATTACCATTCGAAGCTGGATTCTCCTCACGTACGGTGCCCTTACACGTAAATTCTGGATTGAACCGGTTTCGGACAGTTTGAATCAGTAAAAGGAAATCGCATTTTTTTGTTCCACTCTGGTTGCTGAGCCTAAGTTCTGGGCGATAATAGAAAAAAAGTTTTCACACCACCTGTTCGACAATGTCCAATTACATATCGCTGGCTCACTATTACAAGGTTCTATGTTATTTTCCAACACGTTATGTAATTTCAATTTAAAAAAAATGACTTTCAAAATATTGACTTAGCAGGGTTTATGCTTGAGAGAGATACTTTCACTCGAGTATGAACCCTGCTAAGTAATTATTTATGAAAGTCAAACATTTTAAATTGAAATCACAGTACGTGTAAGAAAATAACATAGAACCTTGTAATAGTGAGCCAGCGATATCGCATGATATATTATGTAATAACCTCAACGTAAAGTAAAGCATTATCTCTTAAGGGATATAAAGTTGTATGAAACTACCTAGGGCATAAAGTGATTTGAATTTGGAACATCAAATTCGTGTGGAAACTCGAGGGAAACTCTAAGTAAAAAATACCCACATGGCGTTGTAAAGAGGTTTGTTCAAAAATCAAACTGGCCACCATAAGAAGAACTCAAAAAAAAATGGTGTGTTTACAAAGAATATGAAACGAAAGACGGTGTTTGGAGCCCTGGCTTTTTATTGTCTTGGAGAAGGTGTGAAAAGTAGAGTATGCTCCTCTGGAATAAAGCCTGTCGTCGTCTTGGGCAGCTTGGACCCCTCGCATCACTCAAGACTCATGAGTCCCTCGTTACGCTCAGGGTTCAATATGCCGCCCGCGACGTAACACACTACACTGCTTTAGTCCTTTAGTGCATAATCTACTATTATATTTTAACAATGCTAGTAATGCAGATCAGCTTTAACTATAAGCACAATGGATAAAATCCGCGATAAAATCCGAAACGTGGATATTCGCCAAAGAACCAGAGTCACCGACATAGCTGTTAAAATTTGCAAGTAGCAATGGGCAGGCCACATCGCTCGAAGAACCGATAACCGATGGGGAAGAAAGGTTCTTGAGTGGAGACCACGAACCGGAAGACGCAGCGTAGGTAGGCCTCCCACTAGATGGACCGACGACATAGTGAGAGTCGCTGGCATCCAGTGGATGCAAAAGGCAGGCTGTCGTTCAGTGTGGAGGTTAAACGGGAGGCCTATGTTCAGCTGTGGACGTCTTCTGGCTGATGATGATGATGATGACAATGGATAAAACAATTATATTCAATAAATATTCAGAAATTTCACGATATATTTTTGTCACGAAAAATTTGCTGTTTTTAACATTGTGAACAAAATTGTTTGACCTGTCGGCAACTGACGACAGTATATACCTACTACTTTCATATATATGGACTATCGAAACAGCAAAATATTTTTTTCCACCCCAAGCCTGTCTCTGCCATCCCTCGGGGTTTTCGAATTGACTTGAACCGTAGTCGAGAGATGAATTTGCCTTTTCATCCCCTGTTGTTTGTCGGAAGTGATTTTAAATTACAATTTTATTTTTTCTCCGAAATTTTTGTAGCTTCCAGTTATGATTTTGTCTATCAGTACGAGTGAAGTGTTTAAAATGTTTTGCTTGTTTTGGAATTTTATTTTCACATATATATTTTTTTTTTTTTTTTTTCCTGGGCAAGTTCCTTTATTAACTAAACAAAATACAAGCTAAAACTACAAAAACAGTTAGACTGCCCATAGACCGTTGAAGGTCTAAAGACAATCCAAATGCTCAAGCCCACTACCAGTTGGCAGCGTACCCAGCATGCTGGTGGCATTACCACGTTGAATGGCAATGCTTATGCGTTTTTTTGTTTAGAGATGTTTGAATTCAAAATTGTAAGGACTTTTTTGTAGCGCGTTGTTTTAACTGACACCCTATTGGACTCGTAAACTTTTCATTTTGTCTTAATCAAGGGAATAAAGTGCCATAATTATGTCACATCCAGGGCAAGAAAAGTCCAGTCGAAATATATTTTTTTGATACGGTAAACGTGTGTTTTGTTGATTTGCCATGAATGGCAATATTTATTGAAGTTATACTTCTTATGCGACTTGCAACAAGGCTGCGTTAAACGTTTAACGCTACTATGGAGGGGGAATTTTTCTCTCACGTATGGTTGCGAAATGCGTATCCTTTTTTCGCGTTGCAACTAGCAGATGGTAATGGTGTCGCTAATGGATTGAGAAGCCTAAGGAGCTAGGTTCGAATCTCGAGAAAAGCATGTTTTTAAATTGTTAATATTTTTGCCCTAGTTATAATTTTAGGGTTTCTTGTTGAAGTATAACTTCTTCCACGCGGAGGGACTCCACGCACTATTTTTTTTGTATCCACAGATTTGTATTTTTGGTGTGTAATAAAGAAATATTGTATTGTATTGTATTTTTTTACGAGAAAAGACCGACTTCCATTTTCGTATATTTTAGCTCTATCATTATGTTACCCTTAGATTTTTTCTAGACCTTCAACGGTCTATAAGCAATCAGCTGCTTAGGGTTCCGTACCCAAAGGGTCTAAAAAGGCTTATTACTAAGCCAACGCTGTTTGTCTGTCCGTCCGTCTGTTTGTACTGCTTTTTAACGACTGTACTTTCGAGACAGTTGAAATTTTCACAGACTATAATAATGTTACGGCGAATTAACTCGGAGGCTCCATACAACAAACGTCAGTTTTCAGTCAGCTCGTGACCACGGCCATTGTAACATGGTCGAAACGTCGAGCGAAAGGTAAATATTTTTTACCTATATTAAATAATACGTGATAAGTCCCGATAAGCATTTAAAATATGTGTTCAAATCGCGAAAGTTTAAAAATTACTAACAAACGTTATTTTAGGCCCGGACCCGGGTATGTCCTAAAACTGCGACCAGAACCACCGGAGGATGGGCAGCAGCGTCCTGTTAGTACACGGTGAACGTACTGCGATCTCCAAGCCGCCTGCCAAGCGTGGGGATTATGGCAACACCCCTCTCTAAGAGGGAGGCCTTGTTCAGCAGTGGACATTTAATGGCTGATAATGTATGTATGTATGTATGTATGTTATTTTAGGGTTCCGTATTTCTTTGACTAAATTTTCTTCGTAAGATTGTGTTCAGCAGTGGAAACTGTAACACATCAACTGTTATTACCGCCATTCATACAATCAGTCGCGTCGGTTGGCAGAACTGAAGTGATTATACAAATTGCCTGTCATTATCGGCCGCAATGAGCGCGGTAATGCCAACTGCGTAATAGTTGGTGCGGTGAATGTTGGCGGATCGCAGACTGAGTGGATAGACAACCCTTCATCTTTATAGATACATTGTAGACGGGCCGGAAATGACGTAAAAGTTTTTTTTTTTATTTTTTTTTTCGCAGACTGAGTGATTAGACATTGTAGACATTCATCTTTATAGATACATTGTAGACGGGCCGGAAATGACGTCAAAGTTTTTTTTTTTTTTTTTTTTCGCAGACTGAGTGAATACACTACTTTTCATCTTTATAGATACATTGTAGACGGGCCGGAAATGACGTCATATATATATATATATATATTTTATTTAAAACGCTTAGTACGTTACATTTCGAGTGAGTAAGTCATCTTAAAACCTATGTTAGATTTATCCAGACAACTGGTTCTCGGTACAGTATTTTAAAAAAAAATTATTACCTACATTGTACAAAATGAAGCGCGCGAACACACCAAACTGCTGTTGTAGGCATAAACGTATCGCGGAGAAAGTAAGAAAGGTATTATGTATACGAAAGTATATGTGTAAGTGTATTATTTGTTTTGTTTTTGCCCATAGCTGAGCAGGCTAAAGCCATTAAAACCATACCGCCTCGTCTTCCGTATTTTACTAACGCTTTTAATTACCTTTATTGACTAAAAATCATAACACATAATAGATAATAATATATGGAAAATAATAATAATTAGTAAAAAAAGTAATTCTAATATGTATTTACATTTACAATAGCTGTAATAAAATAACTTAACATAGTATATCGCTAAGCTTGCATTTGTACACATCTCTTGCTCAGAACCCCAAAACACAGGCTTCCTCGCCTAGTTTGGGGATCACTGTTAATCTGTACATGTACAAATATTTATGGTAATAAATATATTATTATTATTATTATATTAAGTAAAATTGAAATAATAAGGACATTGCAAGCTAATTTTAAATTATAATATCTTTTGTTGCATTGTGTATGACCACAACTACATAGTGTCGTTCTTCTTTGAGTCACAATGTTGAGTCGATCGCGTTCCCGATTTCAATTTCAATCTCGATTTTGTTCAAGAGTGCCAAATGACTGTTTATTGGGATTGAAACTGATTTGGATTAGAATTTAATTGAGATTGGAACTGGATTCAAGAGTAAGCCCACTGATACCCACAATATCATAATGTGCATTAAAAAATTCATGGTCCGCCATATTAGATTTAGAATAATGTCACTTTTTTGTCATCGAAACTAAATGTGTTTGCAATATTTTCAGATCAATCGTATGGTGTAACCGTTTTAAAGTTAGTAGCAACATTTGACATAAACTAACAAGGCAAAATAAATAAAAGCTTTTAAAAATTTTGGTACCTATCACGTTTGATACAATACCACGTGAGTCCGGTGACCTCTAGACGTGTCCACGTATTTAATAGCCAAAAAGTACCAAAAAAAAGTATTAATATCTAAAACTGATTCACTAACTAGAAACACGCACTTGAAGCGGCGCGTTAAAAATTCAAATTCAAATATATTTATTGAGAATAAAAAAGGATAAATTCCACTAACATTTACCTCACAAACTGTTAAACTAAAATAGATTTACTAGTAAAAATAGGAATAAAATTAATAAAACTAATATCAGAAATACAAAAAATTGCTGTAAAAATATGTCAACATAAAATTTGTACCTATGTCATAAAAATTATCATCATAGTCATTGGCATTTTTGCTAAAAGTTGGCTTTCTTTTCCTAGGAAATAGAAGCCAAATTTTAGAGGTATTTTACTTAGTGAATCAGGGCTCTGCAAGTATTGGCTTCATCTATAGATGTAGATCAATGGCAAGCGGAATATCAGCGGGGTCAATGGTTACCAGTGGTGGAATTATCGAGGTAAAACGACTGTGTTATGGGTTTCTGATACATACTAGCGCTCTGATAAGTTTTGTTTTGAAAGATAAGCAAGACTTGTTGGCTTCGTCTGTAATAGCCTGAACATAATAATTATACTCCTCATAATAGCCATGGATTTTGTATCATCATCATCATCATCATCATCATCATCATGAGCCAGAAGACGTCCACTGCTGAACATAGGCCTTACTCTACTGGATGCCCGCGACTCTCGCAATGTCGTCGGTCCATCTAGTGGGAGACCTACCTACGCTGCGTCTTCCGGTTCGTGGTCTCCACTCCAGAACCTTTCTTCCCCATCGGTTATTAGTTTTTCGAGCGATGTAGCCTGCTCATTGCCACTCCAACTTGCATTATTTGCAAACTTTGGACTTTGAATATACCCTTATTAATGCTATTAGGAAGGTTATCGTCATATTTTGCGATATTAGATCGAATCAATAAGCACAACCAATAGGGCAAATTTAAATCTAAAAAAGTTTACTTTGTAAGTAACTAAATAAGTAATTTTAGAAATAAGTTTATAGTATAATTTTTAGGGTTCTTTACCCAAAAGGTAACAACGGGACCCTAATAGTAAGCCTATGATGTCTATCCGTCCGTCTGACCTACCCTTTAATGGCTACATCATTCGAACCGTAATAGATAACCAGTTGAAATTTTCACAGAATAATATGTAATGTTACGGCGGATTAATTAAGAAATAATAATTATGCAATAAGCAATATAAAAATTACAAGTAAAATAAAAATTATCTTTAATATAAATTTATAACTAAAACTAATCTAACAAGCCGCTACCAGTAGACAGCGTTCCCAAAATGCTGGCAGCATTACCACGTTGTATGGTAATGCTTAGTCTTTGGGCAAAATAAAGGCCAGCATTTTGGTCATGAGTTGCTTCGACCACTCGCCCTGATAGGACTTTAAATATCCGATGAGCTCCTGGTCCCCACGGTCCAAGCGTCTAATCCCTAAAAGGCTCAAATACGCAATATTATAATATTTAAAATAAAAAAGGCCGCCAATGTAAAAATAAAAACATTTAATTAAAATGACAAGCACAATTTAAAGTAAAGTGTATTTTATAAAATGCTTTTAAGTAAAAGCCTATTTTTTGTGTCAACAAATTAGAGATACAAAAGTGTTTCATAAAATATCTATGTGTATTAAATTTACGTTCTCATGATTTAAATTAAACTTAATTCTGAGTTTTTTCGTAGAATTAAATTCTAATTCAAATTAAAAACCTTTTCACACCGAATTCTATGCTTAATTCGATTGAAAATTTTCCCACCCGAGGACGTTTTACAATTCAGATACAATAAGAACTTTATCCAAGTTTTTCTTTTTAACCAAACTCCTAAGAGAGGCGTATATAAGTTTCTGGATCTTCCTTTGCGGCGACTTGCAAATATAAGTGTCAAAAGCCCCCCAGCTAGATGGAATGAATGTCAGTTGGCTAGTTAGAAAAAGTTTGCTGCAACACAAATTGGATAATATTATTTATAAGAAAAGTAGATAGTTTCCAAGTAGGGATAATAAATTTTGGAATCGCATAGCGGACAATGGAGAAAGCTATGCTCAGAGTTTCTTTGCGTAATAAAATCCGGAACGAGGATATTCGCCAAAAGAAGTCGTTGAAAGAGATGATAAGGTATTTAAGATTCGCATCAAAGGAAAAGATGTGAAAGTATCTGCAGACCGATTAAAACCAGCCTACATACTTTCACATACTTCCAGTGACGCCGCTAAACAAACAGTGATACCTCCACCACTGCCTCTTCCAACACCAAGACCAGCTCTAAAGACCACTCGTTCTGGACGCACCGTGCGCTTTCCTACTAAGTATTATCGCCCTTGACGGTCTCTGGAAGGGGGTGATGTGGCGTACTTGCCATTCGTACTTATACTTCTTGTGCCAACCTTCATGAAGTTAATTCAGGATTTCCACGACGGTGGCACTGGTGTGTAAAAAGAGAAAAATAAAAAGAACATTGTTTTTTCAAAAGAATTGTCATTTGCTTCATCTAAGATTTTCGTTTCATTAAAAATCATAATTTATTTCGGACTCGGCTATTTTCTTCTATTGTCGGTAGCTTAAACCTCTTTTTCTATATAAATAGCGCCAACCCACTATAACTGTCACAGTCACCGACATAGCTGCTCAGATTTGCAACTAGAGGTGGCAATGGGCAGGCCACATCGCTCGAATAACCGATAACTGATGGGGAAGAAAGGTTCTTGAGTGGAAACCAATAACATCAAGACGAAGCGTAGGCCGCATTATCACTTAACATCAGGCGGGTTGGTGGTCAAGCGCAAGCCTATTATTTATTTAAAAAAATGTAGGCCTAGATGGACCGATGACATCGTGAAAGTCGCGGGCATCCAGTGGACGCAAATAGCGGGCTGTCGACATGTTCAGAGTTCTAAGCCCATGTTCAGCAATGGGTGACGGATGTCTTTTGGTTTCTTCTGACGTTTTCTTGTTGCATGGCAAAGCACAAATAAGCTGATCTGAAGAAGGAGCTTTTAGGATAATTGCAGCTAAGTAGCTTTAAAAACTTGAAAGGCTTGAAGACCAGTTTTGCTGTAAATTGTATTTGAACACCAATCATCAGTCAGCCGACACCAAGAACTTTGGAGAGAACTTAAGAAACTATTTGGCCTCCCCGTCAAGCAATATAATATACTGAGCTTTGGAGGTTTTCTTGCCCACGACCTCTCAAAATACGGTTACGGTTTAAAACTTCTTTATCAAAAATACCGGCGATAATTTTTTTCTGGTATTATTTACTGGTATCTTAAAATTGTTAGGACTACCTAACAATTTTAAGATACCTTAAAATAGTTAGGTAGTACCTAACAATTTTAAGATACCTTAAAATAGTTAGGTAGTACCTAACAATTTTAAGATACCTTAAAATTGTTAGGTAGTCCTAACAATTTTAAGATACCAGTAAATAATACCAGAAAAAAATTATCGCCGGTATTTTTGATAAAGAAGTTTTAAACCGTAACCGTATTTTGAGAGGTCGTGGGCAAGAAAACCTCCAAAGTTATTTTCAATTAAGAAACATGAAACCTAGTAGGTTGGTAGTTAGTAGGTAGGTATATATGTAACTAGACTAGACTGAAAAGGTTATTTTAGAATTGTCTTAGATCCTTCACTGTTCCTATAATATCAGTGAAAACACCCTAAAACGTTGACAATCTCACGCCCCCACTGTTTAAATGCAGGTTCTAATTTATTCATGTCCCTAAACCATCGTTTACAACGCAAGGTTAAACTCGCAAAAATGGACCCGACAAAAGTTCCGGATATTTTGTTTCTATACAAAATCATGGACAGTTGAGCAATAGACATGAATGAAATCATGGGAAGCAACATTTAGCATAATTTAATAACCATCATCATCAGCCAGAAGACGTCCACTGCTGTACATTGGTCCTTTAACCATTTGTTCAGGTTTAGTGTGGGGGACACTGAACGAAAGCCTGCCATCTGCATCCACTAGATGCCCGCGACTCTCACAATGAACGGTACAAACGGTGAATGGTCACATTGATGTTGAACCATGCCAAATTTTACTGATTTTTTATGCTGTATGCTTATAACGATCTAATAAATAGTAATTTATATATTCAAATCAAACCTGAGTTGTTTCTTGCAATTCTTTCAAAAATTGGTCTGGAGTATTCCAAAACGTTAAGGGTCCTGTATACCCTCTGCAGCTTTCTCTCTCGCACATTTTCACATTATTGAAGATATAAAATCTATGAATGTGAATTTCCAAAAAGTAACAAAATCATGTCATGGTGTATATCGTAACATTACGAACAAAGAAATTGTCAATTTGATATATTTTAATTTGACACAGTAAAATGGTAACAAGTGATTTTTATTTCTCGTGTCATTTTATTCCGTCAAATTACAAGATATCGAAGCAAACATTTCTTTGTTTGTAATGTTACGATAGACACCATGACATGATTTTGTTACTTTTTGGAAATTCACACTCATTGATTTTGTATCTTCAATAATGTGAAAATGTGCGAGCGAGAGAGCTGCAGAGGGTATACAGGACCCTTAACTAGATTACTGCATAGGAATATATTTTTTAATACTGGGGCCTTAATAGCATTTTTCTCATTACGGATTTTCATAACGTAGTATATAATTATAGCAAAGCTGTCAAAAAACGTTGTTACAGGCTTGGTATAATAATATACTCCGCCAGGTATTGCATTCCGAGAAAAAATGTCCACGTGGGCGTCCCGCAATGATGTCATGATGTAAATTTACAACAGGTTCGAGAGAGATGACGATACACCACGTAACAGCTGATTGGGTAAAGTGGCAACTGGACAGTGACGTAATTCTGGGACAACTGCCAGAGTAGAAGACCTTGTTTTCTTTGATCATGGTTACAAGAAATAAATGAATAAATCGGATCTTGGATACATTTTAAGAGCCTCTTATACCAAATTTGGCGGTTAAAAATCAATTTTATTCAGTTGAATTACAATATTTCAGCTGGAAAAAAATACATGGCACAGATATACCTGTGTTAGAGTTTATGATTTGGTTCAAAACACGATAGAATAAACTTGCCTCGATCAAAAAAAAAATTGAAACAAAGTCGACTTAGTTTTTTTTCTTCATTTTATGCTCTAATGAAAGCTCGTAACAACCTGGAAATTGCATGTACTGAAAGGCAATTTTATTCAACATTTTTTTATTTGGATAGATTTTTTATAGTGAATAGTGTCGTTTTTTAGTGAAATTAAAAGCGTAAAAAGGACGCGAGAATTTAGGCGTGCCGCGTTCAGTGCCGCGCCAGGCGTCATCGAGGTTGGACCTATGCTCGTTTTTGTCGTTGCACTTCCCCCGCGGGCGTCCTGACTCTAGCATGGCAAAAAACATCGTCGCTATAACTTGGCGGGGGCTAAGGGAGCGTTTTGTTGCCTACGCGACTCTGATAACCGCCCGTTAAATTATAACTGAAACCTTTTCCATGACCGACTTCCAAGATATTTTAACAGTGTCAGTCAGTATATACCTGAATAATCTCTTACTATAATATATTTTCTCGACGACTTCATCACAAAGTTAATAACTTATCCTACTTAAGTTTTTATTATACCCTGGTGGACTATAATTTTCTATACTCTGTTATGACAGCTCCAACTGTGAGCTTTAAAATTAAATGCTATATTATTCTAAGATATTGAAATGGAAACAGATGTTTTTAACTTTTTAGCACTTTAGCACTTTTTGTCTTATGCATTAAGTAAAGTTGTACTTTTTATACAGAGGGGTGTCCATTGTGTCAGTCGTCAACGAACTTTTCGGATAAATGGGCCTCATTTTGTGTTATGAGGAAAAAGTGAGCCTTACAATTGAGCGGGTTCCTTGGGAGGGTATTACTCATGGTTACCGTACTATATTTCAACACGTTGTTTTGGTACGTGCTTCAAGTTCAATTACTTCGAATCGCGATAGGGACTAAGAATTTTTGAGAATTGACGTACAGATAGTTGGGCGTTCATGAGAATGGGCCGTCGGGAAACTGGATGTTTGGAGAAATTGAACATTTTGAATATGTACCTTTCATGAAACACTTTTACTCAAGGACGTTTTGTACTCTAAATAAAGGGATAAAACTTCCTTGCTTTTAATTGAATAAACAACGAAACAAAGACGAGAAAGTGTTTTGGGCAGTCCAGCTGTTTTTGGGAATCTGTAGTACTACAAGGAACCCTTGTAAGTTCATCCTGCCCATCCGTCTCATGTGGCATGATTGTGTCGATTTCACCTGGTCCCAAGACGTCAAATACTACGCCTGCTTAAACACGGTCCTCTTTATGCTTGATATTCCGAAAACCCATACTAAGCGCTTTGATTCCGCTTTTATTATGCGTACTGCTAGTTTGTGGAATGCGCTGCCTGAATGGGTGTTCCCTCATAGTTACAATCTGGGTGTCTTCAAATCACGAGTGAATCGGTTTCTTCTAGGCAAGCGTGCTCCATCGTAGACCGCATCGTCGCTTTACATCAGGCGAATTGGCGGTCAAACGCAAGCCTATTAATAGATTAAAAAAAAACACGGTCCACGGTCTTATAAAAGTCCCAGCGGTTAAACTTCTACTATGTAAAATTTATGTTCATCATCATGATAGTCAGCCTTTTAACAGTCCACTGCTGGACTTTTATAGCCTACCCCTGAAAGGGTGATTGGGCCATATCCACCACGCTGGCCCAGTGCGGATTGGTGGATTCACATACGCTATTGAATTCCTTCTCCGTACGTATGCCGGTTTCATCACGATGTTTTCCTTCACCGAAAAGCCAGTGGTATGAAATTCCGTACATAAGCTCCAAAGAGCTCATTGGTACAGGCCCGGGGTTTGAACCCGCGACCTCACGCTTTCAAGTCTAGCGGTCTCCCAAATGGGTTACCACGGCTATTAATTTATGATACCTTAATTTAATGAAAAATAATTCTAAAATTTTTCACTGCCTGATGGGAAATTCAAAACCGGAAATTATCAAAGACATTCCAACATAATGCCATGCCTTACACGGCTTCGTAATAGGTATTTCGTGTATTCCTATGTTCTATCATACTGTCGTTAACAATTTAATAATGGGAAATAATTCAAAGCACGCCTGATTTACTAAATGTGCATCAAAATATTTCCAGTAATTAGAACGAACGTATATGCGTTTAGGAGTCGCTGGCATCCAGTGAATGCAAAAGGCAGGCTATCGTTTGGTGTGGAGGTTAAAGGGGGAGGTCTATGTTCAGCAGTGGACGTCTTCTGACTGATGATGATGATATGCGTTTGGGGTAGGTGGCTCTGCGTCTATGTTTGCATGTTGTTGATGTTTCTCTCAAAAACTATTGGATTTATTTAAAAGCTAAATTAAGATTAGCAAGTTGAAGTGGCAGTGGGCAGGGCACATAGCACGCAGAACAGATGGCTGATGGGGCCGAATGGTTCTGGAATGAAGACAATGGAACGGTAAGCGCAGCGTAGGACGTCCACCCACAAGATCGACGGACGATAGCAGGGAAACGCTGGATGCAGGCCGCTTCCAACCGGCTTTGTTACTTGAGTCAAGAATACTTCTCCTACAAACATTTTCTTATTTTATGATATGCACATTTTGATGTACAGTTAGTATTTTGCTAGGATATTTTATAAACTCCCCAAATGCGTTACGCACCGCATGTCAGCGTAAGCGAAAAGTGCTCCAACGCGCGTATTGTGTGTAAGAAGATTGATACACAATACCTATGGTATATAATATTATGCACGTATTTTATACTTTTTTTATTATTATTTGAAAGTAGGAGAAATTCCCCATTTTAGCCATAAAAAAACTCATTCGCTCGCATTCGACGGGGTAAATTTGCAAGTAAATAGTATCATTTAATAATGAAGGTTGAAACGCGCGTAAATAACAATGAACGTACTTGTCGTGGTTTAACCGAACACAGAACAGTGCGATATGTTAACGGAACAATATTAACGTAACCTTAGAATTTTAAATACGGTACATAATATAATGACTTGTATCAGTCACCGATCATTGGACTAAAGGCCAATGTATACATACAATTAGTTCAAAACCAACAACTTAGAATATTGAAGAGATTAGTAAACAAACAAATAAAAAAATCATTAAATAAAGAATACGACAAACTGTTTAAAATATGTAAAATATTGGCAGTTAAAACTAAAGTTAACTATTTGATATTATTAGAACATTTTAAAAATAACAAATTTAAACAAATTAAAAAATATTGTAATGAACCGCGAGCGACTAGGCCCAAACTGAAGGTGCCCTATGGAAATAGGAATTATTATGGGACGCGTACTAGGAGGTGGATAGTGCCAAGATTGTGTAATGATCTGCCGGAGGAGTTTGAGGAGCAGTTTAGGACCAGGATTGGATATAAGGTTGCCTTGAAGAAGTTGCTGTTGGATAGAATGACTTAGTAGAGAAAATATTATAGTACCTAATATTGTAGTCGATAATTGCTTTGTTCTAACCAACGGTAATTTTAAATTCAATTTTGGTGTTGAATTGTTGTTAATATTCTTCCTTTGTTGCGGGTTCTTGGCGCTGTCCATTACTGGTGTTCCTATAATGACTCTTTGTTGCCACATATATTTATATGCAATATTATAATAAAGGCATATATAATATATCCAAAATATGTTCCTACTCGTTGATGATGGAATGTTGTAAAGATAGTAGATGTCTGCCTACAAACTGATATACAGTTTGGCAGAGTTGTGTTATAATAACATGTATGTTAGTCAATAAGATAAATAATAAATAAAAAAAATACATAACGTGTTTTACCCCGGACGTAACGGAATGAAAGTTTTTTAAAACATCGTTTCCACAGAAAAGAGAAGTAAATAGAATGAGAATCAGAAGGAAAATCTGCCGCCAGGTATTAAGACAGAACCTTGCTTGAACATTTTTATTTAGATCGCGTCGAGCTCCGCATCCTATGAACTTGGACCTTACCTTTTTGGATTAGGTCTCAAAGTTCTTAGTCCGCATCACAGTTGTTAACTGATTTCGAATGACTGACGTTTCGTTTATATGGGTGCAACTGACTACGACAAATTTGTAACAAAAATGCCTTGACAGTCGTTGTAATAAAAAAAAAATCTTTTCTGTGATCGTTTCATAGAAAACGTATACGACAGTGCATACACCACGAGTTCACGTACGGGACTACAACGTGGCACGAACGGGACGGGCAAAATATCGTTGCTGTTGTAAAATATCATCACCGTCACTGTACTTATGTTTTAAAACCACGGGCCCGTTGTGAACGATGCACGTCACGTCCCCGTCCCGTCCCAGGAATTATCCCGTTATGCTTGAATTGCAAATGCAAATATCATGTTGCCAGTGATGACATATAGTACTGAGACGTGGTCCTTAACTGTTAGCCTTTTGGAAAACTCAGAGCCACACAGCGGGCAATGGAGAGAGCTATGCTCGGAGTTTCTTTGCGCGAGAATCCGGAACGTAGATATTCGCCAAAGAATCTGAGTCATCGACATAGCTGTTAAAATTTGCAAGTTGAAGTGGCAATGGGCAGGCCACATCGCTCGAAGAACCGATAACCGATGGGGAAGAAAGGTTCTTGAGTGGAGTCCACGAACCGGAAGACGCAGCGTAGGTAGGCCTCCCACTAGATGAAGCGATGACATTGTGAGAGTCGCTGGCATCCAGTGGCTACAAATGGTAGGGTGTCGTTCAGTTTGGATGTTAAATGGGGAGGCCTATGTTCAGCAGTGGACGTCTTCTGGCCGATGATGATGATGATGGTATGAATTGGCCTTAAGCAATCGGAGTACTGATACTAGGATATTAATACCATTATTACAGATTTTTTTACGTTATTTTTTGCTATTAGAAGAATAATATTTTATTTAATAGGAAGTTAAAGCCGTGGTAGCCCATTTGGGAGAACGCTAGACTCGAAAGCGTGAGGTCGTGGGTTCAAACCCCGGGCCCGTACCAATGAGCTCTTTGGAGCTTATGTACGGATTTTCATACCACTGGCTTTTCGGTGAAGGAAAACATCGTGAGGAAACCTGCATACGTACGGAGAAGAAATTCGATGACGTATGTGAATCCATCAATTCGCACTGGGCCAGCGTGGTGGATATGGCCCAATCACTCTTTCGGGGGTAGGCTTAAAGTCCAGCAGTGGACTGTTAAAAAGGCTGACTATGTAAAATATTTTGCATAGGAAATCAGGAACATAGGGTTTCTATTATTCTCCAACAAACAGTAGGTAAAGAATCAACAATGAACGCGTCTCCACGAATCATATTCACAATCTCACTGAAATCGTTCCCATGTTCGAACTCCTCTTCATACTTGGTTGGACATAGAGTAAAATTTAACAGTAGGGTAATTAAAAAAGACAATTTCTTTTGTTTGAAAAATAGGCCCACCACAAACTAAATCCGTATAGTAATGTAACTCATGTCGATTTGTTCCTCATAATCTCTAGACTTAGTGGTAATATTAGCTATATCCGATCAAACCGGAATATTGACAAAAGCCGATTACTATGGCCACTGTTGTAAAATATGGTCTATTTATTTTTGTATAAAAATTCGTAAGCATGCATCCTTTTTCGTATTAAAAACGTTCCGGTGTGTAAAAAAGAGACTTTATAAGGGAAATTAATTAATTGTGGCAAAAATCACATATTATTCACTGTATATCACTGTATATTATTATTCCAGTTTCATTTTTACCATAACTTTCGTCCGAATGGTACAAAAAAAACCATGAATTTTATAGTGTTATACCCATCAATATACGGTAAATTCGGTGGGCCTAGAAAAAATTGTCTTCTTACAACTTACATGCAATAAAAATTGTTACAGAATATTTTTCTACAGCTTCGCTTAAGTTGATAGTCAATACCAGACTAGACTCAATAGGTACATCATCATCATCATAATAAGCCTTTTTTAACAGTCTACTGCTGGACTTTTTAGCCTACTCCCGAAAGGGTGATTGTTGAAACGGTGAGTTGCGTGTTAGTGGATTCACATATAGCTTATGTACGGATTTTCATACCACTAGCTTTTTGGTGAAGGAAAACATTTTGAGGAAACCTGCATACGTACGGAAAAGGAATTCAATGGGCAAAAATTTAAATGTAATAAATTAGAATACTTAGACACCCCTCTTAATTAAATCAACGTTTTAAATAGTGATTATAAGTATTGTACGCTTGTAAAAGTCAGATATATTTTTTCTCTTCTCGTGCTCGTAAATTTTTGTCTAAGCCATGTAAGCTGGTTTAATTGCATAAAAGTCTGACGAATACAAAATTTATGAAAACATTTTTGCACTAGTCAGTTTTCAGTGCATAAAATGTTTTTTCTTAACATGAAAAAAATTTCCATAAATACATTTTCTGAACAAGAAAATTACACATATTTGGAATAGAAAAAAAAAAAACCTAAAACTACTTACAAAATTAAAAACTAATACTACTATATTTTCTGATATTTTGTGTCTTCTATTTTAAGTATTTGTTGTTTGTATTTGAGAATCTTATCTAAGTTGTGATGATTTCAAAAAACCCGACGGCACTGCTTTTTAGCTTCTCTTCTTCTTAGGTTGTCTTATGCGTATTTACTTCTGAGTTCTCATTTTCAACCTTTTGTGCCGAGGCCTTTATTAACTAAACAAAATACAAGCTAAAACAAAAACTACAAATACAGTTCTGCCCATAGACCGTTGAAGGTCTAAAGACAATCCAAATGCTCAAGCCCACTACCAGTTGGCAGCGTACCCAGCATGCTGGCGGCATTACCACGTTGAATGGCAATGCTTATGCGTTGAGCCAGAAACACGCCAGCATTTTGGTCCAAGGCCTTATACACCGCGATGTAATTTTGCGCAAATGTTTTCGTGATATATGAAAAGTTATCGCTATTATTTTTGGCTGCAGATCTTGTTCTAATAAAGCGAATATTCGTGGCTCCAGCATTTATCGCGAAGTACTATGACTGTATCAAGCATTTAATATTATGGATTTTAAATAGTTATATGTTATATCAAATATAGTTTAAAAATATATGTTAAAAGTTGACAAAGGGCACGGACCCAGGAGTCCGTGGAGAATATATAAACAATAAAAAAAAAAAAAAAAAAAAAAAAAAAAAAAAACAAACAAGAAGTTCACCTGCTTCTGCCATTATTCTGTAACCCAAGTGGTACGGTATAACCGGCGCCCGTCCCAAGGGTACTTATCACATTGCGAGTGAGCACATTCAAACCGAATGTATGAGCGTGCGAAATAACTACTCCTAGACTGGGGCGGAACTAGAGAGAATGTCAGTAATGATTTCTGAATGCTGTGGAGTTTTGCTTCCGAGAAACAACCGGACAAGTGTGAGTAGGACTCGCACCCTGAGGGTTCTGTACAAACTCAATAAGTATGCATTGCAATACAACGCGGCAATGCAGATTATTAGATTAGTTTAGTTTTATATTTTAGTACTAGTTTGTATGTATTTTTTCAAGTAGTTTTTAGTTGTTTGATTATTAGATAGATAGATAGATACTACATCGAAATCTCATTATCATGTATCTGTATGCTCAAGTACTTCAAAAACGAATATTTTAGAAAAGCTACTTAAATATCTCAATATATGGGAGATAAAAAGAAAATAAACTGTAACTTTAAAGCTTTCAGACGAAATAATATCGTTAATATAAGAAGCTTATTCTAAATAGATAATTTGAAAGATATATGAAATAGTTATATTATATTAAAAGGTAGTTAAAGGTAAGAATATTTATATATATTATATTAAAAGCGATGTATAGATAGATAGAAACTCTTTATTGTGTACACCAGAAATAAAAATTACAACACGATAGAAAACACTTACGAGCTAGTGCCACAAGTAGCGGCCTTATTGCTAAAAGCGATCTCTTCCAGGCAACCATTATTAGATACTAGTTATGCATATGTTATTATTATTATATTACAGTTTAAACGTGTTGTTCTTTAAAAATTAAAATTGAAAAATAAGTATGTATGTAGATCCATCCCTTTGTAGTTGGCGAACAGGTGCTCCGATACATACCAACTACAAAATGTAAATTTATAATAGCAAAAAACATTTTTTATGAGATGTAATATCAAATTAAAAAAAAAACGGACTTTAATCTTCATATATGTGCTATAAGACCTTGCTTCATGCTGAATTTCATTATTCTACGTCAACGGGATGTAACGGGAAGTGTTGATTCCCTAGTGACATCGCAAAATATGCGACATAAAGGGTCATATCTTATGATCGCGTTGACTTAAAAGTTTGATTTTCACAGCTGAAAGAAACTATAGACCCAATTATTTATTATAAATTTCAACTTGATAACTTCACGCGTTCTTGAGAAACAGGGTCTTGACAGACGGACAGACGAACGACAAAGTGATCCTATAAGGGTTCTGTTTTTTTTCTTTTGAGGAACGCAACCCTAAAAAGTACCTCGGTGATTTTATGACTGGTGTTTTAAAAAAAAAAAACTTTTTGACGAATTTCTTGCAATAAAAATTGCAATTGCAATTTTTTTTTTTTTTTTTTCGCTTTCAATTTTTTTTTTTTTTTCCATTCTATTTTTTTTTTAAATCTTCACCTCTTAAAACCACGTTTCTTGTTACGTATACCTAACCCAGCACCTGTAATTAGTAACCCGCACAATTTTATTGTTCCGTTAGTAAGATGCAAGTCACGCGCGATATTACACTTTGAACCCCTATTTGTACTAAGTCTGGGGTTTGTGTTGAAATGCGAGAGTTAGAAACTGCTGATATAGGTAGTAGTAATGGTGGCGAGTGGAGCATGTGCGCCTTACAATCTGATGACACCCGGTTCGAACCTAGGCCCTGTAACAATGTCTTCAAATCATCATCAGCCATAGACCGTGCACTGCTGGACATAGGCATCCCCCATCAATCACCAAAAGGGCCGGTTGGAAGCAGCCTGCATCAAGCGTTTCCCTGCCGTCTGTTTTAGGTCATCTGTCCATCTTGTGGGTGGACGTCCTACGCTGCGCTTACCGGTTGGTATATTTGTTTTGTATACTGCGAATTATTAAAAATTATTTGAATAAATAATGAATGGAAAACTTTTATATGTAATTCAAAACTTGTTTTAGATAGCTAATACAAATAATAAAGAGAAAATTAGATAAAGCTTAAATTTCGCGAGAAAAGACTTCACACCTACGTGTTAATCGCTAACTCTAAAAAAGAAGAAAAATTAGAAAAAAAAACTTAGTCTATTAGTAGCATAATGTTTGTATTAATGTAAAGAATGTTTTAAAAAGAATCACACTGTTACGTACACATAGGAAGTGATAAAATATCAAACCATTAAAATGCTGTTTAAAATTTTCCCCTACAAAATGAATACAAATTCTTAACACAATCCTAAATACTTACTTCTACTTCGTCAGTTTTGATCTTGAGTCAACAGGCTAAGGTTCATTTTAACCAAAGTTATATTGAAAATAGTGTTAGTTATTTGTCTCGCGTTAAAGTTTTCAGAAACTTTTCCTTTTCCCTTTAAAAGTATTCGAAGCTCTCAAGACTGATGTTTATACGAAGAGATGGCTGCGTAAAAAAACTTTGCGGTGTTTTCTCTGAAAACGTCTTCCGTGACAAAGTAAACTAACTTTTTTTGTCGCTGTCAGTAAGAGCTACGAGTATGGACCGAGACATTTTTATTGAAATTGATATAGTATCTAACCCATTTTGTTGCTACAGTTTTTCTCTTTTTCTTTTAGAGGGTTGTAAGAGTACCTTTGTCTAGTATATTGTTACAGGCATGTATTATTTTGTGGGTTAATATTTATGCCTGATTTACTTTTATCAAAGTACTAGCGGTTCGCTCTGGCTCCGCACGGGTAAAGTTATATAGCCTTTATTAATCATAATAATCTAATAGTATAAATGCGTAATAATTAATAAAAGTGCATATAAATTAATCATATGCTAATAGTATAAATGCGAATGTCTGTTTGTCCACACTCAACTGAACAGCTGAACTTAATTGAATAATATTTGATAGGCATAGAAATAACTTATACCCTGGGGTTTTACAACTAGCTCTTAACGTGGGCTCTAATTAGCACTGAAACAATGCAGTTGGGAAAATCAAGCGAACGTGAACCTTAACGTGTGGAGATACAGTTTGCGGTCGCACAAATTTTCTCATCACCTAAACAGCAGTGCAAGTACTGTTCTTAATCGATCGTCAAATTCGATAAAATTACATAGAATCGATCATAGCGAGTACTGTACAAATGTCATTTTATCGAATGTAACGAAGTCAACTGTCGAATTTGACGATCGATAAAGAACGTACTTGCACTGCTGAATCGCTTAAAACAGATAGCCGTAAGTCTCTTGAATTAATAAATGTCATGTCACTTTTTTTGTCTTTTGTTACGCTGGATGCAGGCCGCTTCCAACCGGTCCTTTTGGAGATCGATGAGGGAGGCCTATGTCCAGCAGTGGACGTCCTATGGCTGAAATGATTATGATGTCACTTTTTAACTCGAAAAAAAATGTTTTTTTTTAAGATATTAGTACATTAGGTGCAAATACGAGCGCAACTGGTAAAATATAAAATTTTCTCAATCGAAAAAATTTAATTCAACGCTTCCATTTCAATAACAACTTTTTACTCATATCGTTTAAAAACACGTTTTCTGCGGGTTTCCTGCAATAACCACGTCACCACGTCCCCGCCATAACTGAGTTCGCATATTCCGACGCTCTGACGCGTTTTTTATACAAATACAATAAACGCGTCCCAGAATGTTCAAAATGTTCAGCCTCGACACTTTTACAACCAGAAATATTCGGGAAATGCTGAAGGGGGTACGATGAAAGTTAGGTACAGAAAGGTAAAAAAGTTTTAGCTACGAATACAAGTATCTAAAAAAATTTCTAGAAAAATCATCATCATCATCTCAGTTTTATAAAATAGAGTTTGTACACAAAGGGTGATAACGGGACTCTTCTTTACTAAGCCTTGCTGTCTGTTTGTCCTACCTTTTAAGGACTGTATCGTTTAAACCGTAATAGATAGAAAGTTAAAATTTACATTACAATACATTATAATTATTATCATCATCATCACCATCATCATTTACGCCGTAGAATGTCCACTGCTAGATATAGGCCTCTCCCATCGATCTCCAAAAGGGCCGGTTGGAAGCGGCCTGCATCCAGCGTTTCCCTGCAGTCTCTTTTAGGTCGTCTGTCCATCTTATGGGTGGACGTCTTACGCTGCGCTTACCAGTCCGTGGTCTCCATTCGAGAACCTTTCGGCCCCATTGGCCACCTGTTCTGCAAGCTGCCACATCAACTTGCTAATCCGTTGGGCTATGTCGGTAACTTTCGTTTGTCTGCGGATCTCCTCATTTCTGCAGTTCCGCATAATTATTAGAACTTGATACAAATTAATGCCATTGAATTTTCTTCACAAAACAGTAGTTCCTTGCCACTTTTTTCTAACTTTTGCAGTAGCAGCGCTAAATTCATCCTGACAATGCCTGAAATTCGTTTCAGATGTAAATCCTGCTGAATTTTCATGCAAATTCTCACTCTGTTCTACACGGGGTGCGGACAAATAATCGTCAAGACATGACACCTCCTGCAACGCATCGGGAATTTTTACACTTCAATAAAATTGTGAATTCCTGCATGTAGATCTAATTACAGACTTCGCAAGTTCCCGACGAATGCTGTGCACACAATAAGAAAGCAAATTAGCTGAAGGCTACTTCTTTCTGCATCTTGAGAATAGTGACTCATAATGCATTTAGTATTTTAAATAAATACGTATATGTGTAATTCCGATGCCATCGCTCAAAAAGTTAATATAACTAAATAAAACCTTAAAGTAAAAGACCATTAGTGGAGGGAAAGGTCCCCAGAATGATGGCTGGCTTGTCCCCAAGCTTCCTTGATTTCAATCCTCATCAGCCTATAAAAACTTTTCCCAAGGTACACCCAGCCCATATTCGGTTTATTGCCTCTGCCAGCTACTTTACGTATATCGTTACTTCTTCGAGTCTCAGGGCGTCCTACGCTACGTTTGCGGATTCGTTGTCTCAACACAAAAACGGCCCAACGGTTATCAGTTCTGTGACAGATATGGCCGTCTTATTGCCACTTCATCTTGTTAATTTTGTTGAGTTATGTTGGTGACTTGATTACAACACCATATAATCCTTATATCATACACAAACATCTATTGGTTTGCCTTGGGGGTAAGAGCGACTATACTAAACGCATTACCATCTGAGTCGTCAGGGCATAAATCATTGCTCATCTCATCTCGCTCGCACCCACATGTCATATCTGTCTATCTCGCTCGCACTTACAGGTCTTATGGTATGACGTTTATTGCTCGACGACTCAGTTGGTAACGCGGTGACTATAGTAGTAAGCCGATATGGAAATAACGGCATGATGTCGTTACCTTTATGGGCAGTATGGCAAAGTATGGCAACTGTATTTGTATTTTTAGTTTTAGCTAGTATTTTGTTTGGTTAATACATCACACATCATCAGCCATTGAATGTCCACTGCTGAACAAGGCCTCCCTCTTAGAGAGGGGTGTTGCCATAATCCCCACGCTTGGCAGGTGGCTTAGAGATCGCAGTACGTTCACCGTGTACTAACAGGACGCTGCTGCCCATCCTCCGGTGGTTCTAGTCGCAGTTTTAGGACATACCCGGGTCCATTAGTTAATAGAGGCTATATTATAAAACAACCAACCAACTATTAAACCGTAGAGAATTAAAAAAAAAAAAAGTTTCTTCTATGTTTTTTTTTGTTTGAGCCGCCACTTTGATGTTATAGATCTGCCGGGTGACCCGTGACGGTTTAACTATTTATAATTTTTCATAATTTAATCGGGTACACATATCATACAAAAACTTTGAATTAGAGCTTAGAAGTTATAATTTAACTTTTTCATCAAATATTTCCAAAATGGTTCGAAACTAAAGCCTTCCTACAAAATACAGGCCTAAAACATAGAGAGACACTGACCCTCATTAATATGAAATTTTCAAAAGCAAAAAGTTTTATACGCCAAAGGGACTGAAATGCGGTTAGTCTGATGGAGTTAAACTTGCTTTAATTAAGAATCTGGGTTGTTGGCTAAAGTACTGTTAGTTACTGATTTGAATCCTGGCGGATGTAGTTTTTAGGGGTCTAGCAAGCTTTGCAAAGAAGTCTGTCTTTGTAAGTAAGTCTGTCTGTGCAAGTAAGTCTGTCTGTGTAAGTAAGTCTGTCTGTGTAAGTAAGTCTGTCTGTGTAAGTAAGTCTGTCTGTGTAAGTAAGTCTGTCTGTGTCAATTGTAATGTCAATCTGAGCTGATTGTCGGGGATACTGATTGTCGCCTTCGACAAAATAAAATGAATGGACGGACCCTAACCATTGAACTTGAGCGCTTGCTATTAAGCGCTTTGATTCCACATTTATTGTGCAAACTGCTAGTCTGTGAAATGCGCTGCTTGAATGGGTGTTCCCCGATGGTTACAATCTGGGTGTCTTCAAATCACGACTGAATCGGTTTCTTGTAGGCAAGCGTGCTCCAACGTAGACCACATCATCGCTTAACATTAGGCGTGATGAAGGTCAAACGCAAGCTTATTAATTATTTAAAAAAAAAACTTGCTCGGTTAAAAAGAGTCAAAACCGTCGGACATAAATTATACTTTAACACCTAATTATAAAAATGTACAGTATATTTGTTACAAAAAATAGATACCGGGTTTATTTGTGTATTTACACTTCGGTAAAGCATACGAATGCATAATTTCGTCAGATGTTTCGTTATCACGTAACAATAGACGTGTGTTGCACTTCCTACGGCTAGAGACCGACTGAAACGAAGTGAGCGCCGGTGCTCAGCCATCGCAGCTCGCCGATGTTCAGCATTGGACGTCTTTTGACTAATTATGATGATGATGAAAAAGGTTACTAGCCAATCTAGCTCTAGAAATTGCATTACATTACAAATTACAATTGCATTACAAATTTATGCAACTACAGTTTTTTTTAGGGCGAGTGCCTTTATTAACTAAACAAAATACAAGCTAAAACTAAAACTACAAATACTGCCCATAGACCTATGAAGGTCTAAAAACAATCCAAATGCTCAAGCCCACTACCAGTTGGCAGCGTACCCAGCATGCTGGCGGCATTACCACGTTGAATGGCAATGCTTGCGTTGAGCCATAAACACGCCAGGATTTTGGTCACGCGTCGCATTAACCAGGCGCTCTGAAAGATTTATGAAAATGAGGTGTGCTTCCGGTCCCCAAGGACCCAATGTCTCGACCCCAAACGCCTCAAATATGTAACCACTGCCGAGGTAAGCGTATTTTTTTTAATAGTAGATAGGCTTGCGCTTGGCCGCCATCTCGCTTGATGTTAAGCGACGATGCGGTCTATTTAACATTGTTAAATAACTGTTTATTTAACTACAGTTATTCAACAATGTTTTTGCCTTTAATCAAATATAGAAGCTTCATATATTGGCTTCTTAGTTATTTACTACCCGATACTATATCAACTATAACACGAGAAGCAAACAGCGTCACAGAATGGAACCTATCCGCGGGTTAATTGGATTATTACGTCACATTGGTTTGTCTCTATGTTGTTGCGTATTAATTCGGTGGGAGTTTAGCGTGTAAGCTTATTACTAATTAGCAGTCCGTCCGCCCTGGCTTCGCACGGGTATTATTGGAGTTTTAGTATGGATCCCTAATTTTTTTGAAAAAATAATATAGCCTATGTCACTCGGGATAGTGTAGCTTCCCAACAGTGGAAGAATTTTTCAAATCGGTTTAGTAGTTTCGGAGCCTATTCAATGCAAACAAACAATCAAATCTGTCCTCATTATATTATTAGTATAAATGAGTTAATTGATGAATAATTGATATACGGGGTGTAAGGGGAACACTCTCGAAGCCAAAAGAAGGTAATTGTACTCATCATTATGAACCACTTTTAGTATAGGACAAACACAGAAATCGCGAAAAAAAAATCTGCTGTTCTATAGAAAACGGTCATTGACACTCGACAAATAATATATGGAACAGCCGGTTATTTTTTTCGCGATTTCTGGGTTTGTCCTATACTAAAAGTGGTTCATAATGATGAGTACAATTACCTTCTTTTGGCTTCGAGAGTGTTCCCTTTACCACCCTTACATCCTGTATAAAGGGTAGAAAGCATTCCCAGTGCCAGTTATCTGCTGTGTCTATAAAAGAAGTTATTATAGCGCGGAATTATAAGGTCTTAAACAATTAAAACCTAAGATCAAAGTACTGTTTTAAACTATCGCGGTTGTTCACTTAAGGCGAGGTTTTCCCACTTTTAAGCAACGCTTATTACTACAGATGACCATAATCCTTGGTTTATTGTATTAAAGTCGCATTTAGCGGAGCAAAATCATGGCTCTTACACACAGTAGTGCGTTTCGCTACTTAAATTTTTGGGGTTTTTCTCATATTTTTCAAAAAGTATAGTTGTAATGTAAAATGTACTTCACCGGTTTCCTTCATAATTATGAAGTCTATAAATCAAGATATCGCAGACATAATTTAATTAATAGGTAATTGAATGAATCCAAAAAAACAGGGATAAAAGCGCAAAGCAGTGCTACTTTGATATATTTTTTCTATCGAGCGAAATGTGCTTAATCATGTTTCGGTCTCATGGTTTTCCTAGATAAAACATTAAATTTTGTTATGACACCATTTTTATAATTTTAAGCTAACCATGGAGGTATGCACACGTAAACTAGATTGACCATCATTCCTAAAAGTCGGAAAAGAGCGTCTTAAGTTATATGATCATTTACGGGATATTTATCGTAATAAGGTTGTGGAATGAGCACCCGATATTTCGGCACATGCACCATGTTCATGGGAAGACTCACGCCACCCCTCTTACCCGAGATTTTTCGTAGGTAAAAATCATGTTTCCCATCACTGTCCTTCCCACAATCTGTAACTGGAAAGAGCCATAAATAAGCAACGGCCTGTCTAGATAAACCCAACGTACAGCGAACCGCACAAGTGCGTACATAATCGTGTCACGCGAACGCAGTAAATCACTTTGGGTTCTCGTCACGCTCGCGCTCAACTCTTTTGTTCGCTATTGTATCACTGCTGAGGTTCAAAAGGGCATTGTTGGACAGATTCCGTAGATGCATGTTTTAGGAGAGTAGGCATTAAAATAATGAGAACAAAATAGTAATCAGTAATTTTTAAACTTTCGCGATTTGAACACGTTTAAAAAAAATTATAAAAAAATAAAAAAAAAACTACTAAAAAAAAATTGTTATCTACTAAACTATTCATTTATACACAGACAACCAATGATGTTATTATTATATAAACTGAGGTATTTAGATACATTTTACCGTCGGGTAGCGTACGTGATTTAGTTTTGATGCACAAAACATCTATTAAAAAGCATCAGTGTCTAGTGTCTAATTACGTATCTGTAATCACTCACTTATAGTGAGCTATTGATATGAGTGACGTGTTATAATTTTTATTATTATATGTCTAATATTAATTATAATTTGTGTACATAATAATATGTAGTAAAATCATGTACCTATATAATTTTGTATTGATATATATATATAATTGAAGTTAGATTTATATTTAGTGTATCTATCTAGTCTAGGTTATGTAGGTATATCTTGTAAAACTTTAATTATTCTGTTTATTTTCTTTTGTCTTTTATAAGGTGTTTTTGATGCACACCTACGTACCATTTGTTCCAACCTGGTGGATGACTGGTAGAAAATGTTTAGCATTAAGTCCTCCATTTGTACATGTCTACTAAATTTGTAAGTGTGCAATAAAGTATTAAATAAATAAATATTATTGTGAGGAAACCATAGCATGCTGGTAGGGCATATCCGGCTGACCAGTACAACTCTCAAGATGACAATCTGTCGTGGAGCATTATACGGTGTTCTGCATTTAAGAGCCAGTTTCCATCTCAGGTGTTTACCATCCTTCACGTCCTTTCGATCGGTCCTTTGGATTTATCGTTTACATTTCAGGCAGTTCAATTGTGGAAAGATTTGCCCGTGCTTATTAGACACGCTCCATGGCATCTGTCGCTGTATTTAAACAGCCTAGACCACGCCTAGATTTTCACCTATAAAAACCCGTTGCAATTTATCGCTTTCCTTTGCAAAGTTTTTTGTAATACCACCTTGTTTTTAGTCAATTTTGGTTTTTCTTCGTACATCGTATCCATTCGTCTTGTATTTAAAAGGGATAGAGTGTTGATAACGCCTCCATTGTGATGTTGTTTTAAGGTTATTTATGGGCTTGCGTGTAAATAAATAGGTGTTTTACCTCTGATTTAGTATGAAGCGAGTTTGATAAAAAAAGGTTTATGATACTTAATGACGAACTAAATAATATTTCATCCGTAGACGAACGAAAGTCACCAACATAGCCCACCGGATTAGCAAGTTGAAGTGGCAGTGGGCAGGGCACATATCACGCAGAACAGATGGCCGATGGGGCCGAAAGGTTCTGGAATGGAGACCACGGACCGGTAAGCACAGCCTAGGACGTCCACCCACAAGATGGACAGACGACCTAAAAGAGACCGCAGGAAAACGGTGGATGCAGGCCGCTTCCAACCGGCCCTTTTGGAGATCGATGGGGGAGGCCTATGTCCAGCAGTGGACGTCCTATGGCTGAAATGATGATGATGACGATGATACTTAATGGGCAGGAGTGTGGGTCATTATCAGTTTATCTTGTTCCCACTGTTAGAACTCAGGCCTTCTTTTAGAGAGAAAGGATGGGTCGTAATTCACCATGCTGGCTCTGTGCACGTTGGTGAATGTCAAATGTAAATTACTATAAAAACGCAAATACGATTATGTTTATCAATCGAGACGATCGACTAGTTTCGGAGCCATTAGAGATCCTTCATCAGGGAATACGTGCGTTTCCGGAGACGGTTGCCCACGTACTGGCAACGCCAAGGTTACGGTTCTGGCGGCTCATGGCACGCGTTGTCGTCGCACTTGCCTGCCTACCGACAGTCGCCTCCGGTACTATA
Source organism: Agriopis marginaria (assembly GCA_932305915.1). Lineage (NCBI taxonomy): Eukaryota > Metazoa > Arthropoda > Insecta > Lepidoptera > Geometridae > Agriopis > Agriopis marginaria. Next base: position 18,784,143 of record OW029918.1, read on the forward strand.
GTCACCGCGTTACCAACTAGGTCGTCGAGCAATAAACGTCATACCATAAGACCTGTAAGTGCGAGTGAGATAGACATATATGACATGTGGGTACGAGCGAGATGAGATGAGCAATGATTTATGACCTGACGACACAGACGGTAATGTGTTTATTATAGTTTATCCTCCTCTGTTTCTCTTGCACACACTTGACTTCGTGAGTTTTGGTGTCATATTTCTTTGTTTTTTTTAGAGTAGAAGGAAAGAGAGGACCCGTAAGACCAATAAGACTATTTTTAGACCAAATAAAAGAGTAGACAGATGTCATGTCGTACAGGGAGGTGAAAACGCTGGCAGAAGACCGTCAAGCTTGGAAGTTACTCCACCGACTAAATGTTGAAAGAATGAAAAATTTCTTTGAACTTTTAAGATTCTTCGACATACCGCTTTCCTTAAGATGTTTTCCCACGTAGTATTGGAGCGATGGCATCGAAACTGTACTTAGAAATTACGCTAAAATATCAGCAGTTTCATACATTTCGTAGTGTGCAAATACAGTTGTTTTTTTTTGCGATTTCAAATCATTACAACAGAATTTTTGTATAGAAACTGACGTGGTTTTCACACTTTTTACAAATTACACACAGTTTTCGTGTTTTTTTTTATTCGGAGTGACCGGCTTAATCTTACTTGAGTAATTCCCGTGTAATATAAATAAAACATTACAATAGAAACTTTACGAATAACCCGGTGTAGCAATAAAGAACCAAACTGACGTAACTATATGAACCCAAAACCTATCAAGCAAATTCCCTACACTGTTCATTAGTTAGCCAGCAAGTTCAGTGGCTGTCCAAAGTTAACTAGAAACAGTCCCGAGCGAGGTTAAGTAATTATGAACCTCTTGTCTGTTCTGAATGCAGCGATGACCACAGGGACAGGTGCCGACGTGATTCTTGAGTTTAGAAAGGTAGAATGTTACGTGGGGCCATTGAGTTATTATTACGTATAGAGAAGCAACTCCAACCAATTTCCGCCATAGGCCATCGAGGCGGACATTCCATCCTTACGTCGTGAACTTTGGTAAAGTCCGCACACAGCGTTTCCAAAATTCCTTCATAATAGAACTGCAGAGGAATGGAATGCGCTTCCTGCCTCGGTGTTCCTTATAAGGTACAACCTGGGTCTCTTCAAGACAAGAGTGAATAGGCACCTAATGGGCAAGCGTGCCCCATCTTAGACTGCATCGTCACTTACCATCAGGTGAGTTGTGGTCAAAAGCTACCCATTTCATCACAAAAAAAAACTTTTTTTCGCAAATGTCATGTTCCATTTTGATGAGTTTAAACTAGTGTTCGCCGCAGCGCTGTAACAATAATTTGTCGTCTAATCAGCAGGAAAAGCACGCAGCGCTAGAACGCTTGTTTTCTTGCGAAAGCGCCGTGTTTTTTTGGCACTTACGCGTTTCGTTCAACGTTCAACTGAGCTAAGTGTAGCCGGCTGCACTTGAAAGGGACACAGTTGTGATATGTGGCATCTTCTGTATACGTAGTAGCTCAATGCTTGGGGCACAGAATTTTATTAGCACAAGTACAGAAGATTCACTCCACAAAATCATTTAAATAATTACTCTTGCTACTACACAATAAAGTGCATTTCAGGACATGCGAGAGCTAATTCCCTACAGCTATATTAACCTAGAAGTTTCCTCTCTGTCTATCGTGTAACTCATGTTGCGCTATCTCTGTCTATCGCACGGCAACGGCTGCATCAGGTCCGACAAGTCGGTTACTTGTAGCTTTATACCTAAAGTATCCTAAAATGCGGAGTGCGCCAGGCTTACTTGGGTTGAGATTTTGGCTTATATTTTGCACTGCGTGACTAATATTGCTATAACACAATTTGTGCCGATACATTTTTGTTTTTGTATTCGCTAGATACTTAATTATCTTTATGTGTCTAAGTTTATAAGAGCCTGCTTCCCGTACAGTTATCTAGCTTGCACGATACTAACATTTTTGAAGAAAATTTATCTAAGTGGGAAAAAAAAGTTTAATTATAACATAGGCTTACGGAACCCCGTACGGTCCCATTTTTTATATTTCACTTCTTATGTTGAAAAATTTGTGCATGAATCCCATTCATTTAGCATTTCGTGAAGTCTGTTGTCTATTTTGTTCGTCGTTCATGCTTTGGCCGGAGGTAAAGTACCGAGAAAAAAAAGGTTTTTTTTTTAGTAAAGTCACAGGAAATTGTAGCAATTGAAAGTCAGAATTACAAGTTCTAGTGACTCGAAGGCTTTTTACTTGTCCATTATGTTACTTTACAGCCTTATCACCACACAATCAAGTGAAGCACAAGTCGAAGTTCATGCATTGAGCTTGGGTGAGCACAAACAACTAATATTTGCAGCTGCATCGCATGAATATGCATACTGTTTATTCTGGACCTGGTTTAGTTCATAAGACGGTATTATGTGGTCCAAATAACAAACTGTGATGGGGTTTTTTTTTGTTAAAATTTTCCTGACCGTGGATTCAATGTCCTTTAGTCGTAATATTAAACATGTTTACATAGTATTAGAAGCGTCAAACAAGTCATACATCAGCAGCCATCAATCGTCCACTACTGGACAAAGGCCTCCCTCTTAAAGAGGGGTGTTGCCATAATCCCCACGCTTGGCGGGCGGCTTGGGGATCGCAGTAAGTTCACCGTGTACTAATAGGATGCTGCTGCCCATCCTCCGGTGGTTCTGGTCGCAGTTTTAGGACATACCCGGGTCCAAACAAGTCATAGCCACAGTCAAAATCAAGCAAAGTCACGATCAAGTCAAACTCATGCCCTTGTAAAGTGGTGGAGATTTACAAGAGGCTACGGAGTTTTGGAAACAACACAAAAAGACATGTTTCACCTTATTATATCACTTGACTCGATATATACACTCGAGCACGTTTACGATCACTTAATAAATAATTATTCACCATTTACTACACACTAACACTCGAAAATACACAAGTTTAGGAAAATAATCCAACGAGCCGACATGTTTTTTTCCACGTTGGCGCCAAAACTCCTCCAGAGGGGAAGATTTGGAAGTATTGACCACCAGAGCTTTTGGGTGTATTTTGACGTTTTAGAAACTGAACTAGTTTTAGAAATAAAAAGGAGCAGTCTCAATTTGACTGCTTTTGTGTGATATCTTTCCCATTACAATTTGTAACCCGATTTGAATTGCCTACATTTTTAAATATTTTTTTTTATGCCATAGGTGGCAAACAAGCAGACAGGCTGCTTTATGGTAAGCAGTCACCATCGCCTATGGATACTTGTAACATCAGAGGCATCACAAATACGTTGCTGACCCTTTAGAACTCGATTAACTCGCCTTTTGAAGAACCCCATGCTGTAGCTTTAATTGAATATGCTTTCTCTTGAGGTCCCATTGAAATTTAAATAAAACAGTCCACCTCTAAGATGAAAAATAAAAGAAGATCCGGCGTTTATTTAACTTCTCCTACTTTCCGTTGTGTCGTTTATTTGTATAAATTTGTTTGATTTTTAGAACTAAAAAACTCGCCGCTTATGTCTTAAACCTGAACATAATAAAATGGAGTTCCCAGGATAGAGTTACTTACAGAGAATCTTTAACGATGCCTCATTTTGATGAAGACAGAGTAGAGAAACATGATTTTGCATCTCGCCCGGGAGAAACAGCATTTTGGTTTTAGGGATTTATAGCCGCTATGTTATAATCCTTTGTATTCTTGTGTAGGGATGAAAATAACACAAACTAGCTGTTTCTTGCGGTTTAAAGTATAATATTATACTATCCACGAAATTTCGTATTTATTATTTAGTATAAATTATTTGTTTTGGTACCTACTCTACTTGAAATCAACCAGTTTACTATACTGCTAGCATTTTGGGAACGCTGTCCACTGGTAGCAGCTTGTTAGATTAGTTTTAGTTTTAGATTAATTTTAGTTTTAGATTAGTTTTAGTTTTATATTTAAAATTTAAGATAGTTTTTATTTTACTTGCAGTTTTTAACAATAAAGATAAAAATCAACAGAGACAAAAAAAAGTTTACTGTGTACAATGATTAAAGATATTTATTACAAAATATAGGTAGAAACCAAGTAGAAATAGGTCTTATGGTGATATTTTTTTCAAGCGATTTTTTGTGACGCTTGACATTCTGCTTGACCTAAGTAATGTGTTTATCATTATTTTTGGCTCCACACTTACAGGGTATTTAGCCAGTGTCCCAAATATAAATTATGATATGAAGTAAAGTGTGGGTGGTAGTTACAAACTAGATGTCTTCAAATAGCAATTGAATTGAGTGTGTGAATTGGTTTCTTCTAGAGAAGCGTGCTCCATCGTAAACCGCATCATCGTTTAATTTCAGGCGAGGTAGAAGTCAATCGCAAGGTTATCAATCAATAAAAAATAGTAACCATTTCCATTACTTAATGACCAACACTATAGTGTGCCATGCTAGCGAATTCAGACTTTATATCTTTATGTTCCGTTTTTACTGTCTATCGTGTTTTACTTTTTATAGCACGTTCATAGTTTGATAGCCCGTTGGTCTAGTTGGTAGTGAACCTGCTTTCTGCGCTTGGGGGGTTCGATCCCCACCTAGGACAAACATTTATGTGAGGAACATTTGTGTTTGTTCTATATCTGAGTGTTAATACTACGTACTGTTTGTTCCAACCTGGTGGATGACTGGTAGAAAATGTTTAGCATTAAGTCCTCCAATTGTACATGTTTACTTTTTTTGTGTTTGTTTTGTTTGTTAATTTATTTTTTTAATAAAAATAAATAAATAAATAATATTTATTCATATAATTGTTTATTTAAAAATATATATGTATGTATATCAGTCTCTGGCAGCCATATTACAAGCTTTGCTTAGTGTGGGGTCTGGTGACCGTGTGTGCAAAAATGTCCCGAATATTTATTATTTATGTTTATTTATTGTATGGGATATAATATTCTGGATATTGGACATTTTAAAGCTCTGAGCCATTCGGGATATACGACATACGCTTCATGATTTCTAGAATTTTCCTGAACTGATCCCAATATTACCATTATAGAACCACCGGAGGATGGGCAGCAGCGTCCTGTTAGTACACGGTGAACGTACTGCGATCTCCAAGCCGCCTGCCAAGCGTGGGGATTATGGCAACACCCCTCTCTAAGATGGAGGCCTTGTTCAGCAGTGGACATTTAATGGCTGATGATGTGTGATGTGTGACCCCAATATTCGAGCTACTAACTTCAATGTAACACATATCCAATAGACATCACGTTAAAAGCTGGGTCGGACATGCCAAATTATCCCCATTGGTAATTCGTCATTGTGGTCCCGCACAACAACGTGGCTAGCCACAACCACATAATAATCTCAGAGAGAGAGAGAGAGAGATAGGATGGGCCTACCTACCATTCTGGCCCAGTGCCTGCTGCTTGCTGTTGTCTTTGACCTATTGAGGTTCTTGGGCATACCGGTTTCCTCACAATTTTTTCCTTCGTCGCTTTTGAATTGTGGCATTGGAAAAAAATATATTACCTGCACATATTTGATATCCAGGGGCCTTACGGACAACACCTAATCCGCTCAGTTGGAAAATCACGCGAACGTGAACCTTATCGCGCCCAGATACGGTTTGCGGTCGCGTGATTTTCCAACTGAGCGGATTGGGTGGCGCAATTAGCTGTTGTCCGTAAGGCCCCAGGCATACATTCAACAATTATATTTTTTACATACTACGTCCTACTATATATATATATATATATATAATATTATAAACGCGATAGTTTGTATGTATGGATGTATGGATGTTTGTTCCTCTTTCACGCAAAAACTACCGAATGGATTTTAATGAAAGTTTACAATTATATAGCCTTAGATTATAGCTTATACATTAGAATAACACATAGGCTATAACGGGTTGTAGTAGCGAGGCCGAAGGCCGAGCTCTACGCGTACGAAGTAGCGGGTTTCAGCTAATTAAGTAATGTAGTTAATTTTGTTGATAACTTCTTTACCAAACTAAATTTAATGAAGCCGCTTAGTTTGCAATACATGTTTTTAAGTAGTGATTTTTTACGATATTGTTACTACTTCTAATAGATCTCTTAATGGCCGTAGTTTTAAATAATTAATCAAAATTATCGTACATATTTTTTGTTGTTGGTCTTAAATAAAGATAAAATAATTTTGTCTCCTCTAATATTTTGTTGGTGTGCGAAGAGGTTTGATTACGTTTCACCAAAAAGATGCAAATGTACACAGATTAAGTAAACTTTAATGAAGACACAAATAAATATTGAGATTTTCAGATGGCAAAGGCTCCTGTGAACTCCTGTGATTGACTCATAGTACAAGCTCATGGTCATCTGAAAAGTTCGTTCAACCTAAATACGCACCAAAATCGTCCCACTGATTTTTTCCACTGTAACCCACTGAAAATGCTTCGATGCCAAAGTCGGGTAAAACATCACGTACTTTCCCTCCCTAGAGCTTCGCATACAACTTGCCTACTATTATTCCACTCAACTTCAACTCGATCTAACTTTCCAATAAAAAGGTCTTAGCACAAATCCCTCAGCGTACTGAGAAATACATCAAAGAATGCTCATCTAAAAAGTAATCACGTATTATGGAAACGAACGAAAAAAGTATATTTTTCTCAGTTTCTCTGGTTCTTTTAATGAAGAAGCAGTATTAACTGGGACAGCAGAGACCTCGAGTTATACCTAATTTCCCAGGAGATGGAAAACATTCAGCTTTGAAAAATTGAAACTAGGTATGTAGTTGATCCGGCCAAATTTAGCCGTCTAGATATGACCGGCCAAATCTTACCGTTTTCTGAAGTTCTTGAAGTTTTTGAAGTTTTCAAAAAGGGCTAACACTCTTTGGCCAAGAATAAGTTATGAAATACAAAAAATTATGACTTTAAAGTTATTATGTAACTATCAGCGCCCCGCGGGTTTACTTAAATTCACTCTGAATTTCATTTAAACTCGTTTAGCAGTTACGAAATTGAGTGATAGCAAACAAACACACACACCCACATGCATTTTATTTATTTGTGTGATGCTATGCATGCTTATGCACAGCTGTTATAGGCGTATACGGTGTATAAGTCTATTTTATATGGACTGCTTGCATTAAACAGTTTTCCCATTTCGATTTGACAAAAACGAGGTAATTAATTCATTAAAAACCTTAAAAGCGATGAACAGCCGAAAAACAAAGGTGATTGAAATTTGTTAAACTTTTGTGTAAAAAAAATGGTTAACCGTCCAAAACATTACAATTATTACGTCTCTCAAAACAGAGCGTACAGTTTTAAAGTATAATATTTTTTGTTCCAAAGTTATAACGCTTTAGCGTTTTTACGTTAAACGACGTGGAATGCAGGAAAAGGACTCTAATTTCCTGTGACTTTGAATCAAGGCTATTTTTTGGGTCAATAAGAGCTAATGCTCTTGGGGATGTCTCGGGATTAAAATTCAAAAGTTTACTTTTTGAGAAATGTTTTTTATTGCGTAATTTAGGTTTTAAGGGTTTGAGAGATGCTCTGAACAATTTGTTTCACTCTACCCTACCAAGATTACCTTACGGTTGAAGTACTAATGTTTATTTTTTTGCCTCATCTACTATATAAAAATATGTCGGGTTTTCCTTCCTGACGCTATAACTCCAGAACGCACGAACCGATTTCCACGGTTTTGCATTCGTTGGAAAGGTCTCGGGCTCCGTGAGGTTTATAGAAGTCATCTGGTGGCGAAACGGAGTTCGTCGGGTTTGCTAGTTGGTTATAACTATGAAGTCCTAAAGGACTAAAAAATTGCAGGGCAAAGTTAAAAAAAATATGTTTTAAATCGACGCATCATAGCTATGTTTGTCCATCTATCCGTTTGTCCGTCTGTCGAATTTGAGATTCAAAATTCTAAATGGCATTTTTTTTAGGTTAGTTAACCAATTTTTTTTTTAATTATAATAACCTATTGATCGCGTTGACTTGTTTTATTTTTTCACGGCTGATTCATCTCTACATAGTATAAATTGAAGTCGCTTTCCGCGTCTGTCTGTCTGTATGTCTGTATGGCCGCTAACTCCTCCTAAACCACGCAACGGATTTTGATGCGGTTTTCACCATCAGTTAGATACATTTTCAAGGAAGGTTTATATATATAACTAGCGACCCACCCCGGCATCGCACGTAAATTACACCCGTGCGAAGCCGGGCGGGCGGGTCGCTAGTATTTGATATAAATTTCAATTTGATACCTTTACGCGTTCATTAGAAAAAAGGTCTGACGAGTCTGAGAGTACAGAACCCTTAAAACGACTTCAGAAGTTTTATTGAAACACTCATTTACGCTCTTCACCGGGTTTTTTATTTAAAGTTTAGTTTTTTTCATCATCATCTTCATCTGCCAGAAGACATCCACTGCTGAATATAGGCCTCCCCCTTTAACCTCCACACTGAACGACAGCCTACCTTTTGCATCCACTAGATGCCCGCGACTCCCACAATGTCGTCGGTCCATCTAGTGGGAGGCCTACCTACGCTGCGTTTAAGTTTAGTTTTTTTATACCCCGATAAAAGAGCTTCAAACGGCCGAACAAATTTTAATGAGTCATAGCTATAAACACTCTTAATCAAACAATCTTTAAAAAACACACAAAAAAAACTTGCCGTTTAGGAGCTACGATGCCAGAGACAGACACACAGATTCACACGTAATAAATACCCTCTTTTTACGTCGGGCGTTAAATACTTACCCGGGTATGTCTTAAAATTGCGCCCAGTACCACCGGAGGATGGGCAGCAACGTCCTATTAGTACACGGTGAAGGTGCTGCGATCCCCAAGCCGCCTGCCAAGCGTGGGGATTATGGCAACACCCCTCGCTAAGAGGGAGGCCTTGTTCAGCAGTGGACATTTAATGGCTGATGATGTGATGTGTGTGTGTTAAATACTTTTAAATACGAAATAGATACAAATTCTAACTAGGTTTTTTTTTCTATTTTCTCAACAAAAAGCCAGGCAACGCTTAAAAATTAATTAAAGGACAAGTCGACGAGAAGTAAACATGTTGACGCGAAGTTACAATAACTTCAGTCAACATGTTTTTGTCGACAACGGAATTTACTGTACTGGATTTTTCGGTTGGAGTTTTATTTCTAGTATTTATGTACCGTTGATACTATTTTTTTACAGGACCCAGGTATGTCCTAAAACTGTGACCAGGGGCCTTACGGCCAACGGCTAACTCGGTATCAAACTGACGTGAAAACCACTCAGTTGGAAAATTACGCGACCGCAAACCGTATCGATTTTCCAACTGAGCGGATTTAACGTTAGTTTGATACCGAGTTAGCCGTTGGCCTAAGGCCCCAGAACCACCAGAGAATGCAGCATCCTCTTGCTTACATGGTGGAGCTTTATGCGATCCCTGAGCCGCCTGCCAAGTGAGGGTATTATGAAAAAAAAACTAACAATCCCAAGGTGCGTTCCTTTGATATTGATAGCTGAACCTGGTCTATTTATTTGGTAATTAACGTAATTAGGTTATATTATGATGTTTGTTACAAACTTCTTTGCATTTTTACGTACAATCGTTAACGTTTTAGCTAAGCCTGGTCTACTTCTTTGGTAATTAACGTAATTAGGTTATATTATGATGTTCGTTATAAACTTCTTTAAATTTTTACGTACATTCTTTAGCGTTTTAGCCCAGGCTGACCTACTTATTTGGTAATTAACGTAATTAGATTATATTATAATGTTTGTTACAAACTTCTTTACATATTTACGTACAATCGTTAACGTTTTAGCTGAGCCTGGATTACTTCTTTGGTAATTAACGTCATTAGGTTATATGATTTTCGTTACATACTCTTTACATTCTTACGTACAATCGTTAACATTTCGATTTTTATTACTAATTATTAATTTAGTTAATATAATTATGATTAATTTTGCTTCTTCATCATCATCATCATCATCATCAGCCAGAAGACGTCCACTGCTGAACATAGGCTTCCCCCTTGAATGACAGCCTGCTTTTTGCATCCACTGGATGCCCTCTCTGGATGGTTTCGCTTCTTATCGGGGTCAATTTTAAAGGTTTAGTTGTCAGTTTTAAACTTAATAAAAACATAGCTTTTTTATTTCAGGCTAAGAAATAAAGACAGCATTTTTCTATTAAGTTTAAGACTGTCAACGAAACCTACAAAATCAATCCCAATCTCCAACTAACTGTTTACTACTCCGATAACTGATAGCCCGTTGGTCGAGTTGGTAGTGAACCTGCCTTCTGAGCTTGGGGGCGTGGGTTCGATTCCCACCTAGGACAAACATTTGTGTGATGAACATTTGTGTTTGTTCTATATCTGGGTGTTAATATCTATTTAAGTATGTTTTTTTTTTTTTTTACGGTTTTTAAATCAATTTTATTCAATTACATTACGAAATATTTGAACTAACTACATATTAGGTTTAAATATTAGTATGTATTTAAACCTATATATGTAAATATATCAGTCTCTGGCAGCCATATCACAAGCTTTGCTTAGTTTGGGGTCACATGACCGTGTGTGCAAAAATGTCCCGAATATTTATTTATTTATTATTATTTATTAACTTTTCTAGAATACTTTTCAAGTTTCTCAAGGAACCAACCAGCAATTTTGTAAGGTCAACACAGGATTTAGTGGCGCCAGCATCTCGTTCGCACTTAATTGACACTTAACTTAGATTAATGCTTCGGAACGTAGAGTAACGCGCAAAGGGGAGAATAGTAAACGCACTCGTTGTCGTCGAGTTGTTTACAGCGACTAACGGCAGCCCGCGGATTCACCTGATTTCACCCGCGGAAACTTATCTCCGTTTTCCTGTATATAAAATACTAACAACGCACCCCGGCTTCGCACGTAAATTTTTTTTTTACATCTTGGGTTACATTATTGGAGTTTGAGTAAGGATCCCTATTTTTTTGTTGAAAATATAATATAGCTTTTGTCACCCGGGGATAGTGTAGCTTCCCAACAGTGAAATAATTTTTCAAATCGGTTCAGTAGTTTCGGAGCCTATTCAATGCAAACAAACAAACAATCAAATCTTTCCTCTTTATAATATTAGTATAGATAGATAGACTAGCACTCAATAAGTTACTCAATAATTTTTCTTGTTCTTAATCAATATTGGTTTTAGCCGTTCGTGATATAGGAACACTGGACCCGGGTATGTCCTAAAACTGCGACCAGAACCACCGGAGGATGGGCAGCAGCGTCCTGTTAGTATACGGTGAACGTACTGCGATCCCCAAGCCGCCTGCCAAGCGTGGGGATTATGGCAACACCCCTCTCTAAGAAGGAGGCCTTGTTCAGCAGTGGACATTTAATAGCTGATGATGTGATGTGTGTGATGTGATAAAGGAACATGGAGAGAGAACAGACTTACATTCCCATATAATATCATCATTATCATAATATATGACAATATAAATGAGATGACATTGACATTTATAATATGAGTGGAAGAAAAAAAACAAAACAACTAACTTTGGTTCTACGCCTTTACGAAATTCGCAAAAAAACATTCACTCCCAAGTAATGTATGAAACAGCAGATTTTTTTGCAAATAACGAAAAGTTATTGTAGTATTTTAGAAAAGTCTTTTGATGGTTACGTGCGCTATACCGTCACCGCGCAACTGTTGATAGTTCTCTATAATTATAATTATTTGTTGTTAGAACTAATAAGATATACTAGGTACTAATAAACAACGATTCCTGATGTCTGATTACAAAACAATAGAATTTCTAGGTATTCAGAAGCAGGTAGAATAATTAATTACAGGCACATTCCGCGCAAATTCCAGCAAGGTCACATTCCGGTGTTTAATAATCAACTATAGTTTACAAGTTCATTCGAGTGAGATATTTTCAACTAAACTAGTAACTAGTCTCGGTTTTACTCGGGATTTGTTAAAATAGTCTAATAATGTTTTTTTTTTAAATCATAGAAGCAGTCATCTCTGTAACGTGGTGATTTATTACGACAAACTTTTTCAATTTAGGTTTTAAGTTTAGGACCAGAATTAGTTATAAGGTTGCCTTGAAGAAGTTGCTGTTGGATGGAATGACTTAGTAGAGAAATTATTATCATCATCATCATCATCAGCCAGAAGACGTCCACGGCTGAACATAGGCCTCCCCCTTTAACCTCCACACTGAACGACAGCCTGCCTTTTGCATCCACTGGATGCCCGCGACTCTCACAATGTCGTCGGTCCATCTAGCGGGAGGCCTCCCTACGCTGCGTCTTCCGGTTCATGGTCTCCACTCCAGAACCTTTCTTCCCCATCGGTTATCGGTTCTTCGAGCGATGTGGCCTGCCCATTGCCACTTCAACTTGCAAATTTTAACAGCTATGTCGGTGACTCTGGTTCTTTGGCGAATATCCACGTTTCGGTTTGAGAGAAATTATTAATTATTGTTCTTAGCAACGGTAATTTGTAATTAAATTTTGGTGTTGAATTGTTGTTCATATTCTTTCTTTGTTGCGGGTTCTTGGTGCTGTCCATTACTAGTGGTCCCATAATGACTCTTTGTTGCCACATATATTTAAATCCAATATTATAATTAGGTATATAATTAGTCTAAAATGTTGTGTTCCTACTCGTTGATGATGAAATGTTGTAAAGAGAGTAGATGTCTGCCTACAAACTGCTATACAGTTTGGCAGAGTTGTGTTATAATAACATGTATGTTAGTCAATAAGATAAATAATAATTTAAATAAAAAAGTGATAAAAAATACAATACAAAAAGTTAAAATAAACACCGGCCAAGTACGAGTTGAACACGCACGACGAGGAAACCTCACAAAAAAAAAAAAAACATTCACCTTGGGATCTCTGGCGCTCGCCCCGACTTACACTTGCTGGTGTTAATTATTTGTTTTGTGCTATACTGATACCAAGTTTGACTCTATTACGTCTTGACTCTAGTGTAAAAACCGTAATAAGAGAGAAGATATTTTTTTAGTTATTTGCCGTAACATTACATTTCATATTTTGTGAAAATTACAACTAGCTATATAATACGGTTTCAAAGATACAGCCGTTAAAAGGAAAAACAGACAGACAAACAGACAAGCAGCGTAAGATTAATAATTGGGTCCTGCTTACACTCTTTGGGTAAGGAACCCTAAAAAAAATCCATACAAAAAAAACTATTGGGTGGCGACGAAATGACCAATCATCTAATTTATTATTATTAATTAGTATTAACACTAATTATTTATCTTCACAAATGAGAAGTTTTTCAGTTACTGTATATTATTATGCTTGTGTGCTTGTATATATTCCCTGCTGCTTAAAATTTACCAATACATTCCAAAAATATATCAAACATTTTGAATTTTAGCCGGCTAGAATTTCCGACTAAAATATCGCACTTCGTACATCTAGTTGTAATTTGATTGGCGTATATAATTCTCTAATGTTTTCTCCAGGAGCACATTATCAAAGCCAAGGTTATTATTAATACTGGTATTTAAACGGAAATTGTTTCCACGTGTATTTACGATTTACACGTGTGTGTTTTGCACGTGTGTGTGTTTTTTTAATCGGCTTGCGTTTGATTGCCAACTTGCCTGATGCTAAGCAATGATGTGGTCTACGGTGGAGCACGCTTGCCTAGAAGAAACCGATTCACTCGTGATTTGAAGACCCTAATTGTAAATATCGGGGAATACCCATTCGGGCAGCGTATTCCATAGACTAGCAGCTCGCACAATTGCAAAAAAGTGTCTTAGCTTAGCGTTTTGCGTTTCGAATAGGTTTTAGGAATATCAACCATAAAGCGATGTCTTAGTACCTACACCACAGTTTGCACACTTGTCCACAATTTTTTTGTTTTTGATATCATCATCATCATCATTATTTCAGCCATAGGACGTGCACTGCTGGACATAGGCCTCCCCCATCGATCTCCAAAAGGGCCGGTTGGAAGCGGCCTGCATCCACCGTTCCCCTGCGGTCTCTTTTAGGTCGTCTGTCCATCTCGTGGGTGAACGTCCTACGCTGCGCTTACCGGTCCATTTGAGAACCTTTCGGCCCCACGGCCATCTGTTCTGCGGGCTATGTGCCCTGCCCACTTCAACTTACTAATCCGGTGAGCTATGTCGGTAACCTTTGTTCGTCTACCCAAACGAAGCGCCTTGATTCCATTTTTATTGTGTGAACTGCTAGTCTGTGGAATGCGCTGCCTGAATGGGTGTTCCCCAATAGTTACAATCTGGGTGTTTTCAAACCGCGAGTGAATCGGTTTCTTCTGGGCAGGAGTGCTCCACCGTAGACCGCATCATCGCTTAACATCAGGTGAGTTGGCGGTCAAGTGTGCTTACGCTTGACTATCTATACTAATATTATAAAGAGGAAAGATTTGATTGCTTGTTTGTTTGTTTGTTTGTTTGCATTGAATAGGCTCCGAAACTACTGAAGCGATTTGAAAAATTCTTTCACTGTTGGGATGCTGCACTATCCCCGGTTAACATAGGCTATATATCCCGGCTTCGCCCGTGCGAAGCAGGGGTGGCCTACTAGTAGCTTGATATTTATGATAATATATTTGTTTCATATTAGTGTCATTCATAGATATTATTCGTTCTATTATTAGTTGATTTTGTAATACCCGCCGTCGCCTAGTGCTCACCTACCATCTTTTTTCTGAGCAAAGGGGTATGCCGAAAACCAGCCCTGCGTGACCCTTCGGGACCTCGCAGTACAGCGCTGAGCTTACCCCTATTGCCAAACACTGTTTCTCCTTATGTTTCTTATAGTACATGTTCATTGTTTCTGTTTATGGCAATAAATATATCTTATTCTTATTCTTATATTTGTCTCATCTTCGTGACATTATGAGGCAGGTCAATTACCAAGCTGGTCGTTATGACATCACATCAGTCACATCTACAAATTGCTCTTTGCTAAAAGCATCTTGGTGGATTGTTCAGGTTCTGACAGGTCCTAACATTATGACATTAGTTTTGTCATCGTCACTCTAATTTGAATTGACATAAGTGCGACAAAGAAAGATATAGTATCGCATGCCCAAGAACGCCGGCTTGAATAATTGTGCTGGCGTCAGACAATGATAAATCTGTCCCTAATAAGTGCTTCCACGCAGCAGTTTGTTAGTAACCGCCACTCCTATGCGTGACAGCCAAACCTAGTGCAATCAAACCAGTAGGTTATTATACAGTGTTACACAGTGTTGGCATTATTTGATTGTTTGCCAGTGTACACATTACATGAGGTCCTTAAAGGTCCTGTATACCCTCTGCAGCTTTCTCTCTCGCACATTTTCACATTATTGAAGATATAAAATCAATGACTGTGAATTTCCAAAAAGTAACAAAATCATGTTATGGTTTCTATCGTAACATTACAAACAATATATTATCTTTTTTATTACGCCACGTCATCAATAGTGATTATCTACTACAATAAATTAATCCTCAAAATCAGACAGCTCTGTAAAAAATTATGCGTGGTAAAATATACAAAATGTACTGGTCAAAAACTTACTTAGCTGACATGATGAAGGAGTATAGATCATAAAAAAAACTGTAAATCGTGTATCATTTATTTATCTAGTTATATTTTATAGAAATAGATACAACTCAAACTCACACTCTCTCTCTCTCTCTCTTACTCTTTTTAAACTTCTAAACAGTAACTATGAAATCATAATAATATATTTTTAGGGAAAACTTCCAAGGTTTTTACTTACCTTACTGTTTTATTACACTCTGTAACGAGTATGTTACCGTGTGTGGTTACTGGTTACACGAGACACTATAATTTGAAACGTTGTTTACTGAACAAACAAGGATTATTACTCTAAGAAAACAATAAATTAACTAAAGACGCCAAAGTCAATAGTCACTTAAACCCAAAGACTATCTATAACTAGACATTTACTGCCTTACTTAAGTTAAGCAATGCTTAAAATTGCTCTGTCAACTTCTCGCTAACGTAAATTGTCACAGGTGAAAACGAGACAGCAATTTTAAGCATTTTTCCCGTCTGCAGCTCTCTCGCTCGCACATTTTCACATGATTGAAGATATAAAATCAATGAGTGTGAATTTCCAAAAAGTAACAATATCATGTCTTGTGTCTATTATAACATTACAAACAAAGAAATTGTCAATTTGATATATTTTTATTCAAAATGAAAAATGAGGCAACAAAATGCCCCCGCTGAGTTATAGCGACGATGTATTTTGCCACCCAAGAGTCAGGACGCCCGCGGGGGGAGTGCAACGACAAAAACGAACATAGGTCCGACCTCGATGACGCCTGGCGCGGTACGGAACGCGGCGCGCACACAAATTCTCGCGACCTTTTAACGCTTTTAAATTCACTAAAAAACGAAACTATTCACTATCAAAAATCTATCCAAATAAAAAAATATATAAAAATTGCCTTTCAGTACATGCAATTTCCAGGTTGTTACGAGCTTTCATTAGAGCATAAAACGAAAAAAATAAACTAAATCGACTTTGTTTCAGATTTCTAACTGAATAAAATTGTTTTAAAACCGTCAAATTTGATATAAGAGGCTGTTAAAGCTAAAAATTACTGTCGATTCACAATCGCAAGAGACATCCATCACGTAACATAAACAAAAAAAAAGAATTCAATGAAATATAAATTATATAGAATTGTTTTTTTTTTGTTTTTTTTTTATATGTATATGTTTTTTTTCCTGGGCTAGCGCCTTTATTAACTAAACAAAATACAAGCTAAAACTAAAACTACAAATACAGTTAGACTGCCCACAGACCGTTGAAGGTCTAAAGACAATCCAAATGCTCAAGCCCACTACCAGTTGGCAGCGTACCCAGCATGCTGGCGGCAAATTTAGAATTGATGATCTTCTATAACTTGAAAACTCGGTTGAAAAGAACCTATATTTTATAAAATAAAGGAGAAAATTAAGAAAAACGTTCGTAACATTTAGCAAAGGGGAAGTTCGCCGAAGTTTTCTCATTTCCTTTAAAAAAGATTAACACGTTGTTCTGCGCCGTGATCGGAAATACAAACGTTTTTGAATACAATTATTATTCATACCCGCGGAAATTTAAACCTTATTTTACATCAGTGATGATTATGCCATAGGGTGCAAACAAGCTAACGAGTCACGTGATGGTAAGCACCAGCTGAATGGATTTGGAAAAATCTTCAAGTTTTTTTTTTTTTTATTATAATAGGCTTGCGATTGACCGCCAACTCGCCTGATGTTAAGCGATGATGCGGTCTACGGTGGAGCACGCTTGCCTAGAAGAAACCGATATCCTGGTTAAAGCGACGCGTTAAAAAATAGGCTAGTATTTCACTGCCACCTCGCTTGATGTTAAGCGATGATGCGGTCTACGACGGAGCAGGCTTGCCGAGAAAAAATCCGATTCATTCGTGACTTCAAGACACCCAGATTGTAACTATCGGGGTACACCAACTAAGGCAGCACTTTTCACAGCCTAGCGGTACATAGCATATCAGTAGTTTGAAGATTGTACAGACTGCAGACTGGACTGCATTCAGTGGATGCAGATGGCAACTTTCGTTTACGAGGTTAAAGGGGGAGGCCTATGTTTAGCAGTCTTGTGGCTGATGGTGATGTGGTGTGGTGAATGACCTACAGACTGGACATGCTACTTTTTATCGTATTGAAGGATAGCGGATGAATCCGTAGAGCATGGGTAGTTTATATAAAAAAAGATCAGCTGTTCTATAGAAAACGGTCATTGACACTCGACAAAATGTATGGAACAGCTGATTTTTTTTGCGCGATTTCATGTTTTTTTTTTTTTTTTTTATTTATTTATTTAAGGATCAACAAACAGTATGCAACAAAATTTAAAACTAAAGAGGTATACAGAGAAATAACTAGTTGAAATACCAGCATCGTTGACCACGGATTAAACCAGCATCGTTGACCACGGATTAAAACCATGTTGGTCCCTTTCTAAAAGTGGTTCATAATGATGAGTACAATTACCTTCTTTTGGCTTCGAGGGTGTTCCCCTTACACCCTGTATACTACTTTTTTTCCAACATCTAGGAACATTGAACAGAAGTTTTAAATAACATCGTCCAGTCTTACAACCAGTGAACTATGTCCCAGATAACGACAGATAAACTCCAGGATAAGGAATAAATTTAAACACTTTCATTATTTCAGCTTACAGATAATAATCCTAAATAAGCTAACCCTTGAGCCAAGTTCGAATTAAACGGAGAAATTTTATCTGAAACGAAAGTCTGGTGACGTTATATTTTATGCTTCTTTATCTCCTCGCCCGAGATGTGCGATTCCGCCTAATGTCTCCGGGAAATTCACTTCTTCGAGCCCTTTTCAGAAGGAACGACCCGATTGGTTGTGGTATTTCTTACACTCTTTACTTTTGACGTGAAAACGTCTTATAATTTTTTTTATTTCTTATTTGGGATATTTTTGCACACTCGGTCATCTGACCCCAAACTAAGCAAAGCTTGTGATATGGCTGCCAGAGACTGATATACATAAATATATAGTTTTTAAATACATACTTAAATAGATATTAACAACCAGATATAGAACAAACACAAATGTTCATCACATAAATGTTTGTCCTAGGTGGGAATCGAACCCACGCCCCCTAGCTCAGAAGGTAGGTTCACTACTAACTGGACCAACGGGGTATCAAATTCGATGAAACCCAGCTGCATGCACGAAAAATTGTCACGTTCCGCCTGAACCGCGCGTGCAAGCAAGAGCGCGGAACAAGCGATAGAGAGGCATGATCGGCCTAAACGTTATCACGTAGAATTATCATCCGTAAACCGACTTTATAGACAACCTTTTTTAAATTCATTTTATTCTAGAACTGGTTGGCTTGGCAAGTTTGGGGTACGACTTTTTATCATGTTGGCTTGGCAAAATTTAAAGTAAAACTCTCTAGAACAAATTAACACACTAACTCCATTTTAAGGGTCCTGTATACCCTCTGCAGCTCTCTCGCTCGCACATTTTCACATTATTGAAGATATAAAATCAATGAGTGTGAATTTCCAAAAAGTAACAAAATCATGTCATGGTGTCTATCGCAACATTACATACAATGAAATGTTTGCTTCGATATCTTGTAATTTGACGGAATAAAATGACACGAGAAATAAAAATCACTTGTTACCATTTTACTGTGTCAAATTAAAATATATCAAATTGACAATTTCTTTGTTTGTAATGTAACGATAGAGACCATGACATGATTTTGTTACTTTTTGGAAATTCACACTCATTGATTTTATATCTTCAATAATGTGAAAATGTGCGAGAGAGAAAGCTGCAGAGGGTATACAGGACCCTTAAGTATACTACAAAACATATATAAGAATGCTACATCTTCGCTACAAAATTGAATGCTACAAGCACCACGTTGTAGCAATCTGTGGCACCAGTAACTGCTACAGAATGCTACGATTGCTACGGCCACTATTAATCAATGCCATGAGCAAAATGAATTCATGTTTTTCGGGTTCCGCACGCAAAGGGTGGTAAATACGGGACCCTATTACTAAGCCCACGATGTCTGTCTGCCTGTCTGTCCGTCCGTGTGTCCGTCTATCTGTCCTACCTATTAACGGCTATATCTTTCGAACCGTAATAGATAGAGGGTAGACATTTTCACAGAATATGTAACGTTACGGCGGATTAACTAACAAATAAAAAAGTCTAAAAGTAAAAACGAAAGGGGGGTCATCATCATCATCATCATTTCAGCCATAGGACGTCCACTGCTGGACATAGGCCTCCCTCATCGAACTCAAAAGGGCCGGTTGGAAGCGGCCTGCATCCAGCGTTTCCCTGCGGTCTCTTTTAGGTCGTCTGTCCATCTTGTGGGTGGACGTCCTACGCTGCTCTTACCAGTCCGTGGTCTCCATTCCAGAACCTTTCGACCCCATCGGCCATCTGTTCTGCGTGATATGTGCCCTGCCCACTGCCACTTCAACTTGCTAATCCGGTGGGCTATGTCGGTGACTTTCGTTCGTCTACGGATCTCCTCATTTCGGATTCGATCTCGTAGAGAAACCCCGAGCATAGCCCTCTCTATAAAAGGGGTACAACAAACGTATTTTTTAACGTATTGTTGTATTAGCTCTAATGTAAAAACGATAATACGTACAAACGTCAAGCTCGGCAAAATTGTAGTACACACTCTAAAGTATATCAACAAATAATAAATAATCGCCAAGTGTGAGTCGGTGACAAATTTCTGTTCATTACCAAGTTATTATACTCGTGCGGCTGTAGCAAACTGCGTATCAAATTACTCCGACGATTAGAAGGCGTTATAATAACTGGTAATTCGGTTACTTGGACAACCTTATTGTGTTTTGTGGTGGTACGGAAACCTCAGTTCGTGAGCTCGACTTGCACTTGGCCGGTTTCACATCATCAGCCATTAAAATGTCCACTGCTGAACAAGGCCTCCCTCTTAGAGAGGGGTATTATCATAATCCCCACGCTTGGCAGGCGGCTTGGAGATCGCAGTACGTTCACCGTGTACTAAGAGGACGCTGCTGCCCATCCTCCGGTGGTTCTGGTCGCAGTTTTAGGACATACCCGGGTCCGTTTTAGGACATACCCGGGTCCATTGGCCGGTTTATTTGGTGGGTATTCATTTTTTTGCGCCGAGCATAGCTCCATAACCCGCTGTGCGACTCTGAGTTGAAAAGCTCTCATTGCAACGTAGCTTTTTAAAGACATGTCGATCGTTATAAAAGACCCTACTTGCTATCTAAGAATGGAACTACGTACAAGTTGCGTAGAACGAAGCCAGTTTGTCGCGACCCCGCCATTGGTGCGGAAAATTTATGTCATATCATTGTCGGGCTTCGTGTAATTAAAATAAGAGATATATGGTATCACGTGAAGCGTTTTCGTTCAACGTCCAAGTTTGGGGATAAAATGTAGAGTTTATTATTGGCTTGTGAAGTTTGGATCGTAGAAATATCTTCGGCACATTCGTTGTGTCGAATTTACTGCAAGTATTTTTTTTGACGATGCAAAGCAAAAAGGTTTTGTGTAACACCCTCCCTGTCCGTATGTGTCATCACCATCATCATCATCGGCCAGAAGACGTCCACTGCTGAACATAGGCCTCCCCCTTTAACCACCACACTGAACGACAGCCTGCCTTTTGTGTCCACTGGATGCCCGTGACTCTCACAATACATAATTATTATAGGTATAATAGGCCTAACATGAACAATATAGCACAACATTGTTAAAAAACCAAATATTTGTAAAAAAAAAATTGGCTGAGTAAAATTTGTTTTCTATGTGTCATTAAAACGGCTAATATCTATAATTACATTATTTGTAAAAAAAAAAAAAATTAGTTTGAACTAATTTTCCCAGAATATGAGGTAAAAAATTAGAAAATTTATTCTTAAGTCATAAGTATAGCTAACATCGACTGTACCATTATATCTACCAGGGTAAATGAAAATACTATGCTTAGATCAACCACCAATACAATGGCTTTTTATTGATCAAATCTATATGACATGCTAGTATGACCACCGATAAACGCAAATAAATCTGCATAGGTACATTCAACTTTTTTAACAAAACCACAATTCCCTACAGACGTACCCGGGTTTACATAATGACCAAGCTAATAACACCATGCATAAATTACCCAGTTTGTCCAAGCAGTTCCCGGTATAAGCTGCACCAAACTTTGTGGCGCCTCTGAACATTCCAAAACACAGCGCAATTTCGCAATTGAAAATTTTAGATAAAAAATTTCAAGGCCTAGATGAACTATAAATCATTGCATAATGTACTTTTTTTTTCCTGGGCTAGCGCCTTTATTAACTAAACAAAATACAAGCTAAAATCAAAACTACAAATACAGTTAGACTGCCCATAGACCGTTGAAGGTCTAAAGACAATCCAAATGCTCAAGCCCATTACCAGTTGGCAGCGTACCCAGCATGCTGGCGGTATTACCACGTTGAATGGCAATGCTTATGCGTTAAGCCAGAAACACGCCAGCATTTTGGTCACGCGTCGCGTTAACCAGGCGCTCTGAAAGATTTTTGAAAATGAGGTGAGCTCCCGGTCCCCAAGGGCCCAATGTCTCGACCCCAAACGCCTCAAATATGTAACCACTGCCGAGGTTAGCATATTTGCGTCGCTTGTGAAATGTACTTAGTCAACTTTTCGCATTTGAAATGTCATTATCATTATCAGCATTTCATGTCACTCCACTGATGGAACACAGGCCTTCTCTCAGAGAGAGATGATGGGTCCTAATCCACCATGCTGGCCTAATGCATGTTGGTGAATGTCATATTACCACAAGACTAACAATGGAATTGAAACTGCACCTTTAATTGCCAAAAAAGTTACTAGTGCAGAGCTGAGGATCGAACCAGGTGCTGTCAGATTGTGAAGCGCACATGCTACCAGTCGGAAATCGTATCACGTAATAAAACTAGACAAATTTTACATAAATAAATAAATAATATTCGGGACATTTTTGTACACACGGTCATCTGACCCCAAACTAAGCAAAGCTTGTGATATGGCTGCCAGAGACTGATATACATACATATACGGTAAAGTTTTAAATACATACTTAAATAGATATTAACAACCAGATATAGAACAAACACAAATGTTCATCGCATAAATGTTTGTCCTAGATGGGAATCGAACCCACGCCCCCAAGCTCAGAAGGCAGGTCCACTACCAACTGGACCAACGGGCTATCTAAATGACATGAATTATTTTCGAAAATATAGAACCAGCTTCAATTAAATTAAGAGAAACATCAGATATCGCAAAAATGTTTTCACGTGCATTACAACCTTTGTGCAACCTTTACAGGTTGTCATTAAATTTAACTATTTTGGTTAAGACCGTTTCAGTTTGTCATGAACTACCGGACAGTCTCTGTCAGTCCTTTTCAGCCCAGTTTGCAGAGGACGCGACCCTTTGGGTTGTAAATATAATTACCCCCTTGTGGCCTAAAGGTGTAACTATTGACTTGGGCACCTGGGCATGATAAAAAGTTGGTAGTGAGGTTTTCTTATAAGTGATTTTCCTTTCACTACAATATTATCAATAGATAAATTTGTATTTTGTATCTTTGTTTGTTAGAGACTTTTAAACTATGGAACGGATTCCAAAAATATGCTTCCCAAAATAATTATTTTAAAACACACACTTTAGTGACGTGTAAAAACAAAACGACGCAAGACGACAAGCGGCGGACGACGTAGCGTAGGTAGGCCTCCCACTAAATGGACCGACGACATAGTGAGAGTCGCTGGCATCCAGTGGATGCAAAAGGCAGGTTATCGTTCAGTGTGGAGGTTAAATGGGGAGGCCTATGTTCAGCAGTGGACGTCTTCTGGCTGATGATGATGATGATGATGATGAAAAACAAAACAAATGAGTTCAAAACATATTTTACACATGGTTTTCATAATTTTTTTAATCTAAAATTTAAAACAAAACTATTCAATATTTAAATTACCGCGTGTAATAATATTCGCGTGTGTTTGTATGACATTGACATACACAAACTCACCCAATGATTGTAAAGATTCTACTTAAATAACAAGATTACGTATTCAATTAGTCTGAATTACAGATTCAACTTTAACTCTCCCAATAAATTTACGATAATACTCCAAAACCGGTTCAACCAGTTAAAATCTCAACACTTATATAAAATTTATATTCACAAGGTAATATTAACAGCCCAATCCTTCCCTTAATGGCTTTTGTTCTAAAGTTTCACGGCCAATTATTAAAATGTGTCGCCATCTTATTTCGCGAGATATATTGCTTTGGAGGATGTACTGTTATGGGTTAAATTTGTTAATTTTAGGGATGGGATTTCGTTGTACTCCTGTCTATTGATACTGGTACTTATTTATACCGATACTGGTACTTATTTATATTGGTACTGGTACTTAGTAACAAATACACGGGACAAGAAGCTCATCAGCAATGAATCCTTAGTTCGGGCTAAGCTTCTTAGTCTTGAGCATCGACGTAAAGTTGCTAGCTTTCGGTTTTTTTATCGGATACATTTCGGAGAGTGTGCATCGGATCTGCAAGATCTAATTCCCTCCTGGCCATTTTTCTATCGGACTGCCAGAGCGGGCACGAAAAATAGTCACCGCTTTATGGCTGATATTCCGAAAACCCGTACGAAGCGCTTTGATTCCACATTTATTATGCGAACTGCTAGTCTGTGGAATGCGCTGGCTGAATGTGTGTTCCCCGATGGTTACAATCTGGGTGTATTCAAATCACGAGTGAATCGGTTTCTTCTAGGCAAGCGTGCTCCAACGTAGACCGCATCATCGCTTAACATCAGGCGTGATGGTGGTCAAACGCAAGACTATTATTTATTTAAAAAAAATGTAAACGTAACGACTTGGAAAGTGACAAGAAGAGCCCTTGTGGCTGATTGATATTTTATGTTTCTTTAAAACCCGTCACTGTGTAACTATGTAGGTATTTATAGTTTAGAATTTGATAAGGTGATTTTGAATAGTTTGCAGTTAGAAATAAAATTTATGTCTAGTTATTAATACCTATTTTTTCGCCAGTTTATTTCTATAGCACTAAAGTTTTCCCAAGAGAATACACATTTTATTTTCTAATCAATATAATTGTTGTGTTGCATAAAACAGTTTTGTTTCTATTACTAAAATAAATACCATTTTTACTAGAACATTTCGTGCAAGCTTTCGTCAGATTGGACAATGTATAGGAAATAATTTTGATTGTTGATGACTTTCTTTTGGTGATAAATCAAATAAAATAACAAAAATTATAGCTTTTGTTTTTTGATTATTGAAACAAGTCTTTATGTACATTGTAGTGTCAAAAACTTGCTCTTGACTATACTTATCTACTTATTAATAATCTATTTTTAACTATTTTAAACTATTACGGTTGCTCAATAAAATTATATGATTATTTACGGGATATTTACCGTGGTAAGGTTGTAGAATGAGTTCCCGATATTTCGGCGCAGTTACATGCACCATATTCACGGGAAGACCACGGTAAATATTCCGTAATATTCATATAACTTTACTTTTAAATGTAATAATATCTAATAATATGTAATGTAATATTTATTTAAGTATGTATTTAAAACTATATATGTATGTATATCAGTCTCTGGCAGCCATATCACAAGCTTTGCTTAGTTTGGGGTCAGATGACCGTGTGTGAAAAAAATGTCCCGAATGTCCCGAATATTTACTGAAGCGTACACGTACAAATATTTATTCGAGTACAAGAAATTTAAACGTAATATTCTAAGTATGATTTAAAATACCAGATGAAATTGTACGAGCCAAGCAAGGACTTGACTATGCGGTGTGATAAGTATTTGAAGTGTGTTATGTGTCGTTAAATTAAATTTATATGAGAGAACGACAAGAAAATTATTAAGCAGATACTCTTGCACGAACATTAATGCGATATTATCATAATTTCACTTAGAATATCGTGTTTACTATAAGTACTTAACGTAATTTATTGCCACGTTTGTCTAATGGAGGTTCATGAAAATGTATCAGGGTAATTATGCATAAAAATAACTTTGCTTAACTAATGTAATTAGTTGTACCGTATTAGTTATCCAATAAATAAATAAATATTTACATTTATTTATTTATTATCAAAAACAGTTATAACACCATTACAGATAAACTAAAGCGATGCTATAACAACTTAAATAAATTTTAACTATTTTAATTTTAAGGTACAAAAATGTATTGTGTATATATATTTTTTCCATCTCGTTATACTATCAGTGATATCTATTGCGTCAACAACAGATGTCCCTGAAAGTATGCTTTTCACATATTTTGTGAGCCGTTTCTGTGAACTCTGCCAGGCCACAAGTAAAAATATCGGAACCTTCTGAGACCAGATTGAGCAACATCAAAGCGCGTGACACCGGGGCAAACCTGAGCAGGTTTGTTCTAGACGCGGGTACGCTGAAGGTAGGGAACCTGCGTCGCCTCGACACCGCCTCATCAGGCACGCACAGCCGCAGCGCCTCCATAGTCACAGTCAGAGTCAAGCAAAGTATGTCACAGTCAAGTCAAATTCATGCCCTTGTAATGTGGGGAGATTTACAAGAGGCTCCTATGGAGTTTTGGAAACAACACGAAAAGACATGTTTCACCTCGTTATATCATCACTTGGCCACACTCGAGCACGTTTACGAGCACTAAATAAATAATAATTAACCATTTAGTACACATTAACACTCGAAAATACACAAGTTTAGGAAAATAATCCAACGAGCCGACATGTTTTTTTCCACGTTGGCGCCAAAAACTTGGGGTTTTTGGCGCCAAAACTCAAAAAAATTGCAATAAGTATTTTGTCAATACTAATTTATATTATGTAACGTACTTTTGGCTGCAGATTGACAATTTAACCTTTAACTCCTAATTTAATTAAAAGCAATAAAATTTTAATCTTACAAATTGCTACTTTTATTTCCCATCAAAGTGCGAACTCACATAAAATTTTAATTAACTTAATTTCATTTTAAACACTCAAAACGATCGCGAATGACAATTCTCGATTTTGCCCAACTTTAATTAATTTCAGTATTGTCTGTTTTATTCAGCGTTTCACTTATTTCTATTTTAAAAGTTGATAAATTATTTTTAAAATATTATGGCAACTTTATTTGACAGCAGGAATCGTAGGGTGGAGTTTTGGCACCAACGTAGAAAAAACGTGTCAGCTCTTTATAATTATTTTGTTTAACTTGTGTATTTAGCAAATCTCCTACATTTCCTACTTTTTTTTTGTAATTCTTTATTATGACCATGGATGCAAAGCCCTTAGGTCGTAATATTAATCAAGTTTATATAGTGTTAAATAGCGTCAAACAAGTCATAGTCACAGTCAGTTAAGTAAAGTAAGTCACGGTCAAGTCAAAATCATGCCCCAGTAAATTGGTGGAGGCTTTACATGAGGCTTCTATGGAGTTTTAGAAATAAAACGAAAAGGTATTTTTCACTTCGTTATATATCACTTGTCCACACTCGAGCACGTTTACGAGCACTTAATGAATAATAATTTACCATTTAGTACACATTAAGACTCGATAATACACAAGTTTAGGAAAATAATCCAACGAGCCGACTTGTTTTTTTCCACGTTGGCGCCAAAACTCAATTGACAGCGGTGTGTGTGTGAAAAATTTCATGACCGTGGATTCAATGTCCTTTAGTCTAATATTTAATATTTGTGTTGCCAACTCCAGTAGCTTTTGATTATTCAAACGTTTTGAAATATAAAGTAATTTTAGTCTGATGACGTCATTATTTATACCAACAATACGACATACATTGAAATATGATGAAAAATTTGTACTAATTTGCCATCTCAAAGGACAAAACCGAGTATAGCCAACACAACGAAAGTTAATTTTATTTATATCCCCACAAAGTGCATATTCGTCACTTACCCCTCGTCATACCCCTGTCAACTGAAATAATTCATACCCCATACAAAGGCTTCAGAACCTCTAGTCTACACTAGATATGAGAAACCATTCGAAAAAAATATTTCAATAATTATTCAATGCACACCAAAATGTACCGTTCGACACAATAAAATAAATAAATAAATAATCGGGACATTTTTGCACACACGGTCATCTGACCCCAAACTAAGCATAGCAGCAAATCTAATTTTTATTCATCTGATATTTAAAATAACTAAAGTTATATTAAGATTATTTACGGGATATTTACCGTGGTAAGGTTGTGGAATGAGCTCTAAATTTGATAGCCCGTTGGTCCAGTTGGTAGTGAACCTGCCTTCTGTGCTTAGGGGCGTGGGTTCGATTTCCACGTAGAACAAACATTTATGTGATAAACAAATGTGTTTGTTATATATCTGGTTGTTAATATCTATTTAAGTATGTATTTAAAACTATATATGTATG
The DNA here is from genome assembly GCA_932305915.1 of Agriopis marginaria. Lineage (NCBI taxonomy): Eukaryota > Metazoa > Arthropoda > Insecta > Lepidoptera > Geometridae > Agriopis > Agriopis marginaria. Next base: position 18,812,233 of record OW029918.1, read on the forward strand.
TATATCAGTCTCTGGCAGCCATATCACAAGCTTTGCTTAGTTTGGGGTCAGATGACCGTGTGTGCAAAAATGTCCCGATTTTTTTTATTTTTTTTTTAAATATCCCGTAAATAATCATATAACTTTAGTAAACAACCGTGATAGTAAGCTTGTGAGTTTGTTTGTAAGAGGTTATCACCGAAAACATTGATCCGATTTTATCGAATACTAGCTTAGCCTAGTGTTAAAAAAAAAAGAAAGTCTTTCGTTTGACCACCATCTCGCCTGATGTTAACCGATGATGCGGTCTACGTTGGAGCATACTTGCCTAGAAGAAACCGATTCACTCGTGATTTGAAGACATCCAGATTGTAAAACAGTGTTTTAAACTATCACGGTTGTTCACTAAAGTTATATAATTATTTACGGGAGCTCATTCCACAAACTTACCACGGTATATATCCCGTAATTAATCATATAACCCGGATTTTAACCATCGGGGAACACCCTTTCAGGCAGCGCATTCCACAGACTAGTAGTTCACATAATAAGTGTGGAATCAAAGCGCTTGGTACTTTTCGGAATATTAACCATAAAGCGTTGACGAATTTTCGATCCCGCTCTGGCAGACCGATAGAAAAATGGCCAGGAGGGAACTAGATCGTGCAGAGTGTGTGGTTTCACCCGCTTGGATTACTTCTCATAACATCAGCTATCTGCCAGTGAAATTCCCGTCAAAATTGGTCCAGCCTTTTATATTTCGTAATCTATAGGGGAGCATACATAAATATAGACACATACGCTAATATAGATAAATAGTATAAATTTCACATCATTAAAATTCAACGGTTTTTTTTTCTTTTTTTTGTGTCATCTGTTTCTATTCGATATCCCAAGGACGTTTTATCCATTGGCGATATACCTGCTTATTACCTTGCTTATTGCCGATTAACATGCTTAGGTACAAAACAGTGGATAGAGTGATAAAAATTCTCGAATGATTTATATCTGAAAAGGATTTTTGTACTTGGTGGTTCTTCTAACTTAGATAGCCCGTTGGTCCAGTTGGTAGTGAACCTACCTTCTGAGCCTGAGGGTGTGGGTTCGATTCCCATCTAGGACAAACATTTATGTGATGAACATTTGTATTTGTTCTGTATCTGGGTGTTACTATCTATTTAAGTATGTATTTAAAACTATATATGTATGTATATAGGACCCGGGTATGTCCTAAAACTGCGACCAGAACCACCGGAGGATGGGCAGCAGCGTCCTATTAGTATACACGGTGAACGAACTGCGATCCCCAAGCCGCCTGCCATGCGTGGGGATTATGGCAACACCCCTCTCGAGGGAGGCCTTTGTCCAACAGTGGACGTTTAATGGCTGCTGGTGTGTGTGTATGTATGTATATCAGTCTCTGGCAACCATATCACAAGCTTTGCTTAGTTTGGGGTCAGATGACCGTGTGTGTAAAAATGTCCCGAAATATTTATTTATTTATCTCTTTCATTGGCAGACCTTAGATTCTATTGTACTTAATTTGTCTATTTATTTAGAAAAACTATGACTATATAGAATACTTATTCGAATTATTATTAATTAATAAACTTATTATCATTTTTCTCATCCCTATACAGGATCTCTGCAATTTCGCTGAAAGCGGAGCTGTTGGGTAGTTAATCAACCCTCACTATTTTCTATTTCCTTCAAGTGCCATTGTGATAATTCTAAAGGGTTGAACTGATAACGAGATATCTAAATTCTTGATTTCATTAAATTAATATAACGCTTTTTGCTATCTGATTAGAGCTAGAGCCAAATTTGATGTATTCAATGCTTCACTATTTATTTATCTAAAACCTGAAATATATTTAAATACTTGACACTGGCAAATTAATAAGATGTGCGATGCTAAAATTGTCTGCATGAAAAAATGGCGCGAAGTAATGGATTATTTAGCGAAAATGTCAATGTCAATAGTTTGCAACTGTACATAGTAAAAATCAAGAACGTTAAAAAACTAACGGTTTATAACTTCCTTGGTAGTCAAAAAAACGTCCAAGCGTCATTGTACCTTTGACAAATAGACATGTTCCTGGGGGCCTAGACAAGAGCCACACACTGTTAGCGTTACAAGATGAAATTGTATGAAAATGACATTAGCTTGAGATAACATCTTTTAAGATAATGTCATTGTCAATGTCATTTTCATACAATTTAATCTTTCCGCAGGCGTGAACGCTAACAGTGTGTGGCTCTTGTCTAGACCCCCTGATCTAAGCATTGTACATCATCATCATCATCATCAGCGGCCAGAAGACGTCCACTGCTGAACATAGGCCTCCCCCTTTAACCTCCACACTGAACGACAGCCTGCCTTTTGCATCCACTGGATGCCCGCGACTCCCACAATGTCGTCGGTCCATCTAGTGGGAGGCCTCCCTACGCTGCGTCTTCCGGTTCGTGGCCTCCACTCCATAGACACGACATAGCTGTTAAAATTTGCAAGTTGAAGTGGCAATGGGCAGGCCACATCGCTCGAAGAACCGATAACCGATGGGGAAGAAAGGTTCTTGAGTGGAGACCACGAACCGGAAGACGCAGCGTAGGAAGGCCTCCCACTAGATGGACCGACGACATAGTGAGAGTCGCCGGCATCCAGTGGATGGCAGGCTGTCGTTCAGTGTGGAGGTTAAAGGGGGAGGCCTATGTTCAGCAGTGGACGTCTTCTGGCTGATGATGATGATGAACATCTAGTCAAACGGACGGGTAACATAGATGACCGCAACCACCTAACTTGATTACTCGGATTGATATCAGCCAAAGCTTGGCTTCTCATCCGCACTGATTTGATTCTCTAGTCAGTTATTTGGCAAATTGGAATTTCAAATTATGGATTAGTAAGGGACAGAATTTACTTGGTACAAAATGTTAATATTACACCAAAGCTTGTTCTGAAGGCTTGTTACGCTGGTTTTTAATAACATTTCAGATAGAATGTCTGGTAAGTAAAATTGATGAATATAGGCTTTAAATTCCTCGGGGATAGAGAGTACAAATCTTTTTTGCCAAAATAGAATACCCAAAACATCGAGAAACAATTCCTGTAGAGTCACAATCTTTCAGTGAAAACAGTTACGCACTGACAATGCCCCGGGTATTGTAGGTGTCTATAGGTAGTGGTGACCACTTACCATGAGGTGGCCAGTAGCTTGTTTGCCACTTATTCTATTTTAAAAAAAGTCCGAGCATCTTTGTACGTGCATTGTATCAATTATATACTTTATAATGCCACATTTATTTTATTTTATTTTATTAATGAACACCTACATGATGTACGCCCTTACTTTATATGTCGGAGACATTTACTCCGATTTAGACGCTATGTCGCTTGCATAGTGTTCAACGTTAGTTGTCCGCTATGTCATCGTAGCGCTGGCATCGCGCGGCGTTGTGGTCGGATCGCGGTTACCTTGTAACTAACCAAAAAATGTGCTCAATTCGTAGCGTGCGCCGAGTTTTGATTCGGTTTTTTTTGGCATGATTTTGGCACTCTATAATGTATTGTCTCTCGGCGGCCTAAATATTTTATTTTTTTTCAAATTTAATCTACCTTCATAATATAATCATCAATAAAAAACTTACCACCAAACAAATAATTCAAATTAATAGAACTGAACTTCAATAACAAGAAGTAAGTGTGTACAAGACGAGCGGCGCTGTCATTCGCAGGGTGACCAGGTTATAAATTTTACGAAACTACCATAGTCAACTAGACACCTAAGAATAATACAAAATTATCATCAACAAAAATTACCTAAACACCAGTGCCCTTAGTCCCAGATTTGATAGTTTACGAATTTTTTTTTCGTTTTCGTCTTTTTCCATACATTGCAGGGCTAAAAGGTATTCGAAAACTTTTTTCGTATTAGAGTGAAGCAATCTATACCGCCGATAGAGGCGCTTTACTAAAAAGTATGGAACAATACGTAAACGACAAAAGTTTTCGTAAACTATCAAATCTGGGACTAAGGGCACAGAACCTTTTAACCGACTTCAAAAATGGAAGCAATATAGCCGGATAAAGCTATGTCGCCAAATGGCCTAGCCGTGTTTCGACATGTTTTCCGGTGACGGCGTTAGGGAAAATGAGTCGGAATACTTACATCTACACCTATGCACGCCAAAGAGACAACTGAAGACTGTCAGACTGGGGTGTGGAGTCTACGGCACAGCAACTTTTGCCGAAGTGAGGATTCAGTACACTCAATCTAGTACGTGGTACATTTAGATCGATGCCACCAAAGAGTTGATTTGCTCATCTCATAATCCACAGAAGAGCCACACGGGACGCTAGTAAAAAATATAAGTACGGGCCGAATTGAGAACCTTCCTCCTTTTTGAAGTCGGTAAAAAAAGGCTGAACTGAGATCCTTCCTCCTTTTTCGAAGTCGGTTAAAATCAGTGGCGATCCTTGTTACTAATTTGATAACATTTCTATAGATATCTGTCATCTAGTCTATCTGTGACCATGGACGAAGTGTTCGAAACGTCTGAAATTAAAAACACGCGATAAATTCCGTTAAAAGTATTTATTTTCAACGTGTAACTATCGCAAAAACATAAAAAAAGCATGATCCGAGAAAACAAGCAATCTGGGAGTGGTCCCGCAATGACGTCACTGTCCAGTTGCCACTTTATTCAATCAGCTGTTACGTGGTGTATCATCTCTCTCGAACTTGTTGTAAATTACTCATTCTGCTCTTGCTTATGCACGTGTACGTGTATTGATGACATCATTCCGGGACGCCCACGTGGTCATTTTGCTGTACCTGGCGGAGTATATTATTATACCATGAAAAAAAAAAAACATTGCAATTTTCAACCACAGAATCTCAGAAAAACGAGATAATTTTGACTAATACTCATTTACCCTCAAACGTGTAGTCATTACATTACGACAGTGTAGAAAAACTAAATCGGAATGATGGACGAGAAGGCCATCGGATCGGAATCGAGGGCCGGGACCCGCGGGTTGATTGATGGGCCGCCACCCAGACCCTTCCGTACACGCCAGTTGATGCCCACATTTGTCACGCCGTTGACGAATCGCGTGACAATTATGTGAGTAGGATTGGAATGTAGCCGAGTGTTAGGGCCGTGACGCTGTCAAAACACACGATTGGTCACAGTATTTTTATATTGTAAGAGTCGCGGGCATAATTATAAGTTTTGCAATTAGAACGGCTGTCAAGGTGCTGTCAAGGTATTTTTGTAAGATTTTTTGTAGCCAGTTGCACCCATATTAACGAAACGTCAGTTATTTGAAATCAGTTAGCATCTGTGATGTGGACAAAGAACTTTGAGACGTAACCCAAAAAGGTAAGGTCCAAGTTCTTTGGATGCGGAGTTTGATGCGTTGAGAATGTTCAAGCAAGATTCTGTCATAATACCTGGCAACAGATTTTCCTTCTCATTTCCGTTCTATTTACTTCTCTTATCTGTGGTCAAAACACAATTCTCTAGTATTTCTGTAGATTATGGACTTGTGAATGGTAAGTTAGACTTTTCCACTGCAGCTTGTATCAAATCAAATAATAATTCAATTCAATTCAAACCACTTATTTTGGGTCTTAGGTATACTAATATACACTTGACGACGTCATTTACAGGATAAAAATCACAATTTAAAATTAAAATGACACAATTATTCAATACTAGCGACCCGCCCGCCCGGCTTCGCACGGGTGTAATTTACGTACGAAGCCGGGGCGGGTCTCTAGTTATATATATAAACCTCCCTTGAAAATGTATCTAACTGATGGTGAAAACCGCATCAAAATACGTTGCGTGGTTTAGGAGGAGTTAGCGGCCATACAGACATACAGACTGACAGACAGACGCGGAAAGCGACTTCAATTTATACTATGTAGAGATCTCGCGCTGGAGAGGTCGGCAAAGTCGACACATGTTATGGGTCCAACAGTATATAACAAGCTGCCGGTTCATATCACGTCTGCGCCCACGATGGGCAGTTTTAAGTCACGGCTCAGGCGCTGGCTTGTCGAGCAAACGTTCTACACACACACACACACACATCAGCCATCAAACGTCCACTACTGGACAAAGGCCTCCCTCTTAAAGAGGGGTGTTGCCATAATCCCCACGCTTGGCGGGCGGCTTGGGGATCGCAGTAAGTTCACCGTGTACTAATAGGATGCTGCTGCCCATCCTCCGGTGGTTCTGGTCGCAGTTTTAGGACATACCCGGGTCCGGGTAACGTTCTACAGCTACAATGAATTTTTAAAATTTGATTCCTAATTATTATTATTTTAGTACTAGCTTCCGCCCGCGGCTTTGCCCGCGTTGTTCTAAGGAAAAATTATGAAGTTCACAGCAAAAAGCTTTATTTTAGGACCCTACTATATACGTTTTATGTATTTCACCCTGGATATTGATGGTCGGTAGGTACACGATGCTTTATGACCAGGAGATCTAAAGTTAAATTCCTGGCCGCAAGCGGCCCAGCGAACCACGCGACCTAGAAAGTTTTTTTTTTTCTTTTTTGTACATCACTTGTGCTTGACACTCGCCCTCGCGGGCCGCTTGCGGCCCAGCGAACCACGCAACCTAGAAAGTTTTTATTTTCTTTTTTGTACGTCACTTGTGCTTGACACTCGCCCTCGCGGGCCGCTTGCGGCCTAGCGAACCACGCAACCTAGAAAGTTTTTTTTTTCTTTTTTTGTACGTCACTTGTGCTTGACACTCGCCCTCGCGGGCCGCTTGCGGCCCAGCGAACCACGCGACCTAGAAAGTTTTTTATTTTTTTTTGGTAAGTCACTTGTGCTTGACACTTGCCCTCGCGGGCCGCTTGCGGCCCAGCGAACCGAGCAACAAAGAATTTTTTTTTTCTCTTTTTTTTTTACGTCACAAGAGCTTGACACTCGCCCTCGCGGGCCGCTTGCGGCCCAGCGAACCGCGTGAACTTAAAAAGTTTTTTTTTTTCTTTTTGGTACGTCACTTGTGCTTGACACTCGCCCTCGCGGGCCGCTTGCGGCCCAGCGAACCACGCAACCTAGAAAGTTTTTATTTTCTTTTTTGTACGTCACTTGTGCTTGACACTCGCCCTCGCGGGCCGCTTGCGGCCCAGCGAACCACGCAACCTAGAAAAATTTTTTTTTTCTTTCTTTGTACGTCACTTGTGCTTGACACTCGCCCTCGCGGGCCGCTTGCGGCCCAGCGAACCACGCAACCTAGAAAGTTTTTTTTTTCTTTTTTTGTACGTCACTTGTGCTTGACACTCGCCCTCGCGGGCCGCTTGCGGCCCAGCGAACCACGCAACCTAGAAAATTTTTTTTTTCTTTCTTTTTACGTCACTTGTGCTTGACACTCGCCCTCGCGGGCCGCTTGCGGCCCAGCGAACCACGCAACCTAGAAAGTTTTTTTTTTCTTTTTTTATACGTCACTTGTGCTTGACACTCGGCCTCGCGGGCCGCTTGCGGCCCAGCGAACCGCGCGACCTAGAAAGTTTTTTTTTTTCTTATTGGTAAGTCACTTGTGCTTGACACTTGCCCTCGCGGGCCGCTTGCGGCCCAGCGAACCACGCAACCTAGAAAGTTTTTTTTTTCTTTTATGTACGTCACTTGTGCTTGACACTCGCCCTCGCGGGCCGCTTGCGGCCCAGCGAACCACACAACCTAGAAAGTTTTTCTTTTTTCTTTTTTTGTACGTCACTTGTGCTTGACACTCGCCCTCGCGGGCCGCTTGCGGCCCAGCGAACGATACAACCTAGAAAGTTTTTTTTTTCTTTTTTTGTACGTCACTTGTGCTTGACACTCGTCCTCGCGGGCCGCTTGCGGCCCAGCGAACCGCGCGACCTAGAAAGTTTTTTATTTTTTTTTGGTAAGTCACTTGTGCTTGACACTTGCCCTCGCGGGCCGCTTGCGGCCCAGCGAACCGAGCAACAAAGAATTTTTTTTTTCTCTTTTTTTTTTTACGTCACTTGAGCTTGACACTCGCCCTCGCGGGCCGCTTGCGGCCCAGCGAACCGCGTGACCTTAAAAAGTTTTTTTTTTCTTTTTGGTACGTCACTTGTGCTTGACACTCGCCCTCGCGGGCCGCTTGCGGCCCAGCGAACCACGCAACCTAGAAAGTTTTTATTTTCTTTTTTGTACGTCACTTGTGCTTGACACTCGCCCTCGCGGGCCGCTTGCGGCCCAGCGAACCACGCAACCTAGAAAATTTTTTTTTTTCTTTCTTTGTACGTCACTTGTGCTTGACACTCGCCCTCGCGGGCCGCTTGCGGCCCAGCGAACCACGCAACCTAGAAAGTTTTTTTTTTCTTTTTTTGTACGTCACTTGTGCTTGACACTCGCCCTCGCGGGCCGCTTGCGGCCCAGCGAACCACGCAACCTAGAAAATTTTTTTTTTCTTTCTTTGTACGTCACTTGTGCTTGACACTCGCCCTCGCGGGCCGCTTGCGGCCCAGCGAACCACGCAACCTAGAAAGTTTTTTTTTTCTTTTTTTATACGTCACTTGTGCTTGACACTCGGCCTCGCGGGCCGCTTGCGGCCCAGCGAACCGCGCGACCTAGAAAGTTTTTTTTTTTCTTATTGGTAAGTCACTTGTGCTTGACACTTGCCCTCGCGGGCCGCTTGCGGCCCAGCGAACCACGCAACCTAGAAAGTTTTTTTTTTCTTTTATGTACGTCACTTGTGCTTGACACTCGCCCTCGCGGGCCGCTTGCGGCCCAGCGAACCACACAACCTAGAAAGTTTTTCTTTTTTCTTTTTTTGTACGTCACTTGTGCTTGACACTCGCCCTCGCGGGCCGCTTGCGGCCCAGCGAACGATACAACCTAGAAAGTTTTTTTTTCTTTTTTGTACGTCACTTGTGCTTGACACTCGCCCTCGTGGGCCGCTTGCGGCCCAGCGAACCGCGCGACCTTGAAAGTTTTTTTTTTCTTTTTCGTTAGTCACTTGTGCTTGACACTTACTCTCGCGGGCCGCTTGCGGCCCAGCGAACCACGCAACCTAGAAAGTTTTTTTTTCTTTTTTGTACATCACTTGAGCTTGACACTCGCCCTCGTGGGCCGCTTGCGGCCCAGCGAACCACGCAACCTAGAAAGTTTTTTTTTTTCTTTTTTGTACGTCACTTGTGCTCGAAACTTGCCCTCGAAGGCTGCTTGCGGCCTAGTAAACCACGCAACCTATAAAGCTTTTTTTTTTCTTTTTTTGTACGTCACTTGTGCTTGACACTCGCCCTCGCGGGCCGCTTGCGGCCCAGCGAACCGCGCGACCTAGAAAGTTTTTTATTTCTTATTGGTAAGTCACTTGTGCTTGACACTTGCCCTCGTGGGCCGCTTGCGGCCCAGTGAACCGAGCAACATAGAAATTTTTTTTCTCGTTTTTTTTTTTTACGTCACTTGAGCTTGACACTCGCCCTAGCGGGCCGCTTGCGGCCCAGCGAACCGCGCGACCTAGAAAGTTTTTTTTTCTCTTATTGGTAAGTCACTTGTGCTTGACACTTGCCCTCGCGGGCCGCTTGCGGCCCAGCGAACCACGCAACCTAGAAAGTTTTTTTTTTCTTTTATGTACGTCACTTGTGCTTGACACTCGCCCTCGTGGGCCGCTTGCGGCCCAGCGAACCACACAACCTAGAAAGTTTTTATTTTTTATTTTTTTGTACGTCACTTGTGCTTGACACTCGCCCTCGCGGGCCGCTTGCGGCCCAGCGAACCACGCAACCTAGAAAGATTTTTTTTTTCTTTTTTGTACGTCACTTGTGCTTGACACTCGCCCTCGCGGGCCGCTTGCGGCCCAGCGAACCGCGCGACCTTGAAAGTTTTTTTTTTCTTTTTCATTAGTCACTTGTGCTTGACACTCACTCTCGCGGGCCGCTTGCGGCCCAGCGAACCACGCAACCTAGAAAGTTTTTTTTTCTTTTTTGTACATCACTTGAGCTTGACACTCGCCCTCGTGGGCCGCTTGCGGCCCAGCGAACCACGCAACCTAGAAAGTTTTTTTTTTTTCTTTTTTGTACGTCACTTGTGCTCGACACTTGCCCTCGAAGGCTGCTTGTGGCCTAGTAAACCACGCAACCTAGAAAGCTTTTTTTTTTCTTTTTTTGTACGTTACTTGTGCTTGACACTCACTCTCGCGGGCCGCTTGCGGCCCAGCGAACCACGCAACCTAGAAAGTTTTTTTTTTCTTTTTTGTACATCACTTGAGCTTGACACGCCCTCGTGGGCCGCTTGCGGCCCAGCGAACCACGCAACCTAAAAAGTTTTTTTTTTTTTCTTTTTTGTACGTCACTTGTGCTCGACACTTGCCCTCGCGGGCCGCTTGCGGCCCAGCGAACCGCGTGACCTAGAAAGTTTTTTTTTTCTATTTGGTAAGTCCCTTGTGCTTGACACTCACCTTCGCAGGCCGCTTGCAGCCCAGCGAACCACGCAACCTAGAAAGTTTTTTTTTTCTTTTTTGTACTATACTTGTGCTTGACACTCGCCCTTGCGGGCCGCTTGCGGGCCGCTTGCGGCCCAGCGAACCGTGCGACCTAGAAAGTTTTTTTCCTATTTGGTAAGTCACTTGTGCTTGACACTCACCCTCGCGGGCCGCTTGCGGCCCAGCGAACCACGCAACCTAGAAATTTTTTTTTTCTTTTTTGTACGTCACTTGTGCTTGACACTCGCCCTCGAAGGCTGCTTGCGGCCTAGTGAACCACGCAACCTAGAAAGCTTTTATTTTTTTCTTTTTTGTACGTCACTTGTGCTTAACTAACACTCGCGGGCCGCTTGCGGCTTGCTAAATCTGTTAAACAGTCATAGAGTTGAGTGATTGAAATTATCCTACAGGAACTTACATATTGAATTACATATTGATATTTAAGAAATATTGTATTGTATTTTATTGTATTGTATTGTCGGTATAAAATAGCCTTAGTTTTAATCCAGGGAATATGTAACCTCCATACCAAATTTCATCGAAATCCGTTAAACAGTCACAGAGTTGAGTGATTGATGTTATACTACAGGAACCATAGATTTTTTCCGGGTAGAAGGTAACTCATGTGATAGTCCAAGGAATATTGTACCTTCATACCAAATTTCATCAAAATCCGTTAATTTAGGGAATATGCTACCTCCATACCAAATTTCATCGAAATCCGGAGTTAAGTGATCAAAGTTATCCTACAGGAACCACTCATATTCCCAGGATCAGAATTAGGTTATGTTATAATATTATTCAGTGTATAATCTACCTCCATACCAATTTTATCAAAATTTGTTTAACAGTAACATAGTTGTGTGATTGAAGTTATTCTACAGGAACTGTAAAATTTTCCGGGATACAAAGTATTGTGTTTTTTAATATGGCTTCTTGTCTATTTCTTTACCAAATTTCATATTTATTTGTTGAGCCGTTGTGAAAAAGAATGATTATACCATCCCACGGGAACTGTCAAATTTTCCGGGATAAAAAGTAGCTTGTGTTGCAATGTGGCTGCTTGCCTGTTTCTATACCAAATTTCATACTTATTTGTTGAGCCGTTGTGGAGATTTGTGTAATTGAAATTATCCTACAGGAACCTGCCATAATTAATTTTCACATCAAAATAGATTTAACGCCTCAGATAATTTGATCAACACACACACAATTTGCTAGATAATGTGGGTATTTCCACTGAGCCCTATTGTTCCGAAGTAACTTGATATTGTGCAGTGCTGTGGCTTTGCGATTTTCATTTTAAATTTACTGTTAATTAGCTGTTGACCTCGTTTGCGATATTTATAGACTGAAATTGCTTTTGCCTTGTTCTTAAGCGCCAATAACTCATTTATTAATGAGACGTACAAAGTTACAGTTCGCTGGCTCACTATTACAAGGTTCTATGTTATTTTCTTACACATTCTGTGATCCTCATACCTGCAAAATGTGGAATGAGTTACCTTCTACGGTGTTTCCGAGAAGCTACAACATGGGGTTCTTCAAAAGACGAGTTAATAGAGTCCTCAAGGGTCGGCAACGTATTTGTGACGCCTCTATTGTTACAAGTATTTATAGACAACGGTGACAGCTTACCATCAGGCAGCCCATCTGCGTATTTGCCACCAAAACAAAAAAAAAAAAACAAATAATAAAACAATAAGGCTCCTGTTAACAGTAAAGGACATAACCATAGGTAATTTAATTTAACTGAAAGAAAACACATAAAAGTAAAAATTGCCAATAAAAAGAAGTGGGTGAAATGACGCATGCCGTAATTTATGAGCGAGAGCGATTTAATAAGTAGGTACTCGTAATTTAATCTGGGATAACATCAAAAACAAGCTGTGTCCATGGTTTCACTTGTGTGGATATACGAACCATATTCTTTTGGGATAAAAAGTATCACGTACTGACTGTACGTGGTATTTTCACTGCGCTTTACTATTACGCTTGCAAATATTATCAGTACCACAGAAAAGAGTAGTAAATAGAACGGAAATGAAAAGGAAAATCTGTTACCAGGCATTATGAACCTTGATTGAACATTTTTATTTAAATCAACGCGTTGAACTCCGCATCACAGTTGCTAACTGAATTTCGAATGACTGACGTTGCATTTATATAAATGCAACTGGCTACAACACATTTCGTACAAAAACGCCTTGACAGCCGTTCTAATAAAAAAAAAAACTTTTCTGTGATCTGTACCTATTCGTATCAATGTGGTAACAGCAATATTTTTTAATCGTTTGGTCACCATTTTGCGGCTGTCTCGGTTCACTGACTTTGTGCCAACTTATAAATAAATTAACTACGACCTGTTTTTCATATGCGTGGAAATTTCCTCGGGAACCGTACATTTTTACACTAGGCGCCACCGCCTGAAAGTGCATCCACATATCATAGATGAGTGGAAGTCGCACAATGTGTGATTCACACGATCTTTCTTGCCTCACACCTGCAAAATGTGGAATGAGCTACCTTCCGCAGTGTTTTCGAGAAGCTACAACATGTGGTTCTTCAAAAGGAAGGTCGGCAACGTATTTATGATGCCACTGGTGTTACAAGTATCCATAAACGATGGTGACTCCTGACGATCAGGTGGTCCGTCTGCCACCTATATATTTTTTTAAACTAAATGGTTTACTACGTCTCTCTTTGGCCTTCCAACTAACTTTATGCAAAACTGGACATCAACCCGTTGCTCGATCTGTTGTTGTCTGTTGATTAACAAACAAACACACTTTCGCATTTATAATATTCCGAAGATTATTATTATTTAGAGCCTACATATTCTCCCATTTCAGGGCAAAAGGCATCTCTCCCCTCCCTCCACCTTTCCCGGTCCTGGACAGTCCTCCAGCCTCTGATATAAGAGTCAAGTATAGGATGATAGGACTTAGAAACATTACAGTCTGACCGTTGAGAAAATGCGTTTGACAGCTGCAAAAACATTGTCAAAATCGAACTACAATCTTAGATACAAAAAACTTATAAAACTGATCAGAATTTACTGTTTTAGTTCAGCTTTTATTCGCATTCTTTCAGCGACTACACTTTAGTTCTGATATTAGGTGACTTTTATTATATCTAGTAAATTTCTTTTTACTTATCCCACTAGACCAAACAAGGAAGTAATGTCGTCTGATGTCATAATGTTGATACTCGGCAAGTCCGCGATTCAATTTGACAGAAACGTGAATAAAAAATGTTCCATCTCTGTGATAACGGTTGATAAATAAAGATCACCAACTCAGCAATGAAAAGAAATGATGTAAGCATACAAGAACCACACACGAAAAGGTTTTGAATGAGAGCCTTTCAGAGATGATTAGAAAAATAGTTCCCACTGACTCGATAGATGCAGCTACAATCGCAAATATGTATTACTGAGTTTCGGAATCAGCCTTTTTATTGCGAAGCAAGTGGCGCCACCACGCTGACCCAAATGTAGGGCAGCTGATTTGAAAGGGTTAGTAATGTTTTAGTGTGTATTTATTCTGAGTGATCACACTAAATGCAAAATTAAATGTATATACATTTTAAACCGGTCGATCGTCTCGACCGATATAAACATAATCGTGAGTGCAAGCCAGTGTTATAATAATTTATAATGAATCCTCACGTGAGTTTTGATGAAGTAAATACATTTTGATAAATGTAAATGCATTTTTTTTATGTTCGGTGCAACTGTGACAAGTTTAGGTTGGTCGACTCTGGTACAGCTGAAATTATAACTTCATCTATACGAAGTACCAGGAGAGCAGAAATACTTATGAGATAGGTAATCTTAATTGTGCCTATAATGTCTTCTGTGCTTTAATTTATCTTCGAAACGAAAGAATGACTTAAATAAGTAAATAAAACTAGCCAAGTGCCAGTCAGGTTCGCGCACTGAGGGTTCCGTACCACCACAAAATACAATAATTATCAATTTAAAAAACAGATATCAAAATTAGTAAAATATGCAATTTAAATTCCGTTAAAGACATAATAAGGTTGAATTACGGTTCGAAAGATACAACCGTTTAAAGGTAGGGTGAACAAACGGACGGACGGACAGACAGACGGACATCGTAGGCTTAGTAATAGGGTCCCGTTTTTACCCTTTTGGAAGTTTGAACAATTATATATGAAAATCTACGCCAACAAAATTGAGGGCATCAGCCAGTATAATAATATCACAATGTTAATTGTTCGACCACTTAGATATAAGTCTGTGAAATGGACTATTATGACCCGATGTCCAGAATGCCTGATTAGAAAAACCAGACAAGTGCGAGTAGGACTCGCGCTCTGAGGGTCCCGTAGGTCGTAACGCTCATAGCGCGAGTCCAAAAAATAAGTTTAAATATTTAAAGACAAACTTAATGTTGTGGTGGAAAATAAGGGTTTTCGATACATACTAACTACAAAATGTAAGTTTGTAAGCGCAAAAAAAAATTTAACTTCAAATAACCAACATTCAGTTTTTGCCTTTATATTATGTGCTGCTTTGCCTCTTGCCAAATTACATAATTCTTAAGTCAACAGGAAGAACCCCATAAGTTTTGATACCTTTGTGAAATCGCATAATATGCGAACATTTGCGTCATCATAATAATAATAAAGCGGTCATAATCTTCTGATCGCGTTGACTTACAAGTTTGATTTTTTTCACGGCTGCATGAAACCGTAGACCCAAGTATTTAATTCAAATTCAAATTATTTTATTGAGAATAAAAACGGACAAATTCCACCAACATTTATCTCACATACTGTTAAACTAAAATAGATTTCCTATTAAAAATAGGAATAATATTATAAAATTACTAATATAATAAAAACAACAAATTGCTGTAAAAATATGTCAACATAAAATTAGTATATCATACAACATTAACATTAATATAAATAACAACTTGAAACCTTTTCGCGTTTATGAGAAAAGGGTCTTGCCAGACAAGCAGAAAGACAGATGGACAAACGGACAACAAATTGAACCTATAAGGGTTCCATTTTTTCTTTTTGTGGTACGGAACCCTAAAATTAAGGGAACTATCTACATCATCATCATCAGCCAGAAGACGTCCACTGCTGAACATAGTCCTCCCCCTTTAACCTCCACACTGAACGACAGCCTGCCTATTGCATCCACTGGATGCCAGCGACTCTCACAATGTCGTCGGTCCATCTAGTGGGAGGCCTACCTACGCTGCGTCTTCCGGTTCGTGGTCTCCACTCAAGAACCTTTCTTCCCCATCGGTTATCGGTTCTTCGAGCGATGTGGCCTGCCCATTAACACTTCAACTTGCAAATTTTAACAGCTATGTCAGTGACTCTGGTTCTTTGGCGAATATCCACGTTCCGTATTCTATCGCGCAAAGAAACTCCGAGCATAGCTCTCTCCATTGCCCGATGTGTGACTCTGAGTTTTTCCAAAAGTCCAACAGTTAAACTAAACTATCTACGTACATTGTCAAATATAGTAACAATGTTTTCGTTCAAGCTGTTAGTATTAGCATAAATATAGCTTGTCGTGTCTCATAAATATCTTAACACACGTATGTTTATTAATAACTTATCTCGGTAAACATCTTGTGAACAACTTTTGTCGATAACTCGATGTTGCGCATAAATTTTCTGTTATGGTATAAGAGGTGGGTGGTTAGTTTAAGCTACATCTTTTTCAATACCTACTTACATTCTAGATATATTATATTATACTGAATAAATAAATATTCGGGACATTATTGCACATCCGGTTGCCTGACCCCAAACTAAGTAAAGCTTGTAATATGGCTGCCAGAGATTGATATTCATACATTTATATATCTATTTTTAAATACATACTTAAATATTAACAGCCAAATTTAGAACAAACACAAATGTTTGTCCTAGGTGGGAATCGAACCCACGCCCCCAAGCACAGAAGGCAGGTTCACTACCAACTAGACCAACGGGCTATCACTATCATACTCGCATGCAGATTGAAAGCTTATTATGTACCTTTTTTTATTCATAAAAGCATTGATGGATCGGCAACGTATTTGTGATACGTACTCTGCTTATATACTGTATGACTGTATACTGACATATGTTACTGAGACGTGGTCCTTAACTGTTGGCCTTTTGGAAAAACTCAGAGTCACACAGCGGGCAATGGAAAGAGCTATGCTCGGAGTTTCTTTGCGCGATAAAATCCGAAACGTGGATATTCGCCAAAGACCCAGAGTCACCGACATAGCTGTTAAAATTTGCAAGTTGAAGTGGCAATGGGCAGGCCACATCGCTCGAAGAACCGATAACCGATGGGGAAGAAAGGTTCTGGAGTGGAGACCACGAACCGGAAGACGCAGCGTAGGTAGGCCTCCCACTAGATGGACCGACGACATTGTGAGAGTCGCGGGCATCCAGTGGATGCAAAAGGCAGGCTGTCGTTCAGTGTGGAGGTTAAAGGGGGAGGCCTATGTTCAGCAGTGGATGTCTTCTGGCTGATGATGATGATGACGACTCTGCTTATATACTCGCTCAACGTATATACTCTGGTGCTGCAGGTAACCATAGGTGATGGTGACTACTTAGCTTCAGTCATCCCGTCTGCTTGTTTGCCAACTATGGCATAAAATAAGGTAAAAAACCTTATAATAAAATGTAATGCCATGAAAAATTTGTAAATTCACTCGTAATACGATTCAAAACATTATAGGTTAGCTGGCACGCTTTAGAATCAAAGATTTAAAGCCATTCCATGTTTTTTTTTTTAATTTTTATTTAACTAAATAACTAATATAAAACATTTCGTGACTTGACAGTTCGTTATTTTCTACACAAGTAAATAACGTATTAATATTCAAAATTCTACATCACTACAAACTCATGTCGTGAAAACTAACAAAACACTATAGTCAAAATGACCGGTCAGCTCTACCATCTTCAGGGTTATTCATACACAATGGATTGGGTCATGAATATGCGATGCCACTGTCAACGGTTTTAGGGCTCTAAATAAATGGCACTCTTAAGGAGCAGCCCTTAAAAATGTAGACGCATTAAAACGGAGTATTTTGGGGCATGGAAATTCTCGGAAAATAAATGTTTTATTGTGTTTTTACAGGCTTAGAAGGGGGAATCGGTGGTTATTGGGTATTTAACAAGGTTTATAGGTAATTTTTCAACGGTAGTCCCTTAGAATTTGTGAAACAGACATGACCTTCGGTTCCTTCTAGGCAAGCGTGCTCCATCGTAGACCGCATCGTTGCTTAGCATCAGGCGAGATGGCGGCCAAGCGCAACGGCGCATGTTTTTTTTTTTATCTACTATAAAAAAAAAAAAAAAAAACTATTCCAAAATTTAGAAAATTTTGAGTAAGTGGTTCAGGAAAGCTTAAAATTAAGTAGAGTAGCCAAAACCTGCAATTTAGCCCCTTATAAATAAAAGTGGCCTCATAACGTGTGGGTTGGTAAGTTAATCCATCTTGAGTCTTCTCTAATCGAGTTTAAAAAAAAGTATGTGAGATAATAATAAATTTTATATCAAAGAAAACTTTTTCAAAACGAGCTTTTTTGTATTCTTTTAGCAAATTCTTTCTTTTGGTACCCATACCGTGGTGGAAGATAAGAAAATATTGAATTATCTTGAAGAGACCACCATATTGAATTTAGTGTGACGTCATTTTATTTTTCGGGCTCTTCTCAGCAAACCTTTTCATTTGACACCCATATAATGGGGGTGCATAAAAAACTGTTCCGCCATCTTGGATTTAGAATGACATCGTTTAGCTAGCCATGGATCATAAAATTGTCATCCAAACTAAACATGTACGTAAAAATTGCTCAACAGCTTGCAGATAGTTGTTTTAAAATTTAGTTGCAAGATTTGATCTATACTTACAAGGCAAGTTAAATAAAAGCTTCTAAAAATAAAACACGGATTAACTTTTCCAAAGCTACTAGGTACGCATTTATTAGTAAGGAAGCTAGTGTTGTAGCACCATAGAAATGTAAAGCCGTGTTACTAACACGAAAAGTGGTACCACTTTCGAGAGTGAATAGGTT
The DNA here is from genome assembly GCA_932305915.1 of Agriopis marginaria. Lineage (NCBI taxonomy): Eukaryota > Metazoa > Arthropoda > Insecta > Lepidoptera > Geometridae > Agriopis > Agriopis marginaria. The sequence continues at coordinate 18,830,739 of OW029918.1, forward strand.
TCTTCTAGGCAAGCGTGCTCCATCGTAGGCCGCATCATCGCTTAACATCAGGCGTGTTGGCGGCCAAGCGCAAGCCTATTTATAATTAAAAAAAAAACATGCTGCAGCGGACCCTGCTTAAGAGGGGTCATGGTCAGCGTTTTGTCCTTACAAACGTATTCTCGTGTTTCCTCTCTAGATAATACCGCTAGAACTGTAATTTTATCAAATAAAATTTTTCTTCTATTGGCATGCTTGTATCATTTATTTTTTCTTATAAGTTAATTTTATTTTTATTTTATTTTATTTTCTGCTGTTACAGAAATGTGGCTGTATTTCATCGATGACCCGTTGGATCTCTGAATTGAGCTCCGGAATTGTTTCTGGTTTATTCGCATAAACCGGATATTTCACAAAACCCCAAAGAACAAAAACGCACGGCGTTATATCGCACGATCTTGGTGGCAAGTTGACATCAGAATTTTGTGAGATAGTGAGTGTTCTGAAAATCGTTGCTGCAATAAGTCGATTTTTTCATGCGCGGTGTGGCAGGTGGTTTAGTAAGCGCTCCATTTTTAGTAATCGGAATAAATATAGGTGACAGCCGTCAAATTTCAGAGTTGCCACTTGCACGAAAAAAATTTATACTAAATTAAAAAGTGGTCTCTTACTGAGACACACTTTAGTTAGAATCGTAAAAAGTTGTTCCAAATAACGGAAACCAATTAAGAACAGACGTTTATTTCTTGAGATGTAATTGGAATAAGTTTCGAATCTCCCGAGTGTGAGTTTCGAATGTTAATCACATCGAATGTGGCTGTTAGCCACTCGCGATTTGTTCGGAAACACACTGCTCACTTCCGAAACTTGGAACAACTTTCAAAAGTTGCGTATTAGGAGTTCGCGCTTTACTGTTGGCGCTTTTATTGCTTACGTGAAAGTAATTTTTGGATCTTCATGTATTTTGTCCGCTTTGATGGTTGGAGTATTCAAGTGTATTTTAACTTTTCTCAGAGAAAGAGAGAGAGACATAGAGAGAGAAACACATATAAGCTACCACAAAGGCAATGCACTTACATTGCCCTGGGTATTGTAGGTGCAGGTGACCACTTACCATCAGGTGGCCCGTAGCTTGTTTGCCACTTATTATATTATAATAAGATGTAAAGAGAGATAGAGTTAAAATAAGAATTAAGAAAATACATAAGTTTCTAATTAAGGGGTACGATTCACCTGTGGCGGGAAATTCAAATTTTAAACAGTTTTTTGGTCCTAGTAGCCAGGCCAGGTAATTATTTTTAAATAACACAGTGTTTGCGCAAAATGTTGGCTGTTCTTTACATTATAATGTACAATTCTTTGACAGTAACGCACCATATTACTTACATTTGTGAATAAACCGTTTGAAACAGCAAAAACTAGTTTATCCACAAATGTAAGTAATAATGTGCATTAGACATAAATAGCTTTACATGATTTTGTAAAGAATTATAATCAATTTGCGCAAACATTATCGTTGTTTACAATAATTACCCGGCTTAGCTACAAGGACAAGAAAACTGTTTGAATTTTGAATTTCCCGCCATTTGTGAAACGAACCACCTTAAGGCATAATTCCTTAAAAATTAAAGTAAAACTAGTTAAAACAATAGCTACAGATAGTAATTTTTAAACTTTCGCGATTTGAACACATGTTTTAAATGTTTATCGGGACTTATCACGTATTACTAAATATAGGTAAAAAATATATACCTTACATAATATACAAAATGTATATATAAAAAAAAACAAATGACAAACGATGAACGACGACGATGATGATGATTTTGTGTTTTTTGTTACTTTTTTTTTTGTGTATTTTTATGTACATTTAAAACAATAGCTACAGATGCTTTTTAATTACGACGCCTAAATCCTTTCAGTAGGTTTTTGATTGGAGAATTGATTATCTGTTGAGGGAAAATCAAGGATCAGACTAAGTTAAGAGCAATGCTTGTCCAGCAGCTGATAATTAAAAAAAAACATTATATTTTCTATATTTATCGACTTCTTACTGTCATGTAAGTTTAACATAGAAGTGAAGTTTCTGTACACATTTCTTTAAAAGATAGATTTAGGGAATTCTTATTTGCAGCAAGACTTTAAAGTAAAAATTGTTTAAAAGAATTGTTTCAGAATTTCAAATAGCACGTAAATATTTCCCTGTATTTCAACTTGCACAATTCTCTGAGGATCACTACATTTTGTATTTCAAAACAAGTTTGATGCGTACTTGAAACACTGGCGCTCTGGGATTTGGATCGGCGTGTTCGAAGCTTATTTGTACAATTTATATAAAACTAGCGACCCGCCCGCCCGGCTTCGCACGAGTGTAATTTACGTGCGAAGCCAGGGCGGGTCGCTAGTTATATGTATAAACCTTCCTTGAAAATGTATCTAACTGATGGTGAAAACCGCATCAAAATCCGTTGCGTGGTTTAGGAGGAGTTAGCGGCCATACAGACATACAGACAGACGCGGAAAGCGACTTCAATTTATACTATGTAGAGATTGTTTTAGAAAAATTTAGAACATGTACCCCCGGCCCCCGATTCTACTAAAGAAATTCTTTTTAAACTGTAATTGTTTCAATTTTATTTTTGAAATGAATACCCTAAAACAAATGACTGTTTTAAAAAGTATTTATTACATCAATGCTTAAAACTGGCAGTTTAAAAAAAATATTATATTAGAAAAATACGACCACCTAATATTATAACTTAGTGTAAAAAATATTCAAAATAAAAATATATTTATTGCAGTTTGTTGGTAAACTTAAATGTAATACAGAATATATTCTGTTGTTAAGAGCTCCGAAAACAAACTTGTCTCTAAATGGACATGCAATATTGGCACTGGCATTTTCTAATTATAAGTTATTCGTATTGTTAGTGTACAAAGAAAATGTCAGTAGTAAATAGTATAGTAGTTATGTAAGTTAATTAGGTACAATGTCTACAACCGGGACCGGGAGCTCACCTCATTTTCAAAAATCTTTCAGAGCGCCTGGTTAATGCGACGCGTGACCAAAATGCTGGCGTGTTTCTGGCTCAACGCATAAGCATTGCCATTCAACGTGGTAATGCCGCCAGCATGCTGGGTACGCTGCCAACTGGTAGTGAGCTTGAGCATTTGGATTGTCTTTAGACCTTCAACGGTCTATGGGCAGTCTAACTGTATTTGTAGTTTTAGTTTTAGCTTGTATTTTGTTTAGTTAATAAAGGCGCTAGCCCAGTAAAAAAAAAATGTCTACAATGTTATAATGTCACTATTAGCTCTAGTATAGTATAATTATTTATATATGCTATTAGTTAGTCAATGTTAGTATTCATTAATTTAATTTCTTATCATTAATAAATTATTTTACAGTGTAATAGCACTTAGTCAGTAGTATTTTCTTTAATTTCAATTTGAACAGATTAGTATTTAGATCTTTAAGGTTTCTAGGCATCTTATTATAGATTACCGGTCCCATTAATAAATTAAAAACTGTAAATTTTGAGGCAATTATTCAAAAAATGAAATTGAAAGAATTACAATTTAAAAACAATTTATTTAGTAGAATCGGGGCCCTGCATGATTGTAGTTAGGGTTCCATACCCAAAGGGTAAAAACGGGACCCTATTACTAAGCCTACAATGTCTGTCTGTCCGTATGTCCGTCGTATGTCCGTCATTTATGTCGTATTAACCGTTATAAATCACGACTGTTTAGTTGCTATTACTTATAGCTAGCTTCACATTGGAGCGAACAAGCGACCTGCGGTCGGTCGCGTAGCAAAGGTCGAACGGTCATCTGTTTTTTTCATTCTGCCACGCGCAGCCAAATTCGCAAAATTGCGCTTGCCGCCTGAGCGCTTAGTTACATTTTTTTTTTTAACGCGGTTAAGTCCGCGTTTGACCTACAACTCGCCTGTTGGTAAGCGATGATGTGGTCGAAGATGAAGCACGCAGATTTAGAAGATACCTATAAACTAACCTACCTTCACCTACCTACCTTTAACTTCGAAGTCGAATCTGGGTGTCTTCAAATCACGAGTGAATCGGTTCCTTCTAGGCAAGCGTGCTCCACCGTAGACCGCATCATCGCTTAACATCAGGCGTGATGGTGGTCAAACGTAAGCCTATTATTTATATTAAAAAAGTCACTTACTGCAGACGGCTCATCTTTAATTTACAATATACAAAATTCACTTTACGTTTTAAAACTTTTACAACCCAAGCCGCAAAAACTCGTAAAAAATGAGGCTTCGACCGACATTTTGCAGCTTGATGAGAGGTTAATAAACCGTTGATTAAAACTTAAACGCCTTAGGATTGAGCAAAATGACTAAAGAGTTTTTACTGAAGCAATTTACCTTCTTTTGTAAAAGCTATCAGAAAGTTGTAAAAAAAGAAAATAAGAGAATTTGTTTCGTTTTTTCTTGAAATTCAATTCAAGCATTTAGTTAGTAGAATTTTTTGTTTCGAGTTTTAAGTTTCATTATTAAAAAACTTTTTTGTCTAAAGACAAAGAAGATTGTTTGCAAAAAAAGAATAAAATCGTCAGGATTGCTTTTGGTATAAAATTCAATCACAGAAAGTATAACAAAGTATAACAAGCGATGTTAACCTTAGATTAGGATAGGTATAACTAACTTTTCTCTCCCTGTACTGTGAATAACTAAGTAAATACGTTTAAGTTAACAAAATTGTAGTCAAGTATAATAAAAGTCACGGACCCTGGAGTCCGTGGAGTTGAAAAAAAAAAAAAAAAAAGAAAAAAAAAAAAAGTATAACATGCAACTATCTAAACAGAAGTGTTTTTTATTACGATTACATTCAAACTGGATGGACCGACGACATTGTGAGAGTCGCTGGCATCCAGTGAATGCAAAAGGCAGGCTGTCGTTCATTGTGGAGGTTAAAGAGGGAGGCCTATGTTCAGCAGTGGACGTCTTCTGGCTGATGATGACAATGATGATGATGACAATGATAATGATGATGATGAACATACGAAAGTTTAACAAAAATCCTCTAAAATTTTAAAAAGAAAAGTCAACATGTGTAACCTTCTGTCACCCCATGTTAAAAATAAAGCTATTTACACACCAAGGAACGCATGACAACGTGTAAACATGTTACTCGTCTCGTGTAATGGATTACTTCAAGTGTAAAATACTGGTGTGTGCAAACCTTAAGTCGGTGTTAAGTGGAATGTAAGGGAATTAAAATGTCTTTAGTATAAATTTTAGATTAAATTAAGATATTTATGTTTCTTGTGATATAAATAAAAATCTTTGAACCCAGCTGCGCCTCGCGGTTTCACCAGCGTTATATACCCCCCTTGAACTATATAGCGTATATTATACATCTCCTTGATATACAGGGTGTAAGGGGAACACTCTCGAAGCCAAAAGAACTTAATTATTGTACTCATCATTATGAACAACTTTTACTATGGGACCAACCCTGAATTCGCGAAAAAAAAATCTGCTGTTCTATACCATTTTCTATAGAACAGCTGATATTTTTTTCGCGATTTCAGGGCTAGTCCCATAGTAAAAGTAGTTCATAATGAAGAGTTTAATTACCTTATTTTGGCTTCGAGAGTGTTCCCCTTACACCCCGTATAGCGATACCAAACTCCTATGACTTAGATGATTTTTTTTTCTATGGTGTAATTACGTCAATATTGTAGACTTCAATTCTTGTTCTTGTTTTTTGAGAGGAAAACTTTAAAAAAATCTGTAGAACCAATCACAACCAAACTTCACAAGATCACTTACTGAGCTAATTTGAAGTTAGTCTCAAAATATTATCAAAATCGGTCCAGCTGTTTCGTAGTCGATTGGGAACAACATACGCACTTGTAAATTACCGCGACTCTCACAATGTCGTCGGTCCATCTAGTGGGAGGCCTCCCTACGCTGCGTCTTCCGGTTCGTGGTCTCCACTCCAGAACCTTTCTTCCCCATCGGTTATCGGTTCTTCGAGCAATGTGGCCTGCCCATTGCCACTTCAACTTGCAAATTTTAACAGCTATGTCGGTGACTCTGGTTCTTTGGTTTTTAGTTCCAGTGGATGCAAAAGGCAGGCTGTCGTTCAGTGTGGAGGTTAAAGGGGGAGGCCTATATTCAGCAGTGGACGTCTTCTGGCTGATGATGATGATGATATTTAAATATTTATCTTAAGCAAACATTTAATGTTTTGTGAATTATTCATTGATGTAGCTAAATAAGTAAATAAATACATACATACATATTGGTTGCCTGGAAGAGATCGCTTTTAGCGATAAGGCCGCCACTTGTGGCACTAGCTCGTAAGTGTTTTCTATCGTGTTGTAATTTTTATTTCTGGTGTACACAATAAAGAGTTTCTATCTATCTATCTAAATTTTAAAACTTTCGCGATTTGATACTATCTATACATCGCTTTTAATATAATACATATATATTCTTACCTTTTACTACCTTTTAATATAATATAACTATTTAATATATCTTTCAAATTATCTATTTAGAATAAGCTTCTTATATTAACGATATTATTTCGTCTGAAAGCTTTAAATACAGTTTATTTTCTTTTTATCTCCCATATATTGAGATCTTTAAGTAGCTTTTCTAAGATATTCGTTTTTGAAGTACTTGAGCATACAGATACATGATAATGAGATTTCGATGTAGCCCAGACAGGTTTTAATAATAACTTAATATTGGAGCTTTGGGATCATTCTTACGTTTATTTCTGAAATAAAAGTATTAGGGTATTTTGCAAATGAAAATTTACAACGTACCTACTGGGTAAATCTTCTCGTCCAAGATACCACAGTGCCTCAAGACGAGGGTTTTTGACCAGTGTGTGTTGCCAGTGATGACATATGGTATACTGAGCCGTGGTCCTTAACTGTTGGCCTTTTGGAAAAACTCAGAGTCACTCAGCGAGCAAAGGAGAGAGCTATGCTCGGAGTTTCTTTGCGCGATAAAATCCGAAACGTGGATATTCGCCAAAGAACCAGAGTCACCGACATAGCTGTTAAAATTTGCAAGTTGAAGTGGCATTGGGCAGGCCACATCGCTCGAAGAACCGATAACCAATGGGGAAGAAAGGTTCTTGAGTGGAGACCACGAACCGGAAGACGCAGCGTAGGTAGGCCTCCCACTAGATGGACCGACGACATAGTGAGAGTCGCTGGCATCCAGTGGATGCAAAAGGCAGGCTGTCGTTCAGTGTGGAGGTTAAAGGGGGAGGCCTATGTTCAGCAGTGGACGTTTTCTGACTGATGATGATGACTGGGTATAATTTTAATAATGTACTTCATCATCATCATTATTTCAGCCGTAGGACGTCCATTGCTGCACATGGGCCTCCTACATGGATCTCCAAGAAGGTTGGAAGCTTTTTTTTTGTATGCAGGCGCATACAAAAAAAAATATTCGGGATATTTTTTCACACACGGTCACCTGACCCCAAACTAAGCAAAGCTTGTGATATGGCTGCCAGAGACTGATATACATACATATATATTTTTAAATACATACTACTAAAATTAATATAAACAAGCACAAATGTTCATTACATAAATTTTTGTCCTAGGTGGGAATCGAACCCACGCCCCCAAGCGCAGAAGGCAGGTTCACTACCAACAGGACCAACGGGCTGTCTTGGACTGACGTATTGTTAGTTGGTAAAGCTGTAGATTAACATGTAAGCTGTAGGTTCGTTACAAGAACAACATAGCTTTTTAATAATAATCCACTTCATGTTCCCATGCGGTCTCTTTTATGTCATCTGACCATCTTGTGTGGAATTCCTACGCTACGTTTACCAGTCCGTGATCTCCATTCGAGAACCTTTCGGCCCCATCGGCTAATTGTTCTGCGTGCTATGCAATGTACAACGTATACACTGACGCTCGGACGTTTTTTGATTGTTTTCACTGAAATATTACTTATATACTTAATAATTATAAATAATTATGGTCACGTTATTTTAATTTTACATTATCTCATAAACTGTGCGACTAAATCACAAACTGTAAACGGCAAACTTTATCTACATTAAGTACTCCTAACAATGAATTCATTTATTTTTGTAAAGATTCAAAAATTAGATTACAAAACTGCATCTAAACATGACCTTATAATTTTTATTTTTATTCTGAACACAATAACCGGTTATTATCGTCATTGTGGTTTTCTTATAATAGTTAGGTATATGCTATCGCGGACTTTTTTGTAAAACTATTTAAGTACTACATTTTTGTCAAACATTGTATTTACTTATCTCAAACCGTTAGGTCAGCGTACGCCGATAAAGAAGCCAATCAGCTTATTTTTCTCCAGCATGTTTTACTAATACGGTTATTTAGTGTAGAAAATGTACTATGGCACTCAGGAATAGTGTAGCTTTCTATTAGTGAAAGATTTTTTTTAAATCGGATTTGTAGTTTTGGAGTTAAAACAGAACAAACAAACTTACAAACTTACAAACTTTACCTCTTTATAATATTAAATATTATAGTGTAGATAAATAATTAATTTTATCCCAAATCCAGTTATTTAAATTAACAATTATAGAATAATTACTAACGAACACTTGTAACTTGATGTACGTATTGTATATCGATGATATTCTTACATATTTTTAACCGACTTCCAAAAAGAGGAGGATATCAATTCGACTATGTTTTTTTTGTATGTATGTTACGCGATTATTCCGTCAATTTAGAATTGTTTTTGATGATTCTTTTTTTGGTTGGTAGTCATAATCTCATAGGTGGTCCCATAAACTTTTTATTGACATTGATTCAGCTCTTTATGAAAAATCTACAAAAACATGACTATAAGCAACGAATTCAATGTACATTGTACAGTGCCACCAATATATCTGTTAAGGTGGGCAAAATTGGATTTGAGTTATTTCTTGGTGAACTTCATACTTTGTTCTCCACTAGTGACGCTGTCAACTGAACAGCAAACATAGAGGAATTGTTCCTAAAACAGAACTTCAAAAAACAAAGAAGTGTCTCCATGGCGACCGGGCCCTGTTGTTTTTCGTTAAATTTTTCATGACCATGGATACAAAGTATTTCAGTCGTAATATTAAACAATATTTTCTACTTTTTAGTATCAGTTTGTAATTGTAGGTATAGTCATGAAGTCGGTTTTTTTTTCTAAAAATTATTATATTTGACCTCTTTGTATTGGTTTCAGCTTAAATAATGACACTTAAATGTCCAGAACCCGAGATTCCGGAAGGTATAAAGTGGATTATTATTAAAAAGCCATGTTGTTCTTGTAATAAACTTTGTGTTAATCTACAGCTTTACCAACTAACAATACGTCAGTCCAAGTTGAGAGATCCGCTGCGGAAGTAAACAGAATTAAGCTAGGAACATCCCACAAGCCGTGGGAGTTCCCGGCACCCGTAGAGATCATAAATTCTGACGGGACTACAAGCTATGGCTCCCAGCTTAATACTCCACGTCAAGCTGTTCAAAGTAAAGTTATTAGTTTCAGAACACGATGTAGCAATAAAGAACAAATATGAACTAAAAGTTAAACGACCAAAATCCTCAATTTAGTGAGCTCTTTTCTCATAACTTTTACACCACTGCTGGATACATTAAGATCAAACTTAGATAAAAGATATTGCAATGAAATTAAAATTGAAAATGATATTATTATTTCTGTAACGTAATTTATAAAAAAATATTCAAATAGCTCTATATTTTTTGGAAAAACGAAACGCATTTTTTACCTGCGCGTATTTTTTCGTCGTAATTTAAAAGTAATTTTACGAAAAATACTGTCTGTCAGTTTGTTCTTTGACATTGTTAAACTGAATTTTTATTCTTAAAGCTAAGTGAACAATTTTTATACTATATACCTAAGAAAACAGTTTTTCGCTACCCTCCTTGGTAGTAAAACTGTTTTTTTTTAAATTGTAATGGTAGACAAACAAGCGACGGTTCACCTGATGGTAAATAGTCACCGTCGCCTTTGTACACCTACAATACACCGGGGCATTGGCGGTGCGTTGCCTACCTTTGAGGACTCTACGGGGTGTAAGGGGAACACTCTCGAAGCCAAAAGAAGATAATTGTACTCATCATTATAAACCACTTTTACTATGGGACCAGCCCTGAAATCGCGAAAAAAATATCAGCTGTTCTATAGAAAACGGTCATTGACACTCGACAAAATGTATGGAACAGCTGATTTTTTTTTCGGGATTTTAGGGTTGGTCCCATACTAAAAGTGGTTCATAATGATGAGTACAATTACCTTCTTTTGGCTTCGAGAGTGTTCCCCTTACACCCGGTATAATCTCTAGCGTATTTCATGGTATTTCCGCTTTATTTGAAATTAGGGATCAGTTATTTAAATTATACTTAAAAATAGAAATTTATCAATATTGATATTGTAACCTAACCTTGAACAAAAATTAAGTAATATACTTTAATATGTCTGTCATCTGTAGACCGCATCGTCGCTTTACATCAGGCAAGTTGGCGGTCAAACGAAAGCCTATTAATATATTAAAAAAAAAACTTTATACCATGACTACGAGAAAAATGAAGTTTGTCAGTATTTTTGCGCAAGGAGGTTGTATAGCATTGAGATGGAAATCAAATATATTGGTGTATAATACATATACATATATTGGTGTATATATATTGGTGTATTGGTGTGTGTTGGTGTTGGTGTGTAATTTCATTTGTTTTATTCACTGTATTCAGTGAATAAAATAAGCTTTTAGAGGGGGAATGGTATAAAGGAACGTATAATAAATACACTTTGTTCAAGCAACATGACATAGACATATCTTTATTAATAATTATAGGAATTACAAGTAGGGCAGTATACAAAATAATTTGTTATTATGTTAAAAATGTAATATACAATAGTATTACGCGCTATAAAAGTCACTATTATTCATAAAAAGCTTGCGTAATAAGCCACATATTTAATTTATTTTTGAAAGATGCAAAGCTCGGAGCACCTATGACCGTCAGTGGAAGTCTGTTGTAAATATCAGTTCCCATTGCGTGGGGCATTTTAGACGATTTGACCAACGACCGTTTTACGGTAACTAACTTTGTTTCGTATCTGCTACGACGTGGTAGCCCTTCTCCTCGTTTAGGGTACAAGTGCAGATTGTCCCGTGTGTATGTAGCTGCTAGCATGATAAGGAGAACATGACGTCATTGTACCCACTTGTAAAACAACGACAGTCATTCACGAGATAGCCCGTTGGTCCAGTTGGTAGTGAACCTGCCTTCTGAGCTTAGGGGCGTGGGTTCGATTCCCACCTAGGACAAACATTTGTGTGATGAACATTTGTGTTTGTTCTATATCTGGGTGTTAATATCTATTTAAGTATGTATTTAAACCTATATAATATGTATGTATATCAGTCTCTGGCAGCCATATCACAAGCTTTGCTTAGTTTGGGGTCAGATGACCGTGTGTGCAAAAATGTCCCGAATATTTATTTATTTATTTATTTCAATTTACCAAGTAAATTCCAACAAAGTCCAGTGAGTGGAAGCAACACTATTAAGTTATAGTACCCATAAATCCAGCTAGCTTCAGATACGCTTCGTCAAGCCACGAGATCCGAGCTACGAGATCCGATGGGAGTAAAACTTAAAGCTCCAGAATGCACCAAACAAAACTGCAGGACTTCATAGTGGTCATTTCTCAGAGGTTTTGTTTAAATCTTGACTTATAACTCGCCAACATGAATAAAGTAGATATATTACTTACCCAGATTGTACAATAGCTTCTCAAGCAAGGAAGAACAAGCAGATCATGTCGTACAAAAGCTTGTTTAATAAGGACAAAGAATCCGAAGCCATTGGTGAATAATTTAATTTTTAGACTTCAGGACTATACCTACATTTACAAACTGAAACTACAAAGTAGAAAATATTGTTTAATATTACGACTGAAATACTTTGTATCCATGGTCATGAAAATTTTAACGAAAAACAACAGGGCCCGGTCGCCATGGAGACACTTTGTTTTTTTGAAGTTCTGTTGTAGGAACAGTTCCTCTATGTTTGCTGTTCAGTTGACAGCGTCGCTAGTGGAGAACAAAGTAGGAAATTCACCAAGAAATAACTGTAGTTCAAATTTTTCCCACCTTAACAGCTAATTTGGTGGCACTGTACAATGTACATTGAATTCGTTGCTTATTGTCATGTTTCTGTAGATTTTTCAAAAACCGCTGAATCAATGTCGATCAAATTCATATGGGATAAGACCTACCAACCAAAAAAAAATCATCAAAAACAATTTTAAATTGGCGGAGTAATCGCGTAACATGCATACAAAAAAAAAACAGTCGAATTGATAACCTCCTCCTTTTGTAAGTCGGTTAAAAATTCATCCCCTTTTGTTTATACTATACGAGAATATTTCATGCAAAGGCCCGGATTCTGAGGTACGTTATCGATGGTTTATCTATTCAATAGCGTTATTGGTTCTATAACTAGTTACAAATTTTATTTTGTATCATCATCATCATCATAATCAGCCTTTTATCAGTCCACTGCTGGACTTTTAGCCTACCCACGAAAGGATGATTGGGCCATATCCACCACACTGGCCCAGTGCGGGTTGGTGGATTCACATACGCCTTTAAATTCCTTCTCCGTACGTATACAGGTTTCCTCACGATGTTTTCCTTCACCGAAAAGCCAGTGGTATGAAAATCCGTACATAAACTCTAAAGAGCTCATTGGTACGGGCCCGGGGTTTGAACCCGCGACCTCACGCTTTCAACTCAAGCGGTTTCCAAATCGGCTACCTCGGCTTATTGTGTATCCGAATACGCAAAAATAAGTTCTCCATTCCAGAACCTTTTGGCCCCATCGGCCATCTGTTCTGCGTGATATGTGCCCTGCCCACTGCCACTTCAACTTGCTAATCCGGTGGGCTATGTCGGTGAATTTTGTTCGTCTACGGATCTCCTCATTTCGGATTCGATCTTGTAGAGAAACCCCGAGCATAGTCCTCTCCGTAGCATGTTATGTGACTTTGAGCTTGCTTATGAGGTCGATAGTGAGGGACCACGTTTCAGTGTCACGTACTGGCAAGCGCAGCGAAAGACGTCCACCCACAAGATGGACAGACGACCTAAACGAGACCGCAGGGAAACGCTAGATGCAGGCCGCTTCCAACCGGCCCTGTTGGAGATCGATGGGGGAGGCCTATGTCCAGCAGTGGACGTCCTATGTCTGAAATGATGATGATGATGATGATGATGAGTTAGGTTCACTAGTTTTACTGTATAGCCACAGTATCTTTTAAAGGATTAGTTTTTGACAGATTTAAACAAATAATAATAATAATATTCGTGACATTTTTGCACACACGGTCATCTGACACCAAACTAAGCAAAGCTTGTGATATGGCTGCCAGAGACTGATATACATACATATATAGTTTTAAATACATACTTAAATAGATATTAACAACCAGATATAGAACAAACACAAATGTTCATCGCATAAATGTTTGTCCTAGATGGGAATCGAACCCACGCCCCCAAGCTCAAAACGCAGGTTCACTACCAACTGGACCAACGGGCTTTAAACAAAATGGGAATTAAATATAAATAGTTTTAGGCCTCGGGCTACATCAACTTCGAACAATGTTTGTTATTTCGGCCGTGAATCCATCAGAATGAGTAAACAACGAGTAGTTGGTACAAAGCTGATTTAATTCTAACCGAGTCGACCAATGTAAACACGCCCATGTTTAATATTCAAAACAGGTAATGAAAACTAACTTTGCTATTAGCTTTGTGGAAATTTTGAGGCAGTGAATAAGTTTTTTCTATAGAGAGTTTAGAAAGGCAGTGAAAAGTTAGTAGAAAATGATGTTTTTCACATGGGAGATTAAGTAAATGTTGTAAATAATCTAATTGAAATTATTATTAAATCTATTTGAAATTTATTTGTAGAATTGTTCTTTAATTTATTCTTCACAAATGAATGATTTCTTGATGAAACAAGCCGAGCTCAATATAATTATACAGTTTTACATAATTTTTTTAAATTATATAAAAATATTTATACAATTTTACAATTATTATAAGCAATGAATTCAATGTAATAATAATTGTTATTAAAATAAGACAGAATTTACCGTTTATTGACATGTAACATAGGTGTTGTTAGTTAATATTTGTATTTGTAAGTACAAAAAACGGTCATCATCATCATCAGCCGGAATACGTCAACTGCTGCAAGCGTCTGCTATGATTATAGTACACAGTCTAAAGTATAACAAAAAATAATAATAAAAAATGCCCAATAAAAAATACATAAACAAGTTGCTGTTTATTACCAAGTTATAACTGGTAATTTCGTTATTGAATATTGTGGTGATACGAAACCCTCAGTGCACTAGCCCAACTCGCACTTGGCCGGTTTATTTACAATGTTACTCTGGCTGTCAGACCAAATAAATGCTTGGACCGAGATTATACTAATTGTGTGTTTAAATCTAGATATAAAAAAAAATAAATAAAAAAAAATATAGATGTATGCGTATTACATAATATATTATGTAATATGCGTGCGCCACCGTAGACCGCATCATCTGTTAACATCAGGCGAGTTGCTGGTCAAGCGCAAACCTATTATCTATACTAATACTAGCGACCCGCCCGCCCGGCTTCGCACGGGTGTAATTTACGTGCGAAGCCGGGGCGTTTTATTATAATCGGTTAAGTGGTTTAGGAGTCCATTGAGGACAAACATTGTGACACGAGATTTATATATATTAAGATTATAAATCCCATAGGCGGGAACTTGTAATTCGCCTAGTCTCCTAATTGTTTTTGTTTACTTATACTATTAAGCTGTAAGTTTCCCAAAAATGCAAAAAAAAAAAAAAAAGAGGAAAGATTAGTATAGATAATAGGTTTGCGCTTGACTTTGATTTGATTGTTTGTTTGTTTGCATTGAATAGGCTCCGAAACTACAGAACCGATTTGAAAAATTCTTTCACTGACGGGAAGCTACACTATCCCCGGGTGACATAGGCTATAATCTATACCCGTGCGAAGCTGGGGCGGACCGCTAGTTAATTATATAAAAAAAAGTAATGGTTGATACAATTTTATAAGATTATTATTAATATAAGATTTTTATTAGATTATTCAATTTTATTTTTATCTGTAATCTTGTTCACTGTGTCTAATTCCACTGACATTGAGTTATCCTTAAAAATTCACGAGTAAGCTTTCAGTGTTATTTAAGTTGTTTTTAATCATGACGAAGTGAATTTAAATTATTCGAAAATAAAAAATTCGAATAATAACTAAATTTTGGGGTTAAAGTTCATGCATGTTTTTTTTCTTTGAAAAAACGTATTTTTAGGATACCGATGGGTATAGGGTAAAAACGGGACCTTGTTACTAAACCTACGATGTCTGGCTGTCTGTCTGTCTGTTCGTCTGTCCTACCTTTAAACAGCTGTATCTTTCGAACCGTAATAGATAGCCAGTTAAAATTTTCACAGAATATGTAATGTTACAGCGAATTAACCATCAAATAATAAAAAAAGTCATAAAGTAAAAACAAAAGGGGGTTTCCATACAACAAACGTGTTTTTGTATTAGCTCTAATGGAAAAACGGTAATACGTACAAGCGTCAAATTTGGCACGATTATAGTAAACACTCTAAAATATAACAAATTAATAAATTATTGCCAAATGCGAGGCAGTGATAAGTTTCTGTTTCATACCAAGTTATAACTGGTAATTTCGTTATTGAATTTTCTTGTGGTACGGAACCCTCAGTGCGCGAGCCCGACTCGCACTTGGCTAGTTTATTTCGGTACTAATTCGAGTTTGAGACAGATTCAAACTCTAAATAACTGACGAGCCATCTGATGGTTACTGCGGCCTTATTATGGAGTTTGATTGTGATCGAGATTGCATGCCGTCCCGTTCGCATCTACTTACTCACACCACGTGCGTAAGTGAGATGGCACGCGATCGCGATCACAATCCAAATCATCTATAATAAGGCATCATGTCATCGACACCTAGGGACACCTATAACACTTGGGTCGATGCCAGTGCTTTGCCTACAAATACAGCTAACTTGCAAACTAGAAATTAGTTTAAAAACTAAATTCGCCAATACTCGTCGAGTTAAAAGTTTTAAATCGAGTGCAGACCAACTTTACCAACGTAAAGTTAGTTAGTTAGTTAGTGATTCTGAAACTTATCAGTTTGTTGCTTACTTAATGCAGATTGAAGTATGGTGGAGTTTGATTTTTCGATAATTTGCGTTGCTTACTTAGTTTAAGAGCTGTGTTACAAAAAGCATCATTCAATTTTAGGTATTTGAATTTTCGGATATAAAATGAAAAAATAAAAGCGTAATTGACAATCTATCTATTTATATAAAAACTAGTGGTCCGCCCCAGCTTCGCTCGGGTATAGATTATAGCCTATGTCACCCGGGGATAGTGTAGCTTCCCGTCAGTGAAAGAATTTTTCAAATCGGTTCAGTAGTTTCGGAGCCTATTCAATGAAAACAAACAAACAATCAAATCTTTCCTCGTTATAATATTAGTATAGATGAATCTCTATTTACCTTGGTCACGTCATAACTTGAGAACGACTATACCGATTTCATTCGTGTTTTTCTTTTATTTTATAATACTTTCTCGAAGGTTCTTACGGAAAGAAAAATTAAGAAAATTGCGCAGAAAAATTGAAAATATCAGAGACGATTTTAACTTCGCGCGTTTGACAGTTCTAAGACAGGACAACGACTGTCGGGTCAGCTAAAATTGTAATTTTAATATAATAGCTGCCAGCTCGACCAATACGAAAAAGCAAACCGAGACAATTAAAAATAATTATAATTTTTAGAGAAAAAAAGAACCGACTTCATGACTATACATACCTACATTTACGAACTGAAACTAAAAAGTAGAAAATATTGTTTAATATTACGACTGAAATACTTTGTATCCATGGTCTTGAAAAATTAAACGAATAACAACAGGTCGCCATGGAGACACTTTGTTTTTTTTGAAGTTCTGTTGTAGGATGGTTGTAGGAACAGTTCCTCTATGTTTGCTGTTCAGTTGACAGCGTCGCTAGTGGAGAACAAAGTATGACATTCACCAAGAAATAGCTGTAGTTCCAATTTTGCCCACTTTAACAGCTAAGTTGGTGGCACATACATCATACAGGTGAATTGATAACCGCCTTTTTTTGGAAGTCGGTAAAAAAATGTGGACTTTGTGGTATCGACGTCCTTATGCAATACTATATATTTATGCCACTTGTCGTCAAAACTTTAGGTCTATGGGGTCCATACACCAAAAAAAAACCAACAAAATTGTTCATATACATCATTCAAGCGAATCGCACCGTGGTGCGAACACATTGCGGTGCGAATCGCTGCATTATCCCAAATATCGTTGCTGATGAGAAAACTGGCTCATTCCTCGTGCAGAATATTTCCTCAGCTATTGGATATGCAGCCTGTGTATTTGGTACTTTCAGACGATTACTACGCCATTTTGATTAGGTTTTAGTGTATGTTTTTTTGTTTGTTTTAGATACCTATAAGTTTTTTTCGCTGACTTCACTTTTTTCAACAATGCACATGCTTATTAAGAGGGCATACCACGGCCAAGAAATTTGATGAATAGGTATTTAGCAAATCTATTGCTGTCCACTGACCGCAAGCCTCTCCCCGTAGAGTGCAACAGGGACAACTGAAGCTCAGATCGATTATACCTACGAAAAGTGTACAAAATGATCTTCTCGTATTTTTCTGTTTCCTCATTCAAAACTAAGCCGATTTCATTATTTTTTAAATTAACAGTCGTAATAAGGATTGAACTATGCTTCTATCATTTATTTTTGTTTTATAAACTGGTCAAATTTGTTTGATAGACGTCTGAACATGCCGGTAAAAAAAAAAACAATTTATGCGATATTTAACGGCTCATATTTCTTATAATATAATATTTAACTAATAAGAAAAAATAAATGATATAAGCATGCCAATAGAAGAGATAAATTAGATTAAAAAAAAAAAACAGCTCTAGCGGTATTATCCAGGGAGAAAACACGAGAATACGTTTGTATGGACAAAACGCTGACCATGACCCCACTTAACCGCTTTCCCAATTCTTGACGACTAGTTCACCAACAACCTATTGAAGTTGGCAATGACAGGACCTTCGCCTGAGGAGTAGGCCTTATAACCAGTCATTGCAACTTATAGTCACTTGTATAAGCTAGGAGCCACGGACAGTCCACTGTGTCGTGGTTGCATGAAAGAGAACGAAACTGTAGAGCATGTGCTGTGGCATTGTGAAGCCACAGAAGAAACTAGAATCGCTACCGGGTTGCATGGGGCACTGTTGCCTCTTTCATCCACGTCACCGCAACAGCTAGACTGCTTTTCATCATCATCACTTACACTACCATCTACACCACTGGAGCAACTGTGCCAGTGCCCCAGAGCCTCACTCCGATATTTTAAGGAGTTGGGTTGGCTCGGGTAGTTTCTTGCAGGGGGAAATGCACAATACACCCCAAGAGGGACGTCAGTGCAGGACTTATTGCCCTCATTTTTTATTTATCTTTATCTTTTCTTTATCTTTACATAGTATAAATTAAAGTTGCTTTCCGCGTCTGTTTGTTTGTAAGTCTGTATGGCCGCTAACTCCTAAACCACGCAACGGATTTTGATGCGGTTTTCACCATCAGTTAGATAAATTTTTACTGAAGGTTGATATATATAATTAACGACCCGCCCCAGCTTCGCACGTAAATTACACCCGTGCGAATCTGGGCGGGCGGGTCGCTAGTCTCGAATAAGAATAAGAATAACCAGCTGAGTGACTTAAACAGAAATATTTAATTGTAGTTATCGGCCGAGTCGCGTAGGCAACAAAACGCTCCCTCAGACCCCGCCAAGTTATAGCGACGCCGCGCTAGATTCAGGACGCCCGCGGGGGGAGTGTAACGACAAAAACGAACATAGGTCCGACCTCGATGACCCCTGGCGCGGCACTGAACGCGGCGCGCGCAAATTCTCGGGACCTTTTTACGGTTTTAATTTCACTAAAAAACTAAACTATTCAAACTATCAAAATTCTATTCAAATAAAAAAAATTGGAAAAAATTGCCTTTCAGGACATGCAATTTCCAGGTTGCTACGAGCTTTTATTAGAACAAAACGAAAAAATTAACTGAATCGACTTTGTTTCAGATTTTTTTTTTGATCGAGGAAAGTTTATTCTATCGTGTTTTGAACCAAATCGCAGACTCTAGCACAGATGTATCTGTGACATGTATTTTTTTCCAGCTTGAGCTGTAGGAACAGTACCTCTATGTTTGCTGTTCAGTTGACAGCGTCGCTAGTGGAGAACAAAGTATGAAATTCACCAAGAAATAACTGTAGTTCCAATTTTGCCCACCTTAACAGCTAAGTTGGTGGCACTGTACAATGTTTACATTGTACATTGAATTCTTATTGTCATGTTTTTGTAGATTTTTCAAAAAGCGCTGAATCAATGTCGATAAAAAAATTATGGGACCACCTATGAGATAAGACCTACCAACCAAAAAAAGAATCATCAAAAACAATTCTAAATTGGCGGAGTAATCGCGTAACGAACATACATAAAAAAAAAATACAGTCGAATTAAAAACCGCCTCTTTTTGGAAGCCGGTTAAAAATGAAAAAATAAATCCTTTATTGACAATCTATCTATTTATTTAAAAATAAATCCCTATTTACAGATATTGTAATTTAACTGAAAAAAATTGATTTAAAACCGTCAAATTTGGTATAAGAGGCTCTCAAAACACTGGTATGTATATTTACTTATAGTACGATGAATGAGAAATGCTCGTAACTCGCTATCTATTCAGTTGTCGGAAACATAGTTGTTATCTATGCCTCCTATAGTCACGACCTCTGCCCTTTCACGTCGTTCCTCTCATATCGGGCTGTCAATCGGAACCTCTATAACGTCGTCTGAACATCTTAGTCGCCCACAATGTGATGTTACATTGGTCTTAGTAAATATAGCAATATTTTTGTTACAGCTGTGAGTAGCAAAATCCATGGAGATCCTGTAAGTTGCACCTCGCGGTTTGACTCGTGTGTATATTATCTCAGGAACTATATTTTTTTATGAAATTATATCATACTAGCGGTCCGCCCCAGCTTCGCACGGGTATAGATTATAGCCTATGTCATCCGGGGATAGTGTAGCTTCCCGTCAGTGAAAGAATTTTTCAAATCGGTTCAGTAGTTTCGGAGTCTATTCAATGCAAAAAATCTTTCCTCTTTATAATATTAGTATAGATAGTATAGATAACAGGCGACTGGTTAACAGCCGGTATTATACTGAGTTGGGACCTTATAACCTGTGTATTTTAGCTTTTTTAAAAAAAAAAATTTGGTCACAAATAAACTTTTTTCTTTTTTTTCTTTCTATGTCAATCTTCAGTCCTTTAACTATCTATATTCAAAAAATCATTTTGATCCGATGCTCTGATGCTGCGTGAAAGGGCAAACAAACCAATAAACCAACAGACCCAATTTTTTTTATGTATACTATATATTATACATCTATACTAATATTATAAAGAGGAAAGATTTGATTGTTTGTTTGCATTGAATAAGCTCCAAAACTACTGAACCGATTTGAAAAATTCTTTCACTGACGGGAAGCTACACTATCTCCAAGACAGGCTATAATCTATACCCGCGCAAAGCTGGGGCGGACCACTAGTAATATCATAAAGAGGAAAGATTTGATTGTTTGTTTGTTTGCATTGAGAAGGCTCCGAAACTACTGAACTGAATAGAAAAATTATTTCAGTTTTAGGAAGCTACACTATTCCCGGGTGACATAGGCTATATTATATTTTCCAAAAAAAATAGGGATTCTTACTAAAACTCCAATAATGGTGTAAAAAATAAGACTTACACCCGTGCAAAGCCGGGGTGCGTTGCTAGTGTATGATATGACGAGAAAATTATGGTGGCCACGGAACGGAATCTGACCACCAGGCAAACCATCCCACTATTCGGACAACACCGCAAAGGCAGCAGGAAAGTGTACGAGACTAGCACAGGCCTGGAAATGATAGCACGCTGAAGAGGAGACCTATACCCAGCAGTAGGTGGAAATGGTTGATGATTGATAAGAAAAGTTGTTATACCATCATCAATCATCTATTAACAATACTAATAATAAACGCAGGGGCGGCTTTATGGCGAGCAAACGCAGGGGCGGCTTTATGGCGAGCCGTCGGTGAGTGGCGACACCGCGTACCCCGATTCCATGGGTCTAAAACCCCAGAGACCCTGACCCCTGGCTTGCTTTAACCGGCCGTCTGGGGGTGGAAACCGCAAGAGCTAAGAACCTAAGCTCCAGGGTGGAAGTGTTAAAGGGCATAACGCCGCGAGTAGCTCTTAGTGAAAGTGCAGCACACCTCTCGACACCCTAAGCCACCCACGCCAATGTTGCCCCTCCGGTGCCAAGATGCGGCAGCCTCTATGGGGGCCCATTTAGTGGGTAGCAAGTCATCACCTGCCTAAATATATTTTGAGATGAGACAGGATAAGGCAGGTGCCGTTTCTCATCCCATAGATCAGTTCAACTACCCACAAATAGTTCACCTCAATAGCCCTGTTTTTTATTTTTTATCCTATACTGTACAATAGTTTTACATTCCATTTTATACACATTCTATAGTAATGGTATTTTGTACTCAACAGGGACTCTTGGTGTTGGTTTCGGCCCCACCAATGCCTATCAAAGGTCCGGGCTAGACCCGTGAATAAAATTAACTAATAATAATATTAAAAAAAAAAAAAAAAAACACATCATTTTTTCACGGTCCTATTGTTGGGACACAGGCCTTCTCTCAGTGAGAGGACGGATGGTCCAACATTCTGGCCCAGTGATACCATTCTGGTGTCATTAAATTATATGGTTCTTGGGTATACCGGTTTCCTTAGGATGTTTTCCTTCGCCGCTTTTGAGCAATGACACTGGGGAAAATAATTATTACCAGTACATATTTTATATTAATATACCCAAGCATAATTTTAAGCTAGTATTTGTTTTATGTGCTACATAAGTATAATTGTGCTTAATTTTGTTAATTACTTTTTTTATTACCTAATGAAGCTTAGCTTTTTAGCGCTTGTTTGCAACACATATATGATTGTTAGTAGTGATTTTCCATGACAATGTTACTTACTATCACTAGTATAGACCTATTAATGGCTGTAATTTAAAATAATTATTTAAAACTATGTATATATTTTTGTGCTGTTGGTCTTTAATAAACATAAAAATAAAATTAAAATAAAATACCAATTTACAAGGGCTGCACCCCACGGTTACACCCACGTGGATCACTCCTTATATCATCAGCTATCTGTAGGTGAAAATTCCGTCAAAATTAGATTGAATTTGTGCAACGGTCCGAGCAAATGCAGTCTCTAGAATCGCGCGTATTCCCTGATGAAGTGGCTCCGAAACCGGTCGATCGTTTCGACCGATAAAACATCATCGTAAGTGCAACCCGGTATTACAATAATTTAAAATTCAGTATCTCTCCAACTTTTTAAAACTAACTCACAAAAAAATAAGAAGCTCCAAAACGTTTAACTCAAACGCTCGACACCTTGGAAAAATGCATAAAATTATAATAACATCCCACGTGCCGTCAAACCCCGCAAAATTGCAAGAAAAATTCACATTTCTAGACCGAGAAAAAGAATTTTGCTGAAAATGAATAGTAAAGTAAATAAATGCGCCACTTTGGCACTGCGGGCGCCCAAATGCAGGCAAGAGAGTCGCCTCTGAAGTAAAATATTTATGTAGTTTGGTGGAAACCAACCGCACGTTAGTAATTGAAAGCTGGTGCAAGATAGGATCAGATAACGGATGGGAGTAGAGCGGGCAGCCTCTATGTTTAAAGCCTCGAGACAAAGAGCAGTGACGGGATTAAATTTTTGCCATAGATGGCACACATGCACACAAGCTAATGGACCGTCTAATGGTAGACGATCACCGTTTCCTATGGTTACCTGTAACATCAGGGGCATCACAGCTACATTGCCGACTTTTGAAGACTCTTTTAACAGTCCTTTTGACGAACCTCAAGTAAAACATAACTGTGGTATAGTAGCAGTAAAAAAGGGTACAAGAATTAAAATGGCGTGCGCGAAATATTAAAAAAAGGGAAAATTTGTAAGTCATCATCATCATAATCAGCCTTGTAACAGTCCACTGCTGGACTTTTAGCCTGCCCCGAAAGGGTGATTGGGCCATATCCACCACGCTGGCCCTGTGCGGATTGGTGGATTCACATACGCCATTGAATTCCTTCTCCGTACGTATGCAGGTTTCCTCACGATGTTTTCCTTCACCAAATTTGTAAGTAAACTTTGCTAATACTTAGCAAATAAATAGTTTATAAACCTAAAAGACGCTGTTTGAAAAACGCTAACTATAACTTACTCTATTTTTTCTAAGAAAGCATGCTTCGATGGGGAAAAAAGATTCTAGAGTGGAGAACGTGAACCAGAAACCGTAGGTAGACCTAGTAGGACCACCGATATCATGAGAGTCGCATATCCAGTGGATGCAGATGGCAAGCTGTCGTTTAGTGTGGCGTGCTTAGGAAGAGGCTTATGTTCATTGTTCAGCAGCGGATGTCTTCTGGCTGATGATAATGATGATAAAGCGCGCTCCACCGTAGGCCTCTTAACATCAGGTGAGGTGACGATCAAAGGCAAGCCAATATTCAATTTAAAAAAAAACTCAAATTCCAAAGCAACCAAAGTTCATAATTTGGACCAAACAAGCAAAGCGGCCATAAAACACAGGGGCCGTTTTGGATTTATGCCCGAACGCCGTGCGTTGCCATCCCTTGTTACACGCCGCATCTAATGCGCTCACTCGGAACGTTCAATTAACCGTGGCTAACGTGGGAACTGGAGGCTTTCTTGCCAAAAATGAGTACCTCATTCACGGTACTAACTGTTATTTCATCTGTGAAGGCACCTCACCATAATCAGCCTTTTTGACATTTCATCTGTGCATCTGTGAAGGCATCGTAATTCGTAATCAGCCTTTTTTGACAGTCCACTGCTGGACTTTCAGCCTACCCCCGAAAGAGTTGGTTAAACCATATCCACCACGCTGGCCCAATCTGGGTTGGTGGATTCACATACGCCATTGAATTCGTTAACCGTATGCAGGTTTCCTCACGATGTTTTCCTTCACTGAAAAGCCAGTGGTATGAAAATCCGTACATAAACTCCAAAGAGCTCATTGGGGTTTGAACCAGCGATCTCATGCTTTCAAGCCTAGCGGTCTCCCAAATAGGCTACCATGATATTAAAACTTTAATTTATAACATACTAGCTGTGCCCCGCGGTTTCACCCGCGTAGTGGTGAAAATGGTGATGATGATGATGAAAAGTAGCCTATGGAACTCTCTGGCTCATGAACTATAAACCCATGCAAAAAATCAAGTTGATCTGTTGTTCCGTTGCAGCGTGAAAGAGGAACAAACATCCATACATCTATACAACCAAACTTTCTAATCTCTTCTCTTCTCTTCTCTATCTCTTCTCTTCTCTATCTCTTCTCTATCTCTATCTCTTCTCTACATAGTATAAATTGAAGTCACTTTCCGCGTCTGTCTGTATGGCCGCTAACTCCTCCTAAACCACGCAACGGATTTTGATGCGGTTTTCACCATCAGTTAGATAAATTTTCACGGAAGGTTTATATATATAACTAGCGACCCACCCCGGCTTCGCACATAAATTACACCCGTGCGAAGCTGGGCGGGCGGGTCGCTAGTATTATATAAGTAGGACTCTGTTTCAATACAAAATACCATGTTTTATAATACGATTGCAAAGATTTCCCGAGACCATCGTCCAATCCAGCATAAGTCCATATCATTTGATCACGCTTCTCCGAGCTCGACAGACATCCGGAGTGCGTTCGACGAACTAATTGGGCGAACCTTCCTGCTTCAGCGTGCTCTATTGTGCTCTAATGGTTATTGATGAGAATTGAGATAACTGAATGTATATGATGTCCAGCGGAGATAACAGTGGAACCGTAGAGAGGATATCATTGGTCCGCCATCTTTGGGAGTCTACCATATTGTATTTAGAATGACGTCACTTAGCTGACCATTCATTGGCATCAATTATGTCGTACAATTTTCTAAACTAAACTAATCTTTCAGGACTAAAATTATCACCGTTTCTTTTCATTTCAATACGTCTGACGTCGATTTTGATGTACCATTATCTGAACTAAACTTAATTTGACAGCTCTAAAGTTGTTGCCATCCTTTTCTGACGTAAATGAAAAACGGTGATATTTTTAGTCCTGTCAAATTAGTTTAGAATAGAGAATGGTACAACAGAATTGATGCCATTGTCATCCAAACTAAACGTGTATGCAAATTTCAGCACAGTCGTTTTGGGATAACAGTTTTAAAATTCAGTTGTAATATTTGACGTAAACCATCAATGCAAGTTAAATACCTATAATTATAATTTTTAGAAAAAATAAGAACCGACTTCATGACTGTACATACCTACATATACAAACTGAATATTACGACTGAAATACTTTGTATACATGGTGTTGAAAAATTTAACGAAAAACAACAGGGCCCGGTCGCCATGGAGAGACTTTGTTTTTTTTGAAGTTCTGTTGTAGGAACAGTTCCTCTATGTTTGCTGTTCAGTTGACAGCGTCGCTAGTGGAGAACAAAGTATGAAATTCACCAAGAAATAACAGTAGTTCCAATTTTGCCCACTTTAACAGCTAAGTTGGTGGCACTGTGCAATGTACATTGAATTCGTTGCTCATCGTAATTTTTTTGTAGTTTTTGTAGATTTTTCAAAAAGCGCTGAATCAATGTTGATAAAAAAATTATGGGACCACCTATGAGACCTAAACTTACCAACCAAAAAAATAATCATCAAAAACAATTCTAAATTGGCGGAGTAATCGTGTAACAAACATACATTAAAAAAAACATACAGTCGAATTGATAACCGCCTCTTTTTGGAAGTCGGTTAAAAACTTGTTATAAAATGCAATCGATAAAGTAAATAAGTTTTTATTCCTCATACTGGGTGTCTTCAAATCACGAGTGAACACTAGTACCGATTTTTTATAACCTTAGATTAAGATATAAAGTAAGTGTAATATAACTAACTTTCCTCTCCCTGTATTGTGAATAACTAAGTAAAGTTCAAAAACTTTAAACAGGGTTACGATGAAAATGTGCTCTAATTGTCACATTGGAATTTGCGTTTTTACTTACAAATCTTCTCAGGAGTGTACACAGGACATTGAATTTCGACGAACAAAAATACAAAACAAAAATACGCTAAGATAATAATCAACATCGGTGGTGCATTTTTGTTATAAAAAAAAAATAGTTATGCTCTTAGCTGACCTCTTCTTTTGTCGTAGTTGGCCAAAAAAGAAGCAAGATTTAGTTTGAATATAATCAATCAAAAACTGGTATTTTACTGTTCAAAATGACTTACTCATTAACATATTCAGTTATAATAACTACACAATAATACTACAACTGCAAAGCAACCGCAAAAAAATATAAAAAGAGACCGCAGGGAAACTCTGGATGCAGGCCGCTTCCAAACGGCCCTTATGGAAATTTATGGGGGAGGTATATTTTGTGTCCAGCAGTGGACGTCCTACAGCTGAAATGATGATTATGAATACCACAACAGCACACTTATTGTTTTTGTCTATCATGAGGGGGGGGGGGGGGGTTGCCAATAATCCCCACGCTTGGCAGGTGGCTTGGGGATCGCGGGAGGATCCACCATTCAAGTAGGAGGATGCTGCTGCCCATCCTCTGGTGGTTCTGGTCGTAGTTTTAGGACATACCCGGGTCCATGAGAGTCGCGGGCATCCAGTGGATGCAAAAGGCAGCCTGTCGTTCAGTGTGGAGGTTAAAGGGGGAGGCCTATGTTCAGCAGTGGACGTCTTCTGGCTGATGATGACACTCATTGTTTTTAAGTAGAGGTGGCTGAAAATGGCAACTAAAAGTTCTATGGGTGAACTTCAGCCTGATTTTGGCCGCCTTTTACTTCACAGAGATTGCATACAAAAAGTTTCTTATATAGCAAGCTCGCCCGAACACGGTTCCATATATTTCACTTCTAATCCTGATACATTACCTCTCGTCTCCTTGCGTCATTTTTTATTTGTTAATCTGGCAAGTTATTTCTCTTAGTTTGTGTTTATCTGAACATTTATACCGGGATGAAGTCGGATGCATTGTTGCCAGCTTAATGATGTTTTATAAGACTTTTGCGAGAAGAATATCTCTGGAGGGATTAATCAGAGGGTGAAGAAGAAGATGGTTTTATTCTTTGTGCCAGCTTAATTGTTCAGAATGATTACCAGCTGCACCTCATGTGGATAATTTCTCTAAAACCGTCAATTATTAACCGGATCCGAAAAAGGAGAATGTTCGCAATTGGGTCCGTACTTTTTTTTATGTATGTACAGCGATTACGCCGGCATTTGTACACCGGTTTGTCATTTAAACCAACCATACAAACTACCATAAATCAGGCATCTTTTTTTTTTTTTTTTTTTTTTTTTATAGTATAAGTGGCAAACAAGCTACGCAAACATTTCCACAAACATTTACTCACTAGAGCCAATTCATTCATACATCACTCGAGCCAGTTCACACATACATACGCTCAACTGTACTCATTCATACATACATTACAAATACATACACACCCTCATCATACACCATCCAAATATCACACAATTAAATTTAAACACGGTAGCTCTAACAGCAATAGTCAAAAAAAAAAACTTTTTTTATATAATAAATGACGTAGGCACGCGCATATTTCTTTTTGTAACCCGATGAGCCTGGGCCACCAAGATACAGGCTTTGCCTAGTTTGGGGCCCATTGGTACCGCACAGAATATCTGATTTAGAAATGTATTTTATTAACCTTCTTTTTTTATTTATCTTTTTAATACTGTGTAACTCTCTACTTCTCTTTGTATTCTGTGTTAATGTCCATGTAACTTATGCTTAGAAATAAACATTATCTTATCTTATCTTGTCTAATGATGTTTTATAAGACTTTTGCGAGAAGAATATCTCTGGAGGGATTAATCAGGGGGTGAAGAAGAAGATGGTTTTATTCTTTGTGCCAGCTTAATTGTTCAGAATGATTACCAGCTGCATCTCATGTGGATAGTTTCTCTGAAACCAACCATTTTTAACCGACTCCGAAAAAGGAGAAGGTTCGCAATTGGGCTCGTATTTTTTTTTATGTATGTACAGCGATTACGCCGGCTTTTGTACACCGATTTGCGTTTTTTTATTATCATGTAGAAGAAACCCTTGATGAGGTGGTCCCACAATTTTTTTATTTTTTTTATGTTTATTTAAGACCAACAGCACAAAAATATATACATAGTTTTAAATAATTATTTTAAATTACAGCCATTAATAGGTCTATACTAGTGATATAAGTAACATTGTCATGGAAAATAACTACTAAAAATCATATATGTATTGCAAACAAGCGCTAAAAAGCGCAAAAAGCTTCATAAGTTAATACAAAAGGTATTATTAATTAGGGTTCAGTAGTTTTTAAACCAGCTCAAATAATATGGATTTTTGGTAGAGCACTTATGAATTTTGCGATAACAAATAGCTACAATACTTTTGTTTTGTCTTCTTAGCGAAGACAATACAAAAGTGTGGTCAAAAGTACGGACACGGTCATACAAAAAAACTTGAGAACTTCCTAATTTTATCGTTGGTTAAAAACTGGCGTAGTGGGGAATGTTGAGAATTAATTACAAGGACTTGGAGGTATGTCGATTATTGTGTTTGTTGTTTTTGGTTTTTGTCGGCTTGGGTGTTTATTGAAGGGGACGAGGGGATTTCGAATGATTACTCGCGGGCATCCAGTGGATGCAAAAGGCAGGCTGTCGTTCAGTGTGGAGGTTAAAGGGGGAGGCCTATGTTCAGCAGTGGACGTCTTCTGGCTGATGATGATGATGATGACTCAAAATACCTTCGTCCCCGGTTCGGTTCGCCAAAGAGACATTATTGCACACTTTTTAAGATGTTTGCCACACTGTACTCCACCGAAAGTTGGTGTCAACGTGCGTTAAATCATGTAAGTAGTTCCTATTTTGCCCACCTGAACATTTCGCGTTGGCGGCGCTGCACAAAGTTATAGTTAGATGTACTTATGTAAAAGATATTTTAGACAACACACTTTTCTACCTAACCCGGAATAGCAAAATTCGCCCTTATCTTCGGCTACTTAAGAGCCATTCAACAGCTCCGTTGTCATTTTCACTTAACATTTTCTAGGTCGGTTAATTTTCGGCGAAACTTTTAATGGCTTCAAGACTTGGGCTTTCGTAATTTTTGGTGACGGCGACATTTTTGCCTCAGTTTATGCGACGGCTGCCCAATAAGTCGACTTACATAAAAAGTTTTAAAAGCGGTATTGTGTTTATTTAATATTTCGTGAAACGGTATTTAATTTTCATTTTGTTTGTATTTATTTCGCAATTTACAAAATTGTGTGTGGATTATCACATCATCAGCCATTAAATGTCCACTGCTGAACAAGGCCTCCCTCTTAGAGAGGGGTGTTGCCATAATCCCCACGCTTGGCAGGCGGCTTGGAGATCGCAGTACGTTCACCGTGTACTAACACGACGCTGCTGCCCATCCTCCGGTGGTTCTGGTCGCAGTTTTAGGACATACCCGGGTCCCGGGTGGATTATCAATTAGTGTTTATTTTGTCTTTTAGGTATAAGTATGGATAGGCAATTGATTTCATTTGTAGATGTAAATTTTTATTTTTTCTTTGTAAATAATAGGCTCGCGTTTGACCACCATCACGCCTGATGTTAAGCGATGATGCGGTCTACGTTGGAGCACGCTTGCTTAGAAGAAACCGATTCACTCGTGATTTGAAGACACCCATATTGTAAACATTATTACTACAGTAAAATTAGTGCCACTCGTGCCACAAGCTCGTAAGTGTTTTCTCTGTTTGTAATTTTTGTTTCTGGAGTACACAATAAAGAGTCTCTATCTATCTATCTATTGTATTAAACTGTCACGGTTGTTAACTAAAGTTATATGATTATTTACGAGATATTTACTGTGGTAAGGTTGTGGAATGAGCTCCCGATATTTCGGAGCAGTTACATGCACCATGTTCACGGGAAGAATACGGGTGGTGGTTGGTAGGGTTAAAAAATACAGATCAATTTATTACAAAAACTGAATTTTCAATTGATATTTCTATTATGTCAAAACGCATAAAATCCAGTATTCATTGCTTTTCAACCGACTTTGAAAAAAGGAAGGTCATATCGATCAAATCGACCCATAATATTTTTTCGTTAAAAAATGTTAGGGAGATCTTAAATCTGCGATTTTAAACAAGGGGCCTTACGGACAACAGCTAATTACGGCACCTAATCCGCTCAGTTGGAAAATCACACGGCCGCAAACCGTATCTGTGCGCGATAAGGTTCACGTTCGCGTGATATTTCAACTGAGCGGATTAGGTGCCGCAATTAGCTGTTGTCCGTAAGGCCCAAGGTCTACGCTCTCAAATAATTTTGACCCATTAATGATCTCGATTCTGGGAAGAGGCACCTATATTGTCTTTTCATTGAACTTTTGATAGCTAAAGTTAAGTTGCGCGTAAGTCGGCAAGTTCTGCCAAGTTGCGCGCCCCGTACCTGCGCGGTATGTTAGAACTCTTAAATTAAAACTTACTTATGGAAAGGTTGTTTAATATAGAAGTTTCGAAAGCGTTTAAGATATCAACTAATTTTGTAGGTATTTAGGAAAGTAAATTTTAAACGTAGTAGGTAGAGCGCTCTGCTTCGTGTGGGCTGTTTTTTGGGTTCCGTACTAAAAGGGTAAAAATGGGACCCTATTACTAAGCCTACGATGTCTGTCCGTCTGTCTGTCCGTCTGTCTGTCCGTCCGTATGTCTGTCCGTCTGTCTGTCCGTCTGTCTGTCCGTCTGTCTGTCCGTCTGTCTGTCCGTCTGTCTGTCCGTCTGTCTGTCCGTCTCTGTCCGTCTGTCTGTCCGTCTGTCTGTCCGTCTGTCTGTCCGTCTGTCCGTCTGTCCGTCTGTCCGTCTGTCTGTCTGTCCGTCTGTCTGTCCGTCTGTCTGTCCGTCTGTCTGTCCGTCTGTCCGTCTGTCTGTCCGTCTGTATGTCCGTCTGTCTGTCCGTCTGTCTGTCCATCTGTCTGTCCGTCTGTCTGTCCATTTGTCTGTCTGTCCTACCTATTAATGGCTGTACCTTTCGAACCGTAATAGATAGCCAGTTGAAATTTTCACAGAATATAACGTTGTTGTTTATGTAACGAATGTAACGTTACGGTGGATTAACTAACCAATAATAGAAAAGACAAAAAGTATAAAAGATAATCCGTACAAGCGTCAAACTTGGCGTGATTATAGTTCACACTCTAAAGTATAACATAATATAAAATAATAAAAGACGGCCAAGTGCGAGTTGGTGACAAAATTCTGTTCATTTCCAATTTATAATTGTTATACTCGAGCGCCTGTAGCAAAGTAATAACTACATAGCAATTGCTTCGTCAATTTTGGAAGGCGTTATAATAACTGGTAATTCTGCTACTTGGACAACGTTAGTGTATTTTGTGGCTGTACGAATCCCTCTTTTTTTTTGCAGTTGGCAGTTTGCTGAAGGACTAGCAGATCAGGCTGATTTGCGTGCTGTGCTCAACTGTACTGTACCTAATGTGGGGTAAAGTTAACGAGGAAACTTAAAAAGCATTTAAGGCGACTTTTTCTGACTTTCGAAATGTATGTAAACGTCTAAATGTACTTATAAGATATAATTATCAATTTAAAAAACCAACTTCAAAATTAGTACATACTCAAATTGGATGTTTTTTAGGGTTCCGTACCCAAGGGGTAAAAATGGGACCCTATTACTGAGTCCACGTTGTCTGTCTGTCCGTCTGCCTGTTCGTCTGCCTGTCCGTCTGTCTGTCTGTCCGTCCTACCTTTAAACGGCTGTATCTTTCGAACCGTAATAGATAACCAGTTGAAATTTTTACATAATATAAATAAATAAATAAATAAATATCTGGGACATTTTTGCACACACGGTCATCTGACCCCAAACTAAGCAAACCTTGTAATATGGCTGCCAGAAACTGATATACGTACATATATATTTTTAAATACACATTTAAATAGATATTAACACCCAGACATAGAACAAACACAAATGTTCATCACACAAATGTTCGTCCTAGATGGGAATCGAACCCACGCCCCCAAGCACAGAAGATAGGTTCACTACCAACTGAGCCACCGGGGCAGTCAATATGTAACTAATAAATAATAAAAAAGCCAAGAGAAAAGGGGGGTCCCCAAACCGGTTATTTCGAGCTGGTATCATGACAACATGATGAGTCGCTGGCATCCAGTGGATGCAAAAGGCAGGCTGTCGTTCAGTGTGGAGGTTAAAGGGGGAGGCCTATGTTCAGCAGTGGACATCTTCTGGCTGATGATGATGATGATCATGACAACTATGTAAGCATGGAACAATATTATTGTCTTTACAGTGAAAGATAAAGCCAATATTCTCATAAATTCTCCCCAAGTAATAAAGTGGCATCGCTTGCATTGTTGTTGTTATTTATAGAGTTAGAGTCGCCAGAGTTTGTTTTCTCTTGAAGTTTTAATCAGATTTCACAATGTTGCGTGTTTGATCGTGCTCAAAGGGATTGCATTAGCCATGTGATGGATAGTATGGATACCTAAAATTTGGAATTGAAATTAATTTAATTGAACAAATTCATGTAAATACCGCATCGCAGGAAAACGTTGGATGCAGGCCGCTTCCAACATGCCCTTTTAGAGATCGATGGGGGAGGCCTATGTCGTTCATCCTACGGCTGAAATGATGATGATGATGAGGTAAATATTACTAAACGTAATACGTCGTAATGTCCTTATATATTTGTTTCTGTCATAAATAAATATTCTTCTTTCTTTCTTTCTTTCTTTCTTTCTTTCTTTAAACAACACAATTATCTGTAGTTTTCAAGGTTGCTATGCGTTCGATCTTTTTCTGTTTTTTTTTTTTGTATCATCATCATGATCATCCACAGCCTTCCTTATCCCATTGCTGGGTATAGGCCTCTCTCTTGCTATGCCATCTGCCTAGGTCTTGTGCTATTCGAGTCCAGTGCATTTTGATGAAGTATCAAAAGAGATCTGTTAAAATAGGCCCTACTTTAGTGTGGTATGATTGAATTACTATAACACCAAGTATATGGTTTTATGGTTCTAGGGATTTTACGGTTCATTAAATATTTTTTAACTTATACTGTCCCACTGCTGGGCAAAGGTCTCCCCCATTTCCCTCCATAAATCTCAGTCCTCCGCATTTTTTTTTTTTTTTTTTTTTTTAATATTGACTTGTATTGTTGGCATTTTGGCCTCTACAGATGGACCGGACTAGTTAGCGAACGCAGAGTGCGTTCGGCATAACTTGATGGTTTAAGTTTTTGGGCGACTAGCACAAGGGCACTTCGAAGGTACGAACCTCGGCTTGGGCCGTCGCCGGGAGTGGGAATCAGACTTGCCCAGGCACCCCAGAAGGGGTGCATTTAAATATATTATGATAAATTTTATTTATAGTACGTAAATCTATTCCAATAAAAAGTACCAAAGGAAGTACCTATCTAACTAGATTCAAAGACTTACTTCGCCACATTATCAACTCGTTTCAAGCCAGATTATAACTACAACAGAACATTTTAACAGGCTAAGGAAACTTCCCCGCGCCTAATTTTGAAACTTTTTAAATTGCCCTGAACCATATTTAACTTAGCCTCTTTAATCTAGATAAGTTTCACGTTAGGTTAGGTCCAGCGTTATATCTTAACTTACATATACCTAGGTAGTAGGTATATGTAACTTCTTATGTTATCTTAACTTACATATACCTACTTATACGGTTCTCGTCTGACCGTAACTACAAGTCTGGAAACTTACCTGACCGAGGTCTTTATAGACATTTCTAAGTTCGTCCACCTGGGACAGTAGAGGGCAACTTAGATGTTTGAATATTTTCTATGACATTTTTCATTTAATATTAAAAATAGCCTTTCACTTGGCCGCTAACTCGCTTGATGTTAAGCGATGATGCGGTTTACGGAGCACGCTTGCCTAGAATAAACCGATTCACTCTCGACTTGAAGACACTCAGATTGTAACTATCGGGGAACAACCATTCAGGCAGTGAATTCCACAGACTAGCAGTTCGCACAATAAATGTGGATCCAAGCGCTTTGTACGGGTTCTCGGAATAACAACCATAAAACCATGTTTTGGTTTTAGCTGTAAGTTTTTGAGAAATTGTAATAAAATAAATAAATAAATAAATAAAGCGGAATGTTGATTTTTTTGGTGGATTTAGTTGATATTATATTTTTTATTAAATAAAAAAATATGGTATCAACATTTTTTTATAAATTCGAAATTTTTGAATTAAAAAAAAAACATTATTTATGACCTCAGAGCAAATAAAAAAAGGGACTACCACGAACAATTATCAAAATAAGTGATAATATAAATACTTAAGTGTGGAAATATTCCATCCGGTAAAAAAAATTAGAGAAAAAATAAAATAAGAAGAAAACATCCGAGTAAATAAGAAGAATCTACTTTTGTGTTGTTTTTACAGTTCTTAACACTGCAAGAAGTAATTGTTTCTTTTTAAAACGGATGTTTTCAGTACGACGTTCTGACAAGAAATTCACGTAGTTTTGAATGCGTATGTGTGCGTGAGTCGTGTATTTATGGGGAATTCACGTAGTTTTGGAAGCGATTTTGGCGTCACTTTGGCGGTGCGCCGTAGGGACTCTGTATTTTTATTTGCTCTGAGATTATGACAAACTGCTTTCGGCAGGTTAACGTTCAATTTTTACAAAATTTTGACGAAAAGGAGTTCGCAACAATTTAGCTACAGACATCGATAACGTGAATGTTCACCTAAATCAGAGGCTTCTGCATAATTAAAACTACGACAAATAGACAAACACTCAACTTGATTATGGGTAAAAACTGTTATTACAAACTATAGTCAACGCGTTACCAACTGAGTCGTCGAGCAATAAACGTCATACCATAAGACCTGTAAGTACGAGCGAGATAGACAGATATGACATGTGGGTGCGAGCGAGATGAGATGAGCAATGATTTATGACCTGACGACTCAGATGGTAATGCGTTTGGTATAATCACCATTTCAGCCTATCATGTTCCCACTGTTGGGACTCAGCCCTTATCTCAGAGAGAGAGGATGGGCCTTAATCCACCATCCTGGCTCAGTGCTTGTTGGTAGGTCATATATCTTTGAACTTTTGAGGTTTTTAGACGTACCAGTTTCCTCACGATGACATCGAACTGCATATAATTTATTTAGGTACTAAATAAGTGTTTTTTTTATGATGTGGAAAACAAGCAGACGGGCTGCCTGGTGGTAAGCAGACACTGTCGCCTATGGATACTTGTAAGACCAGAGGCATCACAAATACGTTGCCGATTCTTAATTCGCCTTTTGAAGAACTCCATGTTGTAGCTTCACGGAAACACTGAGGAAGGTAGCTCATTCCACATTTTGCAGGTGTGAGGTAAGAAAGATCCTGTGAATCGCACAGTATGCGAGTACCACTGATCTGTGATGTGTGGATGAACTTTCAGGCGGTGGTGGCTAGTACGATGATAAAACCGTAACGCCGGCATCAGATCAAACAGTACCCTCAGGATCTGTTAGAAGATCGGTTAGATTCTCTCCAAATAATCATTCTATATACTATTTGATCTGATGCCGGCGTCGCGGTTTTACCATCGCACTAGCCGCCACCGCCTGAAGGCTCATCCACACATAATAGATCAGTGGAAATCGCACACTGTGCGTTTCACACGATCCTTCTTGCCTCATACCTGCAAAATGTGGAATGAGCTACCTTCTACGGTGTTTCCGAGAGGCTACAACATGGGGTTCTTCAAAAGGCGAGTTAATCGAGTTCTTAAGGGTCGGCAACGTATTTGTGATGCCTCGGGTGTTACAAGTATCCATAGGCGACGGTGACTGCTTTCCATCAGGCAGCCCGTCAGCTTGTTTGCCACCTATGGCATAAAAAAAAAAAAAAAAAATCATTCAGTTCAACAAACCGCTAGGGCTCCAGGGCACACCCCTTCTGGGGTGCCTGGGCAAGTCTGATTCCCACTCCCGGCGACGGCCCAAGACGAGGTTCGTACCTTCGAGGTGCCCTTGTGCTAGTCGCCAAAAACTTAAACCATCAAGTTATGCCGAACGCACTCTGCGTTCGCTAACTAGTTCGGTCCATCTGTAGAGGCCAAAAGGCCAACATTACAAGTCAATAACAAAAAAAAAAAAAACAGATCAAACAGTTCTTCAGAACACTCCCCGTTGTAAATACGATAAACATACAGAGAGACCCAACTTCTCTGCACCATGTTAAGCGAATCATCATCATGATCATTGGTGCAGGGCAGAGGATTGAACCGGGTACCAGCAGGTTATAAAGCGCACTTTTTTTTAAAATATATAATAGACTTGCGTTTGACCACCATCACGCCTGATGTTAAGCGATGATGCGGTCTACGTTGGAGCACGCTTGCCTAGAAGGAACCGATTCACTCGTGATTTGAAGACGCCCAGATTGTAACCATCGGGGAACACCCATGCAGGCAGCGAATTCCACAGACATGCAGTTCGCATAATAAATGTGGAATCAAAGCGCTTCGTACGGGTTTTCCGCTACATGCTACCGCTCAGCTGCCAACGCTCTCTTATATCTCGATCAGCCAACCAATATTTACGCTCTAATTCATTTATTGAAAACACTAGGGCCTCAAATCACGACGGAAAACCTGAGTCACCTACGCCCATAAAACGTGACGTATACCCACTGAAATATGAAACTGTAGGCGAAATTTCAGGGCATTTCTCATACAACGTCCAACCGCAGACAATGAAATCATAGACTACGACTTTCAGCGTAAAAATTGTGTAACATTAAGGGTATTTTGTCATGTATCGATACTGATATTTTCTGATTAATTTCATTTACAGAAAATACAGAAATATTTATTTTGGGACAATCAAATTTAAAACAAAACAAAAAATATGAAGGTATTTAGGAAGGACATGTATTTCGTAGTTGTGCGTTTAAGTATGTAGCTACATAATATCATTTTAACTGACTTGAAAATAGAAGGAAAGTTCTCAGTTTGGCCCGTATTTTTCATTTTTTTTATGTATGTCAATCGATTACGCCTTGGACCAATTTGTGTGTTTCTTTTTTATCATTTAGAAGAAACTTTCGAGGTGATACCACAAAAATTAAATTATCATGACCTGAAAATCCGTTCAACAATATTATTTTGTTTTTTATAGTGGCATATTATTAACTTAGTGTGTTTGTGTTTTGCTGTTTTTTGAAGTCGGTTTTTTTAAAGATAATTTATATTCGGAAAGAATGACCAGCTTTACCGTTGGGAAACAATGTTGGTTTTAGGCCATAAATAAACTCTGATTGTTGTCTTATACACTGATTTATTATTAGATAAATATTTTACAACGTGAATTACTTGCAAGTACATACCGCTCTGTCTGGCTAGTCATGATGTCAGGTGACAGTTCAATATTTAGACAGTGACATACCAATAGACTTATTATGCTTAGTTTACATCACAATTCTAACAAACAAAAGCAAATCACGGCAACACATTTGAATCATGGCATGACATTTGAATCATGGCATGAAATTTGAACGTGGATAATTTAGTATCCACGAGAGGCAAAACTGTGTTTAAGAATTGATTGTGCGTCAATTACAAAATCCTCATCAATGGACTAGTAAGTTTAGTGGAGAAAAAATATGTACTTTACAAAACCTGATAATAATATTAATTTGATAGATATTTATAGATATTTATGATATAGGTCTGGTTAGATAGGATATCTTTGATGTATAATCCACTGGTCTAAAATAACACTAATCCGAATATGCTGTTATAAATAATTATTGTAAAGACGAATTTACTGTTGAACATAATGGCAATAATCCCAAAAAAAAACAGCTAGTCATAGCAAAATAATTGCATTTAGTTTTTTTATTTTTATTACTAACAACGAATAAAAAATAAAGCAACTAGGGAAAAATGTAAATAACTAAAATAGATATTAAAATTGTAATAAATATAACCGTCCTCCTCACTCCTACTGTGCTGTGCCCGACAGGATCCATATGAAACTATGTACTAATTAAATTTTCATGTTTTTTTACCACCTTGTACTTTATGGAAGCAATAAAAATCTAATCTAATCTAATCTAATAGTTAGGTTTAAAAAATTAGGAGTAAATTCTGGCATAAAATTATTTATGTATTAATATCTCTGTTCTTTTAATTTTTGCCTATGAGATTAGGTACCACAAACACACAAATAATGCGTCAAATCAACATAATTTTTGCACCAGTTTGAGAGTAATAGTGTAAGGTCTACCACTGTTCTTTTATATAGACTGTATTCTATCCATTATATCTGTGGTCGCCACTTTTATAGCCATAGGAAGCTTCTAGTTATTTATACTTGCATCAGAGCCTTTTATGTGCACTAAATATTTTATTGGCCAGATTTACGGCGTGCTATCCCTGGTTATGTACCCTTATCGGTTACAGTTATACTTACTGTGGTCGTACTGTATTGAAGGCGGTGTTATGAGGTCACAGGGTTTTAGTGTGACACGTCTTTTGACTCACACTAGAGGAAAAGGTTGGTAATATCTTGGTTACCTTCAGACAAAATATGGAAAACTATGTCATCATCATCATCATCATCAGCCAGAACACGTCCACTGCTGAACATAGGCCTCCCCTTTTAACCTCCACAGTGAACGACAGCCTGCGTTTTGCATCCACTGGATGCCCGCGACTCTCACAATGTCGTCGGTCCATCTAGTGGGAGGCCTCCCTACGCTGCGTCTTCCGGTTCGTAGTCTCCACTCCAGAACCTTTCTTCCCCATCGGTTATCGGTTCTTCGAGCGATGTGGCCTGCCCATTGCCACTTCAACTTGCAAATTTTAACAGCTATGTTGGTGACTCTGGTTCTTT
Organism: Agriopis marginaria; assembly: GCA_932305915.1. Classification (NCBI taxonomy): domain Eukaryota; kingdom Metazoa; phylum Arthropoda; class Insecta; order Lepidoptera; family Geometridae; genus Agriopis; species Agriopis marginaria. The sequence continues at coordinate 18,870,068 of OW029918.1, forward strand.
GGCGAATATCCACGTTCCGGATTCTATCGCGCAAAGAAACTCCGAGCATAGCTCTCTCCATTGCCCGCTGTGTGACTCTGAGTTTTTCCAAAAGGCCAACAGTTAAGGATCACAATGACTATGTAATATTTGATATTGTTTTTGTATCAAAGTTTAATATTTTAGGTAGAGTTATATTCAAAATTCTGTCTGTCTATCCGTCTGTCCTACCTATTAACGGCTGTATCTTTCAACCGTTATAAATGGCCAGATTTCACAGAATATGTAATGTAACTGCGGATCAACTGAGAAACAATAAAAAAATCAACAAGTAAAAATTAAAAAGAAGGTCCCAATACTACAAACGTATTTCTTTAACGTATTTTTGCATTGAAACGGTAATAAGTCAAGTATAACAACAAATTAAAAAAAAGGCCAAGTGTGACTTGGTGAAAAATTTCTGTTCATTACCAAGTTACAGCTGGTAATTTCGTTACTTGGACTAATTTATCATTAAAATCTCGACCTTTTCGTTTCACCCAATCGAAATGCCATATTTTACAAATTTTGAAGTTGGTTTTTAATTGATATTTTTATAATTGTATTTTGTGGTGGTATGGAACCCTCAGTCCGCGAGCCCGACTCACGCTTGGCCGGTCTCTTACTCAACCATCCGACAGCCCAAATACCTTGATATTAAAAAAAAATATGTAAACAACTTTTCTTTTAATTTCTGCAATCAAGTCCAGTAGTTAAACGAGTACTCACCTAAAATGCAACCAACATAACTGTAGAGAGAGCCACTACAGTATTTTGTAAACAAAACTGTAAATCTTCAAAGGAAAATTTTAGTTCCTTAATTTAGCCAACTCTATACATTCCTTGGTATAAGTACATGTAGTTGTATACTTGGTATAGTGCATGACATGGAAGCGAACGTGGAAACAGGAAACAGTTTAATTTGCAGAGATAATTGAAAACATCAGATGCGCCGGCCACTGTGCAGTGTTGCCAGCGTAGCTAATTTAAAGCTAGACGTGGCTAAGTTTATACGTCCTGTTAGATATGATTTTAAAATTACATTATAAATAATATCAAACATTACCTTTCTAGATATTAAAAATAATAAAATAAACAAAAATAATTTATGCAGGGTAAAAGATCCACTTTGACACAAATTAAAAGGGACCAAATGAAAATAAAGTTTGTGCTCTTTTTTAGCATAATTTAAGTCTTTAATATACATAATACTATCTGACCTGACAGACGTTGTCCTGTCTTAGAACTGTCAAACACACAAAGTAAAAATTGTAAATCTTATTTTTTTACTCCTTGGGTTACATTATTGGAGTTTTAGTAAGAATCCCTTTTTTTTTTAATATAATATAGCCTATGTTACCCGGGGATAGTGTAGCTTCCCAACAGTGAAAGAATTTTTCAAATCGGTTCAGTAGTTTTGGTGCCTATTCAAAGCAAACAAACAAACAAACAATCAAATCTTTCCGCTCTATAATATTAGTATAGATAGATTATAGTTGTACTCGGACTAGTTCGGAAGCCTCTGGAATTGACACTATAATAGCTTACTTGATATTATGCCAGAATAAATGAAATGTTTTTGTACTGAACTATCTATAAAACTTCTGTAGGTACGTAATATAATTATATATTGTATTGTATTGTAATGATGTCGTTCAGTGTGGAGGTTAAAGGGGGAGGCCTATGTTCAGCAGTGGACGTCTTCTGGCTGATGATGATGATGATGATGCACATACAGGAAAAAAAATAAAAAACACTTATTTGTGTCATATAATAGTTTTTTTCTGCTGTTAAATACCGTGCAAAACATTAGCGACCTCTTCCACACAACACTACAAAAATCGAACCACTTAGCTATTACCATAGAGCAGCAGCTGGCAACACTGCATTCAAAGGGCGTTGTAAAACTGCAGAGCACTTTTGTTCCCTGCTGTCAAATTGCTTATTTTCATGTAGACGTCTGTAGAGCTTAATTGTGTTCGGAATTCACGGAAATTTGAGGAAACAGACAAAGTAAAAATATAGACATTACATGCACGACGACACGGTTAAGTGCTTGTCTTTGATGGGATATATGAAAAAAAAACTATGTCAATGTTACATGTTAATAAACCGGCCAAGTGCGAATCGGGCTCACGTACTGAGGTTTCTGTATGACCACAAAATAAAACAAGATCAGTCACCACCAGAGTCACCGACATAGCTGTTAAAATTTGCATGTTGAAGTGGCAATGGGCAGGCCACATCGCTCGAAGAACCGATAACCGATGGGGAAGAAAGTTTTTTGAGTGGAGACAACGAATCCGAAGACGCGGCGTAGGTAGCTAGGCCTTCCACTAGATGGACCGACGACATTGTGAGAGTCGCTGGCATCCACGGATGCAAAAGGCAGGCTGTGGTTTAATGTGGAGGTTAAAGGAAGCCTATGTTCAACAGTGGACGTTTTCTGGCTGACGATGATGATGACAAAATACAAAGTAGTGCAAAAATGTATCACGCCCAGACAGTCACTCATCCAAGTTTCGACCGCACGCCACGTTGCTTAACTTGGTAATGAACAAAAATTTGCCACTGATACACTGCAATTTTTTTATTTATTTAAGGATCAACAAACAGTATACAACAAGACATTAAATTACAGAAGTATACAGAAAAATAAACTAATGGAAATACCAGCATCGGTGATCACTGATTAATCTCTATCTCTTCTCTATCTCTATCCTCTTCTCTATCTCTATCTCTACATAGTATAAATTAAAGTCGCTTTCCGCGACTTTAATTCCTTTCGTCTGTCTGTATGGCCGCTAACTCCTCCTAAACCACGCAACGGATAGTAATATATAAATTATCGTATCATTTTATTTATAACTATGTATTACGGTTTGAAAGATACAGCCGTTTAATAGTAGGGCCGACAGACAGACAACGGAGGCTCAGAAATAGTGTCCCGTTTTTCACTTTGGGTACGGAACCCTAAAAACGCGACACGTAACGATATTTGATCAATAACGATACTATATAGTTTCGATCAGGTTCTACTTCCCTAGTACCAATTTTTAGGCTGTTTTTGGGTCGCTATATTATATCTGTATGCACGTATATTACGTAGGTATTTCCTGTTTTCCAGATAAACATGTTAACTGTGCAGGGGTGAAGGGGACAGTTAAGGGTCTTGTATACCCTCTGCAGCTCTCTCGCTCGCACATTTTCACATTATTGAAGATATGTTTGATTCGATATCTTGTAATTTGACGGAATAAAATGACACGAGAAATAAAAATCACTTGTTACCATTTTACTGTGTCAAATTAAAATATATCAAATTGACAATTTCTTTGTTTGTAATGTTACGATAGACACCATGACATGATTTTGTTACTTTTTGGAAATTCACACTCATTGATTTTATATCTTTAATAATGTGAAAATGTGCGAGAGAGAAAGCTGTGGTACATCTGCTTGGTGATCATTAAATCTTTTTGAAGTCAAACTTCTTATGCGACTTCCCACAATGTTGTGTTAAACGTTTAACGCTACCATGGAGGGGGAATAGAAAGAGACAGAGCGAGAGTTTTAGATGCCATCTATGAAAATATTAGTGAACTAATAAACTATGAGAAGAATGTACAAGTTTCAAAGTTTCATTTTGAAACTTGTACATTCTTCTCATAGTTTATTAGTTCACTAAAATAAAATAAAATTTCAATTATAAATTAAAATAAAATATAATTAACTAAAATATAATAAACTAAAATATAATAAAATATAAAACACTAAAATAAAATAAAATAAAATTTCAATTTTGAAACTTGTACATTCTTCTCATAGTTTATTAGTTCACTAATATTTGCATAGATGGCAGAACATGCGACTTCCAACAAGGTTGCGTTAAACGTTTAACGCTACCATAGAGGGAGAATAGAAAGAGACAGAGCGAGAGTTTTAGATGCCATCTATGCAAATATTAGTTCACTAAAATAAAATAAAATTTCAATTATAAATTATAATAAAATATAATAAACTAAAATATAATAAAATATAAAACACTAAAATAAAATAAAATAAAATTTCAATTTTGAAACTTGTACACTCTTCTCATAGTTTATTAGTTCACTAATATTTGCATAGATGGCAGAACATGCGACTTCTAACAAGGTTGCGTTAAACGTTTAACGCTACCATGGAGGGGGAATAGAAAGAGACAGAGCGAGAGTTTCACTTCTTCCGCGCGGAGGGATTCCACGTACAATTTTTTTAAAGATTTTTTTATTAAAAACATTATATCACAGGTTTTTAATACAGAAATGTGCAATCTCCAGTTTTTCGAACCCATAACTCTGTTGAAGGCATTGTTATGAAGCTATTTTAAATTTTAATAAGCTTGCTTCGTGAAACTTATGTTTCAGGCTGGAACTATTTTGCGTAGAAAAAGGCTTGGTGCATTATTTTAGCTTAGACAAGGTACTGCAAGGTATGGTTTTATTATTTTATTATAAAAAAAAAAATTGTCATTTCCTAGAGTCGTACAATAACCCGGCCAAGTGCGAGTCAGGCTCGCGCACTGAAGGTTTCGTACCACCACAAAATTCAAAATTAAACGAAATTATCTGTTACTAGTAGGCCGCCCTTGCTTCGCACGGGCGAAGCCGGGATATATAGCCTATGTCAACCGGGGATAGTGCAGCATCCCAACAGTGAAAGAATTTTTCAAATCGGTTCAGTAGTTTCGGAGCCTATTCAATGCAAACAAACAAACAATCAAATCTTTCCTCTTTATAATATTAGTAAAGATATAGATATAGATAACTTGGTAATTAACAGAAACTTGTCGCCGACTCGCACCGGGCAATTATTTATATATTTTTTTTATGCCATAGGTGGCAAACAAGCAGACGGGCTGCCTGATGGTAAGCAGTCACCGTCGCCTATGGATACTTGTAACACCCGAGGCATCACAAATACGTTGCCGACCCTTAAGAACTCGATTTCTTTTTGTTATAATTTAGAGTGTGTACTATAATCATGCCAAGTTTAACGCTTGTACGTATTACCCTTTTTACATTACAGCTAATACCAAAATACGTTTGTTGACTTTTTTATAATTTTTAGTGAATCCGCCATAACATTGCAAATCATCATCACTACATAGTTTAAAACATACATACACTACATAGTTTGTAGTGTCGCTGTCGCTGTCTGTCCGTCCCTATGTATGCTTCAATCTTTAAAACTACGTAACGGATTTTGAAGCGGTTTTTAAATAAATAGAGTGATTCAAGAGGAGGTGGGGGGGGGGGGTTTATATGTATAACTAGCGACCCGCCCCGGCTTCGCAAGTAAATTACACCCGTACGAAGCCGGACGGGCGGGTCGCTAGTTTTGTAATAATTCCAACTGGCTATCTATAACGGTTCGAAAGATACAGCCGTTTAAAGGTAGAATGGACAGACAGACAGACGGACGGACGGACAGACAGACAACGTTGGCTCAATTAAAAGGTCCCGTTTTTACCCTTTGGTTACAGAACCCTAACAATAATTTTGACAAAACAAAAAAAAGTTACCTTCACTAATAATTTTTTCAGGAATATTTCCAATTTTACAATGAAATCCTAAAATCATAAAAGAAACGTAGAAACTTTGGAGCTCGTAGAAATTTCTCGAAGTAAAACTTTTGCTAGCTATTTGTTTTGTGCATGCAATCAAGGATAAGACATTCTGTGTAGACAGAAGCAACTTTAGCTTGGCCTCAATCGAGCTCACTTGCAAACTTCACAAGTATATTCCAGCTACACAGTAGTTAGTAAAACTCTACAGGCCATTAGAAGAATAGACACCGAAAGCACCTCAACATGACATTGTATGAAATCCCAGCATGCCACATTTTTGTACCTACTATGACGACAGCAATTGGGTATTTGGCTGTTTTGATATAATACTTAGGCGCAAGTGCGAGTCGGTGACAAAGAAGACAATTTTTTCTAGGCCCACCAAATTTACCGTATATTGATGGGTATAACACTATAAAATTCATCGTTTTTTTTTGTACCATTCGGACGAAAGATAAGGTAAAAATGAAACCGGAATAATAATATAAAGAATAATATGTGTTGTTTTGATTTTTGCCACAATTCATTCATTTGCCTTATAAAGTCACTTGACCGGAACATTTTTAATACGAAAAAGGATGCATGCTTAGGAATTTTTATAGTAAAATAAATAGACCATATTTTACAACAGTGGCCATAGTAATCGGCTTTTGTCAATATTCCGGTTTGATCGGATATAGCTAATATTACCACTAAATCTAGAGATTATGAGGAACAAATCGACATGAGTTTCATTACTATACGGTATTAGTTTGTGGTGGGCCTATTTTTCAAACAAAAGAAATTGTCAAATTTCTGTTCACCACCGATTCTCGTACAATCACTGAAGTGAAGCAACGTCGGGTGCGGTCGGTAGGTGCTTGGTGGGCGACCGACTGGGCGCTAATGGGATGTTGTCTTTTGCAAAAATTTTTGTACTCACTAGAGCTACTAAGCTAACAAGTTATGTGGTTGTCCGGAACCCTCAGTGCGCGAACCCGATTCGCACTTGGCCGGTTTTATTGTACCTACTATGACGTCACGACATCAATAGGGTATTTGACTGTTTTGTTACGATACTTAGGTATTCTATCTCGATGTTAGAACCTCACTTTTTGTCGGTTGACAACAGCCTTGTTCTAAAATCCCTGGATACTTACTACAAGTATAAGTTGAAGTCGCTTTCCGCGTCTGTCTGTCTGTATGGCCGCTAACTCCTCCTAAACCACGCAACGGATTTTGATGCGGTTTTCACCATCAGTCAGATACATTTTCAAGGAAGGTTTATATATGTAACTAGCGACCCGCCCCGGCTTCGCACGTAACTTACACCCATGCGAAGCTGGGCGGGCGGGTCGCTAGTACTACATAAACGCTACATCATTATCTCGTACCAAAACTGAAGATAAATGCATGTCGCTTCATCATTCGCTCGCAAATCTCTCTCAGTATTTATTCGGGGTACAATTAAAGCAGAAAAAGCGGGAAGAGCCGCCTCGGGTGCGATACGGTAAACAAAACGGATTCGTTTCGGGGTTGCAGCGGTATTGGGACAATCAGTACTTAAACTTGTTATTATTGACTGTATGTCTTACCATCATCACCATCATCTACATCATCAGCCAGAAGATGGCCACTGCTGAACATAGGCCTCCCCCTTTAACCTCCACACTGAACGACAGCCTGCCTTTTGCATCCACTGGATGCCAGCGACTCTCGATATGTCGTCGGTCCATCTAGTGGGAGGCCTACCTACGCTGCGTTTTCCGATTCGTAGTCGCCACTCAAGAACCTTTCTTCCTCATCGGTTATCGGTCTTATTACCATCGAGGTACAATACATAAAGAGTCACAATCGTACCAAAAAAATGCCCGAACCAAAACTTGGCGCACGCTACGAATTGCGTCAACTTTTTGGTTAATTACAAGGTAACCGCGATCCGATTACAACGCCGCGCGATGCCAGAGCTACTATGTCATGGCGGACAACTAACGTTAAACACTATGCAAGCGAAATAAAGTTTAAATTGGAGTAAATATGGCATTGTGAACTATATAATTGATACAATGTTAGTACAATGACGCTCGGACGTTTTTTGACTGTTTTCACTGAAATATTGTGACTATGGGAATTGCATCTCGTTTTTTTTTTTTTTCTTTTTTTTAAGTTGCTTGACTATTAATTTGTAAATTAATTTAATTTAAATTATTATTAAATCTATTTGAATTATTATTTATAAAATTTTACAATTACATATTATAAGCAATGAATTTAATGTAATTATAATAAGACAGAATGTACCGTTTATTGACATGTAACATAGGTGTTATTAATAAATATTTGTATTTGTATTTCTGTTTCCAGGTGGGCAGAGCCTCAGTGAAAAAACTTCGTTTTACAGTCGAAATTTCAACATTTATTGGTCGAGCAGCGAAGGAACTCCCTACCTGAGTTATTGTCTTCTGAGAAATACAACCTGAAAGTTTTAAAATCCAATGTAAAAAGCTCCTTTCTTGATAAGAGTGCTTCACCACAGACCACAGTGTTGCTTAATATGAGACAAAAAACTGTGCCCAAGTACGAATAATTAGTCTGCAGGGATGGCAATCGCGGACGAAGTCGCGGGTTACAGCTAGTCTCAAAAATAATCTTACATTGATTTTTTTCTTGCCTCATTTGCCGACAAAACGAAACAAAGCTCAATGTAAGGTTATAAGATGTTTTTGATATTATGGTTACCCACCAGGAGCAATATTTAGGATTAAACACGTTTTTATTAGCTTATCTTGTAACTAACTATAAGTTTAAAGATCATATTATATGCACCATATTATTGTTATCAATTCCTCGGATATAGAAGTCCGTCCGATAACCCATGAGGAAGAAAGGTTCTGGAGTGGAGACCACGAACCGGAAGACGCAGCGTAGGGAGGCCTCCCACTAGATGGACCGACGACATTGTGAGAGTCGCGGGCATCCAGTGGATGCAAAAGGCAGGCTGTCGTTCAGTGTGGAGGTTAAAGGGGTAGGCCTATGTTCAGCAGTGGACGTCTTCTGGCTGATGATGATGATGATGAGAAGTCCGTAAATTTCAACCAAACAAGCTTTCAAGATTTTTCCCCTTGAAGTTTTAGAACGACAATTAGAAATACGATAAAATCATCTTCCAAGATTTGTTTAGATACTCAGAAGATTATTATTAAAAAATAAATTAAAAAAACACGGTAAATGTAGTGCCAGTTTTAAAAAAGTCCCAGTGTTACCAAACCTTAATCACTGTTATATACCAATATCCGCTGGACTGTATGCGAGTTGTTGAACCAAAAGCGTTGAGTATCGCTGGGGAGCGCTCGCATTCCAAACTTTTGTTTTGGAAGCGGCACTGTCTGAAAAATATTTGAGCGGAACCATTGAGATATCACAACTCATGCTGAAGGAACGTAGAGTAGGTACTGGAAATAGGGAAGATAATTGAGAGACATTTTCGCCTGAACATGTCCTATCTTATTGACACAAAATAATTCAATTTTAATAGTGTCACGACTACAGAAAAGATATGTAAATAGAACGGAAATGAGAACCAAAATCTGTCACCAGGCATTATGACAGAACCTTGATTGAACATTTTTATTTATATCAACGCGTCGAACTCCGCATCCAAAGAACTTGGACCTTACCTTTTTGGGTTAGGTCTCAAAGTTCTTTGTCCGCATCACAGTTGCTAACTGATTTCGAATGACTGACGTTACTTTTATATGGGTGCAACTGGCTACAACAAACGTCTTACAAAAATGCCTTGGCAGCCGTTCTAATTTAAACAAGTCGAGAGTGAATAGGTTTCTTCTAGGCACGCGTGCTCCATCGTATACCGCATCGTCGCTTAACATCAGGCGAGATGGCGGCCAAGCGCAAGCCTATCTACAATAAAAAAAAAAAAAAAAAACTGTGGCCATGACACATCAGGATAGATCTTTTAAAATGTGTTACAATCACAGATCAGATAATCAAAGGAGATATAGTAACGTGATAATATGGTAATCAGCCGTAACGTTACATATTCTGTGAAAATTTCAACTGGCGTTCTATTACGGTTCGGAAGATACAGCCGTTTGAATGTGGGATGGACAGACGGACGGACAGACAGATTGACAGCGTAGGCTCAGTAATATGGTTGCGTTTTTACCCTTTGGCTACGAAACCCCAAAAACTATTTCAAAATATCTTTAGAACATGTTTAACAGTAGGTATCCTTCCCAATACCAAAACAAACGAAATTTTTCATGGTTATTGTAAAATGGTAAAGCTTCTACAAGCCGTTGTATCTCTCAGTTGAACAATTAAATATAATCCGCTTCTTAGCCTTGCTTTAGAGCTTTTGAAATAAACTGGCTAAACGTTCTAATTGTGATAATAATTCCACTTCTCAAGCCTTTCCTAGACATTAATTGTCCAAGTTTTTGGTTGAGTAATGTGAGGATCAGGGCATGGAAAAGGATCATGATGGAAGCCTTTCAAATGGAAATGACGACTACGAATAACAGTTACAAACTCCTGGCTGTGATAACCGAGTTTGATACTGAATTTAGGACAGTAGATGGCGGGCGTGTGCTGTAAATGTAAAGCGGAGTACACCCTCCTAGGGGTTGTCCTAAAACTACGATCAGAGTCACCGGAAGATGGGCAGCAGCGTCTTATTAGTACACGGTGAACGTACTGCGATTCCCTTGCCACCTGCCAAGCGTGGGGATTATGGCAAGACTCCTCTCTAAGAGGACCTTTCTCTCCTTTAAAACTGCAATGGACTTTTACTGGCTGATGTGATGTGACACACTCCTAGATAAAAATTAAATTGCTACACGTAACAGTTTACGTGATAACGCTACAATAGCCTTATTACGTAAACTGTCACTCATGATCATGTTATCCCGCACGCGGATGGTGCGAGTAAATCGATAGTAAGATTGCTGCCACCTAAACTTTTTAATGTCTTAATATAGCTTTATAAGAATTAAACTCAAAAATATTACAATCATAATGTGTAGAGACTATGGAATGACTGTTCCTATATACTCGTAAAATTGGTGTATAATTTCCGTACTAGTTGTAGGTCAAAAAATTCAAGTTAAATATTCATCATAAAGACTGAAAAAGTTGATCAAAAGTTATAAAGTGGTCCGAAACTGCTTTATCCAGAGACAATTTGAGAAAGATGGCATTGAAAGACCGCAAACTGGCGCTCGTGAATTCAAGAGCTTCGTGGCGAGTACCGGAGGTGATACTGTAAAAGACAACCTGATTATTACTTGTTGTTTATTTTTTGTATGCAAACCATTTTTTTATTTACTAGGATAAAAAAACATTATCTAGATTCCCTTAACTTGGACCACACGAAGCTCTCAAAGAACGAGACGCGCAAGACACTTTGGAAGTAATGTTTCAAAAGACAATAAGAGATTTCGCGATGCTAAGAAAGATCGCTTAATCCCGCCCCAGTTTATTACAGGATCCTTAATCTCAGTTTCACTAAGTTTCGATTGCTCTTTTTAATCTCTAGAAGTTGAGATTTGACTTCAGTGCTTCCTCGTAAAGATTTGATGTTGAATTGAGCACCTCTTAGGCTTTATATGCCGTTTTTTTATGTGCTAGAATGTACAAGAAGCCCATGAAAAATCCAAGAAAATTTACATTGATGTACTTCGATCAAATTTTATTTTACGTAATGTAGATAGATTAGTTAGTGATAAACAAAATGAAGTAAGGCTTGTTCGGTAAAAAAGTTTAATATGCGCTAAATGCTCTTTACACTGTTTTACATTATAAATGTAGCTTTGTTTTACATTTTGCCATTTACAATAGTCGTATAAAATATGTTGCTTATCTAGCCTTTATCATACAAAATGTTATTTCATTTTGTCAATTAATGAACACACACAATAATTTATATAAATTTACTTAAACACTATTTTCTAAAAGAAAATAATTATGTAGCCATTTTTTATTACGTCATATTTAATGGCACTTAAAATAAAAACGTAGTCTAACTATCCTTTTTCACTTCTACTTTCTTAACTGTCCCTGTACTGGTTTCAGTGTCATTAGATGAACCAGAAGTTGAATGTTCTAATTTACTCAAATCACTTTTACCTCTATCACTTTTAGATTTCAAGCTATAGGAACTAAGAATCGATGGCTTCATACTTTTCTTTGGTTTGACCTTAACTGCTTTTTCTGGTGGTCTATTTATGCTCTCCGTTCTATTTTGTAGCTTGTTTAAGCTAAAGTTAGATTTTATTTTGGCTGTAGGTTCTAAAGAACTTACATCTGGTAAGTGCAAATCAGTAACACACACATAATCATCAGCATTTTTAGGCATAATACTACCAGGGTTAATTTTGAATGGAATTATTTCCAGTTTCTTCTCAAAGGAATTGTCTGGACCTTTAGAGTCTAATACATCTTCCATGTTTGTTGGCGATTCTACGCCTCCAACTAACTCTTGTATTAATTTATCTTCAGCTAAGTCATCTAAAAATGCTTCGTCTAAATCATCGTCATCATCATCTGAACAAAATGATGAGAATGATGTGACTGAGCTTGTCATTTGCGTATGAAAATCATCTGGTAGTCGTACTCTTGGAACATTAGTTGATATTTCAACCTGACTCGATGAAGGTTTTATGACGATCGTCGGATCTGAAGACGGAGAACTAGATGCAATAATAACTTTTGGAATTTCTCGATCCTTTGAAGTAATAATAACTGAGGGGTCAGATCGGTCGGAACCTTTCGACGATTCAAAAGATCTATTCCAAATCTGAGTATCGGGTGAAAGGGTATTTATATTTTCGTAATTTTTAACCTCAGATTCGGGAATTTTTCTCACATTCGCATCGAAAGATGACATGGGTTTTGTATTTTTATAAGCGAGTCTACGTTCTAACGTAGTGGTCCGAGGCGGAGGTTGTGGTGGAACTTTTGACCGATCCGACTGACTTTCAATACTGCTCGAGTAATTGCGGAAAGATTGTAAAGTATTCGTTTGCAAAGATAACCGCTTTTGAGTTTTAGGTAAGTCTGGAAGTACTTTGGGAAAGTTTCTCCTCTTTATAGTGACTAACGCTTCTTCGGGGCTAAGTGGTTGGTTTAATGAGCCATCTTCACGAGAAGTTACATTAATATCATTCCTAAATGTAACTGGAGGCAAGATATCGATTACAGGAACGCCTGATTCCATTTTCTCTCTAAACAACTTGCTATAATTGACATCACTCACCGGATCAGAAGTGGAATGCTTGTGAGATATAACCAATGGTTTCTCTTGACTTACAGATAAAGTCACCACGTTCGTGTACGTTTTATTTTCATTATTTTGACCACATGGTTTAATTTCTTCTTCTGTTTTGGATTTTATCAATTGAGTTATAATGGAATGTTTTTGATCACCAGAATCGAATGATTTGGAAAGTTCTATTGGCTCTTGTCTTAAAACAGCACTGGTGCGAGCAGCGGGCGTGGCGTCTATAGCCACTGAAACTTTTTTAGATTTGAGGCTATCAGTAGCTTTGCTTTTCAATGAGTCGGTAGATTTGCTCGCTTGTTTTATACTATTCATATAATGTTTTTTACTACCAATAGAAGAATGCGAACCAAGAGCAGATGTAGATGTAGTTTTTTCTGAGGTTTTAGCTTTGCAGCTCAAACTATTCGAACCTAAATTCTTTGGTGTAGTATTATCAATTTTCAGATCGTCTTTTTGTCTTTTCGTGTCCGATAATAATTCTTCCGATCTAGTGAAAGGTTTTACAATGCTCATATTCTTATCAGTGTTCAGATCTGAATTTGATTTTCTCAGTATAGCAGGGGAGCATCTATGCATAACTTCGTTTGCGATCCAATCCCGCACTTTGGTATGCGCATCTAATGTACTCGTAGACAAATGCCTTCTCAGTTGAAATCTTTCACGAAACCCGCCAGAGTCATCAGATTTCGGCGTTTTGCATCCTTCCGATTTCTTCTTAATCTTTTTTACGCTTTTTTTCTTTATGCTCATTGACTTGATAACGCTACAGCCGTTTTTAAGTGTCTGCAATGCGCCTTTATCGTCCTTACTCTTCTGTCCGATTAAGTCCACTTCACCTATTTCGGCTCGCGATTGTCGAGAGCTCTCGAGAGTTTGCTCTCGTAATCTCAGTTTTCTCTTTTTGAAGTATAATACTGAGCAAATAGCAACATCGACGACTAGGAACAAAACCCCGAGTGATATAATCAGAGTAATGGTCGCGCTGGAGGTTTTAACGGGGATGTTTGGCTTTGGTTTTGCGGTGGTTGTGGTTTTTTCCAATAAGCCGGATGGCATGTTTCGTGATGGAGTTTTTATTGACTGTATCTGTCTGTATATGGTGTCGGTGTCAGATCTCACTGGCTGGGAGTACGGCCGTAATTTACCGTAATTGGACGGATTGTAATGCGGCGCGGAAGCTACTTGTGGCTGCCAGATTTTCCGGATAGTATCTGAAAACATTAAAATGGCCATAAATGTTTTTAGTAACTCGTAAAGCATGTAACTATGGTAAAACAATAAAACTAAGATAGTAAGATTTTTTTAAATAATAACATACTTCAATTTTGATTTATTTGTTGCCGATAATTACACAAAACTCGGTCAAAGCATATTTTATTTGCTCTAAAAGCTGCAATCTATACTAATATTATAAAGAGAAAAGATTTGTTTGTTTGTTTGCATTGAATAGGCTCCGAAACTACTGAACTGATTTGAAAAATTCTTTCACTGACGGGAAGTTACACTATCCCCGGGTGACATAGGCTTCAATGTATACCCGTGCGAAGCTGGGGCGGACCGCTAGTATTATTATAAACAAACTGAATGAAAACCACGAATTCTGACTACTTTTACTTGGTTTTTAAAAGAAAATGTTTTTGTTCTTTTACAATGTTTTGCAGCTGTCAGAGCACATGTAGGAATGGAAATAGTGTAATATTGTAAATGCGAAAGTGTGTTTGTTTGTTGCTTCATTTGTTTGTCTGTTCGCCTTTCATGCAGCAACAGAAGAACAGATTGACGTGTTTGTTTTGAATCGAGATAGTAAAGAGCATGACCCTGATATAATTTTTAATACTGAAAAACAAAAGAATTTTTTATTTAAAAATAGCGGCAAACAAGCAGATTTTTTTTCTGATGGTATACAATAACAATACCCCTCTCTAAGAGGGAGGCCTTGTTCAGCAGTGGACATTTAATAGCTGATGATGTGAAGCAATAATCGCTTGCAATCTGCAACACTAGCGGTATTGTTGAGGCTTGTAGGCCTAGAGAGAAGGAATATAGACGCGAGTGGAGCCACGGGACGCAGCTAGTTGCGTATAAAGCTGCCTCAAATTAAACAAAAACATTATTACGAAATAATACCGTGGTAAGTATCCCGTTAATAATAATTTGAATTATTTAACTAAACTTATATGATTATTTACGGGATACTTACCGAGGTAAGGTTGTGGAATGAGCTCCCGATATTTTGGCGCAGTTACATGCACCATGTTCACTGGAAGTCAAACTCATACAACTGACAGATACTGACGGTTCATATAACTTTAGTGAACAACCGTGATAGTTTAAAACAATTATTTAACTGTTGTGAACAACCGTGACAGTGATAGTTTAAAAAGTGTTTAACTGTATGTTTTTTTTTTTTCAGTATATTGTAATGTATTTAATTCGCTAAATTTGACTGTATGTTATGTAAATAGATACAGGTCGCAACTCAAGTGTGCCAAATAACAAAAGTTAAGTTAGGGCAAGACAAGAAAAGAACATCTCAAACAAAATCTAACTTAACTAGCCCTTTACAACCCATAACAAAACTTGATTTATTTCTGCCAAAGAAATATCTTTTAAGACTTTTCCAGCGAAAACTTATAGTAACACATATTTTTTATCTGATCTAAGATTGTGTACTTCAGGTTTGTGAAACTTGCTCGGTCTGTCGTGCGTTTCACTACTTCTGTTATTGAGGATTTTCCCGTTTTTTTTCGAAGAGTTTTTTTTTAAATATAAATAATAGGCTTGTGTTTGACCACCATTACGCCTGATGTTAAGCGATGATGCGGTCTACGTTGAAGCACGCTTGCCTAGAAGGAACCGATTCACTCGTGATTTGAAGACACCCAGATTGTAACCATCGGGGAACACCCATTTAGGCAGTGAATTCCACAGACTAGCAGTTCGCATGATAAATGTGGAATCAAAGCGCTTCGTACGGGTTTTCGGAATATCAACCATAAAGCGGTGAAGATTTTTCGTGCCTTCTCTGGCAGTCCGATAGAAAAATGGGCAGGAGGGAATTAGATCGTGCAGATCCGATGCACACTCTCCGAAATGTATCCGATAAAAAACCGATAGACTAGTAACTTTACGTAAATGCTCAAGTTTTATCTTTTTTCGGTCTTTACCTAGTTTCCTAGATAAAATATTCAATTTTGATAATTATTCTACATCTATATCTAACTACCTACCTATGGAAGTAGACAGAAAATCTATAATAATGAAAATTGCAAAAAAAATTAAAAGAGGGCCTTAATGAGGCACTTAAGCGTATTTTTTTAAATCTACACTAATATTATAAAGAGGAAAGATTTGATTGTTTGTTTGTTTGTTTGTTTGTTTGCATTGAATAGGCTCCGAAACTACTGAACCGATTTGAAAAATTATTTCACTGACGGGAAGCTACACTATCCCCGGGTGACATAGGCTATAACTATACTCTATATATATCTATATCCGTACTATCTATATAAGCTGGGACGGACCGCTAGTTTATAATAGGCTTGCGCTTGGCCGCCAACTCGCCTGATGTTAAGCGATGATGCGGCCTACGATGGAGCACACTTGCCTAGAAGAAACCTATTCATACCCATAATCTATACCCGTGCGAAGCTGGGGTGGACCGCTAGTCTGTAATATTAATAAAACACTTTTTAAACTATCACGGTTGTTCACTACAATTATTATAATATTTACCGTGGTAAGTTTGTGGATAGAGCTTACCTAGGCTGCTTCTATGTGTTGTTTTCGCCCTCTGTGTCGAAGTGGGCGTGTAGTCAATGAGAGGATCTATGATGAACTTGCTGATCTTCTGCGGCAACTCTTCGAGCCAGAAACTGGTGTAGTTCGAGCGGTAGAGGCTGCTTATCGACGGTGGTATATCTAGAATTGTTATAAATTTTGGTGGTATATTAGATTTATTATTTGTTTAAATTGCATATAGATAATTAAAAATATATATGTAAATTTGTGTTAACTGTATTGTAAGTGTAAACTCAAGGGTTCGTCTGAAAACCGGCGCTGATAGTCCTTGACTTTCAGCATTTATGCCGAGACGGATCCATTCGACACTGATCGTATCCTTTAGATATAAGTTTTTTGTAAAGGTTTCGAATATTTTTTTTTTTTCTTTCTTTTTTTCTTTAGAATGGTTATAAATTTTTATTCAAAAGGGTTACAAGAATCGATCGTAAAAATATTCCGCCTGTAACTTTAAGATATATGCCGTAAAGTCCAATTTTACTTGATATGGGGTTTTTATAAAATTTTAAAGTAGCCTATTAGGCTACTTTTCATCATCATCGTCACCATTTTTTATCACTACGCGGGTGAAATCGCGGGGCGCAACTAGTAATTTATATTATGTCACTCTCTGGTTTTTGAACTATATCCATGCAAAAAATCAGGTCGATCCGTAGTTTCGCTGCAGCGTGAAAGAGGAAGAAACATCCATACATCTATCAAACATTCATACATCTATCCATATGTTTGTATGTATCTATACATACAAACTTACGCGTTTATTATATTAGTAGGATTAAATACCACGTTAAAAAGTATAATTTATCCATATTGTGTAATTTTATAACCTCTTTTCAATTCAGTACCATCGTTCTGGATGACATAGTATGATATATCACCTCATGCTTGTTACATCATCTAATCGTTTAAGATACCATAAAACATACATTCTCTGAGAAATTTTAGAGAAAATTAGAAAAAGACTCCTCCTGAGAACCTGTGATTTTGCAATAGTGGCTCTTTGCTACGGATAGGGCGATATGGGCGTCGTTACTATATTTACTAGTATTTTACCTAGTCTCAAGTAAGGCTGGTGGTCAACGTCATACTCCGGCCACTCCACGTTGAACTTGTTCCAATGCTTCTGATCCAGGGTGTGGTACTTGTTCACGCTCTGGGTGTTCGGTGACCTGGGAAATATCTTCATAATTATTATGACGTCACTCAGCAGTTTTAGACTACTGGGTAAGTGCCTTTATTAACTAAACAAAATACAAGCTAAAACTAACACTACACATACAGTTAGACTGGTCTAAAGACAATCCAAATGCTCAAGCCCACTACCAGTTGGCAGCGTAACCAGCATGCTGGCGGCATTACCACGTTGAATGGCAATGCTTATGCGTTGAGCCAGACACACGCCAGCATTTTGGTCACGCGTCGCATTACCAGGCGCTCTGAAAGATTTTTGAAAATGAGGTGAGCTCCCGGTTCCCAAGGGCCCAATGACTCAACCCCAAACGCCTCAAATATGTAACCACTGCCGAGGTTAGTATATTTGCGTCGCTTTTGCTGCCCTGCTGATTTGGCAGCCGTGCCAGCCCTACCTTGTGTCTATATTCTACTTGGCTGGTGTTTTATTACAAATAACAAACTTGGTGTAGGATACAATTAAATACTATACACAATTCTGAAAAAAATATTTAAATTGGCTGATAAATTTATGAGAAATTGGAAAAGATTATGAGAGATTGAAAAATTGGACCCGGGTATGTCCTAAAACTGCGACCAGAACCACCGGAGGATGGGCAGCAGCGTCCTGTTAGTACACGGTGAACGTACTGCGATCTCCAAGCCGCCTGCCAAGCGTGGGGATTATAGCAACACCCCTCTCTAAGAGGGAGGCCTTGTTCAGCAGTGGACATTTAATGGCTGATGATGTGATGTGAAGCGTTTTATGTTTTAGGTGGAGATTGAGAGCAGATGTATGACGCACGCAAGGCTTGACCTTGAATTGGCAATGAGCATGAACCGGAAGACGCAGCGTAGGCAAGTCTACCATACAGATATCAGGCTGTCCTTTAGTGTGGCGTGTTAAGGGAGAGGCCTATGTTCAGCAGTGGACGTCTTATGGCTGACAATAATGATAGTATTTCCCATGTGGTCTATGCTACCATCACACTAAATTACATTCAAATCCATTCGACAATTACAGAGTTACGTGCGGACAAATAATCACACGTACAAACTATTGCATTTTTGATATGATTATTTACGGTGTATTTACCGTGGTAAGGTTGTGAAATGAGCTCCCGATGTTTCGGCGCAGTTACATGCACCATGTTCACGGGAAGACTGAAGAATGCGGGTGGTTGGTCGAACAGTTAAAAAGTTAGGTGCAGACATAACAATCTACCACCTTTCTGTTTTTGCTACGGTTATTACAGGAACTCGAACTCTAACCTAAATCCCAACAAAACACACTCACTGTATCACTGCGTATAGTATTTTGAACACATTTTGAACGCGAACTTTTATTTAGTACTCACCCAATCTTAACAAAGTTAGTCCACAGCCGCATGACGACTTCGCTAAGGAGTTTCTCTTGCGCCGTGTATTCTGAAGGGAGGTGAGTAGTGGCGCCACCTAGCGGCACACCGAGGATGTAAGGCAGCTCCGAGCCGTGCACGCTTTTATTTAACTGAAAATAATAAGTCATCATCATCATCAAGATATTACTCTCCTCTTGTCGCTGTGAATTACTATACTGCGAATAAAACCGGCTAAGTGCAAGTCGTGCTCGCACACTGAAGGTTCCGTACCCACCCCAAATCGTTGATCAATGACAACCCAAATCATTGAGTACGAATCTTTGGAATTTTCCCTAGGAAGGGGTGGTAGTGTGCAGTCCTTCTATTTGTCCTGTAGTAAAAGGGGAAGGGTGGAATAAGGTTCAATAACTCATCGTCATCATCATTTCAGCCATAGGAAGTCCACTGCTGGACATAGGCCTTCCCCATCGATCTCCAAAAGGGCCGGTTGGCAGCGGCCTGCATCTAGCGTTTCCCTGCTGTCTCTTTTAGGAAAATAATAAGTATTAGTAAATAAATAAGTAAATCGAACGAGCCATAGCAATATGTAAACTTAAGTGTACCTAGTATTACATTTTTTGGGAGAAAAACAAATAGGTACCTATACCCATAAAGATATAAAATATGTTGCCAGGCCACGCGCGCTGAGCGTCAGCTAGCGACAAGAACATAACGTAAACAATCATCACCACCATCAACATTTCAGCCATAGAACGTCCACTGCTGGACATAGGCCTCCCCATCGATCTCCAAAAGGGCCGGTTGGCAGCGGCCTGCATAGAGCGTTTCCCTGCTGTCTCTTTTAGGTCGTCTGCCCATATTGTGGGTGGGTAAACAATACATTTAAAAATTTAATTGCTTAAAAATAAGCGATTTTATCAAAGCTATCCGAAAATGCCTACCAAGGATTCTTGGCCCTGCGGCCTGCACTCGGGCAGCTAGATGCTCGTCTAATTATAGCCCGTTGGTCCAGTTGGTAGTGAACCTACCTTCTAAGCTTGGGGGCGTGGGTTCGATTCCCACATAGGACAAATATTTATGTGATGAACATTTGTGTTTGTTCTATATCTGGTTGTTAATATCTATTTAAGTATGTATTTAAACCTATATATGTATGTATATCAACCATATCACTAGGTTTGCTTAGATTGGGGTCAGATGACCGTGTGTGCAAAAATGTCCCGAATATTTATTTATTAAAGTTAGTAATCGCCTTTAGTTGGCGATCTATGACCAATGTATGTATTGCAGACTTTACCTACATTCTGTGAGTATCTTTTCAAAATTCATTGCACGTCACAAAGTAGCCATTTTTTGTTCACGGTCCGTCGGTCGGAACACCTGTTGAAGGAACTTTGAAACTTGCTTCATTTAATACCCGAAGTCCGGATCTGCACTTTTTCGATTTGAGAGAAAATAGGAAGCAACGGATAAGAGGAAAACTCTCACGGTGAGTATTTCAACAGTAAATATCAATGTTATGTTGAGTTGTTAAAGGAATTGTGATTTTTGTCTGCTGCTTTTTTGATTGTGTGGCGGTCTCGACTTCTCACAACAATTTTCAACGTACTTAAATAATGGTTCTTTTATTCCACTTCTTTTGAGCTTGTTACGCGATATCTTTGCTAAATTGTGAACATCATTCATACCTACATCATGTCATTTTGAGGGTAATCCCATTAAAATTTGAAGAAAATTCCACCCCTAAGGATAGAAAATAAGGGGTGAAAAAATAAAGAATGAATCCCGTTTGTTAACTTTCCCGTGAATTTGGCTGTTATTTTTTTAAACGTATAATTATTAAATTAAAGGTTAGAGAAAATTTAAGTGGTTTGGTGGTATGGTGGTTTTTTTTCTGCTAGTTTTTGGGGTTATTTACCCAAAGGTTGTCAATTACGACCCTATTACTAATCCTACGCTTGTCTGTCTGTTGTTCCAACTTTCTGATAACTGTATCTTTTAAAATCTAAACAGTATATTATGTATTATTACGGCAAAGGAACTATGATATAATTACAAAAACAACAATTAAAATAATATAATAGGGTATGTTCAGAAAACAAATGACGTATTTCATAGACAAAAAAACTTACGGCAGCAAAATCACTGCTAATGGAGTTATGTCCGAAAACATAGAAATACGACTGTCTGTTGGCCTTGGACTGGTAGTTGGCGAAGCGGATGGCTGGAGCGAGGGTGCGAGCATCGCTGAAGATATTGAGAATCACGTCGCGGTTAGTCTCCACGTTCCAGCGCTGCGGGTGCAGTTTTGATGGGGAGTATCTGGAAGATAAATAAAATAAAGTAAAAAATGGCCTAGTTAAACAGACAAAGATAATTTATTTGCACAAAACACAAGTAAATCATACATACATTTTAAAACAGATGTACAATAGGTGTGAAAACAGTCTTAGTCAATTCCTGATTAGTTTGGTCGAAATGTGATCAATTCTCTTGATCAGTTTGGTCGGAATGTAATCAATTCTACTGATCAGTTTGGTCGGATTGTAATAAATTTTTCGTATCAGTTTGATCGGAATGTGGTCAATTCTACTAATCAATTTGGTCGCATTGTAATCAATACTCTTGATCAGTTTGGTAAGAATGTGATCATTTCTCTTGATCAAATAGGTTGGAATGTGATCAATTCTCTTGATCAGTTTGGTCGGAATGTGATAAATTCTACTAACCAGTTTGGTCGGAATATAATAAATTTTCCTGATCAGTTTAGTCGCAATGTAATATATTTTTTGTATCAGTTTGATCGGAACGTTATCAATTCACTTGATCAATTTGGTCGGAATGTAATCAATTCTACTGATCAGTTTGGTCAGAATGTAATCAACTCTACTAATCATTTTGGTCGGAATGTAATCCTATTTAGAAGGGTTAGCGTTTCGCGGCGTAAAAGCGACTGTAGATAAGTCAACTCTTCCCTATTTACTGTAGGTTTGGTTTAACAATTTGACTGTACTTACTCTTTCAACAAGGCAGTCAAAACTTCTTTTTCTGCGCCTTCAAACACGATTTTAGCATACTTTGTGATGAAATCGTCTCTTTGGTTCTCCAAAATCCCGTGATCTAACTCGATTACTCCAAAGTCATGGTAACTTTCCAACTCGGACACTCCACTGAGCAGTTGATATCTGGAATCACACAATAATCATAGCAAAATTATAGAAAAATATATACAGGGTGTAAGGGGAACACTCTCAAAGCCAAAAGAAGGTAATTGTACTCATCATTATGAACCACTTTTAGTATGGGACTAACCCTGAAATTGCGAAAAAAATATCAATAGTGTTCCCCCCGTATTATAATTTTTACATCCGTTATTAGAGCTGATCTTCAAACAGTTAAACAGATTTTCTTGACTCATAGCTAAAAACATCATCATCAGCCAGAAGACGTCCACTGACATAATTATGCCTTCCCCTTTAACCTGCGCACTGAACGACAGCCTGCTTTTTGCATCCACTGGATGCCAGCGACTCTCACTATGTCTTCGGTCCATCTAGTGGCAGGCCTACCTACGCTGCGTCTTCCGGTTCGTGGTCTCCACTCAAGAACCTTTGTTCCCCATCGGTTATCGGTTCTTTGAGCGATGTGGCCTGCCCATTGCCACTTCAACTTGCAATCTCGATCAAATCACCTCTCAACAATATTATTATAATCGGTGCGGTTTGGAAGCTACAATGCCACAGACAGAAATACTGATACACAAGTTAAGCTTATAACACAACCTTCTTTTTGAATCGGGGAATAAAAGAGGTCGAATTGAATATCTCACGTTTTGATGACATTTCAAAGAAATTTTAAGTACCCAACTAGCAACAAAGAAAACTCTTGAATACCACAAAATATAAACTTTTGACCATTCACAAAATATCCAATAGATCTGTTTCAAACTTTTAATTTGAACGTGAAACTTGTTCAAATGTAATCGTCAAGAAAATGCTGAGCCGATTGAAATTTGAATGCGAACGGAAGGGTGGGAATCGTTCAACGACTTTACACGCTCCGTTGAATGTTCCTAATCACACCAATTACTGATTTCTGATTATGATTCGACTCTTTAGAGATGGACATTGGCTGCCTTTTGAAACTAACTTTATTATTGTGGCCACTTTAAAAAAGAAATTAGAAAAGAATCTACACTTGGCCGCACTGTTTCAAAGCGGGGTTTTTCTCACTTAGTTTCACTACAAGTTTTTTTTTTTTTTTTTTTTTTTTTTTAATCAATTCTAGCCACATTAATAGCCACATTTAATGGATAGTTGATTAAATCAGGCGTTACTTTGCGGAAGTCCATTTTTTTTCCGAAGCAGAATTACACTGGAAATTCGACATAATTATACAAATAAAAAAAAAAGTTTAATGGAGCCAGATCATGGCGCTTACACATGATCGTGCGTTTCACTACTTCTATTTTTGAGGTTTTCCTCATATTTTTCGAAAAGTATAGCTGTTATGTGATGTTGCTGATTCCCCATCGGTTATCGGTTCTTCGAGTGATGTGGCCTGCCATTGCCACTTCAGCTTGCAAATTTTAACACCTATGTCGGTGACTCTGGTTCTTTGGCGAATATCCTCTTTTCGGATTCTATCCCGCAAAGAAACTCCGAGCATAGCTCTCTCCATTGCCCGCTGTGTGACTCTGAGTTTTTCCAAAAGGCCAACAGTTAAGGACTACGTCTCCGTACCATATGTCATCACAGGCAACACACACTGGTCAAAGACCCTTGTCTTTAGGCACTGTGGTATCTTGGACGAGAACTACCTAATAGCTTGTTCTAATATGTATTCTGTGCTAAGAGTCAACGTGCAAAACAGAGCAACAAGGACGTCTGCAAAGTGAGTTTCACTAAAGACATCAAGCCTGATTGAGGCCAGATGTGTTCACCGCGGTGCTACCTTACCATATCTCATTTGTTTGTCTGCACCATACTGGCGGCGTTATAACATTGAATAGCAATGTTTATACATAAATTTAAACAGTTCAACTTTAGCCTTACTTGCTCAGTAAATTTGGGAACGCGTCCATAGTGTTAGCTGGCTCGCTCGGAATAAAAGAACCAGCGACGATAGGTCCCAGAGGAGTCTCAAACTGTCGAGCAAGGATCTGGACTTTCTTGATTTCTGATAACCTGTAACAAGACCAAATTTTCATGTAAAATAACGTTTCACCGACTTTTTTATATTTAGTTATAGGCTTGCGTTTGGTCGTTTGAATCGATGGAAGATCTCAGCATGGTGCTCGAAGGCCTCAATTGAGTCTACCAACAGGTCCAAAATACCTCAAGTCTTTGACCAGTGTGTGTTACCAGTAATGACACACACCACTGAAACGTGGTCTCTCACTATGGGCCTCATAAGCCCATGGTTAGCCACGTTTTGGTCCTAGGTAGACGTACGCGTCAACAGCTTCAAGAACTGAGTTCCCAACTGTTGGTGTGGGTTCCTCACCTGATGTTAAGCGATGATGCGGTCTACAATGGAGCATGCTTGCTAAGAAGAAACCGATTCACTCGCCATTTGAAGACAGCCAGAATGTAACTATCGAGGAAAACCCATTCAGGCAATGCATTCCACAGACTAGCAGTTCACACAATAAAAGTAGAAATAAAGCTCATCATAAGGGTTTTTGGAATATCAACCCTAAAACGGTAATTTTTTCTTTCCCGCTCTCGCAATCCAATAGAAAAATGGGCAAGAGGGGAATTAGATCATGCAGATTGAGGCACACTCTCCATAATGTATCCAATAAGATACCGATAGACTAGCAACTTTACGCCGATGCTCAACCCTAAGAAGCTTACCTAGTCTGAATCAGGGATTCGTTGCCGATACATCTGATACGTAGTGAGGTTTTTAGCTACCTTCACGCCCCCTCTTTTTACCTCCCTTTGTACCTCACGTGATTAAAGAACAACCCCTCATTCATTTCAAAATTGGTTCACAATAGGCGTATATTATCGCGTAATTAAACATACCAACACACAAAAAAAAAACCAGACGAACCTACCTTATCTTCCTCTCCCCTTTGAAGTAAGCTAAATAGACAAGCTCTTTTTAAAATCTGCAATTAATTAGAATAATGTGTCTTCTTTGAATTCAATTAAGTTGTTCTTAGCTGTTTTTTTTCTTGACGAGTCAACTTTTCCCCTCTAAAATATTGCAGGGCTCGTAAACTAATTATTATGGGTCAGCTCGCTGCCCTGATTTCTTCTTTACATTTTTTCTGCAGCTAGTTATAAAATTAATCAAAGTGAAAATTGAATATTTTTATGTAGTACCTTGATAGAGCGATCTTGTAGTTAGCATAACAAGTATAAATAGTTTTGTTTAAACCCCTGGTAAAAGAGCTTTTAATCTTCTAACGGAAGAACAGATTTTCTTAAATCATAGTTACATACATATACCATACTAGCGGTCCGCCCCTGCTTTGCACGGGTATAGATTATAGCCTATGTCACCCGGGGATAATGTAGCTTTCCACCAGTAAAAGAATTTTTCAAATCGGTTCAGTAGTTTCGGAGCCTATTCAATGCAAACAAACAAACAAACAAACAAATCTTCCCTCTTTATAATATTAGTATAGACACAACACTACTGCATAAACTTTCGATCATCTTTCAAACAAAAAAGTAAAACCGGCCAAGTGCGAGACGGGCTCGCACATTGATGGTTCCATACCATCACATAAGCTAGCTACTAAAGTAAAAAAAAAATCTGCAAAAAGACAAAATCGCATCAACGCCTAGGCGGTCACCCATCCAAGTACCGATCGCACCGGACGTTGCTTCACTTCGGTGATCGTACGAGAACCGGTGGTGAAAATAAATTTGTCACTGATCCGCACTTGGCTATTACCTATTTATTATTTGCTGTTATACTTTAGAGTGTGTACTATAATCATGCCGAGTTTGAAGTTTGTACGTATTACAGTTTTTACATTAGAGCTAATACAAAAATACGTTTGTTACTTTTTTTTTTTTTTTTATTATATCTTAGTTAATACACCTTAACATTACATACCTATTCTGCGAAAATTTCAACTGGCTATCTATTACGGTTCGAAAGATACAGCTGTTAACAGCTAGAACAGATGGATGGATAGATGGACAGACAGACATCGTAGGGTTAATAATAGGGTCCCGTTTTTACCCTCTGGGTACGGAACCATAAAAACAAAATCGGTTCAGCTGTTTGGTAGCTACGATGACACAGATACACAGACACAAAGATACACAAATACACAAGTTATAACACCCCTCTTTTAGCATTGAGAGTTAAAAATATAGTGAGTCCCTGTCCCTTGCGATTTTACACCAGGGCCCTGATTCTGTAACTACAAACACACACGTAACGCGCCGTGTTAAGTTTACCTCTAAAAGATGGTCTTTATTCCGAGGGAATAGAGTCCAAATTATAAGAGGTTAACTTAACGCAGCGCGTTACGTGCGTGTTAAAGTTTCGGAATCAGGGCCCAGCTATTCTCCAGGAACAGATTTTTTTTGAGTAAACAGTAATCTTTTTGTTATTCAAAGGTACAAGCTGACTTCACACCAAATGACATCTAATTCCATTCAGCAGTTACGGAGTTTAATGGGAGAAAACATAGTCGCTCATCATCATCATCATCAGCCTCTAACTGTCCACTGCTGGACATAGGCCTCTCCCAATGCACGCCACTGAGCTGGGTCGGCAGTTCCTTGCATCCAGTTTTTACCCGCCGTTTTACGCAGGTCATCACTCCACCTGGCCACAGGGTGTCCTACACTACGTTTGCCTAATCGTGGTCTCCACTCCAGAACTCGTCTACCCCATCGGTTATCGGTTCTTCGGGAAATGTGGCCGGCCCACTGCCACTTCAGCTTGGTAATCCTTTGAGCTAAGATGTCGGTAACTTTGGTTCTATGTCGAATCACTTCGTTCCGAATTTTGTCCCGTATAGAAACAGTCTATCACGATATTAGTAATATCAGTGTGGTAATATTATGTAGTTGTCTACCTACTTGGTAGAAAATTAATAACGTTTTTATGCATCTAAACAAAATACAAGCTAAAACTAAAACTACAAATACAGTTAGACTGCCCATAGACCGTTGAAGGTCTAAAGACAATCCAAATGCTCAAGCCCACTACCAGTTGGCAGCGTACCCAGCATGCTGGCGGCATTACCACGTTGAATGACAATGCTTATGCGTTGAGCCAGAAACACGCCAGCATTTTGGTCACGCGTCGCATTAACCAGGCGCTCTGAAAGATTTTTGAAAATGAGGTGAGCTCCCGGTCCCCAAGGGCCCAATGTCTCGACCCCAAACGCCTCAAATATGCATCTATACACGTAGGAACTAATACTACTACGTCACTGTGGAATGTGCAAGACAATCACCTGATGGTAAGCGTCATGTTTTCCCAAAATAGTCCAGTGCCACATAGAGTTTAACTGCAAGTTTAAAATCATGTCCACCAATGCACTACGCTCGTTATATAGAGCTACTAGCAACGCACTCCGGCTTCGCACGGGTGTAAATCTTATTTTTTTTACACCTTTGGTTACATTATTGGAGTTTTAGTAAGGATCCCTATTTAAAAAATATATATAATATAGCCTATGTCACCCGGGAATAGTGTAGCATCACAGCAGTGAAAGATTTTTTTTAAATCGGTTCAGTAATTTTGGAGCTTATTCAGTGCAAAAAAACAAACAATCAAATCTTTCCTCCTTATAATATTAGTATAGACGTATAGATTTAGGTGAGTTTTAATCGTTCTTATTAGGAATTTGAAACTCTAGCCTACCAAGTAGCCTGTTTATCCCAGAACATCCTAAATTGGCCTGCAAACTGTCACCCTTGATCCGACATCATCAAAGCTACAACTTTGACCAAATTTCACCAATTATCAAGTGATAAACCACCCAACTTCAAAACGACTGTACACCGAACTCCATAAACAGACCTTGTGAAACCCTGCCACAGTTAGGTTATTTAATATCTTCTTGATAAGCGTTTGATAATTTTCTGGTCTGTGATTGTGACAAGGTTGTTTGGAATTAACGCGAGTTGTGCAAACTCGAAAGGCCGCGTTACAAAGGGCCAAACATTGGGATCTTTTGTTTTAGGCACAACGTAAATATTATAGATAAGATTGTCAGACGTTTATTGGCAATATTTGCCAATTGTGAGTTGTAACCAGATTTTACAACTTCAAGATGTCGGAGAACTGTGCTTTGCTAATAAATTATGTTAATTGTTTTCATAGAATTACAATTTCTCGTGATTTTCACAGCAATTCTTCAGCATTGAGACGTGATTAAAAATTCTATAAGTTAATGGTGCAGATTCGAGGATCAAACTGGTCAGATTGTGACGCGACTACAATTTGGTCTTATTATTAAACTAGCGGTTCGCCCCAGCTTCGCACGGGTATAGATCATAGCGTATATCACCCGGGGATAGTGTAGCTTCCCGTCAGTGAAAGAATTTTTCAAATCGGTTCAGTAGTTTCGGAGCCTATTCAATGCAAACAAACAAACAAACAATCAAATCTTTCCTCTTTATAATATTAGTATAGATTATTTGAAAACATTAATACGTAGTTATAAATTATACTATTTTAACATATTTTGCCTCAATCATGTCTCCCAACAGCTCCTCCCAATCCTTTTGGAGATCGACACAGACTCGTATTTCCTAGGTGTAGGCTTCAAAAAACAAACAAATCCTTTCTTAGAAACAGAGTGCGTTTTTACAATGTCATTCCAGAACAGTTATTAGGTCAGAGCGAAACTAAATTTAAAAATACTATTGAGAATTATTTGATGAGCAAAGCATACAAACTCTGAAGATATGTGTATTAAAGACAGAGTACAATGGAAGAAATCTGTATCAAAATCATTACAAAAGAATTTGCCTTTAGAATTAGAATAATAATTTAAATAGCCTGAAATAGTTTTCAATTTCAATTATCACTTAATACTTAATGTAATGTGGGTACTTAATTATTATCTACTTAATGTATTTTTTTAAATTTTTATTAATCTTACAAAGCCTCTTTACAGCTGCAAAATTATTGACAAGGCCTTTTTACAGCCGATAATGTAGATAATGATAATGATAATGAGACACAGGGTAGGGCTGGCGCGGCTGCCAATTCGGCAGAGCAGCACAAGCGACGCAAATATGCTAACCTCGGCAGTGGTTACATATTTGAGGCGTTTGGGGTCGAGACATTGGGCCCTTGGGGACCGGGAGCTCACCTCATTTTCAAAAATCTTTCAGAGCGCCTGGTTAATGCGACGCGTGACCAAAATGCTGGCGTGTTTCTGGCTCAACGCATAAGCATTGCCATTCAACGTGGTAATGCCGCCAGCATGCTGGGTACGCTGCCAACTGGTAGTGGACTTGAGCATTTGGATTGTCTTTAGACCTTCATCGGTCTATGGGCAGTCTAACTGTATTTGTGGTTTTAGTTTTAGCTTGTATTTTGTTTAGTTAATAAAGGCGCTAACCCAGGAAAAAAAAACAACAAAAAAAAAAAAATGTGTACCTATATTGTATAATTGTGTCATTTTAATTTTAAATTGTGATTTTTATCCTGTAAATGACGTCAAGTGTATATTAGTATACCTAAGACTCGAAATAAATGAATTGAATTGAATTGATGGAAGAGGCATATGTCCAGCAGCGGACGTCCTATCTATCCTATGGTTCAAATGATTATGATGATGATAACACGCGATGCGATTATTTTACATTATATGTGTATTATAATACTTCAGGAGCTTCGGTTCTTAACTCTCGTGGTTTCCACCCCGAAACGGCCAAATAAAGCAAGCATTAGGCAACATAAGTGTCTCATTAGCCCATGGAATTGGAGTACCTACTCCATCGTCAATGGCTCACCACAAAGCTGTTCTAAGGAACAGAAAAAAAAAAAAAAAAACTAAAAAATATATTAAAAAAAAAAAAAAAAAAAAAAATTACTTCTAAGGAAGTAATATTTTTAGATTAGTGAACTTACGGCTTCCTCTGTAAGCAGCTCATCATATTTCTCGAGCTGGGATTACAGCCGAGACTCTGCGCTACTTGCAGTGTGTACTGCGTTGGATCCTTGGTGATTGCCCAGTCAGACAGTGCAGACCCTGACATCAGGATTGCTCGGTGGAACAGACCTGGAAAAGGTGTCCAAATAATTGGAGAACTGTTACGTACAAAGTTCAGTATGTTGCATGTTATACGGTTTCACGCAAAGATAATATCGCTGCTTTAAAACTAAAGGGTCACAAATAAAAATATCTTATATTTAAGGAGTTCAATTTGAAATTTTTTATTTATTTTTCATCCGTGAAAATGCCAAAAGTGCTTATGCGTAAATTTGTAATCTAAAGTCCGATTTCGACGTGTGTCTTTGTGGTATATGAAAATAAGGCCGATTTTGGTCCCATTTTTTTATATAAGTAATTTTGGACGATTTTGTTTTGTGGCTCTTTTGCTTTTAAGCAGCGATATAACCAATTGATCGCGCACGTAGTCAAAATTCCCTTTTACAAAATGAAACCACGTTGGTCACGGGAGGAAGCTTGTGATTGGAGACTCAATGTGACTCGACGCTTGTGATTGGAGACTCAAAAGTCATTCATTCAATTCGTGCTAAGGATTGGCCCGCTCGAAATAGTTACGGTTGACATTTTAGAACCTTACGGCGGGGTAAAGGATGTGAAGAAAGTGGTTATATTGTCATTGGTTTCAAGTATGAGGTAATTCGTTAGGTTAGGTTTAAGGGTGCGTTTCCACTGAGGTAGAGATGGACGGAGATGACCAGAGCAGATTTTTTAAAGGAGGTGTGACTTTTAAAAGTTGCCTCTGAAGCAAAGTGACGAGTTAAACTGGGCGAGATGAGCAGAACTTTGCAAAAGAGACAAGCGGGGTTGTAAAGCGTAGTCGAGCTAAGCATGACCTGATGCTTTTTAGGGTTCCGTACCTCAAAAGAAAAAAACGGAATCTTAATAGGATCACTTTGTTGTCCATCTGTCCATCTGTCCAGATGTCCATTTGTCCGTCTGTCTGTCTGTACGTCTGTGCGTCTGTCCGTCTGTCTGTCTATCAAGACTGTTTTAGTATAATTATAATAGTATAATTTCAACTTCATACCTCTACGCGTTCCTGAGAAAAAATATTTTGACAGACGAACACATGGACAGCTGGACAACAAAGCGATCCTATAAAGGTTCCGTTTTTCTTTTTGAGGTACGAAACCCTAAAAAGGGTGGCATGTCCGTAAGCAGGGTCGGTTCGAATAAAGGCATCAAGCCTGAAGCCTTATGTGTTCGCACCCGCCAAGCCACCTTATCATTATCTTCCTTGTGTGTCTGATTTGAGGAATTATAAACCAATGAGTGTTATCAAGTAAATACCGTTGGAAATGGGAGACAGCATGAGGTAGTTAATGCAAGCCGCTCCAGTCCCGTGTCCCATCAGCGTCACTGAGCTAGGGTCACCGTTGAGGTCTTCAATGTTGTCTTTGATCCACTGCAGCGCTGCGAGCTGGTCGAGCAGACCATTGTTCCCATAATCGTGGTCGGTAAGACTTGGTTTTAGGAATCCTGAAAGTTTATAAACAACTAGAATTAGAATAAAATGGCGCGCCTTTGAAGAGGGACCTACGGAACCTTCGGAGATATTGTTATTAACTGACTTCAAAAAAGAAGGGAGTTTTCGTTTCGGTTGTAATTTTTTTCGTATAATTAGATAGATAGATAGAAACTCTTTATTGTGTACACCAGAAATAAAAATTACAACACGATAGAAAACACTTACGAGCTAGTGCCACAAGTGGCGGCCTTATAGCTAAAAGCGATATCTTCCAGGCAACCATTGGATGGAAAGAATTTACGTAACAGAATAATTATAATTATAACTTTATACAATTCTTTATTTCCTAGTTTATGGGGATCTTATAGGTATTAGGATTGTACAGCCAAAACAACATTTAATCAGGCATGCAAATTAATAACTTATTAAGTACTTACTATATAAAATAATAGGTACCTACATACTTTTAAGATGTCACAAATAATTGCTTAAAATAATAATAATTGACATTAACATCCTTTGCGATAGACGTAATAGCGACACGAAGCTTTTTCTAAAAAAATCCTTAAGGTGGTTCGATTCACCTATGGCGGGAAATTTAATTTTTAAACAGTTTTTTGGTCCTAGTAGCCAGGCCAGGTAATTATTTTTAAATAACACAGTGTTTGCGCAAAATGTTGGCTGTTCTTTACATTATAATGTACAATCATTAAACAGTAACGCACCATATTACCTACTTACATTTGCGAATAAACCGTTTGAAACAGCAAAATTTTGTTCATTCACAAATGTAAGTAATAATGGACATTAGAGATAAATAGCTTTAAATGATTTTGTAAAGAATAATTATCAATCTGCGCAAACATCATGGTTGTTTACAATAATTACCCGGCCTAGCTACAAGGACAAGAAAACTGTTTGAAATTTGAATTTCCCGCCATTTGTGCAATGAACCACCTTAACTGAGTTATAACATTCGCTCACTAGCCATTTTTTTTTAGTTTCGCAGAGAACTTATAATCAGGCAAATCTACTAATCCGATTAGTAGGGAGTTATAAATAAGCAGCGCCATGGAACCATCCAACACTCACTCAATAAAACACAAATTCTGGAAAATAAACAATGAAACGACATAAAATGAAAAAGATCTTACCAAATATTCCTAATCTGAAATTGATTGTGATGACCATGATGTTACCATACGACGCCAATATCCGTCCATCGTACGGATTCCCCGAACTCCATTCAAAGGAATCTCCGTGGATAAACACCAACACAGGAAACTTCTTTGATTTTTGTTCTGAAAATGATAAAGATAAACATTACCATTTGATCAACGTAAATGTATATAATGATACCCTCGATGAGTTATCCGCATTATTTTGTAGTTTGGTACAAGTAGCGACATCTTTGAGGTACCTTATGAACTTTTTTCGCGTATGGTTGCATTGCGCTAAAAATTATTTATGATAGCATTGGTGTACCGTGAAGTTTACAGCTTAATGTTATTAAAAATACCTAGCTGTTTTAGTTCAAACTGTTTTCAAAAGATGGCGCTAATAACAATTTATTTTTGTTTAGCTTTTTAATTTAAATTCGCTTACTCTTCTTTACACAAAATAATATTTGTGACTATGACAAACAACTTTTCAGGTATTTTATATTTTAGTACTAGTTTGTATTTTTTAAAGTTGTTTTCGTTTTATTTAGCATAATTTTCCTATTAGAATCGACGCCAATACCTACTTTCTAAAGTCATTAATAATATAGTTTAACACTGCTTTAAACAATCACGGTTGTTCACTAAAGTATATGATTATTTACGGGATATTTAACGCTGTAAGGTTGTGAAAGGAGCTCCCGATATTTAGGCACAATTGCATGCACCAACATGGGAAAACAAAAATAATAATAAAACTCAAACGTGAATAATAATATAACGTAAATAACTCAATAATAAAAAACCCTTAAATATCCCGTAAATAATCATATTATTATTATTTTTACTTTTTCGTGAATAAAATTTATTTGGCAAAACTTAAGAACAGGAAATTTACGAAAACTTAAATATATAACTAAAAACGAATACTAAACTAAATTAAATTAAATACACTAAATAAAAATATATTCATTTATAAAATTTATTGAATTTTATAAAGTCATGTCGGAGATTTTCGGATAACTTGAATAGGTACTTTCCAAAATAGTCAATCCGGAAAGTACCTATTCAAGTTATCCGAAAATCTCCGACATGACTTTAGAAAATTCAATAAATTTTATATATGAATATATTTTTATTTAGTGTTTTTAATTTAATTTAGAATTATTAGCAGTTAGTGCACGTAAGTATAAATTATTATGTTATCGCAAACGTATGTACCTAATCCGTCATTTTGGTCAATAAACAGAAATCCTAGAAAATTAATACAATGCCTAAATCAATAGGAAATGACATTTGTTTGAAATAATTTGGAATTTATGTATTTCCTAGGAATTCTAGGTATCATTCCCTAATGATAAGGTCGACTGATAATGTCGTCCAAGTAACGAAATTACCTGAGTAATAACTTTTTGATAGCCCGTTGGTCCAGTTGGTAGTGAACCTGCCTTCTGAGCTTGGGGGCGTGGGTTCGATTCCCATGTAGGACAAACATTTATGCGATGAACATTTGTGTTTGTTCTATATCTGGTTTTTAATATCTATTTAAGTATGTATTTAAAACTATATATGTATGTATATCAGTCTCTGGCAGCCATATCACAAGCTTTGCTTAGTTTGGGGTCAGATGACCGTGTGTGAAAAACTGTCCCGAATATTATTTATTAATTTATTATTTAACTTGGTAATGAACATTGGCTCGACTTGCACTTGGCCATAATTTATTACTTTTTGTTATACTATAAAGTGTGTACTATAATCATGCCAATTTTGACGCTTGTACGTATTATCGTTTTTACATTAGAGCTAATAAAAAAAATAGGTTAAAAAAAAATGTTTGGTGTATCGGGACCTCTCTTTCATTTTTATTTTTTGACTTTTTATTATTTATTAGTTAATCCGACGTAACATTACATATTTTGTGAAAATTTCAACTGGCTATCTATTACGGTTCGAAAGATACAGCCGTTTAAATGTAGGACGGACGGACGGACAGACAGAGTAGGCTTAAGTAAATGTGGTCCTGTTTACACCCTTTGGGTACGGAACCCTAAAAATACCATTACTATACCCGTAGAATACCGTCTACCATTTCTTCACTTTTCCAATCCAATATAATTCTTCCACCAAAAGCCACCCTATCCTAAACTTGTCCACTAAAAACTTCGTCCAAGCCGGAGAAGGGTAATTAAAGATTGTT
Organism: Agriopis marginaria; assembly: GCA_932305915.1. Classification (NCBI taxonomy): domain Eukaryota; kingdom Metazoa; phylum Arthropoda; class Insecta; order Lepidoptera; family Geometridae; genus Agriopis; species Agriopis marginaria. The sequence continues at coordinate 18,905,306 of OW029918.1, forward strand.
TGCCCACAATAAAAAGCTGGACTCCTACAATGGTATACGGCCTTGCATTGCCGTCTGCTCCATTGTTTATCCCTTCTTTGTTCCCTCCGTTGCTTTGTTTGTCGGAAAATTACGTGAAATTTTCGCTTCAACCGTACTTTCCCGTTTTTATTGCTGGAAAACTATCAATCAAATCTAAACCTTATAAAAAGAGCATAGCGTTCAAATTATGTTTTGGTGGGAAAAAAGTGCAGTCGAGATCACAAGGGGGTTTCTTTATCCGGAGATCTTAATCTTTTCTTTCAAATAATCTTCTAACTGGACGGTTTGTTTTCGTGGCATTTAACTTACGGGATTTTCGAGGTCTTGGATAACTGGAAAATAGAGCCTTTGGGTCGAATGGAAAAAAAACTACTTAATGTTTTGCTCTAGTTGCAGTGAAAAATTTAAATTATTTTGATTGTTTTAATGGAAAATTGCGTGACATCTTCTCGTCCAAGATACCACAGTGCCTAAAGACAAGGGTCTTTGACCAGTGTATGTTGCCAGTGATGATATGGTACTGAGACGTGGTCCTTAACTGTTGGCCTTTTGGAAAAACTCAGAGTCACACAGCGGGCAATGGAGAGAGCTATGCTCGGAGTTTCTTTGCGCGATAGAATCCGAAACGTAGATATTCGAAAAGAACCAAAGTCACCGACATAGCTGTTAAAATCTGCAAGTTGAAGTGGTAATGGGTAGGCCATATCGCTCGAAAAACCGATAACCGATGGGGAAGAAAGGTTCAGGAGTGGAGACTACGAACTGGAAGACGCAGCGTAGGTATGCCTCCCACTAGATGAACCGGCAATATCGCGTGAGTCGCGTGAATCCAGTGGATGCAAAAGGCAGGCTGTCGTTCAGTGTGGAGTTCTAAGGAGGAGGCCTATGTTCAGCAGTGGAGACGTCTACTGGCTGACGATGATAACCCAATTGCGTTTTTTTATTGATTTTTTTGCTAGACAGTTTGATATTTGACTGAAATGGCACGTTTCGCTTACCTCCGACCTAATAAGTCTACAACATCAGATTGCCAATAATTTGTTACAGTTCATTAAGGTGGTTCGATTCACCTATGGCGGGAAATTTAAATTTTAAACAGTTTTTTGGTCCTAGTAGCCAGGCCAGGTAATTATTTTTAAATAACACAGTGTTTGCGCAAAATGTTGGCTGTTCTTTACATTATAATGCACAATTATTTAACAGTAACGCACCATGTTACTTACATTTGTGAATAAACCGTTTGAAACAGCAAAAATTTGTTTATTCACATATGTAAGTAACAATGGGCATTAGGGATAAATAACTTTACATGATTTTGTAAAGAATAATAATCAATCTGCGCAAACATCATGGTTGTTTACAATAATTACGCGGCCTAGCTGAACTGAACAAGAAAACTGTTTGAAATTTGAATTTCCCGCCATTTGTGCAACGAACCACCTTAAGTTTTAACAGTTTCTAATGTAACATTTATCAATGAATCTTAAAACTGAGGCTAATAAACCATTTCAACACCCTCGAAACACGAAAGCGATCTATTTCGAGACGCTTCCGTTCGTTTGCCAGCTCAGATTCTCTATATGAAAAGAGCATCTTTTTGTCTGACTAATAGGTAAATTTTATTGCAAAGTACTCTTCGAAATAGGGACGCGAAACTTTAAATAAACCGGCCAAGTGCGAGTCGGGCTCGCGCACAGAGGGTTCCGTACCAACACAAAATAAAATAACGAAATTACCAGTTACAACTTCTATTCCAAAAACTCTCGCTTTTTATAACCATGTAGTCTGCACCTATAATTGTGGTGGCGTTTAGTTTAAGTCTTGTACCTTGTCTCCGTCATATAAAGTAAGGGCGTACATCATGTTGGTGTTCATTAATAAAATAAAATAAAAATAAAATAAACTTGGTATCAATTGAACACTTGGCCATTGTTTTTATACTTGAGTGTTTTTAGACATGATTATCGTACACACTTGAGTGTGTACAATAATCATGCCAAGTTTGACGTTTGTACATTATTATTACAGTTTTTACATATGAACTAATACTTTTTACATTAGAGATAATACTGTTTTTACTTTTTTAATTTTTTATTTTTTAGTTAATCCACTGTAACGTTACATATTCTGTGAAAATTTCAACTGGCTATCTATTACGGTTCGAAAGATACAGCCGTTAATAGGTAGGACAGACGGACGGACGGACGGACAGACGGACAGACAGACATCGTAGGTTTAGTGATAGGGTCCCCTTTTTACCCTTTGGGTACGGAACCCTAAAAAATAAGTCGGCAAATTTTAATTTAAAATGTTGGCTACGTGAACGCGTTCGGTCTACGAGCTCTTAAGTCGCCGGCAAAATCGGTTAATGGTCTCTTATTTATAAAGCTCCATTGAACGGAGTGTAGAACTGTGAACTACATTTATTTCTGTTTAGGAATGTCGCTCAGCTATAATTAGTTGTGTCAGTTGCATGATATTTTTAAACGGATAGAAATTCAGAAACAGGGACATGACTGTGAAGTATTTTTGGAAAGGCAAGTTAAGGAATTTACCGAACTAAATAGTTTCCATTGCTTTAAAAAGGGCTGGTGTGGCGGCTGAATCAGCGGAGAGCCTCAAAGGGCGCAAATATAGTACCCTAGATAGCGGATATATATTTGAGCCTTTTGGGGTTGAGACGCTTGGACCGTGGGGACCAGGAGCCCATCGAATATTTAAAGACCTATCAGGGCGACTGGTCGAAGCTACTCGTGACCAAAATGCTGGCCTTTATTTTGCCCAAAGAATAAGCATTGCCATACAACGTGGCAATGCTGCCAGCATTTTGGGCACGCTGCCCACCGGTAGCGGATTGTTAGATTAGTTTTAGTTTTAGATTAGTTTTAGTTTTAGATTAGTTTTAGTTATAAATTTAAATTTAAGATAGTTTTTATTTTACTTGTAATTTTTATTGAATAAATAATTGCTTTAAATATTAACTTTACAGGAAGAAAATTAAGAGAACTATTTCAACCGTACCTACTAAAATTAGCGCCTATAGAGAAATGGTATGAGTGAATCGGTTTCTTCTAGGCAAGCGTGTTCCAACGTAGACCGCATCATCGTTTATCGAGATGGTGGTCAAACGAAAGACTATGATTTATAAAAAAATAAAAATAAAGACTCTATAATTCCCAAACTGGTTCTGGGTACTTCCGAACTGAAATGAGTCATTCCAGTAACCCATTTTGTATTAATTGTTGATCAAAATTATTATGTCGTAGTACTACAACAATACTACCGTAGTATACCTACTGTTTTTTTTTTTTTTTTTTTATAGATTAAGTGGCAAACAAGCTACGGGCCACCTGACGGTAAGTGGTCACCGCTGCCTATAGACACCTATAATACCCGGGGCATCGTCAGTGCGTTGCCTACCTTTGAGGACTCTATTCACCCTTCGTTTGAAGCAGTCCAAATTATACTTCGGAGGAAAAACCGAAGGCGGTAAGCCATTCCACAACTTACAGGTGCGTGGCAGAAACAATCGATCAAACTTTTATTGTCCTTAAAAAAGCTGACTATAAATAGAACAGGGGCCTTACGGACAACAGCTATTGCGGCACCTAATACGCTCAGTTGGAAAATCATGCGAGCGTGAACCTTATCGCGCCCAGATACGGTTTGCGGTCACTTGATTTTCCAACTGAGCGGATCAGGTGCCGCAATCTGCTGATCATCGAAAACAAAAACAAAATGTGTCCAAAATTAAGGAAGATACAATCATTTTAACGTCTTGCTAGACAGAGAGCGCACTATACTTACTAATGACGTCACATGTAAGTACGTCATACAAACTTCATACTGACAAAAACTTGAAAACTTCTTCGGTTCTTTAATCTTATTTATTTTCAAGGGGTTTTGACTATTCCACAGAATTCAACGGTGCTGATGCTCCACCCGGACCCGGGTATGTCCTAAAACTGCGACCAGAACCACCGGAGGATGGGCAGCAGCGTCTTGTTAGTAGACGGTGAACGTACTGCGATCTCCAAGCCGCCTGCCAAGCGTGGGTATTATGGCAACACCCCTCTCTAAGGTGGAGGCCTTGTTCATCAGTGGACATTTATTGGCTGATGATGTGATGTGATGCTCCACCCTCGTGCCCCAAATTGCTTTGTAGGTTAGTAAGTCCCAGAAATGGGATCTACATTTACAAAAGCAAATACTGTCTCGCCAATATCAGTTCCCAATTAGCAACTATTTCCGTCTCAACTAAAAACAACTGGCGCCAGTAACCTACATCGTGAAGAGTAAATAAATGCCAATCAATCGTCGTGGATTTTCACAGTATTATTCGTGTTATTCACAGTGTTCGATATTTGTTAGTAATAGCATAGAGTAATAGCTTGAAACATAACTTTGTTGAAGACACATACCAAAATTTTAACCACTATTTACGGATGAAAAAAAAAGTTGCAAAGTACGCTCAGCCACTTCCAGGTACGCTCGATCCACAGCATGTCACGGGCTCGCCGCCGTATTGAGTGAACAGACCGCCCGATATTAATAAGATTGTTTTTACCTACCCTCTAATGTACGACGAAAACAACATTTTTTATTTTAAGTTATATTCTCATGTAAGTGAAATGTATTTCTTTATGAGAATAATAAATATCTTTAACCACATACAGTCACGGAGTTACACTGAAATTGAGAACTAAAGCGCGATGCCCACCTCTGTGATGCTATGACTAGTTCGCAGGCGTGTAACTTGCCAAAATATGGCATCATCATCATTTCAGCTATAGGACGTCCCCCTTTTGGGAAGGGGATTGCCCCTTTTGGCTCGACTCGTGATATTTTCAGAATGGCCAGTGAAATTCAGCAGATCTAAGCCACGTTTGATGCTTGTTTATGGTTTGATGTAACTAGACTCTGGTAAGTTGTTATGCAATTTTCTTGTGGGTAAATTGTTGGGTTTGTTTTTGTTTTGGTAGGTTGCTTTGTTTATGTCTGGTTTTGGCTAGCCAGTCGTGGAGACTGATTCATCATCATCATTTCAGCCATAGGACTTCCACTGCTGGACATAGGCCTCCCCCATCGATCTTTAAAAGAGCCGGTTGGAAGCGGCCTGCATCCAGCGTTTCCCTGCGGTCTCTTTTAGGACGTCTGTCCATCTCGTGGGTGGACGTCCTACGCTGCGCTTACCGGTCCGTGGCCTCCATTTCAGAATCTTTCGGCCTCATCGGCCATCTGTTCTGTGTGATATGAGCGTATATGGCATATTATGTTCAAACTAATGTATAGAGCAAAATGGGTCCTGGGGCCTTACGCCTAGCTGTTTAAAGCAATCCAGTTTAGGTGATGAAACATTTTTGCGCGACCGCAAACCGTATCTGGGGTAAACAATCACATTCGCGTGGTTTTCCGAACTGCGTGGCTTGAACTTTCTATATCATGCCAAGTTTGATGCTTATACGTATCATCTTTTTTACATTAGAGCTAATACAAAAATACGTTAAAAAAAATTGTATGAAGAAGTTTAGTTTTTACTTCTGACTTGATTATTATTTCTATAATCCGCCGTAACTTTACATATTCTGTGAACATTTTACTGGATATCTATTATGGTTCGAAAGATGCAGCCGTTAAAAGGTAGAACGTACAGACAGACAGACAGTGTAGGCTTAGTGATAGGGTCCTGTTTACATCCTTTGGGTACGGAACTAAAAAATATAAAAAGTTGTTTTTTGATAGAATGATAAACATTTATGTGATGAGGGAGGGATGAGTCCTCCCGTGAACATGGTGCATGTAACTGCGCCGAAATATCGGGAGCTCATTCCACAACCTTACCATGGTAAATAATCATATAACTTTAGTGAACAACCGTGATAGTTTAAAACATAAATATTTGTTTGGTAAGATTGTGGAATGAGTTCCTAATATTATCGGGAGCTCATTCCACATTACCACGGTAAATAAAATAAATAAATAAATATATGGGACATTTTTGCACACACGGTCATCTGACCCCAAACTAAGCAAAGCTTGTGATATGGCTGCCAGAGACTGATATATAGTTTTAAATACATACTTAAATAGATATTAACAACCAGATATAGAACAAACACAAATGTTCATAACATAAATGTTTGTCCTAGATGGGAATCGAACCCACGCCCCCAAGCTCAAAAGGCAGGTTCACTACCAACTGGACCAACGGGCTATCATGTATGGATGTATGGATGTTTGTTACTCTTTCACGCAAAAACTACCGAATGTATTTTAATGAAAGTTTACAATAATATAGCTTATACATTAGAATAACACATAGGCTATAACGGTTGTAGTAGCGAGGCCGAAGGCCGAGCTCTACGCGTACGAAGTAGCGGGTTTCAGCTAGTTTAAACATATTTTTATTAATAATAGTCCGACTTCACATGAGTACTGTGAGTACTGCTCCCATCTTTGGAACGGAGCACCCAAGTATCAGCTTGACCCACTTGATGCATTACAGCGTAGAGCTGTCAGAATTGTCGACGATTCCAAGCTCACTGAACATCTAGAGGCGCTCAGCATGCGCAGAGACGTTGGGTCTCTCTGTATCTTTTATCGCATTTACAACGGGGAGTGTTCTGAAGAACTATTTGATCTGATGCCGGCGTCGCGGTTTTACCATCGCACTAGCCGCCACCGCCTGAAGGCTCATCCACACATAATAGATCAGTGGAAATCGCACACTGTGCGTTTCACACGATCCTTCTTGCCTCATACCTGCAAAATGTGGAATGAGCTACCTTCTACGGTGTTTCCGAGAAGCTACAACATGGGGTTCTTCAAAAGGCGAGTTAATCGAGTTCCTAAGGATCGGCAACGTATTTGTGATGCCTCGGGTGTTACAAGTATCCATAGGCGACGGTGACTGCTTTCCATCAGGCAGCCCGTCTGCTTGTTTGCCACCTATGGCATTTAAAAAACCTTCCAGTAGAGTGCCATCTGGTATGGAACATTTTGATACTTACTTACTAGTGTGGCGAAATGACATAAAAGTGGATCATAGCGTCTGCAATAAAATACGCCACACCTCACAGCACTACACACAGCGTTAAACATAAGCGTAGGTGCGTTGTCTAGGGAAACAAAAGATTTATAACTTCCTTAGTTTAATCTTCCTTAGCAGCACATAATCACGTTTTACACGACTTTGTAATCTTCATTGTGTGGGAGAGCAAAGAAACAGCGTTTATTTAACCGAGCTTTGACAATATTATTAATATATGACGCTTCTTTCTTTTACAGAATGAGAAAAGTCTTTTATGAGAATGACTTTATGGTTGATATTCCGAAAACTCGTATGAAGCGATTTGATTCCACTTTTATTATGCGTACTGCTAATCTGTGGAATACGCTGCCTGAATGGGTGTTCCCCCATGGTTACAATCTGGGTGTCTTCAAGTCGAGAGTGAATCGGTTTCATCTAGGCAAGCGTGCTCCAACGTAGACCGCATCGTCGCTTTACATCAGGCGAGTTGGCGGTCCAACGCAAGCCTATTAATAGATTTTAAAAAAACTTGGAATAACCAGCAGAGGGACAGTACAAATTAACAGGGTTACGCTTATAGACTGTCCTAAGCTGAAACGAGGTCATTGTACTCATCATTATGAACAACTTTTACTATGGAACCAAACTTATTCCATAGAAAACGATCATTGACACTCGCCAAATATATGGGACAGCTGTTTTTTTCGCAATTTCAGGGTTGATGCTATAGTAAAAGTTAATTTTACAACAACATTTTGAGCACGGAAGGCAATTTAAATCTCATTTATAAAGCGGTTGCCATGCGAGCAAGGTCGTTCAAAATTTATGTGGGAATCCAAAAAATCTGTACATTAGTGCCAATTTATTTGATAGAAACGAAACAATTTCTCCGCGTGTGCCAACATCGAGTACAGTGCCAAATAAGAGGCGCCAGATAGGGTTTTTGAAGAACCAGGTCGCGGAAAACATGGTTGTCTTTTGATATTTGTAGGGAATTTATTTTGTTATTTATGATCTTGCAAGTTGGGAATCCCGCAGTGTCTGCTCTGGATGCTTCTTTTTTATCGCGGATAAGACCGCGTTTGACCACCAACTCGCCTGTTGGTAAGCGACGATGTGGTCGAAGATGAAGCACGCAGACTTAGAAGATACCTATTGACTCTGGCCTTGAAAAGGCCCAGATTATATCACTCAGGAAACAAGGAAGCTGGCAGGTTGTTCCAATACTTGGCTGTACGGATTAAAAACGGGGTTTCAAAACGTTTGGTACGTATCCAAGGAAAATCCTCAATGTATATGTGGTAGAGGGCCGTTTTTGTACTTGTCCTTTTTTTTATTTTTTTTATTGAAAGACCACCAAACTGGAAATACATTATGAACTATCATTAAATTAACAAAGAGTACTTAATATCTAACTAAATGTATTTCCTTCTAGATGTGGACCTAGCACTCATGTTACATCTAGCTAAGAAATTAATAAATTGAAAATGTATTAATTACTGCTGTCACTAGCTACAAAACATGAAACAAAACTCAAAATAAAATCAAATAACAATAATGCTGCAAAAAGCCCAAATTACAATTATTACTATAATAATACATTAAGTTGGTACTTAACTGAGGTTACCGAACTATGGTGAAAAATGTCGAAAGTAGAAAGTTGTCCTGTAGTATAAAGTGGATAGTCCTTTCTTTCCAACACTTGCAACGACTAAGGATGAATTCTTTCCACCTGGGTATACCACCTTTTAACATATCTTTAATCATCAAGCAGTTGTGAGTAAATATTACTGTTTTAGATTAAAGATCAATGTTTCAAGTGAAGTTACTGGGCATAAAGATAATATTTAAATCTAACATGAGTATCTCAGGGTGATGAGTGCAGTGATACGCAGCGTCACGCTTACCATCAGGTGAAAGACTTGCTAAAGAAGTACAAATCGCTCGAAGAACCGATAACCACGGTTGCCTGGAAGAGATCGCTTTAAGCGATAAGGCCGCCTGTTAAAAGCCTAGATAATATTTTTATTGTAATGTTTATGTTATTCTTGTTTTGTGTTATTTTAATAAAGAGTCATTGTATTGTATTGTATTGTAACCGATGGGGAAAAAAGGTTCTTGAGTGGAGAGCACAAACCGGAAGACGCAGCGTAGGTAGGCCACCCACTAAATGGACCGACGACATTGTGGGAGTCGCTGGCATCCAGTGGATGCAAAAGGCAAGCTTTCGTTCAGTGTAGAGGTTAAAAGAGGAGGCCTATGTTCAGCAGTGGACGTCTTCTGGCTGATGATGGTGATTAAAAAGTAGTAGCGCACTCTAGATCCTCGATCATACGTAATGACTTTTCCCAAATAGTCTTTGAGAGAGAAATCGTTGGACATATGAATAATAAAATTAAATTTTGATATTTTGTTAAGTGATTTGAAGGTAAAAACACATAGTACCTATATTGCCCTATGATAGCCCGTTGGTCTAGTTGGTAGTGAACCTGCCTTCTGAGCTTGGGGGCGTGGGTTCGATTCCCACCTAGGACAAACATTTGTGTGATGAACATTTGTGTTTGTTCTATATCTGGTTGTTTAATATATATTTAAGTATGTATTTAAAAATATATATGTATGTATATCAGTCTCTGGCAGCCATATCACAAAATTTGCTTAGTTTGGGGTCAGATGACCGTGTGTGCAAAAATGTCCCGAATATTTATTATTATTTATTACTTTAAGGGGTTTGGAACATCCTGTGTAAAATAAAGTAAAATAATTGAACTAGAGTTACCTCAGTAATTTTTAAACTTTCGCGATTTGAACACATGTTTTAAATGTTTATCGGGACTTATCACGTATTATTTAATATAGGTAAAAAATATGTACCTTTCGCTCGACGTTTCGACCATGTTACAATGGCCGTGGTCACGAGCTGACAAATAACAACACAACTAAATAATACAAAATACTAAATAAACAATTAAATAATACGTGATAAGTCCCGATAAACATTTAAAACATAGAGTTACCTCTATAAGGAACATAAATGTTCAAATACAAACAGTCTTCTGAGTCGTTGGTCAGGAACGGCCTGATCCTGTTCAGGTAGTTCTGTCTGCCCATGGAAGGAGGGTTGCCCTTCTTTATGGAAGGCATGGACTGGGGGCAGACGGGAGCGAAGTGAGTCGCCATCTTCAGGCCTGGCCATGGGGGTGCGCTCACTGGAACAAAGATAAAGTTATCAAGATTTCAAGAAGGCTTCGGTATTTTTATTTGGGAGAAAGTGACGGCGAATGATGCATGTCATGTCTACCCAATGATCTTTATAATCTCATTGTGTCCACCTATATAAAAACCATCTTGTTAGCATGATTAAATCATAACTCTGAAACAAGTGATGCTTTAAATGCATGTCTTGCTGAGGAATTTGTTTCAAAGTCTACATTAAATCTCACTAATAGGTACTGATATTGCCAAGTATTGTGAGGTCGCGGGTTCAAACCCCGGGCCCGTACCAATGAGCTCTTTGGAGCTTATGTACAGATTTTCATACCACTGGCTTTTCGGTGAAGGAAAACATCGTGAGGAAACCTGCATACGTACGGAGAAGGAATTCAATGGCGTATGTGAATCCACCAGTCTGCACTGGGCCAGCGTGGTAGATATGGCCCAATAATCCTTTTGAGGGTAGGCTAAAAGTCCAGCAGTGGACTGTTAAAAAGGCTGACTATGATGATAATTGCCAAGTTTTGCACCTGGCTACTTAGTTAAAGTAAAATACTGAATACAAATTGATAAATAAATCAACTCATATATTATTATGGTAATTTTTAAACTTTCGCGATTTGAACACATGTTTTAAATGTTTATCGGGACTTATCACGTGTTATCGTTATTCAGTGTTTTGTGTCGTAGTGACAACCCTGCGATTTTTCAAGATCAAGTGAGGGTAGGAGAACAAAACACCCGCTCTTCTCGCCGGACTCACCCGCAGTTTTCAGTCAGCTCGTGACCACGGCCATTGTAACATGGTCGAAATGTCGAGCGAAAGGTACATATTTTTACCTTAATTAAATAATACGTGATAAGTCCCGATAAACATTTAAAACTCATATATGGTACCTAACTTGTTCTAACTGTACGGTTCAAACCTAAACTGTTGACTATTACAGATATAGTAGACGACAAGATTGGTCGTATTGTCCAGGTCTTTACTGGCAGTCAAAAAAGTCCCACCAGAGCACCCACAGTACAGCTACACTACAATATAGCTGCTGTAGTCTGTGGGCGCAACTAAAAATCTTTGAGTGACATTAGTTCAGTTGGGTGTAGTCTGGCCAAATGGTTATATTTTTTTTGATATAACAATCAATTGGGAGGTACAGGGCTATCATGCTTTTAAAAACAAAATGGTCTTTAAATTCAGAATTTACAGAAAAGACAATCTGTAAATTGATATATTATACAATTTTTGATCCATTTAATGAAACAAGTTTAATAAAAGAATATTTGGATACAGAAGCTCTTTAAAAGACCCTAAATGGTTGGCATCAATTGAAATGTTCTCGATGCAGCTTTTTATGAGCCATTTGCTGCTACTTCAAATTGATAACGCAGCCGTTTTGCTGACTAATCAGAAAGTAAAAGGTGCACATTATGAGATGTCAAAAGTACAAAGCCTTTTCGATCTTCGCTTTGATCGTAAATAATTTTTAAGATTTTGGTATATAGAACGGATCATAAATCTACGTACCTAATTTTTTACCAAGCTAAAGTCATAAATTTATAACCCAGTCATATCTCAAACGCAAGCTGTGGTAATGTGCAGTAAGAAGTAGGTAGCAATTAACCAATAGCAAAAAAATAACACAGAGAATTTAAAAGGTTAGGTAACCCTAAGTTTTAAAACAGTAACTACCAGATAAATTTTTAAAGATATATTTTTTATTTTTTTATAAATAATAGGCTTGCGCTTGAGCGCCAACTCGCCTGATGTTAAGCGATGATGCGGTCTACGGTGGAGCTCGCTTGCCTAGAAGAAACCGATTCACTCGTGATTTGAAGACACCCAGATTGTATCTATCGGGGAACACCCATTCAGGCAGCGCATTCCACGCTTCATTCGGGTTTTCGGAATACCAACCATAAAGCGGTGTCGATTTTTTGTGCCCGCTCTGGCAGTCCGATAGAAAAATGAGCAGGAAGGAATTAGATCATGAAGATCAGATGCACACTCTCCGAAATGTATTCGATAAAAGACCGATAGACTAGCAACTTTACGCCGATGCTCAAGACTAACGAGCTTAGTCTTAAATATTTTATTCATTTTATTCTTAGATATTTTATGTACATACAATTTTACATCCTCTTTAAAAATATTCAGTCATTCGTCAATGTATTCATCATAATAAAGTCGTAATACATTTGTTTACATTTTACAGTATTCGTAAACAGAGATTAATCGTAATTAAATCGAAGAACATCACATAAATTCAGTTTATGATCAAACATCTCAATAATAACATCGTTTTAGTGATTAATTACCATGAAAACTGTAATGATGTTCCTATAATATTACCAAGAAATGTTCATATTATCACTGAAGTAAATTAACTGCTTACTTTTAAGTTACACTTAGCATTTATTGTTTTGAATGTAACAGCCAAGCAAATATTGCAAACTATGCTAATCACAGTTCTAAAATAACTTAAGGAAAAAGTGGAAAAATTAAAGCTATCACCGAAATTCTGCCGAAACAATCACCGAAATTCAAGGCCATTTGACTTATACAGAAAATATCACGATCATTGGCTAACTAACTCCAGTTCTGCTTATATTTTTTTCTCCTTTCACCTCAGTTTTCCACCACCATTGTCCAGGTAATTTAGGTCATGAGGTCATGGACCAGGACATTACAAATACATGGACACAGTGTATACCAAAAACCAATTTGATGAATGTTGCTTACAACAGCATGAGTTAAATTTTTACTGTCTTGATATTTTGAATCTCAGGATTTACCTAAGAAATGAGGTGGGTTATTTGCAAGTTTATATTAATAAATTTTTCGCTTAAATTAAATTAAATTTTCTACAAATATGATATCGATATAAATAGCTTCGATAATAAACTAACCTGGAGGCATAAACCTCAAATTTCCTGTTGGAGGAGCAGCGTATGGAATACCGAGGAACATCTCCACAAGTTGGAGATCATAGTGCCGACTTGGTTTTACGATCAGACCTCTCAGAGCACCTTGCCTAAGATGGTACTCTCTACTCAATCTTCTTCCTCCATCATCATTGGGGAAGCTTCGAGCATCCTCGTATATCCTCGTCGCTCCTTCGCCAACCATCGGCAAAGCAAGCGAGATGACAACACAAATAAACAGATTGTGATTTATAAAAGGAGCCGCGTGCCGGTCCGTAGCCATTTTGTTTATGTGCTATGCTCTCGGTTTATGTTCACCGTTCTCGAAATAGTTTGCGTTTTATTGTTTGTTTGCACTTTGGTTTTATTAGACTTTGTGTACTTAGTGAGTCAGGTCGTTGTTTTCTGTTCAGTCTTGTTTTTGTTGCATCCTTTACTTAAGTATTTTTCTCTGAATCATCACAGAATTCAAAAGAAATTTCTTAAACACTCCTTTTTGTTTCTTATACGCCAACAGTTTCTTTCACACCTCCTATCACTTTTTCAACACTTTTACTATCACATGTGTCAACAACACCATCACTTTCTTTCTCATCATCGACTTCATCACCATCACTCATCACTTCAAAATCATTAATAGTCTTTACCGTATGTTAAATTCTAAAAATAGCAGCTGATACAAATAGCAGGTTATCGTTATAACGATAACTTATAGCGATCGATAGCGTGTTCGCGCCAATACAGCGTGCGTGCTACTGGATGGAGTCCAAAGTTGTCGCAGCGATCTAATACCGAAATACTACGGCACGCGAGTCAGAGGGGAGAAGATTTTTGGGATATTTTCGAGCTTGGTCACACGTATACTGGACCTTCTTTTGTGCTGGTTAGCGTTTAAGACTATTTGAGTAATTCGCGAAGGGTAGTTGCAAAGCATTGCTTGAAGAATGATCTAGTTTTATTCCTGTATTACTTAGGTTAATGATGGGGAACGATGGGGAAGAAAGGTTCTGGAGTGGAGACCACGAACCGGAAGACGCAGCGTAGGGAGGCCTCCCACTAGATGGACCGACGACATTGTGAGAGTCGCGGGCATCCAGTGGATGCAAAAGGCAGGCTGTCGTTCAGTGTGGAGGTTAAAGGGGGAGGCATATGTTCAGCAGTGGACGTCTTCTGGCTGATGATGATGATGATGATGATGATTACTTAGGTTATGTAATAATCACGAGCAGTATAAAATTTATTTAGATAAAATAATTTTGAAGTTATTTAAGTTGTTAAAGTTGTTGTTGTGCATTTAAAGTTTTTGGCAATGCCTTAAATAATTTTTTTGATCAATTTAAGCTTGTTGTCTGGTTTTTAAAAGTAAAATAAAGTTAGTTGACCAAATACAGCACCTAACATTATGAATCGTTTTTTTTTGCATTGGTAGGTACGTCATTTTATTATATTTTTACATGTCTAGTAGTATTTATTTCCTGCAAGTAAAAAATATAATGAAATAAAATATACATATACATATAAATAAATATAATCACGTATAATATACACGCGTCGACTAGACAGCCTCTTCTTTTTTTCGTCGATAAAAAAAAGAAGTTAATGAACATGGAAAAATTCCAATATATTAATAAGTTGCCATTATAATACTTACCTTGAAAAACTATTAGAAAAGTTTATCATATTTTTTGTTATATTTTCATCTCATCTTCAGACATATCCCCCACTTCTCAACCTCGTGTGCATCGCTGCGCGCGCGCACGCCGCGGCCTACCCGCGCGTATTTCTGTAGCGACACGCGCTGCGGCTGTAAACATCCGGATAATGGCCGGTGGAAGTCGGAAACGGTAGAATTGGTACTGTTGTGTGGTTAAAAGTGTATTGGCAGATACATCTGTCAGGGAAGTGTTTGTATATTAAAAATAGAAATAAAATAATAATGTAGGTTTGAGTGAATTAGTTTCATCAAGTGATGACTTATGGTACTGAGACGTGGTCCTTAACTGTTGGCCTTTTGGAAAAACTCAGAGTCACACAGCGGGCAATGGAGAGAGCTATGCTTGGAGTTTCTTTGCGCGATAAAATCCGAAACGTGGATATTCGCCAAAGAACCAGAGTCACCGACATAGCTGTTAAAATTTGCAAGTTGAAGTGGCAATGGGCAGGTCACATCGCTCGAAGAACCGATAACCGATGGGGAAGAAAGGTTCTGGAGTGGAGACCACGAACTGGAAGACGCAGCGTAGGTAGGCCTCCCACTAGATGGACCGACGACATTGTGAGAGTCGCGGGCATCCAGTGGATGCAAAAGGCAGGCTGTCGTTCAGTGTGGAGGTTAAAGGGGGAGGCCTATGTTCAGCAGTGGACGTCTTCTGGCTGATGATGATGAAGGTTTAGGGTGATTTGGTTTCATCTAGGAAAGCGTGCTTCATCGTAGACTTACTATCGCTTAATATCAAGAGAGTTGGCGGTCCTAATATTTGGTTTGGTTGGCGAATCCTATTATTAAATAATTAGAAAAATAAGAACCAACTTCATGACTATACCAACATTTACAAACTGACACTAAAAGGTAGAAAATATTGTTTAATATTACGACTGAAATACTTTGTATCCATGGTCATGAAAAATTTAACGAAAAACAACAGGGCCCGGTCGCCATGGAGACACTTCTTTGTTTTTTTGAAGTTCTGTTGTAGAAACAGTTCCTCTATGTTTGCTGTTCAGTTGACAGCGTCGCTAGTGGAGAACAAAGTATGAAATTCACCAAGAAATAACTGTAGTTCCAATTTTGCCCACCTTAACAGCTAAGTTGGTGGCACTGTACATTGTACAATGTACGCAATGTACATTGAATTCGTTACTTATTGTCATGTTTTTGTAGATTTTTCAAAAAGCGCTGAATCAATGTCGATAAAAAAATTATGGGACCACCTATGAGATAAGACCTACCAACCAAAAAAAGAATCATCAAAAAATAATTCTAAATTGGCGGAGTAATCGCGTAACAAACATACATAAAAAAAAACATACAGTCGAATTGATAACCGCCTCTTTTTGGAAGTCGGTTAAAAAATAATTTAAAAGTGATGATGACAAGACGTAGGTTAGTAGATAGTTTAAGGCTAATTCTTGAAAGCTTTATTTAAAAGGTGCGAAAAGGGATTTGTTAGAGGAGAGTTTTAGGCTAGGCATGTTGTTCATAGTGCTATACTGCCGTCCATTATCTATAATGCCGTTAAGCCTCAAAACTAAGTTTCGAGATATCAGCAAAAAACGCGGTAGAATTTTAAAATTGTTGCCACTTTAAAACCATTAGACATATACGAGATTTATTGATATTAAAATATTGCCTTTTAGTCGTACTTTCAAATAGATATACTTCAAAATTAAAGAATCTATGTTATAATAGGTAAAATTAATTTTTTGTGTTATAGCTATGCTTTAAATTTGGATTAACACTTTAAATCAAACGCTTAAATGCGGCTAAGTACACCTTAACGACATTTTAGTGTAGTATTAGTAGGTAACTGAATACTGAAATGCATGTATCATAAATTTAACTGATTTTACTTAACTAAAATGCCGTTTAGAATGGTAGCGGCAATATAGCTACGCATTACAACTTCCTTTGTGGTGATCTGTCCATAGCTAAATAGCCGTTAATGAATTTTAGCCGCAATTTTGACAAGAATTGAGGAAAAATTAATTTGAAACTTTTTTTAAACTTAACTATAATGTGGTTAAATATTTAACATCTTTACATAGCCACTTTTTAGCTAAGCATTTACTACTTAATAATTGAGATTATCATTTAAATTAAAGTTAACTTCTAAAATCAAACCATGCAAATATTCTACAAAAGATGTTTTTATCAATGAATTTTTGCTATTCTGCTATACTTACTCATAACTGTTTCGGTTATAGAGAGAATAAACCTTACAAATTAATAAGGAACCATACTTTATATACGTCGATAACTCTAGGTATCAATGAGATCACAATTAAGTAAGCTAAGGTACTAAACAAAAATATATAAAAATAAAATCACAAGCAGTTTTATTAAATTCAAATTCTTATCATAAATTATGTACTTACTTACTCGTAGATATGTATCACTTGTAACAAACAAACAAAATAAAATATATACTTTACAATAAAATTATAAGGGAAGGATATTCCACACCTTGCAGGTCCCCGGAATAAATAAGTGAAAGAATCGGACGGTGTGAGATTTCCAGTTTTGCAATATGTGGGGGTGAGCTTTTTGACGGTGTCGGGATGTGCGGTAGTGGAAGTCTGATGCATGAATAAGATCCAAAACCCCTTCAGAGCATTCCTCGAAAAACAAACGCTAAAAGATGCAGAGGGAACCATCATCTTTTCGGAGGCTAAGTGGATCCAGCTTGCATGGGAGCGTTAACAATTGTAGTGGCTCGCCTCTGTAGGGAGTCAAGAGGCTGCAGCTGGTATTCCGGTGCGCCATTCCAGAGGTGGGAGCAATACTCCACGTGGAGCCGTACTTGTGCTTCATAAAGAAGAAGCTGCTGACCGGTGTGAAGTACCTATCGCTTCACTCTATTAGGCACACCTAGCTTCTTGGAAGCAAGTTTAGCTTTGGCCTCTAAGTGACCCCAAATGGACCTCACTAGAAATGTTAACGCTGAGGATCTCCAAGTTCTTTAAAATGTTCAAGGGAATGCTCTGGAACCGCGTATCTGCACTAAATGGATGATTTTTCTGGTGAAATTACTTCTTTACACGTCAAATCTATAAGTCTCTCTGATATATTTTATGTCATAGGGAACATTTTTTGTGATGTGTTTATGTGTGGATATGTCAGTCATGTGATAGGAGTTATAAGTTGTTTGTATTTCACAAAAATTGACGAAAATGGGTCGTGTCATGGAATACGGCTGCGTATATAATTCATTAATAAATGAGTTTTAAAAACTCTACGATTAAAATACTTACACACTAACTTGGAAATTAAATAATGACTGCGTTGTATGCAGTATTTATCTAGTGTTAGTTGTCTGGTTAATGTTAGTCTAGTATGATGAAATGTCCAAAATGTGTAACCACTTAGTACCACGGCGTTGCTGGTGCCTATAAAAAATTGCCTAGTGCCATGGCAAGAACATTGACAGGAATACTCCCCGACGCGACGTTTGCTTACTCGAAAACCTTACTCGAAAAGCTGACCTTATAGATACTAAGGTAGGTCTGAGGTCAATTAAAAGAAAGTCCTTCCAAAAGCACGTGAACGCGTGGGTATCGGCACGGCACGGGGTACCAGCAAATAACTGCATTTTAGTGCAGGAATGCTGCTTAACGTTTTTTTAGTGGAGGAAACGTACATAAATATTTTTGGATTCATCTGTGAATTTCCATTGATGGCTAGTAAGAGTAGTAAATTATATAATAAAATCAGGCGAATACTTGTCTAAAAAGCAGTTTAGCGACTTTAACGTTGTTTTTTAAGGAGTTTCTATAATAATTACAATACAAAACTCAACTTAAAAGCAGTTAAAGCATTTTAACTACGTTTTAGGATACTAAACAATTAAACAAACACAATTAACGGCTTTATAGGTAGGCAATAATTTGTTGATTATCAATATATTTATGTGGTTATGGGATTATAGCGGTTTTTTAGTTAAGTAATGATGGATAACGACTTAAATAGCGTGTAAAGTTGAAAATAAATGTCACATAGCGGCATTTTCGCTATTTTTATTTCAGAAACTAAGACAGTTAGGGATACGATTCTTAGACAGATCGATAGAGAATTTTGAACTCTATCCAACCATGTTTAAAAGTAAAAATTGACCACCTGTGGCTTAACGGCATTATAGATAGCGGACGGCAGTATAGTGCTAAGTATTTGAAGAACAACAAACGACAAAACCCGAGGTGGCATTGTTTTGTTTCGGATGGGATATTCACCTTGATAAGGTGGTGGATGGAGCTACCGATAATAACCATTTTAACTACTGTCAAATGTAAATGTACCTAATCTCATCAAATGTAACTAATGTCAAAAATTTAAATAATATTACATACACACAACTAATTACTGGACTATGAGTCACAAGTAATTACTATTTCGTTTCATAAAGCACAGAAAGCCACATGTTCAATATTGATGACATATTTGGCCATACGGAGTGGTTTTCCTAGAATCCCAAGACGAATGGTCTAGACGCTCCGCCAATTACGGAATATGTAATTCCGTCGTGAATCTGTTTTGATATCATAAGGCTTAGTCCTAGTACACTCACCTGAAGTACAGATTAAACAATAGTTACTACGTGACAAACACTAACCCCCTTACGTAGAGTAGTCTTGGAATAGTTAGTGTTTTGTCTTTTTCTCTCTTTCAAATTTTAAACTCGATCGAAAAAGACAAAAGGCGGTGTAACTATTCCGAGGCTACTTACGTTTATTAATAGGGGGGTAACGGTTAGATCTTACTTCTAGCACACCGACCTGAGGTACAGATTAAACAATAGTTACTACGTGACAAACACTACATCATACACATTCTATTAGATAGCCCGTTGGTCCAGTTGGCAGTGAACCTGCCTTCTGAGCTTGGGGGCGTGGGTTCGATTCCCATCTAGGACAAACATTCATGTGATGAACATTTTGTGTTTTTTCTATATCTGGTTCATCATCATCATCATCATCAGCCAGGAGACGTCCACTGCTGAACATAGGTCTCCCCCTTTAACGTCCACGCTGAAAGACAGCCTGCCTTTTGCATCCACTGGATGCCAATGTCGTCGGTCCAACTAGTGGGAGGCCTACCTACGCTGCGTCTTCCGGTTCGTGGTCTCCACTCCAGAACCTTTCTTCCCCATCGGTTATCGGTTCTTCGAGCGATGTGACCTGCCCATTGCCACTTCAACTTGCAAATTTTAACAGCTATGTCGGTGACTCTGGTTCTTTGGCGAATATCCACGTCTCGGATTTTATCGCGCAAAGAAACTCCGAGCATAGCTCTCTCCATTGCCCGCTGAGTGACTCTGAGTATATCTGGTTGTTAATATCTATTTAATTATGTATTTAAAACTATATAATTATGTACGTATATCAGTCTCTGGCAGCCATATCACAAGCTTTGCTTAGTTTGGGGTCAGATGACCGTGTGTGCAAAAATGTCCCGAATATTTATTTATTTATTTATTATTAGTGAAAGCTGAAAAGAAGGATTTGTGTAGTTGAAAATATCTTTATGAGGAAAAATTTAAAACATTTTTGTATAATAAAACGGCCAAGTGCGAGGCCGGCTCACGCACGGCGGGTTCCGTACTACCACATAAGTAATTTTTTTGAACTTTTTCAGTTAATTCGCCGTAACTTTATAAATATTCAGTGAAAATTTTAACTAGATATCTATTACGGTTTGATAAATACAGCCGTTAAAAAGGAAGGACAAACAAAGCATAGGCTTAGTAATAGGGTCCCGTTTACTTTTGGTTACGCAATCCTAAAAAATAACAATAGTCTTCACATGAAAATTGATATAAGGTATAAGACTTTTCTGCCGCAGGCACATATCACGCAGAACAGATAGCCAATAGAGCCAAAAGGTTCTGGAATGAAGACCATGGACCAGCAAGCGCAGCGTAGGACGTTCACCCACAAGATGGACAGACGACCTCAAAGAGACCGCAGGGAAACGCTGGATACAGGCCGCTTCCGACCGGCCCTATTGTAGATCGATGGGGGAAGCCTATGTCCAGCAGTGGACATCCTATGGCTGAAATGATGATGATGGATGATGGATGATGATGAAACAAAAAAATTACTATATATTGGTGCTTCCTCGTAGTCAAACTGGTTTGACTGGTTTGAATGGTCTTTCCTCGTGGTCAAACTTTATTGATATTGCACCTTTTCAGCACGCTGTATGCATGCAGTTTATGTATGTAGTCATTAGGTACATCAGTTTAACATTAACGTTGCCAGTCTGATTAAATACCTAACTACTAAAATATAAATACACAAGAATCATTTCCTAAAATAGTACAGTGTCGCCTAATGCCATATGTTGCGATTTTATTCGTCTATCCGCATCTGAGTCAATTTTTATTTCCTTGCTTCATATAAGAATATTTTGCTAGTAATTTACGTTGCTTTTTCTACAGTATCTAAATACGATCCAAGTGTTGGGTAGTATATTATTCAATTAGTGAACAAAGGACGGATTTAAAGCGAGAGACATAAGATGAATCACGAGCAAGTGAAGGATTCTAATGACTGAATCACCGGAGTCTGTTTTTTAAATTGATAATTATTATATTTTGTGGTGGTAAGGAATCCTCAGTGTGCGAGCCCGACTCGTACTTGGCCGGTTTTAATTTAATTATCAATTTAACATGCAAATTTTAACAGCTATGTCGGGGACTCTGGTTCTTTGGCGAATATCCACGTTACGGATTCTATCGCGCAAAGAAACTCCGAGCAATGCTCTTTCCATTGCCCGCTGTGTGAATCTGAGTTTTTCCAATAGGCCAACAGTTAAGGACCACGTCTCAGTACCATATGTCATCTCTGGCAACACACACTGGTCAAAGACCCTTGTCTTTGGGCACTGTGATATCTTGGACGAGAAGATGTCACGCAATTTCCCGAACGCTGCCCACCGAGTTGGATTCTTCGGGCGACCTCTTCGCCTAAGTTGGAATTACGAACACTTAGTAAATAATAATCCATCATTATTACACCAGAAAATAATATACTAGGCGACACGTTAATTTTTTCTCAATTTTACATATCGTCGCAAGAAAGGCAGATTTACTGAAGCACCAAAATAGCCATATTGAGTTATATAGATATTCGGAATCAGCGTTTTTTTTTTTTGCGTCGATCAGTCTGGGTCCCATAGCGATACGAGCACTATTTTGGCGTTTCAGTAAAAGGAAAAAAAGGGGTTTTTTATCAACCAGAGTCCTTAAACGACACTTTTTTGGCATTTTATTCGTGCCTGTCACCTAAGTAATTTTGTTTTCCTGCAATAAATTACAAGTAAATTTGGCTTCCGGCAATTTAACAGCTAATATTTTAGAGTTATAAGTAATTTTGACTATAAATATTTGAATCAAATGGCGGTTAAGAAATTTTGCTTTACTGTAAATTGAAGTAATTTTTACTTAAACGCCCCTATATCACAAACCAGCAGTCCATTTATTATGGTTTGTACTTCTGGACATAGAAAATGACAAATTAATAAAAGTTTACCTTGACGTCATTTCTCTCAAATTCTTGTGCTGGGAAAAAAGTTATGAATTAAAAACGAAAAAAAAAAACTTAAAACTGCTTTTTCTCGAAATGGTCATTTGGAGCTTCAGTAAATTTGCCTTTTCTGCGACGATATTAATCACAAATATTTTTTCTATAGATATTGGTAGGTATATTCAACCTACGAAGACTGACCGTCTACTACACTGTAACCCTTCTAAATCCACACAAATATTCCTAAACTTGGCAACGGCAGTTCATTACGAACTGACGAAGACTGACATTTGACAGGCTGTCAGTATTCCTGTTTGAAAGTAAAATATAATGCTTTGCCTATGGTTCGTTCACGTTTTTATTTATGGTGCTCGGATAATGCTAAGCTTTTCAGAAGACAAGCTTGTTCTTTGAAAGTGAAAACTGGCGTTTTGTTTTGGTGCCAGAACTTTCTCATGGTTAAAAGAATCTCGATCAGGCACAAAATGCTGTTTAGTGTTTATATCATTGAAATACAATACATATGGAGTACCAAATGTCACAATTATGCCAAAAAAAAACTGAACCAAAACTTGGCGCACGCTTCGAATTGCGCAGACTTTTTGGTTAGTAACAACGTAACCACGATCCAACTACAACGTCGCGCGCTGCCAGAGATACGATGATATAGCGGACAAATACCGTTGAACACTATGCATTCGACATGACGTCTAAATTGGAGTAAATGTGGCATTGTGAAGTATATAATTGATACAATGTATCTACAATGATGCTTGGACGTTTTTTGACTGTTTTTTCTGAGAGATTGTGACTCTTTAGGAATTGTATCTCGATGATTTATATGCGGTGCTTTGTTTTACATATACCTACTATTTACGGCCTATGTTGAAACAGGCCTTATCGACTGGTTTTGAAATGATTTTAGGGATAATAAGATAGCCAGATCCCGAAATAAGTATATTCCATCATCATTATCAGTCTATCATGTTCTCATTGCTGGGGCACAGGCTTTCTCTCAGAGAGAGAGGATGGGCTTTAATCCACCAAGCTGGCCCAGTGCATGTTGGTGAATTTCTGAGGATCTTGTCCATACTGGTTTTCTCACGATGTTTCTTCCCCGTTGCTGAGCAGTGGTATTGAAATAATTATATAATGGTGGTAATAATATAGGTGGTATGTTTTTTTACCGGATAATTTCGCGTTTGACCACCAACTCTTCTGTTGGTAAGCGACGATGTGGTTGAAGATAAAGCACGCAGAGTTAGAAGATACGCGCGATAAGATATTATGCGATAATGGGTGTTCCCCGATAGTTACAATCTGGGTGTCTTCAAATCACGAGTGAATCGGTTTCTTCTAGGCAAGCGTGCTCCACTGTAGACCGCATAACATCAGGCAAGTTGGCAATCAAGCCTATTATGTTTTTTTTTAAACCTGCGGTTGCTTAACATGGCATTTAAGCGCTACTAATACAACTAGCTAATACACTAGAAAATCTTCTAAAAAAAGTTTTTCAATCAATTCTTTCAGCTGTTACGTGTATATCTGAATGGGGAAAATTAATTTGCCACACACTCGACCGTCTACCTTGCTCTCACCCACCCTGCACTACGACAAACTAACTATTGAGTCGGGCTGATGTTGTTTGTACTGACAAAGAAATGAGATTAATAAAACAAAAATTAGAAAACGGTATCCATATTTCCAACAAAAATTACCAACCAACATCCCAAAATATTTCCCCACCATTAGCACGTGCCAGCGATAAGATCTATCGACCTGGTAATGAGCAACAAATCTAACCGACGCGGTTCGCTTGCAATCTCCATCTTGACATAATTTTCACTCTATCTATTACAGAAAAGTGTTTTAACAAGATGTACGAAAAATGATTTGGCTAGGAAATATATTACGAGGTCAAAATCTTTTGGAAACGAGGTACGAGAAGTGGAATACAGAAGTTTAAGATTTGTTCGTCTACAACTAGGGAAAACATGATACAAAGTGATTAATATATATAGTTTAAAAAATATATGTTAAAAGTTGACAAAGGGCACGGACCCAGGAGTCCGTGGAGAATAAATAAACAATTAAAAAAAAAGTGATTAATATTGTTTAAACACCTAAAGTGCATGCGTTTATAAAACATGTGTAAGATTTACTAGTATTTTGTGCAGAAAATTATCTTTATCTTTAAAATTAGTGTTTAAATTTGGATGATAAAACAGCGTATTTTTAGGCCTTAACGCAATAAGAGGGGTGTTATAAGATTAATTTTTATATCGCACGTTATCGTCGTCGTACTTTTTTTGTATCGTTTGTAACGGCTGCACCGATTTTGGGTTAATTTTTTATACCAATAACCATTAAAATAAAATAAGAAACCGAAAATAAATAGAAGTAATGAAGAAATAAAAATGTATAATTGATTCTTTGCTTTGTATAAAACTTGTGATAAACTGAAATAAACTAGGGATTCTTTTAAAAAAACATTATTGCTTTCTTAATTGCACTCGCAAAAACTGGGCCATGTAAAGCGCAGTGCTTAATTGTAGTTAGAGCTTTCCAATCAAAAAGCAGCAATAAAAAAAACATGCATACGTAGACCTAAATGACCTACCGATGGGGAAGAAAGGTTCTTGAGTGGAGACCACGAACCGGAAGACGCAGCGTAGGTAGGCCTCCCACTAGATGGACCGACGACATAGTGAGAGTCACTGGCATCCAGTGGATGCAAAAGGCAGGCTGTCGTTCAGTGTGGAGGTTAAAGGGGGAGGCCTATGTTCAGCAGTGGACGTCTTCTGGCTGATGATGATGATGATGAGACCTAAATCACGTCAATCTTATTAATTGTACGTAAATATAGTACATCTGCATATAAAGGCATAAAGGCGGCCCAAAAAACAAACATACTCAAACTGCCTATTATGATCCCACTGCTGGGAGACGATAGGCCCAGTGCATCAAAAACATAATTAATGACATAAAAATACTACCGTCAATCTGGGGCCGAAAGGTTCTCGAATGGAGACCACGAACCGGTAAGCGCAGCGTAAGACATCCACCCACGAGATGGAAAGACGACCTAAAAGAGACCGCAGGGAAATGTTGGATGCAGGCCGCTTTCAACCGGCCCTTTTAAAGATCGATGGGGGAGGCCTATGTCCAGCAGTGGAAGTCCTATGGCTGAAATGATGATGATGAATCAGTCTCCACGACTGGCTAGCCAAAACCAGACATAAACAAAGCAACCTACCAAAACAAAAACAAACCCAACAATTTACCCTCAAGAAAATTGCATAACAACTTACCAGAATCTAGTTTCATGAAACCATAAACAAGCATCAAACGTGGCTTAGATCTGCTGAATTTCACTGGCCATTCTGAAAATATCACGAGTCGAGCCAAAAGGGGCAAAAAGTCGTCACGCTTGTCGCACATCATGGTTGGGGCGAGGATATGTTGGTGGTATTAGCGACTAACTTTATGTATCAAAGTTATTTATACATACATTCTTGGGTCAAATGAGATGGAGATGGTAGAAAATTACACTAAATTAACGGAATGGAACTACCTCGTATGTGTAATCAAAAAGTAATCACTTAATTATTAAACTTGATTTAGGCTTCAATCGTGTTGATATCGGGACACAACTTTAAGAAGAGTTTGCTGCATAGAAATGAAGAGTGCAAACTCATAGTCGTCATCAGGTTCAAGAGGCAAGAAACAGCATAATGGAATTCTCTAGCATCTGGGATCAAGATTATTTTTAGGTCACTACGTAAATTCTATCCATCTAAGGTTTCCTGGAAGAGATTTCTTATAACGATAAGGTCGCTACTTGTGGTGTTAGTATCTTAAGTTTTTTTTATCTGTGACTTTTATTTCTGGTAAATATGCACAAAAAAAAGTTTCTATTGATTTAGCTGTCTAAAGTCTCCATACACGCTTACCGATCTGAATATTAGGTGTAGGCACACAGGAAGCGGTGGTTTGGTCATGTTGCGTAGAAGGAAGTAGTTTGGGCTGTGACGGGAGCATATTTGGGACGGACGATAGGACCTCGCCTGGTAGGGGGTTCCAAGTATCACTGGTCAGATGTCGTGGAAACTGATCTGCATAAACTCCAGCTAAACGATTGGCAGCTGCAGCAGCGAAGGTTGCACAGTGCTGTGAGGTGTGGCGTATTTTATTGCAGACGCTATGATCCACTTTTAAGTCATTTCGCCACACTAGTAAGTAAGTATCAAAATGTTCCATACCAGATGGCACTCTACTGGAAGGTTTTTTTAAATGCCATAGGTGGCAAACAAGCAGACGGTCTGCCTGATGTTACCACCATCACCTATGGATACTTGTAACACCAGAGGCATCACAAATACTACTACCTATACTAGTCCTTTAAGACTCAATTAACTCGCCTTTTGAAGAACCCCATGTTGTAGCTTCTCCGAAACACCGTAGAAGGTAGCTCATTCCACATTTTGCAGGTATGAGGCAAGAAGGATCGTGTGAATTGCAGTGTGCGATTTCCACTGATCTATGATGTGTGGATGAGCCTTCAGGCGGTGGCGGCTAGTGCGATGGTAAAACTGCGACGCCGGCATCAGATCAAACAGTTCTTCAGAACACTCCCCGTTGTAAATGCGATAAAGGTATCTTTATGATCCTCAAATATGAATATTTTAACTCTTTCTCTTCTATATCCAAGCCCGCAGCCTGAGACGGCACAGCTGCTATGTTCCAGAGATATCGATTGCAAAAAGTACAGACGGACGGACGAGCTGACTAACGGTTTGTACACAACGTCCGCTTCAAGCAGAACTTAAACCCAGTTTAAAAGTCAATGGAATGTTGGACTAGAGAGGATTGCGGAAGTTGAAATTTTGGTTGCTAAAGTTAGCAAGATATTTATACATATTCATAAATAAGACTGGCTTGGGGCTTGGCTTATATATCAATATAATCTACATTCATATAAGAAAGAAGAAAAGGTACAAAAAGAGGTAAGTTTGTATGTATGTTTAAAAAAACTCTGAAAAACTGATATGAAAAAAAAAACAGCAATAGGAAGCTACACTATCCTTTAGTAACATAAGCTTTGTTCACAACAAGCAACAAACAAAACCCCACGAGATGGACAGATGACCTAAAAGAGACCGTAAGAAAACTCTGGATGCAGGCCGCTTCCAACAGGCCCTTTCGGAGATCGATGGGGAGGCCTGTGTCCAGCAGTGGACGTCCTACGGCTGCGATGATGTGAACAAACAAAAATTATTATCTGTCAGAGTAAAAAGTGTGAAAGCAAAAGTGTGCGAAACAATGTGCATCAGGTTGTGATGGCCAAGGAGTTAGAGACCTGGTGATCAGAACAATGGACGTAGAGGTAGATCTACACCCCGCTGTCCAAATAACATTATCAAGCACGTGGTGCACGTGATGAGGCTTGAAGAACCAGATTTTTTTTTACAAAAGAATCCTAAAGCCAGCAGTAATATTTATAGCACTGTTTTAAACTATCACGGTTGTTCACTAAAGTTAAATGATTATTAACGGGATATTTCGGATACATTTCGGAGAGTGTGCATCAGATCTGCATGATTTAATTCCTTCCTGCCCTTTTTTCTATCGGACCGCCAGGGCGGGCACAAAAAATCGACATCGTTTTATGGTTGATATTCCGAGAACCCGTACGAAGCGCTATGATTCCACATTTATTGTGCGAACTGCGAGTCTGTGGAATTCGCTGCCTGAATAGGTTTTCCCCGTTAGTTACAATCTGGATGTCTTCAAGTCGAGAGTGAATCGGTTTCTTCTAGGCAAGCGTGCTCGTAGACCGCATCGTCGCTTAACATCAGGCGAAATGGCGGCCAAGCGCAAGCCTATCTACTATAAAAAATAATAATAAAAAAAAATTACCGTTGTAAGGTTGTGGAATGAGCTCCCGATATTTCGGCGCAGTTACATGCACCATGTTCACGGGAAGACTGATCAGTCTTCCCGTGACAGTCTTCCCGTGAACATGGTGCATGTAACTGCGCCGAAATATCGGGAGCTCATTCCACAACCTTACCACGGTAAATATCCCGTTAATAATCATTTAACTTTAGTAATATTTATGACATGACGCATCTTTAATCTATCACTGCTCAATGTGATTTTTTTGATTGGATTTGAAACACATAACACATTTATGAAATTTGTTACGGAACTATTGCGCTAGTATCTTTTGAAACATTGAAATAGACTGATATATAAGTTCATAAGATTATATGTCTTGATATTGATGTTGTACAATAAATAGCGTTACGCCTGTTTCTTCTTGTTTTCTAATCCAAACCTGACTATTTCTAAACATCCTCTAATACCGCAAAAGAGGATAAACAACGGATAAATCTGCTATAATTGTGCACCAAGCCTAACCGCGGTGGAGCTCGTTCCTACTATGTTGAGAGTGTGACCGACTTTGCTAACTAAATATTGGTGAGACATGTATCTAATAGTTTGGTATCAAACTTATTTCGATTCTAAGCAAACTTACATTTTTGATAAGGCAGATTGATGCGTCACGTCAAATGAGATTTTGGTCAAGCAAAACCAAGACGTGTGTTTTTTATTTTATTTTTTTCTATCTATATTTCCTCCAACACATTCATGAGTCCTTGTTAAATCATGCATCTGACCAATGGATCTAATGATAAAGAAAGTTCTGAATAGATCCATACTTTCAAAATGGGATCCAACGAGAATTAAAAATCTCAATAGATCCATCGAGGAACTACTAATAGATCTAGTGAGAAAAAAAGTTCTCGATAGATCCGTAATTTTATAAGGGGATCTAAAAGGAAAAAAATCTCTATAGATCCATTATGGATCTTAGCATTGGATCTATCGAGAATGATCCAGTTATCTTGTAGGCTCATGTTGGCATAATGCATCTTGCACTCAGCGCAAGTTGAGAAAGATGCACGTTTCATTACATCCACACGCGCGTTTTAGATTTAAATTATTTGTGCAAATAGTATGGTATAAGGTCGTTCTATGACTTTCTACAGGCTTTAACAATTTTTTTTCATGAATAAATAAATATTCGGGACATTTTTGCACACACGGTCATCTGACCCCAAACTAAGCAAAACTTGTGATATGGCTGCCAGAGACTGATATATATACATATATAGGTTTAAATACATACTTAAATAGATATTAACACCCAGATATAGAACAAACACAAATGTTCATCACACAAATGTTTGTCCTAGGTGGGAATCGAACCCACGCCCCCAAGCTGAGAAGGCAGGTTCACTACCAACTCGACCAACGGGCTATCAAAAATAATAAATGATAAATAATAATAAATAATATAATAAAGAATAATAAATGAATTTGTTTTTTTACCAGCAAGTTTCATTATTAACACATTTATTCAATAAAAATTACAAGTAATAT
Organism: Agriopis marginaria; assembly: GCA_932305915.1. Taxonomy (NCBI): domain Eukaryota; kingdom Metazoa; phylum Arthropoda; class Insecta; order Lepidoptera; family Geometridae; genus Agriopis; species Agriopis marginaria. Next base: position 18,935,184 of record OW029918.1, read on the forward strand.
AAAAACTATCTTAAATTTATTAACTAAACAAAATACATGCAGAGTGACATTTTGGACTGTCTATAGACCTTTGAAGTACTAAATACAATCCAAATACTCAAGCCCACTATCAGTTGGCAGCGTACCCGTGTTATTCCTGCATCAGAATTCCACTACTGCACATCCTAAAATCATCAAAAGCTCACCCCCACATTTTGCTAAGCTGGAAATTTCACACCATCCGATTCTTTCGCAATTTATTCCGCGGACCTGCAAGGTGTGGATTATCCTTCCCGCATGGTCTTCCCGCCGAAGCGTTTCAAAACAGGTGTCTACAACTACCTCTCCCAGCTGGCAAAGCACTGCCAACACCGCTAGTGTTGCAGGTGTCCATAGGCGTCGGTTTTTGCTTAACATCAGGCTTGCCGCATGCTTGTATGCCGCTCTTTTTATATTTAAAAAAACCCAGCATGCTGATGGCATTACCACGCTGAATGGCAATGCTTTTGCGTTGAGCCAGAAACGCGCCAGCATTTTGGTCACGCGTCGGGTAAACCAGGTGCTCTGAAAGATTTTTGAAAATGTGACTCAATCTATCTCAGAAATTATAGTTAAAATGCTAGTGAAAAAACACTTCTAATCCTCAGATATGTATTCGTGGTCCAATACTAACCGTGGCGTACTTTGTTGATACAATTCAGAGACATATTTAGAAGGGCTGGTAAAGCTATGTCACGGTACTGGCCATCTAACTGGCAAATCTATGCTTTATGTTTTATGCCGTACAGCAGAATTTCAAATAACGGACTTTAGGTGTATAGAAGCATTAATCACGCGTTCACAAATACCACTTACGGCACACAATTATAGAGCTAACATTTTAATGAATTTGTTAGGCGAAATAGTAGAGAACGTACACTTGTTTGACGGTAATGCTTGCATACTCCGCGTGCTCCCTTTCAAATATTTTCAATTATTATTTTTTCTTTATTTTCTACAAAATTAATCTTAGGCTTTTACAAAAAACTACGATCACTAAAGTATTTGAATGATTCTTAGGATTACGCACATTTTTTTAAAATAAATATTTGTCTTTTATATAGAATCTGAATGAAGTTGATTCCATCCATCGAAGGGAACGTAAAAACGGGTGTTTTTTTAAGGAAAATTTACGATTTTTTCTATCTAGCCAAATTTCTTTAATCGTGTATCGGTGAACACATCGGAATAAAATATTTCAAGAACATTTATTACACATAAAGAAATAATGTCAATTAATTGATTTTAAAGGTCTACTTTTGAATGTTCGTGAGGACGAATCGACAAATTTGAAGTATATTTCGTCTTAAGCTGGGTCAAGCCTCATCGTATACGCCTTTTTTAGACGGATAGGTGTTACGTAGGTCTTATACGCGACGACCTAGTGTGTATATGCTTTTAGAGAGAAGCATAAAGGGGAGTGAGGGACACAATAAATATTTGCACCCAGATTGGAGCAGATGCTTCGTGGGCGTCTTTGATATGAAATAAAGGGAATAAGGCGCGTTGTTTCTTCAGCGGATTACCGAGAAATAGCGCTGTCTTTCTGATGCGGTTGGCTTTGAATCTTTCTTAGTAATGATATTGATCAACGGCAACTGACTTTTACAGTTTAGAAGAGTGTACACACACACACACACACACACATCATCATCAGCCATTAAATGTCAACTGCTGAACAAGGCTCTTAGAGAGGGGTGTTGCCATAATCCCCACGCTTGGCGGGCGGCTTGGAGATCGCAGTACGTTCACCGTGTACTAACAGGACGCTGCTGCCCATCCTCCGGTGGTTCTGGTCGCAGTTTTAGGACATACCCGGGTCCCGGGTAGAAGAGTGTATTTTGATCAATTTATAAAATAAATTAAGGTAAAGGAATATCATTTTCCTTGTCACCAGTTTGATGAAAAAAAACTTTTTTTGTTAAATAAAATAGTAGGTCTGCGTTTGACCGCCACCTAGTCTTGGTGAGCGATGTTTTTTTAATATTTTGTGCTTTTTCGTTTCACGTACATTTTTCTATGTAAGTATATATTTTTACCGAACGAGTATTTTGTTTTTATATTTGTTCGGTAATAATCTTTCTTAAAGTTGATCCATGATTTTTTTTATAAATTTTGCAAGCAAGTATTTCAATGTTTGGATTAGCTAATTTAAAATGTTAGTTACTAGTTTTATAAGTTTACTAGTAGGCCGCCCTTGCTTCGCACGGGCGAAGCCGGGATATATAGCCTATGTCAACCGGGGATAGTGCAGCATCCCAACAGTGAAAGAATTTTTCAAATCGGTTCAGTAGTTTCGGAGCCTATTCAATACAAACAAACAAACAAACAATCAAATCGTTCCTCTTTATAATATTAGTATAGATAAATATAGTAGTCTGGGGCGAACTACTAATAAATATTAAGTACAAATAAAAACTCCAACGAGCTCTGAGCAATGAGCTCTTTGGAGCTTATGTACGGATTTTCGTACCACTGGATTTTCGATGAAGGAAAACATCGTGAGGAAACCTGCATACGTACGTAGAAGGAATTCAATGGCGTATGTGAATCCAACAACCCGCACTCGGCCAGCGTGGTGGATAAGGCCCAATCACCCTTTCGGGGGTAGGCTAAAAGTCCAGTAGTGGACTGTTAAAAAAAGGCTGATTATGATGATTATGATGATAAATAAAAATAAACTGGCCAAGTGCAGTTCTTGATTGGTGACCACGAACCGGAAGACGCAACGTAGGCAGGCCTCTCACTAGATGGATCGACGACATTGTGAGAGTAGCTGGCATCCAGTGGATACAAAAGGCAGACTGTCGTTTAGTGTGGAGGTTAAACGGAGAGGCCTATGTTCAGCAGTGAACGTTTTTTTGCTGATGATGATGATTTTTATTTCAGTGTATTTGAGAAAGCAATCATCTCTATCTCTATCTCTATCTCTACATAGTATAAATTGAAGTCGCTCTCCACGTCTGTCTGTCTGTCTGTATGGCCGCTAACTCCTCCTAAACCACGCAACGGATTTTGATGCGGTTTTCACCATCAGTTAGGTACATTTTCAAGAAAGGTTTATATATATAACTAGCGACCCGCCCCGGCTTCGCACGTAAATTACACCCGTGCGAAGCCGGGCGGGCGGGTCGCTAGTCTTGTATAACTTACGGTTCTAGAATAGTTTCGATGTTAATGTTCTAGTTTAGAACATTATGTTCAGGGTGTTCTAGAACTATAAAACAAACAAAACTCTAGAGCCATCTAGTCTATCTAGTTCAAGATTATAAGTGACTTCTTGAAACAACAACTTCGTGTTTCTGGCTCAACGCATAAGCATTGCCATTCAACGTGGTAATGCCGCCAGCATGCAGGGTACGCTGCCAACTGGTAGTGGGCTTGAGCATTTGGATTGTCTTTAGACCTTCAACGGTCTATGGGCAGTCTAACTGTATTTGTAGTTTTAGTTTTAGCTTGTATTTTGTTTAAAAAAAAAAAACTTCATACAAAAATATAACAGCGAAGACAGCACTTTAATAAAACATTTAAACGTAAAATATTAAACGCTGGGTGTCATCCAGACCTCTGCTGGCTGAAATACGACCAACTATTATTTATTGTGTTTTATCATACTTAAACACGTTTCCGGAAGAACTGGCTGTCTCTAGGGATGGGAAGAGGGAAGACTTGTAAGACTAGATAATAGTTTTATCATTGCTTGTTTTAACAGACGATTTTGCTCGTGTAATAAATTGTAGAAATATTCAAACTAACAATTAATTTTTTAACTTATCTAATACAAGCTTAACTATAACTGCACTAAGTACTTAATCTCATTAATCTTTTACATAATAATGTTTTTTTAGAAAAAAAACAATAACCGACTTCGGGACTAAACACATGTACGAACTTAAATTAAAAAGTAGATAGGCTTTTAAATCGACCTCACACGATTAGGAAGCTTTAACAATAATTAGAATTTTTAGAAAAAAAAGAACCGACTTCATGACTATACCTACATTTACAAACTGACACTAAAAAGTACAAAATATTGTTTAATTACGACTGAAATACTTTGTATCCATGGTCATGAAAAATTTAACGAAAATAACAGGGCCCGGTCGCCATGGAGACACTTCTTTGTTTTTTTGACGTTCTGTTGTAGGAACAGTTCCTCTATGTTTGCTGTTCAGTTGACAGCGTCGCTAGTGGAAAAGAAAGTATGAAATTCACCAAGAAATAAATGTAGTTCCAATTTTGCCCACCTTAACAGCTAAGTTGGTGGCACTGTACAATGTTTACTTTGTACATTGAATTCGTTACTTATTGTCATGTTCTTGTAGATTTTTCAAAATGCGCTGAACCAATGTCGATAAAAAAAATATGGGACCACCTATGAGATATGACCTACCAACCAAAAAAAGAATCATCAAAAACAGTTCTAAATTGGCGGAGTAATCAGGTAACAAACATACATAAAAAAAAAGATACAGTCGAATTGATAACCGCCTTTGTTTGGAAGTCGTTTAAAAATGACACGGTTGCGTAATCTTTCCTACAATGAAGTAGTTTACTTTAAGAATTGGTACATATTAACGTAGGTATAATTATTGTGATGCCTCCTTACAAATACATACTTCTTTATTCATATGTTTCTCTGACGACAGTTCAAACAGATTCCATACCAAAACTTTTGCTCAAGGGAACCCAATAGAAAAAAAATAGTGCGTGGAGTCCTTCCGCGCGGAAAAAGTGAAAATCTCGCTCTGTCTCATTATATTCCCCCTCCATGGTAGCTTTAAACGTTTAACGCAACCTTGTTGGAAGTCGCATGTTCTGCCATCTATGCAAATATTAGTGAACTAATAAACTATGAGAAGGATGTACAAGTTTCAAGATTTCCTCATTAATGGCATCTAAAACTCTTGCTCTGTCTCTTTTTATTCCCCCTCCATGGTAGCGTTAAACGTTTAACGCAACCTTGTTGGAAGTCGCATGTTCTGCCATCTATGCAAATATTAGTGAACTAATAAACTATGAGAAGGATGTACAAGTTTCAAGATTTCCTCATAAATGGCATCTAAAACTCTCGCTCTGTCTCTTTTTATTCCCCCTCCATGGTAGCGTTAAACGTTTAACGCAACCGTGTCGGAAGTCGCATAAGAAGTTTCACTTCAAAAAGGTATTTTCTATGCTGCGTGATCCATATTCGCCCATATCATTGCATACACCAGCAGATGAGTTGATGGTCAGCGGATTTACACGTAATACAAAAAAGATAAGGCCAAGTCAAGTGTTTTCAGTCTCGCTTAAGTCCATATGTCTTCGCTTAAGTTAGCACCATGCATCACTATGCAATTTTGTATTCAAATAGCATTCAGCAAAAATGAGAAGAAGGTCCCCTGCAAAGAGGTGGCAACTGCTCCCGAGATATTAAACCCCCATTAACGGTGCCCAAGATAAAGCAACGACAGAATTCCAAATGTAACCGTAAAGACATTTTTTTTTCTGTATTTATTCAAATTAATTGCTTTTTTATGGGCCTCCTGAAATCTCGGACGGTTATTGTTTGGATAATTTTATTGGTGGCCCAGATCCTGTTATAGGCGATACGACAATTCGCTTGCAAATTTTTCCTTTACGACCGTAAAAATAATTAAAACAAGAGTCATTTTCAGGCTGGACCTGTTAACTAAATGGCGGTTGCATTTTTCCTGAGCGTTTCATTTGCAGTAACTGATGCAATGTAATTTTATCGACACCTTTGCTTTATTAAATAGCAGTATAAATATAGTATAGTGTATATATAGTCTATACTAATATTATAAAGAGGAAAGATTTGATTGTTTGTTTGTTTGTTTGCATTGAATAGGCTCCGAAACTACTGAACCGATTTGAAAAATTCTTTTACTGACGGGAAAAACTCTTTTACTACACTATCCCCAGGTGACATAGGCTATAATCTATACCCGTGCGAAGCTGGGGCGGACCGCTAGTATATATATATATATATATATATATATAGCAGTATACTTATTTTGAGCTTGAATTGTATGAAATTTCACCTATAGCGGGAAATTAACAAACAGTTTTTTGTCCTTGTAGCTAGTTCAGGTAGTTATTTTAAAATGACACAGTGTTTGCGCAAATCGTTGGTTGTTCTTTACATTATCATCTACAGCTATTTAACAGTAACGCACCATATGACTTACATTTGTCAATAAACTGTTTGAAACAGCAAAAAATCGTTTATTGATAAACGTACGTAATAAAGTGCATTAGAGATAAATAGCTTTACATATTTTTGTAAAGAATAATAATCAATTTGCGCAAACATCATGATCGTTTACAACAATTACCCGGCCTAGCTACAAGCACAAGAAAACTGTTTGGAATTTTGTATTTGCCGCCATAGGTGAATCGTACCATCTTAAACAAAGAGCACAAAAATTTGTTAATATAATTAAGTGCAAACAAACCTGTGTTTTAGACACTTAAAGCACTCCTAAGAATATCTTGAATAACAGAAACAAAAGATAACCGCGCCAAAGGAAACCAATTTACTAAACAATTGAAAAACGCAAACTTGTTATTTCGTTCGTAGTATAATTTCGTAGTTAATTAAGGATTAAGAAAGTAATTATTCCAACTTTTCCATTTATTCTCGCTCGATGGCTCGCAAATTTTATGAGCGGGTTTATTGACAATAAAGGAAAGTTATTGTTCGAAAACGAATTCGTCAGCTCTGGGGTTCCGCAGAAATTACGAGATACAAGAGTGCCGTGTCATCTGTGAAATATTTTGTGGTTAACTCACAAACAGGTATAATTATTATTACGAGAAAAACATGTAACAGCCGTCTCAAAAGCCGCAAAAGCTTTTTAAACCACTCAATAGCTCTGGAAGGTCACCCCAAAGACGCTCGACTTGCCATGTGGCAAGAACTGCACAGTCCACCTCCAAATTTCATGGTCCCTGCCGAAGAGTTCCCCAGGCCATCAAGAACCATGGCCCACTTGGAAAACCCTGAACCGACTTCGGTCCCAAGTGGGCCGAAGTCGGGATAATATGGCAAAGTGGGGTTATATAAAGGGCTCTGACACCGAATGTCTTTGTGGTGTGAACCCTCAAACAATGACACACTTGATGGAGTGTGCAGCGTGTCCTACAACTTGCACACTAGACGACCTGAATGAAGCCACGGAGAGTGCCATTGGGGCGGCAGAGTTTTGGTCTAAAAACATAATTTGAAAATAGAATTATATTTTGCGGAACATCGACTCGAAAGAAGACGAGGTTTTTTTAGCAGTGATTTGAAATCATCAAAATATTTTCTACTGTTGATATTGTTATTATTTAATCCAAATATTTTAGCATACTACTCTAAAACACTGTTTTAAACTATCACGGTTGTTTACTAAAGTTATTTATGTACGATTATTTACGGGATATTTACCGTAACTGCGCCGAAATATCGGGAGCTCATTTCACAACCTTACCACGGTAAATATCCCGTAAATAATCATATAACTTTATACTATTCTAAGTTCAGTTAAGCATCTGGAACATAATGCCGTTCACATAACATTCGCAGTTGAATGCTATCTGTAGGTGCACTGAGCAAGGGTTTCGCGTGGACTGGGTGCGTCTGTAATATGAACGATGCGTCAATGTGGATACTTCCATGGCAGCGTAGATTGAAGTCCCAAAACATAAAAAGGTAACATTGTCCTTCTAATGGTTTTATAATCTCTCTGTCCTTCTCTCTAGGTATACCTATGTTTTTATATTACCTTATTACGATTGAACAGCAAAGTTTTTCGCATAATTACACATTACAAGGAAGTAGTGTCATAATCATGATCATCAGCCAGAAGACATCCACTGCTAAACATAGGCCTCCCCCTTAAACTTCCACACTGAAAGACAGCCTGTCATTTGCATCCACTGGATGCCCGCAACTCTCATGGCGTCGTTGGTCCATCTTGTGGGAGGCTTACCTAAGCTGCGTCTTCTCGTTCGTGGTTTCTACTCAAAAACCTTTCTTCCCCATCGGTTATCGGTTCTTCGAGCGATGTGGCCTGTCCATTGCCACTTTAACTTGCAAATTTTAACAGCTATGTCACTCTGGTTCTTTGGCGAATATCCACGTTTCGGATTTTATCGCGCAAAGAAACTCCGAGCATAGCTCTTTCCATTGCCCGCTGAGTGACTCTGAGTTTTTCCAAAAGGCCAACAGTTAAGACTCGTCTTGAGGCACTGTGGTATCTTGGACGAGAAGATGTCACGCAATTTCCCGAACGCTGCCCATCCGAGTTGGATTCTTCGTTGACTCTGGTTCTATTTCAAATATCTATAAATTTTTCAGATTCAAGTAGGAAGTAGTGTGCATTATTATTAGTATGATCACAATGTATTTTTTCCTGAAAATACAGAGACTTGGAAAATTCAAGTAAGCATTTTATTTGACCCCAAACTAAAGACCATTTTCTTGGATATCATTCCGTCAGTCACTAAAGAAAGTTGCAGCGTCATCAACCGCTAATTCTGACTGGTAGCGATCCATCTTTCGTCCCAGGAAGACATCGCGATAGCAAATTGGATCGCCCAAAACTTATCCCAATTAATACTGCAAGTGAGGTGAATGTGGAAAAGGCGGGACTTAGCGCCCTGTTTCAACACACTCACAAGTTGACTCTTGTGTTCTTGTAAATTTTCTGTATGTTCATCGTTTAAATTGCAAGTAAACATGAAACAATGACTTGTGATGCAAGTCAGTACAAGTCTGATTTCTTAACAAAGCTCAGCAAGGTTAGTCTTTTGTTAGTCTTTCTCGTAACCGCCGTGATAATCACAAGCTATTAAATATACCTAGCAAAACACAACTTTTTAGGAATAGTGTGTTTGGAATGGGTCCATTAGTATATAATAGGATACCACAAAACATAAAAGACCTCAATACGAATCTCTTTAAAAAGAAACTTAAGGAATTATTGACTGCTAAATGCTACTATAGAATAGATGACTTCCTACAGGATAAATATTGACATATATAATTATAATTTTTCACATCCAATTTTAAGTATTGACATAATATTTGACATTATGAAACAATTATTTGTGGTATCTTATATGTATTATTATAATAAGTTTATCAGAATTGTGTAAAATAAAAATAAACTTTAACAAAAACTAATATAAATTATATTCTTTTAAAAAAACTAACATTTGTACGCCGTAACAGGCAAGGACATGAGATACGTCTCCATTCTTACGATCATGTGCTACTATTGTATGTGTACCTACCATGTTCTGACAAATAAATATTTTGAATTTGAATTTGAATTTGAATTTCCTGCATACATTTTTTATTAACTAAACAAAGTACAAGCTAATACTAACACTACAAATGCAGTTTGACTGCCCATAGAACGTTGAAGGTCTAAATACAATCCAAATGCTCAAGCCCACTACCAGTTGGCAGCGTACCCAGCATTACCACGCTGAATGGCAGACAAATGTTATATAATTTATGTATAATTATATAATAATTATATAGACCTATAAACAAATTTTACATTTGGACCAACCTTAAAATCGCAAAAAAATTATAAACACCTAATAAATAATACGGCAAACTTGCCGCCAAAATTAGAAATTTTGGATTTTGGTATGAAATTAAACCATAGAACAAACAAATTTATAAAAATTGGTTACGAAAACGTTTATCGGGTCCGCTAGTCTATAATATCTAATTATAGAAAAGGCGACGTGTGTATGTATGTATGTTCCTTATGGTCTCCGAAACGGCTAGACCAATTTCAATGAAATTTTCAGGCAATCTTCAAATTAGCCCAGCGAGTAACCCTGTAAAGTTTGGTAGCGAACGGGTCAACAGATTAATTTTTGTATTTTAATACTTTCGCTACAAAAAACGAACAAGAGTTATTATTGATATATTTTACACTAGTCGGCCGCCCCTGCTTCGCACGGGCGAAGCCGGGATATATAGCCTATGTCAACCGGGGATAGTGCAGCATCCCAACAGTGAAAGAATTTTTCAAATCGGTTCAGTAGTTTCGGAGCCTATTCAATGCAAACAAACAAACAAACAATCAAATCTTTCCTTTTTATAATATTAGTATAGATCACAGAAAAAAAAAGTTATCCAAGTCAATGCAACCTCCTTGGTAGTTACAGCAACCTGCTTTAGGTTGCTATAACTACCAAGGAGGTTGCATTGTTTTCATCTTTCACTGGCTGATAACTGAATATACTACCGGATACGATAATCAACTGACAATCTTCACTTCAGTCATGCTGACATTATTTGTCTATACTAATATTATAAAGAAGAAAGATTTGCATGTAAGTATGTTTGTAACGAATTGGCTCAAAAAGTACTGAACCGATTTTAAAAATTCTTTCACTATTTGAATGCTACGTTATCACTGATTAATATAGGCTATTTTAATAGTCTATATAACAATACCCGTGCGGAGCCGGGGCGGACCGTTAGTGTTATATAAAGTAACTTAGATTACTTTTATCTCGGATATAACGCAGGTGAAACCGCGGGGCGCAGCTTGAAGTAACACGAAAATAGCAACTAATTACAACCCATAAAATGTTTTCCTTTTGTTTTATAACTAAAATTCACACAGTAAATCTGTGACCATACAACATGAACTTGTATCACTAAATTGTAGATTTTACATAAACCTACTTTGACCCATTTTCTCCTATTTTCATCTACGTTAATACGGTCCTACATAATAGCAAACACATAAATCTGTGTTATGTCAGTGCAGAAGTGAATTAGAACGAACGGCCTCGACTAGCGCAGTGATTTTAGGGTGTTTTGAGTGGGTATTTAATCTAGTTATTGAGTGTAAAAATTGGCTTTGATTTGTGTACCTTTTTTTTTGTTGACGGGGGGAAATCTTCAAAAGATACCCAGCTGCATTGGGGTGAAGCTGGGTTATGTGAGATTACACCAACTAAAACTTCCTCGGTGGCCGACCTCTGTGCCAGACGGAGGGTACCGGGATCTCCATAGGAACGCACCGGTATCCTAGCACACTGCTTAAAGCAACGCTCCCGGGAAATGCTCATGGCGTTTCCGTTCCTTTCTTTTATAACTGTGTGGGCCACACCACGCCGTTGTCTTCCCTGGGCCTGCTGAATAGTAGATCAGATCAGATCCCCAAATCTGACCACCCACAAATCCAAATGCCCCTTATAGTCGGCTTTTACGACAGGCAGGGGATACCGAAGTAGTTTTTATTTATTTTTTTTATTACAAATATGCTTGCGCTTGGTCGCCAACTCGCCTGATGTTAAGCGATGATGCGTAGTATTCTAAGACCGGGGTCTTAGAATTCCTCCAGGGATTAATGACGTAACTACTAACATTTTTAAAATTCATTTTATGACCTTGAATACAGTTTTTATTATTCAGACTAAGTTCAGATTACTTAAAAAGTCAGAGTCAAGATAAGAAAGTCATGGTCAAGTCCAAGGTCATGCCCTGATAAAGTGGTGAAGATTTTTCTAGACGCTTCTGTAGAGTTTTGGAAATATCACTTAAATACACGTTTCACATCATTATAATAATATCACTAGCCATCACTCGATCACGTTCACGAACACTGAATAAATAATAACCCACCATTAACATTCGAAAAAAATGCGAGTTATGTGTTATAGTCGTTTTACCACTTTTAGTATGGTAGTCCCATACTAAAAGATACGCGATTTCAGGGTTGGTCACCCTGAAATCGCGAGAAAAAAAACAGCTGTTCCATACATTTTGTCGAGTGTCAATTACCGTTTTCTATAGAACAGCTGATATTTTTTTGGCAATTTCAGGGCTGGTCCCATAGTAAAAGTTGTTTATAATGATGAGTACAATTACCTTCTTTTGGCTTCGAGAGTGTTCCCCTTACACCCCGTATAACGCCAGACTCTATATTATTTCTTGGTACCTCTAAGACTTAGTAAACACTAGAGATGCCCAATGTATAAAATTATTATGTGTAATAAAGATATTTTGTAAACAAAAAAACAACCTTCAGCCCTCTGAAATGGCTTAACGGTTAGAGCAAACAACCGAAAACAATACTATAATAATGTCTAACGGTACCCCAAAAGAACTAATCATTCTGCTACTTCAATTTCATAAAGACAATTAACTCCCATACTCGTTCCTCACAAAACTGGACCTTTTGAGGAAGAAAAAAAAATGTTTACACATCTCTCAATACAAATAAACACCTATTTCCCGAGACAAATTGTTTTTCCTCTATTCCCGAGAATCTATTAACGAATAAAACCCACTTGATAAGACTGAGAGGGATAATATTATTAAATCAGATAAAAGATAGGTAAATACTCTCACAGATTACGAAATACTTTCTACGTAGATCTTGCCACAGAATAGTATCCATTTTCTACGAAAACCAATTCTCTTCACCACATTTTAAGTACCAGTTTCTACGTAGATTTCACCACAGACTTAATGTCAGTTTCTAAGGATATTGAGTCAGTCCTTATCTGGTCATTCACAAGTTATCAGGCCAATAAGGTTTGATTAGATTGATCCAGCTAATGGAAACTGTAAATGGATTGTAGTTAATTACGGTGTAAGCAGTTTTTGGATTTGATCTCGTGGACGTTGCTGTGTTTGGAAAAATTTTGGAAGTTGGCGTTTTATTTTGAAGAGACTTTTATTTACAACTGGTGAGTTTGTGTGTTTCACTTGGTTTGTTTTTAGGGTTCTGTACCCAAAAAGGAAAAAACGGAACCTTTATTGGAATCACTTTGTTGTCCGTGTTTCCGTCTGTCCTACATATTAACGGCTATATCTTTCGAACCGTAATAGATAGACAGTTGAAATTTTCTTAAATATGTAATGTTACAGCAAATGAATTAGGATATAATAAAAAAGTTTAAAAATAAAAACGGAATGGGTCCCCATACAACAAATGTATTTTTTTACGTATAATTGTATTACCACTAATGTAAAAATGGTAATACGTATAAATGTCAAAGTTGGCATGATTATAGTACACACTCTAAAGTATAACAACAAATAAATAAATAATGGCCAACTGCGAGTCGGTGTTAAATTTCTGTTCACCACCGATTCTCGTACGATCACCGAAGTGAAGCAACATCGGGAGCGGCCGGAACTTGGATGGGTTGATGGTCTTTTTGCACTATTTTTATGTACTTTAGTAGCTAACAAGCTATTTGGTGGTACGGAACCCTCAGTGCGCGAGCCCGACTCGCATTTGGCCGACTTTATTTATACATGTAAATAAAATAAATATTCGGGACATTTTTTTTTGTACGCACGGTCATCTGACCCCAAACTAAGCAAAGCTTGTGATATGGCTGCTTGAGACTGATATACATACATACATACATTATCAGCCATTAAATGTCCACTGCTGAACAAGGTCTCCCTCTTAGAGAGGGGTATATACATACATATGTAGTTTTAAATACATACTTAAATAGATATGAACAGCCAGATATAGAACAAACACAAAATGTTCATAACATAAATGTTTGTCCTAGGTAAGAATCGAACCCACGCCCCAAACTCAGAAGGCAGGTTCACTACCAACTGAACAAACGGGCTATCATAATTATGAAACAATGAAATCTTTAAACCACAAACCAAGAAAATAACTAAAATATTGCAAACGCTAGAGCCTCTTATACCAAATTTGACGGTTTTAAATCGATTTTATTCAGTTAAATGACAATATTTGAGCTGGAAAAAAATGCATGTCACAGATACATCTGTGTTTGAGTATAAGATTTGGTTCAAAACACGATAGAATAAACTTGCCTCGATCAAAAAAAAATCTGAAGCAAAGTCGACTTAGTTTATTTATTTCATTTTATGCTCTAATGAAAGCTCGTAACAACCTGGAAATTGCATGTAGTGAAAGGCAATTTTATTCAACATTCTTTTATTTGGATAGATTTTTGATAGCGAATAGTGTCGTTTTTTAGTGAAATTAAAAGCGTAAAAAGGACGCGAGAATTTTGGCGTGCCGCGTTCAGTGCCGCGCCAGGCGTCATCGAGGTCGGACCTATGCTCGTTTTTGTCGTTGCACTCCCCCCGCGGGCGTACTGACTCTAGCATGGCGTCGCTATAACTTGGCGGGGGCTGAGGGAGCGTTTTGTTGCCTACGCGACTCGGATGACCGCCCGTTAAATCCATACCGAATCAACGGAGTCCTAGACAACACTTGTAAGTATATCTATTCTGTGACAATACTTAAGTCGTATCCAGAAACTATCCCGTTGATTTGTAAGCAGTACACGTGTCGAAATAAAACTAGCGTGGGAGAAGAAACATCGAACTTGACTGCGTACAGTACGTGAATATAACTTTACTAGCACTTGGTTGTCAAGAGCTCGTTTGAAAAGTTTCTGTTAATTAATCCCCGACGCAAAAAGAGGGGTGTTATAAGTTTAACCCGAACGAAGCGCTTTGATTACACTTTTATTATGCGTCTGTGGAATGCGCTGCCTGAATGGGTGTTCCGCGATAGTTACAATCTGGGTGTCCTTAAATCACTGTGAATCGCATCGTGAAGTGAATTGGTTTCTTCTAGGCAAACGTGCTCCACCCTAGACCGCATCATCGCTTAGCATCAGGCGAGTTGGCGGTCAAACGCAAGCCAATTATAGAATTAAAAAAAAAAACATGTCTATGTGCCATCGTAGCTCCCAACGGCTGAACCGATTTCTAAAGTGAAAACGGTACCTTATTACTACACCTACGCTGTCTGTCTGTCTGTCCGTCCGTCTGTCCTACTTTTTAACGGCTGTATCTTTCGACTCGTAATAGATAGCCAGTTGAAATTTTCACAGAATACGCAATGATACGGAGGATTTCCAAAGAAATAATAATAAAGTCAAAACGTAAAAACTAAAAAGTGATCCCCATACAACAAACCTTTATTTTACGTATGGATTTTTGTTTCTCTTTTTTTGTATGGATGTTTGTTCCTCTTTCACGCTGCAACGGAACAACGGATCGACCTGATTTTTTGCAAGGGTATTATAGTTCAAGAGCCAGAGAGTGACATAGAAATTTTCATCATCATCATCATCACCATTTTTCATCATTATGTGGGTGAAACCGCGGGCGCAGCTAGTACATCTATACGTACAAACTTTCGCGTTTATAATATTAGTAGGATTATGCGTTGTTTTTGTCGTTGCCGTGATTTTGAACGCGCTATAGATCTTGCTTTCATACCTTATGCATCGTAGACCAAATTCTAATTCACTTTGTTTTAAGACCGACCCATCTCCACACCTTTTTAAGTACGCAATCCTAATTCCCCGCTCCCAAGTGGCGAATAAATAAATCCTTTCTATGTACATTGCGGCTGCCCATCAGATTGGCGTGTGTCACTCGTACAGAATAATTAATGTATTTACAAATGGACGTGCGCTCGCCGATTGTTGGCTGAAAACAGGAATTTAATGGTATTATCGAATCCTAATTTAGGCTTTGTGCACAATGCAGAGTTTGTTTAGGGATTTGGGTTCTAATGATAATTGATTACTTTCACAGCCACATAGTATCAAATTGGTCCTAAATCCATAAATGTTTATTAATCTGTTTTACCAATTAAAAGTAGATACGTCGTCAGCTCAAATTCAAACTTACGCGTAACAGTCACAAGTCTATACGACCTTCGCATGCAGGATGATAAACACCAGTCAGCGTCTGCCTCAGAACTAAATGCCGTAAGCGACAAATTATAAAACTCCAGATTATTCAAGAAGTATTTTATTTTAAATTAAATGAATTTACTTTAAATTACAGTGTATAAATGTTATAAATGACTTTTTTTTTAACCTATACTGTCCCACTACTGGGCAAAGGTCTCCCCCATCTCCTTCCATAAATCTCGGTCCTCCGCCACCTCTTGCCAACCTCTCCGGAATGAGTCAAGATCGTCACGCCAGCGTTTCTTGGGCCTTCCTTGACTGCGCCGTCCATCTGGCACCCACTGTGTGACGATCCTGGCCCATCGGTCGGGATGCATGCGCGCCACATGTCCCGCCCAATCCCATTTTAGTCTGGCAGCTTTTTGGCCAATGTCGACCACACCTGTTATGGAGCGCAGCGCGCTGTTGCGGACTCTGTCCATTCTTTTGATACCCAGCACGCTGCGTTCCATTTATATAAATGACTATTATAATAAAAAATAAAAATTGTCAAAAACTTCTAGATACTTCTTCTTTACTAATGGATTAGATCTAGATAACTGTAACTATGACTTGTTTGTAAATATTAAACAATACTCGACACTGGCAAATTCACAAGACGTGCGACGCCAAAATCCCTCAATGGAAAAAAAACTACAAACAACACAAACTTTTCAGTGTAATGTGACAGTGTAACGTCAAAGCCACGTTAAAATATTATTTAATAACTATTATGTAGAGCTATAGTCACAGTAGTGTCTATTATAAATCGTTGAACGCCTACAGGTTCCTCTTATTCTATTTTAGCACCTCAAATATTTTATTGTGTCTCAATTTACTTCACAATACTTTTCACTTGACTACTCGAACGATCAAATCTAGCTGTCATAGACAATACTAGATCATTTTATCTGTTGTAACGTCGGAACCAGTCGGAACCATTGGTGTAAGAAAATTGTGTCACTGGAGAAAATAATTCTATTATGATATTATTATGGTGAATTGTAAAGTGGCCTTAATTTTTTAAAGTGAAAACTTGATAAGCCTCCGATGTACCGTTTGCACAATTGACTTGCACCATTAATGGTGCAAACGGAACTAACGTTTTCACCTGGTACCGTTTGCACCATTGACTTGCAACATCAATTGTGCAAACGTAAGCCGCGTCGATAAATTTTTGGTAGGAGCAAAACTTATGGATTCTCGTCACCGTAATGATAATGTGACGAATGATTCTCACTTCTGTCGGCAGTCCCTATGACTGCCTATTTTTTAATTTCACTTCTTATAGCAACCAAAAATCATTTATTTACACCGTAGTTCGGCTAACGTTTGACTGCAATCTCAGTTAAGGCTGCGTATAAGGCAAGAAAAATTTCTGATTTCACCCGCGCGTCTCGCATCACCCGCATTAGTGTGAAACACAACCACGGCAGCGCGGCAGTCGCGCGCAGCTAAAGTCTACACAACTCGCGCACTCGACCTTGTAAAGCGGCAAGGAGCAATAACACACAGGATAAGCATAGTGTTGGTGCACTTGGTGTTTTGGCGATTAGCTGAGTTCGGTCGCGGCGCGCAAAACCGTAAATTGTTTATTTCACTTTTCAAAATTGTATTTGTTATTTATTTTTAGGTTTTCTACAATATAAAAATAATAAAGTATATAAATTAAATTAATATAACCTAAATAAATTCTCTAATTAAAATATTACGCTGGAGACAGTTTCAGAAAGCTAAACATTAAACTAAACATTAAACTAAACTAAACTAAACTAAACTGAACTATGCTATGCTTTGCTAGGTTGAACTTGCCGGGATAAGACCAAAAAACCCAAAAACCTCGTGGCACGGGGTACCCGATCCCGGGTCATATCTCCTAAACCAGACCTTTAACCCAAAAAAAATTACAAAAAAATATTTAGATTTTTACTTTTGAAATCAGTGAGAAATACATTTAAATAGAAATAAAGAGGGGTGAAAACCACCCCCTACCACGCCCAAATTTTGGCTCGAGGTAGTAAAGCTCATTTTAAATTTTATTAATTTTTTTGCAGATTTTTTAAGGCTGTGGCTTAGGAAATATAACTAGTACTAGTTTTTAGTTTATATTATAGTCTAAGTTAGGTCTTAAGATTTTGACGACCTGAAATACCCGGCTCCTCAAACATTTTGTCCCAGGTCAATTCAGGCAAGAATAGTTAGCTTCACTGGCTATCCAACGATAGGTCATTTAGTATTTTAAGACTCGTAGGTACATAGTAACTTGAGTTACTAAGTAGCGAGGCGGACCCTAAATACCCGATTTTTTGAAGGTCCATAACTTTGGACACAAAGGTCCAATCAAAAATCTGACGTCATAGGCATCATTTTTTCTGGCAGACGAAGACGTCAAACTCAAAAACTCGGCTTTAGGACCTAACCCTAAAGACCCCAAATTGGGTTTGAAATTACGTAACCGGAATTTCATGTTAAAAATAACAAAATTTTTCAACACAAAAAATTCAGTGGTGTAATAAATAGACTATAAATTTTTTTTTGGCTTTCTACTCTCACAATTTCAGGAAATAAATAATATTAAAAAAAAAATGTGTTTAATTAGTTGGTAGGCATAAATAATAATAAAATAGAAACACAGTAAACACACGTGTGTAGAAAATAAAAAGACGCGTCTGATAAGCTCAAATTCGGCTATTTTTGTGCAAAGGATGCCTTTCAAAATATTAAAGAGCAAAAATCCGGAAAATTTTCGTAATTTTTTTCAAAAACCATCGATTATCTCAGAAACAGTACGTCTGAGGTCATTTTTGCAAAAAAAAATGGAAATCGGATGTCAATCCGGACTTTAGTTTATAACATTTCCTGAAACTTTCCCCCCCCCCACCTCCCAATCTTTTCAAACATTTCGGAGCGTCGGAGACAAATTATGACCGGATTTTGTGTATAGATCAAGACTTGGTCTTCTTACCCGGACCCCCCCTCACCAAAATCCCACACACTACCCCAAAATTTTAAAAATTTTAGAAAACTTTACCGGATCGTTCCACATGCCATCAGTAGCCCACGGACATACCCCCACCCGCCTTCAAACAACTTCTGTAAATGCATGCTATGCTATGCTATGCTAAGCCATGCTATGCCATGTTAAGCCATGCTAAGCCATGCTGTGCCATGCTGTGCTATGCTGTGCCATGCTGTGCCATACCGTACCATACTATACCATACCATGCCATGCCATGCCAAGCCATGCCATGCTTTGCTTTGCTATGCTATGCTATGCTTTGCTATGCTATGCTATGCTATGCTATGCTATACTATGCTATGCTATGCTATGCTATGCTATGCTATGCTATGCTATGCTATGCTATGCTATGCTATGCTATGCTATGCTATGCTATGCTATGCTATGCTATGCTATGCTATGCTATGCTATGCTATGCTATGCTATGCTATGCTATGCTATGCTATGCTATGCTATGCTATGCTATGCTATGCTATGCTATGCTATGCTATGCTATGCTATGCTATGCTATGCTATGCTATGCTATGCTATGCTATGCTATGCTATGCTATGCTATGCTATGCTATGCTATGCTATGCTATGCTATGCTATGCTATGCTATGCTATGCTATGCTATGCTATGCTATGCTATGCTATGCTATGCTATGCTATGCTATGCTATGCTATGCTATGCTATGCTATGCTTTGCTTTGCTATGCTATGCTATGCTATGCTATGGTATGGTATGCTATGCTATGCTATGCTATGCTATGCTATGCTATGCTATGCTATGCTATGCTTTGCTATGCTTTGCTATGCTATGCTATGCTATGCTATGCTATGCTATGCTATGCTATGCTATGCTATGCTATGCTATGCTATGCTATACTATGCTATACTATACTATACTATACTATACTATACTATACTATACTATACTATACTATACTATACTATACTATACTATACTATACTATACTATACTATACTATACTATACTATACTATACTATACTATACTATACTATACTATACTATACTATACTATACTATACTATACTATACTATACTATACTATACTATACTATACTATACTATACTATACTATACTATACTATACTATACTATACTATACTATACTATACTATACTATACTATACTATACTATACTATACTATACTATACTATACTATACTATACTATACTATACTATACTATACTATACTATACTATACTATACTATACTATACTATACTATACTATACTATACTTTGCTATACTAAGCTATGCTATGCTATGCTATGCTATGCTATGCTATGCTTTGCTATGCTATGCTATGCTATGCTATGCTATGCTATGCTATGCTAGTCTATGCTATGCTATGCTATGCTATGCTATGCTTTGCTTTGCTTTGCTATGCTATGCTATACTATACTATACAATACTATCCTATACTATACTATACTTTGCTATACTATACTATAATATACTTTGCTATACTAACCTATGCTATGCTATGCTATACTATGCTATGCTATGCTATGCTATGCTATGCTATGCTATGCTATGCTATGCTATGCTATGCTATGCTATGCTATGCTATGCTATGCTATGCTATGCTATGCTATGCTATGCTATGCTATGCTATGCTATGCTATGCTATGCTATGCTATGCTATGCTATGCTATGCTATGCTATGCTATGCTATGCTATGCTATGCTATGCTATGCTATGCTATGCTATGCTATGCTATGCTATGCTATGCTATGCTATGCTATGCTATGCTATGCTATGCTATGCTATGCTATGCTATGCTATGCTATGCTATACTATACTATACTATACTATACTTTGCTATACTAAGCTATGCTATGCTATGCTATGCTTTGCTATGCTATGCTATGCTATGCTATGCTATGCTATGCTATGCTAGTCTATGCTATGCTATGCTATGCTATGCTATGCTATGCTATGCTTTGCTTTGCTTTGCTATGCTATGCTATACTATACTATACAATACTATCCTATACTATACTTTGCTATACTATACTATAATATACTTTGCTATACTAACCTATGCTATGCTATGCTATGCTATGCTATGCTATGCTATGCTATGCTATGCTATGCTATGCTGTGCAATGCTATGCTATACTATACTATACTAAAATAAACAAAACACGCGAAAGCCCGTTGGTCCAGTTGGTAGTGAACCTGCCTTCTGAGCTTGGAGGCGTGGGTTCGATTCCCACCTAGGACAAACAGTTATGTGATGAACGTTTGTGTTTGTTCTATACCTGGTTGTTAATAACTATAATCTATTTAAGTATGTATGAATTATTTAATTAAATTTCATTTAATTTATGAAATTATTAATTTAAAAAAAAAAAATTTTTGTTAATTATTATTATATATTTTTATTCAACAACAATTATATTTTACTCAATAATTTTGATTTTTAGTAGTCTTTCTGACTGTCTCTCTCTCTCTTACTCTCTCCACATAAAACACTTAGACTCTTGTAACTATATTACCGAGCGTACATAATAATAGATGCCCTAATGATAGATGGCCTAGTCGTATCCATAATTATTAATACCTGTAATTTTTTCTTAGTAGCTTTACCTAGTCTGCGCTCTAGGTCATTGGCAACACTTGGTTGCCGCATCAAATGGTCGCGTTCGAGCCATAGATTTTTTATGTTATCCATTGTTTGAAAATACAGTAGGTGTTGATATAATCGCACTCGGAAGATAAATCTAGGCGAATAGCAAGCGCGTGCGTCCTTCCCCGTTGGAGCATAGTGCGGTACTGAGGTTGAACGGAGCATGTTTCGCCATTTAGATACAAAGCGCAACAGAATAAGGTTGAATATTGGACTTGCCGTTTGACCGAATAGTTGCTTAGAACTACAGGACGTAAGTCTCAAATCGAATATAATTTATTATGAGAGTACTAATTAATCTAGGTAAATTTTGTCTTAGCACTGGAAAACAAACTATATTTTCCTTCGATGAGTATTTATTTTAGATATGTGACTGAAGTTCTATACAAGAAAAAATCAAAAAAATCAGCAAAAAGGCACCATTTTGAAAACAATAAAGTATCAAGTAAATATCTTGCTATTATGTTTCTGTCTTAGTGCCGGAAAGAAAATTAATTGAAAAATCACATATATCAATTATTACGTTGATAGGATATTTGGTTTAGTTATAATATCATGGCAAATTAGCATAAAATTTCGGAGGCCCCCTCTTAAAAGTGGTTAAAATTGTGCTCCCCTGCATTTGTAGCTACTATTGATATAAGTACTTACTACTAGTTAGCCTGCGTTTTTGGGGGAAACGTATCACGTGTCTATTTTCTCTAGTCATGGTAACACAAAGTGAGAGATAGAGATACAGGAGTTTTTGGCGGCAACGTGGAAAAAAAAAGCATGTCGGCTCCTATTATTTGCCTAAATTTGTGTATTTTCGAGTGTTAATGTGTTCTAAATGGTGAATCATAATCATTAAGTGCTCGTAAACGTGCTCGAGTATGGCCGAGTGATATAACGAGATGCCACAAGTATTCATGTATTCATGTAGTTTTCATGTTGTTTCCTAAACTCCTTAGAAGCCTCTTCTAAAGTCTCCATTACGTTACTAGGGCATGAGATTGACTTGACCGTGACTTACTTTGCTTGACTCTGAGTGTGACTATCACTTGTTAGACGCTATTAATACTATGTAAACTTGTTTAATATTACGACTAAAGGACATTGTATCCACGGTCAAGAAAAGTTGACAAAAACATTGAGTTACAGAAAAAGCTATATTCTTTTAACTTTATTTAGTGCAGCGATGAGAATGATTTAAAATGCGAAACTCTAGTTTTATTTATCAAAGAAGTTTAACTTACACAAACAAAAACCAAAGCGTATTTCTCAGCAAAATAAAAACAAAGCGGCGCAACCTCAAGTCGCCAGGAATTGATCGCCGGTCACAAGTCTCTCTCCACGACTCCGGCAGAGCTGAGACGAGACGGTTTTTGTCTTATAAATTAGCGAGAATTGTGGGAATTGCTGGGACCAAGCCATAGGAGTTTCTAACATTTTACTTGTGTCTGAGAAATGCGAAATTTGCTGTGGGCTTAGTAGTACTAAACGATTTCACAATTTGCATCCGCCCATTTTTATATCATACTAGCTGCGCCCCGCGGTTTCACTCGCGTAGTGATAAAAAATAGTGGTAATGATGACGGTGATGATGAAAAGCCTATGACACTCTCTGGCTCTTGAACTATACTTATGCAAAAAATCAGGTCGATCCGTTGTTCCGTTGCAGCGTGAAAGAGGAACAAACAAACAAACACACTTTCACATTTATAATATAACTAGCGGTCTGCCCCAGCTTCGCACGGGTATAGATTATAGCTTATGTCACCCGGGGATAGTGTAGCTTCCCGTCAGTGAAAGAATTTTTCAAATCGGATCAGTAGTTTCGGAACCTATTCAATGCAAACAAACAAACAATCAAATCTTTCCTTTTTTATAATATTAGTATAGACTAGCGGTCCGTCCCAGCTTCGCACGGGTATAGATTATAGCCTATGTCACCCGGGGATAGTGTAGCTTCCCGTTAGTGAAAGAATTTTTCAAATCGGTTCAGTAATTTCGGAGCCTATTCAATGCAAACAAACAAACAAACAATCAAATCTTTCCTCTTTATAATATTAGTAAGTATAGAGTAGCGGTCCGTCCCAGCTTCGCACGGGTATAAATGCCTATGACACCCGGGGATAGTGTAGCTTCCCGTCAGTGAAAGAATTTTTCAAATCGGTTCAGTAGTTTCGGAGCCTATTCAATGCAAACAAACAAACAAACAATCAAATCTTTCCTCTTTATAATATTAGTATAGACTAGCGGTCCGTCCCAGCTTCGCACGGGTATATATTAGCCTATGACACCCGGGGATAGTGTAGCTTCCCGTCAGTGAAAGAATTTTTCAAATCGGTTCAGTAGTTTCGGAGCCTATTCAATGCAAACAAACAAACAAACAATCAAATCTTTCCTCTTTATAATATTAGTATAGATGATCAGGGGGGAGTTAAGACCCACTTTCTGTTAGCGTTAACGCTTGTAGAAAGATGAAATTGTATGAAAATGACATTGACAATGACATGTTATCTCAAGCTAATCTCATTTTCATGCAATTTCATCTTTCTACAGGCGTTAATGCTAACAAAAAGTGGATCTTGTTTAACCCCCCTGATCATCTATATATATAAAAATCAATTGCTGTTCGTTTGTCTCGCTAAAACTCAAGAACGGTTGGGCCGATTTAGCTGATTTTAATAATTAAATATTTGTGAAAATTCAGGAAAGGTTTAAACGGTGAGTAAACGGCTGAACCGATTTGAATGAAATTTTGTGATCTTGTAGCGAGGCCGAAGGCCAAGCTCTCCGCGTACGAAGTAGCGGGTATCAGCTAGTCTGATATACAAATGGGCAGGACGGAATGAGATCAGGTGCGATGCACTCTCCAAAATCTACCCGATAAAAAACCGATAGACTAGCAACTTTACGCCAATGTTCAAGGCTTTGTAGCTTAGCCTGTACAAGGTATTACTTCATCAAAAATCGCGTAAAGATTCATTATAAATTATTATAACACCGGCTTGCTCTCACGATTATGTTTTATCCGTCTTGCTCACCCGCGTCGTATTAAGAACCGGCTTCCACGCTGAGACCAAAGTCCAGTCACTGTCCCGGTTGAAATTGAGCAATTTTGATACCTTCCGCGGAAAAGAAATTAGTTTTTTGACTGTTTACACTGAGAGATTGTGACTCTATAGGAATAATATCTCGATAGGAACATATCATATTTTTTTCACAATAAATCAGGGTTGATTTTGTAGTACACATCGCTCTAAGAACCGATAACCGATGGGGAAGAAAGGTTCTTGAGTGGAGACCACGAACCGGAAGACGCAGCGTAGGCCTCCAACTAGATGGACCGACGACATTGTGAGAGTCGCTGGCATCCAGTGCATGCAAAAGGCAGGCTGTCGTCAGTGTGGAGGTTAAAGGGGGAGGCCTATATTCAGCAGTGGACGTCTTCTGGCTGATGATGATGATGATCATGATTTTGTAGTAAAATGTTGTTCATAAAGTTGAGTACAATGATACCCCAGAATATTTTCAATGTCTAACTAGTCAACCATTATACCAGTATAATATTGATCATCTGCCTACATTTTAGAGTTCCGTACCCAAAGGGTAAAAACGAGACCCTGTTACTAAGCCTACGATGTCTGTCTGTCTGTCCTACCTACAAAAAGCTGTATCTTTCGAACCGTAATAGATAACCAGTTGAAATTTTCACAGAATATGTAATGCTACGGCGCATTTACTAAGATAAAAATTAAAGTCAAAATATAAAAACGAAATGGGGGGGGGGGGGGGGGGCATACAACAAACGTATTTTTTAACGTATTTTTGTACTAGCTGTACCTAATGTAAAAACAGTAATACGTACACGCGTCAACATTGGCATGATTATTTATAACACACTCTGAAGTATAACAACAAATAATAAATAATGGCCAAGTGCGAGTCGGTGACAAATTTCTGTTCATTCCCAAGTTATTATACTCGAGCGCCTGTAGCAAATTGCAAATTACTCTGACGATTGGAAGGCGTTATAATAACTGGTATTTCGGTTACTCGGACAACCTTATTGTATTTTGTGATGGTACGGAACTCGACTTGCACTTGGCTGGTTTATTCATTATTATAGAAAATAAAAAAAAACGTACTTCTTTCTTTCTTTATCGAAGAATAATCCTGCCAAGTGCAACAGAAAGCAAAACAAATCATAAACTTACCTTGACGGTCGTTTTCAGCTGCAGTCTTACTCCTTACTCCACTAATCAGAATTCTAAGCCATCAGTGGCCCCCGGAGTTTCCTAGAAGATTAAGATAATTAAAATACTCGATGGTGAAGTTACGGCGGTGGTTTCTCAGATTAGGCAGGAAAGTGTGTTAATTTTTCTAAGTAAGAGAGGAAAAGTTTTGTTCATTAATCTCAATTTGAAAAGGAACGAATTGTGCAGCTTAAGTTTTTGTAAATTAAAATTTTGAGGTTGACGAAAAATAGAAGGCATTTTTTTTTTTTTTTTTTTTTTAAATTTATTTAAAAACACATTGTACGTTACATCAATATCAACGTTACATCGTTGTTTCTAAATTACTTAATCGTCATCAGCCAGAAGACGTCCACTGCTGAACATAGGCGTCACCATTTAACCTCCACACTGAACGACAGCCTGCCTTTTCCATCCACTGGATGCCAGCAACACTCACACAACTAAAAACGGACAATGTCGTCGGTCCATCTAGTGGTAGGCCTACCTACACTGCGTCTTCCGGTTCGTGGTCTCTACTCAAGAACCTTTCTTCCCCATCAGTTATCGGTTCTTCGAGCGATGTGGCCTGCCCATTCCCACTTCAACTTGCAAATTTTAACAGCTATGTCGGTGACTCTGGTTCTTTGGCGAATATCCATGTTTCGAATTCTATCGCGTAAAGAAACTCCGAGCATAGCTCTCTCCATTGCCCTCTGTGTGACTCTGACTTTTTCCAAAAGGTCAACAGTTAAGGATACCATATGTCATCACTGGAAACACACACTGGTCAAAGTCCCTTGTCTTTAGGCACTGTGGTAACTTCAAATTACTTACAGTTTTTTTCCTTGTGCCAGGTAATTATTGTAAATGTCAACAGCTTTCGCGATTCATGATTATTCGTTACATTATCGTGTAAAGCTTATATTTATCAGTAACGTACTTTATTACTTACATTTCAGATTCATTATCATCATAAAATTTGGACACAAATCAGCTTTTCTGAATTTAATTTCATAACATTCTACTTTCTCAAGTAGCCTTCAAGTATTGAATAAGTTATTTGTTCCAGATTTAATAAGTACCAAGCTGTAGCATAGTTTCGGGACAAACTGACGACACTGCAAACTTTGCTATTCATAGTTAACTACTTCTGAAAATTGCCGAAGTGTGCCGTTTGTTATTCAAGAGCGAAAATTATTTACTGCTTTACCAACTGCCTATTTTTTAAATTATTTTCATTACTATGGATACAGAGTCTTTCAGCCGGAATAATAATAAGTTTTACGGGGTATTAAATAACGTCAAACAAGTCATAGTCACAGTCAAACGTCACAGTTAAGTCCAAGTCATTTCCAAGAGCTAAGAACCATAGAAAACCTTTGCATTATCTATTTTTTTTTTACAATTTAAATGACTTGAAACTTGAAAATTATAATACTTTGATACTGACTTAATAGAAATTATGTTTGGAGCCCAATCTTTAAAAAAAGTCTGTGTGTGTGTGTGTGTGTGTGTAGCCGGTATAACAAGGCACTACTCATGAAATTTAATCTACAGTCAATCTTATTAGATTAAGTCTCAACGTGAGGTACGTACTAGGTTCTCAGTGCCATGAGACCAAGTTCCAAGGAGTTTCAAGTCTAGGTAGATCACTCCAATCAGCCCGCAGAAGCAAGTTCTGCCAACTTCCAAACTCCGGAATAGATAACAAGACTTGTCTCCCCCTGACAAGATAACGGGCTACTTGTACCTTCGTAAAGACTGTTTATTCACTGTTTTGATTTAACGATGAAATATGGCCTACATAACTACTTGTTTACTTACGAATTACTATAGTCCAGTCGGGGCAGACATTTAAATAGAAAAAATTCCGGGGAGCGTTTTTTTTTAAAACGTCGAAGGGGTGGTTGGAAGTATAAATCTCGATTTTCTAACTAATCCCGGTAGAGCATTTGCCGCCATCTTGTTTTAGAGTTCAAATTTTTTAGTTTTTTTGAAATAACTCGTTAATTTTCAACTTTAGAGCAAAAATGGTCCTATCCAAAGTTGTTGGAAATTTAATTTTCCACAAGTTTGGTCATCATCATTTTTACGCTAGGATCAATATTTGCAGAGTTATACTACCAAGTTATATACAAGTTATCGACTACATATACATGTATATATACATACAGACCCTATAGACGGAGAGCTGAGGACGAAAAAAAAATTTGGTAGTATAACCCCGACGTTTAAAAAAAAAAACACTCCCCGTAATTTTTTCTATTTCAGGCTAGTTTTATGTCTACCCCGACTGGACTACTACCGTACCGGTGGTAGCTACCCCAGACTATCCTCCTACCCAATACTTGCCTGTACTGACGGTAACGACTCAATGTAAAAATGTCGTGATTATTTCGGGGTTTTGGTTGTCATAGCTATCAGTATTATAGGTAGTTACACCGATATTCAAAATTCACTCGCTGCCAATAGCCTAATCATTGCCCTAGCGTACGGTCGTTCAGCGTTCGGTACGTTATCAAAGTTGGGGCTTCAAGCTTCGTCCAAAATAAAATGGATAGACGGGCCCAGAAGAAGCACATTTTTGAAGATTACAAAATGAGCGCCGGCGTTCACTTCATTTCAATACTCAATACTCAATATTTTATTGCAGACATATTATGTAGGTACATGGAGTTCTTAAATTAACATGTTTAAATATAAAGTAATACATATGACCCTATTTGGGTATGGCAATAGTCGGAACGGAACGATCTATGTTCATTTTGTCGAAATTATCATTGAAAAATTCTTCTAAGTTGTAATAACATTTGGATTCTAAAATACCTTTTAAGTTATTTGTAAAAGTTACTTCTTTTTCGATATCTTTTAATTCATTTGGCAATTTATTAAATATTTTAACGGCCATTGATTTAGGGCCAGAGCTGTGTATTTCTAGGTTATTTCAGTTGGTCTCTGGCCATAGGAAAAGCGACACATGACTATTGTTACACGATAACGAAACATCTGACAAAATGATGCCTTCGTGTGCTTTCCCGAAGTGTAAATACACAACAAAAAACCGCAATCTTTTTTTTTTTTTTTTTTTACATCGGACTAGGCTAACGGTTGACCGCGATCTCGCCTGATGGAAAGCGATGATGCGGTCGAAGATGGAGCACGTTTGCCCAGTAGTAACCTATTAACCCTAGACTTGAACACTCCAAGATTGTAATGCTGCGGAAACACAGACAAGTGCAAGGCGTTCCATTGTTTTGCTGTTCTAGTCAAAACGCTTGGTGCGAATAAATGGCATTTCGACCAAGTAAGTGTGACGCCTTGCCGTTCGTCTGGATCTATTTTTTGTTACAAATGTACTGTACATGGTTATAATTAGGTGTTGAAGTATATGTCCGACGGTTTGACTCGTTTTTACTGAGCAGTTTCAATGGTAACGGCCCTTCCATTCATTATATTTTGGCCAAAGGCTTCAAGGATAATATAAATGAAAAGAAAGCAATAATTATGTCTTTGCTTGGAGGACGACCGTGTTAAAAGGAAGATTTATTAGGCGCAAGACCTTATATAAACTAACTCTTCTATACTATTCGTAGAAAGAGCACAAATTTATATAATTTATATAATAATATAACTCTAATAAGCAAGTTTTTAAAAGTGATGTCTTTAAAATTATACATGACAGAAATGCAAGTTAAATATCCACTCACACACACACTCACACTCACTCACTCACTCACACACTTACACACACACACACACACACACACACACATGCACACTATCACCCCACACACTCGCCTCCCGCACACACCCACAACATGTACCCATAAATTTATTATAATATACGACTGTAGGTATTAATTAGATTAGTAATATAATGTAAATCCATTATTGGCCGTAAGTTAAGTTCTTAGTTTATTGTTAAGTTTTTAAAGGGCTGTGGATTTTGTTAAATAAATAAAATAAAATATAAATTAAAATATATATTTTTTCGCAATTTCAATGTTGGTCCCATTAAAATGTTGTTTATAATGATTTTTTCCTGGGCAAGCGCCTTTATTAACTAAACAAAATACAAGCTAAAACTAAAACTACAAACACAGTTAGACTGCCTATAGACCGTTGAAGGTCTAAAGACAATCCAAATGCTCAAGCCCACTACCAGTTGGCAGCGTACCCAGCATGCTGGCGGCATTACCACGTTGAATGGCAAAGCTAATGATTGATACTATGGACCCATTTCGGTTTAATACACCCTTTCTGTGTAACCCTATATTACATCTCATTTTAGTCATAAAATCGCGATACATAATTCCAACCACCGAGCCGCAATATAACTCGATCCCTAGCCCCATTTCGGTTTAATACACCCTTTCTGTGTAACCCTGTATTACATCTCATTTTAGTCATAAAATCGTGATACATAATTCCAACCACCGAGCCGCTATATAACTCGATCCCTAGCCGACTAATTTTCGTATCAAACTTTCCACGAAGCAGAAATAACATCATAAGCGTTAATAAAGTCTTATTTAAATAAACATTTCTCGAGGCACTGAAGTTTTGTGGCTGTCTGCATAATACGGAATACATTAATTATTACCTGTTCGAAGCATAATTACTTGGCTGTTTTAATTTTGGACCATAGAAAATGTATAGAAAAAGATTTGTTGCATGCTAAAGTTGCAAAATTTTGCCAAGACTTTTCTATAGAAAATATATAAGAAAAGATTTGTTGGATGCTAAAATTGCAACTAAAATGTTGTAATTCCTCTAGTTTTGAAGATTTTCAACGTTTATACGAATTTGAAAGAATTAGAAAAAAAAAAATAAAAAAAAAATTGTGAGAAAAATAATGAAATTATTTGGAATAATTATAATGTTTGGTGTACACAATAATTTAAGAATCAGATAAATGGGGAGGTGTGTGTGTGTGTGTGTGTGTGTGTGTATGTGGGTGAGTGGTATGATACTGAGTACATATTGATATTAGTATCGAGCTACCCGTACTTACGTCATCACTCAGTATACCCACCAACCGACGATAATAATTTGGGAAACAAAACGCCTTTATAAATTCGCGTTGTAATTTGCACGTACGCGACCGGAACCGCATCGATGTGTTTGCAAGGTGGTACGTGTTGCAGGAAAATGCGGGTAAACATGACGTGTACAATATTTAGTTCAGGGTTTACATGGGAGCACTGTTCTAATCTTACATTGACTTTTGTCTTGCTTTCTAATTAGAGGAGAGAGCAAAATAAAGTTCAATGTAATATTTTTTTTCGCTGATTATTCCGCTTTTGGCCACCAACTCGCCTGTTGGTAAGCAACGATGTGGTCGAAGATGAAACACGCAGACTTAGAAGATACCTATTCACTCTGACCTTGAAAAGGCCCAGATTATATCTCTCAGGAAAGAAGGAAGCTGGCAGGTTGTTCCAATCCTTAGCCGTACGGATTAGAAACGTGGATTCGAAACGTTTGGTATCCAAGGAAAATCTACAATATATGGGTTGTAGTGGGCTGTTTTCCTAC
This sequence comes from Agriopis marginaria, assembly GCA_932305915.1. NCBI lineage: Eukaryota > Metazoa > Arthropoda > Insecta > Lepidoptera > Geometridae > Agriopis > Agriopis marginaria. Next base: position 18,966,354 of record OW029918.1, read on the forward strand.
TTATCCAGTAGTAAAAAGAGGATGGTAGGATAAGGTCATGTAGCTCTGATGCACATTCTCCAAAATGAATCTAGTAGAAAATTGACAGACTCGCTACTTTACGGCGGTGTTCTAGACTGAGAAGACAGCACGCCAGTCTACCGATTTAAGAGCTTCGAGCTGGTATTTAGCTGAACCGTCTCAAATATGAAAGCAGTATTCCACACAGGATCGGACTTGAGCTTGATATAGAGTAAGCATCTATAAGAATGACATTGACTTTGACATTGTGGTACGCTTCCTAAACTTTTTATGACTATTTTTTTGTTAAAATTGTCATGAGCGTGGATTCAATGTCCTTTACTCGTAATATTAAACAGTTTTCATCGTCTTAATAGCGTCAAACAAGTCATAGTCACAGTCAGAGTCAAGCTAAGTAAGTCACGGTCAAGTCAAACTCATGCCGCTGTAAAGTGGTGGAGACTTTACAAGAGGCTCCAATGGAGTTTTGGAAACAACACGAAAAGACATGTTTCACCTCGTTATATCACTTCTCCACACTCGAGCACGTTTACGAGCACTTAATGAATATTAATTCACCATTTAGTACACATTAACACTCGAAAATACACAAGTTTAGGAAAATAATCCAACGAGCCGACATGTTTTTTCCACGTTGGCGCCAAAACTCACTTTTTATGACTGTACGACAGTGTTGTCCTACGGTGTTATCAGATTTCGAAGTTTATTTAAAGCCTTTTGGATGATTACAGACTTTTTTATTCACCCTTTTAAAAGCGCAAGTAAGTATGGCCAGGCACGAATGAATCGGTTTCTTCTGCAACCGTGCTACTTTGTATAACGCGCGCAGATAAGCGCAAAGCTATCCTTCAATAAAAAAAAATCACAACGAAAAAATCTAAATCAAAGTTCTTTACGATCATCATCATCATCATCATCAGCCAGAAGACGTCCACTGCTGAACATAGGCCTCCCCTTTCAACCTCCACACTGAACGACAGCCTGCCTTTTACATCCACTGAATGCCAGCGACTCTCACTATGTCGTCGGTCCATCTAGTGGGAGGCCTACCTACGCTGCGTCTTCCGGTTCGTGGTCTCCACTCAAGAACCTTTCTTCCCCATCGGTTATCGGTTCTTCGAGTGATGTGGCCTGCCCATTGCCACTTCAACTTGCAAATTTTAACAGCTATGTCGGTGACTCTGGTTCTTTGGCGAATATCCACGTTTCGGATTTTATCGCGCAAAGAAACTTCGAGCATAGCTCTCTCCATTGCCCGCTGAGTGACTCTGAGTTTTTCCAAAAGGCCAACAGTGAAGGACCACGTTTCAGTACCATATGTCATCACTGGCAACAAACACTGGTCAAAGACCCTCGTCTTAAGGCACTGTGATATCTTGGTATCTTTACGATACTTCAGTTCAATTGAATAAAAACTTTTTTCATAGCTGCAGTTAATGGTACTCGAGAAAAGTTTCCAAAACCGCTTCCACTACAAACTCGCACCGCACCCAAACTGAAGCCCCTCTACCACTGACAAATGAACTGGGCCCAGCTTGTTTATTAGCAAATGCTACATTTTACGCGAGCAGCATCCGCCTATTCCACTACACGTGTTTTGAACTGCGGTGAATAGGCCAACTTTGCCAAAAGGCGCCTGAAGATGCGGAGGCTCGAGTAAGATGAGAGGGTTTACGTGCATCTGACAGCCTGGTCAACATAAACATATTGGCCACTAATTATTAAGCGTTTAAAAATGTGTCATTTTAACAGGCGGTTATCCGAGTCGCGTAGGCAACAAAACGCTCCCTCAGCCCCCGCCAAGTTATAGCGACGCCATGCTAGAGTCAGGCCGCCCTCGGGGGGAGTGCAACGACAAAAACGAGCATAGGTCCGACCTCGATGACGCCTGGCGCGGCACTGAACGCGGTGCGCCAAAATTCTCGCGTCCTTTTTACGCTTTTAATTTCACTAAAAAACGACACTATTCACTATTAAAAATCTATCCAAATAAAAGAATGTTGAATAAAATTGCCTTTCAGTACATGCAATTTCCAGGTTGTTACGAGCTTTCATTAGAGCATAAAATGAAATAAATAAACTAAGTCGACTTTACTTCAGATTTTTTTTTTGATCGAGGAAAGTTTATTCCATCGTGTTTTGAACCAAATCATAAACTCAAACACAGATGTATCTGTGACATGTATTTTTTTCCAGCTCAAATATTGTAATTTAACTGAATAAAATCGATTTAAAACCGTCAAATTTGGTATAAGAGGCTCTTTTGTTACGTGTATAATAAGCGGTAGGCGGAGAGACATATAACACAAAATATAATCATTATATTTTGTGTTATATTATATTTATTACAAAATATGTAATTCATTTGAAAGTCATAACCACTCTTTTATTCAACATACAGCTTTTTAATTTCGTTGCATAGGTCGGTTTGAGCTCTAATAATCTATGTACATAAAAGGCGACGTTTGTATGTTTGTAAGCACCTACTCTTGCATGCATGTATGTATGGACTCCGAAAAATTGGCTGGATCAATTTTGTCGGGACTTTCACTGGCGTAAGTTTAGTGGCGAATGCGTTCATTACACGTGATTCAAGCAGGAAAGGACGTGATTACCACTAGACTTACACAATAAGGCACCTGGTCGGGTGACTGCAATTTTTTTTTAAGGTGACTGTTACAATTCACCTGAATGTAAACCATAACGCACCGAGATACTTTGCGGTCCCGCAGCCTGTCTCAGTCACGGCCTTACGGACAACTGCTATTGCGGCACCAAACTAACGTTAAATCCGCTCAGTTGGAAAATCACGCGAACGTAAACTGTAACGCGCCCAGATACGGTATGCGGTCGCGTGATTTTCCAACTGAGCGGATTTAACGTAAGCAGTTGTCCGTAAGGCCCCTGGTCTGAACCTATTCGTGAGACAACCTCATCATCATCATCAGCCAGAAGACGTCCACTGCTGAACATAGGCCTCCCCCTTTAACCTCCACACTGAACGACAGCCTGCCTTTTGCATCCACTGAATGCCCGCGACTCTCACAATGTCGTCGGTCCATCTAGTGGGAGGCCTCCCTACGCTGCGTCTTCCGGTTCGTGGTCTCCACTCCAGAACCTTTCTTCCCCATCGGTTATCGGTTCTTCGAGCGATGTGGCCTGCCCATTGCCACTTCAACTTGCAAATTTTAACAGCTATGTCGGTGACTCTGGTTCTTTGGCGAATATCCACGTTTCGGATTTTATCGCGCAAAGAAACTCCGAGCATAGCTCTCTCCATTGCCCGCTGTGTGACTCTGAGTTTTTCCAAAAGACAACCTAATGTGCGCTAACCCTCACAGTCAAGTTACGCTGTAGGCAGAACTAAAAGTTTACAAGTTGGAAGTTCTTATGAAGTTACTCTTTGGAAACTCTTATAAATCTAACGCAGTCGAGTTAACATTTGAAAGGTCCCAAATTACGTTGTAACTTTTTCTCTTTGCTGAAAAACTACAAATATTTTGGTAATACATTTTATCTGAATGAAGTACTATTTTATCAAGAAGAATTTAGCAATTTTGCTTGATAGATACTTAACCTTATCAGATCTGATTAAGTACTATAGATGATTCGATTGGCAGAGAATAGTGGAAGCTTTAATACTATGAAATGAAATATACGTCTAATTTATAATGACCCTCATATCACTAGACAAGACTAACTTATCATCATTATTAGCTTCTCATGTTTCCACTGCTGGGACTCAGATAAAGAGAGAGAGAGAGAGGATGGGCCCTAATCCACCATGCTGCCCCAGTGCATGATATTTTTTTATTTTATTTTATTTTATTTATATTTGGATAGCCAACAGCCTTCTTACACAAAAATATAGAAAAAATAAAAACACGTAGGCCAACATAGGTTATCACTTATAGCAACACATGTCATGGTGCTAGTACACAAAAGTATAAAACTAAATATTACAAATTAAACAACTGGAAATATACGAGATAAATACGAGACTAAGAACCAACATTAAACAGAGAAATTGAGAAGAAAACATAGTATTAATAGTATTAAAGATAGTACTAATAGAAAGATGACAGAGCCGTACGAATTAGTATTGATATGTATAGTATATTTCTCTATGATGATATTGAATGTCATTATGTCTTTGAACAATTTTTTTTAATTTTCTTGGACATACCGGTTTCCACACGGTGTTTTCCTCACCGTTTTGAGCGATGGCATCGAAACTGAAGTCACTAGTGCAGGGCCAGCAATCGAACCGGGTGCCGTCAGATTGTAAAGTGCACATACTACCACTTGGCTACCATCGCTCTACATACCTATAACCTTATTCATTCAATTATTATTCAAATTCTTGCCATTCAGCGTGGTAATGCTGCCAGCATGCTGGGTACGCTGCCAACTGGTAGTGGGCTTAAGCATTTGGATTGTCTTCAGACCTTCAACGGTCTATGAGCAGGCTAACTGTATTTGTAGTGTTAGTATTAGCTTGTATTTTGTTTAGTTAATAAAGGCACTTGCCCAGAAAAAAATAATACCTTATAATATTTAAATTATTGTTTTCAGTAATTTTTAGTAGTGTTTTCGAAATCAGAGTTTAAGCTCCTGGAAGTAGCTAAATACAACTTTATATGTGTTAAGATCCTGATAGTGGAGACTAAAAAATCAATCTCATTTGAAATACTTTTCAGCTGGTAAAGTTGAACATTTTGTAAGCGGCTAAGGGCACTTTGCTTTGGATACAAGAAAAGGGTTCCTAAAACGTATTTTGTCTAGACGGAAGAAGTTAAGAATTATTCTATTGCTGTTTCAAAGTTAGCTTAAGCTAAGAGAGTTTTAATCGCTTAAGGAATTCCTTCATTTATTTTTGTGGTAGTGTTTTTACTTAAGTTACGCATTTTTTTAGCCCAAGGGCTGAAGGAGAGTTTGATTGAATTCAAAATATTACCCCTTCAAAAAATTTTGTTACGAAATAATTCATTTCATAACATGGACAAGACAAAAATTATGTCCAATGTCCATGTTGAACCCGTGCCGTGCGAGAACATTTTTTAAATAATTATTAGCTGGTCAGGTACTATACAGAATTTAAACCAACTTTAACCACTGCTAGCCAGAGTTTGCAAGGCAGCACCAACTAGCTTCACTCTGCTTTAAAGTATGGTATTCAACTCACGTGTTCTCCTCGTTATCTACAAGTTCAGGAGTTCCAACAACTTTTACAATATCCCGCTGTACTACAGTTGCGTTCGAGAAACAATAAAATTATTGGTGGATTTTCTGCAATAAGTATTGTTGTAGTGGTAGATAGAAAATGGCTAGATTAACGTACAACAAATAAGGGGAAGAAAAAATATATTCTTGTAACATTTTGATAGCCCGTCGGTCCAGTTGGTAGTGAATCTGCCTTCTGCGCTTGGGGGTGTGGATTCGATTCCCACCTAGGGCAAACATTCATGTGATGAACATTTGTGTTTGTTCTATATCTGGATGTTAATATTTATTTAAGTATGTATTTAAAAATATATATGAATGCACATCAGTCTCTAGTAACCATATCACAAGTTTTGCTTAGTTTGGGGTGAGATGATATTGATGTTTGTGCATATAAATGTACCGAATATTTAATTTTAAAGACACGTTAAACGTAGTTTTGGTCATCTGCAAAATATTTTTCATTAAAAATTAGGTACTTAAAATACCACAACATAAACAGTCAAACCAACACTGAACTAAAAAAAAACTTTTTCATCGATATCTATCGTAGATACAAACCTAGATATAAAACTTTGTAAAACTATTTTTGTTTTTCGGAAACATTGCGAAAACTCATGCCATAATATACAAAAATATCGAAATATCAATATTTTTACCTGAGGCGTGGTAGAGTTCACAGAAACTGCCTAGAAAGTATGCAAAGGTTTTATTTTTAAATCGATAAATACTAGAATAGCTACTGTGACAAGCGTTTTTAGATAACTTCTACCTAACTGGATAATGGGTAGTTTAACTGGGGTCTCTTCAAGACAAGAGTGAATAGGCACCTCATGGGCAAGCGTGCCCCATCTTAGTCTGCATCGTCACTTACCATCAGGTCAGTTGTACTCAAACGCTAGCCCATTTCATCATTAAAAAAAACTTCGAAATAAAACCCTAAGTGCAGTAGCCATAACAAACAAAATGCATTCAGCGGTTGGAAGTAGCGGTGCATCCCAGAGGAAATGAGGATAAGTGTGTACCGTGCCTCGCTCGTGGCTTTGTTCGCGGAAATGGATTCCGGAGGTGATATTGGAATATTTTAATATATCTCAAATGATAGCGTCGGTGGTTGAACAGGCCGATTGGTTTTAGCATAGTAGATAATGTTACCGGGATGAACAGGTGCTTGCTTGTGAAATTGTAATACAGGTACCTAAGTACTTATTTGTAAACGTTAGGTGTATTTTGTATTTTTTTATATTCAATATTTAAATGTATTTAAAGTTGCGCTATTATGTCAGTGCGTATAGGGAATCTTAGTATCGATACAAACAGCTTAGTTTTTCGATACTAACTTAAATTAATTATGTGTATATATATGAAATAAAAAAAAAATAAAAAAAAATTAGATATGGAAGTTATACTTCTTATGCGACTTGCAACAAGGTTGCGTTAAACGTTTAACGCTACCATGGAGAGGGAATTTTTCTCTCTCGTATGGTTGCAAAATGCGTATATTTTTTTCGCGCTGCGACTAGCAGACCTGGTAGTGTAATGGTGTCGCTAATGGATTGAGAAGCCTAAGGAGCTAGGTTCGAATCTCGAGAAAAGCATGTTTTTAAATTGTTGATATTTTTGCCGAAGTTATAATTTTAGGGTTCCTTGTTGAAGTATAACTTCTTCCGCGCGGAAGACTATTTTTTTTTCTTTATCATTTTGTTTAGTACATTTAAACTTCGACCAAAATATAATGAATGGACGAGCCCAGAAGAAGCGCATTTTTGAAGATTACAAAATGAGCGCCGGCGTTCACTTCGTTTCAGTCGGTCTCTAGATGTAGGAAGTGCAACACAAGACTAATGTTACATGATAACAAAACATCTATATAGCCCGTTGGTCCAGTTGGTAGTGAACCTGCCTTCTGAGCTTGGGGGCGTGGGTTCGATTCCCATGTAGGACAAACATTTGTGCGATGAACATTTGTGTTTGTTCTATATCTGGTTGTTAATATCTATTTAAGTATGTATTTAAAACTATATATGTATGTATATCAGTCTCTGGCAGCCATATCACAAGCTTTGCTTAGTTTGGGGTCAGATGACTGTGTGTGAAAAAAATGTCCCATGTATGTGAATATTATTTATTTATTTATTTATCTGATAAAATTATGCATTCGTGTGTAATTACACAACAAAAAACCGCTATCTATGTTTTGTAACAAATGTACTGTACATGGTTATAATTAGGTATTGAACTATATGGCTGACGGTTTTGACTCGTTTTTACTTAGCAAATTCAATGGTTATATCCCGTCCATTTATTTTTTTTTTTTTTTTTTATTTATTTTACATTGCCATATAATGCGTTGTAACATTTAAAATGCACTAAATACACATTATACCCTGTTTATAGGGTGTTGCAAATAGTAAATGGTTTTACTTATTCTACTTAGAATTACACTAAGAATAATATTCATACAATATTCATGAAATTGAAAGATTTTTCTTGTAAAAACTCGTCTATCGTGTAATAACATTTTCTTATCAAAAATAATTTTAGTTTATTTTGGAACTTTCCGTTATGTGTCTCTTCTCTTATTTCTTTCTCTTATTTTTTAGTCGAAGCATTCAAAACATTTTTCAATCGCGCGGGTGACCGTCTCCGGGTACACGCGTGTTCCTTGATAAAGGAGCTCTGAAATCGGTCGATTGTCTCGACCGATGAACATAACGAGTATGTAAGCCGTTTTTCAATAGTTTATTTGAGGCAATTAAATAATTTCACTAACCATAGCACAAAACTGTGTTTTGAGAGTTTTGGCGCCTACCACGCATTTCGCCTCTTCGTATATTTTTTTTAAGTTTGAGTATTTTAACCACCTACGCAAATAGAAAGGTGTTATAAGTTTAACGTGTATCTGGGTGTCTGTCTGTGGCATCGTAGCTCCCAAACGGCTAAACCATCTAAATAATTTTTTTTCCTCTCTTTGGCTGAACCATATTTTTTTTATAATTTTTGTTTATTTTGCTGCTCTTTGTCAACTTTGACAATTTTTTTCATAAACTATTTTTTTTTTATAATCCTTTTCCTTTTTTATCGCTAATAAGTATGACCATCAACTTGACTGTTGGTAAGTTTAGTGACGATGTGGTCGAAGATGAAGCACGCAGACTTATAAAACACCTATTCACTCCTTCCTTCTCTAGTTAAATTTACACCATTTTACTGGGGTATGACTTAGACTTGACTTGGTATTTTATTTATTTAATTATAGGCTTGCGTTTGGCCGCCAACTCGCTTGGTGTTAAGCGATGACGCAGTCTACGATGGAGCACACTTGCCTAGAAGAAACCGATAAACTCTTGATTTGACGCCCAGATCGTAACTATCAGAAAAAACCCATTCAGGCAGCACATTCCACATACTAGCAGAATTTGATTGTGAATTCTTCGACGATATTTACTGGAACAAGACGTACGATGCCAAAATACTCTCAGGAGGAAAGAAATAAAGCTGTTTTCTCAGTCTGACCACTAAAACATTCAAGTCACAGTATAAAAAATTCAACCACGAATCACTTCTCTTCTGCAATGAAACAAGACGATCGTTTAGAGGACGCGATGATGTTGCGCCGACACGTGCCGTGCAGTCCCCGGAGAAATAACCTCGAGTGCGGTGTAAACAGAACTGCTGTTTGTGGAATCGGTCTGAGGTAACTTGATAAGGTAAACTGAAAAATACTCCCTCTTATTTTCGTAGTAATTGATAGTTTTGTAGAAGAAGAATAAATGTAATGTTGGTTTAGACCTTCACTCAAAATAAAATGAATGGACGGGCCATAATCATTGAACTTGCTCAGTAAAAATGAGTAGGCTCGAGCATTTGGATTGTCTTTAGACCTTCATCGATCTATGGGCACGTCGTATTTCTCCGCTCCGGGAGCCCGTACTACGGGAGACGGGATCTATGCGGAGGCAAGTCCCGTACGGAACAATCCACGTCGCTGTGAAGCGATGTTCTAGCGCCTCACGTATGTCTCCGCTCCGGGAGCCCGTACTACGGGAGACGGGATCTACGCGGAGGCAAGTCCTGTACGGAACAAGCTGCGTCGCTGTGAAACGATGTTCTAGCGCCTCACGTATGTCTCCGCTCCGGGAGCCCGTACGGGCGACCCGTGCGGGTCTCCCGTGCTGTTGTAAAACCAGCGTTAGATGTATAAGATTAGCTTTATTCCTCCGATACAATAAATTCCAAGAGGAGGCGTTCCAACAAATAGCGATAAACGTCTATCTGAAACATAAATCGGTTACAAGAAATGCGGACCCGCCCGCGCGCTGTCTCCTCGGCACAACGAGCCTTGTTGCTGACGTCACTGCTTGTATTTGAAAATTGAAATACAAAACAAAATACCATAGATGTAAGTAAATAGGGCAGGATACGGGACGAACTTCTTGACGTGGACCGCACAATATAGGCTCCGGGGCACAATCCACTTCAGTCACAATCGAACAGGCGTTTTGATAGCTCGTGAATTACTTGTCAAAATTGTGTGAAATAAAGCAGCAAAAATTACTTCCTGCGTTTTCGCAAGGTGCACCAACAGTTCAAAGACAAAAAACAAGTTTCACGGCATTACTTTTCACTCGTAAATACTTAAAAACAATTAACATAATTTTATTTAAATGTCACTTCTATGGTCTAGTGTAGTGTCTTATGGAGCGGTTAAGTTGACGTTTACAGTGTAGACGTCAACGTCTCCGCTGAATCGAGCCGAAACAGAGCCATATTTATTGGGTACAATGTTTGGATGTCACGCGTCTTCCCCCTTTTTAAAACAGTCATTGCAAAATACCTTTGGAAGTAATTTTAAGCTTTTGTGTAACTTGCCATCTATTGTTATGTAAAAGAGTAACGAGCAAATCAATATACAAATAAACCGGCCAATTGCGAGTCGGGATCGCGCACTGAGGGTTCCGTTCCACCACAAAATTCTGAAACAAATATACCAGTTATAACTGCGTAATGAACAGAAACTTATCACTCATTGGTACTTGGGCATTTTTTATTATTCTTTGTTATACTTTAGAGTGTGCACTATAATCATGTCAAGTTTGACGCTTGTAAGTATTACCGTTTTTACATTAGAGCGAACACAAAAATACGTTTGTTGTATGGAGGCCCCTATATAAAAAATCTTTGGAGGCCCCCTTTAGTTTTTACTTTTTGACTTTTTTTATTATTTGTTAGTCAATCCGTCGTAACATTACATATTCTGTGAAAATTTCAACTGGCTAAAGATACAGCCGTTAATAGGTAGGACAGACAGATAGACAGACATCGTAGGCTTAGTAATAGGGTCCCGTTTTTACCCTTTGGGTACGGAACCCTAAAAAGCTTAGATTTTATTAAATTAGTTTTATTTTTGCATGTCCAGAATTCTTTGACACTTTCACACTACACTAATATTGCTGCACAAAAGTACTAAACAATTTAGCAATCTCCGATTTGCTGACAAATTTATCTTTTAACCCGTCGAATGTGTTACGCACCGCATGTCGGCGTAAGCGAAAAGTGCTCCGACGTGAGTATTATGTGTAAGATTTATACACAATACCAATGGTATATAATATTATGCATGCATTTTATACTTTTTTTTTATTATCTGAAATGAAATAAATGCCACGCAGTCTACCATGGTGCATGGTGCATGGTGCAGTGTACTCGCAATGCAACCAGCCGCCAGAAATGGAGAAACATTGCGAAACGAGCGGCAGCCCTGGGAAGAGACGAAGACGACAGCGAGGAGCCTTGCTGTGCCATCACCGCAATTACGACCACTCTGCCAAGAGTGCACGACTGAGTAGAGGTGAAATAAATAGCATTTTAAATGTCATCGTCTGTTCTTCTAAATGACAATAATATGGTAATAAAGTGATTTGTTTTTGGCGTTTTTGAAACAGAGAACATCAGAGAGTCACATCACACACACCCACACACATCACATCATCAGCCATTATCCACTGCTGAACAAATCCATAAAAATTTCCTTCGCCTACATTTGACGGGTTAAAGATATTCCCTCTAAAAATACTCCTAAAATACTCCAACAAAATGAGGACAAAACCGAAAATATTAATCATAATCATAACCGAAGTGTTCAGAGAAAGGCCCCAGATATTTAACCATGATATTTCAGCGGCTCTCAGGAGAAATCAAAGTTTTCGCTGAAACGGACGGTGTATTGTTTCCTAGTTTCTTTCAGATTACACAAAAGAACAGATGTTTAACTTCGAAAGTATCATCATCATCATCATCATCAGCCAGAAGACGTCCACTGCTGAACATAGGCCTCCCCCTTTAACCTCCACACTGAACGACAGCCTGCCTTTTGCATCCACTGGATGCCAGCGACTCTAACTATGTCGTCGGTCCATCTAGTGGGAGGCCTACCTACGCTGCGTCTTCCGGTTCGTGGTCTCCACTCAAGAACCGTTCTTCCCCATCAGTTATCGGTTCTTCGAGCGATGTGGCCTGCCCATTGCCACTTCAACTTGCAAATTTTAACAGCTATGTCGGTGACTCTGGTTCTTTGGCGAATATCCACGTTTCGGATTTTATCGCGCAAAGAAACTCCGAGCATAGCTCTTTCCATTGCCCGCTGAGTGACTCTGAGTTTTTCCAAAAGGCCAACAGTTAAGGACCACGTCTCCGTACCATATGTCATCACTGGCAACACACACTGGTCAAAAACCCTCGTCTTGAGGCACTGTGGTATCTTGGACGAGAAGATGTCACGCAAGTATGGTTATTACTATTTTATTACATTTTTGACACAAGACCAATTAGAACAAAATTTCTTAGTGTTTTTTTTTTTATTTTATCATTTATGGATATTTAATGGAACTTAAAAAACAGAAAATTAATGAAAACATAAAATATATACAACTAAAAACTACTTGAAAAAATACAAACTAATACTAATATATAAAACTAAACTAATCTAATAATCCGCTGCCAGCAGGCATCGTACCCAAAATGCTGGCTGCATTGCCGCGTTGAATTGCAATGCTTATACGCTGTGCAAGATATCGGCCAGCATTTTGGTCACGAGATGCTTCGACCAGACGATTTGATAAATCTTTAAAAATATTATTAGCTGTAAGTCAATGAAAATTGGATCCTAAATCGGGTAAAATAGTTTGAATAATGTAGGTGTTTTCTAACTATGCCAAAGAGGATGTGACGCAGTTTTACTTAATTATCGGACTCCAATTTAGCACACGAATAAGCAACTCGTAGGTTGTGTAGGTTGTGGCGTAAAATGTAGATACTACTTGTTTAAGTAAAGAAGACTGTTCAGAACATTTAAATTTGTATTGTAAATAAACCGGCCAAGTGCGAGTCAGGCTGGTGCACTGAGGGTTCCGTACCACTTCGGAGATCGCTTTAAGCGATAAGACCTGGATGGGTGTCTTCAAATCACGAGTGAATCGGTTTCTTCTAGGCAAGCGTGCTCCACCGTAGACCGCATCATCGCTTAACATCAGGCGAGTTGGCGGTCAAGCGCAAGCCTACTATTTATAAAAAAAAGGCCGCCTGTTAAAAGCCTAGATAATATTTTTATTGTAATGTTTATGTTATTCTTGTTTTGTGGTATTTTAATAAAGAGTCATTGTATTGTACCACCACAAAATTTCAAAAACGAAATTTCTAGTTATAACTTGATAATAAACAGAAAGTTATCACTGACACGCACTTATTCATCATCATCATCATCATCTCAGCCATAGGACGTCCACTGCTAGACATAGGCCTCCCCCATCGTTCTCCAAAAAGGCCGGTCGGAAGCGGCCTGCATCCACCGTTTCTCTGCGGTCTCTTATAGATCGTTGACACGCACTTGGCCATTATTTATTGTTTGTTGTTAAATTTTAGAGTATGTACTAGAAACATGCTACGTTTGACGCTTGTACGTATTACCGTTGTTACGGTAGAGATAATACAAAATACGAAAAAATTAATACGTTTGTTGTTTGAGGACCCATCCCCCTTTCGTTTTTACTTATTGACTTTCTTTTAATTAAAATTTCTTAGTTATTTTGCCGTAACATTACATATATTGTGAAAATTCAACTGGCTATCTATTTAGGGTTCGAAATTCGTACTATATATAGTCGTTTAAAGGTAGGGCGGACAGACAGATGGACGAATGGACAGACAGGCACAGACAAAGTTGGCTTAGCAATAGGGTCCTGTTTTTACCCTATGGGTACGAAACCCTTAAAAAATAAGATACAACAGGGTACCTCCGTTTGATGATGGCATTTTCTTGAATCCCATGCCAATGACCTTCATTATGTTTATGCTGCCTTCATAATGTCGTTGTAAATCTAGTCTTGGCTATATAGACTTTGTTCTTTACGTTTTTAGCCGAAGTTTGTTCAAAATTATCCCTCTGCTGTATTCTGCGTTCTTAGTCCCTGACCGGATCCGCAACTTGTTTACTATTTCAGTTTTACAAATAACTTGTTTGGAAAACCCTTTGGCTGTTGGAAATTAGAGTTTCCTACCTTCTGTTTTTACACGGATGTGGTCCGTAAAGGGGAATGGTAATGTTTTGAGCGATAATTTCATATAATTTATTCAATAACATACAAAACAGAATGCAATAATTTTAAAATAATATTGAATTTACATTTAATCGATCTGTATCACATTCTAAAACTATGTATGTCTAAGTGCATTATAATAACATCATTGTGGGTGATTATAAATTGATAATTAATAAAATATTGAACAAATAATATTTAAACTTAATGCTAACATGCAAACTATAAATTAACAAGTCATTTCTTTTTTTTATAAAAAAGTTTTTTTTTTAACAATTTCTAAAGAATTTTTCAAATTAAAGTGCAAAATCTTCCAAAATAATCCTTGGATTGAGTTACTATGTAGTTACTGGCTGTGTTTGAACTAATTAAGTACCTACCGTAAAATAAGATGAATAAAAACGACGGGGTGAATAGAAACTAAACTTAAATATATCTTATCTTAAAATTTTCAGATTTACATAATACGAAATTCTTGTTTTAAACTATCACGGTTGTTCACTAAACTTATTTGAAACTAGCGGTCCACCCTGGCTCCGCACGGGTATAGTTATAGTGCTAACAGACGCACGAGCGCGGCTGACGGACCGCCGTCCAACCAACGGGGCAGAAAGAGTGAGAATATATTTCCCTCTCTTTCTCTCCCATTGGTTAGACGACGGTTGAAGTCAGCCGCGTTCGAGCGTCTGTTAGCACTATTATATAGCCTACTAGCAAACCCGGCGAACTCCGTTTCGCCGGCAGATGACTTCTATAAACCTCACGGAACCCGAGACCTTTCTAACGAATGCAAAACCGTGGAAATCGGTTCGTGCGTTCTGGAGTTATAGCGTCAGGAAGGAAAACCCGACTTATTTTTATATAGTAGATTAATATAGCATATATTAATCAGTGATAATGTAGCATTCAAATGGTGAAATAATTTTTAAAATCGGTCCAGTACTTTTTGAGCCAATTCGTTACAAACATACTTACATACAAATATTACCTCTTTATAATATTGTATAGAAAATAATTAGCGTAAGTTACGATAAAAGTTCGCGTTCAAAATACTATACGCTGTGATACAGTGAGTGTGTTTTGTCGGGACTTAGGTTTGAGTTCGAATTCCGACACAATTATGAAATATTCCGAAGAATATGTATTCCGCCATCTTGGAACGGCAGCCATATTTAATTTAGTTTAATTACATTCACTTTATCGCTTTATACTCATCAAGCTCTTTCAATGGATACCCATATAAACAGGGTTGACAAAAATACACAACTGCCGTCTTTTGATGGTGGCCATTTTGAAAATATAAATTAGGTTTTAAACTATCACGGTTGTTCACTAAAGTTATATGATTATTTACGGGATATTTACCGTGGTAAGGTTGTGGAATGAGCTCCCGATATTTCGGCGCAGTTACATGCACCATGTTCATTGTTCATGGGAAGACTACTGCATCTTCTCTTCTCTATCTCTTCTCTACATAGTATAAATTGAAGTCGCTATCCGCGTCTTTCTGTATGTCTGTATGGCCGCTAACTCCTCCTAAACCACGCAACGGATTTTGATACGGTTTTCACTATCAGTTAGATACATTTTCAAGGAAGGTTTATATATATAACTAGCGACACGCCCCGGATTCGCACGTAAATTACACCCGTGCGAAGCCGGGCGGGTCGCTAGTTTATATATAAGCGTATTTGCAAATGACGTAAACACGTAAAGAATAGATGTCGTCTCTCATGACACTCCACAACAATAGGAATAGTCAATGGTATTGCATATTGTATTGTCACCGAAACTAATGGTGTGTGCAAAATTTCAGCAACATCGGTTACGTGGTACTAGTTCTAGTTCAGCTTGCAAGATGTGTCCTAAACAAACAAACTAACACACAAACATTTCAAGTTAAATAAAAACTTGTAAAAATGTCTGCAACAATCAGCGGGAATGTCTCTCGCGGGTAAAACTGCGGGATGCAGCTAGTCTTGAAACAAAATACTGAAATTTTAATATAGAAACTTACGTGGTTTTGGCACATTTTATTTATATTACACGGGAATTACTCACGTAAGATTATGGCGGTCACTCTGACTATAGTTTCAAACGCATTAGGCGGTCTTTTTCAAGGTGACTGCACGCGAGCAGCTGCGTCTCACTTTGCACTCAAAAATAAAAAAACGCGCTAAAAACGCGACCTTTTGTGGTTGAAACTATATTCGGAGTGACCGGCTTAATCTTACGAGAGTAATTCCCGCGTAATATAAATAAAATACTGAAATATTTATTTTATCTTTAAACCGAGTGAAACCGCAACACGCAGCTAGTAATCTATTTATAGACATTTTTCCTTCCAAAGTAAGATGAGAGGAAGATGATAAATTATGACAGATCTTATTAGCCCATCAAAGTAAACACTCTCTCGTAATAAGGTGGTATTTGCGGGAAACTTTCATGTTGATTGAATAAAATAAGGGAATTAGATTAATTAGTCCATAGTGGGTAGTCCATAGTGGTAGGTGGGTAGGTGGTCCAAGTTGCCGAAATAAAGATGCTGAGATAGATGTGTGGTGTAATTCCGTCAAGATGCAAGAGAGTAGGCTACGATGGTAAGGCCACGTAAAGAGGAGACCATCTGATTACGTAGGGAACTTGGCACTACAACTTTCCGTCCCCGGTCAAAGATTCAGAGGCAGACGCAAGACTAGGTGGAAGGACGTGGTGATTAAGGACATGAGAGAGTGTAAGGTTTCCGAAGACGATGTCGGAAATAGAGCGAAGTGGAGGAGAAAAGTAAGGAAAGGACCACGTAGGACAAACATTTATGTGATGGACATTTGTGTTTGTTCTATATCTGGGTGTTACTATCTATTTAAGTATATATGTATTTAAAAACTATATATGTATGTATATCAGTCTCTGGCAGCCATATCACAAACTTTGCTTAGTTTGGGGTCAGATGACAGTGTGTGTAAAAATGTCCCGAATATTTATTTATTTATTATTTTTTATTTATTACGCATAAGCATTGCCATTCAACGTGGTAATGCTGCCAGCATGCTGGGTACGCTGCCAACTGGTAGTGGGGTTGAGCATTTGGATTGTCTTTAGACCTTCAACGGTCTATGGGCAGTCTAACTGTATTTGTAGTTTTAGTTTTAGCTTGTATTTTGTTTAGTTAATAAAGGCGCTAGCCCAAGAAAAAATAAATTATTTAAAGCTGACTCCGCCACCATGTAGGATTCATAGTCGGGAAGAGAGAGAGAGTGTCCATAGTGGGTAGAAGGACTCCAATTAAATTGTTCTTAAGAACCATAATTAAGTGCTAAAACAAGCTAGCTATCAAGTTAAAAATATTATGTCGAAAACAGAATGATTTTAAAAGTAATATTGCTATAAATAAAAACGAAGCTTAGAAACTACTTAAAACTAACTCTACCCCAAGGTATAAACACACCTTAGTACGAGACTTTCAATATACAACTTCTGATCCTCAATAAATAAATAGGTATTATACCTAACGCCTCAACAAAGAGCAAAGTGCAGGAGTTGCGACCATTAATCATGTTAGT
The DNA here is from genome assembly GCA_932305915.1 of Agriopis marginaria. Taxonomy (NCBI): domain Eukaryota; kingdom Metazoa; phylum Arthropoda; class Insecta; order Lepidoptera; family Geometridae; genus Agriopis; species Agriopis marginaria. The sequence continues at coordinate 18,983,755 of OW029918.1, forward strand.
TCCCAAACAAATGCCAGCTGCTAAAACTTGGCACAGAACGTATATTGGTTCACACACCCTACACACAGACTGCAAAATACAACTCAACATTTTGGTCATTCTGAATCAATAGTGAAAGTTTTGCAAGAAATATTTTAGGCTACGGCGTGAATGTAGGGTAAATGCGTACGGGCCACGAGTAAGTTTTTCCGATCATTGCAAACACAAAGACGTCTTGTTGTGATGGATAGTCACAGTTTTGCTCGGGATTTATTGTATTTTTTGGATTTTTCGGCGGGGTACGATGAGTCCGACCCGTAGTGTCTTTGATGCATGATGGGACAAAAAACATTTTGTATGTTTATTAGAACTTATCTATTTCGATAATTATTTATATAACCATTGACTATATTCGTATTAAAGGGGCTTTTTCCTCATTTAATAATTAAGTATATACCTCATAACGCGGGCTCGAAACAGTGCAGTGCGGAAAAACACGCAAACGTGAATTTTTACGCTCTGAAATACGATTAACGGTCACATATCCTACTAATATTATAAACGCGAAAGTTTGTATGTATGGATGTATAGATGTATGGATGTTTGTTCCCCTTTCACGCTGGAACGGAACAACGGATTTACCTAATTTTTTGCGTGGGTATAGTTCTTGAACTATACCCACCTATGTTACTCTCTGGCTCTTGAGCCGGAGAGTAACATAGGCTACTTGTCATCATCATCATCACCATTTTTCATCACTACGCGGGTGAAACTGTGGGGCGCAGCTAATCAATTATTATTGTGAAGAATAAAGTTTTTACAACACAAGCTAATACAGTTAAAATATATGAGCTTAAAATTTAAACCTAAAACTACTTAATAAATAAAAAGACGAATCTAAAAGCCCCTTTAGTGGAAATAAAAGTGTTCTGAATGCTATCAGCATTGGCACGCTGGATGATAATGCATTTTTTAACCGACTTCCAATAAGAGGCGGATATCAATTCGACTGTATGTTTTTTTTAATGTATGTTTGTTACGCGATTACTCCGCCAATTTAGAATTGTTTTTGATGATTCTTTTTCTTGTTGGTAAGTCATATCTCATAGGTGGTCCCATAAATTTTTTATTGACATTGATTCAGCGCTTTTTGAAAAATCTACAAAAACATGACGATAAGCAACGAATTCAATGTACATTGCACAGTGCCACCAACTAAGCTGTTAAAGTGGGCAAAATTGGAACTACAGTTATTTCTTGGTGAATTTCATACTTTGTTCTCCACTAGCGACGCTGTCAACTGAACAGCAAACATAGAGGAACTGTTCCTACAACAGAACTTTAAAAAACAAAGTGTCTCCATGGCGACCGGGCCCTGTTGTTTTTTGTTAAATTTTTCAAGACCATGGATACAAAGTATTTCAGTCGTAATATTAAACAATATTTTCTACTTTTAAGTTTCAGTTTGAAAATGGTATGTATAGTCATGAAGTCGGTTCTTTTTTTTTCTAAAAATTATAATTATTTTCTAAAGTAAGCGCCAGCATTTCTGTCACCAGTCATTTCGCAATCATTATATTTCTACTTCTTATCTTTAGTATAGTATATTTCTCTATGTTCTTATTCAGTTTTCCTATTTTGTCCGTACCTCCACAGACCGTTCCCAGAAGCCTGTTACCTGCAACAGAGTAATGCGAGCAGGATAATATATTGCCATTATTAGCTACTAGCTGAATACCGCGGTGTTACCTGCGATTTTCCAGTTTTCCGAACTTTCTGGGAGAAAACTTCGACCAAAATAAAATGAGTGGACGGGCCATAACCACTGAGCTTGCTCAGTAAAAACGAGTCAAAACCGTCGAACATATACTTCAACACCTAATTATAACCATATACTACATTTGTTACAAATAATAGATAGCGGTTTTTTGTTCTGTATTGCACTTCAGGAAAGCACATGAAGGCTTAATTTTGCCAGATGTTTCGTTATCATGTAACAATAGTCTTGTGTTGCACTTCCTACGGCTAGAGACCGATTGAAATAAAACGAGCGTCAGCGCTCATTTTGTAATCTTCAAAAATGCGCTTCTTCTGAGCCCGTCCATTCATTTTATTTTGGTGGAAGGGAGAAAATGTACCCTATATCCGCTACACAATTATACCGCTATATATACACTATTGTACTGCCAAATTTCGTTAAGATCGGCTTAGCTGTGTATTCGTTACTGGAATTATTCTTAATTGTTATTGACATATGTAAAATTATTGACATTTGTATTTTAATCTTTATTTTTTGTGAGTTTATTTTTTTTTGTAATTAATTTAATTCCTTTCTTAATTTTACTGATATGCATAATTATTATTTTGTGAGAATTGTGAGATACTAATGTAATTGGCTTGACCGTGTTTAATCTCAATAAATACAATTTAATTTAATTTAATTCGTGAAAAGCGAACAAACATACAGACAGATAGATTGAGTTACTCTCGCTTTTATAATATTAATTATAAGGACATTTTATTTATATTACACGGGAATTACTCACGTAAGATTAAGCTGGTCACTCCGACTATAGTTTCCACCTAATAGGCAGTCTTTTTGAAGGAGAATGCACGCGCGTGACTGCGTCTCGCTTGGCACTGAAAAAAAACTTAATAAAATATTAATTAAGTATTTTCAATTATAATGTTTTTTAATGCAAAAATAAAAGTCTTTTATACAAACTGAAGACGCATTAATTTTGCATTACCAGCAACTAGGCAAGCGTGCTCCAACGTAGACCGCATCATCGCTTAACATCAGGCGTGATGGTGGTCAAACGCAAGCCTATTATTTAGTAAAAAAAAAATACTGCCCTTGCCTCGAACGGAACCGGCGTAAAGTCACGTATACCGTGTCCGATAACTTGGCTTACGTGGAGAAATTTTAAAATGTGATGTGTATAAAAAAAAATGTTCTTCCTATTATTGTTTGTTCTAGAACGGTGTTAGGGTTGTTTTTTTTTTCATTCAAGGTATGTTTCTAATCATGTAGGTATTATTAAGTATTGCTTAGTTTGGGATCAGATGACCGTGAGTGCAAAAATGTCCCGTTTTTTTTCTTCTTGTTGGTATATCAATAGAAAAACTTCATTGTAATCCAGATTTCAACTATAAAAGTAGCAAAGTCAATACGAACATTTTACCTCATCATAATCAGCCTTTTTTAACAGTCCACTGCTGGACTTTTAGCCTACCCCGAAAGGGTGATTGGGCCATATCCACCACGCTGGCCCAGTGCGGGTTGGTGGATTCACATACGCCATTGAATTCCTTCTCCGTACGTATGCAGGTTTCCTCGCGATGTTTTCCTTTACCGAAAAGCCAGTGATATGAAGATCCGTACATAAACTCCAAAGAGCTCATTGGTACGGGCCCGGGATTTGAACCCTCACCTCACGCTTTCAAGTCTAGCGGTCTACCAAATGGGGCTACCATTTTACCTACTTATAAGACTTAGTAACTTAAAAAATTATTGAATCAGTAAACTTTGTCCATTAAATTCTACCCCAGATAATTTTTTACGTGCATATAAAACATTTCCACGTAAACAAACTTGTGTAATGTTCCACTACAGTGTATGTCGGCTCAAACCATTTTTATTAATTTAAAAACTAGAATAAAATTACAACGGCTCATGTAATCATGTTACTCCATGTTTTTGCAGAAACTGAGCGCACATTTTTCGTGTAATGGATGTAGCTTACTTCTTTTTTTAGGGTTCCGTGTGGAGATAAAATAATTAAACGGAAAATAAAAAAAATGGACTAAAAATTTAGCCTATGATGCCATTCACATGATTTCAAAATTCCAGAATGTCTTTCTATGATTATAGGTAAAGTATTTTGGGACAACAGGCTACCGGAATGATAGGTATTTTATTGTTGTCCTAAAAAAATCTGACCATAAATAAAAAAAAAAAAAAAAAAAAATTATAATAAATAAATAAATTAAAAAAAAAAATATCATCGATGAGAAAATTGAAACGTGTTCAAGATTAAATATAAAAAAAAAAATGTTAATAAGTGTTCAAGTTAAAAGTATTTTTATGTCTTGATAGACATGATATAGAAGTGATAAGGACGCAAAAGGAGCAGTAAAAGCTTATGTTTTTTCTTTAATGTATTTGTAAACGGAATAGTAAGATTTATAAAACACTGTTTTAAACTATCACGGTTGTTCACTATAGTTATATTGTGGAATGAGCTCCCGCTATTTCGGCACCTTGTGCACCTTGCACCCCAAAATCTGAAAAACCGCCTTTTTAAGCTGTAGAAGGTTAATAGGAACAAACAAAACACAAGCATGCTAACATTTGAAAAGCATTGTCTGGGGCTGTTTGGTATAAGCGCTTTTTTACCTGCCACAAATACTGTATATATCGAAAAACTATACGGGCTTAATAACTTCCAGAAATCGTGTTACTTTCAGTGATGGAACCAATAAATATGTCTAATAGGCAACGTAATACAAGCTTACTTACATTGCGTACACGATAAGTGTGTACGTCTTCATGGTGGCCAAGCGATAGCATGTGCGCTTTACAAACTGACGGTACCCGATTATACCCTTTTTTTTAAAATATATTTTGTTTATAACTAGATTTGACCCTTAGCCCTGCACCAATGACTTATTTAGTACCTACATAAATTACATGCAGTTTCGATGCCATCGCTCAAAAACGGTGAAGGAAAACATCGTGAGGAAATCGGTACCTCGCACCTCTAAAGTTCAAACACATACGATATAAGCACAAGTTCGGTCGTGCATGGAGTACTGCTCTCACCTTTGCGATGGATCAGCTAAGTACCAGCTTGGAGCGTTGGAGTCTATTGAGAAACGTGCCAAGAGGCTCATTAGCAACGAATCCCTGGTTCAGACTAAGCTTCTTAGTCTTGAGCATCGGCGCAAGGTTGCTAGTCTATCGGTTTTTTATCGGATACATTTCGGAGAGTGTGCTACAGATCTGCATGATTTGATTCCCTCCTGCCCATTTTTCTATCGGACTGCCAGAGTGGGTACGAAGAATCGACACCGCTTTATGGTTGAGAACCCGTACGAAGCGCTTTGATTCCACATTTATTATGCGAACTGCTAGTCTGTGGAATTCGTTGTCTGAGTGGGTGTTCCCCGATAGTTACAATCTGGGTGTCTTCAAGTCGAGAGTGAATAGGTTTCTTCTAGGCAAGCGTGCTCCATCGTAGGCCGCATCATCGCTTAATATCAGGCGAGTTGGCGGAGAAGCGCAAGCCTATCTATAATAATAATTAAAAAAAAAAAAAAAAAAAAAAAAAACACCAACATGCTCTGCATGGTGGACTAGGGCCCATCCTCTCTCTCTGAAAGAACGCCTATGTCCCAACAGTGGGAACATGATAAGCTGAAATGATGAAATATGCACGTCATAGAAATATGAGTATTCTACAGAACTCTCTGAACGCAAGTTTTTCTCACACCGTACTTTTTTCGGTACGAACTTTCTGATGCAGTTTAGTGTCCAACTTTTGTAGTTAGCAAGATTTGTGTTGGGTTGAAGGTAACTTTTACTCTGTTTTTAACTTGGAGAGTATGGTGTTCTATTATTATGGAGATGAATTTTTTGAAATGGGTATAGTTTTAGTTTGTGTTTTCTTTGTTGTCACGCTGTATTCGTCTTGAACAAAGTGCAATATACTTCGTAAGTCATAAGTCATTGTATTCAACTGACTTCAATAAAGGTCCAAGGGTCCCATTTAAACTTTAAAAAAGATTCCACCAAGATAAATAAAAAAAAAAATCGTCTTGTCTCTTTTCTCTCCGTCATCCGTGAGGCACTGGCCAGTCCAACATTTTGACTAATCACTAACAAGTATTAAGCCTAGCAGTGTCATTAAATATGTGAATTAAATCCCACTAATGGCCATAGTAAAAAGTGCTAATTCCACCAAACAATTTTCGTATTAGTTGATTGAATCAGGCGTTACTTTGCGGAAGTCCATTTTTAATTTGTATATGTAGAATTTCTAGTGTAATTCCGCTTCTACGTCGTTTCGAGTACAATAAGGATTTTGGTTAAACTATTTTCTCTATAGATATTTGTGATTCTAATTTGAAAAAAAAATTAAAAAAAATATTAGATTCACAAATATCTATAGAGAAAATAGTTTATTTTGGTTAAACTATTTTCTCTATAGATATTTGTGATTCTAATTTGATAAAAAAAACAAATTTTAAATTAGAATCACAAATATCTATAGAGAAAATAGTTTATTTTGGTTAAACTATTTTCTCTGTAGATATTTGTGATTCTAATTTGAAAAAAAAAAACAAATTTTAAATTAGAATCACAAATATCTATAGAGAAAATAGTTTAACCAAAATCCTTATTGTAGTCGAAACGACGTAGAAGCGGAATTACACTAGAAATTCGACATGTACAAATTTTCGTATTATTCTCAGCAAACCCATTTGATACCATGGTGGTGTATGAAAAATAACTGGTCCACCATATTGGAAATAAAATGACGTCACTTAACTAACTTTGCATTGTCACCCAAAATAAACGTATTTGCAAAATTTCAGGTCAATCAGGTTGAGGATAACTAATCTAAAATTTACCCCACACAATATATAAAAGCTTGTAAAATACGTAGATAGGTACCGATACAGTCAGTGTTGTGTGTCGTAGTGACAACCCTGCGATTTTTCAAGATCAAGTGAGGGTAGGAGAACAAAACACCCGCTTTTCGCGCCGGACTCACCCGCAGTTTTCAGTCGGCTCGTGACCACGGACATTGTAACATGGTCGAAGCGTCGAGTGAAAGGTACAAATTTTTTACCTAAAATAAATAATACGTGATAAGTCCCGATAAACATTTAAAACATAGATAGGTACAGTCTGTGTTAATGTCGTCAAGACATAATATTAGCTTTGACTTGTCTTATCTTAAACTGATTGCTCTATGTATAAAATGGTACCTATAAGATTTTAATTTTGTCTCCTGCAACGTTAAAGATAATTTTGTAAGTGTTATGTTAGTGAATAGGAATCTATTTTTCTTTAGTAAAAAATAAACTTCCTTTACAGGTCCAACATACATCCGACATAGCTGTTAAAATTTGCAAGTTGAAGTGGCAATGGGCAGGCCACATCGCTCGAAGAACCGATAACCTATGGGGAAGAAAGCTTCTGGAGTGGAGACCACGAACCGGAAGACGCAGCGTAGGGAGGCCTCCCACTAGATGGACCGACGACAATGTGAGAGTCGCGGGCATCCAGTGGTTGCAAAAGGCAGGCTGTCGTTCAGTGTGGAGGTTAAAGGAGGAGGCCTATGTTCAGCAGTGGACGTCTTCTGGCTGATGATGATGACAGGTCCAACAATCCAGTAGCCGACAGTGCGATATCTGAACAGAATTGAGCCAATCTATTGAGAAATCGTATCGGTTTCTGGAAACCTTGAAGGAGCTCCCCATAATTTATGGCATCGTTATCAGTGCAGACGTCAATTCAGATTCGGTAAGACTTTAGGCACGTTTCCTGCTTCAAATGTCAATACCTACTCGTATTATACGGGGTGGAATTACTACTGATTTGTTTTTGTTTTTTTTTTTGCAATGGTAGGTGGGTTGAAATCTCAACCACAAGCTTAAGGCGCGGTCTGATCACGATTTCAATTTCGTTTTTCACCCGCTTACGCCATGATCTATTTGCTATCTAAAACGGCTTTGTTTAAAGTCGAAAATCGTATATCATCGTATTTAATGATTATGATGAATTTGTGCTTGTGTTTATATTATTTTGAGGGTTTTTATTTAATTTATCAAAATATATAAATGAATTTCAACAATTAACTGGTTAAAGTTTTAAAAGACTAGTCTGGCTACATAATTCGTACAAAAAAATATGTTGTTGTCGCTGAAAATTCAGAGTTCTTCAATTCAGAAGCTATTTTTATTGCGCAATTTGTAATATGTTTTTTTAAGAGTCTAGACAATTTTTCAAAATTTTATTCGGTTAAGATTATTACCAAGGGGTTTTTTCTACTTGTAGTATTTTTTTTACCTGATCAGCTAATTTTGTCACGTCACACAAAGCGTTTAAAAACACTTCTTTTGGTTAATTTTGTGATTGTACCGCGTCTTAAGATGCCTGCGTTGGAAACCATAGCTTCATTAACTATCAGCCAGCTATTATGTTCCCACTGCTGGGACACAGGCCTTCTCTCAGAGAGAGGGGATGGGCCTTAAGGCGAGGTTTTCCCACTTTTAAGCAACGCTTAATACTACAGATGACCATAATCCTTGGTTTATTGTATTAAAGTCGCATTTAGCGGAGCAAAATCATGGCGCTTACACACAGTCGTGCGTTTCGCTACTTCTATTTTTAGGGTCAATCTCATATTATTTGAAAAGTATAGCTGTAATGTAAAATGTACCTCACCGGTTTCCTTCATAATTATGAAATCTATATATCAAGATATCGCAGACATAATTTAATAAATAGGTAACTGAATGAACTCAAAAAAACAGGGATAAAAGCGTAAATCAGTGCTACTTTGATAATTTTTTTTCTATCGAGCGAAATGTGCTTAATCGTGTTTCGGTCTCATGGGTTTCCTAGATAAAACATTAAATTTTATCATGATACCATTTTTATAATTTTAAGCTAACCATGGAGGTATGCACACTTAAACTAGAATGACCCTAATTTCTAAAAGTCGGAAAAGAGCGTCTTAAGGTGGTTCGTTGCACAAATGGCGGGAAATTCAAATTTCAAACAGTTTTCTTGTCCTTGTAGCTAGGCCGGGTAATTATTGTAAACAACCATGATGTTTGCGCAGATTGATTATTATTCTTTACAAAATCATGTAAAGCTATTTATCTCTAATGCCCATTATTACTTACATTTGTGAATAAACAAATTTTTGCTGTTTCAAACGGTTTATTCACAAATGTAAGTAGTAAGGTGCGTTACTGTTAAATAATTGTACATTATAATGTAAAGAACAGCCAAAATTTTGCGCAAACACTGTGTTATTTAAAAATAATTACCTGGCCTGGCTACTAGGACCAAAAAACTGTTTAAAATTTGAATTTCCCGCCATAGGTAAATCGAACCACCTTAACCCGTCATGCTGGCCCAGTGAATGAAAATGTGCTTCGGCATTATAAGAGATTAATATTTTTTATAATATTTAGAACAAATGTTTTTTTAAATATTTTTTATAATGATCAGATTCAAATTCTTATTCAAAATATTTATTTGTCAGAACATGGTAGGTACACATACATATAAAGTAGCATACATGGCCGTAAGAATGGAGACGTATCTCATGTCCTTGCCTGTTACAGCGAACAAAAGTTAGTTTTAAGGAATAAATGGGATAAACTGTTTATCCTATTGTCATGATTTCTAACTTATTTCAATTGTTTCTTTGTGATTTCTTGGTTTTAAACTATTTGGTATCTAATTTGACTAACAGTCCTTTTATTTAAAATGGCGGTTGGAAGCGTGTTGACTCGGGAGTCTCGGCAATAGTGCAAATAGTGGGGGTAGGAAGAAGATAATGCGGTTGGATGTTGGCAAGAGGGACTGGAGTCTGGCTTGAGCGTTCATAGCGAAAGGATATTGGTCTGAAAACTGTAATAAGTAGGAATAAAGATTAAGAATATGAATAAAGTTATATAAAAGTGAGAACTGGATTATGATTTACCACACTATTATACATCCATATATTACTTAGAAATAATTCAAGCTTAGGAAAATAATACACATACAAGTTTTTTCAGGTTGGCGCCAAAACTCTAACTTACAGGGTTACCTTCCCTGTGTTTTCACCTCACGCCCTCGCAATATATCAGGACGTCGGTGATTGTGGACCACAAGGCAATGGGTCTGGAATCTCTGCACTTTTTTCAAAAGATTTGTGTGCGAGACACAAATCTTTTGTATGTATATTTTATTTTATATTTTTTATAGTAGATAAGCTTGCGCTTGGCCGCCATCTCGCCTGATGTTAAGCCATGTTAAGCGACGATGCGGTCTACGATGGAGCACGCTTGCCTAGAAGAAACCGATTCACTCCCGACTTGAAGACACCCACATTGTAACTGATATGATGTATGTGTATGTGTTGTAGAGTTTAGGCACAAAGTAGATACCGGAGTAACTAGTTACCAAGTATAAATAGAAAAATAAACCGGCCAAGTGCGAGTTGGGCTAACTAGAATTACCATAATTGCTAAAAGTCGGAATAGAGCGTCTTAACCCATCATGCTGGCCCAGTGAATTTTGGTGAACGTAGCGCTCTGAGGGTTCGGTCCAACGGAACAAATTGACTGTTTCCTTTAAAAAAATGTGCTTCGGCATTATAAGAGATTAATATTTTTCATAATATTTAGAACAAATGTTTGTTTAAATATTTTTTATAACGACCAGATTTGTGCTCGCGCACTGAAAGTTCCATACCACCATATAACTTTTTAGCTAATAAAGTACAAAAAAATTGTGCAAAAAGACAAAATCCAAGTACCAGCCGCGCCCGATGTTGCTTCACTACAGTGATCGTACTAGAATCGGTGGTGAACAGAAATTTGACACCGACTCGCACTTGGCCATTACTTATTATATTATTGTTGCTGTGTGTAGGTACTATAATCTTGCCAAGTTTGACGTTAAGTTTGTACGTATTACCGTTTTCACATTAGAGCTAATACAAAAAAAAGTTAAAAAAAACCTGACAAGTACGAGTAAGACTCATGCTCTGAGGGTTCCGTTGGACAGAACCCGCAGAGCGCGAGTCCAAAAAAAAACTAACTGAAGTTGAAATATTGAAAGACAAACTTAACTTTGTAGTTGACAATAAGGTTCTTCCATACATTCCAACTACAACATGTAAGTTTGTAATAGCAAAATAATTATTTTTAAATGATATAACATCAAATTTGTTACTTTCGGATTTATTCCTATATAATATGTGCTATGAGACCTTGCTTTTTGCCAAATTTCATGATTCTAGGTCAACGGAAAGTACTCTATAGGTTTTGATTTCCCTGTGAAATCGCAAAATATGCGACATAAACGTTCATATCTTTTGATTGCGTTAACTTACAAAATTAATTTACAGACGGAAGAAACCGTAGACCCAAGTATTTAGTATAAATGTTACGCGTTCTTGAGAAAAAGGGTACTGACAGACGGACAGACAGATAGACGGACAGACAGACGGACAACGAAGTGATCCTATTGGGGTTCCGTTTTTTTCCTTATAAAGTACATAACCCTAAAAAGTTGTCGTTTGTTGCATGGGGACACCTCGCTTTCGTTTTTACTTTTTCACTTCTTCATAATTTCTTAGTTAATCCGCCGTAACATTACATATACTGTGAAAATTTCAACTAGCTATCTATCTATTATGGTTCGAAAGATATAACCGCAGACAGACAGACGGACAGACAGACATCGTAGGCTTAGTAATAGGGTACCGTCTTCCTTTGGGTACGGAACCCTAAAAACGATAAAAGAGCTGATAATTAAAATTAATAAGTCAAGTAATAAATATCAAAAAAGAAAATGCAAATAATTAAAAACTAAACTTAGGATGACGTCGTATATCTATACTAATATTATAAAGAGGAAATATTTGATTGTTTGTTTGTTTGCATTGAATAGGCTGCGAAACTACTGAACCGATTTGAAAAATTCTTTCACTGACGGGAAGCTACAGTATCCCCGGGTGACATAGGCTAATCTATACCCGTGCGAAGCTGGGGCGGACCACTAGTGTTTGATACTTTGGCATCTATATCTATAGACAGACGATGTCGCTTACTATAAGTGACCCGTTTGCTTGCTTTTCTTGTAAAAAACTAAAACTTTATTGCAGTGACATAAATTTGAAATGGCGTGTTAACCTGTGATGCCTTACCACAAAATAATAATATTTTCAATAAGGAAAATCCGGGACAATATCGGGAAAAGCCACGAAACGCAGCTATTTTAATAAAATGGCTTCATTTCATGTCTTTGACTTTTTCCTTTTCTATTATCTATTTCCCTTTACAAATTGTATCAATTGCTAGTATCTGCGACGCCATCAAAACGGAACAAATCCGTCACAAAGCCCATTTGTATCAATGCCGAAGACATACGATAGAATCCCTAAGATTTATGGTAGAAATACACCATGTAGTAAAAGATGTATGGCTTATACATATTTTAGCCCGTTGTGAATACGGTCTATGTTAATGTATCTATTTTGTTTGTCTTCGGTATACTTCACAATAACTAGAAGTGTTTTCTTTTTTTCAAAACAAAGAATCATGCCTAATACCCTAAACTTAGCAAGGTTAAACGATTAGTAAACACAAGTATACATTTCCAAACAAATTTCCGATAAATGAGCTGGTAATTTTTAAATTGCTATACAGATACATTTCGGAGAGTGTGCATCGGATCTGCATGATCTAATTCCCTCCTGGCCATTTTTCTATCGGACTGCCAGAGTGGTTACGAAAAATTGACACCGCTTTATAGTTGATATTCCGAAAACCCGTACGAAGCGCTTTGATTCCACTTTTTACTATGCGAACTGCTATTCTGTGAAATGCGCTGCCTGAATGGGTGTTCCCGATAGTTACAATGTGGGTGTCTTCACATCAAAAGTGAATTGTTTTCTTCTAGTCAAACGTGCTCCATCATAAAAAGCATCATCGCTTAACATCAAGCGAGATGCCGGTCAACGCAAGCCAATTAAAAAAAAAAAGTTTGCCGTTTATTAAATAAGTAAATAAAAACAATTCCATTTTTTTTACAAATGAATACATCTGGAGTTTCCAATAGTAAGGGTCCGGATTATCTTCTATTACCTTACATAAGAAACAATCAGTCTCTATCCCACCTCTATCCAAATCGCTTTAAAACAACTATGGTAATGCAATTTTTCAAAACTGCCCCTCTTTCCCCTTACAAAAATTACAACAAAATGGTCATAATGTAACTGTACTAAACAAGCCACAAAGAAAAGTTGAAGCATCATAGACCGCATCATCGCTTAACATCATGTGAGTTGGCGATCAAACGCAAGCCATAAGTATCATTCAATAAAAAAATAAATTCAAATTCAAATTCAAAATATTTATTTGTCAGAACATGGTAGGTACACATACATATAAAGTAGCATACATGGTCGTAATAATCATCAACCAAAAAAACATAAAAAACTAAAAAAAAAAAAAAAAAAAAATTTATATTCTTGAATCATAGCTTGAGCACTCTCGATCAAACCAAAAAAACTCAGTCAGTCACCTTTCAAACCAAAAAAAGGTCAGTTCAGGTGTTTGGGCTAAGATGAGACAAACATACACATAAATACTTACATACATACGTTAAATCTTTTAAGTACGAAAAAATTTATACGCTAGTTTTCATACAGTTTGAACCGCATGTGAAGTCTACTTAGATATAGGTCTGTGGTGATAACTGCTTAATTTCGAAGCAAATAGTCAAGTCCGATATGGTCTAGTGGCTAGGATACCTGGCTCTCACCCAGGACACTCGGGTTCGATTCCCGTTATCAGAATATGTATTTTTGCATTTTGTATAATTTTTACATTACATCTGTATTTATAGAGAAGCTACAGTAAAACTACTCTTCACGATGCTTTGCGTTATACAGGTACTTAAAATTTTGGTATCTGAAGCATCGTATGTAAAATATCCAAAGTCGCCTCACGAATGTTTGCCAAAGACTTGGGACGGAAAGCTTTCACGACGCTTTTCCACCTTTTTGTTTGCCACATCGCAAGATCCCGTGATTTAAAATGCTATACTAAAACTCTACATGTGCCCGTATACACTATTTTTAGCTCTAAAACGTAAGCATAAAGATGAAATTCGAATGAAACGAAAATCTGTTTAGCAGATGTCAAATATTTATACAAATACTTGTTGGAGATTTTTCTTAGTATTTGATCAGGCGCGTGTAGTGTTTGGAAGTGCTCATGGAAAATACATTTTACTGCTTCCTGAGATAGGTATATATTGACTAGTGTACTCTTTGGATCTTTACAAGGAGGTATTAGGTAGGTACATGAAAAAAACGAGACCCTTTCTGCGTCGTCAGTGCAACGGACGGACCCGGAATGGTTAAAGTTGCGCTAATCGACCAGAGATACTTATGTCTTTTGCACATTTTTAACGTTTTCGATTTAAAAAAAAAACGAGCGAGTGGGGCTCGCGCACTGAGGGTTACCACCACAAAATTCAAAAACGATATTACCAGCTATAACTTTGGTAATGAACAGAAACTTGTAAACCCACAATTGGCCATTATTTATTGTTATACTTTAGTTTAGAGTGTGTACTATAATAATGAAAAGTTTGACGTTTTTTTACGTATTGCCATTTTTACATAAGTGCTAATACAAAAATACATTAAAAAAAATACGTTTGCTGTGTAGGAACCCCACCTTTTGTTTTCATTTTATGTTTTATTTTATTTATTCGTAGTTAATTCGCCGTAACATTATATATTCTGTGAAAATTTCTACTAGTTATCTATAACGGTTTGACATATACAGCCATTTAAAGGTAGAACAGGCGGACGGACAGACAGACAGACATCGTAGGCTTAGTCCCATTTTTACCCTTTGGGTACGGAACCCTAAAAACCACTTACTGATAATTTTAAATCTTTACAATAACATTGCAAATGGTATAATAGTAGATTATACAAGAGTGAAAAAAGGTAATTTAATTCGAGGGACTAAGATGGGTCCCGAGAGCAGCGAAGGATTTTAGAGTAAAATCCTGAGCGGAGCGAGGGATACAAGGACCCAGTTTTTTTTACGAATTTTGTTCTCTTATTTTTAGCATTGACTACAAGACAATAAACAGTAGTAGTAAATTGGCGGGATATTTTTTCCTTAATTTTAATTATTCTCCTGGATATCAATCAAAATATTTCTCCTTAATTATTTTCCTGGTTGTTAATATTTATTTAAGTGTGTATTTAAACCTATATATGCATGTATATCAGTCTCTGGCAGCCATATTACAAGCTTTGCTTAGTTTGGGGTCAGGTGACCGTGTGTAAAAAAAAAAAAAAACGATAGCTCAATAGATTTAGTTTCTTCCAGCTAGTAGGTACGTTGCCAGTCGGCTAGTTTTATTGCAGTCCCTCCAGCGTTTTCATATCGACTATAGGTATATCGAAGTGTTGAAGTGTTTGTATAGAAACGCCACGATGTCGATCCAATTATAGGACGAGAGCACGAAACAAATCCAATTGCAGAAAGGCGTGAGACAGGCAGACGTTATCTCCCCGAAACTGTTCACAAACGCATTGGAGGACGTTTTCAACCTCTTAGACTGGAACAGATTCGGCATCAATATAAATGGCGAATACATCACATCATCAGCCATTAAATGTCCACTGCTGAACAAGGCCTACCTCTTAGAGAGAGGTGTTGCCATAATCCCCACGCTTGGCAGGCGGCTTGGAGATCGCAGTACGTTCACCGTGTACTAACAGGACGCTGCTGCCCATCCTCCGGTGGTTCTGGTCGCAGTTTTAGGACATACCCGGGTCCCGGGACCCGGGCGAATACATAACTCACCTTCATTTTGCCGATGATATTATAGTCATCATGTCAGAGTCGCTGGAGGATTTCAATACGATATTCGGCGACCTCAATATGCGTTTCCCAACAGGTGGGTCTTAAAATCAACACGGACAAGACGAAAATCATGTTAAATGTCCATGTTTTATCAGTGCCGGTAGCCATTGGGAACGATACTCTGTGAATTGTAGACCATTATACTTATCGTGGACAGATTGCTCAGTCAAGTAGGTCCAACTTAGGCAATTTTGCCTGAGGTACCCAACTCGGATGGGCAGCGTTCGGGAAATTACGTGACATCTTCTCGTCAAAAATACCACAATGCCTAAAGACCAGAGTCTTTAAGCAGTGTGTGTTGACAGTGATGACATATTATGGTACAGAGACGTGATTGCTGGTTACCGGCTGGCTTTGGCTTGGAAAAAATCAAAGTTGTACAGCTGGCAATGGAGAGAGCTATGCTTGGAGTTTCTTTGCGCGATAGAATCCAAAACAAAGATATTCGCTGAAGAACCACAGTCACCGACATAACTGGTCAGATTTGCGATTTGAAGTGGCAAAGTGCAGGCCACATCACTCGAAAAACCGAAAACCGATGGGGAAGAAAGGTTTTGAGTGGAGACTACGTAACCGTTCTCAGGGAAAGCCCAGTGAAGCTGCCGTCCTCACGTTGAAGCTAAATTATATAAATAAAATATTAGCAAGTGCAACCGCGATGCAGCCGCGTTCCAGTGCTTTTTATACAACAATGCATTGCACTGCGTCTCAACTATTGTCGCCGTGTAACATCAGTCAGTGACGAATGTTGCGTGAAAACTTTTTACACTTCAACGGGCTGCTTCCAGGAGATTCGACAAGTTTTTGTTCTCGTAACAAACATATACGCAAGCTTTTTTGGTAAAATTAAACGATAATACATTAGTACAGTGGCCAGCAAACAACTTGAAAAAGTCGACGTAGTGGGGGTAAGTTCACGCATGTCGTTCGCGCATCGGCCAATCGCGTGAACGCGAGCCGTCGGAATGCCCCCGCGCACCTCTCTTTCCACCAACGATACCCTACAATCGTCTATTGCGCCCTCAAAGTCATGGCTCAAGTTGTGTGTCGTTTACTGTATGATTTGACACACATACAAATAGGTTCTGAATGCATATTTTTAATTGCTTGTTAGGATTTATTTAGGGATATTAATGTTGTTTATGGGTAAAAAAAATACCTCTCGATCAACGTTCTCAACATGTTACAGTGGTCTTGGTCATAAGCTGATTGAAGAAAAAAAATAAAAGATATAAATGAGTCCGACGAGAAGTACGGGTGTTATATCTTCCTACCCTTACTTGACTAAATAATATCTTTATTTTCAAACCCGAAATAACAGACAAAAGACGATAAAGTGTAACGGAACGTTACATGACGTTAGTATAGTCAGTTAAAAAAACAATAGGCGAGAGCGAGAGAACAGATGAGAGGGGCATTGTCCAGCGCCCGACGATATCGCCACGAGACGGCTAGTCGCGCGGACACTACCTACACTCACAGCTGGTCCACGCCACTTTGCGCAATCTTTTACTCCAGACGGCCTCGTGATCCATATTTTAAAACCTACGTTTTATCTTCCACTAAAAACGTTAGTGCAGTGAGTTGTGGTGACTAGGATCACCTAAATATTTGTTCTGGTGCCGGAATTGACCCCGATTTAGGGTAAGTTCTGAATAGCATTAAAGACGTTACTTTCTTGTAAACTCAGCACTCAATTTTGATAATGTTTCATTATTAAATATGTAATCTATTTTTGTTTTCCACCTGTTAATATTCATTATAAATTGATGTACTACCTATTAGCGTTCACGTAACTTTTCATTTATATATTTTTCTACCTATTAATTAAAATAAAAAAATAAATATTTACTTTTTTCTATGTTAATGTAATACGTTGTCAGTGCTGCTTTAACTTCATTTATTCTGTTTTGTAAACTCCGTTCTGGTAGCTCACCACCACGACAATCTCGCTACAAAATGTAGGTACCCTCTTCTAGATGTCGTTGGTCAGCTAGAACGGGAGTTCGATAGACCAAATCATAATAGATTGGTATTATCGCTTCCAGGGTTGTTTGCGTTCCGTGTTTTCTGCCTACTGCGCCACTGCTGATTACGTCGCCTTCGCACCTTGCTCCACTCTTCTGAGCGCTAGCTAGCCCAGAAGAACGCACACCTTCAGGAGTCCAGGCGCATCACATCCGAAGACAAAGGCCACCTACATCCGCCGGCCTTTGACGTCAAGGGGAGTGGTGCCAACGAGAAACAAAGTCAGATCGGCCGTAAACCCACGACCAACAAATTTGTGCGCTCGCCAACCTTTTTCTTAAAAATTACAAACTTTCATAAAAAATTTAAAACACCCTTTTTTATTAACCTATATAAAAAAATAGGAGGTGTCGCAAAAGTAAAAACTAGCAATGCTCTAGTAGGCTCTAGTAGGCTCTAGATAAACTCTTTATTGTTAACACCACAAATTTCATACACACGATAACAGCTTAAAAACTAGTACAACTATCGGCGGCCTTATCGCTAAGGGTGATCTCTTCCAGGCAACCTTAGTAGTAAGCTCCAATATCGTGACTCCTGTATTAAGGGTCCTATCACATTTTTTGACGAAAAAGCATCGAAAAACCGGATTTTTGGTATAATTTTTCTTTTAACTAACAAGATAATAATAGATAATAAGATCTGTAGAAAATTCAGTTGCTGTATTAAATAAATCTGTATTTTTGATTGAATGTGGCGGCTTCAGATTTTGGTAAAACTCAACTTATCCATTTATTACCTCCAATTTAAAAAAGTAGTTTTTCGTAAAACTTTAGTTGGAAAACACTGTTTTAAACTATCACGGTTGTTCACTAAAGTTATATGATTATGACGGGCGGGAAGAGCCGCCCGTCCCCCCGTGAACATGGTGCATGTAACTACGCCGAAATATCGGGAGCTCATTCCACAATCTTACCACGGTAAATATCCCGTAACTAATCATATAACTTTAGGAGGAAAAGTTTGAGAATGGATTTCGTTAACTTACTGTCATTAAATAAACATTTTTATGTTATGATTTACTTATTTTATATTTATCTTGAAAATTACGACTTTATTTAAACGTTTTATGCACGAAAATACAAACACTTAAAATTGAACGGTTTATTTTGTAATACGCCTCTTAATGACAAATTTTCAATCAAGCTAATTCACTGCCTTACACTGCTCATATCTGCCACAGAAAAACACCAGTTACTGCTCCCGTTGCTCGCTGGATGTAATTATCCAGAAGCAAGAATGGTGTTGTGTGTCTTTTGAATAAGATTACTCGCTATTTTCCTTTGTCCGGATTCGTTTAGATTTTAATCTTTGAAACTTGTTAACTGAGATGGCAAATGCAGTGGTTTTAAGGAAAAATGCATTGTCTGTTTGAAACTAATTTAGTCGAGGTTGTTTTTGTGAAATCCTATATTAGATAACTAAGCAGTGTTTAGCTCTCTCTCTTTCTTTCCTAGGCCATGAAATATATATTATAGTGTTGGAGATTTGGTTTGATAGAGAGATATCTTTCTTTCTACCTACTAGTTATGCCCCGCGTTTACACCCGCGTTATTATCTACTTTGCAACAGCAACCTCCTTTGGCTTAGATTACTTTTTAGGGTTCTGTACCCAAAGGGTAAAACGGGACCCTATTACTAAGCCTATACGATGTCTGTCTGTATGTGTGTCAGTCCTTCTGTCCTATCTTTAAACGGCTGTATCTTTCTAACCATAATAGATAGGCAGTTGAAATTTTCACACAATAATATTATTATGTAATATTACGACGGATTAACTAACAAATTATAAAAAATCTAAAAGTAAAAAGGAAAGGGGGTCCCCGAACAATAAAGCAATTTTTAAACGTGTTTTTGTATTAACTCTAATGAAAATCGGTAAGACGCACAAGCGTCAAACTTTAAAATGATTATTATACATACTCTAAAGTATAACAACAAATAATAAATAATGGCCAAGTGCTACTTGGTGGCAAATTACTATTCATTACCAAGTAATAACTAGTAATTTTGTGGTGGTACGGAACCCGCAGAACGCGATCCCGACTAGAACTTGTCTGTTTTTTTTTTTCTTTTTTTGTTATTAGTTTTTGCTAAAAACGTTAAAAAATGAAATTATGTCCATGTTAGAATGTTAAAATTATATTTTGGTTTAGTTGTATTTTATACCTTTTATTGATTGATTAACTCTTTATTGTTCACGCCATTAAATTTGATACAGAGCACAAAAAAAAAACTCTTTAAAACTAGTGTAACAGCTGGTGGCCTTATCGCTAAAAGAAATCTCTTCCAGCCAAGGCTCTGTTAATTACTACCTATATAACTTTTTTTTTTTCTATTTCCTATATAGTCTCAATCTTATGTCAATTATTTAGTCTAATTAAGAGTATGCTATAACTAGTAACGCTGTATCTCTATCTCTACATAGTCTACTCTATCTTTCCGGGTCTGTCTGTATGTCTGTATGACCGCTAACTCCTCCTAAACCACGCAACGGATTTTGATGCGGTTTTCACCATCAATCATCACATTTTCAAGGAAGGTTTATATGTATAACTAGCGACCCGCCCCGGCTTCGCACGTAAATTACACCCGTGCGAAGCCGGGCGGGCGGGTCGCTAGTGTACAATAATTGCTTGTCAAAGTTATCAGATAAGAAATTAGATAGATACATAGCTACTTGATCTTTGCTTCAATTTTTACAAAACATTCGTTATCAGTAAATATCAGTAATTATAATTGAATATGTATGTAAACTAAAATTTAAAATGTAGTCTTTAAAATAATAACTATGACGAAGTGTAGGTACTAAACAATTAATTGATTTTTGAACGGAAGGGCTAGTTCCCAAGATACAGGTGTTTCTACACCTAGTTTGGGCATTAGTGCGACTTCAACTAGAAATGTACCTATTATTGAATAAAATAATTTTGAATTTGAATTTTGAATTTTGAAGTAAACAGAGTACATAATTAATGCAAACCTTGCCTCAGCCCTACTCAATGCTAAGTGGACCGGCCCGCTGCCTGGACCGACCGCTTGCGGTCTGCGTGGTCAGCAATACGCACGAGTTGCGCAGTAATTAACCCTTGAAGGCTTTAGTCAGGTGAACTTTGAAGAGGAAAATAATGGTTGTATCTATGAAAGAACAATATAAAAGTTATTGAACCGAAATCTAATCTAGAAATTCATATTTCTGGCCCTACATGTAAAAATATGGACCCGGGTATGTCCTAAAACTGCGACCAGAACCACCGGAGGATGGGCAGCAGCGTCCTAGTATCTGTTATCGGATAGCCCGTTGGTCCAGTTGGTAGTGAACCTGCCTTCTGAGCTTAGGGGCGTGGGTTCGATTCCCACCTAGGACAAACATTTGTGTGATGAACATTTGTGTTTGTTCTATATCTGGGTGTTAATATCTATTTAAGTATGTATTTAAACCTATATATGTATGTATATCAGTCTCTGGCAGCCATATCACAAGCTTTGCTTAGTTTGGGGTCAGATGACCGTGTGTGCAAAAATGTCCCGAATATTTATTTATTTTATTTATTTATTTATTTATTAGTACACGGTGAACATACTGCGATCCCCAAGCCACCTGCCAAGCGTGGGGATTATGGCAACACCCCTCTCTAAGAGGGAGGCCTTTGTCCAGCAGTGGACGTTTAATGGCTGCTGATGTGATGTGATGTAAAAATATTTAATAAACTACCAAATAAAATAAAAGACAGCAAAAGAAAACAGCGTCATTAATGTTCTCAAACATTTCTTAGAATCTAAATGTTACTACACCCTGGACGAATGTTTCAAGGATAACAACATATTATTTAAGGTTTGCATGCATATGTCGCAATAAACTTATTGAGTATTGAGAAACAAGTATTAGATAGATCATCATCATCATCAGCCAGAAGACGTCCACTGCTGAACATAGGCCTCCCCCTTTAACTTCCACACTGAACGACTGCCTGCCTTTTGCATGTACTTGATGCAAGCGACTCTCACAATGTCGTCGGTCCATCTAGTGGGAGGCCTCCCTACGCTGCGTCTTCCGGTTCGTGGTCTCCACTCCCGAACCTTCCCCATCTGTTATCGGTGCCCTTAGTCCCAGATATGATAGTTTACGAAAACTTTTTTTGTTTTCGTCTTGTTCCATACATTGCTAGGCTAATAGGTATTCGAAAACTTTTTTCGTATTAGAGTGAAGCAATCTATACCGCCGATAACTGCCAAATTTAGTTCCTCCACATTTCCGATAGAGGCGCTTTACTAAAATGTATGGAACAATACGTAAACGAAAAAAGTTTTCGTAAACTATCAATTCTGGGACTAAGGACACGGTTCTTCGAGCGATGTGGCCTGGCCATTGCCACTTCAACTTGCAAATTTTAACAGCTATGTTGGTGACTCTGGTTCTTTGGCGAATATCTACGGGTCGGATTCTTATGCGCAAAGAAACTCCGAGTATAGCTCTCTCCATTGCCAGCTGTGTGACTCGAGTTTTTCCAAAAAAATATTATATAGATAGAATACGAGCTAGTGCCTCAAGTGGCGGCCTAGTATTGTGACTGCTCTGGTAGCCCTGTCGGGAGAAAACCTGCCTTCTGCGATTCTGCGGGTGTAGATTCGTTTCCCACCTAGAACAAACATTCATGTGATGAACATTGTGTTTTTTCTATATTTAGGTGTTAATATCTAGTTAAGTATGTATTTAAAAATATATATGTATATAAGTTTCTGGCAGCCATAGCAAGCTTTGCTTAGTTAAGAATCAGATAATCGTGTGTGCTAAAATTTCCAAATGAATAAAGTTATCCTTTAGTTTTTCTTATGACTTCTTTATTACTTAGTTAATCCACCGTAACATTACATAAGATATTATTCTGTTTATGATATATACTGATATTACTTTGTGAAAATTTTACCTGGCTATCTATTGCGATTCGAAAGATACAGCCGAAGGTAGGACGAACGGACAAACAGACGGCTCGAGCTTAGTAATAGGGTCCCGTTATTACCCTTTGGGTACGGAACCACAGAAGAAATCGACATCGTTTTATGGTTGATATTCCGAGAACCCGTACGAAGCGCTATGATTCCACATTTATTGTGCGAACTGCTAGTCTGTGGAATTCGCTGCCTGAATGGGTTTTCCCCGTCAGTTACAATCTATGTCTTCAAGTCGAGAGTGAATCGGTTTCTTCTAGGCAAGCGTGCTCCATCGTAGACCGCATCGTCACTTAACATCGGGCGAGATGGCGGCCAAGCGCAAGCCTATCTACTATAAAAAGAAGACATACATAAACGGATAAAGATAAAGATAAAGATTATTTATTTGCACAAAACACGAGTAAATCATACACACATTTAAAAACGCATGCACAATAGGTGGGTTAAAATATTAGTCACTTTGTATCATGTTTTGCCTAGTTTGTAGGCGTACAAATCTAGAGAGATGTTATAAAAATACCGTAAGAATTATTTATATAAAAAAGTATTAATTAAAATAACTGTCGAAATAAATATCCCTTAACTTATTCGGACCTAACACCGAAATAAGTTTAGGTTCCTTTGAGTATCAGTGTCAGAAAAACGTGACAGAAACAGAATCCTATCATATCTCGCGAACAAAATAAAATATGGACGAAAGGTATTCAGAATCCTAAACGAGCAATACCTTCGGGATACAGAATACGAAATAAGCAAGGTCAGCTGAAAAATAACTAGATATTCATGAACCTTATGACATCCGAATAGGAGTGAATTTCGGTAAGCAGTTCGTAATAACGTGTGCTGGAAAAAACGTTTAGTAAAACAGTGCGATTTGCTAGTGTTGCTAATGTTATTTGAATTTATACGAGGAATAAGATTTATTTACATTTTGAAGGAAAAAAGTCTTTATACATGGTAACATTTATGCGTATTTTTGATGCAAGGAGTTTCGAGGCTATCCAAGGCCTTATATTCAACCATAGAACCTTATTATTGCACTCTAGAACAATCAAACCCAACGATTTAGCACCAGCAAGCGATTTAAGGCCCGAGTGCACTTTGATTAGTGATTAGTGCTAGTGATTAATGCAGGTGCTTAGTGATTAAGTGGGTGCGTAGAAAAAAAAGACAATACGATGATGATAATAGAGAAATTGATAGCCCGTTGGTCCAGTTGGTAGTGAACCTACCTTCTGAGCTTGAGGGCGTGGGTTCGCTTCCCACCTAGGACAAACATTTATGTGATGAACATTTGTGTTTTTTCTATTTCTGGGTGTTACTATCTATTTAAGTATGTATTTAAAACTATATTATGTATGTATATCAGTCTCTGGCAGCCATATTACAAGCTTTGCTTAGTTTGGGGTCAGATGATTGTGTGTGCAAATTTTTTTTTTTTTTTTTTTTTTTATGTTGGCCTTTCGACCTCTACAGATGGACCGGACTAGTTAGCGAACGCATAGTGCGTTCGGCATAACTTGATGGTTTAAGTTTTTGGGCAACTAGCACAAGGGCACCTCGAAGGTACGAACCTCGGCTTGGGCCGTCGCCGGGAGTGGGAATCAGACTTGCCCAGGCACCCCAGAAGGGGTGTGCCCTGGAGCCCTAGTGGTTTGTTGAAATGAATGGTTATTTGGAGAGAATCTGAGTGCAAAAATGTACCGAATATTTATATTTATAAATAAAACGTCAACGGCTGCTGATCGAGTGCGTAGAAAAAAATATAAAGAAAAAAAAAAAAAAAACAATACGAGAAATAAAAGGTGTGAAAGCCACGTCAGTTTCCATAATAAAAGCCTTAAGACATCTTCATGACTTTACTTCACTTGTAGTAAAATTGCAACGGCTTCCATAATTCATTGCCAGCCAGTTGCCAGCCCATGATTCAGTTCATCCTGGCGCCACACTCTCATTTATTAGCCTTAAAATCATACCCTTCCTGTCCTTGCAGCGTACGTACGTGTAATTTTATTTGTAAGGTATTTTATGACTGTATAAAGTATGCTTAAAACAGAAGAGAAAGTCGGTAAAACTGTAACGCATCTATCTATTTATCTATGTATATAAAAGGCGATGTTTGTATTTATGTTCCCTATGGATTCTAAAACTAAGGTTGCTTGGAAGACATCGCTTTTAGCGATAAGGCTGTCCATTGTAACACTAGTTGTGAAGAGTTTTTTGTCCTTTGTATCAAATTTAATGGCGTGAACAATAAAGAGAAATCAATCAATCAAAACTCTAAAACTGTACCAATTACTGTACTGTTGTACAGTTGAAGGCCAAGCGCAAGCCAATTAATAAAAAAAAAAAAAAAAAAAAAAAAAACAGACAATCTTCAGATGATTTATTCCCCAGAGATACACTTTCCCCGTAGAGACACTTTTAGAAAAGTTTCGCTTCTGTTCCTTAGAGATCCACTTTCGGCTAATACACTGATTAGCCCAGCGTGTGAACATGTGAAGTTTGGTATTATAGTGATCGGATCAACAGTTTTTTTTTTGGTGTTTCATTATTCTACTACAAAAGAACAAGAAAAAAAAGTCAAATGAGATTGCTGTCGCTACCAAGTAGCTTGCATTGTTTTCATATTTCACTGGCAGATAGCTGATGTTATTAGCAGTAACTTTGGCTACTTTTATCCCGGATATAACGCAAGTGTAACCTCGGGCCGCAGCTAGTTGTGTATATAAACTCACTAAATACATCTTATTTGTGGTGTTTACGTATAATTACATTAATTACGTATAACGTGGTAAGGTTGTGGAATGAGCTCCCGATATTTCGGCGCAGTTACATGCACCATTGCGCGATAAAATCAGAAACGTGGATATTCGCCAAAGAACCAGAGTCACTACATAGCTGTTAAAATTTGCAAGTTGAAGTGGCAATGGGCAGGCCACATCGCTCGAAGAACCGATAACCGATTGGGAAGAAAGGTTCTTGAGTGGAGACCACAAACCGGAAGACGCAGCGTAGAGAGGCCTCCCACTAGATGGACCGACGACATAGTGAGAGTCGCTGGCATCCAGTGGATGCAAAAGGCAGGCTGTCGTTCAGTGTGGAGATTAAAAGGGGAGGCCTATGTTCAGCAGTGGACGTCTTCTGGCTGATGATGATGATGATGACATGCACCATGTTCACGGGAAGACTGAAGAATGCGGGTGTACGGTCGAACAGTTAAACAGTTAGATGCATATATAACGATATACCCTCTTTCTTAGTCTTAGTCTTTAGTGAACAACCGTGATAGTTTAAAACAGTGTTTTGTATGTATGTGTTTAAACAACTTCCAATCAGTAGTATAAAAACATTACTATATTCCACATTGAAAGAAAATGCTTTCAGTGAAATTAATGGGCATAAATTAAATAATATCATCATTATTATCAGCCTATGATGTTCCCACTTGGACCCGGGTATGTCCTAAAACTGCGACCAGAACCACCGGAGGATGGGCAGCAGCGTCCTGTTAGTACACGGTGAACGTACTGCGATCCCCAAGCCGCCTGCCAAGCGTGGGGATTATGGCAACACCCCTCTCTAAGAGGGAGGCCTTGTTCAGCAGTGGACATTTAATGGCTGCTGATGTGATGTTCCCACTGATGGGACACAGGACTTCTCTCAGAGAGAGAAAACGGCCCAGTTCATATTGGTCAATGTAATATTATGTCTTAGAACTTTCGAGGTTCTTGGTACATACCCAGTTTCCTCACGATGTTTGCCGATGCCGTCCAGTGTGGAAGTCTATGGGGGAGGCCTATGTTCAGCAGTGGAAGTCTTCAGGCTGATGATGATGATGACTAAACCTTTATGGGCTAACGTATCATGAGAGTAGTGAGTTGCTTGTGTTGGTACTCATCTGCATATAAAAAAATTGTGCGTGGAGTCCCTCCGCACGGAAGAAGTGAAACTCTCGCTCTGTCTCTTTCTATTCCCTCTCCCCAGGAGCGTTGAACGTTTAATACAACAGTGCCTTCATACCCCCTCCATGATAGCGTTAAACGTTTAACGCATTCTTGTTGGAAGTCGCATGTTCTGCCATCTATGCAAATATTAGTGAACTAATAAACTATGAGAAAGATGTACAGGTTTCAAAATTACCTCATAGATGGCATCTAAAACTCTCGCTCTGTCTCTTTCTATTCCTCCTCTATGGTAGCGTTAAACATTTAACGCAACCATGTTGGAAGTCGCATAAGAAGTTTCACTTCAAAAAACTTTTTCATAATACGCATGGCTAAGAAGACCGGTACGTTAGCCACACTGTGTCACACCGTTTACGAGTACCGTGTGACAAAGTAGCTCTAAAGCAGCTATTTGTTTGGTTTAGTACCCATAATTTACTCATGCCTCGGTGTATTTGGGTCAGAGGGACGGATTCCAAAATTTGTGTATTGTCTTTGAAATGTGGAAGGTAAAAAGGTTTGCCGATTTTGATGTCCTTCCCATATATAAGGGGTTATCTACAGGGTAATAAGGGTATTCTAAGCCGGAAGGAGTTCGTTATACTCATCATTATGATTGACTTTTAATCCTTAATCAGTGAAAAAAATATTTACTGTTCTGTACATTTTGTCATCTATACTAATATTATAAAGGGGAAAGATTTGATTGTTTGTTTGCATTGAATAGGCTCCGAAACTACTGAACCGATTTGAAAAATTATTTCGCTGTTGGGAAGCTACACTATCCCCGGGTGACATAGGCTATAATCTATACCCGTGCGAAGCTGGGGCGGACCGCTAGTAAGTGAATAAACGTTTTCTATAAAACAGCAGATATTTTTCGCGATCTTTTCTTCTTGGTTGTTCCATGGTAAAATTCTTCATATTAAATATGTAATTATGTACAATTAAACTTTCAGACCAACCCCGTTTTTTTATTTATTTTTTTATCAATAATAAGCTTGCGTTTGACCGCCAACTCGCTTGATGTTAAGCGAAGAAACCGATTCACTCGTGATTTGAAGACACCCAGATTGTAACTATGGGGAAACACCCATTCAGAACCCATTGTTCTTAATAATGAGTTTTTTTATGGCATAGGTTCCAAACAAGCAGACGGGCTGCCTGGTGGTAAGCAGTTACCGTTGCCTATAGATATTTGTAACACCAGAGGCATCACAACTAGTTTGACGACTCAAGAATCTACTAACTCATGCTTTGAAGAACCGCATGGTGATAGGTTCATTAGTATCATGATCTCCTTTTGGCTTAGCATAACCTTTTCCTTAAAATTCTGTGTAAACTGTGGATTTGAATCGGTTTTCTGATGCGTTTTGTAGTAAAACAGACGGCCCCAGCTCATCATGCTTACCAGGTCAGACCTACTTAGCCGGAAACACGCCTGCAGCACTCAGTTACAAGAGAAAGTAACCTTGCAGGTTCTACTTATCCAAGGGTTCAGACTTCAGAAAACAAGTTTTTACGCAGATACACTTTTAATCACTAAAGTCCCTATGGATACGGTATACGTGAAAATTTATGAATAATATGCATAAGGAAGTTATCACATTGAAATGGTGTCAGTAATTTTAGAGATGAAGGTGGTTCGTTGCACAAATGGCGGGAAATTCAAATTTCAAACAGTTTTCTTGTCCTTGTAGCTAGGCCGGGTAATTATTGTAAACAACCATGATGTTCGCGCAGATTGATTATTATTCTTTACAAAATCATGTAAAGCTATTTATCTCTAATGCCCATTATTACTTACATTTGTGCATAAACAAATTTTTGCTGTTTCAAACGGTTTATTCACAAATGTAAGTAATATGGTGCGTTACTGTTAAATAATTGTACATTATAATGTAAAGAACAGCCAACATTTTGCGCAAACACTGTGTTATTTAAAAATAATTACCTGGCCTGGCTACTAGGACCAAAAGACTGTTTAAAATTTAAATTTCCCGCCATAGGTGAATCGAACCACCTTAATTGGCATGTACCGAAAAAAAGGTAAATTATACGGGATGTAAAGGGAACACTCTCGAAGCCAAAAGAAGGTAATTTTACTCATCATTATGAACTCATTCGCTGAAATCGCGAAAAAAATATCAGCTGTTCTATAGAAAACGGTCATTGACACTCGACAAAATGTATGGAACAGCTGATATTTTTTTCGCTATTTCAGGGTTGGTCCCATAGTAAAAGTTGTTCATAATGATGAGTACAATAACCTTCTTTTGGCTTCGAGAGTGTTCCCCTTACACCCTGTATACAGAAAGGAGGTGAAATGAGATAGGTAGATAAACTCTTTATTGTTCACGCCACATATTTCGTACACATGATTAAACAGCTTAAAAACTAGTGCAACAATCGGCGGCCTTATCGCTAAGAGCGAGGTGTGTTGATTAAGAAGTGATCCTTACAGTATGTGGTTATTTCTTGTAATGTTAAGTATTTTCGCTTTTATAAAATGCTTAATTATCTAGGTACTCAACTGAATATTAGCTTTAAAAAATTTGGCCTCCTAACATCTTCTCATTCTTCTTGTAAGCACTTCGAGCATATAACTACGTTCAACATTTGACTTGACGCTAAATATCTTTTCTAATAATTTATTTTTGTTAAATTAAACAACAATAAAAGAGTTAACCGTTTTATGTCTTAAGAAGGGCGAAATAAGGTTGCTAATGAGGAGCCTTGCACGACGGTGGAATTTTGATAACATCTCGGCTCGTGCGTGGGTGAAACTTTATTAAAACGATCACACGTCGCCAGGACGTGGAAGGGATGGAATTTTCCCGGAAAAATTGCTTGGACTTGTCGTTTTGTATGTATAATGTGGTAATATAGTAATCAGCTGTAGCCTTGTAAAGTGAGGTAACGTCAGACTGGGCTGTTTATGGATGCGTGACAGTGAGTGAAAACAAGTGAGCGGTATTATAGTTCTCAGATAGCTATAGAATTTTCATGCTAAATTTGCACGCCCTTCCACCGTGTTTCTATAGTATATTGCATGCGTAGTGTGGTGAAAAGGCGTGCACATTTTCAATGAAAGATCTCTACCACTATGGTGATAGATATCTGATCTACATAATTATGGAGAAAATATAATACATCGTAAAGTTCGTCTACAGCAGCCAAAAAACTTTAGTAGGGTTAGTAATTATTGTTTATGACCAATAACTACTAAACGCAGCCAATAGGGATGGAAACTAATAAAAAAATAATTGTGCGTGGAGTTCCTCCGCGCGGAAGAAGTTATACTTCAACAAGGAACCCTAAAACCCTGACTGTTGATACTTATAAGCATTAATTAAGACCTGACATGTAACACAGTTGAACAATAAATAAAATCTGAATCTGAATCTGAATCTAAAATTATAACTAGGGCAAAAATATCAACAATTTAAAAACATTTCTCGAGATTCGAACCTAGCTCCTTAGGCTTCTCAATCCATTAGCGACACCATTACGATACCGGGTCTAGTAAGTCGCAACGCGAAAAAAGGATACGCATTTCGCAACCATACGAGAGAGAAAAATTCCCCCTCCATGGTTGCGTTAAACGTTTAACGCAACCTTGTTGCAAGTTGCATAAGAAGTATAACTTCAAAAAACGATTCTACGATATCTTTACGTAGCTACTGCTTTTTTCCTGTTTAGGATTTCGTAGTATTGCAAGGAACCCTTAAAATTTTACTATGTCCACTTGTCCAATACTCGCCACGCTTGGCAGACGGTTTGGCGAGCGCAGTTAGCTGTTGTTATACTTAGAAGACGCTGCTGCCAATCTTCTGGTTGATGACCCTTAACTGACTTCTAAAGCAGCCACGAGAAGAGAAGGGGATGCATTTTTAGGCCGGTACGTGCCAAGAGGCTCATCAGCAACGAATCCCTGGTTCAGACTAAGCTACTTAATCTTGAGCATCGGCGCAAGGTTGCTAGTCTATCGGTTTTTTATCGGATACATTTCGGAGAGTGTGCTACAGATCTGCATGATTTGATTCCCTCCTACCCATTTTTCTATCGGACTGCCAGAGTGGGTACGAAGAATCGACACCGCTTTATGCTTGATATTCCGAGAACCCGTACGAAGCGCTTTGATTCCACATTTATTATGCGAACTGCTAGTCTGTGGAATTCGCTGCCTGAGTGGGTGTTCCCCGATAGTTACAATCTGAGTGTCTTCAAGTCGAGAGTTAATAGGTTTCTTCTAGGCAAGCCTTCTCCATCGTAGGATGCATCATCGCTTAACATCAGGCGAGTCGGCGGCCAAGCGCAAGCATATTTATAATTTAAAAAAAAAAGCTCCTCAGCCAACCTGCAGGCCGCTTCCAACCAGCCCTTTTCAAAATCGATGGAGTAGGCCTATGTACTGCAGTGGACGTCGAATGGCTGATGACGTTTACTGCTCGACCATCTTTTTTTTTTTTTATATAATACTATGCAAACAAGCGACGGGCCACCTGATGGTAAGTGGTCACCGTCGCACCTACAATACCCGGGGCATTGGCGGTGCGTTGCCTACCTTTGAAGACTCTATTCACTCTTCGCTTGAAGCGATTGAGGTTATATGTTGGAGGAAAAACCGAAGGCGGTAAGCCATTCCACAACTTACAGGTGCGTGGCAGAAACAATCGATCAAATCGAACAGTGCGAGACTTCCACGCATCTATAATATGAGGATGGCTTTTTTGGCGATGGCGTCCGGTTCGATAGTAAAACCGCGATGGAGGGATGAGGTCAAAGAGTTCATCAGAGCATTCCCCATTATAATACCTGTAAAACAAGCTGAGCGAACCAACGTCCATCTAAATTTAGAAAGGCACACTTTCCTACAGATTTATGTGAGTCTGGTCTAACATACCTTACAGTATTAAATTCTATTAAGCTCGCCTTTAACCTAACCAAACATCTGTTGACCGCACTAAATAAACTATGGAAATGTCCTGTCCCAGTCACGTGCCGGTAGGGTGCGAATTCACAATACATGGGTAACCAAACTAACCAACCATGGCGCTCACGCTTCCAGCCTCCGTCTCCCGTAGTTTCTCGTCAATAAAGATGTAAGATGTATGTCGTAAATGTAAAGTAAAGTAAGCAAGGTATGGTAACACCACAGTGTAAACAAAACACTATAGTTTATTGGCGCCAACGTGGAAAAAAACATAAAAACATAAATAAACATAACTAAACTTGTGTATTTTCGAGTGTGCATGTGTACTAAATAGTGAATTATTATTTATTAAGTGCTCGTAAACGTGCTCGAGCGTGGCCAAGTAATATCACGAGGTGAAACATGTATTTTCGTGTTGTTTCCAAAACTCCATAGAAGCCTCTTGTAAAGTCTGCACCACTTTACTGGGGCATGATTTTGACTTGACCGTGACTCACTTTGCTTGACTGACGGTGACTATGACTTGTATGACGCTGTTTAATACTATGTAAACTTGATTAATATTACGGCTGAAGGACACTGCATCCATGGTCATAAATAACACAAGCCTCTGGTTGTTCTGTGAACACAAGCTTCACTTGGAATACTGTTTCAGTGGCGTCCAGATATAACAGGAAGGTCGGCTAAATGTGGTGATCTCATGTTGGTATGGTCAGCTCAGGCCCACCTTGTTTAATATTAATATTGTGTCTGTCTCTAAGTTAGATGAGTTAACCCCCGTGCTGGTTAGAGGGTTTGAGAAAACGATGCAAGCGGCACTGAGATTAAATTTGTCTGTGCGTTTGAATATGTCAACGTCAGGACACGTTTTTCCCTTGCACGTCCATTGTTTATATCCATAGATAAACATATATACTAGATTGCGTTCTGTCAAAATATACCCGTACAAAACTAAACCTTAACGTCTAACGATAAGGTTCATAATAATGTGGCTAGGAACATGGAGGTAAAACGAGCTCACTGAAATAGCTACCACGGAGGAAGTGTATCCCTTTCTAAAGATTGCCATTACATAAAACATATATTTTAGTAAAACTCTGTTTTAAACTATCTCAGCTGTTCACTAAAGTTATATAATGTTGTGGAATCTCATTCCACAACCACCACGGTAATTATCCCGTAATCATATTTTAGTAGTTTTACTTATTCAATCGGACATACCAGGCAGGCCCTATTTTGGGGTGTAAACATAAAATTACTACCAATGAAATAAAGATAAATTTTTATTTCCATTTTCTAACGGATATTAATGTAGATAATATATCTAATGTATCATGTACATATTGAAATTTTATTTTTAAGTAACCATGTAGGTTCCTAGTATAATTACTAGGAACCTTCATGGTTCTGCTGAACCATGAAGCTACTGGCAGCATTAACGACATGGCGTTTTTGATTGTTTGCTTACTATATTTTGTTTTTTCAAGCATGATTTTTGAATATTTATTTTAAAATGGTGAAAAATTTCTGTATAAGAAACTGTGCTAGTGAATCATTCGGTGGCTGCGGCATATCTTTTCACAGGTAGGTACACAAAGCTTGAAATACAAGAAAATGTTTACTAGGGTGTCCATACACGTGTGAACATGAACAATATTTTGAACAATGAACAATTATTTTTATACATTATGTTTATAGCATGACCTAGGGATATTTTAAAGTAATTCGCATTTCGGCGAGTGTGCGCAAAAGCTTCGAGCCCTTGTTCCACCCTCCCCCTTTTACTTAGGAAAAGTAGAATGACTGCACATGCACACTACCCTCCCTTCCTAGTGAAAATTCCAAAGATTTGAACTCAACGATTTGGGTCTTCATTTATGATACGTACTGCCCAAGAATGGAACTACCTGCCGTCCTCCTTGTTTCCTGAGAACAACAAACTAGATATCTTCATGGCTAGTGATAGATAGTGACAGTGATAGTGATAGTGTGATAGTGACTGCTAGTCTGTGGAATGCGCTGCCCGAATGGGTGTTCCCCGATAGATACAATCTGGGTGTCTTCAAATCACGAGTGAATTGGTTTCTTCTAGGCAAGCGTGCTCCACCGTAGACCGCATCATCGCTTAACATCAGGTGAGTTGGCGGTCAAGCGCAAGCCTATTATTTATATAAAAAAAAAAATGTATAGATAGATATGAATAGATTTCTAGATCAACGTGTTCCATCCTCCGCCACACCGTCACGTACCATCAGGTGAGTAAGTGGCGAAACGTAGATCTAGTACCACCATCCAACGGTGAACCGAGCTTTCTGTGTACAGTTGTATCGTTCAAGGGTGTTTCGACGAATCGTACGGGAATCATTCTAAATATTACATAAAAAATGAAAGTACCTAAATTCATCGCTGAATATATTTCATGTTACAGAATACCAACAAAAGAGGATGTAAGAAAAATGTGGTTGGAAGTAATTCTTAGTCGAACAGCAAGTATAACAAAAAACTCCAGGGTGTGCAGTTTGCACTTCAACACAGAAGATTTTATAAAGACACTAGCGACCCGCCCCGGCATCGCAGGTGCAATGCTAATACTAAAATAATATTTTTTTTGATATTGACTTGTAATGTTGGCCTTTTGGCCTCTACAGATGGACCGGACTAGACCAAAACTAAAATAATATACTACGGAATGTCTTTATATACCTACAACGTTCACAGCTTTTTTGTCATTAGGCAAAACAAACATGTTTTCTTTAGAGGTTACTCTTTAAGGAGCGACATTATGATTGGCCATGTGAAAAACACGCCGCCGGTACCGGCCTGTTGCGGTACTGGCCGGGGGGCCGCCGCAACCGCTATGTCCCTGCATTTTAAATCTTTAATATCTTCGAAAATGTTCATTTAAATTACATGCTGTAAACGGCCATATCGGTCTATATTAAATGCACAATGTATTTAAGGTACTAAATTGGATAAAGATTAATGCTGTATTGCTTAAAATCCCTTCGTTATCACGTAGGGTTCAGCCAGCGTTTGCAATGTAAGCGCAAAAAAAATATGTTCATTTACGACATTACATTAGAAACCTCTACAATTATCAGTGTTTCTCTACTATATTATGCATGTATTATATATATAAACCTTTCTCTTGAATCACTCTATTTTTAAAAAACGCATCAAAATCTGTTGCGTAGTTTTAAAGATTTAAGCATACATAGGGACGGACAGACAGCGACAGCGACTTTGTTTTATCCTATGTAGTGATAGTGATAGTGATGTAGTGATGCTTTCGACAAACTTTGAAAATGAATGTAGTTCGATGTCATTTTCCCGCAGTAAGTAAAATATGCCAAATAGTAGTCATGCCAATCTTCTATATTTATAAAAGCTAAATTCACTCACTCACTGACTTGTCACGAAATCTCAAAAACTATTTGACTTACGAAGCTAAAATTTGGCACGTAGATTCCTTATGGGGCATAGAGGTCCGCTAAGAAGGATTTAGCGAAAAAGCCGAATTAAAGGGGGCAAATGGATGTTGAAAGATTATATTAAAGTCCTTTGTTTTTGATGATACTCAGGGATAAAATTTGGTATTCAGGCTAATAGTTTAAAATAAATAAATACTGTTATAATATTTTTACAAAAAAGAAAGATTAAGGAGGGGGAATTGTACTTTGTATGTTGTGTTGAAAGTTATGCAACTACGAAATTGTAATTTGACAAGTGGGTGTAAAACTTCATTAAAAAATATTTTACGAGAGGGCCGAATCAAAGGGTCCAAAAAAGGTTGAAAGTTTAGGTGAAAGTGTACGCGTACGAAGTCACACGGGTAACGGCTAGTTTATTATAAATACAAAAGTTTGTCTGTTGTATGTGAAAGAGGAAAAAACATCCATACATACAAACTTTGGCGTTTATAATATTAGTAGGAAGTAGGATAGGATGCGAAAGTGTGTTTGTTACTCTTTTACGCAGCAACAGAGCAACAAATCAACCAGATTTTTTGCATGGGTATAGTTCAAGGGATGGAAAGTTATAGGCTACTTTCATCATCATCGTCATCTACTAGATGTTGTTAACTGATCACCGAATTTAAGCAACGGACTACACGGTCAATCTTAGGTAGGGTGATTGCAAGTGGCATTTAGAAACCGAATGATCGAATAAAAAGTTAACAATCTGGGTGCCTTCAAGTCGAGAGTGAATAGGTTTCTTCTAGGCAAGCGTGCTCCATCGTAGGCCGCATCATCGCTTAACATCAGGCGAGATGGCGGCCAAGCGCAAGCCAATTTATAATTAAAAAAAAATATATGTCACGTGACCCGTATGTCCCGGTTGAGTCTTATAACAATGGCCGCTAAGCCATCTCAGAGGCCTTCAGGCGTCCTGGCGGCCTAAAATTCTGACATTAGCGCTCGTCACTGGGCCTATATGAACTTCCTGTATTTACTGAGAGTACCAATACGATGATTTTAGGAATTACCTAAAATGTCTTCGTTTCCTCAAAATCATGAACACCCTACAAGAAAAGGACAAATTACTCCGTGCTCGCTTTTCCCTCGGACCGTTTTTTTAGCATGAGTACTCGATCCAGGTCCCTTTGGGTATATATAAAATCCTTGTTTATATCCCAGAGTAATTTTTTTAATTTCTATTAGTTTGGTTCCTAACGTCCAGTATTTTTTTATTAGGTAGGTATGTTTTTAATATAAATATATTGGTAAGTGAATTTAGTTTCATCATATCTTATAATTAGGGAGTGTAGAAGTATTCAGATCTTGACAGTGAAATTAGCGAGTGTTACACTATGATTAAAAATAATCTGTTCAGCCGTTTGAAGATTATCAGATCTTAAATGTATTTTTTTCAATACTCAATACTCAATCATTTATTGCATAATTATTATGAAGTTCACATACAGATGTTAGGTAGCATGTTTAAATTAGGTAATACATAACAATAACCCTGATTGGGTATGGCAATATAGTGCGGAGCGGATCGATTTATTCCATAATTGATTTGTCTTCTAAATACTCGTTTAAGCTATAGTAACATTTTGCTAGCAATATGTTTTTTAGGGTTTTGTCAAATTTATTTTCATTTTCTATATCCTTTATCTGTACTGGTAGTTTATTATAATTATATTTTGACGGCCATTGGATTTGGGCCGGAGCTATGCATTGCTAGTTTCTTTTTATGGTTTCGTACCTCAAGAGGTAAAAACGGAACCCTTATTGGATCGCTTTGTTGTCCATCTATATGTTTATATGTCTGTTTGTCAAGAGTCTTGATAGGGTAGTTCTAGGGTTTTGTCTCAAGACCCTGTCACAAACGCGTAAAGTTATCAAGTTAAAATTTATATTATACATTTAGGGTTTACGGTCTTTCAGCTGTGAAAAAATAAAACTTTTGAATCAACGCGATCAAGTGATATGGCCGTTAATGTCGCAAATGTTCGCATAATATATTTTGCGATTTTATAAGGGAATCTAAACCTATAGGGTATTTCCCGTTGAGCTAAAATCATGAAATTTTGCAAGAGGCAAGGTTTCACAGCACATTAATGGAAAAAATCCGAAAGTGGTTAATTTGAAGTTATAATTATCATATTTATAAAAAAAAATTGTTTTGCAATTACAAACTTACATTTTGTAGGAGGTACGGAAGAAGCTTATTGTCCAATACAAATTTTAATTTGTCTTTAAATATTTCACATTTTTCTTTGTTTCTACGTATTTTTCCGTTTTTTTTTGACTAATACTTCTTTTAATTAACTTGCTAAAACTAGTAAAAGCGAAGTGTTTTTTTTTTTATTTATTTAAGGATCAACTAACAGTATACAACAAAATTTTAAACCAAAGAAGTATACAGAGAAATAACTAGTTAAAATACCAGCATCGTTGACCACGTTGAATTTAAAGAGTTCTTGTATCAAATCTGTCAAAGAGCCTAGTGGCTATTTCTGTCCCATCTTCTACTGAAGGTTTTCATAGCCATAGTAGTCATAGTACTTTATTGGTAACAAATTACAGGTACACGTCACAGAAAATAATTGATGATAAAATAATTTAAAACTATTACAATAATTATAAAAGAAATTACATTTTCATACAAAATAGAAAAACAATAGTATAATAATAGTCAATAATAAAATAAAATAATCAAAATTAAATTAATTTCATCTTTGTCACGTCATTGAAATTATAGAATGCCTGTTCGACAAGCCAGTTTTTTATTTTTTGTTTGAAGGACTCCCTCGATGGAGCACTTCTCACCTCTTGCGGTATCCTATTGTAAATGAGCGGTGCAGTCACATGCACCAATTTAGCAGTCCTAGCGAGTCGGTGAGGCACCGAACGTATACGATGCGCGTACCGCAGCGCGTCGGACGCGCGCGTGTCTCCGAGGTACCTGGGGGTACCTGGGGGGGGGGTGTCCCTGACGTACAATACTGCCTGAAAACACACGAGACTTGGGACAGTGAGTATTCCCATTCTAGCATGTCACAATAAACAGAAACCTACTTACTCGTTCAAAAACACGAAAGCTTGAACAAGAATGCTATCAGTTCCATTCACCTCACACCAATAACAGTTCTGTTTACGACGGAACACAACTTTTACATTGCACGAATATAAACTTTAGAACAATCTGTAGCGGACAATATTGTGGTTATTTCTTTGTTCTGGCTCCTTTTGTATGCCAAATGTGTTATTGCTTTTGGGAAATGCATGTTTGAAATAGTTCAAAGAGGATAGATCATCATCATCATCATCATCATCATCATCATCAGAGGACGTCCACTGCTGAACTTATGCCTCCCTCTTTAACCTCCACACTGAACAACAGCCTGCCTTTTGCGTCAACTGGATGCCAGTGACCCTCGTGAAAGAGGATACACACAGTCTTACTAATCCGACACTATAAAATATCAAGAGGTGCCGGATTATTGGAATATTTTGACTATTGGATTATGTAGGGAAATTCAAGGCAAATAAAATAATACATTACTTAATAATGTTAGTAGTACATCATCATAATCAGCCTTTTTTAACAGTACACTGCTGGACTTTTTAGCCTACCCCCGAAAGGGTGATTGGGCCATATCCACCACGCTGGCCCAGTGCGGATTGGTGGATTCACATACGCCATTGAATTCCTTCTCTGTACGTATGCAGGTTTCCTCACGATGTTTTCCTTCACCGAAAAGCCAATGGTATGAAAATCCGTACATAAGCTCCAAGGAACTCATTGGTACAGGCCCGGGGTTTGAACCCGCGACCTCACGCTTTCAAGTCTAGCGGTTTCCCAAATGGGCTACCACGGCTAACAGTTAGTAGTACGTATTTATATAATTAAAAAATCCTTTATGACATCTATCTTAATCTGGGGAGTAAGTTATAAGTATAATATTTTAATATTAATAATTTAATATAAAAAAAAAAAAAAAAAAAATATTAAATACGTTACTGCGCATAGAATAGCGCAGACTGTTGCATTTAATAGTTTTTTTTTAATCTTATTATTATTTTTCTTTTGGCTACTT
Source organism: Agriopis marginaria (assembly GCA_932305915.1). Classification (NCBI taxonomy): domain Eukaryota; kingdom Metazoa; phylum Arthropoda; class Insecta; order Lepidoptera; family Geometridae; genus Agriopis; species Agriopis marginaria. The sequence goes on from OW029918.1 coordinate 19,022,843, forward strand.
ATTGGCGTAGTACCTAATCAAAATTTTAAATTACTTCTAAAATGTTATATTTCTGTTTTGGTATAGTTAATTGATACATAAACAGGAGAAGCCATTGGCTCAAATGTTATATTTCTGTTTTGGTATAGTTAATTGATACATAAACAGGAGAAGCCATTGGCTCAAATGTTATATTTCTGTTTTGGTATAGTTAATTGATACATAAACAGGAGAAGCCATTGGCTCAAATGTTATATTTCTGTTTTGGTATAGTTAATTGATACATAAACAGGAGAAGCCATTGGCTCCCGTCACACAGTCTCTGACTAGTTCGGGAGCCTCTGGGATCAATACAATAGCTTACCATAAATTATGCCCGAATAAATGATTTTGTATTTGCAACGTTTATAAGTAAGGCCAGAAATGCATCACCAGTATTTTAAAATTGATACGAAATCTCTCCATTTTAAAATGTTCATCAGCCACCTAGCCAAAACAACGTTACTTGCGTCCCGCTAAATAATTCCAAGCACATTGCAGACCCTACATAAATTAGTTGGTGGTCAGCCCTGCGAGCATAATTCTACTTAATTAATCAGTAGTGGGTCGCGTAATTAAGGACTTGTTTTTTGTAGCCACAGGATGTTAGGTCTACTAACTAGGTGGTCGGTTGGTCGACCGTTTTGGTCTAGGTTGAGAGAACCACTCTATTTTTCAATGCAGCATTCTATGGATTTTTGTCAATGAAAAATACCGACTTTACAAAATTAGTAAAATATGCAATTTTCTAATTATTTTGAATTAAGAGCTAAAATACCAAATAGATTTTAAATAAAACTCAAAGAGAGTATAATTTTCCTTATTGGTCAATTTTTTTTTTTTTTTGTTTTTTTTTTTTTTATATATTAGATAAGTTTGCGCTTGGCCGCCATCTCGCCTGGTGCTAAGCGACGATGCGGTCTACGATGGAGCACGCTTGCCTAGAAGAAACCGAAAGTTCTGAGCTAACAAAACATATATACGACACATATCGATATACACCATATATCGACCAAAACGGTCGACCAACCGACCACCTGGTCGGTTGGTCGACCGTTTTGGTCTAGGTTGAGAAAACCACTTTATTTTTCAATGCAGCATTCTATGGATTTTTGTCAATGAAAAATACCGACTTTACAAAATTAGTAAAATATGCAATTTTCTAATTATTTTGAATTAAGAGCTAAAATACTAAATAGATTTTAATTAAAACTCAAAGAGAGTATAATTTTTCTTATTGGTTTATTAACAGGTTTTTTTTTTTTTATAGTAGATAGGCTTGCGCTTGGCCGCCATCTCGCCTGGTGCTAAGTGACGATGCGGTCTACGATGGAGCACGCTTGCCTAGAAGAAACCGAAAGTTCTGAGGTAACAAAACATATGTAAAAAAACAGACCTAAAACTCCCTTTTTGTGAATTAGGTTAAAAAGAGAAATTGGCAAGGTCTACATTAGCAGAAATTATAGAAGTAACTAGAGACCAATTTTTTACAAATCATTTCGCCCAATTTTTTGAAAAATAAAGAGATACTTATGCTTCTAAAAAAACTTACATTTTGTTTTAGAGTCATTGAGATATAGGTTGATTGTGGTATAACGAAAGAAAAGAAAGAAAGAAAGTTTTTTTTAACTGTGTCCAAATTAAGTGGATGAGGTGGAGTTTTTGATAGCCCGTTGGTCCAGTTGGTAGTGATCCTACCTTCTGAGCTTGGGGGCGTGGGTTCGATTCCCATCTAGGACAAATATTTATGTGATGAACATTTGTGTTTGTTCTATATCTGGTTGTTAATATCTATTTAAGTATGTATTTAAAACTATATAATATATGTATGTATATCATATTTTCTTTGTTACAAATTCTTTAGTAAACACGAAAGAGACTAGATCCTGCAACACAGGCTTCGCCTAGTGTAGGGTCTAGGGCGCAACAGGTAGTTTTTATAATCTAGACTAAGTTAAAAATATATATTATTTAAGTAAAAATTTTTGTAATATGTAAGTCTTACTGAATAAACTAAACTAATATAGAAACATGTATATCAGTCTCTGGCAGCCATATCACAAGCTTTGCTTAGTTTGGGGTCAGATGACAGTGTGTGAAAAATGTACCAATTTTTTTTTTTCTAAAACAGTACGTTACATTTCGAGTTAGTAAGTTGTCTTAAAACCTATGTTAGATTTATCCAGACAACTGGTTCTCGGTACAGTATTTAATTGTGTGAGTGCTTCATTTATCGACGGTCAAGTGTTTGTACTTCGGATTATAGAACTGGACGCTGAGTTACCGCTGTTCCTAATTTATTTGACTATACTCGTACAGGCTGAGTAAAGGGTCTGTGCAAGAGAGAAAAAAAATACCAATAGAAGAACGCACTTTCACATAATATTTTTCTGCTACAAGTTTTAGTTATGATGTAATTAATCCTTCATTTCAGTACTAGCTGCGCCCCACAGTTTCACCCACGTGGATATTCCCACAGGAATCGTACATTTTGTCGGGATGAAAACAATTTAGCGTGAAAGAGGAACAAATAAACATATTTTCTCATATTATATAACACTAGCAACCCGCCCACCCGGCTTCGCACGTAAATTACACCCGTGCGAGTCGCTAGTTATATACATAAACCTTCCTTGAAAATGTATCTAACTGATGGTGAAAACTGCATCATAATCCGTTGCGTGGTTTAGGAGGAGTTAGCGGCCATACAGACAGACAAACAGACGCGGAAAGCGAATTTAATTTATACTATTTAGAGATTAGTTTGATAATGCCTGCAGAACCATGTATACATAACCTGGTAACAACACCGCACTTGCGATTTCCCCGCGGCATCGTGGCAGAGCTAACAAGCTGCAAATATTTGTATTGGTATTTTGTTACCCCATTCTGTTTACAATATTGGTATTTATATTGTAAATAGCAGATTCCTTCCTTAATTTTTGCTTGTGTGGAAGGCGTACTGTTTGTCTTTTTAACCGATATAAAAAAAACAAGAGGTTTTTAATTCGATTGTATGTTTTTTAGGGTTCCGTACTCAAAGGGTAAAAACGGGACCTCATTACTAAGCCTACGATGTCTGTCCGTCCGTCAGTCTGCCTTAAACGGCTGTATGTTTCGAACCGTAATAGACAGCCAGTTGCTTCTTAATGAATATGTTACCTTACGGCGGATTAACTAAAAAATTAGAAAAAAGTCAAAAAGTAAATACGAATGGGGGGGTATACACTATACATATACAACAAACATATTTTTTTACGTATTTTTGTATTAGCTCTAATGTAAAAACAGTATGACGTGCAAGCGTCAACCTTGGTATGATTATAGTACACACTCTAAAGTATAACAACAAATAATGGCCAAGTGCGAGTCGGTGACAAGTTTCTGTTCATAACCAACTTATAATTGTGTTTTACTCGACCGTCATTTTAGCAAAAATAACTATTGTGACTGCGTGGCAATTGCTTCAACTATTTTGGAAGGCGTTAAGCCTGAACTGGTAATTCGGTTACTTGTACGACCTTATTGTCAACTGCAAGTTTAAGTATATTTACATACTTAACATTACTTGATGAAATCGGATTAATTTAGTAGGCGTAAAAACGAAGGAAAACAAACGTTTTCACGCGTAAATTTATTAAATTAAGTTTTCCCTATTCAACTCTCACACTATGGCAAATACTGACATACCACCCGCATGGGAAATTTAACCATACCCACATAAATTCGAAAATTGTATTCTAAACACCCTTGTGTTTTGTGGTATTATTTTCTGATAAACGCGTATTAATATGATAATTTCTACGCGGAAATTTGACGCTTGGTGAGCTTTGGGGAGAGAAATGTAATATATTCCCGCCTCACATGGCGTGATAAATGTTGAAGAAATGTCTTCGAATCTAGCGGGAAATTTGATATGTGCAATGCCGTGTGTGCAAAAATGTCCCGAATATTTATGTATTTTATTTTTATTTTATCTCTCATGTCTACTATTGAATGTTTACTGCAAGAATATCAGTCATCAAAGTATTGCAATATCTTTTGACAGCTCAGTCTGACAGTCTTAATACTTGTGTTTTTTTTTTGTTTTGTTAAAATGTTCATGACCGTGGATTCAATGTCCTTTAGTCGAAATATTAAACATGTTTACATAGTATTAAAAGCGTCAAACAATTCAAATTCACAGTCAGAGTCAAGCAAAGTAAGTGACGGTCAAGTCAAACTCATGCCCCTGTAAAGTGGTGGAGACGTTACAAGAGGATCCTTATGGAGTTTTGGAAACAACACGAAAAGACTTTTTATTTTTTATAAATAATAGGCTTGCGTTTGACCACCATCAAATGTTTCACCTCGTTATATCACTTACCCACACTCGAGCACGTTTACGAGCACTTGGTAAATAATAATTCACCATTTACTACACATTAACACTCGAAAATACACAAGTTTAGGAAAATAATCCAACGTTATGTTTTTTACACGTTGGCGCCAAAAATAAAAAACCTAAACATTGTGTTACCTACTTGTGTTGCCTCTATAATAAAACATGTTCACTATCGTATGATTGCTGACAGCTGCCTAAAAATACAAAAAAGTAAAAAAAAAAACCTAAGTAATTATTTTGTAATCAGCGGTAGCAAAAATACAAGAGCCCTATTAGATTATGGTCATTTCCAGATTTGTAAATATTTACAGGGTTACGCATATAGACTGCAATAAGCCGAAAGGATGTCATTATACTCATCATTATCAATAACTTTTCCAATGGGACCAACCAAGAAATCACAAAAAAATACTGTTCCATATATTTTGTCTCGTGTGAATGACCGTTTTCTATGGAACAGCTTTTATTTCTTTCGCGATTTCAGGGTTGGTCCCATAGTAAAACTTGTTCCTAATGCAGAATTGTTCCTAACGCACAATATAATGTTTTTCTTTCGGCTTAGTACAGTCTATATTATGTGTAACCTTGTATACATTTTCCAATTAATACAGCAGGCCTAGCATGCATGCTGCGATAAAATATTATACAATGAAAGAAATAAGCCAAGTGCGAGTCGGGCTCGCGCACTGAGGGTTCCGTACCACTACAAAATTCAATAACGAATTTACCAGTTATAGCTTGGTAATGAACAGAAACTTGTCACCGACTCGCACTTCACTATTATTTATTATTTGTTGTTTTATTTTAGACTGTGTACTATAATCTTACCAAGTTTGACGCTTGTTTGTACGTATTACCATTTTTACATTAGAGCTAATACAAAAATACGTTTGTTCTATGCGGATACCTCCTTTTCATTTTTTTTTTTTTTTTATAGTTTTTTAGTTAATCCGCTGTAACATGTATACCGGGGTAGGACAAACAGACGGACGGAGGTATAGACAGACAGACATCTTACTAGTAGTGCCCCGTTTATACCCTTTGGGTACGGAACCCTAAAATCACTGTAGTGTGGGCACTACAGCTACTACTGAATATGTATTATATTTTTGTGTGACAAAAGAGATCATTTTTCTTGAAGTTTACGAAGTTGTAAAGTTTAAACTGCGTTCGTTAACTCTACTTGAGACGCAAAAAACCAATGATTACATTTTATTGCAACCGCTCCTTATTCTCAAAACACAAAAGCCATTTTGAAAGAAAAAAGTTGCTTTTTTCAAAAATAATAGCTTCCTTGTTCACCAGGAAACTTGAAAGCAAAGCATTATAGACTTAATTTGCATTCTGACAAAGACTATTTCGATGTAACGCGAGCGCACTTCACATAATTCTATGTAGTGAACCTGAAAGCTTACTGCGTTATTACAGGAAATAATGGAGTATTGTTGAGTTAACTTTTTTAAGGACAATAAGCTTGCAAACTTTAGTAACATGCTTGTGAAAAAAACTAAAATTATAACAGTAGTTTTTAATAAGAAAATTTTCCGGGATACAAAGTATTGTGTGTTTTAATATGGCTTTTTGTCTATTTCTTTACCAAATTTCATATTTATTTGTTGAGCCGTTGTGAAAAAGAATGATTATACCATCCCACGGGAACTGTCAAATTTTCCGGGATAAAAAGTGGCTTGCGTTGCAATGTGGCTGCTTGCCTGTTTCTATACCAAATTTCATACTTATTTGTTGAGCCGTTGTGGAGATTTGTGTAATTGAAATTATCCTACAGGAACCGTGCATTTTTTCGGGATAAATAGTAGCCTATGTGTTAATCCAGGGTATAAGCTATATGCATTCTAAATTTCATCCAAATCGGACCAGTAGTTTCGGCGGTGACTTCAGCCAAACATACACACTTACACACTTACACACAAACTTTCGCATTTATAATATTATTAATAATTAATAATTAATAATAATAAGATATACAAACAAGCGACGGGCCACCTGATGGTAAATAGTCACCGTCGTCTATGGACACCTACAATACCCGGGCATTGGCTACCTCAAATGGATGGATATCGCTGCTTGAAGTAACCTAGTTGTTGGCCACAAACTGTGACCTAACTTCTGAACATCTTATCTACCACTGTTTTAAACTATCTTGGTTGTTCACTAAAGTTATATGATTATTTACGGGATATTTACCTGTCTTCGCGTGAACATGGTGCATGTAACTGCGCCGAAATATCGGGAGCTCATTCCACAACCTTGCCACGGTAAATATCCCGTTAATAATCATATAACTTTATCTTATTTACCTATCATAAGCTAAGATGACTCTTTATTAAACGACCACAAAACAATGATAACATAAATATTGCAGAAAACCCATTATGTAAGCTTTATCATTTATATTAAAATTAAAATTGTTTTAGCATGAATTATTACTTACTAGCGACCCGCCCGCCCGGCTTCGCACGGGTGTAATTTACGTGCGAAGCCGGGGCAGGTCGGTAGTTATTTATATATAAACCTTCCTTGAAACTGTATCTAACTGATGGTGAAAACCGCATCAAAATCCGTTGCGTGGCTTAGGAGGAGTTAGCGGCCATACAGACATACAGACAGACAGACAGACGCGGAAAGCGACTTCAATTTATACTATGTAGAGAAGAGAAGAGATAATATTTCATGACGATCAGACCAATATACCTTCTCAAGTTATCGTCGAAAAAACTCACATAATATGCATACAAAATAAATGCTGATTTAAAAAAAAAATGGCTTGCGTTTGACCATCATCACGCCTGATGTTAAGCGATGATGCGGTCTACGTTGGACCACGCTCGCCTAGAAGAAACCGAATCACTCATGATTTGATGACACCCAGATTATAACCATCGGGGAATACCCATTCAGGCAGCGCATTCGCTGCTTTCGTAGAATCGGAAACCTTAAATTTCCTTCGTTCGGTCCAAAAAGTAAATATACTTATTGTACTCTATAGTTTTCCCTGTCACCATCTTTCCGGCTCCCGTCGCTTGCAGCTTGCACGGCGGACATTTAATTTTCATGCACCCATTCAGGGCACAATGACTCGAAACCGCTTTACAGGGCTGACGCAGAAACAACGGTGGTTACTCTCTGGAGACGACAAGCTTAAGACTTGAGGCTTAAACCTGCAGAATTGAAGAGTTTGTAGATACTTTGTAGAGTATACAGCTCTAATATCAATAGGGAATGATCCCTCAGTTTATATTGACTCTTTTTATTACATTTCTCATCACACACATCCATTGACCTATATGACGTATCCATCACATCATTAGCCAGTAAACGTCTACTGTTGTTTTTTTTTTTTTTTTTATGATTCGCCCATCGGGCAGGCTAATGCCTTTAAGGCCATACCGCCTATTCTTCTGTTTTATATAGTCTTAATAACGTCAAACAAGTCACAGTCAGAGTCAAGCTAAGTAAGTCACGGTCAAGTCAAACTCATGCCTCTGTAAAGTGGTGGGAGCTTTACAAGAGGTTCCTATGGAGTTTTGGAAACAACACGAAAAGACACGTTTCACCTCGTTATATCACTTGCCTACACTCAAGCACGTTTACGAGCACTTAATTAATAATAATTCACCATTTAGAACACATTAACACTCGAAAATACACTAGTTTAGGAAAATAATCCAACGAGCCGACATGTTTTTTTCCACGTTGGCGCCAAAACTCGTCTACTGTTGAACAAAGGCCTCCCTCTTTTTTTTTTGTAAAATTTTTCATGACCTTGGATACAAGGTTTATTAGTCGTAATATTAATCAAGTTTACATAGTATTGATAGCGTCAAACAAATCATAGTCATAGTCAGAGTCAGGCAAAGTAAGTCACGGTCAAGTAAAACTCATGCTCCAGTAAGTGGTGGAGACTTTACTAGAGGCTTCTTTGAAGATTTGGAAACAACACGAAAAGACATGTATCACTTCGTTATATAATTATCAGTTGTCTGAAGTCGAGCACTTTTACGAGTACTTAATAAATAATAATTCACCATTTAGTACACATTAAAACTCGAAAATACACAGTTTTAGGAAAATAATACTACGAGCCGACATGTTTTTTCCACGTTGGCGCCAAAACTAGGCCAAAAAAATGAGGCACATTTTTTTTTATATAAGCCGACCCATATGAAACATTTACAGTTGACAAGATGTAGAGAGCAATAGTGTCCGACCGGTAGCATGTGCGCTTTATAATCTGACGGCACCTGGTTCGATCACTGGCCCTGCACTAATGACTTATTTCTTAACTGAAAAAAAAAAGTGCAGTTTCTGCTTTTTGATGGTGTTGCGATGTGCGGTAGACCACAAAATTAATTTGACGAGGATCAGAAAGTGGAAAGTGGAAGTCTATAATGGAGTGACTCACGATCCAAGAAACAAGGTCAAGCACTCTTGGGGGTTGTCCTGCAATGACGTCACTGTCCAGTTGCCACTTTTTTGTAACAAACAGAGATTTTGGGAAACAAATTTGTTAATAATCTATTAAATAAAATACATAGCTGTTAAAATTTGCAAGTTGAAGTGGCAATGGGCAGGCCACATCGCTCGAAGAACCGATAACCGATGGGGAAGAAAGGTTCTGGAGTGGAGACCATGAACCGGAAGACGCAGCGTATAGAGGCCTCCCACTAGATGGACCGACGACATTGTGAGAGTCGCGGGCATCCAGTGGATGCAAAAGGCAGGCTGTCGTTCAGTGTGGAGGTTAAAGGGGGAGGCCTATGTTCAGCAGTGGACGTCTTCTGGCTGATGATCATGATGATGAAATAAGATACAAAAAGCATTTCAATTGTCATTTGGTTTGTCCGCTCAAGCAAAGCAATTCGAGTTAAGCACGAATTGAATATATTAAATGCAATATTTGTCAAAACCACATTGATTTATTGGATTCCCACAGGTAATATACGGAAATTGGGGAGTTATAATTTCACGCTACTGTTAACACAGAGAGTCCGCCATTGTTTCGTGTATCGTTATATCTCTCGAACTTGTTGTAAGTTACTTATTCTGCTCTTGCTTATGCACGTGTACGTGTATCCTAAACCATCTTCTGTTACGGAAGCTATAGACGCTAGAAAACCTCTCAGGTAATTTCGCACTCGAGCTCCAAGACACAAGCCGCGTGCTTAGTTTGGAGCTCACCGACCAAATACACTCGTGTCTTACAAAGAATCTTAGTCTACTTTCAAGAGTTTTGTTTTACTAACTAGTTTTTAATTCTTTGTAAGTTTCCTCTTTTTAGTGAATAAATTTATCTTTATCTTATTTATCTTTATCCATGACATTGATGAAATCATTGCGGGACACCCACGTGTCTATTTTTCTCGGAGGGCTATACCTAAATAAAATAAAATATTCGGGACATTTTTGCACACACGGTCATCTGACCCCAAACTAAGCAAAGCTTGTGATATGGCTGCCAGAGACTGATATATATACATATATAGGTTTAAATACATACTTAAATAGATATTAACACCCAGATATAGAACAAACACAAATGTTCATCACACAAATGTTTGTCCTAGGTGGGAATCGAACCCACGCCCCCAAGCTCAGAAGGCAGGTTCACTACCAACTCGACCAACGGGCTATCAAAGTATCAAACCTGGCGGAGTATATAATAAAACCATGGTGTGACTCATATGACAGCACCATCTGGCGGGAAAACGCGAACTATCATTTTAGATGCACATAATGCAGTCAACCTTTCTCTATCTTCACTGCCCAGTGTGCGCGCGGGTGAGTCACATAAAGCGTGTATTTTAGTATTTCATAATACAAATTTCCGAATTAATATTTTACCATTGTTTCATTAAATTACCTTGTAATTACAGTTACCGACTTACAAACAAAACCACAGACGCCGCAAATGAGTTTACAACACAACTGTGATTAAAAATTAGAGACAAAGAGCTAGTGGTATGAACAACTACGATCAGTTGCTTAGCTGGCAAGCTTTGCTTAGTTTGGGGTCAGGTGACCGTGTGTGAAAAAATGTCCCGAATATTTATTTATTTACTAGCAAACCCGGCGAACTCCGTTTCGCCACCAGATGACTTCTATAAACCTCACGGAGCCCGAGACCTTTCCAACGAATGCAAAACCGTGGAAATCGGTTCGTGCGTTCTGGAGTTATAGCGTCAGGAAGGAAAACCCGACTTATTTTTATATAGTAGATTTTGTTTACGAATAAGTAAAGTTTAAATTTAAATAATGGCTAAGAGCACGTCGATATTTGCATATGGGTTTCGTAGCCAAAGCTATTTAATATTGTGGTCATAATTAAATTCAGGATATGGTTGTTATACAGAAAACAAATAAAATAAGTTCCGTGGACTTTTTAAAATTTTCAGATTCGTGATGTGCAAAGTCTTTTCCTTCATATTTTCAAGAATTTTATCTAACGATATCCCATATTATATTATATTTCCTGTTTTAAATTGATTGTCACAAGATAAACTTTTCTGAATTCTTTTACGAGGAGAGGGGATGAAAATTAAAATTTCCAATTTTCCCATGTGCCTAGTAGAGCCACTAATATAGTGTAAACTCTTTTTTTATGCCTTAAATTGCGTTCTATACTAAAACTGTAATTGGACAAAGTTTCATGCACTTGCCTTAATAACCATAGAAGTTTCTAAAGAATTAAAGAAGGATGGACGGGCAGACGGACGTCTGCCCGTCCATCCTTCTTTGTTTCTCTCTGGGTTCTTTGTAGTACGGAACCTCTTAAAATGATTAATTGTATACTTTTTTGAGATCTATTACCAAAACTGTAATTGTACAAAGTTTTATACGCTTTAATAACTAATAGAAGTAGGAAGGTCACTTTCAAAATAAATTAAGTAGTCGTTTTAGAGAAAATCGTAACAGACAAACTTTACAAACATAATCTTACCCCACCCCTTTTTTTGAACAAGCACCTAACAAAATACAGTTATATAATTATTAACAGAATATTTACATAAGAAGGTTGTGGATTTAAAAAGAAAAGAAAAAAAGAAAACAGTGCAGTTACGTCCACCATGTTCATAGGAAGACTGAAGTAAGTCGAAAAGTCTAACTCAAAGTTGGCACCTAAGGAAATGGTTAAATCACATATTAGTTTGAGATGACAATATCACTTTTTCCTACCGCTAGCTCTCTTGCTATCCACACAAACAAACAGATACTTGCGGTTACATTCGTGCATTAAATATTTCCTTTCCCAGTAATATTAATTGGTTCTATTGTACTGAACAACAATTAATTGTTTATTGACGGAAATACGCGGGACAATGAAATTAGATACATCCGGTTTCCGAGGCCTCTTCTATGGCGAGGAAACTTTAGAACTGGCAAATAAAAGCTAAGAGGAAGAGCGAAGAAAAATTAATTTGAATCGTAGAATATTAAGTTTAGCAGTTCAGGGTAAAAAATATGTTTTTTTTTAAATTAAATTTTTTTGATGCAATAAAAGTTGTTTTTTTCACCGATTTCCAAAAAGGAGGTGGTTCTCAATTCGGCTAATCGCAATTACTCCACTAATTATTATAAGTTGATTTTGATGTTTTTTTTTTTTGGTATAACATACTTCAGAGGTGGTCCCATATAAATTATATCAAAGATGGTTAAGCGCTTTAAAAAATTATGAAAACCAACTGAAATATATACACAGATGACGTTTTCGTTTGTGATTCCCTTCAGCAAACGCCATGACTAGGACTTTTAATCTCTGTTTTAAATGTAATTTTTCTACTTTTTATTACTTTAAGTTTGTACATGTAATAGGTACTAAAAACATTTCAAAAAACACATTAATTGGTTTACAAGTGCCGGAATAATTGATGTAAATACATATACATTAAAAAACGGAGAAGCTACTTCAATCCTGAAGTTGATTAAAAACGGAGAAGCTACTTCAATCCTGAAGTTGATTAAAAACGGAGAAGCTACTTCAATCCTGAAGTTGATTAAAAACGGAGAAGCTACTTGAATCCTGAAGTTGATTAAAAACGGAGAAGCTACTTCAATCCTGAAGTTGATTAAAAACGGAGAAGCTACTTGAATCCTGAAGTTGATTAAAAACGGAGAAGCTACTTCAATCCTGAAGTTGATTAAAAACGGAGAAGCTACTTCAATCCTGAAGTTGATTAAAAACGGAGAAGCTACTTCAATCCTGAAGTTGATTAAAAACGGAGAAGCTACTTCAATCCTGAAGTTGATTAAAAACGGAGAAGCTACTTCAATCCTGAAGTTGATTAAAAACGGAGAAGATACTTCAATCCTGAAGTTGATTAAAAACGGAGAAGCTACTTCAATCCTGAAGTTGATTAAAAACGGAGAAGCTACTTCAATCCTGAAGTTGATTAAAAACGGAGAAGCTACTTCAATCCTGAAGTTGATTAAAAACGGAGAAGCTACTTCAATCCTGAAGTTGATTAAAAACGGAGAAGATACTTCAATCCTGAAGTTGATTAAAAACGGAGAAGCTACTTCAATCCTGAAGTTGATTAAAAACGGAGAAGCTACTTCAATCCTGAAGTTGATTAAAAACGGAGAAGCTACTTCAATCCTGAAGTTGATTAAAAACAGAGTAGCTACTTCAATCCTGAAGTTGATTAAAAACGGAGAAGCTACTTCAATCCTGAAGTTGATTAAAAACGGAGAAGCTACTTCAATCCTGAAGTTGATTAAAAACGGAGAAGCTACTTCAATCCTGAAGTTGATTAAAAACGGAGAAGATACTTCAATCCTGAAGTTGATTAAAAACGGAGAAGCTACTTCAATCCTGAAGTTGATTAAAAACGGAGAAGCTACTTCAATCCTGAAGTTGATTAAAAACGGAGAAGCTACTTCAATCCTGAAGTTGATTAAAAACAGAGAAGCTACTTCAATCCTGAAGTTGATTAAAAACTCTGACAATAAAACTAGCTCGTGTAGTCCTATACAGGGTTAGACATATAGATTGCACTAAGCCGAAAGGATGTCATTGTACTCATCATTATAAATAACTTTTATTATGACACTAACACAGAACTCGCAAAAAAATATCTATAGATATAACGGTCATTAACACTCGACAAAATTCATAAACAGCAGATTTTTTTTCGCGATTTCATTCTTGGACCCGTAATAAAAGTTGTTCACAATTATAATTACAATGACCTCCTTTCGGCTTAGTAGAGTGTATATGTGTAGCCCTGTAAAAACTACTAACACTAAGAAAAGATTTTACCAAACACAAAAACATCCATAACATCAGCTTGGTCGAACACCACATTCATGTAATTCATCTTTAGGAAAAAAGTTTGGCACGTCTTCCATCAACCCAAGGGCTTGTTTTATTTTAGACACTCCGTGCTTGCCCCTTATGTATTAAAGATCCATAAATGTACAAGAAAGAAAAGAGAAAAATGTAGTAATATTGCACAAGAGAGAATTTCTTTAATAAATAAAATAAGTTATAAATAAAAATCTTCTCGTCCAAGATACCACAGTGCCTCAAGACGAGGGTTTTTGACCAGTGTGTGTTGCCAGTGATGACATATGGTACTGAGACGTGGTCCTTAACTGGTGGGCTTTTGGAAAAACTCAGAGTCACTCAGCGGGCAATGGAGAGGGCTATGCTCGGAGTTTCTTTGCGCGATAAAATCCGAAACGTGGATATTCGCCAAAGAACCAGAGTCACCGACATAGCTGTTAAAATTTGCAAGTTGAAGTGGCAATGGGCAGGCCACATCGCTCGAAGAACCGATAACCGAAACCGGAAGACGCAGCGTAGGTAGGCGTCCCACTAGATGGACCGACGACATAGTGAGAGTCGCTGGCATTCAGTGGATGCAAAAGGCAGGCTCTCGTTCAGTGTGGAGGTTAAAGGGGGAGGCCCATGTTCAGCAGTGGACGTCTTCTGGCTGATGATGATGATGATAAATATAAATATAAATAAACTTTAAAAAAAAAAGCTTTACGTATTTTTGTCATAGGAGTGCATAAAAAATAACTAGTCCGCCATCTTTGGGAGTCCGCCATATTGGATTTAGAATAACGTCACTTAGCTAACTATGCATTGTCATCTAAACTTAATGTATATGCAAAATTTCAGCACAATCGTTTAAGGATAACAGTTTTAAAATTTAGTTGCAATATTTGATCCCACACATACATATACATACTAACTGACAAGGCAACATAAATAAAAGCTTAAAACATAATTATAGTTATAGTTGCTGCTCTTGCATTGTGTGCTCATAATGCGAAGGTACTCCAGGGACTTAGGGTATAGCATAGTTAAACATATATACTAGGGTATAGTATGCACTTACTTGTCGCGTCTGTATTATGTGTGTTTATGTATGTATGGATAATATTTATATAATATTTATTTATTTGTTAATATTTATATTTGGTTAATATTTATTATACTATGTATCATTTAGTAGTATTTACTTAATGGTATCATTAAAAGTGTTTTAGCATCCCCCGTCGATTCGGTTACGTAAATTCTTTCCATCCAATGGTTGCCTGGAAGAGATCGCTTTTAGCGATAAGGTCGCCACTTGTGGCACTAGCTCGTAAGTGTTTTCTATCGTGTTGTAATTTTTATTTCTGGTGTACACAATAAAGAGTTTCTATCTATCTATCTATCTATAGTAAATCAACCTTGTGTTAAATAAGCACAATTTTATTATGATGTAATCACGAAAATAAAAACCCATACGAATTGAGATCAAAACAATTTGAAATTCAGACATTTTCTCAGTGAGTTGCTTTGCCATTACACGAAAGACATTCAGAGAAATGGTCTTTGTCTATACTATCTAATTATCTATACTAATATTATAAAGAGGAAAGATTTGATTGTTTGTTTGTTTGCATTGAATAGGCTCCAAAACTACTGAACCGATTTGAAAAATTATTTCACTGTTGGGAAGCTACACTATCCCAGGGTAACATAGGCTATATAATATTTTCAAAAAAAAATAGGGACCCGTACTATAACTCCAATAATGGTGTAAAAAAATAAGATTTACAATTTTAACTTTGCGTGTTTGACAGTTCTAAGACAGGACAACGTCTGTCAGGTCAGCTAGTGATAAAATAAGCTAAAAATAATTTGCACTTTTGTATCTCTTTACATTTCAATACAGAAAAATATAGTTACATTTTAGAGCTTTCAACTTTAATTTTACGTATAAATTGAATAATAAAATCGCCGTTAATAATAAAATTATTTAAAACCTTCTTACCTCCACTAGTTCCCAGTTAACGCATCGGCGGTTAATTACCGATGCAAATCGGTTTAAACCGGATCAGACTGGCGCTGTGCTAATAATATCGCCTACAGTTAGAAATAGAAAATGGTTTTCAATATTCAGTGTTCACTTTAAATAAAACTAGCTGCGTCCAGCTGCTATCTTACAGGAAACGTTCCTCTTAAGGGCGACTTTGGCACATCAAGACTAACAACCCTACAAGTTTTCGAAATTCAGCAATTTCAACATATTAGGTACTAGCAACGCATCCCGGCTTCGCACGGGTGTAAATCTTTTTTTTTTTTACACCTTGAGTTACATTATTGGAGTTTTAGTAAGGATATATTAAAAAAAAAAAAAAACTTATGTCACCCGGGGATAGTATAGAGTCCCAACAGTGTTTTTTTTTTCAAATCGGTTCAGTAGTTTCAGTGCAGTTTCTTTTCAATGCAAACAAACAAACAATCAAATCTTTCCACTTTATAATATTAGTATAGATAATACAAAAATCATTCACACCCAACAGACTGTATGAAACAGCTTTTTTTGCGAATTTCGAAAGCTTGTAGAACAAAAGTTGTTAGTCTTGTCTTGATGCACCAAAGTCGCCCTTAAGAGGTTCTGCGTTAGTTAACTTTGACGCTGTATAAGAAACACTTAAAAGAATAAAATTTTATCCCAGAGCGCGTTTTAGACCTGCAGAGGGCAGGTGATACATATAGGGTTGCCAGATCCTGGCTTATTAATTCCTGGACATTTCTGGGATTAACAACGGCGTCAGTACATGGAATGGTATGGTTACAATACTATTATGACTGCTCCGGTGGCTCAGTTGGTAGTGAACCTATCTTCTGTGCTTGGGGGCGTGGGTTCGATTCCCATCTAGGACAAACATTTGTGTGATGAACATTTGTGTTTATTCTATATCTGGGTGTTAATATCTATTTAAGTATGTATTTAAAAATATATATGTACGTATATCAGTTTCTGGCAGCCATATCACAAGCTTTGCTTAGTTTGGGGTCAGATGACCGTGTGTGCAAAAATGTCCCAGATATTTATTTATTATTATTATTCAGAAAGCACATCCCATCTCAATTTCAATTCATCAGATTTAAGGGAATAAATTTAAAAAAACTTATTATAAATTCCTTCAGGGCCAAAATCATACCTGTCTGCCAAATAGTTGATTGCTCTTTCCAGGAAAATGTGTGCCTGTGATGAGAATTTATTCGTTTGGTCTTCTATGAGGTTCGGAAGCGCGTGTGTAGTTTGGAGTCCAAAAGTTAGTAAAAAACTCTAGTACTCGCGGATTCCGGGACAGTAAAATGAAATTACTGGACAATGGACAAGATACCTCATTCCGGATAGCTATCCTGAAATTGAAAGGAAAAATTTGTACTAATACATACTATCTGTAGATCTAATCATAGTCAAGTTTGCTGGACTGGTGTACTGCATCATCAGCCAGAAGACGTCCACTGCTGAACATAGGCCTCCCCCTTTAACCTCCACACTGAACGACAGCCTGCCTTTTGTATCCACTGGAAGACACCCAGATTGTATCTATCGGGGAACACCCATTCAGGCAGCGCATTCCACAGACTAGCAGTTCGCACAATAAAAGTGGAATCAAAGCGCTTCGTTCGGGTTTTCGGAATACCAAATGCTTAGTTTTCAAATTATCTACCATCAAAGTCTGTGCTCGTTGCTTACTTAATTATTAATTATCATCCTTTGACAAGATACTAACTACTTCGGTTTAGCTCAGCTAACGAGGTAACTTAACTAAGCTAACTGCTAAGTCACAAACTTGAGTTGCCGTCGCCTGAATTGGGCTTAATCCTGTTGCACACTGCGTTGTGTCTTGCGCAAGTGCTACTTCCTTGCACGAAAATCGTTTAAATGAGGTTAAACAAATTTAGCAAAAGTGTTAATTCCAAAAACCGAAAAAAATATGCTTTGGTCGTTGCGCAACTATAACACTACATTCCGTAATCTTTTTTTAGTTGACACTCAATTCCCGGAATGGATAAACCATCTACATACACAATTTATTTACTAAGAAGTTTGTACGGAACCCTTGCTACTTACACTGGTCCGTATTTTTATGTAGAGGAAGCTCTCGAGGTTGTCACACAAAAACTTTAATAACATTGAATAATTTTGTTCAAGTTGGGGTTTGTAATAGATAATTAATTTATACTCAACTAGCGACCCGCCCGCCCGGCTTTGCACGGGTGTAATTTACGTGCGAAGCCGGGGCAGGTCGCTAGTTATATATATAAACCTTCCTTGAAAATGTATCTGTATGAAACTGATGGTGAAAACCGCATCAAAATCCGTTGCGTGGTTTAGAAAGAGTTAGCGGCCATACAGACATACAGACAGATAGACGTGGAAAGCGACTTCAATTTATACTATGTAGAGAGTAGAGATAGAGATAGAGAAAATAATTATAGAGATAGAGAAGAGATACTTGTTAACACCACGAATACCAAGATACACGACGTGGTCGTTACTTGCGCTTGTTCATCCAAACGTAAATCTAACGCTAGCGTATGTTAATCTATACATAGTATAAATTGAAGTCGCTTTCCGCGTCTGTCTGTATGTCTGTATGTCTGTATGGCCGCTAACTCCTCCTAAACCACGCAACGGATTTTGATGCGGTTTTCACCATCAGTGAGATAATTTTTCACGGAAGGTTTATATATATATATATAACTAACGACCCGCTTCGGCTTCGTACGTAAATTACACCCGTGCGAAGCCGGGCGGGCGGATCGCTAGTATTTGATAAAAAGCTAGTTTTAACCTTGCATTATGATTTGAGAGCTTATTTTCAGGTAATCGAAAGTAAGTGTTTTATTGTGGCAGGTATAAGCGTATGAAAAAAAATATCCTTAAAACTCATCCCTCGTTCTTGCGCCAGTCACTGCGTATTGTGTGCAATGAACTCAGCTTTAGTTGAGCTTAGTCTTGCTAAAAATGAGACTCCGTTGTCCTGTTTGTTGATGTCTTAAGTTTGCAAAAATAGGAGCGGTTCTCAATTCAGTTGTATTCAGAACTGTCATTAATTAAAAAAAAAAAAAAAAAAACAATTTGGAAAATTATTTTTTATTTTATTTGAAAAAATTTACTCACAGAATGATCCCATTGAAATTTTATCAAAAGTGGTTCAGTAGTTTGGGCTTTAAATTAAAACAACTGGAAAAATAGATATTATCCAAGTAACTGAAATTGCGTATTTACAAATATTTCCTTGCAATTTTCCGTCTAAAATATTTTTATACGCTTTATATTAAACTAGCGACCCGCCCGCCCGGCTTCGCACAGGTGTAATTTACGTGCGAAGCCAGGGCGGGTCGCTAGTTATATATATAAAGCTTCCTTGAAAATGTATCTAACTGATGGTGAAAACCGCATCAAAATCCGTTGCGTGGTTTAGGAGGAGTTAGCGGCCATACAGACAGACAGACAGAAAGCGACTTCAATTTATACTATGTAGAGATAGAGATAGAGAAGAGATACATCCGAAACATTCATCAAAACTGTACAGTATAAGACAACCATACATTTTTGTGGGGCAGAAAGTTCCTATGACACTAAAGTGCAAACGGTAAATAAACCACTAGAACGCAAAATATCAAATCATTATCATCACCATTTCAGCCATATGACGTCCACTGCTGGACATAGGTCTCTCCCATCGATCTCCAAAAAGGCCGGTTGGAAGCGGCTTGCATCCAGCGTTTCCCTGCGGCCTCTTTTAGGTCGTCTGTCTATCTTGTGGATGGACGTCCTACGCTGCGCTACATCAAATCGTTTACCATAATTTCAAATCGTTTTACCATAATTTCAAATTGTGTTCGAACATCTGTGAAAATCGTTATCCCAAACTAGAAATTAATCGCATCGCCATTCTGCAACTTTCAACCCATCATAATGAATGAAATACGGGGTTACGGGGCATGGGGCTAGAGATGAGAAAATAAATCGAATAATCAACATTCGATGAGATCGAGTAATTGGCTGTTTGAATTATTCGAATGAAATAAAATTAAATTTTTTGAGAGAAAAAAAATGTTTTGGAAAAAAACAGTAATATTGAGACAGGTAGGTTTATTCTAATTGTTAGTCTGTGCATTAACCATCTCAGTTGCTAATGTCTCGATTCCCATTAGATGATTGCCAATGAAGCCAGAGATCAGCAGCAGCAGCAGCCATCAAACGTCCACTGCTGGACAAAGGCCTCCCTCTTAAAAAGGGGGGTGTTGCCATAATCCCCGCACTTGGCAGGTGGCTTGGGGATCGCAGTAAGTTCACCGTGTACTAATAGGATGCTGCTGCCCATCCTCCGGTGGTTCTGGTCGCAGTTTTAGGACATACCCGGGTCCGCCGGAGATAATATTATGTAATTTTATTGTAAAATTAATCATTCGATTTATAAATAAAGATTCTTGAATCGATTCCAATCAAAAGTAATAAAATCGAAACTTGCAATCGTTTAAATTATTATAAAACTGGCTTGCACTCACGATTATATTTTATCGGTCGAGACGATCGACCGGTTATAATATAATTGTTATAATAATTTATAATGAATTCTCACGCAAGTTTGGATGACATAATAATAATTGCAATCACTGTTTTAAACTATCGCGGTTGTTCACTAAAGTTATATGATTATTTACGAGATATCTCCGTGGTAAGGTTGTGGAATGAGCTCCTGATATTTCGGCGCAGTTACATGCGCCATGTTCACGGGAAGATAGAAGAATGCGGGTGGTTGGTTGAACAGTTAAAAAGATAGGTGCAGACATAACGATCTACCCTCTTTCTTAGTCAAAAAAAATATTGAAATATCAAAATATCGAATTATCGGGAGCTCTTTCCACAACCTTACCACGGTAAATATTTCGTAAATAATCATAATACATTATAATTGCAATCGTTTATTTGAATAAATCGAAACAAAACGAAAACTCGATTGTAATTTTTGTATCCAAAACAATCATCTAACTCTACGAGCATTACGTATTCGGGATCCCTTTGAAAGCCATTCGGGTCGACTATGAATATCTCGCCTAGCTCGCATATTCTCAGAACGGCCATGTTACGTGGCAGAAATTGTAATTGCCACTTTGTGAACCACACAAAGCCATATCACTAAAATGGATATCACATTGTTTCAAATTGTAGAAAAATCAAGATTACGATCATCAATTGTAAATGGTACCTATTTCAAGGTTTTTTTATTTTATTTTTTATTATAAGTACTGATATCACAAAAGTTGTGATTATATATTATGGAGATGCATTGCTTGTGTATAAACAAGGTTATACAAGGAGCGATTTTAGGACTAATCCTAAAATCCCTCAAGCTCAAACTAAAGTTGTGAAGTGCGTTATATGAGAAAGAAAAAAAAAAGAGATGGTTATAAATTACATAATAATAATATAATTGAACGGCCTTATAGCGAAGAGCCTTGACCAACACCTTAAGACGCGGTACAATCGCAAAACTTACCAAAAGAAGTGTTTTTAAACGCTTTGTGTGACGTGACAAAATTAGCTGATCAGATAAAAAAAATACTACAAGTAGAAAAAACCCCTTGGTAATAATCTTAACCGAATAAATTTTAAAAAAATTGTCTAGACTCTTAAAAAAACATATTACAAATTGCACAATAAAAATAGCTTCTGAATTGAAGAACTCTGAATTTTCAGCGACAACAACATATTTTTTTGTACAAATTGTATAGCCAGACTAGTCTTTTAAAACTTTAACCAGTTAATTGTTGAAATTCCTTTATATAGTTTGATAAATTAAATAAAAACCCTCAAAAAAATATAAACACAAGCACAAAGTCATCATCATCATCAAATATGATGATATACGATTTAAGACTTTAAACAAAGCCGTTTTAGATAGCAAATAGATCATGGCGTGAGCGGGTGAAAAACGAATTTGAAATCGTGATCAGACCGCGCCTTAAGAGGCTCTCGCTAGATGGTTGGGTCAAGGGTCAGATGCAGAAGGCGGTAATCCTTGACACGGCTCGCATTGTCAGGAGGTTCCTCACTCTGCAGCCCTAACCACCGGTAGCTTGGGCCCTGCTCCGCTGCCGGCAGCACTCTAGGTTTAGGTTTTTTTTTAATATTATTTTGTTTTTATATTTTATTGTAAAAAAAACTTAAATTTAAGAATGAAAATAAATATATGTGCATATAATTTAAAAAAAACAGTTATAAAATAAGATGGACTCTATGGATGGACTAGTATTCAATTCTTAAAAAGTAGTTAATCTTACGTCAAAGAAAAAATTATAATTAGCAAACAAAGACATGGACAATTTGGTCCACGGTGTAATAATTGTACAAAAAATTAAAATCGCAATAAAAAATATAGCAGCTGTTCCATACATTTTATCAAGATTGAATAACCGTTTTCTATGGAACAACTGATTTTTTTCTCGCGATTTTAGGGTTGGTCGTATACTAAAAGTTGTTTAAAATGAGGATTTTAACGAAATCCTGTCGCATAGCCTCCAGCACAGGCGGAATGTGGCTTGTCTGTCCGTTTTTTATCGTGTTCATTTTGGAGAATGTGCACAAGAGCCAGCCTATTTCCGCCATAGGTCATCGAAGCGGATAATCCATCCTTACGTCGTGAACTTTCGTAAAGTCCGCACGCATCATTTCCAAAATTCCTTCCTAATACGAACTGCACAGGAATGGAATGCGCTTCCTGCCTCGGTGTTCCCTACAAGGTACAACCTGGGTCTCTTCAAGACAAGAGTGAATAGGCACCTCATGGGCAAGCGTGCGCCATCTTAGACTGCATCGTCACTTACCATCAGGTGAGTTGTGGTTAAACGCTAGCCCATAGCCCAAAAAAAAGACTTAGCATACCCTTTCCTTTATAGCTCTGTTTTGGCAAAAAAACAACATAATATACACAATCTACCCGTCAACTTTGTTTTTGATTATTTTGTTTGGATTTTTCCATATTTAATTTCACAAAAATCTAACTTTATAAAATCAGAAAAGTTAATAAAACACGTTGTTGATCACACGATATAAAAGTTTTTATCTATGTAGACGGGAAGTAGATAATAACTTACAAGATTTCACGAAACTCCTAAACTTTATAGGCCTTAAAAACAAATATAAGATCTAATCTACTAAATAAACAAGTCGTACGAACTTTTGGTGTTACTTCCGAAGTTACTATCAGGTTTTATACAACCTTTACTGACTGACTAACTGACTTCACTTTGAGTACCTACCTACATAAAAAGTAAGTCCATATTTTCAGCTTCAATTTAATCTGAATTTTAAGTTCTAGTGATATTTTTAAGTTAAAGAGAAATATTGTGATCAAATTAATGAAAGGTGAATTCACAGTTAGGTCGTTGTGGAGGCCACTGTCATAGTATATGCCATTGTAGTCATTATAATGATCAAAGAAGACAATTTTTTCCAGGCCCACCGAATTTACCGTATATTGATGGGTATAACACTATAAAATTCATCGTTTTTTTTTTGTACCATTCGGACGAAAGATAAGGTAAAAATGAAACCGGAATAATAATATACAGAATAATATATGTGATTTTTGCCACAATTCATTCATTTCCCTTATAAAGTAACTTTTTTTCACACCAGAACGTTTTTAATACGAAAAAGGATGCATGTTTAGGAATTTTTATACAAAAATAAATAGACCATATTTTACAACAGTGGCCATAGTAATCGGCTTTTGTCAATATTCCGGTTTAATCGGATATAGCTAATATTACCACTAAATTATGAGGATTATGAGGAACAAATCGACATGAGTTTCTATTACTTACGGATTTAGTTTGTGGTGGGCCTATTTTTCAAACAAAAGAAATTGTCTCATTTGACTTGGGATCCCAAAATGACAAAAAACAGCTATCCCGTAGAAAAAAAACATTATTAGAACGAAATGTTTGGAACAGCTGATTTATATTACGGTTTTTTTATTTTTTTTATTTTTTATGTATTAGTAGGCAAACAAGCGACGGGCCACCTGATGGTAAGTAGTCACCGTCGCCTATGGACACCTACAATACCCGGGGCATTGGCGGTGCGTTGCTTACCTTTGAGGACTCTATTCACTCTTCGCTTGAAGCAATTGAGGTCATATTGGTTGGTTTGTATGGAAGCCACTTTCCGTCTGGCATTTATGATGACGTCACCTACCCAGCGTCCACCCTTGAATTATAATTAAGGAAACCTTCTCGATACATAAGTTATCGAAATTGGTTTCGTTACTTATTTTAGCACTAGTTTCTACAGGGCTATGACGCATATAATTATACTCTACTAAGGAATTCATTGTACAATTATATATATATATTTTTTATATAGTAGATAGGCTTGCGCTTGGCCGCCATCTCGCCTGATGTTAAGCGACGATGCGGTCTACGATGGAGCACGCTTGCCTAGAAGAAACCGATTCACTCTCGACTTGAAGACACCCAGATTGTAACTAACGGGAAAACCCATTCAGGCACACAGACTAGCAGTTCGCACAATAAATGTGGAATCATAGCGCTTCGTACGGGTTCTCGGAATATCAACTATAAAACGATGTCGATTTTTTGTGCCCGCCCTGGCGGTCCGATAGAAAAAAGGGCAGGAAGGAATTAAATCATGCAGATCTGATGCACACTCTCCGAAATGTATCCGATAAAAAACCGATAGACTAGCAACTTTACGCCGATGCTCGAGACTAAGAAGCTTAGTCTGAACCAGGGATTCATTGCTGATGAGTCGCTTGGCACGTTTCTCAATAGACTCCAACGCCCCAAGCTAGTAAAGCTGTTCCATCCCCAAGGTGAGAGCAGTACTCCATGCACGACCGAACTTGTGCTTGCTAAAGTGACTCATTATTGTGAACGACTTTTATTATGGGACCAACCCTGAAATCGCGGACAAAAAACCTACTGTTCCATAGAAAACAGCCATTGACACTTGACAAAATGTCTGGAACAGCTGTTTTTTCCCCAGCGATTTTATGGTTGGTCTGGTCCCATTATAAAAGCTGTTCATAATGACGAGTACAATAAATTTCCTATCGGTTTAGTACAGTCTATATTCATAAACCTGTATATATTTGATATGAAGTAGTTTTATTATTTCGCAGTATTTTACGAATTTATTAGTCACTGTGTGCTTTTTATTATCCTTTCTTGCAAATAAATTATTCAGCTTAAGCTGTAGATGGGAGTATACAGTCATACATTCTCGTTAAACACACCACTTTCCTTTTGGTTTTGCGTTATCTATACTAATCCTTACTAATATTATAGAAGCGAAAGTAACTCTGTCTCTCTGTCTGGATGTTTGTTCGCTTTTCACGACTAAACCAATCTTAACGAAATTTGGCAGGATGATAGTGCAGATCATATGGACGTACATAGGGTACTTATTCTCCCAGAAAATTCGGGAAAATTGGAAAATCGCTGGTAGCACCGCGGGATTCAGCTAATAATATTATAAACAGGAACAATTCAATGCAAACAAACAAACAATTAAATCAGATTTTATTTATGTTACACGGGAATTACTCACGTACGATTAAGCCGGTTACTCCGACTATAGTTTCAACCGCATTAGACGGCCTTTTTCAAGGTGAAATCAGATTGTTTGTTTGTTTGTTTGCATTGAATAGGCTCCGAAACTACTGAACCGATTTGAAAAATTATTTCACTGTTGGGAAGCTACGAGTACACTATCCCCGGGTGACATAGGCTATATATCTATACCCGTGCAAAGCTAGGGCGGGCCGATAGTTGTAAATAAACACATTGCAAGAGAGTTTACAAAAATTAAGTTCAAGCAATCTTATTCCGTAAACCTAGATGAAATACCAACTACAATAGCATGACAACCTCTCCCAGTAGAATTGTCTCTAATAAAGCTGGAATAGAGTCAGAAATACGGAACTAATAAAAGTAATGTTTTCGTATTATCGAGCATTGTTCGATTCTTCCCATTGTTCCATGTGTTTATGAGAATTGCAAAAGTTTTAATTGACTTAGAATTAGTTTTATTCTGTTTGTATGAATAGGATCCGCTTTTATTGAATGTTGAAACTCGTTTGTGTGTTAATCAATTTTGGGGGTTTTGTTTTGAAGCATTTTTAACATGAGATAAAGGTGTGAAGTTATTTTGATTGCTTCATCAATGAAGTGGGGACGTTAACATGGTGATTTTGTTTTGTTTCTCTTTGTGCGTTTTGCATATCGTCAGTAAAAAGTTTTGAAAACATTTCACATTATAGACAAGCTTAATTATCGAACGTTTGTGTGCGCTAGTTGCCATATAAAACAAGTCGGTCCACTGACCGGTTTTTTTCTGTCACTACTGAAATAAAATAAAAAATATTGCGTGGAGTCCCTCCGCGCGGAAGAAGTTATACTTCAACAAGGAACCCCAAAATTATAACTAGGGCAAAAATATCAACAATTTAAAAACATGCTTTTCTCGAGGTTCGAACCTAGCTCCTTAGGCTTCTCGATCCATTATAGACACCATTACACTACCGTATCTGCTAGTCGCAACGCGAAAAAAGAATACGCATTTTGCAACCATACGAGAGAGAAAAATTCCCCCTCCATGGTAGCGTTAAACGTTTAACGCAACCTTATTGCAAGTCGCATAAGAAGTATACCTTCAATAATAAGCTCAAAGTCGCACAACGAGCTATGG
Source organism: Agriopis marginaria (assembly GCA_932305915.1). Classification (NCBI taxonomy): domain Eukaryota; kingdom Metazoa; phylum Arthropoda; class Insecta; order Lepidoptera; family Geometridae; genus Agriopis; species Agriopis marginaria. The sequence goes on from OW029918.1 coordinate 19,049,288, forward strand.
AGAGGGCTATGCTCGGGGTTTCTTTAGGAGATAGAATCAAAAATGAGGAGATTCGTAGACGAACGAAAGCTACCGACATAGCCCACCGGATTAGCAAGTTGAATTGGCACTAGGCAGGGCACATATCACGCAGAACAGATGACCAAGGGGACCGAAAGGTTCTCGAATGGAGACCATGGACCGGTAAGCGCAGCGTAAGATGTCCACCCACAAGATGGACAGACGACTTAAAAGAGACTGCAGGGAAACGCTGGATGCAGGCCGCTGAAATAATTATAAAAAAAAAAAAAATATATAATGAATATGTATGTAAACTAAAATTTAAAATGTAGTCTTTAAAATAATAACTATGACGAAGTGTAGGTACTAAACAATCAATTGATTTATAAACGGAAGGGCTAATTCCCAAGTTACAAGTGTTTCTACACCTAGTTTGGGCATTAGCGCGAATTACAACTAGAAATGTACCTATTATTGAATAAAATAATTTTGAATTTTGAAATTTTGAATTTTGCTTCCAACGGGCCCCTTTGGAGATCGATCGGGGGGATGTCCAGCATTGGACGTCCTACGGCGGAAATGATGATGATGATAAACTTAACATCATCATCATTTCTACAAAATACTTACACAAAATGTTAGTCAACATAAATCTGTCACTCTCTCCATATTCATTTACTCCCCCATTATTAGTATGTACTTATGTTAGGAAACCGAAACACCATGCTATACTGCCGCAGGGTAACCGCGGGTACTGCCGTGCTCGCTGTGTCGTAAATTATTGTGTTACATTTTAATTTCGGCGAGAAATGTCTCATCAGACGCGTTTTCCGCTCGCGGGGAAATTTATAACCTCAAGCTTGCTGTGCGGGAGACCGTTTATAGTATACGGGACGACACATTATGGTTTTGATATTATGATGGAGAATAAATAAATATAAAATAAATATTCGGGACATTTTTGCACACACGGTCATCTGACCCCAAACTAAGCAAAGCTTGTGATATGGTTGCCAGATACTGATATATATACATATATGGGTGGGTAATATTAGTATAATTATGCTAGTGAATTAAAGACGGATTTAAAGCGAGGGCCATAGATGAATTACGAGCAAGGTGAATGATTCTACTCACTCCCTACGGTCGTGATTCATGACAATTGAATCATAATTTACGTTTTTATAAATAGCGTGTATCTCTAGACATATTGAAGTATATCATTATAAACAGCTTTTTCTATGAAAACAATTTAATTTTGAAATAGCAAAAAATTTAGCCGGTTATTATTTATTTAATAATAGACTTGCGTTTGACCGCCAACTCGCCTGATGTTAAGCAATGATTCGGTCTACGATGGAGCATACTTGCCTAGAGGAAACCGAATAACTCATGATTTTTGATTTTCTAGATAGATAGAAACTCTTTATTGCATACACCAGAAAAAAATATTACAAACAGATAGAAAACACTTACGAGCTAGTACCACAAAGGGCGGCCTTATCGCTATAAGCGATCTTTTCCAGGTAACCAATGAATGGAAAGAATTTACGTAACAGGATAGACGGGGGATGCGAAAACACTTTTAATGATACCATTAATTAAATACTACCAAATGACATATGACCCGGGTATGTCCTAAAACTGCGACCAGAACCACTAGAGGATGGGCAGCAGCATCCGCCTACTTGAATGGTGGAACCTCCTGCGATCCCCAAGCCGCCTGCCAAGCGTGGGGATTATGGCAAACCCTTAGGGGGAGGCCTATGTTCAGCAGTGGACGTCTTCTGGCTGATGATGATGATGATGAAATGACATATAGTACAATATCACCATCATCATCATCATTTCAGCCGTAGGACGTCCACTGCTAGACATAGGCCTCCCCTATCGATCTCCAAAAGGGCTGATTGGAAGCGGCCTGCATCCAGGGTTTCCCTGCGGTTTCTTTTAGGTTGTCTGTCTATCTCGTGGGTGAATGTCGTACGCTGCGCTTACCGGTCCGTAGTCTCCGTTCGAGAACCTTTCGACCTCATCGGCCATCTGTTCTGCATGCTATGTGCCCGGCCCACTGCCATTTCAATTTGCTAATCCGGTGGGCTATGTCGGAGAATAATATATATTTATATAACCCTGATATCGCGAAAAAAAATATCAGCTGTTCCATACATTTTGTCGAGTGTTTTCTATAGAACAGCTGATATTTTTTTCGTGATTTCAGGGCTGGTCCCATAGTAAAAGTGGTTCATAATGATGAGTATAATTACCTTCTTTTGGCTTCCAGAGTGTTCCCCTTACACCCCGTATTCATATAATACAAACGCGACAAGTATATAATATATACCCTAAGTCCCTGGAGTACAAAGTAAAACGGTTTCTTCTAGGCAAGCGTGCTCCACCGTAGACCGCATCATCGCTTAACATCAGGCGAGTTGGCGGTCAAGCGCAAGCCTATTAATTATAATTTTAAAAAAAAGTAAGTAAGTAAATTCTATAATGAATTCAAGGCATTAAATTCTTTTATTTTCGGACGTGTCTTATTGGTCTCGTCCCGTTACTTATAAAACGATGTTGTGTTAGAAATTCTTTGTAATAATTTCGCAAGAAGGGAGCGTTGCTGTATTTTATACGTATTTTGGAATCAATTTAACGTGATGGCTATTCTTCATGTCTATCGGTGAATGCCCTGTCTATCATGATCCAAAAAAACGAGGTCTGGCACTCTGGCAGTTATCCCAGAATTACGTCACTGTCTAGTTGCCACTTTATTGCAATAAACACAGATATTGGGAAACAAATTCGTTAATCATCTAGGTACGCTGCGAACTGGTAGTGGGCTTGAGCATTTCGATTGTCTTTAGACCTTCAACGGTCTATGGGCAGTCGAACTGTATTTGTAGTTTTAGTTTTAGCTTGTATTTTGTTTAGTTAATAAAACCAACAATAAAAAAAAAACATCTAGTAAATGAAATACAAAAAGCATTTCAATTGTCATTTTGTTTGTCCGCTCAAGCAAGTTAAGCACGAATTGAATATATTAAACACAATTTTATCAAAACCACATTGATTTATTGGATTCCCACAGGTAATATACGAATATTGGGGAGTTATAATTTCACGCTACTGTTAACACATAAAATCATAGAGAGTCCGCCATTGTTTCGTGTATCGTCATCTCTCTCGAACTTGTTGTAAATTACTTATTCTGCTCTTGTTTATGCACGTGTACGTGTATCCATGACATTGATGACATCATTGTGGGACGCACACGTTACATAATTTCTCGGATTGCTATACCTGGCGGAGTATATTATTATACCACGATGTCTATTAACTTTTATGCCATGCCAGTTTCTTCACGATGTTTTCCTTCACCGTTTTTGAGCAATGTCAATCAGTGGTCGAATTGGACTTACTCATGAACCCGATCGCATTTCCTTTCAAACCTTACCAACTACTCACTTACTTATTCTTACGGTATTTTTATACCATCTCTCTAGATTTGTACGCCTACAAACTAGGCAAAACATGATACAAAGTGACTAATATTTTAACCCACCTATTGTGCATGCGTTTTTAAATGTGTGTATGATTTACTCGTGTTTTGTGCAAATAAATAATCTTTATCTTTATCTTTATCTTTAACTTTTAATTGACTGTCCAAGAAGGAGGGTAATGTTTTTGTGTTGTATGTATGTCAGTATGTTTCTGGGTTCCTGTAGTACCTCCTGTAGCTTAAACGGCTTGACCGATTTTGGCGATTGAGGTGTCGTACTTAAAGAGTTTCTTTATGTACATCAAAAATGTGAAGAGCTCTTAAAGAACGACACCAGCGCAATTTAAAAATTTAAACTTGAATAAATTGTCTGTAATTATAATCTATATTTCATTTGGCTTCAATATATATTGTATACCTACAAATTCTATTATTATATATATATATATATATTTTTTGTATTTTGTGTAATATGTTTCATGTTTAGGTTTGAATATTTGTAAAATTGCTTTATCGTTTGTTTTTATATGTATTATATTGTGTATTATGTTTTTATGTGTGTTACATTGCACATCTGCTGTCTGACGTGCGTGACGTCACCTGTCGGTTCCAACGGAAGACCAGCGCTGGTTGTTCACAACCAGCATTACGCTGAGTTGGCACCGGCTTGTGACAGAAACTATTTTCTTTTATTGTGTTTAACTCGTAATGTCCTTATATCTTTGTTTCTGTCATAAATAAATATTTTTCTTTCTTTCTTTCTTTCGTTGGATTCCTCTTTACGTCCAGAGTGACAAGGGCTACATTTTCCGCTTTTTTTCAAGTATTTCCAAACAAACAAAAAGGTTTGGTACCTGCCTAGATTTTTTGCCGAACCAGAATGATATGTGGATAACTTTTACGAATCGGAACGGTGTTCCGGTGCATTCCAATCCATTTCGAGCACTGATGTCAATGAAAATTGAAACTGCATATAATTTATTTAAGTACTAAATGAGTCATTGGTGCTGATGCCTTATTATGCATGATTCGGATTGTGATCGCGATCGCGTGCCATTTCACTTACACACGTGGTGCGAGTAAGTACTTAGATGCGGACGGGACGGCATGCAATCTCGATCACAATCAAACTTCTATAATAAGGCCGCAGGTCCGAGGATCAAACCAGATTACCAGATTGTTAAGCGCACGTGCTACCGCTCAGCCACCATCGCTCCCAACCATCTTCAAACCTGTATTTTGATATTTCACGTGCCTACTCAAACTTCGAAATAATTATATTGTTAAGTTACATCAAAACTCAAAATATTCACCGACATAGCTGTTAAAATTTGCAAGTTGAAGTGGCAATGGGCAGGCCACATCACTCGAAGAACCGATAACCGATGGGGAAGGAAGGTTCTGGAGTGGAGACCACGAACCGGAAGACGCAGCGTAGGGAGGCCTCCCACTAGATGGACCGACGACATTGTGAGAGTCGCGGGCATATGCAAAAGGCAGGCTGTCGTTCAGTGTCGAGGTTAAAAGGGGAGGCCTATGTTCAGCGGTGGACGTCTTCTGGCTGCTGATGATGATGATGAAAACTCAAAATATAATAATAATTAGCATAAGCAATTAGGATTAGCACGCCGAGTACACAAAATCATAATAATATTGGCTTTGGCCAAATCACAAGTCAAGCGCCAAACGTTTTGCAATTAGCGTGTGGGCAAAACTAGTCGTTAAACTTCATGTGGTTTGTTTGCGGTTCATTAGTATAATAAACGCTTATAAACGCAAATTTTGGCAATTTTAGAATGTTTACATTGTAATTTTTTTATTTAAAGCAACTATCAATACAAAATCAATAGAAAATTTATACTCGTAATTATCTTCTCAAATGTATGCCCATTTACTACACATCATATCATCGTCAACTACAAAATAGTACAGAAGGTCGGCTGCATACATTGAGCGTAAACAGGCGCACGCACACAAAGACGCGCGCTTTCAGCGATCTCAGATCGAATCAGTGGACGCCAGTCGCGAGGGTTCGCGATTGGCGTCGACTGATTCGAATAATCGCGTGAATTATACACGTAACCATAGTTTCGCGCGATAATTCGCCCGATCAACACAACATTATAGCTGCTTTGCGTACACTAGCATTCCGGCGAGTATGTATTAAAATCAAGGTCAGCCGGAGCTGACTTTCTGTAACCTTTATATTCTGTGACACACAATACACATACACACAAGTTCAAACAACACCATGTCAATACATAGTAAGAGTATCAGCAGTGCAAGTACCGTTCTTTGGCGATCGTCAAATTTGACAGTTGAGTTTTTAGCGATAAGGCCGCCACTTGTGGCACTAGCTCGTAAGTGTTTTCTCATCATCATCATCATCGTCAGCCAGAAGACGTCCACTGCTGAACATAGGCCTCCCCCTTTAACCTCCACACTGAACGACAGCCTGCCTTTTGCATCCACTGGATGCCAGCGACTCTCACTATGTCGTCGGTCCATCTAGTGGGAGGCCTACCTACGCTGCGTCTTCCGGTTCGTGGTCTCCACTCAAGAACCTTTCTTCCCCATCGGTTATCGGTTCTTCGAGCGATGTGGCCTGCCCATTGCTACTTCAACTTGCAAATTTTAACAGCTATGTCGGTGACTCTGGTTCTTTGGCGAATATCCACGTTTCGGATTTTATCGCGCAAAGAAACTCCGAGCATAGCTCTCTCCATTGCACGCTGAGTGACTCTGAGTTTTTCCAAAAAGCCAACAGTTAAGGACCACGTGTTTTCTATCTGTTTGTAATTATTATTTCTGGTGTACACAATAAAGAGTTTCTATCTACCTATCTATATCTATCAAAAGTACCAAATACTCTAAGTTAAACTAAAAAAACTAATGTAATCTATCTACATTTTATTTATATTACACGGGAATTACTCACGTAAGATTAAGCCGGTCACTCCGACTATAGTTCAGTTCAGTTAGTTTAGTTGTAATATATCTAATAAAAATGTAATATATAGTAAGGTTGTTAATATATATTTAAGTATGTATTTAAAACTATATATGTATGTATATCAGTCTCTGGTAGCCATATCACAAGCTTTGCTTAGTTTGGGGTCAGATGACCGTGTGTGCAAAAACGTCCCGAATATTTATTAATTTTTATTTAATCTTGTTAAATATAGCTCCGGAAACCATCTAAACCGAACCCCTAGCAAAACATCAATGTTTCAAGCATGCAAGGAGTCACTCTCAGTAATTAGCACAAATAGTTCCAAGGTGGAACTCGCGAAATGGGTCTGCACTTAACGGATGCACTAAAGCCGGATCTACATTTAGCAATATTTTGTATTTTCCAACAGGTTTCACTTGATCTTACAACTCTAGCTGATTTGCTGACTTATTCTAGCGAAAGTCACGTTAGGGACCGTCCATTAATCACGTGAGGCTTGAAAGGAGGGGGAGGGGGTTTAGCAAAAATCACGAAATATCACAAGGGGGGAGGGGGGGGGGGGGTCGTAAGATATCACGTGTATTTATTTTTTCGTCAACCGCGCGATTTCTAAACCGAAAGGCGGCGTGCAACCTTTCTGTCCACACAATTTGTCATGGTCCTTAATTTCAGAATAAAATAAGATTATACTTAATAACTGTATTTAAAGATAATATTTAAAAAAAATAAGATTCATTGTAGGTACTAAAAAATACACGTGATTTTGGGTGGGGGCGGGGGGGGGGGGGGGGGGGGGGTGTTAGTCTTAAATCTCATATAGGGTTATAAAATTCCAATAAAACATCACGTGATTAATGGACGGCCCCTTATCTATATTAATATTATAAAGAGGAAAGATTTGATTGTTTGTTTGTTTGTTTGCATTGAATAGGCTCCGAAACTACTGAACCGATTTGAAAATTATTTCACTGACGGGAAGCTACACTATCCCCGGGTGACATAAGCTATAATCTATACCCGTGCGAAGCTGGGATGGACCGCTAGTTTATTCATAAAGTTACGCTCTCATGGACATTCCTGTATAATAAAAAAAATATTTATGCGTTGCTTGAGTTTTAGTAATAAAAAAAAATATGTATCCAATCCAAACAAAATGATAAACTCGTTTGAAGAAACTGTTTTTCTGAAGAATCTCTAATGTAATTCCGCTCCTACGTCGCTAAATTAATTTGATTTGTCTACAAGTCATGACCCAGTCTAGGAATACAGAAATACAATCAAGGAAAAACTTGGACTGCTTAACATACAACAATTCTATCTTAAGTAGGTAACAGATTTTTCTAGATAATTACAAATCCTGATCATCATAGAATACCCTTGTCTTATTTAATAGCCTCCATTTCCCAAAGCGTGACTTATCTATAATTTAAAATTGCAATCACCATTTCATCTCGGAAATTGAGGACCATCAGAAACCGTTCCTGTTTCGTTGAATCACCCATTTGAAAGGGGCACAGATAAAACACTGGCAGGTATGCGGCGATTTCTCAAATAAATCGCAGGGACAGGTCAGAGTTTGGCTTCCGAGTTTGGTATGGGGATGCCAGGATAGAAATAAAATTGTTAATTATATCGGGTAAAAAAAAAAATTGTACCTACTTTTTTCGTGTGCAAAAATGTCCCGAATATTTATTTATTATATATTTATTTACTTAATAAATGTTTTAGAATTTTTTTTTAAACACGTCTGGTAGGAGGAGCTTATCCGGGTTGCGCAGGTTTGATTGCGCAATCCGGATAAAACCCCGAGTGCTCGAACTGCTTAGCTAAGATCACTTTCCTGCCGACCTACAAATTTTTGACCTGTTTTTGCAGCTAATCTAAGCGTTAAATTGTCTCCAACACTTAAATTGTGAATCCTTAAATTCTAATTTGTTACTTATTTTTATTAACAAGTTTTATTTTATTTTAGGCTATGAACAGCCTAACCTAACTTACTACGTTTGACTTTTCAAGATTATCTACAGATAAAACTATAATTCAAAAATATACTTTTTTTCAACTACGTAGTAATATTGACTACACAACCGATCACAAAGGACGTATTTTTTTGCTTAAAACCAAAACAGTGCAGAAATGTTAAATGAAATCTCATTGTTGCATAGTTTTTCATTAATGCACTGTTTTTATTTAGATACTAGCGGTCCGCCCCAGCTTCGCACGGGTATAGATATAGCCTATGTCACCCGGGGATAGTGTAGCTTCCCCTCAGTGAAAGAATTTTTCAAATCGGTTCAGTAGTTTCTGAGCCTATTCAATGCAAACAAACAAACAATCAAATCTTTCCTCTTTATAATATTAGTATAGAAGTATAGATACATTTACCACAGAGGTTTATAATGTCTCCCATTTAATATAAGATGTCCCAAATTTAATATAAGATGTATGCATTACATCAAAAAATACTGGCTGAAAATAAAAATCTGCAGAATAAAACCGACTTGGTGAAAATAACTGGAAGTTTTAAATGTTTGAGGAGTTTGGTAGTTGAAAAAAAAGTAGATTCTTCACCTCGCTAAAGTGAGTAATTAATGCACGAGTAATATGTTAAGGGTCCTGTATACCCTCTGCAGCTTTCTCTCTCGCACATTTTCACATTATTGAAGATATAAAATCAATGAGTGTGAATTTCCAAAGAGTAACAAAATCATGTCATGGTGTCTATCGTAACATTACAAACAAAGAAATTGTCAATTTGATATATTTTAATTTGACACAGTAAAATGGTAACAAGTGATTTTTATTTCTCGTGTCATTTTATTCCGTCAAATTACAAGATATCGAAGCAAACATTTCTTTGTTTGTAATGTTACGATAGACACCATGACATGATTTTGTTACTTTTTAGAAATTCACACTCATTGATTTTATATCTTCAATAATATGAAAATGTGCGAGCGAGAGAGCTGCAGAGGGTATACAGGCCCCTTAACACGAGTGTACGAATAACTCACTTTGCGCTCGATGCAACAATCTACTATTTCTTAACGACACAGAAGACACAATCAGATATTTTGCATTTTCCAAATGTAAAAATTATCAAACATGATGGTAAAGAATTTTCACGCATGGCAACACCATACGTTTGTCATTTCTACCTGAGTGGGTGGTTATGTAAAACTGACGTAGTTTGATACCATCATTTGTATGGAAAGGGTCGAAGTGTAAAGGGAAAACGGTTTTGTGTTAGAAAATGTTTTGTAAAACTGTTTTGTTGGAATTGTTAGAGTAGTTTCTGTTGCCGTGGAAACATTTGTCACTTTCCATTTTATACTTTATTAGCTACGTTCTGCGGTTTCACTTGCACATTTCCTCAGGAACCGCAAATTTTTCCAGGATAATTTTCATGTCTCTCCCTGGCCTATGTTCCACTGTCATGTAGCAACAGAGCAACGGATCCACCAGATTTTTTTTCATAGATATAGTTCAAGGGCGTGAGTGTGACATAAGCTACTTTTATCATCATCGACATCACCATTTTTCATCACAACACAAGTAAAACCGCAGGGCGCGGCTAGTCTTCTATATAAATAGTTATTATAGTAGTTTGTTGATACACGCGTCATTTGAGAAATAATTAGAGAATTTGACTATTTCTTGGTTTAAAATGTTTTTAATAGTGTAAATAAGGTTTTAATTGCAATTTTTTATTAGAAAATTCTTCTCTCTTCCATGAAAATCCTTCTCTCTTCCATATCATTTAGCTGTCCCGACGGGGTCCACAATTATAACTAAAACACTTTTCTATCACCTAAGAAACATTGTGGAATGCTAAAATAAATGAATATGAATATGAAATTACCTCTGAAAAATTTCAAATGCGGGAAAATCTGAACCTCCTTTATTGTATTGGATTTTTGTATGAAACATAACTCGAACACAAATGAGACAATTTCTTTTGTTTGAAAAATAGGCCCACCACAAACTAATACCGTATAGTAATGAAACTCATGTCGATTTGTTCCTCATAATCTCTAGACTTAGTGGTAATATTAGCTATATCCAATCAAACTGGAATATTGAGAAAAGCCGATTACTATGGCCACTGTTGTAAAATATGGTCTATTTATTTTTGTATAAAAATTCCTAAGCATGCATCCTTTTTCGTATTAAAAACGTTCCGGTCAAGTGACTTTATAAGGGAAATGAATGAATTGTGGCAAAAATCAAAACAACACATATTATTCTTTATATTATTATTCCGGTTTCATTTTTACCTTATCTTTCGTCCGAATGGTACAAAAAAAACGATGAATTTTATAGTGTTATACCCATCAATATACGGTAAATTCGGTGGGCCTAGAAAAAATTGTCTTCTTTGAAAACGACAATGTTTTTCAGGTCAGCTATGTCATAAATTCACCCAAGCACATAGATTCTTCTCCCGCTACGCCCAAGCAATATCTAATCCATTTTCTTAGTACAAACCAGTGATTAAACCAACATTATAATGCCCTACAATGTGTTCACCTCTTTACATCACGTGTACATACAAGTACATAATTAGGTAGCTCCCTCCGTCTTATGTTACCGACAGTACCGCAGCCGCCGTGAGTAGAATTTTTTGTCTGCATCGTAGAAACAATGTGCTGTATCGATTATGGGCGAGAAAGATATTGGTAAGGAAAGAAGTCGGTAATGGAATTACAGCCACTGCAAAATGGACTGTGAAGGGTGAGGTATTGAATTTAATTTGACGTTTTAGGGTTCCGTACCCAAAGAGTGAAAACAGAACCATATTGCTAAGCCTACGCTCTCTGTCTGTCCGTCCACCTGTACTAATTATTAACGGTTGTATCTTTTCAAAAGTAACAGCCAGTTTCAATCGTACTACGAAAGTTTGTATGTATAGATGTATGGATGTGTGGATGTTTGTTCCTCTTTCACGCTGCAACGGAACAACAGATCGACCTGATTTTTTTGCATGGGTATAGTTCAAGAGCCAGAGAGTGACATAGGCTACTTTTCATCATCATCATCATCACCATTTTTCATCACTACCCGGGTGAAACCGCGGGGCGCAGCTAGTATAGTCATAAATAAAACACTATTTGATAAGCAACTTTAAGATCATGATTATTAAATGTATAGTTTTGACTACATTCGTTATAGAATGCACCATGTCGGCCATTTTGACTATAAACAAATATAATTTTAGCCACGAAATCATCTCACTAATGATTGTATAAAAACAAATATAATATATTAGACCTGTACACAGTTATAGACAGATTTTACGATTAATTATAAGTAAGTGCTTGAGACAAAGCCTTAGTAAAACGTCAAGAAGTGAGACTACAACAGTGCTCCACCAGGAGGCGCTAGGTGAGCCCGGTACCTGCCGTTTTGCCCAAGAAATAAAAGCACGTAAAAGTCAGTATTCCGTCGGAGTCATGTGGCGTACAGTGGTTTTTCATAAGTGTAGCTACTAAGCTAATTCCTCATAAGTGATTCATATTGTGTGGTGTTCACCTGGGAAGGTGGTGAATAGCGTATGGCATGTATAGGTGAATGTTTATTTAGTGAGAAATTAAAAGCGTGACTAAACAAGCGCTTCTATGTGTTTTGAGTCCAACACAAAATACAAAACATCATCAACGTATCTAGTTTGTTCTTCCTTTAACATCCAAGGAAAATTGTGTCTTCATGTTATGTAATCTGTAGATCAAGCCAGCATGGCCGATACAAAAAAGGAAAAACCTTCAAATCTACGGGAATTCGTCCGTTTCTTCCACATTAAACAACAGGTCAAACTACCGGACTATCGCCTTTTGTCTATCTTATCCTTGGCCTAATAAGCCATAGGACATAACTTACGGAAATCTCGATTTTCAGGCCACATAAAAAAGTATTTTTGACTTACTTCAAAAAAGGGGGAGGTTCTCAATTCTACTGTATGATTTTTTTAATGTTTTTTGTGCGATCACTCCGCCAATTATGATTTGATTTTGATGATTATTTGTACCCCAACCGGCCCTTTTGGTGATCGATGGGGGCTGCCTATGCAGTGGACGTCCTACGGCTGAAATGATGATGATTCTTGATACATCACTTTTTGAAAAAAAATACTCAAAAAAATATACGTTTTGGTTTGTGGTTCTCTATAATAAAATGTTTTTTATTCTCTTCCGTGGTTTTAACTGTAATTTTTCTACTTTTTAGTTTATATTTGTACAGCTAGGTAAAGTCTTGAGTAGCATTTATTTTTAAATTAATTTTCTTTAATTGTAAGCGTATTGTATTGGTTTGTAGCAAAGTCGTAGCAGAAAATTCTGGAAAGTTCTAAATTCGTAGCATAGAAGATCGTAGCAAGACTTAGCAGAAGATCGTACCTAGTTCGTAGAAGTCATAGCAAGCTTCTCAAAGAAAGCTCAATAAAAACTGCCATGTCCCTGCAGTAAATTTTGTCCTTTCTTACCGTCCTTTGTCCATCATCGCATATAGAATTACATCGGCTCACCCTTTAGGGACCTTTTGCAAATGGACACTTTTTCACATTCATAAGTGTATTTACATACCTTCCGTTTTCTCTTTGATGTGTTGTCAGTTTGCGAGTGCCGCTTGGACGCCTTTAGAATTCTAAGATGGTTTTGTTTGCGTTTTTTTAGGTTGTTTGTTAAGCCCTGGATTTCGATTCAAAAGTATTTTTGGGACGTTGTTAGATAAACAGTATAGTTAAAATAGCAGTTTGAACTAGTTTTGGTCCATACTATTGTTTTTTTTTTTTTGAAGTTATACTTCTTATACGATTTGCAACAAGGTTGCGTTAAATGGAGGGGGAATTTTTCTCTCTCGTATGGTTGCGGAATGCGTATCTTTTTTTCGCGCTGCGATTTGCAGATCCGGTAGTGTAATGGTGTCGCTAATGGATTGAGAAGCCTAAGGAGCTAGGTTCGAATCTCGAGAAAAGCATGTTTTTAAATTGTTGATATTTTTGCCCTAGTTATAATTTTAGGGTTCCGTGTTGAAGTATAACTTCTTCCACGTGGAGGGACTCCACGCACAATTTTTTTTTTTGAAGTTATGCTACTTGCAACAAGGTTGCGTTAAATGGAGGGGGAATTTTTCTCTCTCGTATGGTTGCGGAATGCGTATCCTTTTTTCGCGCTGCGACTAACAGACACGGTAGGGTAATGGTGTCGCTAATGGATTGAGAAGCCTAAGGAGCTAGGTTCGAATCTCGAGAAAAAGCATGTTTTAAATTGTTGATATTTTTGCCCTAGTTATAATTTTATGGTTCCTGCACGCACAATTTTTTTTTATTACTTTATTTTGCTAGGAGTATTTTTTTATTCCACGTGCATCAAGTCTCTTGCTCTAGAACTTCTTAGCATAGAGTGCGGTGAGAGAGAGAAAGCAAGAGCGCTTATTACACTCTCGCTTTCAGTCTGTTTTAAGGTGTCTTGGCGAAAGTGTACATCCAGCTTTAAATTATTTTAATTAGAATTAAAAAATTGTAAAAGAACAGCATATTTTTGGCCCTATAAAAATTAAAAAAAAAAAAAAATTAAGTAAGCAAAAAACTTTGTGTAAAAGTGTGTATGCTTGGAAGCACTCAACTCCATAAAAACTGAACGGATTGAAATGAAATTGAATAATTATGGAAGTATAATAAATTTTTTTTACTTCGGACTAGGCTAACGTTTGACCGCGATCTCGCCTGATGGAAAGCGATGGTGCGGTTGAAGATGGAGCACGTTTGCCCAGTAGTAACCTATTAACACTAGACTTGAACACTCCAAGATTGTAATGCTGCGGAAACACAGACAGGGGCAAGGCGTTCCATTGTTTTGCTGTTTTAATTAAGAAAGAGGAGTCAAAACGCTTGGTGCGTTTATATACTCTGTGCTTTATATTCTCTTAAGCTATTTTTTTTTTCGGAATATTAATGATTCTGTAGGAAAGCGAGTAAAACCACGAGACGCGTCTAGTGATTTATAAAAACCAAGAAATCTCATACCACAAATATATTTTTTGCGCTATATAATAACAGAGTTTAAAGAAGACGGCGGCAGAGCAGGTAAATACGATTTCCCTTCTAAAAATACCAATCGCTCACCGGAAGTCCGTTTCATTCACGAAAGCTTTTAAAACTACCCCCAATTTACATGGACTCCACACCCAAAGGTCCACCATTAGCATTCCGGGAGGCTATCGATCGTCCTCACTTCCGAGACAAGAGAAACGTCATCAAGGTACAAAGACTCCGTCCAGGGTAGTAGTAAGGATGAACGGGTAGGGGCGGTAAAATGTCCGGTGATAACGGATGAAGTTGTGTATAAAATAACGATATTCGGCTAAGTAAGCATGTGAATATATGTATGGCCTTGAAACCGAAATTTCCTCACGGATTGCTAAGGCTGCGGCATCTTTTGGAATGTTACGTAAAAGAGTTTGGGACTCGCATGATCTGCGGCTGCACACAAAGATTGCTGTGTACAAGGCAATAATTCTACCCATAATGCTGTATGCTACCGAAACTTGGTGCCTCTACAAAGGCGACATCAAACGCCTTGACACTTTCCACATGAGATGCTTAAGATCAATTCTTCGTATAAGGTGGCAGGACCGAGTTCCAAACTCCGAAGTTTTGAGAAGAACAGAGCTATGTGGCATAGAGTCCTTGCTCATAAAAAGTCAACTGAGATGGTGCGGACATCTTGTATGGATGACTCCAGGTTGCCTAAAGCTGTATTTTACTCACAGCTGAAGGAGGGTAAGCGCACTCCTGGAGGCCAGTACTTACGTTACAGGGATGTCTTGAAGCGCCATCTCACCGCATGTGACATCCCGTGCGAGGGTTGGGAAGAGCTCGCGCAACAGAGACGAGAGTGGCGCAGCTCTGTTCATGAGGCTGTTAATAACTTCGAAAAGAAACGAATACAAGACCTAGATGCAAAACGCCTTATTATTAAGACCCGTCCGAAGCCTTCCCACACCTACACATACAATGCTGATGGTCAGTTGCACTGTGCGCCTTGCAACAGGATCTTTAAAACTAAGTTTGGTTTTGCCAGCCATATACGCGCTCATAACCGGCGCTAGTCAGGTTCGCCGTTGACTGACACGTCAAGGAGGTCGATATATATATATGTATGGCGAAAATGAGAACTAGGGAAGGGGAAACCTACAATCCTGAATCTTTAGTTACTTTGAATGCGGGCAGCCAGTCTCACACACCTCTCATAATACTACTCACAACCGTTTAGACCTAGTCTCCAGCGGTGGTTGTAAGAAAGTCTGACTATTATCATCAGCCTGAAGACACCCACTGCTGAATATAGGCTCCCCTTTTGAATGCCACTCTGAACGACATCCTGCCATCTGCACCCACTAGATGCCCGCCACTCTCACGATGTCGTCGGTCCATCTAGCAGAGGGCATACCTACGCTGCGTTTTCCGGTTCGTGGTATCCACTCAAGAATTTTTCTTCCCATCGGTTATCGGTGATGTGTGAAATCTGAGTGATATAATTATTACTTACTCCACAAGCACTACAACTTTCTACCCACTTGGTGGTGATGAAAAAAGGGGGTGGTCAAATTTAGCCGTTTGTGAACAGATTTTAATGTTTTTTAATGAAGAAACTTTATCTCAAAGATTGTCTTAGACTTAAAATTAGAGGATGACTTTAATCCCGTTTTAAATACCCGTTAAATAGTTTTCTATTTTTTCCACAAAATGCATGATAAGCAACTTTTTGAGTCTTGCAAGTTACAATACAATACAATACAATAGCCATTTATTCCGAATAAGATTTTAACATAAATTATTTCTATAGTTTTATAAAATGTCTCTTAATTCGGTGTGCCTTTTGGCATAGGCCTCCTCCAACTGTCTCCATTGCTCTCTATCATCTGCCACTCTTGTCCAGTATGGCCCAAGGGTCAGTCGAATGTCATCATACCATCTTCTTGTTGGACGTCCCTGTCTTCTTGTACTGTCCCTTGGGTACCATAGAGTGACCAGCTTACTCCATTTATTTATTTTAGAACGTAGCATGTGTCCTGCCCAGCCCCATTTTTGATGGTCAATACTAGCAAGAATATCGGCAACTTTAGTTTTTTTTCTAATTTCTGTGTTTTTTATTTTATCTTTCAATTTTACTCCCAACATACTTCTCTCCATTGCTCGTTGACACTTTGCAAGCTTCATTCTGTGGTTTTCTGTAAGGGACCAGGTCTCGCAACCATATGTTATGCAAGGAAGAATGCAAGTATTGTAAGTCTTCTTTTTAATATGAATATTTAGTTCTTTACTCTTCATGATTTCTTTAAGCGACCAATATTTTTTCCAGCCACTAGCTATTCTTTTATTTATTTCTTTGGACATTGGATCGCTGGGAGAAATAATTTGCCCTAAATATACATACTCGCTAACATAATCGAATCTGTTCCCGTTCATTACTATATTGACCTCTGTGGAGTTAGTCATCATTTTTGTTTTACTTGCATTCATTTCGAGTCCGACTTCTTTACTTTTCTCGGCCAGTGTTTTTATCATGACTTGTAATTTGTTAGGATCTTCTTCCAGCAAGACTAAATCATCAGCAAATCTTAAATGATTTAAGCGGGTACCATTTATGTTCAGTCCATAGTCGTCCCAGTCTAATTTTCTAAATATGTTTTCCAGCACTGCAGTGAACAGTTTGGCAGATAAGGGGTCTCCTTGTCTGACACCTCTGTTTATGGGGAATGAGTCGCCTTTAGATTCTAGTTTTATTCGGCTTTTACTTTGACTATAGATGTTTTTGATTATGTCAATATAAGTACTGTCTACTCCTTGTTGACTTAGACTTGCCCAGATGTAGTTATGATTCAAACTGTCGAAAGCTTTGGAATAATCTATAAAGGCTATGTATATAGACTTTTGGTATTCATTGTATTTTTCCATAATTTGCTTGATTGTGTGAATATGGTCAATTGTACTATACCCTTTCCTGAATCCCGCCTGTTCTAGTGGTTGATTTTCATCTAATATTTTTGTTATTCTTTCTAAAATTACCTTTGCAAATACCTTATAGACGTTTGATATGAGGCTTATAGGTCTGTAGTTACCAATATCATCTTTATTTCCTTTTTTGTGTAGGAGAATAATGTGTGATTCTCCCCACTGGCTTGGGACGATACCTGTTTTGATAATGTCATTGAATAAGTTTGTTAGGATCGGGCTTAGTTCTTGAACGGTGCCCCTCATCAGCTCATTTAGTATATTGTCTGGGCCCGGAGCTCTCTCTAATTTTTGTGAGTTGATAGCCTTTTGTACTTCTACAGTCAGTATTGGTGGTATGTCACTGTACTGGTTACTTGTTTCTTTGTCGGCATCCGTTTCTTGGTCAAAATCTTTAGTTGAGTATAAGTTTTTGTAATAGTTTGTAGCTAATTTTTGAATTTCTCTGCGTTTTGTCACTTGGTTTTCTTGGTTATTTTTGAGTCTAGGAATCCATTCTTTGCCATATTCCCTTAATTCTTTAAACGCTTTTTTAAAGTTTCTTGCAAGTTACAAAGACTCAAAAGGAAGACTATCAAATATCATGCCCAAGATTAAGATAACTGTTTCTGATTTTGAGTGCCTGTTTATTTACTATTTTTATCAAAGTTGATACCAAAAAATAAAGTTGGTATTAATAAAGTTATTAATAGCAATAGCAGTTGTTTGTCATTAATTTTAGACCCTTCGGCAACATCCTAGGCTACGTCCCTGTGTCGTTCCACATGGAACCGGAAGCTCTTAGAGTTTTTCAAAGGAGTGCTCTTGCGGTTAACTTGATTTATGGTGCAACTGTCTCCTGAGATTTGTCGGGATCAAATGCACGTTACGACCCAAGGGAGTAAAAGCGTGTTTTGAAGAAGATCCCCTTTGAGTGTTTTCAGTACAAGGGTATTCAAGATTGCCTGTTGCATTCCTAATGGGGCGGTAATTTTATATCTAGGTGTTAGTCTTAGATCAATCTTAATTACAGGAACCAGTGTTGGTTATTTGATCCTGAGCTCTGGTCAAACGCTTTGGTTGTTTTTTTTTAATGTAATTTTTTTTTTATATAAATATATATTTTTTTATATTTTTTTTTTATAAGTATTTTTTTTATTTTTTTTTTTTATAAATAATCGGCTTGCTTTTGACCACCATCTCGCCTGATGTTAAGCGATGATGAAGTTTACGTCGAATCACGCTTGCCTAGAAGAAACATGGAATAAACGAGCCAATTGCAAGTCAGGCTCACGCACGGATGGTTTCGTACTATCTCAAAATACAAAAAGTAGTGCAATAAGACAACATCACGCCCAGATGGTCACCCATCCAACTACCGACCGCACCCGACAAGTGAACAGAAATATGTCACCGACTGCACTTGGCCATTATTTATTATTGGTTGTTTTACTATATAGTGTATACTAAAATCTTGCCAAGTTTGATGCTTGTACGTATTATCATTTTTACATTAGAGCATAATATTATGAAAAAAAGTTTTCAAAAGTGTTTGTTGTATGGGGACCCCTCTTTAATTTTTACTTTATGACTTTATTATTATTTCCTAGTTAATCCTCGGTAACATTACATATTCTATGAAAATTTTAACTGGCTATTTATTATGGAACCAAACCAACTGCAGAAAGGCGTGAGACAGGGAGATGTTATCTCTCCGAAACTGTTCACGAACGCATTGGAGGACGTTTTCAAGCTCTTGGACTGGAACGGATTCGGCATCAACGTCAATGGCGAATACGTCACTCACCTTCGTTTTGTCGATGATATAGTCATCATGGCAGAGTCGCTGGAGGATCTCAATACGATGCTTAGCGACCTCAGTAGCCTTTCCCAACAGGTGGGTCTTAAAATGAACATGGACAAGACAAAAATTATGTCCAATGTCCATGTTGAACCCGTGCCAGTAGTCGATGGGAACGATACTCTCGAAGTTGTTGACCATTACACCTATCTTGGACAGATTGTTCAGTTAGGTAAGTCCAATTAGGCAAAGAGGTCGCCCGAAGAATCCAACTCGGATGGGCAGCTTTCGGGAAATTGCGTGACATCTTCTCGTCCAAGATACCACAGTGCCTTTGAACAGTGTGTGTTTCCAGTGATGACATATGGTACTGAGACGTGGTCCTTGACTGTTGGCCTTTTGGAAAAACTCAGAGTCACTCAGCGGGCAATGGAGAGAGCTATGCTCGGGTTTTCTTTGCGCGATCCGAAACGTGGATATTCGCCAAAGAACCAGAGTCACCGACATAGCGGTTAAAATTTGCAAGTTGAAGTGACAATGGGCAGGCCACATCGCTCGAAGAACCGATAACCGATGGGGAAGAAAGGTTCTTGAGTGGAGACCACGAACCGGAAGACGCAGCGTAGGTAGGCCTCCCACTAGATGGACCGACGACATAGTGAGAGTCGCTGGCATCCAGTGGATGCAAAAGGCAGGCTGTCGTTCAGTGTAGAGGTTAAAGGGGGAGGCCTTTGTTCAGCAGTGGACGTCTTCTGGCTGATGATGATGATGATGAACATTACATATTCTATGAAAAATTTAACTGGCTATTTATTACGGCTCGAAAGATACAGCAGTTAAAAGGTAGGATGGACGGACGGACAGACAGACAGCGTAGGCTTAATAATAGGGTCTCGTTTACACCTCTTAGCTACGGAACCCTAAACAGAGTTATATTCCAGAAATTCAGGATACATTTATGTGTCTGTACGTTTATTCTGCCTGCCTTGACTGCCCCAGTGGCTCAATTGGTAGTGAACTTGCCTTCTGTACTTGGGGGCGTGGGTTCGATTCCCACCTAGGGCAAACATTCATGTGATGAACATTTGTGTTTGTTCTATATCTGGGTGTTAATATCTATTTGTTTGGAAAATTTGCAAGTTGAAATGGTAACGGGCAGGCCACATCGCTTGAAGAAGCGATAACCGATGGGGAAGAAAGGTTCTTGAGTGGAGACCACTAACCGGAAAGCGCAGCATAGGTAGGCCTCCCACTAGATGGACCGACGACATTGTGAGAGTCGCTGGCATCCAGTGGATGCAAAAGGCAGGCCCATGTTCAGCAGTGGACGTCTTCTGGCTGATGATGATGTATGTATATCAGTCTCTGGCAGCCGTAGTATAAGCTTTGCTTAGTTTAGGGTCAGATGACCGTGTGTGCAAAAATATCCCGAATCTCTACATAGTATAAATTGAAGTCGCTTTCCGCGTCTGCCTGTCTGTCTGTATGTTTGTATGGCCGCTAACTACTTCTAAACCACGCAACGGATTTTGATGCGGTTTTCACCATCAGTTAGATACATTTTCACGGAAGGTTTATATTATATAACTAGCGACCCGCCCCGGCTTCGCACGTAAATTACACCCGTGCGAAGCCGGGCGGGCGGGTCGCTAGTATTTAATAATTTATTCTGATAGAAAGTTTCACCATAATCTGGCAAACGTAAACGGGTTAACTCATGTTTAATGTTTTTTTTTTTTATTTTATTTTTTTCGATATCATACGCAGGGCTCTTTCCACCGCCAATGTCGCGGCTGTGCTCGAACCGAGTGGTCTTGCGCGCGACGATGGAAGGAGGCCTGACGGTATGACACTTGTGCCCTGGAGGTTGGGGCGGCCCCTTGTATGGGACGCAACTTGTGTCGATACTTTGGCGCCGTCACATCTTCCTGAGACACAGGGTAGGGCTGGCGCGGCTGCCAATTCGGCAGAGCAGCACAAGCGACGCAAATATGCTAACCTCGGCACTGGTTATATATTTGAGGCGTTTGGGGTCGAGACATTGGGCCCTTGGGGACCGGGAGCACCTGGTTAATGCGACGCGTGACCAAAATGTTGGTGTGTTTCTGGCTCAACGCATAAGCATTGCCATTCAACGTGGTAATGCCGCCAGCATGCTGGGTACGCTGCCAACTGGTAGTGGGCTTGAGCATTTGGATTGTCTTTAGACCTTCAACGGTCTATGGGCAGTCTTACTGTATTTGTAGTTTTAGTTTTAGCTTGTATTTTGTTTTGTTTACTGTCCACATCTTAAACAGAATAATAAGCAATAAACAAATTTACGATCGAAATAAAGTTCGATAGTTTACTTCCTGTGAATCGACCGTACATTACTGCTTGGTATTTATACGCTGGACTGCAGCTAAAACTCAAATTTATAGCGGGACACTCCAGCTTATATTTCGGAATTTTGCTAATTTAGCTTGACTTATAGAGCACTGGTTCGCATGTAAACTGATACAGTTAAATTTACTTTCTGTTATGCTTTTTACGTAATAGCAGCAGTAGTTGTAGAAACTAAAGTTATATGATTATTTACGGGATATTTAAATATTATACGCAGTGATACAGTGAGTGTTTTGTCGGGACTTAGGTTCGAGTTCGAGTTCCAGTGATAGTCCGGTCAAATTAGACCAAAAAATAAGAGTAAAGTTACCTAAATGCCACCAAGCTGAAAATCGGTAAGATTGTTTGAAATAACATTAAAAACAAAATTTTAAAGTTCCCCATCTTTCCCCTGTAAGGAAAAAAAAATATTTAAAGTCAAAGGTGAAAAAAATGGGTTTTTCGCGATTTTCAGCAAAACGGTAAGTTTTATCATACAAATATTCCAAACAAAAATTGTAGACCATAAAATTATCTACAAAAAATTAACTAATACTTTTTTTTCTACGAGCCACCGTTTTTGAGATATAACGATTCAAAAAGTTGTAAAAGTTGCGAGTGCGAGTTGCCTCATAGGTGGCGAGGAAACGTGTGCATATTATGACGATTACAACTTTTACTATGACTATGAGGACTATGATAACCGTAGCAAAAGACTAAGAAGAGGGTAGATCGTTTTGTCAGCACCTAACTTTTTTAACTGTTCGACCAACCACCCGCATTCTTCAGTCTTCCCATGAACATGGTGCATGTCATCATCATCATCATCAGCCAGAAGACGCCTACTGCTGAACATAGGCCTCCCTCTTCAACCTCCACACTGAACGACAGTGCTCGCACACTCCAATATTGAGCGGCACACAACTGCAAACGAGTTGATCAAACGGGGGACCAATGGGGTGTAAGTGTTATAGGGGAAACCTACGCTGCGTCTTCCGGTTCGTGGTCTCCACTCAAGAACCTTTCTTCCCCATCGGTTATCGGTTCTTCGAGCAATGTGGCCTGCCCATTGCCACTTCAACTTGCAAATTTTAACAGCTATGTCGGTGACTCTGGTTCTTTGGCGAATATCCACGTTTCGGAATTTATCGCGCAAAGAAACTCCGAGCATAGCTCTCTCCATTGCCCGCTGTGTCACTCTGAGTTTTTCCAAAAGACCAACAGTTAAGGACCACGTCTCAGTACCATAATTATGTCATCACTGGCAACACACACTGGTCAAAGACCCTCGTCTTGAGGCACTGTGGTATCTTGGACGAGAAGATGTCACGCAATTTCCCGAACGCTGCCCATCCGAGTTGGATTCTTCGGGCGACCTCTTTGTCTAAGATGGACTTACCTAACTGAACAACCTGTCCAAGATAGGTGGTAACAAAAAAATAAATGAGTCAGCATTTTCAAGAACTGAAACATCAAGATGAAACAAACCTAAAATATACAATTTGATTTGTAATCACATTGAACGCTTCTTTCATCTCAGAGATACGTTTATTATCGCTCGACTTGTCAAAATTCCGCGCAACATCATTTATTCTCGTCCACGGGCGATAAGAGCCCCCGAGTTTTATCACAGCTGCGACAGACGTAAAGATATTCAAGAATTGTGTAAGATAAAAATATCAGACAGAATTCGCTCAAAACTTCAGACTCTTGCTGTGGAGCTAGACAAATGGAGAATTTTCATAAAATGATAGGACGAAGTTAGAACAAATTTTATCTTGCGAAGTTTGGATCGTGCACATGTGTAAGGCATGTGAGAAAGTTGCATATTGCGTTCGAGTTTTGTGGCGCTCCCAAGTTATGAACGATAAACGCAGCTAGTTTGATAAATATGTTGGCTTGTTTTTTTTGCGTGTTTTTATAGCATCAGCTTGGAAAGTAACGATCTAGTTTAACTAGCTTTACTTGTAACTATGAAAATCAAACTATGGAAATCGATTTTAACCTAGTTTTAAGAAACTACGAGTATATATATATACTAATATTTTAAAGAGGAAAGATTTGATTGTTTGTTGTTTGTTTGCATTAAATAGGCTCCGAAACTACTGAATCGATTAAAAAAATTATTTCACTGTTGGGAAGCTACATTATCCCCGGGTAACATAGGCTATAATATATTTTCAAAAAAAATAGGGCTCCTTACTAAAACTCCAATAATGAAACCCATGGTGTAAAAAAATAAGATTTACAATTTTAATTTTGCGTGTGTGACAGTTCTAAGACAGGACAACGTCTGTCAGGTCAGCAGTACGCAGTATACAGTAAGTATATCAAATGAATGATAATATAAATTTAGATCTTCAACGGTCTATAGAAAAAAAAAAAAAAAAAAACCTAAAACAACGGCCTAAAATAAAAATTTTGTTATATTCTGTTTCGTTTTGTTGGTCTCCATAGTACGGGCCTTGAGCCTAGTGTGGGACCGCAGGAATGTCTGCTAATTGTCTACATGAATTTTAATATACCTTAACTATAATTTTTGTTAAAATGTAGGTAATTCGAATTTTTGGAAATAAATTTATCTTATCTTATCTTATCTTATCTATAGGCGGTCTAACTGCCAGAGCGGGCACGAAAAATCGTCACCGCTTTATGGTTGATATTCCGAAAACCCGTACGAAGCGCTTTGATTCCACATTTATTAAGCGAACTGCTAGTCTGTGGAATTCGCTGCCTGAATGGGTGTTCCCCGATGGTTACAGTCTGGGCGTCTTCAAATCACGAGTGAATCGGTTCCTTCTAGGCAAGCGTGCCCAATGTAGACCGCATCATCGCTTAACATCAGACGTGATGGTGGTCAAACGCAAGCCTATTTATAATTTAAAAAAGAAAAAGAAAAAAAAACTGTTTTTGTAGAGTTAGTGTTTGCTTGTATTTTGTTTAGGTTATAAAGGCAATAGGCATGATGACTATTATTTTTTTATTATCTAATAAAAAAGCTGATCATAAATAGAGCACATCAACGAAAACAAAATTAAAATTATTTCTAAAATAAATAAGATATAAGAATTTTAATTTCATGCTAGACAGAGAGCACACTATACTGAGCCGTTACGTCAAGGCTCAGGTGCGCCATACAAATGCGATACTAACACACGCTTTGCGAGAAAGGGATAGAGCATCCCCTCTCTATCCCCACCTAAAACTTTAAACACTCATATCTCAGAGATTTATCAGCCAAATTAAATTATTTTTTCAGTATGTGTAATGTATTTAGTTAAATTAATCGCTAAGCCAGTTATTTGTAATAAATTAAATATTAGTCATCATGCCTATTGCCTTTTGTATTGATAATAATATATGGATGAGAATTAAAACAAGTAATTTATCAAAAAGTTGTCCGTTATAATAATTATAGGAAAGCTGCATACCATAGGTTTGCGTTTCGATTCTACGTACGGCCGTACGTCCAAGGATTGGAACAACCTGCTGGCTTCCTTGTTTCCTGAGAGATATAATCTGGGCCTTTTCAAGGTCAGAGTGAATAGGTATCTTCTATATCTGGGTGCTTCATCTTCGACCACATCGTCGTTTACTAACAGGCGAGTTGGTTGTCAAACGCGGACTTATCCATGGTAAAAAAAAGTTTTATCATATAAACAATGACAATTTATATTATCTTTGTATTAAAATTGCCCTGTATAAATCTAATTTGATCAATACATATAACGAAACACGAGATTGTGAAGTGATTGCTAAAATCACTATCATATGATGACACAGAAGATGTTTTAAAGGTTATCACATGCATTGTTTTTATTTACTATTAGATTTGTTAATTTAGTCATAGAAAAATATTTAGTAAAAAAAAAAACCGGACAAGTACGAGTAGGACCCGTGCTCTGAGGGTTCCGTTGGACAGAACCCTCAGAGCGCTAGTCCAAAAAAAAACCTAAGGTTGAATTATTGAAAGACAAATTTACCTTTGTAGTTGATTATAAGGTTCTTCTATACATTCCAACTACAAAATATAAGTTTGTAATAGCAAAATAATTATTTTTAAATTATATAACTTCAGATTTGTAACTTTCAGATTTATTCCTATATATGTGCTGTAAGACCTTGCCTTTTGCCAAATTTCATGATTCTAGATCAACGGGAAGTACCCTATAGGTTTTGATTTTCCTGGGAAATCGCAAAATATGCGACGTAAACGTTCATATCTTTTGATTGCGTTGACTTACAACTTTTAATTTTTTTACAGCCAAAATAAACCGTAGACCCAAGTATTTAGTATAAATTTCAACTTGATACCTTTACGCGTTCTTGAGAAAAAGGGTCTTGACAGACGGACAGACGGACAGACGGACAACAAAGTGATCCTATAAGGGTTCCGTTTTTACTTTTGAGGTACGGAACCCTAATAATTGAAAAACTGTCTTGCTATTTGTAATCAGGCATACGGGTTGCCTTGATACAGGCTTTGCCTAGTAAGGCAACCAGCAGGAACTGTTAATTTAAGTAATTTAGTTGGTAATAAAAATATTTTGATTTTGATTATTTGATTTAATTAGATAACTCAATCCAGTCCACTGATTTTAATTTGAAGTTTGTCGCAGTTGTGATGGTTTTGGCTATAATTTGCGACCGAACATCCAATTTTAGTTCACGCGTGATACTCTGCGGTCTGTGGTAGATATTTGGGTTTGTGGTTCAGTGCGGTTTGCAATTGATTTGGAGTAGTGAAAACTTGACTGATACGTTTTTTTTAATAATAAATAAAATAAAGTCATTTATTTCAGGCACTCCAATGACCCATAAAATAAAATACAAACTAACACTACAATAAAATAAAATGATATCACGGTGTAAAGAGGCGATCATCTACTTAAACCTAAGTGTAAATCTAAAGTCTAAGAAGCACAATAGTGCTGGGTAATTTTTTGTTGCCATCCATGTGAACCGAGACCCAATGTTTAAACATTGGGCTCCTTAAATCGTCAGAGACAGATAATGTTTTTTTACTTGCTAATGATGACGCCAGACTCGATAATAAGCTGTTCCAATCAAATAGATGGACTGGTTTAAATCTATATAGTACTAGCTGACCTGACAGACGTTGTCCTGTCTTAGAACTGTCAAACACACACCACACACACCATCAGCCATTAAATGTCCACTGCTGAACAAGGCCTCCCTCTTAGAGAGGGGTGTTGCCATAATCCCCACGATTGGCAGGCAGCTTGGAGATCGCAGTACGTTCACCGTGTACTAACAGGACGCTGCTGCCCATCCTCCGGTGGTTCTGGTCGCAGTTTTAGGACATACCCGGGTCCACCGGACACCTCTGGACACCGTGAGCGACTAATAGGGACCGTTTTAATTAAAAATCATGTTGCCTAACTACCACTGTCAAACACGCAAAGTTAAAATTGTAAATCTTATTTTTTTACACTTTGGGTTACATTATTGGAGTTTTAGTAACGATCCCTTTTTTTAAATATAATATAACCTATGTTACCCGGGGATAGTGTGGCTTTCCAACAGTGAAAGAATTTTCCAAATCGGTTCAGTAGTTTCGGAGCCTATTCAATGCAAACAAACAAACAATCAAATCTTTCCTTTTTATAATATTAGTTTAGATATATAAAAATGAATCCCTATTTACCTTGGTCACGCCATAACTCGAGACCGACTTTACCGATTTCAATCATCAATATATTATTACTTGTTTTTTTTTACTTTTTAAGTTTTCTAATACTCTGTAAAAGGTTCTTACGGAAAGAAAAATTAAGAAAATTGCGCAGAAAAATGTAAAATTTCTGAAAATTTTGTCGATTTTAACTTCGCGCGTTTGACAGTTCTAAGACAAGTAATTTCTGTCGGGTCAGCTAGTCTATACTATCTATACTAATATTATAAAGAGGAAAGATTTGTTTGTTTGTTTGTTTGCATTGAATAGGCTCCGAAACTACAGAACCGATTTGAAAAATTCTTTCACTGTTGGGAAGCTACTCTATCCCCGGGTGACATAGGCTATAATCTATACCCGTGCGAAGCAGAGGCGGACCGCTAGTAATATTATAAAGAGGAAAGATTTGATTGGTTGTTTGCATTGAATAGGCAACTACTGAACCGAAAAAAAAACTTTCACTATTGGGAAGCTACACTATCGCCGGGTGACATAGGCTATAATATATTTTCAAAAAAGCTAAGGATCCTTACTAAAACTCCAATAATGTAACCCAAGGTGTAAAAAAATAAGATTACTAGTTATATAATAAACCTCAATGGAGAAAGTTTTGAGTCGAATATATTAGAGAACGCATCAGTTTGAACGCAATGTGAATGACGCGTAAAGCCGCGAGTAAATCTAGTATTTGATATAATAATACAAATACATTTTTAGGTTCTGGTTTATCGTTCCCAATACATAAAAAAATATATAAGCAAGACGCCTTATAGAGAGGACCCACCAAAACGTCACATTAATTAATCTGAGATTGTTTTAGAATGCTAGCTCCTGGGACCTCTTTCTCTCGCTTTGTCTTTTTAGTTTTTCTTGTTTACCAAGTGAGTCACATCATCAACCTGTAAACGTCCACTGCTGAACAAAGGCCTCCCCTATGGAGAGGAGTGTTTCTATAATCCCCACGCTTGGCAGGCGGCTTGGGGATCACAGTACGTTCACTGTGTACTAATAGGACGCTGCTGCTCTTCGGTGGTTCTGGTCACAGTTTTAGGACATACCCAAACCCCCGATTCTACTAAAGAAATTGTTTTTAAATTGTAATTGTTTTAATTTTATTTTTTAAATAACTGCCTCAAAAGAAGAAAATTTTTTCTAGGCCCACCGAATTTACCGTATATTGATGGTTATAACACTATAAAATACATCGGTTTTTTTTTGTACCAATCGGACGAAAGATAAGGTAAAAATGAAACCTGAATAATAATATAAAGAATAATATGTGTTGTTTTGATTTTAGCCACAATTCATTCATTTCCCTTATAAAGTCAACCGGAACGTTTTTAATACGAAAAAGGATGCATGATTAGGAATTTTTATACAAAAATAAATAGACTATGTTTTACAACAGTGGCCATAGTAATCGGCTTTTGTCAATATTCCGGTTTGATCGGATATAGCTAATATTACCACTAAATTTAGAGATTATGAAAAACAAATCGACATGAGTTTCATTACTATACTGTATTAGTTTGTGGTGGGCCTATTTTCCAAACAAAAGAAATTGTCTCATTTACAGTTATTAATTTATTTTTATACTAAGTTATAATATTAGGTGGTTGTAATTTTCTAGTATAAAAAAAAATTAAAACTATCAGTTTTGAGAGTCAGTTTCAAATATTTAAAAAATAAAATTGATACAATTACAATTTAAAAACAGTTTCTTTAGTAGAATCGGGAGCCAAGTACCAAGTATGTTAGCTGTAAAAATTCCAAAAAAAAAAAAACAGTTTTTTATATCAATTATGTATACTAATATTATAAAGACGAAAGATTTGATTGTTTTTTTTTTGTCGGAGTCGGAGTAACCGGCTTAATCTTACGTGAGTAATTCCCGTGTAATATAAATAAAATATGTGAAAACCACGTCAGTTTCAATAGTAAAAAATTTGATTGTTTGTTTGTTTGTTTGCATTGAATAGGCTCCGAAACTACTGAACCGATTTGAAAAATTCTTTCACTGTTGGGATGCTGCACTATCCCCGGTTGACATAGGCTATATATCCCGGCTTAGCCCGTGTGAAGCAGGGGCGGCCTACTAATCAATTATAAAACGCCATTTGGTGTTTTCTAAGTGCTACACATCATCTTATTTCCCATCTCTTATAACAGATAATCCTGGATTACAACTCGTTACAGAAACTATAGTCTTTGTAATCACACAAATTGAAGACCTCTATTTATAACTCTACCCAGATACACCAAAATCCCTTTTTTACTCCCCAGTTAAACTTATGCAAACAATATATCAGCGTGGTATCCCGGAATGACCTCGGGTCACCGCGCACTATCACGCCAACCATATTTTAATGCCAAACATCCTGAGACTAGTTGTGCCCCGTCGTTTCATCCAGTATTGTAGTTTTTACTCATATTTTCTGAGTCACAAGTATTTTAAGTGTATTAACATTGGGCCCTTGGGGACCGGTAGCTCACCTCATTTTCAAAAATCTTTCAGAGCACCTCGTGACCAAAATGCTGGCGTATTTCTGGTTCAACGCATAAGCATTGCTATTCAACGTGGTAATGCCGCCAGCATGCTGGGTACGCTGCCAACTGGTAGTGGGCTTGAGCATTCGGATTGTCCTTAGACCTTCAACGGTTTATGGGTAGTCTAACTGTATTTATAGTTTTAGTTTTAGCTTGTATTTTGTTTAGTTAATAAAGGCACTTGCCCAGTAATTTTTTTTTTATTTAAGTGTCAAAATAATTATTATAATCTATTTCAATATCATTATCATAAATAGTCTAGTTCTGATTTATAATAAGGTATGTACTTAATTATTTAGAACTATTTTTTCAAGTTTTGAATTTGATAAGAGATGGTATCTAATTTTCTAATTTTATTCGAATCTGCAAACGTAGCGTAGGCCGCCCTAAAACTCTTTGGAGTGACAATACATGTTAGGCAGTGACTGGAAGTGTGTAGCCGACGACGATCAGGCGTGCCTTCGGACAGGATGTCCAGCAGTGGACTAAGGTAAGCTAATAATGGTGGAAAAAAATGAGTTAAAGAACAGACATCCTTACAAAGCTTTATGATATATATACGCGTGACATTGTGATGATTTACGGGTTCACCCTTCGTATCAGATCGTGTCCTTATTACGGGACCCTTTGACGTAATGGTTTATGTAAAAACTGGGATCGGGTAAGGTCTTGATCCAATATAGTCTGCTAAAGTTACTGGAGTTTCCAGGAGCGTAGACTTTGCTGGTAATCGAAAATTAAAAGAGGAGACGAGGTAAAATACAATCTAAATATGTATGGGTATTTTATTTATGTTACACGGGAATTACTAACAAAACCAAACAAAAGCAAAAAAAAAAAAAAAAAGCAAAGCGAGACGCAGCCGCGCGCGCGCATTCACCTTTGAAAAAGCCGTCTAATGCGGTTGAAACTATAGTCGGAGTAACCGGCTTAATCTTACGTGAGTAATTCCCGTGTAACATAAATAAAATGTGTGAAAACCACGTCAGTTTCAATAATAAAATATGTATGGGTAGTTCCGTGCATGGCCATTTTATTATCATTATGAATTTCCAATCTAAACTTTTGTATACTCGAAAGAAAAAAAAAAACACTCAAATTTTTTTTTTAAACTTCTGCAGGGTGACATGGAAAGACGCATACAAAACGGTAATTCCTACGACGAAATGCCTCTATGCAACTGTGTCTTTAGTCCCAGATTTGATAGTTTACGAAAACTTTTTTCTTTTATGTATTGTTTCATACATTTTAGTAAAGCGCCTCTATCGGAAACGTGGAGAAACTAAATTTGGCAGTTATCGGTGGTATAGATTGCTTCACTCTAATACGAAACAAGTTTTCGAGTACCTTTTAGCCCAGCAATGAGTGGAACAAGACGAAAACGAAAAAAGTTTTTGGTAAACTATCAAATCTGGGATTAAGGGCACAGTTGATATTTTGTTCGCTATGTTGTTGTTTTTGCACGCCAAGCACCTGAAGGTGTGTTCCGCCAGCATCACTTGAGAGCCAGTTCCCATTCCACGCTAAGCGTGTCCATCTTCAACTGCGCCAACACTTAACAACGGGTGAGTTGTGGTCAAACGCCTAGTCAAACTAATTATGAAGCAAGATGGTAGGTAATGAATAATGAACCTCGTCACCAAGGAAATCGGTTAGTAAATAGAAATAAATCAACTTAAGTTAGCATCACTAATGCAGTCTATGCCTAATTTTATCGTCTAACTTTTTAAGATGTTGTCTCTCTCTCTCTTTCTCTCTCTCTTTCTTCAACCAAAAATGGCCTAAGGTATATACCACGTACAATTCATTGCGAAGAGTGTAACTTCGCTTTGTAAAACACAATTCTTAACTACTATTACTTACTTTTTTTTTTATAAGTTTATAAAAAAAAAACTTTTTCGATACAAGCGTTTTCGTTTTTTTTTTCAGCAAACCCTTTCATCTGATGCCCATTATTATCATGGGGGTTTATAATAATTAACTGGTCCGTCATAAGTGGGAGTCCGCACTATTTAATTCAGAATGACGTCTTTTAGCTAACCATGCAATGGTGTCAATTCTGTTCTACCATTATCTAAACTAAACTAAACTTGACAGCTCCTAAATTGTTGCCATCCTTCTCTCATATATTAAAATAAAAAGAGAGGCAGATAATTCTAGTCCTGTCAGATTGGTTTAGTTTAGTGTTAGTTTAGTATGGCAAAATAGACGCCATTGGCATCGATTCTGATTTTCTCTAAGCTAAACTTAACTAAATTTGACAGCTCTAAAATTGTTGCTGCCCTGCTCTCACATATTAGAATGAAAAGAGAGGCAGATAATTCTAGTCCTGTCAGATTGGTTTAGTTTAGTGAGTGGTATGACAGAATCGACGCCATTGCATGGTTAGCTAAAAGACGTCATTCTGAATTAAATAGTGCGGACTCCCACTTATGACGGACGGATTCTGATGTACTCTAAACTAAACTTGATGGCTCTAAAATTGTTGCCATCCTTCTCTCACATATTAAAATGAAAAGAGAGGCAGATAATTCTAGTCCTGTCAGATTGGTTTAGTTTAGTGAGTGGTATGACAGAATAGACGCCATTGGCATCGATTCTGATTTTCTCTAAACTAAACTAAATTTGACAGCTCTAAAATTGTTGCCGCCCTGCTCTCACATATTAGAATGAAAAGAGAGGCAGATAATTTTAGTCCTGTCAGATTGGTTTAGTTTAGTGAGTGGTATGACAGAATCGACGCCATTGGCATCGATTCTGATGTACTCTAAACTACTGCCACTAACTACTAACTACTCTTGATGGCTCTAAAATTATTGCCATCCTTCTCTCACATATTAAAATGCAAAGAGAGGCAGATAATTCTAGTCCTGTCAGATTGGTTTAGTTTAGTGAGTGGTATGATAGAATCGACGCCACTATCATCCAAACTAAACGTACCTCAGCTCAATCATTTGAGGATAACTCGTCTGAAATTCAGTTGCTAGATTTGTCCCACACTACTATACCAATAATTACCACAAATAAAAATAAAAAAATAATAAAAAAAAACAAATAAATTAAAAAAAAAAAAAAAAAAAAAAAATTAAAAAAAAAAAAAAAAAAAATTTTAATAATAATTATTTTTTTTTTATTTTTTTTTTATTAATTTTTAAATAATTTTTATTTTTATTAATTTAATTTTTATCTATACTAATAATTATTATAAAGAGGAAAGATTTAATTGTTTGTTTGTTTGCATTGAATAGGCTCCGAAACTACTGAACCGATTTGAAAAATTCTTTCACTGACGGATAGCTACACTATCCCCGGGTGACATAGGCTATAATCTATACCCGTGCGAAGCTGGGGCGGACCGCTAGTACATAATAACAGGGCAATTCAGATAGCCCGTTGGTCCAGTTTGTAGTGAACCTGCCTTCTGAGCTTAGGGGCGTGGGTTCGATTCCCACCTAGGACAAACATTTGTGTGATGAACATTTGTGTTTGTTCTATATCTGGGTGTTAATATCTATTTAAGTATGTATTTAAACCTATATATGTATGTATATCAGTCTCTGGCAGCCACATCACAAGCTTTGCTTAGTTTGGGGTCAGATGACCGTGTGTGCAAAAATTTCCCGAATATTTATTCCCGAATTGTAATAATTTCTACCAAATTTGGAGTCTTTTATTGAATAATTCCAATAAAGTCTAAAGACCCTGAGTTTGTACCCATTTAGTTAGTTTTAACGAGTCTCTTAGAATTAAATTTAATCATGTCTGCCTACTCTTTCTTAAAACTTCTCAAACTCTAAGTCCCTCTAATACCCTTGACACAAAGTAAAAGGAAAACATCAGAATCTTGTAAATTACCGATCAAGCAAGGTCTTTGTCTGTCAAAATAAAAAACACGATAAAATATCGCTTTTCCCGCTTGAAAACAAAAAGAAAATGCTTACTTTTCTTGTAATATTGGAAATCACTTAATGATCTGTAAAGATACTGTACTGCATGGATTGGAAATAACTTGAAGCATACTTGTAAGTCTTAACCAGGTGTTAAGATATCCAATATTTCAAACTAGAAAAGTTTCTCTTACAATCTTACTCTGTTCATGGTATAAATTTGTATCGTAGAAAAGTAGAAAACTATCATCATCATCAGCCAGAAGACGTCCACTGCTGAACATAGGCCTCCCCCTTTAACCTCCACACTGAACGACAGCCTGCCTTTTGCATCTACTGGATGCCCGCGACTCTCACAATGTCGTCGGTCCATCTAGTGGGAGGCCTCCCTACGCTGCGTCTTCCGGTTCGTGGTCTCCACTCCAGAACCTTTCTTCCCCATCGGTTATCGGTTCTTCGAGCGATGTGGCCTGCCTATTGCCACTTCAACTTGCAAATTTTAACAGCTATGTCGGTGACTCTGGTTCTTTGGCGAATATCCACGTTTCGGATTTTATCGCGTAAAGAAACTCCGAGCATAGCTCTCTCCATTGCCCGCTGAGTGACTCTGAGTTTTGACTCTGACTCTGAGACTCTCTGAGTGACTCTGAGAAAACTATACGTTTAGTTAATAGGTACTTATAGTATGGTATTTTTCTTAGATACAAATAAACTGGCTAATAAGATATTTTCGCTAGACAGAAAAAAAACCAGACAAGTTCAAGTAGGACTCGCACTCCAAGGGTTCCGTTGGACGGAACCAAAAGAGCGCAAGACCCACAAAAAAAACTAACTGAAGTTGAAATATTGAAAGACAAACTTAACTTTGTAGTTAACAATAAGGGTCTTCAATACATAACAACTACAATGTAAGATATGACTGTTTATGTCGCATATTTTGTGATTTCATAAGGGAATCAAAACCTACAGGGTACTTTCCGTTCAGCACAAATAAAGGAATAAATCCGATAATCATAAATTTGTATCATATAAAAATAATTGTTATACTATTACAAACTTACAATTTGTAGTTGAAATGTATGGAAGAACCTTATTGTCCACTACAAAGTTATGTTTGTCCTTAATTATTTTTTTGTTTGCACTCGCGCTCTAAGGTTCCATCCAACGGAACCTTCGGAGCGCGAGTCCTACTCGAACATTTCTGTTTTTTTTTAGCTTTAATAATAATTCCCGATCTCCTATCTAATTTTGTTTCTAAAACCCTGACAGAAAAGGGCTGAAAGAAAAATGAGGTGGCAGTCGGATTTTACGTAATTTCCGATCTAATGATGGACTCTTTAATGGCATGCCAATCTATCATTTTAAAGCTTTTGGGTTAAGTTTTTTTACGTTTGGATTATTCTTATTCAAAATTGGCTTTTGTGTAGAAGCGATTATTTCAGGGACAAAATTACTCTACGTATTTGAAAATTTTCTTTTTTTTGTGGCAGGCTGTCGTTCAGTGGGAAGATCCAAGGGGAAGGTGTATGTTTAGCAGTGAGTGAACGTCTTTTGGATGATTATGATGATGATGATGATCATGATGATGATGATGAAGTATTATTATGGGTAGTAGAAAGTTTAGGTTTTTAATCTTAAGTAGAAACTTGCTATCTGCCGTAGTTAAATGTGTAATGCTTTGATAAAATCAAACGGTATTGTAACGAATTTCCCACGAAATTCTTTCAATAATATAGCTGTAATTCTCGTCGACAAACCTCTTGATTAAACTCTCCTTAGAAAAATACGAAAACCGTTTGCTAAGTAGAATCGTCAATACGGACTTTGGAAGTTTTATCTGGTCCGATCCAAAGTTCATAATTAGTCTCCGAGGACAAACTTATCGACGTTGATTTAGTTTTAAAACAATCGCACCGCGGTTTTCTTTCACGATTTACTGGAGAAAAAGAAAATGTATAAAAATTTCTGTTTCTTTATTGATTACTAGTAGGCCGCCCCTGCTTCGCACGGGCGAAGCCGGGATATATAGCCTATGTCAACCGGGGATAGTGCAGCATCCCAACAGTGAAAGAATTTTTCAAATCGGTTCAGTAGTTTCGGAGCCTATTCAATGCAAACAAACAAACAATCAAATCTTTCCTCTTTATAATATTATTATTGATTACTAGCGGCCCGCTCCGGCTTTGCACGGGTATTTAGCAAAAATGTTAGGCAATTTTTTTACACCTTGGGTTACATTATTGGAGTTTTAGTAAGGGTCCGGGATATTTTTTTAGAAAATATAATATAGCCTATGTCACCCGGGGATAGTGTAGCTTCCCAACAGTGGAAGAATTTTTCAAATCGATTAAGTAGTTTCGGAGCCTATTCAATGCAAACAAACAAACAAACAATCAAATCTTTCTTCTTAATAATATTAGTATAGATAGTATAGATATAGACTAACTGACCTGATAGACGTTATCCTGTCTTACAACTGTAAAACGCGACAAAGTTAAAATCGTCGTTATGTTTTCTAAAATTTTCCAATTTTATGCGCAATTTTCTTAATTTTTCTTTCCGTAAGAACCTTCTACAAACTATAGGAAAACTTTAAAATAAAAAGATGAATGAAATCGGTAAAGTCGTTCTCTAGTTATGGCGTGACAAAGGTAATTAGGGATTAATTTTTAGGGTTCCGTACCCGAAGGGTAAAAACGAGACCCTATTACCAAGCCTGCGATGTCTGTCTGTCTGTTCACCACCGGGTCTCGTACGATCACCGAAGTGAAGCAACGTCGCCCGCAGCCAGTACTTGGATGGGTGACCAACCGGGTGTTGATGAGATGTTGTCTTAATGCACAATTTAATTGTACTTTAGTAGCTGACAAGTTATGTAGTGGTATGGAACCCTCAGTGCATGAGCCCGACTCGCACTTGGCCGGTTTCATCATATAATTATATAGATAAGATAAGATAAGATTGTAAACTAACAGCTTGCACCGCGCTCGCTCACTCACATCTACGCACTCAGGCAAAACAAAACTATTTTTATTTTATTTATTTATTTATTTATTATCAAAAACACTTATAACACCATTACAGATAAACTAAAGCGATGCTATAACAACTTAAATAAATTTTAACTATTTTAATTTTAAAAATTTATTGTCAAAAAATTTGGCAACTCTTAGCTCTTAGCTTTAGTCACCTAATAAAAATGGATTGATGAAACAGAAGATTACGCTTTCTGCCTAATTAGTTCCTTGGTTAGGCGTCGCCTTGTTCGTGGTTAGTGAAAACGGGTAGTAGGTTCATAACTCACTAGAAGAAGTAGTTTATCTCCACACTTCACCCGCGTGCTCATCAATCTTTCTAATGCAACGCCTGTGCACCGAGTCTCGCACTTAGTTCACTTTGTAACCTTTATCTTCTTTAATGCACTTGAATTAAGTTCTTTGTAATTTGGTCTCTTGTGTATCTATATTTTGTTGCTGCACTTAAATTAAGTTCTTAATGATTTGGTCTCTTGGGTTTTTTTTTTTGCTGCGCTTGAATTAAGTTCTTTATAATTTGGTCTCTTGGGTACTTATCTATTTTTTTGTTGCTGCGCTTGAATTAAGTTCTTTGTAATTTGGTCTCTTGTGTATCTATATTTTGTTGCTGCACTTAAATTAAGTTCTTAATGATTTGTTCTCTTGGGTATTTATTTTTTGTTGCTGCGCTTGAATTAATTACTTTGTAATTTGGTATCTTGTGTATCTATTTTTTTGCTGCTGCACTTAAATTAAGTTCTTAATGATTTGGTCTCTTGGGTATTTATTTTTTGCTGCTGCACTTGAATAAAGTTCTTTATAATTTGGTCTCTTGGGTACTTATCTATTTTTTTTGTTGGTGGGCTTGACTTTAGTTCTTTGTAATTTGGTCTCTTGTGTATCTATTTTTTGTTGCTGCACTTGAATTAAGTTCTTTGTAATTTGTTCTCTTCGGTATCTATTTTTTATTGCTGCACTTGAATTAAGTTCTTTGTAATTTGGTCTCTTGAAGAAACCGATTCACTCGTGATTTGAAGACACCCAGATTGTAAACATCGGGGAACACCCATTCAGGCAGCGCATTCCACAGACAGCAGTTCGCACAATAAATGTGGGATCAAAGCGCTTCGTACGGTTTTTCGGAATATCAACCAGTATCTTAATAAATTGTAAAATTTCGTTTCAAAAAAATATAGAAATCTCCCTTGAGGTACCATATTCAATCATATTGCTCATCAAAACTGTAAGTAAACAAGGGTAGCATGAATTTTCTAATTCGTATAAAGTTAAAATATTACGTCTAAAGCCGTGTACGCACGCACGAACAAATTTGTTGCGTTGCATGATGCGCAACAGCTTGGTTCGCACTAATGAACATCGAACACTCTGTTTCACTCTGTCAAACATGTTTGCGGCGATTCTATTTGTATATAGAAAATTCCTATTTATACTAATTAAATTTAATTTTATATCTTTATTTAAGCCATAATATTTAATTTTTAAATACTGGGAGAAGCCACTGGCTTCCGAAACACAGTTTTTTACTAGTTCGGAGCCAGTGGATTCAATTGTTTTGTTGTGATTTTTCATTGTGCCAAATAAAGATTATGATTATGATTATTATGATTATGTTCCGTTTGAAGGGTGTTCAAATAGGTTTCAAATAGCGCCGCCATGGCTATTGAGATAGAGTTCACAAATGTTGTGCGCGAACTATATTCGAACTATGTTCGAATATGCCGTCCATTCTAACAAACCAAATGTTCATGTTTGATGTTTGTGTTCACTGTGTTCGTACGTGCGTACACGGCTTAAGAATAAATTCAATTTCGAACAAAGACCGAAAAATATTACTAAAAGATAGAAAATCACAATAGAACAGCGTTCGACCAAGAATCGTAGTTCCCAGGCTCAGACTTTGGCCGCCTTACAAAGGAATTTTAATCCATTACGGAGGCTTTTACCAGGCCTCATAATATTGCATTATCAAATTAATAATATTTTTTGCTTTGTAATCTACATTTCAAAAAGTATACCAATTTTTAACCGACTTCCAAAAAGAGGCGGTTATCAATTCGACTGTATGTTTTTTTTTATGTATGTTTGTTACGCGATTACTCCGCCAATTTAGAATTGTTTTTGATTACGATACGATACGATACGATACGATACGATACGATACGATACCATACCATACGATACGATACGATACCATACCATACAATACAATACAATGACTCTTTATTAAAATACCACAAAACAAGAATAACATAAACAATACAATAAAAATATTATCTAGGCTTTTAAAAGGCGGCCTTATCGCTTAAAGCGATCTCTTACAGGCAACCGTGCACGGAAAGGAATTATACAGAAAAAATTGTGGCCTTAACTAAAAAAAAACAAAAGTAAATATGCAAATAACAAAAAACAACCGGAAGACGCAGCGTAGGGAGGCCTCCCACTAGATGGACCGACGACATTGTGAGAGTCGCGGGCATCCAGTGGATGCAAAAGACAGGCTGTCGTTCAGTGTGGAGGTTAAAGGGGGAGGCCTACGTTCAGCAGTGGACGTCTTCTGGCTGATGATGATGACGATGACTATACCAAAGTACCAAAGTTCCTACAAATTTACATCAGCAATCTCACTCACAACAGACAGACAGCTCCCATTGTAATACCTGTGTAATTCTAATTCCAAGACCATTTTAACTGGCCCTTTTGAAGGAGATCTTTCATTGCAGAGGCAGGCCAAGAAATAGTGGATTTGCAGTAAATGAAGTCGCCAAACGGACAAAGGAAGGCAAGTGATGACGTGCGGTGATTTATTGCGGGTGCGCCGTTTAGTCCGCTTTTGTTGTGTCGTCATGGGATCCAATGAAAAGAGCTGGGAATTTAGTAGGGGGAGTCCCCCGTGTTTAAGTTCAATGTGATTTTTTGAGTTTGATAATAGATATTTTATATTATTTATTATTATCTCTAGGTCTAATTCAGAGCTATAACGCACGCACTACGCATCGGCTTAAAGTTTCTCGTGTATTGGTTTTTTATCGGATACATTTCGGAGAGTGTGCATCAGATCTGCATGATTTATTTCCCTCCTGCCCATTTTTCTATCGGACTGCTAGGGCGGGCACAAAAATAGACACCGCTTTATGGTTGATATTCCGAGAACCCGTACGAAGCGCTATGATTCCACATTTTTTGTGCGAACTGCTAGTCTGTGGAATTCGCTGCCTGAATGAGTTTTCCCCGTCAGTTACAATCTGGGTGTCTTCAAGTCAAGAGTGAATCGGGTTCTTCTAGGCAAGCGTGCTCCATCGTAGACCGCATCGTTGCTTAACATCAGGCGAGATGGCGGCCAAGCGCAAGCCTATCTATTATCCAAAAAAAACGGCATAAATGGGGCCAAACTCAAAACTGAGAGGCATTTTTGTATCAAATAATAATTTTTAGAAAAAAAAAAGAACCGACTTCATGACTATACCTACATTTACAAACTGAAACTATTAAGTTGAAAATATTGTTCAATATTACGGTTAATGTCCATGGTCCATGGTCATGAAAATTTTAACGAAAAACAACAGGGCCCAGTCGCCATGGAGACACTTCTTTGTTATTTGAAGTTCTGTTCTAGGAACAGTTCCTCTATGTTTGCTGTTCAGTTGACAGCGTCGCTAGTGGAGAACAAAGTATGAAATTCACCAAGAAATAACTGTAGTTCTACTTTTGCCCACCTCAACAGCTAAGTTGGTGGCACTGTACAATGTACATTGAATTCGTTGCTTATCGTCATGTTTTTGTAGATTTTGCAAAAAGCGCTGAATCAATGTTGATAAAAAAATATGGGACCACCTATGAGATATGACCTAACAACCAAAAAAAATAATCATCAAAAACAATTCGAAATTGGCGGAGTAATCGCGTAACATACATACAAAAAAAAAAACATACAGTCGAATTGATAACCTCCTTCTTTTAGAATTGGAACTCCTTCCAACTATGTGGATTGGTGTGATGCTGGTAAGTTGGCTGTTGATGCT
The DNA here is from genome assembly GCA_932305915.1 of Agriopis marginaria. Taxonomy (NCBI): domain Eukaryota; kingdom Metazoa; phylum Arthropoda; class Insecta; order Lepidoptera; family Geometridae; genus Agriopis; species Agriopis marginaria. The sequence continues at coordinate 19,090,072 of OW029918.1, forward strand.
ATGGGATTACAAGAATACTGGGTTATTGATATAAACAACTTGTGGATAGGAAAACCCCCCAACCTCCAATTTGGAAAGGATCCAGCTTATATCCAGGATAAAAAAAAAACTCGTAAAAAAAAGGCAAAGGTTCCTATGGGAGAGCAAGTGAAACCGTGGGATGCAGCTAGTGTATTAAATTTTTTATGTTTTGTAAAGGATAATTTTCATAACTTAAAAAGCTATGAAAATTATCCTAACCTATAGTTGTTTAACTCTCCTATCCTATAATTATCCTATACTTTACACAACTTAAAATCTATAAAAAATATCCTTACATACAGTTGTTTAACCCTCCCATCATTTAATTATCCTAACCCATAATTACCCTATAATTTTCATAACTTAAAACCTATAAAAATTATCCTAACCTACAGTTTTTAACCCTCTTATCCTTTAAATGTCCTAACCCATAATTATCCTATAATTTTCATAACTTAAAACCTATAAAAATTATCCAAACCTTCAGTTTTTAACCCTATTATCATTTAATTATCCTATCCTTTAATTATCCTAACCTATAATTATCCTATAATTTTTATAACTTACAGCTATGAATATTATCCTAACCTACAGTTGTTTAACCCACCTATCCTTTAATAATCCTTACCTATAATTATCCTCTCTATCCTCTCGGTGGCGACGCAATTCTAACATTTCCACTCAAATAATCTCCCAGTGTAAATAAAAACTGTTCTAAAGACTGATACTTTAATCAAGAAACCAATTGATACCTCCAAGATCAAAGGCGCACCTCGTAAAGGAGCCGTTCTTAGTATTTTGTATTAGAAAGTGAAATTGTGTCATGGTAATTATGTTGTGAGTACATTTACTCTTACATTTGGGCTTTTAATGAACGGTAGATCAATACATTGTCTACTTAGAGAATAATGTTTCTAAATATACGGGTGTCACAAAAAAGGTCATAAATACGAAAGTGGGTGTACCCCATATCATCATCATCATCATCATTAGCCAGAAGACGTCCACTGAACATAGGCCTCCCCTTTAACCTCCACACTGAACGACAGCCTGCCTTTTGCATGCACTGGATGCCTGCGACTCTCACAATGTCGTCGGTTCATTTAGTGGGAGGTCTACTTACGCTGCGTCTTCCGGTTCGTGGTCTCCACTCAAGAATTTTTCTTCCCCATCGATTATTGGTTATTCGAGCGATGTGGCCTGCCCAGAATGTTACAAAAAAGTCTTAAATACCCATAAGGGTACCCCATATAAGTGTATTACTTGTAGAAATTATAGTTTTATATTATAGTTGCGTTTGACCGCCATCTCGCCTAATATAAAGCGATTATGCGATCTAAGATGGAGCACGCTTGCCTAGAAGAAACTGATTCACTCGTAATTTGAAGACACCAATTAGCCCAAAAATACAAATATGTTTTGCCTAATTATTAAGTAATTTACGGCTTATTTCATTCATTCAATTAAAAAAAAAAAGTTTAAAAATAATTTAAGTGTTGCTTCTGGAATACCGATTAGTTTTTTTTTAGCTTTAACAAGTTTTAAAGCTAAACTTAATTTAGCGTGTGCCTAAAGTCAAAGTCAAAGTCAAAGTAATTTATTAATAAACATTATGTTTACAGGTCAGGCAATTGTAATATTGTTATATAAGAATGTATACATAATACACAACATTTAAAATATAAATAAAATTATATAATGTAAATACCAATACAAAATATGATACACATTAGATTTTTTTACCGTCAGGGTTCACCAATTCATTAAAATCATAAAACGCCTGATCGATAAGCCAGCGTCTTAATTTAAATTTAAAACAGCTCAGATTGAGCGCATCTGTCACTGTTTTTGGCAACCGATTGTACACCATCGGCCCCATAACGTGCGTTGACTTGCCGGACTTAGCGAGGGAGTGCCTGATACCAACTAGCCTATCAGCGTTACGTATGTTGCAAGTGTGCGTGTCGCTGAGCTTATGATAGAGGTGAAGGTTAGTTCTCACATACACTGCCACCTGGAATATCAGAATGGCAGGTAACGTGAGTATTCCGAGCTTTGTAAAGTAGGGTCTCACGGAAGTGCATCGCGACACCCCCACGATGGCACGTACAGCTCGTTTCTGTGATCGGAAAGCGCGCATCCAGTCGGCAGCACGTCCATACAGTTCTGCGCCGTACTGCAATCTCGAGTGCACCGTGGCGAAATAACACGCACGAGACACCTCCGCAGACACCACTCGGGACACCCGCCTCAAAGCGAAGCACGCACTACTTACTCTGCCGCAGAGCCCGTCGATGTGGCGCTCCCACGTCATGCTCCGGTCTAAATCAAACCCTAAAAAGGTTGTATCCGTCACCTGCTCAACCCTGACGCCGTTAAGTAACACCTTCAGTGGCTTCGTGACATGACCTGAGAGACAGAAGTGCAGAAAGTGAGTCTTTTTTAAGTTTAGCACAAGGCCATTGGCACTAAACCACTCGGCAAGTTTGGACACTGTTCTATTTAAGTTCTTCTCTAGCTGGTCTATCTTAGGCGCAGTGACAATGGCAGCCACGTCATCGGCATACATAAAGATGTCTGCGCATGTAACGGCGTCGGGGAGGTCGTTTAGTAGGAGGGAGAACATTATGTTCGATACAGACGATCCCTGTGCGACTCCCATGGTAGCCGACAGTGGATCTGACTTACAGCCATCTCCAGCATCGACTACCTGAGAGCGGCCCTGCATCATGTCTGTGAGTACATCATACGATTTGCCGACTATGCCATAATGTTCGAGTTTCCGGGCGAGTACTTCGTGGTCCGCGACATCAAAAGCCTTGGATAAATCGCAGCACAGGACAGCTACTTGCTGACTGCGCTCGCGAGCGTCCAAGATGCGGCGCACCACCTCGCGAGTCAAGGAGGTCGTAGAACGCCCTACACGGTAGGCGTATTGGCGCCCCGTGAGGGCGTTGGTGTTAGTTAAGTAGGTCACCATTCTGGAACTCAAGCCGTTCTCAAACACCTTAGCAATAGTCGGTATTATGGATACCGGTCTATACCCATCAATGTCATCCCGTTTTCCCTTCCCTTTAAATATAGGGGACACTTTTGATATTTTTAGTGAAGACGGGTACGAACCTTCCCTAAGACATTTATTAAATAGCATGGCTAGCACCGGAGCAAGTGCCACGATCGACATTTTCAATAACTCCATAGATAGCCCATACACATCCAAACCCTACAAAATCATTCCCAATATATGTTATTATTTGATATTATGTATAATAATATCAGGCATTTATACAATAACTGTATTTATATAATATATAAATTTATATAATAAATTAGTTAGGGATAGGATTCCTCATACATTTCCCACTCATTTAAACTTTGGTAGGTGTAGTTTGGTTTGTTTGATTATAATGTGTAGGTAAGAGAGTATATTCAAGAGAGAGACAGAGTTAGGAAGTTTGAACGACTGTAGGTAGGGCACATAGTACACGGAACAGATGGCCGATGGGGCCGAAAGGTTCTTGAATGGAGATCACGGACCAGTAAGCGCAGCGTAGGATGTCCACCCACAAGATGGACAGACGATCTAAAAGAGACCGCAGGGAAACGCTGGATGCAGGCCGCTTCTAACCGGCCCTTTTGGAGATCGATGGGGGAGGCCTATGTCCAGCAGTAGACGTTCTATATTCTATATCTAAGACGGCTGAAATGATGGTGAAGAAAGTATTCAATTAAGTCAGTACATTTATCGTAAACTCCATCAAAAATAAACATAAAGCCAAACGAGCAAAACCTCACAAACACAAGCCGAGTAATAACTTCACGCCAGATCCGTCGATAACAAAGTTTCGCTTTGAACGTTTCGTGCAAAATCGATGAAATTGGAAAATATTTCACTTTACCAACACCCTGTATTCGTTTGATGACAATTCTGTTGTGTCAAATGAGACAATTTCTTTTGTTTGAAAAATAGGCCCACCACAAACTAATACCGTATAGTAATGAAACTTATGTCGATTTGTTCCTCATAATCTCTAGATTTAGTGGTAATATTAGCTATATCCGATCAAACCGGAATATTGACAAAAGCCGATTACTATGGCCACTGTTGTAAAATAATAATATGGTCTATTTATTTTTCTATAAAAATTCCTAAGCATGCATCCTTTTTCGTATTAAAAACGTTCCGGTGTGAAAAAAAAGTGACTTTATAAGGGAAATGAATGAATTGTGGCAAAAATCACGTATATTATTCTGTATATAAAATAATTATTATTTATAATTTAATTCTGTTTTCTTTTCATTATGTTTTTATTGTATCCTCAGTGTTCATTCTTAGATATTATTCTTACTATATTTTTATCCGTGATGACCTGTAACTGGCTTTGTGTATCTATTTAAGTTTATTTATAAGACATTTGAAACCAAGCTGTTGGTCGTCCTTTGAAGCAAAAAATAAAATAAAATAAATAAATAAAATATTATTATTCCGGTTTCATTTTTACCTTATCTTTCGTCCGAATGGTACAAAAAAAACGATGAATTTTATAGTGTTATACCCATCAATATACGGTAAATTCGGTGGGCCTAGAAAAAATTGTCTTCTTTAGGGTTCGGATGTAATGTTTGAGCTTCAAACATTGATGTAAGTAAAACAGTCATTGGCTTCAAAGCGTCAATTCAAGCTTAATTTTTGAGCAGATTTTGACTTTAAATATTTTTGTAAGTATTGTCAGGTAAAGCTTGGAAAAAATAAAAAAGACCTGATTTTGTCATATCCTATGTGCCAACCTTCAATCATAAATTATAGTCAAATACAGTTAAGTAAAAAACGATCATACTTCTTAAACTCATGTATAGATTTTGATAAACCTTGCTAAGAATCACCGCAATAAAATATTTATAAAGAAAACCAAATTAAAATCGATCCAGCCATTTGACAAAGATGGTAACAGACATACAAAACCATAAACTAACACACAACTTCTTATCTCAAACGCATAATATAAGAACCTTCTCTGTACCATCGCGGTTTAAATTGTGGTCAAGTCAAGCCAAAAAAGGTATACCAAAACTATGTTTTCTAATATAGTTTTGCGTTTGTTAACTTATGGTACGGAACCCAATTTAATTAGCAGACTGTCATACTTTGCTCATGAATATTTATGTTATTCCAAGTGGCACTGTTGGTTTGCAAACATATTTATATCATATAGGTACACTAAAATCTAGGTAAGCTAAAATGAAAAGTAATAGAAATTCTACGCTTTAAGAAAAACTTGGTGCAGTTTTGACAACACTGACTTCATAATTTCAGGTATAGGCCATCACAGAGGATGCTGGACATAGAGGAGGTCTATGTAGAGCATCCTCTGCTGGACATAGACCTCCTCTATATATCTACTGAAGCTACGCCAACGCCAGATTTTGTTTGAAAAAGTGCCTTGAAAAAAATAAAAATAAAAAATCGAAAAAATAACTCCGAAGCGAAGCGAAGAAAGCGGTTTCCGTCTCATACTGTAGATTGAAGACTGAAGCTACGCCAACGCCAAATTTTTGTTTGAAATAGTGCCTTAAATTATCGAATCGATCAAAACCAGTGGGCTTACTCTTGACACTCGATTTCAATCGTAATTTGGGATTGGGCTCGAAAACATGCCATTTTGGTACTCTTGAATTCTAAACTAGCGCACGATTGAAACTGTTAATGGTGGAATTTTATGGAACTAAATAAAATCGACTCAACTCGACGCTTTCGGTACTCTTGAGGCAATTGAAGAGTACCAAATGGCATGTTTTTGATCCCAATCCCAAATTACGATTGAAATCGAGTGTCAAGAGTAAGCCCACTGGTTTTGATCGATTCGATAATTTAAGGCACTATTTCAAACAAAAATTTGGCGTTGGCGTAGCTTCAGTCTTCAATCTACAGTATGAGACGGAAATCGCTTTCTTCGGATACATGGAAAATCTCTTTATGAAATCTCACGGTTGATCCTTGAGAGCAGAATTCCGGGAAGGAGAAACCCAGGTCAACAGTGACGTTAATGACTGAATTAAGTTCAGAAATGGACCAGACTGAGTTACCAGCATCTGAGAAAGACACCATGGGATCGCTTAAAGTTTTGACCACTGACCTCCGAACTTCAATATGAAAATGGCACTTGATGACGATGATTGAATAGTTCCAATATCCACCACGTGGTACCATCACTAACTCAGTTTGATGGTTCTAAATTATTTTATTGTATCCTGATTAATTTACTTGAAAATTTTGACATCGATACGAAAATATTTAGGGTTAAATATTTCTTGACCATGTTTTTTTTCTTTCAAGTCGATGTTTCGTAATTTTTTTTTTTTTTTTTTTTTATATTAAGTTTTTAGATCAAAATTGCCACCCCACTGGCACGCTTCGTGGCTCTATTCAGGTCGTCTAGCGTGCAGGCTGTAGGACACGCTGCACACTCCATTAACTGTGACATTGTCTGAGGGTTCACACCACAAAGACATTCGGTATCAGAGCCCTTTATATAACCCCACTTTGTCATATTATCCTGAATTCTACTTACTCAACCTTGATACCTTTTAAAGTTTGTTAAAATTTATTACAAGTGAATTATCTATGCTAATATTATAAAGAGGAAAGATTTGATTGTTTGTTTGCATTGAATAGGCTCCGAAACTACTGAACCGATTTGAAAAATTCTTTCACTGTTGGGAAGCTACACTATCCCCGGATGACATAGGCTATAATCTATACCCGTGCGAAGCTGGGGCGGACCGCTAGTAGTTAATAAATATAATGTAAGTTAATAATATTCATGTTAAATATTGTAACATAAAAAAGGTAACTAACATTTTTTTTTCTTTGTTTGTTTATATTTCACATTTCTGTTCAAAATTGTAACTATGACTAATTTCTATATTCTTATACAAAATTAATGATCATGATGGGAAGGCTACCCACCAAAATACAGGTGTTGCCACATCTAGTTTGGTGGCTATGTCTGCAATCTTAATGTGTTTTACTTAAATGTAAAAGTATTTTTTTTTTTTTTTTTAAATTAAATTAATAAAAACCTTTTCAAGGTAATTTATAACACAATACAAATCAGCTTAAAAACGCTATCCATTTTCTATACTAAAAACATAATTCTAAAAGCAAAGGTGAGAAATAACAGCATAATTGTAGATCGAGAATAAAAACGTACTACAATTCGACTTCGTTCGGTTGCTCTGCCAATCGTGATATTCCGTACGCATTTATTATGCACGTGCCTACTGGGGAATCTAGTTTAAGGGAGAGAGTATGATAACTTGCGAAACCACACAAAATCCAGTAGCGATTTACTAGTGGTACGTAGGTTATAAAAAGGCGACATAGCGATTTAAAAAAAAAAATATGTCATGGAGTCTACAAATTTTGACCACAATCAAGGACGTTATATATCATCATCATCATCATCATTTCAGCCATAGGACGTCCACTGCTGGACATAGGCCTCCCCCATCGATCTCCAAAAGGGCCGGTTGGAAGCGGCCTGCATCCAGCGTTTCCCTGCGGTCTCTTTTAGGCCGTCTGTCCATCTTGTGGGTGGACGTCCTACGCTGCGCTTACCAGTCCGTGGTCTCCATTCCAGAACCTTTCGGCCCCATCGGCCATCTGTTCTGCGTGATATGTGTCCTGCCCACTGCCACTTCAACTTGCTAATCCGGTGGGCTATGTCGGTTACTTTCGTTCGTCTACGGATCTCCTCATTTCGGATTCGATCTCGTAGAGAAACCCCGAGCATAGCCCTCTCCATAGCTCGTTGTGCTACTTTGAGCTTGCTTATGAGGCCCATAGTGAGAGACCACGTTTCAGTGCCGTATGTCATCACTGGTAACACACACTGGTCGAAGACTTTCGTCTTAAGGCACTACGTTATATATACCCAAAGGGAATTAACACCAGGAGAAGTATGATCAAACATCTGTCAACAGTTGTCAAATGTTCATTTATCAAACTTCAGTATTAACCAACGAAAAAAGGAGTAGGTTCTCTAGTCAACGCCTATTCTTAAGGTTTCGTACCCAAGGGGTAAAAAATGGGACCCTAATACTAAATCTACGCTGTTTGTAGTACGCGGCCAGTAAAAGACAGGAAGTTGAATTTTTTACAGAATATATGATGTTATAGCGGATTAAGTAAGAAAAGAATTATGTCAAAAAGTAAAAACTAAAGGGGGTGGTCCCTTTACAATATTTTTTTTAAAAAGTGTTTTCATATTAACGCTAGTGTAAAAACGGTAATACATATGAGAAACTTGGCACGATTGTAGTGCACATTCTATAGTAAACCAAACAATAATAAATAGTGGTCAAGTGTGAGTCGGTGACATATTTCTGCCCACCGAAGTTATGCAACGTCAGGCACGGTCAGTACTTTGTAACAAGTAGGTCAGTACTTTGAGGGGTGACTGCCCTGGTAGTAATGCACTCTCACTTTGCCAGTTTATTTTATGTGTTTTTAGGTTCAACTATCAATATTGGCTTTACTATCAACTGCCACAGCTGTCATAACCAAAAAACTTGGACCGTTTTTTTTTTTTTTTTTTTTAAATATATATATAGTAGATAGGCTTGCGCTTGGCCACCATCTCGCCTGATGTTAAGCGACGATGCGGTCTACGATGGAGCACGCTTGCCTAGAAGAAACCGATTCATTCTCGACTTGAAGACACCCAGATTGTAACTGACGGGGAAAACCCATTCAGGCAGCGAATTCCACAGACTAGCAGTTCGCACAATAAATGTGGAATCATAGCGCTTCGTACTGGCTCTCGGAATATCAACCATAAAACGACGTCGATTATGGCTCGTTTACACAGTGCGTGCTGCTGCCTGGCCAGTAGACAGCTACTCGGTTTGTCTACTCGTACGCCAGTAGCTCGGCTCGCCTTTGCTGTCTACACCACACCTAGCTACTGCTCAGTCCGAGTCGAGTCGCGATGTCGAGTGAACTTGTTTTAATAAAAAAAACGGTGATACGCTCTATGTAATATTATTGTCAGAAGACCATCTATCCGTACCCATTTCGATCTCGATTTAGTACATAGGCGTAGCACACAAAAAACACGGCTTCCACTCACAACTGTCCGGCTGGCACTGGCGAGCTACTGCCGAACGCGTCCAAACGATGCGAGCGACGCACGAGCCGCTGTCATGTGCAAGTTGCTGCCGGGCGAGCAGGCGAGTGAAAACAAAAAATGTTGAAGTAACTCGGATGCGAGCTACTGACCAACTCGCACGTACGAGTTACTCGTAAGTGACGTCCAAACAGTGCGAGTAACTGCAGTGCAGCTACTCGGAAGGCTTACTCGTACGCTAGCTCGCACTGTGTAAACCAGCCATTAGTATTATAGTTGACAGAAAACGCTATCTCTCACCACTAGATTCACACCTCAAAATAGAGATAGACAGATCCCTGTAAAAGCAATTTTCTATCTGTCTGATGTCTGCGTTTACCTCATAGTTATATTATGCCATATTATTAGGTGATTTTTTCTTTGAATACAATACTCGTTTTCCTTGTATGAGTGATCGGTAGTGTAATAATGTGATATCTTATTTGATAGGATAATCCATTTTCTTCTCATAGAGGGTTGACTCTACTATAAAATAAGCTAGTTACCTTGTCATAGTTGAGAAGCATTTTCTTTTATGTATAAAAGGAAGAGGTTTGACTTTGTTGTTTATTGTGATAAAGCGGAAAAAGAGAATAACTCTTTTAATTGCAACATTATTGAATATACGTATTTGAATTAAGGTAGGTAGGCTTGATTGATTATTATGGTTTGACAAAATTTCAGACGTGCAACTTGAATTTCTGACGTGTAACTTCAATTGCAGACGTGCAACTTGAATTTCAGACCTGCAACTTGAATTTCTGACGTGCAATTTGAATTTCAGACGTAAAACTTGAATTTATTACGTGCAACTTGTATTTCATATGTGCGACTCGAATTTTAGATGTGCAAATTGGATTTCAGACGTGCAATTTGAATTTTAGACGTGTTAATTAAATTTCAGACGTGCAACTTGAATAACAGACATGCAGCTTGAATTTAAGACGCGTTACTTGAATTTTAGAGGTGCGACTTGAATTTTAGACGTGCAACTTGAAATTCAGACGCGCAACTTCCACATGTCTCAACGATAAAGTGCTTTTATGGAGTAAAAATTGATGTCACATTTCATAAGCTGCCACCACAGATGTTTCATAAGTTAAAAAAAAACAAGATTGTATAAATTTAACCAAGTTTTAAACCCTCTATAAAAGAGTTGATAATCTTCAAACGGCTGAACAGATTTTAAAAAAATACTCTCCACCAAGTCACAATTTTTTTAAAATCAAAATCGGTGTACCAGTTTGGAAGCTACGATATCAGAGACAGACACTCGTTCACAAATACACACGTATTTTTTTTCATTATTTGATCGCATCAAGTTATTCTCAATATTATTCTAATTCAATTATAAAAAAAAAAATAAAAAAAATATATAATTAATAATTAAAAAAACTTTTCTAAAACGCGCTATCCTGAATTATTTTTCGTTTTCTTCTCAGTAAACCCTTTCATTTGATATCCATATTATGGGGGTCCATAAAAAATAACCAGTCCGCCATCTTGAGTCCGCCATATTGAATTTAGAGTGACGTCACTTAGCTAACAATGCATCCAACGTGTATGCATAATTTCACCTCAATCAGTTGAGTATAACTTTTTTAAATTCAGTTGCAAGATTTGTCCCACACATACATACATACATACGAACAGGGGAAGTTAAATAAAAACATGTAAAACAAACATGTTGTGATTTTGTTTACAGTCCTAGAGGTTACCTAGAGAGCAACCGTTGAAAATCGCAATTGAAAATCGCTGAGCGCAAAAGTAAAAATAACGGATTATTTTAATTTTATAGTTCTACTAGCGACCCACCCGCCTGGCAAGGCACGGGTGTAATTTACGTGCGAAGCCGGGGCGGGTCGCTAGTTATACATATAAACCTTCCTCTTGAATCACTCTATCTATTAAAAAAAAACCGCTTCAAAATCCGTTGCGTAGTTTAAATGATTTAAGCATACATAGGGACGGACAGACAGCGACAGCGACTTTATTTTATACTATGTAGTGATTTAAATTGTTATTCTATCACGTTAGTTCAAGGACTCATTGTTTGCGGAACTGAGCATACACAAAAATATTTTTTATCTGCAAATAAAAATAAAGATATTTCGACAAACAATAAATCTAAGTTGTAGTAAAAAGTCTATAACGGTAATAATCCTTGTAGGCAATAAAAATAACTGTAAAATTCTATAAAACAATTTTGATGTATTTTTTATTTCTCCAATGTCAATTAGTCCTCGTTACTAGGTCCTACCGGTCCGTGGTCTCCACTCCAGAACCTTTCGGCCCCATCGACCATCTGTTCTGCGTGATAATTATGTGCCCTGGCCACTGTCTGCACAGCGTAGGACGTCCACCCACTAGATGGACAGACGACCTAAAAGAGACCGCAGGGAAACGCTGGATGCAGGCCGCTTCCAACCGGCCCTTTTGGAGATCGATGGAGGAGGCCTATCTCCATCAGTGGACGTCTTATGGCTGAAATGATGATGATGATGACTAGGTCCTAGCTGGTGGTCTCCATTTAAGAACCTTTCGGCCCCATCGGCCATTTTTTCTGCGTAATATGTGCGCTACCCACTGCCAACTCGCTAATCCGGTGCGCTATGTCGGTAACTTTCGTTCGTCTACGGATCTCTTCATTTCGGATTCGATCTCGTAGAGAAACCCCGAGCATAGCCCTCTCCATAGTTCGTTGTGCGAGTTTGAGCTTGCTTATGAGACCCATAGTGGCAGACCACGTTTCAGTGCCGAATCTGATCACACACACAATTAGTGATTGCAATGAAATCATTTCATCATACCATTTCGCCATCCGCACCCGAAAATCTATCAAAATACTCCAAAACCGCCATATTTTTCTTGACCACTAACAATTTGAGTAAAGCACCTTCATAACATAAAATTGGGGGAAAAGTATAAAAACTTACCGCCACATCCAGTTCGCAATCCGCTGGGCTATTATGTAATGTGCGACTAGCGCTTACCACTTTCAAAATAGCGATAGTCACGACGTTAGTAACGGTCTTTACGGAGGACGTGACGGAGCGTGGCCTAGCGGTATCATGTATGCTTTACAACCTGACAGCATCCGATTCGATTCGCAGCCCTGCACTAGTGACTTTATTTAGTACCTGGATTAATTTATTATATGCAGTTTATCCGTTCAAAACGGCTGAAAAAAAAAACATCGCGAGGAAACTGGGTATGTCCCAGAACCTCAAAAGTTCACTTAGACCTATGACATTCACCAACATACAATGGGCCAGCATAGTGGATTAGGACACATGCTCTCTCTCTCTCTCTCTCTCTCTCTCTCTCTGTAAGAGAAGGCCTGTGTCCCAGCAGTGAGAATATGAAAGGCCGATGATGGTGATGACGGTTTTTAGTCTCAATATTGCACAGACGCTAAAGCTGCTAGAAACAAAAAAAATATGTGTCAGTAAAGGTAAACAAAAGCACGCATATATCATTTAACAATGTTTATGCGACTATTTTGACAGCGACGTACGCACTTCGCAAGTTACATAATAGGGCAGTGGTGATTTCCCCCTCGCCGCTAAGTGGGCAAAGTCGCAAAGTTTTTCACGAAGTAGACTTATTTTTTATTTCAGCTGGTCTTGGTTTCCCTGAAATGGACAGTTATTATCGTGTTTATTGCATAGTTTTGTAAATATAACTGAAGACCATGTATATAAGAAAGTTACGTTTAATAAGAGTTATTGTAAGTTTATATTGTTAACAAGCAATTATTTGCTCGAAAAACCGATAACCGATGGGGAAGAAAGGTTCGTGAGTGGAGACCACGAAGCGGAAGACGCAGCGTAGGTAGGCCTCCCACTAGATGGACCGACGACATAGTGAGAGTCGCTGGCATCCAGTGGATGCAAAAGGCAGGCTGTCGTTCAGTGTGCAGGTTAAAGGGGGAGGTCTATGTTCAGCAGTGGACGTCTTCTGGCTGATGATGATGAATTATTTGTAAACTAAATAAAGAGTCAGCAATCTCAAAAACCATCTCGTGCGAGTCAAATGTCGTGGGGCAGGAACCTTGGCGATATGTGGTAATGGCAGATGAAGTAGAGACCTGACAAAATGGTTGCCGATAGCGGATAAGCGTTCCTCTATCGGCAACCATTAACTCGAGACAGGTATCCACGCCAGAAAGGAGACCTTCTGGTCGACTGCGGACTGAGCGAGGCTATGAGAGAATACATGTTACACGAGTTCGGCGTAAACCCTCGAGATGTTGGCATGTTTCAAGGTATACTGGCCACATCCACGTGTGATGCGGCGTGGACCTTGTATGCCATGGTCTCGGTCGCATTAGATCAGCGTAGGGACTCTGGTCCCTTTTGATTGTCTAAGTTGCATTGAAAAACGGGGCTGGCATTATCCCATAGTGACTAAAGCCCCCAAAAAATTAGACAAAAAAGGAGATGAGGCTAGGTACCTATAACAATCGTCAGTACAGGTTGAAGATGAAAATATGAAGGCGAAAACATAATACATTAAAAGACTTGTATGGCAAATGGGTTAATTACGCAAAGCCAAAAGCCCGAATAGTGGGAAAAAATACGCAGAACTTTGAAGTTGAAAATACTGTGCGTTTTACACAGTATTGCTAACAATTGGACAAACAACCTATTCATCTCGTGTCTAAATTGTATGTGATTAATAAATTCCTGCATAAAAAGCTATATATATTATTATATAGAGAGACATAGGTACGATTCTAGGCACAAACAAATAGCATGCAGTTGCCCAAACTTTTCACGCTAAAGAGTAGACTGATGGCATCATTTTTAACGTTTAAATATGTGCGGTTACCAACTATCCTGACAGGAAAGTGGATGCCAGTGGAAGTGGGGAACGATTTAGCTAATATATTAGACCGTGGAAAAAATGCTGGAGGAAATAGGTTTGGTTGAATTTGGATTAATTCGTTTAAAACTTTTGCTAGTCGTAAAAAGTTGAACAGGTACGTTGTAAATAATGTTATATTTTTTTCGGGACGTTGCGATTAAAGGTTGATACTCTTTTAGAATTGGTCCAATATGCCAAGGATATAGGTAGTTTGCAAATTTTGCTGATGTGAGAAATCACGGACGTACACATCACGACTAAACTATCACGATTGTTGACTAAGGTTATATGATTATTTACGGGATATTTACCGTGGTAAGGTTGTGGAATGAACTCCCAAAATTTTGGCACAGTTACATGCACCATGTTCACGGGAAGACTCGTCCCACATCTCATCGTTCGAGGTCTTCCCGTGAACATGGTGCATGTAAATGCGCCGAAATATCGGGAGCTCATTCCACAACCTTACCACGGTAAATATTCCGTAAATAATCATATACAACTTTATCGGAAGTAGATATTATTATGATAAACTAGCTGCACCCCGCGGTTTCACCCGCGTAGTGATGAAAAATAGTGATGATGATGATGATGAAAAGTAGCTTATGTTACTCTCTGGCTCTTGAACATGCAAAAAATCAGGTCGATCCGTTGTTCCGTTGCAGCATGAAAGAGGAACAAACATCCATACATCCATACATACAAACTTTCGCGTTTATAATATTACTAGGACATACTGGGTTACGCGTAAAGAGTGTACTAAGCCGAAGGGAGTCCAAAGTACCCATCATTATGAACAACTTTTTCTATGGAGCAACTCTGAAATTGCTAAAAAAATCTGCTGTTCCATGGAAAACTTTATGAAAGTGTTGCCACACTTTTAGCTGCAATTATCCATTTCTAGCACACGTGGAAATCGCACACTATGAAATTCACATGATCTTTCTTGCCTCACACCTGCAAAATGTGGAATGAGCTACCTTCCGCGGTATTTTCGAGGAGCTACAACATGGGGTTCTTGAAAAGGCGAGCTAATAGAGTCCAACAAATTTGTGATGCCTCTGGCGTTACTAAGCGACGGTGAGTGCTTACCATCAAGCGGCCAGTCTGCTTGTTTGCCACCTATGGCATAAAAAACTTTTCTCGTTGACCTGTTTATTTCCTTATGATGTTTGCATTTACCAAGATCAGTTAAGCCTCGTTGTCATGAAAACATCCCAAGCAAAGCGCAAGGGCACCGCTAGTTGAATAATGATACTTGCCAGTGTGGTAGGCCTTTCCCCCTAAAAGGGGTGAGCGTGGAAGATTGATCGCCGTCCTGTCGTTTCCAAAGTCAGCATCGAGTCTGACAGCCGATTGTCTGCTGGAAATTAGAAGCGGCCACTTCGAGAATGTTGAGACGTTTAGGAAAATAAAGACTTATATTATTTTTAGGATAATATTGAAGAATAAATTGATAAATAGGCATCTCATCATCATCATCATCATTTCAGCCATAGGACGTCCACTGCTGGACATAGGCCTCCCCCATCGATCTCCAAAAGGGCCGGTTGGAAGCGGCCTGCATCCAGCGTTTCCCTGCGGTCTCTTTTAGGTCGTCTGTCCATCTTGTGGGTGGACGTCCTACGCTGCGCTTACCAGTCCGTGGCATAATAGGCATCTACATTTTATTAAATGTTTTTTTTTCTGAAACATGGCATCTAATGTATTCACCTCGAGGGTTTCATCTACATAAAAAAACGGACAAGTACCAGTATGACTCGCTCTCTGAGGGTTCCGTTAGATGGAACCCACAGAGAGCCAAACAAAAAAAAAAACAACAAAAAAAAAACTGCGTGGAGTCCCTCTGCGCGGAAGAAGTTATACTTCAACAAGGAACCCTAAGATTATAACTAGGGCACTAATATCAACAATTTAAAAACATGCTTTTCTTGAGATTCGAACCTAGCTCCTTAGGCTTCTCAATCCATTTGCGACACCATTACACTACCGGGTCTGCTAGTCAAAGTACGAAAAAAGGAAACGCATTTCGCAACCATACGAGAGAGAAAAAATCCCCCTCCATGTTAGCGTTAAACGTTTAACGCAACCTTGTTGCAAATCGCATAAGAAGTATAACTTCAATAAATTGATAAATAGCCATCTATATTTTATTTAATGAAAACCCCTTACTTAGTAGTCTTTTCTGAAACATGGCATCCATTGTATTCACCTCGAGGGTTTCGTCTACATAAAAAAAGATAAACGCAAATTGGTTTAAAGATCTAATCGTAATCGCTGTATACAAAATAAATAGATAAAAATATTTTTCACCGACTTCGAAAAAGGAGAAACTTTCTCCTTTTTCGAAGTCGGTTAAAAATATTAAAAATACGTACGTCGAAAAAAAAACCGAAGGTGTATGGGGACTTTAAGTTTTTACTTTATTATTACTTGTTAAAGTTATATGATTATTTACGGGATATTTACCGCGGTAAGGTTGTGGAATGAGCTCCCGATATTTCGGCGCAGTTACATGCACCATGTTCACGGGAAGACTGAAGAATGCGGGTGGTTGGTCGAACAGTTAAAAAGTTAGGTGCAGACATTACGATCTACCCTCTATAAAATCATATAACTTTAGTAAACATCTGTGATAGTTTAAAACAGTGTTTTATTATTTGTTAGGTAATTCGACGTAACGTTATGTATTCTGTGAAAATTTAAACTGGCTATCTATTGCGGTTCGAAAGATAAAGCCGTTATAAAGTAGGACAAGCAGATATACAGATAAACAGACAGCGTCGGGTTAGTAAGAGGTTTCCGTTTACACCCTTTGAGTACGAAACCCTAAAAACGATAAACTCCAAAATACAAAGTACCTACCTGCACTGCACCTTGGTAATGATATTCACACCTGCTAGAACCAGCGCAGTGTAGTTCCCAACTGTAAGGGAAGCAATTCCATAAACACAGGGAACCAATTAAACTGTGACTACTGTATTGCCATGTTTAGGTTCACGTTGTTACCGCATTGATATGGTACAAAATTACTTGCATATTGGAAAATTATGTAGAGTATTTTATTATTTGCATAAACTGAATCAGATAAGTCTCCATTTAATTTGCAATATATGTTAGCAATATATCTATACTAATATTATAAAGAGGAAAGATTTGATTGTTTGTTTGTTTGCATTGAATAGGCTCCGAAGTTAGTGAACCGATTTGAAAAATTCTTTCACTGACGGGAAGCTACACTATCTCTATATTATATTAACAAATAATAAGGGTAACATAGGCTATATTATATTCTCCAAAAATATAGGGATCCATACTAAAACTCCAATAATGGACCCGGGTATGTCCTAAAACTGCGACCAGAACCACCGGAGGATGCCCATCCTCCGGTGGTTCTGCAGTCCTGCAGCATCCTATTAGTGCACGGTGAACTTACTGCAATCCCCAAGCCGCCTGCCAAGCGTGGGGATTATGGCAACGCCCCTCTTTAAGAGGGAGGCCTTTGTCCAGTAGTGGACGTTTGATGTCTGCTGATGTATGTATGTGTGTGTTTGACAGTTCTAAGACAGGACAACGTCTGTCAGGTCAGGTAGCCTATACTAATATTATAAAGAGGAAAGATTTGAATGTTTGTTTGTTTGTTTGTTTGCATTGAATAGGCTCCGAAACTACTGAGCCGATTTGAAAAATTCTTTCACTGTTGGGAAGCTACACTATCCCCGGGTGACATAGGCTATAATCTATACCCGTGCGAAGCAGAGGCGGACCGCTAGTGATTTATAAATTGAGTGCATTGAAGTAAAACGTTAAGGCTAGTGAAAATAGGCAACGCCCTGTATTGATTTCTTACCTGACTGCGCAAGGAGTGTTATGTTTTTCGAGTGTATGTATATTTATGTGTGTGTATGATTGAGTCTTTGGCATGCTCTACGCTTTAACGGCTTAATGGATTTCGACATGTGAGGTGACATTTCATTCATCATCATCATTTCAGCCATAGGACGTCCACTGCTGGACATAGGCCTCCACATCCATTTTCAAAAGGGTCGGTTGGAAGCGGCCTGCATGTTTCCCTGCGGTCCACACCTATGACCAAAGATCTCACAAAGATAAAATTATCCCGGTGAGTCAGTGGCCAAACGTAGACCTATTCCAAATTTTATACCTATATTTTTTTTTCAATAGTGACGACGCCTCTGCGTAGTTTATTGCTGTAAAGTTATCTCAAATCAATGAAAATGTCTCCTAGAACTGATTCTGAAATCTGCATACAACTCCCTCGTGGTAATCCATCCATTTTGCACTCCACTACGTGACAGAATCATTTTAGAACTGAAGCCAGCCTATTGGGCGCCAATGTATACCGACAACATAACTCTATCACCATACTACACAATAGTCAACCATATTTGTTCAAGGACAAGGCTTGGTGTAAGTGCAAAGGTAAGTTGGCATCCTTCATTGACTCAATTTCTTGAGCAAACGAATTGTCTCTGAGTTCGTATGTGATTTCTGTATCGGCAACGCGGTTTGTGTGATTAGATTACGGATTTTTTCTATTTATTTATGGAAATGCTTGCTTGCGAGTAATTTGGAGGAAATTGGAAGCGGAAGTGTACTTATTTGGGACGGAATTGAGAAACTTTACCTTTCATTAATGAAATGAAATTATTTTGCAACTTGACTTTTAAAAGAAAAACACGAAATCGCGTACTGGTTTATTTTCTATTCATTCACGTTGGCGTGTAAATTATAGGCTACTAGCTGAATACCGCGGTGCTACCCGCGATTTGAATGGAGAGAGCTATGCTCGGAGTTTCTTTGCGCGATAAAATCCGAAACGTGGATATTCGCCAAAGAACCAGAGTCACCGACATAGCTGTTAAAATTTGCAAGTTGAAGTGACAATGGGCAGTCCACATCGCTCGAAGAACCGATAACCGATGGGGAAGAAAGGTTATGGAGTGGAGACCACGAACCGGAAGACGCAGCGTAGGGAGGCCTCCCACTAGATGGACCGACGACATTGTGAGAGTCGCGGGCATCCAGTGGATGCAAAAGGCAGGCTGTCGTTCAGTGTGGAGGTTAAAGGGGGAGGCCTATGTTCAGCAGTGGACGTCTTCTGGCTGATGATGATGATGATGATGATGATGACCCGCGATTTTCCTGTTTTTCCGCATTTTCTGGGGAAATAAGAACCCTATGTCCACTCATAATATGATATACACTATCAGTCTGCCAAAATTCGTTAAGATCGGCTTAGCGGTTTAGTCTTTCACGACAAGCGAACAAACATCCAGACAGACAGAGTGACAGAGAGACAGAGTTACTTTCGCTTTTATAATATTAGTAAGAATAAGGATAATAATAAGCATTACCGGCCTTTACTTTGCTCAAAAGGTGAGCATCGCCATACAACGTGGTAATGGATCCAACATTTCGGAAACAATTCCCACTGGTAATTTAGGTTTTAATTTGTTGTTTTGTTTTTTTATAATTTTAATGTTACGAAGTTAAATATGGCATGTTGTTCAAAAATAACTAAGTTAGCATTACTTATAGATGTAAATGTTACATTTCTCATCATCATCATTTCAGCCATAGGACGTCCACTACTGGACATAGGCCTCCCCCATCGATCTCCAAAAGGGTCGGTTAGAAACAGCCTGCATCCAGCGTTTCCCTGCGGTTTCTTTTAGGTTGTCTGTCCATCTTGTAAGTGAACGTGCTACGCTGTGGTTACCAGTACGTGGTCTCTATTCCAGAACCTTTCAGCTCCATCAGCCATCTGTTCTACGTGCTATGTGCCCTGCCACTTCAACTTGCTAATCCGTTGGTCTATGTCGGTGACTTTCATTCGTCTACGGATCTCCTCATTTCTGTTTCGATCTCGTAGAGAAACCCCAAGTCCTCTCCATTACCATCCATAAAGCTAAACAAATACCAAACATTTTTATCAAAATTGGTTGAGGCGTTTATTATAGATGTAGAACAAAACAAGCACACGAACTAGTAGACAAACATACTAGCTAACTAAATACCCTCATTTCAGCGACGCTTTGTCGGAAAAAAATCCCATAATACACCTATTTTGAATACGAAATTGGCATGAATTAACGACCAGATAGTTCTGAAAACAATGAATCAAAGTGTCTCTGAGTAAACGACTCTCATTGCGTTTTAATATTTTGTTACTGCCCTAGTTATTTGTGCAGAAAGTTTTATAATGGTTTTGGAATCTGGCCAGGAATGAAATGAACGCTTATTTTGTAAACTAGCGCATTGCCTGCGGCTTCCTCGCTGAAACTGTTATGTTTATCTCTTCTCTTTTATATTGTGTATTTATTTACTTTAAGCCAAGGTGTGGAGATCGCGTATGGAGCTTGTGGGCGTAGAATAAAGACGTGGTGTGGCCTATTTTTTTTTTCTTTTTTCTTTTTTTAGCATGTCTTTGCCTTCAGGTGGCAAATTGCCATTTTGCGAATTGGCCGCGCGTGGCAGTTGGCCCACCGGAAATTTTGCGCGAAATCGTCGCGTGTTACTAAAATCAAGATTTTTCTTAATTTTATGAGTGACACTTGGAATACACTGTATAATTCATCCTTGTTTTGTTTATTATCTGTCGCATAAATTGGAAATGGATCGAACGACAAATGACGATCGACCTGCGCCCGGCCGCTTGCCGCATGCGGCAAGCACCTATGCTATAGCGACCGGCCGTAGGTCGCTGTACCTCCAAGGGAAGTGCACACTTTAAATTATAACAACAATTAATAAATAATGGCCAAGTGCTAGTCGTTAATTTCTGTTCATTTCCAAGTTGTTATACTCGAGCGCCTGTAGCAAACTGCATAGCAAATTACTCCGAAAATTTTGGAAGGCGTTATAATAACTGGAAATTCGGTTACTCGGACAACCTTATTGTATTTTGTGGTGGTACGGATCCCTCAGTGCGCAAGGCTGACTCGAACTTGGCTGATTTTAAAGTTATATGATTATTTACGGGATATTTACCGTGGTAAGGTTGTGGAATGAGTTCCCGATATTTCGGCGCAGTTACATGCACCATGTTCACGGGAAGACTGAAGAATGTGGGTGGTTGGTCGAACAGTTAAAAAGTCAGGTGCAGACATTACGATCTACCCTCTTTAACCAAACCCTCTTTCCCTCTTTTCTTTCTTTATCTATTTAAGTATGTATTTAAACCTATATATGTATATATATCAGTCTCTGGCAGCCATATCACAAGCTTTGCTTAGTTTGGGGTCAGATGATCGTGTGTGCAAAAATGTCCCGAATATTTATTTATTTATTTTATTTTATTTCTTAGTCTTAACATTCATATAACTTTAGTGATTAACCGTGATAGTTTAAAACAGTGTTTTTGGCTGATTTTACTTATAAAATCATAGACTTTCTCTCTGCCCGGTCAATCGTCAATTAGAAATAATAGGTCAGTTAGAATCGTCACGTGTGTTTTAATACAGTACCTAGCCGTCATGTCCTTCAACAGAGTTGTTCCTAATGAAGACCGCAGCGTCAGAAGCACGCGGCGACATAAATTAGGTCCCACTTGTCACGGCGGCGTGGGTCATAACTTGTAAGTTATGCGCGTGTCGTGTGCGCTTGAAACGCAGATTTATAGGTCGGGGTTCGTTAGTTTGACTTGTTGATTGTGATTCGAAATGGCATTTATGAATCTAACCTTCGTAAACCTCGCGTACATTACTATACAATAGTACATTGTTACCCTAGGGGTGAAAGTAACTTATTTAGTCCCGAGACGGGGTTTGGCACCCGAGCGTAGCAAGGGCGCTTATAGTTCGAGGGACTAAATAAGTCTTTAACCCCGAGGTAAATAAACACTGTGCTTTTCATTACGAATACAAGGAAAATATTGTATTCACATATCGGAATCATATGAACTCATTGTCTGCTATACGGAAGGATAAACAAATATCTACAATGAAAATCGGATTCCCGCAATTTTTTTGTTTGGAACTGCACAAGAAGTGTGAAACCATTTCTCTCAGGAGAAAAAAAAAGTTGGAACATGGTTAGATAGTAAATGTGATAGTAGAACTAGTTTTTTTTTTATAATTTGAGTGTCTGTCAGTTGCCAACTGTCACTGTCAGTTGAAAGTGATTCTCCCTAGGGCTGAAATGTATTACTTTCAACCCGCTCCTCAGGCAACTTCAGATCTACTTTCCGAGTATGAGTAATGAAAAATAATTTACTTCAGTCGGGCCCAATACCGATCAAAATTTTCTAATCATAGACCTTTTTTTTTTGATAGGGATATCTTCCAAAGATACCCGGCTGCATTAGGGTGCAGCAGGTTGTGTGGGATTATACCCACTAAAAACCCCCCGGTGACCAGCCTTAGTGCTTGAAAAGAGGGCTCCGGGATCTCCAGAGAAACGCACCGGAGCCCTCGGCACTGCGCTACGGCTCCTCCCGAGACAAGCGTGTTGTCTCAGCCCCTCTGCCCACGACAACGTTGGTCACACAACGTTGTCGTTCTCTCCCTGGGCACGCTGCAGTGGATGGTCAGAGCCCCAACTTTGACCATCCCGAGCCTGGAGGTCCTCTTTTAGTAGGCTCTTACTACAGGCAGGGGTTACCGGTGCCGTATTCTATTGTCCCGGCGCCAGGGCTAACTCATAGAGACCTAGGGTACACTTTTCTGTACATATTGGCTATGACAAGGAATATTTTAATTTTTACTCTTTTATGTAGGTACTTACAATGGTTCTCTGTGGGTATATAAAAATATTTAGCCCTGGGTCATACGAGAGTATCACCACTACCCAAAATAATTATTGTTACGTTTTTAGGGTCTCTGTATGTGATACCTCAAGATACCTTAGTAAATCAATGGTGTCAAACAAAACAGTTGTATGGTTTACTCTACAAGGTGTATGGGGAACACTCTCGAAGCCAAAAGAAGGTAATTGTACTCATCATTATGAACAACTTTTAGTAAGGAACCAACCCTGAAATCGCGAAAAATCAGCTGTTCCATACATTTTGTCGAATGTCAATCACCGTTTTCTATAGAACAGCTGATATTTTTATCGCGATTTCAGGGCTGGGGTCATAGTAAAAGTTGTTCATAATGATGAGTACTATTACCTTCTTTTAGCTTCGAGGGTGTTCCCCTTACACCCCGTATACACTCCACTTTATCATCAGAAAGCAGTCCTTTGTCATGAAACCCTCAGTGAAAAACTACACAAAACGGATTCGCCAAAATTTTCATTCAAAAGCAAACTAAACCAACATTCGTCTGTCGGTTATCTCCATACTCCGTGGAAAACAGTGACTTGTCTATATACGCACTTAACGTAGTAATTAAATTCAACGATGTAACGAATCAACGATCATAATTCAAAGCTCTGGATTTGAATGATGATTATTAATAAACCTAGATAGAAAAACAGAAATTGAAGAGAACTCTTAAGTGTAGTGAAACTGAAGATGGTGCGTAAACAAAATATACATCATGGGGTGTAAATACCAAGTTATTTTTCCGCATTTCAATCGTGATGTAAGTACTTGTAACATCTATAGATGGTACCTTGTTAATTTTGCAAATAAAATACAAGCTAACTAACACTAAATACCTAAACTAATAAACCTTGTTAGAGAGGAAATTTATCTTGTTTTGGCCTTTGCAAATAGTTGACAGAACATAAAGTTCCCCTTATTAACTGTCTGCGCAAGAAGAAGGGTTATATTTTTGAGTGTTTGTATGTATGTATGTATGTATGTTTGAGGTTTCTTTAAGATGCCCTACAGCCTAAACTGCTCAATGGATGTCTACATGTGAGGTGTCATTTGAATCGTTTTAAATATGGTACACAAATTCAAATAAGCGTCGGCAAAAAAATATATTGGGAAAAGTAGTAAGATAGCTTTGCTAAATAGGTAAATTTTACCATCAATATGACTTATAGCTCTCTCAGCAAATTTCAAATATTCAGTAAATAACGAGATAAAGCGGTATGTAAGATGTATCTACTACAAGTATAGGTATAAATAGTTACACAGCGCGCCGCTGTTACTTTTCAGTTACCTACTATTTATACAATGCACTCGGGTCATATTTATATAATTTTTTTTATTATTTTATTTAGATACATGTTTTATTTATATTCCCCAGAAGTTAAATGCCGTGAACCATTGAAGCTTAATCACTGCATGCCTTATTTCTACTGCAGCGAAAACCCATGACTGGCTTCCTAAAAAAGCAAAATGGTCTGTGTTTACAGTGAAAAGCGGCGATGCCTCGCTATTTGTGTATGAAAATTGTGGCTAATCCACGTTTACACAGTTCCATGCTCCATTCGAATAGATGGATAAAGACTAAGTGAGTTTCTGGTAAGCATTCAACGAGCCTTCACAAGATCCTTGGCATTTTCTTGCCCTGGAATCTCACACAGAAGTCCATATTCAAATCGCTTATCTTTTTTTGAAATGGATAATTTGCGTGACAGGAGAAAAGTCAGACACCTTTCATTTCTTTTTAAACTAATTCACGGATTCACTGATTGTTCCTCAATTTTGAAAGATATTTCCCTATACGTTCCTTGCCATTATCCACGTCGCATTATCTCTAAACTTTTTCATGTAGCTTATGCTAAAACAAACTTAGCTTACAACTCTCCTTTATTAAGAATATGTCGAACATATAACGAAATTAATGCTTCCATAAGCGGTCTCGATATCTTTCACGACTCTTTGAACGTATTCAAGAATAAACTGGTAAAAATGATATATGGGTAAACACCCATATATCATTTTTATCTAATATTTTTATATTTCTGTCTTACCACTTTTAATTGTGAACGTTGTAAAAACCTGTTAAAGGTGCACATATCAGAACTGTATCAATTATAAATGAGTGTTATTTGTATTATTTAATATGTGTACTGTTGGTGTTTCTGTATGAATTAAATAAATAAATAAATCATTGTTTGTAAGCAATACAATCAATGCCAATAAAGAGAGTGTATCACATCACATACACATCATCAGCCGTTAAATGTCCACTGCTGAACAAGGCCTCCCTCTTAGAGAGGGGTGTTGCCATAATCCCCACGCTTGGCAGGCGGCTTGGAGATCGCAGTACGTTCACCGTGTACGCTGCTGCCCATCCTCCGGTGATTCTGGTCGCAGTTTTAGGAGTTTTAAGAGAATGTATAGTTTCTATGAATTCTAATAATAATTGCGAGATATCAACAAAAAATCTCACGGGGCGTCTTAAAATAAGCAGCAGAACGCGGTATGACAGTTTTTAGAATTTTTGTCTGTTTGTTTGGTTGTTTGTTTGTGCACGCACAACGCAAATCGCCTAAATCACTGGATGTATTTAATTGCTGTTTTCGAGAATATGCTTAGCTATGACCAGATTGAAGTACAGGCTATGTTATGTCACGGGCAACAGCTAGTGTGTATATAAAAATGTTATTCCGTCAGTTTGTCCGTCTATCTGTCTGTCCGTCTCTCCGTCGAGTCCGTTCGTTCGTCCATTCATCCGTCCGTCCGCCGGTCGTCTCATCTGCAAAATAGCGTCGTGCAAAATAGTAGAAGCGTTTAGAGTTCCGTAGTCCTACAAGGAATCCTTATAAATAAGTTTGTTCTGTCCGTCTGTCCGGTTGGCCATCTGTCCGTCCGTCTGTCCGGTTGTCCATCTGTCCGTCCGTCTGTCTGGTTGTCCATCTGTCCGTCCGTCTGTCCGGTTGTCCATCTGTCCGTCCGTCTGTTCCGTTGTCCATCTGTCCGTCCGTCTGTCCGGTTGTCCACCTGTCCGTCCGTCTGTCCGGTTATCCATCTGTCCGTCCGTCAGTCAGTATGTCCTAAGTAGCAAAGTAGCCCACCCGATTTGGAAATTGTCCAACGTATCAAGACATTTCAATAGACCAAGCAATATTGTGCGGTCACAAGTCACATAGCGTCTGAATGTGAATAAATCCGCTGCTCAATGGGATGTCGAGGCAAGTTTGCATATGGATTCGTTGCAGTCGCGTGCTAGCAGCCATAACGCGTGGAACCGCAGGAAACTGAATGAAGAAAAAACGTTAATAACGATTTAAAGTAATCTAAAATGTAGGTTGAGCTTTTCTAGGCATAATTAAAATGCAAAAATATTATTAAGTTTGACTTACATAACAATAACACCTGTAGTTTATTTTAAAGTAATGGTGCATCCACGCTGTTTACTTTTTGTAGAGGTGCGTTTTGAAATATGATAACTTTTAAGTGTTTATAAGATACTAGCGACCCGCCCGCCCGGATTCGCACGGGTGTAATGTAAGTGCGAAGCCGGGGCGGGTCGCTAGTTACATAATATAAACCTTCCGTGATGATGTATCTAACTGATGGTGAAAACCGCATCAAAATCCGTTGCGTGGTTTAGGAGGATTTAGCGGCCATACAGACAGACAGACAGACGCGGAAAGCGACTTCAATTTATACTATGTAGAGATAGAGAAGAGATAGAGAAGAGATAGAGATGATATTTTTTGTATTTGCCAATTACTGTGTAGGCTAAAGCCATTAAGGCCATACCACCTCGTTTTTCGTATTTTACTATCATAAGTACGTACCTATACGCCTGGTAAAATAGTGGAGTCTTTACTAAAGGTTCCTAGTAAGTTAGTAAGGAATGTTGTGAACAACACGAAAAGACATGTTTCCCTTTGTTATGTCATTTGTCCACACCCGAACACGTTATTTCATGAACACGTAATCCGCAACCGTATCCGTTACCGCAAACCGTATCTGGGCGCGATAAGGTTCACGTTCGCGTGATTTTCCAACTGAGCAGATTAGGAGCCGTAATAGCAGTTGTCCGTAAGGCCCCTGTTGTTTTTTTTGTAAAAATTTTCATGACCATGGATACAAAGTATTTCAGTCGTAATATTAAAACAATATTTTCTACTTTTTAGTTTCAGTTTGTAAATGTAGATATAGCCATGAAGTCGGTTCTTTTTTTTTGTCTGAATGTTTGTTTGCTTTTCACGACTAAACCGCTAAGCCGATCTTAACGAATTTTGGCAGGATGATAGTGTAGGTACATCATGGACGGACATAGGGTACTTATTCTCCCAGAATATGCGGGAAATTGGAAAATCGCGGGTACCACAGCGGGATTCAGCTAGTTGGATATAAATCCTTGATGTTAAATAGTTTTTTTTTATCATTTTTTGCGTTATTAAAGCATTTATTCTAGGTATCTAACAATGTATTTTGTTAGTTTCACATTACTTGCTTCGGTTGGTTCGTTCTTTTCCAAATTCCAATATAAAAGTAGTTTAGAAGATTGTGTTCTTACAATAGCGTACTCCTAGAAGTTGTTATCATTTAGATAAGGAAATGTCGAAGTTCCTGAGAGAAAATCAAGATGTTTTTACAAAAATATATCTATACTTATGTAGGACAATTTTTTCTACGTGTGTGAAGCCAAGCTGGACCTTTCTGTATATCATGAATATTTGCCAAAACCACCTTACTCGGATGAATATTTTTTTACAATTTCATTTAGAAAATATAATTCATACCATTGACCACCATCACCACCTTGAAAAAGCTTATTTTATTCACTGAAAACGGTGAATATAAAGTTGCTTTTAATCACTATTTTGGTTTTATTATGGAAACTGTTTTATTTATATTAGACGGGAATCACGTGCGCAACGCGCGGCATCCCGTAGTGCAAAACAAGACGCAGCCGCGCGCGTGCATTCACCTTGAAAAAGACCGCCTAATGTGGTTGAAACTGTCTGAGTAACCGGCCTAATCTTACGTGAGTAATTCCCGTGTAATATAAACAAAAACACTATTTTGGTGTTTGACTTTAGAACACACCAATATTTTTATATTCGACCTCCATTTCAATGCTATGCAACCTCTTTGCGCAAAAAAATACACGATACAAACTCCTTAAAACTTTCTTTTTCTCGTAGTCACGGCATAAAGTAGGTATAACATGTGTATGCAACTCTTGATTAAAACAGATTTATATCGAGGGCCATGAATAACTCGCGTCGCTCAGGAATCTAACGACTGAATCACGAGCGTAGCAAGTGATTCATCTATAGCCTTCGCTTTAAATCCGCCCTTTATTCACTAATTGCATAATATGAAATTTTTAAGTTTTTTTCGTGATCAAAGAAACAGAGCTTGTGTCACGTCTTGAAAATGGAATCGAAAATGTTATTATTTTTATTTTTTATTTTTTTAATAATAGGCTTGCGTTTGACCACCATCACGCCCGATGTTAAGCGATGATGCGGTCCACGTTGGAGCACGCCTGCCCAGAAGGAACCGATTCACTCGTGATTTGAAGACGCCCAGATTGTAACCATCGGGGAACACCCATTCAGCCAGCGAATTCCACAGACTAGCGGTTCGCATAATAAATGTGGAATCAAAGCGCTTCGTACGGGTTTTCGGAATAACAACCATAAAGCGGTGACGATTTTTCGTGCCCGCTCTGGCAGTCCGATAGAAAAATGGGCAGGAGGGAATTAGATCGTGCAGATCCGATGCACACTCTCCGAAATGTATCCGATAATCATTAAATACATACTGTAGTTTTACATTAAAAAATTCACTACTCTATAAGTGAACTTAGCTTAACACTTCAAGTTTAACACGCGGTACAATCGCAAAATTAACCAAAAGAAGTGTTTTTAAACGCTTTGTGTGAAGTAACAAAATTAGCTGATCAGATAAAAAAAATACTACAAGTAAAAAAAACCCTTGGTAATAATCTTAACCGAATAAAATTTTGAAAAATTGTCTAGACTCTTAAAAAACAACATTACAAATTGCGCAATAAAAATAGCTTCTGAATTGAAGAACTCGGAATTTTCAGCGACAACAACATATTTTTTTGTACGAATTGTGTAGCCAGACTAGTCTTTTAAAACTTTAACCAGTTAATTGTTGAAATTCATTTATATAGTTTGATAAATTAAATAAAAACCCTCAAAATAATATAAACACAAGCACAAAGTCATCATCATCATCAAATATGATGATATACGATTTTCGACTCTAAACAAAGCCGTTTTAGATAGCAAATAGATCATGGCGTGAGCGGGTGAAAAACGAATTTGAAATCGTGATCAGACTGCGCCTTAAGCATTGAAAGTATTTAGAGTCACTTCCAGTGTAGGTAAAAAGTTAGATTATTTCCTAGGCACGGTGCATGTTAGTGAATAACATTGTTTCGGAACTTTTGAGGTTCTACCGCTTTCCACACGCTGTTTTCTTTCACCGTATTTGATATATTAGATAGGTATAATGCAGTTTTATTGATTTTTATCGAACAAGAGTGAAAAGTAACTTGCAAGGACAAAGAGGTCAGTTGGGACTAAGTTGAGAGGTGATTCCTTCCGGATCAGAATGGATTTTTCTTTATCTACCTCCATATTTCTCTATTGGATTTGATAGGCGATATTTTTGTACTGCGTCTGGGGTTAGAGGATTGAACCGTTCTTGCTTCATTGATTTAGGTAGAAACTGATGTATAGGAAAGAAATGGTACTTATAAATAATAAATAAATAAATAAAATGTATTTATTTCAGGCATGGAACCCATATTGTTACACATTTGTTACAGTTACAAAAGAAAATTAGAAATAGATCATAGTTAAAAATGCAATAATAATATAAAATTGTTAAAATTATAGAAATATCACAGTCATTTTCGGTTCGCACTCCGGTGCACTGTCAGCCACGATTTAAAAATCGGGCTACCAAGGTAGTCCCCCATGCACTGCAATATGCCGTTTTTCGAACTCCTCAACCCAGCCCAGAAGGAAGCCACTCTGGATCTGATGACAGCAAAGAAATCCGGAACCCGTGCATCGGCGAACATGCCCGACGCGCTGCAATAACGTGCTTTTTTCATGAGGATGCGAAAAGCATCTTTGTATTGCACCCTTATGGTATGATACGTTTTGCGTGTAAAATTAGTCCACAGCTGACACGTGTATAGACACAGACAGTATGCTTTAAACATGTTGTTTTGACTGTGCTGCAGCTGGAAAATCGGCGCGCGAGCATGTTACACCTGATGGACAGATTCCTTCTTTCTCGTTCCATACAGGGCCGGATTTAGAGGTCCAGAGGCCTCGGGGCAACAAAGGAGCGGAGGCCCCCTCGCCCCAAATTATTTTCCAAATAAAGTAAACAATTTTTTTATTGTGGGGGCCCCCCGTTTGTGGAGGCCCCGGGGCTTTCGCCCCGGTTGCCCTCCCCTAAATCCGGCCCTGGTTCCATATCCATATCATCACTCAGATCCTCTGTCAAAATGTGACCTAAACTTGAACTGCCGAACGGCATTCACCGGCGAACCCCTCAAAAACACATTCGGTATTCTCTGGGTTCCTATTTATTACACGTAACGGTAGGTACGCTAAGTCTTTTATTGTAATCAAAATAATTTTGTTAAAGAGAGTAGATGTCTGCCTACAAACTGCTATGCAGTTTGGCGGAGTTGTGTAACAATGTTATGTTTGTAATTCAACAAGATAAATAATAAAAATAAAAAACCTCTGATGAAAAAAAAAAGTTAACCGATGTAGTTTAGACATATTATTTCGTTTAAATATAAACTAGCTGCGTCCCGCGGTTTCACCCACGTAGTGATGAAAAATGGTGATGATGATGATGTTGAAAAGTAGCCTATGTCTCTCTCCAGCCTTTAAAGAATATACGTGCAAAAAAAAAAGGGTAGATCTAATATAAACTAGCTGCGTTTATATATAGCTGGTGATGATGATGATGATGATGAAAAGTAGCCTAAGTCTCTCCAGCCTTTGGACAATACCCGTGCAAAAAAATCAGGTCGATCCGAAGCTCTGTTGCTGCGTGAAAGAGGTACAAACAAACCAACAAACAAACAATGCCGATGCCATCGATCTAAATGTACTACGTAACTTCTTTGGCCGATGCAGAGCGGTGGTGGCCGGACGATAGCACGTGCGCTATACAATCTGACGGCATATTCCCAAACTTAAACCTACTTTGGCTTGAAGATAAAGTATTTCCTTCGCATAAAGAACAATTTACAAGTGATATATCCTCAAAGCCGAACCGGGACAGTGAGGCATACCGTCCACACTTTTATGGACACTATTTAATTGAGCATCAAAAACATTTCTATACTAAATACTTCAGAATAAATACTAACAGCACATTTTAATTGTTTTTTTTAAATAATTAATAGACTTGCGTTTGACAGCTAATTTGCTTGATGTTAAGTGATGATGCGGTCAACGGTAGAGCACACTTACCTAGAAGAAACTGATTCACTCGCGATTAAAATATACTCTTTTCGTATCTATCGTAATGATTACACTAGCTAGTGTAATGATGCAATGCAAAAAATAAATAAAAAATGTCTGTGACATAATAAATATAGATTCTAAGTCATCATCATCATCATCAGCCAGAAGATGTCCACTGCTGAACATAGGTCTCCCCCTTTAACCTCCACACTGAACGACAGGCCTGCCTTTTGCATCCACTGGATGCCAGCGACTCTCACTATGTCGTCGGTCCATCTAGTGGGAGGCCTACCTACGCTTCGTCTTCCCGTTCGTGGTCTCCACTCAAGAACCTTTCTTCCCCATCGGTTAACCGATGGGGAAGAAAGGTTCTAGATTCTAAGTACTACGTTAAAAACCAAATTAAATTTAACCAATATAAACTCAAGAAAAGCTCCGTTGTTTTGCTCGCGTTTTAGTTTTTTCTAACTTATTATTTAGCAAGGAAATTTGGGATTGGAAATTACTATTCTAATTTTGATCCACAAAAATATGTATAATTATGTATGTATGTACGAGTATGTATGTTTTTAGTGTGTGCTTTCTTATATAAGTGCATATATCATGTATGTTGTATTATGGATATATATTGGTGCACGTTAATAATTTTTGATGTACAATTAAATACTTACCGGCTTTTAAGGCTTTGAAAAGGTTCTGAAAACGCCTGAAAAGTGTTCAGCAGCTGAAAGGTGTCTTGGAGAGGCGGAAATTAAAGTGCTGTATAGAGATAAGATGTAAAAATTTGAATAGACGATGTAGGATGGTAGAATGTGAAAGTTTAGGAGATGCAAAATTTAAAAAAAACGTTTATATGGAGCCTTTATCCAGGTTCCATGGCGACAATGCAAATTTATTTCACAACGTAGGTAACAAAAACATACGGAATGCACGTCAGAAGTGAAAACTTAAGTAATACTCATGGGCAAGCGTGCTCCATCTTAGACTACATCGTCACTTACCATCAGGTGAGCTGTGGTCAAATGCTAGCCCATTTAATTATTAAAAAAAAACCGGACAAGTACGAGTAGGACTCGTGCTCTGAGGGTTCCGTTGGACAGAACCCTCAGAGCGCGAGTCCAAAAAAAACCTAAAGTTGAAATATTGAAAGACAAACTTAAATTTGTAGTTGACTATAAGGTTCTTCTATACATTCCATCTACAAAATGTAAGTTTGTAATAGCAAAATAATATTTTTAAATGATATAACTTAAAATTTGTAACTTTCAGATTTATTCCTATATATTTGCTATAAGACCTTGCCTTTTACCAAATTTCATGATTCTAGGTCAACGGGAAGTACCCCATAGGTTTTGATTTCCCTGTGAAATCGCAAAATATGCGACATAAACGTTCGTATCTTTTGATTGCGTTGACTTACAACTTTTATTTTTTTTACAGCCGAAAGAAACCGTATACCCAAGTATTTAGTATAAATTTCAACTTGATACCTTTACGCGTTCTTGAGAAAAAGGGTCTTGACAGACGGACAGACAGACGGACAACGAAGTGATCCTATAAGGGTTCCGTTTTTTCCTTTTGAGGTACGGAACCCTAAAAAATAAAAAAATACTCGTAATTCACCTATTCCAGAAGAGATGACGCTATATTCAAAAATTAGAGATACATACACGCTCAAATAGAGCGTGACCGTCACGCAAAATCCGTGCTTTTCCCTGTCCCAAAAGCTCATCATGCCTAAAAGGTTTCACTTCAAAAATTTTATGGGACTTATCAGTTTTGCAGATTTTTTCAAGGATAGTATTGTCCTTTTCTTAGTGGATATTATTTTTAAACCGCGACGCATACAGTAAATAAATAAAATAAATATTTCGAGACATTTTTCACACACGGTCATCTGACCCCAAACTAAGCAAAGCTTGTGATATGGCTGCCAGAGACTGATATACATACATATATAGTTTTAAATACATACTTAAATAGATATAACAACCAGATATAGAACAAACACAAATGTTCGTCACATAAATGTTTGTCCTAGGTGGGAATCAAACCCACGCCCCCAAGCTCAGAAGGTAGGTTCACTACCAACTGGACCAACGGGCTATTACTATCAGTGTTATAAATTTAAACTGTGTATATGTGTATATGTCTGTAGTATCGTAGCTCTCAAACGACGGAACCCTCAGCACGCAAGTCTGACTCGCACTTACCTGGTGTTTATTGTTTACAGCTTTGTGAACCAACTCCTAAAAGTAAATAAATATTTTGCACAATTTTTAACAAAACTTTATTTTATTATATTGTACGGAACCTTGTGCAATACGTTCGGCACAACTCATAAAACCGCATCGTTTTATACGGGGCGGGGGTGGAAATAAAATTAAACTGTTTTATAAATGGCATTGGGTGCAATATCAATACCTTCCTGGAATGGCTTTGGTCTGCCCGGAAGTGTACGTATGATTTGGACTATTGAGAAAATAGTTGCACCATATGACTTTGTTCACTGCGCGGAAACGTGTTTATCTTCTTTTTACCTTATAGTAATTTTTAAACTTTCGCAATTTGAACATATCGCACTCTTAATAAAACAGTGACCGAATCCAAAATCGCAACTTTTTGGGAATCGACAAAAAACAATTTTTAACTGAGTTACAGCGCGCAAGGTGAGGGACGGATAAAGACTCAAGTAGTTATAAACCTTATTGCATATAGAAAACAGGTGTTTTTAATCGCTTAGATTGTAGAGCATGCTTTTTAGGTCGATATTTTACTAAAACTCAATTTGCCAAAATTTCGAGTTCGGTCATTGTTTTATTAAGAGTGCGACATGTTTTAAATGTTTATCGGGACTTATCACGTATTATACGTTTTTCTATCGGACTGCCAGAGCGGGTACGAAGAATCGACACCGCTTTATGGTTGATATTCCGAGAACCCGTACGAAGCACTTTGATTCCACATTTATTATGCGAACTGCTAGTCTGTGGAATTCGCTGCCTGGGTGGGTGTTCCCCGATAGTTACAATCTGGGTGTCTTCAAGTCGAGAGTGAATAGATTTCTTCTAGGCAAGCGTGCTCCATCGTAGGCCGCATCATCGCTTAACATCAGGCGAGTTGGCGGCCAAGCACAAGCCTATCTATAATAAAAAAAAAAATTGGTAAAAATAGGTACCTTTCGCTCGATTTCGTGTAATTGTAAAACAATTTTTTTTTATATGATATAACTTCAAATTAACAACTTTCAGATTTATTCCTTTATATGTGCTGTAAGACTTTGCCTCTTGCCAAAATAAATGATTCTAGGTCAACGGGAAGTACCCTATAGGTTATGATTCCCCTGTGAAATCGCAAAATATGCGACATAAACGTTCATATCTTTTGATTGCGTTGACTTACAACTTTAATTTTTTTACAGCCGAAAGAAACCGTAGACCCAACTATTTGATATAAATTTCAACTTGATACGTTTTCGCGTTCTTGAGAAAAAGGGTATAGACAGACAGACGGACAACGAAGTGATCCTATAAGGATTCCGTTTTTTTTCCTTATGAGGTACGGAACCCTAAAAAGTAGGTACTTAAGTAACTGAAAAGTAACAACGGTGCGCTGCGTACCTAATAGTACCTATTTATACCTATACTCGTAGATACGGAGCTCTTTTATACCGCTTTATCTCAAAAACTACCGAGTATTTCATAGTAGGGTTATAAATTTATGAAATTTTGTGAGTGAGTTCACATAATGATGGTAATTTAATATTGACCTATTTAGCAAAGTTTACATATTTATAATTTTTAAATGGCTTTGAAAAAGGAGAAAGGTTTTGTTTTTTGTTTTATGTATGTACAGCGTTATGCGCCGGTGTCTGTACACCAATTTGTATGTTTCTTTTTTTATCATTTGTATAAAAAACCCTCGAGGTGGTCCCACAAAGATTTCATGAATTAAGGTCCGTAATTTTTAAGCACCTCCGGTCGCGGAGGTGCTGCTAGTTTTATATTTGTAGATGTGCTATTACTAGTTGCGGCCCGCGGTTTCACCTGCGCAGTGATGAAAACTGGTGATGATTATGATGATGAAAAAAAGGCTATAGATGTCACTCTCCGGCACTTGAACTATACCCATGCATAAAATCAAGTCGATACAGCGCCGGTAACGTCGCACAGCGCGGTTCGGCCCACGTCTGCATCCCGCCTAACTCTCAGCACGAAGTGGCAACATCGCATTGTGAAACGCAACTGACCTCGACTACTACGTTCTATTCTGTGATGCATTCTATGAGCGCCAAAATGTCCTATTATTTTCATTTATTTTGCAGAATTTCATACAATAATGAAAAAAATCGCCAAAAAAGTATTCTATGTCCATCTCTGTGATATACAGCAACTCTTAATCAAATTTTACTAAGATCCGTTCAGCCGTTTAGCCGTGAAAACGGGACAAACATCCAGACAGAGAGACAGAGTTACTTTCGCTTTTATAATAAACTAGCGGTCCGCCCCAGCTTCGCACGGGTATATATTATAGCTTATGTCACCCGGGGATAGTGTAGCTTCCCGGCAGTGAAAGAATTTTTCAAATCGGTTCAGTAGTTTCGGAGCCTATTCAGTGCAAACAAATAAACAAACAATCAAATCTTTCCTCTTTATAATATTAGTATAGTTATACCTATAGTAAACCCATTACCATCTGAGTCGTCAGGTCATAAATCAATTGTCTGTCTATCTCGCTCGCACCCACATGTCATATCTGTCTATCTCGCTCGCACTTACAGGTCTTATGGTATGACGTTTATGGCCCAACGACTCAGTTGCTAACGCGGTGACTATAGTAAGAATAAGGATTTTCATTCCTTGTCTCCCTTTGATTTTCATTCCCTCTAAAGTTCCCACCCTGTCTCGATCACTACTTTCGTAACAATGCCGCCAATTCCACCGTAATCAGTACTCGATACGACTCTTTTGTTTGACTTTTCATTTTTTCCACGCATCGCTAGATCCATTCAAATCGAACATTTTCATATCGAGTATCGATATCACTCGATAACTTGAAATTTCTTTCTTTTTTTAATTAGCGAAGGCATACGGGTCAGCCTGTGAGAGGTTAATTAAAAATGGAACAATTTAACGAGACGGTATAAAAAAGAGAAATATTTTTTTTTAGGAAAATACGGAAAAAATATTGTGAGACC
This sequence comes from Agriopis marginaria, assembly GCA_932305915.1. Lineage (NCBI taxonomy): Eukaryota > Metazoa > Arthropoda > Insecta > Lepidoptera > Geometridae > Agriopis > Agriopis marginaria. Next base: position 19,126,633 of record OW029918.1, read on the forward strand.
AGTTTTATTATCAATTCACATTATAGTATTCAATACTCAATAATTTATTGCATAATATTGTTAAATTCACATATATTATAGATCTTAGGGAGCATGTTGTGTAATTATTTTTTTTATTATAATTCGCCCATCGGGCAGGCTAAAGCCTTTAATGCCATAACGCCTATTCTTCTGTTTTGTATAGTCTTAATAACGTCAAACAAGTCATAGTCACAGTCAGAGTCAAGCTAAGTAAGTCACGGTCAAGTCAAACTCATGCCTCTGTAAAGTAGTGGGAACTTTACAAGAGGCTCCTATGGAGTTTTGAAAACAACACGAAAAGACACGTTTCACATCGTTATATCACTTGTCCAAACTCGAGCACGTTTACGAGCACTTAATGAATAATAATTCACCACCTAGAACACATTAAAACTCGAAAATACACTAGTTAAGGAAAATAATCCAACGAGCCGACATGTTCTTTTCCACGTTGGCGCCAAAACTCGGAGCATGTTTAAGGTAGGTATTTCATAATGAACCTCATAGTACTGACAGATATATGGATTTGGCTGACGAACCGCCGTCCAACCAACGGATGGGAAAGAGAAAAAATTATCTTTCTCTCTCTCGTCTCTTAGCACTATTAATTAGGTATGGTAACAATGTGCAAAATGGATCAATTTATTCCCTATCTGATCCATATTGACAGTTGCAAGTGGATGTGTTCCACTTGTTATGGGCCTCATAAGCAAGCTCAAAGTAGCACAACGAACTATGGAGAGGGCTATGCTCGGTGTTTCTCTACGAGATCGAATCCGAAATGAGGAGATCCGTAGACGAACGAAAGTCACCGACATAGCCCACCGGATTAGCAAGTTGAAGTGGCAGTGGGCAGGGCACATATCACGCAGAACAGATGGCCGATGGAGCCGAAAGGTTCTGGAATGGAGACCACGGACTGGTAAGCGCAGCGTAGGACGTCCACCCACGAGATAGACAGACGACCTAAAAGAGACCGCAGGGAAACGCTGGATGCAGGCCGCTTCCAACCGGCCCTTTTGGAGATCGATGGGGGAGGCCTATGTCCAGCAGTGGACGTCCTATGGCTGAAATGATGATGATGATGATGATGTGTTCTACTTACTGACTTATTTTGTTATTGCCTTTTCCAATCACTCCTTTATCTTCTTTCTCTCGCACGTTGTGAAATTTGATCGTACAGAGCTACCTCTGAATTAAACTCAATATATTTGTCTCGTTCTCTCGGCTAATGAGAGAGCAAGATGAAATTCTATGCAAGGGTATTATAAGAATGTTTTTGAGATTGTGGTAGCCCACCTGTACATGTTTTTGCAATTTTGTGTTTGAGTGTGGGCAAAGTTTTAGAGCAACACTCGTGGTGATATTTTCTTCTTGGCGAAGGACAAGAAAAAAAAAACTTGTCTATAAATTTATTTTTCTATTTTGCTATAAATAAAATATCATCAGGAAAATTGGTTGAAAACATTTGCAATGTTTTTTTTTTCATAAATAGCCCGATGACTTTTTTTTCATTAATTGTGATTTGATTAAAATGTGCGAAACAGGTCTCCTTCGGGAGCACGGCAAGTACCGTTCTTTATCGATCATCAAATTCAATAAAATGCCATAGAATCGATCATAGCGAGTACTGATAAAATAGCATTTTATCGAACTTGTCAATCTCAACTGTCAAATTTGACGATCGATAAAGAACGGTACTCGCACTGCTGAAATGGCAGGTATATTCTCTATGAGGTAAAGAGGTCCATTAGAAAGGATCCACCCACCCACAAGATGGACAAACGACCTAAAAGAGACCGCAAGGAAACGCTGGATGCAGGCCGCTTCCAACCGGCTCTTTTGGAGATCGATGGAGGAGGCCTATGTCCAGCAGTTCGTCTTACGGCTGAAATGAAGAAAGGGTTTTGCGAAAGAACCGATTAAGAGGAACAAGGGGCTTAAAGTCAACGCTTACGAAGTCGTGGGCAACATCTGGTATTAAATAAATATACAATGACGTATTCGAAACACCGGTCGGAGGTAGAATCACGTTGTTTTCGCTCAACCCTCGCCCTGTAACAATATTTTGTTTTCATTTGCAACCGGCTCCCGGAGATTAACAAAATAAATACTGAATGTACACGTGGACTCGTTTCACAGGATCTCGGCGGTGTACTTGATAGTGCAGAACATGAACTCTGTAAAATGTTGCCAATGATTGTTTTTTTTTAAATAAAATAAGTGGCAATCATGGTACAGGCCACCTGATGGTAAGTGGTCACCGCTGCCTATAGACACCTACAATACCCGGGGCATTGTCAGTGCCTACCTTTGAGGACTCTATTCACCCTTCGCTTAAAGCAGTCCAAATTAAACTTCGGAGGAAAAACCGAAGGTGGTAAGCCATTCCACAACTTACAGGTACGTGGCAGAACCAATCGATCAAATCGAACAGTGCGAGACTTCCACGCATCTATAATGTGCGGATGGCATTTCTGGCGATGGCGGTCGGTGCGGTGGTAAAATCGGGATGGGGGGGATAAGGTCAAAAAGTTCATCAGAGCATTTTCCATTATAATATCTGTAGAACAAGCTGAGCGAACCAACGTCTCTGCGCAAGCTCAGCGGCTCCAACTTGCCAGATAGGTTCGGATCATCGACAAGTCTAACGGCTTTTCTCTGCAGAAAAACCAAACCAAGCGCAATTGATTTAATTTTTATTGTGAAAACTGAGATTCTGTGAAATACGCTGTACCATGATAGGTACAATCTGCAGTGCAAGTACCGTTCTCTATCGATCGTCAAATTCGATAAAAAGACACAATCGATCAAAGAGAGTACTGATCAACTGGCATTACATCGAATTTGAAGATCTCAACTGTCAAATTTGTCGATCGATAAAGAACGGTATTTGCACTACTGGCTTGCCTTCGAATCGATTTCTTCTAGACAAGCGTGTTCCAACGTAGATCAATGCTTAACATCAGATGAGGTATCAGCGGTGGTCATTCAAAAAGTAACAAAAACTTTTATTTTTAGTAAGTAAAGTAATTAGAATTATAATATTTTTACGCAAGCTTTCAAACATAATATGGATCACCGTTTCCGCATGTCCACACAAAATCATGCACAAAAAACGTAAAAATATTAGTGCATCGATCGCAGATGTTTTCGGAATCTATTCAAATCATCAATTCAATCATCATCATGTTGTAGATAAATACAAATACAAAAATACAAATTAATTTATTGGGCATTATAAAAATTGACAAAAAACCGACCCAAAAAAGACCGAAAAAAATAAAAACCGGGTATATGATCTTTTCTAAAACGCGTAAGCTCAGTAACTGTACAGACAGGTACAGCGCTTTCGCTGTAAAGTTGTTTGTTTAGTTCCGGGTAAATAGGAACGTAATTTGGTAAGTGGAAAACAACGTGAGTTACTACTTCTGTCTGGTAATGTTGCCCTATTTATAGCTTCAAGATACTAAAATGTCAAGGTATAAGCCGAGTTGGGGTTCATTTTGTAATGAGTTTTTCCGTAAAATCTACGCGTACGAACAGCTAATTAGTTATTAGTTATTATAACTATAATATATAATATAATATAATAAAGAGGAAAGATTTGATTGTTTGTTTGTTTTTTTTGTTTTGTTTGTTTGTTTGTTTGCATTGAATAGGCTCCGAAACTACTGAACCGATTTGAAAAATTCTTTCACTGACGGGATGCTACACTATCCCCGGGTGACATAGGCTATAATCTATACCCGTGCGAAGCTGGGGCGGACTGCTAGTTAGTTATAAAATGTCTTAGCCATTTTTGAAATACATTTGACAATTGACGCTGCAAACAATAAACCTTTTTTTATTACGTGTAAATCGCGTTTTGCCACCAACTTGCCTGTTGGCAAGTAATGACGTAGGGGGAGCACAACAGAAGGCTACAATAAATAAAATTACTAGCGGTGATATGAAAATATTATCAACAACAGGGGCCTTACGGACAACAGCTAATTGCGGCACCTAATCCGCTCAGTCGGAAAATCACGTGAACGTGAACCTTATCGCACCCAGATTATACACAAAAGACACACACAAAGTTATGGGGTATAAGTTTATGGGGGTTAAGCGTGGAGGCGTGCTCGCCGCATCCCCTGCAAGCCCTGTCAGTATCTGAATTCGTTCATGTACTGACGGAGCTTCAACTCCACTTAAATAGTTCATGGTGGAAGGGCCTCTTCAGATGCCCGCCTGGCTTATTACCACCCTTCCATATAAGCGTGTCGCCAAACGATAACAATTGTTGTCGTGTTCCGTCACTACTATGGAAGCACCAGTTCCCCCTCCCCCCGATGATGTGCTACACTGATGAAGACTGTGGGGCCGAGTGGAACTAAAAAAGCAGCTGCAGCTTACAGATGTGAAAGGTGGTCGTGGGGTCCAGGGAGACCCGGTGAAACGGCTGACCGCTGGCCGCCCGCGGGATAGTACAGGGACCCGAACCCGGGGATTACTTCCAACCTCCGCCCCGGGAGGCTGTCCCACCATCCGGCGCATAATCCTGTGGAGTAGCTGTCGTGCCGGAGTAGGAGACCGGAGTGGATCCCGACAGTTGCTCCCAGGGGGGACCGGGGGCCCTTCCGTCCCCCACGCCCACTAGTCACTACTCTGTTTTCATAAGCTGCTTATAGTTCCACTTATGCTCTTGCACTTTTTGCCCTTCGGTTTTTTTTTTGTTTTTTTTTTTTATCATTCTTTAAATTCAACTTTTTTAATGGCCAGAAAACATAAGAAGAACGTATCTTCAGCGGCTTCGGACTCCATTTATCGAGTGGACTTTTGTAACATCCGGGGTATTCACGCTAACCTAAATGAGGTTCACCATCACCTTGAATCTGTGAAACCCGCCCTGCTCTTCTTGACGGAGACTCAAATATCGAATCCTGCCGAAACGTCCTACCTTTTATACCCTGGGTACAAACTCGAGCATACCTTTATGCGTCGTGCCGGGGTATGCGTGTACGTTCGGGAAGATGTTTGCTGTCGTCGTCTCTCTGGCCTCGAAGACTGTGACCTGTCCACTCTATGGCTTCGCACTGACTTTTGGGTTAAACCCGTATCTACGCGTGCCTCTACAGGTCACATAGCGGGGACGCGGAGACAACTCGTTTATTCGAGCACATTGCCAGAGGAGCTGACAAAGCTTTAGAACAGCATACTTCCGCAGAGTTAGTGGTTCTTGAAGACTGCAATGCCCACCATTCTGAGTGGCTCGGCTCTAAAACCACTAATCACGCGGGTCGTGCTGCATCTGATTTTGCCTTGGCTCACGGCCTCTCTCAACTTGTCACTGGAATTACTAGAATTCCTGATGTTGAGAGCCATGATCCTTCTTTGCTGGACCTTTTCGTGACCTCACGCCCTGACTATTACCAGGTTTCGGTCGAAGCGCCACTCGGTCGCTCTGATCACTGTCTCATCCATACCTCAGCGCCATTCTTTAATCGCGCTCGTACCGTTCCTTCTGGTAAGCGCAATGTTTGGCACTATCGGTCAGCGGACTGGGACGGATTGCGTGAGTTCTACGCATCCTACCCCTGGAGGCGGATTTGTTTTTCTTCAGACGATGTTGACTCTTGTGCTGACTCCGTCGCTGATGTCGTGCTTCAAGGAATGGAATGTTTCATTCCAAGTTCTGTCGTGCGTGTCGGTGGGCGGAGTCGCCCATGGTTTAACAAATCCTGTGCCGAAGCTTCAAGCCTGAAGCGAACTGCCTTTAAATCATGGTCCGAATCACTTGCTAGTCATAACTCAGACACCTCCGTCTTGAAGAAAAAACTTAATGCTGCCTCCAGGTCCAGCAAAAGGATTATTGCCGAAGCCAAGGCAGCCCATATCAGCAGAATTGGCGACAGACTTGCTTCATATCCAACTGGAAGTCGAGCTTTTTGGTCTTTAGCCAAGGCTGCTGAAGGCAACTTCTGTCAGTCCTCTCTACCAGCCCTGCGAAGGCCGGATGACACATTGGCCCATAGTGCAAAGGAGAAAGCCGATATCCTTGGTACTCTCTTTGCCTCGAACTCGACTCTCGACGACGGGGGCGCCACATCACCCAACATTCCGCGGTGTGCGAGTTCCATGCCAGAAGTACGTTTCTCTCAGAGATCAGTACGGAAGGAACTCATGTCCCTTGATGTGCGTAAGTCGAGTGGGCCAGATGGCATTCCGGCTATCGTCCTTAAAACCTGTGCTCCTGAGTTGACTCCGGTCCTAACGCGTCTTTTCCTTCTTTCGTATTCAACTGGATGTGTGCCGTCATCATGGAGGACTGCCCTAGTCCATCCGATTCCTAAAAAAGGAGATCGGTCTGATCCAACTAATTACAGGCCCATTGCTATTACCTCCCTACTCTGTAAGGTGATGGAGCGTGTGGTAAACACCCAGCTCCTCGGATACCTGGAGGAACACCAGCTCATCAGTGACCGCCAGTACGGTTTCCGTCACGGCCGATCAGCTGGTGATCTTTTGGTATACCTCACTCACCGCTGGGCTGAAGCCGTTGAGAGTAGAGGGGAGGCGCTTGCAGTTAGTTTGGATATAGCCAAAGCTTTTGATCGGGTCTGGCACAGGGCACTCTTATCCAAGCTACCATCTTACGGCCTTCCTGAGGGGTTATGCACTTGGGTCGCCAGCTTCCTATCTGATCGGAGTATTAAGGTCGTTGTCGACGGTTCCTGCTCCGACAGCATGCCTATCAACGCTGGCGTCCCACAGGGTTCTGTGTTATCGCCAACGCTCTTCCTTCTCCACATCAATGACATGTTGCTTTCGAGCAATATGCATTGTTATGCGGACGATAGCACGGGCGATGCACAGTATACCGGTCGTGCTAACATCCCTCATGCCGTAGTTGAAGAAAGTAGGAATAAACTTCTGTCTGAAGTCGAGACCTCTCTTGAGCAGGTCTCGGTCTGGGGTGAACTGAACCTGGTTCAATTTAACCCAACAAAGACGCAAGTTTGCGCGTTCACCGCTAAAAAAACCCCATTTGTTGTAGCTCCTTACTTTCAAAACACTCCCCTCAAGGTTTCAGAAAGCATTGGAATCCTTGGAGTCGACATTTCTACGAATGTACAGTTCCGCGGTCATATCGCAAGTAAGGCCAAGCTCGCATCTAAGAAACTTGGTGTGCTCAATAAGGCGAAGCGGTACTTCACGTCGAGACAAAGACTCTTGCTTTACAAAGCGCAAGTCCGACCTCATATGGAGTACTGCTCCCATCTTTGGAACGGAGCACTCAAGTATCAGCTTGACCCACTTGATGCATTACAGCGTAGAGCTGTCAGAATTGTCGACGATTCCAAGCTCACTGAACACCTAGAGGCGCTCAGCATGCGCAGAGACGTTGGGTCTCTCTGTATCTTTTATCGCATTTACAACGGGGAGTGTTCTGAAGAACTATTTGATCTGATGCCGGCGTCGCGGTTTTACCATCGCACTAGCCGCCACCGCCTGAAGGCTCATCCACACATAATAGATCAGTGGAAATCGCACACTGTGCGTTTCACACGATCCTTCTTGCCTCATACCTGCAAAATGTGGAATGAGCTACCTTCTACGGTGTTTCCGAGAGGCTACAACATGGGGTTCTTCAAAAGGCGAGTTAATCGAGTTCTTAAGGGTCGGCAACGTATTTGTGATGCCTCGGGTGTTACAAGTATCCATAGGCGACGGTGACTGCTTTCCATCAGGCAGCCCGTCTGCTTGTTTGCCACCTATGGCATAAAAAAAAAAAAAGATACGGGTTGCGGTCGCGTGATTTTCCAACTGAGCGGATTAGGTGCCGCAATTAGCTGTTGTCCGTAAGGCCCCAGGAGTACAAAGAGTATCGATCTAATACGACTAGACAAACGCTACACAGGTATACATAAGCTACTTATAACAGAAAACTATTTAGAACTTTCCCTAGTTCCACCCACGCGGCTGTTTCATTTGTTCGCGAAGTAATAAAATCCGATCAAATTCAGCCCTGAAACATATACCTACCTATATTATACTAGTACCTAGCCATAAAATTGTGTCCTCCACCCGTATATCTTGTATGTGTACTGTTGGCAATAAAAATAGCCGGAAATAAGGGATATAAAAGCATTTTCCTTTTGATAGTAAGGCAAAATGTGTTGAAAAATATAAATATTTACTGTAAACATTTTCAGTAAATTAACCCTTAACACCTGACGTCAGTTTCAGAGAGTTCGGTGGTTACTATGCAATATTCTCATTTGATTGGAAGCTCGAAATATGCGCGTATTTAAAAAAAACAGGTAATTATATTTAGCTTGTTGTCAGTGAAACCGACGTCAGATGGTAGAGTAATTAAAAATACATCTGGTCCAAAGAATTCAAACATACAGATCGATGATCTGGTCAATGGTTCCGTAAAAAACACAAAACACGCCAATAACACACTGCAAACGTGTTATAACACAGTAAACAAGGTAACTAACAACTCGGTAACCATGGTTACACAATTCATCATCATCATCATCATTTCTACTTATCCTAACTTAAAACTAACACAAATGAATTATAGTCTTTTAACCGTTACTGTAACTCTACTGGCATTTCAGGGTTACCAAGATACAGGCGTAGCCTAGTTTGGGACCCACAGATTACCACGTATTTTGGGTACTTTCACAAAGCTGCGAGGATAACAGACTCTCTTTGTTATTTATATTAGGCTAATAATTAGTATAAATAAAAACTCGTCATAGTTATTAATTTAATGTTTGTAAGTATCCATTGTATATTCTTTAAGAAAAATAAATAAATTGCAATTGAAATTGAAATTGATTTCAGCCATAGGACGTCCACTGCTGGACATATGCCTCCCCATCGATCTCCAAAAGGGCCGGTTGGAAGCGGCCTGCATCCAGCGTTTCCCTGCGGTCTCTTTTAGGTCGTCTGTCCATCTTGTGGGTGGACGTCCTACGCTACGCTTACCGGTGCGTGGCTCCATTCCAGAACCTTTCGGCCCCATCGGCCATCTGTTCTGCGTGATATGTGCCACTTCAACTTGCTAATCCGGTGGGCTATGTCGGTGACTTTCGTTCGTCTACGGATCTCCTCATTTCGGATTTCATCTCGCAGAGAAACCCCGAGCATAGCCCTACACATTGCCATTGTGGTTACACATTTGAAACGCGTCAAATGAATCAAACGCGTCTTCTGATTGCATACTACACTCTCTTGACAAAAGTGCACGACATGCGTTAGTTTGCTCCATGTTATTTTGACAGTTCAACACGAGCGCGTTACGAACCTCGTCGCGTTAGCTAACTTGACATTGCCAATTCCAGCTAAACCACAATGTAGCCTAGTATCTTTGAAAGATTCTCCCCTCGTCAACAAAGACGTGTACTTTCCTACATACCACTCGCCTTTTTGCCGTTGCTGTTACCTAGCAACTTCTCTCGGTAACATTCTGAAATTCTTTGTTTGAAATTCGCGAGCGTTTTTTATTTTTTTATTTAAAACACATTGTACGTTACATTTCGAGTTAGTAAGTTGTCTTAAAACCTATGTTAGATTTATCCAGACAACTGGTTCTCGGTATAGAATATAATTTTATTTTTTAAATCTAATTACCTACATTATAAAAAAATAAAAAAATAAAATCTTTTACGTTAGCTCGTTTTCACCGAAAAGTCCACACTAAATCGTTTGCATGCGTTTGTTTATGTTCGTTCGTTAGGTTTGTACCTGGGCCCTGATTCCGTATCTTTAACACGCACGTAACGCGCCGCGTTAAATTAAGTTAACCTTAAAATTTGGACTCTATTCCCTAGGAATAAAGATCAACTTTTAGAGGTAAACTTAACACGGCACGTTACGTGCGTGTTTGTAGTTACAGAATCAGGGCCCTGACATTAAACACTACCTGTGACGTACTTTTAGTCAGCGGAAGTCTATCTCTCTCTCTCTCACTCTTTCTCTCTCTCTCTCCCTTTTTTACATAGCTTTATAGCTTTTTTACATTACTTTACATGTAAATTGGCCAAATGTTTGTATGCAGTGGCTCTAATTGCTTTGCCTGTTTGTGATAGTAGGAAAATTAATAGAAAATCTATTTATAGTCCGTCAGAGTTAGTTAGTTTCCCTTAAATCTGTCATAGTAAGAAAGTCAAAAAAAGAAAACCTACTTTCACTCTGTCACAGAAATCAAAAATTAAAGTAAGCAACATTCCCTGTAAGTCTACCAACCTACTTATAGTCTGTAACAGTAAGTAACAGTAAGTAGGTAGGTAATGTTGGCAAAGATTGAAAAGGGGTTTTCTTATATTTCTGGGGTATTTTTTGCTATGACTAGTCATAGCGTTGAAAGGAGATTTTCTTACTAACTAGTCATAGCAAAAAATACAAGTAAGAAATCCCCTTTTCAAAGTAAGAAAACTCCTTTTCAAGTAAGAAACCCCCTTCTCAAGTAAGAAAATCTCCTTTTAAAAAATACAAGTAAGAAAACCCCTTTTCAAAGTAAGAAAACCCCTTTTCTTACTTGAAAACCCCTTTTCAAGTAAGAAAATCTCCTTTTAGTTAAAAAAGGGATTTTCTTACTTGAAAAGGGGTTTTCTTACTTTGAAAAGGGGTTTTTTTACTTGTATTTTTTGCTATGACTAGTTAGTAAGAAAATCTCCTTTTAGTTAAAAGGAGATTTTCTTACTAGTAGTTAGTAGTTAGTAAGAAAATCTCCTATTAGTTAAAAGGAGATTTTCTTACTAACTAGTCATAGCAAAAAATACAAGTAAGAAAACCCCTTTTCAATCTTTGCCAACATTACCTACCTACTTACGTAGCATCGTAAAACAAAGTCGTCGGTCCGTCTGTCCAAATCTATCTATAGGTACGTAATATAAATCTATCTAATCCTTTACCTGTTCTATTCTATCAGATATATTGCCCCCAGACGCACTCCGGGCCGGATTTTATGCCATACCGATGAATTCATATAGAGATTTACATTCAAAAAGGTAAGAGAACTTTTCCGAAATAAATGTATGATTTTCGGGTCTCTATAATAGGTAATATTATCCACCGGAAAGGATAAACAAATATGTGGGAAGTTGGACATTATCTGATACCTGGGGCCAACATCAAAAATAAAAAAGGTAATATTATATTCATTGTAAATTCATACTCATTTTATAATGTTTTTTTTTTGCTATTCTGGGCAACCTCTGTAAATATCAACGACAATGACCACTTGGCCCACTGCTGGGCAAAGATTTCCCTTCGTCGTTTGATGGTATTTTGATAGATAGAACTTTATTGTTCACACCACAAATTACATACACGATAAAAAAGCTTTAAAAACGAGTGCAACGATTGGTGGCCTTATCCGTAAGAGAAATTTGTTCTAGGTAACCTTATGATGGAGAGGAATTATGCAAGAGGTAGAAGTCAAGAGCCTTACGGACAACTGCTATTGCGGCACCAAACTAACGTTAAATCTGTCCAACTGTCAACTGAGCAAGTTGGAAAATCACGCGAACCTAAGCGTGCCCAGATACGGTTTGCGGTCGCGTGATTTTCCAACTGGTGCCGCAATAGCAGTTGTCCGTAAGGCCCCTGGTCGTGCAATTGGGATGACTATTGCTCTTCCCTGTCAGTGCCACCTAGGCCCTTGCAGAGCTAACCATGACGCTGCACTGAGCTGGGATTCAGCTTAGTGGTGAATTAGGCCTAAAGCTCTTTTGACATGACGGGCTCAGTTTCCCTTCATTTGATTTCTTATTGGTTTAAAAAAAATATGACCGTTTAATTTGTTTATGGTCGACATACAAGTTCGGGTATGTCCTGCGACCAGAACCGCCGGAAGATGGGCAGCAGCATCTTATTAGTACACGGTAAATATACTGCGATCCCCAAGCTGCCTGCCAAGCGTGGGGATTATGGCAATACCTGTCTCTAAGAGGAAGGCTTTTGTTCAGCAGTGGACGTTTACTGGCTGATGATAACAGGTGATGTGACAGGCAAGAGTTTTGGCCAGGTGTTAAGTGATGATGTGGTCGAAGATGCTAAACGTATAGTCTGAAATTTGAACTGGCTTTCATCATGCATTGCGATAGATTTCCAAATTAAGAGTATTTAACTATAGCTAGCCAGCCGGGCACTTTATACCAAAAAGCTCAAAATAAAAAGCTTTAATCTCACATTCGGACATGCTATCTAAATGAAAATAACTTCGCAAACACATATCACAAAATGAACAATTCGAGGGTAAGATATCGTCCAAGAAACTTCTCCGAGCGGCCATAAACCTTGACATTTAAGAGACCCCTTGGAAAACTAATAACAGAGACAATACAAGTGTAACAATCTATTAGCCCGCGCTGCCATTGCTGCCAACATTCCGATAAACATCCAGCGCAGCCAACCTACCGGATCCGCATCGCTACCGGAAGTGGGAAGCGATAAATTCGTACCAAAGTAAAATAAAACCTTCGGCCGCCGTTTCAGTGTGCGCGTTTATGATATACAGTTTGGTGTTTTCACGGGTTTTGGGCACTTCTTGGAGATGAATTAAAAAAAAAAATCTTATTTTTAAATTTTTAATCCTTCTGTGATTTTAAATACATCTCCGACCTGTCAAAGTATCGACAACACCTCTAATGGTGCAGATGCCCATAAGTGGCAATTACCACTAAGCATCACCTTTATGCTGGGTACGCCAGAAAACCAAAGTCACCGACATAGCCCAGCTACTTATCAAGCTGAAGTGGCTGTGGGCCGGTAATATCGACAGAACCGATACCCGTAAGAATAGTCGTGTTTTGGAGACCACGAATAGACAAAACGTAGAGTTGGATGCCTTGAGACTCGATGAAGTAATGATATAACAAAGACAGCTAGCAGTGGCTGAAAGAGAAAAGCCGAAGATCGGCCTGAGTGGCGTGCCCTGGGAGAGGCCTATGTCCAGCAGTGGACTAATATACTGGGTTACGCGAATAGGAGGATCTAAGCCGAAAGGGGTCCATTGTAGTAGACGACTTTTACTATAGAAGCAACTTAGAAATCGCGAAAAAAAAAAGCTATTCCATAGAAAACGGTCATTCACAATTTCACACTCGACAAAATGTAGAGAACGCTAAAAAAAATTTTAATAATTTAATTTTGTGGCAATGTTTCTGACGTGAATACGTCTATAAAGAAGAAATTTTTTTCTAGGCCCACCGAATTTACCGTATGTTGATGGGTATAACACTATAAAATTCGTCGTTTTTTTTTTTGTACCATTCGGACGAAAGATAAGGTAAAAATGAAACCGGAATAATAATATAAAGAATAATATGTGTTGTTTTGATTTTTGCCACAATTCATTCATTTCCCTTATAAAGTCACTTGACCGGAACGTTTTTAATACGAAAAAGGATGCATGCTTAGGAATTTTTATACTAAAATAAATAGACCATATTTTACAACAGTATTAGTAGTATGAGTAGTATTATAAGGCCATAGTAATCGGCTTATGTTAATATTCCTGTTTGATCGGATATAGCTAATATTACCACTAAGTCTAGAGATTATGAGGAACAAATCGACATGAGTTTCATTACTATACGGTATTAGTTTGTGGTGGGCCTATTTTTCAAACAAAAGAAATTGTCTCATTTCATTCCACAGAAGTAACAAAAAATAGGATATTAACAAAATCAGGACACAGTTTGATGCTGCAGCAACATAATTATCTGATGTATACATCCAAAATTTAACTACACCACTCGATAGCTAAAGGATCAAAGAATTTGGAACGTTGAGTCAAACACACTAGTTGATGCCTGTGACTTCGTTCACGTAGCGTAGAAGTACGCGTAGTGCGAAGTAAAACGTACACGTATTCACGTAAAACTCATAGCCGTGTCCACGGCACAGCCACGCCTGAATCGTTTTGTTTTATAAAACTACGATCAAAGTTTCGATAAAATCCTACAATTTGGTACATTGTAATATTCAATTCGAATTCTCTCCTTGCGCATCATTACATGATAATTGATTTAAACTTTATTCGAACTCACATTTATGAGAGATAATTTGAAAGGTTTCTCATATAATTTCAAAGGATTCTTTATGAAATCAATAACAAAACGTATTTCTAATCTAAAATCAAAGATTTCAATGTGAAGGTCACTTTCAACTAGATGAGTACAAAAAGGTCGATATTAAAATAAACTCGATTAGATATTTTAAATAAAAAGAACGTCTCACAGTCTAGATTTAATAAACTCGAACAAAAGACAGTTGAAAATAAACTCTCAAGAATTCAACGGTACTAGAAAAGGCTTATCTAAAAACGAGTCGTTTACAAACGAAGCATGAATAAATTAATAAAGACCTAATAGAAAATTCTCCGAACTTGTGTTTGGTTCTCTTACTCTAATAGACAAAATTCTGTGTACCTACCTCATCTACTCGTTATTTAAGGGTCCTGTATACCCTCTGCAGCTCTCTCGCTCGCACATTTTCACATTATTGAAGATATAAAATCAATGAGTGTGAATTCCCAAAAAGTAACAAAATCATGTCACGGTGTCTATCGTAACATTACAAACAAAGAAATTGTCAATTTGATATATTTTAATTTGACACAGTAATATGGTAACAAGTGATTTTTATTTCTCGTGTCATTTTATTCCGTCAAATTAAAAGATATCGAAGCAAACATTTCTTTGTTTGTAATGTTACGATAGACACCATGACATGATTTTGTTACTTTTTGGAAATTCACACTCATTGATTTTATATCTTCAATAATGTGAAAATGTGCGAGCGAGAGAGCTGCAGAGGGTATACAGGACCCTTAAGTAGTATTCAGTACTAGCGGTCTGCCCCGGCTCCGCACGGGTATAGTTATATAGCCTATTAAAATAGCCTAAATTAATCAGTGATAATGTAGCATTCAAATGGTGAAAGAATTTTTTAAATCGGTCCAGTACTTTTTGAACCAATTCGTTACAAACATACATACAAATCTTTCCTCTTTATAATATTGATGATGATGATTGTATAGATAAATAGATATATATATATTATTATAATATTATAATTATAAATATTATAGTATAGATAACACAGTCATAATTCCAACACTCAGATATTGTATATAAGTGCCATTTTTAGGGTTCCGTACCCAAAGTCCTCGGAGTTTCTAGAGTCCAAAGAACCAGAGTTACCGACACAGCTATTAAAATTTGCAAGTTGAAGTGGCAATGTGCAGGCCACATCGCTCGAAGAACCGATAACCGATGGGGAAGAAAGGTTCTTGAGTAGAGACCACGAACGGGAAGACGCAGCATAGGGAGAGGCCTCCCTACGCTGCGCACCACTGCCCACTAGATGGACCAACGACATTGTGAGAGTCGCGGGCATCCAGTGGATGCAAAAGGCAGTCTGTCGTTCAGTGTGGAGGTTAAAGGGAGAGGCCTTTGTTCAGCAGTAGACGTCTTCTGGCTGATGATGTACCCAAAGGGTAAAAAAGGGACCCTATTATTAAGCCTACATTGTCTGTCCTTCCGTCCGTCTGTCCAACCTATTAACTGCTGTATCTTTAGAACCATAATATATGGCCAGTTGAAATTTTCACAGAATATGACTTAAAGTTACGGCAGATTATCTAACAAATAATAAAAAAGTTAAAACTAAAAACGAAAGGGTCCCTCCCCTTACAACAAACGAATTTTTTAACGTATTTTTGTATTAGCTCTAATGTAAAAACGATAATACATACAAGCGTCAAACTTGGCATGATTTTAGTACACACTCTAAAGTATAACAACAAATAATAAATAAAGGCCAAGTGCGAGTTGGTGACATATTTGTGTTCATTACCAAGTTATAATTGTTATACTCGAGCGCATGTAGCAAAGTAATTAACTGCATAACAATTGATTCGACAATCTTGGAAGGCGTTATAATCTGTTACTTGGACAAGCTTATTGTACTATGTGGTGGTACGGAACCCTTAGTGCGTGAGCTTGACTCGCACTTGGCTGGTTTATTTTTTAAATCTTAAGCCTAATCTGTTGCGATTTTCAAGTAAGTTTTCTTTGCTATGTTTGATCAAAATAATTTTAACGGCTCTAAAGTTATTAGTTTTCTTTTCAATCTCTGTCGCTGTTTCTAAGCAGTATTTTCTCAACATTGATAACTAAAATAAAGCAACAAATAAAATACGAGAGCCACTCTCAGCGTCGTTTCCGACGACCCTTGTTCGTCCGAAGAGGTGTTGAGATCTAATCTTAACAGCGTTCCAGTAAATCGCATACGAGCTGGAATTAAATTAAAGATCCTCGTAAAGGGTTCCTTTGTCACGTGCTTCGTTTGAATTTGACAGCTAATTGTTTAGTTGAAAGTTTGGGACAAATAAATACTAGAGTAAATTGAGTGGTATTGTACCCAGTCGTGAGTAAAGTTTACAATAAGTAAAAAAAAAGCTCACCTCATTTTCAAAAATCTTTCAGAGCGCCTGGTTAATGCGACGCGTGACCAAAATGCAGGCGTGTTTCTGGCTCAACGCATAAGCATTGCCATTCAACGTGGTAATGCCGCCAGCATGCTGGGTACGCTGCCAACTGGTAGTGGGCTTGAGCATTTGGATTGTCTTTAGACCTTCAACGGTCTATGGGCAGTCTAACTGTATTTGTAGTTTTAGTTTTAGCTTGTATTTTGTTTAGTTAATAAAGGCGAGAGTCCAGGAAAAAAGAAAGTAAAAAAAAAAAATATTATCTATACTTCTATACTGATATTATAAACAGGAAAGATTTGATTGTTTGTTTGTTTGCATTGAATAGGCTCCGACACTAATGAACTGATTTGAAAAATCCTTTCACTGTTGGGAAGCCACACCATCCCCGGGTGACATAGGCTATATTATAATAAAAAAAATATAGGGGTCCTCACTAAATGTCCCATAATGTAACCCAATGTGTAAAAAAAAAGATTTACACCCATGCGAAGCCGGTGTAAACAAAAGGTGTAAGGTGTGGAAGACGCAGCGTAGGGAGGCCTCCCACTAGATGGACCGACGACATTGTGAGAGTCGCGGGCATCCAGTGGTTGCAAAAGGCAGGCTGTCGTTCAGTGTGGAGGTTAAAGGGGGAGGCCTATGTTCAGCAGTGGACGTCTTCTGGCTGATGATGATGATGATGAAGCCGGTGTGCGTTGCTAATCCTTACTAATATTATAAAAGCGAAAGCAACTCTATCTTTCTGTCCGGATGATTATTCCCTTTTCACGAATAAACGGCTCAGCCGATCTTAACGAAATTTGGCAAGAAGATAGTGTGAATCATGAAGACGGACATAGAATACTTTTTCTCCCAGAAAATGTGGAAAAATTGGAATTCGCGGGTAACACCGCGGATTCAGCTAGTGATTTATACAATTATTGTCATGTTTTTACTATAGAGACTAACGTAAGAATGTTTCATTATTTCTAATTTACCCAAAAAAAAAATATTGCTCTTCTTTTTAGGATTCCGTACCTCAAAAGGATAAAACGGAACCTTATAGAATCACTTTGTTGTCCGTCTATCCGTCTGTCAAGACCCTTTTTCTCAAGAACGCGTAAAGGTATCAAGTTGAAATATATATCAAATACTAGAGACTATAGTTTCTTTCAGCTGTGCAAAAATTAAATTTGTAAGTCAACGCGATCAAAAGATATGATCATTTATGTCGCATATTTTCGCATATTTTACGATTTCACAAGGGAATCAAAACTTAAAGGGTACTTCTTGTAGAGCTAAAATCATGAAATTTGGCAAGAAGCCCTTGCCCCTAGCCAAGTTTCATGACAGCACGTGTAATGGATAAAATCCGAAAGTCGTTAATTTCAAGTTATATCATATCATAAAAAACATATTTTAAAAACTTACATTTTGTAGTTGGTATGTATCGACGAAGCGTATTGTCGACTACAAAGTTAAGTTTGTCTTTCAATATTTCAACTTTTTTTGTTTTTAGGGTTCCGTACCTCAAAAGGAAAAAACGGAACCCTTATAGGATCACTTCGTTGTCCGTCTGTCCGTCTGTCTGTCCGTCTGTCCGTCTGTCCGTCTGTCCGTCTGTCTGTCCGTCTGTCAAGACCCTTTTTCTCAAGAACGCGTAAAGGTATCAAGTTGAAATTTATACTAAATACTTAGGTCTACGGTTTCTTTCGGCTGTAAAAAAATAAAAGTTGTAAGTTTACGCAATCAAAAGATATGAACGTTTATGTCGCATATTTTGCGATTTCACAGGGGAATCAAAACCTATAGGGTACTTCCCGTTGACCTAGAATCATGAAATTTGGCAAAATGTTAGTTCATATAGCACATATATAGGAATAAATCCGAAAGTTACAAATTTGAAGTTATATCATTTAAAAATAATTATTTTGCTATTACAAACTTACATTTTGTAGTTGGAATGTATGGAAGAGCCTAATTGTCAACTACAAAGTTAAGTTTGTCTTTCAATATTTCAACTTCAGTTCGTTTTTAGGGTTCCGTGCCTCAAAAGGAAAAAAACAGAACCCTTATAAGATCACTTTGTTGTCCGTCTGTCTGTCTGTCTGTCTGTCCGTCTGTCAAGACCCTTTTTCTTGTATCTTCGATATACAACTATTCATTCCTTTTTCGTTCACCACCTACAGATTTGGTTCAAATTTAAAACATAAGCAATTAATCAAATAACATTTTTATTTTTAACTTTAGTAATACTGCTATAGAAACTAACCACAATAAAATTTCAGCTATACTATTATTATAATAATCAGCTACACTATAATAATCTTACTAATATTATAAATGCGAAAGTTTGTGTGTAAGTGTATGTTTGGCTGAAGTCACCGCCGAAACTACTGCTCCAATTAAGATGAAATTTGGTATGGAGGTAGCATATTCCCTGAATTAACAGATTTCGATGAAATTTGGTATGAAGGTACCATATTCTTTGGATTATCACACGAGTTACTTTTTACCCCGAAAAAAAATTATGGTTCCTGTAGTATGACATCAATCACTCAACTCTGTGACTGTTTAACGGATTTCGATAAAATTTGGTATGGAGGTAGCATATTCCCTGGATTAAAACTAAGGCTATTTTATACAAACAATATGTAAGTTCCTGTAGGATAATTTTAATCATTCAACTCCGTAACTGTTTAACAGATTTAGCAAGCCGCAAGCGGCCCGCGAGGGTTAGTCGAGCACAAGTAACGTAAAAAAAAAAAAAACTTTCTGGACCGCAAGCGGCCCACGAGGGCGAGTGTCAAGCACAAGTGACGTACAAAAAAGAAAAAAAAAACTTTCTAGGTCGCGCGATTCGCTGGGCCGCAAGCGGCCCGCGAGGGCAAGTGTCAAGCACAAGTGACGTTCAAAAAAGAAAAAAAAACTTTCTAGGTCGCGCGGTTCGCTGGGCCGCAAGCGGCCCGCGAGAGCGAATGTCAAGCACAAGTGACGTGAAAAAAAGAAAAAAAAAACTTTCTAGGTCGCGTGGTTCGCTGGGCCGCAAGCGGCCCGCGTGGGCGAGTGTCAAGCACAAGTGACGTGAAAAAAAGAAAAAAAAAACTTTCTAGGTTGCGCGGTTCGCTGGGTCGCAAGCGGCCCGCGAGGGCAAATGTCAAGCACAAGTGACGTGAAAAAAAGAAAAAAAAAACTTTCTAGGTCGCGTGGTTCGCTGGGCCGCAAGCGGCCCGCGTGGGCGAGTGTCAAGCACAAGTGACGTGAAAAAAAGAAAAAAAAAACTTTCTAGGTCGCGTGGTTCGCTGGGCCGCAAGCGGCCCGCGTGGGCGAGTGTCAAGCACAAGTGACGTGAAAAAAAGAAGAAAAAACTTTCTAGGTCGCGTGGTGGCGAGTGTCAAGCACAAGTGACGTGAAAAAAAGAAAAAAAAAACTTTCTAGGTCGCGCGGTTCGCTGGGCCGCAGGCGGCCCGCGAGCGCGAATGTAAAGCACAAGTGACGTGAAAAAAAGAAAAAAAACTTTCTAGGTCGCGTGGTTCGCTGGGCCGCAAGCGGCTCTCGTGGGAGAGTGTCAAGCACAAGTGACGTGAAAAAAAGAAAAAAAAACTTTCTAGGTCGCGTGGTTCGCTGGGCCGCAAGCGGCTCTCGTGGGCGAGTGTCAAGCACAAGTGACGTGAAAAAAAGAAAAAAAAACTTTCTAGGTCGCGTGGTTCGCTGGGCCGCAAGCGGCCCGCGTGGGCGAGTGTCAAGCACAAGTGACGTGGAAAAAAGAAAAAAAAAACTTTCTAGGTCGCGCGGTTCGCTGGGCCGCAAGCGGCCCGCGAGCGCGAATGTCAAGCACAAGTGACGTGAAAAAAAGAAAAAAAAACTTTCTAGGTCGCGTGGTTCGCTGGGCCGCAAGCGGCCCGCGTGGGCGAGTGTCAAGCACAAGTGACGTGAAAAAAAGAAAAAAAAACTTTCTAGGTCGCGTGGTTCGCTGGGCCGCAAGCGGCCCGCGTGGGTGAGTGTCAAGCACAAGTGACGTGAAAAAAAGAAAAAAAAAAACGTTCTAGGTCGCGTGGTTCGCTGGGCCGCAAGCGGCCCGCGTGGGCGAGTGTCAAGCACAAGTGACGTGAAAAAAAGAAAAAAAAAACTTTCTAGGTCGCGCGGTTCGCCGGGTCGCAAGCGGCCCGCGTGGGCGAGTGTCAAGCACAAGTGACGTGAAAAAAAGAAAAAAAAACTTTCTAGGTCGCGTGGTTCGCTGGGCCGCAAGCGGCCCGCGTGGGTGAGTGTCAAGCACAAGTGACGTGAAAAAAAGAAAAAAAAAACGTTCTAGGTCGCGTGGTTCGCTGGGCCGCAAGCGGCCCGCGTGGGCGAGTGTCAAGCACAAGTGACGTGAAAAAAAGAAAAAAAAAACTTTCTAGGTCGCGCGGTTCGCCGGGCCGCAAGCGGCCCGCGAGGGCAAATGTCAAGGACAAGTGACGTGAAAAAAAGAAAAAAAAAAACTTTCTAGGTCGCGTGGTTCGCTGGGCCGCAAGCGGCCCGCGTGGGCGAGTGTCAAGCACAAGTGACGTGAAAAAAAGAAAAAAAGAACTTTCTAGGTCGCGCGGTTCGCTGGGCCGCAAGCGGGCCGCGTGGGCGAGTGTCAAGCACAAGTGACGTGAAAAAAAGAAAAAAAAAACTTTCTAGGTCGCGTGGTTCGCTGGGCCGCAAGCGGCCCGCGTGGGCGAGTGTCAAGCACAAGTGACGTGAAAAAAAGAAAAAAAAAACTTTCTAGGTCGCGCGGTTCGCTGGGCCGCAAGCGGCCCGCGAGGGCGAATGTCAAGCACAAGTGACGTGAAAAAAAGAAAAAAAAAATACTTTATCTAGGTCGCGTGGTTCGCTGGGCCGCAAGCGGCCCGCGTGGGCGAGTGTCAAGCACAAGTGACATACAAAAATGTAAAAAACACTATAGATCGTGGGGTTTGCTAGACCACAAGTGGAACGCGAGGGCAAGTTTCATACAGGGAAAGTAAAAAGAAGTAAAAAAAATGGGGTCATTCAAACATCTGCCAGGCCAGGAATTCAACCTTAGATCTCCTGCTCATAAAGCACCATGTAATTACAATCCAGGATGAAATAGTTACATAAAACGTATTCAGTAGCGTCCTAAAATAAAACTTTTTGCAGAGAACTACATAATTTTTCCCTTGAATAACGCGGGCGAAGCCGCAGGCGGAAGCTAGTTGTAATATATGTTTTTGGGATACTTAATCGGAAAAACGGAATTAGTCTTCGATGGGCGAAATATTGTACTTATAATACTTAGACAAGTTTGTACGGAACCCTCGGTGCGCGAGTCCATCTCGCACTTGGCCGGTTTTTTTTTGTTTGGTCTCGCGCGTTTCGGTTCCGTCCAACGGAACCCTCAGAGTGCAAGTCCTACTCGTACTTGTCTTCTTTTTTTTAACCCTGAGGATAGGTCTATAACGTCCGAACACCGGTCGAGTTTTTGAAATGATTTTATTGTTGGCTAAATTTTACTGTTTGTTAGTTTCAACATTGAGTTTGAGATAAACTGAAACTTCTAAGAAAAATTTGTTATTCGATCTTAACGAAATGGTGATCACAATAAAGAAATTCTGAACAATGATTATAATTTTTAGAAAAAAAAGAACCGACTTCATGCCTATACATACCTACATTTACAAACTGAAACTAAAAAGTAGAAAATATTGTTTAATATTACGACTGAAATACTTTGTATCCATGGTCTTGAAAAATTTAACGAAAAACAACAGGGCCCGGTCGCCATGGAGACACTTTGTTTTTTTTAAGTTCTGTTGTAGGAACAGTTCCTCTATGTTTGCTGTTCAGTTGACAGCGTCGCTAGTGGAGAACAAAGTATGAAATTCACCAAGAAATAACTGTAATTCCAATTTTGCCCACTTTAACAGCTAAGTTGGTGGCACTGTGCAATGTACATTGAATTCGTTGCTTATCGTCATGTTTTGGTAGATTTTTCAAAAAGCGCTGAATCAGTGTCGATAAAAAAATTATGGGACCACCTATGAGATAAGACCTACCAACCAAAAAATTAATCATCAAAAACAATTCTAAATTGGCGGAGTAATCGCGTAACAAACATACATTAATAAAAACATACAGTCGAATTGATAACCGCCTCTTTTTGGAAGTCGGTTAAAAAGTGTTTTGTTTTTGAGGTCCTTGTTTTTGTGGTTTTGAGCTTCCTTCTGCGGTGTTTCCTAGAAGCTACAACATGGGGTTCTTTAAAACGAACGAGGGTCGCAACGTATTTGTGATGCCTCTGGTGTTACAAGTATCCATAGGCGACGGTGACTATTTATCGTCAAACAGTCCTTCTGCTTGTTTTCCATCTCATCATCATCATCATCATCAGCCAGAAGACGTCCACTGCTGAACATAGGCCTCCCCCTTTAACCTCCACATAGAACGACAGCCTACCTTTTGCATCCACTGGATGCCCGCGACTCTCACAATGTCATCGGTCCATCTAGTGGGAGGCCTCCCTACGCTGCGTCTTCCGGTTCGTGATCTCCACTCCAGAACCTTTCTTCCCCATCGGTTATCGGTTCTTCGAGCGATGTGGCCTGCCCATCGCCACTTCAACTTACAAATTTTAACAGCTATGTTTTCCATCTATGGCATTAAAAAACCTAACTTTTTAATGTGAACCCTTTATATTTGGAACATAATATTACCTACTAAATGCTTGCAAGCATTTAAGTCAAGCTGGTCATCATCATCATCATCATCATCCACAACATTCCTTATCCCACTGCTGGGTATAGGACTTATTTTACATAGGATATACGTACATAGGATTATTACTTAATGTGTTTTTTTTTAATTTTTAATAATCTTACAAAACCTCTTTACGGCTGCAAAATTATTGACAAGGGCATTTTACAGCCGATAATGTGTACCTATATTGTATAATTTTAATTTTAAATTGTGATTTTTATCCTGTAAATGACGTCGTCAAGTGTATATTAGTACACCTAAGACATAATTGAATTGAATTGATGGACTCTCTCTTGTTGCCATCTGCCTCGGTCCTGTGCTAATCGAGTCCAGCGGTATTATAAAAGTTTGATTGTGATCGAGATTGCATGCCGTCCCGTTAGCATCTACTTACTCGCACCACGTGCGTGAGTGAGATGGCACGCGATCACAATCACAATCCGAATCACAATAAGACATCTATAATAAGGCATCTGGTTCGACCCGCGATAGTAATAATATCGACCACCCATCTTGCAGCTGGACGACCAACGCTCCGCTTACCTTGCCTCGGCCACCACTCTGTTAAAACCTTACTCCACCTATCATCACTGCGCCTAGCAACGTGTCCTGTCCAGTTAAATAAATAAATAATAAATAAATAAATAAAATTTTTATTTCTTTAACACGGTTTTACATAAAATAAAATGTAGGCAGGAGCCCTCTTTTAGACATATAATATGTCTGTGCCAGAGGGCCCCGCTCTTCCGTCTCTACATTATAATATATAACATAATATAGTTTAATTTAATTAAAACGTACAATCACCAAAGTGTGTGTGTGTGCGTGCGTGTGTGTGTGTGTGTGTGTGTGCGTGTGTGTGTGTGTGTGTGTGTGTGTGAGTGTGAGGAGGGGGAGATAATATATATAGATATATTTTAAGTAACTGTCTGTAAAAATGCCTCAGATTCTTCAAAGGAAGATAGTTTTAGCCAGTCAGTAATGATAGATTTACACTCATAATACTGTTTATTGCAAATGTTTAATTTTTTATTTATTTTATTGTATATAAACTCTGAACGCCTCTTAAATTGCATACTTGCAAACTTTGTTTTAGCTTGAGATACAGGAACTACATTTTTAATACGTCTATTGTTTTCATTATCTGTGTTACTCAATTTTATAGTTTTATGGATTTTTAATATGATTAGTGCTAAGTATAGTTTTCTTACTGATAACAAGCCACAGTCCTTGTAAAGGGCTTCAGTGGAATAACGTTTTTTTTTGAAATGCATGACCTTAAGCAATGCTCGCTGTGCTCGCTCAACTGCTATAAATTTAGTTTTCGCAGCCCCTCCCCATACAGGGATACAGTATGATAATACGGACTGTACCAAAGCGATATAAATATAATTTAGTAGACTCTTTCCGTTTGGTAGACTCTTTCCGTTTGGTAGACTCGAGTTTGAAGGGACCACATGTCTTAATGTTTTAAATATCCAAATGAGTTTTCTAACTCTGCTCGTTACTTGTTCAAGATGTGGGTACCAGGTTAATTTTTCGTCGACTATGACACCAAGATACTTCGTTTCCTTAACTTTTTTGATAGTTGGGCAGTTACAATTGTGATTATTATGAGTATTACAGCTGTGTACTTTTATTTGGAGATCTTCTTTAGGTTGAGTACTTTCATTAATAGTGAAACAAACATAATTAGTTTTAGATGCATTTAACGTGAGTTGATTATTTTGAAGCCATTCTCCTACTTTAACTAAACCGGTCTCAACACTACGTTTTACACTTTGCCACGTTTTCCCGTAAAAAACTACAGCCGTATCATCAGCGTAAGAAAAAACTTCCGCATTTGATATACCTAGGTTACACAGGTCGTTTATATAAATTAAAAACAAGGTGGGACCCAGGACACTTCCTTGGGGAACGCCATATGATACCTCTGTATCACCACTAACATATTTACCCACTCTAACTCTTTGTTTTCTATTGGTAAGGTAATCTTTAAATAGTTCCAATGGCAAACCCCTAATTCCTATCCTCTCCAACTTGTTTACTAAGATGGGAACAGAAACAGTATCAAATGCTTTTTTTATGTCTAAAAATACAGCAAGACATTTGCGACTTTTGTCCAGTTGATCAGTTATTATTGAGCTCAAAGCAGTAACTGCATCTTCTGTCGATTTTCCTTGCTGGAAACCAAATTGAGAGGGAGATATTATTTTATATTTGTCCAAGTACTTTAGGAGTCGTAAATTTAATAATTTTTCAAGTACTTTTGATATTGACGGTAAAACTGAGATAGGTCTGTAGTTATTTACGTCCACAACATCACCACCTTTGTGCACGGGGGTGATAATGGATTGCTTGAGAGATGTGGGGAAGACACCTTGCTCAAAACATAAATTTGCAATATGGGTAAGAATAGGAACGACAACCAGCCTCACATTTTTCAAAAGTTTTGAAGTTATATTATCCCACCCTGGAGCGCTATCAGGTTTAAGGTTCATTAATATTCTATCGATTTCATCATAGTCTGCGTTTAACAATACAAATGAATTACATTGTGAGCAAGTTTCGGTAGTGATGTCAGTGTTAGTATTTAAATTAGATTTAAACTTTTGAGCGAGTTCCTTACCAATGTTTGCAAAGTAGTTATTAATAAAATTAGTGGAGGCAGTAGGGGAAGACTTAATATTTAATAATTCAGAATTTTGACTGTTTTGTTTGTTTGTATAGGTTATGTTTTTAATATTTTTCCACAAAAGTTTATTATTATTTATTGATTTTTCCAGTAATTGTTCTTCATGTTTTCTTTTAAGTTTTTTTAACAATTTATTACAATAATTACGGTATCTGATGTAGCTAATTTTTAGAATTTCGTCAAATGGATCATTACGAAGGGTTTTTTGCAGTTTGTTTCGATGATTTATGCAACGTAAGATGCCCGGAGTAATCCAAGGCTTAATTATTCGCTTACTTTTAGGTATTTTAATAGTCACAGTACTTGCATCTATGCACTCTCTTAAATTACGGATTAACAAGTCAGTCACCAAATTAGGGTCATTATACAAGAGTAATTCAGCAAGATTCCTTTCTAGTAAAAGTGTGCGTACTTTTTCAGTGTCAAGTTTGGTTTTAGTTTTTGTAGAATTAGAGCTCAATATATTTTTTATTTTTGACAGAGATAAAAAGGTTGTGAAGTGATCAGTGACGGAGGTTTGTAATATAGCTATCGTTGCCATTTTCCGCTTTTTATTAATTCTCAACATGATATGATCTAGGCAGTTATTTCCTCTGGTGGGGAGAGAGTGGCCCGCAAGAATGCCATGTAGAGATAACATATTTAGATAGTAAACACGATTTTCATATCCATGTCCTCCTTCATTGCTATTTGGTATAATATTTATGTTTATGTCTCCTGTTATCACAATATTTATTTGTGGTGAAAGTGTACATAGGTGTGAATTAAGTGAGTCAATAAAACCCTTAGCATTTTTATTAGATGGAGAGCGATAAATACCCAGGATACTACTGTTCAGTACATCCAACTGTAGACAAGATGCCTCAACCAATTTAATTTCTTTTACTTTGTGTCCTAAAGTGTTTTTTACATAGATGACAACGCCATCATTTTGGTTCAATAAATTTTTGGTGTAATAAGATTGATAATTTGTAAGTTGCGGTAGAGGTTTGTTTGCGTTAAGTCTACACTCTGTGAATATTAAAACATCTATTTCTAATTTTAAGGTAGGTAAAGTTAATACAAAATCATCGAAATTTGCGTATATACTACGGATATTTTGAGTTAGAATTGTCAAATCAGATTTTTGGAAATGAATACGATCCGATAGCTCTGAACTGTCGCATTCTAGGGTATGTGCTATTTCAACGTTGTCGATTTCATTTATGGTTTGCAAAGAATCAGCCATAATTTATAATCTTGTGTACTGAGGTCGTAACTATATAGGGGATTTTTGTAAATATTATTGATTCATATGAGACGCACAGGGGTGATTTTGAGATATAACTATAATATGATATAATATAGAATGATTTTGTGTGTGTTGAATTTTTGTTTAGGGGCATGATGTAAAGGTATTGTGGTGTGGTGTGGGAGTGTAATGCTTTACAATTCACAGTACTATTAACTGTATCGCTTACTGACTTAGACTTAAAGCATGTAAATGGTTCATGTGTACATAATAGAATAGCAATATTGAACCCTATACAAGAATAGTTTAGTTTAACAAGGCAAGTTAGTCATGTTTCAGACTGCATAAGGCTATTAATTTGATTCTCGTTATTTATGATTATAATAGGATTATTCTCGTTTTTCCTTACGTAAACCCGCCCATAGGATGTCCAGCAGAACTTGTAGCCTTTGGATTTTGCGAGGTCTCTTGCAAGAAAATATAGTCGGGAGGCCTTTGATGTTAGTTGCTCCGCCACGTATACAGGGTTTTCTTCGTTTTTTGTAAATCCAATGTGTTTAGCACGGAGCTTGCTTTTGTCTTTTATGTTGAAAGTTTTACACATTTTAAGTAATTCCGTTTTGAGAATGGTTGAGGACAATTCTACAACAATAGGTGTGTTAGTTTGACCTTCTTTTTTTCCACGCACTCTATATATGTCCTTGACGTCAGTTTTCTTAATATCACAATGAACTGTCTTTCCCAAATGCATCACCATATTTATCATGTCTTCTTTTGTTTCATTTTCAGTCTTTGGCGCGTTTTTAATCTCAAAATTTGCTTTAAGTTGTATTTTCTGCATATCTTCCAATTTACGTTCTAGTATTATAATAAGTTCCTTTTCTTTCCTCGATTCCAGTTCCATTTTCTCCAGTTTCTTAGTTAATTCTTCATTTTGACTTGCAAGTAGTGTTATAGAGCTTTCAATATTCTCATTTGATTTTTTAATTTCAGTGAGGGTAGGAGTAAATAGGTTTTTCAGATGTTTTTCTTGATCTGCCATTAAGGATACAATCATATTCTTAACTTCCTTCTTAAATGCATCAAATTGTTCACCAAAATCATCTTCTCTGGGTCTTTTACCACGCATAAGTACGGGGTTTGGGGGGGTGGTGAAAAAGCTATTTCCCACAAGACTTAAGTTACCTTCACTGCCTGATTTATTTAGCATGTTCTGTTCCATTGCTAACAGTATAATTGTCTATAATTATTATGCCTCTAAAAACAAAAATGTATTTGGGCCAGCTCTCAATAATTATTCGCTACCGCTCCCGCTTGTGAGCTTGTGGCACAGCCTCGATGCGTCGTACCTGTGTGACGTAGGCGCAAGCAAAAGCGCGTAGCTCGCAGTGATATAGGCGTCTCTGTCTTGTTGTCCTTGTCTTCTTCACTGCAATTACGCCTCGCGCTTCATATGCGCCTGGTACTCAGCACAAATTTATTTGAATAATCTTGTCATTTAAACGAATTTAACAATATAAATTAAATAAAACAAATACAGATCGCACGTCTACACGCTTTCGCGGTCCAAGGGGAAGAGCCTTTAATTTGCACCTTTGAGTTGCACTTTAATTTCATTTCAAGCTGGTCATAGTAACTCTTAAAAGGTCATAGGTCAAGTAACTCTCCTAACTTATACGAGTCACAAGGTTAATATTAACTTAAGTTAATCAAATTGGCCCATACTTAAATCCTTTATGCTTGGGTCCTTTCCAAATTAGCTTAAGAGCTGAATATATAGGTATGATTACTTTTACATACTTAAGTCGCGGGCATCCAGTGGATGCAAAAGGCAGGCTGTCGTTCAGTGTGGAGGTTAAAGGGGGAGGCCTATGTTCAGCAGTGGACGTCTTCTGGAATAGTCACTATTTGATTAGACGTACTTGAGCATTTATGAAGTTAAGACCTTTTCATTTCAGAAAAAAGTTTAATAAACGTAAAAACGAAGGTAAATCTGAATTTTAATACAGAGCATACTTCGAAGTATATTTGTATTAAGGCGTGGTTTTCCCGCTTTTAAGTAACACTTTTTACTACTGATGACCACAAGACTTAATGTATTGTATTAAAGTAGAAATAAGTGTATCAAAACCATGGCGCTTTTTTTTTTTTTTTTTTTTTATATAAATTGTAGGCTTGCGTTACACAGAGTCGTGCGTTTCACTACTTCAATTTTTGAATTTTTTTCCCATATTTTTCGAAAAGTAAAGCTGTAATGTAAAATGTACCTTTTGCGGTTACCTCCATAATTACGAAATATTGTAGACATCATTTAGTAAATAGGTAATTGAATGAATCCAAAAAAACAGGAAATAAAGCTCAAATCAGTGTTATTTTCATATAGGGTCATGACAAGAAGTGGTGTTATAAGATGTAATTTGTAATTGTGGTATTAAGCCACTGAAATGATTTTATCGTGTCAAGGTTGCAAGGGTTGACGCGCTATTAGTGATAATAGATATAATATTAGTTTTTTTTTTTTTTAGTTAAAAACACTAATATTAATTGCGAAATACGTCCACCCACAAGATGGACAGACGACCTAAAAGAGACCGCAGGGAAACGCTGGATGCAGGCCGCTTCCAACCGGCCCTTTTGGAGATCGATGGGGGAGGCCTATGTCCAGCAGTGGACGTCCTATGGCTGAAATCATGATGATGATAGTAATAACTGGCCTCCGACAAGAATCATATCATACTTAATATTATAAATGCGAAAGTGTGTTTGTTTGTTCCTCTTTCAAGCAACAACAGAGCAACGGATCGACCTGATTTTTTTGCATGGGTATATTTCAAGAGCTGGAGAGTGACATATACTACTTTTCATCATCATCATCACCATTTTTCATCACTACGCAGGTCAAACCGCGGGGTGCAGCTAGTAATATTATAAATGCGAAAGTGTGTTTGTTTGTTCCTCTTTCAAGCAACAACAGAGCAACGGATCGACCTGATTTTTTTTACATGGGTATATTTCAAGAGCTGGAGAGTGACATATACTACTTTTCATCATCATCATCACCATTTTTCATCACTACGCAGGTCAAACCGCGGGGTGCAGCTAGTAATATTATAAATGCGAAAGTGTATTTGTTTGTTCCTCTTTCAAGCAACAACAGAGCAACGGATCGACCTGATTTTTTTGCATGGGTATATTTCAAGAGCTGGAGAGTGACATATACTACTTTTCATCATCATCATCACCATTTTTCATCACTACGCAGGTCAAACCGCGGGGTGCAGCTAGTAATATTATAAATGCGAAAGTGTGTTTGTTTGTTTCTCTTTCAAGCAACAACAGAGCAACGGATCGACCTGATTTTTTTGCATGGGTATATTTCAAGAGCTGGAGAGTGACATATACTACTTTTCATCATCATCATCACCATTTTTCATCACTACGCAGGTCAAACCGCGGGGTGCAGCTAGTAATATTATAAATGCGAAAGTGTGTTTGTTTGTTCCTCTTTCAAGCAACAACAGAGCAACGGATCGACCTGATTTTTTTGCATGGGTATATTTCAAGAGCTGGAGAGTGACATATACTACTTTTCATCATCATCATCATCATCACCATTTTTCATCACTACGCAGGTCAAACCGCGGGCTCAGCTATTAAAACATAATTTAAAAAAAAAAGGTGAAGCTAGCCTGTACTAGTTAGTCAATTTCCAATAGATATTTTTTCAAAGAAATCCAATATTCTTAGCATCTTGACCTTTCAAAATCACCACTTCTCTTGATCTCAAAGTCTTCATTAATTACAAAAGAACGAAGAACACAAACACTCGGAAAAAATCCTAATCGCTAAAACCTTACCGGATTTGATCTCATTATAATTTAAAGAAAAAGAAATCCGACTCGAGCAGAATAGCGGCGGAACCGCAAAAAGTTGTAACATTAAATAATTTAGGAGGCTCGCACAGAACGGAAAAATAGAAACCAATTTTTTACACTTACTTAACATTGATGTTGACCAAATATAACTCATAGGACGTAGAAATAGAGGATACGTTACTGTTTGTGGATTGTAAAAGTAAAGTTGTAAAGGTGTATGGAACTATGAAATTTAAGGTAACGAAGTATACATGGATGAGTGGTGCGGTTTTTTTTTTCGTTCTTTATTATTATACTGTGTAACTGAATATGTTAGTGAGTTTCATATCGCGCTGAGCTTTAAATTTCTTTAAAAATCCTAAGAATAAGTTAGTTTTATTGACTCTCATACTTTTTAACTGACTTCGAAAGAGGAGGAAAGTTCTCAATTCAGCTGTATTTTTTTAAATTAACTATACCTACTAATCTTTTAGGTTATTCATTTGTTATTTTCAATTGCGGTTTTATATTATATACATTTGCAATTTTAATAACCCTGGGCTATCAATAAAAAAAAAGTAATTATGACTTTACTTAGAAACGTTAGTGAAATATAACCCTGGTCTAACAAGATAAAATAGTAAGTACTGATGGCTTTACTTAGAAACGTTAGTTAAATATAACCCTGGACTATCAAGTTAAAAATTTAAATACTAATGGATTGACCTAGAAACGTTAGTTAAATATAACCCTGGGCTATCAAGTTAAAAATTTAAATACTAATGGATTGACTTAGAAACGTTAGTTAAATATAACCCTGGGCTATCAAGTTAAACATTTAAATACTAATGGATTGACTTAGAAACGTTAGTTAAATATAACCCTGGGCTATCAAGTTAAAAATTTAAATACTAATGGATTGACTTAGAAACGTTAGTTAAATATAACCCTGGGCTTTCAGTTAAAAATGTAAGTAATGTATGTGTATAATTATAGGCTTTACTTAAAAATGTTAGTTAAATATAACCTTGGGTTTATCAAGAAAAAAATTGTAAGTACAAATGACTTTACTTAGAAACGTTAGTTAAATAAAGTTGTCAACTTTTTGATGACAGAAACTGTACGAGAACGGAAACGTGGGTACGCGACTAAGGACATTTTTTTTTAACTTGCATTTACTTACTTGAAACCTCAATTAAAACAGTGAAAAAAGTTATCTATCAAACCTTATTACCTTCATTTCAAAAGACCTAAAAATGTAATTTAATATTTTATGTCAACTTTTAAAATTGAGATTTATATTAAAACTGTAATTTTGCAAAGTTTTACACACTTACCTTTATCACAGTTTGAGGTTCTAAAGAATTAGGACGGAGGGACGGACAAATTTAAAACGTACTTACGCCCTTGTTCTTAGTAGTACTACGGAATCTTAAAAACGTAGTAACATACTATGCAATATACAAACTAAAGATCAACATAGTGGGATTATATATTTTAAATAAATTTATGTATTTATTATTCAAAATCTCAGTCAAATTACAATTAAACTAATAACTATTCAAATAACCCACCCCTGACCGTTCCCGGCGCAAAGGTACCCAAAACACTCGCTGCGTTACCGCGTTGGATGGCAATGGCCAACCTTTGCACCAGGAACGAGCCAGAGCGGGAGTCACCACACTTTTCCTTGAGCCTGTGCCTTATCTCCAAAATGAGCTTCTTGGCCTCAGTCCCCCAACAACCCATGGTCTCCACGGCAACGGGCACAAAATTGTAAAGCGGTACTACATAGTAGGTAGTTAACCCATATCGTAAATGGGTCAACTATACAAACTTTAAACTTGCCAAACCTGAATCGCCCATCCAATATCGATCTCGGTCAGTATTCAGTATAAATCTAACAAAGCCTTCCGACACCTAAACTGCCGAACTATATTATAAAACCATTCTGGGGTCGATCTAATCAAAGATTCCCGGTCGAAGATTAAGCGATTTAAACGGATCAAAAGTTTTAACTTCTCGGTACAGGCAGTTACACCACTCAATGGACCCCCCATTTATTTTGACGATAATATAAATCTGCCAAGTTTATTTTAGCAACCATCTGAACCTTATATGTGAAGCTATAAGATTTCAAATCGAGTTTTGAGAATTTGAGGATATCTTGGTGAAGCTAGGCCTGGTATACAGGGTTGTGGTGGATCTATGGGGATTACTTCGGCTAAGATAGCTACTATCCAGAGAAGTACTCAATATCCCGGTAGTTTATTTTAGAAAAATTTTACACTAGCATAGACGTGCCTTTTTTTAAGGTTGCTCGCGTGCTCTTCTTTAGTGGAAAATACTGAATTACCTTTTTAGGGTTCCGTACCGAAAGGGTAAAAACGGGAACCTATTACTAAACCTACGATATCTATCTGTCTGTCCGTCTGTCCGTCTGTCCTACCTATTAACGGCTGTACCTTACGAACCGTAATAGATAGCCAGTTGAAATTTCAAAGAATATGTAATGTTACGGCGGATTAACTAACAAATAATAAAAAAAGTCCAAGAGTAAAAATGAAAGGGGGGTCCCAATACAACAAACGTATTTTTGTATTAGCTCTAATGTAAAACAGTGATACTTACAAGCGTCAAACTTACATGATAACAACATAAGTATAACAACATATTATGATAAACTAGCGACCCGCCCGCCTGGCTTCGCACGGGTGTAATTTACGTGCAAACCCGGGGCGGGTCGCTAGTTATATATATAAACCTTCCTTGAAAGTGTATCTAACTGATGGTGAAAACGGCATCAAAATCCGTTGCGTGGTTTAGGAGGAGTTAGCGGCCATACAGACAGACAGACAGACAGACGCGGAAAGCGACTTCAATTTATACTATGTAGAGATAGAGAAGATAATGGCCGAATGGCCAGTCGGTGACAAGTTTCTGTTCATTACCAAGTTATACTGGTAATTTTGTTATTGAATTTTGTGGTGGTACGGAACCCTCAGTGCTTTTTCGATATATTCAATGCATAATATGTCTGAAAATCAGGACAATTTACGTAAGCATCAACTTGGCACGACACTAATCAGTTGGTTTCCAAGGGTTATCCGGACAAAAATCGTAAAATTTATCAATAATACGCAATTGATTGAACCGACCTTCTACTATACGCCGCCTTAGTGCTTGAATGGCCAATAGACCATTTACCAAATTTTACACGACACGATTTTTTTAGTTTGTTATTAATTTATGTGAAATTTATTAAAATATTTGATGATTTAGGAATAATGTTGTATATATTTATATGATTGTCTTTATTGTATTTTAATATGATAAGCATAAAACCGATATTTTTTCATTTATTTGTGGAGGTTGGACAAAATGCCTCCGTAGAAATTATGTAACTGGAGGTTGGACATAACGACATAGAGAATATGGAGATAGACCATGAAAATGATTAAAGAGTTCAGTGCTTGTTTGTCCAAACTACCATGAATACGTATACAGCATGTTCAAGTTTTTAATGAGTTTAACTTATTTAATTAGAGCATATTTACATTATAGCCCTAGTCTCGTGGGGTTTTTTTAATGTTTTTTTTATTTTTGCAGAACGCGCGTGCATCTCAAGATTCAACATCTTTTAGATTCAAACAAATAGAAATATTGATTTGATTGTATTATTGAAACTGACGTGGTTTTCACACATTTTATTTATATTCATTTTTTTACACTGGAAGATTCGAGTGAGGAAGACCTCCAGTGTGCGCCGGCGCAAAATATTTCTCTACGCACCCCCACCCCCGCACCCGACAAGCAGCCGGAGTCATCACGTGCGCGCCGCGCGGCGGCCCGTAGTGCAAAGCGAGACGCAGCCGCGCGCGCGCATTCACCTTGAAAAAGGCCGTCTAATGCGGTTGAAACTATAGTCGGAGTAACCGGCTTAATCTTACGTGAGTAATTCCCGTGTAATATAAATAAAATGTTGATTTGATTGGTTTAGTATTCGAAATTTATAAAATGGTTTTGAAATACCTCCCAAAAAGTTACTCCAGAATGGTGTCTACTATTTCGAGGAACCTAAATTGGATCCCTAAATACATTTCAGCATAGTTCAATTGGTATTGTCCAATTTGCTTGAGAGTTTTTCAAGAATAACTCTTTTACCAACACGAGAAATATGCAAAATGCAAATTTTTAAATGGTTTTCGTGACCTTTTGAGTAGGACTAAGTCTTCAATGAAATTGTTTTCTTGTTACCCATAATAGTCATAATACCTTTATTTTTTAAAACTATCAGTGGCAAACAAGCTAACGGGCTGCCTGATGGTAAGCGACAAGCAGCTGGTAGCTTTGATCAATTAAGAAAAAATACACGATGTTATCACAGTCTAGCTCACAAGGTTCCTCAATGTCAACCACAGACCTATATCTAAGTAGACTTTACAAGTGGTCTAAACTATATGAAAACTAAGTATGCTAATTTTTTCGTACCTATAAGTACAAAAGTACATGTGAAAAGAAATATGTTTGTGCTGTTGACCTGTCTATTTGTGGTATTCTAACAGCTCAATGTATGTGTACGTACCATGTTCTGACACATACATATTTTGAATTTGATTTGAATTGAATTTGAATTGAATTTGAATTGAATTTGAATTGAATTTGAATTGAATTTGAATTGAATTTGAATTGAATTTGAATTGAATTTGAATTGAATTTGAATTGAATTTGAATTGAATTTGAATTGAATTTGAATTGAATTTGAATTGAATTTGAATTGAATTTGAATTGAATTTGAATTGAATTTGAATTGAATTTGAATTGAATTTGAATTGAATTTGAATTGAATTTGAATTGAATTTGAATTGAATTTGAATTGAATTTGAATTGAATTTGAATTGAATTTTAATTGAATTTTAATTGAATTTGAATTGAATTTGAATTGAATTTGAATTGAATTTGAATTGAATTTGAATTGAATTTGAATTGAATTGAATTTGAATTGAATTTGAATTGAATTTGAATTGAATTTGAATTGAATTTGAATTGAATTTGAATTGAATTTGAATTGAATTTGAATTGAATTTGAATTGAATTTGAATTGAATTTGAATTGAATTTGAATTGAATTTGAATTGAATTTGAATTGAATTTGAATTGAATTTGAATTGAATTTGAATTTGATGTTAATGATGGTGGTCGAACATGATAAACATAACTAACCTAGAATGGGAACTGGCTCAATTGACGCTTCCAGAACATACCGTCAGGTGTTTGGCGATAGGTTTTGGAACTTTAGGGTGTTAGCTAGCCAGATGCATTAGAAAGAAACCCCATGAAAAAACTGAAACAGTTTATCACCAAAACTTATGTGGAATTATTCAGTTCAAAAGTTTAAATCTACTATAAATTTTGTCGGAACTCGCGAGCGTCGCGAACAAACGGCGAATAATTAACAATTAGGTAATTCAGACTCTCAAAGCGACGTCGAAAGAGGCTGTCGCGCGCAGCCTTTCAGCGCTGACATTCCACGGAGCTTGCTTGTGACATATTTTTAGTCACAGTTTTCGGTTAGCTTCATATTGTAAACGGTAAGTTAAACTGGTAACTTGGAAATACTTCGCCTGCTATCGAATATTCAACGAAAATTAAAGGACTCAGTACCCTTAGTACAAGTTTTGATAGTATTCGATAACTTTTTTCGTTTTCGTATTGTTCCATACATTGCTGGGCTAAAAGGTATTCGAAAACTTTTTTCGTATTAGAGTGAAGCAATCTGCTGATCACTACCGATTTTAGTTCCTCCACGTTTTCGATAGAGGCGCTTTACTAAAATGTATGGAACAATACGTAAACGATAAAAGTTTTCGTAAATTATCATATCTGAGACTAAGGGTACAGTTTTGTAAGTGAAAAGGGAACTCTCATCTTGTTTGTTGTAGGAGGTTGCAGATAAAGTTAGGCTAGTTATAGAATGCTCGGTTTTGATAGAAGCGATAGTTAGCTACCTAGCGCTACATTTTGTTACAAGTGCTACGCTGTTATGCTTTGCTACGTTTTGCCACGCTTTGCTACATTACAACGCTTTGCTACACTGCTACGCTTTTCTACGCTGCTTTGTCTTACTATATACCTACAATTATTTACTGAATGTCACAGTTTACAGTTGAATCGCTTGAGCAGGAGCTGCATTTCATTCAAACGCTAAATTTTATACTACAGCACTACGATTTCGGCAAGCGCTACGCTAAACATTGCCTGTGGCATTGCAAGGTACAAAAAAAATGATTTTTTTTTTAATATATTATTTTTAATTAGCGCGGGTTAAGAAGTGGGTGAATTATAAAAAGCGCACCCCTATGACCTCGGAGAGTCAAACATTTCGCCGGGGGGTCGGCTCACAGTAAGCCGCGCACCGTGTTACCCGCATACGTTGGCATCTACTACCAAAACGTCAGAGGGTTGAAGACTAAGTTACACACGTGGCGTGCCAGCATGCTAGTCGCGGATCATGTGCTGGTCGCTGCGACCGAGACGTTTCTCGACGGCTCAGTGGAAGATGCTGAGGTGACGCCGGATGGCTGGACACTGCTGCGCCGCGACCGCGTGACGCCATGCGGGGGCGTGCTGCTTGCTGCGAGACCGGAAGTCGCCGTATGCCGCCGGCAGGAACTGGAGTCGGAGCTCGCAGAAGACCTGTGGGCCTCCGTCACGTACCGCGGAATCTCTCTTGTTGTATGCGTCGTTTATATCAAGCCGAAAGCTACCGATGCCGTGTACATGAATTTATTTTGTAAAATAGAATCCTTCTTAGCTGCCTCGAAATGTAAATTTTTCATTTTAGGTGATCTAAATATGAATAGTGCCTCTAGTGATATTAAAAATTATTATTGTTATTTCTTGACTTGCTGTAACTTAATCGACTACAACGGCGTAATTAATTCTCACGGAGGTACTCTTGACGTAGTGTTGGCCCAGGAGTGCACTGAATTGGCGGCGCGGCCGGTATGCGTGCGCGCGGCCGCCGAGGGGTTCGTCCATATCGAAGAGCGGTACCACCCCGCGCTCGAGATAGCTCTCACTCTCCGATCGCAAGACGATCGTGCCCGACTACAGCCGAGCAACATTGAGTCATCGCGCGATTGGAATTTCAAAAAGATAGATATCTCCCTTTTTCTCTCCTTGCTTGCAGAAACCTCATGGGCGTCTGTGCTCGAGTCTAATGACGTTTCAGTCGCGACGGAAGCTTTCTACCACATTATCTATCAATTGTTTGATTTGTCGGTCCCAAAAAAGAAAAGGCAGCGTGCACAATGCAATAGGTATCCCGTTTGGTTTAATGCAGACATTATAAAAGATATTCAGAGGAAAACTAGGCTGCACAGAGCTTGGTTGAGCACAAAATGTAACACTACATATAGGACATTTTCGGAGTTACGGGCCAGTTTGAAAATTCGTATTTCCCAAGCGTACAAATCGCACATGACTCATATCGAAGAAAACTTGATACAGTATCCACAAAAATTTTGGAGTCATGTACATAGACTTAGATCTAAGGGGGGTTTTGAGCCTTGTGTTTCTTATAAAGGTGACATGTGTACTGGGGTGGAAGCTGCCGAGGCCTTCGCGGACTATTTCGCTAGTGTTTTTCTAGATGAATTGCCAGCACTGAATGTCAACTCGTGTATGAGACTAGACTGTTCCGGCGGCAGTGGTTGCGTTAGTATACCAGCTATATTTCCCGAAGACATAGAGCACGGTCTTAACAAATTAAAGATAGGTAGCTCACCAGGCCCCGATAACTTGCCTAACTTTATTCTAAAGACGGGTAAAAAACATCTTATTTCTCCACTTTACCATATTTTAAATATATCTCTTAAAAATGGGAAGTACCCTGACCAGTGGAAGTTATCCAGGGTGACCCCAATTCCTAAGAGTCGTAATAGAACTACGGTGGAAGAATACCGTCCAATAGCAATTCTAAGCGCGCCCGCTAAAGTTTTCGAGTACATCCTACATAAGGAAATATATAGACAGGTGAAACAACAAATAGGTGAAGAGCAGCACGGTTTCAGACCGGGTCGCTCCGTAAATACGAACTTGTTAGGCTTAGTTGATTATATATCCGATGCCATGGATCGTGGTTCTCAGGTCGACGTCATATATTTTGATTTTCAAAAAGCTTTTGATAAAATTGATAACGATATATTGTTAAAAAAGCTATGTGACCTCGGCTTTTCTCCCAGCCTCCTAAATTTCTTTGCGGACTTTATGAGAGACCGGCGGCAGTATGTTAAGCATGGTATCCACGTT
Organism: Agriopis marginaria; assembly: GCA_932305915.1. Lineage (NCBI taxonomy): Eukaryota > Metazoa > Arthropoda > Insecta > Lepidoptera > Geometridae > Agriopis > Agriopis marginaria. The sequence goes on from OW029918.1 coordinate 19,165,967, forward strand.
TCGGGACCCTATCACACCAGATCTGGTGTAAGCCAGGGTTCCATCACTGGTCCGTTATTATTTAAAATGATGGTGCACGACCTACCTAAAGTGCTGACTTCTGCCAAATGTCTCTTGTATGCCGACGACCTTAAGCTTTTTCTCGAAATAAAATCTCCCCGTGACTGTCTTACCTTACAAGAGGACATAGATAGAATCTGTGCATGGGGCTCGAAAAACAAAATGACATTTAATGTGACCAAGTGTAATGTAATGACGTTTGACCGCAAAAGAAATCCCATCAATTATAATTATCATCTTGACAATCTATGTATAAATCGGGTAAATAGCATTAAGGATCTGGGAGTGACATTTGATCGTACCCTGAATTTCCATGATCACATCTGTGATCTCGCCAAAGAGACCTATCGTCGTCTGGGCTTCGTATTACGAAATGCCAAAGATTTTAAAAATCCGTTAGTTATTAGAACATTGTACAACTCGTTAGTCAGAAGCAAGCTGGAGTCGAGCGCATGTGTCTGGAACCCGCACCACGTCACCTATGTGCGGATGCTTGAAAAGGTTCAAAAAGCTTTCTTAAGATCGCTGTATAAGAAGCTTCACGGTTATTACCCGTTCATGTACCCAACTAAATTCTTGCTCGGCCAGCTCGGCTACAACTCACTAGAAGTGAGAAGGATGTTGGATCAGCTTGCTACTTGCTGCAAGGTGCTCAGAGGATCGGTTGACTCCTTGCATCTACACAATTTATTGTGCACTTTGTTTGTGCCAGATAAACCCGGGGTTCCGGCTAATAGGCGTGGAAAATTGCCCAAGTTTTTCCACGTGGCTCACAGCCGCACCATGGCGCGCTCCATGTCTCCGCTGATTCGCGCCCGCCGCCACTTCAATGCACTCCTTGCTACCAACACTGATTGTGATATTATTTGTGACAGTTGGAGGGATGTAACGAGGGCTTTTTTGACTTATTGTGAAAATTTGACTGATCAATGGGACAGGGGCAAGAAAGCCGATGACTATAATGACAATTTGTATGACATACTAATTTTATGTTGACATATTTTTACAGCAATTTGTTGTATTTATTATATTAGTAATTTTATATTATTATTCCTATTTTTACTAGGAAATCTATTTTAGTTTAACAGTATGTGAGATAAATGTTAGTGGAATTTGTCCGTTTTTATTCTCAATAAATAATTTGAATTTGAATTTGAATTTTATTATAAACTAGCAAACCCGACGAACTCCGTATCGCCACCAGATGACTTCGCTATAAACCTCACGGAGCCCGAGACCTTTCCAACGAATGCAAAACCGTGGAAATCGGTTCGTGCGTTCTGGAGTTATAGCGTCAGGAAGGAAAACCCGACTTATTTTTATATTTATAAATAGGCCTGCGCTTGGCCGCTAACTCGACTGATTTTAAGCAAAGATGCAGTCTACGACGGAACATTATTCCCTAGAAGAATACGATTCGCTCTCAATAATTATTGTACTGCAAAAAGAAAACATCCCATCAACGCCCAGGTGGTCACCCATCCAAGTACCGACCGCGCCTGACGTTGCTTAAGGTCCGATTCACCTATGGCGGGAAATTTAAATTTTAAACAGTTTTTTGGTCCTATTAGCCAGGCCAGGTAATTATTTTTAAAAAACACAGTGTTTGCGCAAAATGTTGGCTGTTCTTTAGATTATAATGTACAATTATTTAACAGTAACGCACCATATTACTTACATTTGTAAATAAACCGTTTGAAACAGTAAATAATTGTTTATTCACAAGTGTAAGTAATAATGTGCATTAGAGATAAATAGCTTTACATGATTTTGTAAAGAATAATAATCAATTTGCGCAAACATCATGGTTGTTTACAATAATTACCCGGCCTAGCTACAAGGACAAGAAAACTGTTTGAAATTTGAATTTCCCGCCATTTGTGCAACGAACCACCTTAACTTCGGTGATCGTACGAGAACCAGTGGTGAACAGAAATTTGTCACCGACTCGTACTTGGCTATTATTTGTTATATTCCGGGAGTGACACATGCCTACGTCACTATCCAGTTGCCGCTTCATTGCAACAAACACAGAAAAAATGGTAAACAAATCTGTTAATAAATCAATGAAATAAAATACAAAATCATTTTTTTTTTCGCTTAAGCGAAGCAATTCATATTAAAAATGAATATAATATAAATAAATAATAAATATTCGGGACATTTTTGCACTCACAGTCATCTGACCTCAAACTAAGCAAATCTTGTGATATGGCTGCCAGAGACTGATATACATACATATATAGTTTTAAATACATACTTAAATAGATATTAACAACCAGATATAGAACAAACACAAATGTTCATCACATAAATATTTGTTCTAGGTGGGAATCGAACCCACGCCCCCAAGCTCAGAAAGCAGGTTCACTACCAACTAGACCAACGGGCTATCAAATAAACATCTATGACGTAGACTTGTGACTTCCACGTGACCTTTACGCCTTGGAATGTCATTCCTGGTGGAGTATATTAGTATACCATGGTCTAGTACATAAAATATATTTCATCATCATCATCATCAGCCAGAAGACGTCCACTGCTGAACATAGGCCTCCCCCTTTAACCTCCACACTGAGCGACAGCCTGCCTTTTGCATCCACTGGATGCCGGCGACTCTCACAATGTCGTCGGTTCCTCTAGTGGGAGGCCTCCCTATGCTGCGTCTTCCGGTTCGTAGTCTCCACTCCAGAACCTTTCTTCCCCATCGGTTATCGGTTCTTCGAGCGATGTGACCTGCCCATTGCCACTTCAACTTGCAAATTTTAACAGCTATGTCGGTGACTCTGGTTCTTTGGCGAATATCCACGTTTCGGATTTTATCGCGCAAAGAAACTCCGAGCATAGCTCTCTCCATTGCCCGCTGTGTGACTCTGAGTTTTCCAAAAGACCAACAGTTAAGGACCACGTCTCAGTACCATATGTCATCACTGGCAACATACACTGGTCAAAGACCCTCGTCTTGAGGCACTGTGGTATCTTGGACGAGAAGATGTCACGCAATTTCCCGAACACTGTTGTAAAAATATATTTTACAACAGTGAAAAAAATACATTCGATTTCGCCTTTTACTAAACTTCAGTTTAGCCTTCAAATTATATAGCTTAGGTTTCAAATATAGATTACCTAAATTGCTCTAACCGACCAATACTTGGCAACATACCCAATATGCAACCACTACCTATAACCGTTTACGATTGCATTGCTAAGGAAATCGTTAAAACTTGTGAATTTCTGTGTAAGTCAGATCTTAGTTGCCTTAAAAAATGTGAATAGGTCAGCTTCAGTAAGTTTTTTGAATGGGGGTTACCGTGATCAATCAATATTCCATTCGACACAAAATTACCAAGCGGATTTTAAATCATGGTATCAAAGCACACTAAATATTAATATTATTATTTTAGCATCGATTATTATTATTATTATTTTTTAACTTTTTACAATTAGTCTTATATAAATTAGTGATCCTTACACAAGCTTTTGTATAAGTGGCTAGTGTACGTGGTGTGGGGGTACTCTGCCCGAGTTCCGAGCTTTGTATGTGCATACAGTGGCGTTTCTGCTTTTATATGTACCTGTAGGTACGTATAAGAGCATAAATGTTGTTGTACCCAACCCAGCTCAACCTTGTAAGGTTTGGCTGGGTTGACAAAATACTTATGTTGATTAGTTATTGTTTATAAGTACTTATTTTTGTAAATTGTATTTATAAATTTTACTTATGTATGTAGTTAAAGTTTGTTGTTATTATCTTTTATGTATCTAGTATGTGTATTATTATAGGTTAAAGTCTACGGATGGAGTAGCTTGTGCGCGTGCCGTGTGGTACGATTGTACGTGACGTCACCAGCCGGTGCCAACGGAAGACCAGCGCTGGTTGTTTACGACCGGCATCTTGCTGAGTTGGAGCCGGTTTGTGACAAAATAATATAATAAGCTTTAGTTAAGATTAGTTTAAATTTAAATGTCTTTTTACCATTACTATTGTATTTTTTTGCCACAAATGAATGATGTCTATGTCTATCATCATCATCATCATCAGCCAGAAGACGTCCACTGCTGAAATTAGGCCTCCCCCTTTAACCTCCACACTGAACGACAGCCTGCCTTTTGCATCCACTGGATGCCCGCGACTCTCACAATGTCGTCGGTCCATCTAGTGGGAGGCCTCCCTACGCTGCGTCTTCCGGTTCGTGGTCTCCACTCAATAACCTTTCTTCCCCATCGGTTATCGGTTCTTCGAGCGATGTGGCCTGCCCATTGCCACTTCAACTTGCAAATTTTAACAGCTATGTCGGTGACTCTGTCTATGTCTATGTCTATGTCTAAATTAAATCGATAATGACTCAGATACTTAACTCTGTTTGCGATAACCGCTAATAGTCACAAGAACAGTGAAGATATCAGCTGCTCAATTAGCATACGCTTGTTTGTCCAAACTCCGACCAAGCAGATTGTTTGCGCGCGGCTATCTCCAGCGCAAACACGGCGCTCTTGAGATTGTGTATATAGCTTGTAAGCTTGTTACTCGGTTACGTTGTTTTGGTTTGACAATACGTGTGTATCTACTTTAAACTTAGACGAGGAGAGAGACAATTTCAGAAGCATTCCAGAGACTAGATAACACTTTTGATGTTTTTAAGCAGAATGGCAGGAAATGTTGAGCAAAAGTCAATCGTTTAATCCGCAGAATTGCAGTAAAACCTAAAATTCAAACGTTTTAGTAGATAGATAGATAAACTCTTTACTGTTCACACCACAGATTTCGTACACATGATAAAACAGCTTAAAAACTAGTGCAACAATCGGCGGCCTTATCGCTAAGAGCGATCTCTTCTAGGCAACCTAAGGATGGAGAGGATTAGTAGCAAAATTATACCTAAAAGTCAATCGTTTTTTTAGCAGAATGGCAAGAAATGTTTAGCCAAAGTCTAACGTTTTTTCAGCTGAATTACAGTAAAACCTAAAATTCAAGCATTTTTAGCATAATTGCAGAACGTAAAAGTAAAAGTATTTTAGCTATGATGTAGTACAACCTCAAAGTCGAGCGTTTTAGAAACGTTCTAGTATGACCCAAATGTCAAGTGTTTTAAACATAATTGCAGTAAAACTCACAAGCGCTTTTAACATAGACACAGTAAAACGTAAAAGTCAAGTATTTTTAGCAACAATGTAGTACAATCTCAAAGTAGAGCGATTTAGTAAAGTTTTAGTATTACTCAAATGTCAAGCGTTTTTAACATAATTGCAGTAAAACTCAAGCGCTTTTAACAGTCACAGTATAACGTAAAAGTCGAGTGTTTTTAGCATAGTTACAAACGTAAGGTTTTTTTTAGCAGAATTGCAGTAAAACTCTAAGATTTTTTTTTAAATACTGATATTGTTTAAGTAAAATCACACGGCACAGGTAGTACTCACAAAATTCTTCATAACATCTCTAAGTTCGGTGTCGCAAATTAGTTCAAACGTCCCTTTGGGTCTCGGGGTTTTAATTGGTGCAGTTTATTATAACGACATGGTTCAACTCCCTGTAATCTTGTAAGGATTAAATTTAAAGTACTGAAACGCGGGACGAGGTTCTGTTGAGCACTGAAAAACGTATAGAATTAGCTGGTTTATTAAATGTTTTAATGAGTTTTCATAGTTTCATTTTGAAAGTGTTATTTTATCAAAGAGTGGAAAGTTTTATTTAAAACTTTAACGGTACGGTATGACACAAGTGAGTTTTAACGAATGGATACATAATCATCACATCTATCTTCGAAATACAGAGTTCGCATTCATATTATTTCGCATATAGACTAAGGCGATATGAGATCATTATACAAAAAAACATGAGAACATGATGATGATGATGATGATGAATAGGTAGGTACAGGCTTAGCCTGGTTTGGAACCCACTGCAGACATTTTCCGGGATTTGAGCATGGTTTGAGTAATTTTATGTAACCTCACAGAAATATGTATGATTAACAAGAAAAAGGCACTACTATCAAAACGACACTACCAAAATACGAGTAACAAATACATAACAAAAAGGACATTACCGAAAGTGTCTTGACCTCTTTAGTCCTAATGTGGCTGTAAAAATATCTGGAACATTTTTCGCTGTTTAATCTCCACCGGACATCCGCCAAGAAAGAGGGATTACTGGGAGGGTCCGAGACTCGTAAAAAACCTTCTTGGCAGCGAGAATTTAAATTGTCTCGTACTATGATGGCTTTGTCATTTGGTTTTTAACTCTATTTGGTGTTTAACTCAATTCACTGTATAAGTACTTCTTATACAAACGTATAAAATAATTATTAATAGAATTACTGCAAAATGTAGCTTTCCAATGTGTAGAAAATATTTCGTACTTGAAGACGAATCTTACAACGCCTTGCACTTCAAAATATGTCAAGCCGTTTTGGCTACGTAATCCGGTCAAGCTGCAGGAGGTTATATGAAGACAGACAAATAAACATACAAACATACGCCCAAAAACATTATACTCCTGGGCTTCATCGTCATGATCATCCTATAATGACCCCACTGCTGGGACACAGGCCTTCTCACAAAGGGAGAGAGGATTGGCCCTAATCCACCACGCTCCAGCTTGATTCCCCTTTATTATACTACTCTTTGCTCTTGATTTTTGACAGGCATACGCATAGGCTAAGTATCCCTCTACGGGCATACGATTTTCATGATACCTTGGTTAGTAGGTATCATGACCATTTTAATAGGGAAAATCAAAGATCTTATATATACCCTAAAACACAGCCCTAAAAAGAACGGAAAATGCAGAAAAAAACAGTAGCTCCTGCTCCTGACACTGTCAAGAGCTGTCAGATTTACCTTTTTCACGGATGGGTCATCCATGCCATCGGTGTTTTAACCATTTTTTTTTTGTTTTTTAACACCAAAAATGGCTTCTAACTGTCACCGCATTTTCCCTAAGTAAAATCGTATGCCTATCAAAAATCAAGCGCATGTTGGTGAATGTCAGATGCATCAGAGAATGCATATTAGATCAGAAAACGTGCAGAACTGCAATTTGCTCAGATGAATGTTAGAAATTGTTTCAGCGCTATAGTTTAGAAATGGTATTAATTTGTTACCATACAGCTTGGAAAAGTTATTCACTGGCTTTTACACACATAGTTTCTAATTGTTAGACAAACTAAATTCATACTACGTTTCACGTTTAGAAATTTGCTATTGTAGCTCTTGCGAAAATAAGGTCATATATACCGACGGACAGACACCGAAGTCTGATAATATCGGTTTTGATTTACCATTCTGAATGACGGGACCGGTAAGCGCAGTAACTTTAGTAAAAAAATATGAAACTCTTTGATAAAAAAAAATATTTTCTTATTGAAACTGACGTGGTTTTCACACATTTTATTTATATTACACGGGAATTACTCACGTAAGATTAAGCCGGTCACTCCGACTATAGTTTTAACCGCATTAGGCGCCAAGGCATTGAGTGCCAAGCGAGACACAGCCGCGCGCGTGCATTCACCTTTAAAAAAACTGCCTAATGCCTAATACGGTTGAAACTATAGTCGGAGTAACCGGCTTAATCTTACGTGAGTAATTCCCGTGTAATATATATAAAACAAATTTTTGTGTTGAAAAGTTTTGAAACGGTCACAAGCCGCACTCACTTCTCGAACTAGCGTGGAATGCAGCATCTGATTACAAAAGTTGCGTGAAAGCTTATTCATGTAGTTTCACAGTTTAATTAGAACGGTACAATGGTTGGAGACAATAATTCATAGGGGCATGGGTTGTATTGGAAAGTTTGCTCAAAATATCCAAATGTATATACCATACAGATATTTAACTAGGATTAGATAAACAAGGGAGATATGCTTTGGTATAATTATTTCGTCTAGCTGTCAGGTTACGCTTTGGTGCAAGGTGTTGTGAGTCCCATCGCTGTCAGTGTGGTGCTGCATTTGGCCAGCTCGGTCACCATGGTCTCTCTTGCTCGAGAAGCGCTGGTCGTATTGGACGACACGCTAGCCTGAACGACTTCATAGGCAGAGCGCTTTCCACCGCCAATGTCACAGCTGTGCTCGAACCGAGCGGTCTTGCGCGTGACGATGGAAAGAGGCTTGACAGTATGACACTTGTGCCCTGGAGGTTGGGGCGGCCCCTTGTATGGGACGCAACTTGTGTCGATACTTTGGTGCCGTCACATCTTCCTGACTAGGGCTAGCGCGGCTGCCGATTCGGCAGAGCAGCACAAGGGACGCAAATATGCTAACCTCGGCAGTGGTTATATATTTGAGGCATTTGGGGTCGAGACATTGGGCCCTTGGGGATCCGGGAGCTCACCTCATTTTCAAAAAATCTTCTTTATCAAGATGTATCCGTATTTCAGTCAATTTTTAGGGTTCTGTATATCAAAAGGAGAAAACGGAACTCTTATCGGATCAACTTAAGACCTCATATACCATTAGCAAGCAAATAAAAACAAAGCAGAATTTGAAAGCACACCAAGATGATTTGATGGATTTGGATAACGTTTTGAAACACAAATTCGAAAATTGTACAAATCGTAAAACACAACAACTTATATTCTTTTCACATATTCATTACAGAAAAATGCGAGAAACAGGTATATTACGAAAGAAACTGGGGAATGCAGCCAGATGTAAAATAATGCAGGGATTTAAAAACTCCTTTCAAAAATGTGGTTTTATTCCTCCGAGGATATTGCAGCAAAGGAATTTTAATCAGCTCCCTGCATTTGACGAGATTCAATAATCCTTGGAGTTCATTTTGTAGTGGATTCCTATAACATAAGAACATGAGGTAGAACGTAGTTCGGATGGACATTGACAGGAAATCGTAGAAAGTTTTGATCTCGGAGGATTTTGATATTTTGTGCAGTGGTATTATCTGTTATAAATTAGAAACAATTCGCAATAAATAAGACTCGATAGCTCCTTCAAAGGAACTGCTACAGGAACAAATGAGAATTGGTAGTCCCAGTGGTTCCTTTACCTCCACTGAAAGAACTGCAGTTACCAAAAAGGCTCAGTAGTTCCTTCAATGGAACTGCTAAAGAATTTACTGTGACAAACGGTATTTATCATTCAATTTGGAATCATATATTTTTAATAATTTCTTTAGTCAATTTGGAATAATACATTCATCATCATCATCATAATTTCAGCCATAGGACGTCCACTGCTGGACATAGGCCTCCCCCATCGATCTTCAAAAGGGGCGGTTGGAAGCGGCCTGCATCCAGCGTTTCCCTGTGGTCTCTTTTATGTCGTCTGTCCATCTTGTGGGTGAACGTCCTACGCTGCACTTACCGATCCGTGGTCTCCATTTCAGAACCTTTCGGCCCCATCAGCCATCTGTTCTAAGTGATATGTGTCCTGCCCACTGCCACTTCAACTTACCAATCCGGAGGGCTATGTCGGTGACTTTCGTTCGTCTACGGATCTCTTCATTTTGGATTCAATCTCGTAGAAAAACCTCGAGTATAGCCTAATGTCTTCTGTGGTATAGCCCTCTCTGTACATATTTTAGCAAAATACAGCATAAAAAATTCTATGCAATTCAATTTTCTTCTGTTCAATGCTACATGATGTAATGCAATTTTTCTGTACTCTACATGCTACCTACTTAACATGTAATAAAAAAGAACAAGCAGTGTTTCGTTCCACGAACCAAATTTCAAGCCTCATAAGCATGAATAGCAAGCGCAAAATGAAAAAAGCGCCGAAATTTCAACAGGTAAATATCTTATTTCATTTTTACGAATCCAACTGTCTGAACTCAATTAATGAATTAATTATTTAGCTATAGTTGCTAATTTTGTCATTACGAAATTAACTAGAAAAACTTTTTTTTTAAAGTACTGGCTACCACCAACACTGTAAAAGTTAAAGTTATATGATTATTTATTTACTGTGGTAAGGTTGTGGAATGAACTCTCGATATTTCGGCGCAATTACTTGCACCATGTTTACGGAAAGACTGAAGAATGCAGGTGGTTGGTTGAACAGTTAAAAAGAATAACCCCGAACGAAACAACAAAAGCAAACAACAATAATAAATATCCCGTAAATAATCATATAACTTTAGTGAACAACCGTGACAGTGTAAAGCAGTGTTTTACTGTAAAAGTTTTTACTGGAGAACCCTAGGAGTACTATAAGGAACCCTTATAAATAATTCATCCTGTCCGTCCATCTGTCTGTTCTTCTGTCCGTTATTTAGTACGTCGCGAAACCGCGAAAACAATATCAGCTGTTCCATAGAAAACGGTCACTGACACTCGACAAAATGTATGGACCAGCTGATTTTTTTCCGCGATTTCAGGGTTGGATAGTATTTTAAGTCGTTCATCCTACTTTCGGCTTAGTACAGTCTATATGCGTAACACCTTATAACAATATTGTTGAAGTATTAGAATAGAATAAATTTGCTGTCACTGTATCAAGCACAAGTTCGGTCGTGCATGGAGTACTGCTCTCACCTTTGGGATGGATCAGCTAAGCACCAGCTTGGGGCGGCGGAGTCTATTGAGAAACGTACCAAGTGACTCATCAGCAATGAATCCCTGGTTCTGACTAAGCTTCTTAGTCTCGAGCATCGGCGTAAAGTTGCTAGTCTATCGGTCTTTTATCGGATACATTTCAGAGAGTGTGCATCAGATCTGCATGATTTAATTCCTTTCCTGCCCTTTCTATCGGACTGCCAGGGCGGGCACAAAAAATCGACATCGTTTTATGGTTGATATTCCGAGAACCCGTACGAAGCGCTATGATTCCACATTTATTGTGCGAACTGCTAGTCTGTGGAATTCGCTGCCTGAATGGGTTTTCACCGTTAGTTACAATCTGGGTGTCTTCAAGTCGAGAGTGAATCGGTTTCTTCTAAGCGTGCTCCATTGTAGACTGCATCGTCGCTTAACATCAGGCGAGATGGCGGCCAAAAGCCTAACTACTAAAAAAAATATATATATATATATATAAATATTATGTAGTTATAAGAATCTCTCCATAGTATAAATTAAAGTCGCTTTCCGCGTCTGTCTGTCTGTCTGTATGTCTGTATGGCCGCTAACTCCTGCTAAACCACGCAATGGATTTTGATGCCGTTTTCACTACCAGCATACCAGTTAGAAAAAATTTTCACGGAAGGTTTATATATATAATTAGCGACCTACCCCGGCTTCGCACGTAAATTACACTCGTGCGAAGCCGGGCGGGCGGATCGCTAGCTATTTATAAGAATAAATATTATGTAATTCGCTGAACGTATTTGTAATTGACTCACTTAACACGGCCAGTAAGCTTGATGGTTGTAAAGAAAACGTCACAAAAACGTTATTTGCATCCGGCGTAGGATTCCAACCGGAAGCGACTGCGCTTTAGCTCGCTCATATCCGCTTTTGTCGCTCTCTCGCTCGCTCGTTTCCGCTCTTGTCGTGTAGATTTCGCTGGCTGTATGCCCCAAATTTTAAATTGCGCTTAAATTTCAGTGAATATAGACATTAAATGGATAATATGGAATATTAGGTTTTTAGGTTGTAACCACACACACCACACCATCAGCCATTAAACGTCCACTGCTGAACAAGGCCTCCCTCTTAGAGAGGGGTGTTGCCATAATCCCCACGCTTGGCAGGCGGCTTGGAGATCGCAGTACGTTCACTGTGTACTAACAGGACGCTGCTGCCCATCCTCCGGTGGTTCTGGTCGTAGTTTTAGGACATACCCGGGTAAGGTTGTAACCACTGCGGTTTAATTCACATTGTTTGTAGCTCAGATCTGACAAACATGAGAGATATGGATGTAGCAGATTAGGAAAAGATAGTGAGAAAATGGCTAAATTTGAACACGAATGTTTATTGTACTAAGGCATATCTTCTTTGCTGGTCTGATCTGAATATTTTACAATATTAGAGTCATATGGTATTATCTAAAGGTAGAAAGCTCTTTATTCAGACTATAATCTGTACATAGTATAAATTGAAGTCGCTTTCCGCGTCTGTCTGTCTGTCTGTCTGCCTGTATGGCCGCTAACTCCTCCTAAACCACGCAACGGATTTTGATGCGGTTTTCACCATCAGTTAGAGACATATTCAAGTAAGGTTTATATATATAACTAGCGACCCGCCTTTATAAAATTATGACCAATAATTAATGAAAAATATTTACCGTAGCCTTTTACCACTGGTGACGCGAATGCGGGCGGTATTTAGATTGCGTGAAAAATGCTGTGTCACACGAAAAGATGGTAAGCGACCAAAAAGAGATGAGCACTAACCTTGCTTTGCCAACACACTATCCACTTGGCTGGCACTGCACTGATCGGTCCTCTGGGACAGCGGTGACGCTATACAGCTGGGTTAGCACTTGGCATCAGCGGGAACACAACACGACACGGGATGATGCAGGATAATGTCAATGTAGTGATAGTAAAAAATGTCCGTTAAAGTTTGCGCGGGAATATAAAGAACTGCGGTGCGCGGTGCGGTTGAGTCAGAGTCTCGATGCGTTATGCGTGCGGATAGGTGAATCAAGCGGCGTTTGTGCCGCTTCGACCAATAGCAAGTGCGCGCGCGACCGTTAGGACAGCGTCATCGGCTCGGCTTGGTGTGTGCCACCCAAGATGGCGCTTTCCTTCAATCGTGCGACACAGCTTGCAAAACGGCGTAAACATACTCCCCGGCTTGAAAAACCGCAGGGTTTTCAACGAAAAGAATGGGCGGGATATGCGTGTGTACGCATTTAGTAGGAAAGGTTGCGGTTTGGATTATAAAAGATGCGGTAAGGAATACAAAAATGCGATGAATGCGGTGCGGTGCGGATATGTGGGTAATGGATAAGAAATATATACATAAGATATACATATATATGCGATTATAAATGTATGTAATGAAATAGAAAGAAATGCGATATAAACAGATACGGTTTTCCGGCCAAATGCTTAACTGAATGAGAAACAGTGTGTACTAATGTGTCAAGCGTGGTCTCGTATCGGTGTATATGTGCAGGATATAAGTGCTCAATAATTCCAGTAAGTTGCGAACGGGTGTGATAGTCGACGGGACATACAAAACCTATTGCAAAGTCCATCAATTCATCATAGCCGGTAATGCATGCTAGATGGCGACTTTCATACGGCTTAAAAGCGTTAATTAGTTTATTACTAACGCGGAGCAGTCCGGGTTCAGGTACCCATGGATTAGACAGTATTAAGGCAAGTGAAGGTGAGTAACCAGTGTTATCAGTGAGGTATATGCTAATGCTATGTGAACCGTATGGAATCGCAATTTTGGCAGGTGCTTGATTGGACACTTGAGTTGATGACGGACAAAATACCGTAAGAGCGATACATAAGATCCACAGAGCAATGCGTAACCACTTTTTCCAGGACATGGCCAAGAGAGAACAAAGTGGTAAAGAGAACTTACGACGACACGGAAGGTCCATGTTGGAAGTGGCGATTGATGTAGATTTAGGTTTAGAATTATTTTCATCGGAGCGGGATTGTACACGCGGTTTTGTAGCGAAGGGAGAGCGCTTGTGTTGACCGTAAGCTAGCTTGCGGGTCTTTTGCCTAGTCAGGGGACTACGACGCTGATCGGAAGCCACTACATTAAAATGCGAAATTCTTTTTGCGGTAGGTATGAGAGAGACCTTATTAGCGGTGGCGTCATTTGAGACCGTCGTTTGACGTGGTGCGGGTTGAGTGGTTGGCTTGTGATCGAGCGCGGTTGGTTTACGCGGAGCAGTAGTGCAAGATATACCTAAACTGCTGGAGTCTGTGACAGGTAGCGAAGAAGTAAGACGAACGCAAGGGCTTGTGGAGATTAATTTGCGGTGTCGTCGCTCACATATACTGCTTTCCGGATTTGCTTTATTTAATGCAGGCGAGTTATCGAGTTCTGACTTTATTATGTTATTATCTAGTTCAAGTACTAGGGGACCGAAGGACCAGGCTGTTATACCTTCAGGGATAGCACTAGGTACTTCCCCGGAGATAATATAGCCGAGCGATGTTTGAAGGGCAAAAGGTGCCGTAGTTGCAGTATCCGAAAAGTCAGTATTTGAGGTATGTGCGAGAGAAGGCAGCGCCACCTTACCTCCGAGATGAATAAATGCAAACATTTGAGTTCCAAGGATGGCATCTATATCTCCCGGTAAGAACCAGTGGTCGTCAGCGAGCGGCAGGTTCCGGAAGTGGTTTACCACAGATGCGGGAATAACGCGTGAAGGCAGCTGAGCATTAATAATATGATCAACTACTAACAGCGTGATTGTATAATGAGCGTCTGAACCGCGCGATTCAATCTTAAGTGTGACGTAGCCCCTAACAGATGTCGAAGTTGATCCCACTGTTTTCAGTGAAGAATTAGCGAGCGGTTGAATATTTAAATTTAATTTATTGCAGTATTTAAGCGAAATGAGGTTATTTTCTGAAGCACTATCGACTAAACATCTCATATCAAAGCGTTTTTCATTATACGGAACGTGTACTTGCGCGGTAGGTAAAACAGCAATCGTGTTATTTAGTTGTACTCGTGATTTGACGTTATTGCAAGAGTGCGAAGCGAGCGAGTTGATATGAGCATGTGTGTTAGATGCTAGATCGATAGCGGGTGAGACAGTTGTGTGCGGTCGCGCCGATAAATTATGACGCGAATGGAAACAAACAGACTGCTTGTTTCCTTGACTTCTTGAATCGTCGTTGACGGCAGCTGTTTCCTCCGTTGATTTTAATAAACTAGCAGAAGTAGGTTGTAGCGATCTACACAACAAACTGTGGTGAAATTTCGAACAATAATTGCAAAATTTACTCGATGCGCAGTTTATTGTACTGTGCAATGAGCTAAAACAGTTTATACACAAATGGCTTTCTTTCACAAATTTAAAGCGGTCATTTACAGGTAGTTTTTGAAAGCATGGGCATTCGTATAGATGCGTGTGAGTTGAATTTTTGCAAAGAATGCAGCTAGGTTTGTTCACATCATTATCTACTGTCACAGCGAAGGTATGTGACGCTTGCTGCGTAGAATTACGCGAACGAGGCGGTGAATTATTATAATAATAATTATTAGAAATAGGCGAAGCGGTTTTACGAACGGCACCCGATTGATTTGTGTTACTACTTGAACTCGTTCGTTCCAGAATTTTTATGTGGTGTCGCACAAAATCGACAAGGTCCGTGCTACTTGGAATGTCCTTATTCCGGACAGATAATTCAAAGCTTTGGACTACTTTCGTGTCTATCTTTTTAAGTGCTATGTGCGTGAATAAGAAATCAGGTAGGTCTTGAATATCGAGCTGTTTTAAGGCAGACCACGACGAGTGTACACGTTCAATGAAATTATTTAATGGAATGGCAGAATCGTCTGCCGGTTTTGCGTCGAGTATTTCGTTTAAGTATGTCGTGCCTAATAATCTTTTATCTTGGTATCTGGTTACCAAAGACTCCCAGATACTTTTATAGTTTTGTTCATTTGGGATTACTCCAGCAAATGTGTTCAATGCGGTGCCACTTAATTTTGAAATTAAATATTGAATGCGCATGTTGTCGTTTAACTTGTCGTTATCATGGATATTCGTTTTGAAACTTTGGTAGAATAACGGCCATGTTGCGGCATCCCCAGAGAAGCTTCTTAACTCTAAAGATGGCAAACGGCATTTGTATTCGAAGGCCTCAACGTTTTTATTTTTATCGGTCGAGGTGGTAGCACCAGTGCTTCGAGCTAATAAACTCGATCGTGTGTGCTGTATGTGCGAAAAATAAGTTTCAAAAGTTGACCAGTTAGCAAAGTTTAACTTGTAAGTAGGATCTTGCTCTAATAATGATGCGTTATGTTTGTCACATAAGTCATTAAAACTTGTGTACAGTTTATCAACATTTGCGGTAGCGGTTAGAAAATCTTGTTTATTTCTAGTGTTTGTGTCAGTATCCGACGTTCCTATCTTTTTAGAGGAGTTGTACAACTCAGAAATATGGGAGAAAATTGCCTCCTTCTTGGCTACAACAAGTTCTCTCAACAATCTACAACAATTCTCGATTGTAGCTCCATTTTGTGCCGTTTGGTTAATTAACTAACGCAAATTGAGGAGTAAACAACGAATATAAGAATATTTGAATTTAATATTTTTTACAGATTCCGGGAATCGAACCCACTATAAATTATTTTTAAAATATTTGATCGAATTTATATGATGTCTAATGCTACAAGAATCGATCCCGTTATAAAAGTGTATTAAATAAAAATAAATATTATTTTAACAGAATAAGTCCGCTAGGCCAATATTACCAGAATAAGTGCATATGACAATATTAACCGTTTTTACCAGAACAATTATTCAATTATTTACGTCAATTGATGAACAAGGCGTTGGTATTTGAACGTTTTAAGTAGGTAGGTACAAACGTACGCCACACTGATAATGTTCGGTAACTTAAAACTACCCACTTATTTAAAAAATCTGTTGGCAAAAAATGCGATTATATTGCAAGAGATATTTTACTACAGGCAATTATTGAGCAAATAAACGTGAAATGCGTTATGATTAAATAGTGTTAAGTATAGATAATAGGTATCGGGATAAGGATGAAAGGGTTATGACGGAGTTTAGGCGGAGGTTTCCAACGATAGCAAAAGGAGAAATAACCAGTTCAGTCCGGTTCGATTGGACCAAATTTATGGTGACGCGAATGCGGGCGGTATTTAGATTGCGTGAAAAATGCTGTGTCACACGAAAAGATGGTAAGCGACCAAAAAGAGATGAGCACTAACCTTGCTTTGCCAACACACTATCCACTTGGCTGGCACTGCACTGATCGGTCCTCTGGGACAGCGGTGACGCTATACAGCTGGGTTAGCACTTGGCATCAGCGGGAACACAACACGACACGGGATGATGCAGGATAATGTCAATGTAGTGATAGTAAAAAATGTCCGTTAAAGTTTGCGCGGGAATATAAAGAACTGCGGTGCGCGGTGCGGTTGAGTCAGAGTCTCGATGCGTTATGCGTGCGGATAGGTGAATCAAGCGGCGTTTGTGCCGCTTCGACCAATAGCAAGTGCGCGCGCGACCGTTAGGACAGCGTCATCGGCTCGGCTTGGTGTGTGCCACCCAAGATGGCGCTTTCCTTCAATCGTGCGACACAGCTTGCAAAACGGCGTAAACAACCACAAAAGTAATGAAAATCAGTCGTGTTTTGGCACTTATTTATCAAAAACTCCGCGTTTATAATCTACTAGCGACCCGCCCGCCCGGCTTCGCACGGGTGTAAGTTACGTGTGAAGCCGGGGCGGGTCGCTAGTTATATATATAAACCTACCCAGGGCCGGATTTAGAGGTCCAGAGGCCTCGGGGCAACAAAGGAGCGGAGGATTGCCTGATTGGAGTGAACAAATATAGATCAATGATTTCTGTTATTTAAGATTAATATAATCAAATAATCATGTATGTATAAAGTACTGTAGGCTGTAGGTAAAGGTGAAAGAGCAAAA
Source organism: Agriopis marginaria (assembly GCA_932305915.1). Classification (NCBI taxonomy): domain Eukaryota; kingdom Metazoa; phylum Arthropoda; class Insecta; order Lepidoptera; family Geometridae; genus Agriopis; species Agriopis marginaria. The sequence goes on from OW029918.1 coordinate 19,183,533, forward strand.
AAAAAACAAATATCAAAGGAAAAGATGCTTACTAGTGTTAACTAGTTGGAATTTGAAAGATTTTTTTTTCCGAAGGTTATTGTGGGGGACCCCCGTTTGTGGAGGCCCCGGGGCTTTCGCCCCGGTTGCCCTCCCCTAAATCCGGCCCTGAACCTACCTTGAAAATGTATCTGTATAAAACTGATGGTGAAAACCGCATCAAAATCCGTTGCGTGGTTTAGAAGGAGTTAGCGGCCATACAGACATACAGACAGACAGACGCGGAAAGCGACTTCAATTTATACTGTTTAGAGATAAAAAAAATACCTTCCATTTTGTCGCGCAAAACGAGCAAAATCTAAACCGCGACAAATTACAATTACGAGGTATCATTTTATTTCTTACCGCAACAATATAATGGAACTTTTGTTCAATATTAGCCCCTTTCTCCCCCCCCCCCCCCTCTATTCCCATGCCACCATTATAAACATACCATCACTCATTCAGAATTACAACGCGAAAAATAACACGGTTCTTTATCGTATGAAAATGATGAATCAACCGCGCGGCGACATAAATCACGGCCCCTTTGATGTGCCGCTTATTTTAACCGACTACAAAAATGAAGGGGTTCGATTCCGTGTTTTTTTAAGTGAAAACTGAGACTTCTTTATGCACTTTTGGCACGTTTTAGGACGGGGAAAAGTAATGAACTCGCGTGACCGTCACGCTAAGATAAAGTCTGCTCGTGTTGACCAAGGGAGCGAGAAAGATACCTTCTTACCAACCAACTTTAATGAAGTTTTCACTTCTGTCGTAAGGCACTTTCTTACCTCAGAACTCTTTAATTTATAAACCAACTAGCGACCCGCCCGCCCGGCTTTGCACGGGTGTAATTTACGCGCGAAGCTGGGGCGGGTCGCTAGTTATATACATAAACCTTCCGTGAAAATGTATCTAACTGACGGTGAAAACCGCATCGAAATCCGTTGCGTGGTTTAGGAGGAGTTAGCGGCCATACAGACAGACAGACAGACGCGGAAAGCGACTTAAATTTATACTATGTAGAGATTTGTTTTTTTTTATGATAATACTTGCAGATTAAGAAAGTACTTTCTTAATCTGACTAAGATTAATAAATTATCAGATTAAAAAAGAACTTTCTCTGATAATTTAGACAAAGTTTTTTTTTATTTATTTAAATAGTCTTGCGTTTGACCGCCAACCGGCCTGATATCAAGCGATGTAATTGTTATCAACATTATCGTGACTTCAAAATTTAAACAAAAAAAACCGGAAAAGTACGAGTAGTACTCGTGATCTGAGGGTTCCGTTGGACGGAACTCTCAGAGCACGAGTCCAAAAAAAAAACTAACTGAAGTTGAAATATTGAAAGACAAACTTAACTTTGTAGTTGACAATAAGGTTCTTCCATACATAATAACTACAAAATGTAAGTTTGTAATTCTAAAACAATATTTTTTATCTATACTAATATTATAAAGAGGAAAGATTTGATTGTTTGTTTGTTTGTTTGCATTGAATAGGCTCCGAAACTACTTAACCGATTTGAAAAATTCTTTCACTGACGGGAAGCTACACTATCCCCGGGTGACATAGGCTATAATCTATACCCGTGCGAAGCTGGGGCGGACCGCTAGTATGATATAAATTCAAATTAACAACTTTCAGATTTATTCTTTTATATGTGCTGTAAGACCTTGCATGTCCATGTGTGGACAGACGGAAAACGAAGTGATCTTATAAGGGTTCCATTTTTTCCTTTTGAGGTACGGAACCCTAAAAAAGCTGCAACAACCCTTCGACAAAAAAAACTTTTTTGAGAAAGCTCCTCTTGCCATAACGAAACCCGTTAGCAACCGTTACAACGCCTGCGGGACAACGCCGTTACGTTTTCCGTTAAACGGTACACGCGTAGAGGGACTGAGGACGGGAAAAGTCTCTAATGTGTTCTGTACTTAGTGTTTTTACACGGGATTTTTACAGGAAAGTGTAGTGTAGGAGTTGAATATCACGTAACGTAGATACTTTTCAAGATATTTTAGGACGAGAGTTCTTATTTTATCAGTGAAGTTAATTTGTAAAAGTATACCATCATCATCATCATCATCAGCCTTGAGTGACCCACTGCTAGGTATAGGCCTCCCTTTGTTTATGCCACTCTCCCCGGTCTCTCGCTATTCGCATCCACTCGTTCCCGACAGTATTTCTAATGTCAAGTAAAACTAAAAGTATACCTACTACATTTTATTTATATTACACGGGAATTACTAACGTAAGATTAAGCCGGTTACTCCGACTATAGTTACCTACCACCAACCTACTTACTACCTTCGACCAAACAAAATGAATGGACAGGCCCAGAAGAAGCGCATTTTTGAAGATTACAAAATGAGCGCCGGCACTCACTTCGTTTCAGTCGGTCTCTAGCCGTAAGAAGTGCAACACGCGTCTATTGTTACATGATAACGAAACATCTGACCAAATTATGCCTTCATGTGCTTTCCCGAAGTGTAAATACACATCAAAAAACCCCTATCTATTTTTTGTAACAAAAGAGACAATTTCTTTTGTTTGAAAAATAGGCCCACCACAAACTAATACCGTATAGTAATGAAACTCATGTCGATTTGTTCCTCATAATCTCTAAATTCAGTGGTAATATTAGCTATATCCGATCTAACCGGAATATTGACAAAAGCCGATTACTATGACCACTGTTGTAAAATATGGTCTATTTATTTTTGTATAAAAATTCCTAACCATGCACCCTTTATCGTATTAAAAACGTTCCGGTCAAGTGATTTTATAAGGGAAATGAATGAATTGTGGCAAAAATCAAAACAACACATATTATTATTTATATTATTATTCCGGTTTCATTTTTACCTTATCTTTCGCCCGAATGGTACAAAAAAAACGATGAATTTTATAGTGTTATACCCATCAATATACGGTAAATTTGGTGGGCCTAGAAAAAATTGTCTTCTTTACTGTACATGGTTATAATTAGGTGTTGAAGTATATGACCGACGGTTTTGACTCGTTTTTACTGAGCAAGTTAAATGGTTATGGCCCATCCATTCATTTTATTTTTGTCGAAGCCAACTACACAAAATTTAGATTGGTTGCAAAGACAGCCTAATAATTTGGATAGAGCAACCGTAGCTTATACGATTGGCGCAGGATCAAATCCTGCCAGTCGTCAATTCGCAATCGACTAAGATTCAACACATACACAAAAATAAACCAGCCAAGTGCGAGTTGAGTTCGCGCACTGAGGGTTCCAAACCACCACATAACTTGTTAGCTACTAAAGTAAAAAAATAATGCAAAAAGACAACATTCCATCAACGCCAAGACGGCCAATCCAAGTACCGGCCGCGCCCGACGTTGCTTCACTTCGGTGATCGTACGAAAACCAGTGGTGAACATATATATAACACCGACTCGCACTTGGCCATTAACTTATATTTTTTGTTATACTTTAGAGTGTTTACTATAACCATGCCATGTTTGACGCTTGTACATATTACCGTTTTTACATTATAGCTAATACAAAAATACGTTAAAAAAATACAATTGTTGTATGGGAACATTTTGGTATCACTTTTTGACTTTCTTATTATTTCTAAATAATAATTAATCCGCCATAACATTACATATTATTCTGTGAAAACTTCAACCGGCTATCTAGTACGGTTCGAAAGATACAGTCTTTAATAGGTAGTACAGACGGACAGACATAGTAGACTTAGTAATAGGGTCCCGTATTTACACTTTGTGTATGGAACCCTAATAAACAGTCGATTTACAAACCTCTTCTGCTCCACAAACCTCAACTTATTTGGAAGTCAGTCAAAAAACATTCCAGGTAACAGTTTAACACAGTTTTAATGAAAAATAACTTCTCTTAACCTTCGGTCTCACAACTGTAAAATAAACTGTTTGCACTTAATATAAAGGTAGAGTGAAGCTAAATAAATCCGGCGAGCTCAACAAAATGCAACCAAATACACCGTGGCTTAACCAAACAGTCTCGACAGGATGGCTTCCTCGGGACTTCTTTGTGCGAGACCTGAGTGTATACGGACTGCGCTATCATACTTCAGGAGCGGATTAGGGGAGGAATTCTTGAAAGGTGGGGCCACATAATAGTCAAAATTCAAATTTAAAAGTATTTTTTTTATATTACAGGGAATTACTCACGTAAGATTAAGAGCGGTTTCGCACTACGTCCGATCCGAATCCGTGAAAATATCATCATCATCATCGGCCAGAAGACGTCCACTGCTGAACATAGGCCTCCCCCTTTAACCTCCACACTGAACGACAGCCTGCCTTTTGCACCCACTGGATGCCCGCGACTCTCACAATGTCGTCGGTCCATCTAGTGGGAGGCCTCTCTACGCTGCGTATTCCGGTTCGTGGTCTCCACTCCAGAACCTTTCTTCCCCATCGGTTATCGGTTCTTCGAGCGATGTGGCCTGCCCATTGCCGCTTCAACTTGCAAATTTTAACAGCTATGTCGGTGACTCTGGTTCTTTGGCGAATATCCACGTTTCGGATTTTATCGCGCAAAGAAACTATTATAATACTATTTAGCTATTTGTTTTTATTTATTATCCTACTAAATATTGTAACATAGCCAATAAACTTATCATAACATAAATTTAATTCTCTATCTTTAATTATTTGACATAATAATTTCAAATAGTTAACAATTTGAACATGTATGATAAGATTATGCTTTCTTTTGATATTCTACTGCCAATCTCTTGTTCAATATCGTATCAAAAGTAACCTTTTAGGTTTTTTTTTATCTATTAATAGGCTTGCTTTTGACCGCCAACTCGCCTGATGTAAAGCGATGATACGGTCTACGATGGAGCACGCTTGCCTAGAAGAAACCGATTCACTCGTGATTTGAAGACACCCAGATTGTAACTATGGGGGGTATAAGGAAATTGGTTAAGGGGGCCCTCTACTTTTCCACGGAGTCCATCCACCTAACAACGTCCCACGTTCTGGTACATAAGCTGAATGCGCGATGTGACGGGGCAGAATGAGACGCCGCGGGCGGCAGCCTGTGTATTAATGTGGGCGTATAGCGTACAAGAGAATACTTACGTGTTAGTGCTGAAAAGTACACAAGGTTTCTTTTTAACGAACGTATATCTTCTCTATCTCTATCTCTTCTCTATCTCTATCTCTTCTCTTCTCTATCTCTACATAGTATAAATTAAAGTCGCTTTCCGCGTCTGTCTGTTTGTATGTCTGTATGGCCGCTAACTCTTCCTAAACCACGCAACGGATTTTGATGCGGATTTCACGATCTGTTAAAGAAAGAAAAAAGAAAAGAAAAGAAAATAAATTTTATTCGACACTTTTACAAAAAACTTATATCTAGAGGATACAATCAGTGTCGAGTTAGATAGGTTTTCACGGAAGGTTTATATATAAAACTAGCGAACCACCCCGGCTTTGCACGTAAATTACACCCGTGCGAAGCCGGGCGGGCGGGTCGCTAGTTACAAATAGATCCGGCCAAGTGCAGCCCGGTGCGACGCGTGACCAAAATGCTGGCGTGCTTCTGGCTCAACGCATAAGGGTTGCCTTTCAGCGTGGTAATGCCACCAGCATGCTGGGTACGCTGCCAACTGATAGTGGGCTTCAGCATGGGCCTGGGTTTGTCTGTAGTCCTTCAACGGTATATGGGCAATTTAAACTATTTTTGTAGTATTAGCTTTTATTTTGTTTAGTTTATAAAGACACTTGCCAGTAAAAACAAATACATACGCGTATTCTTAAAAAAATACAAAGGATTTTGTTGCTGATACGGTGTCAACCGTAACGTTTCATGACATGTCCACCAGTAGTGGACAAGCGGGTGGTGGACAACGGGAATAATCGTTATTGAGGGCTCTTAAATGATCTTGCAAGCATGTGCTAAAAAGATGGAGAAAAAAAATTAAAGGTTATGTTATAACCAGCTTGAGGCATTGGAGTCTATTGAGAAACGAGCCATAAGGCTCACTTGCCCCGGTAGTAGGTTTTTTCTATAGTATATAATTCTTGCTACCTGCATATAACTAGGTAGGTATCGTACCTACTCAGCCCTCCCGGCGACGTCCCAAGCCGAGGTTCGTACCTTCGCGGTGCCCTTGTGCTAGTCGCCCCAAAACTTAAACCATCAAGTTATGCCGAACGCACTCTGCGTTCGCTAACTAGTCCGGTCCATCTGTAGAGGCCAAAAGGCCAACATTACAAGTCAATATCAAAAAAAAAAAAAAAACCTACTCAGCTAGAACCTTTACAGGCTCCAAAGCTGACTAAGTTTTTAAGTACACTATCCATCTTTCAGACCAAACTGACTAAAATGACATGACGTTCTTACAGACAAAAAAAATCGTTACAATGTGAACTAAAAAGTGAAGGACGTTTTGCAAATTTGGCAAAAACTTGGCTATTTCACAAAAGAGCGTAATTATCACTAATAAAGATAAATTTTTTAGGTTGAGTGCGTCTCAAATCTGGCTTTGTACCAAATTTTATAAAGTAGTACGTTCTCGCGACACTTGGCTAAGTTTGTGTTTTATTATCTTTGGTTCTGTGACTCGTAGTGAAATTTACTTTATTTCACATACAGAAAATATACCGGTCAAGTGCGAGTCGGGATCGTGCACTGAGGGTTCCGTACCACCACAAAATGCAATATCGAAATTACCAGTTATAACTTGGTAATGAACAGAAACTTGTCACCGACTCGCACTTGGTCATTATTTATTATTTGTTATTATACTTTAGAGTATGTACTATAATAATGCCAAGCTTGACGCTTGTACAAATTACCGTTTTTACATTAGAGCTAATAGAAAAATACGTAAAAAAAAATACCTTTGTTGTATGGGGATACCGGCCATACAACAAATATTTCGTTTTTACTTTTTGTATTTCTTAGTTGATCCGCCGTGGCATTACATATTCTTTGAAAATTTCAACTGGCTATTACGGTTCGAAAGATATAGCCGTTAATAGGCAGGACAGACAGACAGACATCGTAGTATAGGGTCCCGTTTTTACCCTATTGGGTACGGAACTCTAACAAGGAAGATCATTAGATGGATCCTTGGTAAAAATAATAGGTCCTATAATATAGTTATTTGCCTAAATAAAATTAAACTGTGTGCAAAATATTCTAATAATTACACCTTTATGTGTTCCCGAGCTGAGGTCAAGCAGTATCGGAGATCGATACATCTTGAGACCACCACACAGCTGAGTAATTGCAGTGGGACTAGTTGAGAGAACAATATTTCTTGACACGCAACTTAGATTGTGAATTCGTAAAGAAAATCAAGTTTGAGCATGTGATTGATGTTTTGTCTAGAAATCTGTGAAGCGAGAATACAAATTGTTTTAATGTCTTACAAAAAGTTTGAGAGAGTACTACATTATCAAAAAATATTTACTTTAACGCCTGTAAAATGTAAAATATTAAAGTTGTATGATTATTTACGGGATATTTACTGTGGTAAGGTTGTGGAATGAGCTCCCGATATTTCGGAGCAATTACATGCACCATGTTCACGGGAAGACATAACTTTATATACTTTACTATCTGACCTGACAGACGTTGTCCTGTCTTAGAACTGTCAAACACGCAAAGTTAAAATTGTAAATATTTTTTTTTTACATCTTGGGTTACATTATTGGAGTTTTAGGAAAGATTCCTATTTAAAAAAAAATATAGCCTATGTTACCCGGGGATAGTGTAGCTTTCAACAGTGAAATAATTTTTCAATTCGGTTCAGTAGTTTCGGAGCTTATTCAATGCAAACAAACAAACAAACAATCAAATCTTTCCTCTTTATAATATTACTAGTAGGCCGCCCCGGCTTCGCACGGTCGAAGCCGGGATATATAGCCTATGTCACCCGGGGATAGTGTAGCTTCCCAACAGTGAAAGAATTTTTCAAATTGGTTCAGTAGTTTCGGAGCCTATTCAGTGCAAACAAACAAACAAACAATCAAATCTTTCCTCTTTATAATATTAGCATAGATAGTATAGATTATCGCCCAGGGGTAAACGTCATGTGGATGGTATGGGGTATTAGACAAGAGCCACTTTTTGTTAGCGTTAACGCTAGAGGAAATTGTATGAAAATGACATTGACAATGACATTAGCTTGAGATATGTTCTCTCAAGCTAATGTAATTTTAATACAATTTCATCTTTCCGTAGGCGTTAATGCTATCAGAAAGTGTCTCTTGTCTAATACCCAAGGTATTAGAATTGGCTTGTTAAGAAATCTTAGTCCGGCAGCAATACCTTGACTCTACTAATGTGCTTCTACTAATTGCTTCTCCGCTGTGCTGCAACACCAGTAGAGCTTGATTGATAACCGTGGCCTAAGTTCAGATCGTAAATTAACCAATCTACCGATTGCTAGGATTACGTCGATGCTTTGTAACGTCTAAATAAGGCTTTATTGCTACAAACGACTACAGCTAAAGCTGAGTGTTAAATTCTAAACATAATCAAGCTATCGTAACCAATAGCTGGGCATAAAAAAATAAACCAGCTACGTGCAAGATGGGCTCGCGCACTGAGGATTCCGTACAACCATAAAAAAGTGTGCAAAAAGACAACATCATGCCCGGGCGGTCACCCATCCAAGTACGTACTGACCGCGCTGTACATTGCTTAACTTGGCGATGAACATAAATTTGACACTAACACGCACTTGGCCATTATTTATAATTTTTTTGTTGTATTGTAGAGTGTGTACTTTAATCACTTTTTTTTTTAAATGAATAATAGGCTTTCGTTTGACCACCATCACGTTTGACGGTTCAACGTACCTATTCCCGTTATTACTTTAGAGCAATACAAAATACCTTAAAAAAGGGGTTTGTCTGTAAAGTCGGTTTACGGATGATAATTTTACGTGATAACGCTTAAGCCGATCGTGCCTCTCTATCGCTTGTTCCGCGCTCTCGCTTGCACGCGCGGCTCAGGCGGAACGTGACAATGAGTCATGCTTTTTCATGCGTGCAGCCGGCGTTCATCGATTTATAAGACGTTATCGCGTCAAAAATATTTTTGTTGTTGCGGGGTAAAAAATAGGGGGGAGGGGGGGGCAAAGGGAGAGATTTTGCTTTTACTTTTTGACTTTATTATTATTTCTTAGTTGAAAGGCTGTATCTTTCGGTTCGAAAGATACAGCCGTTAATAGGTAGGACAGACAGGCAGACAGACATACAGCGTAGGCTTAGTAATGGCGTCTCGCTATCACTTTTTGGGTACGGAACCCAAAAAAAAATATATTTTTATAAATAAAGTTTACTGCATTTTTATGCCATTTCTCTCGATTTGTACGTCTAATTAGGCAAAACATGATACAAAGTGACTAATAAATTGTTTAAACACTTATTTTGCATGCGTTTTTAATGTGTGTATGATTTATTACTGTTTTGTGTAAATACGTTTTTGGGCATATCCACAAGGCACGCCAGTTAAGTTGTGTTAAATATTCCGTTTAGTGATCCTATCATTCGGAGATGGAAGGGACGAACTGGAGTCCTAGTTGAAGGACTTGACTTAAATTACTTAAAAAAGAGAGAAATGGTAGGAGGGAAGGGAGGCCTTTGCCCTGCAGTGGGACTATGCAGGCTTATATAATAATAATCCTCCCATTAATTCCCGCAGTTATTATTAAACACCCAAATTATTAATACTGTAACACAAAAAAAACAGTTGTTTAAAATTCGTCTAACAAAGGAACAAGTAACGTTACCGCCATTTTAACGGTTACCGTCCCGATTAATGAAAATTTTGAACAAAACCAGAAATTGTCAATGCAGTCTGCTTTGTATATTATATATTATGTATATATATTATGTATTTTATTTATAATATTTATGGTATGTATTCAGCATTGCGTATTTAGTTTATGTATGTATATGTATATATATTTATTCATATCTTATGTGCACCACCGACCGTTTTTCAACTTCTTTAGTCCTGTCCATCCAAAGGTTGCCTGGAAGAAATCGCTTTAGGCGATAAGGCCGCCCATTATACTGCCGTATATTTGTTTTTTATGTTAGTTTAAATTTCATTTGTTTTTTCGATGTGTAATAAAGTAATATTGTATTGTATTGTATTGTATATTCCATCGGATTTCGCCACTAAAACACTCGCTTGGAACAAAAGCCGGCGAGCTATAAAAATATTGGAAGCCTATGAAATCTGATATCCATATCCCCTCGAGGTATTTTTGAGTTTTCGAACGAAACGAGCTTTGGAAAAGTTTGATAGTGTGACCGAAAATGGGAGTACGCAGCACTAGGCATGGTTTTACATGGATTTATAATATTGTATAAACCAATTTTTTTTGCAATAAATGGTAACCGAGGAAAAATTATGGTAGTAACTGATATTCATCATCATAATTTCAGCCGTAGGACGTCCGCTGCTGGACATAGGCCTCCCCCATCGATCTCCAAAAGGGCCGGTTGGAAGCAGCCTGCACCCAGCGTTTCCCTGCGGTCTCTTTTAGGTCGTCTGTCCATCTTGTGGGTGGCCATCCTACGCTGCGCTTACCGGTCCGTGGTCTCCATTCCAGAACCTTTCGGCCCCATCGGCCATCTGTTCTGCGTGATATGTGCCCTGCCCACTGCCATTTCAACTTACTAATCCGGTGGGCTATGTCGGTAACTGATATTGATCATATGATATTGATATCTTGAAATGAATTTGTAAAGGATAATAATCTATTTGCGCAAACATAATGATCGTTTACAATAATTAGCCGGCCTACCTAGAAGATCAAAAAACTGTTAGAATTTCTCGCCATAAGTGAAACGAAACACCTTAACATCAGGTGAGTTGGTAGTCAAACGCTAGCCTATCATTAATATTTAAAAAAAACACTGCGTTATTTACTTGTACATTAAAGTTATATGATTATTTACGGGATATTACCGCAGCAAAAGACTAAGAAAGAGGGTAGATCGTTATGTCTGCACCTAACTTTTTAACTGTTCAACCAACCACCCGCATTCTTCAGTCTTCCCGTGAACATGGTGCATGTAACTGCGCCGAAATATCGGGAGCTCATTCCACAACCTCACCACGGTAAATATCCCGTAAATAATCACATAACTTTAGTGAACAACCGGGATAGTTTAAAACAGTTTTTTTTTTTAAATCTAATAATAGGCTTGCTAGACTACCATCTCGCCTGTTGTAAAGCGACGATGCGATCTACGATGGAAAAGCAATGAATGAATTATCTATAATGTAAAAATGTTAATACATACAAGCGTCAAACTTGGCTATAAATTTAGTGAACAACCGTGATAGTTTAAAACAGTGTTTTACTTGTACATAGTGGTAAAAATCTTCACGTGATATAATGTCAATATTCTATACTCTCAAACATACTATCAACAACAGTACTACAATGCTCCGTGGAATCGCAAGGATTCTATACTTTCAGTCGACCGGATTCAATCGAGCTCTTGTATTTTATATCGGAACATGCTTCGATTACTAAACTAAAACCACCGAGTAAACATTACTGAGACGTCACATAGTGCAAATTTCGAAATCTCCACACACACTCATCAGCCAATAAACGTCCACTGCTGAGCAAAAGCTCTTAGAGAGGGGTGTTGCCATAATCCCCACGTTTGGTAAGCGACTTGGGGATCGCAAAAAATACTCCTTAATACAAGCTTCTAGGCGTCAGCTTTATTAAATTTAGATGACGTCATTTAATTTATCGTATTATTATCATTAAACACTTTAATTTGATACCAATATTACAGGATTGCATAAAAAATTACTGGTCCACCATCTTTGGGAGTCTGCCATATTGGATTTAGAATGACGTCTTTTAGTTTAGCATGCAATAGTGTCGATTCTATTGTTCCATTCATCATCATCATCATAGTCAGCCTTTTTAACAGTCCACTGCTGGACTTTAAGCCTACCCCCGAAAGGGTGATTGGGCCATATCCACCACGCTGGCCCAGTGCGGATTGATGGATTCACATACGTCATCGAATTTCTTCTCCGTGCGTATGCAGGTTTCCTCACGATGTTTTCCTTCACCGAAAAGCCAGTGGTATGAAAATCCGTACATAAGCTCCAAAGAGCTCATTGGTACGGGCCCGGGGTTTGAACCCGCGACCTCACGCTTTCGAGTCCAGCGTTCTCCCAAATGGGCTACCACGGCTATATACGGCTATATGGTTCCATTATCTAAACCAAACTAAATTTGACAGCTCTAAAATTGTTGCCATTCTTCTCTCAAATATTGAAATGAAAAAAGAGGCAGATAATTTTAGTCCTGTCAGATTGGTTTAGTTTCGTGAGTGGTATGACAAAATCGATGCCATTGTCATTCAAGCTTAACGGGTATGCAAAATTTCAGGTCAATCGGTTAGGGACAACTGGTCTAAAATTCAGTTGCAAGATTTGTCCCACAAGTACTAACAGGGCTAGTTAAATAAAAGCTTGTAGTTTGTAAAAATAGAGATTTCGCCTCTATTGGCAATCTTTCGTCGGCTGAACTTTGATTCGATTTTACAAGTTGTAATGATTTATTCATTAGTAAAACTGTCGAACCGTTGGAGGCACTAAAGTCTAGATTTATTGCTTTAGCTGTAATTCAATTACTGAATCTTTAGGCATTAAACCCGAAGATTTGCTTTCAATTAAAACCAATCTCACATTCGTCATCGATTTTTTTAGTTAAGCTTCTGAAATTTAGATTATATTTGATTGAAATTGCTTTAAATTAAATTCAAATAATCATCATCATTTCAGCCGTAGGACATCCACTGCTGGACATAGGCCTCCCCCAACAATCTCTAAAAGGGCCGGTTGGAAGCGGGCGGCATCCAGCGTTTCCCTGCGATCTCTTTTAGGTCGTCTGTCCATACTAATAATATAGGAAATAATAATATTACAATAATATAGGTAATAAATGTATTATTATCTGCAAAAATTATAGTTATCATTTAAGTTGTTTTTTGTCTGGCTATGCAAAATAGCTTGTTTTCCTGAAAATGATTTGTGTACAAAATTATTACGTAAAGATTTTGAAGTGAAAGCTTTTTTCGTCGCGTTGAGCGATTTTAGTAGGGACAAAACTTATGGGTTCGCGTCACCGACATGCTTACCGCGTCATCATACTCATGTGATGTAAAGTTTTCACTTCTGTCAGCAGTCCCCATGACTGCCTTTTTTTGACAAACAATTTACTTAAGACTGAACTGCAATTGGTCGTAAAATTAAAAACCACTCTACCGTTTTCAATCCGCAATTGATAAATTAAGCCAGAACTAAGTTTTTGATTCCAAAACCACAGCACAATGGAATTACAAGACAGTATACATATTTAAGTACTACCAACCAAAATAATCATTATTATAATTATGTCTATGGGCTTTTATAACGGGTTACACGAAACGATATTACTTAGTAAGCCGATAGGAGTAATGTACTAAGGATTATGAAAAATCGCCTGTTCCGTACTACATACATTTCATTAAGTGTAAATGTCACCCATAGGACGAACAACCACAAGATGGACAGACAACCTAAAAGAGACCGCAGGGAAACGCTGGATGCAGGCCGTTTCCAACTGACCCTTTTGGAGATATCCCTTTATATTCCCTTTTGGCCTATGTCCAGCAGTGGACGTCCTATAGCTGAAATAGGTAATTCCAATTAGTTACTAACTACCGATATTGCTATCACGTTTTGGACGATACACGATACGCAATAGAATCCAATATTTACGAAGTCATTTTTTTTTTTTTTTAGAATTTCTTCTTTAGTTTTTTTTTTTTTTAATTCTTTCTAATTTAAAAAAACTGCTTTGATGAACGTTGTATGGATGTTTTTTTTTTGCTGGGCCTGACTTGGACACTAAACTTCTTTCGCAGTTATAAGCTTTGGCACTGTCTCGCATTTACACAGTGACTTGGAGCTGGGATCTCAGTTACTGCTAGCTCATCTGCACCGAGGGGTTCACGGGTAGCTCAATGATCACCGACCAACTTCGCAATCTTGTTACTACTTGTCAAATTTAACCTTGGTTTGTCTTTCGAGTTAACGATTTGAGGCTTAAATATAATTTTGTTCATTTATTACTTCGAGTGAGTGAACAATTGAGTAATTGTTCATTCACAGCAGTTAACTTGGGCTATAAATATCGGGAATGTTTTAAACTTTCATAAATTATTTCTTCAAGAAAAGTTAGTGTTTCATATCTAAGCGAATTTAGTTTAAAATATTTTTAATGGTTTCTCTAAAATAATGTTTGTAGGCATTTAGACTTGATATGAATTAATTTAAAAACTAATATTTATAAAACACAAACTGATACAAACTTTTTTGTCCAACTAATTCTGTTGCACCATTTCCTAAACTAGGCTAACCTATTTTCCTATTTTGAATTTGGTAAAAAATAATTTGGTTGTGATTTATAATTATTTTCTTTTGTTTTTCTTAATTCATATTTCTACATATTTTTGTGTGAAAATTTCCAGTTTTTTTTTTTTTACGCATGTTATGGTTTGATGCCTAAAACGATTTCGATTTCATATTTTACTTTATTATATAACCTTTAGGACGGAAAATTTGATTGGATTAGATAAATTCTAGCGTACATCGTGTAAACTTTCACACAATAATCCCAATATCCCTTTATACTTAAAGGAGCGCTTTGAATTTATTCAAGCTCACTCCAGTACTTTGCGATCCTGTCGTGCTCTCCAGCTAAAAATTCCTCCTTCTTCTCACGTCAATCTTTCCTACTGTAAGTCCTTCACTTTTCAATCTGTCCTGCTGTGGAATGCACTGCCTGCTTCTATCAGGCAGGCGAAATCTCTTCCTATTTTTAAGAATCAAGTCTATACACATTATCTTTCTTCGTGTTAATTGGTACGTATATATATTATGTATTTTATTTATAATATTTATGGTATGTATGCAGCATTGCGCATTTAGCGTATATATGAATGTATATAATATGTACGTGTATATTTATTTATATTTTAGTGCACCACCGACCGTTTTTCAACTTCTTTAGTTCTGTCCATCCAAAGGTTGCCTGGAAGAAATCGCTTTAGGCAATAAGGCCGCCCATTATACTGCCGTATATTTGTTTTCTATGTTAGTTTAAGTTTCTTTTGTATTTTCGGTGTGTAATAAAGAAATATTGTATTGTATTGTATTGTAATAATCACACAAAAATAAAATAAAAATATTTTTATGCAACAGTAATTTAAAACACGTTTCTCGAAATTCCTTTGTCAGCCATATTTCATCGTGCAAGCACCCAGAACCATCTCGAGAAAAATAAAAGCAGGGACATAAACAATTCATGTTCTCATCTTGTTTATTCCCGAGAGAGAATTCTCGCAAACTCGTTAGTTATCTATTGCATAGAGTTATAATACGAATTACAAACATTTACTGCGAGGATTTTATTGGTTAGTGGACAGGAGGTGGTGGGCATTATGACTGAGGTGCTTGAAATGTAAATTGCTATTTATGTATAAAATAAAATGTCATAATATGAAATTTGCTTCTGTATTGTCGCTTACCTTTAAGCAGCTCGTTAGTTTTCAATCTACCTATGAAATAAAAAAATCCTTCAACATTTTATGTTTTGGATTTTATTGTTGTAGATAACAAAACAGAACCATTTTCTATTAAATAAAAATGGCAGAACTCGTTTGGAAACTCTACAGTGTAGTGTCATCCAGAAATTTTAAATGTTGATATTCAAAATTGTTTGAAGTCCTACAAACGTAAGCCAATGCAGTGCAACATGCAACTTCCTAATTTTAGAAAATCTGTTGTATTAGAATTAAAATGTTTCCATTCTTACTTTTTGTCTCCTATGTACAAATTATTGTAATAATTACACGGAATAAGTCCTATAAATAATTTTTGTAGGACAATAAAAAAACCTATCTTCCAATCACTATTACAACCTATTTAAATAACAATTGCTCTTTTATCAAAGTAGAAAATAAAATATTACTAGATACGGTATTTTTATGTTTTAAAGTAACTTCTTGATTACGCTTCTTTCGCTTCTTTTCTTAAGCTCTAGTTAAGATTAGTTTAAATTTAATTTCTTTTTTACCATAATAATTGTTGTATATTTTGCCACGAATAAATGAGGTCTATGTCCATGTCTATTAAAAGCTTTGTTAATTCTTCAAATCCCTAAAGCATCCTACCTAAACTGACCGTTAGCTCGTCTTCTCTAGTTCAGTACAGTGGAATTAGTTTCGCCATATTAGCGTCATAACTTGAGTTTTATTGTTATTGTGTCTTATAAACATGCGAGGTTCGGCGGAGGGCAAATGAGTGAAATATGAAATAAAATGAACGAATCCAGATACAAGACGATAGAAGCCAAAATACAATGATCTCTGTATTCGTAGATTGTTTTAATTGGAATGATTCCAGATTTCAGGTTCTTTCCAAGGATATAAAGTTAGGACTAGTTGTGTTAATTCAATTAATTGTGTTATTGTGTTGTGTTAATTCAGTTAGTTTTGACTTGTAACTATGGAGTTATTAATAAATAATTGTATTGTATTGTATTCAGATGCTTTCGTGAGATTTGCGTAGAACTAAAACGTTAAACTGTATTTATTCTGTTTTAAATTTGCTATTAGAGATTTTTTTATATGTTTTGGGTGCATTCTTGCAAGGTAGTTTTGCACTTTTTGACTTGCTATAGAAAGGTTTGCATCTAAATCTTTTATATGTGATACTCGTAATGTTTGAATCTATATACGAATAACGTCACTAAACTTGTCTTTTTGATGCCGTCTGACACTATACTTTCTAAGGTTTATTCTTTTAGCGTTTTAACTTGACAATCGATGTGAAGCCAGTTTTATTGAAAAAGACAAAATATTGTACCTTTAGCTGAAATGCTTCAAACTATTTTAAAGATTTAACTAAACTAGTTTTTTCGATGTCATATTTTTATAGGTAACAAGCGACCCGCCCGCCTGGCTTCGCATGGGTGCAATTTACGTGCGAAGCCGGGGCGGGTCGCTAGTTATATATATATGCTACGCACTAAGGGAGCTTAGACGAGCCACTGACCTAAGCACAGCCCTAACTGCGTACCACGCTTACTCTGCCTCTTGGCTTAGATATGGAGTTATACTCTGGGGAAACAGTGTGAATGTGAATGACCTTTTCATTGCCCAAAAAAAATGCATTCGCATTCTAGCTAATATTGATTCCCCCGACTATACTATACCATATTTTCACAAGCCTTATTTTATAAAATTTAAAATACTTACAATAGTGTCAACATATATTCTGGAAATGTGTAAATTTGTAAAAAAATACCCAGACTATTTTAAAAGGGCATCTGATAAATCGCGCAGTATTAGGCCGCAATTTAGACATAAATTAATCGAACCAAAGTCCAACCTAGAAATACACAGCTCTGGCCCTAAATCAATGGCCGTTAAAATATTTAATAAATTGCCAAATGAATTAAAAGATATCGAAAAAGAAGTAACTTTTATAAATAACTTAAAAGGTATTTTAGAATCCAAATGTTATTACAACTTAGAAGAATTTTTTAATGATAATTTCGACAAAATGAACATAGATCGTTGCGTTCCGACTATTGCCATACCCAAATAGGGTCATATGTATTACTTTATATTTAAACATGTTAATTTAAGAACTCCATGTACCTACATATGTCTGCAATAAAATATTGAGTATTGAGTATTGAGTATAAACCTTCCGTGAAAATGTTTTAAACTGATTGTGAAAACCCCATCAAAATCCGTTGCGTGGTTTAGGAGGAGTTAGCGGCCATACAGACAGACAGACAGACAGACGCGGAAAGCGACTTTAATTTATACTATGTAGAGATTAAGACATATCATTGAATAGGGCTTTGAGTGAGGTATTGGTTTTTTATCGGATACATTTCGGAGAGTGGGCATCGACTCTGCATGATCTAATTCCTTCTTGTCCATTTTTCTATCGGTCTGCCAGAGTAGGCACAAAAAATCGACACCGCTTTATGGTTGGTATTCCGAAAACCCGACAAAGCGCTTTGATTTCAGTTTTATTGTGCAAACTGCGTCTGTGGAATGCGGTTCCTGAATGGGCGTTTCCGAATAGTTACAATCTGGGTGTTAAGTCACGACTGAATCGGGCGGGCGCGCTCCATCGTAGACCGCATCATATCTCAACATCAGGTGAGTTACCGGTCAGTAGCAAGCCTACATATTATATAAAAAATAAAATAAAAATGTTCAGATGTACCGTTTTCAAAATATAAAAATTAAATACTTTATATACCAATGAGCTTAGATATTATGAAGGATCCACTGCAATAATGATGAATGTCCTTTATCTTTAGTTTTAAGATAATTGGGTTTTAAATTTATAAAATTTGCAAGTTGAAGTGGCAATGGGCAGGCCACATCGCTCGAAGAACCGATAACCGATGGGGAAGAAAGGTTCTTGAATGGAGACCACGAACCGGAAGACGCAGCGTAGGTAGGCCTCCCACTAGATGGACCGACGACATAGTGAGAATCGCTGGCATCCAGTGGATGCAAAAGGCAGGCTGTCGTTCAGTTTGGAGGTTAAAGGGGGAGGCCTATGTTCAGCAGTGGACGTCTTCTGGCTGATGATGATGATGAAATTTATAAACGGTGTAAAAAAAAAACATTTTTGTCGTGAACACCTGTGACGTTGAGCGTTCTAGCCGTGCAGCCAAAATATATAAAATATATTTAAAATATATTTATCACGGGACTGCAAGCGATATTGCTAAGTTTGCTAACAAGATTTTTAAATATAATTTCATGTGACCGAATTGTATTAATCGTTAAGATTTTTAAAAAATTGGATATTCATCATTATTGCAGTGGACCCTTCATATACAAACATATTAAGATCATTGTTAAATACCGTTATTGGGAGTTTAATTATTTTCTTTAAAAAAAAACTTTTGTTTCCTATTTACAGTTCATTTTCCATCAATTTAGAATATCCTCCACTCCGCAAAAATCCATATTATTTGAGCTGGTTTAAAAACGATTGAACCCTAATTAATGAAATTGTCAGACGGACAGACAAACAACGTAGACTCAGTAATAGGGTCCCGTTTATACCCTTTGGGTACGGAACAACAAGAAACACGAAAATTGGTTTACAGATGCCATCGTAGTCGCTGTACAAAAAAAATACGGGCTGAATTGAGAAAACCTTCCTCCTTTTTCGAAACCGGTTAAAAAACAGGAACAAACGTCACACTATCCAAGAATAACAACACCAGATCCACTGTCCCATTTTAATAATTCCATTTTATGGCTCCAAAAAGCTGATTAAAAATCCAGGCTCGGCCACTCCGGCCAGTCCGTGGCCACGCTTCGCACATAAAACATCTGCCAGTGGCGTCTGCACCGCCCATCTCTCATTTTGTCGTAAAACTCACTTAAATGGCCAACTCTATCGGCTCCAGGCTTAATTTTTACTCGTCTTGTTCTACTTGGAGACAGAAGACGGAATATGCTAAAAAGAAGGATGGGATGACGGAAAAAGTGATCTTTTAGCTTAGCGTGAAATTTTTAGGGTTCCGTAACCAAAAGGTATGCTTTTCCTACAAAATACATGAATGAGAAAAAATACCTAGAGTTGGTTTAAAAACCAACTGTAGATACTGTTATCCGGAAATAAAAATCATTTTAAAATATTTTCTAAGATGCTAACGCTTTTTAGAGTCTAAAGGGACGCCTATTACTAAGCCTACGATGTCTGTCGTTGGTCCAGTTGGTAGTGAACCTGCCTTCTGCGCTTGGGGGCGTGGGTTCGATTCCCACCTAGGACAAACATTTATGTAATGAACATTTTGTGTTTGTTCTATATCTGGTTGTTAATATCTATTTAAGTATGTATTTAAACCTATATATGCATGTATATCAGTCTCTGGCAGCCATATTACAAGCTTTGCTTAGTTTGGGGTCAGGTGACCGTGTGTGAAAAAATGTCCCGAATATTTATTTATTTATTTTATCTGTTTGTCTGTCCTACATATTAACGGCTATATCTTTCGAACCGTAATAGATAGATAGTTGAAACTTTTACAGAATATGTAACGTTACGGCGGATTAACTAACAAATAATACTGTGGTGTCAAGGAAAAAGCAAATAAGTACATACACTTGAACTTGATTAGTTAAAGTGTCCTACTTATCTCTTTTTTCCTGATGTTATGACTAGTCCCGTTATGTACTTAGGGGTTTAAAAAATTATAATACAATTTACTGACTCATCTCCTTATTGCTGTGACACATATTAATGTTTTGAAAACAATAGATGCAAAAATCTAATTTTTTTTTTTTTTAGTTGTCTCCTTTTTCCTTTACACCACAGAGAAGTCAAAAAATTAAAAAGGAAAGATCCCATACAACAAACGTATTTTTTAACATATTTTTGTATTAGCTCTAATGTAAAAACGATAATACGTACCAGCGTCAAACTTGGCATGATAGTAGTACACACTCTAAAGTATAACAAAAAAATAATAAATAATGGCCAAGTGCGAGTTGGTGACTAATTTCTATTCATTACCAAGTTGTTATACTCGAGCGCCTGTAGCAAACTGCGTAGCAAATTACTCCGATGATTGGAAGGCGTTATAATAACTGGTAATTCGGTTTCTTAGACAACCTTATTGTATTTTGTGGTGATACGGCACCCTCAGTGCGCGAGCCCGACTCGCATTTGGCACTAAATGGTGTCAATTCTGTTGTACCATTCTCTAAACTAAACTAATATGACAGGACTAAAATTATCGGTGTCTCTTTTCATTTCAGTATCTCAGAAAAGGCTGGAATTATTTTAGAGCTGTGACATTTAGTTTAATTCAGAGAATGGTCCATAAGAATCGACCTAATTTTTTCAATTCTGTGCAAACCTGTTTCCTTACGATGTTTTCCTTCGCCGCTTTTGAGCAATGACACTGGAAAAAATAATTATTACCTGCACATTTTTATGTTAATATACCCAAGCATAACTTTAAGCTAGTATTTGTATTGTGTGCTACATAGGTATAATTGTGCTTAATTTTGTTTGTTAACTACCTTTTGTAATAACTTATGAAGCTTAGCTTTTTAGCGCTTGTTTGCAATACATATATGATTTTCCATGACAATGTTACTTATATCACTAGTATAGACCTATTAATGGCTGTAATTTAAAATAATTATTTGAAACTATGTATATATTTTTGTGCTGTTGGTCTTAAATAAACATAAAATAAAATAAAAATAAAAGGAAAAGAAAGTAACTATAAGGTTATCCTCGTCATGTTTTTCACTGGACGTAGGCCTCTCTAATAAAGAACTAAGTGGCTATTCTTCGTAAGTAGCCAGTCTGTTATACAATCGATCGAGCCAGCCACTTATCGCGCTTCGTTCGAACCGATAGCAGTGATCGCATTTCCAATAACGCGTTGGTTTAAATTCCTTACATCGCCAGAACTTAAAAGAGTAATGAAGTAAGACTCCAACTTTGTGCCAAATGGAATAGTCATGTTTTGGAGCTCGTCATTGATTTTTCTATACTCTTATTTAATTTTCTGAAATCTGTAGCTTTATTTCTTGATAAAAGTTCAGATAACTGTTTGTGTACAGGGTGTAAACTAAGCTGGAACTGCCCATAGTACCTATTATTATAAACAACTTTTACTATGGGACAACCCTGAAATAACGAAAAAAAAAATTCAGCTGTTTAGTAAATTTTGTTGTACATTTCTCTTTTTAGGGTTCCGTACCCAAAGGGTAAAAACGGGACCCTATTACTAAGCCTACGATGCCTGTCTGTCTGTCCGTTCGTCCATCCGTCCATGCGTCCGTCAATCCGTCTTTTTTATTTATTTATTAAATAGTAGCCAAACAAGCGACGGGCCACCTGATGGTAAGTAGTCACCGTCGCTTATGGACACCTACAATACCCGGGGCATTGTCGGTGCTTTTCCTACCTTTGAGGACTCTATTCACTCTTCGCTTGAAGCAATTGAGGTTATATTTTGGAGGAAAAACCGAAGGTGGTAAACCATTCCTCAACTTACACGATTTCGTGTGTCTGTCTGTCCGTCCGTCCGCCTATCCATCCGTCAGTCTGTCCATCTGTCCATCCGTCCGTCTATCCATCTGCCCGTCCGTCAGTCTGTCCAATTAATAGCTGTATTATTATCGAGAAACTGATTGACTCGCGCCTTGAAGACACCCATATTGTATTTTTTTCCTTTTAGTTATTGTTGCGTTTAATTAAGAACAGCTTCAATAACACTGATATTTTTAAACTATCACGGTTATTCACTAAAGTTATAATGATTATTTACGGGATATTTACCGTGATAAGGTTGTGGGATGAGTTCCCGATATTAAACCGTAGTTACATGCACCATGTTCACGGGAAGACTCAAATATCGGTAAATATCGGGAGCTCATTCCACAACCTTACCACGGTAAATATCCTGTTAATAATCATATAAATTTAGCTTCAATAACATTGGAAAAAGCTAAATAAAACATATTTTTAAAACATCTTTCTTTTAATATTTCACTTCAGTACCTATGTATGTATATCGGCTGGCTACAATTTTACGTTCAAAACAGCAATAGTGTTCAAAATTTATGGTTTTCAATCAGCTTTTACAATCTACTCAATATGTCAAAGCTTAATAAAACTTGGGTCAGGTATAGGCTATTATTTTGAACACGTATTATGTGCGCATTGCAGTGTTAGGTATATCTTTTGTGATGAATTCACCATAATAAACCTTAAAAGTAAACATAGATCGATGCTTAAACAATATTTTATCCAAATAAGTAAAGCTGTTAGAAAATTAAGTACAAAGAAACATCAATCAACCAATGAAGTGATGACATCATCATCATCATCATCATCAGCCTGTATCAACCCACTGCTGGGTATAGACCTCCTCTCCCTTGCGCCATTGATCCCTGTCTCGGGCTAATCTAAGTGATGACATACGGCACTGAAACGTGGTCTCTCACTATGGGCCTCATAAGCAATCTCAAAGCCGCACAACGAGCTATAGAGAGGGCTATGCTTGGGGTTTCTCTACTAGATCGAATCAGAAATGAGGAGATTCGTAGACGAACGAAAGTTACCGACAAAGACCACCGGATTAGCAAGTTGAAGTGGCAGTGCACAGGGCACATGGAACGCAGAACGGATGACCAATGGGGCTGAAAGGTTCTCAAATGGAGAGCACAGACTTGTAAGCGAAGCGTAGAACGTCCACCCACAAGATGGACAACGACCTAAAAGAGACCGCAGGCAAACATTATATGCAGGCCGCTTCCAACCGGCCCTTTTGGAGATTGATGGGCAGCCTATGTCCAGCAGTGCCCGTTCTATGGCTGAAATGATGATGATGACTGAAAACTACGACGTCTGATTACCTTCTCTAGAGTCTTTAACTTAAACCTGTAAAACACTGTTTTAAACTATCACGGTTGTTCACTAAAGTTATATGATTATTTACGGGATATTTATCGTGCTAAGGTTGTGGAATGACAACCAAGACAAACATATTCCACAACCTTACCACGGTAAATATCCCGTAAATAATCATATATTAAATACTGTAGCCCGATATATATCAGTGAAATATTTATAAAAAGGTTTTTATTCAGCTTTTTGCAATGTAATTGCAGGTAAATTTATATGATTATTTACGGGATATTTACCGTGGTAAGGTTGTGGAATGAGCTCCCTATATTTCGGCGCAGTTATTCATATAATTTTAAACGTGGATATGCGCCAAAGAAGCAGAGTCACCGTCATAGCTGTTAAAATTTGCAAGTTGAAGTTGCAATGGGCAGGCCACATCGCTCGAAGAACCGATAACCGATGGAAAGAAAGGTTCTTGAGTGGAGACCACAAACTGGAAGACGCAGCATAGGTAGGCCTCCCGTGGATGGACCGACGACATTGTGAGCGTCGCTGGCATCCAGTGGATGCAAAAGGCAGTCTGTTGTTCAGTGTGGAGGTTAAAGAGGGAGGCTTATGTTCAGCAGTGGACGTTTTCTGGCTGATGAAGATGATGATGATGATGAATCATATAACTTTAGTGAACAACCGTGATCGTTTGAAACAGTGTTTTGTAATTGCAGCTGTCAGTGCAAATAAATGCTTTGACCGAGTGTAGTCTATCGATTTTTCAGGCACTACAAACCTTACTTACTACGTCGTACGTACGTACGTACTAAAGTCCAATAAAAGAATCGAAAGAGTCCGCGTCGGTGGCGGTGCGGAAACCAAGTAATCCATCATTGTCGCTACAAACGTTGCCGGGAAAAAGTTCTTAATGACCCGAGTCTTGTTCACAGCTGGCGACACGACAGGTAAAATTGTCGACAAGGCGACATCAACACCGTTCATAGATGAAGCAACAAAAAAGATGAAAAAAATGTTCAAATTAGAACGACTGTCATGGCATTTTTGTAAGAAATTTGTTATAGCCAGTTGCACCCATATAAATGAAACTACAGTCATTCGAAATCAGTTAGCAACTGTGATGCGGACAAAGAACTTTGAGACCTAACCCAAAAAGGTAAGGTCCAAGTTCTTTGGATGCGGAGTTTGACGCGGTGACATAAATAAGCAAGTTCAATCGAACAAATTTCGAATGACTGACGTTTCGTTTATACGGGTGCAACTGGATACAACAAATTTCTTATAAAAATACCTTGAAAGACGTACTAATAAAAAAATAAAAAACATTTACTACCCAAGAAAAAAAATACATATACTACCTGCCGTATCTCGGAGATTAGGCGTTCCCGTCAAATTTAAATAATATCTATTATAAATTTTAATACGAAAGCAATGTGAAGTTTTTTATTTTTTTTCACTTCGCTACAAAGCAAAGGTTGGTGTCGTGTTTTACTTACAGGGAGTTGGAGAACCAGAAAATACCTTACGATACATTTTATTCAAAGAAAAAGTACGATTCTCGAGGCAATGGCCACGTGGATATAATAAAATTTGATAGAAGGGGCGCAATGTTTTTAAATATTTATTTACCTACCTATATTTACAACCACCAGGAAAACCATTTTATACGAAGCTCCGTCTTCA
Source organism: Agriopis marginaria (assembly GCA_932305915.1). Classification (NCBI taxonomy): domain Eukaryota; kingdom Metazoa; phylum Arthropoda; class Insecta; order Lepidoptera; family Geometridae; genus Agriopis; species Agriopis marginaria. The sequence goes on from OW029918.1 coordinate 19,208,743, forward strand.
GTTTCTCTCATGTTTTTCCAGCACTACCGCTTTTTCAACGAGTGTGTAACATGTGTAGAGTGTGTAGTATGTCGCTTGATCGTGTCATATATCGTACCGTGGTCGTCATCGTCAACTGTAAAAGTCTGTGGTCCCGTTGTAGGTGAGGGCAGTCTTAGATAAATGGAGACGTGAGCTTTGCACTCCGGCTGCTGAGTCTAGTAGTTTTTCTACTACTCGTGTGAAGAAACGAAGAGCAAAGTAAAAAAAAAAAAACTATCTGTTATAGAAAAACTTGACAATGGTCAAAAATAAAACACTGTTTTAAACTATCACGGTTGTTCACTAAAGTTATAAGATTATTTACGGGATATTGACCGTGGTAAGGTTGTGGAATGAGCTCCCGATATTTCGGCGCAGTTACACGCACCATGTTCACGGGAAGACTGAAGAATGCGGGTGGTTGGTCGAACAGTTAAAAAGTTAGGTGCAGACATAACGATCTACCCTCTTTCTTAGTCTTCCCGTGAACATGGTGCATGTAACTGCGCCGAAATATCGGGAGCTCATTCCACAACCTTACCACGGTAAATATCCCGTAAATAATCATATAACTTTGGTCAAAACTAATTTGACCAATCATCTGTCGGGCAGGCGTCATGAATGTGTTGAAACTAACACTCTTAGTGACAAATGTAATTGTCATAAGTATACCGAAGAATTTAATTACCTAAATCGGCTCACAAAGATAAAGGGATGCTCTGTCCCGTTCCACAATGTTAGTGTCAGTATGGAGTTTTGGCGTACTTACATGTGACGTCACTCGGAAGTGTAAGTGCGCTCTCTATCAAGGCATCAAAATGCTTATACGTAGCTTCCTTCATTTTGAACACGTAATTTTATTTTAAATACCGGAAGACGCAGCGTAGGGAGGCCTCCCACTAGATGGACCGACGATATTGTAAGAGTCGCGGGCATCCAGTGGATGCAAAAGGCAGGCTGTCGTTCAGTGTGGAGGTTAAAGGGGGAGGCCTATGTTCAGCAGTGGACGTCTTCTGGCTGATGATGATGATAATGAATTTTATTTTAGTTTTTGGTGGTTGACAAATAAATAATTTGAATTTGAATTTGACTCTTTTTATGTATCAAATTCTTCTACATTCTAAATTCCAGTAAACGATTTCGGCCCTGAGTGAGTATCCTTTGGTTTGTTTCAACGGGTAATATTAATATTTTTAAATCTAATGTAAAAAATTAAATATTTTCATTTCACAAGATCCTTAACTTGAACCAAAGAGTAAAATTTTAAACTATACAAGTAATAAGATTATAATATTCTGTAAAAAAATATTTTGAACAATAATTATTTTTGATACGGATAAAAAAAAAAAAAAAAAAAAAAAACTGTTTCTAAATAATGCGACTCGTATTGTTTGCCAGTACATTACCGTTACAGTAACAATTGGAGCGTACGAGATACTAGCAATACTTTTAACACGTTTCCCATCACTGCTTTACGTGTACCACATTTTTACGCGGTTCACATTTCTGGGGTAACACTGCACTAGGGTGCACGTATTTTGAGTGAAAAAAATATCGGAGTATTCCCAATGTTTCTGTCAGTTTAGTCAAATACTTATACACTGCATAAAATAAAGGTGAGGTTAAGAACCTCTTATACCAAATTTGACGGTTTTAAATCAATTTTTTCAGTTAAATTCCAATATTTGAGCTGGAAGAAAAAACATGTCACAACACGATAGAATAAACTTTCCTCGATCAAAAAAAAATCTGAAACAAAGTCGATTCAGTTTATTTTTTTTCGTTTTATGCTCTAATGAAAGCTCGTAACAACCTGGAAATTGCATGTACCGAAAGGCAATTTTATTTAAAAAAAAATTATTTGGATAGAATTTTGATAGTGCATAGTTTAGTTTTTTAGTGAAATTATTTGCGCGCGCCGCGTTCAGTGCCGCACCAGGCGTCATCGAGGTCGGACCTATGTTCGTTTTTGTCGTTGCACTCCCCCCGCGGGCGTCCTGACTGTAGCGTGGCAATATACATCGTCGCTATAACTTGGCGGGGGCTGAGGGAGCGTTTTGTTGCCTACGCGACTCGGATAGCCGGCCGTTAACAAGCGTGATATCGGATGCTGCGGACGAGTTGTAAGGGCTGTAATCACAGACTAGGTAAAGCTACTACGTAACCCAGACTTGTAGTTACGATTATTTCCAATGGAAACAATTCAGTCAAATGTCTGAGGAGCGGGGTGAGGGATTGGCAATTTTTGCCGCAATAATTTTTGCTACAACAAGACGTAGCACGGTTTTAAATAATTTTAATAGACAATTATAAGGCGAGCGCAGAAACGTTGACGGATCGCAGGCTTGGTCGGTACTGACGTGGCACTCAGTGCCTTCAGTGGGCTTGTCTTTAGACATAGACATAGACATCATTTATTTGTGGCAATAAAATACAATAGTAATGGTAAAAAGACATTTAAATTTAAACTAATCTTAAATAATGTATTTGTCACAAACCGGCTCCAACTCAGCAAGATGCCGGTCGTAAACAACCAGCGCTGGTCTTCCGTTGGCACCGGCTGGTGACGTCACGTACAATCGTACCACACGGCACGCGCACAAGCTACTCCATCCGTAGACTATTAAACCTATAATAATGCACATACTAGATACATAAAAGATACATCTCACTTTACATAAGACGTTTTCATGAGATGTGGTGACTGAACATGTTCGCCCTACATTAAATGTCTAGTTATAGAAAGCCTTTGGCTGTAATCCACCAAAGTTGCATAGGACTACTTGGGTTAAATATAGTTTTTTTCGTAAAAGCTATAATTTCAAAGATTTTTCCAAGGGTGAAATTTGATGCGCGTGCCACGTCTGCTTTTGAATACATCTTGTATCACAATCATTTCACAGGTTGTTAGATCTAAACTTTATGGAGGGTTTTTTTAAATGATGAAATGGGCTAGCGTTTGACCACAACTCACCTGATGGTAAGTGACGATGCAGTCTAAGATGGAGCACGCTTGCCCATGAGGTGCCTATTCACCCTTTTCTTGAAGAGACCCAGGTTGTACCTTGTAGGGAACACCGACACAGGAAGCGCATTCCATTCCTGTGCAGTACGTATTAGGAAGGAATTTTGGAAACGCTGCGTGGTTACCTGTAACCCTGACAGATAGTCAAGTTGGGGTCTCATTTAGCCCCATGGAATCGGGATACGCGGTGTTGCCACTCACCGATGGTTCACCATAAAGCTGCCCTTGCATTATGTTAACATTAATATTATGTAGTTTGATTTCGAGACCATTTCGGAGAGTGTGCTTCAGATCTGCATGATTTAATTCCTTCCTGCCCTTTTTTCTATCGGACCGCCAGGGCGGGCACAAACAATCGACATCGTTTTATGGTTGATATTCCGAGAACCCGTACGAAGCGCTATGATTCCACATTTATTGTGCGAACTGCTAGTCTATGGAATTCGCTGCCTGAATGGGTTTTCTCCGTTAGTTACAATCTGGGTGTCTTCAAGTCGAGAGTGAATCGGTTTCTTCTAGGCAAGCGTGCTCCATCGTAGACCGCATCGTCTCTTAACATCAGGCGAGATGGCGGCCAAGCCCAAGCCTATCTACTATAAAAAAAAAGACCGCAGCCCGATGTATCGTACGATGCGCTTGCATGTCACCGAGAATAGAGGAAGAAAGCGTAAGAATGTTTAAAGAGACTGGTGGGAGCTTGAAGTCACAATCACAACCCTCAGACATAAGGCACATAATATTTGCTTAGAGAAGAAGAAGATGTATATTATGTGTAGTTTGTAGGTCAAAATGCAAAACATTTTGTCGTCTCAAGTTTGGATCCTAAATCACTATAGCTTAAGTCCCTATTTTCCGACTTTTAGCAATTTTGGTCGTTTTAGTGTTTCTATTTCCATGACTACTTTATAATTATAAAATAGTGTCATATCAAAATTTTATGTTTCATCAAGGAAATCCCAAAGACCGAAACACGATTAAGGACATTTCGCTCGATAGAAAAAAAAATAAAGAAACTGATTTGAGTTTTTCTACTTATTTTTCTGGATTCATTCATATACCTATTTATTAAATGATGTCTACGATATCTTGATCTACAGATTTCATAATTATGAAGAAAACCGCAAATATACATTTTACATTACAGCCATACTTTTCGAAAAATATGAGAAAAACTTCAAAATTAGAAGTAGTGAAACGGACGGCTGTGTGTTAGCGCCATGGTTTTGTTCCACTAAATGCGACTTTAATACAATAAACCAAGGATTATGGTCATCTGTAGTAATAAGCGTTGCTTAAAAGTGGAGGAAAAAAAAATAAGTGACACTGATTTGAACTTTTCTCCTTGTTTTTTGGATTCATTAAAATACCTATTTATTAAGGCCTGTTCAGACCTAAGCGAAATTCGCTACAGCCGTAGTTAGCGAAAAATACCGCACACTATTCCGCCTATATTTGTATGAAATACCTGAGCGAGATCCGCGCGCTATTTTCCTCTACCCACAGCGGTAGTGAATAACGCTCAGGTCTGAATAGGCCTTTAAATGATGTCTACGATATACCTCTTATACCAAATTTGACGGTTTTAAATCAATTTTATTCAGTTAAATTACAATATTTGAGCTGGAAAAAAATACATGTCACAGATACATCTGTGTTAGAGTTTATGATTTGGTTCAAAACACGATAGAATAAACTTTCCTCGATCAAAAAAAAAATCTGAAACAATGTCGACTTAGTTTATTTTTTTCATTTTATGCTCTTATGAAAACTCGTAACAACTTGAAAATTGCATGTACTGAAAGGCAATATTATTCAGCATTTTTTTATTTGGATAGATTTTTGATAGTGAATAGTGTCGTTTTTTAGTGAAATTAAAAGCGTAAAAAGGACGCGAGAATTTTGGCGCGCCGCGTTCAGTGCCGCGCCAGGCGTCATCGAGGTCGGACCTATGCTCGTTTTTGTCGTTGCACTCCCCCCGCGGGCGTCCTGACTCTAGCATTGTAAAATACATCGTCGCTATAACTTGGCGGGGGCTGAGGGAGCGTTTTGTTGCCTACGCGCCTCGGTTAACCTCCCGTTAATATACAGATTTCATAATTATGGAGGACACCGCAAAAGGTACATGTTACATTACAGCTATACTTTTCGATAAATATGAGAAAAACCTCAAAATTAGAAGTAGTGAAACGGACGGCTGCGTGTTAGTGCCATGATAGATAGCACGTTGGTCCATAGATAGCCCGTTGGTCCAGTTGGTAGTGAACCTGCCTTCTGACCTTGGGGGCGTGGGTTCGATTCCCACCTAAGACAAAAATTTATGTGATGAACATTTGTATTTGTTCTATATCTGGTTGTTAATATCTATTTAAGTATGTATTTAAAACTATACCGTATATGTATGTATATCAGTCTCTGGCAGCCATTTCACAAGTTTTGCTTAGTTTGGGGTCAGATGACCGTGTGTGCAAAAATGTCCCAAATATTGATTTACTTATGGTTTTGCTCTACTAAATGCGACTTTAATACAGTAAAAAAGCATCATGGTCATCGGTAGTAATAAGCGTTGCTTAAAATTGGGAATACCTTGCCTTAAGGCGCGGTCTGATCACGATTTCAAATTCGCATTTCACCCGCTTACGCCATGATCTATTTGCTATCTAAAACGGCTTTGTTTAAAGTCGAAAATCGTATATCATCATATTTGATGATGATGATGACTTTGTGCTTGTGTTTATATTATTTTGAGGGTTTTTATTCAATGTATCAAAATATATAAATGAATTTCAACAATTAACCGGTTAAAGTTTTAAAAGAATAATCTGGCTATACAATTCGTAAAAAAAAATATGTTGCTGAAAATTCAGAGTTCTTCAATTCAGAAGCTATTTTTATTGCGCAATTTGTAATATGTTTTTTTTAAGAGTCTATACAATTTTTCAAAATTTTATTCGGTTAAGTTTATTGCCATGGGGTTTTTTCTACTTGTAGTATTTTTTTTATCTGATCAGCTAATTTTGTCACGTCACACAAAGCGTTTAAAAACACTTCTTTTGGTTAATTTTGCGATTGTACCGCGTCTTAATTTTTCTTTTTTTTTTGCGTCTTATCGCAACGGTGTGCTTCTCGTCCTAATGCGGCCACACCTTACACTTCCAGAGCACATACTTACGCGTTCCTTTATCGCGCCGTAACGTGGTTAATGCGCGCTCGATAATGGGGAATAAATTTGGCTTACTTCCCCGTTCTCGCGAACTTTGATTCTGTTTTTTTTCTTGAAAAGTTTGAGCGCGGAATGGCACTCATATTGTTTATGTTGGCAAGAACAGCAGAAGTTAGAGCACTATTTTGCTGCTTGATGTACTGCACAATTGTTTTTTAGGGTTCCTTGCATGAAAAGAAAAAAAACGGAACGCTTTTAGGATCACTTCATTGTCCGTCTGTCTGTCCGTCTGTCAAGACCCTTTTTCTCAAGAACGCGTAAAGGTATCAAGTTGAAATTTATACTAAATACTTGAGTATACGGTTTCTTTTGGCTGTAAAAAAATAAAAGTTGTATGTCAACGCAATCAAAAGATATGTACGTTTATGTCGCATATTTTGCGATTTCACAGGGAAATCAAAACCTATAGGGTACTTCCCGTTAACCTAGAACTATGAAATTTGGCAAAAGGCAAGGTCTTACAGCACGTATAAAGGAATAAATCCGAAAGTTATTCATTTGAAGTTATATCATTTAAAAATATTTGTTTTGCTATTACAAACTTACGTTTTGTAGTTGGAATGTATCGAAGAACCTTATTGTCCACTACAAAGTTAAGTTTGTCAATATTTCAACTTTTTTGTTGTTTTTTTAATTCATAATTCATTTATTCCTTGCGAGAGTAGGTCGAACAATTTACATTGTGATCTTATAATTAAATTAAGTACACTACCTCAGCTATATAAACATGCAAGTAGGTATAGATACCTTAAGATTACAATACATATTATTTAATTACATTAACAATTTTATTACTATTACTATTAAATTATAGGATGAAAATAAATGTCACAATCACAATTCCTTACATCAATAGTCACTGTCAGTTATTTATTTATTTTCTCTATCTAATTAAGATCTTTATCCTTCAAGTATTCGTCAATGGTATAATAGGTCTTTTCTAATAATAATTTACTTAGAGCTATTTTAAAAAGGTTAATGTCATCCTCAGCCCTTATATTTCTTGGAATTTTGTTATAAATTATTGGGAGCATTCCAAAGATACTTGTGCTCAGAAGATGTGTGTTACATTTTATATTAGATAGTTTTCCTGAGTGTATTTTCTGAAGACGTGCTGCATGAAACTCTTTAGGCTTAAATAGATAATAGTGAGTTTTAGCAAATACCGCTACTTCGTATATATACATGGATGGCATAGTTAGTATTTTCAGTTGTTGAAAATGTTCTTTACATGAGTCTAATTGTTTTAATCCTAAGATTGCTCGTACGCACCTTTTCTGGACTCGCGTTCTGATAGTTCCTTCCAACGGAACCCTAAGAGCGCGAGTCCTACTCGTACATGTCCGGTTTTTTTTTCTTGTTTGTTATGTTCATAGTATGGTCCAGTGTAGTGGACGATGAGTTTCCTAGATCTGTGCTGGGGCCTCACGGCTACCACTTAACGCAGGCTCGAAACAGCGCAATGCGGAAAATCACATGAACGTGAACCTTGACTCTCCGAGATACGGTTTGCGGTCGCGCAACTGTTCGCATCACCTAAACAGAATCGCTTAAAACACGTATCCGTAAGACCTTTGGGCATTCTTTTATAAGTAAGAATGATAAATCTTGTTAAAGTGACACCCGTCGTGTAAAAAAGCGTTGAATATTTTTCAAATAAAACGACACAAATCTTTTTTTACGATTGATTAAACATCTCAGCTTTTAGAACACTCCCAAAACTAAAAGCTTTTTGTAAATAGTTTTCAGATTTTCACGCCTCAATTGCGAATCCACTTTACCTGTAAAAGATTAAAGTTTTACACAAAAATCAGCGCTGATTCATATCAACTAGAAGTGGCTCTCGAAAACAACGAGCTGTATTTTATTTTATTTCTTTTCATATAAAAATATTTTTTTCACATTTTGTGAGTAATTCCCGTGTAATATAAATAAAATGTGTGAAAACCACGTTAGTTTCTATAATAAAAAAATTTTTTTAATACTATAATAATAATTTACAGGGTGTAAGGGGAACACTCTCGAAGCCAAAATATGGTAATTTTACTCATATGAACAACTTTTACTATGGGACCAGCCCTGAAATCGCGAGATCAATGTTACCCTTATTTATTATTACTAGCAAATAAAGAATTGAATTGAATTGAATTGAAAAAATATCAGCTGTTCTATACAAAACGGTCATTGACACTCGACAAAATGTATGGAACAGCAAATTTTTTTTCGTGATTTCAGGGTTGGTTCCACAGTAAAAGTTGTTCTTAATGATGAGTACAATACCTTCTTTTGGCTTCGAGAGTGTTTAGTCACAACCCGTATATATAAATTATGAGTTCCTTTAAGTTTAGATAGCCCGTTGGTCCAGTTGGTAGTGAACCTGCCTTCTGAGCTTAGGGGCGTGGGTTCGATTCCCACCTAGGACAAACATTTGTGTGATGAACATTTGTGTTTGTTCTATATCTGGGTGTTAATATCTATTTAAGTATGTATTTAAAACTATATATGTATGTATATCAGTCTCTGGCAGCCATATCACAAGCTTTGCTTAGTTTGGGGTCAGATGACCGTGTGTGCAAAAATGTCCCGAAAAAAAAAATTATATTCAGAACCGGTAAAAAGCAATGGAGATGTATTTGCTTGGTTAAAGTTTTTCACACATTTCTATGTATCAGAGAAATATACTCCAAGTTCTCGACTGGTGAGAGACAGTTAGAAACAAGCCTTTGTCGTTTTCTAGAGTCGGAAGCACTACACACTTTGGGTTGCTGCGTCAGAAGAATAAGTTTTGGAGTTACCTACTGCTGGGTATAGGCCTTCCTTTGTATGCCCCTCTCCCTGGTCTCCAGCCAGTCACATCTACTCGTTTCCAACAGTTCTTTTGATTTCATCGGTCTTCATTTTCTGTCGGCCCGGGCTCCGCCAACCTAGTCTCAATCACCAGGTGGTCACTGCTGTACACAACCTTTCATCATCAAAATCCAAAAAAAAGGGAGAAAAGTATTTTCAAATATGTTTTTCTACCGTGCGAAATATATTGTCGTGTTTCGGTTTTTGGGGTTTCCTTGATAAAACAGAAAATTTTGATATGACACTATTTTTATGATTTTAAAGTAAACATGGAAGTAGACACACTTAAACTAAAACAACCAAAATTGCTAAAAGTTGGAAAAGAGGGCCTTTATATCTAAGTACAAAACTGGCAGCTACATTGCACAAAGCGGTATTTATGTGCGTCTGGTACCAGGTACAATGAGCTATGGAGAGGGCTATGTTCGGGGTTTCTCTACGAGATCGAATCCGAAATGAGGAGATCCGTAGACGAACGAAGGTCACCGACATAACCCACCGGATTAGCAAGTTGAAGTGGCAGTGGGCTGGGCACATAATTATCACGCAGAACAGATGGCCGATGGGGCCGAAAGGTTCTGGAATGGAGACCACGGACTGGTAAGCGCAGCGTAGGACGTCCACCCACAAGATGGACAGACGACCTAAAAGAGACCGCAGGGAAACGCTGGATGCAGGCCGCTTCCAACCGGCCCTTTTGGAGATCGATGGGGGAGGCCTATGTCTAGCAGTAGACGTCCTACGGCTGGAATGATGATGATTCCAGGTTTGTCCACAGCCTGTACAAACTTATTTACAGTATTTATAAGTTATGTAAGTCATCTTGCATACTTCCACTCAGACAACACGTTCTCACCTCTAATTAACCCTCCCGTCGCAGGACGATGTGAATTTTATATTAGCCGTAGGTAATTATATGCGAGACCGGGGTCGGTCGTGTCTGTGCACACCTCACGAACATATTAGGGAGCGTCCATTAATCACGTGATGTTTTTTGTAGCATGTTTAACCCCCCCCCCCCCCCCCCCCCACCAAAATCACGTGTATTTTTCAAAAAATCTTTTTTTTTTTTTAAATAGGTATTATCTTATCACGATAACGGAATAACTGGCGACTGGCAAGCCGAGCCAGGCGATCGTCGCGGTGCGCGGCGCGCGGGGAGTTCGTTCGTTGCCTGGCAACGGCGAGTCAAAGTCCGCACTCAGTTTAGAACTCGCGCGTTTGATGAAAAAATAAATACACGTGATATCTTACTACACCCCCTCCCCCCTCGTGATATTTCGTGATTTTTGCTAACCCTTTCAAGCCTCACGTGATTAATGGACGGTCTCTTAGTTGAAGGCTTGTTGGTCAAAGTTACTCGTATCGTGTGATACGATGGTATAAGGTCCAACACCATATCTCTTTAGGTCTCTATAGGTCTTTTATCGAATACATTTCGGAGTGCATCGGATCTGCACGAACTAATTCCCTCCTGCGCATTTTTCTGTCGGACTGCCAGAGCGGGCACAAAAAATCGACACCGCTTTATGGTTGGTATTCCGAAAGCCCGAACGAAGCGCTTCAAGTCCACTTTTATTATGCGAACTGCTAGTCTGTAGAATGCGCTGCCTGAATGGGTGTTCCCCGATAGTTACAACCTGGGTGTCTTCAAATCACGAGTGAATCGGTTTCTTCTAGGCAAGCGTGCTCCATCGTAGACCACATCATCGCGCGAGTTGGCCGTCAAACGCAAGCCTATTATTTATGAAGGAAAAAAAAATAGCTACCAAAATTTTACCTAACCTGACATACAAACATTGTAAGGTAAATAAAAGCTTGTAAAAATAACCCAAATTATAAACTAAAAACCCCAAGGGCTTTCACTCAATTTTATCACCAATCAAAACGTGAACCTGCGAAACAATATCAGTATCCCTCGAGTCTCGCGTGACGTAACATAACGTAACGTTACGCACGTAACAGTCGAGACCGGCAATTTTCTGAAGAAAATGACGCGGTCAGATTTCTATCGCATCTGATACTGTGGATCGGAAGGTAGTATTTTAAAAAGGGGTCGATTTTATCAAGGGTTACGGACCCTACAGTTTACTTGTCATAAGGTTATGTTTACGGGTAAAAACACAAACCTTTTATCAGGGCACTGCGAGCGTATCCAGTTAAACCCAGCGTGATGTCACAAGATAAGTTTACCTTATTTTAGTGAAGTGAAACTTCTTATGCGACTTGCAACAATGTTGCGTTAAACGTTTAACGATACCATAGAGGGGAAATAGCGCAGTACAGCGCTGAGCTTACCCCTATTGCCAAACACTGTTTCTCCTTATGTTTCTTATAGTACATGTTCATTGTTTTTGTTTTTTTGGCAATAAATATATCTTATTCTTATTCCTAGTTCTAAGCTACCTCCCCACCAATTTTCAGCCAAATCAAATCAGCCGTTTTTGAGTTATAAATTGTGTAACTAACACGACTTTCTTTTATATGTATAGATTTATCGTATTTTTATGTTTTTTATATCAGTAAACCTATATGCATCTTTTTGGATTAATAAACAGATATATTACACATTGAGTTCAATTAACAGAAATTCCCAGAGTTTCTTCAAATCGCATGTGGAGTCAAGCCGTGGTAGCCCATTTGGGAGAACGCTAGACTCGAAAGCGTGAGGTCGCGGGTTCATACCCCGGGCCCGTACCAATGAGCTCTTTGGAGCTTATGTACGGATTTTCATACCACTGGCTTTTCGGTGAAGGAAAACATCGTGAGGAAACCTGCATACGTACGGAGAAGAAATTCGATGACGTATGTGAATCCATCAATCCGCACTGGGCCAGCGTGGTGGATATGGCCCAATCACCCTTTCGGGGGTAGGCTTAAAGTCCAGCAGTGGACTGTTAAAAAGGCTGACTATGTTGTATGTTGTTGTTGCATGTGGAGTACAAAGTGCTATACCTACGCATTGTTATTCGAGAAATATTGTAGCACATTATAAGATGAAGCAGGTAGGCCAGTTCAAAAATACCTTTGTAATATAAAAATGCGACAAAATTCGTGTACAAAGGCTCGACTACCTCCATACATTTATATTCACCCAAAAACATGCTAATCTAGTGCAAACGACCCTACATCCCACATAATTACTCTCATTTCTAAAGCCACGAGACATTTTACGAAGCAAAAAATGAAAAATACACCAAAAGGGCTACATGTCCATGTATGTGTTGAGAAAAGAAAGTTTTTTTTTATTGGTTCATTTTGGCTTTGGTTTGCCAAAACTAGTTGATTAATTGTTTTTCTAAGTATCTGACATGATGCATATATGTTTTATTTTTATTAAATTGTTACTTATTTGTCATTCAACATTTCAGCCATAGGACGTCCACTGCTGGACATAGGCCTCCCCCAATTCTTATTTGTCATTGCTTTTTTTACTATTTTTATTACTATACTAGTAATAATACAACTATGATTGTTTTAAACTATCACGCTTGTTCACTAAAGTTATATGATTATTTACGGGATATTTACCGTGGTAAGGTTGTGGAATGAGCTCCCGATATTTCGGCGCAGTTACATGCACCATGTTCAAGGGAAGACTGAAGAATGCGGGTGGTTGGTCTAACAGTTCCACAACCTTACCACAGTAAATATCCCGTAAATAATCACATACATTTAACAACTATGATTTGTATCAACTGTTACCTTTTTTTGTGTTAATGTATGACGTAGTATTTAAAATCCTTTATAAATATAACGTACAGCCACAGAAAAGAAAAAAAATAATTGTTTAAATTAGAACGGCTGTCAAGGCATTTTTGTAAGTTTTTTTTTGTAGCCAGTTGCACCCAATTAAACGAAACGTCAGTTATTTGAAATCAGTTGTGTTAATGTATGACGTAGTATTTATAATCACACGTAAAATTTGTAACCGTGTATATAGTGTATTATTTACGCTTATAACACCCCTCTGGTTGGCATCAAGGATTAAAAAAAGGATTATTAAAATTGATTCATATCGCGTAATAGTCATCATTTCAGCCATAAGACGTCCACTGCTGGACATAGGCCTCCCCCATCGATCTCCAAAAGGGCCGGTTGGAATCGGCCTGCATACAACGTTTCCCTGCGGTCTCTTTTAGGTCTTCTTTCCATCTAGTGGGTGGACGTCCCACGCTGCGCTAACTGGTCCGTGGTCTCCATTCCGGAACCTTTCGGCCCCATCGGCCATCTGTTCTGCGTGATATGTGCCCTGCCCACTACCACTTGAACTTGCTAATCCGGTGGGCTAATCGCGTAGTATTAATACAGTCAAATTGAAAACTTCCTAAGTTGAAGTCGGTTCAAAAGTCAAAAAAACCGCATGCAAATGAAAAACAAGCAAAAAAATTGTGCGTGGAGTCCCTCCGCGCGGAAGAAGTGAAACTCTCACTCTGTCTCTTTCTATTCCCTCACCCCAGGAGCGTTGAACGTTTAACGCAACAGTGCTTTCATACCCCCTCCATGATACCGTTAAACGTTTAACGCAACCTTGTTGGAAGTCTCATGTTCTGCCATCTATGCAAATATTAGTGAACTAATAAACTATGAGAAGGATGTACAAGTTTCAAAATTTCCTCATAGATGACATCTAAAACTCTCGCTCTATCTCTTTCTATTCAACCTCCGTGGTAGCGTTAAACGTTTAACGCAACCGTGTTGGAAGTCGCATAAGAATTTTCACTTCAATAAGCTTTTTATAGGGGAAATGGTATAAACTAACAAACTCCACAGCTACTAAAACAGAAAGCAACAAAAGCAAGTTTCAAATGTCAATTTATACACATCATGGTGCGCTGTCGACTCGACACTCCATCTTAGTTCTGCTGATGGAGTGACGCCAGAATAATGCGCCGCTTACGCTGTGAGTATGGTGGCGAATAATAATTCAAAAGTTTACTCGAGTTGCTCGAAAATATAACAAACTAAAAGCTGAAATAGTCAGAATTGATTTTGAAGGTATGGTCAAGTGTGTAGACTTTAGCAGTGCAAGTACCGTTCTTTATCGATAGTCAAATTCGATTAAATGCCATAGAATCGATCATAGCGAGTACTGATTAAAAAGCATTTTATCGAATTTGACGATCTCAACTGTCAAATTTGATGATCGATAAAGAACAGCACTTGCACTGCAGATCAGATAAGCAAGGGAGATATATAATACATAAGTACAAATATTAGATTTTTTATTTTGAAAGTTTTGGCAATTTTACAGCTAAATACAATACAACAAATGAATAAATGCAGAGGGCCATTTAAAAGAATCCACAAGTAACATTAACAAATCACATAACATTTAAACAGTAGACAATAAATGAAAATATATAACGTACAGTTACAGAAAAGAAAAAAATAATTGTTTAAATTAGAACGGCTGTCAAGGCATTTTTGTAAGTTTTTTTTTGTAGCCAGTTGCACCCATATTAACGAAACGTCAGTTATTTGAAATCAGTTAGCAGCTGTGATGCGGACAAAGAACTTTGAGACGTAACCCAAAAAGGTAAGGTCCAAGTTCTTTGGATGCGGAGTTCGATGCGTTGACATACATGAGAATGTTCAAGCAAGATTCTGTCATAATACCTGGCGACAGATTTTCCTTCTCATTTCCGTTCTATTTACTTCTCTTTTCTGTGCGTACAGTAAACTAACCGAAAAAAGCGCTCGCCAATACTAAGGCATTTCTCCTTATAGTTAGAGTTCGTGTTCAAATGTCTCCATTTTCACCCACTTTTTCTGCCTGACCTGACCTTTTAAGGGTTCCGTACCCAAAGGGTAAAAACGGGATCCTATTACTAAGCCTTCGATGTCTGTCTGTTTGTCCGTCTGTTCTACCTATTAAAGGCTGTATCCTTAGAACCGTAATAGCCAGTTTCACAGAATATGTAACGTTACGGCGGAAAAATTAGAAATAGTAAAAAAAGGCAAAAAGTAAAAACGAAATGGGGGTCCCCATATAACAACCGTAATATTACTGTTATAAACTAGTTTTTGTATTAGCTCTAAAGGTACTGACAGACGTACTCAAAAAAAGCATGCTAATAAGCTTGCTTAAAATTAGCATGCTCTGCAAACTGTTCACATTTGCCAGAAATAAGCATGCTTGTTTTAAAGCATACTCCTAAATAGGCATGCTCAAAGCAAGAGCAAACATATTCAGACGTGCTCGGATCACGCCCCCCCTACCCGCGCCTCAGGTAGCATGCTTGAAAATCAAACGTCGTTTGATTTTTGAGCACGCTCTAAATAAGCATGCTCATTACATTACACACGTGCTACTAATGAGCATTTGCTCAATAAAAGCATGCTTTTGTGCTAGTAATGAGCACGTCTGTCCGTACCTTAATGTAAAAACGGCAATAGGTACAAGTGTCAAACTTGGCATGATTATAGTACACACTCCAAAGTATAACAACAAATAATAAATAATGTCCAAGTACTAGTTGGTGTCAAATTTCTGTTCACCACCGCTTCTCGTACAATCACCGAAGTGAAACAACGTCGGGCGCGGCTGGTACTTGGATGGGTGACCACCTGAGCGTTGATGGGATGTTGACTATTTTTTTTTGTTGTTTACTAACTATCAAGTTATGTTATGGTGGTAGGGAACCCTCAGTGCGCGAGCCCGACTCGCACTTGGCCGGTTTTATTTATATTCCTGATTAGTTTTCTAGTTGGCCTTTTTATATTTGGTAATTTTTCTAGTTGGACGTTTTTATAATTGGACGTTTTGGCGTTTCTATCATCATCATCATCACTGTTCAACGACAGCCTGCCTTCTGCATCCACTGAATGCCAGCGACTCTCACAATGTCGTCGGTCCATCTAGTGGGAGGCCTACCTACGCTGCGTCTTCCGGTTTGTGGTGGCGTTTCTATAGGGGCGCCTAAAGGGGCATCTTTTACCAAAAGCAAAAAATATATAATTATGTTTAATACCTTTGAAGATTTCGAGTTTCTGAGACGTGCGATTCACTGCACCCGTCACCGCTACACTGAGTTAATGGCCGGCTATCCGAGTCGCGTAGGCAACAAAACGCTCCCTCAGCCCCCGCCAAGTTATAGCGACGATATATATTTGTCACGCTACAGTTAGGACGCCCGCGGGGGGAGTGCAGCGACAAAAATGAACATAGGTCCGACCTCGATAACGCAGGGCGCGCAAATTCTCGCAACCTTTTTACGGTTTTAATTTCACTAAAAAACGAAACTATTCACTATCAAAATTCTATCCAAATAAAAAAGTGTTGAATAAAATTGCCTTTCAGTACATGCAATTTCCATGTTGTTACGAGCTTTCATTAGAGCAAAAAAATAAAAAAATAAACTGAATCGACTTTGTTTCAGATTTTTTTTTTGATCGAGGAAAGTTTATTCTATCGTGTTTTGAACCAAATCATAAACTCAAACACAGATGTATCTGTGACATGTATTTTTTTCCAGCTCAAATATTGTAATTTAACTGAATAAAATTGATTTTAAACCATCAAATTTGCTATAACCGGCTGTTAAAACAAATTGAGCTGGCATTTAAACTACAAAGCCTCCTTGAGTGCCCGTGAACACTTCTTACGTGCGAGCGTGCGAGGCAAGCGGTCCCCGGGGCTTGGTACTAATTCGTTTCCTTGTTTCCTGATTATGTCCGGGAGGTGTAACTAAGTTACCGGTTCAGGCTGGTGTTATTTATTCACAGAATGACAGTTGTAAGAGCCCGGCAACCGTCCAAAACTCTATTTGCATTGTTAAGAGCCCATCGGTCAAAAGTATTGTTTTCTCACATTGTTAACATTTTAAAGATAATACTAAGTTAAAAAACCGACGAAAATTAGTAAGCGGTCGAACAATAACTAATAAATAATATAAACATAACTGGTCCGCGATCTTTGGGTGTCCACCATATTGCTAACCATACAATGTCAAAATTTGTAAATAGACATTGTTTGAGCCATTCTATGTTTTGGTACTATGAACGATTTTAATACTATGCCTACAAGCCCATGGCACCCGCGATGGTTGCTTAGCTACGCGCGCCCGGCACCGAAGGAGCGGGGCATGTGAGGGGAGCGGGACGCGCACCTATATTCGCGACGAACGCGAGCGCTGCGGGCGACACTACGGCGACGCGCGCGCGCGCGACGGCATACATTTGCCGCGAAAATCACATTGTCCGTGTGAAACCCCTGCCTTTGACTTTCTATTGTGCTGTGCTTTGGTTTACCTGTCCCCTGCTCCACGGTCGCGACCAGCTCTGGCAGAAGAATCTTCCGAGGCGATGCAGAATATAGCTATCGAGAGGTTAGTAAGCTTGTATTTGAATTGTTTTGTGGTGCCAACCTTATAGATTGGTGGGCCAGGTCCCCCTGGCTGAAACAGACATAAACATAGACAGAGACATAATTTATTTGTGGCAAAAAAATACATTACCACCTTCGACCAAAATAAAATGAATGGACGGGCCCAGTAGAAGCGCATTTTTGAAGATTACAAAATGAGCGCCGGCTCTCATTTCATTTCAGTCAGTCTCTAGCCATAGGAAGTGCAACACGAGTCTATTGTTACGTGATAACGAAACATCTGACAAAATTATGCATTCGTATGCTTTCCCGAAGTTTAAATACACAAATAAAACCGATATCTATTTTTTGTAACAAATATACTGTACATTTTTATAATTAGGTGTTGAACTATATGTCTGCAGGTTTTGAATCGTTTTTACTAAGCAAGTTCAATGGTTAGGGCCCGTCCATTCATTTTGTTTGGTCGAAGATTACCACATTAAACATGGAAAATAAAATAAAATTAAAAATAAAACTAAATAAGAACTTACTATATTTTTTTTGTCACAAACCGGCCCCAACTCAGCATGATGCCGGTCGTAAACAACCAGCGCTGGTCTTCCGACAGGTTGGTATTGTTGGTATTGAAATTGTTTGACGGGCCCAGGAGAAGCGCATTTTTGAAGATTGCAAAATGAGCGCCGGCGCTTCGTTTCAGTCGGTCTCTAGCCGTAAAACACGAGTCTATTGTTACATGATAACGAAACATGTGACAAAATTATGCCTACGTGTGCTTTCCCGAAGTGTAAATACACATCAAAAAAACACTATGTATTTTTTGTAACAAATGTACTGTACATGGTTATAATTGGGTTTTGAAGTATAATGTCCGACGGTTTTGGCTCGTTTTTACTGAACAAGTGCAAAGGTTAATGGCCCGTTCATTAATTTTATTTTGGTTGAAGCCAAAACATACATTCTAAGTACTAGGGCAAGTTGAATAAAAGTTTGTAATAAAATTATTAGACTACTCAATCTATTAATTATACTGTTTCCATGTGAGTATATTGTTTTGAGAATGTTCTACCTACAAGATGATTTCACAAAACCGAGCCTTATCTACTATACTAATCCTGAGAATTAGCTGATATGAGGGTACATAAGCTTAACTTTAAACTCTCAATCCTTCGAGAGTTGTCCTTAAATGAATTAAACGATTTATTCCCCCTCCCTGGGACTCTTTTCAGCCCTTTTGGAGAGCCCTCCAAGGTAATTTCTATCTGAAGTATATTTGGAACACAGAAGAAGGAAATGGAAAGATATAACATTCAGAAAAGATGGCATAGCATCGTAGCTAAAGGTACTCCGATGCACACGGTTTCATACTTTTCAACCGACAAAAGGAGGTTATCAATTCGACTGTGTTTTTTTAAATTATAAAGTATGTTTGTTACGCGATTACTCTGCCAATTATGAATTGATTTCGATGCCTTTTTTTCCATATAAATTGTGTCGAAAATTATACGTTTTTTGAAAAAATCAACAAAACCAAAAAAATACACATATTTGTGCGGATTTGTGGTACCCTTCAGCAAACGTTTTATTGAGAACTTTCTATAATATAATATAGTATAAGTTTGTATATGTAGGCTACAACCAAAATAAAATGAATGGACGGGCCATAACCATTGAACTAGCTCAGTAAAAACGAGTCGAAACCGTCGGACATTATACTTCAACACCTAATTATAACCATGTACAGTACATTGACCATTACACCTATCTTGGACAGATTGTTCAGTTAGGTAAGTCCAACTTAGGCAAAGAGGTCGCCCGAAGAATCCAACTCGGATGGCCAGCGTTCGGGAAATTGTGTGACATCTTCTCGTCCAAGATACCACAGTGCCTCAAGACGAAGGTCTTTTACCAGTGTGTGTTGCCAGTGATGACATATGGTACTGAGACGTAGTCCTTAACTGTCGGCCTTTTGGAAAAACTCAGAGTCACTCAGCGGGCAATGGAGAAAGCTATGCTCGGAGTTTCTTTGCGCGATAATATCTGAAAAACGTGGATATTCGCCAAAGAACCAGAGTCACCGACATAGCTGTTAAAATTTGCAAGTTGAAGCGGCAATGGGCAGGACACATCGCTCGAAAAACCGATAACCGATGGGGAAGAAAGGTTCTGGAGTGGAGACCACGAACCGGAAGACGCAGCGTAGGGACGCCTCCCACTAGATGGACCGACGACATTGTGAGAGTCGCGGGCATCCAGTGGATGCAAAAGGCAGGCTGTCGTTCAGTGTGGAGGTTAAAGGGGGATGCCTATGTTCAGCAGTGGACGTCTTCTGGCCGATGACGATGATGATGACAGTACATTTGTTACAAAAAAAAGTGGTTTTTTGTTGTGTATTTACACTTCGGGAAAGCACACGGAGACATAATTTTCTCAGATGTTTCGTTATCATGTAACAATAGTCTTGTGTTGCACTTCCTACGGCTAGAGACCGACTGAAGTGAGCGCCGGCGCTAATTTTGTAATCTTCAAAAATGCGCTTCTTCTGGGCCCGTCCATTATTTTTATTTTGGTTGAAGTATGTAGGTATAGTCTTGAAGTTTTTTTTTCTTAAAAATACTTTATTAAAGGATATCTCTCTGTTATAATCTGTTTTTAATCTCTGTCAGTAGAACGCTTCTGTAGCTGACTTGGGATGATTTTTCTTCGCCAAAGGGCTAAGTAGATTTTTGTCTAATCTTATCTTGTTTTGTCAAGGGAATAGAGGGTTTTTGTCTTAAGTTTTAGTAAACGGTTCCCATTTTTATTTAAAACCTTTCCAAACCACGTAATAAACACAACGTAATTAAGCCTGTCTAATATTCACACTCTTAAATTAATGTATGTATTTGTGTAATTAACGTAAATACACAATATATACTTTCCTACTGGTACTGAGACGTGGTCCTTAACTGCTGGCCTTTTGGAAAAACTCAGAGTCACACAGCGGGCAATCGAGAGAGCTATGCTTGGAGTTTCTTTGCGCGATAAAATCCGAAACGTGGATATTCGCCAAAGAACCAGAGTCACCGACATAGCTGTTAAAATTTGCAAGTTGAAGTGGCAATGGGCAGGCCACATCGCTCGAAGAACCGATAACCGATGGGGAAGAAAGGTTCTGAAGTGGAGACCACGAGCCGGAAGACGCAGCGTAGGGAGGCCTCCCACTAGATGGACCGACGACATTGTGAGAGTCGCCGGCATCCAGTGGATTCAAAAGGCAGGCTGTCGTTCAGTGTGGAGGTTAAAGGGGGAGGCCTATGTTCAGCAGTGGACGTCTTCTGGCTGATGATGATGATTTTTCTACTGCCTGACCAAGGTATCTGAGTAAACTTGATAGCGTTCACCTTGGGAGCTTATGTTGGATATTTTGATTACTATACTTTTTACCTTTTTTTACTGTTTATACAATATATATTTTTTGCGATTAAAATCTCTTTTATAAACAGGCTTTCAATACCTTTATTTCATATAGGTATAAAGTCATATATTACCCCGCACAACATGTCCCTAAGTTGGCAACACTGCACGCAGTCACAGGCGTAAGTAAATCGTTAATTTGTAGACACTTGACCTCTTTGTACCGCCGCGAGCCAAAGAATAATTTAGTGGACAGAGGGTCAGTTGATCAAGTTTGGATTGAGTGATGTGATTGCGGGGAAAAGTGACAAGTTTTGTGTGATTGTTAACAAGCTTCGACACTAATTGATGACGAAGTGTTGGTTGGAAAGAAACTTCAGAACCTGAACCACTGGCGTAAAGACCAAGCTTGTCGGTATTTTAAAGGATTTTCCACGAAGAGTATGCAATTAGTTTTTTTTTTAATCATGAAATTGGCTAGCGTTTGACCACAACTCACCAGATGGTAAGTGACGATGCAGTCTAAGATGGAGCACGCTTGCCCATGAGATGCCTATTCACTCTTGTCCTGAAGAGACCCAGGTTGTACCTTGTAGGGAACACCGAGGCAGGAAGCGCATACCATTCCTGTGCAGTTCGTATTAGGAAGGAATTTTGGAAACGCTGCGTGCGGACTTTACCAAAGTTCACGACGTAAGGATGGAATGTCCTTCTCGATGACCTAGATGCAGAAAGCAGGCTGTTGTTTAGTGTGGAGGTAAAAGGGGGAGGAGGCTTATGTTCAGCAGTGGGCGTCTTCTGGCTGATAATGAAGATCATGATCTGTTTGTCTGTCGGTGGCATCGTAGCTCCCCAAAGGTTGAACCAATTTTGATTTGGTTTTTTGTTTGTTTGAGAGGTGACTTGATCTAGAGCAGGGGTGTCCAACTAAATTTTGTGGCGGGCCGGGTTTATTAACTTTATAACTATGGCGGGCCAAGAGATGCTACGTAACTGAGCAAATCAAGACTAATAAATAAATAAAATGGTAGAAAGGGTATATTATTAGGCCTGTACGTTGCATGCGCGGAAGGAGTGGCTGGGTGAGAGTAATGTTAACATTTTCACACGTAGGTGTTGTTCCAAGAATTAAAATGGCATTTACGTTTTATTTTTGGGTTTTTCCCGATATGCTAGTCCACGTTTACGCAGAGTCATATTGTGATCGATCGAGGTATTTCAATATTTTACGTACATAATATGACGCGTCGTTCTTCAAAAATGTCGTCTAAAAAGTTAAAAGTTACCCAAATTTTGACTCATTCGCGGGCCGGATTAGGAACCTTGGCGGGCCGCATTGTGGCCTGCGGGCCGTATGTTGGACACCCCTGATCTAGAGTGTTTGTAGATTATCAGCTCTAAAAAAATATACTTGTTATGTGAATATTCCCATAGAATCACCAGTGGTGGCCAAACGTAGATCCATACTATCTAAAAAAAAAGTGAGACAATGCGACGCGTTGGGAAAAAATCCCAACTATAGTAAACGCATTACCATCTGAGTCGTCAGGTCATAAATCAATTGTCTGTCTATCTCGCTCGCACCCACATGTTATATCTGTCTATCTCGCTCGCACTTACAGGTCTTACGGTATGACGTTTATGGCCCTACGACTCAGTTGGTAACGCGGTGACTATAGTCACTCTTATAAATTAGTACAAAAGTTTTTTAGACATAAACGTTTTGTCTTCTGTACTGTACTCTTTGGTTTCACAGCTTTCATGCACCACTTGCCTTATGATTTACTTTGCAAATACAGTTTTGTTCCTACCACTGCGCATTAGTTTGTTTTTATTTGGTTTATTTCTAGGTTATGTTTATCGGCCAGATTATTTCGTGCCCGCCGTTTGTTAGTGTTTTTATTACGGTATTGAGAATTGTATTTTTATGTCTTTTAACCGTAAATTTTTGAATACCATGTAAGCGAATAATCATCATAATCCAGTTCTCACTTTTATATAACTGTATTAATATTCTTTATTCCTACTTATTACAGTTTTCAGACCAATATGCTTTCGCTATGAACGCTCAGGCCAGACTAAAGTCCCTCTTTCCAACATCGTACCGCATTATCTTTTTCCTACCCCCACTATTTGCACTATTGCCGAGACTCCCGAGTCAACACGTTTCCAACCGCCATTTTAAATAAAAAGACTGTTAGTCAAATTAGATACCAAAAGGTTTGAAACCAAGAAATCACAAAGAAATAATTGTAATCAGTTAGAAATCATGACAAATGTTAACAGAATGAACTTTTTTAATAATTTTACTTAAATTTTTACAATAAACTTTTGTTTGATTTTGCTAAGTCCTGTAAGTTAAGTACTATGCTAATATTCTTTTAGTTTTTCATTTTCCATCATGATTAAATATATTAATAGTTAAATAGATTACGGTATTAAACAGGTTAAATGTTCGTCCTCATTTTCAGCGTATATGTACACACTGCTGGGCCTCGGGCCTTCTCTCAGAGAGAGAGAAGATGGGCCATAATCCACCACGCTGGCCCAGTGCATGTTGGTGAATGTCATGTGATATTCCGAAAACCCGTATGAAGCGCTTTGATTCCACATTTATTATGCGAACTGCTAGTCTGTGGAATTCGCTGCCTGAATGGGTGTTCCCCGATGGTTACAATCTGGGAGTCTTCAAATCACGAGTGAATCGGTTCCTTCTAGGCAAGCGTGCTCCAACGTAGACCGCATCATCGCTTAACATCAGGTGTGATGGTGGTCAAACGCAAGCCTATTATTTATTTTAGACATAACGGTTTTCCCACGTTGTTTTCACTGTTTTTGAGCAATGGGATCGAAACTGCACGTAATTTACGTAGAAACAAAATAAGTCATTGGTGCAAAGCCGAAGATCGAACCGGGTGCCATCAGATTTATAAGCGCACATGCTACTGGTCAGCCACCATCGCTTAAATTCTCAAACGGGTTAAACGCACGACAAAAACATAATTATAAATCCTTTAACCACAAATATTTACATCATTCACATTGACTAATATCCAAAGTTCGAATTTTAAAATACATTATAATTATATTTAAATTCAAAATTCTTTAAAATATCCGCATAAACCCAACGGCCCAGCATCTCAAAGACTAATAAATTCAGAGGGGCATTACGAGAATAAGTACCTATTGAAATTTAAATTAATTAACGCGCTGATAACAAAGTAAAATTATCTTTTCTCGTCTGCATTGAATTAATTCTATTGTTTCAAAACCTTTTGCCGGATGATCTGTAAGGTCTAGTCTGTGTAATATAAAACGGAATCATACTAATGATAGATGCAAATGTTTGTGTGTATGTTTGATGACGAAACAATTTAACGAGCTTAAATGAATTTCCATTAAAAGTAGTCGGGACAATTTATTAAACGAACTACTATTCCTTTTATTTATTTATTTTATTTTGCATTGCCATAAATTGCGTTGTAACATTTAAAGGGAAAATGCACTAAATACATAATCATATATTATACCGTGTAGGAAGGGTGTTGCTAATAGTAAATGGTTTTACTTATTCTAGTTTCCGATTGCATGGCATTTTTTCGAAAGGATAAAATATTATAGTTAGTTTTATAACAGAGTTATAATTATGTTATATTTTGAGGGAAAGAAAACAATAGATTTACGAAACAATAAAGTCACTTTACAATAAATCATCGCTTCCGACCATCGACCGCATTCGACCAAAAACTTTAAAGGAAGTCTACTGAGAAAAAAAAACTTACCAAAAAAAAAAACAAGTAAAGACTTGCAAACAAGGTTACGTTAAATGTTTAACGCTACCATGGAGGGGGAATAGAAAGAGACAGAGCGAGAGTTTCACTTCTTCCGCGCGGAGGGACTGTCACTCGACTCGAAGCACGAATGAAATGAATTGAAATGAGAAACTGATTATTTAAGAAATATGTGACTTTGACAATGACAGCTGCATTGATTTTCTCCACAGACAGTATGTTCCGAATTACACAACGAGCCTGCAGCCTGAAGTTTAACTTCTTCCGCGCGGAGGGACTCCACGCACTATTTTTTTTAAAAGCTTTTAATTTAAAGTAGGTAAATAAATAATGCATTGTTATTTATTTTCGAACTAAATTTAAAGTTTAGTTTGAAGTCTCTAGCTCATTGGGAAGTTACAAAACTATTCTAATATTTGTACCTAACAAACAGACAAATAAAAAAGCGAGTTACAAAAAACGTGGTAAAAGCTCTTACGAGTGAACCCAAATGGCAGAGCTAATAATAGAATCTACCAGAAATAAAAAGATAATCGCATTATGAAAGTTAAATGTGGTATTAAGTAAGGTATTGCCTTTTAGGCTATTTGATCTTTTTCCTGGAAGCCAGCGAGTTGCCTTTCAAACTTAAATGGTAGGTAAATCTTTAGTGCGCTCAGATTTTTATAACGCCAAGTCTGTTTGTAATGGTTTATTAATTTTAATTGGTTTGAGACAGATTTTTTTTTCAAACTTGAAGGCAAGCTTTTTTCAGAATTTAATTTGTACTTTCCTATCAGTTCTAGTGAGCAATATTTATAACCACCGAAAGGTTATAAATGGACTGTTTTTTTTTTTTTTTTTTTTTTTATTATTTTTGTTGTCGATTATTCGCCAATTATGAATTTATTTTGATAATTCTTTTTTGCTCAGTAGGACATACTTCGGAGTTGGTCCCATTATTTATTTATTAAAAAAAAAAAAAAATTATATGTTTGTTACCCGATTACTTTGCCAATTATGAATTGATTTTGTTAATTCTTTTTTGCTTAGTAGGAGACATTCTTCAGAGTTAAAAAAAAAAAAAAAAAAAAACATTCGATTTGATAACCTTTCGTTGGTTATAAATATTGCTCACTAGAACTGATAGAAAAGTACAAATTAAATTCTAAACCATCTTCTCCTTTTTCTTCTTTTCTTATCTTTTTTCTTCTTCTTTTTTTTCCATGTAAATTATATTGAAATTGATGCATCGCATTTTGAAAAATATAATAAAACCAAAAATATATACACAAATGACGTTTTGGAGTGTGGTTCCTTTCACCAAAAGTTTTGATGAGGATTTTCAATCCCACTTTTAACCATGTAGTTTTAGTCTTGAAGTTAGTTCTTTCTGTCTAAATGGTGACATGCCCACAGATAATAAATAAACAATTCCAAGCTAGGCGTGTTTACAATCTACGATCTCACATTCATCTAATATTAGGTGAGCTGTGGTCAGAAACCACGCCTGTCAGTCATAACAAGACCTAATCATGGCTATAGAGAATATTAGAATTTATTGTCTTTTTGGGACGGAATAAGCTGGATATGTTGTAATAAAAACATTTTATTTTTTTCAAAAAAAAAAAAAAAACTGATCGTTTTTTTTTTTCTGGCATTTTTTTTAAAATATTAATATATCAACATTTAAACCTAAAATCTGTGAAATATTTTGATTCGATATACCTACCTACTAATCACCTTTGGTAAATGACACTATTAAATCTCTTGGAACTTCTGTTGTTGACTGTACTGACCTATCTGTGAGGACCGAAATCAGACCATCTTGATAACATAAAAATATCGTTTCTGTAACTAAGCCAAGTACATCATGAAACGTAGAAGTTTCATGATGTATATACATAAATAAATTCATTGACTCATGAATGTGTGAACAAAGTTTTATCAATAACTTAGGTTAGCAGTTTTAAACAATCCAAAAGGTACGAGTACATAAGTACTGTCACAGAGAAAGTTTTCATGCTCATTATTTACCTAAAGTTTTTTTTTTTTTTTTTAATTTTCTTGCACTTGGCCGTCATCTCGCCTTTTAAGCGACGATGCGGTCTACAAGCACGCTTGGCTACAAGAAACCGATTTATTCTCGATTTGAAGACACCCAGATTGTAACTGACGGGGAAAACCCATTCAGGCACCGAATTCCACAGACTAACAGTTCGCACAATAAATGTGGAATCAAAGCGCTTCGTACGGGTTTTCGGCATAAATCAACTATTAAACAATGTCGATTTTTCGTGCCCTGGCAGTACGAAGTAGAAAAATGGACAGGACAGCAATAATGTAAACTTATTTTGTTTTTAACAAATTACACAGTAATCAAAAATATTATATGACTAGTGGTCAGCTTCAGCTTCGCACGGGTATAGATTATAGCATATGTCACCCAAGGATAGTGTAGCTTCACTTCAGTGAAATAATTTTTCAAATCGGTTCAGTAGTTTCGGAGCCTATTCAATGCAAACAAACAAACAATCAAATCTTTCCTCTTTATAATATTAGTATAGATAGATGAGAAAAGAATAGATTTAGAATTGACAAAAAACCTCTCAAAACTAAACGTACAGAAAAGAAATGTAAAGATAGCCGGAAAAGGCAGAAAAGGCTATCGCGATACATTCGCAACGTCAATTCGATTCGTGTACAAGCAAATATATACTCTATGAATGTGCACATGATGTATGAATCTGCAAAGTTGCGTGGCGGATGCGTGTAACTGTGCGCTCGTAAAAATAGCGTCCATTTACGACCTCCCGACGAATGTCGAAGATTACCGAGCGCGCCCGAATGACTTTCCAAGTCATATGTAAGCAGATTAGGATGACTTTTATAAGGAAAGGTAGAAATATTGTTGAGATTAGATCAATGAATATTGGTTATTTTTTTGGTTCATTTGATCGTGATGTCAGTTTAGTAAGTCGTTTTGTAAATCATACTTCCAATCTACCTTTTTCATCATCAGCCAGAAGACGTCCACTGCTGAACATAGGCCTCCCCCTTTAACCTCCACACTGAACGACAGCCTGCCTTTTGCATCCACTGGATGCCAGCGACTCTCACTATGTCGTCGGTCCATCTAGTGGGAGGTCTACCTTTTTATGACTTACTAAATAAAGTTTTATTTTATATTAAAGACTTAGAGAATTAATACAAGAAAGATTATCTTAAAGCCTTAAATAAAAAATGTGTGGGAAAGTATGAAGTGTGGGACTGTTAAAATTAATTCATTTCAATTAGCAAGTTGTCTATACTAATATTATAAAGAGGAAAGATTTGATTGTTTGTTTGCATTGAATAGGCTCCGAAACTACTGAACCGATTTGAAAAATTCTTTCACTGACGGGAAGCTACACTATCCCCGGGTGACATAGGCTATAATCTATACCCGTGCGAAGCTGGGGCGGACCGCTAGTATTAAATAAAAGGAAAACAATGTGCCTATATATTTTTTCCAACTTTATTTTAAACAACATGTGTTTCGTGTAAAAAATATTTTTAAGAATGTAGTATTAAAAAAATTGCTCACATCAACATAACAATAACGACTGCTTATGAAAATTACATAAATTCCTTAAACTCACAACACAAGGTGGGACACATAAATCGTACACAATAACAGAATTAACGGCGATTTATCGTACGACTTTACTAACGAGGCTTCCTACCGCCACAGCTGAGGATATTCGTCACGATTCGGCATCCGTCGCCTTTCCCAACACTAAAAACCAGTATTCAACCTTCACGGAAAATAAAAATTTTCTTCACGCACTTAAGTGCGTAGTTTTAGACTCTTCTGGTCTGGATAAGTGTGCGTACATATACAATAAGATCGTCTAGATGGTTAAGATACTATTTATCGTCTTCCTGTGCATATTTTTGTTGTAAATAATGTTCGTCACTATAACTATATTTATTTCATGTAATGTTACGGAAAAGTAAAAGCTTGAAAACTGTTTGGTTGAGGATATTGGTTCTCTGCCCGCGCCATTTTCATCCCTCCCGCAAATGCGCGGGCAAGCATGCGCAGTACTGCGCGACCGTCAAACGCTGTCAGTATAGCGGCGCGCCTTGCCGCACCGCAATAAACCGCACCCAGATCTATCGGAACGCAAAAATATTAATTCAAAATTAGAACGCGCTTGTGAATGTTAAAAAAGGATAAATACAAACCTAATACTTATCGACGCGAGTGTACACAATTTGCGTGAAGTGTTGTGTTTGTGAAATGGAGTTGATTGTGAGTGTGACTTTAGGTGATTGTCGCTGATTGTACCATAGGATTTATTCAATGGTAAGTTTCTATAACCTACACCATACGTAATAGAGTCCCGTATCGAAAAAGCGTCGACACGGAAAAGGTGGCCGGCAAATTGTTAAATTATTTTTGTGGTTTCCATTTGCGCGAAGCATGTTTGCCCCAAAAATGTCACTTTTCATTTGAGAGGTTTGCGGAAATAAAAAATTGCAAGCCTTCAAAACGCGGAAAAATGTAATTACGTTTGAGAATGTGTGCTTAAAGGGAATTTAGAGGCATAATTCGTGCCGGCGTGAATTTATGAGGCTACGAAGACTACTTTTGTGCGTTTGTGAATTTGTAAGAACGAGACTGTAGAGAGTGCTAATAAATGAATATATATATATAATAATAATAGTATAAATTATTCTAATTTTCTCTGTAGTTATACATATATTATATTTAAAAGAAGAAAAACTACAAATTGGATTGCTTGAGTCATTACTTTTCGGAGTATGACTTATTGTTTTGCACCGAGATTTGAGTTAAATTAAACTTAGTTTTCGTGTTTGTCATAAAATATTTATTAGCTACCGGAATGGGGCGAAGTTGGACGATTAATTTAAGTTGGAAAACTTGACCTAGTTGCGTGAAGAAACACTTAAAAGTTTGATAGGGGTGTGACAGTTTAGGGGTGACGCAAGATTAGATTCCACGAAACAAGGGTATTGTTTTTTTAATGAAACATGTATAACTTGACTTTATTTTGTTGTAAAGTTTTAGAGTTATGTCGTCATTTTTCATTAATATATTTTTAGCCATCTTTCATGTAAATGATATAATAAATTAGAATAATTCATTAAGAAATGAACTTAGGAAAAAAATCAAAACATAAACCTCATAAATGTTACCTATTTCCAAAGACCTACCTATAATTATGTACTACGTATTCGTTGCGTATTTCCATAATTTTAAATGTTTTAGTGATTCTGGTCCAGTTCAATTGTTTTAAATTATCTAATTAAAGGTTTCTAGACCTAAGTTTCGTGTTGAAATTCTATCGGAAAGATATGTTGTGTACTGCGATGATAGCTCAGTGCATGGTGCATTTGACTGTCATGCCGCTAGCATGGATTCATACCCCAACAAGGAGCTTGGGCGGTAGAAAGATAAAATCGTGAAAAAAACTTAGCATATTGATGGTGTACTTTTTTGTACTCGCCTGGTACTTTCAAGTTGAAAATCTTTCGCCAGCATATAACAGTGTATTCCGGTAGTATCACTTTGTAGCCAGTTTCAATTCTATGCTGGCTGTGTTTACCATCTTTTGACCACACGCATCGGGTCACATCGGCCTGTTTGATGTTCATCCACTGCTGGACGTAGGCCTCTCTTAAAGAACGCCACAAGGCACGATCTTCTGCTTTTCGCATCCACTTGCCACCAGCCGCCTTTTGTAGGTCGTCACTCCACCTGTCTGCAAGGTGTCCTACTCTACGTTTGCCGATACGCGGTCTCCACTCTAGAACCCGTCTACCCCAGCAGTTGTCAGTTCTTCTACAGATATGGCCAGCCCATTGCCATTTCACGCATCGGGTAATTGTTGGCAAATGCTTAGTCTGTTACGTTACTTTATCAAAAACATGCACTGTAGTGACATGGTGGATTTGACCCATCTTTTCTTTTTGAAATAATGCCTTTGTCCCAGCACTGGGAACATGATAGTATAGCCTGTGAACTATACATAATTCAGCAACGTTTATGGCATTCGTATGGCATGGATGATTCTAGAAAAAATTACATTGTTCAACTTCAACTCTTAGGTTGTGGATCCCGTGAAGAAAATTACATTGTTGCTTACCTATCACTCCAGTATCTATCTCATCAACAGTGACAGGTGTCACAAACTAAATATATACTTTTTTATAGTAGATAGGCTTGCGCTTGGCCGCCATCTCGCCTGATGTTAAGCGACGATGCGGTCTACGATGGAGCACGCTTGCCTAGAAGAAACCGATTCACTCTCGACTTGAAGTCACCCAGATTGTAACTAACGGGGAAACCCCATTCAGGCAGCGAATTCCACAGACTAGCAGTTCGCACAATATATGTAGAATCATAGCACTTCGTACGGGTTCTCGGAATATCAACCATAAAACGATGTCGATATAAAAATCTAAACAAGATACTCAATAACTTCAGCAAGCGGTTGTTGAGTAGAACCATGTACTCAACAACCACTTCCTAAGGTTGATCGATAAAAAATTCCGTAAAGCTTCTTCGGCCGTAAAAAGTTCCAAATCGAATTCATAGGTTCCGCGTAAAAAGCAATATATCCGGACGCGGGCAGCCCATTAGCACTTTGTTCGATTCGATAAGATGTCCTTTTTCTTGGCAAATACGCTTTATGATTCTCCAGCGTTTATCAGTGAGATCAGTGATAAATGCTGGAGGTTTTAGTGATTGCTGTAACTCTGTATTGATCGCGTTGTATCAGAGACTTACCATTCTCTAGTATCAGTAAAAATGGTAATTTAAAAATTAAGGTAAGTTAAAGTTTTTGTTTATTAAACACCTCTCAACGCAATCCGGCTTCACACGGGTATACATTTTATTTTTTACACCATTCAAATCGGTTATTTTTCAAATCGGTTCGGTTTGGAAAAATAATTAGGTTCAGTAGTTTCGGAGCCTATTGAATGCAGACAAACAATCAAATATTTTCCCTGTATAATATTAGTATAGATTAGTAAATTAGTATCAGTATTAATTTAGTAACATTTTGGACTTCACTTTAGACAGATACGGAATCTAGATGTTCCCAAAAAGACGTCATAATTATGGTGTCGTGCTACAAACATTTTGGAATTATGAATTTGCATTTGATCACCATACGAAACTTGGATTTTAGACATGAGCTTTAAATTTTGCTTTAGGGAACAAAAATATTTAGCTTTCAGTTTTGAAATTTGAAAAAGAGGCAGATATCTTCGACCAGGTAGTCGACAAACTGACTGTACAAAAGAAAGGACTAGCTCCCTCATCTGCTTATAGTCAAAAGAGATCTAGAGAGATTGTTCTATAGATATTATAACGGGGAATGCTCTGATGAACTTTTTGACCTTATCCCTCCATCCAGGTTTTACCACCAAACCGGTCGCCATCACCAGAAATGCCACCCGCACATTATAGATGCGTGGAAGTCTCGCACTGTTCGATTTGATCGATTGTTTCTGCCACGCACCTGTAAGTTGTGGAATGGCTTACCACCTTCGGTTTTTCCTCCGAAGTATAATTTGGACTGCTTCAAACGAATGGTGAATAGAGTCCTCAAAGGTAGGCAACGCACTGATAATGCCCCGGGTATTGTAGGTGTCTATAGGCAGCGGTGACCACTTACCATCAGGTGGCCCGTAGCTTGTTTGCCACTTATTCTATAAAAAAAAAAAAAAAAAAAACGCATGAGAATAGCAAAAAAAAAAAACTTTGTAATTAGATATGTAATATGTATGTTCTATTTTTGACGCTGTGTAGCTACATCGCGCAAAAATTTGCCAAAAAAAATTAAAACTGTCGTAACACCAAAACTTACTACATTTTGTTTCTCTCCAAATTAGACTTAACCTTTACTTGTTATCAAAACAATGTGGGAATAGAAAGTGCGGGCTGCAGCTGGTTCTAATTATGTTTGCCTCGACCAAGTTTTGAACTGATCAATTGATTATACAAACGCACCATTTCCTTTTACCAACAGCGGGTTGCCACTAACGAGCTGTTAAGCAAATTTTTGCTCAATTATTTGCTGATCGGTAAATTAAGTCCCCGGAGGTAAAGTGAGGCGCAACTTGTGGAGTAAAGACGTAAGTATTTTGCAGGAAAATACGTTATATTGAGAGAAACAAGATTATTTGCGATCTAAAATGGAATTCAAACGACGCCAACAGAGATATTTTAAATCTGTGTCTTGATATTTCTAGAGTCTTTAGAAATATCTAGTAGGAATCTTGTCACTCGGTTTTTTTTTTAAACTATTGTATCAACAAAGTTTTATTTCCCTTGGTGAGAAAGAAATAAGTTTCGCTTATTTTGAAGTTTGAATACTTTGTACAATGTGATTCATAAACAATAATTTATGAGAGTGCAATTATTTACATTTTGTTTTTTACGTGCAAGCTCACAAATTTAAGAGATAAAAAGGAGTAACTACAGTTACGGCAACACCATGTTAACCCTAAAAAATACTAAATTCGTCATAATTATAGTGATTCAAAATTTTTATAGAAGTAATTTTATTATTTTAAAATTTTGACGTTTTATTTGAA
Source organism: Agriopis marginaria (assembly GCA_932305915.1). Classification (NCBI taxonomy): domain Eukaryota; kingdom Metazoa; phylum Arthropoda; class Insecta; order Lepidoptera; family Geometridae; genus Agriopis; species Agriopis marginaria. Next base: position 19,241,967 of record OW029918.1, read on the forward strand.
ATAATTGTGGCACTAGCTCGTAAGTGTTTTCTATCTGTTTGTAATTTTTATTTCTAGTGTACACTATAAAGAGGTTCCATGTACCTATCTACATTTTATTTGACTTTTATAACAATTTAGAGAAAAAATTTCATACCCCCGACCTCGAGGAAAATTGTGTGCGAGTGTTCCCGACAGGGGTTTTGTCACTGGAATAACAATGACATATAATGCGTCACTACGAAACTCAGTTATACAAGATACAGTGCAAAATAGACCTTGGAAAATATAGATTTGTGATTTTACTAAGTTTCTTATCAGGTTTTCGCTATAAATATTCCTGTTTTTGCGCATTTTGAACGGAAAAAACACGCCTGTATTTTTTCCTAGGCTTTATCAAATCAAATCAAAATCATTTTACTAAAGATAACATAGATCCATGTAGAATTACAATGTTTATAAATGTAGTTATTACTACATTATTATAGTAGTAATAGTAGTATTTATAGTAGTAATTTTTAAACTTTCGCGATTTGAACACATGTTTTAAATGTTTATCGGGACTTATCACGTATTATTTAATATAGGTAAAAAATATGTACCTTTCGCTCGACGTTTCGACCATGTTACAATGGCCGTGGTCACGAGCTGACTGAAAACTGCGGGTGAGTCCGGCGAGAAGAGCGGGTGTTTTGTTCTCCTACCCTCACTTGATCTTGAAAAATCGCAGGGTATTAAATAATACGTGATAAGTCCCGATAAACATTTAAAACAAGTATTTATAGTGTTCATTATTGTAGTATTGTTTGTAGTTTTTATTTCTCAAGGTTTTCCAACATGTACATAATTTTAACTGTTTTTATGGAACCTTATGTCATCATTTCTATCTCCCTCTCATTCTCTCTGTGTTTCTTTCTGGCAGTAAAAAGGTGGTAAGCGTTTCCAGTTTTTCTCGTTTTTTGTTTAGTCCGCGACATCGTCATCTCAAACTTGGCACCTCTCTTTCATTTTTGCTAGGGTTTTATCAAAATGTCTACAAAAACTTAAAATAAAATCCTTTCAACACCCGACTGTAATTTTTATACTTTTCCTCACGTATGTCCCTTTTGAAGTGGTATCAGACATTTCATAAAATATTCTAGGTTGTGTCGACGATCCCACACACGGGGGAAGGGGCATTAAAAAAGCGCTTTTGTTGATTTGGAAACGTCGTAAAGCGAAATTTTAAACAGGTGAAATGGAGGTGAATGACAGAGGCATCAACATTTCAATGGTTTATGATACGCGAAGTGAAATAAATGTTTTTGTCAGGTTTTATATTTGAGTGAAGGGAAGTCGAATAAACTTTGACCTGGATTATGTTTTTGGTTTCAATGCTTTCAAATAAAATATTCTCTTTGGTTTACGTGTTCATATTCGTAATAGCGTATACCTACTCGAAATTCATTAAATAGTTACATAGTTGCACTGTGTTTTTGTATTTTTCGATCGAGCTCAAATTTTCGAAGAAAGTAAAATTAAAATACATTTAGGCATGTGTTCTGTGTTACCTATCCTAAAATATTAATCTAATTTGATGACATTGGTCTTTTAATTATGATATTTAAACAAGACAATACCAAAAAAATATATAAAAACTACACTACAATACTACTAACTAAATTAATACTGAACTAATACTAAATTAATTTCTGTTTTATAAATTTTACGTAAAACGTATTTTATCATAATATTACTAATACTATTGACATGTACTTACCTAATTCTTATTTTGTTTTATTATTATCTATTATCTGTTCTAATTTAATTTGTGTCAAAATTAATAAACTTTTTTTATCTTTATTTAATATTAATGTATGTAATTCATAAATGTAATTAGTGTAAAGCCGTGCTAATTTAATAAACAAATACAAATGATTAAATTGTAAAACAATTTATGCCATTTATGCATTTGGTTTTATTGCCATATATCTGTCACGTCCATTTTTGTCGTTGCAATAAAAGTCACACTGTATTAGATCGTAATTTTAACTTAGATAAATATAAAATATGCTAAGGATAAAAACAAAATATTCCAAATTATGAGGAGATTGAAGTAACTACAGTATAGTGTCACTTCATTACTGAACAAAAGTTCTTAAGAAAATTTCCATTTCCCCGCAGCACTAGGTAGTTATACCTAAGTAGTACTTGAAATTCAGGAAAACTTAATAAACAACGAAATTCCCTTCAGACAACATCACAATTCCTAAGTTTTTATGTTCTTTTTGTAGCAAAACATAAAACCTTGTTAGGCTACAGAAAGTTAGAAAGATAAACGTGGAATTTCTGAAACGTTATCTGTAATAAACAAGTCTCGCTTAAAAACTTCAGATATGACTGAAAAACTCTAGTAGAAGTTGTAAACATGCAGATTTGAAACAAACTTTAGCATCGTCATGGAAAACTTTTATCTTGAGATTGCATTAGCCCGACTAGTCCGAATCTAGTTAAATTAAGCAGATAAGCAACTTTAAATCCGATCAGTCTGGAAGGATCGATGAGTGGACGCGAGTGGCATTTACAACTGAACACCGAGATACGAGTGACAAGTTAAATTCTAAGGTCTGTGGTTAGTTCTTGGAATCGTTGACCATGTTTTCCAAATTTAATTTAATTTTTTACATCTTCAAAAAAGTAGGTTTACAATTCGACTGCATGTTTTTATGGTTTCGCACTTCAAGAGGAAAAAACGGTACCCATCACATTGTCCGTCTGTCTGTCTTTCTGTCTGTCAGAAATATATTAATGTATACTTGACACTGGTAAAGGCACAAAACGTGTGATGCCAAGAATATCTTCTTAAGCGAAAATTACATAAGTATATATGGATATAATTATATAGGTATATATGGACCCGGGTATGTCCTAAAACTGCGACCAGAACCACCGGAGGATGGGCAGCAGCGTCCTGTTAGTACACGGTGAACGTACTGCGATCTCCAAGCCGCCTGCCAAGCGTGGGGATTATGGAAACACCCCTCTCTAAGAGGGAGGCCTTGTTCAGCAGTGGATATTTAAGGCGGTCTTACAGTGAAAAAGGCTTCACAGAACAATTTTTTAAGATAATGTATTCATTTTAAAGCAGTAAAAAAAAAAATTTGGTAATTTTGATCATATTTCTGAGTGGACCATTGGATCCAAAACACGATTCCGATAAATTTTCTCGATAGAAAAAAATCATGAAATAACCTCTAACCTTGAAATTTACCTAAACGCATACAATTTTATCTCGACTATTTATGAACAAATCTTTACAAAATTTACAAGAATGATGTGAAATATTGTTACAAATAGCATCATAGTTTTTATTTATCGGTTAAAATTCAATTTTTCTAACTATTAATTAATTTAATCATAAACTGGCTCGAACGTGTCGAACGAAACGTCGTGCCGCCGCGGCGTCTTTTCACTTCTCTTTTATTTTTACGCGATGTGACAGAGACCGCTGAGGCGCGCTGCTAGACGGACGTGTGTCGCTTTGTTCCGCTAACCTCTCCAAAATATAATCTCAACTTTATGACACAAAAACACCTTGACGGAAGTTGTAAAGTAAGTACCTACCTTATCCGCAATGTTTTCTTGGATTATAAGTACTAAAAAGGCAGGCGAATGAAAATTACATTTTGTAACGATTTGTTTGTATATATTATTTTATAAAGCATAATTTCACCACAATTTTCATAGTCCAGTTGGCCGAACGGTTCGACGTATTGGATAAGTTCTCTGCGACTGTGAGTAAGGTTCAGGGTTCAAATCTCATATTTACCAATTTTCTTTTTGTATTTTTTTTTTATGTTTTTAAAATAATACGTCATGTGCGTGCGTGCATGCGTGTGTGTGTGTGTGTGTGTGTGTGTGTGTGTGTGTGTGTTTGTGTTTGTATGCTTGTGTGTAATGTTCTTTACATGAAAACGGTAGGAGCGATTTTGATGGGACTTCCACTGTCAGATGGCTGATGTTATGAGGAGAAAAAAAATTGGCAACTTTTCATCATCATCATCATCATCATATTTTCATTACTTCGCAGGTGAACCTGCAGAGCACAGTTAGTCTACTTTTTTTTATGTGCCACAGGTGGCAAACAAGCAGACGGGCTACCTGATGCTACCTTACATTTTGTGACGATTTGTTTATACATTTATATTATTTTATATATTAGAAGCATAATTTCACCACTAGCATCATATTTCAATTGGACGAGTGGTTGACGCAATGGATAAGTTCCTGCGACTGTGAGTAGGCTTCGGGTTCAATTCTCACATTTTCCATTTTCTTTTTGTTATTTTTCTAATGTTTTTGAAATAATTCGTCGTGTGCGTATGTGTGTGTCTGTAACGTTCTTTATAGACTCGAAAACTGCAGGACCGATTTTGATGGTATTTTCACTATCAGATAGCTGATGTTATGACGAGAAAAAAAATTGCAACTTTTCATCATCATCATCACAATTTTTTTCATTACTACGCAGGTGAATGCGCGGCGTGCAGTTAGTCTACTATAATGGTTAGGAAGTTCTAAACAACTTGGGATGGACAGAGACAGACGGATGGACGAACGAACTTATATGGGTTCCTTGTAGTTCAACGGAACCCTAAAAAGGTGTTACAGTCTTCTTTGAGTATATCTTTCTTCTATATACATATAAAAAGCGATGTATGTATGTATGTATGTATGTTCCCTATGAAGGCTGATGATGATGATGATATTCCGTATGGACTCAAAAATGGCCAAACCGATTTTGACGGGATTTTCACTGTCAGATAACACATGTAATAAGGAGAGCAAAAATGCTATTTTTAATCATCATCATCATCATTACTATTTTGCATCACTACGTGGGTGAAACCGCGGGGCGCAGCTAGTCTACTATAAAGGTTAACATTTCTAAACAACTTGGAATGGACAGACAGACAGACAGATGGACAGAATGAACATAAGTATATGGGTTCTTTGTAATTCTACGGAACCCTAAAAAAAGTGTTACAGTCTTCTTTGAACATAATAATTATCTATCTTCTCTACACATATAATAGGCGATGTGTGTATGTATGTATATGTATGTATGTTTCCTACGAAGGCTGATGATGATGATGATATTCCATATAGACTCCAAAATGGCTGAACTGATTTTGACGGGATTTTCACTCTCAGATAGCTGATGTTATAAGGAGAGAAAAAAAAAACTACTTTTCATCATCATCATCATCACTTTTTTTCATTACTACATGGGTGAAACCGCAGAGCGCAGCTAGCTAAGTTAGAAAGTTCGAAACAATTTTGGATGGATAGACAGACAGACAAACAGACGGATGGGCAGAACGAACTTATATGGGTTCCTTGTAATTCTACGGAACCCTAAAAAGGTGTTACAGTCTTTTTTGAGTATATCTCTCTTCTATACATATTAAAAGCGATGTATGTATGTATGTATGTATGTTCCCTATGAAGGCTGATGATGATGATGATATTCCGTAAAGACTCCAAAATGGCTGAACTGATTTTGACGGGATTTTCACTCTCAGATAGCTGATGTTATAACGAGAGGAAATAATGCTGCTTTTCATCATCATCTTCATCATCATCATAAATTTTCATCACTACGCGGGTGAAACCGCGGGGCGCAGCTAGTCTACTATAAAGGTTAACATTTCTAAACAACTTGGAATGGACAGACAGACAGACAGATGGACAGAATGAACATAAGTATATGGGTTCTTTGTAATTCCACGGAACCCTAAATAAAGTGTTACAGTCTTCTTTGAACATAATAATTATCTATCTTCTCTACACATATAAAAGGCGATGTGTATATATGTATATGTATGTATGTTTCCTATGAAGGCTGATGATGATGATATTCCGTATAGAGTCCAAAATGGCTGAACTGATTTTGACGGGATTTTCACTCTCAGATAGCTGATGTTATAAGGAGAGAAAAAATTCTACGTTTCATCATCATCATCACCTTTTTTTCATCACTTCATGAGTGAAACCGCAGGGCACAGCTAGCTTAGTTAGAAAGTTCGAAACAACTTAGGACGGATAGACAGACAGACAGACGGATGGGCAGAACGAACGTATATGGGTTCCTTGTAATTCTACGGAACCCTAAAAAGGTGTTACAGTCTTCTTTGAATAATATATATTTCTTCTATACACATATATAAGGCGATGTGTGTATGCATGTATATGTATGTATGTTTCCTATGAAGGCTGATGATGATTATATTCCATATAAAATCCAAAATAGCTGAACTGATTTTGACGGGATTTTCACTCTCAGATAGCTGATGTTATAAGGAGAGAAAAAATAATCAGCATTTCATCATCATCATCATCACTTTTTTTCATCACTACATAGGTGAAACCGCAGGGCACAGCTAGCTAAGTTAGAAAGTTCGAAACAATTTTGGACGGATAGACAGACAGACAGACAAACAGACGGATGGACGAACGAACTTATATAGGTTCCTTGTAATTCTACGGAACCCTAAAAAGGTGTTACAGTCTTCTTTGAGTATATCTTTCATCTATATATATATAAAAAGCGATGTATGTATGTATGTATGTGTGTTCCCTTTGAAGGCTGATGATGATGATATTTCGTATAGACTCCAAAATGGCCGAATCGATTTTGACGGGATTTTCACTTTCAGATAGCTGATGTTATAAGGAGAGAAAAAAATATACTTTTCATCATCATCATCATCACCATTTTTCATCACTACACAGTGAAACCGTGGGGCGCAGCTAGTCTACTATAAAGGTTAGAAAGTTCTTAACAACTTGGGATGGATAGACAGACAGACGGATGGGCAGAACGAACTTATATGGGTTCCTTGTAGTTCTACGGAACCCTAAAAAGGTGTTACAGTCTTCTTTGAGTATATCTTTCTTCTATATACATACAAAAGCGATGTATGTATGTATGTATGTGTCCCCTATGAAGGCTGATGATGATGATATTTCGTATAGACTAAAATGGCTGAATTGATTTTGACGGGATTTTCACTGTCAGATAGCTGATGTTATAAGGAGAGAAAAAAAATTGAACTTTTCATCATCATCATCATCATCATCACCATTTTTAATCAGTACACGGTGAAACCGCGGGGCGCAGCTAGTCTACTATAAAGGTTAGAAAGTTCTAAACAACTTGGGCTGGACAGACAGACAGAAGGGTGGACAGAACGAACTTATATGGGTTCCTTGTAGTTCTACGGAACCCTTAAAAGGTGTTACAGTCTTCTTTGAGTATATCTTTCTTCTATATACGTAAAAAGCGATGTATGTATGTATGTATGTTCCCTATGAAGGCTGATGATGATGATATAACGTATAAACTCAAAATTGGCCAAACTGATTTTGACGGGATTTTCACTGGCAGATAGCTGATGTTATAAGGAGAGCAAAATGAAACTTTTCATCATCATCATGATTTTTCATCACTACGTGGGTGAAACCGTGGGGCGCAGCTAGTCTACTATAAAAGTTAGAAAGTTCTAAATAACTTGGGCTGGACATACAGACAGACGGGTGGACAGAACGAACTTATAATTATGGGTTCTTTGTAGTTCTACGGAACCCTAAAAAGGTGTTACAGTCTTCTTTGAGTATATCTTTCTTCTATATACGTAAAAAGCGATGTATGTATGTATGTTCCCTACGAACGCTGATGATGATGATGATAATATTCCGTATAGACTTCAAAATGGCTGAACAAATTTTGACGGGATTTTCACTCTCAGATAGCTGATGTTATAAGGAAAGAAAAAAATTGAACTTTTCATCATCATCATCATCACTATTTTGCATCACTACGCGGGTGAAACCGTGGGGCGCAGCTAGTCTACTATAAAAGTTAGAAAGTTCTAAACAACTTGGGATGGACAGACAGACAGACGGGTGGACAGAACGAACTTATATGGGTTCCTTGTAGTTCTACGGAACCCTAAAAAGGTGTTACAGTCTTCTTTGAGTATATCTTTCTTCGATATACGCTAAAAGCGATGTTTGTATGTATGTTCCCTAGGAAGGCTGATGATGATGATGATGATATTCCGTATAGACTCCAAAATGTCTGAACTGATTGTGACAGGGTTTTCACTCTCAGATAGCTGATGTTATAAGAAGAGAAAAAATGGAACTTTTCATCATCATCATCATCATCATCACCATTTTCCATCAGTACACGGTGAAACCGCGGGGCGCAGCTAGTCTACTATAAAGGTTAGAAAGTTCTAAACAACTTAGGATGGACAGACAGACAGACAGACGGATGGGCAGAACGAACTTATATGGGTTCCTTGTAATTCTACGGAACCCTAAAAAGGTATTACAGTATTTTTGGAGTTTATATTTCTTCTATATACATATAAAAAGCGATGTATGTTTGTATGTTTCCTATGAAGGCTGATGATGATGATATTCCGTATAGACTCCATAATGGCTGAACTGATTTTGACGGGATTTTCACTCTCAGGTAGCTGATGTTATAACAAGAGGAAAAAATGCTGCTTTTCATCTTCATTGTCATCATCATCACCAATTTTCATCACTACGCGGGTGAAACCACGGGGCGCAGCTAGTCTACTATAAAAGTTAAAAAGTTCTAAACAACTTGGAATGGACATACAGACAGACAGACGGATGGACAGAACGAACACAAGTAGTACGGGTTCTTTGTAGTTCTACGGAACCCTAAAAAGGTGTTACAGTCTTCTTTGAACATAATAATTATCTATCTTCTCTACACATGTAAAAGGCGATGTGTGTATGTATGTATATGTATGTATGTTTCCTATGAAGGCTGATGATGATGATGTTCCATATAGACTCCAAAATGGCTGAACCGATTTTGACGGGATTTTCCCTGTCAGATAGCTTATGTTGAAAGAGAAAAAAAAATACTGTTTTCATCATCATGATCACCAATTTTCATCACTACGCAGGTAAAACCGCGGGGCGCAGCTAGTCTTCAATAAAACTAAAAAAGTTCTAAATAACTTGGGACGGACAGACAGGCATACATCGTACGCTTAGTAATAGGGTCCCGTTTTATCCTTTGGGTACGGAACCCTAATATTCGAGATTGTAAACATTTTTGCATTTGATAAACTGATCGCAACCTAGGTCGATGTATGGAGACAACAGTTTTTAAATAACAAAGTTAAGTTTGTTTTGCGCTAAAACGTTTTTTTTTTCATCGGGAACGTACACACACCTAATAACGGCTGTATCTTTCACATGGCATTTTCCATGATAATAGTACACACTAAAAAAACAACAACTACAAATACAAATAATAAATAATGGCCAAGTTCTAGTCGGTGTCAACTTCTGTTCACCACCAGTTCTCGTACGATCACCGAAGTGAAGCAACGTCGGGTGCGGCTGGTACTTGGATGGGTGACCGCCTGGGCTTTATTCACTTTTTTTTACTTTAGTACCTAACAAGTTACGTTGTGGTACGGAACCCTCAGTGCGCGAGCCCGTCTCGCACTTGGCTGTTTTTTTTTTTAAATGGAACTAACCATTTCTGGCCTTTGCATTTTTCCCTTTACTTGTGATAAGAGATTGTTTCTTGCTAAATTTCATGATTTTAGATCAATGGGAGTGCTTTTTTTATGTTTTGATGCCCATCAAAACATAAAAAGAGCACTCCTACGAGTCTCAAAATATGTGGCAGAAACGGCCGTATCCTTTGATTTAGTGTTATGATAAAAAATTGAGTCCAAAAATATCTACATACTACAGATTTGAACCGGGCATTCGTGGTTTACCAGCGCGGGGCCAGACCACTGCGCCAACGGAGCTATGCTGTGGACCGACGAAATTACATGTCTATAGCTGTCTATAAGTGAAGGACGTCGCGTTGCGGCGAGATTCACGCGTTGCGCCCCGCTGTAGGTGGGACTAGTCGGCCGCCACTTCCTCTGCTTCACCCCCTCAAAAACATAAAAGTCAGCTAGTCACGGCGCCTTAATGGCTGATGATGTGATGATGTGATATCACAAAATCGCCAAAGAACCAGTGTCACCGACATAGGTATTGAAATTTGAATGTTAAAGTGGCAATGGGCAGGCCACATTGCTCGAAGAATCGGTTATCGCGATGGAGAAGAAAGGTTCTAGGGTGGAAACCACGAACTGGAAGACGCAGCGTAGGTAGGCCCCACTAGATGGACCGACAACATTGTGAGAGTCGCTGGCATCCAGTGGATATAGATGGCAGGCGGTCGTTCAGTGTGGAGGTTAAACGGCGGCCTATGTTCAACGGTGGACGTCTTCTGGCGCTGATGATGATGATGGCAGAATTTATATTGCAATCACACCACTGAAAATAAATAGTATTTTATTTTATTAATTATTTTTTTGCGTCGCATGACAGCAAAAGAAATTCTAGTACTATAACTTTTTCTATGCCTATACCCAGCGATGGCATAAGGAAGGCTGTAGATGATGATGATGTACAAATACCTTTTTTAAAGCAAATCAAATATCAACATTGAATTCTCATAGCAGACGAAGACTATTACCATGTCTGAACCAAGTATAATATTGCTTTTGAACGTTAAAAAAGATTCATTGCAAGCTTTCGAATAAACTTTTATGGTTTGAAGTTTCTAGACAAACAATTTGAGTACTGAATTTATTTTATTTGACTGACTGAAATCTGCGTTTCCAATATTTATATATTAAAAGTTTTACAAGTGTTATATGCGATTTCTATTCAGTAAGTAGGTATACTACACTATACTATAGGTACTTTTACTACTTTATTACTACTAGTAATTTTTTAACTTTCGCGATTTGAACACATGTTTTAAATGTTTATCGGGACTTATCACGTATTTTTTTTTTTGCTGGGCAAGTGCCTTTATTAACTAAACAAAATACAAGCTAAAACTAAAACTACAAATACAGTTAGACTGCCCATAGACCGTTGAAGGTCTAAAGACAATCCAAATGCTCAAGCCCATTACCAGTTGGCAGCGTACCCAGCATGCTGGCGGCATTACCACGTTGAATGGCAATGCTTATGCGTTGAGCCAGAAACACGCCAGCATTTTGGTCACGCGTCGCATTAACCAGGCGCTCTGAAAGATTTTTGAAAATGAGGTGAGCTCCCGGTCCCCAAGGGCCCAATGTCTCGACCCCAAACGCCTAAAATATATAACCACTGCCGAGGTTAGCATATTTGCGTCGCTTGTGCTGCTCTGCCGAATTGGCAGCCGCGCCAGCCCTACCCTGTGTCTCAGGAAGATGTGACGGCGCCACGTATTTGTTGTTATACTTTAGACTAGCGACCCGCCCGCCCAGCTTCGCACGGGTGCAATTTAAGTGCAAACCCGGGGCGGGTCGCTAGTTATATATATAAACCTTCCTTGAAAATGTATCTAACTGATGGTGAAAACCGCATCAAAATCCGTTGCGTGGTTTAGGAGGAGTTAGCGGCCATACAGACATACAGATAGACAGACGCGGAAAGCGACTTCAATTTATACTATGTAGAGATTGTGTACTACAATCGTACCAAGTTTGACACTTGTACTGTACTGTTTTTACATTAGAGCTAATACAAAAATACGTTAAAAATACGATTGTTGTATGGGTTCCTTTAGTTTTTCCTTTTTTTTTTAATTATTTGTTAGTTAATCCGCCGTAACGTTTTAATTATATTTTGTAAAAATTTCAATTGGCTGTCTATTACGGTTCGAAAGATGCAGTCGTTAATAGGTAGGACAGACGGACGGACGGACGGATAGACAGACAGACAGACATCGTAGGCTTAGTAATAGGGTCCCATTTTTATCCTTTGGGTACGGAATACTTTTTTTTTATAAATAATAGGCTTGCGCTTGACCGCCAACTCGCTGACTGATGTTAAGCGATGATGCGGTCTACGGTGGAGCACGCTTGCCTAGAAGAAACCGATTCACTCGTGATTTGTAGACACCCAGATTGTATCTATCGGGGAACATATTCAGGCAGCGCATTCCACAGACTAGCAGTTCGCACAATAAAAGTGGAATCAAAGCGCTTCGTTCAGGTTTTCGGAATACCAACCATAAAGCGGTGTCGATATTTTGTGCCCGCTCTGGCAGTCCGATAGAAAAATGGACAGGAAGGAATTAGATCATGAAGATCAGATGCACACTCTCCTAAAATCCTATTTTTTTTTACTGATAGTGTAAATAGCTATTTCCTCACGTTCCAAAAACCAATTTAAACTAACGTTAAGGTCCTAACTCTAACGTTGCGACACTTAACCCCTATTACCCCATTAAAGTCGTATCAAGCGCTCAATACTACTTGAATTCTGTTATTTTACCCGTATAATTGATTCATCAGGGCCTCCAGTACCTCAAGGGTCCGTTAGGAGAAGGGAGACCAAGTGGGCAGGGGGAGACAATGACGGGAATTAATGGAGTCCCCCCCTGACATAATTCATGGGGCAAAAAGGAATTGACGCTTTAATTGGACGGTGCAGGATGTGCCTTAAGATTGTCTTGGGTTGGAAAGGTGAAGAATTTTGAGTTAAAAAAGATTTTTTTTACTCTGTTTTTATAAGTATGTGGATTAAAATATTTATCCGTGTGATAAGGCTTTGAGATAAAATATATGCCTAAATTACTAAAAAATTTTGTGGTTATTATTAAAAAAACTGAACATCGTTCAGCTGGATTGCCATTGCGCTACGTTTAACAAATCTGCTACCCAAGTTTAGACCATACGTAATAATCTAATTTATGTCGTCGCGTCGGGTAAAAAAATATAGCACAGTAAGTTAACACCGTGCTTATAAAGCTTTATTATTTTTGGCGCCAACTTGGAAAAAAACTCGTGTGAACAAAACGTAAATGTGCTCGAGTGTGGCCAAGTGATATAACGGGATGAAACATGTGTTTTCGTGTTGTTTCCAAAACTCCGTAGGAGCCTCTTGTAAATCTCCACCACTTTACAGGCATGAGTTTGACTTGACTGTGACTATGATTTGTTTGATGCTATTAATACTATGTAACATAAACATGTTTAATATTACGACTAAAGGACATTGAATCCACGGTCATGAAAAATTTTACAAAAAAAAAGAAGCTCTATTTTACTCTCACAACAAATTTCGTTCATTTCTAAATTAGGTAAATACAATTGTGATTATAGTTACCTGTACTAATATGTATTCTGTGTTATAGGTAAGTACACAAAATGAATAATTGCCAGTTACATACGAGCACACGATATTATTCAGTGTTGAATAATTAATGCAATACATTAAAATGGATAATAGAGATAAGCCGACGTACTGGGCCGATGCGGGTTTAATCGTGAACGAATTGAATATAGTATAGTATAGATGCAGTACCTAGTAAGTATAGATGGTATGTAGATACAAAGTAAACGTACATATGAAAATGAAAATGGAAAATGAATTTTTTTTTATTTACTACAAATATACATACCATACATATTAGAAAGAAAATAAAAACACAGTTAAATAAAGTTTGAATAGTACATACTTGCAGAGAAGGTTTTGTAAATTTAGAAGGTCATTATTAATAGTTTCCTCACTAGGCAAAGCCTGTATCGAGGAATCCCGTTTAAAAAACATTTTAAATTTAATCGTCCTCCGTCGACATAATAATGTTACAAAAAAAAAATAAGTTATGATATACAAATTGAAAACAAATAAATATATATTATATATATAACAATCAGTGCAATGTAAAACAATGATAAAGATAAACGGAGGGTATTACTATTTATAAATATAAAACAAAAATAAAAATATACACTCTGCTACCATAAAATTAAGTTTAACAATTTCAATTTAATATATAACTTTCAATAAATCCTCAGTTTTGTCGTATGTCAATAAAGCTAGCCATTTATGTATTATACTTTTTGCTTCCATCAAAGTTTTATCCTTAATATTACAGCTCCTGACAACCATGTTATATACATAGGCCCCAACAAAACTACCAAAGCGTTGTGCGAACTTCGTGTTAACTGATGGAGTGGTCAGTCGGTAGACTCTACGATTTTTCAAAAACTCGTGGTCAGAAGATGATAGAACTGACCTATGGACTGAAACCGACGTAGACATAGTATAGTACAATAGCATTAGAGTCTGGCTAATGAAAGTAGAGACTGAAAAAGCGCGGCAAATTTAAAAATATCAGCATTGAAACCCCAAAAATAGGTAAGAAATGCCTGGAATAATCTCACTTCATCATTTCAGCCATAGGACGTCCACTGCTGGACATAGGCCTCCCCCATCGATCTCCAAAAGGGCCGGTTGGAAGCGGCCTGCATCCAGCGTTTCCCTGCGGTCTCTTTTAGGTCGTCTGTCCATCTTGTGGGTGGACGTCTTACGCTGCGCTTACCAGTCCGTGGTCTCCATTCCAGAACCTTTCGGCCCCATGGGCCATCTGTTCTGCGTGATATGTGCCCTGCCCACTGCCACTTCAACTTGCTAATCCGGTGGGCTATGTGAATAATCTCACTTGATACTTGTAAGTTATTATTTTTTATTGTAACACAGTCAGAACACAATAATGTTTGCATTTCATATAAATTTTGGGGTTGCAATGTGTTTTTTTTTTAAATTTAGCGGGCGTTTTCAGTCTCTACTTTCATTAGCCAGACTCTACCCTAAAACACTCACGCCCACAGAAAAGAAAAGGTAAATTTTTATTTTCTGTGCTCACTCCAATACAAAGACAAATCTCTCCAAGTTTCAACGGTGTTATTAGAAAGATATGCATATATTTTTTGTTATAACTTCAGATCAGACAAAGAAGTCTATTATGGTAAAGTAGGGTGGCGAGTTTGAACGCATATGGCCTAAATCAGGCTTGATGTTTTTTAATCGAACTCACCCCGCGACCTTACCGCTCTTTTTTGCATTTAAATTTATTTTTAACCCTATTTTATATTTATGTAAAAGGCTTGCGTTTGACTACCATCTCGTCTGCGATCTACGTTGGAGAGCGCTTGCCTAAGAAACCGATTCACTCGTGATTTTCCTCCTTTCTATCGTAAAATCCTTTCTTAGCGAATGTCCACATCCCAAAGAATCAACCTACTAAATTTTAGCTTCGCATGTAAAGTCGTTTTCGAGATTTTGTAGTGAGTCAACCATGAATTGTGTCTGTCAGTGAATGAATGAATGATATTTGGCTTTCACATTGTATGAGAACATAAGTCATGGTGAATCCCCGGCTAAGATTTACTTACCACCTTCAGTTCGAACTCAAATCGAATTTTCAAGTCGAACTAATGTAAAATATGGCTTCTCTAACCTAACCTAACCTAACCTAAACCTAACCTAACCTAATCCTATATCTCGCCGTTTTCTTTGCTCCTTGAGTAAAAATTTTGTTTAAGAGAAATAATGTTTGTTTTTACTCAAATTAATAACGACCTAACGGATATTGGGTAAAATTTAACTGTCCAGTAATTAAAATGGCTGAAAATTGCCGTTAAGTATCTAAAATTGAATGAAAATCATAAGTTTTAATATTTTTTTCCGAAGTAGATTTTGCTTTATATTTTTTTTATATGCGAGCGTTTATTATCATAACAATATACAAGTTTAACACTACCATTTGGCAGCGTACCCAGCTTGCTGGCTTCCCACTAAATAGCAAGCTAAAAATTGAGCCAGAAAAACGTTACGAACAGAGCCTTTTTGCCACGCGTTGCATTAACCAGGCGCTATTTGATGAAAGGTTTTTGTTATTTTATTTCATCATCATTTCAGCCGTAGGACGTCCACTGCTGGACATATGCCTCCCCATCGATCTTTAAAAGGGCCGGTTGGAAGTGGCCTGCATCCGTTTCCCTGCGGTCTCTTTTAGGTCGTCTGTCCATCACGTAGGTAGACGTCCGGCGCTTGCCAGTCCGTGGTCTCCATTCGAGAACCTTTCAGTCCCATTGGCCATCTTTTCTGCGTGCTATGTGCCCTGCCCACTGTCACTTCATCTTGATAATCCGGTGGGCTATATCGGTAACTTTCGATCGTCTACGGAGTCTATTGAGAAGCGTGCCAAAAGGCTTATCAGCAACGATTCCCTGGTTCAGACTAAGCTCCTTAGTCTTGAGCATCGGTGTAAAGTTGCTAGTCTATCGGTTTTTTATCGAATACATTTCGGAGAGTGTGCATCGGATCTGCATGATCTAATTCCCTCCTGCCCATTTTTCTATCGGAATGCCAGAGCGGGCACTAAAAACAGACACCGCTTTATGTTTGAAATTCCGAAAACCCGTACTAAGCGCTTTGATTCCACTTTTATTATGCGTACTGCTAGTCTGTGGAATGCGCTGCCTGAATGGGTGTTCCCCCATAGTTACAATCTGGGTGTCTTCAAATCACGAGTGAATTGGTTTCTTCTAGGCAAGCGTGCTCCATCGTAGACTGCATCGTCGCTTTACATCAGGAGAGTTGGTGGTCAAACGCAAGTCTAATAAAAAAAAGTCTAAGGATCTCCTCATTTCTGATCGATTGATGATTTCCCTTTTATTTTATTTAGCTCACTACAATTCAGCACTGATGTCGTCTGCTTTCATATATTGGAGGAAGTATAGCGCATCATATATCACAATTCACAGCCCGGATCCATCTCTGGGGCCACTTAGATACACGTCCTAATTAGAGTCCGTGTTCGGTTACAACTTCGACTGCGTTATACTATAGTTATCTATGTACCTACCTATGTAGAGTTTAGTTATGAATGTAGACATCTGTTTCAGGCAAGGATTTTATATATACCCTAAAGGGACCTGGATCGAGTACTCATGCTAAAAAAACGGTCCGAGGGAAAAGCGAGCACGGAGTAATTTGTCCTTTTCTTGTAGGGTGTTCATGATTTTGAGGAAACGAAGACATTGTAGGTAATTCCTAAAATCATCGTATTGGTACTCTCAGTAAATACAGGAAGTTCATATAGGCCCAGTGACGAGCGCTAATGTCAGAATTTTAGGCCGCCAGGACGCCTGAAGGCCTCTGAGATGGCTTAGCGGCTATTGTTATAAGACTCAACCGGGACATACGGGTCACGTGACATATATTTTTTAAAAATTATAAATTGGCTTGCGCTTGGCCGCCATCTCGCCTGATGTTAAGCGATGATGCGGCCTACGATGGAGCACGCTTGCCTAGAAGAAACCTATTCACTCTCGACTTGAAGGCACCCAGATTGTTAACTTTTTATTCGATCATTCGGTTTCTAAATGCCACTTGCAATCACCCTACCTAAGATTGACCGTGTAGTCCGTTGCTTAAATTCGGTGATCAGTTAACAACATCTAGTAGATGACGATGATGATGAAAGTAGCCTATAACTTTCCATCCCTTGAACTATACCCATGCAAAAAATCTGGTTGATTTGTTGCTCTGTTGCTGCGTAAAAGAGTAACAAACACACTTTCGCATCCTATCCTACTTTCAACTAATATTATAAACGCCAAAGTTTGTATGTATGGATGTTTGTTCCTCTTTCACATACAACAGACAAACTTTTGTATTTATAATAAACTAGCCGTTACCCGTGTGACTTCGTACGCGTACACTTTCACCTAAACTTTCAACCTTTTTTGGACCCTTTAATTCGGCCCTTTCGTAAAATATTTTTTAATGAAGTTTTACACCCACTTGTCAAATTACAATTTCGTAGTTGCATAACTTTCAACACAACATACAAACTACAATTCCACCTCCTTAATCTTTCTTTTTTGTAAAAATATTATAACAGTATTTATTTAATTTAAACTATTAGCCTGAATACCAAATTTTATCCCTGAGTATCATCAAAAACAAAGGACTTTAATATAATCTTTCAACATCCATTTGCCCCCTTTAATTCGGCTTTTTCGCTAAATCCTTCTTAGCGGACCTCTATACCCCATAAGGAATCTACGTGCCAAATTTTAGCTTCGTAAGTCAAATAATTTTTGAGATTTCGTGACAAGTCAGTGAGTGAGTGAGTGAATTTAGCTTTTATAAATATAGAAGATTGGCATGACTACTATTTGGCATATTTTACTTACTGCGGGAAAATGACATCGAACTACATTCATTTTCAAAGTTTGTCGAAAGCATCACTACATCACTATCACTACATAGGATAAAACAAAGTCGCTGTCGCTGTCTGTCCGTCCCTATGTATGCTTAAATCTTTAAAACTACGCAACAGATTTTAATGCGTTTTTTTTTTAAATAGATAGAGTGATTCAAGAGAAAGGTTTATATATATAATACATGCATAATATAGTAGAGAAACACTGATAATTGTAGAGGTTTCTAATGTAATGTCGTAAATAAACATTTTTTTTTTGCGCTTACATTGCAAACTCTGGCTGAACCCTACGTGATAACGAAGGGATTTTAAGCAATACAGCATTAATCTTTATCCAATTAAGTACCTTAAATACATTGTGCATTTAATATAGACCAATATGGCCGTTTACAGCATGTAATTTATATGAACATTTTCGAAGATATTAAAGATTTAAAATGCAGGGACATAGCGGTTGCGGCGGTACCGGCCCCCCGGCCAGTACCGCAACAGGCCGGTACCGGCGGCGTGTTTTTCACATGGCCAATCATAATGTCGCTCTTTAAAGAGTAACCTCTAAAGAAAACATGTTTGTTTTGCCTAATGACAAAAAGCTGTGAACGTTGTAGGTATATAAAGACATTCCGTAGTATATTATTTTAGTATTAGCATTGCACCTGCGATGCCGGGGCGGGTCGCTAGTGTCTTTATAAAATCTTCTGTGTTGAAGTGCAAACTGCACACCCTGGAGTTTTTTGTTATTCTTGCTGTTCGACTAAGAATTACTTCCAACCACATTTTTCTTACATCCTCTTTTGTTGGTATACTGTAACATGAAATATATTCAGCGATGAATTTAGGTACTTTCATTTTTTATGTAATATTTAGAATGATTCCCGTACGATTCGTCGAAACACCCTTGAACGATACAACTGTACACAGAAAGCTCGGTTCACCGTTGGATGGTGGTACTAGATCTACGTTTCGCCACTTACTCACCTGATGGTACGTGACGGTGTGGCGGAGGATGGAACACGTTGATCTAGAAATCTATTCATATATATCTATACATATCTTTTTTTTTTTATAAATAATAGGCTTGCGCTTGACCGCCAACTCGCCTGATGTTAAGCGATGATGCGGTCTACGGTGGAGCACGCTTGCCTAGAAGAAACCAATTCACTCGTGATTTGAAGACACCCAGATTGTATCTATCGGGGAACACCCATTCAGGCAGCGCATTCCACAGACTAGCAGTCACTATCACACTATCACTATCACTGTCACTATCTATCACTAGCCATGAAGATATCTAGTTTGTTGTTCTCAGGAAACAAGGAGGACGGCAGGTAATTCCATTCTTGGGCAGTACGTATCATAAATGAAGACCCAAATCGTTGAGTTCAAATCTTTGGAATTTTCACTAGGAAGGGAGGGTAGTGTGCATGTGCAGTCATTCTACTTTTCCTAAGTAAAAAGGGGAGGGTGGAACAAGGGCTCGAAGCTTTTGCGCACACTCGCCGAAATGCGAATAACTTTAAAATATCCCTAGGTCATGCTAAAACATAATGTATAAAAATAATTGTTCATTGTTCAAAATATTGTTCATGTTCACACGTGTACGGACACCCTAGTAAACATTTTCTTGTATTTCAAGCTTTGTGTACCTACCTGTGAAAAGATATGCCGCAGCCACCGAATGATTCACTAGCACAGTTTCTTATACAGAAATTTTTCACCATTTTAAAATAAATATTCAAAAATCATGCATGAAAAAACAAAATATAGTAAGCAAACAATCAAAAACGCCATGTCGTTAATGCTGCCAGTAGCTTCATGGTTCAGCAGAACCATGAAGGTTCCTAGTAATTATACTAGGAACCTACATGGTTACTTAAAAATAAAATTTAAATATGTACATGATACATTAGATATATTATCTACATTAATATCCGTTAGAAAATGGAAATAAAAATTTATCTTTATTTCATTGGTAGTAATTTTATGTTTACACCCCAAAATAGGGCCTGCCTGGTATGTCCGATTGAATAAGTAAAACTACTAAAATATGATTACGGGATAATTACCGTGGTGGTTGTGGAATGAGATTCCACAACATTATATAACTTTAGTGAACAGCTGAGATAGTTTAAAACAGAGTTTTACTAAAATATATGTTTTATGTAATGGCAATCTTTAGAAAGGGATACACTTCCTCCGTGGTAGCTATTTCAGTGAGCTCGTTTTACCTCCATGTTCCTAGCCACATTATTATGAACCTTATCGTTAGACGTTAAGGTTTAGTTTTGTATGGGAATATTTTGACAGAACGCGTTCCTTTCCTTGCAACTTCCTTGGTTTCAGGCAGCATATTGTTTTTTTTTTTTTTTATAGTTACATTTTTGCCATGAACAAAATCGTCCATGCCTTTATTTGCTCATTTTTAAAAAATATAAATATTTTTAATAAAAAATTATTATGTACATAGGTAGGTATAACAAACAAAGAAAATAAAAAAAAGCCTTAACTATTACTAATTAACACTAATATAATCAAAAATCAAAAACAAGATGTTGCCCGTGTGGTAAAGTGCCAAGAACGCTGGCTGCATTCCCGCGTTGAATTGCTAAAGAAATTCTCTGCGCGAGGAATGAGCCAGCTCTCTTGTCACCAGCGGCGTCAATTAATTGTGGCGAAATTTTTTTAATAAACTTTTTCGTACATGGACCCCATGGACCAAAAGTTTCGACGCCAAGCGGCACAAATATATATTCACTTGAAAGTGATGCATACTTGCGCCGCTTGGCGTCTTCTGCTGCCTCCGCCGCGGCTCCAGCTTTTTGAATTGTCCCCCTGAGGTGAGAAGGGGCTAACGTATCGACGCATGTAGCGTCCCAAACGAGAGCCCTTCCCCGCTCCCAGGGGATCAAAGTTAAGCCATCAGGGCGCTTGCCATCATCCCGAACTATCCCCACCGGCTCGAGAACAGCAGGGATGTTGCTGGTGGCAAGCGCCCGTTTGATGATATCATTTATGGAGCCGTGGCGGGAAAATCTACCGGCACTACGTTGGCAGTAGAGTCCATGAAGTCCATTTTTATCGACGCCGCTTCCACACGGACACAAATGTCGTTCGACAATAGCAGCTCCTAATCGAAGACCGATGGCGATACGGAAGCTGCCATTGTCGAACAGAGTTCCGAGGTTGGCAGAAGGAAGGGCATGGAGCCACTGCCCGGACTCGTGCTCGGAAACAGCAAGAAGCCTTGCGCGATCTTGGTCACTGAAAGAATTTTGAGTCAAATCTTGTTGGACTCTCTGTACCAATGGAGCATCCCATAGTTTTTGACGTTTTGGTTCCTTAGGTATATCTCCATTGGGACAGACAGTTTTCCAGGCCTCAATTGCATCAGCAGCACAGTGAATCCGAACGGGTGATGTTTTCAAGATTAGAGAACACAGTTTGGATACACTGTGTACAGATGAAAGAAAGGCCGGAAGAGCTACACTGGAAATTTTTCTGATTCCGATACCACCAGATCGAATAGGTAAGGAAGCTTGAATCCAGGAATTGTTTTCGAGGTTTAAATTTAGAATTTTTTCCAAAGAAGTTTTGAGGGTGGCATCGAGGTTTTCTAATAAAAAATATAAATATTTTTTTGTTATTATTTTTTCTCTTAGGCGTAATAACAAGACTTAAATTAAACTTAAATACTAATGAGTCCATCTTAATTGAATATTTATAATTAAATATGTATACTTTTTTTTTTTTTTTTTTTCCTCTTCTTTTCTTTCAGCATATTGGGTTTACGCCTTATACCTCTCAAATAAAATCCATTCGTTTCGTCTTTGTTTTCCGTTTAGAAATCTATATAAATATAAAAGCGAAATTCATCTACTCACTCACTCATTAAACACGAAATCTCAAAAACTGCTTGACTTACGAAGCTGAAACTTGACAAGTAGATTCCTTATAGAGTGTAGAGGTACGCTAAGAAAGGATTTTACGAAAGGGCCGAATTAAGGATAACAAAAGGTGGTTGAAAGTTTACATGAAAGTCTACGCGTATGAAGTCGCGGGCAACAGCCAGGTACTTATAAATCAATAGTTTCCAATACCTGAACCTGAACTTTTTTTTTCTGACTTTAAAAAAGGAGGAGGTTCTTAATTACGTTATATTTTTATTTTATTTTTTATGTTTGTTATTTCAGGACTCCGTCATGTATAAATCGATTTAGGATATACTTTCATATTGGTCCCATAAAAATTTCAACAATATCAGTTCAATAATTTGGTAAAAAAAAAAGAATTTTAAGATGTTACGGCCAGATCAGTGAACCAATTATAAAAAAAAAAAAAAAAAAAAAAAAAAAAAAAGATTATAGTTTAATTATTGTTTCTTCGTCTTATCAAATAATTATTTTCTTACGAAGTGTGTCACATTGAAGTTATATGATTATTTACGGGATATTTAAGTGGTAAGGTTGTGGAATGACCTCCCGATAAATATCCCGTAAATAATCATATAACTTTAGTGAACATCCGTGATAGTTTAAAACAGTGTTTTGTGTCACATTGTTTTTTTTTTAATTTGTTTCTTTACCTGCCGCTAGTCGAATTATTGGATTGTCTATAACAGTGTTTTATAGCCTTCTTGAATAAGCGAACCCTATACAAGATAAAAAAAAAAAACAATCTGGCGATCCCCAGAGCCATAATACAACTACCATAATAACCATAATAAGCTTCAATAGGACATTATAGACTTCAATTAGAAAATTATTTAGTTATTTGTGTCTCAAAACTAGAACCTCGTTTTGACAAATTATAAAAAAATAAACAGGCACAGCCTTCTCACTGAAATTGTAGTTTTATCTATTGCAGTGTAAGACCTACAAACATTTGCCTTTTTATTTTACCCGCGACCCCCGCGTAAGCACTGGTGACCTCTCTGAGAGTAGGTTGAAAAACATTGGTCCATAACATTTAAACAACTTTCAATCTTCTGCGTAGTTGCGTAGAAGCTAATTTCTTTTAAATTGACAACCACTGCGTAGTTGTGTAGAAGCTAATTTCTTTTAAATTGACAACCACTGCGTAGTTGTACAGAAGCTAATTTCTTTTTACATTAAATTGACAACCACTAACCACCTACGATGGGTCGGGTAACCTTTTGTAGCCCAAAATGGCTTCATTTTATTCGAAACTCTTCGTCTGTGGCAGTCGGAAAGGGCGTCGTTTCCGGATATACGTCTCAGGTAATAGTTTCCTTTGACGCGAACCCTTTCTAGTGCACACCCATGAAATTAGTTTTTCTACCAGATTTATGGGTAAAAGTTAACATTGTTATATTTACAGAGATTGTTTTTGTTTGTCTTTTGAGATATATGATTGTACAAAAAGTTTCAAAAATACATGATCATCATTTCAGCCGTAGGACGTCCACTGCTGGATATAGGCCTCCCCCATCGATCTCCAAAAGGGCCGGTTGGAAGCGGCCTGAATCCAGCGTTTCCCTGCGGTCTCTTTTAGGTCGTCTGTCCAATTCGTGGGTGGACGTCCTACGCTGCGCTTACCGGTCCGTGGTCTCCATTCGAGTCCCTTTCGGCGCCATCGGCTATCTGTTCTGCGTGCTATGTGCCCTGCCCACTGCCACTTCAACTTGCTAGTCCAGTGGGCTATGTCGGTAACCTTAGTTCCTCTTCGTTCGCCTTCAAAAAAAATCACTTTCGAATCATAATTAGCTGCAGTCTATTTTACAAGCTTGCCTTGTAAGTTAGTACGTATGTACCGATGTGTGGGAGAAATTTCGGAACTGAATTTTGACCAGTTATTCTGATATTTTGCTTACATGTTTAGTATGGATGACAAAGCATAGGTAGATGATGTCATTCTAAATCTATTACGGCGGACTCCCAAAGATAAAGATAATAAAGAAATTCCTACGGTATATTAATTTCAAAGCTAAGATTCTGAGCCCTGACTACGAGTATGATGAGGTTTGCTTCCACCATCATATGTTGCCTGTTCGAATCAGAAGAGAGGTTGCGGATCTGACCTTCATGTTCAATATACTATCTAATAAGATCGATTGCCCTTCACTATTGTCTCGGATAGGTGTTGTGACTCCTCTACGCTCAGCTCCTCGTACACATAATCTTCGGCTGTATACTCCACGATACGAAACTAACTATCGTAAAAATTCATTCTTTATTCGCACATTAATCAATTTCAATAGCAACTATTCAACCAACGTTGAATTATTTATGATGAGGCATAATACTTTCAAAGATACAATTTCTAAAAACTTCTTTGACAAATTAAAAGTGAAATATGATAACACTAAAAATAAAATAGCAAAAAAACGTAAAATTAAATCTAAGTTGAAAATTTAAGTTGTATTATGTTTTATATATTTGAAAATTTCTATGTTATGTTATTTATTTTTTCTTTCTGGTAATTAATTTATTGTCTCTTGTGTAAAGACTTCGAATATTTGTTTTCCTATTACTATTTATCTATCCAGGCCCTAGTTGGTGTTGTAACGGGGCATTTACACTATTTCTAGTTTGTATTAGTGAAAACATGTTTTTGGCTTTTGTGTAACTATTTATCTTATATCTACTGTATTAATTAGCAGCTGTATGTTTTCCTTGTAAAATAAAATAAAATAAAAATAAAATAAAAATAACGGACCGGGGGGACTAAACAAGAGCCACTTTCTGTTAGCGTTCACGCCTGCGGAAAGATGAAATTGTATTATTTATTTATTTATTTATTCATCAACAGAATGCTTACAGTTAAACCAAAGCGCAAACTATTAAAACAAATATTATGTATTCTACTTAATTACCTACTAAGAAATAACCCTAAATATGAGGAAATTATATTAATATTGTCATAAAAAATGTCAACATGCTGAAATTCACGCGCAAATGCGTTGAGTAGCGCCACAGCCCGCCGCGTGAGCGCGTTGTTGGCGTGGTGCGTCCGCGGCACGGAGCACGCGAGCATCTGATGCCGGCGGCGGGTTCCGCAGCGCAGATAGTTGTCAGGCACAAACAACCCAATACTGCTCAAAGTTTGTGGACTGTTCACTTTACTGCGCAGTATTAGTATGTAGTGTAGTGTATGAAAATGACATTGACAATGACATTAGCTAGATACAAAATTATCTCAAGCTAATGTCATTTTCTTACAATTTCATCTCTCCGCAGGCGTAAACGCTAACAGAAAGTGGCTCTTGTCTAGACCCCCAGTATTTTTTTATGCTTCTATGTACCTACATGAAAGGGTTTGCTGAGAAACATACGAAAAATAAAATAACGTCACACTAAATTCAATATGGTGGCCTACGATGGCGGACACAATTTTCTTATCTACCATCATGATAATTAATTAAGGGTTTACTGAGAAGAATACAAAAAGCAAGTATTTAAAAAGCTTTTTTTATTAATAATTTTATTTACGCATATCCTGACTAAGTATTCTAGTAATTATTACGATTGTATTAAACAAAATGTAAAAAAAAGTATAGTAAACTATGCTGTTATACAACACTGTGTCGCTATCTTGAAAATGGTCCAAATGACTAAGGCCTTGCCAAGACCAGCCTGTGACACAGTTTGGCAGAAAAAATGGAGTGTTGGTGCCAACGCGAAGAAAACATGTCTCATTGTATTATTTTCCTAGACTTGCCTAAATTTTTGAGTGTTAATTTGCAATAATAGTGGATATATATTAATATTTATTAAGAGTATTTGTGAACGTGCTTAAATGTGGGAAAGTGATATAACGAGGTGAAACATGTATTTTCATGTTCTGTCCAAAACTCTAAAGAAGTATCTAGTAAGGACTCCACACTTTACTAAGGTATACCATACTTATGACAGCAAAATACGTAAGACGAGATGGTATGGTCTTAATGACTTTAGCCTGCCCAGTTACGAGCGGAAGATGAAAAAAAAAGTTTTAGAACTTAATGTAGGGCATTCGTAAATTTAGAATTAATTTGTTGTAGAGGCTAAACAATTTAAATTGAACAATACATAGTAAATAAAATGTTTTAAGCTTAAACCTGGGACATTTCTCGTCAGAAAGATAACATAATCGATTGGAGAGCTATGTTAAATTACTCTTTAGAACGGTTTATTACAGTGGCAAAGCCATAAGACGTTAAAGTCTGTGATTATATTCCGATCTAGTCTTTGATGTCAAATTTTAGTGCAGTTACAAAATGTTTTTTTTATTATTTTTTTTATAAATAATAGGCTTGCGTTTGGCCACCATCACGCCTGATGTTAAGCGATGGTGCAGCCTACGATGGAGCACCCCTTACCTAGAAGAAACTGATTCACTCGCGATTTGAAAACCCAGATTGTAACTATTAGCATCATCATCATCATCAGCCAGAAGACGTCCACTGCTGAACATAGGCCTCCCCCTTTAACCTCCACACTGAACGACAGCCTGCCTTTTGCATCCACTGGATGCCAGTGACTCATTATCAGCGACAATACCTACGTTTTTATAGAAATAGGATACGCTATACTTCCTACATATATGTACAATATACATCGAGGTACGATACACCAATGACTGGGCTAAGTGAAGTCAAGTGTTATACGCAACTACCCGCATATTGCATGACCCCACTTATCTTGATTGCACTGCTATAGTGACTTACAATTAAAACAATGAGCCAGTTCGCTTAGCGCACGTCAATTAATAGTTCAGAGTTTGAAAGACTGAGTTGAACTTCTCTTCTAATGTATTTAAAAATAATGGAACGAGTCATTTGAGTTTTAGTCCATTAAACTTACAAACCACAGTGCTTCAAGACGAGGGTTTTTGACCAGTGTGTGTTGCCAGTGATGACATATGGTACAGAGACGTGGTCCTTAACTGTTGGCCTTTTGGAAAAACTCAGAGTCACTCAGCGGGCAATGGAGAGAGCTATGCTCGGAGTTTCTTTGCGCTATAAAATCCGAAACGTGGATATTCGCCAAAGAACCAGAGTCACCGACATAGCTGTTAAAATTTGCAAGTTGAAGTGGCAATGGGCAAGCCACATCGCTCGAAGAACCGATAACCGATGGGGAAGAAAGGTTCTTGAGTGGAGACCACGAACCGGAAGACGCAGCGTAGGTAGGCCTCCCACTAGATGGACCGACGACATAGTGAGAGTCGCTGGCATCCAGTGGATGCAAAAGGCAGGCTGTCGTTCAGTGTGGAGGTTAAAGGGGGAGGCCTATGTTTAGCAGTGGACGTCTTCTGGCTGATGATGATGATGATGATGAAACTTACAAATGAATAACATTTTTTTAAAATTATAGATAGGCTTGCGCTTGGCCGCCAATTCGCCTGATGTTAAGCGATGATGCGGCCTACGATGGAGCACTCTTGCATAGAAGAAATCTATTCACTCTCGACCTGAAGACACCCAGATTGTAACTATCGGGGAACACCCACTCAGGCAGCGAATTCCACAGACTAGCGACATGAAACAAATCAATGTGCAAGTTTGAAAATTTGTGCAATCTACTGTGATAAGATAATCCTTTGATTGTGACATACTAGCTGCGTCTTGCGGTTTCATCCGCGTGGAATTTTTCTCGTTAATAATTAATTTCAATTATTTCAGGAAATAATTAAGGAATTTCAAACTTTTCTGGGATAAAAGTATCCTGTCACTCTAATTAGCTAATAAACAAATAATTAGCTAATAAATAAATAAATAAATAATTAGCTAATAACATACTAGCAACGCACCCCGGATTTGCACGGGTGTAAGTCCTATTTGTTTTACACCTTGGGTTACATTATAGGAGTTTTAGTAAGGATCCCTATTTTTTTTTAAATATCATATAGCCTATGTCACCCGGGGATAGTGTAGCTTCCCAACAGTGATAAATTTTTCAAATCGGTTCAGTAGTTTCGGAGCCTATTCAATGCAAACAAACAATTTTGCATTGAATAGGCTGCGAAACTACAGAACAGGGGTGATAGTGTGCATGCGTGTGTGTGTGCGTGAGTGTGCATGTAATCTTTCAGAAGGTAGGTAACTGTCAGTGTGACATGGGAGTGTTTTTTTTTCATGGGTCTAGTTTAAGGACTGGGGAGTTCAAATGCAAATCAATTGCAGTTTATAGGCACACTAGCAACGCACCCCGGCTTCGCTCGGGTGTAAGTCTTATTTTTTACACCTTGGGTTACATTATTGGAGTTTTAGTAAGGATCCCTATTTTTTTTTTAAGAAGGTAATTGTACTTATCGTTAAGAACTACTTTTACTATGGGACCAGCCCTGAATCACGAAAAAAATTTCAGCATAGAAAACGGTAATTGACACTCGACAAAATGTATGGAACAGCTGATTTTTTTTGCGATTTCAAGGTTGGCCCCATAGTAAAAGTTGTTCATAATTATGAGTACAATTACCTTCTTTTGGCTTCGAGAGTGTTCCCCTTACACTCTGTATAAGCTCTCTGACATCATGCGCACAAAATACAATATCCCTAAAAGAAAGTACCTAACCTAACAAACCCAAGGTAGGTATACTTCTTAGTAAAAAAATAACTCGATGAAAAATAAGTAACTCTACCCGAGGCAATCGCGCTAAGTGCTCTATAGCAGCGTAGAGTATGTAGAGTATAGAGCAAAGCGTTCGGGAGCATAAATATCGAACGTATGTGTAACGAGCCATATCAGCTGTGATTTACGAGAATGGGGCTCCAGATCGGTACCACGTAGCGCTGTGCGTTTGATTGGCTAACAGTGACTGCTACGAATAGTGTAGGACTTTATCTAAAATCTATCTTTTTTCTACACCGTATTAAACGCTTTGATTGTATTTTTATTCTGCAAACTGCTAGTCTGTGGAATGCGCTGCTTGAATGGGTGTTCACCGATAGTTACATTCTACGCGTCTTCAAATCACGAGTGATTCGATTTCTTCTAGGCAAGCGTGGTATATCGTAGACCGCATCATGGCTTAACATCAGGCGAGTTGGTGGTCAAACGCAAGCCTATTACAATAAATAAAATAAAATAAAAAGGACTGTTTTCAGACGTGACTATTTGCCGCATTTACAACTAAGTGCTACTTATTTATGATAGCCCGTTGGTCCAGTTGGTAGTGAACCTACCTTCTGAGCTTGGGGGCGTGGGTTCGATTCCCACGTAGGACAAACATTTAGTGATAGCCCGTTGGTCCAGTTGGTAGTGAACCTACCTTCTGAGCTTGGGGGCGTGGGTTCGATTCCCACGTAGGACAAACATTTATGTGACGAACATTTGTGTTTGTTCTATATCTGGTTGCTATATCTATTTAAGTATATATTTAAAACTATATATGTATGTATATCAGTCTCTGGCAGCCATATCACAAGCTTTGCTTAGTTTGGGGTCAGATGACAGTGTGTGAAAAATGTCCCGAAATATTTATTTATTGGTCTGATTTGTAGATTCCGAATATACGCATTAGAGCTACAGAAAATAATATTATTTTTGTGCATGCCATCTTTTTTTTTAACTATCACAGCTATTCACTACATATTTTTTTTTTTTTTTAATATAACCGAATATTTACCGTGATAAGGTTGTGGACGGAACTCTTGATATTTATGGCGCATTTATATGCACCATTTTCTGATGATTCGACGCAGTTAGGTACATGCACCGTAAACATGTAAATGCACCGAATATTTTTTTAATATTTAATGCTGTTCTTCTCTGTTCCATGTCATTTAGCTGTGCCCGATGGGGTCCACAAGTTTTTTTTTTTAACCTATACTGTCCCACTGCTGGGCAAAGGTCTCCCCCATCTCCTTCCATAAATCTCGGTCCTTCGCCACCTCTTGCCAACCTCTCCGGAATGAGTCAAGATCGTCACGCCAGCGTTTCTTAGGCCTTCCTTGACTGCGCCGTCCATCTGGCACCCACTGTGTGACGATCCTGGCCCACAAATAACTATTATAATACTTTTCTACCACCTAAGAAACATTGTGGAATGCTAAAATAAATGAATATGTATTTATGAATCATTTCTAGTCTCTTTGTATGACTCAAAACCACCTGACTCACATTTTTAATTTAACCTGCGAAATAGCCATTATGAAAACCAATTTAGCACACAATGAATATTGAAAAAGTAAAAAAAAAAACAGGATTAATTGAATCGGTTTTTTAATCCACTAGTTTTAATAAACCGTGTTAAATTGCTTTTATAATCCACTAGCAGTATTGAAAGCGTTTTCAATACTTTTCTAGGCCTGAAACCATCAATTCAAACAAAATAATATTTGCGAGCGCGACAGATCGGGGTCAGAGCCTCGACTGCGCCAGTTTTACTGACGCAGGCTGAAGTTATGGTTATGCACAGTAAAGTAGGTATTGTGTATAAATATGCAATCATTTTGAAGTATAATTCATCGGCCGTGGAGTTACTTAAGCGCGGTCTGATCACGATTTCAATTTCGTTTTTCACCCGCTTACGCCATGATCTATTTGCTATCTAAAACGGCTTTGTTTAAAGTCGAAAATCGTATATCATCGTATTTGATGATTATGATGACTTTGTGCTTGTGTTTATATTATTTTGAGGGTTTTTATTTAATTTATCAAAATATATAAATGAATTTCAACAATTAACTGGTTAAAGTTTTAAAAGACTAGTCTGGCTATATAATTCGTACAAAAAAATATGTTGTTGTTGCTAAAAATTCAGAGTTCTTCAATTCAGAAGCTATTTTTATTGCGCAATTTGTAATATGTTTTTTTAAGAGTCTAGACAATTTTTCCAAATTTTATTCGGTTAAGATTATTACCAAGGGGTTTTTTCTACTTGTAGTATTTTTTTTATCTGATCAGCTAATTTTGTCACGTTACACAAAGCGTTTAAAAACACTTATTTTGGTTAATTTTGCGATTGTACCGCGTCTTAAGGTGAAGTACTGACGTCATTGATCATTGAAGATCGGGCTGAGTAGCATTCCATGAGAGAGGGCTATGTCTAACAGTGGACTAGTAGAATATGCTGATTATGAAGATAATGATTTTATTTTTAATATTTTTATTTTAAAGTTTTGTAAAGACATTTCGACCAGATTGGTTCTCGCCTCGGGGGTTCCCAGAGCTGGAGCATATTTCGCACAAAAATTAAGCCTCGCAATCCAGCGGGGCAATGCTGCCAGCATTCTGGGAACCTTGCCGCATGGTGGCGATTTGTTCGCCTAGGATTTTATTTTTATTTTTTGTATATATTATATTTTATTTGTACATTATAATAATTAGGTAGTGATCGTTTTAATTTTTAAATACTGTTTATATACTGTGTAATATTTTTCGTGTAAATAAATAGTGGATGAGTCTCTTTAGAAGGAAGGAAAATAAAAAACAATTTTAAATGGTCGTTAGTGGGAGTTGAGTTTCAGTAAAACTAACTTATCTATTTACCTCTAAAAACTAGATCAAAAATTCGGCAAAGATGACAGGAAACCCGTAAATTTTAACACGCATAATTCACCATCCACGCTTCATATTAATCCATTACTTCTTTCCAATCCAATAAACCTTAGCAAAACAACGAGATCAGGAAACTCAAGACAAAAATACATCCATAGAAAGAAAAATCTTTGGGGAAAAAATCCTTATCAATCTACGCAAAAATCACAAACATCCACGCGATAGCTGGGTGAATTGGGGACAATGATCAGATTACCGCGGTGTAAAACGAAGCTGGCAAGATGAAATGGGAACACAGCCGCGGGTGGATTAAAATCAATACCCGGGCACAGTGCACCCAGAGAGGAAGCTTCGGGAAATGTGCAAATGTGCATTGTTGAAGTTCACGTATGCAGGTGTGTGGCTGTGAAACATTTTAGCTGCAGGTGGCAGAATTCAATTATACTACTGTCGCCTTATGTATCATAAAGTTTTAGCTTCAGTATAGTTGTTATGTGTGTCATGATTTCTAACTTATTTAAATTGTTTCTTTGTAATTTCTTGTTTTTAAACCTTTTGGTATCTAATTTGACTAACAGTATTTTTTTTAACGGTTGGAAACGTGTTGACTCTGGAGTCTCGGCAATAGAACGAATAGTGGGGGTAGGAAGAAGATAATGCGGTAGGATATTGGCAAGAGGGACTTTAGTCTGGCTTGGGCATTCATAGTGAAAGCATATTGGTCTGAGAACTGTAATAAGTAGGAATAAAGAATTTGAATAATAATAATATTAATAAAGATATATAAAGTGAGAATTGGATTATGATTTACCACATGTGCATAGCTTAGATCAGGCAGCTAGTAAACTAACGGTTTTAATAAGAGGAAAGCTCAAAATTTGTATAATATTATAGTCAAACGTCGCTAACCCGCCCGCTCGGCTTCGCACGGGTGTAATTTACGTGCGAAGCCGGGGCAGGTCCCTAGTTATATATATAAACCTTCCTTGAAAATATATCTTCTAAATAACTGATGGTGTAAGCCGGATCAAAATCCGTTTCGTGGTTAGAGGCCATACAGACATACAGACAGACTCGGAAAGCGACTTAAATTTATACTATGTAAAGATTCAAAATATTTAATTGTCAGAACATGGTAGGTACACATACATATAAAGGCCAACCAAGTTTTTGCCAGCTGCCAAACGCTAACCGGATTCCGGTGGCGTCCGGATTGACGCTAACCACCAAACAATCGATTTGCTCGTTTAGTCACAGTTACATAAAGAAGTTCCAAAAACTAAAATGAACTAGAGGCACTGTTTACCAACTTACAAAATACTACACTACAAATCTGTTCATCCGTCAAGATCGATGGATAGCGCGGGCGACCGGTGTGTCTGATGGACCGTTTTCGGAGTGGTGTGACGTGTTGATGGAATTAACTGGAGCTCTTCGGGATGTACTGGCTAGGCAGGAATGCTGAGAGTAGTTGTTTTAAGCTAGCAGTTCTATGTTTAGAAGCTAGTGCCAATATTGCTGTCGCAAGGTTGAGCTCAGTTGGATTAGAAAGAAAATTTTATAACGGGAGATACGATTGACATTTCGTCAGATTTGTATGATGTATTTATCTCCTGGCCACAGAAAAGAAAAAAAAGTTGTTTAAATTAGAACTGCTGTCAAGGCATTTTTGTAAGAAATTTATTGTAGCCAGTTGTACCCATATAAACGAAACGTCAATCATTCGAAATCAGTTAGCAACTGTGATGTGGACAAATAGCTTTGAGACCTAACCCAAAAAGATAAGGTCCAAGTTCTTTAGATGCGGAGTTCGACGCGTTGATGTAAATCATCATCATCATCATCAGCCAGAAGACGTCCACTGCTGAACATAGGCCTCCCCCTTTAACCTCCACACTGAACTAAATAATGATGTAAATGTTCATGTAAATAAGAATGTTCAATCAAAATTCACTCATAATGCTTGGCGACAGATTTTCCTTCTCATTTCCGTTGTATTTAGTTCTCTTTTATGTGTTCTCCTGGCCTTTTTTCTATCGTACTTGCGTAACTTACTTTCTTAACTTGTCCATGGCCGCTTGAATGTTGCAATGCAACCTCAGCTTTTTGGTCAGCATTAAGTTTGAAAGAAGGTCTGTGAAATATTAATGGCTTCACTGCGGTTCATCTTAAAAGCAACTTGCAATTGCCACGGAATAAGAATATGCCATGACACTTCCCCTCACACCATGCAACCGCCAAGCTTGCAAACCATTGGAGTGGAATTGTATTTAAGCCAGCCAGCCAGCCATGTCTCTGTGCATTTCGATTGCTAAATAAATAAAGTATTCGCCACTCTGAGTGCTTCATATTTCATCCCGTAACATGATATTTTTATTTCGTTATACTTACACAATGTCTCAAAGCAAATCCGTTTTCTGACGTCAATGGTACAAGTTAAGTTTATAGTTATTAACTGTAGCACTCATGGACCCGGGTATGTCCTAAAACTGCGACCAGAACCACCGGATGATGGGCAGCAGCGTCCTGTTAGTACACGGTGAACGTACTGCGATCGCCAAGCCGCCTGCCAAGCGTGGGGATTATGGCAACGCCCCTCTCTAAGAGGGAGGCCTTGTTCAGCAGTGGACATTTAATGGCTGATGATGTGTGTAGCACTCATCACATTCCCCTCTCGTCTTCTGAAGCTCTAACTAAAACTGCGAGACAAAGAATTTATACCGTTTTTTATTAATCAATGCCCTTTTACTAAACTAGCTTATCCTTCAGTCACAAAACCACAAAAACGGCAATCAAAACCCAGACTGGAACCCAATTTTGTAAAGATATATTTTCTCATCAGAATCCTTTCGGAGCGGCCGTATTAAGTATTAATCTGTCCAGGGAGGGTCGAAACATAAAATATTACTGCGGAGGGATGAAGACGATCCTCCGAATATTGTATCGGATGAACCGTAGGTGGATATTAAGTATTGATCCTCGGACCTCAGCGCCGGATGGTAATGAAGTAAAGGTTTCTTTTTACATGATGGAGAGGCACATGTGAGATATCGAGCAAATGGGGCAGTTTTTGGCAAAATCTGCTTACATGTTATAGATTTTAAGAAGCGTTTATATATATATATTACATATATTTATCTCTATCTCTATCTCTACATAGTATAAATTAAAGTAACTAACTAAAGTAGCTAAAGTAGCTAAAGTAGTTAAGTCCTCCTAAACCACGCAACGGATTTTGATGTGGTTTTCGCCATCAGTTAGACACATTTTCACGGAAGGTTTATACATATAACTAGCGACCCGCCCCGGCTTCGCACGGGTGTAATTTACGTGCGAAGCCGGGGCGGGTCGCTAGTTATAAATAATAGACTTGCGTTTGACCACCATCTCGCCTGATTTTAAACGATGATGCGTTGGAGTACGCTTGCCTAGAAGAAACTGATTCAGCGCAAGCAGCGCATTCCACAGACTAGGTATAGAGATCAAATCATAAATGAGGAGATCCGAGAACGAGGTATGGAGAACAAAAATTTAATGTTATCCCAGAAAAAAAAACATGTGTCATTCTAGGATAGCGAGTGAAACCGCGGGACACGGCTAGCTATTACAATAATATTAAATTTAAAGGACTGGACCAGTAAGTCCTCTAAGCTCACCATAATTTCAAGGGACTCCAATTTATTCCAACCATTTGAAACTATCCTAACTATATGCTAAGAATTAATAGGTGTAATTTAAGTGTGGATTCCTAAATAGTTGACTTTCATCTCAAAAGCCTCCTTTAAAGCCGTATTGAAGCACCTTTAAAGCCGAGAGCTAACGTGTCTTGACCACGGAGTTAAGCCGCGTCCGTTTAACTCGAAGGATGGTAATGAAGCGTAAGCAAGTGGTTCTTTTAACTGTTAAGAGGATCTCCTTAGTAGTACTGTTCGGGTAGACGAGATCTTTTGTTAATAGGACATCGGTGTTTTTAGAGAATCGTTGTTTAGGGTTCCGTACCTCAAAAGGAAAAAAAACGGAAACGGAGGCCTCATAAATTTATAACCCTTATAAATTTTCACTTTGTTGTCCGTCTGTTCGTCTGTCAAGACCCTTTTCCCCAAGAACGCGTAAAGGTATCAAGTTGGAATTTATATAAAACTAGTAACGCACCTCGGCTTCGCACGGGTGTAAGTTAAGTAAGTTAGGGGTAAGTTAGGGTTAAGTCTTATTTTTTTACACCTTGGGTTAATATATTATATTTTTTTATAATTAATAGGCTTGCGCTTGGCCGCCAACTCGGCTGATGTTAAGCGATGATGCGGTCTACGTTGGAGCATGCTTGCCTAGAAGAAACCGATTCACTAGTGATTTGAAGACACCCAGATTGTAACCAACGGGGATCACCCATTCAGGCAGCGCATTCCTCAGACTAGCAGTTCGCATAATAAATGTGTAATCAAAGAGCTTCGTACGGGTTTTCGGAATATCAAGCATAAAGCGGTGACAATTTTTGTGCCTGCTCTGGCAGTCCGATAGAAAAATTTACACACAACACACACATTACACACCCAAAAAAAATAGGGATCCTTAGTAAAACTCCAATAATGGTTCGGTGGTCAAACGCAAGCCCATTATTTATAAAAAATAAAAAAACCCAAGGTGTAAAAAAAATAAGACTTACACCCGTGCGAAGCCGGGGTGCGTTGCTAGTCTTTAATACGATAGCATAAGCATATAAATAGCATAGGACTGACAGACAAATGGACGGACGGACAGACAGCGTAGACTTAGTATTGGGATCCGGACCCCTACGGAACCCTAAAAGTATAGGTTTGAAGGAAGAGGAATAGGTTTCTTCTAGGCAAGCGTGCTCCATCGTAGGCCGCATCATCGCTTAGCATCAGGCGAGTTGGCGGCCCAGCGCAAGCATATCTATAAAAAAAAAAAAAAAAAAAAAAAACATTATAACATAAATTTTGCAGCTTACTTAAAACTTTACGCGTACGGATAACAACAAGTAGTAAAATACACCATCACCATATCCAAGTAACAAGTACGTACTTCAGTGCCATATTCGTATACACCTTTATATACTTGTAAAAAACATTACAGTGCCATAGCACATAAAGAACTCCGTTAAATCTAGTCTATGCTTTAAAAATGCTGTTTTATATTGTGATACGTCGAATTTTTATGATGATTCGCGATTATATTTCTGATGTGAGTGCATGATTTTATATGAAGAAAAGCGGCCAAGTGCGAGGCGGGCTCACACGCTGATTGTTCCATATTCGGGACATTTTTTTTTCACACACTGTCATCTGACCCCAAACTAAGCAACGCTTGTGATATGGCTGCCAGAGACTGATATACATACATATATAGTTTTAAATACATACTTAAATAGATATTTAAACCACCACAAGATACAAAAAGTAGTCCATAATTATAACATCACGCCCAGGCGGTTATCCATCCAAGTACCGACAGCGCCCTACGTTGCTTAACTTAGTAATTAACAGATTTTTTTACCTATTAACACTTTGCCATTATTTATTATTTGTTTTTATAATTTAAAGTGTGTACTATAATCATGCCAAGAGACACGCTTGTACGTATTACCGTTTTTAAATTTGAGCTAATACAAAAATACGTAAAAAAATACGTTTGTTGTATGGGGACACCCGACCCCCTTTCGTTTTTTCTTTGTGACCTTTTTTGTATTTCTTAGTTAATACGCCGTAACATCACATAATCTGTAAAAATTTCAACTGTCTATCTATTACGGTTTGAAAGATACAGCCTTTAATAGGTAGGACAGACGAACAGACGGAGAGACACACAGACAGACCTCGTAGGCTTAGTAATAGGGTCCCGTTTTTACCCTTTGGGTACGGAACCCTAAAAATATGTTTCTTCTATCGCCCTTTCGTTTTTACTTTTTGTCAGTCGGGTAAAAAGCAATGCCCATTAGCGTCAATTGCTATTTTCGTGCTGTCATTCGGAAAATCCCAAAAATCGGAGAGCCATCAAAATCTCAGTTTGCATATTCGTGTGCCATAAATATTTGATCGTGGCCGCATAGCTGGCCGTCAGTTACATCACGGCCGTTTTACACTTTCATGATTTTTGCATTCCATTAATAATGAAAAGCGAGCAAGCGAGGACTCAGATTAATCATAATGAAAAATCTTTCATCTATCCAGGCGCCTGGTTAATGCGACGCCTGACCTCTGATCCTAGGGCCCGCGATCTACAACCGCTTACCTGCTTCCATCCGAGATGCACCATCCACCGCGTGCTTTAAGACTAAGCTTAGAGCGTGGCTACTAGAATTATTATTTTATAAGATTGAGGATTTTTTTAAAGAATAAGAGATTTAAGATTAGGAGAATTAATTTGACATATGAAATACTGACATAATATATTGTAATACATTTTTGCTCATAATATTTTTAATTGAATAAGATTATTTAATTTGAATTATGTACACATGATAATATTATTAACATATACTGTTTATATAAGTTTATATACATCGATGTAGAAAGTGTACTGGAGAAATTTGACTTGTAACTATGGAGTTATTAATAAAGAATTGTATTGTATTGTATTGTATTGACCAAAATGCTGGCGTGTTTCTGGCTCAACGCATAAGCATTGCCATTCAACGTGGTAATGCCGCCAGCATGATTTTTGTGAATGCCATTATTATTTTTTTGTTTTAACTATCACAGCTATTCACTACAATTATATGAATATAACGGAATATTTACCGTGATAAGGTTGTGGACGGAACTCTTGATATTTATGGCGCATTTATATGCACCATTTTCTGATGATTCGACGCAGTTAGGTACATGCACCGTGAACATGTAAATGCACCGAATATTTTTTTAAATTTTTATTGCTGTCCTTCTCTGTTCCATGTCATTTAGCTGTGCCCGATGGGGTCCACAAGTAACTATTATAATGGTTAATGCGACGCGTGACCAAAATGCTGGCGTGTTTCTGGCTCAACGCATAAGCATTGCCATTCAACGTGGTAATGCCGCCAGCATGCTGGGTACGCTGCCAACTGCTGGTAGTGGGCTCAAGCCCACTACCAGCATTTGGATTGTCTTTAGACCTTCAACGGTCTATGGGCAGTCTAACTGTATTTGTAGTTTTAGTTTGAGCTTGTATTTTTAGTTAATAAAGGCGCTTGCCCGTTAAAAAAAAAATGAATATCATAATGAAAGATGAGTAATTTAAATCTTCGACCATAATAAAAACAATGGACGGGCCCAGAAGAAGCGTATTTTTTAAGATTGCAAAATGAGCGCCGGCGCTCTCTTCGTTTCAGTCGGTCTCTAGCCGTAGGAAGTGCAATACGAGTATGTTGTTATACGATAACGAAACGTCTGACAAAATTATGCTTTCGTGTGCTTTCCCGAAGTGTAAATCATCATCATCATCATCATCATCATCATCGTCAGCCAGAAGACGTCCACTGCTGAACATAGGCCTCCCCCTTTAACTTCCACACTGAACGACAACCTGCCTTTTGCATCCACTGGATGCCAGCGACTCTCACTATGTCGTCGGTCCATCTAGTGGGAGGCCTCCCTACGCTGCGTCTTCCGGTTCGTGGTCTCCACTCAAGAACCTTTCTTCCCCATCGGTTATCGGTTCTTCGAGAGATGTGGCCTGCTCATTGCCACTTCAACTTGCAAATTTTAACAGCTATGTCGGTGACTCTGGTTCTTTGGCGAATATCCACGTTTCGGATTTTATCGCGCAAAGAAACTCCGAGCATAGCTCTTTCCATTGCCCGCTGAGTGACTCTGCGTTTTTTCAAAAGGCCAACAGTTAAGGACCACGTCTCAGTACCATATGTCATCACTGGCAACACACACTGGTCAAAAACCCTCGTCTTGAGGCACTGTGGTATCTTGAAGTGTAAATACACAACAAAAAATCGCAATATTTTTTTGTAACAAATGTACTACTTATACATGATTATAATTAGGTGATGAAGCATATGTCGGACGGTATTGACTTGTTTTTACTGAGCAATTTGAATGTTTATGGCCCATACATTCATTTTATTTTGGTTGAAGATTAAACTAGCAAAAAAAGTCCAATATTAAGATGTGTGCTGTTAGTTTGTCATATCGTATTCTTTTAAATTGATGCGAAGTCATCACCGAACCTATGTCGATTACAGCAAATGTCATAAAAAAAATATTATATTTATTTGTAAACATCAAAATCGGTTAATCTTTTATCGTTGCAAAATTTACGTCGTATTTTGTTTATTTTTTTTTAAATATAAATTACGCTTATGGCAAACCGTAAACCATCTTGCTCCCGGCCGATGCGAGCCTCCCGCTCACGTCCCGCTGCGCGGGGAGGGTTGTGCGGTGCTTGCTAAGCGCCCGCGCGCCACGTGGCAGTCGACCGCCCGCGCATATACCAGGCACCCGCGTGTCGCCGCACGCGCCGCGCAACCCTGTCGCGATAATTGTCTCACTTCATTGATTTTGTCCCTCCAGTTTAGCAATTATACAATAAACTCCTTTTTTCTAACCGGAGTGGTTTTTAATTCCCGTCGGATCGGACGCCCAGAGGCCCCGGCCCGATAAATGGCAGCCCAACGTGACTAAGTGATTAAATTATTTGCGACAAACTCACAAAAATTTCAAACAATGGTGCAAACCAGAGCCCGTTCGGCCAGTGAAAACAGGTTGTTTGGTACGGAAAGGAGGACCCGCGAAGATGATGCAACACGTGCATTCCCCCCGGCCCCTTCGCGGACGGCCTCTCCGAGCGCGTCCCCCGCACATCGAAATGGCGGCGGCGATGCCTCGCACCTTCGTCACAGCCAACCTGCCGACGCCACCTTCTCGAGCGACCACATAGCGACGATCGTCGACGCGTTGCAGCGCTCCCAGACCGAGGCGTTGAGATCCCTGTTCGAATCGGTGACGCGGGCCAGTACCTCGACTCCGGTGCCCGTCGCGCCGCTTCCCGGAAATTTCGCGCGATGCACCGCGCGGTTCAGCGGAGCTGCCGGTGATTCCCTCGACGCTTTTATTGACGCAGCAAACGCATACAAGGAATGCTGTGCCGTATCCGATGAAAACTCAGTGCGCGGACTGAGCTTACTTCTCACGGACCAAGCTGCCGTCTGGTGGCTAGGGGTGAAGATTTCTGTGAAAACTTGGAGTGATGCCGTGACCGCCTTAAGAGGCGCCTTCGGAGACCGGCGACCGCCACACAGAATTTACATCGAGCTATTTAAACGCCGCCAAGAACAAGGCGAACGCACCGAACGCTTCATCGCCGAAGCTCGTGCCCTATTAGCGCGAATACCTACCGGCGACCTCAGCGAGAAAGTGCAGATTGACATGGTGTACGGCCTTCTTAATAACAAAATCCGGGAAAGGTTGCGCCGCGACGAGGTAGAAACGTTCGACATGCTACTGCGCAGGGCGCGGCAAATCGAAGACGCATCTGATGAAGCAAGACAAGGGCCACCATCGCGAACACCCGCTGCCCACACTTCAACCGTCAGCGCGGGTCGAACGCGTCAACCGGCTCAACAACAACCCGCCGGCACCAGCATCGTCGCGAGCGCTCGCAGGCAGTTGCCGCTGCCCGCGCCTCGTACGGCCTTTGTCTCCGCACCCGCTGCCGGTCCAGCCATCAACAACGGTTCGGCGCCGGTTGCTCCTACACCAACCACGTCACTGACGTCATCAGGTACCACCTCCGTGGACACCGAAGGTAGGAGACAGCGTTCCCAGTGTGGTTATTGCCGGAAGTTTGGACACGAAAAACATCAGTGCCGTAAGTTATTAGAAAAACAAGAACAAAGTTTTTATTCGGTAAAATCTGACGGTGAGGTCATTGAACTTAATTTACCTACAACTTTTGATAGTAATGCATGCACTAATTACTCTATCCCGCCGTGTCAGACAAACTGCTCTAAGAAAAATTATAATTTTGCTTCTCACGGGACGTACAACGTGACGCGATGTCACCAAGTTGTAAATGCTCATAACGTAACATCACGTAAACACCCTAGCTATTCTCAACGACGGGAAACGGGTGATATTATTGCATGCAATACAAAATGTTTATGTACATGCAATACTAAATGTTTATGTACTTGTGGTCGTGTTCAAATCGATAACAATGTTTCATATTGTGATGATCTATGTAACACTGACTTATCGGAAAATTCGGATAATTCTTTTTCCGATTCTAAGAATGTTAACCCTGTACTCACCACGTCAGATAATTTTAACCCTTCGGTAGTCACTGCCGATAATTTTAACACTGACTTATCGGAAAATTCGGATAATTCTTTTTCCGATTCTAAGAATGTTAACCCTGTACTCACCACGTCAGATAATTTTAACCCTTCGGTAGTCACTGCCGATAATTTTAACACTGACTTATCGGAAAATACGGATAATTCTTTTTCCGATTCTGAGAATGTTAACCCTGTGCTCACCACGTCAGATAATTTTAACCCTTCGGTAGTCGCTGCCGATAATTTTAACAATGACTTATCGGAGAATTTTGATGTGTTTTTTTCCGATACGGAGAATGTTAAGCCCTTATGTGATGGTACGAAAAATGTTAACCCTTCATCTGCCGATGTCAAAATCGATGGCCATAATTGTCTTGACATTCTCCGTGTTGATGATATGGTGTATAATAAAAATGTCGACGGCGCTATACAAAAGCAATGTAACTCCAAAATTT
This sequence comes from Agriopis marginaria, assembly GCA_932305915.1. NCBI lineage: Eukaryota > Metazoa > Arthropoda > Insecta > Lepidoptera > Geometridae > Agriopis > Agriopis marginaria. Next base: position 19,284,249 of record OW029918.1, read on the forward strand.
CGAAAAATTTTGATGACAAAATACAAAAACCTTGTGATTGTAAAATGTTACAAAATGTCGACGGCGCTATACAAAAGCGAAGTAACTCCAAAATTTCGAAAAATTTTGATGACAAAATACAAAAACCTTGTGATTGTAAAATGTTACAAAATGTCGACGGTGCTGTACAAAAGCAATGTAACTCCAAAATTTCGAAAAATTTTGATGACAAAATACAAAAACCTTGTGATTGTAAAATGTTACAAAATGTCGACGGCGCTATACAAAAGCGAGGTAACTCCAAAATTTCGAAAAATTTTGACGACAATATACCAATATTGTGTAACTGTAAAAATTTAAAACGTGTCGATGATCAGATACAACAAGAGAACAACTCTAAATTTTCGGAAAATGAGAATGTGTTAAATTTAATTCGCAACAATTGTATATGTTGTAGTGGAGATGTTAACGACGTTGCGGGACCCTCCATTGGCCGAGACGTGCGGCCAATTTTTAATATAAATATTTTGGGGTTTAACGGAACAGCGTTAGTTGATACGGCGGCCAAGCATTGCATAGCGGGCCATACGCTATATGCCCTCCTCCTACAACAAAATCATCCTCTCCGCGTTTCCTCTCAGAGAGTTAAACTGGCTGACGGTGTGGTACGTAAGATGGACGTTTTAACCACCACACTAGAGGTGCGGTTAGAGACGACAACTATAGCGACTCCATTCGTAATTTTTCCGGATTCAACCAACAACGAGACCTTATTAGGTATTGATTTCATCACAGCCGCTGGAGTAGTCATCGATTTTAATAAAGAGGTATGGCATTTCAGCGAGGACAACACAAAACAATATAGCCTGTGCTTCGAACCTAAGGAACGCAGGAAAAGCCACGTGAGTAGTGTGTCTTGTGCTTCGGCTAATATTCTCAGGGACGACGAGGGTACTCACCTTACTGCAGCTGAGCGACAAGCGCTCGCATCCGTCCTCTCCAAGCACGCGCACGTTTTTAAAGCAGGGGGAGGTCCAACGCCATTTACGGAGCATCGTATTGACACAGGTGAGCATGCCCCAATTGCTGTACCTCCTTACCGCCTAAACCCTTCTAAGAAACAGGTTATGAAAGAAGAAATAGATAAGATGATACATGACGATATAATAGAAGAATGCGAATCGGCGTGGGGTTTCCCGGCACTTATGGTGCCAAAGCCCAATGGTGGTATTCGGTTCTGCGTCGACTACAGGCGCTTAAATGCGATCACTAAGGCTGATTCTTACCCGATGCCAAGCATCGATGAGTTGCTACAGAGCACAAAGAGGAATTGTTACATGAGTACGCTAGACCTCCGGTCCTCTTACCATCAGATTAGTGTTAGGGAGGCCGACAGGGACAAAACTGCTTTTGTCTGTCCTCTAGGTACCTTTCGGTTTAAAAGGATGCCGTTCGGTCTACGGAATGCTCCAGCAACGTTCCAACGTCTGATAGACCGATTACGTTCTTGCTCGGCATTACAAGAGGTAACTCTGCTCTGTTATTTAGATGATTTACTCATCATTTCTGAAGGACACCAACGCCATCTACATGACCTCGAGGCAGTTTTTGAACGTTTGACCGAGTTCAACCTCCATCTTAACAGGGAGAAGTGCGTTTTCGCAAGAGAAAGCGTTAAATACCTCGGCCACGTTATAACACAACAAGGTGTTTCCACCGACCCAGGGAAGGTGAGTGCTGTACTCGAGATGAAGGAACCAGGAAACTTGAAACACCTGAGAACCTTTTTACAGACTTGTTCGTGGTTCAGAAAGTTCATACCTAACTTCTCAAAGGTGGCTGAACCTCTAACACGCTTGACCAGGAAAAACCAGGTCTGGATCTGGGCCTCGGAGCAGTGTCAAGCTTTTAACGAGCTGAAACGTCTCTTGACCACAGCTCCAATACTGGTGCAGGCCGATTTTGATCGTCCCTTTATCCTGCGTACTGACGCGAGTAACTACGCCTTAGGCGCGGTTCTATTACAAGGTGACGGCAATCAGGAAAGGCCGATCGAATACGCTAGCCGACTCCTCAATGCAGCTGAGAGGAACTGCTCGACTACAGAGAGAGAGGCCCTTGCTGTAGTATGGGCGGTAGAGCGTTTCCGACCTTACCTAGACGGTCATCCAGTCGTGATAGGCAGTGATCACCAACCTCTTCGTTGGCTGCTGTCACTGAAATCACCAGCAGGCAGGTTAGTCCGATGGGCTCTTAAAATTCAAGCTTTCGATATTCAATTCCAATATACTCCAGGGAAAGCAAATGTCGTGGCCGATACTCTTAGCAGACCAGTCTGCTCCGAAGAGTCTCGTGAAAGTTGCGGCATCTGTTCTGTGATTTGCGATTTGCCTACGAAATCGCCAAGCCAGATTCGCAAAGAACAGATTTCGGACCCTGAGGTGGAAAAGATAATCAAAGATCTGGAAGGAAATGAAGAAGTTGCAGCGAAAAGATGGATAGACAGGGGATATCTTTTAGACCACGGTGTCCTATACCGCTTCAACCCGGATTCTGATAATGAATCTCCTCAATTGGTCATTCCTGCAACTCAAATTCCAGACATTCTAAAAGAGCTACACGACTCAACGACAGCTTGCCACCCAGGCATTGACAGAACATATCAAAAGGTCGCTCAGTTATTTTATTTCACAGGGATGCGGAGAATAATCACTGATTATGTCAAAACCTGCATCCACTGCCAGCGATATAAAGCCAACAACACTAAACCTCCAGGGCTCCTCCAAACGCCTGTTATGAATCAACGTAACGAAGTTTTGGCTATAGATTTATTTGGTCCATTACCTGAAGGAGACCAGGGGGAGCGATGGATCTTATTAATTGAAGATACCGCAACCCGATGGACGGAGCTTTTTGCTCTAAAGGAAGCTACAGCAGAAGCTTGTGCTCGTCTTCTCATCGAGGAGTATTTCATGCGGTATGGTTTGCCTCGCAGGATTATCTCGGATAATGGCGTTCAGTTCGTGTCCGCAGTAATGCGCCAATGCATGTTAGTCTTAGGAATCAAGCAAAATCTAGTTCCATTATACCATCCAGAGTCCAACCCTGCTGAGCGTAAAAACCGAGACCTCAAAGCAATGTTAGCACATCTCGTAGAGGAGGACCACACTTCGTGGCCGAAGAAGTTGCCAGTGATCCGTTTTGCGTTAAATAGCGCAAGATGCCGCACTACAGGTAAGTCGCCGGCGTATTTATCCTTCGGCAGAGAAATGAGGTCACCTACAGAGGTCCAGCATGACCTTCGTGCGATATTGGACAAAGAAAACTTTGTCCCTCAAATATCCCCTTATCTCAGGAACTTCCTCAATTCATTAGCAGCTGTTCGAGAACGCGTTGAAATCCAGCAGGATAAAACAAAGCAGAACGCCGACGCCTCACGCCGGCCATCTGACGACTTTCAGGAAGGTGATTTAGTTCTTCTTAAGTCCCACCTTTTGAGCAAAGGGTCGAAGGATCTCACTGCTAAGTTTTTCCCACGCCGTGACGGACCTTACCGCATCAGCAAAAAGGTAAGCCCAACAACGTTTGAAATAGCGAATATTTATCAGCCTGAGGTTATAGGGAAGTACCACGCCAAAGACCTTTCCCCGTACAAGGGTGACGCTTTGCCAGAACCAGTCATACCTAAGAGGAAACGCGGACGTCCAGCTAAAAGTAAAGTCCTGGTCCAGGAGCGAGGTCGTTCCCCAGGACCAGAGGGGGAGTATATGGCAAACCGTAAACCATCTTGCTCCCGGCCGATGCGAGCCTCCCGCTCACGTCCCGCTGCGCGGGGAGGGTTGTGCGGTGCTTGCTAAGCGCCCGCGCGCCACGTGGCAGTCGACCGCCCGCGCATATACCAGGCACCCGCGTGTCGCCGCACGCGCCGCGCAACCCTGTCGCGATAATTGTCTCACTTCATTGATTTTGTCCCTCCAGTTTAGCAATTATACAATAAACTCCTTTTTTCTAACCGGAGTGGTTTTTAATTCCCGTCGGATCGGACGCCCAGAGGCCCCGGCCCGATACGCTATAATAAATAATAAGACAACAAAAGTTACATTTTCAGAACAAATGTTTTATGATCATTCTTTGTTTTATTATGGGTTACTCGGAAAGGTGTTATTAAATCGTATAGGAAAGTCATTGTACTAATTATATTATGAACAAACTTTACTATCGGGTTAACTTTGACATCTAAAAACAGCTGTTGTATAAAAAAATCATTTACTCAAACTTATATGATATTTTTTGCATCATTTTGGTATAACTTAAACGACTTCTGATCACTTTCGCTAGGTCTTCCATAAAACTGTAACAGGTACCCGATATAAATCAATAATTAAATAAAAAAAAAAGTTTTATTCAGTTTTTTACAATATTTTAATTGCACCTGTCAGAGCAAATAAATGCTTGTCCGAGTTTAGTTTCTCAGTAAAAGTTGTTAATATAATAAGTATTTACCTCATTTCTACTTTGAACCACCGCTCCAAGTAATCCTGTATAACTAGCTAAAATTATAATAACCTAATTAAACATTTATCTGAGGCATATAGCAACTAGTGCCGTATCTTTTCTTTGATAATCAAAGCGTACGTCTACTTTCGGTAGGTGCTCCTGAAATTTTAATAGGGTTCTCAACTCTGAATCGCGAAAAAGGATTTATTAAAATGCTTGTTATTTGTTTTAATAACGTATTTTTACGTGGGTCCCTGCGATAATCCAACTTTGAGAGCGTGTACGGGCAGATTGCCGAATAATTGGCACCCAGTAACATGCGATTTATTTTTTAATAAGAGAGCTCGAATGCGAACCAATCGTGATTGAAAACAAATACGAACACAATCGCGTTTGTGTCAATAAAATGTGAAATTGGAAAAACAATAGCGCCCTTAAATGACGTTTCGTTTCTACGGATTCTGGGTACAGTTGGAGATTAATCGTAATAAGATTTTGGCGGATCAATTTGCTTCGTTCAAGTTTCAAACGGCTTTCAATAAACCGTTTAGCTGAAAAAGAACTTGAAAATAGAATTTTGACATAGTAAATAAATAAATATTCGGGACATTTTTGCATACACAGTCATCTGACCCCAAACTAAGCAAAGCTTGTGATATGGCTGCCAGAGACTGATATACATACATATATAGGTTTAAATACATACTTAAATAGATATTAACACCCAGATATAGAACAAACACAAATGGTCATCACATAAATGTTTGTCCTAGGTGGGAATCGAACCCACGCCCTCAGGCTCAGAAAGTAGGTTCACTACCAACTGGACCAACGGGCTATCATTGAAAAATTATGGAGGAGAGAAACAATGTGGAACACAATTTCAATTTTGTATCTTTTCGGATGGATTTAAGTACCATTGTAATTTTCTCTGGAGATTTTTGACGACCAGTTTTTAGTTTAGTGGTTGTACGTCGGCCTCATAAGTAAGACGTCCCGCGTTCGATTCCCGGCCTAGTAGGTTTTCGAATTATGAATTTAAATATCTGCTCTGTTTCTGAGTATTTTGTGTGTGTTTCATGTTTCATGGCTTACAAGGAATTCTAGTGTAGAGCTATAAGTGTGAAACGTTATTATAATTTTACCTTTTTTATTATTTAATAATAGGCTTGCGTTTGGCTGCCAACTCGCCTTATGTTAAGCCAGGGGTCTCCAAACTACGGCCCGCGGGCCAAATCTGGCCCGCCACTGCCATCAATCCGGCCCGCGACAGCTTAAGACTTGTAAGACAAGTCCATGTTATGGCCCTTGCAACATACCGAAAAAAATATTATGGCCCCAAGGCTTCAAAGTTTGGAGACCCCTGCGGTTTACGATGGAGCACGCTTGCCTAGAAGAAACAGATTCACCCTTCATTCGAAGACCCATAACTGAATTGAGAAAAAAACGCTGTATTACCAAAACGCTCTTGCCAAAAAGGAATTTTCTATTTACATGAAATATTTTAGAAACAAACTTAAAGATTAATCACATCACACGCACTTAATCAGCCTACCTCTAAAGCTGGAAACAAACAATCGGACGCGGCTGATGGACGCGGCTCACGGACGCGGCTGACAAGTGTGCACAGTCTCTCAAAAGACAGCAACGGCTGACAAAAACATCAGGCGTGCCAGATTTCTGTCGGACGTCCGAACGCACAAGGTTAGCCCAAGGTTACGTCCACGACTTACGTCCGATAGTTTGCACAGCTCAGTGTACATTCATTATCTAGATACCTTTATGTCGCGTCCGTCAACCACGTCCGTCAGCTGCGTCCGATAAATATAATTATTGTTTCCTTTTTTTTTTTGTTAAAATTTTCATGACCGTGGTTTCAATGTCCTTTAGTCGTAATATTAAACATGTTTACTTAGTATTAAAAGCGTCAAACAAGTCATAGTCAGAGTCAAGCAAAGTAAGACACGGTCAAGTCAAAATCATGTAAAGTGGTGGAGACTTTACAAGAGGCTCCTATGGAGTTTTGGAAACAACACGAAAAGACACGTTTCACCTCGTTATATCACTTGCCCACGCTCGAGCACGTTTACGAACACTTAATGAATAATAATTCACCATTTAGTACACATTAACACTCGAAAACACACAAGTTTAGGAAAATAATCCAACGAGCCGACATGTATTTTTTTCCACGTTGGCGCCAAAACTCCTTTGTTTCCAGCTTTACAGTGTTGCCATAATCCCCACGCTTGGTATGTGGCTTGGGTAGTACGTTCACCGTGTACTAATAGGATGCTGCTGCCCATCCTACAGTGGTTCTGGTCGCAGTTTTAGGACATACCCGGGTCCAAAGATTGATCAACCATCTCAAATAGCAAATACATTCCTATTTCGATTAAAACCTTCACACGATATGATAGGGTCGTATCATATAAACACAATAATACATATTCAGTATCGATTACAATCATTCGCACACGATCCTAATAAACCCGCGAGATGAATAACATTCATCAAAAAGCCAGAGCCATGAATCGATAACACTGAATGGAAACACATTTTGATTAACGACCCTCCGTTAATCGGGATCCCGAGTCGATTAATGACTCGATATACTACTCGATATTCGATACTGAGTAATAGTTGGTCCGGCATAGAGATGCCACCCTCATAATGAGAGACGCATTGTTGTGTTAATTTTGTATTTAGTTTGGAAGTCGATGCGTAAGGGCTTTTACAACTCATCATAGCTGATAATGGCTATGAGTGGATACATCATCACCATCATCATCATCAGCCAAAAGACGTCCACTGCTGAACATAGGCCTCCCCCAATCGCGCGTGCATTCACCTTGAAAAAGACTGCCTAATGCGGTTGAAACTATAGTCGGAGTGACCGGCTTAATCTTATGTGAGTAATTCCCATGTAATATAAATAAAAATAGGCCTCCCCCTTTAACCTCCATACTGAACGACAGTCTGCCCTTTGCATCCACTGAATGCCAGCGACTCTCACAATGTCGTCGGTCCATCTAGTGAGAGGTCTACCTACGCTCCGTCTTCCGGTTTGTGGTCTCCACCCAAGAACCTTTTCCCCCATCGGTTATCGGTTCTTCGAGCGATGTGGCCTGCCCATTGCCACTTAAGTGGATACAATAATCATGTGGCTCGTGGTCCAAAAATCTCCTGAAACACATTAATAAACCTGGGGCCTCACGGCTACTTCTTAACGTTTGAGCCCACGTTAAAACAGCGCAGTGCGAAAAATGACGCGAACATGAACCTTAACTCTCGGAGATACGATTTGCGGTCGCGAAACTTTTTGCATCACCTAAACAGAATCGTTTAAAATAGGTAGCCGTAAGACCCCTGAGCACAAAATCCTGATTCGAAGCAGCAGTGTCACAGTCCTCATGGTGGCACTCGTATAGGTGAAAAAAGAAATCTTTTTTTTAAGAAAAAATATTTGATTATAAATTTTTCTAATTATAAAGAAATATTTTTTTTATCAGATTTGGAAACCATTTTATTTGTAACTAGCGACCCGCCCGCCCGGCTTCGCACGGGTGTAATTTACGTGCGAAGCCGGGGCGGGTCGCTAGTTATATATATTAAACCTTCCTTGAAATTGTATCTAACTGATGGTGCAAACCGCATCAAAATCCGTTGCGTGGCTTAGGAGGAGTTAGCCATACAGTATTGTATACATTGTAAGGCCATACAGACATACAGACAGACGCGGAAAGCGACTTAAATTTATACTATGTACAGATAGAGATATAGCGTTTTTTCCAAACATAGAATAGGTCTGAGTGAGCCACGAACTCACCTTATGGAAAGTGATGTTGTGGCCGAAGATGAAGCATTTAGACCTAGACAGGTAGGTACTAATTCACCCTGGCTTAACACCAAAATGGCTAAAAACAATTATGCTTATCTTCTTACCATAATATAAAAGCACAATTTTCAAACAAAGGTTTCAAAAAACGCACATTTTTCACGCTGCACGTTATTTTCCGTCGCATTCATAATAGCAACGCGATACGTTGGATTTAAAAGTTAACTAAATGCTGGGCAGAAAATATGGTACCATTTTTAACAGCTTGCGTGAGTTTTATCAGGGAGCGTGACACTGTCGGGCTAGCTGTTTTAATTTGTATGTTATTTGCGAAAATAAAAAGCGTTTCTTATTTCGCTATCAAAGTCGCAGCTACTCGCAGTGTTACATTAGAAAATATGTGACCTACACTGTAGATATAGCATGATATTTGAACGTTAAAATTAGCGTTGACTTTATTTTCACCTTTAGTTTTCTAATGAGTATTTTTTGTAGCTACTCAACATACGAACAAAAATAGCGTGACACACCTAACCGAATAAGATATCATATTAACGTATTATTTTTATATTGTCACTAGTAGGCCACCCCTGCTTCGCACGGGTATATAGCCTAAGTCAACCGGGGATAGTGCAGCATCCCGACAGTGAAAGAATTTTTCAAATCGGTTCAGTAGTTTCGGAGCCTATTCAATGCAAACAAACAAACAAACAATCAACAAACAATCAAATCTTTCCTCTTTATAATATTAGTATAGATTAGTATAGGCTAGCTGACCTGACAGACGTTGTCTTGTCTTAGAACTGTCAAACACGCAAAGTTAAAATTGAAAATCTTATTTTTTTACACCTTGGGTTACATTATTGGAGTTTAAGCAAGGATGCCTATTTTTTTGAAAATATAATATAGACTATATTATCCGGGGATAGTGTAGCTTCCCAACAGATAAAGAATTATTCAAATCGGTTCAGTAGTTTCGGAGCCAATTCAATGCAAACAAACAATCAAATCTTTCCTCTTTATAATATTTTTAGTATTAGTATTAGTATAGATAAATATTATTTTGACTTTTAAGTGGTTAATAGGGTTAAGATTGACCATAAAAGATCAAATAACATGTAACAATAGCGTTACCGTCTTAACAGTCAGAATGACACTGATTTCTTGATGTATATTTTTTTTTAATATTAAATTTTCAATTTGTAACTAGTAAAAATCACTGAACCACCGGAGGATGTGCAGCAGCGTCCTGTTAGTACACGGTGAACGTACTGCGATCTCCAAGCCGCCTGCCAAGCGTGGGGATTATGGCAACACCCCTCTCTAAGAGGGAGGCCTTGTTCAGCAGTGGACATTTAATGGCTGATGATGTGTGTGTGTGTGTGAAAAATCACTTTTCGTTTAAAAAAATAACACGAAAATTAAAACACTTTAAAATTATCACGGATGTTCACTAAAGTTATATGATTATTTACGGGGTATTCATTCCGCAACCTTACCACGGTGAAAATCCCGTAAATAACCATAATTATATCTTTTAACACGAAAAGTGATTTGAAATTCTATTTAGTAGAATAAAACAGAATGATATCGTTTAACCGCTCGCGTGACAGTGTCACATTGGTTGATATCAGACATCGGGTCGTTGTAAGGTTAATTGCTTAATTAATATTTTGACTTTATGTTTTAGATCATTTAGGAAGATGTAAGTTTTTAATGACACACGATCCTTCTTGACTCATACCTGCAAAATGTGGAATGAGCTACCTTCTACGGTGTTTCCGAGAAGCTACAACATGGGGTTCTTCAAAAGGCGAGTTAATCGAGTTCTTAAGGGTCGGCAACGTATTTGTGATGCCTCTGGTGTTACAAGTATCCATAGGCGACGGTGACTGCTTTCCATCAGGCAGCCCGTCTGCTTGTTTGCCACCTATGGCATAAAAAAAAAAATGAAACTTGCTGCGTCCAGGCATGGATATCATAAATAGGTCCAGGACCCAAATACTACTAAAGAAATTGTTTTTAAATTGTAATTGTTTAAATTTTATTTGTTAAATAATTGCCTCAAAACTGATAGTTTTATATATATTTTTATCCTAGAAAAATACCATCACTTAATATTATAATATAGTATTAAAAAAATTACTGTCAATTTGGAGGCCATTATTAAAAAAATCAAAATTGAAACAATTACAATTTAAAAACAACTTCTTTAGTAGAATCGGGGCCCTGTGGATTCTTTGACGTGGATATTCAAATTCAAAATATTTATTTGTCAGAACATGGTAGGTACACAAACATATAAAGTAGCATACATGGTCGTAAGAATGGAGACGTATTTCATGTCCTTGTCTGTTACAGCGGACAAAATGTTAGTTTTTTATATATATTTTTATTAGTTTTTGTTAAAGTTAAAAAAACTTAGTTATGTCTATGTTAGAATATTGATAAAGGAAAGGAGAAAAGGAGATTTTTTCCAAGTCGATGAGTATAATATTTTTTTTAAACCTTGGATTAGCTTATTGAGCTTTTATTCAGAAAAAGGTATAAGTTTTTTTTATAATAATTTTGTTTTGTTTTTTAAATCATAGAATAACTATTTATTCGTGGATAACTTCGTGACATTAAAATCAAAATAAGAAACAACAAATTAAAACCTTAATCTATTATATCTTATTGGAGACACTTTCCACCTTCGGTATGGATCAGCTAAGTACCAGCTTGAGGCATTGGAATCTATAGAGAAACGGGCCAAGAAGCTCATCAGCAATGAATCCTTAGTTCAGGCTAAGCTTCGTAGTCTTGAGCATCGACGTAAAGTTGCTAGTCTATCGGTTTTTTATCGGATACATTTCGGAGAGTGTGCATCGGATCTGCACGATCTAATTCCCTCCTGCCCATTTTTCTATCGGACTGCCAGAGCGGGCACGAAAAATCGTCACCGCTTTATGTTTGATATTCCGAAAACCCATACAAAGCGCTTTGATTCCACATTTATTATGCGAACTGCTAGTCTGTGGAATTCGCTGCCTGAATGGGTGTTCCCCGATGGTTACAATCTTCTAATATATAGTCTTCAAATCACGAGTGAATCGGTTCCTTCTAGGCAAGCGTGCTCCAACGCAGAGACCACATCATCGCTTAACATCAGGCATGACGGTGGTCAAAGGCAAGCCTATTAATTATAAAAAAAAAAAAAAAAAAAAAAAAAAAAAAACAGAAATTGACTTCTGAATTTCATCTTTTTATCTTCAGAACTTGGTCGTGCTTTGTTTGACGCTCACGGAACTGTATTACAAAATGTTCAAATTGAAGTTCATATTTCGGTAGGTGTCCCGGTATCGAGTTTCATATAACATTCGACTTATGAACCGAAGCGTATTCAAATGTACCCCTACCTTGCGATTTCCACACGAGTCGTCAAGCGAGGCGATAAATTGAGAATTTTCAGGAATACGAGACGTTGAGATCACAGGGGAGGCTCTCCTATCGACGCCTTAATAATGATGGAAATACGATGTTTTCTTCGTGGGTGGAACTTTTAAGATGTTTTTCTGGTGACGATCAAATGGAATGACGTGTGGAAATAGATGTGTTTCGTAGAAAAATAAACTCTGTTATTTGTGTTGTTTCGAGAAATCTTTTGTAGTTTGTTTTTGCTTGGGAGCTTCTGTATCTACACGATGTGTGAAAAACAATAACGGATAGGTATATTACGATGTCATAGTTTATCTATTTAATAGATACCTAATAAAGTAAACCTTGTCTTTAGACCTTCAATGGCCAGTACGGCTTTACTGTTTTCGTAGTGATATCTATTTTTTATTTTGTTTAGTAAATAGTCAGGTCAGAGTTTTTAGGCCGCCTGAAGGCTACCGATATGTTTTTAAAGAAAATTGGTTAAGTTAAATAGGTAACACCTACAGCTGATGTTATAAGGAGGTCAAGTTAATCTCCTTATACAGTAAAAAATACAAAAATACAGAAATGTTTATTTTGCGATAATGAAATTTAAAGCTAAACAAACTAATCCAATTACAAGTAGGTACATTATCACAAAAACCGGCCCCAACTCAGCATGTTGCTGGTTGTACACAACCAGCGCTGGTATTCTGTTGGACCCGGCAAGTGACGTCACTCTCAATACCTGTGCGTGCGCGCGCGTACATTTACATATAATAATAAACATAACATCAGCTATCTATTACTGAAAGTCCCGTCTAAATCAGTCCAGCCGTTTTCGAGTCCACAGGGAATATTTATACACACATACATAAATAATATATCGATTTTTATATCATTATGTATACATATTAGAAGACGAGCAGCATAAGCTGCAGTGCCTACGACTATATTCTACACTGATAAATCTATAATATTATAAAGAGGAAAGATTTGTTTATTTGTTTGTTTGCATTGAATAGGCTCCGAAACTACTCAACCGATTTGAAAAATTATTTCACTGTTGGGAAGCTACACTATCTCCGGATGACAAAGGCTATATACCGGGGCGGATACAGGAAATAAAACTGGAAATAACAATTTTAAAAAAGTGACAAAAACTACCCAACTGCACTTTAAGCCTGTCACAGAGTAGATTACTCACCACGCAGACGCATATTAAACTAGCAGCACACCAACGCGCCACGCGACTCGTGTGTCCGTTCTCTCGTAAGCTGTGTCAAGTGACGGCCCGCGGTGGAGGCCGCAATTTCCTGTAACCCAGACAGTGACGTACGCTTCCGCTTGGACAAAACGCTGCAGCTTTCATTAGAAGCTGTTTTTATTGACGTTTGTTTAAAATGTAAACTGTTTGTTGGCAGCTTGATTTGTGATAAGCCTTAACCTAGTTAGGTTAGGTTTCTAACCTAGCCTAGGGTTTTAACCTAACCTAACTAGGTAAGGCTCAATTTTTTTCATAAAACCTAAACCAAAGGTAAAAATTAGCATCACAAATATCTATAGAGAAATATAATTTATCCCACAATTCTTATTGAATCTAAGCGACGTAGAAGCAGAATTACACTATAGATTCGTCATAAACAAATTTGAGATTTTTGACAAAAAATTTGCATTGCCATCCAGTGTGGGAATGCTGCTAGCATTCTGGCCACTTTTCGCTCCACCGAGGCTTTTAGATTGGTCCTTTTCATGATTGTTATTTTATATTTTAATATGTAGATAGGTAGGTATTTACATAATAATTATAATAATTATGTAAATACCGACAATCATTGTCCCGATAGTCGTATCGGTGAACGGTCTTATAGCGAAGAGCCTCGACCAACACCTTAAGGGGCTCTCGCTAGATGGTTGGGTCAAGGGTCAGATGCAGAAGGCGGTAATCCTTGACACGGCACGTATTGTCAGGAGGTTCCTCACTCTGCAGCCCTAACCACCGGTAGCTTGGGCCCTGGCCCGCTGCCGGCGGCACTCTAGGTATAGGTTTTTTTTATAATATTTTGTTTTTATATTTTATTGTAAAAAAAACTTAAATTTATGAATGAAAATAAATATATGTATAATAATTAAGCGTTTTAAATAATTTTCGTGAAAATAAATAATATTACTCAAGATTTTTACTAAGACGCCCTTTCCGACTTTTAGCAATTATGGTCATTCTAGTTTAAGTGTGCATACCTCCATGGTTAGCTTAAAATTATAAAAATGGTGTCATAACAAAATTGAATGTTTTATCTAGAAATCCCATGAGTCTTTCTCTGGATAGAAAAAATATATCAAAGTAGCACTGATTTGCGCTTTTATCCCTGTTTTTGTTTTGGATTCATTCAATTACCTATTAATAAATTACTAGCAACGCTTCCCGGCTTCGCGGATGTACCTAAGTCTTATTTTTTACGCCTTGGGTTACATTATTGGAGTTTTAGCAAGAATCCCTATTTCTTTTAAAATATAATATAGCCTTTGTTAGCCGGGGATAGTGTAACTTCCCAACAGTGAAAGAATTTTTCAAGTCGGTTCTGTAGTTTTGGAACCTATTTAATGCAAACAAACAAACAATCAAATCTTTCCTCTTTATAATATTAGTATAGATATCTTGATGAATAGATTTCATAATTATGAAGGCAAAACACAAGTAGCGAAACGCACGACTGAGTGTAAGCGCCATGATTTTGCTCCGCTAAATGCGACTTTAATACAATAAACTAAGGATTATGGTCATCTGTAGTAATAAGCGTAGCTTAAAAGTGGGAAAACCTCGCCTTTAAGTACAAGCATGCACAAAAGGAATATTGATCCTTGGTACAAGATAAATAAATAAATAAATATTTCGGGACATTTTTCACACACTGTCATCTGACCCCAAACTAAGCAAAGCTTGTGATATGGCTGCCAGAGACTGATATACATACATATATAGTTTTAAATACATACTTAAATAGATATAACAACCGGATATAGAACAAACACAAATGTTCGTCACATAAATGTTTGTTCTACGTGGGAATCGAACCCACGCCCCCAAGCTCTGAAGGTAGGTTCACTACCAACTCGACCAACGGGCTATCCATCAGATCGTAATCTAAGAGGAAAGTCATATTATAGATAGGTATTTAATTTGAAGCAAATCTTCATCATTACCGACTCCGTTCATTCCTGCATATTACTAAGTAGGGCTTGAAGATACGAAGTTTACAACTCCTCACATCTTGGCCATAACTTAGATATCTGGTTCCTGCGCCGCATTCACGGAAACTTCGCGTAACTTGGTCCAGAAGTACCGTATCCGTCTCGTCCAACGCAATATCTCGTCTCATAACTTGCTCTGCTACTTCGTCGTGTGACGATGTTGCGTCATTGTCACACAAATTGTCGTCATAGTTATGCTGGAATATATTTCATGAATCAACAATTCTCTCATAATAGGCATGTGTCCTAATGTTTAATTTATTACAAACTAGCAAACCCGGCGAACTCCGTTTCGGCACCAATTGACGGCACCTTTTATAAACCTCACGGAGCCCGAGACCTTTCCAACGCATGCAAAACCGTGGAAATCGGTTCGTGCGTTCTGGAGTTATAGCGTCAGGAAGGAAAACCCGACTTATTTTTATATAGTAGATAACCGGCTTAGCGAAGAATATAAATAAATTCATTACACATACTGAAAAAATAAATTAAATTGGCTGATAAATCTCTTAGATAATAATATGAGTGTTTAAAGTTTTAGGTGGGGATAGAGAGAGGATGCTCTATACCTTTCTCGCAAAGCGTGTGTTAGTATAGCATTTGTACGGCGCACCTGAGGCGTGACGTCACGGCTCAGTATAGTGCGCTCTCTGTCTAGCATGAAATTAAAATGATTATATCTTATTTATTTTTTTAACTAATTTTTGTTTTGTTTTCGTTGATGTGCTGTATTTATGATCAGCTTTTTTATTAGATAATAAAAAAATATTAGTTTTCATGCCTATTATGATGAACTAGCTACGCTCTGCGGTTTCACCCGCGTTATATACCTTCTTGAAGCAACCTTCTTAGTAGCGAAAGGAACGTCTAAATTAGCACTACTTTTTTACACTTATTTTTTTATTATTACTAATTAGCTTCAATGCTACTAGTCCTTATTCTGTGATTCTCTCAAAACTCATAATTTCAACAGCAATCGTATTTTAATTTTATAATGAGTTTTGCCTTGCTCTATCTTTAATGAAAAAGCGAGACAAAATCCAATCTAAGATTAAAATGAGAATGTTTTTGAGGTGTGGTACGACCCCGTGTATTTTATCATTAAGGTGGTTCGTTGCACAAATGGCGGGAAATTCAAATTTCAAACAGTTTTCTTGTCCTTGTAGCTAAGCCGGGTAATTATTACAAACAACCATGATGTTTGTGCAGATTGATTATTATTCTTTACAAACTCATGTAAAGCTATTTATCTCTAATGCCCATTATTACTTACATTTGTGAATAAACAAATTTTTGCTGTTTCAAACGGTTTATTCACAAATGTAAGTAATATAGTGCGTTACTGTTAAATAATTGTACACTATAATTTAGAGAACTGCCAACATTTTGCGCAAACACTGTGTTATTTAAAAATAATTACCTGGCCTGGCTACTAGGACCAAAAAACTGTTTAAAATTTAAATTTCCCGCCATAGGTGAATCGAACCACCTTAAACAGCGGGCTTATGATAAAATACGAAGTTTAGAGCTCTCTCATTTCATCTGTGAAGTTCGGTATTTCCTTAACGTAACTTCATACAACTTAGAACAGAATCACTGTTTCCGTCTTCAAATTCTCCAAGTTTCAAGTCGGTCTACCGCCTGTGGGTAACCACAGATTCGTGACGTCACGGACACAGATTCACAATAGTAACTTAAAGGCACAGATAAAACAACAGTCTCTATGGGCATGGTCACAGTTTAGAAATAGTTACTACAGACACGATCACAGATTTGATTATAGTTACTACGTGCGGTCGCAATTCAATGCGTCGCAGTAGGCATGAGCCCGCAATTTCCCGTCCCGCGTTCCTATTCATGCGTCCTAGCTAGTGTAAGAGCTGGATGCCATTTTGGGCAACGTTTATAACATTTCTGTCTTGTCACTGATTGAAATTCGACTAAAGTTAAATTTCGTGACGGAAACAGATACAAACAACGTCAAGTGTGCCAAAGTTTTAGTGCGGTTTGGGCCCCGATTCTACTAAATCAATTGTTTTAATATGTAGTGAATTGTAAAGTAAACGGATAACACCCCTCTATTTGATGTATAACATTGAACACGTCGTTTTCTTAGTAAAAATCTATTAATCCTGGATTTGAAAAATTCTAACTCGGCGAAAACAGTCGAAATAAAACGGTGTGTTCTGAAGACCACACGACAGAAGTGAAAACTTCGTTACGGTTGACTATTATATCTCTCGCTCTCCTCGACTTGAGCCGACTTTACCCGAACGAGCGTTACATAGCCGAGCGTGACGGCTGTCTTATTCAATCACAGAAAAGAGAAGTAAATAGAACGGAAATGAGAAGGAAAATCTGTTATGAGTGAACATTGATTGAACATTCTTATTTAGATCAACGCGTCGAACTCCGCATCACAGATGCTAACTGATTTCCAATGACTGACGTTTCGTTTATATGGGTGCAACTGGCTACAATTTTTACAAAAATGCCTTGACAGCCGTTCTAATTTAAACGTTTTTTTTCTTTTGTGTGCATTCAATACCCACAAAATAAAGTGCTCAGTGCGTATAAAGAAATTTCAGTTCAAAAATAAAATCAATTGCCTGCTAGCTCTCCGTCTACAATTCTACATTTTATGCCTGGAATAGGCATGAGATACCTAGGCAGTCTGACAAATGACGATCTCAGGGTATGTTATAATGGGTGTAGTTACCGAGAAGAATAAAAACCTTTTTGCAAAGATGGGTAACATGAAAAGGTCCCGTACTAGTATGTATTCTGTGACCTAGGTAATATTTTGGTCGTGCCTATTCCTTGAAAGGAGTTAAGATTTTCGTAAGGCAGTAGCAATGTTGGTTTTTATTTTTGTCCATACATTAGCCATTGGACACATTCTTAGATATTTTAAGGTTCCGTACCCAAAGCCTGTAAATGGAACCCTATCATTCTCAAACGGGTCCAAGATTTGTTTTAAGTACGATCAGCAAAATAACGCTATTTTACTACTTTCTTTATGTCTAAATACTTAGTCTGACAAACTTTCTGTGGCTCCTTGCCAACCCAAGATCTTCACTCCAACTTTCAAACAATCAAGGCAATTAATAATTATTTGCTAAATAGTTCTATGAATACAATATTGGCGCGCGTAGGTGTGACGTATTGATAAGGTCGGCATGTTTAGTTTCTCAAACAACCTACGCATTGAACCTTTGGGTTGAAACTTGTTATAGATCCAGATATAATGTGCTATAACCTAGCTTCAATTTATACTGTGGTGGAATAATGTTATATCTTTATCTCTTCTCTATCTCTATCTCTACATAGTATAAATTGAAGTCGCATGCCACGTCTGTCTATCTGTATGTCTGTATGGCCGCTAACTCCTCCTAAACCACGCAACGGATTTTGATGCGGTTTTCACCATCAGTTAAGTAGATAAATTTTCAAGGAAAAATTATGTTCATGTAACTAGCGACCCGCCCCGGCTTCGCACGTAAATTACACCCGTGCAAAGCTGGGCGGGTCGCTAGAATTATATATCTCTACATAGTATAAATTGAAGTCGCTTTCCCCGTCTGTCTGTCTGTCTGTATGTCTGTATGGCCGCTAACTCCTCCTAAACCACGCAACGGATTTTGATGCGGTTTTCACCATCAGTTAAGTAGATACATTTTCAAGGAAAATTTATATTCATGTAACTAGCGACCTGCCCCGGCTTCGCACGTAAATTACACCCGTGCAAAGCTGGGCGGGTCGCTAGAATTATATATCTCTACATAGTATAAATTGAAGTCGCTTTCCACGTCTGTCTATTTGTATGTCTGTATGGCCGCTAACTCCTCCTAAACCACGCAACGGATTTTGATGCGGTTTTCACCATCAGTTAGATACATTTTCAAGGAAGGTTTATATACATATAGGTATAACTAGCGACCCGCCCCGGCTTCGCACGTAAATTACACCCGTGCAAAGCCGGGTGGGTCGCTAGAATTATATATATATATATATATTAATAAAAATTTATAATAAAAATCATAAAAAGAGAAGTAAATAGAACGGAAATGAGTCGGTAAATCTGTTACCAGGCATTATGAGTGAACCTTGATTGAACACTCTTATTTACATCAACGCGTCATAATCCGCATCACAGTTGCTAACTGATTTCGAATGACTGACGTTTCGTTTATATGGGTGCAACTGGCTACAACAAATGTCTTACAAAAATGGCTAGACAAGATAACTTAGTTCTATTTTTTTTTTTACTGTGGTAAAAACGAGTCAGTCGTAAATGAATCGGTTTTTTCTGGGCAGTCGTAAATGAATCGGTTTTTTCTGGGCACCGATCCCTGTGGCGGTCAAATGCAAGCTTATAATTATTATTGTTTTATTTAAGGAAAACAACAGCAAACGTAGTTACCTTATTATTGAAACTGACGTGGTTTTCACACATTTTATTTATATTACACGGGAATTACTCACGTAAGATTAAGCCGGTCACTCCTACTATAGTTTCAACCGCATAAACCGTTTCTTACGTGAGTAATTCCTGTGTAATATAAATAATATGTAGGTAGCTTATATCACCGGAAAAACTACTTTACAATAAATGGGTGAAATACAATAAACGAAATTCGTCTCTCAATTTTCCATCCGTCAAGGTAGAATATTTTAGAAAAATTGGACTAATCTAGAAATAAATAAAAGGTATTCAATTTAAAAAACCCGACCCGGGACCCGGACCCGGATGGTGGACCCGGGTATGTCCTAAAACTGCGACCAGAACCACCGGAGGATGGGCAGCAGCGTCCTGTTAGTACACGGTGAACGTACTGCGATCTCCAAGCCGCCTGCCAAGCGTGGGGATTATGGCAACACCTCTCTTTAAGAGGGAGGCCTTGTTCAGCAGTGGACATTTAATGGCTGATGATGTGAATTAAAAAAAATAATACAATCGGTTCACAGTCAGCGAAGATATTAATAACTAGCGGTCCGCCCCTGCTTCGCACGGGTATAGATTATAGCCTATGTTACCCGGGGATAGTGAAGCTTCCCAACAGTGAAATAATTTTTCAAATCGGTTCAGTAGTTTCGGAGCCTATTCAATGCAAACAAACAATCAAATCTTTCCTCATTATAATATTAGTATGGATATCAAGTATCATACTAATTAATATTATAAAAGCAAAAGTAACTCGGTCTCTCGGTCTGTTTGTTCACTTTTTGCGACTAAACTAAAGATTTTTTCTTCATAGTAAGTATATCCTTACTGTAAATGACAAAGCGTAGTTCTAAATTAAATTATTTTTGGAACAATATCTATAAATTTAAAATTTCCTGAATGTTCAGTAATCCAATTAAAATGTTTTCACAAAGTGGAAATAAAACGTCTACCACATCATTCTTACAAAATACTTTCCTTAAATAACGGTTTCGTTCAAATTGGGGAAAACGAATATTTTTATGTTCTAAGGAAAACAGTCCTCCTACGCACAAGTTTATGAAGAACTTTATATAAGACACAAAAAAATAAAAAATATACTGGAAAATTTAGTTTCTACGAAAAACTATATCGTCGCAGGAAAGGCAAATTTACTGAAGCTCCAAATGACCATTTCGAGAAAAAGCCGTTTTTAAGTTTTTTTTTTCGTTTTTAATTCATATTTTTTTTCCCAGCACAAGAATTTCGATGACGTCAAGGTAAACTTTTATTAATTTGTCATTTTCTAAGTACAAACCATAATAAATGGACTGCTGGTTTGTGATACAGTGGCGCTTAAGTAAAAATGACTTCAATTTACAGTAAAGCAAAATTTCTTAACCGCCATTTGATTCAAATATTTATAGCAATCAAAATTACTTATAACTCTAAAATATTAGCTTTTAAATTGCCGGAAGCCAAATTTACTTAAAATTTACTTGTAATTTATTGCAGGAAAACAAAATTACTTAGGTGACAGGCACGAATAAAATGCCAAAAAAGTGTCGTTTAAGGACTCTGGTTGATGAAAAAACCCCTTTTTTCCTATTACTGAAACGCCAAAATAGTGCTCGTATCGCTATGGGACCCAGACTGATCGACGCAGAAAAAAACGCTGATTCCGAATATCTATATAACTCAATATGCCTATTTTGGTGCTTCAGTAATTCTGCCTTTCTTGCGACGATATTTGGTAATATTAGGCTATTCATCACTCAATCATCGACGACGATAAAACGACGAAACTACTTCTCACTGTATCAAGCATAAGTTCGGTCGTGCATGGAGTACCTTTAGGTGGATCAGCCAAGTGCTAGCCTGGGACATTGGAGTCCATTAAGAAACGTGCCAAGAAGATCATTAGTAACGAATCCTTAGTTCAGACTAAGCTTCTCAGCCTTGAATTTCGGCGTTGCTAGTCTATCGGTTTTTTATTGGAAACATTTCGGAGTGTGCATCGGATTTGCATGATCTAATTCCCTCCAGCCCATTTTTCTATCGGACTGCTAGGGTGGGTACTTTGATTCAACTTTTATCGTGCAAACCGCTTGTCTGCGGAAATCGCTTCCTGAAATGGTGTGCCATAATATTCATGTTTTCAAATCACGAGTGAATTGGTTTCTTCTAAGCAAGTTGAAGCAACACAAAATAGACAAGCGTAATATTAATTGATTGATGGGGGAGGCCTATGTCCAGCAGTGGATGTCTTATGGCTGAAATGATGATGATTCATCATCATCATTTCAGCAGAATATTCATATTAAGTGATGACATGGTCTTAGGCATTAAGGAGAACAAACGCAAGCCAATTAAAAAAATTGTGCGTGGAGTCCCTCCGCTCGCAAGAAGCTTCGGTTCAGTAGCCTTTCCCAACAGGTGGGTCTTAAAATGAACATGGACAAGACAAAAATCATGTCGAATGTCCATGTTGAACCCGTGCCGATAGTCGTTGGGAACGATACTCTAGAAGTTGTTGACCATTACACCTATCTTGGACAGATTGTTCAGTTAGGTAAGTCCAACTTAAGCAAAGAGGTCGCCCGAAGAATCCAACTCAGATGGGCAGCGTTCGGGAAATTGCGTGACATCATCTCGTCCAAGATACCACAGTGCCTCAAGACGAGGGTTTTTGACCAATTTGTGTTGCCAGTGATGACATATGGTACTGAGACGTGGTCCTTAACTGTTGGCCTTTTGGAAAAACTCAGTCACTCAGCGGGCAATGGAGAGAGCTATGCTCGGAGTTTCTTTGCGCGATAAAATCCGAAACGTGGATATTCGCCAAAGAACCAGAGTTACCGACATAGCTGTTAAAATTTGCAAGTTGAAGTGGCAATGGGCAGGCCACATCGCTCGAAGAACCGATAACCGATGGGGAAGAAAGGTTCTTGAGTGGAGACCACAAACCGGAAGACGCAGCGTAAATAATTTCTACACAATTACCTTAAATTCAACTTAAAGTACATCAAGGACCTAAAAGGCATAAACCTTAAACACCTTTACGAGCTATCTTATACCTATTCACCTACTAATACCCCAAACGTTACCCTTTTCCCCCAAATGGGGTATAAAGGAGTAAAGGCGCCGGTTTTCATTGAAGCATTCCATTTTATACACGGGTACACAATACGCCCGGTTTACAACCGGAGATAAGTCGAGCGACACAATGGCTCTAGCCCGCCTCCGTCTAGATATCGATGCCTTTGTACCGTGTGGGGACGAATATACGGCTTTTCACTCCTATAACACACTGGTTTTTGTTGTAGAAAATTGAAATTAGCTTACCATTATATTATTAAACTCGGTTTCGCGAAGTCATTAAATCAATTCCATTATAATTGCCCACGGGAATTATCGCGCATTAAAACTGTTTCGGAGAAATTTCTCTCAGTATGTGTTCAAATCACGGTAGCGGTCGGCTTCTTCTAGGCAAACGTGCTCCACCGTAAACCGCATCATCGCTTAACATCAAGCGAGTTGGCGGACAAGCGCAAGCCTATTTTATTATTGAAACTGACGTGGTTTTCACACATTTTATTTATGTTACACGGGAATTACTCACGTAAGATTAAGCCGGTTACTCCGACTATAGTTTCAACCGCATTAGACGGCCTTTTTCAAGGTGAATGCGCGCGCGGCTGCGTCTCGCTTTGCACACAATGCGGTTGAAACTATAGTCGGAGTAACCGGCTTAATCTTACGTGAGTAATTCCCGTGTAATATAAATGAAACGCAAGCCTATTATTTATAAAAAATTTAAAAAAAGTATTTTGAAGCGGATCGACATTTTCGATGCATCGGTCAACAAAATCAATTTAATGTATCTTAAGCAACCCCATTTTTTGTGACACAACCTTTATTTAGATTTACCTTTTAATAATTATCTTTATTTACTATATTATCTTTATTTGTTTTGTTATATTGATATGCAACTGATATAGTTGCATATGCGAGCATTAAATTCGAATGCATTGTGTTTGCACTTAAAAGGATGTTCAGCCTATCATGCATTGTATTCTTAAGCTATTGTTCATATCTAAATGCTGTAACATTCAGTTTGCAAACCAATAAAAAAAAGGAAATATTCATGTTCAAATTTCTCTCGGGTCTGAAGACAAAAATAGATTTGAAATCTGTCTCAGCTTTTAGAGTTTTATTGAACGCAATCAATATGGAAAGGTATTGCTAAAATTTTAACATCGAAATAGGAATTCATTATTTTGATGATGGTCCCGTTTACACCCTTTTGAAACCCTAAAAAACTAAGAACGTGTCTAACACAACGTTTCTTATTGTCTCTAAAAAGAAGAAGAAATTTTGTTCACGTGTTCTATTAGAGGTACTACACTACTTATCACTGACACTCGATTTTTCACTTCTATAACTCGAATGATTTTGTTCTCTCCGAAGGACATTTTGTATCGTAAATATTATACTAGAAACAACTTTCATGTATTTAAAAATCAATGGGTAAGGGTTTATATTATAGGAAAAATAATATTGCATTATTTTACTATTATTATCATATTATGTTCATATAATGTACTTTGTTTTTTATAAGTAGTACTTTTAAATGGCCCCTTTGTCTCTAGCTAATTATTAACTCTGTTAATTAAGACCGTTAGTTTCTCTAAGATAATAAAAAATAAAATAAAATAATTATATTTTATTTATGGTTTAATGTGTCGCTGCAAAACAGACGTGCGTTCGCCGTCAGATCAAGAGTCTAACTGCCGCTCGCGACCGAGCGGAAGCGAGTTTATACAAAGCAATACTCGGAGGCGCGTACGCAAGCCCACACAAGTTAACATTTTACGAGGTAAGGATTGCCTCGCGGGTTTACTTGCTACAGTTATATTTAATTACTAAAAGCTGAATATAAAATAAAGCTAAGTTGAAATAATAAATGAATTTGGAAAGAAATTAAATTTAAACAATAAAAATGAAATTTACTTAACTGAAATATAAAACACTAAATACAAAACTAAAGGTTCCCACAATATATTTGAATAAAAATGTTGATCCCACAATAAATACTGCAAGATGTCATTAATCAAGCCCTTACACGGCTCTAAATACTCATAAGCACCAATTTCTCATTCAAAATTACTCATTAAAGTCAAATACGAGCGAATCACATCTGAGGGCGTCTTCAAACATATTCAGCTAATTAATCCGCCCACAGTAATCTCGTTTCTGAAAACTGAAAGACTTTCCCGCATTCATTACCGCTTCTTATTTATGGCACACATTTACGATATACCCAGTGGAATACAGTTATGAGTCTTTGTACAAGGTGGTGCATTGTGTTACGAATAGCAGTTTATATGGTATCTCCACAAGTATATTTTCACTGATTTACTACAGAGAAGAAGAAGAAGAGAGAAAAAAAAAATATTCGACACCTTTACAAAAAACTATAATATCTAGAGGATACAATCAGTGTCGAATGGGTCCGTCTCGGCATAAATGCTGAAAGTCAAGGACTATCAGCGCCGGACAACAGACGAACCCTTGAGTTTACACTTACATTACACTTAACATAAATTTACATATATATTTTAATTATCTATATGCAATTTAAACAAATAAGACAGGAAACAGAAAAAAAAAGCACAGCACTTATCCTTCAGCCTTTCGGCTTCCAATCCACAGCTCGACTGTCCTGACGGCCACTGAACGGCCCAATATATACTTCCCTCTCTACTTAAATTAGCCCCTCCTACTGCAATTGTCAACAACCAATGACAAGTGACACTGATTTAGACTTTGACACCTATAAATATTCATGGACGTCAGCACGTCCATGTAAATATTGATACATATTTACAACTATTGACAAAAATCACCACAATTGATC
Source organism: Agriopis marginaria (assembly GCA_932305915.1). Lineage (NCBI taxonomy): Eukaryota > Metazoa > Arthropoda > Insecta > Lepidoptera > Geometridae > Agriopis > Agriopis marginaria. Next base: position 19,309,557 of record OW029918.1, read on the forward strand.
CTTCGTTGAGGGTTCTGTATTTTTCATTACTTATTTTTTCTTCAAATTTCTTAAAACCTTTAATTATAGAAACTATATTTGATTTTCACTTCTCATGCTCGTAAAGTGCTTGTTAAGGCCCGGTGACGAAACCTGCTGTTTATGCTCTAGTCACTAGTGCATAAAAGTTACATTTTGAGCACTAGAACATAAAATACAAATTCAAATTTGTTTATTGACATGAGTACAATAATAATTATCATGTGCCGAATAAATTTTACATCTTTCAATGTATGTACAAACAAAAAAATCAACACAGGTAAAAACCTCTTTAGAAAATCAAAGAGGTTCATTTTGTAATATATTTCATGTATGCAGTTTGTATAACTCTTGCCTTTTAAAACCAGAGGGGTAAAAATCTATTTTTTTTCTAGATTACATTGTTTAAAAAAATATTTATGTCGATCAAAATGTCTCCAAAGTCCATTGAATACATTCTAAGGCCAGTTTTGTATATGTATGGGTTAAAATAGCTGCCCTTATTATCCACATTAAAGGTTCCATTCTGTAATTCTAAAACCTTCCTGGTCTGGTTTTCGTGCATCTTTGCACAAGAGTACAGGTTGAGGTATCCCAACACAAATAATACACCACGCGTGGTGCTATTTATTTATTTATTTTTACATCGGACTAGGCTATCTATTGACCGCGATCTATGACTGCCCCGGTGGCTCAGTTGGTAGTGAACCTATCTTCTGTGCTTGGGGGCGTGGGTTCGATTCCCATCTAGGACAAACATTTGTGTGATGAACATTTGTGTTTGTTCTATATCTGGGTGTTAATATCTATTTAAGTATGTATTTAAACCTATATATGTATGTATATCAGTTTCTGGCAGCCATATCACAAGCTTTGCTTAGTTTGGGGTCAGATGACCGTGTGTGCAAAAATGATCCGAACTAAAAAAAAAAAAAAATATGAGCCAGCGAACTAACATAAGGGGGATTAATAATTTGCTAAGAGCCACTGTACAGTACTCGACGAGAGGTGTGATTTATATAGAGTCTCCATAAGGATTTTTTACTGCGCCTTCAACGGTTCTATTTCCGCAGAGGCTATACGACGTAATACGCTGCGACCATTAAGGCACTAGCTTGACTACTGTTCCTATAAAATGTACCAAAGTAGGTACACGCTATTATGCAAATGAAACACGTACACTGCTGGTTTACTGTGTTCTAGAATACTAATGTTCTAATGTGTACGAGCGGACGTTTGTTTTTGTGAACTGTTTGTGACTTGCTGCCTTCACAGGGATGTGGAATGCGGATTGAATTCGATTGGACGGCGTTAATGACGTAGTTTGTTGGTGATTGTTTCCTTTATAGATGTCTTAAATGTTTATTCGGACTGATCGCGCATTCGGTAAAAATAAGTACCTGAATAAACCGGCCATGTGTGTGTCGGGCTCGCGTACTGAGGGATCCATACCACCACAAAATTCAATAACGAAAATATCAGTTATAACTTGGTAATGAACATAAACTTATCACCGACTCGCACTTGGCCATTTATTATTATTTGTTGCTATATTTTAGAGTGTTTTTTTATAATCATGTTAAGTTTGACGCTTGTAAATATTACAGTTTTTACATTAGAGCTAATACAAAAATACGTAAAAAAAGACGTTTGTTGTATGGGGCCCCTTTCTATCGTTTTTACTTTTTGACTTTTTTATTATTTGTTAGTCAATCCGCCGTAACAATACATATTTTGTGAAAATTTCAACTGGCTATCTATTACGGTTCGAAAGATACAGCCGTTAATAGGTAGGACAGACGGACAGACGGGCCGGTCACTCCGACTATAGTTTCAACCGCATTAGGCAGTCTAATATAAATAAAATGTGTGAAAACCATGTCAGTTTCTATAATAAAAAATATTTTTATTTTATAATAATGAGCAAACAAAGGCATGGACAATTTTGTCCATGGTAAAATGTATTTAAAAAAACCCTGCTATACGCCTTCCCGAAAGGAGAGCCGGCCGAACGTACCTGAAAAAAAAAACATCACACAGAAAAAAAAAACACAATGACCGACCACGCAGTTTAAATTTACGGTTAGGTTTTTTTTTTATCATCCTAGAATTTAGTACCTATCCTGGGCTATTCACGATTATTGATGTAACGACTTCTATAATTTTACGTTACATCCAAAAAATGGTAGCGCCCAATTTTAAATGAAACTCGCGCTTATACATCTAAATTGACCAACCCGATTATTTTACAAAATTAATTATACCAGCTAGTTGAACAACCAAAACTTCATTAACATTTTTATCTTAACAATATCTTAATTTATGAATTCTAACAAATCGATAAAAAAGAACTCAATTCTATTAAAGGTTCGGACAACACTTTGAATTTAGATGGCGAAAAGGGAAACCGCTTTCCTCGAACGTTAATTTCCCAGATAATATTAACCCGAATCAAAAAGAATCGCAAATCTATCGGCGGCCTATAAATATTCACGGGGTCTTGCTTTGCGAAGGGAACCAGGGACCGTGTTTGGTTTAGACGAAGATCCTACTGCTACATTTATTTACGACTAGCGACCCGCCCGCCCGGCTTCGCACGGGTGTAATTTACGTGAGAAGTAGTATATAATTGGGGTTTCTGGATCAAAAGTACTTCAAATAGGCCCAGTTATAAACAACTAAATCTATTCACGCCATCTATTCAAATAGATGAATAAAGTAGTTATTGAATAGAGAAATAATTTATAAAAAACGATAGTTTTCGATAAGAAGTCATACCTGGCGCAGAGAAGCGCCGGTCTTCTTATCAAAACTCTCGTTTTTTATAAATTATTTCTCTATTCAATAACTACTTTATTCATCTATTTGAATAGATGGCTGAATAGATTTAGTTGTTTATAACTGGGCCTATTTGAAGTACTTTTGCTCCAGAAACCCCAATTATATCCATGTGATGAGAAAATACTACTTCGCCAACAGCAAACAAATCGGAAACTGATGCATTTTCATCAACGGGTAGGGAACTGGTGTGTTTCAGCACCAGTTCAACATAGCAGTTTACCATGGTTGTCTACATCAGTTCATCATATTCATCTAGAGTTATTTATACTCTGTATGCATTTTTATGTTCTGAACAATAAAGATATTGTATTCAATCAATCACCAACTTGCTAACTGTGTCTTTTCATATAGGTATTTATTTTAAGTAGCCTCCATTATTTATAAATAGTTCTTTTCAAATTAATGAAATTATTTATGTATGTATAAATTTTCGTAATTAATTATAGCTTACAGGCGCGGGTAGGTATAATTAAAATAATCAATTTATTATGTACTTAACTTTATATTTTCCATATACCACTTATTTAACATGGTTACATTTTTCATTGCACAAAAATTATAACCAGGCAAGTGAAGTTCAATTGGTAACCTGTTTATTAAATTATTGAACAGTCTATCGTTTACCATAACCACACATAGAATGATTGAGTCAAAACATTTTCATATAATTTATACATTTCTCGAGTTAAAGTATATTAGTGCTATCTATCCAACTATTTTCCGTAATTGGTAATCCAAGCCATTTTACAAAAACTTGATTTTTTCGTCTTTTTATAACTTTCTCTACGAGATAAACATCATGGTGTTTAGTTTTTTGAAGTTCTTGCTTATAAAATGCGCCTAAAATAGGTTGATGTTTTCTATCTTCTAATAAATAAGTTACAGGATTAGTATTCTGTAAGAGAATTATTTTAAATATTTCTGTTGACCAATTAGGTGTGTACCCTTTTTCGAAACAGCCTTTGTATTTACTAATTCGAACAAAATCTCCTAAACTAAATTTATTTTTATATTTTGGTTTTGATTGAGCGAGGGCTATGTACCTTCTTAAAATTTTATTTTTATTCTTTTCGCTTATCTTTGCAGGTTGTTTTCCTATAGTTCTATGAACTGTGTGATTATATTTATTTACGATAGACTCTAATATACCACCAATCCATCGATAACTCCCTTGAAGACTAAACTGTTTATAAAGTTTGCTCTTCAATGTTCTTATTAGTCTTTCTACAATTGAAGCCTTTTTTGTAGAGTATGTAGAATAATGATTTATATTGAAATGTTGTGTTATTTTTTTAAATTCATTATTATAAAACTCTTTTCCTAAATCCGTTTGCAAGTTCTTCGGATTACGCCCCCTTTTTAATATAGAGTTAAATGCATTGGAGACTATTTCTTTGGTTTTATTTTTTAAAGGAACAGCCCAAGCAAATTTAGAGAATGAATCAATCACAATTAAAACATATCTATAGTCTGCGTTTTCTTCCGAAAAAGATTGCATATCTATTAAATCAGCTTGCCACAAATCATCGATATCTTTTAAAATAACATGTCTTCTGGGAAAATGTATTCTTGCATTTCTATGGATTTCATTTACTACGTCCTTTTTGCTCATGTTTAGTCTTTAATAATTCACATATTTTTTCAAGCTTTGTTAATCTCTCATTCATTGCTATAACTCGTTCATTTAGAGACGAATAGCTTCTTGTATAATCTGCAAGTTGGCTGTCTACATACTCTTTTGTACAAGCATCAAATGATTCAATGGGTGTCAATAGATTTCTTATATTTTTATGCTGTACATCTAAACACTTATCACTCTCTGACAACTTAAAGTGACACCATGGGAATGTAATTGGTACTTCATTAGTTTTTTTTCGTTTAAATATATTTAGCCCGAATTTATCAACATCCATGTTCGATAAACAGATCACTACTAAGTACGTCAATCGTTTGAAACTGCTTTTATGGTTTTATTATACCAGCTTCTTTCAGTTCTTCTATTATTGAAATAATTTCATTGTCATGATTACAATTGCCAGCGTCTCTTGAAGCAACCAAAAGTTTAAGTCTTTCAACTAATTCGTTGGGATCATCCCAATAAATTAAATCAGTATTCTTTTTATACATTTTCAGACTTGGTAAACTACCTCCAGATTTCGTTGTAATTTCATAAAACATTGGTTTTATAATTTCACGATATTTTACACCTTTATCACCCCTTATTTGTTCGTTAGGGTTATAATTTCTTTTATGAACACTCGTATTTACCAAAATATCTTTGTAAATAAGTTTATCTTCCTCAGTAATTAATTTTAAATCTGGTGTTTTATGTAATAAAACCTCTTTTAAGCCAGGAGTTAATTCATATGGCACACCATCAATTGTTATACATGTCTTTTCATAATCGTCATCTTTAACAGTAAATTTTGCTATTGAATTTCCGATAAAAATTTCATGACCCTTTTTTCTTACACCGAAAGGTATATTCATATTTTCATATAAATCGGCTAAATCATTTTTACTTAGTGATGTTTCCATAAACTCCTTGTTATTATACTTAAACGCTTCATCAACATCTTCTTTGTCATAGCTCTTTAACGATGAAATACTTTCATCCGAATCCACAGCATCTTCAAATTCAGATGATGGAAAAGATGTGTTATCAACGCTTTTACTTTCATTTTGTCGTTTATACATTTGATGGTTGTTATCCACCAGAACTTGCAAAGGTGCTGTTATAGGCTTAAACATTTTATTCATTTTTAAATTTGTATTTTGTTCTTCATCTCGCATTTGTTTCATCTTGTGTTTTATTGAATTAACCGATTTAATTAGCTGTTTTTTGATATTGTGTTCCATGATTTACAATCTTAGCAGAAGTAGAAACCACTGGTATGTTAGAAGTAACTAACAGTGATGAGAAAATAAAAATATTTCGACTTATATGTACCAATGAGATATGACACAGACTATGTAGTGTAATTAGTTAAAAGAAATAAAAGTGTCGAATGCTTTTCTATATCTTCCATTGTCAAGTTCACACTCTTTATTAACTATTAAAAAATTGTGTGGTTTATGCCATATACTAGAACACATGTTCTTGAATTGTAACCAATTCATGTCAGTGTTAACATGTTCTCTATAAATATGCTTTAAATTAATGTCATCCTGCTTGAATACTATCAGAAAGTTTACATTGTCTCTTAATAATTGTTTCGGAATTTTGGAATATGTTTGAGACAAATAAAAGCAATCTATCTGCTTATGCCTACCCATAGAAAAGTAATTACGAATGTTAGCCTGATTTTCACAAGCAATGTCATCAAATATAAAAACAGATTGTGATAAAGCTTCGTTAGGATGAATAACATATTTATCATCACTGATTGTAAAATATCTAACTCCTGGAACTCTTTTCAATACTTCATTCAGGAACTGGTATTTTGGTTGAAATGTAGTTTTTGAATACAAGTAAACGTTTCGAAATTTCAGCCCATTTTCATGCATTAGTAATGACAGCATTACATTAGTCTTCCCACAGTTGGATGGTCCACATATAATACATCGAATCCGGTTGGGTAGAAGCAAACTATGGTTTACATAATTGATAGAAGGTTCTAAATCAATGGCTTGTACTTCTAAGGACAGAGGTTGCTTAACCAACTTCATGGTAGCGTGTGAAACACTAAAAAAAGCCATCCTTTATATAAAGAAATATTATGGTTCCTAAATAGTTCGGTAAGGCAATGAATAAATAAAATGTTCTTAGATATTTATAATTTTTTTATTTATTATCAAGCTTAATAAAATATATGGTACACTTTACACGCTTATTATGTAATGCACTCATCTATTATGACTTTATAAAATATTTTAACTACAGAATCAAGACATCTCCATCCATACAATACATCTTAGATTTTAATCGATATTATTTTTTCTGATAGGTAATTCTCCTACCACGTTCAAGGGTAGCTGGGTCTAAAACGTAACTTTCTTAGTCCATGATATAAAAATATCAACAGCTACCCTTTTCAAAAATGTGTTATTATGTATGATGATGATGTTGCTGATGAACACACCTTCAAAATACAGTGTCACAATGTCCCCAAGGTAGCGTGTTAACTTGATTTGGAAGAATTTGTCTCTTATCATCGTTTCTATTCAAGACTAGCTTGTTAACTTCCTGCGTATATAAAACATGCTTTATGGATTTTATCATGTTCATTTTGCATCTCAAATTTGTATTTTTTACGAGTGTTTCATGATAATCTGTTAAGTTGAGCTTTTTAGTTACAGTTTTTGATATACCTTTCGCTTTTTTAATTTGAACCTTTACGCTTTTTATACAATAAAGTTTAGCTCTTAGTCCTATAAATTCAGCAATCACATCACCACCTAATTCATCCTTGAACAGACCGGGAACTTTAGCATTAGCTATGGGTATATTGAAAGGATTATTAAGTTTGAAATTACTAGTATCAAATACAGACAAATCTTCTTTCATGTCTTCATAAAAATCATTGGTGTGAATCAAATACAGTAAGCTGTCTGTGTCGGTGTAGCATAATTCTACGTTGTTTTTATACTTCTTTTTTATAAAATTATAGTGGAACTGATAAAGGTGAGTCTTTGCATATTCCAGTACACTGAACCCAATATAGATGGGGCGATCTAGCTTTATTTTTTCGTGTTTAAGCTGGATTGCAGCAAAGTTTTCAGAAAATATCGTTGCACTGTGAAAGTTTGGCTTTGTAATAAGTACCTTTGCGCCGATTACTTTATTCGTTTTGTTATTACTATCACTCCATTGGGTGACCAACTTCACATTTACATGCTTTCTTTTGTTCTCGATAGTTTTGCCGAAAATAGCATTGTTAAGTAATTTGAAGAAATCTTTTTCAAAAGCAGACGAAGATTTTTGACGTAACTGAGTATTCAAATCTATGTACTTTTTTAAGTAATTATCTTGACGAAAGCTTAAAATTTTATGAATTTTTGTTAGTAGTAATCCATGTTTAATACATTCTTTTAAATGTGTATAATGGATTACATAATGATATTTATCATAGAGATTTGCTATCAGTTTGGGATTTTTACCACCAGGCGGTATGAGTTTCTCACTTGCGAATGGTAAATCGCTGTGAAAACCATGTAAGTAATCACTATATTTCAAATCAACTTCAAGAATGTATCCATAATCATCATCTTCTCGTGTATTCATAATATCAAAATCATTAATTTCGCTATTATTTAAAAATCGGAACTCTGCAATAGGCATTTTTTTTGTCATAGCGTATCCGTATAGATTGTTACAATCAAGGTATACTAAAAAAGAAGAATCTTTTCGTTCATCATAATGGGGAAGGTATTTATTGTTTGCTTTTGCATGTCTAAGTGAACACTGAGCTAAACCTCCACGAATACCTTTCTCGAGTAACTGATAAATTTCTATATCATTAATTAATTCCAAATGTACTTTTGAACATAACAACATTGAATCCCAACTAAGACCAGGCGAGGTCATATAATAAGCTGGATCTAATTTATAATATCGTAAACATGTATTTCGAAAATTCTCAAATATATCACAAAGAATTAAGACATCACTTTTTAAATACAAATCTGTGTATTCTCCAAGCGAGTGAATATTAAATATATTCCAAACATGTAAAGCTCGAGCATAGTCTTCTTCTGATATATGCTCTTGTGTTAAACTATTAAAAAACATATTTTTTTCTGGGAGTTTATCATTCTTATACTTTGACCATGAGTCTACATAATCATATGGATAAACTCCTTTCTTCTGCATTAGATCAAATTGATCTTTCTTTGTAAACTCTTGAGATAAATGTATAAAGTCTTTCTCGCATAAGGTTTTACACAAATTATCTAAACTCGAGCTGAGAAATTGAAAAGAGTCCAAAAATTTTATTTGAATGGTCTGTGGTGAGTTTTCCGTAGTCAAATACTTTGTTATACTCAAGTATTTTTCCTTTGTTTGGGGTATAATTTTAATTTCACCCTTATAGTTAGCTAATTCTTTTATAAATAGGTGGCTGTCATAACCGGATAAATTGTGAAAGACCACTGGTACGAAGGGGCAAACTCTATACAATAGATTACATTGGTTGTGAGCTGCTCCTCTGTATTCACCCGTAATATGATCATGATCCATCACTTTATCATCAAAGAGGAAGTTATTACAGATGTGACATACACTTTCCTTTTGATATTCTTCCTGCTGGTGTTTAGATAATTTTAACATCGATTTTTTACATTGTATAATACTACTTATCTCTGTCACATCTCTGATTAGATACTCTATGAAAACTTTGGCACAGTCGGAACCCCTATACGTTACATATTTATTCAGGCTTGAATCATGTGAACAGCATATGTAATACCCGAAACAAGAAGGTTCGTGTTTTTTAATCGTTTTCGTATTAATACTCAAATCATTATTTTCTGGACAATTAATTAGAATGCTTTCAAAATCCGCATATATTACAAAGTTTATTTTCTGTTGCCTTTCGTAGTGTTCAAATTTTAGTACGCTATTCTTTGGCGGTAAAACCGATAACACTTCAGAACAAGAATGTGTAGTATACTTAGAAACACTGGAAAAAAATTGCAAGCAATTTTCACACAAGTACATTTTGCCTTTGTGTCCGGAAATTTGTCTTCGTACAAGTTTCAAAAGATCTTTTATGAGACAGTAGTGAAACTTGCCACTTTTTTCTATGTACAGCAAGTTCACATGATTAGATTTTCTTGAATCAGACTTGTACAGAGGCCCAGTTACATTACACTTATTACTTAATCCATAGATATTTACACTCACATCAGAATTGTTTTTTTCTAAAATTCTTACATCACTTAATGTGGGAGGAAAATTCATGCCCTCGATATTTAATACGTTACTATAGTGTGGATAAGAACTTACCCTACAAGCATTTCGCTCGCGTGGGTGTAAGGCAGCCACTATAGACCATAACAGGCAGTGATTATCATTATTCTGTATGTTTATACAACTTTTTGTGTTTTTAACTTTGGCTGGTAAATCAATATAAGAACCACCTCGCATAGGGCAGTATTTGTTAATATTGATTTCTAGATGACTTATTGATAAAAAAGACCACCCGGACTCACAGTGCTCAAACTCTGTTAATTTCTGTTTTATCGTGCTTAATGCATCCATATATTTCTCTTTTAGATCCGTATGTTTTAAAATAACAGTATTTTTAGTATTAAAAGACTTGAGCTGCTGTTGGTCTGAATGTGGTAATATAAAATTAGCAAACAACTCTATATTCACTTTTAAGCAGCTATGTTTTGATTGAATCATTTCAACTAGTTTTGTCACATATTTCATACTGTCATATAAAAATGCTTCAGGTGTCTCAAAGTGTACTTCATACGGATTCAATCGGTATGTAAGGATTCGATTCTTAAATGCTGTTGCAATAATCTCAATATTTTTAAATACAGTTTTTAACAAGCAATTTGATTTATGCACATTACTTCTCAAATGATACTTGAATTCAGATTTTCGTAAAATCTGTTTACATTTGTGGCATAATATGGTTTCATTGCTTTGTGACTGATACTCGACATCACTGGTTGGGCTCGCTGTAATAAAAAAAAAAATACAACATAATTAAGACAAGGAAATGATATTTATTCAATTTAACTTAAAACTACGATTACATTTTGATTACATGAGTATACAATTATAAAATGATAAATGAAGTATAAAAATTAAGTATCTATTATTTTTACTAAAAATAATTTGATATGAATGTGGGTGATATGTTTTTAAACTCTTTTCTACTAGAACATATAAATTTTGTTAAATTGCTCCAGACTTCTGTGTTGTCATTAGTTTTATATTTTAATGACATCACAGCCTGCCGCCACCTATTCATAGGAGCAATTTTTTCAATATCCGAGACTTTGTATACTTTTAATTCGATATAATGCGTCCCCTCTTTATCGGGAAAAATTTGTCGAGAGACGCCGTTGGCTAACCTTCTCGTTATAGTAGATACCAAAGCGTTTGGTTTTTTTGAAGATGAAGCACAGGCCGCTTCCTGCGCTTCATCTTCACTATCCGTACCAAATAATTCCCTAGCCGTCGGCCGGGAGACAGGGTGAATCTGGGTTTTCGTTTTCTTCGAAACTCGCTGCGCGCTGCGCACTGGTGGGTCCGAAAGGCGTCGTGATGAATCCTTTGCAGTTTTTTCCTCCCGCCGTTTTGGCTTCTCTACTGGCTCCTCCGTTAAAGGCGGCATGCTTGAGCATGAAGAACGAGACTCGTCTCGGGATTGTTGCTTTGTCGCCTTCTTTTGAGGGCGAGTCTCTTCAATGCTTTCATCGGAAGAGCGCGATTCATCCCTGGATCGTTTCACTGCTTTTTTTGAATGGCGTGTCTCTTCAATTTCTTCTTCTGAAGGAAAAAGGTCGTCAGCGTTCGATGATTTTGACCTGAAAATAAGAAAAATAAACTATGAAATGATTTTTAAACTATATTATAGTTATTCTCTTTTTACACTCATATAAAATTTTAATACTATGAAATAAATTGTAACGACATGACTACAAAAAGATCGTACCCACTTCTAATAATGCTCGTTTGCTTTGAATTATTATAAACTCAATTGATTCACGGCCTTTAGTTTTGAGATGCAACAGTGGGGCTGAAGCCAACAGGACAAGAGGCTCTGTTCAATATAAAATACTATTATGGAATGTGAATGGATATAAAACTATTGTACATAATAGGATTGACAATTGATTTGCTATTGTGGTGAGTGAGATGGAGTTGAATCAGTCTATGGTATGTGGTACTGTACGTCTATGTACATAATATGGTTACTAGGGTATTATTATTATTTAATAACTCGATACCTAAGTAAAAAAGGTCACATTAATTTGACTCTTTTAAAAAACTATCAGACTTGAAGTACTTACATTTTGTTTAATTTGTGGAATTGAATCACGCAGCACTGATGATTGAAAAACGAAGTGCAGCGTATAGGGCTGAAATGAAAAAAAATATGTTTTTATTCAGTTGTCAATACGAGCTTACTATTTATTATTTAGGAATAAGTTATTTTGGCTATTCATTCACTCAAGACAGTACAACTTTATCAAGACACAATTAATAATGAAGAAATAAAAAAATAAGGATGTCAGTAAGTTCGGAATACCTATGTAAAAAGTTGAAATTTTAATATGTTGAGAACATGGGATATTTCACTTATCAGAGTAGTCACATAAAGAAATTTTCTTCTATTATTTTTTATGTTTTTAAAATCAAAACATAAATATGCAATGATACTCACAATTTATTGAATAGATGACTTGAGTTCAATCCGACCGAGCAATCTGACACGCACCCACACACGAATGAAGATGACACTGAAAAAAACATTTAATAAATTTAAATATGTATAACAATTAAATAAAAAAGTGTTCTTTAGAGAATATGCAATTTGAACTAACAAATTGATGTCAAACATTCAAAGTCTTATCAAGATACAAATGATCAATGAATAAAATACTAGGGCAGCATGAATCAAATACAAAAGTTTAACGGATTTATAACTTCAAAAATGAGAACATTTTAATGAATCGTTAGAGTAATCACTAATTCAATTATATAGACGTTCATTTTCTTTTTATTTCTTAATCAAAACGTAAATATATAATAATAATAATACTCACAATTGATTGAATAGAAGACCAGACTGCAATCGTAACACTAGCACAAACACGCACAAAATACTTTTTCTACACCTGTTGTCCTTCAGGAAGCAATTACTGTACTGACTCAGGTTTTCTTAAGCTTTATATAAATATTAAGGATGTCAATGTGTACGTTCACATTGACGTTAGTGTTAAACAAAAATAGTTTGTCAGCAATTTTTCCATATCGAGCTAAATCAAACATTTTAAACTAGCTGCACCCTACAGTTTCACTTGCGACTTTTTGGTTAAAAATGGTACCTGTTATACATTATGATCTAGGTCTCAATACAATACCTCAATACCTTACGAAATCAATTCAACTATTTTGATATTTTAAAGACAAACAAACCAACTAGTATTTGCATTTTTATGTAAGGACAATTACCGCATTAACAGGACTGTTTAATCTGTGACACATACTTAAATAGTTCTCCGAAAATATTTAATCAATATGCAACTTTATTACTACTCTATAGAAAACAGTATTGTACCTACCGATATTTACAATTGAGATGTTTTGATAATCATTACTATAAACACAGACGGATCATCTGACGCCCGGCGCCTCGCTCAATGCATTCCTCCCGTTTAGGAAAACAACGGAATTATTTGGTTAGACATTTAAAAAATTGTCTAATTTTAGACCTTAAAGTCATTTTAAGCAATTATATAAAAGACAGATAAATTAATATTGTGAAATTATTATTTTTTCGACCTTTGCAAAGAACACAACTAACGGATTATGTCGGTAAGTTTAAATTATTTTACCTATTAAGTATAATAAATTAATTTGGCTATTTACATACTCAAATAATTTTATTCCTAGACATGATTTTAACGTAAATAGTAGTTCACTGTGTTGAATAGGTTTAATTAATTAAATACGTTAAAATAACTCACTAAGCTGCTTGTTTCAGGAATCTGGAGACCTATTCAACTTCTTGCCGAACAATCAAGAGAAATCGAGAAAAAGGCCACACCGAGATGACATGACTTACTCCTGCGTGAGAATGCCGTCGAAAGGAACAAAAATTATACGAATAGAGTTATATGACGTGGAAACAATACCTGAAGAATTATTAACATGCAAATGTAATGCTGATCTATGTGTACAACACGTCGTCAAAAACTTATACATGGATGATGTATATAGATCATTTAGAGATATAGTATCCCTTATAAAAGATAAAATCAATGTTACAAATTAACTTAGATTATAATTGTTAGCTTATTAAATATTAAATAATTATACTGAAGCATTAAAAAAAATGATATAATTGGGGTTCCTGTTTTTTTTCGAAAATTTATACATACATAAATAATTTCATTAATTTGAAAAGAACTATTTATAAATAATGGAGGCTACTTAAAATAAATACCTATATGAAAAGACACAGTTAGCAAGTTGGTGATTGATTGAATACAATATATTTATTGTTCAGAACATAAAAATGCATACAGAGTATAAATAACTCTAGATGAATATGATGAACTGATGTAGACAACCATGGTAAACTGCTATGTTGAACTGGTGCTGAAACACACCAGTTCCCTACCCGTTGATGAAAATGCATCAGTTTCCGATTTGTTTGCTGTTGGCGAAGTAGTATTTTCTCATCACATGGATATAATTGGGGTTTCTGGAGCAAAAGTACTTCAAATAGGCCCAGTTATAAACAACTAAATCTATTCAGCCATCTATTCAAATAGATGAATAAAGTAGTTATTGAATAGAGAAATAATTTATAAAAAACGAGAGTTTTGATAAGAAGACCGGCGCTTCTCTGCGCCAGGTATGACTTCTTATCGAAAACTATCGTTTTTTATAAATTATTTCTCTATTCAATAACTACTTTATTCATCTATTTGAATAGATGGCGTGAATAGATTTAGTTGTTTATAACTGGGCCTATTTGAAGTACTTTTGATCCAGAAACCCCAATTATATACTACTGTGAGAAGCCGGGGCGGGTCGCTAGTTATACATATAAACCTTCCTCTTGAATCACTCTATCTATTAAAAAAAAACGCTTCAAAATCCATTGCGTAGTTTTAAAGATTTAAGCATACATAGGGACGGACAGACAGCGACAGCGACTTTGTTTTATACTATGTAGTGATATAAAGTTATTTTAAATGCAAACAAAACTAAAATTGAGAAACGATTTTTTTTAAAGTTAAGTTAATTAGTTAAGTTTAATTTTTGATGAGCAACTAACGGGTCTAGCCGTCAAAAAGGGATGTTATTTTCATTTATCATCAAGACGTTCACTTCTGAACATAGGCCTCCCCCTTAGAACTCCACACTGAACGACAGTCTGCCATCTGCATCCACTGGATGCCCGCGACTCTCATGATGTTATCGATCTATGTAGTGGGAGGCCTACCTACGCTACGTCTTCTGGTTCGAGGTCTTTACTCAAGAAACTTTCTCCCCTATCAGTTATCGGTTCTTAGAGCGATGTGTTTTTTTTTTAATATTGTCTTGTAATGTTGGCCTTTTGGCCTCTACAGATGGACCGGACTAGTTAGCGAACGCAGAGTGCGTTCGGCATAACTTGAGAGCGATGTGGTCTGCCTATTGCCACTTTAACTTGCAAATTTTAACAGCTATGTCGGTGACTCTGGTTCTTCGTAGAATATCCACGTTCCGGATTCTATCGCACTAAGAAACTCCTAGCATAGCTCTCTCCATTTCCCACTGTGCTACTCTGAGTATTTCCAAAAGGCCACGCGTTTCAGTACCATTTATGTCATCACTGGCAACACTTGTCTTTAAGCACTGTGGTATTTTTGACGAGAAGATGTCACGTAATTTGCCAAACGCTACCCGAGTTGGATTCTATGGGCGACCTCTTTGCCTAAGTTAGACCTTCCTAACTGAACAATCTGTCCAAGAGTGTTATTCATTAAGTCACCTAAAATCATCTGGAATGATCGCCTACCAACTTACTACAGTAACTTCTTGCAATATTATTTTCCCCTTTTAACCTCCACACTGAACGACAGCCTGCTTTTTGCATCCACTGGATGCCAGCGACTCTCATAATGTTGTCGGCCCATCTAGTGGCAGGCCTACCTACGCTGCGTCTAAAACTACGCTAACGCAAACTACGCTGCGTGCGTGTGCTTTAGGCCTATGTTCAGTAGTGGACGTCTTCCGGCTGATGATGATGATGATGATGATGATGAATATATTTTTTAGTGTTATTGTATTGTATTATTTCTATAAAAAAAATCACATTATTATATAATATCTATGTATACTTCATTATATCTAAATTCTGAATCATCATTATTTCTTATCTAAGAATTTAGTTCTGATAAGTGGGTACAATATTTAAGGCACGCTCCACTTTTAAGCAACGCTTATTACTACAGATGACCATAATCCTTGGTTAATTGTATTAAAGTCGCATTTAGTGGAGCAAAATCGTGGCGCTCACACACGGTCGTGCGTTTCGCTACTTCTATTTTTGAGGTTTTTCTTATATTTTTCGAAAAATATAGCTGTAATGTAAAATGTGCCTCACTGGTTTCCTTCATAATTATGAAATCTATATATCTAGATATTTCAGACATGATTTAATAAATAGGTAATTGAATGAATCCAAAAAGAACAGGGATAAAAGCGCAAATAATTGCTACTTTGATATATTTTTTCTATCCAGCGAAATGTGCTTAATCGTGTTTCGGTCTCATGGGTTTCCTAGATAAAACATAAAATTTTGTTATGACACCATTTTTATAATTTTAAGCTAACCATGGAGCTATGCACACTTAAACTAGAATGACCATAATTGCTAAAAGTCCGAAAAGAGCGTCTTAAGTAACTTTTTTCTGCGTTTAATAGCCTGTGGATTGGTAGAAACTTTGCTATCAGCTCCTGTACTATTCCAGGAACATTTTACGAGGCACCATTTACATGTTTACTCGCGTCTGTTTATCTGAAACAAATTTATTGGTCCCAATAACTTGGGTCCGATACGTATATGGGAGAATACGGGTAAAGGTATTTGCACACCATATTGACTCAACAGCGACTCGACTAAAAATGCAAATTATGAATCAAAGCTGCTGGCATAATTTGTTTGTAATGTTAAGAAGACCAAACAAAAATTCGCCTTAAATATCATAAACCTTCAGTTGAGATCCTAAAACAAAGATTACACGAAAGTCTAAGATTAGTTCAGTCCGTGACCTTAATTACGGTCAGTCATATTCATCAGTATACTCGCAATCGATCAGTTTCCTGTCATTCTGACTACATTTAAACTGATGCAAAATAAAATGTTTAACACCTCATAAAGAATCTGATCATAAATAGAGCCCATAAAAGAAAACAAAATTTAAAAAAATCAAGAAAAAAATTGATTATAAGTAATTCAATTTTCATGCTATACAGAGAAAACACTATAACACGTTATGACGTCAAGCTACACGCACGTAATATAAATTCTATACTAACACATGCTTTGTGGGAGAGGGACAAGTGACAACGTCCGTGAAAATGTCCGCTCACTATCCCCACTAAAAACTTTATGCTTAGATCTAAGAAATATATCACTCAATATAAATTATTTCAGCATAATAAAGAATTGGTTTCAGTATGTGTATAGTAGATTGTTGGTTTGTTTGTTCCTCTTTCACGCAGCAACAGAGCAACGGATCGACCAGATTTTTTGCATGGGTATATTTCAAGGGCTGGAGAGTGACATATGCTTTTAATAATCATCACAATTTTTCATCAGTGCGCGTGTGAAACCGCGCGGCGCAGCTAGTATTATATAAAAGCAAAATTCATCTACTCACTCACTCTTCACGAAATCTGAAAAACTACTTGACCTGCCAAGCTGAAATTAAGCAGGTAGATTCCTTATGGGGTGTAGAGATCCGCTATTTAAGATTTTGCGAAAAAGCCAAATTATGGCGGGCAAATGTGGAGTTGAAAGTTTATATGAAAGGCTACGCGTACAAAGTCACGGGCAACAGCAAGTTTGTAATAAATGAAACATTGTACATAAGCCTATTTTCTTGTACAAAAATAATGATCATGATGGGAGGCTACCCACCAAAATACAGGTGTTGCCACACCTAGTTTGGTGGCTATATATGACTGCAATCTTAATGTGTTGTACTTTAATGTAATAAAATTATTTTTAATTTTATTTTATTTTATTGTAAGTATTTCACTCAATTAAATGCACATGTTTTTTTTTTTTTATATAAATAATAGGCTTGCGCTTGACCGCCAACTCTAAATTTAAAAAAATAAAAAATAAAAAAACGCCTGATGTTAAGCGATGATGCGGTCTACGGTGGAGCACGCTTGCCCCGAAGAAACCGATTCACTCGTGCTAATGATCGAAAAAAAAATGCTCTACATTAACTTTAACATTAAGGGTCCTGTATACCCTCTGCAGCTTTCTCTCTCGCACATTTTCACACTATTGAAGATATAAAATCAATGAGTGTGAATTTCCAAAAAGTAACAAAATCATGTCATTGTGTCTATCGTAACATTACAAACAAAGAAATTGTCAATTTGATATATTTTAACTTGACACAGTAAAATGGTAACATGTGATTTTTATTTCTCGTGTCATTTTATTCCGTCAAATTACAAGATATCGAAGCAAACATTTCTTTGTTTGTAATGTTACGATAGACACCATGACATGATTTTGTTACTTTTTAGAAATTCACACTCATTGATTTTATATCTTCAATAATGTGAAAATGTGCGAGCGAGACAGCTGCAGAGGGTATACAGGACCCTCAAGGCTCGAGCCAGATTTGAGTCGATGTAGCGTGCGAGGGTCTTTAATACGCGCGACAACAGTAGCTACGGTTGAATAGCTTGTTTTGTAAGTAGCAGTCTATGCTGACCCCAAATTTATTAGCAGTTTTGTTGTCAACGGGAGTTAATGTAATGTGTTCGGATTCGCGCAAACTTTGTATTTTACGATGTAACAATACATTTAATGTGATTTTACAATGTTAGACGTCCTTAAAAGTAGATATTTTGCTATTTATATACTGATTTTCTACCTCGCAATGGAATGGCAACTGTCTGTAAGAATTACAGCCAGTTTCTGTTCTATTGAAGTCTCAGATCTGACAAAGGAGGTGAAGAACAAAACCTCACATTTCCAGTTTTTCAAATTTTAGAGAATACCTACATAAAAATGTCTCGACGGAATTTCTCTTTTTCAACGGAAAAGTGTAAACTCTCGATTTCAAATGAAATTGTATATAGGAAAAGAGGTGTTTTTGACAAGGTTTTACTTACATGCTTCAATCAATTTATAATTTTTTGCCCAAAGAAAAAAAAAACGAAATTTTCAAAAGTGGAAAAGTGAGGTTTTGTTCTTCACCTCCTCAAATGTCTTAGTACAATAATTATGCTATCTCTATCTCTCTCTCTGAGAGAGAACCTGTCCCACTGCTGGGACCTTGGACCAAAACAAAATGAATGGACGGAAGACCCAGAAGGAGCGCAATTTTGAAGATTACAAAATGAGCGCCGGCGCTCACTTCGTTTCAGTCGGTATCTAGCCTTGAAGTGCGACGCATGACTATTGTTACATGATAACGAAACATCTGACAAAAATATGCCTTCGTGTGAATAACACAACATAAAACCGCTGTCTATTTTTTGTAACAAATAAATATTCGGGACAAATATTCGGGACATTTTTGCACACACGGTCATCTGACCCCAAACTAAGCAAAGCTTGTGATATGGCTGCCAGAGACTGATTTACATACATATATAGGTTTAAATACATACTTAAATAGATATTAACACCCAGATATAGAACAAACACAGATGTTCATCACATAAATGTTTGTCCTAGGTGGGAATCGAACCCACGCCCCTAAGCTCAGAAGGCAGGTTCACTACCAACTGGACCAACGGGCTATCAAATGTACTGTACATGGTTATAATTAGTTGCTGAAGTATATGTCCGACGGTTTGACTCGTTTTTACTGAGCAAGTTCAATGGTTATGGCCCGTCCATACATTTTATTTTGGTTGAAGCCTGGGACTCAGGCTTTCTCTCAGAGAGAGGATGGGCCCTAATACACCATTCTGGCCCAATGCACGTCTGTGAACTTTTGAGGTTACCGATTTCCTCACGATATTTTGCTTAATCGTTTTGAACGGTGGCATCGAAACTAGCACATAATTACTTACGTACTTACTAAATAAGTCATTGGTACAGGGCCGAAGATCAAACCGGTTGCCGTTAGATTGTAAAGCGCACAAGCTGCCAGTCGGTCACTATAGCTCCTCTTAAAATATTTAAGACTATCGGTCCGCCCCAGCTTCGCACGGGTATATATTATAGCCTATGTCACCCGGGGATAGTGTAGCTTCCCGTCAGTGAAAGAATTTTTCAAATCGATTCAGTAGTTTCGGAGCCTATTCAATGCAAACAAACAATCAAATCTTTCCTCTTTATAATATTAGTATAGACGAGTTTCACCACTTGTAAGCAGCGCTTATTACTACAGATGACCATAAGACTTGGTTTATTTTATTAAAGTCGCATTTAGCGGAGCAAAGCCATGGCGCTTACACACAGTCGTGCGTTTCGCTACTGCAATTTTTGAGATTTTTCTCGTATTTTTCGAAAAGTATAGCTGTAATGTAAAATGTACCTTTGCGGTTTACTCCATAATTATGAAATTTGTATGTTAAGATATCGCAGACATAATTTAATTAATAGTTATTTGAATGAATCCAGAAAAAAAACCAGTGAAAAGCGCAAATAACTCTCACATTACTCTATTTTTTTTTTCTGTCGAGCGAAATGTCCTTCAGGCTTTGGGGGTTCCTAGATAAAACATTCCGTTTTAGTATGACACTGTTTTTATAATTTTAAGCTAACCATGTAAGTAGGCACACTTAAACTAGAATAACCTAATAAAAATAAAATAAAAAGAATAAGAATAAAATTGCTAAAAGTCGGAAAAGAGGGTCTTAATGCAGTTGATAGAAGTTTAATTATTATAAATTAACTAGCGACCCGCCCACCCAGCTTCGCACGGGTGTAATTTACGTGCGAAACCAGGGCGGGTCGCTTGTTATATTTTATAAACCTGACGTGAAAATGTATCTAACTGATGGTGAAAACCGCATCAAAATCCGTTGCGTGGTTTAGGAGGAGTTAGCGGCCACACAGACATACAGACAGACAGACGCGGAAAGCAACTTTAATTTATACTATGTAGAGATTTACTGGGCCAGCGTGGTGGATATGGCCCAATCACCCTTTCGGGGGTAATAGTCCAGCAGTGGACTATTAAAGGCTGATTATGATGATGATGATAAATTTATTTAGGTATATTCTATGTACACCACCGATCGTTTTTCAACTTCTTTAGTCCTGTCCATCCAAAGGTTGCCTGGAAGAAATCGCTTTAGGTGATAAGGCCACCTATTATACTGCCGTATATTTGTTTTTTATGTTAGTTTAAGTTTCATTTGTATTATCGGTGTGTAATAAAGAAGTATTGTATTGTTTTTTACAGTTTGTGTTTATGTCGTAAAGTCACAATATTTAGCTTTTGAGTTGGTTTTTTCATAATGCAGCAACATAAAAATAAATTGAGGTTTACTTTTATCGATTATGGTAATAAGATGTTTTGAAAAAGGTAAATGGAGGTAATGGGAGGGAGGAAACTTCGTTATCGTACGGGAAACAAATTATGCTAATAACTCCCAAAACGCCGATACTTTGGACCAAGTTTTTTAAATGGCAACTGTATTATTTAACACAAACAGGTTTTTTTGTCAGGGCAACACTGCAATAATTCTATTGAAGATATACTAAATGGTGAATTATTATTTGTTAAGTGCCCGTAAACGTGCTCGAGCGTGGGCAAGTGATATAACGAGGTGAAACATGTCTTTTCGTGTTGTTTCCAAAACTCCATAGGAGCCTCTTGTAAAGTCTCCACCACTTTACAGGGGCATGAGTTTGACTTGATCGTGACTTACTTTGCTTGACTCTGACTGTGACTATGACTTGTATGACGCTATTAAGACTATGTTAACTGTTTAATATTACGACTAAAGAACATTGAATCCATGGTCATGAAAATTTTTATATAAAAAAATACTAATTGAAGGTTTCTAAGAAATCAGAAATATTTATTGGCCATAAATACATTAAACGTTATGAGCAAGTCACTTTTACAAAGATCTTGTTGATATATATTTCGGAAGATAATAATTATTGAAGTTTCAATTTTGTTCAAAGTTTCATTATTGAATATCAATTTTATTATTGATATTAAACGTAAAAAAAGGTCCTGTATGGTTTCCAGAATTGCAGCCGCAATATAGATCGGAAACAAAATTTTCAAAAAGATTATTAATTTGTAGGAAAGTCGCTATAGCGATATGGAAGTTTTTTTTAATTTTTTTATTTGACAAAATTGCGGTGGTTTGAAGAAAAAGTATCGAATTTAGCTCTTTTTTGCAAGAGTTTTTCGTAAAAAAAAATAGGAAGATTAAAAAAAAAAACTCCAAATTTGAACTAGATATCTTTAAAACTCTTCCTTTGAGAATGGAAACCGTTTTGAAAAACACCATTCCGAGAAAAACGCGTTCAAAGATTGAAATTAGACAATTTTTGATACAACTTTTTCTACAAGAAACGCTGTAGCAACCGTAATAATTTGAATTTCGCTTTAAAAATTTGAGAGAATGTTTATAACACTGTTTACTATCCGATAATGCAATAAAAATATATTTGATTTTTATTAAAATTTCACACTGACGATCCCTTAAATTATTTTTTCCTTCATTTCAGATTGTCTACTGAAAGCTGCCGTCTCCCCGCCACCATGGTCTACTTATAGCACAGAACCAGAGTCAGTAGCTGGAAGCTGACACCGACGAAGATGATACTACTCCTAGTCCTGTACTTCGTCACGCTTCCAGCACTGACTTCCAAGCTGGTCAGGGGAGATTCCACAATGGAGGACAAACCTCAACAGCAGTTTATAAGCTCTAGAATTGTAAGGACGAAGTATGGAGAAATAAGAGGTTTTATAGTTACGCCAGAGTCGAGATACCTGGAACCTGTAGAGGCGTTTAGAGGTGTACCTTACGCTTCGCCTCCAATTGGCTCTTTAAGGTTTATGCCGCCAGTGTCTGGGGCTCAATGGTCTGGGGTGAAGATAGCTGAGGAATTCAGTCCAGTTTGTCCACAAGTGCTTCCTGATATTAGAAATGAGACGGCAGTGCTAAAGAGGATATCAAGAGGAAGGTTGGATTATTTGAAGAGAATTCTGCCGTTCCTGACGAATCAGTCTGAGGACTGCCTCTATTTGAACATCTACGCCCCCGCTCAAGGTAAATAGCTATCTTCCTGGATATGTTTAATGATATTGAAAACATTTTATTTATATTACACGGGAATTACTCACGTAAGATTAAGCCGGTCACTCCGACTATAGTTTAAACCGCATTAGATGGTCTTTCCGCCGTCGTTTTGTCTTACGTGAGTAATTCCCGTGTAATATAAATAAAATGTGTGAAAACACGTCAGTTTATATTGAGAACACTTTTTGTACAAACTAACCTAGAAAGTGCCTGTTGTTAAGCGGTAAACGGTTGTTTGTTGCGTGACACTTCTTTGCGTGGTGTTGCACTGAATACAATACTGAAATACAATACTGAATACAATAAACCGGCCAAGTGCGAGTCGGGCTCGCGCACTGAGGGTTCCGTACCTAGACACAAAATTATGTACAAAGACGGACAGACAGACAATGTAAGCTTAGTAATAGGGTTCCTTTTTCACCCTTTGGGTAAGGAACCTTAAAAAATACACAGAAAAAAAAACAGTTTTTCCTTATTATTTAAATTTTTCGTGCAATTTCTCTGAATTTTTCCCTGAAACTCTTAGTTTATTATAAAAACGAAATAAAAAGTTCTCAAGTGATGCGTAACGAACAGCATTTAATTTTTATACAGGGTTATGCAGAAAGCATGTGCTACGCTGAAAGGTATCCATAATACTCAAATTTAAAAAAAACTTTTACTGATACGAAACCAAAATTGCGAAAAAAAAATCAGCTGCTCCATACATTTTGTCCATTGCGCATGACTGCTGATTTTGATTTAGCGATTTTAGTTTGCGGTTGGTCCTATAGTAAAAGTTGTTCATAATGATGTGTACTAAAAACCCCTTCTTAGGATACTAGATACTTAGTACACTCTGTCCGCGTAACCCAGTATAGATATTCGCTGCTTAAATACGTGAGAGCAACAAAACAAAATTATCCAAAATTACTTTTATTTAAAAAATAGCCCTTATTTTCATATACCACAAAGACACACGTCGAAATCGGCCTTTAGATTTAGTTTTAACTTAAGACTGTGGTATATAATCCACCAATCCGCACTGGGCCTGCGTGGTGGATATGGCCCAATCACTTTTTCGGGGGTAGGCTAAAAGTCCAGCAGTGGACTGTTAAAAGGCTGATGATGATGATGATGATATAACACAAGGGCTATTTTGGTCCCATTTTTTAAATAAAAGTAATTTTGTTTTGTGGCTCTTTCGTTTTTAAACAGGGAATACTTCTTAATTTTTTGACTTGTATTTTCTACTTAAACATAGCTTTCAAACCGGGATAAAGTAGTTCCCTATTGGCACATTACTGTTTGCTTGAACGAATTTCCTCGTATTTAAACTTTGTAACAAGCAACTTTTGCGAAGCTGCATCCAATATGAAAGTTAATCCCCGGAAGCGCACCAGCGGCCACAAAATTTAAAATTTCACCGACATAGTCCACGCAGAGACATAAAAAACTCATCTTCACTGGAACAGTACAAAACGGACAACGGATAAAGCTTGATTTATAATTTGGGCTAAAATCCCCCACGCTCCAGTGGGCTAATTTTCAAAAGAGTTCGCCCGTCGCACTGAAAATCACATTCATTACAACTGGACATAAAAAATGTCAAAAGAGGGTAGGATATTAATAAACCGGCCAAGTGCGAGTCGGGCTCGCGCACTGAGGGTTCCATACCATCTGTTTGCGCGCTTCACGCATATACCAAAATACGAACCTAAACAATCGAGCCTACTTAGTTCACCTGAGAAATTATAGATGTCAGCTGCGCCGGAGCCTCAATTCCTGAATCGCGCAGACGAGATTCTCCGGTAACTAGTAGGCTTGATTGGTATGTGTTTGCTGTTTGAGAGAATTTAAGTTGAGTGAAAATAAACCATAAAGTCTCGGAATACGGCTTTTATTATTCCCGGGGAAGTGTCGACAACGTTTTTGGGCTCTAAAAGGCTCACCGCGCTCAACACTACTGAACTGCTAGTCTGTGGAATGCGCTGCCTGAAGGGGTGATCCCCGATAGATACAATCTGGGTGTCTTCAAATCACGAGTGAATCGGTTTCTTCTAGGCAAGCTTGGTCCACCGTAGACCGCATCATAGCTTAACATCAGGCGAGTTGGCGGTCAAGCGCAAGCCTATTATTTATAAAAAAAAAAACACCATCAAGTATCAATAACGAAATTACCAGTTATAACTTGGTATTGAACAGAAACATGTCATCGACTCGCACTTGGCCATTATTTGTTGTTATACTTTAGGCTTTTAGAGTGTGTACTATAATTATATCAAGTTTGACGCTTGTACGTATCACCGTTTTTACATTAGAGCTAATACAAAAATACCTTTAAAAAAAATACGTTAGTTGTCATGGGGACCAACCTTTTGTTTCTACTTTTTGACTTTTTTATAATGTTTTAGTTAATCAGCCGTAACGTTACATATGCTGTGAAAATTTCAACTGGCTATCTATTACAGATCGAAAAATACAGCCGTTTAAAGGTAGGACAGACAGACGGACGGACAGACATCGTTAGCTTATTAATAGGGTACCGTTTTTCCCGTTTGGGTACGGAACCCTAAAAATAAAAGAATGAGTTTTATAACAAATTCACAAATGTCGCTAATTGGAGGAGGAGTGAGAGTAATGATGCTACTTTTGGAGTAAAAAGTTTAAAAAATTAACTAAGACTTTTCGTGACCGGGAAAAGGTGTCGCCTGTTTAAATCATGTCCTGGACAGGCCCCGGAGTTTTAAGGGAGATGTATTGCGAGAAATCTTTGTGGAAGTTTCAAAGACTTGTTACGAGTTGGCAATCTTGTCTTATGTGAAAGTTCGGTTGGTCAGCTACAATTATGAAAATGTTTGACCTACTAAGTCGTGTTTCACTGCCCGAATCACACTGTAGAATTTACTATTAACCACAGCCAATAAAGTATTCCAGACATGTTTTTTAGGGTTCCGTACCTTAAGGGTAAAAAATGTACCCTATGACTAGGCCTACGATGTCTGTCTGTCTGTCTTTCTGTCCGTCTGTTCTACCTTTAAACGGATGTATCTTTCAAACCGTAATAGTTAGGCAGTTGAGATTTTATCCTACCAATATTATAAACGCGAAAGTTTGTATGTATGGATGTATGGATGTTTGTTCCTCTTTCACGCAAAAACTACTGAATGGATTTTAATGAAAGTTTACAATAATAATTATAGTTTATACATTAGAATAACACATAGGCTATAATTATACCGGGTTGTAGTAGCGAGGCCGAAGGCAGAGCTCTACGCGTACGAAGTAGCGGGTTTCAGCTAGTACAAAATATGTGAAGTTACGGCGGATTAACTAAGAAATAATAAAAACGTCAAAAATAAAAACGAAAGATGGGCCCCTATACAATAAACGTATTATTGTATTAGCTCTAATGTAAAAACGATAATACGTACAAGCGTCAAACTTGACACGATTGTAGTACAAACTCTTAAGTATAATAAATAATGGCCAAGTGCGAGTCGATGATAAGTTTCTGTTCATTACCAAGTTATTATACTCGAGTGACTGTAGCAAACTGCGTAGTAAATTACTTCGACGATTGAAAGGCGTATTAATAACTGGTAATTCAGTTACTTGGACAACCTTATTGTATTTTGTGGTGGTACGGAACCCTCAGTGCACGAGCCCGACTCGCACTTGGCCGGTTTTTTATATAATATATAGATAATACAGATACATAGATTTACGGACAGAATCACCGTCACAAAACTACCATGACTAAAATAATTATGCAATAAGCAAATAAGACAAGTAAATAAGACGTTTGACACAATAATAGAATATTTATCGAAGACAACGCCAAGGAAAATTTTGATTTACTTCTAACCAAAATTTATATCTTACTTACGCATAACGTAAGGTCGTTTGTGCTCTCACCTGCCAAAGCTTGTGTATTATTTTCCCGAACATTGCAAGGATATTCACGAAAATACTATCATCATCATCATCATAATCAGCCTTTTAATAGTCCACTGCTGGACTTTTAGCCTACCCCCGAAAGGGTGATTGGGCCATATCCACCACGCTGGCCCAGTGCGGATTGATGGATTCACATCGCCGTTAAATTCCTTCTCCGTACGTATGCAGGTTTCCTCACGATGTTTTCCTTCACCGAAAAACCAGTGGTATGAAAATCCGTACATAAGCTCCAAAGAGCTCATTGGTACGAGCCGGGGTTTGAGCCCGCGACCTCACGCTTTTAAGTCTAGCAGTCTCCCAAATGGGCTACCACGGAAAATACTATAGCAATAAGTAATTGGATGAAATCCGATGGGGAAGAAAGGTTCTGGAGTGGAGACCACGAACCGGAAGACGCAGCGTAGGGAGGCCTCCCACTAGATGGACCGACGACATTGTAAGAGTCGCGGGCATCCAGTGGATACAAAAGGCAGGCTGTCGTTCAGTGTGGAGGTCAAAGGGGGAGGCCTATGTTCAGCCGTGGACGTCTTCTGGCTGATGATGATGATGATGATGAATAAGTAATTAGCAAAACAGCTCAACTAAGACAGGTTGCTCAGACTACGTCAATCCCGCCTTATTAAAACGTGCATTACCTGACGGCGGCCAAATATTTGAGGCAAATCCGCGTTTTTCCACGTCCCTCCCGCCTAGGGCTTTGTCACTAGCGGGGGGCACGTCGTGCATACGTAATACTTTTCACCTACGGCTTGGGCGGTAGCGGTGTAAGTGAGGGCGGTAAAGCGGAATGGGGGCGGGAAACTAGAAAATTGGAAAGGTTTTTAAGGAAAAGGAGGAAGGTTTTCACCGATATTGTTGAAATTTTGGATACACCTTTAGTTTAGGTGACCAGATAATATGCAAATACTCAATATTGTAATATTTTCAGAACGGTTTTCAATAAAAATTAAAAGCATTATTTATATTATAAAAGATTTTTTTTATAAAAGCATGTAAATTTATTAATTGGAACTTTGAAAGATATTTGATACACACAATAGCTGCCGTTTTTATTGTTTACATTCTTTACAGTAAATAATAATTTATAAAAAACTAGCGACCCGCCCGCCCGGCTTCGCACGGGTGTAATTTACGTGTTTAGCCGGGGCGAGTCGCTAGTTATATATATAAACCTTCCGTGAAAATATATCTAATTGATGGTGAAAACCGCATCAAATTAATCCGTTGCGTGGTTTAGGATGAGTTAGCGGCTATATAGACATAGAGACAGACAGATGCGTAGAGCGCATAGAGATAGTGCCATTAATTTTATTTTATTTAAATTTAAGTGTTAGTGTAGGCGAAAATAATGTAAATAAATTTAACCCAAACATTAAAAATACAAATTTAGTTAATTTAGAATAATCATAATGCATTTTTTTTTAATATAAATGATAGGCTTGCGTTTGACCACCATTTGCATTTTAAACTTTTGTAGTTTGAGGACATAAAAGGCATTTTTTTTTATTACCATTGTAATAAATACCCGCTTTGATTAGCACTATGCCATTTTTTGGCATTCTTGCATGCAATATAAAAAATATAAATAATAATAATATTTATTCCTAAAAATGTTTTTTTTCTTCCATAAATAAAAAGTTGTCTATTGTCAATATCGAGTTAATAAATATGCTTTCGTAGTGTTTTTTTACTACTTATTCTAACTCATCATCATCAGCCAGAAGACGTCCACTGCTGAACATAGGCCTCCCCCTTTAACCTCCACACTGAACGACAGCCTGCCATATCTGCATCCACTGGATGCCCACAACTTTCACAATGTCATCGGTCCATCTAGTGGGAGGCCTACCTACGCCGCGTCTTCCGGTTCGTGGTCTCCACTCAAGAACGTTTCTTTCCCATCAGTTATCGGTTCTTCAAGCGATGTGGCTGCCCATTGCCACTTCAACTTGCAAATTTTAACAGCTATGTCGGTGACTCTGTTGAATATCCACCTGTAATTTGTGGAATGGCTTACCACCTTCGGTTTTTCCTCCGAAGTATAATTTGGACTGCTTCAAACGAAGGGTGAATAGAGTCCTCAAAGGTAGGCAACGCACTGACAATGCCCCGGGTATTGTAGGTGTCTATAGGCAGCGGTGACCACTTACCATCAGGTGGCCCGTAGCTTGTTTGCCACTTATTATATTTAAAAAAAAATATATCCACGTTCTGGATTCTATCGCGCAAAGAAACTCCGAGCATAGCTCATCTGCCTCAGCTGCCCATTGCCAGTTCAACTTGCAAATTTTTAGTAACGTAAAATAAATCTGTTACAGCCATCACCCGCCCCCACCTTGCGCCATTCCCGTGGTTTCAGGACCTCCCCCGAAATAGTCTCCGGTTTTTAATAACCGTAAATGACGCGTCGTTATATCTCCACAAATCCTAACATACGTCTCACGCCCTTGATTAAAGCTGCTCTCATGATAAGATTCTCGCTAAGATGAGATGTTTTTGTACTTGAAAGGGCAATAGCTCAGATTTTGTTGAGTATTATTATAAAAATAAAAATAAAATAAATATTCGGGACATTTTTGCACACACGGTCATCTGACCCCAAACTAAGCAAAGCTTGTGATATGGCTGCCAGAGACTGATATACATACATATATAGTTTTAAATACATACTTAAATAGATATTAACACCCAGATATAGAACAAACACAAATGTTCATCACACAAATGTTTGTCCTAGGTGGGAATCGAACCCACGCCCCCAAGCTCAGAAAGCAGGTTCACTGCCAACTAGATCAACACCACTAACCACCACTATTATGTTTATTTAGCTGCGACTAGCGATTTTGGTTACTTCAGAGCCCGTCTCTCATCACAACGTCTTGCAGTGATTTAACTGTTTTGAAATTTTCATGAAGATTTCAGGTTCTAAATTAGGTCCATATTTTGTTTACATATTTTTGTATGTTTTTTTTATAATAAATAATAGGCTTGCCCTTGACCGCCAACTCGCCTGATGTTAAGTGATGATGCGGTCTACGGTGGACCACGCTTGTCTAGAAGAAACCGATTCACTCGTGATTTGAAGACACCCAGATTGTAACTATCGGGGAACACCCATTCAGGCAGCGCATTCCACACACTAGCAGTACGCACAATAAAAGTGGAATCAAAGCGCTTCGTTCGGGTTTTCGGAATACCAACCATAAAGCGGTGTGCTTCAATTACTCCACCATTTGCGAATCAATTTTATGTGATTCATTTTTTTACGTAGAGGTAGCTTTTGGGGTGGTCCCACAAAATTTACCCCGTTGGCTTAGTAGTTTTTATAGTCTAATAATATCTCTCATGATAACTCGAACAATTATTTTGTTCAAGCGCTTGATGATTTAGCAGTATCAATAATTTTGTTCTGACCGTGTTCTGTTGAAATGTGAGTGTGTGAATGTGAAATGTGAAAGTGTTGTGTGTGTGTTCCAAGCGAAGAGAGGTTTAGTTTTTTTTTAAATAAATAATAGGCTTGCATTTGACCACCATCTTGCCTGAAGTTAATCACCATAATCTAAGACCTCTATCGCATGAAAAAGTCAAATTGTTCTATTGAACGATACAATAGAATTCAATACATTCATTAGTTTTATGTGTTTTGTATATTTAGTTCGAAAATAATTTGTATATCGCAGTTCTAATCTTTATGAAATTTCGCATGCGAATTGTTCATGCAAATAGAATTTTCAAGTTAGAAATTTTGCAAACTCGATCCAGGGGTTGCGAATATATTAGGTCGCAAGGTCATAGTTCGAGGTAAACAACTAGGTAATAAATAAACCAGGTTTCATAAATATATTTCAGCGTAGGACGTCCACCCACGAGATGGACAGACGACCTAAAAGAGACCGCAGGGAAACGCTGGATGCAGGCCGCTTCCAACCGGCCCTTTTTGAGAGCGATGGAGGAGGCCTATGTCCAGCAGTGACGTCCTATGGCTGAAATAATGATGATGAATGATGATGATGAAATATATTTTGTTAATACAATACAATATGCATTTTCATCTAAAGTGCGAAACCATTTACTGTAGTGAAGATGAAACGAGATATATCCAAAACAATCTACTTTATACAGTAGAGTAGAGCCATCTTATTTCCCACTTATCTACAAAGCAATTCCTGCGCCGTCCTCAGAATTTCCTATCTTAGAAGAAAATTGCTTGAATTTCCACGATTTCAGACTTGGGTCTAGAATTTTTTACGTCCGATCAAAAAGAGCGCCCGAGGGTACAGTAGACTAAAATCCTAGCGTATTTTTGGTAAAGGAATACTTATTCAAAGGCATATGACGTGTTATCTGAACCATTTTTCACGCGAGCACTTAAATCATTGTGCCTTAGTACTATGACATTCTCTGGAGGAGTGGGCGTGGGAAAATGGTACATAAATGTAGTTTGTGGAATATTTTTTGTCCATTATGTTGACGTATATTGAATCGATATTGTAAATGCGAAAGTTTCTTCAGTCGATCAAGGGCCCTTGGGGACCGGGAGCTCACCTCATTTTCAAAAATCTTTCAGAGCGCCTGGTTAAGAGGGGGCCTCCGAAATTTTATGCTAATTTGCCATGATATTCTAACTAAACCAAATATCCTATCAACGTAATAATTGATATATGTGATTTTTCAATTCATTTTCCTTCCGGCACTAAGACAGAAACATAATAGCAAGATATTTACTCGATACTTTATTTTTTTCAAAATGGTGCCTTTTTGCTGATTTTTTTGATTTTTTCTTGGATAGAACTTCAGTCACATATCTAAAATAAATACTCATCGAAGGAAAATATAGTTTGTTTTCCAGTGCTAAGACAAAATTTACCTAGATTAATTAGTACTCTCATAATAAATTATATTCGATTTGAGACTTACGTCCTTTAGTTCTGAGCAACTATTCGGTCAAACGGCAAGTCCGATATTCAACCTTATTCTGTTGCGCTTTGTATCTAAATGGCGAAACACGCTCCGTTCAACCTCAGTACCGCACCATGCTCCAACGGGGAAGGACGCACGCGCTTGCTATTCGCCTAGATTTATCACCGTGCGATTATATCAACACCTACTGTATATTCAAACAATGGATAACATAAAAAATCTATGGCTCGAGCGCGACCATTTGATGCGGCAACCAAGTGTTGCCAATGACCTAGAGCACAGACTAGGTAAAGCTACTATGAAAAAATTACAGGTATTAATAATTATGGATACGAGTAGGCCCTACCTAACGCATCTATTATTATGTACGCTCGGTAATATAGTTATAAGAGTCTAAGTGTTTCGTGTGGAGAGAGAAAGAGAGAGAGAGAGACAGACGGAGAAAGCTGAGAGAGAGATAGAGAGAGAGACAGTCAGAAAGACTACTAAAAATCAAAATTATTAAGTAAAATATATTTTTTGTTGAAAAAAAATATATAATAATAATTAACAAAAATTTTTTTTTTTAAATTTATAATTTCATAAATTAAATTAAATTAAATTAAATAATTCATACATACTTAAATAGATTATAGTTATTAACAACCAGGTATAGGACAAACACAAACGTTCGTCACATAACTGTTTGTCCTAGGTGGGAATCGAACCCACGCCTCCAAGCTCAGAAGGTAGGTTCACTAACAACTGGACCAACGGGCTTTCGCGTATTTCGTTTATTTTAGTATAGTATAGTGTAGTGTAGTGTAGTGTAGTGTAGTATAGCAAAGTATAGCATAGCATAGCATAGCATAGAATAGCATAGCATAGCATAGTATAGCAAAGTATAGTATAGTATAGCATAGCATAGCATAGCATAGCATAGCTTAGTATAGCAAAGAATAGTATAGTATAGCAAAGTATAGTATAGCATAGCATAGCATAGCCTAGCATAGCATAGCTTAGTATAGCAAAGTATAGTATAGTATAGCATAGCATAGCATAGAATAGCTTAGCATAGCATAGCTTAGCTTA